>JAJQWJ010000006.1:3592500-8481551 GCA_023637945.1 Phaethornis superciliosus
GCTTTTTTTTTTTTTTTTTTGTGGTGCTGTTAAAAGTTGCTGTCTGCAGGCTGGGAAGGGATGAGGGGTTGTGAGCATGCTGGGCTACCATCAGTAGGAGATCTTCCTTGTTTATTCCTTGTGTATCAGAGAAGGAGTTGAGATTTATATCAAAAGAAAGCAGATAGAGTTTCAGGGAACACGTTGATTCAAAACTGTAAAGGTGCATAATTCCAAATGCTGAGAGTCTCAAATATCAAAGTATTTTAGAAGGCTGCTCGTAAAAATTTTTTCTTTAAGCTTTTCTCTGGGGTCAAGTCATAAAAAAGAGTGGGTGCAAGTTGCCTTTATAGTTTTGACTCTGGCAGCTTATATGGGATCTGTTGGCTGTGCAAAGTTAGAATTCAGTTCAAATTTCTTGCCCCACCCAGGCCTGGCCTTTTTTTAAACTTTGATGCTCTGGTACTTCTCCCATGTAAGATGTGACTTCTATATTTCTTTTTTCCTCTCTGTACTTCAGGATGAAGCAGATTTTTATTTTTTTTTAAATTTACATTTTTATTTTTTGGGCCAGAAAATGGCCTTCAACTAACTGGTTCTAAACTTGTTTTAGGTAATTCTCAAGAATACAAGATAGGGACCAATTACCTAGAGGATCTGCTAGCAGAGGCTCTGCTATTCCACAAATGGAATAAATTATTTGTGAAATCTGAGTAAAAACAAATGAAACTTGGATTTCAAAAGTGTGGGGCATTAGATTAGGTCAGACTGTATTGAATCTGTACTGATGCAAGACTTCTCATTCGATATTCTGATATTAAAGAAGTGAATGCACAGTACAGACTGCAATCCCTGATCCTGGGACACGTGTGACTTGTGTTTGGTGGGATGTAATTCCTGTGCTGGCTCTTGTCCTTCCCCTGCTAGGGGCAGTTAATGTCACCTGAGTTGCTGCTACCCCGTGGGGCTGCTCCTCTCTCACAGAGGTCCCTGAAAGCACTCAACTCTTGTTCCTCTTTCACAATTAGCTCAGGAAACCTGACTTCCAGTGTCATGTGAAGATTTGTTTCACTCTTATGCATCACTATGTGTTTTATGCAGCATGTATAAATTCACAGGTGGAATTCAAAGCTTTTTGTGTTTTAAGCTTTTTCAGTTGACTTTTTGTTTTGTTGCCACCCAGATTTTATTGTCTGTAGACTAACACCTCTGAATGACTTATGAACATGTTGAATAGTACATACAATTGGAAACTGCTCTGGTTATTTTGTGGAGTAGGCATAACTATCTCTCAGTCTTAAGTATCTAATTTGGAAGATTTTCTTGTGGAGGATGTATTACTTGAAGTCACAGAATGTTAGATTGGGAGGGACCTCAAGGATCATCTGGTCTAACCCTTCTAATATTGTTTATGTGAGATGTCCCAGCTCCCTGTTGAGCTGAGACTTCAAACTTTCCCAAGCATGGGAATCCCTCTGGGAAACCATTCCAATGTCTGATTGTTCTCAGGCTGAAAAATTTTCCTGTTGTGTTGAATTGGAATCTCTCCAGGAGCACCTTGTGCCCATTGCCCCTCGTCTTGTCCATGGGACTCCTTGTACACAGGGAGTCTCCAGCTGCTTTGGAGCTGCCCTTGAAGTCCTGAACATGGGCAGAAGGTCTCCCCTCAGCCTTCTCTTCTCCAGGATGAACAGGCCCAGTTTTTTCAGCCTCTCCTCACATGCCAGGTGCTCCAGACCTCTCATCATCCTGGTGGTTCTTCTCTGGACCCTCTCCAGCCTGTCCACATCCTTTTTGTACAGCAGGGACCAAACTGGACACAGTACTCCAGCTCTGGGCTTACAAGTGCTCAGGATGATAACTTCTTTGTCTCTGCTGGTGATGCTCTTGTTGATGCAAGAACAAGAAATCCTTTGGGTTTTTTTTTCTTTTAGAGTTTTAGCATGCGATTTCCATGTCTGAATGCCAAGGGAAGTCTAGGGACCACTGGAAGATCAAGAAAATTGGCCCCTTGTCTTGTCCATGGGACTCCTTGTACACAGGGAGTCTCCAGCTGCTTTGGAGCTGCCCTGGAAGTTCTGGAACATCTCCAAGATGTTACATTTGCACCTGTAACAGAATGGATGGTTCCAAGATGTCATAGGCCAAGACTAATCTGGTGTTACTGGTGATTTGTTGTAGGCTGTTCCAGTGGTTCTTCTTACAGGACTGGAGTTGTAAAGTGGGACCTGGGAAGGCCTCGTAAGCCTGGTGTTTAAATTAAACATTGCCTTGCATCGGGGAGCATTGCTGTGGTTTGTTTGAGTGAAGAGGCTCTCGCCCTGAGCAGCTGAGCTTTGTTTGGGGTTGTCTCCATGGCAGTTGGGTCATTCCAAATGTTGGAGATAGGAAAGCAGGAGCTGTTGTGCATGGCTTTGCCTCCCTGCCACAGGGGTAGGTTGAGAAAAAGTAACTTGGATGCTTCCTCAGTGGGGAGCAGGGATGGTTCTGCAGTGCCTAGAAGCTTCTTTCTTCAGCCAGCTAACAAGATGTCTAAAGGAAGGTAGCCTGGCATCACAAGGCTTGATGTTCTCCTCGGGAGGAAGCTGTTGGCACTTGGTTTCCACCATACCGGTTTCTTCGATATTGCAGGGTGTGAGGTGATGTGCTGGAGAGCTCGCTGCTGAATCAGCTCCATGGGAGCCCTGTCAGTACAGGGCTGGCAGGAGAACATGGGATGCAGTGATGGTGTGGTGCCGGCTCTTCATTCCTACCTCCTTTGGAAGGGGCCGGCTTTCTCCTTCCTCCCGGCGGCTCTCGGGAGCGCTCCCTTCTTTAAGCAGGGATGGCCGGGCGGTAGCGGCCCGGGTTTACCTGTTCTCCGAGCTCCGTGTGCCCTCAACAACCTCTGTTGCAAGCATGGAGGTTCTGACCAGTACGGGATGTGGGCCGGTGGCCCCTTCAGCCTCCCCCGCAGGGTAAACCCCGCACCACTGGGCCACTCGCCCCGCTCCGGCCCTGCCCTGCCCGCCTTTGTCTCTCTGGCCCCGGCGCGGCCCGGTTCCCCGCCCAGGTGCGGCCGCGGCTCCCGAGCCCCGCCCGCCGGCAGGGAGGGGCCTGGCCCGGCCCGGCCCGGTGCAGCCCGCCCCGAGCCTCCCTCCCGCTGTCGCCGCCGAGCCGGGCGGAGCTGTCAGGGTGAGTATCCGGCCAGGCCCGGAGGGGTGCGGTGCCGGTGGCGGTGCCGGGCCCGACCCGGTGAGATTGCGGAGCTCGAAAGGCGGGCAGACACAATGCCGGTGAGGCGGCCTGCCTGCCTCTGCCCACAGCCGCGGCCTGTGCCCGGGGAGGGAAAGCTCGCTGGGCCGCGGTGTGAGGGGAGGTGGGGCCCGCGGCGACAGGAGGAGGAGGATGGGGACATGTGGGGCTGCGGGAAGAAGTGGCAGGGAGGTGTCGGTGAGGGCTGTGGCTGCCCCGGTGGAGGGTGCTGCCCTTGGAGAAGGAGGGAGGCAGTGGTCATGCTTGGAGTGGGATGTCTCTGGTCAGCAGTTCAGGCCGTCCTTTTAAAGAGCATCACATGAAGGGTATTGAGGTCCTGGAGCAGGTCCAAAGGAGGGCAACCAGGCTGGTGAAGGGATCCAGCACAAGTCCTGTGAGGAGAGGCTGAGGGAGCTGGGGGTGTTCAGCCTGGAGAAGAGGAGGCTCAGGGGAGACCTCATCGCTCTCTACAACTCCCTGAAAGGAGGCTGGAGCCAGGGGGGGTTGGGCTCTTTTCCCAGGCAACTATCAGCAAGACAAGAGGGCATGGTCTCAAGTTGTGCCAGGGGAGGTTTAGGTTGGATATTAGAAAGAATTTCTTCCCGGAGAGGGTGATCAGCCATTGGAATGGGCTGCCCAGGGAAGTAGTGGATTCTCCATCCCTGGAGATATTTAAAAAGAGCCTGGATGTGGCACTCAGTGCCATGGGCTGGGAACCGCAGCGGGAGTGGATCAAGGGTTGGACTTGATGATCTCTGAGGTCCCTTCCAACCCAGCCCATTCTATGATTCTATGAGCCTTTCTGTCTCTGAGCTTTGTAAACACCTTCAGGGATGTGGGAGTTTGCAGCTAATAAGCATGGTCCCACTCCAGCTGGCCAGCCTGACTTACCTCTGTGAATGCAAACTTGCCCCAGGTTACCCCTTTGCCTCTTGCCCCTCTCTGCTCTGGAATGCTGGTTTCACCCCAGCCTTACCCATGCAATAAGAAATCACTTGTGCTCTTAGCTGTAGCAGAAAGGCAGGGGGTTTTGTGTTGTCACTCACTTTGAGGCTGTTTTTTTCCATACCCAAGTTGGTTTGTTTGGGGTTTTTTTTTTGTTTTTGTTTTTTTAGTTGCTTGGGTTTTCTGTTTTGGTTTTTTTGTATGTGTGTGGTTTGTTTGGTTTGGTTTTTTTGTTTCATTTTTTTCAGGTGTAATGTGTTGAAATGTTTATTTCCAGAGACATAAAGTATGTATTTCCTCCACCAGTAACTTGCTATTTGTTCTATTTAATTGTATTCACGGAGCTACAACTTAGGTCTTAGAATTTAATTCTCTTTACTCTGCCGTCTACTCCACAACCTGCAAAACAATCCCCTCTTGCATTTTGCCTATATCATTATTCTGAAGTTCTGCTTTCTTTTCATGAAGAGTCTGCCTAACATCTTCTAATTCATCTTCTGATTGAAAATGTCAACCTTTAAAATCTTATGAGACTTTAATTGCTTAAGCAGCTAATAGTCTGTAGTTTTTTAACCTCTTTGTCCATCATCAAAAGATACGTGGACTGAAATTGTAAAGCGCATTTACAGTCGGATTGAAAGTTCTGACTCTTGCTGCTTTTGCAGGTATCTGAAGTTCTGGGTTCTTGGCTGGACTTCAGGTTTGCTTGTGGCTGGGGAGTTTACCAAAGCAATTGCATTATTTCACTGGCTGATGAGGCTCTAGTTCTTGGATCTGTGCACTCTTCAAAATGCTGTATTACAATTATGTGGATTTTTCAGCCTTTTTTCTGAACTACTTTAGGTTATATCTGATGAGAAGGTTTAGCTGGCAAATAGTGAAAACGTGCTGGGCTAAACTTCTAAGAAATGAAACTTCATCTTTTCAGAGCCCAAGAGCGGATGTGACCCAAAACTGCCATTAAACAAAATTTCTTTCTGCTAGGAAACCTGTTGGCTGCAATGACAGGGGTCTATCTACTGAGAAATATTTAACTGAAACAGGACATACAGCTATATAGTCCACAAGGATGTGCCCTGCTGTGTAGGGAGGGACCTTTCAAAGAGATTTCTTCCTTTAAAATGGCCTGTCTTGCTTTTTCAGAACTTAGTCTTTTGAGTATAGTTTTTGAGAAGTTTTCAAAATATCAAAATGCTTGATACCACTCCTGTGCAATGGTGATGCTCAATAGGTAGAGGTGAGTGGGCAGAAGTGGACAAGCAGCATTTTGTTCAGCATAAAATGGCTTCCTAGTTTGCCCTTGCACATTTTATGGAGAAAATGGTCTGGAAGCTGAAACTTCACCATAAAACATTGTGATAGGTGATAAATGCATGCTTCAACATAAAACACCTACATTTCAGGATGCTTGTGATAGAATTATTTTCTTTAGTAGTAGTACCAGCCCTTAAAAATTGTAGTGGGGAACAACACATTTATTTAGAAGCCAAGTGAGCACCATTCAGAGCAGTGTGTGGTTAAACCAAACTTTCAGGTAATGATACTCCCCCATATTCTCTTGGGTGTTGACAAATCTGTTTCCTAAACTTATATTCAGTGGGGAAGTCTCACATTTGTGATTCCTGGATTTACATTGCCTTGTAAATATTTTCTGCTCGTGCTGTTTTTCTTTTTGAAAGACATCTGATTCTTTCCTTGATGGTCTTCATCATCTCACTGCTCTATAATATAAGAACTTGCCCTGCCAAGAGCTGTCAGGGAGGATTTGTTATTCATCCTCATTGCAGGTTCCTCAGCTTACTTGCTTTTGGAATTGTTGTATTGACCATGTTATTAACAAACTTCTGTCACAAAATTTCAGTCACTTTGGAGGTCTTGTTTTCTAGATTCTACCAAAAATGAATATTGTTACTGGATGTCGTAAATCTATTTGTTCTGAGTTATGGTAGCAAGAAAGCTATGTAGGTCAAACATTTCATTGCTGTAAATTCAGTAGTAATAACATAATCTTAACTTCATTATCCTATAATGAGGCTTCTTGTTGTTTGAATATTGAAAAGTAATGGCTGGAGGTTTGCATGTCTTTGCAAAGAAGCTTAAAAAAAGCTTTTTTTGTTTTGTTAAATGTGAGATACTTTATAAACATACAGAACGCAGTGGCTTAATTAAAGGGAGAAACAACAGTCATCCTGTGCTGTTAAGTGCAAGATGTAGACCTTACAAAGTCTTGTCATTAGGGCAGGTGTGAGCAGTGATGAAGTTGATGTTTAAGGAGCTCTCCCTCTGTGACCATGGAACACGTTCTGATAAACTGCCTGCTCTGAAGGGATTTATGAGTTATTGGGGGTGGTGGTATAATTTTATCACTATTTTTAGATGCCAGATTCAGCACAGAAAGGGCAACTTAACCCATTTTATAATTGAAGCAACCATTGTCGATGTTACAACTAAAAATAGTAGGGGAAGTGACTTGACTAAACTGGGGGTGGGGAGGAAGGGAAAGTCAGAAAATACACTGCTTTGTGGTTGTTTGTCTGCCCTTCCTGTCCCTGTCCTATCCCATGAGTTCCCCAATGTACCCAACCTCACCATGCCCAGGTTGGGTACATTGTCAGGCTGGGAGGGGGAATGCTAGGTCCTTTTCCTTAATTTTGTAATGCCTCACTAGGGTGTGCAAGCAAGAGCTCCCACTTTGTAGCAATGAACAATTGGACACGTGTTACGGGTAAAAATACTTGTAAATCAGCATCAGCCTTTTTTAATAGCCTTGGTCCTAACTTTAGGTTTTGAGCTGATTTTAGGATTTGAGTAAGATAGTCGCTGTGCTACAATAGAACTCTCCTTGGCAGAACAGGTATCTGTAGAGAAATGAATGTGTTTTTTAATTGTTGAAGTAGGAAGTTTGTGCTGCTGGCAGTTTTTTAAATGACCAGTTTAGATGGGGGTTTCTGTCTTAGTACAGATGCCAAAACTATTCTGGTGTTTCTGCTGCTGGCAGGTGTGTTACTGCCTTATTTATTTTTCTTTTTTTGTGTGATTAACTGTTATCCTTCTATTGGTTCTTTATGTTTACCTCAACAAAATGATACAGATGGATAATGTCTTGAATTACCTCCAAGTTTCAGAGCAAGATTCAGAGCTACATAATTTCCTATGAAGTTCACACTGCATATTCTTGGCAAAGGCATGTGTGGGTTTGGGAAAAGACTGCTGTATCTGTTTGTCATCTGCATCCACTCTGGAGAACTATCCCCTTCTTTTAAAAATGGTACCTATAGATGATAGTATTCCTACAAAGCAAACAGAGCTTCTGCTGCTCAGCTGCATCTTTCCTGGTGGTGTTTGGCTGCAGAACTAACTTGAGTAACAGAGGGAACTCTGTGATGTAACTGCATTTGCATTAGGGCATTCCTGCACTACTAGGTGAGCTGTCTGAAAAGTTTTTAATGTGAATGCAATGGCATTCCTGCCTTTGGAGGGAAACCATCCTGGTTGTGTAGTTAAATACAGTTTCACACAGGACTCCATATTTACTGTGGGTGTTGTGCTTCTCTGGGAGGAGGGGGTGGCTTTTTTGTTTTGTTGGGTTTTGTTTGTTTGTTTTTTGTTTGTTTGGGGATGTGTTTGCTTTTTATAAATAGGCAAAATGCATTGAATTTGAATTGGGAGGCTGTTGATCTGGAGTGAATTTTGAGCTCTTTTTTTCAACAGTCTGAAAGAAAGCATAAGAGAACAAATGAGAAGTGGGCAGAGAAAAAACAGTAGAGTTGCAGAAGTGTCTAAACAGATGGAAGTGGGATCAGTTGCAAAAGGCTGGTGGGGCTTTTATGCAAAAAGATATAATAACTCATTTGCCCATTTCATCTCATATGATTGTTTGGGTTTGGTATGGCAATAAAAACTTAGGTTTTATTTTTCTTTTAACTTTTAAGGCAGAGTATCTTGTTCTTGCCAATTCCTGATATGAAGGAATGGTGTGACCACTAATTAACCCAGAGCTGTGAGGGTTGGTTTTTTTTTTAATACTTTGTTCATATAAAAAGGTACTGTATGAGAATTAACAGCTTAGTAGACTAGGCTTTAGGTAGCCTCACTTCTGTATATTTTGTCTATTACATAATGAGGAGAGTGAACCCTTCAGTCTCAATGAGTTATAGTTCTAGGGATTAATTCGTTTCTCTTTTTTGGCTCTCAATAATTTTTTTTTTGTCTTATTTTCTGAAAAAGCACAGCTCTCAGTACCGTAGTGCTGTGTTCAAGAAACTTGTGTATCACTGTTAGTGAATGAGGAGAAACCATAATATTCTTGGTTAGATTTGTTTATAGTCAACTTTTGTCCTGACATTGGCTTTCATTACATTGCCACTGGGCAAATGAGTAGGTTTATGGAATTGTAGGGAGACCAGTATTAACATCCAGAGGAATCTATACATATCTGAGCTAAGTTTAATCTCATCTGTCTGGGTGTGTTTGTTGGTAGCTGGTAGGAGTTGGGGCTCTTTTTGGTTTTTAAATTATTGGGTGCTTGGATTTCTCCTTTTCTGAAGTGTCTTCTAACTAATGCAGGAAGGAAGAAAAAAAATATTTTCATTGTAGACCCTCGTTATCCTAATTTTGCTGTTCAGTTAGCTCTATGTTAGTGTTATATGGCTGTTGGAGAACTTCTAGGGGTAATTTTCTGCAAGGAACCTTTGTGTATTACCTGAAATACTTTGTAGGTTAAACTATGCACCTTTACTGTCTGAGGTGGAATTTGATTTAGCAATATTCTGCTAGTGTAATATATTTATAACCTCTAGTAATAAGTTGCTGTGCATGTTGTCCAGCTTCTAGAGTTTTGATTATCTTTGTCTTTGCATTTGAACTGGTATGCTGGAATGTCTTAGTCCTTTGGTTTGATTTTGTTTGTTTCAGTAAATAATGCTGGGTGTCCTCATTACTGCTGCTATTTTCATTGTTGCTCATCTCCCTGCATCAGGCATGTTGCACAGGATGTTTGAGATGGCATTGAGCCTGAGGTCCCATCTCTCATACCCTAATGGTGTTTCTATCTTAATAGAAAGGAGTGGGGAGGGGAAGGAGGAAGAAACTTAGAAAATTGGATGGGTAAGGATTTGAGCCCTAGATGTGTCAAGAGCTCTTCTTGAGAGATGCTGACACTGGCTACCTTAGAATTAGTCCATAAATTGGCTAGCTTGCAAAAATGGCTTTTCCCCATGTGGCACTGTTCATGTCAGTCGTGCTGTTTGTCCAGCTGCTGGGATGGCTGTCCTTACACCAGCACCCCAGTATTTTTTGGCAGTGATTCATGGCACCTGTTGCTGAAAGCACATGTCAGTAAGAATACCCTCAGTGTAGCTGGTGACTTCTTTTAGTGCCTTAATTGTAGTACATCCTTCCTCAAGCTGAGTTTATGCTCTGATTGTCTTCTCATCTTACTAAAATTTTCACAGATTGAAACTTTGAATGTCTGAAATGTTAGGAGTTGCACTGTTCTCTAATCTTTAATGTCTTCTGGTAGCCTTCCAGGACTAACAGGTGACCTAGTCAAAGTAGAGCATATCTAAATATAATTACAAGCTTTGGAGAGTGGGTTGCACATTAGGAATAGACTTGCTACAGAGCTCTTTTTTTTTTTTTTTTTTTTTAATTGAAGTATTTTGCAGGTAGCACCTCATGTATTTTTGTTTTAATTCATCAATATTCCCACAGGAATTACTGTAATTATAAGAGAGAACCTGAATTACAATGGGGGACGACAGTGAGTGGATGAAACTGCCCATTGACCAGAAATGTGAGCACAAGGTAGGAAATCTTGTCTTTGGGTTTGCTTTGCTGCATGTCTTTGCTGTGGTGGTTCTGTCACTCCTCAAGTGCACCACAGTTATGTGATCTTGACAGCAGCACTGTCTGTGTATAACAGGTCTGAAACTGCATCTTTTTTATCCAGCTTCTAGGCTGCGTAACATTAAGCAGAATTTAGTAGCATGGTAATCTGTATGGTGTAAGGTTGTATGCTGAAATATGAGTGGACTCTGATGTGGAGAAATTACTCATCTGCATCTGAAATTATTGTTAGGCTCCCACCTACTCATCAGTGGTTGTTAGAGCTTATGAAGAGCAGTGGGGAGACTGACGTGTCTTTATCCAGGTTATTCTTGGCAGGAAAATAACATGTTTTTCCTATTAGACATTATTCATATCATCACTGAAGAGAAATAGTGCAGCTGCCAGCTGACTGAGAATGCTTTCTAGGATAATTGAAGAATTTTGCAGAATTGGTGAGTTAAGACTGTACTAGCATAACATCTGAATGTTTGGTTTCTGCTTCCAGCTATGGAAAGCCAGATTAAATGGTTATGAAGAAGCCCTTAAGCTCTTCCAGAAGATAGATGATGAAAAGAGTCCTGAATGGTCCAAGTATCTTGGACTGATAAAAAAGTTTGTGACAGACTCCAATGCAGTGGCTCAGTTGAAAGGACTGGAAGCAGCACTTGCTTATGTTGAAAATGCACATGTAGCTGGGAAGTAAGTATCCTTTTCATGTTACCAGTAGGCTATGCCAGTTAAATGTGCCTTTCTGAGAAAGACTACAGCTAAGTTGTACAGTGGCCACTAACGATTTTATCTTTACTGTTGAGAGCAGAACTTGCTTCCTGATACAGAAAATGTGCTGAATGGTAGGCTTGCCTGGTGGGTGGCTTCTGCATCCATATTAGCTTGTCAGAAATTGCTCACAGCATTCAAAGAAGCTATCAAAGGCAGTAGTACAAATTTCTGAAAAGGTAGAGAAAGTGAATCAGTAATTTGGTGGTATTGGTGTTGTGAGCTGAAATTCCTGTTCTGATTTGACTGCAACCCTGTGTATATACAGGGACCCTTGTGTTTTTTTTTTCCAGAGAAATATTAGTGTAATTTATTCATAAAATAAAATGTAGTTGCATTTATGCAGTGTTGCTTCCAACTTAGCCTGTATTAATCTTCATACCTGCCGATTTCTTAACAGGATTTTTTTTAGTATTTCACTGTTGTCTAGCCTGTTAAATAGCTTGTACTCCCAAGGGTGAAATAAAAACACCTGGTGGTCCAGATCAGTGCTTTGATCTACTGACTTTGTGGCCTGATGAAATTAGTAAGAGTCATGTTTAAAAATCAAGTAAGCAAATCCAAAGCTTTGTTTAAAAACCTAATTATCTTCTACACCCTTGATTTAAAAGTGATGTGATTTCCTTGATTGGAAGCTTTAAACAGGTATGAAGTTCTATGTTGGAATTATGCACCAATGCTCTGTGTTTGTTAACTGTAACATACACAGCTCCAGAAAATGTCATTTGTGGACCTTAACTAATATTAATGAATACAATTTTGAGGAAGTGTTCACTATTCAGTTTGGTGTAGTTTAATATTAAGATGTTTACCAGCACTCAGTTTGCAGGAGTTCTTCTGATTAAGCTGGAGGTTGAGGACTATTGCCTTCAAAGTTAACTTTCATTTTAGTCTGTATTATATGAGGGCTTGCTGAGTTTTAATCCATATTTTAGGTGTTGTGTGTGCTTTATTCTGTGTATAACATTGTAGAGACCATTATTCACTTAAATGTTCCAGAAGTAACACATTCTCATTTTTCAGGACAACAGGAGAAGTAGCGTCTGGAGTTGTAAATAAAGTGTTCAATCAGCCAAAAGCCAGAGCAAAAGAGCTGGGTCTAGATATATGTCTAATGTATATAGAAATTGAGAAAGGGGAGACAGTACAAGAAGAATTGCTAAAGGGTCTGGACAACAAAAACCCAAAAATCATAGTAGCATGCATAGAGACCTTGAGGAAAGCACTAAGGTAAGCTTTTGGTTTTTACTTTGTGGCTTCTTTTCTTTTTCCCTTAACCTAGCAGTATGTAGAGTCTAATTTGTTGCTCAAGTCTTTTTAGCAGACCCTTCTTATTTTTGCCTGGGATGAATCTCTACTGAACCAATATTTTGTGATAGTAACAATTGAGAGCATCATGGGACTTTTTAGATGTGAGAGATGCCTTTGTTTGCCTTTGTTGTACAAACCTCATCTGGATCACTTTTGTTCAAGGCAACTGTTTACCAAAGTTCCATTTTCACAATGAACCTCTAAAAGAAGGGCAGCATTCCTGTGTCTTGCTCCAGACTGTGGAGCTTTTCTTCTGAATAGCTGAAATAAACTCACTGATGGGAAAACTGACATGCAGACTTTTCTTTTAAAAAGCCTGTTTTCCTCCCTGATGTGTGAGCATCTTTAATTGGGTACATGGTGTTTGGTTTTGAAAGAGAAAAAAGATAGAGAGCAGCTTATTGCACAGTAAGTTTCCATTGTCCATATACTAATTTATTGAAAAGAAAAGCTGGTGACACTCCCTAAAAACCAAATCCAATTTGATGAAGGTGGGGTAGTTGGTTTCAAGCTTGGATTTGGAGCATCTCGTTTTGTTTCACATAAAGTATGTTGTCTGCCTTTGTCAGCTGAGTGAAAAATATTGGATTTTTGTCAAATTCTTGTATGTGTTGTATATACCATTCACTGCCTGTTAGATTTTTTGTGCTGTTTTTTTTAAAGGAAACAGTTTTCATGGACAGAACACTTCTTCTGAGAAAAGTAGTTAATGGGAGATATAAATATAGATGGAGAGTGTCTTACAGTAGGTGTCTTTATAGAACTTCCTGAGGCATATGTACAGATGTTCCTTGTTGAAGTAATTTTCAGGCTTTTTGTAAGAGTAGTCACACATAGTAGCAGTAGTTGGCACATTACCTTTGCTTCTACTAAGTGAAACTGCTGTCCCAAATTTTACGAATATGTTTTAGCTATTTTAAATTGCTTTATCTATTCAAATTCCCTTTTTAACAGTACAATGTCATTAGAAACTTGTATAACTTTCCTTAATATCTTTTAACTAACCACATCTATAAAATGTGCCACATCTGCTGATTTTTGTTTCTTTTTTCCTATGTGCAGTATTTATTATCCTTAACATGGCAAGATCAATTTTTTTCATATTCTTACTAGTTCATTCATGTTGACTGAATTCATGTGTTGTTACCTAGCTTTGTCTTGTGCATTGAAAGGGTTTCTGCACTTACAAAAAAATTTGTGCTGTACCTATGTAATTAGATTAGCTTCTGGTGGTTTTTTCCTTGTGCTGAAGTTTATTTTTTGTGTTATGTGAATTAGAGAATAAATGAATTAGATAAGAATAACAGAATTTGTAAAGGCACTTTTCCAAGTACACTCCTTTTTTGAGCTGTGGTGTAGAAAAATAAAAATCTTGGGCAAATCATTAGTTTATATTTACATTTTTTTGTTTCTAAGACTGGAGACTACTTTGCCTGTTTTAATACTTAATATTTCACAAAGCAGGTGAGAATAAAATATAGCAGTAAAATTTTTACAGAGTGAGGCATGTAAGTTTTAGTTCTTGAGCAGCCATTTTTGCCAGCTCTTTCATGTACTTGATTGGAGGGCAGCTGAAGGAAAAAGTGTCATTTGAAAGATTAATTCAGAATTCTCATGGAAAAGAAATGCTGCTTAATCAACAAAAAATATGGATTCTGTAGTGATTGAGGTATGATGCTTTAAGAGCTGTAGCAATTAGTACTGTTATGAGTATGAGAAGCAAGTTCCCATGTTCTTATCATAATTGAAAAAGGAAGTTTGGTGCATGAATCATGTGCAGAATCTGCTGAGAGGGTGGGTGATTCTCTGGAGAAGTTTGGTTTTGTGTCCTTTTAGCAGCACACAAATCAACCCTTGCTTTTCCTGTGAAGATGATACAGGCTCATGATAATTATCAGGCCCAACAAGGAGAAAAGTGACTAAGTCTTTTACTGAAGTTTGCCTCCAAGGATAGACAAAGGAGATGTTATTCTCATTTAAAAAAAAAAAAAAAAAAAAAGTAGGTCATACAGATTTTGGTCTAAAGGCACTTTCTTTTTTTCTCCCCTACTTCCACACTCCCGTACCCCCGACAGGGGAACAGATGTAAGCAGCAGATTGGATTAAGTGCTTTGAAGTAGTTTCAAAAGCCTAATTTTGTCATTCCAAGGTGGTCATGGAGAGGGTTGTTATGATAGGGCAAATGTTCTTTAAATTTGACAATATATGAGTAGCATCACAAAATAATAATTATGTTAATGATTTAAGTAAATTGCACACTTACAGATTGTTTATAGAAAAGCTATTATTATTTGTATGTCACCCTCTGGTTCCTACCTGGACACTGATGCTAATTCCATGTTTTTAACTTCCAGTGAATTTGGTTCAAAAATAATCTCACTGAAGCCAATTATTAAAGTACTGCCAAAACTTTTTGAGTCTCGGGAAAAGGCTGTTCGGGATGAAGCCAAACTCCTTGCTGTGGAGATCTACCGCTGGATAAGGGATGCTCTGAGACCTCCATTGCAGAATATAAATTCTGTTCAGGTAGGCAGAAAGTGGCTCTGTATCCAGACATTTGAGAAAACACTGCCATGCACACCTTCTCTTATCCTGTGGTGTTGGGCATTTTTTGAAAGTCAAGGCTGGAATTTTTTCAATATGAGCAACGTAATTTTTTAGCTTCTTGTAATTTTACCAAAAACATTAGTCCCCCCCTTGCCCCAGTTTCTTTACAAATAACAATCTCTTGTTGCTCTGAATATCTATGAAGTTGTGGGAGGAAGCATCACATGGAAACTATGGAGGTGATTTGGAAAGCAGAATGATACTTCTTAGAGACCTAACCCGAGGCAAATGGTTACCTTTGTAAAAGACCCATGCAATGAAAGTCTTCAAGTTGATCATTTTTCTTCTCCATTTTCTCTTTCATGAAGTGTTATCTTCTATCTGGCTTATTCTGGTACTGCTTAAGATCTGACTGTTCCACTTCAGGACATGGTATTACATTATGATAATTATGCTTTTGGAGGTGGAACACTCCTTTTAAAAAAAACTTTGAAAATTATTTCTGCATCCTTCTCTCATACTCACTTGAATTAGTTGTGTTCAGGTGAGTTCAAGCAGCAACTTGATGGGAAAGGCACAATTTAAAAAACCCCACCAACTGTCTCATCAAATGAAGCTTTTAACATATTTTGTCATAGTTCTAGTGCATAGTAATAGCACAGATGTAACAGATCTTCCTTTAATTCTCTGCCACTTTTATTTTAAAACTTCCACAAAGGCCACACCATTCTTGATGTTCTACAGTTTGTTCTTGTGTAATTGCTTTGCATTTATATTTTTGTTGATGATATTGTGTTTTGATCTATTTGGTCAAAAGCTTCTGAACACTGAATGTGAAGGGGAAGTAACTTCTTCACTGGCAGAAAAAAGAACTTGAAAGATGGTGCTACCTTGGCTTTGAAATGGGAAAACTGCAATGCATTCCATGAAGTGTTCCTTGTCTTGAGATATGATTCTTTTCTCTTTTGGCAGCTAAAAGAACTGGAAGAAGAGTGGGTCAAAGTGTCATCATCTGCCCCTAAGCAGACCAGGTTCCTGCGGTCCCAACAGGAACTGAAAGCAAAATTTGAGCAGCAGCAGGCAGTTGGAGGAGATGCAGATGGAGGTAAATTATTTGCTCTCTTAACTTTATTGGGTATGTTACACTGGTATGTTACTTGTGAAGGAATATTTTAAATTATAAAGATGTGTTTAATTCAAACCTGCTGCAAGACATGGGGAGTACAATACACAGGAAGAAAGCGTGGGTGGAGCAAAAACTTTATAGGAAAGAGTGTCTGTCCTTCTGAATAGAAAAAATACCAACTGCTGGTAGTACTTTTTGAACAATGAGCTTTTAAGTGGTGCTGTAGTAAAAACTTTACCTGTCACTCTGCTTGTGTTTTTCTCCTGGTTGCAGGAGGTGATGATGAGGAAGAGGCGGTACCGCAGGTAGATGCATATGAGTTGCTTGAAGCTGTAGAAATTCTTTCCAAGCTTCCCAAAGACTTCTATGAGAAAATAGTAAGCATAAACTTAAATACTGGTTCATTCTATGACATGTGGAGCTAATGAATCTTAAGATTTACTGTCATTCTGCAATGGGTGCTTTACTATTACATGGATAATAGCAGACTAGGGCAAGTAAAATATAGACTATCATGAGTTTTTTAGAATTCTGCTTACCATCAAGAAAGCTAATTTTAGGGACCTGAGATGTCCTGGGTAAAGACTGTATTTTATATCTAATTGCGATTATTGATGGTGAAATCTAGGGAGACTTTGGCTCTCTCAAGGTAGAGTTAAGTTTTAAAATCTGTAGTTTTTGGAAAGTGTGCTTGTCAAAAATTGCTTGTATTTAAAAAAGAATGTAAATTATTTACTCTGCAGGAAGCAAAAAAGTGGCAAGAAAGGAAAGAAGCTCTAGAAGCTGTTGAAGTGCTGGTGAAAAATCCCAAACTGGAATCAGGAGACTATGCAGACTTGGTTAAAGTTCTCAAAAAGGTAACAAATCCCAGATAGTTTAATTTTATTTATTTTTTGTAATTTTAACTTTAGAAGTTACAGTTGAGTTAATACTGATGACAAGAAAATTACTAGCTGGAACAGTGGTGGAAATAACCCACTCTGGCCCACTGAGTGTTCTAAGAAAACCTTCCATATCTCTGAAGTTGGGATTTTCAGTCTTTAACCCTGCTTGTTGATATTCTCTTCAGGTTGTTGGAAAGGATACAAATGTGATGCTAGTTGCATTGGCTGCCAAATGCCTTGCTGGACTAGCTACTGGCCTCCGAAAGAAATTTGGACAGTATGCAGGGCATGTAAGTAAGAATATCCACTTCTTTCTTGGATGTGTTTGCTCCAAGAAATATTCAGGTTGATTTAGAATCAGTCTTGAGAGCTGTGGGTCCACTGAGGGCTTCTTTATGAGCTGTGCTGGGTGCTGTCAGGAAGCTGGGAAAGAGAGGACAGGATATGTACCTTCTTGGATTCTTCTAATACAAGGACACAACTTCCATTCTGTTGGTTTGTGTTCCAGACCAGTATATCTGGTGAACTCATATATCTGCCTTTTGATTATCTTTGCTGTGAATTTGTTCAGAAATCTATAATTGTTAATAGGTGGACTGGAATGATATAATGCTGGGGATCAGCTAGTTTCAACTAGTTCATACTGCTGTTGTGTACCCCTGGAAGGGGCAGAAGTGATGCTTGCATTTTTTACTTCTCTGCAAAATTGCAGGGAGTAGACTTTCAGGCTTTCTGGTTGAATCAATGAAGAGGGGATTACCATTTCCATTTATTTTCCCTTTTCCACAGGTTGTTCCAACAATCCTGGAGAAATTTAAAGAGAAAAAGCCTCAGGTAGTACAGGCACTGCAGGAGGCCATTGATGCAATCTTTCTTACAGTAAGTATGGCAGTTTTCCCATTGTCTGAGAACTGGTCTCTAGTTTTTGTTTACTTTTCTCTTACTTAACTGAAACTTAACGACTTCTTTATCCAACACTGCAGACCACGTTGCAGAACATAAGTGAAGATGTGTTGGCAGTGATGGACAACAAAAACCCAACAATTAAGCAACAAACATCCCTTTTCATTGCAAGAAGCTTCCGTCACTGTACACCTTCTACTCTGCCAAAAAGCCTGTTAAAACCTTTCTGTGCTGCACTTCTAAAGGTAAAGCAGGAGAAGCTGGCATTGAGGCACTGGATTGTTATGGGAGAAACACCTTTCTGGTAGCATTAAGACTAAAGGGTTCTAGTGTGCTGTGGAGCCATCAGGGTCAGTTTTACTTAATGCCAAACTTGGAGAGGACTGTCAGTCATGGGAAAAGTTTAGTCGTCTTAGTTTCTCTGGAACTGAAGATTCCCCATGTTTATAATAGATTAAGACAGATGATTTGCAACTATGAAACTTCTGGGCATTGTGCCACTTTCTTCTTGTGGGCTTCTCTAGCAAGTTTTAGTTGGAATGCTCCATGTAATTTACCATGAATAAAAGAACCACTGTTGATCATACACTGCAGCTACACTAGAGCATTTATCAGGGTAAATTACAGTGATGTGTACTTCCTTCTTAATGCAAAATATCCCTTTCCTTGCTATGGGAAATATCCCTGGCTTTGAAAATGGAGATCTGGGCAGGGTTGCAGAACTCCTTGTAAACTTTTGTGGTGTTGCAGTATGTATTAAAGCACGAGAAAGTTGTTTACTTTCATCTTGTGCACAAGATTCAAAGATGGGAAGCTGTCTATATCTGAGGAATAGTAGACTTCATCAGTACATGGGAAAACAGAAGTGAAAAAACTTTTTTTGTTTAGTGTAATGTTAAAGATTATTCTGTAGTAGATGTTGATTTCTACAAAAAGGGGAAGGGAATTTGTACAGAAGATGGATTTAGGGATCTGTTCAGGTAAGAATTGCAAGTCTTGATACAAGTTGTCTTTTTCTGCAGCATATCAATGATTCTGCTCCTGAAGTAAGAGATGCAGGATTTGAAGCATTAGGCACTGCCTTGAAAGTGGCTGGAGAGAAAGCTGTGAATCCTTTTCTAGCAGATGTAGACAAACTAAAGCTTGATCGGGTGAGTTTATTATCATAAATGTTGTAAAAAAAAAAAAATGCTCCATCTATTTTAGCTAGATGAGGCTGAACAGGAAGCTTTAGCTAATAATTTTCAGTGCAGATTTTTGCAATATTTTAGGTATATAAAACGCATTAGTATGTTAACATGACACCTTTTCATTCTTACATAAATTATCTGTTTTGCCTTCAAACCTGTGTTATCTGTGAGGTGAGTTGTGAAGTTTGGGTTAGTGTTGGTTTGGTGTTGTTTGTATGTGGTGCTTTTTCTGTTTCTGAATGTTTTCTCTGGTGTCTAAAACAAAGATTTTGCATCACAACCAGGTGGTAAAATTCTATATTACTAGACAGGATTTGGTATTAAAAACTTTGCAGCAACAAAGTTTTCATGCTTTTACATAAGCTGTCAGGTTTGTTAACTGCATGATGATCTTTTCTTAACCTAAGGTGCTAAGAATTTGTCTTTAGAGGGTCTATAAGTCTTGGGTGGGTGTCACTGCTTTTTATGTGTATAAGTGCACTTCATTTTGAACTAAGATAATTATGGTAGCAATAGAGTGCTGGCTCATGCCATTGACTGGTTAACATTACTACTGCAAGGAGCATGGGTTAACAGGATTTTGTGAAGTAAACAACTTAAACTCTTCACATTTTTTTCCAGAGTAGTCAAGTTTGAATCACTGTTCTTGAAGGGATGTTTTACATGTAGCTAAATAACTTTTCTTTTTCTTCTTCCCCTTCCTTTTTTTCCCCCCTCTTCTACACCCTGCTTTTTTTTTTGTTTGTTTGTTTCCTTTTTCTTTCTTAAACTGCTTGTCAGATTAAAGAGTGTGCTGAGAAGGTAGAATTGATTTATGGTAAAAAGACAGGAGGAGCTGCTGAGAAAAAAGAAGGCAAGGCTGTTAATGGAAAGGCTCCAGCTCTTTCAGCATCTGGAGATAAAGAAGCAAAAGATGCAGCAGCCAAACCAGGACCACTGAAGAAAGCACCTGCTGTGAAAGTAAGAGAAATTGCCAAGAGATTGTCTGAGAATTACACTTGTCTGTGATTGCACTGAATAGTTGGTTGATGGAGATCAGAGGTGGCCTACTGAACACCTCCTTCCACTGAGGAATCACTCTTTCTGTAGGACTAAGCCAGCCCAACAACAAAAAGAGTCCTGGAGTTGGAGAATGTACTTGGTGAAATCTGTTTTTTATGATGCAAACTGTCTTGTCACTTCTGTCTTAATACCAGATTTTGGTACTGAAATAGTGACGGAGTGCTGGAGGCCTTCAGAGGATGTTGTAGCATCAATGTGTTGTGTGGTGGTGGAGTTATATTTGGCTGAAGTCAAGGTCTCTTGCAGCTAGCAAGGCTGCTAATGAAGTGTTCAGTATTCTCTTTAGTGTTCTTTCTAGTTTGTTAATAGAAATAATTTGAACCATTAACCTGTAATGTTTTAAAATTATAACTTGTATTTTTGAAATTGACCTAAGTAGCACTATAGATGGTCCTTGTAATACCCTGCTTAGTTCTCCAGGTGGGAAACCTCAAAGTAAATAGTAGAATGGCTCTTTTTTTTTAACCTATTAATACTCTGGTAGCATAGAGAAGAACAGTTTCAAGCTTAATATCTAGCCAGTATCTATAGGAGAGTATACAGATGCTCATTATTTCCTGGACCCTCACAGATAGGATGTATTCTTTCTCTTTTCATCTTTCATTGTTCTGTGTATCCCTGTTACTCTGTGTCTTACAAAGCCTGGTAGTCTGAAAGCAACCTATGTATTAAATAAGCTCTAGTATGAAACTTTCTCTGCCTACAACTGTTAGGGTAATAGAGAGGTATTTTCTGATATTAGAGTGGAGAAGTGTAGGAAAACAGTAGTTATTTTGGTGTCTGGACTGGAGTCCTGATCTTTGCTAACTTGTCCATTTCATTTTTAGCCTGGAGGCCCACCCAAGAAAGGCAAACCAGCTGCAGCTGCAGGCATGGGAGGTGCTGGAGCTAAGGGCAAGAAGGGTCCTGAGACCAAAGAGATATTTGAACCAGAGCTCTCGGTGAGTATTCTGCTATTCTCTGATATAATGATGTAATCAGTTCTCCAGCTGCTACAGAATTCTTCACTGAAGTTGGGGGGTGGGTCCTGTTAGGACAAGGGAAAGCAATACATTTCAATTTATAAATTATTTTTTATACATTCTGGTAAATATACTTGTTCATCAGGCACCTGTATAAGACACTGAACAATGTATCATGCTAGTGTCATAGGATATCTCATGTCATCTCTAGACTAGGAACCAATGAAACAAGTGAAGCTAGGACCACTTCATATGCAATTTAGTTGTAATGTGGAGTTTACAGTATTCTGAAGTTCACCTTGAAATATGAAATATGCTACAATAATAATTACACAAACTAATACAGGCTTAGTCCATACTGTTAAAGTTACACCTCAAGAAAATTACTGAATTCTTCATGTTAATTGGACATCTACCTACCTTCTTGGTAGGGTACCAGGTAAACTAAGCTATCTGTAGGTCAAACAGGAAAACAAAAGCTAGTAAAGCTTTGTTATATATATCTGCAAGTTTTTTGACTGCCAGTTATCTTCAGAGTGCCAGTTAGAGTCAATGCTTTCCATTATGTGTCCGGTTCATAGGGCTAGTGATACAGGGGAAAGTGAATATGTGCTTCCTGAAGGTGATACAGACACCAGTGAAACAAGGGAAGCTTGTGTTGTTTTGCATATACTAAATTTTCTTTCCTCATTTTGAAAAAATGGATGCAGAAGCTAGATCTTCTCCCATTCACCCTCATCAACCACTGATTCATTGTTGGAAATGTTTATTCAGACTTCATACAAAATTATCCTGCAAATTTTAGGTTCCCTGTGCTTGATTCTGTAAGTAGATAGTGGCTGTTGAGGGCTGGTTATATACTTTCCAGGGATTACTTTTCTAGTAAATTTCACAGCTTCCTAAATTCCTAAAGTGCCTAAACTATAGTCCATGTAAAGTCCTTAAACCTACATCAGACAACTTTTCCTATTTTGTACATCTGTCACAGTGTGAGGTTATTCCAGGCTTACAGTGGGGTTTTTAACCTTGTTCTGGTCTGTCTGCAGATAGAAGTATGTGAAGAGAAAGCTGCTGCTGTCCTTCCAGCTTCTTGTATCCAGCAGCTGGACAGTGGGAACTGGAAAGAGAGGCTTGCCTCCATGGAGGAATTTCAGAAGGTGAGTTTGTAGCAGCTGATAAGAAGAGGCAGGTGGGTAAAGAGAGAGAAGACATTTTCTCCAGCTTTTTATGCCTGATAACTCTTTAAAGACATACCAGTAGCAGTGATCTGTCACATGTCAGATATGAATTCAGATAAAGTAAACATTACTTGCAAAAGGCAAGTTTAATGGTTTAAATGGTTGTAACTCCAAGAAAAAGGTGGAGTATGTCTTTTAATTTAATATCAATAGTTATACTGTTGTTAAAAGTATTTCTATGGGGGTTGAGGATGTGTAGAGGTCTTTTTCTTTCAACCTCATCTTTGAGACTAAGCTTTAGAATTATGTATTGTTTAAAAAAAAAGTTTTGCAATGACTGGGAAAAATCAGTTGTCAGTCTCTGATTGCTGCATGTTAGGTAGCAATTATTTTAGCAAAAATTTGGCAATAATACTAAAATTTCAACAGGTAAATAGTTGATGTTTGAAGATGTATACAGTATCTTTACAGCTGGTGGTGGGTGCTTCATGTCCCAAACTAAAAACCATCATGCTTCACTCATGTGAAGCCTGGCTTTCTTCCCATGGTATCTGTCATAAAACTCCTCACAGGCCAAAAGGCATCAGCTGTAGGAGAGCAGAGCTAACTTTTGTGTTTTGGATTTTGTATCACTTGCAACCCACTGGCTACCTTAATGTTTATTCTTAAGGCTGTTGAGCTTATGGAGAGAAGTGAAATGCCTTGCCAAGCTCTAGTAAGAATGCTGGCCAAGAAGCCTGGTTGGAAGGAAACAAATTTTCAGGTAATACATTATTCTTCAGTAATTAATGATTCCTTTTTTTATACTAAATGTAAGCTGTGCTTCCAATTAAAAGGGTATAGGTGCTTGTATGTCATTGACAGTCCCAGCACCATGACCACATCTGTATTTGTAGTCAATAAGAGTATAAACTCTGAAGTTAAATTTTATTTCTGCTAACAGTTGAGTCTTAGAGACAACAATTGAAGATCTGTAGATGTGTATACATGTGTGTGGATATGTGTATGGATATGTGAATGTATAAGTTTTAGAAGTGGGTAACAGCTGCCCAGTATTGTAGAGTGCCTCTATATATATAGATAGTAAAACATGTTTGTAATTTGTGTATAATCAAACGATATGAAAAGTGTGTGTATATCAAATACATCCAAAATGTTGTCTGAACACAACTTGTATAATACAGTACACATATACAAACACAATTATATATCTACACAAATATATTTTATGTATACATTGGTGTTTACTCAGATTATTTTTTTGTGTATATCTAAAAATATGTCTAATGTAATAACCCCACAAAAATTGGTCTACAATACATGACACATGAGTAACTTGCTTGCTGTTATGGATGTTCCAGGTAATGCAGATGAAACTGCATATAGTTGCACTGATTGCACAGAAAGGAACCTTCTCCAAAACTTCAGCACAGGTTGTGCTGGATGGTCTTGTAGACAAGGTTGGTGATGTCAAGTGTGGCAGTAATGCAAAAGAAGCCATGACAGCAATAGCAGAGGCATGTCAGTTGCCATGGACTGCTGAGCAGGTGAGTGAGCAGCAAAGGTATGCTTCCAGTAATAATATCAGAAATATTATGTGGGCTGTTCTTTCAGTCCAAATAGTAGATCCTAAATCTTTGTTATTTCTGTGTTGCTTAAAAGTGATAGCTCAAGCTACCTTTTAAGACAGAAGTTAAATACCAGCTCCTCCAAAAAAAGCAAATACGAAGTAATAAATTGCTATTTTTCTGAAATCCTGCCAAAGCAGGTACACATCTACCATACAGGTATCTAGCTGTCTTCATGTACTTGCAGAACCTTCTGGTTAACTTCAGTTGCAATCCTAGTCTGCTACTAGGAAAGGTTTGTTGTGTCACTGTATGTTATCCCACCTGTTTCAGTTTACTCTGTGTTCTGCCTTTCACATGTGTCTTCACTCTGTTATTCAAGTGCTTTCTTTGTCTTCTGGTTTGCCAGTGAAAATTTACACTTAGCTCTACTCTGTTCTAGGTTGTGGCTATAGCTTTCTCTCAAAAGAATCCAAAAAACCAGTCGGAAACTTTGAACTGGCTTTCAAATGCAATTAAAGAGTTTGGTTTTTCTGGGTATGTATTTTAAGTAAATTTGAATGTTTCTAATCTAGGACTAAGAATATGTTGTTCTCTGTCAGATTGGTCTGAAGAGTGTATCTGGGAGTGTATCTGAAGTCTTGTTCTTTAAATTCTGATGCTAGCTCTGTCAGGTGCTCTTCTAACTCTAAATGTGTAAATGAAGGTATCTGACATTACTAATAGTGTAGAATGTAATTGCACTACTAGATGCTTTCTTCATGACTCTGCCTTCTTAAAAGTATTTAAGATTTATATACTGTAGGAGTGGGCTGGGCAAGGATCTATGCTATTGCACATCTGCTGTTGCTGTTTTATTTGGATACACCTGCAGCCAGGTGTATCCTTAAAATGTTTAACTAAAAAAATAAAAAACACAAAACCAAGGAGCCTAGAGAAGAGACCTTTTTGTTGTCCTTGTGAGAGATTTTGAGTCTGATTGGCAAGATGAAGTTCTAGCTGACTAAGTAGCTATCATTGCATCTGGCACTACAAGGTTAGGAAATGGATTCTCCATCAGAATCAGGGACAGCATTACTTAATTATCAGTCTCCTAATTGAATGTGGTCAAGCATATGTAATAGTTTATTCCACAGTTATTTCAGGTGTATCATGTATTGAGTGCTTAAAATCATTCCAGGCACATCCCTCAGGATTTCAGTCCTAGCAGTCATGTGGCTGATGTAGTTTAAAATACTTTCCAGTACTTATAGTAGCAGTTTTCGATAGAAATTCTCATGTTTTTAGGATTGATTTTCTTAGTAGGCTCTCTCACTCTTTCAGTAGTTATTTATATAGCTACCATCTACACTATATCTCTGTTCTAAGTGTAAATATCATCTGCTTGCAAGTTACTTGTATGAATATATTTCCAGCACTTTTTTTTTTCCTTTAGCATATTGTGATGTTTATTGTTGGTGCTTCCTGTGTTGCATTTTATTGATGGAAGATATCTTTTTCCTACAGACTGAATGTCAAAGCTTTTATCAGTAATGTGAAGACAGCTCTTGCTGCAACTAACCCAGTGAGTAAATTTAGACTTTCTTAATCCTGAATTATTATTGGTTCTTAATTTGAAGACTGATTGCTTTTATCTTCCTTCTCTCAGGCTGTGAGGACTTCTGCCATTACCTTGCTGGGAGTCATGTACCTTTATGTTGGACCTCCTTTGCGAATGTTTTTCGAGGATGAGAAGCCAGCACTTCTCTCCCAGATAGATGCAGAATTTGAAAAGGTGTGAAGGGTAGCTCTCTCACTTACCACCTATCATTAAAACTCCTTGGAAACCTCAACAGCTTGAGTCTGTGGCAATATTGTGGACTAACCTGTGTTTTCATAAGTGGTCCAGATTCATAAAGACAGCTCACCAAAGCAGCTCTAAACTCATGATGTCCATCAATGTCAACAGCTGCTTTTTCACAAGGAAATGCACAAGTTTTCTGGTTTTGATTCAATAATGTTTTAGTAGTCTGTTGCCCTGAGACAGCATATTCACATCATCCAAGTGTTCTTATTTGTCATGTCAAATGAAAAATGGTAGAATAGCTGTTCATGATTTTTATGTTGCCTGCAGATGCAAGGGCAGACTGTGCCAGCCCCAACTCGTGGCATCTCTAGGAACAATGCAGGAGGTGGGGATGATGGTGAGGAAGAGGAACAGGAGGATGCTGGGAATGATGTTGTGGATCTTTTGCCAAGAACAGATATTGGGTAGGTTTGGTTTCTACAACCTGAAGGCACGCTGGCACTGCAATTCAAAACTCCCATTTTTTATAAACACTTTCTAAGCATAAATCTGATGTTAAAGCACTGAAATACTAAAAGACACAAAGCTAAGAAAATGGGGGTTTTATCTTCTTTCTTTTGCAGTGATAAGATCACAGCTGAATTGGTGTCTAAGATTGGGGACAAAAACTGGAAGATCAGAAAAGAAGGTCTAGATGAAGTGACAAGCATAATAAATGATGCTAAGTTCATACAGCCAAACATAGGAGAACTCCCAGCTGCTTTAAAGAGTCGTCTTAATGACTCCAATAAGATCTTGGTATGTTATTTAAAATCCTGTTTCAGCTATTTCCAGGTTAGAACTTAAGACAAACTATGACTCCCAAATCCTGCTTACTACACTGTTTGTTACAGTGTTAGAGTGGAATCAGCATCTGGAAAACAGTGAACTGTGTATTTCTAGGCCATGTATTTGCCTATTTTTATAAATATTTGTCTTTGTCTTTGCTTTTTATTAAAAAAAGCCTTCAAAGAAAGACAAGTCCACCTCTACTCAAAATATAATGCAAGCAAACCTAAGAAAACAGCCAACCAAAAGAAGCCAAAAGTGAAGCTTGAATAATTTACAACAGTGAAGTGTCGCTTCTTTGAAAATATTTTTAATTGAACTTAGTTTACTCAGAATATAGATATTTTATCTGTGTAATGAATTTGGAGTCTGGAATAGACACTACTGGGCAGACATTCTCAAGCAAAAGCGTGGGTGTACAGTAGTGTTGCTTTTCTTCATGTGACTTAATTTTTGCACACATGATATGGTTGTAATGGTATTTTCTTCAAAGCCTTTTTGTTTATGTGCAGGTGCAACAAACACTGAGCATTCTTCAGCAGCTGGCAACTGCAATGGGGCCCAGTATCAAACAGCATGTTAAAAATTTGGGTATTCCTGTCATTACTGTTCTAGGAGACAGTAAGGTAAGAAGATCACTTTCCTTTTTTGCTGCTCATGAGTCATGCCTGGCAATAACTGTTGCTTTTGAGACATGGATGGTAGTTAAAACCTCTTCAGAAGCTACACTTTTCTTTTACTTGCATAAATGAAAGCCCTGTTATCCAAGTTAGGAATACCTGAATAGATATTCTGCCTGATATGGATTCTCCTGCTTGTAAATAAAACTAGTCAGTGTCATATTCACCTTTTAAAGGGAATATGATGACTGCATGCATACTTCTAATGCTGAAAACACTGTTAAACACTAACCAGGCTTGCTTAGTGAAGGTTCTTGTAGAATACTTGGCTTTATGCTTTCTTTTTTCCTTTTTTTTTTTTTTTTTTAATTTGTTAGTGTGGACTCCAGTGTACTTTTTTTTTTCTTTGTGTTGCTGTTAGGAGGTCTTTGAACTGTAGGTAGAGACAAGATGGTTGGAACTAACACTGAAGCTTGTCAGTGTTGAAATAGTTCATATGTTACATCAAAATCTACTGAATAGTTGAAAATCAACAGCTTGTAACTTGAGCTAAGATAAATAAATTTGGGTAATAGGAACCAAGGCCTTGTCAAAGAGACCAATGAGAATGTATTTACCTGCAGTACCTATTTTCTTTTCTTCAGTGAAATTAAAGATTAGAAAGTGCATTTAAAATTGGTTCATACTATAGCTAAATGAGTGTTACTGTTCCAAATTTTGCTTGGGAAAAACCACTGAAGATGGAAGTTGGTAGGAGCTAGAGGGCTCCCTTCTTCCTGACTTAACTTTTGTTCATATGTGTCCTAAAGAAGAGGCTCTGTAACCTGCTTACCTTGGTTTATGAATGTGCTGAGTCTATTTTTAGCATTACATAGATAACTAACCTTATTCTTTAGCTTGTTTTAGAGTTAGGAGACTCCCAAAATTCTCACCAATGAATGGTAGTAGTCACAAAGTGCTTTTAAAGATACTCTTTGTAAAACTTACTTTTTAAAAAACTAATGGTAAATAAGTGTCCCGTTAAGTGATTTCTGCAGCTCATAACATCACTAAGTGAAAATCTTCTGAATCTCAGACTTCTCAAGCAGCAAATAAAATGGAGATATCAAAGCCTGTGATGTAGAAGCTTTTTTCTTTCATGGGAAGGATGAATTTGTTGCCTCTTGATGTAATCTGACCCCTGTTGAGCATCATTCTTAAAACTTGCTCTTGCTACAGAATAATGTTCGTGCTGCTGCACTAGCAACTGTGAATGCCTGGGCTGAACAAACTGGTATGAAAGAGTGGCTGGAAGGGGAAGACCTGTCTGAAGAGCTCAAAAAAGAAAACCCTTTCTTAAGACAAGAGGTAAACCCTTCTTCTTTATGTGCATCTAATCAAAATAGCATTACTTGCTTTGGACTCTGTCTATGCAAACTGAAATGACACCATTGCATGAATAAACATACAGCTCTCTCTTCATACTGACATCAAATTGTTAAACTGCAAAAGGCTAATAATGAGTTTCTTCCTTCATGGTAGCTGTCACTGAGCTTTCAGTGCTTCTGAAATGAAACATACCCATTTTGATCAACATTTTGAGATCTAGTGTGTTTTCCCTAAAACTGACCTCAGGGTAATGAAGACCAGAACTGAAGCAGAGGTATTAATATATTTGAGACTGCTAAAATGCAGATGAAATTCTGATGTTCCTTTCAAAAGGAAGGAAGAGCCCAACGCAGTCTTGAGATACCAGACTCCAAGTTTTAAGATAGATGTGTATAAACATACTGTACTTAATTTTACTTTTTTTTGTTTAATTGCTGGCATGAAAGTTGATCTTGGTTAAGAATCATGCAAGTAAGGGTTGGGGTGGGGTTTTTTCTTACTTCAATAGAGGTACATGAAGGAGGACTCCTGTTGAGGCTCTTGTGTCCTGGCAGAGCACTGTGAGCACTTCAAAAGCTTTTTATTTTAAAACTTTTTATTTCAGCTTCTTGGTTGGCTGGCTGAGAAGTTGCCTACCCTCCGTTCTGTTCCTTCTGACCTGCTCTTGTGTGTGCCTCACCTCTACTCCTGCCTCGAAGATCGAAACGGGGATGTGCGCAAAAAGGCACAGGATGCTCTGCCCTTCTTCATGATGCATCTTGGCTTTGAGAAGATGGCAAAAGCCACTGGCAAGCTGAAGGTATTTCTGTCACTAGGGTTAGGTAGTATCCACTCTTTCAATGCCATGTGAACACACTCTCATGGTGTGCTGTCTTGGCTTATGTGAGCTTATCTGCACAGAAAGTTTTCAGGAGGGACTGAAAATAGTATTAAGGAGGCTATGAGTTAAAACTTTCTCTGCTTCCAAGAAACAATGGCCACCACAGGGTTATCACTTCAGGACCCTGACATTTATTGACTCCATTTTTCTTCTGAAAAAATCTGCCTGCCAGGCAGCTTTCATACCCGTTGCCATCCAATTTTGAATGCATGCTTTAGGATGGCTTCCAGCAGTTTATATCCTCTGGACTGTTGAGTGCTGAGTCATTGTTGGGGTACTCATTAATGTCATGGGACTGCTCACCTAGAACAGATTGCTGGTTCACAGTGTTTCCATAAAACTTCTGAAAGAAACCTAATGGAAAGGTGTTTTATCTCAGAACAGAATTCTCTGCCAAGCTTGGTTTAATGTCAGTGTCCTGGAAGATGCTAAACTGAGAATAGTTTGTTTCAAACTACTCTTGTTTTCCTGTTCTTTGGAATGTGTTAGTAATCAGGATCACTTATCTTTCCAAATTTATCACTTCTTTTTTCCTCTCCTCTGTTCTTTAGCCAACTTCCAAAGACCAGGTACTGGCCATGCTTGACAAAGCCAAAGCCAACATGCCAGCCAAACCAGCCCCTCCTGCAAAAGCATCTTCCAGAGTGGTAGGGGGAGCAGTTCCAGCCAAATTCCAACCTGCATCAGGTAACCTCTCTTACATTCTGGAAAATGGTGGAAAAAATTATGATTTTTTTGAAGCTTTTTGGCATGTCAGAGGAAGAAACATACTTAGCAGGAGGAGAGGAATTCAACATGATTAGAGTTACAAATAGCTGTGTGATGATGCATGTTCTATCTGCAGTTCTGGTTTTAATTGCAGTTGAGCCAACTTCCAGTCTAGGAAGGTTTTTCTTCTCCATATAACCATCTGTCAGCTGCTCTCTGAAAATACCTGCTTGGTACTGAAGCTAAAACCCCTAGGCTAGGGGAGTGTTGGGGTTTTGTTTTTTTTTGTTTGTTTGTTTTGTTGTGTTTTTTTTTTTCTAGTACTTATCTGATTTTAACATTGCATTTAAAAAAATACTTTCACATTAGTTTTTATCTGGGCTAATTCCTCAGTACAGTTAGTTCACTGTGGGGCAGCCAGAATGTTTGTGCTGACTCTACAGAGAGGATGATGGAATTAGGGCCCAGGTGATTTGAAGAATCTGTCCTGCCCTACCTCTTTGAAACCTCAAACTGGTTTCAATTACAGCTCTAGAAATTAGCCAGCAAAGTTTGTGTGTGCATTGTTTTGATAATGACAAATTTGCTAACGTATTATGGTCTTAATTATGAAAACTTTGTATGCTAACATGGAATTTAAGGAGTTTGTTATATGGGTCTAAAATCTACCAACATATGTGTGACAGGAGTATGGTCTATGAACAGGTTTTTTTCTCTACTAAGAATGGAAAACTGTGCTAACCTGAAGTGGTCTTGTTGGTAGTTAAAAATGGTCTGTTTCTCCAGCACTTGCTGAAGATTTGGGGTCCAATGCCATGGAATCCAAGCCTGATCCCAAAAAAGCCAAAGCAGGAGGAGTGTCCTCTAAAGCTAAGGTATGTTGATTTTAATTCTGTGTAAAATCAGTTCTGTGAAGTTAGTAGCTGTAGTTTGTTAATGCCTTACAGGTAGAGTATAGCCCATGCTGTAGGGACTGCTTTTACTGAGAATATTCATGCTTGTCTGAGTTCTGAAATGACAAATGTATTCCCTTATCACTTAACCCCTACTTTTTTCATTACCTATTTTATTCTTAAAATCTGTCAAAATGCAGTCTTGTGAGCAGCTCAGCCCATGCTCTAAATCTGCTTGGCTTCCTTGATCTCATGCTGTTGAGAATTCATTCTTACCATTGCAGTTCTAACCTTATGCTTTGAACAGCAATTTTGGACTCCTGTATCAAAAGAAATTAATGGTAGAATGTTCTCAATCACAAGTGCAGAAAATGAAGGAAAATGCTTAAATGCATCATAATAATCTCAACCAATTACATTTGAATTTGTAGGTTTTTTTCTGTTGCTTTGTGTTACAGTTTCTTGCTGTTGATTTTGAAGTTTTTCCTTTGTGTATACTTTGTTTTAAAAAAAAACCAATTGCTTCTACAGTCCTATAGCTTCCACTGTCTAAAGTGCTGTACTGAGAACATCTGATGTAGGTCCAGATTCATGGTGAGAATGAGGAAACCTTGAAGAATGTAGATTTGCCTAAGCATTCTGTCAAAACTCTGAGTTAATGCCTTTGCTTCCAACATATGAAAAGGTTTGGAATGGTAACTTAAGACTAAATAGCTGTGTAACAACAAAGCCTTTTCTGTGGCTTATTTACAGCAGTCAGATGTTAATAGCAGTGTGCCCAAGGGCAATACCAGCCTGTCCAAAGCTAACACAAACCTCAGCAAAGGCAGTACCAGTCTGACAAAGAGCAAATCTATCAAACAGGTACCACGCTGGGTTCTAGGGGTGTGGGTGGGTGGCTGGTGCACTGGTTGAGTGCTGTGTTAAATTTCACAGGGTACTACTGCACACTGTCACAGGTATTGCTTCCACAGCAGCAGAGCACATAACTCTCAAAATGCTAATCAAAATTATTCTTCCAGCTTCTCTCTGGCTCTTGTTACACAGCATGAGGTTGGCTGATGTCTAATGCTTTCAGTTGCTGGAACTGAAACACACATGTCTTGCCTTGCTTGGTAATATTTTGCTTTTTTCAGGGTGTCCAGGGGAAGAAGGTGCTAAGCAAGCCTAATTTGAAGGAAGATGATGATAAATCAGGTCCTATTTTTATCATAGTCCCAAACGGGAAAGAACAAAGGATGAAAGATGAGAGAGCTCTGAAGGTGAGAAAAATCTGAATGTATTCACAGGTCTTGAAGGAGCATAATTTTAATGCGTTCTTTTGGGTTTTCATTTCAAGTCAAACATGCTGTGACATGAAAGTGCAGTCTCTGTCCAACCTTTTGACTTTCACAAGCCTATATCTGGTTTACTGTGGTGTTTCTCTTATTTCCAAATTTTGTGGATTTATGCACTCTCATGAAAGCCAACTTTTTTCAACTTTCAAGAGATTTGTTTTCAGTTGTGAAGTATCACTTTCAGAATTCTAGAATACATTGTAAATGCTTTAATATGCTTACTTCAGACAGTCCCACTTACCAGGATTGTCTTTTGTTGCAAAATTATATTACCTAAAACATGCTTATTTCTAACTTGCTAGTCATTAGGCCTATCTATAGCTTAAAAAAAACCCCAAGCAATAAAAGAAACCACCCCCCCAGAAAAACCCCAATAATTTGATTAAGGGGTAATCATTGAGATTTTTTTCCCATGGGAAGACTTTAAAAGTAAATTCTAAAGCAGAATTTAAACGGGGTGCAGTTTGCAGATTCTTCCAGGAAGAAAAAGTAATTCTGCTGTGAGTTCCTAATGCTTCCTGTTACAGATTTTAAAATGGAATTTCACTACTCCTCGTGATGAATATATTGAGCAGCTAAAAACTCAGATGTCCAGTTGTGTGGCAAAATGGCTACAGGATGAGATGTTTCATGCAGACTTTCAGCACCACAACAAAGCACTGGCTGTTATGATTGAGGTGAGTTTGGATCTGTGGTACTAGATAATGTCATATAGGATTATTCTCTGCTCTGAAAGATTCTGCTTGAATGAAACCAGATAGTAATTTTCTGAGGTCATTGTTCTGTGAAGTTGAAACATGACCTTATGGATAGGGCAGAAGTATGATGAGTTGATATTAATATTGTTTCTTGGGAGAAGGGAAAATTTCCCCACTGAGGCTTCTCTTGGAATTTCAAAAGGTTATACACATTAAAAATTAGTACCTACAACTCTAGGAATCATCTACTAAACATAGACTATCTTATCAAGCAGAGTTTTGAGCTTTTAGTTATTCTCTTCTTTTCTTGAACTGTTTCGTTTTACACAAACTCCATTGTTTGTTTGTTTTTTTTTCCCACTTCAAGCACTTGGAGAGTGAAAAAGATGGAGTCATCAGCTGCCTGGATCTGATCTTAAAATGGCTTACCCTGCGGTTCTTTGATACCAACACAAGTGTTTTGATGAAAGCACTTGAATATCTTAAACTACTTTTCCATATGCTGAGTCAAGAGGAGTATCACCTTACAGAAAATGAAGCATCCTCTTTCATCCCATATCTTGTCCTAAAGGTACAGAAACCACACTTGTTTTTCATGAGGAATGTTGCAGGACACCATCAAAAACTGCAGTATGTTCATTCCAAATGCATTGTGAATGACATGAAATCCAGTTAGCAGCTGGTTGCAAGGACTCATTTACTGGGACAAGTTTTGCTTAATATCCTTATCAGAGGGGATTGAGTGCTCCCTTGGTAAGTTTGTAAACACACCAAATTGTGCAGGAGTGTTAATCTGCCTGAGGGTAGGAAGGCTCTGCAGAGGGACCTGGATTGATGGGTTAATGCCACTTGGATTGAGGTTCAACAAGTGCCAGTTGCTGTACTTGTGCCACAGCAACCCCATGCGCCACTACAGGATTGAGGAAAAGGCCCTGGGGGTGTTGGTCAACAGGCAAATGAATACAAGCCAGTAGTGTGCCCAGGTGGCCAAAAAAATCAAGAGCATCCTGACTTGTGGAAATAGTGTGGTCAGGAGGACTAGGGAAGTGATTGTCCCTTTGTGCTCATTACTGATGAGGCTGCATCTCAAGTACTACATTCAGTTTTGGGCCCCTCAGTGCAAGAGAGATGTTGAGGTGCTGTAGTGAGTCCAGAGAAAGGGCAGTGAAGCTGGTGAAGGGTCTGGAGAACAAGTGTTATGAGGAGCAGCTGAGGGAACAGGGGTTGTTCAGTGTGGAGAAGGGCTCAGGGAAGGCCTCATTGGCCTCTACAGCTACCAGAAAGGATGTTGTATTGAGGTGAGTGTTAATCTCTCCTACCAAATAAATGAATAGGACAAGAGGAAATGGCCTCAAGTTTACCAGGGGAGGTTTAGATTGGATATTAGAAGAAACTTCTTTATTGAAAGGGTTATCAAGTGTTGAATAAGGGAAGGGGTTTTAGTCATTATCCCCGGAGGTATTTAAAGGCTGTGCAGATGTGGTGCTTAAGGATGTGGTTTAGTGGTGGACTTGGTAGTGTGCTAGCTAAATGGTTGGGCTCAATGATCTTTAGGTCTTATGACCTTCATGGTTCTATGGTTGTGTGTTGCATATTTGCCTTAAAGTCACTTAAAAGGGATTTTTGCATTAAGATGAGTTCTGACTCTCCTAATATTTAGACAAATCAACAGCGTCATGAGACTGTTTAAAATATTCTGTATTTCTTCACTTCTGGTTTTTTTTCATTTTCCTACTAGGTAGGAGAGCCAAAAGATGTCATCCGCAGGGATGTCCGTGCCATTCTGAACAGGATGTGTCTCATCTATCCAGCCAGCAAAATGTTCACTTTCATCATGGAGGGGACAAAATCCAAAAACTCAAAGCAGCGTGCAGGTGGGAAATGGCACAATGAATTAGGCAGTTGCAAAGTCTTTAAAAATTCTTTATTTTGCATCTTGAAAAACCCAGCATAATAACATTTGCTGGAACGTAAAATTTACTTACGTATAATCTTAATTTAATTTAATGCAAATGCTTCTAAGTGTTTAAAGGATCAGATTTTAAAGTAGTATAATTTTGCTTTTTATTTTTGGTGACTTTCTTCCTTATGGAAATGAAGAGCCTGTGAAACTGCTTTCAGCATCAAATTTGAATCTCCTTTGAGTAGGCTTGTTGTCTTAGTGCAGCAGTACTGGGGTGAACAGTGACAGTACCATTGGCCAAGTAACTGAGGCAACCAGTGAATGTGATAAGAATTGGAAAGAAATGTCTGTAGACTGTACTTCTGTCTCAACTTTATAATAGAAATTATTTGTGGTGTGGTTTTTATAGTTCAAGCAAGTCCCCAGTCAGCCTGAAAATAACTCCTCCTGATTTAACCAGAAAGTTAAATTATGTACATAATATAGTATTGCAAGTTTAAAACTGTCTAAACTACCTAGATGTGAAATTAGCTGTAACATTGCTCATATATGCTGGTGTGAAATATTTGAAGGGTATAAGAATGGCCTACAGCTTTTAGGTGCTGTCTGTGTCAGTCTGAACTCTTCATTCACTGTTCATCCTATAAATCATTTGGAATATGTATATCATCAGCATTCTGATTGACAGTACCCTGCAGTGAATGCAGCTGTCATTTTCTTCATTTAGAATGCCTGGAAGAGCTTGGGTGTCTGGTTGAATCATATGGCATGAATGTGTGCCAGCCAACTCCAGGGAAAGCCTTAAAAGAAATGGCAACTCACATTGGTGACAGGGACAACACCGTGCGCAACGCTGCCCTCAACACCATTGTGACTGTCTATAATGTCCATGGTGACCAGGTCTTCAAGCTGATTGGAAATGTGAGTATAGCTGGAAATAGGCTTTTAATAATTTTTTTTCCAAATCCTTCCACTTCTGTAGCAGTGTGTTGTGGTGGGTGGCAGTACATCTTGCAGGTGGTATGAAGAACAGTTTGTAATGCTGAAAATGCTACTCCAACTTGCTTGCATCCTCTAAAAATCAGTTGGTTAATTGTGGGATGTAATGCCTGGGTGTTCATGAATGAAAAATAAAATTGGAAGAAATGAGCAAACTACTAATTTCCATGTGAACTGAATAGTTTATAAAGAGTAATGCTGTAAAAGCAGCACTTGTCTTGGTAGTTTTATGGAGTAGGCAAACAAGGCTGCCTTTTTTTTTCCTTTTTTTTTTTTTTTTTTTTTTTTTCCTTCCCAACTTCCTAAAATGTTGAAACCAGAATGTTTGTGCTGACTCTACAGAGAGGATGATGGGATTAGGGCCCAGGTGATTTGAAGAATCTGTCCTGCCCTACCTCTTTGTAGGGGATAGCTTGCCTGCTCAAACTGGTTTCAATTACAGCTCTAGGAATTAGCTCAACATAAGCACCAACAGTTTTGATTCTTCTCTGGTACCTGGTAACTATCTGCATGAGATTCCCATCTTATTTCAACTCTTGCTCATACTTCAGTCTGCCTTCTTCAGTGTTGCACAGTTCATTTCTTTTGGATTTTTAAGATTAACTGTATTGCCTGAACCATTCAGCCTTTTCTAACTACGGGTTTCTGAGCTTCAGTGTGGTCCATCTGGAATCAAAATGTATGGCTTCTCAGGAAGGTTTCCAAATCATAGGGATGCTGGAGAATACTACCCACGAAATTCTCCCTGCTGTTGGTTTACTTTGTGTTCAGGTCCAGTTATGGGTGTATTGAACACGTCAGCTCAGAAGGCTTCTATGGTAGGGTCCATAGCCTGAAAGGATTGCCTGGGCTCCTAATAGGGAACATAAAAAGATGTGTGAGAATTTCTCCCTTGTTTGCTGTTTGGTTTTCTTGTTGGTTTGTTTGGGGTTTTGTTGGGTTCTGGGTTTTTTTTGTTTGTTTGTTTGGAGTGTTTTGTGGGGTTTTGTGGTTTTTTTTTGAATTCTTATGGTTTGGGGGGGTGGCTTTTTAGGGGCTTTGGGGGAGGTTGGGTTTTTTTTGTTTTTTTTTTTGTGTGCGTGTTTCTTTTTTTCATTGTTTTTTAGAAATGCAAGCAGCAATTGAAACATGTAATACTACTGAAGTTTGAGTTCAAGATGACTTGCTTCTTGGGAATTATGCAGGCTAGAAATAGCTGTATTCACTATTACAGCTTTTCAATGTGGGTTGATAAGCTCCTGAAGTAGCAGCTTGACAAACCCTGAGGGGCCCTGTTAGGTTGCACCTCTATGGTTGTGTTGATGGTTCCTACACTCGGTTATTAGAGAACTTTTGCATACAGTAACAAGGGGTACACCTGCAGTGAGTGCCTCAGCTCCCTAAAATCCCCCCAGCTCAAAACTGAGTGGAAGTGGTGTGTGTTACAGCTCTCTGAGAAAGACATGAGCATGCTGGAGGAAAGGATCAAGCGCTCAGCCAAGAGACCCTCCAGTGCTCCAATCAGACAGGCAGAGGAGAAACCTCAGCGTGCTCAGACCATCAGTGCTAACTCCAGCATGCTGAGGAAGGCATCAGCTGAGGACATGTCCTCCAAACTCAAGTATGTGGTGATATGTCATGGTCTGTAGCTTGCTTAGCACCTATCTGTGTTAATATCACCTCTGGCAATGTTTATTTTAGTTCTTGTATCATCATCTTTGCATGTTGTGAAAATTGGCCAAATAATATCAAACAATGTCTGAAACTTTTTTTGTCTTGTCTGTCTTGAAATCTTTCTAAATGGTCTTGTGCCTTTTTTCACTGCTTCTCCATGGACAGAATTATGTATCGCACTTATAGGATGTAAGTACTGCCCACTACCTCCTTGGTAGCAAGGCTCTTGTGTATTTCAATTTCTCTCCCTCCTGAGGGTGACTGGTTTAATATGGCCAACTCTAGGTTATTTACAGCTTTCTGACTTAAAGAAAAGAAACCAAAAATACAGGTTTCTGCCAAGGTGACTGTAAATCAAGATGGAGGCAGATATGTCAGTTCCATGTTAGGCAGCTGTTAGAAATATTGGGAGGACTTTCTATGTTTTACATTAAATGAGGTGTTGATTACACCCTGTTCTTAACATGTGGTATGGGCAGCCATACCACAGAACTGCATGAGGATGTGTGACTTGTAGAGCCTGGGGCAACAATACCAGAAACAAAAAGCTCAAACATTGTTCCTTGCCATTGGCTCGTTATCTTGGAGTAAAAGTAGCTCTTGAGATCCATATATTCAACATTTCCTTGGAAAATATGATATGTAACACAAGTTATACGAGATGCTGGAAGTCCTAGGTTCAGATGAGTTTGCAAGGTTGCTATGTACATACATGTCCTGCTCATCATTTGGAAAAAGAAAAAAGCCACTTGAGCTTCAGTACTGTATTCCACAAATGCTGCTTTAAACTGTGCTAGGTAACTTTCAAGGTCAACCAGTGCCTATTGATCTCAGGTGCAGGGCATCTCATGATGGGTTACAAGAGAAACTAGGAAGGCCAATAGCCAGCAGCTGCTGTTCTGGCAGAAAAAAATCATAAAAAACTTTCTTTTACTAAAGGCCAGGGAAAAAGCAGAGGGGATCATTAGGGGGCTTGAATAAAATCAGACCTTTAGAGTCTGTGCTGCCCTGAGAGCTTTAGGGCTACCAGAAAATCAGACCTTTAGAGTCTGCTGTCTTGAGAGCTTTAGGGCTACCAGTGGATGCTAGTGCTTGAAGTCCTGCCTCTTGGGTATATATATTAAACACCTCTTTCCTGGTTTCTGCAGTCAAAACCGCAGCATGGGCAGTCACTCCGAGGCAGCGCACACGGTTCCTCGGGAATTCCAGCTGGATCTTGATGAAATTGAAAATGACAACGGTACTGTCAGATGTGAGATGCCAGCACTTGTCCAGCACAAACTAGATGACATCTTTGAGCCGGTCTTGATTCCTGAGCCCAAGTGAGTTGAGTTTTAACTCCTGAATGAAACCAGTAGGGCTGCTTAAACTATTCTGAGAAGCTGAGTTGCCCATGCTAGTTTCTGCATTCAGACTTGTTTACACAGTAGTGTCAGATAATTTGGAGATGTCAGAGTGGTCTGTGTTGTTCTGGAATCTGAAGAGCAGTTATTTCTACTGAATTCTGCTTATGTTATTTTATAGTAAAAATCTCGAGTTTGTAAACGTATTATCAGTGTCTTTACAATTTGTGCAATAGTCATGTTAAATGACCACTTTGTTGGAAGAATTAAATCATTTTCCCTGCACCAGTTGAGTGCACATTAGAGCTGTCCCTCCAAAGAGTAATGAAGCCTCTCCTCAACTCCGCAGAATCCGTGCTGTGTCCCCACACTTTGATGACATGCACAGTAACACAGCTTCTACTATCAATTTTGTCATCTCCCAAGTAGCCAGTGGTGATATAAATACAAGCATCCAGGCTCTGGCACAGGTAAGTGAGTTAAGACAGCAACTAATCACACTGTACTAAACTATTTGTCTGCGAGGGTGATGAGCTGCACTGTGGTGGAGCAATCACATCAGGTGATGTGGACTCTGCTCAGAATCTCCCTGATGACAAAACTAAGTGCACAGGGGCCATCTGACTCGCTCTACCAATGGAAATTCCACCTGCATGACATAGAATAGACCCTTAGTGCAGATGCACTGAGGAAAAAAAAGTATGTCTCTGCTTTTGTCATGTATCTATGCTAGAAGTTTGAAAAGGCCAGCTAAGCCAGTGAGGCTTAACTTTCAAATGTAAACTGATCCCCAGCAAAAAAATTCTCCTGCCTCATAGCATTTACAGGTTTCTAAGGTGGCTTTAACTACTTACAACTACTTTATCCAGAACATTTCATAAAGCTGTTAATTCCATAATCTGTAATGTAGCATTTATTGATTTCCTTTGTATACAGGGTAGGGTTGCAGTTCTCTAGAAGATCAATAATTGCTTTTACTTGGAATAGCAATAAAAGTATGTGGATACTTATTTCAGGTTAAAGCTTAGAATATAAATGCCGTGGCAAAAGGATTAGCATGAGGCAAGACCTTTCCTATAGAAGAGTTTTTTAAATTCTGTTTATTTTTGCACTGTTTGCATTATGTTGTCTTGGGCATTTTGTTTTTAAATCTTAGATTGATGAGGTTCTCAGACAGGAAGACAAAGCAGAAGCTATGTCTGGCCACATTGACCAGTTCCTAATAGCTACATTTATGCAACTTCGTCTCATATACAATACACACATGGCAGATGAGAAGCTGGACAAAGATGAGATAGTCAAACTTTACAGCTGCATTATTGGGAGCATGATCTCGGTAAGGCTTTGGAATAAATTGAGCAATTTCTGTGCACAAGTTGCAGGAGAATGGCACGGCTGTCCTGTATTGACCTTAGCTTACTATTGAGTCTTGTTCTTGAAGGTTTGTTGCTGATTGCTCACCAGTGCACCATTTGAAGGGGAATGGGGATGAAAAACTGGGCAAGGCAAAAATGTCTCCTTACTGCTTTACAGAATACAGCCACTCCAATGCTTTTAGTGAACCTCTTTAGTGTTCCTTATCTTTTGAGTGCTTAGTTGGTGGCCTACGTATTTTCCCAAGTCACTTAGTACCAATAACTTTTCCTAGTTGCATTTGAGTTGTTTAACATATGGGGAGTAGGGCAATGCCAAGGGATTTGACAGGGTAGTCTACAGAAGTCTTTCCATTAAAGCATTGCAAGGAAAATCTCTAATGCTGTATTCAATTTGTAGCTATTTCAGATAGAGAGTCTGGCTCGAGAGGCCTCCACTGGTGTGCTGAAGGACCTAATGCATGGCCTAATTACATTAATGCTGGATTCTCGGGTTGAAGACCTTGAGGAGGGTGAGCAGGTCATCCGATCAGTCAACCTCTTGGTAGTGAAAGTTCTGGAAAAGTCTGACCAGACGAACATCTTGAGGTATATAATGACAATTGCACAGTTACTGCTTCTCTCCACCCATTCTAGTGTGTTCTTTGCATGACTGGGGTTGTTCATTAGTCCTCCTCTAAAGAGTTGGTTCATTAGTTCTTCTCTAAGCAAGGAATGGTGCCTATAGGATCATTCATCTGGCTAATGAAGAATTAACACTGATATACAGTGGTGATCAGAACTTGACTGCACAATCTGCACACCTGGAGGCAGCTTAGATGAACCTTTAGTGTGTTTAATATGATTCTATATGTTTTATAGTTCACCAGACTGCCTCGTAAACCCTTGTAAAATACTAGAAGGAAAGAGCTGTTACATAACATGATGTAAACTGCTAGACTGACTCCAGCATCTGGTGTGGTATTCTGTGGGGAGCTGTGTAACTTGTGTAACTGTAAATTCTGTGTAACTTGTAAATTTTCTCCTTCTAGTGCTCTGCTTGTTTTGCTACAAGACAGTCTGCTAGCAACAGCCATCTCTCCTAAGTTTTCAGAACTTGTCATGAAGGTGAGCCTGTAGTTGAGGTTTTGAACTTACTTGGTTTAATTGAATCAGTTTAGCTGAAAGAACATAGATGTTTGGGGTTTTTTTTTATAATTATGACCGTAACTTAATATATTTCTTATGTCTTTAATTATAATTCTTACAATTAGATGTTACACATGGTGATGGTGACTTCATGTATGGCAGGAGAAAGCTTAGCACCTGCTAATAGTTTACAGAAGCCTAGGTGTAGTCATGAAACTCCATGCAGAGGTGTGCAGTCACCTGTTGGCCTTATGCACAGCACTGTACTATGGATTCAAACAATGCCAGGCTGCAGCTGACTTGCATTTTGTCATCTGTAAGGGCAGGGAGAGTGAAGATGCAGATATCTACAGTTACAGCATAGATGTGATCTTTTCCTATGATGCTACACCCTTTTGTAACCTGCATGATTTAAAAGACAGCCATTGTTAATGGAGTTAAACCTAATGAAATTGTGCTCTGTGTATATATACCATATATACATTATCTGCTGAGTCTTCTTCAGGGAAAGCTTTCAGTCTCCTGTTACTGGTAGAAAAGTCAGCACTACTTTTATGCCTCAGCCCTAAAGGGGGATCTGGATACAGTACAGGTGGTTACAAAGAGAAAGTGTGTACCAGTGCAAATATGGCTTGAGTAGATAGACTGCGTGTGTCTGTGTAGCAGAGTGAAATGGCTCCAAGTTCTGTGTGATCTTTTCTTATATAGTTAAGTGCTTTTTCCTTGAGTTGTCTTGCTTTAAGTCAGCCTCTCCTTCCAGTGTCTCTGGAGGATGGTGCGCCTTCTTCCGGAAACCATTAACAGCATCAATCTGGATCGAATTCTCCTGGATATACACATTTTCATGAAGATCTTTCCCAAAGAGAAGCTGAAGCAATGTAAGAGTGAGTTTCCAATAAGGACCCTGAAGACTCTGCTTCACACCCTGTGCAAGCTGAAAGGGCCCAAGGTTAGAGTAGTCACTAGTCATGTATTTTAAATTGTTTGATGTTCGTGCAGTCTCTAAAGCTATTTCTCTTTTTTAATTCCCTTTTTTTTTCTCCTTTTAGATCTTAGATCATTTAACTATGATAGACAACAGAAATGAATCTGAGCTGGAGGCTCACCTGTGTAGAGTAGTGAAACACTCCATGGACCAGACTGGAAGCAAAGCTGATAAGGATACAGAGAAGGGGGCTTCTCGCATAGTAAGTAGTGTATATGGTTTGGTAGGGTGAGGGAATTTATTTAGGAAACAAGCTTGATTTTGTGGAATATTAAGTACTAATTGCCCTTCCAGCATTCGGATGGTTCTATTTTTACTTCTTTTTATTGGTGTTTTGGAAACTTGGAGCTTGGGAACTTCTGTTACTGTAAATACTCTGTGTGTGTTCCAGGGTGTTCCCAGGATGTTCTGGTGTGCCACATAGGTTTTATGCTGCCTGATGCTGCATTTGATCTACTAAAGGCTAACCATACTCAATATAAGTTTTAAACACTGGCTTCTCAGAAGGAGTCCTACAGTAGTAGTCCTTTTTCAAGTCACTATTCTGGATAAACAGTGGCTATGTAAAACCCCAATCACTTCAAGGTTTCTTTACCTTAAAAGCTTTGTATCCGGTTAGCAGGTCTGAAGGCACTGTGGGTTTTTTGGACTTTCCTTCATTTTTATTCACTTTTTTCTAGAAGTCTCCTTTTATTTATTTATTTAGGAGGAGAAGGCTTCAAAGGCTAAAGTTAATGATATTTTGGCAGAAATATTTAAGAAGATTGGTTCCAAGGAGAACACTAAGGAGGTAAGTACTTCCTTCCTGCAAGGAAAATTAGATAAATTGGAATGGTGTATGCAGCAGTTGTAGTAATGCACAGGAACTCTTCCTTCCCAGGGTCTGGCAGAGCTGTATGAATACAAGAAGAAATATTCTGATGCAGACATTGAGCCCTTCCTGAAAAACTCCTCTCAGTTCTTCCAGAGCTATGTGGAAAGAGGCCTCCGGCTGATAGAAACAGAACGGGAGGGGAAGGGACGCATTGGTGCCTCAGCAGGTAGGTGTTACAGCAAAACTGATTGATTGATTGATTAATGGGAAGCAGGGATGCAAGGACAGCAGTTATATATATGTCCCCTGGTAGTAACTAATACTGGGAGATGTTTATATAGGGATTCCCAAAGTGAGTTACCTGATGTCTTGGGACTTGTGTTGGTTTGTGAGGCACCATTTGCAGGCTACATTCTTTGTTGACAAAATAAGATGTTATCACTACTGTTATGCTAAAAGTAGAAAGCATCTGAAGAGTTTGGTAAATGGTACTAAACTGAGAAAAAGAAGACTGCAAATATTTCCCATCAAGCCACTTGCTGAGTTGTCTCTGGACATTGTTTACTTCTGATCCACACTCACATCTTCCTCTCACCCTCACTGTCTTCAGCTCTCGGCCTCAGCACAACCTCTGGACTTGGCTCTGCTGCCACTTCTGAAATGTCTCAGTTGACTGAGTTGCCTGTGTTACTGTGTTAGCAAACACACATCTTGGTAGTTTATAGGTTGGTTGATTCTTCATCAAGTGCATCTTATTTTGAGGAGAAGACCGAGAGGCTTACACTCCTTTGTTTTAATTTTTTTTTTTTTTTTTTTTTTACTTTTTTTCTTCCCTTCCCTCATCCTCCAGGAATTTCTTCTCAGATGGAAGGAACGTGTGTTCCTGCTCCTACCCACACTGTATCTTCATCTATAGGAAACACAAATGGGGAGGAAGTGGGGCCTTCAGTTTACTTGGAAAGATTAAAAATCCTCAGGCAGCGTTGTGGCCTTGACAACGCAAAGGTATTGTACTTTACAACATTTGTAAATCCCCACTTCATTTGCATGTTTTTAAGGAGTCATATGATCTTTACTGTCAAAGGTGCATTCCAGTCAGAATGGATGATCTTCATTACACCACATGTCCTGGATTTCAATGTCACCATGCTTAGTGGCCTTACACTCATGTGTCCCAGTGGGTTTGTTTCAGTCCAATTTGTTTGCATCAATGGTGTACATGCAGGTTCTTTCTACAGCCTTGTAGTTTTGATATCTTTCCTTGCCATGTAGTTGAGTCTTATAAGGCTTCAAATAATTTAACTACTGTTCTTTAAAGGCTTATGGCTGTTTCAACCTTCAACACAAACTTGCATATCATCTCATAGCTCTAGCTCTGTGGAGAAGAAATGTTTCCTAGATGGTAGGAACAAGGTAGATGGAAACATCAGTTGGTAAAAGAACAGTGAACAGACAAGTCTTTGGCAGGGTGGATCTTGCCAAGCAATCCAAGTTTCTTTAACTCATTTCTCCAGAAAACTGTCTGCTGAATGCTGCACGTAGGCATGGACTTGCTGTTTAAGACTGCAGCAGGTCATCTCAGTGAAACACTCATCTGCTGTGAATTTTTGATCTTTAAAAAGCTGTAGTTCCTTTGTGTCCTACTGACATGAACCTAAACATGAACTAACTATAAACGATACAAACTAAGAAATATAATTATCTTTGCATGGTTCTGCCTTTGATGGCAACTGACTTTATCACTCCAGATCCCCTCTGTTGCATTGTTCCTTCCCTTTCCTCTGTTTTTAGTGTTTATTGTGAAAAAGAAGCCATGGATTATGGTTTGTTCTTATATGGCTTTTGCCACTCGGTTTTAACACATCACTGTCCTCCCCCATAGCAGGAAGACAGACCACCTCTGACATCTCTGCTCTCTAAACCAGCAGTCCCTACAGTTGCATCCTCTACAGATATGCTTCACAGTAAGCTCTCCCAGCTCCGTGAGTCACGGGAGCAGTACCAACATCTGGACCTGGACTCCAATCAGACTCATTCCTCTGGCATTGGAACTACCCTGGCTTCACCCTCATCTTCAGCAGCTAATATTGATGACTTGAAAAAAAGATTGGAGAGAATAAAAAGCAGTCGCAAATAAAGATGCAAGAGAGACAGCATCACTGTTGCTTGGGCTGTCTTCAGCTTTAGTTTACTAAACTAGAAGTCTTCATAGTTAAATGGCCTCATTTAGGCCTAATGTATACAAACTGGTTTATGTATTATACAGTGGATTTTGGGGGGCTGAGTCATTGATTGTGGCACAAGTATTTGTACATACTCTGCTTCTCAGCGAGCATCTCTTTGACAATAGAAGGCTGTCTGTGTATTAGTTTTAGTGTACAGACCTGTAAACAACCATCCTCTTGCTCAGACTAGTTTCTCATAACTTGTTTCTCATAACTTGTTTTTTTATTTGTAAAATTGTCTTTAAGATCTTTTCCTAGTTCTTAACTCTTAGAAGATCTCTAGTGATTTCACTTTTAATTTTGTGAATTCTTCTCCATGTAATCCTTGAACTGTTGATTCTATATGGACACATGGCATGAAGTAACTAATTTAAGTGTCTTTTGTAAATAAAGTTTGCATTAACTATACCAGCCTCTGTAGAAACAGCAGTGACTGCTGGTCAGAGAAGTCACTCTAATCCTGAATGTTAGTGACTGGGCATCTAGAAACTGAACTTAAGCTATTCTTGACATGAACCTTGGGGGTATGCATATATTATAAGGAAAATGAGTGAACATAGACTATCTGTGGGTGCAGTACTGAGACTCTGCACTCCTACTTGTATGAGTAGTAGTGCATTTTTCATAGAGTTGCTTTTTTTGTTTTGGAATACATTTTTGTAGCTTGAGAGCAACTTGAGAGTATTTAGTTTGCTGAAATGCTTATTTTAACTCTCTAGTCTTTGTGATGCCTCTGTCCAGATTAAGCAGAGTCCCATCTGTGTCCAGTTTCTTTGAGGGAGCCTGCTGCTGTTGAGGTGGAGTAGATTAGCATTGATGTACAGTCAGTGGACTCTTATCCTGAACTCATTTGGCTAATCAGTCTTTCTCATGCAATTTTCAAATGCAGGCAGTCCTCACCACCACATTTTTTTTCCTCTTAAGCATCTGATATCAGCAAACTGCTGTTTGTATTAACTCTGACCCCTGGTAGTCCTAATCTGTGCAAACTGCAACCACTGCGTTCTTTGGGACACCTTCTCACATGAGCCTTTTCCAGAAGCAACAGGTATGCAGATGAAAACCTACATTGTGTAGCCTGTCTAGCCCTTTCATCTCTAGGGAAGTGATATCTCTTCACATGACTGCTGCAATTCTGTAAGAGCTGGTAGTGAAGCATAAATTGTACATCTGTCCCACAGCTAAAACACAGTTACTGAGGAGTCAGGCAGGCAGGCTTACAATAGCACTCTTTTGCTCTAGATTGTTCTCTCTTCCATGTAACTACTGCTTTTGGTTTTTGCTCTGTGTCTGTCTCTGCATTAGGGCCATTACTGAAACTATCTTGTCTGATTATAGTAAAAATGTGGCTTAAAATTAATACCTGTACAACAGATCTATTCCAGAGCTTCTGCAATAGCTGAGAACTTCCTTTACAGGACCCCTAGGCTGGGGATGCAGTTGAGGTAATACTGTTGGTGCTTATGTTGAGCTTGTACACTGTGACAAGTAGACCTGTCAACATTCTCTATCCTGTGTCAATTGCCATCATGCCATGCATTGCTTCATCACCTTAATTTAGTACTCAGAGTCTCCCCCTAACCTGAAGTAAGCATGCACTTCCTTCTGGAAGAGAGCTGTATGGCAAGTGGAGGTTTGGCACTCATTGGTAAGTGCTGGGGTTTTGTGCACTTAAACTGGGGCTGTTTGTGAATAGTTTGTGTTGGCTGACACGAGTTATTGCCCCTACCTCTCAAATATTTAGCTGCTTTTTGAAATTTACTGACATTTGAATTTATCCATGTTCCTTTACCATGTCCAGCAGGCCTTCTAAAAAGCTGTTCAACTGTTATTTAGCTCAGGATGTTAAAACAGCAATGCCTGCAAACCTGCATACAACTATTTTAAATTTGAAGCTGACTTGGAAATGAAGTACAGAAATTAAGTAGCAAAAAATACAATTGCTTACTATGAATGAGTTTTTGCCCTGTGTCTCTGTAGTGCTTGGATGGACTCAGTATCCTGGGAGTTCTGAATTAAAAATTGTGCACATAAATTAATAAAGCCTAATCTTTAGCCCAGACAATATTTAAATAACATTAAACTGAATTTTAAAAATTATTCCTCTGTATTGTTTGTAACAAGTCAGTATTAATAGTGACTCCAGAAACTGTATGGTCTTGGTTCCTCTTTTAGAAGTGCAGTTTTTCAGATAATTAGATAGCAGTGAAACAATGAGGTTAAAAATTTAAACCTTAGAAAGACTAAAGGATTTTAGTGTCCAGTGCCTGTGGTTATTAATGACTCCAAAAGTTGTGAGGAGGAACTTGTTCTTGAGGTTGCCTTCTTTAGATGTCTTTGAGAGGTTGTTTTTATGCTTGCTTTGGGCAATCAAATGGGATTGTCTCATTTGGGAACCAACTTGAAGACACTTTCAAGGAGTTGACCAGAGACAGCAGCTGATCAATAACTTACTTTCTATCCAGCTAATTTTAGATAGTTACCTCTAGTGTCACTTTTTCAACACAATCACTCTACTACTTAATACTGTGTGAAGTGCAACAGGATTTCACTGTTGTCTCTTTCTGTGACTTGATGGCTCTGTGAATGAGTTCAGGAATATGGTGCCAAGATCACTTGGCTTAGTCAAGAATGTGTTTACTCCTGGGTCCTTGATAGTCCACAAATTCCTGCTGAAGAGGAGGTCATGAAAGAATTGAAGCTTCTTTTGGGAGTGATCCTCAAACCAGACAGGTATAGTGAGGATGTATAGTGAGGCCCTCTGACAATGACTTTGCACAAGTTGCTTCTATCTGAATCTTGCTGTGCAGGTGGAAAATACTCTTTGAGGACCCAGCACTACCTGCTGTGAAGATCACTGGCATACAGGCAAAGGAACACATGGAATACAATGTGTTCCAGCTTGTGTTGCTCTGTAGGATGAATTGCATAGAGCTGGCATCTGTAACATCTGAAGATGCTAACCTTGCAAATGGTGGTGCTGGTATTGATTAACTGCTGTAGTAGCTGAGAAAATGTCTTAACAAAGCTATAGTTGCTTTACTTGTGACATTGATATTGGTGTTTTTTATAGTGCCAGAGTTACTGGAGGGTGATTATCTCCAGCACATGGGCTCTGTTTCTAGAACAGAAAATGCATTGACTTGAAGGGAGGAAATGGACAGTGCCTGAGGGGGGCACAATTGTGCTCATTGTGACTTGGAGCTATAGTCAGGTCTAAAAGCTATTGATGATTACGTGTGATAAAATGGAAGATAATTTGTTTGAAGCACAGCAGATAATTAGTACAACCAGTGCACTTCTGTTGGTACTTCTGGCTACGGTGATGGTTGAGATTCAAGTGCAATGAAACTCAGCGTAAATAAAAGGAAGAAAATGGGTTTGAGAAGTTTTATTTTCAAGGAAGAACACTTTGAGTTGTAAAGGTATAACTTTTACTTCAGGGCCTTCTATGCTTATATTTTTAGGAAGTGGAGCATTGTAGCAAAACTGAGAGCAAGGTAAATACTTCCTCTATCCCCCGTGTTTTTCAATGGTTTTCCGCATCCACTTTTTCAGGCGGAATACGTGGGTATAAAATCCATATTTGCCATCTCTGTCACAACCTTCTCCCCATGACACCACTCCCACTTGATACCAACGGTTGTCATCTGGATTCTAAAGCAAGGAAAAATTTTCAAGAAAGATTTTCAAATTGAAACCTTATTATGCACTCCAGTCTATCCAGTGATAGATCCTGCTTGGGAACTTATACTCCCATCTACTAGATAATAACATAATAAACCTCCTCATGAGAATTGGCCATCACTCAATCATTTTGCAGCTGATGTCTGTATGTGCTGAGAACTCAGTCCAGAAGCTGGATCACTGCAGGATCCATCTCAATTTCTCAGCTTTGGCATGAGATTGTTTGCTGTAGCCACTCTGTAGTCTCACATCTCTGGTTCTTTTTTAAATACTAATACTAGTTTGAAAGTTCATCATAGCACAAACCTTGCTCTGTATGTTTTAAGAGGCTGTTGAACATACCTTCATTACAAAAGGTCCCCCACTGTCCCCTTCACAAGCATCTCCTCTCTCTGTGTCTTCAGGACTGTAACCTACAGGCAAGAAGAAAGTCAGGCATTTGACTGTTAGGGGGACCACCTGGTGTCTGGTGTTGGCCATCTTGTCTTTGAAGTATTGTTGCAGAAATTTTGAGAGCTGTGAGATTGCTTACTGTTTCTGCTAATTATTGGACTTAAATGTAGAAAACAGCTTTGCATTTTTTTTATTACATGTAAAACACATAACTCTGCATCTGTCTTTCTAACACTCCTGAATCCAGTATGTTCTCTCAGTGCCCTCATTCCTGTTTCCTTTCACCACAGTTCCTGGTGGTGTCAGCTGCCCCTGTGTTCAGAGCTGTAGCTCAAACTACTGTGCCTTGAGTAGAATCATAAAATTATAAATGGTTTGGGTTGGAAAGGACCTTAAAGATCATCCAGTTCCAACCTCCTGGCATGGACAGAGACACTTTCCAGGAGACCAGGTTTCTCAAAGCCCCATCAAACCTGGTTTTCAGCAATTCCAGCAAGGGGCCATCCATTTCTTTTGTCTGACAAACTTCTGCGTGTAATATTCTATGTACCCTGCTCTTTCATTATATTTACTCTACAGGCACATTGCCCTCCTCACTTTCACCTTCCTTTCATTCTGCAAGCTCTGCTTTTTCCTCCAAATGACTGACTGCCTTCTTACAGACAGTCACTTAGAGGAAGGGGATTTCACTTGAGTTCCTGAGGAACTAGACAGTTTATCTACATTTTTCCATCACCCATGTCTCCACTTTCATACTGTATGTCTGTATCTCAACTATTTTTCAAGAGGGACTGTATTGTTAGTGTACTTTCTTAGGAAACTTTCTAGAAATTCTAAGGCAAGTAATTGTATGGGTTAATAGATGCAAACAGGACAAACTCAGCCAAAAGTTGTTGGAGATCTGTAGAAACTGATAAAGGATGCTGGAAATGAGAATACAGCAGAAAGTATTGTATTAGTATATGAATCCATAGTCTCTGTGTTGAATACTGTGTTCATTTTTGTTATTGCTCAAAAAGACCATAGTGCTAGAAGAGATTTAGGAAGTTGGAACAAGGATTATCAAAAGTACAGAATGCCTTCTATATTCAGAAACATTAAATAAGTTAAATAAGATTTTTTCAGCTTGAAAGAAATTGCAGAGCTGCAAGGGGTCCAGAAAATGGCATATGGCATGGAGAAGAAATTTTTTTTTCTGAAGTTTTTTCATATTTATAGACAGAAAATTTAACAGAATGGAATGATTTAATTTTTTTATATGTGCCACCCAGAGTCTGTGGAGCCTGTTGCCATTGAGGCTGTGGGCATAAGTAGGAAGTGGCTCCTAGAAGCTGAGACAAGCTAGTGGAGAAGAGGTTGTTTGTGCATCAACTAGGATAAGTGGTTTGCAGCCTCTGATTTAGGAAATCACTGAACTGTTCCATATGCTGTTGAAAAGATGATTCTGTATGTGCTCAGTTCTCACACAGCTATTGCTGGTATCTAGCAGAGTGGTGCCATCAGGCTGGTTAGCCTGACATAGCATGTTACAAACCTTATCCATAGCTTTGTGTTCTCCAGCCTTCACGTTTCCTGAGAGCTGAAGAAGTTCTTATCATGGGATAGGTAATCTTATGGATGGCCTTTGCAAATTTATGGGAAAGTAACTTCCCATAAGGAGCTCAGAGCCTTGGTCCTAGGTGGCATGTTGGCCCTGGGGTCTCCAGTGCTGCTTACCTGCACAGAACATGTTGTCAGTGACTTTAACTTTGGTGGATGCCTTGCAGATTTCTTGGTCTACAATGGGCACATTGAGCTGTTGCAGAACTGTGGGGAGGTTGCTTGGGCTGGTGACCCATGTTTCTTTCAAGTTTCCCCAGCCAGTAACCCTCCCTTTGTACCCAGCCAGCATCAGCCTGTGGAGGGAAGCATGAGTGTAACCAAACATAACAGCTCCCTTGCTGCAAATAGCCAAAACGAGGCTCATTTTTCTTAATATTTTTTTTTTTTTAAGGCTCAAGGGAGGCATTTTGGCCTGTGATTTTAGGACTATGGGACAACCTTCTCACCTCTGCACAATGTCTTTGGTAGGCAGGCAGACAGGGTGGATGTAGTCACTGAAGATGATGGGTCTTTTCAAGTGCATTAGTGCAATGTCTCGGTCCATGTTCTCTTTCCAGTTGTACTTTGGATGGATGATGATTTTATCCAACAGAGCAATTTTCTCTTTATTCTTTTCATATCTGAAATAGTAATGAAGGAAAGGAGTTGCTGTACAGTAGCAGTGAAAGTCTTCTGCCATTCATGATACTCTCATGTTCATTTGTACCCTCTGAGACAAAACTCTCTTTACAATGGGGCTCCCCTTCAGACTTTTCTGCCCTCCCTTTCACTTCAGAGTCACCAAGATCAGAAAATGACAATCAGATCTCTCTATTGAGAAGCATGTGACATTGGTTATGTGTGTTTTGTTGGATGCTAAATCCTTGCTCAACCTCCTTGTGTCTTATCACTCCAAGAGGAAGGCTATTTCACTTTGTCCAGGTTCTTACTTTGCCCTTACGTGCTTGCCAATCCGCACCAAGATGTCATTTGTAGTTAAGTTCTTGTCCCAGGGTGGATAATAAAGGCAATGAGCAGCAGTCAAGATCCAGCTGTCACTGATGAGGCTGGCACCACACAGCAGCTCTTGAGGACTCTTTTTGTAGAGCATCACCTGCCTGAGGGACAAGGAGGAGGAAAGCTTAGCAGAACTAGAGGTGCAGCTGGCTGAATGTCTCTTGGTGCTGTGCAGAATGTGTAGTGAGAAGGGAAGAGCACTGCACTATGCAAAGACAAGTGCATAAAGGCTGTCTAGCAAAAGTCTACCCAGGACACACGTATTCTATGTAGTATGCAATTTACCCTGTCTCCTTCACCTAAAGAGGTTTCTCATGCTCTCTCAGTGGCCAGTGGATTGAGGGAAGTGATTCTCCACCTCTACTCTGCTCTTGTGGAACCACACCTGGAATACTGTATCTTGGAGCCCCTGTTACAAGAAGGACATGGATGTGCTGGAGTGTGTCCAGAGAAGGGCCACAAGGATGATCAGAGGGCTGGAGACAGATGACAGACTTGAGAGAGTTCGGGTTATTCAGTCTGGAGAGGAGAAGGCTCCAAGGAGACCCTACTGTGGTTTTCCACAGTATCTGCAGGGGATGTACAAGAAAGCTGGGGAGGGACTTTTTGGATGTCAGGTAGTTATAGGACAAGAGGGAATGGATTCAAACTAGAGGAGGGGAGATTTAGATTGGAAGTTAGGATGAAGTTCTTCACCATGAGGGAGGTGAGACACTGGCACAGGTTGCCCAGAGAGGTGGTGGAAGCCCCATCCCTGGAAGGTTTTAAGGCCAGGCTGGATGGGGTCTGAGCAACCTGATCTGGTGGGAGGTGTCCCTGCCCATGGCAGGGGGGTTGGAACTGGATGATCTTAAAGGTCTCTTCCAACCCTGAAAGTTCTATGCTTCAGCAAAACTGGGAAGAGGAAGAGACAAAGATGAAACAGTAGCTACTCTTGCTTTCCTACATGGTTACCTACTTGGCTCAAGAGGAGCTATTTTATTTCCAGCTATTTTATTACTGCCCTGTTGACTGCTTGGTCAGAAGCTCTCACGAGAAGCCATAATGCCCACGTACAGCCTGAGCTGGGAGAGCCCTTTCATTTCTCTTGAACTCATTCTCTGCTTGAGCTGAAGGGAGACCCAAAAAGCACTTACCAGGGGGAACTGCCAACTTCTGCATCATCTCCGTGCACAATTCTGCCTCCTATGTAGGACTCCAGCAACTCCTTCTCACTTTTGTCTGTTACCTTTTTCTTCTCAAATAAAGGACGAGTGCCACAGTCTGAAAAAACAGGCAATCTGGCTTTGGAACTCTACCTGATTCACAGGGGAGAAATGTCTGCTGTCAGCATGCTAGGCTGGAAAAGCCTAGGAAGGAAGTTCTTACTAGCTCTGTGATTGTAACTGGAGATGAATTTCTGAGAATCCTTCAAGGAATTCAAATACCTAGCCCAGCTTTTGACAGCTTTTGGCAAGGTGGTGTTTGTGAGGCACACTTGAGTGCCCTGTGGGAAGAAGCTGCAGCTGTAGCCTTTCTACAAAGCATGATGCTGTATCTAAAGTTTTTGCTCACCTGCTTCACCTGAACCAAAGGTTTTGTCATCAAAGAAGGTTTTGAACTCTTGAGGAAGGGTAGTACGTCCTGATATTCCCTCTGACTGTTCGTTCCCATCCTCCAGCGAACTGTCTGAGAGAGACAGAAGGACAAACGTGGGAAATTGTAATGTAATTGTCAGCATTGTAAATGTTCCTTTCCACGTGCAGTGGAAATTACTTGAAGGAATGGTGATTTAAAAGCACTTCTCCTTTTAATGCTCCTTGTCCCCCATTGTGAGTTTTCAGGGTGAAGAGAACACCCAAGGGGTATTACAACTCTGTAAGTGTACAGGGTGAGTACATGGCATATTTGGACAACCAGGACTTCCACATACATGGTGCACATACTTCCCTTTGTCTGTTCCTCCCAGGCCAAGCACTTCAGGCTGCTTTTGTTTGTTACTGCCTCTCAAGTGTGTCTACCCAAGCCAATGCAGGCTTCTCACCGCAGTAGTGCAGATCACAATATTCAAAGTTGGGTGGTTCATCTGTGACACACCAGACACCCTCCTCATCTCCATCAGGATTCCGACAGTAATTCTCCAGCAGTTTCACGTGGGGGTCGATGTGTTTTCCAAGGAGCACCTCTTTGGCTTTCTGAGAGTCCCATGGCAGGCACCTGGCTCCAGACACAGTGATGGAGAGGGTCCCTGTATAAAGCATGCCTTTGTCTTGTTCACATTGCTCCACTGGGGGTGGTGGTGTCTCCCGTGGGGTGAATTCAACTGTTGTTCTCTCTTCACCTGGAAAGACAGAGCTGTGATTTAAGCCATAGCTCTTCACATCAAACTGCATCCCTCTGTATGAGTGAATGTTAAGGCCACCAAGCACAAGCTGCAGTGTTTTGAACGTAAAGGTGAGAATTTGGACCAAGAAAAATAGTATGACTCATTGCTGCCACAAATTAGAAGCAGCTCAGCCAAGATTTTGGGACATTCCTGACTGGCAAAACTCCACTAGATTCCAGGGACCTGCTGACACCAGATTTAATATAGATCTAGATTAGTGTAGTCTAGAGACGAGCATGAGAGGGATTTAGCCAAGGTGGATGTATGGGCAACTCAGTGACATTTCCTCCTCTGCTCCTTCACCCTTTAAGATGCAGACCCTCTGCTGTTGACTGACCTCTGCTCACATTAAATTTCTGCCTCCTAACCCTCTCCACTTCCTTTACACATGTAGTATCAGTGTGAGTACAGTGTGCCCTGATGGTGACAGGCTTGCTGGGGTGTACTGCTGAAGCATACCACACACTGGGATGGGACAGGCTTCCCGTTCCACTGTTGGGTCTCGAGTGTAGCACCATGGGCCATCTAAGCTGTTGTCTGGGTTCCTGCAGTAGTTCTCAGTGAGGTCTTTATGAACAGTGGCATTAAATCTACAAGAAAAATCTGGTTAGGCTAGAGAGGAAAGACACCCTGGAGAACCCTTTAGAGGTGTGCAGGAGATGAACTTACTTAGGTATATGTGGGTATTTGCTTGTCCACACTTGACATTCAATCCCTGACTTGGTGTAGCTGATTGTCCCATGATAGTTCTGTCCCACATCATGAGAGCAGTTGCCTGTCAAAATCCCAGCATAATGTAAGTCAGGAAATGAATGCTGTGTTTTTTCAAGGTCAGAGGTACCATCCCCAAATCTCTTAAACTTCTGATGCTCAGATGTGCTGGCACAAGCACAGGCCAATCTCTTCATGGGGTGGGAAGAGCTCGCAGTGTAAGCTCTCTCTGCCTCATGCCACACCAGGGGGAACTCCCCCAGAGGCTCAGGGTTTTGCCTTGGCTGTAGGCACAGCTCAGGGCCCTTCTGAGAGGCTGTTCTCAGGGACACTTGACTGTGCTACGAGAAGGATAGCTACCCCAGGCTGTTTCAGTGAAGGAGTTAGGGTGTTTGTGACACGGCTAGCGGGGAAAGAAAGAATTTCAAACTCCCCCCCTGCTGTTCTTCTTTCTAATCAGATGGCTTCACCAGCTTTAGATACTACTTTTCCCTTACAAACTCTGTGAGAAACAAGTTCCTGGCGCTCACTGTATCTGGAAGGTTGAGGTCAACGTGAATTTCTTACCTTCTAGACAAGCATCCAGAACTGTCCTGGACTTTCTCAGGCCCTGACATACTAGCAAGATAAGAAGAAAGAAACATATTATATGAAAGGAATCCAAATAAGCAGCATAATTTGAACCAGTTTATCATCTAGGGACAAAACACAAATGCTTTATCCTGGAAAGTGAGCTCTTATAAGAGAGTAGGGAGCCATCTCTCCATGATGGGACAGTGTATCCTAAGGGATTGCAGAGCACCTGCAGAACTTGATGCAACTTACCTTGGTATTTTGACCAAAATGCCTCCTGTAAAAAAACAAAACACAACAGAAAAACAGATATTTAAGAGTAGAGACAGAGAACATCAGACCTTGCTTAGCTGCTGCAACTCAACCCAGTAGGCAAATGCCCCATGACAACAAATGAAACTAACTTAACTCTGTTGATATCAATTGCTGTGGAGTCCAACAAAGAAAAAAAAATCTGATATGAAAACACATTTCCACTCAACAGACTCAGGAATCAAGGGAGTACTGTTTTTTCTAAGAAGACCAAAGATGCTTATAACCTTCATCAACCTGCAGAGGAAGCAGAGCCTGGACCACAGTGCAGAAGTCCAAGGAGTTGAATGTAGAATTTTTAAGGCCATAGATCCCATGTAGGTATTGATTAGCAAGTTGGGTGTACATTTCTGCTGTGGAGCCTGAGAGTGATGGCTTTAGAAATACTCCTCAGAGGTTTTATTTTGCTGGACTAGGACTCCTGACTGTTCATCTGTTTACTGTTATTTTTGGGTGTGGAATTCAGGATGGATGGTGGTCCTGGGCCTAGGAGCAAATCCTGAAGGGATGCAGAGCAAAATTAGCAGAGGGAGTGAGTCGGGAAAACAAAAAAAGGGACAAACTCTGCCTGTGAACTTCAGTTCAAAGGAGCTTGAGGCACATGCACTTGGTGTTTGGTTGCTAAGCCAGCTCTTCTGTGTGTGTCTGAGGCTGTGGCAGTTCAAATGTGTGTGACACCATCCTGAACAAGTAGGAGGTGCAATTCAGGACTGATGGTTAAGGGAAGACTCTCCTTTTCATTTAGCAATTAATAGAGAGGGAAGAAAAAGAACCTGGGCTTTGAGCTACATTCCCTGAAGTGTCTCCCTAAGGGAAACTTCCTAAGGAAACCTAAGCTCTCCCTGGGGCACAGAGGCATCTTGGTGTCACAGCCCCTGGCTGCATGTTCAAGCGGCTGGTTTTTCTCTACACGGGTCAGCTGAGGGAATGTTTCTTGGGAACCTATGTGCCCTGTACATACCGTCTGAACAGTGGATTCAAGGGCTTCAAAAGCCTCCTCATAGTTGCATGTCTCCTCCAGGCACTCTCGCTCCAGGTTTCCCTTCAGCATCTCTTCCAGAAATCCCTTGTTGGCACGTCTGGAGCGCTTGAGCAGTGACAGTGCCTCCCCCTTTTCCAGGAAAACTACCGGGTCAGAACACTGCCAGTCAAAGGGGTGCTCACAGCAGGAGGGCTCCTCTGTCTCCCCTTGTAATTTCCAGAATTCACACACAGCTGACATGGTGATTTCCCCAGCCCGGCCTCCCCCCTAGCACCATATACAGAGAGGAGAAGCCCTGTCAGGTCTTCCACACCTGATGATCAGAGTGGGCTCTCTCCAATGCATCCACTGGATCTGGCATCAATTGGGCAAAAGAAGTGACAGGAACTCTCTGCTATCCTGGACAGAGCTGCTCTGCTAACCTGCACTTGGGCAGAGTCTTGTTTACTGAAAGCTCCCTCCCAGCCATTGTGTGCCTGGCTTGCCACCCTCAGAGCACTGCAATGGGTACAGCTTGGTTCCATCCTCATGCTCAGAGACCCTGATTTGAGACCTGTAAACAGGTCTTCCCCCACACAGCAGTGGGTCAGGGTGGATCTTACCTGATATTAAGAAAAGATAAATGAATTAGAGGCTCCAGTAAGAGAAAAGGAGCAGGAAGGCTGCATATTGTGTATGACGATGTTTAAATAAGGGAGAACTGGACAGACAATGGAGAATTGCAGCCACCCAGATCACCTGAGGAACTCTAGCCCCAAAAGGCCCAGTTCTGCTACACAAGGTCCTGGAGAGAGACACGTTCTCCTCCACTCTCTCCCAAGTGACCCACAAAATCCACTGAGCTGTTGTCACCAGCCTTTTCCACCAGCTGCTGGATTCTGCTGCATCCTCCTGTGCAGAAAAGCCCTGTGGTCACTCCACTCTCAGCACCCTTTCAGTCCCAGCTTCAGGCTATCAGAAGCCTTATCAAGAAATCCTGCTAGTGGTTTTATCCTTGGAAAGAAGTAACCCCATCTTTCTTCCTTCTCTCACCCAGTGGTAATGCCCTCCTCCCTGTGCCATCGAGTCTTACCTCCAGCATGGCTCAGTGTGAGGTGCAGGAGGCTGAGAAGGAGCAGGCCCCTCAGTACACTGGTTTTGTTGTGCTCCATGCTGTACAGCCCTGGCTGCAGGGGAAATGCAAAGGGAGCAGAATAAGCAGAGTCACAGCCCCGCTGGGTTAATATTGAACCAGAATGAAGAAATAGGGCTCCAGAGGTCATGGTGTGTCAGGGACAGTGGGACTGAGGCTCCACTTACCTCTCCTCTCTTGGCATCTCTCCTTCCCTTCAGGGCATTTTCATTTTCTTAGTTGGTGGAAGCCAAGCAAATGGCTCTGAATCTCCACAGAACTAAAATTATCATCCCATTAACAGGGAAGGTTGCATGAGGAATGGGAAGGCAATCTGGACCCAGGGAGAGCTAACTGGGGCTGGCACCAAGGGGTCTGTGCCAGCTCACTGCCACCCCAGCCAGAGCAGTTCACCCCTTTTCTCTCAGTGCCACCCTGCAGGTCTTGGCACCATCAGGGCATTCCCACCTCCTTGGCTCAGATCTCTTTCTCTCAGGCTGGACTGTAGTAACCTTGCACACAGCAAGACTTGGAGACCCCCTTAACCATTCCCACTCTTCCTAGCTGCAAGCCCCCTGCTTTTTCTCCCTCGACCCCAGTTGTTTTTTCTCCCTGCATTTACCAGCAAGTTCAGCCTCAGCTCTTTTGACACCAGAGCACAAGACTTTAAATCTCCTCTCTTCTCAATCAGCCCTTCCAAGGAGCAGAAGGAGAGCCTGCAATAGCCCTCGTGGAATTCAGATTTTCCTCCCAGTCAGGTCAGCAGTGGCACTGGCAGTGTGGGCTTCCCACGGTGTTAGAATCCCCAGCAGAGTGGAGGAGGATAGAGAGGCATAAAGTTTGTGCTCCCCCTTTTCTTCTCACACCAGTGGAACATTAAAGTACCTCCAAAAGGAAAAAAGCTCTGATGAGCAGTGAGCTAGCACAGCCAAAACTAGCCAGGAAAACAAGAGCTTCCAGGAACAGGGAGACAGGAATAGTCAGGATGTCATGACATCAGCTAGTCAGGCAGGAAAGGGACTGCCAGAGCTAGGAAAGCTCTAATGATTCCTTCAGCAAGCAGAAAACCCTCGGACTGAGAAAGCAGCAGAAATCAGGGCAAGGTGGGGGTTGTCTCAGGATCTATCACATTGCAGAGAAATGCTTTCTGCCAGCAGGGAGCATGTTTAGAGCTGTGCCTCTGTGCAGCAGATACGTCTGTAGTGTTTATCTCCATAGGAGAAATGCAAATATTAGCATTAGGGTGGCTGAGGAATGACTCTCTGGACATTGGTACAAAGAGCAGTTGCAGAGGCTTCCTCCCTCAGCTAAAGAGTATCTCCTCACCCTGTTCTCACCCTCACACACCTCTGGATTTTGCAGAGACCCTGAGGAACAGCTGGGGTGAGCTGGATGGAGGAGTGTGTGTGTGTGCCCAGGGTCAAGCACAACCCTGGAAACACCACATTACTTTGCTGGTGGAAGCAGCATTTATTTAGGAGTGCATAGGAAGGGACAGCAGGAGGCTTCAGGGCACAAACTGGTTCTGGAAGAGTGGTGAAATCAGAGCTGCTGCCCTCCCACAAAGCAGCAGCTGCCACCACAGCTCCTCAGGGGTGGAGGAGCAAACAGCCCCGTATTTGTGTAAGCCCAGCTGGCAAGCACAGGGCCCTGCTCAGGTGACAGCAGGAAGCACAGTTTCTTTACTCTCTATGTGGTAATTTGGGTCTCATCTTACAGGTGGGACAAGTGACCTCAGAGCATAACTGAGCAAGCCCTTTTGAATGTGAATGCAGGGAAGGAATTGCCACCACAAAAAGACCACTGCCCATCCTCCTGTTGTAGTGATGAGAGAGACAGATGCTGCTGTATTTTAGGGAGGTGTTAACACACCTGTAGGAGTATTGGTTAGGGATCTCAACAAGAAAGACACCCAGACTCTCTAAAGTGTTGACTGAAAAATACCACTTGTTGGGGATAACATCAGAAGGCAAAATGGGATTAAATCATTTTACAGCCCTTCAGGTGCTGGAAACACAGCATCAGCCCATGCCACGCTGCACAGATGGTGCATCAGTCATGGTCTTCATCGTTTCTGTAGGATTTTATCAGAAGTAAACAATTCTATTTTTCATTTCTGCATATTCACATAAGAATATTCTGCTTCACTCTGAGAAAAAGATGAGGAACACAGTGGTGGCATCATCACCAGGTGCCAAGCAGAGGCAACCTATAGGCTCCCCAGTTAGGTTTAGCCAGCTATGTTAATGCTGCAGCCAAGTGATATGTACAGCAATGTCCTGCACCTTCTCATTTTTTTTTCATGGATCACCAGTGTATCTCACTTCATAAGAGCTTCCAATATTCTCAGTCTCTTTCTTTTTTCCTTCACTTCTGCATGTGTTTGTGTTTCTTCATAATGACCAATCAGCCCTTATACTGAAGCTTAAGTCAACATCATTATATTTATACATAGATTTTTACCATCTTCTTCTTTTCCTTTAAATGAAAACTGTTAGCATCTTTAGTGCTATTGTGCATTATACAGGGTTAATTTTAAGCAATTCTAGATTACAGCAGTTAAGCTTGATTATCAGACAAGTATGAATATCCTCTATAACTTACCTATGTCATATTTCTTGAATATTACTTCTGTTCTGGTTCCTACATTCATTCTGATGCTTGAGCATTTGTTTAAAAAATCACCTTACTGAAAACAAGCATACTGTCACTAAGTCTGGCTGCTGCTTCTCCAGTTGCTATTCTTTCCCTCTGTGAATCAGGACAAACCCATCTCCCAGGGCCATTGTTACCTGTAACAGCTGAAACTTTTAATCTCAAGATTACTCGAGGTTACATTAATCACTTAAATTTCAACTATTTCTTTACATTTGTCTTGCTTTATAATTGGAGATTTTTGCCCTATCCTGGGACACTTTCCAGGACACTTTAGGGCCCTTTCTGGTATCCTACAACATTAGTAACTAAAGGTGCTGGCTTCTGACATTATAGCCTTTTTTATTTTTCTGGTGTGCTTCTAGGATTCCTCTCTGTTTCTCCTGTTCTTCTGGTGGTTAGCATTTGGAGAGGTTAACCTCTTCTGCTTCTAAGATAAAAACACGTTGCTGGCATCATGACCAGGTGCTCAGTGGGAGCCACTCATGGGGTCCTCAGTGAGGATTAGCTGGTTGATTTATCCTGCAGCCAACTGCTATGTGCTGCATGGCACAGATCTGCCACTACCCACTCAGATTAACTGTTAGGTGAATAATGTTTCTGTGAGGACCTACTTAGTTTTTCTCTCCAGTTGCCTCGGAATAAAGCAAGTATTTACAGGTTGGCAGATTAAGCAATCGAGGCCTGGGTTTTCCCTAGTTGCTCCCCCTTCTCTCACAGCACAGAGGGCACATGCTTCAAACACAACTCATGAACCCAGCTTCAGTGAGAGCACTTTGCAGCTGTGTCAATATTTGAAAACTGCAAGAGTTAGGATAGACACCAAAGGGAGAGCAGTAGGAAGAACTGTAGCTTTGAATACAAGCCCCCCCCATATGCCTGTGCTCCCTGTGGTCCCTCTCCCAGCACTCAGGGCCACGACTGATCTCATCTGCCCCCTGACTCTAAAGAAAATACCTACAATTAAATGATAAACTCATAAACCCAAAGATTTATTAGCTGAATTCACCTTCCATTCTCACTTCACATCAAAGCGTTACAGATCAGACTCGAGCACCTTGTCTACAAACTGGCTGAATGTACAATGTCTACACAAGATGAATATAGAAATTACAAGGAAGAGTTTTCAGACTGTCACCTTACTGCATTCCTAGCACCATTCATAGCCAGTTCTTTCTGGGGCTGTGTCATGGGGCCTTATTGCCACAGAGAGACAACAGACGTAGGGGGTTTGATGTCTTTTTAATCCCATTTTAATATGTACAGAAGAAGATGAGCCAGGGCAGGCTGGGATCGTCAGGTCCCGGTCTCGACCTCCACCACTTCTGCCACTGCTCCAAAGCCCACCCCTTCTTGGATGACAACCACATCATTGGGTGAACCCTCGTCTTGCACTATAATGCATTTGTCCTCATGCTCAGTGATGGTGATTTCAATCATGTCCCTTGCTGATGGCAAACGCCCAGCGGGCCTCCTACGTGTCCCAGGATCCGGGGGGCTGCCCTGAGACTGGTAAGTAGTAACACAGTGAGTGATCAGCAGCTCAGCCCCATTCGCTGGCCCCTGCCCCTCCACCACAAGCGATGTGGGCTCCGCTGCAACCTCCTCCTGGTGGCCCTTCCCCTGAGACTTCTTTGCCGCCTGGGGTAGGCCCACAGCAAGCGAGGCCTCCGCGGCGCCGAGTTCCTCGGGGTCCTTCCCTCCCTCGTGGGTGAGCGCGTGGCGTGCGAGGCCCTGGGGAAGGGCATAGCCCATGCCGCAGAGCTGGCACCGGTAGGGCTTGTCGGCCTGGTGGGACTTCTGGTGTCGCCGCAGCTTGGTGGCCAGGGCGTAGGCCTTGCCGCAACGCTCGCAGCGGAAGGGCCGCTCACCGGCGTGCAGGCGCTCGTGGGCGCGCAGCGTGTGGGGGTCCCGCAGCGCCTTGCCGCAGACGGCGCAGAGGTGGGCCTCCCCGGTGTGGGAGATGAGGTGTCGGCGCAGCTCGGGCAGCGCGGGGAAGGCGCTGCCGCAGAAGCGGCACCGGTGGGGCTTCTCGCCCGTGTGCAGGCGCAGGTGCTGTCGCAGGTGGCTCCGCTGCCGGAAGGCCCTGCCGCAGTGGGGACAGGGGTAGGGCCGCTCCCCGCTGTGCAGCCGCATGTGGCTGCGCAGGGAGCCGGGGCTGGAGAGGCGTCGCCCGCAGACGGCACAGGGGCAGCCCTGGGGAGCGCTCCCCGGCGCCAGGTGGATCTTGCGGTGCAGGCGGAGCGAGGGCCGGCGTGCAAAGGCCTTTCCGCAGTGCTGGCAGGAGAAGGGGCGCTGGCCCGTGTGCAGGACCTGGTGGTCCCGCAGGTCCCGCCGGGTGCGGTACGCCTTCTCGCACTGCGGGCACTGGAAAGGCCGCACGCCCCGGTGGGCCAGCAGGTGGGCTTTGAAGCTCTCCTCTGAACTGTAGCTCTTGCCACACTCCGTGCAGAGGAAGGGCTTGTGGCCAGCGTGGACGAAGCGGTGCTTCCTGAGGTGGCAGAGCTGCTGGAAGGCTTTGCCGCACTCCCCGCAGCGGTGCCTGCGTTTGACCGTCTCGTTTTGGGTGGGAGCCTTTGGTGGGGAGTCTGGGCTGCCAGAATCACCCTTCACCATGTCTGTGCAGTCCTCCTGCTCCTCAAGCTTCTCCAGTGGGACATTTTCACCAGGCTCTGGGGATGCCAGCGTGGAGTCTTTGGAAGCTTTGCTGTCCTTCTCGCAAGTCTCAACACTCGCTTCTTCAGAAGGATTGGGCTGCTGGGGTTTGTGCCCAGCTGTCCTGCCACCACAGTCCTGGCTGGACAGAGCATGCACCTCGCATGGCTTGACAACCACAGGAGCACTGAGTCGAACCTCATCTGAGTGTGACAACGGATCCATGTCTCCCGGACACGCCTCTTTATGGCCCGTCTCCACTTTTTCTGCTGAAGACCTGTGATCCACACCCCTGCACCTGTCAGTGGCCTTAATGGTTGAGATGGTCTCGACGTGCAGATCCTCAGTCCTCAGCACCTTGGCTTCCCATGGCTCACATTCGGAAGCTGTCCTTTCCTTGTCTTGCAGCCTGTGGAAATCCTTGAGGAGTGGCCTCCTGACCTCAGCAGGGACATCAAGGACTGTGGCCTCCTCAGCTGCCACCTCAGAGACATTGAGATCCCCTGCACAAACACAAAAGCATCATTAATGAAACGCATGCTGGCTATCATATGACATGATTGCTGCAGCATCAGAGGATCAGGAACCTCGGAGACAATTCCAAGACTTTGGTGTGAAAGCCATGACTTCTGCAAACTTTTTTTCTTTTACACAGGAGGAGCTGGGGGAAACCCCATCTCTCCCCACTGACAGCGCAACATTCTGGCATTTCCTTATGAGGAAAGGCTGAGGGAGCTGGGTCTCTTTAGTTTGGAGAAAAGGAGACTGAGGGGTGACCTCATCAATGTTTTCAAATATGTAAGGGGTGAGTGCCAGGGAGATGGAGTTAGGCTTTTCTCAGTGGTGACCAGCGATAGGACAAGGGATAATGGGTGTAAATTGAAGCATAGGAGGTTCAAGTTGAATGTTAGAAAAAATTTTTTTACTGTAAGGGTGACAGAGCCCTGGAACAGGCTGCCCAGGGGGGTTGTGGAGTCTCCTTCACTGGAAACATTCAAAACCCGCCTGGACACGTTCCTGGGAGATGTACTCTAGGTGGCCCTGCTCTGGCAGGGGGGGTTGGACTAGATGATCTTTCGAGGTCCCTTCCAACCCCTAGGATTCTATGATTCTATGATTCTATGTCACAGCCATCACCAGTGCCATACAGCAGAGCAGCTCCTTCCCGGTGGGTGGCTCTGCAAACCGACGCCGGGTCAGGACATCGATCCGGAGAGGCTGTCTGGGGGCAGAGGCCAGCACACAGACAGCACACAGGGACATCACAGGACCGCGGTACCGACCTGCGAGGGGCTCCGCCGCCATCCCGCCGGGAGAGGCCCCGTCCCCCTGCTCCTCGGCCTCCGGCCGCCTCCTCGCTCCGGCTTCCCGTGCCACCGTTCTCCTCTCGCCTCCGGCCGACTGCAGCTCCCCCGCCGCGGCCCGGCGGCTCTCCCCGGGCCAGTAGAGCAGTTCGGTGCCCGCCGCGATGAACCGCCGAGCCCGCAGCCATCTGCCCAGCTCCACGTTGGCCTCCGCCTCCTTCGGGCTCCGCTGTACCAGGCTGCAAGACGCGGCCGGAGCATCAAGCAGGGCCGGACGGCCCTTTCCCTCCTCCCTGTCCCCGGTACTCACCTCCTCCAGCACGGCCCCGGCCCCGCCGCCTCCTCCCGGGCCTCACCCGGCGGCCCTAGGAGCGCGCCAGCCGGCAGGGCCCGGCCCACACACCAGACGCCCATGACCCGCGCCCGGGATAGCGACGGCCCCAGGGCCAGCCCGGGCGGCAGGCTCCGCAGCACCGGGCAAATTGCTCCGGGAGCCTCCTCACCGCCGCCGGGGGAAAGATCGGAACGGAAGGCGGGGCCCTCCATGCCGCGGAACGCTGCGAAGGGGCGGCAGGTAACCCCGGACAGCGTCCGGTAGAGGACAGGGCGGGGCCGTGTTCCCCGGGCGACGGGACGCGCGCTTCCGGCGGGCGGCGGATGCTGCGGGTGCTGACAGACGGGAGGGCCGGGCCGGGCCGGGCCGGGAGGCGGCTGCAGGTACCGGTATCAGGCGGGGCGTGGTGCCCGGGGAGCGCCGTCGGGTCCTGCGTGCGGCGGCCTTGTCCTGAGGTGCCGGGCGGGGCGGGGAAGAGGCCCGTCGGGGGGGCTGAAGCTGAACGGGAGGGCCTCGCCCCGGTGTTGTCGAGATCGGCGAGGGGAGCCGGACTTGTCCCGTGGGAGGATGCGGGTATTTCTGAGGGAAAAGCTGGGCCCTGCTGACCGTCCCGCCGGGAGGAGCCCGTCTGGTAAAAAGGCCGCGGGCACCGGGGTCCCGGCCCCTGGGGTTTTCTTTTAACTGCGTAAAGACTCCGTTCCTGGGATCGTGAAGTTGGCCCCGCAGCTCAGCCCAGAGGGAACGGGGGAGGGGAGATGCAGGTCCCGGAGGTCTACGAGTGCCCCCCACCCCCCCCAGCCTCGGTGCCGCGGCTCCCGGAGAGGAAGCTGAGCGCTGGGCTTTTGGTCTGGGACCCTGCAAAGAACCACGAGGAGGGGCTGGATTGCCAGCTGGGATGGATTTCCAGTCCACCCAAAGGTGGCCTTTCAGCAAAGGGGTTGGGGGGAGGCTGGGGAAGGAAGGATGCTCGTTTTAAAAGCTGCTACAGGAAGGAAAGCCCCAGGCAGTGGTGTTGTGTCCTGAGTTAGCTGGTCAGGGTATACAAGAGCAGGTCTGGCTCTTGACCCTTTGAATCTTCCAGAGTAGTTCTGGGATAGTGATGCTTTTGGTGGTATTATCAGTCCTGATGAGAGGGAAGACTTGGGCTGGGTGTTCTCAGTGAGCCTCAGTTCTGGGGCTCATTCTGGAAGGGCTGTTTGCTACTGAGTAACTGCTGGTTTTTTGTTTGTTTCAAAGTTCTTGATTTTTAGACCATAGCATCACAAAAATAATACAGGCACCCCAGAAATGGGATTTCTTTGGATCTGAACATTCCTTGTTAGTCAGGCAGAGAAGAAGAAGCCACTTGGCTTTTGTAATTCTTTACTGTGTTTAAGTACTGGTCCAGGGTGTGGTGATACATGTGTGGATGTATTTTGATCTTTAGACTTACTTCTGAATTAGTAGCACATGTCCAGGAAAATCAGGAAAAGGAACCTGCCAAGGAGCTGGAGCTTAGAAATAAATGGTGGTAAAGCAGTGAAACTGGAACTGCAGATAAAAACCATCTGCATGAAGAGCAGCTGCCACAACTTCACAGATACAAGTGAACTGTCTTTTGGGGATAAATTTTGGTGAGATCTTGTATAAAGAGTCTCCAGCTTAAAATATATGTGAAAATTGTATTTGAAAGGACTGAGGTTTCTTTCCTTCAGCAGAACATGCTGTTCTGCAGCACAGCTCTGTTATGAAGAAGGTACATTTTTATTAGACAACAGTTGTTCTGGCCAACCAGTGTAGGTGCAGAAAACACACTTAAATCTTGGGAAAAGGGAAATAATTGGCTCTTATAGAGCTTGGCAGGGAGTAAATGCTTCTCATGTCAAGTTCAGTTTTTAAATATTTGACTGAGCTTTGTGCTTTTTAAACCTAGGTACACAATTTTTCTTACATTAGGATGGGCTGCAGAATCTTGGCACTTGCATCTTGTCGTGACATTTAGTTAAAAGAGGTGTGGTTCCTAAATTGTTTTATATCTGGTGAAATGTTTTGGGTTTTTTTTAGCCACCATTTCACCCTCGCCCTGGTACAGAATGGAGTTTCTGTTCAGTTACACCTCCTGGTTATGAGTCAGTTTTGAATACACTGGGAACAATCTCATGCAGCTGCATGGCCAGGAAGTAAAATGTCTGCCCTTTTACTAAGATCCCCAAGTTGTTTCTGATATCCTAACTCCAGGTCTCTCCTTCTCACTGACTTGCTAGTTCTGAGACAGAGGATTATATTTTTTTAAATTCTTCTAGGATTACCTGATGTGACCCTGTGCTATTTGTCTTCTGCACTGTTGGGGAAGGGCTGGGGAAAGTTCTGCAAAAATGTTCTTGAGCTCTGTTGGAGCTACAGTCTGGTTTACTAGAAGGACCTAAAATCTAAGAAGTCTTCTGCTCTCCACCCTCCTTCCATTAATATTTGTGCCTTGGAGCACTAACCCAGAGCCAAGGAATGGAGCAGCATGCCTGGCTGTGAAAAGCACATGGGGGCATGGGGAGCCTGGGCTGTCTTTCCAATGAGCAAGGAAGGTTTTGGCAAGAGTAGTATTCCTTGGGCTCTCTTCCAGGGTGGAACTGTAAGGATCCTACTAAAAACTTCTTCTGCCACATGGTGCCACCGTAGCATTAATTTTTTTATGCTTAAGGGGAAATCCCCCAGTACTGTCTGGTAACCAGCATTCTGCCTCTGATCAAGCACTGCAAGTTGCCTGTGAAGCCAAGTTATGAGCTGTGTAGGGACAAGTGAGGACACCTGGTGTCTTGCTGGCCCTATGTCAGCACTCTCACTGCTCTGTGGGAAGATTTGGATTTGGGACCTTGCTTTGGGGACACTGTTGCCAGAGCAGGGCACCCTGCTCCTGCATCTCCCATGAAAGGCATCTCAGTGACTGGCAGCAGTTGAACTGAAGTCCTCTGTCCCCATCAGGTTGAGGAAGTCCCTGGGAGCTGGGAATGCTGACAGGCTGACATGGGGAGGGCATGGAAGCTTCTTCAGCTTGAGGTGCTGGGTTGTAGGGCTCCTGGTCTGGCTCAGCAATGCCTTAAGCACAGTGAGTCCCAGGAGTGGGTGCCTGGTGTGTTGCCACAGAAATGGGATCAGCTGCTAGGGGTGGGTACTCCTTGTCTCTCAGTTGCTGTGTGATTCCAGCATGAGCTCATGGTGGAAGGGAGCCTGGATTCTTGTTCCTTGGAAATCAGACAGCATTCACAGCCCTCACTGGAGGGCTTGGGTCTGGGTCTCCAGGTCTCTGCTTGGCTGGAGTGGTCAGAGCCTGTGTGTTCTCTGCTGTCCCATTGATCTGCTGCCTGTATATGTGTTGCTCTTTCCTATTTCTGGAATCTAATTTCATTTGCTTAGCAATAGCTCCCTGCCTTTTCAGAGCCCCAGAGAGGTAAAACTTGGTTGTAAACTGGTAGCAGATGCAAGAAGGCAGGAAGTAGTAAGTGTAGAGTGATCAAGACTGATAGGACAAACACTGAATATGCAATTCTCTCTGCTCACAAAATGCATATCCCCACCCTTGGTCACAAGGATTGCCCTAAGCCTTCCTGTGCTTAGTCTCTCACAGTTTTTATTCTTTGTGCCCACATCCAAGTAGCTGTTTCTTCATTTTCTCTGGATAAATACACACATTTGAGCTCTAGGTATGGAAGATGCAAAACATAGTTGCCCCCCTCAATTCTGCTAAAGGAAACAGCTTTACTGTACATATAATCTTTCCACACAAAGGCGTTGTGTCTCCTCAGATCATCTTTGAGCCCTTTGCTCTCCTCACAATGCAAAACAAGCACAGGGCAGTGTGGGAAACAGCATTACAGAGTTTCACTGATGCAGAGTGTCATTTTGTTTTGTTACAGTTCCTCTTGGCTTGCTGCCTGCTGGCCTCTGAATTACTGTCCATGTGGTCTGTGTGAGCCATCCCAATCTATGAACTTCTCCTTTCTAGTGTTTCCTTGTGTATTCCCAGGATGCTTACCCTAGGGCAGAGCAGCTCTTTCCTTGGGGACCATCCCTAAGAACTGGTACCCCTAGGAGGTGCTGTGTGCTCTGCTAAGTGCAGTCCTGAGGGTGACCTGTGTTCTGCTCCAGGTGAAAGTGAGAAACATTTGCAAGCAAGAGCATACACACAGCTATTTGTTTCTTGGATGCTCTTAATTCTTTGGTTGTCTCAGTATTATGGCATGCTTGGTGAAAAATATTCATCTAAGCAGTATAGCATCAAATTAAAGAGAGAATGCCTTCCTGCTTGCTGTCCTGTGGGAGGAAGGATTTGCTGGGTGATGCTGAAAAGAGGGGGTTGCATATGTATTGTTCTCCCTTATCTGATCAGCTCAGCCTATGAAATCCTGTTTTTAAGAAGCAGTTCCCTGTGTTCAGGTCCCAGCACACTGAAGCACCCACTTCAGTGCTACTGAGAGCTCTGGCCCTCCCTTATGTGTGGAAGAGGGGGGTAATTCCTGGGAAAGCTTCCAGCACTGTGGAAACAGCTGGGCTTTGTGCCAGCCCTTTGGAGGGAGGGGGAGCTGAGAGCTGGTACAGTGAGTGCATGAGCCAGGGATTGGTGTAGCCTGTCACCTTCCTCAGTGTCCCTACTGCTGCTTCTCTTTCAGGAGAATAACTCCTCAGGACAGAGCTGGAATGAAGCAGAGCCTGGCTGAGAGGGTTGGTGCAGGCTCCTGATGGCCTTTTTGGCCCTTGCCACAAAAGAATCTGACATATGTCCTGACATATGTCAGTGCTCCTGGCTTGGAGAATGAGTTCCTGCCTGTGTTAAGGGGGAGGGGAAGTAAAGATAAGGGAGGTTTTGGGTAAAATCAGTGAGAAGAGGAAGAGCCTCTGTGGGGAGGTGAAGCTGTGACCTCTGTCTCACCTGCCAATCTCTGCAGTCCTCATTCTAGACACTGCAAAATAAAGTGCAGTATTTGGGGACCATGGCTACAGATCCACTCTCAGAGCTTCAGGATGACCTAAACCTGGATGATACTAACCAGTCCCTCAGCCAGCTCAAACTGGCCTCCATAGATGATAAGAGTTGGCCAGCAGATGAAGCTCCTGCTTTTCTCAAATCAGGTAAGTATCCGTGTTTGGGTTCTGGGGTTTGGCCAAAAATCAGTTGTTTGTTTTGCAGCATTGTGGTCTTATCTACACACACAGAGAGCCCCAGCTCCATTTGAAAGCTCTATAGACACATCTTAATCTTGCACCACACCCAGGTGAATGAGTCCTGCCATTGAACAGCACCAAAAAGATCAGAGCCAGCTGATAAAAATACACTCTTCTCAGTCACAGGACTGAGGTTGGCTGCACTTATGTGCTGACAGTACAGATATGCTGTGAGTTCCTGCTTGTCCTGTTATGTTCTCTTGCAGGGTAGTTTGGCCTTCCTGAGGGGAAGGGTCTTGAACTTTAATGTGGGAGGTGGGGCTGGAGATCTGAGGTGTTGCTCTGAAATCTTGTGCTGTGGACTACTGCCCAAAGAGGTCAGGGAAAATAGGGGATGAGATTAAGAGCCTCCTGCTCCGAAGAGCCACGATGGTGCCCTTGGCACATGGGTTTTGATCTTTGTGAGTGTTTGTGACACATCTGAATAGTCATTTTTAAAAGAGTGTACAGTCTCAGGGACAAGTGTGAACCTCATAGGATTGGCAGGTCTCTTCTGGAGACAAAGCTGTTCTCTCCCACTCAGAATTTCAGCACTGAGTTTCTGCATGTATTATTCCCCCCATGTTGAAGAGCCATGGTTTTTCATCCTCTATCATGGTGCTTCAAATCACTTCTAATTGCTTGTTTCTTGTGTTTTGTACAGAGGACTCCAAAGGCTCCCCTGAGCCTGTCACTCACTTGCAGTGGGATGATCCCTACTATGATATTGCCAGGCACCACATCGTGGAAGTAGCAGGTAAGCAGGTAGTGGTCTTGCCTTTTCTCCTTTGATGTCTTCACACCTGGACAGAGGAAGGGTCTGGCTAATGAAACTGTGGGGGCATCTGCTTTGTGCCAGCCCAAGTGGGAATGACAGCTGGCATCAGAAAGAGAATTTCTTCAATGTTGGTGGTACTGGTGAGGTGGTACTGGTGATTTTCCATTAACCTCAGTTAATCTTGGATTCCTTCTTGGCTCTTGCTGTCATGATTATATTGTTAGCTGAATTGTTTTAGATGTGGCTTTTGACTATATCCTCAGCACAAGTTATGGTTTTTGCATGATAATACCATGGAAATTACCTAGACATGCAGTACATCTGCAAGGTCCTCAGCTGACTGAGGAATCTACAGTAGGTCTGGCAGCTCTCTATAATATCTAAATTGGCCAGAGCTTATCATCCTGTACAGAAACAGCATTTGCAGAAATCTGAAATAGAGGGAATAGACCCCTGTCCCATCCCAAGGAAAGACCTGAGCATTCAGGGTCTCAGACATTTGGGATTTCTCTGTGAGACTGTCTTATCCATATTAATCTGTATACACTAACCCTTACTGATTTACTTCTGGGATCTCCATAAGAAAGAGTTTTGGGGGTAGTTTTTAGTGTGTTAAGTCTGAAGAAAGGGTAATCCCAGTCTGTCTTGCATTTCTTGTTTATGGGCTTCTTCAGCCTGTCGAGACTTGATCACACTTCTCAGTTACTACAGCCACCTCCTACCCTGTCTCTTGCCATTTCTCTGTACCTTGGTACCTGCATCACATGTCAATTTGCTGCAGAGGCACAAGCTGGAGTCCTCCTGATTCAGAGTTGTTCTGCATCAGGGTTTGACCAGAGAGGGAAGTTTCTCAGACACTTGCCTTGCTAAGAGTTGTCCTATCACTCTTTTCTGTTACATCTTTTTGGGAGCAAAGCTATAATGGCAAACTCAGACCAATGTTCTCTGTGTCTCTGGCTGCTCAGGCTGACAGGCCAGGTGTTTAGCATTTGGACCATTATGTCTTGTAGATGTTGCCACAGGTGTTTTCTTTTTTGGCACATGTGTTCCTAACTCCCTGCTCTGTGGGGCTGGAGTTTTGGGACTGGAGTTAACAGAGGTCTGCACCCTGGCCTCTCTACTGCTGAAGCTGGGAAAGGATAGATGTCTGGACTCCATTATTTTAGTGATAATACTTAGAATATTGGGAATCTGAATTGTGGAGGTAAGTGATGTTTCTGGACACTGGGAGCTGGGGAGTTAAATCATACTGTTGTTCACTTCAGGCAAAGCTTCAGAGGAGGTACCTAGCAGAGAGTTTAGATCAGAGACATTGATAAGGCTGGAATGTCAGCCCAAACCTAGGATATACTTTGAGTGCTGCCTTCTGACCCTAAGCTCCAGTCTTTAGGTGGGATTTCTCTTCCAAGGTGACGTTAATTTCTTTTTTTTTTCACAGGCTCCCTGAGTGGAGTATCACTCCAATGGAGGTGTGTCTCAGTGGCTGTTGGAAAGCAGCCATTTGACATGTTTTCTAGAATAGCAAATATAAAATTATGTAACTTCCTGAAAGGATTTTGGACTAGTGTGATGGCTGACTGGGAGGTGTGTCTGCATGCTGAAAGAGATTTTTTTCCCATTTGTGGTTTAAAACTGTGAGTGAGCTGTGTGTCCCTATTGTGTCTGTATAGTGCAGAAGCAGCTCAGAGAAGCTGCTGTTGGTGGCTGTTTCTAGGCATTCTTTACCAAGAGTTGCTTCATGTGAAAGCCTCTGATGGTCCCCCCCCAGACAGAGAATGTGGTGCAATGCCCTTTCTTGGCATCTGAAGAGCTAAAAGCACAGCTCTGGATAGTGGATTTAGTGCTATGGAGTTTTGAGCCTTGCTGGTCTCTCATCTCCTAGAAGCAGGATTTATGAAGTTGATCAAAGGAGTCTTAGTTGTAATCTGGGCTCTGGTGGGTAAAGCTGTTCAGTTTTTGTGGTCAGTAATCAATAATGTTAACTGGTCAGTAATCAATAATGTTAACTGCTCAGAGAATCAGAGTAATGTTCTCTGGGCTGTAGCTGGAGGCAAACAAACTGGGAAAAATCCTATTAGAAGTAGCCTGGAGAATCAAAATCTCACTGGAGGATTAAAATGGAACTGTCTGGGTCTGGCTCTGCTGACAGAGTTGTGCTTGTCAGCACCTTCTGGTGCAATGTATGCTTTGCATGCTGAGCCTGAAACAAAATAGCTCCACCCCAGCTCTTTTGTAAAGAGAATCTCAGCAGATGAGGAGTAGTTTTATCCATTCTGCTGATTTATGAGCTTTCTTTTCTGTGTTCTTCCCTGTTCTGCACTTCAGAGCAGAAAGTGTGTGGCTGACACTGTTCCTGCCTTCACTGAAATGTGTTCTGGGATGATGATTCTGTTTTGAGACAAAAATAGAAGGCTGGTTCCCAGTCCCTCCATGATCCCAGGGTTATCCTGTGTGGTCAGAAAAGTAATTGCTTCGTGTGGGATGGGTGCATGGTGTTAATAACATATTAAAAGCCCAGTTTTGATGACAGAAATTTAGTGCATTCATTTTCTTGATGACCTTAATTTCTGATTCAGTTCAAGGCATGCTGGATTTGCATACCCTGGCTATCTGGCCTAAAAAGGGAAAATAATATTGGAAAACATGCAGAGTTTGTTAGAAAAATAAGGTCTTTTGAGTTTGTTTTTCATTTCAAAGTAGTTCAGCAGTTTCATGGAGACACTGCTTTGTGCCTTATGCTCATGTCTCTTCTGGGGATTGGGATCTTCCTGGAAGAGGGGAGGAGAAGACTGTCCTGTGCAGTGGTGTGTCACAGGAAGATGGCACAGGCCACAGTTCCAAGGGAGTACTGTGGCATTGTTATGGATTGGAATATTTTAGTTTTGGGAAATCTTACTTTGATCCTGTGATTCAGTGCTTTTCTGAAGGAATGAGGTGATGCTCTTCTGCCTATCCTTTCAGACCTGCCTTAAGGTATGTGTTTCTGGAGGGTTTTATGCAGGCTCTGGAGAGGTCTCTTCATGGTTTTGCTCTTTTGGATTCTGAGTTCTTTTTTTTTAAAACAATATAGCAGAAAAAATTCATCTTTACATGTGGCCAGAAGTTGGAGCAGAGGTGGCACAAACCACTTTTACAAAGCATGGGGTTTTTTTCTTGCTCACATCACACAGAGTTCAGAGGAAATGCAGGCTTCTGGTTGAAGGCTGTTGGGGAGCTATCCCAAGTGTGTTACATTTTAATAGTTTCTGTATCCTCCTGCTAATTCTTACATGGCAGAAGTGCTGCTTGCATCTCCTTTGGACTCCAGGCAGGCTGGGGTGATGTAATCTCAACTTTGAATTTTAGCAGAGGAGGTCTCTGGAGGTGGCAGTGCCTCCTGGAAGCCTGGGGCTGTGTGGGAAGAGCAGGGCTCTCAGCTGCTCTCTGGCAAATGTTTTCCTGCCTTGTTCTTCTGTCCAGTCCAAAATACTGGTCTGGTCTTTGTGGTCAACAAAACTATAGTTAGGAAATACATCAATCATCCCTCCCATTTCACACAAGAACTGCCTTTCTTCCTTTTGGGGTAAGAAAACCAAGGCTTAACATATGATTCCTGGATGAAGTGCTGCCTCACACCATCAAGGAGCAGTTTGCAGAGAAGGCATGATAGTGGTGTGGCAAAACAAGGAGGAGAGCAGGGGAGGTACCTTCTTGGGTGTCACTAGACTGAAAGTGCAGCTTCAACAGTGACACTTTTTGGTGGTGAATCAGGTACCAAACCTATCTGAAAAGCATTGAGGCTGGATGTTGGCTGCAGATGCCAAAGTTGTAACTGGTGCCGATGATCATCACTGGTGGTGATCGACGTGGGGAGGTAGAAACAATCTTAGAGCACCAAGCTGTCGTCTTGCTGAGCAGGCAAAGGCAAAAGTTTCAGCAAAAAAACTTGTGTTGAATGTATGTTGCAGTGTGTCTTTGGCTAATGGGCTCAGCAAGGGCTCCTGGTAGCAGCAGTCCTTTTCCCTTCCCACTGGCACAGTGTTATTATTTGCTCTATGAGTACAGGGTGCCTGCATTTCTGCTGCTTTTGGATATAGCTTGTGCCTTGTTTGTTTTTTGTTTGGTTTTCCTTTGTAAGAGTATCTGTATCATTTGAATGATGAGTTGCTTCTGTAGAATTGGGCCCATCCAAAGCAAGCTCAGCTTGTGCACTATGTTTGGATACAAGATCAAGGGAATGGAAGGTTTCTGAGGGATTCTAAAGTTTCTTAGGGAGACCAAGGGAATGGAGTGTTTCTAGAGCCCTGCTCTGCTCAGGCTCCTGTTGATATGTCCAAGTGGTTCTCCTGAGCTTATAGCTGTGGGAATGATGGAAAGGGGCTGGGCATGGCAATAAAAGCCTTCATGGACCTCTCCCTTCCCAGAGAAACCTTTTTTTCTTTTTCTAATTGGCAGGTTTATGTTGTTGGTTTTTTTTTAGTTTTTATTCTGAGTATATTAATTTTTCAACACGCTGTGGGTGTATTGAAGATATAAGTTGCTCCCATCTTCAGCTTACTGGAGAAATTTAGCTTCTTGCAAACCAGTCTGTTGGCTGTGTTACTCATATGGTGTGATGCCATTCTCTATGAAGAGAAATTGTTCTGAAGGACCTTCACACTTCTGAAGTTGTTGAAAGGACCCTGGTGTGCAGAATTAGTTGCATTTAACCCTTTTTAAAGTGGCAGTACTGCAGTTAACCATTTTGGTAGTAGGGGAGGTGTAACAATAAGGGCCTGTACAGACTATGACTGTACAGAATGAGTTGCAAATTCAAGAAAGAAACTCAGAAACCATGGGCTGCTTTTGCCACCTCTCATGGTTAGACAAGGTTGCTGTGGAGAAGAGGATGGGGGAAAAGATGAAATAGATGTAGCCTCAGAGCAACTTCTGCAAGACAGCAACTAAATACATCCCAGTGGCAATCTCACTAGGCTCTGAGACTTTATTTATACTCACAATTACATTCTGGGAAAGAGTGCAAAGCTTGGCTTGCTATAACTTTGTTTCTGTTCCTACAGACCAGGGTGCACTTGATGGGGCCCAACCAGGTAGGTAGATTTTTTGTGACACTAATATTTGGTACTGTAGATCATGGTATTACTTTAGCATGACTGTGGCTTGTAGCTGGACTGTCTCAGGGGAGCCCAAACTTTGCTCAGTCTTAGGCTGCGCTGGAAACTTTCCAGGAGTCAAAAGGCTGCACAAAATTATTGTCTGAGGGTTGCACCTCTGCCTCAGGCACAGCAGAATCACCTGAGCCAAATTTGGCATGTGGGCTTTACTTTAGGCACTTTGGGGCTCTTGGGTCTCAGTGTAAAACCTGTTCCTCTTCTGTCATGGTGGTGGCCTGCTTGGACTAGTTCAGTTGGAGCTCAGATTTAACCTCTTTGTTATGTGGGCTTTGGAAGTTGGTCCTAGGATTGCTTCCTATTACCTGGTATGATCTCCTGCTGTGCTCCAGTGCTAAGCAGCTGGCCCTTGTACTGGATTCTCCAGCTGAAAGCAACTTTTTTCTATTTCTTCTCCATTTGGCTGCAGAGATGCTGTGTTCTGGTAACTGGTTCCTCATTTTAGCCTGAAGCTGTGCTAGGCTGCTCTGTGTTTGCTGAGCATTTGTCAGTGCTCTCTGGACTTCAGTCCCAAGCCTGAAGAATTTGCCTGACGGTGTTTTCACACTTGTAAATGTAGATGAAAAGCAGTTTTGGTGTGAAGTTCTTTTCAAGAGCAGACTAAGACCTTCCCGTGGGAATGCTGATCCTCACTGCCTCATTGCATGGGCTCTTCTCCCCCATTTGCCATGCTCTGAGGCATCCTCCTATTTTGCATTCCTTTATCTCACCCTCCAGTGTATTTTATATCAGAGCTGTAGACATGTGGTAAATAAGGATTTATGATCCTGGCAGTGTTTGGATATTGAGAATATCTATGTGGAAGATGTCATGTATTAAAATACTTCTACTTTGAAGTCCTGTCTTTCTTTTCCTGAGGGGCTAAAACAATTTTGTAATTAAACAGGCAGCTGAAATCTACCACACTTGAACACTGCCCAGCTGTGTCATAAGCTTGGCAGGAACCTAGAATTTCATTAGAGAAGTTTTTAACTGACAGTTGTGCTGATAAACTTCCTAAGCTTTGTGAAACTTGTGAAGTAGTGTTCTAGAATTATGTGGTAGTGTCCTCTTTTTGACCCTGAAGTCTGTTAACTTTACTGACTTAATAATAACATTTGCTTTTGGTGGCAATTTTTATCTGTCTGGCTCCTCTTGGTGTCGAAGTACCAGGATTTTCTCTTGAATTTTTTATCAAGGTGGGCCCTCAGTCGAGGGTACCTGATGAAGGTAGGAATGAACAGAGTCCCTGGACAGCAAATATGCTGCCAGTGAGCAATGTGACACCTTCCAGCCACGGCAGGAAAGCTGAGGGATATATTTCAGGAGAAATACCAAGACACACATAGCAGGATTTACAAGTCCAAGTGTTTTCCATGTTGGCTGTACAGAAGCATTTAATACAGAGTCCTGTCTCAGGACAGGAGTGCTGCCTGGATATGAACTTCTACTCTGATACGTTTGTATTGCTGCAGGTTGATCTGAAACATTAGCCTTGGTATCTAAATTTCAGCCCTTGTAGAAGTAGGGTCCTGCACTGATGGCTTGGAACCACAGCAGTGATGCTGCTTGCCCTTTGTCTCAGCAGTGCACTGAATCACAGAATGGGCTGGGTTGGAAGGGACCTCAGAGATCATCAAGTCCAACCCTTGATCCACTCCCGCTGCGGTTCCCAGCCCATGGCACTGAGTGCCACATCCAGGCTCTTTTTAAATATCTCCAGGGATGGAGAATCCACTACTTCCCTGGGCAGCCCATTCCAATGTCTGATCACCCTCTCCATGAAGAAATTCTTTCTAATATCCAACCTAAACCTCCCCTGGCACAACTTGAGACCATGTCCTCTTGTCTTGCTGATAGCTGCCTGGGAAAAGAGCCCAACCCCCCCTGGCTCCAGCCTCCTTTCAGGGAGTTGTAGAGAGCGATGAGGTCTCCCCTGAGCCTCCTCTTCTCCAGGCTGAACACCCCCAGCTCCCTCAGCCTCTCCTCACAGGACTTGTGCTGGATCCCTTCACCAGCCTGGTTTCCCTCCTTTGGACCTGCTCCAGGACCTCAATCTCCTTCCTGAACTGAGGGGCCCAGAACTGGACACAGGACTCGAGCTGTGGCCTCACCAGGGCTGAGTACAGGGGCAGAATCCCTTCCCTGGACCTGCTGGCCACGCTGTTCCTGATCCAGGCCAGGATGCCATTGGCCTTCTTGGCCACCTGGGCACACTGCTGGCTCCTGTTCAGCTTCCTGTCAATCCAGACTCCCAGGTCCCTCTCTGCCTGGCTGCTCTCAGCCACTCTGTGCCCAGCCTGGAGCTCCCCATGGGGTTGTTGTGGCCAAAGTGCAGGACCCGGCACTTGGCCGTGTTGAACCTCATCCCATTGGAATCAGCCCAACTCTCCAGTCTGTCCAGGTCCCTCTGCAGAGCCCTCCTGCCTTCCAGCTGATCCACACTCCCCCCCAGCTTAGTGTCATCTGCACATTTGCTAATTGTGGGCTCAATCCCCTCATCTAAATCATCAATGAAGATATTAAACAGAACTGGGCCCAACACTGATCCCTGGGGACACCACTGGTGAGCGGCTGCCAACTGGATCAGCACCGTTCAGCACCACTCTCTGGGGGCCTCCAGCAGTTCCTAACCCAGCACAGAGTGCTCCTGTCTGAGCCATGGGCTGACAGCTTTTCCAGGAGAATGCCATGGGAGAGGGTGTCAAAGGCTTTGCTGAAGTCCAGGTAGACACTGGAAATGCTGCTTTTTGGTTGAGAGGGAAAACTGAGCCTTAGAAGCACAGTAACAGTGTTCAGGAGAATTAACATGTCCAGCAGTGCACAAGTTAATATCTCTTTAGATAAGCAACTGTCTTGACTGGAGAGGCTTTACATATTGGCTACTCTCTTGCTTCTTGTTAAAAACAACAAAAAAAATTAAATATCTTAATTATATGCCATAGGGACGTAGTTTAATTCCATTGAAAATATTTTTTTATGTGTGAACTTGCTCAAAAAGTTGTGCACATTGTTGGGGTGCTCTGGGAGTACTCATGGGATTTAATTGCTTTTTTATTGGCTTGCTGTTATCTATTGAGCATTCCTTGTCTGGGAGAAGTAGGAGATAGTCTGTGAGGCTGAGTGATTCCTTCATGGTCTGTAGTTGTGTGCAGTGGAAACTTTGGCTATTTGCAATTGCAAACAAGGGGTGAAGACCTAGATACATAAGATTAATATTGCAAACAGGAAAGCAAACAGTTACAAGGGAGGGAGCATCTGGGAAAGATCAAATGTGGTAAGAATCTGTTGGGTAAGAGACAGAGAGGCCACCACTCCGACTGCCAAGAATGCATGGAATGGGCCTTAGGTTCTTGTTGATAAATTAGAGCAACTTATTGGTCAGCTTTGATGCTGCAATTTGAATTTTGTCAGTGTCTGGAGGAACCAGACAGATCTGATAGATATCAGGTGAAAACAAGGTCTGCAGTTGCTTGGTTTGAAGGTGTCTGTGTTGGCAGGCTGAGCTCAGGGTGATGAAACTGGAGTGAAACCCACAACTCGGTAATGGACTTGCTGGTTCCTGCGTAGGCCTCATGCATAGATTCATTTTATTTTGGAAAGCAAAATGGGCCACTCCTTTATTGGTCATTCAGGTGACTAAAGATTATCTTTTGGTGTACTTGGCCCTGGTAGTTTTCTTGGGGAAATATGCATCTCCTGTTTGGCAGAATCATGGATTGTCCATTCTTTCCTTTACCAGGGATCCCAGACATTTTTACCAAGGCTATGTAAGGAACATGATTCTAGACTTTGTGTAGGCCTTTCCCATAGGCTTTCTTGTCATTCCAGAGGAAGGTGTTTAAGCTATGTGCTGCCTTATTTGTGACTTGTCAGGCCTGGAAATCAGTGCCCAGGAGCCTGAGCTGACTTGTGTGGCCACCTACAACATCAGATGAACATGGTGCTGTATACACTGCACTTCTTCACAACGAGGGCCTTGACCAAGCTTGCAGTCTGCTTCTGACCCTCTTGTGAAATGCAGCCTCTCAGTTAACTGAAGATAGAACCTATTCTGACTTTAGCACAGAGCTAAGATCTGTAAAGATCTTTAGCCTTACTGATCTCTTTCATCACTAGAAAACTCAACAGATTCTCCAATGCTGCCATCTTTTTGCAGCCAGAACCCTTTGTCTTCCAGGTGGAGACATATGAGTAGCTCAGGACCACTGGGCATAGTCACGACATGTCATATTCCCTGCCTAGGACTTTGTAGCCTTCACCTTTGTTTTACAGATAGTTTATTTGTTTTAGACCCAGCCCTAAAATCTCATGGCAAGCTACCAAGAAACTCTGGGCTAGGCAGAGAATGGGCTACCGTGGGATATGCAATGTGATGTTGGTCTTGTGGCCTGGCTGTGACTGTACCTGATTGTTCCAGAAGAGCCTTGCATCAATCTCCCTTAGTCCTGCATTCTGGGTCCTGTGTCCTTCCTAACTGCCCCTTACCAATGCATGTATGTGTCAGTGTGATGGGCTGTGCTACCCCTTCTTGGTCTGTACCTCAGTGCTGCCTCAGTGTCCATAGCTTTTGTAGAGGTTCTGGCTTGTGTGCATCAGTAAATTCTGTCTCTCTTTTTGTCTGGTGAGTGACTTGGAAGTGGAACTTGAGAGGAAAAAAAATGTAAGTGAACAAATAGCAAGAGAATATGTTCTTCTGGCCAGGATGGGGGTAAAAAGGTTAGTGGCACCTTGCTGTGAGAGCTGGTGTGGGAGAGTTCTCTGGCTGCCTTTGCAGCACCAAGTGGCCATCTGTTACTAACAGGCAGTGTTCCTGGAAACCTCAGGTTTGCTGTTCCAGGGTTCAGTTTAAGATCTCAGCTGCAAGTGTAACCAGGTGGTAGCTGAGGGCTAGAGCCCACACAAAGGTGAGAAAATGGCTGCTTGTGCTGACTGTTGTACATTAGTGTAGGGAAAAGGTTGTATTTCCAGAGGAATGATGTATTGCAGGGCTGTCCTGCATAAGTAGCAATCCTGCTGCTTTTCTGTGCTGTGGTCTGTACAGGGTGTTTGTGCAGAGGGGAAAGGAGGGTGGTGTTGATTGTAACCTCAGTAATCCCACTGCTCCTTCTTGACAAGAAGACATAGGTCTTGGGGCAGGGTGAGTAGCAAGAAAGATGGGAAGACTTTAACCCATCACACTAAAGGAACCATTTCATTATCACTGGGTACTATCAAGCAAGTCATCCTTAGGGAAATGGAGTGGGTGTTTTGCCTGGGACAGAAGCATATTTTACCTCAAACTATCTATGCCCAAAAGATTTGTGACCTGGTTCTTACCTCTCAGTCCCCCAGCATATCTGCTAAGCTTGGCCATGTCCATCTGCTGCTTGGGTTTCATTTATGCAGCAGCCAGCTCTGCTGGTAGAAGTCCACTTAGGTATGAAGACTTGATTTGGGGAAAATATGGGCTTGTTGTCTCTCGAGCCTCAGGTGGTGTCTGGGAGTGTCTTCCTTCTTTATGGATTATTTATCTCCTCTGTCATGGGGACTGTTTTCTGCTGAGCTTTTTGCATAGAATCCTTTGTCGTGCTGCCCTTTGAACCTCTTCTGAGCTCAACCTGGAAAAATAGCTCCGTGTATGGAAAATCTAGGAAGCAGTGAACAGCTTGTTTTGCAGTCTCCCTGGAGAATCCAGCAGCCCTGCTTAATTCATCTACAGAAGAGCCTTATGATGATGCTTGCTTCTCATCTCTGGGATGTGGTTGGGACGGCCTCTTTTTTTCTAGGAAAGTCTTTGATTTCCAGGGTATGAAATGTTTTGGGGGTTTTTTGTGTGCAGGAATAAGTTTCAGGTGAAGCAAGAAACAAATGCACTAGACCACAGGCAGCTGGTCTGGGATTGTGTGCAGAATGAAAGGAGTGAACAGAAGGTGGAATGAGCATCAGGAGCAGTGCCCTGGCAGCACTGCAGGATTAATGCTCCAAGTACTCTGCTCTGTCCTTGAGGACTCCATCCCTACATGTCTCAAGGCATCCTGGCTCCCAATCCTTCCTCTTCTTTCAGGGCTGAAGCATGGGCTCTGTTCTTCACTTGAATTGCTGACTTGCCAGGCCCTTGGTGCTTCCATACTAGGCCCATGGTAACTAACTCTGTTGAAAATCAGGTTTAGCTTTGCTGGTGGCTGTGTCAGTCCAGACTTGGGCCTTGTTCCAGCAGCTTCCCACTCCATTTACCGTTTGCTGCCAAAACCACAACATAGTCCTTAAACTCCCTGTAATCTCTGGCATTTCATTTGCAGGTGATGACAAATATGGAAGGAAAGTAATTTTGTTCAGTGCCTGCCGGATGCCCCCAAGTCATCAGCTTGATCATGTGAAACTGCTGGGGTGAGTAGTGTCTTACTTAGGAGGCTGCTGTTAACTTCTTAAGCTTGATATAATTCCCAGGTGCTGGAGTTCTGGGATCAGATCTATCTGCAGTAGCTTCGTTAGCTGGACATGATCTCCCAAAGTGCTCATCTCCATTGCTGGGGGTGGAAATCCTCTGTTATGGTGGACAAAAATGAATCCTAAAGAGAGAAAGAGTCTCTCTGTAGCAGAGCATGAAGTGAGTTCAACAGTTTTCTTCTCAGGTACCTTAAATTCACACTGGACCAGTATGTGGAGAGTGATTACACACTGGTGTACCTGCACCATGGCCTGACCAGTGAGAACAAACCATCCCTGAGCTGGCTGCGGGATGCCTACAGGGAATTTGATCGCAAGTGAGTAAGGCTGCAGCAAGCAAGGACATAACATGATGGTGGCAGAGATAATCTTCACCAGGCCCTCTGTGTAGCTTGGTGATCATAATTTATTATAGCTTATTTCTGTTGCTTGTGGGAGTGGGTGGTTGTTTAATGCAGGCTGAATCATAGGATAAACAGCTCCATCTGTTGTTGCATCGTTTAGGCCAAAAGGCAAGCAGCAAAACCAGGATCCATGCAAGCGTGTCACCCCCATGTCAGCTTCTTGGTGAGGCTGCTCACTGCTTCTTGGATAATCTTGGAATACAGTAGAGCATGCCCTTAGGCTGCTGTGTGGCCTGACACAGCAATGAATTGTGGGAGAGCAGAGGCTGTGGGGGCTTGGGAGTGGTGAGGCTCAGTGTAAAAAGCAGAGCACCTGGGTTGCAATAACCTTGTTGGAAAGGTTGGTTCCTCTAAGTAAAATGCAGCTTATCCTTACTTAGCTTCTCTTGGCAGGTACAAGAAAAACATCAAAGCTTTGTATATTGTACACCCAACCATGTTCATCAAGACCCTGCTGATTCTCTTCAAGCCTCTGATCAGGTAGGAAGCACTGCAGGAGGCTCACCAACATTGTCACAGTGCAGGGGAATAATGGGGCATTCTTCATGGGGTACAAGATGAGCCCAGGCTGCCTGGACCACCCTGGAGTCACCATATATTCTCCTTTTTCTGAGCCCAGACGTATTCAGACATAAGTACTATTTTGGGAACGTAGAGAGATTGCAACTCTGTGCTGCTCTCTTTCTGTCCAGGCACATTGAAATGTTGCCAGCTCTGCTAATAATGAAAATGGAAGTGAGAGCATCAAGCCAAGTTATATTTAATTCATTGTATTGATGCTGAAATCCTAACTCTGTAAAATACTTGGAAACAGAACTTTCTCCAGTGTACTGCAGAACTTAGGAAGGAGAAACACAGTGTTTTTGGGAGCCTGCTGTTGCTAGAGCTTCTAATGTGACTTGAAAAGCCTTTGCATCTCCTGGGGAAATATATGGAATTGAAGAGCTATGTGGATGGCATCTCAGCTGCTCAGCCATACCTGCCCCTTCTCTTCATTGATGTCTTTTGCAGACCCCTGCTCTCCTTGCCAGTAAGATATCCATTCTGATACTGGGTTTCCTGATTCCTCACATAATTATTTCTTTATTGTTTTTCAGCTTTAAGTTTGGAAGAAAAATTTTTTATGTGAACTTCCTTAGTGAGCTGGAGGAGTATGTGAAGCTGGAACAGTTGGGGATCCCAAGCCAAGTGCTGAAGTGAGAATACTGCCTGTCTCCTGTTTGCTTGGGGCTCTCTGAGAGAGGAATTTTTTTGAGAAATGGCCAGGGGAGGGAGAGATTGTTCCACCTGGGCAATGGTTTTGGAGGGAGCGCTGACAAATTACCTGAAGACTATTGTGTCTCTTTGTGCTCCTTCCTGTGTGTCCTTGGTACCAGTTCCCAGTTCTGGCCTTGAGTTAAAATCCTCCTCCAGTGGAGCACCTCTCCCAGCTCACCCCTCAGGGCTTGCTAGAGGCTGCTGACCCTAACCCTGACTTGGTGCATCTGGCAATCTGCTTTGCTAACTCTGCACAGTTCAGCTTCTCTGTGGGACTTCCCAGAGTTGCAACAAACTCATTCCCACCAGAATCATCCCTCTCCCAGTGATTCACACATGCATGCAACCATCTCATCACAACCAGTGCGGTCCTGGCCTCCTGCCTATGCTGCCTGTCATCCATAGCCACTCCAGTTCCTGATTCCAGGTGGATATTCCTTTCTTCCTGGTTTTTTTTTTCTGGTAAGCAGATGTTTGTTGTTGATGCTCCTGCGCTCCAGAGCTGCACATCCTATTTTTGCATAGGTGGAATCAATTGTGCTAGGCTGGAGCTGTTACCAGTGAGTGTAAAGTGGTACATGCTCTTTCTGGGAGGTTGAGTGGTTTTTTACAAGTCTGTTTTGCCAGATATGATGAATATCTGAGATCCCTCCAGAAACCTTCACAAGTGCCCCAGAAGTCAACACCCCCACGCCCACCACTGCCAAACCAACAGTTTGGAGTCTCTCTTCAGCAGTGAGTATCTCTGGATTCTGTTGGTTTTGCTCTGACTTGCTTGATATGAGGTTACTGTATTTATAACTGAACAGCAGCAAAAGTGGCTGTAAATTTTTGTTCAGTGCAAAATTCCTACAAAGCTTTAATGATTCTGAGGAACTCTGCACTCGTGTCCAGATCCGTACTGATTCAGTTCAGTTACACCCTCTTGATTCCTCAGCTGGATTGTATGTAAATTAGGATGAGATTGTTTCTTCAGCTAAGGGTCACTAAGGGAGGAGAAAAATAAGGGCCATGGAGATGGCTTTATGCCACTAGAAACTTCATTTAAGCAAAAAAATTCTGTAGGAGGCTGGTGGGAGATGACTTTAGGGCTAGGCTGCCTTGATTGAGTAGTGCTGCAGATATGTTTCTTAGTTTTTTCCATATTATAAGTTCTATTTTTAAAGCACTTCTGTTTGCTCTTGTGCTGGATCCTACCCCCTGTTGCTGCATGGTGACACAAACACAGGCACTGGCAAGGGTAGTGATACTGACTGAGTGTTGAAGGTATTTCTATAATCAGAGTCTGACTTTGCCTCCCTGGGGAATGGGGAGGAGCCAGTACTGTGTGGCCAAACAGATGCTCTGAAGCAATCTGGGAACATATTCCCCAGCTTCAACATACATTTCCAAATGTAACCCCCATGGTGCTGTGTGCCTGAATACCTTGGCCTCTCAGGGTCTTCCCTGACAGTCATTGTGTTGAGATAGCTTCTCTCATAGGAGGCAGTAGTGGGCAAAGTTACCCCATCTACATTTCTCTTGTGTCATTTTCTTTCTGATGTTGCTCCTATGGGGAAGGAAAAAGAAAGCTTAAGCCTTTTCACCTGATTCATAATTAGGAGGCTTCCCTTCTGGGAACTCATTTGCCCTGACATCTACAGGCTATGATTTTTATGGAAGATAAAGGAATATTCCTGTGGTGTAGTAATGAGCTCATATTTGCTCTGATGAAGGATGTAGTGTAGTGGGTAAAGAGGGGAGGAGTCTAGAATAATGGCTGAAGCAGTGACTGGGATAGCAAGATCCTATATAGTAGAGCTTGTGTGTGCAACTTCAAGAACTCAGAGGCTGACTGCAGGGCAGGGTGAACCATTCATTTGTTACCTTTTCTTTCTTCCCACAGACTTAGGGAGAAGAGCCCTGATCAATCTCCTGTTCCTCTGGTGGTCAGAGACACCATTGCTCATTTGCAGGAACATGGTAAGTGTTCAGGAAAAGCTGAAGGCCCTCTTATTTCCATCAGTAGCCTCTCCTCCATCTGTGTTCCCATCCAGAGTGTAGTAAGATACAGAAGAGCAGCAGTGTAGAATAAAGTGTAAAGGCCTGCACTAGGTGAGTTAGCCTTCAGGAGAGATTGTGCAGGGCTTAGGAAACCTCTTTCTTACATTTGTCCATAGTCCCACTGGTATAAGAGTAGTAAAATGCTCCTTGCATCCTTTGCCTGGTAGTGGAAGCAGAAAAAATTGGCATACTCCAAATAACATACTTGTTGATATCTGTCTGAGTGCCCTGAGTGTCTGATTTATGATTGTTAAGATCAGCATTTTTAGACACTCCCATGCCTGACCTTTCTTCTCTACCTTCCCTCACTTCACAGCTCTTACTACAGAGGGGATTTTCAGGAGATCAGCAAACACACAGGTTGTCAGGGAGGTCCAGCAAAAATACAACATGGGTAAGTGCCCAAACTCAAAAGAGCTCCTCTCATTCCCTAACTGCTATTGTCCAGCTGGAACTGTGTCACATTCTTTGTTTGGAGGAGGGTCTGCTGTGGTCCTGTGATCACTGAGTCTCTGCTCTGATTTCTCAGGTGTGCCTGTAGATTTCCAGCAGTATGATGATGTCCACCTCCCTGCTGTGATTCTCAAGACCTTCTTGAGAGAGTTGCCTGAGCCTCTCCTCACTTTTGGTCTCTACAACCACGTTGTCAGCTTCCAGAGTGAGTTGTAACAACACTATGCTACTCCCTGAATGCTGCACTGGCCAAGGGCAAAAATATCATCAGAGGGGGGCAATCCTGCTTGGGGTACCCTGAGACTGCAAACAGGGATTTCATCAGGGTGGGTGCTGAGGATTCCTCATGGACCTGCTTGTCCTGTCTCTCTGGATTTTTAGGTGTGGAGGAGGTGAATCGTGTGGATGTTGTTCGCAAGACACTCCAGACTCTGCCAGAAGAAAACTACCAAGTGCTCCATTTACTGACAGCCTTCCTGGTGCAGGTGAGCTGTTCCAGAGGTGGGCAGTTGTATTCAAGTTCAGTAGCCAGGATCTTGACTCAGTGTTTTGACTGCCTGGTTTTTCTTTTCTTTCCAGAGAAAATGAGTTTCAAGCTAGGAAGTAGCCTGTTTTCACTTCATGTTTTTGTTACATAGAGATCAAAAATGATCATGATGAGTTGGCCTATGCAGTTGCTTCTTATAGCACTGAGAGGTGCAGGCAGGCATTAAGCCTGTGTGGAAGGCTGAAAGTTCTCCAGGGTGAATGTACAACTGCAAAATATCTGAATAGAAGATTAGACTAGAAGAGGGGTCTCAGGTCCACCTTACTGAACTTTCTGCTGCCAGGGAAGCCACTGCAAGGCTCTTCTTGCAAGAGGGAAGATGATTTTGTTTTGAATGGTGATCTGGACTGTAGAAATATTGTCTGACAGCACTCTTGGGCCTACTGTTAAGATATGGCCTGGTGGTTAAGCCATAGTGGCAAATGGCAAGATATTGCTCCTCACCTCCTGAGTGCTGGATATCATCTGTGTTTCCCCCAGACATCTGCTGGCACTGGGTCTCTGGCTTCTGCCCTCCCAGATTTACCTTTGGGAGTCCATCAGGTCTGGCTTTGGTGAGGGCAGAGGGCAGCTGCTCTGTTGTTCTGGAGGGCTCACAATGATGTTTCCTTCCCACACAGGTCTCTGCTCACAGTGACAAAAACAAGATGACAAACACCAACCTGGCAGTTGTGTTTGGCCCAAATCTGCTGTGGGCCAAAGATGTAGCCATCACCCTTAAAGCCATCAACCCCATCAACACCTTTACCAAGTTCCTGCTCGACCACCAGAAGGAGCTCTTTGAGGATGTGGAGGCCTGAACCCAGGTCAGCTCACACCAGCACACTGTGCCCACCTTCCCATCTTCTTTCCCACCTTTTCTTGGAGCTGTGAGCAAGCTGTCTCCAGTGCAAAGGGACCATTGATCCTCTGGGTGATGAGCAGAGTGAGGGCTGTGGAGATAGTGGAGAAGGTGTGTAAATTAATGAGCAGGAGACCTGCTGCTCTGGATGGGAAGGGGAGCTGTTCTCCCAGCTGCTGGGAGTGGAGCCCTAACCTACCTGCCAGTCTGTGCAGCTCCTCCAGGGCTCATCACCACCCTGCCACTCTATCAGATGGCCTGATTTCCTTTCTTCCTTTCCCCACGTGCAGTTTTTCTGCCCTCCTGGTCCCTTCCTCAGCAAAGATCTTTTCTGTTTAAGCTCCCAACAGCCCCAGCTCAACCCTCCCCTCCCATCCCTTGCTTCAGCTGGGCTGTCTGGGCTAGGGCAGGTTTGCTGGGTTTTGTGGCAGGGATGTTCTTGCTGCAAGTGCCATCTCTCTGCACTGAATGTGCATCCTGCCTTTCCTCAGTGGCACCTGAAGCAGCAGGGAAGGGAGCCAGGCAGCCCTTGTGCTTCAGGTAGCAGCCTGTCCTGCACCTGCAAATGCCACTCTAGACACCATGCTTGTGGCAGGGAAGTGAAGGACAGGCTCACAGCACGTGGGTTCTCTCACCTGTCAGACTCCAGTACAAGGAAGCTAAATTCAGCCCTAACCCTGTGGGGTCACCCACTTGAGATACAATTCAGTGTTTGCTGAGGTGTAGTGGGTGAGGTGCCTCCTGCAGTTACCCAGGTTCAGGCATGTTTGTCCTTCCAGCAGCATTTCCAAGATTGGGATGTGGGTGGGGGGCTGGCTGGGGTCCCTTGGAGCTGGTGAACCTGAATGCAGGGAGCCAAGTGTCGTGGTGGCACTGACCTGCTGAACACTGAAGATCTCTGCCTTTACCTGTGACAACAACACCAAACCTCCTCCTCTTTGTCAGGCACGTGTATCTGTGCTGGCTGGCACAGACCACCTTGGGTAGTTGTCTTTTTGAGCAGAACTTTCTCCAGCACAATGTAACACAGAACATGGCCTTGAGGGAAGCTCTAGGGACTCGGGCTGACCCTCACCCTGGAGTGCACCAGGCCTGGACCATAAATTTCTGCCCAGGTGCTGAGCACTCTCGTGCCAAAGCTGTGAAGGAACAGCCATTCCATCATGCCAAGGGCCCTTGCCCTCTCTCCTCAGCTCACACCTTAATTCTGTCCTACCATGAAAGCCTGGTCAGCTGCATCCCGTGTGCTGTGGACACAGCTGGAGAGAAGGGATTGTCTGCAAGGCAGGCTCAGAGTGGGCTGGGTCTGGCAGCTGCCATGCTCTTGGGGCATTACTGTTGGGTTTGGGTTGCAGCATTCCCCTTACCTGAGCTGAAACAGGTCCCTCTCCTGGCCTGGGCCCAGCAGGGTGTTAGGAGAGAACTTGTAGCCTTATTTCACTGCTGTGTTGTATCTTTGTTTCTTGTACCCTGCATGCCTGGGTAAGTCCTCCTTGCTGCATCTGGCCACAAGGACAAATCTTTTGGACCAAGCAGAACTAATTTTTAAGAAGCTACTGGATGCTAAATAGAATTTGTTTTTCACAATTATTTTAGCCTGCCTTTAAGGTCTGTGCCTCAGTTGTGATCAAAATCTGTGACCTCTGCTGCAGGAATTAAGGAAACAACTGCTCATTTTGCCAAGCTGTAGAATGGGGGTGGGTGTGGAGGGGGGCAGCTCCAGCCAAATGGCACAGAGGAGGCATCACCAACACGTGGGTGGGAACAGCCAGCAACAACCTGAGCATTGCTGAGGCTGGAGCTAGAGATGGTGTAGGAAAGGGCTTGTTCTGATCCCCACTAGGTACTGGGGGACTTTTGGGAGGCTACAGTGCTGTTTAATCTCCCTCTTCCAAGAGCAGGGAGTCTTTCCTGTTTGGCCAGGATAATTCCCAGCAGTAGACCAATGTTTTGGATGTAGAGATATTTAGCTTGTAATTCAGCTGTGATCTCTGGTTTAGCAGAGGCTGATGTGCTGTGGAGGAGTTAATCTCCTGGGATGGACAGTGGAGAGAGGGGTACTTGCCCCATTGCTTTCTGGACATCCTGGGAGCATCTGTGCAGCCCCTTTTTCCCTGGGGCTTCCCTGCTCTATATAGGCCTCAGTGTGGGAGGAGACTCCATGGTCTGACTGTATCTGCAGCCTGGCCTTGCTTATATCACTTACATATAAATCCAGCTCCCTTCTCCTGGATCAAACAAGGCCAAGGTCTGCAGCTTGGATGGCTAAAGAGTTGCCTGTGTGCTGGGGCATGAGGCTCCTGGGGCTCCTTGGAGATGTCCAACCCTGTATGGACCTTCTGCAAGGAAAATTCCCTGCCCAGTTGCTAGAGGAACAGCTCTGGGGTGTTTTAGCTCCTCTCCAGGGGTGGAGCAGGGATTTTGCTGCAAGTGCCTGGTCTGGCTGGAGAGTCTGGTGGGTGGGTGCTTCTTTTTTTTTTTTTTTTTTTTTTCCCCTCTCTCTTTTTTTTTTTTTTTTTTTTTAATGAAATCTTGAAAATTGTTTCCTTTTTTAGCTAAATGGAGCCTGGTGCATCCCCTGCAGGCAGGGATAAAAGCCTGCTCCAGTTAGTGCCTGCAGGGAGCAGATTTGGAGGGTGTTCAGGAAGCTGCTACTGCTCATGGTGGGAAAGTGCTTGTAAATCCTGGAAGGGACCCAGTGTAAATATCCCTTTTCCTCTTCTGCTCCTCATGCCGAGCTGCCAGGGGCCCTGGAGCTGCACAGGGCTTCTCCTGCAGTCTGCTCTCCTGGATGCCTTGTATTCCCTGTATATCCCTCCTGTGACCTGGGCAAGGACCTGCAGCCCAGGCTGGGTATGTGGCCACCAGAACCTGCATCTGCCAAGCCCAGGGGGTTCAGTCCCCTCCTTGCCTGCTCAGCTTCCTCACACGGCCAGGCTGGGCTGGCTTTCTCTTCCCAGGTATCTGATGAGGGTGCTTGGTCTTTGTCCTTTGTTTTCTCCTTGCTGTAGAGCTGCCTAAGGGTCTCCTTCCTGGTTTATCTTTCAGGTTAGCTATTTAGCCATTATTTCTCTCTCTGGGGGTACTTGTTCCACTTCAACCCTCTGCTTTTCAGCACCTAGACCATTCCCCACTAAGCCTCCTGCTGGCTTAATGGCCTCTGATGGTTCCCTGGCCAAGCTGGGTATTGACACCCCAGCTTTTGGGTGGGGCAAGGGGGCTGGGACATCTCGGCTGCCTTGTGGCAATGTTTGCTAATTTGAGAGAGAGTCGAGGGCTAGTTTGGTTCCTGTTTCCTCCTAAATGCACAGGGGCTCCTGTGCAAAAATTTTTGGCTTTGCTTTTGTTGCTGATGTTCCCTGCCCTTCTTTTGTGTTGTTGCTCATTTAGGTGCAGGGCTGGGGTTTTCACGGTTCACTCTGCTTATTTCCTTCTAATCTGCACCAATCTTGTATTTCACAGTTTGCACTTTTTGTATTTCAATAAAAATCAAAATGTAATCCCAGATCTAGGCGTGTCTGTCAAGTGGTAGCAGCTGTGGCACATGTACAAAAAATGGAAGTCTGGCTATGCTGGCAACCACAGGTATGCTGAGAGGGAGGAAAGTGAATATGAAATATCTCCTCTGGGAATAACTCTGGGAAGAAATATCAGTGTGCAGGAGCCTCAGGCTGGAAACAAAACAAAAACAAAATATTGCAAGTTGTTTCTTCCCTGAACAGGGCTTGACTGCCATTTTACTGCCTCCCTGTCTGATGAGCAATCTGCCTAAGACTGCCCTTTCCCAGAGTCTGGCAGGCTCAGGCAGTGGCATATGTTGTGGATATCAGCAGATACCAAGTAGGAGCCACCTGCAAGCTCCCCAGTTACAATGAGCTGACTAACTTAATCCTGGGTGTGAGTACAGGAGCAGGAGAGAGCACTGGAGCTTGAAAGCCCTGGCTACTGGCCTTATCTGGATGCTGGGTTTCCTTTTTTTGTTATTACATACAAGCTGTCCAACTAAGGGCTTCCCAGAGTTGCCAGTTCTCCTTCCACATGCTGCTGTTTGATTTGTGTGACTTGTGACAAGCTGTTGGTCAAACACAAGAAGCCAAATGTATTTTTGGCATCTCTTCACAGTTAACACTTTGCATTTGGTCCTTGTAGTCTGATTTATTGGCTTGCCTACCTCTGTAACTTACTGGGCAGTACTTCAGTTCTGGCACTGAGAGGTTTACTCCTCTCAATCCTTGTTGTATGGATGGTGATTTTGGCTACAGTCTGATTTTTTCCACTCCTGTGCTGGCCCACTGTAATGGGGCCAGTGTGGTTAATGGGCTGACTACACAGGAGTTATCTCAAACCTCCTGTGAGTGTAGCAGTTGGTTCTGTTTCTGGTTTTGGCCCAGTGAGCCACTGCTGCTGAGGCTTTGCATCTGCTCTGGCTTCAGAGGAGCTCAGTGGGTCTGTAGCACTGTGGGCAGAATGGTACAGTACTTAACACAGCATAAACACCATTGCAAGTGCATGTTTCCATGTGTAGCTGTCTTGTGGCCTCAAGGATATTATTCTGAGGAAATCTGACTTGTCTGAAAGTACAGTAAGACCATAATTGGGTGATATTTGCTTGTTCATAAGCTTGGTGATGATTACTCACTGTTCTGTCACAAGGTTTCCAATCTCTTATCTTACTGGTGACATGGTGAAGAGGGTAGATCATGAAAGTCCTGAAACAGAGGCCCAGGTACCACAGGACGGTTTATGTGAATTTGCCAGCAATTTCATCTCTCCCCATACTGTGCAGTCTTTTGTACATTCATGAAATGAATAAATACAAATGTATGTACTGTAGATAAATCAGTATTTATAATGTTGCAATGGGATATTTTGCTTAGTGTATTAATGCTTGAAGGTAAGTTTAAGAAAACATCATTTTAATAGTTATCCTTGCTCCCCAAACTGGAAGAAATATTTATAACTCTAACTAGTTTTAGATGCTTGCAATATGCAGTCATGTTTTTCTTTTATTCCTACCCTTTTATCCACTGCTCTTTCTCTGTGATGACCAGACACCCTTTACACTGCAGCTGAAATTAGCAGTTGTTACATTTACCATCTTGTCTTTTCTTTGAAGGGGAGGTGTTAGCACTGTAACATCATGTGTTAATCAGGGCTAACTTTAAGCTACATACAGCTGTTAAGTCTGGTTATCAGACAGGCATGAGCTACACTTGGCAAGCTCTTTGACCAACATCCCTTGCTGCTGGGATAACCACACCAGTTCTTTCCACATCTTAGTAGTCTCTTTTAAGTCTTCTCTGAGATTAAAACATTCCCACACTCCTTTTAAATACAGTAGTAAGAACCAAGTACAATGCAAACTCTGCTGGTGTCTTTTGGGTTTTTTTCTTCCCATCCCTTCATTTTGGAGATCTTTTCCTCACTATCCTTCTTCCAGTAAGGCACTCTCACCAGTATCCTGCTTACTGCTCCAAAGGTAACACAGCACCAGTGCATTTTACCCTCTTTGCTGCAGGCATCAGCCTGCACCATCCTGCACTGACAGGCAGCTCTCTGACCATCCCATTCCCAGAGGAGAAAGACTTGAGGCTGGGACTGTCCTTGACCTGTCACTAGATGCAGAGGAAAGCACAAGACAGTGTTGCTTATGTAAAAGTTTTATTGGAAATTCTTTGAATACTTGAAGTACATTGGAGACTATTTCCAAAACAAAACTTAGGAACCTTCCCCTTCACCCAAAGTATCTGTAAATCAGCAGCTACAAACATACTGTCCTTAACAGAGAACTGAGCAGACAGGTGATAAAAGAAACAGCCTTCATAACACAATCTGTGGCAGGCCACAGCAGCAGCTAGAGCCTTCCTGAAGCAGAGCATTTGTGCAGTGGTCAGGGAACTCAGAGCCTAGATGCAGCGACTATGTGTTGAAGCCAAGGAATGTCCAGAAAAGAGGCACATAACTCAGCCCTAGAGAATCTCTTTATTGCTATGGTCATCCAGCTCAACACTAGCAGCTTATATAGGCAAATTTCCAGCCTTTTGAAGTAGAAAAAAACATGCCACACTGATGGTCTGCCTTAGTGGGAGATGTGGGAGCCATGTTAGGAACTGCATCAGCAAATACACACAAATATTTGGCTCAGGGGACCTCCTGGAGAGGATTAGCAGGAATGGCATTCTGCCAGCTTCACCACTTGTCAGTGGGAGGACAGCAGTAGCACTGGTTAGATGAAATTCAACCTGTTCTGATCTTCTTCATGAAGTGTGAACCAGCACTTTACCTCATCTCTGCTGCTTTGCAGCCCAGCTCCCATCACTTTCCCAATCACAGCCTGTATATTAAGAGAGAGGCAACAGCAACAACCTCTGAGCTGCTTTCAACAAGATGGCAGAGACCAACTTCCTGAGCAGAGGTGAGAGCAAGTTGATTCATTAATTTCTTGTGTTCCTGCACCCTTCTATGACCCTTTCCACCTGTAAACCAAGATCGCTTTAGCTGTGGGGATCAAGTATTTATTTGTTAAAACTCATGTAACTTAAGCTCTCTTGCAAGCTGCTTATCTTGAAAGCTTTCTTACATGTCTGTGCACCCTATTTTGCAAGGACCAAGCAATTTCTGTGTGAGGTTGCTGAAAAGTTGCACTGGTTGAGTGAGCTTAGAGGGCTCTGGTGAGTAGCTTCTCTTCAATTAATCTCTCAAGTTTTAGAGCTCACATGTCCTCCCACCAAATATATCACTCAACAGAAAGGAAGTTGGTAGAATTCAAAGCATTGTCTTGCTCTGACCTTACAGTAAGCTCTCAGCTTTGTTCCTTGCTCTTGAAGTGCTACAGAAATAGTGTTTTAGTGAGGTGGTGTTCTCTTGTCATCTGGTAGTAATCTCTTTCAATTAAGAATGCAGTGAAGTTGTAGAAGCTGCCACATCACACTAACCAGAAGGCTGGTTACTTAAGTCACTGTAAGGAAATGAAGATAGTTCCTCAGCACTAAGGCAACACAACCCTACCTCTGCAGAAAGAAGAGAAGAATGTTTTAGGACAGTCAGGGGTCTTGCAGTTGCTCACTCCGGTTACACATAGGAGAAGGAGAGAGAAACCACAAGAAGACCTGTCTTTTATCTAAGTTTATGTTTAGTGGCACTGTTTCTCCTCCCATTCTTACACCAGGCAGAAGACACACAACAGCTCAATCAGCCACACTGCACTGCCAGCCAGTCATGCTGTTGATAGCCAGATCATTACAAAAATAAAATTTCAGCTAATAAAAAGCCAGCTGACTAAAAAGTACCATAAGCTCTCCAAAATGTGCTGCTTGAAAGAAGCTGCCTTCTGAATGGCACTGCAAATTTATCCACACCTAACAATACAGCTTTTCACCAAGTCCCTGCCACCCTACTCCACTGATGCGTGCATTTCATTCTCTCAGTGGGCCCTGACAGGATGTAATGGACACATAGCCCCCCAAACAGAGTATTATATTAGAATAGTTAAGTCTGCCTTAGAAAATAAATATCCTGCAAAGAGAGAGACCAGTCTCACTGGCCAGGGTTCCATGGCACACTTGCTGTCTGCAGTGATCCAGGACAGAATGACCCACACTACTACATGAAAACAACATCTTTTAAATAGAGGCTTTTTTGAAAGCAATAAATATTTCTTGATTCTTAAGATCATCTATTAACCATAAAGCAGGAGGGTTTGGAAGGGCTAGAGGAAAGAATCTTAGACTAAGACTGCTAGTTACATAACCCTAAAGAAATAGGATTTCTAGTATTTACAGTTAATTTCAAAAAGCAGAGACTATGAATTCAGCATCATCACAGCTGCTATGTGCAGGCTTGCCAACAGTCAACACTGGTAAACTCAGCATGGCCAAGTGTCAGTGCACTCAGGAAGGAAACGTGGAAAGCACTTCTGTAGTTTCACTCCTGCTTATCAGCCAGAGTAACAGAAGGCCTCATACAAAATGACTGTCTAGAGACCCAGCTCCTTAGAAGGAGGAGAAGGTAACTTGTGTTACACAGGTCCTGAGGATGATGTCTCTCCCTGGGCTCCAGGCACTCACACTGCAGTCAGGATGAAATGCCCCCGTTCTGTGGAATGGATGTCCTGGAGTTAAAACTCACAAGCCTGCTGAACTCACAGACCCTGAAAATGAACCAAAGCTTTCTGTGCTCTAACAGCATCGGAGACTTCAGGAAAAAGTCTGTTAGCAAGAAGTTACCTAGGGAACTTACACCATAGGACCTTTGGAGGAAGCACATGGCAACTTTTCACAACGCCCCTCCCCACAGAGCAGAGACCGAGGAGAAAATGTTTCATACATTGGAGCTTGACTTCCCTACTGAAGTCTTAAGTTAAAAACTGACTGTGAGCAGGAAAAGAAGTCCAGAATTATGCAGTGGTGGTGTTGAGGAAAATGGGCAGATGAGCTGTATCTGCTGTTGAAGAGAGCAATTGAAGAAAGCTCACTTGTTGGAAGGAACGAGTCAGAGTGAGACAAAAGGCAGAGTAGGGGAGACAGGGATCCATGTTGGCATCATTCTCCAAGATGCCTTGAGGAAGAACTGCTGCAGCAAAACTGGAAACCAGCTTCACTGCAAGGTTTCTACAAAGGCATCAAACTCTTTGACGTTTTTTTCATGGACTGCCAGCTTCTCTGGTAATGAGTCCTGGAAGGGCAAAGAAAGACGCAGATAAGGACTCAATTCGCAGCGGTAAGAGGAAGCTTTAAGCACGCACTCCAAAAATTCTGTTTCTGAGTCACACAACCCCTCTCCACTGCTCTGGCTTCCCCTTCCCACATGCCAGGAGTCCTCTAGCAGCATCCAGCAAGTGTCCCTGAGAAGAGCACTCTGCCCAGAGCGTGTCTGTTCCTCAGGAACAGCGGCCACGCTGGGGCCTTACCCTGCGTGGTTCCCGCCATGAACTGCTGGTGTGTCACTGCCTCCATCAAACAGCTCCAGCTCATGGCCTTTAGTGCCAGTTTTTCTCCACACTGTGTTACAATGTCTGCAAGCCCAATACTGTGCTGTCCCAGGTACACCTGACCAGCCAGACCAGAATTTTACCTCAGCTCAAGCTGTAAGAACAGGCCTGGTCTGCCACTAAGATTGACACATCAGAGGCGGGATGAGTATGGGGGCTTGAAGAGCAGCCCCAGCAAGCATGAGGCAACAGCTTTCAGCTTGAAGGTAAATACATGAGTTTCAGAGGCTCAGGAGTGCCACTAACAAACCTGCATTAGTCTGGAACATAAGGGGTGTCTCTTCAGGGAAGCACAGGAAAGACATGGAGTTGTTTGAGTGAGCCCAGAGGAGGCCACAAAAATAATCAGAGGGCTGGAGCATCTCTCCTGTGAGGACAGGCTGAGAGAACTGCACTTGTTCAGCCCAGAGCAGGCTCCAGGGAGACTTTGTTACAGACTTTCAATGCTTAAAAAGTGCTTGTAAGAAACAAGCTTTATAGTATATATATACACACACACTATATTATATATATATATAAACAACTTTATAGTAAAACCTGTTGTGATAGGACAAGGGGTAATGGTTTTAAACTAAAAGCGGGTAGATTCTGACTTGATATAAGGAAGAAATCTTTTATGAGGAAGGTGTTGAAACACTAGAACAGGTTGCCCAGAGAAGTGGTAGATGCCCCATCTCTGGAAACATTGAAGGTCAGGCTGGATGGGGCTCTAAACAACCTGACCTAGTTGAAGATGTCTCTGCTTACCGCTGGGGAGTTGAACTAGATGACCTTTAAAGGTCCCTTCCAACTCAAACTATATGATTGGATGAAGATACTTTTTTTTTAAACTAGGAATAGGGAGAATATTGTAAGAACATATGATTCCCACAAACAGAAATTTCAGGGATCCATACCAAATCCTCTGCCATGGACTGTGCTCCAATGTCAATGGAGAGGCTGCTGAGTTGAGGGGGGTTCTGAAACTCTCGGTAAAATGTCCCCAGGTCCATTGGAAGAATGTCATCTTTTGAAAATGCTGGTTTCTAGAATCAAAAATACTGTTGTCAATTCCCATCCAGAGACGTTGGCTTCCCCTTTGCCATAATCTCAGGTAAAGTCATTACCTGCTATCAGTTCACATCTTGGCATTACAACTATTGCTGCAATAAAGCAGATTAAATAACTGAAGGACAACCAAGGTCTGTGCTTGCCTGAGCACTTAGAAGAAAGCATTTCCTTGGAATCTGGTTCCTTTAGATATTACAGATAGGACACCAAGCCCAGGCATTGGCAGGGAAGTGAAAAAGTACTTAATTTGTATCTTCTGGTTCTAAGGAGGAGTGTCTTTGGAGTTTTGGGACTGTCAAGCTCTAGTTTGGAAGTGTGAATCATGGGTCTTTTTCCACCCCCACTGAAAACTCCTCCTACATCATTTGCAAGGGCAAATGCACCTGAAGCCCATCTAAGATGCAGGTGTTGTGTGAGAGCACTGATGAGGGCACTTACAAAGTCAATCATAACGAAGTCATCATGGGTGTTCCCTGTGCTGCTGCCACTGGAGCCCTCTGAGTGCAAGCTGCCTTGCAGAGGAGATTCAGTTTCTGGGGAGTCAGGAGGATTGACCTGCCCAAGAAAGCAAAGATGGTGAGTACCAGTCATGATGATCATGCCTGTCTTTATATTTTGTTAGTGCAATTAGAAAGTTGGACAATGAATACATGCTACAGCAGGGGCAGCAAACAGAAACTGTTATTTGTGTAACTATAGAGCCCAAGACTCAGCACAGGAGATTTCCTGAAACCAAACAAAGCTGAATAACTATTTCTTTGTTCACAAACTACAGTGTACTCAAGGTAAGGAATAGCATGGATATTGTGTAAGGGATGCTGAAAAGGCACACATTATACCTCTGGAAGTCTGGAAGAGGCTTACCATGGGGTCGTTATCTTCCAGCCCAACATTCTTGGGAGCAAACATGGCAAAAGGAATGTCTAAGTTGGCCATGGTCACCTGAGGAGATTCAGCAAACAGAATTTCATCAAGATGCTCTGCTTACCCAGCACAGAAAAGGCCACTGAAAGTCTTTGTCAGGCCTGTTAAAAATCACTGAGGACAATGTCAGCAGTTGGGCAGAGGCTGATTACCTCATTTATAAGGAGATGATACTCAGCTGACTTAATGCAAATATACACCCTAAGGTGGGACTGCTTGTGTAACATCTGATGTAGTAGAGGAAAGGACTCACAAACTGCTGTAATTCCCTTTCATCCATCCAAAAAGGCCTAGAAGAGGGCTTAAAAAACAGCCCTGAAAACTGGGCAGATCTCTAAGCTTTCCTAGCTGAGTTTAAATGCTTTCTTACACTGCATGTCCCTTCAGAGAAGGCTGGCTAGCTACCAGCTTCTCCAGATTAGGAACCTGTGGTAGTGGCAGTTCATTGTGAGACCCTAAGTAGAGTACCAAGTCTTTCATACTCAAGTAGGGTGTTGGCAAAGAGGGGCAAATTCAATGGCTGTTGCATCCCAAAAGGCTTTCATGAAAAAGAAGCCTCTTGACAAGACCCTGGAGGGAAATGCAGCAGGTTGTAATATGCACTCTGAGTCTCCAGAATTGCCCTTGCACTGAGGTGCATTTTGCTCCTCTGTGTAGGAATAGATGGGAGGGACAGGGTATTATGGTGCCCTTTGAGAAGAGGTACTGCTGGTTACCTGATTTATGGGTTTGTTGACAAAAGCTCCCACCTTCCTGATAAAGATGGTCTCCAGAAGGTCATGTGGGGAGCCACACTTCCCTTCACTGCTGTTGGATACTGTTTCTGTGTCCTCACTGGAGAGGGAAAATAGACTTGTGGCACAAATAATACAGACAAATCACATGCTTTATGGGACTCCCTTCATTTTTCTGGATTAACTCCTAGTATTAGAAGAAGGACAACAGAAATGTCTGTCCTCATACCACACTTTCCCCCTCAGTGATGAGCACAAAAGAGGAGTGGGACACATGGAATCCAATTTTTGTTCAAAGCTAGACAAAAATGAATGAAAAGTGGCTGCTAACTGCAAAAGGCTTTTTGTTTTGGAAATGGACTTTTGACTTCAGTATGTGCTCATTCACAGCAATTCCTCTTCACCACTTATTTTTTCAGTAACAAAGCAGTCACAGAACTGTCAGGAGGTGAGGGCAAGAACCAGAATTATATCTGTCAATAAGGTTACAAAGGCAGAAGCTAATATATCACACCAGCCACTGCCAGTATGATTAATTCCATGCATAACAATTAATTATTTCTATGACTTGTTTTGTTGCTACCACAGATATTCAGAACTTTAGAACAAAAAGCTTCTTGTCCTCTGAGAAGAGGACTACTTAGAGAACATACCCAGGAAAGTGCTAGTGCAACTATGATTTCTGGTTTTCTCATAAAATTTCTGGTTAAGATTCCAATTTAATTAGCTGAGAGGAAGGTGCTTCAGGTCAGTTTGAGGCTGAATTGTTTCCTTTTAAGTAACTCTGTGCCTCTTAATAAAATAGTGAACAGATCAGCAGTAACCACAACTGTTTTCAGTAACAATTTACATAAAGTCTTTAGAGATTTAAGACTCACTTGTGAACTTAGTTCATTTTGTTTTACAGTCAGCAAAACCAGTATAAAGATTAAAAAAAGATAAAAGTGACAATTTAACACTAGTAGAAGTTGCAAGGATGTTACAGTGATGAGCAGGTCTAAGTAGATGGGAATGATTGTTGTTTGGAGAAAGGCTGAAAAACCCCCAATAAGAAAGTTGCTAGTTTGGTTTTGAGGATGCAAAAGTGGTAGTTATGTTATCAACCATAGCTAAAAGAGGAAAACAAAGTGTTATCTTAACAGGAGTATAAATGGACTAGCACAAGTGGTGTATCATCTAGACCCAACCTACCTACTAGAAGGAGTAGCTGCTGAGTAGTGGACTCCATCCAGTGGGGTGCACATCCTCTCTTGGTCAGCTTGAGTGCCATGTGCTGGCTGATTAGGAATTGGGGGAACCCCCCCCTCTTTGCCTGGACCAGTCAACTGAGGTGGAGAGGAACAGTCAAGTCAGTCCAACACCACAGTGCAAAACAGAGCAGGCTCCATCATTCCAGGACTAATTGTGGGGGTTTTGGCATATGATTGGGCTCTAGCAACCCATGAGGCAGAGAGAGGTGCCAGCAGAAATGTGATCATTGCAGTACAAATTCCTTCTATTCCCTTCCTACTCCACTCCAGGCCTCTTTAATACTGCAGAGCTCCCTGGCCATAGGCCCTCTGCTTTAAGGAGAAGGAAAAAAAAAAATCTTATCCTCTTGCTACCATCACTATGTCTGCAGAAGCAGTATCAAAAGGCAGAAAAAGTCTTCTTGGCAGATTATTTTGTCTGATGAATGGATGCAAATATGCCAGAAAGGACTGTCAGCATAACCTTTATCTGGGCTACAGTGCTTGGACAGCTACAGGGGCAGGAGGTCTGTGAGACAGTCCCAGTCTGCCAGCAGTGACATGCAGGCAAGCAGGTCTGGTGCCTTCCATCTCTCCACATCCCCCAGAGTCAAGGATGCTGAGGAGCCAGTTCTCAGCTCCTGTGCAAGTTGTGCTTTCTCTATGTTTACCCTAGATTATTTCCATTCCTGACAGACAAGGCATGCACTAATTTCAAGGCCTCTCTCAGATGTTCAAGTGACACATGATGGTTGCAATACCAGCCTCTACAAGTACCTGGTGAGGGTGTGCAGCATTCAAGCCACCAGCAAGGAGTAGAGGATACCCCATGTCAGCTGATCCAACTCCCAGGGCAGCAGGCTGATAGGAAAGACGAGAGCTGGAAAGCTAAGGAGGAAGAGAAAAAACAAGGGCAAAGGGAGAGGAGAGGGGAAGGGGAATGCCAGTGCCCCACAGTCTGAATAAGCATCCCTCACTGAAGGGGGAACAGGAAAAATCAGAGGCACAGCATTTCAGGCTGGCAGAAGGATACTAGATGTTCATAGGAATCAATCGTGATGGTTATCATTCTAAAAAGTTCTTGTTGTCAGCCTTGACAAAAAAACAAGACTGGTGTCCTACACACAAAGGAGGAGGGTGTGCAGGTATGACTGATAGACCATCACAGGGAAACTGCTCTACAGGTGTGTTTCATGTACTGGAACAAGCATGAACAGCATCATCAGGTTTTTAAAGAGTGGGGTGTTCCCCCCCCCAAAAAAAATGCATTACCAAATGTCTGAATTCATTCCCATTGCACATGGAAATAGCTGATCTTCAGGGCCTGTGAAATAACTTCATCCAAAGAATAGAGTCCCAGAAGTATGCTAGGTAGAGACCTGGGATGCTAACCCTTGGGAGATTGTTTTAGCAAAGAAGTGCTGGAAGCTGTGGAACCCAGGAGAAGTTCCTTAGCCACCCACCCTAACTGGAAATCTAGCTTGTCAGATTAAATAGATCTTTCCTGTTTTGGCTTGCTTGACCTCAAGAAGAACACTTCTTTCAGAGGTCTGCATGTGACAATCCAACAGCACCAATGCTGACAAGTTTACAACAGCAGTTTTATTCACATGAAGCTAGTTAAGCTGAATGGAACCACTGCTTCTTAGAGAAGAGTAGGTAAAATATTGTACTAAGTTTTGTTCATTAAGGTATACAGCCAGCTTGATTAATTTTGAAGAATTCATGTTGCTTTGAAGATTACTTTACACTTGTCTTCCTGTAAAAATGTCTCAAGGATTTCTAGGGACTGCTGCCACTGATATTACCTTTGTTTAAAAAATTGTTAGTATTTACAGACTTGTTTCTACATCCTTTAACCATTTCTCCAGTTCCTGTCTTATACTAATTTTTAGCATCAGAACTATAAAGCTTTTCATCATTCTCTACCTGCCTTTAAAAATTCTCTGGCAATTTTGTACTAGCTAGGTGTTCCTATTTTTAAAAATATTTCTCTGTCCTCTTTTGTAAGAGACTTGCTCAAACACGAGGAACATGACTTTACACAAATCTGTGAGATAAACAAAGAACACTAATTCAGGTTTTTGTAAGATGTTACTTGTAACCAGGAAGACAGATGAAGTCCTTGTTTCAGTTGTTTGTTTGTTTGTTTTTTTCTTCCTCCTTCTTCAAAACCCTCTTCTGGTTTAACCCAGAAAAAAAAAAATTAATCTGTCCAGGCTCTCAGGACACTATCTGTGAAGAGAAAGACTCAGCACTGAGCCTTACTACTTGTGTCTTTCACTGACAATTAGTTCTTTGCAACCACTGTTGTTTGTCCAGGGATGCTTGTCCTGTCTCTGGGAGACCTTCACCTGCAAAGTCCTTTCAACAGCCTGTCTCAACAATGTGCCCATTTTGTGCCATTTTGGGTTCACCAGCCTTTCCCATGCACAACAAACACTGTGTATTGCCAAATCTGCACTTTCCTCTGTTTGTTCTGTCATGCCAGAACTAGAACTGGCCATGCATAGCACATTTTGTTGACAACTCACTTGATGTGAAAAGGCTGGTCCCATCACTGGGACCTTCAAGGTGTCTGTCACCAAAGGAGGAGGGGTCTGAAAGTGTGCCTTTGTGACAGTAAAAACACACTGTGCACAGACAGACACGGAGGAAAAGGAGACAAGAGAGAGAGAAAGAGGTGAGGAGGGAGGGAGAGAGAGAGAGAGAGAGAAAAAGGACTTCAGAGAAGAACTATAAAGAGCTGGATGAACTGAATGCTAGTAAAGAGGTTCTGGCTGCAGCAAAACCTACACATGGAGCAGAAGTCTCAGTATTGCCAGAAGCACAATGATTTTGTAAAGAATTGATTGTTTATCAATCTTAGGGAACTGCTCAACACAGGTAATATTTAAGATTCAGGTGAACACTGATAGGAAGTAACTGCCAGAAACTCTGTTCCACAGTTAATTAGAATTAGTACCAGCCAATGAGCAAGGAGAAGGCTGAGTTGATGCCAGAAAAAGCCAAGAATATTTTGTCTGAATGTACAAATTACACGTATCTCAGTACCCTCTACCCACACACACTCCTTATCTTCCAGCATTCTGAGAGATTGTATTTTGGCTGCTCTGTGCTGCACCCATAGCATAAAGGAGACCCAGACTAAGATACAATTCAAGGACATTGTTATGAAAATTCCTTCCAGAAGTGAACACTGTCTCACAGAGGGTGAGACAAATGCAAAAAGAGCAATACAAACCCCGTTCAGTCCTGTACCTTCTTCCAGTAATTTTCCAACCAACCGTTTTCTGTTTTATGAAACTTTCATTTCTGAATGTTACCCATGGCCAGACTTTTCTCCTGAATTTTGAGTCACTCCACAACACACACAGATATGCTGTCCAGGATCATAGGAACAAGGTAATTCTATTCCTTTATGCAGGTTAGGCTTCGTTTCTACTAGGAAGGCAGGCAAAGATTTGGACCATGTGCCTTCAGTTCCACACAGATCTCAGTATTTTCCCAGACATTAGGTTGCATATAAATAGCTGGAGAAAGAAATAAGTTTTTTCTCCCCTTTGAATTTACTTTAGAGACCATTCTGTCAAGATTTGCCTAGCAATTCTAACTGTGGTGACAAAGACTGGCAGTTGCTTTATAAATAACTGTACATCATAAGGCAACTAAAAAAGCAAGAAGGGAGGCTCACACTTAGTGTGAATCCTCAAGGTTCATCTGCTTTCATAAAGTTTTTCCCCTTACTGTCAGCAAAGCTTCTTATTCCCTGGGCAAATATCAACTTAAATATATTTAGACACAGTATTACTGTTGAGTAACACTGGCACAAGCAAGCCAGGGGAAATTTCCTTGTGAACCCTTTTGCATTTAATCCATTTTGTGAAAAGGCAAGACACAGACTCATCTCCTGGGCTGTGTGCTGCAGAGTAAAAAGAGCTTTATTCCATCAGACTTACCGTGAGTGCTGACTGGTTAGGTCAGATTGCTTGATGCCCTGTCACCCAAAATTTACTTGGCACAAAAATGCTTAGCTCATTTCCAGCTCATTTGTACACTGGAATACATTCAGCTAAAGCAGCCATGCTAATTCCTCTAAAGCAGTGGAAGACCCACAGCAAATTCTTTCAGTTTGGAACAGCATTCCAATTATACATCATTGTATGTTTCACATCCACAGCAAAAGAGATTTAGAGTTTTTAGATTGTATTTAAGGTTCAGTAGAGCCTTGCTAGACAACAAGGCAGCACATTCTTGATTATTTAAAACTACAGGAAAACAGTAACTTTGGCTGTCTTCCAAATGCAGAACTGTGGAGTCAGATATATAAGGACAGTAAAAGGAGTAGGAACTGCAGTTTGGTTTTTTGAGATTTGGAAGGAAACAATTATTTATTTATTTGAAAACTAAATGAAATTTGCATGGGCAGGAGAAAGTACAGAGTATTAAGAACCTTTTTCAATAGTCTGACACATTTTGTTTATTGATACTTCTTACTGCTGCCCCAACTAGTTTTAGATGTTCCAACAAATATGGCTTTTTTTTTTTCCTGCTTTTACATTTTGCAGTGCAGAAAATATGACTGTGCCATAAGCAACCTTCTGATACTTCTGTGTTCTTTTCCTCATTCCACTCGGTTACCTCTACTTATGTTGTCTGGCACCAGTCTTCTGAATTTCTCCTCTTGTGGTATTAGTATGTGAATGTGTAAGTTGCTCTCCTCTTCAAACACATCTCAGCCTGGCTACAGGAATAGATTCTTTTCATGTTTCTCAGTAATTCATTCTTTACAGTCCCCCAGAATTTTCTTGACATTAGTATGCAACTAGGTTTTACTCAGAGTGTAATGATACAAATAACACACATGTTAAATTTTAATTAGTAGCAGGGGGCTGCCTGTTTGCACAGTTGTTGATGTAGGAGTATGCACACTACCCTAACAGTGATTATATTAGCTAGGAGCAAAAAGAGCCTGGTTTCTCTTACCTGAGATGGAGGAGAGGTGGAAAAAGATGTGGTACACACTTCTTGAGAATCTTCTACTGAGGGGTATACTGCACTGTTGTCCTCACCAGCTCTAAAGCAGCAAGAAAATAAAAGCTTCCTAACTGAAAATATTCCTTAAAACAAACAGTAAGACATACTGGGACAAACACTGCAGGGAAGATGAGACTATCTAGATGGAGCTGAAAGGAGAATTATGAAGGGCTTGTATAATATACTTGGCAGAACTGAAAAAAAACAGGGTATGGAAGCTTAATTTTACCCAGGTGCTCCTCTTCTACCCCCAGAAACACTTCCCTCTGTTTTTTTAACTGTGTTTTGTTACACCAGCTAATTTTCCTGGCTTTAGTGTTTACAGAACTATTGCCAAACAATACTGATGGTCCCAGCCTGAGTGCCCTCATGTGGCTTTAGAAAAGGCAAACCTCTCATCTACAAAGAGAAACTTAACTCTTTCCCCATCAGAAATATCTGGAAATGTGTGACTCTAGACATGTAGTTCTACAGCAGGTTTAAGTGTTACACTTTCAGATTCCCAAGGGCAGACAAGATTAAACATCCTTTATGTCCAAGTGTTTCTGTGAGGAATCTGGGAAAAAATACTGTGGGCTTGCTGCACTCAGTGTTCTAGATGTGAGAAGAAAAATGTCTCCATTCCTCAGATGCTCAACCATGCCAATATGATTGACACTAATCCTCCACTCTCCCTTTCCATGCAGTCAGCAAATAGTGGGAAAGGTTCTCTGGGCATAACTGATGCCTTCACCAGTGCCCATGACTCCAGCTCAGGATCTCCTCACCTGTAATTGCAGGGGTGCATGGGTGAAGAGCTGGGATAGGGACGATCCACAAAGTGATCAATGATAATCCCCATGATAGGAGGGGTCCTCTCAAACTGCCTGCAAGGCAACAAGCAATGGTGTTATTGGTAAGGCTGCTTTCTCTCTCTACTCTCATCTCAGTTTGTGGTACCCTCACAGAAAAAAACCTTGTAACTGGGACCAGAGCACCCTAACAATTCAGCCCTGCAACTCCAAGCATACATCAACAATGTGCAGTTCTAGCATCTGGCTCAGGGCTACCCAAATACTCCTCTTTCTGCAGGGCTTAAGAATGACAGAGAGCATTCTCCATGGAGGGGAATCTCAGACAGAAAGGATAAGCAGAAGGGTAAAATTTAAGGGCTCATAATATGAGAGGTTTAACAGCACATTATTGTAAAACAAGTTTCTAGCATGGTCACATATTCTCACCTGGTTGACATGAAAGCAAGGTTGATTCTGTAGGCACAAGACAAAGTGATGGTGCCCACTGGGGTACCCACTGTCCCAACACGGACTGTCTGGAAACCTGTAAGGTTAAAAAATGGTTGTCAGTTTCACTGATTATTTATGTTCCATACTGCCCTATTCTGAGGTTTTCTTATGCCTACAGTTTTTCTGTTATCCCTTGCAATCTGAACTCCAAACACACGTATAGAATCCATAACACAACAGTACTAGGCTGCCTTGCTGGTAGGCTTCATCTGCAAGACTTGTGATGTTGCTTCCTATCTTGGAAATATTGCTCTGAAGTGTTTCTTGTCCCGAAGTAGATTATGATCTCTTTTCCAGTCCTGGATCTTATCAGCAGACCTCCATGCCTTCACTGACACATCTCAATAAAAAAACATGTAAACCTCATACTTGATTTTCCTAATAGCACTTAGTAACAAATGGCTAGAAAGCATGGAAACCAGTTCTGCTCTAGTTTGTGTGTACAGCCTAATCATACCTTCTCCCAAGCCACTCAGTTGCACTTCACCAAAATATATCCTGTAGGAAAAGGGAAAAGAAAAGGTATTAGATCCACTTGGGACATAATGCTATACATATCCTTACTCCTTATTAACTTTACAGCTTAAAAGGCTGGAATGGCTTTTCCTCTTTAGAAAGGAAGTGGCTGCAATGCTCATCTCAAAAACCTTCCAGCTACTTTGGAGAAGGACATGTCATGGAGGAAGAGAAACTTGTAGTCTAATCAGAAAGTTCTCTAAATTTTCTAAGCCTTTGTGGGAAGTCTACAGCTCAAAGCAAAAATATGAAGTAATATAAACTTCTTGGAGATGTTCCAGTCTACAAGCTGGTACACAATAAAAAAGATTAACTGTGCTGTAAAGATACCTGCTATTAAGTATATGCCAAACCAGCAACAGAGACAAAAATTAAGAAATGGCTGAAATTTCTTTTCTAAGCACTCAGCTGTGCAGTTAACAAACGTGAGACTTAGACTCATCAAGGTTAGCTCTGCAAACAGGTCAAAGACTTTTATCAAAGCCAAAAGACTGGAAGGTGGTAACCATGAGCCACAAGCCAGTCAGATCTCACAGACTGGGCTGAGCTGAACTCAGTATTTGGCTGAGTAAACTGTAAGAACAGAAGTGGAGCTGAGGATACATCTTTGAAATGGAATAGCAGGAAAATGTCTGAATCTATACTGCAAAAGTATGCATTGCAGGCAGGTGCTCATCAAACACTGAACAACTGGATGCCAGAAAGCAATCTAACCAGTGCCTGCATGTAGAATTCTGTTCTCAACATGATAGGCAAACAACAATACTTCAAGTACTTCAACTTGCTTCAACTAAGCCTGTGCTTAGTTTTCCTTTCAGTGGCTCAGAAGGAAGCTATAAGGTGATATGTAGCCCAAAGTTATCTTGTCACTAAGCAGCAGTTGTTAAATCCAAATAATCTGAATTTTTCATCACTCATCCCTTTTTACCACATTTGCAGCTGCACCATGCAAGTCTAGAGTTTCTGCTGCTTGTAGTTCAATTGGGGAACTTCATATTCTGCTTTACCTGTACAATATTACATATTCATGGCCTTGTTTCCTTGAGAGTCTGTAGGCTGGAGTTACCCTGGTTATTGCAAGCAAAGACTTCAGCAGTAGAGATAACCTGTTGTAAACAGTGTAGGAAACTTTGATTTCTTTGTCACACCTATGGAACACAAAGGAAAAAAACTTAGTATATTGTTCCCAGCTAAGTAGAATGACTTTGTTTTTGTTGATTTGCTGATTATTTTGTTTTCATTTTTGTAGATAATTAATTAGTCTGGGCCAGTTATTTAATGTCAGTTTTAGTTTCACTGCCAAAATGATAAAATTAAGCCCCAGCATGGCTAAAGGTTATTGACAAACCATCTAAGAGTTCTACTTCAAACTAGTCACCTTTTGTAGGGATAATTGCTGAAAAATTCCATGCAGCCTTCTAGTACACAAAGATCTTTTCAGTATTGAAACCATCTGTATTTACTGAGTGTATGAATTCTTGTAACTGAAGAGGCAAACTAGTTGCAGCAGAAGAATGAAGATGGAATAAAATTACTGGTTTTCTTCTCTTGACACCAATATGCAACAGTTTGACTGCTGCACTAGACTAAGAAGTGTCTTCCCTCTGAAGTATATCCCAGGTTGTACAGCCAATATATCCATCACCATGGATTGAGCATGCTTCCCCATTTCATCAGCTAAACACAAGCATAAAGAAAATGTGAAGAATGCACTTACTTCTCGTTCATTTCTAGACACCAAATCTCCAGCTCCATGGAGTCCCCCTGGATCAGAGAAAGAACAGCAAACAAAGGCTCTTTTTAGAACCCATTTTCACCCCTCATTATTGATCAGCAAAAGCCACACTTTTAATTGAAAATGTTTCTCCCAGTTCCTACATTGTTGTAATGCAACAAGAGAAAATTTGTAGTGAATTGCTTTTGTTAAACAATACATTTCTCTTCATTAACACACTACCTGATTTCATAAATGAAGATATTTTCACTTTCTTCAGTAAAGTGCTAGTAGGTGACTTAAGAAAAAGCAAAAAAAAAAACAACAAAAAAGGACTCTATTTTGACTCATTTCTCACCTCTGAGGTTTTGAGAGAAATCTCCACGCACATAGACCGTCCAACAGCAGGAAGCTGTCCTGCCAGGGCTTTCTTTGCTTCATGAGTAACCTCTGGTATGTCCTTGATTGCCAAATTGAACTGCAGAATGAGAGAGATATTCCTTTTTAAAATGTATTTCTTTGAACAACTGCCTAATGGTACACTGCAGACTCATAGACCCATAGATAACATACTAGGTCAGTGTCCACTGAAATATTTATGGAATAGAAAATTCCCAGATGTGCTCAGACATTTATTTATTTACAAATATTTCCTTGGCTGATAATCTGAATATTTTTCAGATTTTGAATTTTTCAGATCTGAATTCTTTTCCCTTATTTGAATCCTAGAGCCACCCCCAAAGTACCTTGAATTGCTTCAATTTTACTCTAGCCCATTACTTACTAAATCTTGAGTTGCAGAGTTGCAAACTTCTGACAGAAAAGAACTCATCACCCCACCCCCAGCAGACCTTGGAAATGCACCTTAACTGGCAGGAATTGCTCTGAGGTATCTTCCCCAAACTATAACAACTTCATTGTGTTCTACACACACACACACACACACACCAACTCCAACAGTTGTGGAGCTTGTTGAAAAACCATGACTTTACCCAGTCAGAGCCTGTTGGGGAGGATGATGATCGGGTACAGATTTTCTCTCCAAGTCGGGCCTGGACAATCACTTGCACCGTCTGGAACAGAAAGGAGAAGGTTTATGCTTGTGTTCTGAGCTCAGCAGAGACCTCGTTTCAGAAGGTGAGTTAAATTCCAAGTAAAAAACAATTTATGGGCTGACCAGGAGGTAAAGAAGTAAAGTTTGCTATGCTCTACTTCAGGTGCAACCAACGTCAGTTATTACATAGAATAAGTAAATATATTCCTGACAGAAAATAATTTTAAGGTGACTTTTCTTGGTAATCACATGAAGTGATTAAGTCAATTTTGTGTCTAAGAGTTGCATGGTTTTTCAGTAATATTGTAGCAAAATTTACAACTGTATCCTGAATCTGGACATATAAATACAAGTAGTGAATCTGTACATTCATAACATAACCATTGTTGGCTGGTTATGTATCTATGTACCAAGTAAGGACAAATTTTATAATTTCCTATCAACATAATTCAAAAGAACATTCTGGTATTACTGCTTTGAATGCAATATAAGAAATTAGATAGGCTGAACAAGCAGAGTTCAACAGAAGACACCACATAACATCTGGGCAGATAGATGTGTTAACAGGAGCCCAGAGCTGACAGAGGTGTGAAATGCCTGTAAATTAATTTACAGCAGGACAATTATGGGGGAAAGAAAGGGGATTTCAAGGTAGGAAAATGGGGAAAGGTATTTTCTAGTTATTATTGGGAATGTCCTAAATTTGCCATCAGCTTTTCTTGCTTTGGTCTACAGCAAAATGTTTGCTCTAGCCACAGAAAGTATGGCTTTTCTTGAGAAAGAAAGAGGCATTTGCCAACAGGAAGAAAAGTTACCTTTAAAGCAAAAAATTTGATGAACTTGTCCAGGTCCTTCCTGTCCTGGGAACTGAGATCAGTGTCCATTGCATATGGCAATCTGAAATACAGCACAGGTATGGGAATGAAGTGCTCCTTCAGCTTTCATTTGGATTTCTAGATTTCAAAGTATTTTGCTGTTAGAGGCTACCTCAAGAGAAATTATAAGCACCAAAGGCCTCTGCCTGTCAAAATCCCAACATGCTAAGACCTTTTTGGGGTGTGGGTATGAGGTATAAATTCACATGAAGAGTTTATCTGGGCAGTGCAAAAGATACTAGAAAAGGACCAACAAAGAGGGCTCAAAAATAAAACTGTGTTCAAATTCTCCAATTATACTGGCTTAACTAGGAAAAAAACCAAAAACAAACACAAAAAAACCCACCACCAACAAAACAACAACAAAAAAACCCCAAACTATCCCAACACCACACTGACTGGATGCTATACCAACATGTCCCTCAGACACAGCAGCCTCTGCTTCAGAAATAATGTATCTCCAGTTAGCAGCCAAATTGTTTTCCTGTGTCTAAATTCCAAAAAACACTATTTTGGTGATATTTCAGCAGATACTGAAATCTATAGAATCATCCTTGTAGTAAACCTGTGCAGCTACAGATACACTTTTATATATATATATATATATATATATATTTGAAAAGATGAAAAAGATGTTTACATCAAGTACTACATGTGTACTACACGAAGTACCTAATACTTTTCATGATTCTTCATCATGTCACGTGGATAAATCACTTTTTTTCTGTCTCTGTTACTTCACATGTAAGTTAAAAAACACGTAGAGAGCATGGGAAGGAATGCCTTAATTAGCAGCATTAATTGTACTTTTTGCTCATAAACCTTCTAAGTATTAATTCAGTCTTAATTCTCATTACTGTTTTTGTCCTGAGACAGCTGATTAGCCCAAACCAGGTTGTCAAACATGACACATTTAGGGAACGTGCTGCTCAACACAGAACCAGCAGTGGTCTAAGGTCAGTGAGCACGAGCAGCTGCCACGTGCAAGGTTACTCAGTGTTCCAACTTGGAGCAAAGACTGAACTTGCAGCAAGCTACACTATTTATACAGATTTAGCTTAGCAGGACAAAGGGGGGAATAGCCCTGTTCACACAGAAAATATCAGGTAATCTGTAATGACTATGCAGATCCAGAATATCTCCTTGAGAAGCAGTAAATGCTTATTTTAAGTTATTCTTTAGGAGCATCACCCGAGAGGGCCTGCTAGATGCAGTTTGCAAAGCATTTCATAGAGAGAACAGTGCTGCTTTCTGAATGACTTGATAAAAAGAAAGCTGAACATCTAACATGGTTGAAAGTTCATAGGTTACAGTCATACTGCATCTCCTAGTGCTGAACTGTTCTTGATACAAATTGTAATTTAATTTGAGAACTAACAACATAAGCAGTTCAACATTAGATGCTTTCTCAAATTATGCTTTGGGTATTTTAACATCCTCATCAAAAGTTTTATTTCGCTGCCTTTACCTCCACTAGGCAATTACAGATATTTTCTACTGCTGGGTGTGATGCAAAAGGAAGTCAACATTTTAAGAGATAGATGCAGCACTCTAACTTGGAAAAAAAAAATGCTTTTAGTATAGATACTTTAAAAATAACAGGTGAAAATGACCTGTTACTCCTCTTTTGACTTAAATAATTAGAGCACTGTAAGGGCTGGGAGGACACAAGATCTACAACAAAACTTCACTGACATGGGCAATAAAATACTACATTCAATATATCTTTTTCTCAGCAAACAGAATTTTGACATTGAAATATCCAGAGAAATCAAATTAGCTTTTAATGTGAAAGGAAGTGAGAGGGCATTTCTATGCATCCCCTGGAGAAGGGTGCAAGGATAATCTGATGTTACATGAGAGCTGTCAAATTAACACATCTGTATTTCCCTGATAGGGTGGAAAAGAATTCTGGTATCAACTATTGCAAGGTATTCAGGATCTAATGAAAGGTGTTAGGTCTGCTAGGAAAGTAAACAAAGCAGATCATCAGCATGGTTCTGTGTGCAGGATAGGAACGAGGTCTAATGACCAAGATATCTCTAGAGAGTAGAGAAAACAGCCACAAGAGCTGAGTCTTAAATTCAGGGTTCAGAGAAATAAGAGCTTCACACTTATGCCCTGCTCCAGCAGAACTGGGATTCTTCCTGCAAGATCTCAAACTATTTGTAAAATTCATGAAACATTTGGAGTGTCAGACCTTTACCTCTCATGCTCCAAATGCCAGCAACAATTGACTCATCAGAGCCTAAAGCAGATCACAAAGAATTGGGCAAGTTTCCTGTCAGGAATCTGTAATTTCCGAGGGAAACTGGGACCTTGGAATTCAGCTCCTGACACGTATAAGGGCTGTCATCTGACAACCACCAACTCCACATTTTTGGAGAGGGGCCTCTGGCAATTAGCAAATGCTGCTAAAACTCAGGACAGTGTTCATCTGTAGGATCATTCTCAGTGAGAGTCAACATGGGCCTAGAATGACTACAAACATTTTATTTACAAATAAAGCCTTAGTACCCTCCAGTCACCAGCTGACCTAAAGAGAAAGGAAATTCTTTAACTTTAGTTCCACCAAACTCTCAGCTTCACAGTTCCTGTAGCTTTCTATGCCAGCACAGCTTCTTGTTAAGTTAACCCAGGCACATGCTTAGCTCAAAGAAGATGTTGTCTAATTTTATGCTGAAGAACAACTAGAAGGAAATAACCTTTGGTCTAGGTTAGAAACCCACAGATGACTGATTCCCCCTCAACCAAGTAATCCCTTAAGTAAACTGACACCTCACTGCTTTACACATGGATTGCTCAGAGGTAAAAATGAGCATTTTTGCTACATGGCTTTTTGCTTTGTCTCTCCCTGCAACATTCATTTTTATACTAGTGCTTTTTATTTACAGGTCTTTGTGCCCAGTTTAATCTAAATAAAAATATCAGAGACAGATGTTCAAAGGAGAGCTGCCACATGTGGCTCTTTTGACTAAAGCCTTATTCTTTTCCACCAGGTTATGAGGCAGAGGAGAACACTAGGCTTCTCCAACAGTTTATCATCCACGCAGTGTGCCCTGTGTCGAATATAATAGAAATATCTAATGATATTTACACTCTCCCTCTCCAAGGAGAAGGACACGTCAACATAAGCTGACAGCACCCTATTTACATGATGCAATGAACTGCAAGAGCCCTCCCCTTCATGGCTGGGTGCAACCCAGGGACATTTCAGCCACCAGCAAGCACACCATGATCTGTGCTGACAGCCACTGCCTGCCCACACCTCCAGCCTGGGCACTCCACAAGTGCACAGCAGCACTGGTGAGTACTGCAGGACGTGTTTCACAGCAGGGAATTCATGTCTGTTGTCTGTTTGACAAGCATCTAAAGGAACAGGGAAGGAGTAGAAGCACCTGACATGTACCATGCATCATGACTGATGCTGAGGGAAGTATACACAGGCTGCTTCCATCATCTCCCCTCCTCTGAGAATTCCCTCTGAGCTGTAGCTGCTACATCTTAAAGCCATTGCACCTTTCCTTGAGATCTTTACCAATACAAAAATAATTACCTGTGGTTCCTATCCCAGAGTGAAATTAAAAAGAGCAGAATAGGGAAGAAACATGGGCTGTGGCTGTAAGGAGAGGGCTGTGGACAGCTCTAATCCTAGCCTTACATTCCTAGTTGTCTGACTGTGCCCCCTGGACCAGGCTCTGTGTTTCTACCACTCTTCAGAACTTCTGTATTACATGACCCAAACCCAGTCTCTGAAGATGTCCCCCATGCAGCCTCATTGAATCACACAGGTAAACAAGAAGCACATGGAAGTTTTGGAAGGTTTTAACAGAGTAACTTTGATAAAATAGGCTTGACTGCCAAGAATGCTTTCCTAGAGCCACTTACTTTAGTGACGAAGCTTCACTGCAAGCAGGTATTTTGAGCACATTAATAAGCAGCTATAAAAAGCTCTCCATAAAGACAGTGTTGTGTTTCAAGGCTAGCTCAACAAGTCAAACTCCAGTATCCTACAATTACTTAAAATTAATCTCTACTTTACCTTCTTAGTAGGTTAGTCAGAAACTTGGGGAGAGAGAGGGCACAGTTCTAAATTTTAGGGTCTGCCACTCTGATTCCTTAAAGTTTATGGATTGATTTATTTTCTTTAAGAAAAGCTCATAGTAGACTCTAAAAGAAAAGCTGATTCACATAATATAAATATATTGATGATTTCAAAGTTCATTTTGATTTACCAAGTTTCTCCATATGGTGAGTTTTGACTGATACGAGCAATTTTTCCTCCTGATCAGGGTATGTATTGACTTCATAACTGATAAATTACTTCCTAACTTAGGAAATGTCTTCTAAAGCAAGCATAGCCAGGTCCACTGGCTTTAAACAAAAAGTAAGCAATTCCAGTTAACCAGCAGTTACACTCTGTACATCACTGAGGTCTGAAAATGGTGTCAGTTCAAAGGTCCACCCTCCCATTTTGTTTGTCAGGCCAAAGTATACAGACTTAACCAGAATCTGCTTCTATGTACCCAGTTCTACAACCACTAATACAAGTCCCAACTTCTGTAGGAATACGTGCTCAGAAAAGTTGAGATTATACAATACCATTTAAGCAAAACAAAGCAATGCCATATGATCCCTCTGGACATCTAAATACAGCCTGGCTCACCTGAATGACTTATTTATTGCTAGAAGAAGGATGATATGCCCAGGTCACACTGCTTCTAACATGATCTGGAGGAGCTCTGAACTTCATTTGTATAAACCAACTAATTTTCAGTGAAGGCAGTAATTTACCACGTTTTTTTCCCCCTATAACATGCTTTGTCTTTGGTGATTTTTGAAGCAGCCAGTTTGTAGGCTTAGCCCAAAGTGTCCCTTTTCCAGCTGGTCACTGACATTTGAAGGTGTGTCTGCTCCCACCGAATCGACATGAATGGCTCTGGTGGGATGCCCTGATGAGATGTGAAGATCTGTAAACCCCTCGTAGCAGACACCAAGCTCAGACGTTACAGGAAAAACTACACAACGAGGTCTGGAGTTCTACTATTTCCAGCAGTCTCTGAAGCATTTTACTTGGACACGACTTGTCAGCGGGCCATGTCCCTCCCAGCCTCCCCAGACCCTCACCAGCCCTTTGGGGACAACCCCGGGGCCACAGGCAGCCCCGACTTGAGCGAGCAACGAAGCGAAAGCAAAACGGAGAGACGAAGCAGCACCCCAGAATCACAGAATCATAGAATGGGCTGGGTTGGAAGGGACCTCAGAGATCATCAAGTCCAACCCTTGATCCACTCCCGCTGCGGTTCCCAGCCCATGGCACTGAGTGCCACATCCAGGCTCTTTTTAAATATCTCCAGGGATGGAGAATCCACTACTTCCCTGGGCAGCCCATTCCAATGGCTGATCACCCTCTCCGGGAAGAAATTCTTTCTAATATCCAACCTAAACTTCCCCTGGCACAACTTGAGACCATGCCCTCTTGTCTTGCTGATAGTTGCCTGGGAAAAGAGCCCAACCCCCCCTGGCTCCAGCCTCCTTTCAGGGAGTTGTAGAGAGCGATGAGGTCTCCCCTGAGCCTCCTCTTCTCCAGGCTGAACACCCCCAGCTCCCTCAGCCTCTCCTCACAGGACTTGTGCTGGATCCCTTCACCAGCCTGGTTGCCCTCCTTTGGACCTGCTCCAGGACCTCAATCTCCTTCCTGAACTGAGGGGCCCAGAACTGGACACAGGACTCGAGCTGTGGCCTCCCCAGGGCTGAGCACAGAGCCAAATCCTAAGATCCACATCCCAACCCCTTCGCTGAGCCGCCCGCAGGCTCCCAGCGCTCCCACCCGTCGGCCCGGTCCGGCCCGGTACCTGCGCGGGGGGGTCGGTGCTGGCGTCTCGGCGGCTCATCCCGCGCTGAGTCCCGGCTGCCCGAGGGGTCCTGGCGGCTCCGCTCCCCGCCGTATCCCGGCGTCTCCTCAGCGCCCCGCCCGAGCACGGCGGGGGTGTCCCCGCGGCCCCAGGCCCGCTGACGGAGCCTCCAAGCCCCAGGGACCCCGCGGCAACACTGGGGGGGAGGCCCGGCTCTCCGACCGGCGGGCTCGCCGAGGGTGTCAGCGCCTGTGGGGCGGGGTGCGGGGCTGGCAGGGGTGGTGGTGGCGGGGCTGTCACTGTGCTCAGAGCCGAGGCCTCCGCTGCGCCGCCGCCATCGCCGCCGCTGTTTGTTTTCATCCGCTGCGGGGGGAGGGAGGCAGGGAGGGAGGTGCCTGAGTGTCCGCGGCGGTATTTTCCATACGGAGTCGCCGCAGCCGCTCCCCGCCCAGCCCCGCCGTCCCGGGACAGCAAAGAGGAAGGAGTCAGGGTCAAGGTAAAGGGGCTGCGACCACCATCGTTCCCGGGGGGTACCCCGCGACGTGGCGAATCTGCCACGGCGAAGGCGGAGGCCTCAGCGGGCGGGTAGGGGCGGGGACGGGGACAGGGACAGGGACAGGGGTGGCCGGGTCGGTGCCACCCGGGGCTGTGCCACCCGCCCGGTGGCAGCGGGGTCCGCACAGAGCGGTACCGGGGGTTCGGGTCTGCCATCCCACGGGTGAATTTGGGCCGGAAGGCGGGGCCGGGGCCGGTCCCCAGGCCCGGGAAGCGGCTGCTGTGGTGGACAACATTGTCTTTGTGGAGAGGTTTTTACAGTTGTTTATTAATGTGCTCAAAATACCCGCTTGCAGTGAAGCTTCATCGTTGGAGGGGTTGTTCTAGGAAAGCTTTCTTGGTGGTCAAGCGTATTTATCAAAGGCACTCTGTTAAAATCTTCAAAAACTTCCACGCACTACTTATTTACCTGCATGATTCAATGAGGCTTTTCTGGAGCTTCCTACAGGACATCCTCAGAAACAAGGTTGGGTACTGCTTTATTTTTGGTTTTGTTTTTTTTTTGGGGGGGGGGACATACTTTGTTTCCTTTCCTAGAAGACCTCTGAGCCTAACATTTTTGATTAGTTCCTGAAAGTCTTTCAATAGTTGATACCACAGTTCTTTTGCAGCCCCATAAGGTAAATATGGATGTGTTACTTGACAAATTTTCTGTAACATTTGATTTTATACTTCCTTGCACCTTTCTCCATGGGGTTGCATAGAAATGCCCTCTCACTTTTTTTTCATGTTAAAAGGTAGTTTGGTTTCTCTTGGTGTTTAAATATCAGCAACAACAACATAAGCAATTCAGCATCAGATGCATGCTCAAATTATACTTTGCATATTTTAACATCCTCATCAAAAGTATTATAATTCCCTGCCTCTACCTCCACTAGGCAGAGATTAAAGATCTTTTCTAGTGCTGGGGGTGATGCAAAAAGAAGCCAGGTTAGGCTTTTTGTTTAGGAGCAACAGTGGGAGAGTGGCCACCGAGGGCTGGTGTATTCAAGGTTATTTAAATCAGCTATTAACATAAGTTTCCACCCATCTTTGCATGCACACTGTCCTCTGGTGGTGGTGGGCAGGGGTCTTTTGGAGGAAGGCTCCAAGTCTCCCTCGGGAGGTCCTTTTTACCTTTACTAAGTTGCCAGGGTTCCAGACTGAAAGACTGGTTTCTACTGGTTTTGCTTGAAGTAGTTTTTGTTTAATGCTTATCTAAACATTGTTAGCTCCTGTTATCAGTGACAAAGATATATGAGTGGAGTAATAGGGTCTCTGCATCTGGCCTTCTTCATTTTAACCCGTTAGTGTCTGAATCATCTGGTGCCCCAACGTAAGCTTGCACCATGCCATGGATCAAATCCACCCTCAACAGAAGTCAGGCAACTAGGATACTCCTGCAACATGATCTAGTTGAGGGTATCCCTGCTTACTGCAGGGTGGTTGGACCAGATAACCTTTAGAGGTCCCTTCGAATCCAAATTATTCTATGATTCTATCTAAATACAGCTTGGGTAATCTGAATGCCTTATTTCATGCCACAAGAAGGAGAGTTCCCCCAAGTCACACCACTCGTGCAACAATTTGGAGGTGCTCTGAACTTCACTTGTATAAGCCATGTGTTTTTTCCTCCTTCAATGTCTCTAGTCTTTTGGGATTTTTAAGTAGGCAGTTTGTAGACTTAGTCCAAAGTGTCCCTTTTCCACCTGGTCACTGACATGGAAGGTGTCTTTGCTCCCACCGAATCAACAGGAATTACTCTGAGGGTATCCTGAGAGCCACAGCTTGAATAGGAATGAGAGAGAAGATTTGTAAACCCCTGATCTTTCCTAACAGACAGCAAACTCACACACCTTCCAGCATACACTGGGGCCTTAATTTTTATTTCTAACAGGCTCTGAAGCATTTTGCTTTAACAAGACACCGCTGGGACACATGTCAGTAGGCCAGCCTCCACGGACAAGTCACCAACCCTTAGGAAAACACACCCGTCCGGCTTGCTGAGTGTGTGTAACCACAGAGCTGCAGCCATCCCTGACTTCAGAGTGCAGCCAAGCGAATAAACAGAGACACGAAGCCTCAGCAAAAAGCTCAAAAAACAAGTCACAACCTCCTCGCTGAGCCGCCCGGAGCTTCCACCCACGGCCTGGCCCGGTACCAGCACGGTGGTCAGAGGGCTGAGGGTGCTGCTGAGGCCTGGCCGTGTCCCGGCGTTTCCTCAGCGTTCCGCCTGGGCACCGAGGGGTCCCCGTGGCCCCGGGACTGCTAAGGGTGCCCCAAGGCCTCCGTGGCCGCCTTGGGGCTCTGGCCAGCGCCCCTCCACCCTCGGGGAGGCGGGGGTCTGGCAGCCTCCCCTCCACCTTTACTTTATGCTGGAAAGAGAGAAGTGAAAGACTACTTATCTATTTGTCAGTGTCACAGAGTGTGCAGGACAGTGGGAGGAGATAAGTGCACAACTGAAAACTGGAGGGAGATCTTTGCTTTTTGGATAAAATCCTCCTCCTCCCACCCAATAATGCAGGTCTACCACTTGAAGAACAGCAACAAAGCCCTTTCCACCGTTTCTTCATCTGTTCCATGTTTTAATGTTTTCATTTATCCAGGAAGAATCAGGTGGACAGTGTACCTCATCCTTTTACTGTATATAGCTCATTTCAGTTTCTTGAACAGCATAATGGAGCTTCTAATGGTGAATATATGTCTCGATGCAGTTTTTGCCTTTGTTTGCCACACATCTTTCTCAGTACCCTGTGGCTCATTTGCAGACTTTGACAGTAGTAGCTCTTCGACATCTCATCAGCCAAATAGATAATAATGATCAAACTGTTAGCATTAAGACAAACACATAACCACTCGGGAGAGGTTATATGTGGTGCTTTATTTGAGGCCCCAGGAACCAGGGGTACGCACCCAAATCTGATTCCCAAAAACCATACAGTGCGGCCGTAATTTATCCCTGAAAATTTCACAGTCTAATTACATATTCAACAGGTTACAACATTTCTTAATACATATTCATGTGTAGATTACTTCATCGATGGATTACGGCATCAGTCCCTTTGCGCTTGCGTGGTTCCCTCTGGTGGTCGTTAGGTGGTCATCAGGATGAAGTAAATAGTCTTCCTCTGATGAAGTAAATAGTCTTCCTTACTGTGCCCTTTTCACCTCTTTCTCTTGGATAATGTCCATCTGGTGTTGGGCAACTTCCAAGGTGATTAACGTGAATTTTACTGCCAACTTTCTCTTATCTCTACTTAACTCACTCTGGTATGCACAGTCCCATCCTTATCTTGCTACCTAACGAGGTACCAATAAATCTTGAATACATGGTTTTCTATACCATTCTTTACAAGGTAAAACTTTTTCATGTTTCCACACTTCTATTTCTACCTCTAATTCTAAAATAATCAATCCTAAAATAATCAGATTTGGAATATATTTCTTTTATTTTCTTTCTATCCCAACATTACTGCTTACAGGGATGTTGAGAGTAAGTTAAATTTGTAAGGTGCTTTGAAGTTCAAAGGATGATCTTGATCTTCCATGAGAAACATGATAGGAGGGAGGGGAGGAAAATGAGCTAGGTGGAGAAGATGAATGGGGAAAATTTTGAATAAGCTTGCTGAAATCTGGACACATGGTCCCAAATTTTATCATTTAAAAAAGGAAGTGAAAAATGATCCTCAACACTGAGACATAAATTGCTGTGCAGAGGTTCTTAGTGTCCAAAGCTGGATCTTAGCATGATGTTTTACGACTATTATAGAAGCAGGAAATAAAAGCCAGCTAATTTTGTAGCCATTGCACAAAAGGCATCATTGAGAGTACGCGAAATTTCTGGAAGAGAATAACACCAAGAGTTTATTCTTGGGTACCACGCCTGTGGATGCGGGGCTGGCGGTGGCGGTGGTGGTGGTGGTGATGGTGGTGGTGTTGGTGGTGGTGGTGGTGGTGGTGGTGTTGGTGGTGGTGGTGGTGGTGGTGGTGTTGGTGGTGGTGGTGGTGGTGTTGGTCGAGCTGTTGCTGTGTTCAGACCACAGGGTTGTGTCACCCCGCGCTTGTCCCGCCCCCGCTGTTGGTTTCCACCCGCTGTGGGAGGGTGGTTGGGGAGGGCGGTGCCTGAGTGTCCGCAGCGGGGCTTCCACACGCAGCCACTCCCCGCATACCCACACGGCCCCGGGCCAGCAGAGAGGAAGGAGTCGGGGCCAGGGTAAGATGGCGGTGCCCGTGCTCACCATCCTTCCCGCCGGGTGCCCCGTCTTGTGGCCAAGCTACCCCAGGAGGCCTCAGCGGGACAACTGCCACGGCTGCGGGCTCCTTAGGGACGGAGCCGTTTAGAAACCGCTGCGGGCCGGTAAGGGCCGGGACGGCATCCGGCGGGGGTCCAGGCGCTGCCGGCGGGGTCTCCCCGCTGCTCCTCACCACGCACTTTTACCTCACCACCTGTGCCACCCGCCCGCCGGCAGCGGGAAAGTGGGGAGGGGGGGCACACACAGGGGTACCGGTGGTTCGTGTCTCTGCCATTCCGGCGGCTCGGATCGGTCCCCAGACACGGGGAGTAGGTGCTGTGGTAGTAGCCCCGTACCCGTAGCTACGGGTGGTAGCCCCCTCTTCGTCTCGGAGGGTCCAGTTCCTGTCAGCTCCAGGCTTGCCCCCTCGCCAGGCAGGGCTAAGATGTCCGCCCCGCAGTGAGCACTCCTGCTTCCACCCCCGTGCTTTAGAAAGCAGATAGAAAGATGCAAAAAGATTTGCTGTATAAAAGGAAAATGTTAACAGTCAGAAAGGCTGACCAGTATAAAAATCGTGCTGAATTTCCTTCCTCGTTGCTTTGTACAGGTGAAAACTCTGGGAAAGCTTGTACAGGAGGAGCCCCAGAGGAGCCCCAGCCGCAAGCCATGGCCGTACCTGTCGCGGTTCTTGACTGTGACCTCTTGCTCTATGGTCGTGGACACAGGACTTTGGATCGCTTCAAGCTGGAGGATGTCACAGATGAGTATCTAGTATCCATGTACGGATTTCCCCGGCAGTTCATTTACTACCTGGTGGATCTGCTGGGGGCCAGTCTCTCCCGTCCTACGCAACGCTCCAGGGCCATCAGTCCAGAGACACAGATACTTGCTGCCCTGGGTTTCTTCACCTCTGGTTACTTCCAGACACGAATGGGTGATGCTATTGGCATTAGTCAAGCCTCCATGAGCCGCTGCGTTGCCAATGTAACTGAGGCACTGGTGGAAAGAGCCTCACAGTTTATTCGCTTTCCTGAGGATGAAGTTACTGTACAGAGCCTGAAGGATGACTTTTATGGGCTGGCTGGCATGCCAGGAGTGCTGGGGGTAGTTGACTGCACCCACGTGGCAATCAAAGCACCAAATGCTGAGGACCTCTCCTATGTGAACCGAAAAGGTCTCCATTCTCTGAATTGTCTGATGGTGTGTGATGCCAGAGGAGTCCTTCTGAGCGCAGAAACGCACTGGCCTGGCAGCCTTCCCAACTGCACGGTGTTACAGCAGGCAGCTCTTGCAAGCCAGTTTGAAAATGAGCAGCATAAAGATGGCTGGCTACTTGGCAAGTCAATTTTTCATCATTGTTTTCTGTGGAAAGTAGTATATATCAGCTTCTTATTGGGCCTAGAGTCTCTGGGTACAAGTGATATGTTTACTTTCAATTGCTTTCCTGTAAAATCCTGGAGATACATGATTCAGTTTAGGGGATCCTTCTCTTGGAAGTCCAGAACAGTGAATTCCAATCTGTGTTTTTTACAGTCTTATTATTTATTATATAGTTTATTTCATAGAATCATAGAATTGTCTGGGTTGGAAGGGACCTCAGAGATCATCATGTCCAACCCTTGACCCCTATATTTATTATATAGCTTCTTATTTATTATATAGCTTACATATATTCTGATTATGTATTAGTTTACATTCATTCTGTCAAAAGCTTGTTTTCAGTCTTCTAAGCTATTATGAATTACACAATTTAAAATTCTATCTAGGGTGCTAGTCTAACTGTCTTTTGCTGTATTTGTTATGTAGTAAACTAATTATCTTTAAACTCTTTGTTTTTCTTCAGGATTTCCCTGTGTAAACTGAATGCCTATATTTTGCTGTTTGCCAGATTTGTAAATCAGAGTTATTATTGCTCTTTCATGCTTTCTCATGTCTTCTGTTTTACTCAGGGAAGTAAGTTACTCTATCTCTACAGCGCCAGAAGACTGAGAGTGAAGAGCCGCAATCCCTGGCTAAGTGTAGGTGTGTAACCTCTTCTCCTCTTCACTGCTAACAGGTGACAGCTCCTTCTTTCTCCGAACCTGGCTGATGACCCCACTGCACATCCCTGAGACACCTGCAGAATATCGGTACAACATGGCTCATTCTGCCACTCACAATGTCATTGAACAGACATTCAGAACCATTCGGTCGCGTTTCCGCTGCCTGGATGGGTCCAAAGGCACCCTGCAGTATTCTCCAGAGAAATCCAGCCACATCATTCTGGCCTGCTGTGTTCTCCATAACATCTCCCTGGAACATGGGCTGGATGTGTGGTCTTCACCAACCACAGGACACATGGAACAGCCAGAAGAAGAGTATGAGCAAATGGAATCAATGGACTCGGAGGCCTGTCGTATCCGTCAGGAGCTTTTACTTACTCATTTTAGCTAACGTTGTGACTGAAAGAAGGCTTTTAATGAATTCACCTGGGCAGATGTACAGAGGAAATCCACCCTTTGCACTTTAATTTTGTAAGGACTAAGCAGACATGAGACGAGGAGAAATTTTACCCTTTTTATTTCAGGTGATATTCTGAACTTCTCTCATTCTCCGCATAGATGCAGTTTAATTGATAAACTTTTACTGTTGTGATGCTTAGAGCTGCCCTTTCACCTCACTGAGAAAATGATGACTAACGTGAGATAAGTGAAGAAACTTGGGAATTTCTCTTTGGCAACGATGAAAAATCTGTAAGCCTTGCACTGTTTTACAAAGCAACAATTTTATGCTGCTTTGTAACCCAACACACTTCTGATTGATTTCTAAACTGCATTTCACACAAATTGAACTTCCATTTGGGCTCATTTCTACCCTGAACTTATAAGCAGCAAAGGAAACATTTATCTTTTTGTTTGCAGGTATGAATTCTCACTAAATATAATTTCACAGTTTTGTACATCTCACAAAACCCAGTGATTCCTCTGAAAGCTGAAAGCTTTTTTCTGGATGTAGCTAGAAGGTCAAGAAGGGCTGGATGTTTCTTCCTTCAGAAACAGATTGGAGAAGGTGTTGGTGTTGATGCTGTTGATGCTGTCTGCTACTCAACAGATACCAGGAAATGGGCTAGTCAGTGTAAGTCTAGTTCTCACTAGTCTCTTTTTGCTACAACAGCAATTGTCAATAATGACTCATTTTGGTGGCTGCTGTAAAAGAAACTGTCTGCATCTCAAAAACCAAATTAATTGCAAAAGATCTTCATTTAGAGCAGAGCAGGTGTACAGAAAGGCTGCTCTGCCACTGCTGACCATCTGCCTAGTCAGTAGAAAAAGGCATCTGATGCATGCATTTGTTGCTCATACAGGACTGGAAAGTTTCCTGGCAATGTTCTTACTCCAAAAGATTCAAGTGTTTCCAAGAATGTCTTGACAGCAGTCTGAGAAAATTTTGTTTCTTACATTTTATTGTTTTTTGGGTAGTAAATGAAACAAAAGTAGTAGGGTAGGTAAAAAAGCTGCACAAATGTAACTACTTAAAGTAGTAGTGCAGACATCTGTCACAGCAGGTCTGTCTGTTCTTTTAGAGGAAATGAGCCTGGATCATGCCATGTGTTTGAAGAATAAGAATGTATGGGACACATGCCAAAGTGTAGGATGGAGATGCAGGATTAGATATAGTTCTGCCAGGCTTGCAATGACAGTAAGTTTTTATTATCTGAAAGAAAACCACATGTACTTTATGATGTATAAGCAGCATGTTTTTATAAGCTTTGATGAGAAATGTAACATAATATGTAAAACAATCTGAGATGTAATTATATTTTTTTTACACTTTTTCTCATGAAACATTGCATAAGAACTACTGTTGCTCACTGTGACAGAACCACTGCACTTTTTACCTAGGAAGAAGCAGACAAGCTTTTTTTTTTTAAAAAAAGCATATTTAAGGTAAGAATTGCTGCTCTGTATGGTGCCTGGTGGCTCATAATCATATTTAATGGCACATGCTACTGATCTTTAGACCAAAACACCAGCAGACACTGCGTGGGTGACACTAAGGTCAAGTGAGACTTGGACACGTGTAGGTACAGACACTGTCATGGTAACAAGAACTTGGAGTTTCCTAATGTATGCTATGAAAAGCTCTTCTCAGAGTGTGCTGAGACCAGAGTGCACTCAGTCAGAGGCACTTCCCAGAAGGTATTTGCTGCTGGGTTTTGTCTTCTGTCAGCCACTGTTACCTTTTTTAGTGTTTAGTTTCAAAACTGAACCTGCTGCTTATCATTTGGGCATAAACTTTGTTGGGATTTACCAGACAGGACCAATGCACTCTGCAAAAACTACTATTCTTCCCTGTGTCTGACATCAGTTCTCTTCAGTTCACATGGGATAAGGAACTTTGTCATCTAGAGAAGAGGTTGTCCCAGCTTCCTTCAAAACAATCTAGACTGTTCTCTTTCCCTTTCAGCTTTAGATAATATTTAAATCTGACAGCATGAGGTTCATATTTATTTTTTATTTTTTTCTTTTGTTCTCCTCTGTACTTTTACCTCGTCTCACAGCTGCATTCTGTAGTACTTTGTGCATTTTTAAGAGCTTTGAAAAGGAAAGTCATCTACTCTGACCATATCATGTCTGGTAAATCTGTGATCTGTTGGAAGATGACAGTAACTCACTGTTCAAGGTATTGCAGTTTTCACTAGTTGACTTAATTCCTTGTAAAATCCCCTCAACGGCCCTTTTCAGGTTTCTTTTAAAATAATCCCCTTGAAGACTGTCTATTCTGCCTTTGCTTGCTCCAATCCTTTGTGTTAAAACAAACCTCAACCTCTAAATGTCACCTGTCTGGGTCTTTTGGCCCTTTTCCTTTGCTGACTTATGGGTGCAAAGCACCCAGGCTTACTTAGATTTTCCTCCTGCCACCCAGGTCCCTCCCGAGGCTCACTTCTCCAGCACAGATGAAGCAGGAAAACAGTGACTTCAACTCCTGCTCCCCCAGGGCTCGTCGCTGCCATGTTCCTTCACCTTGGAGAGCTACAGACAGGGCTGTCCTCACCATTCACTGTGTTGGAGATCAATAAATACCAATGCTCTGCTATTTCCAGAAAATATTTTCAGTTACATGTCATCTGATACCCTTAGCTCTCTCGCTCTCTAAATGTGTTTCCATCTGATACCATCTTTTCTTGCCTGCTTTTAATTACATTTTTCCACTCTGTATCAGTCTTTAGGGGTAAAATCCCAACACCACAAGATGCGGATGGGAAATGTGCTCTGGTGTATGAAAAGCCCTCGACGTGAAAGAGGCCGTGGGCCCCAGGCTGCCCCACCTGGGTGTACTGGGAGCCACTGGAGCTGCGGGACCCGAGGGGCTTCACCCTCTGCACTGTCATTGTTCCCTTAGAATCACAGAATCACAGAATGGGCTGGGTTGGAAGGGACCTCAGAGATCATCAAGTCCAACCCTTGATCCACTCCCGCTGCGGTTCCCAGCCCATGGCACTGAGTGCCACATCCAGGCTCTTTTTAAATATCTCCAGGGACGGAGAATCCACTACTTCCCTGGGCAGCCCATTCCAATGGCTGATCACCCTCTCCATGAAGAAATTCTTTCTAATATCCAACCTAAACCTCCCCTGGCACAACTTAAGTCCATGCCCTCTTGTCTTGCTGATAGTTGCCTGGGAAAAGAGCCCAACCCCCCCTGGCTCCAGCCTCCTTTCAGGGAGTTGTAGAGAGCGATGAGGTCTCCCCTGAGCCTCCTCTTCTCCAGGCTGAACACCCCCAGCTCCCTCAGCCTCTCCTCACAGGACTTGTGCTGGATCCCTTCACCAGCCTGGTTGCCCTCCTTTGGACCTGCTCCAGGACCTCAATCTCCTTCCTGAACTGAGGGGCCCAGAACTGGACCGGTTGCTTTGCAGCCGTTCTGTCCGGGAAGGAGCCTCGGGTACCGGTCCGGCGGGTCCATCCCGGCAGCAGTACGGGTCACACCCGCCCTCTGTGCTCGATTCGTCTCGCCTGCCCTGCCTCGCCATCGGGCGTTGAGGTGGAAGAGCTCGTCGCTCGACTGACGCGGCCTGCCGGCGTTCTAGCTTCGACTGCTCGGGCCTTGGTACTTCTCCGGGCTCCGCTCTTCGCCTCCGGTTCGGGGCTCGGCTGCTTCGCCTGGCCGGAGCTCGGAGCGGCGGCAGCGACCGAGTACCGGGGCCACACCTTCCGGGCCCGGCTTGGCCCCGGCTCCTCTTTTTTTTTTTCTCTCTCTCTCTCTCCGCCCGTCCGGCCCCGGCCCTTTCCTACCAGGTAGGCTTCGGGCCTAGACTCTCGGCCCGCCTGCAGGCCAGCGCCGCGACGCCGCTCCCCGGGCGGGCGGGCGGGGGAGCGCGGCCTCGGGGCCGTCCCCGCGGATGCGCTCGGTGAGGCGGCGGTGATGGGCACCTGCCCGAGCGGGGCTGAGGAGCCGCGGCGAGCAGAGCGAGGCCTGAGGGCTGGGGCTGCTTTCTGGGGCCTTTGTTCAGGAGCTCCGGGACCGCGGCCTGCGGCAGAGGGCGAGAACGGCGGCGTTTTCCGCTGGGTCCCTGAAGAAGGGGAGGCCTCCGAGGATCTTCCGAGGCCCGGGGAGCTGCAGAGGCCCCGTGGCTGCCAGCCGGGCTCTGCTTCCCGGTCCCATCCCATGGGGGTGCCCTGACCGCCCTCCCCACCGGCCCTTCCTCTGTCTCTGTCCGCAGAACAGGCCGGGGCTCTGCTGCCTGCCTCAGGCTGCGCTTCCAAAGAGGGAATGGTTTTATTTTGGTTGTTGTTTTTCGGACGTAGTAGAGTAAAACGTGTTGTCTGCTCCCTCCTGCTCTTCATGGCAGGACGCTGCTGTTTGGGTGTAGTGTTTTGTGTAAAATATATTCCTGTATGCCTCCAACACCCTGGCATTTAGTTCCTTCTTTTGTGAGGGACCATACCCAGGGAATTCGCTGTCGGTACAAACGGGTTTTTGTTTTCCCAGCAGTATTCTTCCAGACAACATGGTAATTTCTCTGGTGTTTGTTGACTTTTTGAGGCTATTTCTGATTGTGTCAGTAGCCTGCTTTCAGCTGTCCATGGAAAGAAATTTTTGCAACACAGTTTGTGCACAAACCCAGTACTTAATCGTCAAGCAATGTTTTGGTTGGTTATGCATAATTTTTCCCAATACACGTTTTTTCAGTATTGTTCTCTTATAAGGGAATGATTTAAGAGTAGCAAGCTAGCCCTCAGGAAGATCAGCTGTATGAGAATCTGTATAAATATGTTCAGAAAGAGTCCTCAGTGTTGCTCTATTTTCTCCTTGGTGTGAATGTTCTCAGATCTTTATATAAAACCCAATGTGTTTTTCTATATCTGTGCTTGTTTACTGCTCTGCCCAGTTTGGTGTCTTCTACAAATGTCATCTGGCTTCTTTGCCACTCCCAGCCTCTTTCAAATTACTAATGGGAATGTTAAAATGGAACCTAAGAATGACCTTCTGGTAATGTTTGCTTACTCCTAATCCATTACTGGACTGCTTGGTGTTGTTGGGTCATTTTTCAGAATATATTGTGAGGTTAAATCCAGGCAGATTTGAATGCCTTATGGGTGAGGCAGGCAACAATACCTGAAATTCTCTGCCAAATTAAAAATCCTTGTTTGTTTTCTGAAAGGGTGCTGTAATACAATTTCTGACCTTGATAACTCTTCAGCATAGCTTGCTTACTAGTCCTGCAGTCCACAACTGGTGCTGCTGTTGATGAATATTTTTTTAGTATTGTTTGATTTGTATTTCAACGGTGAAAAAAAATGTATCTTTTACTCATCTGTTGGTTTGTGGCAGTGGGGGTGTTAATGGGTACGGAAACATTAGCATTTATATTCTCTCCTAATACTTGGAATAAAGAATATATTTGGATCCAAAAATCTGGACTTGCCTTTTCAGATTTAGTTGCTGGGGAATTTACGCAGAATGTTTACTTTACAAATGGCTTCTTCTTTTGGTTTTCTTTCTTTTGCCCTTTTCTGAGTCATAACTAACCCTTTGAATTCTTGTTTGGTTGTTTCCAACTTTTCTATTTTCCGTGCAGCACTTCTAGATTTTATGCAGCTATAGCAACCAACTCTAAAGAACACAAGCAAAATACTGTCTGTCAGTATCCCTTTGCTACAAGTTAGGGATTTGAATACTAAATCCTTCAGGAAAGTAACTTTGGTGTCTTTTATGTCATGGTTAGCAAGCTAACTGAATTCAAGGCTCTTATGATGTTATTGTTGATGTTAGTATTTAGTAGTAATGCAAGTAGCAGTAAGGAACTTTTTTTTTTTCCCGGTTGAGTTTGTTACTAGAGTTGCAATGGAAGATGTTGTGCATGTTAGCCCTGTGGTAACCTAGCAAGGATGTTGATAGAAATAAAACAGTAATGAGGTGAAGACAAAAGAATTGTAGTTTTCAAAAGTGGGTAAGAAGGGGTTGCTTAAAACAAGAGGGGATCTACTTGTCTGCCCCTTGGGATTTAACACTGGTTGTTAAGAACTCTTGATTAGGACTGTTGTCTAGTAACTGATTGTTGTCTCCAGTTTTTGTCAACTGTTGAAGGCAAACAGGATAATTAGGTGCTGGGCCTGATCTGGAGAAAACCTTATTAATTTGTGTGCTTGCACAACTCCCCTTCAAATGTACTGAGTGAGGTCTTTCAGGCTGTCTTGGCAGAGCGATTCTTGCAGCCCTCTTCCTGGTGTGCAGCACTAATTGTCCACCTTGAATAACTTTAAAATTGCTGACCTGTGTTTTGGAAACTTTCCCCCCCTCTTCTATATTTATCCCACAGTTTCAGGTCAAGGCCAGAACCATAAGGATGTCAAGGATTGGCTGTACTTTTTTGTTCTGTCTAAATCATCTTTGTCTCCTGTCTCTTGTGTAGTTCTAATACATCAGCACATGAAGACTTGTGTGTAGATAATTTTTGCTTTTTGGCTTGTTACCTTATTTGATTATTTCTGTGGGAGGAGGAATTATAAGACATGCATTTTTAAGTATATGTTCCTGCTTTCAGTTGCTTTTTCTTCTTTATTTGGATAAGGTGCACATGCTTCATGCAGCTGTGAATACATACAGTTCTTTGTCTTCCTTCATTGTGCTTCTGTTACTCTGTCCTGTTGGCATTCCCAAATTTCTCCTGCATGTGTGATGTCACTGGGGGGCACGTGGCTTTGGCTCTTGAGCTTGACGAACCTTAGCAACACAACTTTCAATGTAATTAATATGAATTACATGTAAATAATATTAATTTTAATCTAATGCTGGGAATTTGAATTGAAAATTCCTTTACTTTCCTATCTAAATAAGAATAATTCTCTTAAGGGGTTAATCTGCATTACCTATTGCTCTAGTTGTCTATCTACATGGCACTAGTTCTCTTTTCTCTCTGTTCTTAATTTCCTGCTGTGTACAGTATTTAGCAAAGATCACATGGTCTGAGTATGGAATTGGGGAAGCCAACTCTTAACCTTTGTGATCTCAGTTCTGCTGTTTTGTTTATCTTACAGCTTTGTGAAATTGTATTTGTTCTCTTCCTGTCTTCTAGAATGGGACTAATATCTCTCTTCTCAAAAATTCATTAAGTTTATGTTAACATGCTACCAATAATTATGAAAGTGCTCCATATTCTCACGGGTAAATAAAACTGTCAGAGTCTGGACACTGCTGATTACTTTTATTACTTCATTTCTTGTATTTACCATCCTTTTTTGACCTTTAGAAGTTGCTATCTGCAAGTTTCTTTTCCACTTCATCATTTTGCTGTAAATAACCAGCCATTTAATGTGCTATCTTTTACTAAAAAAGTTCTCATAAGTGTCTTATAGCCCATTTAATCCAGACTGGGAAAGCAAATTAAGATTTTATGACTGCAACTAGGAGCTCATTGCCATTATAGGATCTCAAAATGACAATGCTGTTGACACCTTTGTGATGTAATTGAATTTCCTGAGCTGCTTGTAGTTTCTGTTTAAAACATGGCATTGAATTTATTTACTTTTTTTAATCGTGAAGCACTAACAGAGTTTTTCTTTAGGAATCCTGTTGTGATTTATGTGGAAGTGCTGAGAGCTGTGAATACAACTTGCATCTGTGTATCTAGTGCATCTGAGGAAAATGTGGTTTGGAATTACTTTACAGATCTCTCTGTCCTTAATCAAGTGACAGTTTGAGTTTACAGAATAATACTTCAGGAAATATCTTCAAAACTTTGAAGACTAAACCCAGGGATGTGTAATGAAAGTGCCTTCATGGTAATAGTTTTGAACTCTGTTGCATAATTGCATTGTAAACTTATTTTTTTTCCTCCTAAGGCTTTTTTTCCCTCCTCTCCTCCCCCTCATGTTTAGGGGATCTTAGTTGGAGGCTGGCTCTGTGCTCTAGTGTCAGAAGTCTGACATGATTATAGTGTCTTTCATTAAGCTGCTTTTGCTTATTTTAAAAGAATAATCAAGGACACAGAAGTAGAAACAAAGCAAAAGAACAGATTCCAGTTTTGCTCTTATCATTGTTTTCATTAATTATGCTTAGGGTACTTGCACACAGAAACCTCCCTGGACTAGATTTGTTTGTTGGTTATCCTTGTTTCAAGATTCTAATGCAATTTTCCAATTTTCATTTTCAGTTCATTTAGATATTGCTGCAAGTTCTCTTTATGCAAACTGTTTTTGGGTTTGGGTTCTTTTTTTGTTTGTTTTGTGTTTAATTCAGGAAGAATTGGAACTGACAATTGTTGTGAAGCACATATGGGAGTACCACAAATTGTGTCAAGGGAAGACAAATCATGTTGTTTGAGGGAAATTTAAATATGTAGCTTATCAGTTACTTTGTCAGTTCATGTGGCCCTGACACTTAATACTGATCAACACTTGTCTTAAATTTTGATCTGTGGAACTATTCTGGATATGAGTCATGTCACTCTTTTTTTACCAGTTTTGTGGCTGTTATAGCATTGTTCAAATTCCAGTGCTACATAGTTTGATAACTTACCAAACTAGGACTCTTTGAGTTGTCTTGTTTATTTAGCTGAGTTGATGCAGTGCAAAGATGGCAAATCAGCTTTTTTTGGTTTTGTTTCATATAAACATTTTTAAAAATTCTGTTCAGTCGTTCAAGTGGAGACATGAAAGGAGTAGCATAACTCTTGGTATGACTTGGAGCAATATTTTAAATAAAAATATTAAATATAAAATAAAATAATTATTACATTTATTGAATTTAATTATTAAAGTAGAATTCAGGTCTTCTATCTGTGATAGTGTTTCTGGGTTGTTGTTTCATGTGATTTAGGAGGATGTTGACATCATTACCTCTGTATTGCAGAGCTGGGGAAAACCTTGAGAATGGGAACAAGGAAGGGAACTAGAAAGTCCTGGAGCTGAGGGATTGCTCACAAATATTCCAAATGATGTTTTGTCCATCTAGTTCATTACTGGAGATCTCCTGTCTGTGCATCCCAGAACCAGGTTTTATTGCTTTATCAACAAAGTTTCTGTAAAAGAATGAGGGTCTTTGTGGTTTGTAGTCATTGGCAAGATGATCTCTGTCTTAGGTATGCATAATGTTTTCTTTGCTCTTTTGTGCTTCTGAAAGACACAGGGGTCTTGATAAAAAAAAGTGCTGCAAAATTAAACTGTGTAAAATATATGGGAAAGGATTTGTTGTAGAAAATACTTGGAGGAAGCAGTGTATCTTGTGACTATAGCCTACTGGAGTATCACTGGCAGTGAAGGTAAAGCATTTGGGCTGTATTTCTGCACACACTGTTTTCATGCCTGTCTGATGATATTCAGATATTCTTGAGGAACCTACCCACATGTACAAAAGTGGGAATGCTAAATTCCTACTAATATTTATTAAATTACTAGAATTTATTAAACACAAAAATATTATTGGGTTCTTTAATGTCTTGCTGATATGTGAGGCCTGAGATGTTGCAATTTAATTTGGAATAAATTAAATGCCATGCTTTGTTTTTAGTCCTGGATGCTTTGCTTTAAAACAGACATTTTGAAAGCAGAAGTTATAAAACAGGGATGTTCCTGGCCATAGCTGGGATAGTCCTGAGTACTGAGAATGTGTTCCTTCTCTTTTCTAGAAATAAATTTGCTTGTGTTTTTGCAGGTCAGTGGCATGCCTCATTGTTCACAATACTTTTGGGATTTTTTTAGGGTGGGTTGTTCTTTTCCACCTATGTTCTTTTACTACAAAGTGTACAGCTTGCACTGGCCCATAACATATCTAGATCATTAATTTTACATTCAAGTAAGCGTTCTGGAAGTCTTAAAACTCAGTAGAGGGACTTTGGGACAGAAGCTACCAGCAAATGCTTTTCTCTTCTCCGTTCTGGTCTTTTCCAGGGAAAGCTTATATGTGCATTTTCTCTGTGGATCTCAGCTTGCAAAGCCAGAGACAGCTTTTTTAATTTCACTTAATTTTGCCTATTTGTCAATCACTCGAGACCTCTTTGGGCAATACAATTGTCTGAAATTATTCAGACATCTGTATCTTTTGGATGGAAGTCCTATTATAAATAGCATTTACTGATTGGAGGGTTTTTTATTTTCTTTTTAAACACTGGCAGAGCTGTTTACACTGATTTTGTATGTACCTATCAGGAAAGGCTTTCAGTGTTGGGCTCAGCAGGCAACCAGGAAGTCCTTTGGAGTAGTAATAAATTTGTAGTCTGATAGCTGAAGACCACATGAAGTAACATTTTTCCCCAATGCAGAACTGAAAAATATGATGTACAACTCCAATATTCTTTGTATCAAAGCCAGTTGTGCTCCCAGAACACGTAATCTCCACAAAATTCATAGTGCCATATTAATAGTGGTACCATAATCTCCACAAAATTCATAGTGCCAAAGGTCTTGGGAGGGAACAGGGCATGTAAAGATATGGACCATCACCCCTGTAAAGTGCTAAGGTTTCTAAGTGCAATGGCAAACCACTGCATGATGCACAAAATATCTTGACATCTTTACTCTATGGTGTCTTCACTGTTCTGCTTCTTAATCCTCTTCTATTGCTAATTTTTTGTCAGTGTTTTCATGGTGTCCTGTACCACTATGGAGTCGTATCAGTTCATTACTTTGGTGTTGTAGAGGTTCAGCATCTGTAAAAGTGACAGTGACAAGTGTGTTTATATCACTCTGAAGTTGGGAATTATTAAGGTTTCTTTGGGGACAGCAAGCACATGGCAATTAGGAGGCTTGGGGCTGGGCTATGTAATGCTCTTTTTAAAACTGTAAATAGTCCAGCATATGCTGTCCTGAAATGCCCTGGAGGGATAAAATTGTTAAGGAAACAAAAATGCCAATTATAGAAAAAATTCTGTCTTTTCACCTTCAGAATTTCTATGATGCCCTGAACCATGTCCAGGGCATCAGCTGATCTTCCAGTTGTTGGACTCCACTTTTGGCCATCCTGATTAAATAAAACAAAACAAAACTCCCAAACAAAACACCAAGAAGGAAACAGAAGAATACCAGCCTTGAGCAGTTGCTTGGTTTGATTATCAGCTGTTCATCCATTTTGGTAGCTAGGATATTTGAAATAGAAGCTGTTCCTGAATCAGTACACCAATTGCCTGGACAGATCCAGTGAGTTTGCACATTTTCTAGTTTTCTTTATGCTGTGGCCAAAGCAATATTTTCACACTCACTGCTTTTCATTTAAACTTTGTTTGTCTATTGAATATCTATAAATGTGATTGGTACTTCTGTTGTTTATCTGCTGATGATATTTAATAACATGCTGTCATTATTCAGTTTCTTATATTTGAGTAAAATGTTTGTATTTGGTGGGTGTCTTTATTAGATTAGAGAAGGAACTGGGTCCTTCAAAAAAAAAAAAACCAAAACCAAAACACCTAATAAACTCTAACCAAAAAACTCACCCTAAGAAAAACTGAATGTATGCTCAAATAAGGTTAGAGCTTCTTGCAAAAGTGAGCCATACATAATATCCATGTCTATGCTGCATCTATTTCTCCATTTCCTTTGCCAGTCTGAAGTGTCACTGGTGGAGAGGAATGACTATATTTAGGCTAATTCAGATAAAGGATTAAACTTTCCCCTTATGAAACATGAATAAAGCTTGGCCCCCAAAGGAATCCGGGGTAACACTAGAGTGCCAGCACCACTTAAGAAGGTTGCATTCAAAATTGTCTGAAGAGATCCTAGCTTTTAAAAATGTTGAGCAGGTTAGCAGAGTACTGTGTAGGCATTCGAGCCCTGACTGTTTTCTTTTCCAATGGGATAAAGAGGGGAGTCAGAAGGAGCTTCAAAAAGGACAGTCTGAGGGAAAGACATCAAATTTAAACAGGCTCAGGAACCTCACATAGTGTATGTTATAGCTGAATTAGTTCAAGAGATTAGTACATGTCTGCAAAGATTTATCTAAGCTATTTTAAGGTAGTTACTTTATTTTGGATAGTGAAATGACACGGTCGTTTAATAAAGTGAATACAAAGGTTCACTAACTGCAATTGTAGCTGTTACTTCTTTGTTTATTTTACAATATGAAGACTTGCTTGTGGCATAAATGTACTTGTTAAACTTCTCTATTCCCTTTTTGCTACTGCACTTCAGAGAACATTAATCCTTCTGGTAGGGCTGAAACATTCTCAAGTTGTCAGAGCTTGTTCTTTCTCATGAATAATTTGGTTATACTGCTTGTAATTTATCAGAATCTTTTAAAGTTATTTGGGTTATTTGTCCTTTACAGCTATTTAAAGGATATTCCAAAGCTTAATATTTGAGATCTCTTAAAACTTTCAGCTTATTCCAGCTGCAAGTCTGGTCTTCCACTTGCGTCCAGTTTAATTCTTGGGTTGTTGTGGTCCTTACTCTTAGAATGCCCCCATACTGAATATTCAGCTATTTTTAAAATTTAAATTTTAAAAAAAAAGTTTTACTAGACAAAACTACTTATACAGTTTTCTCTTGTAAAAAAGGCTTTTTAATGGCTGTGTCCTTCCCCTCCATGCTGCTTTCCATCTGAATCCAGTCATCTCTGAACATAGGTGATTGGTGCTGTTTGCAGACTCCAGATAAGGATATGTTAACAATTAGTGATTCCTTTGTTATATTGTGGCTTTGGCTGTATCTACTCCAGCTGTCCTTGTTCTAGCTTTTTTGGGTCTAGACTTTTAAAAAATCTGTATGGTTGCTTTTAAGAATCTGCTTGCAGCATGACATTTTTATTTTTTGTGTTGCTTTCCAGTAAGGCTTTTATTTTTTAGAATTAGTTTCAACCTAATGTTTGTCTGACTTTCAGAGATTCTTGAAAGAAGGCTTATTTTACAGTGTGGAGTTCAGCTTCTCTGAAATAGATGATCCCTGTATTGTTCATATGAAGAATCAGGGACATGAATTTCGTTGCAGTGAATTTCTTTTCTAGGAAGATGGGTGCCTTTACTTGTTCATCACTTCTGTACCTGTTAATTGTACTTTTACAAATGAAAACTGGTCTGTTTTATTAAAACTCAGCTTCTTGACTTCTCTCTCCAGACAGTTTCTCCCTATAAGTAGCAGCTGTCTTAAGCCATCTGCTCAGGAGGTGGGAGGAAAGAAGGGTTTGCTAATGATCATTCTGAGTTCTGTCATGTGAAAATTCATCTCTTGTGCAGATGAACCTTTTTTCCCCTGTATGTATATTTTTTACTCTTACTGTTACTTCCTCTATTGGATATTGATTGCTTTGTTCAGTGTAACAGAACCAAGGAGGATTTATCTTTACATCTTTATGTTCTAGAGATGATGTATTACTAAGTGTACTCTGCTGGGATCAAAACATAATGGCACTGCAGCAGTGTTTCTTGCTTTATATATTCTAAAAAAGTTCTTGTTTATGGAGAGCTTTTGTTGGCACACTCCAGCGTATGAGACCATTCAAAAGCTGTGAAACTTGGTTACTGTTTGAGTTGCTGTATTTATTTTTTCAAAGAATTACCTTTTTTCCCCAGGAAATGGGGAGTAATGCTTTCCTTATCAGCTCAAAGTGTACTGAAAGCATTAATCTTTGCCACTGCAGATTACTTGGGTGAACTGTTGTTCTAGGAGCAATGTGGGTGGAAAGATGATATGCAGACAGGCAAAATGAATCATCTTGATGGAACTGGCCAAGATGCCACTGCAGTGGAAGGTTTTGATCTGATACACAGTTGTTTTCATACATTGTAAGCTATGCTGATGGAGTTGGAAGCAATTTGGACTTGTGGTCTTATCAATTGTGTGACCTTTGCAGTGATAATAATTACTGTTACTGAAATCTGAATAATTCCTCAGAGACTTCTTTGTCATAATGTCAATTTTTTAACACTGTTCTTCCACCTATTAGCCACCCTTCCCAAATAGCACCTAAAACGTTAAGGTGTAAATTCTGTCTCTTCATAAATCTTTTTTTCTTCATTACATACAGCGACAGACAGAGTGAAGGGAGAGAGTTTCAGGGCCAATACTTTAGTATCTTTAGATGTGCTATGCTTAGGGCATGTGTACAAGGAAAGGGCTTCATGCTTTCAAAAACCTTTCGGAGTAATTTTTGGGTGCCAAATTGTCACAATTGGGCTTGGTAATGGGAGAAGGTATCAAAGGCTGCAGGAGAGGATAGATTTTTCTCTTAAATAAAATCTTACAGGTTTTAAAGCTTTTTAAAGATGTAAGGAATAACTGGAAATAACTTAGTTTCCTTGCTTATAATTCTTTTCTATTTCCAGGGTTCTATGAAGATAAACAACTCAAATGTGGATAGCCTATTTGTAGTTTGGTGGTGGTTGTCATCTGGAACCTGCTGGTGTCTTCTTCCAGAAGTTGGTGTAGCGTTGGCTGCTGAAAGCCATGAAGGTTATCCCAGAGAAGAATGCTGTCCGCATCCTGTGGGGTAGGGAACGGGGTACCCAAGCCTTGGGTGCTCAGAGGCTCCTGCAGGAGTTGGTGGAGGATAAAACTCGATGGATGAAATGGGAAGGCAAGGTAAGGTTGTGGGACAGTGGTGCAAACCCACTCATTCCTTGATTTTTGAAGTGGGGAAAGGGAGGCAGGGATTGAAAGAAATTGTATTGTGATTGTACGTTTGATGTTTAACACTTGACATGCTCTCTGGCTCTGTTCAGTTCCTGCAGTGATGTGATACTAGATATCTTCCTGCAGCGGGTTCCCTTTGTTGTCTGTGTGGCTTACAGTTAAAGTATGATCATATGACACTTGGAACACTTCCTGCTTTGTTGGCTTTTTCAGAAAGTTGAGTTACCAGACAGTCCACGCTCCACCTTCTTGCTGGCGTTTAGTCCAGACAGGTAATTAACTCCCAGTTCCTTCCCTGTTTCAGCAGTCTTGCTACACTTCGGAAAGTGATGGAGGCTTGTGTCCCCTCTGTTGTCCAGTCCTGAACAGCTGAGTGAAACTTCTGGTTCCTGATATGCATGAATGGAACACGTGCACCTTCCTAATCTCACAGCTTTGAGTGTAGTTGGTTTTTAGTGTCTGAGGTACCCAAGTGATCCTAGTTCTAAGGAAGAGTATCTGTGCGGCCACCATGGGTTTTTGAGGGAGTAAAGGGTATTTTAGCACAACATGCCAAGTGATGTGGCACACCCACTGGGATATCTAGGACTAAAGAACAGAGCAGAAGTGTTTTGGAAGCAGAACTGGAGGTGGGATCTCTCTTAGTGTCACTTGATTTGGAAGTGGTTGAGATGGTGTGAATTAAGAATATTTATTTGCCCCAAACTGTCACTTGAGGGTTCCTTCTGAGCTGCATGTTCACTCTGACTTCTAAGGTCAAGTTTGTGTTTGCAGATCAGATGATCTCATGCTTACATGGACCCTGAAATCTGGCTATAGAAAGCACTGAAATCTGTGTGGGAGAGCTGCTGGGTTGAGAAGAAGCTTACTATGATCTGTTTGTCCTAATGCTTGTCCTACCTTCTGCATTCCCAGGACCCTAATGGCTTCCACACATGTGAACCACAACATCTACATCACAGAAGTAAAAACAGGCAAATGTGTTCATTCCTTGGTTGGACATCGCCGCACTCCCTGGTGTGTCACCTTCCATCCCACCATCCCGGGTCTCGTTGCTTCTGGATGCCTAGATGGGGAGGTTAGAATTTGGGATTTACACGTAAGTCTTCCCTGAAACGTATGCACTATTGGTATTTGGTGGGTCGTGACTTTTTTTTGCCAAAGTTTGCTTCCCAAATGTTGCCTGGTAAGAGAGCTGTTTGTAAGTTTTGCTGGGACCTATAAGCACAGAACAGCTCATAGCCATCCTCTTCTGTCTAGAGAGGAGGTGTCAGATTCTTCATTCAATCCTGCCACATCACCTCCTCAGCCATGCCTGGTTCCAGGTAATGCTGGAGAACTTTGTGCATGGTGCCTGTTTAGCTCATGTGAAAAACATGCCACTTTTTAATTAACAGTCCTGCACTCTTCGTTAGAGAAGCTGCTGCTCTGCTAGTTCTACCTAGTCTGGTTATTGTTATAGAGACAAAACTTATACTTACACGGTCACTTTGAAATGCAGCAGTTTTACAGGTTGCTTGAGACACACTTACCTGCAAAAATTCATCTGTAATCATCATTGCAAGCAGTGTTATGTTCTGGACATGACACATGACCTCGTATGAGAGAAGCTTCTTGTTGCCAAGAGAGCATGTTACTTCCATGCTCTAGGGAGAGTATTGGGAGAGATGGCACCTGCATCGAAATGTTATGATCTCAAACTTTGTGATAAAACTGCTTGTGATTCTTAACTCCTCACTCAGGGTGGAAGTGAGAGCTGGTTCACAGATAGCAACAATGCGATCGCATCGCTTGCTTTTCATCCTACGGCTCAGCTCTTGCTGATTGCAACTGCCAACGAGATACATTTCTGGGACTGGAGTCGTCGGGAGCCTTTTGCAGTGGTGAAAACAGCCAGTGAAATGGAACGGGTCAGGTCAGTTCCTATTTCTGGGGGAAGAGAATATTTGTATTTGAAAAATGGTCAGATTTGGGGATTGCAAGAGGAGTCCTCTGGGTTACTCCATCCTCTTCTTAGGTGGCCTCGAGAGCTGTTCCTCGAAGCTCCTTGACTCAGCTGGTAGAAAAGCAGTTCTCTAGGCAGGAAAAAAAGGAGTTTGAAATAATTGATTGTCTTGGTTGTTTGCATTTGTAATCGGATGTGTGCCCAGCATGTCCAGAATTTAGTTCATGTTCATTTGTAAGCTTAGTAAATAAAATTGTCAGCCATAAGGATAAGAAAGTCTAGAAGCTGAGGGAAGCGAGTGCAAAGCTATTACTTTCATTCAGTTATAGAGGAAACTTCATTGCTGGAACCATGATGTCCTCTTCTGAGCAATTAAAAATAAGACAGTGATGTAACGTGCAAGCCAAGCTAATATCTTCTTCTGTACAAAATTCCAATTTGTAATATATGTGTACATATTCCTTAAATTTTTTTGGCTATTTCTATTGATACAGCAGTACTTGCTTCCAGCTTTTATCTTTTGTATAGTCTTACTGTGGACTATAAAATAGTTGCAGTCTTCAGCCAGAGAAGTATGTTTTTGTCTTAAAGCATTAAGTTTCTTATATCCTTTGGAGGAGGATGATAGTGATGTAATAACTCCACGTGAAATACTTGCAATCAGAATTTCTTCCCTGCAATGTACTACTTCCTGTGTCAGTGTGGAATGTGAACTGATGATTGATACTTTGGCTCTGCTTTTGTTTTAGGTTGGTAAGATTTGATCCCTTGGGACACTACTTGCTCACAGCAATTGTTAACCCTTCAAACCAACAGGTAAGGAGAATGTCAGTACTTGTACTGACTACCTAGTAACAAGATGCTCTACCTACATTAACTCTTGTCTGTTCCTAAGCAACCTTGTGCTCTTCAGAAAACCTGAAGTCCTTCTAAGCAAAGTTCTGTCTTGCCTTAATTGGCCACATGAATGTTCTTGTGTTATGTGCAGGGCTATTAAAAAGCTATCCAAAGAGTGTTTGCTTTGCCCTCACTGTCTCATTAGTGGTGGGACAGATGTCTTGATGGCCATGCTCTATTAGTTCTGTTGTTATGTTCTATTGTTACATTCTGCTACTTGAGGTATGAGCATTGCTTCCCCGTTGCTTCCCACAGCTGCTGACTCTTAGACGGTGCTGCTCTGTTCATATGAACAGTGTATTGTCAAAGCTCACTGGGCTGTAGGAAGAGGTTGTTCAAATCCATAAAATGGACTCTGAAAGAGTCTCAGTCTCAATTGGTTTCCAGGAAGTCGAGGCTTCTAGGAAGGGACATCTAACATCCTTTCATCTGTCTGGGATGGTAGTTGACTTTCTGCTGTTTATTTGGAGGTATAGGATTTTGCTGTGAGGTGACTGAACTTTGCTTGCTTCCTTCTGCAGAGTGATGAGGAAGTGGAAATCTCTGTGGACAGCACAGAGCTGCCCCATTATCGCCAGCGTGCTATCCTTCCATCTCAGCCCGTGAGACGCACACCTCTCCTCCACAACTTCCTGCATATGTTGTCCTCCCGCTCGTCTGGCATACAGGTGGGAGAGCAAAACAGTGTTCAAGACTCTGCTACCCCATCCCCTCCACCACCACCACCTCCGCCTCCAGCCAGTGAGAACACCAGGGCATCTGTCTATAACAGGCTCCGGGAGCGTGTCAGCTATCCCACAGCAGAGTGCTGCCAGCACCTGGGGATGTTGTGCCTTTGCAGCCGATGCTCTAGTGCAAGACTTCCTTCTTCTCTCTTCCCACACCAGGAAAACGCGCCCTCCACGTCTTCTGGGGCCACTGGGACTTCCTTCTCCTCTGTGCAGACAGAGCCTTATCAACCCCCAGAGCAGGCATCTGTAGTGCAGGAGGAGCAGAGGATGCTTAACAGGCCCTCTGCTTTCAGCACAGTTCAGAGCAGCACTGCTGGCAACACCCTGCGCAACCTTAGCCTGGGCCCCACGCGGCGGTCCCTCAGCGGGCCCTTGGCAGGTCACCAGTCCCGGTACCAACAGTCTGCAAGAGAGACTGCTTCAGGCTTAGCTGGGTCTGACTGGTCCAGGACAGTGCTGAACATGAGCTCTCGGTCAGAGCTGGAAGCCATGCCTCCCCCTAGGACCAGTGCCTCCTCCGTCAGCTTGCTGTCCGTGCTGAGGCAGCAGGAGGGAGGTTCCCAGGCATCAGTCTATACCTCTGCAACAGAAGGGAGGGGCTTTCTGGCCCCAGGGGCTGAGGCAGAGGGTGGTAGCAATGCTGGCCCGAGCAATCCGGTCAGCATCCGTAATGAGCTCCAGTGTGACCTGAGGCGCTTCTTCCTGGAATATGACCGGCTTCAGGAGTTAGATCAGGGTATTGGTGGGGAGCCCAGCCAGTCGCAGCAGGCTCAAGAAATACTCAACAACAACATTGAGCCGGATCGGCCGGGTCCCTCCCACCAGCAAACTCCACACAGCAGTGAAAACAATTCCAATTTGTCCCGGGGTCACCTGAACCGATGTCGCGCTTGTCATAACCTGCTGACCTTTAACAATGACACGCTGCGCTGGGAAAGAAGCACGCCTAGCTACACACCAGGGCAGGTCCAAAGCACGTTTGAGGGTGTGCCTCCCAATACCAGCCAGGTGCAGCCTGCAGAGAGAACCGAGGGTAGAGCTCCTGCCTCTAGCAGGCTGCAGCTGGGCAGCTCTTCCACCCCGCAGGAGGAGAGAACCATGGGAGTGGTCTTTAACCAGGAGACGGGGCACTGGGAAAGAGTTTACAGCCAGTCGGCTTCAAGCAGACCTGGGAATGTATCACAGGAGGCCTTAAACCAGGAAATGCCTGAGGAAAGCTCAGAGGAGGATTCACTCAGGAGGTAAGATACATGCTTGGCCTTCCTCCTCTCTTTTTTTCTTAAACCTTTCCCATCTAGTCTGAGTTTTTCAGGATTTTCAGAGCTAAAAAACTTGTCTCGTGGGATTGTGTGCTCTTTATGTAGGTGAAAGTAGAGACATTGCATTGACATCTTTTATAGCTGCTATTGTCATGCTACAGATAGGCTCTGAGGGTGTGTGTATGGACAAACACCAGACCTCTCCATGGGAAAGGAGTATGTTAGTACAGACAGGCAAACATACAGGCTCTGGCAGCAGAACTCTGGCTTGAACTGTGCTCCTGATGTTTCCCAGACATTGCAGAAGGGTGGGAACACAGGATGTGCTATGCTGTCCTTTGTGCCCCCGTGCCATGTGTGTGCTGCCTATGGAGAGTGTGCCCAGGGTAGGTATGGAAAATTGAGCACAAGCAGTGAGAATTGCTCCCTTGAGTGCTGTGTCTTGTTGAGGTTGTAGTTGTTAAGCTGGAAGGTAATTTCCTTTGTGTTGCCTTATAAAGCAAAAAAAAAAAAAAAAAAGAAAAAAGAAAAAAAATAATCAAAAGTTCTATTGCAGCTGCTTGGGCCTTTGTTTCAAGTGTTTTGTCAAACCCATGCAGAATTCTTTCATAAAGAAGTAAGTTTTGAAAGTGGCTCCCATTGACCCAAATCTACGGTGAGCTGATTGGGAGCATGCTGATCACTGAAAATTTTAGGCTTTGCTTTTTTATTCTTTTTAGAAGGCGATTCTTTTTTGGAAGATTTTGTCTACCTTTCAGGTGTGTTAAACAAAACAAAGCCAAATCAAATTTCTACCAGGAAAGACCAGTGCTTCATGTGAAAGTATCTCTTCTGGCTTGTGTGGACAATTCAGTGACATTGGTACTTTGGATGGAACTTCTCTACTGGGTTTCAGCTTTACATATTCTCCATCAGGTTGTTTGTATGCTTGTCAGAGGAAAGGTCCAGTCCTGCTCTTGGAAACGGATGCTTTGTGCTGTTGGAAGGCAAAGTGTCTAGGTTGGATTCGGATGTAACGCTTTGTACACAGGAGTGCCTGAGAAAAGAGAATTCTTTCCTTTATGCAGATGAGCTGATTATACTCAGTCTGGAACAGTGTCTACCTTTCTTGTTGCCATAGTTGTAGAGAAGTTATGCATCCTTGCCCCAGTTTTTTTTGAGGGGGGAGTTTGGTGCTTTTTCATTTTTGTTTTGTTTGGTTGGGTTTGTTTGTTTGGTTGGGTTTTGTTTCAGTGTGGTCTTTTTTTCGTTTATTTGGGGTTTTTGTTTCTTTTTTTATTGCTTGCCATAATGAGACTCTCAAGTTAATTACATGGGAACTACTTCTTTATTGGGCCTGGAGATACCTGCTGTTAAGTTAAATTGGATATCCTCTAGTTCCATACTAAAGGGCAGTGGAGTGAGAAGGAGCTGAAAAATTTATGCTTAAAGTGGCACTTGAGTAAGTCTTGCATTATCTTTCTTTTGAAATAACTCTACTTACTCACTGTGACAACACCAAGTTGGGTGAGAGTGTTGAGCTGCTCAAGGGTAGAAAGGCTCATCAGAGGAATCTGGACAGGCTGGATTGATGGACCAAGGCCAATTTTATGAGCTTCCACAACAAGTATTGAGTCCTGCAGCTGGGCCACAACAGCCCCAGGCAACACCTGGGGCAGGGAGTCTGGGCAGCTGCCTGTCAGAGAAGGACCTGGAGGTGTTGATTGACAGCTGACTGAATATGAGCCACCAGTGTGACCAAGTGGCCCAGAAAGCCAATATTATTCTGGCCTGCATCAGAGATAGTGGCCAGAAGGACTAGGGGACTGATTGTCCCTCTGGACTTGGCACTGGTGAAGCCGTGCCTTCAATGCTGTTAAGTTTTGATCCTCTCACTACAGTAAAGACATTGAGGTGCTGGAGTGGGTTCAAAGAAGGGCAACAAAATTGGTGAAGGGTCTGGAGAACAAGCCTTATGTGGATCAGCTGAGGGAATTGGGTCTGTTTAGTCTCAAGAGGAGGAGGCTGAGGGGTAGATTTCATTGCTCTCTATGGCTAACTGAAGGGATGTTGTAAGAAGGGGGAAGATCAGTCTCTTCTCAGTGGTAAGGACAAGCAGAAATAGCTTCAAGTTATGCTAGGGGAGGTTTAGGTTGGATGTTGGGAAAAACTTCTGCAAGCAATGGAACAGGCTGCCCAGGGAAGTGTTTGAATTGCCATATCTGAATGTGTTTAGAAATCATCTAGATACTGTGCACAGGGTTAAATAGTGGACTGGTAGAGCTAGGTTAACAGAGAGGTTAAAGGTTGGACTACATGATCTTACAGATCTTTTCCAACCTGAGTGATTCTATGATTCTGTGGTGTATCCACTGTGTGGTTTGTTCTTTGGGTCACTGTAGTGTCAGAAATAATAGAGACAAATAATCTTCATGTTGACCAGGCAGTTGGACAGTGAGGTGTGGTAGGATCTGTAGATGTGATCTTTTTTGTGGGAGTAGGATGATTTAAAAATGGTCTGAGGCATGTAACTCGGTCCATCTCAGCACACAGGATCTGGATGGGTTCCTGCTTAACAGATGGAGTTCTGTGACTAAATATCTCAGTCACTTGACTTGTTGCCCATGGTAGCTGCTTCCTGCTCAGTGGCTGTAGCATCTGTTTAGAGTTTGATGCCTAGCTGGTCACTTGTGCAAATAGGTGCTTTTTGCTTAGACAGTAATTTTGAGTGTGTAGTTTGCATGAGCTTAAATTCACAGGAATTTCTATGAGAATAAACCTGTAGTTTTTGCAGAGGTTACTAAGAAGCTCATAGGGACTTGTGTTCTCCCAGTCACCTGCTTTTGGTGTCAGACCTTTCTCAGTAACAGTCACACAGGGTCTTCTGCCTCCCTTCTAATTGAAGTTAAGGTGATCAGTGAGGTAAGGAAGTGGAGAGCAGTGAGCAGTATTCAGTGCTCATGGCAATTTCCTTAAAGTAAAACTTCATCTCCCTTCCTGTTAAACACATTGGGTGAACTTGGGAGGTTTCTGAAATCTTTTCCCAAAAAAGGAATCTGCATGTGGGGTAAGCTATATCCAGCAGGTGTAATTTTTTCCCCTTCTCAAACTAGCTGTTGCATTTTTCACTATAGAGCAATAGCAAAACAGCAGGCACCCACTTACATGATTTTTTGAACAGAAGGAACTTGCTCAGGCCCATGCTTCTTGTCTCCCAGACAGAGGGTGTGCTTCCACAATTGGCAGTGCTGGAAGCACTCATGCACAGTAGAGTCCAGAATATCTATTACACTTTGCAGCTGCAGAAGCATGGAAAAGTGGTGACTAAGGCCATGAGATGTAAGCTGTGTAATGCTGAAAGTGCTGGGGAAAGAAAGGAGGGAAGGTAAGCCTTCAGGCTTGGGGGTGCAAGTGTTAACTCAATGGCACACTTCTTATGTGTGTAATTTTATGCTTGTGGACCTCAGGTTAATCCTTTGTGCTGGGGGAACATGCATGTTTTTGCTTGTTACCTGTGTTATATTCTGTTATTCTTTGTTTCTCCATTAGATGTCTTCATTGGGCAATTGAGCTCTGTATGCAAGGGCTATCTGAAAAACCAAATAAAAATTGCTCTGGAAACTGTATGTATGATCTCACTCCCTGTCCATGGGATCCATTCCTTGACCTGGATTGCCTGGCTGGGAAGTAGCTTGCTGGGTATTGTTGTAGAGGATTAATTAAGTTAATAGGTAGTTTGATGAAGGCTGTTACTCTTCAGATTCTGTTGATGTAGCTGTTCCAGCTGGGTAAGGAGAAAATTCTTCTTTTTCTGATGGGGCTGAACTAATTATCTAATTATCTTGGGCTAATCATGAAGTGATTAATAAGCATGTAATGAAGCTATTCCTGACTAACAGCTCTAGCACCTCTATTAGAAGGAACATGTCACTGAGAGCCTCGGCAGTGCAGCAGTTTTGTCACCTTCAGCTTGGTCTGAAAGCAGCACAGGATCTGAGCTGTGTGCTTCTTGAAGCTGTGTCAGTGAGGTATGGAACTGGGGAAGCTTTATTGCCTACTTTAAGCAGAATTTGCTGAGTCTGAGCTTCAGCTATTTTGATGTTCTGCAGGCTGATGACATTAATCCACATGTAAGGTTTTTTCCCCTGTGGATCAGTCTTTGCCTCACTTCTAACATCCAGGTGAAAAGAAACTCAGAAATCCCTGAAGTTGTCATGTGGAATGCACTTCAGAGAGCTGGTGATAGAAACTATTGGCAAGATCTGGATGAAGGAAAGATAATTGAGGAACAGATGATATTTAATTTAAATTTTCTATAACTTTAGACTATTAAAAAAGGGTTAATAACGTAATCTTAGTGGGGGAAAGATCCTGTGGGTACTTCAAGCCATTGTTGCCATTTAGGCTAATTCAGGTTGATAATGAAAAGTTGAGCAGAGATGAAAGAGGTTTCTTTGAGTCAGCTGCTTGTTTCAGAAGAGCAAATGCCAACTTCTTAAATTAATTATATATGAAATCCTGTGAGCAGTCTCCATATATTTAAGTTCTTCAATTAATGACAAGTACAGCTCAGTGCTGTCTAATAAAACTGATGCAGATCTTTAAATACCACCTCTTTGACCATTTTAATATGACACAAGTGGTATCTACATAACTAGCATGTTACTTCACAAAAAAAGAAAATCCTCCATTTCTAAATCTAGTGATGTTTCTTGGTTTTGGCATGGCACCCCAGGTCACAGTCTTTCTGGAATGGTTGCACACACAGTGGTGCCATGTGTGTCTCTGTTGATTTATTTCAAATCTTAGTTTGTGAAACAATCCCTAGAAAGGTAGGGAAAGAAATACAAAAAGGTAAATTTCTCCTCTTAGCATTCAAGATTTAGCTGCATGTAATGTACTGAAGGGGCAATTCTGATGTTGTTTACCAGTATAATTTTGACTAGAGATTTGAATGAAAAAGAAAGATGAGCTCTGTCCTGTTGCCAGGCAGGTTTGCATGAAACCTGTGTTTCATGAGGAAAATTATTATCATTATTCTTCCATTAAGAAACTTTAAGAATTGTGTTAAACTTCTCTAACCACTCCATTGCAGTCATTCCAGAGGGCAGATTCTGTAGGCTGTGATATGAGTAACTTCTGTGCCTCTCTATGCATAATGTTTTTGCCTTGTCTCATCGATTTAGTTGGGCAGGTAATAGAAGTTACCTGAAAATCTGAAGTCTGGAATGGTTGTGAGAGATGGTTTTGCTGTGCTCACAGGTAGGAAGGAATGTATGTGTGGTGAGGGAGTTTGTATTCTCTGGGGACACTTGTATAAACTCCTTTATTTTGTTTATGAGTGTATAGATCAGCGTGGAGTCCACAGTGCTGTGCTAATAGTTGGCCTGCTCAAGCTGCACAGCTGGCTGAAGGCAGTGCTTTTTGGTGTGTGTTCAAGTGACATGTGCAGACCAGCTTCCCTGAAACTATACAGTAGGGAGAGTGAAATTTTTGTCTTTCATTTTGCCAGCTCTTTGTCTGAGTATCGAGGTCCCTCTTACCTGCATTTTTGCTACATAATGTGAACCCAGTGTTCCTTCCTGAGCCAAGACTTCATAGTACTTAGCAGTCCAGAATTTCTGCGTGAGATGAGAAAGCTATAGGATTATGAATGTGATCCAGACATCAGTGCTGTACATTGGGAATGGGTTTGGCTGTGTTCCCTTTTCCTTCTCTGCCAAACGCAGACCTCTGTGCACTGTCGGGCATGTTAAGGCCTGAAGTTAACCCCAGGTGCGGCAGGCTGGAAGTAATGGAACCATTCTCACCTGCCTGGACAGAACAGCTCATATCCAGCTCCTATCACGTCTTTATTCAGTCGTCATGGTTTTTCTGGCAGCACGTAGCTCTCTATACATACAACAGCTTCGGAAAGAAATGACTGATCTGTTCCCCTTGGAATTTCTCAGCTTTTATTTCGTTTCCATATTGCTTTGTTGCCACAAGGGGGCAATGTTGTTCATGTTCCTTGCTTTCCCGCCTCTTGTGGAACGGGAAGGTTTCTTCGGCCTTGTGTGAGGAAAACCTGGTAGCTTGAGGACCACCCCCCCCTAGCCCTGAACTGAAGTTTCTCTCTTTAGTTACCATACATTTGCAAGTTCTTCAGTGCCTGGGGAAAGGCATGAATGGGGATCCTGAGGTGAAATGGATCTGATGCAGAATACAAGCAAGAGAGGAGTTTATCCTCTTGTCTTTTGTAAGGGTTTGAAAGGGAAAGGTGTGGATCTTAAGGTGGAGCAGGTTTTTTGTCTGACATGCAAATGCCTATGATTTAGAGCTGTAGAAAACTAACTTTGCAGAATTTATTTTGACTTCTTTTTCATCGCCCATGAAGCCTGTAGCAGACCTTCCTTAGTAGTCTGCCGTGTCAAAAGGTTTTGTTTGTGTCTAAATGGCTGCTCATCCATCCTCAGGAGACTTTCTGCAGTACTGAATGATTTGCAGATGTTGACTAGAGGCTGGGAGGTCACCTTTCCACAAGGCTGTGTTTATATTTTGTTTAAGTATTCTGTGAGCTATTACCTAAACTTTTGAGCACTTCCATAAAAAGGCCATCAATATGTTTGGTGAGGTTTTTTTCTGATGCAAGTAGGCATGGCTTATTCATGGCCATGAGGAGATAGCTCTTCCTGTTCCAAATTGTAGGTAGAATGTTGACTTGTGGTCAAGCTGTGACTGTGGCTAAGGAAGACAGACAGGATAGGAACACTCCCATTCCTGTCCAGCAATGGTGTATGTAAAATGGAAGAGTTTCGTCACTTTTGCAGCTTGTTTAGAGTTCCTGCTGGAGCCTGATGGTTTTTGATTTAGATGACCAGCCTGTTCACATCACTTCATATATTGACTTCTGGTAGCTTTCTTATTGTGTATGGTAGGTGTTACTCATACCCTATCTTTAAAACAGAACAACCAGGACGTACCCCTTGCTTTGGTTACAGAGTTACCTACCAGACAGTTCTGTGGCTGAAATTGACCATCAAAATAAGAGAACAGGTTAGCGCTACTCCCTTTACTTTTTTGGAGGGGATGGAACTAAAACAGGAGGGAATTTCCTTCCATAAAGCCACAAAATGCATCTCGTGGTGGAGACAGAACACATTCAGTGTATTCAGTCTTGTTCCTCATTTCACAAAGCCTGCATCATTACTGTTTTTTTCCTAATTGTTTGCAGCGGTTGCAGCTTGCTTATTCAAGTGTTTAATGTGTGTTCAAGTGTTTAAGTTATTCAAATGTTTAATGTTTATTCCATTCCATACTTTATTGCAGCAGTGATGTGTTGAGTTCACTCAAAGTGGGGAACTTGAGCTGGAGGAGGTCAGACCTCTGAGCTGTGGCAGAGAGGGGCAGCAGCAGGATGCTGGCTGCTCAAACTGCAGGTCAGTGGCCTCTGCCAAATCTACTGGATCTACTGGCTGTCCCTCAGCCAGGTTTTAGGTTCATGAAGTTTTAGTGCAGCTCAGTACAGCAGGGGGTGCCAGGTCTCAGCACTAGCACACCTCTTCAGATAGTTTGCAGCTAGGGGAAAGTTACACAGAACTTGTTCATTGGTCACCTTTTGATTCGCTATAACTGATGCTCTTCTTTTCATGTTCTGATTAGTGACTACTTAATTATTAAAAGGTGGTCTGACATTAGCATGTAAGGTCTCTTCTCACAGGAGTGATTTATGCTAACTAGTCCTAGGTTACCTTAGAGCAACCTGGCCAGAGGTTTCATCTTGACAGTAGCTCATTCCTGTGTTCCTCCAAGGACCACACTCCACGGTATTTAATTCTCCCCACCCCTTAATAGTTCAGGCCCATTACTTGTGGAATCCTAGCTATAATCCTCTAGTTTTTGTTTAAATTTATGGTGCTGTGCCTTTCGGGCAACCTTGCAGCCTTCATGTGTAACCTAATAGTCTTGGAAAAGTTTATGCTGCACTGTTTTCAGGCTTTATAAGAAATAATTCCAAAGATGCTTATTACAGTTCTTGTAAATTATGGTGATAGAGATGAGCAATATCTCAGCACTTAGTGAGGAACAGTTGGGTAAATAGAAGTTACAAAGAGATTTGCAAGCAGAGACAAGAAGTTCAGGTTTGTGGTTGGGAAGAGAGGATTGAGAGCAGGATGGCAAAACTGGTGTGGGGGAATGATTTCTGGCAAAGCTAGCCTGGACACCCAGAGGAATGAATGAAGACCAAATTTGTCAGTGCCAAACATCAACTGAGGTGATAATCTGAAGGTGACATGCCCATTTAGACATGATAATTATCTGTGTGGACAAGCTGGGCAAGTGTTATTTGTTTGGCCTTTTCTAAAGATGGAAAATACAAATTAGTTTTATCATGAGAATGTAATCACAGGCTGAAGGGTAGGAGAGGCTGCCATGCCATCTAAATGGCCAGTTGATGTTTACATATGTTCTGAGGTGATGCTGCCATCCTTCCAGCTTTGTGGTTTTTTTCCCAGACTGAGCCTGCTGTCTCTGTGTGAACAGATAAGACTTTGTTTTATTGACATGTTAAGAAGTTTAAGCTCTTGAATGTGCTGGTAGTCGAAGAGCAAGTAAAAAAAGTCCCTGTTTTCTTGCACATAGGTTCCTCCCCCCTGCCTTTGCTTGTTTCCCAATTTAAGAATGATGTAAGGTTGCTTTTTACTTCATTAAGGTTGCTTCTTACTTCATAAGAGGCCTTTTACTTCATTACTGAAAGTGTGTGGGTTGGGGGGGGGACTGGGGAATGGTGCCTTGTGCTTTCCCTCTTGCAGTGACTAATAGAGGTCACTTTTTGCTGCTGAGGTTCCCTGACTACTATGGAAAGCTGAGCATGTGCAGCCTTCATCAAACTTGAAGAAAGGCTTAAGCCTTCATTTTTAATTTTTTTTTTTCTTCTTAGCCTGAATTTAAATGAATAGCAATGACTGCAGCATACAGATTCTTTTTTTACCCATGTTAATTTTGCATCAGCTTGTCTTGCAAATTAAGAAAGTATATAAATAATTCTGCTTTCTGAAATGCCTTAATACTGAAATACCTTCTGTAGTCCCTTTCTGAACTTTGTTTCTTTGCACTGTCCTGGAAATGGAGACTTTTTCCCATTGGGGATTGTTCTGGGACTTTGTTTTGTGTTCATCTGTTCCAGCATGGCAGCAAGGGGACTTCTCATTGGATTCCAGTGATGTTTCTTAATGAGGATGGAAGAGGTGCATGCTTTCAAATGGCTTTTTTTTTTTTTTTTTTTCTTCTACTGAGAAATAATGAGATCTAGAGTTTGGTGAGCTGTTTGTTTTATTTTGTTTGTTTGTTTTACACAAGGCCTGCATGAGATGACCCTGCAACAAATACATTAAAGACAAGATTGTTTAGAAGTTGAAAGACAGCTGACTTCAAACAGATGGGTGCTTGAGGACACTATAAAACATATCTGTTCTCAGCTTTCCTGTATGCAGGGAATAAGTGTGAATAGTTTCCTTCTCTTTAAAGCTGTCCTTTAGGTTTATGTTTTCCTGTGGGGTCTGCACATGGCTTCCCTTCAGCTTCCTTCAGCTGCTGCAGGGTGGGCACCATGTCCAGACAAGCTCACTTGACCTGAAGCAGTTGCTTCTGTTCTTATCTGTTACCTGTATTGAGTTAGTGTACTTGTAGTATTCTGTCTAGGAGATGATGCTCAGTTTATGATTAATGGTGGTCTTTGACATGCCTCAGCTCTCTAGCTGGCATTCTTAGAACTTGGTGTCTAGCTTAAGTATGTTAAAACAATTTCAAAGTTTTGTTTTGGTTTTCTTTTCCTTTTGCCAAGAAACAAGTTATGGCTAGGCCCTCAAACCTTCTATTTCAGGTTTGCTTGTGCAAATAAAAGCTGTCTGTAACTTCCTTGAGTGTGGAGAGGAGCTAGAGATGTTGCTAGTATAGTGTGCCTTGGTTTTTGTGCTAATACAAGTTAGATATGTAGTCACTTACTTATATCTCATGCATGCAGCTACTCTTCACACTCTATAAATGCATACAGCATGATGTGCCTCGGAACAAAGTGTCATCACCCAATTATTTGCTCCTTATTACAGAATCTGGGCTGGAGAACTTGAAGTAGAGCAGCATGTGTCTACTCTGGGCCTGGAGGAAGAGGAGAGAGGGACCTGTGATCTGATTCAGTAATACAACTGTACACAAAATAGTGATGTCTAGGTTTCTCCACTTGATCTGTTCTGGTCTGTTGAATAGCTGCATGCATTTTAAACACTTTCCACATACATATTTAACTGATTGTGCCAAATGGTTGTTTCTGTGATGATGTAACTGACCCCTTCCCTTGCTCTCCTTGAGAAAACACCTGCTGGAACTGAAAGCTGGGAGTGAACAAGGTTCATTATCTGCCAGAAAACTGACTCATTTTTCTTTTTGAAATGCATTAGTATAAAATCCTTCCCTTGTCTTCATGAAGTGAGAGGGCTGGGGTGAGTGCCTGAACTGCCCTGTTGACTTGACTCTCTTCAGCCTGAGCAAGAACATTTTAAAGGCAGTGATTGATGTGTGATGGGACCTGTTTTCATAGTCTTGGAAGCCTGTGAAGATAACAGTATGGCTTCTGCCCCCTCAGGAAAGACACCTCCTCCTCAGTTCCCTATGGAGAAGCAGAAGCCCTATGTAATTATCCCAGAAACTGATGCAGATCTACATGTGTGAGTAAGCATAGGTTTCTACTGTCCACACAGTCTACGTGTTGGGAACTCCAAGAAAAGGAGAATTTGAAGCAATCTTTATACATATGAAGGCAGGTAGAAATGCTCTCGGAATAGCAAAGCTTTCTGCAGGCTGAGGGAGTTCAGTTTGTTGGCTATGTTTTGGCCATGCTTTCAAGCATGTTTTCATAACCATAAAGACTAGGAGCAGGTGCCCTCTGGATGGATTTCTGATATAATTGCATGTTGTTTCTTGTCTAGGTGGAGGAAGATGATGCCTGTCTTCAGCTTGGCTGCCTTCCCCATTCTGGGCACTGGTACATAACTGCCAGTGTAGAGCAAAACAGCTCATGCAGTAGCTTGAGCTGATTTTATTTTATTTTATTTTTTTCTTCCTTTCCTTGTCCTCTAGCTTTGCCCGTGCAGAATAAAAGTGCAAGATCTTTAGTCATTCTCTTCATTATGGAGTTATTTCCAAACTAATCAGCGCTGCCACAACTGCTCTTAAACCTTTTAAAGCCTATCATGAGTTTGTGTTTCCTCTTGCCTATATAAGTAATGCATTAATCATTCCCTGGGTGCTGTATGATGAGGCCCTCTGCATAACAGGTAAAGTAGGTGTCAGCAGCTGAAGTAATAGATTAATAGTGTGACCCTGGGTCCATTTAAAGGATCTGTCATCTTCCTCAGAACCACTGCCTTTTCCTATGATGAAGTCCTAAGATACTGTGTAGCTCCTGCAGCATCAGGTGGTCCCTGGAAGTTGAAGTTCCTAGTCTAAGAGCAGAGTAGTAGCAATAGCATAATTCATCATGTGTTATTTACTTCCTAGATAAACCCAAGCAGGTAAACCTTCGAGGGTTAACCATGTTCTTCTTGAAAAATCTCCTTGTCTTGTAAAGAGGAGAATTAAAATCCCAGTGCTTGTTTCTGTTATTTGAGCTTTTACCCACAGTACTTTGTTTTCTGTAACTGTGCTCCTTTTCCCTGCTTTCCTTCCGAAATGTACTCCTTCCTTTTCTGACTGAAGGCCTAACATGCTGTTTTCTGACTGAGAAGTCCTTACAGCTTGTGTTCTACAGGATTCTTGCCCAGAATCATTGAAGGGGGAAAAATGTTTTTTTTGTTATAACTTCTCTATCAAACCTGCTTCTCTGACAACTCCACACTCCCACGGCTGGGAAGGATGTCTTCTCTGTTCACAGTTGCCCTGCAGAGTTAACACAAGTTCTTTCTTGCAAACAGGGCAGTGTTCTGCTGGAATGTAACTGTGATCAGGTAGTGCATCTTTGCTTTCACTGCTTTCACTAAAGAAAGGGTTTCAGGTGTGACCTTTTTACTTGCAAGGGGTGTTCATTATGTGGAATAGCTTTTTTCTTTTCTTTTTTTAATGGAAAAGAAGTGGTGAAAAAAAGAATCCTGACAGGGCTTGGGTTCTTATAAGAAAGTCAGCCAGCAACTCTGGTTGCTCACTGAGGGTGAGTTGTATGGCAAAGATGTGAACACGGGGATGAAGGATAACTCAGAGAACTGCAAAAGTTGAGCGTTGAGGTTTTCCTCAGTAGTGAATTTCTCACGGTATCTATCTCTTGCAGATTGTTACAACTGCTTTAAGAGAAGTCTGACTGTTTTGTTTGACTGTTTCTTCTCTTCTAATCACCTGTCTTAATTGAAAATCTTGATGCGAGGCTATATACATCTACCCATAACCATGCAGGAGCTGAAACAGTCTTGAAATGTTAACTTGAAAGTATGAGATTATGTTAAAGACTTTATTTTAGAACTTGTCTTTTCAGGCAATTTTTAGAACTGCATACTGGTTGCTTTTTCTATTTTAAGATGGAATACAAAACTGGTTGGTAGGAAGAGTGTTTTTCTGTTTTACGGGAGCTTCAAAAATTTTGTGGAAAATAAAGCTATGGAACAAAATACTTCATGGTTTCTTCTTATATTTCTGTTTGCTCTTTGAAAGTAAACAGCATAATACAGATATGTCTGAAACTATTTTTCTCTAGTCTGAGAAAAGAGAAAGGGTTAAAAAAACAAAACCAAAAAACCAAAACGAGCCAATGGGTTGGATTGGTTGAGGTTTTTGTTTAAAGTAGTTTCTACTGTTCTGTTGGGGCTGTAACTGGTTTCCAGGAATTAATTGGTTTTGTTGACAGTGAATGATTTGAGTTCAGGATTTGAGGGAGGGTTGCAGTGCTATGTGGCAGATGTAGAACGTTAAGCTCTATTCATGCTTCAGCTTTATTGTTATCTTTATGTTAAACATTGCACTGCTGTAAGACAAAGATGACTGAAGGAAATCTAGTTTTAAATAGGGACAAGTGCTCATCATGTGTACTGACTGCGGGCTGTAATTTGGAGAGCTGAGAAAATCTGCAGTAGTGCAGTAATTTCACCTCTAAATGGGCAAGAGGAAATAGAAAAGCCTTTCCAGGGATGATATAAAATCAGAGGAGGAAACTCACAGAAGCTGTCAGAATTGTCAACATCCTTCTGCTTCAAAAGTTAACAATTAATTGCTCTATTTTGGGCCCTCCTCATAACTGAAAGTAGTGACTCTGGGAGTGGCAGAAGTGTTTGTTTCATTTTACTCTTTTGCTCTGGTGTGCAACAGCAGCTTTGGAGGATGGCAGCTGACAACACCCTTTTGATTTTTATTGCATGGGGAGGAAAGCCCTTCCTTCAGTGTGCTGTGGTGTAGCTACCCAGTCATATGCATGCTGTGACAGCATATGTAAGATGTAGTGTAGGAATTGTGTATCTGTGGAAACTGTCTTGGTTAAGTGGTCAGGGCAAACCAAAACCCATAGAACACAACTGCTTCTGTTATTTCCCCTTAGCCCTCCCAAGGGAAGATGAAAAGGGCATAAGGAAGAGAGACTTTCAAGGCTGAAAGTGAAAACTAACAGGTTTACTAGAATAGGGAAGGGATAGTAACACATAGGATAATAATGAAAATTATGTATACAAATCTGATTGCTCTGGTTGAAGATACAAGTGCCCAAAAGTCCCTCGTGGCATAGCCAGCTCAAAAAGGATCCAGATCTCTTCCCAGTCCCTGACAGAGTTGGATCCTACAGAGTATGTGGCACAGGCTTCTCTCCAAGATGTCTGAGCACAAGAAGAAAGAAAGAAAGGCAAAGGAAGGGGCTGATGTTCCTTCTCTCTTGGCTTTACATTATATGATACATATACATTATAGATCTATATACATTGTAGAGTATGGCAGGAAGTGGGAGAGAATATTGACCCTCTCTGTTCTGCCTCCTGGATCCCTTGGAGTCTTAAACAACACCCTCCTAGGTTATTGTACTGATACAATAAAATTAGCCTGTGCCTCCTCAAACCTTAACAGGAACAGTTACTAAAAAGTTAAATTTGCTGCACTGAAGTATTTTCTCAGAGCCTGCTGAGATGAATCACTTGGTCCCAAGAGACCTTTGGTGGTGATCCTCATCCCTGTGGGGGGAGAGTGTGGTTATACTCTGATGGCTGCTGCACTGTGAGGAGCTTGCTTTGTGACATTTTCCTTCTCAAGCTGCAGCTTCTGGCATTCAGCTGCTTAATTCCATTTTCTGTCTTGTGTGCTTGCACTCTCTTTCTCTCCCTTGTCTAAAGGTGTCCTCTAACTTGGACCTTGCTTCCTTTCACCCCTCCCTGGAGATGACAGCTGTGTGCAGACCCTAGGTAACAGCAAGTGTCAGTACCATAGCTGCTGGTGCCTGGCAGAAAAGGAGTCTGCTGAGATCTCAGTGCTGCTGAACAGGGACAATTTATATCTTCTTGTAGTAGTTTTAATTAAAAAAAAATAAACCAACAAAAAAACTACTCTCCCACCTCCTATCTTAGCAAGCTGGGCCAGAAGCATCTCTCACAGGGTGAGCAGAGTTAATCTTCATCATTGCAGCATTGACTGACAACCTGGAGGATGATAATGTGTGTTTTGGTTTGATTTTTTTTTTTTTTTGGTGAGCGGGGGAAGAGAGTAGAAATTGCAGTTTCTCTGCTAATTGTACTTTAGATGTCATTTCTGACAATTTCTTATTGTCTAGACAGAGATAGTGGAGCAATTGCTTTCACAGAGCCTAGTGTTAGCCTGTTATATATCTGGGTAGCAAAAATGAGGGGTGTGGGAGAGGAAAAGGATGCTGTAAGCACAAGAAAAGGATTCAGAAGTCAAGCATGATCTTCTGAAATGTTTCAAAAGGAGGTGTTCTCTCTTTGCATGCTTCTCTGTAAGAAACCTGAGTGTTTAGTGGCTAGCAGTTCCCCATAACAGAGCTGCTTCTCTTTATCTATGGATTGTGTTTATCCAGAATTGCTCCCAAACTCAGTGTTTGCTGTGGTTGGATATTGGTCTGCCATTTACTTTGGGCTTACTGAAAAAAAAAATAGTCTGTATCTCTTCTGGGACTTGGGGTGGCAAAAGCTATGAATGTGACACCTAGAAGACCTGATAGAATGCAGCATAGCTTATTTTAAAAACATTTTTCTCTGTGTTCTGGGAGGCAGTAGGTTACAATACCTGTGTCACAATGAGGGGACACTTTATTGATGGTTATAGCAGTGTATCTATTACTGAATGTCTTTGGCTGGACCAGATCCCTTTGGATCTGTAACTTGAGCCTTAAAGGGCTCAGTCTAGATTGAGTTAGTTGAATAATAGATTTTATTTCACAGAATCACTGAATTATCAGTCAGAAGGGACCTCTAGAGACCATCTAGTCCAACTCTCCAATTAAACCAGGATTCCCTAGAGCACATTACACAGGACTGAATCCAGGTGGGGTTTGAATATCTCCAGACAAGGGGGCTCCACAACCTCCCTGGGCAGCCTGTGCCAGTGCCTTCTCACCATAGTAGAAAAGTTTTTGCTTTTGCTTTTTTTTTCCCTTATGTTTAAATGGCACTTCCTATGATCCAGCTTATGCCCATTGCCCCCTCTTCCTGTCACTGGGAACTACTGAGAAGAGTTTGGCTCTGTCTTCCTTGCTCCCACTCTTTAGATACTTGCAGACTCTGACAACATCTCCCCCTCAGCCTTCTCTGGGTATCAGGGACCTTTCATGTGTCAGGCAAACGTGGTAATGCCCTTTTTATTTTAAGGAAACTAAGCCTCAGTGCTGTTCATAAGACAATGAAGAACTGCCAGTGAGACTTACAATTGGCTATATATTTTAGCAGTTACTGTTGAGTGATTTAGTTTTGTCTGCCTAATCTGTGACTGTCACGGTTTAACACTGGCCCGGCAGTAAAACCAAATGAGAGATGCACTCTATTAATCCCTCTCCCCTCCCAGATAAAGGAAGGAGAGAGAATAAGGGAGAGAGACGTATACTTTGGAAACTAAACTACACAACTTTAATGAAACAGTAGTGATAAATAGGAAAAAATTACTAAATATATACAAATATACAGGAAAACTGATCCCATGTTCCTCCTCCCTATCCCCCAATAACTCTCACGTCAGCACCGAGGCTGCAGGGCAGCCCTGGGAAAGTCCAGGCTGGAATCCTGGGGTCAGGAGCAGTCAGGAGCTGGGGGCAGGAACACACAGATTCAGGTTGGGATGGATCAGGACCACAGGCAGAGGAATGGATGGAATCCTCTCAGGATGCTGAAGCAAACAGGGAACAGGTGAAGAAGGGGAAGCAGGAAGGGGTTTGATCCTCATGATCCCTCAGATTTATACTGAGTATGATGTGTATGGGATGGAATACTCTGGTCAATTCTGACATCTATCTTGTCTGGTCCTCCCCAAAGGAGGGGTTCAGGTGGAACCTCCTTACTCCTTCTGGAGGGTAAAATGTTCCTCAGAGCTGAGCAGTGTCCTTGGCTCTGCACACCAATCTCTGGCAGTAATTATAAACATGGAGTGTTATCAGTCCCAGAAGCAGACACTGCCTGAGAAACTTGCTGTTAATTTCAGCAAGTGCAACTACTTACAAGAGACTTAGCTGAAAGCAAAAGTACAAACCAGAAAATCACCTTTATCCTGGCCCAAACCAGGACAGTAAGTCTAGTGTGTGGCTTGCATGCCTCAGCATGAGAGAGTTCAGGAGCTGAGTTTGGTCTGGAAAGGCTCTGCTGGAAGGGCTGTCTTAGCTGAGACTGTTCAGTTTGGACAGTGCAGGCTCAGTGAGGATTCTGGGGAGCATGTTTAATGGAGTGAGTCTGTTCCTGTAACCTTGCTGCAGGGCTTCCTAGAGAACTTTACTGATGAAGGAGGTGCTCCTAAAGCAGCAAGCAGCTCATGTTGCTTCATGAGGTGGAGTCGTAGGTCCTTCAGGTAAAAATCACAGGGCTGTGAGGGCTGAAGGAAGTCTGTTTATCCAGATATCCATCCATCCTGTGACTCAGGCAACTTTTGGTTTGTGTTTTACTGAAGTAATAACCATCAGTTCTCATCTGAGGTGCCAGGTACCTGGTGGATGAAGGCTCTGCAAGTATTTATTTCAAGCATCAGGTGGAGTGTAGAGGTGGGAAGTGTAGGTTCTCCAAAGTGCTGTTCCCAAGTCGAGCAGAGGAACTCCTGGCTGCCTGTACTGAGTTACTGCAATGTGTACCCTGCTTCTGCTTCTTCATCCTACTGGTACCTTCTGGTCAGTATACATTTTGATTTCCTTCAGTGCAACTGCTGACTGCTTTCTGAAGGTGATCCCTCTGCCTAGACAATTGCTAGCCTGTCCAAAGGTGAGAAGAGACATGGTTGGTGAATACCTGGAGACTCCTTTCTAACAGAGTGTGCTGGGTTCTGAAGCATGTACTGATGCTCTTCCCCTGTGGTGCTGATTTTGCTCTGTCATTTAGTGGATAGATTGAAAGGCTGGGAAAGAGGGTGGTATCTATAGTGTATAGGTGCCAAGATTTTTGTCAGGGTTGAGTTTGGTTTTTTTGTGTGTTCACATTATCAGAACACTGTAGGCATTGCAGAGAAATGGTATCAAACAAGCCTTCTGCATTGTGTGCAGATTGCTCACATTTTAAGGGGGCAGCTCCTGTTTGTACAGTTGTGGCCCTGTCAGGGCTCCCTGTGGGAGCTCTTTCTCCCAGATTAAGTCCCATGATAGGCAGGATGGTCCAGCAGGGGTGGCAGCCTTGGCAGTAGCTCAGAGACTGGATTTAAACATGATGCAGGTGGTAAGTATGCTTCCTAGGTATAGGACTTCAGGTACACTTCATAAAGCTGCTGCACTCTTTGTTCTTGATTAACTGCTTTTTCATATATTCACTTATATGCAGGAGAGAGGGTTTGGTAAGGCAGGATTTTGAATTATGATAACTTTCTGGGGAGCAAAGTATTCCTGATATCTAGCAGTGTTTTGACTCAGTAACCTGGGGAATTAATTAATCTCCAAGTTTAAGAGATTTAATAACTGTTCTTGAATAAGACAAATGGTTGCCAAGCAACTTTGTGCCAGAGAGAACAGAATTTCTTATCTTCTGTATAGTCCAAGTGCTTTGCTGCAAGTTCTGAGTTGCCTGAGCTGCCACATGCCTTTCCAAGTAACTGGAGTCCTTGGATCTCTTGCTGTTTTCTATATTCTAGATTTCTAATGTAAATAAAGTACTTTTTGTTTTAACTTTTCACAGTTTACTACCAATGTAATCTTAAGTTCCTGATGGAGGGGGCTGTGTGAAAAAAAAATACATCTCATTTGCCTTTTTTACTGTCTTTATATAGCTAGTAAGGGGAAACAGGGAGTGGTTTATATCTGGCCCTGCTTTCTATGTTGATGCTTGATGTCCTGCTCTGCAAATGCTAACTGCAAATTAGGAGTGTGGGGCTAAGACTGATAAGTTCACATCCTTCTCATCAACTATATGTGCGAATGAATAGAACAGATGTGGTGTTGAACCTCGTTGACTTTCAAACTGCAACAGTTTTCATTTGAGTTACAAAGACTAGAAAGCAAGTTTCAAAGGGAAAAGTCTTGAAAGGGAACTCAGCAGCCTCATATAAACTTTTGGCAGTTGATTTCTCTATTCTCCATACCCGCTCCAAATCATCTCTCTTGTTAATCTGATGGCTACAGCAGTCTTGAATGAGTCAGTCTTGAAACAATGCTATTCTCTGCTTTGTGACACACAGCTAGATGGAAGTATGTAGAAGCTGGGGTGGAGGACATGTTCCTGCTATATACTTTTGATTCTGCTGCCCTTGTGACTCAGACTTGCTTCTCACATATTCAAGCTGTCTGGCTACATTTGCATATATTTACATCTTGGGTGAATATTTGGTAATTGTCCCTATGGCTGACATTTGAAATGATGTTTCATAGCTGAAAATTTCTCTTTCTAAGCCTCGAGACTGAGTGTCTTGCTATGAATAAACACCAGTGGTGTCCTTAGAGCCCCCATGCTGAGCTGTGTTCATTGTCCTGTGCTCCTTGACCTGTTCTCTGTGTAGCACATTTGAGTAGGTAAGAATTTAACAGATGGCTATGGCAGTGTTTGTAGACATGACAAATTGGGATGGCTTGTCTCCAAAGGAGAAGCAGTGTCTGCATCTTTCTCTTGAGACTTGGAGGTGGGTTTGGGACCACTCTTCTTTCTCACTCAAGATTTTCTTTTCTCCTGTGCAGTGAAAATTTTACACTTCAAATAGTTATGTGATGAAAACCCGTTTTGCCATCAGTGAGTGGATCAGCATGATGCAGGATTCTCTGCACTGATGATAGAAATAGTCTTAAGAGGTTTCAGAAAGTAGGGCGTGAATAGTTGGGATGTTTCTGAATGGTATTTGACTTTGGAATTTCTTTTTTCTTTCTAGGAGATTGCTGGAGTCTTCCCTCATTTCATTATCTCGCTATGATGGAGCAGGGTCCCGGGAACATCCCATCTACCCAGATCCAGCCAGGTAAGAGCTAAATGCAATATAAATGCATTTAAGTTTTATAGACAGAAGCTTCATAACTCACTGAATCCTTTGGGAATGGGAGGCCTATCTCCTACTCATTTGACTTGCTAGGTGGGCAGGGTGCAAATCAAATCAAAAGATTATGTTAAGTCTGGGACAGAATGATTAAAAGAGGCAGAACTTGTGGTTGAAGTATGCACAGAAGGGTTTCTGAAATCATTTGGTATGGAGAACACTAGGTCGTAAGCAGGTCCAACAGTAAATGGGATTATACCAATAAATTTAAAATCTCTTTTGAAGAAAAATGAAGAAAAAACAGTGTTTATTCAGGATTAAGGGAGGATGCAGCAAAGTCAGTTTTGAGCTGCTGTGAACAGGCAACATGCTTGGAAGAATGGAGTGCCTTCATAAATGTATCTGTATGAGAGTATAACCAGTATGTTAAGTATACTTAACTAAGAACAAAATGCTGAAAATTGTTTCTGAAGAGTCATGAATCATTGACATTAGACATAAAAACACCTGTGATGCTTTTTAGTCTCCAGAAGAGGTGGAGTGTTTCAGAGGATGAGAAAAAGCAAACACAGCAGAGTTACTGAAAATGGGAGGGAATCATCTTTTCAGTTTCTACTTAGTGTATTAAGAAAGAGCAGATGGGTAATGGGACCCACAGACTCTGTCAGAAGAAATTACAGAAACAGCAAGCAGCTTTTGGAAGCTTTCAAAGAATAACTTGTGACAAATAAGCTTTCTTCAGGTGAGTGTAACAAAACTATGAATGAGGGAAATTGAGTAAGTGTAAAATATGTCTTGCCTCTGACAGAACCTGTGACATAGCTGCACGGAATGCAGGCTACTAGGATTTATCATAATGGGGAGTACAGGAATACCTGTGTATGGGAGTTCAATATCTGCACTGATGAAGGAGGTTTCTTGGTTTTATTTAATTTTGTTCTTTTTTATATTATTAACAATGAAATGTGCATTTTTATGCAGATGATGCTTAACTACAGATTCTGAAATAAAAGGCTATATTGCAAAGTGGACAGATGGTATGATTATGGTGGTAAACAGCTCCTTGCTAACTACATATAGGTAGAGCCTTGTAGAGGTAAAATCTTAGAGTAGGCTTTTATTCCACTTGTTGCAAAAAAGTTGCTTTGTAAATATAATTCAAAGGCTGGGGAATTACCTAAATAAAACTGGTTGTAGTGAGGTGAAAGTAGGATACAGTGTGTTACCTGTCTGTATATAAAGTCACTGGGAGACCAGCCTAGATAACTGCAGAAAGTCTTGACAACTGTACATCAGGATGATGGGGTTTGCCTGACCAATAGAGTGTGTAGCCAACACCATGTTCTTTAAAACTGCCTTCCTCATGAAGATGAACATCACTGAGAGCAGCAATGTCAATGTTAAGTCCTGACAGTTCAGCAGAATGAGCAGAATGATGCTCAGGACACCCATTGTCTGCTGTAGCAAGCATGGTTCTGATGTTCCAACATGGGAGTGTCAGTCTGGACACACCTTTAGAGGCAGGTGTATGTCTTTGTCTTTTTGTCTTTGTTTGTCCTCATCAGAAGATGCTCATTGACCACGGCTAGCCAAATGGGTTTGGGGTGGAGATGAGCCACCTTTAGGTGGATAAAACCACCTTTAGGTGGGCTAACCTTCTGACTTTTCTAGGCCCCTCTCTATGTGGAGCAAGCAGTGCTCTCCTTGAAAAAGGCTGCTTGGTCACTCTGGATGCTGCTGAACAAGACTGTCATCTTTTGGGTCACTCTTGAGCAGTCTATGTCCTGAGCTGCCTGCATGCAGGGTTGGGGCTGTGGCTTTCAGGCACCTTTCCCCTGCCATTTCAACCCTCACCTGTCACTGCAGGGCTTTACCAGGGTGGGTCCATCCCTTGAGCCTGGGATTTTTTAGGTGAGGCACAGTGTGCATGGAACTGTCCCCCCCCTTTATTCCTAAGGTTCATCTGCCCCAGCCTAGCAAGCTTGGATGGTGACAGCCAAGTCCTCAGGTTTAGTTAGAGTATCCTTCTCTTAGATGGATGGCCTGCCAGGGCTAAATGAGCTTCATCTACCTGGGTTTGGAGCTAAGAGTTGTCCTTGTAGGATGGTTGCCTGACAGCCCATGGACACACCTTGTCTGACCCTTCAGTTGTGACCTGTCTGGCATGGGAGACCCTACAGGAGGCATATGCCACCCCCAGTATAGCTCCCAACACCACAAGGGCACAAAAGCTCCTCCCCAGGACAAGGGGGTGCCCGTGGAGGGATAATGAATGTAAGAGCTTGCTAAATGGCAATTGGAGAAGTGACAAGTAGAGGGACTAATGTACCTGGAAAAGATGAAAATTGATATTTTACAAAAGGGAAAATTTTACAAAAGGTAAAAAAAAAATAAATCTACATTCAGACCTATGAATGCAAAGAGCTAGTAAATGTCTGGAAGTGCACAATTCCTTATCTCTGGAATGTGTAATCCAGAGCAGGCAGATTTCTTGCCCAGAAGGACCTGGATCTGTCTCTCCAGGAGCTGCCTTTTTAAAAAAGGAGTACCTGCCTAGGTTACTGAGTTGTTGGTTTTTTTCTTTTTCTCTCATATCTCTGCTATGATGAACCTCAATAAAACATATGAAAACAGATAACTGTCTGAGACATTTCCTAGCATAATAATGTAAAAAATATTTTTCTACTTGAAGCCATTTTTAACTGATATGATACTCTTCATGTGACAGTTCTAAGTGTTTTTTAGACTGTGGGAGAAGCTTGAGTTTATTTTGAGTTTGGAAGAGAAGGCTAGGGTTGAAAATTCAACCAGGGTTAATTTTAAAATGTCATTGTCCTTTTCAGAGGATGAGATTCATAGATGCATAATCAGCAGTTCCTTTCATTTTCTATGTGCATGTATTATGGCATAAATTTATTTTTAGGTAGAGAGGCTCTGGCTTACAGAAAGGCTAAAGAAGAGGACATCTCATTTATGAGGGTGCTATGGTATTTCCTTGGTTTTTTATGCTTGGCCTATTAAGTCTTCAGGGGAGTAGAGAGTTTGTACAGCAAAACCTCCATTATATACGTATGCACAAACTTGTCAAATGCTACATAAAAGATCCAGGAGGAATCCAAAATCTAGCATGTGGTTCCCATTACCTTTTTGCTGTTAGCTGGCTAAGTTTTTAGACCCTTGAGTTTGTAGTTTGTCTGCCAAATTTGCCTCTTTACCATTATGGCAGCCTAGTAGGGTACAAGGAGCTTACCTTGGGGAAGGCATTCTCTTTTTGTGTCTACATGACTTCTAATTCCTTTTTACTTGTCACCTTATCTTTTGCCTATATGTCCTGAATGTATGGCAAAGTGGAGAACTGGATGTCCATGGTGGGTATCTTCATGCAAAAAAACATTTATATAATCTGTCCCTTCAATTATTAACATGTTACTTAATTATTAATTAATGCTGTTGTGTATATAAAACAGATAAGCAAAATCTTACACAGTACATTCCCATAGAATCACCACAGCTCTTGAAAGGATAAAACAAAAAGGTCATATTATCAAAGATAATTTTGAAGTTGCAGTTTTGTTGCTGGTTGTAATGTAGCAGTGAAACTGTGATATTGGTCCCTGTAAAGTTGAACATATCCTTAAGGGTCTTCATGGCTTGAAACTTTAGCTTGAAACTTTATTTTAAATATAGATAGCATTCATAGAAGGTAGACAGGCCACCTCTCTTTGTGATTGCAAAAAAGTGTATTTTAATCTCTAGACTACTTCCTGTTATTCACTGCTCATTTGAGGGGTTTTGGGGTTTTTTAATTTTGTTTAAAGCTTTCATTTATAGGCTAAAAGTTAGGGCTGCTCTCTCCATTATCCGTGTCTTGCCCATGGTGCCTTTGCAGGAAATCAGTCATATTTTCAGGACTCTGGAAAGTACCAGTTTGAATTGAATAAAAAGGAACAAAATCAAACACATGTATGGACTGGGTGGGGATCTTGAAGCTAAAGGAATAGAAACCTTAATGTCTAATTTCAGGGGTGGAGGGTAGTGTTGTCATCTCCCTTTCTTCCCTCAGATTAGAGTTCAAGTCTAATCCAAATAAGGCTAAAGAAACTTAGTTAAGCATCTGAACTACCTGGACTTTAATAGTGAGTAAATCTGTCCAAAAAACGCAAATAATTTGCTAGGAGCTGATGATATATGCAAGGTAGGAAGAGTGTGTTTTTAGCATCCAGGAAAGGGGGTAATACTGGTGTGTTGAGAGCAAAGGACAAGCTAGGTGTGAGAGAGGATTAGGAGTTAATTGCAGAGATCTATTTTCATTCAGGTGGGATGCAAGGCTTTTAATGCTTCTTTTAACATAAATCTAGTGGGTGTGATGACATGGACAATATATGAAATCCCTACCCTTTGAATTGTAAAGCAGTTAGAGCTCTTAAACTTTTTTTTTCTCCTGCCTGATGCTTTATGGTGCTCCCATTAATTATGCTCAAAACAATAGAACTTTCCTTCAGAGTTTATTTGAACACTGCTGCTGTTTGGTATCGATTCTTATGATGGGTGCTTGCTGGGCTTAGTTGTGTGATTGGTAATAAATGAAACAACAGGCTCCAAAGAGGTCTGAGGAGCAAACTTTGTGCTGTGGATGAGCTTTTTGTCTATAGGTACTTGTGTAGTGCTTCTGTTTCAACAAGGGAATCAAGTGGGAGTGTAGCAGATAAAGGGAAAATTACTTCTACTTGCTGTCTTTATTTACTCTGTCTTACGAATAAAATGTAAACAGCCGATTTTCTGATACACTATTACTGTCCCAGCTCAAAAGCAAAAAGAAGACTGGCTGTAACTCTCTACTTGTGTGACAAGTGTCTGTATATCTCTGTCTTCCTCAGATTGTCTCCTGCTGCATATTATGCTCAGAGGATGATCCAGTACCTTTCCCGGAGGGACAGCATTCGACAGCGCTCTATGCGATACCAACAAAACCGTCTCCGTTCTTCCTCCTCCTCTTCTTCCACTTCAGAGAACTCAAGCCCATCTGTAGAGGGAAACGATCTGGAATTTGAAGATTTTGAGTAAGTGTGCATGCTGCCCTGCCCTCTTGCTTGAGTCTGTTAGCAGAAAAACAGCTTTGTGGCGTCTTGCTGTTAACCAAATACAGTGCAGGCTTCCTGTAGGAACAAGTTAAGACAGTCGATAATAATTAGAGCAGTGATTGCTACAAATAGGTGTTCTAGTTTCTATTATGTAAATTAAGGGAGATTTAATCTATCTTCAACACATCAGGCTGTCTCAACTGTATTTAAAAGAAGAGTAAATAAAGAAAAGGAGAACTTTTTCTCCAGTGGAACAGATGAGAAGCCAACAGTTTGAGAGCCTTCAAATCTTGAAACAGAGCAGGAACCACTAAGAGGTTTTGCAGAACTTGGTTCTTTGGTCCTAGGCTGTGGGAGACAGGGAAACATGTACTGTTACTGTTACTTGCTCTGTCTGTACAACTTTTGCTAAATAAGCTGAAGTTTCTGGGATTGTTGTTTTTTGGTTTTTTGTGACAACTTGGTGATTGTGAGTCTGTGTTACAGCTTAATTTCCTGTAAGGAGTGTCATGGTTTACAGCTGGGCTGACAATTAACTGAATGAAAGATGGTCTCTATTAATCCCTATTAATCCTCTATCAGTTAAATTTAATTAATTAAATCTATTAATCCCCCTCCCCTCCTTGATTAAGAAAGGAGAGAGAATAAGGGAGAGACTTGTTGTTTGGAAACTAAACTACACAGCTTTAATGAAAGCAGTAATGATAAAAAGGAAAAATTATTCAATATATACAAATATACCCAGTAAGTCTGGTTGTCCCTCTCTTGCACCTGGCTAGGGGCAGGACACCTCTAAGCACATATTGCAGTGTCATTACGTGCATTACTGGGGCTTGCATCCCCATTACTCAGACCTGATGTGCTGGGATTTTGATTCACCAGCATATTCAGATTGGGTAACTCAGCACTGGAGACTTGAGCAGCTTGGCTTGGAGACTTTTAGACTTTTTAGAAGGACCTCCTTTTGTGTCTGTCTTACTCAGCAACTTACATACTCGTGCCTGTAGGACAGCAGTAGGTTTCTTATCCCACTTTTTCATGTCCTCTCCACACTCACTCAGGAATGTCCAAAGGATTCCTCTTATATTCTGTTTCTCTTGATTCAGTCTCATAGGGCATTTCTTCTTAATGGTAATGTGGCCTCCTTCTCCTGTTTGAAACAGGTTGGAAACTAAACTACACAACTTTAATGAAAACAGTAATGATAAAAAGGAAAAATTATTAAATATATACAAATATACAGAAAGATTACACCACGTTCCTCCCCCCTTTCTTCCAATAATGCTCACATCACCACCAAGGCTGCAGGCCAGCCCTGGGAAAGTCCAGGCTGGATTCCTGGGGTCAGCAGCAGCAGGGAGCTGGAGGCAGGAACACACAGATTCAGTATGGAATGGATCAGGACCACAGGCAGACAAATGGACAAAATCCTCCCAGGATGATGAAGGAAACAAGGACAGATGAAGGCGAAAGGTTGAAGGAAGGAAGAAGGAAAAGGGCAGAAGGGGTTTGACCCTTGTGATCTGTCAAATTTATACTGAGTATGACATACATGGGATGGAACACTCTGGTCAATTTTGGTCATTTATCTTGTCTGCTCCTCTCTAAACGAAGAGTTGCAGGTGTGACCTCTTTACTCCTTTTCTCTTTGCAGAGCCCAAGATATTCCTCAGAACTGAGCAGTGGCCTTGGTTCTACATACCATTCTGCAGCCATAACTATATATTTTCCCTGAGTGCTTTAAGTGCTTTGCTTGATTTTTTTTTTTTTTTCTCTATTTGTATATAAGTTTGATTACAGTATACCATGATTCTGAGCACGGCCATATAAGTAGTCTATGGTTGTGCTGTATTGTGGAAGTTTAATAGGAGCTGTAAACTCAAAAATACTCCCTTTTATGTTGCTGCCACCAGCAGAGGATGCTGTCAACTTTGCTACTGTCATAATTTTCATGTTCTCTTGCTGCAGTGCTACATACTTGGAATGGCATGTTGCTAAATCTCCATGTCCTCTGTGGCAGGGTAAAGTCCCTTTACGAAGGGCACTAGTAACACTTAACTGTTCCCAGAAAACCAAAATACTAATCCCTTTCTGACTCTTGAAGTGGTGGCAGACTTTTTTTCTCCTTAAAATGTTCTGTGAAGCTGCCATTTCCTGCTCCAGCTATTAAATATTCAGGAGTACAGGGTGAGTGAATGTATATCCTTGTCATTGTAGCCTTGTTTGTGTAAGATGTAAATGAGGGGTAATAATGAAGAAGAGTCACTGCCTAGTAACCTTTACCAAGCAACTTTCAACTTTGTTGTCTGAAAGAGTAGAAATATGGTGGCTGCTTTTGTGAGGCAAGTGCATTGCAAGCATAGACTTTAATATTTCCATTGTTCCACTTCATTTGTCTGAGGCAACTTGTTCTGCTGGGGAAAAGAAAAGATGGTAAATTCCTCATCCACAGAGCTAGGCAAATGCCTGCAGAGGAGTGTTTTCCCCTGCAGATAATATTCACACAGCAAGAGTAACCAGTCAGGGAAGAAAATCCAACCATGCTAAGATTCTCTTTCATTTCATACAGAGCAAAAGGAAGTGTTTATTCCTTATCGTGCAGTGGCTGAATTTGTTGGTTAGAGATGTCATATTGAATTTTGGTCTGTGTATTTAAGACATGCTATCTTTTCACTTCTCTGCTTCATTATTTCTCTTGGCTGATTAGAGGGAGCTGGTGTGCAGAATCCCTGGAGCTGAAATTTGTCTCATGACTCATTTGATTTCTACTTCTGATGCTTCACAATGAAATATCTCATACAGAGTTCTTGTTCCTCCTTTTGGCTGCTGTATCCCTCCTTTGCTTACTCACCTTAGCAAAGTTGTGTATTTGTATATTTCTTTCTTGCCCTAATCTAGATGCTTTGGCTTCCCTGCTTCTCCAGATCTGATGGAGGACAGGAATTTGCTTCTCTATCTGGCTGTCTGCAGCTCACACTCTTCTCCTGGAACCCAGTGAATTGTTTTTTAAATGTCAAAGCCATTGCAGATTCCCTTGATGCTTTATTTTTCTAACCTGGTTGAATGTAGTGGGTAAATATTCTTTTGAATAAAGAAGGGTGTAAGAGGCATTAGACAGCAGTTGATATTACTGTTCACAGAGCTATGGACAAGGAGTGAGCCCTGAGCTTGTACAGGGTGCCCAGGAGACAAGCCTTCCTCAGCTCTCATCTTTTGCAGGGTTCTGGGGTTTTTAGTCTTCAAAGATTTGTGATGTGGTAAGGGGCATGAAAAACTTGGCCTCTGCATTTTGTGTGTGTGTGTGGCCTCTAAATTTAAGCTGAAGTCTCTCCTCCTGTGTGTCAAGTCTAACGGTGGTATTTTCTCCATGAAGTTTCTCCAGAATCTCATTTTGTATTTGCAAAATTCATTTGCAAATACATTTAATTAGTGATATCAACAGCAGCAGTTTTGGACTGAGAATGTGAATTAGAGTATTTTTATGGGTATTGGTAATATCCTTCTATTACACCAGCTTTTATGTACAGGGGAGGAAGAGGGAGACACAAGCTCTAACTGTTATTTGGTCTAATAAAATTTTATCTCTCTACATGCCTGCATTTAACCTGTCACTGTTGTCATTGTACTGCTTATTGAATACAATTGACAACTGTAAACTTAGTCATGCCTGTGTGAAAGCATTTAACAGAGTTTGTAATATACATACAGATTGTAATGTTAGGTTATTAACAGGTAAATTGATATGAGTGGGTTTTAAGGTTAGCTTTAGCTGAATTCTAAGCTAAAATGATAAGGCTTCTTGTGTTCTGGGTAAAGAGACTCTGAATGGAGAATGACATCACTTCAGTCTTTCAGCATAACTAGAAAAAACAGATCCTTTAGAGACATGTCATAGGTATTGAACCTTCTAATTTCAACATCATTTTCAAGTGTCTTATGTTTGGATCAAATAGTAAATTTAGATTTTGAGTACTAAACTATCTTTTCTTCTGGTTTCTTCAAGATGTTTGATTTAGTCTGTTCTAGAGACTTCTTTAGTCTAGAACAGCTCTAATGCTGGAGATGGTGGGTGGTGCTTCCAGGACTCCTCGGATAGTGTAAGCTTAATTTTTTTTTCATGTGTAATTTTGAATCTCTCACCATGATTGGAATCTGAAGGTGTTCCTGCAGATGAGTTCTGGCCATCTATGTCACTTTTTGTCTTCAGTAAGCGTGGGAACAAATATACAAATATGGGTTCAATTTATCTGTCAGACTGAAAAGCAGATATATTGGACAGTGGGAAACAGCAGATATATTGCTGTGTGAAAGCTTTGCTCAAATCCTGCACTACCATTTTATAAAGGCTTTCAAGCCAAGGCTAAAGGTCTGACTGTGGGTGGCTCCTCAGTGTGGAGCTGCCTGGTAGAGTATATAGGTATGAAAGAGCTTGGAGATTACACTCTTATAATATCTGCAGTTTTTCCTCTTTCCTTTCCTTTTTCTTTCCTTCCAGCAGGATCTGTGCTGGGGTGGATCTGTTTACTTGTGCCATTGTCACAGACTAGGAAGGTCTTTATTTTGTGTCTATAACAAGAAGGGCTGTACCTCACAGTCCTGAAATCTTAGTTTGGTGCTTCATCTTCTACCATAAAATTAGCCTGTGCCCCCCTCAAACCATAATAGTGCATAAGATACATGTGTATTTACCATTCCTGTTCTTTTGCCATTTTTTGGTTGCTTTATGAACACTGTCACAGTAAGAACTGCCTTAAGTTCCTCCAGTAGCATCTTGCCTTGAAAGGTTCCAAGATCACAACCTGCCAGCTGACTACAACTTCATTGAAGTTGTTCTGGTTCCTGGAGTATGACTTTCAATTCTTTTGGACAATAATATGGTAGATTCTTTTTGGCCTCTTCCATAAGTGAGGTGTTTGGTTTCAGAGTCTGTTTTGGGTCAAAGTCTGTGCTTTGCTTCAATCTGGGATTTTGGTTTGTCTTTATGTGCATAGCTGATCATGCAGGAGTTCAATCTAAATTCTGACTGGACATAGTAAAGGTGTGCAAAAAAGATTACTTCATCAATTGTAGCTTTTAGGTACAGTGGGACATGGGTAGCGTATCTGAACCCCAGGGTTTCTAATAGCAAGTAGGCTGTCTGCTTGTATTTTGTTTGTTTTTTTTTAATTTGTTTTTCTTCTTATCACCCTCATTGTTTTCATTTGTGGTTATCAAAAGACATGGTAAGAGGTGTAAGAAACTCTATAGGTTCTTGAAACAAATGAAATGCTGAAGGAAATGGATTTTTAGAATCCATGACATACCAGTATACTGCAGAAAAATCTGTGGAAGTCTTAGGACAGTTTGTTCTCTCTCTCTCTCAACTTGAGTAGCTGCCAGCAGTGTTCTTGTTTGTAATTTGTTGAGTTCAGAAAAAGATAAAAAGGCAGGATTGCTATTTGTTGTACATACCTGTGTTTGTTTTTCTCTTCCCAGAGCCCTTTTATCTGAGATTTTGATGCTCTTCCTTCTGCTGCTCTGTCTTGGCTCATATTGCTCTGCCTTATTGTTTTTGGAAGAGATACTTTCTCAAAATTGTCTTTCAAGGCAGACCTGAATTTTTTTGAAGTTTATGCTCACTTTCTGTGTTGTTTTTTTTTAGCTCTGCTGTAGGCTTCTGGAGCACTTAGGACTGGGAAGTTACTTTGAGGTATCTAGGAATTTATGTTAATTGTATTCATAATCTTGAACACTATTGCAGGCTAAGAATGCTAACAAGTCCTGGATAAATGGGTATTATATTGAATCTACTCTATGAAATTCATTTTTCAAGGATTAGTGAGAGCCTTAGCTTGGCTTGTGATCTTCTTGTAGCCTGCAGCTTTGTTTTCCCTATTCTTTTTATCTTTATCTTTTATGACAATCTTTTATATTCCTCTTATCTTGGTCTTAATGTCTAATAATACTGGCTGAGTGCAGTGACAGGCAATGACTATTTCCTTGCAGCAGTACTGCAGGATATTACTAACCTTTCCAGCATAAAGTTATTTTACCACTAAGTCACATTGCAGCTGGACAAGTGTCTGCAGAGCAGGGTGGTGACAGAAGGTGATGCCTCCTAAAAGATGATTTGCCAAGAAAGCTTGGTTGCCTGGGCTGGTAGAAACAATTTTGGTGTCAGGGTAGTCCTGTTGATCCACCTGAGTTTTGCTGCTACTTACAAGTTGTGTCCCTTGTTTTCCTTTTGTTTTTACTCTGTGTCTGTGAAACTCTGAGTAAAATTAGGTCACTTAGTAGTTGATGTCTGGTGTTAATGAGTGATTATGAAGCAAGCTGTTACTAGTTTGTTGCTGGCTGCACAGAACAGGCAGTGGTTAACATTCAAGTATGTAGGTCTAGCAGATTAGAGTTATTTGTGAAGCTGGTTTAATTTCTGTTCCCCTTGGAAGACAAGCAATATGTTAAAAAAACCCACAAAACTAAGTTTTTGCTTACTTCTGGTGTCTTATTCCAGCATTGAAGGCTGAGGAGGCATCCATCTGTATGTTTGTGCTATCAACTGTGTCCATGGAGCACTAGTTGTGAAGTTTCCAAGTGGTTAGAATTAGCCCTAGTTATGTTTTCTCTAGTCATGCTCATGTTTGGGTGAATGTTTGAAAATGGCTAATCAAGGGGTCTCAGGAAGAGTGGTTGTAATGCTGTGTGTGCAATTTTGTGTTTGTTTGCTTGCTTTTTAGGTTTTGGGATTGATTTTTTTTTTATTATTTTTTTATTGGTGGGTCTTGTTTGTTTTTGTTTGTTTTTTTTCTTCTTCATTTTACTAAAACACTGAATAGAGTGGTTTCCATAATGCTCATATACCAGGTGTAGACTTGGGAGTAGAGATTCTTTGTTTTTCTGGCCTCTGATGATTGTTTTCTAATGATTCATTGTACCTGTGGAGTGTATCAGTCTTATTCCAAAAGCTCTCATCATTTTATGAGCCAGACACACAGTAGGGTGTTTAAAATGGAGACAACTGGATACTGTGCTTAGATAAGAGTGAGCACTTTGTTCTGGTTCCAAATCAGTCTTTCTCTGAAGCAATTATTCCTTGGCATTTAACAGGCAAGTGCTTCTGTTCCTCTTGACCAGGTGATAAATCCTCTCTTATGTGATGCTTCTCTGAAACACCCTATCTTCTGAAGTGCCATTTTTAATATTTTAAGTACATTTTCCTTTGAACAGCCCTTTAAGAGGTAATCAAGGCTGGGGGTTTCATTTACCTCTGGTCAGGAGAGCCATTAGTAACTCAGCAGTCTGCTGAAGAAATCTAGCTGATAAATAGCTAAAAGTTTTCCCTGGTGTTCCCTTAAAAACCTGATACTGGAAGATTGACATTTCAGCCTTCAAATGAACACAGGAAAGATGGAAAAGCACCATATCTTGGGTGACTTACCTAACAGCTTTGTCAATTACCACATTAAATAGCTGTGTTAAAAATCTGTTGTTCTAGTTCCTGTCTCTCCAGCTGGGCAGCATTGTTCTTTGCAGCTTCCCTAATATTTTTATTCTTCAAATTTGTTTGTTTTCCAGTGGTATATTTGGGAGTTCACTTCATGGTCCTACTACATTTAGTTCCAGGAAAGGCTTTTAATGTAGCAGAGTCTTCTCTACAGAGTCAAGAGACAAAGAGTCTCTCTTTGCTTAAATTTTCTTGTTTCTTACTGTCTCCTCTGCCTTAAGTACTTCTGCAGTAGTGGTAATATCTTTCAAAGATGGGTAGGTAAATTTATACCTTTACTTTTTACCAGATTATGTATAATCTTTTAAATCAGTATTTTTGCCATTTTAGTGTCTGAGGATGTTAGTATTTGTACCATTTCTTGATAGGATCAGTGCTCGTTACTTATTTATTTCTCTCTACTTGCAACAAATGTCTCTGAGGTAGGTCAGGTGTCTTGAATCTTTTATCTTAAAAACAATCCTGGTTATTACAGGAAATAGGCTTCCAGTTACTGTGTCTCTCTGCAGAGCTACAACCAACTTGCAGTGTGGATTTTCTTTTTGTCTTCTAGTATATTCGTATTTCACTGAAATACTCATATTGTCAAGGTTTTATTTATTTCATGATTATCTATTTTGAGATGTATATTTCCTAGAAAGGCTCCAGTTTTCCTGAACTTCGTTAGTAGGAGATGTTCAGGATCTTATAGGATGAGATGAAGGAAAAACTGAAGTTTTAACATCTTCTGGTATTTGCTGCTCCTCTCAGTTTTAAAGCTGTAAACTTTCTATCCAAGTGTTCCCAACATTTACCAGGATGGTGCTGGAAATTGATTGACGAGTTCTTGGAATCACCAGCAAATGTAATGTTCCACTCCCCAGCTTTTTCAGAGAATCAAAGAATTATTGAGGCTGGAAAGGACCTCTGAGATCAAGTCCAGCCTAGGACTTAACACCACCACATCAGCTAGACCATGGCACTCAGTGCCACATCCAGTCTCTCCTTAAACACTTCCAGGGATGGTGACTCCATCACTTCCCTGGGCAGCCCATTCCAATGTCTGATCACCTTTTCCAGGAGGAAGTACTTGCCGACCCCCGCCAACTGCTAAGTGATAAGGTCCCTCCTGAGTCTCCTCTTCTCCAGGCAAAAAAACCCCAGCTCCTTTATCCTCTCCTAATAAGATTTTCTCTCTAGTCCCTTCACAGCCTCATTGCTCTCCTCTGGACCTGCTCCAGCACTTCAGTATCTTTCTTCCAGTGAGTGGCCCCGAGCTGAACACAGTACTCCAGGTGAGACCTCACCAGTGCTGAGTACCAAGGGAGAATTCTGTCCCTAGTCCTGCTGGCCACACCATTCCTCATAGAAGCCAGGATGCCATCGGCCTTGGTGGTCTGGTCACACTGCTGCCTCATGTTCAGTCAGCTGTCAAGCAGTACTCCCAGGTCCCTCTCTGCTGTGCCACTCTCCAGCCACTCTTCTCCCAGTCTGTAGCACTGGGTGGGGTTATTGTGGGCAAAGTGTAGGACCCACCACTTGTTCCTGCTGAACCTTACACCCTGGCCTCAGCCCACTGACCCGGCCTGTCCAGGTCCCTCTGCAGCATCTTCCTACCCTCCAGCAGACCGATGGTGCTTCCACCCAATTTGGTGTCACTTGCAAATTTACTAAGGTAGATTCTATCCCCTCATCCAGGTCATCAGTAAAGATATTGAATAGGACTGGGCCCAGCACTGATCCCTGGGGGACACCACTTGTGACTGGACACCAACTGGATGCAGCACCATTCAGCACCACTCTCTGGATCTGAGAGTGGATCATCCAACTCAGTCATCCAACCGGTTCTTGACCCAGCAAAGGGTGTACCTGTCTGAGCCACAGACTGCCAGCTTCTCCAGGAGGATGCTGTGGGAGACTGTGTCAAAGGCTTTGCTGAAGTTGAGGTAGACTACATCCACAGCCCTCCCCTCATCCACCAGGAGATGAGATTGGTCAGGCAGGACCTTCCTTTCCTAGACCCATGTTGGCTGGGCCTGATCCCTTGCTTGTTTTGTAGATGCTGCTGATGGCACTCAGGATCATCTGCTGCAGAACCTTGCTAGGCACTGAGGTCAGACTGACAGACCTATCATTTCCCTGATCCTCTTTCTGGCCCTTCTTGTAGATGGGCATCCCATTGGCCAAATTCCAGACATCTAGGACCTCCCTGGTTAGCCATGACTGGTGATAAATAATGTGGAATATCTTATTCAGTTCCTCTGTCAGCTCCCTCAGCACCCGAGGATGAATCGCATCCAATTTCATGGACATGTTAGGATCTAAGTGGCACAGCAGGTCACTAACTACTTTCTCCTGGATTACAGGTGTGGTATTCCACTCCCCATCCCTACCTACCCCCTCAGGAGCCCAGTTGCCCTGAGGACCAGTCTTTTTGCTAAAGACTGAGGCAAAGAAAGGTGTTAAGTCCCTCAGCCTTTTCATTGTCTTTTGTGACTATGTTCCCCTCCTCATCTAATTAGGAATGGAGATTTTCACTGGCCCTCCTTCAGTAAATAATGTATTTATGAAAACACTTTTTAAATTATACTTTCCCCTACTTCCATAAGTTTTGTGAAACATAGTACATGCTTTTATCTCGTAGTCCTATGCAGTTCTTGCAAGTACACCATTCCCAAGATATGTTAATCTGTTTCCATTTCCATAAATGACCAGTGAATTGCAAGAATTCAGAATCTGTTTCTCTTTTTGTTAGGTTAGAGATTTAGTTTCTTACTTAGTTTAGGTCAGAGATTAGGAAAAGTGTTCTTTCCCATGAAGGCGGTGAAATGCTGGAACAGGTTTTCCAAGGAATTTGTGGCTGCCCCCTCCCTGGAAGTGTCCAAGACCAGGTTGGATTGGGCCTTGAGCAGCCTGATCTAGTGGAAGGTGTCCCTGTCTTCAGAGGCTTGACCATCCTGTAAAGCCAAATAAGTTTGCCCATCCTGGTAACCTCCTGTGAGCTCCTGATACGATCTTTGGGCTGCTACTGCCCTTTGCTTTATGCTACTCTGTGCTATCTCCTCTGAAATAACCTTCTGCAGTCTTAAAAAAAATTGATAGCAAGTAGGAGGAGGTACTTAACATTTGAAGTACTGAGAAAATGTTATAGTTTTGTTCTGTTACATCAAAATGAGGAAACTGAATCCATGTCAACCGTTACCAATATTAGCAGATGATACTTAACCAGTTATTTAGCATTTCTGTTGTGTAAAAGCATTTTAAATTGGTTTGCATGAAACCTCATAAAAATACTGCAGATGTGGAACAATTGGCTTGGTCTGATATAATGGGATTCATACCAACTTGCATGGCTTAGTGGTGATGGCTCTGAAAATTAAGTGGCTTTTCAAAATGGTCAGTATTGTCCTAATTCTACTGACAGTGTAGCCAGTGAGAGTTTTAATATTGACTACAATGGGAACAGTTAGATTAACAGATTGCATTAGAAATCCCATGCTGTGTGTTTAATTTCACTTCCTGCTACAACAATTTCTAAATATTAATGAATATTCTTGCCAAGATAGAAAGCCAGAACATAGCTTTTTTCATTTCTGGCAGTCTTTGACTATCTTCTGTATCCACTCAGTTGTTAATGTGGTAGCCAAGTTACCAGATGAAAAGAAGTGCCTTTTCCTTCAAAATTTAGGATACAAAACTTTGCATCTCCAGCTCTGTTTTGAGATTGGCATTGCTTCCCCATTGTGTTTACATAGCTTGAGTTTTCTCTCAACAAGCAAACAGAGTATCAGAGTATACAAGTATCAGAGAAATACAAGGAGATTTGACTGTTCTATCTAGTTTATGATAAACTTTAATCCTTTTTATTTCTTATTAAAGGTCCATAAATATCCTGAGTGTTTGGAAATTGCTTTCTTTTCCTGTTCTATACTGTGTTTAGTGTTAATGCTATTTTCCCCCTACCAACTCTTATTCTCCATATCAGTGTTTTGATTTGTCCCACAGTATCTGAACAAATTATGAATAACATGCATTTTAAGCCTTGAGGTTGTTTTGCCCATTCAATGGTCCTTGCAATTTTCTTCCTGAGACAAATTAGTCTGTTAATTATAGGATTAATTCTCCCTTGTCACCTTGTGTGCTGACGTCTTCTGAATCTTCTCTTGCATCTTGCTCAGTGGATTTCTTTGTTCCTTCATTATTATTTTTTTCACTGCAGAAGTTTCCCCATGCTGTTCATATTTGCTGTATTTAAAACAAAGGGCATTGCAGGACACCTTTTTAGCTCTGTTACAGTACTTGCTGTGGCACTTTTTTGTTTCATTTATGGAGACACAGTCAGAGGACTCTGCTTTTACAGGTTATGTTAATTGAACTATGCACTGCAAATTGATAGCTAATGAGTCTGTAGGCAGTTGACATTAAATCAAAAGTAGAGCATTAGATTTTTACCAGTACTTCAGAGAACTTTGGAAACTTCGTTTCTTCTCAGAGTGCTAACATCTGCTCTCCTCCCTCTGTCAGCAGCCTATATGTGATACAGAAATAACACAAAGTGCCACCCATCTTCACTGATCTGTAGGTTGTGGTGTTTTGTAGTTTTTTTTTAATTTTCCTTTTTAGAAGGTGCAGAAAGAATCTCCAGCTACCACCAAGGTAATAGCAGCTGTTCTGACTTTTCAACACTGGATGCTTAAAGACATTCTTATATGGAACTGAGCATGGGACTTCAGATATAAATGACTCTGTAAATTAGTGATTTAGAGTAAGGTTTGGTAGTATTGCTGTTTCCCACAGGAGGGAGTGTATCTTACACTTCCATTACAGTAAATGGTAAATACATACTGTACTTAGAGTTATTTACTGTATTTACAAAGGCCCAGGAATTTTAGCATTCTCAGAGGGTAGTCAGTGTCATTCACGATTCTCTTAAATTACAGGGCAGTAGCAGTTGGGATGTAGAGTTTTTTTATTTTTTAATTTTCTTTTAGGGGGTGTTGAAAATTGCTGTCTCTTGAATCAGTAGAGACCGTGTCTGTCATGGTTAAAACTGCAGAAAAGTTTAATCTACAGTAGAAGGTCTACTTGACTGGAAACTTTGTGTCCTAAAATATTTTCCTAAAATATTTTTCCACTGGGTTGTAAGGGACCTCAAAGATCTTCAAGTTCCAACCTCCCCAGCATGGGCAGGGACACCTCTCACTGGACCAGGTCACTCAATGTCCTGGCCAACCTGGCCTTAAACACTTTTTGTGGATGCTAAGGGCATTGCTTAGTGACATTTTAAAAAACTTGAACATTTGTTACTTTAAGTCTTTTGCTTTGGGCTACAGGAGACTTTGCACCTGTATTTTCTTTTGTTTGCTGGAACTATTTCCTCATTGCTTTAAAAATCTGCTGCAGAGATTCATCTGGAGAGTTCTATAAGGTGTAGTCCTGCTGCTCTTCCTCTTGTTGTTATTGGTCCATTTCAAAAGCATCTTCTAATTCCAGTAAATGTCCAAAGCAAATGCAAACAATGCAATCCATTTTGCTGCTTTTCTCCCAGGAGTGCATAGCAGCTTAAATTTAGAAAACTACTATGTGGACTTTTAAAAATTTTATTTCTTGTCTGACTTTCATTAGCTCTTCCTCTGTGTGTGTCAAGATCTGGAATTTGACACTCCTTTTTCCCTGTGGCTTTTCTCTGTAGCAGGTTGGTAAATTGGCACTGGAGTTCACAGGATTCCTGCTGTGGTTGTTGATCTGCATCATAGTAAGCTTCTGATAAAAAAAGACTCAGCTTTTAAGATTCAGATTTCAGGGAACCTGAGGATGAGGTTCCTCTTCGGCTGTGAACTGCAAATGCTGTGTCTGCAGTGGGAGGACAAATGGAAGCTTTGAGCTTGAATTTAAATTTGGTTTTAGTGAAATAGTTTGAAATGCTAACGAGCTTTGCAGAACAACCTCTGCTCTTGTGTTCCTGGTTCCTCAAGTGTGTGGGAAACACATGTAATGGACTTTCTTCTCAGCCCACATTTCTTGCTCGCTGACTTTAAGAAAGAAAAACAAAAAAATTGTGAAATGCACAGCTTGCAGGAGTGGGTTAGGAATGCACTTGCTAGAGTGTCGCATAAGGAATGTTTAGTTTCCTAGTGATTCCAAGGCTCTGCAAGTAATATTCTCTACTTGGCTTCCTGGAAAGGAGACACAAAGGGCTGTAGCTAGATTGGGATCTGGCATCCAGGTAGAATAGAGTTGCTACTTGTGCAGGGTCATGGAGAGAGTAAAATTCTGAACAGAGAAAAAAGCCCTGTGGAGGTCTGTTTCAGAGCCCCAGAAGCACTGATGGAGTCTCATTATTTACCTTGCCATCCTAGTGCTGTATAATTACAGGTCTTCTTGTGACCTATGAAACCAGTATCAGGAACTTTGTTTGCTGAAGACTTTGTAGGTCCTCCAGTTTGGCTGCCTGATTCTTGTAGGCTTGTTATTGCCAAAATCAAACTGGAGGGCTCTGATAAAAGAACAGCAGCAGCTGTGGCTTAGTCTAACTCCTATATAGAGATGCCTCACAGCTTCTCTGGGTAACCTGTTCAGTGTTGGCACTGCCCTCTTGTCATGGTTAATTGCTGGGCTGACAATTAACAGAATGACAGATGCTCTCTGTTCATCCCCCCACCCCCCAACAACACTCTGATAAAGAAAGAAGAGGGTATAAGGGAGAGACTTGCAGGTTGGAAACTAAACTACACAGCTTTATGAAACAGCTAATGATAAATATAATTAAATATATAGAAATATACAGAAAAATGATACCACATTCCTCTGCCCTTTCCCCCAGTGATGCTCCACCGAGGCTGCAGGGCAGCCCTGGGAAAGTCCAGGCGGGACTCCTGGGGTCAGCAGCAGTCAGGAGCTGGAGGCAGGAACACAGAGGTTCAGGCTGGCACAGATCAGAACCACAGGCAGATAAATGGACAGAATCCTCTCAGGATAACAAAAAAAATAAGGCAGAGGTGAAGAAGGAAGAGGGGTTTGACCCTCATGATCCCTCAAATTTATACTGAATATGATGCTTATGGGATGGAACAGTCCATTTGGTCAGGTTTGGTCACCTGTCTTTTCTGCTCCTCCCTAAAGAAGGGTTGCAGTTGTTATCCCTTTACTTCCTCTCCCTTTACAGAACATAAGATGTACCTCAGAACTGAGCAGTGGCCTTGGTTCTCCATACCATTTTCTAACTGTAACTATAAACATCAAGTGTTATCACTCTTGGAAGCAGACACTGACAGAGAAACTTGCTGTTAATTTCTGCAAGTACTCCTTTGAAGAGAGTTAGCTGAAAGTAAAATCACAAGACAGAAAATTAGTTCTATCCTGCCCAAACCAGGACACCTCCTGAGGACGAAGACAATAGCTCTTGGAATCTTTCCTCGCATTCCCAAAGGCCCAGACATTTATTGTGAAACCAAATTAGAGCTACAGGTTTGACTGATACCACTTAAGATCTCTGACTTAGCTCAAAGCTTGTGAAAGGTGAAATTATCTTGAACTATGATGGCACTTAAACAGAACCTTGAGGGAAAGGATGCAGAAGAATTCTGCAGATTTGCTCTTTTGCCTGCACTTCTGGGAATGAAAAAATGCAACTTAACAGATCTCTTTGAATTACGGAATGTTCTCATCAGGCCTGTGGAGTGTTTGCTTTTGTTCCCCCAGTCAGTATTCTGAAGTTGTTCTTTCATTTGCTCAGGTGCTCACATTGACTCTCTGTGGATTTGTTGATATTTTTGATATATTGTCAAACAATGAAGAAAGTGGACATGAGGCTATCCATACATAAAACTTCAGGAGTCTTTGGTGCAGTAGGTTTATGCATTTAGAGCATGAGAAGCATATAACTTATGCAAGAGAACCATTAAATCTCAGTGTCATACTCAGAATGATTAGGTGATGCAGTTGGGTTTTTCTTTTCTTGGAGAATACTTTATTACGTAGTATTTTTAATGTACAATTATTTTTTTCCTTTTGCTGAAGGGACAATGGAGACCGATCTAGGCACCGAGCTCCCCGAAATGCCCGTATGTCTGCACCATCACTGGGGCGTTTTGTCCCAAGGTAAGGCTTGTTAAATGTAAGAGTAAAAGGGTGTGGAAATCCTGGAGGTACCACCTGTAGTACTGCTCTCTGGTGCTTTCAGCTGGATTTATTTTTTTGCATTCTGTATTCTTGGTTTGCAATTTCTGGGACCCCTGTGATAGAATGGTAATATCTATGATCAAGCTCATCCTGTGGCATTTGAAGGTCTTAGTGCTTCTTACCTGCAGGTTGGGGCTGTGGTGTAAAGTCAGGAGAAAAGAATCTAATGAAGATTCTCAGCCCAGCATGCTGGTTTGAGATTAGGAAATGGTAAAGGATCAGCTTAATGCTCATCTTCACAGCCACATTCATTAGAGAAGCATCTAATCTGTTACTTGCCTTTAGTTTGAAGCAGTGGTTGGCTAAGAAGAGTGCAGCCTTCCCTCTACTATAGTCTGCTAGAATACAGTCATGTCTCCTCAAAGTGACTGCAGTTGCTGTAGTATGCTGGGATGTCTTTCTCCATGTCAGCTTGCTCTTCATGTTTTGCAGACGCTTCTTGCTGCCGGAGTACTTGCCTTATGCTGGGATTTTCCACGAACGGGGGCAGCCTGGCTTGGCCACCCATTCTTCTGTCAACAGAGTTTTGGCAGGTGAGGAGATTTCCTTGTTTGTAGTGGTCATGTATGTTAGTGGTGTTTTTCTCATGAATCTGAGAGGAGGAAGATTGAGGAAAAGTCTAATTCCAACTTTTGAGGTTCTATTGAAGTTGCTGAAACAAGATAAATGACTCTTGGAGTGATGTTATCTGTCATTCAAGTGCTTGGGCATTGCAGATTCCACAGTTCAAGTATGTATATGGGAGTCTCTGCATGGATTGGGGGGAGGTGCTGTTAACAATTTTCCCTTTATTTAACTTCTTCCCCTCCTCCTTGATGTCTCTTTCTTAACAACCTGACAAACTAATGATCAACTTGCTGCAGGTCCTTTGAATTGTAGGGTGCCTTGTTCGTGTTCTGACTGGCAAGATGCACACAAGGCAGTGAGGGATTCAATTAGGATCTTAATAAGTGCATATTAAAAAACTCATCTGCCACCATATTCAGCATACAGGCATTTGGGACCCTTAAAAGTCAGGCAGAGGTGGGAAGGGAGGTGGGGGAAAGATGGAGTATGGCATTTTGGCAGCTCATGAATGAGATGGTTATAGATGACACATCTTGAGGGTGGGTCTTTTTTGGCAGAGTCTGAGATGCTCTGTGATTAACCCCAGTGCAGGGACGTCATCTTGGAGAACGAGAGATGATATATGGACAGGTAGGTTGGGATGTGGTTGTCTACCTGTAGGTAATCACAGAACTACCACTGGAAGTAGTACTGCAAGGTTTCTCAAGAGGCTGTGTAACCCTTTTCCTAATGCACAATCTGCCTTGCTTAAACTATTTTGGACAGGACTGATCTAACCTGTTCTTAAAGATTCTTCATTGGAGCTTTCGTAAGCATTTGGGGGTTCAACATGGATGATTTAATGTGGCAGTGGTCTTTGGGAGCAGATTTCTGGCATCTCCTGTACTTCAGTCTCCCTGGATATTTTGGTTTGAGTGCATTGTTCATAGACCTTGCTGTTGCAGTTCATAGTTCAGTGAAAAGCTAGCCTCCAAAGCACCTCTGCTTTTTTTCTTTTGCAAAGAATGGAACTAGCCTGTAGCTTTCACTGATGCACATTGTTTCCTGTGCAGGCTTTGGCTGTTGGCACATGGAAACAGCACACTGCCAGATAACTATTGCTATGCAACACTGCAGAACTCTTTTGGGACCCTGCTTTGCTGGAGACACCTGCCTGCCTTCAACCTTCCTCCAGTCTCACACTTTTCCTGTTCCTTAGCAGCTGGGAAACAGCCTGACTTTTTCTCCTTGCATGTTTGAGGGAATTTGAGCCCCAAAATACACAAGTTTACTGTATGTTTTTTTGTATGCCAGGATTAGAAAAGGAAGGCAAAAATTGTAATGATGGGACTTTCAGTAATCAATATTTTTTAGATGATGCTGTGCTGAACCTACTTAAGATATGTTGGCTTCTAGACAGGCATGGAACCTCACACCAGAAAGGCTAGAACTCCACAGTAAAAGCTTTTATTACTTAAAAATAAACTAGGTGGTCCAAATGGACCTATCACAGCAACTGCTTGTGATACTCTCTTTTTTATCATTCTATGTATTTTAGTTTGTACCTATGCTTTCAGCCTTCAATTTTTTTTTTTTTTACATTTGTGCTCAAAAACATATTCATATGTTTTTCTTGCATACGTCATGTTGGTCAATAGGATTGTTATTTTCAGTGTTATATTTCAGAGTCATTTAGAGTTGCAGTGTTGACAGTTATGCTTTCTTTTTTTAGTTAGCCTGGGCCAAAGCTTGTGGTAGTTTTCTTCACTTTCATAGTGAAAAACCTCAAGCTCAAAGGCACTTCAACCCTGGCCTGGTAGTTGTGAGTGAGATTGTCAGCCTTGACTGAGGGAAAAATCAATCTGTCTTCCTGTTAACACAGGCTAATCTAAGCTTGAGTGCCTTAAATTGCTTCAATTTAAGTCGTGCATCCAGACTGTAACTTCTGAATTATGTTTACATGCATAAATGCCAAAATGTATTTCTTGTATAAGCTCTAAAGTGTTTGAGAAAAGATGCAAAAAACCCCACTCCTCTGTTTTCCTAACCTGACAACTTTCTAAGACTGACAAATAAATTTCTATGGTCAGAAACTATGAGTTTAGGAGAATGCACCCAATTAAACCCCTGCCCCTGTCCCCTGCCCTCCTTACTGCTATTTGCAGAGAAATTAGGAGCAAGAGAGAGAGAGCTCTTACTGGTGAATAAATTACTTTGGTTTGCTGACTGAATTTCTTAATGTCAAAGCTCTTGCTGCCAGGCTCTGTCCACATTTACTTCCCATTGTTTAAGTGTCATTCTAATGCAAATATAGCTCCATGCTAGGGAGTAAATTCTTGGAATTATAAGGAATAAATTCTTTAATGAGCCTGGTTTAATGAGCCACCAAAAATTGCAGATTATCTAAGCAGATGGGCTAGTACAGCAACACAGTAGGTTTGGCAGAATGACTCTGATATGCCAGGCAGGGCTTAGGTCAGGATTGGAGAGTTCTTTGTGTACTAGGCAGGGACTGGTGGGCATCCCTGCAACAAGGCACTTCAGGAGAAGTACAGGAAAGGTGGCAACAGATGGGTAGAGTAGGTGGGAGTTCAGGGGTAAGAAAGAATACCAGTACACGTTACAGACAGAGATGTCTCCATGCCAGCAGCCTAATTTGCATGTAGCACTGGAACAGCAATGAGTCCCAGTAGCACCTTCCTTCCTGACTCCTTATGCACTGGTGTATCTGTCAGCTGATACAGTGTGCTGCATCACTGTGCTTTCTGGCACCAGGTAAAACACTATGTGAAAATAAATTACATCAACATTGTTACCTTTAGCATTCAAACTTGTAATCACACCAAAAAGTGGTAGTTTGACAAGTTATATTTTCCTGAAAAGTCTGTGTTGATTGGCAGTAATTACACTGTCCTCTTTAATCCTTTATTAACTGAGTCTTATATCAGCTTTTTCATTATTTTGTCTGGAATCAATGTCAGGCTGACAAGACTGACATGTCTTATCCTATTTCAACCTTTTAAAATACTGGTATAACACTAGCATATTTTTCAGTCTTCCACGTTCCTCGTTTATTTCAAGACTCATCAGAAAACTTGAGAGTTCCTTTGACAGCTTTTCTAAGGCTTTAGGTAGTGTGGGCTGTAAGTTACCCTCTGGACTCTTCTCTCCTTGGTGGACTACTGGAAGTGATGGAGTTGTGGTCTCCAAGGATATTTCCATAAAGTGAAAGCTAGTTGAAGCAGTTGTTTGCTAATATGATGATGACAGTGGTAAATACATTTTGGCTTCTCACTGAATAGGACTGGCCAACTGCATGTGACAAGACAATTGCATATTGGAGCCGTTTCAGACTACCAGGGTTTTTTGTAATTAATTTTTTTTACTTTATTTTGCTCTGCGCTTCCCCGAAGATACCAAAGAGCTATTCTGTGGGATGTGGTTACACCTTTTGTCATGGGAATTAGTACTCCTGCAAAGTTCAGCAGTATTAACATGTTCTGGACCCAAGGAACACATAGCTCAATATTGTGTTTACAACCTCCTACTGCTTTTTTGTTTTTCTTTAAGCTGGGTATTTCTGCTCACTTTTTAGTTCATTTTGTTTGTTCATAGGATTTTAATTTTTTTTAAATAAATTTCTCTTTGTCCTAAGTCACATCATGAGCAAGACACTGCTAAGTAATTTGAGGGCCAAAGAAAGGATAATTTTTTAGCATCTGTTAATAGACAGATAAAGAATTGAACATCTTTTTAAAAATCAGTAAGTACAAAAAAAAAAAATCTACTTCATTGCCACTGAAGTGTGCTTGTGACCTCTTGTTTGCCTATATGAACTTTTCCTTTAGGCTTTATAGTACTTAACTGCTTCAGAATGGACAGAGACATGGTAATGGTATAGTGGAACAAAGAAGGCTTTAGTTTCAGTTCAGTGAAGCTCAGAGGAAGAAGGAAATCAGTGTTTGCCAAGGAATTTTGCAGAAACCTTTAATAATTGTCACAGATGCCAGTTTGTTGATGTTCCTGTTATTCAGCAGGAGACCTGCAGATGAAAGCTTACTGGTTTATGATAGAGTTACCTAGCTTTTTAAATGCTTCTCTCTCACCTCAGTTTAATAGTCATCTATTCAGTTATGTGCATCTCAACAAACAAACTGTTTTTCCTTGCTTGAACCAGATCCTGTTTTGTCTGTTCTGGCTTTGCCACTTCATCTCTTTACATGGAATCCAACACAGTTGCTCTGAGTTCTCCAACTCATGGGGAGATCTGGAGTCAGCATGGCCTAAGGGCTGAGTGATGCAACACTCTGAATGTACATTTTTAGAGTTATTTCATTGCTATTTCAGGGTAATAGATTCATACCCGAAACAGAAAATATATCACAAAATAAGCTTGATATTAGGGACTTTTCCATAGCCCATGCCTATTCAGAGTACGATCTGCTACAAAAGTAATAATGGTGCAGCTTTAAATATCTGTGCTGAGATTGCTGAACAGCTGTCTGTGGCCTAGTTACACTGGAGGAGGCTTGAGGCTATAGGTGAAGATAAGACTTGGTTGATAGCCTGGCTTTAATTGGGATTCAGGACTTAAGGGTGTAGTGTTCAGATACTGTTATAAAAAAATCACAGAAATTATATTCTGCTAAGCTTGGCTCCCTGGGAGAATTCTGGGTCATGTTTCAAGTGAATTTCCATACTTGAGCCAGAAACTGCCAACATGCAATTGTCAGAGCATTTGAAGTTTCATCAGGGTGAAAACTAACCAAATTGGTGGCTAAATGTCCTTCCTCTGTGACAGGAAGATGTATTTGAGCACATGGTACTTACCCTAATATGTACGGGGGCAATGACCTCTCACTAGTCACATTTTTGAACCAGACCCTCTGGCTAAGGTGCTTCCTGGTGCACGTTGCCAATCTGTTGATCAGTCTAGAGGTGCTAGAGGCTAATGTTCAATCCAAGTGAATGACTCTAACCTGAGGGCAGATAAAGTGGGTATTCATGAGCCTGTGGTACAGACAGCTGGATAGAGTATTGTTTGCTGCTACAAATAGAATTAGCCCAGTAACCTTTCACTTCTGCTCCAATGAAAGTGGTCATGGTTAAGAGGCTGCTCTGGTTGCCTGGGAAACCATATGGCAGGCAGATTCTCCAGTTCCTCTGGCATCACAGGTCTGATTGCCTTCCATGGCTCAAATCTCCCTGATCTTATCCAGTTTTGTCACATACTTTGCAAGTGAGCTGTGAATTCTGTTCTGAGATGCCCTCATCCTTCAAATGTGCTTGTAGTGATACATAATTCTGCAGAATAAGATGGAGATAAATAACTTGAGAGCACCAGGAGGCCAGCAAGTGTTGATGGGGAAAAACTCATCCCAGTTATCTCTGATGTACCCTTGTTTTTCCTACTCTTGGCAGTTAGGTACTTCACTTGCTCTGGCAACACTTTTATCTCCAGTTTCCTGAGAATGAGTGTTCTTTGGAGTCCATACCTTCAGCTGTCAGTTTGCTATTTGCTGTTAGCTTGCTTCTGCCTTTTCTTCTAAGACAACTACATGGATTTGGATTAGTGTCCTGATCTAGTCCTCCTTTTCACAGAAGGCAGATCTGCAGGATAATACAATCAATGAACATAGCCATGTGACTTTCTATGCACTCTGTTTCTGTTAGAAGTCTGTTGGGTACTGCTTAGTATGGAAAGATGTAAATCTAAGCAACCTCACCTCTGTGATACAGGTCAGTGGACACTAAACAACATGAGAGATTTAAGATATACCTCCAGTTCTTCTGTGACTGGAGAGCTATACCTGTCTGTCACATTCATCAGAAATTTGAAAACTGCTTAGAATTTCTGTAAAAGTGCAGCTTTTCATGCAGAAATATAGAGAGGAGAGTCTGTAGTGGTAAAAAGCAAATGCAGGGACTGACTACAGTAGTGAGTGCAAAGTGAGCCTTTATGTAGCTGGTGAGAGGTATCCTCAGAACTGCTGATAGGCTCAACATGGTACTCAAGCTTCTGAAGACATTGTTGAAATGTGGATAAGGCTTTTATTGTGTGATGTCCTCTTATTTAAGTGTTCATTTATAAACCTGCTTTGTGTCTGGATGCATTGCTGAGTGAACTGCCCTAGTTTTGGCCCTGCTCTGGCAGGGGGTTTGGACTCTATGATCTTCTGAGATCCCTGCCAACCCCTGACATTCTGTGATTCTGTATTTTAATAACATGCTTGTGGCTCGTGAGCTTTCATGAAGCTTAACTGCTGGACCTCAGCTCTCATCTGCTGGACCTCATCTTTTCAACTGCTGCCTCCAAGAGCAGCTTTCAGCTATGAAAGTTTTTTATGTTGCTGCATGATCATTGTGAAATGTCTCAAAAATAAAATCTCCCAATAGTTTTGTGTCATAGATTGGAGGTAGGCAGATTAAAGTTATATACTGCAGGTTAACTTTATCTGATTTCTACCTCATAGTTGATATGCTGATTTCTACATCATACTTTCTGTAGCTGTGGCTACAGTTGTACCACATGATGACTCTGGTCAGAAGGTGAACATTCTTCAAATGAAATCCCTCTCCCAGAGGGCAGAAATCAGTTTCTTAATGCTTAAAAAAAACCCCAAACCTAGAAACCAACTGGTGATTTGTGACTTCATGTGGCTACACAGGGGCCATATAGCTGATCCACAGATGCCACATTCTCCTAGCAGGTCCATCTTTACAGTTCATCAGTCGTTTTTCACTGTATTGAAAGACAGGTGAGTTGTTTTTTTCTGCTTTAATTGGTAGTCCAGCAGCCACTTGTCTCTGTGATCTGTGTCATCCTGGAGCATTGTACCTTAGCACAACGAAGGCTAAGAGGTAGTTGATGTTGTTAGCATTTGGATGACCTACAGTCCATCTCTTCTAAAGTACTAGTCCTGTACAAAGACCCCACAAAAATTCACAGGCTGTTGTTTCTCCTTTTGATGCAGAGAAATGCTGTGCAGAGCTAAAGGGAATTTACTTCTACAATCTAGCTGGTGGTTTCCTGAAAGTGAATGGTAGGTAGTGTTGAGAGAAAGCCATTAACAGACTTTTTCCATGTAATGGAAATTTTCAGGGAATGGAAAAGGTTGTGTGTGTTGTTTCCAGTTAGCCTTTCCCTCCCAGCCATGTTACCAAGTTCTGCAGTGAGAAGCTGAGATACTCATCCTTGTTTTGATGTCTGCTGCTGATGTACTGTGTTCCATACAAAAAGTGTAGACATCTAGAAGTGTTGGAGTACTTTATGTGCTGGAAAGGAAGAACATTAATCTGGCTGTCTGCTTATGATTATTCTGCTTGCTCTATGCCTCTGTTCACTTGCTGCTTCTGTTTAGCAGCAAAGATGCTCTTTGGGCACAATCTCTTTGGTTTACAACTGTGAACAGATCCAGTTTGAATTCTCTGGTTGGGACTTGGGAGTGGAAAATACTATAGATTGAAGGGCAAAGGGAGTGAACTTGTGTCCAAATTCTTGTAAAATGCTATCCATTGATTCAGTTGATTCCAGAGGTTGGGGTACTTTAAGGGCTTGAGTGACTCCCCACACCAGTTTAATCTCTAAAATAAACTTGTACTAATATTTTGTAAATCAATATCTTTATGTGAAAAGAGCTGCCTCTTTGCACCCTAGCTGTAGATGGTTCAAAAGTTTCTTAAATACTGCACAATAAAGTGAACTGAGTCAAAATATTGCTATCAGCACTTTAAAGCCTGCTCTGGTTTAGTTCTTTTTGTTCTTGTTTTTCCTTTATGCTTTTGCAGCTCAAGCAGTAGTTCATCTCAATCTGCTAAATCTGGGAATTTGTTATTTGGGAGGGATGTGAGTCAACCAAATATAAGAATCCACAACTATGTGCACCATGGGAGGCATTTACACTAATTTTTGGTGCATCTGACTTGGGAGTCTGAGCTTCCTGTCTAGTTACTGGAGAAAGAGAAACTTCTCTGGTTCATCAGTTGAAATGAGTTGTACTTAAATGCTTCAAATCTTCCATGGATCTGCCAGTCTTATCATGGATTGTTTAGGCAGTATTGGAAGAGTACATTTTCTGCTGTTGACATCTTAGATGCCTAAAATTAGGCTGGATGCATCCTGCCCTGATGGCTAAGTGCAGAAAGGATGACATCTAAAAGAGAAGTGTGAGCAGAATGGATGAAATAAAAGCAGCAAAGGTGGGAAAAGAATTAAGAAAGCAGGAAAGGAGGAAAAGCAACAGCTGTTTGGTTGGTATGAAGGGTGGTCTTTCATGTGAGCCTTTCTTCCAGAAGTAAACACTGTTAGGCAGAGTGGCAGTGCTCAAGTAGCATATAGCTTTACTGTTGATAAGTTCTGCTCACCTTCTTGCTTTATTTTCTACATTTATCCACTGAAAAGATGGAGTTGCTCTCCACTTCGTCCCCCTCCTAGTACACAAAGCCTACTACAGTCTGCAGCAGGTAATCAAGTTTTCTTAGGAGAGGCTGTACTCTTTCCCTGGTTTTGGTTTTTTGGTTTTTGGGGGTTTTTTGTTTGGTTTGGTTTTGTTTGTTGGTTTTTTGGTTTGTTTGTTTGTTTTAATTTTTTCAAACTTGTTCTGGACTATAAGTATTAATGGATATTTTGACACCAATCAGACAGTGTATGCTTAACTCACTGGTCAAGATAAATGAGCCTTGTGTGATGGGTATTATTTTTAATTGTTTCTGCCTGTGCAACATGAAGCTGGTACTGCCCACCAGCACTCTTGCAAATTTGATTCTGCTAGTTGGTAGTGTGAAACTTGGTTTTACAGCATGAATGAGTGTGTCTGCTGCAGGAGCCCTTTCTCAGACCCCATCAGTCTCAGCTACTCAACAAAAACATGTGACTTCCTCACTCCTACATTATGCTTCTCAACATTTATGCTTCCTATGTAGCACAGTGCTGTGACCTCCTTATTGGTTTCTTCCCCTTCCTACTCCTTGTCCCTTCTTGCTGTTCTTTGTGCATTGATGCAATAGACCTCTGACCTGTCAACAATCTGTATTTAAAGTAGGCAAGAAGCCCTGGTACTTGATCAGAAGCTGAGCTGGATGTCAAATGAGGAGACTCATTGTAGGGTGCTGGTTGGTACTTGGTGCTGTGTCTTTTCCACATTTCATGCTCAAAACATGGCTATGGAATTCAGCACTGTTTTAATATTATGAGAAACAAAACTTGAAACAAAAATTTTGATTTTCCGTCTGTAGGAAGATAATACATTAGTTTTGTTGATGTGGCAGGGGTGTTTGCAACTGTTTTGCAGCTGCTGTATGCATTTTAGATATTGTTTCTTGTGCCCTACAAGCTAACAGGTCAGGTAGGCGAATGCTTGAGAACTGTAATCAAGCTTTATTAGTAAATGAATTTGTCTTGTATCTTGTAACTGGATGTTTTCTGCAACTTTCATCATGCCCTGTTGTTTTGTTTTCATGCCTCAAAATGGATAAAAGGGTCCCAATTCAAGCATATGTAAATAAATAAGGAAATATGTACAGGACAGGGGGTTGGACTAGATGATCTTTTGAGGACCCTTCCGACCCCTAACTTTCTGTGATTTCTGTGACAGCATTGTGGGAAAAGCTCTTCAGGAAAGCAGGCTGTTCAGGCATCTACTTGGGGCCAATATTTCCTGTTTAACATCTTTATTCATCACCTGGATGATGGGGTGGAGTGCAAAAACTCAGCAAAACTGGGAAGAGTTGGTGATGAACCAGAAAGCTGTTCTGCTGTTGAAAGGGACTTTATAGGCTGTGAAATGGGCCAACAAATCTCCTGAAGTTCAGTGGAGTGCCATGTCCTGAGGAGGAATGATCCCATACACCAAGACTGGAAAGCAACTTTTCAGGAAAGGATCCTGGGCATCCTGGTGGGCTGCAAGTTGTATGTGAGGAAGCAACCTTGCTTTTGCAGAAAGGAAGGCCAACAGTATATTGGGATGAATTAGGATGAGCATTGCCAGCAGACTGAGGGAGGTCATCCTTTTTTTCATCCCTGGTTAGGCCACATTTGGACTGTTTTGTCCAGTTCTGGACCTCCAGTGCAAAAAAGGCATTGCCATACTGGAGTGAGTGCAGCAAAGGGCCACAAAGGTGACTGAGGAATTGGAGACTCTGATTTAAGGGACCTGGAAAAAGGTGGTGTCAGGGGTGATTCTTCTCAATGTGTATAAATAACTGAGGGAAGGAGAACAAGAGAGCCAGGCCCTTCTGGCAAGAAGACAAAAGACAGTGGACACATTTAAATTCCATTTTAATTTAAATTGTTTGTCTGTTTGTTTTTATTTTTGTTGTGAGAGTGGTCAAATTCCAACACATGTCCCAAGGGTGTTGTGGAGTCTCCATCTTTGAAGGTATCTGTGACTGAAGAGAGTCTGGGATGGCATGCTGCAATTTTCTCTGCTCTGAGCAGCAGCTTGGACTAGGGCATCTCCAGAGGACCCTTCTACTCTTGATCTTCAGTGATTCTCTGACTCACATGAGTGCATAGGAGAACAGATGAGCTACTTGCATTAAGAATGGAGTTTGTTTTAGCTGAAGCTGTGTTAAACACTGTATTTCAGCAGTAGGTACAGCTGCTTCTGCTTGATACTGTCTTCTAAGCCTATTGTAAAACCTTGTGATGACTGTTGCTGCAGAGGACTTCTGGCTCTTTCAGGGTTCATTTGAGAGGGCAGATGCTAGGGGAACACATTACTGGCTTTCCATGAGGATACTTATTTTGTGCCAAGAGCTTTCAGTTCCTTCTGATAAACTCAAAACCCCTCAGTTGCCAACTTACATAGCATGAGAGTCCACAGAAGGAGATAGTGTGGATTAGTGGCTGTATGTTATGAGCATAATTTACAATTTTATTTGCAAGGGATGTTAGAATCATAGAAAAGCTTGGAATGGACCTTAAAGATCATCTAGATCCAACCTGCCTGCCATGGGCAGGGATGGTTCCCAGTAGACCAGGTTGCTCAAAGCCCCATCCAGCCTGGCCTTGAACCCTTTCAGGGAGGCAGCATCTGCAGCTTCTCTGGGTGATCTGTTCCAGTGTCTCACCACCCTCATAGTGAAGAATTTCCTCCTAATATCTAATCTTCAATCTCCTTTCTTCAAGTTTAAAACCATTACCCCTTGTCCTCTCACTACAAGCCTGTGCAAAAAGTACTATCCCAGATTTCTTTCAGGCACCCTTCAGGTATTAGTAAGCTGCTCTAAGGTCACCTTGGAGCCTCCAGGCTGAACCACCTCAACTTCCTCAGCCTATCTTCACAGGAGAGGTGCTTCTGGTCATTTTTTTGTCCCTCCTCTGGACATGCTCAAGAAGCTCTATGTCCTTATGATGGGGACTTCAGAATTGGACACAGTTCTCCAGGTAGAGTCTCACAAGAGCAGAGTAGAGGGGAAGAATTGCCTCCATCAGCTGGCTGGGCACACTTTTGATATGCAGCCCAGGACCCAGTTGGCTTTCTGGGCTGCAAGCATGAATTGCTGGTTCATCTGAAGCTTCTTGTCCATCATCATCCCCAAGAATGAGCACAACATTTCTGGTCAGAGTGAGTGCAGACCACTAATGAGGTTTGAGGTGAAAGGAGATACTTGGCTAGAATCTGGAAACGTGACTAGTGAAATAAGCAACAGTTGGAAAGAGCTGCATTTACTCAGGTGTGCCAGTCACTGCTCCCTGACTGTATTTCAGGAGTTGTGGAGATATTTGTGGTACATTGTCCTTGGTTATGCTGCCCCACGAGAGAAATTAGTTAAAGCAATGTATATGGCTTTGTCTTCCATGTGGGAAAATCCTGCTAAAAGGGTCAAGGAGTCACAAGCACAGAGCCTTGAAGTGCTAATTACATCTTTACTTCTGTATCCCAGAAGGGATAATGGTGCAATTGCAAAGTTAGTGTTACCAGCCCTTGTAACTAAGTTTCCATATGTATTTATAGGATATTCAAGCAGGTACAGGGTGGTACTCAAAGCCTTGAATTAGGCTGAAACAATAGGGAAGACTCTGGACAGTTAATGGAAGCAGGTTGTGGGATGACTCTGGAGCTGAAGGATGCTTTTCAAACAAGCCAGCTGTTAAGAAGTCTTACGAGAGTTCAGAGTTACCAGTCAGTTGCTTTGGGCCTTTCTAGGAACCAGGTGTCTGGAGTCTGGGGTTAATCCACTTCTGTCTATAGGTAGAAAGACATGGAATGTGACAATAGCAATCTCAGTCTCTTCATTTAGAGGGCAGATCTTTCTGGCAATCACTTTATTCCCAGTAATGCCCCCAGCAATGATATGTTGTGGGTAAGTGAATAGTCTTACAGCTCAGAGTAAGATACCTTGGAACAAACAACGTGTATTTCATTTGCAGTTCGTGAAGGATTGGGCAAAGTTGTGACTCTGAAAATGTCTTTGGGCAGTTGCACATGAACTAAGGGAAAATTAATTTCTATCATGAAATTTCTATCATAAGTTGCTTCTGTCCATGTGTGACTTGTCTGCACTCCTGAAGGGCTCAAAATAGCTGAAGAAAGAATCAGCTGAGGAAAACTTCTGCTGTATAATGACATATGCTTAATGTACTTAGCTAATCAAAGTAGTAGTAGTAGTAGGTAGTCACTGTTACTTGATTTATCTAGATATATCTATGTGGGCTAAAGATTACTGATAGAACACCATTTGATTCAGCTGACAAAAAGCATAGAAAGGATGCAGAAGCTGACGTCAGATCAATTAAGACTGGAAAAAAATAGCAGATGTTTGATTGGTGATGTTAGGTTGTTTTGTTTTGTCTTTTTTTCTTGTAGTCCTGCTGCATGAAGTTCACCACTTACCCTGTGATAGCTGTTTGCTTAAACAGGTGGGTTTTTAGTTGTACACTGAGTGTATAAACTAGCAAAATTATGAATCTTAAAAGCTTGTATATTGTATTTAGTGATGACTGTCCCAATAAGCCTTTCTTTGTCCTTATGGCTGGGGAACTGAACCTGCCTTCAAAATTCAGGAAGGCATTGGAAAGTTCTTAAAAGTGAAGGGTGCACTGTGATTCCTTTTGTGTGCATTGTTAAAGCAATGAATTTCTAGATATCATTATATCAGGAGGGGTAAGGCTTTGCAGAAGTGCTCATCTTCTTGTGGGCGGTGAGGGCCCCTTGGGGACCTGTCTCTTTGTGGGTGGTAAAGCTCACTTAGCCATAAAAGTATTTTCCCACAGCTTGCTGCCTCCTTTTTAAAGGGGGGGAAAAGAATTTTTAAAATTACCCACGCTCCAGAGCACAGAGGGGAGGCAGGGACCTGTGCAATCTGCTGTGCAGAGGGGTTGAAATTCTCAGTGGCATGCCATGGTTGGCTATCATGTTTGAAGAGAACAGTCATGATTTCTGCTCACGTGTTTTACATAGGAGGGGGAATAGGGAAGAACCACCACAAAGCAAACTCTAAGCCAGATTTTCTACATCCAATATGGAATATCTTCATAGACATTTTTTATAACCAACATGGCATAAAGATGGAGAAGCTCATGCTATGGCAACAGAGTTGTATACTGGATCTGATAAGGAAACTGTGTACTCAATCTCCATCTCCCTTTCCTAGGTAAATAAAATGGTACCATTGAGTCCCTCTGCTTGCTACCCTGGAGGTTTTTGGGTGTTTTTCATAATTGAGCATTGATGTATTGATCTGTTATCATTTACATGTATACAAATTGGAAGGTGTTGCTAGCTATTAAATTCTGCAATGATAGATATCCCTCTATCCAGTATCATTACTTCAGCTTGCTCTGTTGCTTTTATGCTTATGGTCTTATGGGGAAAGATGTGTGAGAAGGTATTGTAAGCTTAGTCACAAGTGGCCTGCCTCTTGAGAGTTACTTTTGACTTGTGGATTTGTTCATCCCAGATACGTTTGCCTTAACGTGAGCCATGCTGAGAGATCACTGTTTCTGTGAGCAGGTTGGAGTAGTTTTGGAACATACCTTTGGAAAGGGCAGAGCATAAAGAAATCAACCTAGCCTGTGGACTTTAAAAAAAATATAAAAGCTGCATTTGTTGGTGGTTTTGTGGTGTTGAAACATGTGGAGGGTGGTAAGTGTTCTGCATGAGGCAGAAATTCTTAAAGAAAACCAAGAAGAGGATCCAAACAGTATTTGTGCAAAAGCTGGTTAGGATGAGAGGACTATATAAACTCAGATCAGCTTTTTAACTGTGCCTCAGAACTCAGATCAAAAGTAAATGCAGGTAGCAGGACACTTTTTACTCAAACAAATGTAAAATGGGAATCAGGGGTGGAAATGTCTTTCATATATGTCTCCCCTTCCTTGCTCCCCTGTGTACCACCAGCTCTGGGACAGGGCAGAAGAGGGGGTGGTCTTCAGTGTCTTCAGGAGCTCAGAGAGTTGTTTTTTGAAGAAAGCAGGAGCTTCAAGTCAGTGCTACTAAAGGATGCTGTATTTTGCTTTCTTGAGCAGTAGGTTGATCCCCTCTCCTGCTGAGCTCAGTGTGGGCTCTAATTCAGCAACCCTGACATACAGGAGTTACCATGTTTCTGAGAGTTCAAAATCAGCAGGAGCTGTGAGCCAGCTTCTACAAAGGCAATTGCTCTGGGCTCTCAAGTCCTGCTGAGTTCACTGATAGCCTGGCTTCTGAGTCCAGCTCTTGCTCATCTGGGAAGTAGGTTCACATCTCTTTCCCTGAGCTTTTTTTTTTTTTTTTGTCCTGAGGTTTTTGGGGTTTTTTGGCAGTGTGGTTTTTTTTTGGTGTTTTTGTTTTTGGTTTTGTTTTTGTTTTTTTTTTGGTTGATTGGTTGTTGTTTGGTTGGGTATTTTTGAAATTAGGCTGGATCACATCCGAACTGGACTCTTCAGAAAAGGAAAAGTGACTGCTGGGCTTCACATGATGCAGTTTGAGAGACAGAGATGAAAACAACATAGGGCTGAATGCATTTCCCCTTCTCGCCCCAGAAATCCAAACTGTGATCCAGAGTCTCAGAGAAATTTAGAGGTGCAAGATGTTAATTCATGTTTGTGTTGTGAGAGGAAAGAGAAGAGCATACACATGTGAAATGTCACATAGATGGAAATTGGCACAAAACTGGGAGATGGGGATAAAATCTTAGAGGCAGGTAGAGTGCTTGGAAGGGTTGGGGGGTTGGGAAGATGTTACTGTATGTGATGGGAAGAATTGCAGGGGTGGGAAGGAAAGTTGAAAGGATGGAGGAAGTAATATCACTTAGTAATTTTCTTGTAAGCAGCTGAGATTCTGCACAGAGGAAAGTAGAGACTGAAGGAGGGGAGGGCTTGAGGAATGAGTCAAAGGTGGTGATGAGGCAGCTGGGATTGCAGGCGTGGGTTTCAGTTAAGCTGGAGAAACACTTTGTCTTTTTTCAAACAATTGTTCGTATTAGCATTCATGGTGTGGGCATGCATAAACCCATCCATGTGATATCTCCTGGCATGCTGCACACACAAGTTTGAGGATCTGTCCTTAGGTCCATGACAGACAACCCAGTCAGAATTTTGTCTTCCTAAATTTGTGTAGTGGATGGGATCGGTCTGGTGGCAGTTCTCATTAGTTGTCTTGCAATAAATGATGGAATGGGAACTGGTATCAGGGGTGAGGTAGGCTCAAAATCTGCTGGGAAAGAAGAAAAAAGAGGGCTTACTGCAATCAAGTAAGTAATGGGTCTTATAGGCTGGAAATCATAACAGGATGGAATGAGAGGGACTCATAAAGTTACAGAATAATGTAATTTGGAAGTGACCTTTAAAGTTCATCCAGTCCAGACCTGCTGTAGTAGGCAGGAACATCTTCAGCTAGATCATGTTGCTCAGAGCCCCATCACCAAGGATGATGGTAAATACTGGAAGACATTAAATGGTGTGGAGGGAAAGCAGTTGTAGGCCACGAGGAATGAACAGATTTGCAAAGATATTGAAAGGTTATGTGAAAAAGCATGCCTCTGAGGTCTTGATGGGCTTCTCTACATGGAAGCATGGAAGGAGTGTGAGTGGAGTGTGTTTCAATCTTTTCCTGGCCCAGCTTGGCCTCTGAGGTCCTTGCAAAGAAATTGGATGTTGGTCTCCTCCCTCCTGTGATTTTAGTGAACTGCTGCCTAACTTCTGCTTTCTTCTGGCTTAGAGGCTTAATAAATTTTAGAGGCTTAGAGGCTTTAATAAATTACAGTCCTTTGGGACTGTAATTTTTCACTGAGTCTGGAGATTGAGAGGCTTACCTGGAGTGCTCATCTTATTCGAGGCTGTACCACTGCTGATTCTTTGGTCTGGTAGGAGTTGGACCTCTGGCTCTGTTGCTGTGACTATGGGATCTTGGAGCCTCTCACCACAGTTTCTTTTCTATTTGTGACCCCTGCCTCCATAGCCTGGTCCAAATCTTAATTGTGGATAATCTAAAACTGTACTGTAAACCAGTAAATTCTGATTGCTCTGTGATTCATCATCTGAATTTCCCCTTCCATTTCTGCTTATAAATGCTGTGTGGAGTAGCTGTGTTGGTTATGTTATACAGCAGTTTCTTTTACAGGTCTGCTTTATATCATCTGTATTACGTATTATGAGGTAATTTAAGATGGATTAAGGTCAAGTCTGCCCTAAAAAGAAATCCTACCTGGATTATCCATCCACTGTTCAACACAGAGACTGCACACAGACTAGCTAGGATGTACTTCTCCTGCCTTGGGCTTAGGTGTAATTTTTTTCTGTGTGAGACTTTGAGTTGGACTTTAATACTCCTTTAAAATAACGGGGTGAAGTGTTAGTCTTCTTTCATCTTGTAGCTGCCTGTGTAACTGTGGTGGATTGGACCGGTCTGAGCTGAGCTCAGCTGTGGGAGTCATTTACAGAAGTCACTGCAAGGTTATGAGCATTGCTGGACTCCTTGGTGGAATCCTGATGCTCTCTGGCAGCTCTGACACTGTCAGGGTTTCAAATGTTGCACCACTGCTTTCATGTTGTTACACAGTGATCCATCAAAGTTTGGACCAGCATGCTTCCTCAGTTCTCTGCATTCTCCAGGATCTGGGTTGCCCCTCTGGAGCCTGAAAATGGGCACTGCTTCTGTGTGGAGATCCCTGTGGATTTGCTGAGCTGCTGGAACCTGCTTTGTGCATTAAAGGTAGCAGTGATAAGGAGTGAGTCTTGTTTGCATTGCTGGCATACAGATCGTGCTAAGTGGCTCTCAAAGCTTCCTCCATCAAAGTATTCAAAGCATTGTGAGAGACTAGTGCTTCATTTACTGTAGGTTTCTATTACTGTGCTCTTTTCCAGATGGAGCAACATCTTCCAGTTATGTTCTTCCAGACTGAGCTTCCTCCTTTCCATCTCACCATGCTTTAAATTTAAACTGCCTTCCCATTAGTTAAACTATTGTTAACTTTTATGTTTTCTCTGCTTGCTCATTTTCTACCTTTTTTGGTTGTCTCCTCGTTCACTGCTTTACCCAGAAAACAGCAAGCCCAGATGCTTATTTCCCAGTTCCTGTCCTTCCTTCACTTCTTTTGCTCATCAAATTGGGAATACCTCATAAACTGGTTCCTTTAGTGATGTCTTTCCAGTTTTGTATTCCCTACGGAAGGCTTGTGCCCATTTTGTTTGCATACACAGCAGCTGTTCAGAACCCCCTGGGCTCTTAATACAGTGCAAATCTTCCATTCACTGGCAAGTATGAGGCTTTGAATTTTTCTCTGTGCTTGGTGCTTTTATTAATACTGCATACTGCTGTTTCCACAGTGAAATGTGGCTCCAGTGTGGAAGTTTGCTGTTCTACTGATACACGGTTGAATCTCAGGAATTTGAACCATTCTAGGGAACATATTGCTTCTTGGATTAGTAAAAGTTTGTATTACTGTATCATGGTGGTTGATAAGGCATACATGTGCTCTATAAGATACTGCTGAGCTCTCTTTCCACTGCAGATGAGCATTTTGGCATAAGACATGCACACATTCTTGCTGTAAGAGCTGCAGAGGCGGTAGCAGCCATTTGGCTTGCTAGTTTGTTTGGATTAATAGTGTTTAACGTAGTTAAAATGCACACTCATAATGAAAGAGGCTCTTCTGTGTAAAAGCAGTTTCATTTGTTATTTTTTTATCTATTCTCCTCCATCTCTTTGGTAAGAGAGCTGGTATTGGGATGCAGACAGGCAAATGACCCTTAAAAGTCAGATATTTAGCTTTTTTCCTTTGACATACCAAGAGTGAGCATTCTGCTCAGCCCAAATCATGTTGCAAAATGAGCGCAGATGGTGCTGAGAGGGATATTTAAGCAATAGTGAGAAGTATGGGAAGACAAGTCCCTGTTTCCAGTATTGCTACTTGAGGAGTTTGTCCTTGTGTTCTTTGGAAATGCAATAAAGTGAGATGGGAGCTCTGGAGACTTGAGAGCTTAGAGTCTGGTGCCTGCTCACAACTCTTAGGTAGAAGGCTGCCCCCTTTGTCTCTGGTCTCTGCAAGACTCTCCATCCGAGGCAATTAGGATTAGCAGGCACATTTCATGCTCTGAAAAGTCAGAAAAGGAAAGGAGGAGTTTTACAAAAGGAAATGCCTGCCAGGCAGAGAATTCATTCTGGTTTTGTGCAGGGAATAAACAGATGTGAAAGTTAAAAAGCAGACTTCCAACAGCATTTAATGAAGGGCTTGGAAATGAGGCAAGGGGCTTAGTGATGGGAGGGAGCTTAGGCATTTGTAAGGGGCAGAGTTGGGAGAAGGAGGAAGGAGAGCAACACACAGCACAAATTAGCTATTGAGACCTTCCTAGTTCACCTTCACAGGGATTGCCTGAAACTGAAACAGTGGCAGGAGAGATATGGCATTTTGATTTAATCTGCTGCTGTTCCTGGAAGCTTAGAATGGAGGAGGGCTGTGAACATACCCTCATGTATGGATTCAAATTTGTTTAATTCTGAAAAAAAATGCTTTTCCAGAGTCAATTGCTTTTGAGCCGACCCCAAATGTATTATCTTAGTCATCTTCTTTTTTTTTAGCAGATTGATACAGGCATTCAACTGGAGAAATTACACTTAACCCAGATGATTGCTTTTCCTCACATTGAATGTAAAGTTGTCTATATCTTCACAGTATTTTCCAATGAATAGCTTTCTGGGAGGGAACAACCCCAGGTACCAGTATGGGTTGGGGACTGAGCTGTTGGAGAGCAGCACAGGGGAAAGGGACCTGGGGGTGCTGGTGGATGGAAAGATGACCATGAGCCAACAATGTGTCCTTGTGGCCAAGAAAGCCAATGGCATCCTGGGGTGCATTAGAAGGGGGGGAAGAGGGGTGGTGGTTAGTAGGTCAAGAGAAATTCTGCCCTGGTGAAGCCACATCTGGAATATTGTGTCCAATTCTGGGCCCCTCAGTTCAAGAAAGCCTGGGAACTTAAAAGAGCCCAGCACAGAGCCACCAAGATGATTAAGAGAGTGGAACATCTCCCTTATGAGGAAAGACTGAGGGGACCTGTCACTTCAGGACAATAATAGGGCAAGGGGCAATGGTTATAAACTGGAGCACGGGCAGTTCCCTATAAATAAAGGAAGAATTTTTTCAGTGTGAGAATGACAGAGCATTGGAAAAGGCTGCCTGGGGAGGTTGTGTAGTCTCCTTCCCTGGAGACATTTCCTGTGTAATCTGCTGTAGGTGACCCTGCTCTGGCAGGACTCTTATGTTTTTTCAAGGCCCCTTCCAACCCCTAACTTTCTATGAATATATTTAAGAGGGGAATGCATGTGGAAAGGACCTTAACCTCTTCCAGGTTATTATTTATTATTTGTTTGTGTTTCTTGCAAATGAACAGATTTCCTTTTGAAGTCTGAGAACTGTGGCTGAAAATTTCTCTTTCTTAGGTGGTGGTTGCATTGTTCAAAATATGAGCCTTTCAGCACCTCTCTGAGCTTTTATTAGAATGATGATCTGAGCTACCTGCAGCTGAGGTCTGCTTAAATTCCCATAGCTGATAGGGAATCTGATAGGACTCTGGAATTCAGCATGCTAAGCAGTGCCCCTTTTAAAAGGAGATTTTGCAATAGAAATTACCATGAATAGGAAATTGTTTTGCTTTTATTTTGTACATCTAGATTAAAGAAAAAATATAATAGACTCTTGAGGGCTCAGCTTTTAGAGAGCAGAAACCTCATTGAGGCTTTCCTAGTTCATGTCAAATCTAAAATCTCTCTAGTGCTTAGGATGCCAAACTACCCTTAGTAACATTTTGTACATATGTTCATGAAAATTGTTTTGCCTACTTCCTATTTACAGCTTAGTGGTACATTGAAAACCAAGCACAATAAATCCTTAAAAATACCAGGTTGCTATGCATATCCTTTCTACAGCATCAGCATGGGTTTAGATAGTTAGCTTGGCCACTTGAAAGGCAGTGTCTTTGTGGTAGCATGAGATTTGAGATTTGCTGGGACTTTTCAAATTCATATTCAGAATATAATGTATTTACTGGGATCAACAGTAGTGCCCCAAACCAGACTGTCCCATAAAATGCTTCAGGGCTGGAGATGTGGAAGAACCTGTTACATCTCCACTAGGCTTCAGAGATCAGGAATCACATTTCAGCAGAAGTCAAATTGCTTCAGAACCGGTTGAGGGAATCTGGTATATTCTTGCAGTGAAGTGCTTTGTCAGATAGATTTGGCTTTTGTTCTGGGCTTCCTGGAGCCTGGATTACAGTAAATCTAGAACTAGTAAATGTAAAACTTGTCAGCTGTGATAGATCCTTTCTGCAAATTTTGGGTAATCTCAGTGTCATTAGCTACAGTTACAAATCGGTTCATAAAGATGCAGTTATTTTTCAAAGGTAGTCATGGTAAAAGATGCAAGCACTAACCTTGGGGGAATTTTATACCACAGTGTATATACCAGTGAATATTGTATACCAGACCGTCACAAATTGAGCCACAAATTAGCTCAGGCACTTCTCCAGCTTCCTCAAGCTTATCTGTAAGCATCTTAATAAATTTTTCTTTTACTATGAGGAGGTCTGCCAGACACTGAAAACTTAAGAGTAAAGGAACTAGTTCAGAAGAAAAATAGAGCTCTGGTTTCTGTTAAATATACATGGGAAAGAAATTCCCACAATATGTGATGCTCCAGAGTCTTGAAACTTGTACCCCAAAGCCTGCTTAGTTCTAGAGTTCTTCCTCTGAGAGTGTGGTAGAAGTTATCTGGCAGTCTGCTCTTCACTGAAGTAGTCCTGGAGTACCATGGAAAGTGGTTTTGCACCTCTTTTTTTCCATTTCAATCTAAACTCAGACATTGGCTTGCATGGCTTGATACATAAATGAGCAATACCTGACTGGCAAAGGTTCATTTCTCCATGTGCCAAGATGAGCTGGACCCTCCAAGGGGATTGAGACTGACGGATAAATATCTGTCACATGTAGGTGGACTGTAAGAAAACATGTGAGGAATTTTTTTTTAAGTCTTTGTTAAGACTTCCCCTCCTCCTCTTTAAACTCTCTTGTCATGTGCTGAGTGGGGGTGGATGGAGGAGGGGTGGTGGGGAGAGAAGGGGGGGCTGCTGAAAGCATTTATCTTCATTTCTGCCATCACCAAGTGTTTATTACGCAGTGATAGACAGACGCAGAAAAGCTGCCAATCAAACCTACGTTCACTGCATCTCAATTGGCCTTCTCTTTGGATTTCAGCATTTTGAAATCTACGTAATCTCTGCAGCAAAAGGTCATTCTGTTCGCAGGGATGACAAGCCTGAGACCCTCAGGTACCCACTGCAGTCACTTCTGATCCCATCAAACAGTGGAAAACCTAGGAATCACGACCTTGTCAGGTGCTTGGTGAGAACTGCTCCTAACAAGAGCTGATCATCTGTTCCCCACATGTAGGAATCTGAAGTGTGGTGTTTGACTACAGGTTACACTAGAACTTCAGAGGCAGCAACACCTGTTTTTTAGTCTCACCCAGGCTGAGCTCCTGACTGGGCAAAGCCAGCTGAGAGTTTTCACTAGAGCTCACAAAAGCTCTAGTGAGGATTTGAGCTTTCTTAAGTTTTCAGCCTGCCATCTCAAATATTCCCTGTCAACCAATGGAAAAAGGGAAGAAAAAGGGTTAGAATAGCATGGCTGTGAATGTCTGAAATGTTTGCATGCTTTCAATCATGTATGCATGCATTAATCAGTATATGCATGCATGTGGGAAGGTTCTGGCAGGACTTGTGATTCAAATGATACTCCACTTTGATAATGGATTTCCATTAGTGTTAGACACACTGGCTTTTGAGAAATCTTGAACATGCACCGTTCACTCTATGAAACTTGTTCCTGTCTCCTCATCTTTTTGATAAAGGTAACTGTTACCTGAAGCACTGGTATCAGCTGATAGCTTTTGCTGGCTCTGAAGGTTGTTAGGGGCTGTCCTGTAGATGGGGCAGTTCTGCTTTTTTCCATTCTTAGCTTCCTGTGTAGGATGTGACTGCCTTTGGAGGTGAAGGGGACATGAGATTTACATGAACAGTGCAGCTATTCCGTGGTAGTGGATCAAAAGACTAGAATCTTTACAGAAAGAAAATCATAACCATTTGCCAACAGCTTTTTTTTTTTTATGGTACTTTTAGCAGTAGGAGCAACAGTTGTATGAGCCAGATGAATTTGCCTTTTGTGGAGCAGTTGGTGATGTTGCTAGGCTTGTGTAATGTAGTGGGAGCATGTGATTACTCTCCTAGGGTAGGCTATCCTCCAGTTTATATATTATTTGATATGCCTATAAAGGTTATTCTTGTTGCAAAGCAGATGATGACTTTGTAATGTTCATTTGTAATAAGATCAATATTCTGGAATTATGTGCTCTGAGTAGTACTTGTGTTGCCAGTCTGCTTTGCAGAGTGTTTTCCTTGTCTGGCTCAGTCCCTATAGGCAGTTGCTACCTAGTTGGTGGTGTTAGTTATTATTTCTCTGCAACAAGTCCCACTGCAGAAATCAGTTTTCTGTTCTGCATCTACTGGCTGGAGGCAAGACAGCAGAAAAGCTGCCCTCGTGTAGCAAGGCTTGAAATGTGAAAAATTTAAATATGAAGCAACATAAAATGTAATTGTCCTTCCACTTCTGTTTGCAAAATGTAACTTCATTAATGCATTGAATCTGATTTCTTTTAGGGTTAGGGTTTTTTTAGGAAGCCTTTATTTTGGAGGTCATGGGTTATGGCCTTGGGCATATATGAAAGCAATGGAAATTTTATTAATTGTTCTCTCCAAGTGATACGAGTATGTTAGATAGGGAGACTGAGCAGACACACGGTGGAGGTTTGTCAATTGCTGGAGGTCTGGCACAGTTGAATACACAGTGTGAAACTGTCTGTTCTGAAGTCCTGCTCTTGGCTTATTTCTAATCTTTCTCTAGAACCAAAATCAGGACTCAGGATAGCTTATGGATAGAAAAAGAAGTAGTAGTAGCCTTCTTGATGTCTTTCTCTCTACTCATCACCAGTCTAGAATTTGCTTCCTTACTTTGCCCTGACAGCTGTTCTTTACTTTGCAGAAAAAAAACAAAACCACTGTTAGTATGTGTATCTGTGTGTGTTTTCAGGCCATTTTTTTTTTTTTATCAAGCATGAGTGTTCTACTGGGATTTGAGAAGTGAAAATCCAGCTACTTTAGTCTCCTCATCTTCCACACCACTTTAATTTACTAGCAGCTAGCAAGCTTTTAGCTCTCTGCACAGGCAGCTGACCTTCTGAGTACTGGATACAGAGTTGGCAGTGATGTCTCTTCCAGTATTGCTGCTGGGACAGCAGAGTCCTGAGCCAGCCCTTCTGGAAGAGTGCACTCCTTGACTTTTCTGTATGTTTCCCACCAGAGATGGTATGGAAGTGCTGAAATCCAGACTGTGCAGCCTCTGGAGGCAGTGCTTTGCTTTATTTTCTGCTTGGGGATGATCTTGGTTTTCTCTCTCTCATTGAATTCTATGATCTTGAGTTTCTCCCAGTGCCAGCATGTGTGTATAGACAAGGGCTGCATCTATATGAAGGCCGCAGAGGCAGGAAATAGCATGAGATTTTTGACTATGGTATTATTACAGGAAAACTATTTCTTTTCTCCACTTGTCTCCCAAGGGCTGCATTTAGTACCTCTCTCAAATGTATGCCAGCTTGACTTAATCAGTGGAAGTTCCTTTGTGCCTGGAAAATTGGGTTTTTATGCTGCTTTCTGAAGTATTCTGCATATCCTTCTGCTTTAGACAAAATGCTTGGCTGGTTTGCAAGGGTCATGTTCACCTAGAGTCAGGGCAGCCCCTGTCTGGGGTAGGTTGGGTCACCCAAAGCAGCAAAGGGACAGATTATAAATTCTCCTTGCTAATATTTTGCTACAGCCCTTACTGTGTGGCAAATATTGTTGTCAACTTCTATCTTCTGAGTGGAGTTTACAGTAGTAGCAGGGTTGATGTCTACAAATGTATGTGATCTGCCAGGGCAGTGCTTTTGCTTAGTGCATAGTCTGGTCTGCCTGCATAGCTGTGCTAGAAAAATTTGGGTCTGTGAAAACAGAGCTTCATGGGTACCAATATATAGAATGCATTTGCACCAAATGAACATATTAGGATTTCTGCCTTGTGAGTCTGGGTAAGTTTTATCTCTCATGGACTTCTTTCTCTTTCAAAAATATGTTTCAGGGAGTTGCTTTCCTATGGATTTCCTGTACTCTGTGTCTTATTTAAGAGGTGTTGCCATTTCTTTAAATAAGGCTTCTTTAAGAATCTAGAGTTGTGCATATTGGATTTTGAAAGGTTTCCTGTGGTTTTGTCTCCTCAGCTCTTTTCTGAATAATCTTCTGGAAGTTAAATTACTGTTTCCCCCTTCTGTAGGTGCTGTGATTGGGGATGGACAGTCAGCTGTGGCCAGCAACATTGCCAACACCACATACCGCCTCCAGTGGTGGGACTTCACTAAATTTGATCTGCCTGAAATCAGCAATGGTAAGCTGTAATGAGACCAGCCCTTTTTTTTGTCTGTATCAAGCAGAGCTACCATAAGCTCCTAGGATCTTCCAAAGGTGGCTGTATGTAAGAGGCCTTGGGTTACTTGATTGTGTTGTTTCAGTGGGAACTATAGAATGTTCAGCCTTTTAAGAAAGTTGACTTAAAACATGCAGAGCTATTCCTGCTCTCTCTAGCTTGTGTATTCTTGCTAATAGCAAATGCATGGATAAATGGGGCTTTTTTGTGAGCAGTCTCAGAGGAATATACAATCCTCTTAGAAGAATTCTGTATCCAGTCTTCTCATTCTTTTACCAACAAGTTTCTAGAGGGATATTGTCTGTATAGCTTTACATTAGAATATGCTGTGAAATGGGGCTGCATTCTCCAAGTTACAGACATTAGTGAGTTGAAGTGCTTCAACACATTTTGGGAATCAGGGCCCTAGTCTGTTGCTTACCCCTGTGTGACAAGCCAGGGGAGGTAGATGTAGCTTCTAGCCATTTGCAAACACAGTGATTCATCTCATATCTCAGGTGAAAGCTGCTTCTCAGTTAAGAAGATCAGCAATATCATTGATTATTTATTGCTGATCATTTATTTATTTTCTCCTTCCCTTTGTGATAATGAGACCATATATTTCTGCCTGTTCCATGGCATAAGCCAGATCTCACACTGGAAGAGACTTCCTTATGCAGGCACAAACATATTTGATGCTTGTGGTAATCTGATCAAGGAATAACGTTTTTTGGAGTATAACTAGCTTGACTGGAAAGGCTATTTTTAACCCCAAATGGTATCCTGATATAGCTTGCTGCACAGCTGCAGAAATGTTTGTGGCAGTTGGGGGTGAAGATAGGGGTAGAGATTAGTCTTAGTTAATATTAATGTCTTTGTAAAGTGACTTTTGGCTTAGGCTGTTTCTGTGTATATCTGAAATTCATTGCTTCACTTCTCATCAAAAACAGGTTGGATTCTCCTTTAAGGGACTGACTTTTTTAGAGACAACAGGGATTCTCTTTTCAGAAAGACTGATTTCACAGGTAGCCACTGAAATTAGGAAAAGGTTCCTCCCACTCCCAGCCATTTCTGTTCTGCAATTCTAGAAATTACCTATCTGACAAAAGGTCTTTCTGGGATATTGTCCTGTTCCTTAGGGTACCCACAAGACCAGCCCATGTAGTGACATGATAGCAGAGACATGAGGAATTGAAACCATAGAATCACAGAATGGTTTGGGTTGGAAGGGAGCTTACAGAACATCTAGTCCACCCCCCTGCCGTGGGCAGGATTGTCTTTAAATAGTTCAGGTTGGTCAAAGTTCTGTCCAGTCTGACCTTGAACACTTCCAGTCATAGGGCATCCATAGCTTCTCTGGACAATCTGTATGGCCATTTACCTCCCAGTTCCTGGGAAATTGAGGGAGATAGGGCAAAGCTGCTGGTCACCCATCCTATTACAGAAATCTTTCTTACTGTGTCTTTCCAAATGCTATTTCTGTTTTGTCTCTTTCCTTCAGATTGCATAGAATATTGTGGTGTGATGTTTATAGTCAGCTGGGAAATAAAAGCACTACTTCTGGACAGTAGCTCTTGATGTTTTAAAGGGGAGGAAGATCATTTTGTCACATTTGTACATTTTTGTCCTTGAGAATTGTTCTGTCTCTTAGGAGGGAGCACACAGTGTCATCTGGAAAGTAGAATGCTATCTTGAACTCATGTGCCAGCCAGTGTTTTGACATGTGTTGTTAAGTGCCAAACCTGGTAGTACTAGTGTGAAGTTGTAGGCCGAGTATAACTTCTCAAGGTGAAGTTTTGGCACTCAGTGGAAATACTTTCAGTCTTCTAGCCAGAATCTGGAACAGAAGAAGGATGAAGTCAGAGGGGGAAGAGTCTTGCTGCAGACATAAAACTCTTTGGGACATTTCTGCAGTCCTGCAAAGCATTTGAAGATTGCTGCAGCTGCTAATAGTTTTGGGTTAGGCATTTGGGGGGAGCACATCTGGCTGCTTAGAAGCCTGCTGATTTGGAAAAAAAAAAAAAAGCATAAGAATTTTGTTTATAATTTATGGAATCCCATAGAAAATAAGAACCATCTGCTTCTGGAGGCATCAGTATTTGAATCTTCTCCCACTTCCCTACCCCAGGACACTTTCATTCTGAAACAGCTTCCAGTTAGCTTGAAAGTGGGCTACAGTTTCTCTTGTCATTGTGTCCTTTTTGTAGGCAGGGTTCCTTCTACAAGCTCACTCCCAGATCTTCTGACTCCCTAATTTGTACTTCACTGTACTTGGCTTGTCCATTTTGATTTATTACCATTTGGAAACATTCAGTTTTAGTTTTACACTACTCTTTTCTTCTGCTTCCTACTGCTTGAGCCCAGCTCTTGCTTTCCTAGGTTGTTAGCCTAATCTCTCTCTGCCAAGGTCTAATAGGGATATATGAAGATGTTGCAGCTGTGCTCATCCTAAAGCAGGTGTTTTCAAAGTTTGCCTAGCCACAGAATAAAGGTAAGCTGCAAGTTTGCCAAGATGCACTAATTTGTAGAGATACTGTGAAGCTAAATGTGTAACAGTGGAGATGTGGGTTGGGGGAGTTTTTTGTATCTTCGTTGTCTTGGAAATAAACTGCTTTCCCAGTAAAGCCTGTGACCTACATAAGTCCCTTTTGTTTCAACATTTCCTATAAATTAGAGGGTGTCATGTGAGAGTCCACCTACACAGAGGGGGCTTTTGCACTTCCTGGGTCTGACTTGAGCCACAACCAGTTGGAGAGTTCAGGCAGATGAAATGATACAGGTGAAATTTGGGGCTGCCCGCCAGCTCCACTCTCATCAAAAAGTGACTTCGTGGTCAACCCCCATCTCCAAGAAGCTGTTCTTCCTGTTACAATTAAACAAGGAAAAGATAGTTTGGAAGCAGGATGTTTTCCACTGCAGTGGATGCTTTTGAGCCCATACCAGCAACGTGATGAGCATAGTTCTGTGATCTCAGTGGCTGGGCCCTAGCAGCCTTCAGAGCCCTGGGCTCAGGACTCTGCTCCGTGGCAGTGACCTCATTAACACTCAGTCCAGCAAGCACATGAATGTGGACTCTCTGGTCATGGGGAAATGGCTTTGCAGGGTCTTGTGGGAGTTAAGTCTCTGCCCTGTGTTTCTCTATTAATTGCAAAATGGAAAAAGGTGGTTTGGAATTTCTTCTCTCCTTTTGCTTGTTTTGTTTTGCTGAAATGAACAATGACCTGGGATTAAACTGTGGCTGTTGGTCTTACCAGCATTGGGGAATTTATTTGGCAGCAGACAGAATGCTACCTCTGGCACTTGTTTAATATTCTTCTAGTAAGTGTTGCAGATCCTTAACATTTCCCAGAGCTCATGGGTAAATACTGAATCAGTGAATAGTGCAGAGTTCTAGCCTTTACACAGATAAAATATTTGAAGGTTTTGTCTCTTGTTTATATCTTTCTAATATAGTTTCTCTCATGATACTTACTGATCATTTCCTTTTCTAGCTATTGTATCTGAACTGGCCTAGGTTTTCCACATTTAGTCACGTGTCAGGAATTTGTCCTGTTCTAACACCTGGACTTTTGAGGAAAGTGATTTGAACAATACTTACTGATCCACAGTTGGATACTGAAGAACTTAAAAGAGGAAGAAAACCCCAGCATACTAAGCAACATACAAGTAGGAGCAGCTGTTAAGAAAATGTCATCCTTAAGGGTGGCTGGATGTCACCAAAATTTTCCTTTGGTGAACAGTGCTGGTCCTGCTGGCACTGCAGACCTTACCCCACAGTAATTATGTTGTAGGTATAAGCTCTCCAAATTGGCACAACTGCTTGATGGATTTGTTCTCTGATGTTTCTTTTAATCTGTTCTGTCAGCTCAGTGGCTGCATTAACAAGAAAAGAAAACAAGGGATGAAGGGGCAGCCTTGTCGTAAGTGGTTTTCCAAAAATAGCGACTTTTTCCCCTGAAATCTTCTGTATTGGCTTCATTTTCATAGACCAGGCCTCAGGCTCAAATGCATGGCTATCACCATCCACTCTTTGTCTTGTGAATCTCTTGGATGCTGTTCCTTAAAATAAAACCTTGCTGAGATCTCTGCTGCTCACATTTAGATTAAGGATTGTGTGGTTGGCTCTGTTGATTCTGGGCAGAAGTGCTACCCGAGTTCCTCAGCTTTTATAAATGAGGGAAGAGCAAAGAACCATAATGCCATCATGAATCAGATCTTGAAAGACTGAAATAAAGGCACCTTTTCTTGTTCAGTGCAGCTTGCATCTGTGATGTTTTATTTTCCAGGCACACATCAAGTGGGAAAGATAGTTCACTTTTGGCAGGGGAACTTACAATCTGTTTTGCTAAGAGGCATTCACCATATGCAACAACCTTTAAAAAGAAGAAGATACACAGCCATGTTGGTTGTCATTGTGGATTGCTCACTAAAACCCCCTGTGCTCTGCTGATGGAGGTGTGGGTGGGAAAAAAAAAAGAGGGGGGAAGAAACATGTAGATAGAAAATGTATGAATATGAGCTTTAGGATAAAGAAAATCTTGGTGAATGCTGATTCACACCCAGCATTGTTTTAAAAAGACATATAGTAAATGCTAGATGAGGAAGAATATTAGACCTGTAAAGAAAAAAAAATGTCATGGAACTGTGAGGATATGTACAACACATGTCAATGTCCCTGAGTCTGCAAATGGTACAGAAGAAATACAAGCATTTCTTAACTTGCAAAAATAAACATGGGGGATTCTTTTCTTATGAATGTCCAAGGTTGCGTTAGATCTAAAAAAGCCTGAAATTAAAAAGCAAAGAAAATACATGAATTCTATAGACTATGATTTTCAGTAGTTACAGGAACAAGCACATTGCCTGTGCTCAGAGAAATTGGTAAAATTTCTAAAACCTCTTGCACCTCTTTCAAAAGCACCAGGACTTCATCAGTGCTGGAGGGTGTCTGGACTAAATGATACCCATACCTTTAATCTGATGAAGCAATCATACAACCTCGCTGCTTCCAATATTGAGCATCAAATGTCAGTAGTTAACACTGAGGAGAAACCATGCCTACCTTATGGAAACTGAGCCCAGAGATGTGGGACAAAAAAGTAGTAATCGAGCAGAATAGGAGTGAGAGAGGACCCAAAGAGAGGGACTGGGCTTTATTTTCTCTTCTAATAATCAAAGGGGTTTTTTAATGGGGTGGGACATATTTCATAGTTGTAACTATGGCATATGTTGTCCCTGTATAATGTGTAGTTTTGCTCTATTGCTGGCCTTCTCTCTTGGCTCTCTTTTGTGTAGTTAACTCAGGTCTGGCAAGTGTGCCTCCCCCCCCCTTGCAAATCACAGGATTTGGTGAGAAAGCCACTGACTCTAGCTCCCTGTCTAGCACATCCTATAGTTATTATTCTGTCTTAAAATTGGTTAAATTCTTTGCCCCTTTCACCTCTTTTGGAAGACTATTCTAGAATCTTGCTATTCTGCCAGGAATCTTCTAATTTACAATTTCAATGGCTGCTGGCTGCTTTTACTTATTCACTCAGCTGTCAACATTTGTGAAGAGAACTGAAGATATCCTGGCACTTATTTTGTAAATACAATCCCATTTCCTAGGTTGGTTTTTTTGGTTGTTTTTTTTTAAAAAAAAACAAACCAAACCACAAAATACACATTTTGTTTTCCTGAGTCATCTTCCTAGGTCTGTGCTGGGTTTGTTACCATTTAGGGTTTAATCTTTCTTGAATATGGTTGACCACCATGTCTGTGTCTGGTATGCTGCATGTGGTCTCATCACAAGGTTATATATTAGCACCAATATTTCTATTGTAAGTATGCCTTACAAGAACTGGTATAGTTGAAGACTGCCATCTCTGTCACTGTTTGTCAGGTGAATGGCTCAGACTTTCCTGTGATAACAAAATTGATTCTCTCATTTCCAACTGAGAAGCTCCTAGGTAAAGCAGAAACTTATAAACATTCACACTTGAATTCTTTAATTTCCCTTCTGTTAATGTCTCCATGTACTTCACTGTGTTATCTCATTATGCTCTCTTAATGAAGTTACCCAAGTTTATCAACATAATTCATGAACCAGCTCCACTGTGTGTCTAGCTTATTGATAAAGCTAATAAACAGGACTCTTTCTGAAATGTGTCACTCAAGAACTCTGCAGGAATCCTCCCAGTTTGAAGGGGATTATAATAGTGCAACCTGTTGTCATGTATCTTGTAGCTAGTTCACACCATATACTGCAGTTCTTTTGTGGATGCCCATCTTCTCTTGTTATGACATGAGTATTTGAGTCAGAGCCTGGTTTATTAAAAAAAAAAGGCAAATTAAATTGCAGGTCTACGTTTTAAAAAATTAGGTAGTATATTCTTTAATCTTCTGTTGTCTCTCTGTTCAGAACTTCAGACTAAGCACTCAGAAATTTTGTCGTCTTTTGGCCCTTCTGTTTTTTTGATGGGCTGTGTGTATTTTAGATTCTGGTATTACAGTACTGCCAGTGACTATCAATGTTTACCTTTTTGCTGTTCAGCACCTTTCTGTTTATATTGAGTGAAAATTACTGGTTGAATAAATTTAGAGTACAGGTGTAGATGGTTTGGTACAGAATGTGATTACATAGTCCACTTTTTATCCTCATACTCATTTTCATCCATTTCTTAAATGAAACACTAGAAGTTGATACTAAACCATGTAGGAAAGCAACTCCAGGAAGAAGGTCTTTGAGACCAGAAGAACTGCAAATGAGGTTCAGCATGAACTTTAAATGAGTGATGCTGGAAGAAGGTACAACTCTGTCTTGTTTCCCTGTGCTGTCTTCCTTTTCTCCTGCTGCAGTTGTCTATGTGGTTGTGTGACATATTATATCCCAGACTGAAAAAAACTGGTCTGGGTAAAAAAGTGGCCTAGATAACAGTAATTTTTCAGCTGCATCAATTCCTTGATGTATCTTGCTTCCCACAGAAGTGTTTGGAACAAAGAGCAAGAATTATTTCATCTGGCAGCAGAACCAGTTTGTAAAAGCATTGAGTTACAGCCTTCGTTTGATTTGGAAGTTCAGACTTACAGAAGTATGCACAGAGTACTCTTAGCACTGATCTTTTGTTAAATAAGGAATCTAGCCCAAGTAGTGCCCTCATAAACTCATCTGCAATTTTAGTCAAACAAATCAAAGCTACTTCTAGGCTGGGCATCATCTGAAGGTTTAGAAGAGAATTCCTGAACTTCAGGAATTGACCTAGTGCTCTCCGCATAATGCTGTAGCTTCAACTAGAATCAGGGTGAAATGGGTTGTTCAGTCAGAATTCAGTTGGTTTCTATTTTGTTTATATTTCTGTCCCCTTGAGTTTGGAAATACTAGGATCTGAAATTCCCCAGTCCCCAAAATAGTGTATGCAGTTTCAGCTCCAAACCTCCTAGAATAATTACAGCAGTTTTATTGACACACATTTGGGTTAGTCTGAGGGAGCTAACATAACTCCAACCTTGCCTTCTCAATCCACCACTGGTGACCATGCTAAAAGGCCTTGTAACCTCATTGTACTAAGAATAGCACAAGTGCATAGTAAGATTCACTAGCCCAAAAAGCTTATGGGCTGCATTTACAAGGCACAGAGGGGAAAAGGTTTGTATAAGGTCATCCAACCACTCACCAGCAGAAATTAAATTTACCTGTAATGCTGCTCACTACCCTGTTTTCAAAACAGTTATTCAATGGATTGTGTCCTAAGTGTCCCAAATACTGAAGTAATTAAAATGGAGGACTGGCAGGAGAAGTCTCTGCCCTTTCTCACTTACTAAATCTAAGATTGGTGTAACAATGAGCTGTCAGAAATTGATGTCAGTATCTACAGGGAGGAATTTTTCTCTCATCTCCTGTATAATGGAGGTAAGGAGAGCTGGAACAAAGGATACAGCAAGAGAAGAGGAAATGTACCTTAAAGGTGTACTGTTTCCAATTATACCATTGCTGGAGTTTGACAGAGAGTTATGATTTTAGACTTGTTTAAATTGTGCTGTCCTTTACAAAGAAGGCTGTTATGATTAACTAGGAAGGGATTTGATGAAGTGCTACTGCCACTATTTCTTGGCCAAAGCTGCAGAAGGTGGGTAGATTTCTTTCCCTGAAATGAACATTGCAGTGTCGTATCTTTTTGGAGGAAGTTTTACATTAATCAGAATACTAACATTGGAAGAATGTTAGAATACTAACTTTTGGAAGAAGCTAAGTGGCTTTTGCATATACTGTCTGATCTCCAATGTTACGTTGAAATCTTCTTTTATTCTCTGTTGAACCTGAGTTCTTTAATCACTGTTCTTTCTTTCTTCTTTGCAGCCTCTGTGAATGTGCTTGTTCAAAACTGCAAGATTTACAATGATGCTAGCTGTGATATCTCTGCTGATGGGCAGCTGCTGGCAGCCTTCATTCCCAGCAGTCAAAGAGGCTTCCCTGATGAGGGAATACTGGCTGTGTATTCTCTGGCACCACACAACTTGGGGGAGATGCTTTACACGAAGCGATTTGGTAAGCATGCAACAAGAAGTTGGGATGGGTGAGAGTGTGAGAAGTTGCCTCAGCACTCAGCCTTCAGTGAGAAATGCAATAGGCTGAACAACAGTGACTGCAGTAATAGGAAATATTTTCTTGACCTTCCAACCAGCCGCAAATACAGGACTGCTAGGGGGAAACTTGTTGCACAATCTGGACATGAAGAGTTCTGGTATGGAGGAGCTACTATGGAATAGTTTTTAATTTCTTAAAGAACTTCATTGTCTTGGTGGGAGGGCACTTGCTGCAGAGGAATGTCTTGCAAAATTTATTCTTGTGCTTCTTACTCTTTGCGACCCCTTATAAGGGTGAGTTTAGTGTGCTGTACATTATGAGAATGCTGGAAGAGAGTGAAGAAGATGTGAGGATGAGACATGGGAAGGGATGTGAGCCTGTGAGAGAAATAATTGTTCTTCTTTTTATAGGCCCTAATGCCATTTCTGTGAGCTTGTCTCCAATGGGCAGATACGTAATGGTGGGACTGGCTTCCCGACGTATTCTCTTGCACCCCTCCACAGAACACATGGTTGCTCAAGTCTTCAGGCTGCAACAGCCACATGGTGGAGAAACCTCTATGAGGGTGAGTTTGTGTATTCTGTGTGTTTTCATCTATGATTTTGTGTCATTTTGATTTAAGCATAGTAGATGGTTGCTAGCAAAGACATAGCATGCTCTAGGCCTACTTGATTAATAAACATGTGAAGGAAATTTATTACAGAGGTATGTAAACATGGCAGGAGGACACAAGTACAACAGAACTGTAAAACTTTACTCTGGTTTCAAATGTGATGACCACGGAAGATATTCCATGTCATAAGTGGTATTTTAAGTCTAGATATCATTCATGATACCAAGTAAGTATTTTGTACTTGGGGTTATATGCATATTGCTTGTGGTACTACACTTGGCTTTGCTGAGGGAGTTCTTCAGCTGAGGCTGAGGTTTCAGGTCCATTTCCTAACATTGCTTCAAGTGACAGATCTCTAGGAGAAGAGGAAGTCTAAGGAGTTTTTGGAGCCAAGCTTCATATACTCCCAGACTCAAGATGAGGCTTACCATACTTTTGCCGGACAGTTTTTTTCTTGACTTTTTATTAATCATAGAATCAGAGAAAGTTAGAGATTGGAAGGGACCTTGAAAGAACGAGTCCAACCCCCCCTGCCAAAGCAGGGTCACCTACAGCAGGTCACATGGGGACATGTCCTTGTTGGCTTTGAATGTCTCCAGGGAAGAAGACTCCACAGCCTCCCTGGGCAGCCTGTGCCAGTGCTCTGTCACCCTCACACTGAAAAAATTCTTCTTTATTTTTATATGGAACCGCCTTATGCTCCAGTTTATAACTGTTACCCCTTGTCCCATTATTAGTCACCCCTGAGAAAAGCTTGACTCTGTCCTCCTGGCACTCTCCTCTTACATATTTATAAACATTGAAGAAGTCACCCCTCATTCTCCAGTTCTCCAAGCTGAAGTGGCCCAGCTCCCTCAGCCTTTCCTCATCAGGGAGATGTTCCACTCCCTTCATCATGTTAGTTGCTCTGTGCTGGACTCTCTCCAGCAGTTCCCTGTCCTTCTGGAACAGATGGGCCCAGAACTGGACACAATATTCCAGATGCAGCCTCACCAGGGCAGAGCAGAGGGGAAGGAGAACTTCTCTTGACCTACTAGCCATCCCCCCTTCTAACACACCCCAGGATGCCATTGGCTTTCTTGGCCACAAGGACACATTGTTGGCTCATGGTCATCCTTCCATCCACCAGCACCCCCAGGTCCCTTTCCCTGTGCTGTTCTCCAATAGCTCAGTGCCCAACCTGTACTGGTACCTGGGCTTGTTGGTTCCCAGATGCAAGACTTTACTCTTGCTCTTGTTGTAATACATAACATTTCTCCCTGCTCAACTCCCCAGTCTCTCTAGGTCCCTCTGAATGGCAGCACAGTTTTCTGGGGTGTCAGCATCTCCACCCAGTGCTGTGTCATCAGCAAACTTGCTGATAGTATACTCTATTCCCTCATCCATGTCATCAATAAATATATTGAATAGTATAATGATCTTTAACGATCTTTATATGTATATATAGGTCTCTTTTGGCAATGAAAGTATGTTTCTCTACTTTGGCTTTGTAGGAGAATTGAACTGACCCATGCTGACTTATTTAGTATGTGAGGAAAAACCTTAATCTTTTTGCAAACTGGTAAATAGAGTTAAGAGTACTTGTGTGTCTTACTTTTATCCCCAGTAGAGCCCAATGGCTATTTAGTGATAATTTAGGATGTAAAAAACTACGTCCACTTGTTAAAGCACAAGTGTTGAGGAGGCACAACTAGATAATTTCTAAAGCTGAAACTGGGCTGGGTTCAAGTTTTAGCCCATGTCTTCAGGTGACTTTTGCTGCAGGAGATGAAAAATAGCTATTTAGACCTTTTCAGTTAATTTGATCACAGTGGAATTCATTCCATAAGCAGCTTTTTTTCCTTTCTCTGTATCTCTTTCTTTTTCCCCCACTCCTTTTAAAGCATTTTTCTTTTTTCCTTTTTTTTTTTTTTAAAGGATTCTTATTATTTTTATTTTTGGGAGAGCTTTCCCAGTGTATAAAGTTTGCTCTGAGCCCAGTGGTGGGAAGGGACTTGTCTCTGGGAAAAATTGCTTGATTCACCTTCAGACTGCAGTTGCTCTCCAGACTGCTCATGAATCAGAGGGTCATCTCAGCTGCATCAGTACATGAGCTACTTTCTGAGCTGATGTAAAACTTCTGTTTATCATTGTCTTCTGCTCCATGTTATAATTCAAGGGAAAAATAATAATGAGGATATTCTCTGGTGTGACAGTCAGCACTTTTTCAGCCCTGGTTCTGAGCCACTGTTCTGTTATGACTCTCTAAAGGTAAGAGGCAAAAATGAAAAACTATTTATGAGAAAACAACCCTGTGGTTAGCAGGTATGTTTGGTGAAAACTGCGTGGCTATGAGAAGATCACTATGATAAGATCACGTGGATTCAATATCCTGTTAGATTCTTTGAAAAGTCTAGTTTGCCATGGAGCTGTTTCTTTTTTTCTCGTTTTTGTTTGTTTGTTTTTTTAAGATATTAGTGAAATGCACAGCTTTAGTAAAGGCAGTAGTCAGATACTGCAGGAGTATCTCTTCCCACAATCTTTTTTCCATATCATAGTTAGTTAAGATGGAGAAGTCTTATGAGCTAAAATCATGTCTCTTTCCTTAAAAAGCTATGGCAGGATTCTTCCACCTCATCCACTCTATACATTTACTCTAAACTCCAGTTGCTATGGCTTCTATCTGGCCCTTTCTTTTTGAGACATTTTTTTTGTAGCCAGCTAAATCACTAAGCTTCTGTCTCTATCTTCCATTTATAAATCTTCATCTCCATTTCAAACATATCTTCTTTCCCTATGGTGTGTTGAAATACTCAAGTGCTTGTTCCCTTGCTCTTAGTCACCATTTAGTGAAGTAATGCTTTGTATTCCCTTAATCTTTTATTGTAATTCAATCTTCCAGCTTTTGGGGTTTTTTCCTCTTCTGAATTATCTCCAAAATACCAGTGTTTTTTGGTTTTGGTTTTTTTTTTTCTTTTCCCCTCATTCTGTGATATGTTTAAATGTACATAATGTGATAATCATAGTCTTACCAGAAGCGCCCAGAGGGTGTTTTATTTTTGCTGTTTGTGACTACAGGGCTTTACTTATGCAGTCAAAAACTGTTGGGTTTTTTCTTTCTTTGCTGTTAATGGTGTATTGAAAATTTTCTACATTTTTTCCTCACTCTTGCTTTTCAGACTTGCTCCACATCACTGCACTCCTGTCTTTCTCATCTGCTGTCCTTCTGGATTATTTTTCTCCAGATGGATTGCATGTAGTCTTAAGGTTGTTTTTTTCCATCTTTCTTGCACATGTATTTTTAGCTTCCAAAAACCTTCCCCCCACGTTTCCAAATCTGTCTAGTCTAGCAGGACTTACTAACTAATTTGCTGTTTTCCCCTTTTCTACATCATGTTTAAAGATGTTATAAATGTCTCATTTCTGACTTCCTTGGATTTTCAGATTTCTCCCTATGTGACTGTGTCACAACTAGGCCTGTTTGATTTAATTTGGATAAAGAGCCTTCCTGTAGCATGATATGGAGTATTGTCTCAGCATTATGGTGTGTTGCTCATCTTTGTGCATTGTGTCAGACCAAGCTTAGAAAATGTAAAACTATTAATCTTGTAAATGCTATTTTTATATCTGGTTGTAAAAACCAGTAAATCAGCTACTTTATTCTGTCTTGAGTTTTGCAATAAGACTGCTCCATATGTTTTTAATACTTTTTAGGACATGTAAGAAGTAAAAAACTTTTCTTAGGACACTGTCTTTGCAATGGCTACTGTATTGATCTTCAGTTGAGTAAAAATCTCTTTGCAGCTTGGCCAGCATGCATCAGAAGAATGTTTAGGAAATCTGGTGAAACCATATTCTTCAATCTCTAATGTGAATATTGTAGAGAATCAGAAAACATCCTTGTTGCCTTTTTGACAACAGCTTGTAATACAAAGCAATTGTTATTCAACTTCTTAATTAAAAATAAATCATAGCCATGTTCTGAAGCAATGCTTTGTGGATGATTAAATTTTACATTACTCACAAACTTTCAAAAGAGCAATTAAAGAGAAATGCTACATCCGATTCTATGAGAGTTCTTGTAAATTAACTCAGGATTGTTCCTTCATTCCCCAGCCTTTTGATTTTGCAGTTGACAAACGAGGAGAGTAGGTAATGTGTCCTGTAAGTCACTGCAAAAGCATGGCAACCTGCTGAGGAGTGAAATATAGTAAATATTTCTGCTTCCAATTAAAGTGCTGTGCAAGTCTCTTCCTCCACATCCTTGACTAGCAGTCAGTGTAATGCAGGTTTCTGTCCTCAGAGAGTTTCCTTCATCTTGTTGAAATACAGATTTCGAAGTGCAATTAATTAGTTCTGTTATATGAAACTCTAATACATTTAAGTGCACCTAGAAATCCACTGGCTGCTGGTATAATTTTCAGAGTTGGGAATAAATGTTGTCTCCAAGAAATAGAGAACTTTCGGATTGTACTTAAGAACATTTTGGTTATACAAGTGTACTTTGTCTGTATACACCTTGCTCCTAATATTAGGAGCAGAGAGACTGGGTAGAATTTTACAGGCCAGGATTAATGTGATTTGACATTTATTAATTGTTCTCAGAGGTGGGGTAGAAGTAGAGAAATGTCATCAAATATGGTAGAGTCATGACCTCTAGAGAGGTTCATGGTCTTTCTATTCACTTTCTTAGGATTGATCTGCTTAGCATCTCAGATGGAAACCTGTCTTTGCAAGCAAAGAATGTTTGTTTTTCAGAGTGGTATGCATAACCTTATTTTTTTCTTGTTTGTGTTTTGGCTTTTTTTGCAATCCCAGATAACTTTTCTGTGGTTTTTTTGTTTGGTTGGTTTTTGGTTTTGTTTTTTTTGTGTGTGTGGCTGGAGAATACAGGGAAGGAATTCCTCTTAGCAGAATCTCTAGCTTGGAGTGGTACTGGGAATTGGCTGGAAATACTTGAGTTTCAGAAATGGGAAGTTTGGAGAAGAACTCTTTCGAAAGCTTAGGTGGAGCTGGTCCCCAAAAGAAGGGGGTCTGTTTTCAAGCTGCTTTGGTCTAAGGTGATTTCTCAATTCCATTTGATTCCAAGAGTAGTATATTGAGATTAAATAACTTAGAAGAACCATAGAAATGTAGAAAAATAAGGATCATAGCATTGGATATTAGTGAGGAAGAAGGCCAGAAGGTTTTCTTTCTGCCATTCACAAGTTTTGAAGCCCTTGCAATGTTTGAAGTCTTTCATTTTATGCTGAGGAAGCTAATGCTAAACATCAGATGAGGCTACAAAAAGTGAGCTAGGGGATAGAAAAACTTGGTAAGTGTGAAGCTGAAGAGGAAATTGTGCAATACGTGGGGATAAGGAAGATTACTTAACCAAGCCCTATCTCAAATACTTCATTGTGCTTTGAATCTGGAAGGGAATTCAGGATGTGGAGATCTGGAATTAGCTCTTGACAAGACTTTCAGTATTTGGGAAACATCCCACTGGAGTGGTTGATCAGTAGCTTAGATGGAACAGAATACAGTGTACACTGCCATTGTAAACAGATGGAGATCCCAAATACTGTAGGATGAAGGGCCTGGAGCAGAAAGGCATGTGGAGATCTGTCACAGAGCCAAGGTTTTTTTCAGCTTATCATCTCTTAACGAGGACAATGCACAGAATATGTGAGAAGCTGAACAATTTTATTGAGTGCTGTTGGCTTCTGAGCTTCACACAAGTGTCAGTAGGTCATATGCACTCTGCAAAAGTCACTGCCAGACCTTATGGGCTTGCTGCATGGGCTGGGAATGTTCCTGCAGCCTTAAGCCAGGAAGCAAATGGCTGTGCAAGTTAAGAACCATTGATAATATTAAAAGAAAATTGATTGGTGGAATTAAAGGAAAATTGATGGGAGATAGCTTACAGTCACACATGACCTCCAGGGGAAGAGTTCATGTAAGTTAATGTACTGCTGAAAACAAGAGCAGTTTGCAAGAGTGAGTACCCACTTCCTGCTGAGTTATTGAAAAAGCTTGCTTGTTGGTGTGTTTCCTTGTGTGTGTATCTCTTTGAGAGAGATTTTGACAACTTCAGATCAACAGAGGGAGCTTCTGAGAACTCTAAGTAGAACTGCAAATAATATATTCAGTTGCTACCCAAAGAAATTTTTCTCTGTTGGCAAAACATGAACTAAGTACGGTTTTCTTTGGCTAGCAAAAGTCCAAGCAAGGTCAAAGATTGTGTGTGCTTGTTGCTACTAGGAAGAGGACATGGAAACAGAACCCTTTTCTGACTGATATGGGAAATCCCTCCTTTTAGTGTAAAGTAGAGCATAGTAGTTTAGTTGAGGCCAAATAGTTCTGTATGCTTTGTGTATCAGAAGATAGTGGCAAACAGATATCTTTAGAAAAACAGAGCATATCCAAAACTCATGTTGGTAAGCACTTTTTGTGTAGGCTGCTCTAAGGAAGAGCTGTACTCTGTATCACTGGAAAAGGCAACACCACCTTGGTGTTACAGATGGCATGAAGATTTGCACAGATATACACCTTTGAGTATAGATGCAGGAATGATAAGTTGTAAAAGTTAGTTAAATTGGTATCTTGACCAGTTCACCCATGTCTGCGTAAGGACTGCTGAGACAGAATTTGCAAGAAACTGTGAAAACTTAAAACTCATTGGGGTCCCTTAATAAAATCTTGTGTTAATATGTCATGTGATGGTTAAACATGTGAGCAGTGTCAATTTCAGCAAACTATGTGAAGAAAAGACACCTGACATCTATTCAGATGTGGTGTGAAGCTGAGAGTCAAGATTTTTTTATTTAATATGGGGTCCAGTATAAGAAATGCTGTTTGGTTAAGGCCTTGAGCCCATTTGCCCCACAGTAGCCACTATTAATTTCTGTGCAGTTGGGTACATAGTTTTAGCTACATAGAAAAAATTATGGCTAAAATGAGTGCACATCTGAGATTATTTATGTGCAGTCATTTTGCACAAGCCTGGTAGAGGGGAACTGAAGCCAAGGTGAATTATTACCAGATTTGCACTAAACTGGCCCGCAGGCTGAGAAGAGATTTACAGTCTTAAGAATATTTTCTCTTCAGTACTTCTTCTTACCATCTTTCTTGAATTAAATTTAAGCCAACCCTTTTCTCTAGTATTTATTCCTTCCAGATGTGTAGGCAGCTGGATGACAGCTGCTTTTCACCTATATGAGGGTGTCTGTAGCTCTGTTATCAACATATTGTTGACACTTGATCTTTCTATTGAGGCTCAGCAGAGGGACAGTGGGGTGGAATGGCAGCTGTGCAGGAATCCTTTGCTCTTGCCATTACATCTTTAACATACTGTAGATTTTGCTGTACAGGCTCAGCGTGGCATTTAATAGGGAATTCCCAGGTACTGCTTTTGTTTTGCAGTCTGAGTTAAGGCAAAAATAAAAAAGCTTGTCATTCCTCATGCCATAGGAGTGACCATATTTTTGTTAGCTCGTTCCAGAACTCAGAGCTGTTAGTGATTTTTGCAAGATATAGCAATAGCTGGGGGCAGATTCCTGTTTGCACAGTTCAGTTCACTTGTGCATCTGCATTGTATATATATGTATTTATCATCTGTCATGCTAACAACCCCTTGGGCTTTCCTGTTTCTTTTCTTTCATTGCACACGTGCACTTTAAAGGACTTTGTTTAGCAATTTCTTGCTTACTCAGTCCTAGATTTCAGACCTGGGCTTTGAGCAGTTCCGAAAGGGCTTTTTGGAGGAATTACTCTGAGAATGCAGCTTTTGGGAGAGAGGTAGTAAATTAATAAGCCACTTCAAGTGTGTTATTTTTACAAGTGAGGGCTTTGATACCGAAGATGATCTATTTCTTTATAAAACCTTGTTTTTGTTAGTGTCTTGAAGTTTCCCACCAGTTATTTTAAAGCTCTTGCTCATATAGGAGTTCCATGGCAGGCTTGTGAGATAAAGTACCAGGTGATAATGCCAAGAGCTAGCCTAAAAAAAGTAAGGGCTAGGCATGCTGTAATGAGACTTCTCCTGATTTGAAAGATCAGAAATGAACTGTGTTATTAAGTATGGTCAGGAAGAACCAATAGTGTTTTACTGTGTCATAAAGTTTCTCTGTCCATCCAACAGAACCTTGTGGTGCTGCTGTCCTGTTTTAGGAATTAGATCAAGTATGTTCAGTTAAGGTTTCAGTCGTTGCTGAAAATAAAGGTTAATTATCATTCATTTCATTCCCTGTGGCTCAGAAAGCAGAGCTGGGATTATCTGCATTGACATAAGGTGCAGGAAGAGGTTTGTTGTATTGGTAAAAACTGAAGAAGAATTTCATATGTGATCCTATTGCATCTGGGAAATATAAATGGAGTTGAAATAAATTTTATTTGTACAGAGCATTAGATCCATTTGAGAATGAGACTGACAAAGCCAAAAAGATAAGTGCATTATTTTTTCCTTCTTCCATTTTAACAGAGAAGATCTAATGGAAAGATGTGTATGTTGGCAGGAATCAGCTGGGGGGGGAGGGGTTGAGAGCAGCATAGACCGACCTGACTAATAAGAACAAACTGAGAGGAAAAAAAAACATTTTTTTTTCCCGTCTTATCATGGGAAATACATGTTCTTTGCATCTGCATATAGGTACAGAAGATGCCTTCCAAAGGGAAGATTTGCCTTGTTTCAAAATACTGATGTACCTTGTCGTATGAATAAATGTGTTGAGCCATTGGTCAGTTATGTGTTTGTTCTGCTTTGCATTCAAGGTCTTCTGCTTTAGAGGAGCCAGACTTGAATGCTTTTGCAAAGGGCACTGGGGTCTGTGGCACTGTAAGACACAAGTCTGAATTTCCACATCTTTTGTGTAATTTATAAATAGAAGGCAGAGTGAAGTATGTGATCCAAGCAAAAAAGCAATAGTGTTATTTATTTAGGTGATCAGGTTAGGATGTCAGCTTATGTTTCTGGACCTTAATGTTTAAACTAGTTGGCAGCAGTATAGAAGTCAGTGATTCAGGTGGCTTCCTGGCAGATAGACAAAGGACATACACTGCTCTCATTAGAGTTGTAGATGCTTTGTTGGAACTTACCTGATATCCTGGTGTCAGAGGTAAATTTGTTAACACATTAAAAAACAGACAAGGTAAGGTCTTTCAGTGGCAAGACTTTATTGGGATGAGTAAGGCAAAAAAACTGGTTAGTCATTTATTTAGGGACTGTCCACTCTCAGTGAGGTGCCTGAAATCAAAGGAGATGAACTGAAACTTCAGGTTCTTGTTTAAGGTGAGGTTGTGGAGCAGAAGATGAAAGCAGATGGGGAAATACAAAATGTATGCAGCCCTAGTTGAACTGCTGTTAGTTTTGCTCTGCTTATGCCTTCATCCTGTCACTGTACCTCATCTGCTGCTCTGCACAATAGTACAAAGTGCAATTAAAGTATTATAGTACAAAGTGCTCTGCACTTAATTGTTTCCTGCATTTTTATTCAAGTGCTCTTTGAGTAAATTTATACTGTACATAGCCCTCAACTCAAAGTGTGATTTCTGTGAACTTGACATTGTGGACTGGCTGTTTTTTTAGTGCTGCATTTGTATTACATAGTCCATGTAACTTAGTTTGTTAAAGTGTACCTGCACTGGCCAGAAGGTCTAGTAAATCTGCGATTAACTTGGCAAAACACTACAGCCTCCACAATTACTTGGGTGGTATAATCTGTACCCACATGAAGAGCACTTTGCCACCATAAACTTTAGATCTGTGCTGGTACAAAATCTGAATGTTGGCTGCCAGTACAGCTAGCCCCATCCAGCAGGATGATGGATCAACATTCCTTTCTGAATTTCTTCACTTTGCTTTGCAACCCAGGTCATAGTGGTCATGAAACTGTGGATTTTGCCACTCATCCCAGTAAGAGGTTTCTATTGGGCTGAACACTTTAAATGTTTTTCTTCCTGTGTGCTTTCATGGCCAGCTTCTGGTGACAGCATTGATTCAGATGAAAATTAGTAATTAAATTAAAAAAAACCACCTGGTCTGCTCCAGCCTTTTCTCTCCCTTCATCTGTCAGGATGGAGCTTCACAGATGAAAAGGTTTCCCCATGTAAACAAAAAACAGTTGTACCTCCTCCCCAGTCTTTATCAAGGTTGATCTAACAGCCCAGTTTACTGCTTGCTCTAAGCAAGGGTAATGACTTGAAATTTATTTGCACCTTGAAAGGCAATGCATCTAGTTGAGAGCAGGAATGTCTCTATTGACTTCAGAAAGATGAAAGCGTGAGTTCCTGCTGAGTTACCATACCCACGCATGCCAACTTTCTCTTCTCCTCTAGCTTCAAAGCATGTTTTTTTTCTTTCTTGAATGCCAGAGAGGAGAAGAAAGCTCTCACTCTGCCAAACAAATAGTGTTCAGCTCTGCCTCCCGTCGTTCTCTCTAGAGGTGGAAAGCCTGGAGCACAGAGATGGCTGTGGATGACATGGTGCCTCTGCTTGGGCCAGGCATGGAGCTGCTCAGACCAGGCAAGCAGTGCAAGACCATTGCCAACTGGCAGCAGTAGCACAGGTTTGGGGCATCCTCCTGCTGCTCTGGTGACTGTCAGGATCCTGGTGATTGTCCTGTCCAGCACACCTCAGAAATGGAGGGAAAGGTGGAATTTGAAGAACATTATTAAATAGCAGGAGCTTCCCTGGCACAGAGTGGGAGGGGAAGAGGGAAACACTAGGTCACTAACTAGGGCTTTGCAGAGAAGAGGCTTTTAGTAAAAAGTTTGCTTCCCCTTCTAAGGCAGGTACAAACTCTCTAGCTCTATGCTTATATGTTGTGCCCTGGGTCCCCTTCTTCCATGTAAGTACAGCAGCTTGAAGGTGAGGAAGAAATCATCAGAAAAGATTTCTTGAGGCTGCTGATTGTCACGCAACCTCTCCTGGCTCTCTGCCATAAGTAAATATTTAGTTTAATACCTCAGCAGTGGCTGACAGCTGCTACAGTACTGATGTGCCAGCACTGATAAGTTGGAGGAGGAGCAGCAGCAGTGGACTTGAAGTGGCCTGAGCAGCCCACATGCAGTTTGTTTGCTGAACATTTAGGGCACCTGTTTTTTCCTTTTCCTCACGCTTTACAGCCCTGTTTTCTCTGAGCCATCTTCTCCCCTACTGAATTCAGTGTTGAAGAAGTGGCTGCCAAATGATTAAATGAGCTTTAGGGAGTTCAGTATCATAGAATCATGGAATCATAGATTGGTTTGGGTTGGAAGGGACCTAAAGATCATATAGATCAAACCCTCCTGCATGGGCAGGGACACCTCCCACTAGACCAGGTTGCTCAAAGCCCCATCCAGACTGGTCTTGAACACTTGCAGGGAAGGGGCATCCACAGTTTCTCAGGGCAGCCTCTTCCAGTGTCTCAACACACTCACACTAAATGATTTCTTCCTAATGTCTAACCTAAATCTAACCTCTTTCAGTTTCAACCCATTACCCCTTGTCCTGTCACTATATGCACTTATAAAATGTCCCTCCCTGGCTTTCCTGTAGGCCCTCTTCAGGTATTGGAAGTCCACTGTGAGGTCTCCCCAGAGCCTTTTTTTCTTCAGGGCTGAACAACCCCAGCCCACAGCCTGTTCTTGTGGGAGAGGTGCTCCAGCATTTACCCCAGTACTGACTTGAGGAACTCCACTTGTCACTGGTCTCCATTTGGACATCGAGCTGTTGACCCACTACTCTTTGAGTGCAACCATCTAGCCAATTCCTTATGCATTGAGTGGTCCATCCATCAAATCTGTATCTTTCCAATTTAGAGATCAGTAGGTGATGGATGTGTTCACTCCTGTTCAGGGAGGATGGAAAGGACATGCCAAAGAGGTAAGTAGGTGCTTATAGTGAGGTCTTTGAAACAGAAAAGTGCAGACATAAATTATTCAACCAAATCTTTCACCACACCTGGTTACAGGAACGTAGAATGGAAGCAACTGGTTGCTGCTTTAGTGAATATTGCTTTCCCTTCATATGAGAATCACCTTTTGTGTGGAAGCTTAGGTGCCTACAGTTTTAGTAACTCTGGAAAAAGGCTTTTTATCTTGCTGACATCTGCTGGACTCAGAGGAGAGAGAGAGTCCCTGAAATGACAGAATACCTCTGGAATCTCCTGTGAACTGTGGGTAGATTACCAGAGTTGGGGTTTTCTACAAATAGGTCAGTCAGCTGTTCTCTGTAACTCAGGCTGGGTTTTGTGGACCTAAACTGAAGGGGTAGAACCTTTTTTGCTTGTGGAAATGACATATGTTTTATGTTGTTGCCAGGAAGAGGACAGCTTTCTGTTCTTATGTTGCCTGCTGGGGCTTCTGAAGCTCTCACTCTTCTGACTTCAAAATGTTTATAGTTAGAGAAATGTACCATTCAAAATGCTGTTTCAGAACAGCATCTGGAAACAAATGCAACTGTCGACTTCATAAAATACTGAATTGTCAAAACTGATAGTGGGGCGATGTATTACTGAATTAGTAGTCTAGTGATGCTAAAAGCAAGTTTGACATTGATAATGGCAAAGAGCCTGGAAACTTGCTGAAATTGCTGGCAGTGATTATGGGATGATAAAGTGTGATACAAGATGTTATCTGTCCTAAATGGAAATTCCACCCTATTAAAAACAAACTCTCTGGAAGCTGGGGTACAGTGTGGTGGGCACCTTAAAGATTATTGTCCTTCTTGAACAGCCCTTCTAATCTGATTTCTGAACTTTTGGTGATCAATGTGACTGTTACATATGGCCTGCAACTAGTCTATGAGTCAGCCACAATGAAAGGCAGCAGTGAATTATCATCTTTATGCATTTTTATTACTAGTTTTAAGAGCATTTGAGGGTTGACAGCAATCTCTTGACCTAGAAGCTGGAGAATCATGTGAGTGGAGGATTCCTGTAATAACTTGAATATTATTTCTAGACGTTCAGAACTGCAAAGCATGGAAAATCCTACTGTCAAAGAAGTGTGGTCATTCTGTGGTATCTTTTCAGGCTGGCTACTTTGGTTGAAATATCTTAGTAACTTTTTTAACATTTAGCAGTGGAAACAGAAAGGGAAAAGAAAAAGAAGGGGGGAAAAAAAAAAAAAAAAAAAAAAAAAAAGAAAAAAGAAAAAAAGGAATTGGCTGTGATCTGTGGAAAATAATGCTTCCTGGCAGGCCCTCCTGGCCCTATTTGAATAGAGGGACCTGCTGATGTTGAAGGAACTTAATTTTTTTTTCCACTCTGTGGATAGAGTAGGGGGTCTTGCTAATGGATGCAATTGCAACAACCAGTCTGTATGACTGCATCAGATTGATTAGCTGGGTTCTGGTTACTGCTGCGAGTGGTGATTATGTTAGTACAGCTGCTTTCTCTTCTTATGTACTAATTACCACATGCCCAGATGTCATCACCCTTAACACTGCATGGAGTTGTCCCATTAGTGTGGGAGTGGGAAGCAGCAGGGAAGGGGAGCTCTTCAGGGTAACGAGATGTTTAAAAGTGAATGGAATGGCATGGAGTGGAGTGATGAAGCAACTATTCTTCCACAGAATTTTTATACCGTCTTATATTTGAGATTCTGCCCTCAGCCAGCATTTTTGCACATTGTCAGAACCAGACCCATGTCCTTGGCAGCACTTTCCATGGGTTGCTATTTACTGCAAAGTGCCTGGATGCTGAGCTGTAGCTTGCAAGTCCTCCTCCTTGACATGGGTGTTCATGGAGCTTGTGGGACAATGGCTGTGCAAACTGGCATGCCAGTGGGGGAGAGCTTGTGGCCAGCCCAGGAAGGCAACTTCTTCAGCTGCAATGCCATGCAAAGATGCTCTCAGAAGAAAAGATTTGTTTCTGACTTGCCAAAGAAGGCTGTGTTAGAAAACCCTGGCAGTTCTTGAGAGATTTGGAATGCTGATTTTATGAATTTATGCTCCCAGCTCTGGTGGGGCCCTCCCTTTCTCCTCCTTCCTCCTCCTCAAAATCCAATCTCTCCATCTCAGAGAGTACCATAATCTCCCTGGTAACAGGTGCTGCCATCATACATCTGACTTCTTTTTTCCCCTTTTTTTTTTTTTTTTTTCCCTCTGCCCACCCCAGCCCCCTCCAGCAAGCAAGGCAGAAAGGGTACGAGGTAGATAAACCCCTAAGGGCCTGTTCCTTCCATCCAAGCACTGAACTTTCCTGGATACATTAACTGCTGAGTGGTAGCCAGAGTGAAGAGTGACCAGCTTCTGTCATACAGAGACATCCATAGGACATATCCTCTAATATGCCTTCCTCAGAGGAGAGGTTATGCATAGTTATGCTAGCTGATGAGTACCACCCTAATGAATTATAATTATTGCATCAGGCCACCTCAGCGGTGCACTAGTGGTTGATCTGCATTCCCATCTACCTTTATCCTGTTGTTCCATCATATCCTCATTCTGCTTCTTGATCCAATACCCTGCCCTTTTCTGAGAAGTCCTCAAGAAAGTTTTTGTGATGGATGGATGATTGCCCAACAGAAAATCTAATGAAAAATCTTTCACCTGAAATCCTTCCCATTGAAAATCTAGACTTGAAGTCTGTGTTACCTGCAGGTAAACCTGCAGAAACTCTGTTATTTAAACTTGGAAATAAATGCAGTCTTCAGTCCTGAAGCCATGATGGAATGTGCTCTGATGGAGGCTGGAGCCAGGGGGGGTTGGGCTCTTTTCCCAGGCAACTATCAGCAAGACAAGAGGGCATGGTCTCAAGTTGTGCCAGGGGAAGTTTAGGTTGGATATTAGGAAAAAAATCTTTACGGAGAGGGTGATCAGACATTGGAATGGGCTGCCCAGGGAAGTAGTGGATTCTCCATCCCTGGAGATATTTAAAAAGAGACTGGATGTGGCACTCAGTGCCATGGGCTGGGAACCACAGGGGGAGTGGATCAAGGGTTGGACTTGATGATCTCTGAGGTCCCTTCCAACCTGGCTGATTCTATGATTCTGTGATGTTTCTCCTTGGCCAGTTCTGTTCTTGCAGGATAAAATGTTTGTTTGAGCCTCCTTGACTCTCCTGCCTTGTACTGTACTGTCAAATAACCTCCTTTTGTTGTTTCAGAGAGTTTTCAACGTTCTGTACCCGATGCCTGCTGACCAGAGACGACATGTCAGCATAAACTCCGCTCGCTGGCTGCCTGAGCCAGGGCTGGGATTGGCATATGGCACCAACAAAGGGGACCTGGTGATTTGCCGACCAGAGTAAGTGATTGCTTTACATGGAGTTATAACTGACTTTTTTCTAAAACTTTCCAAGGAGAAAAGCAAATTTGAGCTGCTAGTGATATGCTTGCTTTCCTCAGTTTTCATGAACCCCTTTGAGTCCATCAACCAGGCTGAAAGCTTCTGACCTGGACTTACCAGATACTTGTTAGAGTACTGAAGGATGAGATTCAATGAACTGCCAAGTTTTTTGCCATTATTATTTTCTCACTTGAAAACCCAGTGATATGGTTGTAACGGTTTAACACTGGCCTGGCCGAATAACAGATTTTAACTGAATAACAGATTTATATATTAATCTCTCTCTCCTCACTGATAAAGAAAAGAGAGAGAATAAGGAAGAGAGACTGATGGGTTGGAAACTAAACTACACAACTTTAATGAAACAGTAATGATAAATAGGAAAAAATCACTAAATATATACAAATATACAGGAAAATTGATACCACGTTCCTCCCCCCTTTCCCCAATAACTCTCACGTCACCACTGAGGCTGCAGGGCAGCCCTGGGAAAGTCCAGGCTGGAATCCTGGAGTCAGCAGCAGTTGGGAGCTGGAGGCAGGAACACACAGATTCAGGCTGGCAGGGGTCAGGACCACAGGCAGAGGAATGGATGGAATCCTCTCAGGATGCTGAAGGAAGCAGGGAGGGCAGGAAGAAGCAGGAAGGGTTTGACCCTTGTGATCCCTCAAATTTATACTGAGTGCAACGTGTATGGGATGGAATACTCTGTTTGGTCAATTCTGACATCTATCTTGTCTGGTCCTCCCCTAAGGAGGGGTTCAGGTGGGAGCTCCTTACTCCTTCTGGAAGGTAAAATGTTCCTCAGAGCTGAGCAGTGTCCTTGGCTCTGCATCCCAGTCTCTGGCAGTAACTATAAACATGGAGTGTTATCAGTCCCAGAAGCAGACACTGCCTGAGAAACTTGCTGTTAATTTCAGCAAGTGCAACTACTTACAAGAGTCTTAGCTGACAGCAAAAGTACAAACCAGAAAATCACCTTTATCCTGGCCCAAACCAGGACATATGGTATATAGGCTTTAGCCCTCTCTTGTTTATACAGTGCCAATGAAGGGTGTAACTACCCCTTTGTAAATATGCAATCTAGATGTGGTGTGACACAGATGATGGCTTGGTATCTGAGCAGTGAGACATGTATTCCTCTCATTGTTCTTGTGAATTCTCTGCCTTTTAAGGCCCTTTTCTTAGTTGTGTTGTGCAGCTGCTTTTTGCTTCTAGTGCTACAAGAACACTTCAGGGATTTCTCTGCTTCAGTTATTTCCAGGTGCTATTCTACTCTGGTATTCTTTTAGGTTTTGCTTTGTATTTTGAAGTTCCTTTTAACTTGAAACCTGTCAGCTCAAAATTTGCAGCACTGCTGATAATCTTACCTCATGCATGTGGACTCCATCTGTTGTGCATAAGATCAGGAAGGTGGTGCTTGAGGAGAGTCAATAGTCAGTGTAGAACCACTATTTTAAATCAGAATAAATATATCAAGTAGTAATCATGACTAATTCAGTTCAGACTTTTCGTGAAATCTGTTGTTGGAATTCAGATTTTCCAGCTTCAGTAGTACAGAATGCCAGAACTCTTCAGCCCTTTGGTTCTCTTCAACATAGGTCTTATTTGTACATGAAATTCTACAGTATATTATTATGGAATAAGCTATAGGATTAGTGTCTTTCTTCAAGAATAGTTGCTGTACTTGCCAACCAGAAGAATTATGCAGGAATAATGGCTGTCTTTCCAAACTCTAGAGGGTTATTGTGAAGATATTTTCAGTATAAAGAAGTGTTAAGATCTAGTCTACTGATTGTGGCTCATGAGATGAAGAACTTGGACAAGAACCCAGGGATATGAAGTCTTCCTTGAGGGTAGATGCTTTAATTGATTGCTGCAGCATCAAGCTTGGTATGGCTGTCCTGGATTGCTACACCCCACATTAGGTATCCATTCTGGTGCTTACAGTAGCCCTAAGCAAAGTGGCATGTTGCTTCTTGGCACCTGACTAATTAAACACAAATTAAAATGTAGCAGGAACACTTTCATGGTGTGTTATGGAAGCACTGTCAGCCATTCTGCAGCATCTCCAAGAACCTTAGCTCTCCATGTTGCTAGGGCACTCTTCTATCACAGCAACAATCATGAAGAACGACAACAAAAATAAGGTATTTCTATATAAATATGAAACAAGGTGTCTGTAGAGGTGGGAGATTTATTAGTGGTTTGACAGAAATGCTTCAACGTGTGTCCTGTTTCTGGTGTTTGTTGCAGACCTCTCATGGACTGGTGGGTTCTTTTTGGAGCAGGACACTTCATATGTTCTGTTCTCACCTGCACCATTTTATAGACCAACAGCAGCAGGAGTGACATAGAAACCTTTGCACACAGGTGTAGATATGCAGACAGATGAGTAATTTGCACCCAGACCCTGTTACCAGAACACATGAATGAGTAAGGCTCTATCAGAGGAAAAGTGGCTTGCTCCTTCAATGTCTGCCCCAGATTACTTGGAAGATCCTCAGAGAAAAGAAAAATCCCAACATGTCAATGCCATCTCAGTAGTTCTTGGCTTAATAAATGTGCTTTGAAGTTGGCAAATCTGAAAAGTGGGTGACAAAAAGTATTTGTGTGGTTTCCATACACAGTAATAAAGGAAGAGAAATAGTAAAGGATTCAGCAATTGATTGAGCAGTGTATGGGGGATAGCCTAGCAGACATCAGAGAGCAAGAAAACACTGAGCTGTTGAAAACACCCCTCCTGTTCTAAGTTGGCAAAAAAACTAATCAGTAGCAAACAACCAAGATGATTGTAATTCCCTTGGTCTTTATTCCCAGGTACAATGGAGGCATTTGAATGCAGGTACTACAGAGATCACATAAACTGGTTGGAACAGCATCTGTGTCTCAGATACAGAATTTGAAAAGCATGTGCTTAGGGAAGATCAGATGAATAGACTGGATGTACAAGCTGGCCCCCCCAAAAAAGGCATAATCTCCATGTGCACATAATGAGAGACCATGCAAGTAGTTCTAATGAAACAGTAATTAAAATCAAACGATTTGGGTTAGATTGCTAAATCGGGGTAGCACTGATGGGAGGTTTTCTTGAAAATTAAAATGGAGGAGGTGAAGCTACATTGTCCATCTGAGCTTAGTACACAGGTTAATGAGGTATGTGATTATGGGGTATGTGTATGTCAACACAGTCTATGTGTGGAAGGAAAGGAAAATTGAGACCATGGAAAGCAGGATTGAATGCACTGTCATTTGATTAGGGTGGAGTATACCAGGCTTGCATACCTGCCCCTGAAAATTATATGGATTTATTTTTAATTAGTGGTTCAACTAAGGACTTCATCCAAGTCTATTACCTCTGCATTTTAATAATTCCAGTAAATTTGTAAAGACAGGATTAGTACAAGATCTGATAAAGAAGAGGTGAAGGCCTGACTAGAGGAAAGAATACAACATGAGAGCTGGACTGCTTCACAGAAGAGGTCACTGACTTGTTTAAGGACCTGTTGTGGGGCTGGTTATTAATGCTGATTACACAAATGCCTTGTAGAGTGTGCTGAATAAATTTGCAGAGGATATGACATTAGTCTTGTCACTGGGGAGAAAGATCAGAGTAATGCACAAGAAATTGATTGCCTTGAAAGTGACTGGAGCTATAGAAATGAGGTAAATTTAATAGAACTAAATTCGTTTAGTAACTAATAACTCTGAACTCAGTAGGTAGAATGACAGAAAAGGAGAAAAGACATGAGGTTTTAGTTGATCATAGGTGACTGAACCAGCAATACATGAGGCTGTAGAACCAAAACAGGTAGTTCTAGGATAAGACACAAGATGCTTAACAGCAGAGATAGCAGAATGTTGCTGCCACTTTAGAAGAAACTAGGTACATAATATGGAATAGTTTAAAATTTGCATATCCATATTCAGAACTGCCTTTAAACTTATACAGTAATTGAGAGGAGCTGCTTGTGTGGTCAGTGACACATTTTTCCTTAAACCTGCAGCTTGGGGTCTTTAGCAGGGCTAAAGAGAAGGGGGTTACATAGCCTCCCATAAATCTCCAGAAAAGGAGGAGTATTTAAATACATATATTTTTAATTAGAGAATGAAGAGGCATAAATTGAATATAACTAGGTCTTGGCTGTGAACTAGAGAAAGATGGGTAACCAGCTGATTTCTGCAGCCTGTATGTTGGTTGGCTGGTTTAAAAAGGTTTAGCTGTTTGGAAATGCAGGCTGGCTGCCTTGCAGATACAAGTGTATGACTGGAATACTTCTCCCTGGGGTAGGAATGGACTGCTGAGCCATGAGGAATATTTTGAACCCAAGGTCCATGTATAAACAGGTGTTGACAAGTTGGCTTTGAGAGCTGCTGTGCTATAGGGAAGTGAGATGGTGACAGCAGTGTTCTTCCACACTTGGAAAGGTACCTAATAGACTTGAAAGAAGCCTGTAAGAGACTGGAAATCATGAGCCAGTACAGTAGCTATGAGGATAGAATAAATGTTTTTATTCCCCAAATGTATAACCCCTAGCAGGGTTGCATTCTGGTGAGTGAAGTAAAAAAAGGACATTGTACACTTCCTTAGATTTCAGGTTGACATCCATCACCATGTAAGTCACTGGGAAGAAGGTTCATGGAATTGACTGCTGGGGACAGAGGACAAAATTAAGGAAGCTGACAGGAAGAAGAGCATCTACAAGTTCTGAAAATTCTTAAGAGTAATGAATGGAATTGCATAGATCATAGGCAGCGTGTCTTTGGGGAATGCTCCATGTCTGTCTTGTTGCTTTTCAACCAGTTGTAGTGATGATAGGCTGGAGCAAGGGTACTCAGGTCTGGTTCAAAGGTGAATCCTAATGATACAAAAGTGTGTGGCCCTCAGATGTGGATTGGAAACACTTTGCAGTGTGTATGAGGTTTTGACAACCTGTTCTTTTTTTTTCAAAGTCCTGTAGTTCATTCTTATCATGGTTCAGTGTAAAGATGCTTGCCAACTGATAGACTTGGCATGCATATTGTCAGCAGACATCTGCTTTCACATGGCTTCACATCACCATGTAGTAGTCAGTGCCTTTTGGATGTAAGATGATTTTTGTGCTCCGTCCAGAAGTGTGCTATGAAAAGGCTCTGAGGCTCCCATGTTATAAAGAGTGAACGCCACTGAGCTAAATCAAGACATTAAATGTATTATTATGATGTTCAGTGGAAGACTGTGGAAAACTGGATTCCTTTTGGGCATACACTTGAGGCAGTGTACTCCACTTTGCAAATAAAGTAAACCACGACATCCTGTGGCCTGGGTGTCTGTCACAGGAGATGGCACAGAGCAGTGTGAATTCCCCCCAACCTACTGCTCTTGTGCTCCACACTGACCTTTCTGTGTGGCTGCTAATGCTTTTTTAGCTTTGCCAAGGCTGCTTCTCCACCACCATACAGTGCCTGACATCCTTTGTAAATGTGACCAAGGCTAATGCTCACCACAGTTCTCTGCATCTTTCTTGGCTCTATATAGTTCAAGGTTTGATTCATTTCCTGAATTTGGGCGTTTTGTCACATGGACTGAAATCCACAGTATCTTGTATAGTAGAAACACCTCTACTGAATTAAAAAGGAATTTGCTTTTTGGTGTTCATAACATTTATTGTCCTGTCCCATCCTAACAAGAGCGTTCTCATTCAGAAACATCCTTGGTGGGTTCAGACCAAAAGTGAGGAGAAGCAGACTGTATGCTGCTTGTTGCCCTTAGCTGGCTTCTCCTGTTGAGGACTGCCATGGAAGAAGGGCAGGGTGTCCAAATCTCAGTTCTTCCTTGTTTCATCTTAAGTGCCTTCACTCATCCTCAGGAGCAGGTTCTGGAAGGGCTCAGTGCTCATGTGATTTTGAATATACAAATCCAAAAACCTCAGCCTTTAACTATTTTAAATTTTTAATTTATTATTTAATTATTTTATTTATAGAATTATATTGAATTAATTTATAGAATTACCAAAGTAATTCTGTGGTAACTTTTTCAGAAGCAAGCAAGCACTCGAAGCACCTTATCTAGGTCTGGCTATGTAATGCAGGCATCCCCAAGGATGAGGATTTCTTCAGCACAGAGCCTCTGGTAATGGAATTCAGTTACCCTCTGAAGAGGGGTCTGTTTCAGAGGCAGCAACCCTTGGAATTGTTGAGAAGAAGGTGTGGAGAGTCTAACAGTGATGCCCTTCAGCAGCATAAGACCTTGTGCTTTGTTTGCCTTTTAAGAATAGCTTCTGGAGGATAAACAAAGAGACAGGAGAAGGAGCTGTCTTCCTTTGATTGTAAGAGAAGTGTTAGCAACCCTGCACTGGGAATGTTGTCACAACTTCTTAACTAGATAAGCTAGATATGAGATACTGCCTATGTCTGAGTCCTCCTTGCAAATGGCCTTTTCCAAGGCAGCATCTGCACAGTGGCCTTTGACTATGGCTGAGTGAGCAAATGCATGTCTTGGACTTTCTCTGCCTGTTAACTGTAAGATACATTGAATTTTCTAAATGAGGATAAAAGATTATTTTGATATATAAAAAGACTGAAAAGGGGGGAATAGGGCCAGTTTTGCACTAAAGATGCATCCTGACAGCTTACATTTGGGCTTTCTTATTTGTGCATTAAAGGAAAAAGCAAAAGTAATTATTTCCAAATTTTGCAGGGAAGCCTAGGTAGCCTGAGTGCCAAAGAGGCAGTCATTGCAGATGCAAGAGGAGTGATAATGTGGTGGGTTGAAGTAGTATCTCCATTCTGATACTGTTTCTTTCTGTTTCTGTATGTGCATTTGATAACCAGGATGAATTATGTCATTAGGTGGAAGATGCCTTCATAAAATTCCACTTAATATGTCTGCGAATCCTAGAGATAAATTCTGTGAGCTGCTTTAAGTCTTCAGTCATTAGCAAGGTCATTTCCCTCACCTAGTTCTTCAAGATATGCTAAAGTAGTAGTTAGTGACATTTGTTTTTCATCAGATGAAAGAGAACACTGGTCCACAGCTCAGTGATAAAGAAACTTGGCCTGATATTTGTCTTCTGTGTCAGTGGGCTTCTGCAGGTCCTTAGGGGTTCTCATGTTGGGCAGTAATATTTCTAGGAGCATGGCCATGTACTATAAGAACAATACCAGATGTTTCACTTATTATCTATGCAGAGCACACATGCCACCTTTTCTTCTTTTTTTCTAATTCCATCTTAAAAAGCAATTACAATTCGTGCATTCAATTATTTGACTTACTGCCTATGCACGTGGTTTTCTTATGTTTTTTCTCTTTGTTGTATTACTGTATTCAAGGATAAAAATTACTTAGGGAGAGTAATTGTCAAGTTAAGTATGGCTTTCTTTTTGAAAAATGCTGCTAAGGTGGCTTTTTTGGCCTTCTGTCACTTCCTCAGTTCTTTGTAAAGTATTAAAAATCAGGTACAAGTTAAAAAAAGCTTGTTAATTTTTTTTTTTAATTTTCTTAATGATTTTAGGTAGCTGCTATGTCTGGCTTCATTCTTTACTCCATAATTGCTTTAGTACCCTTGTATATTTTTTTAATGGATACTTCAGAGAGAAAGTTCAGTATCTTGTCCACTTTGAGTCATCATTGATTTTTGCCCTTAGCCTCACTGATGAATAGACTTTTTTTTCCTCCTCGTGCCATTTTCCTCATGTTTATTTTTAGAATGTCCTTTCTTGTAACACTTCATTTCTAACAGGTCTATACTAGACCGTCCTTGTTCAATTGTTTACTCCCTTGGCTTTCCAATAAGATTGTCTTTAATTTTTCAGTCTTTAATTTATTTATTGTCCCTTATGGCTGTGTTTTGCAGCAGGGACTGTAGTGAATCCAGCTAGCAAATAAAACAGACAACTGTTTCTTCATTGTCTTTCCCTTTTTAAAATATTCTCGCCATCTGGTTCCTTAAAGGGTCTCAACTCTGTCTACAAACTGAGAGTAACTTGAGTAATAATTGTAGATTTAGGATTTTTGTAAAGTTTGGTTTTGGTTTGGGATTTTGATTGTATTTTGTCTTGGTTTTGTTGTTTGGTTAGTTGGGGTTTTTGTTCTGGGTTTTTTTTGGTGTGGTTTTTTTGTTGTTTTGGGGGGGGGTTGGTTTTTGGGGTTTTTTTTTTTTTTTGAGCAGGTTTCCCCTGTGTGCTAAACACAACACTTAAGTTGCCTAATTTCAAAACTGCTGAAGATTAAAATATAAAACTTGGCTTGCCATATGTATCTCATTGAGATTAGACCAAGCCAAGATCTTGTTTCTGGAACTTGGCAGCTTTGTGTGTGACCATTGTAATGTTCTGCTTAAAATATATATATATTTGCTATGCTTGTTAATTTTAAATGTTTATTTTTAAATTAGTTTCTCCCATTCTGAATGCATTTTTCTTGTTTAGTTTGTTGGCATAAGATCTACAAAAGAAGCCTACTTTAGAGTCACCTTTAATCAACGTAAATGTTTTCTGTTCAATTGCTGGTGATAAGTTAAACCACAACTAAAGAGTGACTTTGGCCTTGGAGACTTGAAGCTGTTTTAAGATATTTAAGGCTTTAAAAGGCTTAAGCAATTTGCACTCCCTCAAAGACTCATAACATCCTAAATTGTCTAAGCCAGTAGAAGAGCTGATAGATCATAAACAGCTTACAATATTGGGAGAGTACAAAGCTTGTTGGAGTGTAGTCTGTAATCACTGTAAGCAATTAACAAGCCTTTGAGCTTTTTTAGAAGACTTAAATTAAGTTATTAAGTTTAGAGCTTGGTTTAAGGTGATGCCAAGCTAAATTGCTGTTATTTAAGGGACTTAACAGATTCCAGAAGGCAGAGATTTCTTAACCTGCCAAAGAATCCATCCTTATATACTACTTGATGTTGCTAGAGCCAGACACATGAAAGATACCATGGAATACTGAAAATTCAGTAAATTCTTATTTGATCTATTCTGCCATGTTTGTTCTAGGGTATTTTAACTTGGTGGTATGTACTTATTCACATATACATGCTTTCATGTTTGTTTGGTTTTTGTAATTGTGCTAAAACTATTCTATAGTGCATTTTATGATACACAAAAACAATACTCACATTGGAGAAACAAATCTTAGCTCTAGGTCTTCCTTGCACAAGTATTTTGTCCATCTGATTACAGTAGTGCATTAAGTCAAATATTTTGCATATAATAATGGCTTCAGTATGCCACCTCTAAACTGGGATATATCTCATGTAAATGTCAAAGTAGCTCATGTCTAGTTACAACACCAGTAGTTCAGGAGTCACTTTTGACACTAAGAAGGTTCCCTTTATTCTCTCAGGCTCTTGCAAGGTATGGATTTCTGTGTCATGCTACAAGTGGAGTGAAAAAAAGCTCTGGGAAAAGTTTTTTAGAAATCAGTGGTTGTGGCATTTTGGTAGGAGAATTGATATTGGCCTGAAGGCTCTCTCTGAGGGACTTTGCCTTTCCTTATTCTCAGCACAGGTTTGCTGTGTAGCTTTGTATCCCTTAAAGGCAGCTCTCGACATCATTTCTGCATGGGTCCCAAGATAATCAGACGTCCAGACTTTCATACAAAACTCTTTCCTTTTCCTCTGTGATTTTCCTGGTGCTTCACTTCCATTTATCACTCCTGTTGAATGCATTGAAAGACTGATTCTTAATTTAAGACTTTCTTCCTGGATCAGTAGTAACCCTCTGGATTAGTATAACCATTCTGTTTGGGTTGTTCCTACTGTGTTTATCTCTTTATCTGACAGCTTAGCTGACTGGCAGCTCTGCTTTGGCTCTGTTCCTCACATTTTTGTCCAGGAAAGATGATTGTTAGAGGTGTGTCATCCATCTAAATCTTACCCCCTAGCCACAAGGACATGGACTGTATCCAACTTTAGCTGCTCAGTGGTGGGCAGGGCAAATTCATGCATGTTCATGCCATTGAGATAGAAAATGTAGCTATTGGTGCCTCCAGATGTGGTACTTCTGAGTATGTACGTCTGACTTCATTTAAATTATAAGAGTTTGAATAGTGCCTCTTAAAAAATCCCAATATTTAACCTAGCTGGCAGGACTATAATCAAATAAACAGAGCTTGTCATGTTACATAGTGTTACGAGTTGAGCTGGAATACTCCCCTAAGCAGGCCCATGGCTACCAGCTGTCCCACATTGCTTGCTGTCCTGCTTCTGCAGCACTTCTGGTGGTTCAGGTAGGTGTCAGGGTGGTATTTTGCACAGTTGCTGGTTTTGAGCTGGGTGAAGCTTGCAGGATTCTGGAATATCAGTGGGCTGTATCAGTACAGGGAGTAAAAGTGCACCTGCTGCTATTTGTGGAGAAGGGATGATCTTTCCATTGTCCTCTGAATGTGATGAGTAGGTAATTTCATACATAACTTAAATGTCTCCGTGGTTGTTAATGGCAAACTGCAAATTTTGTGTTCTGTATGACTTACCTTTTAAGAATTCCTACTTGGTCTCTTGCTCTTCTTCTGGCTGGTCATACAGGGGCTGCACTCTGGGGTATGCTGTGAAATAGGTTGATGTCAGTGAAGCTGCCACCTCTTCCTTGGTCCAAGGGAATTACTTCCCAGCAGAGCTACTCCAGGAATCCTGTTTGCTGGTTCCATGCAGTTTGCACTGCAGCCAATTTTCACTTGGATTTTTCTCTGCACGTGGCTGAGTGCTTGCACAGAAAGCTAAATATTTATGAAGTAGGGTGTTAGAAATGATTGTTTTCCTCTGCAGGCAGCTGCTGGGAGTACCTCATACTGACAGTGCTGTTGCCTGGCTAATCATGGAAGCCAGGGATGGGCTTGCTGTGCTGAGCATCACAGCAAGAAGACATAAGGAGCTGCTGACAAGGGTGCATCTGGAATCTGGCCAAGCATTGCAATGTGGGAGATACTCTGTGCTGCTTTCTCCTTCCCAAACCAGGACAATGGGTTACTGTTTGTTAGCATTGTGTCACCTTACTTTCTGTAGCTCAGTTAATATTTCCTTGATGCAGTCTGAATAATTTAAGAATGACAATTATGCACGAAGGGAAGAAAGCACATCTTGGGGAATTCAGATCTGTTGAAAACACACTGGGTTTTTGTGCTTGTTCTTAGTGATCTTGAGTGGATATTTGAGAAATCAGCTTTAAAGAGTAATTTCTTTTGTGAAGAAGGCAGACCTTGGTAACATGAAAATCAGATATTAACCTGCCTGTGTTGTGCATGGCATAACTTTGCAGCTAGTCTTCCCATATTGGGCTTGCCACAATCTTCATTCTAATAAAGGTTTAGATGGGATTGCAGACAGCAATGTCTTAATCCAAGTTTATTTCAGTGCTGTAGCAGACAAGTGTGCTGCCATTTGGCCTTTCTGTGTGGCAGGATTTGAAGAAGGAGAGCAATGCATTTGTCCATTGCTTGCTACCTTCTTCAGGGAAGGTTTAAGTCAGAAGTCAGTCAGTGGTATTTATGCCTTCCTGGACATGCATACCCTACTTGCAAATGATGATTTTTTTGTCTTGCCGTATTTCTCTCGGGCTGTATTGTTATAGTCCCAATCCCTCCTGCTCTTCAGCTCCTGCTTTTGGATATGCCATCTGGGGGGGGTTATCCAGAGGCCTAAATTGGTTTATGCTGAACTGTGGTTTGTTGATTTAGTTTTTGAGTACTGGTTAAGCCAGTGCAGTAAACTGTATTTCAGTCACAAATTGTCACAAATAAATACTTTAGTCATTAATTCCTAGAGCTTTCTCATAGGTTCTTCAGTGGGCCATGCCTGAACTGTGTAGGCAGTAACTCACAGGAGAGACTGTGCTGCCTAAGTTGTTTGTTCTTGGTACTTAACAGCTTCCTCTCCAAATCCTTATTTGACTTTGAGCAAGCATGCTATTATCTGCCCTTCATCCTCTCCAAGCTCACTAATAATGTGAGCTGGACACAGGCGTGAAGGAAAAGTCCATCTCAAAACAGATCCCTGTTGGGAAAGGCAGGCTGTGAGCTGCTCTGCATTTAAAAAAGCTACTGGAAATATCCAGGGAGTGCTTAGAGAGCTTAGTGACAGCCATGAAAAGGAAGAAAGAGAACTTCACTAAGTGGACTTCAAGTGTCCATGACTGATGCAGCGTGGAGAATTGCAGCTTTTCCCCCTGCAGCCCTGGGCAACTAATGTCTTCCTTACTGCATCCACATCCAAGTGGCAACATGCTCCATGCTACACAGAGCTTGGAAAATGTAAAGTGCTTCCAGCATTTCCACGTCTAGAGTTTGATGGAGCAAAAGTTAAATGCTTACATTACCTGAAAAATATTCATTTCTCTAGTGTAAGCTCTGCTGCTGTGAAATGAATAGTCAGGCCTTGATTTGCAAATCTTTTGGGAAATGTGATGTGAAAGACTTGCTGATTTACTAAATCCAAGTAATATTTTGCAATGGGAGTTAAAAAACCTTTAGGCTTTCTAAAAAGGGAGATTGTGCTGTTTTGAATAGGTGTGATTAAGCCAGTGCAAATTTTTAAGTTTAATAAAAAATTAGATTTAAACCAAGGTAAATGTGGTTGTTATACACATCTTGTTGCACACCATCTTAAGTTGGTTTAAGGTTTCATTATGTGCCCATGTTTCTAAAGCAGGCATAGTCTTAAAACTGATATTTAACCTATACAATGGCAATATTTCTTTGATGAAGTCTTTGATTAGAAAGAAGAAAATTGTTGATCTTTGTATAAAAGATAGCACCCAACCAGTTCCCTCTGTGAAGTTCAGATATTTGCTTTCTTCACTGTACTTAGATGTAGTCTGAAACATCTCTCTTGTAGCCTCAGTCAGTCATCCAAAGACTGGAAGACCTAATGGAAGCTGAATATTGGCTGTGGAGAGACAGATGTGGGCTCCAAGTCAGAGAGATGGAGATGCATACAGAGAGAACAAAGTTTGTGCTGAGGGTTTTGTTCCTTGAAGTCTTTTGCAAGAAGTGGGATCGAAAGGGAGTAGGTTGATTAGCTGGTGAAGGGAAGAATCTGATGAAAGGTAGCAGTGAAGATGCTTGCTGCTGCAATAGAGTGCCAGCTGTTGATTCTGTGCCACTTCTTTTGGCCTTGCAGAGAGAAGCTCAGTCCAGAATAGAAAGCCAGGTTAATGTGGTGTTGAGGATGTTGAACTTCATCCTGGCCATGTCTAATGATGTTGGCTGAAGCCTGTTCCTTGGTGTTCCCAGAGTCAGCAACGGGAGCAGTGGCACCAGCTGCTGCAAGTCCTCCATCTGGGAAAAAAAAGCAAAGTCTCTGGCAGTAAATGAGTAATTAATGGGACTCTGGCCCTGAAACGGAGTTGATAAATGGCAGCGTTTAAAAGTCATGTATTAAATGGAGTGCCTATTGATTCTACCATCCAGGGAAAGGTGCAAATTCATTGCCTGGAGTTAGAACAGAATTTCCTGTTTAAGAACCTAACCATACAGTAGTGAGCCTCTGCAGAATAGGTAGGAGCAGAGACAGGAGTTTTTAACTTGGTGTATTGCATGTCAGCTTGGTACCTTGATACTTCTGTAGAAGGGAGATGAATGAAGTGTGTGTGTGCAGGAGCAGAAACACAGAGTTTTGGGTAAGAGAGGAAACACAGTACTGCCAACTCACAGTTAAGGAAAGCTTTGCAGTCTTCTGGTTTCTTGTCTTGTGAGCTAGCAAAGTGGCAAAGACAAGTAGGGTACACAGCACCTTGGTGAAGAATACTGGTTGTGTAGGTGGCTGTGGGGACCATTCCTCTATTTTGGAAAGTATGCAGTGAGGAAGGAGGGGGAGAACTGCATGGGTCAGTTCAGCTCAGTTGTGTAATAGCTGCAGATTCTAAGGAAACTAAACTTTTTTAATCGAAATTTTGAGTAGTAGGTCAGAAAGTCTCACTTACCTAGGGAGTGTGCTACTTTGCTGACAGCAAAGTGTCACACAATGAAAGCAGCTGCCAGTAGGATGCTGACTTACAAAGTTTTCAGAGTGTATTGACAGATGGTAACCTGTCACTAAAGCCATGCCAGTCCCTCTGGCTGCTCCATCCTCTGCCTAATACTTACCTTTCACAATGCAATGCAAGACTAGCTCAGCAAAATAAAAAAAAAAAAAAAAAAAGTGATGACTGATTACTTCTTGTAGACTACATGTATGGTTTTGTTGACCTGATTTTCTCCAGCTTTTACCCTTGGTCCTGACCTGGGGTGCTGTCACTCTCACAGCCTAGCCCCAGGCCTCCAGCACACACAGCCCTCCTGTTGCAGCATGTCTGACTTGCAGCATCCTAAAAGCTGGAGTTCTTGCCTGTTCTGCTGATGCATCTCATTACAGGACAGCTGGTTTTATATGCATATGAAACACTTGTGCCTAAGCCATAACCAGCTACCAGCTACTTGCCCTGAATCCTTCATTCAGATTATGAGAACCCTTAGTTCATGCTCTGAGGTTGCCTACAGTGTGATCCAAGTCCAGCTCTTCAGACACAAATCCCTTCTGCCTGCACAGGACTTTTTTTTTTCTTTTTTTTTTTTTCCTCATTTACTCGCCTTGTGAAGTGACTGCTACACAGCACTGTTGTTAACTCTGCACAGCACCTTTTCCAAAATGCTCAGGCCAGCTCACAGGGAGCATAAGACTGTACAGAAAGTCTCTTCCATCACAGTGCAGCCCATAGTGCTTCTGGAGGTGGGACACAGCAGTAAGTGGGAGATCTCCTTGGACTGTAAAGCTTGTGCCTGTCTGGAACTTCTGTATGGTGCAGAGTAAGCTGGAGACATTCTTATCCTCTTCCAGTCTTAAGAACTGTCAAGGCTTAGAAATAGTGGGAGATGCACTTACAGTATTAGGGTTATGGTGATTTAGTTTCTGTGGTTATCCAGCCCTGGTTTTGAATATCTTTTAGAGAAATGCACTGTGAAAGGTTGCAAGAACGTTGGCTGTTCTGTTAAACTTAGAAGCATTGGCAGTAAAATTCAAGTTTTGGACTTTAAGTCTTGACACACATATGTGTTGTATGTATGTACATAAGTGTGTGCATACAAGATGCAGTACAAACTCTTTTGTAGAAACTTATTCAAATATTTTCTACGTCTGCCTGTGCTCCATGGTGACTGTCAGTGAGAGCTCTGTACAGAGATTTATTCACAGGCAGAATGAGAACCATTTGTGAGGAAACTGAATGTCAAATAAGCATTTTACTTAGCATTACCTGGTGCAGGAGATGCCAGCAGGGACCACAGAGAGGACTGGCCTTCCCTTTGTTTAGTCATTTGGAGTTAAGGTAACTTGATTCTGTACACACAGTTGTATGTCTTCATTTCCTGAAAATCCCTCTGCTCCTGTTGCTGTGCCTCAGTCCTAATATTGAATCATGAAATGAATGGAATATTCCAGACCAGCCTGGGTAACACAACACTCCATGTTTGCAAGACTGTTTATGGTGATGAGTCCTTTTAACAAAAATTGGAATTGAGCTAGATCTGCAGTTTCTGCTGGGCAGTCCTTCATGTTGTAGGGATGTGATGTGTGCCATCTGGAATAGTGTCCAGTCGTGCTGATATTTTTTTTTCTTTTTGATGTTTCAAGGGCCCTAAACTCTGGAGTTGAGTACCACTGGGACCAGCTGAATGAGAATGTCTTCACTGTGCATTCCAGCAGCAGGAGCACTGAACGGCCTGGGTGAGTCTCCTCAGTGTGCTTCAGAGACCTGACCTTTTCTGCTGCTTTTGTTACACCTGACAGCACATCTACTTCTTTGTTCCTTTAGCACTGGCTGCTTTAAATATTCAGTTTCTCCCACCACAACCCTTTGACACTGCTTAATAGGGTCTCCTGGCCTGCTTCTAACAAGTGTCATTCAGTGTCCAAAAGTACTGCCAGTGATAGTGATGTATATTTGTCATCCATGACCTCAGTATCATCTGTGAGCAAGCTGCAGGAAGAACATGTGGGGCTTGATCAAAAACACTGTGCAAAGTAAATGGCCTTTGGAGTATAGCTGAAGAATGGGGAGTTTAACAGAGATAAGTGCAAATCATTGAGCAGTCCTGGTGACTGATTTTCATCCCTTTAGTTTTCTGATCATGGGACAGTTGTTGCTCAGCAATATACTCTAAAATTAAAGCTAAATCCCTTGGTGTCCCTATTGACTGCATCATCCAGTCTGTCCAGTGATATACACACTAGTTATTCTGAACACAGGGATGATGCTGCAGCCCTTTGCTTGTTGATCCAGTGACAAGTACTTCTCTGTAAGCCATCTGTTCTCAGCAAGAGGGTGACAGTCTTGTTTCTGAATTGTGGGCTCTAGAATCCCAAGGAAATTATGCACTGGTGTGTACAGGGCAATGTCTGTGCTGTTGTATAGACTTGGTCTGATTGAGGGTGAATAATAGGCAGTAGAGATTCTTTACTCTGCCATGTGAGTAGATGCTGCACTACTCATGTTTTGTGGCAGCACATATCAGCCTTGCAGGAGGACACAAGGAGCAGCTTGAAGGCAGAAATACTGCTCAGCAATTAACTGCCTCAAAGAGAGTGCAAGAAAAGTGTGGCAGGTTGCAAAAACACGTGAAAAAAAGCTTCTGAATGAGCTGTGCCATTCCTAGAATCTATTCACCATTCCCAGCCAAAGGTCAGTTTTGCAAGGAACATCCCAGCATTGTCAAGATTCAGTTCTTGTAGCACCATACACTTCAACTGTTTGATCCTGAGAAGCTAATGAGCCTTAAGGTGGTTACTGTTTTCTTTTGAGAACAGAGAATTTCTCTTGTCTGACTGGAATGGTCAGAAATGCCTGCTGGAGTGCATTCATGTGGGATGCTGACAAACTAGATGTTCTGGAGGGATACAAGCTGAGTTAAAAACTCCCTGCTGACATGCAGAGGGGTGTTGTGGGTGTTTATTGTCCTGTGCTGCATGTTGTGTTGCATACTCAACCCCTGAGAGAGTTGTTCTGCAGCCTTGTTGGTGCTTCAGGAATCTCTGTCTATTCCTGTCAGACACGCTGCTTCTGTGGAAGGGTGAATGGACTATAAGAATAATACTGTTGACTTAGAACTCAAAAGCACAGCCAGCTGACTCTAGAGAGGGGTGTCTTGTGTGTGTAAATAAGTGCAGGTCACAGTCTCCTCCAGCCCCATCTGCTACCCAAGTGCCTGGTTGGAGTGGAAGCAACAAGAGGCTCAGCTCAGGTGGATGCTTCAATCTTGCTGGGGCATTTTTGCTCCAATACTCCTGGTCTTACTTGTTTTTCTCTCTTTTCAGAACCAGCAGAGCCACATGGAGAACAGACAGGGACATGGGCCTGATGAATGCCATAGGCCTGCAACCCCGAAACCCCCCAACCTCTGTGACTTCCCAGGGTACCCAGACCTTGGCACCTCAGCTCCAGAATGCCGAGACTCAGACAGAGAGGGAAGTACAGGAGCAGGAGTCCACCTCTGCAGGTACTGGGGAAAGTAAGAATGCAAGCAGTGATTTATCTGGCAGCTTACCTGGTGAATGAGGAGTTTCCACACAGGTTCCACAACTTACTGATGCATTAGGACACTGCTGTTATCTCTTCAGCAAAGATTTCTCCAGCCTAATTTTCCTCTAGCCATGCGAAGATGATCAGGAGTGTGATTTCTGCCCATAGGAATAGAAAAGTTGTCTTTTTCACATGCTTTTGGAAGGCAAAATGAACTCCTCTCCTGATCATAGTGTCTGTAGAATCACCTGTACTGGCGTCAGTCTTCACAAAATCTCCTGAACTCTTAATCATCAGTAAGTCTTCAAACTGTTAAGAACTGTTCTTTCTGACTGTGTGTTAGAGTTTAGCTTGGTCCTTCAACTTCAGCATCTAAAGCCTGTGCAGGCTTCACAATAATGTGAAATACTGTAAAATCCTTCTCACAAAGCAGATATTCCAGCTAGCCTGATTGAGGAAGTCTGTGGTGTCTAAGCTTAGCTACTAAAAAATGTCTGTAGTGCCTTCCAGTCCAGGGAAACTTACCAACATTTGAAGAACTTAAAACAGTTGATGTGCAATTCCTGTATGACAGTAAAGTCAGTGACCTTTGATTTTGTCCAGGCTTCTTGTCTCTGTAGTGTGGCATTGTGCATGAATCCAACTCTGAGGAAGGAGGTGGGCAGTGTAGGCATAGGAATGACAGAGAAAACCAAGGGAGACAGTTTTGAAATCTTTGACTCATGATGAACCTGCTTGGCTTTTGGAGACAGCCCAAACACAAACATGCCTGTTGTGCCTGTATGCTTTTTTGTGCTCTGTCACTCTGAAAGATTTTTGACTCTTCTTTAGTTTCTGCTGTGCAGCATCCAGCACACATGATAAGGTTTTGTGTTTCTCTGATCAAAGACAAGTGTCAAATTCCTGACCTATGGGGTTTCCCATCTGCTAATCTCAGTGGAGCTGAGGTAACCTCCCTGGAAAGTTTGTACATTTGAGAATGTGGGAATCCTGCTGGAACACAGGATGTCTGGACAATTCCTGAACTTGTGGGAACTGATTCTTCCACTGGTTGTGTTATCAGAGTGAGAAAGGGGTACAGTGTGGGACCTTCTTGCAGCAAGGCTATGGAAAGAGGTCTCTCTCTGCTCTGTTAAACCAGTGGAGTTCTCCAGTCATGCTTCTCTCTTCTGCTGTTCTGAAATCAGCTTAAGATTTTGTTATCTCATTCTTTCTAATTAACCTTTAAATTTTCAGATCTACATTGTAGTTTTTCTAGACCATGAATGAGATGGGGAAGGATTGGTTTTTACCAGTGTCTTGGGCAGTCTATGTCTACAAAAAAAGCAAAACATAGTATTTGGAGGAGAAGGAGTGCAGATAATAAGCCTAGAACAGGACTTCTCTTTGTCTCCCTTTTTTCCTTGGAAGAGATTATCAAGTTCACATCTGGTGTGATTTCTGGCTCAGCTGCTGATTTACTCCATGTGCTATTGCAAGTGGCCTCACATGCAAAAATGTCTGTCACACTCCTGTCTCTTTTATCAGGATCCTTAGAACAAAGGTGTTATTCCAGTTCAGACACATGTGCTGAAGATGAGCCAAGCTTCTTACCCTGTAGTAGATCAGTTCTTATGTCAGTTGCAGTAGAAATTATTGAGCGAAGGCTCAAGAGCATCTCAAAACAGGGGATCTGTCAAGACATTGACTATCAGGAGCATGTAGGATTTAAAAAACAACTGTAATCTATAACAGAGGAATAGTACAAGGACCTGTCAGGAAGCAGGAAGGCAAATTCTCAGTTGTTGATACAAACACTTCAATCTGTTAACCTAGGACTTGTGGCATCAGTGGTCTGGTTCATCCAGGAGTCTTTGTGTTACACATTACACTTGAGCCCCTGTCACACTTAACTGTGATGGTAAGATTCCTGTTTTTCCAGTATCATAATCTCTTGTGATATGCATCCAGTGTGTTCAGGAAGGCTAGATTAGATGTTGTAGTGCTTTTCTGGTGGTTAATTTGCCCACTATCTACATTAACTCTGTGCCTGTTTAAACGATAATACTGTCGTCTAATAGCAGGATCTAGATGTCAGGGACATGAAGGAAAAAAAAAGGTTGAAATGTGTTGTCATTAATTTGATGTGTGACCTAGAGCAAATTATTAATCATCTACCAAATGGGAATAAATCTTCCCATAGTACAGTACACCAGGGGCTGTGAAGATTAGTTAGTGTTTTGTATGGGGCTTTGAAGATGTAAATCACTATGTAAAAGCTTAGCAGTATTATCAGCAGCAGAATGGATAGATCAGATGGGATTCTGAGTAATGTAAAGGGAAATGTTTTAGTTATCACCTTGTCATGGCAAGGGGTAGGAGGGGAAAAAAAAAAAAAAAAAACAACAAAAAAAACACGTTTGTGTCCTGTCCTGTCAGCCCCACTGTTGTGGGGAATTCTGGCTCAGGGCTTACTGTATTAAAAAAAAAAAAAAAAGCAGAATTGCATCAGAAATCTAATTAGGTTCTGTGTGGATATAAATAGTTTCCTTTTCTCATGCAAAGCTCTGCGGGGACTTGGCTGTTTTGATTATCTTTCTACCTCCTTTGGAGGAATGAGTATATGATGACTTTATTAGAAAATAATTCCTCTTATGTCTGTATCTTTTTGTTTTGTGGCAGTTGATGACTGCTTTCTGAACTTTGCTCCCAAGCCACACATAAACCAGAGAAAGCTAGAGTTGAGAGAAAACTAGGAGAGCTACCAAGAAATGCCTAAAACAGTGTTTCAGCTGTCTCCTACTTTATTGTAAGGTGACAGACATAGTAGAAATAGTGATGTAGTTGTAGCTTTGAGGTACTTTTAATTAGAAACAATCTGTTGAGAGTTACACTATGCTTTCCTTTGCAAATGGGCAGATGTAATGGGGACAGACATGTATTTAACTGGCAAATTGAATCTCATTTATAAAACAACAAAAATCCTTGATGAAATTTAATAGCCCAAAGTTTTAACATTTAGAAATTAGGTTGAAAGGAGGTTGGAGCCAGGGGGGGTTGGGCTCTTTTCCCAAGCAGCTATCAGCAAGACAAGAGGGCATGGTCTTAAGTTGTGCCAGGGGAGGTTTAGGTTGGATATTAGAAAGAATTTCTTCACGGAGAGGGTGATCAGCCATTGGAATGGGCTGCCCAGGGAAGTAGTGGATTCTCCATCCCTGGAGATATTTCAAAAGAGCCTGGATGTGGCACTCAGTGCCATGGGCTGGGAACCGCAGCGGGAGTGGATCAAGGGTTGGACTTGATGATCTCTGAGGTCCCTTCCAACCCAGCCCATTCCATGATTCTATGAAAAAAAATGTTATGCCATATACAATTCTTAACCTATTTTGTTAAAGTGTTTCTAACTAGACAGTACAAATTTCCACCGTGTCCAACTGCTTTTAGTGGTTGCAGGAGATACTTTTGAGGGGGGAAAGGGTTGTAAAATGAAGACTTGGGTTTGTAGGATCTGTTGGATCAGTCTGTTCAAGCTGTTAATAGTGAAAATATAGCACATGCAAGTGAAACATTCCTGGTACAGGCATAGCAGTCAGGCATGCCTAAGGAGACTCACTTATAAGCAGAGTCATTGTGCCTGCATGTGATGCAATTTATTTAATCTGAGACATTAGGACTGTGTGCCAGGGGTAATGTGTCCCCAGCTGAGCCCTGTGAATGCTAAAAGAAACATGTTGATTTGTGATAGCTGAACACTTTCTTCCAATGCTCTTGTCAGATGTGATGTGAATTTTCTGTGATTTGTGTGGAAATGGCAACCAGGACACGAGGGATCAGCTTCCAGATCTGCCTCTCATTCTCCAAGTAGAAACGTGGATTAGATCCCTTAGCCTTTCATCTGCCCATCCATCTATAAAATGTGTGACATATGTCCTGTAGAACTATAAATTTTGGCTTAACTTTAAAGCCTTTTGAAAGGCACTACCTAAATCTAGAATCAGGTTCTAGAGGCATGTACTACACAAGCCTTTACTATGCAAACTACTGCAAGTGCTTGGCTCTCTTAGGATTAAATTCTGGGGATTGCTTTCAAACTCTCACTGCAAAAATAAGTTTCGCTCATACAAATCACCAAGGTGAGATATTGCTAAGAAATTTATTAGAATTTATAGCAACTGTGTCTTTTCTGCATTCTGTGGAGTTGTTTGGATTAGGTAGCTTAGAAAGGAAGTGTGAACATGCTTCTGGGCCTGGCTGGGGAGAAAAGTAACTGGTAGTATTTCCTCTGGCACTTGGGGACATGTGATTGTTCATAGCTGGTTATGTTCCCTTGTGCTCTCCCTTTCCTATTGGTATGCAAGCAGTGAATTAATTTTAAAATGCTGATTTTTTTTTTTTTATCTTTGAGCCTGTGAATTAGTAGGTCAGATAACACCTCAGAGCTATTATTCCAGTGCTTACTTTTAGTTCTAATTTTGAAGCTTTGTTTGCAAGCATGGCTACTGACTACTGCTGATTTTAGAAAGAGGATATCTGAGAATAGGAAAAAATCAAAACCATAGTCAGTTTATAACACAGCCACAGAGGAACCTGATCTAATTCTTGCTTCTTTGGCCTTTTTTCTTTATCAGATGTGTGCCATGAATGCACACATTCATGTGTTGTTCACATTTGTGAGTTTAACAAGTTTTACTCCTTTTAAGTAGATCAGAGACCACTTATTTAAGAGTGGAAATGCTCCTGCCTTATGAAGGTTTGCTCCATTGAAGGTTTGCCAGATGTTTTGCCTTTGTAGTCTTCCATATCAAACTCTTGCCTTATTGAACTAGCATGGCAGAGGACTTCTAAAGACAGATGCATTAGGCTAGAGAGTCTTTTGTTAAATGTTGGGGCCAATGAGCCAGACTGACAAATACCCTGGTCTTTGAGATGAGTACTCTTGAGAGTGTCTTTGTTTGGAATATAAAGGGGTTTGTACCTCTGGAAATGTCACTCTGGTTAGATTAGAAAAGGTTTGTTGAAATACAGCATGTAAATACACCACTAATACTTGTATTGTGGAAGGGAACCATGGGCAACCATCCTGTCAAGAACAGAACTCGTGTCCCTGTTCATAAAAAGATGGGGACTGTTTCTCAAGATTGCTTCCTGCTTTGTGATGGATTCTGATACAGGGACAGCCTAGGTGGAGGACAAATTGGCAGGTGTTATACTTACACTGGTACTTAACACACAGTAGCTCAGTTTTGTAGATGCTCTCTGCAGTGCTCTGTGAGGTTCTTCTATTTTTTGACCACAGACAGTAGATGAGGAGCTCAAGATAAAGTTGAAACTTCTAGCAGTCCAAGGTGTGGGGTTTATGGCATCGTTCTTGTGTGTCTGTGTGCACACTCTGAACCTCCACCAAATGGAAGCTGGCTTATTTCACTTGCACTGAGTACTAATGTAGTCTGCACTGGCAGCCTGGTGAAAGAACATGTGTGGGAGTCACCAGGCAGTGGAAATTGCCTGTATGTGAATCTGTGCTGTAGCTCAGCTGAAGGCAAATTGCACAGGAAACTTTGCTCTGAACCAGACAAAGTCATTGTTAAAACCTGAAGGAGGAAAGGGGAGGACAACCCACAAAGCAGAAGCTCTTGTTGGCGGCTTGGATGGTGATACTTGCTTCTGGCCCTTTTGATGGGCTGTTTTTCTGGAATTTCCAACAGTGATGTATCTCTGCACTTGTAATCTGAAGAATCATGACTTGCTGATCTCTGCTGTGGCATCAGCCTTTGGCTGTTTTCTGAGCAAGCAGCTGCCTCTACTGGAAATACAGCCATGACACACAGCATTTAAGGGACAGGGAGGAGCAGGGGTTTCTGTGGTGTGCCCTGCCTGCATGGACTCCTCTGGGGCAGAATGTGTTCATACTGCTGAGGAGCATTGGCTGGGCATCCGTGCTGATTCACTGTACCAGTGATCCTGTACTGGATTAAGTTTATATTAAGTGATCTTTCAAGAGCACAGTACCTGCTACTTCAGGACTTGTGTGGAGAGGACTGTCTGGCATGTCTCTAAGCCAGGTTGCACATCTTGGCTTTCTGAAGCTTGCTTTCTGGCCTGGCCAGATGGTTAGTAATGAAGTGGTTATGACTGTGTCCTCAGAAGGAAGCAATGACTGAATCCAAAACCATGCTTCTTAAACCTTCAACTTAGTTCTGCTCATGATTAATGCTTCAGAATCCCCACACATGCATGTTTTTCACACTGAAGTTTCTAGTCTAATAGCCTCTGTTCTCAGTCTTCATGCTGGCAGCCAGGTTTCTAGTTCATGCATCAGCTACATCCTGAATAGGATTTCTCTGCTAGAGTTGTGGGTTCAGCTCAGCCTCGGGGGTATTCTTGCTAACTCCTCTAGGCTCTGCTCCAGATTTTCATGTGCATACTGATGTCTCTGTGATCTCACTGATGCTACAACTAAGAGGCTATGTAATTGCTGTATGCATAGTTAATATAGCAGGCTTTCTACATTTCTAGCAAAAAGGCACTTACTCTTTATAACTGAATTTTCCACAATGTTCATAGTATTTCTACAGCAGGGCAGTTTGTCAGCAGGCTTGCTTGAAGATGAAATTAGTTGCACCTTGAGGTAGAGGAAGCTGATGGTGTTTGGTCCAAGTACCACTGAGTCCATGGGGCAAAGGAATAAATTGTCACTGACTGACTGCACAGCAAGATAACAGCTTTAATGAGCTTGCCTTTAAAATAAAAAATAACCTCAACATGTTAGATAACCTCATCATGTAGACTGTGCTGAATACTCTAGCTCTCATGTTGGATACATGATCTCCACCCTACAGCCCCAAGCAGTTTCATTTTCTTAGTCAGTGTGGCTTTGGGTTTTTTTTTAATTGTTTTAACTCCTGCCTACATCAGCCTTGTTGACATTTTTGTTCATTTCTTTGGTGCCATGGAGAGCTCATGGCTTTCTCCTCTAATCAATACTGTAATAGCTTCATGGAGCTGGAAGTGAGATTTATCTCTTTAATAAGAATCATCAGGATACCACTGTGGAATGATTCTAGCAGTTCATGACTACAAATTGTTTTCCTCAAATGGTCGGGGTAGGGTTTGTAGCAAAAGAGAGGATGCTGGCAAACAGAACTGGGCTGGGCTTCCCTGCCATGGGGATTTAATCTCCTACATGGACTGTTTTCCTGTGAGATTTTATTCAAAAGTAATCTTCAGTAACCAAGGTATCTGGCTGTGGTTCCCTGAGAGCTTAATACAGTGTGACTGTGAAGGTAAGCCTTGGAGATAGACAAAGACTCTACATCTGAAGAGATGTTTTTTGCATTCCTCAAAAGATACCAGTCACAGGGAGCAGAAGCCTACACCCTTGATCTTTCCTTGATCATAGTGATGTGGAGGCACAGGCCATGTTCTGTAGTTTCTGCCTGGTCTTAGCCTGTGTCCTCCCTGATACTGAGGAGGTTGCTGTCATATCATCTGTCTTGGGTGGGTTTGAACAGGTGAAGTAGGAAAAGCCACAGGACTTGTAATACATGGTGAAATGTTTAGTTCAGTGCAGTGCAAACTGAGGTTTTCCTTCCTTGCCCTGTGGGACTGGCTGGACTGTCTCTGAAGCTTTGAGAAAATTCTGATTCCTTGTTTTTCCCCACCTTTATGGCTAGATAGGAGCTGATTCTACAAGGCTTGGACATGTGAGTCTGTGAAGGATACCTGTGGGGAGCAGAGAAGGTTTTCTTCACAGAGTTCAGTGCCTTTGGCAATTTACCAGAAGTCAGAGAAAAAAAATACTGAGCTTCCTCTGGAACACAACCCATTTTCTGTCCTGGCACATTTTTTTGTCCTGCCACTATGTGATGCATCTCCTCTGCATGCTTTATCTTTGTGTTGTAGTTCACCTTGTGCACCAAAGTTGCTTCTACTTTCTCTTGCAGCTGAAGGTCCAGAGTATGGGGCCAGTGGGGAAGATGCCCTGAGCAGGATCCAAAGGCTGATGGCAGAAGGTGGGATGACTGCTGTGGTCCAGCGGGAGCAGAGCACCACCATGGCATCCATGGGTGGCTTTGGCAACAACATCATTGTGAGCCACCGGATCCACCGCAGCTCTCAGACTGGTGCAGAGTCCACTGGAGCTGAGGGCACATCAGCACAGCAGTCCACCTCACAGCAGCTGGCAGCTGAGCTGGAAGGAAGGATCCTTTCAGAGTCTATGCAGCTGTCAGAGCACGGCCTGAGCCCGCAGACAGCCCCTCCCAGGAGTGAAGGACAAAGTGCTGGTGATCTGGACCTGCAAGAGCAGGCCCAGTCCTCCATGGACACTGAAGGACCAATTGAATACAGTGACCTAAGTAATAATAACCATCTTCCTGACAGTACCAACTTCTATAGTAACGACAGCACGAGCAGGGAGTCACGGAACAGGTAGAGATTGAATTGTGTGTTGGTGCTACCCTTGTACTGCTCAGCAGAGACCTGTACCTCACAGCTGGCCAGGAGCTGGAAGAGTAGGGACATGTGACTGACAGGATGCTGGTGGTTCAGTGGGCTTCTCTATCCTGGGTGATTGGGACAGGGTAAGGACTGCAAGGGAAGCCGTGGGGAAGAAAGCTTACTTAACTTCCAACATTCCCACTGCTGAAGAGTTAAAAGAAATATGAACCATGCTGGCTGCACATCATGTAGATTTTGATGCCCCATGGGATTGCCTGAGCTCAGTCCTAACCCCACAATTTGGTCAGTGTCATCCTTCATAGGCTTTACTTTCCTCTTTCCAGCCCTTTTATGCTCAGGGTCTGATAAGTAGAGTGAAGAAATGGAAGGGGACCTGCAGCATCCTTCTGAAGCCAGTCAGTCCTACTGGGCAGACATGGGTGTGATGCACCAGCTCTGTTGCTGGAGTGGAGGAGTCTTCCAGGCCATAGTCCCACTCCGTGGCACAGCACTGTCTTTCCCCTCTCAGAGTGTGGTGTTCTGAGACCCTTCCTGTCTGCACTGTGGTCTTTTATGGGAAGAACTGGGTTTTGCCAAAACCTGCATGGCTCAGGATCTGCTTGCAGGGGTGGTCTTTTGTTTTCAGAGTTAGTTTAATACAGAACTACTGCATAGATGTGTACAGGGGGCTGCTGCTCTCTAGTTAGAATGCAGTTCATGCAAGAATGTTCTAAGCTGTGCCAATATTTACATGAATGAGCCATCCCAGTGGTTTTCTGGTGCCAGGACTGAGCTGCACCTCCTTGGCAGGGGTCAAGAAATGTCTTTCAGCTCCAGGACAGGGTGTGAGGTATGGGTCTGTGATGTAAGGTGTTGCATGTGATATCTTGACCTTGTACATGTAGTTTCTAGTGGAGAAATCAAGGCTCTGATATTTCGTTTTTAGTCTCAAATGTGATTTTCCTTTTCATTTGTAACTCTCCATCCCTAGCAGGTTTGTGGAGGAAAGACAGGGAGAACATGAGTGCTAACGAGGGAAACACCAAAGATCAATGTCATTAAAATATGACAAACCCTTGCTTGAACTACTGTGTTTATTTGTGCAATGGTTATTTTTGTGTTTAGCCTTGTCATAGGTACATCTAGTCAGAAGCTCAAGGTATCTTACAAATGTCAAACAATGACCACCCCCTTCCCAGGAGCCAAGCGGGCTCAGCTTTTGTTTTGGAAGAAGCTGAAAACTGGGAAACAGTCTCTGGTAGTGTTGATTGCAAATCATATTTTGACCAGTCTGGACATGAGGAAGCATTTCTGTGTTTCCCACCATTCAGGAGAAAGAGGAGCATTTCTCCTATTTGGCTGAAAAAGGTGTGTGGAGAGATGTAGCACTGTCTCAGGCAAGCAGAGAGTGGTCTGACTTGCTGAGCTTTCAATACAGAAAAGGATTGCTCTATCTGGCTGTTCTGGATAAAGGAACGTGTGCCCCAGCACAGTCACTCTGCAGTGAGGGATGTTTTCCCCTGCCAGCAACTGCTGTGCTCCTGACCAGCTTCTCCAGGCTCTGCACTGCAAAGAGACACTAAATGAGGCTGTCATTAGGCGGCACTCAAGATCCCAGTCAGTAGAGTCTGTTAGAGAACATTAAGCAAATCTTTTCTTAAATCACAGCCTGGAAATGAACCTTAAATCAGCTGCTGCCAGGCCTTATCGTGGAGTGTTAATGAAGCTCTAAAACCTGCCCTGAGCCAACCGTATCCCTGATATGACAGGAGAGCAGACTGGAAAATGGGATTCCCTTGTGTGGTGAGGAAGATTGGATTGCTTTTGTGGGGTGGCCAGAGGATGTGCTGGCACCCAGGAGCTGTGCCTCAGCTGAACATTTGGGCAAACAGGGTGGTGCAGGTCTAGGCAGAGCTGTTTACTGCTCTGCTTGAGAACAGAGGAAAACAGAACCTGGAAATAAAACTTGTTTCTGATTCAGCTCAGCCTGGCATCCCCTATTTCTTCTTGCTGCACGATTCCTGGAAGAGTCTTGAGGTCCATTATTGGTTGATGTGTTGCAGAGCATTTACAGATGTCCATTTCCATACCCAGAGCCAAACTACCTATGGGAAAATTTCCATTGTGGTTGGAAAAAGGTCTTCTGGAATGTCTCACTCTAATGTTGGCAGCTTCTCAAAGACCTGGCATACACTGTTGGTGGACAATCTGGCCAGGCTGCTGTGCAGAGGCCTGAAGCCTGCTCTGCTGAGACTTCCCCTTATTCTAGACCTGCCCCTCCTGGAGACAATGACAGAGCAAGCAGTGAGCTCCAGTGTGAGCAAACCACAGCTGCTGTCTTTGACATCAACTTGGGACATCTCTGAAGCTCCAAAGCAGCTTTTCACTCTAGGCTCATGAAGGAAACTCTTCCAGAGAAGGTAAGGATCTGATCAGGGCATGCAGCTTTGATGTTTCTCCTAACCTGCTTTGTAGTTCTGGGCCAAAAGCTGGTAACAGCTGCAACCTGCTTCCAGTATTGGTGGACTTGTATGTAGGGAGCAATGCAATGCTTTTGTGTGTGTGTGTGGGTGTGATGTTTCAGACCTAGAGTCTGCTAAGCTCAATTTCTGTCCCTGCCCAAGACCTAATGGGTGAGTGAGAAAAGGGGAGATGGAAGGGAAAAGTCAGCACACTCCATGCAATGGATTCACTTCTCCTACACACAATGCACCAATGTAATTTATTTCTTACACCTTCCACGTTTCTTGTGGAACTAAACTCTCTGCCTTGGACTACTGTGTTCTGACCCATTGGTCTTTATTGGTTAGTTTGGACAGGGCTGAGCTGACCTGTACCCCTGAATCCACACAATGACCAGAGGCATGGAAATATGAGCAGCACAGAAGGTGGTGTTGATTGCCTGTGTCTGAAGTAAGCACAGCCACAGCAGCACAGGACTCCTCCAAACCCCACAGCTTTTATCTGCTCTCTGCAGCCAGATAACTCAGTGCTGAGGCAAATGCCCTGTCAGGAACAATGTGGAAATTCAACAAGAGCTGCCTGAGGAAACCAAACCAGAGCCATGCATTGCTGGCCCAATTTAGAAGCAAAACGAGAGCTTTGCTGCTTAGGAGCAGGAAATAATCTTTAAACCAAAAGCTTTTCTCAGCCCTAGCCTGTCAGGAGCCTTTAAATGTGCTAATAAAATCCTGGGAAAAGGAGAAATGTAGTGCAGAGATTTTTATTTAGCTTTCAAAAGGTTTTTGATGAAGTCTCCCAAAAGAGGCTATTAAAGAAACTTAGTCAACTCAAGGGTTGAGGGATAAAGTCCTGGTGATGGCAGCTGTTTGAGGTGGAATTGGAGTCAAAAGTAATAGCCAGATCTTGGCATGTAAAGAGGTTAATGATGCGTTGGTCAGTTTCAAAAGAGGCAGTGTTCTCTACAAGCTCGTAATGAGCTGCAAGAGGAAGGGAACAGCTGAACATAAAGGACTGTTAAGGTTATTTAGGAAGGGAGAAGGTGCCACAAGCCTGGGACAACAGGAGGAGACTTGGATCTGCTGTACTCAAAGGGGGCATTTATATGACTCTTTCACAGGTCCCTGGACCTGGGACCAAACCAGCTGGTGAGCAGGGCCCAGAGGGGAACCCTGAGATCCCATGGGGAGTTGCCAAAGCCCTGGGAGCTGCCTACAGCAAAGCCATGAGACCCAATTATCCCAATGTGTTCTGTGTTTTCTGCCCACTCCATTGCTGGCCTGTTGCACCATCTCATGTACCTCCATTTGAGGCCTCCTGGAAGTCCATCCCATACTGGCTGCCATGGGGTGACCCCAGAGTTGGGTGAACCCCAGTTCTGTATGAGACAGGAGCTGTGCTTGGGTGGGAAGGAACGGGCAGGGACCAGGTCACAGCTGGGTGCATGGGGACTCTCTGTCTCCTGGTCCTAATGCAGCTCAGGCTGCTGGCCAGGGCACAGCTGCCCTCTTCTGCTCAGTCCCAATCTGTCACAGAAGCTGTTCTCCAACAGAAAAAGACAAATTAATTAAAGCCTGCAGAATGTGAGCCATCCGCCTCTAATTGGGATGTTGCTGTGCAGCACATAAATGTCATGGCTGCTGCCACCTCTTGTGTGGAGGAGGAGGACCTGGGCACAGGAGGGGCTCAGCAGCACGGGTGTCCCTTTCTCCTGGCCTGCAGAAGCAGAGGGTTGGGCCCAGTTCTGTTTAATATCTTCACTGATGACCTAGATGAGGGGACTGAGCCCACAATTAGCAAATTTGCAGACAACACTAAGCTGGGGGGGAGTGTGGGTCAGCTGGAAGGCAGGAGGGCTCTGCAGAGGGACCTGGACAGACTGGAGAGTTGGGCTGATTCCAATGGGATGAGGTTCAACACGGCCAAGTGCCGGGTCCTGCACTTTGGCCACAACAACCCCATGGGGAGCTCCAGGCTGGGCACAGAGTGGCTGAGAGCAGCCAGGCAGAGAGGGACCTGGGAGTCTGGATTGACAGGAAGCTGAACAGGAGCCAGCAGTGTGCCCAGGTGGCCAAGAAGGCCAATGGCATCCTGGCCTGGATCAGGAACAGCGTGGCCAGCAGGTCCAGGGAAGGGATTCTGCCCCTGTACTCAGCCCTGGTGAGGCCACAGCTCGAGTCCTGTGTCCAGTTCTGGGCCCCTCAGTTCAGGAAGGAGATTGAGGTCCTGGAGCAGGTCCAAAGGAGGGCAACCAGGCTGGTGAAGGGATCCAGCACAAGTCCTGCGAGGAGAGGCTGAGGGAGCTGGGGGTGTTCAGCCTGGAGAAGAGGAGGCTCAGGGGAGACCTCATCGCTCTCTACAACTCCCTGAAAGGAGGCTGGAGCCAGGGGGGCTTGGGCTCTTTTCCCAGGCAACTATCAGCAAGACAAGAGGGCATGGTCTCAAGTTGTGCCAGGGGAGGTTTAGGTTGGATATTAGAAAGAATTTCTTCACGGAGAGGGTGATCAGACATTGGAATGGGCTGCCCAGGGAAGTAGTGGATTCTCCATCCCTGGAGATATTTAAAAAGAGCCTGGATGTGGCACTCAGTGCCATGGGCTGGGAACCGCAGCGGGAGTGGATCAAGGGTTGGACTTGATGATCTCTGAGGTCCCTTCCAACCCAGCCCATTCTGTGATTCTATGACTAATGGGTGGGAGGCTTGTTCCAGTCCCTTGGTGCAGCCTGGTGGACGTGGGGAATTGTCTCCCATAAGGGTCTTGAACAGAAGCATTTCTCATCTGTTCTCAGTTAGTTCCCCCAGCTCAGGTTTGTTTTGCCCTTGTTTTTGCACTGAAGCAGGTGAGGATCAAGCTTCTCCCCAGGACTCCAGCAGCAGGCATCAAGCTGGGAGTCACAATCCTGGGGAGAACACTGATGCTTCCTCTCTGTCTGCTGTCCAAAAATGAACTTGTCTCTGTGCCAAGGTCTTGTTGATTTGGGCCAGGGTTCTCCAGCTTGGTGGTTCCACATGGGAAGGATGAGGAGGGCCAAGCCCTGTTTGGGCAGAGCTCAGATGAGCTGGTGAGACAGGCAGAGTGTGAGCGATGGGAAATGTCAGCCCAGCAAGAAGCAAATGGCACCTCTGGAAGGAGCAGTCAGACATTGAGGTCTCCAGGAGGACCCATTGCTGAAACTCCATTAACACTTTGCTAGAGAGCTATGCTGGGCTTTGCTGTCCCACTGAGCCTTTGCTTCAATTGTGGACAGTGAGCTCCAGGCTGGCACATGGTTTTGGCAGCCACTGAGGTTTCACTTTCTGTCCTAACATCCAGCCCTGCTCCAGAAGTCCCTCCTCTTCCCAAGCTCAGGAAACACCTGAGGCTCCCTAGCCCTATACTTTTAACTTCTGAGCTCCTAACTCTAGCTTTACAGGGGTAAATAGCAGACTGCAAAGTGTGCAAAACCATGAGATGTCATAGTAATTTAGGCTTGGTCCTTCCTATTTCTGAGGCTTAGCTACATGTCCAGACTAATATTCTCATGCAGGTGAGTGCCATGGGTACACCACTCCTAGGACTTTCCCCAAACTTTCTCTGTGCCATGCAAATGGCAGAGCAGCAGAGCTCTAGGGCAGGTGCCTGTCACTTTGAGCATTGCTTGGCACACACAGCAAAAGCTGTCTTCATGTCTGCACTTCCCCTTGGAGCTGCTGGGGAGAGGGAAGTCTTGAACATCTGTGAGACAACAGGAGGCCAGGATGGGTTATGGGCGATGGGGAGGCTCTGTAGCTGCTCTGTTGTGAGCAAATCAGAGGGGAAATGGAGCAATAGGAGTTTGGCTGACAGTTCCTAATGTGTGATGGGCCCAGCACAAGTGTAGTCTCCAATGCTCACTGCTGTTTGGAATGTGCTCCATCATCACTTACCAATATGCATGAGGTGTCTGTAGCAAGTTCTGTATTATATTGCTTTGTTCTCCTTTGGATTTGGGGCTGCATCAGGTTGTTCAGCATTGGAGACCTGCAGCAAGATTGTATGCTGCTGTCCTGCCCCTGCCCTGCCAGAAATGCCCCTGCCCAGAGCATGGAGAAGCAGGAACAAGGACCAGGTCTGGTCCCTTCCATGCAACTGTGTGTGGTGGGCCTGGGGGCTGCTTTAAACCAGCAGCTGCTGGGATGATTTGCAGACAGAGAGGAGGGTGCCCAAGGAGGGGCTCTTGCTGTGCTCAGCCCTGAACCTGTGTCTGTGAGCTGAGGTACAGGTGCCCAAGGGGCTCTCCTGGTCTGTCTCAAAGGCTGGTGCTCAGCAGACACAGGATTATGGCCTCCACTAACAGCTTCTGTGTATGAACCTGGGTTAATGTGATGCAGAGATAAGAATATTTTTATCCTCAAGAATTTTTACGCATGTGATTTGCTGCCTCAGAGCAGGGAAGACATGCAAAGCTGCAGCCTTTCCTTTAAGGAAACAATTCTTTCAGGAAGGATCGGGACTGGTCCTGCTGCATTTCTGAGGGGGGCCAAGCACAGCCACGAAACAGCAGCTTCTGAGCCTCAGGACCTGGTAGGGCTGGCGATGACAAGTGGCACATGGAAGGACAAGGTAGTTTTGTAACACATGGGGAGCACCTGGGCCGTGGTAAACAGCCTGTGAGGAGAAGGAGAGATGAGCATGTAGAGCAGCAGTAACATCATTTCCCATTCCACTCTCACTGAGTTCAAGGTGCTGCCCTGCATCCAGCCCTTCCACCCACTTTATCACTCAGGGCTGCTTGCAGGGTGGGAGCAAAGATCTCACACTGGGCACCCTTTATTTCAAAGTCACCAGAGCTCCTCTGTGGTGGTACCTGCTCTGCCACTGCAGGCAATTGCAGTCATTGGGGTGGGGGCTTGGGCTGCTCCCTGCAGAGCTGTAGCCCTGCCCAAGTGGTTGGCAGCACCCAGGGGTGCAGTGACTCAGGAGAAGCCCTGGAGATGAGTTTGCTCTGGAGGCACTGAGGTTGGCTAAACCCAGCTTTTTTTTACTATTTTTTTTTTAATGAGACCTCAGGTTTGGTGGACAAAGGTAGCTGTGTTGGCATAATATACTTAGGCTCCTGTAAGGTATTTGACATAATGCTCCCTGACAGCCTGATTGGGAATCAGCCCTATACATCACTCTGTGGGTTTAATGCAGCTAAGCACGATGCTTGCTGATTGGGGAAGCAGAATGTAGGTTCCAACAGTGAGGTGGGGCTGTGTGCCACGGGCAGCCAGGCAAAGGTCAGAGTGGCTGAGGTCCCTGGGGGACAGGTGGCACTGGTGGGTACCACGCTGTGGACAGACTGAGCTTTTTGCCCAGAAGTTACTTTGGGAATCAAACTTGGGGAATGACTCAGCTAAAATCCCACCAGGATCCCATGGTGCCTTAAAAGAGCTGGCTCAGGGACACTAGTATTCAGTAAATCACCTGCAAATGAAATTCCCATCCAGGTTTTATGTGCTGCTCCCTGCCTCTGTGCTGTCTGGAATTTGCTTGCTCCTGGCAGTCCCTCGCCGTGGGCTCAGCAGGATGGGGCTCTCCTCTCCCAGGCTTCTCCCATCCACTTCTGCCCTCCCTGCAACCTTACCCCTTACCAGTTGATTTTTCCACCTGTCCTCTGGAGCATTATGAATCTTACACTGATCAGTGTGGGTGAGCTTTCCTTCCTGGGAGCACTGCTTCCATGCACTTAATGGGACTGGTGGGAGCAGGAGAGTCTGGAAGTGATGACTGCCAGGGCTCAAATCCATCTGCAGGGATGTGCCAGGGTGGTGTAGGTGGTTCACAGGCTCTGCCAGGCGAGAGCAGAGCCAGGCTGCAAGCACCCATGTCCTGTACATACTGTGTGCAGAGGTCCTGTTGGTCAGCCGAAGGGTTGCCCTTGGGTAGACCCACTCTGCAAGGACCCATCCTGGTGTTGCCAGCCCTGACACCCATCTCGGGGCTTTCTGCCCCCACCAGCCTGCTCCAACACAAGCTTAAGGGATGGTGAATTGCCCTGAAACCACCAAGATTCCTCTGCTCCATCTTCATCAAGACTGTTTAAGGGCGTCCAGATGGCCTGATGGACCTCATCACAGTACAATTTGTATGGCAGTGCATTGAAGCATTCCAGCTAAAGGCCAGCCCAGTGGCATGTCTGCCTCAGTTCACTGGGGAAGTGATGGATGGAGGAGCCTGGCATGGGACAGCTGGCCAAACACCTGCAGGTGAGGAGGGGCCTGGGGGGCTTTCACATGTAGACTGTGGGCTGGTGCTTGTTGGGTCTCCCTAAGGGGCTGGCAGCTATTGCTGGGGGATGGATGCAAATGCATGAAGTCACATCCTTTAGGAAACAGCTGGAAAAGGCCTTTGGGCTCTTAGAAGAGCACAGGATCTGTCTTGTCCTGTCCCCAAATCACAGCCTTGCTGCTTTGGAACTAGCCCTTTATAGTCCTAAGGGTTTGCTTCTTCCTGGTGGCCTTTTTAGAGCTTTGGGGGAATTGTTAAGTGCTGCTTTGCTTTGTTCTCTTCTAAGCTTGCTGGACAGGCTCAGTGCACTGCAACAATCCTCCTGCACTATCACCCACTTCTAGGGGTGTCCAGGCAGGGCCTCAGTCCCTGAATAAATCAATAAAATAATTTTGTCCTCAGAATAAATAAGATCCCAGCTGCCTACTTTCCACTAAGATGATGTATTTTTTAATTTCAGTTATAAACCCCATTTAGGGTGAGGTACTCAACTGGGTGTGATTCAATTCAGCTCATTAGGGTGCAGTGTCCCTCCACAGAAAATCTGCCCTCAAAATGTGTTGCTCTCACTTAGGTAGCTCTGAAAGCTATGAAAATGGATTCTCCTTGCTTTTCAGTTGTCAGAGAGGGGAATCTAGCTGGGGTTTTTTTCCAGTGCCTGCTATCTCACCCCATGGCAGCAACTGGGGGATGCTGGCACGCTGTGGGACAGAGCAGCATGGGCACAAGGTACTGCCCCAGCACATGTACCAAGGGGATCTAGAGAAGATCTGAGCTTGTCTTCATCAAATTCATACTGAGCAGGGTGCAAGGAGAAGTGGCTGGCAAAGGTACAACCATGAGGAGGGCTCTACCCCCTGGTCTGAAGATGCTCCCCCCCTCCCTCTCTAAAGTGACCTCAATCCAGATGAAGGTGATTCCTAACACCCTGTCTCCAGCAAGGCAGCTGGAAGAACTTGCTCTCTGGAGCTGTCAGCAGCTCCTCACCTTGTGCTCCAGGTTGCAAGCCTGTGCTCCTATTCCCATTTTGGAAGGGGTTCATGGTCCCTCAATGCCCCTGGCTGCACTTGGCTGGGCCACAGCTCTGCTCGGACGTGTCCATTGATGCAGCTCTGTCCTAATCACTCAGGGGCTGGAAAGAAAGTCCCATCACAAGCTCATTTTCATTAAAGAGAATGGGCTGGGATTTTTCTTTATTTTGGTGATGTGATTATCTGCCTCTCACTCACAGCTCCCCCAGCCCCTGCCCTGCAAGGGGCAAGGAAAGGGATATTCCATACCTCTTAATGGATTCCCACAGATACCTTTTCTCCACACCATGCCCCAAAAAATCCCAGACCTCCACAATTCCCACCCTGGGCAGCTCCTCAGCCAGCCCCTGCCAGAAGGTTGCTCTGCAGCAGTGCACCCAGGCATCCCCCCAGCCATGGGTGAGGGTCTCAGTGCTGGGTCCCTGGGGAGATGCACTTTGCTGCTTGCCAGCTGGGGGCTGGCTTGGAGCCAGCATCTGCACAGAGCAGGAGGTGGCCTGACTGCTGGGCTGAGGAGGAGGGCTGTGTGTGCCTGTGTTTGTGCCAGGGAGTGCCCGTGGAGGGGAGAGGGGCTGCAGTGTGAACAGGGGGGTGGCCAGAGCTGGGCTGGCAGCATTCTGCACTCCTCCGCCTCCTGTGCTCTCTGAGAAGTCTTCAAATAAAAGGTGCAATTATAGAGAATTAAAGCGGGGGGTGGGGCGGAGGGATTGATGCCAAGACAAAGATTGCTCATTACCAGCTTCCCCAGATCCTCCAGGTTTTTCTTGGTGCCCTTTCCCTCTCTCTTGAGGTTTCTCTTCCACTGAAATCGTTGGTAGAATAGAGACCAGCCTGGCTGGAGACTGCTCCCCTCCTCCCTGGGTGTCTCCCCCAAATGCAATGGCTCTTTCAATGGCTTTTTAACTTCAGCATCCCCTTGTAAGTACTTGTGCCCTCCTGCCTTCACCTTCTGCAGAGATTCCAGCTCTGGCATGAGTGGTCCTGGGGCTGCAGGGCTGTACCTTGCAGGCATCCACTGTCCTGCCACCCTCCCACTCTGCAGCATCCCCCTGCTTGCCTCCCCAGCAGACACTGTAGCAAGATTTTATCGTAATGATGTCTAACAAGGCTGTATCAGGAGTTATGCTGATAAATCTAACAAGACAGCTCGTAAAAAAAAACCAAAAACAACCACAACTGAACCCAGGCCTGTAATTTAATAGAAAGTTATTAGCCTTGCTGGCAGAGAGCAGAGCTCTTGCATCCTGCAGCCTCAAGTCTCCGTCATCCCTGGCTCTGCCTTGAGAAATGGCCTCTTGCCATAAAAAGAGACTTCAGCCAGGTTTTTGGTGTTGGAGTCTCCTTGGGTGGGGGCTACAGACCTAGGTATGAATGGGAGAATGGGCAGGAGGCTGCCTTCATCCCCAGCAGCTCTATATCCACCACCAGCCCATGCCAGACCCCAATATGGGGTTTTTCCTCTCCAGGGTAAACCTTGAAGGAGGAAGCTAAGGAACAGGGGTAAGAAGAGGGGCAGTCACATGTGCAGGAGATGTGGATGCTGGAAGACTCCCTGCTGCCACACTCTCTGCCTGTGGTGTGGAGCTGAGTGGCTGGCAGCCTCCCCATGGCAGGGGCTGAGGCATTGCTGGGCACAGGCAGAGCAGCACCTCTCCTGGGAAAGAAAGGATCTGCTTCAGTCTGGCCGTGTTAAATGTTTTCTTGACACAGCAATTGCTGACTGTTTTTTTTTTTTTACTTGTGGTGGTTTTTGCAGAAGTGCTGTGTTCCTCTTGGTTTCCTTCCCCATGAAGAGGACTGTAAGTAGCATTAACATTAATGGGGGCTCTATGCAACATACATGTGTGGGGAACACAAATCTTGTCCAAACTGAGGGCTAAGCTGAGGTGCACACATACAGAGTTCTTCGTCCCTCAGCAGCCCTGACAATTACCTCAAACCAAGGGAAAGGCACCTTCTTAATAGAGACATTTAAATGAGTGGGTATGTTAATGCAAGTATTTATTAGGCTACGTGTGTATTAGAGGGCAGGCTCCACCACCATGCTCAGTGAATTAAATCTTCCAGCTGAGCAGCTAAGCTCTGGACCAGGCTGATGGCTCCCTGCCCCCAGGGGTAGGGAAAGCCCTCAGAGGGGCTTGGCATTGCCTCTGTGCCCCAGCACAAGGAGGCTGGCAAGCCATGAGGCATCTGTTCTGGTGGTTCAGTACCTCTGTGGGGCTAGGGCTTGGCTCCAGGGAGCCTTGGGGTGTTTAAGGACTCCGTCCCCTTGTAACCCAGGGGCTGATGGAGCTGTGTCTCCTGGAGTCATCCTCTTCTGCAGCTCTGCAGCTGTTGCTTGTCCCCTTCTGCAGAAGCCACCAGCCTCTGGGAATGGTATAGACCAGTGGCCAGAGCTGGAAGGCATTGATTTGTGAGGTATCCCAAGAGCTTTCAGAATGGACTCAGCAGCAGGCAAGCTTCTGGAGTCAGGGAGGAGAGCTGAGCACTCTCAGTCCTGCTGAGGAGACTGCTGCTGTGTGCAGAAGCAAGTGGATTAGTGAATTCATGAATTAATGAAGCAGAGAATTAGAAAATTAACAAGAAGCTTGTTAAAGGAGCTTGAGCCTCTGGTTCCTTTTTCTCCTGGCCGTCAGGCTGGAATCCAGGTGAGGGACCAGGGGGGAGCAGTGGCCACAGGCAGGTGCTGTGTTTCACCACCATGCCACTCAGCATCCCAGCCCCAGCCCATGGAACAACCATCACAGGGGAGATGTGCCCCCATCTTCCCCAGGGGTGTGGGAAACAGCAGGGGAACAGCTCAAGCCTACGTTTCCACTTTTTTTTTTTTTTTTTTTTTTAATAGTAGGTATAAAAGAAGTGATTCAGAAACACTTTCCCTCTTCCATTACCCAGAAAGCAAATAAGAGTTGTAAGAATGGGAACTGCAACAAAACAATTATACTGAAATAGTCAAAGTCGTGCTTATATGGCAAACGTGAAAAAAACTGAATGCAACCTTAAAATAGCAGCAGCAATCTTTTAAAACACAAAAAGCAGATTATTATCGATGGAAGAGATTGCAACGTGCCAGGCTGGGCAGCAGGCTGTTGTGTTTGACTCTCTCTAAAGGTGTGGCTGCATTCCTGCTTTTGATGAGTTTGAGCAATCAGCAGTGTAAACCAACCAACTTTCCAGGGACTAACATGAGGTCAGATGAAGTCTAATCTTTTGCCTGGTGTGCCACCTCACGTGAGCTAAGGCACTGATAGTTGTGGTGAAGCCAAAAGCCTGGGTGTGTGGTGTTAATTGCACTGGTGTGCACTAACCAGGTGTAGGAGGATGACTTCCCACAGTAGTCACAAAAATCTTTTGCACACTTCCCTGGCTTCCCTGTATAGGCCAGAGCAGCTAAACCACACTTTCCTGATTGTGCCCCCAGGGCTGCTGGTGCCCCTGTCACCATTGGGGCCATACCTGCTGAATGGCAAATCATAGCCACCTGCTCCCTAGGGCTGCTGCTAGCGCTGAAAATTATATTTTTCCAAATAATGTGATTTTTTTTTTCATTACTCTGTCTCCCCAAGCAGCCTGGGAGGCTAGGAAATAGCTGAGCACTAAGTGATGTGTTTAATGCAGCTTCAGCCTCAGTATTTTAGTTCCTTCATCTCTGATCCTGCTGCTATGCAGCATGAGAAGATGTGGCTGTGGGGTGTTGGCTTTTGGAGGCCCAGCCAAGGTAAAGAAGCACAGCTGGGTGCCTTCAGTCACCTCCTTTCTCAGGAAAGCTGCAGCAGCCCTGCTGATAAACCTGGGCTCTGAGTCCTCCTGCCATGCTCCTCTGCAACATCACTTGCTCCCTGCAACGTGGTTCTGTTCCAGCACATTCTGGATCCTGGCTCTCCCTGCATCTGTGAGTGATTGCCCTCTCCCGGGGTGCTTGTGGGGTAGTATGTGCCTGCCCAAGGAGCTGCTGGGGTGAAGGGAAAAGCTGTTGTCCTGAGGAAGAGGATGTCCAGCATCACACCATTATGCATCTCCTCAGCAGCCATGGGAGGCTCCAAGCAAAGGTAGCCCGTGAGTGATGTTAATTTCTGACTCTTTAAACTGTCCTAATCATCTTTGGGAATATACCATCCTGTGGCCTTAGGCAGACTATTAGGAGACAGGGAGGTGACCACAAGGTGCTGTCCCCGTTCCCGTTGCTACAGGGACACAACCCACATCCCCTGTGGGCTGTGTCTCACCCACCAACACCCACAGGGCAAGAACTCACCTATGGGTAGCATCACCTGTTGCCTGCAGCCCTGGGCACTGGCAGAGCCTGTGTTGCTGCCTTGGCATTCTGACAGCCACTTTCTGGCAGGCAGCACCAGTGAGTTAAGGGGCTATGTGCCCAGGGGCTTGCCCTCCACCCCTGCCATCCCTCCAGGGTTCCCTGGGGTGTCTCCTCACTTGGCCAAGAGCAGGCAAAGCAGCTGCTCCTGCTCCCTGTGTCTATGCTCTAATGCTCTCACCAGCTGCTGAGCAAAGCCTTCACACTATATCCCTCTGCAAGGTGATGCTCGAGAGGGTTGAGCCTTTCTCACTGTCACTGTGGGGTTTTTTTTCCTCTCTCCCTCTCTCCTTCTGAGTTGGGCTGATAGATGGGTTAGCATTTATCACCAGGCTGACTACTTGGAGGGTTATTAGAAGTTATTTGCAATGTAAACACTTTCATCATCAACCACATTTTCTTCAGACAAGGGTTGACTTTTATAAATATTAAAGCCCTGTGGATGGGTTCAGTGGGTTTGTGGGAGTGCATCTGGTGGAGGAGGGGGGAGGCTGGCTGTGCTTGGAGAGGCAACATAGATCTGCCTGGGGCAAAGAGATCTGGGGCTGGTGGAAGTGGAGCGTGAAAGGGGGTGTGTGAGGCAGAAAGAAAACGAGTGCCTTAGAGAGACAGAAAGAGAGGAGAGTGGGCTTGTGACACTATGCACAAGAGCATCTGTCTGTGAGCAGGATGGGAGGACTGGCTGGGGTGGGGTGTTTTCACTTGAGACTAGGGGAGAACATGCAGAGTGAGGGGGGAAGCCTGCACGGAGCTGGCAGCAATCAAATTTTGCCCCTGTACTCAGCCCTGGTGAGGCCACAGCTCGAGTCCTGTGTCCAGTTCTGGGCCCCTCAGTTCAGGAAGGAGATTGAGGTCCTGGAGCAGGTCCAAAGGAGGGCAACCAGGCTGGTGAAGGGATCCAGCACAAGTCCTGTGAGGAGAGGCTGAGGGAGCTGGGGGTGTTCAGCCTGGAGAAGAGGAGGCTCAGGGGAGACCTCATCGCTCTCTACAACTCCCTGAAAGGAGGCTGGAGCCAGAGGGGGGTTGGGCTCTTTTCCCAGGCAGCTATCAGCAAGACAAGAGGGCATGGTCTCAAGTTGTGCCAGGTGAGGTTTAGGTTGGATATTAGAAAGAATTTCTTCACAGAGAGGGTGATCAGACATTGGAATGGGCTGCCCAGGGAAGTAGTGGATTCTCCATCCCTGGAGATATTTAAAAAGAGACTGGATATGGCACTCAGTGCCAGTAGTGGATCAAGGGTTGGACTGAGGTCCCTTCCAACCCAGCCCATTCTATAATTCTATGAAATCACCAGCAACACCCAGTGCCAGTGCCTGGACAGCCATGTACTCATCAGCCCTGCGTGCTGCAGGGATGGGGGATAACAGCTCCTTCACTTGCAGAGTCCCTGCCATGGATGTGGGGCTGCAGGACCAGGGGCAAAACCCCAAGCAGCTGCAGCAAGTATCAAGTTGTGCACCAGGAGCTGGTGCTGGCTGCTGCCAAGGCTCCTGCCCACTTTGTGCTCTGTATGTGACTTACTGGGAATCTCTTGGGGATAACAGCTGGATGTTCCCCTGTCTGCGTGGGAAGACAGAGTAAATTACTAGGAACTGCCTTCCTTGCTCATCAAATGCACCCAGCTCCTGAGCAGTCCTCTGGTTATGGATGGAGCACCATTTGCCACTGACCCCTGCATCTCCCTCCTCAGGGGTGAAAGAGAGAGGAGTGGCTTTGCCTATTTTTTGTGTGTTTGTGTTGTTTTGGTGTGAGGGAAGTTTTTGAACAGAGGAGCCTGATGGAGCATTGCCAGATGATAATGAAAGAGCAGCAGTTGCTGATTAGACATCAGGCAGGGCAAAGCTTATGGGCATGGCTGAACAGAAAAAAAAAAAAGCCATCCAAAAATGGGGGATGGAAGTACAGTGATGAAAGAAAAGGAGATGTTGCAGATGTGAGAAGTGACCAGGTCCAGGAGTATCCCAGATCCCTACAAGGTGTTTTGCATTGGATTTTACTCCCCAGGTAACCTTCCAGACTACGCTGTGTCAGTCAAGAAGGATGACAAGAGATGTAGGCTGTCACGAGTCCTGATCCCACAAGAGAATAAGGAAGACCATTTTATTTTTTTGGTTTTGCCACTGAACAGGAAGGCAAGTTAGCCTCTGGCTTCTGACATAGGGCAACTGCAAGTCCTTCGTGTCTTATCTCACACCTGGCACAAGGTAGCTGGCCAAGGGAAAGGTTGGGGCTGGGGTCAGATTTTTTGTGTGGAGCTACTGTTTTTTATGACCAGCTCCTGGATGGGATAAAAAGGAAAGTGATGTCACTTTGGTGACAGCAAGAGGGGCTGGTGAAACCTGCTGGAAGCCCATAAGCAGGGAATGTGCAGATATGTCAAGGCAGGAGAACCAAGTGCCATCTTTAATTGGAATACATATGGGTAATCTGGGTTTTTGGAAACTCTCTTATTATTAATGAGAGTGTATAAAGCCAGTATAGGAGTTAGAAGTTCAAAAGCTTTATATTTGTCTTGATTTTTATCTCTATGACTGACCAGCTTTGGAAGAAAACTCTTTGCTGTTCATTACAGCCTTTTGTCTATCCAAGGGGAGTTGTAGTTTGAAACTAGAGTCCAATCAAATAACCCAACTTCAGTGCAATCAAGTTGTCTTTAAATTAGATGTATCCTTAGCCTGATGAATTCGCCCAGAGCGTAGCAGAGGTCCTTTTACTTTAAGATTTTTGAGCACACGAGAAGGAGAGGATGGTATTTATTTGAAGCCAGGGCTTTGGGCTGAGGCAAGAGACTCCAATTAACTGGCTGGAGTCTTTGACAGGTTTTATTCAGTGACTGCAAGTATGGTGTGGGAAGATCTTAAGCTGGCAAAAGTCTCATTGCAGTCAGAGTAGTGGCATGACCTCACACCAGCTGATACTGGGAAAGCTTTGTCTTCCTGGTCCTCAGAGAAGGTAGGGAAGGAATTAATACCCTTTGACTGAACACTCCCTAAAGGAATTGCAGGATCTGGCCTAGGGTGGCCAAAATGCAAACAGTGTGTCTGTCTCATTGCTGTGGCAGGGCCCTCTCAGTGTGAAAAGGCAGCAAGTGAGCTGTGGATGCAAGTGCTGAGAGGTTTTAGTTTTTCCAGGATGCAACGTGAAGTACTTGGAGCTGGAGATGTGTCATCAGAGAAAATTGTCTGAATGTTCAGTGTTCTCTCTGCTGGGATTCAGAAACACATCTTCATTTCCAGAGAAAAGACATCAGGTTGCAGCATCTGAGGAAAGGAGAGGCCAAATCTGTGAACTGGGCATGTCTGGCTTTCAAGATGCAACATGGACATCAAACACTGGCCTTTAGTTAAGTGCTACCCCCCAGGGAAAGAGATACAAGAGAGAAGGGTGAGAAGGTGAGGCAGTGGCTAGTGCCTGAGACCGTAATCACTCAAAAGAGGCAGAAAGTTGGGCGTTTATTTGTTTATGTGTAAGAGCAGAGCAGATGGGGAAATGGTACCCATGTGTATCTTTGTGACAGTGCAAGTGAGAGGCAGAAGGTGGATGAGAGAGCTGGTCTAGGTACAAGCAGAGAAGGGAAAAGGTGCAGAGGAAAAGGAAGACATTTATTTTTTTCGATTTGTTTCTTCTTGCTTGACACTTTCCCATAACCACAGTGCAAGAAGAAGGCGCTCAATACCTGTGGGGCAGTCAATTGATAGTGAAATAGATGGGTTTATTCCTGGGGGGGAAGCCCCAACACGGAGTGTTAGCGACATCTCGATGAAGAGTCCATCGCCTGTTTCAAGTTAGCAGATGTGTGTTCAGGGTGTGGGTTTTAACTGCGTTTTGGGTGCTGGGGAGCACGTCGGGGGGGGGTGGGAAGGAGCGGGTGGGTGCTGGGGGCAGCTGAGCATTAGGGGTGGGGTGGGAAGGAGCGGGGGGGTGCTGGGGGCAGCTGAGCATTAGGGGTGGGGTGGGAAGGAGCGGGGGGGTGCTGGGGGCAGCTGAGCATTAGGGGTGGGGTGGGAAGGAGCGGGGGGGTGCTGGGGGCAGCTGAGCACAGGGGGGGGGGTGGGAAGGAGCGGGTGTTTCAGTCCGCGGTGCTGCAGGAACTCCCCACCCCAATCCATCGCTGGGACCCGCAGCTGCCCGGAACCGCCCGCCCCACTCCCAACATTTGGGGTCGGCGGGGAGACACACCTGGGGGGGGGGGTAAGGATTGGGGGAAAACCAGCGGCGTGGGGATTGAGGGACGCCACGGTGCCCCCCACACCACCCGGTGCGTCTCTGCGGCGGAGCCACATCTGTGGGTGACACATCTGGAAGCGTGGGAGAGGAAGGGAGGGCGGGGGAAGGGGAAAGGACCGGGCCGGGTCGGCAGGTCCGGGCCCTCCCCTCTCTCCGCCCCTCCCCGCCCCTCCGCCGCGTTTTGCGCCGGAGGAGCCGGGACTCGGCCGGGGCCATGTGTGCCGGAGCCCCCGACGGCGCGGCGGAGGTCCCGGCGGTGCAGCATGGCCGCTGAGAACCGCTCGGCAGCGGCCGGGGGGCTGCCCGGTGAGTCCGCTGCTTGGGGGTCCCTGTGTGGGGGGAGAGGGGGGACGGGCATCCGCGAGGGCCCTCCTGGAGAATCTCTCCGGGGGTGTTTGGTTTTTTTTTTTTGGGGGGGGGGGTGAGGGTGGTGTGTACCCCCCAGGGGATGTAGTACCCGCTGCCCCCAGGAATCGGAGATGGAGGGGTGGGGGTGCCTCTCTGCCAACTTTCCCGCACTCCTGCATCTCTCCGGGAATACCGGGGATGCCCCGTGGCTCGGCCCCCCCGCCTTGGTTTACCGCCCCGGGATCTGTGGAGCTGTGCAGGGTTGTCAGGGCACCGGCAGTGGAACAAGGTCCAGCAGCCTCCTTCCCCACTGCCATCCAAAACCAACACCCGGTTCCCAGGGGCCGTGGGCCAGGGCACTTCAGTCCCCCTGATATCCCAGGAACTGGCCCTGTTGGATCCATGCCAAGGATATATGAGAGCCCCGAGGACACACAACCCCCCCGTCGGGGAACCGAGGCAGAGTGGTATTTGCTCCCGTGGTACCTCCTTTTGAAAGATTTGTTTTCCACGCAGGAAACTACCTGGATCCTTTCTTTGCTTCCCTCTGTATTCCAACAAGACCAGCAGGGACAAGATCCCCTATCTTTCAGATATTTTTGTCACCATGCTGGAAAAAATGCTTCTGGCCCTTGTGGCCACCTCCCAGGACATGATGAGACAGAAGTCCCCCCATGCCCCTGCCAACCCTTTGCCAGGTTGTACAGTGAAAGGGTACAGATCTTGCCCCCATATCTTTGCTTCTAAGGTGAGGATCCCACCTGCCCACTGGCAGAGCTGCCCTGGGCTGTCCATGGCCCATCAGCCAAAAGTCAGACAGCCACACCTTTCTTTTCTCCCAGAATAATGAAATTGGCTTTGGGGGAACAGTTCTTGTCAGTTTTGAAAAAGCAAGCAACACTGGCTTTTCTTCTGTCCTGCTTTCAACCCTTCTGACTGTGCTGTGGCCACATTTTCTAGCTGGTCTTTGTAAAGCCCAAGGCTAGGGCAGTACAACTATCATTCCTCTGTGCTCTGTTGGCATTTGGCAAAGGTGGTGAGCTTTGCTTGGGTGTTTGAAGGCTCCTGGCTTTGTCACAGATGCCTTGAGTGACCTCTGAGGGTGGCTTGGCTTCTCCTGTCACTACTTGCAGGATGAACAGAGGGGCTGGGAGGGCTGGTACTCACCCAATGGGGTAGCTTGTGAATGCTGGCACTGTCAGTCAAAATATTCAGATGCCCAGGTCCTCGAGACGAGGCTTTTGGTGAAACATCACCAGTGACAATGTTGATGAGATCACAGGTGACAGCAAGATGCTTTTTGCCATCAGTACTGCTGGGCATCACCTCCTGCTTCCGACAGCCTTGACTTCTGTGATCTGATAACCTGCTACTGCACTGCAGCCTGGACTAGCCTGCCCCTCCTCCCCCCACGAAACACCCCCACAAAGAGCAGGCAAGCTGAAGGAGTGATTGCACCTGTACAGAGATCCTAAGAAATAATCACCCACCCTTGGTTCACCTCTTAGCAGGCAGAGCCCTTTTGTGGGGAAGGTGGGGATGGGAGCAGGGATCTGGGAGCAGGTGATGTCCCTGCTCATGACAGCCCCTGGTTCCTGTGAAAGCAAAGCCAACACATCCTTGTTGAGAGCCTGCAGCAAGTTCCTTGGGCTGTAGGAGGGCTCAGCAGCAGCCCCAGGCATGACCCAGTGAGGGTGCAGGTGGAAGCTGGCAGGAGGGGGAGGAGGACTATCGGTAAAAGCAATTTGTTTGTTCACACAAGGGGGCATGCCATCTCAGCGGGTCAGTCTGGTTTTTTTCATAGAAAAGAAATGAACTGAAATGATTAATTAATGCTGTGATCCAATTACGCTGTCTGCAGAAGGAGCATGGTTTTTCTCTTTAAACTGTTCCCATGAGGATCTTATTGATATCGGGTTTTGTCATGGTTGGCTTTTCCTTGTGTTTGTTGTTGTTTGGTTTTGTTTTTTTTTTTAATTAAAATGACAAACATCTCCCCAGGAAAAAAAACCAACAACAAAAAAACAAACAAAAAAACCCAAAACCAAACCAAAACAGGAAAATAGTGGGATCAGGATGAGTAGCTGATGCAGGACAGTCCCTAGCATGCCTTTGCTGTTGAGCCTTCTCTGCCCACCTTCAGCCAGCATCACCTACAGACATGAAAGGGGCTGGTGAGTGCCCAGCTGAGATGGCAGACACAGCTCTGAAAAGGCAGCATAGAGAGCAAGAGGAGAGGGAAATGGAGGCTGCTTGCAAGGGGCTGCCTCTTTCTGCACAAATGAAGCTCCTCTCTCCACATGCGTGTACACACAGCAAGAATTCTGTGTGCACAAGCTAACCCCTTCTCCTTGGCACTCTTAAGTCAGGGCTTTGACAGGCACCTTCTGGAGAAGCAGGCATTTGTCCTTCAGCCAGTCCCTGCTCAGTCTGACACATGGATATGCTCTTGCTGCCAGTAAGCCAAGGGAAGAAGTTTGCTTTTTATTTTAGCATCCATTATGGGCTTTCTCCAAAACTGTGTATTTAAAGGACACCTACTTTTGGGGACATGTGAGAGTGCAGGACCTGACACAGACAGGAAATGGAAGTTTGGACCCAGTTGTTACCATCTACTCTCCCTCATCTTTTTATCACTTTCACAGCATCCCTCACTGACTGCTCCTTAGCACTGGAACCCACCCTGACTGTGCTGAGGACCAGGGGTGGGCTCAGAACCCAGGTCGTGTTGGAGCCTTTTTGAGACAGTGTTTGGAGCCAAGCCAAAGCCATCCCTATTCTGAAGGATTTGGGCAACCAGTTAGAAAACAGCCAGCCTGTCTCTAGGGAGACTCACATGCACTTCTGCAGGCAAGCCAAATGAGGGACTTCCTGGGTGGCTGCTACCTGACTTGTATCCAAGGGGGAGAGTGTATGAGCCCCAGGAGAGCAGTGGCCATACAACATCCTTTTAACCCTCTAGTCTCAGGAAAAGCTTGCTGCATCCAGACACTTGAAGGTATTGAGGTTGACCCTTGCATTTTATTCAGACAAACACATTTGCTGAAGTTTCAAAGAGGGAGGGTGAGAGGGGACAGTGTTAAGGATTTCCCAGCCGAGAGCCTGGGGCAAATGCTCCTTGTGCAGGCTTTCCCATTACACCAGAATTTTGCTGTTGCAGGAGCAGAAATCAGGTTGTCTCACTTACAGGTCCCTCCTTGATGGTTAGTGGCAGGGTTTTAGCAGCAGACATACAACCAACCCCTGGCAGACACCTAGGTGTTCCCACCCTGTGTATGTTGGCATCCATCTCACCTTCCCTGTGGATGGATGCACCAGTGCTGTTGAGCCTTAGCTCTGGGCCACAATGGTGTCATTCAACCTGGCTTCAGACCTTGAGTCCCCCAGCACAGTGAGCATTGGCAAGTGAGGTTCTGCCAGAGATGTTCCCCATCTTGAGCCCTCATGTGCCTCATGCGTTGTTCACACTTTACCTCAGGGCTGCTCCTGGGACCCTCCAGGGATACCTGGAGGCTGCGCTGCATGGAGGAGAAACTCAAAGGTTCAGTTTATACCTTGGATGATGTAAGTTTGCTGAGAAAATGAACTTCACCAGCCTCCAAATGAAGCAGCTGCAGGCACAGAGCTTCATCACTCTGACGGTCCCTGAAACCATTGATGGAGGTGCAACAAATCAGAGTGGAAGGAGAAACACCAACACTCGTGTCTTGCTGTGATCCTGTCCCCATCACCCCGGAGCCTTTTGGCAGGCTGATATGCTGGTGCAGGGGACTTGCACCCACCCTGGGTGCTGTTCCCATGACTCAGAGATGGCTGGAGAAGGACACAGGGAACCATGAAGATGAGTTTAATTCTGGGTTAGCTGCTGCAGGAAGAGCAGAAGCTGGGAAGAACCCTTTACAGGCAGGCCCCAGTGTCAGCCATGTAGTTCCTTGGACACAGCAGGCTCAGCCAAAGCTATTGATGTGGTGTGGTGCTCTCCCTGCTAGCTGCACTCCACTAGCCAAGAAAGCTGGGCAGAGAAGCAGCCCCTCTGCACAACTGCTGTTAAATCTAATGTCTTTCATGGCACCTTAAAGGTCATGGCAGCAGCAGCAGCATGTCTTAGCACTGCCAAAGCTGGACAGGAGGCAGTGGGCCTGGCATCGGCTCAGCTGGAGGCTGAGGTGAAGTGTGTGGAGGATGGGGATGAAGTCTCAGATGCAGGTTCAAGGCTCTTGGCAAAGCTGGTTTGTGTTTGCTGGTGAACGAGTTAACTTCTTTAGATACTTAAAGCAGAATTAGGGCTGTGGCAAACTCAGAGTTCCAGCTGTGCAACACCGTGGTCCAAAACCATTACTCTGCAAACACAATGCCCCAGGTCCTGGCATCCACTCCAGGTCATGGGGGGGCTCTCCAGAGGCGTGCATGGCACCTCGTTTTGCTGACCCCTCACTCTCAAACCCAAAATCGATGCTAGCTGCCCAAACAACCCCCTTACCTCCCCCCCATGCAGCACAGCAGGCTATCCCAGAGGGACAGGCATCCTTGTGGGATCTTTGCATGAGTGAGATGGGAAGGAGTGTACCCTGCATCTCACCATCTCTGGTGCCTTCAGAGTAGTTTGGATCCCAGCTCTGCCAGCAGTTGCAGCATGTGCAACTAGTTAAAAGCCCCCAAAAAGCATGTCTTTTGGCTGCACTTAAGAGCAGCATCTAGCATGGTCATCTCTAGGCTGTTTGCAGAGCCCAGGATACACACCGTGGCCATGCCCATAAGAGATGCCCAGCTCATGAAACTTTCTGCTACCCTGTGCAGCCACAGGACAATGGGGTGGCCAAACCCTCACCACGTGCAGTGCTTCAGGGTGCTGTCTGCTGCTTTAGTGTAGGGCCATGAGAGGCTGGGGACTACCATTCTGTAATGAGAGAGGTGACTCCTAGGCAGAGCTGGGCTGCCAGAGCAGGAGAGCTGCAGCCTGCAAAGGTTTGCAGCCCCAGCTAGGCTCCCCTTCTGCCCAGCCAGGAGCCCTTGGCAGCCTCCAGGGAGGTTTGTAGGCAGTGTTTCTGTGTGAGGTCTCTCCCTTTCCAAGGAGTTTCTTAGGGCTCTTCTGTGGGGCACATGCATAATCTCACCCTGGCAGCCTGAAGCTATTCCTACCTCCTTTCTAGCCTTCATTTCCCTCTTGTCACCATGGATGGGGATTTTCTACCTGTTCTCCCCTGGCCCCCATGCTTCCTGTGCTGCCTGCCCAAGCCCTGTCCTCTCCTGCACACCTTCTGATCTGGCTCCTGTCCTTCACCCTATCCCATTGCTCAGGTATCACCTCTGTCTTGTGATCAAATGGGATCTAATATGTTCAGTTTCCTTTTTCTTCACTGCCCCAAAGATACCTCTCTGCTGTATGTGTTCAGGACTAGGGCTCTCCTCTCTCACATCCACACCCACCTCGAAGAACCATTTCTTTTGCCTGATTTTCTGCCCTTGGCTGACACTCTCCACCAGCTCTCTTTTCTCTCACCCATTCCTTAGCTGGTCGGTTCATCCACTCAGTGCCCCCCAGAGCCTCGCTCTGCTCCTCAGGTCGAGGGGCTCTGAAAAGCTCAGATGAAAAAGTTTTGGTGCTTTCCCCTCTGTGACCACTCATTATGGGATGAGTTGCTTGCAGAGAAACACAGCCCACAGCCCTCCTGACAGCTCTGCTCTGTAGGGCAGCACCGCATCTCTGATTACTTGAGTTGCATCCCCACCCCCAGGGCAAAGGGATGGGTGCTATGTGCTGCAGCTTTCTGCATGGGGGCCAGCTCCCACCTTGCCTGGCAGGGCAGGGATGGGCTGGTGCCATGGGTGAGTGACCATAGCAGGGTGAGGGGTGCAAATGGTGTCCCCAAAGAGGGGCTGAGTCCATCCCCTTTGCCTATCTTTGCTCCTAGGGCAGGGAGAGTTAGAATCATAGAATAGAATCATGGAATCAGCTGGGTTGGAAGGGACCTCAGAGATCATCAAGTCCAACCCTTGATCCACTCCCACTGCGGTTCCCAGCCCATGGCACTGAGTGCCACATCCAGGCTCTTTTTAAATATCTCCAGGGATGGAGACTCCACTACTTCCCTGGGCAGCCCATTCCAATGTCTGATCACCCTCTCTGTGAAGAAATTCTTTCTAATATCCAACCTAAACTTCCCCTGGCACAGCTTCAGTCCATGCCCTCTTGTCTTGCTGATAGTTGCCTGGGAAAAGAGCCCAACCCCCCCCTGGCTCCAGCCTCCTTTCAGGGAGTTGTAGAGAGCGATGAGGTCTCCCCTGAGCCTCCTCTTCTCCAGGCTGAACACCCCCAGCTCCCTCAGCCTCTCCTCACAGGACTTGTGCTGGATCCCTTCACCAGCCTGGTTGCTCTTCTAAGCAACCAGATCTGAAGTCTTGCAACTCCCTGCCCTCCTCCTGGTCTGGTCCCTTCTCCAGCACTCTCCCACAGGCATCTTCACCACTAACCTCTCCCTGGGGACAGCCAGGGATAACCCAGGCTGCCACTTGTTGTTGCAACTCCTTGTCGTCCTTCTTTCCCTCTGCTGGCTGAGCCCAAAGCCCTTCCTGCCAGCAGGTCCTGTAGCTGCAGCTGGGTTGTTTCTGTTAAAATCTTCAGCCCAGAGGTATAAAAGAACGTGAGCATCTCTCTGAGGCAGAGAGAGTTATTGCAGTATATGGGAGGGGAGAGACACAGCTGTAGCTCAGGCTCAGCTGAAAGCCCAGCACCTTCCCAGCCCATGGGCATGGGCTTAGTTCTGACACCAGCCCAGAGCCACAGCCCTGGGGGGCTGAGGCAGAGACCAGAAGAGTGTGGGGATGGCTGCAGGATACCCCCGTGGTGAGCTTTTCATCCCTGTGAGCTGGCGTGGGAGCTTCTGGGGAGCTGCCAGTGCGTGGGAACCATGGGCTGGGCACAGCAGGGTGAGGCTGTAGTGGGGTTGCATGGTGTTTGCTGGCCCCACTCACTGTCAAGTGTTCCACTGACGGGTTATTTATTTGGCCTCATAACTGGGTGGCAGATGGTTGATTAATTGTCAGAGCGGGCAGCATGCTGGAAGGTTATTTATAGGAGTGACTTTTAACTACTGAAACCCACTTTCTTGTTGAGCTGCTTCTTGCCAAGTGATGCTGGGGTTAGATGGTGTGTGGCACTTTACAAGCTGCTTATGGTACCTGGCATGTCAGGTATACAGGCAAGCAGCAGTGGGGGGTGTGTGGGGTGTGTATCTCGGGCCAAAATTGTAGCTGTGCCATCTGTAGGATGCTGATGAGTGGGCTGGGGACTACTTAGGTGGGTGGTTTGTAAGTCTTTGCTCTGATCTGCAAGTGCACAGCCAGGAGCACACCACCTTGGCCAAGGTGCCTTGGTTTTGCTTTGAAACCCAGCAACACCTAATTACTAGCAGTACTAAAATCTCCCAGCTTGCTTGGTGCAGGTGGTCAGGTTCCATGACTACGATGCTCCCTTCTGGCCCTAGACACAGGGAAAATTTCAAAAATTTCATGATGCATGAACATGTGCTGAGCACAGAGGGTATTCTTCAGCCCCCTTACCTCCTCCCAAAAGCTGCCAGCTCTTGTGTGTCTGTAAGCTCATTGCTTCTCCAGTGGCTCTGGAAAAAGCCATCAGAGACTCACAGCTTGTTTGGTATGGAGGAATTTATTTGTCTTATCAGAACCAGCTGAATAGCAACAAAAGAAATAATTATATAATGGAAAAATAAAATGCCTAGGTTAATCCCATATATAAGAACATAAGGGACCCATCAACTCTTGCTGTGTCGGAGGGATGCCAGCACAGCTGCTAGCTGGAACCAGGAGGGCAGAGGGAGCCCTGCCATCTTAACAGATGTTGGCTCCCATTTTCCTGGTTGCTTTTACTGCCTTCACACCAGCCTGGTGTGAGCTAGTCCCTCTGGCAGTCAAAGGCCCCCCCCTTGATTTTTCTGCCCATTTATTGTATTTCGAAGGTGCCTGTTCCCAGTATCTAGGAGCTCTGTTTCCCTCAGCTTGGGGGTGTGTGAATCTGTCAGCCAGAACAAACCCTCACTAAATGTGAACTGGTGCTGTGACTCAGGAACTAATTAACAGGTATTAGATAACACAATTAGTGCCACAAACTGTCATCTGTCTGCAGCATCACCCCTTCCCTTTATGTCACAGATGTGCATGAGCCATAAATGCAAATACCTGATCTGCATCTTGTCTCCCTCCCCTCTTTTTCGTTCCTCTCCCTCCCTCCTCTCCCAGTGCCAGCTGTGGCTATGCTAACTGCCCTGCCCTATGCTACATCACCAGTTTGACATGGCGGGTCCCATTAAGATTTTTTTTCACCCTCCTAGTGTTTTTAGGAAGGCCAGGGCAAGCAGGAGGCTGGCAGTGGGGTTGGGAGGACTGGCCTAACTCTTTCCATTGGTAACACATGAGCTAATATGCTCTGGCTGCAGCCAGAGCAGAGAGGGATGTGTGCAGTTCCCTGGGATGTCTCTGTGGTGGAGGGGGGACAGCTTCCCTCCCTCCTGGAGTCAAGCTATTGGTAAAGAGTTGGAAGCTCCTAATGGCTTCAATGGAGAGGAGAAACCAGACATAAATCACTGCCAGAAGGGCAGTGGAAGAAGGAAGGTATTCTAAGGAAGGAAGGAAGCCAGTGATAGAATTTGCTGCTACCGTGGTGAGAGCAGGTCTGGGAGTTGACAAACGGAGTGCTGCAGGCAAAGAATGGGGGTGTCACAGCCCCAGGAGCATTTCTGAAGTGGCCTGTGGGCTTTCCCATAGCTGTGTCTCCTCCCTGGCTGAGGTGCCAACGTGGGGGTTAGAGGCAAAGGGGGATGGACACAGGGAGGGCAATGTGAGACTGGGGGCATGAGGGGAAGGAGTGAGGTCCTGGAGGAGAGAGATGGACACTGGAGGGCATGGATGAGGCATTTAGAGGAGAGAGCCCAGGGCTTAGAGAGGTGTCTTGGTGTCTGGGGACTTGACAGTGTCAGGAACAGTGATGCAGCTGGTGTGAGAGTGGCGATGGAGCCACACAAGTGAGTCTTGCAGCACTGCAGCTCCCTTGTGTACTCCCTGGATCCTCAGGCACATCCTGGGGGTACAGGCAGAGTGGGCACTGCCCCAGGGCTGTTCTCCCACCTGGTCCCTCTCCCTGGTGCTCTCCATCCCAAAGGCATCAGGAGGATCTGTCTATCCCCAGTGCCTATGGAGGCACAATGCATGGCTTGGTCAACAGCTCTGAGACCTGCTCCCAGCTCTGGACTGAGCTGTCTGCCATGCTTGGGGAGGCAAAGGCAGCCCTGGGCTGTCCTGGTGAGCTCAGAGGGAGTGTCCAGAGTGGGATGGAGAGAGCAGAAGATAGGGAATGAAGGAATGCCCCATAGGTTGGGGCATGGCAGAAGTTAGCCAGGGTGTATGAGTTGAGGGTGAGTGGTGTACACATCTTCTGACTTGCACATGTTTTATGTCTCTGCTGTATCTTCACACCCTTCAGCATTTTCATTCCCTCTCCTAGCCAAAAACGGGACATTGCTTAGTCTTTTCCCTTCCGTGGAGGCTCCTTTTCAAAATCCTTAGTTTTAAGTCCCTCACCTTGCTGCTGCTGCAGTTGCCTGTCTCAGGACACCAGTTTCCAGTGTGACCTTTGGGTGGCATCCAAGGCCACATGAGTGGGGCTGCACTGGTCCTGTTCTGCATTTTTTGTGGCCTGTACAAAGGGTATTATGGGGTGGGACGAGTTGGACTCTTCTTACTTTGGGGAACTGAGAACACAAGCCTCTTCCAAGGCTGATATTTAACTAAATGCACTTAAAAGAGGATGCCGGTTCACAAACTAAAGTTAAAAAAAGCCTGAAACCCTCCTTTTAGTGCAGATGAAGGAAAGGTTTTCTTTCAAGATTTTCAAATTCTTTCTGAAGAGCTGGGGTAGATGTCTGCTTGATTGCTAGCTTGTCTGATTGGTTTGATTACCTGTTACAAGAATGACAGCTAAAATCTTCCCAACTCATCAAAGTCAAGAATTTAAAACTAATTTGAAACCAACCCCCAAACTGCCACAACTGTGTATTTCTAAGTCATTTTATATACTTACCACCACTTCTTGTGTCCCTAGCTGAGTGCCCAGGAAAGATGGCAGCACAAACCACTTTTCACTTTCCTTGATGCATCCTCAGTGCATGGAGCTTGCTGCAAAGCTGGGCAGTGTCCATGAGCTTCCTCACCCTGTCAAGTATTTAGCACTTTGTGTCTATAACAAAGGGCGTTGCTTTCTTTTTAAAGAGCTTTGTCTGCAAGGACCAGGTCTCAGAGGATAGGAGTACAGAGATATCTCTATCTTTGGACCCTCACCCACTCACCTGTGAGTGCAATCCAGCGCCAGATGCTATCACAGCTGCAGCCTTGCTAATCCAGCAGCTGCCTAAATGTCTCCATTGGTACCCCAGCTTTAGCATCCCAGCAGCCATACTTTATTTTCCTCGTCTCTTTAAAAAGCAATTGTAATAAAACCTTGGCTGTTTGCTGGTGGCAGGAATCTCCTACTCTCACCACAAATTAAAGAATTTGAAAACATGAACTGATCCCAAAGCCTGACCTCCCCTGTTTTAGAGAGGGGGGTGTTAATACATTTAGCATTATTGGCTTCTGGAGGTGTTTGGAATCAATGCCATTGCTCAAGGCAGCTTGTGGAGATGTGCTGTGGACACCTGCCCACTGCTTCAGCTCCCACTGGGCTGCTGGCAGCAGCACCCACGCAGCTGGGTGGGCAGCCCATGTCCCTGTCCCTGGTGGAGCTTCTGGGTGGGCTGCCCATGTTGGGATGGTGGGGTTTGGGTTTCCCCAACACCCAGGATGAGACTGGTGAAGGCCAAACTGGTTTGACAGGGCCCAGGGGATGTAGGAGAGACAGGCCCTACGGGAAGCTCCTCTATCCAGCCCACCTCCACCACCACCTTTGCATCTTCTCCTTCATCCAGGAAATTCCCCTTCATCCCAACACATCAATTTTGATTCGTTGATTCAGGTTTTTTTTTAGGTCCAGTCTCCTCTTACCTTAGGGTGAGGGCATCTTGGTTTGGATGAAGGCAGTCTTTCTGTCCATAATTTTTGCCACCTTTCATAAATAATTGCCTGTAGCAGAATTATCTCCCCTTGCAGATCTCTGTAGCACATCCCTTCCCTTACAGATCCCACGCACCACCTCTCTGCTCAGTCCTAGCAGCAACGACGGCCAATCTCACCCATGACACACATCCCCACAGCTGGTATGGTTGCAGGTGCAGTGTGATGTGGGTGGGAAGGTACCAGCATTTCCTGGCATCACTGGCTGCTGGCACTCGTGTGGCCCCTTTGCTCTTCCGTGCCTGTCAGGGCTGGGTTGTGAGCTTGGCCAAGGCAAATTGCCAGGTTTCAGCCTTGTTTGAGTTTTCTGCATACGGCCCTGAGAAGTGTCAGCCCTTTCTAAAGGCCAGCTCTTGCAAAGGTTGTTGCCCCTTATTAAGATGCTGTGGGACTTTCAGGACATCCTATGGGCTGAAGCTGTAATGTAACTTGCTGTTTTCCCTGCCCCAGATTTCATCTTCCAGAAGGAGCTGTTTGCTGCCAGAGATGCAGGTGGGCTTTTTGGAGTGCTCAATTTATGGGTAACCCCCTCTTGGGGAGGTGCTTTGGGGAGGCCAGTGGGACATACATACCTGGGGTAAACCATGGAACTTCTCCCATCCCTGCAGCAGGGCACTCATGCTGTGCTACCACTGAGTTCCACAGCCCCCTTCTTCCTGCAGCTCCTTGGCCTCTCCACCTGCCTCTCCAGGGCATGCTGGGGCTGTGCTGCTGCAGAGAGATGTTCTCTGACCTTGCAGAGAAGGGACAATCCCATCCTGGTCAAAGGGCTGTCCCCAGCCTTGTCCCTGCTCCGCTCCCTGTGTCTCCTCCATTATTAAATAGAGACACAAAAATTGCCTTCAAAGAGGTCCTGGAATGAAGGCTGCCATGGCAGATTCCTGATTCCATTAGCCAGATTCCATTAGCCAAGAGCAGCACTGGCCTGGGTTTGTTGCCTACATGGGGGATGGGCAGCCCCCAGCCTCTGCCCACTCCTTGTCCTCAGGGTTGTATCACAGGGTGTTGTGTGTCAGCCTGCAGACAAGGACAGGCCACTTCTGTAGCTTGCTAGTGTTGGTGTTACAAGAGGACAGCTAAAGTATAGTGGTGTGGTGTGCTCCCCATCCTCCACCCTCTCTCCTCCCCTGCTGCAGGCTTGGGGTCCTCATGCAGAGCTCAGGAAAGGGGTGGGCAGAAGCAGTGCTGCAATAGGAGGAGGTGGGAAGAAGGGGAAAGGAAGCAGGAGAAGGGATGTAGTGAAGCCAAAGCAGTTCAGAGCCACGGTGCCCCAGCTGGACAGACACAGGGACCAGCAGGTATAATGTTCTCCCGTTCTGTCCCCTCTCCCCTTGCAGATCCCATGCACAACCTCTCTGCTCAGCCCTGGCAGGCGAAGATGGCCAACCTCACCTATGACAACTTCACTCTCGGAAACCATTCGGAAGTGGCCATCCAGCCTCCCACCGACTACAAGACAGTGGAGCTGGTGTTTATTGCCACGGTCACTGGCTCACTCAGCCTTGTCACCGTGGTGGGGAACATCCTGGTGATGCTGTCTATCAAGGTGAACCGCCAGCTCCAGACTGTCAACAACTACTTCCTCTTCAGCCTGGCCTGCGCAGATCTCATCATCGGGGTCTTCTCCATGAACCTCTACACAGTCTACATCATCAAAGGCTATTGGCCACTGGGGGCTGTGGTGTGTGACCTGTGGTTGGCCCTGGACTATGTGGTGAGTAATGCCTCTGTCATGAACTTACTCATCATCAGCTTTGATCGGTACTTCTGTGTCACCAAGCCCCTGACGTACCCGGCCCGGAGAACCACCAAGATGGCGGGGCTAATGATCGCAGCCGCATGGATATTATCCTTCATACTCTGGGCCCCTGCCATCTTGTTCTGGCAGTTCATTGTGGGCAAGAGGACAGTCCCTGAGAGGGAATGTTACATCCAGTTCCTCTCCAACCCAGCAGTGACCTTTGGCACAGCCATCGCTGCTTTCTACCTGCCTGTGGTCATCATGACAGTGTTGTACATCCACATCTCTCTGGCCAGCAGGAGCAGAGTGAGGAGGCACAAGCCTGAAAGCAGAAAAGAGAGGAAAAGCAAGTCCATCAGCTTCTTCAAGGGTCCCCTGATCAAACAGAACAATAACTCTCCCAAGAAGACTGTGGAAGTGAAGGAGGAGGTGAGGAATGGGAAAGTCGATGACCAACCTTCTGCACAGACAGAGGTCACTGGCCATCAGGAGGAGAAGGAGACCTCCAATGAGTCCAGCACAGTCAGCATGACCCAGACCACAAAAGACAAGCCTACAGCAGAAATCTTGCCAGTGGGGCAAGGGCAGAGCCCCTCCCATCCCCGGGTGAACCCAACTTCCAAGTGGTCCAAGATTAAGATTGTTACCAAGCAGACTGGGACCGAATGCGTCACCGCGATTGAGATTGTCCCAGCTAAGGCTTCTGACCACAATTCCCTGGCTAACAGCCGCCCAGCCAATGTTGCCAGGAAGTTTGCTAGCATTGCCAGGAGCCAAGTACGGAAGAAGCGCCAGATGGCAGCCCGGGAGAAGAAAGTCACTCGCACCATATTTGCTATCCTGCTGGCCTTCATACTCACATGGACTCCATACAACGTGATGGTCCTCATTAACACCTTCTGTGAGACCTGTGTACCTGAAACAGTGTGGTCCATTGGCTACTGGCTCTGCTATGTCAATAGCACCATCAACCCAGCCTGCTATGCCCTCTGCAATGCCACTTTCAAGAAAACCTTCAAGCACCTTCTCATGTGCCAGTACAGGAACATTGGCACAGCCAGGTAAACTGGCACTCAGGGACCACTTCAGCAATGTTACAGAAGCCCTTCCCTTTTCTTCCTTTGCCAGGGAAAAGGAGGAGACCTCTGCTCCCCACTCACAACAGTGCAGACTGTGCAGGGACTGCAGATGATGCCCTTCATCCAATACTGACAAACATCCAAGACACTTCCAAGCTGCAGCTTCTTCCAGTCACCCTGGGCCTGGGGATTAGCTTGGGAACCCAGCAGAAAAGCTGGTTGCAAGAGGACATGTTGTCACCAGGATCCCTCCTCAGCTCCCTGCTCTCAAGGGGCTGGCCAAATGGCATCAGAGTTTGTCCTAAGACTGTCCTCCTCCTAGCTGACTGTCTCAAGGGCATCAGAGCTTGTCTGAATGCAGACAGCTTAATGTGGGATGCCTTCAGTAGGCTTTTAAACCATTTATTTCCCAAGAAATGAAAAGAAACTAGGGCTAAATATTTGCTAGACATCTTGTACCAGGCTGGCTCGGGCATACTCACAGTCTTGCTGGCCTGGCCAGGTCCTCTTCCAGCTCTGTCAAGATTACACCCTAGCAGACATGGCAAGCTCCTGCTCTTCCCTTAAGAGATGCCATCGTACATTGTCACCCAGGGACCTGGGGGGTAGGTGGCATTTTACCTGGGCTTCAGCTCTACTCTCCCTTTTATGACCTTTCTGCCCTTGGCCAGAAATTGACTGGACAGACAAACCAAGCATCTCAGTCCCACGTGAGGTGTGTGAAACCAGAGCTCCTCCTACAATGATGGAAACTGCAAAGAAAAGCAGTGGTGTGGTACAGGACTTATCTCCATGGCCCCAGGGGAATGTGGCCCCTAAGAAATGGACAGCAGGAACAGTTAAAATAACTGTCCTTGGGAGGGACTGGGGGAGCTGGGGGTCTTGGAAGGGGTCAGAAAGAGGGCTTGCAATGTGGCTGAAGTGCCCTATGTCTCTTCTAGATCATGAGCAGGTCTCTGCTCTCTCCATGGCAGGTATGGGAGACCTGATGCACAGCTTCCAGGGGAACAGGATCGTGGTGGCCCCCAGCCACTCTCCTACCCTGGGTAGGGCTACCAGGGAGGTACTACCTGATAGGGAGGGCTACCTGCTGAGAAGATTTGTAAATCTTCTGGCCGCTGAGATTTGTAAATGGACAAAACCCTCTCGTCAGTTTGTGGCACAGCCCTCAGCATGTGGGCTTCAGCCAGTGTCTCCAGCCCCCTTCAGTTCACCCTTGTGTGCAGCCCAGATCACACCAGGGCTGCTCACCACCTCCTCCCAAAGCTGCTTCTTTGCAAGCCTTGGTGGGCATGGCTGGGCACAGCCAAGGGATGGGAGGGGTCCCACTGGCACTGGCAAACTCCACATCCTTGTGTCCTTTCTGTCCCCACACCAGGGTGATGCTGGGCAACCTGGAGAAAGGCTGCTCAGGCCCAGGTTGGGAGCCCCTCCATCACTACCTTTATGATAAGTCACATAGCTGTGCCCAAAATTCCTGGCAGGTTTTTGGTTTTTTGTAAACTGTTACAACTATGGCCCAACCCACCCTGAGAAAAATAAAGACCTCAGACCAGAAACCAACTTCAGCCATGACATGAGAAGTCATTTAGTTGTCACTCCGTTGCTCCTCCCCAGGTCCCCAGTGTCACCCACCAATACCTGCAGTGCACAAGTGGCTGCTCCATCCTTTCCTAAAACCAAGGGAGGCAGCCTGAGGTGTTGCCTAGAACAGGCTGCCGGATCTGACCAAGGTGCCTTCTCCAGGACCATGTATAGTGGCACCTAGACCACCTCACCACACAGTAGCTTCACTGCTGGTCCCAGTGGGGTTGGCAAAGCTGAGGTTTGCAGCACAGCAGTGCCTCATGGAGATGACAGGTGAGTTTGGAGGGTTTTTTTTTTAAAAAAAAAGGTTTTTATTAGAAAACAAATCCCATTTTCCAAAAGAAGTGAGAACTCCCACCCAGCACCACTGTTGGTGTGTCAAAGACAGAGGAGCTGCAGCCCTGGCATTGGACACACATGGTTAGAAGTGACAGAAGAGAGAGGATGCAGTGGTTCCTGGGGATGGTGGCTGCGTTTTTCCCAGCTGCTGCAGGAAAATACTGCCCTGGCTGAAAGGATCTTAGAGAAAGCCTCCCGAGATTACAGCAGTCCTCATATGAGTAAGGGGCATGTGAGTGATGGAGTTATTTGGGTATTCAACACCCAGCCCTTCCCTCCAGCACTGGTTCTTGGTAGAAGAGCAGGGAGGTTCCCAGACTTGCCAAAGGATGCTTCAGAGGCAACTAATTTATGCTGGAGGGTGGAAATATGTGTGTTCCCATCCCATTTCTCCATGCTCATCCCAGCAAATCCCAACACCAGCCCAGACGAGCTGAGCAGAACACACTGGTGGTGGGAAGGAGTGGGACAGCACCTCCTGGGGGACAGGAGAATTTGCTCTCTACAACACTAGCAATTAAAACAAGGCATCTCAGTGAAAAAAGAAATCATGGTAAGCAGGAAGGAGAGAAGGAGGAAGACTGGAGCATGGGCTGGCTGCAGGTGGGCATCCTTCCCCATGGGCATGGTGTTGAGAGGCCGCTGAGAATACTGGCTTCCCACCTTAGTCCTTCCCCTTGCCTTTCTTTGCTGCATTTGAGAAGTACAAGAGACAAGAGTTAGTGCATCTACTGGCAGCTCAGCAATCCCTGCTGTGGTAGAGGCATAGCCAGTGTGTCCAGCTCGGCAGGGTGCAGGGGCTGCATTCCTGCCAGCACCTTCCCACCACCATGTTTTGCACCAGCCCCACTGAGGAGAGGGGGAAATTCCCATCCCACAAAAGCTGACAGTCAGCAACTGCATTCCACCCAGCCAGCAGCTGGACTTCGGATGTGGCTGATGTGGAGAGAAGGGTATCCTACCTGATCTCCCACAACCCAAACTAAGCCCAACCCCAATGGGCCAACCTACCTCTGGAGAACCCCTGCCTAGGGTCCCAGCAGGACCCTCCTGTGGACAGGAGTGGTGGGAACTGACCTTTGGACTTCGACTTAATCTTGGAAGTGCAAGGCTTGGTCATATAAACGATCTGCTCGCACTGGGCATTGTACAGGGCTTTCTTCAGGATGCCAGAGCGAGTCTTCATCCCAGTCTGAGAACTACACCCCCCCCAGCTCTCAAACTTGTACTTGCAGTCAGCTGGAAAAGAAGGGAGAGTTGTCAGAGCTGGTCAGGACCTGGTGTGGGCACCAGCCCCTGCCATCTAGCCCAGGGTTGTATCCATCCCCCCCCCTGCTGCCATGCACCCACCTCCAAACTTCTTCTTCCAGTTGCAGGGGATCTTGCACTTGAGCTTCTTACTCTCATCTTTGCAAGTTCCCTCACGGTAGCCCAGACCACAGTCCTTGCTGTTGGGGACACAGGGTCCCCAGCGCCAGTCCTCGCACTCGGAGGCATCCTTCTTCACCTTCTCTGCAAGGGAAAGGGGAATGGGTGCTCATTGCAGGGACACGGCTCTTCCCCATAGCACTGACCCCCCAGCCTGGTCTGCCCCTCACCTTTCTTGTTCTTGCCAGCCTCGGTGGTAGCAGCCAGAAGGACCAGAGGCAGGAGGAGGAGGAGGAGGAGGCCCCGGACCTGCATCCTGTCTGGGGAGGAGAGGAGAGGGTGAGGCAGGTCAGGGGTTGGGGGGTGTGTGTGTACACCCCCATGCCCTGCTTGTTGCTCTGCATTAAACCGTGTGTATTAGTTGCAAGAGGGAGGTTCATTGTGCATCTTAGCAACAACTAACTGCCTCCAGTTGGGCCGGGAGCTTGTTCCTATTCCTGCAGCCATGCAATGGCCTGAGTGTGGTCAAAATGCTCTCTGCAGGGACCCCCACCTCCAGCTGCTAGGGAAGGCCCTTTGGTTGGGCAAACCCAGCACCAGGCTGCCTCAGGGCATGTACTGCTCCTACCCCAGCAAGAAAAGCAGTCCCCATTTGCATACTGGCAGCAGGGGTCCTGCTCCCCAGCCCTGACACCCCTATATTTCTCTGTGGCTTATTTATCCAGCACCCAGCAGGTATCTGTCCCACACCAAAGAGCCCAGGAACCCCATCCCCTACACCCCCCCACTTCATGGTGGCCTTGGGCCAGGCGATGGTTCCCCTCCAGCTGCCACCACAAGCCTCTGTGGAACACTGCTGCCAACACTGTGGTCCCAGTTCCCACTCCCAGCAGGAGTAGAGATGTGCAGAGCCAGTATTTCAAGTCAAGTGGCCCCTTCCCATATACGTGTGCAGCAGCCACCCAGTAAATCTATCACACCTGCCCTGGTTCCATGATGGGCTTGAGGGGACCAGTCTGTAGAGATCAGGACACAACATGTGCCCCAGGAGGACATCAGTGCAGGGTAGAGCCCAGGGTCAGTGTTTTCTCCCTGCCCCCGGGCCCCCTGGGCAGCCTGCTGAACAGAGAAGCTCCCCACATTATTCAGGCTCCAGTGCACTCACCTTTCATGTGTCCTCCACCGTGAAGCTGCCTGCTTCACTCTGAATTGAACTGTCACAGGGAATTACACAGCCCAGCTGCTTAAAGGGGTGAGAGCTGCCTGCCCCCTCGCCTAGCCTGGCTGGGAGCCATCCTGCTCAGCACAGCACTGCTCAGCTCTGTTCCTACCCAGCTGCTTTCAAAGCAACCAAGAGCTCAGCCCGGACAGGCCAGCTTAAAGGCTGAGCTGAGTTCCAAGAGCTGCTCTCCCACTTTCTGTGGCAGCTTGAATGGGGCATCACCTCTGACACCCATGCAGCATCCTCCTGATTTCAGGTGTTCTGTAAACATCTTCCATCTTTAGCTATGGAGTGTTTCCCTGTGCCCCTGCTTCCCAGATTTCCAGCTCAGGTCCTGCAGACGTGGCCTCCAAGCACCCAGGGCAGGGTCCTAGCTGCTGAACTCATCCCTGCCTCATCTCCAGCCAGGGACACCCTCTGCTCCCACGGCATGGGTACTGTGGAACCATGCCCATGGGTACACAAGAATGGGAGGTGGGGCTCCAAGGGGCATCCCAGCTACAGTCCCAGGGACTCCTGGATCTGTTCCCAGACTCTGCCCCACACATCGCTTCAGCCATGGCACATCCAAAACCATTCATAAGAGAAATGGAATGCAGTTTTCCAACTGGCTTTCCAACAGGCTGATCGCTCCTTTACAGGTCCAACCAAACCTTCTCCTGGTCGGGCTGCCAGCACCTTCACTTGTGTTCCCAAATCCCCACCCGCCCGCAAAATAGGATATTGAGGTCCTGAAGCAGGTCCAAAGGAGGGCAACCAGGCTGGTGAAGGGACTCGAGCACAGACCCTATGAGGAGAGGCTGAGGGAGCTGGGGGTGTTCAGCCTGGAGAAGAGGAGGCTCAGGGGAGACCTCATCGCTCTCTACAACTCCCTGAAAGGAGGCTGGAGCCAGGGGGGGTTGGGCTCTTTTCCCAGGCAACTATCAGCAAGACAAGAGGGCATGGACTTAAGTTGTGCCAGGTGAGGTTTAGGTTGGATATTAGAAAGAATTTCTTCACAGAGAGGGTGATCAGACATTGGAATGGGCTGCCCAGGGAAGCAGTGGATTCTCCGTCCCTGGAGATATTTAAAAAGAGCCTGGATGTGGCACTCAGTGCCATGGGCTGGGAACCGCAGCGGTAGTGGATCAAGGGTTGGACTTGATGATCTCTGAGGTCCCTTCCAACCCAGACAATTCTATGATTCTATGAAACCTGTGGCACCCTGGCTCCTCTCCTGCTCAAATCCCAGCAAGCCCTCAGACTGCCCTGGTCTCTCCCAGGAACATGGCAGTCTCCATTTCTCCTTTACGTGCCTTCTCTAGCTGCCCTGGGTTTGAAAAATCTAAGATTAGTTCTATTAAGAAAAGAAAAAAAAAAAAAAAATCACCTGTAGATGTTAAAGCAGATCCCAAATACCCATCACTGCAATGGGAGAGCCTGGACCTCTTCCCGGATACCTCTCAGGTACAGGCAAATTCTCCTCCACACCCTTTGCTGTTATCCCGATGTTTTCCCGGGGGGGGGCGGCTACTGATCTCTATGCCCCCTCCCAGCCCCTTTTCCAGCAGGGGGACCTCTCGACTCGGCTCAAATTGCAGCAGGAACAGGTATTTATCTGTGGGGCTGCCCTACTGCCCGCTCTCTGGGCCATCCAGCACCCCCCCAGCAGGAGTTTCCCTGCTGCCGGGAACGTGGGGACTGAGCTTTTCTTGGAGAGAGCCAAGGAGTTGGCAACAGCAGGAAGGTACCGGAGGGGAGCTGTGGAGTTTCCCACCTAAGCGGCGTCACCTTCCCCCCGAAAAGGCTCTGCAGAGGGAAAAGTTCTGCTCTGCCCATGCACTTGGGGGGGCAGAGAGGGGAGCAGGCAGCGCCCTTCCACTTCTACCCTCTGTTCCCTCCCCAGGGCAGATGCTGTGCCCTGACTCCCCTACAGCCCTTCCCCTCCCGTTACTTTCCCTCCTACCCCCCTGCGACGGAGAGGCTGGCGGTGGGCAAACCATCTCCCAGCACCTCAACCGGGACTGGGGGGGTGCTAAGCTCTGGGACCACCGCCTCACCCCCTGCCTGCTCTCCAGGAATCCTGCCTCCTTCCAAAAACTCCTGCACTTCCAGGCACTTCCCTGGCTCTCCGCAGGTGAGCGAACACCTGGGGGGCTGTCTCCCCCGGGACCCCTGACCAAGCCGCCCTTCCTTCAGCTTCTCCCCAGCGCAGGCCGTGTGTGTCCCCCCCCCCCCCCAACCTGGCCAAGCCCCCTTCCCACCCCGGGGAGCCCCCAGCCCGGCTTGCTGCTCCTTCCCCAGCCCGGGGAGACGAGGAGAAGCTGGCCGCTCGTGTTGCCGAGGGGGCTTCGGGTGGGGGGGATCTGTCCCCACGCGCGGAGGGTGCACACACTCACCTGCGGAGCGGTGCGGAGCGGTGCGGAGCTGCTGCCTTTGTGTGGCGGCCGCGTGCGGAGACCCCGCGTAGCCTACAGCGGCCCCTGACGTCAGGCTCGGCGGGCAGCAAAAAAGGTAGGTTTTTAGCCCAAAACTTTTCGCAAGCTCCTCCTCTGGCCCCAGTCCAGGCACAAAGGCAGCGGGAGGGCGGCCCCGGGAGAGGGGGGGGGGTGGCGAGTGATGGGGCAGAACCGGGCCGGCAGCGGACCCAGCGCTGGGGTAAGGTCCCGACGGGACATGTCCCTGTCTGTCCTCTGCCCTGGGTCTGTTGTCTCTGGGTTTGTGGCCTCGTACCAAAGAAGCCGAGGATTTTCAGCCCACCGCACGCCCCAGCATCGTGGGGGGCTGAAGGGGTGCAAGCTATGGGGCTGTGTGCAAGCTGTTTGGGGCCCACTACTTTGATACCCACTAGAAGATGGCCCCTGGGGGTAGATGGAGTGAAGGGAACCACCCTGAGTCTCCTCCTTCCCCATCAAGGGCCCTAGCATTGATGGATCAACTTTTCGTGGTCTCTGCCCTTCCCAATCTTCTCCGGTTACTCTGCGTTTCATAGGAGACTGCAGGTAAGGGATACCTGAGCAGCACCTGAGGAAGGACATCACTTCCATGCTGGCCCAGGAATCTTCCCTGTCCCTCATGACCTGCCACTCCCCAGCTCAGCCATGCCGCAGCCCTTCTCCTTAGACCAAACAGCAGTAAGAGGCTGGACTGCTGGTTTGGGATGAAAGGACCTTGAAGATGTGACTGCTGCCTTCCTTCCACCCCCCTTTTTTTAGGAGGTTTGGAGTGGCAGCAGCCAAGACGACTCTCTTCTGGAGTTACTAGCCAGAAGAATTGGGCTGTGGTGGGGTATGGAAACATTTTTCCACCCCTTACCCTGGAAGAAGGCTGCTGAGAGCAGGGCTACCACAGGTAGAGTTGGGGGGCTATTCTTGGGGGAGTTGCTTCACAACTGGGAATGACTTCCTGAAGAGATTCCCACACGTAACTCACACTCTGCTGGCAGTTTCCTGAACATCTGCAGAGGTTTGAAGAGCTGTCAGCCCTGGGAACATGTCATCTCCCCTGCTCACCACATACACACACACTACACCGGGTTCTGCTCTGGGTGGCGAGGGGTCTGGATGTGCTGGGTCAAACCTTTGGGCACAGGGTGAAGAAATGGGTCATGACAGCCAGAGAGGTTGTCCTCCTAGCTCCCTGAGCCTTTAAAGACAAAGCTGAATAAAGTTGCAGAGACAAACTTCAGGGTCAAAAAAGAAGGGGAAGGGCCTATCTAGGTGTGCTGCTTTTGGCTGGGGTTCCGTGGCATCAGGTTTGTGAGTCTGAGTGATGAGCAGTGATGAGCATACCAGGGCCTGGTGGATCTGTGAAGAGCTGGATGTGGGGTAAGAGCTGCTGCTTTTCTTCAGTTGTGTCTGGGTGGGAGACAGAGACCCCACCAGGGTCCTCAGTGCAAACCCTTGTGCAAATTGTCACTCTCTGTTTCCAGACATCCCCATTCATCTCCTGTTGCCTCCTCAGGCTGGGGACCAGGAGACAGATGCTGGCTGGGTGGGAGATCAGAGATCCACTGGTGCATATCAGCCTCAGCAGTCAGTGCTTGGTTCCTGTGGGCCCTTTCTGAGGGATGCAGAGCTGGAAACAGCTCCTTCCCAAGCTCAAACAAGCAGCAGAAGGCTGTGGTTGCAGAAAAGAGACTCATACAGAGGGAAGGAGGGAAGAGAGGGAGTGTGATCAACCCAGGTGTGTTTACCTGAAGTTGCTTAACTTGAGCTTTTCACCTCTGAAAAGGTCACGAGATAATTCACAGCATATTAGCTCCACATTTTCCATCCTCAGTCAAAGCCTGGTTCTTGGGGCACAGTTACTGCATGGTGTGACAGTGCCAGTGCAGGACAGCTGTGCACAAGGGGGATGTTTTCCTTGTTTGGACTTTTAGGGGTGGGTGCAGGGCAGGCCAGCTGCTGTCACCCCGGTTATGTTTAGCTAGGTCTGGGCTTGCACAGCCTTCTCCAGCCTCCATGCATGCCCTGAAGCATACTCACAGGTGTGTTTCCATCCCACTGGAGGCCAGACAGACCTCTGGATCTCTGACAACCTCAAGGGAGAAAGGAAAGATGCTGAGGCCCCTTGAGAGAAGGGCAGGGCTCTCTGCCAAAGGTAGACTGCTCCTTTCCTAACACCCCTCATCAGAGATCACATTTGGGACTGCTTCTCTCCCCTACTGTCAATTTGATACTGAGGCAGCTAGAAAATTCTCATTGCCACTGTTACTGACTCTCCTTGCTGCCTAGACACTGGCCAAAAGCCAACAAGCCAGGATCTGGGCACTGAAGGGGAGCAAGCCCCCTCCACCCAGTCCCTGGGCAGCAGCCAAGGGCATCAAGGACAGTTTGGTGCCTTACACCCACCCCAGACCCCCACTGTTAGCTCTGGGCAGGAGCTGAAAGGCTGAAGGCACTTCAGGGAAGGTAAGGGGGGAAGGTAAGGGGGGAAGGTAAGGGGGGAAGGTAAGGGGGGAAGGTAAGGGAAGAATGTGGGGTGGAAGCGACAATGCAGCTGGGGGAGGGGGCACTTCTCTGGGCAGAGAGAGGGTGGCAGGAGTGACAGGCAGGCTGCCAAGCTGCCCTCAGGAATCAGAGTTTAAGGTATGAGTACAGCTCTCCATCACCTACCGTGTCCATCTCCAGCTCCCTCTGTAGGTGAGAAAGCCTGGTTGCCCTCCTTTGGACCTGCTCCAGGACCTCAATCTCCTTCCTGAACTGAGGGGCCCAGAACTGGACCCAGGACTCGAGCTGTGGCCTCACCAGGGCTGAGTACAGGGGCAGAATCCCTTCCTTGGAGATGTGACAAGACAAGAACTAAAACATCCATCTCTTTATTTCAATGGCAAGAAACAACAACATCCAAACGGTCCAAGTTGAAAAGTGATGGGAATGCCGACTCATGCCAGGCTCTTGGCCTGCTGGAGCCAGCACCCTCAATTACAAAAATACAGTCCTATGACAGTGTCTCAGAAACACAGACCCAGGTATTGCACAGAACCTCTGTCCTCCGGGGGCAGGGTGACCAACACCCCCTCCGCCTTCACTGAAATTCAAGCCAGGCTTGGAATTGCAGAGCAACTCAGCTCACACGTGCACAGAGGGGCCACGCAGGGAGGTGGACAGTGTGTACAAAAACTACAGGGGAAGATACAAAAACGGGGAGAAAGGGGGAAGCTACGTCTGTAAATACCTCTGGGCTGGATGTCCTGGCTGGGGTGGCAGGGGTCTGCACCTTTGAGAAGAAAACATGTGCCTTGTCTGTTGGTGGCCAGCAAGCAGTGCTGATGGGGAAGTGTGGGTTCTGCTGAAGCATCCCAGCTCTGAATGTGTCAGGACTCTATTGCTATTCATGGCCAATGCTGCTGCTGGCCCCGATGACTCTGCATTGCCCTGTGCCTCTGCATACCCCATCCTCCCACTGACCTCTGCCCTCCAGCCAAAAAGCCTAAATTGCTCTCTGTGGTATCCACATACCCTTTTTTTTGGTGCTGGTATTAGGAGAGATTCAAATGGTGCCAACCAGCACTATTCAGTGGGTGCAGCTAGGTGTGCATGCAGGTGGGACTGCAGACCCCATGGAGCAGCAGAACCCTCTCCCAGGACCCCAGCTGTGAGCAGCAACCAACTGCTACCCACCTGAAGGTGCCAAGCAGATCTGCAAGGCCTAGAGCCATCAGCTTTCCTCTGCTGGCACCTCCCAGTCCCAGAAGACTGTAGGTGCTACAAAAGCCTTGCTGAAGAGCTGGCTCAATGCCTCTGCAGATGCTCAGCACCCACAATACCCACTGGGTAGATGTGCTGTGGTGCCTCATGCCCTGTGGTAGGTGAAATGCCACCCCATTGCAGGCATGTGTGGAGCTGGGAGCCCTGATGCTTCCTATGCATCCAAATCCCACTTTCTGCTACAACCAGCCAGGGCAAGCTGGTGGCCTGCTCAGGGAACTTGTGTCTGGGCTAGGCAAGCTCCAAGGTTTTCCTTGCAACCCCCTGTGCCCGATTTGGGGGATGGCAGGAGTCAGACTCAGAGGGTACATGTTGAGGGGCATGGGGGGTAATCCCTGAGAGCAGCACTGACCCCAACACTGCCCCTCCAGCCCAGTGCAACATTGTGGGTGGGAGCTGAAGCAGGGAGGGCAGCCAAGTCAGCATTCGGGAAATAGGCTCCACTGCTGCCCCTGCCCTGGAGAAGTCCAGCTCTTCACCATGGTTACATGATGCAGCAGTCTAATGAAGAGATGTCCAGCAGACACTGGGTGTGCAGGCTGCCCCACCCAGCCCTATGGGGGGAAGGATGGTGGGAGGGCTCAGTAGCCTTCCTCTGTGCTATATCTGCTCTGGGCTGGACTGCCAACTGGCTGAGCACTTCTGAAGGCAACCAGGAGGGAAGAAGGTCCTTGTAGGGAAACATGGAGACTTGGGGCAGCCTCAGACCAACAGGAGGGAAGAGGAGGCAGAGGCAGTAAGTCATGATGCTCCCCTGGGGCAAAGTCTGAGGCTCAGGGCCTCTGCTCTCTGCCTTCACATCCCATGGCTGTGCCAGACAGGAGGAAGAACAGGACCTAGCCAAACAAAAACCTAGCCAAGCATCTAAAGAAGGGGCACTGCTGGCAGGGAGACAGGTCAAGCAACAACATCCCACAAGGATCATAGGTAGCAGCCTGCAGAAGGGGCACTGGCATCACTACCGTGCACAAGGGTGACCTGGGGCTTCAGCCTGGCCTATCCCAACAGGGCTGCAGGAAGGAGCCCGTTCAGGGCAGGGAACATGGTGGATGAGGGGTGAAGTGGGGGACAACACAAAGAGCCAGGCTTCAATTTCCAAATACCCACTGTCCTCATAAACAAGAGTCCCAGCCCAGCCTGGAGCAGAGCTCTGCTGTCTCCATCTCCTCCAGGGACCAGGTTGACATCTAGGGAGGGCTGGGCTAGACTCACAGCTCTTTCAGTTGCCATTGTCCTCTTCTCATCCTTCCCAAGCTGGCTTAGGCTAAGGCATGCTGAGCACTACACAGCAGTCTCCTGGTCCTCCCGCTGGATCATCTGGTAGTGCTGTCGGGTCTCGAGGTAGGCAGCTAAGTCAGGGTCACTGGCTTTCTCAGCCCGGTGCTTGGGGGTGTCTCCCTGCATAAAGGAGGCAAGAGATGTCAAGAGTGCTGAGCGTTGCCTAGACACTGCCTCAGCAGCCAAAGGTGCCCCTGTTCACAGACAAAAAAAGGTGGCTGCAACTGGGACCAGCAGAGCCGGCAGCCAAACCCCAAGGTGAGTGGTACCCAAATACCCATATGCTCCCTATGGAGCTAAAGAGTGCTCCCAAGGAGCCTGACTTTGCTGCAGGGCTGGAAGCTGTCCCCTGAAGGGCCATCAGCCTCACACCAGGACAGAGACTAGCCCCAACCATCACCAGCTCCCCGAGAAGAGGTGAAGGTAGGTCCCCATGACCTGCTCCTCCCCAGTGCTGGGGAGGCAGGCTAGAGAGGGTGAGGAATGAGAAGTATGTCTAGGGAACACCAACCCCCCTGCCCTCCCTGCCTGGCTAGTAGTACTCCTGCTCCCAGAGGAGGATCACATTTCACCAGCTTATTGCAGCCATCTGGACTGTGTTCACTAATGAACTCCCACACTCCATAAAAAGCAAATCTGTTAACAGCTCCCAGCTCCCTCTTGTCTCCCCCTTCTCTCCCCCTGCTCCTTGTTCCTCCTCGCCAAGTGCCTGGGCTCTGCCATGGCACTGCAAAAGACCACAGAAACCTGGCACTCTGCTGCAGCCATTGAAAACTGGCTGCAGAAGGGGTGCCAAGCCTGCCTTGCTTGTCCCTAGGTGCACAGTGGGGTACAGGTGGCTGCAGTCGGGTGCTGGGGCCTCCAGGACAACCTGCTGTGTATTTCTGCAGCAGGAACAATGGTCAGACACCCAGAGTCTCCACTGAGCCTTGGATGTGGCTGTGGACAAAATGTTAAGTCCGTGGGGAGATGTGATGGAGCAAGAAAGCCCCTCTTTCATATGTGTACCCCAAGACTGGGCATGCTCTGTGGTCCTGCAGAGACTCTCTTCTCAGGCCTCCTCCCTGTAAGCCCTGAGTGCAAGTTTAGCATTTAACAAACTGGGGGAAAACCAGACAAGGAATTGAGTTTCTTTCCCAACACCCCACAGAAGCCCCACTGTAACACTGCCTGCCTGTAGCCTGAAACCAAAGCTGCCAGGGCCCCTCTGCCCTGCTGGGCTGAGGCTTTCTAGCCCATATGGTTCAGCTTTCCTCATGGTGGCAGGGAGCAGGATCAGCCTGCTCCAAACTTGTGCTGGGGTTCCTGCCTGTGTGGGCAGGCTGTGACCTGGGGCCTTCTCAAGGTCAGTGCAGTGGTATAAAGGGGTCCCTAGTCAGCTACAGTCCCAGACACACGTTAGCAGAGGCAGATGCAAGCCTCATTCCCTGGAGCAGCCATCATGCCTGAGCAGTGCTTCCTTTTGTGCTAGCAGTTTGGGGGCTGCTCCCCTCCTTCAGGCAGATGAAGGGTCTGAGGGTTGCCATCTACCCCAGCCTCTCCCTAGACACCCCCTAACTTGGGCATCACCACCTCATCCCACAGCTGCTGGCTGTTTCCAGCCCCATAAGACCTGTTCTGGGCACTGTGAAAGGCCCAAGCCTTGGCCAGGACCAAGAAGGAGTGATGGGGAGCCAGAGACTGTACAGCATCCCCTTGACAGCTGGCAACGGGGGCTGCACTCTGTCTGAGGCAGTGCCCGAGCTCCACTGGCCTCAAAAAATCTGTATCTGCTGGCTGAGCTCCAGCCCTGTGTCCCAGGCTGACAGATTACACCTTCTTGTTTTGCTCTACATCTTCTGCTACAGCCCATCACTATGAGTCCCTGACAGACAGATGGGACTACACCCCCTCTGCTGCATGTCAGCCCCAGGAACTTCCTTTACCAAAACATGGCCTCAAGCCCCCTACTGTGACTCCTCTGCTGGGGCTGGCACGACTCCTCAGCACCAAGGCATGTCTCAATTAGCTTGGGATGTCAGGGTTGCCACTGCCAGCTCCCACTCTCCATGGAACAGCTTCACCCACCCCGAGGAGCTCCCAGCGTCCCCATCATGGCTGCCCAGGAGGTAGAGGGGGGGAATTCTGCAGCTGGAAGGTTGTCCTTGCTCTGACCCCAGAGGGTGGAAAGGGGGAGTTGGGGATGAGACATTCCAGCTCCTCAATTCTAATTTAATAAAACAACAGGGAGAGAAGAACAGCGAACAGAGGGATTTAACCCCTCTGCAGCTGGGTTCTGTGCTAGACAAGCATGGGTGTTTCATGTCAGCTCCTCTCTGGCTGGCAAAGACCCCAGCCAAAGCAGTCTTGCCCTGCCCCCTGGCTGTCCCCAAAAGCCACACTGCCAGCCTTCCTGCCATCACCTGCAGATCTGTCTTCATGAGCGAAGCCCCGGCCTCCACGATGTAGTGGCAGATAGTGCGCTGGCGTAAGGCTGCAGCCTGGTGCAAGCTGGTTTCACCACTGGAGAGGAAAGGAGGAGATGTGAGATGTCTCCCCCTGAATGGGGACACGTGGCATGTGTGGGTGGCAGGGAGGGACAGCAATTCAGCTGCAGCAGAAGCTCCTGGTGGGTTGCACGCTTGTCCAGGCAGCCCTGGCAGGGGAGGGGGTGCTGCGTGGGGATGGTCAGCCCAGAGTGGAGTGGGAACCACGGGTGGTAATCAGAGCAAAGGCAGCTGAGAAGTGCCCAAACAACAGGTCACCTCACAAGAGTCTGGCCAACAGTCAATGCAAGTCAGTCAGCAACTTACTTCTCCTGCTCTGTGGCATCAAGGATTTCTGAAGGGGCTGTGGAGAGAAAGACAGTGGAGGGTGAGACCTGACTGCAGGGCAGAGACAGAGACAAACCCACCTGCTCCTCAGCTGCACTCAGCTCCTTTCCACAGGGGCTGCTATATACATGTATTGGGGCCTGGCAGGCAGATTTGTCCAGCTCAGCCACACTCCCAAGTCCCTTCCCTTCATGTCCCCTCAGCTTCTTGCCAGGAGCCTTCCTAGTTTCCTGCCATCACTCCTGGAGGAAAGCCCTTGAAGGGTGGCACTATGTATATGCTTATATCCATGCTGCCTGCAAAGGTCCCAGCTCCAAAGCACTCAGGCCAGCAACGGCATCTGAACTCAGCTGAGACCAGGGAAGAAGAGTTTGTGAACTCATTACAGTTATTTATTTAGAGTTTATTACTCTAAACAGAAATAAAGTGGCCTCTGTTTCACTGGGAGCTGCCAAAAAACAATGGGTCAGCTGACCTGAAGGCAGCAGCATGACACAGAAATGTTTCCCAGAGACATGCTAGTCCCTGCCATGATGTGGCAACAGCCAAGAGGGCACCCCAGTACTGGCAGAGAAATGCCAGGGAAAGCCTGTAAGCCAGGAGGAGGAGGCAGCAAACCCAGAAAGAAGAGATCTAAGCCTGGAGTGCCTCCTCAGAGTAGAGGGCTGGGCTTTTCCAGCTGCCAGCCTCCCTTGCTAAGAGTGGCACTCTGGTCCCAGCTCACCATTCTCGATGATGTATTTGACAATGTCCTTGCTCCCTGATTTCACAGCATGGTGGAGGACAGTTTGGCCTGAAGAGTCTCGCACCATCAAGTCTCTTCCAGCCTGGTGCAGCTCTTGGAACTGCAGAATTAACAAGATGAGTCAACTGGATGACTTGCTTTTCCCAGCTCCAAGCCCCAAGCCTTGGCATCATGTCCCCAAGGTACTCAGCAGGTTGTGTGGATATTTGGGGCCTGGCAGGCAGATTTGTCCAGCTCAGCCACACTCCCAAGTCCCTTCCCTTCATATCCCCTCAGCTTCTTGCCAAGAGCCTTCCTGGTTTCCAGCCATCACTCCTGGAGGAAAGCCCTTGAAAGGAGGCACTCCAAAGCAATTGTGGAGCACAGCTGGAAGGCCTCCCTACAGCCCAAGGGGCAAAGCAGCTGAGCAGGCAGCAGAAGCACCTACCTTGCTGAAATTGCCACTCTTAGCAGCTTCTATCAGAGGGTCATCTGCAAAGGGAGATAGGTTGGGGTCAGAAAGGCCAAGATGTCATGCCATTTATCTAATCATGGACCAAAGGATTGGGCATTGGAGGCTCAGAGCAGTCAGCTGGAGCTCCTCTAGGTGCTACTGCTTGGTGAGCCTGGTTTTACTTGGCTCCTCCACTTTCAGCCATATAAGAGACAAGCCAGGGAGGGAGACAGTATGTAGCTGTGGATGCAGCTAGACCTCAGCCTCAGGGAGGTGTGCACACAGGGGGAGCAGCCTCTGAGCATGGGCAGGATGACTACTTGTAATGGAACCAAGGAGCAGATCTCCTGGGCATCAGCCAGCAGCCAAGACACTGCTCACTCATGACTCTCTCACACTTCCAGGCACTGGACTCTGCTTAAGCTCCAGGAAACATTTTCCATTTGCTCAGTTTAGTGAGGCCTCTGACCTTGTGCTCTTACCTCCTGGGTTCCCCAGCCTCCCAGCTCAGCCCACAGTGCTGACAAATCACTGTCAGGTCTCCCCTACCCACCTCTGAGGTTACCTGCCTGCAGGGGTTCCTGCCTGTATGTCAGGGAAAGGATGGGCCCAAAAAAATGTGGCTGAAACCCAAAACAGCATGACCTGCAAGGGGGAGTGACAGGACTCACCTTTGTATGGGAGGCAGTGCTCAGGTTCAGCACTGGAAGGAAAGAAGAAAAGGCTTAACTATGCCAGTCTTAGCAGCAGATCTCCCAAAAGGGCATGCTGTGGGTAAAGGCATGCCAGCAGAGAAGCCTGCCCAGGGCACTCCTCCAACAGGCAGGAGCAGAGGCAGGTCAAGGAACTTCTGCTCTTTGGCCATGCCATCTGCTTCTTCTCTGATCTTAGTTCTTCCCCATCCCTACTCCTACTTCTCTTGCTGCTCCCAGCTCTGCTGCCCACCCATACCCAACGCTGGCCTTAGTTGGCCAGAAAGACACCCATGGCCTTTGCCTCGTGGACCAGATGCTGGAGCTTGACACCATGGCTGAGCCACCTGGTGATGCCTTACTGCCTCCAGCAGCACTGACAGAGGAGCTGGGAAGATGGAATGGCATCTCACTCATTAGTCTAACTCAGCACTGAATTCCTGCTGGCTTCCAGGGAGATGTCTGATCCAGGGATCAATAATATGAAACCTGTCCTGGCTCTCTCATGACTGTCTATCCTTCCTAAAGTCCAGCATTCCCATTCCAGACTTACCTTGGGGCAGGAGAGGAGGATGGAGAGGAGGAGGGGAATGCAAAATGGTGCTTAGTGGGTGTGGCAGACAAGTCCACGAGGTCAGGCATGGCAGGAGAGGTGCCCACAGTTTGGGTGATCACCAGCTCTGGGTCCAGCACATAGAGCTCATCCTGAGAGATCTCAGTCACATAGTTGAGGTGCTCCTGAAAAACACAAATCCATCTCCTCAGAAGCAAGACCTAATTCTGTATAGCTCCATCCCCTCACATTGCATTCCTTGTAGCCCACCCACTTGTTCAGCAGAGTGATGCTGGCTTGAAGAGTCCTGGGACCCATGCCAGGAAAGCCTCTGCATCTGCTTGTCTTTTTCATGCTTCCTATCTTCTGCTAACTTAGCAGATGGACCATGTATCTCATCTCCACATCCCCCTTCTTAAGACAACCCCAGTCAGTGGGTGCCCAGCCAGCCTTGAATAACATTGCTATTTTTTATCTCCTCTGCTCAAGGGTTCTGCAGGCATCTCCCAACCCAAGTCTCTGTGCTCCTGGAGCCCATATTTCCTCCCTTTTCTTCTGGAATCTGAAGGTTCTGGTGCTGGTCCTCAGCTAGGCCTGTCACACCACCCCTCCAAAGGAGGGCAGGGCAGTGGTGTGAGACCTGCACATCCCAGAGGCTTCCCTGCAGTCTGTGTGAACAGAGGACATCCAGGTGCCTTCTCAGCAGATGCTGGGTGGGACAAGAGTGGAAGGTGGGACAAGGCCACACTCACCTGAGCACGGTCTATCCTGTAGAAGCGATCAGCTGTGGTTGCTGCAAGACAGGAAAAGAAAGACAGGGTGATTATTGGCATGCAAAGAGGAAGACGGCCACTTACTAGCACTAAGTGATAGAGAACTATCCAGCTTGTATGGAGGGCAAAAAAAAGCACCCACTAATGAGGAAGAGTGCCCTTCTCTTTGCAGTCCTGTTGTCCTCTTTACACCAGAGGCAGGACCTTGGACCTGCAGATCAACATGCCCCTGTCAAACATGCCTTTGCTTGCTGCCTCCTCCTCAATGACTCCTCACGAGGAGTCACAGGGAAGGCAGAATGCATTTAGCTGAGGCTGTGGCCTTTCTGGGGGCTTTTGAGTGCTCCAGTCTTGCAGTTGCAATGCAGCCCAAGCAGACAAAGCTCAGGGCTGTACAATGCAGGTCTCAGCACTCTCTTGCACCAGGTAAGGAACTGCTCCAATTCAACATGATGCACCTTGTAACATGTGAGACACCTGTACTGAGAAACAGAGGGACTAAGCAGGGCTGGGAGAAGAGGGAGTGCAGTCTCACACTGACTTGACTGAGAAACACCCCACAGACCACCAAAAAGGGCATGTCAGATCTTGTGACTGCCAGGTACAATGGAGGACACCACCATGGGTTGCAGATCCAAGCCCCTGCCTCCTAGGACAGCAGGATAACTTCAAACCAACCTCTGGCCTGTTGCTGGCAGAGTGAGTGCAACCCTCTGCTCATCTTTAGAGGAGAGATCCCCACAGCAGGAGAGAAGATCCTTCAATACCAATGGAGCAAAGTGACTATGCTGGAGCCAGACCCAAGTGGTCCCAGGGGAGCAGGGAGGGTCTGGGAACTTAAGGCATCATCAGGGAGAGCAGGATAAGCAAAAGCACAGCACCAGGCATGTTGGGTTCTCATACAACATGCATTTGAGTGGCACTTTCCCTGTGCCCCAGCAACTGCCCAGCAACCTGCCCAGGCCAGGTTGCTGTGGTGGCACCCTTGGGGTCCAGGGAATTCTCTCTGCACACAGAATGGGAACAGGCCAGAGCAGATGAGAGAACTAAAAAAGCTCAGTTTATCCTGTCCTGTCTGGAGATTTACAGCCAGGGAGCCGCTGCTGAAGGTCTGTGATTCAGCCACTTGAATGAGCCTGTGCTGCCTTGAATGAGGTTCTGGCCTCTTTTCCTGACACATTTTCCTGAGCCCAGAACCTGCTGCTGGGAGACTGGCAAGAGGAGGGAAAGCAGTCTTAGTATAGCAGTCCTGGGAGCAGCAGAACCAGCAGCCACACATGAAGGGCTGGAACCCTGAGGGGAGAAGCTGCATCCTTTCTGCCTAGCACAAGGCTTCTCAGGCTCACTTTGCAACCCTTGGCTCTGCTTTGCTGTGCTCTGCAGCAGGTATTTCTCTTGGCTCTCCAGGTACAGAGGGAGAGCTCTGGATGATTTTAGTCAGTGAAGGCAAAGGGAGAAGAGAAAGATACTTTCAAGCAAGGGAGAAGCAGCCCCATAGTGACAGAGCACAGGCCTTGAAACTGCCTTCAGCTCTTTGGAAATAAGCAGCCAGAGACAGCCTGGGGCAAAGTACAGGCAAAGATGCAGAGATCCCAGCATTCAACATTCATAAGTTTCAAGTGCCACGTGGCCCCCAGTGACTTGTAACTAAGGGTCTGTCCCCTCATCCCTCCCAAATTCAGACACAGCAATTGCAGGGGAAAATGATACTCACAGTCCAGAAAACACCACTTGGGTGACAGCTTCTGGGATGACAGTGTCTTTGGTTTGGCTCCATCGCCTTCCTGCATTAAAAAAAAAAAAAAATAATAAGGTTGTGTCTCTTGGCCTTCCCATCTCTACCCAGAGTGTCCCTCCTGCTTTGGGAGGTCCCTGCAGACAGGGAGGACAAGAAGTGTATGGATGGAAAGAGGAACTTGAAGACAAGCAGAGCACACAGCAAGGGGGAGCAGCATAAGACACTGTAGCTAATGCACACCAGCTCACTGGAGTGGCCACAAGACTGGCATGGCATGCATGACAGATGGGCCCAGGTGATGGAGTGAGGCCATACACACCTGAAAGAGCAGATGCTCTAAAGCAGAGGGCTGTGGAGGGAAATCCTGCAGAAAGGCAAGGTGTGCTGTTATAGCCTTTGTCTGAGCAAAAGCCCCTCTCTCATCCCATTGGTGTTGCTTAATGTCCTCTCCTGTATGGGTTTACTGCCTGGCCAAGTTCCTTGATAACTGCACTGCTTTAAGGCCAGAACACAGCAGTTGCACAAGGAGAGAAAAGAGGTAAACACTGCGTGGTGGTGGAAGAGCACCAGTGTCAATACACAGCTTTACAGGTACAGGAGGGTGCTGAGGCATCAGTCTACCAGGTTGATGCCATAAGAAAGCACTACCCTCTGAGCCCAGAAGCTGCTAGGCATGCATCTGTCTGCATGGTCTGTCTGTCTGGGCAACAGGAAGGCAGAGGACAGGCATGAAGAACAGGCAAAGCAAGGAGCTGATGCCAGCCTAGGCAAGCAGCTCTGCAACTCAGCCCTGCAGAACACTACACACACACAGTGGGATTTTCTTAGGCACAAGGGCCAGCTAACTAGGGACTGGGTGAGGTCCTTTCAATCTTCTGAGAGAAAACCAGACTGAACATGATGGCACCAGAGGTATGCTGTGGGCTCAGAAGGCATTGCTCACCAGAAGCAAGGGTTACACAGCCTGTATCCAAGTTGTGGACGTGCACTAGTACATTGGCAGGAGCACAAAAGTTAGTACTTGGAAATAAAGAGAATTAGAGAAGGGAGTAAGAAGGGAGTAAAAAATGTAATCCAGACACCCTGGGAGAGGAGAGCTGTGCCAGAAAATACAGAGTCCCCAAAGGGCTGAAGGAACACAGCACAGCAACAAAAGGGACAGAGGAAAGGCCTCCCCAAACACTCAAGGGGTGATAGGCCTCCATATGATGAATGCAGATTTTTTTTTCACTGCTCCTTAATTTCTCTGGGCTACTGAAACTCTCAGACTGAAGAACAAGGTTAGAAGAGCAGCACTGAGAGAAAGGCTGACAGAGAGGAGGGAGCAACAAGCCAACCAGCTTGGGATCCTGACTCCATTATGGGGTACAGGAAAACTGTGACCTGCTATCAGAAGCAGGAGCATGGGTGTATGCAGGTTAAAGAGGCTTAGAAACCCCTTCCTGAGCTCCTCCATCCCTAGCATGAAGCCATTACTACTTCCCAAAGTAGCAAAGCCTCACCTCCTGCAGCCTCTCGATTTGAGTCCGGCACAACTCCAAGTCACCATCTCCCGGAACCACAATTATCCCCAGCGGCACGGCTGCGTGACAGGGAACAGACACAACTCAGGGAGCAGCCCACACCCCATCCCCAACACCTCACCACCTCACACAGCCAAGCTGAGGACACTGCCAGGCTCCCACCCCCTGGACACTCACAGGCTTCCTTGAGCTTTTCCTTGTCATAGTGCAGTGCCTCATAGTCGCCCATGCTAATTCGGCTCACCTGGATCCGCAGCCGCTCAGGCACTGGCTGCTGGCTGCATGCAGGAGGGAAGGGAAGAGATCAGAAAGTGACAACCCACTTCTGTGACTTAGAATCAAAGAACTGGCTGGGTTGGAAGGGACCTCAGAGATCATCAAGTCCAACCCTTGATCCACTCCCGCTGCGGTTCCCAGCCCATGGCACTGAGTGCCACATCCAGGCTCTTTTTAAATATCTCCAGGGACAGAGAATCCACTACTTGATCCCTTCCCAGGCCTTTTTCTTGAGAGAGGACTGAAACACCCCTGGGAGTAATGGATTAGTCCCATTCATTCCCCCCCCCCTCCCCGGGTCCCTTCTGCTTTGGAGAGGAGGTGGGAAATTGATCTGAGGAACTTACTCGTTGAGCAGAGGCATGGAGTTGCGACGCTTGGTCTTCTGCACCATGTTGGCTTGGTTGCGCAGGGAGATGTAGATGCAGGAAGCTGCCAGCTTGCAGGGCTCCCCATCCACCTGCATGGGGATGGCCTTGGATGTGGTGAGAACCACCTGTCGGCATTGGCACAGCCGCTCCCCGTGGCCACCGACCTGCAAGGCAGCCTGTGAAAAGGTCCAAAGTGAGAGGAGAGCATGGACTGAGGGTCAGACTGGGGAAGTTGCCATGGTCAGCCAGATCATAGAATAATAGAATGGGCTGGGTTGGAAGGGACCTCAGAGATCATCAAGTCCAACCCTTGATCCACTCCCGCTGCGGTTCCCAGCCCATGGCACTGAGTGCCACATCCAGGCTCTTTTTAAATATCTCCAGGGATGGAGAATCCACTACTTCCCTGGGCAGCCCATTCCAATGTCTGATCACCCTCTCCGTGAAGAAATTCTTTCTAATATCCAACCTAAGGGACTGAGAGACCAGGGCATGACAGCACCTGGCCTGAACTTCAGCTTGCACGCCAGCACTACAGCTCTTCAAGAAGGAAGCTTTGGAGTTGGGGGGGTGGCTGATTCCTGGTCAATGGGACCAGTTGCTCCCCTCCTTGATAGCTACAACCGGCAACAGCACCAACTCACCAGGGATGTCATGGTGAAGCCAATAACTTCAATGCAGCCATCATCATGGCGCTGTGGCTCAAAGTCATGGTGCTCCCCAGGGTTACCCCAGGGCATGGTACCTGCACAGTACCTGTGAAGAGAGAAAGCAAGCAAAGCATGGACTATCCAACCTCAAACCTGGGCAGGGATCTGTGGCACAGTGATGAGGAACCAAACACATGAGGGCAAGCCCCAGCTCTGCTCACCTGGGGATGTTCAGGAAGACCAGGCACTGGGGCTTCAGGTCCTGGATCTTGGAGGTCAGGTCTGTTCCATCACACTGGAGACAACACAAGGGCATTCAGCTGGTGTAAGGGGGATGCTGGCCCACCCTGACCCCTGGGAGGAAATGACCTTCCCCTCTGCTCCCCGCAGTGACTGTCTTTCATGCCAGGGGAAGACAGTGTCCCCAGGAACATATCCTCTCCCCAGTCCTAAGGTATCCAGTGTGCCAAGGGACCACTCCTCACCTCTCCATAGTTCAACCCCCACCTTGGCCTAGAGCAGCCCTGTACACTCACAACCAGCTTGATGTGCTTCGCCAGGTCCCTGGAGCTCCCCGTGAGGAAGTCAGAGAAGGCTGTCTGTCAGGGCAAGAGACAGCATTAGCACCTGCACCTTCACTGAAACAGGCAGCCTGGAAGCCTGCCACCAACCTTCAGCTGCTGCAAACAGCAAATCCCTCCCTTGTCCATTGGCAGAAGCCCTCTCTTCTCCCCCCCCCAAAACAACCTGAACCATTCTTCTGCCTACCAAAAACCCCAGGGCACCTTCAGTAGCACCCGCAATATTCCTTTGGCAGCCCAGTCCCAGCTTTAGGGAAGAGCTTAGGGAAGAGCTGGCAGGGTGGATCTCCTCTTGTGAGAGACTCAAGAGACACATTTCATCTTAAGCTGCAATGAAGTACCATAAAACAGAGCTGATGTGACAGCATGGCCGCTGTTACACAGATCCTAGGGTGCCCCAAGGGTTTAGTTGTACAGAGAGGAGGGGAGACACAAACAGGAGAGATGTGAGATGGTACAGAGCAGCACTTGGCCTGCTTAAATACCAGTCACCCAACCACACAGGTAGGGAGATATATTGAGGATGGAGAGAAGGGGAGACAAAAATGACAGACACAAAACTGTAGAGGTGAGATACAGAAAGGTGGTCTAATTAGCCAGGGAGATATAACTGGCCCAAGGTATAAAAGAAAAAAACATAGTGTCGGAACTCTATCAAAAGGTTTCTTGTTATTCTGTAGCGGGACAGAGTTGCTTCACCAGAGCTCCAGGAGAGGTCCTGCCTGTGTTACTGTCTGTGAGACAGAAAGTGACAGTGGCAGGAAATCAAGACAGCAACTGTACCACAGGCCAGAGGGCAAGCTGTACCACCAGCAGCTCTCACAGCCAAAGGGAAGCTGTGACTCCCAGGACTGCAGCCCTTTTCCAGAAACTCCAAGTCTGAGGAGGGCTCAGCCTGGGTGCATATGAAGGCCCATGTAACTGATAATGAGTGAGTTGAGTTTGTGGAGAGGAGCCAGGGTCACAGCTGTGCTCCAGCTGATGCTAAGACTGATGCTAAGTCATGCCCACACACTCACCCCAGCATAGAACATTTTATTCCGAAACCGGCTGTTGAACTTCTCTGGGTTGGCCTCTAGGGAAAGGAGAAAAAAAGTCCAGGTCACTGGCCTGCACATGGAAACACTTCACTTGCCACCTCTTCCAAGACATGGCTCTTCAGCTAAGCCTCAGCCAGGAAGCAGCTCCCAGCTCTCTTCCCATGCAGGGACCTCTCTGCACCTCTTCCACTCTGCAGCCTCCACTGGCTCCTCAGCTCCAGCCCTGTCCCTGAGGCAATCCTCTTGGTCATTTTCCCAAGGAGTATTTTATGGGCCCACCTCTGGGACACCCCACTCCCACAGCCCCTGCCCCAGCCTTGCCACTCCCCCGGTACCTCGGGATTCATGGAACTCCAGCGTCACTCGTGCATCAAAGCCAAGGCTGAAGTAGTTATTAAAGACATCCAAGGGGAGCTGAAATGGAAAGAAGGAACAAAAGTGAGGCTACCAGGATGTGGTGATGGCTAAGACCAGGTCAAGCTATAGCAGAGCCATGTACTATGTTCATGATTCTGAGGGAGCAGAGGCTTGCCTTCCACTCCATACACACCCCAAGGAAAATACAGAGCTCACCAGCCTGAAATGATGGACCCTGGCTTCTAGGGGTAAGGGAAATGGCCCAAGAGGACACACTCTGCTATCCAATCTACTTGCAATCATCCGTGTTTTGGCTAAAGAAATAGTATCAGAAGGGACTGGGCTTATACCAGCTGCAAGCTGCAGTTAGAAACCTTCAGTGGACATTTACTTCTGATCTCTACATGCCTCAACATGAATGCCACAGGCCAGAGCCATGAGGAGAGGGGTGGAATTGGAGTAGGGAAATGCCAGCCCAATACTGGGGCCCCAGGTGCTTGGGCTGCCTGAGGCAGTGGGAGGAGGAGAACACAGACCCCTAACTCAGGGAATGACTGTGGAGAGGAGGTGTATCACCTTGTCAGCAGCTGCCTCATCCTTTTCCTCAGGGTTTGCATCAGGGTTTGGCTCCACATGGAGATTCCAGCGATCAAGCTGCACGATGTTCCCATCTTCCACATGTGACAGGATCTTGGATAGAGGCTCATCTGTGTAACCCTGGTGAAAAGCAGGACTTGGTGAGTCTCCTACCTGCCTTCTGCAGAGATGTCATCTTCTTTGGGAAGACATCCCAAAGCAAAGGATGGGGAAAAGATCAACTGTGTCTGAATGCTCAACAAAGCAGGACTTTACATTTAAAATACATCTTCCTTCTGAATATCTCCTAAGGTTTGAAATAATGATTTCTTTTGTTAACGTCCTAATATATTATAACCTAACTCAGAATAATTAGAATGTCAGAAGAACAGTAAGATCCAAACTGCATTTATTTGTTGGCCTATAGTTAGGGAAAATCAAAGCAGACAGCCAGTGCAAATCCCCACCCAAGTGTCTGCAACCAGAGTAGAAGTGCTCAGCCCCCCTCTGTCAGCAGTGAGTGCTTCTGCAGATCACTTACCCCACCCCAGTTCAGTGTCCTGGCCAAGTCATTCCCTGTCCCCAAAGGAAGGATAGCTACAGGAGGAGGTGGGTTGAGGCATAACTGGTCCAGAATGGAGAGTATCCAGCCCACCTGCTCGAGCAAGAGAGAACAAAGAAACAGTAGGTTATTTCAGGGACCATCAGGCAGTTGGAGGTGACTTGGAGCAATAGCAATGTCAGAGGGGCAGAGATGGGTCCCCTTAGCCACCACCAAGGCTATTCACAGTCCTTAATGCTCCAAATGGGTGCTGCAGGAGATAGGAGTAAACTCGGTGAGGATACTGGCCCCCAGAAGGGCTAAAAATACAGACAATCCAGAGACTAGCACTCCCTGGAGTGATGCATGGGGGGACTCTCAGTATTCAGTGTCACCAGCTGGATCATGGACACAGTGTGCACATTTTGCTCTGTTCTGGACTACAGTAAGAAGGGCTGCTGCTGGCACTGGAAAATCCTGGGGCAAAGGGGACTGATGGCATGAAGGGGACTCACTGTGCCATCTCCCCCACACGCCAGGATCCGGAGGTTGTGGACCTTGCGGTACAGCTCCAGCCTGCAGGGAACAGAGAAGGTACAGAGGTGTGGGAAGAGGCACTGAAAGTGTTATGCAGCAGCTCAAGGCTCCCTACACTTGCAGAGCTCACAGCATTCACAAAGCTACGTGCATGTCTCCCTCCCCATCACCACAGCAGTTCACAGAAGTGGTCAAAGCCACAGTAACTTTGGCTTCACCAGCTCATGCAAGGGAAGAGCAGGGTGCCCACAGCCTGTGGACATGTATATAAGCCAAAATACAGCAAGCAGACAAGATTCGTGTGATGTTGATGGAATATAATGATCTAGAATGTCACCACACAGCTGGTCTCTTTGCCACTAGCTTTGGGATCAGACCAGTGCTTTGGCAGGAAACACTGACTGAGTGCAACGTGTCCTAGAGAGGCCTCTCAAAGTATGAACTTCTGGGGGGCTTCTTTGTGCAAAGAAGCTGTGGAGCATCAGGCCCCCACCAGATGTGGGAAGAGCTCTGGGGAGGAATCTCTGGGGCAGGGCTGGGGGAGAGAAGGGTGCTGCCCATATCAGTACTCACGCCTCCTTGGGTCCACCCTGGCTGAGATCAAAAACTTGCCGTGGGTTGAGATACCACATGAAGGACTGGATGATCTTGGCTCCCTGTGAGGACAAGAAAGACTAAAGCAAGGAACAGGGAGTTCCCATTGGACAGGGGAAAGAAGGCATCTGGTCCTGAGGACAGGCCAAAATAACTGTTCTGGAGGGACTCAGGCAAAGCCTGGCCGAGGTGGGAAGCAAAACTAAACTGAGTCTTCAGCAACCAAAAGGCAATGCACCCACAGAGCTGTCTTCTTGAGATGTAGGACAAGGCCATACCTGATTCCCACCGCTTTTGGGGTTCACAAACACCAGCAAGGGTTTCATCAGAGGAGCTGGCATAGGCTTGATGACAAAGGGTTTCCACTTTCCTTCCTGAAAGAGACAGCACAGGTCCTTCAGCACATGCAGGGAAATGTGAACTCCTACCTCCAGCTACAACCTAACATCATACATCAGAAGTGGGAAGAAGAGAATGTCCCAGTCACCCTATGAGCCTAAGAGCTGGAATCTGCCCTGCCTCCCTCTACCTCACTCTCCTTAAGATCACTGCAAAGCTCCTTTGTTCCCAAATTTTGCTCCTTGCTGCTCAGCCCCTGCGCTATTCCAAGAAAAGGTCATTCCCTGTCCCCTCATCTCTCACCTCGGCCCCCTTTTTGCTGGATTTCCTCTTGAACGATGTCCTCTTCTTCTTCTTACTAGATTTCAGTGGATTCTAGAGAGAAAAGAAACAAACTCAATAATTCCATGAGGAGCTGCTGGACAACCAAGAGTTGTGACAGAGCCACAAGAGCTGAGGTGAGTTACCTGGGGCCGTCGGACCCGCAGAATCCAGGTGGGAGGAACAACAACAGCAGCATGAGCCCCCAGCGAGCAGGGCTCTTCAATGTGTTGCAGCATGAAACATGACACTTTGCTGTGATACTGGGGAAAGAGAAGACAAGAGACAGAGAGAAAACTCATCTTCTCAGTTTGCTGGGGACAGCCAACTTCTTCTCCTCCCAGCTTCCCCCATGCCAGTGCAGGAAGTGCTGGAGGAAACCACAAAGGAATTTTGTAATAAGGAGAAAGTTTCTCTTAGGAGCTCCCAGCTATCATGGTGCAGCCTCTCCCAGTAAGAGAAGCTATTAAGGGTGGGCTGCAGTTTGGGGAGTCCCAGCAGAAAGCTGAGGCCATTAGATGCAGCACAGACTGCTGAGATGTTTAATGGGGGCTTTGCTTACCGCTTGCTTGCACCAGGAACAGCTGATGGCTACGATCTCTTTACTGTGGAAGGCAAACTTCTGCTGGAAACCCTGTGGAAAGAAGGGCAAGAGGCCTAGGGAATTCTCCCACAGCTTTCTACTACCCAACAGTACTTTCCCACCACCAGGAGAGACATTAACAAAGAGAGTGTGCCTGCAGCTGGAGCCCTCCAGTTCCCTGTGAGAACCCCAGCCACCACTATGGTATCAGGGAGGCAGGGGCATGCCTACTGCCCAAGGAAAACATGTCAGGGGGACAGCCTTCTCCAAGACTGACTTAGCCCAGGGTGAGAACAGCTCTACGTAGGAAGCACTTAGGTAAGTGATTCATTGCAAGACAAGGCATGTGTTTAAAAAAAAAAAATGCCCTCTTACCTTGCCACACTGACGGCATTTCCCTTCCTGCCGCCTCCGGTGTACCCAGTGATGCCGGACAACTGTGGGCTAAAGGGAAAAGAAAAGAAGAAAGTGAAGGCCCAGCATGTGAGAAAAGGCAGGAACAGCCAGGAGGAACAGACCCAGACACCCAGGCCAGCCAGGATCATTGCTCTTGCAGCATGGCCACAATGCTCTGGGAGAAGGCAAAATCAAGTGAAGGACAACTAAAGGATCTGGACTAAGAGTTACATGAGAAGGGATCCATGGTAAGAAAAGCAAAAGAAGAGGAGAAAAAAAGGCTTAAAATAACACTGAAAGCTTCACCTTACTGTGCCACAGTATTTTTGAGAAAGCAGCAGCCCTGTATTTGAGTACTTTTTGCCTACTGCATCTGCTGTGCCAACACAAACATGATGTGGGGACAGCAGCTGTGTTATCACAGTGGCCTCTGAGCCATCCACACCCACCCCAGAGCACCATGTGGGCTATGCTGGCTCCACAGACTGCAGAGTGAAGCACAAAGCCTGACTGGTGCTTCAACCAGTGCAGTTCAGCAGACAGGTCCCAGGCCACCTCTTATGCCCAGTACAATAAAACACAGACTAAAGGAGTATGACAACACCACTGTGGGCATCTTCCACTCCTACATTGAGTACCTGTGGCACCCAGGTGAGGGAAGAGAGATAAAACAAGAAGTGAGCCTGTATTGTCCTCTTCCAAATTGTTGGAGACTCGGGGACCTGCCATTTGCCACAGTCTCCTCTATTCACTTGGGGACCAGTACAAGGAGGAAAAAACTCTCCCAGCAGACACTGCTGGTTCCCCTCATGCAGATGTAGGAGTTTTAGAACATGCAAACAAGCAGATTCTGAGCTCCTCACAGTCTGTGCTGCTGCCTTGCAAAGAAACATCCCTTTTACTGGGCCATCCTGTTGGAGCCAGGAGGCAGCATGATGCCTGCACTCTGACAGCCAATGTGCTAGCAGTATCTGCTGATTTTGACACCAAAAAGGGAAGGCAAGGGTGGGCAGCTGCTGATGGTGTCCCAGGCACATCTCTCACCTCCCGTACATTCCGGGATCCTGACTCTCTGAAGGAAGGTTTGCAGCGGAAATTTATCTGTAAATTGAGCACACACGAGAGGAATCAGTAAAACCATCACGCCCAAAGGAAACCTACCAGACTATTTTACTACAGCAGGCTCAGAGCCTCTGGAGATGTTCTATGCTTGCCATGAAACCCCTCACACATCTGCTACTAAAGAAAAATGGTGCCTGGTGTCCCAGTCATGTCACTAGGTGCTCCTTTTGGTGCTGTTTCCTCAAAAGACCCCTCTTTGCAATGACACATTGCAGTTCCCCAATCTTCTTGTTTCACTGCCCAAGAGGAAGGGCTGCTCAGAAGGACTTACAGCTTTGCAAGAGGGCTTGATAGGCTCTACTCACTTTCTCCAGCTGTTCGATGCAGGGTGTGTGCACTATGATCTTGCAGGCTGCACACTTACGCCTGGAGAAAGGTTTTTGCTGGAGGATGAGAAAAAGGGAGGAAAAACATGCATATGAATACCAGTGCTGAGAAGCTGGCAAGCTCACCCCTCCTCACATCTCTACAATCTTCAGGAAGCACAACAGGTCCTATAGAAAAGTTACATACACCTAGACTCCTTGCAAGGTAAGGGATATATGTGTGTTTTGAACAGATGCTTTCAAGTTTGGGACAGAACAGAGAGATGTTCTCCCACTATCCTGTCTCACAGTCTTAGGTGTCTTCTGACACTGCCTAAGAGCACGAGAGAAGCTGGTCCAGCAGGGACTCACAGTGCTCCCATGGTAGCAAACCTCACGGGCAGGCACAGGATGGTGTCAGTGCTCCACGTCCTGCACCTCAAGCTGGAACTCCCCTGCAAGCTGGGAGAGAGGACTGCAGCAACACCTTAAGATCAGCACTGCCTGCAAGGTCTCATTTTTTTCAAGTACTCATTTCTCTCCTCCATTGAAAGGTCCTGGAGATTGTCCCTCTAAGGCTGTGAGATCTCAACAGCCTCCCTCTGAAATGCCACCATCATATCACTTCCAGGGGAGCAGCAACCCTGAATCAGGTTCCCATTGCAAACTGATCACTGGCAGAAATTGGGAATGAAGACCTCCAGCACACAGAAGTAGGAGGGACACACTCCCCACCTTGGCAGCCCCACAAACCCCCACATTTTCACCAGCAGCAGGGACTTCTGAATGTCCCCACTTGGCCCTGGGTGACTCACCAGCAGCTTCGCCATACAGTTCTGTTCTCCAACATAGCAGAAGTCCCCAGAGACATTGGTCTCAAACCAGATGTGTTCCCCATAGACTGCGGTCTCCTGAATGGAATAAGACAATGTGTTTCTCTCAGAACAGCCCCAAATAAGCATCCAAGCCCCTAAAATGCTTTGTGCAAGGGACGCTGTACTAGGACAAAGATGGGGGGCAATAAATTGGAGCTAGATATAGGCTAGAAGATTCACAGAACAAGGGACAACATCTGGACAGATGAAACCTCACGAAGCTGCTGCATGGGAAGAGCCTGCTGCTCCTTGGCCAGGAGCCCATTCCATACAATGCCCAGCAAAACATGCTACAACTTACACTCCAGTCCACAGTGCTGCTTATCTGCCTCTCCGAGTCGCTCCTCAGGGCTAGTGCAGGGTTTGGTTGGGCTACCATGTGTTGGAGACTGGACTTGGCAATAGCTTTCCTGGAAGACACAGGAGGGCTACCTATTAGATCAAGGTAAGCGAAATACATGTAAAGCACAGCCTGCTTCTGGGATGGATGGTGAGGCTGGAACACAAAAGCATCCTCGAGACAAGAAGCTGGAAATGAGAGAAATCCCCAGCATCACCAGGAGTACCTGCCCCTGCAAGGCAGCCTTGTGGAATGAAAAGGTCCTGGTAATATTGTGACAGCTCAACTTAAGACACACTGCAACCCTGCTGGGTTGACAAAGGTGACAGGCCTGTTGCAAAACAGGCTAATGAGCTCTTGCCCTGCAAAGACTCTCCACAACTCTCCCATACCAAGAGACCTCAGAGCCCAAGGCATTTTTTGTGAACCAGCACAACTAGCCAGGAAAGAAGAAAAAAAGAAGAAAAAAAAAAGAAAGAAAGAAAAAACAAAACAAAACAAAAAAAGCAGCTGTTAGTTTGGAGCTGGTGAGCTTCCCTCAGGTGCACCAGGGTGGAGGAAAGGAGTAGCAGAGCTGGCCAGCTGGACAAAGCACACATCTCCAGCCCCAAACCACGTCTGCCACATCCTTCTGACCCTGGGCTGGCGGAAGACACTGGGAAGCCATGAAGTCTGCACTGAGAGCACCTGAGCAGTGCTGGCCTGAGTGGGAGATACTTGGGGCACCCGAGCAGCGCTGCAAGACAATGAAGCTGAGGGAGCTGGGGGTGTTCAGCCTGGAGAAGAGGAGGCTCAGGGGAGACCTCATCGCTCTCTACAACTCCCTGAAAGGAGGCTGGAGCCAGGGGGGGGGTTGGGCTCTTTTCCCAGGCAACTTTCAACAAGACAAGAGGGCATGGTCTCAAGTTGTGCCAGGGGAGGTTTAGGTTGGATATTAGAAAGAATTTCTTCGCAGAGAGGGTGATCAGACATTGGAATGGGCTGCCCAGGGAAGTAGTGGATTCTCCATCCCTGGAGATATTTAAAAAGAGCCTGGATGTGGCACTCAGTGCCATGGGCTGGGAACCGCAGCGGGAGTGGATCAAGGGTTGGACTTGATGATCTCTGAGGTCCCTTCCAACCCAGCCCATTCTATGATTCTATGATTCCGTCCGAAGTGCCACTGAAAAAAGAATTCCATCGCACACGGAGGGCGGCTCTTAACACAGAGACCAGGAATTAAATAGGCTCCCTCCCTCCCTGGGCTGTGGGTTCAGGGCAGGCAGGCATGGGGACAGCAAGGGACAGAGAAGCAGGGAAGGCAGACATGGTGGTACTGTGTGTTAGGGCTTGGACCCGCTTGCTGAGCAGACACAGTGCCGGGACTTCCTTCCCCACAGCCTCCTCTACACAGCTCAGCCCCGGGTGCTGCCAGAGCAGGGCTGGTGTCACTGTTTGGCCAGGACTCTGCACGCTCCACTCAGCACAGCCCTTCCATCCCGAGGTGCTGATCAGTCCTGGCAACTAACCCCCACCATCCTCCTTCATTCCCTTGGTGCTGGCCTACCTGGTTTCCGTGCAGGAACCATACTGCCTAAGCACCAGCCCTGTTGAATTTGGAGAAATCTAAACTAAACTCATTTCTACCTTCCATCTCTTCTCATGCTCTTTTATGCACCCATTTGGAGGTCAGCAATAGCAGAGGACCTTCAGGAGAACACCCTGGCCCAAACCTCCACTGCCCTGAGGTCTGCATAAATGAGCAAATTCATCAGAAGTTTTCCTTTTTGTTTGGGATATGCATGTATGATGGAACATACATGTTACTTTCTGGAAGGCAAACTGAAGCTTTTGTTTAGTGCTTGTACTACAAGCAATCCACTGAGCTTTATCCCTATTTCTTTCAGATGCATATAAAGCTGAGTTTGTATTTATGGAGAAAGCCAGGTTTGGTTTGGTTGCATCCAGACTGGTAGGCAAGGAAGCCAGCTCTTCAGTTTCCAGTCTCATTGCCCCACCTGTATGCAGTGAGGTAGGGAAAGGGAAGGAAAAAGGGAAAAAGGGAAAACACTGCAGTGCTCCATTACTGTCTTTTCTCCCCATTGTCTCCAGGATGATGCACAGTAAATTGCATCATTACCAGGAGGTGTTAAAAATTGTCTGAACAAATTAAATGTGTTAAAAAAAACAGGAGAGAGCACTACCTGGGTGTTGCACACCGCAGCAGACCTTTTTTGGCCATCTCTAACTGCTGGAGGAGTTCTGTCCAGCTACATCCTGAACACACTGAACTCCCTCCTTGCTCAGCTATTCCACTGTCTTGAAGCTGCTGTCCTGATTGCTGAGCTGCTGCTATGGGCAGGAAGATCTCTCAACCCCACTTCCTTCCTTTTTGCACCACTATCTGATGAGGAAATCTGCTAGAACAACCTTGGCTTGACGTTTATGTTTGCATACTAGCTGATTATGGGCTTTTTTATCTTCAGGACTGTCTGCAAGTGGCACATGGACTCATGCTCTACCCACCAGTGATGATGATGATTACCAGGAGTAATCTGTAAACCCGTAGCAGCAGCACATGACAGCTCAGATATGATGGTGAAGATATCCCTACCTCTTGCAACTTCCAATCTGAGCTCCAAATGGTGTATCACAGGTGTTATGGTGTATCACAGGTGTTGGCTCAGCTGGGTAAGGAGGCTGGATGAAGGCAGCCTGGCATTTGCACGGTGGCAGGTAAAGGAAGTGCTGCTGCACACACTGAGATATCAACTCTATTTAGGAGCAGCTTCACACTGTCATTTCAATCTCCTCCTGTGATTGAGGAAGGAGCCAACAACTCTGGTCTGCTCATATTCTACAATCGGAGCTCTTGAAAGGTGTTTTTTTCTAACCAGTCTCTTCAGAGCTCTGCAGGCTCCTATGCTCCTTGCCTGCCATCAGTGGGCAGAGATGCTGCTGAAGCAGGAACATAACCTGGAGCATGGGCAGGCAACAGTGCAGCCCTGGAGAGCTGGGTGAGAATGGGGCTGCTGCAGAAAGCTCCCTGGGCACTCAGAGCAAGCTGCAATCTCTTCCTCTTGAGGACAGAGCCTTGGTGGGAGGATGTAAAAGCCCTTGGAAAGTCAAGCAGGATTCAATGAGGAAAAATTTGCATCTCATAGCTTCAGCAGACACAGAGCTTGTGGATAAGGTGATATGGAGGCCCTGCTCTCTGGACAGCTAGCAACCATCCCTCTCATGGTGGTGGTAGCTCAAAAAATAAACAGGCTGACTCCTGCACTCCATGCAGTGTCCCTCAAGGCACAGGCTCTGGGAGCTTCATGGATATTCAGCTCTGCTATTTGGCTTTGTTCCACTAGTCTCAAGCAAACCCTCACATACTGGACTGAACAGGCCCTCTGTGTCCTTAAGACAAAGTAAGGGGATGCTGTGCTGTACACCTGGTTGTCCCTTCCTCCATGTTGTTATTCCCTCTGTCCCTCCTGTAGCCTGGTCTCTTCCTACCTACCTGTATCCAGAAACAAGAGAGATCCCAGGTTACCTTCATAAAGTGCCAAACCTGGCATCCCTCCCCTGGCACCAGGGGTAGCAAGAGGACTCTACTGCAGGACACTGCTGGCAGCTCAACACACAAGCCTTGGGCCTGAGAGAAGTCTGGATTTGAAAAATGCTATCAGCTCTTCCTGACCTTTCAGCAAACCTCGAATTAGTTGACTGGAAAGCATATTTTTCTAACCACAGGGCTACAGCAAGGGAAACAAATCTGAGAGCTTTGCCCTGCTCTGTGCCAAGCATCCATCGTGATGGCATCTGGCTGTGTCCCAGCTTGCTGCAGGTGCTGAGGAGCTGCTGTGGCACCAGAGCTGGCAGTGAGCAAGCAGGAACCTGCTCCAGTTTACAAGCTGTCTTCCCCTGGCAAGGACACTAGATTTGCTCAACACAACCCCAGGGCAACTGTGTTATTAATAGCAACCTCTGCATGACACTCATCTCCTGAGGTGTTTCCTCTCTGTCTCTTCCCAGACAGGATACCAGAGGAACCAAGGGATAAGAGCCCAGGAAGCCATCCAGGGAGCTGCTGCTCATCCCCATACTGCTGCCATACCACTGTGTGCCTTCACCCTCAGTTTCCATCATAAGCTTGCACCCACTCACACCCTTTCAGCACTCTGATACTCAATCTTCCCACAAATGCTGCCACTCCCACACCACCCCTGCTGATAGTCTGTCCCCATTCTCCTTTCCTGCTCCCAGGTACCTCTCTCCAATCACTCCTCTCCCTTGGGCTCCCTGGCCAGCCCTCTCAGATGCACCACAAAGAGCAACCTGCCAAGATGAGGTCTGCTGAGGAAGGTTCCCCCATGCCAAAGGAGGAAGGGAGCACACTGGTCAAGATGTGGTGCATCCCTCAGGGCTTTGGTTGTAGTGAGGTGCACATCAATCATCAAGTTCTCAAACTATGCGATTTTTTTCTACCCAGAGTTTTTATTCCAGCTGTAATCTCTCGTACATCAGGCAGGATGCATCATTAGGAGCTCCACTGTGCTGGGTCCAGCAGAATCAAGGAGATAAGGCTGCCCCAGCACTAAGGCAGGGAGGCTCTGTCCAAACCATGACTGTTTTGAAGTATCATGAGGAGTGAGCTATAGGCTGTACTTACCTTCTATTTTAGGATTCATTAATTTGATCTACAGCAACAAGTGCCACTGCCTACATGGCCCACAGCACCTTGCTTCCAGGCTTCTGAACTGCAAGACCATGCCATTCCCAGGGCAAACTGTGACAAAGGACATCCCGAGTTACACTGTCACCCTCATACTGCAGAGGAGGAGGTTACTGCTGCGACCTTAAGGTTGTCCCTCCAGGTTGCAGAAGGCAGTTTATAGTCCTTGCAGGGCACTCAGAGGGGAATCAATCCCCATCCATTAGTGAGCCCTGGGGTTGACCCACAGAAATCCAGACCTCCATCCAAGTGAGAAAGCAAGGCGAGGGCTTAGAAACCAGCTGGTGGTCACATGCATGCACCTGCAGAGAGCCTCCTCCCAACCCTGAGGTCTCTACACAGACAGTCCCAGCACCCCTCTCTGCAAGGAGTTGCACAGAGGCCCCTGACAGGGCTAGTGAGCACAAAAAGCAAGAGCAAGGTCTTCCAAGCAACATCTGAAGGCTTTGCTAACTTGCTCAGACACCTACCAGTGCTACCAGTAACATTGGTTAACCAGCCTGGAGGCTTCAGGACTGTGCAAAGGACAGGCAGCATTAGTTTGGCCTCTTTGTACCAGTCTTGCACATGCCACAGCAAGCACAACTCACAGCCTCCTGCTCCCACACATGCTCTTCTGCTCCCCAGCATCACAGCAGTGCCAGCACATGGACTTGATACAAGCATGCTGACACAGCCCAGACTTGAAAAGGTAATAAGACCCTGGCACAAAATGGCCAGAAGTGAAACTCACCCACAGGATTTATTTCAGGGGACAGGAATTTCAGGGCGTGCCTCAGGCTGGCAGGGACAGCTCAGCATCACCAGTTCATAGAATCACAGAATGGGCTGGGTTGGAAGGGACCTCAGAGATCATCAAGTCCAACCCTTGATCCACTCCCGCTGCAGTTCCCAGCCCATGGCACTGAGTGCCACATCCAGGCTCTTTTTAAATATCTCCAGGGATGGAGAATCCACTACTTCCCTGGGCAGCCCATTCCAATGGCTGATCACCCTCTCCGTGAAGAAATCCTTTCTAATATCCAACCTAAACTTCCTCTGGCACAACTTAAGACCATGCCCTCCTGTCTTGCTGATAGTTGCCTGGGAACTGGGCAACACTTCTGGCTTGCAGGTACCCTGGGAGGATCCCCACACAATCCACAGCAGGGATGAGGCATGGCCACTAACTTTAATCCACTTTCAGGGTATTCCCACTTAGTTGGGTGCTGGGCACCCCATATGGAGAAGATACAGCCTCTAAGCCACCTTCTTCAAATGGGCAAGGCAGGGGACAGGTACCAGCAGCTCCTTGCAAGGAATGTGTAGGCAAGACAAAGAAACAAAACACCAAAAAACCCCAGCTTTCCATCTTGTCATGGGGCAAAACCAGGTGGAAGGAACAACCCAGTGACCTGAGCACAGTCCCCACTCTGCTTCCACCAAGGCAGGGCAAAAGGGATCAGCAATCCCCTGTCTGACCCTTCACAAACTGCTCTCCAGTTTGGCTTGCTGGGGAAACAGGGCAAGCAGAAAGGTCTGAGACCTTGTTACAGTTCCTGGCCTAACCCCACACTGTCGGGTGGCAGCTCCATCCTGCCTCTCTCCAAGCTCTGCACAACACTGTGGTGCAACCTCCCTTTCACTGCCTTCTTGGAGCAAACCTAAGATGTGCTTTAAGGCAAATCTTCCAGACCAGCTCAGACCCTCCCCTTACACTTCATAAAGTCAAACGTTTGCCAGCCCTAAGGCTCAGAGTCATGTTCCCATTACAACAATGTGATTTCTTTCCCCAAATCCATGGAAGACAGTGTTCTGTCTTAATTTAAACCAAAGCTGACTCCTTGGGGCTCCCGAGCTGACTCCAGGCGTTCATATCCCTTGACATCTTTCCACCATCATAACATTATGAAGTTTATTTGCCACTATAGTAAATAATCTGCCTTCTGGTTATCAAGAAACCCGACAGCCCCAATTTAAACAATCTGTTGCTGTGTTTGGCTGGGCAGCCAGACCGAAAGACTGAAAGCCTCGGGCAGTGAATTAATATGGGATGAAACACAAAGGGTAAGCAACCACCAGCAATGTGCTGAGGAGACAGGAGAGTAGGGGTCCAGGGAGAGGCTGGCCATGCAGTTTCTATTTTGGTCCCATTGGCAGGACCAGCAATGCAGGCTGGGAAGAACTTGGGAGATTTTCATTTCTCTGAACTCCCTTTGCAGAGCAATATGCATTGAGCAAAGTGGCAGGGAGCTTAGCAGGGCACCCCAGCAGTTTGGGTGCCCAGCCCATGGTTTCTTTATAGCAGATTCTCACTGTCCCCTTTAGGGCTGGTTCCCTCCTTCAGTACACACAGCTCTGTGCCTCCCATAGATGAGGAACACGCTATTTAAATGGAAGCTGGTCCCACAGCCCAGCTGTCTGATCCCAACTCCCCAGCCAGCCCCTGGAATTTTCCCCCTGCACATAGGGACATTCCAGAACAGTGTTGCTCTGGGCAGGACAACACAAAGGAGGAGGCAACAAACCCAGAGTTATGATATAGTTGCAGCATGGCAGATGCAGAGCACAGGCAGTGATGCCCAGGGCTGGTAAACCTGCATCTCCCAAAGCAAAGCCAAGAGAGCTTCAGGCACTCAGATACCAGCAGAGATAGCAGAAAGATGGGAGTGTATATCCCCTTCCATCGACAGGGACTGGAAAGAGCATCCCACTGCTCCCAGAAAAAGCAAGACACTTCACTGCCTTCAGCACCAGTAGAGATGCCAAGAGCTCACAAATTTCTCCCCTGCTTTCCTGAACTATCCCAGGGCAAAGCAGCTGGGGTCCAGCGTGGCACAGCCTGACCTGGCTGACCTCTGCCATTTCATGCTGTCATCCCCATGCCACACAGGCTGGCAGGATGCAAGAAGTACCAAAAGAGGCAGAAGACTGAGTGGCTGGAAACACACCTCCAGCAGGAAAAAACCCTGCCCTCCATCTAAAGGGGAAATAATAGCCAGGTACCACCAATGCCATGATGGCTACATTTCATAGAGTCCCAGTCTCAGCCCTAGAGGCTGCTTATAGCCCTACAGGCTTGCTCCAGCCTCCAGGAGCAAACACAGCTCATTAGGAGCAAAGTTGAGAGTCTCAGAGGTAAATTCTATGGTCTGCTTCCCTCTGCCCTTCCCCAGTGGGATGGAACCTGGTACCTGCTCAGGCCAGGTACCCACAAACTAAGGGCCTGCTCTCCCAGCACAGCACAAACAAAAGCAGCAAAACGTGGAGGGCAAAGAAGACAAGAGGGAGAGAAGGGGAGAGCATGGGTAAAAGCCCCCGTGACCTGATCCAGAGTGATCTGGGGGTCCTTGCAGGTGCCAAGTGGGTGATGGTGGCCACACAGCAGCAGCCTGCCAGCCCTCCCCAGCCGAGTCCTAGTTTGGGGAGCGAGTGCTTGGTTTCTCCCTCTGCCTCCTTCCCAGCACTGCAAGCCCTGACACCACTCGTCAAAATAACCAACAGCACTTCCTCCCTGAGCAGCCTGAGGCTGTCTCGCCCCCAACCACAGATTCATGCACCAGAAGGCAGACAGAAAGAGACAGACAGGTCTCCCTGATGCCTGCCTGCCCTCTGAGCACCCAAGTGCAGTTTGCAGATGCCACCCCATCCCTCTGGAGCAGAAAGAGAAGGACAAGGGGAGGAACCCGCCCAAGAGGCAAGTCTTATCTGCCTCCTTGGGACCTCCCTAAGAAAAAAGGGGTTTGCATGGCTGATGAGAGCCACCTGCCATGGAGAGCTTGGGTTGGTACACAGGGAATAACTTGCTCCTGAGTTACAGACAGTGTCTGATGCTGGCAGGCTCCACAGACATCTTTTAAAAGGGAGCTTTTAACCTCCCCTTGTTGCTGCAAAAACCTGCCACGGGACGTCTCTCAGCCAGACTGGGGACTTCCCCATGATGTTTCACTGTCACCCAGGTCCCCCATCTGCCCCCAGGGATCTATTCCTAGTCCCCCAGCTCCCTTCTGAGGCCACAAAACCCATCTTTGCTTTGGCAGAGGGGAGGGAGGGTTATGCTAAAGGCTGGCTCCCTTGCTCCAAAATGCCCACAAGCTGTGAATCATCAGCTGTTATTATTTTGGTCATTTACCCTGCAGACAGCCCTGCACATGGCCACAGTGAGTCAGTGCCAGCAGCAACAGCTGTCACTCGGTCCTTTCACACCCTGCCTCCTCCTGCCTGCCCCTTCCCCTTGCCTAGATGTCATGGCTAAAATTAGGTGGGGAGCTCTTCTCCTCTATGCATAGGAACATCCGTGCACGTGTTTGGACCTTGCCCAGCATCCTCAGGGCCTGGAGTGAGGCTATAGTAAAACAGTTGTAATAAAACACCAGAGGAGGCTGCTGCCAAGGCAGACAGCTGCCTCCCCTGATGGGGGTCTTGGAAGTGGTTCACAGGAAACCATCAACCAGAGGAGAGCCAGGCCTGAAGGCTGAGCTACCACCACTGCTGCTGTCTCTGTCACAACAGAAGGAGCAAATGGCCTCTGCGAAGCAGGGGGAGCTAAGGCTGGGGGAGGACACATGAGCAAACCATTTTTTTTTCTCCTCTACCCTTTTTCTTCTAAATGCCCTCAACATATCTCCTCTTACAACCTACCTTTTCTTCTCTCATCCAAACATCCCCCCATCTACCAGCCTCTGAAGCCTCAGAGGGCTCTTTTCTTTCACCATCCTTTGGAGAGGAGGTTCCAGGGGAAGAGGAGAGAGCAGACCACTGTCCCCCTTCCTAGGGGTCTAACACTTCACTGCAGACTGGTAGTGCAGGGCTGCCATGCTCTCCTGCTCCCACAGAGTGACACTGGGTGCTCTGGAGACCACCAGAGCTGGGGGAAGCAACCCAGGCTCCAGGTGCAGAGGCTGTGCAGGTGCTGGTGTGTGGCTACAAGTGCTAGCAGGACATGCAAGTGATCTGGCTAACAGCTGCCTTGGCTGGAGGTTTGCCTCTGAGCACCAGAGAGCCAGCTGCAGCAGCTGAGAAGTTTAAGACAGCGAACTCGTCAGCCACTTTCCCCACAATAACACAAAGCAGCTTCACATGAACACTTTGCAAAGCCCTTCCTTGCAGAAGAGAGGAAAGCAAAACCAGGAGTCAGGAGACAAGGCCAAAAACCCTGCAGAGGTCTGGACATGTCACAACAGTCAGAGTTGCTCAGTAGAACACTGAAGAGCAACCATGCCATCTGGTGTTCAACCCACTGCACTTTGGGCCTCTCCAAACCCCATCCACCTCCCAGTCAGAGCAGGAAGCAGCCACACTGCCTCCCACCCCTAGCACTCCCAACCATGGCACTCCCAACCAGCACTGGGACACCAGACTTTCATGTCTACGAGCCTGGGCCCACTGGAGACCAAGCAGGAAACTCAGAAAGGCTCAGTACACCACCCAGATGGGGTGATACCCAGAGAAAGTGTTCAGCAGAAGCCAGGAAGCAGCAGTCCTCAGTGGAGGTCTTCCACTGCCCTGCTTTTGTGTGGCACTCACACAAACACAGGCAAATCCTGACCAGGTTGATGTGCTGCTCCACAAAGACCACAGCATAGGGAGCCTAGGAAAGGGACTTGTCCTTACCACCACATCTCCTTGGGAGCACTTGTGAGCCCCCAGCACCATAGCTAGCCTAGGTACTGGCTCCCACAGTGCAACTGCATCCCAGCAATCATTACTTCCTCCCAGACTCTGGTTTCCCATCATGTCTGAAAGTCCCAGCCCTCCTGAACTTCAGACTGCTTCAACCATTTGGCTAAAACACCCGCTCAGTGTTGTCACCTTAGGTCTTCAAAGCACTCAGCATGCACTGAAGTGCTATGGCCCTCATGCTACCAGTGGAGGAAGAGGACATGGAGGAAGAGGTCAACTGAGCTTCACCCTGCACACCAGCAAAAGGGGGGCTGCCATGTTAGTTGATTAAAGTCCAACAGCAAGCTTAATTAAAGCTTAATTAAAAGTCCAACTAACAAGGTTAGTTACACAGGCAGCAGGCAGGCAGCCTGGCTTTTGGCAGTCCTGGTTAATGCGAACACAAGAGGCTGACTTTGGTGAGATGTGGGAGGGAGGAAAGCTCCTGAGCAGAAATCTTGCATCAGCTGCTGGGACTGCACAGCCTGTGCAAGCCAATAAAAAAACCACCTACTTATACACCGCTGGCCGGTGCTTTATCCTCCTGGATCCCCACTGGCTGGGCTGGCCGACCCGGAGACAAGGGAAGACACTTTTGTGGGGCAGGTGGAGTCTAGGGACACAAAAAGAGTGGTCAGCAAGCCCACCCCATAAACACACCTGGCTGCCCAGCACACAGCACTGTCCTCCCCCTCCATGGCTTTGCTGCTCCAGTTCCATCCCTCCACCCAGCACACCCTCCCCATAACCCTGGTATTTGCAGATCTCACAGGCCCCAATGGCACCTGTGCCACCACCCCTGTTGTCAGCCCTGTTGTCAGCCATGTAGGCAAACTGTCCACAGAACTGGGGTCAACAAGACCACCTCTCCCTTTGGAGCCAGTCAGTGAACAACAAGCACCACAATCCAAATTCTGTCATGCTGAACGACACCACTCCAGAGTCACTTCCACCCTGACCCAGCTTGCTGAAAGAGCCTAAGGGTGCTCAGGCCATGCACTTCTGGGGTACACAGCTCAGGGATTGGGGCCAGGGTGACAAAGAGGGGGAGCCCTGCTTCCCTTCCTCCTCCTTTGTGCCAGCCCAGCTCCTGGAAGCTTTCACCTCCAGTGGTGAATCAAATCCAGGCATGGATTTGAATTTCAAATAAATCATGAAGGCACTTGCCAAGCCTTCCATGGAGGAGCATTGTTTGGGCAGGGCAGGGCAGGGCAGCTCACCTGCTCCCAACCCTCTTGGCCCTGCAGACCAGCCCTGACCCACCACCAGCCAGAAGCCAGGGAACAAAGCTCTTGGTGACACAGCACATATGGATAGCACCTTTATTGGGACCCCTCTGACACTCATTTCCCCACCACATCTGCATCCTCCCAATTATTAAAAAAAACCTGTGGGCAGGTAATGCTGCCCAGGCAGGGGGTCCTCCCCAGCAGCCTCTGGCAAAGCATCTCCTGACCCCAGGCCAACCTACAGCCCAGCTGGGAGCTGGGATAGGGAGTGAGGTGCCTCCAACCCTGCACCCAAACAGCTCTCATGGGAGAGGAGCCCTGCCATATCTTAATCCCACCATCTGTCAGCCTCTGACAGGTGCAAAATCCCTGCATCCTCCCGCCTCCGTGCCACATTTCAGCAGTGGCAGCTGCCAGATGAGTGCCCCACGCCACGTCACCTTGTGTGGTGACCTCAGGCTTGGGCAGTAAGAGGCTTAGCACTGGATCTAAGCAGCTCCTGGCCAGGGCAGAGAGGCAGGACCAGATACAGATAATCTGATTGACAAGGAACTTCCATAGGAAGGGGCTGGTACGTGGCTGGCTGCACAGCCCCCATTCCCTCTACAGGCTGGCTATGGGTCCTGCCTGGAGGCCAGGAGCTAGGGAAGAGGTTCTGAGCTGTTCTAAGTACTTCTGCTCTGTGACTCTCCATCCTCTTCCTACTGTTGAGTCCTGCTTTGGAGAGGAGATGGGACCCCCCCCCAGCCAGAGGGGAGCAGGCAGGAGGAGTACCCCTGCTCTCCAGCTCCACACCTGGGCTGCTACCAAGAAGCAAAAGACAGGCTGTTCTAGCACCCACACTCCTGATGGGAGCTGAGCTGCACCAAAACAAGGGGGAAACCCTCAGCAACCAGCCTTACATTAGCTCCCTGACCTCCTGGGACAGCTAGCATTGCCACATGACTTTCTACAAATCCACTGCATCCTTTTGTGTGTGATACTGCTCCCACCCCGCAGAGAGCTGAGGCTGGCAAGCAGTGGAAGGGAGATGGGGTGAGAGGAGCCAGGGAAGGGGCAAACACTGCGCTTTTTCCTGATGATCCTGGGGGAATATTTTCATGCCTCTCTGGCTTGGAGCCCCCACATGAGGCTAGGACCAGCTGCTAGAGCCCACCCTGAGCGAGCATCCATCAGTAATGCCAGGGGAGCAGCAGCAGCAGCCCCCAAGGTGCACTGAAGACATCTCCCACTGACTTGGGGCACTTGGCTGCCTCCCAGTCCTCCACAGGTGGGATTACCTCTTGCTTGCCCCCAGGGAGGGACTTCCCACCTCTAGTGCCATGTATCTACCAACCTACACCCACATCTTGGGTAGCATGCCCCAGAGACAGGTTCCGAGCTCCTACTGGTCTCTGCCAAGTGGGCAGAGTTCCTCCAGGATGGTGAATGCTTAGCTAGCTATTTCCCCAGGCCCTGAACCACTAGAAAAGGCTGACACCATGAGATGGGCAAAGCTCATGCAGGCTGTTCCCAGGTGCTGGAGAAAGGGCTTCCAGGTAGAAACTGGAGCTGGCAGCCTAACCCAGACAGCACAACCTGCCTGGCAGGCAGGGCTGAAGCCATTAACTCTGTACTGTCTGCAGCAGCAGGGACAGGGAAGAGGTCCCCCTAGTGCAATGAGGAAGAGTTTCCCCTGGGGATAGGGCACACTGTTCATTACCAAGTTAATATCCTCAGGCATCAACCCCTAAACCACAGGCAGGAGGAGAACAGTGCTGGGTCTAACATCTGCTTCCAGAACAGCCCTTAGAACTCCATTCCCCTGGTACTGGTCTGGCCATCACAGTCTCATTGTTTGCCTCAGCAGAGCTTCACCATGAGGTCCTGATAGGGAGAAGAAAACCTCCCAGTTCCCAAAGAGAGACTGCAGCTGCTGATGGGCCTGCAAGTGGCAACTAAAACACAGACTATTACTTTTGTAATACTGCAGAGAGCTGGCCCAGGGAAAGCTCCCACACTTGTGTTTGCAAAGACAGAGGCTCTTTATTCCCTCAGAGCCTGGTGCCAGCTCAAGAACCAGTAGGACAGGTTTGCCATATTTCCACACCTTGTCCATGTCCCCAAATAGGTCCTGCACCAGAGTCCGTGACTCTTAAAGTCTCTGGCAGAAGCAATTCACCTCCTGCCACTCCCTACCTCTTCTGAAAAGGATGGTTTATAGGCCAAGGCACTTAAGCCTCAGCCTGTAGCCCTAGTTCTGCTCCTGAGCTCAGCATCTCAAAGTCAGCACCTGTTTGCAGGAGCCAGCAAGCAAGCGAATGCGTGACCAAAAGCCAATTCAGGAGCTCCAGCTCATGGAGTCACCTGGGAAAAAGAAACCAGAGCTCCACTGAGAGGGGAGCTGGAAGTTATATTTAGAGGCTTTGTCAAGTCTCTGGGGAGACCATCTGCTCCCCAGGCATGACACCAGGATGAGAGGAGGTAACACTACACTGCTTCCCCCACTGACTGCTGGAGCTCAGGTTGCCTTCCTCAAGAACATCACCCCATCCCAGATGGCTGGCATTACCTTAGGAGCATCTGCTCTTAGTCCCCGAGAGGACCCATAAAATCAAACAGCCCCCAAACCCTCCCCCTTTCCACCATCCACGGCCCTGCCTCTCCCTTTCAAAACTACCTTCTTGCAAAGAGCTGTGCCTGCTCCCAGTGTCCCCCTACCCTTCCACTGCTCTTCTCCCTATCATTTCTGTTCAAAGGAGATGAGAGGTCCCTTGTCCTCCCTTCTCTCAGCCCCTTGAGGAGATTACAGGGTTTCCTGGAAGAGATGCTCCAACTCCTAAGGAGATTAGAGGTCCTGCTACCTTCTCCAGCATGGGCACAGGATACTCTGTCAGCCCCTGTTCTGATCTCAGAGGGGCAGCAGAGCTGCCAGGCAAGTGGAAGGCAGAGACCGTGCCAGGGAGGACCCCAGCCCCTAGGAGCAGCCAAACCCCCACGCTCTAATCCTTTTCTGTCTCATCCTGTCAGCCTCAGTGTGAGGATTCATGAGCTTCTCAGCATGCCCAGCAATTCTCCCCTGCTCCCAGGAAGATCAAAAGTCCCAGAGCTGCCCCACAGCAGGTCAGGCCCAGAGCAGAGAGCACAAAACAGACATGGCAGTGGCAACAGCTTTCCTGGCACATCCAACCTGCCATGCAAACAAATCCAGGTGTTGATGCAGGGGACAGCTACAAAGTCCCAGGGGTGTCACTGGCTCAGGCCCTGCTAATGCCACCCATCACCTGTGAGCTGTATGGGGAGCAGAGGGTGGCAGGTTTCAGAACCAGAGGCATGCAGAAGCTGCTTGCATGGAGGAGGATTGCTCAACAGGAAGGTGTAGTGTGAAAAAAGCCTGTCCCGAGGTAAGCACTAATCTCAGTCTGCCAGTGTGTAGATTGCAAACTTCAGGCTTCTCATCACCATACTGCCAGGGTGCCTGGGGCTCACTCCTCTGCACAGCCCATTTACCACACATGGGCTAGGCAAAAATCACACCCAAAGCCTTGTGCTCTGGCTGGACCTGCTCATCAGTCAAAGGCCAACAAGGTCGGGGGGACACAGTGGTTCCCTCCACACAGTAGGGATGAGGAAGGCTGGGAAACCATCCCACTGCCACACCTTCCCCAGGTTTCACATGGGCGTGAGCATCAAGCTGCAAGAAAGACAGTGACAAGTGACACACCATACCACAAAGGCTCTGCTCAGTTTCTTGACTACCGTTTACTCCCACACCATGCCACCCACATACTTTCCTTCCCTGGGGCAATGACAGGCACCTCGGGGCTCAAGTACAAGCTCCAGTGCTGGGCCTGAAAAAGGACCCAACCTCAGGCAAAAACTTGGTCCCAGGCTTTCTGCCCCACCAGCTGTTTCCAGCTGTGCTGCCACAGCAGACCTGTGCATCAGGTGCATCTCCTTTGAAGGGGAATGTGTTAAAGGCCCTAGAGCTCACAGGAAGATACACTTTGGCATCCCACCTCTTCAACACGGGGGAGAGCAAAAAAGGGAGTTTGTCCACAGCACTCGCACTCCCTCCCCATGTATCCCCCCCTGAAAAGGGTAAACTGTACTGTTCACTCACAGCACAAGAAATGGGGCATCTAGGAAGGAAATTTAATCCTAACCACCTATTACCTGATCAGCCCTAATCTCTTTATCAGCCCAATTAAAAGAATTACCCATCCATGGCCTGGATGCACATATTGCACACTTGTCTCCATCAGCTTTGGAGCCAATTACTCCACCCTCCTGTAAGGCAATTACAAGGTACAGAAATAAGCCTGCTTGCAAAACACAGGTACTGCCAGAGGCCAAGAGCTCAGGGGCTCACCCCTCCTTTGCTTCAAATCCCTTCAGGGCTCACCTGCCCTGGGGACAAGGCAAGCTCTCCTGCCATTTTGTGGACCTGTCCCTTATCTGGTTGTGGCCGTGCCTCCTGGTACTGCTGCAGGCAGAGCCCACCAGCACATGCCCACCTCAGGAGACCTCTCCCCTTGAAGCTGGTGCCCCCCAAAGACTCACTGCTGCTAGCCTGCAAGCTCCTGCTGATTGCCTAAGTTTCCTCTGGACCTGCTTCCCAGACATATATGTCCTGGCTAAAGCCCAGAGTAAAAGGGAGTGCAAATTTCCTCACCAGTGGCTGGTGGAAAGCATGTGGGGGGTAGGAGCTGGCTGTACTTCTCACCAAAAGAGTGCAGTAAAGCCTTCCCCCACAATTCTCTCAGAGGAGGTAGAACTTCACATCACCCCCACCTCCAATGCTCAGGTGGGCATGAATTTGGCCACATGCAGCCAAATATCCTGCACAGTTTCCTACCAAGACCACCTCCTACAGGTGTGTGTGGGAGCCTCTTGGAGGCCTGTAGGAATTTCTCCTCCCTCCCCTGCACCTCTGGGTGTTGCATTCACCACTCTGAGCTGGAGGAAGCCAGGCCCACAGTCAGTGGAAGAAGAGTGAGCAAACCATCTGCACTTCAAACAACCCAATTCTTAGCAATTCTTAGCTGTCCTGGTAGGCATGTTGGCCCCCTCCAGCTCAGCACCTCCTGCCCATCCCACTCTGCCTCTCCCCCTCGTGTCCATGCTGCAGAAGGTTGCTCATACACAGAGAACTTCTCAGTGCAGGCAGCCAAAACTCCTCAGAGCCAGAGAGATGCCATACAGCATTAGGGACAGGTCAGAGACTGCCAGGAGCTCCTGGCAGCCACCACCACCAGCTTTGAAACTGAGCAGATGAGAGCACTACTCCACGTTGGGGTGACTTTGCAAGACCCCTACTCCCAGCTTGATCTTGGCAGTGGAGGTTTAAATGGTTGCCCTTCCCCTCCAACCAGCACCTGTGACACCATATTGGAGCACAGCATCCTGCTTTGGTCCTGTTCCCCACCTCCCACACACTAAAAATGCTGACGAGCTGTAACAAGTTCAGCAGAAGGCCACAAGATGGCTGGGGACAGGAGCTATCACACACAAGGAGAGGATGAGATATTGGGGGTGGGTTGGCCTGCAGAAGAGAAGGTTAAGAGGGAATATTGCTACCATCCTCAGCACCCTGGCAGAAAGATACAGAGAAGACTGAGCCAGGCACTGCCCAGAGGTGTGCAGCAACAACCTGAGAGACAGCGGGGACAGGATGCAGCAAGAGAAACTCTGGATAGTTATTGAGGGGGGAAAAATCTCCCAGGAGCTGAAGCACAGGAACAGGCATCCAAGGAGGTTGTGCTGTCTCCACCACGGTGACACTCAAAACTCACCATCAGCAACCTGATCAAATTCAGCACTACTTCAAGGCAGAGGGCTGGACCAGGTGAACCTCCAGAGGTCCCTTCAGACCCGAGTTATTCAGTATTTTTTACACACCTCCAGAGGGCTGGGGTACCCTTTGGTTTACATGGGCTGACAATCCCCCAAATCCCAGGAGGCCAACAGCAAGACTGCAGGAGGTGTGAGTGAATGAAGCTGGGATGCTGGCAGCTGGAAGCTGAGATCCCGGCGGGCAGCACAGCCCCTCGCCCAGCACCACAGGACTGCCGGAATCACAACCGATGATACATCGGGATGGGTGTGAGAGGAAGGAGAGGGGCGGTTCTGAGCAGGTGGAAACGAATCCTCCAGAGATGCGGCTCAGAAGTCCCCGGGGGAAAAAGAGTGGGCAGGGATGCTTCCCGACTTCCCCGAGGTCGCGTCAAGAGCTCAAAATGAGAAAAACGCAAACTCATCCTTCTCCACGTCCTGCATCCCTCGGTGGTTGTGCTCAGCCGGTTGCCGGCTCTCAAGTCAGGGCGGGCCTAGGGCGGGCAGGCTCGGGATGCGGCGGCTGCTGACGGATGCCCGGCGGCCGGAGGTTCCCCCGGTAGAGGCGAGCAGCGGCTCCGCAGCCTCCGCTCGGGGTGTTCCAGCAACCTTTATCCAGCCCTCCCCCGGGCGACTGACCTCCTCCCCTCCTCCGGTGCCGGGGTAACGGGGAAGGCTCTGACCGGAGCCCTCCCGGCGACACCCGCCCACCCGCTGCCGCTCGCCCGGTGCTCACCTGCGCCCGAAGAGCTTGAGGCCGGTGAAGCGCTTGTTGCTGTGCCGCCGGCCCAAGGGAGGCAGCTGTCCCCGCTCGGGTTCGGCGCCGCCCGAAATTCCGGAGGAAGCCGCGGTGGTAAGGGCGGACGATGAGGAAGAAGAGGCGGAGGGCGAACCGCCGGCCGCCGGACACCAGGCCGCCTCCATGCCCAAGCTTTGAGGCTCGGCGCCACCGCTACCGTCGCCTCTGGCCAGGGGTGGACCCTTGGGGCGGGAGGGAGGCGGTGCGGCCTCCACCGCCCCCGCCCCGCCGGGCCGGGCCGGCAGCGGGCAGGAAGTGCGGCCATGCCCCGGAGGTACTGAGGCGGTGCGGAGCCGCCAGCGCCCTCTGCAGCCCCGCGGGGAGCGAGGGGAGGCGGCGGCTTGGGGTCCGGAGCTGTGGCGCGGTGCCCGGCGCTGCCGGCTCAGGAAGCCGAGTGTCAGCCCCGCTGTCGCCCCGAAGAGGTTGTGCAGCACAGTCGGCTCAATAGGTTCCTCCGCCTCCCATTGTTCACCGCCGGACGGAGGGTCGGAGCCAACAGCCTCACCGCCGCCGCCGCCCTCTCTGGGGACTGGGAGCCACCGTCGGCTTTGCTTCGAGGCAGACACTGAGGTTCCCTGCCCGCGTTTTGCCTTCCCCTCTGAGACACCAGCCCCACCTCGGGTCCCTATCCGGGTGGCTGGCAGTTTCGGGGGGCAAGGGGCTGGCCTGGTGCTCATGGCTGGCAATGCTGAGGCTGTCATCAGCCAGGACACGCTCTCACGCCGGGCAGGAGCCATAGGCTGCCCTCTTTTGCATGGAGAACGGGCTGGCTGTGATGGCCGCTTTCCCTGCTGCCCCAAGGGCTGCCAGGTCAGGCTTGAAATCCAGGGCTGCAGGGACTGCCCAGCAAGATCCCAGCTGCCAGCCCATTGTGGCTCCTGCTGCTGACCTATAAACCCTCTCGGAGCAGGCTCCGCTGACCACCTTAAGTGCCCAGCATTCCCAGGAGGGATGGTGGGGATGGGGAGACATCTTCCCGCTCCCACCATCTGCAGGAAAAACCTGACAGTCCAGCCCTGCTGACCTCATGGGCTGGCAGGCTTCGTGCTCAGACTTCCTGCACTGCCCTGCAACATCCCCGCTGAGGAGGCCGTGCTGGCGCTAGCAGTAGAAGAAGAGGAGGGGGGGATTGTTGGCAACACACCAGGAAAGCATGGGAAGCCTTTCCCCCACCCCCTGAAGCAGGGGCTGTCAGCACCAGCCATAGCACCTCATCTCCCAAGAGCAAGAGAAAGGCAGCAGAGCCTGCCTCAGCAGGTACCTCATCTCTACCTACCCCGGAGGGCTCTGGGGAACGTCCCAGGAGCGGTGCCGCCACATCTGCTGCAGCACGAACTGATGCGCTCAGACGGCCTGGGCTTCACGAGCTTTCTTCCTCCCACAGCAGACACTTCCCGGTGTCATCCCGCAGGCAGGTCCTTGGCAGCGCTCCGGACACCCGCCCGGGGCTCTGGCTTTGTTTGCACCCTTCACCTGGTTCCTCTCTCTGCACTTCCTGGAAGTGTCAGAGCTGCTGTCATCGCAGCCGGCTGCGCCGTGCTCCTACCCCGGCAGCCTGCAGCGTTTGGCCACCTATTCTGGACCCTGTCTGGAAAAGCCTTACACACGCCCTCAGCAAGCAGGAGCACACCCTGGCGTGACAGCCTGCGTAGCAAGGAATCTCACTTCCCTTGCTGGGCCAACGAAAGCTCCGGGGCTTGAGACTGGATCCTCTTCCAAAGATATCCCAGTACCACCATGCAAATGGGGCATGGAGAGTAGTTGGTCCCCTGCAGCCTACCCCATGCCATGTGCCTTGTCAGCCCTCATATTACTGCAGCACTCATTAACCCCCATATATACGTTCCTCCTCTGCAGCTTGTGTCCAAACACCCTCCAGCCATGAGTCTTCTCACCTTGTGCAAGGGTTTGTGAAAAACCCACCTGAGTAAGGCAGATGGGGGGGACTGTGGGAAGCACAAGCATCTGGTAGGCTCCAGGCTAGCATCCAAAGAGCAGAGAGACAGCCTGACATTTGTCATCCACCCTGCTGTGGGTCTGTAGGGTGCAGCATGAACCTGGAGGCTCAGTTTGTCCTCATCTCCAAAAAACCTGGCTCTTCACAGCCAGACACTGCTTGGTCTGCTTTGGCTCCAGCAGACCTTCATTCAGATCAGTGATGGTGGGGGTCTGTGGATGGCTTTTGTGCAGCCACAGAAAATGAAGTGAGCAGAGCTAGACCCTTCAGCCTGTCCTGTGTGGGTGGCGTTTCTAAAGGGGCACATGATCTTGCTTCATATTCCATCATTGAAAGGGAAAAAAACAAACCCAAAACATCGCCAGACCTTGATCTTGCCAGGCAAGGTCTGAAACCAAGCACAACCCGCTGCAGTAATTACCATGCAGAGGGAGGAGGAAAAAGCTGGTCCTGGATGCCTAACTCCAGTGCAGATATTGGGAAGGGTAAAGTTTTGTACCAAAAGGGTTTGTCAGCTCTTTGCCTGTAGGTTCTCCCTGCCTGCAGATATTTCCCTTTGGTTTTGTGCTGCTCCCCTTCCCCAGGCACTCTTACTCTACCAGGGAGCACTGGTGAGGCCTGCCCTGGGGACCCTCACCCTCCTGTCTCTACTGTGTCCATGTGTCCTTCCACAGTTCTGTACCTCCCTCAAGCTTTGTGGAAAACCATGGGGGACCCCATAGAAAGCCCAGTTCTGGCTGTTCTTGGTCAGGAGACCAAAAGGGAGTGACCCAGCTGGCACTGGCTTCTCTGCTGCCAGCACAGGGGAGCAGTGTCCCTTCTCTCTGTGCTAGTGTGTGCAGTCCCCTGGTAAGGAAAGGGTTAAGCTGCCTGCCTGGCAGGATACCTGACCCTGTGATTCTTTGTGAGCTGGGATCAGATAAGACAAGGGATGGCCAAGGGAGGGAATGGCAGCCTCTTCAGTTTAGGTTCAGGGATCTCAGCTCTGCCCATCCGCAGCTGCAGTTTTGCATTGCCCCTAACTCAACCTCCCTGTTGTCCTTTTCTTGGGGACTCCCACCCCACACTCCCACCACGCCACCCTACCCTGTGCAAGGCTGCAGCTGTGGGGACAACCAGGGAAGTCTGCAGCCTCATGGAGCAGGTCTGGTCCACCTGAAGTGGAAAAACATAAGCAGGAGGGAAGACAAGAGCATCCCCTCTGTCAGTTGTGCAGTCTTGGAGCAGCTTGAACTATGTCTGGTTTAAGATGAGGCTTGGGGTTGTGTTGCACTGTTCTGCCTGCTGGCATGTCCCTGTGCAGTCAGGTTGTACCTACAGCTTCCCCGTTTCTCCCAAACTGCCTCTTGGGATGTTTCCATCTCTTGTTACACACAGCCCAATCCCCAGTGCACCACTGCCTTGCGCCTAGGAGCATCCAGGATGAGAGCCATGGAGTGAATACACACCAGCACTGCTGACTGCCTGATGCTGACTCCAAACTCGACCCCGTGCCCCATCTCTGTGCCTGATGGTGGGGCCACCCACCACTGCTGGGATTGCCATGGTGCCTCTCACAAGCACTATACAAGCAGAGCTTGTCTCTGGTGTGGGTCAGAACAGGGGATGGTGAGACACCCTTCTCACCCCCCAGCCAAGGTCTGTGAGGAGCCATCTACTCATTAGAATCATAGAATCATAGAATCGTAGAATCATAGAATCACAGAATGGGCTGGGTTGGAAGGGACCTCAGAGATCATCAAGTCCAACCCTTGATCCACTCCCGCTGCGGTTCCCAGCCCATGGCACTGAGTGCCACATCCAGGCTCTTTTGAAATATCTCCAGGGACGGAGAATCCACTACTTCCCTGGGCAGCCCATTCCAATGGCTGATCACCCTCTCCGTGAAGAAATTCTTTCTAATATTCAACCTAAACTTCCCCTGGCACAACTTAAAACCATGTCCTCTTGTCTTGTTGAAAGTTGCTTGGGAACTTTAGAACTTCCCAGTGCTGTGAGCTTCCCTCCAGCCATGCCAGGGAATGCCAACCACCTCCCTTGCCCTGCTGCACAAAGGGATGCAGAGACAGATGCCTCTGTCAGAACAGAGCGGACTTGGCTTGCTGGAAATGAACAGGAATTGGATTATGCTGCTCTGCACAGCCAGGATAATGCGATTAAAAGGCTAACAGGCAGGACTTGGAGGAAAGTGGCCCCTCTCTGCCTCCCTCTTCCTGCAGCTGGAAGCTCTCCTTTTCTTCCTCCCCAGCCCTTGCCCAGCCCCTTTGGGACAGAGGGGGCTGCACACCCTCTGCCCCAAGACACAAACCCAGAGCTCAGCCAGATATGAAGGCAGAAGAAAGAGAAGATGGCAGACAGCCACAGCCAGCTCCCCTTAGCCCTGCAGAACTACAGCTTCCCTCTCCCCAGCAGGCCCTGCCAGCTCTCCCCTCTGCCCCAGCTGTACCTGTGACCAAGCTCCCTTGCTATTTACATGACAAAACAGCACCTCTGCTCAGCTCTATGGGTTATTTTTATCTCCCCAGCACAGAACAGCCTCTGAGATGCATTATCTTCCTCCTATCTGCCAGCCAGGGAGTATGCCAAGCAGCTGAAGTGCCCTGTACCTCACCAGCAGGGACAGGACCAGCAAGGGGATTCCCTGCTTTGCTCCACATGGAATAATGCCAGGTGTGGCGCTGGGAGCACAAGAGGGACCCCTCTCCCCCATGCCACAAGATATGAGGGGCTCTGTGGTGCGTGGGCTCCACAGCCTGGGTGCTGTCTCCAGAGGTGTCTGAGAACAGAAGCGACTGCTGTGGCACCCGGCACATCTCTCACCCCATAGATGTAACCTGCAGGGAACCTGTGCAACAAGCTTTTGTCTGCTTGTGGTTTCCTTTCTGGGTAAACAGCCCTGCAGGCTGGGTTGCAGGGAGCGGTAGCTGTGACAAAAGCCACTGCTGCAAGCATCACCCCAAAAGCAACAGCCTAAGTGTCAAAGATGAGAGGCAGCCCAGGACTGCGTGGGTCCTTGGCTCCTCTGGAGAGGCTGGAGCACTGCTGTGGCCCATCAGAACCTGCCACAGGCCTTCCTGGCTCCAGGTCACAGGGTTTTTCTTAGAGCAAAGCTACCCCAAGCCTCCAACTCAAAGGCTGTCCCACTCAGGGAGCTCCTGCCCCACCACAAAACCTTGGTAGGAGGTACCTGAAGCCAGAAGGCATTGACTGCAGACTCCCCTTGGCTTGAGTGGGGCATGGCACGAAGCCCTGGTTCTTGCTTGGCCTTTGCTGCAGTGACAGAGAGCGACAAACTGTTGTAGCAGAAGCACCTTCCTACTGAGAAAATTGTCCCAGAATGTGCAAATCTGGTGCACAAGCTATCATCATTAATAAGCTTGGCACGAAACTCTTACTCAAAGCCCTAAATATAATCTGAGAGCTGAGGTCTCATCCACTTGCCCAAGGTGCCTCCATGCCCTGCAGCAGCTATTTATGGAAGGAACTTTATTTCCATGGGCTTAATATGATGTCTGCTTATTTCAAAACCTTTATACAGCAGCCCGTGCCACCTGCCCCTTGTGATGCCTGATGGGTCCCAGAAGGAAGAGGCAGGTTGGCAGCAGGAGGATGGGGCCCTCCAACCTTCACTTCACAATGAGGACACCTCTGATGCCCACAGCCCAAGAAGGAAATCCTCCAAACTCTCTAGCAGGGTTCAGTAAGAGCCTCCAGAGCCTCTGGAGCCAGGTAGTGGGCGAGGGGATTTCTGTCAGCCCTCCCTTAGAGCATCTCATGTTCCAGGAGAGGGACCAAATGAAAGGTTCACACAACAGCTCCATCACCACCTGACCTGCACCAAGGAGCAGCCAGCCCCAACCCTGCCAGGGTGTAGCAGAACAACACAAGCAGCTTTTCACTCACAAACACTTCCTGTCACATTTTCCCCTCCCTTTTGCTCAGCTGCCCAAAACAGAGGGTGAAGGAAGTAGCTCATCCCAAACACTGTCTCCCTCACCACTAGCCTGCAGGTAGCCACAGCATCCTCTCCAGACTCCTCTCTTCTGCAAAGCTCACATTGGATGGAACAAAGCTTCTTCCAGAGAGACTCCTTGTGAGGTCTGAGGACAGAGGCACTCTGCAGAAGGGCAGCAAAGGTCAGAGCATGTCAGGGGCATGGGGCAGCCAGGGTAGGATGAGCAGGATGTAAAGAAACCTCAGCAACCTTAGACATTTCTGGAGCAAATTCAGGCTGATCAAATGAGATTGCAATACGGTCCCTTCCTCCCTCGGGGTGACCAGATAATTGCAGCTGGCTAATTTCCTTTGCAAAATGTGTCAGGCACATCTGGAGGTATGCAGCTAAGAGGAGACAATCCTGCTCTGTTCCCTCCTCTTGGCACAGTAATCCCTCATCCTCAGTAGCATGAGTGCAGACATCCTCCCACCTCTGCACAGCATCTTGGCGAGCAGCCCCAGGTACCAAATTTGGGCCAGGAGGGCTGCACGTTGCCCCATCTCATGGCAAGGCTCAAGGGTGCAGGGCTGCCTTGGGAAGGAATCTGCCACCCTGGCTCCTGTTCACCACCCACTGCAGGAATAAAAAGTGCTCAAGATGAGTCAGCTCCTGGGCCCTCCTGCACTGCAGGCACGAGTATGATTTCCCATTAGTTCCCATTATTGCAGTATTAGGAAGCAATTTGCTCACAGTGTGCAGCACAGCCCTTGCAAGAGGGTAGAAGGGCTGCTGTCCGTATGGAAGCACAGCTAGGAGGTGACAGGTAGCTCCTGCCCAAAATCAGACCCCACCAGAGCTCTGCACCCCGGAGTTCCTCAGTCCCAGGAGATCCCATTCAGCCTCTGCCCACCAGGGCAATGGGCATGGCCCCAGGAACTGTGCTGGTTTTCCAGCTGCTTGTAAACTACCTGGTGCTTACCTAGGAAACTGTAAAATGGTGAAACTGAGCCCAGGAGAACACAGAGATGTCCCTGGGCCAAGCCAGCTCAGGAGAAGGGTAAGGAGGAAGCTCCTCTGCTTGGTCCCAGACCCTCACAGTAGCCCAGGGTCATTCCTGCAAGTGCTCACTTTTACTCTGAGCAGGTGCAGGGTGAAAGGATTTCTCCTAGCCTGTGCCTGAGAACCATTCTGCAAAGTCTGGGGGTTCTAAATGGTAGAAGGGCTTAAATAGTGAAAGAAAGGGGAGGGTGAGACACTAGACCTTATTCACTGTGAGAGAAAGAATAGAGCTGAGCTCCTGGAGGTGCTGACCCAAGGAGAATTTTAGACTGTATGGCTGGAGTTGGGAATAGGAACTCAGCTGAGCATCACTAATCAAGGGCTCCCATAAAGATGCCAAGGAAGCTATGAAAACCACTCTGTGCCTTCACTGCTTTTGCTTGGCTATAGCAGGGGTGGTTGAGTCCTGAGAGGACCAGTATCAGCAGAAGAGTGACACCAAGAGCCAGGACAGATACTTCTGCTGCAAGGTGCCCACAAAGTGCATGTTTCATAAGACTCATCCTCTATGCCTTCATCTTTGCATGTTCAGCCTCCCCAGACCAAGGTTTATGGAGCTGGAAGTTAGGGGATATTTGCCTTGGGGCAGAGGAGGAAGAGGAGAATGCAAGTTATCAGAAGTTGCTTGTATCCAATGCACTGAACATCCAGAGCTAAGCCTCTGCTGCAGAAAAAAGAGGGAAACATCCAACCCACAACCCATTCCAGAGCTTGTGGGAGGCTCTCATGCGTGGGCTGCCTGGAGGGGTGCTGAGGAGGCATCACAGACCTGAGACAGCTAAGGGGAGTAGGGTAGAAGGAGGAATAAGGGAGCCTTTGAGGGTAACAAAAGGACTGTCACTGGGGTGGGGGCTGTTGCATGGATGGGGAGGGAAAGGGACTAACTGGTACCTTTGCCCCTGTGCTCAGATAGTTTCTGCTGGGAAGGTACCAGTGGCCCCTGGGAAGAGCCAGCCCTGACTCACAGGAGGGAGATTCCTTGGGACAGGGCACTCCTTCACCCCAGCCCAACCCCACTGCTCAGGAACCCAGGAGTTCCTACCTGTAGGAGACCTGCTTCCTGATGGCCAAGTGCAGGAACTGCTCTTCCACCTTCGACACCATCTTTGCTCCTCTCATCTCCCAAGCTGGATCCTGTCTGTGGAGGCCCAAGCCTTGTGCTTGCCCGACACTCTCTGCATCCTCTTCTCCCAGGAGGCTCGCCGCAGCCCCCCTGGCCACCTCACCATCCCCCCTGGCCAGGGTGAAGTCTTTCTGGCTCCCAGGACCTTCAGCCATGCTGGGTTGAGATGCCTCTCCAGGCAGGGATTCCTGCTTTGTCCCCACAAGCTTCTCTGGCAACTTGGTCCAGCCTGGAAAGCTCCCACAGTGATGCTTCTCTTCACCTCCCTGGGGCCACAGGACAATCTTGGAGAAGCTTAGATACCTGGAGGAGCACAACTACAGAGGAAAAGCAGTGTCCAACCTTTTGCAGAGGTATTTATTGGTCTCTTGATAGCGCTTCAGGCTGTTGAGGTGCTGCAGCTCAGCCTCTCTCTGTCTCCACTGCCCTGACAGAGCAAAGCAGAGGAACAGCTGATGGAAACCTGGACACCTCTTTGGACCTCTCCTTGGACTATTCAGCACTCCAAGGGTGGTGGTGAGGGAGCAGGAAACACGGCACTCACTGGAGAAGGGGTTTGAGGAGAGAATGCATCCAGGGATGGCGATGCTCCCAGCAGGCAAAGGAGAGCCTGGAGTACCTCCTGCAAGATCTCCTCGGGGCCAGGAATGTCCCTTGGAGTCCCCGGTGGCAGCAGCCAGCTGGCAGAGGCAGGCAGTGAGGAAAGTGCCTGTGCAAGGAACCTGCAGCAGCCCTCAAAAGACAAAGCAGAATGAGAGCTGAGTGTTGGAGGGAGGAGGGCTGCAGAGAGCTGCAGCTGGGGAGGCAACGAGCTGCAGCTGGGGAGGCAACCTGGTGTCACCTTAGAGACACTCGGAAACTGGCACTTAACCCTTCAAAGGCCGGGGAGACAAAGCAGGGTGACAACAGAGCTGCCCCTCGCTGCTCACAACCCAGCTGGCATCTGCCTTCCTTCAAGGGCTGCTCAGGGAGCTGGCTCTCAGCCACCCATCTTGACCACACGAGAAGCCAGGTAAAGTCAGCCAGCCTGCAAAACTGGATGACAACAGCCCTGGCAGAGGACAGTACCTGCTGCTCTGGCTGACCCCAGGGGGGCTGATGGGCTGACCCCATCCAGGGGTGGGCTCTTTGAGCTGTGGTACCCAAGAAAAGGATGTGGCTGCAGTGTGGCTTCCCTCCTCCCAGCAGGCTCATGCAGTTCCTTGCCACTTGGGAGACCAGATTATCCCCGTTTTTCACTAATTGAAGGCATATTTCCTTCAGTCCTGGCATCCAGAGGTAGAAAAGCCTTTCTGTCCTCTGCCCACATCCATCAAGAGACTTCCATTGTCTGTCTGTCCTGGGTTGGGACTGCACTTTGTGGTCCCAGTCCCAGCTCTGGCCTGCCTCAGCCTTGCCTGTCCCAGTGCTGCAGACACCAGCTGGGCTGAGAGATCCCCACAAAGCTGTCATATGTGCCCAGTTGCTTCTTTTGGATTTGTACTGCCCTAGATTCACCCGCTGAGACTTTACCAGCTGGGGAATGGGAAATTTGAGGTTTGGGTCTGTTAGAGCTATGCCCTGCACCTGTTGCCCATGGTAGGGTCTTACAGTGATGTATTACATCAAGAACACATTGCAGTCACCCCTAATCCCATTGTCTTCCCGTGAAGGGCTGGTATGACAGGAGCTGGAACATGTCCTCAGCCTTCTCTGACTGTTTATCACCCTGTGATAGTTGTCAGAAGCAGCTCATCCATCTTGCCAGCTGAATTTCAAGTCCCCAAACCTTTGTCTGACCCTAGATTTCATGACGACATCTTCCCCCATTCTGTGCCTACTGGAGGATTTGTGCCTCCCAGGGGCATGGCAGCACCTGAGCCCACTCCTCTGCACAGTCGTGACTCGCAGGCAGCCCTGCACCCACCTTTCTGTGTGACTCAGCCCCTCCAGCCCCCACAGGGGTTTTGTTCCCCCTGACGTGCCACTGGGCGAGCAGCTTCATACTCACTTGCTGGAACTGAGACTTGCCCAGGAGCTTGCCACTGCTCCCCACAATGATGCCTGGCCCTGCTCCTCCGTGGGCAGATGTTGGGAGCAGGCTGTGGGAAGGAGCAGCAGGCACCCAGCTAGTGCAAGGGGACCTGTGGCATCTCGCTGCTTCTCACCACCCACTGGTGGCACTTGGCTTCCACACTCCGTCCCAGGGGTGTCCCCATTCACCAGATATTCTGAGAGTCACCTTCACCCAGGCTGGCCGGGCTGACAGTGCAGGGCAGGGCTGGGCTGCCCAGAGGAGCTACAGAGCATGCAGAATGGACTGACACTCCCAAGAGATTTTAGCAAACATCTCTGCCTTGTCCCTCACAGTTGAAGGAGTCTGTGGCCACCATGCTAAGGAAAGGGATAGCCAGGATGGGGTGGATGTGAACTGGAGCCTGGAGAGCAGGGGGTCTGTGTGCCTGAAGTGGGGGTGAGCCACGTGGGTTTTTTTTCTCACTGATGGCTGCATCCGTTCTTCAGGAGAGGGAAAGAGAGACCCTTATTGCAGAAAACCTCCAAAGAGGCAGGCACAGCAGAGTCCCTGAGCTGGCAGTGCTGGGAGATCAGGAGGGGCAGGCCAGTGGGTGCCTTCTGCCTTCCAATGGGGGCCAATCCTCTGCTAGGGGCAGTCAGTAGAGGATTTTAACACAGAATCCACCTTCTACCCGTGTGGCAAACTGTATGGTTGTCACACAGACAGTGTATCCAGATTTTGTGTGTCTGGAGAAGAGGAGGCATCATGGGGTATGCCCATACGAGGGGAGGTAAAGGATTGCTCAGCCTTCTGCATTTCTCTCTGCCCACTTGTGTCTGCAGAGTGTTTCACGTGTCTGTCACTTAATGGGCTCACCACCTTTCCCTTGGAGGATGTTACCAGATGTTCCCTGGAAAGAGCAGGCAGTCTCTGATTGGGGACAACATAGCAGGGCAGTGGGGGGTTCTTTTAAGAGCTTTCTTCTTGCACCTGTTTCCCTTGACATTTTGGAGCATGTATGAAGGCCACAGGCCAGAATCTTCCTGGACGGCAATTACTGAAGAGTTCGGTGATGTACATGGACAAGCAAGACAGGAACACTTTACCTGGATGAAATCTGCTAGGTGAGAAGCCTGGTCTTACAGTAGAAGGAGGTTGTTTTTATACATGGTGCCCCAGGGAAAGTGTTGGACAGTGTCTGTTCTGTCTCGGCAGTACAGACCCTGCCATGATGAGCGCTCATCAATCTTGGCCACTGTTCAATGACCAAACTTGTCATAACAGGGTTGCAACAGCCCACTGCTTTACTCCTCTCCACAAGGAAATTGCAAACCACAGAAAGGCATCTTTGCAAGCCCTGAGTCTCACATCCTCCTCTTGGCAAAGCCCAGAGTCAGGAGATGGAGCCACCTTTTAGCATCTCTGAAAGGGACATGGGCTGCCTTCCCTCCATATGGGGTCTGATTGCAAGAAGTTGTTGTTTCAATGGCCAAATTCTAATGAACCCACTAGGAGATTTAAAAAAAAAAACAACAAATATTTGTTTTTTAGACCCACTGTTGGCTTGTGTTTCACACAGTCAGGGCAAAACCTAACAGTTTTTGCAGATATAAATAGGGTACAAGTTGACAGACAGCCTGGTCCCATGTCACTACTGATCTCAGCAGCTGCTGTTTTTACAGTTAACTGAAGGAGTTAAGTGTTTTTTTCAGACAGGGTGGGATCAGAGCCATGGTGCCACTAGAAATGTCTTTGTTGTACAGACCCCTGTGTAGATTCTTCATCAGAGAAGTTCATTGCACCCCATAAACTTTCTTCCATCATCTTTCTCCATCCAAGAGGATTACACTAGCAGTATTTCAGAGAGTGAGAGGAAACTGAGGCAGAACAGTTCTGACCTGTTCAAAACTGCAGCAGAATCACAGTGCTGCTGAAATTAAAACATTCAAATTTGCTTCTTGTCCCTGACAAGAGGTTCCAGCACTGAAACAAATCTGCACATGGCCAGGGAACAGGACAGTCAGGCAGCAAGAGATGAGGAACTGTGCATGTGGGCTAGTGGGACAACCCCACCTCAGTGAAAGGACCCATCAAGCCAGGGCTGATGCTGCATCTTTTTATTTTATTTTTATTTTGCTTCACTAAGCAATTGCAGAGCAAGTGATAGGAGGAGGAAAAAAGGTAGATTGGAAAAAGCAAAACAAAACAAAAAAATCCCAAAACAAAGAAACAAAAAAAACCAACAAACCCAATGACAACCAAAAAAAACCCAAACAAAAAACAAACAGGAGGGAAGAGGCAGCTGCTGTAGTATAAGGGGAAAGTGAGCTGCCAACAAGAAAGAAGTCCATAGATGCCAAGCCCGCACTAATTCTTAATAAAATACAATACTGAAAATAGGATCTGAGAGTCTCCAAAATACAATATCTTAAGGGATTGGCAATAATACAAAATAAGGTTCATTATGTACAAACGTGTTCTGCTCTTGGTCTCTGTACAACGGTGGGAGTGGGAGGCATGGGGACATGTTCAGTGGAAGTGTTGGGGTGGAGGAGGATGTGCTTGGACCCAGCAGTGGTTCTGTGTGCTTGGGTGGAGGACAGGGAACGCAGTGGTATCTGGTGACCAGCAGGTCCTGTGTGACCCTCAAAAAGAGCAGAGCTATGTTGAAAGCCTTCCTTTTTTCCTCATCCCTCTGGCCACTTTGTTGGTTGCAGCTAGCTGTGTCCAAATTAAATAGCTTCAGGGGCTTCAGGTTTCAAAAGGGAGAAAAGAGGGATGTGAAGGCCCTTCCCTTACTTTTCCCAGTCCTCGAGCAAGAGCCACCCCATTCTTCCTCCCTGGGGAGCCCTCTCCACTCCCAGCCTGGCAGGAAAAGAGGGGCTGGGGCAGTGCAGAATCCAGGGTGCTTGAAGAGGAATAAGCTGAAAAGGAGCCTGCTGTGAGAACTGGTAGAGTGCAGAGGCACTCCCATGTACATCCAGGGGCCAAACTGCCACCTTCCAGATCTCCAACACTCATGTCCCACATTGTCATTCCATAAAATGGCAGCTGAAGGAACAGAGCAAGGAGACACCTGAGCCTTTCAGCAGGGCATTTGCTGGGGAGGTAGAAGGGTCAGAAATGGGCTGTCTGGTTGCTAAAGAGAATGGCACAGGCTTGAGATGAGGTAATTTCAGCACCATATTTGACAAGTCTGGCCTGAAGGGTGGTATGGCAAGAGTTTGCTACCTTTGGTGCTCACACTGAGAAGGATCCTGGCTGATTCCAACATTCCATCTCTTTCCTGGCAGATGTGTCTGTCACCAGAGATGCCAATATGTCCTCAGTGGCTTTCATGACACTGCTGTGGAGAATGTGAGGGGAATGATGGCTATTTGACAGGCTGCAGAGCTCTCCTTGGTGGTTCTTAGGAAGACCCCATTTGAAGAAGCAGAATTGGGGCCCAGGCTATGGGAGCAGGTTTCTCTCACCTATTCTTAAAGGAGAAGGCCTGCAGAATGGAGGGTGAAGATGCCACTGACCTGGTTAGCACTGCACTGCAGGGCCCGAGCTTGGAATAGAAAGGGAAAAAACACCCCTTCAAAGCAAGGATGCTGAGCATGGAAAGAAGGGGGTTGTGGGGCAAAAGTATTCTCTGTTTCAGAGCTCTGGTATTCCAGAAGCTGCTGGCTAATCTTTATGTGGTTTATCTGTCTGGGACCTGTCTCCCACACTCCGTTTTTGTGCAGATCTTTGCAGATAGTTGGCATGGAAGTTATGTAGGCATGGCCATCAAGAGAAAACTAGAGCAAGGAAGAACTAGGTTTTCTCTCAATAGAAACAGGAGTATACTAACAGATGGAGGGGAAGGAAGGGAGGAGCTCAAACTCTCCAGAACCATCTCTTCCACATGAACATCAACCATTCCTAAGACCCCTAGGCAGGACAGTAAATCCAACACACTCTCTCTCTTCTTCAGGTGCATCTGATGTAGCCAAGGGGTACCTGCCTGGGGACAGCTCCCTTGGTCTGGAGGCTTTGAGGAGTGAGCTGAATTGAGAGCTTCCCCTGATCTCCCTTCACTCCAAGGTGAGCCCACACCCATAGGGTAGTGCTCATTTAAACAGAAGGTAAGGCCAGGAGAAGAGAGCATCTCAGGGCTTCACCTGACATTTATTGCTGGTTCTGGCAGTCCTGTGACTCCCAAGAGAGATCTGTACTAATGGGGCAAGGGGGACATAGGGAAAGGGAGGAGCTGAACCCAAGGCTGATTAAAAGAGTCTGAATGCAGTGTTCTCTCCTGCCAAGTCCCCTCAGTTGCTCGGTGAGGAGGGAATCCTGCAATTAGACAGATGAGGGCTTGAGGTTCAGCAGCTGCTACAAGTATTCAGCTGTCTCACTGGAGCTTGTCTCCCTGGAGAAAAGACAAGACAAGGCATCAATCAAGGTTAAAGGTTCATTGCAGGCTTCTATGCAAATTCACCTCTCTACATGCCCAGCTGGTTTGCTCTGACAGGATGGAGCCCTTCCCCAAGGCACTGAATAACCAGCAAGCTTGGGACCACATGAATCACCAAGTCCTCCTCAGCTCAATGCCAGTGAGACACTGCCTTATGCAGTCCCAACTTTTGCTTTAGCAAATGAACTTGGTCTTATGCTCCCCACCAATATTTGTCTCCTCCAGCCACTGCTCTTCCTTTTTTCAGCCTCTCCCAGGCAGCTCAGCTCTCCTTAGCTTGCAGGAGAGGGGACATGCCTGCTGCTCACTCCCAGAAACCATGCTGTGTTTGGGGGGTAGGAGGGTGGCCCCTACCTGCTTACCTCTCATGAAATTGCTCTTTGAGGTGGGTGAGAGTTGGGTCAGTTTGGTTCTGGTCAGAACCCTCCATCTGGGATTTGCTCAGATATTTTGCCGTTTCATGTGTCCTGGCTAGATGAGGCCTTCCCTTGACAGATGGACCCTTTTCAGCCTCCCACCCCTCAGGATGGTCCATGGTTAGGAAGGAGCTATAGCTCTCTTCTAAGGAGCTGGCACCCTCATCATAGAAAAGAAGGCTCCGTGACTGAACTGAAAAAGAGAAGAGTATTGGTTAACAAAGAGGACAAGGTCTCTTGCATCAGTGTGGGTCATGGTGGTGGTTTCAGCACATGCTCACCCAGCTATGGCCTTGTCCATATGCTGGAGGCCTGCTCATCAGGATACCTGCCTCCCCCCAGCTTCAGGAGGCAGGTACAGCCTGGGGCACAGCCTCTTCAGAAGGCAATCAGACTGCCCTGGGACTTTTCCCTCATGTTCCTTCCTTCAACACTTGTCATGTTTTGGGACAGTGGTTAGCAGAGAAGGACAACAGGTCCAGACAAGGTACTGTTTTCAGAGTTTGTACCACTGACAGCCCAGGAATCTCCCCTCTCCACAGCTCCAGCCTATGGGGTAGGCACCAAGGGAGGGGGATGCTACCCCTGAACTCGGAGTGTTGAGAGAAGAGCTGGAAATAGTTTGACAGGGTGTACTGGAGGAATTCTGTTAGACTCACTCTTACTAGTTGTGTAAATGTCTGGTGCTGGTGTTGCTTTCACTGTCTGCGATGCTGAAGAGAACTCAGGGAGGCAGGGCATCAGGGATCCCAGGATCAGAACAAAGCAGAGTGCCAGGACCTAGAGTAGAGATCAGCACAGAGTTAGTGCCACTAGCTATGGAAACACTTCTCTGCAGCACATGAACACAAGGCTGGGTGAGGACACGTGGTCAGGCTGACAACTGGGTCACTGTGGTCCCTCAGGGAAGGAAAGGCCTTGCTGTAAATCTAAGAAGGGAAGACAGAAGGTTCCTTGTGTTGCTTTATTTGAAGCACTTCTGGTTCAACGGTGAGAATTTGCCCATTCAGTTGATGAGAGGAGGTGGAAGGCAGAGCTGAGGAACACGTTGAGAAAGAGGGAGACTCACCAGAAGGGACTGGCCAAAGGGAACCTGACCCTCGGTAGGAGCTGTAGTGGACTGTAAGAAAACCAGTTCACTGGGAGTAATCTGTGAGGTACCACCAAAGATAAAAAAGTGAAGCTACTGTCCATGCAAGGGCAGAAATTACAGGAGAACTGCTGCCACCTAATACCCAATAGCAAGGATGGAGAGTCCAAGGAAAGAGTTACATTTATGCTTGACATGCATGTGTGCAGGACCATGTGTCCATTACCTTCTGCTGTCAGGCAGACCAGTCAGAGCCACTGGGCAGTGATAAAGGAGAGAGGCAGAAGTAAGTTCCCTGCAAATCCCCCTCTGCTGGGTCTGCACCTGTCTGTAAATTCTGCCAGCACAGCAAGGCTTCAGAGTGAGATGCCAGTGTTGCTCCTCAGAGACTCTGTAGAGTTTAGGGAACTACCAGTAAAGAGCAAGAGGGGGCATACAGGGAATGATACAGAGCCAAATCCTTATAACCTAATCACCCACAAACCATGGGTGGTATATAACCAGCTTCACCAGCTCATTGCTCAGACTGAGCATATCGAAGAGGCAATGCATCTGTTGGACATTTCTACTACCTATGTATAAACTGGCTAAATTTGACCTGTCCCTACAGCCAGCAATTGCTTTGTTGCTTTTCAGAATAGCCTTTCCTAAGTTAACATAAAGAAGCTGGCACGTGGAGGTGATTTTGAGCACCAGTGGTTTCCAGGAGACGTGGAAGCTCATATAATAGCATAGGGATTGTAAATAGTGCAGGCACTATTGTAAAGAGGGATTTTAATTGTCCAGACTCTTTGTGGCTGGTTTTAAAGTCAGAAAATTGAACATGGTCAGCATAGATGCTGTCTAGGCACATCAAATCAGGTACACAAGGCATTTAGAATTCTTATTCAACAAAAACAGAAGAAAAAAAAATTCTGAATAGATGTTGCTTGGCATTATTACAGCCACATAACTTCCCAAAAGGGGAGCTCTTACCATTACACAGGTCCCAGTCTGTGTGGGAGCCATGTTGTAAGGTCTGTAAAGTCTGTACTTCTAAACCAAAACATGTTTTATGGGCTGGGAAAGAGCAGTATACTCAACACCTTGCTTTAGCAGGGCTTTCAAGTGTGGCTTTGCAGCCCAGCATTATTTTTTCTCTCTTGTTTCAGGTGAATTCTGACTGATGCTCTTATTTGGCTCCAGTTCAAGCTCTGTAACACTTAAAAGCAGTAACTCAGATTGACTCTGAGTACCATTTATCTCACAGCTTTTGAGCATCTCACCATTTTGACCTCTCAAAAAGCAAGAGAAACTAAGAGGAAACTACTGCAGATTCAACTGGAAAGGTGAAAGCAAAATAAATTTAAAAAACTGTCCTGAGAGTGTAGTTATCAAATGGTTCACTGTCAAACTGGGAGTAAGTAGCAGATGGTGTAGCAGAAAGACCTGTTATGGCTCTGGCATGATTCAACATTTTTAGGCTTGAGTTAGATGATGGACTGTATCAAATCTGCAGATGGGAGAGACTAAAAGCAGACTGGCTTTTGGTGAGAATTCAAATTCAGAATTATCTTGACAATGGGGAGAAGTGGTCCAAGAGAACAGCAGGCAGATCCATACAGATAATTGCTGATACTTGGCTGAGACTTGTGAGGTGGAAGACCTGATTCACAGAGGAAACATGTCAGCAACTATATGGCCAGGCAGCTGTTCTATGGGAGAGGATCTAGGAGTAAAAATGAAGTATGAAGTGAGCACATGTGGGTGTGACTTTGCAAAGGGCAAATTTCAGCCCAGGCAGCATGAGCAGGTTTGCTGGCTGGCTCTCTGCATCTGTGCCCACCTTCAGGTGAAACACTGTGTACAGCTTTGGGCCTGGGACTTCCAAAAGGACATGGGGCAGTCAGAGAAAGTCTGGAAGAGAGCTCTGGGAACAACTGGTGATTCAGTAACTCAGTCTACAAGACTGAAATCATGCAATCATGGTGATTCCACAGAACAGACTGAAAGGAATTGCTTGAAAACAATGGTTTCCCAATATGTAAAAAGCACTGCACAAAGGGAGAGTAAATCAGATCTTGCTTACAGTGGGCAGGCACTGTAATATGCTTGAGCTGTTGCAAGGAAGATTGAGACAAGCAAGCAAGAAGGCTTTATCTGGGAAAGATAACAAAGCACTGGAATTCTTTGCCTGAGGAGGCTGAGTATTGTTCATCACTGGAAGCCTTCAAGATTTTGAGGCTGAGGGCTAAAAAAGAATACTTTGCTCCACACCCATGCTGCAAGGCATGATGCTTCTACTGTATGTCTTGATAAGAAGCACTGTATTTGCAAATAGAAAACAGGAACTTGGAGGCCTATGAGAGGAACTAGCCAAAGATAGAAAAGCAAATTACAAATTCTTGAAGTGCTTCAAAACTAGGAACCCTGAGACATTTTGTGTGTGGGCTGGGATGCGTGGAATGAAGGGAGAAGCAAAGAGAGATAAGACACTGTTGGAAAGCTAAATTAGGTATTTTATCAGCCTATAGCACAGGGGATATCTGGAAAGCACCTCTCCTGGACTTGCTCATTCCAGGTAATATCAATGAAGAACTGCTGGAGCCAGGGGTGCTCTGATGTACAGCTGCAGTAAGGAGCCATAAATCACTGGGCTCAGCTGGGTCACCCCCAAAAATGTGAAAAGGACTTGGGAACAAAGCCACAGAACAGCCAACAGAAAAGGCAGATCATTAAATATGGTCTGACATGAGGGCAGCAAAGAGTAGCAAAAGTCTAAGCAGATTTTGAAAAGAGAAAGTGCTGGAAATTATAGAGCAGGGGCTCTGGAACCAATACAAACTGACAGAATCAAGAGTGAAAAACAACCCCTCAGGACACCAAGAATGCTGAGAAAGTGGGGCAAGCACCTGACTATCTGTTTGTATTTCATGACAGCTAACAGTACAGAAGTGATAACTAGATACAAATAACCAAATCTGATAAATTTGTCTCAAGCAGCTACTATGACAACCCTGCAAATACATCACAGGATTGAAGGTTATATTTTTATTGTGAATCAAAAACTTTCCCCCTGGCAAAAAATGGGATGAAAAATAAGCAATTCACTCTATTTATGGCCACACACTGGCATAGTCCAAAGCTCCACAGTAAAGCCAATATTGTTTAACCATGTTTCTCCACTATGAGAAATGAGAGGCAAACAGGGACAACTAAAATTAACAGACAACTCTGAGTCATTTGGGTTAGTCCAAAGGACAAATTAAGAGAATCCCAGCTGGATTTAACAAAGCCTGATGTGCTTGCCTACAGCATGAACAGATGCCATTTCTTGCTGATAAATGCAAAGTAATGCCCACTGGGGGGAATGCTTGAACTGTTCATTTGCCCCCCTGAGTTAAACATTAAACATTACCAACTCAGCAAAATAAAACTCTCCCCACTACCTTGGAAGCTCATTGAAGATTTTTGCTGAATGGCTGATAGCTAATGAAAAGCAAACAAAGTGCCATTTTGCTGAAAGAACATGACAGTGAAAATGCAGGAATTTCTCTAATGCTGTTGCATGAACAACTGGCTCTACCAATGTATGTATGACACAGGGTCTATTTCTGGTCACTCTAACACAAAAGGAGAAATCAAATGTAATTGCCAGCAGAGCCAGGTAGCAGGGAAGTCAGCAAAGCCAGGCAATCAGCAAAGGTGTCTGGGGAACCATAACCAGTAAGGAAGATGGAAATGAAGGTCATACCATTAGACAGGTCCCAGTCTGTGTGGAAGCCATTTTATAAGGTCTGGAGACTTTCCCAGCTACCAGAGCCTGCAGCTTCTGTAACTGCTGGAGCAGAGTCCTAAGAGAGGAAACAACACAAATCAAAACTTCCTAAGCAGACAACAGCCAGTAAGTGATGCCTCAAAGCCATCTCTCAAAGCAATGGAGAAGTCTGATACCATGAAAACTGAGCTCAGGGAGAGGGGCTGAAGTTTGTAGTCAGGTCAGACACTGAACCCATTCCTGCCTGCTCCCACTCCAAAGACACACACTCTGAAGCTTGACTTATGCCCTGAACCATATGGTGGAGAGAGAAAGAAAAACCACTTTTGATCTCCTCCAGGTTCTTGAGTCTTGGCAAATTCTACAGAGGAATGTGGACAAAGCCAAATACTAAGTTCAGCAATTAATTCATTCTTTGGCTGCCCTGGCTGGAACATGTGCTCAGGTCTCTTTGCCCTGTTTAATTGAATATGGGAATCTGCACACCTAAGGACAGGGCAGTGGTAGGTGCATTACTAAAAGCTGCTGAACCTTCACTGTGAAGAAATCTGTGATGAGGGAGACCACAGAGCACAGAGTTCCCAAGGGCTGCAAATTACTGAAAAGCAGGCTACTGAGTGAGAGTACTGACTGGTTTGTACAAATATGATTGAGCTTTTTATAAAATGCCAGAACCTGTAGCCAGGAGATTACAGGAGAATCCCAGCTTTATCTCTTCTAAAATCCTCTTCTGATCATTGTGCATGTGAAGAGAAGCATCGAGCATCCTACCAGCAGTGCTCAAAAACCAAACCCAATTACAAAGAGCACAATGTATTATTAAAAAAAAATTAAAATGCTGTTGTCTTTTAGGACAGTCTCTTGATCTTGTATGGTGGGGCTCATGATTTTTCATCCATGGAAGGCAAGAAGCAGGAACTACCTACACTCCAAAAAAGGCTGGGTGACAGGCTGTGCCCTGTGGATGAGAGCAGCTGGGCATCTCCATCTCTGGCAGATGGGAAGGTCTGGCCACTCACACACCTAAGCCAGACCATGCCTGGTGCCAGCACCAGTGGCTGTCCTGGAAGCCAGACCTACAGCACTTCTGTCATGGAAACCAAGCAGGATTGCCTTGAAGAGTACACCATGAACTGCAGTGACAGCACAAGGGTAGGTGTGGGGGCTGGCTCTCTGGCAGCTGCTCTTCCCTTCAGTTTGAGCTGAGGGTGATAGAAATGGGGCTGTAAATATGAGCTTCCTCCCTCAGCAGCCCTGCAGATGACTCTGCCCTTGCTTATTACCTATTGCACCCAGAGAGAGGGAGCACAGCTGGGCCCTCCTCCAGGTCCTGCTCCCCATCCCCACTGCAAGGGTGGGAGCCTTCATTATTTGCTTCCAAGGAGGTAAATTCCCCTGGTGATCAGTTTCCCAGCTCTGCATATTAGGAGCACAAGTCTGTTTTTCACCAAGTCTGTTCAGCTCTTTCTCCAGAGAAACCTGAAACAGCCTCATTATGCCCAGGGCCTCGTATTTGTCTGAAGAGACCAAGAGCAGAAACAGTGGGGCTGAAAGGCTGGTGTGAGGGGCCTCTCTCAATGCAGCTGCCCTGGAGACAGCCAGAGGCCTGGAGGGCAATGGTGAGGGCAGCATCAGCCCAAAGTGCTCTAGGGAGGAGGAAGAGATGTAAGAAACACTCCTTTCCTCCCTCCCCATGCTGCAGCATGTCCTGGCTATCCCAACACAAACATTCCAGGCTCACTTAACAAACCCAGATAGATGCCTCACTGCTGCCATGGGCTGAAAACCAGCACCTAACTGAGCAGCACCCACTCCACTCAGAGCTGGGGAAGCCTGCCTTTGTCTTCTTGGTCCCCTGCCCCAGGGCTTCCCTGGCTTCTCCTCCTGCCCACCCTTCCCTGCCTGCCAAGGGTCAGGTCTAGCTCCTTACCTGTTTGCATTCTCTAAGGTCTCCACTTTTTTCCAGAGTTCATTGTTTTCTGTTGTGTATGTCTCAACCCTGCAAGAAGAAAAAACATAATTTGTTAGCTATAACCCATTACTAGTTAGTTACTTGTTAGTCCAAAGACAGATAAAGCAAATGGAGTCCTTGTCTCTCCCAGGGTGTGGATGCTCATCCTTCAATTGCAGATTTGGTCCTGAAGCCAGATGTTCCTTGCCTGTCTGGCTGCAGCCAGCCCCAAAGAGACCAGGGGTGAGGCTCCAGTGAGCAGTTATGTGGGATAGTTCCAGTTCAGGCTTTCCTGAGGACTGGGAGAGCCAGTGGTAGTCAGCTACAGGCAGGTCAAGTCAGGACAGACCCAAAGTTCAACAGGCATTTCCATCACTTCCAAACCCCCCTAAGGAGCATGGAAAAGGAACAGAGGGACAAATTAAAACGTCTGACAGACTGAGAACCTGCCCTGGCCCTGCGCCTTGAGCTAAGCAAGCAGTTCTGGGCAGATGCTGGGACAGCTGCGACTGCAGGCACTTGAGGGCAGCAGAGAACCTGCAGACTCCTTTCACTGCTTCAGGAAGGAAAGGGGTTAGTTAGGCTGCACTTGGGAGGAGGAAAGGGGAACGTCTCCATGCCTGTAGGAAGCAGGCCAGGGATACAGCCTGATCCAGGTTTCCAGCGCTGCCTCCGAACCAGGTTTTTTTTTTTCTCAGCCTGGAGAAGAGGAGGCTCAGGGGAGACCTCATCGCTCTCTACAACTCCCTGAAAGGAGGCTGGAGCCAGGGGGGGGTTGGGCTCTTTTCCCAAGCAACTTTCAACAAGACAAGAGGGCATGGTTTTAAGTTGCGCCAGGGGAAGTTTAGGTTGAATATTAGAAAGAATTTCTTCACGGAGAGGGTGATCAGACATTGGAATGGGCTGCCCAGGGAAGTAGTGGATTCTCCATCCCTGGAGATATTTAAAAAGAGCCTGGATGTGGCACTCAGTGCCATGGGCTGGGAACCACAGCGGGAGTGGATCAAGGGTTGGACTTGATGATCTCTGAGGTCCCTTCCAACCCAGACAAGTTTATGATTCTATGATTTCCTGTGTAAAAAGTGGGCTTGCAGCAAAGGTGTCAAACTGAATGGTGAAAGGTTGAAGGACAGGTTTTGACAAACCAGTTCTTACAGCAAGCCAGGTTGACCAAAGAATTATTTCATTCAAAAAAATCACAGAATGCTTCTTTTGCTTCACATTTAAACCTGGCATTTTTTTGAAAGCCATCTGTCACATCAACGTGCTGGTGTAACAAACCACTGAGTACATGCAGGCACCACAGCCAGGTCTGGAAAAGAGGCCCCAGCACAGAAAGCCTTGGCCCTGCCACTTAAGCAAGACCAATTTCCCAGCCCCAGCTTGAAGGATCTGGGTGTCAGTGTTTGACGCTGATGAGAGGCCATGTGCTCTGATGCCTGGATACACACATGCATACCCAGGTGCTGTTTATAGAAGGGCATGAGAACTTGAAGGTGCCTTGAGTCATCTGATTTCATTCAGAATTTCAGCACACTTACAGAAGATGAACAAATAGCATCAGGGAGAAGTTGGATTTGGTTCTTTGTGGGTTCTTTGTTGTTTTATTTTGTTTTGGTTTCAATTTTGCTTATCTCAGGTGGTATTTATAACAGCAAGGAGGTGGTATTTAAACAGAAATGTGAGTTTGCACCTGAATCCCAGTGTTCTTCAGTGCCTGGGAATGTTCATCAGGGACTATTAGTAGAAAGAGGATCACAGGATGAGGCCCCCATGTATTATTTTCTCCCCTGTTAGTGTCATGTGATGCTACCTTAGGCTTATGCCTGCCACACATGATGAATCTCAGGGCTGCAAGGAGAAAAAAAAAGCTTGTGCAGGGAATGGTGAAAGGGGAAAGAGTGTGGGGAATAACTATAGGTTTTTCTTGTTACCAAATTTTTGTGTCTCCATCCTCATGAGACGAGAGGGGGGAAAAGCCATGGTCAGTGCCCTCAGAAAGCCAGCAGCAGACAAAATAGAAGTAACTTATAGTGGGGAAACATGACTCTTACCCAAAATCCCACTTTGCTGTCAGCCAGAATGGCCTGTGTTCTGCAGGGGAGCAGCCAAACTAAGCAGTTGGAAACCCAGGGTTTCTAGAGAGATCTTTATCCTGCAAGAGGATTTCTAGGAGGGAGGGAAGTAGGGGCAGGATCCCAAACCAAACTTATGTGCAGCCAGCCTTGCAAGGAATTGTACTCTCTGAGCAATTCAGAGACAAAAGTACTAAAAGGGGGGCTGTGCATGGACAGGGCTCCTTTTTAAAAGGTGAAGAAGAAACTTACTTTTTCTCTAGACACTCCACATATTCTTTCTTCTTCCTGCGACTCTCCTGAGCAGAGATCTGTGAGGGGGTGAAGCCATTAGAGAGGAGTCAGTATCCTAAATCTCTAGGTAACTCTTTGTGGCTCCCTCATCTTGTCTGCTCCCTGCACACACAGCAATCCTAAAAGTAAATGACAAAGTCACCTTCCAGTCTGCCATTCCTGCTGGTTTCCAAGCCAAAATAGGAGGGATGGATACTGTAAGTATGTGGCCACAACTATTTTTTTGCAGAATGCCTGACCCCATCATTTCTTAGAGCATCTTTAGGTTTGCTTTGAACTCCTCTGACTCACATGAGTATGTGTTGTAGCCATCTGGGCAGATTCTGCCACAGACCACTTCTGAGTCATGGGGTGACTAATTCAGTGTCTCATAATTTCTCCCATGAGATGCTTTTAATTACAGCTTAGTCTCACAACCTCTGCTGGGCTAATGAGCTCTGTGCATCACCCATCCTGCAATGCAATAGCTCTTTTTTTCTAGGCCCACACAGCAAGGATTGACCAGATGATTTTGTTTGAGCTGTGATGCCTTAGCTTGTGATCCCCATCCCAGGCCACACAGGCCCGGGATCTGGGCTGGAAGCCACACTCCCCAGACACAGCAGCATGCACAGCATTCATGCACAGTTGTGGCACCATTTCTGTGAGTTGGGAGGCTCATACCAGTGCACCACAGACAGGACCCCACCTCTTCTGAGCTGCACTGCAGCTGAGTAGGTGAGGGCAACTCAGAGAGGGACCTGGGAGTCTGGATTGACAGGAAGCTGAACAGGAGCCAGCAGTGTGCCCAGGTGGCCAAGAAGGCCAATGGCATCCTGGCCTGGATCAGGAACAGCGTGGCCAGCAGGTCCAGGGAAGGGATTCTGCCCCTGTACTCAGCCCTGGTGAGGCCACAGCTCGAGTCCTGTGTCCAGTTCTGGGCCCCTCAGTTCAGGAAGGAGATTGAGGTCCTGGAGCAGGTCCAAAGGAGGGCAACCAGGCTGGGGAAGGGATCCAGCACAAGTCCTGTGAGGAGAGGCTGAGGGAGCTGGGGGTGTTCAGCCTGGAGAAGAGGAGGCTCAGGGGAGACCTCATCGCTCTCTACAACTCCCTGAAAGGAGGCTGGAGCCAGGGGGGGGTTGGGCTCTTTTCCCAGGCAACTATCAGCAAGACAAGAGGGCATGGACTTAAGTTGTGCCAGGGGAGGTTTAGGTTGGATATTAGAAAGAATTTCTTTATGGAGAGAGTGATCAGCCATTGGAATGGGCTGCCCAGGGAAGTAGTGGATTCTCCATCCCTGGAGATATTTAAAAAGAGCCTGGATGTGGCACTCAGTGCCATGGGCTGGGAACCACAGCGGGAGTGGATCAAGGGTTGGACTTGATGAGCTCTGAGGTCCCTTCCAACCCGGCCCATTCTATGATTTTATGATTCTATGATAATCATGGGAACTGTACGGTTATAGTTTTTGTGAACAGTCACCTTGTTCTTGATTTTCCTCCTAACCCTCTTCAGTGCTTTCTCCTCTGCTTTGGTGAGGGGCAGTTTAGTAGGAATGGGGTAGCCCTCAGCAGTCAGGGTACGTTTCTCCTCTTCAGTCAAGAGCAGCGGGCCAGAGGTCCCTTGTAATTTCTGAAACACACAGAGAGCAGCTATCAGCATTAGCAAAGAGTTCTAGCACAGTGGTTCTCCTTAAAGCCTTGCAAAGCATCTGGGGCTTAGGGGGCTTGCAGATAGGGGCAGGAAAGTTCTCCTTCCTCCTCTCAACCTGATCATGGGGGGAAAGCTCAGCAGCTGCCTTCCTCTTTTGGGGGGGTAGCTGGTTCTTCCTGGTGAGGCTGGCTACACATATGCACTGCAGAACTGCGTTTCAGCTTGGAGACCTTACCAAGGGCAGAATCCCCCACATAAGCCTCAGAAAACCTAAGGACCAAGGAGCCCTGTGAGGTCCTGCTGCCTCCTTACATGTGGTGCTGTGAGAAGGGGTGAGGAGGAGATGGCAGCAGAAGAACGAGCAGCAGTTCGGGCTGGGCTGGAGGGAGGCAGGGACCGGGGACTCTGGGATCCATCGCTGTCACTGCCGTGACTGCTGGGTGGAGTTGGAGGCATCTGCACCAGGTCATCTACTGAGAAATAAGGAGACAGTCAAATGGCTCTCATGTCATCCTGTTGGTACAGGCACAGAATCCTGGGTAGCAACAGGAAAATGCATTTCTGCAACACAGGACTGAAAGGAGAGGGTGGTGAGTGCCACAAAACTGAAAACAAGGCTGGTTGGAGCACTGTCCAAGGCAGAGATGAGGCTGACATCAAATGTACTAAACTAGGAACTGCAGGAGTCAGAGCTGGCAGGAGCTTTGTCAAAGCCCTGAAGTTATTTACAAAGCAATGAGGTACTCTGGTTTTAACCAAAGCCTGTGGTGTTTAGCTCCATAGCCTGTTCACAAGTAAAGGAAGCTCTGCAAGGGATGAGCTCTTCCACAGGTACAACAGGGCTCACACACTTGATGTAAAGAGGCTCATGTCACTCACTTTGTTGCCAAGCACACTTGAAAACTGTCCCCACTTTGTACTGGAGAGCCCTGGGGGCCTTAATGGAGGTGGTAATATGCCTAAGAAAAGTCTCTCTGAAGCAGTGGTGTTCCTATATTACTTTCATTTGTGCACCAGCAGATTTTCAGATGCTTGGGTTTCTTTCAAATTAAACTGGATCCTGAAATTCCTGACTTTCAGATGGTTGTTCTTGGACAACACTACAGTCCCTCTGAAGATTTTAAAGGCACTCTTTGCCTTTTTGCATATTTCCAACTCTGAGGTAGCCTGTTTGCCTGGGAGTCCCTGTCTGAACAATTCTGTGTGTGGCTGCTGGTCAGACACTGATCTGAGTTGGAACAAGGTAGTACTCACTCTTCTATTGGTTCATGCTCCAGAATTGCCTTGTATGCATGGCTCTGCTCTCTGGTGTTGTCTTTCCTCCCTGTATAGTAATGATCTAGATCTGAGCAATATAGAAATATATTGCAAAGTCTGTCTTACCTGCAGGTACATTTAGAAACTGGTTCACCTCCTTGGGTTCAGCTTTGATCACAGGTGCTGGAGTCATTTCTATAGGAGTCTGTGGAAAAGAAGAAGAGTGAGCTCTGGGCACTGCAATTCCCATCACCCAGAGTATTCCCACAGTTCTGCTCATAGCTTCTGCTCCCTTGCTCCCTGGACTGCCCTGACTCACAGCCCCAAAGCAGCTTCTCACCACACATAACAGACACCAGGAGTACAAACATGAGCCCCCTGAAGTCTGTGCCACTGGGCACCTGTTTGCAGAGGACAAGGCAGTGGCAGATGAATATGCTGCCAAGATGTACACTGAGTACCTCCAAAAGGGAGAGGACTTTTATCCTTGGCAATTTTCCCCTTGCTAGACCCAGACAGAGCAATTTAAACCAACCTGTGTATTACCAATGGAAGACTCTCTTTGATCTGCCTTCATTAGAAATGGGACTACAGAGGTTGTACAGAAACAGAACAAATCCCCCTGTCCTGCTCACATGATTTTCAGGAGGGCTTCTGGGCAGCTGTTTCCAATTGGAGGAGCCTGAGAGTTAAAGAGTAGATTTACTTCCACCTGGGTGAGAGTCCCCCAGCTCCTCCCAGCTCGACAGTCCCCAGCCCACCAGAGGCTGGAGGAGTTTTTACACTAAACAGACACACTGAAACTCCTCCAGACTGTAAACACAGCTGAGAGAGCACCACAGTCCGGGTGCTGAGCACACACACAGCAGAGCTTCAAGGGCACAGCAAGTTCAGGCTGTGTAAATAATGAAGGAAGTTAGTGCACAGTTCTTGCTGGAAATGCCCATTTGTTTTGGACAGTTGTTTAAATGGGAAGATGCTCAGCATGAGTGACAAAAGGAAGTAAACCTCAGAGATGCCCTACTGTTATCTACTGAGCTGCTACAAGACAGCCAAGGCCTGTGTGTGACTGGTCAGACCTTCTCATCCAACACTGCTGGACTCCAGGCCTGCTGAACTGAGCCCCCAGCATGTACTGGTGCTAGAAGTGAGCCTCCTTCAGAAAGACAGGCTTCTAAGGAACTTAGGGATCACCAAAAGAATTTGTCCCTTCTTTCTTAAAAGTAATAATTCCTGATGCTTCATTGGAAAAAGCAAGCAGGACCTGGAGTGGGAACTCCATTTCCAGTCAGCAGCTGGGAAAAGTGAGTAGCCATATGATAAGGCAAATACCATTAAAAAAGCAGTGGCAGAACAGGTCATTGGCATCACAGGTCATTGGCATCACATTAATTGACATTGTTCTCTGAAAAATGAAAATAAGACAAGAGTAGCTTTATTGCCAAGGAAACACCCTTGTATTTAACCAAGGTGGCAAAGCCTCCTGTTCTGGAGAAAACCCTCCTCTCATCATTTCCTCTGGAAGGATATGCAGTCTTGCAGCTTCACTGCAGGAATCCAGAACAGAGTTCTAGCTAGCATCAGGTGTGCTGCTCCTCTGACTGCCATTTCAAGAGAACAACAAATAATGCAATATCCTGTCTGTCCAGCAGCCATATCACCTAGCAGCACCCTGCAGTCACATGGCTGGGTCCACATCACCAGAGGTTCCACCGTGTGAGAGCCTGGGTTCCTAATGGATCTTAGATGGGCTCACCTCCTCGGGGACTGGCAGTCTCTGCAGAGGGTTGAGGTTCAGCACTGGTATGGAGCTGGCAGCTAGCTGGGACTCAGGCAGGTCTAGAGCCAGGTTCTGTTCCTGTTTCACCATGATGGAGCAGAGCTTGGGCCCCAGCGACCACACTCCATTCTCCAGCTCTGAAACATGCACAATGGGAGAGTCAAACTCCAGCAAGAACAGGAAAAGCAAAAAAACAAAGAAGCCACGGAGGCAGCTCCCCCATGTCTGGGAAGGTTGCCTTTCCAAGTTTAGCACTGTCACCACACAAGCATGTGCAGGCCCACAACACAGAGGACAAAAGGGAGTGTGTGGGGAGCAGACAGGACAGACCCAGAGGGATCCGTGTCTCTTCTGCTCTCACTGTGCAGCCCAAGCACTGAAAACAGCTGCAGGGTTTTATCCCAGTGGTGTCTCAGTCTCATCCTCTGGAGCTTATTTATATTTAGGGCTCATTGTGAGAAGGATGCTCAGTTTTTGCTCCTTAGGCAGCAAGGCCTGCATCAGAGAGCTGCCAGGTGTGTTACCAAGAATAGCACCATCTCTGTGCCAGATAGCTGGCAAGAGGGCAAGCACTCTGCTGATGAGGGGCTGTATGGGCTGCCTCCAGACCTCTGCACTTGTGCCAAGTACCAGAGCTTTGTTACATGACAGGAGAGGAGGAAGATCCATTTCTGTGGAAGGAAGTCCAATGTGGCACCTGCTTGTGAGGCTGCTCCTGTACCTGCCCCACTCAGTCTCACCTCTGAGGCTCCCCTCTCCATATAGGCTGTTGCCTATAGCCATGCCCTGCTGCCATTGTTGGCAGGGACCAAAGCAGCAGTGAGAGAAAGGATGTGTCTGAAGAGAACAGGATGGAGCTGTGTGGGCACACTCCCCTCACACCCTGCAGGCTCTGTCCCATATATGTCTGTAGCATGAGCCTGGCTTGTCAATGGAAACAGAGATTCCAGGAGCTGGGATTCAGCCAGTGGTGAATAAGCTGCAACTCAGATGGGGAAAAAAAAAATCTGCTAGGCAGCAGAGCTGCCTGGGCTCTGCTCTGGAGTTTTTCATTTATCTTCAAACACTTCCGCCTGCCAAAAAGCTACTCCTAGCTGGCCTGGAGCCTGCATCCTCCTCATCCATCCTTCCCCTTTTTATCTGACACAGTACAGACTACTGCTAAGTGTGTCATCAGACAGTGCCCCAGTTTGTTCAGTGTTTGAAGGCACAGTCAGGCTCACTACCTGACCCCTCTGCACTGCTCTCTGCACTCACACACCTAAAGTTGTGGCTTGGCTGGCTGCTGCCTCGAGCAGCTCTGCAGTGCAGATCTCAGTCTAGAAGTTGTCCTGGCAAAAGGTGAGGAGGAGAAAGGTTCTTCTCAGCTCCAGAAAAGCCTGCACAAAGAACAGTACAAGCAAGCAGCTGGTTCTGTGAGAGCTGCCGTCTGAACTAGACTTAAAGGTAGCTTAACACCATCTTTGCTCATCTCAGGCTCTGTTGCCCTCAGGAGACAAGAGGGCAGAATTCTGCCTCTGACTTTTGTGTGGACACAAGTAGTGTGAAAGATTGGGCAAGAATTATACCAGTTAACACAGCATTGCCCATACCAGTTGGGATATTCTGCTCTCCTGTCTTTGATCTAGCATCTCCTATTTTGCTGCCTGGAGAGGTCTCTACTGCAGAGGCTCCTTCCTACCAGCTCCTTGCGTGACTGGATCTCCAAGCACAGACACGAGTTCCTGTGCCTGTTCTATTTGCATATCAGCTGTGTAGCTTAGTGCTGCTGGATGACTTCCCACAACACAGAAGACCCAACATCCTCAGGCAGCATCTCAGGCATCTCTGCACTGCACAACCATGACAATGGAGAGGCTGCTGAGCAGACACAGACCAAATTGCATTTTCTCTGTCCTGACTAGGACTCCAAACCCTCAGCTGCTTCTGAAGTCCCAGTTATCTCTGGTATGCAGACAAGCCCCATCTGATGGAAGAAGGCAAGGTGTTACACAGCCACCAGTGGTTGCAGACAAAACTTGTACTGAGTTCTTCTCTCTGATCAAAGCCTGTCAAGAGGTGAGGGGCTATGAGGGGTCTTCCAGTCTATTCCAGCTGCTCTAGGCAAGTTCAACTAAATTTGTCAGTCCTGACAGCTGGCTGTCTAACTTGATCTTGCCCCTCTGTAAAGTGATGAAGAGTCCACAGCTCACCCTATTAAATATCTTCTAGTTTCACTGTGCCCACTATGGGAAGGTTTTTGCTTACTGGCTAATCTATAGTTACCTTACTGTGATTTTAAGCCTCATCTTCTTCATCCTCCCTTTCTGTTGTAAAGTGCTGGATCTCTCTTTTTCTCTGAGGGGTGGGGCATCCTCAGTCTGGGAGGGCTGCTGCTGAACCAAGTTACCAGACAAGGGAGTGCAGATCACCAAGGACTCTCCCTGTTCAGACTTAGTGAGAGAGCAGCCCCCAGTGCTGTCAGCCCAGACAGCTCAAAGAGTGGACACCCAAATAACTATGCCCTGTCATCCCATTTCCTGTCTGCATTCTGACTCTGCTCTTTCCCACCCTCAAAGATTTATCTGGGGAGAGGCTGGGTTGCAGATTCAGAAACACATTAACTGTTACAGGGTCAGTGAGGGACTGAGAAGGCATTTTGTGTGGACACATCTATGTTCTGCTGCCTGAGAGGATGTTGCAGAGGTATGGTCAGCCTGTAACCACTTCAGATTTCACTGTATGTTGCTGGGTGAGGCATGAGAAGAAGGTCATCCTCTGCTCCAGATACTCTGTTATGTCATGGGAAGAAGCTCAGTGGAGAGATTTTTATAGTTGAGGAGGTGAGGCAAATAACAGTGAGGAAGCAGGACCTGTACAGGAGTGCAGGCACTAGCCCAAGTCTGGTCCAGCACCCAGTGTTGTGCACAGCACTGGCTCCCCCTGCTCCTGGCATCAAATCACACCCTGCAGAACTGAGGGCTGGTACTGAGAAGTGTGTGCAAACAATCTGAAAAGCAGTCTCCACTGATAAACAGGGTCACAGTGCTGTGAGTGGCTTGATGAAGCCTATGTTGGTAGGATCTGTGTGGGAAAGGGCAGGATTTGGAAGTGTTTGGCAGTGTTTCTTGAAGATCTGCAGAAAAGAGGGGAGAAAGCTGATAAATCACAAGCCTCAGCCAGCTCCAAGCCTAGACAGAGCCCGGAAATTCCTGGGGAGCTCTGCAGACCAAGTAGAGTTGCCTAATGTTAAAGAAAAGCCATTCTTGGGTCATTAATTTGAATGTCTAAAAGGACTGAGATGGGATGAAGCTATGCCAGAAGGACTGCACAAGTATTGCAAACACGTCCTGACTCAGGGTTACACCAGAATTATGATTCATCCAATTACAAGCCATGATAGCCCTGAAAAGATGTGTTGAATTACCCCACTGCAGGGGCACACAGATACCCCTATACCTGACATTAATAGCATTAATATAACTCCTGGTGTAGAGCTGATCTGCACTTTCAGAGAGCAAGTGTGAGGTCCAGCTCGAGCTTTCCTGAGTTATCCTCTGTACACACTGTGCTAGCCTGTGCCCAAGGATCAGTGTCACACTCTAAGGAATGTGGCACTGATGGCTGTGTCCTTTGCAGGCACCAGAGGCAGCAGAGGACAGCGTTTGTACCAGAGAGCTGGGGTCATTCCTGGCCATGAGAGGGAAGCCTCTGATCCAAGTTTCACTCTCACTCTAAGGAATGGCTTTCTTCTGTATATACTGAGCCTGTGCCACTGCTTCTCAGGCAGCCCGGTGTCCATCAGCTGTTGGAACACCCACACGGTCCCACAAATTACAGGACTCTCTGCAAGGATGGCTCTAAAAATATCCCAGCCATCATAAATCACCCTGAAATGAATTGTTTTAAAAATAGGATTTGAAATAAGTGTTCCTCTCTGTCTCCTGCTAAAAGATGCTGGTAAAGAAGCCACTTAGCTTTCCACGTGCACCAGCACTGGCTGCAGCCAGAGACTGATGCTTTCTAAATTCAAGCCAAACCCCTGCTTCCTGATGCTGAAACAGAGCTGTATCTAGGGAACCCACACACAGGTTTGCAGGGCCCTAAGGAGACATTTCCTATTGGTTGCCAAAAGTTGGCAGGAGACTGAACCACAATCAATTATCATCCTTGGAAATAAGTTAGCCTGGCAGTGGAGCAATGGGACTGTCAGAGCACAGACTGAAGGAAAAAATGTGGGCTGTATGGCAGATCAAATTCTTCTCTGGATTATCCATGCACAAGCCAAAGGAATATCCAGCTTGTCCTTATATATGGAAGCCAGCCAGGGCCTCTGCTAACAGATGTGCCCAAAGATGTGCAGTGTGCACATCTCATGCTCACCATTAGCATTGTCTTCAGTCTTGACAGGCACAAGAGGGCTCTGGGGAGCAGAGTCTCCACTGAGGGAATAGCTGTGCTCTGCCTGGATGCCTGGTGTGGGTGGATCGAGGTCCATGTCCAGCAGTGGGTTCTTCTCAGCCAGTACTGGGTCATCAAAGAAACTGCTGAAGAGGTCACTGGAGAAGTCCTCCATGTTGTCAGAGAAGTGATCCAGGTTCTCTGAGAAATGCTGAGGAAAGACAAAGGGAAAGAGACCATTAGTATCAACTCCAAGAGGGATCTGAGAGTCTTACCCTGCTCTGAGAGCCAAACCTCAGGAACAGCCCGTTTTGGATGGAAAAAAGCAGTTCCTATCCTTTGCCTGCATCAGTTTGACAAAACACCTGGAATTAAGATAGAAAGGGCAGTGGTGCTGTACCTCTTCTCTGCCTGTTTATCTATGCCAAAAGCACTCATGAAACTCTTCTATATTCTCACATCCTCCCCTCTCTCTGTGGATACTTATCTTCAGCTTCCTATCACCATCTCACTGTGACACTGAGCTGAATAGAACACAAGGCAAGAAATCCCTGTGATGATAAAATGCAAGTGTGACAGGAAATCATGGTCCTCAGCACTTGTCCCTGGTGACAAGACACTTCCTCATGTTCTCTGCCAGTGGCAGTAAGCACTCTGATGCCCCAGAGAACATCAACCCAGATTCTTATTTCTATCAGAGAACTGCTGATTTCTAACAGAAAAAAAAAAAAAAAGATCAGTTGGATCAACATAACAGGAAGGCCTCCTGTTGTATTTAATTTCCTCTGGGATTTCACAGCCCCTCTGTGGACCATATGAGGCTGTCCTCCATCCAGATAATGCCTGTTAAATTCTGCTCCCCAGTGAAGTTTAAACACTACAGATGGGCTGTTAACAACAATCATTCCACTGATCATTACAGTACAGTCAGTAAATCTGGACAGTGCTGCTGCAGAGCCGGGATCTTGATGCTACAGGGAACCTGTTTCCTTTAAGGCAGACCCTCCCATTCAGAAGTCAAATCCCTAACTTTTCCATTTGCTACAACAAAGTACTGGTTGGGCAGGGAGAAAAATTATGGTTGCCAAGCACCAGCTGAAAAATTATCCCATTTGTTGGCAGATTGAGGCTTCTGGCTCAGGGAGAGGAAAGAAAAGACAAATGCTTTCAAGTGACTACATTACACAGACGGAACTGTGTATCTTAAATGAACTGGAGAGAACTCAGCAGTCAGACTGGGTCGTGTGTCCTCCCCCCTGCCTGCAAAAGCATCTGACTGGGCAGAAAAGCATTGAGAGCAGCATTCTGAAATACCAAGAGCAACAGGGTATAGATGAGAGAGAGTGGGAGAGAGGATGCAGGTCCTAGAGTAGAAACTTGAATGCCAATGAATTCCAGTAGAAGAGCTGAGCTCTGGGAAGAGCCCAGCTTAGAGAGGAGCATGGGGTGTATGCTGTGTTTTCTTCCTCCAGCCCTAGGACTGAGGGAGGAGTTGGCCACAGGACCCCGGATGCTGAAGCCTGAAGGTTCCTGTTCCTACAGGAAGGTATATTTGTTTTATTTGAACACAATATCACTCTGTCAACATTATGTTGGCAGTCTGAGGGTTAGGGTGAGGCTGGGGAGTGAAGTAGGGTTTGGCTGAACAGACCCACACTTCCCACCAAGTTGGGGAAGGAGAAAGGGAGCTGCAGCAACCTCCACCATGTCACTGCTCTTCACCCTCCCACATCAGCCCCCCAGGCACTCAGTTTAAAAACACAGATGCCCACAGAGCACGCTGGAAGTCAGGGGGGATCTTACAGGCTGCTTACATTCTGCCTGACACGAGGTTTGTCACCCATCACTCCCTTCCTATTGTCCTCGCACTGCCTGCAGGTCTGACACCACCTGAGGCTTCCCTGGGAGAGCAGATGTTGCATGTATGGGTAAAGCAGAGGAGACACACTCCTGCTAAATCCCAGTGCTGAGGCCCTCCCTGGGATGTCTGGGCTGAAGTTTGCTCCTCTTGTTCCCATACCAGAAGCCGAGTCGGGGGGGGGGGGGGGAGTAGGTTTGTAAAATCCACACAGATATTTTCATGTTACATAGAACCATTTCTGCATTTAAATCAAGTGACACAAAACACCTCCCATCTGTGCTGAGCATAACTGCTCTTCAGAGGGAGCTGAGTCAGCAGGTGGAGCTAGGTTAGATATTTATCTAAAAAGCACTGGAAAACCAGGTTTTATCCTATCCTAAAGCACAGAGGGGTAAAGTGTTTGAAATCCTCAGCAGATGAGTGCCTGCTCATCTAACAGCTGTTCTTTGTCTTGCTTTCTCTTAACAACACAAGCAAACACAGGATATGTACACAACAGCCTTAGGTAAGGGTGAGAATGAAACCACAGAAAAGTGAAGATATTCCAAGTTCTGGCTGCCAGTGCACCATGACTGCAGAGCCAGGATCCAACCAGAGGTACTTGTATCATACATACCATTGTAGCCAGCAAAACTAGAACTACTAAAAAGCCCTGGAAAAGAAGCAGAGATGGATGGACAGCTGCAAGTCCTTCTCAGCTGTGCGTTACCAAAGCCAGAGGTGGAAGTGAAGAGTCAAGAAGATGCATTTATTCAGTAGTTCTACACACTTTTAGTGACATCCCACCCCCACTTGCAATGTAAGGATCTTCTAGTCAGCCAAGAGGACAAACCTGCCCCGAGGGAAGAGACAGAGATGTGTGTCTGATTTTATTCTGAAACCAGCAGTCACTAAGGGGTGAGAGAGGAGTGCAAGGACATGAGAAGAGCCTTTACATATTCACCAACACTGGCAGGAGTAATTGCAGATTTCTGGTTCTTTTTCTAGGCACCACACAGCAGGATTGCTGAAGGACCTCACTGCTTGGAAATCAAGATGAAGGCAACACACTTCACTCAGAGATGCTGGAGTTAAGTCCCCAAGAGCCCATTCTGTCTGAAAAGAGGCCTATTGCACAGGATGGGAAAAACACAGGTGATAAGAAGAGAATGAAAGTCACACCATTTGTGGGAATCCAGGAATATTACAGAATCACAGAGTCATGTGGGTTAGAAAGGGCCTCTGAGATCATCAAGTCCAACCCTTAATCCACTACCACTGTGAATATCCTCAATATTCCTGGTCTTATCCTCCAGCACAACTAAATGCTGGCAAAACCTTCTCACCAAAGCAGCCTTTCAGCTCTCACCAGTCATTCATATACCAGTCCAACATCTCCAGACACAGATGATAGAGAGAAGGGAGCTAGCCTTCTATATAACAACTATATAATAGCTATAATATCTATGGTTATTATCAAAGAGGGTGCCAAGGATCAGACTCCTCAAAGAGGTAAAGAACCCAGAGCTGCCACAGAGCTGGATATTAGTATTTCACTCACAGGTGGTGGCAGGAAGCAGAGGAAAGGAAGGGTAAAGCAAACAAAAATAATGATGTGACTGAGGCTGGCTACATCCACAATGGAGACTGAAGGAACCTAAGCAACCACACCTCTTTGGTTGGCTCTCTTCTCTCCTGACCTCAACAGGTATAGTTAATTTCAGGAAAGATTTCAGATTAGTAAAGGCAGCCATGCATGCAACCACATGGTGACAGGAAAAACTGTCCTCTTGTCCAGACACAACTGTGATGGGCATAGTGAGGAACAGCCAGGAGCTCATTTTGTAGGGTGGCCATCAGAAACACTACTAATTACTTTAGAGGGAGCCTGCTAACCCAGAATCTGCAAATTCTCTCCCAGCCAGCCTCATTGCAGGAGCTGCACCTATCAGGCAAAACTCAAAGAAGGCTTCAGCCATACTTTTCCTTAACAAGTGTGAGAGAGGAGGCTTTGGGGAAATGCAGGTACCAAGGCATGGTGTCTCAGTGCTGTGTGGATGACAGCAGAGCATGGTAGAGTCAGTGTTCTGAGTTTCTGAGCAATAAGCAGAGGCAGGTTTATCACCTGACCAAACAGATGATAGCTTTATCCTGCCAAGGGAGGTGCTGGGCAGCCACTTTCCTTCCCACCTGGAGTAGGGTCAGCACAGCTGATGGCCTGCATGTAGGATGGGTCCAGCTTGAGCAAGAAGGACCCATCAAATGTGATGTGTGGTCCTTACCATCATAGCCTACTGGAGGAAAACAGTTTCCAAATGAGATACAAAGTTCATAGAACCCTCTGATTTTCTATAGCTTGCTCCTGCTATCTCCCCCTCCCTTTCACACCCTCCTCACTTCTTCTAACTGTGCTCCAAAGCCAAGAAATAGCATGAGATGTGTTTCCAAAAGCTGCATTACCAGTGAGCTGGGAGGGAGGGGGCAGCCAAGGGACAGAAACACAATGGTGAGGATGTGCTCGATTTCCTGATCCAAACCTGATTTCTGGCTGCCCATCCCCTCACCACAGTTTTGGTAGGAGGGGGAGGCAGCACCCAAATGGGACAAGCCAGTATGCAGAGGTATGAGGAAAGCAATGACCACCCATTGATATCTCAAGACCCAAAAGAGAGCCTTAAGCTGCTCTGGTGCCACAGGATCTGCTGAGACTGAGGCCATCTCAGCTGTGGGGAGAGAGTGCAGAACTGTCAGCTGCCAGCTCCTCCCTCCCACTCCTAGTGACCAACATAGGCCCTGACTCTTCCAAACATATTTCCACCACATGTTTTCACCCTGACCTCATGCTTAGGGTTGTCTAAATAGCATGCTGTATGTATGTGTGTGCACTTCTCAGCTGAACACCCTTTCCTGATGTACAATTGTTATCTTGGGAGCTAATGGAAGGCATTCAGACATCCAAACACAACCCCTCTACTTCCTCCCACCCAGGGCTGGTGTTAGACCTCTGAGGACCCCAAGCAGAAACAGAGGCATTAAGCCTCCTCCTCCTCCCCCCAGCTGCACAGAGGAAGCCCAGAGGTACCACTTTTGTAGCCCAATGGCACCATGCATGGCTGAGGAGGGGACAGCTTCCTCTTCCTGGAGCCACTTTTCCTCTGCAGTCACCATGGCTACATCTGTCCCTACCTCTCATGCTTCCATCATTGGATCCTGACTTTCCCCATCCCACCTCCAGCTGAGTTTTTTGTAGGAAATCTCCATTCAGGAGCAGCCTGGTTCTCACAGCCTCCCTGCTCCCACTACAATGGTCTTGCTTCAAAGAGAAAGCCACAAGGGGCTAATCCAGCTGGGTGGCAGCCCAGGTCCAGGAGATGAAGGCCTTTGCAGGTTGGAGGTTCTGCTCATGCTGGCAGGCAGTGCAGATGGGGAGGGGATTCTTCTGAATTTTCTCTTTTATTTTTGAAAGTATTTTTCCTCTTTGCTTGCCAAGATAAATCTCCTGTCCCAGCTGTGACATCTGCATTTCCCTTCTCTGCTTTCACGAAGGAATGAAGCCCCCTGCACTCCAGCTTCACAGCTGAGGTTTCCTTTACATTCCAGGAAAGAGCCTATACACCCCAGACAGTCTTTCTGCTCTCTTTAAAATGCAGTGAATTTTAGATCTTATGAAAAGTGAAGGTCTTGACAACGTTAGCAAGATGCAGACGTTTTGGACAGATGCTGTGCACACTTCTGCTCAGTCTAGTTAGTGCCTCTGCACCCCAAGAAACACATGTGATCATCCAGCTGCCTCCTGGCCCTCTCAAAGCCTGCTGGTACCTCACTGTCCTGACCCATATTGTTCTTTAATATGGCTCCTCACATACCACATCTCCTTGATGCTCCATGCCTGGAGCCAAGGCTCCATCTGTCTGAATAACTTGGGTCTGACCTGCTACCCCCTGACTGTTCCTGGTTGGCAGCATGGCATGGCTGTAGCACTTCAGGCCTAACCATCTGCAAACCCCACTGTTGTTTTCCTTCAGCATTCCAACCAGCAACACCGTTCAGACTTTCTCAGGCACTGACCAAGCCATGCATTGTGCCTCCATAGGCACTGGGGATAGACAGATCCTGCTGATGCCTAAGTCACCTGTGATTATTTGCAGCTTTACAACCTGGGATCTTTGCATAACCAAACACTTCTTGACACCCAGACTCCAAGTGGTGGAAAGGTTTGACTGGATCTGGTCAGGAACCTAGGTCTGGAACCTAGGCACAGAATTGACTGTCTGTAGCATAATGCAGATTGACAGAAAGGGGCATGGGGGTGTGAAAGGGTCACGGAAAACAAGGCAGGTGACCTCCTTCCCCACAGGTGAGCTGTGAAATCAGCCCCCTCCTTGCAGGGACTGCAGCCCCTCAGACCAAAGAGGCCACAAAGCCATTCCTCCTGGGTGCCAGCAGCAGCCGCCATGTCTCCCTTGGGAAGTCACAGCAAAGCTCAGGCACAGTTTGGTGTGAAAACCTCCTTCCACCACACACCCCTTCCAAGGACCTGGATTTACAATTTCCAGCGTTTAGGAAACACAAGACCTAGGAAGGACGACGGAGGCTCAAGGCACAGAGGAAACGATCGGCGGAGCGGCACCAAGGCAAGCTGCCATCCTCAAGCGAGGGACCCTCAGTGACCGGGCTTGTCCAGGTCCCCGCCTGAGCCCTGGGTGCCCGCAGCCGCCTCACACACACACACACACACACTTCCTCCACTCCACCCCGTCAGGCAGAACAGCGCTAAAATCCCGGGTGAGCCCAAATTGTCTCCTTTACCCCCGAGGACCAGGGGCTGCCGGCGGCTGAGAAGCCACCACCCGCACCCCCCCCGCTGCCGCCGCCGTTGTAGCCCTCGGGTAAGGGGGTAACGGTCCCCCCCGGCCCCGCGTTCAACTGCCGGCAGCGGCGGCCGCCCATTGGCTGAGGCCGCAGAGCGGTAGCCAATGCGTGAGCGGCTGCCAGGGGCGGGCGGGAGGAGTGCAGGGTTAGGACGGAGCGGTCCGTGGGCCCGCAGCTCCTCACGGTCCTGACCCACCGCCTGCCTCGGCTTCCCCCGCTCTGCCGGGCTGAGGCACGGCTGAGAGGATTCTGTCGAGAAGCAGAGACACACACACACACAGGGACACACACACACAGGGACACACACACACACAGGGACACACACACACAGGGACACACACAGGGACACACACACAGGGACACACACACACACAGGGACACACACAGGGACACACACACACAGGGACACACACACACGCTCTACAACTCCCTGAAAGGAGGCTGGAGCCAGGGGGGGGTTGGGCTCTTTTCCCAGGCAACTATCAGCAAGACAAGAGGGCATGGTCTCAAGTTGTGCCAGGGGAGGTTTAGGTTGGATATTAGAAAGAATTTCTTCACGGAGAGGGTGATCAGCCATTGGAATGGGCTGCCCAGGGAAGTAGTGGATTCTCCGTCCCTGGAGATATTTAAAAAGAGCCTGGATGTGGCACTCAGTGCCATGGGCTGGGAACCGCAGCGGGAGTGGATCAAGGGTTGGACTTGATGATCTCTGAGGTCCCTTCCAACCCAGCCCATTCTATGATTCCTCCAGCCCCCCGTTTTCCCCGTGGTCTTTGCCCCTCGAAGAGGCCTCTCCTTTTCCCCTTCATGGATTTTTCTCGTCCCGTGGTGTCTTAAAGACTGCCTCGGAGGACATCATCCCAACCCTTAGGTTACATACTGCTCACACGGTTTGCAGTCATCTCCGTGGCAAGGATAAAGGTTTTGTGGTTCCCCTCCCACCCTTTCCTTGCAATCCCAGCACGGGCAGTGGGAAATACCAGTTGATAGAACGGGTGACACTGTTGAAAGCGTATGCACAATACAAACCACATCAACATTCTGTGGCTGTGACTGTAGCTATGTAATACCCAGCTCAGAGGGTGCAAGCCTGCTCTCACTGGAAAGGGAGGAGTGAGGGCTGGGAGGCATTCAGACGCGGGTGGAGTTGGCAAGTTATGTCTTTAGATTAACTGGTTTTGCCCCTGAAAGGGGGAAAAAAAAATTATGTGGAAGGCTGAAACATTCAAGTCTGTGACTGGGTTTCCCAGTGTCCCTGAAGGAGGCACAGAAGGCACCTGTTGCTGCAGTTCTCAAGAGTCATGGATGCTGGTGTACCCTCACCTGGGTTCAGTGTGCTCAGCAAAAATGGGATTAGCATAATCTGGCATCACCAGAGCCGGCAGTGATGATGTGGGAGAGGATGGAAGTGCCCTGCAAGGGGAATGACTGTGGAGCAGGGAAGAGCCCAGGGCGAGGTGAATCAAAAGAGAAGCGGCATTCCAGAGGTACCACAGAGCTGTGGCCATGTGTGTGCCCTCAAACCAGAGAGCAGGTATAGGTGTGCTAGGCAGGAGGGGGAATATGTCAGCCTCCTTTAGGGCAAACCAGACTCAGTGCTCTGGGGTGGGAAGCAGCTGCAGTACAGAGCTTCCCTGTTGCACGGGACTCAGTGAATCTGCAGACAGGAGCACCTCCCCTCCAAGCAGAAGCGCCCTGGAGGATAAAGAGGAATGCCTTTGCTTTCCAGCAAGCTTTTGCTGCTAGTATGCTACATATGCAATAAACGCTCCAAATTTCTTTTGGCTTACTACTACTTTGCAGCCAACTGATAAAAAAAGTAGAGCAGGATTTAAACCACAAGTAGAAGCAGACATAACTCTCTTAGGATGAAACATTTAGATCAGCTGCTCTTAACCTTCACTTGGCAGAAGATTTGGGGGCTATTGCTACGAGTTTGTGAAAGATAAGTAACAAGTCTGTCCTTCAAGGCCTTTCTCGAGTTTGGAGAATTGAAGACACCTGCTTGGTTTTGTGACAAGAAGAAGATGCCTTTATTTCTGAGCCATCATGGTGGCAGCTGGGCCACTTCCAAGCAGAGATACGTGGGAGGTGTTCTCTGTGGGAATGCAGGTACCCCTGTGCAAGCTGGCAGGGGTCTCTTCCTCTTCTTTGCTTCCTCCCAAGTGAAGTTCAGTACAGTCTCTGGGCAGAGACTTCACAGGAGCAGTAGTTCTGAGAGAAAGAAGCTGTATTGTTATTATTGCTCCCAGGTCTCTGCCCTCTTGTCTCTTGGTGTTTCACCTCTTTGTGTTACCTTGGCAGCCTCAGATGAGTTTGTAGCAGGCTCCAAGTGACACCCTAACTCCGCACCATGACAGGGGACTAAGTCTTTCAGATGCTGAAGCAACAGGGGGAGGGGGTTCATGTAAACTTTATCTCCTGATGTGTGAACATATCATCTTTGGGAAGTCCCCATTTGCTATGTTACTCTGATCCCTTTCCACCCAAGCATGCCCTTTGCAGAGTCTAAACACATCTGTCCCCAGTTGGTCCCCAAAGCAGCACAGCAGACAGAAAACAACTGGGTTCCTATAGCCATGCCTGTTGGCATGTGGCACCCCTGCATAACCCTGTAGTTCCAGCCCATCATCCACAAATCCAGAGGCAAATCTATCCTGGAAAAAACTATATGGATTTAATTTTGTGTAGCATGTCTGCCTGGACACTTCAGGGAAAAATTCTACTTAATGGAAAAGGATGAGTGGCGCAAAGAAAGGCAGCAAGCAGGGGAAACAAAAGTATTGGTTTACTCTGCATGGCTCTCTCTGTGAACTACATTGTCATGTTGTAGAGAAGCCAGGTCACAGTATCTCCAAAATCCATGAAATATAACATGAACACTCAATATAATTAAAATTAAAGAGGTGCAACTGCTCTAGCCAGTCACTAGTCAGTGGGATGGAGAATTTTATTCAATAAACAAAATAAAATGCAATAAACATCATTCCACTGTTTCTGCTATCTTCCTTTGGAAGCTTCTGGCCCTGACCAATATAGGGCTTGTCGCCTCTATGCCATTATGGACTTTTTTCTCCATCTTGCAAGAAAGGTAATCTAAACAAGAAAGGCACCCTGAGAGATAGAAGGAATCTGCTTTGGGAGATAACCAGAGGAGAAGGAAAGGTTTGTATTATTGTTGCAATCAGTTTCATTTGTCTCATTGAAAATGTTTCTCTTTAGTGCTCAGAGAAGAAAATCAGACATAATTCACATTTTGTCCCCTGGCAGGTCCCTGGAGACCCATAAAGAAAAGCAGGCCTTGGAAGAGGAAGATAGCTGTACTCCATTCAAGTTCAAAAGCTGAGGCATGCAGCTAATACCAAACATTACTGGTGGCTTTCATTCCTTGGGCCTTTGTAAAGAGCAGTTACAGAATGTGGACCAGCTGATTTGTGACTCAAGGATGTGAGGGAATTTCACCCAAAACCTTGAGAGAGCAGGAACGAAGACTCTCTTCAATGGCCAGGCTGGGCAAGAGCTGGGTTTTGCAACCAGCAGACTGAATAGGGTCCCACACCAGGACTGTTTTCAAAGCAATTCAACTTGGAATGAGATTTCTGACCTGCTGCCAATATCCCAGTGGAAATTGTGTGCCCTAACAGCAGATAGGAAATTAAACTTTAGCTCCAATGCTGAGGGTATCATTTTCACCCCAGCAGTGGAGCTGCAGAAACCAAAGTCTCTGGAGAATGGGGAATTTTTTCCTAGACACAAAGAGTAGTAACACCTCTCAGACTATTTTGTCACTACTGGGGCAGCCTGGATTAACACCATTACAGAGAGAACAAGGGTGCAATGTTGGTGCATAAGGGGTCAAAGGCCTGTGTTTCTAAAGATGAGGATGGAGACCTGCCTGCTGGGAGAGAAAGGAGTCACTTCAACCATGGGATGAAAATTAAGGCTGATGGAGAAAGGCAGCCTGTGAAAATTCTTTCCCAGCACCTGTATCTCCAGTTATACCCTCTGCAAGCCAAACTTCTCCACGGCAAGGCCCAGCACCTGGTGAAATGAAGTAGAAACCTGGGATCTGCCTGGGATCTTGTGCCAAGTAAAGTCAGAAGTTTCTGGGAAGAAAAGATCCCATGTTTCTTTGAAGACAGGAAACCTATTATGTCCTAAAAACCTGCCCTGAATGCTCCTTTGTCTGAGATGAAGCAGTCATCTGCACCCCAGCATTGAAGGGGTGTCTACAAAAACCAGTAGATTTGGGAATTTATTCTCTGGACATCCCTGGAGTGCCACAGAGAGATGATGGATGGCTTAATGGGCTTTGGGGCCAAGGAACAAGTCTTGTAATCATATATGGTTCCCTATGTAGTTAAGTGCAGGTGCTATATTCACATTTCCCGCTTCTTCTGCAACTGAGCTTCTCAAAAAGGGACACCTCATCTCACTATAAAAGCTCCAGATAAATCTACCTCTTTCTAAAAAAACCAAAACCATTGGAGGAGCTAACTACAGTCACTAATTATATGAATCATTGCAAAGACAGACTCTCTAGCCTAAGTCTCCAAAGTGTTTTCTCAGGCTTTTTACTCTTAGATGAGCAAGTCCTTACTACAAGAGATCTTCCTGACAACAAAACCAAGTCACCTTTTAACCTGTGGTATGGTATGGCATAGTCACCCTACCAAGTTATTTGGCAGACAGCAGAAAGTATAGTAGTTTCATTGCAGGCAGGGAGAACTTAATGATGGCAGGTTGCAATCATGTAACTCCACATTAGCAGTAGATTCAAAGATTAGATTGTCTTTATGTATAATTAATTGCTAGATTTTAACATAATCAAATCACAGGTGGAAGTGAGTGGTTCCTGTGGCAAAAGAAGTTACAGCCCTGCCATGGTAGTCAGTGCTGCAAAGTGATAATGAAGGCTGTGTGAGCCCTAGAAAAATCAAGATAAAATCTACAGTGTTTTGGCTTCTGGGCATCCTTTCAGAAGTGGTCTTATTATGCAGGTTTATAATCCAGGACCAGAAGCAACAATAACCTCTTAGTATCCATTATGGTTTTATGTGCAACAAAAGAGAAAAACTTTGGTGAGATCTTCCCCTCTGTCCTCTAAAGCCCAATGCCACATGAATTTTCTGAAGTACAGAGGAAAGTATGCATTAAACTCTCCATGAGTGCCTAGTGTGTATCCCAGCAGAGCAGCACTCAGCTCCTGCTCCTTCCTGGATGCTCACAGCACAAGACCTTCTCATGCCAACCTCTTCCCTCACACCTCTGCCACCTGATTCTCCCCTGCTTCGCTCCTTGTCACGGTTTGAACAATTGTTCTACCACCTGATCCCACTCTGGAAAAGGAAAGAAGACTCACGGGTTGAAATGAAAACAGAATTTAGGAGAGTAACAACAACGAAGTAATACTAACCCCAATGCTAATGTAAGGTACAAAGTTATACTCAGCTCCAGCCAGCAGCCCTGAAGTGACCCCAAGCCCTGAGCTGTGCAGGCTGAATGCCCAACACAGCTACAGCTGTCACTTCAGAGGAGGAAGCCTCAGGCACAGGACAAGCAACCAGCCCGATGGGATCCTCTCAGGAAAGCAGCCACGGTGGAAGCCCCCAGACATCTCCCCAGACTTCTTGATATATAACGAGGGTGACATTTATGGTACGAAATACTTTGGTTAGCTACTTGGGTCAGCAGCCCTGAGCTTCACCCTTCCTAGCCCACTGCAGAGTTCAAAACTACCCTCGACCTTGGTCTCTACAGAAAAATGCATGCCAGAGATGTGTGATTTTGTTTTCACAGAACTGGACTCTGCAGTCGTACAAAACTACAGATTCTCTAAACAGAAAAAATTATTTTATAATTCCGTCCCAGCAAAACTAGGACACTCCTCCATCGCCTTCCTCCCATCTCCTCTCTCTGAAAGGGTGCACACATCTGGCTTGCCTTTATTGTGTGATAAATCTCACCCTGCATCTTGGGTTCATTTTCTGAAAGTTTTGAATGGTGTCTTGGAAATGCTGTTGGACAATAGAAGCTCTTTGAAACCAGGCCAGCTGGACAGGACTCCTTGCATTGCAGCTGACATGCAGGCTTTGGCGTTCTTTCTTGACTCTTTCCTCTCTTCTCTTTACAGCACTTGAATTGTCCTCAAACTTTATTTTTGGAGTGGGCAGTGCATTTCTGAATCTCTTCATCATTATTATTAATTATGGTCATGACTATTTCTCTTTCTGCTGGGACTCCTGGGTGGATCTCTCTTCTTTCACTTAATGTCTTGGGTAAGACTACTTTGGCTGCAACCCACTTAAACAGTGACTCAGAATCCCTGGCCCACTCCCAGGAGAGATGCAAGAGTTTTGCCAGTTGGTTTATAAAGAGGCCATGGTTTTCTGCACTACTCTCATTCAACAGAACTGAGTTGGGTGGAAATTCTGTGATTCCAGTGAGTCCATCCCCAGTAGACAGGCCATCCCTGGAGTATTATGGAAACAGAATGCTGCTTCCTTTGGGTGCAATCAGAACAGCTTCTGAGAAAGGCTGTAGAATTCTCCACAGAACAGCACTTTGCTCCCTGGGGGTCACTGTACTCAACGTCTTTGTTCCCATGCCCCTGGAGATAAAAAAGCTCAGTGAGGTGTGTGGGCAGGATGAGGCATTGCGAGGGAGGGAATACTGTGTGCTTATGTCGAACCCTTGCCTAATGGCTCATCACACAGCTACCTACATCTCTTGAGTCACCAAGGCTCCCATCTTCATCCTCGAGGCATCTCAGACCTTTCCAGCTACATGGGGTGGTGGAAGTTGCTCTGTTTCTGAAGGCAGGAGGGGACCTATGGCTCTACTTTTTGCCTATCCACACACTGAATTTATGTAGTGAAGAATACTGCTTTGCTCCTGTGTGTCTCCTTTAACTTAAAAATACTCAGACAGTGTGCTTTTATGGAGGCAGATGTGCAAACCCTCTTCATTTCGTGTGCTGGGAAGCCCACCTGCTTCACCGGGCAGCTGAGAGTCCTGGTGCTCCCTGATGTGGGCAGTAGCAAGGGAGAAGGATTGAGATCTGCCCCAACACCTGGCAGAGGTGTCACCCTGTCTCCAGCTGTGGCACAGTCAAAACCACAGCTGGTTCCCCATGCAGGGCTGTCTCTTGTCTGCAATGGAAGCTGGTGACAGCTGGTCTCTGGTCTGTGCCAGCAGGGTGGCATTGCTTCTTCAGCTTGAGGAATGCAAACCGCCTGAGCTGCTCTTGAGAATCGGCCAGGAGAAGTCCACAAATAGCAACAGGAAATCAAAGTGCCCACTCCAGACATGCACCAGTTGCAAAGCCATCCAGCTCAAGGAGAAAAATCAAATGCTGGGCGGTGGAGATTACATCATGCTGTGGATAAACCTGTGAGCCTGTCCAGCTGGGGCCATGCCAACAGGACCAGATGGCTCAGGAATACTAACTGCATAGCTACCTCTCCCGTCTTTGCTTTTTCTTCCCCCTTTCTTTCCCTGTTCTCCATCCCTTCTGGCCTCTGTCCCTCTTCTCTTTCCCAGAATAAATAAATAAATCCTCTGGCAACGTTACATAATCCAATTTCATCAAATATCAGAAAGGCAACTGAGACTAGTAGATGGGACACTGACCTGGGAATGGAGCTCTGGCACTTACAGATATCAGGATCATTGGGTGACCTCAGCACACTGTGTAGCTGCTGGGGTTGACAGGGTAATGTGTGCCTTCATCTCACCTGGGACTTCAGCTCAGGAGGACTTTGCCAGGCCTGCTATGCTGGAGCATGCAGGAAAATTAAGAAATGAGCATTACTCCTGCTCTGTTGCAGCTCACCCCAGCTGCTTACAGCTGCCATTGACTGCTTGCCATGGCTACAGTTACAAGGAGAAGGAGAAAACAGTTTTGCTCTCACAGCTAGCAGCCTCTAGCTACCACTCTGGTACCAATTAGTGACAAAGAAAGGAGTGCAGCACCCTCTGTTCTGTCCCCAGAATTGACCAGAGTAGCATCTGGTGCTCAGCTCTCTCCTAGTGTGATGCAAACGGGACTCAGAGACATATAAGAAAAGAATGAAAGGTGTGTGCTTTGCCAGCTCTGAAAAAAGGCTGCAGGCCATTTGCTCATTATTTAATGCTAATTCAGCTGCCAGACTACTGCCAACTATGTTTGACAAATCCTGAAGAGCAGAAGCATCAGAGAACAGGAAAGCAACCTTTGCATTGTTCTTCCCAGTGGAGGATAACTTTACACCAGGTCAGGAAGAGTTACTGTGGGCAAAAGGCACCCCCAAAGAGAAAGGAAAAATGCAAAACCATGCACCGAGCAGCAGGAAGGACTGATGTGGGCCTTGAATGCCCAGTTAGGGGACTGATAAAGCCATGGCACTCTGGTACTTTTAGCTTGTTACCTCTTTCTCATACACAAACCAGATGAGAGATGCAGTTTGGGAGCCTGGGAACTCAGCACAGCCCTGACATGGAACAGTTTCAGGCAGAAAAGTTATGGGGTGCTCTCAGGAAGTTGCACCAAACCCAGAGAGAAGTTGGGTTTTGCAGCTGAGCCAGGATCTGATTGTGAAGTGGAGGATGAGGTATGAGTACAGCCTATTCACTGGATTTATAAAGCACAAATTGTTTGGTTTTCACTAAGGCCCAAAGAGGTCAGGCCAGGAACAACACGGGCCAAGTACTTCAGTTTAAATCCTGATGCTGACCAACACAGTCATTCTAACTGACACAGAAAGATTGCTCTGGTCTAACTTAAAATATCTGAGGTCAAAATTGGACACATGCAGTCCCCAGGGGTACAGAACAGGGAAGGGGTCAAGGATGGCTGGGACATCAGTGGAGGATGGACCTGCCAAACCAAAAAAGCTGCAAATACCATGTATAGCTGGAAAGTAATTAAAAGAGACTTTAATCAGAGAAGCAAAATGATTGCTCCTATGAATATTTCCTGGCAGGTATCTACTAGCAAAACCACATGACAGTCTATCTTTATATTAATCTGCTTCACCCAGTGATGGGACTGCCCCATGTCAGTAAAAAGGATATGAACTGTCTTATAGCAAGCAAAAGCTGGATTGCTGCAAGTGACACCCTGAGGATGACATGCTAAGTAACTGGCAGAACTGGGACTAAAATATGGTTCTCCCATTCCTGACAACTTCATGGCACCACTGTCCATAAGGAGAGAAAAAACACAACAAAAACAAACCAAACATCATTCAACTGGCAATTCAATATTTGTGGCTCAACAGCACCTCATCAACTCCCAGAGTCTGCTATATTTGCTTGGAAAGAAGAGCCAGATTTCCAGCACTCCCTGGGCAAAGGGCTCTCAGATCAAGAGACTGAAAAAGCTTTGAAATAAACCTTCCATCAACAGTCTTTACAAATGTTAGAGCTGGTTTCCTCCTCTCTGAACTGCCTGGCTTACAGTCCCTCCCCCAGGGCAGCAGTGAGCTCAGCCAAACACACCTGCCCAGCTCCTTCCTGCAACTGTCATGAATTTATGGGACCCATTTAATGTCAAGCTGCTCTGACACGCAGCAATTAACTACCTAGGCTCTGGACCTGGGTCTGTCTTCTTAATCCTGGTCTCCCTCTGCCTCAGCTACACTCTCTGGAGTGAAAAGCTCTCCTCCCAGAAAAGGAAGGGCTGCAGCTAGCAGATTTCCAAGGCAGACCCCATTTGTCTGGGCCTGCAGAATTGAGTTATTCTTAAGCTGCAGTGCTCCCACCTGGACATGCCATGACACTGGGAGAAACCAGTGCCTCTGTGAAACCACTGTGAGGAGCCCAGCACAGGGAAAGTTCTTTGAGCATCTGTCCAAGGAAATTCACTTGCAGGAGGGATGCTGACAATCCAACATGAACATCCAAAAGCAATGTATCCAGCTCCCTCCTGTGTAACATGCTTGGTATCAGGGCCAAGCTGTATTTCTCCTTCAGCCTTTTGCCAGGTTCCTCCCAAGGGATCCCTGCCATTCCTGTTGCAAGGGAACTCCTGAATGCTAAGCTGAACGCATTCCATTGCATCTGTTCTAGGGAAAAGAGGTAGCTGCATTTTGAGCAAGCTTTGCTAATTGGATCAGCCAGACTGACCTAAATGAACGTTTTTCCTAATCAAGACAAAGACTAAGTGTAAATAAGCCAAGATCAACTTTGCTGAGGTAGTCAAGAGTGAGTTTCCTCTGGAACAGTGACCATAATGAATGACCTCATATAAAGTATCACCTTTGAGCCCTAAAGATGGTACTGATTACCCTAGCACTGGTTTAAATTACACACTACTTTCAGAGAAAATAGCAGTGTACATTGCTTCCATCCTGTATGAGGAATTTCTGCAGTCTCAGAAAGAGAAAAGATAAAACAGGAGGAGAAAGAAAGGAGTGATACAGTGTGTGAATATCTGCAGATCCTGCCTTCATGAGACCTTGCTCTGGCTGAACAACGTGTTAAGATCAGTGTCAAGCATCTATCCCTTGGACACTTATCAGACCAAAGCAGTTCCACATGATTCCAAAGGCAGACAGCCCTGGAGACATTTCAGAAAACAGCAATAAAAGTAGAGATGCAAAAGAGAAGAATAGAAGGTGGCTAAAGAAGTCAGAGAGGCATGGATGAGAGGAGGAGGCTGGGGTGCTCAGGCACCATAGGAAAGCAGAAGCAAAATCAAACAAAAAATCCCCAACAAACAAAAACAAAAACCAGAAAGAAGTTTTCTTGAACATCTGGGAAAGTTAAATAGATGTAACCAGTGCATGGCAGCCATGTGGGGAGCAATTGCATTATTGTATTGAAAGACACAGCCCCTGTCTTTCAGCATGCTACCTGCTGCCCACTGCTGCTCTGATCATGCTCTCAGCTCTTCACAGCTTTTCTGCTCTGAGGGACGATGTACAACATAGAATCATAGAATCATAGAATGGGCTGGGTTGGAAGGGACCTCAGAGATCATCAAGTCCAACCCTTGATCCACTCCTGCTGCGGTTCCCAGCCCATGGCACTGAGTGCCACATCCAGGCTCTTTTTAAATATCTCCAGGGACGGAGAATCCACTACTTCCCTGGGCAGCCCATGCAGGCACCAGTCCAAGAAAAAACCTAACAACTCGTGATGCAAGTGGAGCTTTGAAGACAAGAAAGAGTAAGAAAAGAGCTCCATGCAAAAACCTACCTTGTCCTATTGCCAGCCTGAAAACAGGATCAGTTATGTCAGCCAGAGGACACCAAGTTACATTAAAGCTCCATGTGCAGAAGTCCTGCTACAGGACAGGTGCACAGCCATGATGCCAGCGTGGGGGTCAGCCGAGAAAAACATTTTGGTTCCACCCTTGCTCTCACTTCTCATATCCCATGTGGAGACAAGAAGTCCCAGCAGTTTAGATGTGTAAAGGAGGATAAATATAGTCCCCAGCAGAAAGCTGGGATCATGATCGGTGGGATGTGATAATTCCAGGACTGAGTATGGCCTAGAACTGAGGACTAACATACTTGGCTCCTCCAATAGTCACCTTTCCTGAAGAACAATAATGCTAACTACAAGGTGAAGCATAGGTTACTGCACCTGACCTTACAGCACAGACCTGGAATTTCCCTGGGAAATCTCCCAGCTCCATCAGGCTAAGTGATGGGGTCCTTTCTTAGTTGAACTGTAATGTTCCACTTCATCCCTGGTGCCCTACCTGTTCCGCTGTAACTGCAGCAAGGAGAGTCACCAAATGGCTTTTGCAGACTGGTTTCCTGCAGTGGACTGTCCACAGCAGGAAAAGGACACACAGCCTTTATTCAGCTGACTCAGTCTTTCCTTGCAATGCACTGGTACAATTCAGTCTTGAGAATCAAATCTTCACATCAAGGATAGTCCTACCTATGGCTATGAGAAGAGGACCTGCCATGTGGCCATCACAAAAGCAGCTCCAGAGAGTTAAGCATTTTCATTCACTTCCTTTAACACTGAGAATTCTTTAAATAGTAAATCAGTAATACACCAAATCCTAATTAGGTACTACTATCTTAAAACCTGCAGGGAAGTGCTGAGAAAAAAAGGAGCAAGCATAGAAGTAGACATCTCTCAGAGAAAATACAGGAGTACAGTATGTTGCAGAGAAGTCAGCCTGGCCTTATTTTGAATAGTGAAGCTGCACTCATGGCTGTGAAATACCTATTTCTAAATAGACCTTTCTGTGGCTCCTTCAAAAAATACTTTTTTTCCAAATTTCCTTCTCTACCAAGGCACAGCTCCATTTCAGGCTTCAGTGAGGTCAGCACAGCACCAGATATTATAGAATCATAGAACCATAGAATGGGCCGGGTTGGAAGGGACCTCAGAGATCATCAAGTCCAACCCTTGATCCACTCCCCCTGTGGTTCCCAGCCCATGGCACTGAGTGCCACATCCAGGCTCTTTTTAAATATCTCCAGGGACGGAGAATCCACTACTTCCCTGGGCAGCCCATTCCAATGTCTGATCACCCTCTCCGGGAAGAAATTCTTTCCAATATCCAACCTAAACCTCCCCTGGCACAACTTGAGACCATGCCCTCTTGTCTTGCTGATAGTTGCCTGGGAAAAGAGCCCAACCCCCCCCTGGCTCCAGCCTCCTTTCAGGGAGTTGTAGAGAGCGATGAGGTCTCCCCTGAGCCTCCTCTTCTCCAGGCTGAACACCCCCAGCTCCCTCAGCCTCTCCTCACAGGACTTGTGCTGGATCCCTTCACCAGCCTGGTTGCCCTCCTTTGGACCTGCTCCAGGACCTCAATCTCCTTCCTGAACTGAGGGGCCCAGAACTGGACACAGGACTCGAGCTGTGGCCTCACCAGGGCTGAGTACAGGGGCAGAATCCCTTCCCTGGACCTGCTGGCCACGCTGTTCCTGATCCAGGCCAGGATGCCATTGGCCTTCTTGGCCACCTGGGCACACTGCTGGCTCCTGTTCAGCTTCAATCCAAGTCCTGTCAATCCAAATATGAGAAGCACAGTGCTGGATGAGATGAGTGCAGTGATGGATGAGACTACTACAACATGGGATGGGACCAGTGCAGCGTCAGATGGGATCCTGGGAAATAGAAGACACTTTGCAAGGAGGAACCCAGTGCTTAAATGAGGTTCCAAAACCACCAGGCACCATGCTTAGGCAGTTGTTGTGATACCAGGAGGAGGTCCTACGGACCAGTCTCAAAGGCTTTTTATACTCTCATCCATACAAATGAAACCTCATCTTTCCTCCTCTCTGAAAGCTGTTGTGGTGGATTACTGCCTTTTGCCAGAGGGGAAGGAGATCACCTGGGAGACATGGCCTGAGCTGTACACAACTCCAGCATCTCCTAGCTGGTGCTGCTGACACCCTCCCTCAGTGGGAGCAGACTGTATGCACAGATGTGTTTCCACCTCCTGCCAAGCCCTCCCTTTGTTTACTCTGCAAGCATTTCACCAATGCTCTTCCTCCTTCTTCCCTCCAAGATGATGGCTGTCTCCACTCTTTAACCCTGTCTTGGATACACGCCTTCATGCATTCCTGCTCTGAGCTGCAGCCTCCCTCCTAGCTCTAGCCTACCAGGGCAGTTAAAGGCATCGCCCATTTCAGCTGAGATGAGCATTGAGGCCACTGGGTCTCCAGTACATGCAGGCAGCTCTCCAACCCATCAACAAACATTTAGGAAAAGTTTCCCAAGTTTATCAGTTTCTTGTCAGCTAGGAGAGACACATGAATCATCTCCAGTCTCTGTGGAGAAAGTATTGACCTGGAGTCTTCCAAAGGAACTTCAAATTTCTCCCCTTCTTCCTTACCAAAATGGAAATGTGTGAAGACCCTGAGGTAATTATGCTGTAAGCTCGGAGACTCATGAATTTCTGTGTTCAGCTCTGGTTTCACACTGCTGCTAGTACTTCTGCAGGTGTAAGTCCAGCTGTGAGACAGGAAGGAGCAACATGGACATGAAGTGGAGGAACAACCAGATGGATCCAAAGAGACTAATGAAATAGGAAAATCTGGGAACTATTATTTTAGGATTCATTTCCATCAGGCCAGGTCTCTCTCTCTCTCTCTATTTGTGCTCCAAATTCCACAGGAATCTCTGACTAGCAAGTTCCAAGCAAAATTTAGAGAAAAAAAGTCATGCCTTACCCAGTACTTGGCTGACTAAGCAGGGATGCATCTCTGACCAAATTTTATCCAGAATGGCAATAGAGAGCCAAAGTGCTTTGCTGCATGTGTCCCCGTGAGAGACTACCATCAGTCCCAGAGACCCACTGTCACTGTTTGAACAGGAGGAACTAAAGAAGGAGGATTTTTCAGACTCTTGAGAGGAGCAGAACGCAATGAGAGGGATCTATTCCCTCCAATTTCCTGCCATGCTCTGTAATAAAGATCAGAAAGCCAGCAGCTCCTCTCTCTTTTCCCTCTCACCTCCTGCTGGCAGTGCTATTGTTCGTTCCCACCAGCTCACCATAAGCTATTGGGATATATATATATATTTGTATATATTTATATATTTTTGTATTCTTTGTTACCTTACCCTTTATATTATTACCTTTCTCATGTGTATGTAAAATCTGTATCCAATTCTTCTCCGTTTTCAACTTAAGGTCTCCAGTCTTTATTCCCCTTTTATCTTCCCTTTGTGGGGTTGGGGGGAGGTAGAGAGGAATTCTGTCATTAGATTTGTGGCCCATCCAAACTGCTAAGCCAGGACACCCAGCCTCCCATTACAGCAGAGCTCTCCCCTCTCTAGAAAATGGAAGAGAGGTGGACAGCCAAATCTGCCTGAGCTCTTTCTCCTCACCATGTGTGGAGATGGTGAGAAGTAGCTTACATAGTGTGAAACTCATTCAGATGAAAGCTCATCCCAAGACCTATGCACCACTTAAGTGCTATTTATATCCCTGTAGGAGGCACAAGAGGAATAGAAGAGTGTACTGTCTCCTTGCAAGACCACCCAGTCACACATGGTGAATAGCATCTCTTTATCTTCAGGTGATTCTCCCCTTAGGAGTTGTACCAGCACCCCTCACAGCCTGCTCACTACATACAGTCCTGCAACTCTCCTTCTTTCTGCAGGTCTGGGAAGTGTTAAAGGAAAAAGCTCACAGGAGACATAAAACTCAGTTTGAACTCAATGAGCAACCCACAGAGATGAGCAGTTCTCCCATTCTGCTCTCCTCCAGTGGGCTCCAGAAGATGCTGCTTGTCACATTGCCCAGAAACATAGGATCACACAGTGAAAGAGAGCTTTATTGTGTACTCCCCAAAGGAGCTGGGTTGAGACAGCCTGAAATATCATTTTGCAACTTCTAACAGTGGAGACCCTCACTAGCAGGTGGGCTATTTTTCTGCTCTTATGCCTCTCTTTTAGAAGGAGGCAAAGAATATGCTTTGAAAAGCATAGAGTCAAAATAGAGTTGTGTTTACATGAGCATCCAAAGTCATCTCTCATACTATAAAATACAGAAACATAGGGAAGAAACAGACCTGCTGGTGTGCTGGGTTAAAAAGAAACACAACTCCTGTTTGGCAGGTTTAGTCTGGCTCCATTCTGACACCAGTGTCACAAACCCTGTGAAGCATTGTAGTTCACTGCAGTGAATCTGACTCAGAAGATAAGGCTTTTGAACAGTTTCACAGTACTGGTAAGCTGAGAGAGAAAGCAAGAGCTTTCTGAGTGCATCTGTAATAGACCATAAGTGAACACCTAGGTTCTCGAAGGAATGACCAGAAATGCTGAACTGGACAGCAGACAGAAAGGTGAAGCTGATAAGCAGGCACTCTATGAAGGATTAGCTTCATTTATGGTAGGTTCTTCTGGCAGAAAAAGATGAGCAAAGTTGCCTAAGTTCAAGCCCAAGTAGGTGATTCCCTGAGCAAAAGGAGATTAATAATGCTGCTAGCAGTCATTGTATGTAAGTCTGGGTAGCAGAAGCTAAGAAAAGTAAAAAGAAGGATTTTTTGTCCCTCGGAGATTTCCACTCAATGTACCAAGCAGACACCACCCTCCTTAAGATTTTCCAAAGAAACCCAAACCACTTGTATGCAATCACAGACTCATGCAGGTTGGGCAGGAGCTCAGGAGGTCTCTAATCCAACCTCATGCTCAGAGCAGGGCCAACACTAAATTTAAATTGCTCAGAACTTTACCCAGATAGGTGCTGGAAACCTCCAAGGGAGGAGCTTCCACATTGTATCTGGGCAGCCTTATCCACTCCTAATTCTCCTCACAGTGACAATTTGTTTCCTTATACCTAGTCTAAACCTTTGCTGTTCCAAATTATGACCAGTCATCCTCCTGCCATGCACTTATGGAAAGAGTCTGGCTCCATCATCTCAGTAACTTCCTCACCAGTGTAGGCAGACTCCTGCTAGGTCCTCCTGGAGCCTCCTCTCCTCTAGCTGAGCAAGCCCAGCTCCCTCTGGCTACCCTCACAGGACAAGTTCTCCAGACCCCAGATATTTTGGTGACATCCTCTCCGTGCACTCAGATATTTCAAGGTCTTTCTGGCACCAGGCAGTCCAAAACTGGACACAGTTTTATGATTCCCAAGAATAGGTGGACAATCACTTCCCTCTGATTATCTGCTACCACCCTCCTGTTGCTAGCTGCTAGATGTTTTTGCTCTGGTGGGCACAGCACTGCCCCATGATCCCTGACTGGTCAGTCCACACATCCCTGTGGGGAGGGGTTGGTATTTGTTCTTGCTGAATATCATGAGATTTGGGTCAAACCATTCCTCTGACCTGGCTCAGTCCCTCTGAATGGCAGCCCCAGCCAATTAAAATTAGTATTTTTTTTTTTCTGTTTCAAGCACAGAATTTTTTAAGGATATATCTATAGACATACCTTCATTACTTTTTTGTCACACTTTTAGATGAACAATACAGAGAGCAAACTTTTTAAAGATCAAGTTGATTCATCAGGAATGCCAAGGTTCAGGAAAGGAGAGCAGTTTAGAGAGATGTAATTCTTGCCCCAAAGGAACACAATCTCTGCAAAAAGTTCATCCATCTTTTCTTTCCACTTCCTTTCTGAACTGAAGAAATCTTCCTCAGAAAAAGTTTCATACTAGCATTTTATTGCCAAAATTCCTGGCTTGGTCTAAGAAAAATGCTTGCTGAACAATATCTGGAAAAGTTTGCCCCTCTTTGGAGCAAAAGCACTGGCAGCTTGGTGAGCTATTGTGCACGGTGATGCTCTGCACAGTTCTGTGTAAAAAGAACTTCTCAACACATCTCAAGGTCCCAGATTTGCTGGATTTAGTAAGAAAATGTAAGTGTATTCCTTGCTCCCATGTTGTTGTCATGCAGAGTGAGAACAAAGGCAGTGATGTATTATGTTCTAGATCTTTTATCCCCAACAGATTTGGTAGCTGCAAAAGGAGGCTATTTGTCATCTGCAGGAAGAGAAGATATCAGCTTGACTCTGACACTCCAGCAGAAGTTTGTGGTGCTGGCAGCTGGGAAAAAATCCACAGGAAAATAAAACAATCCTGTCTAATTCTAAGCTGAGCACAATGATGCCTGAGTCACTGCAACCCAGTTAATGGGAAGGCAAGGGCGGGCTACTTTGGGAAGCAGCTGCCCAAGCAGAAAAACCATTTAAATGAGGCAGGACAGAGCCAGACTTAACATGGCCACTGCACACTTTAAACACACTGTCCTAGCAGGTGGCACCAGATGGCACTGTTACACAGAAGCTTCTCTTCCATAGGGTCTGCTTGCAGACAGAAGTTGTATTTAAGCTATAGAGGTACCACCTATATTGGTCAGGGATTCCCTAGCTTCTTACTGCAGCCCATAAAAGAGCTGGTGCCAGTACATCCTATTTTCACTTCAATAACAGGATAAACGGTACTGGCATAAAGCACTTCATACGAGGAAAACTTCTTTCACATTGGATGTATATGGAATTAGGGGAAGCACAAGACTCCTAACAACAGGTCTCTCAGATATGAGCAGAAATGATCTGTCAGCATGAGCAAGCCCTCAATCCTGGAGTGACAAGACATTGGCAGGACTGTCTGAGCATCCTGGGACTTCTCTGCCTCCCAAAGGGCCCGAGGAGAGTCAGTCTTTGAGGCTCAGTGGCATCTTAGAAATTAGGAGCTGGCAAGATTTCTGAGAGATGGAGCTGCCTGCACAATCTCTTTCCCAGACCTGGTGTGTCTCCACACACCAATTGCTGCGCACTTCACATTTATGCAAATTCTGCATCTCTTAGGGTTTGCATAGCAAGGCAGAGGTGGATTTAACGGGTGTCTAATTGTACAGCCCTCCTCTCCCGGGTTTCCTCATTAGTGCTGGCATCTCCCCTGCTCCCCTTGCAAGGGGCAGTCTTCAGACACACTGCCAGTGCTACACCGGGAATGCAGGAGGTGCTGGTGTTGTGACAGAAGAATAAGATCTGGCTAAATCTCTCTTCTCAGAGCAGTCCCACGGCTCTCAGCAGTGCCCTGCATCAACCTGGGCAACCAGGCTGGTGAAGGGATCCAGCACAAGTCCTGTGAGGAGAGGCTGAGGGAGCTGGGGGTGTTCAGCCTGGAGAAGAGGAGGCTCAGGGGAGACCTCATCGCTCTCTACAACTCCCTGAAAGGAGGCTGGAGCCAGGGGGGGGTTGGGCTCTTTTCCCAGACGACTTTCAACAAGACAAGAGGACATGGTCTTAAGTTGTGCCAGGGGAGATTTAGGTTGGATATTAGAAAGAATTTCTTCCCGGAGAGGGTGATCAGCCATTGGAATGGGCTGCCCAGGGAAGTAGTGGATTCTCTGTCCCTGGAGATATTTAAAAAGAGCCTGGATGTGGCACTCAGTGCCATGGGCTGGGAACCGCAGCGGGAGTGGATCAAGGGTTGGACTTGATGATCTCTGAGGTCCCTTCCAACCTGGCTAATTCTATGATTCTATGATCACCCCAAAGCACCTCTGGGGTGGGGCCCGTCCCCCCTTCTGTCTCAGGGCCGGGTCCTCCCTGGCAGAGAAGCTGCAGGGTTCGCAGCACAAACTCCCACAGAAAACTCGGGTGGGACAGCAAAGAGCCCGTGAGTGCCGCTCCGGGACCGCTGCTGGAGCGGGGACTCGAATGAGTCCTCGGAGAGGCTGAGCAGTGTCCCCAGAGGTGAACAATGCCCCTTTGGTTTCTTGGGGCTGGCAACACACTTTCTTCCCAAGTCACTCTCCCTCTTCACTCTCCAAAGTAAATCAGCCCAGCCTTCAAAGCCAAGCCGGTGATGCTTCCCTTTCCAAATGCCAATCCGAGAAAAAGTTACGAGCAAAAAGAGAGCGGAGGCGCTGATCCCACAGGTCTCCCGATGACCCCCACCCGTGTCTCAGGTTGGATGCTCCCGAGCCGGTACCCCACGTGTCTCCCTCAGCCAGCACCCTCAAAAAAAGCCCCGAGTAAGAAAAAAAATCTGTGATTCCCCAGCGGGGTGTCCTCAGGGTGTACCTGCACCCCCGGGACACCCCATGCTCAGGGACAGAACCTCAGGGCATTGGGGAGCCACGGAGATCCCACCGGCGTGTTTCCTCCCCGCCGCTGGTGCCGTGGGGAGAAGGAGGGTGTGGGAGGGGGGGGGACACGGACTGCCGGTGGTCCCTTACCACATTGCTGAGGAAATCCGCCTCGCTGAAGTCGCCGAGATCGAGGAAGCCGGTGCCGGCGGCAGGGAAGAGCCGCTCGGTGGGGAAGGGCTCCAGGATACTGTCCATGGTGCCCCCGGAGCTGGGGGCTCGGCCGCCCCCCGGGGCTCACTGCGGCGACACGATCCTCCCCGCCCCCCGGCGGCGGCGGCGGCCCATGGGGCGGCGGGGAGCGGCGGGGAAGGGAGCGGAGAGAGCCGCCGGCTGGGACGGGAACGGAACCGCCCGCCCGGGGCAGCTGTCAGTGCCCGCCGCCGAGGGGCCGGGCCCGGCCTGCCCCCGCCCGCGTACCGGGAGCCGGCGGGGTGGGACTTCCCGCGCCCACACCCCTTGAGGAGAGGGAAAGTGCGCTGGTCCGGGCCTGCCGAGGGGGAGCGGGGTGAGGCTGAGCCCGGCGGTACCGTTTAGGTTCGAGGAACCCAACAAAAAAAAAGAGAGGCTGAGGGAGCTGGGGGTGTTCAGCCTGGAGAAGAGGAGGCTCAGGGGAGACCTCATCGCTCTCTACAACTCCCTGAAAGGAGGCTGGAGCCAGGGGGGGGTTGGGCTCTTTTCCCAGGCAACTATCAGCAAGACAAGAGGACATGGTTTTAAGTTGTGCCAGGGGAGGTTTAGGTTGGATATTAGAAAGAATTTCTTCACGGAGAGGGTGATCAGCCATTGGAATGGGCTGCCCAGGGAAGTAGTGGATTCTCCATCCCTGGAGATATTTAAAAAGAGCCTGGATGTGGCACTCAGTGCCATGGGCTGGGAACCGCAGCGGGAGTGGATCAAGGGTTGGACTTGATGATCTCTGAGGTCCCTTCCAACCCAGCCCATTCTATGATTCTATGATTCTATGATTCTATGAAACCTTTTCCTTCAGAAGCCCCGGAGCCGTCGCTGCCGTGTGTGAAGGAGGTGGCAGGCTCCAGCGGTCCCGCTGCATCCCTCGGGGTGCAGAGCCGGGAAAAATGGGATCTTCCGAGGGGTCAGTGCCCAAGGAAGAGCTGGGAGGGAGATTTCCTTGCCTCTGCTCTCCTTAATGGGCTTGCTCTCCCCAGGTAGGCCTGGCTGCAGCAGCCCGTGTGGCTGTTCTGTAATTAAAGAGTTGGGCACCATTAAAGAGCTTTGGGGAGATTATATGGCTTCAGATAAATAGGATTATGGATCCCTGTCCTCTCTGATCCTCACTCCAACCAGCACCTCGGAAAACCACTTACAATAATGCTTTTGAAGAAGCGCTATTTTATTAATCTGCCCCTGCTTTCTTGGCTCCACAGGGAAAGGACTAGGGTCCCAGCATCTAACAGTGCCCTTTTTGGTCACAGGCATAGCATAGGGGGGGCAAAAGACAGTGGTGCCAGTGGTGCATCTCTCCTGGAAGAAACCTAGCTGAAAGGTGCCAGCAAGGAGAGTCATGGTGAAGAAGTTCAGGTCCGAGGCTACCTGGAGCCTGTACTTGAGCCAGATTCTGGCCTTTCATCTCCACACGCATCACAGGCTCTTGCTCTGTGCTTCCCACAGGTCTCAGAAGCACAGCACAACCCAAGGCACTCCTTGGCTACTCATTGCACAAGCAGCCACGTGCTACCTCCAGCACACAAAAGCCTTTATACTTTCGCACACAATTGACTCTTTCAGTTACATTTACTTTTACCTTACATTTCAGTCAAGTGTAAAAAGCCTCTAAGGTTAAAGACTCAGAGACATAAACTCAGCCTGGACGGAGTTCTGCTGAGAAAATAATGCTGTTCCTCCTTCCTTAATGGTAAAGAAATCTCTTTGTCAGTGTGGGTGCCAGTAGGTTTAAAGAGGGGAACACAGAAATGTTTGCCACTGGAAAACATCCATATCCTTCAGCAAGAAGCAAACCTCTATTTCCAGGCATCAGGAAAGACATATTTCCTTTGATATCCCAGTCAGCAGGGTTTTTAGCTGTGAGGGACAGAAGGATGGAGCCATGCAATATTAATGGGGTGACAATCCAGGCTCGTGGAGCATGGACTGAGCTGCAACAGGGGCAGCTTCACCTCCTGCTGCAAAGCAAACACAGATATTGCTTCCCTAACTTCGAAGATCCACTGATGAAACCAAGAGTTTCTGGTTCAGTACCTCACACAAGTTAGCACAAGGAAGCCTCTTCTAAGGACACACGCTGTATTTATCCTCAGTGCCAAGTTGAGGAAGCTGAGATGGTGTCAGCTTCAGTGACTGTTTGCACAGCATGGGTGGCAGTGTTATCAAAAAAGGTCAACTAAAGCAAACCTCACTTGTCTGGCTGCACTCTGAAAGAAAAATGCTTTTGCACATTCAGATGGGCATTGTGAAGTCTACTGGGAAGGTTAAAATACCTAAAAAACAAAATAAAATTGCTTGCTCTAAAACTCTGCTTCTGTTTAATACTCCTGGTAGTGAACATAGTTGCCATAGATGCAGCTCTCCTAACTATTGCTGCTGCACCTCTGCAGGCAAGGAAGTATTACCACAAACCTCTCCTTTATAGTATCACATGGCAAAGCTGCTCTATCCCATCTTGGAAAGTTCTGACAGGCACTCCCATCAGCAGTACTTGGGAAGAGCTTTGAAATGGACATTTTCCCCACATGAGACATGGGTTCAGTGATTAAAGATGCAATACTCACTTCTGACTGAGAAAACTTTAGAGTGAGTAGGAAAACCCACAGAAGAGTGAGAAGGTGCCTGGGAAGTGGCAATGCCACCCTCACCAGAGACTCTTTGAAACCAAGTTCTGCAGCCACCTCTTGGGACACAGACACATCTCTCCTCTGATCAGAAGGCAAGCTTGGAGCAGGCGCTGAATCACATGATTACTCAAATTCCTTTTCAGCCCTGTTTTCTCTAATTTTATATTGAGATTTTTTTGCAATCTGCTCACATCGGGAGACCAAAAGAGCAGCCAAGTATGTTTAGCTTGAACAGCTTTCAAATTGACAGCAGATAAGCCTTCCTGGCCTTAAAACATTTGATACTGCAAATGCACATGTATGACCCAGCTCATTTTATCAGTGCTGAGAAATGAATCAACTTGGTCCTCATAAGAAGGGGGTCCTGTTCTGTGCTCTGTCCTACCTGGTTTTGTTGCTACTGCCTGCTTTTAGACCCATGGAGAGAGCACTGCAAGTCACACACGGTGCTAACTTGCAGTCACTTTGCCTTCACCCTGCAGCATTGTGAGCAAGATGTGCTAGAAAAGGGGAGCAGCCCCTGGGCTTGAACCCATGCACAGCAATCTAGACTGCTTTGCAGCCTGCAAAACTGAAGCTCTTTGCTTTGGGGTCAGGCTGGCTCTTTAGGACTTCCACCACAGCCAAGCTTTTACTTCAAGTAAAAGATACCATTTGTCCGATTTATTTTTCTAACTCTGGTGTTCATATGGATGGAATATATGGTCTCTGCCACAAGCCAGGTTTCTAGCCTTGAAGCCTCCATACTTTGGTCCTTCAGTAGTTATTTATAGTAGTACTACCTTTATTTCCAACTTTTCTATGGATTCGATTACCTCCTGGTGTATTGCTCAGAGGTGGCTTTGCTCACTGATTTGAGCAACACAGACAGAGGTGGTGACTACTGCATTGTAGGTCTCCTCTGCTCCTCAAGTCCCACTAAGAAAAAGGTGAAGATGAAAATGGGACTTTCAACCTAGTTCACAGAAGAGGCACTGAAGTCCTTAGGCCTTGAGTAAAGGCACAAGTAGATACACACACAAGTGTATCTAACACTTGGGCTGTGATTTCTTTATTTAGGTTTTGTGGAAATTATTCAAAGCCCATGAAGAAGTCAAGGTAGGAGAGGAGGAATCCAGCAAAAAGCAACTTCTAAGGAAAGACTTGTAGATGGTGGAGCCTTTCTCTGCCCTCTGCTCCACAGCCCTACTTCATCCAGGAGACCCATCTCCCTTTTCATTTCCTTCCAGCAGCTGGTTTAAACTCTCTCACACATACTTCTCCCTCCACCCAGCTTCAGCTGCTTTTGATTTCCTCCTTCCTCTTCTCCTGGCTTCTCCCAGCCAGGTAACCAGCACACCTGGTCCCATTCCAATGAGCAGCAATAGGACAGGGAGGGGAACTAGCAAGGAAATCACTCCTACCTCAGCTCTCTGCTAAAACCAGCAAAAGGAGGGGAGACCTGTGAAATCTTCATAAATCTGCTGCCACACCTGAAAAAGGGAACAATCTGTGTTGCTTTGCATGCAGCTACTCAGAACTGGTGCTGCATTAAAATAAATGTCTGCCTGCAAGCACACAGGTTTCATTGGTAACCACTAAGTAGAGATAGGTGTGAGTCACACTGGAGCAAGGTGCAGAGATACACACGTGATGAAGGAATGTGTGCTATGAGTCCCTCTTGCTTGGGAAGTAGAGGAGAAAGTGAAGAGCATATTAATTGCATGTCTGCATATGGCAAGGATCCACGAATGCTGTGGTTTCAGTGAGCACCCTAACACTTTGTGGGGAATGAAAAGGAAGCCACAGAGCTCAGTGCTGCAATTATTATTATTTCTGGGGTGAACTTAGGGCCCTTGGATAGATTTAAATTGGCCTTGCAAACAAGAAGTGAATGACAGGCAGGGAATGCAAGACCTGGGGAAAGGAAAGCCTTGAATACAAGACACCAGACCCTAGAAGTGTCCTTCTATGGAACCCCTTCAGCCTCCTGAAAAGGTGGTTGAGCTGCCTGTGTCAGAATTAGGTACGTCAGAAAGTGAAGCCCCAAAGTAGTGGATGGGTACTATAACAAAAGATGAGACTTGAAAACTTACCACTTGGTAACTAAGTAACTGATAAAGCAGGAAATAATCACCTTGTACGTCCTTTGCTCCTTCATGGTAGGCTAAAAATATTTCTTTGCCCTATCATATGCAATCTGCACTCCCCGCTCTATACCTCAGAAAGAGCAGAGACTCTGCTTTTTATTTATTTATTTTGGCTGGCAATCTCCTTGGAGAGTCAGACAACTTTGGGGGTCACTAAGTGAATGAAGGATGTATGTGCATCTCCTTCCAGCTCTTTGTTAGCATTTGAAGACATTGTAAGTAACTCACCTGCAGGAAATTTAGGTGAATGGGAAGCTACAGAACACTCTCTGTGATGGTGGCTGCCTCTGCTTCCTATGCACTTATTTTTATTTACTCTAACAGGCTTCTGGGCTGCATGGATACAAGGCCAGCTTGTAAAAAGGACCCAGGCACCCTTCCTGAGACTGCAGACAACCTGAAGAGTCATTCTGAAGGGGCTGTACTGCTTCATTTATCTTAACTACTTCCTACATCTCAAACTTTTCCCCAGGAAGGATGGTCAAACACCCTGTTTGATTGAATTTTACTACATGAAGATACCTTGCATCTACGAGTAAGAAGCAGATGACTTTGGTGCAATAGGGACCTGAAAAGCCACTGGAACAGGAAAAGCCAAGTCAGGGCAAGGACACTGCAACAGCTCCATTTTGATGCACTGCATGCACAACACAGAGTCAACTCCTGAAGCCCAGGTACCCACATGGCAACTAGGGGGAAATCCCTGCTGATTTGTGCCCCTTAGCCCCTCCAACATCATGGAGAAGCCAGACATTCACAGCTGGGCTATGTCCAACAGGATCTGCCCCAACTGGAGCCAAGCAGATCTAATGCAGGCAGGCTGGGGGAGTGGAGGGATGCTATTCCTTGCCCTGCCAAGGGTTAAAAGCAAAGTTGTGATCCACAAGCAGTCCTGCCCAGGAGAAAAGCACAACCCAGCAATTCAGGCATGTCTCACCCCCTCAAATGACATTGTTTCAGTACTGTCTGCCTCGCCCCTCACTGGTAATTACAGACTTCAACTATGAGGGAGAGAGACACGGTGGAAGAAACCTTCATTACAGACTTATCTCCTACAGCAAAAGCAACCCCAATGTAATGTCTGGGGCATGTTGCCAGAACCAGCCTCCAAAGCAAAGTGCTTGAATTTAGGATCAAAAAATAAAAAAAGTGGAAGAAGTGCTAAGTGATTTGGGAAGATCAGAAGCCCACCATGTTGGCTGCTGTACAATGCTGGGTGTGGGGAGCACTTTGGAGGAATTGGAAAGCCACTCTGGTTTTAAACAGTGTGGTTTGCATCTTATATTATTCCTTCCTTCCTCCTTCTTGACATGCTTGTGACCTCTGATGTCTGTGTGTCCCTTTGTCACCCCTGACATATACCAGTGTGCTGGGAAGGGATGGTTTCCCTAGGCTTTCTAGCTTGATATTCCACAAAGGGGCAGATAAAACTGTAGGTGTCCTTGGGTGTATGTCCCCCTTTGCAGACCTAATTATGATACACTCTAAAGAATAGGCTGCTTGTATCCAAAGATGGGGGGTCCTTCTCCCTTGTCTACATCATAGAGGCCCAAACTTTGGAGTTCTGTTAGAAGGGACACAGAAAGAATGCACAGGATAGTTTTTCTTCCCAGTAAGACACTCCCCTGTTGTAGCTCAGGACCTTTTCCCACTGCTGGGACCATCTCTCAAGGCTGGCGTTGACCTGCCTAGAGGTGGCTGATACCTTCTCTGGAAAACACATCTCTTCCTTGCTGCTTTCTTCCTCATCCCAACTTTTTGGATGCAAGCAACGTAGATCCCAGCTAAGCTGCTCTTCTTAGCTCTTAATACTCACATGTAGAAAACTCGGAACTACGATCATGGCATGGTTTAGATCAGTGTTTGTGGGAGAGCTTAATTCTGTGACAGAGTTTTCCTGCAGAGCCCATTTTTGCTGCTGCTGCTGCTGCTAACACCTGTTCCTGCAGGATCTGGGTTCTGACACCACATTGTGTCCAGTTCTGGGCCCCTCAGTTCAGGAAGGAGATTGAGGTCCTGGAGCAGGTCCAAAGGAGGGCAACCAGGCTGGTGAAGGGATCCAGCACAAGTCCTGTGAGGAGAGGCTGAGGGAGCTGGGGGTGTTCAGCCTGGAGAAGAGGAGGCTCAGGGGAGACCTCATCGCTCTCTACAACTCCCTGAAAGGAGGCTGGAGCCAGGGGGGGGTTGGGCTCTTTTCCCAGGCAACTTTCAGCAAGACAAGAGGGCATGGACTTAAGTTGTGCCAGGGGAGGTTTAGGTTGGATATTGGAAAGAATTTCTTCACGGAGAGGGTGATCAGCCATTGGAATGGGCTGCCCAGGGAAGTAGTGGATTCTCCGTCCCTGGAGATATTTAAAAAGAGCCTGGATGTGGCACTCAGTGCCATGGGCTGGGAACCGCAGCGGGAGTGGATCAAGGGTTGGACTTGATGATCTCTGAGGTCCCTTCCAACCCAGCCCATTCTATGATTCTATGATTGGAAAGATCCTGTAAACCTAGAGGTCTTGTCCCCAGGCAGCTAATGAAAGGGACAGGAGAGGACTGAGAAGAGAAAAGCATTCAATCATATAGCTGTTAAGATGTGTCTGGGGAACTGGCTGAATTTTAATTGTTCTTCCCTCCTCCGTGAGTGAGCACAGGAAAAAATTTACCTTCTGGCCTTTCCATTTGGGCATGTTGACATTTCTAGGCAGCATTTGCCTCTGATGGAGAGGTTTGACGTCAGGTGGCTGATTAAAGCTTGCAGTGCCTCTGACTCATTTGGCTACAGTATGCACAAGGGGATTTGTAGCATGTCTCTCCCTAGCACTCGTTATAGTTGAATTTAAATAAATAAAGCTAAGCTCAATTCACAACTTCAGGGGGGATGCAGCTTGGCTCAGGATCAAATATGCATTGCCATGGGAACAGATGCCGTCAGGCACAGGAAGAAATGTCACTCTGGACTAAGAACTCCCCTGCCCAGCTCTTCCTGCCAAAGAGACATGTAGAGCTGGTACTGGTAGCAGGAATGCAGTGTGGAGCTGGCACTACCTGTGCCACTTGGGCATGCAGCTGCTTTTGGGAGCAGCCCAACGCTGGCCTTGCTGCTCTCCCAGCTTCAGGAGAGCCAGCCACCCTCCCACTGAGCAAGGACCACTTTGGGGGAAGTCCTGGCTAGTAGGTTTTGCAGAACTCCCTGCCTTACCAGCATTTCCAGACTGGAAAGCCCTAGTGTGGCTTTTTTCAACCTGCAAAAAGAAAGAGGGGGACTTCCTGGGTCAACAAATCTCATACAGATGCAGCCAAATGTATAATGCAACCTTCTCTAGGCACTGATCAAGCTTCGGATTACAGAACTAAAAATTATCAGCTGCCTCCCAGAAGCCCCACTGAGCAAACCCCTCACACTTGAGAGAATCATGCCCAGCAGAGACACAGATGCAGAGAGATGTGATTTCTCCAGCTGACTAGGGGTAGATAGGTTAGACTCAGCCAGGCAAGACAAGGCAGGGCAATAGGGTCCCTTTCTCCTCTGTCCCAGTACCTGTTTCCTTGGCATGATGGTTATGGTCCCTTTGGTGTTGACATGTCATGTACAGCTCTTGATTCATCGAGAGCTTGAGTATGACAGCAGCCAAAACCATGAGGCATGAAACATGCCCAAAGGCAGCAGCACTAAGGAAAAAGCTCCTTGAAGTGCTCAAGAACTCCCTGCCTATGGCACTGTGCCTGTGCATCTCTAACATCCACTGATTTACAGCAGAAATTAGAGGTTCTGGTTTGTGTGGTAAATGGGCCTATCAGCATTGCCAGATTTTTCTTCCTCCAGGCATCTCAGGACTTTTAATGGTTTACTTAAACCCTGAGCTCCTGGGAACATGGGAGGTTGTCCCCTGCCCTGCTTTTTTCTTAGGTGGCTTCTGATGGTTGCAGAGAACCAGCTGAAAATGCAATCCTTAGCTACAGCACAGGCAGCAAACCTAAAAAAACCCTCATTTACTTATTTCGATCCTATTATTTTTAGACCACTCCTATTGACTGAGTTCTGAATTATGGTGTTCATTTTGGATTTTAGGGGAACACAAAGCATGCCAGAGGAATGGGCAGAAATCAGCTTCAGCCAAGAATCCAGTCCTCTCACACAGATCACTAGAACTGGGGAATGGTTTCTGGGTTAATCCTCATATTGTACATTTAATGCTTCCCCAGCTGAGGTGCCAAGTTATTTTTCTATTACAGCTGATTTGAAATTAACCTTACTTCCTACAGTCACTGTACCCTGCCACATCAGAGAATTTAATAGCATGAGAGGAGTCTGAACATGTGAAATGTTTTTATGACTGCTCAGTGTGAGCCACAGTTCCACGACAAATCACTGAAATCTGAGAAATCTAATTTACAATACAAATTCCTTTCTTTTGTGCCTCTTTTCCAACTCAAATTCAAGTCAGAATCTCTCCAAATTCTGCAGTAACTCCAATCTAGAAAAACTGTGGGTGTAAGATGGTTGAAAAGCAATTGCATGAAGTCTCTAGGGCTGGTCCACAATGACTCCAAACCCTAAATTGCTCATCCCTTGAGCATGGTTTAAGACTGCAATGGATCCTGGTGGAGCTGTGTAACCAGCACTTAAATAAAGGGGAGGCAGCAAGCCCTCTTTGAATCAGTGGCATCTGTTCTGGGAAGGGCTGACCCAAAGACAGCCACAGCAAGAGGTACTGAAACCCACTGTCTCCTCCTTGAAACAGAATTGAAGGTCACAAACTAAAGACCCCTGTAACCAGCACTGGCCTCTGATTAAAAATAAATCCAGTTCATGCACAGACAGTGGTTTGAAAAGTGGAATACTGAACTGTGGTGAAAGCTTGGAGATTTGGTGGCTGTGCATCTTGAAATGGAAACACAAGTGGCACCAATTCAGATACAGCTCTATATCCCCAGCCATTGATATCAGTGTACAGGCATGCTCCCTCCTCTTAAATTCTTTCACAGTAAAACTGATTTTTATGGTGCTTTCATCTGGAAGCAAACATGAAAGCAACTAAGGAACAACAGAGATGAAAGACTGCTCGGTGTCCCATCCATGCCATCTCTGGAGCCAGGAAAATCATGGTCCTCTGTGGTTGGTACAAGAACTAGCATGGGGGAGTCCAATGTCCCTCACCAGAATGATAAACAAAACCAGCACTGTGATGTGGTCCTCCTACCCCCTGTATTGTACTCTCAGGATTGGCAGAGAGTAGAGTAATTTGGGCACTTACAAGGCTCTTTTCTTCATTTCAAATGCACTAGAGGAAATACTGGCAAAATACATTATATGATTGGTCCACATAACTTATTGCTGTCAGCTACAACTGAGAAGAAATGGTGAAGAAAGGATCTGACACTTACAGTGGTGAAAACATCCTCCATTATACTACCCAAGGAAAGGGCATGGCTTGTTGCCCCATGAAGAAGTTTGAAGAAGATAGGTTTTTTGTAAAATGCCTAAAGCAAGGGGTTGAAAATAGACAATTGTTAAAAAACCTCAGCATCCTAAACACCAGACCAAACCAGTCATGTTCCTCCTGAGCAGGTTAATATATAAATATACTTCACATCCTATCTGTATTTCTGCAGAGGATGATTAAATTCCCAGGAAGCAGTGCTGGCTCCCAGCAGAAGCCCAGCTACCAACCAAAGGAGGCTGTGACCCAGAGAGCAGTTCTGATCCCATCACACAGGAAATCTTGTAATATCCTACTCAAATATTAGTTGTGGTGCCAGTGAGTAGTTTTGCCTGGTCTTTTGCTGTCTGATCAGTCCCATGGAAGTCACTCTTCCTTCAGTGCAGGCTGCCATCCTCTCCTCCTCTACCAGATACCCAGTGGATTATTTTTGTCTCAGATCGCATAGTCCCAATGTTACAATTACATGCTGACCTCAAAGACTTGCTTTTAAAATTACCCTTCTTTAGCAAACCCTCTGTCTAGAGGGTTGGGTGCTTTTTTAATTTATATTTATATTTAATGGTTAAATAGTGGGTGTGGTTGAGGAAAGAGGAAAAGAAGAAGCACACAGAGTGAACTGTAGGGGGAAGGGTTGTGAAGGTCACAAGTGGCCTTCTGTGAACAGGAAAATCCATGTGCTCTGGAAAGGAGACACTTGGCTTCCTCTCTTTCCTCAGCAGCATCTTCTTCTGGAGGGTCCTTGCTGTCAACTGTAACTTCACTCCACAGAGATAGTCCCTTTTCCTCAGAAGCAGACAGGGACTTCTTGCAGCCAGAACCTAAACCCAAAGACCCAGCAAATCTGTATCCTTTGCAAACAACATGAAAATTGAGACTTTCCTGTAAACCCTCACTGATGATGAACATTTTCTAAACAGAAGAGACAGAAAAACAACTCTGAAATGCTCTGAAGGGCCTAAAGGTGAACAGACCTAGGACAGCAATAGAGAGACACAACTGCAGAGAATTTAGTTCACAGTGAAAACCATCCAGGATAAGTGCCACTTATCCATATTGCTGTTCAGTCCCTGTTCCACCAAAACCCTGCAAAACTTCATAGAATGCAAAAAAACTTCTTCTGAAGAGAAGTGATGAGCATCTTCTTTGAGAATAGAGAGTAGGAGAGAATAGGAAACCAGTTTGTACTGAGGAAAAAGAAGGAAGCAACTTACAAGCTGAGAGGAGAAATCTGCAGCATCTTACACTCAAGATACTCACATTTTCAATTTGCTACAGACAAGGGCTTGCTCTTCATGCTCTAAATTGCTTTACAGCTCAGCTGAAACTGTTTTAAGGCTGACTGGAACAACAGTGAATTGGCTTCAAGTGATACCAGGAGCTTTGGATGGGCTTCTTGTTAAAGTTGGCCTTTTAACAGCCTTCTGTCAGCTGGCTAGAGGCTGCTTTGCAGTCACCCAGTCCTTGTGATGGTTTTCTTCATCCTCAGGCATACATATTGCTTCCACTGTTCTGCACATCCTCCCCTAGCCTCTCCTGCACAGTGCTTAGGTCTCAGTCCTGACAGGGTGAGCTTTCATTGTGTCATAGCTCACCAACAAATAACCAAGTGGTATTCACAGAGGGGACCTGCAAACAGTACCCCAAGCTGCAGTGTTTGAGAAAGCATCTCTCAGCACAAGCCTGAACCCCTGCTCTGTGCCATATGTGGTGCCAAATCAGTTTTATAAGATGGATCTGAACACCATCAGACTGGAAATTATCTCAGCATTTTTGCTGAAGTCAGTGTCCCAGGTGTTTGGGAGGGGATGGCCCTCTTCCTTTCATTCCTCCTGTAGCTCCCCTTGGACACAGTATTTTTTTCCCCTTCTCTATGTTCTGCACAGTTCCATTGGGGTGTTGCCTCATGCTGTCACAGAGCTGGCCTCACCCGCACCTGCAGTGGTGGTATTTTGTGGCAGGTGAACTGATGCTTGGTTTGGGGAAAGTCTTTGTGGTTGATTTTGTGAAATGCTTTTGAAGTCTGTGAAACTGAAATGGAACTGATACTCACTTGAAGAGACTACAGGCTGGTTAGCACAGCCCTGGCTGGGGCAGAGAGTAGTATCAGAGTTCCAATTAAGTGATACATATAAATGGTGGCAAGGGGCATGATGATGATGAGCAGGCACGTGAGGACTCACCACTTCTCTCATTTGGATTTTAAAAAGCCAAATCCACTCACCAACATTTGCTGAGTAGTGTTTGTTACACTGGTATCAGTAAGCAAGCCATCAGTCAAAGGTATTAATTTCTGAAATAAAAAAGTTCAAACCCAGACTCCGATCTTTTAATGAGCTCTAGGAAATTTGCTCCCTTTTGCAGTCCTAGGGTCAAACAATTTGTGACTGCCCAAGGAGAAGCTTAATTGAGCTCAACTAACATAACAGGGGTTTCACACCCTTACCCTCCCTCTGTACACATCCTCCCTTACACATCTGGATAAAAGCTTCACTGCAAAGCCTGAAGAGAGCAATTGATTCAAGCAGAGTCCCTGAGAGCACGTATGAGCTCCCAAAAAGCATTGCAAACTCTTGCATCATGCAGAGGCAGGAGAAGCCAGAGCAGCTAGGAAGTGAGAAGATCCACTCTGGCAGCTGCTGCCATGGGGATAGAGTGTCACTGGGAACAACAAAAGGTGTTTTTACTGAGGAAATATGGTGCTGCAAGTTATTAATCTTCTAGCAGAAGCAGAAATCCTAAGGCTGCTCTGCTAGGGCTGCTCTTGCAGCAGGAGTGAGCCAGCCATTCAGGACTAGTCTGACAAATCTGGCTTTGGCTGCTCAGCTTTATTAACGACAGAAGCCCTCGAGGAGTGGGATTCAGAGGCATCACAGAGATTTTTTCCCCTTTCCTAAGCACAAAAGACAGAAGTGGAATGTAGCTGAGGAATGCTTTCCCCTTGGAAGAGTTGTAATAAATCTCCTTGGATGTGATATTTGGTTTATTTTGTGGTAGTCATTCAAAAGGAAAATGCATATTGTGGAGCTTAGCACTCAGCTTATGCTGGCAATGGATCCCTGACAAAGAATGTCCATTGGCAGGGAATTTCCTGACTTTGCAAGTGAGCAAACACTTCTTTTTCAGTTACTCTAAAAGCTGTCTTGCTATATTATATAAAGGGTTGCTGCAAGGCAGACAGGGATTGATCCTTCTCCAGATCCACCTGAAAAAGGATAAGTAATAATTGGCCTGATTAGCAGAAGGAAAGATTTGCACTGGGCTCATGAAAGTGCTTTCTTCCCAGGAAGGTCTCCTGGGTTGCAGGGGGCTGCTGGGTAGGCTGTAGCATCCTGGAAGCATTTCACACACATGTCAGGCACTGCTCCTGGGTGACTCCACCTTGGAGAGGGAGGGGGTAGCTTCAGAGACTTCCTGAAGTCCCTGCCAGCCCTCTGGTGATTATTACTGTATCATTATTATTTAACAGTAGGAGTGCCAGCTTTGGAATAGCCACTTAAGGAGGATTCTTCCTGCCCTGAAGGTAACTGGTCCTAGGGAGAGGTTAGCAGGCAGAGGTCAGGGAAGAAGAAACCAGAAGGGAACTGATATACAGATGGGCTTGATTTACTGCAGAAGAGCAAAGAAAAAACCCAAAGGTTATGGTGAACCTTCCACTGAGCAAGATGAGAGCCTGAGAGGTAGGCAGGGAGGAGGAAAAGGATGATTTCTGGGGTTTCATGTCAACAAGTGAACTCTCTGGGAAGGTCATAATGGAGCCCAGTCAGATGTCAGTAAACCAGGATAAAAGAGGACCTGGTGGAAGAGAAGCAGCCTGCATGGAGCCATATACAGCTAACTGCAGCAGTCCTGCCCTTAAGGGAATCACCACAGTGGAAGGTAGAAGAGGGAGCAGAGGCAGCAGAATGCCTGGGCAGAGGTGGAGGTGGGTGACCCTAATGTGAGCCCCAGAAACTGGAAAAAGCAGCTGGTGGAGGCCAGATCTCAGACAGGTCACCCACAGAAGCCATCATCTCATCATTCAGTTCATCCTCCAGAAATGCAGTTTTGCTCACTCCATCAGGTTACTGGGAATTCCCCTTTCTCAGGCACTTCTGAAATATTGCAGGATACCATCAACGAGGAGGTGTTTGTTAAGATTTTAATTTCCTAGAAGTGTGTGTTGGCAGCCTGCAGTCGAAGGGCTAGGGCCCCCACAGTAGATTTTAAGAGTCTTTCAGGTCACTGCCTTCCATCATCACCTGCTGGAAATCTCATGTTTTTAGTGCTTCCTTTCCTGTCAGGGAACAAGAATGTCTCTTCTGTTCTGCTCCCCGTGTTTTCACACAGAGAGGAGGTGCCCAGGCAAAGTAAGTGACCTTATCAAGAAGTTAGCAATCTTGGGTTAGTAGCAATGGTAGACTAAGGACTTTGCTGCTGTTATCATTACTATTGACTTTACATTTATAGAGAGCTGCAAATTTACACAGTGCTCTATTACCACAGTTTCCTGGACTACAACTAGTGAAAAGAGAATTGGGAGCCTTTAAAAAAAAAAACAACAAAAACAACACCACAAACTTTTTTCTAAATAATTACATGATATTTCTATATTATTTTTTCCACTACAACAATAGGCTGAAGATGAGAGGTGTTGCTACCACACTCCTGTGCAGTCACACACATTAGGACACAATGAGAGCAAACCAATCTAACATCCTCTCAGACAAAACTGCAGTTTTATACCACTTATCTCACTGATGTAATCCAAAGTTTTGGACAAACAAGTCCAAAATTTGCAGTGTAACAGTGAGTCAACACAAGGCCTGGGTTCTATTACTGCTGTGCCACCTAAAATTTCACCTGTTTTCCAAAGATGCAGCATTTTCCTCCTGCAAGAGAGGAGGTGTGAGTCTGACTGGGATGAAACACAGGGTATCACTGCCTGAGGCATCTGCTCACACAGGGAAGTCCTGTAAGCTAAGATAGGCAAGTGAATTCCCTTAGGGCACGGCTCCACTATTAGCATAAAAATTGTGACTGTGGGCAAATTATTTGTTCATTAGATTAAAAATTTAAAACTTTTGGCTTAAATCTTTGTGGGTGTTTTGAAGGACTTTGCCCCCTTTTAAAGGGGCCACTGAGAGCAGAGCGAATGTCTCCTGTGCCCCCACCAGGTATCCAACAGTATCACTTAATGCAAGACTGTGGCAGAAAAACTCAAAAAAGAAGAGCAACTAACCATGGAGACAGGGGGGATGGAAGATATAAAGCAAGAGTGGAAGTCATGAAGCCTTGAAGAAAGGGAAAGGAGCACATGCTGAGTTCAAGTAATTTCCAAAAAATTTAGCGAGGCAGCTTCCTGGATCCTTTTCATCCTTTCCTGGATGCAAGCACTAGGGGTAGCCTCAGGAGATCTGAGGCATCACATATTGGTGCTCAAAGGGACTACAGACAGCAGGAAGGTTAAGTCCACTGTTTGGGAAGCACTCAGGTAAGTGGAGACAGATAACTGCAGGTGATATTTTGAGGGGGAGGGAGGACAGGGCAAGCAAGCTTAAAATACAGAGATGACAAATGCCAAGGCTGTGCTACAGCAGAAATTATGAAAGGAAAACCCACAAGAGATATTCTCCCTAGAGGTGGGAATATTCTCCAGGAGTTTGGGTCCTCTGCAGCAAGTTGTTTTTAGCTCCTGACAAAGAGTTAAGGTTCTGCCACTCTTCCCTCACTGCTTTTGAAAAGTCTAGAGATCTGATCTGTGTCTGAATTGAGGAGTACAGCTCATGCAGTTTACCTTGGCTGGCTGTGAATGTCCTATGGCTGGCTACAGGGTGTGGGTGAGTGTGCCCAAGCCCTTTCTGCACAGCTTCTCCATATCCTCCAGAGGCTGGTGTGGAGGAACGTCCCAGAGAAAGCGAGTTCTGAGCTGCTAGTGCCAGGCTGCACTCAGGGAAAACTGGGATCCTCAATGAATGGCTGGGTGAAACTCCCTGGGCTCTAACAGATGGAAAGAAGCAGAGACCTCAGCTTTTGGTAAGTTCCCCTGAGGATATTTCCTTACATCCTGACATATTCCCTGACACTGTGCATGTGTCACAGGGTCCCCCTGGTTTACATTTTTTTGAGTCCTGGGCACGTGTGGATTTGGCATATTTATTTGTCTGCCTCTTCCACCAAACTATCCCAAAATACCTGACATGGCAATTTGAGATTTCCAGGTCCCACCACAGTGTTTTTGGCTTCTAGTGAGAAGAAACAAGAAGCAGGTTTGAAGCCCATTGGCCTTACCTCAGGCACACCCTAAGAATAGCTTGCAAGGACACCCTCCCAGGTATCTTCCTGAACCTCTCATTATGGAGGCCAAAGGCATTCTGTTCAGTTTTACTTCCTGATCACATAAAGAATTAGACATTGTTCTAAATATTATTTTTTCCTCTGTATGCTACTGCAGATCTTAGCAAAATAACTGTGTGGGCTAAATCAGGGTGGTTCTGCTGTGCTGTTATTGCAGAGTCCTTGCCAGTGCTCTCCATAGAATATTTCAGCTTCATTTTAACCCACCACTAGTCCTGTATATCTCAATGCATCTGCCAGGAACATACCATGTGATTCAGTTTGATCTTGGGAGTTTTTGTACGTGGGTCAATACGTATCAGAGTCTGAATATACAAGTTATTTTCAGCCCATCTGTGACATCCAATTCCACCCACCAGGCTTGCAGAGATATATAAATCATGGAGATGTCTAAAATAACAGCCCCTAAGGAAACATCTGTCACCTCCAGAAGCTTGTGAGGGAGGTGGATGAAGCATTCAGCTCAGGAACTTATTGAATTTTCTTTTAGCTCCAGGAACACGGAGAGCAGCAAGTCTTTCTGACACAGCCCAGATGCCTTTGCAGTTGGATTCTCACATTGCCTTCACATTGTGTACAGCCTGTGAAGGTAATACATGCAATACAGAGATGCTCAGAAATCTGGATGACATTTGTCTGACCTCACCTTTATCTTGGAAAGGAGTGTATTGCTTCAGTTCCTTTTTGTTTCTGGATTCTTTCCCCAAAAGTCAGCAAGTTGTTTGGCCTTTTGCACCCAAAGGAATGCAGAACTGTGTGCTGGAACCTACTGATGGCTGCTCCAGTCCTGAAACCTGCCACCTCCTGTGCTGCTGAAGCACATGGGACAGAGCCTTGCATATCCTACAGCTATCAACCTTTTTACATGAAATATTATGAGGCAAGCCAAGAAGTTTAATTTTCACTATCTTCTTCCTCACCTTTGAAGTCATCTGGTTCTCTCTCTTGGACCCCATCTCCACTCATTATTTGCTGCCCTTCCTAGTAGAGAAAACAACGGAGCAGTGGAAGGAGAAAACAGGAAAATTACTCCGTATGGACTGCTACTTATAAAGCGAACTGTGGCAACTTGTGCAGCATGTAGGCTTGAGAAAAAGGGAAGCAGAAGACAGATGCTGCTCCCCTTGTGCTGGCAGAGGCAGCCAGGGGACAGGAACGAGGGCCAGGCTGGGCTACCAGGGCTGGGAAAGGCTGGCTCCATCTTGGCTTGCCACGCTCGCCTACATCTGCACAGACACCTGTTCTCCCTGCCCCAAGGTTGCAAATCGGGCGACGGGCAAACCCGGGCCCCTCCCACCACCACTTTACGGGCCAAATATTTGCCTTAAGGTGGGTGCCAGCCTTGCAGAGCGCGGGCAGTTCGCCGCGCACCTCATGGACCAGAAGCCCGACCAGCTGACAAAAGCCCGCAGCACCGCCGGCACCCCTTTCTTTCTCCTCCCCGCCACGCCAGCCAGGGGCCCCCGGCGGCCCCTCCGCAGCTGCAGCCGCTTCCCTCAACCCCGGCTCCCTCAGCCGCGCCCCATCAGGGCCGCCATCAGGCGACGCTCCGCCCTCTCCCCGCACTCCCTGAGCATGGCGCCATCCCGGCGCTGCCCCCTGGCGGCAGGCGGGCGGGAGGGCGAGCGGTCCTGGGCTGCCCTTGGCCGCGCTGCCTCCGTGTCCGTGTCCGTGTCCGTGTCCGTGTCCGTGTCCGTGTCCGTGTCCGCGTCCGTGTCCGTGTCCGCGTCCGCGTCCGCGTCCGTGTCCGTGTCCGCGTCCGTGTCCGTGAAGCCAAAGCACTTTGCCAATGTGTCGCGGTAAATAAACCCGCTTCCCTGCTTGTAATACGAAAAGCTAAACATTCCCTCCTCCAATTGATTTCACGCCCCCAAACAACGTTGGCGGCTTTTGATAGAATCATAGAATGGGCTGGGTTGGAAGGGACCTCAGAGATCATCAAGTCCAACCCTTGATCCACTCCCGCTGCGGTTCCCAGCCCATGGCACTGAGTGCCACATCCAGGCTCTTTTTAAATATCTCCAGGGATGGAGAATCCACTACTTCCCTGGGCAGCCCATTCCAATGTCTGATCACCCTCTCCGGGAAGAAATTCTTTCTAATATCCAACCTAAACCTCCCCTGGCACAACTTGAGACCATGCCCTCTTGTCTTGTTGAAAGTTGCCTGGGAAAAGAGCCCAACCGCCCCCTGGCTCCAGCCTCCTTTCAGGGAGTTGTAGAGAGCGATGAGGTCTCCCCTGAGCCTCCTCTTCTCCAGGCTGAACACCCCCAGCTCCCTCAGCCTCATAGAATCATAGAATCACAGAATGGGCTGGGTTGGAAGGGACCTCAGAGATCATCAAGTCCAACCCTTGATCCACTCCCGCTGCGGTTCCCAGCCCATGGCACTGAGTGCCACATCCAGGCTCTTTTTAAATATCTCCAGGGACGGAGAATCCACTACTTCCCTGGGCAGCCCATTCCAATGTCTGATCACCCTCTCCGTGAAGAAATCCTTTCTAATACCTAACCTAACTTTTGATTCGCCGTTCGTTATTTGCCTCCGTTTTCTTTTCTTTTGTGTTTTAAAAGTTGCCGCGATTTCTAAGGAAAACTCAAGGCTTTTTACCATCGCTTTATCCAGCACCCAGGAGGCCCCAGGCAGCACCGGCAGCCAAGGGGCCGCTCCTACCCCGGATGGCCGCCAGGGGGCACTGTCTCCGCGGCCAGGGAGGAGATGGGCGGACCCTGGGCCGCCGCCATGAGCCCCGGCCCCAGCGCCCCGGTAGTCCCGCCTCCGGTGCGGGAGCGGGTGGGTTTTATGAAGCCATGCAAGGGGGGGGGACGACACTTTTTTTCCTTGGGGATCACAAGGCGATCCAAAAGAGTCGTTTCGTAGTAAGAGGGCTTTGCGTAGGGGATGCCGTCCTTCTTTATCGCGTATTTGGCTGCTCTGCTATGTGAGCGCTGGGTTTATCTGAAGGCAAAGATGGGTCCCGAACGCTCCGCATCCTCCGGGGAGATTTGGGACGGCTGGACACATCTGTACATCTTTGTGTCACTGCACTGATGTGTAAGCACTGACCTCATCCGAATGCCAAGATGGATCGAAGGCTTAAGTCTGGAGGAAGATCTTGCAGGACGAGACAGCTGAGGATGTAGCTGAGCTGTCTGTGGCTTTGTGTTTCCTACGGGAGAAAGCAGCTCCTAGCTCGGATATAACAGCGTTTCCTGTGGTAGGGATGGATTTCACTGGCAGCTTGGCTACTGACTGGTATGTTGTGGGCAGCGTGATGTTTCGGACCGACTAGGAACTGGCAGAGAGGCTGGGGCAGGATCCCAGCACACCAGCACACCAGTCTCCATGGCTGCACTGGGAGGAACTGGCAGCAAAATGGCCGCGCAGTGAGAAAGGCTCCTCTGCTCGCTCCGCGCCAGGATGTTGATGGTGTCATGTCATCTGTTCCCTGCAGGAGCCTGGGGGTTGCAGTGCAGAGCACTGGGATGAGTGAGGAATTAAGTCTTTCCGCTTCTGCAGCCTGTCGAATTCGTGTTCTGAATTGCATCCATCCGTCACCTACCTGTGGAAAAAACACCTAGTATTTAAACCAAAATCCAAACAAAGCTTAAGAGACAGATGCTATGTGTGGAGTTAACCCAGGTTAGCTCCCCACCCTTGAAAAACTGGGATTTACAAGGGAAAAATCAATATTCAAGAAGTGATCAAACTTCTGACAGGTAGTGGATAATTCATAGAATCACAGAATGGGCTGGGTTGGAAGGGACCTCAGAGATCATCAAGTCCAACCCTTGATCCACTCCCCCTGTGGTTCCCAGCCCATGGCACTGAGTGCCACATCCAGGCTCTTTTTAAATATCTCCAGGGACGGAGAATCCACTACTTCCCTGGGCAGCCCATTCCAGTGTCTGATCACCCTCTCCGTGAAGAAATTCTTTCTAATATCCAACCTAAACCTCCCCTGGCACAACTTGAGACCATGTCTTTCACAGACATTAATGTTCTTGGTGACAGCAGGCACTGAACTGGCAAATATATACACATTTGGCAGTGTGATGTAAATGGTAGTGGATCACCTTAAACGAATGGATAGAAGAAGGAGGCGCATAAGGACATCCTCACACATCCTTTACATGTGCAAGACATGATTGCCAGTGCCATTGTTGTGTCAGTGTCTTTAATGTTTTATCTTTGATGTTGGCTGAGCACACTCTTAGGACCTGCAGTTTCTGCACAGAAGCATCTCCTTAGGCTGCCTGGGGCTGCCAAGTTATCTCCAGGTGACACAGAGGAAGGAACATCCACAGAAGCAGGAATGGAAAATCTGGAAAGGGACGCCAACTTAAGAAAGATCTGCTAGAAAAAGGGATTCAAAAATATGCCAGAGAAGTTGTGTACATTCAATCTGTGTATTTCATTTGCAGGAAAATATACAGAAAATTCTCTGTGGACCAAAGGCACAGAAATATAAAGGATAATAAAGGCATGCCAGGGCAGATCTGTGCTCCAAGGAGGGCATGGGCAGAGCTTTCCCATTAACAAGGCACTGCTGAAACTGAAGTGAAGTGCAGCAAGCAGATTGTCAAGCATGGAAGACTCCAGTCGGAAGTTCCAATCATGGACGTGTGAGCTGATGAAGTGAAATAAAAGACCAAGAAGCTGCTCAGGAGCATCTTGTCCTGGAACAGTTAACCAAACATCCTGTCCCTAGTAACAGATATTCTATGGGCATTTTCTCTCTCACAGGTAGTATGTACTTATTTAAAAGGGAAAATATCTGGATCATCAGCCAGTTCTTTGATGGCAACCAAGTTCAAGCAAATTACATACTGAATAAAGATGTAGATTCCACTGAGCTTCCAGCAGCTGTGGAGTTTGATTTGGTTAAAAAGTAGTCAGTACCAGAGTCTGGGGATATTTAGCCCTGGAAGGCTTTTTCTTTTGTCTGCCACAGTACCTTATCACTGTTTCTGATATTATCATCTGCTTTAATAAGCAAATTCCCTCAAACAGCAGTCAGCCCTAATATATCCCTCTTCTGTGCCCATCTTCTCAGCCACATATTGTTCACTGCACAAAGTGTTAAATGGCTCTTGAAAAGTGCTTAGAGGGTGTTATGAAAGGGCTAAGCCAAGTTTCATGAACAACTGCCTGTACAAAGAAATAGTCCCATCAATAGGGTGGTGCCAGGAGGCCCAGCAGCACTCTGCTTAAGGCCCTTGTTTTGGCAAGGCTGGAGAACTGAATTTTACAGTTGCCTTCTTAAGATAATTTAAATGGGTATTTTTACCTTGTGGCAATGAAGTTTTTTTGACCTTAACTGAAATGGAAACACTGGATACTTTGTCAGAAGTATTTGACAAGGCCAACATGTTCCTGCTAACCAGGTCAAGTTCAGCTGCTTTGCCTGCTTCACCAGAAACCAGCTCAGCCAGCAATCTCAGCACTCAATAATTCTCAGAAGTTAAGAGCAGTTCTGGAAAATAATGGAAACAAAGTCCTAGGCCCACCGGCCCTGGCATGAACTTGGCTCCTGAAGCCCCAGCTAATTCAAACATTCCCCAACTTATCACCATTCCCTCACTATGTGTAGAAAATAAACCCAGGGTTTCTCCAACAAGTGGCAGCATGTTGGAGCCACCAACAAATATTAGCCTCTGGAAAAACTTCAATCTACAAGTAGAGGAAAAGCTTCATCATATGAGAAGTCACTTTGTAAGAACGCTTCAAGAAAGGAGAGGGGAAAGGGGAATTTCCTGGATGAACAACCTTAGTCTGTGGTCACAGCTTGTTTATCTGCTTAACTGTTGGAACACTGTAGCATCACAGAATCATAGAGTTGTTTTGGATAAGACCTTTAAGAACATCAAGTTCAATTGTTAACCTGAAACTGTTAAGTCCACCACTAAACCGTGTCCCTAAGCACCTATGTCTGTTCTATACCTCCAGGGATGGTGATTCCATTGCTTCCTTGGGCAGCCTGTTCCTGTGTGGTACAACCCTTCCAGTGAAGGAATTTTTTCTAATATCCAGTCTAAACCTTCTCTGGTGCAACTTGAGGCCATTTCCTCTTGTCCTATCAATCTTGTACTTTGTGCACAGAAACTGGGATCACAAGACCCCTCTTTGCCCCATTAGTCACTGTCACTTGGGGCTTCTCTGCTACGCTGGGCTGTAGTATGTGGTTTTGATCCTGAGTCCTTGCATGGACTGGCTTCCAGCTGGACTGAGCAGCCACTCTGTTAGTAATGGGTAAAGTTACTTATTTTAACTTTAAACCAACAGGTCTGTACCCCCCCCTCCCATGCACTTTTATTCAGTGATTATTTTTTTTAATTTATAGTGGCCTTCAGATACAAATTTCTGTGTAAAATAGATGTAGTATCATGAACATGGAGGGCAGCCTTGCTATTGGTTTTGCAATTAAATTTTTGCAGGTTAGATGCTACGTAATATATTTAAATCAGTGCAATGAATCTGTTTTTTATACTAACAAGGCATTATGAAAGCACATGTTTCCCTTATGAAAAATAGCATCTGCAACTGTTCTACTGACCTATTTGGGTTCTGAAATGTTTTTATTAGAAAAAAAATGCCACAGAGTCTGTGATGTTTGCCACGTAAGCTATTTATAAGGCAAATCATTCATAAGGATAGTTGGTTTAAGTTATTTATAAGGGAAATCCAGGCTCATTGTCTATAGTTGGAGATGTTGTGGCACAGGGACAGGTGAATGTTTCCCCAGTGTCATGCAGTGAACCCTATTAGTCCCAGCTCCTGCTATGTGCCTATCCAGCCCCCTGCCCACCTTCCCATGCACTCCTCCACATTGATACTGGTTCTGCTCCACCGTGGTCCACAGCAAACAGGACAGTTCAGTTCTGTTGCATCCTTTCAGCTGAGTGTCTGCTGTAGAGCATACAACTTCCAAAGTAAATGGAATTACAACCAATTCCTTACAACTTCCCAACTTTTACTTGAACCTTAGGTTTCTTGATTGAGTATCAAGAGCAATATGCACCTGCTAATCAATTTCATCCGTAAGAAAGGAGACATTAGTCACTGAATTTGGACAAGCAAATTTGGTTAGCAAACTCCTATATGCCATTTGCCATTGGCTATGCTTTCCTTCTTTTGGCTGAGAAACAGGGTGAAAAAATCAGTGGGTTCCAGGATTGCTCTGTGATTTTCATTTGGTTTCCTAAATTAAATTCAAAGCTCCAGAATTCAAAGAAACTGCAGCCATCTCTATAACTGAAAAGGTGGAGGAAAATACTGTTGTTTTTTTTCCCCAGCTAAATCACAACAGATAGTAGCAGCTATTGGAAAGCAAAATGTCCACATGTATCTAGGTAAGACACAGCTGACAAGGAGATACTGGCAGCACTGGTAGGAGTTTAGCCACTTTACATTGCTCCCTGGAAAGCCTTCTGGGGCCTACCCACCAAGTTATTCAGAAATGGCTCAACAGGAGAGGCTGGAGATATAATCCATGTCTTATTTCTTCCAGATGCCATAGGGGTTTTCTGCATGTTGATAGGTAGGAGGAAGTTGGTCTGCTTTCACTGCCAGAGTGTTGGCCCTATGGCAATTGACAGCAAAATAAGCCATTTGTCTTTATTTCTGAAGTGGCACAGTTCATCTGTGGCTACTCTGTCCAGCTGTCTCTAGCTTTTTTCCATCTGCATCCTCCACTGGCTGCTCACTTGCAGGCCTGGGCATACTTAGAGCATCCTTGGAGGAAGCTGGTCACAATGTGTTGAAGGACACATTGGGCCCCTCAGTTCAGGAAGGAGATTGAGGTCCTGGAGCAGGTCCAAAGGAGGGCAACCAGGCTGGGGAAGGGATCCAGCACAAGTCCTGTGAGGAGAGGCTGAGGGAGCTGGGGGTGTTCAGCCTGGAGAAGAGGAGGCTCAGGGGAGACCTCATCGCTCTCTACAACTCCCTGAAAGGAGGCTGGAGCCAGGGGGGGGTTGGGCTCTTTTCCCAGGCAACTATCAGCAAGACAAGAGGGCATGGACTTAAGTTGTGCCAGGGGAGGTTTAGGTTGGATATTAGAAAGAATTTCTTCCCGGAGAGGGTGATCAGACATTGGAATGGGCTGCCCAGGGAAGTAGTGGATTCTCCGTCCCTGGAGATATTTCAAAAGAGCCTGGATGTGGCACTCAGTGCCATGGGCTGGGAACCACAGCGGGAGTGGATCAAGGGTTGGACTTGATGATCTCTGAGGTCCCTTCCGACCCAGCCCATTCTATGATTCTATGATGCTATGATTCTATGACACTGTGCACAGCCACTGCAGTAGCTCCACAACTTCATTCACTTATGCCTAAATGGCAGGGCTTTTTTACCTTCCAAGGATCTCTTTTTTGAAGCAGGAATGTCTCCTTGTCCCACTCCCAGAAGACAATGATCACATTTCATCCTTACAAGCCAACAGTTGTTGGCTTGATCCAACCACATCATTCTCTAGTCTTGCCCCTCTTGATCTCTCTTCACTGGATGTTCTTCCAAAGCCTCTCATCAGGTTCTCTGCTCACCTATAAAACTTTCAGTTTGTATCTGGCCTTCCCCATACCAGGAAGAGCAAACTGGTCACATGCTGCATTGTGCACCCAACGCCACGCATTATCTCTGCCTTTTTTTTTGGAACAGCATCATACTGCTGACTCCTACTCAGTTCATGGCTCACACCCCAAGCTTTTCTGCAGTATTGCTGCCTGTCCACTTATTCACCATTTTTTCTTTGTGCTTTTGATTTCCTCCTCTTAACTGTATTACTGAGCACTTTTCTTTACTGAGTTGTTGATTTTCTCCAGTTTAGCAAGATCATTTTGAATTCTTAGTCCATCCACCAAACTGTTTGCATCATCTCCTAGCTAGATGATGTCTGCAGATTTTATGAGTACTCTTTATTCCCTCGTCACAGATTGTTAATGAAAATACTGCATAAAATGGATTCCACACAGATGTCAGAAGGACACTTTAAAAATTTCTGTAAATCTTACGGAGAACAATAACTGGGTTTTAAAGCAATTTTCTTTTTTTTAATAGCCACGTGTCTACTTTATGATTTAATTTAAACCATATTTTCTTTGTTTGCTTAGGAGAATGCCATGTGCAGTGGTGTCAAAACCTTCTAAGAATCAAGTTGTACTATAACTGTTACTTCCTCCTTATCTGTGAAGAAGCATGTGTAAAGCCCACACTGACCTAAGCTGAGAAGAGTGTTTTTACACAGGCTTGAACTGCTTTATCAGTTTCCAATCTTCAGTTCAATCGCTGAAATTTTGTAATTGTCTCCAGTATCTCAGTTATTAAAGCTCATTCAAAATTTCAGCAAGTTTCAATAAAACATCTTCCTCCCTTGCTAGGACAATATGTAGTCAGAGATCAGAATCTTTTTTACAATCCCAAATTCAGTGAGAGAGATGTTGACACATGCAACAGTGAAAAACACCTTTGCAAAAATGTGAAGATGTACGTAGGTTCTTGAAGATACTTCCTACTTGGTAAAATGCACATTCAAGGAAGCACACTGATGTGTTCTAATAGTTGTATATCCCACCAGTGTTCTGCACTACTATGAAATTCCTGGTGCAATCAATATGACTGCAAGAAAGTGAAGCTGTTCTTACACGTGAGTTACAAGTCTTCATTAGCCATCACATGTTAAATTAGACAAGCATTTGCTATATCCTCAATATGTATGCACTTTTTAGTGCTCTTTATTGGTCACCTCTATAATTAATAGCCTACATCAGCCAGTATCTAAGCAACTTGATCCTGCATAACCTTGTGTTAAATAGTGGCCCACCTCTAGAGTCACTTCACTAATACTTCATCTGAACAAATGAATGGTTATGATTCTATAACATTGGAAGTGACTAATCCAGTGTTTTAAATGGAATAAAGGGAAATGGGATGTATTTTGAGAACAAACAGTAATCATTGGCACAGTAATTTGCATCCCTAGATGTTTGCATCCCTAGATGTTATAATACTGACTAAGTATCACTTCCCCTTGTTTGCATAAGGAAGAGTAGGCAGAGAAATCCAATGATTTGGCTAGCACACCACCAGAAAGCCACTGAAAATGAGAAGATCTGAACATAGATGGGGCTTTTCTTGCAGCTCATTTTCCTATAATCTGCTACGTTTGAAATACAGTGTTACGGAAGGTGTGATCCCTTCCCATACTGAAAATTCTGTTAAGACTTTACTAGTTCATGCTAGAAACAGCCAACAAGTGTTGGTCAAGGCTTGTGGTGCATTTGAGAGAGACAGGGTGCAGTGTGTTTCCCTTCAGAAGAGCTGGTTTGGGTGGGCAACACAGGATTCCTGGCAATTTACATTACGTGCCAACATCCTCAATCTGTGCTGTCTTGCTGATGGAGTGAACATATTTTTGAAGCCTGAGGAAACTTTCTGCTCTTCAGAAAGTGATTGCAATTGTAAGGACCAAAGGATATTCAGAATACATGCTTCAGAATATATGAATATATGCTTCACCACAAACTTACGTGGATTTAAATGGAGAGTACTTGCTATGAGTAGATCCTAAAGGTGTGTTTGTACAGTGAGCATCTCTACACAAATATTTCTAGACAGGCAGTCCCCAGGAAGCCAGAGCCACTGCATCAGGGGGATGGAGCATTTGCAAGATGAAAAGCAAATATGTTTAACGTCTTTATTTTTTAGAAGAATATTAAGCACCTGGGGTATGACTTGCTTTGTACTCATAAAGGGAGTGCAAAATGCCAACAGTAGGATGGGTGATTGCATTCTAAATTGCCTTTGAATTTCAAACTGGCTGACTACCATGGGACCAGAACAAATAGCAGTTAGTAAAACCTTTACTTATGTTCTTCTGACAAATATAAAGGATGAGGCAGTGTTGACATATGGCCAGATATAGGCAAGACATACTTAGAAAAAGAAATCACTCTTTATTATAATGATTTGTTTTCGTATGGGAACAGCAAAATTGGTAGAACTGAGACTTCACTGTCCAAGAGTATGATACTTTTTAACTAGGGTCCAGCTCTTCTCTCTAGTTCATGTACCTAAACAGGGATGACACTTAACTGAATATACAAGGTAAGAGTTATTGGGAGCATATGGGGTTCAGTTAAGGGAAGCAAAGGACAGAGAAGCAGAATGTCTAGCTGCTTGACATGTCTTCAGGCCAAAGAGGAATAGCCAGAGCTGGTAAGGGCCTGGCTTTCCTTCCAGAGAGTTGATCCTGGATCATATGTGATCCAGCATCTTCATGTATTTCACGTTTGGTGGGAAATAAAACAAAAAGCCCCAACCAGGGATGACACCTCTGCCTTACACCCACCTGACAGCTTTTCAGGTGTGCTCTACTTTCCTCCTTGCTCTTTGCCTTGCATTACAGCAAAAGTGCTGCCAGAGTTGCAAGGTCTCCAGTGTGCAAATAACCCTGCCATGCTGTGAGTTGATTGGCACCCCTTGGGCATCACTTCAATACAGATGAAGAAATATTTGTTTATGTCTGAATAGGGTATCAGAAACTCAGTGATTCTGACTCCTTGCCACAGCTCCAGATAACTAGTAACACCCTTATCTTTTCTGCTGTTTTTGTTTTTGTTTTTTTCTCTGTGTGTATATTTCTCTCCCCTCTTACCTGTCTGAGTGTTCCATGGTTCTTGTTTCTACTCTCTGGTTTTACCTCCCTGGCCTCATTTCCCTTCCTTTACTTTCCTCCTACACACTTTAATTCCTCTTTAGCTCTCCTGATGACTTGTTCTTCTCAAGTTCTCATTGTAAGTCCTTCTCTTCAGACTTGCCTCTTCCACAAGCTATCCCAAACCTATCTTCCCATGAGAAGAAAGATGGAGACATTTGAGCTGTAGGGGAGCATGGGCAGCAAGGGAAAGATGGAGACCAGGGGATTTGCAGGCAAAGAAGGAATGGGATGGAGTGAAAGGAAGGCAGGGAGTGACACTCACTGGGATACAAGGAGAACAAGGAGAGGAAAGAAAATGTCAAGGGGGGATCAGAGAAAAAAAGATGGGAAGCTAGTGAAGAGCATATCCAAGAGCAAGGGGAAGTAGAAGACTATGAGAATATGCATCAGGGGGCAAGAGAGAAGGGAGATTTTACAGATGGGAGTAATTAAAGTTAGAATTAAACTGAAGAGAAAGAAAGGGGGAAAGAAGGAATGAAAGGGGGAAAGAAGGAATGAAAGAAAAAAAAAGAATTTCAAATCCTAGAACAGACAAGGGAGAGTCTATGTGAGGGGAAAATGAAGCTAGAAAACAGAAGACAACAGTAATCCTAGAACACAGCATGAAAAAAAAAGGTAGTATAAAAGATAGTTTAAATCCTGGGGGAAGACAGACATACTAGAGGAAAGGAATCACAGAATCATCCTGGTTGGCAAGGACCTCAGAAATCATCAAGTCCAACCCTTGATCCACTACCGCTGCGGTTCCCAGCCCATGGCACTGAGTGCCACATCCAGGCTCTTTTTAAATATCTCCAGGGATGGAGAATCCACTACTTCCCTGGGCAGCCCATTCCAATGTCTGATCACCCTCTCCGTGAAGAAATTCTTACTAATATCCAACCTAAACCTCCCCTGGCACATCTTGAGACCATGCCCTCTTGTCTTGCTGATAGCTGCCTGGGAAAAGAGCCCAACCCCCCCCTGGCTCCAGCCTCCTTTCAGGGAGTTGTAGAGAGCGATGAGGTCTCCCCTGAGCCTCCTCTTCTCCAGGCTGAACACCCCCAGCTCCCTCAGCCTCTCCTCACAGGACTTGTGCTGGATCCCTTCACCAGCCTGGTTGCCCTCCTTTGGACCTGCTCCAGGACCTCAATCTCCTTCCTGAACTGAGGGGCCCAGAACTGGACACAGGACTCGAGCTGTGGCCTCACCAGGGCTGAGTACAGGGGCAGAATCCCTTCCCTGGACCTGCTGGCCACGCTGTTCCTGATCCAGGCCAGGATGCCATTGGCCTTCTTGGCCACCTGGGCACACTGCTGGCTCCTGTTCAGCTTCCTGTCAATCCAGACTCCCAGGTCCCTCTCTGCCTGGCTGCTCTCAGCCACTCTGTGCCCAGCCTGGAGCTCCCCATGGGGTTGTTGTGCCCAAAGTGCAGGACCCGGCACTTGGCCGTGTTGAACCTCATCCCATTGGAATCAGCCCAACTCTCCAGTCTGTCCAGGTCCCTCTGCAGAGCCCTCCTGCCTTCCAGCTGATCCACACTCCCCCCCAGCTTAGTGTTGTCTGCAAATTTGTTAATTGTGGGCTCAATCCCCTCATCCAAGTTATCAATGAAGATATTAAACAGAACTGGGCCCAACACTGATCCCTGGGGACACCACCGGTGAGTGGCTGCCAACTGGATCAGCACCGTTCAGCACCACTCTCTGGGGGCCTCCAGCAGTTCCTAACCCAGCACAGAGTGCTCCTGTCTGAGCCATGGGCTGACAGAGTTTCCAGGAGAATGCCATGGGAGAGGGTGCCAAATGCTTTGCTGAAGTCCAGGTAGATTCCATCCACAGCCTTCCCCTCATCCCCCAGACGGGGTCACCCGATGATAAAAGGAGATCAGGTTGGTCAGACAGGACCTGCCCTTCCTGAACCCGTGCTGGCTGGGTCTGACCCCCTGTCCATCTTGTAGGTGCTGTGTGATTGCACACAGGAGATGAGCCTCAGAGTATTTCAGAATTACTCCCTAAAACATCTCAGAACTGAATATAAAAACCATCACAAAACCAATATGAACACACACTTTCCTCAGTATTTCCTCAGTGTTTCCATGCACACTCAGTCACCTTTCCTGGTCCCAGACCTTACTGCCCTTACTTCGCTATAAAACCCTTGATGCACTGTAGAGCCCTTTCTTATAAAAAGGATGTAATGTAAAGCCACATGCTTTTTATTGAAAGAGCACTAAGGAGGCAAGAAGATCCCTCCATGTGTAAACCCCATTATCATCCCCATTACTTAACATAATTTGCCTCAAGCAGCAAGTCAAATCCTCCAAATATTCACTGCAGGGAGAGATAGGGAGTGAGGAACTCACTTGTCTTTTCAGGTAGATTTCACAGCCTGGTTTTCTCTCTTTGTTCTCTCTTTCTCCTTGGTACTGTTGTTTTTCATTGATCTTTCCTTTTCACATTTTTCATCCCAATTTAACTTTCTGCCTACGGTTCTCAAGCAACTTACCCAATTTTGGATTGTATTTTCTTCACCTACCCTATCCTGATGCCCTCTAAGGATCCTTCTGTTGCCCATGACTCCTCTTCATCTCTCTCCTTCTCTCTCTCCAGGTACCCATCTCTAGAAGCCACCTCCTATCTACCCCCTTCCCATGAAACAGAAATATCTAAAACATTACAGTTTCTTTTTGAACACGAGTAGAAAGGAATGTCCCCCTCCACCAATTGTAGGCCCATCAAAAGTCTATTCTCTATCAACTTCCAACATGACCTCATGGTCCCTGGTCCCATCTGCTTTACATTCAAACACCCCTAATCTCTTATGACTTTCTGTTCTAATCCAAATATTTGATCTGAATTAGCAAAAAATGCAGGCTCCTTTTTCTTTTTTTACCTCATTATTGCTGGCAGGCCTTTCCCCACCCTGAGGTGCCCTGCCACTCCTTTGAACTGAGACAAATAGGAGATGAAGGCACAATGGATCCTCCCAAATTAAGAAGCCAGCACCATGGTGGACATGGAGCTCAGCACCATGCATGCTTTCCATCTGAATTTCCTGGTGCCCTCCCAAAGCCAAACATGCAGAGATCTCTAAGATCTGCCATTCTGATACCACATACTTAGGTATCCTGGCATCACATGGTGGTGTGCTTAGAGAAATAAAATTAATTTCTCTGGTCTCCTTCATATCAGACTGTCCTGAATTCCAAAAACTGGTGAGCTAACTCCCTATCCCAACCCCTGGTATTGGCATATCGAGGCCAATCGACTGAGGTCTGGAGACCTCCCTGAATGTTGGCTACCCCATGAGTTGCAGCAAAGTTAAGGTGTCCTGTAAATGCCAAACTGAGATGCCCCACAACACCCCAAATGGAAGCTTAAGAGACATTTGTAAATTATGGCAGTCTGCAGTCTCTTTCTCAAGGCATGATGTGTATCCCTGGGACTGAGCAGCGTCTGGTGGTCCCAATGAAGGCATCACAGTCCCCTTGTAATTGAGGTGACCAGTCCTCACCTTAAAATTCTGACGAATCTCAGCCTCCAAATTACTCCATTCTGGGCCCTGCCACATGGCAGCACCCTGGACTGCTCCAGATGCAGATGTACCCCCCCAGCATCCCCCTGCCCTGGGACACACCCTATTGAGATACACTGGACCCCCATGAATGAAGGTGTCACAGGAACTTTCTTCACCCCACAGCACTTGGAGTCTCCCTCAAAGTGATACAACCTGAGATGTCCCTGAAGTTAATAGGAAGGAGTTTCCTGCACGCACTAAGCTATGGCAACATGGAAAGAAGCAATCAGCAGGTGTAGAGGACTACTTAGTGTATTCAGCTTCTTCTCCCAGGTGAAGGTAAGGACAATATCTCAATTGCACACTTAGTTCTGGCACAGGCATATCCCCTCTGCAGATGTTAAGCCCAAGGCTAGGGGTAGCAGTAGGAGTAAGACAGGTAATGGTAAAGGGCACATTTTCTTACTGCATGACATTTCAGAGATAAGAGCTGGAGCCTGTGAATGCTAATGCTGTATGTTATCTTTTTTGGAGGTGGAAATAGTCAGCCTTTTCCCTAAATGTTTGCACAGTGCCCCAAACACATGATCTTCATCTGAGTCAGGTGTTGGTGCTGCTGTACCATGACAAGCCTTGCACATCTGGGACAATCCCACCTCAGAGTGGCAAATCCCTCTGCTTCCCAGCACAAGCTCCTGTGCCTGAATTGTTTCAAAGAGCATGAAGGAGGCAGCTGTATCTTGATCCAGAGGACACAAAATGACACTACAGTTTATCTATCTAATCACACCATTTTAACCTCAATATCGAAACGAAGGAGGAGACTCTATACTTCTCAGATGTGTCACAGACAAGCAGGGCAGACTGCCCTCAGAGGCAGATTCCCCACAAAGCACTTCACACCAGCAACCAAAGGAAGAGACACAATGAACTAGGAAGCAAAAAATCAGCAAAAAACCTTCTGCAGCTGCCTGGTGGTGAAAAGGAGCCATCTCGATGCCAGAAGGAGATAATCTGCTGACAGACAGTTATGCTAGTTAAGATAAATAAACATAATCTACACTATCCCCTCTAAGGACTCTATGGTAGACAGGGTGTAACTTCCTACCCCCTTAGCTCTTCACAAATAGCAGATAAACATTTGTTCTGGGGAAAAATTAAATTCCTTCAGGTCTGGGTGAAAGTTGAATTGCTGAGGGGCACAGTGGCCTGGAAAATGTGTTTTAGAACTTTTATGTGTTTGGACATCTTCCTTAAATTTCTCTCTAAATCTGTAGAGGAGGCATTTCTTCTCCATGAGGGCAAGCAGAGTTCGAGGTCTCTCAGTTTATCCATCAAAGTTAATATTCCTCATACAGTTTTCTCATCTCTGCCAGAAGGGATTTCCGAAAGAATTTTAAACTTTTGAATTAATTCCCCAGAAATATCCATTGATATAATTACTCCCTAGACTTCTAAGTTCAGTTATGCTCATCCTAGAAGTCCTAAAAAGCAGGAAGCATCCCAGGCAAGTGAGGAAAGACATAGAATCATAGAATCATAGAATCATAGAATCATAGAATCATAGAATCCTAGGGGTTGGAAGGGACCTCGAAAGATCATCTAGTCCAACCCCCCCTGCCAGAGCAGGGCCACCTAGAGTACATCTCCCAGGAACGTGTCCAGGCGGGTTTTGAATGTCTCCAGTGAAGGAGACTCCACAACCCCCCTGGGCAGCCTGTTCCAGGGCTCTGTCACCCTCACAGTAAAGAAATTTTTTCTGATATTCAACTTGAACCTCCTATGCTTCAATTTACACCCATTATCCCTTGTCCTATCGCTGGTCACCACTGAGAAAAGCCTAACTCCATCTCCCTGGCACTCACCCCTTACATATTTGAAAACATTGATGAGGTCACCCCTCAGTCTCCTTTTCTCCAAGCTAAAGAGACCCAGCTCCCGCAGCCTATCCTCATAAGGGAGATGCTCCACTCCCTTAATCATCTTAGTAGCTCTGCGCTGGACTCTTTCAAGCACTTCCCTGTCCTTCTTGAACTGAGGGGCCCAGAACTGGACACAATACTCCAGGTGCGGCCTCACCAATGCAGAATAGAGGGGGACATGGTTCATATGAAACTATGGAGTTAAAAATATGTCTTGCCAGATCTCAATATTACATTTAGTAGTGCTGTAGTTGCCATAGTCTCATAAAAAAGAAGGGCAAGTCCTGAAGGTAATATATATTAGCAGATCAACAAGTATTCATGGAAAACACTGACAAGCTTTTAGGCTCACAAACCTCTCTTTATGTCTAAAATGGAAGTGGCAAATTTCATACAGATACTTGTAAATATAACTGCATGGTGGTTTTAACATGCATTGCTTCCTCCCAGGAGTGCTGTCCCATAGGACATTTCTACTTCCTGCCCTCAGATACACCCTCAGGAACAAGGGATCCAAGTTAAAGTGGTGCTAGAAGAAGTGTACAAAGGGGAAATCCCTTTCCTTTTGTCCACATCAACAGAAATAGGAGCACATCATATATATTTGCCAAGCAGTTTACAAACAGATGTCCTCAGATGTCTCTCTCTCCAGGGAAGTGGGAGATGGGATGGTTGTGGGCTGGTGGGATGCTGCAGATCCACTCCAGGGACCCAGCAGAGCCACATTGGGCACTGGGCCACCACTGGGCACCATGTCCCCTGCCCAGCTCCTGCCTGGCACCGTCTGCCTGCAATCAGTACTTCAAGCAGCAGAGTCAGGATGCTGGTTTGGCTTGTGGGAATGTGCAGCACATCTCCTCCAGAGCCTTCAAACAGTCCCCTTAAGTGATTCCCATTTGAGTAATCTGTTTTTATTAAAAGATAAACTGCCTTCCATTCCAGTACATGTGATACGAATGACAATTTAAGGATTATTTTCATTCTCAGATGAAAAAAAACTCAGCCCACAGTACAAGAAGTTTCACTCTATTCAAGTCAAGTGCAAAGTCTCTAAACCTTTGGCACACAGGAACAGAAAAGCTGATTTTTTTTCCCCTCTGCAAAAAGATTACTATTTCCTTTATTCCTGAATTCATAAAAGTGACAATACTGGAGGAAACCAAAGATACATCATCCAGCCCAGCCTTTCTCTCATAAAGTCCTGACTCAGGTACTTGAGAAGGACTGTGAGAAATGGAGTGCATACAGAAGGATCTTCCCTTCTGGAAGCCTCTGGCAATCAGTGATAAAGGGCTGAGTCAGATGCATCCTTCAGTAGATTTGTTTCACACCTTTCTGAACACATTCATGCTTTCAGGCGCCATGAAATCTTGCAGCAACGAGTTCCAAATGTCATTATGCATTCAGAAAAAAAGTATTGCTTTTTGTTTATTTCAAACACTGTCTAATTATTTCACTCAGTGCTGCTATTCTTGCATCTTGTGGAGCAATGAACAATTGCTCCCTATTTTTGCCTCTTATATCCCCTCTCAGTTTTCTCTTATTTCAGCTATGAAGTCCTAGTCCCCACATTGTTTTTTTCTCAAGGTGAAAGTTATTTCCTATCACTGCTGCTGCCTATCTAATTCTAGTGTATGTTTTTTAAACAACAGCATTCAGCTTGCTCTGAGGAGGTGGGCACACAACAGCTTGTAAGTAGACAAAATACAAGTTTCCATTGAATTTTATGGACATTCCATATTTGGATATGTCCAAATAAATTCCAGTTCCTTGTTTAACTACCTGGCTGATGGCAAGCAATGAGCTGATGCTTTCAGGAGCCCAGCTGATATTACCAGTGAGACTAAGGTGAAGACAAACTTTGCAATGTTTACAAACCATTACAGGCTTTTATTCAGATTCATTATGGTGTTCCCAAGTCCACTGCAAAAGAAACTAATCAAATTATGTCATGTTTCCACTTGATTGCCTAATAGAGTTTTGAAAGAAACAGCCTTTTCATTCTGTCCCTCCCAGTGAGAGAAAAATACGTTTATGGTTATGTGTACTATTCATATTGGGAAGCAATGCCAATGAGATCTGTGAATATATTGACATTATCTGTCTTTTAGCTGCAAATCATAACCTTGGTGTGTCTTATTGTTATTAATCAATTTTGAACACAAAGAATGTACAAACAGGCTTAATTGATTAATTCCCTAACTCCTAAGTGATATATTTTGCAACTTGCCTATCACTCAAACAACAGAAGACTTGAGTGGAGGATATGATTATGAATGATAAATAAAATATCTGCGTAGACCTCTCACTATATACACGTTTCTGAATTTACAATGCAGTAGCTGTATTGCAAGACATGGCTAAATAAAAAGAGCATCATCTCACTGTGCAGATCCCTTTCATGCCCATCAGGTTTATTGACTCTTCTTTTGATCTTTACTTTGCCCCTTTCCGCTCTGTTGAAAACGCAGCCATATTCAACTTATTCAGCTTATCCAAGAAAGCAGCAAGACAAGATAATGCAGCAAAAGCAGAAATCCAGAGATGGGCAGACCTACCCAGGAAGCTCAGAGAAGAGGATGTCACATCATTGGGAAGGATTGTTGACTCTGGAGACTATGAAAGGCAGGGGACCACAGGTCCTCAGAAGATGCCATGTCATGTGGCATAGTGCTGCCTGAGTGCAGGAGTGCTCCCACGAGCCCATGCTAGTTCAGCATCAGACACCTCGGGGGTATCTGCACCCACAATACACTTAATCCTAGATAATCTGGAGTTGGTTATCACTGTTTACTATTAGGCCATGAAAACCCACTCTGAATCTCTGCATTGGCATTGACCTCTCTGTCCACTGAGTCATCATTAACTCTCTTATTCTCACATGCAAAGCCAGGCAGAGCTCATCTCCTGGATTCCACTTCCCCATCCCTCCTTAATAACAACTGTTTCACAACCCCTCCTCCCTCCCCTGTCCCTGTGCCTATGCTGGGCTACTTTTCAGCACAGTGAAATCAGGAAAACACATACAGAAATACATGGGATTCCAGTAGTTCACACTTTCCAAAGCTTACTACTTCTGCACTGCTCTCAAACACTTGACATTCTTCTTGCTACATCATTCTATAGAAGATGCTGCTCAGCTGGTCATCCCAAACTGGCAGCTCAAATACATGCTCAGTTGAAAACTACAAGAGAAATTAATTGCCTTTCGGGTGTTCCATCTATTTAAACACCACACCCTTTATGTATCTAGTGATATAGAGGGATTTAGGGATCAAATCCACACAAATAATTCTGAAAACCACAAGTATTTATGTTTGATGTATTAATATCTTGAAATTATCACCTGGTTTTCCTAAGGCACCTTAATTCCCTGCCTTTCCCCCATAGTGACCTTTTAAATTGTATGTTGCTAAATCATCTGCTTTTAATGTCTCCCTTGTGAGGTGCCAAAAAGACCATTAACACCTAAAGGAACTAAAATAACATGTCTTGTCTACTCCCATTGTACCACTCACAGGAAAGGAGATTTCTTTGTGGATGCTGTTTGCTGCCAGGTATGATTTCTGTGCATGTGAGAGGTCTGCCAGTTTAGATCTCTGCATTACAACCTGGCAGATGCTATCATGGTCTATGGCTTAAGCCTCTGGTTTACCAATCTGCACTTCCTTTCCTTATCAGGTTAGTGACATAAGGAAACACTTCATTACAAAAGTTGTCATTTCCTTTCTGTGGGTCCTTGAAAGCTTACTCAGCAGTTTCATTTCCATCCACAGCTTTCCTGTTTTACTAGACTTTCTCTCCTCCAAACTCCTCAACAATAAAACTGAGAGAATTCTGCTGAAGGCATCTGGAAAAGGGTATTTTGTTGGAGACTAGTTGTCAAACAATCTCCAGATGAAAAATTTAGTAGGTGACCAATGTTACAACAAATCAGCTCAAATTAGGGGGTATCAAGTTGTTTAATAAAAAGGACAGTAAGGCAAAAGGAACTTCTTTTACTCGATATGATCTTATGGTATTTCATACTGCTAGCTTAAAAGTGAGAAACTCTTCCCTGGACTGTTTGCATCTTGGCACAAAATTTCTAGCTCATTGTGATTCTAGACAGCAAACAGGATCCATAAGCATGCTTAGTCAGGCTGGCCAGCCACCTGAGAGACATTAACAATGTCCCCTTTACAACAGCTCATATCTACTTAAAGAGAAAAGGTAGAAAAAAGGAAACCCATTCCTCTTGACTCCCAGAGACAGTATCACTGCTCATATCTTCCTTCAGTTGGAAAGTGAGCAGACCACCAGACTCTCTGAAAGCAGATGCACCTCTAGAAGCAGAGAAAAACTTAACTTTTTGAAGGCTAAGAGACACTTTGGTCTCCACAAATTGCAGATCTGAGACTGAATTACTCACAGAAATAATCAGCATTTTGTTGAGGGTCAGATTAGATAAGGAGCTGCCAACCTTTCTGACTTTACATACCAAAATCATAGCGTGACTGAGACATTAAGAGGGGAGACAAGGAAGAAGGGCTTTGGGAGCTGCTAGCAGATCCAAAACACTGGTGGGTCTTTGTGGGTCCCCCCTGCTCTCTGGTGGAACAGGCTAAGCTACCCCCTCTGAGATAGTCACCTATTTTCTGTATGAAATAACTGGAATCTCCAGTAATCAGCAGAAAGGAAAGTGGGACCAAGCCATCCTCTCAAGGCTGTTCTCCAAAGAGCTCACACCCCTGGTGAAATCCCACCACATCCCAATGCTATGCCGTGCTGACAGGCCTTCCCTGTGGGGCCAGCCTGAAGAACACAAAGTTTGCAAAAGGTACAGGGCAGCCTGAAGGCTTAATTACTTTTTCTGGAACATAGGTCCCAAGCAATGCATTCCTATGACCACTTTTAGCTCAGCCAGGTCAATGACTGCCTCCCAGGCAGTGCATCAGAAGAGCAAGATTTGCAGCTCCACCACTCCTGGCTGGACTGACTTGCAGCTGCCAAATGTGCAAATCCTTTTGAGTGAGCCATGGTAAGCAGGGTTCTGTAAATCCTGTAAAAAAGCAGGGTTCTCCTATGTAAAGCAATAACCTGTGGCTGAAGTTGGAGGTTGTTGTTTTAAGCAATGCAGTTCATACTTCAGTTCATGTCCTTCATGGAGAGCGTCTCGCACACATCTTGCTCAAGTTTTCAGGCTCTGCTCCCAACCAGTGGTCTAAACTGCTTCATTTTCATTGTCATCTGGAAGTGACTGATGCCTTATCCTTCCCCGACCCCAGGAAAGAGGAAGGTATTTGCCTCTAGAAGCAGTTCTTTGCCTGGATCCTGCTGTAGAGATAAACCCATGTTCAAACACGATGAGAAAAACACAGAGATTCCCGAATGTTTCCTTAGCTAGGGTATGTTGCTTTCTCTTTTAAGTGTGGCTGCACAGGCTCTTATTTGCAGCCACCTAGGCAACCTTGCCAAAAGCATAGTGAAAAACGGTAATAAGCAAGTAACTAACTCATGTTTTATTTTTAAGGTAGTTTTGTTGCTGGAAACCAGGGGAAAAGAAAGGTATATGTGACCACTCTGCTGCCAACTTGGTCTGTGACCTGTAGTTTAGGAACCTTTGCACTTACTGCTAATTCCTTTCAATGTGAGTTGCTACAAGACCATTTCTGCACGTTAACTAGTGTCTGATTGGATTTTAATCTAAGTATTCTCAGCAAATAGCATGGTAAGATGGGCTGGATAAAGCAAAGCTAGCATGTTATGATGCAGCTTACTATTCTGGACACCTATTACAATAATTGTCATTAATGACCACTCTAGAGATGCCCCTCCATTAATACTTTGCATAAACTTTTTTTTCTCTGAAAGAACTGATGAAATAACATTCAATGAGAAACATCATCACTGAGCATCTGGTTACGAATTCTCATGGAAAGCCTATTGATTTTTGTGAGTTTTCCACTAACTTTGGAGAGGCTTCAGATTTGATTTGTTAGTGCTCTTCGTAAACAAACCTGGTGGAAGGGGCTGGGTAAGCATCCAGGGTGATGAGACAAATCCAGGCAAAATTATTTATGACTTTTGATGTGCAGTATGAACACATTTGGAGGCAGAGGTGCGGAGGGCAACTTGGTGCTCAAAGACTCGTAAAACAAAGGAGGGAATTTTTTTACCAGGCTTCAAGCAAGGTTTCCATTCACTGAAAAGAAAATGTGCTACATATGTATGTGTGAAGCCAACAAAAAAACCCTAGCCAGTTTATTCTGCATTTAGCTCTTCATCTGATGGTACTCTTGCTTCCAGTTTCACACATGAAACCACTTGTAATGCTACTAGAAGGTGAATGCTATGCATAAACCTACGGAGCCCCTTTTTGCTGACACCGAAGTGAAGCTAAGTAGCGTGGAGAGTGGGACCACTCCTCTTCATCACAAAATAGTGGGCTCTGTGAACTGTTTTTAAAGAAAAAGCTTTCAGCATGTCTGTGACAATCAGGATCTGTGGATTAAACTGCTGAGTTCAGGGTACATAATGGCCTGAGCCACTCTGCCCAGCTGTGACCTGAAGATCCCTGTGGGCAGCGTGCATTGAATATAAGCAGTATCATGAGATACCCATCACACTCTGTGTACTGAGACAAACCATGTAAAATTTCTTTGCATATCTATGGTAGCAGCTAATGATTATTTTTTGCTTTGAACTTTGTCCAAGGTTCATCTCTAAAACAAACTTTAGCCAAACTGTATTGACTCCTCAGCAGAATAAACATGCCGAATCTTTAGTAATGCATAATCACTTTCTGCCTTCTTTTAACTTGCTTGTTAACCAGAATAAAAACCAGTGAAATAAACAGTCTTTACTTGGTATTTATTTTTCTGGTGCCTCTCTCAAAACAAAGAAGGACAAAAGTCTGGCCTTATTGTTTTCTGAGTAAGCGGACTTCTTGCATCCAACCCTAACTGAAGATAAAAATTAAAACTCAGACTGTTGTCTGGGTTGTAACACTGCCTCCAGAATTTGAACTGCTGGTCGTAAAAGTTTACATGGAGAGGAGAAACAATCTAAGTATTTGAGCTGTGATTTTCAGAGAGGTTTAAAAACTCGTTGAAGACTTGAGATGGGAGAAGTGAGAGAAGGGAGGAGGCTGGATGTTACCCCAGCCCCAAAAGGCATCTCAGTTAACTACTTTGCAGATGTGACAGTAATCAACCTGATCATCATATTATTTAATCTATGGAACAGTTGTATAAATGAAGTAGAAAGAATAAGAAGGATACATTTATTAAAAATAGTGTAATATTTTTATTATACTAATCACACTTCTTGTCACAGCTGGACATGTTAGAAAACCTGTCATGGCTTTTAGACTTCTTTGTAGTGTCTTCCATCTTGCACATGACCTTACCTGTTAACCCATGAACTCCACACCTAACAGTAACTATTTGATGAGCACCCTGATATGTTCTGTGGCTTTATTTTTTCAGTACTCCATCAAAACCACTTTTCAGAATCATACCCAGTTTGCAAAAAAAGTTAAAAAAAGAGTAAAAAAATGGGGGTTAGGAGAAGCTGCCCGAAGAAGAAAAAGCCAAACAATGTGATGTTATAAAAAGGATATTTTTGAGGACCATTTCCTTCATACCTTTTATTTTTTTGTGCCTCTTATGTTTGTGCCTTCCAGCTCATATCTACAAACCCACAGGCTAGAAACTTAATTAAAAAATAATAAACCCAAATTTGTTGCATAATTGTAGGAGTCCAGGAGCTACAGCTTTAAGAAAGGCACAAAATGTTGTAAGGTTCACAATTAAATCACATAGAACTTGGGAACCAAATGATGGAAAAAAAAGAGGTGGAAAATTAACAGTACTTAAACCAAACACTGGCTTGGTAGCTCAACTTTGAGAGGGAACCTTGCTGTAAATCCCTTCTCATGTTGAGTAGACCAGAATCCATCAGATGAGAGAAGTGTGCATTACTGCCCAATTATGACGAGTCCCGAGTTACTCATCAAGACTGCTTCAAGGATTTAGTTTCACAACATAATGATGAGTTCATCACAGTTTCATGAAACAGAGATAACGCAAAGGCTTTTCTCCCCAACTTGTGAACCTTTTGCCGAAAAAGTGATGTGAGAGGCTAATTATAAAAATAAAAATAATAATAAAAAAAGGCTGGGAACGGGGACTCGCTGGTCCCCAAGCTGTCGCCTCACACCGACCCAAGGACACCCGATGATCCCAAAAGCCACCCCAGAAACACGGTGTTGCCTTTCATGTCAAGCAGCATCCCAGAAACGTTCAAATTCATTAACTTCACCGCTTTGAACCAGGCTGTGAAACTTTCGGGCTCCCCACGGTTGTATTTTTGGGGAGGGGAATTAAAGAGGAAAGGGGGGGGGGGGGGGGGAAACAAAAGGAGAAAAGGGAAAGCTGATGCGTTGCCGTTCAGCAACGAAAAGCAAATGGCACGAAAGCAAATGGCAGCATCACCCGGCACTTGTAAGTTAATAAATAAATAAGCGGAGCCCGTTGGATTAACAGGAAAAGCGGAAAGGAGCGGCGAGAAAAGAGAGAGCAGGGAAACCCTGCCCGGCTGCAGGGCTGCGAGTAACATGGCAGGACCATGGATGCGGCGAGGAGGGAAGGAAGGAGAAAGGGAGAGAGGGAGGGAGGGAGGGAGGGAGGGAGGGAGGGAGGGAAGGAAGGAGGGAGGGAGGGCAGCTCCTGACGGGGCCTCCTCACGCCGCTCCGCTCCCGTCCCGCTCGCTCTCCCCGCCGTGGCGCAGCAGCGGAGCCCGGGCCCGGGGATGAGGCGTTGGCCCCGCCCCCCCCCCCCCCACCGCCGCCGCCGCCGCAGCTTCCTGCGCGCGCCCCCCCGCTCCCGCCCGCCCGCCCCCCCCCCGCGCCCGGCCCTGTTGCATCAACTTCCTGTGCGGAGCCCCTCGCGGCGGGGCCCCGCGCGGCTCCTCCCGCCCGACCCCAGCTTCCTGCGCGCGGCCCCGCGCCGGGCCCGGGAGCGCGCCCCCGCCGAGCCCCGCGCGCCGGCCGGGCGGGAGGGTGGGCGGGGGGAGGGGAGGCGGCGGATGGAGTATGGGGGGGGGGGGGGGCTGCGCGCTGGCCCAAGCGTCCCCCTCACTCATTGCCTCGCTTCCCCCCCCCCTCCCTCTCCTCTCCCTCGGCCGCGCAACCCCCGTCCGGTATCGGCGGGGCGGCGGGCGGTGCGGTTGGTTGGGGCCCCCCCGCCGCCGTGGCCGGCGTCGCCGCTCCGGTAGAGTTTGGTGCCCTACTTCACTCTACTTTAGTTTCACTCACTTTACATCCGGGCTTTTTCCCTAGGCAATGGAAGCCGCAGCACAGCCCGTTCCTTAGGCAAAGGGAAATAAATTCGCCGCACCGACACGTCAAGTAGTCCCCCTCAAGAGGAGCCGCCGAGCCCGCCCTCTCTGCTTCCCCCCCATACTCCCCGGCCTGGGCCCAGCCGGCGGCGCCCTGCCCTCGCCACTGTGGATGGCGGGGGACGGGCGTGGGTCCAGTGGGCCGGGCTCTTCCCGTCCCCCGCGTGTCTCCGGCCGGGCCGGGCCGGGCGGAGGCGCGCGCGGCGGCGTGTCGGGAGCGCGCCGCAGGCAGGCAGGCAGACAGGCAGGGAGGCCGGCGGCGGAGGGATCTCGGCGAACGGTGCTGCGGCCGGGCCGGGTGAATGGGATTGAAGAAGAGTTCAGCTTCTCGGCTTGTTTTTGTGTCACAGTTTCTCTCCTCCTGCGCCTCTCCGGCTTCGTGCCTCCCTCCCCGCCCGTCCCCTCCTCACCGCCGCAGGAGGAGCCCCCCGCGGAGAGGGGGAAGGAAAAGGACCCCACAGAGGCGAGAGCGAGCGAAGAGGAGGAGGAGAAGGGACCAACCTACCATCTTCCACTCCTCGCTTAGCTTAAAGAAAGTGAGAGGAGGAGAGAGAGAGAGGCGCCCAGAAGAGGGGGACAGGGAGGCCCGGAGGAGCGGCGGCGCCGGCACCTTCCCCTTATGAAGAAGAGTCCTCCCCCTCACAGAGAGGTCCTGCCAGGGGGACCCCGGCCGGCCCGCAGCAGCACCGCCGCCAGCAGGGTGTAGTATCCCACCTTTCGGATTCGCCTCCTCCTCCTCCTCCCTGCCCTCCCCCCCATCCTCCCTCCTTTCCCCCCCCCTCCTTCCCTCCGTTACCGGGGTGCCGTGTCCCCCCCCCCCCCCTTAGCCGCCGCGGGAGCCCCAGGATGGCGGCTGCTTGCCCCGCACTCCTCCAGCCAACTTGGCTCTGAAGAGCAGCAACTTCGCCGCGGCCCCCGCCCCTCCCTCGCAGGGGGTGGTGGGGAAGAGCGGAGCGTCCCGGGGCGCCACCGGGGCCCCCCCCGAGCCTCCCCGGCGGGCGCAGGCAGAAGTTTGCGAGCGGGAGCGGGAGAGGTGGAGGAGGGTGATACTTGGGGTAAAAGGAGGAGGTGACACATTGGGGTTGGGGGGAGGAGCAGGGGAAGGAGATGACACATTGCACTGGGGATGGGGTGGGGGAGGGAGGCTTATCCCCTCCCCTCCGCTTTCCTTCAGGATGATTATTTCCAGGCCCTTTTCTCTCCTTCGGGTCCTTCGCCGCGATGCTGTCGGGGAAGTTTTATTATCTGGAAAATGATGCTGCTTTCCGTGATGGATAATTCGTAGTATAGCTGCTGCAGCGTTTTTTTTTTTTCCTCTTTTTTTTTTTTTTTTTTTTTTTTTTTTTTCCTTCCCCCTTTCCGTTTTTTTGCTTGTTTGATTGTTTTTTTATTTGTTTGTTTCTTTTTTCTTTTGTTTTTTTTTTTTTTTTTTCTTCTCTGCTTCTTTTCCTTCGTCTTTGTGGCCCCATCAGCGCCGGGAAAATTCCGTTTCTTCTGCAACTTGTTATTCTGGGGCCGGGCCTGCCCCCCCTTAGCCCTGCTGCTCCCCTTCCCACACAGGTACGGAGCTCGGTGCCGGGGCACCGTGGGGCTTTCCCGGCACTGGGGACTCCTACTTCTTCAATTTTAATTTTCTACCTCCGTCCTGCGTCTGTTTAGGGCTGTATGTGGAACTCTGCCATTTGGTGTAGTCCTCTTGTGCATGTTCCTTTCTTAACTTGAATTTCTGCGGTGGGTGATTTTTTATTTTTTATTTTTTTCTTTTTTAATTGTTTGTTTTTGTGGTGGTGTGTGTTTTGTTGTTTCGTTTTCTCTTTTCTTTATTATTCCGAGCTTTGCTGTCAGTAGAGCTTTCCCCCCAACCACCTCTGCTGCAGTTTTAAGGGAGCTGGTGAGATTGTACAGCAAGGTTTTTAGATGAATTCTTATTGGATTAATGCATGGAGCTCGTCACTCAACTTCTTCTCAAGTGTCAAAAAATGAGGCTATGAACAGATGTGTTTCAATATGGAGAGATTTCCAAGTTCCTAATTCTTGGGGGTGGAGTAAAGAGTGCTATTGGAAGAGTGGCTTTTGTTTTCGATTGGTGAGCAAATGTCATCACATTTCAGTCACGTGCTATAATATTCTTTGTTCAGCTATTTAAGTATGATATCTGCTACACCTGTTTCAACTTTTTAATTGTAAGTAATGGTAATTGCCTGCAAATCTTAAAATTGTGGCTAGGACCACTTCCCCTTTTTCTCCCCCTGCTACTCCCTGGGTGTTTGTTTGGGCCCAAGCACTGAGCTTGACAATGAACTTTTGTTCTCTGTGGAGACTGCATGTAAAAAGTCCCACTGGGAGTAATAACTTAGCATATCCCGAGAAAGTTGTGTACTGGGATGCACAGTAGGTATGAGTTTGGAAAAATTAGGGGACCTGTGCTCAGTAATGTCAGGGCTGTAGTAAGGGTTAAGCTCCTTTGGGCCTGTTGCTTGTTACCAGGTTAAAAGAACAGATATTCCTGTATAGCCATGTAGACAGATAGATCTTTCTTGTTTAGTTGTAGAATTTCAGGTTTGAGAAATAAAAGGGATTTTGGCTGCCTGTTTACTTGCTTTTTCTCCCTCTTTTTTTTTCCCATAGTGCTCATTTCTAACAATGAAGACACCTGCTTAGTTTCAGTTCTGTAAGTCAGCTTCCTTTGGCTTTCCTGTACTTACCTGGAGCTAGCTGATGAGGCAGGATATGCTGTGTAATGGGGGAATGTTTAACTTTTCAGCAAAGGGGCTAATTTGGAGGCTTAATTTGTGAATAAATTAACATGCTTTTCAAAGCCCTAGAAAACAAAACAAAACTCAGTCCTAGAAATCTAAAATTCATTATTTCTACCCTGTCAAGGTGCAATTCTAAAACTTTTATAAGGGCTTGTTAGTGATTGTGTATAGTATAACTTCATTTGTATTTAAATAATGACTTAAAATTACTAGTAAGTAGAGGGTCTTAAAGAAACAAAAGGATGTGTATAACTACCCATATTAGTTGGAGAAGTTAATTACTACTCTTTAGTAGGAAAGCCACAGGCTCTGGAAATTTTATTTCTGTCTGGTATATTTCACAATAGCTTGATGAAACATGTTTCTTTGGGGGCATTAAAAAAAAAAAATTATTTTCTAGAAGGGAATTCTGTCGCTCAGCGAAGGGAACATTAAAACTGTATTTTAAAAATCCTAGGTGAGTGTTTCACATGTTTTTTAAACCTTTCAGCCTTACCGTGGCAGTGAAATTAGATTATTTTGGTATAGTTACATCAACTAGGAGTTTGAGCTGATAGCAGAGGTGGTATGAAGAAAACTTTTTATTCATTGATTTTATGTTGCATAGTGGAATATCTTATTTTAAGGTCTTAAGAAACTGGTGGTCCAGCAGAAGGTAAATGCTGTACTTACCACCAGCTGGATGTAAACTGTGCCATACCTCCACTTTTTAGCTGTACTGACCTGAGTAACAGGACTTGGAGTGGGGTCCCTTAGAGATTTTAGTGATTTTTTGGTTAACCAGCAAAGCTCCCGTGTTGTAACATTCAAAATGTTGCATTAGGGAGTATTTTGTTACTAATAATGATTTTATCAGTAGTCATTGTCAGATTCCTACCTAAAAGCTTTTAATCTTTGCTCTTTTCTGTATACATCCTAAACGGGATTTGTGAGACAGAAGGTGCATTTGAAAGTAGTTTTCTTCCTTTAGTGAATGAAAATCCAAAACATTCCTTCAAAGAACTTAAAAGCATAAGGAGGAAACTGAAACTTATGCTGCTCAGAGGATGATGTTTTCCAGCTTCAGCAGTTAAGATCTCTGTGTTCAGTGTAGATTTTGTAAGGATCTCTCTTCAGCCAAGGCCATTCAGCTTTAGCTGTGTTTCAGGCATGGGGCCTAAGTGGCTCTTACTCAAACTATTTTTTTTAGAGATGAGTATTTTTGTGTGTCTGTTAAATATCACTGTAGAAATTATAATTAAAAAAAAAAAGATCCATGGACTGTATCTGTACAAAGAAGACAATTTTCATGTGTTTGGGCTTTGTTGTTATACTCTTTTTTTTTTTTTTTTTTTTTTTACTTTTAGGAAAATAAACTGTGTTTTAATGATACCCTAGAAAGTTGTGAAATTCTGTGTGCAGTTGGAAAGCTTTAATAGTTGACATGGCTATCACTTGGTTTATTCTTGCAGTTTGTTTGTAATGGTTATAGTTGCACATGAACACATCATAGCTGTTCAGTTACTTTATACTTATTCTCAGAGCCCTGAAGAACTCTATTCAGTGAAGTGAATCAATGCTACTGGAATTTATTTACAATTTAGAGATTTCTCTTTGAATTCCAGTTTATAAGAATTTTGATGGACTGTTTTTTAGTTGATGGGTATTTTGTGTGGGTACCATCATGCAAGAAACACATGTTGGTGACCCAGCCTTTTTGCTGTTGTTTTGGGTTTATTGTTCATTGTTTTTCCTTGCTTAAAATCTTCCAGAAAGAACTTTGCAGTGTGATAGGGCTTTGATTTTTGAAGGGCCATTACATAGTGATGTGAGCTGTAAGACAGAACAGCATTCAGGTGAGACTCCTTGTGTCAAGGGGCAGTGCTAAAAACCTGTTATTAAGCTTCTAATAGTGTTTCTTCACTGTCCCCTTCATCCTTTATGCTCACAACTGTGCAGTCACATGTGTAGCTGTATACTAGAAGTGTAAGGACTCCACAAAAGACCTGGCTCTTCTGTGTTCGTGAATTGCCCTTGTTCAATTGCTCTGTGCCAGAAAGGAGCTTACATCCTGTTTCTGATGTATTTTGACTGCACAAAGGTTATTTAGGAAGAAACCATATACTGGAAAGCTGGGGCAGTGCACAGAAAGGTTTTGAGATGTCTGCAAAATGAAAGGGACACGGTCCTTACTTCTGTACCCTGTAAATAGTGAACAGAAGGATATTTTTTTAGGGATCTTACATTAATATTTCACTTTCAGTATAGCACAAAGCCAGTGCCTGGCTTGTGCTGGTGGTAAAGCTGTGCATTAGACAGGCAAAGAAGTTGTTTATTTACATCTGGGGCAGGGGGAACTTTGTATTTTCTTGTTTTTCTTACTGCAAATACAGTCTTATTAAAGACAAACAAAAAAACCCACCACACCTCAAAAACCCAAGACAAACCCCCCAAAAAACCCACACTAAACCCCTGTGGGTTTTTTAATAGGTTTTAAATAATTGATGTCTTTTACACCTTACCAGGTTCCTCACTAGACTGAAATTGATGAAGCATCATTTTAAGTTTGTTGGACTCTGCTTTTGTTTTATCAAAACCTTAGGAAAGCAAAGTGGTGAGTGTAGATATAGAATGGCTATGAAATGTACAAAAATACTTTAAAATGTGCTTAGTGCTGAGGAAAAGTGCAGTTGTATAGCAGTCAGACCATTAGAATCACCTGTCATTGATACAGTTTTTCAAGCTGTATAAAGTCCTGACAGGTCCCTGCCTTTAGTTTGTTAGGTCTGCCCTAGCAAGGCCCCAACTGTACCACAGAATCTTTCGTTGTAATACTTTAATCATTGCAGGCTTTTGAGGAAAGAATGCATTACTTGATACAGTCGTCTTTGCAGCATTTATTTTCTGTTTTACTATTTATATCTTTTTAATATCTCTGTTGGAATTACCAAGTACTCTGTGTCTTAAAAGCTCTTTGCCTAGACCTGGACCTGTTATTCGTTGCCTCTTACCTGAGATTTCTTGTTCATTGTCATTGCAAATGCTTGCTGTTTGATTAGAGATTGTATGCTCAAAGAGTGCTTTTAAACACTCACACCAGAAAACATTCCCCTCCATACTGCTACCCCCCAGCCCTAGCCTAATATTTGTTGTTACTGATGGGAATGCATTTCTAGATAGGAAATGAGGCTCTGCTTAATGTGAGCTCTGTTGCAGGCCATGCTCATGCAGCTCCTATGCTTTTTTAATGTCAGATTTCTTAAAATGTGTGTTTTCCAGATTCTGCCCTTGCACCTGACAGTGCTACACTTGTAGGACAAAAGGGAATGTTACCAAATTCACTTCTACAGAAATCACGATGTGTGCCTCTTCAGTGAGAGCAATCTACCATTATGTGTGTAATTAGAAATAGGTTTTGAATATGTAGCTGGTGTGCTTCTTGAACAGGAGTATGGATACACAAATGGTTAAACCAAACAGGGCCAGATTTGAGGCTGTGACTTTGAGCTGGCCTATGCTTGGACTTCCAGCTCTCCAGGCCTGAGAGAGGAGAACTCCAGCAGCGCAGCCGAGCTTACAGTTGGTTCTGTTTCGTTTTTTTCTTCCTGGGAAATACAAGCTGTCAGTACTTGAAAGAGAGAAGGAACATTGATTCCTTCCCTTGTTCCCTTCCAACCCTGCAGATTCAAGCATCGTTAACTATGTGGATCCTGAAGGCAGAATAGTTGCAAACAGTTAACAGATCAAGAGATATCCTATTGAAGCTTTAAATTATTTTTACAAAAGTTGTGAGTAATTGCAATAATTATTTTCTGATAAGCTGGCTGATAGTAACTATGGCAACAGCTGTCTTTGGCCTATGGACAGTATTGCTGTATTGACAAAACCTTTAGGTGCTCCTGAGACCTCTTGTCTCTGTAGGGAAGTGCATCAGGACTGCCTTTCAGGTGACTGAAGTGTCACTGTGTTTCTGTTGAAATGTGATGCTGTCTTTCTCTTGGGTCAGTCTTGGTCTTTTTTGCATGTTTTTGCAAGTGCTGCCTTCTAGCCTGGAAATCCTGCAAAGACTGTCTTGTTCACAAAGATTAGTGAAACATATAAGTACTTAGATGAAATTATATATGCGTATTATTGTTTCTTAGCAATACTGTTAACAAGCCAGAGCTCAGGGATAAGGGAGAGAAAAGACAAGGGGACTTAGTTGTTTTGATCCCTGGTTGTTTCCTTCCTTGATTAAAACCTCCTTAGACTGGTAGGGGGAGCTGCCCTTCCCTTTACTGAACTAAAGTACAGCGTATTTTTCTCTGAGGCCTATGCTGAGATACAGCTATATAATTTTCAACTAAGCACTGCTTCTTTTGAAAGACAGGTAAGCTCCAGCTTCAGAATGTTGTAGGAACTGAGGAAGAGATTAACTTGTTTCCAGACTACTAAATTTGGGACAGGGAGAATATGCCCTTCACCAAGTACACTTCTTGTATTGATATTCAGAAGAACACTCTTTATTGTGAATAAATACAGCATTTTTAGGAGGAAAATATTTTTGCTGCCATGGCCCATTTTGCATATTTTGAAGTAGCCGAATTGCTGATATACTTTGAAAAATCTTTGTTAGATGATGTGTATTTTTACTGAAATACTTGTCCTCTTAACTTTGACATAGGAGAGTTGGATATTGATCCAGCTTGCCTCATAATTACAAGCAGCGGTCTCCCTGTATGGCGTGTGTATGTTGCTTGCTGGCCTGTGGAAATGTGCAATATGGCCTACATCTGGTCTCATCTTGAGTGAGAATGTGGTTTGTGGAAACTACAGGCCCCAGTTGTGCAGTGCTGTGTTTTTAGCTGACGAGCCTGCTAGGGTTGCAATGTACTAATGCATCCTGGGACCTGTAGTTTTCATCAGCAGAAGTTGGAAATGTAAGGCAGCAGTTGAAGGATGTTCTAGGAACTGAGTCATCAATACCTGATGTGGTTCCTTGTCGGTCAGCTTAAACCTGTGCACCTTGACTGTGTAGTAACACATTTTTATTTACCAACCTGAGACAGTTTGTAGTTGATCAGGGTGTTCAGGGAAAAGCAGCTGGTGAAAGAAGTCTTCCACCTGCCTCTGCGATTTCGTACGCAGAATATATTGGCGTTTGTGCTTCACCTGTGATTGCAAATATCCTTATGGTATTCTGGAAATTTTTAATCTTTCAAGGCAACTTGGTGGATGGAAACATTTGGCAGGAGGAGGAGGAGGAGGAGGAGGAGGAGGAGGCCTGTGGTAGTGACAACATGGCTGCTGCATTCCCCTCTCAAACTGCTGTCCAACTGCCGCAGTCGGTGTCTGTTGAAGGCAGGGCGAGTCTGAGCAGTTTACCTGCCGAGGTCTCCTTGCTCTGCTCTGTTTCTTGAGCTCCAGTGATGAGGATGTCACAGCAGCCCGAGGCAGTAGGGCAGGGGAGCTGGCTGGTGTTCCTGCTGTGGGGGCTACTTACGTCATTGCTGGTTGCCATGGTGACGTGGGGTCTCAAACTCTAGTGCTGGTGTGTGCAACCAGAAGCAGAGTGTCTCTGGTGGGTTTTGTCCAGGGTGTTTAAACCCTGACCACCAGGCTTGAACTCACATTGAACTCGCCTGAAAGGAGGTGAAGTGTTTCCAGAGTAAGGAGAGCGAATTGCTTATTTTTCGTATCCCCAAGAACTGTGTATTTTCATGCAAGACATTGACTAATGTTTAATGGGATTTGCTAATTTGATTTCAGTTGTTAGTCCAGGAGCAAGTTTAGTATTCACTGTAGTTGTGTGCCATGTTTTGAATAGTGCTGTTTTAATTTTTATGTGAACACTTACTCTAGACGATTTCTTTGTTCTTCAGTTTGTGTGACATATAGAATAAAAAAAAGATATACTTAAGTACCAAACAATATGAAATAAACTTTTTATATATTTTTGGAGAAGTTAATTAGAGCTCCAGTCATGTGCGTTTTAAGTCTCGCAGAAGTTGGAGGTGATATCTGGATGCCTAAAATCAGAACCTGTGTAAGTAGTAGAAGGATCAAGACCTCCAAACTTCTAGTGTTAGAAAGTAGCTTCTCTGTATTCACCATATTAGCTTACATCTAGGTCTGTGTGGCAATTCTTTTTTTAGGAAATGTGCAGAAATTTCACTCTATATAAACTTAGAGTTCATATTTGCTTCATGGTTGTGCAAAAAACCTCCATCAACTCAATGTAAAGTTACAATCTCCTTCACCTGAACAGATGATATATATGATATTTAGGTGGTAATAGTTTCCTTGAGGAAGGGAATGTATTTTGTCAGCACTGATGCATTGTACACACTGTACATTACTGATACTTCTGTTTAAAATGGATACAAAAAGGTTATTCTATAAAGAGATTAATCTAAAATCTTGCATATGCTGTAATCATAAACGGGTATGTAAACAGCTAGTAATTCAGCTAGTTGGGAACTTGCAGAGTTCCCAACCTCTTTGCAGGCCATGTGGAGCACATTGCTGACAGCATACACGGGCAGCTGAAATAGTTACTATTAGTATATTGACATGATTAAAAAAGCAGTCATTGTTACCATGCAGATGAAATTCCCTTTCATTGACTGATTTAGCCTACTCAACAGGCAGGAGAAAAAACCAAGATAAATCTATATGTAGTGGAGTGATGATGAATCTTGTCCTTCAAGGACATACTACCCTTTACAGAGCCTGTGACAGTGCCCTTTGTAATGCTGCTGTATCAGGGTATTCTAGATAAGGCATGTGGGTAATAGGGATGTACAAAAAGGTTTGAAGCATAGTTGCAAGAAAAACTCCACTCTAAGTACTTCTTATCTCATAAGAGCAAATGTGTCCTGATCTGGGAGGAAATCCTGGCCCTGCTCAAAACGATGGGAAGCTTCCCAGTTGAATCAAGAGTACCAGGATTTCATTCTTCTTCTCCCCATTAAAAAAAACAAAACAAAACAAAACAAAAAAAAAAACCAACCCAAAAAAGGTAGTTTTAAATGGGTTTTGCAGAGCTGAAGCACTTGTCAAAGTCTGAAGAATCAGTCAACTTTAAGATGATGCTGGTGATCTTTGGGGGATCTCACACCAGGTACTATGTCTCCTGGTGTCTTTGCTGTTTCTTTAAAAAGTGGATAATAATGAGTTCCTGCAAGGCTTTTTAAGAATTTGGAATTTATTTATTCAGGGATTTTGTTTAAGTTGCTTTTACATAAAAGCCAGGAATTAGTCCTTGATGTAGCCAAGCAATGTTTTTTGTCTCCATCTCTTCCTTCTTGCCAATGTGACAAAACTGCCCCAGCTGAGATGTTCAGCCTGAAATTTGAATAACCTTACTTGTCATGGATTAAAGCCCCAAACTAAGCAAGCATCAAAAACCATCAAACCTTTTTCATAGCTTTTATAAAAGGACTACATTGGCCTATATTACTAATAACAAAGCTTTTTGATTAAAAAAAAAAAAAAAAAGCCACTTGTCAGTGACCTTAAACAGAAAACCTGTGGCTACCTGAGATTCCCTTATTGCCCTTTCAGGGAGCATGTTCTGGCCAGGAATAAATTTGGATGCAGTACCAAGGTGTGTGCTGTTTCTGAGCACCAGGTACCTGTCCTTGAATCGACTGTTCTTATCCCAAGCAGGAATCCCACCATACCATGCCCCTTATTTTGCATTCTTGGGCAATGTTGATGAGGAATTGTCACCATGAAACTGAGTCAGAGATTTAGTTTCCATTTCCCACCTGAATTCTGGCATATTTCACAAGCTCTACTTTCCTTTAGAATTTTTTTCTCTAAAGTAAACATGGAATTCTCTGCTTTCTGCATAATTCTCATTCCTATTTGTTGATTTCTTGACTTAAAACTCTCACGTCTTCTCCCACCCTACTTCTCACAGGAATTATATTTGGATGCCTGTCTCTTGATGCACAACTGTAATAGAGTGTGCAGAGTTTGATTTAATCCTGTGTTTTTCCTGGGATGATGAGGTGCACTTTTTGTAGCCAGTCAAAACCTGTCCTGTTAAATGTGTACTCCAGGTCAGTTCCTCACTGCAGTAACAGTATTTCCTCAGCTGTAGAGATGACAATTCAGCACAGGTCTATGGCTTTGTGAATACCAGTACCTCAAGTTGTTGTTTTCCACTGACATTGTCACTGCTACAAAACTTCATGAGTGAAAATACTGATTTTAGATTTGCTCCCTCCTGATGTAAGATAAGCATGTATGATTCCTCAAATGTCAGGATCTTCTTTCTAGTTTCCTTTTTCTAATTTACCTACCCTTCTCTGTCCATGATTTTGTCCAAAAAGATTGACCTTTCCTTATACCATGAGTGTTAATATAATGGATTATTTAATCATCATCATGTATATAAGCCATCTTACTCTAAATCTTTTGAAAACTTTAAGGAAGGATGCAAAAATCTATTAAGTCCTTGTTTGTTGTGTGTAGAAAGTACAATATATGAGACATTCCTGTACTTTTCTTAACAGGCTCTTCTGCAGCTTCTTGAGGAACTCTTGTATAATATAGGGAAGGTGGTATATACTAGCTGCATATTTGTTCCATAGTTTTTTCCATTTCCCCACATATTCAGGATACATTTTAAGCCTTCAGCTAGGCAACCTCTGTTGTGTTATGATTGAAGTTTTTTTTGCTCTACATTGCTTTCCATGCTATGGTCTTTGGTAGTCCAGTAGGTCTTTTTTGGGATCAGAAGTTGTATTAGAAGGAACTTAAAATCACAGTTAACTTCCATGTATGCTTCTGGTGTTTAAATGGCATTTTTCCCCTTTTAAATTGTAATAACCAGAGTCTAAATTGAGAGGAGCTGGGATTTTTCTATGGGGATTTTAAAAGGAAAAAAAAACCCAAACCCAAACAAACAGGTATCCTTGAAGCAACAAGGAAAGGAATATGTAAGGATGATGTAAGGAAAGGAATGCATAAGAATTTCTGTGTGTGGAGAGAGATGTGTTTAAGTATCTTTTCTAGCACAGCAACAGAACCATTAAAAGTCTGGGCATTAATTATTAAATAAAAGAATTTGTTTAAAGAGTAACTTTGCAAAGAAGTTACCATAATGATAGGCACCACACTGATGCCACAGTGGTGCTTTGATTGTAAACATATCATTGGGAGTGTTGATCTTGATATTAGTGTGGCATATACTGTTTTAGTACTATTTTAGTGTTCTGCACTGTTTTGTCTTATCTGAGTGTGTGCTGTTATGGTAAGTTTTTTTGCCATGTGGTGGCTGTCTCCATTTCCTCTGACAGTGTTGGAGTGGGGTTGTTGTGTACATGGAATCAGTGGGTCCCAGGAGAGCAGGTGAAGATTATGATTATGTTGGAATGAGGGGATGTGAAAGAAGAGGGCCTCTCAGCAGCACATTACTGCCTTCTCTTGGTGAAGCACCCTGGGGATAGGTCCTGTTGCCTTGGGAATAAAAATAATCTGAGGGAGAGGAAAAATAGAGTGCCACCAGCAGCCTCCTTCAAACTGCCAATCCTTTTGTTGAGAAAGCGTAATTATACGATGTTCCCTCATACCATTTCACTCTCAGCATTGTGAAAGTTGAAAATTGATTCCCTCCCAGTTAGATAGTAGCCACTAAAAATGGAAAAAATACACAGTTTAGTCTTCCTGTTTTAAGTAAACAATCAGTTAAAAATCCATGGCTGTACGTGCAAGTAAAAATGTTTTGGACACTTTGTTTTTCGTGTAGATGAGGTAAACTTTCATTGTACAGCAGTCTTACACTCAGCTTTTTCTTCCATTAAACAATAATTGTGTAGTTGTGTGATTCCATGTTAGATTGGCACAGTGATTCAGTGTTATGCTTACATGATAAAGTGTGTAAATCTTTTTACCTATACTGAATAATCATGGTTTTGAGAAGAAAGGAACTTCTATTAAGTGTATGGTTACTTGAATTCTTCCTTTCAGATTAGTGACTACCATCAGTACTCCCACACTGACTGTGACTACCCCAGCTACAAATACCATTCTCCAGATGCTACAGTTACCATTTGTGTGGTTTTGAGGAGAAAGAAGAAAAAAAAAAAGGCTTTTAAGGGGTAAGGAGGGAGACTGTAATAAAAGGGGAAGAGAAGACGGAATTTGAGGTTGATACCTGTGCCTGTGTGTTTACAGGGAGCAGCGAGAGTGCCAGCTGACTGGACTGTAGGGGAAGGAAGATCAGAGCACATCAGTGAAATAATTTTGGAGTGCTTCCTGTTGACTTGTTAATACTGCATGGAATTTGGCCCAGACAATCTGCTGTTGTGATTCAGCATAGTTTATTCACTTGAGTATAGGTGTGCCTGTTGTTATTTGAGAATCTGCTCTGCTTGAAAGGTAACAGGTCAGTCTGGTAAGTAGTATTATTCCCATGTTTCAAAGTAGAAACTGAGGCAAAGACAAACTGATTTATTCTGCATTACAGTAAAATTTTTTTAGACCATAAGTAAGCTAGGAGTGGAAGCCCTCTCTAGTTTGTTTAATCTGGTAAATTGCATGCTTCCTTCAAGTCTATCATTCTATGACTGTATGAAGTCCTGAGTGTCATTATGTTGTAAACAAAAACAAGTTTAAAACTGATTTGCTGATTAAGTGTGGGTGGTGTACCAATAAATAGTCCTTGCCCCAAAGGAGGTGAGATTCTTATAAAACTGGTTGTACAAAATAAACAGGGTGCTTGGTTTTTGAAGTTTTGGATATATTCTTGTATTAGGTTATCTTGGGTTGAAGGAAAAGTAAAGTTTGAATGGGGATGGAAGATACTCTAATGCACAGCAGAGATAATCATCAATAAATATGTATTTGGTATCCAGTTAAATATGAGTTGTATATGTAAGCACTGGTGCTAGGAAACAGTCCTGAGTTAAGTTCTGCAGAAGCTGAAAAAATATAGGAGGAAGAGTGGTGGTGGTAGTTGTTGCTGTAACTTTTCTTGTCCACCCGTCTAGCTCCCCTGCATTATACTACAATTAATACAAGAAATTGCATATTACTGCTTAGGCACAATTATGTTTTTTACAGGTATGGTTACATTGGTACACATGCTAAATGTGTCCAGAGGCTGAGAGTTAAGGTTAGTGCTTCCATTTACTAAATTGTAACATACCCAGAACGTACTTTGCATATGACCAGTGTGTGAATGAGGCTCCAATATCTTTTCTGCATAATGTCACTGTTTCAAGTATCAAGATACTTGAGTCTGGTTCAGAAGGACTTAACAGAGCTAGTTGCATGGAATGGTTCAGTGCACAGCAGAAGTCACAGTGAGTAACTAGTGTCGTCAGTGCTGGTTTTAACTGCTTGTTAAAACAATTTGCTGTACAGCTTATGGGAGCAGAATTCTCCAATCTTCCCAAGTGAGTAATGCTCAGAGACAAGTATCTTGTTTAGTTATTTTGGAAAAAACCCTTTTCCAAGTGGAAAACGAGTAGAGTCAGCAAGACACAAATTTTTGCATCTGTCACATCTGGCTGGGTCCAGTGTTGCTTGCTCTAACTTTTTAGTACTGCTTAGCAAAGATGCTGTATTCCAATGCAAACATGAAAGCTATGGCTTCCTTTCTGTTATGTGCCTCACAGTCTATTGTAAATAGCTCACTTAAAGGTGTGAGTTTGGTGCCTAGAACTATGTAATTGATTCTTTGACCACCCATGGCATTAGGCTCTTGGCCTCTAGTGGTATATGGTATCATGATCTTTTAACTGCATGTCTCTTGTTCTGGAGTATCTAGTTACAGCTGTTAATGCCACTGCTTATATCTGCTGGTTATCTTAGAGTATTTGTGGAATTTAGGAACTTTGGCATGTGTCCCCCTAATGTTTCATTAGAGTTGTTAATGTTTTGAGACTCTGCTTCTGCATAAGCCTGGGGTTGACTTTCAGCAATAAGCTGGTTTTGTACAGTCTCTTTATTGAAGTGTTTTTATGTTATGACATCTCAACTCCGTAACTGTGGAAACAGCATCAAGGCCAAATGCAAGGGAGCTTCACTAGCAACTGCATCTTGTATTGTGTGATGTGAGTTCTGTAAAGCAGAGTTCTGGTTTTGGTTCTGGTGGTGCCCTAGACAGGGAAAGGAGTTAGATCCTGATGGGTCCCTTCCAATTTGGCATATTCTATGATTCTTGATTTTATAGGTGGGTGTAATGAAACTTCCAGGAGCATCTTCTTGGGTTACTAGTTTAGCGAGTGGCATCTCCTGTTCATGTGCAGTTAGTCCCACTTAACCACTGCTTAAAGAATTTTTTCTGAAATAATTTTCAGAAAATGCCTTGGCATTAAAGGCCTGAGACTCAAAGACTGAACTTTGGATGGCACTGCATTTTTCAGAAAGACGTTCAGTTCTTGTTTTCCATGTCACCAAAGGAAATGATTTTGCTTTAAATACAATTGTGACAGAAATGTGAAGGAAACCAACATGAGAATGGTGTTATATTGGAAGGGTCAGCCTACTACATCATCACTAAGACCTTCCAGAGGCCTGGAATTGTGGGCAAATGGGCATAAATCTAGAGACATTGATACAGCTGCCCAGTTCATCTGTCATCTCCATGAAGCCTGTGTTTCAGAAGAAAAGAAGATACATCAAAATAATTTTCTGTATTTTGGAATATATTGGGAACAACTGAGTTTCCCTGTGTAATAGTTGAAGAAGTATCAGTAGATACAGGGGAGAGCATAAATTCCCCTTGAATATAGGAGAGCAAAAGCATTTGTTTTTTGTTATGAGCAAAAGAGGTGATTGACATTTGAGAGGTTTTTGGAACTGGTTAAAGCTCTTTTGTACCTTGCTTGGTACAAGAATTTGCTCTTAGTAACAGATCGGGCACTTTAGAAGGAAACTTTCCAAGTTACATATCTGAAAGACAAATTGTGCATCTATGATGGATTTTACTTTTGAAGAAGAGGGAAATGTTGCCCCTTGGATGATCCTCAGAAGCACTGAGGCCTGAATAAATGTGGTACACATTGCATACGTGCTGTGATTAAAACTTGTGGTTCTCTTGGGGGTATCAGCAAATCCAACCTGAAGCATTCACCTCATGACAGTGTGGAGTGAGAAAACATCTAGTAAATTTGAAATTCCCAACTAGAAATAAAAGTGCCAATTTCCTTAAATTTTTAGTTTGTAGTGGTGCTTGCTGCCTATGTAGTTCACACAAATGATCTTTAGGATGACAAGGGCATTATCTTTCAGCAGGACCAATTTAAATGCTATTACTGGCCTAGATAACAACCCACCTCTTCCAAAACAAATGAAAGAACCCCAAACCAACCTGTGTGATTGTAAGCAGAAGGTTATTTAAATAGCAGTGCAGCCTGAAATTCTTTGTTGTTTTTTTATGTGACTCCAGATGTTTCTTGTGTAAATGGCATTGTGGTCAGCTTTTAGTATGTTGCCTCCATATTTTTATTGAGGCAACATCTTTGTCTTCACAAAACTGATCACAAAGCTTCTGTTCTTTCTTGCACATTTTTATCCTTGATACTTGCTTGTTTCTGATAAGGATGATAAGCTTATTTGGTACATCCATCTTCATCTTGGTGCCTACAGCAGCAGTAAAAGATAGTGTGTACCAAACACTTGATTTGTTTTCCAGCCCCATTATAATTTGGGCTCTAGAGGAAGAAAGTTTTGTGTTTCTCACAGATTTAGACCTGCTTGTTTATCCTGCATGGCTTTCAGCTTGGCTATCTTCAGAAGCTCATCTGTCAGAAGAGAAGGAAGCTGACAATGATGAGAAAGCAGACATTCACCAAATTGTTTAGGCAGTTCTTTCTAGCAGGATTAGCAGAGCTTCCTAGCAGAACTCTGTTTGATGTTTGTCCTGGACCTCAGCTTGAAGTTATGTGTTTTCTATGACAGTAGTAGTACTTCAGCTAGACTTCTGTACTAAAAAGGAAGAGCATCCAGTACTGCTCCAGGGTCAGGCAGAGCCTGATGACTTTGGCAGGTTAGGTTTTCTTGGAGAAAAGTCAGACATTCATCTGCATGTTACCTTTGAATCCATTGGTTCAGGATATCTTTCCTCTGGTCAGCTGGGAAAAAGCCAAATTGGTAACAGTCTTAAATGGATCTTGGCAATTTTTTCCAGCAAATATCCATGGCTTATGTCTAGTGCTGCTTTCCAGCTTTCTGGGTCTTTCTTGGTTAGGAGAGACTAACTGTGTGAATCTACTTGGGGTGACATCCTGATTAGGAAGAGGACTTGTAGAAGTGAGCAGTCTGACAGGTTATGTAAAAGCAAAAAAAATCCCTCATCCTTGAATATTAGATGATGTCTTTATTTTAGCATTGCATTATATTACACGATAAGCATGAACTAGTTTAATTTCTGCTTCAGAACTTACAGTTTCTGCTTTTTCATTTGTTTGTTTTTCATGCTTGAATTATAGCCTGGTTTATTTACCAGAAGTACCAACCTCCAAAACAACCCAACACATGTACTGGTATGGCTGTTCAATGTAAGAGCTGACATACTGTGCTGGACCAAATGTCCATCCAAGTCAGCATCTTCCCTTTATCAGTGGCCAGCAGCAGCAGCTGACTGAATGGCATAGGAAATGAGTGAATTTTGTCAGCTTCTGAAATATTAACAGTAAATTTCCGACAGAAACTTGTTTAGCCTCTCTCTGAGATGGAAGCTACATTTGGGCTATTGCACTGTGAATAGCAACATCAAACTGTTTCTAGGTAAACTTGTTTGCTGCCTTTTTGAACTCATTTATGTATCTGGATTCTATAGTGTTTCAGAGTGGTGAAAGTTTACATAAGTTTAACTGCGTTTTCTGTATGCATGATGTGTTGATGAGAGAAAAATAGTTTCCTTTGTTTTAAACATGCTCCCTAAATGTCATTCCTCTCTGTACTGTTTCTAGCTCTTCCCTTTTTGAAGTGAAGCAGCCAGAATTACATGCAGCCTGCATCACAGCAGAATGTTCTCTGTTCTGTTTCTAATACCTTCTGAGATTTTCTCTGACTTACTGCTGCTGGGAGTTGAACTGTTTGCTTCCAGTAATCTCAATCTTTTTCGTAACTATTAAGGCCTGGTTTAGACTCATCATTGTGTATTTATAGCTAGGATACACAGGACAATAAAATGACAAATGAAGACCAACCATTTGGTATTATCAGATTCCCTATAACTCTTTGAAGTTTGCTTTAGTTTTAACTGTCTGGAGTAATGGAAAGTATCATGATCTCTGCAACTTTCAGTTTTGCCAGATCAGTTAAAAGTATGTTCACAGACTCAACCCCAGTGCTTGTTAAGGTAACATTCCTGCTTTTTGACTGCTTAGTGTTTTCTTTATTTTCAGTCTTTTCATATATTCTTAAGAAGGTCCTCTCATGGATTTTGCTCAAAGCTGGTATGAGGTATACAAATGCTTTCCTTTTGGTTTTGATGCAATGTGGTGTATGAACCTTTGCTGCTCAAGATGTATGTATTCCAGTGTCCCTGTTTTTTTGCTTTCAAGTTTTATGTCCAAAAGCTTTATTTCATTAAGATTGCAATCTTTTTATCTGAGCGCTTAGAAGAGAGTGTTCCTCAAATAGCATTTTGTTTTTCCTTTTTTTACTTTATTTGTTTAATGATAGTTTAAATGACCATTGCTTTGTAGGTTTAGCACTGTGAATCATATGAGTTCTGGTAGGCAACGGCATTTCCAGTCTCTTTTCAGTTCTTTCCTCTTCCAGTTTATGTAAATCCCTGTCTTGTCTTTTCTGTCAAGCCTGTCCAATTTTTGTTATGACAAGCTGTAAACTTATTTTTTTTATCAATATCAAGATTGTCCTTTTGTTGTCTATATAGTATTTTAATAAATTTTGTTTGAAATTATAGTTTGAAAGACAAACACTGAGCTTAATGAGGGATGTTATGATCAGTTTCAAGGCAGTTTAACTGTCAGGCAAAGGGCATGTGTTAACTCTTCACAAGTTTAATCCTTGCTGATGTTGTACATCTCAGTTTGATTTTTTTTCTGGGAGTTTGTATTAACTAATTGAGGTTTTAGGAAAATGGGAGCAAACACTTCTAAGAGAAGAAATATTGCTGGAAAACACTCTTCTTTTGAGAAGAGTAAGAATACCCTTCTTTTGAGAATTGCACTTCTGCATGTGGTTTTGCTGCTCTTACGTGTTGATTTGAGATTAAGTAATTAGACTGACAGAGTAGTACATGTCTTGTTTCTTATCATATCCAAGAGGCAGGAGGGAGGACTGTGGCAAACTGCACTTCTGTCCAGACTTCCAACTTGGAGAGCAGGAAAACTGAAACTTCATGCATCAACAGGCAGATGTGACATCCAGACTGTAACAATTTACCTGCTGTAGGAATTGCATCTTTTGCTCAGTGTGTACAGATTGTACAAATTTTCAGATACCTAGGTGATTTAGATTATTGTTGGGAGAATCCCCTTTCAACTGCCTTGCTTTTGTGAATTTGGTAATTACAGTTTTACATTATTATATTTAGAAGCTCTTAGCATCTTGAATTCCTGTGTGGGTACATACTTGTGGTGCTTGGCAAGTTGTGGAAAATCTTTTTTTTTGTAGGTTAGTATTAATTTCTTGTGGAATTTGAACAGTCCCTGGTGTACTGTGTGACTGCAGCAAGAATTTAAACTGCAAAAAGTTTAATAAAAGTTACTGTTACCTTGACTGCTTGTGTAAGAACTTCCCTGCAGGTTCTGAAAGATGATTGACCATTTTAGAATGTTCTTGAATGAGAAATCTGAAAAATGTGGTTTGATGGGGCTTTACTATATTGCAGTTTTCTTTCATGGTTGGTTGTTCATTTATTTTTCCAGCATATGTAACCTAAGCACTAGCTTGCTTGAATTTTCTGCCTTAACCTGGATTAATCATTGCTTTGTGTATTAGTGATATTTATTCAGATACTACTAAAAACATTCAAAGCCAAAAAATGAATACTTGCATTGTTACAAACCAAAACCCAAATATCATTATTAATTGTGTGCTTGTCTTTGGAAGATGAAACACTTGAAGTGACTTGACAGAGGCTGTTTGGATGAACTAGTTCTGAAATTGGTGACACATTCTATAGCTGATCCCAATGTCCTTTGGTCTGTTCACTGCACAACCATCCTGTCCTCTTCAGAAAAATAAGTACTAGTTAGCATTTTTCCAGGACTGGAGTCTGTCGTGTATATGAAAGAATGATATTTACAAGCCACTTCCCCCACAGAATCTGTGCCAGATATTATGTGCTTGTTAATGCAACTTGAGAAAATAGAAAAGGCTGAAATAATTTAAACCGTTAATGCTTCTCCAATAGATGATTTTTAAATATGCTGTTTAGCATGGGTTAAAATTACAATAGGGAGCATTATTCACTAGCAGTTACTTCCAAGACATTAAGTGCATCTTGTTTTGGAGTTCTCTAAAATGCTCATGTTTCTTTTGGGAAATTAAATGCCTCCTGGTACAGGGATATGTTTTCTTGCAGCAGAGGGTGCTGAAAAGGGTGTGGGAAGTGGTTCCCTCCTGCTTTCCTTCTAGGACTTCCTTGCTTGTTTCTTGCAAGACAGTGGATGGAAATAAACCTTGTAATTTAGTTTAGATATATTGTGCAGAGCAGAGAGGAGAAAACAACTGCTCAAATTTGGAGATGAGAAAACAATTCTATAATGAGGAAAATGTGTCTTTCGGAGGTGCATAGTTAAGCTTAATATAAACTTGGTTCTCACTTGGTTCTCATCTTTTTTGTGTTGCTTGTTCTCTAATAGTAAGATCTTCAGGGTTCTGTCATGAATGTTTATGTATGAAATGTGTCAGGGCTACATATGTGATAGTTAGATCATTGTTTACGTAATTATATCTTACTCTGGATTCTTGGGGAAATCTCTCTTTTTAAAAATTTTTGTGGGACAACTCCTGAAAGGAACAAATGGTCGTGATGAGTTTTTTCATTTGTTTGTTTTGATTTTTTTAGTATGGATTTTTTTTTTTTTAAGGAGAAAGTACAATGAAACCATTTTTGCCTCCAGGAATCAGATAAAGTGTGCATTTTTGTACTTGCCTACTTCTAAGCCTTAGCGTTCTTTAAAATGTTCAGGCTTTTTTTGGAATTCAATATTTTTATATATGTTTAACCTTCAGAATATGACTACTTTTTGTCTGGCCCAGTAAATGTGAATCTTAAAACTTCATGTGTACTTTAGTTCATGCTGTTGTGGTTCCCCAGTAGCTTTGTGACACTCACGACTTTTGCATCAAGTACTTCACCCAAAATGTCATTCAGACTAAAGCTATGAGAAAATGTGGGGTTTATTTATCTCAGTATTGTTCTACCTTGCCTGAATGAGGAAGTTCATGCTATACAGAGACAAAACTTTGTTTTTGTCCTGGTGTTGCAAAGCTACAAGGTAGATGAGGAATCCAAAGAGCAGAAAAAGGCTGAATTAAATAAAATAAAATGCTTAAAGTAGTTCTCAGGATTAGCCTGATAGAGAAATCAAGTTCTTTGTAAGAGAACACTTGATTTACTTGGGCCAAAGCTTAATTGCACTTTTATTTAATAGCTTGCTATGAAAATAATCCGGGGAGTAAGGAATTGGTGCTGAAGGAGAGAGAAATGTGTGAACGTTGAACCAGTGTTGGATTTTTGTAACTGTTGAGAGAATGGGGAAATCTGACTGATCACAGAGTCCAGCAGACAAATTAGAAGAGGGTATTTTTTTTTTTCCCCTACGAGTTATGCTGCTAAAACAGTGTTGCAGCCTAAGTCCTATTGCATTCAAGGGACAAAGCCCATCAGATGATGGCTTGGTAGCTGCAGGGTAGTTAGTGTATTAGAGAAGAAAAAAAAACCAAACCAGGGCCAAATCTTGCACAGTAGATTGTGAGTCCCTTGCCTTTTTTTCAATACGGATACTACAGCTAAAGGAAGCAGAGAAAAAAGGCTGATGTTGCAATGATCTGGTAGTTTAAATCTGAAGGGAAATAGAGAGAAGAGGTAGATTTGCTGATCTGCAGCAGCACTGCTCACAGAGCCTACCTGATTTAGGCCTTGGAGGCCTTGGGAAGGCAGGTAGCTCAGCAAGCATGTTTTCTCAGTGTGACGTACTTGGGAGAGTGTACAGCCTGCATGCTAAATGTGAGTGGCTGGATTTGGCTTTGCTTAGTACAGTTCTAAGGATGTAATGAAATATCTTCTCAGTCATGCTTTGATTTTGGGATGTAGAGAAAGGAGCTTTCAATATTCTGTTAAGTTTGGAGTTTGAAACAAACACTCTTCACATAATTCTGTTGCCGTTTTATTTAGGCTGCTTGTAAAGCATGTTGTTGCCTTTAGGTGCTCTATCATAAATTATCACTATGTGAAACTAGAAACTCATGAAAACCCTAATGTGGTGCAGTTTCCTTAGTTCAGCATGCTGAACTTCTGTTAGTCATAAGATTTTTTTTTCTGTTTTCCTGTTGTTTTTTTTTCCTGTGTGTCTCTATGCTCAGGAGATGAGGGATGACAAATTGACTACATAGTATAATAAAATAATAGCTGGTAAAATAAAAGAAGCTTGACTAAAATGCAAATAAAATTCAAATGTAGAATGAAAAAGGTGTTTTGTAAATGTTAGTGGACTGTACTTAAAACATATGTTATATTTATTGAAGAGGAGAGGAGAATGTGATACATTTCTGGTAGCAGCAGAGGGTCCCAGCTGCCTTTTACAGGGTTCAGAGAATACAACACAAGTCTGAGACTTAGTTGCGTAGAACTGTGTGAAATTACATTGTCAGTACTCTTTTGAGAAGAAAAAAATCACTTCTAGCAGGTGAAAAACAGTACCTTTTTCATCTGGTTCTTAAAATCTGAAGACAGAGGAGGAAACAAATGATTGCTCTTTGATACTTCCGTTGTGTGAACATCTGCTCACTAACAAATAGTTTCCATATTGTCTTCCAACAATTATTCAGAAGCCTGCAACATATTAGAGCCATATTAGATCTGTAGTGTTGTAAAGGCAAGAATTTATGTATACTTTTCTGATTTTGAGCTATCTTTCTTCCTATTAAAAGTTCTACAAAAGATAAAATGAGCTTCTGTATTCTTTCAAGTATTTTTCAGTATCATGAAATACACAGCCCAACGATGTACATGAGCAGCTAAGTTGTACTTTTGTATACAAGAAATGGCTTATTTTTAATGCATGTGCTCAAATAACTGAATTGAAGGGGCCAGTTTATTCAAAGAAAGGTGCCACACAGGAGGCATGGACCAGTACTTGTTCCAGTACATTGACAGGAAAGCTTACCCGTAAGAAAAACCCATCACAGGTTAGTTTAATTTTAGTGTTTAAAGTACACCTTATTTCTCTCCTTGACCTTATACAATCTTTTCCTGGATGATCCAGTAAAGAACTGTTATCCCCTGTGCCATAATAATGATAAGCAGAAAATAATGGTGATTTCTATTCTTTCTGAATAACAAGCAGAAAGTTCAGACTTCAGATGCCTGGCAAACTCAGATATCTCCTTTTCCCAGTTGTTCTCTAGGTCTTCCAGTCTCAAAATGAAAAGAATGTGTCTATGTGACTGGCTCTTTGAAAACTTAACTCACAAGCTGAACTTCTGACCAGGTGGGGAAAGTGAAAGATGACTAGTTGATGATGGCTTTAGTTAAAAAAAACCCAAACAAACATCAAAGTGCTCTGTCCTTTAACCACTATAGCACACTGAACTCAACTGCTGAAGGAAGGAAATCCCCCTTCTGCTGCCAACCCAGTGTTCCTGCTGCTTAAGCTTGTGCTTGGTGCTCCCCAGACCTATCTGTGAATCACTTCAGCTTTCTGTGGAGTGTGATGTGATGCTTCCTCACCCACCACTCCTTCCAGAAAAAGAGGGGGGACTGCTTGTGATAGGACTTCACAAGGAAAGATAAAGGAGAGTGCCTTGATTAGATAGATTAAGTGCCCAAGAGTGTGTTCCAGATGCAGGACAAATTAAATGAAAGTGGAGAAACTGGTGATAGAACTATAAACTGAACAGAGCTGGGATTTACTTAAACCTGTTGATGTACTTCTGGTCTGATCTTTGCTTGTGCATGCTTGGAGAATTACCATTCAGTTAGAAGGTTTCATGGACACACTGAGAGTACTTCACTGAAAGTACAGCATTTGATTTTGGAAGAGCTTTATAAATACAGATGTATAAAGATAACCTGTTGTTGCAAGGTGCTCTACCATATAAACAGTGATTGCAATTAATCTGCGTTTTTTAGTGTTTGCTTAGTATTATTACTTGTGCACCTAGCTTATGTCTGATATTTGTGGGAAATACCAACAGTAGAAGCTCTTGTACCTGATCTTCCTATAGCTGTCATTGGAAATCTCATTGCTACTTGGGATTCTTAGCCTGTGATGGTTTAAACTGAAAGTCTTTGTGATTTCAGGGCACGTTTGTTTGCTTTTTGTTTTGTTCTGTTTTTTTCCATTGTAAATGCATGTGAAATTTCTTTTGTTAACACTTCTTCACATTTTGGTTTTCTATTTCTTAACTTCAAAATGCACTGTGTAATTGGGTCTGTCTTCTGTGTGTTGCATGCAAGTTGCCCTTCATCAAAATATATTTAACATGGATTTATTCCCTTCACTGGTATTCCCTTTAAGTAGTTTTAACTATACTTTGTAACCATGGAAATGGTGTGCAGATAACATTTACAAGGTAGAAGGAAAAACAGGGTGTCTAATGGGACTCCTGCTGTTCTGAAATCTCTATAGCAAAAAAAAAGTCCAGACTCTTGGGATTCTGTATAAATGTAATAAGAAGTCTTCTGTAATGCAGAATGATTTTCTAGAATGTATGTATTCAATTTAAATAAATTTGTTCATAGGATCATGTTGGATAGTCTGTTAAAAGTTTAAATTCTTTCACATCACTTCTCTTGGTTGTATAATGAAAAAACTTTGCTCTTCATTGAAACGCCACATTTAAGAAAACTTTAATTCATTTGTAGTCACTCTGTGCTAACACTGAAACTGAAATCTTGCTTTTGCTTGCTGGACTGTTCTTCAATGATGATATATTGTACTGTCACTTTCACTATTTCCTCTCTAAAGCCTGAGGAGTGACCAAAATACTCGGTTACTTTAAGTCATAAATATTTCTTTCGTCCCACCCTCCCCCTTCCTTAGCTGCTGAGGGTATGTATATGGGATATTGGTTTGTACGGTTTAATTTTCTTTAGTGTTTCGTGCTTAACGTTTTTTTTTCCACTTGTTTGGCATTTCCCCCTACTGGCAGATAGAGTTAATAACACTTCTTTCTGCTGGGGAAACGGAAGGCTGTAGTTCTTGAATGCTGCTGTTCTGTGGTGTTGGCTGCTTTTCTGGTTTTGTCCTCTGAACGTCTCTGGTAGATAGCTAAAATTCAATAAATAGTTTGTAAATGCAGGAGATGTGCACATAGCAGAAGAGCAGTAGCACTACCAGTGGTAGAGGTACCTCTAGTTTTTTATTCTATGCTTTCAGTCTTGTGGCAGTACCAGATCATCTCCTTTGGTACTCTGAACCTCTTTCCAAAACTCTTAAGACTCCTCTGCTTCACTAGCACATTGTTCATACAACCTGAGCCTTGCAAAGATAAAGCAGGTTGCTAAAAGTAAAATAAGGTTTGGCTTGCAATATGAAATTTCTCTTCATGTTTAAAAGAATAAACCAAGAAATTGGAGATCCCTTCATTCTTAGGGGAAATTGAATGAGAAAAAAATAATCAGTACTGGAATAGTTTTCTGAATATTTCTTGTTCCTTGCATCTCCAGTTAAATCAATCACTAGAATCTACTGTGTGTGTGCTTTCCAGAAAGTTGTATTCTCCTCCCAACTCCTCCTCCTCGATCCCTCTGTCTCTCTGACATGTGGAAGGAAGGCAGAAACTTCTCAGTGACTGGAATGAGAAAATTACAACACACCTCAAGAACAGTAAACGTTAATCAACTGAATTTTCTAGGCATGTTATTAAAAAAAAAACCTCCAAACCACTAGCCTCCTAATAATTTCCCTTTGAATTTTTTCAAATTTTGAGACAAAACATTGGGCTAGTACAGCTAGGAGGGGACAACTTCTATTTTCTATTGACCTTCCTTTGTTTTTTTGCCTCCTAGATGCAATTTGAAAATAAAATAAATTGCAGTTTTAAGATTTAATATAGTAACTGACATTTATTGAGGTTTAATTAACCAGAACTATTTCTGTCAACTTAATGGAAGGTATCAGAATGCAGGAATTGTATTTATTTTTTTTTTAGGAACAAAGGCCAAACTCCACCTTCCAATAATTTAGGTCTTTACATGGTGTAAATATTTGAAGTTTTGAAAAAAATTCCCTGGCTTGCTTATTCAAGTGAAACTTTGCTGTTGCACTGTTAGTAAAGCATAAACTTACAGATTTAATTAGGACTGAGGCTTCCTTGTAGTGTATGTGTAAATAAACAGTCTTTCTAAATAACAAAGTAATTCACTAAAATTATAGTCCAGGTCATCCAGTTTTTCACATGAGCAGGAATTTAGCCACTTTTACACAGAAGGTGATTTCAGTTTTACCTAAAACTGGAAAGTGATAACTCACTGAACAAAGTAAGGCTCAGTGGGTTTTTTTGTATTTCTGTTTGCAGTACCACAATGTTGTAAAGCATCCCTCTGGGCCATGTTTTGGGTACAAAAAGCAGAATAGTACTGATAGTTTTATAAATGTCACAGGAGGTTAGATAGGGAATATGTAGATCCCTTGGTACCAAGTCAGGAAGAGCTTCTGCCAGGCATACTGAGAGCCATAGGTTAGAGAGGCAGACTTTTTATACTCTTCTAGGTTATTTTTTAGTTAACAAAACCCCAGATGTTTCCATGAATGCCTTATTTATTGTATAGAAGCAGGGAGTTGATGTGTGGATTGTTTTGATTGTGTTATAAAGAGCAGACACTTTTTTTTCCTTTAGGAAGAGGGAAGGTATGTGTGTGAGAATGGGAGGGCATTTAAATTTAAAGGTGGCTTAAATGGTTAATCATTGAATTAAATTATGCAAACTTTTTCCCTTTGAAGTGTAAGGGGCTTTACAATGTCCTCCTTTGATTCAAGGTACATACTAAGCCTGTTTTAAAAAGAGGGGTTTTTGCATGGGTAGAATGTGCAAAGCAACATACCTTAAATCTTTTCAGGTGACTGGAGACGATCCTGGGATTTTGAAACATACTTGTGCTAACTTTCCACTAGGCCAAATGTGGTTTTTCATTTTGCTAGCAAGTGTGATCCTATCTCCTACCCCCTGGATAGGAAAGACTTCTTCAGGAAGTTCTTCATCAGGAAGAGTTCTTCCTCATAGCTCTAGGTATAGGACAAGCAGAACTGAGGGTAATTTCATCTGTTTACATATGTGTTGGACTGTTATAGTGAGTTTTGACTGGTACTTAAAAATCAGGTTGTGAGGTGGTTTTATCTTTAGAATGGGGAGGCTCTTGTCATCTGTAATGAGTCATTCAGCTCATTTTCTGTAAGTTAAATGTACTACTGCTTTTGCAAAGACAAATGATGGTGTCACACTCTTCCATTTAAACTTGGTTTGATGGCTTTCTAAACTGTTTTGGAAAAGGTGAAGCAATTGGTCCCCAAATCAAATCAGGTTGTGGTGTCTGAACCTCCAAATTGCATCTATCTTCATTGCTGATCATAGCTGCTGAAGGAACTCAGAGGCAGAATTGGAACTCACAGTTTGAATCTTGTAGATTGTCTGTATCATTGATAGAAAATTGAAGCTTCTTCACCATTTTAGTTCTCTACCAGTATTGGCTTGGACAGGGGGGAGAAAGAAAGAAAGGGACGTTATAAAATAAAGAAAGGGAAGTTATAAAAGAGTGTAGACAGACAAACTTGAAGGTATGGCTCATACATTTCAGTGCAGTCTGTTATCTTGGGCAGTCGTGTTGATCCCTTTGCCACCTGCCTGGCACATGTTACTGGGGCTGACTGGGAGTTCTCCCATCTGCAGTGCAATGGCAAGATGAGATTCCCTTCCCTTGCACGTGGGAAGCTTGTTTTTAATTACAGAAGTGACAGTACCAGTGGTGTTAACATGGTCATTGAAACATGAGCCTTAGAATAATGTAATTTGAAATAGCTTGTATAACCCCCATCTGGGCTGTGTTTGCTCTTGTCTTTTTTTTGAGATTGTAGAAGTCTTGTTACATTAAGGGGTGAGAGTTGTTTAATTTCTGACTTGAAAATCATGTTGACTTGTTGTCCTAGAAGTTAGTGATAGAGTGCTCTGGGTATAGGATGCCTTTCAAATATATGAAGGAGAGCTGTTTCTTTGAGGAGTTTACATCTAAAGACAGGTCCAGAATAAACTGTTAAATTCCTTCTGTGGTATATTTTGCACCAACCCTCCTCTGCCCCTCCAATGTTAATTAATGCTTTACCTTTAATTTTGTCAGGTAGTGCTTTGAAATACAAAAGAATGTCAGATTCACAACTGCCTGTACACAGTAGACCTTTTTCATTTCAGTTTGTCCTGTGCCCAGAACAAGACAACAATTCTATTGCAAAAAAGTAAAAATTGCACAAATACTGTAATGTGATATGTCCATGTAAAGTTCCTGATTGAAGTTACATGATCTTACAGTAAATGTGCTATATTCCAGAGTTAGGAAAAATGGTAGCTAAAAATGGCTAAACAAGATTTTTCATTTCTCCCATTTTTTCCAAATGAGTCTCTGGTTACAGTCACATAAGCTTTATTGTAGAACCTAAAGGTAGTAATAAGTATCTGATTGATGTAACAAAACTTAATAATGTATAATATTTTTATAGTCTTAAACTTTTAGGTCTGATATGCTAAAATGTTAAACCACCACATGTATTTCTTCTGATGTCCTCAGGGCCTACCAAGCCTAAAACATAGGAGTTCTGTGTTTGAGGTCTTAATTTTCGTAACGTTCCCATGAAATGAGGAACTTGTGTCCTTATTTGCAAACTTCAGCAAAGAGTTTAGCATTGATCTACAGAATACTATTGGCTTGGTGATAGTGGTATAAAAATAAATGTGTGTGTATATATCAGATGACCCTCCCTGATAAGAACACTAACATCAGATTGTCAACAGTAAATCTCACTAAGAAAAATGTATCTCTAAAACTTTGGGGTTTTTATTTAATTCTGATTTTAATTACTTTTTGGTTTTAGCTTGTAGTAAACATAGGTATGCGTTGCTTAAGCTTTTTATATGTATGTTTTGGGAAGAAGGCAGTGTTCTCAATAGAAGGCAGAGGTGAATATAGGAATATGACTCCCAGTGCTGGGGTTTTAAAATGCCCAAGTAACCTGAGAAGTAGCCATGCAGACTTCTGTCTAGGACAGCTTATAGCATGCTTCTAGTGTCTTCAAAGGGAAACCCCAGTAAAATGCAGAGCTCCAATTTTGTGATACATTTCTTCTTGCTGAAATTTTTCTTAAGAAAAAAATGCTGAACTCTTCAGACTTCTCTATTGATAGGAGTGGTTGTGATCTGTCTCATCTTAACTTCCTGATGTGTTTTGTAGTGGAAGTGGCAGCGTGAGTTTGTTTATTTACTCTTGTTATGAACAAGAAATAATCTTATTTCATCTGTAGAGCAGATTTTATCTGGTAACTTTTTCATTAACACTACTCTGGCTTGATTTCCAGTATCCACAAGTGCAGAGTATTCCAAAGAACCAAAGCTACAGATGTAGTTGATCTTAAACCGTCCTTAACTATGAAATTAAGAGCAATGGAAAAAAGGTATTTTAAAGATGCTTGGAGCAGTAATATCCTGGATGTTTGTTCTTCATTTTTTTGGTGTCAGTTTCTTATTTAAGAAAACTTTCCTTTATGAGGCACAAGTTTCTGTGACTCTCATTAGCGTGCTGCTTGTGACGAAACCACTTTTTTATTTGCTGTAAAGTTTAGAATTTAAATTAAAACCAGAAACTGAAAACTCGGAATGAAATTATTCAACTGAGCCTTCAATCTTTAAGCTTTGCTTTCTGCTAAATGAGGCAGAGACCAGTCAACCTGCTATGCTTTCATGAGGGCAGAATTGAGGTCTTTTGTATTTCTGAAGGCTTGACTTTTAAGTATTAACCTGTTCTAAACACTTAAGAAAAAGTCTGTAGTAAATTATGTATAGAAGAGGATGCAAATGTATTTCCATTCCCTCTCTTGAGTTTAGGTCCTCTCTAAGTGACTTTTCCAAGGCAACAGAGCAAATAATTTCGATAGTCACAATTAAACTCCTCATGTTCCTAACTTTGTGTTCAGGAGCCTGTGGGTTCTCAGCCTGAGGTTGCAACTCTCTATAGTAGTTAAATGCAACCTGAAGTCTTGTAACTGTGTAGCTTTATTCTGCAGAGTTGAGTCTTGATGAAGTTAGTGTCCTGCTATGGAGATGAGGCTCTGCACAAAGGTCAGAGGGGACAGGGGAAGGAAGGAAGAATTAATCATGCTGTTATTTTTATAAGTGACAGTTTTCAAATTCTATGTGTATTTATGCTACGTGTGTGTGTGTGTATATATATATATATATATAAAATTTTTTCCCCCCCAGAAAAAACCCCTTTATTTGGAGATGGGTAGTACTGACCATTTAGTTAGGCTTTCCAGAGTCAGTCATCTGCAGCAGTGAGATTTTTTCTTTAGTTATTATTTTTATTAATAGCATGGAGATACAGTTGTAGTTGCTTGTTGAAGAAGGTTGGTTAGTATTTGCATGACAAAAGAGGTTTCCTCTGTAGATTTTTAAACCAATGAATGAACTGATAAACCAATGTTTAATTAAAGTTTTACTTCAGTAATGTCAAAGTAATGACTAAAGTTTTAATATCGAAGAAGAAACAACTATTGTATGAGAATCACACCTGTCGCTTCAGCACCCTTAATAATGAGAGTATGACAAATTGTGTAGCATTCAGAGCCAAGTACTCTTAATTTGAATATAGCCTTAAACCAGTCCATCCTTCCCAGATCATATCCTACCATGTTAGGTGTTGATGGTTACTTAAACTAACCTGAAATTACCCTAAAACTAGTTTAACACCTAATCTGTAATATTTGTTCAGAATGCACAATAAAATTTAAATAAAAATAAAATAAATAAATAAATTTAAAATAAATAAATAAAAATAAATAAAATTTAAGATAAGAGCCACAATACTGCCAGCAGCAGGAATTCTATTTTCTGTTCTTGGTGTTTATCAGCACCCTGGTTGTGCTGGTTAGTAAATGTAAACTCCTCCACTTGTGGTCTCTACTGAGCAGGAGGCTTTTTATTGCTGTATTTGTTTATAAGGCTGTGGCTTAAACTTCAGCTCTGTGGTGACTTCTTTGTGCATAGAATCATATCTGCAAAGATCTTGTTAGCCGTGGAGTTGAAGCTTAAATAGGCTAATATTCTAGTATTTTGGATTATTTTCTTAGTATCAAGCAAAATAATTGAGCAAACAAGTTATCATTTATGCTTTTGCTACCTTTTTTGGGGACTCTTGACTCAAGAGGTTTTTGTGATTCATATGAGGATGATTTAGGAGGTACTACCTTGCTCTGCTGCTGCACCTTGTTCTTCCAAAACTCAGGAAGTGTAATGGGCAGTATATTTTCTTAGCTTCCAGAGTTCATGACCTTGCATATTAGCTTAAACTGCCATTGATTTCAGTTTACATTGCTACTCTAGGATTTGAGCTCTAGTGACTGTGCTGACATACAACTTGCTCTACCTTCTTCATTGTTTGGTATAATTTAGAGGTGGTGGGCAAATGTCTCGGGTGGGAAACCTTGTCATACTTATTTGTGGCAACTGATGGGGATCATAATTTAGAAGTTGCTAAATGTGATGGAGAGGAGATATATTCCTCAGGGGAGGAGGACACAGAACTAGAAAAGCTTCTATTTATAATCTCTTCTTCCTCAAGTGACAGTAATAGTTTGTATTTTAATCCAGATTAGAATTGTAGGTTTCCTTTGTTTTCCCTGCTTTGACAAACATTTCCTTTCCAAGTGGAGTTTTACAGTTAGCTTCAACATTTAAAAAAAATGCCAAACCCAAACACTGAAAAATGGAAAAAAAACCTATAAACCAATGGGAAAACCCTCTCCAAAACCCAGTCAACACCCCCCAACTTTCCAGATCTCTTGAGTTTTGTGTTTCTGTTTCAATCTGTAGTGAAACTGTTTGTAATTATCTTTTTTTGTTCTTTTTTTTTTTTTTTTTTTTTTTTTTTTTTTTTTGTAGGAGTGGGTAAAGAGCTGAAGGGAGTAACTTTGTCAAAACTGGTAAGTACTTCATCTCAGGGGTAAGGTGGTTTACCTAAGAATAGATGATATTAATTTTGGGCATTCGTTCCTGGAAAAGTTTGACATTTACTGAACCCAAAGTCTTATCTATTCATATTTTCGAAACTAAAGCTTAAAAAGTAAATGTTACTAATGGAAACCCCAGTCCTATAAAAAAATGTAACTGTATGGCTAAGATTTGAGCCTGGGGGTCTGAAGTACAGTAGACATTTAAATTAATCTCAAAAATAATGGGGTTTGGGTAATGTGAAAAACAATATGTTTGAGAGGATTTTTGGCACAGAAAGACTTCTGTCTAAAATTCTAACTTGGAATCCTTCCATACATCCAGAAGGCATTCATGGCTTTTGCATGGGTCCTACCTTAGATATATATACATATATATATATATTATAAATTAAAAAAAATCTTCATATAAATAAAATAGAAAAATACATATATTTACTTTGTCTGCTGTGTTTCTAGGGTAGTTTCCCAAATAGTGATAATTTAAATAGCTTTGTGATATTCTAGAGATTCTGATGTGGATTATATTTAATTGAGTTAATAATAGAGAAATGCTAATGCACTTATGTTATTATTGTAGAGTTTAAGGTTTCATTTGGTCTCTGAATATTTATATAGTGTATAAGCCTCTGCTACCTTAACTGTGGTCTATTGGGGTACTTATCATAGTTGAAATTTCAAGTCTTGAAGCAGTCACAAAAGAAATCTTTTATAACAAATGCATACCAGCAAGATATTGAATAGAAGACTGCTGCCTCCAGTAGTTGAAATTAAGCCAAGGAATGCCAAATTTACCTCCTGTCCTCAGCAGTCTTTATGGCTGAGGCTTGGAACTGTGTTTTGGTTTGCAAGATGCATGAGCTCCATGGTTCTCTGCTTTGTATGGCACCTGTTTCAGATTTATATATATTGAAGGAATAACATTTAAGGAGTCTTATGATCTGCTAACTTTTAATTACAATGAAAGAAAAATTTGAAGTTGTAACAAGTGTTGAAGTGAAAGATGTGTTACTAGAATTATTTTGGATTTTTGGTTACTCATCACAATATACCTTCCTACTAGGACAGTGAAATGTATTTGTGTATGCCTACAGCCCTATAAACATGGCTAGGCTGAGCAACCACTTGATTCTGCAAAACACTAACACTTCATTTTAAAAACTATTTCAAGGGATCAGTGAAGTAAGATTGAATTAGTTTTTAGGAACCATTGATACTACAGTTTATAGCTGTCAAATTAAGTTGTGTGTTTATATTGTTTACTCACTCTTGGTATGTTGAATCTTTTTTTACCAAAGTACCCTCTCATCTTTCCAATGAGCTAATACTTGGCTTTACAGTCACATGTATTAAAATTATGGATATTCTTTGCATCTCAGTTGAGATAGCCATCTCTTCTGTTTTGTAGTTAACTTTCATATATAGTTATATACTATACTTCATATATAGTTATATACTATAGTTATATACTAGCTATTAACTGTAACTTCTCAGTCATTGAAGACACACTGAGAAAGAAACTGCCCTTATCTTTACCCCAAAATCCAATTTTCAAGACTTAGGAAAGACTTCTTGCTTCTACAGTACATTTTCATTAGCCAACCTCCCACGTGGTTTTCTGAAGCATGGCTTCTTTTGAAACTGCAGTGGTAGGGACTTAATGCAGGCTCTAGCTGTTCTTGTCAGAGAGTGGAAATAATAATCTGGGATACTGTTTTCTCATTACTGTTTGTGGTAATAGAACATGGAACTATATGTAACTTCCATGTATCCCTTGATACAAATTGCAGTTTTATAGAGTAGTGCTGCAAAGGCAGCTGTTTTCTTTCATCTGTGTCACATATGGAAGTGGCCCTTGCAGAAGGTCATTTTATGTGTTGACTAGAAAGTCAGATCAGGCCTTCATTATTTAAGTAACTTTAAGCTAACAGTATGCAGCACTGGCAAAGAATGAGTTTAAATATATTGCTTTTCAAAACCTGTTTGTAGTCTTCTCTTGTAACAAATTGCTGATTGGAAAGAGAAAATTAATTGAAGGAAACAAAACAGAATGACCTTCTCCCTCTGGCTTTTTATTTTCAGAAGTTCACAAACTTGTCCACCACTTCAGTTTGCTGTACTGAGAAAATGTTAAAATTCTCTTAACTTACAGGAATGATTCTGTTTTTACAGCCTACGTCACTAAATTAAACTGTCAATATCCTTTTGAAAACAATGAAGTCCTATTATGAAGGCCTCCCAGTTGGCTACAATACCTGTGCAGTAATTCTGTGCAATTTTCCAATAATAAAGAAGTAGTAACTGTTTTAACACTCCTGCAGTTTAATGTATCGTGTCTGGATGGAAAAGTGACTTATAAGATTGCTATGTATTGTATCTAAAAGACTGTTTGTATATTTTTGTATAGATTCTTTTAATTCAACTTTTACACAGGTTCCACTGTGGTTTGAACATATGGGATAGAGACAGGAATCTTAATTCTGTTTCAGAAGCTAACATTTAAAATGTATTTTTGAACAAAAATCTCATGTCCAACTTTAAAGGCTTTTAAAAGTATGGCTGATAATGCTTTTCTCCTTTGGAAGGGTCTCTTTGTTTGTACTACAAATAAAGGTAGTAAATTCATACTAATATTCTGCAAGTACAATTCCAGAACTAAAATATGTTAAAATTTATGGTTCTGAGTAAATCTTCTGCTGCTTTTTATCAATCTTGTTTTCCTTCATAATAGTTTTGAACTGAAGTTACTAACTCAGCACAAACTTTATGCAGTAGATTATTAATATATTAATGGTCTGTCAAATTGCATGCAGACCATCCCATCTAAGAACAGCTCTGTACTATCATGGAAGTATGTTAATGAAGTACATTATTTTTAACAATTTATTGTTGTTTGGGTAGCAGAGTTTTAGTCTCCAGAATATTTTCTCATCTACACAGATTTTTAAAACATTCTCAGTAGTTAAATTTTCTGTTTTACTATGCAACTCCAATAGGACATTGGTAGGAAATAGCTGCCTGCAAACTAAGATAAAGGACAAATAGGTCAACTTTGGATATGTGGGAAGTAACAGATTTGGCTAAGTGACTCGAAGGCAGGCATTTTGTGCAGCCTGAAGATTTCTTGTGTTTGAAACGTAATTTGTGTTTAAGCTAGAAAGCTGCTGTTGAATATAGTTCACTACTGAATTTCTCCTCAGCTGTGATCTTTGTTCAATTTGACTCTTCTTCTTCACTAATCAAAACAAAACCTTTATTTTTCTATAGTACTGGTAATAAAGAGGAAACCAGAAACTAAAGGCACTGGACTCAGCAAAGACACTTCTAGAGAAAGTGGAGAAGGTAGAGAATGGAGCTGCAGACTCTACAGGAGGCTCTGAAAGTGGAAATTCAGGTTCACCAGGTAATTTATTTCTTTCTTGCTTTATACTTTAAGTAAACAGTAGCATTACTATTAGTGATAGCATTACTATTAATGGTAGCAGCAAGTAATAGGACTACAACTATAGTAATACTTGTTTTATAAGCTTGAAACTACTTTAGAATTTGTACTCTGCTTTTTGACCCCACCACCTGTTGTTTTTTAGCGAATGTGAAAAATCTCCATATCGGGCTGTGGGTGGGGATTTTTTTTTTTATTTTATTTTTATTTTAGTATTTTGTAGCAACTGTAAAAACATTCTGGAAGCTCTTATGTTCATCAGCTCCAGTCTCAACAGTTTTTCTAATAGTATATATACTGAAGTATATATAATATGTACTTCAGTATTCAATTGGCAATGGAAGAATATAGTGGAGGAATTTTCCAACAATATGTGCCTGGTTCTGCATAGTCTAATCTGATGCTTCTTTTCTGGAGTGTCTTCTATTTTAGTAATTTCATTTACTTGTAATTGTATATTTTTGGTAACCAGAGGTGCTTGGGTTCAGAAAATTTTACATGTTGTGTCTTTTCACTGGTAGTTTATTTGATACTGTCTGGCAGCAGATTTCTAGCTTGCCATTCCATTACAATAAAATGAAAAATATTAAAAAAAAAAACACCCTGATTTATCAAATGTAAGAGGACATATGTATATGAATTACTGGAACAAAATTGTTACAGTCATAAACACAGAGTAGCTGACAACTTGAAATGTTAAATTTATCAATGAGATCTTCTTTAAAGGCAATTCTCCAAGTATTCCTGTTGGATATCTGTAACTCACAACAGTTACACTATGGATAAAAGAAATATGATTACACTAATTAGTGTAACCCATCATGCAAAATTTGGAAAGCGTTTCCAAGGTATTTGATGACTTGCCTAAACAAGCATTCTAGATGACTTGTTCAGTAGTTGCTGCCATGATGAACATAGTGCAATAACTTGAGAGTGTAGGTGGATTAGTAAAATGAAAAATGCAATTTGAGCTAGGGAGAAAAACTTGAAAAAGCTCAAGATGAATTTCCAGAACTACAGACAAGTACTTCGCTCTCATCAGAAACTCCAAGGGCCTTGCATTCAAAACTGCAATGAAATTCTATTACTGGGGCAAGGAGATTCAGAAATTGCCTGTGATGTTTTGCTGCAGTCATTACAATGTTTAAGACCAGGAAGTATTATTCATAGAATCATAGAATGGCTCAGGTTTGAAGGGACCTTAAAGAACATCTAGTTCCAACACCCATGTGAGGCCTCATCCAAACTGGCCTTGAACACTTCCAGGGAGGGGTCAGCTGCAACTTCCCTGGGCAACCTGTTCTAGCATCTCACCACCCTCACAGGAAAGATTTTTTTTTCCTAATATCTAACCTAAATCTCCCCTCTTCAAGTTAGAAACTTGAAGAGCTTGATTGCCCCTTGTCCTCTTGCTACATGCCTGTGCAAAAAGTCCTACCCCAGCTTTTTTGTAGCCCCCCTTCAGATATTGGAAAGCCTGTATAAGGTCACCTCAGAGCCTTCTCTTCTCCAGGCTGAACAATCCCAACTTCTTTATCCTGTCTTCATAGGAGAGGTGCTCCAATCCTCTGATAATTTTTTTGGCTCTTCTCTGGGCATGCTCAAAGAGCTCTATGTCCTTCTGATGCTGGGGACTCCAGAATTGGACACAGTCCTCAGGTGGGGTCTCAAAAGAGTAAAGGGGGAGAATCACCTCCCTTAACCAGCTGTCTCTGCTTCTTTTGATGCAGCCCAGGACCCAGTTGGCTTTCTGAGCTGCAAGTGCACATTGATAGCTCATGTCAAGGTTCTGGTCCACCCCCTACCCTACCCCCACCAAGTCCTTCTTCGCAGGGCTGTCAGCAACCCAGCCTGTATTCTTGCATGGAATTGCCTTGACCCAGGTATAGAATCTTGCACTTAGCCTTATTGAACTTCATACAATTTGCACAAGTCCACTTCTCAAGCCTGTCAAGATCCCTCTGGATGCCATCTCTTCTCTCTAGAGTATTGACTTCACCACAGTTTGGTGGTGTCAGCAAACTTGCTGAGGGTGCACTCGATTCCACTACCCATGTTGTCACCAAAAATGTGAAACAGCCCTGGGCTGAGTACTGACTCCTGAGGAACACCACTTGTCACATGTCTCCATTTGAACATTGATCCATTGATCACAACTCTTTGGGTGCAACCAACCAGCCAGTTCCTTATCCAGTGAATGGTCTGTCCATTGAATCTGTCTTGTTCCAGTTCTTGATCAGGATGTCATGTGGGACAGTGTCAAATGCTTTGCAGGATTTTTAAGTAGTGTCTGCTGTATAGTGATCAGAACACCAGTTGTGCTTCTGTTTGCAGAAAAGAATTTACCTTTTGCATGTATCTTTATTTCTTTTTATGCAAAAGCTAACCAAATTTTTTAAGGCTGAGGATTTTGAGTAATTGTTAGCATCTGTTTGTAATGATAATGAATAGAAATGAAGACTGAAAAATGTCCCGAAAGATTTTTTATTTTTTTTTTAACAACTTTAAGGTTTTTTGACCCTCTTTGCCTTAGCTTTGCCCACTCCTCATTAAAAGTGAGCTCTGCACTGAAAACAGCTTTAATTAAATTTGAATTTAAGTGGTGAAACAAGACAAGCCATTATATCAGAAGGTACCCTTTTTTTCTTCAAGAAACTGTGCATTCCCATAATTAAGGCTAAAAGTCTAAATGTTTACAATGGATAATAACACTTGCAACATGTTGGGTGCTTCAGTAAACTTTGTTTGAACTCTGTGCTAATCAAATGGCCACTGATAGAAATTAAACTGGGTTTAGCAAAAAAAAAAAAAACAAACAAAAAAACCCCCAATAAATCTTCAAACGAAATGCTTGAACTGTATTGTGTCTCTTAGTTTTGCCAGCCCTTGGGAGTCATGATGAATTGTCATCTTGTTGTTACCTTTTTTTTTTTTTTCTGAGGACTTTTTTAAAAAGCTTCCTAACACTCAGACACTTATAGTTTGTTGTCCACTTTTTAAGTGGTGGACTGGTGTCTATGATGAATGTCCAGAGTTCAGCTCTGCACTGAGCAAATCCTCCCAGGTTCATGGTGCAGTGTGTCACTCATGACTGCAAACGTAGCTGTAGAAATCAATGTCATCAGATAATTTGCTATGTCAAGAATGCAACTTGAATATTCAAGTATCTTCCATGTCAAAGCTGTTATTTCTTGACCTGAAAAAAAATGCAGTGCATCTAAGTAATTCATTCTGCTACTGTGTTGACTTACTTAAGGTAACTTTGAAATGGTCTGATCTTCATATTTTTGATATCAAGAGGTGTTAAAAAAGTTATCTTTAGCTACTATCACAGAAGGGTTGGACTTCATGGATGAGTCTTTCAGCTAATGTATGGAAATAACCTGAAACATCTTTTTTCTTCTCTTATTTCATAGCAAATAGATCAGTAAGTTTTAAAATATGTTCAATTTAGCTTATGTTTGAATCACTGCAAAAAGATATTTGTTTTTTCTTATGACTAGATGTGCAGTATTGTGATCCATAAATTCAGCAATATTGTGTGAATAGTTTACAGTTGCTGACTTATGTTGTCTTATGACTGAGTCTGTACAAGAATGAAGACATTAGAGATTGAATTTTCTGAAAGATGGGACTTAACACTCTGTGCTTGTCCAGCATAGGCATAATGCAGATGCTTCTGTTTACTGTTGGCTAGTACTAGAAAAAAATGCAGCAGGGAAGCCTGTGGTCTGACACAGTTATCTTTGTGGTATGCTTCTTAAAAAAAATAATACAACTTTTAGGGTGGGAAATAAAATAAGCTTTTAAAGGGAGTTGATAAAGTCTCATTTCTTGAGTGACATCAATGCAGGTGGAGTGAAACATTATTGGTTTTGCTTGCTTTGTCCTTTATCACTCCTTTTACTAGTTTGATGAGCAAATGAAAGTATAGACTGTACATTGTTCTTTGTACGTGTGGAAGAGGCATGACAACGTGATGAATGAACATGGCTGTTAGCAAAAAAGAAACTGGGAGTTTTTGGTTTACATTGCCTCTTCATTCTGGACTCCACTCTTTGTTTAATGGCACCCTGGTAACTTTTTCTTGCATAGCAAAAGCCAGCATTCTCCTGCAGCTGCCTGAAGGAAGTGAAGGAGGAAGAATAGTGAATGCTAATCATCTGTCTGCTTTCCTTTGGATGTGGAGGGCATCTCTTCTACAATGATCTCAATCTCTCTTTGAGGGAGAAAAGTGGCAAGGATACTTCTGAACATGGGTCTTCCATGTGGTACCAGTGGAGCCAACAAACAGATGGACCCTTAGTACTTGAAACATTCTGCTTCTGAATACACAAACAGCTTTTGTGCCTGCAGCAGTTATCTGTGATTGGAGTTCTTGTGACTGCAAGCAAAGAAGGAACCAGTTTTACAGGAGACAACAGCTATTAGATTATTTTACCCAACTGGCTTAAATGGTCCTTAAAAAACATCACTTTCTTAAGAGCTGTTTAGAAGGAGAAAAATTAGTGGCTTAGTGCAACAGTTTTCATGTATTAAAAAGAATGGATTTGGAAATTATATAGCACTGGATTCCAGGCCTTGCTATCAACATGCTGTTAATGAAATATTTTCCTTTTACAAAGGTTTTTTTAAAATGTTGAATTTTAAACCATTAATTGTATTGCTGCATCTTTTTTTTCTTTCTAGAAACTGGTTGCCCAAATGAAGCAAGATCCACAGGTAACTATTGATTTTTATATTGGATTATTTACTTTTAAAAATACAGGAAAATAACAGTCCATGAAGCTTGAGAATTGAAGATGTTTCTTGGTCATGTTGTTCCTTGCTAACACATTGTTTAGAAGAAACTATTATGAACAAGTCTTTAAACAGTAACTGTTGGATTATTTGGAAAAAACCAAACAACTTATGCCTTCATGTAGCCTTGGCCTCCTATTTTTAGTAGTCTAAACTGTGTCTCCCATGGGCTACCATGTAGATAAAACATGTTTCTGATTCTGTTGGAAGCTGCTCTTCATAACATCTGCCATTATTAGAATTTGCTTTTTTCTTATTTAAGTATCAGAATGTTAACAGTTGTATGAGAAGAGGTAGAATATTTATCCAAATAAAGAATGTAAGTTCAGACTGTTCAGATTGCCTGTCAGAGGTGTGCAGCTTGAGGACTGTAGTTTCCAAAGAGCAGGCACCTGGCCTTGGAATGTTCCAGAGCTGCTGAGGTTGATAGTTGGACTCTGCATAGATAGCAGAAGTCTTCCCTTCCCCGATGACTGTGTTAGGAGACTGGATTATCTTTTACAGTAATTAAACATTCCAGTCTGCTGAACTTAAAGTTCTGAGGTGTTCTGTAACCAACCTGAAATGCTGAATAGAAGGATAAAAGCAGCTCAGTTGAAGCCTGCTTATTAAGTGCTGCCATCCCTATACAATATGAAATGCCCTGTTATTTTTTAAGGATATATTTTTTTCTGAGCTCAGTGGACTGGGAATTTTAACAATCTAGTAGGTAGAACCCTGATGGGGAGGGATGAGCATGGACTAAGGTGGTGTTGGAAAAATCTGCTTTCTAGAACTTCCTCATCCTCATGGAATGTGGTTAAGTTCTGCTACTCTTACTTGCTCGGCAACTCTGCAAACAATTGGTGTGCAGAGAAGTTTGTTTTCAATTCATATCTGCTGAAAGCCAGGGTTGCACTGCAAACTGACATACAAAGTTCCTGGTGATGGAAAGAGTAAACCCTGCTTCCAAGGTTCTTACTGCATTTTTATCCCAGATTATTACGTGGAATCTGGAAGAAGGGAGGATGGCTGGTCAATACCTGCTCTTGCTAGAATTCTGTGTTTACTGGAGAAGAATACCTTCAAACAGTTCAAAATTGTATGGAAGAATATTAAAATTGGAAAGTTGTCCTGAGCATGAAGTTCCTGTAATGTTATTAGTCCTATATATTAATCTTTGTGTAGCACAGAAACCTGTATCGTCTACTGTAAAGAGTTTACAACAAAAATGAGAACTAAAGAAGTGGAAAAAGAGAAAAAAGCAGAGAGTCTTCCTTCTCTGACGTGTTTCTGAAGAGCTTCTGTCTGAGGACAGATTTAAAATTTTCTTTCATTTTTATTATTCTTGTGATGATATTTTAATTTTTGTTATGTTTTATCTTTTATTTTTAGTAGGAAAGAATTAGTCCTGGTAAAAAGGGGTTTCCTGACTGCATTTTTATAGTGATGAGTATGGCTTTCAAATCTTAAACTTGAGCATGTTGTTGTAGGCAAAGTGCTGTCATGAATGATGTGCTACAGGAAATGTCATTCTCCTAAGTACAGTCTAAGGCATAAACATACTTGGAAATGAAGATTTAGATATGTTTGCCTTAATTTGACACATGTGTCAATTAAGATTTAGTAGATGTGTTTGCAGGTGCTCTACACTGTCAAGTGTACCATAATGACTTTGAGTAATTAGTGTAGATGAGAATGCTTTAGATTACATAGCATAGCATACTGTGGTATACAATATATTATTATATTATGTATTAAAAACATTTCTCATTTAATTTGTAAGATTGAAATGTGCAAATATACTTTATAATGTGGTCAGCACTAATGGATGCCTTTAATGAAATCTTCATTCAAAACTGGGTTGTCTCTCTGACTGCTGGAAGGGGCATCTGATTTGGTTGTACTCACTGCCTTAAGTAAGGCTTTGTTGAGCCTTGAATTTTATTGACTGTGCATCCAGAGGTGCAGGATTTGTTGTACACCATGCAAAAAAAAAAAAACAAACCAAAAACCAAACCAACCCCCCCCCAAACAAAAAAACAAAAGAAAAAAAAACAAAAAACATCCAAGCCCCACAGCCCCTGCCAAACAAACAAAAAAACTCAACACCAAAACAAAACCAAACACCTTTCTGCTTCTACTCTATGTTAACAAATGGAATATCTTTCTCACAGATGTTTTTTTCTTTCTAATCAGAACGCTGATTTGAAGAAACAGCTTCATGAACTTCAAGCCAAAATTACAGCTCTGAGTGAGAAACAGGTAGGGAAACAGAGAAGTATTTTGAACACCCTTTTCCCAGCTTCCAAGAGAGCTCCTACATTTTTAATTGTAAAACTAAGTGCAGCATCCAGACAGTTTGGCTTTTTCTCAACAAAAGATGGGATGAGTTATTGCAAGTTTATCAAACAAGCAACTAGTGGAAGCAGTGGAAGCTATAGCAAATTTTTTTTGTGTTGAAACTAATGTTTTATATTAAGGAAACTGGGAAAATGAATTAATTTTGTTACTTCCTCTGTTAGTTTTTTGAAACTTATTCTAAACCAGACCATTCTGATTCAGACAAATGTTTAGAGATTGTCTTAGTTGTCCTACACTATACATTTGGATGAGTATGCTGGAATTTTTATTCATGTCTATAGCAATTACATTAATGTCAACTATGTGTACCTAATAGAGAATCTGGAAATTACTTGTGTGTTAAATGATAAATTATACCACAACTTTCCATTTGGTGTGAATTCTGACAGCTCTGAAGTATGAGTAATAGTTGCAACTGAATGCTTACTAAAAAGATTGTGGAACTTGGAGATCCATATTATGGATATAGAAAAGCAAGTAACATTGAGAGAGCTACAAAGCTTGTTTTCTTGCTTGCTTTTTTTTTCTTAAACCAAGATGGCAACACACAAAAAACTACACACACAACCCCCTAAAAAACCTAAACTGATTGAAGTATTACTTAATTGTGTTGCTGGTGGTTCAATAGTGGAAACAATGGGGTCAATACAGGACATCTTTGAAAAGGGGAAACACTTTAAAATGTGTGCATTGGTAATAATAGTTATACATCAGTGTCACATGTAGATACCTGCATTCATCTGTTATTATCTGCATCTGAAATTTTTTGAGAATTACATTTCCTAAGGAAATGAGCAATGATTAATATTTATCTTGAAATTTTGTTTACTAAAAAAAAAATAGTATGTTTTAGCAGTAAAACAGTGAGTCTATGAAGGAACTTGTAAACATAATAAAGAAAATTATTTTTTTAATGAGAGTACTAAACCAAAAAAACCTGAGGTTTTGCTGATGTGATAACATGCCTCTCTTGAATATTATGTATTCTCTAAAACCAGCATGAGCCTCTGCATGTGGCTCTGTCTCACAGCAAGCAGCTTCAGGATACTGGTAAACTCTAAATGCCCATGGTGATTTCAAAATGAGCTTGCTGTGATTCAACAAAGCAAGTCACATTGATTACCAAATCAGAAGGGACAGGCAGTGAGATAGCAAGTGGAAGTTAAGAAAAGTAGGTGTGTCTTACTCCAAGTTTAAACTTGGATTCTGAACTCTTCTAAAGTTTGTTATGGAATGGTATATACTAAGATGTACTTTAAATTACCCGTAATCAGAAACACAGCTGTATCTTTTCTACTGAAAATTACAGCTCAAAGTGCTAAAGTGCTCTTTTTCTTGGAATGAACATATGCTAAGGTTCTAAGAGACTTTGAAAAATAAGTTTCTGGTTTAATGTCAACTGCACAGTGAATACAATCAGTATAAAAACCAAACCAGTCCAGTTTCCTTTTTTATATTTTTATGGATTTGATTATCAGTTGAACTATAAACTTTTGTATGTTGAAGTTTAAATATTTTGTTATATCTACCACTGGACTACATAGCTGCAGTGTCCCCGGTGACATTTTAGTGCTGCTAAAATGCCATGGTCATTGCAAATGTGAATTCTAGAAAAAAATCCCCCAAATCCTAGATTAGAGAAATGCTCACTTCATCTTGCTTTTAGGAATATGTTGTACAGACATCTGTTGCTAGCAATACAAAGTTGAGCAGTATTTTAGAGGCTACAACGAAGCCTTTTTTCCTGTTCTCACTTCCATTTCTCTTTAGAATAAAATATTACTATCAATTGTTTTATGGAGAGAATATCCTAATTTTCATACAGCATGGGGAAACATGCAGTTTTGCATAGTAAATAAATGTTTTGCAATGTGCTGTCTATTTCCTAACATGTGTTATGTTTATTCTTGTTTAGAGCCAGGTAAAGAGTACTTTGAGGGCCTAACTGGTATGGACAGCTATGGGAGGCATAATTGTTACTCTTTGATAAGCTTTTAATGTAGTGTGAAAAACTGAAGTTTGAGCCTGTTTGGTGTCCCTGCTTGGCAGACCACGGTGTGGAGCTGAGACCATGGTGTTAGGCAGCATACTGAAATATTTCTGTCTTCTGAAGAATACTTCTGTCTTCTGTCAGCCTAATATGCTCTTTTTCATGCATCTTCATTAAATAAGAAAGCAATGAATTGTGCCAGAACCAAGTCAGTGGTAGGTTAGCTAAAAGCTTTTTAGTTGCTTTAGGCCTTACCAGTTTCTGAAGTTGCAAGGGTAGTGCTGACACTTGCTGCCAGTCTCTGCAGTGATTCATAGTGGCTTGCAGTGCTTGCTGGGAATCAATAATGAGAGTTCTGTTTGTGAAATTGAAGACAAAGTAGAAAAAGGAAGCAAGTAGGCTGTGCAGCATGTAGGCTTAAACCTAAAGAAAGTGTGTTAGCTGATGCTGCAGGGTTAAACTGTTACAGCATAAGGTTATGTCATATTTTCATATGCTTGTTTGAAAATGTGGAAGAAGTGAAGTAAATGCTTTGATTTTTTTTTTTCATGAGAGATGATGGAGCTTGTGTATACTTACTGCACTATCATATGAAAAAAAACTTTGAGAAAAATATTTCTTGAAGATAATCTGCATTTAAAGGGCAGTAAATATGAATCCTTTGAGCAGTTATTTTCCTCTTCTATTCTTTTTATGTTATTACCATGGTTTTCTAAACTGTTTACCTTATTTTCTGATCTGGGGACAATAAGGTGGATTTGGTGCAACAGTCTTGTTTCTCAGCTATAAATGTGAGTGCTGTGGTTAGGGAATCTTGAATGCACTGGTTTAGAAACTGGATTCCTCCTTCTCTCACTTGAATAAAAAGAAGTCAAAAATAATTTTTTGCAAAAACACCTTTAATTGCCAAATCTAAGCATGTGTTGTAAATATGAATTAATTCTGTTGCTGTGCAGCACTGTTTTTTCTTGTTGTCACATCTTTGTAAGAAAATCATGGTCTTGGCACTCTTTTCTTCACTTTATATTCTGCCATAGTGTCTTCCTTTGCCACAGTGTTTTCACAGAATCACAGAAGGGAGGGAGGTTGGAAGAGACCTCTAGAGATCATCTAGTCTAACCCCCCTGCCAGGGCAGACTCACATGGAGCAGGTTGCACAGGAGGGCATCCAGACAGGTTTTGAATGTCATCAGAGACACAGATTCCACCACCTCTGAGCAGCTTGCTCCAGTGCTCTGCTCCCCTCCGAGTAACAAAGTTCCTACTCATGTTTAGGGGAGCTTCCTGTGTTCAAGTTTGTGCCATTTGTTTTGAATTTCTTGTTCTGTAGACTATTACCTACATTACCTATCACCATTCAACTTTTACCTGGGTTAAATATACTCCTTACAATAAAAAGCAAAAAGAATGTATTCCTGAATTTTGCCATGGTGTGGTTTACCAGTGTGTACTTATTTTTTTCTTTGTGGAGGTGGGCTGGGCATTATTACCAGTGACACGAGTGAAAGACTGAGGTAGAGCAGGGCTAACATAAAGGAGCAGGATGTAGGTAATCTTGAAGTGACATCTTTTTTCTGCTTCTTTCCCTCCATAGTTAATGAAAAAAATTATAATATGACCTTGCAGATACATCGTCACACAGATGTGTACTCAGTATCATAGCAATACTTTTTTTCTAGTGACAAGGAAGAGGTCATATTTTCTTGACTAAAGAAATGTAATGAAAGAAGTGGGCAGCAAACATTCTTTTTATCAATATCGTATCAAATAGAGAGGAATTTCTACATCTGTCCTTACCATAGTTTCTTGGAAAAGTTGGAACAATGTTCTATCTTAAATGTGGATGAGTGCTTACAGGGACAGTCTTTTGTCCTTAGGGTGAAAATGTGATGGTACTAAGCCTATACTGAATAAATCTCATGGCTTTTTACCCTATATTTGAAAACAAAATGAAAATGTTTCTTACTGTAGTTGCAGAGAAATTAACTGACTCTGCAAGAACAGTTTTGTGAAAACCAGACTTGTATTCTTATGTGCTTGCTCTTGACATGCAAAAATAAAGTGGATCCCGTTGTTGCTTTGCTTTCTGAAGATACACTTGAAGGAAAAAGTACTCAAAAATAGTTGTTAGTATAGGGATATGTGTTTTTTTAATTTTTGTGAGGTAAAAGGTTTAACATCCTTTACTACGAAGAGTAGTTGAAACTGTAGAATATAATCAGAAAAAAAAGTGCACACTACTAAAGGAAGCTCATCTCTGTTATGAATAAGCAAATCTAGTGATTTTTCATGTATATATGTCAGAATGAGGTACTTGAGGTTATTCTACATCCTGAATGCTCAGGGTGAGGCTTCTTTTAACCTTTTCACTAGAGAGGAAGTAATGGGAGAGGAGATTTTGGGGGGGATTTTAAGAATGGTACTGCAATTTAATTATTATTCTCTATATTTGAATAAATGAAAACATGGTTTAGACTGAAAGGAATTGTGTTATTTACGTCTGGCAGGAATAGGTGTAAGCATTAATGTTACTGTATTTATTACTGGTACCATAACTGAGTAATGAAAAGATTGGTAATATGCATAGAATCACCCTGTGAGACTTTTCTTGAATGCTTGTCATCCATAGTGATGGAGGCTTTTTGAACACATTACCAGGAAATTGTACCTGAAAGATGTTGATCTCATTCTGTAAAGATGAAAGGCAGGGTTTTGGTAAGAGGAGAGAAAGTGCAAGAAAGCTGGAGACTAGGAGGGAAACTGGTTACAGTTAACAGGTAATAAAGAGCACTTTGACATGCTTTTCCATAAGAAGATAAGCAAAATATGCCTCTGTGTTACAGGTACACCTGATGAATGAGAACTTTAGGGCTCAAGGTCTGGAAATAAAGCATGAACACGGTCACCTCTCTCTCCTGCCAGTTTTGTCTGGAATTTCTAATCACTTCTTTCCCCAGGATACATCAAGGGCAGTTAAAAATTCCAGTTACTCTGTCAGTAATAGAGGGGGTGTGTAAATATGCCATCTGAATGCCTAGTAATAACTTGAAGCAGGTGGTACTTAAGTTCCAGTTGTTTATCTGGAACTGTACCTATTCCTGAGCACCTATCTTTTTAAACTAAACTGCATGAATCATAAAGATAGGCTAAATTCCATCTAACTGCAAGCATCCATTTATGCCAGCTTTTTATAAAGCAGTCTTAAAATACATGAAAAACAATTTTGTACCTTCCTGGAGTTTGGTTTTAATAGTAAAACACTGTAGTGGTACACTTAGTTCTGTATCCTCCCATAATTGACTATTTGTAGGTTCCTTTCTTAAGCAATTTGCAGTAGTCACTCCTTTTTCCTGTCAAGAAGATACTGGTCTGTCTGGACCTAAGGAGGAGTAAGTAAGTAATTCAAAGTGTGTCTTTGAATCATAGGTCCCTTTTGAACCCTCTGATCAGTGAGAACAGCACCTTTTAACAAATGAATATTAGTCTGGGAAATCTTCATGAGCTTACTATTCAAATCTTTGATATTTATTTAATTTGCATCCAAATATTCTGTGAAAATGTGAATATAATGACATCTTGTTATTTTCCTTATTCTCAAGATATACTGGCTGAAGCAAATTGTGAATTCTGCATTGATGACTGTTGATAGGCAAGAGTCCACATATTTCTCCCTGCTGCCTCTTTTACCTCAAAATCCTATAGAAAGCTGATGGCACAATAATTTGCATATTACTGAAATATTGCTAAGCTTTCTCAGACCTTTTCTAATGCCTAAATTACGATTAAACCAATATTGGCATCTAAACTTGGATTTCCTGTTCTTCTCTAGACCTAGACCTCTCACTGTCAGTTTCTGAACTTAAATTTTGTGTATCTATGTCAGCACTGGAGTAACATAATTTAGGAAATGCAAATGACCATTTCATTACATTGTTTTAAAAAAGAAAAAAACCTTCACGTGTTCCTCCTGCCTGCCTTTCCTTTAGCACATCTTCCATCTTCCTACAAGCCTAGGAATAACTTCAAAATAGCCTGCTCTTCTTGAAAATCAACACTGTAGATAAAAAATAGGCAATTAAACTGCAGTATTTCCATGAAAATAGTGATGGTGAGAGTTGGTTATTGCATGTCTTGACTTGCTGGATAAGCTCAGGCATCTGTAGTTACTTCAAGGCCTCCTCTTCCCTTTTTTCTTTTGTACTTGGAGGAAAGATGGACAAAACATAAGATTGTGGTGACTGGGATTCAGGGTGTTTTGTGTGTAGCACCCTTAAAGTCATAGAGGCTGGGGAAAGGGATTAATTTTACTACTGAATTTTTTTTTAAGTGAAACCAGATCCAAATAGCCCACTCTGCTGTTGTGCATGCCTCAATGGAACTACTTCACAGCCACAGAAGCAGCATTTTGATTTATTCTAAGTGTATCAGTGTTAGAAGAGGAATCAAATCCAAAGATCTGCTTTTAAGTCTTACAGATATTAAGTTGCTATTGGAGTTGTTTGGTCCACAGCTTTTCTGAAAACTGTGTTGATTTTTGGAAAGAAGGGAGGAAGTGTGTATAATTCTTTGAATAAAGGCAAAACCTTGTCTTTGCTGTTTGTTCTCTGCTGCCTGGTTCTTGATTTGAAAACAAGCCACTTCCTGAGATTCTGAATTACTGAATGTAGTACAGCTATGGGCTAAAATATTTTTACTAATAAGATTATCTTATTTAATGGTGCTATGCCAAGAACAACACTGACGTAGGGCAGTCAGCATTAGGTGGTATTTTCCAACCTTTGGTTTCTGTTACACCCTCATAGTGCATTATGGAATGGTGCAGTCAAGAAGGCCAAATGCATGTACAATTTTTATAAAATGTTGTTTTAGCATTTGACTACTCTATTTGAATAAATGTTATCTGCCTTTATTGCTCTAATCACTGTGAGGTTTTTTTCTTATTTTATTGTGGAGACTCTGATAGGCTTGAGCCTTGAAGCTTAAAGAAGCTTAAAGACATAAGTGTTAAGGTTTAAAGGGTAAGAATGCCTTTGTGGTTTCTCAGAATGTCTCCACTTTCTTTTCTGTAGAGACATTGTAGGGAAAAAATAGTCTTCATCCTTGGGAAACATATGTATTCACTGAAATTATAATGTGGTATACATTTTCTTCAAATGTGGCTCAAGTAATTTTGATTTTTACTATTTGTGAGCACTATATATATAGTCAGTTTCAGTATTATACTAATTTCTTTGTTAACTTTTAAAATACTTTTTCTGACTTTCAGAAACTCCAAAAAGCATATCCCCTGTTGCACTGCAGACACCTCATGGAATGCTGGGAAGATAGGTAGTGGGGGGGGGGCAGAAAGCAAAAAAAGGGTTTTTTTCTGTTGTTTTTTGTTTTAGTTAGGTCCATTATTCTCTGAGCTAGCATTTTCTTCCTTCATGCTAGGTGTGAAAACTTGTATCAATGTGTCTCTCTCAACTTTGCACCCCGAGTGCAGAATTCTGACAGAGATTTTGCTGGGATGATGTGTGAATAAATATAGGAATAAATAAGAGAGTTGGAGAGAGAATGTTTCTCAGGAGGCAACTGGGAAAAGGCAACCTAATTCTTACCATTCTACCTTGCCACTCCACTGGTTACAGAAAACTTCCAGGAAGATTAGACTTCAGTTAAACTCCTGTGACCTAATTACCTGTTTTCCATGCAACTGGAAAGTTATATGGAAAAGAATTTGTGTTTTATTTTTTTCTTTTGTTTAATAGTGAAAGATTCAGAAGTGTCTTAACAGTAGACTTTTGAAAGCTAGCAGGGAGAAAGCCTATGAGTTGTGATACACATTTCTTCTTTCTCAAGTAAACTCCCTTCAGGGTTAGGTGAGGTGAAGCAGAAAGTTAGGTAGTTGTGATCCCTTCCTTACTCAAGGTTTCCTCAGTAAAATGTTAGCTGTGTGTCAAAGTAAATGGTTATTAGTGCATAAAAGAGTTGTAACCAGGCTGCCCTATGTTCCAAGTAGAAATGAGCTTTTTTACTTACTCAATAAGTAAAACCTCAGTGATGGTGTTTGTTTATAGAAGGCAGAACTGGTTTACCTTATTTTTCTTTGAAAAATAAACAGAGTAAAAATACATAGGAGCTGTAATACATTATTTCAATTTTTAAGACATACATTAGAGCTGCTTAATGTCCTGCAGAACAGTGAGTTGCTATCCTTTTATTTTAGACTTGAGAAAACTTGACTACTTGGCAGTATTTAAGCCTGCAGAGTCTTGCTTCATATTCACACACGCTACAGTTTGTAAACTGCTTCATTTTTGTTGTAGTATGGCAGCTTTTCAGAGCAGAACTTTTTCCTTTAGAGTTGCAGCCAGCTTGGAGCAATATGGAAGTACCTAATTGTCAGCAGCTTTCTAGCATAAAAAGCTCTACATACACCTTTGGGCTGGTACCAACTGCTTCAGCTATAAGCTTGGACAAAACTATTTTCTCAAATTCTAAAATTTGTCATATACCTCAAGAAACAGAAATATCCCAATCTCTGAGTAAATAATTTGGGAGGAGATGTTTTACAGCAGCCCAGGACACTAAGCTCCTGATGTTTCTCAAAATTCTTCTAATTTTTTTTTTTCAAATGAGAATGATTTACTGGCTATAAAAGATTCAATTCTACCTGCCATGTAAGGAAAGTTTTCTTAACATCTCATCTTCTGTAGTGTGTATAAATCTGGTATTTGAAGGCTGGCGTGGTGGGTGTTTCTTCCATACAGTAAGGCTCTTGAGAGTTGAGTTATTTGGATGTTTTAGTGCATCAAAATTGTTCACTTCAAATGATGGAAAAGCAGTAATATTTTGCTCTGTCTAAATTCAGAATTTCTCGTGCTGCCAGATCAGGACTGGTGCTTTAATATCTTATGGAGAAAATGGCTCTCTGTAGTGAAACTGGGTATCGTGTAGGTGTCAATTTTGCTGTTGTTTAGAGAAATAGGTGTTATTGCTTTCTTTTTGATGTTCTACCATATTATATGATTACCCATCAAGGTACTGCCATTTTGGAAAAAAACTCATTGGAGTATGGCTTTTAACATAGCTATAGAAACTTCAGGAGTTACTGTGTAGAGGATTTGGGTGCACAGTACAGTGCTGAAGTGGAGAAGATGAATATTAATCAGATACTAAGCTTCTTTTTTGAAAGCAAATGAGATGAATTTATATTTATAGATACGGAAATTATTTGAAAGATTTTATCTTTAATTATAACTTAATATATGTTCATTTCTTTTAAATATTCACTTAGACATGACTGTCACAAAATAAATTTGGAGTTTATAACAATTTTCTTTATTGAAAAGTGCCAAGAGACTTGATAATTTCTCACAAATTATTTTTAAATACGTTCAAGTAGTGTCCTGGTTTGGGCCAGGATAAAGGTAATTTTCTGTCTTGTACTTTTGCTTATAGCTAAGTCTTTTGTAAGTAACTGTACTTGCTGAAATTAACAGCAAGCTTCTCAGGCAGTGTCTGCTGCTAGGACTGATAACACTCGGTGTTTATAGTTACTGCCAGAGACTGGGATGCAGAGCCAAGGACACTGCTCAGCTCTGAGGAACATTTTACCCTCCAGAAGGAGGGAAGGGGAAGGAGTAAAAAGATCCCATCTGAAACCTTCCTTTAGGGAGGACCAGACAAGATAGATGCCAGAATTGACCACACAGAGTATTCCATCCCATACACATCATACTCAGTATAAATTTGAGGGATCACGAGTGTCAAGCCCCTTCCTTTCCCTTCCTGCTTCCCTTTCTCACCTGTTCCCTGTTTGCTTCAGCATCCTGAGAGGATTCCATCCATTCCTCTCCCTGTGGTCCTGATCCATGCCAACCTGAATCTGTGTGTTCCTGCCTCCAGCTCCCAACTGCTGCTGACCCCAGGATTCCAGCCTGGACTTTCCCAGGGCTGCCCTGCAGCCTCGGTGCTGACGTGAGAGTTATTGAGGGAAAGGAGAGAGGAACGTGGGATCAATTTTCCTGTATATTTGTATATACTTAGTAATTTTTCCTATTTATCATTACTGTTTCATTAAAGTTGTGTAGTTTAGTTTCCAACCCATAAGCCTCTCTCCCTTATCTCTCCTTTCTTTATCAGGGAGGAGAGAGAGATTACTAGAGAGCATCTCTCATTCTGTTTAATTCCCAGACCGGTGTTAAACCGTGACAAGTAGTTACACAGCTTTTGTCTGGCTGAGTTTCAACAGTCAAGACTGAAATTTCCACAAAGGTCTTAATTTTTGAGCAAAATACAATACAGTTAGATAGGAAATGCAGATACTAAAAATTCAATCTTGCTCTGTTAAAGGAAAGATCTTTTTTGAGAGGATTTTTAGTTATGATATGAAGTTGTGACTTGTAGGTCACTTGGGATGCTTGACTGTTCTCTGTGCCCTGTAGTTTAGAGTAATGTGCATCTCCTGCTAACAGCAGCATTGGGTCAGGCCAGTGTCAATTCAGATTTTAAATCCAAGGTATCCTATGGCTAGAGTCCAGTTAATTTAAAACATGAAGTAATCTTTATTTTAGCCTTATTTATTATTCTTCTTAGTTTAGTAATCTGAAGATCTTTAAACTGCTCTTGCATGCACAAGGATGCAATGCTTTGCATGCTATAAAGAGAAAACTTCAAGAACCCATAGAAATTGACATTTTGAATGTTGATTCAAATGCAGTCTCTGGGCATTGCAAGAAGTCAAGCAGACACACTAACTGCAGGGAAACAAAATGGTTTGTTGGGCAAGCTTGCATGTGAGCTGGACAGATCACAAGCAGAGCATTTTTCTCAAGTCACCAAAAATTGTTAGATATAATGTCTGTCAAAAATCTGAAGCACTAAAATATAGGAAATAAAGAGCCCACCGTTTTTAGAAACAGCTATCCTAGCTTGGTTTGCCTTACTTATACTCTACAACATATTTTTCATGGATAAACCAGGTAAAACCACAACTGATAGTTTTGTTGTGCATGTATTTGTTTTTGTAGTAAATGCCAAATGCATTGCTTTTATCATTTGAGTTAGGAGGGCACATTATGATAATATAAAAGTGTGTCAGGTTCTGTATCCCTAAATCTTAATTTTTCTGACAAGAGCACAGGCAATAATCAGAGTATTATAATACAACATCCCATCAGCAGCAGGGGTGTAGCACTACATGGGACACTAGTACAGTGTACTTGCTTGTTTTTATGTGATGATATCACCTTGAACTTTAATATCACAGGGCTAGGATTAACTCCATGTATATTATGATGGGCTCTATATTTGAATAGTAAGTGACAGCTACTGTCTTTATGTTCAAGAAAAAGTTCATGATTTGAAACAGTGTGTTGCTTTTATTTGTTTTTTGTCTGTTTGTTTGTTTTCAATCTAGATGCTACCTTTAAATATATTCCTTCAAAAGAAAAGTTAGTATTTATTAGGCTTGTGCATCCTCTACAGTAATCAGGCATACTCTTAAAGCACTTACACCAGTGTACAGTCCATATTAAATAATCTGTGTAGCACTTTTCAAAAGTAAAGGGTAAACAAACAGGTTTTGCCCTTTTCCTTTTCTTTATGCTGCATATCTCTGCCATATTAAGCGATGTGAGGACTTTATTCCATTATTTCATAACAGATTTCTATCATTTGGATTTATCTACATTGAATTAAACTTGATGTACTTCTCAGAGTAATCTTTATGGGTTACAAGTTATTTTCATTCAAAAAAATTCTGAATTACAGATCGTGTGAAGCCTTGCAGGTGATTGTCTTCTTCACCTTCACTGCTCACTTCCTTGTATTTTTGAATGGTGGCTGTTTTGCTAGATTATATGTTATTTCTCTATTCAGCAATGGTTTTTTTTAAAACAGTATGAACATTAAGATATTTAGCAAATAGCTTCCCTTCTGACCTTTCCTGAGTTAGCAGGAGGCACATTTAACTGACACACACACAGTAATTTTGAGGCTGAGCTTTCAAAAAATATTTTAGTGGGTCAGATGTCTCCAAAATGTCATTACATACTTTATTTGCCTTTTATGTGTTAGTGATCTGCTTATGCAGTTTGCTGATTAATACTAGAAAATGCTGAGACGGAACTTTTATCTTACCATTTACTGTACTTAGGGTTTCTCTGAGTTGCATGCCTCAAACCATATTAAATATTCTAAGACCTCCTGAATTTCAGTCTGTTCCTGGAAAAGACAAGGTTTGACTAACTGGTCATATAATCTCTTATAAACTCTCTGTATGAGAGGAGAAGTAGGTTGTGGACATAAATTTAACCCTAGTCTGAGGCATTCAGGTGGGTGTCTTTTTTGTTTGCTTCATTTTTTAATTAAAACTGTATGTACAGGATAGCGTGTCTGTGTTCTCTTGGACTGGCTGGGAGAGCCAGTAAATCAGTGAAAATAGAGTCCTTTCCCCCTCCCTCCCCACCTAATACTTTGAAAGTTAGTTGTATGAATTTCTGTAAAGTTAAATTTTCTTCTAACAGTGTCTAATAACAGGATCTTGTATCTTGAGGTTTGTCAGGTTGTGATTATATGACCACTTTGATAAAGCTTAAAATTAAGGTGCTGCTCTGAAAGTAGTGACCTGCCTTCCTGCCTGCTATAACTGCTTACTTCTGTGCCTGTCTTGTGCCAGAATTGGTGCTCATGTTGCTGTACAATATAGAGTCAAAAAAAGTCTGTCTGAAGACTGAAATGTGCTAGTTTTTGAACATGATCCAATTTGCTCACTTGTCTTCTGTGCAGAGGAATATATGTAGCTTTTGGCATAAGGGAACTAGCCAAAAGGAAGGGCTGAAACAAAGGAAGGGTGAAGCACTTTCATTTGACAGCTGCCTGAATTTCTCATAAAATAAATAGCTGTGTAACCACAGCTTTGAACCCAGTCTTCACCTGCTCCTATTTCAGCAATGTTCAGGGATGCATAAATACCTGCAGCTCCTGAATGGAAGAACAGAAAGTAGTATCCAACTTGTTTTTCCCACTGGAACAGTTAAATCCACAACAGTGCCCTTTGCATGAGGCAGGCACAACACATGGGACAGTACACATGTTTTAAATACAGAGGATGGAGATTGTTAGAGATGCACATGGAAAATTTCTGGTACAGCTTTGTATTTTGTTACCATTCATACTGTTTTCGGTATAACCTAACACAAGAAGTGTAAAGATGAAGCACAAGAAGAAATCTAAAGTGATTCATTAGTGTTCTTTGAAGAACTGAACTCAAACAACTTAAGCTGTATGTAGGAAGAATAACTGAAGATTTTTTTAAAACTTATTTGACAGTAGAAACTAATCTGAAGTCATTACCTGAAGGATTTTTATTGAAATTTCCTAAAACTGAATTAGTTGGAGACAGAACTTTAAATTCTTCCTGATTATTTACATTGCAAGCCCTGAATGTTTCGATGTAGATCATGTACACTTAGAATCAACAAAGTATCTTTGAAATTTCATCAAATACTGTTTGTGTTTGTGTTTATCTCTGATACTGAATAAAGCCATTCATGAGCAACAGAAAATCAAACACAAGTAATAGTCCACTTTTGAGTATCCTCAGTCCTGTGGCCTGATCATGAAAAAAAGAGGAAATTCCCACATTCTACCAAAAAGGATTTGATTTTTCCACAGCTGCTTGTATTTTCAGTGATCTTACACAGGCATAGCTATAGTGAGAACTTGTCCTGTACTTGGAGCTTGGTTAAAAAGTGTTGAGGTTTGGGGGTTTTTTTATGAATGAATTGTAATAGAAACAACTTGTTTTCCTTTTAAGTTATACAAAGTTGACTCAGCAGAAATTAAAAAATGGTAAAATTATTTATTTGGGGTTTTTCTGGTGTGGTGGTGTGCTGTTTTTTTTTTTAATTTCAGACTTAAAATGTATGTAGGGATCAAACTACTGTGGAAGACAACTTTTCTACACTCTTTCAAAGCATAACTGTAAATCTGAACAAAGTGTGTTACAGAAAGCTGGCAGTATGACATGCACAAAATCACTTTGAGAATCAAAAATTCTAGAGGGTAACCAGTGTAATGCTGTAGGGCATCTTTATTTTGGATCAGTACACATCAGTTACTCTTGATTAAGACATTTATCACTTGATTGTTGAAAAAAATTATAAAGAAACTCAAAGAATGCTAAAACATATGAATACAAAAGATCTGATTGAGTTTGGCATAGGTGTGAATTTTAAAAAGTACTATTTGGAACAGACATTTATAAGAAGTTTTCTGCTCTTTTTCAAAGCAGAGCAGCCTCTGATTTCTGTCCTTGCTTCTCTGATAATCTCCAATTAAAATTTCTTTCTATTATGACAGGGGGATTGGGTAAGGATGTCTAAGAGGAAAGACATCTGTGAAACATTAATGTGCTGTTCAGTAATTTTTCACTGGTGTGTTGATTCAGTCAGGTTGATTCTGGACAAACCAGCAGCCAGGTGAGCCAGAAAACAATTACACATGACAAAGAGAAACCTAACGGAGATAGAACAGATAAAAAGCTGCTACTTCCCTCACCAAGCTACCACAACCTCTACAATGAAAAAGAAACTCCAAGAAAATGGTCACTTTCTGTGCTCAGCCAGATCCTTAGAGTCTAAAGAGTGGGAACACTCAGAGACTGAAGGCCTTTTCAAGGCTGATACTGTTACTGGTATTTTGGTGGGGTATGGTAAATGGAAAACTGTAGTTATAAAGGGATTCCAGAGGTTGTCTAGTCCAACCTCCTGCTCAAAGCACATACGTACTTCATACATCCAGAGTGATACCAGTGTCCCAAAAGGAATTGATGGTCTGGGCCTGGATTATTTGAATAGAAGTATAACAGTTGTTTTTATATTTATTATTTAGTATCCCTGTCTGAACTCAATACTTGTGCCATCGGTCTCAGTACGTTTGCTCATATATTTGACAATTTATTTTCCTGGACTGGAAAACTCCCTCCATTGCAGTCTTTTAGGAAAATGTTTTGAAAGCCCTGTTTTCTTCTGAAAGCTCTTCCAGGCTATTAACAAATGCTGCAGCTCTGCTGGATTACAGCTGCAGACCTGCTGGATAACACCAAAACACTGTATGCAAACATTTTTTCTTACTGTTTTGTGTGCTAACTCGTAATGTGAAAGAAAGCAACCTTTGCTTTTCTCTTGTGCATCCAGCCATTATTATCTCAGTAGATTTGAGCAGGCAATATGACAAGGAGATAAATGTTTTCATTTGTCCATCTGCAAGGTCTTATTCCATTCTGAAAACTTTAGGGTTCCAGCACCAGTATTTGAGATGAGATCTTTCTCAGTTAAGCCTAGTCTAGAGCTGCTGTTTAACTTGTTTTGGGTGGTTTTGCTATTTTCGTTGTTGTTTGTTGTTTGTTTTTCAATTAATATTTTTTATGAGGAAGTGAAGCATGCAAAACTTACTACATTTTTCCTTGAGTGTCAGCTGTATTCTCTGTATATGTGTAAAAGATGGCTCTAGAGCAAGCTCTTTTCCTTGTGCAGTTAATTAACCACCCTGCTGTGGGCCTAGATATGTGCTCTTGCTGTTCAGTGATGTGTGTGAATTGACTGAAGAGCATACTCTTGTGCAGGCATATTCAGAGAAGGACTCCAAGAAACACAGAGAAAGATGATGGGGTAGCATGTGGCTTCAGAATCTGTCATGCTGAATGCTAGCTGAAGCTTGCAAAAATTGGGGATTTCAGTTACAACAGGTAACTACTGAAAGGCATAGCTTTCCATTGTATGGTAAAAACTAGTCAATTTTTAAGGTCTTGCTTTAGGAGCAAGCAATAATAGATGTCAGCATCAATAATCTAGAAATATTCAGTATTGGAAGCATTTGAAAACTTGAGTAACTACATAGTCTTGCAAAAGTAACTGTTAAAGGACTGACCTATGCTCTTAAAACATAGATGCATGCAATCCTAAAATAAGACAAGAGGCAAACTGTGAATTCAGTAGAACTTCACAGTAGCAAAGCTGCCTGTGAAGTTTAATAAAAGAGAAATAAAATTGTTCCTTTGGTATATTTTTACTGCTTAATTAACCTGACTCATTCTCTTGAGTTTCACAGTCCTAGTTCTATACAAATGCAGACACCAAACTTTCACTGAGTTTGACATGGTTTGAAGCTCACCATTGCTGCTGCAGCTAGGAGTCTGTGTTAGTATCTTTTTACACTTAACCTTTCAATCAGCCACTTCTGAATAATATTGTAGTCATTGCATTGTGGTAGTTTTCTGATGGCCTTTTATAGTTTCTTCCCCTTGTGTATCTGGAAGGATAGGCAAGTTCTAAAACTGGGAGACACACCAATTAATGCAACAAAACATACCTGTGCTGGAGCCTGAAATCCTATCAACAAATTGGTAGTTTGTTACCTACAAGAAGACAGTAACTGGCAAATAGCAATATTGTCAGTGTTCACACATTATCAGTCATTCTAGCAAACTGCAGTGGTAAAATGCCAGGTGCTTATCCTGCCTTCTGGGATGTGATGGTGTAGAAATTGAAGCCCTTCTTAAGTCCAGCTTGAGGTGCAAGATCTAGCCTAGCTTCAGACTCCAAACAAAATGTTTTGCTTTGGTCTCTGCTATGTTTATAGTGGGACTACCTGATCATTCATGTTGGGCAGCCAGGTCTGCTGATTACATTGCTTCCTTTGTGTGCATTTGGCTGCCCTGCTCTAACAGGGCTTGTGACCTAGATGTGAGTTGATCTTTGACCTTAAAAGTTTATTCTGAGTTCTGTTATTCTCCTTCCATATACATCTCACCTGACATAATTTAATTTTTGACTAGGTTGCTCACTGGAGATACAGATTAAAATCTGAATTTTGTTTAACTGCGCTGACAGATGCTAGTATGTAGCATAGGATGCTAACTAAATAACACAAGATCTTCTGTGTTTCCCTGTAAATTACGTGCTGCTTTATCCCATCTGCAAATGCTTACAGACTTTGCATGGCTGATTGAGAAGGAGTTAGAATAATTTGAGTAAAAAGAGCCCAGAGGTATTCCCTCAGATGCTGTAAAAGAGCTTATTAGCACCCTATGTGTAGAATGGGCGTGTGGGTGTTCTGTAACATGGACAACCTTCAGATTAAAAATACTCCTATTTGAAAATGGGTTTTCTGTTTAACTAGAGTCCCCAAAAGGCTGGTTTAAAATTTAATTACACTTATGATACACTGTTCTCTGTTGTTTACCCTAAGGCATCCCAGCTGCTCACAGCCTGGTTTTCAGTTGTTTTGGGGGAGGAAGGAACTGACAGGATACTCATGAAAGCAAGGGGGACAGAGGGACTACAGTTTTGGTCATCTTCGTTGTGAAGTTTATCAAAAGAGAGGGGAAAAAAGATGTTTACTGTGTGTATTCTCTCTTACTGTGTCACTATATTCTGTCTTTGCTGGAAGTTTGGAACTGCTATGAATTCTAATGCCTACTCTCCTGTCACTCACAGGATGTACTTAGAGTCTTGTCCTTCTCTGTGCCAGATCCCTGATCAATTAAAAATCATGGAATCTGGCAAGCTGAAGGGACCCATCAAATCCAACTCCTGTCCCTGTGTAGGGGCACCCCAAGAATCACCCCATGTACCTGAGAGTGTTATCCAAGTGCTTCCTGACCTCAGGCAGGCTTGGTGCCATCACTGCTCCCTGGGGAGCCTGCTCCACTGCACAGCTGCCCTCTGGGTGAAAAACATTTTCTTTACACCTAACCTGAGCTTCTCCCAGCACATCTTCCTACCATTCCCTCAGGTCCTGTCATTGGTCACCAGAGAGAAGAGGTCAGTGCCTCCTCCTCCTCCTTCCCTAGTGAGGAAGCAGTAAGCTGTGATGAGATCTCCCCTCAGTCTTCTCCAGGCTGAACAGACCAATGCCTTTAACCACTCCTCATACAGCTTGCCCCCTAAACCCTTCACCAGCCTCGTAGCCCTCCTATGGACACTCTCCAGCAGCTCCATGTCCTTTTTGTGCTCTGGTGCCCAGAACTGCACACAGTGCTCATGATGGGGCCTCATCAGTGCAGAGTAAAGTGGGACAATCACCTGTCAAAGTTGAACACTGGCCCGGCAATTAAACTGAGTAACAGATTTATATATTAACCTCTCTCTCCTCACTGATAAAGAAAAGAGAGAGAATAAGGAAGAGAGACTTATGGGTTGGAAATTAAACTACATAACTTTAATGAAACAGTAATGATAAATAGGAAAAATTACTAAATATATACAAATATACAGGAAAATTGATCCCACGTTCCTCCCCCCTCTCCCCCAATAACTCTCACGTCAGCACCGAGGCTGCAGGGCAGCCCTGGGAAAGTCCAGGCTGGAATCCTGGAGTCAGCAGCAGGTGGGAGCTGGGGGCAGGAACACACAGATTCAGGTTGGGATGGATCAGGACCACAGGAAGAGGAATGGAAGCAGGAAGGGCAGGAAGAAGAGTTTGACCCTTGTGATCCCTCAAATTTATACCAAGTATGACGTGTATGGGATGGAATACTCTGTGTGGTCAATTCTGACATCTATCTTGTCTGGTCCTCCCCAGAGGAGGGTTTCAGGTGGAACCTCCTTACTCCTTCTGGAAGGTAAAATGTTCCTCAGAGCTGAGCAGTGTCCTTGGCTCTGCACACCAGTCTCTGGCAGTAACTATAAACATGGAGTGTTATCAGTCCTAGCAGCAGACACTGACTGAGAAACTTGCTGTTAATTTCAGCAAGTGCAACTACTTACAAGAGACTTAGCTGAAAGCAAAAGTACAAACCAGAAAATCACCTTTATCCTGGCCCAAACCAGGACATCACCTCACTTGACCAGGTGGCAATGCCCTGCTTGATTTACCCCAGGACTCAGTCAGCCCTCCTGGCTGTCAGGTCACACTGTTGGCTCATGTCCAACTTACTGTCAACCAGAACCCCCAGATCCCTTTCTGCAGGGCTGCTCTCCAGCCTCTTGCTCCCCAGGGTGTATGAATATCCAGGGTTACTATGTCCCTGGTGCGAGATCCTGCACATCTCCTTCTTAAATTTCAAGGGACTGGCAATTGCCTATCACTCTCCTAGGTCTAGATCCCACTGCAGGGCCTCTCTGCCCTCAGGAGTGTCAACTGCTCCCCTTATTTTGGTGTCATCTTCAAGCTTAATGGGTAAGCCTTCAAGTACTGCATCTAAGTAATTTATGAATATATTGAAGAGAACTGGCCCTAAAATGGATCCTTGTGAAACCTGGCAAGGGACCAGTTGCCAGCCTGATGTGACCCCATCTACTGTGACCCTTCGAGCTCAGTGCATCAGCCAGTCAGTCACCTGTTGCATTATGTGCTTGGCCAGCTGGATGTTGGACATTTTATTTAGAAGAATACTGTATGAGACAGAAGCAAAGGCCTTTCTGAAATCTAGAAATATATATCAACTGTCTTCTCTTGGTCAACTATATGTGTTACCTTGTCATAGAAAGAAATCAAATTAGTTAAGCAGGAGGTGGGCTCAGATCACTCAGAGTATTTCATCAGGTAACTACCTAATGAAGATACATTAGTTTCTGTTTACAAATTACCTAGATTATGTAAAGAGCTACAGTACTGCTAAATATCAGTGATGTGATAGTACACATCTGAGTATGGACATGGAAGCACCCTGTTGTCCATGTATATTATAGCTGTGTAAGAACATTATCCCAGAATGTTTTCTAAGTTTAAAAAACTTTTTCTTAAATCCTTCCTGTATATGGAAAAAACTTTCAGATATGATCTTGTCTTCCAAAGGAGAATGTGCACAAGGCAGTAAAAGCTTTTTCATTAGGTCATAATGTTTGTGCAAGTGCTCTGGAGAGGCATTGCTTAAATAGCAGTATTTAAGGAAGGGAAAAAACAGAGCTTCTGCAGGACCCCTGCTCCTCTCCCTGTAAAAGCAGCTAACTCTAAGCTAATTGTAATTTTAAAAATTGGAAGATACAATATTTTAACAGTACATACTTTGCAAACAAATGTGGCTTAGTATTAAACTGAGGGGTATTACACTTGGTTGAAGTTCCTTGCAGCAGCGTGATCAGTTCAAAGAAAGCTGATTAAAGGCTAACAGTTTTACTTTCTGTTGAATTTAAAGAAGGCATATTCTAGATAGAATGTCTTGATACAAGGCATTTTTTTGTGCAGATTTGGGTAGGATATAATGTTTCTCAGCTTATTTTCAAGTATGCTGTACTAAGAGTTGTCAGAATCAATCTGTCCGTGCACAACTGATTTCAGGTTTGAACTGAATTTCAGGAGGTATCATTGTGTAAGTTTATGCTGGCCTGTACCATAGTGTTCAATGAGAAAGCTTTGTTAATGTATGGCAAAGACAGAAACAGGCTGAAAGCTGTTGACCACAAACCCAAGCTTACTCAGTTCCCTTGATTTTCTGGAAATTCAGTTATTGAATTGTTGGATATAAATCATTAAGCGATCGCTTTAAGGTTCTAAAAATTATTATTTTTTCAATGTTTTCCACACATGTAGCCACCTGATCTACAATTTATACTTCTGAGGGCTAGGAAAATTATTAGCGGATTGTCCTTCAGAATACCAAAGCTAAATGCTCACATCAGTAATCTTGTTTAGAATGTTTGCTTCCTGCATCATCACTTTTAGATATAAATATTCATATTTTACCTGGAACAAAAAACTGCTGATCTTTGAAAGTGGGTCATTTCCTTTAAAAATGAACCTTTTGGCATTTTCACTGGGTGTATGCAATGCTACATCAAGACTGGGGAGTTACATGGCAGTGTTTGTCTGTAGATGCATTCAACTGAAACTTGAATACCTTGACAGCCCCTCACATGGAGAGGAGAGAATGTATCCACAGCCGTTAGAAGAAGGCTGCAAATGGGAAAAAGCAGTGTATTGTGGTATGGACATAGTTTGTTTTGTTCTGCTGTTTTCTCACTTTAACAATTCATTCAGAAGTAATTATGCTGGAAGTCAGATAAATGAAGATTTTATTGCCCAGTGCATGAAATGAAAGCAGAAAATATGTGCTAATGTGTAGAGTTGTAGAATGTAAAATTTGTACTTTGTAGAATTTACTTGTGTAGAATAGCTTATAAAAGACTCTCTAGATCGATTTCTTAATGTTTGTGTATTGCCTTGAAGTTCTGAATTGTCTCATAAGCAATAGGGACAAAATAATCCTATAACCTAGTTTGGTTGCTCATGCATAAGGAAGGGCAAATTCAGTTATAATACCATGGGTTTGGTATAATGCCATGGTGTCTGGAGACTATTTAGATGTGTGTAGGTGGAGGAGCATCTGTGTAGATGAACCTAGAAATATAAATGCCTGGTTAGGGCAAGGTCTTAGTGTTCAGTAATTTCATATGCAAGTCTGGAATAAATCCTTAACTAGAGTTAAATCTACTCCTGGTAATCTTCACTCTGATGTATGTATTTAATCTTTTTTAAAAAGTTTTTGAGCTTCTTCAGGAAAAAAATTGTATTTTTGTTTCCTCTAGTGGTTCATTATTTTTGGTTTCTCCATTTCTCTTTACTGATGGTTTTCCTATGCTTTGAGAGAAACTCTTAAAAGACAGTGGAAATTTAGTTACAGATTTTAGTTATTTTCTAGTGAGAAGTTTCATTCATCATTTTGTGTTGGAAGAGAAAAATGCAGAGTGAGTGGCAGCTCTTACAGGTAGGGCTCTGCCTTAAGGCAGACAATTTATTTCTCTGTTGCAAGTTACTGCTCTGTGAGTAGAGAGAAGGAACATCCTGCATGCTTAGACTGTACCTGTATGGCATGTCAAAATCATGCTATTAACTTATTACTTACAACAAGATGTCTTACACAAGATTGTGAACAGGTGTGCCTCAGGAACAGCAATATCTTAAGTTCTAGTCAGAAAAGGAATAGGTTAGTAAGTGCAATACATTGAATGGGTAATTTGTGCATCAGTTCACACTACTAAATCAGGAGATTTCATAATCCAGACCATGCGTGAATGTCAGAGTAAAAATGGCACAAAAAAATTAAACTCAAAGGTTTTTTGATTAAAAGCCTGCCCTGTTTACCTGCTGTTGTATATGATGGGAGATTTAAATATACTATATAAGTGAACCTTTACACTCTTTCTACTGCCCTTCTGTCATTAGTACTATTCACCATTCACTTCTGTAGGTTGTAAAAATGTCTTCCTGTACTGCTACTGCAGTAAAACTAATTATTATTATAATTATTAATATAATTACTATTATTATAGTTATTGTCATTTAAACTAATTTTACAAAAGGGTAGCTTTTTTTATTTGCTGCCTTTTTTTTGTTGTTGTTGTTAGAAACAGTCATCTTAATTTCAATTAGGAGAAGTAGTTCTGGACCAAAAAAAAAAGTGTCAACAAATGTTATACTCTAAAGGTGTCCCTGCCCATGCAGGGGGATGGGAACTAGATGATCTTGATGGTCCCTTCAACCCAAACCTGTCTATGGTTCTATGAAAACTCATGTATTTTCTGAATAATATCTACTAAGAAATGAGATAATTGAACTCTTAGGTCTCCCTTTATGTTTTAAATTGTAAATTTTCCTCCATTATCAAGGAAAATGACACAGTAAATCTTGAAATGGAAACATGTCAGAGGAGAACCTAGGAACATACTCCAGTCATGGACAGCCTGTGGAAAAGAGCCTTTAGAGAAGCATTCCCATCAGTCATTGTGAGCAATAACATTAGCTTACTCTTACAGATACTGAACACAGTGACAGTGTTTGCAACACTTGTCATCACTTCACCATCCACTAAATTTTATAAGTATTTTAAAATTACTATTATTAATGACCTAATTTAAATACATATGTAATGCATGACTTAACTATGTAGTGTATTTCTTTAATTAATCAAAAAATGCAGGCTCTTCTTGGGTGTGGGTGTGTTCGTAAGCTGTTTTATTGGTCCTGCTCTCTAAATGTGTTAATTAAAACTGAGAATTTAAATTAGAATGTGAATAGTAAAAATTGTTTGAGGTTTGGTACTTGGCTGATGGAAAGCAGAAAAAATGTAGTTCCCTTTATAACCTCTCAAGTCTCCCCCAGTTATTTAATGAGGTCTTACTAATACAAGTATGTTCAGAAACCATGTTTTATTCTGCTTCTCCAGGATAACTCCAGATCCATTTTCCAGTGTTAAGCAGTCATTCATACCATGTTTATCAGATATCATGTCATTAGCTGAAAAATGGCCAAACTTATCTCCTTCTGTAAAAACCAAATACAAATAAGACTGGTGTACATATTGCTATTTATTTCGGTGGGTCCAAAGTTTAATTTCTTGTCCTCTTTCTGTCACAGATTCTTAGTTTTCTATCTTTTTCTGGTACCAACAGTGTGGTCTTCAATTTCTGTATTATTCAGATGTGCACTTTTTAGATTATTTTGGTTTTTTAGCATATTCATTCTGTTGGTTGTAGCTAGAAACCTGATGCTTGCTTTCCTAGCATTTTAAGAAAAGTTTTTTGGTTTTTATCCCTGTGGGTAAGCCTTATTTCATGCATCATCATAACCACTGCACTTTAACCATCTTCAACTCTGTTCCAGGCATGTCTATTATGACAGAAGGTATAGAGATCTTTTTTCAGTTCCTAACATGTAGCTGTTAAAATAATCCTTCCTGTTTGCTGATTTAATTGTCACTTTTTTTTTTAATTCCCCCTACTGTTCACCCCATATTTGCATTAGATTTGAGCACCTTTCAGTACTTTCAAAGTTCTGTATCATTCTGCCCTTCCTCACTTATGTTCTCTCATTGAGTTTCCTGTCTTTCCTCTACTCACTACAGTTCCTTAATGTTCCCACACATCCATCTGTTACTTCTTGAGCAGTTGCTTCCATATTATTACTTCCATGTTACCATCTATACATCCTATGACTTACCAGGACGCATCTGTTGAAATGCTTAGCTTAGCTGTATTTAAGTTCTATTGAAAAGCAAGCTTCTTGTCTGCTGATTTGATGGACCTGACTTGGATTTAATTTAATAAAAAATAATAAATTCTTTTTGTTATTCCTCCTTCTGAAACTTTTATTGCCAAATCTATAAACTACACGGATCATAGTGCTGACTCCCTTTAAGTGCATAGACAGATACCTTTTTGCAAAAATGTAAAGAATAGTTTAAGACATTAAGCAGCAGTTACATGTTCTGCATCCAGCTAATCAAATACTTCAAATGTTTAACAGGCTTGTGTATCACCCTGTAGTGTCAAAAGCTGGGGCAAAGCAACCTGAAGTTTTTGTCTGCAGAAGAGCAGAACATAGAAGGAGAAGCAGGGAAAAATAACTTCTAAAAGGCTCACTGACAGAATTACAAGATATCTGTTGGAGTCCATGCTGTTTGGAAAGCAGCTAGTGTGTTGTTTATTTACAGGTATAACTTAAGAACTTGCATTACTCTTGCAAAGATTACTAATGAATTTTTGTATGGTGTTATGTTATCAGTAAGTGCCTGGGTGAGAATAGGATCTGTCCATGCTAACACTAACAAGACTTGAAGGACAAGTGAAAAATCACATTTTATTTTTTTGCATGTCTCTGTCACCTATATTGGTAATACAATCACAGTAAAATTTAGGCATCTACTGAAAATTTTACCTCTTGATCTTGATAACACCATTAAGAGTGAAGGTAGTTGGGTCTTGGGTTAGGTTTTTTCAGTTCTGTTTGTTTGGTTGCTTTTTTATCAATACAGCATTGTTTTGTATAAGTCGCTGTCTGAAAATATCTGAAACATACAGATCTGCCCTGTGTTGCTCTAAAAGAAGGAAGGCATAAGATTAACCCTGATCAATGTCACAGCTCTATAGCTTAATGTCTTTGGCTGAGAGCATCTGTTTCCAGCTTCCTTGAACTTTAAGCACCCGTGGGTGCATTCTCCATGTTGATAACAATATTTCAGAGGAGGTATGCAGTGGGAAAGGTAGTCTTTAATTGATCCCACTGAAAATTCTCATATGCAAACTGTGTATTAATGTATGTGTGCATTAAAATTGTGATGTTTTGCTGGAAATAGCTGCTAAACCAGCTGGACGTCACAGCTTTGTTGAAGGAGCCTTTAGAAGAATTGTGAATGCACAATTATTTGGAGCATTACAACTACTAACAGCCCTTCAAGAACATATTCACTATTGTACTTTGTCTGAAAACCACCATTACTATTTGTACAGACATCATGGTATCTGAACATACAGTTTTGCCAACAGGATGAGATAAAACGAACACTTGACAAAGGAATTTTTCTATAGTCAAGAGAAATTACTTTCAGGAAAGTAAAAGTTTTCAAGTAGGAACGATATCAGGATTTAGTGTGTTGCAAATACAAAACCAGAAATGACTTCTCTCAATTTTTGTAATAGGAATTGTACTCTGAGAGTAATAATTTATATAATTACTCAAGAATATTAATTTTTGTCATTACTGCAGATAACAAAGAAACACGTTTGTTTTAATTTTTGATTTTTATTGTGTTTTTAGTTTTAAATTGATCTGGCAGACTTCTAAGCTTGCATTTCATTCGGTTGGTATTGGAGTAAGTACCTCAATAAGTTGGATAGTTCATGTTGCTTGTGTGTTAGAGGCACAGACTAGACTGTGTCGTGTAGTTATTTCTGCAAGTTTCATTTTTTAGGCACATATGTGATTCCCCAGTGTTTAGTAGGACAGCCAGTCTAGTAATTTTTCTAAAGACAGCTGAATTATACTTAGTGTTTAATTTATAACAGACAATGGTAGTGTGCAGGTCAGTTAGTATATACACATATATAAATCAGGTGAACAGTAACACATCAGTGTAGAATTGTGTTCATTGTGAATAATCTTAAAACCAAATGTATTTGTACTTGTCCCTGTTATACACATTACTAAGCATGGGGAAAATATGCAGAAATCACTATATCATGGTAGAAATCTAATGGAAATGGAGGAGGAAGAATGATGAGAGACAGCTGCTGCTGCCACTGCTACCCAGATTGGCAGCCTATTTATAATTGGGCAGGCTGCTAGCTAGATTGCTGTGCTGTACCACATCAGATAGCAGTGATGATTATTTGTGTATATACACTAAGCATTTTATTTTTTAAAGCAATGCATATTTTTCACAATCTAAAGAAAGTAGACCAAACTACATATTCAGTATTTTAAGTGTGTGTGTGAATGGTGTAGCACTTTCCTACCAGGAAACTCTATCCAGCAGTTTGTTACTGGTTTTTTTATGTGAATTAAACATGCTAAGGTAGTAGGGCTTTTTTATGTATCCCAAATGCCATTTGAAATTATAATGGTAGGTGAGATTCAGTGTCACACAAATCTTGGCTGGATATGAAAATGTTTTTCATTTGTACTAGACTGTTCCATATTTAATTTTCTTCCTTATTTTTCAATTGATATTTTAAACACACACAGTGGTGTTACCTTAAATTCATCTTTTTAAATATTAAGGCAATTCCATTCATAAGTCACATGGGGGCATTATAAAAGCAGGCATTCATTCCACTTGGAGGTCATTTCTGGCTAGATGTCTGTGTAACACACAAGGGCATAAAGCCAAAGTCACTTGTTTCACTACTCAGATGCAGGAGCTTAACCAATTGATTTTATTTCATGTAAAGGTCAGTTCCTTCCAGCCTCTCACCTTACTGTACTCCCTGCTCCTTTACTCTCTAAGCCTGGAAAGCTTCAGAAATCTTAAAATCTTATTTTTTTACATTAGGAATTGTTTTATAATAAGGTTATTCTAATCAGGCTGATGCAGAACTAAGCAGTGTAGTGCATTGTATTACATTGTGACCTGATCTGTTCTTTCGAGATAGGTAAAAGTATTTTAACCTATTCCTATTGAGATAATGTAGTTAAATTTCCTTCTTTAACAAAATGTGTTACATGGTAATTGATTTGGCACCTTAACCCTTGAGAAAAATTAGATATTCTGTCTTTTGGAGAAGAAAAAGGGGAAAGTAGGGATATGAGTTTGTAAATCTTTGGTTTATGTAATGATATCCTTACCTAAATAAATATGGATGTGAGATCTTTACCATGCTACCCTGTAGCTGTGAGTTCTAAAAGTTATTAAACAAAATTTATTTCCAATCAAAATTGTTTACTTTCAGTTTTTAGAAAATTCCTTTAGTCTTCGATTTTTAAAAGAACCAGGAGGCTGTTGGTTTTTTTCTGTATCATTCACTCACTTCACCTGAACCAACTATATAAGGCTATTTTTTTTCCTCACATAAAAATCCTTTTATTTAGTTATGTTGTCTGCTACTGAACACACTCTGGTTGTTTCTGAGAACAGAATTACAAAAAATACATATTCAGGGTCCTAGGCCCACTGCTCATTTATAGAGTGCTGTATCATTACATCTACTTTGCTCTTTAAAAAAAAAAAAAAAAAGTTTTGACATTGTGTAAAACTAAGATTCTGAAGGAAACTTTCCAGCATTTTAATCTCAAATATATTTATCAATTGCTTTTGCTGTGTCATTGCTGACTAGATTGTCTGTGGTAAAGCATTTGAAGGGCCTTACTTTGAAGTAAGGCTGGTTCAGCTGTGATTTCTTTTTGCATCTTTAAGATAGTTATAGTGTTCACATTTTAATATGCTGGTGTATATGCCTATTTCTGTCACTTGCTGAAGTCTTTTGTATGAAATTTCTTCATATTTTCAAGATATTTTCTATATATTCTCAATGACTATTTGTCCTTTAATTTTATCATCTTGATTCCAGCATCATGTATTTGGCATCAAGATATATGAAAAGTAAAGTTATAGGCATATAGTCAGCCTCTGTGAAGATGAATTGATACAAAAACATAATTTTGTTTTTTCTGCAAATTTTTTACTTTAGCTGCCCATTGCTTTTTCAGTATCCCAGCACACTGGTGGCTTTCTTCTTTGATGCATTTTGGGAATCCCATAGTATTGCTGTTAGAGCTTTATTATTTTCTCTCGTGTCTCCTTATTTCCATCTTTCAGTTCACCTGTCATAATTAATACTTCCTGCTATTGGTTTGCTGTGGGTGAGTTTCCCTCCTTGAAGGAAATGTTTGCCTTTAATAACCTCTTCAGTCACACCATTAATGAAGTTAGGTTTTTTTCTCACTTTTTGTTGCTTCTCATTCTGTATAAGAGTATTCTTTACTTCTTTTATGGCTTCTGTGAGTCTTTTTTATTTTTTTGCTTGGTAAAAAGCTTCCTGTAAGTGTCGAGGGTTTAATTTTTCAGGTTTTATTTGTAAAGGTGTTTGATCCACCTCATTTTTCTGAAGTTATAAGCTAGTAGATGGGGTTTGAAATTCTGATTGTAGAGCACCTGTCCTTTCCCTGAGGGATTCTCTCTGGTCAGTATTTATACACATTTGTGTGTGTGTCCTGTTAGCCATTTGCTGTGTTTGTTGGAGCTTCCAAGCATAATCAGAGAAACTTGTGGAGCCTATGAACTGAGTCAGGGGGTAATTCTGGATTTTTGCCTCCTCTTTTGAAACCTAAATAACATAATGCATGTGTCTGTGGTGATGCTTTTTAATTTTTGGCTTAGATTCAAAGGGAGTGCTTTCCATTATAGCATCCCCTGCCCAACATTCTGATAGCACAGCTGAAGCCAACATCCCCATTTCATGGCCTTGCCCAGTCAGGCTTTCCACAACCCCTTCTCTTCACCTCCCCTTCCCAGTTCAGTGACCACCACCTTCTGTCACCTTCCTGCTACTGCACACTCTTTTTTTGGATTTTTTGTCCCTGGCAGGGATCTGTTCCAGCCTGGGAACAAAGACCAGACCAGCTCTAGGCAAGTGCATATATTTTTCATTTGTGTGTGCTTACCTATGTTAGCTGCATGTTGGAATGTATTTCCTTTCACTGCTTCCTGGGCAGCACCCACCAAGAAGTTTGTCTTTTGTAATTCTTTTCACAAGCCTCTAGTTTGTTGGGGATGGAATAAAGTGAAAGTCTCAGTGAAAGTGCTGACACAAAGCACTATGAGGTTTTGTTCCAAAAATTTACTTGTCCTGCTAGGAAGTTATTTACCTTGAACTGATATGGCATACAGTCCATTTTCCTGTGGTGAATAATCAGAATAGCTGAATGATGCAATGGTTTTCTTTCTACTTCTGTGATAGAAATCAGTGCAGGAAGATGTCCTCTGTGTGTAAGCTTGGAGCTTTGTCCTTCTTCATGTCATAACCAAAGCAAGTGTGGGCTGAGGCTGGTGCTTGATTTCCCTAATTCTGATAAAGGTGGCAGTGACTCAGTGTGTGATTCTTCATTCTTTGTAGTATTAAAGGCCTCTGGTAGTAATAAAGGCCTCTGAAGAACTAACATGCACTTGTAGTTGAAATTAATTGTTATAAAAAGGTAAGAAAGCTCATAGGTTAGAAGCTCTAACAGGCCCTGTGCTAATCTGGCTACAGAGGTGAAGACCCATTTCATTAATTATGGAAAATAATGTAACAAAAATAGAAAAAATAAAATTTTAATAAAATGTTAGCCCAGACTGTCAAATGTCTAATGTTATACTCTTGGAAAAAAAAGTGTTTTCACAAGCTCAGAGCCCCATCTGCTATTATTGACTTTAGTGCCTTTAAAATTAGTCTTTTTTTGCTTAGGCTTTGCCTTTACATTTGGGGGATGCACACTTGCATTTTTGTTTTTATATTAATCTCTCTGTTTTGGTTTTCCCATATGTCAAGTCAAAGAATAATGAATACTTTACTCCCTACCAACATTACAAGGTTATTGTGAAGATTAATTATGCTTGTTAACATTATATAAAGGCCTGGTTCTTAACAGCAGTATTACTGTGCTTTGTAGGTATTTGAATTGTTCACCCTATAAATAAGTGTGTAGTGTTCAATGATGAGTAGTTACCAGTTGATAGTTTAAAAAAGAAAAAAAATAATTGTTCATTTCAGTTCCTCCTTTGATTTTAAAATGTACCTACTTAAGATTATTGCAAATCAATGTCATGCCCTGTTTCAGTTTGAATAAATCAAATTTTTATAAAGACAATATTAAACAATACAAGGCTGTTTCTGACATCTTAAAGAACTAAAATGAACCACCTCCTGGAAATCACTTGTTACACTGCAGGAATTAGTGTGTATGTGTTAAATTGAATTGTGACAGTAGTAGTCCCTTCTGCAGGTAAAGAAGGTATTTCCTAATTTATACATATTAATTTAATTTAGTTTTATAGTTGCTTCATAAAGAGCTGAAGAACAGTGACAAAGAAACTGTTTTCTATCTTAATCTATAAGTAGAAAGCAGCTGAATGAGGACAGGATCTACTAGTTGTAAAATCTTGAATTATGTGTTCTCTAAAAACAGTTCAATTTTATCCCATCAGATGATCCATCTATGTTTAATATATTTGTTTTAAATGTGAATCATACCTTGCTAAACATTCATTCCTCTCAGATACTCACCATTTTCAATATGTTTGTCCTGATCTTCTTTAAAATATATAATGTTCTGGTGCAATATTGATACTCTTCTTACCACAAATTACAGGAAAAAATTAAAAGAAAAAAAAACTAGTAACATGAAATAATTTTTGAATATAGAATAATTTTGGGGTTGGTTATCTAGTTCCAACACCCCTACCACATATAGTAATGTATTATGTTAATAACTTGAATGAGAATGTAGTTTTAACTTTATTTTTACTTTACAGTTATATTGATCTGAGCTACTTTCTGGTTAACAAAAACAGGTAAAAAATTTAGAGACTTATTTTGTTACATTGTTTTATAGATTCACTGCCAGTGAAAACCAGATATTTCTGAAAGTTAAAAAAATAATTAGAAATTCAGGAAACATTAAAACTCATCAGTTTAAATGGAGATATCTTTTGTTCAAAGGAAAAATCAAAGCTTACTAATTTCTCTCAGCCATCAAGAAATGAATGTGTAACTCTCCATATTTGAATTACACTAACTTGATAGTTTAATTTTTTTTTATTTTTCAACTGATGTCATTTTTATGTAACTTGAAGCTGAAGTGCTGAGTTCATCTGAAAGCTTCTAGTGGCAAATGAGCATGCTGACACCCCAAAAATACTTTAGAAGGCTTTAAAAAACATGAGAGGTATCTTTTATTTGTGTACTCAAGAAGTCAAAGCAAAAGCCAACTGTTTAAAATGAGAAATTGCAGGCCCTTGGACAATATAATAGTGTGCCTGTGAAGGAAAAATAGTTTTTAATCATCAAGGACATGGCTGATACCATGTGAAGAACTTCAAAAGCAGGTCTTGTAAAAATAATTGTGTTGTATATCCAAGGTCCAACCTCAGAAAATGTCTTGAATATCCATTAATTGGCCAAGACTTTGAAAACATAATTTTCAATTCATATTTTTTTTCATAATTTTAATTTCAAAAAATGCTGTCCTGCATTTGATTACTGTTCCTATTGCTTTCAACATTGTCTGCCTGAAGTTACATGAAGCATCTACATAGTTACACAAATATTTACTATTATTTCAGGAACTGTAGTAATTTCTGCTGCAACTGGGAGTAATGGAAGTTTCTAGTCTCATCTGGCAGCAGTTAAAGCCAGGTAAAGCTGCTCATGTTGGTGACAGCACTGGCTGAGCTGATCATACAGTTGAATCCTTGAGATTACAGTTTTGTGTGGTTTTACAGTGTTCGGAATCCAAAAAGTGCAATAAATATAAATTATAAAATGGCAGCTTTTGGATTTTTCCTAGTTCATATCCGTGTTTGTGGAGTTCTGTAGCTGATATACATGGATTCTGTGTGCTGTGCTGTACGGACCTGATACTGGTGTTCACTTTAATGTGAGAATAATCTTGTCTAGCTACTTTTAGAAGAGGTTTAAAAATATTTTGGAACATGATAGACATTTCAGAAGTTTTGTACAGATTGAGAAGGGACAGGAGCTGCTGTTCCTCAGCTGGAATGGCAGACAGGATGGTTGTGACCTGCTAATCAGCCTCCCTGTACAGACTGTAATTTTATCTGTAGCTTTTTCTTAAAGCTGCTGCTCATACTTTGGCCTTCTGCATTTAGAAAGGTTTTTGGAGTGAGGGAACAGCAGTTAATGAGGTTTATTACGTGACAGTGCTCAGCAACTCTGTTACAGGCAAAATACAAATAAGAAGTTGGACTCATCTGACAGCACTTCTTGCTGGAAGCTGTCATCTCTTGTAGCATTTTTTCCTTTCCTTAAGAAATTGGGGAAATATTTGTAGAATAAGGGTAAAGTTATACCCAATAAAAACCTCATTTTTATTCTTCTGTGGCAACTGAGAGTAGAAAATATTTTTAAGGAAAAAGCCTATTAGACTTATTTGAACAGCCTTAAGCAATTTAATTCTGTGCATATTGCAGCACAGTCTTCTGCTTGTATTTTGTAGACAGGAGGTTTCGCAGACCAGAATTTCTGAGTTGTGATGTTAGAAAAGAACCCAGTTCTTCTCAGAACACTCTGCTCATTTTTGTTTTCATTATTTTGTATACAATGTTTCAAGAACAAAGTAAAAGAAACATGCCAGAAATATTTGGTACAGAAGTTAGTAAGTGAATCCAAACAAGACATTGGAATAATTGGTTGTTCCAATGGAGTGGGTAGAATCTGTAGATAACATGTAGCTTTTCCAGGTACAGTCTCAAGACACAATTCTCCCACTAAACTGAAACGCAGCAGAAGTTTTTGCATGTGATTTTCCATGGAATTTGGGTAGCAATATGCCCCCAGAATGTCTTGTAGAGTTTTTTTTGCTACAGGGGGGAGGGTACATGTGGCAGTGACTGAATGATTGTAGAAGTTGGAATTTTATTGTTCATGTGCAGTGAAGTTGAAAAGAGGGAGGGTCCCAGTAAGGTAAACTGTATGGAAATACTTGGTTTTAAATGCAAAAATTGAGATAAAGAGATGCTACTGCACAGACCAGCATTTTCTTTTGGGGAAAAATCCCTCTTCATTCTCCCATTTCCCTTCTCACTTCATCCCTGTGAATCTGGGTTTCCTTCTCCATTGTGGCTAAGAAGGGGAGATAAGAAGTGTCACGTAGTGCCACGTGCTTAGAAACCTGTTGGGGGAAATACTTATACCTTTGTATTAGCTTGAGCTTGGGGAAATGAATTTTGTCTGTCACTTTTTGGGTAAGTACTCCAACCACAAGTACATGTGCAGCCAAGCACTGCCGGAGTAATGTGGGTAGGTGCCTAAGCATGTAGAAGAGATGGGATTCCAGGAATTCTTCAGGATTTCCTTTAGGCAGAATTGGACTAATTAAACTCCAGCTATTTTAGTTTTTTTTCATGTTTACTCTCTGTAAGCACTGCATAAGGTATAGAGGTGCCCAGAATGGTCATTTGAGGCTGTGTGTGTAGCCAGGATGATGCATTCAGTTCCACAATGTGGAGCTGTGCTGCACCTAGCTAATAGGAAAAAAAGGTTAAAAAAGAACGATTGAAATAACTTGGAACTCTCTAGCTTCAGGATCTAGAAAAGTGGCTTGTGTTATAATACCAGTTTGGATCCAATTCAGTGTATTAGCTGTTATTCCTCACATTTCACATGCAATTGGTGTGAAACAGACTTTGATAGCCTGTTTCTGAGGCTTATACACAATGGTTTCACCTACAGTATTTTGCTTTCTTATCTCTGTTTTACGTTCTATTAGTCTAGAGGAATCAAAAGCAAAGAAGGAGATTATGTTGGTAAATTGCTATTGCTTTTCAGTTTCTCATAGATGTAAAAAGTGAAGGCTGAAAATATCTTTTGTACAGCATTATTATAGTATTACTGAGTGTGAATTGTGGAAAGTGAATTTACAAGAACTTCTTTCTCAAATTAAATTATTTCTTTTGTTTAACTGTTGCAGTAAGTATTTTTTTTTCACATTTTATTTCCTTTAAAAGTATTATCTTCCAGGAAGATTTCAGACAAAGTTAATATTAATGAATAATTTTAAGAGAAAAGTTTAATTATTGATGAATGACACCTCAAAGTCAGTAATGTGCTGGAGCAAAACCAGTAGCTTCCTGAAGTCAGATGGTTGGATTAAGGCTTGTCAATCAATGATTTCCAGCAGTACACAGGAAAACAATTTAGCAGAGCATTACATTCAACATCTGGCATTCTCATTTATAAAACCTCTGTTGTTTCTCTTCCCATGCTTTCTGTAAAAGTGCTTCTGTTCTAAGCAGAGTGACCAGTTTACCTGGTCTTTCATAAAGCTTGAGAGCTGCAGATTCATCTCAGATCTATGAAGTTAAGAAATACCAATTTATGTTCTCTAAAACCCTGGGTTTTCTGCTGACCCTTTGGGTTTCTGCACCCAGAGAGCTGCTGGGACAGTGGAGGGCAGTGTATCGCAGCCTCCACACAGGGTGACAATGCGATGTGTGGGATGTCATCGAAATACATGAGAAGTGGCTGAAATTTCCAACACCTGTCTTCTGTGGGATGTCCTTATAATTGCAGTTATGGTGTTTTTGTAATTTCTGATTTTTTGGAGATGATATTTATGTAAATTGAATCAGGCAGGTATTTATGAAAGAAAATGAAAAGAAAAAAACCAAAACAACCAAAAACCATGCTATTTTTCTGATTGGTTACCATGATAAGTATTTCTTAGAGATCAAGTCAAACCCTTGACCCACTCCCGCTGCGGTTCCCAGCCCATGGCACTGAGTGCCACATCCAGTCTCTTTTTAAATATCTCCAGGGACAGAGAATCCACTACTTCCCTGGGCAGCCCATTCCAATGTCTGATCACCCTCTCTGTGAAGAAATTCTTTCTAATATCCAATCTAAACCTCCCCTGGCACAACTTGAGACCATGCCATAGAGATAGATTGGAGACAGAAGTCTCTGAAGGCTTGTTCAGTCTTCAGTGAGAGCCTTTGCAAATACTGTAATGTGCACTAGGAGTAAGTAATGTCACGCAAGAGAGGTTCATTGCTAACTGTGACCTTAAGTCTAGGCACAGCTTCGTGAGGAGATGAGGGCAGAGCGTGTTAATGTGGACGCAAACTTCACAGCGGCACCGTAACGCGACAGTTTAGATGGTATTCGAGATTTCAAAAATCTCTTAAGAATTCACATTGAGGTCTCAAAAATCTCTTAGGAATTCACATCGAACGGCGCGGTTGAGGCGTTTCTTGTATTGCTGCAGAGGATTTTCCTCTCTGATGCTTAATGGGAACCCGAGAAGCTGAGGCAGAGCTGAGGCAGTAGCTGAGGCAGTAGCTGAGGCAGTAGGTGAGGCAGAGCTGAGGCAGTAGGTGAGGCAGAGCTGAGGCAGTAGCTGAGGCAGTAGGTGAGGCAGTAGGTGAGGCAGAGCTGAGGCAGTAGCTGAGGCAGTAGGTGAGGCAGAGCTGAGGCAGTAGCTGAGGCAGTAGCTGAGGCAGTAGCTGAGGCAGAGCTGAGGCAGTAGCTGAGGCAGTAGGTGAGGCAGAGCTGAGGCAGTAGCTGAGGCAGTAGCTGAGGCAGGAGCTGAGGCAGGAGCTGAGGCAGTAGCTGAGGCAGAGCTGAGGCAGGAGCTGAGGCAGAGCTGAGGCAGAGCTGAGGCAGTAGCTGAGGCAGTAGCTGAGGCAGTAGCTGAGGCAGTAGCTGAGGCAGAGCTGAGGCAGTAGCTGAGGCAGTAGCTGAGGCAGTAGCTGAGGCAGTAGGTGAGGCAGAGCTGAGGCAGTAGGTGAGGCAGTAGCTGAGGCAGAGCTGAGGCAGTAGGTGAGGCAGTAGCTGAGGCAGAGCTGAGGCAGTAGCTGAGGCAGTAGCTGAGGCAGAGCTGAGGCAGTAGCTGAGGCAGAGCTGAGGCCCCGCCATGCCGCTGCCAGCCCCGCTAGATGGCGGCCGCTCCCTCCCGGTGGCGGCGGAGCGGGGCACAGCTCTCTCCCTCCTTCCTCAGGCTGAGCTGGGGGTCTGCCTCCTCCTCCTCCTCCTGAGTAAGAACGGTGCACAGCCTCCGTCCTCACACCGTGTGTAAATACAGCACTGTTGGTATTTTACGATTTGTGCAGCTGCTGAGCTCTCTGATGCGGCACGATTTTAGAAAGCGGAGGTGGCCTCTCGCTATTGGTAAAGGAATTTTCCCAGTATCTTCCGAGAAGAAGGAAGTTTTATAACAACCAAATTAACAATGAAATTATTTGTTAGCCATCTAGGTCGTCTGGCCACTGGAAAAGTGTAGTGCAAGAAGGGCTGGACTTGATGATCTCTGAGGTCCCTTCCAACCCAGCCAATTCTGTGATTCTAAGAGATGCTTCTTACTTATTTATCTTACTTAATCTTACTCATTCTGTGTATGAGAGAGAAATTTGTGAGGTTTTGTTTCGGGGTGTTTTGTAGCAGCTTCAGCTCATTTTAAAGAATGCAAAACTTTGTGCAGGTTTGGGGTTTTGGGGTGGTTTTGTTTGTTTGTTTTGCTGGGGGTGGAGAGTGGTGGTTAATGTAAAATACCCATTTATGTACATTAAGTAGGTAATTTCTTGGAAGACCAGCTGTTGAGGATGTCAAGGCTCCTGTTTCTAAAGCAAACTCCATGTTCTGGTAAAGGAGTAATATCGTGAAAACACAATGAATTCAAATTCTTCCAGATGCACAGAACAGCCAGTACTTGGAACAGCATGAGCTTATCTTTAGTGTTCATTTTGACAGATTGCTAGCATTCAGCTTTGTAACTTTCAAAGAGCATTCTAACCCTAATTAATTGAAAATTATTACAGAAACATTTGTTGGAGGGAAGTTTTTGTGAACATATGTTTCTCCTGTGTGCACATACATAGTATGAAGTAGATTTGGGGGGGAAAAAAAAGTTAAGCACAAAAGCAGAAAACAATAGGCAGAAGAATTTGCTACTGTGATTGGGTTTTGAACAAAATACATCAAGAGAAGTATTTAGCTATCTTACAAGAATACTTGCTCAGTTTTAAGGACTTTCAATGACTGAAAACAGAAACATCAATTTGACAAGTCTGAAAAATGTCAAATCCAACCAAAGGATTCATTTTACAGATACAGCCACTTAAATGTTAGGGCATGTAACAGCTTACTTGTAACTACTTGTGGGCTTACAAATGTTAGCATCTTTTGATTTTAATCTGTTCATTAAAAGCCTGATAGAAGGTGGTAAATTATCTGCTTTTCATTTGATTTCTCCAGTTCTTCTGTTCAGCAATTTTAGCTGAATTTCATGTTTTTATTGGATACAAATTGAGCAGAGATAATCTTATTTACTTCATTATGTGTGTCTGTTCAAGACCAATAATACTGATTCTGTTCTAAAATTATCATTTACCAGCTGCTTAAAAATCATACTGCTTTAGATTCTTGTGCATATGGTTTTCTGTATTTCATATGGTCATAAAACCAGGGTGATGGAAAAACTGAGGGTGATGGATCACTAAGTCCAGTGATCTTTGATAGTCCTTTAGTCCAGGAGAGATTGGTTGTTTTTTTGATTTCCCCCCCAAAGTGTGTCAGTTCTGGCTGAAGCTCAATGTGTTATGGTACATATATTGAAAATATGAACAGTGTTGGAAATTTTAACACAGGATTCCAAATGGTATCTTGGGTCCTTGCAGAAAGTGATGTTCAGCAAAAATGTTAGGGTTCCTGTGATGCTAGTCAGCAGGAGTTATTTGCAAATACTTTAGTATTAACCTGAAGGCAGTCAAAACAGTATTAAAAGTTAAAAATATTTAGCTGGATCATATGGTAGAACTATTTTAAGAGGATTTCTTAAGTGCTTTATGAACTTTTATAAACAACCCCTTTGTTTCTCCCTTGTGTCCATAACCAAACAAGTGAGATGCATATATATATGGGGAGATCTGCTGTGAATCATTTCCATGTGGCACAGTTTGTAGGAGGTGTAGTATCTTTGATTCAAAGAAACCATACCCACTCAGGAATACAGGTCATTTATAGTCACAAAATGGAAAAAGCACATTTCAAGCAGCGAACAAGCTGAGAAGTGCCAGAGTTTTAATTGAAAACTGGAGGTCGGAGAGGAAGAGGTGGGTGTTGGTGTGAGGCAGAGTGAATGTCAGCAAGGCCAGAGGTGCTGCATTTGTATTGCCTGATGTATGCATCTGCAAGTGATTCCTGTCAGCAACAAAGTGGAGGATGAGTGTGGTTTCTGTTTCTAATGGTGGACAGCTTGCTTTATAATATCAAACAGCAGTAGATGCATGCAAGTAATGGGGTGGTAAAAGAGGGGTCTGTGGAGTTGAGGAAGAGATGTTCTGGCAGGGTAGTAAGCTCAGGGTTTCTAATTTGAGCTGTGTAAAAAGTAGTTTAAACTGTCCATAATTTGTGAAGACAGTGCACATGCTGAGCATTACTTAATTATTCATCTGTCTGTTTCTCTTGACTATACATGGAGGCAAAGAATGGTTTATTTTTTACTTACAGTTTTAGAAGAGTTTAATACCATACTCATTAAGCAGTGTAGATCCCTTTTCTGATAATATGTGTTCTATGCTCAGGTAAAGTATCAGAAGACTACAAATATAGTCCCTGGTACATCTAAAAAAAAGAAATGGTACTGTGCATTTAGTGATGATGATATCCAGAACATGAGGAACCTAAGAGGACAAAATTAAAATGCAAGGATATTAATAACTTTCACTGAGTTTGACAATCAGCAAGAGCATCAGGTAGATGTAATGCCTTGTTACTAAAGTTTTTTGTTGCTGAATTTCCTTCAAACTTCTGTGTTTGTCCACATTCTTTTTTAAAGAAGGGATTCCTTTTAGGGGTCTGTAATCAGTTATGCTATTGTAGTTGCATGATACTAATAATGAATAAGATGGTGGAATATCAGATACTGTGGAATTTGAAAGTACAACTTTCTTCTGTGCCCTGTCACTGTAGAGTGGAAGTTCCTGCTTTAAAATATTTGGGGTATGTGATTGGCAGTGGGGTCAGTGAGAAGAATCAGCTGGCCTGGTTGTTTGTCCCAGTTTCTTGATACTTACACCAAATTATGATTAGAGTAACTTAAACCATGTTAAAGCAAGCAGCTTTTTTATTGTCATACTACCATCCCTTGCAATTTACAGCTCCTTCCTCCTGTCATTTCCAGTTTATCTTATCTTTCCCATTAAACTGTTGCAATTGTGGTAAGCACTTTGCAAATTCTCTTCTTCTTTATGCATGCCATTACTGGTCTTCCACTTTGTACATGAAACACTGGTAGCAGTTTTATGATGTGGCTGTACAGCCTCAGCTGTATAGCTGTGTAGCAGTGTAGTCCAAGTCTACAGTTAATCATGCCCAGCTGTGTGCTTAGTCACACTTCTTCATCCTAATTCATCATTTCCAGTTAATTCCCACTAGCTGAGCAGAGTCATCAGGTATTTTAGTTTTTATTATAACATGTAATTTCAGCCCTCAGGTCTTCAATCCCTCAGTATTGAGGCACTCTGGATCATTCTGTGGGTGCTTCTTTCATAGAATCACAGAATGGGCTGGGTTGGAAGGGACCTCAGAAATCATCAAGTCCAACCCTTGATCCACTCCCGCTGCGGTTCCCAGCCCATGGCACTGAGTGCCACATCCAGGCTCTTTTTAAATATCTCCAGGGATGGAGAATCCACTACTTCCCTGGGCAGCCCATTCCAATGTCTGATCACCCTCTCCGTGAAGAAATTCTTCTAATATCCAACCTAAACCTCCCCTGGCACAACTTGAGACCATGCCCTCTTGTCTTGCTGATAGTTGCCTGGGAAAAGAGCCCAACCCCCCCCTGGCTCCAGCCTCCTTTCAGGGAGTTGTAGAGAGCGATGAGGTCTCCCCTGAGCCTCCTCTTCTCCAGGCTGAACACCCCCAGCTCCCTCAGCCTCTCCTCACAGGACTTGTGCTGGATCCCTTCACCAGCCTGGTTGCCCTCCTTTGGACCTGCTCCAGGACCTCAATCTCCTTCCTGAACTGAGGGGCCCAGAACTGGACACAGGACTCGAGCTGTGGCCTCCCCAGGGCTGAGTACAGGGGCAGAATCCCTTCCCTGGACCTGCTGGCCACGCTGTTCCTGATCCAGGCCAGGATGCCATTGGCCTTCTTGGCCACCTGGGCACACTGCTGGCTCATGTTCAGCTTCCTGTCAATCCAGACTCCCAGGTCCCTCTCTGCCTGGCTGAGATCAAATCCCCAGAGATTCATACAAATCCCTGGAGCACTCTGACAGGGTTTCTGATGCCCTCACTTCATGTCTTCCCTGGCTTCACTCACCCTTGCAGAGGTGAGGCACTGCAGCAGAGCTTGGCAGCTTTTGTTCAGCTTCAGCCTGCCATGCCATGTGCCAGCAGTGGCCAGAGCCCTTGCAGCAGGGGTGCCTCAGTGCCCCTATCCACACACCCTAGGCACATTCTCTAAATCCACTGTCTCCAGGTCTAGCTCATACATTAAACGGGGAGAGGCTCAGGCACTGGTAGGACACAGGGCTGACCAGTGCACGGGGTGGTTGTTCCCAACTGATAACACTGGCTGCTCCTGAGGGATGAGGTGGCACTTTAAAGCAAGGCTGATGAGTCCTTTTGTAAACAGTACTGGTTAGCAGTGCTTGAAAAGGGGAATTTATGAAGAATGAATGTCTGCAGTTTTTAATAAAATGTTTAAAGATATCTGCACAGGCCCAGCTCTCTGTTCCGATTTTAAATGTTACAGTCCCTCTAATTCTGGATTATTTTGACTAGGCACATCTGTTAAGACTCTTCTTCTGTCTCTCCTCTCCCCAAAGAACATAAGCCTCTAGATGTGCACAGTTTCTGTCTTACTGTGAGCCTTGGTGGCTATCACATACTTAATGAAGGCTATTAACCACCTGGTGATTAAATTGAAAGAGAGAAAGGAGAGTAACTTGAAATAGGACAGTGATTAAAAAGAAAGACGATAACTAGCTTGCATCACAGAATTAAAAAATGTGTTTCCAAAACAGGATGCCTTAGAATACACAATTATTATGAAATTATTAAACTTGATTTATTTTGGGAACCACATTTCTGTATGTCACATCTGAAAAGTTCACAGAAAGCTTTTTCAGGTGTTTCTTCAGAAGGTGTTTTGCTCATGTTGTCTAACCTGGTTTGCTTGTTATAGCTCTCTGCCTTCCCAGCATGTTGAGTCAATAACTTTGAGAGGGAAGCTTACCTGACCTTTTAAACTCTCCAGTTAAATTAGTAACATGCACGTTACATGTTTTTTCTGTTCTATTTAATGTTACTAACTATCTCACTATTACTAATATTCTCCACCTAAATGCCTTTTGCAAAATGTCATTGAAAAATCATGGTTACCATTAAAAATCATTACCAGATCAGGGGTAAACAACAGAAAAACAAACTGTATCGCGAAACGTAACTCATGGCTCTTAATGAGCCCTATAAAACAGTGGATGACAAATTTGTTGGTTCATAATGATTTAAGTAAATTAATAAAGTCGTGTTGGTTTTGGGGACCTGTTTTCTGCTTTTAATGTCTGATGGTAATTTTCCAGTAGTCTACTTCAAATGAAAACATTTGAAAGTGAACTCACATAAATTTGCGTTTCTGTTTATGTTGACATTGTTATTTATTTTTGTAGAGAAAAACCCCTCCTTTATCATCTTCTTTCAGAAATATTTTGGAATCTGCTGAAGAAATGTCATCTTTCTTTTGACATTCATGTTTTGTTTGGGTTTTTTCTTTCATTTTAGTTTCTATGAAGTAGTGTAAACTGTAGCTTAATTTGATCTGGCATCCCTGCAGTTGAACATTTGTAAGTATCTTGTACTGTGGCCCATCTGGGTTGCCATAGAAACCAGAGACCTCCATCCTCCTTCTTGTTGGAAATGGAATCAAAACAGTGCATCAGAGTGACTTTTTTCTAATACAAGTGCGAGCCCTGTGAAGAGCCAAAAAGAAAGGTTTCTCACTGGTTTTATGCTCTTCTGGCCTGCTGTAGCTGTTGTTATAGTACCCCCTGTGTTCTTTGGAATATCTGGCAGCTGGGTAATAGAAAAAACATAAGCGTCATGAAAAAGCCAAACTTGTGTGGTTAATCTTGTTCACAGCTTTTTCCTCTCTATCTTTTCTTGAAGTGTTTGCCTTAGATTAGGCTGCTAACTAGTAAAGGAAGTACAGAACATGTTACTGCAAATCATTTGTGCTGCAAGGAATTCAGCTTGTACACGTGACTTAATGTTTCTCTACACTGATCCTCTTAGAAGAAAAAACAGCCAAATAATTCTGGCAAATGCGTTAAAAGTTTTCACTTTCAAAATAGTAGAAATGTCAAGTGATCATTCTTCAAAGCCATGTGGATTTAACAGATATAATTGCAAATTCAAATACCATCTCCTTTCCTCCATGTATGCTCCAGCTGTGTACTCAGCAGTTTTGCTGGCATGCTGGTGAGTGGTTGTATCTCCCCCACAGGACAAAGAACCTTTGAAATCACTGCTGAATACTAACCAGCACTGCCAGTTGTAGATGTTTGTGGATTTCCAAAATAGGTTGAGAAATTATTTCCTAAATAGCGACTTGCTCATCGAGTGCGAGACTGGCTCTGTCAGCACAAAGGGGGCACAGGAACAGTTTGATTTTGTGTGTGGGAGAAAAATCTTAGTACAGTCTGTTCATGCTGAGTGTGCTGTTGCTGGCCTAAAAGCAGCTGCCTCTGCAGCCTCTGCTGCTGGTGTGGTTTCTTGAGCAATATGGGTCACTGGGCAGGCTTCTGATATGCTTTAAATTAATTAAGGAAATCAGGTTTTGCTCCTGTGCAAAAGATGGGTCATCCAATTCAGAGAGCTACACAGTCTGAGAAGCTGTGCTTAAAGGGTTGGAGCAAAAACTCCTCTTTTGTCATTGTTAAACTGGAAGAGGAAGACTAGGAATGGGGAGTCAGAATGCTACTATCCTGCATTATTTGTCTAGCTCATAATAAATACATTCGAAATGCAGAGCAGGTAAGGGGCACTGAATTATTGTTACTCTTTGCACAGTACTAGTATGTGTTTAATATTTAAAAAGATTTTTGCAGGCTATGTTTTTGGCCTGAAGAGCTTACAAGCTAATTATGCAGCCTGCCAGTGGGGAAACAAAAGAGGAAAACCAATGAAGAATGTGGGCCTGTGGGGTTAAACTGAGCATGGGTTACTGGTCAGTTCTTACATGTATGTATGTGAAAGATGGACTTTCTTCAATGAGGTGGTTATTTCTAATACCTTGAAAAAAATCTCAGCTTATACTCTGCACTGCTTGTGTTACCTCAGAGCATGGGCCTGACCTATCAATGAGAAGAAACTTCTTTTAAAAGAAGTGTGCCCTTTTTTCCCAGTCAAGCTGAAAAAATAAAATATCTTCTCTTGCTAGTATTGCCTGCCAATGAGAAAGGACTAGTTTCTCTTGTCAAACTTTGCTACTTTTTGATTCAGCTTTAAATCCTCTGTGAATGCCCTTTGCTTGTGTAAACCTATTTATTCTTACTCCTTTCTGTGTTTTCTGATTTTTATTTTGTTTTGTTTAGAGCTTATTTTTGTTTTCTCCTGAGCTTCCTCTCTACTAGTGACAGCTTGACTTTTTTTGTGCACACTGACAAATGTATTCTGCATTAAGTGTTGTTTTGATACCAAGATATTCATATAACAAATTAAAGAAAAGCCTACTCTACTGATAATGAATAACTCCTTTACAGCATGAAGTAAAGTATTTCTGTTTGTGCATTAAAATCCTTACTCTCTTTTAAATTTTTGCAACACCCAGCTTCCACTGACATTTCTATTACAACTTATTCATACTTTCTTAGCTTTTGGTCATGGTGGTTCTTTTTCTAAAGTAAAGTTAGATCACTAGTTACATGCCCTTGCATGTATTTACTGATATAACTGTGTGGGTGTGGAGTATAGATGTAAAAGCCTCTTTTCTCTGCTTACATTCTAATGCAATTCCAAATAAAAACAACAAAGTATAGTTTTGTCGAAGTGAACAAATAGATATGCCCTATTTTCTTGAATATGTGCCCCATCGTATTTATTAACAGAAACCCTGAAGCTTTTTTCTCCAAAAACATCCCTTCATTTCAGCATCAGTTTGGTTTATTCAGGGTTAATAGAAGGGAAAATGTTATCTCAGCTGCTGCTTTCCTCTAATGGCCCCCCTACCTCCGACCTCACAGAAATGACACTGTAATGCTGAAGCTTCACTTCTGCTTCTCATTTTGTGGTGCTTATCTGAGACAGTTAGGTGAGGGCTCATTTTTATGCACTAGAATTAAAAAGGGTACACATTATGGGTATGAAAACTTAATTACATGCTGATTGCAAAGGCAGGGCAGCTTTAAGGTAGTTCTCTACTTTAATAATAGAGCTTGAGATCCCAATATGAGAGAGTTACCAGACCTGAGGACATAAAGCAAGACAGCTTGCTCTAATAGCCTATGTTTCAGTTGCTAGGCTTCTGTAATCTTTCAGCCTTTCTCAACAGTGCAACCTGTGTTTCCTTAAAAAAAAAAAAAAAATTAAAAATCCATCGGTGCTAAACCATGGGGAGATAAAGTACTGTGTTGTAATTTACAGCTCTTAGTGACAGGTGTGATAGGTGACTTGGGACATACCTGAGAGAGACTTGCTGATGCTGATTTTCAAAGTCCATTTGTGTGTTCTGAGCTAATGCTTCCAAATATATTTACAGCTGAATTGTCATGCAAGAAATGCTGAGTGAGGGCCAATGGGAATAACACTTTGTTTCATTAAGACTGCCTGGTACCTCTTGCAGGTATAGCTAGTCAGACTGGTTTGTAGCAAGAAATGTGTTCATCCATTAATATATTGCATGTTCTCTGAAATAACTATCAAGCCAAGCATATGGTCTCAAAAAGGAACTTGCACTTCATTATGTTATGAAAAAATACAGTAGTCTGTTTAATCCTTTCTTAAAAAAAAAAGTTAATTTGCTTTTAAAAGCATGAGCGTGCAGAGGCAAAGAAAAAATCTGCATCTCCTGTAAAAACACACTTATTATCTGTGTTTACTATTGGAAAAAAGTGAATTACAAGAGAGCTTATTTTCTATTTCTTACCTCTCTTTGACAGAGAACTCCTTGGAGAATTATAGAAATTAATCAAAGCCTTCTTCAGAGTTAATTTTACATCTGTAGCATTTACAGACTCCCTTTAAAAGTTTTCACAAAGTAGTATACAGAATATATAATAGTTATACAGAAAATTTTAGCCAGTTGTACTAGGACTCTTTTCTAACCACTTACAATGAGGTACTTAAATTAGTATTTGTGATATCAATAGTCTTCAAGGGTTATTATGACAACGGTATAGAAAACCTCAGCAATTCTCTCCTGGGAGTCCTCTAGACTTTGTTTCTCTATGTGTTAAGCTAAAAGATCTCTTCACCCACCTCATGGCCTGCAAAACCCTCAAGAGATTTTTATTGACATGATTAATAAAGTACTTGTATTATTTTTGACAGATCTGTGAAAAGAGAATGATGAGCCAGTGTAGAGCAAAATTTTTCCTTCTGAAATATTTTCTAAGAGGTGCTGGGAAAAGAAGAAACATTGCCAAAAAGTTCTGAGGAGGCATATTCCCAGATGATGTTAAGAAAAGGTCACATAAACTGCAATATGGTATTCTTTGGAAGTGAGCTTGTCCTGCTTGTCAGAAAACAATATTCCAAATGGTATTAGCAACCATGGGATGCCCAGAGAAGTAGAAGCACCTCTGCAATGCTTTATTCCAAAAGCAGTTTCAGCATGCAGTGCTTACAGCCACGAATTTTGGAGCTTTTGGTCACGATTGTAGTACATACTCAAAAAAATATGAGAGAGCAAGTAACAAAGGCATAAAAGTACAATTCATGTGTACATAAGTTCAAAATTCTTTGTTACAGAAGTAAAAATTAATTGTGGCATAAAAATGGGATTCTGCCTTTCTTCACTGTGCTATTCTTGACTGTCCTGACATATTTTAATCCAAGCTCAAACAAGATTTCATTGAGGTTGAGCTTTGAAGCACTGCAGATACATTTTTACAAAGCAAAAGGTATGGACATGTTAGATAATTTTATTCCATGTTTTAATTACATGTGCTTCAAATTTATGAGTTTTGAGAGTGAGCATCATTTGTAGAGAAATTACAAAAATTCAAAATGTATCTTAGTTCATATCAAGAGCATCCCAACAAGTACGTTCGTTGTTCATCCAAAAAAATTATTGTTACAAAGTTACTTAGGTTTGCCCTTTGAGCAAGATCATTTAAGAGGGAAGAACTAACTGCCCTCTTCAGCTTTCCTGAGGTAAACTTGATAGTTTTGGAATCACTGTTTTGAGTCACATCCAGGTATTCTGAATTTATGTCATATTGTAGGCTTAGATAACATAAGTAAAATTGCATTGCATTAAAGATAGGATTGACATGTTTGGATAAAATTTAAGAAAATTTGGGAAAGGAGGACCAAAATCTGTTAGAAAACAACTAAGACAAAGAAAGCAGGTTGTATGTTAAGTGCCTTTAATGGTCACTCTAAAAAGCAGGATTAAGTTGCAATGTTAACCTTTCTGTTAGAAGAAAAGGACTCCCTCCATTTCCTTTGTACTGGGGGAGGATCTTGACAACATTCACCAGAACTCTGAAATAAAGTTCCTTTACCATTCTGAATATGGGTAGTGCTGGATTTATAGCTTGCCTTGTAGCACAAACAGATTTTGTTTCTGGCACTTCGAAATTAGCAAGACTTAGAACAGCAGATCATTTTAAAATACTAGCTGAAAGTTGGGAAATGCTGTAGAAGAGACTAAATTGGATTTATTTGTGGAGATGCATGCAGATGTAATGAAAAGAATATCACCATTACTTACTTACATAGTGTGATATACAACTTTTTGTTGTGAAGTCATTTGAAATAGTTAAAAATTCCAACACAGAGTATAAAATGTTGTTTGAAAGTGCAGATTTTGAAGAGTTTTGTGTATTTTTTTTTATAACTTGGATTCTGTTCCAGGTGGTTTACAATCCTTTCTTCCAAATTCGTTTCTCCTTTATCTGTGTAAGCATGTGCCGATCCTGTTGCTCAGTATACACAAATGCTAATCAGCCTTTATGCACATGGAGAACAGCTTTCCTGGCACCGAGTTTAAAACTCCTATAGAATCCATTATTAAATGAAGAAGTCTCTCTTTCTAGAAAAGCCTATTATTTATGTTGTCACCACTGAGAAGGTTATAGCTAAATATAATGCTGTTTGTTAATAGTGTGGTCTTCAGAACATACAACAAACAACCCCAGATACTGAAAGTGCAATAAAAAAAGATTTACATTTTAAAAGTCATTTCCCTTCTTTGTGCTCTAGTTGCATACGCTAGCATGATCTAATTATAATGTAATGACAGCTTCTTTTCTACTGCCCTGCATGCTTTAATGCTCTAAATGCATTTCTTTTGGCAGGTCTCTGCAGTGAGGCAGCAGCACAGTAACTGTTCAGTTCCCTGTAGTGAATAATTGCCTAGATCTGCATTTGGCTTTCAAATGGTAGATCATGTATCTACGAAGTACAAGGAGTAGAGTTGTGAGGGAAGTGTGTAGGGTGAGGCTGGTGTCCATCTGAGTATAATTTCTCTGAATATGATTGTGGCTCAGTAATAGAACTTCAGCCCAATTTCTGCTGAGTCTTCCCTGTGTTACACCTGCTGGTCTGGCAGGCTCTGCTGAGCCAGTTTGTGCTGCTGGTATGAAGGCATAGGGGAGCTCTCATGGGGAAGGTTAATGGAGTATAATTAGAAAGAAAAATGAGCTGCTCCACCACACTATCTCACTCTACCTGCACTGACAGTGACAAGTGCCCTGATCTTTTATAAACCCTAGAGCAGAGGTTTAACAATCTAAAATTATGACAGTATAGCTGTCAAACAAGCACACTGTGAAGAAGTAATCTGAATTTATGGATGGGATTGTTTACATTCCCTTCTGTGGTCTCTGTTAGTGCTTTTTTTATGTTGGATGTTGTCCGTATTGATACAACAGGTCTGAAATGCATTTTCCTGTGATGTGGCCATCAAAGTTGGACAGATCCTTGTTTCATGTGAGGCTTCTTTGTGTCTACACCTCACGTAACTGCTACCTTGCAAGATGAAGTGATAGCACCTTCCTAAGGCATTTGGTTACAAAGGAATTAAGCTGTCATAAAGAAGAGTTCTGGCAGGAGCAAGAACAGCTACTGTGGCGTAGGTTCCAGGAGGTAACCAAAATTTAAGGTTTAGATATGTAATTTGAGATTAGATGTTAATACCTGGTCATGTTATTTAAATTAGGAACTATGATTTTTAAAATGCCATCTTCATAAAATTCTTTTTGTCTTCCATCTAGCACATCTTTTTGTTTGTTTGGTTGGTTGGTTTTGTTTGTTTGTTTTTCTTTAAAAGTTTACTAATAAACTTCAGTTGTCATGGCTTAGGCCCAGCTGGTATCAACCAGGCTTCCACCTGCTCACCTCCCACTCCCACTGTGACCAAATTCATGACCAAAGCATCATGAATTGATATAAGGATAGGAAGGTTTTTCACTCCCCAGTTATAGTTACAGGCAAAATCATACTCAACTTGGGAAGAAAAAATGAAGAAAAAACTAATTTAATCTGCCAGGAGAAACAGGATCAGATCTTAATGCCTCCCCCTCACCTCTCCCTTCTTCCTGGGCCCTGATCACTTCACTCCTGCCTCCTGCCCAGCAGCACAGGGGGATGAGGAGTAGCAGGATTTTAGTATCAGTTCACCCCATCTTGTTTCTTCTGCATTTTCCTTGTCAGGGGGAGAAGCATTCCTCACAGCCTTCCCCCCCTCCAACGTGGGGTCTGTCTCATGAGAGAATCCTTCAGGAACCCCTGGGCCATGAGTCCCTCCCATGGGGTGCAGTCCCTCAGGAACTGCTCCATCCCGGGCTGCCCACAGAGTCACGGCTGCTGTGGGAACAGTCACCTCCCCTGCCACGGGCTCCTCCATGGCTGCAGCTCCACATCTGCCCCTCTCTGCCATCCTGCACAGGCTGCAGCTCCACATCTGCCCATCTGTGACCCTTCAGGGGCCACAAATCCACATTTACCCCACTGTGCTCCTTCAGGGACTGCTCCACCCGGCTCCTCCATGGCTGCAGAGGAACAGCCTTCTGCCTCACCACAGGCTGCGGGGAAACCTCTGCTCAGGCACCTTCTCCCCCTCCTTCCTCACTGACCTTGGTGTTTTCTCTTCAACACTGATTACTCTCACTTCCACCTCTTCTCTGCTCTGTAGGCTGTTTTTTGTATTTTTGCAGTTTTGTTTTCCCTTCCCATATTTGCTCAGCCTTTGCCAGAGGTTGGCAGAGTTGGAACCAGGGGAGCTTCCAACAGCTTCTCACAGGAGCCACCTTTGTGGCTCTAAAACACAACAGCACTAACCCCAAACAGTTGTGAACTGTACCTAGGAAGTAGAGAGAAGACACCACACATCAAATCCAAAAAGGACAAGGAGACTGATCAGTTTAAGTTCCTGCATGTTAGAGGTCATATACTGGTGTGATGTCTTCTCACCTCAGGGAGACTAGGACTTTTTGGTCATCAGGGGACTAAGTTTTTGTCTTGCACATCCTTGTGTTGCTGAGAACAGGTGGCAGATTGGCCTGCCCATTATTCTGAAGGCCCTTGCAATGTCAGCAGGTTGATGAGGGAAAATTTGCCCGGCTAATAGTATCAGGAGGTCCACACCCAGCATTGCAGTAAAAGGGAAAAAAACCAACATCCCAGCAAGTCTGAGCTGGGGAAATTTTTTCCTGTTCCAAGTCAAAAATCAGTATGAATCTAAAAATGTAAAGAAGGCACACACTGAAAGGCATCAGAGGAGGAAGATAAGCTTGCTTTGCTTTTCTCTAGCTGTGGACAACATCTTGTGTTCCAGAGGAATGGGAAAAAGCAATGAGTATATCTGGTTGTTTGTGCCTCTGAACATGTTCATATTCTAAGGAGTAAGGCTGTCTTTTCAGTGCTGGAAAATCGTACTGGGAACAATGCTTGCACTTACACTCACCCTTGATAAGGGACAGGAATGAGCAGAGGCTTCCCAGATCCCTGTCTTCCTCACATATACTATACTTTAGAAAGCTGTATAACCTTACCCTAAAGACTTCAGTAGTCTGTTACCTCTCATATTAGGCTGTTCCAGCAGTTAACCAAATCTGCATCTTATTTCAGGGTTAATTTTTTTTTTTTTTTGAGTGCTTGCAGAACCATTACTTTACATTTCTCAGAGAAACTAGAAACTTGCCCATCATAATCTTTCCTTTCTGTGTACAAATATCTGTACTCAGTGAGAAGACACCTCTAAATAAACTGGATATTCTCAGTTCCAGTAATGTTTGTTGTGTCCTTGATTTTGTTTGTGTTTTTCCCTTGAACTCTCTCCAGTAGCTCTACATCTCTCATGAAAAAGGTAGATTTCCTTTTTATTGGCAAAATGCCTGTTCTTGAGTGTTTTTAAGAGAAGCAGAAGTTCACCAAATCTTCAGTTGTTGAATAGTTTTAGCCTTATTTAGGCGCTTTTTGCGCTGAGATAAATAAACACGGAGTCCCCTTCTCCTTGCCATTTGGGGTGAAAATACAGATAGTCATTCTGATCATACATGAAGCATGAGCACAAACTGTGTGTGTTTCCTTGCATGAGGAGGAGAGAAGGTGAGATTTTAGTCGTGAGAATGGCTAAAGGATGCAAGAGAATCCTGCTGAAGCTGATTAATTTTTTAGTCAAGGGACTGTGTTACTGTGCAATAGTGCATTGTAAAATTACTTGATGACTTCCTTTCTCTATGGGTTATTAAAAAAATACAAGAAGTTACTAGATTACTAAGTAGTCTTCTATTTAGATTGATAGTTTCTAAAACAGGAAGTAACTTCATTAATTTGAATTGCTCTACTGTGCCTGCTTATTTCAGACAAACTCAATTTAAAGGATGTCACATTAGGAGGTAAATGGAGGTAAAAAAAAAACCCTAGGATGTAGGAGGAGCAGTAGGACATCCCTGGCAGAGGTGTTTAGCTTAGGTGAGTGGCTGTCATGTATAGATGTGAATAACTTTCCTATAGGGGTACTTGTTTCTTCATGTTCTCCTGCAGAGGAGTAATAATCCGTGGTAATTTTTGTGCTGAAATTTTATACACCAAATTTTGGCCCATGACAGATTTTATAAGACCACATTATACATTTCTGGAAAATTAGTCAGTCAGACATCACAGAAACATCATTATGTTGAAGTACAAAAGAACACTTGTTTCATTTATGCACAATCTAGGTGGCTTTTTTTTTTTCCTAAGGAGATTGTTTTGCCTGAAACAGGCAAATGAGGTAGAGCAAAACAGAGGTGGGCAAGATAAAATTAAAATGAGCACCTTTTCTATGGTAATCAGCAGTTTTAATTTTTTTCATTACTTCAGCCTTTTTATGTTGAGGTGATCCCCACATCCTCTTACCAGTTTATATTTGCACTCAGAAGTATTTCTGGGAAGTAGAAAAACCTAAACCACAGAAAATCTTATCAAATCCTGTCAATTTCATTCCTTTCATTCCATTCCTCCTTAATTGCATTTGAAGTACTGCACCTAACTCTTTTTCCTGTACTGTTTTACCTGTTGTTGTGCACTTAATGCTCCAATCATTAAGGACTTCATTGTTTAATTATTATAGTTAATTATTATAACTTCTTACAAGTTTCTTTCCGTTACTATAAGTACCGAGTTAAGAAGGTAGATGTTACATTTATTTAATTTATAAGCTGAAGGAAAATGTGGTATCTCTGCTGCTCCCAACTAGGTCAGTCTCTGTTCCCTACTTTGTGCAAGAGTAAAAATCCTAAAACAAGAAGACAGTGATGCATAAGGCATTCATGGTACAATATTCCCTTCCAAAAATTAATTAGTCTTGTGGTGCTGCAAATGGCAAAAGACACAGTACTGAAAATAAAGTAATCAAGAAGCCAATAAAACAGAATGGTACAGAAGCTATTTTGGGTCTTTTCATTTATAATTCTAGCTATATTTTTAAGTAAAGTAAAAAATATGAGCATTCTTTTCCATTAAGAATGAAGGAATGGACATTATTTTCAGAACGTATATAATTCACTTCCAGATGATATCTAGTGACTTCAAGTAGTGTTCCTCTATCATAAAGGAAAAATCCCACTTTTTTTTTTCAAAGTGTGAACTGTTTATTTGTTCCAGAATCATACCTGTAGTAATTATATTAAGTGGTCTAAAATATAAGTATAAAATACAAGTTTACCAGCATTTTAAATAATAAAAATGTTTTTTCACATCATGATAAAACGATAAAATAATACTTATCTGACAAGATGTCAAAGTTGATTTTTATGGAGTGAAGATACAGAATCATAGAATCTTTTTGGTTGGAAAAGACCTGTAAGAATATCAAGTCCAATGGTTAACCCAACACTACCAAGTCCACCATGTCCCTAAGTACAAAATCCATACATGTGTGAAATACCTACAGGGATGGTAACTCAACCATTTCCCTGGGCAGCCTGTTCCAGTGCCTGACAACCATTGCAGTGAAGAATTTTTCCTAATACCCAATCTGAACCTTCTCTGGCACAGCCTGAGGCCATTTCTGCTTACAGTAACTTGAGTTCCATTTTACACAAGGAACTCTATGCTGGGTTTAGTAATTGTATTAAAAGTACTAAGACTGCAAAACAAGCTCACTAGTTTAGGGCTTACCAAAATTTACTGTACCATTGTGGTCTGCCTGTAGTGCTCATCAGTGTGTGTTGCTCAGTTTATCCTACATTGTGGCAGAGGGAGGAGAAGCATTTGGTTCCCCTGATGTCTTCTGCAAGCCCTTTTCAAATAATTATAGGATGGTTTGGGTTAGATCACCTGGTTCCAACCCCCTTGCCATTGGCAGGGACACCTTGCACCAGACCAGGTTTTAGACACGTAGAAGTCCTTGTATCATGCATCTTTTAGCCATTTTTTCAGGAAAGCCAGTGCTAGCAGGCAGTTGAGCAATTCAAATTACATCATCTCTCTTTCTATGATGCAAAAGGTATGCATTGCAAGGCTGTTCAGTACTTTGCCTTTTCTCTCTTGTTTTCAGAAGACTTTTATATTTTGAAGTTTAAAAAACAGGTCCTCCTTTAGCTATGTATGCTTTTCTGAATGTTTCCTGGATGAAGAAGAAAAAGCATTGCCAAATAAAGTGAGGGATCTGGTATTTCAAAAACTGTTTTACTCTGAGAACTACTTTGTTATTGATTGATTAAGATGGAAATAATGCTTAGCTAATAATGTTATACTTGAACCTTAATAAGTTTGCTCCCAGGACATTCCTTATAGCAACATATTCATCATAGTTTCTTGTATGCACAGAGAAGACAGCTTTTGACACACATATATATGGCCAAAAAGACATAGAGGCAGATTTTCTATTTAATCAAACCAAAATAATCTTCTAATGCTGTGTTAGGATCTGGTTTGTGGCATGAATAATAAAGTGGTGTTGCTAAATGTCACAGTTCTGATTACAATTATTACCTTTAAGGCAAGGTCATAAAATGTTTAGGGCTCTGTGAACTCTGTGGTGTAAATGGTTCTTGATGAGATTAGTGATAAAGATGTCAAGACAGCAAGAGCTGTGAGATGATGTAGTATGCTTACAGGGCACAGTTCAACAAATGGGTTTTGAAGTAGTCTGATAGTAACCATTGCAAGGGGGTAGCAATTACTTCTCAGGTAGAATACAGTTTGGAAGAAGGGATGTGATTATTAATTTTTTTGTATGTTCTGCATGTATGGAGAGGATTTGCATTTGTTTGTGAGGAGAGTTCAGTAAGCCAAGGTGCTGTTCCTATATTTGTAATGTTGCAGGAAAATAAATTCCTAAATTTTAGGAATACAGGGGTGGCTAGAGCCATGCAGAAAACTATTGTGTTTATGATTATGTGTTTATGATATAATTAATGTCGATATAAAATTATGAATTTTTCAATAAGAGTTTAATTAAATATTCTTAAATAAAAACGGGAAGGGAAAAAATACAATTATTAGAGAATTAGGAATATTTCTTTAAGAGTTCTGTGGTACATTTAGAGAACCTCAGTCTCACTGATACTCAGTTGCTAAGGCATATAGCTACAACTTTATACCACGTTTGGCAATTTTCAGTCGTATGGATTGTCCTTCCTGCAGTACAAACCACCTTCAGGATTTATTAAGAACAGTCAACTTAAGAACAATATTAAAACACAGTTCTAGTAAAGTGTCAAGTCTGACAATAGATGAGAGTTTCTTTCAAGCTGCCCTCTTGTTTAATCCCCTGTTTAAACAAGAATGTGCTGATATTGCCACTGACAGAAACGTGTGAGGCTCTTGTGCAGCTGCAGAGGTGTTGGTGTCAGAACAACCTACACAGGAGGGTGCAGCAAGGGGTAGTGTTGGAAATGGCAAGGATCTGCTCTTAGTTCCTGTGTAGGTGCAATCTTGGTGTCACTAATTAAGTGATTCTGGAATATGCTGTTCAGAGTCCCTCTTTATAGAGTACTAACAAATAATCCCAATAGTCTTTCAGATAGTAAAATTATTTCTGTAGTTTCAGTGTGGTATTTTTACTGCCACTTGGTAGAAGCAGCTTAGTAAATTGTGTAAGCAGTTGGCATGTACTGCAAACTTCAGTTTTACTTTCTACCTCGAGTCCTGTGTCCAGTTCTGGGCCCCTCAGTTCAGGAAGGAGATTGAGGTCCTGGAGCAGGTCCAAAGGAGGGCAACCAGGCTGGGGAAGGGATCCAGCACAAGTCCTGTGAGGAGAGGCTGAGGGAGCTGGGGGTGTTCAGCCTGGAGAAGAGGAGGCTCAGGGGAGACCTCATCGCTCTCTACAACTCCCTGAAAGGAGGCTGGAGCCAGGGGGGGGTTGGGCTCTTTTCCCAGGCAACTATCAGCAAGACAAGAGGGCATGGTCTCAAGTTGTGCCAGGGGAGGTTTAGGTTGGATATTAGAAAGAATTTCTTCACGGAGAGGGTGATCAGCCATTGGAATGGGCTGCCCAGGGAAGCAGTGGATTCTCCATCCCTGGAGATATTTAAAAAGAGCCTGGATGTGGCACTCAGTGCCATGGGCTGGGAACCGCAGCGGGAGTGGATCAAGGGTTGGACTTGATGATCTCTGAGGTCCCTTCCAACCCAGCCCATTCTGTGATTCTATGATTCTGAGTCTTAAAAGCATTAGATGTTTTGTCCAATTTAATATCTGCATAATGGGTATGGATGGCAGGAGATGCTGCTGCCAGGCAGCTCTCAGCAGACTTCAACAGGCTAGTGCAGGCTTCCAGAGCGACACTGTTTTTCCACTCACATTATCCATGTTATGCCAGATGTGCTGAGCCTCAGTTTTTGTGCAAAGCACTAAAAGAAGTTGTGCTTCAGTCCTGTTTTTTCTCAGCTGTGCAGGCTGCAGGGCCTGGGGGTGAAACATGTGAATGCAATGTGACTCACCTCACTGCTCCCACCCTCTCTGGCTCTGCCCTTGCCTTGCCTGCCTCTCTCCTCTCTTTCTCACTCTCTTTATTAGTATTTTTTTTAATCCTTTCACTAATGTTCCCCCTCCCATCATAAAGAACAAGATGGAAGTGAATTCTTGGGCCATTGCTGCTGATTTCCTCCAGTTGGGTAATCAGTAAAAGAGAAACATTATTGCTGAATTTCAAAGAGGCAGCAGTGGAAGACAAAACCTCCCTTCCTGTTCATGCCGGGTACAATAATTATTTATCTTCCTGTGCTGTGTATGTGCAGTGCATTTTTTGGCAGGTATTCCATAGGCATGTTGTGTTACTTCTTTTCCAGTGCTTTGCTCTGTCCTCCTCTCCTCCCCCTTAGGTTACTCTCTGAAAGTGTTTTTTCAGCTCTTGTTGCTTGCTGACATGGCAGTTTGATTTGCATGTTAATGTGGTTTATCTTTTCGAAATGTGATTTTAAATAATTGTTCAGCAATTGCATCTATGAATGAGCTGATAAACATGGGCCATTTGAAACTATGTGAAGTGTCTAAATTAGAAAAATGCCTTCTACCTTATATTATTTCCTTGTTCTGGAAAGGAACAAACAATTTACAGCTTTTAGGTTTTAGCAGCTTTTAGCACTTTTCTGGGTGCAGTGTAAAGTAGACCTGTTGCTGTCCATTAACAAACTCCTTGAATATCCAGAGAGGATAGACCTGTTCCCTGGCTTCAGCAGGAGCATGCATCCCAGGTCAGGGCTGGAAGGTTCCCTGTACACCTCTGACTTGCTGAACTCAGTCTTTTGCAGAAAGATTGTTCATGAGCTCACCCATTTCAGTCTTACGAAACAGGGGTGGTTGTTTTATTTGGCTTTTCAAAGTTCTAGTCCTTAAATCTGCCAATTTAGGAACCTGCACCTTTTTTAATCTTCTTTTGGGATAGAGGTACACATTCAGTGTGTGAGGCAGTGTGCTTTTTTAACTTATCATAAGCAAGATATTCAGAACCAAAAGTCTAAAGTATACAGAAGGAACAATGCAGAGAAAAAGTATTTTGTTAGCTCAGAGATTCAAAATCCTGTGGTAAAGAAATTTGAGGGGAAAAATTGTTTCAGTTCACTGTAAACAGCTGGATTTGTTTTTTTCTTTATTCCATCTCTGGTTTGTACTTTGTCATAATGATTCAGAAGAAAAATTTAAATATTTTATATCGTCAGAATGCTTTGTTTCACTTTGGTTTTGTTTTCTTTCCCTTTCTATGTAAGGAAGCAGCCTACTCTGTCACCAGAGGTTTTCTGGCCATTGTGTTTCCAGTAGAGCTCTCTAAGTCAAGCCCTTTCCATGTCTGTTGACCTAACTGTCCTCCTCCCAAACTAACCTTGTTGTGTAACACTTTTACAGTGTATGTATGCTCTTGAACAATGGATCTTAAGTAAATACCTAAATATTTTTAAAGCTGAATTATTTTGGGGGTAGTTGGAGTTCAGAAAAAATTCCCATTTTCTATCATGCCTACAAAAGGTAAAAAAAGTCTAGTGGTGTTTTTCACCCTCATCTGAACTTAAATATAAGAGGAGTGTAAATTGTGAGCCTTTTTTACCAATGAGGCAACATGGTATGTTATGCTGCAGGTCCACTGGTCTGTTTTTATATCTGTTGAGTTACTGTATAAGCTAGACAATGGCTAGCAGGAAAGAAACTTCTTTTAAAATAATTTAAAACTTTCCTGGAAATTTTAATGTAATATGAAGCCTTTTAGCTTGGAGAAATAAATCTCTGCAGCTTCCTTCCCATGCAGGTAGCCCTATTTGATTTTCTTTCAGGTGACAATATTTAAGAGTGACAACACAACTCCTGCCCTTCCCATTCCCCACTTTGCACTCAATCTGGCTGTCTCACCACTCAGTTTATACTCTTGGTACAAAGTGTCATACCTGTTGCCTTCAAGTCAGCTTTGAGTTTAACCTGAAGTCTTTTTTGTTACTGTAGGAATGGTGCACATTTAAAGGAGACAGAAGCTTTAGAATATGAATGCAAACAAGTCTCATCTGAACATAAGTTAATGAGGTCTTGCAGGCATTTCTGAATAGGTTGAATTTGGATGGGTGGTTTTCTGAAAGGACAGCAAGGTCACTCTGCTGGGCAGCAACTCTCCTCTGTAACCTGGTTGGACACTCTGTTCATTAGATAATACCAATGTTTAATGTTCTAAAAAGAGAAATCCCAGTAAGCTTCTGAGCAGTGTTTTATATTCATGAAATAACTGCAACTTAAGGTGTTATTCTCTTCTCTAGTATCTGCAGCTAAATAACTGGTATAATTTCTGATTATGGTTTTGTTTACCTGTTAGAAAAGAGTGGTGGAACAGCTTCGAAAGAATTTGATAGTGAAGCAGGAGCAGCCAGACAGTAAGTTCCAAATACAGCCATTGGCACAGTCAGAAAACAAGCTACAGACAGCACAGCCACAACCACTACAACAACTACAGCAACATCACCATCAACAGCAGCAGCAGTCTACTGCACCCTCTCCAAACGTGATTGGATCACAGGTAAAAATCTCTGCAGTAATTATTTGCTTTGCTGAATGTGAAGTTCACTGAAAAACAAACCAAAAAGAAATAAACCAAAAAGTCACATAAAGGTGTGAGGAGCAAATTAAAAACTTTCACTTATACCTTTTAGCATGCCAACGATAATTTCTCCTTCTGTGCCTGGCTACCTGTGAGTTTTGTGCCTGTCCTGGTTGAGGTTGGTGATGTGCTGACTGAAACTATACTCTTAGTACTTGTGGACTTAACTAGGACCCCTTGAAAGAGTCACAGTCTTGCTGTTACGTGGTTGATTACACTTTCCTTTAAAATGTTTCTGGGTGAGTGTAAAGCTTGTGAAAATTATACCGTGTTACATCTCATTGGAAAAGCTTGACTAATGTTACTGCAATAGAGGAATGAAGGCTCTTGCTTTGGCAAAAGTGCAGCAGAGGTCAATAAGAATCTCTTGAATCTCAGATTAAAAGTTGAAGGAATTGCTCATGTTGAGTCAAGGAGAAGATAATTATGTCTGTATTTTGTATAAATGTGTAAAATTGAAGTATTAATTACCCTTTGATTTGGCAGTATTCAGTTTTTGATTTTTTTCATATTTGGGTGTAATTAACAGGGGATAGAGTTTAATCATCATGAAATTAGCAGTGTGAAGGGAAACTACATTTTTGTTCAATGAAATAAAACTGCAGAAAATACCAATAATCCATCTGGAAATATATCTATATTTATTAGAAAGAAGAGAAAGGTCTTGTGTGATTAGAATCGAGCAGTCTAAATCAGGCATGTTCAGAACACAGGAAAGACTTCCTGATCCCTGTTTCTCCATTTTTTCATGTTGTAGAGCCTACCACTGACATCAGGAGGGAATAGTGGTTATTTCATATAAGCATTTCAATCATGCCACTAAATGTTTTGAACATACAATGCTGTATGTACAATGGATTGTGCTGAGTGTCACTCATCATGAATTTTCAGTGCATATTGTGCTCAGATTTTATGTGGAGGCTCTTTTGCCTTGTTGCTTTTTGGATAAGACTTGTAATTTTCCATTTCCCCTAATATCTTAGAAGACAGTAGATTTTAAAACACAATTATGAAATTATTGTTGCTTTAACTTTGGAATTTGTGGGCATAGTCTATTCAGGCATTCTAGATAAATACTGGTGTTAAGTGATACAATACCACACTCTTTAAAACAGGCCTAGAACAATCTTGGTGTCACATATGTATTAAAAACCACCCCATTCCACAGAAGTTAATCTTAATTGCCTGCAGCTTTAGGGACTAATAATCAGCTCTTGCAGCTTCAGGATAGTCTCAGGGATACTGTTAGAAAAGAAAGTTAAGGGCTAAATAACTGGATGGCTGAAATTTGAGATGCCAAAATCAAAATACATTTTTGTTCTTGAAGAAAACAATTTTAAAATGTTTTTTCCTCTTCCTCTGATTGTGGGGATCTCTGTAAATAATGTTTTTATCTTAAATTAGGAGTTTTATTTGGTGAGAAGCTAGTTTGCTGGTATGTTTCATAAACCATCACATTAATGGTTCGATATTGACAGTACATTTGGAAGTAATATGAAATTACAAGATCAAAAAAATACATGTGCCAGTATGGACCCTTGAGATTGTTGTTTTCAATCTGTAATGCTGCAGATTATTAAAACAGACCAAACAGGTGCCCCAAATTTCTAGTTACCCAGTTTTCAGAGGGGTAAGATAATGTGCTTATCTAAAGACTAGGTAGATAGACTCAGTTTTGCCTTTACTTTCTCTTCCTGTCTGTTGTTTCTGACTAAACAGGCCACGTTGTGTCAGATACCAAGTGTCTCTGTCTCTTACAGTGTATTTTCTGTTTCCCTTAGAAAACTGTAACTACAGCTTCTATGATCACCACTAAGACACTACCTCTCGTCTTGAAAGCAGCAACTGCGACCATGCCTGCCTCTGTGGTGGGTCAGAGACCTACCATTGCCATGGTTACTGCTATCAACAACAATCAGAAAGCAGTCCTCAGCACTGATGCACAGAATGCACCAGTCAACCTCCAGACAACAAATAAAGTCACTGGCCCAGGAGCTGAGGCAGTCCAAATAGTGGCAAAAAATACAGTAACATTGGTAAGCATTTCATGTGTTTGCCCTGCAGATATGAGTGGGTTTAGTTAACCAAGAGGGCTTTTGCAAAAAAATAAATAACAGTAAGTTTTTTGCACAGAAAGAATAGTAGGGACATGTTGTGAGTCTTAACTGGTAGACATTGTTGAAATGAAAAAGCATTTACTCTCTACATGGGTTGTTCTTACTGTTTTGCTTTATAACATTCAATTGGTACAATGATCACCTCTGTGCAGTTTTCCCTGTTTGTAATTGTTAGTCATGGGGAAGCAGTGATTGTTTCACCCTTACCTAATCTATGTGGTTGTGTTCTGCAGAAAGGAGATGTCAAGCTTTCTTCTTTGATTAGATTTTTTTAAGTCAGTCTCATTCCCTTTGTGTGATAAAGTCTCTGATGTTAGACCCATCACTTCACTCTGCCCACTAACCATGTGTTCCTCACTCACCATTTTTTCATAAATATACCTGTTTCTTTAAGCATATATTCTGGAAGGTGCTTTAATTCCATCACAGTCTTTTCCAGTATAGTTGGCCTCCTAGAAATAAAGAAGTAATGTTTCAAAATTGGGTTACAAAGGCTTCTTGGTCTGATAAGCATGCACTGTATAGCATGTGACAGGAAAATCTTACTTCTGGAGTAAAGGTTAAGGCTTCACTACAGCTAAAAACAATTTATCTTTATTTAAAAGTACAGTTTAATAATGCAAATGGAAGTAATTTCACTTCCTAATGAGGTATATATTTGCAGGCAGAGTAGAGAAGACTTATTTGAGTGGAGTTTATTCTACTCTTCTCTTTTCCCATGTCATCCCTTGCACCACCCTCATCTGTCCTTTGTGTTTATGCATCATTTCTTTGCTAAAGAACTTACGTAGGCTTGGGAAGGTGATTCTGGTTATAGTCCATGATTTATGTTTCTGTAGTAAATTTAATTAAGAAACTCAGAATATTTTCCCAAGCTTTCATTAATGAGTACAAGAAGTAAATTGCAGTCTTATGTGGGTGGACAGAAGTACAGAAGGGTAGAAACTAACATGGACATTAATTTCAGAGAATCTCATGGAATACTCACCTTAGGATAGCTAGTAGTGCTGTTCAGAGGTTAATCATATGTCAGCTCCATCCATCTGATTTCAGATAGACATGGAAGTTCTTAGGATGCCTGAACATCAGATCTTCATTGTTTCAAATTAATGTCCTACTTTTGAAAATTTTGAGTTGTGTGTTTGAAGCCCCTCATACTGTCATTAATATTGGTAAAAGAGTTGTGACTTCCAGATCTTTTCTTTTTGCATGAGATGCTTTTTTGTTCTTCTGTATACTGTTCAGTATGAAAAGACAGTGAGTGGTTTATATAGCTGGACATCAAATCTGTTCATGTTTTTCTGCCTGTTGTAAAGCCAGTTTTTAACTATTCAAAGAAATGGGAGTTTTCATTATTTTCAAATGGAATGGTTTTAGATTGCAGAGCACAATCTGTGTAGTTGAGCTAAAATGAAAGATAACTTCAATATATGAAGCAAGGAAAATAAAATTAATTCTGTCTTCAATGTATTTCTGATGAAGTACCTGATACTGTGGAAAACCAGGGACATCAGATCTAAAAATATATTCAGGATGTTGATTTTGGAGAATTAACTTCAAAGCTGTTTTCCTCTTACTGAGCTCTCATGTTCTTACAGCAGGTTCAGGCTACGCCTCAGCCCATAAAAGTGCCCCAATTCATCCCTCCTCCCAGGCTTACTCCTCGTCCAAATTTTCTTCCACAGGTGAGTGTACAGAGAAAACATGTACAGAAGTAGGAAGTTAATTATTGCATAGACAGGAGATACTTTCTGTGAACATCATTTTTGTCAGTCTTTACTGGTGACCTGGCAGAGGAGGCAATTCATTCTCTACAGGCTTGTGGATGATACCAAACTTGAGGATGCAGTCAGTACTGTGGACAGCAGTGATGACATTCAGAGGTCCCTAGACAGGATAGAGGAATGGGCCAGAGGGAACCTCTTAAGTTTCAGCACAGAAAAAGGCAAAACCATGCACATGGAATGGACTTTTGCTTAAGTACTGGCTGGAAAGCAGCACTGCTTAAAAGGTGTTGGTTGACAGTAGCTAAACTAGTGGTGTGCCCTGGCAGCAAAGAAACCTAGCAGCACATTGGGCTGTACCAACAGGGTAGCAGCCAGTAGACTGAGGGAAGAGATTATACATTGTTCCTCAGGAGTTTTAGAACTGAGTCTGCTATACAGCATGCAGTTTTGTGCCCCAGTACAAGAGGGTAGATATATTTGAATGAATCCAGTAAAGGGAGGCAAGTAACATAGCTGCAGGGCACAAACATATCATCTGTGAGGGATCTGTGCTGGTTCAGTTTGGAGAAGAGGTTTTGGGAGCACCCTAAGAGCAGCCCAGTATCAACAAGGAAATCAACATGGAGACATAGGTGCTTGGCAGGAGAACTATAGACAAGGAGCATAAACTGGAACAGGAAGGTTTAGACTGAGTATAATATAATATGATACAGTTTATAACTATTCTGTCTTTGTGGACAGTTGGAAGTGGAAGAGATTTTCCAGAGATGTGGAAACCCCATCCTAGGAGTTTTACAAGACCAACCCTGACAAAGCCCTAAGCAACCTGGTTTGCTCTGCTCTGTGCAGGAGGTCAAATTAGAGATCTAAGCTTCCTCTCAACATTCATGTCTGTGGTTATGAAATTTGCATATGATGATCATCTGTGATCCTGTTTGCATCATATGAAATGAACCCATGGAATAGGTGTCTTCAAAATCAAAGCATTACTCAAGGACTTAAATTGCTCTAAATGCTGCTTGCTTTTCATGAGCAAAAAAGGAAAACCAAGATGTCTCTAGATTGTTCCCAAATATTTCTCTATTGCAACAGAGTCTCACCTCTGTTTGCAGCTGAGTAGTAAAATCTATGTTTTACTTTTTTTTCATGGTTTGGAACAGACACAGATTGCTTCTTTATTTATATATCATCTTGGAGGAACTGTTTCATTTGTAACAAATAATTATTATGAATAAAAGCATAAATCTTTTACAAAAGAAAAAAGGAAAGTATAGGCTGGTATCTGCTTAAGATTTGGAGATGGTGAGATCTGTTGGAATGTGACCTAGTTTTCCATAATAAAATGCATTATGGAGTATTAAAGGTGGATAGGACAATAGAATTTAAACAAGGAAAAAGTGTTTATTTTCAGAGTAATGTATTCAACTATGTACTCTAATGACAAGGTAAGTACAAACTTAACAATGGATAAGAAATAGGCAAGTATTGGTGGTGCAGGATTGGAACATTCTTGTGGCTCTTTTCTTTCTTGTTAAAGAAGACTCTGTTTACCTGTAGTCATCAGCACTTTAAATGGAGGATTAATGTATACATGACAATTTTTTTGCTTAGCAAGATTGGTTGTGCAGGTGTCTAAAGAATATATAAAGTTGACATGGATTTGCTGATAATTCTTACTACTTCTTTCAGGGCACAGTCAACAGTGCATGATTTCTTGGAGGCTCAGTATAAAGCCCCAAGGCACACTTTTAACATGAGAGCCTCAACTGTGCCTGTAAATACTACATTAATTTTTGGCTTCTAAAACCAATACGTTCATTTAGATACAGATAAGGTACTTGGCAATAAACATTCAGTGTGTCTGTGCTTCCAAATACCATTTCAGGGGTAGTAACTGCAAACACAAGTGTAATGGATGGGGTTTATACAAGTAGGTTTGAAAATGTGGTGTTTTATTCTTGCAGCATACTTAGGATGCTATGCTAAAAATTACATTCTATAAAAAAATTAAACAACCTTCTGCAGATCATACAGAGTTGAAAGACTTAGTACAAAAGTTCATCTGAAATAGTGATATGCAAATCTCCTTTCTCCTTTTTTTTTTAGGTTCGACCTAAACCAGTTGCCCAAAATAACATTCCTATTGCCCCAGCTCCTCCTCCAATGCTTGCAGCTCCTCAACTTATTCAGAGGCCTGTGATGTTGACAACTAAGTTCACACCCACCTCTTTACCCAACTCTCAGAATTCCATACATCCAGTTCGTGTAGTTAATGGGCAGACTGCAACCATAGCCAAAACGTTCCCTATGGCACAGCTCACCAGCATCGTGATAGCAGCACCAGGTACCAGGCTTGCTGGACCTCAGACTGTACAGATCAGCAAACCAAATATTGAAAAACAGGTACAGAGAAGAAAATATCTTTTGCAATATTAAATACACTGGTTTTATTGCTTTACTCTGCTGGTTGGGAGAGCCTGACAGCCATGGAGATTTTTTCAGTGGGTACTGGAGATACTTAGATTTCAACAAGAATGCAAATTGTGGAATGACTTGCAACTCTTGAGCAGAAGCTACCATTTTCTTTAATACTTCCCATTGGAATCTTTTTCTCATGCTTCAGTGTTTTTCTGCTCCCCCTACTGTCTTCAGTAGTTCATAAGATGGTTACTTTGCAGCTGAAGTCCACATTTGTATCAAACCTTTAAGTAACAGTGGAAAATATTTTCTGTTTTTCAAGCCTTAAAGTAACACTGGAAAATATTTTCTGTTTTTCAAAGGGTGGCTGTGTGAAAGGCAAAAATTACACAAACTTGTTGGGGTATTGAATATGATAAATGTAGCTATTTCTTCATTGATCTTGCTTCCTGACTGGAAACAAAATAGTCTCATTCACCTTCTGAAGGCTGATAGTTCCCCTTGACTAAATTGGATTGAGTGAGTGGAAAGGGGACCCTCAGACAAAGGGAATTCTAGATGTTTAGTTTTATAGTCTTTCTTCAGAAAAGACTTTTAAAATAAAACATGACTTTAATCAATGTGGAATGCTACTGAGCCTATTGCTTGCGTGGCTTTGTGGTTTAGTGGAATGGTGGTAAAGATATTTCATCTTTTGTTAAAGGAAACCCTTTGGCATTCTTCTCACATCAGACTTCTCAATTAAGTCTTTGTTAGTACACTGCCAACTTTAAACTGGTTTTTTCCTCTATGTGCAAATGTATTTGTTTTTCTTTATTAGTCAAAGTAACAAAGTTATTCTTATCACTGAATAAGAGAAACACTTTCTTTTCAGACTATTAAACCACATGTGGAAACAGAAGAGAAGCAAACGGATAATCGTACAGTTACTCCACCTGCTGCACCAAAACCAAAACGAGAAGAAAATCCACAGGTATCAGAACACAGCCAGAGGTTTCTTTTAAGAAAAAAAAGGAGGCACTCTGTCCTTCAGAAAACATTTCCCCCCTTCGTTCTGTTAAGAGTTCTTAACTTTAAATTTCATACATACCCATAAGACAGCAGTAGTTGATAAGGCTGCAGAATAAGAAATCTAAATAAATGCAATACATTGTATTTTTTCAGTCCTGGAAATTTGACTTCTGAGTCTTTTGTAAGTTAGAGGTTTGTAATTACCCTATGATACCTTCATCAATCAGGAGGCTTAGATTACAGTGTTGATTTCCATTCCTTTGAGGTTTTAGACTTCTGGAGTTATTTTTAATGCTGGAAAAATGTATTTTGCTTTATAAAGTATTTCTGCTCTTGTGAGCAGGATGGAAAATGTTATATATACTCATGTTCTGCTCAGGTTTTATTCCAGTTTAGGTCCAGTTGGTTTGGGGGAGGAAGAGTGACCAGAATGGTTATTTTAAAGCCTTTCTGCCATGCAAAGCTTTGGAACTGCTTACAGCTAAAGGCTTAACTATGTTTGGGTTTGTAGATGGATTCAAAGTGACTGCTGTATGAGCTTTAACTGGTGTCAGTGCAAATTCTGATTTTTACTTGTCTGTGCACTTCCTGCTTTAAAATTAGAATCCTTTAAGAAAGCCATACTCCTTCTCAAATGGAAAATGTAAACCAGAGTTGTTCCTTGTAGTTCAGAATATACGGATAATATCTTCCACTAGCAATATTCTGCTGGCAGTTGAATTGTGTTGGTGTTTACTAAGAGCCAATTACATAGTAGGCTTAGTACTGGACTGGAAGTAAAGAAATTTCTTTCTTATTCCCAGCTCTGCCAAGTCTGTAATCGTGAGCAGCTGGCATTTCCCTCCATCTCAGTCTAGGTTCCCATCTAGAAAATGTGATTATTGTCTCTCCTCTGTAAAGCAGTTTGACATATATGAATGAAAAGTGATTTATAGAAACAAAGTATTACTGATAACGTTTTTGTTGCTTAGTTACCTGTCAACTGGCTTTAGAAGGCATAAAAGACATAGCTTGTCCTAATGGTTCAACTTCTTAGGATGTTTTTTTTCTCCCCCCTTACAGAAACTAGCCTTCATGGTGTCCCTGGGACTAGTTACTCATGACCATCTGGAAGGTAGGAAAAATATCTTAGGCTTGTTCTTGACCTCTGTTTCATGGCCATTCTGAATTGGGAGTACAGGTCCAAAATATTTCTGTATTAAATGCAGTATTTTCTTGCACAAAAGTACATTTGTTTGTACTCTTGATTTACCTTATTTTGTTTGTATTTTCTTATTCCTGTTAATACATTGAAACTAAGCAGTTGCTTATGCAGTTGAGGTTAGTGGTTGAGAAGAAAATATATATTGTGATGGTAGGAAAGACGTTTGTAGTAATCTCATTGGTTTCTGGGCAACCCCTGTATCTGCAAAGTTACACTGTGGATAATTTTACTGTAACCCACATCTGGATTTTTCATTTACTACATCATTTCATGGAACTGTAATCTGTAGTGAATTAGTTAGTCGATTATAATTGGTTTTATAATTTAAAATCCTTAGTATTATACAGTAAAACACAGCCTAACATTTCAGCGATTTGCATATTTCTGTACTTTAATTTTTTTAAAGTGTCAACGAGGTTACCAGAGCCTTTTTGTTTTAGGTCCCACTTACACTGACCATGAGTTTAAAATATCTTAGTCCTGGAGTACTTGGTAAGAAGATGGCAGTGAGTTCATTAGTCAGTTGAGAATTGTATTTGTATGCTTTCCAGCTCATAGTTTTCAAACCTTCAGCAGTTGGCAATATTCAGTGTGACCTTCACAGCTCTCCTCACGTGCAAACTGCATTCTAAAGACTTGATATTTCTGAGACCCATTATTTTCTAATCTGAATGCTTTGTTTTACAAGAAATCCAAAGCAAGCGACAAGAGAGGAAAAGAAGAACAACAGCAAATCCAGTGTACAGTGGAGCCGTTTTTGAGCCTGAGGTATTAATTTTTTGTTGGGGCAGCTGGTATTTTCACTCAGAATTTGTGTGTCTTTCTGCCAGGTTGCTTCCTCCTAAGATATCTCAGTTCTAACAAGACAGGCAAGCTATCATTGGTAATTCAAAAGGTCCTTGTAGTGATTTGACCCTTCGATTTTTAAATAGTAAATACATGGGGATGTTCTAATATGTAATTTTCTGCCTTCTCCTATGTAAAGCTGATGTTAAATGGTACTGTGTGTTAGTCTGACTATTAGGTCAGCTTGCATATCAGCCTGAAGCAGTCCAAGTGTCTGTGTAAAAAGATGAACTTCAGAACAACCTGTAATCTCCCTTAGTACCACTGTGCTGTTCCTCATGCATTGCATATTGTTGCCAAAAATGATAGCCAGAATAAATTGTAGCTTTCTTCCCTGCAGCGCAAGAAGAATGCAGTCACATACCTGAACAGCACAATGCATCCTGGGACACGTAAAAGAGGTGAGGGGATGTCTCCCATCTCTATGTTTCTTCCTATATCTTGATTTTGTTGCTCCCTTGTTGAAGAGCAAAACAAAGGACTCTACTTCTTTTGTCCAGTAAATTTCCATTGAAGACAAAGATCATGACTGTAGGGATTAGCATAGCAGGTTTTATTAGGCAGCTTAATTCTTTTTTCTCAAAAAACCCCCCAATAAAATACAATAAATAAAGCAAACTGAAATGTGAGGTGTTTGAACATCATTTAGTGGTATGAAGCCACTGTCAAAATCCTCTTGTTAATAACTAAACTGTATTGTTACTGTCAAGAAAAGGTGGTTATGGGAAAAGTGCCTGTGCCCTGAATAAGAGAAGAAACTTTGCCTTTTTCCTTACTGGGAGTGGAGATGGGACTTTCAAAGGAATTTGTCTTGAGCAAGAAAGGTTATTGTGCTGATACTGAGCACTTTTTTGCAACTGTAGTGCCACTTGCCCTAAAATGAGAGATGTTCTTTCATAGAGGTGTGTGGTATTATTTAATGGAAATCCTTTTGTAGAACTGGGAAAATTTCAAGACTTAGATTATGGTGAAATGGAAGAGTCAGAACAGCATAGGAGAGAATATAGTACCATGTTTTGTGCATGGCATCAGTCATACATATATTTCCCTGATTTTTGATGATTTTCTGCAGTCGTTAAAGACTTGTGTTACCATCTCTGCTCCTGAGTTAGCTGTCAAAAAAAAAAAAAAAAGTAGTTGATCAGATTTTAAAACCAACAGTCCTACCTAGTACTGACTAGTTCCATTGTCTTTGGTTTTTGGCTGTAAGGTTAAATACACATTTGCCATGTGCTCTCCTTGATAGACCTCTTCAGTGTAGCAGGCAGTGTGGCAAAGCTGACACTTCTGTCAAAAGACATTTCTAATTAAAAGACTGCCATCCTCTAATAACATTAAATGTATTATTTAAAATTATATGATAAAGGTTCTAGAGAGATAAGAACTTTGCATTTACTCTGTGGATAAGTAAATGTTCCTTTCCTGGTAATAATTTCTTAATTCTGTTTTGTAACTCATTTAGAACAATTACGCTATCAATGAAAACAATTGCATGGTTTTGTACTTGAAACTCTCTTAGCCTGCTATTATACTTTCTTTCTCTTCTTATACCCTACTGTGAGCCTGTAGCTTGCATCAGCACCAAAGTAGTAGGACATGTTTTCAGTTGACAAAATATGGATGTGTACATTTTTTTTGTAGTTAAGTACAGCAATATAGTAGGTGGAAAGGGTATGCAAGCATGTGCCATTGAGAACTTGAGCTTAATTCTAGGTGGTGCTGAGTATGTCAGAAATTTCAGCCATGGACATCACTGTCAGAATTCTGCTTCCAAGGACATACTTAATTTTGGAACATATCCAGACTTTGAAAGCAAGGTTTAGCATATTAATAGGTATAGGCTGACAATCTGTAAACATAAGATTTGGGAATAATTCCTAGGTCCCATGTCCTTTGTATTTACATAACCATAAATAACCCTGGAGGAGGGAGATAGAAATAATGGCTACATCCTGTTCTTTTATTGTCTTGCTTTACATACATAATTTAATGAAAATTGTTTTGAACACATTTTGCACTTCTGCTATGTAAAGGAGCATACAGGACTTTTGCATAATCAAACATAGTTGATTGAGAAAGTCTAAGGAAAGAATACCAAATTTAGTGAGGGTTACAGTAGAAGACCAATGGTAGGTTACAGCTGGTAGTGCTAGTGTTACAAATCAGACAACAGGATCTGTTCTTGAAGTAGCCTAATTTTTAAAATGTACCCCTAGGGCAGAAAGTGCTCATGTGTGGATGAATGGGTGTAAAAAGGGGAAGAAAAAAGGAGGGTGTTGGTGAATGTTGGCCTCTGTAAAGGATTCAACCTTTGTGTAGATTTATGCTGGCACTAGAAGGACTAGATGTGGGGTAGCAATAGAAAGGATTTAGAAGTAATTATTGTAGCTTCTCTCTAGCTTTGATGCCAACATGTTTTCCCTTATTTCTGGGAGTGACAAGGGTCCCCATGCTGCTTTTGTGGGAGTGATTCTTCATCTCTCTATAGAGCTTATTTCTATTTCTTTCTGAAACATCTTTATATTTTCTTTTCTTGCAAAAATCTACTTAAAGATTTCTAAAAAATGTTTAAATCTTTGCTTCTGTCCTTCCACTTGTAACTTTTATATTAACTTCCTCTCTGTGCTACATCATTTCCTTTTTCATGCTAGCCAATGAGGACCACTGGCCAAAGGTATGTAAGATCATTTTTCCTTTTTTTTTTTTTTTTCCTTTTTCTTTTTTTTTTTTTTTTTTTTTTGTGTTCCCTGTTGTTAATATGTAGGTCGTCCACCTAAATACAACACGGTGCTGGGGTTTGGGGCTTTGACCCCCACATCCCCTCTGTCCAGTTATCCTGACTCACCTGAAAATGAAAAGACAGAGACCACATTTACTTTTCCTGCAGCTGTTCAGCCTGTGTCCCTGCCTAGCCCCAGCTCCACAGACGTAAGTAACTCTTGGGGAGGGGTTACTTTTAGAAAGGTACACAATAACAGCCACAAGGAAAATAATTAAAGATTTTTTTTCTTGAGTCTCACTCATCATGAGTTCTGATTCAGTGCAGTGAAATGGTCCGGTGTTCTTTTAACACTCTTCCTTTTCCCTTCTGCATCTATATCCTTATCCTAGAGAGATTTTGTTTATAACTCCTTCAGTGGATTGAAACATTGGGAGGCACCAGGCATGCTAGATGAGCTCATTTCCTTTTTGCAGTGTCTGAGATCTTGTCTGACTGAATTAAATGTGGCATCCATGAAAAAAGGAGAATGGGTAAATGAAAAGTGTTACTTACAGATCATAATAACCAAAAGTTTAGGAGTTTCTGTGATGAGATCGCCCAGGAGCAGCTTTCACAGCAGTGGTTGTGGCAGTTCTGATGTACTTTCATGCCTAAATACATTGCCCCTGTGGTCAGATCACAGGGTCTGCCCTGAGTGCAATCAGGTAATTTTGTTATAATTCATGAACTGCATGTCCTTATTTTAAGTAAATTCAAAGATAAGATTTGCTATTCAAAGCACAACTATTTTAAAGTTGCTAACAACTATGCAGTTATTAAATGTTTATTTTTACTGCAAAAACTTAATGAAAAAAATTAAAGGTCATACATAAACTTAAGAAGATAGATAGTATGGGAAGAATTGGGGCAAGTTGCTATGTAGGTCCAAAATGACATAATGAAGGGACTGTACACAATGGTTTGTTTGAAAGTGTACTGTGACTGTCCAGTATGGCTGAAACAATTAGTTGCACAAACATTCTCAGAAGCTGTACTTCCAGTAAAGTGCTTACTTTCTAATGACTAGTACTTGCTGGACATAGTTTAAAAATAAAAAGATGCTTGCTTATTTCTTTATACCATCCTTCTGCAATCTGAGTCAGAGCAGTCTCTTCCATTCTGTGATTCTGTGGTACTTGCTTCTGAACTGTATTTGTTCTGCAGAGGCAGTGGGAATAGAAATGGTACAAGTGTGTCTGAATCACTGCAATAAATAGATGCAATTCTGATACCCAGGGAATATGTATTTCAAACTAAAAGGTTCTCTTTTGTATAGTCACTTCTAAGAGCAGAATAGCACTTGACAATAAAAACCCTTTCCTATCAGTCAAATGAATGGGACTGTGCAACAGCCCCTAAAGGAGAAGGTGGGACAGATCCATTGCTGAGGACTTCTAAAAGTAAGCAGTACAAACCTCTAGCAAACATGCTGGAAAACACATTTATTACATTGGTCCCTAGATAAGGACTGGATAATGTGGTGGGGGTCGTTTTCATCTCTGACTCAGATGTGTATACTGCTTGGTCTTTCCACTGTGCAAGAGCTCAAAAGAGTATGAGTTGTTGCCTTGTTTTCTGCAGTGCCTGGTGGTAGCAAACTAAGTCAAGAGTAGTGAATTTTTGTAGGATTCAAATCTGGTTCAGAATGCCCTGAATTTTCAGAATTGGGGTAGTTTTTTGGCCTAGGTTCTGGATTGCTTTCCTAGCAATCTGATTTTCCTAGCAATTCTGTATAAAGCAAAATACATGTGAAAACAGAAAATACATTTCGAAGTGCTTATACCATATTTTTAAATTAAAAATAGACTATTAAACAAAGTGCTTGTAAAATTTTTTTTTTATTAAAAGTAGACTATTGAAACAAAATTTGAACCTTAAAAGATGGCAGAATATTGGAAAGGAAGTAAATATTAGATCTGTTGTTCTGTCATTACATGGTAAATTCATACTTGCTAATAATGAACAGAGGAATGGTTTCTCATTGCCATCAGGAGATGGAAGGTAATCTTCTGTTAGTGTGTTCTCATAAAATTGCTCTATAAGCTTGTGCAGTCACATCTCGCTTTTGGGATAAATGTTTTCTCCATTTATACATTTAGCAAGGTGTTTCCTTTTGCCTCTGAGTTTTGAGAACTTAGGAATACTTGTAAACACCTTGAGCATTCTGGGCTTGAAAAGTGCTAAATAATGCTGGAAAAGTACAGTGTATTTCAACACCAACAACACAAGCCATGCTGGAGATGAAGACAAAAAGTAGATCTTTTGCATTCAAGGGGCAAATTAGTTACATATAGAATAGAGCATACACTAAAATGCTCATGCCACAGATACAGCCAGTGCTAGCATGGAAAAGACCTATCTTGCAAGTTTTTTCTCATCCCTTAAATGCCTTATATGTTGTTCCAACACAGATGTATCAGAGGCCACATTTTAGTCTGCTTAAGGGAGCTGGCATAGCTAAAAACTGGTAGTCTTAGCCAAGATTGTACCCTAATCTGTTTAATTTTGTAAACACACACTTTCTTGTGTCAGCCTAATTGCTGGGGACAGAAATTAATGTCTGGGCATATAAAGAAGGCAAGATCACTTCTTGTAGAAGTTAGGTCAGTTGGAGGGTGTCTCCACTGTTAGCAGATGATGTGAATATAGAAGGTATCCTTATCCTAGATAGGACAGAAAATGTTTGTTCTTTTCATCTCCCAGCTTTTGGGAACTTAGAAATGAAGACATGACAGGTGCATGCCTAAGTTAAAGGCTGTTTCAGAAGTTTCAATTAAAACAATTAGGCATTTCCTCAGATATAGAAACAAAGCTGCAGTTTTTCCCATCTTTAAAGTATTATTGCATTCATTTGCTGAGGACTAATTTTATAGGTTTTAGAAGATATTTAGCACTTGAGCAAACTTTGGTTTTAGCCAACCAATGAAAGCACTTGGCTCCAAGCTCCATGGTGCCTTGCCTTCTTCCTGAATTGTCATTCTCTGAATGAAAGGGGTACATTTTGAAGGGAGGATGAAGCAGGAACTTAAGGTGGGATTGGTGTTTAGGATGTGAGGGGTAGAAAGTAGGAATAGACCCTGGGAAAAGGAAAGAAGTAAATGCAGTAGGTAGGACTGAGCAAAAACTTCTCTCTTGTTTTTCTGGGTTTTTTTAAATTTTTATTTTTCTCTTTGACTGTTGACTGTGAACCACTTGATTATGTGAGATTCTCCCTCAGACAGCAGTGGCATATTCACCTGGAAGATAGCAATTGCCTTTGACAGTCAATTACTCATCAGTAAGGGTAGTGCAAAAGTCTCTCTTCTAGTGAAGGTTCAGGTCTGTGGTCACAAAATGCCTTTTTATTAGTAAATTTGTTAAGCAACATTTCAATTGAGAGGAGCATTAGGAAACATTCAGATTGCAAAGTCAAGCCCCATTATGATAATCACACACTATGATGAACTTTATCTATAGGGTCATGAGCAATTCTTGTCACAGATATTTAGTTTTCCCATATTGTTCCAGTGAAATGTACATATAACTGTAGGCATACCCAAATACACAAACTATATATACTTCTGATTTGATACTGAACTATTCAGTTCTGTTGCCTAAAGCTAGGCCCTACTGCTCTAGTCACTTAAAAAAATAAACTGTTACCTGTCCAAAAAGCTTTCATTCATGTTCTTGATCTCTTGGTGCAGAGGAAGTAGAGCAAAAAGTGAGATTAAATCACCTTTTATGGTCTCTCTCCTGAAATTATTCTTCAGTCCCTTCATCCTGTAGAATGTTTTAGAGCAACCTCAGTGAGCTTTGCTTTACCTTGAGTGCCTATATTCTTCATAGAGCTGGTCCAGAAGCTGAGGTTAGTGGGGTGCATGTCACATCAAATCCATCTCTCCTTTATGCATTTATTTATTAACTGCCCATGAAACCTGGGGCACTTCATTGGAATCAAACAGTGGCTGGGATTTGGTTAAGGCTGGCTATTAATTCTGAAGAAATGCAGAATTTTACATTACCAGAAGTAAGATTGTGGATTTTGTGCATATGCATTGTCATCTCAGCTCATTCAGGAACACAACACGCTGATCAGCTGCATCACTTCAGGTTTTGTAGCATTCAGTTGAATTTAAAAGCTTCTGAGTCTAAATTTCTAAAATGTCTCCCTCTCAAGAAGCAACTGCATGTCTCCTGTGTAGGTGTCTTTCTGCAGGGTATTAGTCAAAACAAGTTTGGGTTCCAACACACAAATAATTTGGCACCTGAGACAATTACCAAGTGCCATCATGTATTCTGTGACAATCAAAGCATCTGGAATGAGAGTTTTCTTTTAAAATGTGAGAATTTTCATCTTAAATTTTTCCTTAGGTTACAGAGGATTTTGGTTTAGGTTACGTGACATCTCCTCCCTTCCTTCTTTTCCTTGCACTTGTAGGATGCATGACAGAGTAAAAGAAGTTCTTCCCAACCTGGTTACACAGATCACTTCACAAGATTAAAATCTCACTTTAAAATCTCACTCATTTAATTCTTCTCTTAACACTGCAGAACTCTTTGGTGTTAAGGATGAAATGATACCATACCAGCTCTCAGTGATCCCTGGGAGTTATGAGACCAGAATATGGCACTGAAAATTCACTACAGGTTGATGTTTTACCAAACATGACATTGGTGCCAATCTTGGGAATTAAGAGAAGAATAGCCCTCCCTATTAAGAAGAAAGACCTCATCAGCAGTACAGATGGGGAGTAGAAAACTGAGCAGATTGCTTGTGTCATTCTCCTAGTATCTTTAATATTTTATCCATAGTAGAGATTAGTGTCGTTTTTCTTGCCTGGCAACTTGATTTTTGAATGTGTGGCTAAGTCTTCTGTCTCTCCAAATTGATACAACTTGGTCATAGATGTGAAAAGATTGTACAGGTTAAAATGAAACCTTACACACAGTATTTCATACAGGAGTGTGTATATGTGCAGTTTGACACAACACACACATCTTAAGATCATGATCATGCAGATCTGGTGTGTGTGAAACTGTGAAGTTTTTGAGAACCATGTATTTCAGACTCAAGGTGGGGTCTTGAATATGTTGAGTTGCCAGGACAGCCCACAGGTGGTGAGAAGAGAGGGCATGAGTTGGGAATAACAAGGAGAGAGAGAGAGAGAGGAGAGGAAAAAGTGACAAAAATCAGACCTACCTTCCTGAGGTGTTAATGCCTGTAAAAAAAAAAAATTAAGATAGTACAGTAGTACCTAAACTTCATTTTTTTTCTGAGACACTTGCAGTAATATGTTCAATTCTTTCTTTTAAAATCCCTTAGTTAGAAAATATCTCCTGGTATTCCCTCATCCTGTCTCTCAGCCTTTATTAGTGATGAAACATAAACCACTCTCTATAGAAAATGAGAAAATTTTGAGTTGTGGCGTTTTTGTGCAATTCAAGGTAACCTAAGTAAAGTAAAGAGTTGTCTCAGAACATAATTCATTCTGTTCTTTTTCATTTACAAGCAAACACCTTTTCCTTTCAGTTTCATTTTTAAAGGTGACCTAAATATTTGACACTGTTCTTTTAAGTCACTCAGTTGGGGTTTCTTACATACTGTTACTGGCAAGAGACAGCCTCGTCAGCATTCTTGAAGTGGCACTGGGCTTACATCCAGAAATGAGACAGGTTAAGAAAGTGGATAGCTCATCACTTTAGGCAAAAAGAAAAACAAAAGGATAAAGGGGAATCTTAAAGATGAAAAGCTCTGGGGTAGCTGGTGTCAAGAGAAGCTATGTTAATAAGTGTTTATTGTAGTATTTTGCCTTGGAAGGAGAGAGGGAGCATTTGGGAGGGCATATGAGAGTGTTTGTGACATCCTGCCTGGATTTCTTGTTACGTGTCCTGAAAAGGATTTGACCATTTGGAATCCCCTTAGAAAAAGTATGTTCTGTGAACTGTGCATTCAACTAGAATGTAGATGTCAAACGTCAAAGTTCATGTTTTGTTTTCTCTCTCTCTTGTCTATCTCTCACCCACACCCCTCCCCCTCAATTTTATAGGGAGACATCCATGAGGATTTTTGCAGTGTTTGCAGAAAAAGTGGGCAGTTGCTGATGTGTGACACATGTTCACGGGTTTATCATCTGGACTGTCTGGACCCACCTTTGAAAACCATTCCCAAGGGCATGTGGATCTGTCCCAAATGTCAAGACCAGGTATTGTTTGACAGACAGGGAGAGTTACATACAATGCACTATAAAGGTTTTTCCTGTGTATATGAAAATAATGAAATCGCTTGGCTAGCTTAGATCAAGACAGCATGACACAAAAATCTGTTTGATCTGTAATAAAAGGCTTGTGTGAATTTGGTTGAACTACGTCTCTCGGAATATGAGCAAATGTAAAGCTGTCAGGCATTTCTCCCAGATTTGGGCTCTTTCTTTGTTACCTTTGTGTTTTTACTCTTTTTCTGGGCCAAAACACACAAACTTTTGGGAAGTGTTCGCTGACTCACTTAATTTTTCGTGTTCATCTTAACCTTGTTGTTTTTTCAAAATGTACTAGTATATTCTTCTGGATAAATAAATACATTTGCACAAGCCTACCTTGGTAGAGCAAATATAAGCCCCTGTTTGCTCATACGAATCAAACATGAAAAAGTTGTCTTCATGCATCTTTTTGCTAATGTCCAGCATCACTATAATGAGAATAGGTGAGCAGTTTTGTGGTTCTTCATTCCAGATCCCTTTCTGAAAGTACACAATTGAATTTAACATGGTATTTTAGTATTTTACTTATAATTTAATTGAGAGCACAAGACAAAGAAGTAAACTATTTGCATTCTTAACCCTTATATGGAACTCCAGAAGTTGAGAAAGATTGCTCTTAATTGGCAGCCTGAAGCTGTTAGCATTCTTTCTGATGTAGCATATTGCTTGGTCACCCACATGACTTTTGGTTGGCTAGATGATAATGTAAGAAAACAGCCAGGTGTATGACATGCTGTTCAGAGGAATGACAATGCAAAACTCCTGTGACTTGGTCAGCAGTTACAAGAGAGGAGAGGATGTTACCACATTGCTGTTCCTGCTCTTACCTCCTCTTCTAATTTCTGTGGTAGGTTCCCAAATTGGATGAGGGGGAGGAAATCTGAGTTATTTAACTATAAAGTGACCAAGTCTTCTGTCTTCTGAGACACCCCTCTGGTTCACTTACTAAAAACACATCTTTCCTCTCAAAGTTTGATAGGAAGGAATTTGTAGGAGATATCTGAAAGAGATAAATGTTGCTTACCCTTTTAAAGAAGGTTTCACAGCTTTACTAAAATGATTCTGATAAGAAGGGGAGATAGTACTATTTCATGTTTTACTAGCTGAAAGCATGAGATTTGAATGCAGTATATGGAGACTGCTCTGTGCCGTGAAAACTTTTCTCCCAGAACAACTAAGATCAGAAGTTTATCTGAACTGTGATTTAATACTTTTGTCTCCTGGCAAGCTTGAGTTCAGATATATTATCTTTCATTCCTCTTTTAAGTTGTACAGTTTCATTAGTAGACTTTGCAGCTATGGAGAGAATTTGAGAAAATTCTGACATTCATAGGAAACAGGCAGAAAAGGTCTACTTATTGGGACCTACAATACATTTGGGAGTAATTCTCTCTGTTAAATCTCAGAACATGTCTGACATAGCCATAAAAGAAAATTCTTGGTATTTACCTCTTTCTATATATATTTTTTGCTTTCTAGATCATATACTAGCTAAATCTCTGAACTTTTTTCTTTTAGATGTTAAAGAAGGAAGAAGCAATCCCATGGCCAGGAACTTTAGCAATTGTTCATTCGTATATTGCATATAAAGCAGGTAGGAACTGGAGAACAATACTTCTGCTTCACTTTTCATAATGGAAGATGTGATTTGGGAATGGGATAGAATGATCCTTCCTTTACAAAAGGAAATTAAAGCGGAAGAACCTTAATCACTAGTGAAGTGAAATAGTCTAAATATTTGATAAACCTTCTGTGATGCTTGTATATGTAAGTGAATTTTTTTGTGCTATGTAATGCAAAAGTCCTTGAGTTGACTTTACACTGACCCTCTTTTCATGAAGCAGTTTAGAGCCTCTGTCCACTGCTGTAACAGAAACATTTTAAATATTCTGATTAATACTCTGTTTTGCAGCAAAAGAAGAGGAAAAACAGAAACTACTTAAATGGAGTTCAGATTTAAAACAGGAAAGAGAACAACTAGAGCAGAAGGTCAAACAGCTCAGTAATTCTATAACAGTGAGTATTGCCCTCCCAAATAGCTCTGCACCTGTGTGTCAGATTGCAGGGAGAAAAACGTAGAGGGAGTTCATTTGCTAGATCTGTCTTCTAGGGGATTTGTTGAGAATTGAGTGAGCACTTTGCTTTTTAGGACTTTGCAAGAGCAGGAATGAAATTCTGGCAATATATACATTGAATTGCTTATACATGATCATGCTGATCCTATATTGTAGACATAGTGTGCCCTATAATATCATCAGGTTACAAACATGACCCAGAGCATTATTTTCTCTAGGGAATAGATTAAGTCAAATTCTCCAGTGGTGCACTTAAATAAGATTGACTGGGGCTCTGTGTGCCATAGGAGTGTCAGTCAGTGTGCTTTTTAGACCTTCCTAACACAAAAGTGACCATTTGCTCATTCATAACTGACTCTTAGGATCTTGATGTGTTGCCTTGGCAGTCAGCAACTGGACACCATGCATGCCTCTGCATAATGCTAATTGGACAATGTCATACTTCTAACCAGAAGCTGTATTTTCCACCTTAGGTTATCACAGTAATTGGAGGATACATACTCATTTACTCTCTTCTCTCACCTTAGTAGGGGAATTCAGGCTTTTGAGTTGCCAGCGTAAAGTCTGAGCCCCTTATTAGCTGTAGTCAGTATCACAGAATGAAAAAGACTGAAATCTCTTAGGTGGCAGCATCCATAGGTCTGGGGTGAACTTTTGAAATACAGATACACTTGCTGGTCTGCCTGTTTACACCTGTTAGAAGAAAAGTAAATGTCCAATGTTTAAAGACCCCTAAATGCTGGTGATACAAAGAAGAGTTGTGAGCAAACAAGTGGTGAGAGATCTGGTTAGCACTTCTGGAGGCTTTCATCTTCTACTTAGTGGTACTTGGTTAGCAGTAGAGCATTAATACTGTTTCTCATTAGTTTACAAAAGAGGATGCAAGCCCTTAACATGAGGGATTGACAGTAGGTAAGGAGAAAGGTTTATTTTCAATGATCAGGTCATTGTTTATACTTTCACTGGAATTGTCCAAGGACACATAAGATCTAAATTCAGTCGTTTTTGTGTTGCCACGGGCTGTGTGTAAAAATAGTAAAGCTGAACCCAACAGTGTCTGGAGATCAGTGTGGATAAAAGGTTGCCATCTTGATGTAAGAACCTGAATATTACAGACATAGCTTCCATCTCATCCTTGCTGAGAGTCTCAGACATAGATATAAGCAGTTTTTCACCCCTGAAACATCATTTGTGAGCTTTTTTAAAGTTATCTTATCCTCACTCTTAACTGATGAATAATGTAGGTTACTAGCACTTCTTAGACAGAAGTAGCCACAAAATAAGAGTTACAAGTGAAGAAGAGCTTATTTTTTCAAGTACCCCTTTATTTATTGAGGAGGAAGTGATGTTCCTGATAAAATGTATGTGAAAGCATAAGCTGTATCCCATTACAGCACGCATACACACACTGTCAGCAGTCAGCTGCAATAGGATGCCTGAGTTTGCAGAACTGAGCTAAAGAAATTCCAGCAATGCAATACGAGCAGAAAAATAATAAGAACATACACTTGGAAGTTTCCCTTCAAAAGGAACACAAAAGAATGGAGCTGTCTGTGTGGATTTGCAAAACACCTCAAGATAAAAGGGGGCCATAGCAGGTGGTAGCTACATACTGGCAAATTAATTCCTCAGCCTGCAAATACAAATTCTGCCTTAGGCTCTTTTTCTTCTAGGCTGGGGAAGTACAATTATAGCTGCAGTCTTTTCTGCACACTTACATTTAGATCTGTGAACATCACGTTCCTTCTCTTCCCTGGTTTCATCCATGAGCTCGGACTTAGGACTTTTCTGTGTTTTGCTGCAGAAATGCATGGAAATGAAGAATACCATCCTTGCAAAACAGAAGGAGATGCACAGCTCCTTGGAGAAGGTAAAACAATTGATCCGACTCATCCAAGGCATTGACCTTTCAAAACCCATAAACTCTGATGCCAATTCAGTAGCCTTCTCCAATGGCATGGACTCCACTAACAATACTAATGCTGCCACCTCCACCTTAGCCCCCTCCCCTTCCCAGAGCTGCATGGTGAACTGTAACAAGGGAGATGAGACTAAATAACACAGTGAAGTGAAGAAGGGGCCAAGGGAGGTGGCAGCCAGGAGGAAGAGCAAAACAAATAAACTCTAGAAAAGCAAAACCGGATTTCTTCTGGAAAGTGCAGAATTCTTTAGTTCTTTGGTTCCAGAGAGAGCGTGAAGATGCTTGTGCCAGGCGGCACCGGAGTTTGCCAATTGATCCTTCTTATTCTGTGTGTACATGCAAAGTTTGGATCATGTTACATGAATAGTGCCAGCTGGGGGTTCTTTGCCAGCACCATGCCAAGTGAAATAATATATTTACTCTCTCTATATTTTACACCAGTGTGTGCCTGCAGCAGCCTCCACAGCCACTATAGGTTTGTTTTATTTTTGTTCGGGATGAGGAGCAGGGATGAGGGAGGAGAGCAGGTTTCAAATCCTTATTTGCAGAACAGTTTGTTTAGCTAGGGGAAAACAAAAACAAGTCCAAAGAGCCTGTGGGCTTTTCCTGTTTCTAAACTCTCAGTACTATTAAACCAAAAAAACCACAGAAATATAAATTATCAAATCCCAGTGCCCAGAAGGGACAAGTCTATCAAATAAGCAGTATTTACTATTGTTTAGACAGGAGATGTACAAAAGGAAAGGAGATGGACTTTTCACTGAGTAACCAGCACACATACAGGCTGAGGATCTACTGTCCCAAGAGCTTTGGGTTAATCCTATTTCTTCACACTAAAAAACTGACATGCTTTATGGAATTGGTTTGGGTCCTCACACTCATCCAGAAAGCCTAGGTTGGGAATGGGAAAATAAAGGGCCAGGATCCAGGGTCAGCTTGGAGCACTGGACAGAGGTGTCCCACGAGAAAATGTGCATTGATTACTTGAAAATGAGATTCCAACCCTTTTCTATATTTATAAACAACAAAGGTATCCTGAACAAAGTAGCACATGACCCAGATGTGTGAACTGAACAGAGAAATGTCCTTTTCTTTCACTTCCTTTCTCTTCTTTTGGTAACAAGAACTAAATAAAGAATAGAAAAGATGTTTTTCAGGCTGACAGTCTAATTAAAGAGGTAGATGGGACCTTGCATGGTATAGATTAGAAGTAATAGTGTCAGTGAGATACAGTGAGTCTTTGTGAGTCCTTGTGTCATCGTTTTGGGCACTGTTTTTTTATGCAAGGGCAAAATCTTTGTATCTGGGGGAAAAAAAAACAACTTTTTTAAATTAAAAAGGAAAATAAAAGATATTGAGGTCTTCCTAGTGTTACTTAAAATAAGATCAAGGTAAGAAACATTGTAAAAAAAAAATTACAAAAGTGCTATTTGTTTCCTAAACAAGTGATTTCTATTAAAAAGGTGTCAGAACTGGAGAAAATGCTGTGTACTTAGAATTTTTTAACACAGACTTTGCTTATTTATGGTGACATTCTGCTGTGTTTGTTTTTTAAAATCCAATGGGACAGTTTCCATAGATTATACCATACATGCTACTGTCTAAACAGTAAGGAGAATCAAATCCCACAGTGCTGCATCTCACCCTACCTGGAATATCTGCCAGGTTTGTTGCTATTTCCATACCTCCCCCATTCTTTCCTATGTTTGTAACCCAGAGGAAAACAATTGGCATTGTGCTTGTTTAAGGCTTTTATAGTTAGGTGATATGGACTGATGAGAGCTTAGGAGTTGGTTGGATTGAAATTACTTTCTGTTATATCCTCCTGTTTAAAAAGTTAATCTCTTCTATATAATCTTTTCACTCTAGAGAGCAAGGCTTGCCTTACACTTTCTGTCTGTGGGGTCTGTCTCAGTTTATAGTGCTGATTCTGGTCACTTAGGGTTGTGTTCCAGAGCTGCCTAGTTTCACTACTGCATATAAACATATGGGCAAACACCATTTCCACTTGAAGGACTGGGAAAAAACTCCTTTTATTTCTAAAGGGAGCAGAGCTGAGCCATTACATCCGCAAAGTGAATTTCAAGGATGCATTTCTGAACAAGAACTGAATACTCCAGACAGTTGCATAGCTTGAGAGTTGCTTTGCTGCCACAGCCAATGCTTCTGCAGGATTCCTGGAGCTGTTTTCTTCCCTCTCTTCTATGATGTCTTTCTGCCCTTTAAGGACTTGTATTCCTTCTATAGGGGTGTGCACTGTTTTCAGCTCTGAGCTCAGAACTGATATCCTGAGTTCTCACATCTGTCTGTAAGTTGGGAAGGTGACACTTCTGTGCATTTCTCAGCTAAACCTGTGGTAACCTCAACTCTGTCTTTTGATCGTTGAGTGAGTTCTGTTCTGAAACTAGCAGAGCTGGAAGGATAAGTTAGTGTAAGTGGCAGAGAGATAGCTTGGCAAAGGATGTCAGAAGTGACCAAAATAATTTTTATGACAGTGTATCAGCAGGTACCAACAGGAGTTGTTACCATAGGGCAGCACTGGGCCTGCAACCTGTAGAATTTAAACAAAGGACTACAGAGAAAAAACAAACTGAACACAAGCCTTCTTTTTTTAGATTGTGAGCCAGGATCTGATGCCCAGATACTCAGGAGAAGCTGCCTTTTTGACCAGTTGTTCTCTAGTTGGCCATTTAGGTAATTCTTAACATCATGTGAGCATTAAGTGCATTTCTGGTATGAGACAGATCTAGGAATATGTGTTCCAAGTCTTCATAATCCTCATCTTCTTATTTCTGGGGTTATCTTTTGAGGTCCCTTGAAAGCACTGGGCTATTTGGGGATAGCAAGCTATGCCTGAGGACTTGTTAGTCCTTCTGTTTCCTTTGCCAGCTCAGGAGGGGATGAAAGTAAAATTCATGAGTAGCCAAATTTCAATTTGACCACAGTTAATCAGCCAGGAGATGTGAAAACAGCTACTGCTGCTTTTTTGAGGCATTCACTTGTCTCCAGAACCCAAGTAAAAAAGTACAGACCCAGCATGTCCCTTTTCTTACAGCATTTGTGTTCCACACTGTAAATGGATGCTTTTAGTTAATCATTACCTGGCTGATCCTGTTCAGATGCTTTCCCTCCTGGCTCTGCAGCTGTATCTATCAATAGGCAAGGAGCATTCCCAGGTTTCCACTGACTCTGGCAATGATGCTGCTACACAGACATAAATAAATAGGGTTATCTTTGCCCGATTAGGAACAACAGGGTGGAAGAGGAATTGGCATTTGCTAAATAGAGAGCAAAATGTTTTTTCTGGCTGCTCTAAGAGGTCCCAATCAAGGGAGAAATTTAAACTGACAGTCTAAAGCTCCAACTTATCTACTGGGTTTAAATTGTTGGGTTTTTTCCCTTATGTAATATTTGACATAGAGTAAATTTGAACTAAAATTTCTGTGCTTTGGGAAGCTGTCATAATGACTAGTGGTTTGTATTTCAAAACCCCTATCAAGATATTAACTAATTCCTGTGTCATTTTGTGTCATTGGTGGGAAATAAGTAGCTTTTAAATTTTTCTTATAAAGGAGGGGATGAGACCACAGACGAAGCTCAGATCAGAGGTGGTCCCAGCCCTCAGCCCAGTGCTAAGGGCTTCAAGAAGTCATCCTGCTTCTTTTCCTTAGAAATAGAGTAAGCATTACAGCAGTTTTTCCCTCGTCCTTGTGATCTGTTCTTTAAACATCTGGAAGGGAGTGTTGTGGTCAGGGTGGGAAAACGAGCACATCACCTGGCTAGAAGGATTGGAATTATTAATATTCTCATTATCTTTGTTTAGAGCCACAGTGCTGTTAAGTGCTGTACAGAACACAGTAAAGGCAATACTGCTACAGATGCTTGGCAGGCAGGGTGAGTAGCATGGATGGACATTTTTAGCCAGGAGTTACTGTGTTGATAGGATCAACTAATGGTTTGGCATCAGCAAAACAAGTACTTTGTTCTTTGTTGCAAGCAAGTTTCTGTTGGTGGGGCTATGAGTTAAAAACCACTTATCTAGAAATGATAGAAGGGTTTATTTTATGGGCAGGTATGCTGGTTTTGTTGGTAGAAAACACAGTATTGTATTTTAGCCTTCTTAGCTAACCATATCTGTATTGCAGATATATATTTTAGAATCTATATTTTAGAACTTTGAAGCAAAATTCTGACCTCCTTGGCTTCAAATGATCTCTGGAATATTGCAGAGACAGCCCCAAAGAGCAGCATGAACAGCATTCAGGAGGGCCCAGAGTGAAATCTCCCTCTTAGCTCCACCCAGTTGTGGTGGCAGCCACAGGGGGTAAACTCTGAGATTTCCTTCCCATGTGGATACAGCAGAAAATACCTGTGAATTTGCAGTGCACATACTTATCTTTTTTTCCCCAGTTAGGTTGCCCTTTGCTTTCTTTGATTCTGGAGCACTAATGGTGAATATGTTTTTTAATGAAACATGTTTTTAAAATATCATATTCCAATGTCCAAAAAAAAATTCACTCTTTTATCTGAGGGCCTCTCCCAGTGAGCTGCACAGGTAACTACTGAAATAGGGATATTACACTTCCTTGTGGATTATGCCCCTTTGGGCAGAATTTATTGTGTCTTTTCTTCATTGTTTTGACCCTTCTTCACCTCCATCTTTCCTCCTTTTGAATGCTGAAGATCCAGGGCAAACTCAGCCTTGCTGGGTTACTGTAGAATTTTCTGATGAGTGTGTAGAAACACTTCAGAAGAGTCATGAACCTGGAGAAAGAGGAAGATGTTATGTCATACAGCTGATTGATTTGGTGCTTAGGCTTGCCTGGCCAACAAACTACCTCTGCAAAGGCCATTCCCAAGCACTGTGTGGATTCTGTAGTTTCTGGCATTTAGAATCATTCCAACAGCCATCCAGGTACTGGTCTCTGAGGGGATGTGAGCGAGCCTCACAGCAATATGCTGTTGGATCTTTGTTTTCAGTGACAGAACCTGGACCTGGGAATGCCCTAAAATTCAGGTGGGACCAGGAAAACACAGGAGCTGCAGACAGCTTGTTTCCAGGTTATTGCTATCTTATTCAGATCCTTCTTTAAGCCTCAGTCTTGTTTGTTACACCTACACAATGGAATGTAATATTTGAAAAATACTACTCTCTGTCCTCTTCCTTTATCTCCCATTTCCCCCACATTTATCTTTTATCTGGGACAAGTACTTTCTGCATCGTTGTGTCTTGTATAGGCTGAGCACATAGTTGAAACTTGCCAATAAAAGAAATTATTTATACCATGCACTGGTAAGCTTGGTAATTAGAGACTCATGAAAAGACAAACACCTTTCCTAGAGGTCAATTTAAGATGTGGGCTCGTTGCAGCAAACCAAGGCCTTACCTGTGGGGTGGTCTGACTGTATCCTGTCAGTATTACTCAACTACCTGAATAAGTAATGGAAACAGGCTCACCAAGAGCATCACTGCTGTTACCCACTGTGCTGGGCTGGAGCCTGTTGAGCCAGTCAGGCCAGGGCTCCAAATCTCCTCTAGCCAGAGGTGGGTGCTGCAGGGACCACAGAAAGGACAGAAGCCTCTTGAGAAGCAAGGGCAGTGAGAAGAACAGAACAGAAAGGAAGATTACACGGGATAAAGCAGAGCAGAGAGAAAAAATGGAAAGAGATGAAAGTGGAAGGAGTGAAAGTGAAGGCAGGCAAAATCCAGGAGTGAAATAGAACTGCATTGTGAGGAGACTGTCATCCCTGCAGTTAACAGAGATTGAAAGTGCAATGGAAAAGACTAGGGGAAAAAAGGCTCTTTAGCCTACCTCCATTTCTGTCTTGGGTTGATCTCTATTCCAAAAGGACCAATTGTGGTGGGAGAAAAGACCTTCTCTGTTACTGATGGAGAAGGAAGTGGGCACCCTGCCAGCCTAGCTCTGCTTCTGCTGCCTAGGCATCCCATCCTGACCAGAGCCTTGGTTGACTTCTGTGCCACAGCGTGTGATGAGGCAGATCAGACCTTGGGACAGCCAGAGCCTGCTTCTAATCTGGACTGAATTAATTAAAAATTTCCCTTCTTAGAAATATTACCAGGAGTAGCCAAAGCTTCAGCTTGCCAGTGTGGTTGTTGCTAGTTCAAGTGTCAGCCTAGTTGAAACCAGTGTCAGATTCCAGAGGCCCTGGGTCCTGAGTGAGCAGAGGAGATGATGCCAGGCAGGACTTTTGAGTGAGGTCTCTCAGCTGTCTCTTGGAGTGTCTGTGCAAAGTTCCTCTTCTCTGGGCCGTGACATCTGGCAGTTCTGTGCCAAAACTTTCTGTGCAGCAATGCCTCCCTGTTTTCTTAAGATCTGGTTTATTTACAGACGTGTAAAAAGACAGTTCACCAGAGCAGTTAGGTTCATGTGGTGAATTTGATGTCACCCATCAGGAGCTGAGCCTGGAGAGCCTGCATCAAGGCTACATTAAGCAGCAGCCCTTGTGGGTGCTGTTCCTGAGAGAACAGCTGTCCTGCCTGCCCTCCTGTGTTCACAGGGTACCTAAGGTCTCTGAGTCTGTTCTTCTTCACTCTGTAGTATCCAAGCAGGTGTCAAATGCTTCACACAGAGAAACTCAGCCCAGACCCCATCTAAGAAGGAAGAAGTACTTAAGTGCATGTTTACTATTGGGAGTGTCTGGAGAACTCAAAAACTTTGGAATCTTGTCTCTGTCTGCCCTGGGTGGAGAGGCAGCACAGAAAAGCAGCAGCAAAGAGGAGTATGGGTCTACTGGCACTCGTCAGACTTTAACATGTGGAGAATTTGCATATTTTTTTCTTTTTCCTAAGTTTACACTGGAAAATTTAGACCTCAACCAATTTCTGCTCTTCTGTCACCTGCCTTCTTTTATCTGTGCTGTTGGAAATGAAGTATTGTTGTCTTCTGAGCTTCAAGAAAGCACTTTTCTTAGTGAGCAGCCAGAATGGCCTTGGGGGTATAGCTCAGCAGGAAAGGGAGGCAAGTTGCTTATGCGAGTCCAGCACTGGCAGAGCCTGCTCCCAGGACTTTGTTCAGTGTCCACCCTTTATTTTGCATCCCCAGCACTGAGATACGATACTCCAGCAGCACTGGGGAGACACTGCAGCCATGCAAGTAAGGGCAGAGAGTTCATCTTGCTCATTACCCAGATCTATCAGGCAGATCATGCCAAAACTGGGGGGGAGAGGGCACTTTGTTCCCTTCCATAAAGCAGGTACTGGTGGTTCTGACACCAAGAGCTGTTTTTCAGGGGCTGCAGGCACGAGGAGCTGACACTGTTGAAAGAAGAGGTACAGTCACACTCCATGCTGGGTGCAGCAGAAGGGTGAATGTTTCTGCCTGTTCCGGGCTCATGTAATTTCTATTCATAGTCTCTTAGGTTTCCTTTATTATCACTAGCACCAAAACAGTGATTGACTCTAGAGCCAGGAGTAGTGTCTTACCCATCAGCTCCTGCTTCAAGAAGGTACATTTGTCTCTGAGTCATTACTGATGCCATCTGTGACAGACAGCCAAAACTTTCCTCATGAAAACCTCATGCTTTCCTCATGCTACCAGGCAAACCCCTGAGGCTGGGGCAGCCTCTTAGCACCCCCTGCAATCAGAGCAATCAGTCGTGCCCCATGGGATGTTTCAGTCCAATTACAGCTGTAGGATCCCCCCACCCCCAGCACCTTCTTACACTGGCAGAAACACCTTGGCCACCTCTTGCAATCCCAGAGGAGCAAAGCACAGGTTGCTGTTTCAGACTCCATTAAGCAAGGTAACTGGGAGGAGATGGCTGGCACCCACCTGTTAGAGCTTCTGTGGAGAAAGAGACGACTGCACCACCAGCAGTGGAGCTTGTGGTGCAGAGGCATGGTGGTGGTGAGTGGCTGCTTGGCTGGGAAGTCTGATGTACCAGTGGGGTGGTTTCCCAATGCAGTGTTTTGTCTTTTGGGGACTTACTGAGGTTTGTTCTAACCTGAAACCATCACCACGTGGTCTGCAGCTGAGGCAGGCAGGTTGTAAAGGTAGCTCTGTATGTACACAAATCACAGCTTCATGTCCCTGTGGTCAGGCCAGCACCCCCCTCAGTAGACTTGTTGATGCCACCACCCTGTTTATCTGCTGTACTTTCTCCTGTCCCTCTCACACCCTCAGTGATTTACCAGGGGCCACACTGCAAAGCAAGGTCCTGTCCTGGCTTGGGTTTGGACTAGAAGCTGATGCTAATGGATCCCCTGTCTGAGCCTCCCAGCTTTCCAACTAACTCCAGGTGATTTTGGTGAACAGCCCCCAGGTCTGGTGGTGCAGCCACCACCATGGGAGGTTACAGAGCCATGGGCCCAGCACTGCCAGGGGACAGTGGCAGCTTCTCTCCCACTGGGTTTCCACACAGCAAAGCCATGGCTCTGCCCTTCTCTGTGCCAATCTCCCACCCTTGCAGACCCTGGTGTAAAATGGCCTTCCTGACCAGTACCGCTCTATTGTCACAGAACCACATCATGAGAACACCAACTTTTGAGCTGGTTTGGGTTTTTAAAATACCGCTTTATTTTTTTTTAGCCTGATGCTCAGTGATCGACAGTCTCTTTGCTGCCTTCAACTCCCTTGTGGTTTCAGTTTTGGTACAAATGTGGTTTTGAATTTTAGCAAAGCAAGGTTGAGGGAGGGGGGAGGGAGATGGGATACGGAGCATCTGATCAATTTGTATTTATTTATTTTAACATTTTACTAAATAAAACACGATAAAATCTCTCGTTTCCTTAGCTGTATGTACCAGGCAGGGACAGCTGTGTCCCAGAGGCTGCAGGGATGGTGTGGTGCTGCAGGAGGGGTTTTTGAGAGCAGCTCTATGCCATGGCTGCAGTGTGCTCTAGCTCCGGGCTTGCTTTCCTGGCAGGGGGAAGGGTGCTGTTTTAGAAGAAATCAATTTTAGCTCTAGAAGGGCCTGTGCTCAGTTTAGAACATCTCGGTGAGTTCATGTGGCTGCCTCCAGCTGGGGCCGCCCAGCAGAGGGCAGATGGAGACCAAAGCCGAGCTGAGTTTATTCCACTACTTAAACCCCTATAGGAATGTTTTGAGCTAAGGACAGACTAGGCTGGGGGAAAAAAAAAAAACAAACAAAAAACGAATAAAAACTCTGAAAATGATGGCACACGGTTCTCCTACTATAGGCATAGCACTTCACCTTCCAAAAAATCCTCAGAGGCAGCAGGTTTGTAGCCATCTAACCCTCATCTAAACACCCAGAAGAGGCTTATGACATCCCAGCACTGTTCCACCACCAGGTCTCTGGAACAGAGCAGGCTAGAATAGAGCCTAGATGTGACCTAAACTTGAGTTGTGGCAGCTGTAAGGCTGGTGACTGGTGACCTAAGAGACAGTGTTTATTCCTGAAAAGCCAAGGCCATTCTGCAGGGGGATGAACATAGCCTGAGCTGTCCATCTGTCCTTGGCAGGCAGGGGAAGGTCTTACAGGTCACAGTGCAGCAACCAGCTCGACAGACTGGTCTTGAGGACAAGCCACAGCAGTGCCAGTAGAAAACACAACTCATCTATTGACTGCATGCCTAAGGTGTGGAGCCCCAGGCTCCATTTAAGAGCTGCCACCCACACCACAGCACCAGGAACCAGCTTGATCCCACCACACCAGTGGGTGGCTACACCAGCCATTTCAAAGCTGGCAGGGCTGGCTCACAGTGACACTTGGTGACATAGGCATTGCTTTTGCCTGCTGTTGCTCCCCAACCCTCCCTCCGTGCCAGCCAGACCAAGAAAAGGCTCCAAACACACCAGGCAGAGCAAGCACAGTGGTGCCTTTCCCCAGCCGAGCCTCAGGCTGCCCCTGCATTGCTCCCTCCCTCCAGTGTACACATGCAGGTTCACTGTAGAAAAAATTAATAACCAGGCAGTTCTAAGAAAGAGGTGAAAAAGAATAAAAAAGCTTTAATTTAAAAATTAAATTAAAAAGACAGAATTAGCAAGAGGCGCTTGTGTCCTTTCCATACCCCGTGCTTGCTCCCACCATGGACGGAAATCTTCACCCCTGCCCAGAGCTGGCTCAGCAGCCCAGAGTTAACACTAAGGAGAGAACAGCAGAGACTGCAGCAGCTGGTCTGGAGACCCTCTAGGGCCACCAGCAAAATCATCTGGGAGGAAGAAAGGGTTAAAAAAACAAAAAAAAACAAAAAAAAAACCCAAACACAAACCAAAAAGCCCCCAAGACACCTTAATCATCATTCTTATGAGAAAACTAGTAAATAATTTAAGTAGTGTGAGGAAAGCAATGCATCCTCTGTGCTCCAGTGTGTGACAGCCATGGAACAGTGCCAAGCCAAGCTGCTCCTGGCACAGGGATCCAGCCAAACTGCTCAGCTACGGTCTTGTCCAGTGTCAACCATGTCCCTGACTGCCAATGGCAATCTCTGCTCTGCCATGAGTTGGGGAGGAGCAGGGTGGTCCCTTAACAGGAATTTTTCCAAGCCATGTGTTGGCCCATGAAGCTGCTGTATTGCTCATTGCAGTGGGTGCCTGGCACGGTTGGGCACTGCCAGCCTTAGGACTCTGCCTGTCACTGGCATGGTCTGGTCTGGAAGATCACTGCTGGGGACAGCAGACAGCCTGTCGTGCTCTAGGTGACTCCCACACCACCAGTACTGGACCAACCTCATTGGAGACTCTGCACCCATATGGATGGTGACAGTATTTTGCCCTGTTAACCACCTAGCCTTGGTCAGGGCTTGAACTGGGTCTCCACAGCTCCTGGAAATCCCTGGCCCCACCACCTCCCTGTCTCTGAGCCTGGCTCCACAACGGATGCAAAAGGTTGCTCTACATCCTTGTCTCCCACTCACCAAAGCCCCAGAGGGGTATGCAGAAGCCTGGGACACAGAGAAGAGGCAGAGCAGGGTAAGGTAATGCTCCCAGGCTTCTCCAGGAGGAGCCAGGCCTCAGGCTGAAGCGAGCCAAGGAAGGCTAAGAATCCACATCTGCTAAAACAGGGGACACATGATACTTGTCCACCTGGCCCCTGGCATGGGGAGGTTCTCCTGTAACACAGGAGCGCTGCTGCTCCAAAAGACCCCTTGGCCACGCCGCAGCAGATTGACCCTGCAGGCATCACCTGTTCTTCCAGCTGGTATCTTCCATCTAATCTACGGGCATCCCGTTGCTGGGCTAGAGAGACTGTGCTGCCACCTCAGCTCCATCAGGGCCAGGCTGCAGTGGTGGGCCCAGGGCAGGAGTGGGGCCCTCTCCAGCATGCTGCTAGCACCCTGCACCCACTGTCCCTGGGGTGTTACAGGCTCCTCTCGGCGGTGAGGTATTTGAGGGCAGCAGCCCCATACCGCCGTGACAGGTCCTGGTGGAACTCCTCCCGCAGAGTCTGGAGGCAGCCCCGGTACCCTGCGCTCAGTCGAAACTTGGAGATGTCGAAGCTGGGGGCGTGGGGCATGTGGATCATGAAGGCGTTGGGCAGGACCAGCAGTTCATATTCCTGGGGGGGCAGAGCAACAATCACCATCAGCTTGGTGATTCCAACATGTCACTGTCCAGCCAAGACCCCCAACACAGCACCTCCGTGGTGCTCCCTCACCCACCTGTGCATCCAGCTCCATGATGTGGGACACCTTGTTCCATCCAAAGCCCACAAACCTCTGGTCATACTTGGGGCAGTCTCGCCTCACTACAACGTAAGGCTCGAAGTCCGGCTGCCAGGCCACACGGTATGGCACAGTGGCCGTCCGCCACTTGGCATAGTCAGTTGGGGCATGGCCTTTTGGCCACACGTGGTACCTATGGAGTAGAGATGGAAATGAGAGACCAGGAAAAGCTGGCAGCTCCCCGAGACAGGAACCTCTGAGTTGGCTGCCCAACAGCTCCCAGGTGCAAAACTGGCTTCTCCTGAGTGTGACGGCTCTGTTCAATCACGGGGCAGCTCCAGTCCCTACCTGAAGGTGTAGAGGGAGCCCATGTCCAGCATGGAGAGCAGCTCTGCTTTGGATTTAGGGAAGGTCAAGCGGTAGTGCAGAGTCTCAAAGGCTGGCACAATGAGAGCTGCCTTCCTCTGGGGCAGCTCCAGCTGCTGGATGGAGTTCCTATGGTGGGAGGAAGGATGTGAGGTCTCTCCAGCTGGGAGCTGTGCCCACAGCCTCCCTCCTCAGTCCCTCCCACCTGACCACAAGGGTATTAATGGATTCAGACACTTTGCAGGGGCAGAAGGAACAGGGCAGCCCTAGCAGCCATGACTGCTTCCTTATCTGCTGGTGTCTGACAAAAAGGAGGACAGGATCCCAAGGCTGAGCAGAAAAGAAACAGTTTCTGACATGTTAAGAACATGGAACACAGGGTGTTTCCTGCAAACCCCAATCCTTGAGGAGCCCAGCAGGCTGAGCAAGAGCTAGCAGGAGAAAGCCTTACCTGAGGTAATCATAAAGGCCATACATAGGCAGAAAGTCGATGTCCGTCAGAAAGACATACGGCGTCTGCGTGTTGGCCAAGGCCACGTTGCGCAGGAGGTTGATGGGGTAGAACTGCCCCTCCTTGTAGACAACGTGGTAGGCAACGTTGCGGCGGGCGCTCAGCACCTCTGAGGCCTGGGCGTAGCGCAGGAACTGCTGAGCCTCCGCGTCCGACATGTACAGCGCCAGGCTGATGGGGCCTGCCCAGTGCCTGCAAATGGCCTCCAGCATCTGTAACCTGTGAAGCAGAGGGCACTCGGTGAGCATGAGATCTGCTACCTGGCAGCTTGGCCAAACCCAAAATGGCTGCTGGCCAGCGAGCCCAGTTCAGGGAGAAGCAGAAGGAACTGCTGTTCCCAGCTTGGGGTGTTGTCCCTCACTACAAAATGATGGTGTGAAGGTGAGGAACCTGTGTTCTGAGATCCCTGGTAGCTCCCAAGCGGTGGAGCCACTCCTAAGTGGAGGTGGGATCCTACCTCCAGCCAGCCCGGCCAGAAAGTACCTGTCCATGGAGAGCTGGGCCACGAGGGTGACATCTGTTGGGTTGGGAAAGGCCAGAAACTCATACTGCACAAAGAACAGGTGGATGCGGTGCTGCGTAAGGTGCTGCCGGCGGAAATCGTAACAGGGATCATCCTCATCCAACTCCTCCAGTGCCTGCTGCAGCTGCAACACCATGAAGATGAGGGAGAGCGGGAGCCCAAGGGGAGCTGGGGTGGCGGTGTGGGGGAGTCTCTGCCCACTCCACCATCTGGGGATAGGGACAGAGTTGCAATCACCCTCACCCGGTTGCTGGGTGGACTGGGAAGACTGGCACAGCCGAAGAGCTCCCTGCGCAGCAAGTTCCCATCGTACTCCAGGAAGGTCAGATATAGATTACGGAAGAACTCCACATGCTTGTTCTTGACATGCAGTTTCTTGGGAGAGTTCCAGTGGATCACCTGAGGGAAGCCGCGTGCCATGTCACGGAGGGGGAGTCAGCAGCACCCAGCACTCCCCAAGCCCCCAGGCCCTATGCTTACTCCCTCAGACCTCTAGCACATGTGCTGTCCTTTAGGCCCTTACCAGTCTCAAAGGCAGCAAACCCACCCACCTTAAGATCTGAGACTTCGGTGTAGCACTGCTCCGAGCGGGTGTGATCAGAGAGCTGTACATTCCAGAAGCAGGGGAGCCGGTACACCAGGGCTGGGTTGTGCTTGATCACCACATTAAAGATGTCCTAAGAGAGATTAAGGTGAGTCTGCAGGTGGATGAGGAAGGCAGCATACCTCCCACACGCCAGCAGTGCTATGGGAATGCAGCAGGGCCAATTCCTTTGGAACAGCGTGGCCAGCAGGTCCAGGGAAGGGATTCTGCCCCTGTACTCAGCCCTGGTGAGGCCACAGCTCGAGTCCTGTGTCCAGTTCTGGGCCCCTCAGTTCAGGAAGGAGATTGAGGTCCTGGAGCAGGTCCAAAGGAGGGCAACCAGGCTGGTGAAGGGATCCAGCACAAGTCCTGTGAGGAGAGGCTGAGGGAGCTGGGGGTGTTCAGCCTGGAGAAGAGGAGGCTCAGGGGAGACCTCATCGCTCTCTACAACTCCCTGAAAGGAGGCTGGAGCCAGGGGGGGGTTGGGCTCTTTTCCCAGGCAACTTTCAACAAGACAAAAGGGCATGGTCTCAAGTTGTGCCAGGGGAGGTTTAGGTTGGATATTAGAAAGAATTTCTTCCCGGAGAGGGTGATCAGACATTGGAATGGGCTGCCCAGGGAAGTAGTGGATTCTCCGTCCCTGGAGATATTTAAAAAGAGCCTGGATGTGGCACTCAGTGCCATGGGCTGGGAACCGCAGCGGGAGTGGATCAAGGGTTGGACTTGCTGATCTCTGAGGTCCCTTCCAACCCAGCCCATTCTATGATTCTATGAGAGAGACCATTACCTGATCAGCCAGTGAGGTGGAGAGCATGCTCATGAGCTCCCGCTCTGCTGTCAGCCGCCACATCTGCTCCCAGCCCAGACGACGCAGGCGGTCGAGCAGGAGCAGGATCACCCCTGGGTGCCAGGGAGGAGGGCACTGGGTCACGAGAGAGCACCCAGCCATGACAGAGCTGGAGCAGAGCAGCATGCCTTCGACCCCTAGGACACGCCACTCCTCTGTGCCCTCCCACATGACCTTGGGAATCTGCAGCATCCCCCACGCCCACCACTCTGCTGCCTCACCTCAGCCTTCCCCAGCCTCCCCGTGCCAAGTGCCACCTCAGCTAGATACATCACCAGGCTGCAGAGCCCACCCCAGCAACCCACACTCACCTGTGTTGAAGCCACGTCCCAGGGCCGGCCACGGTTTGTGGTTTTTCCACAGATTGCCCAAATACCAATCGCTTTGGTTCTCCACCAACCCAATCACCTGCTTGTCTGAGAACACAGAGGGACACTGATACAGCCCATCTTGCTGTAGGTTCAGCAGGCCCAAGCAAACCCACAGTGCTGGTGCTGTGGCAGACGGGACTGCCACCCTGAGCCCAGCACCCAGGGCCCCAGCAGGTCCTAGGGGCACCCTGTTCTCACCAGAAAACTTCCCAAAGACAGCCCAGAGCTCAGCGATGTCAGTGGCAAAGGTGATGTCAGTGTCCAAGACGATGACCTTGGAAAGGTTGGAGGGCAGTGCCTTGGTAAGCGTCAGCTTCATCAGCCCGTAGATGCCAGAGTAGTGCTTGTTGGGGATCCACGACACCTCTGGCTGCAAGGCAACACAGCCTCAGGGCTGGGCATGGCCACGCTCTTCCCTTGCCTAAGCAGAAGGGCTGTTTGTGCCCAGTACCCTGTGCAAAGGAAGCCAGCAGAGAGGCTGTGGAGCCAGCCAGCCCTGGGGCACCTCCTCCAGCTGCACCACTTGCAGCCACACATCTCTCTGCCCAGGCTCTTCAGGCACTGGCTGGCTGCATTTCCTTCTCTTTTGCTCTCACCTTGCTCTGTTTATGTGTCTTCCTCTAGCCACCTGAACCCCAGTGTTTCAGTACTCAGTGGGGAGCCCACCTTTACCACAGAGATAGTGTAACCCAAGGGACATCTCCACCCCTCCAGTACCAGCCCTGTGCCACCTTCTCAGCTGAACCAGAAACAAGTCCAAAACGGGGAGTAGGTGAAAGAGGGACGAGCAGGGAAAGTTACTAAGCCCACTCCCTCTTGCTCCTCTCTGCTGCTCCCCTAGCCATCCAAGCACTGGGTTCCATCAAGGTAAAAGAGGGGCAAGTGCCTGCCTTCAAGTCTTCAGCATTGTAGAAGCTGACGTGGACAGAGGGCACCATCCAGGACTGGAAAAGCATCTGGAGGATCTGGTGGGCTACCAAGTCCGTGATGAAGTGAAAGTGGAGGGGGTTCTTCCTGCCAAGGGCAAGCACAGAAGCATTCAGCAGCACAGCAGGAGGAAGGGTGCATGATCCTCATCCCTCCCACCCCTGCCAGGGGACACAGAGAAGCTGCAGGGGCAGATGGAGAAAAATCATCCATCTGGAAGAAAAAAATCCCCCTCTAAGCAACAACAGAGGGGGTAGAAAGAGGCCCTGAAGCCCTTCTCCCACAGCACTGCCCAGCCTGCAGCAGCTCATTTTGGAAGCCCAAACCAGCACCTCCCCATTACCTGTGGAAGAGGATGGATTTCACCAGGGTGACCACATCCCGGCTCGCGTTGTGCCCGGCACACACAATTGCAACGTGCAGGAGCTGCCCAGAGACAAATGGCACCTTTTTGAGCCTGGACACCCCCTGCCTCACAGGGGCCTGTCTTCCTTGGGGCTGTGCTATGGGGAGAGCCTGCATAACCTAGCCCTTGCCTTGGGAAGAAGCCCCAGAGAGAGGTGGGACTACCTCCAGGCTCAGAAGTGGGGACCAGGAGTCTGGCTGCCACTGCTCCTGTCTGGCCTCCCACTCTGGTGAAGCAAGACACCCTCACCCACCATGGCCTGCTGAGCACCATGGACAACCAGGATAAGGCCCCAACATGACCAGAGCATAGGGTGAGCAGTGGCAGGCAAACTGCACGTACATCCATGCTCAGACATGATCGCCGCATCCCATCTGACTTCCCCTATCTGCCACGCCACCGCGCTGGTGTCGTCACCCACCTCACACTTGTGAACCATCTGCTGCTTGGGGCAGGCTGTGCGGTTGCTCCTTTCTCCCCTGGGGGGGTCCCCATCCTCGGCAGAGGCCCCCCACTGCAAGCTGCCATTGCTGCCCCCCCCCTGTGCCTGGCCCAGCTGCCGGCGGAGCTGCTGGTTCTCCTCCTCCATCCTCTGCACCTGCGATGCCAGTGCCTCCCGCTCCACGTCCCGGCTCGGCTGCTCGCCCAGGCAGGGCTGCAGCAGGAGGAAGCGGCCATCTGTGGAGAAGAAACAGGGCATGTGGTGGGCATGATAAGAGCTTGTCCAGAAGGATGTGGATGGTGGGGCAGAGCCCCAGCAAAGAGGTACCAGCACACTCCATGCGTGTCCACACACGTGTCCCCCAGACGCTCCACTCCCAAAGCTCTGCTCCCCTGATCCTCGGGGATGCCCCCTGGAAATGCAGAGCTCAGATGCACCTGCAGCAACTTACATGGCCAGAGAGCAACCTCCCCACGGCCTCGGCCTCCCCTGCCCACCCTCTGCTGGAGACCATTCTGTGATTGGAGAAAGACACACTCACATTCGAGGCTGCCCATGAAAAGGTAGAGCCAGGAGAGAAGGACAGCCAGGGTCACTGTGGCGACCAGCAGCTTCAGCTTCACACGCCAGGAGCGCAGCATGGTGTGTGGGAAGGACAGAGGTGGTGAAGATCAGGTGGGCAGCCCAAGCCCAGCCGGCCCTGGCATCCTAAAGCCTGCAAAGGTCAGGAGAGTGAGGGGAATGGTGTCACCAGCAGCCCTGAAGCCCACACCCAGGTGCCTCCACATCCCCTGGCAGGATGTCCCATCTCCTGATCCTTCGCAGGACACTGCCTCAGCAAGCACAGCAGTGGCACAGCAGTGACACAGATGCCCTTCACCTCTAGCAAGAGCCTCTCCCAGCCAGCACCCTCCTGCCCCAGCTCAGGGCATCTGGAGCTCCCCTGGGGCCTGGCCCACCACCCTGCTGCAGCTGCACTGCTCTCAGGGGACCCTTGAACACGGGAGAAGAGAAAGGATTGACAGGAAGCTGAACAGGAGCCAGCAGTGTGCCCAGGTGGCCAAGAAGGCCAATGGCATCCTGGCCTGGATAAGGAACAGCGTGGCCAGCAGGTCCAGGGAAGGGATTCTGCCCCTGTACTCAGCCCTGGTGAGGCCACAGCTCGAGTCCTGTGTCCAGTTCTGGGCCCCTCAGTTCAGGAAGGAGATTGAGGTCCTGGAGCAGGTCCAAAGGAGGGCAACCAGGCTGGTGAAGGGATCCAGCACAAGTCCTGTGAGGAGAGGCTGAGGGAGCTGGGGGTGTTCAGCCTGGAGAAGAGGAGGCTCAGGGGAGACCTCATCACTCTCTACAACTCCCTGAAAGGAGGCTGGAGCCAGGGGGGGTTGGGCTCTTTTCCCAGGCAGCTATCAGCAAGACAAGAGGACATGGTCTCAAGTTGTGCCAGGGGAGGTTTAGGTTGGATATTAGAAAGAATTTCTTCACAGAGAGGGTGATCAGCCATTGGAATGGGCTGCCCAGGGAAGTAGTGGATTCTCCATCCCTGGAGATATTTAAAAAGAGCCTGGATGTGGCACTCAGTGCCATGGGCTGGGAACCGCAGCGGGAGTGGATCAAGGGTTGGACTTGATGATCTCTGAGGTCCCTTCCAACCCAGCCCATTCTATGATTCTATGAAAGCGTGCTCCAAGGGATTTCACTCGAGCTCTGTTCTCGCCATGCACCCCACGGACAAGGAGAAGGAACCAAGGGCTCCCAAGGAAGCTAATGCTGGAGAGGCCCTCCCCGATGCGGGCAGGGAGGGTTAATGGAGCCTGCCCTTGACAGGGAGAGCAGGTCCCTCCCCCACCGCCTCCGGAGACCGAAGGGCCGGGGCTGCTCTTGAGACGCGGGTGGGAGCGCCAGGTCCAGAGCAGGACCCGGCTGGACCTGACCCAACTCTCCCGTACCCAGGTGGGCTGCAGGCCAAACACCTCCCCTTCCCACGGAGCTGTGTGGAAAAAATCCCAAAGGCTTCGGTGAGACGAACTCACTCTCCGGCACCGCAAAAAGGGGGTACCGTCGGGGGATACACTCATTGGGCCGCGGTTCCGACCGGGGGTGCTGTGTCCGAGGCTCCTGTACCCATCCCCAAGTCGGGGAGAGCCCTGCCCGAGACCCCAGAGCCAGGTGCCCAGGGCAGACAAAGGCCCCACAGGGACACAAACCTCATTCCTCACCCCTCCCTGCCTCCTGCAGCTCCGGCCTGAGCCCCTGCCCACGGAACAACATCTGGACTCTCAACAAAAGTTGCAGTAGGGACGAATGGGCCGGATTAGGGCCAACCCCCTCCCCCCCACGCTGGAACCCATTGATGTGCAGATGCCCATGGGGCCGCCAGCGTTCCGGGGGCTGGAAGAGGCAGGCTGGGAGGTCACCACCCTGAGGAACCCCCGGGAGAAACGCTGCCCGCCGCAGGAATTGCTTGCTGAAGGTGAAAGGAAAGCTTACCAAGAGGCTCAGGTTCTGCTAAGGTTGGGGTGAGGCCAGCCCAAAGGAGCACGGCCACCCACACCCTCCAACCAGCAGGTATAACACCTGGGGGCTGCAACCCTTTTCCCCGTGGAGAACAGGTCCTTCTGGTTCCCTGCAAGCAGGGCCTGGCATTGCACTGTTTATCCACCCCATGGAACAGGCCAAGCACAGATACAGCAAGGAAAAGGAGCACAGCAGACCCCTTCTTCCCTGCCACAGCCATGAGACAAGGGGGACCTGGCAATGTCTCCTCCACACTCTGCTGCCAGCCCCTCTCCCTTCCCACAAGCCGATCTCCACCCCTCCTGCCTGGCCTGGGCATCCCCCAAACTTTGTGCTGAGCTTGTACCCTGAAAAGTGAGGGCAAGTCAAAACGAGGGAGATGGAGCTGGAACCAAGCAGTCTGGGAAGCGGAGGGAGGAAAGGGACTTCGGCATCAATGAACGGGAGAAGTTGAGGGGCACATCGCAGCACCCTCCTGTGTCCCTGGCCCCTCGAGGGAATCCTCGGTGTGGGCAACAGCATTTCATCCAAGGCTGCACAAGCACTACCTGGATAGCAGTCTAGGGCAGAGAATGGGACGAGCAACAGGCCAGTTGCAAAGACCCTCCCAGAGGGACCCAAGGACTCTCCATCCCTCCCCCCCGTAGCACCCTCACCCCTCCCCACCGTCCCTTCTCCTCTTCATGTGGCTGCTCACCTGCACCCCATGCTCACCTGCACCCCATGCTCACCTGCACCCCATGATCTCCTTTCCTGCCTTCCTCCTTCTCCTCCTCCCTGGCCGCCTCCCCAGCCGGCAAGCAGCCCTCTGCTGCTGCTGCTCCCTCCTCACTCTGCCGTTCCCTGTCTTCCCTTCACTCCTCCCTTTCAGATCTGACACTTCCCCCCCCCCACACCTCCTCCCTGCTCTCAAACCCAAGTTCTCCCCCCTCCTCCCTTCCCCCCCCCCGCACACCCTGCGCTGGCCCCCCTTTCGGAGGAAGAAAGAACAAACAAAACAAGAGATTAAATTCGCTTTCTACTCAAGAGCCCCCAGCGCCAGGGGCACCGAGTTGCCCAAAGTAAAACAGAAGGAATCCGCCCTCCCTTCAGCCCCCTTCCTGCTCCCAGGACTGAAAGATGCCTCTTTTTCCTGAGATGAGGGAAGCATCAGCATTATTCACTCCTTACCCAGCACTTGCCTCCCTTCTCCTTTCCCAGGGCAGGTGCATGAGGTTTTGTCTACACGGAGAGATAACTGGGGGGCTCTGAAAGGCAGCAGAGCCCACCCTGTCCCCCCTTGGCTGGCAGAGAGGGGCTGCACAGCCAGCCCAGGATGCAAGCACGGCACGGGTAGGGTGCAGTCCTTCCTACCGAGAGAGAGGAACTATCAGCCGGGGTCTGAGTGACAGCCCCTCAGCTGGACAGGCTGCAAACACCACTGTAGGTGTGAGAAGGGAAGAGCTGCCCCTGAATTTCCCAGGTTTGCTCCATCCCTACCAGCCCAGCAGAGCGGGGCTCCCCAAAGAGCACAGCATCCCCCAGCCCTCCCCACTGCTCCAGGAGCCAGCAGGATGGCAGCAGGAAGGGTGGGAGGCCCGGGCTGGGAATGCTAACTATGCAGGCTCTACCTGCAGCTCCCCCTGCGCCTGGCCCCAGGGCCGGGAAAAGGCAGCAAGCTCCTGAGCGGGCCGGAGGGAAAGGAGGAGCCCACTGCCCTCCCGAATGCCTTGGAAGAGCTGGAGGGATGTCCGGAGAAAGCCGGGTCTGGTGGGAGGCCAACAGCAGTAGCAGCAGGCGCAAGGATTAGAAAGCAACCTGTCTGTACAGCAATTTAGATGAAACGTACGCGGCCCCCCACCCTGTATCCCGAGGGAGATCTGTGGCATCAAGCCCCAGCCTGCCTCGAAAAGATTGAAGAGCAAAGACACCCCCTGAGCCCCAGGGCAGGGGCGGGCTGGGTATCCACCCAAGCAGTGCAGAAATCACTGCCCCGGGAGACACATTTCCTCTCCTGCTCAGGCAGCTCTTGCTTGCCCTTGCAGAGCCCTGTTACAAGAGGCAGTGGCTCCTCAACACCACCACCTCCCCAGAGAGAGGAAACCACTGCCCCACTCTGCTGCTCCCCAGAGCAGGAGCCCCAGCTTTGCTCTGCTCCTTGTCTCAGGGGCACACGAAGCCCTGGGAACTGTCGTGTCCTTGCCTCATGGTATCCATCACATAGCAAGTGCTCCAGCTCCACAGGGCTTACCCACGCTCCTGGGAGAAGCCCAGACCTTCCACAGCCTCCGACCAGCAGCACTGTTCCCAGGGATAAAAAAAACAGCCTCCCCTGCTAGTTGAATGAAGAAGCAGCGAGGAGAGGTGCACTGCTGAACCTTGTATTAACAAATAAAGGTCTGGCTGGGGATGTTAAGGTTGGGAACAGCCTTGGTGACAGTGACCGTGAAATGGTGGATTTTAGTACAAGGAAGAAGGACAAGTAGGACCACAACCATGGACTTCACGGGGCTAATTGTGCACTCTTTAAGGATCTACTTGCAGTCCCATGGACTAAGACTCTGGAAGTGAAGGGAGCCCAAGAAAGTTGGTCAGTTTTTAAATCTTGCTTCTTCAAGATCAAGATAGATGCATTCTATCAACAATGTGTCCTTGTGGCCAAGAAAGCCAATGGCATCCTGGGGTGCATTAGAAGGAGGGATGGCTAGTAGGTCAAGAGAAGTTCTCCTTCCCCTCTGCTCTGCCCTGGCGAGGCTGCATCTGGAATATTGTGTCCAGTTCTGGGCCCCTCTGTTCAAGGACAGGGAACTGCTTGAAAGAGTCCAGTGCAGAGCCTCCAAGATTATTAATGGAGTGGAAAATCTCCCTTATGAGGAAAGGCTGAGGGAGCTGAGTCTCTTCAGCTTGGAAGAGAGGAGAATGAGGGGTGACCTCATTAATGTTTATAAATACATAAAGGGAAAGAGCCAGGAAGATAGTGCCAGGATCTTCTCAGTTATGCCCAATGACAGGACAAGAGACAACAGATACAAGCGTGAGCATAGGAGGTTCCATACAGACACATGGAGCAATTTTTTTACTGTGAGGGTGACAGAGCACTGGAACAGGCTGCCACAGGAAGCTGTGAAGTCTCCTTCCCTGGAGAATTTCAAAACCCACCTGGATATGTTCCTGTGTGACCTGCTGTAGGTGACTCTGCTCTTGCAGGGGGGTTGGACTCAATCTTTCATGGTTCTTTCCAACCCCTAACATTCTCTGATTCAGTGCTCTGGCTGACCAGCATCACTTCTCCCAGCCTCAGTGTCTTGCTCCTTCCTGCAAGCAAGGGCCCAGCACCAGGCCCTCACCAGGCAGGGCAGGAGCAGGGAGGCTGCTGGAGGAGGACAGGTGAGGCAGAGGCATTTTAGGATGTTTATGGTGGGAGAAGCCAAGCAGGAAAGCAGCTACATAGCCTCCCCTCCCCTGTGAAACGTTAAAGGCACAGCAAGTGGAGGGCAGGGCTGAAGTGGCTCCCAGGCAAGGGGCACAGCAGGAAGCAGCAGCCATGGCACAGAACACAAACATCTTGTCTCTAACTGTCCCTGCAGCCTCTCTGCACTCCCTCCTCAGTCTCCTTGCTCAGGCCAGACAAGTGCAGCCAGCAGTAAGATGAGAGGTTTCCCAATACTGACAGTTTCCAAACCCAGCACAAGGGTGCAGGGCAGAAGTGCTGTTTGTAGCAGGTTATCCTCCCTTCCCCACACTCTCCATGGAAGCAAAGCAGCTTGTGGTTCAGCAGGGATCAGAAGGTGACAAACAGGACATAAAGAGGCACCTGGTTCTGTTACCCTCTTGGAGAGGCTGACGGCAGACACTGGGGATGGGGCAGGCAGGACCCTGGTCTCACCTGATGTCCAGACATCCCTCCCCCACTGACACCAGGGTGAGAGCCAGGGCATAGGGAATGTCAAGCCAGGAGATCCAGGCAGTTGCACAAACACAGGGTGCATGCTCACAGCAGCCTCAAAGGCATGGCCAGGAGCCCAAGGCTGCCTGCCTGCCAGCCACCCCTCCACACACAAGCAGACTTTGCTCCCAGGACAGTGCACCCACCCTGCTTGCCCCAGACCTACCCTCAGAGCTGCCCATGTTCTGGCACCCTGCTCCTCCAAGATCCCCTCTTTCTGTAAAAAGATTTTTTCAGCCCAGCTGGCCTTTACTCTCCCTGGCTCGGTGGCAATCAGGTGAGCAGTTAATGTTTAGGGAGAGCTGGCAGTGGAAGCTTTCCCACCACATCAGCACAATTCCCCCAGCTTCACCAGCCGAGCAGCCCTGTTTTCCAACAGCACGGAAGCTGTCAGCAAGGTCTGTGGCAGGGTGTGCATCATAGCCTGTTGTCTCTCTTAGACCTACACCTGCAGAGAAGATTCTGGGCACATCAGGACCATCTGCAGGTCACAGGACAGCAGAAATCAGCAAAGGGGGCAGGGCCTTGGCTTGCTGCCCCCTGAACATCCCAAGGATGCCCCCAGGCATCCCAAGGGAAGAGGTTGCCTGGCTGTCCCCAGGCAGGAGTGTTTTGGTGCAGCTGCTCTGGCTGTTGTCTTACTTAGCTGCAGGCAACAGAAACTAGAAATCCTTCTCCCAGGTCTCATTTTTTTGGAGCTGGGAGAGCAGCAACAGTTTTATCTGACCTGCTCAGACTGTCTCAGCAGAAGCACAGCATGGCAGCTTTCCAGGCTCACAAGAGGTGAGAAAGGGCCCTAGAGCTGTGGTGAGAGCTACAGAGCAAGACTGGCAACTGAGAAAAAGCACCATGCTTTGAACTAATGCAACTGCAGAGGATCTCTTTTGCTCTTCGATGGGAGGGGACAGGCTGGTTCTTTGTTCAGCAGGTCATCTTTAAAGCCCATACCCCAGCACCCATCTGACAAAGCACCTTGCAATTTGGGGTCATCTTTGCTCCTCTCCCCATGACCTAAATTCCGCCATTTGAGGCGGGCTGCACCAGCTGGCAATACCACACAGGCAGCTGCAGGAATTTACAGAGGTGGAATGGAATTCTGCCAGGACAGCAGGATTAAAACCCCATGCTTCAGATTACCATGCTATTCCTCCCTCCCCAGTCTTATAATAAGAAAACTTCAGTGAAAATTTCACCTTTGTATCTCCATGGAAAGAGCAACATCTGACAAAACAGCCACCATATTCTAGAGATAGAATTGAGGAGCAGCCAGAGTCAGATACCAGCACATGAGCTCCAAGAGTAGCAAGTATGCCCATCTTCCTACTGCCCCTAACACCACTAAATGGCATAGAAAATCCTAAAAAGGTGAAGATCTTCCTGAGACAGCAGTCACCTGTACCTCAGCTATGGTTCATTCATAAGCATCTAGCTCTCCTTGGGACCATTAGATTTTCACCAATTCTGCTAATCTAAGAATTCAGCTTTTTAATCAGCAAACGTCACACTGAAAAGCCACCTTCTCTAACAGAAGCAAAGCACTTGGGAAAGAGGAGCTAACAGTCTCTAAACAATGTTAGTTCTTCTTCCACAGTCTCTCAACAGTGTTAGTTCTTCTTCCACACTTGGCTGAAGCAGGGGCTTTCATCACCAAACTGTTTCCATCTTTCCAGAGGAAACAAGCAAGTTCAGGCTGGGTCTGACACAGGAACATGCCTCACTGCTCATACCTCTCCACATCTGAAACCCCAGGAATGCATCAGGGAGCAACACCTCTTGGCAGGGATTCTAGTAATGAGGCCCTGCTAAACACAATCCACTTACTGCAGAACAGCTCTGCAGCCAACCAGCCTGCCTGCACCCCAGGACTGGATTCAGCTGCCTGGCAGAGCCTCAGTTGAAGAGATGGCTGTGCAGGGATGGCATGGGGAGCCCAGTGCCACAGCAGCTGTTGTGTAGGAGGCTTAAGTCTACCAGACATCCTGCAATGCTTACAAGATGGGCAGCTGCACTTTGCCACAACTCTCAGGCAAGGCAAGAGGAGGCCACCCAGGTAGCAATGTTGTCCCTAAGTGCTCTCACTCCTCTTAGGCCCAAGCAGGTGGAAGGATCCAGCTGACAATAGCCTTTAACTGCATCTGTGGGGACACCAGGGCAGCAGAAAGCATGGTGTTGGCTTGTTCTCCTCTGGATGGGCTGTATTTATCCCTCATTGCACCAGGGGACCAGCAAGAGAGACCCTGAAAAGCTTGTGTGTGCTGTAGCACACCAGGACACCCAGCCAGACATGCCAATACCACCAGCTGGGTCTCATCCCAAGGAGATGGGATCCTTGCTAGGAGAAAGGATAACCTCTTGGGGACAAAGTCACTCTCAGCCAGCAAGAAGCTGTACAACATCCCCAACACAGCTCTGGAGCAGATCACCTTTCCCCAGTACTCATCCAGTGCTGTGCCCACAGGCTCAGGGCAAGGGAGTACACTTAATGTCCATGCCAGTCATGGCTTTCCCACCAAACCCCTGCTTCCACCAGCCCTGCTCCAACCTGGCACCCAGAGGTGTTCCCTGCACCTCCTGCCCCCATGAAACCCTACTATGTGTTGGTAAGACCCCAAAAAGCTTTGGAGGAGACACCTGTTTAACACACTGCTTCCAGCTTTACCTCTCTAGACTACAAGTGATTTGATGTCAGGAAGATACTCAGCAGGTGAAGTCCTGCCACCAACTGGTCTTTTTCTGGTCCTGATGGAGCATAAGCCTGACTCAGAACAGCTGCTCTGACACTAAATACAGAGGCTACAGAGCCCATTTGAAAACCTGCAGCTAGTCACAGGAGGGACCAAGCCTGGGCACCACAAAGGAGCACTACACGAGGCAGGAAGACCCTGCCTGCCTCCTGAAAACAAAAGATGAATAGCATTTGAGCTGATCTCCAGCTCCCTTCCCTCTACCAAGATCAGGTTTCTAATACCTGCATTTTTGCCAACATTTGGGCTGCAGCTAATAGGCAGTTCCAAAGCCATTAGGTTCACTGTGTCCCCCTCTCCGGATGTGTTTCGGGCATCACTGCCACTTCCTGATGCTTCCACTGCCATGGGCTTGGAGCTGATGGCAGCTCCTGGGGTCAGAGCTGAGAAGCACCAGCGGAGTCAGCATGCTGGAGCTCTCACTTCCATCAAGGCTGACCTGCTGCAAACCTTCTGCCATCAGCACAGCTGGAGCATGAAGCAGGTATCGTGCCCCAGACAGCAAAGTGGGGGGAATTTCACCCAGCTATCAGACCTCACGGGTAGGGATGGACAGATCAGCCTCACCCCACGAATCTCCCTGCTTCCCTGAAATGCTCTTGAACAAGCTGCACCAGAAGCTGCTCCCTGGTGGGACAAGGGCAACCATATCCCAGCACATCTGACCAGAGCTAGCCCCTCCACTTCTGAAGTCAGCACCATTTGATATATAATTAGGCTAAATACAACACAAAAGGAGGCACAGGGACTCCCACAACCCCAGACCAGGAAAAGTCCACAAGAGGCAAGCTATCATCCTCCCTGATACCTCTGGGAAGGTGCCAGGGGCAAGGCTGTGAGCCAGACCCCCAGGTGCCAGCTGTGTATTGTCACTGCCAAAAGGTGGGCAAGTGTTTTCAGACAAATAGCTATAGATTGAAAATTTACAGACAGCTCAGAGCTATTTGCTGCTTCACTACAAGCTTTGGACAGGAACAAAATGCTTTGTTTTCCAAGCAAAAAGTCTCATTTTGCATTGTTTTGCTTGAAATTGAGCTGCATTACACTTAAAAGATAAAGGGTCTCTCAAACTTGTCTGTGTTTTGGTGTTGGGTTTTGTTTTTTTTTTCCAGCTTCTCATTTTGCACTAAACCAAGCAATTAATTATTTGTTCAGCTCAGCTCTCCAGACAAGCTGCAAGCACCACAAGCCAAAGTCCAGAGCAGCTCTGCCCAAGCAGCAGCACTAAGGAGGGCTGGTGGGGTTTGCTGTGCTGCAGGCTCCTTTCAGACTCCATCTAAAGCTCCCTCAAGGACATTTGCCTGGAAGAAAGGAGCACAAGGCCCTGTGCAAGGGATGGCAAGTGCCCTACCAAAAAGGCATGCACCCTCCCTAGTGGGCAGCAGTTCAGGATACATGATCAAAGAGTTCACAGGCATTGCTGGAAGGACATGCTAAGAGCATGGCTTCCTAAGCAAATTGCCCTCCACAGTGTTTAGTGCATCATACCGAGGTCCCTCACTAATCTCACTGCTACACCTGGCACTGGAGCAATTTTTCTGGATGCCATCTCCCACTGTGCCAAACTCTGCTCTGGCAGCCTCAGGAGCACAGGGGAGCCAGGCAGGCACACGGGGCATCTGATATGGGAAGGCAATCCCTTCCCTTTCTCTGCATGAAAAGAAGTTGTGCTGCAGAGGAGGCCAATGCTCACAAAGAGCCAGAGCTCCCAGATGCCAGTCTGGTACCTCTTCCACCAGTGACTGGCCCAAACTGGGAGCTGTGCTCAAGCAGCCACTCCCATGTCTTCCTTGCCCAGAGCTATTCCTGGCACTGGTGTGCCCTTAGTGCCCAAGCAAGGATGAAAGCAGAGCTCATCCACAGAGGAATGGAACAACTGCACTATAAATAGCAAATCAGGATGGCTCAGGGCAGGCTCTAAAAAACTCAAGCAGGAATAGTGTCATCTACTCAGGGTGCCCTGGGCATTTTGTAGGACCTGAAGGGATATCTGAGCTACAGAGTGGCTTACACAGTGCAAATAACTGCTGGCTGGGCTAAGACACTGCAAACTTACCCACCAAAAAAGCAAGCCAGTTGCAAAAAGTGACTGATGAGGGCAAAAAAAAAAAAAAAAAAGGAGGGGAAGTGGACTGTAGAAGGGTGGCAGTTCGGACAGCAAGGCAGTGGAAAGGAGAATGCTCCCAACACCCAAAACTCCTTCCTGACCATTCCCAGCACTTCTGCCCTCCTGCTGCTCCTGGTGTTCCTGTCCCTGGGGCTTCTCACATTGCTGAGCTAAACCCTGGAACTCATACACCAAAGGACAAAGGCAGGGAAGAAACAGCATACCTCAGCTCAAGCACACAGCAGAGGAGCAGCTCAGGACAAAAACTTCTGCAGTCTACAGCAACCTCTGTGCAGTGCCCAGCCTGCACCAGGAGCAGGACAGAGGCACAAGAGCTCAGCCCTTTTTGTGACCATCAGAGTCAAGTTCTCCTCCCACCTCCAGGAAGAGTCTTACCCTTGCTCTCTAACCTCTCTTCCCTGCTGGTGCCTTCATCTGGAACAGCAAATACTCCACCTTCCCCTTCACATTGACAGCATATGTCCTAGAAAGGGATGTCAGCCTCCACAGAGAGGGTATGCCTGGCCTCCTGCAGCACTGCCAGGCACCAGCCCTGTGCTCTCAGCAGTGCTGCAGCACAACTCCCTTGGGCAGACACAGTTGGGAACATGGGGAGATGCAAGTACACACAGGGGAGGCACCAGACCTGAGCTGAATCACCCAGCGTATAAAAACACAGGCACGCACACGTACAGCCAGTGCTTCCTCTGACAAAGTTTTTTTGTCAAAACAGGAAGACAGTACCCAAATCCAAAACACCAAACAAAACCAGCTCAAGAGGCGAAGACATCCCATGCTGACTGCAATTCCACCTTGAGAAGATGGGAAGCTGTCACGGTTTAACACTGGAACAAGTGCAACTACTTACAAGAGACTTAGCTGAAAGCAAAAGTACAAACCAGAAAACCACCTTTATCCTGGCCCAAACCAGGACAGAAGCCCACAGCTCCCCTTTCTCTCCTCCCCCATGCCCTTCCTCCTCTGCACAGCAAGCAAGATGAGAGGTAAAGGTTTTGAGTTTGGCTGAGTTTCTACTCTGGGGACAGAAGCTCAATAACACTGGGCAGGATGTGAGTGTGTTGAGGAAGAGGATTAGTAAACCCCTAATCTGGACATTTTTGGAGTCTAAGTACTTTACTCTACTCCCTAATTAAACCACAGAGAGCAAAGACTGCCAGAAGGGAGAAAACAAGGAGGAAGAGGGAAAGGAGACGGAGGCTGTGGCTTAAAAGCTGTTCCTTGTGGCTAAAATTCAAGAGGTGTCATTGCTAGGGATGTACTGCAGCTCTCCTTTTTTTATGCCACAGCTGTTGAGCATCCTGTTGCCTCCCCTGATCCAACCCACAGCAAGGCTGAGGGCAGGATGAAGAGGAACCTGTGTGATGTCTTGGGGATGGTGCATTACCTGCAGCAGCCTCGCCTCCATTTCCCAGACCTGTCTGCACAGAAGAGCTTTGTTCAACTGCTTATCTGGCTCCAGCTGGGGAGGGGCCAGTGCCTTGCTGCCCTGGCACCCTGGCAGGACATTCAGCTCTGCACCTAGCTTGGCTGGGGCTGCACAGCAAGGGAAACTTTCCTGGAACAGGTAAAGAAGGAAACCTTCTCCTGCAGTTCAAAAAATGGTCCTTTTTCCCTCCAGCTGCATTCAGGCCCATGTGCCTGTGCTGAGAGCAGGTGGCAAACCCAAGCCTCTGCTCCTCACTGCTGGCACTGCAACCTGCAGCAGAGACAGACTCACTGGTAACCCAACTGGGGAGCCCCAGGGAGTAAGGCAGCTGGTGACATAGCTGGGAACAGGAGTGCTAGGGAAGGGCCTGACTTCCCCAAAATCCTCTTGCTTCCAGCTCTGCTCCACCAGACCGAGGCAGGGGGTGTGAGTGGGCAGGGGCAGCCTGTCACTCCAGCATCCCTTTCTTCCCTCACTCCTATTCTTTGGAATTCCTCTCTTCTGTTTGCTTTGTTTCAGCCCTCAATAAACAGGAAGAAAAGGGAAGGAGCCTTGACAAATCCGATCAAGGAGCAGACAGGCTGAGGCTTCCTCCTGCTGGCATGGCAAGCCCCACACTAATGAGGGGTAGAGGAGGGAGAGTCAGACACTGGGAACAGTGGCCCCACTGAAATATTTGGTGTAAGGACAGAAGGAAAAGGAGCTGCTAGGGCAGAACAATGCCAGCACAAGTTCCCAGCCTTCAGAAGGGGGACTCCCCATTTCCTCTGGCTCAGGGAGTTTGTCCCAGGTCCTCAGCCCGGATCCCAGTCACCCACTGCCCACTACAGTAGTAGACTTTGGGCAGAAGGATCCAGATGTGCACATTTAAGGGAAGTTCAGCTGAAACAGCCATGAAGACGGGACCACATTTTGTACCAAGGATTCACACGGAAATCTTGTCTTCCAGAGAACTGGGCAACAGGGGCTTACAAGAGACAGTCTTTTCTCCACAGCCTCCCCACAGGTGACAAAAACCCATAGGCCCAGTAGGGAGGAAATGCAGTAAGCCAAGACCTGCTGCCATTCAGCTATCCCCAGTTTATCAAGCTGGGTACTGAAGGATTAGGACAGGAAGGAAGAGAGCACATACAACTCATCTACTCAACCAGCAAGGCAACTAACTTTTGGATGCTGCCCATATTGCTGGGGTACCTGGAAATAGCTGGATAAGCTGGCAAGGCCTGGTGGTGGCTCTGAGGACAACCATTTAGCCAGGTACCCTCAGCCTGAAGGTCAGAGAGCATACCTCAGCTGTCCTTGAGGGTTTTGCAGCCTGCTGTCAGCTGAAACCCAAAAGACAAAGTCATGTGAAGAGCTGCTGCATGAGATTCTGGAAATAGACCCCCGCACAGCCAAGAGTGTCATAAATCAGCAGTACCCAACACCTTGTTCCTGAACCTTTCCTCCAGCCTGTTACAAAGCACAGCTCAAGCCACAGGAGAATATCTACAAGCTGCATGTTCCCAGTCCTGCAGACCATTCCCCACCCACACAAGGAGCACTGTACATGTATCATATATCCCCAGAAGTGCTGGCAAAGCCACAGCCACCAGACTCCTTTGCAACACATGCGAGTCCTCACATTGCCTCTTCAGCAGGACAGGAGTTCCCTGGCCTCCTCCCAAACATGATGGCTGCAGCAAGTTTTTAGCTTGTGAGGCAATGAAGGGATTAACTATCACATCCAGGAACCTGAGACTCTGCAACATACCTTGGGCTGTCCCAGGGGTGGAGTCAAGATAGTCTATCCAGATAGATGTTCAACAGAAAGAAGGGATGAAGGACAGAAGGCAGGCTAAAAACCACCAGGCAGCTTGCACTGAAGAGAGCAGAAGAGCCTGTACATGTCACTCCTTCTCAGAGGAAGGAGACCCTCCTCCTCCTCTGCTGGGATCTTGTCAGCACCCCCCCTTCTTCCAGCTTCCCACATCTCACAGCTGCAGGCTGGAATGGATGGCCCTTCTCCCAGGAGTTTGCAGGCAGAAAGACCAAACCAGAAATACAGAGCCATGAAAATAAGCTGGGGCAAAGGAATCATGGAATCATAGAATTGGCTGGGTTGGAAGAGACCTCAGAGATCATCAAGTCCAACCCTTGATCAGAGAGGAACTGGGAGTTTTCATCTAAAGCCCCATTATCCACACATAATTGCTATAAGATTCAGGAGAAACAGGACCATCAAAGCAGGTAAAACTTACCAAAACCATCTTTCTGGTCTGTCCCACCTGAATACAGAAGGAAGTGTGCAGTGTGCTGGGCACCATTCCTACCTGAGCACCTGTTGCACCCCTCTAGCCACAGCAAACCTTAGGTCAGCCTGGCAAAGCACAGCATGAAACAAGGGAAGCAATGTCAGCCCAAATAAGGGCCAAAAATAATAAATAACTTGCAACAGCTTCTACCTGAATGGCGAAAATCAGTACTTCAAAAGAAGTAGAGCACGACAAGCACACAGCAAAACCCTCCTGAAGCAACAAAGACTGACACTACTTCTGCTCTGTGAGTCTCCCTCAGTACCTGGATGCAAGGTGGAAGAAAGTGAGAGTGGACACATATGGACACTACTGTACACATTAGTAAACAGACATCTGTCCCCTCCAGCATCCCCGCTCTGCCTACCCTGACGTGTCAGCTCCCACCTCAGACTGAAGGAGTCTAAGGGAGGAACCTTAAGATTATTATTTCTGGAACAGGGGTAACTGAATATGAACCAGAGTGCCAAATCTGCCCAGCACACATCCCCTTTGTAGTGTGCTATCAGAGCCCTACACTTACAGGGAGCAGCTCACCAGGTAAGACCCAAGTCCCTGATACCCTCCTGGAAGAGGAAGCAAAAAACCAAATAGTTTCCATAGCAAAGAGCTGGAAAACCAAAGGCACCTTCAGCAGAGCTAATCATGAGTGGGGAGAGACAGGTACGTGCCTGCCACACATGGCAGCGCTGCCCAGTGGCATCTGGGCCACCAGCATGGCTGGGAAAGCAGATGTGTTTGCAACATGGCAAGAGCATCCCCATGGTGGAACCCATGCCCAGCAGCTACAACTCAGCCACCACCAATTATTTACACAGCACTGCACAGGGGCCTGCAAGATCTCCAGATCCCCTGCCTTCTCCAGGTGGGGTCAGGAGATCTTGGGTGAGGCTGGGAAAAAGGCAGATCAGAAACCACAAGCAGTTGCCCCTCTCACCAAAAACAGCTGAAGCACTTTCTCCCTCAAGGCCCAGCTGAATCTTCCCTTGGAGTGTTTCCATTAACCCACGCCACCAGAGAACTACATGTCCGAAAGTTTTTTCCAACTGCATCACATGGTTATTAAAAGATATTGCCTCTCCCTCTCAGCCTTTAGCACAGGCAGATTTGGGATATTACAGGAGAGCCTGCACATTGCTACTGTATCAGGGAAGGGAGTTATCCAAATAACTCTAAATGGCTTTCTGGAAAAGGCATCTGGAGGCAGGAGGAGGTCACTATCTCAAAGCAGGGCTCTGCACACACTGCCAGGTGTGTTGTTCCTCCTTGGAATTAAAAAAAAAAGAGATGCAAAGTCTCAGGTAAGCTGGGAAAGGCATGAGCACCCTGGCAGACGCTTTCAAAAAGCTTTCAAGTCAAAACACTCACTAAAAGGCACCTTAAGCTTATTTGACCTGGGTTTCCTTTCCCCTCAGACTACTGCTTCAAGCAACAGACCTATCAACATTTCAGAAACTGGAGGACTACATCACCACCATCACCAGCCCCTGCCAGCTGCTGCTTTTGCAGGGGGGCTGCTGGGGATCAGAGGTGCCAGCTACAACACCAGCAATGCCATGCTCAGAGCTTGGTGTGTTTGTCTCCTCATTTGGACTGACATTTGGAGCTCTCCTGAAAAGTGCTGGCCTCCAGTGATACTGTGAGTGAATCAGGCCTTCCATTCTAAGCAAGGCTTATGTGTCAGGGACTAAAATACTCCCTGGAGATGCCTCTGTCTACAGGTTATTTGGAACAAGTCACAATTTATCCTTGGCTAGCCCAAAGGATTGGCTGAGCGCATCCAGAAGCAAAGATAACAGATGGCCACAGCACAGTCTGGGGAAGATGGGACACCCCAAGGAGACAGGGCCAGAAAGGTCATCTCATCCCACACTCATCCCAAGGACTGCTCCCTTCCAACCACAGCCAGAACAATCCATATCCCAGACCTCACACTGCCAGGCTCCTCCTCCCAGTGGTGGAAGGGCATCAGGAAAACAGAGCTGGGGAAAATATCCATTTCCTTCACAACTACCAACTTCCCAAGACACAGCTACACCTCAGTATATTGCATCTGTTCTCCCACATCTCTCTCCCCAGCTCTAATGCTGGCTAGTGCTGTAAGAACAGGTCCTCACCCACCCCAGCACCCTGCAAGGGATGTTTTGAGCCAGGCTTACTTTGGATGATCTGCTTCATACCCACAGCAGGGCTCCATCTGGGATCAGGCTCCCCAGAAATGGTGTGGTCTTCTGAATGCAAGCAAAGAGCAAGACACTGGCAGCCAAGCAAGATGAAACCAGAGAGATTGCTTTTTTTTTTTGGTTTGCTTCTTTTTCTGCCATTAGTGCTGAGACTGCACCACTAATCATCAGGGCAGAGGAACTATTTGGCTTCAGTTACAGACAGTGGATTTCCAGTAAGCATGAGACCTTGGCATCCAGGCTGGCAGTAAGTGTTAAGAAAGGAGCTGCTCAGGGATCTTTCTGTGCACAGAAAAACTAGCCCTCTCCCACCCCCCTCCATGGGCATTATTAGCCAAGGCAATTAGTTTAAAGTCTCACAGCCTTGCTGGTGCTCTGAGAAGCCACCCCTCCCGTAGAGCTCCCTTGTAGCATATTTACCATAAAAAGGCAGCATGATGGTATCCAAACTGTCCTCCAAACTCACTCACTACAGAAGAGAGATGAAGGGACAGAAGAGAGAAAAGGGGACAGGACAGATAGTAGGTGAGAGGGAGGCTGGGAGCAAAGGATGAAGAAGCATCTGCCAAAAAGTTCTCTCTCGGGGACTGAACTGCACTAACTATACCGTTCAGAGTGGCCCAAGGACTTTGTGCATCAAGCTACACCTCTGGCTGAAGACAAGGTGTCTTTGGCAGTCCCCTAGGCAGCCAGCTCTTAGACTGCTGTCTGGCAGAGCTAGAGTTTCTCCTTGCAGGAAAGCGGATCCAGCAGTCTGCACTGGATATGCCCCCAGAGCCACCAGCACTGCACTCCTACCCTCAGTAATCTGTTCTCCAGACCTCTGTCACATGGCTCAGGTGCTGTCTCACTCTCCTTGGGACTTAACACCAAGCAGCTCAGCCACCCTGAATTCCAGAGGAGCTCACAGGTAGCACGGCATGTGAGCGGAAAATTTGGTCTAATCCACGTGATTCTGACTAAAAAGGTTTGTTTAGTACCAGACTGTTTGCCAGCAGTATCTCGTGCCCTTTTTGAACTCAGCCTGCTGGAAAACAAACCCTCAGGGGACTAGGAGGAGAACGGGAGAGATCAGAAAGGATAAAGTGCCTGCCCCTGTAATCCCTGCAGAGGAAGCTGCAGGCAGACACTGCGTCCATTGTGTGGAGGTAACTGGACAGGAGGAAGGAAGGGAAGCTTGGCAGAGCTCTGTTTGCACTCGGGAGACCTGTGAGAGGCCATGAAACACCCTTCTCACCCACCAAGGTTCAGCAGGGAGGCACCCAGCTCTATCTATCCATGTGCCCCGTTGCTGATCTTTGCACCCCAAGGTGTGCCAAGGGCCAGGTGCCTCTCGGGGGAGCAGTGGTGGGAAGGGAAGGATGCCGGACAGGCTAGTACTGGCCAAGGAATCATAGAATCATAGAATGGGCTGGGTTGGAAGGGACCTCAGAGATCATCAAGTCCAACCCTTGATCCACTACCGCTGCGGTTCCCAGCCCATGGCACTGAGTGCCACATCCAGGCTCTTTTTAAATATCTCCAGGGATGGAGAATCCACTACTTCCCTGGGCAGCCCATTCCAATGTCTGATCACCCTCTCCGTGAAGAAATTCTTTCTAATATCCAACCTAAACCTCCCCTGGCACAACTTGAGACCATGCCCTCTTGTCTTGCTGATAGCTGCCTGGGAAAAGAGCCCAACCCCCCCCTGGCTCCAGCCTCCTTTCAGGGAGTTGTAGAGAGTGATGAGGTCTCCCCTGAGCCTCCTCTTCTCCAGGCTGAACACCCCCAGCTCCCTCAGCCTCTCAAGGAGCCTCAAGCCTCCCTAGCTGAGCGGCAGGCAGAGCTGAACACAGACTGTGCAGCCCAGCACGGCACAGTAGGGAATGTCTGCCAGCCTCAACAGAGGTTTGGGCTCTCTTTTGCAACAGGCTGCCACCAGACTGTCCCCAGCCATCTATCTGCCTTGAATGCTGGGATTAGAGCTGCCCGTCGGGTTTCCCTTTGCGCTTCCCGAATCCCGGCCCTTCCCAGGTGCCCAGAGGCTCTCCCTGCTGCCCGCCAAGGACAGACCCAATGCCTTTTGGTCTGGATGTCCCCCACAGCACCCCCCGTCTAGGGTAGGGTGCGGGGGGGGGTGTCCCCAGAGCACGCCCCGTCTAGAACAGGATGCAGGGGGGTGTCCCCAGAGCACCCCCCGTCTAGGATAGGGTGCGCGGGGGTGTCCCCAGAGCACCCCCCGTCTAGGATAGGGTGCGCGGGGGTGTCCCCAGAGCACCCACCGTCTAGGATAGGGTGCGCGGGGGTGTCCCCAGAGCACCCACCGTCTAGGATAGGGTGCGCGGGGGTGTCCCCAGAGCACCCACCGTCTAGAACAGGATGCAGGGGGGTGTCCCCAGAGCACCCCCCGTCTAGAATGGGGTGCGCGGGGGTGTCCCCAGAGCACCCCCCGTCTAGGATAGAGTGCGCAGGGGTGTCCCCAGAGCACCCCACCGCGCTGGTCCCCGTCGGGTGGCGGTGGAAAAGCTGCCCCTCCAGACGTCCACATTGGTTCCCCAGAGCCAGAGGGAACTTCATGCCGGTGCCGGTGCCGCCACCGGAGCCGGTGTCCATCTCTCGCCCGTCCCCCCGGGGGCGGTCAGCCTTCCCTACGCCGCCGCCAGCAGCCGCCCCCGGGCACAGCGCTGTCCGACTCACCAGCCCTCTGCAACCCCACCGCAGCGCCCAGGAACAGCCCAAAAATGACCCCTACCCCGGCTCCTCACCCTGCGGCAACCGCTTGCCCTCTGGGGACACGCACGGTCCCTCACAGGCTGGGACCCCAGCCCCACGCGGGTCCAGCAACCCCAGCCCTGCTGCCAGCTCCCGTCCCTCCTAACCCGTCCCTACCTCTCCAGCCACCGCCGCAGGTCCCGGTCCTTTAAACCCCCGCCCCACAGCCCATCTCCCTCTCGGCGCTCGGCCTCGCCGCCTGGCCCGTTCCGTTCCGTTCCGCTGGGCTGGGCTGTGCCGGGCGTGTGGCGCAGGCTCAGTGCCGGTACCCGGAAGCGTGGGGCGGCGGGAGCCATGGCGGCGGTGGCTGCTGCTCAGGTCTTTGCCCGCGTCCCCATGTCGCGGCTGCGCCTCCTCTGCCAGCGCTACCAGGAGTACGTCAGGCGGCACCCTGCCGCCACGGCACAGCTGGAGGGCACCGTGCGGGGCCTTTCCTACCTCCTGCCAGGTGCGAGATGGGGACGGATGGGCCTTCGTCCCTCCTGCCGGGGCCCGGGGGCCGGTGCCGGGGCTCGCTCCGGTAGTGTCCGGGGGTGTGGAGGGTGTTGGGGCCTTGCGGGGAGCGGGGGTCTCCCCAGGCGCTGGTTGGCAGCCGCTTTCCTCCCTTCACAGGTCGCTTCTCGGACTCCCACGCGCTGTCGGAGCTGGGTAGGTGGGCAGCGGGGGGAGGCCGGGGCAGGACATAGAATCATAGAATGGGCTGGGTTGGAAGGGACCTCAGAGATCATCAAGTCCAACCCTTGATCCACTCCCCCTGTGGGCCAGCTGTCACATTTTGGGTCCAAATTCAGATTTGTATGGGGCTAACCTTTCCCATAAAACTGGTTTAGCCACGTATGTGGAGCACAGGCAAGACAACAGGTCTCCAAAATTCTCCAAGAATCATAGAATCATAGAATGGGCTGGGTCGGAAGGGACCTCAGAGATCATCAAGTCCAACCCTTGATCCACTCCCGCTGCGGTTCCCAGCCCATGGCACTGAGTGCCACATCCAGGCTCTTTTTAAATATCTCCAGGGATGGAGAATCCACTACTTCCCTGGGCAGCCCATTCCAATGGCTGATCACCCTCTCCATAAAGAAATTCTTTCTAATATCCAACCTAAACCTCCCCTGGCACAACTTAAGTCCATGCCCTCTTGTCTTGCTGATAGTTGCCTGGGAAAAGAGCCCAACCCCCCCCTGGCTCCAGCCTCCTTTCAGGGAGTTGTAGAGAGCGATGAGGTCTCCCCTGAGCCTCCTCTTCTCCAGGCTGAACACCCCCAGCTCCCTCAGCCTCATAGAATCATAGAACCATAGAATGGGCTGGGTTGGAAGGGACCTCAGAGATCATCAAGTCCAACCCTTGATCCACTACCGCTGCGGGTCGATACCGGCGGGGTTGGTGCTGTTCCTTGGTGTGGGTGTTTGTGGGGCTGTTCTGCCAACCCCTTGTTTTCCCGAGGCCTGGCTGCATCATCCAGCAGCTTGTGGGAGAAACCTGCGTCTCTTGCTGCCCCTCTCCCCCCATCCCACTGGGGAAGAGGCAGCAGACCCAGGTTTGTTTGCTTTCCCTGCGTCCTGTAACTGCAGTGTTCATCCCTTTTCTAGTGTACTCTGCTTCCAACCTCCTGGTGCTATTAAATGACTGGATTCTCCGAAAGGAGTTGCAGCGGAGCCTGCCTGTGGTAAGGCCAGAGTGTGTGGGAGGAGACTACGGGACACAGGCTTTCTTCCTCACAGAAGCTTTCAGAGTGTCTGTAGAAACTAACAGGACTTTGCTGTGGCCTGTCTTTTCTGACAGGTATGTAGAGGCCAGAGGCAAACTCTGAATGCAGATAAACAGACCGAGTTGGAGGAGTGGCTGGAGTACTCCATGGGCCACAGAAATCAGGCCCTGACTTGCACCAGAAGCTCCACTGTTTTGTTTTGTTTTTTTTTTTTTAGAAGCTCAGAACTTGAGATGGGCAAAGATGTTGCTGAATAACCATCGCTGTTTCCAGAGCAGTGACTCTGGAGCACTGACACTCTGATCCCATCCCTCAGACTCTTTGCTTTGCATATGCTATTGAGCAAAGCAAATACAAGCACCTTGCTTCTATGTTTGTATTGCAAGAGCACTAGACTGGCTCCCAGCACTTGTTAGACCCTTTGGGGAATGAGGAGGAGGATGTTTTTTCCAAATAGGCCTCCTCTGTCGCAAGCCTGCCTGCTGTGTGGGTTTGGGTGTTGGCAACTCTCTGGCTGGAGCATCAGGTATATAACAGCCAGAAAGGCAGAAGATTTGTTTCCCTGATTGCTAAATTCTGAAGTGAATTTCAACTGTATTGTATTGCTTTTCAATGGTTAAATCTTGTGGTTGGCTGCACCAGGAAAGTCCTGTGTGGGGAGCAGGGATCCAGGCTGGAAGATTCAAGGCTGTCTGGGGATTCATGTCTGCGATCCAGGCTGACGCTGCATTCAGCAGGCATTTGCTTTGATGTAACTGTGGACTCTGGAGTCCCCTTCCCTCTATTCTAAGTCCCTTGCCAGCTAACTAGGAAGGAGGTCTGTCAGGTAGCCCCATTCTAGGCCAAGGAGGACAGAGTTTTGCTGTGGAGACTAAGTACAGTGCCACAACTATCCTGCTGTGTCAGATGGAGTAGAAGGCGATGCAATATGCAGGTGTGATGTTCTCCCTGTTTGCTCCTGCTTGGAGGTTGAGAAGTGGACTTTTGTGTAGCCACTGGCTGCATTGGAGGCACTACTTTTTGTTTCTGGGGCTGTGACTTCTAGGGCCATCTGGTACTTATTTTTGAGAGTCTCCCCAGACTGGGCTGTGCTTCTGCCCTATCTAACTTGCAAGCAGAACCTGCATCCTGTCCCCCTCCTCCCCTCTGTGTTTTGCAGTCGCTGCCCCAGCAGAAGCTGCTGACCTGGCTGAGCGTGCTAGAATGCGTGGAGGTTTTTGCAGAGATGGGGACAGCCAGGGTGTGGGGGGAGATGGGCCGGTGGACCATCATTGTCCTCATCCAGCTGGCTAAGTAAGTGCCATGGGTGGAGGGGAAGGGGCTGCGTGCACTCTGAAAGGGAATCTGGAGGGGACTTGGCAGTACCCCAGGAAAAAAGCCCAAGCAGGACTGAGCTGCCAGTCCCTGAGGCTGCGGGAGTTTGGAGCCCGGAGTGTCCTGGATGCTTTGCCATAGAAAGGGACACTTCCCCTTTCGCCTTGCCAGCTGCCCTGAGCAGACCTGAGTGTCTCCCTCTTCTGTGGAAGCCACCTTTCCAGTGCAACAGGAACCCAGCTCTGTTTTCTGGTACTGAAGTCTTCCATCTCTCTGCCCGCAGAGCCATCCTTCGTCTCCTGCTCCTGCTGTGGTACAAAGGTGGCATCCAGATGTCTCCTCCCATTGTGCCACTGAACAGGGAGCAGCAGCAGCCTCTCTACCCCCAAGGTGAGCCCATGGTGCTGTCCTCATTGGCTTGGCACCTTGCCCTCTTAGGAATTACTCATCAGAGCAGTGGTTTGGACAGCACAGGGAACTGTAAGGCTTCAGTACACAAAGCTGAGCTGTGTTGAACTTTTTACCCTCTGCAGAGCACTGGTTAGCTTAGTGGCAGGGTTGTCCCACAGTCTTGAAGGGGGGAGTGAAGGAGTCTAAGCCTGGAACCACTGGCTGAACTGTTAGTCAAGGTGCATGTCCCCTGGTCTGATGGTGAGGAAAGACACCTTATGCCTGGGCAGTGTCAGGCAGATTTACCCTTTCACCCTCTGACAGCTCCACACAGTGTTAGCTCCTTCAGGATGATCCAGTTTGCACCAGAGTAAACTTTCAGTCTGGTCATCTCGATGGTAGGGTAGGAAAAGGTGCTGCCAGCTGGGGGTGAGATGTATTCCTTTGGAGCCTGACTGTGGCTGTTTTCCTCTGCAGATGCAGAAGACAACTCCTTGGGGAAGGATCAGACCTATATTGGCAAACGTTCCAGCCGTGTTGTGCGCTCTCTCCACAACAGTAAGTAGCTGGGGTCACTTTCTGTCCTTGCCTGAGCTGTTTCTGCTCTGTGCCCTTATTGTCACCTGAGTGTGGGCAGTAAAGGGCAGAACCTTGTATTGGGGCACATGCTGCAAGAGTAGTGCTTGCTTTCCCAAGTGAACCATGTGATGGAGACAACCTTTCAGCATGGTTATGATTTGAGTTTCACAGACCTTACAAATAACTCTGCCTGCTCTCTTCCCACTGGAGGTGAGCTCTACGTGTGCTGGTCAGCTGCAGCAGTTGCTAAGTGCACTTCAAGCTTTCCTCTTTCACACCTTCCCTCGTGGTGCAGAAAGCAGTAGGGTGGGTGGTGTGGAGACAGTTGGGAGATTTTTTCTTAGTGACCTGTTCTGCTTGTTTCAGCCCCATCCCTTCAGTCCCGGCACTGGGGGTCTCCCCAGCAGAGGGAGGAGTCTCAGAGCCGAAGAGCAGAGATGAACCAACCTCCCACCTCTCTGGGTCTACAAGAAACCATAGCAGAGTCAATCTACATTACCCGCCCATTGCTCCACTGTATCCTGCCCTGGCTGCATGCAGGCAACATCCCCTTATCCAGGTGTCAGCAGAGGGTGCTGCAGGCTCGGCCCTGGCTCAGGGCAGTGCCACACCAGCCTCCTCTCCTTGCCTCTGCTCTGCTTAAGGCAGTGGCCTTGGGAATCCTCTTAACACCTTGACAGCTAGTCTCAGCCACTGGAGTTATGGGCACATAACTCTTGCCCCTTCCCTGGGGGACCCCCCAACACTGTGCCTACAAGTGTGTTCTGCTGGGCTTGCAGAGCCCTGCTGGTTAGACAGGGAACTGCTTGTCTGTGTGCCTCACAAGGCATCTCTTTTTTTCTTTTCCTTGACTATCTTCCTAGTATTGAGTTTAGGATTATGGGGCCAGAGATCGTGGAAACCCTGGCTCCTCTCAGCAGTCCTGGACATCTCAAGGTCAGTCTGAGGAAGAGTCTTTGCAGGTGCTTGAGGTTGTTGGTGGCTGAGTATCACATTGCTTCCTGTTCCCCAACACTGAGAGAAACATGCAGAGGGTGGTCTTTACCCAGGAGACTGAGTTTAGGTATCTCCTGCAACACTTGGTGCTCTATGTTCTGAGCTGGTGCAGCCTGCTCTGTGGAGCAGAGAACGGGAGGCATTGAGAGACCCACTTTCCTTTCCCTGCTGGCTGCTCTTGCTGTGAGTTAGCTCTGCTTTCTCCTTCTAGTCTGAGCTTGCTGAGTGATCTGAAAGACCTGAACAGGAGAGAGCGAGCGGAGCTGAGGCGACGGACACTCCTACTGCTCTACTACCTGCTGAGATCTCCTTTCTATGACCGATACTCAGAGTAAGAGGCCTCTGCTGGGCTTTTGCTGACAATTTCCCTTTTAACAGAAATAGCATCAGGGGACTGGGTGAGTAGATCTGAAGACATTTGGGTGCTTGTGACCAGGTTCATCTGAGCCCTTGCAGCAAAGCTGCTGTTGCTGTCTGTACACTCAACAGCTGGAAGTGTCCTGCTGGACTTGTTCATACTCTCTCTTCCTAGGGGCAGGATCCTTCTCCTTCTACGCTTGTTGGCTGATTATGTGCCTGGAGTTGGCTTTGTCACACGTAAGTGGGCCCCACAGGGGGCTATATCCCCGTTTCTATTGGGTAGAGAAAAATCATGGGAGCTGGAGAGAATGTTTGTCAATTGTTTTCCAACCTGAGGAATGAATTGGGAAGTCCCTAGAATGGTTGACAGTGGTTGATGCTTGTGTTGTTTTAAACTGGAACGTGAAAGGATTAATTGTTTCCTGGCTATTGGGAACCTGTGTTTGACCACAGTGGTAACCCTCCCTGCAGAGCTCAGTCTGCTACCTAGGCCTGTTCTTCTGGTGCATCTCCCTGCACCAGAGCCCTGCTTTGCAGCCCCTGTTTTTGAACTCTTCATTGATACCCAGTCTGCAGCACAAACACAGGGAACAAAACAAATACTGACCCAGCTGGGAGCTGATTGTAAATTACAGGGCTAGACCAGGTCTATTTTTTCCTAGTCCTTCACCAGAGGCTACCTTTACTGTGACCAGAATTCCACCTTCCTCCCTTCCCTACTGATGTGGAGTGATTCATGGCAGTGATGTGGCATTAGATCAGCCTGGCATCTGGGATTGTCCTTTTAATGGAGAGTTCACAAAGCTAGCTAGCTCAGGAGCTGCTTCCTTCAGCTAGTGATTTTTGGAGAGCCTTTGGAGCCTGCATTAAACCATGTGCTGCATAAGCATTTTGATTCTACAGCAGTTGCTTCTATGTCTGCACCTGCTCATTATTGCTGAGTTGTCTTCTCTCTTTGCTGTGCCACAGCAGTGTCCTCCTGACTCACTGCATGTGGGTTTCCCCCTTGCACATTTTAGAACCCCCTTCCCACTGGAGCTTGGATATGTTGGCTCTGAAGGAGTGGTGTCCCACACCATGACCGTGCTGACCGTGTTTCATTTCCTGCTCTCATCTCTGGCACTGCATCCCAAAATTGTCTCCCATCTTGGCTAAAGTACCTGTTTTATTCTTGGGTTGACCTGGGTTCTATAACTGGAGATTTGGGATTGTTGGGCATCGTAGTGAGAAGGGGAATTACACCCTGTGTACATACAGGTTCAAGTTCTTGCCTTTCTATGTGCATGACCCCTCTGTTCTCTCTTCTCAGGGCCATTGATGGACTACTTGCCTGCTTGGCAAAAAATCTACTTCTATAACTGGGGCTGATGGGAAGATGATTGTTCTCTGCTGAGATCATGGCTGGACCTTTCCAAGGAAGGCAAAGAGGCTGGGAGAGGGATGTTGATAATGTCTATAATTTTCAGTTAAATGATCAATGAGAAGCTCCCGTTCTGTTCTGCAGTGTGGGGAAGGGGAGTATATGTAAATTTTTTTAGCAGATCTGGCTGTGAGCAATGGACTCAACATGCATGGTGATACCCTGGCCACCTCTTTCTCTGGACCATTCCACAGCTGCAGCAATGGCGACGTGACAAACTTTTTTTTTTTTTTTTCTTTTTTTTTTCTTTTCTTTTTTTCCTTTTCTTTTTTTTTTTCTTTTCTTTTTTTTTTTCTTTTCTTTTTTTTCTTTTTTTAAAGCACTTGCTTTTTCTCCTTTTGTATGGCTACACTATGTTAAAGCCAGGCAGCACAGTGGTTTTTTGGAGAGTTTCCCACCTCATGACATGGAGACTGACCTACAGCCTGCTTGTCTTGGCTCTGATTTGCTTGGAGTGGGCTCATCTGTCAAATAAACTGAATGGAAAGGACCGAGCTGAAGGATGTATCTTCCCCTGTTTGCATGGGGTTCCCTTGTACCTGGTTGCCAGCAAGTCTGTGTTTATGAGAGCAGGTTTTGCAGTTGTATGCCCTGGGATATGCTGTCCATTAGAAGCCTTTTACTCTGGCCTTTGGCAAGCAGGGCCCCACCATGTTGCTCCCATGACTGGAGCTTCTGTAACTCCAGGTTACAGTCCCTGGTTTCCTGTGAGTCCCCTGGGGGCATGGAGAGCTGCAGCTTGCAGGCTGCTCTCCTCCTGCCTACTGTGTGCTGAAAGGGTTTGCAGAATGGCTGCCAGCCAGAGCTCTGGGGCTTGGCCAGGGGCAGAGAAGAGGAGAAATGAAGAGATCAGTTCAGCAAATAACTGCTGTGCCATGCTTAATAAAGAGGCCAGGAGAGGCCTGGACAGCCATGCCTGTCTTTGTGTCTGCTCTGCTAACTGAGGGACAGTTGAGGCACCAGTCTTCTCGGTGAGCTGGTGCCCAGTGTCCCTTGCCTAGGACAAAGGAGCAGGCAGCTGGTGGCACTGGACTGCCCCATGCAGCTGCCAGCACCACACATAGCTTGGGAGCTGGAAACTACCAGGTGCATTGGCCTCTGGTGGCTGACAGGGACCTGAACCCTCCTTCGAGGACTCCAAGGGGTCACAGCCTTCTTGCTTCCGTGCCTGCTGTAGAGGGTGTATGCCCCCCAGACCCTTGTAATGGGCTACCACAGCTGGGGACCTCAGGGCTTTGGCAGTGCTTGGGGTGTGTGTTGCCACTTCAGCTGGCAGGGATGCCTTAGATGGCAGCAGCTGTGTGTGTAAAAGCCATGAGCAAGGGCCTTTGCTCCTTGTGGGCTTTTATCACAGGAAGATGCTGAGGAGTGCAAAGTCTGTGAAGCGTTGGCGTTAGGGGGGGGTGTTCATTCCTGGAGACAGGGAGGTACTGAGATGGAGGGATTTGCTTTTGGAGAGGTTGAGAAGGAGGCAAGGGTGGTGATGAGGGAGCAGGGAACAACCCCGAAGCTGTGGCTGTATAGAGGGACATGCACAGGGAGGAATATGTGGACCAGGCAGCCCAGAAATATCACCATATGTACCAGGAGGGAGTAGGCAGCAGCATCGGGGAGACAGGGTTGGGGGGGGCAACCCAGCCAGTGTTCCAAGGGCACCAGAACGGTTCCTCTGTGACCTCAGTGTCCTGTGTCCATCGGGGTGGCACCTCGGAGACCTTGCTGTGACACTGGCAACAGAGCACACCATGCAGTGCTGGATCCTGCTGCTCACCCTGCTGCTGGGGACTGCCTTCTCACGGCCCCTACCTGGGAGGTGATGACTCTTTTCCCCCCCCCCTCCTATCTTCAGAACTACCTCGTGTCCTGGCCCGGGCATGTGCTGGCACTCGTGGCACCAAAGTCTTGAGAGCTGGCCAGGCTAGGACAAAAGGTGCATTGGCAGCATGGGCAAGTGGGTCTCAGCTCACTCCTGCCCCCATTTTCCCTCTGCAGGGTCAGTTACTCAGTCCCTGAGGACTTCACCGCTCCCCTGGAGCTTCCACAGAAGCGCTTCGGCCTGGTGGATGGTACATGGCTTTCCTTGCCCCGCTGAACTCCCTTTCCATGCCAGGGAAGAAGCTGTTCCCGGCCCTATGAGCAGCCCATGTCTGAGCCCAGGCTCTCTGCTCTCCCTGCAGATTATGGCATCAAACCCAAGCAGCCTGGCTTCAGGACCCAGGCAACCCGGGAGCAGCTCGCGGGGCTGCGCAGAGCTGGCAAAAGCAAGCGTGATGAGCTTGACTTGCTGGAGTTCTACGATGCCCACTTTTGACCCAACGTGCCTGTGTGCCTGCTGCAGCCCAGCCTCCAGGACCCCCTCCCTCATCTGTCCTCTGCTGCTGCTGGACAGGGTAGGTATGGGGTGTAGGAATGGGGCAGCTTCCCTGGCCTGGATCAGGAACAGCGTGGCCAGCAGGTCCAGGGAAGGGATTCTGCCCCTGTACTCAGCCCTGGTGAGGCCACAGCTCGAGTCCTGTGTCCAGTTCTGGGCCCCTCAGTTCAGGAAGGAGATTGAGGTCCTGGAGCAGGTCCAAAGGAGGGCAACCAGGCTGGTGAAGGGATCCAGCACAAGTCCTGTGAGGAGAGGCTGAGGGAGCTGGGGGTGTTCAGCCTGGAGAAGAGGAGGCTCAGGGGAGACCTCATCACTCTCTACAACTCCCTGAAAGGAGGCTGGAGCCGGGGGGGGTTGGGCTCTTTTCCCAGGCAACTATCAGCAAGACAAGAGGGCATGGTCTCAAGTTGTGCCAGGGGAGGTTTAGGTTGGATATTAGAAAGAATTTCTTCACGGGGAGGGTGATCAGCCATTGGAATGGGCTGCCCAGGGAAGTAGTGGATTCTCCATCCCTGGAGATATTTAAAAAGAGCCTGGATGTGGCACTCAGTGCCATGGGCTGGGAACCGCAGCGGGAGTGGATCAAGGGTTGGACTTGATGATCTCTGAGGTCCCTTCCAACCCAGCCCATTCTATGATTCTATGATTCTATGATTCTATGATTCTATGATTCTATGATTCTATGATTCTATGATTCTATGTGGGTAGAGGTCCTTTCTGTCCACTGTATGATGATCTCTGCCCCCCATGAATTGCAATCAGGCCTTTAGGACTCAATCTGAAAAGCTCCCTCTCCTACTGGGGTCTCAAGGGAAAGAACAAGCTAGGACCCAAACCCATTGTGTTAGGACACACAGTACAGCAGCCCTGCTCCATGAACCATCATATTTAATAGTTGTTGCCATCACATCAGATCCAGCTGAAGCACAGAGACCACTGGTTGCAGGGACCAGGAGAGCTCCTCTACCTCCCTGGTGCTGTGCTCAGCTCCCTACAGTTTAGCCCTTCCCTGCCCCACTTCTAGCAGGGACACAGCTCTGCAGAGGGACTGAGTCCCATTGCCCTGGGGTGGCCAGAACTCCCTGCCTCTCACCTGCAGCTGGGGAGAGGGGGAAAGGGGCCAGAGAAAGGCTCCCATCCCAAGGGTGTAATTACTGCAGGGAGGTATGGGGAGGGAATTTTCTGTCTTCTCAGTACACAGATGCAAGAGGGGAAGGACAGGGATGGGGGCAGAGGCAGGGGTGAACTGTCTCAGCTCATCCTGGTGCTGCCTCTAGCAGAGGAAATATCGGGGGTTCCTGTGTCATCCCTGCTCAGCAGCATTGTCCCCAGGGCCTGGCAGGGAGGTGGTGCCCACCCGGGGCAAGCTCATCTCCCACTAAGGAGCCAGCATGTGGGTCTTGTTTGCTGTAGATGCTGTGTCTTCATACTGCGAGAGTCCGAATCTGCCACTGCATTAAAAGTCACCCCAGAAGGATGACAGGAAGCTGGGCCACGGTCACAAGGAGAAGATGCTGTCACCCCAGCCTGCAGCAGACAGGCCCCAAGCACGTTGCTGTTCACCCCTTCCCACTGCTCACAGGCAGGGCACCCAGAGGGTGCTTCATCAATAGAATAAACTAGGAATATTTTGTACAATAAACACAATTTGTCCAGCCCTCCCCCCTCCCGTCCCCCCAAGGCTGAGGAAGGGGAGTCACAAAAAGAGGCAGCACTCCATGCCCTGGGCCCACTCCTCCTCCAGGCTCAAGCAGCTCTTGTCCATGCAAGACACGGGGAAGGGGCGAGATGGCAGCCCTGGCTGTGCAGGAGGTGCCTGTGCCAGCCCCTACTCCAGGTAGATGTCCTCTGTGGGGCACGTGTACTCCACATACTCCTTGTAGAATTGCTGAAAAGCTCTCCTGCAAGACAGTACAAGACAAAGCTGAGCAGCGTTGCCCCTGGCAGGCGTTTAGAGCCACATTTCTGTTCCCACCCCTCCTCTCTGCCCTGCTGGCAATTTGACCCTCCTGCCCTTCATCCCCTGGCCCTTCCTGTGTTAACACCCAGAGTTGCCATCAGAGCCACAGGGTCTCCATCTTTGCCCTGATCCCCTGCACAGTGCATGACTTCCAGCCATCTGCCCACAAATCCTTGCACTGGGATTTGTTCCAGTGCTGTCAGGAATATGTTGCCTGTAGCCCTGTAAGCCCTGGCTCTCACACTAAACCTCTCACACTTGAAGGAGCAGATGCCAGCAAGGTCCAAACCCCATTGGTACAGGGAGATGGCAAGATTCAGCCAGGCTGCCTCAATTCCTCCTGCCTTTTGGGAGCAAGCCTCCCCAGCTCAGCCAGGACTCACCCTACAGACTCTGCCAGAGGCTTCGTGGACTCCTCCGAGACAAAGACATGACAGGCAAATCTGTGGTCAGCAGGGTGCTTGGTGATGAACCCAAAATATCTGAGGGCAGAGAGAGTGCACATGAGCAGACAAGCAGGCACAGGTACAGCATCCCCAGGTGTACCTGCCTGGTAGCATAGGGGTTTGGAACCTGAGCCCCTACCCTCAAAACCCAGGGGTTCACTAGCTACCATGGCCCAAGCTGGAATGTAATCCCTTCCAAAGGCTAATTTTGCATAAAGCTGCAGCACTGGGATCACAGGGAAAGGGGACCCCTCAGGCAGGGTGCTTCCCTTCCCTACCAGCCCCAGCAGTGCTGCCATTAGGGAGTGGGAAAGTACTGTGACAACCTGCTGGCATTGTGAGCCACCCCACACCTCCCCACTACTCACTTGTTGTTCTTTGGATGGTAACCACAAAAGGAAATGTTCTTCAGCTGGAAAAAATGGCTACACTTGTTTACCTAGGGGACAGAGACAGGAACTGTGAAAGCTTTCCTCCCCATCACCCTGCAGGGCAGCTGGTCTCTGGACCCTGGAAATACATGCTTGAACTCAGTGGTGAAATAAACTGGAGCCTGACCCTGGGCTGCCACCAGCAGAAATGTCAGGATGGCCCCAAGCACCTGCACACAGGGTAATTTTCCAGGCAGCCCTGCTAGCTCCCACCCTGGCTGCCTCTACCTCCCTCCATCTGTGGGATTTCCCTGGAGGCCTGGGTTAGGCTGTACTCCAGCTAGGGTCAGTGCTGTTCTTCACCCAGTGCACACAGCCCTTCTCCCTCACTAAAAAGGTTCTCAGAAATACCAGCAGATTAATAGATAACTTACTTAGTTCTAAGTCATTCAAGCCTGAGTGTTCAAAGGGTCCCAACCAGAAAGAAATGTTTAAATAAGTTTAAAGAGCAACCAAACTGATGTCATCCTCTAGGTCCAGTCAAGACTTGTAGAAACCCCAGCCCAGCTCCTTTCTACAGCATCCACAGCCAGGAACTACACCTACCCCATGGCTGCAGGGCAGGTTTCCCCAAAGGCTTCTTGCAAAGCCCTTGTTTGCCTCTGCCCAGCATGAAGCTGTGCTTTGCTATGCTACTTATGCAGAATGCTAATCAGCAGCCAGCCATAGCCAGCTAAGGAGATTACAGGGCAGACCTGGAGGACACCACTGAAAATAGTAGCTGAAAGGTTTAGGAGCAGCTGACAGATTTCAGTGCAGCTCAGCTCACAGTACCCTAGCACAGTGATGTTCTTGGCAGCTGCAAGGGTATCAGCTGGTGGTATGGCCCAAAGCTGGGATCCTGGGAGGCACAGAGGCCCCTGACAATAGAACGACCTGACTGATGGTGCTTCTCCCCCCCCTAGATGGGTGCAGATCCTTCATTTTCATATGGAAAACATGACCTACAGAGCGCAAGGGGCACAAGCCAGCAGCTGGGGAAGGGATGAGACAAGCAGCAGGGGGGCTCTAACCTTGCTGTGCTCCTTGGAGTCATCGGCTTTCACGGCAATCTTGACCCCACGCACGCTGATCTCCAGGATGCAGCTGGAGGGTGGGTTAAAGTGCACAGTGAGGCGGCGTGTGGTGGCAATCTGGGAGAGCAAGACAGAGAAACTAAGCCCTGGAACCTGTGAGCAGTGAGGATGGCTCACCCTTTCTTTCCCTTCCCCTACAATGCTCTGCCCTGCTGCCAGGAGCAGGCACTCCTCCCAGGGATGGGGTGGGACATACCTTCTGCATGGCCGCGCACAACACGTCATTGCCCTTGTGATAGGGAACCTGCACCGAGCCCAGGAACTTCACGTGAAACTGGTCCACCCAGTCGCTGCTCTTGGCCAGGGCTGGAGTGAGCATGTGGTTGGGATCAATGACCAGGAATGTGGGATGAGAATCCACCTCCCAGCCCCATACTCCCACCTCTGTGAGCTTCTCTGAACAAGGCTTCCTGAAGCACCAACTCACAGCACTGCACCAGAAGCTGCCCATTGCTCCCTGCCAGGTGCCTAGCTTGGTCCTCCCCCCCCATCTCCCTGCTCATCACCAGGCTCTGCTCAGCAGAGCAGGTGGACACAAGCATGGGGTACATGAGAGGTGCCCCGAGAGGCTTGGTACCTGTTACATGGTCTGGGTCCTTAGTGACTTCGATAGCATAGTAAGCAGGAAAAATGCCCCGGTCGCCTGTCCTCATGTTGTATGCTTCATACCAATAATCTTCAGCCTGCACCTCCACCAGCAAAGGATCATCCACCTCCAGCTCCAGCTCATCCACATGGCGAGGAACAAACCTGGGTGGGGAGGCACTAGCACTTAGCCAGCCAGCAGTGCTGGTAACCATCTCACCAGCAGGCTGCTGGGGAGGGGGCAATGCAAAACCCACCACCCACTCAAGCAGACAGTACCCTGATAGGTATAATACGCCATGGGGACCCAAAATGGTGAATAAAGCATCTGAGCCGGTTTAGATTCTGAAGGCAGCAGAGTTCTGGTACCTAAGGCAAGGGTGTCCCTATTGCACTCCTCTTCTGAGAGGTCCCAGCTGCCCTCAGAGGACTCATCCCTGCAGCAGCCTGGGCAGATGTTCCTCTTGGGCAGGGCATGAGCTATGTGCAGTGGTTTGGTCCCCAGAGCTTTCCAAAAGCTGGTAACACTGGGGTTTGGGCATGCAAACTCCCTCCTTCATGCAGCCACCCACTTTCCCCTGTGAGAGGCTCAGGGCACGGCTGATGCCTGCAGCTCACCTGAAGACAGCACGGTGGGTCTGCTCCTGCTCCTCCCCGTTGATCACACAGGAGAACAACCCAAAGGACTCAGCACCTGGGGACAAAGACAGAGGGGGACATCTCAGTGTGGAGGAGTCAGCACCACAGATGAGGGAAGGCCATGGGCTGGGCAGGTTGCTGAGGCTCCTGAGGGATGGATCAGCGGAGATGAAGTCACTTGGTGCCACAGGACAGGAGGTTGCCCTGTGGTCCCTGCCAGGACTGTGCAATCCCTACACCAAGCCACACAGCTATGACAGCCAGTGTCACCAGCACTGATGAGACCAGCTGCAACACAGGAAGCCCCAGTGCTCCTTCAGGCTTGGGGAGGAGGGTGGCACTCCAGCAGGGATGCTGTCCCGCTGTGAGACCACTGAGCCCCCACACCAGCATGGCCGTACCTTAAGCTACCCAAAAAAACCAGCCTGAAATGCCTCTGTTCACCTCTGCCTGCAGGTCATAAAGCTTTTCCTTTGCCGCCATCCCCCCCAAAGCCCCTGCCATGCCTCGCTGGCCACCAGGGACAAAGCCAGAGTCTGTGGCAAGCAAAGTTGGGGCTGGTGCCTGCTGGTGGCTTTCCATCTCCTGGTACCTCATACCATGAAGAGGCAGCCATCAGCCCCCTTCCCCCTGGTGCCCAGCACTCACTAGAGGAACGTGCCCGGCCACTCATGAAGACGTTGAGGAACTTCTTGGAGAAGTGGATGTCTGTCTCAGGGGTGGAGTCCTCCGAGAGACAGATGGAGTCGTGCTTCAGCGCATCCTCCTCGTACTCCTCGCCAATGGCTGACTCGTAGGGCGAGGAGACGCAGTTGTCGTAGACGGTGGCCGAGTCACTCTCATCACTGTAGCCTGAGTAGCACTGCTTGAGGCTGACCAGCTCCAGCTGCACGTTCTCGTCCACCACCAGTGTGTATTTGACTGAGTCGTAGGAGAGGGCACTGGTGTCTGAACTCACTGAGGCTCTCTGAAGGTTGTACCCTGGCTGGGAGGCACCACTCCCGCCGCCGCAGGAGGCCCTGGGCAGGTTTGTCTTGTCAGGGGAGGACATGTAGTCCAGCACCTCATCCTCCTCACTGATGGAGGGGTTGGTTTTCCCTGCCAGGGCCAAATAGCTGGAGGTGTCGATGTCGGAGCTGATGGACATGCGGTTCTCACCGGACTGAGACAGGAATGGCTTGTCTGTCTCCAGGGGGTCCGAGTTCTTCTGCACAGGTGTCAGGTAGATCTCCTCTGTGGCCTCCAGCCTCACATCTGTCTGATAGCGGATGCGGTCCCGGTGGGCCTCAGGGCCCCTCGATGTCACCACCACCACGCTAGCACCATGTGGTGGGGGTCGGCTGGTGACCTGGTGCTTCTCAGGTGGCCGGGATGACGCAATGCAGGTGGGTGCCATTTGGGTGGCTGCTGTGCGCCGGCACGGGCTCTCCGTGGATGTGCCCCGGTCTTTAGTGGAGGTTGTGCTGTTTTGGTGATTGACCTCATCACTCAGGCAAACGTGGTCATGGGGAGGGGTCTGCTCACCTAGAAGGGGAGGAGAGCAGCACTGACAGCCCTGCAGAGGATGATGCTCCCTGCCAGGCAAGCTGGCCAGGGATGTCACCCAGACTCAAGAGGGACATGCTCCATGTATCAGTGTGGGGTGTTTTGCCCAGCCTCCTGTTCTGGCACCACTTGCCCCAGGCTCCTGAGAGCCCCAATGTGTACAAGGCAGTACTCCTTTCAGGTAGTTAGCTCTCTACAACTCCCTGAAAGGAGGCTGGAGCCAGGGGGGGGTTGGGCTCTTTTCCCAGGCAACTATCAGCAAGACAAGAGGGCATGGTCTCAAGTTGTGCCAGGGGAGGTTTAGGTTGGATATTAGAAAGAATTTCTTTACGGAGAGGGTGATCAGCCATTGGAATGGGCTGCCCAGGGAAGTAGTGGATTCTCCATCCCTGGAGATATTTAAAAAGAGCCTGGATGTGGCACTCAGTGCCATGGGCTGGGAACCGCAGCGGGAGTGGATCAAGGGTTGGACTTGATGATCTCTGAGGTCCCTTCCAACCCAGCCCATTCTATGATTCTATGAAGGAGCTGCCCCTGGCCAACAGCCTGAGAACTCACCTGTCTTCAGAGGGGACGACGACCGGGAGACCCGCTCCTGCCAACTGTGCTTTTTCCCCAGAGAGTTGTTATTCAGAGTGTCCTGAGAAGACAAAAGCCGCCTTGTTGTAGCTCAAATAGTAAACAGCACGTGGTGGTGTGGTACAACCCATCCCTCACTGGGTCCACAGCTCCCAGCTCAGATCCCTGTTTGCCTGTTCATGCCAGGGTGCAGTGCTTGGAGGGAACCCCCCCTCAGGCCCTGCATCTCACCAGGCTGCTGCTGTGAGAGCTGGTGCAGTGGCCAAAGCAGGGAAGGCAAGTAGCCAGCCAGGAGGCAGATGGCCTGGATGGATGTACTCCACCTCAGCGAGACTCAGCAGCAGTAGACCACGGCTGGACGGGCCCAAGCCAAAAATTCAAGACCTGAGGCTGCCTGGAGCCTGCCCAGCTTGCTTTACTCTTGTCCTTTGAGCCTTGCCTACCTTCAAACCACCCAGCCTATTTATTGGGGAAGTCCCGAGAGCCATGGGTTGAGTTGCTGCCAAGCTGGGAAGCAGCTTCTGGACAGACTGACACCTGCTACTGGAGTCATTCATACTGGGTGTATATAGGGGTATACATATGCACACACATATGTATGGACACATAGCTGTACATTCACACACACACACATATATAGTCCATTAATGGACATCAATCCTAACCAGCTGGAGATGAGAGGCAGGATCAGGCTGTCTGTGCTGCCTACGCTCAGGTGAGTTTCTGTGGGTGCTGTGCCCTGCCCACCTCACCCTGGGTGGCTGCCCACACGTGTGTACATGTGTGTGTGGACAGGGGAATATGTGCTCAGCCCCAATCTGAGACCCAGGGACCAAACACCACCAGGCTGGCCCTCCCACAGACCAGGGACAAGTCCTCCCTGCTCACCTCAGCAGGATGTGACATCCCACCTGCTGCAGCCCCAGCCATCCTCTCCCCCACCCCAAAGTTATCCTCAGCCACCCAGCCCCTCCAGGCACAGGCACAGGCTGTTTCTCCCCTAGCTGCAGCAGTGGCATTTCCCATGCCATTATTTTCTCAAGTAGTAAGGCCCACTGGCACTCCCTGGATTTTCTCACAGCCTTATCACCAGCTGTTACCAGCAGTGCAGGACTGCCCTGTCCTTGCTTTGCTTCACTGGCAATATAAAGTAAACCTAATGCTTCCCCACATTACATGCTGCTGAACCCTGGCTGCCAGATCCCTGCCTCAATGCAGGGAAGGGTGGAGACCCCTGCCACAGGCTTTTGCCCTTCTGCAGCCCCTGCAAGCCCCTCCTGTGCTGAAGTAAACATCAGTGCATCCCCACTTGACTTTACCAGGGATGTGATGGGCTGGAACATGGGGCAGGCAAGCTGCCTCTGTGTGCAAAATGCCACAGACCAGGCTGGCTTCCTGGACCAGGATAGGAGGCAGAAATGCAGCAGGCAAAGCCCACTCATCCCAGAGGGCAGGCACTGGGGTCTGTGATGACCAGACAGGTTAAAGAAGCACTCACAAGGTGATGATGAACCTTGCCAATCCCAGCAGCTATTTCTTCCCCTCTGGGAAGCTGGGGATGTTCCTTTCACCATCTCTAGGTCACCTATGATCAGAGTGGGACAGTGCCCTGCGTGCCCACCCTGCCCACCATGAGGGGGCTTGAGGTATGAGAGGGCAGCCAGGTATTCAAGGGAAGATGCATGGCCACAATCCCTCTTCCAACCATCTGCAGGAGGAGGGATCTGGGCAGGTCAGGAGGGTGCAGGAGGTTCTGGTACAGGTTGAGGCAGATCTCCTAGACTGATCCCCCAGTGATAGCCCGTACCCTGCCCTCTCCTTAGGAACACCACATGTGAGGAAGGAAAAAATGCCTTTGGCCCAGAACAGAAAACTCCCTCCCTGGCCAGCCCTGCACCCCCATCTCCCCGCTGGCTCCAGGCTCCCACTGCTAGCTGCAGCAAAGCCCTCACCTCCCATCCCCCATGTCCTCACCTCTGGCCATGCCTGTGGCCCCACAGCCTCCAGCAAGGGGACCATCAACTTCCCCCTCCCCATCCCACTGTCTATGCACCCAACCTGCCCCCCAAATCTCTCTCCACAGGCCTGCTGTTACCTCTGAGCTCTGCCACCCCTAGATACTGCTTGGCACCAGCTGCTGGGAGGGGGGCCCTGCTGTCCCCCATCCCCCCCAGCTGAATGTGGCTGCCACATGCCCCTTGGAGTCCCCACACAAGGTAGGACAAGGCTGCCACTGTCCCTTTGTCCATTATGCTCAGTGGGGCTCCCCTGCCTGCCCAGCACCACTGCCTTTGTCCCCAGTGCCAGCTGCCCCTAGGGCACCACCCTAGCTCTGTGTTTCCTCTTCCTCCCAAACACAGCCTGAGGCAGAGATCTGGCATCAGCTGCCTGTGCTGGGCTGGTGACACCCAGCTCCAGCTACTCCCCATCTGTCACCCCCAGGAGCACCTGCCTCTCGCTTCATTGTTCCTCAGCTGAACATCACCAAGATGAAAATCCTCCTACTTGGCAGGAGGCACTGCTGAATGCAGGAGGGTGGCAGAGATAGCACAGCTTGCCTGGTTCTGCAAAGTTTGTAGGAGAGATGGGACAAGGGGACTCCAGCCACCACCCAAAGGGTTAGCATTCAGGGCACCGAAATGCCACCAGGGTGACAGCAACCCCAGGGCTGTGTGGCACAGAGAGTCTTGGGGAAAACCTTCTAAACCCTTGTGCAAAATCTGAACGCAAGAGAGGCAACAGAACCCCCTCACCCTCCAGGCCACCATTTTGAGTGTTGTTCTTCTGTCTCACAAAGTTTGCATGGGGCACTGACATTAAAGCTTCTTTTGCCAGGCACTGCTATCCAAGAGTGGTCCTGAGTCCCCAGTTCCAGCTATGGGGCACACAGTGTCATCACCCTACCCCAAAGCCAGAGCTGGAGCCCAGCCAGTTGTTGTGCCAGCTCCCCAGCTCCATGGTGCCTCATCCCGTGATGGCTCAGTCCATACACCGTGTCTCCTTTTCTCTCCACCCCCATAAGCTCCCTTCCCTGCTCCCACAGCTCTCTGCCAGGCCCCACAGCCTCTGCTGGAGGCACAGCTCAGCCCTGATGCCTCTTCCCAGCCCATACCCTCCTCACTTCGGCAACAGGGATGGAAAAAGGACCCACTCGACCCCTAAACCCCTCCACATCCCCTACTCAGCGCAGTGCCCGGGCAGAGGACAGGGCCTCGGGGGGGTGGGCAGTGCAAGGGGGCTGTAGGGCAGGGATTCCTTGTGTCGCCCCCGGTACCTACTGGGCCCGCACACCGTCCCGTCCAGATCTGCGGCAGGGATGGAGCCTGTGCTACGCCCGGCCCGGGGATCAGGGGCAGGGACCCCCAGGGGGACAGCCGCGGGGAGGGGCAGGGGGGGTCTTTCCCCTCCCTCTCTCCCTCCGTGACAAAAGCCCCCGGCGGTAGGAGCATCCTTTCTCCTCCCCGGACTATTCCTTCTTTCTCACCCCCCGAAGCCCGCCCCGTCTGGGCCTCACCTGGCTGCGAGGCACCTGAGGGAAGAGGTTGAGAGTTGTGGGTCGCTTCGGTCTGTAGACATCGGTGGTGGTTCCGGCCGGAAGGTCCTTTTGCAGCGGTTCGGGAGCCGTCTGCTCTTCGGCCGCCGCATCCCCCGCCGCGTCGATGAGGTCGAGCTGGAGCATCTCTGCCTGCAGCCGGCTGGCCTCCCCGCAACCCGCACCCCGGGCTCCACCACCGCCTTGCCGGCTCACATGGCCCTGCCGGGATTAGCGGCTGCGATCAGGCCACCGGGAATGAGGGAGGGAGGGAGGGAGGGAGGGAGGGAGGGAGGGAGGGAGGGAGGGAGGGAGGGAGGGAGGGAGGGAGGGAGGGAGGGAGATGCTCGCCGCACCCCACGCCGGGGCCAGGGAGGTGGGGCCGGCTCGGCCGCCGCCGCCTTGTTCTTTTTAAAGGGGAAAGGATGTTGTTATTGCCCGCAGAGCAGCCTCCGTCCTCCCTGGCTGCCCCTGGGTGGTGGGATCCTCCCAGCACCTCCTTCTCGTCAGGTTCCTGATGGGACGTGGAACCCTCACACTCGCCACGAAGTGCACGGAGGTGAAGCTACCAGGCTTCATCGTGACATAACCAAGGGCATTTTTTACAGGGAAGGTAACCATGCACTGAAACAACCTCCTCAGGGAGATGTAGAGTCCCCACCGCTGGAGGTTCTCAAGATGTAACTAGACAAGGTGCTGGATAATCCCGTCTAGGCTCCCTTTCCCACTAAAGGTTGGACCAGATGATCTGTCAAGGTCTCCTCCAACCTGGGCTGTCCTATGGTTCTTCCTCCCAAAACAAACCTTGCCCTTTCCTGCTTCCTGTCCTGGCAGCTGGGACTTGTACAAGCACACAATGATTTGGGTTTGTTTTTTCCAATCCCTGCCAGGAACAGGTCACCCACAGGGCCTTCCCCATCACACCTGAATATCCTTGCAGATGGAAAACCCACCACTGCATTGGGCACTGGTGCCAGTGCTGCACTACTGCTACTACTACTCGATGGGGTTAAAATTTTCCCTGCACACCTCTGAGAGGACACAGGCTCCTTCTTCCCAATAAAGCCCATCAGGAATAATCTGGGGATCAGCATTTACATCCACCTTGGCCTCCTCACTTTGAGCAAGCCTCATGTCATACATCCTGTATTTGCACTTAGGGGGATGTGAAGCCATGCTGAAGGGATGCCCAACAAACTAGCAATTAACTTCCCAGACACTCACTGGTGGTGGTTGTGCTGAGAACAGCCCCACTCTTTCTTCCCACACCCTTGGAGCACGATGGCCACCACAGCCTGTGAGGACTGCCAGGAGCAGACACCTTCATGGCTGCATTGCTGGGCAAAGAAGAACAGATGTCCCTTGCAGCTGCAGGTGTTTAAAGGTCAGGAGTTTCCTTCCTAAGCTGCTTTTGTTGCAGTAACTGGAGTCTGCACATTCACAGCTTGCTGCAGCCAGCAATAAAGGCTGTGACTTGGCAATGGCCAGTTGGTTTCCCCGTGCTACCAGCTGTTCATGGGGACTGGGAGGCTTGTCAGCAGGCAAAGCTGCAGAAGGGCATTTTTTTTCAGCTGATAATATCTGTCTCTCCAACTGCATGGAGGATGCTTCTTGAGCTGTAGGAGAAGAAACAGCCCCAGCAGCCTGCCAGGGGCACTCTGGCAGCTCCTTCAAGAGCTCTTGCTGCTACTAGCTCCTAAATAGCCAGGCTACTATATCACATTATCTCAGTGTCCCTGCTGCAGTGCTGGCAGATACCAGGTGAGAATCTGGAGGAGCACTGCCACCCAAACCCATCCACCTATGGCTTTAAACATCTAACTCTCTTGTTTTTAATGCTAGCCTTCGTACAACAAGTTCTGTGTTTTTGTGACACCAATTGTCTGTGGCAAATCACGTGGATTTTAATAAGGAAAACAAGGCACAGGAAAAGAACTGTGAGGAACTGTCAGCTAAATAGATCATACCTAACCAAGGTATGTATATTCGAGTCAACTGGTGATGTTCTACCTAGGCTGTTGATGATGCTGCCTCAGTAATCCTGTAGCTGTAGCAATCACTTAGAAAACTCACAGAAGAGGGGAAGTACCAGAAGGATGCAAAAAAGGAAAACAGTACCTGATTTGCAGAGAAGTGTGCCTTAGGAGGCATGCACCATTCCAGGTTCAATAGCAAGGAGGAAACTACAGCTGCTGCAGGTCTTATTAAATAGCTTCTAGCCAAAAAAAGTGTTTTTGAAACTACATAGCAATAGATCACCTTATCATCTGAGGGGGACCTGCAGTGATATGCAAAGTAAGGGCAAGGACTAGATGTTGGGAAGCCATTCAAGCTGGAGGCATGCTCTGTACTAGAACAGGCTGTCCTGAAAGCCCTTTAGGAACAAGTTCATGTAACCTAAGGCCAACCTGAATATGCTCAGCACAGATGCAATGGTGAGGTGACCTCCCAGATCCCTTCAGCCTGTGGGAGAGATTAGGGTGTGGGGGAGAGTTTAGGGGGGGTGTGGGAGCCATATCAGTGCCCTGTGGTGGACATAAAGAAGATGATAGAATAAGAGGATAGTTTGGGTTGGAAGGACCTTAAAGATCAGCTGTTTCCAACCCTCCTGCATGGGCAGGGACACATTCCACTAGACCAGGCTGCTTAAAGCCCCATCCAACCTGGCCTTGAACACCTTCAGGGATGAGGGATCTACAGGTTCCCTGGGCAGCCTGTTCCAGTAGCTCACCACTCTCACACTGAAGAATTTCTTCCTAATGTCTAACTTCAAATCTACCCTCTTTCAGTTTAAAGCCATTACACCTTGTCCTAGCTCTGTGTCCCCTTTAAAAGTCCTTCCCTGCTTTCCTGTAGGCCCTCCTCAAGTATGGAAGGCATCTGTAAGGTCTCAACACACCAAGACCCTGTTGCAGTGATGGGGAGGCTCACACCTCCGTTACACTTGGGATGGTCACAATGCTGGTGTGTTCCTTCTGTTGCTACCTCCCACCCACATGGTCCCATCTGCAGGACAAGAACCCCAGTGTCCAGAAGCTGGGATTCTCCTCTGCTGAGCCTTCTCCTCAGTCCACCCCTTTCTTGGCTTCCATTTTTCATTCACCTGGGGCTTCTGGTTGAAATTGAGGCTTTTTCAGCCTTTCTTGGGATTATTCTCCTTCTTCCCACCCATGATGAGCAGTCCTTGTCAGCAGAAGAGTTCCCTCTTGCACAAACATCAGTCAACGCCTCCTTGCAGTTTCTGTGTGTCTAAGCCACTATTTCTGGAAAGATGCTAAAATAGCCCACGATGAAGTAATGTTTGTTCTTCCAGGACCAAAAGAGCCACCCACCTCTGTTTGGGTGTTGACCTCCACACCAGCTGTCCATTCCTGCTATGGAGCTTTGCCAGCGAGCAGCTCTGCCTGCAACCCTCTCCTTACCAAGGTCACTGTCTGTCTCCATCCAGCAGCCAATTTCCAGCCTTCCAGCAGGGTTTATCCCCTTGCTTCTTCCCTTCTGCTCACCACTGGGTTACTGTGCCTGCCCATCTCTCTGAAGACTCATCTCTGGGTCAGGAAGCTGGATGCCCTCAGTCCTACAGCTCCCCACACTCCCCAGAACCTCTGTTTCCCCACTCTTCATTGCTCTCCATTCTGGTGTTATCCAGCCAGCTGGCAGCTGATTCTCACCCCACGTCCCTCACTCCATCACCAAGCTTTCACCAGCCCCACCAGTTTTTTTCACCAGTGATGGTGCGAACAACCCATCCTTCAACCAGGGGTCCTCTGTACCACTGGCACTGGGAGCTTGCCACAAGCAGGGCATCAGCCTGAGCCCCACTCCAGCCCTAGCCCTGGCATCAGACTGACTAGCCAAGCCAGCCATTCCCATATGATAGAATTAACTGGCTGATGCCAGCCCTGGGTCATCACCAATTTGATGGTCCCTGTGCCACAGCAAGGCTGGGCCATGCCACTCCCTCTGGGCCTGGCTGCTTCCATCAGACAGATCCTGCAAGCCCATCACCCCAGGCTCACTCTGGATGGCAATTGGGTTGGAAAGATCCCTGGCTGTTGTTTTTGACTTTGGGGATTGAAAAGTCCCTCTCACCACCATTGTTGTCACCACTTTCAATCCTGCTCCTCAAGGCAATCCTCCGTGTTGCATATAAACCATTTGGACGTATTTTTAGTAGGCATTTTTTCTGAGTGTAGCAGGATTCTTCCTTTGCTTTGTGTATGAATAGCTCATTGCTTCCCTGGGGGCAGCCTCACATCCCCCTTCCACCCCAGCAGACTCTCAGTGCACTCTGGCATTTGAGCAAAGCAACTCTGAGCCCTCCCTGGGGAAAGTGTGGGGGTCACTGCTGGAGAGCAAAAGCAAACCTTCTGCCAAGGCTCACATCTCCACATCACAGTGCAAGGACACACAACCCCCCCAGTAAAATGTTTTAAATGGGCAAAACAGTCTATTTTTCCTCATCCTCAAGGAAAGACTGCAGCAGCTGAGCTGCAAGTGTTCTCTCCCTCCCTCACCTTCCCTGCCAGACCTCAGCTAAGGGCTGGCAGCTATAAAGAAAAAAGAAACCATCTAAGAGCCCAGCAGTGCTACCAGAGGTGGAGAACTGGGACAACTCTGCACTCACAGCCCTGTCTGCCTCACCTATTGCAGGCAGGGGGATCTTCCCAACCCCCTGCCCTTGTTGTGGCTGTGCCCTCATGGACACCCAGTACCACGTTTGCCTTTGGTTTTGCCTCCAGTGTGATCCCTTCTTCCTTTGCATCTACACCCCATGAACCTGCTCTCCCCATCCTTCCCTGGCCATAATGTCCTGGAGCTGAAGGAGGTTGCAGCTGAAGGAGAGACATGGAGCAGCAGCCCCATCTCCAGGAACTGGGAAGATTCTGAATGAGGCCAGGGAGCACAGCAGGACACCTTCACCTCCCAGCATGAGATCTGGCTCTACCCTTCTGCCTGCAATGAGGGATTCCCAACATCACAAATTCACTTTCTAATTTTAAATCTGTGGCAAGTTCCTCTGCCTTTTCCCTACTTGCTGGATCTTTAACAGTTTTGGAGAGGAAATATTCCCCCTGAGGAATTCTCAAACCATTTGGTTACTCTTCCAGCATTTGCATCCCTTTTGTGAAACATACTGGCACCATGCAGAAACCCTGCATATTTTCAAATCCAATTTCCCCCCATGTTTCTGCCCCCATGGCCTTCTTGGGCATTACAAATAGTGGTGTGAACCCTGCCAGGGTCTCCACAGTATGCCCTGGGGTGCTTAAGGCAAACAGGAGACCGACCTGCAGCATCAGCACAGGCTTCACAGCTCCTCTTTTTATTACACCTGATGGTCAGAGCCATCTCCATCCCTATTTCACCATCCCCCAGGACTCCTTCCTCCACAACACCTAAGGATGGCTTGAACTAACTAGCAAGCCAGAAGTAACACCTCCCATGAGCAGAGGAGGGCTCTCACCATGCCAGCCCAGCCACACCAGGGATATAACACGGGGGCAGGAGGCACAGCCCATGGCAAGACATTTGGTGCCACTTCACATATGTTCTTGCTCCCTTAGGATGCTCATCAGGTGCCAGAAGCTTGCTGGCCACCCTGCTCAAATGGGGACCGTGCCCTCAGTCACACCCCAACCCTTAGGCTCATCCCTAAGGAATGAACTCAAATCCCAACAGCACGAGTAGGGACCAAAAGGCACCCGCTTTGAGATGCTTTTTGTCACCTGGATTTGGCTGGGTCAAAAAGGGGCTGTGCTGTGCCATGGTGAGGCAAGACCACTGCCAAGTGGAGGAGTCTGGGGTTGTGGTCATGGGTACAGTAAGAAAGCATCACTACCCTGGGGACCTGGACATCCTACACAGGAGCTGCTGGCCCTGCAAGCCCAGCTGGCACCCTGTGCCTGTCCCCATCCCTCTTCCCATCCCCATCACACTTACCCGGGTGGCCAGGCTCTCCTTGCAGTGCAGGCTGATTCCACACTCATCGGTGATTTCAGAGAGATCTTCATCCTCAAACTCCTCAAGGCTGATGTCGTGGGTGAGCCTGGAGTTAGTTAGTGGAGATAGCATCATCACCCACTGTGCAGGTGGTGGGCAGGAGCTTGTAGGGCAGCTCTCCCAGTCATAACTGGAAGGAAGACCGGGAAGGGGACTCCTTCTGGAGGGGATGGCTCTTTCCCCACCAAATAGCTGGGTTTGGCATGGTCTGTGGCCATGAGGAGGCATGATGAGTGAGCCCCAAACCAGCACCTGCCTATGGAAGCCAGCAGGGACCTGCAGGTTGGAAGAGGATGGGACAGAGACACAGCTAAGGTGTCCCCAGGAGATTCAGTTCCCTCCACTCGAAGGAGGCACTGGGGTTGTCCCAGCTGGGCACAATCCAGCAGGGCAGAGCCTGGGGAGGGGGAGGGCTGGGAAACCTGGCAGAGCATAGCTGGAGGATGGACCAAGTGACCCTATCAAGACTCACAGACCTTGCAAGTACTGCAAACCCACTGACCACACCACCACCAGCCCCCAAGCCACAGCCTGGAAGGATGTCCTAGCCTAGGTGCCTGCAGTAAGAGAGGGCACCCATTTGCCTCTGCATGAAATCCACTCCCCAGGGTGACTCTGAGCATCCCCATGACCACCAGTGCATGGCCCCAGGGGTGCCTTAGGGCTGTTGGCCCCCACAGACTCATTACATACCTTTAAAAAATTTAAAGATACCCTTTTAGCAGCTGAAAATGTGATGATGATCAGGCTCCTCATGTGCTTGCTTGCATCCCCGGGGGGGGGGCTAAGGCAAGGAGCTCTTGGCTTCTGTGCATTAAAACATTTCTCCATGGTAGTACTGCAATGCTCTCCTCACTTATTCATTACCACAGGGGTAAATAAAGAGCCTGGTTCAGAAGTCTTCTCCGCCAACCAATTCAGCCCCCAGAGTTTTGTCTGGATCAGTTGTGGCTGCTGCTTTGCATGCTGTCATTTCCATTTGATCCCAGCTCCTTGGGCTGGGAGAGGCTGAGTTGGAAGCACCATGCTAAGCCCAGCACCCCTCCCTCTCTGGCTTGGCCCTCACTGGTGGGGAATTGTGACCTGTGGAGATCCCACCCTGGCTTTAAGCATCACTCATGCACCCTGGGGCTCCTCCTCTGCAGTGGCATCAAGCCAGTGCCATGGAGGGGCAACAGCTCCCTTGTCCCAGCCCTCAGGGAGAGGGAAAGAGCAGGAGAAACCCATGGTGGGAAGTGGTACTTCCCCTTCATGTTTCTGAGGTCCCCACCAGCAATGGGCTCCCTGGGATGAAGGGGGCTGGGAGCTGCTATGGCTACAGAGGCAGTCCCTGTGAGATCCATCGGGGAGGCCATGCTCAGAGCTTTCAGCACAGGGTGGGGTGTCTGGACCCCTCTCCACCCATCTCCTGCTGCTCTCAGTGAGAGGGAAGGAGAAAAGCAGAGTAGAATGCTCATGATGAGCCTTCAAAGCACAAATTGATTTCTTCTCCAGTTACATGTGTCGCCAGGGTGGGACACCATCTGCTGCTAATGCTCAGGGCCTCCATCCCCCCATGGTGTGGGAGCACAGCAGGGACTGTGGGGTCCTAGCAAGAGGTACAACATTACTTAAGGGCTGGCAGGTGTTCCCTGGCTCTGCAGGAGCAGTTGAGGTGGGTGGCAGTGCCCCTGCTCAGGGTTGGGGACAGCCAGCTCTGCCCTCAGGGACGAGGAGATGCTATGCCAGTCAGTATCCAGCACCAGCTCTGCCTGCAGGTGCTGGTATCGGCAGGATGAGGCCAGCTGCCTTTGCCACTCTGGCACCCATCTGTCACGCAGCTCCCTGCACAGCCAGGAAAACTTTGGGCTTGACTGGATGCCAAGTTTGCTCCTGTCCTGCAGCCACTGCGTACAGAGCAGGGTGACGTGCCCAGGTGATGTGACCCTGGTCCCCCTGCATGCCCGCGGGACAGCCCACCCCCCCTTCCCTGAGACCCATCTGGTCCCCTACCATTTCTCCCACTGATCTTCCAGCCAGCTCTCCTCCTCGGTGCTCGACTCCATTTTCAAGGGTAGATGCATTGAGGACGAACCCTCTTCCCTGGGAGACACACTCCCACCCCCCCAAAAAAGACCCCCAGCCTGGGGTGAGGAGGAGTGAGAGAGATGGCAGCAGAGCCCTGGGGACCCACTGCCCCTCTGCCTGCCTTGGTGCAGTCTGTGGCTGCCAGTGCTGCTCTTTCTCCTCACTGCGCAACCTGGGGAAGCTCATTAAAAATAGATGGAATCAGCTGTCCTGGAGGGGGGGAGGAAAAAAAAATCCAAACCAAAAAAAAACAAAAAAAAAAAACCCCAACCCACAACTCCTCAGCTGAGCCAGTGCCAATTCCCTGCACTCTGCCAGGGATGCTGACTGCCTCTGCCAGCCAGCTAGCCAGCCCGGCTCCTGATCCCGCTCCAGTGCCCACTCCCCAGCACCTGCACTGGGCACAGGGGATCTGCTGACTCTGCATGGACACCTGGACCACCCATCCTCCTCCTCCTCCTGCCTGTGCAGCACTGCTCACTGAACCAGGGATGAGGGGCTCTGCCCTGCTGCAGCAATGGGATCCCTTTCTGCGGGAGACGGGAGCATTTGCCCAGCTTCTCACCAGACAGAGCAGAGCTGGATAACCAATGCAAAGGCCAGAGCATTTCCAGCACAGCATTCCAGCATCGTGGCTGCTGCATTCCAGGAGCAGAGGGAAGCACCTTCACCAAGGGGCAAGCCCAGCCAGGACACAGCAATGCTATCTGCTCCCTGTCCTCTAGGATCTGCTCCCACCTAACCTCTAGCTCTGCTACCACCTCAGGCAGAGACATCCCTCAGCTTTCCCAATCTCTAACCCCTGTTATAAGGGCCATGACAAATACCTGGTGAGCTGCCCTGCCAGGTCTCCCCATCATCTGTTGCTGAAGGAAATAGGGGCCTTTCCTAGGAGGGGATGCCAGACATTGCTGACAAACTCTTGGTGTAGTGGTCTCAGATAATCCTCCATTACATCTCCCCACCAGGAGCAAGCACCCTGCTCTGCAGCACCTCTGCCCTGAGGCTGGCACCCATCTAGCTGCTTCTTCAGCCCCCCCAGCCCAGAGGCTGCAGTGATGGGTGCATGTCCCCTCAGCCTGACTGGTACTGCCAGATTCTTGCGACCCAGCCTTGCCTCTGGTTGGGTTAAAGTGGGTGATGTTCTCAGAAGTCCAGCCCTGGTGTCCTGGAAGCACACTGCTGAGATAACCTGTTGCTGGCTCTCACTCCACCAGTGCCATGCCACCAGCAAATGTCACTCATGGCACTGTGTTTATTGTCTCTCAGATCCCTGATAACACTACCCAGGGTTCCATCTGCCCTATCAGTTCTGCCCGAAGGCATCTCATCTGCTTGAAAAGTCCTCCCTTAATGCAACGAATAAAGAAATCTCTTATCTCCGTATTACTTCTGCTCTTTTCTCTTCTCTCACGGATGCTCCAGCACTTCCTAGGAGATATAAGACAGGCTGTTATCCTTCCTTCTCCTTATGCTGGAAACCCCCTTGCCTTTCCTCTTCCTTCTCAAAGAGGCTAAAAATACCTGAAAAATGAAACAGCTCTGGCTCCCCTCAGCTCTATCATAGACAGTGAAAGTTGGAGCAGGACCTACACAGATACATTGGCCAAATTCCCTCACCAGCAGCAGAGACACAGGTGCCATCTGCACCACAGCACTGCAGGTACAAGGGGGGGGGTGGTTTCCCTTGACCATGAGGGTGGGTGAGCCTTGTACCTGCAGAGGTTATGGGTACTCCTCTGAAGGACGTGCTGAGAAGCATCCCAAGACTGGCAGCCCTGCTGAATGCATGAGAACTGATCAACTCAGGACATGTGGGCACCGTGAGCAAAGGAGATGTGTGTGGAGGGGGAGCAGCTTGCTTACAGTCCTAATAACAGCCTTTGTAAATCAAGCTTGGCTATTCCCTGGATTCCATCCCCTGCCAGGGAAAAGGGGACTTGCAGCATTGCTTCCCCACCCTGCCACTGCTATGCAGGTTTTCCCACCTGGGGACATGGCCAGGGCAACAACATATGGTGGAGCTGGGGGCTCCAACAAGGCCAGGTGCCTCAGTCAGACTCTGACACTCTGCTGCCAGGCAGTGCTGTGCTGAAGTCCTGCAACAAGCATGAGTGGGAAAGAAAGTGCTGTGCTACATTTGGCTGCCTTCTTCTTCCATTACAAGAGCCAGAGACTCTGAATTGAGGAGAAGGTGCTGCCTCCCCATCAGAAGGAGACAGCTCTTTTATCTCCCCTCACAAGAAGACAGTAGTAGCCCCTCTCTGATGCCCAGCTCATCACCTCCAAACAGGCTCTTCTGATGGCTCCAGATGAGCACAGCAGACACATAAAACAATTGATAGGATCAATTTTTACCACAGCCTTTGAACTTCCCAAGGAGATGGAGGAGTCTCATTCCCTGGAAACCTCCACCCCTCCTGAAGTCCTGGCAACCGCATGGGAAAGGGCTGTGATTGCCCACAGAGCTCCCCAAGAAGCAGGGTGGTTTCCCCCCTCTCCTGACCCATGCAAATAACTCCCTAAGGGCTTCCCTCTCTTTTATTGCTTTTATTATGGAACCTAGAAGGAGACAGAGGAGATCAGTCTCTGACCCCTCACGTCCCAGCTGCATCAGAGCTGCACTCCTGGGGGCAGCAGTGCAGTCACTGATGTTGAGTGCTGTGAGGCCCCACACTCAGCTACACCCCAGTTGTACACCCCAGCTACACCTCCTGCCCCTCTCACACTGTTGCAGAGGGACCCCCAGCCCCAGAGAGCCTCTCACAGGAGAGCTTGGCTGAATGCATGGGCACAGATACCTTGCCAGACCATGGAGCTGCAACGTGGTATCCCAGAGAAGGATGCTAAGGAGCCCCAGCTGGGTGCAGTCCCTGCTGCAAGGCTTTGGGAGGCTTAAGGACAACAGGGAGGCTAGATGTGATCTATTTTATTGTTGCATCCAAAAATTCTGTTGCTCTTGTCATGGTAAACAGCCACCTCTGGAGGTTCTACTTGCTAATGGAAGGTTCACCCCACCATCCTTCTCCTCCTAGCTCTTTTTACACAACACCAAACCATCACCAGCAATGAAGAATTGCCAGACCACAATCCCTGGCTTCTTTAGAGCTTCATATCCCAGCTCATCAGGACACTTGCTGGCCAGGACCAAGTCCTCAAGTTCTTCAAGCCAATAGATCACCTAATGCTTATGTCACCACTCCAGAACCTGGAAGAGGAGCTAAACATACCAGAGGTCAGAAAGGCTGAAACACCTCATCCTGCAGGCAACAAGATGGGGCAGAGCAGAGGGTTAACCTGGGACCTCACCAGCAGCTACAGGTTGAGCCCTTACTCCTCATTGCTGGCTGCAGCTTGGCTGTAGGTGACAGCCTCTCACTGAGCCCCCATGGCAGGGACACAGGACCCAGGACAAATACAACCCAAGCTGTGCCACAAAACCCAGCTCACAAACATTGCACAATCTGGGCTCCCTCCTCACATGCTGCACCCCACCACAGTGCCACCTCTTGGGTGTCCCAAGCTCAGGGACATCACCAGCATCTCCTTCCACCTCATATCTCACACCCCAAGCTCAGTGTCTGGGGAACAACTTCTTCTCCTGCCCTGGCCCCCCAGCTCTCTGCCTGGCTGCATGGCTTCCTTCCACAGAGGTCAGTTCTTCCCTGGGGCAGGCTGCCAGGGCACTGGGCTCCCTTTCTGAACGTCTGATGCACAGCAAGAACCAGCACCTCATCCCCCCCCTCCCAGGGTTTGCTGAGGAGAAAGAAGGTGCATCCCAAACAACACCCAGTGGCCAGCCCATTTCTCTCACGGGCCCAACTTCTGGCTTCCAGTTCAGTGGCCAAGCCCTTTCTCCATGGTGGACATTTCCAGAGGCAGCATTTAATCGCTCGATTTGCAGGGCTTACCCAGCCATGTTGCAGCAGCTCCCAGCAGCAATCCCAGGCAGTGCTGCAATAGGAGGCAGCTGCTGAAGCCCCAGAGCCACTCAGGAAAAGAACAGGGGAGCCCTTCAGAGGTAAATTGCCTGAACACCACCATAGCTGGACTGCACCTGCCTGGTTTCTTTCTTAAAGGGACCCATTGACCCCCAAGCCTCAGGGGCTGGGGCCCGATGGGCAGACACAACCACGGTTGTGTCCCTGAGTACACACCAGCCCCTCCTCCCCCCTTCAAAATCTCACCATACAAAGCAGCTGGTGCTGATCCCTTTTCCTTAGCCAGCTCACCTGCAGCCCCCCTGGATGCCAGAGGTAGGCAGAGAGCAATGGCTGACATCAGCATGGCCACCAGAAGCAGCAAGCCTCTCCTGGGTGGCAAGCAAGCAATGCTAGGCACTGCATCAGTGGGCAGTGGCAGAGTGCATCCTTGTGCATCCTTGTGCCAAACCTGCTCCTGGGAGGAACCAGAGGGTCTGAAGCCCCCAGTCTCTGCACATCAGCATTTCCATCCATCCCTGGCCTGGCCCGTGCCACCAGAAGTCCCTGTGAGCAGCCTTGCTCACAGGTTTTGGAGAAGAATCGGGCCTCTGCATCCCTGGGAGAGCTTAGTATTGCTGAGAGGATCAATCCTGGCACTCTCCCATCACCTCACTTGGGGTTTCTGCTTCACAGGGGGGGGAAGGAAGAGGAAGCACCTGGGGAAGGGCTAGAAAAAAGCTTTTCTGGGGTGGAGAAAGAGATGAAGCATTTTTTCATGAGGGAGAGGTGTTTGGAGAGAAGACAGGTGAGGAATCTGGAGGGATGGGGGAGGACATGGGGCCAAGTAGGGGCCTGCCGGGAGATGAGATGGCATATGGGGTGAGGGCCATATGGGCTTTGGGGTGTGGGGGGCTGAAGAGATGTGGGGATTAGGATGATGATGGGGGGGGGTGTTCAGCGGTGCCTGGGGAGGGTGCAGAAGGGATGCGTGGGGTAGGGGTGGGGCACGGGAGGAAGCAGAAGCGCTGGATGAGGCGGGGGCCCGGGGCGGGGGGGGCTGCAGCAGATGGGGAACGCTACCCGGGGAGGGGGTTTCGTGGCAGGGGTCCCGGGGGTGCGGGGTGGGGGTCGGCCGGTACCTGAAATTGGGAGGCGAGGCGAGGTGCAGCCCCAGGAAGGGGGAGGAGGCGGGCGGGGATGCGGCTCCTTTCTCTCGCTCCGCCATTCTGTGGCTCTCTCCATGCAGGCGGAGGGCGGGCGGGAGAGAGAGGGAGGGAGGCAGGGAAGAAGGGATGGAGGGAGGGGGATGCTGGCAGTGCCGGCTGGGAGGGACATACCTGCCGCCGGGGGAGGAGCTGGGGGGGCTGGGGGGGGGGAGGGGGTTTGAGCCGGGGCTCCTTCCCGCGGACCCCAGGAGCAGATGCAGGGCAGATGGGGAGCACACACCGCACCCAGCCCCTGGGAAACGCCCGCCCCGGCGGGTCAGACACGTCTGCAGATAAATCGATGTGTGTCCCCCCCCCCCTCCATCCCGGCTCCCTCCCAGCTGTGCCCGCAGCTGGAGCCTCAGGCCCCTCGGGCAGATGTCTCTCCCCAGAGACCCCAGGGGGTGGGGGTTGGGGGGGCCGGGGGAGCAACCCCAGGAGAGGGCATTCAAGCAGCCCAGGGAGAGGGGCTGGGAGCTCTTGGTCACTTCCAAGGGTCTCCTCCCCATCCAGAGGCAGCAGAAGCCGCAGCGAGGAGCAGGCTGAGCATGCCCACCCCCGGCAGGTTTGCAGCTCCCGGCTGGCAACAAGTCTGGCAGCCCCAGAACAACCCGCTCTCCCTGCCCAAGCTTGGCAAGGCTGCCAGCTCAGCAAAGGGGACTCATAAAGCAGCTGATACACATGTTCCACAGGCATGAAGAGGGGAAAATGCATCTCGAGGTTGCAGGTCTCTTCCAGAACGGGCAGACCCCCTGTCGCATCCAGATGTAGCCCAGGGAGCACCTCACCTTGGGCCAAGGCTTTCCCCAGCTATCCTTCCCCACCAGAGCAAGCAGCAATTTCCTCTGCCTGCCTCTCCTGCTGCTGGCTTTGCAGGCTGCCTCAGGAAAGCCTGCAGGTTGTGTTGTGCACAGGAGGACATGGCTATTTTGTAGGTCCCAAGGCCACTCCCGCACCTTTACACGTTCCCTGCACACTCACACTCCTCCTGTCCGTGACAGTCTTGGATGGGATGGGTGGTTCTGCTTTAGCAGTCTAAACTTTAAAGATACAGCAGGTGCCATCAGTGGTTCTCAAACCACAGAGCTGTCATTGAGCAATGGTATTAGTTCTTGGCCAAGACCCAGGATGTCAGCTGCTCCTCTGGAGAAGAGCAAGCACAGCCCTCCAGGGCACACAGCCCTACTCTCACTCGATCTCCTGAGACAAACTCAAAAGAGATGTCACTCCCAGACTCACACGGTCACCACACACCAGCACCCCCAGAGAAGCCTCCTGAGGGGTGCTGGGTGTCCCCTGCCCAAACTGGGCACAAAGACTGAGCTGTCTTACATGCAAGACCCCAGATACTCACCAGCATCCATTCAGGGACTCAGGAAGCTTTGACACAGCTCTGTCTCAGAGCACAAACCCCAGCTACCCAAACATGATTATTTGCAGCATGGCTGTGGTTTGGCCTCTGAGCTAGGGCAAAAGGTAAGGCTGCCTTCTCCTGCACCATCATATCTCATTGTGCTGAGATGCTAAATGCCTAAAGCTCCTTCCCACTCTGGTCATCAGGCCTTTCATCCCAGCCCTAGCTCAGGACAGCCTGCCAGGGAACACACTTTGGCCCTCTGGCTGGGCTACTGCTGGTCACATCTATCTCCTTACATGCCTGGTAGAGACCCTGACCTCCAGGAGAGTGCATGTACATCTGCAAAATGGAAATTGCTTCTCTCCCAAGGCATTCTTTGGCTCTTTCAGGTTGCTCAGAACTTACCATGGGGTTGACTTCAGAGCAACTGTTCTCAGCCTTAAGTTAAACCTGAGGAAAGGTTCTAGGCTGAGAGGTTTCCCTGTACCTCTCTCCCAGCTGAACCACCTATCTCCCCCCTAGATACAGCTGCAATACCAGACTAGCACCCTGCTTTCCATCAGCTACCCTTGCCACTGCTCCAGTTTCTCCTCTGCCCCAATGGCCATGGCTCTGGCTCCCATCTCTTTATATCCAAGTATGTATTCTTTCAAATCTCTAAGCCAGCCCCTCCTGAAGCTGCTTCAGCTCCTTCTTTGTTGCAGACAGAAGAGATATGAGAGAAGGGAATTTCCCCAACTACCAACATGGAGCAGGCAATCACTCTCTGCTAGAAACCCAAGGTTAGCCAGTTTCCATCCTTATCCACATCACCATCATTCCTTTGTCAGAGAGCACAGATGTTCTGGCCAGCACAGAGAAAAAGCCCCCAAAACCCATCCTCTCTAGGTTTCACAGAATCATAGAATGCTTTGGGTTGGAAGGGACTCATCTAATTCCAAATCCCCTGTATGGGCAGGGACACCTTTCACTAGACCAGGCTGCTCAAGGCCCCATCCAACCTGGCCTTGAACACTTCAAGGAGGGGGCAGCCACAGTTTCCCAGGGCAACCTGTTTCAGTGTCTCACCACCCTCAAATTGAAGAATTTCTTCCTAATGTCTAACCTGTATCTCCCCTCTTCAAGTTTTAAACTATTGCTCCTTGTCCTCTCACTACACACCCATGTAAAAAGCCCTACCCCAGCTTTCTTGTAGCCCCCTTCAGATACTGGAAGGTTGCTATAAGGTCACCTCAGACTTCTCCAGACTGAACCACCCCAACTTCTTTATCCTGTCTTCACAGGGGAGGTGCTCCAGATCTCTGAGCATTTTATTGGCTCTCCCCTGGACATATTCCAGGAGCTCTATGTCCTTCTTATGCTGGAGACTCCAGAACTGAACACAATACTCCAGGTGGGGTCTCACAAGAGCAGAGTAGAGGGGGAGAATCACCTTCCTTGACCATCTGTCTGTGCTTCTTTTGATGCAGCCCAGGACCCGGTTGATGTTGAGCTGCAAGTGCACACTGAGAGCTCACGTTGAGCTTCTGGCCCACCACCACCCCCAAGTCCTCCTCAGGGCTGTCCTCAATCCTTTCGCCTCCCAACCTGTGCATGGGATTGCCTATACCCAGGTGAAGAACCTTGCATTTGGCCTCGTTGAACTTCATACAATTTGCACAAGTCCACTTCTCAAGCCTGCCAAGATCCCTCTGGATGCCCTCCCTTCTCTCTAGAGTGTTGACTTCACCACACAGTTTGGTGGTGTCAGGAGACTAGCTGAGGGTGCATTCAATTCCACTGTCCAAGTCACTGACAAAGATGTTAAATAGCACTGGTCCCAGTACTGACCCTTGAGGAACAGCACTCACCACACATCTCCACTTGGACAACAAGCACAGAGGTGAGACTGAATGTCCTGTAGCTCCCTGAATCTTTTTTCCATTTTTGAAAATGGGGGTTATGTTTCCCCTCTTCCAGTCAGTGTGGAACTTCACCAGACTGCCATGATTTTTCAGATATGATGGACACGGGCTTTGCAACTTCATCTGCCAGTTTTCAGGAGCTGTGAGTGAATCCCACTAGGTCCCACGGACTTGTTCACCTTTAGCTGGTATCAAACCTGCTTTTCATCTACAGTGGCAGGATCTTCCTTTTGCCAGATACTGCCTTGAGCTTCTGCAACATGGAGAGTGTGACCAGAGCCCTTGCCAGTGAAGAGAGAGGCAAAATAATCATTAAGTATCTCAGCCTTCTCTACATCATGGGTGACCAGCTCTCCTATTTCCTTCTGGAGTCAGTCCACATTTTGCCTAGTCTTCCTCTTATCATTGACATACCTATGGAAATTTTTGTCCTTAACCCCCCTTCCCAGCTCCAATTTTCTTCATGCTTTTGCTTTCCTAACCTGACCTATTGCTTCTCTGAGTACTATTAATTTACATTATTATACTCTAGATAGAAAAAGCTTGACTGAATTTGCCATCATCCTAGCTCTTCATCTTCTAAGACACAGGCTGTTATTTTCTAAAGGTTTTGGTTGTGTATGAGACACTTCAAACACTGAAGTGTTACTTCCTCAAGCCCACAGGGTCCTTGCCAGGAATCAGAGAACAACTCAATAGCACAAACCTTGACTGCACCCTCACTCAGTTTAACACATGCACTGTACATGTCGCTCTCCTTTTAGGCCAGACATACCCTTTTATCTGCAGCACTTCTTAGAAACACTCTAATTTGCATATTTACAGCTCAAACTTGCCAAATTAGGAGCCCAATTTCAGATGCTTACATTTGCAAAGTGTTTTAAAGCTGTGCCTTAAAACTGTGTCTTTGTTGGATTGTTCGTAATAATAATTTTCAGGTATTACCTGAAAAAAAATGAGATAAAGGCTTCCTTCTGTCCTAGATCAGCCCCACTGCCAAACCTTGACAAGAAATGTCACAGCTACTTGTGATTCTTAAAGTCTTGCTGGTTACTAAGAGAATAATGTACCTCATGCAATTCTACTAAAAGAAATAAATAAAAAGGTTCCAGTAACTGGCTCTACACAGGAGCACTGAGCAGCATGGCATAATGCACAAGCAGAACTCCACTCAAACTGCACCCTAGCTAGTTACTGGACTGCTAAGTCATGGTGTTTTAGTATCAGCTCATGACCCATCTGAAAAACTGTGAGAGAAAAGGCTCAGTCACTGAAAGGAGAATCATGCTGAATAGTGCTCACGTTGTTCATAGCTCTGCAGCAATCCTCTGTCCCAGTGCCCAAGCTCTCAGCCTAAAGAAGCCTCTAGCACCACCCTTGGGACCACCTTGAAAACCCAGCTGCTCTCTCTCCCCCATCAAAGAGCTCACCCTGTGCCTGCTCTGGGGGTGCCTGTACCAGGTCACATATTGTCACCTAGGCCCAGACAACAGTTGCTACCCCAGGAAATGAAGTTCCCAAACTGGCACCCATTTCATGATCCTTTGTTATCTCAGCCTCCAACAATCCTTTGATCCTTACTGACAGAAAGATGGTATCTTCATTAATCGTTATTGATGGCATTTTCTTTCCCCAAGAACTGGTCAAATTTTTTTTTTAACTCAGTCAAAACTGTTAGCCACAAATTAGGAAGAGCTTGCCACAAAAACACCTGTGCAATGAAAGTGCAGTCCTGCCATCTTGTAGTTTAATTGAACATACCCACGCCTAAACATTACAGGAAACAGCAAACAACCACTCTCTACTCCTTTGTCACACTGTTTTACACACCTTTATCATTTCAATTGGAAAAGGTATGAGTGGATGAATCCCCATCTAAACAGGTTTCTTGCAGGCAGCTTTCCCCCATCTTTGGCTGGCTCTAGGTTTCTGTGTCCTTCCCAGTTTTACTACCTGAACCTGCAGCTCTTTTAGGTGCCACCATCCACATCCCAAGCATCAGCAGAAATCTTGCAAATGTGATTTCCTTCTCATCTTCAAAGCCTTCCAAGAGATCACCCAAGAGATATTGCTTCCCCTTGCTTTGGTTCTTTACACCCATAGATCCAGATCCAAAAATGCCTCTTATCAAAGGAAACAATGTGGATGACAGCAAAGAGAGGGTTTAAAGACATTTATATATATATATAAAAGTTGTATTTACAGATCATTGCCTAAACATGAAACTCCAAATGACAAAAGTCACAATCTCTATAATCAAAGTGCACAATGTGCATGTCTTTCCCCTTTCTTCTCTCTGTAGGAAAAGACAGGGAATTGTCTCTTTCTTTATACCTTTCTACCCTCAAGACAGTGAGGGTAAAGTCTGGGTCAGATGGGAGGAGACAAAACTTGTTGACTACTCTGTTATCCACTGCACAGATTCTATGAATAGTTTAGAAGAAAGTAAGGGCAGGAAAAGTGACTCCTGTTTACTTGGTCAGTCTGCCCAGTGAATTCCCTTGGGGAAGCCAATCTAGGCTCAATGCCCTAGGGGGATGAGCAGGAAGGGTTATTTGACTAGTCAATAAATTAACTCACAGACCCAATTCAGCCACTCCAGGCTTGCAGATACATTTGAATTAGTTTCTATTTGCAGCCCCATTACTCTGGGTTCAAAAATGGGATCCAAAACTGAGTATGATTACCCTAGTCTGGGAGACAACCCCTGTGCTCCCCAAGCTGTTAGTTGCATAAGCTCACATATAGCCCCACACTATCTGTGCCAGGAAGGGATGAAAGGTTTCGGACAGCAAATGTAAACAGTATCAAGAGCAGCCCATCACACACGATGGGATTCAATGTAATCCCTCTTGAAAATGGTCAAAAGAGCAGCTCTTCTGCAGTACTACACTCTCCTGCCCTCTTAGGTAGGAAAGCAAGCAGAGGTGCTCTGCCAGCAGTGTTGAAATGACATGCAACAGGAGCAGGCCAAGGAGTGTATGGTTAAAAGACAGAAAAAAACACACAATTGTCCTGCTAGACTACAAAGCACCAGTGTGAATACTAATGGCAAGAAGCAGTGTGCAGGTTATGAGGTGCAGGAGTCTACTGTGTAGAAAATCAAAGCACAGATGGCAGCACAGGGAAGAGCAAACATCCACAGAGTATGGGCAAGGGACTAAGCCTGAGGAAGACTCACTCCAAGGAGCTGATGTGTAACACATCTCCTATCAGTAGCAGGCACTCCACAGGCTACACACCAGACACTGGTGACTCCATCTGAGAGCTCACACTCAGGGAAGGAAATGCTGTACAGTGCAGGGTGCAGGTGTAGCTCCCTTATTATATGGACCAGCAAGCTCCTGGGAAACTGCTTTACTCAAATCAAGGCATGATCTTATTCTCTGAAGAATCCCCTCTTCTCTCAATGTCCCTTTGCCCAAAATGTTAAACTGCTCTGAAGCTGCACTGTAGGTCACCTTGCAGCAGTGAGGTTCCCCTGCAGGGTAAAGTTTTAAGTGCCTTTCAATTGTAATAACACTCTGTATATTTTTGTTCTTGTGCTACAAGCTGTCCTTCATTTTGTTTCCACCCCACAAGTATCACTTTGATTTACAAAGAAAGCATTTGATTTACAAAGAAAGCTAGACCCTGTTGGCCGAGCCTAACAAAGGAAATACTGAGATTTTGCCTGTTCTCTTGTAGGATGGGTATTCTATTTTTAAGACAATAGCAGCTTCCTTCTCATCTCCTACTATAATCTGAATTAATCAGCACACATCATTGCCTAGTACTGGTGATGAGAAAGGAAGTTTACTATTTCTGAGGTGTGCAGATATTGCTCCCTGTGTCAATGCACCAAGTCACACGCACTGAGCTCTCTCAGAGGAGACACACACACACCTGGGAGAGAACAAGTTAACAGAAGGTTCTTGCTTCCTTAAACGTGGGCAGATTTGGGGCATGGCTGAGACCTACTTGGCTATCTGGAGGTCAGAAAGCCAAATATTTCCAAGCACAAACACAGTGCCCTTTTGTGGCAACTGTTGGAATTACACGTTTATATGAGACCCCAGATTTCCTGTCGCAGACCACAGGTTCCAGTCCCTCTGTAGCAGCAGTTCCTACTCCTCTGGTCACCTCTTCAGCACTGGCTCTTCACTTGCAAGGTGTTTGTCACTGGCTGCAGGAGAAAGCAAAAGAGAGAATTTGCTTTGCCTTTCCTCTCATATTGAAAAGTTGGCAGAACACCTGACCAACTCCTCCCTCCTGGGATCTGGACCATTTCAGGCAGATGCCTGGACTTGCTTACTCCCCTACTCCAGTCTGTACCCTCACCACATGGACACACTTGGCTGCAAATGAATGCTGTAGAAGTATAAGGAGAACAAACCCAGGAACAACTGCTCTCCATGATTGTTCTAGTAATAGGGTACTGCTGCTGTTGGACAACTGAGTTGACAGCTTGTCAAGCAAGAGCAAAAGAACCAGAGAGCAGATCACTGACAAGTTACAAAGCTGTGGAATTACAATTAAGAGCCACCTCCCTTCACAAACAAATTTATTTTGTTCATTAAAATGCAGGGAGCAAATAAGACTTGAGTCTTGCTAGCTGCCAGAGCAAGGTACTTTAGACTGGATCACACTAGAGACTACTCACAATCATGAACTCTTCTCAGGGATCTCTGAAGCAGGGAGACCTGTCATTTTGGCTCGTTTGTACAGTTCTTCAGAGTACAGCTCCTCTGCTCCCTCATGTTTGCGCTTTGGAGAAGCTGGGTCTGTCTGCAACAGCCTCATCCCTGTAGAAGAAGAAGAGTCACTGAAACACTTCCCCTGCCTTTGTACTGCTTCACAAGTAAACCCTATCCCAACCTGCTACAGAGCTGGGAGAAAGGAGAAATCACAGTGCATAAGGGCAGAGAGATGTTGCCACAGGCTCCCTGAAAACTTTGGAAAAAAATTTGTTAAAAGCAGAATAATTAAGTCTCCCAGAACAAACACAAAAGTATCCTCTTATGTAGGACAGCTTAATTATACCTGATTAGCCCTACAGAAATCTGCACTTCTCCCCTAAGTGGCCATGTATGATGCAATACAGGCAATAAAGGATTCACTTCAATGAACACCTATTATTCAGGCCCTTTAGGAATGAAAAACGGGGACTTCTGAAGAAAGCCTAAAAGAAGGTGAATGTAATCTGTGTTTTCCTACCTACACACCCTCTTCTATTAGAAAAATAGAGTTCTCTCTCTCCTGATTGCTACAGCCTTTAAGTTGACCTGAAACTACCTCAGAAGCACACAAATAGCTCACCTGTACTGGTGCTGCAGCCCTGCCCTGAAGATGACTCTGTGACTGGGCCACTGAGATCTTCCACACATGAAGGGACTGATGCCAGTAAACCTAGAGAAAGGCAAGAGGATCATAGCTAAGAAACAAAAAAGCAGCTGGAATGGGAGAAGCCCTTCACATGGAAACACCTTAGTGACCACCTACCAGAACATTCACATCCCAAAGCATCCAGAAGTTCAGAGCTGCCCTCACTCAGGACTGGACACAGACTCTGGGATCCAGTAGCTTATTTATTTAGCATACACAAAGGTTTTTTCCAAAGTGAAGACTGCACCATTTGTGGCATATGGATGGTACTGTGCCACCACAAGCTCTCAAAATCAGGCAAGCCCCATTCTTACCTGTCCAAGAGCTCAGTAGAGCATTCCCTGGAAACCGAATGAGCCGATTTGGCAGTCACTGCTTCCTCTTGCAAGGAATGGCCAGAGATACAAGTAATACCTATTTTAAATCATGTCTCCTCCCAGCCTTTTATCTCCTATTAAAGACAAATTTTTTGGGAATTGTTGGTACTTACAGAGCCCCCTGTAGCGTGACAGCTGCTGGTAAATCTGCTTCATCCGTTCGATGTTCAGGCGGCTGGTTTCTGCATGGTTCACCATGGGTTTGGGGTAATCCACCCCAATGATGCACTTTGCTGCTTTCTGCACAGACTCTGGGGCATTCCAGGGTTCATAGATATACCGTGAGGGGAAGCCCTTCAGTTTGGGCAGATACCTCCTGCAACACAAGTAAAAAGATGCACAGCCACTGCTTGCAAGTGCAGCAATGCAGCGTTCACAATGCACAGAAAGTATTGTGCACCTGTCAGCCCCTGTACTCAGCCCTGGTGAGGCCACAACTCAAGTATTGTGTCCAGTTCTGGGCCCCTCAGTTCAGGAAGGAGATTGAGGTCCTGGAGCAGGTCCAAAGGAGGGCAACCAGGCTGGTGAAGGGATCCAGCACAAGTCCTGTGAGGAGAGGCTGAGGGAGCTGGGGGTGTTCAGCCTGGAGAAGAGGAGGCTCAGGGGAGACCTCATCGCTCTCTACAACTCCCTGAAAGGAGGCTGGAGACAGGGGGGGTTGGGCTCTTTTCCCAGGCAGCTATCAGCAAGACAAGAGGGCATGGTCTCAAGTTGTGCCAGGGGAGGTTTAGGTCGGATATTAGAAAGAATTTCTTCCCGGAGAGGGTGATCAGCCATTGGAATGGGCTGCCCAGGGAAGTAGTGGATTCTCCGTCCCTGGAGATATTTAAAAAGAGCCTGGATGTGGCACTCAGTGCCATGGGCTGGGAACCGCAGCGGGAGTGGATCAAGGGTTGGACTTGCTGATCTCTGAGGTCCCTTCCAACCCAGCCCATTCTATGATTCTATAAATGACTAAGCTCACAGATGAAGCAAGAGAGGCACTGCAGTCACATCACTTACTTAACATAGTCACCACTGGGGTCTGTGCGACGTCCAAAGCCCACGGGGCAGTAACAGTGGAAGAACTGCTGGAAGAAGGCGCTGCAGGAGAGCCACATCCAGCTGCCTGCATTTACACTGAAATCTGCATCCAGCAACAGTTCATCAAATACCTGAGGCAATTGGGAGGAAAACACAGTGAAGAGCTTCCCCAAGCAGGAGGAGCCGAGATTTCAAATTGCAGGCACTGCACTGTGACAACAGCCACTAGGAACCAGAGCAGCAGCAAAGCACTGATCTACCAGCTGGTCAATGTATCTTGCTTCCTGATGCTTTCACACAGGCAGGCACTGCTCCCTTTGATAAAGAGCTGGCTTACCTCTTGTGCAGCTACATACTGAATCACTACCTGGTGTTGCAGCAAGCCTTGGGTATTGATCCTAAACTGGGAGGTATAACCAGTGTAAAGCACCAGCTGTGGGAAGCAGGCAGATGCTGCACAGAACAAGCACCAAACCAAGACAGAAGAAACCTTCTGAAGGTCCCAGAGCACACTGTCACTCAGAGGCAGACAGATTTCAGCTCACATCCATGCACAGGTACTGCACTTTTAGCATCTGATCCTATGACAATACTTTCAGCTATGTATCACCCTGCCAGCTTTGTGACAAGAAGCCCCTACCTCCACGTTTTGCATAGGGCAATATGTACAGTGGATAGGTTCAAGCAGTCTGTCCCTCCAGATGGCCCAAAAGGAGGGTCTTTTACCTCTTTCCTTGTGAGACTCTAGACTCAAGATTTCACAGTCATGGAGTGTCCCTGACCAGCACGGTGATGGATTATACAAGGAGAAAGGTCCAGTTCTAAAGTGACATTGAATTTGCAAAAAAAACAGATGGACTGAGAAAACTTCTGCAAAAAAAAATTTAAAAAACCCAAGCAAACAACCTAGAACCCCAGTCCTTATTTAACAGTGGATCCCACTGTTATGATTAGTTATGATTACTGGAGACTCTTGATGATGTCAGAGCCTCATGGTAGAAGGCAGAAAGAAGTCAAGCTATTGGCAGGCCCAAAGCTTGACAGCAAATTCTGTCTTCCACGCAACTTTTACAAGTGAAGCAAAAGCCATACCTGTGTGCCCATCCAGCAAGTGCCAGAGACTTTGTTTTCCTTATGGCCTCCTGCAGGCCTCTGGAAATGCCAGACTCACCCTGACTCCTGACTCCCAGCTGATCCAGAGGTCACCCCTGGTAAGGAAGCAGGCCACTGCATGTCTGGCCAGATGGTGGATCCACCCTTCCTGCCTCAGCTGGGTCATGATTGCATCGATCCAAGGGAAGCCTGTCTTGCCCTCTGCCCACTTTGCCAAGGCTTCAGGGTTCCTATCCCAGGGGATTTGGATGCAGATGGGGTTGCCCTCCATGCGATCAAACTTTGGGTTGTTAGTGGCTGCTGTGTAGAAAAACTCCCTCCACAGAAGCTGTCCATACAGAGACAGGGGGGGTGTGCTGTTCCGCTTCACCTGTGGAGAAGGGCACAAGGGTGTTCACAGGCCAGGGAGGAACTGGCTTTGTCAAACTGAGCTGTAGACCACCCATACATTTATACACAACTCCCAAGACAGTTACTGACAAACCCCATGAAGAAAGTAAATTCCACATCACCTTTTACCAGAAACCCCAGGTAGCAAAGTTAAGAGTGCTGCTCTTTAGCTCACTCGGTACACTGACAAGAAACTCAAATGACCCAAAACTACCAACAAAAACTATCTGAGAATGACTCAAAAACTACCAGCTGCACAGCTCAGGACGTAAGAGTCCAGGCTGAAGAACAGTCTAGCAGCAGATTTAAGGTCTGCTCGACTATATACAGGAGCACCATCCCGCCTCATCCAAGAGCCACCTCTGTAGTAGCAACAAGCTACACAGAAGGCAATAGTAACTTTTTAAGTCATTCTGGTGCACTGTCTGGAAACCAGCATCATGCTATGCTCAAAACCAGATAAATCTTTGGTCTTACCTTCTTATACAGCTCCCAGAGACGATAGTAAAACAAGCGGCAGGACAAGCAGCCGAAACGCAGGTAGGGACTGAGTCCTGTAGGGCTGGCCAGCAATGAATTGGCATTCATCCTTGGTCTTTCATAATTTGCAACCCAAGCCTGGACAGATTCAGGAGAAATGAGCCAAAAAAATCTCAAATTTGTTGTTTGTCCCATAAAGACAGACCTTTGTGCAGATGGCAGAGCCACTCAGGTCTGACAGCACTGTCTCTTCTGTTCAGTTTCAGCTACTGCTGGCAGAGATCTCAAGTGGGCAACCCCAACCCTCATGCCTCATTCAAGAAATACAGAACTTCCACTACAGGATTTAAACCACTTGGTCATTTTGGCCAAGAAAAGAACTAAATTTGTTTTGCATGCAGGACCTAATAACCCGGAGATCTCCTTGAAATACAGATTAATATCACGGTCTATGTCCAGGCATGTCTATCTCACTTCACAACTGAGTAAGAAAATTTTCAGAAATTCAGACCTTTTTGTGAAGTATTATGTTGACAGCTTATTCCCCCTTCAGTACAAGAATTTATGCTTTGATCCCTACAAGTGCCACCAGGCTGTCCAGAATTAAACAGATACAAATTGTTTAAAATTGAGCCATGTCACTGCAGCTGAGTCACCTCTCATTACTTCAAAAATTGTTTGTTTTGTTTTTCTCCCATAGAAAAAATGTGTGTGTTTCAGAAGGGACTAAAGGAATGCCAGCCAGTGAGATAATGTACTAGTAGGTTGATTTCCAAGGGGAAGGCATTTTTTACAAGGATTTACTTGCATTAAAACCTTAAATGAAGACAAAGGTGATGGTAAGGACTCTGTAGTATGCACTTATAGAATAGCTTATAAGAGAATTTCCAAGTTAGCACTCCTTTAAAGGAACCAGAGGGGTAAAACCATGGAAAAGAATCCTGTGTGCTTCAGGCAGCAGTATAATTAATATATAGCTCTACTTCTTTGAGTTTAAGGAAGCCCAGGAGCATCCTGCTCTACACACAATCCAAGATCACAGGAAGGCAATACCAAACAGGTATGGCTTGTAGCCACTGCTAGGCAGAGCAGGGCAACAGGGGCAACAGCCAGTGCTCAACATTTCTTGTTTGGAGGCCCAGCCTACAGGAATTCACTTAAATAACAGGGGTTACCTTTCTTTCCAGGTGTTTATCCAGACGTGCCAAAGCTTCTGTCTCCCCTCCGTGCCAAACTGCAGGGGCAAGACCATCTGTAGGAAAGCCTGAGGAAGAATTTAAGATTTGAAGCTACACCTAGACAAAGGGCATAGAGAGGGTTAAGCACTGACAAGAGCAAGACACTACCCTACATAGTGCAGCTGCCTAACATGGCTTACTTGCTGCTCTAGGCTTTCTATAGCAGGCAAATCATGTGGCACACATGCAGAGTCTGCTCATGACACTGCACTACAAGGGCCTCTCCCCACAATGCTTCAGGCAGGGTTCAGAAGGCTTTTCCCACTCCTCATGTGTCAGCACTACCCACAGGGCTACAAAGGCCAGAGTAGCTACCAAAGGAACACCTGCCTCACAGCTCTGCCTTACAAAATATCTTGCCATGGACACCAACAGCTCACTAGATAGCCTGGATGCTCATGGAGAGGCTGCAAGCTGGTGTTGGGGAAGGTGATGGATTAGTGCTGAAAAACTGATGCAAAAGGGGAAGAAATAATGCAATTGGTCTGCACTGCCCTGGGCTGACAGAGGAGCCTCCCTTGGCAGCAAGCAAAGCAGAGTAATGTTGAAGAGTCTTGTATTAAACCACTCAATAAAAAAATGTATACCTACCCAGGACTGTAACTCTTAGGATACTCCTGTTGTGAAGCCTCTTACTTTTACATGACTGCTGAAACTGTGCCTTAAGGTAAAAGGTGCTACTCCCATAAAGCTGGTATGGAGCCTCCACTTACTCACTCAGTATGCACTCAGTATTCTGCATTAATCCCTTCTTCCTCCCTTAGATTCACTTCCTTGATGCAGGCCTTGTATTCCTCAGGCCTCAGCTCTCTATCCATCCTCCTTCTCCACAAAAAATACAGGATAATAAGGCATAACAGGATGAGTGAAAGAAGTTTCTGTAATATTTTGTGTCTTGCTAAGTTCCAATTTGGTGCTGCTTGTCAATAACTAAATGAAGTGATGTAAGGCTGGTACACAGCTAGTTTACCTCTTCAGGTCTGTCACATAACGTGTCAGAGAGGAAAGCAGCTGGCAAGGACATGAGACACTGACACAGTAGTTACATGCTCAGTATAGTAGAGAACATAAGGACATAAACAGAGTGCTTCAGAATGATGCTAAAGAGGATGCTGTGCATTGACAGTAGTGCAAGGGACAATAATACTTTTTTAAAAGGTCTAGCACTTGCTGAAAACAGACTGCTTCTATGGCTAGAGACAGCCCGGGTCAGATAAGAACAATGGAGATTCTTGGGCACAGGCCAGTCATCAGGGACAGTTTCACTAGATCCTGTTTCAGCTGGTAGTTAACCCTTGCCTTCACTCTCAACACATACCCAGCTCTTCCAGGGATGGGACCCCATACAGATCATCGTGGTTCTCCTGGATATCCACTTTACATGTCTCCATCTGCTGGCTCATTACAGTGCTCACTGGCTTCTTTGGGAGCTCCATGCGGCTAATGATGGCCTGGAAGCGCTTGTAGGTGAGTGGTGGCTTGTGGCCATTCAGCTCAATTATTCTGCAGACAAAACAAGCAAGGTGAAACAACCTGATTACCACAGAAGACACCAGGGAGTGATAGCCAAACTGCATCCCACTATCTCTGCTGAAAGTATAGCCTTTCACTTTGGAGACAGAAATCCTTACAGACCTACTTTCTACTTCATGTATCCCTTAAGGGGATACTAAAACCAAACAAATGAGCAACCCCCCAAAACACACCAGAAAATACCCCCCCACATACTAGTTCATCGCCATGAGAAAAAAAAACAAACTAGCTTCAGTTCATAGAATCATAGAATGGGCTGGGTTGGAAGGGATCTCAGAGATCATCAAGTCCAACCCTTGATCCACTCCCGCTGCGGTTCCCAGCCCATGGCACTGAGTGCCACATCCAGGCTCTTTTTAAATATCTCCAGGGACGGAGAATCCACTACTTCCCTGGGCAGCCCATTCCAATGTCTGATCACCCTCTCCATGAAGAAATTCTTTCTAATATCCAACCTAAACCTCCCCTGGCACAACTTAAGTCCATGCAGGCTTAGCACAACATCTCTCTGCCAGAGCTCCTCAGATGTCTGCATATGACCTCTAACTGATTACTGCCTGTATTCCCAAGATTGCAAATCCCAGACCTGCATCTGTTCCTCTGATACCTAGCAACATCCTAACCTGATTCTCACCTTATTTCCTCCCCATCTGGCACAAAAAACCCCAGACTGTCAGTATGCCCTCCTCCACCTATCTCAGATGAGATAAATCCCAATTTGCGTCATTCCTCTATCCTCATGGTCAGAGAAATCACCCTCCTCCCTCACGCCATAGGGTCACGAGCAAAATGGTCACGCTGTGACCAATTGTTTCACCTGTGTGGGATCAGGCTGTGGAAATGGCACCCATTATTCCCCATATGCCTACTTCACTAAGCATCCACAGCCTGCTAGGGCCATCCAGCCCCGACACATAGAGCTCTGAAAAACCCTCGGGAGAAGGGAAGCATCCCCAACGTGAAATATGCCATTTTTAACCCCCTCTCCTGCAGGGAGAGGCAGGAGTTTAAGAGTAAAGCAGACAGCACAAGGATCACCAGTATTACATAAAGCTGAGGCAGCCAACCCCACAGCTCACACAGGAGCTGCAGCAGAGCTGCCTTCCCCACCCTTTACAAGTCAACAGCTTATGCAAGGGTCTGGGCTTAAATCCCAGCCTTTCGTCGGCGCCATGTGCCCTCCCCCAAGCCACACGTGTAGGGAGGAGGAGCGACATGCCAACCCGGGGCTTCCCCGGCTCCCAGCCCCCCTTCATCTCTGCTCCATAGTGACCCAGCATACTCCCCCCCGGCCCGGCTCTCAGCAGTCTGCGGGAAGGAAGGGGTTCAGAACAGGCGGCAGAGCTGCTCGAGTCAAAAAGGCAGCTTCCTGCAGTTTCATCCCGGTTTTCTGCTTCTAAGTTGTAAACATCGGGAGAAAAAGACACCGGTGAACAGGGCGGGAAAATGAGGGCGGTCAGGATGTGCGGAGAGTGCGAACGCTGTAATGTTGTCAGCTCGAGGCTATGAACCCCATGACAGGACGGGAACAGCCCCCTCTGCCACCCTTCCAAACAGGTGTACGGATCATAGAATCACAGAATGGGCTGGGTTGGAAGGGACCTCAGAGATCATCAAGTCCAACCCTTGATCCACTCCCGCTGCGGTTCCCAGCCCATGGCACTGAGTGCCACATCCAGGCTCTTTTTAAATATCTCCAGGGACGGAGAATCCACTACTTCCCTGGGCAGCCCATTCCAATGGCTGATCACCCTCTCCGGGAAGAAATTCTTTCTAATATCCAACCTAATATCCAAAATTCTTTCTAATTCTTTCTAATATCCAACCACTTCTTTGACACTGCCTCTTTTTTCAGTCCTGTTCCCCAGGTCTATGGAGGCTGCAGTTCAGTCTGAGATCCACAGCTAAAATTTTTTTTTTGAGCAGACAGATACTTGGAGCACATTCCTATGACTTGCAGGTGGATGCCAGTATCTGTAACTGACATCCTCAAGAATGTGAATGAGTGAAGTTACCTAGTATAGCTCCTAAACTCCTAAACAGTTACTGGATCTAAGATACAAATCTTTAAGAGATAGGACTAGGACAAGTTACACATTTCACAGCACCTGACACCAGCATTATGCAAAAAATTTGAACCTGTCAAATTACTGCCATAAAAAGAATAACTTACTAAGTATTGTACAATATTGGATATTATATGACGCATACTGGGTATTGTGCTGCTGTTCAGCCTTCTGTACAAAGATTTGTACATCAAGCCTCCCAAGCAGAAGTCTCTTCCTTCCTCTTAATGTCTATCTTTCTAACCCAATATCTCAAAGGACTTTCCACAATGATAGAAAAAGGGAGGACCCTCCCCAGGATTTAATACTCCCATTTCACCATCTCCTCCAGCACAGACAACATGTGACACTTAATCTTCTAGTTCTCTTGAAGCATAACAGAGAAGAGCACAACCACCATGCTCATGATACAAAACCTAACCTTTCTTGTGTTAGAGACCACATGTACCAATAGCTGTGCTACCAGACCAGCAATATAGTGCCCAGCACTACTCTCAGGTGTCAGCTTCTGACTCACACCTGACCCACAGCAGTGCCCAGTGGGGTGGCTAAGAGGCTAGGGAAAGTTGCTCCTCTCAAAAACCTGACACGTCAGCTCACCTGAAAGCACTTGGTTCAGGCAAGGGACTGCATGTGCCTGAGGAAGAGCTGTCTGCCAGCACTTGGCATGCAGGCTGCTCAGCAACCCACCCCACAAATTCACACAGACAATTAAGTTATTTTTGCCAGCTTACACAACTGCTCTAATGCCTCACTCCAGGGAGCTGGTGTAGGGCTACACACAGGTGAGGCACAGGCTATTTCTACAGATTCAAAGAGGAGAGGGAGAGATAAACAACAGTTGTTCCACACAATAGACACTGGAAAAAAGGACCAGCAATTCAACTTCTGCAGAATCACACATATGAAAGATGAAGAAAGTGACTTGATGACAGGGGAAGGGGGAGAACAAGATCTGGCAGGCAGAAGTTTAACTTAGCCTTCTCTGATGGAAATAAACCACTTCTTTGCCCTAGTGTAATTATGAACCACAGAAACCCCAAAGCTCTCTTCCACTGTGCTTGGTCCCTTTAAGTTAGTACAACCTGATTAAAACATGCTTAACTATTATTTCAGTCTTAGGCTAGAGTGGTTGAGAAAAAGCTGCTTCTGATGCATGCTACAAACATGCAAGCTTTGTCTTCTGACCTAACCTCTCCCCCTGAATAACCCAGGCCTGCCTGGGATTACAGAAGCCAATGCTGACCACCACCAAGCAGGATATAGGGACTTATATTCTGAGCAGGAGTAAACAGGCATACCCACAGGAAGGGACAAAACCTGCCAACTGGATGTCATCAAACAGAATACTTGTCAAGTAAAGGCTCTGAGCAGGCTAAGCTGATAACCGAGAGATAATACTTTGTCTGACTTCTATAATCTGAACACCACTAATCCTGACTGGGAATTTCTAGATTTTTTTTTTGTTGTTTAAGGAGTATTTTCCAGTACTGATGCTGATTTTTCTATAGCCCTTTCCTTGTTTTGGGCAAGAGGAGGGGAAAGATGCTCTAGTGATCACACAGCTATGCTGGCAGTGCCAGCAAGGAGGATCTTGCTCCTGAGAAAAAGTGGTCAAATTCACACGTTCACCGAGCAAGCTCTTTGTAAATGTTTAAAAGGAGCTGGTGGAGACAGTACTGGGAATACACTGCAAATGACAAAAGAAGGACTGCTAGAATAATTTATGTGGAAGTGGATGGTTAGTCTAAATTGTTTAAAACCAGGCCTGAGTATTTTGTTGAAAACTTGATTAAAGAAAGATGAGGAGTAGGACACTACCACCAGATTGCTAATTATGCAGGAAAAACAGTAGGTTGAGCAGAGGGACAACACATACTATGAGTTAGAAGACCCAGTAACAGGACTGGAGGGTAATATACTCTGAGAGAGGCTTCAAACACAGTATTAGAACTGTATTACCACCTGCTGAGAAATCACAGGGATGCCAAGAAGCAGGAAATGTCAGAGTAATTGGAGACTTCAGTCGGGTGGCTGTCACACCCCACTGCCTGCCAAGAAACTTTCTAGTTGCCATAAATGACTGCTTCATGGAACAATTAATCCCACAAGCAAGGGCAAGTCATGATTTGGTCTTAGGCCAAATGTTAATTATCACTTGTATGTTCTAACCATGACTTCGGTGTACATCAATTTCACATTCTTCCAGGAGCAACAATACCATAATGGATTTTATTTTAAGAAGGTAAATGCATGAAAATAAGGAAGTGTGCTAAGCAAGAAGAACAAGCTGAGACTTGGAACACTGATAGACAACACAGAGATGGTCTGAAGATGATGTTGTTGGGGGAAAAAAAAAAAAAAAAAAAATCAACAAAGATCAAAAAAGATTTCAGAAAAATCATGAGTAAAAAAAATAAAGAATAGCATCAGTAAATATAACAGGCAAAATCCTTCAGAAAAATGAAGGCCGAATAAAGACAGAATAACTCCAAAATTTAGTAGGTTAAAATAAAAAAAAAAAAAAAAAAAGCAGCTTCCTTCCACCTCCCAACTCAAATGAAAGTTCAAGAAAACTTTTAAAAAAGTGTAGGTAGTAAAGAAAAAAAAAAAAATCCCTTTACAGACACTCCAGGATATTTATAGGGCCAAGAAGTGATCAAGTAATAAAAACCAGTGCAGACTGTAACAACACAGCAAAAAAACTCTGCATTTATTTTTGTGTCTGTATTCACTAGGTGACTCTAAATCTTTTTAAGGAAATCTATCAATGTATCAGGAGATACCACAGACTGGGAGGTCAGGAATAAATACCACAAAGCACAGCCATGCTTTAAAAAGCATGTTGTAAAGGACACCAAAATATACCCAAACCAGAAGCTGCTGCATGTAAAACTTGCCTTAAAACTGTACAAATACTATGAGGAAAAAATAAAATACAGCTCCAGATTTTAAAAAAACATTTCAATGCCATCAGAGGCATGACAGACAATTTGAAGTGCATTAGGCAGACAGGTAGAAAATATTAATGGAAACAGTGAATGCATGAGTATATGCAATATACTGGAGGGTTAATTTGGGTTTTGTAAAGGGAAGCTCTGCCTCCAAATCTATTAGTGACATTTTGAACCTGAAGCAAGGGAGATTTAGTTGCTACACTCTACCTGCATAATCAGAAGCCATCAGACTACCTCCCCCACTGAAAATTTTTGAAGAACTCATGTTAAACTGTCATAAAGAAAAGATCCCCATAGACAGAAATTCTTTGAGATTCAGGATGGAGTAGGAATCCATTTTTATATCAGAAGGAGAAATCCTACACATAGCTAAGTTAAGGTTTGTGTTGCTCAAGATTACTCAAAATATCTGGAAAAGGAAAAAAAAAGAGAATGATGATAACTGACGCAATAAGCTCTTTGGGATAGCTAAAGATAAAAGGCAACTTAAATATTTCCCTATGTATCATATGACCAGCTGGCAAAAATATCATACGAAATGCAGTGCTCGTCATGTGGTTTCTCCATATGCATGGTTATGTTATTTTAAGCTTAATTATATAGTAGCAGCCTCTCAAATAGCTTTGACTATCCTGGAAAGAAGACCCTGAAAAGTGTGACCCAAAGCATCACTTTATTGTTTAAGCAGCACTCAGAAAAAGCAATAATAATGGTAGTGACTAATAGGAGAAGGCAGGAAACATTATAGCAGTATAAAAATTCATGTCAGTCCTATATTGTGAACACTAGCTACAGTTTTCACCACTGCTCTCCATCTCTAGAAATAGCCAGAAGTACAAAGAAATGTAACAAAACTTAGATATGATAGAGATTCCTGAAAAATTAAGTATACTAGGAATACCCACCCTGGAAAAGACAAAGATGACATGAGGAAGGATGTGAGGGGCACTGACATTTAAAAGGTGAGGATGTACTCAGCACTCATAGGTCACTTCTAATGCAAAAATTAAAACCCATTGTCTGCTCAAGAGAAAGGTTCAAGGAGAAAGAATCTCCCTCACTCCAAAGACAAACATCTACACACACCATGTGCAAACTGCAAAGCTCCTTCTCATAGGAAATTATGGATGCTCAAGATTTATAGGAGGAAATCTACGTTCAGCATTATTGGCACAAGTCATCAAAAAAAACCCAAAACACAACCAACCCACCTCCCAAAAAACCAAAATCAAGACAAAAAAGCAAGCAACCTGTAAGAATAGTACTGAAACACAGCTGAAGTCAAGCACACCATAGTATTATCTAAAAGACCATCTCCACTATTTAATGAGAAAAATATATAAACATAAGAAAATATATAAAACTCAACATAAAAGCAAGGCTTTCCCATAGCATATATGCAACAAAGACAACGCACTCAGGTTTTAGACTAAGGTAAGTTTCCTGCAATCTACCTTGTTCTATTTTTCCAGCTGTCATGGCACATCCATCAATTAAACCCCCTGCCTTCCTAGCCTCTTTGAGATGTCAGCTCTTTATCTTCATTTACAATGGAGAAAAAAAAGCAGTCCATGAAGTGAGGACATGCTCAAGGAGAGCAATCAAAAAAGAACAAAGCTGAACAACCGAAATAACTGTCAAGCACAGAGTTAGTAAGCTTGAGGAAACACCCTTCTGTACATTCACATGACTGTCAGAACTTTTATGTGCTCTAACCAAAAGTGCAAGTGCAGAACAATTCTCTTGACACCTTCTAGGCTCAGAAAGGATGAGAACAATCAATGCATAGTCACCAGTGTCATGGAGGAGACTGAAGGCTTCCTAGATGCAACAAACCCAGCCCAACCCAGGCATCACCTCTGCCCTCGCTTCCCCCCTACCTGTCCAGGTCATAGAGGGTGTGGGAGTTCTCTATCACCACCTCCACTCCAGCCTCCTTGGCCAGTTTGATGATAGCTGCATCTCTCTCCTTACCAAATGGCTCTGAGTCGTATTCGAAGGTGAGACGAGTGACTCCCCATTCCTGCAAAAAATGTAATAGACACACTTGTCAAACAGTACACTTTTTAAACAGCACAATTACAAACAGGATTTCAGAACTCCTGGACAGTGGTAATTCCTGGAAGCTTAAAGAGGGTTCCTGTGAGTAACTGCAGTCTGGAGTCAAGATAACTAAAGAATCAACAATTTTATCAGCTCTAGCAAACTGGGCATCTGTTATGCAAATTCCTAAATGTCAGGTTCAACATAAGAGGAGGTTTGAGTTCTTTTCAGTTAACATTCTAAGGTTACAGGTCGGTCCCCAAAACCTAACAAGACCTTCTTTTGTTGCACATGCCATCCATAAATAACCCTACCATCCTGTTCCAGCATTTGCAGAGAAAGCATTTCAGAGAACTCTTTCAGTACAGGTTATGCTCAAACCCCCATATTTTTATTAAGAAAACAAATACACCCTAATTTTTTTTCTGTGTCTCTTTAAAGCCATCATATAACCGATGATGAATGTCCAACTCAACCAGCAAAGAACAGGACAGAGAGAAATGCAGGACAAAAGATGGCAACCAAATGAACCTTTCTGGTCATCAAAGCAGAGTATGATAGTACAATTCAGATTTAATTTTAAGTCCTGCCTTTGTGGAGTTATTTTACCCTGCTCAAGCCATGCAGCTATCTGTGTCTTTACAACTTCAATACATTCCTCACAGATTACACAGAATAGGCCTTATGAAACAGCATTCAACCTCTTCCAGAACAAGTCTGCTCTCAGCCTGTGGCCTAGTTTTCCTCAGAAAATGAATCCTATGTGAAGAGGTTTAATGGCTTCCCCAGCGACCTACCCGAGACATCCATCAAGCAGCAGCCCACAGATTTGTTTAGAAAACACTTCAAACACAGAAATCTATAGACACTTAAGAAACCCCTCACACAACTAAGATTATGAGCCACAATATGCAAGTGAGACAGTTTAAATCACCTCTGTATATACAAGAGTCTTTTCTACCTCAGAACCAGAAACAAAGCACAAAGAACAGATGTGCTTAGTTCACTAAGGACCATTAAAAATAATGCCAAAGATGGGGAAGGGAATTTAGAAACAGAAAACAACTGTACAAGATCCCTTCCTTCCTAAACTTGCAGATTCAATCCTAAAATTAATATTAGGAAGGACGGAGAACTGAAACAGAGGCCCTCCACTCCCTTTTTCAAAATAGGAACAGGACAGCATCCATAACTCAGAGCAGGAGTCAACCAGGTACATTCCAGGCCCTGCTCTGATCCCATGTGATTTAATAGCTCCATTTTAAACTTCTCTTTCTTTTATTAGAAAGACAGCATCAGCTGCAAGGCTTGGAAGAGATGCCTTTGAAGCAATATCCATTGCTTGAAAGAAATTAATGGAATAAAAAGCCATTTAAAGGCTAAGGTAAGAATATAAAACTTCCAATTCAAGCACTTCTACAGTTTTGGGAAGCCCACCACTATATAGCAGGAAGCAGAGAATAACCAACTAGAAAACAGAAAGCTGTATGACAGCAAACTGCTGCCAATACAGTCATGATTGATTTGTCTTTTAGTAGCTAGCCTATAACAAAGAAAAACTCAAACAACACACTTTGTTGATATAAGAGGTAAAATTTCAGATATTTGTTCAGAAGAAATGAGACGAAAATACCTCTACAAATGCTAACACTTCTCATGGTATCTATGACACATAACAGTGCCCTTGTAGCAATTGTTACTGACAGCATAGCTCAGCTACTGGCAGCAAGAAGAGAAATTATATTAGGTCTAAGTGTTGCATTACTATATGTGACACAATTCTCCTCTCCACAACAGCTGACAACAAGGCATGAGACACTGCTAATTCACTGTTCAGTGTAGAAGCTCTGGAAAGGCCTGATTTCCCATGAAAGCCATACATTTACCATATAATAGCTCCCCCCACCCCACTTTTCAGCTCTGTTAAAGCACATCTAAGACATTCACCAGCTTACCTGCCAAGACAAAACAGACTTCAGCAAAAATCAGGTCTGATTCCACAACCATTTCTCAAAACTTCACAGTTGAAGTTCTGCCAATTACTTTTTGTTCTTTGACCAAAGCAAGCATTTTTTTGCAACAAAGTTTTCATCAGCCTGTAAATACCTTGAACTGAAATAAGAAGGGCATGAACTACTACTAGCCAGAACTCATTGGCAGATCAAAAGATAAAAAGTAACTCAGATGCTGGAAAGAAGTGACACATAGTTTGCATCACCTGTTAAGATGCAAAAGCTGAAGACACTAATACTTATTTTGTCCCTTCTGACCTGCATAGTCCGATTACCCTCCCCAGTACTGCCCTGATCAGCTCCAGAAAACACAGCAGAAGGATACAGATTCAAGCTTGCTTCTCCTTTTCAGCAGGAATCTTCTCAGCCTGATATATAGCAGGCCTTGGGGACATTAGTTCTGTCACCCATATGTAAGGTACAGTCCACATGACAAACCCAACTCAAAAGACTATTATGAAATGGTTTTGTTTTGTTTTGCTTTTTTCCTTTAGCTTTGTCACTGTAGTAAAGATGCTATCAAAAAGCTTCAAAGATAATCTTTGGGAAATACAGTCTTAGAGCAGGACAGAGAAGAATGATATTGCTTAACAAACCTTGATATTCATGATTCCTTGGATAATACTCAGTACTGACACATCACTTTAGAAATGTGTCCCACTAATCCATCATTAACAACTAAAATCACTTCATATTCCAAGCTTCCTAAAGGGTACACTAAAAGGAAGCTTGGATCGAAAATGTATTCTGCTGCTGAGCAGATTGAACTGTGCCCTTGAATAGAAGTCAGATAATACAGAAGCTTCTGAATTTTCATTAACACAAAGCCCTATTTTCAATTTACATATATATCAATAACCTTTTCAGTGTCTGTAAAAGCAAATGAACATAGTTTTCTTAAGTAAAAGCTGTGGGAATAAATTGACCAGTAGGGAAGAAGCTCTCAAAACAGAGAAGTTGGCATGTTACAGTGCAGCCTGGTAGTACCTGACTTATAGAAACACAGGCAAAGATCACCATCCAGAAAAGAGAAGCTCAAGCACCCTGGGTTATACCCCTTGCAAGTCTGAGTTCAAAGTGTAAGTGGCTCCCAAGCTGACCCTTATGGATAGCAGTTAAAGAGTTTGTTCTAGTGAAGAACTAGTTAAAGAGAAGCCAAAGGCATCTCCAACCAAAAGGGCACTAGGACATAAGCTTTCTTCACAATGCTCCAGAAAATTACTTTATTCTCTTACTTTAAAGAGTCTTGGGAAGACATCTGTTGGCTGTCCTCGCACAACAAACAAGCGGGAGTTCATTTTTCTTAAACTGTTGTCCAGATCTTCCAGAGACTGGAGTAGAAATCTGCAGAGAAGAAACAACAGCAGTTAGTTTGGTTACAACTAAAAGACAAACAAAATGTGCATGGGAACTCCAGCAAACCTGTACCACCAAATCAAACTGAAAGTTAAGACAAGAAACAGAATAGTAGAATTCATATTCATCCCTGATCTGTTTACAAACTGCTGTGAGATTTCAGCACCACCCAGCTCCTAGCCATTCATATGTATGTTCTGTTTGTCTAGATGCAAGGGGCTTCCAGGATTTTCTCCTTCTTCCTGCACCCCCTTCCCATATTGTCTCTCAAGAGCTGGCAGCACAACCCTGCCAGCTGCTTCCTCCAATTACTACATGCAGAGAAGCATAAACTGTACAAGTATATTCTTTCATGGATTCTGGGGTGGGAAGGGTTTTGCATATGAAGTATAAAGATGATGATGCCCTAGTATAAGGGAAGTAACAATTACTACAGGAACTGTGCAGGTTTTACAGTTCTGGCTACAAACAGCCAGTGGCAGAGCAGAGGAATGAACACTCATAGGTCTTCAATAACATGACTGATCAAGATTTCCCAGGCAAGCATTTTCTGTAGTTGATATAGTTGCAAAGAGAACTGCAATTTATCTTCCACCATGAAGAGATAAAGACAAAAGCATCCATTTCAGTGCTTTCTGCATTTAATGGTGTGTCTTACTGATCCCCCACTGTGTTGTAAAACATCATATCTACCATCTTTTATTCTCACAGACACATATGCCACCCCATCTACATTGTAAGTTCACTTTGCTTTGTCTAACTCTGCAACTTTAAAATTTTAATCCCCACAACAGCATGTGGAAAACTTGCAATTCTTTGTGATCTGGCCAACCCCTCCCCCTTTTTTCCTCCTCCACACCCACTCTGCAGTGTGACCAGCAAGACATGAGTATCTGCATCAGCTCCCTTAAACACCATCCACAGCTAAAAGGAAAGCTAAGCTACACATTGCTCTGCAAACCTGACATTTCCTCTCTCAGCTCCACTGCCCAACACATGAACTGCAAGCTCTGGGTTAGAACAAGCTCCCTCTGCACTTTGAGGGAGAAAGGGACTTCAGGTTCATGGAAAGAAGGGTCCAGTATCCCAGTACAGAAGACCCAGAACCAGCTCATTGGGATCTGAACAAATCTCTCCCTTACATCCAGCCCACTTGGCACCTAATAAAGAGGAGTACCAGCTTTTAAAGATGTTCCAAAAATTAAACAAGGGTTACTTGTTGTGTTTGTTAAATGGTGTGCTATTAAATAATAAGGATTTTCAATATTATTATTTTGGGGGAGCTGGGTAAAGCACAAACATTTCCTTTTGAAGCGTGGAATTCTGAATACAATTGCATTAAAATAATAGCAAATCAAAACAAGGCCAAGGTTCCAAATAGGAATCAATGGAACTTCAGTAAATCTAAGTAGCTTGCTAATACACTTTTGTCTAGGATTAAACAGATCAGCAATTAATCTTTTGGGGGCACTGCTATGTTTCTTCCAAATGAGGACAGGTGACAACAGCAGCACATGAAAGGCTGCTTGCTGTTGCCTGTAGAAAGATGTATGGAAAGACTGCTTCAGGTTACTGAAGATATTACTTACAGAGAGTAAGTTTTAACAACCCAAAATCTTCTGTAATTTCAACATCTACATTGTGAACATTTCTGCACATTTATGATTTTAAGCCATCCTCTGATGTGAGCTCTTAAAATGCCTAGAAATCACCCATACAATCCCATCCCTATAAGATGAAGCTAATGTGAACAGCAGAGGCAATCAGATACAACTACAGTTTCACTAACACACAGACACATGACCTTTCAAAGAACACTTAAAGGATTTTTAGCCAGATGTCTGCCCTGCCCACTATCCCGATGGGGTAGGGGGAAGGCAAGGGGATTCATTGCATGCAGGGGAGTTTTGCAGAGGAGAATCGCTTCCCGGATTGGGTTTCTAAACGCTCAGGCAGTTGAGACCTGACAGAATATCATTATATACTGTTACTATGTACCGCTACATGAGGTCTTTCTCTCTGTACAGACACGGCTCATACCATTCATTTTTCCATTTCCGGAGAGGGAAAAATCCTAAAGCTTCAAGTCTGCCTTCCTAGCAGCAGCCAAAGTGAATTTCCGTGAGGGATGGAAGGCAGGCAGACATGCGCACATGCCCACGCGTACCCTAAAGGCAGAGCCAAGGCGTGGGTGCAAATCAGGAACTCGGGAGGATTCTTCTCCCTGGTGTCAGAATTCAGGGAAAACCTTTTCCTAAAGCTAGAAATCCATTGGTTTTGGAAATCAAGCTTTCAGACAGCTTGAAAGGAGAAAAGTCTAATGACATTACATAAAGTTGAAGGCACTCTCCCACACAGTCAGGCAACACCACTTCAGCCTGGAGAAGAGGAGGCTCAGGGGAGACCTCATCGCTCTCTACAACTCCCTGAAAGGAGGCTGGAGCCAGGGGGGGGTTGGGCTCTTTTCCCAGGCAACTATCAGCAAGACAAGAGGGCATGGTCTCAAGTTGTGCCAGGGGAGGTTTAGGTTGGATATTAGAAAGAATTTCTTCACGGAGAGGGTGATCAGCCATTGGAATGGGCTGCCCAGGGAAGTAGTGGATTCTCCGTCCCTGGAGATATTTAAAAAGAGCCTGGATGTGGCACTCAGTGCCATGGGCTGGGAACCGCAGCGGGAGTGGATCAAGGGTTGGACTTGATGATCTCTGAGGTCCCTTCCAACCCAGCCCATTCTATGATTCTATGAAAATCCCGGCGGGGCCAAGCGGACCAGGAAACTTCTTTGTTGCACGGAGATGGTTGAGGAGAGAGAGGAAGCAGTAAAAGCACCGGCCTGGACAAGGCGGCGTCAGCTGCTCCCGCTGCTGCGGCGGCCTGACCGACACGGGCCAGCAACCGCACGCAAAAGGCCTCGCTTCCCTCCCGCCGGGCCCACGCACCCGCCCGCACCCGCCCCATGCCGAAGCCACCCTGGCCCCTCAGTGCCACCTGCGGCCCGGGGACCCCCCCGCCTCCTCAGCCTACTCACCGCCAGCGGTTGATGCCCACGGCGGAAGAGGCGGCGAACCAGGGGTCCAAGATATAGATGCACCGAAGAGACGCCGCGTCCCGCAGCGCTTCCTGCAGCGCCGGGTTATCGTGTAAACGGAGGCCGCGGCGGAACCAATGCACCGAGCGGCAAAAGGCCGGGACGGGAGCCGAGCACGGGACGGGAGCCGCCATCGCCGCCATCAACCGACACCGCCCCCCGAACGATCCCGATCCCGATTCCGCCCCCCCTGACGATCCCGCCCCTCCCCGGCTGCTCCCGCCCCCCCGGGCCTCTCCCGCCCCTCCCCGAACGATCCCGCCCCTCCCGGGCCTCTCCCGCCCCTCCCCGAACGATCCCGCCCCTCCCGGGCCGCTCCCGCCCCCCCGGGACGATCCCGCCCCTCCCCGAACGATCCCGCCCCTCCCCGGACGATCCCGCCCCTCCCCGGCCGCTCCCGCCCCCCCGGGACGATCCCGCCCCTCCCCGGCCGCTCCCGATCCCGCCGTGCTGGAAGGAGGCGGGGGGGGGGGGTTGTCACCTGTCCCCACCTGCTGTGGAGCTGCAGGGTGCAAAACGAGGCTCTAGTGCCTAAACCCCCGACCTTATTGATCGAATTTGGCCGCTTCAGTGCGTGCGGCATTAAAAAAAATTCCGTTTCCGTTAAAAATTCAAGGAGGCCAAAGGGCAGGTTGCATGGAAAAGGAGTGTAAGTCACCTGGGGTCATGAACCTTGGGAGAAGGAGCCCCACCCGGTTTGATAAGAAAATATATCTCGGGAAGAGGCGGAGTGTCCCCATCCCACACACTGGTATGACAGCAGTGGCACACAAAGGGCATTGTTTGCATTCTGACATAGATTAAACGTCTGACATTCAAGGGCCACTTCTTTCAAGCTCCAGACCAGAGCATCCCAATGGGAAGGATACAGAGAAAGGGAACCAGGAGACCCATGTAGCTAAACAGGGAACTGCTGGGTAAACAAGTGGAAGAAGAATCATAGAATCCTAGAATTTTCAGGGTTGGAAGGGACCTTTAAGATCATCCAGTTCCAACCCCCCTGCCATGGGCAGGGACACCTCCTACTAGATCAGGTTGCTCAGACCCCATCCAGCCTGGCCTTAAAACCTTCCAGGGATGGGGCTTCCACCACCTCTCTGGGCAACCTGTGCCAGTGTCTCACCTCCCTCATGGTGAAGAACTTCATCCTAACTTCATATCTAAATCTCCCCTCCTCAAGTTTTAATCCATCTAGTCCTATCTCTACCTGACATCCTAAAAATTCCCTCACCAGCTTTCTTGTAGGTCCCCTTCAGGAACTTTTAGGCTACTTATTGGAACCTTCTCCTCTCCAGACTGGATAACCCCAACTCTCTCAATCTGTCTCCACAGCAGAGGTGCTCCAGCCCTCTGATCATCCTTGTGGCCCTTCTCTGGACACACTCCAGCATGTCCACATCCCTCCTGTAACAGGGGCTCCAGAACTGGATGCAGAACTCCAGGTGGGATCTCATGAGAGCAGAGTAGAGGGGGAGAATCATTTCCCTTGACCTGCTGCTGGCCACACTTCTCTTGATGCAGCCAAGGATCTGGTTGGCTTCTTGGGCTGCAAGTGTACACTGACAGCTCATGTTGACCTTCTTGTCCACCAGCATTCCCAAGTCCTTTTCCTCAGGGCTGCTCTCAATCCAGTTACTGCCCAGCCTGTATCAGTGCCTGGGATTGCCTTGACCCAGATGCAGGACTTTTTGAACTTCATGAGCCTACCTCTCCAGCCTCCCAAGGTTGGCATCCCTTCCCTCCAGTGTGTCAGCTGCACCACACAGTTTGGTGTCATCAGCAAACTTGCTGAGGGTGCACTCAATGCCACCATCCATGTCACCAACAAAGATGTCAAACAGGACCAGTCCCAGCAGTGATCCTTAAGGAACTCCTCTTGCCACTGGCCTCCACTTGGACATGGACCCATTAACAGACACTCTTTGGGTGCAGCCATCAAGCCAGTTCTTTATCCACTCAGTGGTCCAGCCCTCAAATCCATGTTTTACCAGCTTGGAGACCAGGACGTTGTGTGGGACTGTGTCAAAGGCTTTGCTCAGGTCCAGGTAAATGACATTGGCTGCTCTTCCCTTGCCTATTGATGTTGTGACCTTGTGGCCACAAGGTCATTGTTGGCTCATGGTCATCCTTCCATCCACCAGCACCCCCAGGTCCCTTTCCTGAATGCTACTCTCCAACAGCTCAGTCCCCAACCCATACTGGTACTTGGGGTTGTTCTTCCCTAGATGAAAGACTACACTTGTCCTTGTTGTAATTCATTAAATTTCTCCCTGTCCAAAATGTCCAGCTTGTTTAGGTCCCTCTGAATAGCAGCAGAGCCTTCTGAGGTCTCAGCCACTCTTCACAGTTTTCTGTCACCAGCAAACTTGTTGACAGCACATTCGACTCCCTCATCCAGGTCATTGATGATGGGGCAGAGTGTCTGCTCAGCGAGTTTGCTGATGACACAAAGCTGGGAGGCCTGGATAACTCACCTGAAGGCTGTGCTGCCATTCAGAGGGACCCAGACAGGCTGGAGAGGTGGGCAGGGAAAAATGGAATGAATTACAACAAGGGCAGGTATAGAGTCTTTCATCTGGGTAGGAACAACCCCAGGTACCAGTATGGGTTGGGACTGAGCTGTTGGAGAGCAGCACAGGGGAAAGGGACCTGGGGGTGCTGGTGGATGGAAGGATGACCATGAGCCAACAATGTGTCCTTGTGGCCAAGAAAGCCAATGGCATTCTGGGGTGCATTAGAAGGAGGGATGGCTAGTAGGTCAAGAGAAGTTCTCCTTCCCCTCTGCTCTGCCCTGGCGAGGCTGCATCTGGAATATTGTGTCCAGTTCTGGGCCCCTCTGTTCAAGGACAGGGAACTGCTTGAAAGAGTCCAGTGCAGAGCCACCAAGATGATTAAGGAAGTGGAAAATCTCCCTTATGAGGAAAGGCTGAGGGAGCTGAGTCTCTTCAGCTTGGAGAAGAGGAGTGAGGGGTGACCTTATCAATGGTTATAAATATGTAAAGACTGACTGCCAGGAGGACAGAACCAGGCTCTGCTCAGTTCTGTCCAATGATAGGACAAGGAGCAACGGGTACAAGCTGGAGCACAGGAGGTTCCACATAAATATAAGGAAAACCTTTTTCACTGAGGGTGATGGGGCACTGTAACAGGCTGCCCAGGGAGGCTGTGGAGTCTTCTTCTCTGGAGACATTCACAACCTGCCTGAACGTGTCCCTCTGTGACCTGCTGTAGGTGACCCTGCTCTTTTGAGGTCCCTTTCAGTCTCTTTCTTTGATTCTGTGATTCACAGGGCAGGGTATGAAGCAGTCACACCAACTGCTCAAGATTGCTATTCAAATATTCAACCTTTAAATAGAAAGGGACCTGAGGTTTAGAAAGCTGCTGCAACACCACAGCTGACTATAGGAATCCACAGCTGTCCCTGGGGTTATAAACTGCAGCACAGGATACCCTCAGGTAGCACTTGCATGGGACCTGGTGGTGAGGCAGAGATTTTTGTAGAGCTAAGTATTCAGCAGCAAGTTTCAAATAAAACAAACAATGCAGATGAGCAAAACTATGATTTTTTGGTTTAAGAATTCACTGAGCTTGCCATGGGGGGTGTTTAAAAGGAACAAGCTACAAGAGAAACTGCAAGCACCAGAGGAGATTCAAGGTAGGTATGGAACAAGTTCCCCAAAACATGCACAATTAGTAAAAAAAAAATTTTCCAACAGAAATCTACCCCGTACACAGAGGGTAAAGACCACAAATGTTGTGAACCTCACCAACTGAGATTTCTACCCAGTGCTTCAAAGTAACTTTTCCCCATCTGCCTGTCACTGAGAGAGGCAGAGGCCACTCTCCTGAGAGAGACCACTTGAGAGAGCACACCATCCCCCACAGAACATGGTGCAGAGAGAATGAGAAGTTTAATTCCTGATTCTTAGCATGATTTCTTGAGCAAATAAACCAGGGGGAAAGAAACACAAGAGACCTCAGCAGGATGTGACACTGAGTCTTTGGAAAGGAGATTTGGATGCACTGCTGCTGCTCAGGCTCGTACAGAACCTGAAGGGAGGGAAATTTCCATCCTTTGTATGGACCAGGACAACAGGAAGCACATCTGTTGCTAATCATTTTACAGCAGAACAGTTTACAGAAGCCTATCCCCAACAGTCTGGCTACCTGCCTCTTCCTAACAGGTTCAGGATTTTGTAACTTCAGACTGCATTCATTCAGGAAATTCTACATCCCAAACTACACAAAACTCCCATCCTGGTCTTTGACTGCTACAAGCCTGAGCCTGAGCCCAACCCCTCCCCCCCAAGATGCAAATTACCCAGATTAGGTAAATATCAACATCAATTTTTAAAAAATTATCACAAAAAACCTGATTGTTCTCTACAACACATGCTATCCCCAACTCCAATACAGGGTGAGATCCCATGGATAAAACATGATATGGTCAGGTCTTTGGCTCTGGTTCCTGACAGTTCCCACACACACTTCAGAGGTGAATTTCTTCCTGCTCCTTGTTCTTCTTCTCCCCAGGAAGAAATGAGCACCAAAGGTTAACCTCCTTGGTACAGAAATAGAGGTGCAGGAGTTGCTTACACACCACTCTCATTTCTTTCACTGTTTTTGACGTTAGGATCCTCTTGAACCTTTCTCATCTCCAGCCCTTTTACCCACGTGTAGGCAAAGGAGCCTCCCAGCACCATTAAGTTACTTGTCCACCACAAGAAACTCTTTGTTTCCTCAAAGTAGATAACAGCCAGCACTGTTTGAGCACAGGCCTTGGCAGTCCCAGACACATTGTGGGTGAGTGGGCTAGTGAACTTAATCTGCAGTCCTGTCACATAGCCAATGGCAAAGCCAAATACTCCCCCTAGGATCATCATGCCCCAAAAACTGGGATTCCCCAGCTTGTCAAAATGGTAGAGGGTGTGAAACTCGCCAAGCACCATCATGAGGGGGAAGAACAGGACACAAGCATTGACGTTGTTGTAGAAGGTCAGGCGCCAGATGCTACCATCCACCACAGGCAGCACCTTCTTTGTGTAGATGGCGTTGAGAGAGACACAGAGGCTTGCTAGGATCCCAAAGAATATACCTGTCCATGACAGTGTGCCCTCTGCTCCTTCCTGGTCAACACCCAGCCAGAAGCCACCTGCAACCAAACATATCAGGCATCATCTGAACAACTGTGGAAGGACTCAAAATATACAGTCAGCAATTCATCACCTACCTCATACTGAGCAACCACAACAAGCAGAGACAGGCTTAAGGTCTTCCCCTTTCTATTAAGCAAACCCACAAAGTGTCATGGCTAGTGTCCAGGAAGGATTTATTTTTAGAGTGCAGGCAATTTACTGTACTATCATCCAATATCAGAGGACTGATCCCCACACTGAGGAGGCAGCATGACTTTAGAAAGTATTATTACAAAGAGTAGTAATAGTTACTAATAATAATACTAATAGTTACTACTAATAATAACTAAAGTTAATGCTACTCTTTGTGTATAGGTTATTTTCAGAATGATATTTTTTTTTGTAATCAAACTTACATACAGGTAGAAGGAAATATTCCTCAAGATTTAAAAAAAAAAAAAAAAGCAGCCTCACAAGCTTTTCTGTGCCTGGAAGGAAATTATAGGTCAGAAAAGAATACAAAAACCAGTAAACACATGGACATAATATTAAGAATATTAATCAAAGAAGATCTTGAGTATCTTATTCGTGTTAAACTTCTATGATGGGTAATATATTATGTTTCCACCTCCAGAACAAGTGCTACAGGCTTTGTGTCTCCAGCATAGAGAGGGAAACCTCTCCCCATCCAGCTCATAAGCAAAACATAAAAGGGGAGATGTATTACTGCAAGAATCACTGCATCACCTATTAACTGCTTCATGTTGGGTGCTGTCTGGGAAACTGCCTACAAGGAGGCTAATGTGCTTTAAACCAAGATCAAACACAAATGGGTTCAATGCACAGAGAAGGTGGGCTTTGCATCATGCTGGAGGATGCTCTGCTACAGTACTACAGGCCAACACTAGCACAGCAAAAGGAGATGGCATAGGGGGACAGTCCTAGGCTGGCAGATGCCATAGTCCTGGGCAATATCTAAATATTAAATTAGCTGAAAGCAATTGTTTGCACCACTTGGGTGGAAAAAACCCAGCTCTTTTCACCTCTTCTATGGAGAGGAGATTCTCTTCACTCATTTTCATTCAAGTTCATCTATTGTTCTAAGCACCAAAGTGGACATATGTGCACCTAGAACCAGACTGAAGTCAGTATTTGACTACTCTTGGCATCTAAATGGCCCTGAAGTGGCAAGCAACTTTTGGCATCATGGTTGCCTTTGGAACCTAAGACAGACAATGCCCTTCTCTATGTCCTAACCACACAACCAGATATCTTGGTGGTGCTTTAGGCTTGGCTTAACCAGCTAACACTTCATCACATCCATTCAACCTGCCTGAACTGGCTAGCTCCATTGTATGGTCCCAATAGTGCTGACATACACTTTACTGTTACAAAAGTCAATAATCAACAAGCACTCCAGAACAGGAAGCAAGCCACCTGCTGTTTTATGACCTTTGTGTGAAAAAAAAAAAAAAAAGTAAGGCAAGTTAAACTCAGTAGAGAGTAGAAAGGTTTTAGTGGTCAAAAAGAAAAGGAAGCCATGGCCAAGTAAGAGTAACTTCCTTTCTTACTGAGTTACCTACAAGCTCCAGACATGCTACATGGGTTGCCCAAGGCAGAGCAAGGCTTCTAGAGCTACCCTCCACCGCTTGGAAGCTGCTGTGCAGATGGGGATGGCTCCTCAAGGGGAAGACACCCCACCTCCAGCTCTCCAAGGCTATGGGTCCGGCAGTGGGGTGGGTGCAGCCCATTCCCACTCCCGCTCCCCCTCACCTATGATGACTCCGCAGGCCAGGAGGGCGTAGAGGGAGGTGGTCTGCTTGAGGAGCAGGTAGGAGAGCAGGACGTTGAAGACCGTGGTGAGGGAGCGTCCCACGTTGTAGAAGGCCACACCGACGTGCTTAAGGCAGAGGTTGTTGGAAGTGACCATGCCGATGAAGACGGCAGAGAGGGGCAAGACACTGCGGGACACCTTGAGGTCGAGCCGGAGGGTGGGCAAGCCGGGACAGAGAGGCCCGCAGGCTGCCCCCAGGCTGAGGCCCAGGCAGAGGGTGGCCGTCAGGGCGCACTGGAAGAAGGTGACAAAGATGGGGGCGTCGAGGCGCAGCGAGGGGCTGTCCAGCAGGTACTTGTTAAGGAAGACCATGGCGATGGAGGTGAACCAGTAGAGACAGACCACCACGGCAATGCGCAGGGCCCGCAGCAGGAAAGGTGCCCGCCGGTCCCCATCGCCCTCCGCCGGCAGCAGCGGCTCGGCGCTATCACCGCCCAGCGCCATCCGCAGGATCCCCGTCCGCGTAAGCTGCGCCCTGCTCATGGCGGGCGGCCGCGGACCGGCCCCACCCGGCCCCGCTCTCCCTCCTCTCGCCGCCGCCGGCTCCGATCACCCGCCACCGGCGGCCTCGCTCTTCCCGTAGCGCCGCGGCCCCGCCCGCCGCCCTTTATTCACGCCCCGCGGGCGCTGCTCGGCACCTCCCCAGCCGCCCGGCCGCGCCGCCATGTCGGGGGAGGGCCCGGGCCGACCCCACCGCCCCGCCCCGGGCCAGGCAGCGGGGAGAGCGGCGGAAGCGTCGTGGAGCTGGGCGGTTCGGGGGGTGACCCGTGAACTGAGCGCTTTTCCCCGTGCAGCCACAAGTGACAGGGTTGGGCACTGGGGAAGTGCTGCGACATGGCAGGAGCTGGTGGCGGGGAAGAGCGGCCAGGCGAGGTGACCGGCACCGTGTTTGTCAGCGGGCACCGGGGTGGCTAGTACCAGCCCCGCTGTGCCAACAAGACCCGCTCCCACGGCTCGTATCGCTGTCCTTCAGGCACTGCTTAGAACAAAGGGGAACTGGGTTTTCTACTTTTAATTATATTCTAACGCGGATTCTGCCCACAGCCCATCGGAAAGTAGCGGGCTGCTCTCTGCTGGCTAAGCCTCAGTTACAGAAATACTTCACAAGAAAAGATGTTGTTTTGTTTGTTTCTTTGCTTTTATATATAATAAAACCTTCCCGGTACAACCTAAATGAAGTAGACAGGGTGACATCTGCAAAGAGCTCATAAGGACAGTACGGGGAAGTGTGAGCTGCCTTATCCTTCTTCCTACAGCATTAACTTTGAAATCTAACCAGGACAATGTCACCACCAATGCCATTAACCACTCCAGTACTGACGTGCATCCTGTGCTGAGCTCTGCACAACTGTGCTGTGTTGCAGGCAATAAGGAAAGAACTGTGTTTAAGGCAGGGTGTAAACTGTGCACACAGTCCCAAATCATCATTTCAGGTGTAAAAGACCCATATACCCATATATGATGCCAGAAGGTCCCACCTGCTTTTAATGGTGCTTGGTGATGGAGCCTTTTCAATACCAAACTCTAGAATGCTGTGAATTCAAACTGCTGGACAGGACAAAATAAATTACAATTAATGCCAGATTCCACAGGGCAGGGAAGAAGCAGAGAGCGGTGTCAAACATTGATCCCAAACTCCTTAGTTCAGCTGGAACTGCTGCAAAATGTCTGGTCCAGCAATTCATAGCACATTTAAGGAAATTTTGGGAGGCAAGGCTCGGGGTGTTAATTGCCCTTGTAGCAACCATGGTGTGGTAGTGGTAAAGGACAGAAGAGTGGCCTGTCATTTGTGGGCTGTGGGGAGAGTAAGGATGCATTTCACTATATCATCTGTTACAGCAGGAATATTTCAGGCATATTGTGCTCTTCTGAAATCTGAAATCACGCTCCATTTTACTTTCCCCCAGCTGCATCAGTGTGTTTAGTAAAAGCTGTCACCTTTCCTCATAGCCCTACCCTTGTAAGCAGGACCTGGGCACTGGTGGGAATCACTCTGGGCAAAGAAAGTTGGTTCTTGAGTGTTTACTTTGGGCTGTCCAGTTGCCCATTGCAGGGTGATGGAGCCCTGTCCAGCAGAAAGGCTGAGGGAGCTGAGTCTCTTCAGCTTGGAGAAGAGGAGTGAGGGGTGACCTTATCAATGGTTATAAATATGTAAAGACTGACTGCCAGGAGGACAGAACCAGGCTCTGCTCAGTTCTGTCCAATGATAGGACAAGGAGCAACGGGTACAAGCTGGAGCACAGGAGGTTCCACATAAATATAAGGAAAACCTTTTTCACTGAGGGTGATGGGGCACTGTAACAGGCTGCCCAGGGAGGCTGTGGAGTCTTCTTCTCTGGAGACATTCACAACCTGCCTGAACGTGTCCCTCTGTGACCTGCTGTAGGTGACCCTGCTCTTTTGAGGTCCCTTTCAGTCTCTTTCTTTGATTCTGTGATTCACAGGGCAGGGTATGAAGCAGTCACACCAACTGCTCAAGATTGCTATTCAAATATTCAACCTTTAAATAGAAAGGGGCCTGAGGTTTAGAAAGCTGCTGCAACACCACAGCTGACTATAGGAATCCACAGCTGTCCCTGGGGTTATAAACTGCAGCACAGGATACCCTCAGGTAGCACTTGCATGGGACCTGGTGGTGAGGCAGAGATTTTTGTAGAGCTAAGTATTCAGCAGCAAGTTTCAAATAAAACAAACAATGCAGATGAGCAAAACTATGATTTTTTGGTTTAAGAATTCACTGAGCTTGCCATGGGGGGTGTTTAAAAGGAACAAGCTACAAGAGAAACTGCAAGCACCAGAGGAGATTCAAGGTAGGTATGGAACAAATTTCCCAAAACATGCACAATTAGTAAAAAACCCATTTTCCAACAGAAATCTACCCCATACACAGAGGGTAAAGACCACAAATGTTGTGAACCTCACCAACTGAGATCTCTACCCAGTGCTTCAGAGTAACTTTGGGCTGTCCAGTTGCCCATTGCAGGGTGATGGAAAGCTCTGGGTACCTACTGAGCACCAGCTCTCACACCTGCCCCTTGTGATGTGCTGTTTCAAGCCTTTCAAGCCTGGTAGAGATCTGCCACCCCAAGTGAGATTTGCCTCTTTGCCTCCCCCCTCTCTACCTGCCTGCACAGAGCCACAGCAGTTCATGGTGTTATCCCGAATATTCACGGGGCATGAGAGCAAGAGGATGCGGACCTGAAGCTCCTGCCATGGAAACAGCAGTGGGGCTGGCATCAAGGCAGGGAAAGCTGCTATGGGGGTGCTAGAAATGGCTGACCAGTATCCCCTGCAGCTCAGCCATGCTTTGATCCTGCTGCTACAAGTGCAGCTGACACTCTCATTGCACAGGCTTCCTATCCTGTGTACCTTCCAGTCCCTGGCCCAGTGCTTCTCCCATAAGGAAACAGCCTGGGTTTGAGGTGCTGTGTTGGCTCTAGAGGTCCACGTGGCCTGTTACACATACCTCTGGCTTCAGCATCTCACATTTTTCTTAAATTTCAAGAAAGTGACCTCTCCTACCAGTGGTATTGCAAGTGTGACACCACCTCTGGCAAAGGGTGAGCCAGATAAAGATCTTTCCGCCTGTGCCACTTCCTAGTGTTTTTCCAAGTATCTTCTCTAAACAGAACAGAGAGATGGAAAAAACACAACCCATCTTGTATGTTCAGTCAGCACACTGAAGATTGCTTTGTCCTACACACATTTCAAATATCCCAATCAATAAAATGTTTGTTGCTTCTCCTAGGGGATTATTCTCCAGCCTTATCACATATTTGTGGCATGTCTGCATGGGAGAATTGACCAGAATATCTTTCTCAGCTCTGCCAATAAAACTCCCTGGTGTTGACATTGCATTCCAAAATAATAGTGATTTATTCTCAAATAATCACATAGTTCTATGATAGCTGTGCTGGTCAATCTCCCTAGGCAGAACTTGTCTACAGCATGGCAATGGTTTTGATGAGTTCTTAGAATCAAATCTTGCTAGGTGCAAAACCTGATTGTCAGAGTTACTTTTCTATAGCTGTGCCTGTCTACCTGCCTCACAGGGATGCTCTGCTTTGGGGGAAAGTAATTTGAAGTTGTAGATGATTTAGACATTTCAGAGTAAAGGTAAATAAAGAACAGGTTATAATGCTAATCGGAGCCTTCGTGACAGTGTAGCTTGGTCTCCTGCACAGCACCAGCCTTGGGCTTCCCTAAATTAGTTCCTGATTGAATTAAAGCTGATCTTTTAGGAAAAAAAAAATCTCTATTAAAAATATTTCCTGAGATACTGAATTCAGTAGGATACTAGCAATAGTATTCTGATGGCTGATTGTTTCCCACTAAAGAATAGTTTTTTCCCACTAAAGAATAGTTTTTTCCCACTAAAGCATTCTTTTTCATGCTTCGAGTTACTTTGTTCATTATTTCAGCCTTTGGATCTTGTTACAGCTTTGCTGAATTTTTTACAAGCAAATGCTTACAGGCAGATGAAGTTACCTTTTAACCTATTTTTTTTAGAAGATAAATACATTTAACTTCCTTATTGGACATGTTTATTATGCTATAGCAGCAGCAGTTAGCTTCCTTATGTTAATCATATAATCACAGAATTTTCAGGGTTGGAAGGGACCTCTAAGATCATCTATTTCCAACCCCCCTGCCATGGGCAGGGACACCTCCCACCAGATCAGGTTGCTCAGAGCCTTGTCCAGCCTGGCCTTAAAACCTTCCAGGGATGGGGATTCCACCACCACTCTGGGCAACCTGTGCCAGTGTCTCACCACCCTCATGGTGAAGAACTTCTTCCTAACATTCAATCTAAATCTCCCCTCCTCTGGCTCTCTAGTTTGAATCCATTCCCCCTAATCCTATTGCTACTTGACATCCTGAAAAGTAAGACTTAGATGTTTTCCTGCCCTGCTGTCGGGTTGTATATTAACACAATAGCACGTATTGTGAAGAGCCAGCACAGAGTTATTTCTAGTTTAGGTTTGTGCTGCTTCGTGTGCTTTCAAAATAAACAATTTTCACTCGTGAAGGTCTGAGGCTGGAAAATAAGCAGCTTTGACAAGTTCTTCGTGTCGGGAAATCTTGTTTCCTTGGTAGTGTCCTTGTCCCATGCCCTGTGAGGTGCCCGTGGAGCTGCTGCTGACTGTCATGCTTGCCTGCCTACCAGCATGCACAAGCACCTGCATGCAGTCCTGCACCTTATTTAGTCCTTCCCTATGCCTTTTAAACTATGACAGGCAGCACTTCCCTGAGGAGATCTATCCCCTTCCCACTTAAATTATGTGACCTACATAAGTAAGCAAATCAGCTGATAACCAGCAGCCTGGCTGATGAAATAGCATTAGGTTTTGGGGTGTCGGTCAAACATTTGTAGACATCTCACCTGGAGGTGAGACAGTATAATTTGCATTTCCTGCAGTAAATTTGCATTCCCAGCATTCTCAGTATCATCCCCAAACAACATCCAATTTACAGCACCAGCATTTCCCATTGTGATACAGAATCTTTCCAGACTCTCCCTGGTTCATAGAAGAAATGGCAGGGCAGTGCTGCTGTAGATCTCTGTCTCTGCAGTCACCCCACGGAAAACACGGACCACCTGGGGAATCCACTGCAGCCTGGTGACAGTGTAAAATGGGAACAGATTCAGTCCAGGTGGATTTCTAGGCTGTGGTTGTGTGCCAGCCTTGTTGGCACAGGCAGCTGCTAAACAGATGCTTTGGTGCCTGCCTCACGTGCGGTCCTCCAGCAGCTTGGTGGCAACATCTGGAGAGTGCTTGGATCCAGCTGCACCCAGCTCAAAACTGCTCAGAGCTGCACCCAGCTGGATCAAAACCAGCACTGACTGAATTCTTCAGTCTTTGCATGTCTGCTGCCAGGGCCCTGGAACACTCATGCTGACTCTGTTCTTTATGGAGGTGATGGGGTCCAACAAGACTTCTGTATGGGCTGTGTCACACCAAAGCAACCCTGGGCTTTGCTGACCTGAGCTGTTTCTGAGAGCAGTGCAGGTGCCCCAGCAGTTAATAAACTCGGCCCCATCTCAGCCTGTCCCTATATTTAGTCACAACCTGGATAATCTGACTGCACATAAGTGGAAGAATAACGCATAAGAAATAGGTAATGATGGTTTCTCCCGGCTATCTTGTTCTTTCCTGGTTTCTTCAGGGCCCCTGCCTCAGCTGGGGAAATTATGGGGACCTGCTTTGGCCACAGGCAGAAGAATCATAGAATCATAGAATGGGCTGGGTTGGAAGGGACCTCAGAGATCATCAAGTCCAACCCTTGATCCACTCCCGCTGCGGTTCCCAGCCCATGGCACTGAGTGCCACATCCAGGCTCTTTTTAAATAGCTCCAGGGATGGAGAATCCACTACTTCCCTGGGCAGCCCATTCCAATGGCTGATCACCCTCTCCGTGAAGAAATTCTTCCTAATATCCAACCTAAACTTCCCCTGGCACAACTTGAGACCATGTCCTCTTGTCTTGCTGATAGTTGCCTGGGAAAAGAGCCCAACCCCCCCCTGGCTCCAGCCTCCTTTCAGGGAGTTGTAGAGAGCGATGAGGTCTCCCCTGAGCCTCCTCTTCTCCAGGCTGAACACCCCCAGCTCCCTCCCTCAGCCTCTCAGCAGCAAGTTCCTCCCGTGCCCTAATTCCAGCATCCCCATCTGGCAAACCCCTGTACCTGGATCCTTTCCCCCCCCTGCTCCCCCGGTGGGACAGTCAAGCTCTGCCCTGGACAGTCACACCTCAGACGGGGCTGAAGATCTGCCCCGGAGATGGCGAGGGAAGGAGCCACATTAGGACATGTGTCTGCGACAGAAGTGACACTAGAGGGCAGGGCTGGCACACGGTTGGAGCCTTCCCAGGCTGGGTCTGGAGTAGGGAGGATTGGGAAGAGGTGGACAGGACTGGGGCAAGGCTGGGGCAGAACTGGGGCTGGGGTGGAAGGAAGCCCTGCCCTTGCTGTCCTGTTTCTTCTGCTCGTAGGCAGCAGTGGAAGACAGGAGCACACAGCAAAGGCTTGGAGGTCTGCTGGCTCCTTTCTGGGCTGCATGGGAGTGTGTCATGGTTTAACACTGGCCTGGCAGATACGCCATGTAACAGATTTATATATTAATCTCTCTCTCCTCACTGATACAGAAAAGAGAGAGAACAAGGAAGAGAGACTTATGGGCTGGAAACTAAACTACACAAATTTAATGAATCAGTAATGATAAATAGGAAAAAATTACTGAATATATACAAATATACAGGAAAATTGATACCATGTTCCTCTCCCCTTTCCCCCAATAACTCTCACGTCAGCACCGAGGCTGCAGGGCAGCCCTGGGAAAGTCCAGGCTGGAATCCTGGAGTCAGCAGCAGTCGGGAGCTGGGGGCAGGAACACACAGATTCAGGTTGGGATGGATCAGGACCACAGGCAGAGAAACAGATGAAATCCTCCCAGGATGCTGAAGGAAGCAGGGAGGGCAGGAAGAAGAAGGAAGGGTTTGACCCTTGTGATCCCTCAAATTTATACTGAGTATGATGTGTATGGGATGGAATACTCTGTTTGGTCAATTCTGGCATCTATCTTGTCTGGTCCTCCCCAAAGGAGGGGTTCAGGTGGGACCTCTTTACTCCTTCTGGAAGGTAAAATGTTCCTCAGAGCTGAGCAGTGTCCTTGGCTCTGCATCCCAGTCTCTGGCAGTAATTATAAACACCGAGTGTTATCAGTCCTAGCAGCCGACACTGCCTGAGAAACTTGCTGTTCATTTCAGCAAGTGCAGCTACTTACAAGAGACTTAGCTGAAAGGAAAAGTACAAACCAGAAAATCACCTTTATCCTGGCCCAAACCAGGACAGAGTGCTAAGGCATGAGACACATCTCTAGATGCCCAAGCTGGGCTTCTCTGCTCAGCGCTTGGTCTCTGTGACCATCCAAGAACAGTATGAAATCAGGTCTGTGAAACCAAGGTCTGGTTTCATTGCCCTGCTGTCAACTCCAAAATGGCAGCACCACAGCGAACAGCACAGATCAGATACACTGCCTGGCTCCTGCCTTTTTTCCATCCAGCCCTCACACTGCACCTCATTCCGGTGAGCTGTGGCAGCCTTTGCTCCCTACATACACCAGTCAGAAGGAACTGGTTGGGACCTGACTTGCCTGTGCAACCAGAATGACTCTAGAAGGCAGGGTGAAAACTGTCAGCCCGTGGCAGAAAGGTGAGAGGTGCATTAGGCATGAGGAAGCTGCTGCTTTGTCCCTTTGGTTCTGGAAGAAAGGAGGATAATAAAAGAGGGTGTCCCCACATCCAGAGGCATGGCTGGGGATGGCTCTGCTTCCCATGGCTCAGGAGCAGCCCTGCTGCAGTGATGTTGAGGTCTCTGCATGGGGCTGGAAATGGCCCTGCTGCCATGGCCAGGTCAGGAGAGAGCAGCAGTCCTGCTCCCCAGGAGGAGGACGGGCATGTAGGAGGCTGTGATTTATGAGGCAAACCCTTGGAAACTCTCTGAACCCAGTGCTTAAGTGCTTCTGAATGGTGGCATTAATTACTATTAAAAACACACATTTATATCTCTCTCACCTGCTTTAAATCCTGTGAAATTAGATTCCCTACACATCCCTTCCAGCCTTGGTGGCAGCTCAGGGTGTTTTATAGGCCCATAAAGCCCCGCAGTACCTGCTGTCTACATGGGCTCTTATTTATGAGGCCTTTAACAGGCTTCCTGGCTGCACCATCTGAGCCCCCTGATCATTTCATTTTTGTGTCCCTTGGACAGAATGCTTCCCTCAGCCACCTCTATAGCCATTCCTCCCCACAGGGAGCAGATGATGCAGAGACCGGGGGTGGGAGCGAGGCTGTGTCAGGCTTCCTGATTTAACCTGTTTCCTCCATTTAGCCCAGCCTTTCTGGTTTTATGTAGAAAGGGGATTCAGAGAGAACAATGCCTCGTGACAGGGTTTCTAATGTCCTCATTTGCTTCTCCTGTACAGCAGAGTAAGGCCAGGCATCTCCAAAAGTCACTCAGCACCTCCCAGGGCTGGGAGCTAAGCATCCTTAAACCCCCAGATTTACTGAGCACAGTGACAGTAGTTTGTGTAAAGTTATGTTTGTATAGGTCCTACATAAAATGCAAGTATCATAATCATGGTTTATCCTCTTTTTTTGGAGGGTGGAGGTTTAAGATACATCTGTGTAGATGTATCTTAAAATATCCAGCTTTTCCCTAATGGGCTGCAGATGTTTTGCAACTCATCCTATACTGAATGCCTTGACAGTGCTTTTAAAAATATATTATGCCCTTGCACTGAGACACAGACCCCATTTTATTGCAGGTCCTCTTGTCCCCATGTCACAGAGAACAGGGTGGGGTGAAAGTTTGGTTCTCCAAGGCTCTCCCATGTAAAATCCCTGTCACTGGCTCTGTCCCCCTGGCAGTTTTGGGTCCTCAGACCTGCTGGAGACTGGATGCCATTCTGAGGAACTGGCTAAACTTGTGTGCCTGTGTCAGCCTGCCAGGGAGAACTGATAGATGCCTCTGCCTCCTGACTCCCAGGCTGAGCATGTTAATTTATAGATTGGATCTGTCGCTCCTGATAAACGATATCTTACTTCCCTAATGACACTTTGAAATTGAGTTTTGAAGGCTAGGTCAGGTGGAGAAACCAAAGGGTGACTCTGCTCTCACTTTATTCTGGCTTTGTTCTCCAGAGCTGGGCCAAAGTTGGCTTTTCAGGTGAGAGATGGATCTGGTAGGGCAGAGATATTCCCCTGCCTTGGTGGTCAAGCAGGCATAAATAAGTGTCTCCCCAAAAAGGGGCTCCAAAGCTCACTACTTGGCTTCCCAATATACTTGGTTTGCACTGACTTATTTTTGGAGAGGGCCAGCCAGGGCATCTCTTTGGGATGCTCTCCCCCCTCTCTGCCTCCCTGCTTTTCCCTGGGAGCTCAGGAGTATCCAGCTCCCCTGGGACAAGGCTGCCACCATGGTGAGAGCCCTTCAACCAGCACCCACTGCCCCCCCCCTCACAGCATCATGCCAGGCCATCTTGCCCTTCCTGCTTCTCCAGCTAAAATGCAGCTTATTTATGGAGCAGTATCCAATTTTCCCTGCCAGAAGAGCAATTTCCTACAGCCTGTCAGGGCATGAGGGACATCTGATCTGCACCAGTGGGCTGCAAAGGGACCCTAGTGCTGGCTGGCCTCCTTTCTTACGAAGCTGAAGGATCCAAAGCCTCCACAGGACCTACCCTGCTCTATTGGAGGGGGATAATAGGAGACAGGGAGGCCTGGGCTCAGATAAGAGCAGAAGAGAAGAGCTACATTTTCCTTCTCCTTCTCTCCAGTCAGTTGAACAAAACCAAGAAACCCCTTCTCCCAAAGCATGCCAGGTGATGCCCAGGAAGAGAGGAGGATCCTTTGGAGCCATCCTTGGGGCAGCTGGAGGCACAGATCCTCCCCAAGCATGCTGAAGGGAAATGTCCCAGCAGCCTGAAGTGTCAGATCCTGGGCACTTGTGGTATGATGGGGCTTCATTCTTCAACGTGTGGCTGGTGTGAGGTGCCAGGCAGAAGAGCTGGGAGTTGCCTAAAAGGAGCTGATGGCTTTGGGTTTCTTGAGCCAAGAGGTGCCAGTGGTGGTCCCAGGGCCCATGGTGGCATGGAGAGGCAGGGACAGTCCCTCCAGCAGGGAAGTGGCATTTCCCAAAGGGTGAGCAGCACGGTGTCAGTGGCTGGTGAGCCAAAATATGGGCAAAGCTCTGCCCTGGCAATATGAGACTACCTGTCCTCATCCTCCTCCATCCAGATCAATTCCCGGTGCCTTAAAACACTACTGAGCTGCCTGCTTGGGCAGATGGAGGTGGGCTTTAGACCTTGCTGAGAAGGGTGCCAGAGCTTGAGCTTACCCAGGACCATCAAGCAGTACCAGAAGGGTCCCAGCATTGGCACCTTCCCACACCTGAGGCCAGCAGTGTATCCATTGTCACCCTCCAGGGAAAAGTGGCATGTCCCTTCCTCTGCACCTTTCAGGTGGTGTCTGCTGAGCATTAATCCCTTCAGGGGATTTGCCTGAATGAGCACAAGAACAGCTTTGGGGAAGATCCTGCAGAAGCAAAGAGGACTGTTTTCTGGAGCATGGCCAACTGCTTAGAGCTGTAAATACATGAGCAGCTTTGTTCCTTCCCCAGGGAGCTGACTAACAAAGTTAAGAGTTGGCCCAACATCCAGGATTAACCATATTATTGCTCTAACTCTCCTGAGGTTATGGTGGCTAAAAGCACAAACATGCAAGCTGTTTAGCTTGCCATTGTCAAGCCCTGGCTATTTTCTTGTTCCCCAAGAACTGAGTTTGCTGAAGCCACCTCTTTTTACCCTTTATGCCTGAGTGTCACTGTAATAACAAAAAATAAATTAGGCCAGCGAGTACTTTCCACAGGTGAGGAAAGAAGCAGCCAGTAATGCCTCATAGAAGCAGAAACCTTCTGCTCAAAACTAACTCTGAAACCTGATAAACCATCACCAACAATACAGCCCACCCGTCACCCACTTTCTAGCAACCATAGCAGTCAGAATTTCCCTGCTCAACAACCTCATAGCTGTTTGAGATTGGAAATCCTGCAGCCCATTGGAAACTATAAATGATGGAGCTGGGAACAATAAACTGAATTTGAACTTCCAATTAAAGAAATGCAGAGGGGATGGCTATAATTTTATTCAGATTTAATTCAATGCAAGCTTCTCCCTTTCAAAATTTTGTGGGTTTTTTTCGGTTTTGTTTGTTTGTTTTTTTTTTTTTTTTCCCCCAGCTGCTGCAGCCTCTCCCATCCACTGCAGTGCAAGCTGCAGAATAAACCCTGCTGCTGAATTTAGGTCAAGATTGCTAGGGAATACACAGGGCCTTGGGTATTATCAAATGAATATGGTTAGCAGGAAGACCACCCTGCAAACACAAGAGTGGATGGACCTCAAGAATCTGTGAGTGGTGGAGGGGAGGTGGGATGGATCTGGCACAGGGGAACAAACGTGCCTGTGAGCTGTGTCTCCCAAAACTAGTAAGTTGAAACCCTCAGCCTCCCTGTGGCTTGGGATCTTGATACTGAGGATGTATTATGTCAAGCAAAGAAGAAAAATACCTGGTCAGAGGAAGCCAGAGCAGGCTGGAGGCTCATGAAGTTCTCTCCAGCTGCCTCTACCCCTGCCATTCCAGCTGGATGCACAGCAGCATTATCACCACGAATATATTTGTACTTTTTAACCTCTGACTCCTGTTGGTGCAACTCTGGATGCTCTCACACCCAGAATATTAACAAGGGGATTGCAGGACCCATGGGAGCCTGGCAGCCATGAACAAGCAGGAGGAAAGAGTGTGAGGAGCCCTGATCTCCCATACTGCTTGGAGCAGAGGAAAAGCACAGGAGTTTTTTCTGCAGCTGGGCATCCAGCTGTGACTTGGGGCAGCCAAGGAGCAGAAGCACATGTGAGGCTCAGGCCAGGCACAGGACCAGCAAGGTGGCTCAATGCTGCTGTGGTCCAACCAAGGAAATCCCATTCATCTTTCTTCATTCAACACAGTATGAGCAGTGAGAGGGCTGCTGGCAGTGCTCCAGTACACAGAGCAGGTTGTACCCTGCAAACCATCCCATGGAGGAGGGTGGAGAAAGGCCAGCTTACACCTCACAGAGGAGCTGTTGGCTGCTGTAATGTACTCCAGGAGCTGCAGCCATTCTCAGGTAGTGGTGGTGGCAGAGGCACATCTCAGGGCATCACAGCTCTGCTGCCCCATTCTGTGTTGGCTAGCAAAGGGTCTAAATAATCAGAACCAATCTCTTCTTCCTTTTCTTCCTTTTCTGTTTTCTCTCTCTTCTCTCTTTTCTTCCTTTTCTCTGTTTTCTCTCTTTTCTTCCTTTTCTTCCCTTTCTTAATTTTCTTCCTTTTCATTCTTTTCTTCATTTTCTTTCTTTTCTCTCTTTTCCTTCTCTTCTTTCTTTTCTTTCTTTCTGTTTTTTTATAAATAATATATTTATCCTCTCTGGCAAGAAAACTCCCCCTCCTCAGCAGGCATCCCTTCCTTTCCAGGAAGCTTCTTTTCCATTCCCAGCTGCTCACTAGACATTAGCACTCACATGACTTCTGCCCTTAGGCCCTATACCAGTTTGCTCTGAGCCCCCAGGTTGCCAGCTGCAGCAGACAGGCTGAAGGAAAGCAAAGTCTTGGGGGAGAATCATCTCCTGGGCACAACCAGTCCTGGTGGCTGGGGGCCAGGACGGTCCAGAGTGAGGCACATTGGTGTGCAGCTTTTCTCCTACTCATCCTTTGCCTGTGATTCTTGCACACCAGGAGTGGCATCACCCTGATGCTTCCAGCATCACCAGCCAGGCCCCTCATTACACACTCCAAGCCAAGTGCTGTGTTCCCCAGGACATGGGTCCCCAGCCCTTGTTTTGTCTTAGTGGGGCTGCTGTGACTCTGATTGCCTGATAAATGTAATTGTAGCCTCTGGCCTGCCTTAGCCTGGTGTTACTATATGGAACTGGTGACAAGAGTTAATGATAGCCAAAATGCAGCTGTTGTGCCTCTTGCCCTTGCTGCTGCACATGGGACTTCTGGGCAGTCAGTGCTCTGCTCTGTGTTGCCCCTGTGCTGCCACTTCCAATCTAGGCAAATCATAGAATCATAGAATCATAGAATGGGCTGGGTTGGAAGGGACCTCAGAGATCATCAAGTCCAACCTTTGATCCACTACCACTGCGGTTCCCAGCCCTTGGCACTGAGTGCCACATCCAGGCTCTTTTTAAATATCTCCAGGGATGGAGAATCCACTACTTCCCTGGGCAGCCCATTCCAATGGCTGATCACCCTCTCCGGGAAGAAATTCTTTCTAATATCCAACCTAAACTTCCCCTGGCACAACTTAAGTCCATGCCCTCTTGTCTTGCTGATAGTTGCCTGGGAAAAGAGCCCAACCCCCCCCTGGCTCCAGCCTCCTTTCAGGGAGTTGTAGAGAGCGATGAGGTCTCCCCTGAGCCTCCTCTTCTCCAGGCTGAACACCCCCAGCTCCCTCAGCCTCTCCTCACAGGACTTGTGCTGGATCCCTTCCCCAGCCTGGTTGCCCTCCTTTGGACCTGCTCCAGGACCTCAATCTCCTTCCTGAACTGAGGGGCCCAGAACTGGACACAGGACTCGAGCTGTGGCCTCACCAGGGCTGAGTACAGGGGCAGAATCCCTTCCCTGGACCTGCTGGCCACGCTGTTCCTGATCCAGGCCAGGATGCCATTGGCCTTCTTGGCCACCTGGGCACACTGCTGGCTCCTGTTCAGCTTCCTGTCAATCCAGACTCCCAGGTCCCTCTCTGCCTGGCTGCTCTCAGCCACTCTGTGCCCAGCCTGGAGCTCCCCATGGGGTTGTTGTGGCCAAAGTGCAGGACCCGGCACTTGGCCGTGTTGAACCTCATCCCATTGGAATCAGCCCAACTCTCCAGTCTGTCCAGGTCCCTCTGCAGAGCCCTCCTGCCTTCCAGCTGATCCACACTCCCCCCCAGCTTAGTGTCATCTGCACATTTGCTGATGATGGACTCAATCCCCTCATCTAAGTCATCGATGAAGATATTAAACAGGACTGGGCCCAACACTGATCCCTGGGGGACACCACTGGTGAGCGGCCACCAACTGGATCAGCACCGTTCAGCACCACTCTCTGGGCCCGACCCTCCAGCCAGTTCCTAACCCAGCACAGAGTGCTCTGCTGTGCATCCCTGCTGTATCCAGCCAGCTCATTCAGTCTGTTAACCTACACTTTCTGGTTGTGCAGAATCTTTCTCTCATTTGTACACTTGGAGGAGGCCCTTTAATGCATTTCTGCTTTATTGCTTGTCCTTTTATTGCCTCTGTCCAGTTTCACTGGCCAAACTTTCCTGCACCACTTGCCCAAAATACTATGTTCTTGCAGGTAATTAGACAAAGAAGCAGCTAAAAAGATTTTCCAGGTAAGATTACATCTCAAAAGCCATCTGTAGAACAGGAGACTGGAGCATGACAGGGTTGTTGCATCAGGCATCAGTGAGTGGAGGTGTATGATTGCAGAGCCTGTGGGTTTGGGGAAGTGCTTGTTCTCCAGCATCCCAAGGGAGTACTGGCAAGATTAGGAGCATTACTCTGCAACAGGCTCATTTAGAGCATAGTATTTGTTAGTCATTAAGCTGAGCAGCAGCCTTAAAATAAGACATGGAAGTCCAGATCTCTGCATAGAAGGGGCTGGGGCTGGAGGAGCAGAGTGATCCCCTGCTGATGTGGAGCCAGGCACTGTAGGGTCATTGATCACTTCTCAGGGAGTACTTTGATAGAAAACCAGTGACAGCTGCAGGGCCAGGTCTCTGGCAACTAGCATTGCTTCTCCTTTTAGGTACAACATCTTGTTTGAAGCAAAGGATGCCCACAGATGAAATTATATCAGCTAAAATTAAGTGCATCCCACACTGAAGATATCCAGGGTGGAGAGGCCATCTGGAATAAGCCTCTTCATCTGTTTTGTTGAACAACTGTTACAGGTTTGGAGACTGTTGTTTGCCACAGTCTGAAAAAGCTCTTCCAGCCAAGACCTCTTCAGCATCGGGGCACTTCTGGTCCCCTCCATCCCTCTGCCACCCCACAGTGCTCATCATTGCTGATCAAAGAGAGGCTTCATTTTTTGGGTGGGACATCCCTGGTAATGAAGCTGTGAGGGCCCACTAACAGGCTCCATAACTCCACAGCCAGCCCCACACAACACACCTGTGTCTGCTTGCAGCTCTGCGTGGGGTCTCTCATCCCTGTTGGCCCCTGCAGGGCTGACCAGGCAACACCCCTGGGGAATGAGAAAAGTAAACCCAGGGCTTGTGACTGTGCAGTGGAGAAAGCTGGGGCAAATCAGCTTTTGGGGACAGAGAGGGGAAGAAAGTAAAGCAGGCTGAAGTCCCCTTCTGAGAGCCATGGCCATGCTTCCACAACCCTGTCCCCAGCATGCTGCACACTTCCAGCTGTGGTACTGACCCAAAGCTCATCACCTGCAGCCTCCTGTCCATTGGAGGTCAGGAGCTGAAAAGGCTTTGCAGTGGGGATATTGTGTAGCAGTCCTCCCTTTTGTGTGGAAAGCAAGGCTGGAAGAGCCAGAAAAAATGCATTGGCATTTCTTGGCCCTTTGGCTTCCACCAGTGTATTTGTTCCCTGCTCTCTTTGCTGGACTTGGCCATCCTAAGGAGAAATGGCTGAGCAATGGTGGGGAAGGAAGGAAGCAGGACACAGCCCCTAAACTGCAAAACTCTGATTACCCCCCCCTCTTTCTGCCTTGCAGGGCTGTCCCCATCCACTCCCAAGAGGGCACAGGCTCTTCATTTAACTCCCAAAGCACCCCCAGCAGCTCAGCTCTCTGAATTCCCTACCTCTACGGAAGCTTCCTCTTTTTTTTCTAATTTTATTTTTTAGAGAGGTCTTTGAAGATTCCTGTTGCCATGGAAACATGCTTTAAAGCATGCCTTTTCCTTCCCTTTCATCTTCAGAGCTTCTGTTGCCATAACAGCCACATTTGACTATTCCCTTCTCCTCACCGGCTGCCCCACTATGGTTTGCAGTGGGGTTCTGCCTTTGGTGTCCCCTATACTCCTGAGGTCAGGGCCAGGGAAAGAGGAGGTACCTGTACTCCTGCAGGTGGTTCGTATCCATCCTCATGCTCATACATGGTGGATGTGGAGGAGGCAGACATCTAGAAGAACACCTCTGGGCTATGCTGCTGCCCTTTGCTTCAGGGAGGCTCTGGCCTCTCCCCTGGCATTCAAACCCCATCATTTATCCTAAAGCCCTTGACCAAACAATTCCCCTGCAGCTCAGTGGGAGGCATCATGGTTGAGCTCAAAGAAACACCTGTAATTAGGGGTCTTTGATCTCTGCAGCACCTGGCATTGGGTAGCTGGGGGTATTTTCTGGTTTCCACAGAGGATGGGGTCCCTTGTCTCAGTTCCAGCCTTCCTTGGGCAGTGGTGCAGGTCAGTGGGAGATATTTGCTCCATGACTATCCATTTCCAGAGCACACTAGTCCATGACACCTGGCTAGGAGGGTGGCACAGGTGGTTGGTGGCTCCTGTCCACCCCCTGGACACCCTATGACAGCCCAACTCATCTGCTGCTCAGCCCTGCTTATCAGTCCTGCTCTTTGTGCTGCTGCAGACAAACAGGAGCGACCAACCTAGGTTTTTTTTTGTTTTGGTTTGTTTTTTTTCCCCCCAATTTATTTTTCAACCAGCAGCTGCTGTGGCCACAGCACCTGGTTCCTCCCCAGCAGCTGTGTGGACTACATTTTGAATCCTGTCCTGGAAGTCTTGGGGAACTGGCAAGTGCAAACTGACCAGTGGTGGTTTGAGATGAAGTGAGAGGCATCGATCCTGCTCTGACAGCTTGGGTGGGTGGCCCCAGGCAGGCCCCAAGGAGGAGGATGTGAAGTGACAGAAAGCAAGACATGGACCTCATCTAGCTGTGCTGCACTTCTCTGTCCCACTCTGTTTTCAACTAGCCGGGTCTGTGGCCACCCCCAGGATTTGAGGAGCCAAATTTCTGCCTCGGCAGCACACATCAGCTGTAAATGGTGTGGAACCACGGCGAATGGCAGAGGTGCAGCTAACAAGTGCTCAGAGCACTGGGAAGGGAAATGTAGGTTTCCCTCCTGATGCCTTACAAGCCCTTGCTTGAAGCATCACTGCAGCAACACAGACCCCATCTCCCCATCCCTCTGGATTTTCTGCTTCCCCACTGGCTGTTGCAGAGCCAAGATTAACTGAGAGCACATTGCTGGCTGCATTCATCTCAGTTAATGCAGCTCTGCTTGCTTTTGCAATTATTTGCCAGTGTCTCACAGCCCACTTCCAGCTGGAGATCTCCTGCCAGCATTCACAGCTGATGAGCAGAAGTGGGGAGCAGACACAGAGGGCACCTTTATTCAGCCTATTCCAGATCTTGAGTGCCCTGAGGGCTACATGCCTTCTCTGCCAGAGACCCCAGGGTGTTTGGGACAGGCATCCAGGACTATGAGAGGGACCAGATGGCAATCAGAGAGCTCAAGGCAAGTGCATTAGCCACCAGCTAATGGCTCCAAGGACCAAATTTACCCTGGCCACAGCAGGGTGGCAAGGCTCTTGGCACAGGTACAGCTTCTGTGGCTGTGTCCCACATTCACAGTGAAGCTCTCCATCAGGAGAGGATGTCAGTGGGAGCAGTGCTATGGTCCCCCACAGCCACCAACTGCTGTCTGGCAGACAGCAGCCCTAGCCAGGCAACAGATCATCCTCAGGAAAGGGCACAATGGCTTCTTTTGCACTGGTATTGCAACTTCAGGTCTCCCAGGAGTACCATCCTGAAAAGAGGGGAGGAAAAACTTTTTCTCCTGAATCCTGAGTTTTTTTCTTGAACATGATTTTTTAAGTCAGAAGATAAAGCACTCTTTTTATTTACTTGCTGCTTACTGAGCTTTTGGGATGCACCAGGGTCAGGCTTTCAAAGTGTTCCCAAAGCAGTGAGGGACAGAATCTTATTTAAACATGAAGTGAGGTGGGAGACAGAGAAAAGCAAGCCAAGAATCTCCTGCCATTGGAAGCTTGGTTTGCAGCAGTAACAGCAAGTCCTGAGAAAGGCACAGCAATGAGGGGAGACATGTAAGAGCTCAGCTCTGGCTAGATCCAACCTTTGCAGCTTTCCAGTTTGCTGAGAGCCTCAAGGCCTCTCCAAATCCTCTTATTTTCTAAATATCTCCTACTACCTCCCTTCTCCACTCTGACTTGCTCTGCGTGGCCTCTGTGGGCTTCAGCACTCCAAGTCCCTCCCAAAAATTCTGTCTCACTTGGAGCTCAGCTCTCTGGTAGCCCTGCCTCAGCTGAAGTAGTCATGCAAAACAGAGTCATAGAGACAAACATTATTCCAGGAGAGAGAGAAACATCACCAGCCTTCTCTAGAGGGCAGCAGCTACGGAGATTTAAATGTCTGCAATGATATTTCCTCAAGATGTTGAAAACTGTTACTTGGCTTCACTTCTGAAGTAATTAGACCTCTTTACACAGAATTAGCATTTGCTCAGCACTGTTGCAAGGCCTCGTTACACTTAACCCAATCAATGCATTTTCCCCTTTGGCTGTGCATACGCAAGGGCACTGAGCCAAAAAAGCACCTCTGTTGCTAAATACCAAACCTCCTCATCACTACCTGAGCCTTACAGATTTTGCTGGTTGTCATGACCAGGAAACTTTAAATAAGAGATTTGCAGAACCTGCAGTTTCCAGGATGCCCCTGTAATCTGGCATTTCATAGTCCCAGAGCCATTCTGCAGGCTGGGGAGCAGGCTGCTGATGTCCTGTCTTACCCCCCCTGCCAGGAAGGGAATGGCCTTTAAGAAGCAGTTGTATTTTCACCAAAAGCTGTCTCAAGACCACTATGCAATAGCTGTTTGAAAGGTGATGCCAATAAATTCTCCTTGGGGATGGCAGTCCTGGTGGCATGGGGTGGAGGACAGTGTGTGTTGGGGCTCAGCATGGCCCTGAAAGCAGCTGTGCTCTCTTCAGCCCTGCACTGCTCCATTGGTGAGCAGAGAAGCTCCATGCCTGGCTCTGGGGATGGGAGATGACTGCAGGAGGCAGGGATGCTGCAGAAAGCAGCCTCAGAGACAGTGCCAGCAGCGTCCATCCTCATGGTGAGCATCAGCTCTCCAGTCCAGCTGTTCTGGCCACCCCTGACACAAGCACCTTTGCCAGCCCAGGATCTGGTCATGCCCAGGGGACAGATCATGCCATGAAGTTGTCTTTAACCTCTCAGTGTTTGGAGCAGTGCACTTATCAAGTGACTGGTGTGCTCTGCCTCAGAGGAGGCTGGAGGCAAGCACTGGCTGCAGGGTTCCTGGGCAGCAGATTGCAGCAGGAGAGGTGGCAGCAGGGTCCTTTCAGACAGCAGCCTGCTGTGTTCCCAGGCAGGAGCACCTGCCAAGTGTGGCAGCCAAAGGGATGCTGTGTGTGTTTGCTACAAGACATGAGTACCAGGCTACTTGTGCTTGTCAGAAGTGCAGCAGCTGGGCTTCCTGCAGCACGGTTTGGCTGGAAGCCCCACAAGTCCAGTTTAGACAAGCACTTGGGTGCTTTCCAACCAGCAGCACTACATGCCCTGTCCCTACCCCTGGCGTGTCATGAAGCTTGACCTAAAAGGGAAATATTGGCATCCTCCATCTCTAAGCAGTTGATGCTTACTGCTGCCAGTGATGTATAAAGGAGTCCCATACATTTTGGGTCCTGGGGTTTCAGGGGACCAACCCTTGCAGCTCAGGCTGGGGCTTGTGTGGTGCAGCAGGGCAGGGTGTCCAGCAGGGCTGTCGGGCTGCATGTGGCTGCAGCATTAAACACTCCAGAACAAGCTGGGTCTCTAAAGAGGCTTGTCTCCTGCTACAGTGACCTCTTGGCCAAGCATTGGCTGGGTCTTGGTACTTCTGCCTAAGAAGGAAGCTCCCCCAGTTTGGGAGGAGGTCCCTGTGGTAATGGAGCCTTGCCAGCTTTGCTGGGCTGGCTGCTGAGTATGAGATTGCATCTGACAGGCCTGTGCTGGCACCAGATTGATGTCCTTTTTGTTCCTGATAAGGATCCAGAGTCTCCTTTGGGTTCCAGCAGCAATTCTTTTATCCTTCCTGATTGTGGCATCCACGCTCCTGGAGTCCCTGGAGACGTATCAATCGTGGAGCTGCAGGCGCCACGGCTGCTATCGGCAAAGATGATGGAAAAGCTACAGGAACAGGTGTCATTTCTCCCTGTTTGCCTTTTGTTCTCGGGCTATCAGCAGGAACGTTTTCTGCCAGACACCTATCAATCTGCTGCAGCAGAGCCCAGCCTTGTCTATGTGCCTGCTGTGGCCTGTGCCAAACTCTGCCTGCAGCCTCCTGCCTGCAGCCAGCCTGCTTCAATTCCTTCTCCCCTGCCCTGCCCAAATGGGAAGGAGCTGGCACAAGGCTCCATCCCGGGGCTAAGGGAGTGCAGCCAGGGACCTCTGTGCTTGTGCTGGCCCCTTACCTGTCCCCACGTAGCATTTGGTTGTCTCTTCCTTCGGGCTTTGTTTCAGCAGCTCCAAGCTTTGGGACAGCTGAGGTGTGACCTGCAGGTCCCAGGAGATGATAGAATCACAGAATCATAGAATGGGCTGGGTTGGAAGGGACCTCAGAGATCATCAAGTCCAACCCTTGATCCACTCCCGCTGCGGTTCCCAGCCCATGGCACTGAGTGCCACATCCAGGCTCTTTTTAAATATCTCCAGGGATGGAGAATCCACTACTTCCCTGGGCAGCCCATTCCAATGGCTGATCACCCTCTCCATGAAGAAATTCTTTCTAATATCCAACCTAAACCTCCCCTGGCACAACTTAAGTCCATGCCCTCTTGTCTTGCTGATAGCTGCCTGGGAAAAGAGCCCAACCCCCCCTGGCTCCAGCCTCCTTTCAGGGAGTTGTAGAGAGCGATGAGGTCTCCCTGAGTGTCAGAAGGGCACTAGTGCCAGTTTTGGGGCTGGCATTTAAGGTTACACTTGGTGGCCAACCCATCCACCCTGTACCATGCTGGGGTCCCTCTGGAGTGCAGCCCTGTGAGGAACTGAAGCCCCAGACAGGATGAGTCAAGCCCATCCCTGTAGTATCAGGGCTAACAGCACTGTGAAGAAGTGGTTACAGGGACATCGGTCACAGGGGGCACCTCTTCTAGCTACATGTAATGAGGTAGAATAAGTCAGATAAAAAAAAGCTATGTTTGATTTGCCTTGTGCTTCCTTCAATTCTTTTGACTTTCGGACGGCTTCTGGCTGTACATAAGAAGTCCCATTTTAGTAAGCCTGCACAACAAGACCTCCAGGTACATTTCATGTCAGAAGGAAGCTTCCAGAACACCATAGAGCAAAGAATGCTGTGGGGTCTGCAATGCCCCCAGCCCCTCCTGCACTCTGCAGCTGGCATTAGCTGCCCCCAGGCCAGCAATGGGAGCAGCTCCAAGACCTCGGTGCTCAGCATTTAGATCACTCTCCTCCATGATGGCTAGAGACAAGATAAAGACAGGCACTAAGTCCCTTGTAATGCCACTCTCTATCCATCACTGAGATCAGACTCTATCTTGCTTCATTACTTAAAACCCTCTGGGCAAGACGACCTGTCACCCTGCTCCTACCCTTTACAAGAATCAGCACTGAAACCAAACATCTGTAGAAACCCAAGTCCTCCCTCCCAGGTGGCCAGAGAAAGTCACTGCCTCTCTGCTGCTCCTTGCAAATGTCCTGTGGGTAGACCAGGACAGAAAAACCCTGCCTGGGACACCACCAGCAATTGTCAGCCTGTTGATGTGGCAGTGATAATGTGGAGCAGCTGGATGGGTCAGGTAACCCAAATGGACCAACCACAGTATTCCTTCCCATGGTGCTCAGTATAAAATGTCTCCCAAGAGAGCCCTCTGGGGGTTTTTTGGCTGGTGTGCTTGTTGGGTAAAGGTTCTACCTCCTTTGGTTCCTCACTGGAGAAGAATATCATTCACCAAGAGGGCTCTAAGAGTGTTATGAATTGTCACTGAGGGCCTGGACTTGGGCACCCCCATGTACTGCCCAGTCCAGTGTGGGACTTTTCTGTTTGGGATGTAATTACTAACCGAGGAGGGCAAGCTCTGTATTTTCTGTATTTACATATACATTCGTTATCTGCTATTGCTACCTCAATAAACCTACCCAAGTTTTTTTCTTCCAACCTTAAATTTTCTCTTATTCCATTCTTCATTTTTCCCTGAGAGAGGATGGTGGTGAATAACAGAGAGTATCTGTCATCTAGTTACTGTCTAAAACTCAGGCAGATGCAGTGTCTGTCCCAGAGCCAGCAAGAACATGCTCTCTGGGAATCAGCATGGCTGTGCCTTGCCTTTTGCCCTATCTTGCCTGTGATTCTGTGTCTACCTGTGCTGAGCTTTTCCCACCATATGGGGTTGCCTCCCTCCCTCTCCCCAGCCTTGGCTTTGCTCCTTGTAATCAGTACCCCTCACCATCTCCTTTCCACTGGTGTCCCTCCCCAGCTGTGCTGAATCCCCTGGGAATCACACTGCTCTGCCAGCACGTCAAAGCAGGTGCCTCTTTTTATATTTCAAGCCTGGAAGCACCTGAGGTGGTAAACGTGTGCGTGCAGACGTGTGTTTGGATTGACAGGAAGCTGAACAGGAGCCAGCAGTGTGCCCAGGTGGCCAAGAAGGCCAATGGCATCCTGGCCTGGATCAGGAACAGCGTGGCCAGCAGGTCCAGGGAAGGGATTCTGCCCCTGTACTCAGCCCTGGTGAGGCCACAGCTCGAGTCCTGTGTCCAGTTCTGGGCCCCTCAGTTCAGGAAGGAGATTGAGGTCCTGGAGCAGGTCCAAAGGAGGGCAACCAGGCTGGGGAAGGGATCCAGCACAAGTCCTGTGAGGAGAGGCTGAGGGAGCTGGGGGTGTTCAGCCTGGAGAAGAGGAGGCTCAGGGGAGACCTCATCGCTCTCTACAACTCCCTGAAAGGAGGCTGGAGCCAGGGGGGGGTTGGGCTCTTTTCCCAGGCAGCTATCAGCAAGACAAGAGGGCATGGACTCAAGTTGTGCCAGAGAAGGTTTAGGTTAGATATTAGAATTTCTTTACGGAGAGGGTGATCAGCCATTGGAATGGGCTGCCCAGGGAAGTAGTGGATTCTCCATCCCTGGAGATATTTAAAAAGAGCCTGGATGTGGCACTCAGTGCCATGGGCTGGGAACCGCAGCGGTAGTGGATCAAGGGTTGGACTTGATGATCTCTGAGGTCCCTTCCAACCCAGCCCATTCTATGATTCTTGCAGATCTTTATGGTATCTATAGTCTCTGTTTGCTGTTGATATGGCTGACAAATGCAAATGTGTAACAGGACTGTCTGTGCCACCGCAGAGCAGCAGGGAGCCTGTTGACACCCCAGTTGGTTGACCCTGCAGCCTCACATGGAGCTGCTCCTGGTTTTGCTCTGGTGAGACTCCTGGAGTTCGGGCTGGCAGCTGCTGGCTGGCACATCAGTGCTAGGGCACTCACCTCTGTGGTCCTGGTTTGGCTGAGGTATCTTCAGGCAGATGTGTAGTGTCACAGAAACCAGCTAGAAGAGCAGACTGTTCTTAAGATAATTTGTTTCTCTCTCTCCTCTCTTTCTTTCTCTCTCTCTTTTTTTTAAATTATTTTTTTTATTTTTTTTTTTATTTTTAAGATATTTTTTTTTTTTATTTTCCCCCCAAGCTTCATTTAACTTGAATGAGTGACATATGCTACTTTTGGTGATAAAGCCTCACTTGGGCTGGGATCACAGACTGCTGCCATGGCCCCTATCTTTTCTTCCTCAGGCTAAAGCACCTTCTGTCAAAGCCAAGAGCTGATTGCCCTGTTAGGTACCACTTTGGAAAGCCTCTCCTGGCTGCTTGTGCAGAAGTGATCAAGCCGTCCCAGCACAGCAGGCTGCAGCCTGTTCTCCTGTGTTGCCTGGAGTCTAGTTCCACACGAACCTGATTCTCCTCTGAAGCTTTTCCATCCCAACCTGTGTTACAGTGGTGCTAATTAAACAAATATATCTCAATTCCATTCCAATGAAAATCTACATGTAAATCTGTGTGATGCTTCACAGCAGGCTGCATTTTAGCAGTCAGCTCTGCAATCTCTTATGACTCCTCAGAGATTTTTGGCTGCCTGGTCAATGAAACTTAATAGGAGCTGAAACCTTCCAAGCTCTCCTGCCTGGGAGACAGCTCTCTTGCTGTCTTCACACCCTGCCAACCCCAGGTCTTCCTCTTTGCCTCCTTCCACAAGACTGTGTGCCAGGGCAAGAACTGGTTTCTATTGAGCATCTCCTTAACTGAGCCCTGCTTTTGCCTTGTGCAAGACATTGGAATGGGCTGCCCAGGGAAGTAGTGGATTCTCCATCCCTGGAGATATTTAAAAAGAGCCTGGATGTGGCACTCAGTGCCATGGGCTGGGAACCGCAGCGGGAGTGGATCAAGGGTTGGACTTGATGATCTCTGAGGTCCCTTCCAACCCAGCCCATTCTATGATTCTATAAGAGCAGGAGATAACTGCCTCTTCAGCTGGGATGAAAATCCCAGGTACAAGGTAAAGGCTGAGCTTTGCCAGTCAGGCTACATCTGCAATGCCCAGGGACTCCGAAGCAGCACCCATTTTCAGCACTTTGCAGCCTGAATATGCCACCCAGTCACTGCATCTTTTATTATGCTTATTTGCTCTCTTCTCTGAAGAATGAAGAGAAATAAGAGAGAGGGCTTTTTCACCTGTTTATTGCTTCAAAGGAAATTGAAATAGAAAGGTTGCCTACCTTTTTTGGTGAATATAAACTTCCTGAGGAGTTTATGCCTTTGTGCATATTGAACACTGCTTTTTAAGCTTCGTTTCTCTATTACCAGGATGTGTGTTGCACATGAGATTTATCAAAGGCAATATAATATAGCTGAGATGCTACAGGGGTGCTATGAACTATACCAATGACATTTATCTTGGGAAAAAAAAAAAAAAAAAGAGTGGAAAAAAAAAATCTGCTTAAAATACCTGCTTGAGAAGAGGAATTTGCAAATGAGAGGGGAACTCTATGGGGTGCTGCCACCTGAGGTTATACCCCTCTTTTTCCCACTGGGGCTCCTCCAGCACTGGCCAGGCAACCTGCAGTGCTGAATCTCCCACTCCACCCCCAGCTTGGGGCTTGTTAAATGCTCCCCCAAAATACAGAGCTTGGAGGATGAAGGGCTGATGGGGTGCTGCTGCTGCTGTTTGTCCCTACCCATTCCCCTGGGGAGGAGGACAGCAGCTGGCCCCTTGCTTGCTGCCATACCACCCAACCATTGCTCATCTCCCCCCCACTCCCAGCACTACTTTCTTAGGGCTGTGCCTGTAGCAACCTTCAGTGGCATAAGGGAAAAGTGCTCAGTGTGCTTCCCCCTGCCTTTACCCTGTGCTCCACCACATCTCCCTGCAGAGACGTGGAGGTCTTGAATAGCTGTGAATTCATCCTGCTTTCTCATCCCCATCCCTTCCCGTGCCAGCCAGCCACGAGGGCCATGGAATATTTGTGCTGTGGGGGGTGTGCTGTGTGTGCAACCATGGGAAAGCCCTCCCCTGCACAGCCTCCAGGGCTGTGTTTCTCCCAGTCTTGCACTGGGAACAGCCAAGAACAGGTTCTGGCAGGGTCCCCACTCCTCCATGGGAGGAAAAGCAGAGGTATCTGTTGCTACCAGCCCCCCAGGGCTTCTCTCCTCCCTCAAACCAGCACCAAGATGCAAAAGTGCAAGAGTGATGATCATCTATAGTGACAGTGGTGTAGTACCAAGGTATCCAGCTCATCACCTCCACCCTGAGAGAGGCATACTTTTTCTGCTTTTAGCCTGTTCTTCCCCAGCAGCTAGGAGCTGGGGGAAGTTTCCTTCTGTCTGCATTGTCTCAGAGTTTTTAATCATCAGCCTTGTGCTGGTTTCTCCACCTGGGACTCATCACAGTAGGGCATTACGGGAAAGAGCCTTGTGGAAGATGATCCTGCTCCCCAGATGGGGATAACAGTGGTGCTAATCTGACAGAACCTGAAACTTTTGCTGGGGTAAGGCAAGAAGGGACTCAGTACATCCATCCCACCTCCCAACCATGGGGCACAGGCAAAGGGACCATGTAACGAAGCTTTCCCTTGTCTTTTGCAACAAAAGCAGCCTTTCTGGGTCACAGTTACATGAGGTTTAACTACAGCTAAATTCTGAGGTCGTGCGAACTGGAAAGGGAATCTCATTTGAAGATGCTGCAGCCATCTGTGACAGCATCATTGCTGCTCTGCCAAGCAGTCATGTCCTGCTCCAGGCCCCCTGTGCAGTGCCTGCTCTCCCAGCAGGGATGCTGCTGTGGCATCCCTCTCAGTGTTATGATGCAGGGTGGGGCAGAATGGCCTTGGGCTCCAACACATTCCTCTATCTCCATCCTTTGGTCCATTTTTCCCCTTTCAAAGCAAATGCTCTCAAGTCCAGCTCCCAGTAGGCTGTGTCAGTCTGCCCTGGGCCTCTGGGCAATCTGTAAGCTCATGTATCTCCCTGCTCCCCTCAAACTTCCCACCTCCACACCACAGCAAAGCAAAGGCCACTTTACCTCCTTACTAGCCCAAGACCTCCTTGAGCTCCTTTGAGGGAGGGGCCCTGTGGGGCTACAGCAAGGCAGAGCTTCATCTGCCAGAAGCACACATGGAGCAGACTGTCTACACCAAGCCCTTCAAAACCTGTTGTCTTCAGACACTGACACTCCCCTACAATGCCATTAATTCCTTTCTGGCCTTCTGGGCTTGGCTGACAGCAAACCCATGGGCTCTAGGTTCTGCACAGGAGGGTTGCTCAGGAGGGTGCTTGCTCCTGAGCACTTCATCCTTCCCAGGGATGCTGCTGCTCCTCTCCCTTGCTGCTGATCCTAGGAGTTGGCTCTCGGCAGCAATTACCCCTGTCTGGCTCTTCTCCTGCTTTGCATTTGTCACGGTTTAACACTGGCCGGGCCGAATAACAGATTTAAACCGAATAACAGATTTATATATTAATCTCTCTCTCCTCACTGATAAAGAAAAGAGAGAGAACAAGGAAGAGAGACTTATGGGCTGGAAACTAAACTACACAAATTTAATGAAACAGTAATGATAAATAGGAAAAATAACTAAATATATACAAATATACAGGAAAATTTATACCATGTTCCTCCCCCCTTTCCCCCAATAACTCTCACGTCAGCACCGAGGCTGCAGGGCAGCCCTGGGAAAGTCCAGGCTGGAATCCTGGGGTCAGGAGCAGTCGGGAGCTTGGGGCAGGAACACACAGATTCAGGCTGGAATGGATCAGGACCACAGGCAGAGAAACAGATGAAATCCTCCCAGGATGCTGAAGGAAGCAGGGAGGGCAGGAAGAAGAAGGAAGGGTTTGACCCTTGTGATCCCTCAAATTTATACCGAGTATGAGGTGTATGGGATGGAATACTCTGTTTGGTCAATTCTGGCATCTATCTTGTCTGGTCCTCCCCAAAGGAGGGGTTCAGGTGGGACCTCTTTACTCCTTCTGGAAGGTAAAATGTTCCTCAGAGCTGAGCAGTGTCCTTGGCTCTGCATCCCAGTCTCTGGCAGTAACTATAAACACCGAGTGTTATCAGTCCCAGAAGCAGACACTGCCTGAGAAACTTGCTGTTAATTTCAGCAAGTGCAACTACTTACAAGAGACTTAGCTGAAAGGAAAAGTACAAACCAGAAAGTCACCTTTATCCTGGCCCAAACCAGGACAGCATTCTTCTCTCATTGGCAGGGCTGGTGGAGGGGGGATGCCAGGGGATTGCAGGGGGTTGGGGGTGACCAGCAAGGTAGCCAGGAAGGGGCCCTCCTGTGCTGGCCAGCCATGGCAGGGGTGACTTGAGCCCTCCTGGAGAAGGGATGAGTTCTAGGACTGGAGCTACAAGGAAAGTATGAGGAGGTGCAAGCAGAAAGTGCCCCTGGGTACCAGTTTTAGCCAACACACATCAGTCAAGCACATCAAAGGCCTTGCCTACTGCAGAGGTTCCCTTGGGCTCTTTTCTGAGTAGCCATCAAATCAAAGTCAACCAAGAATGTGGGATGGGGACTGTGAAAGATGGGTGGATTCCAATCCCCTGCCTACATCCCCCTTTCCCACTCCCTCTCAAATCCATCCTGCTCCTTTACCTTGTACCATGGCTAAGAAGCTTAACATCTTACCACAATCCATGCTCTGAAGCAATTAGTCAGTGCAAATGGGGATTTTAATTGCCCCTGGGATTTACTGAGCCTGGGCAGTGTAAGTAAAATTCATTCTCAGGCATAAACAATGAGCTGTGGAGAAACACCATCTTCTTCTTTGTGTGACTGAAGAACCTGTTGTGGCTGGGAGGGCTCACATGCCATCCTTGCCTCCTGAGGCCCCCTGTGCAGTGCCTGCTCTCCCAGCAGGGATGCTGCTGTGGCATCCCTCTCAGTGTTATGATGCAGGGTGGGGCAGACTGGCCTTGGGCTCCAACACATTCCTCTATCTCCATCCTTTGGTCCATTTTTCCCCTTTCAAAGCAAATGCTCTCAAGTCACCCTGGTGCTGGCAGTCCCGACTTACACCATTTGGCTCCCCTGTCCCCTTGTTTCTCACACACCATTAAGGTGGGCTGCAGGCTTGGAGATTCCAACCCATCCTCCTTCCACTGCCACAAGCAATTTTTCAGCCACGTGTGCCAGCCTTCAACCATATGCTAACTGACAGCAGCTTTGGAGCAACCAGCTGTGACATGACAGGCTGCTTGAGCAAAGGTTTGGCATCCTCCTGAGCCTTGAAACTGCTTGGTCCCCATTGCTGTGCCAGAGCAGGACCCCTCTGAGGAGCAAGACCCCCAGCATTAGCAGCAGTGAGGTTCACCCTTGCCTTGCCCTGCTGCCATGCCCCTGTTTAGAGGCATGGGTTTGACTCTGTCACGTTCTTTCCATCCACAAGAGCAAAAGAAATCAGAGCAAGGAAGTGCCAAGTTTTGTGCTAGAATGGAACTTCCTTGGTCAAGTGGCTGCTGGCCTCTGGCTGTCCCTGGGTGGCAGTCACAGCCATTGTCCCTCCCTTCTGCTCTGCACCTCACTCACAGCAATCACAGCCTGTGATGAGACTGAGATAAACTGCACAGGAGCTGTGCTCTCCTCTTTATTCCTCCTCCTCCCATTGCCACTTACTTCCCCCTCCTTTTGCTGCAAGTAAGGAGCTTCATCTCTTGCCAAACCCCCCGTCTGTGTTGGGGGATTGGGGCGAGCCAGGCGTAAAATGAAAATAAATCAGTAATTCCTCCTAATAATGCCTGATTTCCTGATTTGATATCCCACATTAATTCTAATTACTCACCCAGAGTCAGGGCATTAATCAATGCATTAAAACTTCTCCTCACTTAGCAACACTGATGTGCCAGGCATCTGGCAGGGCCAGGGCACCAGGGATTTGTATGTCACCTCAGCCCCATCTGCAGCAGCACTGCATGGGAGGTGAGGAGGAAGCCCCTTATGGGCAGATCTTGCTGGTCCACCCCAGATTTGGGGCACACAGGCATGGTGGCAGGCACTCAGCATCCTGCTTCCCTACCTGTGAAGGTGAGGACTGTGTTTGCTCTCACTGGGCTGGCAGCATCCTCGTGGTGAGGGTACTGCCAGTGGCACAGCTCCAAGGCATGACCCAGCTGCTATGGCTTCAGCTGTTGAAAGGAAATTCCCTGCTGAAAAATGTCTCCTTCACAGAAATACTTAGAGATGATCCACTCACCTCACAACCAGTTGTTTGCTTGGGTTTTTAAAATTTTTTTGGTTTTTTTTTATTATTTTATTTTTTTATTTTTTGTTTGGTTTTTTTGTTGTTGTTTTTTGTTTTTTTGTTTTTTAAAAAATTTTCTATAATATAAACTATATGAAACGCTCCTCTGTGGAGGAAGGTGAAGAGTGAATAAGGGGGATCACACTTGCCATGATCCCTGGTATGCTGGTGTTATCATCTTATCAAGCAAACCCCTCCCAGACAGAAAGGATGAATTGATTTCAGTTCAAGTTGATCTAAATCTGTAAAGAGGAAGTCTTGAAATATTGGAGCTACTTCAATGTTTTCCAAAAGCAAGCTGACAGGCACTGGTCAGCAAAACCCAATACTTGTTTTCCTCCAACTTCCATCGTGGTTAAACCAGCTTAATAGAGCTATTATGTAATTAACATTTATTAGGATTTTTTCCACTTTGTGTTGGAAAGCTTAATATTGCATTTATTCACAAGCTGATTTTTTTTTTTTTTAATTCATCAGTTAAATAAGCTTTAATTTTGTCGGTAATTAACCGAAACATGTAAACTCAGAAGCTACACTTGGTTTTATGAGCCTACCTTACCTGTCCTAGTTACAGGACAAAAAGGGTCTCTCGAAATATGCTCATATTTAAAAGCCACACAATTTTCTAAAGGCAGCATTAGAAGTAGTTAATGAATTTGGCTTGGTTTCTGGCTCTGGGGTCCTTGAGGGTTTTCAGCAGTATAGATTTCAACCTTGAAGATGCTAAGACAAAGGTGGAAAATAAGTCTCTCTGCTTTTTGGGGCTTGCAGCTTCTCAAATGTGAGCTGAAGACAGCATTTTCTCTGCATTTACAGAGCCTGTTGCTCTTGTCAAAGTCTGGTTTTGTATTTCATTCAAGGTCTTGGGTTCCTCCTGAGCTGTTGGTTTAGCATTAACTTTTGGGCAACAAACGTGCATTTTGTGAGTACTTACAGTTACATGGCTTTAATAATCTATGGTAATTTTATGCCTCAACTTGTAGTTTCAAATCAAGAGAGTTAATTTTTAGGACAAATACAGACCTAAAATACCCTTAATTGGAAGCAATATTTAAATATATCTTGCTCTTAGAGCTCAGGCACCAGCAACCATCTGAGATGGAAGAACAGAGGCCTCCCACACTCAGACCTAAAACTGAGTTGTTGTTTGATGGCATCAGATCACACTTGCTCTGTCCCCTACCCAGGCTGTGACCTGGTGGCAGTGCTTCTAGTGGCCACAGCCCAAAAACTCTGAAATTTCCCTTTAAAGATAAATCAAACATTTATGGTGAGAAGGTAAACTGAAGACTGTGCCATAGGCAATGTGGATGTGGAGGCTGCCATGTGGAGAGCCTCATTCCTTGCTGGAGCCCAACAGGGAGAGCACAGCTGCCTGCTCCCTCTTGGGAACCTCCAAGCATCCCAGGGACCACAGAGCCTTTGGCCTGATGCTGCCAGGTTTATAATGTCAGGCATCAGTTTTTAAACTGACAGACTGCCCTGGCACTTGTGCTGTGCACAGCTTTATCTGGGTGGAAATCACTGTGCTGTCCTCACTTCTCTCCTCTACAAGCTTCAGGTCAATGGTTTACAGCCAGGGGTCAATGGATCCCAAGGGGGCTGTGGGCTATTTCTAAACATAACTAAGAAAAGCAAGCCTCTCGTCAGCAGCCTCATAGTTACTCTACAGGAATTTGTGTCTCCATGGGAATATTTTTAGGAGGTCTAAAGTAGGAAAGCTTGCAAAGCTCAAACCAAGATGGATGTGTTCACCTGGGAGAGGTTTATGGCCTCCATATTCAAACTCCACTCTATTCCCTGGGAAGCATACAGAATGAATTACACTTCAGAGATGCTAGCATTGCCCCAGAGGAGCTTAATTGCCATCATCCAGTTTGGCTGGAAAAATCCATAACCCAGAGGCCTCCACCATATGCAGAAAGAAAGGAAACATTCAAACCCACCAGGCAAAGAGGAACTGGGGACTTAGCTGTGCCCCTGGGGACTTAGCTGTGCCCCTACCCAGGAAACAGCAGGTGAATACTAACAGGTACCTCATAAATGTGCATGGCCTCCCTCTGCCATCTCCAGGTCTCTCAGTGACACTAAATAATCCAGTTTAAAAAAAATACACTGGGAAGAACTACAGCAAGTCAAGCAGAGGTCTTGGGCACAGGGAACAACAGCCCATAAAGCAAACATGCATCAGTGTGCTCAGCTGCTGGGGATGCTGCTTGCACATGTGCTCAGGAAGATTAATATGCACTGAGCCAGCAGGAGTGGGGAGGGAAGCTCACAAGCTTCCTCTCATTAGCTCATCATTCCACCTGAATTAACAACTCATGAGTTTCTCCCAGCCCTCCTTGGCTCTGCTATTAAATGGCATGAAGGATTAGTGGAGAGTTGAGTGCATGCATGCAGGGGAGTCTTAAAAGCCTCACAGACCCTCTGTGGGGAGGTTAAAGGAGAGACCTGCTCCCAAGAAGTTGGGATCAAGTGTGGAGAGGCAGGAAGAGAAGCACCAGCATCCTTCATTTCTCCCTTCCCTCTCTCATGTAGACGGAGCAGGAGGGCCTGGGTGCCACAAGAGGAACTCATAGATGAATTTCAAATGAATATGCTGCAGGCAGAACAAAGGGACCTCGGAGGGGAGTATGTGTATGGGAGCAGGGAAGAAGTATTGGCAGTATGGGAAATCCTAGTGGCAACAGCTGATGTGCTCCCTTACACATACAGCAAGACTTTGAGCATTGGTTAGCAATGGCCCTGTACTTCCAGGCAGCTCCAAGGGAAGGTGAAGTCCCTGCTGTGATGTCCTACAGGGTCAACAGAAGCAAAAGATCTTGTGTCCCACTGGTGCCAGGCAGATATGTTAGGGGTGGGAATAGGGAGTGCATTCATGGACACAAAGTGTGCCTGAGGGCCTTCAGTCAGGGTCTGCACTTTAATGGGGCAGAGATTAAATCCAGGCAAAGAATAACTGGGATGAAGCAGACTCCTGCAGAAAGTTTTGGGATGTCCAGTGGGGCCACAGCTTGGAGCCAAGGCAAGTGGGAGACGAGGATTATTTCTGCTGAGGGCACCGTATGACAAGACTATTGTTTGTACTAATGATCACAGGCCATATTCAAAGAAGATCTTGATGGGGATTAGGAATAATATATTGGCCTTGCAAACCAAGGCAGCACGGGCACAGATCCTGCTCTAGGCCTAGCTGCTTGGCAGGTACTATCTGGAGCTAATGAGAGTGTTTGTTCAGATAACCTGGAGCATCTCTGTATCTGAACAGTTTGATGTCTTTTGCAGCCTCTGATGGAGAATACTCCAGGGCAGAAGCATGGATTGGGACTGGAGAAGTGCTGGCAGACGCAGCTCCCATGCCAATGGAACTGGGGTTCCTGGAGGGAGGGCTGGGATGGAAGGGCAGAGCATGTGGCCCTAGCTCAGGACCTGGCAGCCTGGTGGGGAACCTTCTGCTGGCTTTGCACCAGTGCAGAAAGGTGTCCCCATGGTGCTGAGAGGGGGAAAAAGCCCTCACTTGTACCAGTAGAAAGAGGAAACCAGCCTGTTCCACACTGGTTTATTGACTGAATGGGCTGAGGCTCAGCAAAGCCACTTGGCTCCCTTGGCTCTGTCCCTCCCAGTCCTGCTATCTCGTCGTGCAAAGGCACCCACTGGGTGCACTGGTGTTTTCCAGCCCCTGCAGCCTTTCTGCCTGCTCTTATTCACCTGTAGACACTCAGCCTTTGCTTTCCAGCACTGTCTCCTTTATTGCCCTTTGATTGCCTTCTCCTGCAGCCTATGGAAAAACTATGAGCAGATCCTCTCCCTATTGCCCTCTCTGATGTTTCTATCCTGCCTCCTCTCTCCCACCTTCTCCTCCTCCTTTATTCTTTGACTCAAGAGCTGAAATGAAAACACCTCCTTCTCCAGCAACCCCCAACAACAGCAGGAGGGAAACCAGCTCTATTCTATTGAAAATAGAAAATAGAAAAAGAAATAAAGAGAAAAGTCTGGCTAGCTTTGTATGGAAAAGCTGATACTGTGTTGTGCTCAGATGTCTCAAGAGACTTGATTTCAGCTCCTCTGACTGTTTGAAGACTGTCTGAGTCTCCAGGGACCTCTATGGCTCCGAAGCTGCAACAGTGGAGTGAGAAAAATCAGACAATTCCACTGCTAGCAAAGGCTCCCTCTGTAGAAATCAAAGGAGGCAGCACAGCAATTTTATTTATTCAGTATAGCAAGGAGGCTGTGAGGAGAAGCTAAGGGAGCTAAACTTACAGGAGCTCAGGAACAGGGCTGGGAAAAGGCATGCCTTCTCTTTGCTGACTCCAGGTATTGCCCAAGTAACCCAAAGAAAGGAGGGAGGAGGTGAGGTCAGCTTTGGCTGATCAAGGGACTTGGATAACTGAAATGGGAGCTGGAAGAGAAGCTGGGACATCAGAATCCTTGACCACCAGAGGAAGGAGAGATGAGGTGCATGCCTCAGAGATGCTGGGGTTAATCAGATGGGTAAATCATCTCCTGATTTACCCATCTGATTGCTTCTTGCTCCTGCTCTGCACCACTCATAAAGAAAAGTCCCACTGGATGCACTGTTTTCATCATATATTTTCACCTTGAGTTTCCTGGCTCTTGAGAAGAAAATGATTCAGGAACACCATTCCCACAGTCCACAGATGCATGGCAGCCCCTGGAAAACTTCACACAATAATTCAAAATCACAGGCAACAGTTCCTGTCCTGTATCTTATTTCTGATGCTTTCTGCATATTTCTCTTCTGCCAAAACAATAACTATTCATATTCAAAAGCTCTTGCTGAGATTTTCCTGCCAGAGAAGCAAGTCCTTTCCAAACTTCTGGTCCCTCATGCTTCCAGCCTCTCTTGGGCTTTGAGCTGAGCACAAAGAGGGATTAGACGTTTCAGCAGATCCTGTGCCACACTCATTTTCAGCATCCATGTGTCCTGGCAGCACACCAAGAGTTCCATCTGAGTTGCTCGCTTTGAAAAGAGTCATGCAGGCAACAGACACACATGAATTTCTGGGGTTAATTCTTATTAACCACATTACTAAATGTTTTTTCTCCTTTCTGCAGTGAGTCCAAGCGTGCCAGGTACTAGATGATCCCTGCTGAAAACTCTTGCCTGCTGTGTTGTTACTGTGCCATTCTCCTGCCCATGTTTTTGTCACACACATTTTCCAGCCCACTCATCTCACCTTATTCCCAGCAGAGAAGTCTGAGGTCACCCCAAGGTAGATATGCCAGGAAATCAAATGATCTATGCTCCAAAGTGGGCAGTTTCTTTATACTGTCTATTAATGTAGACTGTTGAGTTGGAACAGATGTAAGGAAGCAGGACATCCCGGGTGTCTTCAGGAGGAAGGTCAGGATAGGTGTCCCAGGATGCTGATGGCATCAGGCCCCTGCTCTGCTCAATGTGTCACTAGGATCAAAGATGAGAATAATGATTTAACAGACTGGATCTCTTCTCCTGGACTGGCTGTGATGTCTTCTGTCCACTGGTGCTCAGCAGTGCTTGGAGAGTGGCCACACTCACTGAGAAAAAGCTTCCTTCTCTCAGTCCTAAATAATCCCAGCAGCTAACTTGTGTTTAAACACAAAGAGAAGAGGGAAGGCAAAGATGAGGTGAAGCTGGGGTCAGAGTGAGCCTTCTCCTGCCTCATCCAGGCGAGACACCAGTGAGAAATGAAACAGCCACAGGCAATGAGGGATGCTCACTGTGGTCCCTAGCAAGGAAATAGCCAGTTGGATAGGAAGAAAAGTCACACTGCAGCTCTCCAGAGGTTTCCAAGCAAGTGGGCTGGGAAATCATCTTATCCAAGCTCCCTGTTACCCCCCTGGAATGGTTTCTCTGCAGAGAGGTGTGAAGGCAGAACAACCCCTCCCCCCTTCACCTGTACTACATCAGCATGCCCCACCACCTGACTTTTATTTTGATGGTAGACTGATGGGTCATAGACTACTGTAAATCTCTGGGAAGGATTAATAGCAGAGGTTTTCCAAAATGGTGGTATAGTAATCTACCATTGCACACATGCTGCTATTGCACTTACAGGCAAAAGCACCAGGTAATCAGACATTCATTAGGAGATCATTAGCTTTATAGAAGCATCCCTCTCACTGCAGGCCCATTTGTGCCTCCTTAAAGACACATTACTGTTTTTGCTCTGCAATTGGCTTCAGCAAAATTAATAAGAGCATTCCCATGACAAGATGCATTGTAGAATGAGGAAAGGTGTCACTGTATGGCCAGAGGGAAGCACAACACAGATCTCAGCTGGCAGAAAAGCATCCTGTCACGTTCAGAAACTCGGTCACCAACATCCTAACCTACTTGAATGACTAACCCAACTATTGCTACAAGGGTAATAACACTTTACAAATAACACACAGAGGTGTTCACTCTTCTTCATTTTACCAGCTGCAAGCCTTGCATCACTGTTTTCTGAGAAATCCCATTACATTTTCTTTAAGATTCACTCCAAATCTGCCATAAGACCTCAGTTTTAAACAAAACAGAATTCTCTCTGGTGCTTTGATCCTCTCATCACTCAGCTCTTTCCAAAAGGCTCAGGATGTTTCTCTCTTTGAAGCCATATGCTTTTAGCTTTCAGGGCTATGCTGCAGCAATTTCCTCAGGTTTGTCACCCTTCTGATGTGTCAGGGTCTTGGTTACCCCTCTGGGCCAGCAGATCTGGGAGCCCTGTAATGACTGATGTCTGATCACCCCATCACAGGTGAGCCAGGGGCTCAGAGCCAGACTGGTGACACCAAGCAGGGACAGCCTCAGTCCAACCATCACCAGGCAAGTCCAGGCACAAGCTGGAAAGTTAAGCCAGGGGGTGAGGGTACACAGGCTGGCACAGGTTACAGCTATAAGGTAACTTGGGTTGGTTGGGAGTCAGGGCTGAGCTGTGTCCCAGGCAGCCCTCTGCTTCCCTCCTCTCTCTGCTCCAGACCCAGAAGTGGGGGCTACAAAAGCCCAGCTGAGCCCAGTGCTTATCTGAAGGAGCAAGCTGCGTGTCAAACCACACAAGACACACCTTGTCAACATGCCTAGGATAAGCTAACATGCTGCCAGACCCAAAGTACCCCAGTTTTGCTGGCAGAAAAACATTCAGTATTCTCCTTTGTGCAATTCACTCACTGCTACTTCATAGGCATGGCGAGGGCTGCCAGCTTGCAGCCATTTCATGCTCTAAGCTCATGTCCAGGGCTGCCCCTCCTGCAGGGCAGAGCCACAGGGAAGAATTCCACAGGGATGCAGGTGGGAAAGCCTTTCCAGTCCCTTCTGTTGCCTGCTGGAGCAGGTCCCCTGCTTCTGCCCATCATCTCCTCAGCACAAGGCTGGGGCTGGCCTCAAGGTGGTGGCCATGGCTCTGCAGTGCTCTGAGGATGCTGCCACTCTCCAGACCCCTGCAAGCAAAACCCCAGCCAGCCCAGCTGCTGCTGCTGTTGTTATTTTTCAGTCTCTCCATTTTTCCAGCACCGACAACACTTTCTCTGGTGTTGCCATAACAACTGGCGTGAAGAGCTTGTTGACATTGCCCTGTTGTACTAATTGCACAATTTCCTGTCACTGTTACGTGCCAGTTATTTCTTTCGAAGGGCCAAAATTGCTTTGGGGCACCTTGTCATTGGTCCCTCCATGCCTCCTTGGGTCTAGTTAGGAAGCTTAAGTGAGGGAGCAAATGATCCTGAAATGCCCCAGAGAAGTGTCTTTTAATGCCACCCAGAGTGGCCATCGACTATGTACCTGAAATACAGGTAGTTCTGATATTTTGACTACATTGGTGCTTTCACCCTTGTGCTGGCTGGGGGTGTTACCCCCACAGCAGCTGGATGAAAATTTAGGGATTGGTGGCTGCCATGTGCAAGGTGTGGGACAGAGATCACCTAACATATCATGGTCATCAATGATATGGAGTTTGATTAGAGGTCAGTAAAAACTGGTTTTCTCCAGGGGTCAGTACTGGGTCCAATTCTGTCCACTATATTAATCAGTGATCTAGATGAGGGTACAGAGTGTGCCCTCAGCAAGATTGCTGATGATACAAAACTGGAGGGGTGGCTGCCACACCAGAAGGCTGTGCATGACCTGGACAGGCTGGAGAACAGGGCAGAGAGAAAGAACATGAAGTTCAACAAGGGCAAGTGTAGGTTTCTGCACCTAGGGAGAAACAACCCCGTGCACCAGTACAGGTTTGGGGCTAAGCTGCTAGAAAGCAGCTCTGTGGAAAAAGACCTGAGTCCTGGTGGACAGAAAGATGACCATGAGACAGCAATATGGCCAAGAAGGCCAATGGCATCCTGAGGTGCATAAGGAAGAGTGTGGCCAGCAGGTCAAGGGAAGTTCTCCTCCCCCTCTACTCTGCCCTGGTGAGGCCTCTTCTGGAGTGCTGCGTCCAGTTCTGGGCTCCCCAGTTCATGAAGGACCAGGAACTGCTTTAAAGAGTCCAGTCCAGAGCCATTAAGCTGATTAGGGGACTGGAACATCTACCATATGAGGAAAGGCTGAGGGAGCTGGGTCTATTCAGACTAGAAAAGAGTGAGGGGGGATCTCATCAATATGCACAAATATCTAAAAGGCAGGTGTTAGGAGGATGGGACCAAAGTCTTTGCAGCCATGTCCAGTGACAGGACAGGGGGAATGGTCACAAACTGGAACAAAAGAGGTTCAACTGAAACATAAGGAAAAACATCTATACTGTAAGAGTAACAGAGCACTGGAGCAGGCTGCCTGGTGAGGTGATGGAGTTTCCATTTCTGGAGAAATTCAGAACATGCCTGGATACCATCCTGTGCAACCTGCTCCAAATGAATCTGCTCTAGTAGGGGGCTTGGACAAGATGATCTCCAGAGGTCCCTTCTAACCCCTACCATTCCTTGGTTCTGTGATCCCCTTCCCTGACAGGTAACTTAGGCTAGGAAACTCATTTTGAGGATGTGGTAGGCAGTGTGGAAGGGATGTGCATAGGAGACTATGCTGGGGGCAGCCACCCCACAATGCCCTGTGTCCCTTCCTCCTGGGATGCAATCTCTGGCAAACCAGCAAGGAACCAGAGGGTTCCTACAGTTCCCCATTCACCAGGAAGGGCTCGCCTTTCCCAAATGGGGGTCCCTGGGCTCCTGCCTGATCCCTGGAACACTGTGGCATAAGGCCAGTGAGCTCAAAGATTTTGTTCTGCACTTTGACAGAGAGGAAATTATGAGGAGGATCGATTGCATTGATCCAGCCCAGTTTCCAAAGGATGCTCAGGTCACCTTGAGAAACTTGTTGTCTTAGCCCATGGCAGCCCAACCTCTCTTCAGCAGAACCTCTCATGGTTTCTCTCCCATCTCACCCATGCACCCACATTCCTTGTGCCTAACGGGTGCCTCACAATACCTGGAAATCCCTTGTGATCCCAGAGTGGGGTGTTTCACAGTACCTCCTAACTCACAGTGGACAATGAGAGGTCAGCCCCTCTCACATGGCTGGGAGGGGAGGAGAGAAAGCAGGGGCTGTACCAGAGATGACAGATACTGCTCTCTAGCAGCATTTCCTTGCAGGATGCAGTAATCAGTGGAGGCATAATTTCCTCCTACTGAGCTCTAGGTCTCAGCAACCAGACCATAAGCGTGGTGCCCAAGGTTGAATCCCTGCTGCAGAAATGCCAAACCCCAGGAGGCACCCCATCTGAGTAGTGAGAACCTCTACTGACATGTGCAGCCATCCAAGAGAAGTGTGATCATTACAAGCATTTAATTTATGTGCAGGACACCCAGAAGCTGCTTCCAGTGCAGCACCAGTGTTCTAAGGCAAGGAACAGGACTTGGGAACCACAGGCTCAGCTGCATCGCCTTCTTGATACCAAGTTTGCCAGTGCCACCTGGGATGTGTCACTCCATGGGCTCTCCCATGGAGTTCACTCCCTGTTTAGAGACAGAAATTTTGCTGGGGGATGGCAGAAGCCTCTTTTCCAGCCCTGCAACCTTATCAGTCCCACAAATCCAGCTACACCCCAGATGCTGGATGAAGGGCGCTGGCAGACTGGAAGCAGAGGAAGCTCCCAGTCCCCATCGGGCACTCCTACATGAGTTGCCCTTTGTGTTTCTAAGTAATTTATCACCAAGACACTCACTTTATAAATATTAAATGAAGGGCTCCATGAATTTTTAACTGGGAAATAAAACTGCATTTGGTGGAGGAAAAAACCTCGCACCTCACTCCTTCCTGTTGTCTTTCTTCCTTTCCCTGGCTTTGCCAGCTCTGGAAAACAGCACAGCACTTGGTCACATGGCTGCTAATGCGAGGACAGAGTTGATATTTCTGCAGGATGCTCACAGGCAGGTCTATCTCTGTAAGGTCACATCATTAGCATGCCTGCCCAACTTGCTGGGTAACAAGGAGGTCACATTGCAGAGCATCACATCTACAGGAATGCAGAGCATCTCTGTTCATTGTTAAATGTAATCATAGAAATTCTGTGTCCTGAACTAGTGTGACCCAAAGTGACCTGGAACCACTGCCTGTGTAACATCCATGCCCAACACTGTCCTTTGGTACTTGCTTGAAGCCAGCTGTCACATTTTGGGTCCAAATTCAGATTTGTATGGGGCTAACCTGTCCCATAAAATTGGTTTAGCCACGTATGTGGAGCACAGGCAAGACAACAGGTCTCCAAAATTCTCAAAGAATCATAGAATCATAGAATTGGCTGGGTTGGAAGGGATCTCAGATCATCAAGTCCAACCTTTGATCCACTCCCGCTGCGGTTCCCAGCCCATGGCACTCAGTGCCACATCCAGGCTCTTTTTAAATATCTCCAGGGACGGAGAATCCACTACTTCCCTGGGCAGCCCATTCCAATGTCTGATCACCCTCTCCATGAAGAAATTCTTTCTAATATCCAACCTAAACTTCCCCTGGCACAACTTAAGTCCATGCCCTCTTGTCTTGCTGATAGTTGCCTGGGAGAAGAGCCCAACCCCCCCCTGGCTCCAGCCTCCTTTCAGGGAGTTGTAGAGAGCGATGAGGTCTCCCCTGAGCCTCCTCTTCTCCAGGCTGAACACCCCCAGCTCCCTCAGCCTCTCCTCACAGGACTTGTGCTGGATCCCTTCCCCAGCCTGGTTGCCCTCCTTTGGACCTGCTCCAGGACCTCAATCTCCTTCCTGAACTGAGGGGCCCAGAACTGGACACAGGACTCGAGCTGTGGCCTCACCAGGGCTGAGTACAGGGGCAGAATCCCTTGGTGAGGGTTGGAAGTGGTCCTTGCACATTTGCAGCAGCTCTAAGTTCCTCTTAAAGGGTTTGAGAAGGGCTCAGATCCCTCCTGCTTCCCTGGATCACCCATCTTGAGCCTAGCAAAGCCAGCAGTGAGTTTCACTGTGGGTTTCATACTGCAATCACCCTGCAAGCTCCAAACAGAGCGAGTATGGCAAAGCCAAACACAGCGATCATGGGAGCAACCTACACCGTGACATCTCAACAGTGCTGGTAGCAGGTGACACATCACTGTTCCCCAGCACACAGGCTACTGTATCACTGCCTGTGATGATTTTTTGATTGCCCATTCAAGCTAGGGCTTGCTGCTGGCACTCTCTGACCTTCATCATGAATTTCTATCGGGACTCCTCATCCCTGGTCCCCTGGACATGGAGGAGGAGGCAGACACCCCTGAGCACAGCCCTGGAGGCCAGGTGGCATTGATTCCAGTCTGGCCAGGCAACTGTTTGGGATACAATCCTTTTCAGGGGTTGCTAAGAAGGGGCAGAGCCCTCCAAGAACAGCCTGCACACTCCTGGGAGCTGCAGAAACACACTCATCCCTCACTGTCAGCCTGCTGCAATGAGGAGCATGGGTGAATCATTAGGGCTTGGATGAATCATTCAAGTGCTACTACAGCCCAAGTGCAAATCAGGGAAGACTGGACCTTCAGCAAATAAAGGCTCTTTGCTCAAGAGTGCCACTCTTCTGCATTCAGCTGTGGCTCCTTGGGCCTCCTAACACCATTGCAGGGAATGCAGGACAGAAGGGAGGACATTGCCCCCATTTAGGGTCCTGCACACACACCTCTGCAGTCCAGTTACAATTTGGTTACCTCCGATGGACACCAAAGGAGCAGTCAGTGATTAAATTGGCCCCTGAGGACCATTATGTCCCACCTGTCACTGCAGTATCTCAGCATCACTATGTTGCTTATTTAGTAGAATTCAGAACTAGGCTAGAGAAGCCTGATGTGAGATTACAGTGCTGTTCCCCCTGCATGGTCTGTGGCACCCACTTCCTCCCTTCTTAGCTCTGTGAAGTGCAAATTCCAGCAAATCCATGGTCCTGCAGCCATTAACTGCAGGGTGGAAGAATATGTCAGCATCTTTCTGATCAGAGTGGATCAGGTGGACTTTGCATTCGCTCCCCTCAGCCAGACAGGGATGAAGAGGAATCTCCCAGAGCTTTCTCCTTGCTGCTGAGTGCCCTGATGGAGTAATCATGGGCCTTTCAGTGCAGCAGGACCCTACCTCAAAAATATCTGTGCAAGTTCATTGCTTCTTTGATGATCTCCCAGATTTTGGCAAGATTTTGTTGTTTCCCTGCAAGTCAAAACCACCAGTCAATGCTAACAATGAAGTATTGAATGCAAAGGGATTAATTGCCCTGGAGCATCTCCTGAGCAAGGCAAAACCAAGAGAAGCAACTCCTCCTCTGTGCACTGAGTGCTGCCCATTGCAAATAAAGTCTGGGCAAGCCCCTAAAGCTTCATGGTGCCTGGATGTCTTGCAGGCTGAACCACCCCCTGCAGTTGCCCATCTCCCTGGCCAAAGTTCCCCACAGGGCCACGTTCTTCTGGAGCATCATTCCCACATCAGGGTCCAGAAGGGAGGTCAGGGCAGCAGATTGTACTGGGTGGTGATGTCTCACAGCCCAGCAGGTAGAGGAGAGTTCTCAAGCTCCCAGATGACAACGCACACAACAGAGCCAGGCATCAACCAAAGCAGGAACTTGTAACAGTGATTTTTAAAAAGAAAAAAGGCAATGCAAGTTATTAAAATCTGCACTCAGCTGGGTGTGGGCTTATTAAGCATTTTCCTGGCTGTTTGTCAGACTGTGGGATTGCCCCAGACACCAGGGCAGGGTGTATGACAAGGAGAGACAACGATCAATTTTTAATATTGCATATTTAAGCAGGCTTGGGCTCCAATCCATCATATCCTCTGGCTTTCCCTAAAATTAATCTTCAATAGCTTATCAAGAACTTCAGTAAATTAATATCCCAGCATTTCACCTTAGGCGAACAGCAGTTTCCCTGGCTAAATATGCATGCAAGATGGAAAGAGTGAGAGATGAAGTGTCTCCCTGAAAAACCTCATATTCAAATGATGGTTTTAGCTGAGCCACCCACCACCTCCATAGGGCTCCAGCTCAGGGGTTTCTGCTGGGCAGCTGTGCAGAGGCACTGCAGCAAAAGCCAACAGGAAGGGGCATCTTGGGTGTCACTCAGAACTTGCACTGAACCCACCACTTTTTGGCTCTGACTCCTCTAGAGCTTTACTCCCACTGAGGATGGGATGCAGGGTGATAGGCAATGCAGAAAAGACATGGCCTTTCCCAGGCAGTTCAGGACACTTAATCTTTCTGATCCTGTCCAGGTCCAAGATGACTGAATCCACCCTTAGTCTAAGCCCAGGGAAGCATTAAGAGGAACAGGAACAGATTGTTTCCCTGTTGTCTGGCTCCAAGGAGCTGAACACATGTGGTCTGCCTCCCAAATTCAGTGGGGGAGTGGGTGGGTAAAGGCTCCTGCTGGGCAACTGCAGGGCACAGCAGCATTCAAGCCCCACCAGCCTTTTGGAGGAGGATGGTGGGAAGCCAAAAAGGGAGTGCAGGCTGTCAGTCAGGCATGGCAGGTGTCCGAGACCACACTGCTTGAATGCTTGCCTCCCAGGAACAACTTGTTCACAGTCAAATAGCTTACAAAGCCACAAAAGAGGGTCAGAGTCCCTTGGGGCTGGTGATGACCCAGCGAGCTCTGGCAAGTCACCAGGAGAGGCAGCCAGCACCAATAGCCACCCAATGTGGATCCCTCACCAAGAGATACCCCAGCCCTGAGAAAGGTTTTGAGGTGCAGAGCACTTCACTGGGCACCCAGGGAAACTGCTTGAGTAGCCCTCAGTAGTGTGAACGTGTTATCCTCACATCCAGCATCCTCAGGGTCAACATTTCCAGCCCCAGTCCCCTGGAAATACAAATGCCAACATGTGTAACCACCAGCAGGGACAGTGAGGAAGGACTGGCAGGCTGCTTGCATTTCCACTTAACCAAACCAGAAGGTCCCACCCAAGGTGGCAGTGCTCTGCTCTGGCCCCAGGATAGCAGTCTGGCCTGCTCACTAGCATGGTTGCTCGCTGTATGCCCAACAGGAAGGTAGAAGCAAAAGACAGTTCTTAACAGAGAGATCTGTCTGAAAACTGGCTTTATTCACTTGTCCAGAGGAATCCCAGACACGTATCAAGGACTGAGTGACTGGTGTCCCCTCTCCTCTGTGTATAACCAGTATTGATCCTGCAGATTACCTGGGGACACAGCTCTGAGCTGGAGAGGCTGAGCACACGAGATCAACTCACCAAGAGATTTCATACCATAAAACCACTTGCCTTTCTCTCTGACTTTAAGTTGTGTAAACAAATTCTCCTCCCAGCACTCTCCTTACCATTGCCCAGATGCTTCCTTCCACACCAGTCTCCTACCTGAAGACCAGGACAAAATATAGGACTGCTCTGCTCTCCTACCCACTGTTCTCCATCACAGCTGACCCTTTCCAAAGCAGAGCAAGGCTTGTAAAAACTGTCTGTCTTGAGCCACCAGATGGGTAACCTCACAGATGCCCTGTAAAGATGTTTGGGAGCTGTATCCCCTTCCCCTGCCTGCTCATTGCTTCTGGGCAGCTGAGGGTCTCTTTCAGACAGAGAGGAGAAAGGAGAGCTGAGAAGGGATCATAAAGGGAGAAGAGGGAAATTTTGGTGCCAGATCTATGCCAGGCAGGAATGAGTGAGAGGGGCAGACGAAGAGCTGGGGGGATGCCCCAAGCCATTTCACAGGAGCCTTCATCAGCTTCCCCATTAAACAGGTTCCATAACAATAGGATTAAGGGGTCAGGAAGCATGGGACTGCATCTGAGACCAGATTATCTGGAAGAGAATTAAATGGAGATTATCTGGAGCCTAGCACGCACTGTCAGGACCAGGTTTCTGTGCTTGTTAAATCTCTCTCTTTGGTGGCCTCCTACCCCCAGCAGTGCTGGCAGCCCGGGTCCTCTGTCATCACAAGGATTGGATTTAAAGTTACCCCACATCACAAGCCTTGGCCCTGCCTGGGGGACACAAAGGGCTACAAGTTTGTGTGGAGCCCCCTACATCAGAGCAGGGCTGGATGGAGTTGTTATTAATAAATAAGCACCCAGAATAAAGCAGGAAAGAGCTGCCACACTTCACAGGACCCAGATCATCCCACGAGCATGGGATGCAGCACGTCTGAGGATGTTCTTACACCAGCCCTGAGTGTGTGGCCACTGAGCTATGCCATGGGGAAACATGGGGAGAGCTGCTTGGGGTCAGGACTCCCTGGGGATGTGGATGCAGAGCTGGGATGTGGAGAGGCCTTGCCTGGGCAGCCAGGGGCACAGCTATGTCCAGGGATGGGCAGGAGAGGAGCCTGCCAGGCTGGAATCCAACCCTACAGGGAACATACCACAGGTAACAGAGGAGGCTTTCCATTCAGACATGAACTCTTCATCCTCTTGGCTTTGCTCCTCCATTTCCAGAGTGGAAATTTTATCTCCATGAGGAGATGCAGCTGACCCACCTCTGTCTCCATAGAGGGTCCAGCTGTGCCAACCCTTTGAGCCACCTCCATCCCACACTGGCAGCTCCCCAGAAGGAGTGGTTACCTCTCTCTGTAAAGAGGGCTCTTATAATGCCTTCATCTTCCCTGGCACCTCCAGACTGTTCTACAAGCACTAATTAATTAAATTGGATACATGGAGCTGCAGTGGGATCTGTGTCTGCCTGCTACAACCCAGATGAGGCTATAGCAGAAAGAGTTTGGCTGCAGGGTAAATCACTGACAAGAGCCCAGAAGAGATTCTGTGCTCCTGCAGCTCGGTTGCAGCACATGGGGTGACTCCCAAATGGGGAAATCAAAACCTCACCTGCCAACAAGGAATTACAGCAGGTAAGAACAACGAAAAAAAAGTCGGCCAAAATGGATTTCTGAAGAGCAGATGGCTAAAGTGTAAAAACAAAAAGCTACAAGAAGAAAACCTTTCCCCGAAAAACAAAATAGCAGATAGTTGGTAGCAAATGTTACACTGTCAATAAAAATGAAGCCTCCAGGGGTAATTTGGGGAATTACAGATCAGTAAATTGCACATCTGTGTGCACCAAATTGATTGGAATGATAATTAAAAACAGAACATCTCATAACACAGCCCAGTGTGCAGGTCTTGGAGGAAAATCTTGCCTCACTAATCTCCCAGATTTCCTTGAACGTATCAGCCTCAAGGCAGATGCAGAACAACGAAGTGGCTATTTATTTAGACCTCCTCTGACAAAAGATAGTCCAAGCATCTGCTAAAAAAGCTAATTAGCTGGGGGGCAAAGACACCATCTTTTCCTACACGGAAAACTGGCACTGAGTTCCAAACCAGAGAGGATAAATAGCTGGGGTTTATAACAGCAAAAGATTAGCAGTGATGAAATCAGAATGTGTGCAAGGGTGTTATTAATGGTCTGGATGGAGAAGCAGAGCCAGGAGATAGGAGCAAGTGCAAACTTTTTCAAGTGATTCATGATCATGGGAGACAGTAAGGAGCTTCAGAGACTCCCAAATGTACTCTATGGATGGATACCACAGTTAAAATTTTTCTGATGCTTATAAATGCAAAGAAATGCACTTTGCAGCATAAAATGTGCAAATTAGTAAATCTGGGCGGGTTTCTGTACCAATCCCAGAGGAGGCTTGGGCTGTCATGGGAACAAAATCTACACTCCTTGCTCAAGATGCAGCAGTGGCCAGCAAAGTTTGATGCAGCTAAGACAGGTTGTACAACAGGGGGTGAGTAGTCCAGGGCCAAGTACAGTGCCACAGAGAGAGCATGGCAGGGTTGGGGGGGGTCTCCAAAAGGGATGGGGAGCCTGAGAGATAGGGACTGTAACTGTGAGGGAGGCATGAGGAGTTGCAAAGTACAAGTGGCAGAATAATGATGGGAAAACCCGGTTTTCCCTGTTGCCTAACAGGACAGCAGGAGGCTGGTCAGTGAGGTGCAGGGATGAGGCAGGAAAATGCTTCTTCACCTGATGTGAGATTAAACTACAATGTTTTTCTGCAATGTTTTTTTCTCCAGGAAATAGCTGAGACCAGAAACTCAACGGGATTCAACTCTAGATTAGATATACACACAAAGCCACAAAACCCAGAGCATCACTATTACAAGTGATATTTTGTGCCAGGAATGGTTAGCCTTGGGGGGGTCCAGCTACCCCATATCTGCCAGACTCCCTGGGGTGCCATGTCACTCCGTGGCCTCTCTGCCAGCCCAGGTCCTAGCCCGGCCCCAGCCTGATGCTGGGTGGGCTGCATCAACCCAGCAGTTGCAGCCAGAATGCTCCTACCTGTCTGGGACTTGCTAGAAAAAGTTAATTCTGCTCTGCTGAACAGGTTGATAAATGTCTGACAGGAGGGAGGCCCAAAGAAATACATCAGGAGCAGAAATGCTCCTTCTTGGCACTCTGCATCTTCAGACTCCTGACATGAAGCTTTGAGTCATAGAACTTCTCTGCACAGAGCATCCCATAGCAGGGGAACTGCCCCAAACCTGGTTTATGTCACCCCATCCACACTATCACACCCCCATCTTCCTCCCAGTGGCAGCTGCACTGGTGGCAGAGACTTGGGCAAAGCCACACCAGGAATATCTTCCATCTGAGCCAGGTGGAAAACCTTCTCCCCTGAGGAGGCAGGCACCTGGCTCCAGCCCTCACAGGCACTGAAAAGTCCAGTAGCTTTGGGAAAGGGGACAAAACCTTCAAGTGTTGCTCTCTACAACTCCCTGAAAGGAGGCTGGAGCCAGGGGGGGTTTTGGTCTTTTTTCCCAGGCAACTATCAGCAAGACAAGAGGGCATGGACTTAAGTTGTGCCAGGGGAAGTTTAGGTTGGATATTAGAAAGAATTTCTTCACGGAGAGGGTGATCAGCCATTGGAATGGGCTGCCCAGGGAAGTAGTGGATTCTCCATCCCTGGAGATATTTAAAAAGAGCCTGGATGTGGCACTCAGTGCCATGGGCTGGGAACCGCAGCGGGAGTGGATCAAGGGTTGGAGTTGATGATCTCTGAGGTCCCTTCCAACCCAGCCCATTCTATGATTCTATGATTCTACAACAGGAAGCAGAAAACTTGAAGGAAACGCTGAGTCAGAGGCTCCTGGGGCTGCTCCAACCCCAGGCAGTTCACACACAGCCCTGGCATCCCAACCCCTGGGCTGCTCCCTGCTCAGCCCCTCACCATCCCCCCCATGCTGCTCTCCTGTTTTTTCTCTCACTCTCCACCCCAAGAGGTGGCTTTGCTCATAGACATGGGTTTCTTGATGCCAACAAACAGAGCCTGTGTTAAGCAAGTGAACCCTGAAGCCCAAGCCAGGCTTGCAGGGGTGAGGTGAGTGCATTGGCCCTTGGCACCTTCCCCCCTCATCGTCTCCTTGGAAAAGGTTGAATGACTCCTGGCACTTCTCTTTGCTCCTGTCAGCTACAAAATCATTTTCCATTTCAACAAGCAGATTTGACTGTCCTCTTTCCCACAAGCCCAGCAACATCAACCCTAGGGCTCACCTGGTCAAACACAATATAGGATGCAGGATATTACCCTGGGAATATACTCCTCCACCTTTCCTATGCTCTTTCCCCATTCATTTTGGGTTGAAGGGAGAAAGAGTCCACTGGTTCCCCTGGAACATGACCCTTACAGATCTGCCTCTGTATCTTTCAAAGGAGAAGAAACTTCCCCTCCACTCCCTTCCCACTTCTCTCTCCCAGATCCATCATCATTAGCAACTATAAACGTCACGGCTGCAGCCATTAGGCTGCTATTCGCAGATAAATAATGCTTTTCATATTTAACTTACAAGTGGTTGCAGAGCCTCTTTGGGGCACACGGGGTTAATTAGGATCTGAATTAGATGGAAATGCTTCCCCCAGAGGAAACTCTATTAAACTATTCTGGAAAAAAAAACAAAAAACAACGTGGTCAGGCTTTCTTCCCACATGGCAGTGCTGTGCCAGCTGCTCTGAGTGCAGGGCTATGGAGTACCCTGGCTGTCACCTGTAGGGACATTGTGGAGCAGTGTCCCCTCTGTCTGGGGAAAGAACCTCTGCATAATGCCACCCACATGTGTGCCAGCACTGCCAAGGGACACTGCCGGGGGCTCTTGACAGTGGTGGGAATGAAGAGCCTGGAGAGGGAAGGGGCACTGAAGCAGCAGAGGTAAATGATGATGAGGAACAGGGCTAAGGCACACCCAGCACCTCCTCTGTCCTGAGAGTCCTTGGGTTTTGGTCAGACATGCCAGTGATGATACTCAGGGTTAATCCTTCCTCCTGCCACACAAACAAGTTATCAAATGCTCCTCAGGAACATGATCTCCAAAACAGGAGGTGTACCAAGACCTTGCTATGCAAGGGAAGGAAGCTCCTGACCTCCTCCTCCCAGACATCTGCTCACCAAAGCAATGTGTGCTGCAAATTGCAAACTGTGTCAGGCCCCATGCAAGCTATATATCCTTTCTGTGGTGGCTTACGGGCAGAAGATCCTTTCTTTCCCAAGAAAAAGGAGCTATGGACAGAGTAGCATTGCTGGAAGAAGCAAAATAAAATAAAATACATACCCCCTCCCTGCAAAAAAAGCCTGAAGAGAAGGAAGTGAGATCGTTGGAATGACAAGAAAGTTTATTTACTTGGGCTTCTTGCTCTGATCCCATCCAAATGATGAAGACAGCACACCTAGCTTGATAGTCAGACTGAAAACACTAAAATTTGAATGCTCGATGTACATACACAATATCTGGTAAAGACCTGTCAGTCCAAGGGAGTGCTTGGTGGCTCCAATCAACAGCTCCTCAAACTCATATTAATTTGATCCTACTTTGTGACCTTTGTCACCTTGCTGTGTGACCCCTCAGCAGACAAATCCAAGAAAATCATAGAATCACAGAATATTAGGTTGGAAGGGACCTCAAGGATCATCTGGTCCTTCTAATATTATTGTTTATGTGATATGTCTCAGCACATCACCAAACTGAGACTTAAAACTTTCCAAAGTGGGGGAATTCCCCTGCCCTGGGAGAGCATTCCAATGTCTGACTGTCCTCAGAGTGACAAATTTTCTTCTTGTGTCCTATCAGAATCTCCCCAGGAGCATCTTATGCCCATTGCTCCTTGTCTTGTCCACGTGACTCCTTGTAAATAGAGAGTCTCCTATAGGTTCTTTATAACCCCTCCCTTTAATTACTGGAACATTGTAATACAGTCTCCCCTAAGCTTTCTCTTCTCAAAGCTGAACAGATCCAGTTTTCTCAGCCTCTCCTCGTATGGCAGGTGCTCCAGTCCTACGATCATCCTTGTGGCTCTTCTCTGGAACCTCTCCAGCTTTTTCACATCTTTTTTGGTACAGTGGGAACCAAAGCTGAATGCAATACTTCAGGTGTGGTCTGACAAGTGCCAAGTAGAGTGGCATGATGACTTCTTTATCTCTGGGCTGGTGATGCCCTTGTTGATGGATCCCAGCACCTTGTTGGCTTTCTTTGCTGCAGCAGCACACTGTTTGCTCACATTGAGCCTGTTGTCCACCAAGACCCCCAGGTCCCTTTCCACAAGGCTGCTCTCTAGCCAATTGGATCCCCATCGGAACTGCACTCCTGGGTTATGTGTTCCCAGGTGCAAGACCTCCACGCTGAACTTCATAAAGTTCCTTCTAGCTCACTTCTCCAGTCTGTCTAGGACATCCTGGAGGGTGCCTCTGCCTTCTGGGATGTCAGCCTCTCCACTCATCTTGATCTGGTGGCACCTCCATTCCATCCCACCCTGAGTGGCTTCAGCTTCAAGGAGGTGAAGGACTAGTACCAGGACTTTCCCTTAGCAGCCAGTGCTTGATCTTAGGGACCTGCATGTCCCACAGCTCCTTTCCTGTCTCTGTCCCTGCATGATAATGCCTGGAGCCCCACCTAAAAGTGATTCAGCTGTTCTTTTTACTCACAGCACAAGGAAGAAGAACACCATGTCATCCTTCCTAATATCAGCCTCAGTGTTTGATAGGATTACCTGCTGTGTTCACTTGGCACTTGAACATTCAGACCTATCAATTTAATCTTAATTGTGCCCTTAATTTGATCATTGTGTTGTTCCACCTCTAACTGGCTTAGAGAAATCTGATAGTGAATTTGCCCTACAATGTGTTTGACTTAAGCATATGTTTGCTTGGTTGGTCTTTGTATAATATTAATGAGGCAGAGTACACAAATCAGTTTAGACTGTCAACTGGCAGCATGAATAATGAACTTGGGGGGGCAGAACTCCCCTTTGTACTGCACTCTACTACAAAACTAGAGCTTCTGTACAACAAAACCTGCCCCATCCTTCCTATGGCCATGCAGAGGGCCAGGCAGAGAATCCTGCTGCCAAACCAGGCAGGATTCCCTCAGCTGCATGTATTTCTGTCTATAGTTACTTCCTCTAAAAGCATTTCCAAATGCAGCGGGATAGGGAGGAAGAGTCAGGCATTGGCTACGCCTCTAACCAACTAAATAATTTTTTTCCCCTTAGTCTTTCAGCTCGTCTGCTACTTATCTTCATGCAGCCCCTTACAGTATTTCCCTGTGTCTGACCTGCCCTGTCCAGCTGGGAGGATGACAAGGGAGAAAAATCAGGCTGTAGAAACTGCCAGCCCCTTCCTCTAGTGGCTACAAATTCTCATCTTCTTGGGACCACTTGGGTGAGGTTACCCACAGGAATGCAGCCTGTGCAGAAGCAGGAGGGGTTGAGAGAAAGCAAAAGCCCCCAGACACTTTCCTCTGGGGAAACCAAGTGCACGCTGGACCAGTCCCACCTGGGCCTGCCCAGTCAGCCACTGGCTGTGGGTAACTGGGTGCCAGAAGCCTGGCAAGGATGGGCTCCCAGCAAGCACACTGCAGCTGGACTTGCAGGGAGAGCCCTGGATGCCCTGGCATGACATCTGCTCCATCCCCTGGGAAATGTTTGTATTTAATTAGAAGAGACTTAAGGCAAGAAAGATGAGTGCATCTGCAGGAGTAAACCATCACCGGGGTAGCTGCTTTCCTCCATGCAGGAGACAGAAGCAAAGGAACATTTAATCCTGTTGGCTGAGCAGAGCCAAACTAAGATCTACAGGGACATATCTGTGCAAATGCTGTGCGGTGACAAACAGCCTGGGTAACAGGATAAGCTTTATCTGAACAATCAGCCACTTCAGCTCAGCCTTCCAGGGCCACTGGCACCGGTCAGCAAGGGGTTGTCTGGGGACAACCAGCCCAGTAGAAGAGTCAAGAAAAGGAGCTACTGCTGAGCAGTCTGGCATTCTGCTGAATTTGGGCAACCTAGCCAAAAATCCTCAGTAAGCTCCCTCTTTGCCTAGAAACTGGCCTGTTACCAGCCCTCTTGGCAAAATCTTGCTGTTTTCCACCCCAAGATGGGAGGCTGCCCACCAGCACACCTCTGCAGCCCCCGTCTGTGGGCACAGCTGCCCCCTGCACACCAAGCAGGGGTTTTGGCCTCAGCAGCCTCTGTCCTCCCTCCATGCCACCCGCTTGCCTTTGGAGAGCTCTTGTGAGCCCAGGGATATTAATGATGCTGCCTTTTGATATGCAAACAGCGCGCTCATTACGCCTCTCGTCCCACATCCTCTGTGCTGTTAATTAAAGAGTGTGCAGGAGGCAGAAAATTATCATTGTCACATGCAAAATAAATCAACAGTGCTCAGACGGCTGCGCCCCAACCCCCCAAAGTGTACGTGGCAAGACCCCAGCGGATGGAGGGACACAGAGGGCACAGAGCTCAGGCAGATGAACCCCACAGCTATTGTGCAGCCATGGGCTGTGGCACTGAAAGATGGGGCCAGGCTGAGGGCAGCTGTGGCACAGGGGACAAATGCCTACCTCTTGGGCCACAGAGGCACTGGTGCCACTTGCCAGCTCCGTGCTGCTAATTGCCCAGCCTCTCTGGGGGCTCTGAGTGCCCACTTTCCATCAGTCCAGGGAAGGCTGGCTGAAATTTCTCTTCCCTGGCCCTTGCCTGGATGCTCACTGACAAAAGTAGAAACAGGTCATTTCAGTGCTGACCTTCATGGTGCCTCTGGTTCCTGGGGGAGTGGGACACCTGGATCCACCAGGGCACCTTGCAGGGAGGGTGGCAATGGTCAGTTGCATCTGATGGTGGGGCTTGGAGATCTGCTGCAGCCTGGAAGAAAGGCTAGCAGGGCTGATGTGCAAAACAAGCTAGTGTTTTCACCTCAAGGAGCCTTTTGGGGAGGGAGTGGCAAGCTGAAGGAAAAGGAGACAAGTGGGCAAGGATGCCCTGATTAGTCCCCAAAATGGTACTCCTCTCCCACCACTGCCCTGCCAGGGAAGGGGCTCTCCCAGGCCTTTTCCCAAGCTGCCTCTTGCCCCTCACCCACATCTCACCTTTCAAGCAACCAGCAGCTCTCTGGGGCTCTGAATCCAGTCCCTGCAGAAAGAAGCACCTGCAGCAATCAGGACAGATCAAAGGGAAGGATGGGAGCTGGAGCCCACAATTTCATTCTGCTTTAACTAAACAAGGAACTAAATTAACCTGTTAGTGAGCTGAGTGGAGACCACCCTGACCCACTTTCCCTTTTAGGTGGATTTGTATTCAACTAGAGAGTGTGCTGGCTGCAGTCACTCCCAGGGGCTGCCTCTCCTCTCTTTGCTGGACCAAAACCTCAGCTGTGACTCTCAAGCAGAGGAAGGTGCACCAAGAAATTCCAGGTCTCAGCACGTCTTTCCTTCCTCCTCACTGAATTAGAGAAGGAGGGATGGCAGTTTGTTCCCATGTGGGTTTGGGCATAGTTTTTGTCCTCTATAGCTGTGAAGGGAGCTGCTTTGATATGTAGAACAGACCTTAGCTAGAAGAACACATTGGGTTTTTTCCCTGCCTTTTTTTTTTTTTTTTTTTTTAATACAGCTTGTATTTGTCTCTGCTTTCAGGAAACATGGATTACTGCAGAAAGAAGGCTCCCACTCACTCCTCTCACAAAGCTGGTTAGAAATGGCAGAAACAGCAGGTGCCCTGTGGACAGTAATGAACTAACTCTCTGTCTTTTTGCACCAAACAAGAAGAACCTGATTTGTGACCCTCTGGAAAAGGGAGAGTTTGCAAGCAGGAAGCCTGATGCTTAGGATGGATGTTGCTCCTTTGCACTTTTTTACCCATCAAAATAAAAGCAAACTGTTGTAAGCTCTAGGCACAGCTAAAGGTTTGCTCCCTGGGAGCAAAACATCACCACTTGCTGGCCTCCTGGGACAGGCTTTAACTGCTGCTTGTTTTCACCACTTCCCTCTTTCTCCTCCCTGTTTCCAAGCAGAGGGTGTTTCTGTACCCCAGGAAGGAGGCTCTGCAGCTGGCCATGGGGTTGATGGAGCAGGTCAATGCTGTGGGACAGACCCCAGACCCCTGTGTCTCCCACATATCCAGTGAGAAGATGCTGGGAGTAGGCTCTAAGCAGCCCCTCAGGTATTTCTACTGCTACTAATTGTTGCTGGAGCCAGGTGATATTGTCCCTGCAGGGGCTTTGGAGTCTGTGCAGAGAGATGGTTTGTCATGCCCTCCTCTGGGATTTCCTCCTGCCTGCACTGGTGATTGTGCTTTGCCTCCATGATGTTCAGCATGGAGGAGGCCAAGGGAGCAGGCACTGGGAGGTGCCAGCTCGGGTCTCTTCAGAGGCAGAGGGCAAGCTGCTGCCTCAGCTAACCTGGCCATGACAAAGGTGGCCGTGACTCCATCACAGAGGGGATCACAGCAGACAGTTTCCCTGGGGCAGCAGAGGACACAGGACAGTGCTATTCCTTTTTTTTCCACCCCACTGTCTCAGGACAGGGAGGAAGTGGAAGATGCAAAGGCAACTTAGCCCAAACAACCCCGCTCCTTCACCTCCTCCCCACCCCATGGCTGTGTCTTTCCCCCATACCTCTAGCCTACCAGGCCCTTGCTGCAGTGCCAAGGGTCTGTAACCCCCTTGCCAGTGGTTATGTGCAGCTCCAGTGACCATGGGCTGCCCCTGCCCTTCAGCCTCCCTCCTGCTCCTCCTCCAAGTGGCACCATCCCTCTCTTTCTTCATCTCTGCACTCCCTCTGCCATCCCTCACTGCCTGAGCTTGTTACTCCTCACTTGTCCAGGCAGCAGGTGAGGAAGGCAGCTGGGACAAAGCAGCTGCTTTGCTGAATTTCAGATGCCCTCACACTTTGGCTCTGAGTGGTGCTAGAGCTTTGCTGATTCAAACTCTGCAAAGACTGGCAAGGTCTGGAGAGCTGCCCAGCATCGTGGGCACCACCTGTGATCCCTGGGGATAGAAGCTTTAGCAGGTAGGATAGTCTGAAGACCACCATGCTGGCTCATGGGCAACTGAATCCATCCTTGTGTGCCATGCCTTGTTGCACCCCCAGGGCTGCAGGACAACTTATAAATTTCTAGGAGGGATTGAGGACCCTGAGGACAGCAGGGAGGCTGGGAGTGCCCAGCATGGGTGGCTGGGATAGGAGGTGGCCAGTTTTTCCTGACTGCTTCAATGGTTTTCCCCGAGACCATAAAGTTTCTGAGGCTGTAGCCTATTCCTTACTCTGGAATTTTTCCCAGATTCCCTGTTACTCTTTAGTTTCTCTTCCACTCTTTGCCTGTTCCCACTCTCACTTCTGCCTGCAGCATCCCTGTAGCCCAAGGGGCACCAGGGCTCAGCCCTGCCTGCTTCTCCCCTGCAAACCCTGCCCAACAGCCACAGCTTTGCTGTACAGCCCTCCTGCATCAAAGTCAGCACCAGGGCTGCCCTCTTGAGTCCCTGTGCCCACAGTCCCACTCACCAAACCCTCCTTCCCTGCCTGCTGGGCCCCACTGAGCATCTCCAGCCCCTGCTGCCCCCCGTATCCATGGATGCAGGCTCTGGGGGGAGAAGCAGACAAGCACACACACTGTTCTGCCACGTGTGTGCAGTAAAAGACATACTTACAACAGCAGTTGTTATGACTGATCCAGTATAAAAATGACAGTAGGGAAATCCCAGTACTTCTATTGCTGAGATTTCCACAGTAACACATCCTGTGGCAGCTCCTTGGCTGGGATGTGCCCTGTGAGGAAGTGGCATTGCTCTTTCAGAGCCCCTGAGGATTTGACCCCAGTGCCACAGACAGGGGAAATATTATTTTGGAAGGATAAGAGGAATCACAGCTTTTTCTGCTATATTATATACCTTAAGATAACCAGTTGAATGTGAGTCAGTACTAATAGGTGCTACAAAATTTAAATACTTCACCTCACACTCAGTACATAGCTACACAGAAATATGAAGCACTTTGGATTAATATGCATTTAGTATAACAGACCAGTATTTAGTTTTTATTGAATTGCTGCATTTCTATGTCCTGGTATTAAATGTGCATCTACATGTTGGCTGTATAGGTACAGTGGATATTCAGATGTGATGCAGATCTAGAACTTTAAATGACCCTAAAGGAGTATTTTTGGTAAAGCACTCAATGACCAGAGGGCTGTTGTGGTCAGGCCCTTCAGGTTCCTGCTTGTGGGTCTTGTTGTTTTGAAGTAGCAGGAAAGGACAAAGAGTCTTGGCTATCAGGTGATGCTTTTTGAGGTGATGACACTGTCCATCAGTGCAGAAGTCTCTCACCTGCTTGCCAGGGTTGAGAGGAGCCAGGAGTGGAGCTCTGCTGCCCTCAGGGTGCATCCCAAGGGCCCAGCTCATCCATGAGCAGCTCCCTCCCCACAGACAGACCTCTCAGCTCCTGCCACTCAAACAGTGCAGCCTGGCTGCCACTTGGCTCTGAGGTGCAAAGATTGGAGTCCTCTAGAGATGTCACCCTGTCCTCTCTGCAGCTCTGCTCCCAGCAGCCTGGGGAGGAGAGGCCACACTGTGTACTCCCTGCTGCATGCAGCTCCCCAGCAGCTTGCTGGCACTTGATTCTCCCAGGAGTTTTGCCCAGGCTGATGTGAATTCTCTCCAATTGCCTCCTAGAGACCATTCTGCAGCCTTGGACCTGGATTACTAGGCAGCTTCCCACTTACTTTTTAGCCCTTCTCTCTAGCTCCATCCCTCTGCTCCTTCCTTCCCTGGGTATTTGCACATTGCTAGCCTGTCTCCATCTACCCCAGACAGACACAAGGCTCTTTTACTCTCTCTTCACTCACAAGCCTCTTCTCTTGGTTTTCTATGAACAGCCCCAGCCTGTTTCAGCCTCTGGCAAACACCCCAGGCTGCCCCAGGACACTTGTAGGGCTCTCCAGAGGCACAGATTGCCCATTGATTGCCTCAGCCATACCAAGAACACACACAACATCAAATCCTGCTCTCAGTTTCAACCTGTGGCTGTAGGGACCCATCACCCTTCTACCAAGCAAGACATGAAGCATAACCACCATACCAACCAAGAACTTTCCCTTCCTGTGCCTCACCCTACCTCACCTGGGCCTTTCCCCATCAGGAGAAGGCTGAGTTTCCCCATACAGTTCCTAGCCCTGGGAATTGGGCCTGGTAGCACTATTTGAAGATAAAAAGCCCATAGAAGTCATGGTATCCTCCATCCTTGAGGTTTTGCAAGACCTGGATAATGCTCTGACCTCATAGTTTACCCTTCTTTGAGCAGAAGGCTGGACTTGAGGTCCCTCTTCTAACCTCAGTTTTCCTGTGACCCAAGCCCCTTACCTCACACAGACATTTAGGGATGACCCTAGACAGTTCCTAAGCTGCAAGGGGCTAAACTCTGCTCAGGTTCAGATCAGGGGCAGCATATGCTCTGAAGGTCTCCTCTCACAGCCAAAAGCAGACACTCATGGCAATCTCCCTCCTCCATGCCTTAGCTCACTCATGGGGGTGTGTGTAGGGTCTCTGCAGACCCCCCAGCCTTCCCCTTTACTGCTTCCCTGGGGGAACCCCTCTTACCTTCACAGCAGCCTGTTCCAGCCATGGTGTGGATGAATGAGACTTCCTTTAGCAGAGATGGGAGGCATGCATCCTCTGCTGGGGGACCCAAATAAAATGAGCATTAAATGCACCAAAGCCTTACTCACTTGTTTATGGCTGATAGATTAGTTTGGCATTAAGTTTTTAACATTCCTGGCTTCTTGGCTCTGGATCAGGAAGCACAGGGGGATAGGGGAGGATGGCGGGGGCAGAAGAGACAGGTGGCATTGCAGGTGACAGGTGACACTTCTGCATGTTGGACACAACCTCACTCCCAGCTCAGGGGGAAAGCAATGAACCTTCCTGCCTGCTGCCCCTGGGGCTTCAAGGGCCTCTTGCCTGTAGGGAGAAGGAAGAGGGGACAGGTTTCCAGCAGGTACCAGGATTTCCACATGCTCTCCCACAGCACTGGCATCTCCAGCTGGGTCCAGCCAGATGCCTAATTTTGTCCCTTTCTCAGTGAGCCACAGCCATAGTCCATCACAGTGCAGGGTGGCTTCCCATTTCCAGCTCTTTGGCAAAGGTGGTGGCTACAGTTCCTTCCAGTAAGTGACTGAAATCCCTGCCTAGCTCTCCCCTGCCTCCCCAAAGGCTACTCAAGGTCAGCAGAAACTCTGACTCTGCAGTGGTCTCTGATTCCATCCCAAGGAGGCTGCAGGAATGGCCTGCAGGACTCAGAATTAGGATGTAGGCAGGTGAAATGAGATAAGCTCTAGTGGGAGGAGGGTGGACTGTAAATGGGGCACAGCCTGCACAGAGAAGGCTGTTTAAACTACAGCAGACCCAGAGCTGCTGAAGTTTATACTGGGAACTAAATCCAGGCCTTTCAACTATCCACACTCAGGGGTTTGAGGTGTCTTCTCACTTGCAGGGTTTAGCAGCATGAGTGATTTCAAAGGGAAGTGAAATGATGGTGAAAAGCAGCATCTTCAGCTGGAAGCAAAGAGCAGCTTTTGTGAAAATCATGCAAAAAGAGAAATCAATACAGCTCTAAAACAGGCATAACAAAAAGAACAAGTGAAGAACACAAGTGGTCCACCAAAATCAAACCAGAAGGTGCAAGCAAAGAGCTTGGGACAGCAAGAGAAACCACTGAGGAAGGACAAGGGTAGAGTCAGGACCTGAAGCATGTGGTGCTACAAAAGGGCTCAAGACATAAAACGTTCAGTACTGAGTACCCATGGTGTCCTGCTGTGGAGTTCAAGCCCCTTCTCTTTCCAAAGGTCTCATGTAGTGTGTGTGGAGAGCCAGCAAGGCTCCTGTGCTCCAGCTGGCTTCTCATACTGGTGGCTTCTGCTCCATCCATGACCCTGCCTTCTTTTTAGCTCCACTATGTGATATCTAAATATGCTCTTCAGGGGCTGAGACAGTCCCAAGATGTGTTGCTGGGTGCTGTGAGAAGAGAGAACAAACACAAATCTATACCACCATTCACTTTTGCAACGCAGAAACCTTTTCCATGGGCATCTCGTGTAGGCAGTGCCTCTGCAGAGCACAGGATTTCTAGCTCAGAGTACCTGCCTGCTCATTGCTTCAGCCTGAGAGGCTCCAGGGCATCTTCACAACTTCCCCTAGGGAGACCAGCCAGCATCCCATTCCCAGTCAGTGTCCTTGACTGCTCTTGTCCCAGTGTTGGTTCAGCAGCCTGGGATCAGCTCCAGAGTTATGCCTGGAGCAGAAGCAGCACTGAGGTGCAGGCTCAGCAGAAAAGGGGCCCTGTGGGGACAGGAGCTGCTCCCCTGTCCCCCCATCCAGCAGCACTGTCAGAACAGCCAGAGGCTGAAGAGCTGCAAGGGAGCAGGGACAGGAGTGGGAGGCATCAGAAGGTCTCAGAGTGATGTCAGAAGATGATCTTAGTGATCTTCTAAGTGATCTTAGAAGATCTGCTCCATCTGTATCATACAGCTAACCTGTGATTTTCATGCTCAGACGCTGACAGCAATACCCATGTGTACCCAAGCAGCAAACACCCTGGTACACCCCAGCTGGCATGCCTTGGCCCCTGTGCCACGGTGCTTTGGGCTCTTTGGTGAGCCTGGTGCCCACCTCCATCTGCCCCCATGTCCCCACGGGACAACCTAGAACTCCCTATCAGCATCTTGGCCAAAGCCTTGACTCTCCACCCTCCTTGCAGGTGAAGGCCGCTGACACCAAGCAACCCGCACGCCCAGGAACGCAGGAAGCTGAAACACCAGAGACACAGGGCTGGGGTGCCAGATGCTCCCTATTTGCAGGAGGGCCCCTTCTCCTGGGGCCCCCCAGTGTGCTTCCCCCTCCAGCCTGTGTTTGTGGGCAAGGCCCAGGCTGGCTCCAACTCCCTGAAAGGGCTCATTGTGGGAGGTGGCAGAGGCAGGGACACAGGCAGCATTGAGGGTGGGGGATGCCCCGTGCCCGGCCGCCGGCAGCCCCGACCTCCCCGGCCCCTCTGAAAGGCTGGTTTGTAACGCTGCTGGAGGATGAGGCACCTGGCATGCCCTCCTGGAGCTTTTAAATGAGATCAGCCTCTGCACTGTCACAGCTTGAGTAGCAGGAGCTAAAGGAGGGCTTTTCAGCCTCTGGGAGGGTGATCAGCCATTGGAATGGGCTGCCCAGGGAAGTAGTGGATTCTCCGTCCCTGGAGATATTTAAAAAGAGCCTGGATGTGGCACTCAGTGCCATGGGCTGGGAACCGCAGCGGGAGTGGATCAAGGGTTGGACTTGATGATCTCTGAGGTCCCTTCCAACCCAGCCCATTCTATGATTCTGTGATTCTGTGAGGCTGAGGGAGCTGGGGGTGTTCAGCCTGGAGAAGAGGAGGCTCAGGGGAGACCTCATTGCTCTCTACAACTCCCTGAAAGGAGGCTGGAGCCAGGGGGGGGTTGGGCTCTTTTCCCAGGCAACTTTCAACAAGACAAGAGGGCATGGTCTCAATTTGTTCCAGGGGAGGTTTAGGTTAGATATTAGAAAGAATTTCTTCATGGAGAGGGCTGCCCAGGGAAGTAGTGGATTCTCTGTCCCTGGAGATATTTAAAAAGAGCCTGGATGTGGCACTCAGTGCCATGGGCTGCGAAGCGCAGCGGTAGTGCATCAAGGGTTGGACTTGATGATCTCTGAGGTCCCTTCCAACCCAGCCCATTCTATGATTCTATGAATACAGAGGGGTCTGTTCCCTCCCATTTCCTGCCCATGCTCTGTAAAGCTCAGGCAGCCCGGCAGCCCCTGCTCTCTCTTTGCTGATGTTCCCCTGTGCTCCTTTTACCACCATCTCACCACCTGCTCTTCGGAATCCACATCCACCGGGTGCTGGGAAGAGCTGCAGACACCCCCTCTTGTCTTGGCCCTGCTGTGGGGGGCCCTCAGGCACCCATCCCTGCCAGCATCAAGACCAGGTGGTGTATGTATTTGTATATATTTGTATTTTTGTTCTTTATCCCATATGCTATTGCCTTTCCCCTGTTCTAGTAAATCTGTTTCCAATTTGATTTTTTTTTTTTTTTAAATTTCCAACTGTAAGTCTCTAGTCTTTATTCTTCATTGCTCCTTCTCAAAGTGTCAACTGAGTGTTCCCTGTGCTCTCTGCTCCCCACTCCTTGGGACAGAGCTCAGCAGGACTCTCAGCAGGCTGGGGAGGAAGCAGTGGCAGGACTCCAGCTCTTCTTGGCCTGCAGCAGCTCCTGCAGACACCAGTAAAGACGCAAAACAGAGGAAGGAAGGAAGGAAGGAAGGATGCCTGCTTGGGAAGCTGGCCCCAGGACATCCGGCAATAGCAGCCAGCACCTGCAGTGTGCTGCAGGAGAGGTCTCTCCGTCTCTCCTGCCCCACAGCTCCCAAGAGTTGTGTAAAAGGAGCAATTAATTCTGTGTAACCTGTCAGATGGTAAAAGATCTTTTGTCTCCCTTCTTTGGAGCCAAGAGGCTTTTGCCAACTGCACAGGCAGTGTGGAGGGTCAGGGCAGGGTGAAGAAGCAGCTCCCCATCTTTGCCAGCAGAAGACCCCATGGGGAGTGGGCTCACCCCCTTCCCTCCCAGGCCACCACTGCATGCTGGCAAGGAGAGAGGCATACCTGGTGGTATGGCAGCCCTTCCCTGTCTTCTGGATGCCATGGTGATTTTAGGAGGGGTCCTGGGGCTGGTACCTAACAGGGATCACAGCGTGGGCCTTCAGTGCACAGTTTTCTGCACACCCCAAGCAGTGTGGGGTGTGCAGAGTGGGTGTTCTTGGAGATGAAGAGAGACCCATCTGTCCTTAGACAGATGTTTGGGGTGCTTTCTGGGCTCACAGTGGCACCAGCTCACGTGCATCCCATGTGCCTGTGGGCTCCCATAGAGGCTTTGTGAACTTTGGACAATTTGGAATGAAATAAGAGACTCCATGGATGCCTCCTGCTTCCCCAGGGACTTAATGAGGGCTAATTTGAGGCTTTGCAGAATCATAAAACATCAAAAGGGCTGAGGAGGTAGAGCTGGTGCTGTGCATGCCAGTAGTGAGGGTCACGTCTGGCTCTCCAGCAGAGGCACAGCTCCAGGATGCTAGAGTATCCCAGCCAGATTTTTCTCTAGTCTCAAGCACTGAAAACCAGATCTAGCAGCCTCCCCATCTTCCCTGGGCATGGCCCAGTTCCTCCCAAGGTCCCTCTATTTTGAGGGCATCCAAATTAGATGTGGTGGCCATGATCATACAAGCCTCAGAGCAACTTAAAAAAACAAAACAAAACAAAACAAAAACAACAAAGCACTGAAAGTAACACTAAGCACCACAGAAAGTGGTAAATGATAAGTAACAATGAGCACCACACTAACTTCAACACCTTGCATCTTTCTGTTTCCAAACAAGGATACTAACCTGACCTGAAGCCTCTGAGTACTGGAACAGACCTGCTCCAAGGTCCAGCAGAACCTACTCCTCCAATGTCCATCACCTCAGCCTTGGGTAATTCCTGAGTGAGAGGTTCTCATTTCCACCTACATGCAGGACACCTGGTATCCAGGCTTAGCAGGTGGCAGGCTGTTGCCTTTCTCAGCCTTTGCAGAGGCTTTCAGTTGAGATACTGAGTGGCACAAATGATGGACAAATGCAAGGTGATGTGTGTATGCACTGGGGAGACAGCAGCACAAGGGCTAAAAGAAGGGCTGTATTCATAATCAAGGATGTGTTTCCACTTAATCAAGCTAATCACCACCAAGCCCAGGGCTTATTAGCCCCAGCACAGATGCCAAGCCAGCAGAAGACATCAGTGATACTGCTTTCTGTTAACCCACAAGGAACATAGCTGCAAAAAACAACTCTGAAAAAACAGAAAAGATCAGTCTGAAAAACTGACCATCACTGTCCAGCAAGAGGAATACTGGAATCACAGAGAAGAGCCAGTGACCAGACCCAGTACTCTAGGTTTTGCTTAAAGAAATATCTCATTACAGGCACTAAGAGAATCCTAAAGTGGGAAAAAAGCTTCTTAGAAAAAAGGTTCACACGTTTCAAAGGTATGGATTCCACAACTTCCTCAGGTGAAGTCTTCCAGTATTTAAGTCTTTTTAAGCATCCACCTCATGTATAGTTTAGGTTTTCCTTGCTAAGACAAAAAAGCACCAAAGGCTGATTATCCTGTTGAATACATTGGCTATCTCCTTACAACTGTCTCTTTACAACTACAAACCATATACTATAACTTAAAGGTATCTTAGGAAGAACAAGCCCACTTGAAATATTTCTGATAGGTCACACTATCCACAATGCTGACCTCTAGGATCCCTGCAGTTTTGGTTTTTTTTAACACTTCTGTCAAACATGTGGTCTGAAGTTGATTAAGGTGTTGCTGATCTAGAGCAAACAATGATTTCTCATGTGTTGTACCCCTGCTAATGCATTCTGAATGATTACTGTTTTCTTGCCAATATTGCTTTTTTTTTGCAAGAGCTTCTTACGGCTGGCTCTCTCTCCATGTGTATGTCCCAATAGAACCTCCAAACTTTTCCTACCCAAGTATGACTTTTCCTAGCCTAAGTATGTCACCACTTATTATTTCCAACTCATTTTATCACATCTGAGAGGCCTCCACCTTTATGTTTGCAGCTGTTCCCCCTATAAAATCTAGTTACACGCTCTACCTGTTGAGGATATAAAACCACAATTCCAAAAAAAAAAAGGATTTTTTTTTTCCTTCCTCCCCTGTCTTCTGGGTCACAGAGATCCTGAAGATCCCTGGGGAACATGCATCTTGGTGTTTCACAAAATATCACAGCGAATCACAGAATGTTAGGGATTGGCAGGGACCTTGAGAGATCAAGTCCAAACCCCCTGCCAGGACAGGATCAACTAGTGTAGGTCACCCATGAACACATCCAGGCAGGTTTTGAATATCTCCAAAGAAGACAGCACAACCTCCCTGGGCATCCTGTTCCAGTGTTCTGTCACCCTCACAGTGAAAAAGCTTTTTCTTGTATTTATGTGGAGGCTCCTATGCTCCAACTTGCACCCATTGTCCCTTGTCCTATCACTGGATATCACTGAGAAGAGCCTGGCTCCATCCTCCTGACACTTGCCCTTTACATATTTATAAACATTAATGAGGTCACCCTTCAATCTCCTCTTCTTCAAGATAAGGAGACTCAGCTTCCTCAGCCTTTCCTTGTAAGGGAGGTGTTCCCCTTCCTTAATCAATCTTTGTGGCTCTGCACTGGACTTTTTGAAGCAGTTCCCTGTTCTTTTTGAACTGAGGGACCTAGAACTGGACACAATATTCCAGATGCAGCCTCACCAGGGCAGAGCAGAGGGGAAGGAGAACTTCTCTTGACCTACTAGCCATCCCCCTTCTAATGCACCCCAGGATGCCATTGGCTTTCTTGGCCACAAGGACACATTGCTGCAAAGCATGAATGGGTAAAAACCTGCTTAGAGATTTTGTATAATAAAGTCACTTTTCCCTTGTATAAGATCTTAGTATCTTACACCATGATTAAGTGATCCCCTTTTAGGGGGGATCCCCTTCCACCCCCTTCCACCCACTTCCAGAAGTTTTCAAGACACACGAGTGTATGTACACAGAGCACCTTACCCTGCCAAGGCACGACATGAAGGTGGCAAGCAGGGCTGGCTCTGATGGACCAGCCAGTAGCTATGGGATCAAAGCAACCCTGAGAAATAGTTTCCTGAGGGGTTTTCTGCCAGTCAGAGGCAGCTGGGACTGGCAGGGAGGCAGCTGCACAGGGCTGGTCAGGGGTTGAGATGCTCCAAAGACCAATTGCTATTTAACCAGATTTTTAATCTCTAGTTTTCACTCACACTTTCACACACACAGCCTTTTCACACCAGAGAAACACAGTATCTCTTAGTAAATATCCACTGAAATTCACAAAACACGTTTTTTAATAATTTTTATTAAAAATACTGGAATCGGCATTAAAGTTACTACTGTATTTTCAACTCCCAAGGAAACAGGACTACAGAAGACTTGGCTAGAGTGTGACTTATGGGGCATGTTTAACAACATGAAGCCTGATGTTCTTCTCTAAAGAGAAGAAAACAAAAATAAAAGGGTATGTGAAAATTCAATAAGGCTTTTGGTACTGACTTAGGGTGTCCATCAGCAGGTGATTTTCCTGGTGACCTCAGCTCAAGGAAAGTGGAAACAGGCCTGGGAGGGGTGACAGTGGCTGGTGGCTGAGCAACAAGGCTGGGTAGAACTACAATGTGTCCCATTTATGTTGTTTTCTGTGCTAGGAGTAAGACAGACCACAGGAGGACCTAAGAACTGACCTTTCCTGGAAGGTTTCTGGGACCTAAGATGGAATGTTAAGAGGGCCATCAGTCCAGGCTAGTGACAAGTGTGTGGGGATCATGGTGGGCTAAGCAAGTGTGCCAAGCCAAAGGAGGATCCTTAGCTGAGATGGGTTAGCACATCTGCTCCCATGTAAAATCCAGGGATGCTCTCTGTGTTTGGTGCTTGTGGGGTCTGTGTTCCCAGACACTGGGCAGGCTGGAGAGACTGGCAAGAATGATAAAAATCCCAGAAACTTGTATTTTGTCATGAGAGATAGAGAAGTTTAGTCTATTAACTTCTCAGAGAGAAGGTTAAGAGGTGCCTTGTTCATGATCTATTAATACCTACACAAGAGAAACAGTTCAGATAGTAGATAGCCCTTTAATCTAACAAGAGAAGGCATAATGCAGTCCTGTGGCTGAAAGCCAAAACTCGATGCCTCCAGACTAGAAATAAGGGGCACAATTCACCATCAGGCTCCTCAAACCCTGAACAACTCACCCAGAGCAGTGATGGCCTCTCCTCTGAGCTGAAGGTGTGCCATGCCCTGCCAATGGCTCTGATGAAGGAATTACTGCACCCAAGTCTGTCACCCACAGGAGCAGGGCTGAACAGTTGTAACAACTATTTGGACCTTAATATCTTGGAATTTACAAATGGAAAGTTGATTGTGTTTATTTTTGTACAGAGGAGGAGAATCTCTCTTCCTGCCCCCTCCTTCCCCCCTCCCCCCTTGCAATTTAAAGCTGGACTTGCCCTGGCTCTTTGAAAGGAAAACCAAAAAGGAAGGGGAAGTGAAAGGCTGAGATAAATAAATACATCTTTCATTACATTACCAGTCCTGCACATGTGGAGTTCATGAGCTCAAGAGAAGTGATTATAGCATGAGCTGGTTATCACTGCTTCTGAACTACAGAAGGAAGTCAAGTCTGAAATATATTGTTAAAGTTCCTATGAACTTTATGAAGTTCAATGAGAAAGGATATTTCTGAAAGCCAAGTGTCCCCACAATATTCCAGACTCTGTCCCTTTAAGGTCAAGGTAATAAAAAAAAATCACTCTTTGAGAAATCTCAGATGGTGCTTCTATGGTGCTTAGGAATGATTTTGTAATTTCTCTGGCTTCACTCACCATGGGGCTCAGGCAGACTTCATAGAATCATAGAATCATAGAATCATAGAATGGGCTGGGTTGGAAGGGACCTCAGAGATCATCAAGTCCAACCCTTGATCCACTCCCGCTGCGGTTCCCAGCCCATGGCACTGAGTGCCACATCCAGGCTCTTTTTAAATATCTCCAGGGATGGAGAATCCACTACTTCCCTGGGCAGCCCATTCCAATGTCTGATCACCCTCTCCAAAACGAAATTCTTTCTAATATCCAACCTAAACCTCCCCTGGCACAACTTAAGTCCATGCCCTCTTGTCTTGCTGATAGCTGCCTGGGAAAAGAGCCCAACCCCCCCCTGGCTCCAGCCTCCTTTCAGGGAGTTGTAGAGAGCGATGAGGTCTCCCCTGAGCCTCCTCTTCTCCAGGCTGAACACCCCCAGCTCCCTCAGCCTCTCCTCACAGGACTTGTGCTGGATCCCTTCACCAGCCTGGTTGCCCCAAACTCCTCGCAGGGAAATGCAGCCACAGGAGAGGGGAGAAGGGGTGGCAGCCCCTCTTTCAGCACAGTCCTCCTGCTGCAATGCTCCCGTGGCCGCCAAGTTGCTGCAAGCAGCTGCCAGCAAGGAAAACAGCAGCTCTTTTCTCTGTGGCATACCTCACAATCCTCTGTGCATACTTGGCCAGTGGGGCAGCCACACAGTTTTTAGCATCTTGGTGCTGAGCTGTGCTTCCTTGCAGCATGGAAAGTCTTGGCCAGGCTGGAGGGGGGACCACCGTGACCACTGGAACCGAGCTCTGCAGCCCAGGGAGAGCCTCCTCTCCTCTGGCAGAAAAACTAGCATGCAGGTGGGTTTACAAATGCTATGGTACAACCTGACACAAACTCTCCAAACGCTTTGCTTAAGCACACAAATAGTAGTTTCTATTAGTCTGCCTTTAAATTTATGTGCCTTAATACATTGCTCTTAACGTTAACAGCATTTCCCAATATGTACGAGGGATGTAACACGTCCAGATTTCTGTGAGAACCATAATTTTGCTCCTGACTGCATTTTGAGTGATTAGAGCAGTAACCTTCATATCACCTTAACAGCCACATTGAGATTTTATTACATACATTCCCAAACAGATTATGTTGTTAAGGCAGATTTTTTGAACCATAACTCAAGAGGAGAAAATACAAAATCTTCGCAGAAATCTGTTGCTGGAGAGCATGGAAATTGGATGCTTTCAAACTGCTCAGATGGAAATGCGAAAAGGTGAGCTTTTTTGACTCTCCAAGTTATCAGCATCTTCTATGCTTTCCTGCTGAGAGTCACACGGGGGGAAAAAAGATGCCTTTTAAACAGAGGCAAATTTTCTTGATGAGGCTGTGGCACAGCCACAGCAGTCCACTCTGAAAGGCAAACTGGCCACAGACACACACCATGGAGACTAATGAATATTTTCATACGTACGAGCCAGAGACACAGAGCTATAACACACAAAATTTCAAAACCACAGCATCTCTCTTGATTAACACTTAAAATTCTTGAGAGCATCAGAAAATTCTATCTTGCCTAGCTGAAATTATCAGAGGCATCTGTTAATCCATTAACCCTGCTTTTTATATCTTTGTTCTTTTTTTTTTTTCTCAGTTTTTGTATCACTCAAATTTCATTCCTTTGTATGAGACCTGAGACAGCCATGATACCTTGACTGCCCTGGCGTCAGCATCACCATTTTAAGCCCAGGCATTGCAAAGACAGTCAATGCACATCATGGATATTTGGAAGTTCTCCAATCCTCTATGCCAATCTGGTAGGCAGGGGACAACACCCAGCACCTGGAGGTATGTGTCCAAGTATCTCTGGGATTGCTTTATGTTGTGGGGCACCATGGATTTTTGCAGACAGGCTTTGAAGACATCTCAGTGCCCAGATTGTTTTTGAGATGGTGTCTGAGAGGAGAAAACCCTTAGTCTTTGAAAAAAAACTGAGAAGCATGCAGGTGACTATTGGCTCTCATATTCTTACAGTGAGCCCCTATATTTACTCCTGGCACCTGTCCCTGTCCCAGCTTATGCCCTGCATGATCAAACTCCTTGAAATCCTGCTATTCCTGCACTTCCAGGATCCTAGTGGGAGTGGAGCAAAACTGTGCACCCACTCCCATCTCCTCCCCACCACTTGCTGGAGGTGCTGAGAAGTGGAAGCAGCATAGCGCAGTGCACACCACAAGCCCAGAGAGCTGCCCAAGGCTTGTGTATCACCTGGGGGTGGTGGTCAGGGCTATTGCAGGGGTAATTTGGGTCCATAGGTGAGGGGTTGACTATTCTGGGGCAGATGAAGCAGCAGGTTGTGTGTGTCCATGGAAGCTGGTGACCTGAGCAGGGATGTCACCTGATGACTGAAACCCTGAGGCCACTACAGCGTTTTCCAGGAGCAGCAGACAGTGTGGTTCTTCCCCAGCTCTGGGAAGAGAGTCAGGACAGGAAGGAGCTTTGGTCCTTGTCTTGCACACGGTGTTGGAAGACGGGCATGAGAGCAGCTTCAGGGCTTCCTCAATCAAAACAGGGATACACTAATGCAATAGCACCGTATAATGAATGCTACGATGGGGAGCTGTTGCTATGGTGAGGGAAATAATATTTAAGCTCCAACTGTTTATAAATATAAAATCCATACAAAGTTTTCTAAAATTAGATTCAGGGGGCTAGGTCTGTCAGTATATTGTAAAATACTTGAGAAATACTGGTATTTTTGGACACACAAAATCCGGATATTCCGAAAATACCAAGTGCAAGTCCAAAATGCTAAACATTAAAAGTGATGACTCTGCTGTTACTCTTTCTGAGACTAAAAGGCAACCTCATAGCCTTAAACTTGCTGTCCCTGCCTGGCAGACCTTTGAGAGTGGAGGCGAGAGCAGTATTCCCAGGGATTTATTTTCCTCTCCTCCCGCAGTGCAGGGACCTGTGCTCTGCTGTTTCTCATAGCCCATTCACCAAGGAAAGTTTTTCTGAGCTGCTGATGAACGTGCTGGTATCGTGACCTCCCAGCTGCACTGTGAGAATCCTACAGAGGTGAAGATTTGGAAATCCCTGATATAGGGAGGCAGCACCTTCAGACATGAGGGGGTTGTCAGGAGCTGGGTGTTGTTCTCATGAACGTCAGAAGAAATCTGTGGTTCCTTGTAATGTCCAGGCAGCACGAAACGTGTATAAAGTAAAATGGAGATATAAAAAAAATGAATTATCTGTAGTAGCATCTCCAGAAGCATAAGCTGGCTCTCAGCAGCAAATGCCATTTCAGTGGAGGTGCAGTTAAAGTGCTGAAAACACAGCTCAGTTGCCAACCGTCTGATGAAAAGGAAACATTCAAAGTTGCCAGAAGCAAAAAGTCCAACCCGTTTCGAGGGGCTGAAAAGAAGCAGAACACGGGAGGAACCTGGCCATTAGAACACAGCGGCCTCAAGAGCCCTGACATTCTCTTGTATTTTATTTGTCACCTTCCCTGGTGGCCGGGATGACACCCCACAGTATCCCCTCCCCGCCGCGGATGATTTTTTGGTCCTTTTTCGTAGCAGTGAGTGGCAGCGCAGGGAGGATTCTTGGCGCTGGAGCTTTAGTCCCCATGACAATATTTATTTTTTTTTCTGATGAGCGAAGGCCACCGGAAAATCAGCGAATAAATGCGCATCGCCATCGCTACCAAACCCGGGGGGGGCCTGGGAGGGGGGAAGGCATCCAGCCCCGTGTCTGTGGAGTGGCCTGACCCCACCCTCGGGGACACCCGTGTTCCCTGCGTGGGGGGGTCGGGTCTTTTGGGGAGAACCACCGAGCCCTCCCCAGCGGCAGGAGGGGTCTGCCCGCCCCTCTTGAGAGGGGGAAAAACAAAAAAAAAAAAGCGGAAAACGGAGAGTTTCCTGCTGGCCAAAGCCAGGAGCAAAGCCACAGGGCGTAGGGAGGGAGGGAGTGGGAGAAAAGGGGGGGGGTGTGGGTAACGCGGGGCGGTGGCAACGCGGGGCGGTGCGGAGGCGCTGCCTGTGCCTGTGCGCTGCGCTGCGCTGCTTGTGCGCGCTGCCGGGCGGCCCGGAGGAGGGAGAGAGGGAAGGGAGGGAGGGAAGGAAGAAGCGACTGCAGCCCCCTCCCCTGCCCTCCGGCACGGCGTGGAGGGGCGGTCCCGCTGCCCACAGGGGCAGGGCAGGCTGCTGGTAGGGATGAGACCCCGCGGTGAGGCCCGCTGAGGTCCGCCGCCAGCCTCCCCCCCCCCCGGGCCGGGCCGGGCTCGGCGTCCTCCGAGCCAGAGGAGCCGCGGCGGAGCCGGACAGGGATGCGGGGGGAACCCGCCGCGGGGCTCCGCCAGGTAAGGGGCGCTGGGGAATGTGTGTGTGTGTGGGGGGGAGCGGATCTGCGGGGGTGTCCTGGGGCGAGGAGAGCCTGGGCTTCCCCCGCCACCAACTTTCCGGCCAGCCAGACATCACCCGAGGCGGCGGGAGGGAGTTTTCCATCCTCCTCCCCAGCGCCGGCTCCGGCGGGACCCCCTCCCCAGCTGCCAGCGCCCGGGAAGCGGCGTCCGGGGCTGCCTAAAAGGGGAGAGGCAGCCCTGAAACCCGAGAATCGGCGGGGGGAAGGAGCTGCGGCGAAACTTGGGGTGTTGGTGGGTGAGGAAGCTTAGGAGTGAGTCCCCGGTGGCAGAGGGGAGGCCAAATGCCCTGCCCGGTAGTGTGAGCCGTGCCAACCATAGGAAGAAGCGCCCCGGTATATGAAAGTGGTCTGATAAACCTGCCGTAAGGACGCAGGCTAGAGAGAAAAGCTCTCAGAGAGAGTCTGAAGCACGCCATGGCATGGAGCAGTGCTGTAAGAGAGCTGCCTGGTTCAAGGTTCGGGCTCCCGGCTCGGCCGTGGGCTGGGTCCGGTGCAAAGAGGTTTGAAAGGTGGTGAATGGGAGCGTTCATCCCAAATGAACCTTCCAGCTCCTGCCAGGGGAGCACTCCGGGAGGGAGGGAGCAAGCATGCACAAACAGGCTTGTGGATGGCTCAGGGGAAGGTGGAGAGCACAGAGACACAAATTGTATCGGGTTTACCCAGGCATTTGCATCCTCGGGAAAGAGACAGCTGCAGTTCAGCAGATAAGATGAGGGATAAACAGGCACAGGTGGATGTTGTGGTAAGAAAAGTCTGGGTCTGTCTGGGGTTGGCATTACTTGATAGTGATTAATTAACTCAAAATGTGCATGCTGAGTGCCAATAGGAACAAAACGAAATCCCCGTTGAAAACTCCGTGATCGTTTAAGTGCTGGTCAAAGTGGGCAGTGATCTTCCAGTGCAAAGCATCCCTGTGAAACGCAGAGATAGGGGACCAGGGTACATGCCAGGAGCGGCTTTGAACACTGGGGTTCTGTGTCTTGTCATCAGAAACGTGTCCCAGGAGGTGACACACGTAAGAGCGGTCAGTTTGGGTTTTAGGGTCATGAAGCACCTCCACTGGGTGTACAGTGTGGTGCTTGCCCTGGGAAGGTGGTAAGTGTGGGTCCCCAGTACTTGAAGCTTGACCATAGGGAAGCTCTAGTGCTGTAAAACTGAAGGCTTACTGCCACTCCATCAGCATCTTGTTGGTGGGCCTTGCTGTGTGGGAGGCTTGGGCACAGAGACCTGCCCTGCTCATGCATCTGTTGTATCATGCCAAAGCAGGTAGTGCTTATGATGAGGAGAAGAGGGGGAGAGGGCCTGCTCTGTGACGCTTTTTTGCCCCCCCTCCCCCCCCCCCCAATTCTGCTGGGGAGTGGTGGGGTGCAAGCTGTGCACACCCAGGGTGGGTGGGCCACAGGCATGCTTTGTGCCTGCCAGGATTCACAGAGCTACAAGCATGAGGAAACTACTACGACCGAGTAGGGTGCTTGTCATTAAGCCCCTTGGGGAGCCCATCTTCCCTACCTCAGCGGCCCCAACGTGTTGTTTGATGAGAGAAACTCTTAACTTGATGGGAGGACGCTGGGAAGTGGTAGGACCCGTTGCCAGTGGGTCCTTGGCCGAGAGTTGTTTTGCAACCCTGCAAGTTAGTTTCCATGCCTGGGTGGCAAGGTGGGGGGAATGGGACCGCAGGAGCCAGACTTGGCCAGGCAGGGAGGCACCACGGGTGCTGGCTGCAGCTCCCCCATCCCCTGACCAGCCCCTCAGCAAGCTCCTCTGCACTGGGCAGAGCACCCAGGGATGTTTCTTGCCAGGCAGGGGACTGGGGTGGGGGCTGATTGGTTCCTGAAACTGGTGCTGTGAACTCTGTGGGGCTACTGTGCATTCTCTTGGAGAATGATGAGTGGTTGTCTGCCGTGAGGCACTTCTTGGGATGTGTCCCCTGGCGTGTGTGCTGCAGCAATACCTTCCAAGTACTGCAGTCACGCTTGTGTCAGGAGAGGGCTTTTTTGGCTTACAACTCCTGGCTTGGGCTTCTCCTCACGTGAGGTGTGCTCACACAACCCCCCTGCACCAACACGAGTGTGCCCAAGCGTGTGGGCAGCCAGCCCTGCCCGGTCCCTGTGCTCACCCACCCACTGCTCTGGCACCGAGACTGCAGCACGTCCTGGGCATTTGCTGCTCATAGTTGTGTTTTCCAGCTGGTCCCAAAGTCCTGAGTCACTCTGCCGTTACCATGGAAACAGCCTTGCTGGCGGGAATCAGTTTTGGGGGTAGAGGGTGCCAGGAGCTGGACCAGCACCGGGCAGTCCCCAGGGAGGACTCACAGGATGCGGGCTCTCTTCCAGTGCATCGCCCTGGTACTGGGGCTTATGCTGGGGCTGGAGCAGTCACCTGCATGCTACAGACCTTTGCACCTTCTCCTGCTCCCTTTACCCTTCTTCCCTGCCATGGGGAAGTGCAGCAGGATGTCCCTGGCGGTGGTGAGGGACCCAGGGGTGAGCCCATCCAGGCCAAAGGCACAACTTCTGAGGAGCTCCTGAGAAAGCAGGTTTTTAAAACTGCCCTGTGAAAAAGCCTTGGATGCACAGCACTGGCAGTATCAGTTACTGCAGGGTCTGCCTTAGAGCTGCTATCACCCTTGAATTGCCCAAATGCAGCCACCTCTAGGGAGCATCAGGGGAACCTGCAAGGAAAGCTTGGGGATGGAAACAGGGCAGACACGCGCCCGGAGATGCTGTGAGAGTCCATCAAAACCAGCTTTACCAAGTCCAGGGCACTGCCCTGTGCAGCACCTGACAGTTTTTGGAGGGGAGAAGACATGAGTTGTACTGATCCCTGCAGCAGCCATGCTGAGTCCAGTCTAGTGCCGGAGCTCTGCTGCCAGTGCTGAGGTCCTGCTGTGTAGTTCTAAAAGCAGGTCATTCCCATCAAACCTGGGCAGACCATTGTCCCCAAAGCAGGAGTCCACCACTTGCCATCTCCTGGGCCTCTGCTGTGCTGCACCTGGCCAGCCACAACCACTGCTCTCGGTGCCGGTGACTCATGGATGCCATTTGGCTTAATTCATTGCCTCCTATCTCCCCGGTGCTCCTGGGCTGTCTTGCTGGCTTCTCACCTGCTCATCCTCCCTGGAGTGGTGCCGGGAGGCAGGAGAGGAGGAGGAAGAGAAGGAGGAAGGCAGGTGATTATGCACCCACTGCCGTTTTTCAGGTGTGTGGGGTTGGGGAGCTGCACGGACTGTGCCCATCCTGTCACTTCTGGGCTCGAGGCTGTGGGAAGCAGGGCAGGGGAGAGAAAAGGCTCAAACACCTTCCTTTTCCTATAGATAACACTCCTGTCCCTGTGCCAGGCCCTGGCCAGCCTCCTGCAGTGCTTGGAGCTGGATGCCACGCACCCTCTGTGGACAGCCTGATCCTGATGCGAATGCAGACAGACAGACAGACAGAGATGCAGGCAAGGCAGGGGAACAAAGTCTGGGATGCTGTGACCAGAGAGATATTAGGCTTGGGGAAGGGACAGTATTGATTCCAGCACAGCACAAAAAGAGCCCACACGTCTTCTTGCAGGCCCCTTGCAGTGCCAGTAGTGCTGGGGGACTGGAAGGTACCAGTTAACTTACCCCCCACCCCAGTTCTCCATCTCACCCCCATCTGCCTGGAGGGACCAGACTTGGCTCCCACTCTCAGGCTGCATTTGCTCATTGCTTTGGTGGAGCAGAGCTGGACGCAGAGCAGAGGGAGGTTTCGGTGGGGAAAACTTTATAGAATGGAAACATCTGTGAGGTCAGCATTTTGGATGACTTGTTTGGTCACAGCATCTCATAATCTAGGGCTGAGTAGCCCAAACAGCACATGGCTCACACAGGACTGTCACATACAGCCCCGCATGGACATGGCCCTTATTCCAGCTGCTGGTTTGGACTGCTGGGCCCCATATGGTGTCTGCAAAGGGAACAGGCTAATTTAAGAAGAAGGTCCTTCCAGGCAGGGGTAGGAGAGCAAATGGTTATCCTGCTGCACGTGTGTGTAGGAGACATCCTCCCCCAGCATGTCTGCTGCAGCTGCTGCTCAGCGAGGCTGCTCTGAGCCATGTGGAGCCACGCACAGCTCCTCCTCAGCTGATGTTTCACACCAGCCCAGCTCTGTCCGACAGATGAGCAAGGGGGAATGTGAGTGGAAGCGATCCCCAGCTGTGCCAGCAGCTCCTGGGTGCTGTTGCTTTCAGAGCACCTGTTGTCCCTGGAGTGTGGGGCTGGGCTGAGCAGAAACCGTGTCCCCTGAGGAGAAGCAGTGATGGAAGGAGATGAGAGCCAGCTAGGGGCTGAGTGGAGGCTCTGGCTGGTTTTAAAGGCCACAGATGAGACATTGGGGAGGGAAGCCTGCTGCAAACCTGCCCCTCCCTGTCTGTGGCTCAACAGATGGGGCAGGACACACACAAAGGTTGATGGAGTGAATCAGCACCCCCGTTTCTTCCCCTCTGCAGCTTGGTGCATTGTGAAGGGGAGTAGGTCTGCAGCGTGTTTCTCCCACATTCTTCAACGATCCAAGTTGTAACTTCTCCAGTAGAAACTGAGGTTTTGTGTGAAGGATGCAGTGTGGCTGGCTATCACTAGAGTGCAGGAAAGCATTCTGGCTGCTGCAGCTTCCACCTAGGCAGCATTCCGGAACCACCTGGCCCAGGAGGTGCCAGCAGGGACCATCCTGTCCTGCTCTGACTTAGCAGACCTGGTAGAAGACTTTATCCGAGGGCTACTTTATCCCATGTGGACATTGTGACCAGGTGTCAATCTTGCAGGGCAGGTAACCCCAGATCAGGTGCAACAACAGCCAAATGTCTACGACTTCTGTCCCCAGCCACATGCCATGTCCCTGGCAGGCAGCATCCCAAGAGCATGTGAGCCTTATTCAAAGCATAATTTGGGGTATAAATCATGGCTCTTCATGCACAGACATGGCGATGGCTGGCAGGAGGTGGCCTGCAACAGCTGTGCTGGAGCCCCCCCTGAATCATGGGATGCTGAAAAACCTGCTCCTGGCAAGAGATCTCTGGAGCTGGCAGCTCCTGTAGCCTCCTGCCTCAGCCTGGGGTGAGCTGATGGGGAAACTGCTAAATAATAAAATAATAATTTTTGAAAGGAAGGAGGTTTTTGGTTATTTTTTAACTCACCTGCAGATCTGAGTAGCCTTCCTGACATCACTCACTGGGTGCCAGGGTTTCTCTGTGGAGTGGGACATGTTGAGGAGATGGGAACATTGTGTGCCAGCAGCCAGAGGCTCTGTGAGGGATGCACGCCAGGAGAGTTTCACCTTCCCAAGCCCATCAGGATTTCAGTGTCTTCTGGGCTTGAACAGGCCCCATGTGCAGAATCTATCACTTGCCCATTAGCTTCCCTCAGAGCCCTTGGACAAGTAGTGACAGCAGTGGCTCTGACAGTCCCACCCTTTGTCTCCAGTGTGCAGGGGAAATTCAAAACTGGTGCTAATACTGGAATGTCTCTCCTGCACAGGGATTTTTGGCTTTCTTGGGGGTTCTGGGATGAGTGAGCTACCTCCTGCTCCCCAGCCCTGCTGGCCTTGGGAAGCAAGAGCAGGTGAATGTGAAGCCCTGTGCTTTGGAGAGCAGTAGGCTAGTCTATCAATGTTTTTACATATAGTTTTTTATATATATATAACAACCATATATATATACTATATTAATATATAGTTTTTTACATATAGTTATATATATATAAAACTATATATTTATAGTATATAATAGATATCTATTATATCTAATTAATATATGTAATAATATTTTAAATATATATTATATATATATGTTATTGTCTCCTCCCTGAAAGTGTTCAAGGCCAGATTGGATGGGGCCTTGAGCAGCCTGGTTTAGTGGGAGGTGTCCCTGCCCATGCAGGGGGATGGGAACTGGATGATCCTTGAGGTCCATTCCAACCCAAACCATTCCATGACTCTGTAATTTTGTTAGTGAACAGGGGAGGAGATGTGGAAGCAGCACTGCAGACACACCCTTCCCAGCAACACCCCAGCTCCCTGGGCACAGCAGGGTTGCTCCTCCCCTAACTGTCCCTGAGCATCCCATCTGAGCATCCTGCTCACCTTCCCCTTCCCTTACCCACATGTAGGCAGTAGCAAGGCAGGGGTTAGCACCATCAGAATAAAGTTGGCTTGTGCAACTACAGTCACCCTCTTCCCTGAACTCACCTCTGGTGCCTGGGGCTTCTGCCACTGCACTCTTGCCAACAGAGGATGAAGGGGGATGCAGTTTTTCATGTTTCCTCCTTCACAGTATTGTTTTCCTTCCTCTACTTCTCAGAATAGGAGGGGAACCTGAGCGCCAGAGTTGAGCAAGATCTGGCCAACACCACAATCTCAGTGCTGGGAGCACATGGGTCTGGCAGCTAGGAAACAGGTCTGGCTCCTGCTCATCCCCAGAGGCTGACAGAATGAGCTGGCCTGGCTGGTGGACCTCTAAGCAAAGTTTGCAGCTGCAGGAGAGCCATTGCTGCTCTCCCAAGCAGGAGGTTGTTGGCCTGGATGGGGCCACGCCGTATGTTGCCAGCTGGCTAGTAAGGATGGAGACAAACCTCTCAAGGTGGTGCTGGGCACCATCCCCTGCCCTGTCCTTGCACTGGGTGTTGAAGAGTGGATGGGGTGACAAGTAATTGGCAGGGCAGCTGGAGCAGAGGGTTCAGAGCAGCTGGATTGAGGCACAGAGATGGTGTGGCCACTGGGCTTAACAAACTCCTGCCTGGGTCACAGGGCATGGGGTGATCTGTGGGGCACAGGATTTATGTACATCCCAAGCCTGGAAAGAAGCAGTCCCTGAGGCTGAAGTCTTGCCTGGAAGTGTCTCTCCTGGCTTGCCAGCCTCTTCCTGGTCCTCCTCTGTTCTGAAACAGGACTCTACAGTGCTCAACTGGTGTCCATGTGGTTTTGGCTGATGTAAATGCATTGGAATGGTGTTTGTAGGCATCCCCAGCAGTAGTAGGATGCTTGGGTCCTCCTTGACAGTCTTTCCTCAATCTGTGACTTCTCTGTTGGGTTGCAGACACCGAGAAGACCTGTGAGGAAGCTCCATGAAGTTGACCAGCCATGCAATGTTCCTGGAAGGCTGTCCTCCTACTAGCCTTGGCATCCATTGCAATTCAGTACACAGCAATCCGGACCTTCACTGCCAAGTCCTTCCACAGCTGCCCCGTACCCAACCCCATGAACTGCAGCCTGAGCCAGGACCCCGATGGGGCTGACAGGCTGTGTGATGAGAGCCCCACTTTTGTGTACAACCTCTCCCGGAAGACCCACGTCCTCATCCTCGCCACCACCCGCAGTGGTTCCTCGTTTGTTGGGCAGCTGTTTAACCAGCACTTTGATGTCTTCTATTTATTTGAGCCTCTCTACCATGTCCAGTACACCCTGATCCCAAAGCTGACCCAGAGCAAGAGTACAATGGACAGGCGGGTCATGCTGGGGGCCAGCCGAGACCTGCTGAGGAGTCTGTACGACTGTGACCTCTACTTCTTGGAGAACTACATCAAACCCCAGCCTGTCAACCACACCACCGACCGCCTCTTCCGCAGGGGAGCCAGCAAAGCCTTGTGCTCACCTCCTGTCTGTGAGTCCCTGGCAGCTGTGGATCTCCACCTGGAGGAGGGAGACTGCGTTAAGAAGTGCGGGACTTTGAACCTGACGCTGGCCACCGAGTCCTGCCGAGAGCACGGGCACGTGGCCATCAAAACTGTGAGGGTGCCTGAAGTCAGCGACCTCCGGGCCCTTGTGGAGGACCCGCGGCTGAACCTGAAGGTCATCCAGCTGGTGAGGGACCCTCGGGGCATCCTGGCGTCCCGGAGCGAGACTTTCCGGGATACCTACCGTCTGTGGAGGATCTGGGATGGCACCGGCAGGAAACCGTACAACCTGGATGTCAGCCAGCTCACCACAGTCTGCGAGGACTTCTGGAATTCCGTGTCCACCGGCCTCAACCGACCCCCGTGGCTCAAGGGCAAGTACATGTTGGTGCGGTACGAAGATCTGGCCAGGAACCCCATGAAAAAGACTGAGGAGATCTATGATTTCCTGGGCATCCCCATGGACAGAAACGTCGAGCGCTGGATACAGAACAACACCCGAGGAGACAGATCCTCCTCCAAGCACAAGTACGGGACGGTGCGCAACTCGGCGGCGACGGCGGAGAAGTGGCGGTTCCGGCTGTCCTACGAGATCGTGGCGTTCACCCAGCACGCCTGCCAGCAGGTGCTGGCCCAGCTCGGCTACAAAACTGCCAGCTCGGAGGAGGAGCTGAAGAACCTCTCCATCAGCCTGGTGGAGGAGAGAGACTTTCTGCCTTTCTCCTAAAGCAGCCCTGGGGCAGAGCTGGGGGAGAGGGAGTACAGGCGGGGAGGGGTTGGTTTTGATATGAACTGTTTCTAATTGTTGCCTTATTTTATTTTCTTTCATTTTGTTTCCCCCCTCTTGTCTTTTTCTCTCCACGATTTGCACTAAACGTTGAGCAGGAATCTCAGCAGAGTCCAGGGGAAGCAATTGCTGCCCCTCAACATGTTTCGGACATGAGAGGAGTTGGGTCTCTACAAGCAAGAGCTAGAACTGTGGATGGGTAACAATGTTTACAAAACACAAAATGTATATATCTATATAAAGCAACCTTCAAGCTTTCCAAACTGAAGGGTACCTGGGGTACTGTACTTTTGCACTGTTTACTTTTACAATGTAAGAGGTAAATATAAATATAATTTATGAATGGTGTCATCCCCTCCAGAATAACTTCCCTTGCCCCCAAAAAGCAGGTTAGACTGGAAGCTGAATGTTGAACAACCTCCTCATTTTCAATCTCGCTGTGACATGTCTGTTTAAATTCTGTTACTGGGCTGAGCAGTTGGTAAGCTGCTCATACATGGTTGTTTGGTAACACCTGTGGTATTTCTTAGTGCCAGAAATCCACAAAAAGAAAAAAAAAAAAAAAAAAAAAAAGTGATTGGGTAGTTTGGTAAAGGTCCAGCACATTTAATGCTTTATTTCTGTGTTTTCTGTAAATAAAAGTGCAATAAAACCTACCTGGGGGTGAACTTCACCTGAAGGACCTCAATGACTGAGCTGGGGTGTCTGCACCAAGAGAGAAGGAGCAGCATCTCCTGGTGTCCCCAGCTCCTATAGGGTTGGGAGCAGGTGGGGGAAGGCTGGGGGAGCCACACCACGGTCTGCCAGGCCAGCTGGGAGCCACGGTCCTCCTCAACCTTGGACATGTGGAAATGCAAGTAGTTAAGCCAAAAAGTGAGACCCTGCAGCCATTTACAGACCTGAGAGAGACCTTGTTGTCCTCTGGCCCATGTCCCCAGGCCCTGCTGCAGAGTGCCCACAGCACCAGCACAGGGACCCCGGCCCCACCTGGCTGCCCCTCATTGCCCCACCACTACCACATCTAATGCTGCTCATGCCCTGGAGTGACAGAGGAAAGCGCTCCACTTCAGGTCATAAAACTGCCAAAAATGAAAATAAGTAAACAAGAAGATGGTCCTGGCACTGCACAAGTTGTTTTTGTGAGCTGCCTGCTCTCTACAGAGGCAGAGGCTGGCACAAAGCAGAGGAAAGCAGAGGAAAGCAGAGGAAAGCAGAGGAAAGCAGAGCAAAGCAGAGCAAAGCAGAGGAAAGCAGAGCAGAGCAAAGCAGAGCAAAGCAGAGCAGAGCAAAACAGAGCAGAGCAGAGCAATGAAGAGCAAAGCAGAGCAAAGCAGAGCAAAGCAAAGGAAAGCAGAGTAGCTGAATGGAGAAGCTGGGCAGGAAGGGCAGGAGCAGTGTTGCACCGCAGGACAGTGTCAAAAGCCTGATGCAAGACGTCTCCCGTCTGTTTGATCTCTGCCTGCTGGAACAGTCCAGCTGAGACACACACAGTGCTCCCAACAACCCAGCCCTCCAGGCGGTTCCTGAGGACCTCAGGCAGCTGCAGATGGGAAGCCCCTGGGGCCGAGCTCCAGGGGACAGAGGACAACAACGCCTCAGCAGTTTCCCAGCTCCTTTGCTCCTGGACTCACAGAGATGTGACCGCAGCTGGTCACATCCACCCAGAGCTGCATGCACACTCCCGGCACTTGACTCACTTCTGCCACAGATGTGTTTGAGCTGCCCACAGCCCACACAGAGGTCTCTTCTCCAATGCTCTTTTCTGAAGTCTGCTGCTCACCAGCTTCCAGCCTAAGGTCCTACTTGGGAGAGGGTGAGACTGGGCACTGCAGTTGCACACCCACCACCTGGGTGAGGCAGGGGAAAGCTGTAATTACATGGCATTTTTCAGCATCCTTTTCCCCTTTAGAGACCTCTGGAGGGCCAGCTTGTTAGTGTTTTGCAAACTGGCTTAACATGGCAAACTTGCTCCAGCTGAGCTGCAAAAACTGTTGAGCAGGGGTGATTGCATCTGACGGCCTCTCCTCAGGGCTTGCAGCTGGAGGAGCTGTAATTCGGCTGTGCTGTCTGCAAGGTGACATAGCCAGCTCCATCTCCGTGAGGAAGAACGGGGTGACAGTGTGCATGTGTTGTGGGATGGGCATTTCTTCCATCTGCCTCCCTACAGAGGCATGGAGGCAGCTCCTGGGAGAAACCTCCACCCCAGGCACCTTCATTCATGGCCAGCAGCAATGTGTCTTCACCTTATCCTCTCCACTGCCGAACCTGCTCCTGCCACCAGCTCCCTGCATCCCAAGCCTTGCTGCCCCAGCTGTGTCTGCAGGCAATGACAGAGCAGTAGGGCAGGTGGCAGAGGTGGCTGCAGCCAGCACCATCAGCTTGCTGCTCTTACTAAGCAGCTGGCAGCAAAACCCAGACCAAAAAAAAATGGCTTGATTGCTCTGTTATCAGTTACTAAATTAATACTCTTGCCAGCACGTAGCAAATGCTGAGCTCTTGGCCCCTGTCCTCGTCCCAGTGAAAGGGACACTCTGTCTGGGGACTGACACTGCACAGCCCAGCCATTGGGCTGCAATCCTCCCTTAGAATCACAGACTCATAGAATCATAGAACTGGCTGGGTTGGAAGGGACCTCAGAGATCATCAAGTCCAACCCTTGATCCACTCCCGCTGCGGTTCCCAGCCCATGGCACTGAGTGCCACATCCAGGCTCTTTTTAAATATCTCCAGGGATGGAGAATCCACTACTTCCCTGGGCAGCCCATTCCAATGTCTGATCACCCTCTCCAAAACGAAATTCTTTCTAATATCCAGCCTAAACCTCCCCTGGCACAACTTAAGTCCATGCCCTCTTGTCTTGCTGATAGTTGCCTGGGAAAAGAGCCCAACCCCCCCTGGCTCCAGCCTCCTTTCAGGGAGTTGTAGAGAGCGATGAGGTCTCCCCTGAGCCTCCTCTTCTCCAGGCTGAACACCCCCAGCTCCCTCAGCCTCTCCTCACAGGACTTGTGCTGGATCCCTTCACCAGCCTGGTTGCCCTCCTTTGGACCTGCTCCAGGACCTCAATCTCCTTCCTGAACTGAGGGGCCCAGAACTGGACACAGGACTCGAGCTGTGGCCTCACCAGGGCTGAGTACAGGGGCAGAATCCCTTCCCTGGACCTGCTGGCCACGCTGTTCCTGATCCAGGCCAGGATGCCATTGGCCTTCTTGGCCACCTGGGAGAGGCTCTGCCCTGGCTAGTGCCTGTGTGGGAAGTGAAGCAGCCTGGGTGGCTGGTGGTGCCCTCCCCAGCACCCACGCTGCCTGCCAGCCAGCAAAGGGTCTGGCTGCTCCACTGGGCTCCCCTGCAGCTCTGGAGCAGGATGTCAAACCATCTCATCCTGCAGAAAGGGCTGTCTGCTGTGGGGGGGAAGCAGGCTTTCTCTCACCTCGTCAGCTGGGAGAAGTTCCCATGCAAACCTGCACAAAGAAACAGCTGCTGTAGAAACAGAATTCTTTGGCTGCTTAGATCCCACCTTCGGGGACTAGGCCAGCTGTCCCCAGCCTGAAAGTCTACATGCACAATGGTCTTTAAATCAACAAAAGAAATTTACTTTAGAAGGCTTATCCAAACCACTCTTACCATTCTGATCAGGAAATGTGTCTGCAGCAAAGTGGCTTTTGAATTGCAGTTGAAAGCTGCATCCTAGTTTAAGGAGGGACAGAGATGCAGCCCTGCTTGGTGCCTCATGTAGAGCCCTTAGGGGAGAGATCTGATTTCCCAAGGAGTCTGACATCTTCAAATGCGTTTCCTCTCCTTTTTTCTCCCCACTGGAAACAAGAGCCAGCATAACCAAGATTTTTATCCTCAAATTTTACTGTAATTAAAATACAGAGATGCAGAATATTCCCAGAAACACACTGCAAAACAAACCAAGCAAACAAATTTAGAAGGAAACCAATTACAGACAATGAAATGATAAAGAACAGAAGTGTTCTCCAGAGCCCATCACCATCCAAGGGACAGTGTGGCCGCAGTGATTGTTTTTGGTTGCCAAAGGGCTCCTCAGCTCCTAGAGAGGCAGTCAGGACCCAGCATCTGTTCCAGGAGCATTGTGGCTCTCTCTACACATCTCCATGTTCCCACTCACACTGTTGTTTTTACCAAGATAATTTTGCAATGGAGACACAGCAGTGACCCACCCACAGGGACAAGAGCCAAGGAGGGAATCCAGAGGACAAGAGGTGGGTTAAGATTTTCCACAGGCAAAACACAAATGGATAGGGAGGAGTGGAAGACATGCACTTCTCTCCCAGGCAGGGGAACTGGGGGGGCAGAGTTACCCTCTATGTTCTCCCAGCCAATATAAATGTGGATGTTTAACAAAGGTCTCATCGAGAGCTTTGGAGAGCTCTCGCCAGGGGCAAGACAGAAAGCTTGGGAGAGATTAAAAAAAAAAAAAGTGAAGGATAATGAGATGAGCAAAAGGAAAAGGGGGGAGAGAATGTGCCTGTGAGCTCTCCTCTCAGCTGGGGGAGGTTCCTTGGGCATGGGGAACATCCAGCTACGTGGGGCACAGGGCTGCATGTGGGACCACATCCCACCTCCACCATTCCATGACAAAACCCTAGGGGAGAACTGAGAAAGGGGAAGCTGGCAAGGAGGCAACCAGTCTGGCATATGGATCATCTGTTGGGCACATCAGTCTAGCTAAATGGTAGCAGGGCACTAGCCAGATGTGGACCACCACCACCACATACCAAACCCCACATTTTTCCACTTTCCTTTCTCTCCTCTTCCCTAGGACAAACTTTGTCACGTTCATCCTGTGATTCAGATCTTGTCCTAGGAAACAAATTCCCTCCATGCCCCCTCTTTTATTGTTCTCCCATTCCTCGCTTTCTCCTGTCACCAGTGCCTCCCCATCTTCTCACTGTCACCTGAAAACTGGTACTCTTCCTTGTACTAACTCCCTTCAATCCTTTCCTCCATCTCAGTGCTGCCCCCCCTTGCTCCCCTCACCCCTGTATTTTATACCAGAGTGCCTCTATCTAGTATCTAGCAAGTAGATTTATGCACAGTGTAGGTTTTGTTCCTCTTCCCATGAAGGGGTGGTGGCAGAAGGGCTGTGCCAGTGGTCCAGGTAGACTCTGAGCTGGCTGGAGTCTCTGTAGGGGGTGAGGAGAAAAGATGGAGCAGCTGTCAGAAGCCAACAGCTTTCTCATCTGATCCAGGGCCTACTGTCCTGCAGACAAATAGGTCAGGAGGTGTCTTTTCTCTTAGACTTGGGACACCGACCCTGTTTTCCTTTTACTCTGGTGCTGAGAGTGGCCAGAAAAGCAGACTGGAGCTGGGTCAGATGGATGAACCAAAATGGTCTAGCACATTAGCACAGATGTACTTTCCAGAGGCCTTTGAGTCCTGCATAGTTACGTATTCCTGAATGCCTCTTAGGCAGTGTGAGGCCCTAGTTTAGGAGTAAATTTAATCTTGTACCTCTGCCTGCTAATTTGCTCTCTTCTGCTATTTTATAGTCCACGAGTTCTCCCTTAGCTGGGCTGTGAGAATAGCAATTTATGCAGTGAGTTCCCCTCACACTACTTCACCCCATCTCCAGGCCATCCCTCAAGGAAATGGAAGCTCCAGACAAATGGAGAGCTTTACTCCATTTACTGCAAGGACACATAGAAGAGCAGAAATAAAAAAGATGGGAAAACCTCAGGACCCCTGTGGCTTTCCATAGTGTACCCTTATCCCATTTTCCATGCCTGCTCTGCACACACAGTGTCTGCAAAAAATGGCTTGGGAACACTGAATTGCAAGAGCCACAGCAAGAGCCCATGTGGCCTACTGGCTAGCCAAAAGTATGATGGGCTTCCCATCACCTGCCCAGGGGTGGGTGGTGATGCACAGTCCCTTAGATAACATCTCCTGTCTAAGGCCTGGGAGAGGTGGCTACAAAGATTGTTTTCCACCCAAACTGATAAGAAACTGTACCTTTCTAAGAGGGCTGGTAACAGCATAGCTAGTTATGCACAAGAAGCTTTTAGCTTCGGGATTAGAGCTGACTTTAGGAACAATCTGTGATCTGGAAAAAGAAATAGGATGCTCTCAGGGAGAGAGAGCAATGAGCAGAGATCCATGCAGTGCAAACTGCCAGTCCCTGCTTTGCAGGGCAGTTGAGACAAAGGAAGAACTGAGAAGGCTGCTTCTGGCCTTGCCAGCTGCCATGAGCATCCCAGCAAAGTGCAGGCACACATCAAGGCCTGATCTTTCTGTGAAGATGCTGCCTTCAGAGAAAAAACCAACATGTCTGGGTCAACTTGGCTTTCATGAGAACAAAAGAGAGAGAGAAATGCACACACATACCAAATGCTGTTTTCTCTTCAAGAAACAAGGATGTAGGTTAAACCATTCTCATGCTATCAAGAATAACATACTGTGGAGGTCAGCAACTTCTTGCCACTGCAAACAGCAGGGACAACCCAGTGAAGGGTACGGAGAGAGAATAACAGCGGGATGACTTACACAGCGACACAGCAACTTAAGACAGGCCCAAGGATATAATAAAGGTCAGAATCAAAACTGTTTCACAAGCCCAAGAACATTCAGAAAAAAATTATGGTGGTGGTGGCTGTACTTACGTATTCCCTGATGTCTGAGACCTAAGCACAAAAGAGCAACCAGGAAGTGCAATGACCTTGAACGGGAAATTAAGATGAAGGAAGCTGGTTTCCATGTCCAAAAGACAGGGTAGAAAGTAAACAAACCACATAGATGGGAGAAAAGGATTTTTTTCACATTCCTTTGGTTTCAATAAACGATGCTCTTGGGAAACAGAGGGGAAAACAGCCTCTAAAACATGTTTTTTATTTTGACGAGAACCCTATTGAAAAACTATATATGCTGGAAGTGCCGAAGATGACTCAGTAAACTCCTCCATGGCAGTGGCACAGTTTTGTTTACCTGGCTGAAGATATACCTGTGGGCTGATACATATATACATATGCTAACACAGATGCATATTTATAAACTACAGCACAAGCACTGCTTCACTTGCCTATGCACCTAACACCCTAACACCTAACAACCTAGGCAAATCACCTGCCAAAGCCAGGAGTGGCAGAATTAATGGTGGAGCCTGTGGCTTTCTTCATCCCAAGAATTACAGGGGACCTTAGAGTGAGTGAGTGAGTGAGTGTGTGTGTGTACACGACACCACATGGCCCCTTGAGCATCTTGGGCCAATCTGAAGGTGTCTGTGACTCCCAGATAAATGCAGGTGGCTGGGTATCTGCAGCACTATGAATGTGCTGTTCAGTGCAACGTGGCCATTTAGAGGACAGGAACTGAAGCCTCAGGAGCAGGATGCCTTCTCCAATGTCTGCCCACAACCAGGCCACTGCTCCTGGACTCATAGGGAGAGTCTCCCTTCCCACCCTGCAGCAGAACATGGGTGACATTTGGGAACACACTTGCTCATGGTTACTACTGACATCTGTGGAGTGAGAGTGTGGCCTAGAGTCAAAATGCCCATACTGCAGATAGGGATGCTGCCAGGACTTCAAGGATCAAACCCAAGGGCTTTGTTTGTCTCTCTGGAAGATCACCACGTGTGCTGCTGTATCACAGAGGCCTGGCAGATGCCACTGTCACCTTCTCCCCCAGATGGGAACATACAGCAGCTTTCTTCCTCCTGCCTCTCACCAAGAAAATGTGTGCAGAAGTTGATGGCCCAGGCCATATGATACCCTTGTGTGGCACCATCCCCAGAGCTGCTCTGCTGAGCTTGAGGGTTCCTTCTATGACAGCTGCAGTTCAGCCAGGGAGTAAGTGATTGGGAGTAGCTTGTGGGATAGGCCCTGAAAAGAAAAGGTAAGAGGTGCAGGGCAGGATGGAGGCTTCCTCCACTTTCACAGTATCTCTCCTTTGTGTCAGTGGGACATTCTTCTGTGGTTCTGCCCTGGCAGATCTCCCAAACACATCTCCCAGAGCCAGGGGAAGGGTTGTTTCAGGGTATGTGTTCCCAACTGAAGATGAATTAAGACTACACAACCCACACTTCAAGCCAGGCATAATTCCTCCTCCTCCCCTGTTACTCCCACCTCCAGGCAGATGGAGCCTGGCACACTCTCCCCACCCCTCTGTGCTTACAAAAGCAGTAAGGGAGGAAGGAAACTGCAGAAACAACTGCACCTTTGAAGCCCTGGGAATAGAGATAGTTCCCAGTAGGTGATGGGAATGAAAGGCATTGACAGTGGCTCCGTGAGCTCCGAGCCAAACTGGAGGTGCTGAGCAGGCTGCAGCTGGAGTCTGCCCGGGTGCTTGACCCTCCCTGAAGCAGCTGGTTCCAACTCAAAGAGGTGCTGTGTAGGGGTAGAGAATGGGCAGGTCGATTTCTTGGAAGAGAGCTGCGGCGGGGGATTAGTCAGCTTTGTCCTTCTTCTTTGCAGTGAAAGGGACTTTGCTGGCGACCGCGCTTCCCACAGCTCCGACGCCACCGGTGACGGCTGTGACGCTGCCCTTCAGCAGTCCGACGCCAGCAGCGGGGACACTGGTCACAGCTGTTTTGGTGAGCTCCAGGCTCTTGCTGCCCACCCAGGCAACTCCTCCCAACGTGGCCCCCACGGCACCCCGGGTGATACTGAACAGGCCGCCCGTCATCCTCCAAATCACCCCTGCCTGCTCCTCCTGTGGATGCTCCCTGCTGGCATCTGTGGGGAGAGAGAGAAAGGGAAAGTCAGAAGTGTCCTCACCGCAGACCTCCCTGGAAGGGTTGTGTTGTAGAATGCCGTAGAATGCCCTAGAATTGTGCACAAGTCCATGTCTGTGTACAGAACTCCTTATCTAAGGCCAATTATATGGTACCTTACTACCGTCCCTGCACATCTGGGATTCGTTCTCTATAGGTAAACACTCGGGGTGTCCAGTAATAAGTCATGTTGGTGTGTGGTGGCTGGGGTGTGGTCACACAAAGCACTATATAAGCATTGTAACTGCACAATAAAGTCTGAAGCTTGATTATCAATCACATTGATTGTTCGAGACTTCCCTCATCGCTACACTACAGGTTGGCCCAGGAGGGTTGTCCACTGTGGTGCTTGGCCCTCTACGTTGCAGTCCCTTGCAGTCCCAGACCTCTTGGTGCCTGAAGGAGGAACCAGGGTGATCTGAGGCCCACAGCATGGCAGGAGAGGGCTGTGGGAGAGCAGGGATGGAAGTAGAATTGCCCAAGTGACAGAGAAGGGAAGAAGAAAGCTCAGTTGCAGCCCCTAACTTGCAAGCCTCAGAGTTGCAACGCAAAGCAAATTCCACTAAGAAGAGATGTAATTTCCCTCTCCTGCATGCTGGCTAACACCAGTAAATCACAAAGACTAATGCCAGCATGGGAGGCAGGAACTGTACACAGCAACAGCTGACATTTGCATGGCCTGCAGGTCCTCAGAAGCATCTGTCTGGAGGCAGGTCTGCACTAACGCCAGATGAGGGACTGAGGCACAATACAGACCTATCCGTGAGAACTGTCAGTGAGCTCGCACAAATAACAAACTGCAGTAAAGATACAGTGACACAAACATCACCTCAGGTTGTACAAGCCCTCCAGAGATCTCAGCTATGTATTTAATAGTGTCAAGACGGTGCTTAAGTTGCTACGCTATGTCACTGCTGCTTTACCTGTGCCAGCTGGAGCAAGGCCAGCACATTACCCACCCAAGCTGCCATTGCACCTGCCCACAACACTGCAGACGTAACATTCACAGCTCACCACTTCTTGGGAAAGCATTGAGTCTGAACTGATGCTCATGGGATTCAAACCTGACAGCTCTCCTGCTGGCCTCCACACAATCCTCTCTCTCCCTTTGTGTCAGCTGCACACACACAGCAAAGGAGGAGCTGCTCTTTTCATGGGGTAAGATATTTTGGATGCTCTGACTTCTGATTCACTGCCAGTTCCATACATGAGATGAGTTACTAATAATTGCAAAAATACAATAAAGGAATCCTGGCAGGAAAAAAAGCAAGCACCATCTGGGAATACAGAATCCCTGGAGCAGCAGCAGCCCTTCTAACTCATTAACTACTCAGAAGAAAAGCTGCACAGAGCTTATGCAGCAGGAGGCCTTTGGCCCCCAGCTCAATGCACACCCTATTTCCTGAGAAGCAAGGAAATGACTGGGAAATGACTTTCTGAAAGCATGCATAAAAACATGGTGCAATCATGCCTCTGCAGAGAGTGCAGGACAAGGGCCATGTCAGCTCCAGGCAGTCTCAGGGCAGAACACAGCAGAGGCTCCACCAGTGCCTCAAGGAAGATGCTGGTCTGGCTGCCCCTCAGCATGGCCTGGGGACAGGCCTGCCATCTGTCCCTGGGACCAAAGAGGGAGACAGCCTGGCTGCAGCTTTCCAGACTGGGCTCCACAAATGGCCTCACTGCTAGCCTAAACACGTGGGCAAGCTTAACAGAGCTTGGTAGCTACTACAGAACAGGTAGTGGAGAGCTGCTGGCTGAATGTTCTTTCTCTTTTGAGATCCCAGCCCTTCCATCTCACTCTCCCACACTCTCAGCTCCCCTCACCCCCTTTCTTTAAATACCCATTGTTCATCCAGCCTGGCAGCAGCTTCTTTGGTCTGTTGTTAATCATATTCCAGGCAACAGAAAATTCTACCTGGAAATTCCACTTCCATGTCTCCACCAACTTTCATTTCCACAGATCAGAGCCAACACTGCCTCAGGCTGTGGATTTCCTTCTCCAGCAACCAAAGAGTGCTGGAAGGCTGGCCCAGCAGCTCATCATGTTGTGGGGCTTTTGCATGCTACACACTCTGGTTGATGGAGATGTCAGACCTAGACAGCCTAAGCAGTCATTTTCCTCTTACTGCTACTAACTTGTTTCACACCATGTCTTTACCATATCTGCTATTCAGTGTACTTCTGCCAAGATACCATGTGAATCCCTTGGAGCAGAGACCATCCTCCTGTTGTCTGTGTGTCACACAACACAGTAGGTTCTCTAAGTGCTGCTGGAAAATAAGCTTTTTCCTTTCCATTTTATTTTTATTCTTGAAAGAACCAGCTTCCCCAGAGTGCTGGATGGACACGGATGAAGGAACAACCTGACCTTGCCAGATGATCAGAGCTGCAACCTGTACTACAAACACTGGGGTGGGTGGGGAAGCCATCTACTCACACTGAGGACTCTTAGGTTGTACCGTGTTATCTGTAGGAAAGAAGGATTTTTCAGGCCTCTTAGGAAACACAAGATGCCTTCAGATTAAAATTACTAACTTTTAGGCACTTAATAAAGAAGTTTAAGTCAGGTGATTTGATTCCTTTGGCTCCATTTCTAGCCAGGGAAGAGAAAGGGGCTTCTTCAGAGGAGACTGTACAGTAGACTAACCTAGATGATACATGTGCTTGAGTTAGGAGGTATGTTGAACCTTTCCTAGATACTTTTGTGCTGGAGTCTTCTAAAATTCTGTGGATTTTGGAATCTTCTTGGAGTCACAGGTTTTCCTTTGAGCTTCTCCTAGGCTGTACAGAGCTTTCCCTTGGGCAGGTCTCAGGACAGTGGCTGTGAGGGAGTCTACTGTTCACCACCTCTGATGACTTGGAATGAGCCTTAGGTTACATGTCTGTCTGATAATCTGGGCAGCAAAGTAGATTTTGAATGCAGTTTTTGGTGTAGCCTGAGTAGCTACAGTTCTACCAGGTATATGATTTATTACTTGCCTATTCCTCAACAATTTCGCAAAGTGTTTATTTTTCCTCTCTCCCTCAATGTTATTGAGACCCCATAGTTCCATTTCCAGTTCAGTTGCCTGCCCCTCCAGCTGCTGCACACACACAGCTCATCACATGCAGCTGGTTTTGTGTTTTGTCTTCAGTCCAAATGGCAGGAATATCAGAGGGATCCAAAAAACCACACAACTGTAAAAGCAGGGCTCTACTCATCAAATATAAGACTGCTCCTCCAATCCTCAGAGGATGGCAAGTCTTCTGTTCCTGTTCCTCTGTCCAGGGAAGCAAAATCTTTTGTGTTCCATCACAGGACTGCAATAATCTGGGCATTAAAACACCTACTGGCATTCTCAGCTACAGAACCAAGAACTCTATCAAAAATTTTCCTGGTCTATCCAGATAAAACTGTTTCTGAAGCTACCTGCAACTCTTCTGTAGGAAATTTTAGGCCTGTGTCCACATTTTCATTGACCTGGGGCTGCTGGAGATGCCCAGCAGAACACCACTAGTGGGAAAATCTGGTACATGATCTGTGAACGCCTGCATGTGGATGGCCCAGGGATAAGAAAGAACGAAGCAACTGCAGATGAGATTGTGGGGGGATGTTAAAAGAACTAAAAAGAACTAAAAGAACTAAAACATATTGGAGAAAGTGTTAGGAAACACTAATGAAGAAAGACAAGGACAAAGGTTCTTTCCAATTCAGCTTGCCAGAGACAAGGAAGCTTCAGCACACTGGAGCACAAGATCTACCTGCACCTGGTCTGCAGCCACTCTCATTGTCCTTAAAACTCCAAAAGCAGCAGGAGAAGGAAAGGAGGATTTAGTCCTAACTGTTCCAGAAGCATCCCGACATCTCCAATGCAGAAAAGAAGCTGTATCATAATAAACCAACCAACCAACTTCAGGTTTAAATAGATGAAAAGAGAAAAAGAAATCATTTGTGTCCCCATCAACAAGGGGCCACATCCTAACCTGGCCAAAGGCTGAAACAGGTCATATTCCTTCTGTACTCCAGATGATGCACTGAATGATTTCTAGCCATCCTCAGTTTGTCTTCAGGACTGCAATAAACCCCACGGTAAACTGTCATGTAAGATAAGCATCAGATTCACAGTGCAAATTAGTCTCTCAGACAATGGAGTGAGCTAAACATTTTGTTGGCCCAGAGGAGCCCAGATTAAGGGCAAGACAGACAGCAGAGATGAAATACAACCTGAGCAGGGGAACAGTTCTGTTCCCTGAGCCTGCTGTATCCCATGCTGCTCAGGAAAGATCTTCACCATCTGCCAAGCATTTTTTCCTTTCCATCAATGACCTGGCCTTTTCAAGGGTTCCTTCAGCTTCACTTCACCCGATTATCAGCTTAGAACAGCAGAAGAAGGAGAAAAAGATATTAATAAAATGCATTTCTTTATGAATGCTGGCTCTTTGGGGTCAGGACCCCGCACACCCCACTCTCCTCCTCAGCCACAGCCCTCTATGCCCCCTCTGGCTTCTCTCCAGAGCAGGAGTCCAGCCTGCTGGGGCTCTAGACAAAACAGGATCCTCTAGTCTGAACCTGACAGCACCTATGACTCAGGGCAGAAGTGAGATCAGTTTATGGGTTATAACCACTACCACTTGCAAAGCTTCCACATGGCTCTGTGGCTTTGCCTCAGAGCTTTGCGTTGCATTTCTTTTGGTGAGACAAAAAAACCACAAACCAACAGCCTAGTCTGTGCTGGTGCCAATTACAAATGGCACAGGCACTACACTTCCCCTCAGTCCCTGCTGGCAGTTGACAGGCAAGAACTCTACTTTAAAAAGAACTGGTAGAAGTTGCTCTTGCCTACTAAGTTATAAAAACAGCCCCAAGCCAGGAAAGCTGCCTCAGGGAGCACCATGCCTGGTTTTGCATCTTCAGGACATTTCTACCCCTACTGAGCCCCTGGGCTGGCTCAGAGACCAAAATGTCAACAGTCAGTGTCATCAGTCTGTCCCTCAGCAGACCTGAGAGGAAGGCATGAGGTCACCAGTTCAAGCCTGAATTACCTCTCCGGCAGCTATTAGGTGAGGACTAGTGGATTTATACAGGTTCCTCTACCTAGAAAAATGTTTGGTCTGGAGGAACAAGCAAGGGGTAGAGGGTCAGCTACTCACACAGTCTAGTCCTGTCTGTGCCCAGGTGATTTTTAAGCAACACCGAGCAAATTGCTCTGACCTTTATTGCTTCTGCACCAGTCTGATTGAGAATTTCTGATTTTCTAAAAGCCTTGGTTGTTGAGTCACAAAGAAGCACGTATGGAAGAGAAGTTTCCAGTACTGATGTTTCTTGGAGAAAAAACTTAAAGTTTGATTCAAGTGCACTCTTAAGGCTCTGAGAACCCCAGATGGATTGTTATTATTTTTAACCTTGTGATTTTTCCAAGCCTACCTCAATTGGAAATGCATGGGGCTGGCACTGCTTCTTCTCTTCCCCCTCTGTAAAGTGAAGCTGAAGTTAATGATCCCTATTTCGTTGTATTGCTGCACTGTCACGAAGGTTAATTAGGTACAGTTGGTGCAGTGCTTTATGTGGGGAAATTGTATTTGTATTGTCATGATGGGCGCTGACAGATTCCTGTTGATTTTCTCAATAGGGATTCCAAGACAACTTCCAAATTTTCTCTGGAGAGGGTTCCAGTTTCCAGACAAGTCACAGAGGCAAGAGAAACGCTTGCCCCTCCTCACACACACCAGCTGGGGAGCTGCACAGGTTTATCCTGTAGCTGAGACTTTCCCTTTGGGCAACACTCTCCTCTTCTGGCACAAGCAGCTGAAACAGGCAGAGACCACTCTGACTGCTGGGCACATATGCAATCTCAGTGTACACTGCCTAGCAGGACCCATCTCCAGGGAATGGCCAACATGACCTTCTTCCAAGCCCCCTGCCTGCAGCTTAGCTGAAAATCATAGAATCATAGAATTGGCTGGGTTGGAAGGGACCTCAGAGATCATCAAGTCCAACCCTTGATCCACTACCGCTGCGGTTCCCGGCCCATGGCACTGAGTGCCACATCCAGGCTCTTTTTAAATATCTCCAGGGATGGAGAATCCACTACTTCCCTGGGCAGCCCATTCCAATGGCTGATCACCCTCTCCGTCAAGAAATTCTTTCAAATATCCAACCTAAACCTCCCCTGGCACAACTTGAGACCATGCCCTCTTGTCTTGTTGATAGTTGCCTGGGAAAAGAGCCCAACCCCCCCCTGGCTCCAGCCTCCTTTCAGGGAGTTGTAGAGAGCGATGAGGTCTCCCCTGAGCCTCCTCTTCTCCAGGCTGAACACCCCCAGCTCCCTCAGCCTCTCCTCACAGGACTTGTGCTGGATCCCTTCCCCAGCCTGGTTGCCCTCCTTTGGACCTGCTCCAGGACCTCAATCTCCTTCCTGAACTGAGGGGCCCAGAACTGGAAGTCTGAGCTGAAGGGAACTGTCTTTCTGTCATTTTAGGATCAAAGATCTAGATCCTGCAGTGTCACAGCAAAGCATTGAAGGGAACACAACAAAGCCTTTGCTCTTCAAACACCCAGCCTTCACTCCTGCCATCAGTCCCATGTCGTAGCTGGTTAAAAGCCTCTTCCCAGGCTCAGCTGCTCTGCTCTGCCCAGCCCTGTGCTGCCCAGGAGCTGAACGCTACAAACCGAGACGGCTGCCACCAGCCTAAAAAAACCTAGAAATGCCACATTGAGTTTAGTCTTGGAGGCTTTAAACTTTTAACTCTTGCAATCAGCAAGACAGACTCACTTCCCTCTGCAATATGAGCGTCTGGGAAGCTGCTGCACGCAGCAAACCAAGGGGCAGCAGCTGTCTCCATGGCTGGCTCACCCCAGGGCTCCCCACTGCCACAAGGAGCTTTAATTGTCCTTTGCACGTGTCTCAGAAGCAGTACTAATTGCTGATGCCTCTGCCTTGAAGCACCAAGAGACAGGGTTCAGAAGGGTAAAGGAACGGAGTGGCTTGTTTTCCTTGGCTGAGCCCTCAGGGAGAAGCCTCTTAACTCAGCAAGTGAGAGGTTTCGAGTTGTTTGGGAGTTTTCTGACTTTTTGTTGGAAAGCACTGCGTCACCAAAACAAAAATAGTTTGTAAAGACATGGTGGTACTGTTGAAATCTCCACTGAAAAAAGAATTCAGGGAGATTGGCCTCAGAGCACCTAATAACCCAGTGGTTAAAATAATTGACCAACCCTGCGTCAGCCCAAGGACACTCTCCAGCCTCACAGGTATCTTCTATATGGCCCAAGCAGAAGCTAAAAGCCATTTTCTTATTTTTTGTTCAATTGTTCCACTTTCTAAGATATATTACTTGGAGGAGGAATATAAACTTGTCCTCTCATTTCCCAAGTGCTTTCAATACCAGGGTGATGATCTGCCCTGACACAGAATTCTTGAAAAAAAAAAAAAAATGGTTTTAAATCACAGAAGAGTAGATTTACATTTGATGTTAGGAAAAAGTTCTTTACCATGAAGGCAGTGGAAAAATGTAATGGGTTGTCCAGGCTGGTAGTTGAGGCCTCCTACCTGAAGATATTAAAGGTGAAGCTTGACAAGGCTCTGAGCAACCTGATCTAGTTGAGGGTGCTCCTGCTTGGTTCAGGGGGTTGGACTAGATGACCTTTAGAGACCCCTTCCAACCCAAATTATTCTGTGATTCTATGATCTCAGAGAGAAAATGGTACAGACTTGGACAACCTCCTCAAAAGGCTGCCATCCTCTGATATAGGATTGTAAGTGCTTAAGGATAAGGACTTGCCCTTTTATAGGCTTGTACAACAGCTGGCTTAAGGAGAAAGATTGCAAGAAAGATAAGCCCACAGCAAAGCTACAAGTGGCATTGCCTGCTTGGGAAGAAGGAAGACTGGACATAACTTTCTGTCTCCATTGCAACATCTCTTTTTCTCAACGTGGAATTTATGCAGGTCAGGTTTTTGCTACTGGCCAGACAGGTTGCTATAAAACATACAGGGTGTCTCACGGCCACTGACAGAGTGGAGAGATGATACCCAAAAGCATGAGATTTCAGTGTGCCCCAGAGAACTGTGTGCAGTGACTGCTTCTTCCCCAACCTCTCCAGCCTTCAGGTCCTGTGTAAGAAATTGTAAAGGTGCACATGAACAACAAGGGACAGCTGTCAGTTGGATTCTACCTTCACTCTCACTTGTGTTAAAAGCATCAGAAGTGGCCATCAGACTTAGTGCCACACTGATGAGTCTCCAATAGGAAAAGGAGCCATTGGTGAAGCTTTTTTTTTTTTTTTTCAGGCTTTTATTCAAGCCCCTGGACTGATTCGAGAGCTTGTATGTGGCACAGAGTGTGGACAGAGGCATAATGTTCAAAAAAACTGACATTTTGGATCACAGGGACTGGAGTCACCTTTTGCTGGAAATATAGGCTCCTGATCTCACCTAGGGATATGTGGTTAGAACTGGAATAATCCAGTAGACCCAGTGATTTTCAGTAGCCTCAAGCTCTAATGGTCTGAGAAGAAGAGCTTCCAGACATAAAATTTTATTCCTTACAAAATACCTTTCCTAGTATTTGTGCCCAGGCTGAGGAGACCATCTTTTTAAGCCTGCTTTTTGACCCATGCTAGCTCAGCTCTTGTCAGGGCACATCACCTACTCTGTCAATTCTGTAACAGTGGTTGCACATTCTTCACTGAGCTGCTTTCAGCACAAAAAGATCCCAAATGTATCAGAGGCTCTTATTAAACAGCCTTGTTAATTCAGCTGTGATAAAGACACAAGAGAAAAAAAAATAGTCAATATTTGTAAAATGAAAAAGGACAAAATCCATAGAGAGATAAAGGTCATTTTCACGGTTCTGAGGCCCTTACAAATGATAAAAAGTACATAACGTAATCCAAGCTTATGTAAGAAATTACTTTTCTTCCATGCTCTAGTGCTACCCAGTGGATTTTAAACAAAGGCAGAGTCAGGCACTCCTCTGTCCAGTGAGGCTGCAAATCCTTCCCACGACAATACTGCTAACCCACAATTTATCAAAAAGTACCTGAAGTGTCATCCCAGCAGCAGTTTGGGAAGGGGCATGGGACCAAAAGATGGTTGTGTCTCACCAGCAGAAAGGGGCTCAAAGTTGCCAAGATCAGACACCAAAAGTCTTCTCTGCTGATTTATCAGCTGCTGTAAATATTTTGTGTGCTCTGCCACCTTATTTTTAAAGGCTTAGTCTCTCTTCCTTATGGAAACACATGATTGTGACTCAAGCATTTTACGTCTAAGTGATCTGAGAATTTGTTAAAAAATAATCTCAGTAAAGTTGGGAATATATCTTGCCTTGCTAACAGGGTTCGCCCAGGTTCAGGCATTTCCTCTTCCTACTGCTGGAGCAGCTAAGCTGATGCTTTCCAGCCAGATGGCTGGCACCAGGGAGAAATCCAGGAATTCCCCACTTATTTTGATTATGTGCTCCCCACCTCTCTCCCAGGCACATGGAGGAACTGAAAAAACCCCAAACCAGATGGCAGCTCAGAAATCAAAGCCACCAATTTTAACTGATTTAAGGTACAAGTAAAGATTTTTCGATTCAGAAAAATGACCTGTTCATCCCAGAGGCTATCCAGGAATCTTTCTGTCCATCCAAAGGATAATAAGGCAGTTAAGCTAAAAGCTTTGTGCTACAAGAAGCATCTGAGCTGGGCATTTACTGGGAGGCATGAATATGCTTGCCTGCTCATCCTTCAGCATGCCAGCAACAGGCAGGACACAGCCTCTGCCTTACTGCTGGTGTGCCATGGCACAGTCTCAAAAACTTCTTCCCCATCTCAACTGTGAAGAGGAAAAGCACTGCAGTCATGAGTGGGCAGGCATGCTACCTTTGGAAGCAAACAGATGACCAGGCAGAGCATCCCATCCCCACAGCCAAACTGAACAGGAAAGGTCAGGAGCCAACCACACCTCAGGCAATCAGATCTATTCCAGTGTAAAAATCACATCCTATCTCTATGCCCAAACCTCTCGTGGGTCCCCTTCCCTCTGCTACTTCAAAGCCAGCCAGGAGATCCTACTTTTTTAGTTCTTGGTGAGCTTGCAACCTGGAAATCTCAGCCCTGAATGCATACATTAGACGTAGCACTAACACTGCCTAAAGATACATCAAACCTTCTTCCCCTGTGCTTTAGGTAAGGACTGTGAAGTGACAAGTGTGACAGTTCCCTTTGCTTCCTTACAGATTCACATCCTTGCTCTTTCCAGGGCAGATTTCCACACGCACAGCAGCGATTCCACAGACACTTTGCTTCCTGGTGACTACTGAAGGGCTCTGCCTGGTGCTGCAGGGAAACTGGATTTCTTCTTTGATGCCAGGGCAGAGTTGGGCTCTCGGAGACACTGGGATATCTAGGCCTTCCTCTGAGATTAGTGCTTCATAGAGCTGGATGAGTATTTGGAATAAGAGAGACTCCTGCCCACCTCCTCAGCTCAGCCACCAGCTCAGCACCATGCTCTCAGCTTCTCTTGGGATGTGGATCTCCAGTTTGCTTTTCTCGACTGCCAAGCAGTGATAAATAGGTTCCACTTTATCTGAAAGTCCCTGTTACCTCTTGGTTTTCTCCTGAGTCAGTCTTGACTCTAGCTTGAGGTATCCACTGTCCTTGTCTGGTTAACCATAAAGTACCAGAATCATAGTGCATGCAGGCAGAGAGCCTGATTCCCTCTCTGCTCTGTTTCTAGTTCTCCTGAGGAGTTTCTAGTCTGCAGTTCATCTCTGTGGGACTGGGAGGGAGGGAGGGATTTCAAACTACCTCCCACGAGTTCTAGCAGGACCTTCCTTAACTCAAAGATGACCCTTTAGCCTGATGAATCCAGTTCCCGGCAGGGATTTCATGCAAGATCAGGATTAGAAGTATTAGTAATATTTCTGCTCTCATTCTCTTTACCAGCTGCTGAAAATCCTCCCACATGCCTTACTGGGATAGTTATGTGGTGGGGGAGGCTGAAAGCCTGGGGAACCTGAACTTCCCTTCTCTGGTACTTACCTGTTTTGAATCAAAGCCAAACCTTGCTGTCAGAGTAAAGGGCTCAGCTGAGAAAAAAATAAGCTGCACACAGACAGCCTTTCAGGTCTCTGTGTTAAGCCAACATTTACTGTCTTGATTCTGCAATACAGCCTCACCTGGCAGTGCTGTCATGCTTTTGCTATTGGGAAATGAAGGACAACATTACCATCCTTCACAGATTTCCCTTAAATTTTCTTGTGCAGTTCAGTACACATGGGAAGCAGAATGATTGACTCCTTTAAAAATGAGGGAGTATCCAAAGACGCTTTCAAGCATCATGGCACTGAGCTGCAGGATCTGTGTGTCAGGTATCCCCCTAGCTCCCATATCATGGTACTCAGCTCAGCTTGTGGTCTACAGGCATGCACATGCTACCATCAGAAACTCTACATCCCAACATGCCACATTCCAGCTTGGCTAATGCATTCATTGCAGAAACTCATTTGCACCTTTACTTTCTTTCATTTGTTTCCAATCAGACGTATATAGGGAGCAACTGGAGTGGAATAAATCTAACCAGAGCCTGATGCTTCATCAGAAATCCCATCAAGCTATCTTCCAGTCTCAACAGGCCCTCCACTGAAAGAAAACACCTTGTTATAGGCTGGAGAACCCCTGCATACACTGTGTCCCCAGCAGGGATTCTTAATGGGCTGGTAGTCAGAAACTGGGCTTTCTTTTAGAAAGTACAGAAAAAAAAAAATCCTTTCTATTTAAATATCCTCCCAGTTCTTAATGGTAATTTCCTGGACGTTCTTCCTAGCAGCAAATCAACTGTATTAAGGAATTCCAGGCAGAGGAATCTTAATTCTTCAACAATGGCACAGCAGAGCCCAAATGGCCCAGGAGATACAGCAGACAAATTTCACGCCTGCTGTACACAAGCACACATCTGCTCAAGCAAAAGCTCCAGCAGCAGGATATTCACAGTCATATTTACCATTCAGTCAGAACAATGTAAGGGGCCACTTCAGCCCTCTGATGCCTTCAACTTGGAAAATCCATCTGACACCACCAACCCTAGCCCAGGCTGCAGAACTGAGTGCTCCTATCTGCTGTGTCTTCTTTCTGAAATGGAAATAAAGACACGTGGCCCCCAATCCACACCTTCCAGATTTCTGCCTAACTTTTATCAAGCCTCCTGTGGTCACATTCAAGCATTTTTGCAGCTAGGGGCCATCCTGTGCACAGACAGATGCTGTTAGCTGAGCATTAAAGGCTTCTTTTCCTCTCCAGCAACAACTTGGCAGTCTGACCTCTAGCTGGCTGATGGCAGCACCTGGATGCCATCCAAACACAGGAAGTTTCTTGCAGCTGAATCTGCTTAGTCCCTTTCTTAGGGCACAGTCTCCATTACACAGATATTGTTTATGACCCCAATTATCTCCCAGAAACTGGTCCTTGCCTGCAGTTAATAACCAAAGCTAAGTGCTCAACTGTTAGGACTCCAGAAAACTGGTTATTAAGTTCTCTGTCGACAAAGTTCAGAGTCTTTCACTGCTATTTGAAACTCTGATTAATGATGAAATGAACTCTTCTGTGACACAGCCAGGTGATGGGGAGAAGAGTCATTTCCTTTTCCTGGAGGTATCAGCTGAGTATCAAGGAGTAGAGAAGCCCTCCTTTAACCATCTTCTTGCCCTCCCTCATGTCTGGGGGATTACAAAGAACATCTTACTTAGCAAAATCCTTCACACTTTTCTTGGGACCCAGATCATGTGTAGAATGGGCTCACTCTCCATAAAATGCTTTCAAGGACCTCTTGCAAACTGCAACTCCTACGCTAGTATTTCAGATTTCCAGCATTAACTAGGGCAGACTAATACTGCAGACACCTATGGGCCATGAAAATGAGACCTCACTTCTGAAACAAAGGCTACATAAGATCCAACATGCAGTGTGTAGAGATGAATCTCAGGTTTCAAGTGGACATCTATATCCAAAAATGGACATGTCAGCCTTTCCCAGCCTGCTCCTCACTGGCTGATTTGTTAAGCATCCCTCCAAATACTTATCAGAAAATTGTAGTTCCAATTCAGAAACCACTTCCCTTTCACAGCTCTTTCTTGTCTTCTAAATGCTAATGGAAGACCATCAGCCTTATGCTCACAAGTGCCACTAGGTATCTCATAGGACATGAGTTTCTCAAGAAATTCATAAACTCCCCCTCCATAAAGCACAGAAGTCTGATTTTGGGGAATTACCATCATGGCCTTGGGCAGCCAGTCCATCCCAATCCACTCTGAGATAACCAGAAAAATAAACCCAGGCAGCACAGCTTTGGGACACTGGGAAAAAAAAAAAGAAAAAAAAAAAAAAAAAAAAGACAATGACATGGGAAGAGGAAGAGTGGCTAAACAAGCATAGGGGTTCCTGGTTATTTATGCACAACATTAGGAGTTGATGACTACAAACAACTTTGGGTGCAATGAGGTCACTGACTGAATCTTGGGGTGTGACTGTCTTCTGCTGCCACTACAGAAAGGCAGGGAACAGAGGAAGGGACAGGGCACTGGTTACTGAAAGTTCTTCTGCAGCTAAGCTCTCCTGCTCAGATGCCTGCTCCACCAGCTCCCTCCCAACATCTGAGGAGCCAGCAATGGGACAGCTATCATTCAGGAATTAATAGATTTTCTGGTGAAGAAGATGCAAGTATCGTTCTGCACTGATGGAACAGCACCCAGAGAGAGAGGAACATTTCCTGCAAAAGTTTGCTAGTGCTTTTTCTGTCCTGCCCAGTCCGTTCCCAGCCACAACTCCCATAACCATACAAACATGGTGACACTTTCTAATGAAAGTGGAGCACTGTTTATTGTGTTTATGGCTCCCATCAACAGAGAGGCTTCCTCAGCAGACACCCAGCTGCCCCACAGAGGCACATGAAGTGCAAAGGCAACAAGTTGAAAGAAATGTTTTTGGTGTGGGACCATGCCTGCCATTCCCAGTCACCAGCTAGTGACCATCTAACAACTCACAGGGAGCCTGCATGGGCAAAAGGGGAGCTGAGTCCTCAGCTGCCATCCTCCACAAGGGCTTGGCCACTCCCAGAGGCTGCTCAGGAAGCTTAAGAAACACTTTTATCCTTATGCACAGATTTACTTATGTATTCTCAGTAGAAGCACTAAAGGCCATAATTGCATCCATGACTGACTGGGGTTATCAGAGCTCTCAGCACGGGCTCTGCAGCCTCTCCTGGTGCTGGGAAATGCACAGGAGAAACAAGGCAGTGGCTGCAGAGGAGGCTTTAAGGATTCACTAAAGTTGTTGCTTTTGCAACTAAAACAAAATCCATGGCAGGGACTGCTAGGTGTGGGGAAGTGTAAACTTCTCCATTTGTGGAAAACATTGGTCATGTCTCTGAAAGTGAGGTGGAGGAAAGAAAGAAGGGCTCTTTTCAGAGACGGCTACAGCAAGAGCCAAGAATGGTCTGCTTGCAAATTTGTCCTTATGGCAAAGTCTGATGACTCTTGGATTCTGCACACCAGAGCTTCCCAGGAGCCAAGGCACTGAGACAGAGCTGGCGTGTATGGAAGAGCACTTGTAGATATTCAGTCCAGATGGTCCTGCTTGCCAGGAAAGCAACTGAACAGACACAGACAGTGCTGGTGTCCACTTGCTTCTGCCTTCACCTGTCTCTGCCCCACAGGGAAACTGAAGCTCATCTGGGAATTAATATGCATTGAGAAGATAGATTCTGGAACCCCAAACTTTCCATAAACAGCAGGAAATGGAAAAGCAGTGGCTAGGTCTCGTAATACTAAACTCTGTCTAGAAAAACTGAACCTGATTTCAGAAAACACTCTGTTTTCAAGATACTGAGTTCTCTCTGAGTGGTCAGGACTGCAATAACCACCTGGATAAAATGCCACATACCCTGACAAACTTCAGAAGGTGTCCACTACTTTAACATCTCAAGATGTGTTGTGAACTTTCAGGTTCAGCATCTAAAGTTCATGTTTAATTACAGTGCAGGACCTGCAAAAGCAGAATCACTGTTGATTTAATGATTGATTTAATGTTATTTTAGGCCAAACACGCTGTGTTGTACCACTGATTCAATTTTTTTGGAGATCCTCCACTTCATATCTTAGCCTGTTTAGCTAGGAAAGTCCAATGACTCCTGCTCCCCACCTTTCCTGTTCAAGGATCACAGTTGATCACTTGGTTACTTATGAAGTAATTTAGTTTGGAAACTCAAAATGGCACAGATGCCTGATGCAAGGCTCTGAATTCTCTCAAGTCTAGTGTACACATTGGAACTACCAAATGGGCACTTTGCAAAAAGATTCAAGAGTGACAGCAGATGCTGCCAGCAGAAAAATCTGCCTACTGAGAAATATTGTACAAGCAAAATGATTAATGAGGGTTTCAGTTTTTCTCTGGAGTCAGCAACTGAACTATGAAGACTTTATTGCAATTTAGACTTGCATGGGGGGACTGCTTTCCACCGTGAAAGGAGAAGCAGAGGCAAGGGGGGAACAAAGATATGGGACTGACATTGAGTCAGTGGGGGGGAGCTGCATCCAAACAGTGCCATTGCAATGCCACTGCTTTCCTTTCCTCTGTCCCCTGGTGCCGTGGAGGCTTATGACTTCCTGACCCTGCCCTCATGGCTTCACTGCATTAAAGACTTTAGCAAGAATTTTTTTAAGCTGACTGACAGTAATCTGGAAAAACCACCACCCAGGAGCTATGAAATTGCACCATTGCCAAAGGGGAGCCTAATGCAGAGAAGGAAAGAGGATGTGGCTAAGTGCAAAGGAGATCTTTACATAGGTACCCTGGGTCTGCTCTGCACAGCATTGAGAATTGTAGTGAGTCTCTGAGGTCAAGGTAAGAAATAAGTACTTGCAAAGCTCAGTTTTTTTACAATACAGCTGTAATTATCCAGTTAATCAAAGCTAAAATCCTTCAGTTTTGTGAATCCAGCCAGCAAAAGGCTGCACATTCAAAGTTCACTCACTTAACCCCCAACTGTCCTACATGCTAGAAAGCCAAGGAATAGGAAGTCTTGAAAGGCTTTGTAATTTTACTCTACACCACCTCCTTACAACTTTCTACCTTCATTCCTAGCCTACAATGCTTGGATAAGGACTTGTTACCAAGGAGGTTTAGAGATGAAATGTAAGGTATTAACTGTCTGCAGCTGTTAAAATCTTAAATCTGTACTATATGAATGTTGTTTGTGTAGACACAGATCTTTTCTTGTCATAAACAATCCATACTTTTGTCACCCATGGAGATGTATAGCATAAATCAAAACCTTACATATTTTATTCTGGTCAATAGAGTCCACAGTGGGGTTATTTGTAGTGACCAAGTGAATTTTCTTCACTGCAAACTACTTCTTTTTAAGTACCTTGCTGCTTTGAGACACACAGACTTTGTTTTAAATGCTACAATAAGGGAGAAAAAAAAAGTGGTCTATCAAACAAGAGAAAGGTAGACCACACAGATTACTTCTCACTTTCCAGGGTCACTGATGCAGTGAAGATATATGTTGCTTGAGAACAGGCTTGTCACTGGCTTGGGGTGGTGAAACATCAGCATCAGTTAAGGCTGGCAGGCAAAGTTCCAGTGTGCACACACAGTGCTTTTAAGTCTTGACATTAATGCTGCTAACACCTTCACCTGAGCATTTCCAAATATTCAAGCAGTTCTAGGCCTTGAGAAAACAGCCTGCTCTCATAAATTAAATTAAATACAAGTTTTACTTATAGTTCAAAATTTTAGGTCCTGTCCATTTACTTAGGAATTCTTTTTAATTATGAAAAATTAAGTAGCAGAAATTACTGTGAAGGATGTGGGCTACACATATGATGGCTCTGGAGATATCAAATATTGAGACTTTTTTTTTCCAGGCCGATCATGATGTTGTCTTTCAGTTTAAATTGTTCTTCTCCCTCCCTGGTGTTTACTCCTCTGATATATTTATAAAACGTATTCATGTCCTCTCAGCTTCTGTTTTGCTAGATTAAATTTATCCACTGCCCCCATCATCCCAGAAGCCATTCTCTCTACCTATATACCAATCTCACTTTTTTTTTTTTTTTTTTTGCATATGGGTGTTTGTTAATGTGCAGGGAATTGACAAAGCCACATATACTACCTTCACCCTAGAGGGACAGCTTGTGGTAGACAACCTAGGATTGCTTTTTCTTTTCAGTGTATTGATCAAGTACAGTAACTTCTTTCATTAACTGACATACTCTAACACTTCTCTTCCATCAGCCTCCTAATAAGCTCTCATCTTACACCACACATTTTCGCTATCAGTCCTATTAGGTTCTTTAGGTTTGGGGTGGTTTTTTTGGTATTGTTAAAAATTGTTAGATTTCTATCATTTTGTTCATCAGTTTTTGCTGTATGATAACCAAGCATTGCTATCAGTAATAGTAATATGCTAACTGCTTCATATCATGCTTTTTTCAGATGTTCACATCCAACATTATGCTGGAAAATCTAGAAACTAGAATCTATAAAATCTGTGCTGGAATCTAGAAACTGATCAAGTCATCCCAGGCAAGTATCTGTCTCAGACCAGGAAGAGGAGTGGCTCTACTTCAGCTCCAGCCTCCATCAATTCAGAAAACCATTGCTTTACCTGAATTTCCTCTCCTCCTGATGCAGGGCATGAACCATATTTTGCTACTTTCCAAGACTCCAAACCCTTTTGCAAGCATGCTGAATCCTGTCTGTGTGACCAGAGACATTGGGAAGAAGCCAGTTGCTCATATGATGTTTTTTGCATTAGTCTGACTATGAAGACACAGGAAAGGGGTCCTGTGCAAGAGTGTTTTCTGTATTGCCTACCTTCTTGTTCTAATTCAGGTGGGCAGGAGAGAACCACTCAGAGAAGATCAAACATAATTTTCTCTGTCCTCGAGGTTCTTGAAGCTTTTAATTTTGTGAATGCACTGAGGATTAGTTTATTCACAATCTCCTTTTTCTGGAATATCCTGCTTGCTTTGGAAGGTAGGAAGAAAAGCACTGCTTTCTTCTTCAGCTACCACATCTGAGGCATTTACAGTCCTTGTGCTACAGGATCTGACTTTCCTCCCCTAATTACCTATCCTTTCTCCACTTCTAATTTACTTCTCTTGTCAAGTCGAAATTCTCCTTGGCATTGTGACTGCAGAACTGATCAGAGACCTCAGAATGCATCTGTAAAATACGTTAGTTATACATCTCTTAGATCATTCACTGCCTTGCTACCAGGAAAAAAGGCATTTGGAAATGCTTATCAATAACACTGATTACAGCCCAGATACTCAGGCTAGGTGAGTATCCTGTAGTGATCATGAAATCTGCCTGTGAATTAAAGTCTTGTTCTAGGAGGGCTCAAGTTTTTTTTCAAATTAATTTAGGGCAAAAGCAAGTTGGTTTAATTAACACCCTATCCATATGGGACATTAAGCCAAAAAGCAGAATGAAGCTGTTGTGGGAAAAGAACAGAAAAGCCTGGTCCTGAGCCAGTTGTTTCCAAACCTGTTTACCTAACTATTAGCCAGGGTGGCTTCTCCTTAATTTATTTACATTGAACATTTCTGTAACCATCTGCTTTTAAGCTGAACGAAAAATTACCATCTTTCTCCTGCCTCTGCAGAGACTCCCCTGGATGTTCTTAATAATATAAAAACATATATCATTTTAATGCAGACAGCTTGGCTAATAAAAATGATCTGTACTATTAGTAATTATGCCACAAATACAATGCAAACAAGCAGCCTTTCCCTGAAGAGGCCAACCATAAAACATCTCTCACCAAGCAGGGGCCAGAGACCACAGCACAGGAGTGGAACTTGGCTGCTTAATTCTCTATCAAAGAGCAGAAAATAAACAGGAGGGCAGTTTAATTAAATTACCTATATTTACTTCTTCAGCAAGCTTTAGGTGCTTCAGTCAATCCTGCCTAGGCCCCATCTTCCTAGGGAGCTTTTCTCCAGACTATTAAGGAAAAATCATATTCCTGAAGAGAGCTACTTTGGTTTACCTGCTGCTACAGTTCCCATGATATTACAACACCCTAAGGCTCTGATGCATCCCTGTTTGCTGTGAAATGGGCTGAAGCACTTAGCCCCAGTCAGCAGGTGGGAAACTGAGGTAGAATGTAACTACAAGTAACAGCAAAGATGATGGAAAACAGCAGTGAAGCAAGAAAATTAATTCAATTCATGAAACCATTATCTAGAAATTGAAAGCATCACTTTTGGGTAGAATCTGTTTAAAATAAACTCTATCATGGGTAGTTTGCCAAAAAATGGAAGGACATCATTGCTGGCCACACGTTGCTTGATAACATTTCAGGGTGGCCAGCACTGGAATAAGAGGCAGGATGCCTATATGTTGTTTCTCATTGACTGATGCTCCCTTCTAGGAATTGCAGCAAATCACTTAACCTCCACAACTCAGTTGCCTCTCACAAAAAAACCACAGTAAAATGCGTAGAGGTTCAGGGATGAATGAAAGAAAACAAACAAAAGCAGCACAGAAGAAAATGTTGTTTTCTTTAAATAAGTGCTAAGGGAAAAGGAGTAAGATTACCCCTCAAATTATATCAATAAAATATGAACATACCTCTTTACTAAATAATTCAACTGATAATGAAATGTGTATAAAGAAAAATAATAAATATCTTGGGGATTTTCAAACCCTTCTGCAGAGAGCTGAGCATTGTAAGAAATGAAATATGAACAAATTGGAAGGCCAGTACGTGCCATGAATTTCCATAGCCAAGAGGTCTGGCAACACTCATGTGCTGCACGATGAAACAGGAGTGCTTGCCCTGGCAGTAGTGGTTGGGCAAAAAGCCAAAGGGCCACTCCTGGGAGTACACTTAGAGAAGCAGAAGATTTAATTCCAACTTGGCCAACCCATCTGTTGATAATTTCCTTTGGTTCTCTTTCTCAGTGTGTAAAATGGGGCTAAGAGCAGGTCTGTTGTGGGATTCTGGGATCTTCCAGTTTGCATATCATTCCAAAAGCTAAAGATGCACAAAGGAGGGCAATTCTTTGCTAGGCAGGTAAGAAGAGCAAACTACAATGGATGGTAAGAGTATTAATGTCAAAGTACTGCAAGAAAGCAACAAAGATGGTGCACCAGGACAGATTGTGCAAAACACAACCAGCAATTTCCTGAGCTACAGCAGAGGAAATGATCCAGAAACCATAGCTGTGGCCATGAACCAGTCCCAGAGCCTCAGAGAAATATAGGACATTTACTGGCTGATGGTTTATACTGAGGCTAAAGATGCATATAAACCATTGACATAGATGATATCTGACCCATGAAAATGATTTTTAAGGACAAGCCAAGCTACTTTTTTTAAAAAAAACCTTTGAATAGTTGGAAAACTGATGTTGGCTTGCACCTGGGCAGGGCTGCTAGGGAAGATTGACAACTGGTGGACAGGGATCATATACTTCAGGACACTTGTACTGATGTAGAGGCCATGAGCTGCAGAGCTGAAACTGATTCTGGGATGTGATCAGATTCCTGAGCCTTCATCCATCAGGGCCTGAAAGTGAGAAGCCACAGGCAGCTGGCTGAGGAAACAAGGGGAAAGGGAGGCCCTTGTGCAACACCAGATATCAGTTGCCTGCCTCCCCCCACCTCATCACCATTTTCACCTTGTGTTGTTTCATGGCCTATTAATATTCATTAGAGGTTTTCTATTGTGTTTTCACTTTTCAACATGTTTGCAGGCCTCACTCCTACTATGTCCTAATAGGATGCAAACCTCAACGAATCAGATCTTATTAGCAAACCTCCATCAGATGCCCTTAGCAATGTAGAACCTTAGTCCTCACTCCTCAACTGAAAGGGAAGCCTTTCATGCTGTTCACATATGTAGAGCTTTTAATCTAATACAGCATTTCAATCTTAAGAGCAGAAAGAAATAGCAGGAAAACACAGGGCAGGTAATGCCACTGAGTCCTGCTGATTCAAGCTTCACAGCATTGCAGCCAAGAGAAGCAAAAGACCTTGAAAAAAGGGTTCCATTCCTCACTTGCAATGAATCTGACCAAAAAGAAGTGCCTTTATCTCACTGATTGGAGACTGCTGACTTACCCCCAGATAAGTTTCTCCAAACTCTTTCTCCTTAAGTACAAATCTCTTGGCTTTCTCCTGCAGGACACCGGTGTTATCCTGGGACAGAGCCTCACACAGACAAAATTGAAGTGAAAGAACCCTAAAACGAAGTGCTGTGTGAAGTGGTGACCTTAACCACCATCTCTGCTCCCTACCCCTCCTAAACTTTTACAACACTGACTTGACCAATGTGCATGAATATTCACTTCTAGCTCTCACAGAGCCAAGAGGTGAATGAGCCTGGAGGGCTCCAATGAGGATGCCCTGTGCTCATAGAGCACATTCCTTGAGTCCTGCCTTATATCTGCTCCATACATTATCATGGGTGATAAAGATGCCACAGATTGATTTTTTCAAGTCCCAGGTGAAGCCTGTGCATCTGGCAGAAAGGAAAATAATTGCTGGAGTTGGAAAGTGGGCAGATTTTAGTGCGTGAAAATAAATACAACTGGTACAGTGTCGCATTCCCAGTCATTTTCCTAAGTAGAACTGTACATTAATACATTAATTTAAAAAGAATTTCCAGCTGCAATAGATAACAAGGACTAACAGTTGATAGCAAGATCTTACTTGCTGAATAAGAGCTGCTCAATCTTGACCCTGGACTGCACAAATCCTTTCTGCTTAATTAATAACCTTCATTCTGTATCAACAATAACTGATAGCAATTTGATGGAAAATGGCTGACCTAATACTCAGGAAACTTTGCCAGTCAGGTTTGATACAGAATGGTTCCGTGGTGCATATCTCCTGTTCTCAATACATGGGAGCACAAACTCTTGCCAAAGATCACATCTTACTCTTGGCAGATGGTGGAGAAAATGAGACTAGGTCCATATGGATGCAAATTACTGAGAGCAGAACTGGGATTTAATCATAGCCCTTCTCATCACAGAGAGGTGAAAAGCTCTCTCAAATCACCCACATTACCAAGAGGTCCTGAGTGCAAGGACTCACGAGTATTTTATCTTTAGTTATTTCTAATTAAAGGGCTTTCACATCTCCTTTATTTTTTTTTTTTCTTTAACCTGTTGTGTGAACATCAAAGGAAAGGAGAAAACTGCTGCTATTATTACCTATTCAGGCATACTGCAAAGAAATTCAGACATATCATAAGACCATTATCTCTGACTACAAGTATTCTTTGTGTATTTGGTAGGATTAAGGGGAACTGGCACTGGACCAAAAGATAGCTACGAAGTTTCAAAAGAATACTCAGGTATTTAGGTTTTAAAATTACCTGTACAAGGTGCATGCTGTAATCTACAGCATGTTGAAACTGCTTAAGTTAGGCAGACGAGTGGATTCTTGTATCAGCTAGGGCTTTGTACAAGGGTGGCACCCCAATTTAGAGTCCAAATTTATAGTGTCAGGTTGGGACAGTGAATTGTGACATGCAGGAAGGTTTTAGGACCACTGTTCCTCTCTCAATTTAATTACCACTTTCTCTGAATCAAGATATCTCTGATTAATCTTTAGACCTCACAAAAGACTTCTACAAATCACAAGAATAGGTTCTCCACCTCTGGAGCAGAATCACTGGATACTGCAGTGTCTTCTACTTCAAGGTTCTATGTGGAGCACACTGAAATCATCATCTCAGCAGAGTATGATAAAGAATGCCCTCTGGACCCCAAGCATCTCGAACAAATGCAAGCTATCCCAAACCTTTCCATCAGATGTATAAAACCACCCCTTTAATACTACATGGAAGTCATTAGATGTGTAGTGCCTGGAGAAAAAGATGCAGTGTGCTTCCTCTGCTGCACTCAACTAAAACTTTAAGAAACCTCATTCCTCTAGCTATGCTAACATCATTTAGGTTGTTGGGGCACAAATAAGGAGGTAAACAACAACCACACACACAAAAAATCATGTTAATTTCAAGCTCCATTAGAAATGCACAGTTTGGCATCAAGAAAAATCAATGTATGTCCAATGAAAAAAAAAAACAACAACCAGCTCTCATAGGGGAAAAAAAGGGGCTTTTTGCAGGTTTTTAAGAGGGTGTAAAAATCTTGGTACTCAATATCCTCTGATTGTGGGAAAACTATTTACTCATCAGAGAGACTATTTGATTCTGATGCAAATTATCCAGCCCCAGATACTTTCTGGCAATGCTTTCCTTCTTTGTACATCTGATCAGCTCAGGTACTAGGGCCAATTGATTTCCTTTTTTCTTTTTTCCTCCCTAAAGATGTTGTCAATCCTGGTTATTTCTAATGAACTATACAAATGCTATACCAGGGCTGTAGCAGTTTAGCTACAGATCTCCAGGGCTGACTTGCAGTTTATCTGTGCTGGATAACAAGCAGAAAAAAAAACCCACTCCTAGGTGTTACTAGTTGTCTGGGACAAGATTTATTCACAGTGACAGAAAAAAAAAAAAGTAAAATAAGGATTGGAGCGCTGACCTTTCAGCAGCACCTGAACTGAGGCCAATTTAAGGAAGGAAAATCCTGGCTTCATTTAGGGGATCAGTGTTGTGATATTTCTGATAAATAGCAGGTCCCACATTCGACTCACAGTTTGTTCATCTTTAGGAAAAATCTCAGTCATTTGCTACCATGACTGTTTCTAATTTGTTTAAGTGTAGCAAACCTCTAAAGCTCTGTGCCCTCCCAAAGCACCAGCACACATTATGCTAATCTGCATTCTACATCATCTACTAATTCACCAAACATCAGGGCTTCTGCCTGATGGGAAAATCCCAAGATTTTCACTCCCCAGCACTTTGCTTGGATGCTGCCTTTTCCTTTTAATGGGCTCTGTATGACCAGGAGCCTGCCCCTACCACAGAATCCAGCTTCAAGAAACCAATCCACCTCCTGCAGCTGCCATCTTGAGCACACACTGTTCTTTATAGCAGCATGAAAATATTCTCCCGCCTGAAAAAAAAAGAAAAAAAAAAAATAAAAAAGAAAAAAAAACACAGAAAGCCCAAGCTACGCAATTTAAATTTTAAAAAGTATCCTCATTTTTGTACCTTTTGCTAGACGTTATTAGTCCCCTGCTGGCACAGTCAAACATAGACAAAAAAGGAGACACCTACATATGGGAAAATACAGGAGCCACAGCCAGAGAAGGGCTTTTTTATTAGCTGTGTTCTCTTGTCAATGGCTGGAAGTTAACCCTCCTTGCCTGCAGGTATCCCTACAGGAATATGAAGACAGGAGTTCAGAATGAGATGAAGTCTAGATGTTCCACAGAGCAGTCCTAATCCAAAGAGGCTCCTTCTTGGCTCCTACCTTTCAAAAAAGCTAGAAATAATTATCCTTTGTTCCCAATAGGTTAAGTATGTTTACAATGTCAAGAATGAAAAATATCCCCAGGAAGATCAGAGAATCCATTTATCAGGGACTACACATTAAAGGACTCAGACCAGAGAGGGCCAACATTGTCCTCTGGCAAGTGCTACCTGATTTTTATTAAAAGTATCACATCATGTGCCAGTTCTTAAACAACAGAAAGATCCCAAGTAAAGTGGAACTTCTGGAAATCAGAGAGCCAAGACCAAAATGAAATGAACCAACACTTGGAGTAAATGTCTGTCTCTATGTGCTAGAGGGTTTTTCAGACTGCATCTCTCAGTTAAAGGGAGGAATTCTGCTACTTCTGAAAAGGCCAACACCTGACAGTGAAATGTGTAAGCCAAGGCAGAACAGCTCACTTCCAGATTTAAGGAACATCATTGGGATGTGTAAGCTGCCCTCTCCACTTACAAAGCTAACTAGTTGCTTTGCAGATTGGGTTTCTGCCCATTTTTAAATGAGGAAAAATGAAGATGCTCAGTGTCCAACATAGACAAGTCCAAGTGGGATATCAAGGAGAAAGCATACAGCTACACGTGAGAGGGGACTGGTGAAGTCTCAGATTGTATCGATGAGTAAATAGAAAAACAGCTTTGCAAATTTACCAGCAGATAAGGTACACACTTCAACAGTGATACATCATCTATTATGCACAAGCAACTAAAGAAAAGACCAGGCTGTGCTGGCTGGGGAGAGTAAAGTCAGTAGCTGTACAGATTCAGCAGCTCTTGCATCAGAAAAGAGGCCCAGCCATATGCCAATTCATTCATGGATTCAGACACACCAATTTAGGCTACATTTGCCTTTAATCTGTAACTTTTTTGCATTTTGACTGTAAATTCATTTGATTCTTCCCTAGATTACATGGTGTCTGTAGCATATGTATCAAATGTTGCAAACCCAGCCCACATCCATTACCCAGGCAGCAAAGGGGGGAGAATTAGGAAGCCTTATTTTCCCCAAAGAAAAAAAAATCACTATTATTTAACCTAAAATAGCTAGATGTAGGGTTCAAAGGTGATTTTTCTTTATAAAGCTTTATTTCCAGGACCTAACAATTCCTCAAAATATTAACCACCCATATTCAAATTTCAAAGGCCTGAACTATCTTCACAGGCACTCATCTACTGGGATGTCTGATCAAATTGTTTCTGACCTTTTGTAGTATGCTGAGAGACAGCAAGAAAAGCAAGGAAAAGATGGTTGGGGAGGGATATAGAGAACAAGAAGAATTCTCACAGAAGATGAATTCTTGTTAGCCTATTCTTAAACAGCTCCACAGTCAAAGGTTTTGAAGTTGAAATTGGCACAGAAATATTTCTGCCTGAAGGATTTCAAAGAATAATCCCAGAAGGGATCCTTGGGTATGGCCTCACTCCAATGGGAATTAATTTTCATTTGACCTAATCATACATATTTTAAAAGTACATGCTGAGTATGCCTGTAGGGTTTTCTGGTAAACTCATTAAGGAGTTTATTTTGTCCAGCACCAAGTGCTCTACCTCAGTGCTGAAAAATGCATCACGAAACCATAAAGACTCATAGAAGTCCATGGGACACTGCATATTCCTTAAAATTAAGCAGGTGTTCATGTGCTTTGCTGGATCAGACTTAAGTTGTGGTTTTCCATTAACTCAATCTGTGATCCCAATGTTGTTTTCTAACAGAGATCTCAATTTAGTATAGTTATCCTGACCAACTTTGCAGACCCAGTCAAGGTAATCCCATGCCTCCCTTCAGAGACCGAAAAGCATTGTTCCAGGATATGAGTAGAACTGGTCCCAGTCTGTTCAATCAAATCCTTAATTAAAATACCAATAATAATAGCACCCCCAAGTATGTTGAAATGAGCATTTAATGAAAAAATATTAACAGGGAGGGGGGAGTGTTGATTTGCTGGAGGGTAGGAAGATGCTGCAGAGGGACCTGGACAGGCCAGGTCAGTGGGCTGAGGCCAGGGTGTAAGGTTCAGCAGGAACAAGTGGTGGGTCCTACACTTTGCCCATAATAACCCCACCCAGTGCTACAGACTGGGAGAAGAGTGGCTGGAGAGTGGCACAGCAGAGAGGGACCTGGGAGTACTGCTTGACAGCTGACTGAACATGAGGCAGCAGTGTGACCAGACCACCAAGGCCAGTGGCATCCTGGCTTCTATGAGGAATGGTGTGGCCAGCAGGACTAGGGACAGAATTCTCCCTTGGTACTCAGCACTGGTGAGGTCTCACCTGGAGTACTGTGTTCAGCTCGGGGCCACTCACTGGAAGAAAGATACTGAAGTGCTGGAGCAGGTCCAGAGGAGAGCAATGAGGCTGTGAAGGGACTAGAGAGAAAATCTTATTAGGAGAGGATAAAGGAGCTGGGGTTTTTTTGCCTGGAGGAGACAGGTCAGGCTCTTCTCCCAGGCAACTAGTGACAGGCACAGAGGGCATGGCCTGAAGCTACACCAGGGGAGGCTTAGGTTGGATATCAGGAAGCAATTCCTCACAGAGAGGGTGATCAGACATTGGAATGGGCTGCCCAGGGAAGTGATGGAGTCACCATCCCTGGAAGTGTTTAAGGAGAGACTGGATGTGGCACTGAGTGCCATGGTCTAGCTGATGTGGTGGTGTTAAGTCCTAAGCTGGACTTGAGCTCAGAGGTCCTTTCCAGCCTCAATGATTCTTTGATTCTGCAGTTCTGTAAACTGAGATAAAGATGTGCTTCAAATCGAGTTCAATGTAAAATTCTTCAGCACAACAAAAATTGGAAACCATCGCTGTGTTCATCAGGAAGCATTCTAGGTTATCCAGAATGCCCTTAATAGTGCTCGTTAGAAGAAAAAAAAAGTTCTGAAAATGAATGTTTGAATTCACAAAAGTGTGCATTTAGTTTTTATGTAATAGCTCAGAGTAGAGAGCATTCACCAAGGATAGAAGAAAACTAGGCTTAATGGCCCTAAAGATTCAAATTTTTATCGCCAAATTGCTTGCAGAGCACTATATACTTAAGCTATTCTGTATTTTGGGATGGTCTTAGTGTTTTCTTCTATGCAAAAATAATTAATCAGGCAGTGAAGCAAGAAGTGGAATGAAAGCACATTCTGCCAGCTCAGCATTCTCACCACCAGGCTCTGGATTTTCATCAGGACCTTCACAAGATTGTGAGAAGCAGAACATCAGCCTCAAAATACTCTCTAGCTTGTTGGGGAAGGAGCTTCCTTAAGGGATGGCAAGCTTCCTGACCTGAAAGGATGGAGGTGCATCTGTTCCTCCAGTTTATGAGTGCTTAAGCTAGGGTCTTAGACAGGTAGGATGTAATTTATATGAAAATTTCTTTTTATGTATTTTCAATATTTATCTCCCTTCCCACTTCTGCAGTAAACATTACTAGAAAATAAGCTTTTAAATGAGCAAATGGCTAAGTAATTACCTCCCATCCCTCTCCCTTAACACCCTTACATTATCAAAATATTGCCAAGCTCAACTATGTATGAGGAGTCATGCAGTTAAAGAACATAATTTAAATTATAGTATAAGCAGACTGAAATTAACAGACCACAGGTTTTTTATTTCCCTGAAGGGAACAGGGTAAGTTGGATCATACACAGGGTTAATGCAAGACTGACAATAATTTAGATCCCTTTTTATTTACTTTATTCCCTAAATTAGAAGCTAAGGAGAACCACATTGGGCATATGTACAAATGGTGAAATTAAGTTCATCATTAGCTGCCTTAGCTGCAGGAAACAACATGTCTAATAAGGTTACTTGCAAAAATTATTGCTGTAAATGATTTACTGAGAACGTCTATAAGAGGTCTAATTCGGATACATTGTGATAATGAAAACAGGGAGCAAGAAAATTAAAATATTACAAATGTCTTGAAACTTGCATACAAATTATCATATTCCACTAAAGGGGATTATTTGAGAACTATTGTCATAATAATATTAAATATAATATTGCATTGCAAATGCAGCAAAAAGCAGATACAGGATTTCTCTGCAAAAACTGATGATATGCATTTTCTTATTTTTTCACACTTCCCCTTGCATCCCTAAAGTTCTCCTAGTAGACATTTTCTCTTCAGCTGTACACAGCTTTGCACTCTCTATTGATCCATGGTAGGACACAGCCTACCAAGTTCAATTTCCATACAAACTGCTCACACCAGAAGCCTACAACTCTTTGAAACCACAGTAAGTGAAAGAACTGCAGCTAGACCCTAGACTGCTGCAACACTAAGAGCTTCCAAGCCATCTGCTGAGGTGGTTCTTAATGCATTTTTATCCTGGGGAGAAAGCTGTGACTAGATAAATGATGCCCACACCTAGACCACTCCTCTGCTGGCACTAAAGGAGAAGCTGGAGGAAGAGATAACCCATTGGGCAAATCTACTTGCTGCAAGCACCAAACAGTCCAAACCCTCTGTGGACCATGAAACAGACAAATGAATATTTAATAGAAATATAATTTGAGAAAATAAAAGCCCCACTCAGCTCAGCAATGAAATATACTGCTTATTTGACCTGCTGGAGGAATAAATTTGCAGCATGCACCAATTACATCCAGACTGTCATGTGAAAAGACTCCCAAGCCAGTTCCTGAGGAAGCAATATAAACCTTTAACATGAAAAAAAATTACTTTATGCCAGGACACTGCATTTCAGGGGTCAATGTTGGTGTAGTTTAATTGCTTACCCGGGAAGACATTGTATTACACTGATGTACTATTCTGCTCCACAAGTTGAGGTCCTGCCAGGCTTAGAGCAATCTTGTAGAAGCAGCTAGCCATTAGATTAATCTCCAGGATTTCTTCAAAAGGAATGATGGAAGACTAAAGACAAAAATTGGGCATTGAAGAGTTGGAGCACTATGAAAAATGCATTACAACATGAAGCAACTCACAGAGGATTTTGTATAGACCACTAGAAAAAAAAGGATTTTTGTCTGGTTTTTTCTTTGTAAAGGAGTAGCAGAAAGGGCAAGAAACATGAAATGTAAAAGAAAAATGAAGGTTCTTTAATGACATTTGGAAATCAGCAGACAGCAGGCAAATGATTCTGCCTTTCTCATCAGTTACTTAGATGTCAATGTCAGCACAGTCCTACTTTTGCTCTCTAGACATGTAACTTCAGGAAAGTGAGCAGACCTGGTAAGCAAGTGCTAACTGAACAAACCCATGTGCTGAAGAATTACTTATGCCATTATTATCCTTGGCTTTTCCCAGTGTTTATTCTGGACATCTTCTCTCCCTTTGTTCTACCTCCTGTTTCATTTCACCTGCCTCCACTCCACGATAGCTTGCCATGAATACATGATCCCATGGGTATTGTAAGCAAACCCTCTCCAATACATTATCATCCATGGGGAAGCAAACAATGAGCCCTCAAGCCATGCAAATCATCACCTTGTACAGCATCTGTCTTTCTCTGGACTTCTGTAAACTTTCTGCAGAAGAGATCTTCATTTATTTGTCAGGTCCAGTACTGAATGAGTGAAAGAAGATCTAAAGAAGCAACTTCCATCTAGTTTCCTGACAGTCAGAGAAATAATGAACAGTACTAAAGCTGATTCATGGCAGGAGATGCAGAGCAGAAGGCTCATACAATTACTGTGTAAGGCCAGGCCTGAAGACAAGAATGCAGAAGTGTATGTGAAAAGCACAGGAGGAGCCCTGAGAAGAAACCTGTTCACTGGTTTGAAACATGTACAGAGAGGTGTTGTCTTCCTCTCAGATTTACAAAGAAGGGAGCAGGGAAGAAACAAAAAGTAAACCCCATAAGAAAATCCAAAAAGGGGGAAAAAATTCCCACAGATATTTTCTCAGGATTTTTGCAGCTACGGTCTAGTTTTAAATGGGGGGGTTAATTCCATAATTTGACAAATAAAACACATTTTATAAGTAGGAATGGGAAGGGGAGATAGCTTGTCATCATGGTAAGAGCTGGGGAGAGTACACAGTTAGCCTGTGGGACAGACACAGAATTAACACCTCATGGATGCATCAATGCTATAGAGATTGACAATCTGACAGACCTAACCTGAGCAACACCCAGGTTTTAGAACTACTTAGCCCTTCATCTTAGTCAGTGCCTGAGTCAAACACCTCTTCTTCCCTGATGCAGTTTGTTTGTACAGTTATGGCCCTGGGGCCCACACTGGCAAAGCCCAGGTGAGAGTCAGTTTTTAAACATGACAAGCAAAAATCCTGCAGTGTGGGCTGTCTGAACAGGTTGGGTATCTGTGTCAGAGATGTCTGTGAGATGTGTCATCACAGACTTCCCAACACTTGGGCATTACATTCTGTATGTGCTCTAGTATGAAAGAACTAAAAAAGCATGGGGGTATGGGGGAAAGGAGCATCTGAATCAGAGACAAACCCAGAGACACAAGGAAAATCCTTACGTTATCATTTGTCCCTGAATTAAGTCAAGCCTGAGAAGAAGAGTCAAGTACTACCAGCAATTAGAGACACTAGAAGTAAGAAGCAGTACAGTTCTTGTGTTAAAGGGACGAAGCAGCACCTGAGACCAAAAGTCAGAAAATATCAGTTCTGCATTTTCATGCTCATGACACCAGAAAAGAAACCAGAAGTTATGGCTACAACTGAATCATACTATTTTGATGATTCACTCACAACAGCCTTAGGGCACAATAAAAAATTGTGGCTTCCATGGTCCCTCATAAGGACTTAAGCTTCAGACAGCTACGACAGAAGGGCTCGGGTACAGTGCTAATGCATCACTTGTACATTGCTGTCAGCATGGAGAGGGGAAGAGGGAGAAAGTAAGTGGAAATAATTATGCATTTGGGCTTTGCAAGGTGAAGAAGGTGGAGATATTCTAATAGATACACCACTGAGCTATGCTATACAACACCACATATAGGCCCTTGCTTCAAAACATTTCCCAAACACTTGGGAAAAGTATTGCTCTAAGCAACTCAACACTTTCTAAGAGAAAGTATAGTGCAAGCACAATATTCAAGCTGAAACAAAAGTTCAGGTATCTCTTTACACAGCCAGCCAGGTCTTCCTTCAGCACCACAAATAACATTACCCTACCAGAGACTAAAAACATCTTGCAGACCCACTGTCCAGGCATCACATCAGAATATCTCCAGCAGACTTGTGCAAAGAACCTTCAGCCCATTAATTTGATCCATCTGTTTTTCCTCCTTTTTTCCCCTAAGTGTATGTTGTCAGGAGGCTGGCTACAAAAATCTCAGTCTACTTTGAAGTAGTTGTGAATGCTTTCCACAGTCAGTTCTTGTTCTACATGCCAGTGCTGTGCCAGTGGACTGGGTTTCAAACTATATCCTGCAAAGGGACTGCTCATTTCTCTTGTGAATGTGCAATTCCAGAGTCACTGGAGGCAGCAGAAGGGGGATGCAGTAAAGAGGGGTCTGGTTTAGGACCAAGGGAGGAGAAACAAAGATGCCATGAAAAGGGCTGTGGGAGGAAGGTAGGTAGCACAAGAAGAGAAAAAAGAACTTGTGGCTTTCAGGAGTAGCAGAACTGGGCCACAAGAAGAGCTCTGCAACAAGACCCAATCATAATAATAGCTATCCAAGATACAGCACCTTGTCTTTGCTCTTCTGTGAAGCTTTGCTTTCTGTTTTCTGAGCTTTTTCTTAGCTGGAGTTTTCTTAAAAAGCTGCAACTGTGCAGTCCTTAAGCTGCCTGTGACTCAACCACCCCCTCCCATGCACATCTTTCCTGATGGGCTTGTACAGCAGGTTCCAAATAATGTCTTCTCGAGAAGATATTCCTCAAGATCATGTTTTCCCAAGTTGAGAACAGTGATTATTAAACAGTTCAGTATGACATGGAGTATGGGGTGGGGAAGTGGCAGATATAAGAAAAGGTTTGGGATGTGGATGCAAATTCCAATATGAAAACAAGTAATATTCTGAACTTCGAAACTCAACACACAATTCAAAAATTATGTTCTTTGAACATTCAACTCAAACATTACCTTTTGTGGGTAGGAGGGCTGGCAAATCTTAAGTGCTCTGAAAATCTCCATATGCCAATGGTAATGACAAAATCACGCTAATTCTAATTGAAATTAGAATGTGTGCTCATGCAATGTGGCTCATGACACAAAATAACTCAGAAATATAATTTTTCTCCTACTCCCTGCTCAGTAACTCTTAAAAAAGGAGAAAACTTGTCTTTATTAATATGGGGATTGCACTAAATCCATATGATAAATCAAATTCTAAGTACTTGGCCTTCTATCTTAAAGCAATGTGGTATTATTAGGCAGTAACTCTTCGAAAGCCCAGCATCCTAAGTGAAACCAAACAGTTCAGAAATGCAAGGCATCCAGGAGTTAATTTCTCAAAATAACAGAGAAGCATAATTCACCTACATTTCTGACATCTTCCATTAATAGGTTTTCTAGATGAGCAATTCATGATACTGAAGAATGAGAGCATTAGAATGTGAAATGAAGGCTGATGGATGGAGAACATAGCTAAGAAAATTATAAATCATTATTTGAGCTATAGATTTGAAATTCTGGTGAAGACAACTTCTTCTGACGCCATTGGGTTGTGCTAAACCACACCTTTCCAATTACATCCCTCTGTATTCTTCTGCTGTGAAATTAAACCAAAGATGTAGCTATCATGAAGGAAGTATGAACAAGACAGAATTAAAAGTCCTAAATATGCTCCTATATAAATCAATAGAGAGTTTACATATACTATGCACAACTATGGTTTTCCACCTTGAAAAGGACACAATAGAACCAGAAAAAATGGCAATAATGTTGCAATACTGTCAGTTGAGAGGTAGAAAGCAGCTTCCAGATGAGAAAGAAATAGTTTAGACCTCTGCAGACTGAAAAAGATATGACTGAGGACGAATATTATAAAAAGCTTTAAAATCATGAATGGCATACAGAATTTGAATGGGGGATGATTATTCACTATTTTTCATGCCACAGGAACAAGGAGGCAGCCAGTAAAATGATCAAGCAGCAGGTTTAAAACAAATTACAAAAATGATTTTTCACACAACCCACACTTGAATTGTGGAATTAAACTGACATGGATTTCTGTAGAGGTCAAAACTATAAATGGCTCCAAATGTGATTAGATAAATTCAGGGAGGACAAGTCTATCAGGTGCTAAACTTAATGGTTCAGGTGGAGCCTTTGGTTCAGGAAACACCTAAAATGCAGATAGCTAGAAGCTAAAGAGATATACTGGGGAAGAATCACCCCAAACCTCTTCTAGCAGGGGACCTGGGAACACACCCTGACACTTCAATGCCTAAAAAATATCTCATTCCAAAGTCTGACCACTGGCCCATGGCCCATAGAACAACATGCCTCATATCACAGATCACCTTGAGAGTCGCAGATACAAGATTTAAGGGGAGGATAAATCAATTTTACTGTATAAGAGAACAAACACCATTATTTGGATGATACAACTGAGAAGAAAAACAGGTGCAGCAGTATTTCTGAAGGAGCTGTGCTGTAGACTTTCATTGCCTCCTTGAATCTGAAGAGTTTCTGATTTGTGTGATGATTCTCAGACTTCAAGAAATAAGGAAAATAGCAAAGTAATTGAAACTTAATTCTGAATTTCTGTTCCAGATTCTGTGCAATGCTTCCTCTCACATTTAGGTGTAGAGGACAACTGCAGTAACACTTCATTATTGAGTATTATTTCAGGAGATGCTTCCTAGGTGCTGGGGTAAAATGCCTTAATTCACAATGCAATATGGTGTCCATGTTTTCAAAATATGACTTAAAAGTGTAGTCTCACTCAATGCCTAGAAGTTAAGTTGTTTCCTTGCAGGACAAGGACAACAGATGACAAATTTATCTGGGGAAAGTTCACCTTTGATTGTCAGAGATTTCTTAGATGCAGTGATTTCTTATGATTCACTACATGCTTCGATTACCACAGATTTGTTTGCTTCCCTAGACAACAAAATCCTCTTTTTGACTTCACGGTATCATACAAGTCACGTAGCATAAAACATATACATCCCATAATATTTTTATGCTATTCTTATTATCTCTAACAGGGCACAAGATGCAATTAGATGCTACACATCACATTAATATTGCTGATGACTAATTTGACATCAGAGGCTCTATACATAATCAGCTTTTTCCTGCAGTACAAGTGAAACATCCCATTCTCATCTTTAAGCTTTTCTCAGATGTTCAAAGCATTTTGGGCTTGACTGTGTTACACTTCAGCGTTTCAACCCTAATATCATGGATGAAGATATAATTTCACACAACATCTTATCACACTTCTGATTTTGAGCTGATCTCTGGCAGCACACAGACACCAAACAGGATACACAGATAAGACAAAACACAATTTGAGAAATGAGGTGTCTGTCTCATGCAGAACCCATTTAAGCTGTCTGTCCAGTGGAGGGGCAACCTCATAAGAATGAATCTGTGTAAAGCATCAGAGTAACAGCTCTATTATTTCAGCAAAGAGAGGAGACTGTGTCCTACCTACTATATTTTTACTTAAGGTACAACATACATATCATTTCCTGCTACAACTTGCCACTGAGATATCCTTACTTTCCTCATTTCACTTCCTACATTCAAAATGCTATCAGCCATCACTTCCCCATAGTCACATCACACTGAAAAAGGCCAGTGACTCACAGACTCATATTTTTTTCCCAGCACATCAAGTATTTATAAAATCATTTCAGGCCCAGTGTCTATGAAGACAATGTTGTTCAGGTCTCTATGGCTTCCCTGAAAGGCCCTTAGGACCATCAATGCCATGTCACAGTTCCCAGTCTCTGCAAAGCAGGGTCACTGTCATCTAGAATTTCATCTCCTCCATGACAGTGTTCCTTACCCTTCAGACCTCTGCACTCTGACTTCTTTATGGCTTCATCCCGAGCTCCAGGGTGACTGGGATCCAGCACAGTGTCACCACGGGGGGCAGGCAGCCCAGCAGCCAGAAGAACCACTGCCAGGAAATCTTTGAATATTTATGGGGCTCAGAACTCATTCAGTGCTGTTGAGCACTACTTGACCCGAAACTTGGATAACCAAAAGGTAGGAGCCAACTTATGTTTTTTTTTCTCTTACCCACTACCTTCCTTACTGCATTCTCACGGTCTCCTCTCTGCTTGGACTGCAAGCTCTACTGGGACAGTAAACAGCATTTCATATATGCTGGGAAAAAATCTAATGCATTTGGGCAACAACAATAGGTTTCATTGAAAAATATGCACACGCAAGAGCTACAGAATTAGGCACAACTTTATAATACTCAGTGTTAAGAGCTGTGGCATCTTTCAGGTAGATCTGGTTTTGAACAGCTACTGGCAAGGCAAAGAGATGGCAGTGACATGGTGTGAACCCATGGATTCACATCTGCCTCAGCTCACCAGATGTTTGCAGACATCATGAAAATCTCAAAATAGGTCAGGAGTTTTCATGCTGGGAAATTCATACTGTGGGTGGCCTGGAGAACACTGGGTGTAAGATAGCTAGAGAAAGGAGTTGAGAGAAACAGGTTGCACAACCATGAAAGGGGACACTATCAGAGCAAATACAAATCTGAAGCAAAGGGTCAGCACTGCTTCCTCCTGAACTACTCAGCTTTGTTCTTGCCAGTCAAGATGTCAAGGTGTACTCTGAAAAGCAAACAGCTAGTGCTTGTAAAAAATGGTTACATTTCAAACACGCTCATTTGCAAGCATTTCTCAAGTGAACAACTTACACTACTTAATTTTCTCTTTTAAGTGTGATGAAAATAAAACTGTTGTGCATTAAAACAAAAGAAGATGTTGTGCTCTCTTATTATTTTCTTCATTGCTGTGTCAAGAGTAGAAGCCTCACCATAAATTTTGTCTTTAAGGTATACCACAAGCACAAATCTCTACAGACAACAACATTTTCAGCTCCTTTTCAGGAGTGAACACTTTGCACCTTGTAGTGCATTATCTGCAAAATGTCTTCCAAAGATCAAATCCATCCCTTGACTCCCACAAAAGGTGACATTTTGCAATGTAGCCTACAGAACAATGACATTTCAAGGATCAAAGAAAAGGTTAAAATATTCCTATAAATCTATTCTTGGGACTTTTAAGTATTTTCTACGTGGAGGGAAATGTCATTTTCTTCAGGAGCAACTGAGGGTTCTGTGACGAGTAATGGGTCTGCTAGGTTTTACATGGTGAAAGAAAGATGCACTTCACTCCCCAGCTCATGCAAATGAAACCTAATTTAATTTTAAACCTCATTTATTTATTTAGATTTAATCTAAAACTCTCACATCAAAGCAAACAGAAAAACAACAAATACTGTTGGGGCCTTAATAAAAAGAAATTGCAGCAAGCCAAAGTAAAACTCAAAGGAGTAGCTTCTGCGTGATTTTATAAATTATGGCCTTGTTGAGCACCCCAGCCCGTGAAATCCTTTACTCAGTCAGGGTGACGCCAAGAGAATGTTGAGCATTTAATTCAGTCACTTAATGCTCCGTAAATCTGAGCTGGTGTTGAATTTTGAAATCCGGAGCTTGGTGGTTAGAATTACAGCAGTGGGGTGGAGAAGCTTTTGTGGCAAGAAAGCAGCCAGTACCCTCTCCAGGCTCTCAGGAGGCCATCTCCAGGTTCTAAATGAAATGAGCTTATGGCTCCCACTCACTTCTTGATTAGCACTAAATTACACTCAGAGAGAGCAGGTACTGTACATCAGGGAAAGAAGGTGGCAGCCCAGAAAAGATTGGGGGAGAGTGGGAAGAAACACCTCGTGTTCCCATTTTTTCAAATGGCACAGCTGTCTCTCCCCTGCAGACCCCTGCTGTGTGGGTCCCTCTGGCTCACTGTACGTTTCTAACTTAACAGGTTTTTTTATATTAAATGATGTGTGAAGGGAAAAATGGATGTCTGAGGAACACAGGAGGAAGATATAAAACTTCACAGATTTAGCTGGATTTGGCTTCATTCAGGCCAGTTCCTAGTTAGGCAAGACTCTCCACAGTAAAAACCTGAACACTAGATGTTAATTGGGTGCCTCATTTTTGGCAGCCTTACCAGAGACACACAGAGGACAGCATGATCATCTCAGTCTTTTGATTCCTGTACAACAAGGATAAAACCTATTGGCAGAAAAAGCACTCTTTGCATTTTAGACTGGTTCATTTGATAAACAACACCCTTGTTCACAGTCACAAAGCAGAACAGAGCAGTTACAGAGCAGAATTGTTTAACTTTACAAAGTTGGCATGAAAGTCTTCGGGTGTAAGGTATTGAGATCACGAACCTCGTAGTGGCCAGAAGAGAAGCTTACCTCATACCTGACTGATGGGAATTCTTCAGAAAGGAAAGGAATGTTCTTCCAAAGTCCTTTTGGAGTCTGATATCCCCATCTTTCATATTTGTGGCTACAGCTTACGTAACTGGACTCTGTCCCTTCTGCTCCTTCTCATAAACTTCAGTGTTGGGCTGGCACTGGTGTCAATAGTGGCTTTGTGGGGCACCCTAGCAGAGCCAGGCTAAAAACAGGACATGAGGAACTAAGTTTTACAACATTTAGATCACTCTCAGCACTAGGCAAAGCTATTTGGAGGCACACAAGCTGCAAGTACTCCTGTTTAGCATAGACACAGCTTCCCCCTCATTCTGCAGATGCTTTTGTGTGACACAGATTGTTTTTGTGACCTCCAGATGCTGCATAAAGTGAGCCTCAGAATAGCTGAGACAATGTTGTAATCTTCATATACCCTTACATACCCTTACACTTACTATACCTACTCTTAGTATATTTTGAAACTCAGTTTTGGGTTACAACAGGTATTTCATTAAATCCTCATTCTAGACAGAGAATTCTCCTGCCAGGCATCTGAGTCCATCATCATGCTCTTCTGCATGGCCATATCATTCTGCTAATGTATTTGATTTATTTACTGTTTATTCAATCTTGGTTTTGTGTGTTTTTTTACATTTCCTTTTCTTTTCTTCTCAGACTGAACCACTGAAAGGTTTATCTTTTTAAAATGCTTACTCTTTCCTCATGTTAATAATCCCCCATTTACCATACTAATTGTGTAAATTCTAGAGCTCTTCAGTGTTGCACCAAACTTCCTATTTGTGCCTTTTCCAACTTTTGGAGCATCCAGATCCTGCTCTGTGCTCTCATTTCACCAACAGCTGACATCCACTTTAGCATCTAGACTGAATCCTTTAATTCTTAAAACTATTGGTCTTAGTAATTGTATCTTATAAAGAAGGCTTAACTGAGAAGTGACTGGGAGACAAATGATTTGTAGCGCTAAAGGCTTTTTTTGATAAATAGAAATAAATTTGTACCAATGACTTTATGTCCTTGTACAAAAGAAATCACCGGACTTATAAGGACCTGTTACCTCAAAACTCATTTGTCTTTTGTGTTGTCTAGTGCTTACAAAACATGAGGACAACCAAAAGATTCCAGCTTGCAGCTCAGTCCTTCCAGCTACAATAAAGACAAGGAAAGAGAGAGAAAAAAAAGGGAAAGTTAAAAACAAATGTGTTGTTTCAGAACTTCATTACTTCTGCTCGATGGCTTTGCTCTGCAACACACCAGTGTATTCTGTCCCACTTTCTTAAAATAAACAACTGGTCTGTGGCTTGTCAACAAAGCTCCATTTTCAATCATGCAGGGAGACTACACGAAGCACATCTTGCAGTGTCCATATCGCTATGAGAAGGGTTTGGGGACACTTCAAGCTGAGAATTTCTTCTGCTTTGCCTTAGAGTCATTTGCTGCTTAAGATATGACAGATTTGCATTGACAACTGAACCTAAGAGTTTAAGGAAACCCAGAAGCTGGAAGGAGATTTTTATTGACAAGTTCATGTCTTTGCTGGGGATTAGAAATTCTCTTTGTTCCAGACCAGAGCAACCATTAAAACTATGAAAACTGACAACGACAACACAGTGGCTAACAGGAGAGTGGGGAATGTAAGGGCTGATCACCTTGTGCAACTTAATTCAGAATACAACATCTCTGTCACAGAAAGACTGATGCTAGTTTGCTGCTTTCAACAGGACTTGTAGCATTTCCTTTTCATATTTAGGGTTCACCTTCTGCAGAATCAGGCTGAGCAGAGAAAAAAATGCATCAGCTAGGATTTCAGCAAAGAAAAACTATCAGGGATGCAATGAAAAAAAACAAAAAAATCAATCTTTCCCTTCTACTGATGAATAAACCATAATCTTACCTGTACATAATGTAAAACATTTTCGAACCTTACAGTGCTGCCAGGATTAAAGGAGATTATTTTTTAAGAAATGGGAAAGATATTAAGAGTCTTATAACATGTATAAACCATTCCCAGCAGCTGAGCTGTGTAGTTGGAGCTGAGAAGCAATTTGCATTATGTGTGTCAGGGAAGAAGGTGGTTGCTCACCTGGGCTGTCTAATGATCTTCATACTCAACAGAAATATAAAAGATACACTGACGAGGGCAAACATTTGTGGGGGAATTCAAAAGACAGGCTGCCTTGTCCCCTTCTTTTTGAAAAATCCAAAAGTAAATCAAAGAAGGGATGAAGAGAGAACAACCACATAGAACTGTCAGCACACTGTGGTTTTCGGCCACTCTGTTTCCACACCAGGGAATCAGGGATTTGTTTCAAGTTCTGACCTGGCCAAGGAAAATGACAGTGAAGGACAAGGACACTTAGAAGGGCTGCTAGCTGCAGAGTTAGTGGTACCAAACATTTCAGAACTGGTCTGAATATATCAGCACAATTAGACCCCAATTACAGCCTTTATGTGCTACCACAATATAAATATTTAATAAGAAGCATGGTGGCTAGAAGTTCATTATGAATCTGCAGTTAAGCAGTATTAGTGAAAGCAGAGCTTCTGGAGAAGATGAGCTGTTCCAGTAAGTTACACAGGAAGACAAGATCCTAAATTTAGAAAAAGGACACCTTAAAATTTTGGTTCTGTAACTGCCCTTGCTTTGGAATTAGTGATTCCAGCTAAGAGGCAGAATAAACTCAGACAAACAGGAGGAAAAGAAGACCCCAGCTGGGACCATCTTCTCCTTTTGGTCAAAATTCAAAGAGATGAGGGCCCAAGGGCACATGGCCTGGAGACCATAGGCAAGAGAAGGAGGTCCAGACCTCAGGGTATGAGGGAAGGAGCTGTGAAGGTGGTCAGAAAAGAGACCTGTGTGGAACCTGGAAACTGTCAATAGTCATTCAAAGACTTGTAGAGAAGATGCAGACTTCAGGAAGACTGAAGTAGTCTTGGTTCAACTGCAGGCCTTGTAAGAGCTAGCACAAGAAATAATAGGCTTTAAAAGATTTTTTCTAAGGCTTTACAGAGAGATTCTAGCAAAAGCAATGTCCTTAAAGTAGCTAATGAAATTCCTTAAAATTATGAGACATGAGATAAAAGACACAGGAGTATGTTGGAAACCAGAAGTTAAATTACAGAACTTCCTCAAAGCAGAGGGTATCATAGGAAATTGCTCTCTGTAGTGCAAGAGATAAAAAACATAGAGACTAAAATAGAGGCTTAAAAAAACCTTTTAAGTTCCAGTCAGTATGCTTTCAGCAAGGTACCTCTTTCTCACATTTTCACCATATGTTTGTATATAAAGAACATTCCTTAACAGAGAAGACCGACTAGAAAACATGAGCTTAGAGATCAATTAATTAGAAAAAGAGTTTATAACACATTCTGGCCCTTCAGAATTGTAAATAGCATGGTGAAATGCCAGCTCCAACAGCCAGATGAGGGTGGCAATGTTTCCCATACAGCAGATGATGTTCCAGTCTGAAAAGAAGAGAGTGAAGACAGAAGGCAGCTTGCGTGACGGGGCAGCAGGAATTCACCAAACCCTTGCACAGAGAAGACAGCACGAGCTGCTGAACACAAGCACAGTGCTGCCTGCCCTCAGGGTGTGCAGATGAGAGAGAATTGGAGGACACAGTATGCTGGTAGAGTGCACAGATGGTACACACAAAATGTCTGGTAAAAGGGTTACAAATATATGAGGAAATGTGAGAGAAGGCATCCCTTTGCTTCTGTTTAAGAAACCAGGGGAGTGGTAAGTCTTAGCTAGCATATAGGGCCTAATTTTGTAGGACTGCACCTTAGACTTGGGCAGGACATTGCAGGAAATCTACTGCATCTTCAGGGAGGTGGGAGAGGAGATAGCCTTCTACTCCTACTACAGACTCCTACTCTGAACCAGGCTCACCATTGGACCAGGTCCTGAAGATGCACAGACTGTCAAGGAAGAGCACGGCTTGTCTGGAGATGAAATGCAAATTTTCATAAAGCTTTAAGAAGAAAAGAAGTCTACTTATTTCCTCACTCACTTCCTCCTTTCCTCCAAATTTTAGTTGCTCTCTTCAATGTGGCAAAGCCAACAAGGCTCTGTACCCCAGGTTGGGAACCATATATCCAGACAGAGAAGCAGGGATGCACTGTCCCTCTCAGCAGAGGTCTGGCTGCCATGTAGATGACTGGGGAGGGCAGACAGGGTTGGCACTGCCCATGGAAACAGCAGACCCGGGACAAAAAGCCACTCTGAGTGACATGGCAGTGCTGAAGTACCCGGTGCTCTTCTTGGCTGTCAGAAGAGGTCCTTCCTGAAAAGCTTCTCTCATGCAGGCACTTTTTGTCACAGGAGGACAGAGAAACCCAAATGGTGAAGGAATGTATTAGTTAAAACCAAGCAACTTTGTTATTATGATAACACCTGAAGAGAAACACCTTCCTTTGATGAGACTGTTGCCAGAACTGCACATTTAAGGGCTCCTATACCTGATTCTGTCACTGCAGCTTAATAAGACACCAATGCCAGCACAGCAGCTTTAGATGCAACAAACATAGCATAACCCATTTTCACTGTGAGCCAAAGTAAGTTCCATCTCTGCCCATGCTACTGATGGAGCTTGAGTTCTGGTACTTCCATGACACAAGCACTTTTAGAGGAATACTAAATCTCCTTGGGTCTGGCTTTCATGGAGGTAGGCTGGGCAGTTCTCAAGTACTCTGCAAAACATTTCATCTGTCTCTAAACTTACGGATGGACTAGAAAAGCCATGACCCAAGACAGATTCAGTTTGAAAAATATATTATCTATTACTCCACAAGCACAGGTCTCTTTATAGTTTTATTCCAGAACTGAGGAGACACCAGGATGTGTCATGGGACCCTGCCCAGGCTGTGTAACCTGCCTCTGTAACTTCAGCTACAAAGATGCAGGACTGGATATAAAGCAGAGACCCTATTAAAACCAGATGCTAAAGATTATAGAATCATAGAGTCATAGAATCGGATGGGTTGGAAGGGACCTCAGAGATCATCAAGTCCAACCCTTGATTAATGTAACTTTCTTGAAGAAAGACATCATACAACAAGATGAGAATGTGTTCAATGGGTAAACTTATCTTGAAGCTAAAGTAAGGATGTCTGACCCATTATAGGAAGTTAAGGGTCAATAAAAAATTAATGGGATTAGTGGTCCCATTAATCTTCCCATAATGAACAACAGCTCAAACAAAACCTTCCTCCTGAAATACTTGAAGACATTTTATATTGGCAACAAATTTACCTTAATGAACTTAAATTTGTATAAAAGTAATTTAAATGTACTGAAGTCAAGGCGTTCCCTCAAATACAGATGGTATTTTGAAACAACACCACAGCAGAAGGTAGGGTGATAAACATAAATCAGTGCACAGATCTTCACCCCTTAGGGAGCTGAGTGAAGTCATCAGGGTAATAACTTTTGGTGTTGCCCACACAGCCTTTGGTGGATATTTAACCATTGCAAAAGTTGCATAGTATGGCAACACACTGCATATGGAATAATCTGCTCAGAGATAGCACACAGCTGGGACAGATGGAGATAACCCAAGCAAAGCTATGCAGAGTTTGCAGCCTCAGAGAAAAGGATGGATAAACATAAATAGAATTCGAAGTTTAAAGCAATGGAGGACTAAGATACTCTGGCAAATTAACAGCAATCTCAGAAGTAGGTTCTGCCTGCTCATCAAGCACAGACTGGAGCCAGATTTTCAAAATATTTTACTTCCTACGGGGGCACTAAAGAGAAATAGCCAGATTCTCAGTGGGAGCTGGATACTGACCTCACATTAACGAAGTGGGAAAAAAACTGGCCAAGAAGACAGGACAAAGATGATTTTTCTAGAAGTCAGGTTCCCATTCAAGAGGTTAATATTATGACAAAACATCCTGAGCACACTTATGAGCAATGAGGATATATTCTCAGACTCAGAAAGACTCATCTCTGAAGACCTATGGCTTCCTATGTCTTGGTAAGAAAAGGAAGCATGAATTATAGCCAGATTGTTGTTTAGGGACTGCTTTAAACTAAACCTATGCTCACCAGAAATCAGGCATTGAGGGAATAAAACAATAAACCCAAGCCATATTTTCTTACTTCTACTGATTTATTCCCTTGTGCTGCAGGCAGGAAAGGAAACGGAAGGGAGGGAAAGTAAGAAATCCTAGTAAGCAAATATTCCTCCAAAGCAACATGGACAATACCAGCAGTGCAGTATGTTTGCCACAGCTGTGGTCAAGCAATTTCAAAAACAAAAGAACAAAAGCATGCAGATCTCTTGGAAATTTGGGGTCATCTGAGAAAAGTCTCTCTGTACCACTCAATCTCCTTCCAGAGCATACTACTCCAGTGGGAATCTACCAGATTTTATAGCAAAAAGCCAATTTATTTCATTGCACGTATGCTCAGACATGTACTGCTGTCAGGACTTCAAATTGTTTTCCCCAAAGAGCACTTGGATTCTGTGCACATCCTAACTCAGGCAAGGCCACAGAGAGCCATGCAACCAGCCCTTTCTCCCCACCAAAAATTCCACTGACTGTGGCACTGTTGTGTTGTATTTCTGTAACCCCCCAAGTTTTTAAACTATTTACAACATAGCACATTGCTCATTAGCTCTGGTTAACAGCTAGAGCTCACCTGGCAGCCAGGTTTGCATTGAGGTTCTCAATTTTCTTTCTTTACACCATGTATTTACTTCCATTATCATGTGATGAACTTGGATGCTCAGTGTAAAGCTGAATCCAATGATTTTCCATGGAGCAGTTCAGAGGACAATTTGAAGGATGCTGCTACAGAAAGAGCTAGGATTACACAAAGACTTGTGTTCCACAGAGAACTATATGCTTACTCAAATTTTTAACACGTTTTTATTTCAAATTTACATTTTCCATTTAAATATATTGTCAATCTATGTGTTTTGCCAGTGAAATTGTTTAAAATGTCATGAAATTGAATGCTCCTCCAAACAAATGACACCTGACAGCTCTGATAAAGCAAATGCTGATATTGGGACTAGACAAGACTAAATTCTACTATTCAGAGTGTAAAAGTTTGTAATTATGGCAGCCATGGTCTTTGTTAGTAATGTAAAGTAGCTTTGTACAGGATACATCAGAAAGATCTTCAAATTCTACCACTACTTCATAGCTTCAAATAAAGATTTTATCATATACTAAAGAATTATCTTTAATAAACACTTTACCTGATAAAATAAACCTATTAATATTGAACAATTCCTTATTCATTTGCAGATGCAATACAATAGCAGACACATGAGGTTGGAAAGGACAAACTATTCAGTGAAAGCTTCTGCTCAAATCCAACTGCTGCTCAGAAATTTTATTAAAGACACTGGACACCAATGGAGCTTTCTAGCTGGCTATCAAAGCTGCTGCTTGTGCATTTGCTGTGTGTACAGCACACAGCAGACAAACAAATGAGACTATATTGCTATTTGCTTTGTGATTTGCATTTCACAGTGACAACAGGACAGGGCAAACAAAGCATTTCCTGAATAGCAATTATTTACTCCCAGACAATTAAATCACTTTGTTTTATATACAGGGTGGGAAGCAGTACACTGTAAGTGTTGAAGAACACGGATACTTACATGGTTGTTTCTGTTTTACAATAAATATGAACCTCTTTAACTAGTATCTATTCAAATAATTAACCTATTATAAAGAAAAAACAAGTCAATGTGCCAAGGTTATAAACCTAAAAGAACTTTACTGTGTTTCTTCCATTTGAATTTCAAAGTCTATGTCAATGTTGTTTCATATCTACAAAGACAATTGTTTTGTGCTCTGTCAGGTTACTTGCAAATCATGACAAATACACCAGAGTCTACCATGACACTGATTTCAAAGTGCATTGATATTCTACAGTCCTCTCTCTCTGTAGTATCTGGATGGAATGGATTCTCTAGTCTAGCTCTCAGCTATTAAACTTTTCCTTCTTCCAGATGAAGAGAATGAATACAAAATGCAGACACTTTATATGATCCTTGGCTTTTCTAGAAATGCAGACTGCTTCTGAACTGCATTGCTTATTTTCATATGTACTGACTTTTGCAGTCTCCCAGCTCTGAAAGAAGAAAGATGCTTCTGTGCAGGACTGGAACTCTATGGTAATGCCTGTGGTCTTAAAAATAGCAAATTTTTATGGACCCTTCCTGCTCTTCCCTTTACATACTGTGTTGCTTCAGGCCACTGTCAGGAAACTGAAGATAAGCATTCCTAGGCTCCTGCCAGAACAAACAATACTGCTAAAATTGCATACTAAGCTTCAGTAAGGGTATTCTGTTCAGCTCCTTCTGACTATTTTGAAAATCATTAATCACAATAAGAACCCTTTGGGTGCTCAAGAAGCATCCTTTGGAGCTTGAACTTTGCAAATCTTGAGTTGCTTTGCAACTCAGTTTCAAGAATAATACACATAATGGTTAAACACACCTCTTCTGCTATGCACTGTTGTTCCATGCATTAGAACTACTTTTTGTTTAATACAGAGAAAGTGATTGAGGCTCTTTTTATTCAGAGTGAAGATTTTATATGCCCCTATCACAAGGAATTGATCACCCCAACCTATTGTTTAGGGTTAGATCATCCTAAACAATTACCCCACTTCTTGTTACTTTCAAGTTCTAAATAGAATTACAGCATGTCTCATAAGTTGCTTTGTAGTCAGCTTGCTCCTATTTAGTTTTTCACTATCTATGCTGCTAAGTCACTTCTGATCATCACTGCTGCTTCTCTGCAAGGGGTTTTCCCTATCTACCTATAAACAGATAACAGATCCCAAAGACACTTTGTATTGACTCACAATGTGCAACAATTGAACTCACTTTTTGAGATCCTGTAATGAAAAACACCCATCAAGATTATTTATGAGTCGTATGACTGGACCACTTGGGACAGCTCTGGTATGTAAGAATAAACATTTGATGCTGGTGAGCAGAATGAGAATGCACTGACAGACAAATTCTGAAATAAAGGATTCCAGGGAAGCCGTAAGCTTGAACGAATGTCATGATTTTGGGAATGAGTTATGATTCTGGCCATTTTTCTGTTCCCCGGGCATTAGTGTGCACCTGCAGTCTTCAAAAAACCAATGCACTTGTTGCATACACAAATGCTGTATTTGTTCTCTATTCTCTTAGTGCTCATCTTTTAAAATCTTACTGCTCATCTTTTAAGATAAGCTTTCTACCTCAAACACCACAGCAAAGCTACTGCTACAGGCAAAAGTTTGAGCCGTGGACACAAAACCTGCCATGAAAACTTTGTGTCACACTTTCCTGAACCAACAATGCAGCACAGGCTTCTGATGCACCCAAGTTTCATTCTCAACGCTACCTCACGGACAGAATGACATTCAGAGACTGGCTTTTGGCTTATGGTTCCTTCAGATCAGATCCCAGTGGACAACCCTTTTAAAAGTGAGCAAAAAGAGCTCTCCCAGACCATTGCATGTAATCTGAAACATCGACAGCTGCCCCTTGCTGCAGTCAGATCCAGTGGGAGCATGCACAAAACAATGAAGTGCAGAGCAAAATCCTGCTGCCTCATGTCCTATACAACCTTTTCCCCTTCCAGAAAGACAGCAAATACTGCTGACATTTCACACTGAGCCTCTTTTTAGTCTAAAGAGAGCCCTTCCTCCAGTGCTGCTTCCTCCTAACAGGTGGACAACTCCCAAAATTCAATAGTAGGAAACACTTTGCCTTTAACAAGCTCCAGCCACTCTAACCAGATTGTCAATAAACAGCACATATTGTACAGATGGACTAATAATGCAACCCTAATTCAATTGCCTACAACCATCTTCTGTGCACACTCTATTAAAAGCAGCTGCTCGGCTTGCAGCAGCTTAGAAATGAGGACAGGGTCCCCTTCTGAAGGAGAAGAGAGGGGGAAAGCATTGACTTTGACTAGCTGGGAGCTCAGCAGCACACTTACAAGTTGCCTGCAACCATCTGCCTGTGTGGGGTGACTTGAAGCCACCTCAGTGGTGATACCAGCTTCCTCTTATCCTTGCCAAACCTTTCAGCCATGTAGCTTTGAAGTGGCTCATCTTACCTGAACCAGAACTTTGATGGGCTCTGCCACTGTCCTGCATCAATATTTGTGGCAGAAGAGAATAGGACAACAGCAAGCATTCAAGCCCTATTAATCTGTGCTCTTCTCTGCTCCCTCTTGTCCAAGAAGCCTACACATGAAGGCTCCCAAAGGAAGGGGGTGTCCTGGAATGATGGTCAGGTCATGATATGACTCTTTGGTCTTCATCTTATATTCTACGTCTGCACTGATTTCCATATGCTTTCTCTCAACACTAACTAGGCAGTACAAACAAGGTTTGAGTATGGGAAAGAGGGATGGGAAGCTAAACCCATGGGTATTATTTTCAAAGTTTTTCTCTACCTCTTTTAAAGTCAGGCTGCCAGAAGCCACGGGCTGGCGCATAGCTAGGGATTATCTTTTTTTTTTAATACCTTTGAAGTGTACAAGATTCAAACCAGTTGCAAATAGGGGACGTGAGGCCCATCAACAGCTATGCTGCTAGAGGCCAGGAAAGTCCAAAGAGCTGGCTCATGCTCCCATCTGCACTCCAGACCAAAAGGTTATAAAGCAAGCCACGAAGAGCCTGGCTCTCTTTCCATTTCCCCATCTGCCCTGGTTTTAAGATAGGAGCTCCACAGCATGTGACACCAGACACTGAGATCATAGCACATGTAGACAGCAAGGAATGATTAGAAAAATAATTTTAGAAGCACCTTTCATGTCATATTTTTTTCATGTTTCCTGCCTTTCTAAGAGAACACTCTGGAGCCTCCATACTCCTTCATGGAGGAATGCATTTATGCAGAACCATGACAATTCCTGCTTTTCCCTCTATCTCCTTTCACTAATTGCAAAGCAATGTGCCACCTCTGAGCATCCTTTCCTCCTTTCTCTGCTCCTGGATGGCATTAGTATGCCTGAGAGAACCCATAGCTGTCAAGAACTCCTTTGCAGCAAATGTCAGAGGACCCATTGTGGACAATTGTGATGGATTCACTCCCTTACTCATGGACAAAAATTCACTCTAGCCCATGGCTTCGTGGGATTAGCCACTTCTTTGCTACTTTATCTATCTCATTTTTAATATATAATTTACTTCAGTATTACCCTGGAGGAAAACTTACTGGGTGTTGCTAGGGATGCCACCTGGGGTAAGGGCCTTCTTACACATCTGTCTTCTCCTCTGACATCTCAACACGATGTTGGATACAACTACTTGAGAACTTGCAGCAGTGTTTGCACTTCCATGAGCTGTTTTACAACAGCCACTTATGGGAGAAAAGGCCAGAAAAGGTTGAGTAACTAAGCAAAAAGAGATTTTTGTGTTAATACAGCCATGTCCATGTGCTTCTTAAGCAGCATGTCAGAAAAAGAGACTGCATTTATAACCATCTCTTTTGAGAAAGCAGATGCAATAGCAATGGAAAACTTAATATAGTCAAAGAAGAGTGTGATGAATAATAAAAAATTAGTTGAATCCAGTGCCTGTAATAATGACGAGCTCAGTAAGCCAGAACTAAGCAGAATGTACATGGAGAGACTGCCTTGACCCCTGCCAGTCCCTTATGAAGGAGGGCTAAATACTAAATACTCTGTTTTAAAGGATCAGGGTTCTCTAGATACCACCCCTCTGCTGAGCTCGCCTGAATTTGTACTCCCCTTTTCAGCATAGAAAAGAGGGGAAAAGATAATTTCAAAGCAGGTAGTATGGAAGGAAAAAGCACTTAGCATGTTCTAGGCAGAGTTTTCCCAACTCATTTCACCTGTGACTCATGTGAAATCTGAGATCCAGTAAAGTAATTCATTTCAATATTTATGGACCTCAAACTGGTTAACAGTGAGCCAAGATATACATGCTGAGAGACAGGAATTTAGCTGACTGATCCTGAATGCAGATAATGAGCTAAGAAAAAAAATATTGTTCCAAAAAAGAAACACATCTATTAAATTCCAAGTATGTTAATTATGAAGAATTTAACGGAAACTCACTTCCTAACAAGTTGTATGTTAAGAAATTAGACAGCAAAATATTTTAATACCAGATCTCCCCGGAGGGGGGGAAAAGAGAGGAAAGAAAGAAAAAAGGAAAATATTTTTTCTTCATCAAAAAATAAAAGTCTCGTTGGAAAATTTACGTCCTGTTACACGAACTCTCTGGAAATAAGGCAATGTGGGTGTTCATCTCAAGAATGGGTGGTGATACTTCTAAGAGACCTGCAGAGATGTTCATCCTCCTGTAATATCCTAATTAAAGAGCTGTCATTTATCCAAGGGAGACAGAATGGTCAAAGAGCCACAACAGATAACATGACAAGCTGCCTAGGCCAGCTGACAAGTATTCCAATGAGTCAGTCAAGTCTAAGTGAGAAGTGAAAGCCTGAGTAAAGTCATTGGAAACAGCTCACTTCTCTCTGCTCCATGGTGTGTTGGCAGTGCCTGCTACTCTGACTTAACTCACTGCCAGAAAACATGCTGAGACTAGCTTTACTTTTATTCATTTTTCCTATTGCTTCCCAAAATGCTAAATAAAGTGAATTTGGTTCTGTCCAGAGAGTCCTGGATGGGAGTTCTTTGGAAAGTGTGACCCATCAGGCTTCTGCACACATAGCTACACATCACCTTGGACCTCTGCAAGAAGAGTACACAGCCAGATGAAAATCACATTGCTCAAGGAATAAGTTGTCATCATTTCATACAAATCATACTGTATTTCTGAATACAGTAACAGCCAGTTAAGCCTGCAAAGCTTTTCAAAGGTATATTCAGAAAAAGCTCACTAAGCTTTAAACAGAGATTAACACAGAAGAAAGGAATAAGAACAAAGCCACCCTCATTTGCTAAATTACCATTTAGTGACTTCAAAATTTCAAGATTTGTAAACATACAGTATTACAGGCTCACAAGGTATTGTGGTTTAGGCAGCTATTCAGTAACTGTCGAGTCCTGCTTTGAGGATGGTGGTTATCAGTGGGAAAAGAAAAGTAAGGTTACACAAATCCTGTAATCTTCTTTCACTGGAAAGTGAAATCAATCAAATTACCTCATGTTGGATAAGAATACACATACAAGAGGCTCCAGTAGAAGGAAAAATTTCAATTAAAGGATAAGAATTGGAATTAAATTAATAAACTCTAACACCAGTAGCTCTCCCTACCCTATTACTGACCAAAGGCTTTCTTAAAAGCTTGATGAGACAACAGTGCAGGTAAAAGGCAGATCCCAGAAGACCAATCACATCAGGCACCTGTGTGGAACACTAACCTTTACAAAAAGCATCAGACAGTATCTAGAAATATTAAGACTAACCAAGAACTCCAATTCCTAACTGCTACATGCAAAACACAATTTGTTAAGAAAGCATAACAAGCCTCTGACAACCAGCATTAACTTTCTGTCCAGTTGGGCAGTTTTACACCTGCTCTTAACTGTTCTTTTCCATATGTAAGGATGAGACCATCCTGGGCTTCATGATATTTGGACAACTAAATGGAGTTTTCAGGCTGAGATGAAGGAGAGGGGTTGAACAAGAAGGTCGTGAATGCTGGGGATTAAAAAGTGTTAACATCCTCAGAAACAGATGTCTGGGATATAAGGCTCCAGAGAAAGGCAAAACACCAGAAGCAACTAAGATAAATACATTAAGAGGAGTGCATCTAAAATCTAAGACACAAACATCTCCAGCTGGCTCCCAAAATTAAATGGAGGATTTAAATGGCTCTATAGAAGCAAATGCATTAATTCTTATTTTCAAGGGCAGTGATAAAACTTCAATTTTCCAAAGAGCAAGGATATTAAACAGAAAATCTCGCTCTCTTCAGCTCAGCATCAGGACTGTGACTGCAGAACAGCTGCAGTCCCATACCTGCTAAGTAAATAGGGAAAATTCCTGCTCTAGAACTGGTCACTCCTTCCTCCAAGCTCAGGCAGAATCCATTTTCTCCCTGTTTATCAATTTCCTACCTTTAGCCTGTACCCACCTAATCCACTCTTCCTCTAACCCTGCCCTCCTGCCCTGGCTGCCATCCTTTTTGCAGGAGGTTGGAGCTGACCTGGGATCACACTGGGGGGTGTCAGAAGTTTGCATGGCAGCTGAAGAGGTGAGACATGTATGGTAGGATGTTAAAAATGGGGTTGGTTTTCTTTTCTTAATGCTGCAGGAAATCTTTGGGGAATCAATACTTTCTGTGACTTATGCTAAGACCACCGGAGTACTTAGTATGAAAAAACAAAACAAAACAAAAATGTCCTTATAAAAAGATTCAAATGACAAAATCTGAACAGCACTGAATATAGTCATTATTCAAAAAATATTGAATTCAGCTGAAACTGCAGAAGAGATCCATGCTGTCAGAGACACATATGCTGAAATCTAACCAGAGATCCATGCTTTGACAGCTCAGCTTTTTTGAAAAGAGACTGGAATGGATGAGACGTCCTCAAGATCCAGCCAGATTTGGGATGGTATTACAGATGGAGAAGCATGAGGATTCTGGAATAGTAACACTGAAGTTCTGGCAATATCCTTAAATCTAAAGCCATGTCATGCATCTCTTCTTCTGTACCAAAGCTCCTGGTAAGAATGCTGGAAAGCTAAAACTCTATCTACTACATTCAGGTGCTTTGCAATATCAATGGTATTTCAGCTGATTCCACTGCAGCCCAGCATTAATGTATTTAAACATGGAGGGACACAAGTTATCCAACAATTACTGAATATATAAACAAGGCAGAGAGTATTGACAGAAGAAAAAAAAAAAAAAAAAAAAAAGAAAAAGAGCAAGGGAACATGTCCAGATTTCAAAGGTCATGTTAGATATTTTATTTCTTAACAAGTTCTTCATCAATTCAGTTCTTGCTCAGGGCAGCACATGTGAGGGCACACACAAAGCTCATTTTGCATCACTCAAAATCTTGTTAATTTGCAAAGTTGCAGGAAAGATCAAGAGCCAAGTTTTCCATGCAGTTCCCAGCATTACCCTCAGCCAGCTAAAAATGATGTCAGTTCTTCCAGGGTCCCCATAACAAATGCCAACACCAGCTTGGTCCCACAGCCCCTCCTCCTGTTTGAATGATTTTGAAGGAGCCTCTGCCATGGAAACGAGACTCTGGAAAGAAAGAGCTGGCTTTAAATGTTGCATGCAGTGCAAATGCAAGGACAGACACTCATGTGTGCCTGAAAAGCTTTAGCTGGGGGGCAGGACTGTCTTGCAGTCAGGGGAGATTTGCAGGAGTATAAAATACACATCTTGTGTCCTTATCTACAGGTGAAGTTGATGTGTTGCCTGGTAATATTGTGCTGGACTGGATCACAGATGCAATCAAGTGGCAGAGTGGAGGTTTAGGTGAATAGGAGGATGGGTGCTCTTTCAGTAAGGAGACTTCCCAGAGCCCACAAGAAGTTAGGCTACACTCCAGCCAGAGCAAGAGATGGCTTCTCTCTACCCAGATATTCTCCTCTTCATTACCAATGTGCTCTCTGCATCTCCACAGGCCAGGCACATGTCAGAAAGACCCTTCTGCCTTCTTAGTAGCCAAGAAATGCAGTTTTGTTTTCATCTTTCAGCACAAATTCCAAAGGGAGACAGGCAAAAGGGAGGTGTGGAGAGAGACAACATTTTGACAGTGTGCAATAAGAAAATGACAGAAGCCACAGAGGAGCCAAGAGCCTCCCTGCTTCCCATGCACAATGACAGATGAAAGGCAACAGATGATGGATCAGGCAGCAGGCAGGCTGCATAAAGAACAGACAGTGCACAGCCTCATTCCGCTGGGATCACCAAGTTTTGATGAGTATGCATGCAGTTGCTACATCAGTCACATGCTCTTCCTGAATTCTTAGCTAGCACAGATAAGGAGAGTTGCACTTTTTCTGATATTACAGTAAATGGTGGTAGCTTTAAATTACCTATACTGTGACCATTACTTCATTCTCACAAAGTGAGTCATTAATCAAGAATTTTCCACTCTCCAGGCTGTACCTGCAAAGTGGACAAGTGAATTTGCTGTGGAACAATATTCAGCACAGTGACCACTAAACCTACTTAGCCAGAACAGACTAAGTATCAGTTGGAACACAGAAAATGGAGCAAGACCTCCAATGACTTTAGGGGTGGCAGAGGAAAATCCTAGTGTCTGTCAGCTGAGATTCACTGCTCCATTTACATTCCACAGCTGGCCAAGGAAGAGAAGTAGCAGCTGAGAGATCCAGTCCAGTTCTCAGCAGGTGGCATCTGCATTTCATTATTCATTCGACACTCTCATATCTGACGCTGACATTTCAGCAGAAAGGCCAAGGATGAAACTGGCCTACCTTTCCTCCCACTTAAGGAAACCCTTCACTAGGCAGGAAAGATAGAGAAACATGGAGCTGGCACAAGTATATGCATTTTATGGGTGCCCTGTTGCTATCTGTTGCACCACTAAAATTTTAGGAGGTCAGTTCCTTCTCTCTCAAGGTATCCTTGTGCCTCCTTGGAAAGAGCAGATGGAAAGAAGCCTTTAGGACTGGCAGGGTTAGTCACTTCACCAGGGATTACTCATTCATAATTAATCCAGTTAATCGTCTGCTCTTTGGAAGCATCTCTCAACTGCCCCAACTCATCCATCTTCTCAAAGCTGCTCTCTCTTGAGTTCTTTCCCTTTTCTTGCCTCCCAGTCTACTTCCATGAGCATTATCTCTCTTTTCCTCTTCAATACTTGTAACCTTAAACTTTACTAACTTTTCCTCTTCTTCCACTCCATATTCATACTGTTACCAGCCTTTTTCTTTTTCCTGATGGAAACTGTGTCCTGGCCAGAGCTTTCTGTCACAATAAACACTCTTTTCTGCAGCCCCGTGGGAAAGATGGGATCATTAAATGCTAGGGCATGTGCTCAGCCCATAATTATGCAAGTCAGTGCTGAAGCCATTTTGTTTCAATTTGCTTCTCTTCAGGGCCCAAGGATCTGCTCACTCATTACACTAAATGAGGTGGTTTCCCAGCTTGAAAGTGCATTTAAAAATTTTTACTCTGCTTAATGATTCTTTTTGTTATTAATAAATAGGTTTTTAAAATAATTCTTTCTGATAGTAAAGGACCCTCAGCAGTGAAAACTACATTTGGAGCTTCTGCTCCATGTAATGTATTTTTAATGACTAATATTTATTTGGTGGAACTTTTTTCTCTACAGGTGAGACATAAATATATACAGGTAGGGTTTCGGTTTGGTAGCAGAGGGTCTATATGGGTGGCTTCTGTGAGAAGGTGCTAGAAGCTTTCTCCATGTCTGATAGAGCCAATGCCAGCCAGTTCCAGGAGGGACCTGATGGGACCAGGAGGGACTGGACAGGGCTAAGCCCACCAGTGATGATGATAACTTCTGTGATAACATATTTAAGGAGGAAAGAAAAAACCCTGCTATTGCAGCTGTATAGAGGAGTGAGAATATGTGAGAGTAACAACCAGAAACAAAGGTCAGGAAAGAAGAAAGGGAAGGAACTGGTGCTGGCACCAGAGCAGAGATTCCCCTGCAAGCCCTGGAGAAGACTGGTGAGGCAGGCTGTCCCCCTGCACCCCATGGAGCTCCATGGCAGAGCAGATATCTGCATGCAGCCCATGGAACACCCCACGCTGGAGCAGGTGAATGTCTGAAGGAGGCTGGGACCTCATGAGAAGACCATGCTGGACAAGGATCCTGGCAGAACCTGTGGACCCCATGAGAAACCTGTGTTGCAGCAGCCTGTTCCTGAAGGACTGCAGCCCATGGAAGGGTCCCATGCTGGAGCAGTTCATAAAGAACTGCAGCCCACGGGAAGGACTCACATTGGAGAAGTTCTTGGAGGACCAGCTTCCATGGGAGGGTCTACACACTGGAGCAGGTAAAGAGCATGAGGAGTCCTTCCCGTGATAAGGAAGGAGCTGGAGAAACAATGTGTGATGAACTGACCTCAATCCCCATTGTCCATCCCTGTGAGCTGCTGGGGGGAGAAGATAGAGAAATTGAGAGTGAAATTGAGCCAGGGAAGAAGGGAGGGGCGAAGAGGAGGTGTTTTCAGATTTATCTTTTATTTCTCATTATCCTACTTGGATTTGATTGGTAATAAATTAATTTTCCCCAAGTTGAGTGTGTTTTGCCCATGATGACAACTGCTGAGTAATCTCCCTGCCCTTATCTTGACCCATGAGCACTTTGTCCAGCTGAGGAGGGGAGTGCTAGAGTGGCTTTGGTGGGCAACTGGAATCATGCTCCTGATTAACACAGAACTTCACTTGGCACAGGAACTGTGCAAACTTTTCCTTAGAGAGTGTGGTGAATTTGAGATGTTGTGTAGAGCACTGGAACTTCTGAAATTCAAACTCATGTCAATACAGCCTTGCAAGAGGTCTCACTGCTAACAAGCCTATTGCTCAGGATCTGGCTGTGAGGGAAATATAACCTCAGAGATCACTTCTTAAAGACCTGTGAGTCTGCTTAGTATGATGGGGCACAGATGTCCAGGGTGAGTCTGGCTGCCAATGATGTGGCCTCCCCCACGTGGCCTCCCCCAAACTCAGCTTCTTCCAGAAAGTGGTCATAAGTATGTGCCAGCCTATATCTTTCCTTAGACTTGCCTTCAGCAGTGTCAGGGGTCACTCTGCACTCATGGGGACTTGTTTCATAGATCCTCCCGCTGTTCAGACATCCCTAATTCAGGCCATGGGCCAGAGAATTCTGCTGATTCAGTCTCAGCTCAGCACAATAGAATCCAAATGGCCTCAAAGAACCTGCTGCTTCCTCAGTCCTGCTTTTTAGAATCACAGAATGGGCTGGGTTGGAAGGGACCTCAGAGATCATCAAGTCCAACCCTTGATCCACTCCCGCTGTGGTTCCCAGCCCATGGCACTGAGTGCCACATCCAGGCTCTTTTTAAATATCTCCAGGGACGGAGAATCCACTACTTCCCTGGGCAGCCCATTCCAATGGCTGATCACCCTCTTCGTGAAGAAATTCTTTCTAATATCCAACCTAAACCTCCCCTGGCACAACTTGAGACCATGCCCTCTTGTCTTGCTGATAGCTGCCTGGGAAAAGAGCCCAACCCCCCCTGGCTCCAGCCTCCTTTCAGGGAGTTGTAGAGAGCGATGAGGTCTCCCCTGAGCCTCCTCTTCTCCAGGCTGAACACCCCCAGCTCCCTCAGCCTCTCCTCACAGGACTTGTGCTGGATCCCTTCCCCAGCCTGGTTGCCCTCCTTTGGACCTGCTCCAGGACCTCAATCTCCTTCCTGAACTGAGGGGCCCAGAACTGGACACAGGACTCGAGCTGTGGCCTCACCAGGGCTGAGTACAGGGGCAGAATCCCTTCCCTGGACCTGCTGGCCACGCTGTTCCTGATCCAGGCCAGGATGCCATTGGCCTTCTTGGCCACCTGGGCACACTGCTGGCTCCTGTTCAGCTTCCTGTCAATCCAGACTCCCAGGTCCCTCTCTGCCTGGCTGCTCTCAGCCACTCTGTGCCCAGCCTGGAGCTCCCCATGGGGTTGTTGTGGCCAAAGTGCAGGACCCGGCACTTGGCCGTGTTGAACCTCATCCCATTGGAATCAGCCCAACTCTCCAGTCTGTCCAGGTCCCTCTGCAGAGCCCTCCTGTCTTCCAGCTGATCCACACTCCCCCCCAACTTAGTGTCATCTGCGAATGGATGAAGTTAAGACAAAAGCTAATAAACTTCAGCAGCAATGGAGCTTCCTTTATGTTGCCTGACATCACTCAGCTCCTCTCAAGAGAGAAGAGTTTGTGCTGTACGCTCCTGTAAAGAGGGACAAGCCACAAACTGCAGGACACTACCTGCTGTGACACTCGCTGTTGTACTAGTTATTCAACTAGTTGTTGAAGAAGGCACTGCATACACTGTCCTCTCTGCTGGCAGGGTTGAATGTTATTAATAGTTTCATCATATAAAATTTTATTTTGAACTGGTGAAAGATGCAGGAAGGAAATCTACATATTAAGATATTTCTGTCATAATTATCTTAATTTTTCTCCTCTGCTTCCTTGTTGAATTCACTTGATGGGTTTCATCTTGGAACACAGACCAGCTGCTTGGACCAGAAACTCTTTTCATAAGTGTACAAAGCACACACCACAATAGGCTCCTGCCTATCTCAGAGTCTCCTGGTTCTACATGATACAAGCAATAAAATCACAAAAGTTGAACAACTTTGAAGCAGAATCACGCTCAATATTTAGCATATAACTAGAACAAAAAGCCCTCAGCAGTAAGATATTGCTCCTTTCCACCACAGTGAAACATGCATAGGCTCCCTGTAGGGATGAAAAATTGGAACCATAGGAATTGATAAATGACAAATGCTTAAGAGCCCAGGAAATTCTGAAATCAAAGTGAAGTAGAGAGAACAAGAGAGGGGACTACTGAGTGATGCTCAGTTTGCATCCTACAGACACAAATTCAATTAATATGCAATATTGTTTACATAGCAGATTCAGTGAATATCTGTCACTGCTGAATAACCATATGTTCAATTGAAACAGCAAAAAATATTTGAACCCTTTCAGCTTTCAATGGGAAGTTCATAGGGTGATTTTGGCCAGCTAATCTAATCCTTGGGCTTGTGAATTTTCAGCCAAGTTTTCAAGGCCTCTATTTCCTACATGCACTTGTCAACCTGCCCTATACGACAGTCAACTGGAAGCAGCCTCTAGATCACACTCCTTATTACTTATGGGTGACTTCAATCACCCTTCTATTTGTTGGAAAGCCCACACAGCTAGGCATACTCAGTCCAAAAGGCTCTTGCAGTGCATTGATGGTAATTTTCTGATGCAGATTGTGAAGGAACCAATGAGCAGGGGTGCACTGCCAGACCTTGTATTAATGAAAAAAAGAAGGTCTGGTTGGGGACATTAAGGTTGGGAACAGCCTTGATGACAGTGATCATGACATGGTGGAGTTTAGTATTTTACAAGGAAGAAGAAGAGCAGTAAGTAGGACTACAACCATGGACTTCTACAGGGCTAATTTTGTACTCCAAAGATCTACTTGCAGCAATCCCAGGGGCTAAGACTCTGGAAATGAAGGGAACCCAAGAAAGTTGGTCAGTTTTTAAATCCCACTTCCTTCAAGATCAAGACAGATGCATTCCCTTGAGTAAAAAATTGGGTAGTGGTGGTAAGAGACCTGCATGGATCAGCTGGGAACTTCTGAAGAAAGTCTCATGGAAAAAAGAAATTTACAGCTCATGGAAGAAGGGACTGGTCACTTGGGAGAACTATAGGGACACTGTCAGAGTATGCAGGACAGCAACAAGAAAGGCCAAAGCCCTCTTAGAAGTCAAACTAGCAAAAGGAGTAAAAGGAAACAAGAAGAGCTTCTTCAAATATATCAGTAGTAAAAGGAAGAACAGGGAAAATGTGGGCCCACTGCTGAATGAGACAGGAGCCCTGATAAAAGTGGATGGAGAGAAGACAAAGCAGAGAGCTGCTGATGTTATTGTCCTACCACTCTCCATCATTTTCAAGAGATCATGGCGAACAGGAGAGGTGCCTGAGGCCTGAAGGAAAGCCAATGTCACTCCAGTCTTCAAAAAGGGCAAGAAGGAAGATCCAGGCAATTACAGACCAGTCAGCCTCACCTCCATCCCTGGAAAAATGATGGAGCAGCTCATTCTGGAGGTCATCTCTAAGCACATGGAAGATGCAGGTTATCAGGAGCAGTCAGCATGGATTCGCCAAGGGGAAATCACACTGGACTAATCTGATAGCCTTCTATGATGTTGTGACTGAATGGGTAGATGCAGGGAGACCAGTAGATGTAGCCTACCTTGGCCTTAGCAAGGCTTTTGACACAGTCTCCCATAACATCCTCATGAGCAAGCTCAGGAACTGTGGGACAGCAGAATGGACAGGCAGATGGATTAAGAACTGGCTGTGCAACAGAGCCCAAAGAGTGGTGATCAGTGGCACACAGTCCAGCTGGAGACCTGTGACTGGTGGATCAGTGCTGGGTCCAGTCCTGTTCAACATCTTTATCAATGACCCTGAGGATGGGGCAGAGTGTCTGCTCAGTGAGTTTGCTGATGACACAAAGCTGGGAGGCCTGGATAACTCACCTGAAGGCTGTGCTGCCATTCAGCAAGATTTGGACAGGCTGAAGAGGAAACTGATGAGGTTCAACAAGAACAAGTGCAGAGTCCTGCACCTGGGAAGGAATACCAAAATAACAAAAATAAACAAAATAACAAACTGCACCTGTACAGGTCAGGAGGAGAGCTGCTAGAGAGCAGCCCCGTGGAGAAGGACCTTGGAGTCCTGGTGGACATGAAGTTATCCATGGGATAGCAATGTGCCCTTGTGGCCAAGAAGACCAATGGTATCCTGGGGTGCATTAAGAAGAGTGTGTCCAGCAGATTGAGGGGGGTTCTCCCTCTTTGCTCTGCCCTGTGAGACCTCACCTGGAGTATTGCATCCAGTTCTGGGTTCCCTAGTTCAAAAGGGACAGGGATTTACTTGAGAGAGTACAATGGAGAGCTATGGGGATGATTCAGGGACTGGAACACCTGATTATGAAGAAGGGCTGAGAGACCTGGGGCTTTTTAGTCTGGAGAGAAGACTGAGACTAAGATCTTAGTAATATGTATAAATACATGAAGTCTGGGCTTCAAGAAGGAAGGGACAACCTCTTCTCACTTGTGCCCTGTGATAGGATGAGGGGCAGGGGATTCAAGAGAAATCACAGGAAGATCCATCTCAACATGAGGAAGAATTTCTTTACTGGAACAGGGTCCCCAGAGTGTTTGTGGAATCTCCTTCTCTGGAGACTTTCATGACCTGTTTGGATGCATTTCTGAGTGAAATGACCTGCCCTAATTTTGATCCTGCTCTGGTAGGGAGATTGGACTCAATGATCTTCAGAGGTCCCTTCTGACCTCTGCCATTCTGTGATTCTTTCTGTTTTGATAAGAAACTGGAGTAATAGTTCAAATTATTTACTCCTTCTTTCAAAGAGGACTGCATTTTAATAAGGGCTGAAGTACAGCAGTGCATTAAGGAGCACTGCAAAAAGTTATTTTGTTGAAATTTCATGGCTGACAACATTCCCAGGGAGCTGTTCTGCAGTTCTGAGCAGAACTTAAATTTCTACCACAAACCCATACCACGTAAGACTGGATTTCCTATTGATTGGTTCTGATAGCAATACTAAGCATGAGAGCTAAGCTGCAGTAGTTGGTTAATTTTATTCAGCTCGGGTACTGAAAACCACTGAAGACAGATGAAGTGGACTTTCATAGTTTTGTTTAACAATTTGCATCCCTTACTGTCTCTCCTAATGTTTTTTAATCTTTTGTAAACTCGTATCTCTGTCCTTCTGATGTAAACAAAAGACATTTGAGGACAGCAGCAAGCAGAAATGGGAATTCTTGGTAAAAAAATTCAACATCTACCTTTAAGGAAATATGTTTATTGCCCACACTGTGCTCTGAGAGCAAGACACTACACTGTGCAAGCAGTGGTTCACAGTGCAGCCATCAAGCCAGGCTACAGAAAAAGCCCCACATGAAAGTCTGCTTCAGGCAAGCATTTATTATTGTGTGATACACTGCTGAAAAACACTGATGCCAGAGATGTTATCAGTTTTGCCTCACATTCAGTTTTTCAAAGTCAATTCCATTGTGTAAGCAAAACCAGGCATGTTTCTGGCCCTTGTCATGTGAATTTTCACTTCACAGAGTAAGGAGAAAGAAAATAATTTTGTTACTTTGATGAAGACACCTTGCACATTTTGACAGACTCAGGTCCCTCCAGGGTGCTTACTGGCCATGAAGCTCTTTCATATCTCATTCATTATTGGAGAGAGACGGGATTATACTTTCTCATTTCTCTTGTGTATGAGTAAATTAGTGAAAACCATAGAGACTCAGTTTCATTAAAAGTGATGGAGTGAGACTGGCTGCAGCCACCACGCAGTGGGGACCAGGCTGAGGTGACTCAGTGCAATCTGCCCAGCAAATGCAGGAAAAAAAGATTAGCTGGAAATTTCTCTCTTGAAGCACTACCTGCTTACTGCAGCCAAATTACAAGACCTCTTGACACTGTAAAACCTGAACTCCAAGCCTTCAGCTCAAAAGGTAGCTGAACATCTCATGTTCCCCAGCTCCACCACTCCATAGTTTTATGTCTATATGCTAGTAGACTTGCATTTCCCTGCTAGTTGCAAGCCAAAGCTATTATCATCACCAACTGTTATAGTTTCTACCAAGTGACAGCCAGTGGGTAAGCTCTCTGAAGAATCTTTCTTCATAAGTTTGCCAGGGGAGGACAAAGCCCTCTAAGTACCAAACCCAGGGATTAACTTCAAGCCCATCTGCCTCCTATTATAAAGCAAGGAAACTCTTGAGATGCAAGAGAAGTGGGACAAGCAATCTGAACACCATCTGAGTCAAATCTTCATCATTCCACTAAAAAGTTTTGTAAAACCTCTTGGTTTTCCTGAGATACTAATTGTAGCCCCATGATCAACAGCATCACAAGAAACATGAGTGAAGATGCTGACTGCAGATGCCTGTGTGCTGCCTGGGCTTGACTGAGCAGTGGCCCAAGTGCCCAGTGCCCCACTGCCTGCTGAGGTTTTGAGGAGATCACAGTCCAGCTGCTGGTTTTCACTGGTGATGTTCACAAGAGTGAGATAACACAGGTATCTGGTATGAGATAAAAGCTTGTGTTACAATTGTATGTGAATGACCTGAAATCCACATGGAGGAGAATCAGAGTGAACTGTGGCTTAGAGCAGAAGCCTTTCATTTCAGAAGCAGGGCAGCAAGCAAGGAGGAGTAATTGGGATCACTCTATTCTATACCATGATGTCTTCATAGCAGCAGACAGCATGATGCATACCAGCCTCATCACAGCTCTCAGCTCTCTGCCAGAATCAACTGATTATCTGGAACTATACTAAAGAGAAGCCTAGAAGTGGCAATGGAGGGATTGCTGTGGTCTGCTACTTAAGCATACCCTGATTTCTGTATGTGGCACACAACCTACCTATGTTATGTTTGTTATGCTACTGCTTCAAGTCCCTCTATTTTATACCCTTTTCATCCCAGCCCCTGCTGACCTCAAAGATGGCAAAAGAAATGCCTTCAACAAAAATCAAACCATTGGCAAGTTATTTATTAAAGCGTAAGTCCTGATTCTTATGATGAGTTAAAAAATCCATGTGGCTCATCTTGTCATAAGCTCCCCACGCAGGTGGTATAACTCTGTTTGGATGACTTAACACAACTGACTTCTAGTTTTACATAGCTCAAATTTCCAGAAGAATTATGTTCCTACTGAGTGTGAAACTGTATTGCACATGCTCCTTCACCAATGCTTTCTCTTAGAGCGGGCCCTCACCCTCTTGTAAGATATTCAATGGTAAACATTATCTCATAAATTTCACATCTCACTGACTCAGAAGTCATAGGCATTATACAAATCACTGGATCAGCTCCATGTGAGCTTTTGGGACACATAGCATACAACTCACCCATCTAGGTTCTGTTACTAGGGTATCCAGACCTGGGTCATATGCATTATTCTGCTAGGGTCACATCAGTGGGAAACAGCACACATGCTGAGCTGTGTGTAAATTCAGTTCTTAGAGGAAAACAAGGAATAAAAAACACAGAGAACAACACACAAACACAGTGATGACCACCTCTTTCTACACAACCCAGCAAATCAGCCAGCCAGACCCTAAGGTGCAAGAGTAAGAAAATATAACATGAAGTGCCTTGCTGCTACTGGACATTGCAAGGGAGAATGAAGTTTCCTTTATGAGAGAATTATGAACATTTTTTCACTGAAAACTGAAGCAAGCACAATGCTCCTAGTAAAAATGATTCAAACCACCCCTTCTCCAAGATGGCTGATAAGACACAGCACACTGCAGTTGACTTGCAAGTGGTTGGGATAGGTTGGGATGGGAGAGAAGAGAAGAACAGATGCTCTCTGACAAGATACCTGATGTAGGCTGCCAACAAAAAGATGCCAACTGCAGATAAGTCACCTCAAACAACCAGATACTCAAAGCCACAGCTGCTAGAAAAGCTTATTTGCAGGTAGGGAGACAGAGACAGAATGGTGAATTATCTGAAAGGTATGATGCTGCCCACAATGTGTCTGTGAGTATATACTTGGTCCAAGCAATGCTGTGTGGCTCCCTGAAGCACTGTGTCCTACTATGAAATACATTACTTTGAGCTGCACAACCCCAAAACTGCCTTTATTTCACAGCCCATTGCCAGTGTTCTTCAGTGCAGAAAGTTAGTCCCTATTGAGTTATCCGCTCATCAGTACCCATGAGACATATAGGCTGCACTAACATTCCAAGTTTGGGAAGAAATCCTAATACTATGCTGAAACACAACCCTTCACCATCAGCAAAAGTAGCTTTGTCAAATAGTGGTGTCCTAAAAGAGCTGCTGTGTTCCTCTTGAGAGGCAGCTACACTTCAGCAGTGGGAAACATCTTCTACAGTCAGCAAGAGTGCAGCCTTGCTCCAAAGGGTGGTGGTATCCTTCTGAAGCAGGTCTAGGGCAATATGGAGTTGTCCTGGTTATTCAGGCTGAGGTCCCCAAAGGAAAAAGCATGTAATTCAGGCAAAAGTATGATTAATGTCCTTCTCCTGGAGCTTGCTGACAGACAGAAATGGGTATGCAAAGCTGGGGCCAAAGGTTTCCTTCCCCTTGACCAAGCAGTTTACCTCTGCACTACAGAAAGATACCAGTATTTCTGGGATGGAAGCAACCATCTTACTAACCATGTCTCTCTGCAAATCAGATATAAGGCAGGAGGACAGAGGGGAAGAATGAAATGTCTGAAACTTCTGGGGGGGGGGGGAAGGGGGGTTCTTCTTTGCATGAAAAACTTGGTAAAAGATAGTTTTCCCATTTTTGAAGAAAAAACCAACCCAAATACATTTTGAAGCCACTGGATTCAGTGATGATACCCTACCTCCACTGTAATCCATCAGGAGTATGGTGATGGAAAAGGGCTCTGAGTCACTATTGAAAAACTACTACTCAACCACCAAACAAGGGCTCAGCTTTTTGCTTCCTTGCTTTTTGCATGTGTAGTGTCATTCTGCTTCACAAGTAAGGTCTGTACTTGAAAGTTCTATTTATTTACATATTGGAAGTGCTTAGCTTCTGAGAAAGCCTTCATACACCACACAGACCAAACATTTCATCTTTCTTTGTTACAGCAGAACATTTAACAGAGAAGCATAGTGTGTGAAGGAGGAAACCTTGTGTTTGCCAATTCATACAATTGACCCATTCAATCATGTCTGCTTCCAACCCCCCAGCACTTAGGCTTATATACAATGATCCTAAATCCAGCATTAAATATATGTGGCAAATTTACTCAGGATGCACTTCCAAGGGACCCTTGCAGAGTAGGCAATGAATCTTTTTAAATTCTCTGGTCAATAATGAAAACCAGGACCGCCAAAAAATGCATAATTCAGCCCTACCCAAGATCAGTAACTTCATATTAAACTTTTATAAAGACAAAAGGCAAATAACAGTGCCTGAGAACACAAGAACTAAATATATGAGTAATCTGGCCCTGGCTAGTCACCTTCTTTCAGAAGGGAAAAAACCACACCCCAATTAAAACTCCTTTCATTGTAGAACTGTAACCATGGCACTGCTACCACAAGACATCCAGTTTCAGCAAGCTTCCCAGCTGCTGGCTTGTTCTGCATCAAGTGGGATGCAGGGAGCTTCCCCTCAGTCACTTGTACTGGATCATGTGCCATCAAGGTCAGGTTTAAATCAAAAGATTTTTCTGATTCCAGCTATATGTTTTCACTGTAGCTTCAATACTTTCACTCTAAGAACTGAAAATATAAATTCAGTTCTGGAAGAGCAGAAGCACTCTGCAATGCAGACTCGGGCACACTTCAGATGACCACAAAGGGATGCAAAGTCTCCAATTCAACAAGCCAAGCTATTTAGCTGTAAGTGTGAAGGCAGAACAAAGAGGTCACTGTATGACCAAAACTATACAAGATTGCTTTATTCCTGTTTGTGTTGAGGTAGTCACTTGTTCAAAACCACTGCCTCAAATATTTCAAAAGCCCAGTGACTTCACCGAGCCAGCTGGAATCAGTCTGGAAAACTCATTCACAGCTCTCCTGACAGTCCTCCAAACACATACCATGCTGGGATGAAAGAAAGGGACCACTGATCTTTCCTCATCCTTTTCTGCACCTGATTCTGCCCCCTGCTATTTCATGTCAATACCTTTCCCATCCCAGTTGCTCCTCCTCTGCAAGAATCTTTGTGCTGATGTACAAAGTGCAATGAATGCCAAGTCAGAAGTACACCAGTGAAGCCACTAAGTTCACATCTGCAGGATCCAGACAATGTTAACTACTGTCTACCTGTTTGTGCACTGGATTCCTTGCAGCAGTTTGTTTATAATCCCTCCTCACGCCACCGAGCCAAAGAAAATGTCTTTAATAGTTGTAGCTAAATGCTGTAGCTCTGCTGCAACACTGGCTTTTTGCTTGTGGTGGACACAATTCTTATGATCACAGTTACTTCTCTGTTAATGCTGAGATGAAGCAGGTTGTTGTCATCAGAGCTCAAAGATCTGTGAACTCACCCTGAGAGTCTTTCACATGAACCTCACCCAGTGTCTTGGGACCATAAACAAACTTTCACTGAAGTAAAAGTTGTAAGAATTAAAAATGGGTATTTCTGTTCAAGCTCATACAAACATTTTCCAATCAAAATATCTAAAACCAACATGTACTTATCTAGTGAAGGCCCTATCTGATATTTTGCCAATAAAACTAAGGGGTAAAATTCCTCTCTAGACATTCTTATTTCAGTATAAGAGTCATATTTTATTGGACCTGAATTAAGCAGATATTAAAATGTGCCCTAACAGGGAAAAATGTAACCATAGTGGGGTTTTTTAAAAGAGGGAGGTTGAGGGGGTGGTAATAGATTTGGAAGATACACATGGTCTTCAGGGAAGCATGAAGACTCAGCTGTCAACAGGCACAAATTCAGGGGGTTGCACACAGAAAACTGGTGTGCCCACCAGCTTTGAGGGCACCTGAACGGAGGTGGCTGACTCAGCAGCTGTGCAGGTATCTTCTACAGATACAATGAAAATTCTCATTCTTGGAGTGAGAGATGCTCTTCTGGTGCAGTAGCTCTTCAAAAACCCAATTCTACCAGCCCTGAGTCTGCTCCACATTAGATATGCCTCAGTCATTTACCAGTTTGGCAGTAACTCTATCTGTAAGAACTCTTATCAGAAGAGTGAAGCCCCAGCAGCAAAAACAATAAAAAATTAGGCAGAAGCAAGGCTAATCCATTTAAGCAAGACTAAACCAGCCTTTATTATTAATAATAACAATAAAAAATAGGCTTAGCTAGTGATGCTAGAAATTATCTGTGTCGGTCAAGCAAAGCTCAGATCATGTAGTTACTGAGTGTAACCAAATCTGCTGGGAAGGAAAGGAAAGGGAGAATGGGGACTGAGGAAACTTGGAAAAAGGCAATAACACTATCAGCTCTCTGAGACTCTCACAGCTTTTCATTGGCTTCATCCCATCAACTCAGAAATTAAAGAGCTTCAAGCATCAGACATTTGCATCTGCTCCATCTTCATCACTGCCAGACACAGCCCCGTGATTAAAAGAACAGAGAAATAAGGAGCTTACAGATTCACCTTCCCCAGTTCATACAGTGACTCACTGCACCAAGGTATTGATCTACAGGTCTGGCCTCTGCCAATAACTACATGCCACAGGGGTTATTTAACTCCCCACCACCTGGCACAGTCTCAGATACTTTGCAGGGAACAGTTATAAATTACACAGCCCTCCAAAAGAGGAAAGCAGGAGAGCACTTTTTCAGCACATTTCCTTTGTTACCCATCCTCCTGCAACCAGACCTGTACTGCTGCTTCGAAGTCTCATTTGTTTTCCTCCCAAAATTATATTGCAGTCATCTACTCAGGCACAAACAACCAGAGGACACTGTAAATTAGAATCACGGGAAGAAAAAAAGTAAAAAGGAGCATCCTTCCAAAGCAGCCAGTTATTTTATATAATATACCTTTGGGCAGACATGTATGCATGTGCATTCACAGACAAATCAGAAAAGGCAATTTCTGCAGGGAAGGTTTAAGTAAGCACAGACCCAATCTTGATATTAGAGAAATGCTGGTGATTGTAGAGATAGCAACATGAAGCCCTTTGAAAACACAGAATCAGCCAGGTTGGAAGGGACCTCAGAGATCATCAGATCCAACCCTTGATCCACTACCGCTGCGGTTCCCAGCCCATGGCACTGAGTGCCACATCCAGGCTCTTTTTAAATATCTCCAGGGATGGAGAATCCACTACTTCCCTGGGCAGCCCATTCCAATGGCTGATCACCCTCTCCGTCAAGAAATTCTTTCTAATATCCAACCTAAACCTCTCCTGGCACAACTTGAGACCATGCCCTCTTGTCTTGTTGAAAGTTGCCTGGGAAAAGAGCCCAACCCCCCCCTGGCTCCAGCCTCCTTTCAGGGAGTTGTAGAGAGCGATGAGGTCTCCCCTGAGCCTCCTCTTCTCCAGGCTGAACACCCCCAGCTCCCTCAGCCTCTCCTCACAGGACTTGTGCTGGATCCCTTCACCAGCCTGGTTGCCCTCCTTTGGACCTGCTCCAGGACCTCAATCTCCTTCCTGAACTGAGGGGCCCAGAACTGGACACAGGACTCGAGCTGTGGCCTCACCAGGGCTGAGTACAGGGGCAGAATCCCTTCCCTGGACCTGCTGGCCACGCTAGTCCTGATCCAGGCCAGGATGCCATTGGCCTTCTTGGCCACCTGGGCACACTGCTGGCTCCTGTTCAGCTTCCTGGCAATCCAGACTCCCAGGTCCCTCTCTGCCTGGCTGCTCTCAGCCACTCTGTGCCCAGCCTGGAGCTCCCCATGGGGTTGTTGTGGCCAAAGTGCAGGACCCGGCACTTGGCCGTGTTGAACCTCATCCCATTGGAATCAGCCCAACTCTCCAGTCTGTCCAGGTCCCTCTGCAGTGCCCTCCTGCCTTCCAGCTGATCCACACTCCCCCCCAGCTTAGTGTTGTCTGCAAATTTGCTAAATGTGGGCTCAATCCCCTCATCTAAATCATCAATAAAGATATTAAACAGAACTGGGCCCAGCACTGATCCCTGGGGACACCACTGGTGAGCGGCTGCCAACTGGATCAGCACCGTTCAGCACCACTCTCTGGGGGCCTCCAGCAGTTCCTAACCCAGCACAGAGTGCTCCTGTCTGAGCCATGGGCTGACAGCTTTTTCAGAAGAATGCCATGGGAAATGGAATGATGGAACAGTGATAATTGGAAGGATATGCACACGGTGCTTATGGTGCTAAGTCCTCTACCACATTACAGCAATAAGGCAACTTGGAAAACAAGATGGAAGTCTCCACATTTTAAAATTTCTTTTGTCTGGACATAACTTCAACCTAGTTTACAGATAAAAGCCCCTTAGACTGTGACAGAAAGGGGTGAAATTTAGTACTGTTTGATCCTTGTGAGTTTGTTGATTGTATCAAACTGAGTTTTAGAGATACTCACCATGGCAAGATGCTCTCAGCAAGTTTTGGTGAATTCAATCCCATGGGAGAACTGAATTGATAATCTGACTACCCATTAAACTGTATGCTCTTAAAACATTCATCACCAGGCTTAGAGTCCTGATCCCTCCTAAAATCCCATCTCTTCCATTCAGCTGATGTACAAGCTAATGCACAAATGCCACCAAAATCCCAGTATGGTTCAGAATCTAGGTAAACATTTCTCCTGAATATCATACAATAGAGCAACTGTTACCACATTTTGTTGTTGTTGTTGTGACAAGGTATGAGCTGTTTACTAAGTTGATACATGGACAAGAAAATTTACCTCTTGGAAGGAAAGAGTGAGGGTGAGTCAGTGTCCAAGCCTTAATTATTTTCCAGGGAAACTGAAATTTTTAGTTGTTTTTTTAATTTTTTTTTTTTTAAACTCAGCGCGTGTGTTTTGCTATTACTGGTAGTGATTACCACATCCTTAACCAAGTCTTTGTGCCTTCAGGTATTTCTACAGTTTAGGACAGCTTTTTCTCATTTCTTTGGCACTCAGGTAAAAGCTTCACCTTAAAAACTGAGAATCAAAACAGAAATTTCCAGATAGCAATATTTCAAGTGAGTTTTTCTGGCTGCTGAAATGTTTGGGTTAGAAGTAGCAGACAATGAAATTCTGTTTTACACACTGATGCCATTAGCCCTGCCTGCACAGCCCTGCCACAGAGGCTTAGCTCAGAGCATGGAAATTGCCAGGCTCCTGAATCAGTGAGAGATCATCAAGCCCTCTCTTCTGTCTTGGATGGCAGTCAACACCACAGAGTTAAAATGAAGGTGCAAAACCCACATTGCATCAGACTATTACAGAACAATCTTCACACAGAATAAATTCTCCCCTTCCCTTTACTCCTTTCATTTCAAGTGATGTGCAGATTTTTTAAGGAGGTAGAATTCTTTCTTTACCATCAGAGATGATGGTTTCATGAGCACAGGTAACTAACTATGCCTGTAAAATCCATTTGTGGCAGTCCTGACTAAAGCACTGAACAAGCCCTTGTGATTCTGCTGGACACATCCTGTGAACAAAGGGAGAGAAGCCTAATTCATCTTTGTATCTGATTTTGTCATCTTTGTCTAATTTACAAAGACAGTTGCTTGAATATTTGTCAGCGCCAGACAGAAAGGGGAGATACCTTGGCTCAAGATTTTGGCAATTTTTTGCATATAAGCATGTGTAAAATGCAGCATAACAGCCCTTTCATTTAATCTCATTCTTTTCCATGATGCTTTTAGAAACCAAAGTAGGACATTTGTGCATTCCATGATTATAATTTTATTGACAGAGGAAGATACAATAGTTACATCTAATGTATCCCTAAGGGTTGATAATTGGATGTGGATTGTGTTCTGGGATGGGAGATCTGACATAAATGCACCTAAATCCCTAAATGAGACTGGAATGCAATGGGTCGGAAGGTAGAGGCAGGAGAATGATGCATCAGGTATGACTATAATATGCCCTTTCATTTAATCATTTCCAACAAAATTTAATGGTTACATTCAGCCACTGTCCCACTACAGTTCCCACACAAATGTATATAGCACACAAACAAAAGGAGGGAATGATGAGTGAAAAAAAAAAAGAAAAAAAAAAAAAAAAGAAAAAAAAAAAAGAGCAGTGCTGAGGCTCTGTAATTTCTACCAGTAGAAAAAAGTATTAGCTGATGAACTCATTCATAACCACCACTTTCTGCCTGGTCTGCCTCTATCTTTGAAGCATTACATTAAGCAACAGCAGCAACTAGAATTTTAATGGGTCGGGCATGCTGCTGCTTTTTCCCAGTTAGTGGAAAACTGCAGAGTGTGTACTTGTATGTATGGGGACAAGAGAGACACATCTACCACCTGACAGTTTGATTCACAGACTAATGCTCAAGGGCTCTTGCATGAACACATTGAACTCCTGGGGAAATAAGCACTTTGATTTATTAATTGACTGCAGATGAAGTTAGAATGTGTAACAACTGGGAGTGAAAAGAGCAACATGAGATGCTATTTTCCTTTAGGAAGAGTGAAGTATCACTGTGGGCTCAAGAAAAGACCCAGGCCCTTGGAAGGGGAAGCATGAGCCTCTCAGATGTACAAAAATGGTGTGATTTAATTTCTCAGTACCCTATGTGGTAGTTTGCAGACATGGCAGCTAAACTAGCTTTAGCCTGTTATCCTGTATATGAAAAGCTGTGCAGCAGCATTTAACACCAAGGTCCTTATGGGGAAATTTTCCTGTGCACTGTGCAGAAGAAGCATATGCTCTCCTGCCAGAATACTAAAGGAAAGCCTGAAGAAGTCAACAGGCATCCAGATGGCAACAGGTGTCATCCCATGACACTCCAGGACTTCAGACATTCTCCTTTTCCCCCTTAATGAAACCAAGAGGCTTTTTCACACTCTGGTCCAAGAGCCACAGAGCAAGCAAGCCCTCATCTAACACCTGCCAGGTCGTCAGCCAAGACTCTCACCTAGAATGGGAAAAATGAAGTTCTTGCCCTGGTCTTAATTTCCAGAGAGGAAGAAGCTGAAGTCTGATGGCTTACATCTGAAGTGACTGCACTGAACATGGAAAGGAGCTTCCCAAGTTTCACTTGAAATTCCTTCCTGCAAACAGGACACTCTTCCCATTCTTTTTTTGGATAAATTATAATTTCCTAAGTGTTTATCTCTCTCAAAATGCCTTCAGGTAGCTTCAAGTATGAGACTTTTGAAATGTTGTGCTGCAGTCCCTGTTCCACTATCAGGAAAACACTGCCCACCAGACTGAGCAGCAAGGCTATAGAAAGCATAAGACAAATCAGGAGTGAGAACAAGTGCAAAGTTTTGATCTAGCAAATAAAACTGGAAGCTGACTTGGTTTTCAGTTCAAGGCATATTAAGAGAGATGCATGTTTCTTCTGTTTCAGCAGAACATCTATCACCACATTTGTCACAAATCTCACAACCCAATGTATTACAGAACAGTTAAGAGAAGTGCTTGTGCTTCGCTGTCCAAAATGTTCTTATTTATAGTATTAATACTGACAGATTTAACAGGGATTCCTAGTGCACAGATTTGTTTTTCTTTACAGTAGATTTTCTGCCTTTTGTAATTTACAGACCCCTGAAGGCATTTTCCAGGAATGGTGCAGAACCTTATAAGCAAGCTTAAGTCCACAGACAAATAATTTTTCTTAGCTGCTTTTAACAGACCACAAGGACCTGCCAGTTGCAGCTCGGAGGCTGCTGCTCTGCCATAGCAAGGCAGTTCAAGGGAAGATTACAGAAAACACAGCTCTAGTGTGATGCAGGTGTAAGAAACTCTACATTACTGAGTTCTAGAAAACCTGTGAAAGCACAGCAGGGAAAGCAGACAGAATTCAGGCCAAGCCAGAGCTCTTCTTAAACATTGCAGTTATGGAACAAGGTGTAAGTTACAAAGTAATAAATATTAAGGAGTGTGACAATTAGAGCACATCCTGTCCTGCAGATGGAAAATCCTCATCGTAGTATTGAGTTGTCAAGCTAGCTAGATTTTTTTCCTAAGAAAACTTGCGCTAAAAAATCTTCAGCTAAACCAAAAAAGAAAGGGAGCTGAAGGTGTGAATGAAGCATCATCTCTGCTTTGGAGAAACTGAACAACATGCACACATAGTAATTAGTATTAGAAAGCTGCTGCCACCTATAGTTAACCATCGGCTTTATTCACCGAGATCCCAGTTTCAGCAAGAGGGAGGCAGCAGCCTAATTGCCTCATACAGTAAGTAAAGGTGAGCCAAAACATTTGCCCACTTAATAAACACCCATCCTTTATTATCAAAGCAGCTTTTCAACATGCCTCCAAAATAATGTTACAGGAAGAGAGCAGAGGGTAATCTGTAAAAGGTGTATGAGAGCTGATGAAGAGCCAGAGTTGCTGTCTCTGCCAACCAGTCATAGAATCATAGAATCATAGAATGGGCTGGGTTGGAAGGGACCTCAGAGATCATCAAGTCCAACCCTTGATCCACTACCGCTGCGGTTCCCAGCCCATGGCACTGAGTGCCACATCCAGGCTCTTTTTAAATATCTCCAGGGACGGAGAATCCACTACTTCCCTGGGCAGCCCATTCCAATGGCTGATCACCCTCTCCGTGAAGAAATTCTTTCTAATATCCAACCTAAACCTCCCCTGGCACAACTTGAGACCATGCCCTCTTGTCTTGCTGATAGCTGCCTGGGAAAAGAGCCCAACCCCCCCCTGGCTCCAACCTCCTTTCAGGGAGTTGTAGAGAGCGATGAGGTCTCCCCTGAGCCTCCTCTTCTCCAGGCTGAACACCCCCAGCTCCCTCAGCCTCTCCTCACAGGACTTGTGCTGGATCCCTTCACCAGCCTGGTTGCCCTCCTTTGGACCTGCTCCAGGACCTCAATCTCCTTCCTGACCTGAGGGGCCCAGAACTGGACACAGGACTCGAGCTGTGGCCTCACCAGGGCTGAGTACAGGGGCAGAATCCCTTCCCTGGACCTGCTGGCCACGCTGTTCCTGATCCAGGCCAGGATGCCATTGGCCTTCTTGGCCACCTGGGCACACTGCTGGCTCCTGTTCAGCTTCCTGTCAATCCAGACTCCCAGGTCCCTCTCTGCCTGGCTGCTCTCAGCCACTCTGTGCCCAGCCTGGAGCTCCCCATGGGGTTGTTGTGGCCAAAGTGCAGGACCCGGCACTTGGCCGTGTTGAACCTCATCCCATTGGAATCAGCCCAACTCTCCAGTCTGTCCAGGTCCCTCTGCAGAGCCCTCCTGCCTTCCAGCTGATCCACACCCCCCCCCCCAGCTTAGTCCATACAAAGCAGGTCAGCAGATCCACTGGGAGGACTATGCTCAGGCTGGCTGAGGGGCAATAAAAGACTCTCCTGTCTCAAAATCACTGTAATCAACTCTGGCTAAGGACAAAGCAACTCTAGGGCTACTCAGGCATTCAAAAGCAACATGAATACATTAGGACAAGAAAAGTGCAGGAGCAGGCAGCACACCAAGCATGCCCAGAGTCTCAGCTGGGAGGCTCAATCAAGGCTTTCAAAGACAAAGTAATAAAAAAATAGAAGCCACCAAAAAGCCCAATTATTTCAATTTGCTCTTAAGGGCTGCAGTTTTCATAAAAAGGAAATCCAAGCGAAGTACAAAATGATCACACTTCAAAACACTGTGTTGTACTGAGGAGGGCAGGGACATGTCAGAGGGAAGCAGGGAAGCAGGTAGGGGAAACAGGGAAAACACAATTGGAAGAAAAGAGACCAGGAGAGAAGTGCTGACTCTTGTTAGAAGCAGCTTCTGATACACTATCTAGTCACAGTTCCTTGGCATTTCATTGTGAGACATACAAGAAAAAAAAAGGCAATTCTTAACTACCTTCCATAAAGTAAGATATTACTTTAAAATAAGAAACTATCGGAAAGAAGGGAAGCGAGAGGAGTTCAGGAAAATCCAGTGCTGCTGAAGAACTAGGTGCTTGCTCACCCTGCACCTCTGATCCTCTCTCATCAAGCCTTTCTGGACCTCCAACCTATTGCTGCAGGTAGCCAGCACATCAGCTAGAGACAAAAGCAGAAGGGTGAGGAGCTACGTTTGAATAGGAGCCAAGAACAAGAAAGGCTGGCCAAAACCTTCAGTCACATCAGGGTAAGGTTTTCTCAGCACCTACACAAACCCTGTGCCAGTGGAAGAAAGAGCTAGTGATCTTCTGCACATACCATTTGCAAGCTTTGTCTTTCACACTCACCTCTGTATTTCACCTGTCAGAATGGGAGAGGAAGCCCATTGGCTTCTAGATGCAGCTGAAGCAATAAGAGCATGATAGACTGAATTTCTGGGTGACAAAAGGCCACCTTGGATACTATGACAAAGTATTCACTATCTGAATTCACTATCTGTGCAGCTTAAGGAGGAACCTGGCTCTTCAGTGTGTATGCAGCTCCCATTAGAATTAATGCAAGCTGCGTATGGGCACTGAGAGGCTGCCAAAAAAGTGACAAACAGCAGCTATTCATCCAGCATATGTGAGCAAAAAGGGGGACAAGACACTCAACCATCTATTGAAAGCACCTTATAACTATTTAAGCATTGAGTGAAATCCAGCAGCTATATATAACAAAATGACACAGGAAACATACACTGAGAAAGGTATAGAATATGCTGCACACTCTATAGCTTTACAGCATTTTTCTGCATGGAGGAGATAGTTCCAAAAAAAACCAAACCCCAAACCAATCTATGTTCATTATAATATACATATAAAAAAAATTAAAAAAAAAAAAACCTATGGTGGGTTGTTTGAGGTTGGTGGGGTTTTTTTTTTTGAGAGATTGCCCAGGCCATAAATTCTCAGAAACCTGAACAGTCTTAAGTTAGGCCAAGATCTCATGCAGCTAATAAAAATGTTCTCTTTTCTCCTCCACGCACAGAATATTCAATTTTTCAGTCTATATATTAGGTAAAAATCTGGAATAAAGCTCCACACATTGCCAAAAGAAGCTAACAAAACCCAAAGCAAAGGTTATGGAATGACTTCCCATCTTTGTCCTGACCTTGAGACATACACATTATAAAACCTAACATGAATTCTACAGTCTCTAAGAGGAGCAGAAAGTTTAAAATCACTGTATTTCCAAGAGCAGCCTTTCATGGGAAATATCAGTCCTCTATTAGAAGGTTTGAGCATCCATATCACAACCTGGTATCAGTGAAGACTCATAGGGGCCACCAGCCAGATGATCAGCATTGAACACTATAATCTAGAAAACCAAAACCAGAAACAGTCAAAACAATTTTTTTGTTCATTTTGTGTCTTCTGGCTGCCTAGGCTATGGTTAATGACTTTATGTGTAATTTCCATTCCTGTCCCCTAGCCTGCAGTGATAAAGTTATCCATTAAGAGAGCAAAATCACAGTGGTTCTATGCTGTAAAAAGAGATATTATTACTAACATCTACAGTTTTATGCTGCACAAAGAAATATTTCCTCAAATTAAAATAATAGTAACAATAACAATAATATTGCTGTGTTGAAAACACTACATTCCACAAAACCTCAGATACCTTGTTAAATATATACCAAATAATTACGTATTTAATAAGACACTAAAAATTAATGGAAATAAAAAGTAATAGGCATTTTCCTGGTGCTTTCAGATATTAAGTCCCATCAAATGATGCCCTTTTATCTGAGATACCAGCAATGCTGCTCAGGACATCCAAGATGTTCAAAATTGTTGCAAGGCAAACGCTGTTAACTTTTTCAGCAATTCATAGTTATTTTAACAGTGGTTACAGTTAATTGAAACAAGTTCTTAATAAACTGTAATAGATTTACCTTCCCACCCTCAGGGGCTGTTGGGAGGATTAGTTGATATTTGCTCACAGCTTTCAAGTTGGAAATGCTGTATGAACACAATTATATTCTTACAGAGCCATTCTTTAGCAGCTTACTCTTGTCTGTAATTAGACACAGTGATCTGATTATATTTTATATTACATTGCCATTTTCCTTTATCAACATACAGCAAGTGGCTCCAGACGACACCTATGGCCCTTTAATGACTTTAGTGTTTTTCACCTAACAACCATCCAATAGACTAATCATATCCAAAAAGAAAATGAAGTAACCTACAGGTATACACACAGCAAAAAACATGATGCTTCCCTTCTTCCATTGGCTGGGCTTTGAGAAATTAGCTAATGATAATGGTTTAATAATGAAACAGATGCTCAACATTGCTTGGCTGCTTTATGCCCGAACAGCCCTGTAGGAAACCTCCTACCCTCATTCACTTCAAAAGCACACACAGATTGCAGAGCAACCTGCACTTTTAGTTCTCACCTCCTGGAAGAGACAGGCTGCATCTCACAAGTTCTTGTTATACATTTTTTCTACACAGTCCTCCACCAAACAGAATCAGAAGGTTTATTTCTGATGGAGGCTGCCCATCACCTGCTGGTTCTATAATAATGGGAAGGAAAGTAGTAGGAAAAAAAATGTCACTCTGGTCCTCACTGTGTGCTTCAGGATAGAGTTAGTAATCATACTCTCACTGCCTGTCCTATTTCCTTGACTGAAACAACCTAAACAGGAGAGGGAAAGTTCATGAGAAAGACATCAGCAGCAAAATTACATGAGGTTTGCACCTTTGGAGAAGGTGAGTTCAGTGCTGATTGCTCATGTGAGATGAAGCCAGTAGAGCTGCTTGTGTATTAGCCACTCAGTGTCACATAATTCCAGCTGCAAAATTGCAGCTCAAGGATACAGCACAATGCAGAATCCATCACTGTGGAGAGGCCAGCAAGAATTTGAAACATCATCCCACCCCTAGCCCCTAGGCAGCTGAACTGTCCTGGAAAAGCCTACACTGCTTGGAGTCCAGCTGTATCTATATTCTTATCTCCATAGAGACTTTAATCAACACACCTAAAATATATCAGAGGAGGATTTTTTTTTCTTCCCCTCTCCTTCCTCCCAGGCTCTGCAATACATAGATTCCCTGCATCACAAAACAAGGCGGCCAATCTGCAAAATGTGAAAATGAGAAAGAGCTTCATATTCTGTTTTATATAAATCCCTGCAGATCATGTGGGTTGGATTCAAATAAAACCTTTCTGCTTGTGTCATCTTTAACAAAATCCAACTGCCAATGCTTTAACACAACAGCAAAAAACTTAAACATGTCTGAGACAGCTCAAATAATAGCCTTGCAGGCTGAATGTGATAGATCTTCTATTTTGATTCTATACTTCTCCTCTCTCGGTCACACTAGGAATGCAAGAGGGAGGCTGCAGGGTATTTGTTTCCAGCCATCAATAAGTAAGTGAAGTCTGTTTCTATTCCTCTAAAACAATCTGCTACAAAAGTTTAAAAATAGTAACCATTTGATGCTACCCTGACAGGTCCAAGAGAAGAACTGAGCAAAGCTCAAGCAAAGTTTTTTATCTTTCTGGAAGACTTTTACTGATGTAGGAACTCACTGTCACCAAGATCTGCAAGCACAATGGTCCACCCCATCCTCATTTCTCTAATTTTAAGATTATATAGTCTGAAAGCCAGCACTGCTAATTCCAGGTTTCCCATTGATCCACCAAGACCAGAACATTCTGCACCATCACTGTTGCAGCTGGCTGCATGGTTTGAAACGTGTCAGGTTTGCAGACATTTTTAGTTCCAGACCAAACGATGTGGTCACAATTTACACTTACTCTCCCTAATGCAGAGCTCTGAACAGGATTTTTTTTTTCTCGCCTTAAATCAGTGTCAGCCCATTAGTAAGGCAGCACATAGCAGTCAGGAAGTTAATGGATTTACAGAGGGGAGGTATTGATGGCTGTGAAGTGGAAACTATTTATCCTGTAAATACTGTAATAGCTAAGACAGCTCATCTCATTACAATTTATTTGCTTCAAAAGCTGGTGTTAGGGAAGGGGTGGTAGCTGCAGGTTCTGTTGCTGGGAGAGATGGCAGACAGGACTGCCACAGGGGTCTGCTGCTATGGGCATGGATGCTGGGGATGAGCTGCAGCAGGGTATCTGTACTTGTACCTCTTGTCCTCACTGACCAGGAGACTTCTCTGAATAATACACACACACAAACAAGCCTCTGTGTCTACTCTCCAAACTGTGTTGCTTGGCTTCCTGCATGACCCATCACATATCCTGATACACAACAAAATTGGAGGTGGTGCGTGGGCTCAGCTAGACTGTAGGATTCACATCCCAGGACAGTACAGAGACTGCCAGCACGTCCCTGGTCACTTGGCAAGCAACACGTGGAACCACAATAGTGCAAATTACAAGTCACCACGGCAATTTTCAGTACAGTCTGCCAGGATGAGATCTCAGAAAGCTAGGACACTTGCTTACCCTCCTGCCCTTGCCAGACCCCAGAAAATGACCTTGAAAAAAAAATATAGAAAGTAGGCAAGATGGATTTTCCAGCCAATTAGTAGCACATCCAATAAATATCGAACTGTTCTGTCCTGATAGGAGCCTGAGAACATTTTAAAGCCTATGGCTTAGCAATTCCCAGTCTCCAAACAGTTCAGTTCTGTATAACCTCTCAACTGAATTATCTGAGAAAAAATTGGGAGAAAATCCTGACAATTTCCACATAAAACCCTGCTAGGCCCTGTGAGCATTAGAAGACTGGAGTGCAAATGAACGAGAGGGAGGAAGGCAGTAAATACTCTTCACTTTCTTTTCCTTCAAGGAGTAGAGAATTTATAGCTCTTTTTTAGGGTTTTTTAAAGACTCGCTTATTTGCTTTGTTACCAACCCAACTAGGATGCAAACCTATCTCCTGGAACCTGTACAGAAGGATTACCACAGGCCAGTAGCAGACCTGCTGGTTTCCCATCCCCTGTGAAGAATGCTGCAAGTTGACATTCTTTATTAAATACTCTCTCAGCAATAATCCCAGTACTGACTTTCTCTGCAGCTACAATTCTATGCTCTTTGACCACAGAAATACTTTGTTTTTACATATAGCTGTTTAGTAATTATCTAGTGATTAGTACTTAAACGTTCAGGTATATGCCTCAAAACACAGGAAGAAAGGGACTCTAATTTTGAGCACTCTATATTATCCAGACTTTGTCTCCAAGGACTACCTTGTCTCTTGGCTATAAAGGCCTTGAGGCAGCTACTGTGACTCTCTCTGGTCACAAGACATGTGCATCAGGTTAAAATCTAAAATTAGAGTCATGTGTGGCCATACTGTGGGGTTTCAGCCACTTTAAAGCACATCAATTCAGGGCTGTGGGAATGTCCAAAACTCATCAATGATAAATCTCAGTTTGTCACTGTCATGTTTGAAGTTGTATAAGAAGAAACTTCATATAAAAATACAGGAAAGCTCTGAAGCTGCTAAACCAAGACTTTAATTTTCCGATGTTAAAACCAAAAAGAAGCCCTTTCACTTCCCTGCTCTTGGCTGTTAACTTTCATTTGTTTAGATGCCAGCACACTATACTTCATAAAAATTAACACTTTTTTTTTCTTACAAGCTTACACTTACAAGCTTATTTTCCTTTTGCCTGTACCAGCTGTTTATCTCCTGACTTGATGATTCTCTTTGGAAATGTGAGTTGACATCTGGGTATGAGTGGATGCTGTAAACTGCCAGCATTTCTGTCTACTTATGCAAGCAAAGATTAGTTCCTCCAACTACAGCAGCATCTCTCCAAAGAATGCTAACATTATGATACATAACAACCCTCTTCTTTCACTGCTATTACCCTTTTCATTCAAGTACATTTTTCTTTTGCTGAAGGCAAAGCAATGCATTAAGGAACTAGGCAATACAAATAAATGTCATTTAAAGACAAAGCTTCCCAGAAAGCTCACGTTATCCACTACAATAGGCAGTAAGGAGTAGTGGAGAATGAAGTACAGATCCTGGAACAGGTCAGAGGACATAAAAATTAAGTGAATCAATGGATTCTGTCTAACTCAACTTGAGCAAGGCAGCAGAGGGAACCTGCCATCTTGTTCCAATGCTTTCCTGGGACAGAAAAAACAGGAAAGGGAGAGGTAGCTGCACAAAACAACAGATCCTTGGCCAGGACCCTGGCTTGTTCATTTGAACTGCCAGGGCAAAAGATTCCATACTTGTCTCCTGTCATCCCCAATTTTAGTAATTTCTTTCACAGCTTCTATGATTTTACCTGTCTCATGCTTGTATAAAGTCAGGAGATGTACACATAATGTCCACCTCCCCATCCCCACAGAGCTCTATGGAGTTAGGGACTTTTTTCTGCTGTGCTCTGCTCCATCCAATGCACCTTTGTTTTCCACATCCAATGCACAGAAGAATCTATTGTTTGTCTTAAAGGATGACACATTCAGACACTGCTGAAACAACACATGAAACTTATCACAGAACCAAAGGCCTCAAGTTAAATTATTCCTCCTTAAACCAACTGGCTTTTGGCAGGATGAGAAATCAACAGCGGCACTTGAGCTACACCACACACCATTCATCCTATTTTAAATTTAAAGGTTAAGGCCAAAACCTTAAATTACACAAGGAATGCAAGGCAGGAATGGGACTGAAGTGTCACATGCTCCCTTGAGAGAAATGCATCTCAGACAAGAAACAACACATTCAAAAGCAGTTTCACACATAATCCTTGCAGACAGAAAACCAAAACTGCTTGGAGTTTGTCAAAGGCTTTTGGGTTTGGGAGAATTAATTGGTAACACAGTGGTCTCCCAAGTACAAAACAGAAAGTGTTTTTCATATACTGAGTGTACTAAATTAAAATTGTAAAAAATGTTTAAGCTTCCATGCCCAAAGCAGGGAAAACCTTGGCATTCTTTGCACTTGGAAAAGCTATCTGAGTTTCACCTCATAAATAATAATCCTGGAAAAAAAACCAAAATCCAAACATGATGAGCCAAAAAGAAAGCATAAAGCAGCATGGAATAAACTGAGCAGTTATTGTTTCTACAGAAGTTATTATTTATCTACCATTGAATATGGCAAACAGTGAGAAACAGGAAGGAAGGACAGGATAAAGGAAGAAAATGAGTTGGGTTTCTGCCCAGAGAAGGAGATGCTATTTGGTTGGGCTTTACAGAAATGCTGACAGACAATGGGGTAATAATATGCTGTTATGAAGGAGGAAAAACAACCATACATAAATTTTATAGGTATTTGTAAGTGAAAAATCCCTTAGGTTTTTCTTAAAGGCAGCCCGTCATTGTGGAGTTAACACTTGGGAGGAAGGAAACTGATGCAACCCACAGGGAGTATTCATCACCAGTTTGGGAACTTCAGAGTGGCAGCAGCACTAGCTGATCCCTCCACTACTAAAAGGACTGCTTCAAATGCTCAAGTTTAGGCCATCACATTTCAAAGTCTCCTTGCAGTTCTTCACTTCAGGAGAGGAGCCAAGTCCCACACAGACATCTGGAGACACTATGGGAAACAAAACTCACAACCACCTACAATTAAATGTATGCATGTTACTCTGCAACATAATAGAACGAAATAGTTTTCAGGCAAGGAAAAAGAAAGCAAGAGGCACACTCTGCTATTAAATTACATCAACAGTGCTTTTGATTCTGCTGAAGCTCCCCTAACAACAGGTAAGTTTATTTGCTCACTTATCACTCCTGCTTCCCCCCACTCACTCTCCCTTTCAAAACAGCTTCCACTACTCATTTAGCTTTTTTAATCATAAGAGAAAATACTTCTGAAAATGAAACAGTTCTAACATTATTCTAAGGTCTTAAGTTCTTGCTTTCCCCAACAGCTCAGCCTCCTGCTTGATCATTTAAATATGCTCAGAAGCCAAGGCAGATTTGTTTTCACTATGTGTGGTTTCCAGAAGGGCTAATTTATTTGTGATTCCCATAGCCTAGGAGACAGTTATCTAAGGAGGCACCAGAGACACAAACTCTTCATGGAGACTTTTGCACATATTCTGTTTACTCAATGAAAGCTTGCTGGTCATATTGAAATTTTTACATTTTGTTTTTACAGTAGCTAGCTAGAGATGAGTATGGCTTCAAGCAGAGGATCAAGAAAGGAAGCTGCAGAAATTTTTTCCAGGAATGTACATAGAGCAAGGATCAAGAACTGTAGCACTTTCCACTGCTTGTTCAGTGTCCTTCTCACCTTGCTTGCCATTACATTTTCTGACAGCAACAGCTTCCAGTAGAAGTAGTGTGACACAGGGCTTGATGCAACATAGATGTAGGATTTGCTAATGCACTGAATCACTTGGAGAAGTGAGATGCAAAAACCTCTTTTGAGCACAGTCAGCTCTGGCTCTCACCTTACAGAAGACACAGCAAAATGAAGGATAATGAAGGAGACTGGGAGAAAAGGAACAAGACTGCACAAAAACAAACAGCAATGCCATTAATAAACACCTGACCTGTTTGCTTGTTTCAGTTGAAGAAAGATAAAAGAGCATTCCTGCTTCAAAAGCTTTCCCAACTGTCATAAAGTTGTTTAAAAAAGAGCAAGAGTCCACATATACCTGTAAAAAGGGTGTTTAGCAACTAATTGCCAAATAGACAAGATATACATCTCCCCAAAGAAAATAAAATGTAGCCAAAATAGGCATGGCCCAGCTTCCAGTCTTCACTTGGAAAGCCAAAGCCCCATTGAATCTCCAGATAAAGTTAGATGTGGTACTAAATTTGCCATTCTAAAATTCATTAAATGACAAATCCCAAAGATCTGTCATATTGTACCTGTACAGATGTTACTCATGCAGGAGACAAAAGATGTACTGCAGATGAGGAGATGGATGGCTGAACTTCCCCTCTTATTTCATGTTAGCCTTTCACATGATATGCCAGTACTTGTTATTCACAGGGGAGAACCTCATCCTCCCACAAAACACAAACACAAACAAGATGAAAACTTTTTGCTGAATACACAAGATGAAATCTTCTCTTCGTTTTTCACTACAGGTGAAGGTGCCTCATCTGTGCTTGTGCAGCTTCCACCACACAAAGTATTAAACCCAATTAGGCCTGAGGCTTGACTATTTGCTGACAAACTTCAGCTTGTCAGAGCCTTGTCAAAGAACAACTTCAGGAGATAGAACAGCCCATGGGTGCTGGCTGGCTGTGTCCTCCCTTGGGGAAGCAGCAGCTGCTTGGCTTCCATTGACTTCCATTGCCACTCCCAATTTTTTTGCAGGGTTGCAAAGCACTTGGTATGTCAGAATAGTAAAACCAAAAAAGTATAAGCAGAAGTGCATCCTTTCTACTGAAGCTTTAGGCTGAGAGGCAACAAAGAAGTTCTCCACTACTAATAGGAAAAATAATTAAAGCCCTGACAAGGCCTGACAGCGTACCAACACAGGGAAAAGCACTGCAGGAACAACTCTCCCCATGGGAACCAGGCAGCACAGAGCACAGGAAAATGAGAACTGTTTGAATTAACAGGGAACATTTGCTCTAAATAAAAGCTATTTTGAGGAATTAAAGCAAACAAATGTCAGCTCCATGCAGCGGCGTGTTGGGATGTGATGTGCTGTAATGTGTTGTGACACTTCATAAATTAAAGCTTTTTCTTCTCCCCTGGGGGAAGAGAATTCAAGTGCAGTCAAACACTTGAGCTTGGAAGGTCTGCAGGCTTGACACTTACCAATCCATAACTCCACTGATGCCCTGATTTGGGACATCTCCATGCCCACCCTGGGGGCTCCTCTGCCCTCCCTTGGCCTCCAGGATGCTGCAGCACCCGGAGCTTGGAGCTCACACCCAGCCAGCATGCCATGGCTGCAAAATCCAGGTAGCACTCATTGATCCACAGGGTGAAATCAACTGATGTCATGGCCCAAACTCTCAGTCTGAGCTTACACTTATTTTATATCCTACTTATCTGGCCAGACACATAGTATTGAAGCAAGTTGTTTTCTCTATACAAAGCTACCAGCCTCACAAGACTAACTAAACCCAAAACCCACCCAGTTACACCACCACCCTGCTTTAGCCAGCAGGATTCAAAGATGAAACAAGAGTGTGGGCTTAAGTAAGTGTCATTGATCAGTTCTGTGGTGCTGGGAGTCAAACTGTTCCATGGTAAACCCTTGTCTAAGCTGAAACAGATCAACACAAGAGCTGAAAGTCTCCATAAGGAAAGACCACAGTGTATTGATATTACAGCTTGCCCAATGCCTGGCACAGTGGAAGCACCCATGCTCACCATGGTTCCTTGTCACAAGTTACTCTTTGAGAAGGCCTTCAGATATAAGGAAGGAAAGCAACAAAAGAATGAGGAAAAGACATAAAAAGGAAGACATCCTAGTGACCTTGCTGTTAAAAAAACCCAACAAAACAACATCCAACCACTACCACTTTCTTCAGAACATTTTATAGTCATTGTTTGGAAAGTGCCAATAATGAGCTCAGAGCTATGCAACCTCCAGACTTGCCAAGGGAGTTCATTAATTAGATGTGAAACACAGAAAGCCAAAACACACCGTGAAATTACACAAATAGACAACTTTAGCTCTGCAGTCCCTTCTCATTTCCTGTGTACAAAGTCCACAGGAAAAAGTCCTTAGGATTTATTTGATTATAAACTCAAATCTAGAGCACAACATCATGTTTGTGACCTGCAAGGAAAGAGATGCACACAAGAAGATGTTAAAAACATGACAAAGAGTTACAAATTAATTTATAAAGACCCCTAATGTGTAGACACTATTTCACATTGCAGAAACTGAGGCATGGCTTCAGCTGCAGTGTATTGATATTACAGCACACAACTTAACTGATGCACTGAATATTTAAAGGCATGAGTAATGTGTCCAGGCTGGTGTGTGACTGTCTCCTTACATTGCAGACATGGCCAGTGTCTGTGTGAACAGAGGTAAGGCTTCTTCCTTGTCTGATGTGCAGAGCAGGGGCATGTTTGACTGCCAGAAGCTGAGACCTGGCAGGAAAAGACTCTCAGAAAGGAGTATGGCTACAGCAGAGCTTTACCAGGTGCAGAGAGGGAGATCACATTTTGGCATAAACCTGAGCGTGGGCAGACAGCTTGAGAGACAACAGAATCCCAAGACACCTCAGGCCCTAGAAAGAGACTTTAGCCCTTGCCACCTTCCACTTGCCCACCCCTCATGCTGTTGGCATCACCCACAACCACATTGTAGCACTACCTGTGGTGCCAAAGTCCTGTAGAAACATGGCCAAGAAAGAGAGCAATGACTTCTTACATGTCCTACTTCCCCTCATAAATCCCACTCTGTGCAGTGCAGTGGCAGAAGAGAACACCAGTGTAAAACACCAGTGTAAAACACCAGTGTAAAACACCAGCGTAGGTCCTGACAGGAGCACATCCAGGACATCGAGGGAGTACACGTGAGCTCACCACCCCTGTTTCTCACAAATATTATGCCACTGGCTACAGTCTCTTCTGGTTTTGGAGCAAACTCACCCACAGCTACATCACAACTTTTTGTATCATAAGGTGTGTATGTGTCAGAAATATCCAGGAGAACCTGACTCTGCAAATCACCACTGAAGCACAGTAAAAGCTGAGACCTGCAGAGATCCAGAACACTTCTGTTTCCATGTTTAAGTCGCTAGGACGATGAGAATAAACTTCCTGCCAAAAGCTACCAGAGGTCTGGCTTATGCTAGTGAAGTGCTTTCCTTGCTTAGGACCCTGTGCTGCTTCCAAGGAAATTAACAGCAGTACTCTACCTATAGTTTGGCAGCAGCAAGACTTTCTCTTTCATCTAGAACTTTGCAACCACCTATGCAGATAGAATGGCAGCTACTTAAACCTCAGGTCTTTGATCTGTTGTCTAAACTCTGGAGAACTAAGGGATACTTTGCTCCCACCTGTAAGCTCAGACCACAAGGCACAGACAGAAACACTCTGAGAATTCTCAAAGGAACATTTCAAAGTTTCAGTGGTGGTGGCAGCTGCTGAAGGCAATAAGGTCTATAAGCTGAAAGCAATGACACTTCATTTTTTTTAAAATGGAGTCAGATTCTGATTTATAAATATTAAAATTCAATGCATGCAAAAGCACAACTCTGCTTGTCTTTGGACATAACCAATTCAGACAGCTGAACTGATCAGTCACCAAACCAAGATGAAAGTCATCATGCCAAAGAAGAGACCTAACCTCAGAATGAATCTAAAACACTACTTTCCAAACTTTTGTATATGAATAAGGACAGCATGAATACACTGACAGTTCTTTTATTATAGCTAGAGGGTGTAGCAATAATTAAAACCCAAACTTTTAAGTATGTGGCTATGACACTTTCCTAGAGAAATGCTCTGTCTTTTTTCCAAGATTATGCTGTCAAAATGGATTTTTTTTAAAGTCTGTGAGAGTGTAACACCTGGGATTTCCAAATAAAAGAACCTTAAAGAAACTATAAAAAGGGATGAAAGACCAGTGAGGTTCTCCAACCTTCTCTCTATTTGTCTGTGTGTGTAAATGTGTGCAAAACACAATAGCACAATGTTACAGCTCAGATGAAATACGGAGATTTCCAATTCATGGTTTGTTCAGCAACAACTCTTCTACAAAGACAGCATCCATGCTTACTGGAGAATCAGCCAGCAATAAACTCAACACTGCCACTTTGGCCAGGCTGCTGTAGAAGCCCTAAAACCTGCAGGTTTACTACTGCAATTAGCAGCCTCCACCTACTTGGTGTTAACTAATTTCTCAGTTGATCTTTGCAAGCTCTACAAAGAACCCACTTCTCACTGAGCACCACAGGTAGCACAATCAGGTGTGTAAATTCAAAAGGGTGTAAATTATTTAAAATAGCGATTGATGTTGAAAGAGGAAAAAAACAGAGGGAAGCAAAGCTCTTTTTTAACTAAGGAATGACATTATGGCCATTTTAAAACATCTGAGAAGTCTTTTTGAGGCTGAAACCAATGGTGAGATAGAAAGCCTAGATAGTGAGGGGTCTGGCAGAATTCAGATATGGCATAAAAACCCAAGGACACATGGAGATCATAAATGATCTTAGCACTGAATGAGGCTCATTGCTTTTCCCATGAACTTCACAGCTTTGCTGTTGTCTGGTCACAAATCTGGGGGAAGAGTGTAAAAATAAAGCTTTCTTATGTTCTACTATTTCAGCTCCAAATGTGAAGGTTAAACATGTACCATACATACTGTCTCAGAAAGTGCCTCAGACAAGGTCAACAGTTTCCAAGATCTCTGGTTATGCAAACTTAGTTTAAAAATAACTTAGTCCCATCATGCTTGGGAGCTATTTTTCGACTTGTCACTCTAGAAAAATTCACAGCTTTGTCTATAAACAACTTTAAACATATTTCTACCCAATAATAACTTTTTTTTTTTTTTTTTTTTTTTTTTTTTTTTTTTTTTTTTTTTTTTTTTTTTTTTTTTTTTAATAACAGCTTGCTCATCAGTTTAGAAATTGTAATATCCTCATGCCCAGTCCTAGTGCTGTAGGTCCAGGCTCCCAGGATCATTCCTCAGACATTAGGATCATGGATACCCGAGTTCACCAGGTCGTCCTGCTCTGGCCTTGCAAATCACAAGGTAAGGATTTGCCACACTGCTTCAGATCCCATCCCCTACTCCTTACTTTCAAACTACAACCTCGTATCTGTCCCTGTATGCATTACTTTTTAAGATAATTGCTGCTATGTCCCATTAACATCCATGTCCCCACTTTGTCAGACTCCTGAGGGTTTCCAGGCAGCTGCTTAATGCTTTCTTCTCCAGGGATTTATTTTTTCCCAGATGCTACTAAGCTGCAAGTTGAACTGTTGTGTAGTACCTCACATGCCTGGCAGAAGAAAGAAACGTGATGGAAACTTGAATTATTGGCTCTCAGTCTTAAGATATATAATAATTTTTCATCATTTTCAGAATACTTTTTTTTAGGGGGGGGGGGGTTACATTTGTCCTGCTTACTCAGAAGTCAGAGCAGCATAAAAATACTGTTTCCTGAGTTGAGAGAGAAGGGAAGACAACCTATATTAGGTCAAGGAAATTGCAGCAGTGGGCAGCCCAGCTGGGGTCCTCCTCATGGAAGAGCATCTGTGTGCTGCAGACAGCTTTACCTGGGATGGCAGTGCTAGGCTCCTACCAAGACACAGAGGACGAAAAGGTATTTCTAATAAGCTCCATTTTCCTGAATTGTTGAGGAGGAGATAGAAAAATCATTCCTGTAACACTTCTGGAAAACTTGAAGAGGTTATTGCTATGGAAACTCCTCCAGCAAAGCAGGTGTGGAAAAAGGGAGCAGCACAAAGACACACGGTGCATGGTAAAGGAATTCTTAACACCTGAAATTAAACCTGCACTCCTCCAGCAATGCAATCTGTTTTGGATAACATCAACAATTTGCCCTTGGTTTTATATCAACAAAACCACAGTTAAGGGACAGTGATATGAGAACCTGGGACTTCACAGGAAAGCACTTTCTGCAGAACCACGGTAAAATAAAACTACATAACAGAATATATCGCAGTAGAGAAAATGTGAATCAGAACAGGATTAATTGTTTTTTTTCCTTCAATCAAACTAATGCTAACTTTATAGTGGAGCTTGTCTAAAATAAGCAGAAAAGCAATAGAATTTCTTTTCAGCAGACTAAAATAAAGCCAGGCTGAAGGAAGCCTTTAGCAGAATAATGGAACAGAAAACTTCTGACTGTACCACACCAGTGGCTGTGCCACAGAAAGTAAAAAACTTACTAAAAGAGGGCTGAAAAAGGAATAATTCAGCAAAGAAATAAAAATCATTTAAAAAATAGGGTGACAGCAAAAAGGTCTTTGAAAAAGACATTATCCTACAAATAAACTGCGAGCCCACACAGCTCTGTGTCATTTTTAATATTAAACATGACATCTCTTACTTTGACCCTATATGCATATATGTTTACTTAAATATTTTTCTGCATACAAAGAGTGTGTCTCAAGTACAAGGCTCTTTGACAAATGATCAAGTAGCATTAGCAGGGCTTTGGTACGTGTTTGAGTTTGCTAAACTGAGGCTTATGCCTGTACAAACACACCCGCAGCAAACTGGAGATTTTACATAAAAAGATGGAGTCTCTTCTGGTGCAACTCTCTTATTTTGTTGAACTAAAAATTCTTAGAAGAACACTTTCCTAATGGAGGACAGACCACCAAGAACAAGGGGGGGAGAGTGATGAACTATGACACTGAAAAGTCTTTTGAGGTCTTCATGTCTTCAGGAAAATAAAAGCCAGGTCCGTGGGATAAAATTTCACAATGTCCCTTTAAACATTCCTTGTTTCCTTTTTGGTTGCATGAACATCTGTAATCCCCAAATTCCTGTTCCTACTTCCACCAGCTGGTGAAACTGAAACTGATCCAGCAGAGGTTTGATCCTTGCCAGCACAATGAAAAATCTAACACCCTTGGGCATGACACAGCTCCACCACAAAACAGAACAGTGCAGTGCACTAGTAATTTTAAACAAATATGAATAATTTCAGACACAACTGTAAGGCACTGCCTTTGTTGGGTTTTTTGCCTTTGTTAGCTAGAGAAACCATGAAAAGGAAACAGTAAAGGTCTCCCTAGGAGGGCATAAGTGATGGAAAAAACTCTGGGCTGCTAGGGGTTAACCTCAACACTGGCAGTGTATTTTCATTCAAGTGTCTAAGCTTCTGCTGGAGGGGAATTTTACAAATAAAGTTGCAGGTTTTGCAGATCAATTTTCTACTTGGTTTTATCACTTTTTTCTCTCAAACAGACCTATTGCCTCTCAGTTTCTTTTTCAGAAACCTTTTAAAGTTTTAGTGCCATTTTTGAAACAATACAGGCCCCTCTGTTCCCCCTTTTCCCAGTACTTGAAACTACATATGGAGCTTTGGTGGCATTTGTATTTCCATCAAGAGTATTTAGGAATAAACATCTATGGAAAACATTACCCTAGGGCTCCACCACTGCAGAGCATGCAGTACAGACCTTCACTGTCTGAATACTCAGCAAGCATTTAAATGAAAATATTACATTACAGTGGCTGCTGTAGCCACAAAAATAATTGTACATTGTCCTTGTTTATTCATTTATTTTCACACGTGCACATATACGTGTCTGAAAGAACACTTCAAAAAAAAAAATACAAAACCCAGACAGCAATAATCTAATAAACTCTAAAGTGAATCAATACACTACTTAGCAGCAGAGAGATAAACTGCATTTAATAAGAGTTAGAAGGGATGGAGAGAAGGCTGTGCAAGACTCATCCAGCAATAGCAGATGCACAGAAACTGAGAACAGGAGCCTGGAGTGGATGGAGAGGGAGACTAGGTAGCTCTGGGAGAAGAGCACTTCTAAAAAAAGCCGTCCTGTTTTCAAAATGCTGGTTAAAGAGCAATAGGAATCAGGAGATTTCTTGACAGACATAAAATGCAGCAGAACCTCGTGAATATTTAGGACAGGATGACCTTCAAAGGAGCTCTCAGTACTTGTTAAACTTAGTTCCTGCCAAAGCAGGAGCTCTAGCACAGATGTGTAGCAGCCATATACAAATTGGATCTCATACATCTGTGACCCAGAGGTACTCTCTTGAAGAAGCAGTAAACAATTTTATTCCAAAGCTGTTTCTAGGGACAGGTGGCATTTAAAGATACTGCAAGTGATGTACAAATATTGAGTGATGTGCCAGTGTTTACAAAGAATCAGTAGCAGAGCTGGAAATGAGATTAGCTCACTTGACTAGAAGTCCTGCAGTCCATTCACTAGTCATGTTTTCTGGCTGCATTGTGCCTCATAATCTTTAAGATAAAGAATTGACTGCAGGAGATTACAGGTTCTTACATGCAGTGCAGGCACCACACTAAAAGTGAAAGTAATGTACGGCTGGACCACCTATTCAATAGATATCAGGACACTTTAATGTAATCTCTTCATAGTGTGCCTTTGACTTCCAATTTACAAAGCTTCAGCAACAATTTGTAACTATCCCCCTTTTAGCTGTGTCAGCAAAAAGACCAAAATTGGAACAGACACGATATCAAACCTCTTACTCCTTCTTTCCAAATCTGAAATACCTCAAGCAAATATGGAGAAGTCTCGAGGATGCCAAAAAATTATCTCCCTGGTTTATTTCTTCTTAAAACTGGACTTTTATGCACAATTAGCATAAAGATAACCTACAGTATTTAAGGAATTCTGATAAATTACATCTGGTTTTTATTATTAACCAGACCCTTGCAGGACATTGTCATTCTGCTTCAGTGTTACCACCAGCTCTCCCTTATGCATTTTGCTGACAGTGACAGCCTGAGAGAAAAGTTAAGATGTTTACAGAACTGATTGGATCTACCTCTGAAACTATTTCTTTCTCAGTCAGCAGAAGAAACAGATGAGCTGCTACCTGAAGCACTCTGTTTCTCTCATGTAATAAAATCATCCAGAACTAATGCCTGGCACTCCTGCTCTGATTTTCCACTCAGCTGCCTGGATGGTCTAGAAAAATTATTACTAGAGAAACACAGTTCATAGATCTTATCAAGAACATGTGGTTTGAGACTCAGGCTTTTGGTTTGTGCCCAGTGCCAGATTTATTTCCACTTGTCAGTCTCATATTAATTAAATTTCCTTTAATTAAATTCAATAAATGTCCAACCACACCACTTTGACAGCAGAAATCTTCAGGGCTGATATCCATAATCAAGGCCCATTACCTATGGGTGTAGTACCAGAGCACTCCCACTTTGCAGTGAAGGTATACAAAACACATAGAGAAGCTTTAAGCTTTCTACAAACTCCCATGCACATCTAGCACAATGTATTTCAAGAAATAACTTTCTGAACTCAACACCCCTCACTGAGCTCATCCTTTTCTTTCAAATCTTAGGAGAAGGGGGAGATGCTGTATCTGTATTAAGGAAAATGGGACTCCACTGCCTCAGCAGCCTGCTGCAGGAGTTCCTATAATCTCAGGCTAGTGAAAATTCAGTGAAATAAAATACCTTCATGTGATTTATAGCTTTCCGAGACTGAAAAGAAAGTATCATGTGGTACCAAACATACTGAAATGCTAGATCGACTTTATTCAGCAAAGGAGTTTTCTTAAGTTCTAGTATATCTCAACACAGCAAAGTAAAAGTGTAAATACTCTCCACTACTCAGTGAAGATCCTGTCTGACTACAGAGGTGCATTGCTTAAATAACTACTGAATCACAAAGCATTTTAAATTGTGGTCGTCTCCTTTACTTTCCAAATAAAATTTTCCATTTTCTTTTTCCCTTTCCAGTGATTATTCAATCCTCCTCATTGACACAATATATGCTACTGAAACTGCATGCACCTTGTAGTACCAACTACAAGCACACACTTCTCTCACACACAGCTTTCTCTTCCATCTTCAAATCCCATTTCCTATTGCATTGTATGTGGATAATGAGCAGATGCACTGACACATCCATGGATGGGCCACGGACCATGCTGGTTTTTACCAGAGGATTTTCTGCACAGGATAATTCCAAGTCCAGAAGAAAGAGGCAACAGCCCCCACTTTTCACAGCAGACACATCACTCCTCTCAGGTGGTGCTGAGCATCCACAGCTGATTTTATTAACACTGCAGATGGTGACTTAATTAAAGAGTTTTTAAAGGAACAAACAATGTTGGGTTAGAAGATGTACAAAGGGGAGGAGCAGGTCAGGCTATCAAATCTGCTGATGTTGGGCTTTATTTTGCAAATCCTCAGTTTTCCCTCTTTCAATCCCAGCTGCAGGCATTATGCACTAAAAGTGGCACTTTGGAGGTACAGCCAGCTAGTATACGAGCAAGAAATAAATGGTTGTGGCATTCCAAAACCAACTGAAGAAAAAAGAAGAAACAAAGTTTTAGATTAGTTTTATATCCATGAAAACCAATTGGAAGTTTGTTTTCATGCAGAGAAAAAAAAAAAAACAACAAAACACAAACCAGCATGGATTTGCAACCAGGCTTTTCGTAGCTGTCTCAACAGGCAATTTTCAAAATTCCAGCTACTTCATTTCTCACTGGATCACATCTGAAGCATGCTGTCAAAAAATGCAAGTGAAGATTCCTCTCTTCTAGGGAGTATCAGATCACAGTTCGCAAAACTGATACTATCATCACATCCTTTCCTTAACAAAATATTAAAACCAAGAAAAAGAGTATCACTTTAGCAAGTTCTATGGTTTCTCTTCCTTTGCCTCAATTACCTTCTCCATTCTTTAGGGGAAGAGCACAGTTGGTGAGGGAACAGAACAGAGTTTTTTGACTTACAGCCCTGCTGCTTTTCAGTGCACTAAAATTGATGTTACTGTTATATATACCTCACTGAAACTGAAAATCAGGATTGCTTCAAAGCAACGTGGGACCTAACATCTTGTCTCAGGGAATTGGTTGCTCCTACTTCCATCTTAAGGAAGTAAAGCAAATAGTCTATCCTATCTGTTGTGCCATGGGTTTAAAAAAAGAGGAGAAAAAAACCCAGCAGGCCCAGATACTCAGCTTTGTGGCACAACAAAAAAACAACTTCTGAGTGAAGTGATTCAGTTTAAAGAACAGCTCAGTCTTATGCAGGTAATTGGAGCATCCAAGCACTAACATAAACCTATCACACACTGAATCTCTTCCATATCCTAAAACACCCAGATAGAAAAAGAAGAAAAAAAATCAAAGATGGGAAAGACATTTTGTAGCATGTCAGTCAGCAAATCCACAGAAAGGAGATGAAACTACTCAGTTAATACAAAGCAAAGTAACGAGCTATACTGATATGTTACAAAGCAGATTCCTTCAGTCTGGTGATGATGATTGTACCATTGTGGCCCTTTCTAGAAGTCAGATAGAATATAGTCTATCTGCAAGGAATAGTCACAAACTATTTAATAAGACACTACTCAAGTCTCTCTAAGCCATGGTAAACTAAGCAACATGCATACTTATGATTCCAGTCAGCACAGGCTAATAATAAGCACACGAAAGAAAAGCAAAGGAACTGGTAAGCAAAGCAGAGGATGCCCAGATGACAGAAGAAATGCATGAGGTGTTATATAGAAAACAACTAGGGAAGAGGATTGGAAATGACAGGAAAGTTAATTGTTTTTTTAAAAAAAAAAACACACAGGCATGCTAATCCCTTGTCACAGGAGCAGCTTTCACCCCACAAAACTAAAACGGAAAAAGCAAAAGGAAAGATAAGACAATGAGGTATTTTTCTTTTCTACCAGCTGCTAAGAATTTTAAAGGTATAGTCTAGAAAACAGAGGAAAAATTAAATTCAAATTATTTTTGTTCTGTGAACTGAAACTAAAGATAAACTCAACCCTAGATGCTTAAAAAAATCAGGTTCATCAGTTCCATGCATTTTCTCCAAAGGACTGTCTTCATTCCAATTAAAGTCATTCGACAAAATTCATTATATTTGCAGCTTGATTAATGAAGATACACATCTTGTAAAAGCAACCATGTAAGAAAAGCCTAGATCGACATTGATCTCTAGTGCATTAGTTTTTTTCCTTGGGAATGGGGAAGGTTTTCAAAACCATTTACAGAGAAGAAGAGTCAGGGCAGGTCAGCACAGTCCCATAGCCAGTCAGGGCCACTTCTCCATGCATTTTGCTTCAGGTTGCCCTGGTAGCACTGAAATTCCAGTCCAGTTTATTTCCTCACCCCAAACTAAGTTGATAGCATGAAGAGCACTTCTGAAGACATTGGTGGCCATCTATGGCTGCCACCTATTTCTGCTATACTATTTTGGGGGACCATGTTCACTACTGTATTGACAGCTCACATAGAATAAAGTTAATCTGGCTTTCTAAGCCTTTCCTCAGTTCAAAAACACAGAATGATCAAATGTTCCATGCTGTATTGCTGGGCAACTTTAGAGGGCATCTAGATTTGCTGCTGGAAAAGGGCAGAGGACAAAAAAAATTCATGCTTATTTCTACTTAATAAATTTAACTAATTTATTGGCCTTGAAGGTCACTGCCAGGCTCTAAGAAGGATCTGTTCTCTAGCTAATATAGACTAAGATGAAGCAATGAAATGCAGGAGAGCAACTTTTCTGCACAGTGAGTTGTTTTATCAATTAGCTTAGTTGACAGGAAATACAAAAATATTTGATCACACATCATTCAAGGGGACATCTTACTTAATAAAAATGCAAAGTATGTTTTTGTAAGGATTTACAGCTCCCTTCTGTTCACTAATCAGCTGTTTACTGGCCTTTGCAAACCACAAAACTCCCTGATGTCCCCAGGAGGGCACAACACACTTGAAAGAAGGCAAGATGGTCACTGCTCATTTCCAGTTCTGCTATGTTCCTTATCAGTTACTTCCAGATGCAATACCACATCTTCACATGCAAAGCAGAAAGAGCTCTCTCCCTCATTTTTTTGTACATTTTATCTCCTTGAATATAATCATTATCCTCGTAACAAGCAATTGCCAGGACGTGGTTCCTCCATTCCTCCCAGACCGGTTACCTGACAATGGACTGGTGCAGCTGGAGCCTCTCCTGACTAAAAGGCTCAGTGTTCTTCACCCACCAAGTGAATTACAGCTGTGTCATGCCCACGGATGAGATGATTCAGAGCAGAACTAAGGAGCCTGAAATGAGCTAAGTTTATAATCTCTTGGTTTTGAAGCAGGCGTGCACACACATCCAAAGGCAAAGGCACACGGGAGAATTTAAAAGGTCAAATATGAGCTTAACCCACCTGGGGTGTTATCAGGTGAAAACTGGTTCCTTGGATTTGGATAATTTTTCTTAATCCAACACACACCATATCGAGTCTATACCAGACAGCAAAGCTTGATTTCAGGGAATCTCTGATGCTTCCTTTCTGTAAATTTCCAGAGCTCTGGCCGCAGTATCGCTAAGGGAAAAGCTGGCATCAGCTGACAGTGCTGCTGAAGGCAGATCCACCTTCCCCAGCCTGGCCTCTTCTTGTCACCCTTGGGCTGCTCTGGCCAAAAAACCCATGTCAGCTCCCCCCTCTGAATTACCATAAAGCTGCACAAATGGTTACATGACACGAGATGAACAAGGGAACAAATGGCTAAGGGCAGAAATTAGTTCTGTCAGAGGCAAAGCTGACTGGAGACATTATCTTACCAGAGTCAAGTCACAGCTAAAATACTCAGTGAAGTTTAGGAATAGCTTTATCACAGAGAGAAGAAATGATTTGAAGCAGGTGCATCAGTACATCTTTTCTCATATGAGAACAGTTCTGGTTATAATCAGCTATGAATATACATAACTTTATGTTAACTTTATATATAACTTTTTATTATATAACGTTATGTTAACTTTGTATATATAACATATATGTAACATATACAACATATATGTGTTTTATATATATGTATATGTATATAACATATACATATATGTTATATATACATATATAAAAAACATATATATATATAAAATCGTATGTATAAAGTTATATATAAAGTTAACATAAAGTTATATATACATATATGTTATATATACATATATATGTGTGTGTTTTATATGTATATATAACATATATGTATATATAACTTTATGTTAACTTTATACATAACTTTATACATACGATTACATACATACAGGGTTGACCTGACCAGGATGGCTCTAGCATGTGTCACAGCTCAGCTTCACCTCGTGAACACAGGGAATCTGCTTCTCAGTTGCCAATGTATTTAACACAGAAGCTGAGAACAGAAGGCAGTGTAAAATGTGCTTCCTCAAAACAAACAAAGCACAAACAAAAATAAAAAGGCACCAAACCCAGCAACAACAGCAAATAAAACCTGCTCAGTTTCATATCAACTAAATAAACTCCTGAGTTTGTGGCAAGGTACTACAGAATCCATTTACACAAAAGCAAACTTATGTAAATTGAAACAAGATTACATGTAATTTTATGAGCTTGCTTTCAACAACAAGCATTTTCAGGAACTGGCTTTTTCTATGTTATAATCTGTGCTTTTTAGAACATTTGTATTTCATCATAACATGGAAGTCCAAGCATTTCAGAAATTTTATTTCAAACAAAGAAGCAAACAAAAAGCACCATAAAATTTATGCAAGAGCAAAGCTAGTGTTGGCCTCAATAACTGTTATGACTAACTTCCAAAAACAGAAATAATAATCAGAAAGCTTATGAAGTCTCAGGCTGAGGAGAACTTTTGCATAAAAGACAAACTGATACCATTTTTAAAATGGTCACTGCCCTGAAAACTAAATTCATGTTAAGAAACAAACCACTTTGGGACTTATTTCATAAAGACAGCATTTCCAAACAACTCCAGCTGGTGCCCCCAAATAGCACAAGAAAGTTAAGGCTGTGGGCAATTGGTGACTGCAGAGGCAAGGCTGGAGCTAAACTGGCAGATTGCAATATGAGAATTGTTCATGTTGGAAGGGACCTGCACAAAGTAATCACAGAATCATAGAATGGGCTGGGTTGGAAGGGACCTCAGAGATCATCAAGTCCAACCCTTGATCCACTACCACTGTGGTTACTAATGGTTCAGCCCCTTCTCAAAGTACAATTAATCAAAGCAGAAGTCAGCTATGTACCTATGAGATAAATAATCTGCAGAATCTCAGGCTTAGGAAAAAGGTATATATGCCTTATCAACATAAAGACAGCCTAAAAGCAGCAAATCAGGCTAACTGTCCCATGCCCAACCTTCTGAAATAGTAATCCTGAAAACCCCACATGGCCTCACAGGCTGTTTAACTGTCAAGGATTTAATAAAAAAGACCACCTAGTTTTGCAATTCCTTTGTCAAAAGACCTGTTTTGATCCATCAAAACCATGGTGTCTTCTACTGTCTCCTACAGGAACCCATTTGCCTGCCCCCTTCCACTTTGGTTCTTACTTTATTTCCCTGCAGGGTGGGCAGCACTGCAGGGAGGAAGGGAGCCAGGATACAAGTGACTTGAACAGCTACTGGATTTAGCAGAAAGATAAAGAGCTAAAAGAACAGCTCTACCATTTCCTAGGACTCCTAAAACACAAATTCACTGAGGAAAGTGAATTTAAATGGCCCCGGGAGCTGAGACCTTGGAATACAGGCCAGGGCACCCAGACACGGGGAATTAAGGCCATTCACAAATATAATTTTGACACATGAAAAAATCAAGTGTGTTTCATAAATTACTGTTTCAGCAGTGACTCTACCTGCATCTGTATGTACATTATACATAGCAACAGACTAAATCAATGCTGTTGCATCTTTCAGAAGACCTCTTCAGCCCCCCTGTACTTTCCAGTACCTGTGACTCTGCTACAGACACATCACAGGAATCTCATTTTTCTGTCATTGTCTTTTTTAAACAAGCTTTTATGCTGCTGACTGTGGCTGCTCAAATAAAGGCAGAATAGTCAACCTTTGACGGGAACCAATAAGCACTCCTAGTATGGAATTACATCAAATATTTGAACAGTGGTCTTCTGAGGCTAACATTATGCCCCAGTTATGGCAAGTCCAGAATACATGTATTTATTTGGTTCCTTCAGGAGGCACGGTGATGGGTTGCAGGGAGTTGGACTGCCACCACCTGGAGTTATAGCACCAGCTAGAGCAGCACAGGGACTATACTCTAGTATTATTTTCCCTGTGCCCTTAGAAGTTAAGAGAATTATTTATTGCTAAAAAGCTACTTTTGCCTCTTGGTATTGGGTATTAACAAAAAACAAACCAAAGTTCACAAAAAATGCATTTGGGAAATAGCTCCAACAAAAGTAATCTACATTGATTCTGTGAAAAAGACAACAGAGTTTCAGTCCTTTGGTTCACAGACAAAAACTGCATGCCTAATGCAGACAACATGAGGCAGAAAATCATTAAAACTACTTTAAGAATTTTCAGCTCAATAACAAAGAGATTATACACTTGTGAATGTCTGTGTGGAAGAGTTAGAATATCGGTTGAAAGACAAGACAGGCATCACCAAACTCCAGAGGCTTTTAAGAAGGGGGTGACATAGCATCTTTTGTGAGCATTTATTCAAGTTTGACATAGACTTGGTCAATAGGGCAGCATGCCATTAAATAATATAATAAAGGAAGCTGGCTAACTCAGCATTTTAGGAATGGAATTTTTCATTTCTAGTTTACAAATCTGAATACAATTTAGACTGGAATCCAGTCAAACATTCACAGATCTATGTGGAAATCAGACCCACTTCCCTGATAGATTGGCTAAATTATCACCAAAACCATCCAACTTAATTGCATTTTCAAGATTGCAAAGGTTATTATTACCTTTCTCTCTCACCTATATTAGATTTTGAGACATCAAGACAGGTGGTTTAGAAAGAGAAATTTCCCTCATTTTTGCCAAACCTTTGTATCTTCTGGGAATAATCAACCTTAGTGAGTTTTAAAATCCCAATCACTCACAAGCTCCAAACATACTGAATCCCTTTATAAATCCACCTTCACCATTTAAACTACTAAGAGACCCACCACAGCCACAGAGAAAACTGCTTCTGGAATTGGTGCAGCTTATTAGCATGAAAGCTGTAGGGGAAGAAGGGATGAATGCAAGAGTCTGTCACAAAATGTTCCTCTTTCCATTTAGCTAGAGAGTGAAAACACCATGAGCACATTTCAAACAGCAAGAAATAATCCTTCTTCAGAAAACTCCTTAATAAAAAGTGGATCCTTTTATGTATTTCTTTCTTCTTCTCACTATACTGTCAAGTGTTTAGTAGTGTTGGCTATTTATTTTCTTTATTTCCATTTCTTTCTTCACCTCTAGCATCCAAACACTAGATATATGTTGAGGCTTCACATTGCAAATAGACCCCTTTGTTAAGCAGTATTTTATGGGCCTTGTTTTCAGAGACAATGCTCTGACCTCTTGAATCATGGCTCCTTTAGCAAGATGGATTTTCCCACCTATCAAGGACAACCTGGTAATACTAGCAAAAACCCTGGAATGGGGCATAGAGCTATTTATAAGTGAGCAAAATAAGGGAAAGATTAAAGAGCACTTTGAACTTGGAAATTAACAATGAACTTGCCATTTAAGTCTCACAGAGCTCAGGGTTGTGCTAATGGATAAATACAACAGCAATGAAAACTCCCTCTTGTGCCATTCCACATGCTGTTTCCTCTCAGTTCCTTTTCATATAACTCCTTCAAAAATACAGAACAACAAAAGATTACTTGAAAGCCACCACACGTCTTGCAAATCCATTATTTTTATAATCTGAAGCAACTTAATCTTCTACCCATAATGTTTCCAGTACTTTGGATTTTGTCACAAACCTTGCAATATTAGCATTATTTATAAAGCACAAGCTCCCAGAGTTACATGATGACAGGAGAATCACATCTCATCTGGAGTATAAATTTAAAAAAGCAGCTTGAGTGTATGATCATTAAGAACAAAAATATATGTATTCTTATTTTTAATATGTGTACATATATATAAAAAATATTCATATATAAGATTTATATTTGTATAATCTCATTATTATGGCAAACTTAGAATCTGGATGCAAAGGTCACGAATAGCATCCAATTCCTACCCAGGTCTGGGGGCTGGCATTCCTGAATGTCAATTTTTTCATGGTAAGACTCTGTCCTGTCCACAGACCACAAGAGAAGGTTTAGAATGTGCAACTGCGATTCTTTTATGTGCATATATATTTTAATTACTATTACAAAACTGACATTTTTGCCTCAAGCCTTCACTCTTACTTCAGGATCAAGAAGCTTGCATCATCAGCTAACTGAAATGCAAAATTTATGCTTCAGTCATAAGTCTGTCTTGAACTGTGCAATACAGACACTGGGTATTATGATGTGGGATAAGATTATAAATGTATTATTTAATTCCTCCATGTCTGTACTCTATTATTCGGAGTTCTTATATCCTGCTTGACAAGTGTAGGCTAACATGTTGTCTCACAAAATAACTAAAAGTGCCGGGTTAAGCTATGTCATGATTTGGAAAATCTGCCCTTGTACAGATAAAGAATCATCCACAGTCCTGCTGATCATCTCTGTACATGTATCAGGATAAAACCTCCATTTCCCAATGAAAAACTCAATTTGTTTGTGCCCTGTTTGAGGTGGCACTTCTCCCACTCAGATTCCTCCTACCATCATCCTTTGGTAGGTGATCTGCTTAGCTGTGAAAACCACTTGTTCTGGATAATAATGTAGCATTTTTCCTGATGTGCATTCCTGCAAATAGAAGATTATTGAAATTTTAAAACCTTCTGTGAATTGGTCATTGACAAATGTAAGAAAACCTACTCCAGAATGAGAGCCAGGCTCCCTCCCTGAGTCAGAAGAGAAACTGTAAGGGAAAGATGATCCTGGACATCCTCACTGGAACACCTGAGAGGGAAGGCAAGGCAGTTAAAATATGTGTGTTAAAATCTATGTGTCCAGGTAATGTTTTCCTTGCAGGGTCAAGTAGCTAAGGTGTCACACCTCAGTTCTCTGATAAAAGGCAGATCTGGATGTCAAAAACACTCTAAATGCAGAGAAAGGGAAGGTACCTGAATTGCATTTTTACTTGAAGATTAAAATTATACGGGAAGAAAACAATGGTTCTCAAAAAAAAAAAAAAAAATTCCAAGTGTATATGTTACAAAAGGACCAAATTACAGTTTTAATATGCTGGAGTTAAAAGGAAAAAAAAAAAGATTAAAAATAATTGTGTCTTTGGTCTGAACATGTCAAAACACGACCAAAGAGAAAATGCTGAATTTTTAAGAAATACAGAATTGTATGTAAAGTCTATTACAAAATGTGCTTTGAATTTCTTGGCAGGGAAAGGGTGTTTCTCAGTGAAGAGAAGAAAATAATTTGGGGAACTACAAACTCCAAGACTGGTATTGTTAGATCACCCCAGAAACTAGATAAAAAAAGGAACTGAAAGGTCAGGGCTTTTTAAATGATCATTTTACATGTGGACAGGAGCAGGGGACACTATGACACAGGGTTTATTTCTTCAGACAAACAGTGTATGGCTTTGCAAGATGGATGGTGCCAGCAAAGTCATCATACAGGCAGACCATGGAGACAGACATCTTCTTATCCCTGTATTTTTCCTTTAACAGCAAAATGTTATCTTTCCACTGTTCAGCTGCAGAGTCAAGAAAAGCTGTAGAATAATTTATCAGGCAACCCCTTTAAGCATCTCTCAGACATCAGTAAATATGAATGTCTCAGTGGAGCAAAAACAATTTTAGGTCCCTGTCTCTTCCCCAAATCTAAGTTCCCTCAGAGAACTATGTGCTCTCTATTGTGCACAGATGTTAAATGTCAATGATCAGCATCTTCTTAATAAGAAACAGGCTGGTCTGAAGGAAATTTACAGACTTTTGCCACCTGCAAGTCAGTAAATATATACTGATTTTTAATTATTTTTTTAAAAAAACCTTCAGAATAATCTGGAGATTAGACCACTATTGATCTACCACATGCCTCCCAGGAAATACACAGGAGCCTTAAGTACTTTCAGAATCCAAGTAGTAATTGTACATTTTATTTTTGAAAGATCTCTGAAATATTTGGTCATTGAATTGCTCCTTCTGCTCATTTGGCATCAGTTTACTGTGCAGAAGCATCTCTCCTTGTAGCCTCTCCCATGTGCAAGATGTTTTCTAAATATGTTCTCCATTAGGCTAACCAGGAAACATTTCCCTGCTGTTGTTTACCTCTGTCTTCTTAACCTCTCACCTTCTGCATTTCATTATTCTGAATGAATAAAACAGAACTGTATTTTTAAAATATGTTTGTAAGGGAAGAAAAAGGACCTGTGTGCTCCTGTGGTACTGATGAAACTTTTTTGCTCTCCTGGGTCATCAACCAGCAGAGATCCATTCACATGGGTTAGAGCAAACACTTAAAACAGCAGCAGAATGAAACACAGTCTTTATCTCAGCTTCTCTGAGGAGTTAATCCATTAACTCTCCTTTTCCTTCTGCCTCTTTTCTTTGAATTTCTAGGTCAAGCTATCAGGTTTTACTCTGCTAACCAAAAAAAGGGGATTTACTGTAGCTTCCAAGCAGCCATGTGCTCTGAATCAACCCCAGCTTTTTCAAAACTTTCTGTATAAAAAGACATGTTCAAAAGATGGCTGCAAGGGAGAGATGCAGAAGGCTGCAAGTGAAACTCTGTAGGAGAGGAGTCCTAACTCATCCAGGAGATTCAATGCAGCAGAGGTCAGAGGGACATTATCTCACAGGGGGACATCACCTGTCCTGCTGCTGGCAGAATGCTCAACAGGCACCTGGAACCAGTGTGCAAGTGGCTGCAGATAGCTATAAACATCCCAGCATGTGTGATGGTGCTCACAGATAGACTGCAACGGGGCTGGTAAAGGTTGGACAGGGTGCTGGTGAAAAGCTTTCTGTAACCTGTTTCCTTAAGAGTTTTATTTAGACTACACAATTTCATTTGGGGGTGAATATAATCCAGTCTGCAGATGGTAAAAACATGGCTTTACCATTTATCTGTTTTTTACAATATGTATCAAGGCACAGGGTGGGTGTGTTTCCAGCATTTGCTGATACCTCCCTGACAGAATTTTACAATTTCTCCAGCCCTGTCTTCTTGCCACCGACTCTTCCCTTTCCTCTGTATTTATTCCCCTGTTTACTTCAACAACTGTCAGAAGCCTGAAAGATGGAAGCATCCTCATTACCATTCAAGGCACAAAATTGCCTTTTATGTCACCACCTAGACAATATTATCTTTATTTCAACACCTCTGAATGCCCTCATTAAGCTGTTTCTTCTCTGGTCTGTGATCTCTTTTCTGCTGTAGCTAAATGTACTAAAAACCCAGCATTACCAGGTGGACAGTCTTTCACCACTACTCCTCTGATTGTCTCTGATGTAGCACACTGGGCTTCTATGAAACTCACTCGGAACATGGAGGCACTCGGTAGACAAAGATCCTTCTGGTGTACTCCTTTAAAAAAAAACGTGGCAAACCAGCCACCAGCCTTTCTCTCCTCATACAAATTCCCACTCTGAATGACAATGAGGCTTTCCCTGTTATCTTATGAAGTGCAAGTACATGCGTACCAGTAGGGTTATCAGTTACACTTAAAAATTTTAGCATTTTAATTCAATTCGTCACCCTTCACAACCGCTTATTTCAGTTAATGTATGAGCAGCCATGTTTCCTAATCCGATCCATTATGTTAGACTAAAATGCTGGGACTTCAAGATTTGTGAGAAAAGTTGCCTTTATATCTCTCTCTCTTCAGACTAACATGCACAATAAATAGCAGTTTTTCACATGAACTCTCTGTTCCAGAGAGAAGTGGTCCTGTCAAGGTAAGTGGCCCCTTTTGATTCATCTTTTCCAGATGACTAAACCATCCACACAACATTTGAGGTACAGAAAACAAAATCAGATGTATCCCTAGCAGTCTCATGTGTCCTTTTCTGCCCTTACACAGGACACTTCAGCTGGTGCACCTCTAGCAGGCAGACTGCCCCACCAGGAAGTTCTCTACAAATGAAGTTGAGCTATTCCATGATGTAAAAGACTAATGATGTGTCCCTTTCACAGGCTTGTATCCTAATTTTAAATCCCACTGGTATTGGAAATTAGTGCCTGAACTATGAGATGCAAACCTGACTGTTGGAGTTTTTCTAGAAGAGATGTAGCTTCCCACCTACACATCTGCTTGTATTGACTGATGCAAAAGAGAGGTTCCCATTGAGGTCAACTTTCACCTCACTGCAACATGAACCTATTAGATGATGTCAGTGTGTCACCTAAAAGTTGCCACCTTCCACCTCTCTTACATTCTCCACTAAAGAGAGCAGTGAAAAACACATGAAGAAATGCTAGCTTTATTTTTTAAATTGGTCGAACTTTTAGGTTGTGTTTGATGCTGTCATGGTTCTCCTTTTTTCATCAATATTAAACATAACTTGAACTGTTTTCAGATGTTCCCTTCTTCACAAACAAAATGCATGAACTTATCATCAGGGCTTATCCTTTGCTTGTCCTACTGACCATGCTTCTTTTTAAAGCAGCCCAGCACGATTGGCCTTCTGGGCTGAAGGCACATATTGCCAGCTCACCTTTTATTTTCCATCTCCCAAAATCTCCAAGTCCTTCTCCTCAGGGCTGTTCTCAATCCATTCATCACCCATATTCTCTCTTACTATCCAGTGGTTGAAGGAACTTCTAAACATTTTTAACCAAACATAAAGTATTGTGATAGGAAGAAAATACTTAAATAGGTGGCAAACAAATTATAGCAGTGATCTCAAACAGAAGTAAAATTTTTATACCATTCACCAAGCCACTCTATTTTAGGCTATTTTAAAGAGTTCTGAGGTATTTTATTGGTACTATTTTCCATATGGCCTATAAAACCAGGTCACCTTAATACTTTAAATCCAACTGTGCATGCCATAAAGGCAAAGAGAAATTGTAACTGATACGTTTTTAAAACTGTAACATCCCTAAAATAGTTCCAAACATTCAGAAATGGTGTTTTATTACAATTCCAGATATGTCGGAACCTTCCAGGATTAGAAGAAAAGGCATGTATTCTGGCAAAATTATTTTTCCAATAAAAGTGCTTTTTTTGTAGCCCCTGGAATTCTAATGCAGGCAAGGCTATTATCTGAAAAAGAAGTGTGAAACTCATGCTTATAGTCTGTAGCCCCAACCCTTACACAATTGTAAGCTCTTGGGCAAACACTCGTTTCTCTGAAGAATCACATTCACTTCATTACTACTCTCTGCATGTCACCCTTCCTGCATATAATGAATTTGATGCCAAGATCAGAGTCACAGGGAAAAAAAAATCTCTAAAGATTCTAAACCATAACCACAGTGAGAGGAACAGAAAATAGACAAGATTAAAGAAGTGTAAAAGGCCCTATCCAAGGGATCTAAGGCTTATACAAAAATGCATGTGTCTGAGAGGCACCATGCAACAGGGCATTTAGATTATGCACAAACACACTCACCTAAGGAAAAAGAAACAAGGCCATGTATGCAGCATTAATGCTGATATTGCCTGAATTTTGAGCATAAAATATTTTGAGCAAATACCATTATCGGGCTTTTTTTTCACAATGCATGCTCAGATCGTAGAAAGAAGTGCTAGAAAGAAAACTCCATATATAACACCAAGATCCAGAGGGCACTTTTTCTACTGAACTATAAAGACTACAAATCAAAAACATTTGTCTTGCATGTTTTTCCAGAGCTGAACACTTTTTCTTGCAGAGATTGTACAATAAATCAGGTAAAAGGTCTTAAAGGAGTCATACTGTAAGCACCAAGCCAGTCTTCATAGGAGGATACAAAATCACTTCTTGTCATGGCAGTACTTCCATGACAGATTTTGAATTCTTACTCGTGCAATTCTACTGATACTTCATAGCTCTGAAAAATCCTACACACTGTGTTCAGACATCTTATTCCCTCCTCTTGTACTCAGAGAAGTGCCCTTGAGATTTCTCAGAAGTATTTACCTTTGGTGGAGAGGAAGCCCAAGACTTTAATGCCTAGGCTGACAATGTAAGCAAAATGAAGTGACTGAAAATAGGTTATTAAGCTGAGAACACCCAGATAAGTAGAGATCCTAAAGGAACTGACACCTCATATGTATGTCAAATACACACATGTAAGGATCCATAGATCCAAATAACAGGCAAAAATACATGCCACTCCCCCTTTTTGCAGGCAGGAATCTGCTTCATTTCCAGCTGGCTCCAGTTTCACCTGCACCATGCCTTACAGATCTTCATTCCAATAAAGAACTCAGACACTGCTCAACAGAGAGAAGGCTGTTACATATAACACAGACATTAAACATAGACACAAAAGTACTAACCCAACATACCCAGTAAGACATTTTAAAATGAACCTGCTCTTGATTCATTGTACACTTCCTTTCTATTCTTTGAGAACAGAGCTTCAGCTTCAGAGAGGAAACTTGACATACAAAATTGGAGCGTAGGTTGGATGCAAGAAGATGACTTCAATATGATGGAAAAGTACTCATTTTGCTTTCTCATGAAGTCTGAAATGAGACAGGCTAATTATATGTGGGAACTGTGTCCTATCTCCAAAGACACTGACTATTAAGGGGTTTATAAAAAATAACATGTCAAAACCAGATTTTCCAACAGTTACCTTGAAATTGCACAGGGTAAAGCCACTGTTTCAATTTAAAGCAGCACCAAAAAAAACCAATACCTGTCTAAAATTAATTATCCACTGACACATCACTTGAATAGCCCACAAACATGAGAGGATACCACAAACCGGACTCCTCCAACTCAACCAGGTTTACAGATGAGCCCAGAGAGAGTGGTCACTTCACAGAGAGAACCTAAGGGAAACATCACCCATTTCTAGTGTCTACGAATATCTTTTGCTTGTGATACCCCAAAGAAGATTCAGTTCTATGGTAAGTGGCAGGGCAGGAGGTGGGCAATGCACTGGATTGTTTTCCTGAGTGCTTCCGTGACACACGGTCCCAAATTCCAATTGTCGCACAATCGGCTGAAGGTGACAGGCAGAGTTCCACTCCCTGCGCCCCTGTAGTTTTCAGAAATAAACAAGCCCTTTGAAAATTCCTGGGGAATTAAGTAGAATGTTCATCTGTTTAACTAGGGATAAACTTCCCAGTGTAAGTTTCAGGAGATCTCAGTAACTGCCAAAGCTAGGTGCTGAAAGCTGAACTCCAAGCTATACATTTAGACACTTAATGTGACTCATTCCTCAGAGGCACAGAAGAGATCCAACTAAAACCAATATGAGTAACAGATATCAAGTGCTCCTAAAAACATCAGGTTAGAAATCAGTGGAATAAGTTAAACCAACAGTCAGAGGATGAATTTGGCTACTGTGTTTTCTGTAGAAAATATTAAAAATGCAGTGAAACCAGCACAATTCTATGCGCAAATTGAGAGCTATAATTTAAAAATAGCATCACTGCTGCATAAGATGACTATTGCCAATAAAAGTCCCATTTTTCTGAATAGCAGCATATTAGTCATCCTCTGATGCTTAACAAAGAGAAAACTGGGCAAGCTGCAAGAAGGACCAATTGTGATGGGTACTGAAGGGATGTTAACAGAACTGTTTCAGTCTTTATACTTACTGTGTCAGTGCTTTAATTCCAACTGCTTTGAAATATTCTTCTATTTTTTGTCTTGTATACAATTATCATCTCCCAGAAGGTATTTCCTTTACCTTTCCTCACTCTACTGGCTAGAGATTTATATTGGTCTGTCAATGGCCAAGCAAAATGAGCTGCTCTAAAAGACAGCTGTACTCAGTGACAAAAAGAAGTCAGTAATTCAAGTTCTATCAGTCTATGAAGATAAAATTTCTCAATTTCAGGATTGTCCAAATCCACCTAAGTCGAGATTTTAAAAGGAAAAATAAGAGTCAAATACTATGAGAAGTCAATGCAGGCAGGAGCTAGCATCTTTAGCAGCTCCTGAAAAGTTACACCTTGATGGAACAGCAAACTGTTCTCTCTTGGTGTGCTTGATATCACTACCAGAGATGATACACTGCCTCTCATTCAGTTCCATGCAATGCATCACAACTTATTTTCCAGGTCAAGAAGCTCATTAGGAACAGGCATTGTTCTTAATGAACATCAGCAAATACCTGCAGGAGTGACAGGCCTAGTGTGCAATAATGGAGGTGAGGCTGGGAAGCCCTTTTTTTTAAGCAACTTGGTATTTACATATCTTCATTAATAGTAAAACAAATTAATGAGCAGGAGCTGGTGCAGCAGGGGACCTCTCAGGGGATCAATTAAGATAGACTTATTTGAAATAAAGCTGTTTAAAAGGACACATCCAATATAATCCAGGACAAGGGAAATTCCCTGTTTAAAAAAACAGTTATTTCACAAACCAAGTTCTGATGGGCTTTCTAGACTTCTTTTAAAAACAAATTGTAACCATAATTCTAAAAGAAGTGGAAGGCCCAAAGTGCAGTTTTTCCACTTGTTGCTTATTGCCACATATAATGAAGGAATACATCAACCTGAGAAGGTCATCTGGCATCACTCACCAAAATATGAGGTCTCACATGGAAGTGATGACAACCATTTTGCCTGAATCTTCCTCCCATAAGGTCCACATTAAATGAGAATAGTGAGCATCTTGGCTGAAGACAAGTGTTTCTGGATAAATGGTGGATGCTACCAGCAAAAAAAAATCTAGAAACTGGGGTGAATCTGGACACTAGGAAAACATAATGGCTCAGTCCAAATATTCATCTTCGAAAGTCTTACTTGAGGGGCATCCCCAAAGATCATAAATAAGATATGTTCTCCTGCCAACAAGGATTGTGCAAACAGTCTAATTAGGAGATGTTCTTTGCTGCCAGAGGCAGGCTGCTTCACAGCTTGGTATTTCTGCCAAATCACTGTTAAGGAGATGTTTCCTAATCTTTGTTAAGACACCTACTGCAGTTTCTCTTGTTAAAATGCTAGACAGTCTTCTCCACAGATCCCTCTAGGTAGTATTTGAGGTAATTTTCTAATTAATTCACTTGGCAATATCATTCATCAAAGGCAGATTCTGCTCTGCTTATTACAAGACCCTTTACATTTCCACTCGCCTCACTAGATTTAATTAACATTGTGGTTGGTTGAAGCTTCTTCCTCTTCTATCCTACAAAAACTCATGTTACTTTTGCTGTGAACAGCTGTAACAAGTATACTTCCACTCACAGGAGCACATTCACTCACATTTCACAAGACGGTAACTGCAGAAGTGAGAGCTCTCCAGTTAGAGAGATCTCACACAAGTTAGTTCAGAAGCAAAGTTGGAAGTACAGTGAAAGAGATGCTCTTTGGTGGCACACAGCTGTTTTGCTTGGCACTTATGGTTTGTTTCTCATAATGCCTCCTTTTTATGGCAGTGTTATCACAGAATATTTTACAACCAACCTCACCAGTTGCATTAGAAGTCTCTTGAAAGTTTAAAAAAAGGACATTGTAGTAAGAGATGTCGATTAAATCCAGGTTAAAACAGATGAACTGAGACCACAGTGCTACAAGAGACAGCCAGGTTCTAGTCCAAACCTGAAGAGGAAACAGGTGACACATGCAGCTGACAACTTTTTCAGCACCCTTCAGGGCTGAGCAAAGAGATCCCAAAAGACTCCAAAGAGAGCTGAGAGTCTCTTGAGATGGAAGGAGAACAGAGGAGGATCATTAAAAGAAGACAGTAAATTACCTTGAGGGCACAAAAAAGCAGTAGACATCTCTCAGCTACTGCAGACTGCAAGAATCACATAAATTTATTTGGTTAGTTATAATTACTACATCATTACATGAATGCTGAGATCAGAAACCTCTTTTTGAGATCAGAAAGTATAGTAATAACTACACACAGCCTCTGGATAACTGTAAATGCAAAAATGGAAAAATAAAATTCACCAATACTATGCTATTTTGCACAAAATTAATTTATGTAAACATAAACATAGGAGGATTAGGATTGCAAGTTGGAGAGCTACAGCTAACCTTTCATTGTGCCAGAATAAAGTAGGGATCTGAAGGAAGCAAAACAGTGGCAGCAAATTATTTGTAGTAATGTTTAACCTCAAGTGGATTTTATTCTCAGTGCAGGAAAGCAAGAGGAGAGTGGAGAAAGGGCTTATGCTGACAGCGTTGATGGTCCATTAACTACAACAGCTCTGCTGCCTGAATGATCAAATTCAGGTTTAACAGCAGTTCTATCTTTTCCCTTACAGGGAAGGAATAGAAGGGGCTTAATCCCCTTCTTATAAATTTTGAGCTTATAAATTTTGAGCTTATAAATTTTGAGCTTATAAATTTTGAGCTTTTAGAATTACTGACAAGAAACAACTCATTAATGGAGACCAAAGATCTGAAAGAATTAGTAGTATGACTGATTTACCACATCACCCAAATAGAACTTCAAGGTTCCCTAATTGTTCTTGTGTTTCTCTTCACACCACTTGTGCAAGAGAAACAGAGACATTAAGACCACTTTCATGCACTAGGTGTAAAGAATACAAACTACATCAGCTGAAAGCCTTTAAAAGCTCTACAGGCTTATGAAAATTTTTAGGTCATTATTCTCCAGTGTTCTTCTCAGCTGCCCTCAGTGGGTATCAGTCATCATTAAAGCACTCTGAAGCATAATGGACTCCAACAGTTTAATAATGATTGCAACACCCTTCCTAATGAGGTTGGTGCTGCCCTCTGATGTAAATATTCATAAAACTGGGCTGGTAATGGGTTCTGTCTTGATTATCAGGCAGTGGTTCTGTATCAAGTTTGAGAGACATCTTTTGATGAAAAAAAAAAATCAAATAAAATCCTTTTTTCAAGCAGAGTAAATGAATTTGACTTTAGGTGATCAAGAGGGGAAAAACATCTAATTAGACATGCAAGCAATCATCTTGTTCAGTGTTCTTTCAAAGAAGGGCTACAGGGACACAATCCTAATAAACCTTCCCTCAATCACCTTTTAGATAAATGTGAAGGATTAAAATTAAATGTAATTAAAGTTTGTTAATCTGATGTGGTTTCCACTGATACTTCTTCACTTTTTTTGTTTGCCTGGTTATACTTTGCTTATTCCTGAGTGATTCTCCTCTCTTCTTATGAGTGTCATCTCATCCAGCAGGGAAGGCAGGAATGAAGAAAAGCAAGATGCTGCTTGGGATATCAGACCCCAGCTGTAATTAAATCAACAGATTGGCACTTGCTCACATCATGCTGTCCCTATACTGCATGCAACAGTCACTGATGCATCAGCTTTTGAATATAGGTGTTTTTACAGCTTTCATCACTGCCAAAGCAGAAGTACTTCCCAAGTTATGAAAATACCAACACTTCTGTTTCATTTTTTGGAAGAGAGAGGTGTGCATCTAGTCCTCTCTTTGCAATTTTTAACAACTTCACCTCATCATTAGAAAAGTGAGTGGAATTGGCCTCTAAACATTAAGGTTTAAGCTTCTGTCTATTAAGTGAATAGAAAGACTTGACTTCTTCCTAGGTCCAGAATGAGACCATTATGCCCTCTGGGATATCCTTGAAGCCAGCTGACCCACCGAGCTGGAATTAATGGGATTATCCTTATAAGTAAGAATTTCTGCCTAATAAAACAAAAATTGCAGCTATCCTGCTGTTAATCTAGGCAGGCGGAAAGAGACCGATTAGAGCTAAGCTTCCACTTACTTTTCAAAAGAAAGGAAACCAAACATTTATCTCTCTGTACAAAGAAGATGCCTGCTGCACAACAGGAAAGAGGAAAAAAAAACAGCCTGATTGTTCAGTAATAAAAACTGGACCAGATTTGGGCACAAATAATTGAGAACAGTAATGATGATGATGACAACGCTTTTGCACCCCCATGTCAGAATCATAGCAGATAGGAGACTGTAATAAGAAGGGATTTCTCACCAAATGATGGGATGAGAGGCAAAAAGGAAGGAAGAACTGGAAGCAGCTCTATGGGGAAGCATCTCTCAGTCATGGCACAGAACTCAATATCATAGTACCTTTAAATAATACTTTTAAACCTCTAAAAAGGTGTTAATTTGAGCTATCTCACTGCAAATACAGCTTCACATTTTACTGATCTGCATGACAGGGACACAACTGCAAAAACCACAGAACAAACACCAAGAGGCAGTTTGTCCTCCATTTATAATAAACCAGAATTAACTTGGGCAAAGCACGCCTTCCCTTCCTGCCTGGATGCTCAAAAGCACGATGAAATCACAAATTCATTACCAAATTCAGCCCTCCCAGCCTGACTTTCCTTCATTAGTGCAGACCCTTCTTCCCTTTCCTTTCCTCTCCAGTGCTTCACGGAGACAGAAAATGCTGTTTATGGGAGCAGTGTTTGCTCCTCCTGGCCGGTGACATTTTAAAACCCCCAGCACGTAGATGCTCAACTGCAAGAGCACTCGGTATCTGGGTGAGCAGCTGCTGTGTCACTGCCAGGTCTCTCCTGCAGCAGACTTGTCACTGGCCTCTGCAGCTCTGTGCCAAGCCCAGAGACCACCGGGGGCCAAGAAGCAGATGGCTCATCTCAAAGTCTGGTTATTGCTGCTGCCTGAAAAACCCGCAGCTGAAATCAGCACGGGGCAGGATTTGCTGGGTTATTTTAGGGGAACCCTATGAGGAGAGGCTGAGGGAGCTGGGGGTGTTCAGCCTGGAGAAGAGGAGGCTCAGGGGAGACCTCATCGCTCTCTACAACTCCCTGAAAGGAGGCTGGAGCCAGGGGGGGGTTGGGCTCTTTTCCCAGGCAGCTATCAGCAAGACAAGAGGGCATGGACTTAAGTTGTGTCAGGGGAGGTTTAGGTTGGATATTAGAAAGAATTTCTTGACGGAGAGGGTGATCAGCCATTGGAATGGGCTGCCCAGGGAAGTAGTGGATTCTCCATCCCTGGAGATATTTAAAAAGAGCCTGGATGTGGCACTCAGTGCCATGGGCTGGGAACCGCAGCGGTAGTGGATCAAGGGTTGGACTTGATGATCTCTGAGGTCCCTTCCAACCCAGCCCATTCTATGATTCTATGAAATAGGATGGGATGGATGACAGAGATTTTCCTGCCCGGTGCACCAAAAGGTGCTGGGGAAGGCGAGACTGAGTTTTAATCTGGATTCTGCTGACATCTGGTTTGTTGTTAACAACACCCTGGGAAACAGTTCAGTCTTTTACAAAACAGGAACAAAATCAAAATCCTCCCAGCATTTTCTTCAGATTTCACAGAAAATGGTGCAGGAAGAATTAACAATACTTCCTTCTCTTTTGTCTGAAGGAAATGCTGCATGCTGTACTGAGCTGCACAGACTGTACTCAATCTGATCTGACAGCTCAGAACAGTTTACAACCATGCCTTTTAAATTTTTTTTTCCAAGCATGCAATGAAAAGAACAATCCCAAATAAGTGAGCTAGCAATTCAATTTTAAGCACACCTGTTTTGATGACTTTGAGAAAAGAAGAGCAACAAATACAGCTATATTAAAATGATAAATCAGCAGAGCAGTTTGGAGGTTTTGTTTTTAAACCTAGGCAAATTTAGAGATAAATCTGAGCTCAAATTAAAAAGGTAAAAAGACGAATACAGTCCAGTGTGCCAATGCTCCTCTGTCTTTGCCAAGCAACCACCTCAATATCCATGGGCTGGCTGGGACCACTCATACTGCCCTGCACTGGTACTTCTTTGCAACACTATCTGCTCTCCAGTAGCAGTAGGTACTGAGTGTTGTCCCAGATGCTGCTGATCTCCTGTCCCTTCCTCTGTCTAGAAAAACTCCAGGTTTCATCACCTAGTGGAGTATCTGGTATGGATCAGGCTAAGACTCGACCAAATAATTTCAGTTTTGAAAAAACAAAGTCTCCTTTCCCTTGCCAGACAGATGACAAATTGAATTTCATCTTACCAATTATGTTGTCCCCACAAATTGTAGTGAAAAGCATCAGTTTTCTTCCAATTGTATCAGTTACCCTTCAGTAACTGAAAATACTAATAGCTGCATTATTCATATCTAGTTACTAGGACAATGAGAAATTCTCCAAGGACAGAACAAGTGTCTCATTGTGGCAACTTCTCCAAGGGGATGAAAAGTCACAAAAGCAAGGAGAACTACATTATTTGGAATTGTCTCAGTGAGACAGACAGAAAGTATTTTCATTGAAAGAGTGAGGAAAGGAGGACATGTCAAAATCAAGCTAAATATTCTCCAACTGTACAAATTAACTGTAGTATTAATCAAGAAGATAAAAAGGGCCATGTGTTCATACATGACAACCACACGGCTGAAAGCACCCCAAGATTTCTTTAAAAAAGAGAGTACTCATATCAACATCATGAATTAACATTTTTGTGTGTTGTCTTCTACAGCCTTGAAGCAACCAACATTTTTTTCAGTAATTCAGTATGTCACCAGTTCTGCCTACCTCCCACTAATCTGCCCTTTTGCACTGAAGTGTGCAAAACAGTCTGTGACAGAAGCTCTTCCATGCAACCAAACAAGAGGGAGTTGAGAAGAACTACAGGAGGAGATTGCTTACCCCATCTTCATCAAGGTTAAGGAGAAGCATGTTACAGGACACATCAGGGAAGGCAGAAGAATCTCCTCTAGCTGAGTATCTGCTTACCTACAGCTTTGTAAAATGCTTCACACCGAATGAAAAGAGACCATGGAATATTTGTATGATGTCACAAATAAGCAGCTTATTCCACTGTACAGATTATTCTAAGCATGTCCCACAGTAACTTGAAGCAACTCAGGGGTAACTTAAATCAGCAGGCTCCAAATCAGTGCTCTCCAACAGGTCACCTACCAGCCAGGGCAGGTGGAAATGCCAGACAGAGGTCTGCAGCACATAATGCAGACCTGCTTAAGCCATTTCAAGGCATCTTTAAGCTTTTAGTTTGAGTGTAGGATGTCCAAAGCAGACAGGGTTCAAAGTAGGTTTATATGTGTTGTTACTTGCCAGATGTGCAATACGTTGCTGCTACTTTTATGACCACAATACAAATGAGCAGGTAAGTGCCCTTGGAGGTGTTCCTGTGCTTGGGAATATTCAGTCCTTTGTTTGTTTCTTCTGTGTAATACATTGAGTATTTTACCACTTCTCCAGTGTCTCTAAGCACTTGTATGATTTCAGAGTACACAGCATCCTTTTAACAATTTCATCAACTCCCACAATTGCACTGAACATCACAGCCACAAAAGTATTCTATATAGTGTATATATATATAGTTTCCAACTATCTATCTGTCTATCTATCTATCTATCCATCCATCCATTTGTATACTATCTATATATATTATCCAAGTCAAACCATTCTGAGTCTATATGAAAAAAGACACTTCCACTGGAATACATAGGCACAGACACAACCCACTGGCTGAAACAGACAACAGGTAGGATTCAGCATCACTACTTCCCACAGCAATCATTATCAGATGTTCTACAGGCAGATTCTGAAAAGCACACCCAGAAATTATTAGCCTACAGGAAACATCAGATATGACCTAAAGAAAAATCCTTTAATTTTTTTTTTCAAGTGAGAAAGACTGAAAAATGGATCAGACCAAAACCCCACCCTGCCCAGTGTCTGCCTCTCTCAGCAACACAAGGGAACAAATGAAAGGAAGAACAAGGCAAGTTTCTAATGAATGATATTTCCTCTGCATGCTCTCCTAGTTTCTAGCTATTTACAACTAAGGCATTTTAACTTGACTACACTTGATAACCTTATGTTTAATAGGTCCTGAGGGATTTTTCTTCCCTCAGGACCTCACTTTTTAAGCTCATGTAAACTTCCACATTGCAACAACCTGTGGCACTAAGATCTCATTTTACAGAAGCTGTGAAAAGAAATAGTCCATTTAATTTTTTTGAGCTTATCAGCTAATAACGTCACTAATTATCTCCAGTTCTTGTACAAGAAGAAAAGTAACAATTATTCCATTTTCATACTTATGATTTAAGAAGCCTGTATCCCAGATTTCCTGTGTGGTTTCTTTTCACAGAGCAGTGACTCAGTTTGCAGTCATTCCTCAGAAGGGAAATTGTTGTAAACCTGGAATTATATTTGCCACCGTTCCCTCCATCTTTTCTGGGTTTTTTTGGTTTTGTTTTGGTTTGATTTTGTTTGCTTGGTTGTTGTTGTTTGGGTTCTTTTGTTTGGTTTTGTTTGTGTGGTTGGTTGGTTTGGTTTTTGTTAGTTTGGTTGGGTTTTGTTTGTTGTGCTTTTAGTTTTGTTTTTCCTGATGTGGAACAAGTGAAAATAGGAAAGACAAAGGAACCCAAACCCCACAAAAAATTGGAAATGTGGAAACTCCAATAATTTATTCAGTGCTGTAATCATGTTTTCAGTTTTATTCTCTGTTCCTCTCCTAACAGTCACTAACATTCCTAACACAAAGTTTATTTTTTGTAGTCTATATAGTGGAAATTTCGAATACTACTTATATTCATAAAAATAGAAAGTCTTGTATCAAATCATATTACAATGCCCTGACTCTCAGGAAGCTTCTTTCTGCCCAGTTCTTCTTAAGGCCAATTTTAATGGCACTTAAATTCAGAGAGGATTTTCATCATTTCACCAGCGAGTCTAACTAACTTACATTCAAAGGTAACACTTCAGAGCAATTTGTTAGTATTTATCCTTTTCCTACCTCAAAAAATCTTGTCCTAAAGTTCCTTGGGGAAGGAGGTGGGAACCTAGATTGATCTGCCTCCCTATATTCTCTCCAATACCAGACAGATACCCTAGGTGTTACATCCTGGGTGTAAAATGATGGTAATCAGTCACTTGACAGAAGTAGCACTTCAACAAATCCACAGGCAACTGGTGGCCTTTGGAGACACATCCAAAACAGAAGGGACATCTCCAAAGCTGTCTACAATGATTAGACAGTTTTCCAAGTCTTGCTTATGAAAGAGTGAGTGTTGCACAGCAAGGACACCTTAGAGTTACTATGCTAAACCCTGGCACTTTCTACAGCATGTCCCCAGAAGTCCTTAAGTCCTTAGCAGCTGTTACTACAGAGCTCAACTTACATGTTCAGTAATCACTATACTCACTACTGTTTTACAGCTCTTCATTTCATCTGCCACGTCTTCGTGGTGGCCCCAGCTATCTATCCATATCCACAGAGCTCCAATGGAAGCAATATTGTGAAGTGTTTTACCTCATGTCATTTTTCCACCCCAAAACTTTCATGCTGAGCCTGTGCACCAACATTACACCTGCCATTAAGCATTGAATGCTATTTCACTGAAGTACGTCAACTATTTTTACTACAGGAAAGAATAAGCATTTCTCATGTTGCTCTGACTCACAACACAGATGTAAGAAACATACACCTGAACTCTCACCTGATCTTTCTATTTCTACCCGTAAAAAACTCAAATATTTGGAGTTCAAGCCCATGTAAGTATTGTTTTTTTATTCTCTTTCATATGCTTGCAGATACAGAACTGAAATCTTGTGAAAGCAGACTCTTGTCACCAGATTAGCAACAGCACTGCTGCAAAAAGCCAGCTTATTAAATTAAGGTTCATAAGACTTCGTTGTGAAAACATCTCTGCATAATTCCAGAATCTCTTGATATAAAAGCAGAGCTAAAAATCTTTAACAGAAGAAGATGGAGGAAAGACATTCCCCTCTCCTACTCTCACCCAACTGTTCTCTGCAGACTTAACACAGGATTTCACATACCCAAATGTTCTAAGAGTAAGAAAATTGTGCAAAATGCTACATCCCAACATGGACCTGTGATTAAAGTTGTCTAACAAAAATATTTTATGGCTTATTCTTGATAGTCTCACACTTGGGTTGCTGTCTTAACAGCAGATGGATGAAATTATTATTGCAGTATATAGTTCCATATCAGTAAGCAGAAATCCACGTTCTACTTGCTTATATGAATATAAATTAATACAATCAATAAAATAATATAAATGAAAATTTACTTCTGCAGTAGGGTCATGTGTAGATGTGTAGATGTCTACTGCCTGTCCTTTCTCACACATAGAACTACAGATTTTAAAAATCCATTAGTAAAGCAATAATATTATGTCTATATTTCTGCTGTTAATGGAGATATTCCTCCTAGCTTAGTCCTTCATTTTCTCTCATTTCTGGCTTCTCATGCCAGTAGCCAATAATTTCAGAAGAATCAGCAACTTTAATCACTGGACAGGCTATTAATCAGTCAATATGATTTTTACTTTCTTTTTCTAGTGACATAAAATTGCCTTACTCTTGGAGAGACTGACCTACAGAGAAGAGAGAGTGAAATGCTCAAACAAGAAAATATCCCTTACAGATTTGAAATAGGTAACTATGGGGCAAAATACCCTCACACTCAAAATTTATTTAGAGACAGAAGCACTGACTTCATTTGCATGTATCTTTTGTATGTGTTTTCCCCAGGCATGCCACCCATTACTAACAATTTATAACTATTTCAAGAAGCTGTGAAATGCAATAATATATTTAGACTGTTCTCTCTATATCCATGTGTTTTTTCACATCCATAAAGCAATTGAAAACATACCTGTGCTAACTAAAATTTTTGCCTTTCATAGCAAGCTGGATGCCTTGTTCAGTAACAATTACTGTGTGCTCCTTTTCTCCCAACTACAATATAGCAGTCTCTTGTTTTGTCACTATTCATTGCAGCCCAGAGATAGCTTTTTATAGCTTTAGGGGAGTATCCCAGTTTTCAGACATGTAAGAATAAAACCTGGCTTTCATGAAAGCCAAGTCACACTGTAAATTGGAATCCAGTCATACCTGGTAGGTGCAGGAACAGCTGGTTCAAGGGTACAAAGCATCTGAAGACCCAGAAACAAGAAAATTACCTGAATACTCACACAGTCTGTCACTAATACCTACATCTGCAAGGTGATAAGCACAATTTTTTGGAGAGTAAGCCAGTGCTGCAGGACTGCCCTGTCTGCTGTGTCACAGTCCTGGAACTTGCATACTGGGACTCTGGACAGATGAAGTCTGGGGAAAAAAATAGGGGGTGGGTCTGGCTCCAGAAACTCTCAGGAAGGGCTAAGATTTTCAAAATTAAATTAGTTTTAATTAAAGAGCTACTCTGTGCAATTGGATTTGAATAAAGATGTATGTGTCAAAATTAAATGGAATCATGGCTAACTTTTAAGAATTAAATTTTTTGCACCACAGAGGCCATCCATACAATGACTGTATATGTAATGCACATTTGCTTTGGGGAACCAACCACAATTGCTTCTAAGTTAATTTATTGCTTGGCTGTTAACAGTTGCTTTATTTGACATTAGGAATGTCAAAATTCCTGTTCCTACGCTATTGAGCCATTTGGACAAAGCAAGTGAGACTTTAAGGAACAAAGTTTCACTGATCATCACATTATTGTCTCTGTTCTTTGGCTTTCATACACCCAACTTCTGGGGTATTGATCTTCTGAGAGTTCTTGGGACAAAGACTTAACCCTATCAAAAATGCACTGAAAACCCTGGTGTTCTATCACTGATGACCATTTCTATGCAATCATCATAAAACTCTGGTGGAGTTTGGGATGTAGGGTAGATAAAGAAACATAGATTAATAAAAAATTTAGTTAGCTCAACTATTTTTTTCCTGTCTTCTCCAAGATCCTTTCCTAGGCAAGTGTCTTCATTTCTTTTTAACATAGACTGAGAAACATCAGTAGAGAAAACTATAAAATTTTTTTTTAACTCTGTCTCAAGTTTTGAACAAAACTATGGATACTGTTCTTTACTGCAAATATTTCAAAGTCGTGAAGATTTTCTTGTTGTTTTTAAATGATCGTACCCAACTGTGATAGGAATAACAGAAAAATCAAATTACAGCTATGGGAGAACACTGCACAGAAGCCTGCTGGTCTTAAACATGGTGAGCAAGAAAACCCAGGGGGGTCCTCTTCCTCTTGGATGCTGAAGTCCAAAGCAGATTAGTTTTTGGGCTTGCTACAATAGGTTGCTGGGAGAGGGCAAATTAGGAGGGCTACCCAAGTGCAGGATGATTCACAAGCTCATTGCTCCAGTTCCCTCAGGATACACAAACTTCTCTGTGATGAAATCAGAATGTGCAGCAAATTTACATGACTGATAAACAGATAACACAAGAATATTCTACTGAAGTGTCTTCTAAAGAGAAAAATACACTCCATAAATGAAGATAACTTATTAATTCTGTATATGAATCCCTTACATTTAAAAATTTCTGCAAAAGTTTCCATTTTTTTAAGTGTGGAACATGAGGGATCACTATTAGGAACTCATTTCAGTGAATGAATTCCTCAAAAATTATTCTAATAACCACTACAGCTGAACATTGTGATTCATCACCTCAAATCCATTCTCTGTTCCCTGACTGGGACTTTTAACCATCCCACTGATTATGAACAAAAGGCTTTCTGTAACTGCTTTCTCCAACTACATATCAGCAAGCAATGAAGATACTTCCAACACTTCACCAGTCTTAAACAAATTACAAAACCCAGGACAGACTCTCCAAAATACAAATGCTTACTTAGAAACTGCTCAAGTGCTTTGATTTCCCTGAGTGTGGAAGGCTACATTTTAACACCATCCTAAAGGAAAATAAAATCTCAAAGGATTCTTACTACAAACACTGGCAGCCCAGGAAGAGCTGCTGACATGAGACTTTACCCAAAGCTATCTTGCTGTCTTAGCTTTTGCCATTACTCTCTGACTGCAGTAAACTCAAGTTAACAGAAGATGACAAAGAAAATAAAAATATTTTTAAATTTAAAAATAAATCTTAACACCTTGTAAAAACAATTGCCCAGTGAAACATGATACAAAGAGCTACATATCTTTGGGTATTTCAACAGTTCAACACTGCAAAAATCTCCAGCTTTAGCAAGGAAGAAAGACAGTGATCACTAAACCTTTGTGTCAAGCAAATACCAAGGAAGATAGAGAAGATATGAGGTTCTCAACAGTGGGAAAAGGAGCATGCATAGGAGGTAGTGCAGGTCCACTGGGAAAATGAAATGGAAAAAAAGCATTAAGGGAAGAAAGATGAGAAGCACAAGTGAAGGGGGAGAGAGCATAAAGGTGAACAAAGGCTGCATTTAGGGGAGAACAGAACTGTGTAGGTGATTTCTTTTCACATGGCAGGACACCAGATATCAGCTAAGTAGATCAGTAGTGGTTTTCTAACAAGAGTGTCTTAGGTTTCTAACATCACTCATTGCTTTTTCATTAATGTTGCCTTCCCTTTATTGCTTTGGTTCACTGCAACCAAGTAGTTCTGTGCCTCTGAAGACCATGTCTTTGACCTGGGAGGGTAAGAGGTTCATTCAGGGAACATTCCATAATTATTACAGCAAATTCACAGTCCAGTGGCTGCCTACTCTCCTTTACATCTGTTTTCAATAGCTATTGAAGCTGCTTAAAACCTCCAGCTCTTTGGATGCAGGGATGTCTTCTATATAAAAAGAACACAGCAAAATTCAGTGCAATGCATGGATACTCAGCTACATGACCAACATCAGTGAAATCTTAGTAAAATCCTGTCCTCCAGTATGATCTTACAGGTCTTTTCCTACCTTGATGACTCTATGAGTCTATGTGGTGTATTTGCTTTATGCTATATATTACAGTTAGCTAATACATTTATCAGAATTGTACAAGAGTAAATTCCACTAAAAACCACTCGCACGTATCAACATCTTTTTTACTTTTTGATCCAAGCAGGCCAACAAGACATTAATCTAGACTGTTAATTTGTAAGTAAACAGCTCTAAGACCTAAACTTCAAATTAAATCCAAATGCTTGAGCCTGTATACAGCAACACTTCTTAAAAAAAATAACCAGTCAACAGTAGTGTGTTATACCGTGCTAGTAGATCACATTATTGTATACTGATACCCTTCTTCATTTATTTTTCTAAAGAAGTATTACTTCTGAAAGTCCTAATATGGTCTAGAAACAAATATTTTCTTCCTTGATTGTCATTTTAGAATATCTCTGAGCTATGCATCAATGCAATTATTTTTGGAGGTTCATTTTCTTTTTAATTTAAGATTTACACACAAAAAGTAGCCACAAAGGCTAATTTAAAGGAAGTGTTAGATTTTTGTTTCTATTTAGATGTTAGCACATTTAGATTTTGCATGTGACGAATTGCAGAGACAACTGAAAACCAATTCCAGTAACAGTGCAAAAAAATGCACATTTGACATTTCTTAATATCTTGTGTAGGTTCTGGAACAAAGAGGAATAAATAGTAAAAAAACCACAAAATGTCAGAAAGAAGTTGAAGTACTAACCTCACCTAAATTCCTTTGTTGTAGGATGGAAGATTTTTATTTTCCTAGTTATGTTGAGATAATTCGTTTCATTAAAAAATACTTTTCTTGTTCATATTTAATATGTTGTTTTGTGGTACTGTCTACACATAAGCTCCCTGTCCCCAATTACTGTTGTCTTATTAGAATCTCTCATGAAGATTTGAAAGCTTCCTCAACTTCTTGCTGTCTCAAGAATTCCTCTTTCCCCTTTTTCCTTTCTTTCTCTTTTATCTAAGAAGAAAGCCACTCAAACCTTCCTCTTCTATTCTTATTTTCCCTTCTGGTAACTGATTCCTCTGCTATTACTTCTTCTAATCCATGCAGGAAACATGCTTCAAGCACCCCATTCCCCTTGTTTCTAGTCCTCACCACATAACCTCAGGCTCCAACTCCTTTGTTGCTGCCTACAAAGATGTTCCACCATTCCCTTGCTTGCCCTCTTACTTTCAACCCTCAACTGCTTGTCAGTTTACATTTTTAGTTTCTATGTCTTCAAGTCAATGTTACCTGACAGCATTAATGAGACACCCATTTCACTGAAAATATATCAAAATTTCACTAGAGTGAGCTCCTGGAGACTGATGCTGTTTCTCCAGCTATTGGTTACATCCATCAAAATGCACTTAAAAGAGGTAAGTTAAGAGATAACTGAATAGGTCTACAGTTTTCTTTAATTATGGTAGAATTTACAGGAATTTATGCAGGTGAAAAAGAGAAGTGATGCAATGCAAGTGATCAGAGAAGATCTAAAGAAGCTTGGGAGGTGATAGGAATCTGCAGCACTTGGGACAACAGAGGTTGTGCTTACAGCTAGACACAATGCATTGATCAACACCACAATTTATTCAGGGGATTTTTTTGCAAAAAATCTAGTTTTGTGGATGTTCTCCTCTGGGCCATATTGGCCCGGGTGGGCATGTACCATCTGGGCAGATTAAAGGCATCTGAAAGCAACTCAGTAAATGTGAATTCAAATGAAATTACAGGATGAGACACTAAAAGTACTAAGTTGTGGGGTTTTTTGCCTTGGACACATAAATATTTAAAGTGTTTTATGTGCTTGTGGATGGACATGTTATGCCCTCATAGGCAAACATAATCTATATTTCTTACTTTTACTCAGACTACACATTTATGGTTTCTGTAAATTGCACAGAGACGATACGGGCTCCTCTGCAGTGAGGGTAACTCTAAAGAAGAGATGTGTTAGAAAACACACTCATTTTAAAGGAGGCAGACATGGGGAGCTTGCTTCTCTATGAAGAATAGTATTAAGTTCTTAAAAGTATAGCTCTTCCTACAGGCAAAGAAAACTCTGAATAGATTGTGGCTGAGCTCTTAATGATTGCTTCTCTTCCATTAGCTGTGGCTAGAAAGAGTAAGTAAAGGACTACAAACATGTATTTATGATTCTCATTAGCAAAAATGGCACTGTGCAAATCAATTTCCATGGATCCTGCTAGGATGGGCTTTCTAATTAGTCCATCATTAGACAGCTAACTTCTCACCACTTCTCAGACATCAAATAGTCCATCACCCCAACACATCACCCGAGCTAACAAGGAGAATTTTAATGAAAGCAAGTCGAAGCGGCTGCTACCACAGGAAGCACACAATAGGCTTTGTTATTAATCCTTCCCTACCCTCATTTCTATTCACTATTTTAGTTTCTGTTCATTTAAGCCTTTTGGATTGCATCAATAATTTTTTTTTAACATCCTGTTACTAAACAATAGAGCAGATGCAACACAGGGACGTGGTAGTGGAAAGATCAGATAAAACTCAAATATGGTACAAGCTGAGATTGCTACTGGGTATTTTAGAACTTTCTGTCTTATGGGGCTGAAGAGAAATGTCTGCTTCTGGTTTTAAATGGAAGCAGTCTGTGAAGCATTTGGCTGATTGGCTCAGCAGTGTGGTGTAGATGGGCTTCCAGCATGGTCATTCTGCTTTACTCAGGAAAGATGCCTCCATTCCAAATGATAAGTTTGGAGCTTGGAAAACCTATCAGCAGGCACAAAAAGGGAAAACCCCTTATGACTTGACAAACACATCCACAAAGAATTAAAAGAATGCTTGACAAAGATGAAAAATCCATCCCCAGACGGAGGTGTAATTTCAGTATTTGAGTAGCAACATCAGTGTTAAAATTTTTTCTAATTGAGGAAAAAAATATTTAAATGAATACATTCTACATGGGCATGTCCGTAATTTAAGATTGCTGCTCCTGCCTGAAGGAAAATCTGTTGCTCTACTGTTCAGGCACAAGCCTGCTCAGACCAATTTTCTGTTTCTCTGTATTTTGCCTTCCTTTCCTCTTTATTACTAGGGACATTTACATGAAACGGCATTTTTGCTTTTAAGAGTTCATCTGTTCCTGCTGCTTATCCCCCCCACCTGAAGTCATAATCCTCCATTTGTGACGACATAATAATTTCCACTGCAACCAATTGTGATGCCACAAACAGAGGATTATGACTTTAGGTGGGAAATAAACAGCAGGAACAGATGAACACTTAAGAAACAAAGATCCTGTTTTCATGCAAATGTCTTTTGTCATCAAGAACAAGGTTAGAGAAATGCAGAAAATATATGGTAAGAGCAAGGAAGCAGAATGGGTACTAAAAAAAAACTCAGCATTTTCCAGGAGGCATTCAGCTGTTCTTTCAAATTAACTTCCTACATAACTAGGAATTTTAAATGTTGCTGAAACGTAGGTAACTTTATATTTGATTGAATTGCCAGAATAATGTGATCTGAATCACTGACGTCTTCTCTGGTGCACTTTGCCACTAGGGATCATAAGTGAATTACCAAAAAACAAAACAAAACAAAAAAAAGGACCCAAAGATACTAAGCTGGGATAGTTTTTAGTTTTTCCCCTCTTCAAAGAGTTCTCAATTTTCAGAAGTATAACCAGCTAAATTAATATTCAGGTGATCCAAACATTGGGCGTAACAGCAGCAATTTGGTTTTTAATTTTGTTTGGATCAATTTTGTGGCTGTTGCATTTATAATTAGAGGGTTGCAATGAATGGTGAAGATCCCTCCAAATTTAGTCCAGACACAGCCTATAAAATGTAGTCCAAAAGGACACACCTTAAAAACAAGATAAACATTTTTGCTGTGGTTAATGAATAGCAAAAAAAAGTGAATCAGCAAAGAAAACCATCTTTCCTCCTGATATAAACCCAACCCCTAAACAAAACAAACAAAAGAATTATCAAAACTTTCTATATGGTCTTTTTGCTTTAAAATGGCACACGTTCTAAAAAAAAAAAAAATATTTAGAATACTGGCTCATAAACTTTCCCTGTGTCAAATGAAATGGTTTAGGTTAATTTTAGTTGTTTTCAGCTCAGTCATATTTTGTGGATAGTCCTATAGTCTACTTAAGGAGATCAGTGAATCAAATGAGGCTCACTTGATCAGAGTTTTAGGGATACTTTATTTAGTCCAAAGCAACTGAAGGGCTCACAACGCACCACAGTGGTGATAAGAAGTGTTCTTCTGCTACAAGAGTAGGAGACTACTTCTCCTCTCCCTGGTAAGAATTCCAGAAATAGAGTGTGTGTGGGTGTGTGTATGTATTTATTTATTTTATTATAGTAAGGCTTACTGTGAGTTGATTTGCCAGCTGGAGCTTTTAACCACACAAACCATTTTAGGTTCTCATGTGCAAACTTGTATGCTTGCCTAAAGCCTGGAATATGGCCATGACACAGAAGCCTGTAAGTACAAGCAGAATGGGGCACAGGTCTCAGCACCCTGGTAATTCAGGTTTAAAAGGTCACCTCACATTTACAGCCTGAAACAGTCAATACTAACAGGATTTCTCATTTGTTCTTTCTCAGATCTGTGGAGACCTTGGATCAGATCCATCCTTCCTACTTTTAAGTAGGTGACTGAAGCCCTGAATTAAAGACCAAACCTTCCCACACAAACAAGACCTCTAGAAGATGATTCACCCCAAGTTCTGCATTACCCTTGTGCCTCACCATGGAAAGAAGAATTAGGTATATTTATGTGAGAGCAACATCTACGTGTACACGCCACTCAGCTCTCCCACTCCCTTTCTTTTCTTAGGCAATCTAATTCTACCTCCCAAAACTTCTTGCCCATTGAGCTGTGCAACAAGTGATCTGTGATCTTCCAGTGTTGGCATCAAAATTTTCAAGCCTGACATTCACAGCACTGTGCTCAGACAACCACTCAGTGTACTCTCTGCTGAGCTGTACTCCCTGCTGACATGCAGGGTGGGGAAAAAATTGCCCTGGTATATTAGTGTTACTGAACCACTTTAAGGTCTAATTGCTGAGACTATTTTAAATCAATTTTAGAAAAACTACACCTTTATCTTCTGCTCCTGATTGCATAAGTTAGGTTGTTTTGTTTTTAAACTAGTATTTTACTGACCTAATTGAAATTTGGAAAAAAAAAAAAAACGGATCCCAGAAAGAAAAGGGGGAAAAAGAAAACAAAAAGAAATGCATAAATTTTGAAGCATGTGGTCTTGAAAATGTGCTTTTCTATAAAGATATTCCTTTAAGACAGTAACAGTGCTGGATGAAGTATAAAAATCAACTCGTTGAAAACTAGTCTTTAATAATTAAGTTACATAAATTGAACATAATTAAGTTATACCAGCTGAGCCCATGCTGTGTGTATTTGAATGATGAGGTCAGCAGTAAAAAGCAATACAGAATAGATGTTAAGGTAATTTCTATACAATTTTCCACTTACATTAAATTTGTCAAGATACGTGTCTGAAGTGCAAGAAGCTAGTTAAGTAAAATTAAACTAAAAGGTCAAATTAAAAAGTGAAATATGAAAAATTAAAACACCTCCACTAATGTCAGTTTGATAAAATGGAAGGCAAGAGGGACAATGAAACTATTTCACTTTCAAATTTGCTTGCAGTTTTTGATGTGACTTCAAGCAATAATTCTCAAACCACCCTTCTGTAGAGGAAAATTACCCATTCTTGATAGTCTCTAAAAGCTGGTATTCTTTATAAGAATATTTTTTCTATGAGACCTTGTACGGAATTGTACAGAGAAACTTTGAAATAACAGGGTAATTTATATTAGTTTACATACTTGAAAAGACATATATGGTTTATAAAAGGTCTTATCCTCAAAAGCACTTGAGGAATATCTGCAGCCCAATATAAATTGCTGAAAGGAAAAGAAAAAACCTCACAGGACTACTAGGATTTTTTAACCATCTGGTTCCCCACTGTCCACAGAAAAATAAAGGTTACGGTTTTACTGAAAAAACAAACAAAAAACAAAAAAAAACCCCAAACCAACCAAAAAAAAACAACTGATGACAAAGACATCCAACAATCCAGACTTCACAGTATCCCCACATACTCCAAAACCTGACAGAGTTCTTTCTGCTAGAAGTATTTTCCCAACTTGAATCTACCTTACTAGAGTAGTTTAGAGCCCTACCTTTTCTTCTAGCCACTCTGTGTAGAGATTCAGGTTCCTTTTATTTCTTCAGAAGCCTTTTAAGGCTGCACTCTTGTCCTCTGCTTCGCATCCTCACTGGAGCATGTCCAGAACCAAAGGCCAAACTCCAGTTGAGATCCTGGAGATTTTTTCATGAATCTTGCTGTATACGCCCTCTGACATCCTTTTCTACAAGTCTGATACTTCAGCTTTGATGGATCACAGACTAAATGCTAGCATCTGATTTTTCTTCTACAAATCTACTCACTATCCAGTTACTCTGTAGTCTCTTTTCATGCACTTTATTATTCACAAGCTTAGAAAACTGCACTTATCTTTACATGGTGTCATTCTCACCGTGTCCTTTAATATATTTGCAGTCCCTCCCAATTTCATATCGTTTGAAAAATTAGTAATCAGACATGAGAACACAGAGCACTAATGACAGTGCAGTTACTGTCCTGACCCTGCAGATTGCTGTCACCCCCATTTCAAAGTAAATCCATGGGTACAGTGAGCTACCTGCTTTTGCATTACTCATACTGCAGACCACTGTGCTCTAAAAGCTCAGCAATTTTCTCTTCTCTAGATATAAATACTATGGCATGAATCTTCTCCTTTATTTCCCCAAAGCCATCTATAACAGACTCTCAAACTGCTCCCAAAATAATACCAAAAGAATATTAAACAACTTATTGAAATTTATATTGGCAGAGACAAATGAAGCAATCTACCAATGTCTCACCAGAGAACCTTTGTCTCGGGCTTTATCTGAGAATGTATGGTTATGAGTAGAGGTATCCTCACAAACAAGGTAGTTAAAATGAACACTGCTAACAAAAACCAAGTGTTGAAAATTTTGACAGGCACCAAAGAAATCCGGTGCTTTAATATTTCTAGAACCTGCAAAGACAGGGATTATTAATACAATTGCACCAACTATGCTCATTTTACATTAACTTTTCTATTCATTGAGAAAGATGAGGACAGGCTTGGCTTTGGTTTCTGCACAGCTCAAGTGAATCCAGGCATTCAATTATGTCCATGGAAGTGTTTTGACAGCCTTCATCAAGATGTCAAATAAATACTATACATGCATCATCCATCATTACTATGGCTTTTATTTTGATATTATATGACTTTACTGAAATTGAGAAAAAGGTGACACTTCTGAAGAAGACGGAGCATATTAACTAATGACAATGCATTATTGAGACCAATTCCTTGTTAAAGTCTAATAAAGCAGATGTTTGGTGAGCACCTAGCAAAGAATCAAACACAAAACTTAGGATATCAACTGCTGATTCAGTTAGGATTTAGATCATGATGTTAAGAAGAAAAAAAGTAATTTTATTTGTCCTAGAATTCTAAACTTACCACTTTTTTCTTTCTTTTTTTTTTTTTTTTTTTTAAATTAAACTTAGGAAATCATCAGCTCATTAGAATTACTAACACCATATATTTTCTAGTATGGTAACAGGGAAAGAAAAGACATCTGCTAAACTGGAATGACAATAGAGATACTAGATGAACACCTATCTTTCTCCCTTAGAAACTCAATACAGCATTGCTGTAATTTGCTCTCAATAACTGACCATCAATTAATCTTTTTATGACAGGTTTATGGCCACAAGATTCTATTAATTTTTACATTCAAAAGAAAACTGGAAAAAAGCAACATGCAGAACACCTTGCAAAAGTGTATCACAAGAAAGACTTTTTCCTTCTCAGCTTAATCTCTGCAAATACTTGTACTGAGAAAAGCTAAATTTGCAAGTGTTAAGTGTTGCAGTAAATTGCAGTAACTGTCCTACTGATGCACTGGGAGCTCTTCACCTTAAAAAGGATTTCACACATTCTAAGCTTCTTGAAGAGGAAATCAATGTTTACCACCCAGAGCAACATATGGAATTAGTTCTCATCCAACCCTTGAAAAGTTATTTATTTTCTATTAATGAAAGAGCTTTACATGTCAGGATGTTACATTGAGTAAGGTCTCCAAATAATTTTTAATCCTCCATCTCAAAGCCTGCTGTCTACCTCCAAAAGTTACATTTGGCTGAATAACAACAACTTTGCTAAAGGAGGTTTGCACACTGTAAAAAGCTTGGTTTTGACTGACTAATAAAACTAGAACCATTAAGGAAGGGGGGGAGAGGGGAAGATTAGTTTTCACAAGTCAATTCACTAGAAATACCACTTCCTACTGTAAAATTCACTAGAAATTGTTTAATCATTTATAATCAAAATACTTAACCAGATAAAAGCCACAAGCTACATTTCCTGCCAATGAAAAAAAAAAAAAAAACAAACCTGGGAAGAGTTGCAACAAAAGCTACCACAAATATAACAAAGAGGCTTCCATGTTAATAAAGCTGACATTGCAAAACCCCTTTGTATTTAGGTTAGGTGATATTACTCTTGTTACTTATGAAGTTCCTTTTAAATTCATAATGTATCACAACCTAGCTGAATTTAGCTCCAAATGACATAGGAGATATTTTGGACATGTATTGACCTTTTGGTCAGATGGAAGAGTCATGGAAGCAGAGATCAGAAAACAAACTGCTTTAGTGTTTTTCCAACTTCATGGCTCAGCAGTTTGGGCAGACTACAAACCCAGGACACAATCCCTCTCTATTCCCCTCCCCACAAAGGGAAGATAAAAAGGGAATAAAGACTGGAGACTTTAAGTTGAAAACTGAAAAGAACTGGATACAGATTTTACTAATACAAGGGAAAGGTAATAATATAAAGGGTAAAGTAACAAAGGATACAAATATATACATATATATACCCAAAGGACTGTGTTTTAGGATTGTCTAAATCTGAAGTCAATTTATCACAGAAGCAGAATGTTACCAACACTAGCACACCACCTTACAGACCATACACAAGTTTCCAGACTGAGTGGCTCAGCAGGTTCAAGGCAGAAACTCAACTCATGTCCAGCAAGATCAAGATCCATCTCATCAGACACTCATTACCATAAGCAAGGCAAGCAACAAATAAGCCAAGAGCCTGAGGGCTACAGCTGTGCCAGGAGAACAAAGTTTCCCTTCTTCAATGTGATTTTAATGTAAAATCTTGAAATAATTATTTATATTTAAAATCTCTTCTGCAGAACGTTCTCAGATTTCACCCTACTTCTTCAGATGGCAACATTCAGATGGCAATTCCACAGCCTGACAAGCTTTAACTTCTTCATTTCTTGAATAGAGAGTTCTGGGTACTGAAAGAAAAAATACTAAACTTCATGGTTTATCTTCATGTCTACTTCATGTCTACTTCAATGGATGAGACCACATCTCCTGTTAAAACTACTGATGTTCAATTTAGCATTATCAGATTTATTTTGAAAAATGCAGGGATTTATGCTTTAATTTCCAAACCATCTTTAGAGGGAACAAAATAGGATTGCAGTATTATTACAGAATTCTGCTTTATTAAAACTATAAATCCCTCCAAAATGAAAGTAAGTCACCTTATTTTTTGTTTCTAATGTTACAAAGAGTAAGAATGGTTTCCCAGAAGTTCAGTAGACAATTTAATACCTTATTGAACTACAATAAGTGTTTTGATGCCTTTGTTTCTTCTTCAAGGAATAACAGGTGCTCTAGACATACAAGTTTGGAAGGCCCACACTCAACTCTCATTCAGCAAAGCAGTCTAAGTCTTGCATCTAATATATGCTCAATGAACCCCAACTTTAACTGGACTTAAGTACTGCCTGAAGCATCCAGTTAGCTTGGCTGCTCTCCTAAAACATCACTGAAGTTACCCAACAATTGAAAGGTGCTCATACACCACGCCAGAAGATGAAATTAGAATTTAAATAGCATTGCTAAATTAAGAATTGTCCACAGACAAATGAGGGTTAAGGCATTTCCTTGTCTGGGGTTTTTGCTTGTTTTGTTAACTATATTAAAAGAAATCTTTCTACTACTGACTTCATTTAGGGCAAAATTTTCAGCCACGTGCCTCCACAGAATGTGCATGTAACTGTGCCTAATGAGAAAAAACAATCAACTGCTGCTTTCACAAAGAAAAGTTACAACAAATTTCTTAAATCTAATTTTCAGCAAAAATCCCCCACATTATTATTGCCCCTCTTCCACCTCCCAGGTGCTTTCAAGGTATTCTTCTCTTCTTTCAGCTGCACATGAAAATAACTCCTTTTGCTTTTTTTTTTTTTCCTTTTGATATGTATATATATACATATATATATAGTGTATCACTCCTTATTTAATTCTCTGAGACAGGCTTTACCATTAGTTTCATTTAAATCCCACAGCCTGGAAAGAGCATGTATTAGCAAGACATTCATCATCTGTTTTGGTCATACTCACCTTGGTACTGAGAAACCCCATTGCCCTTGGGGGTACCAGCAAGCAGGTCACTTGCACCATAGCTTTATGGAAATCAGAGCAAATGCCTCCATCACCACAAAGAGAAAAGAACAAACTATTTACATGTTAGCACACACAATTTTTACTATGCAGTAAATGTACACCTATGTGAAACTTTCAGAAAATGTTTCAGTATGTGCTTAGGTTAAACTCATCTCTGTTGTGTGACTACTTCAACAAGATTTGCAAGCTCACCTGTACCTCACGTGGTACACATCCTAACCTTGCTTCCAGCACTGCTTTAGTTTTTACATTCCCACTTCTCTGACTGCTGCTCCAAACCCCACACCTAACCCTTGCTAGGCACCTTTTCCTTCACAACGTGTCCTTTTTCTGACTGCTAGCTGTGATGGTTTTCCTTCCTCAGGTTTCCCACCTCGGAAAGCAGCCTGCCCCTTTGTTTTGTCTTAACCTTCCTGTACATCTGGTAGCAGAATGAGAAAGCAAAGAGCTGGAAGCAACAATGCATCATAATTTCGGAACAGTGCAGCTGGTGTATAGGCTCAAGAGACTCTCTCTGCCACACTTCTATGGCAAAGATAAAGAAAATCCTTTTTCCTGTCACTTTCTCATCCAGTAGGTGGAAAATGTCAACCCAGAAATGGTTCAAAAGCAAGGGAAAAACAAAGACCAATTTCAAAAGGCAACAAATGTCTGTAACTCTGTCCTGAGCACTGACATAAGGGATTCTGCAGCCTGAGGAAGAAGCAAGCACACATCTGTTAACTGTAAATGCTGAGAAGCTGTGAAGCAGATTTGTTTCCATTTCATCTCCATATGATTTGGGTGCTCAGTAGGTATCTGTGTGGGCCTCAGGGCAGATGTGCAAATGGACAGTGTTTTGACCTTGGCAGCACCTATGCAGAGGCCAAACAAAAACTACTCCACATTTACTCATGTGAGAGGACTTGATCTGCCATTATTACAAACCTCCCAATCCAGTCTCTCATTCTCGACTCACAAGGGACCACATGCTGATTGCTCAAGCAAGGAGATACAGAGGTAAGACACCAGCTTGTTTTCAGGACAGATACACAGTACAAAACCAAAAAAAAAAAAGATAAGAGCAAATCAGTTAGGAAAGCTTACTCAAACAGCTGCAGAGAGAGATAGAGACCAGCCAGCTGTAAGAGCTCAGGCATGGTGGAAGCAGAGAGGAGAAAAGGACTCCAGTCTAACCTTGCTGAGCCTGTCAAACCTGGAACTGAGGAAGGATCACTGCTTAATGCTTTCTCAAATCTCCCCCCTTGTTTTTGAAAGTAAACCTGTTGTGAGTAAGATAAAATTTTGTTTATTGTTCTGGCTTCCACTTTTCCTTCAGGGAGCGGGAGGGCATATGTTTGAGAACATAGAGTAAAGGTGCAAAAGGCAGATAAGGACACTCAGGGATGTGACCCTTACAGAGTGGCCTCCCTGTAGGGAGAGAGCTTGGGCAAGTGCTCCAGGGGAACTGCTGGCTTCTCACTTCCCAGTTCACAGATGCCCTCTCTATTGCAGCCAGAAAATTCTCAATATTGTTCCAGGCACCTGTAAAGCCTTATTACGAATACTGTACAACCACTCTGGTCATCTATATCAGAAAAGAGGAGCTTAAATTGGGGAAGTTGCAAAAAAAAGGTTACAAGAACGATTAGAGAAATGGAGCCTTTTAAAGAGATAAGAAACAAGAAATTAAAATTACTCTTGTCAAATATGGGAAGGGTAGACAGATGGGGAAGGAGGCAGAAGAACTACAAACTATATCAGCTGGGGACCACGTAGTTATAAAATGTTTGCATCCAAATGGTAGCATCAGACTGGAAGGCAAAATGAATGTAGAATCTAGAATGAATCTCTAGAATGTTTTGCTCCTTTATTTAAGATGCAGAGAGAGACCAATAACCAACTCATGGTATTTGAAGACAAACTGATTTGAAGACAAAACTGATGGAGGAAACCGTGTAAGTGACTGGTTCTCCAAAGAAGGCTTCGAAAAGGACTGGATCAATTTGTTTCAACTGGTTTTGTTTTCTACAGATACCAGATTAAGATCTTCATGAATCAGTTGGAAAATTCAAAACAGAAGCCTTGCTCCTCCCAGCCCATGCTTTCATATCTTTCAAAGCCCTAGAGACTGGGCAGAAATTTGGGCAGGATGTGTGTCTATTCTTAGTGCAACTATATGCACAGCAGCCAAGTGCACCCTCAGCAAGTTTGCTGATGACAGCAAAATGTGTTGAAGTCAACAAGCTGGAGGGTAGGGATGACATCCAGAGGAACCATGACAGGCTTGAGAAGTGGGCTCATGAAAACTGCATGAAGTTCAACAAGACAAAGTGCAAGGTTCTGCACCTGGGTCAGAACAATCCCATGCACGAATTGGGAGGAGAAAGGAGTGAAGGCATCCCTGAGAAAAAAGACTTGGGGGTGGTGGTGGACCAGAAGGTCAACATGAGCTGTCAGTGTGCACTTGTAGCCCAGAAAGCCAACCTTGTCCTGGGCAGTATCAAAAGAAGTGTGGCCAGCCCTCTGCTCTTGAGAGACCCCAAACTGGAGTACTGTGTCCAGTCCTGGAGTCCCCAGCATAAGGACATGGAGCTCCTGGAAGTTGTCCAGAAGAGAGCCACTAAAATAATCAGAGGGCTGGGATTGTTCAGCTTGGAGGAGGCTCTGAGGTGACCTTATAGCAACCTTCCAATATGTGAAGGGGGCCTGCAAGAAAGCTGGGGTGGCTTTTTACACAGATGTGTAGTGAGAGGACAAGAGGAAATGGTTTAAAGCTTGAAGTGGGGATATTTAGATTAGATACTAGGAGGAAATCCTTTACTATGAAGGTAGTGAGACATTAGAACAGGTTGCCCAGGGATGTTGTGGATGCCTCCTCCCTGGAAGTGTTCAAGGCCAGGCTGGACAGAGCCTTGAGTAATCTGATCTAGTGGGAGGTGTCTGCCCATGCAGGGGGTTTGGAACCAGATGATCTTTGAAGGTCCCTTGCAAACCAAATCATTCTATGATTCTATGAAAGTGGTGCTCATGTTTGATGTTCAATAATTTAGGAAAGTTGGAAGGAAACTGAAGCATTCTGACTGGGATATGAGGCAGAGTATAGAGTTTTGTTTTCTGCCATACCCTATAATGAGGTATACAGACTAATCCCTAGGTTCATCCACAAATTTTACTTATTAAGTACTATGAAAATGTATTGGCCTAAAACTAGTAACATTTTTAAGCTCTCCTGCTCTGCTTTATGGCACATTATGGTTGCACCATCTGATCTTTTATTACAGTTTATCAATTCATACTACATTGTTAAGAACTATACCATTCACATTCTGTGAATACTTATAAGCTTAATACAGTTGTTGCTGTAATGCAGAAGCACACTCAATGATACAATAGTCCCTCATATCTGTATACTCATAAGAATATACAGTAACAGTGATAATGCTGTGCAACTTGAGAGCCCCTTGCTAACACTTACTGTGAAGTCAACTCTTTTACAGCACATGCTATGCAGAGGTGCTTAAGCCAAGCAATTTAAGTGCTACTCTACATCTACTAAGATAAAAACAAGCAGTGAACATTACTACTCCTGATGCATCACTGGAGTTCAAAGGCTTTTCATTATCCACCATGGTTCACTTATTTTTACCTACATAGTTTTAGAAGTGCCTTTTAAATCGCATCCTCCTCTATTATCCTCCTCTACTACTCAAAAGCAATTCTTCAGATTTCTTTTAAATGCTGCACAGCACTGAAAGACATGGATGCAATCAGAGTGGTAATAGGCATTTTACCATAAAGCAACAAACTCAGGACACTCGCCAATTTTATTCCAAATTTACATGTGCAGTATCTGGCTGTTGAGTGGGATCTTCCAGGCACTTCTGTGTACACTGCAGGGAGGACTGGTGCTTCTGGTTAGGAGATGGAGGCTGAAAATCTCCCTGTGTTTTCCAAATAGGAACTGAATATCCACAACAATGACTGAAATTGGAACAATTTTACAGGAAGCATTGGAGGATTAAGTTAAGAAATAGCTACAAAAATGGTATTTAATTTCCTATTTGCTTCCCAGCCTTTGCTTAAAGATGGTGTTTCCAACCAGATTTTTATGCCTTACACAATAGGGATTGCCTGCCTTTAACAGGCCATGGATCATTATGCTGCACAGCATGGCTTTGAGGAAGACTTCTGGATCTACTCCCTCTGTATCTACTACTAAATCTACTCAAGGTATAAAATCACACACCCAAGAACTTCTCGGGTAGGAATATATTTACAAAGTCCACTGAAGGGGGAGGAGAAGGACCAGTCAGTGCTGCAGGCATACAGGCTCCCCAGAGTGTTCCACAAATGCATTTTCTTGCTCAGTATGCAGTGGTCAAAACAACCCCATCCCTGAAGTCATGAGACTTCAGATAAAAAGAAGCAAAATGAAAAGAGGCAACCATGAATAACATAAAAAAAACACATAGGCACATGAAGAACCAAAGATATTTATAGTCCTGAAGATTAAAGATATTAGATGCCAAGATAATAACCTGCCAATACCTTCAAAGTATCTTTGGAGAGGCAGTAAAATATACTTTTCAAGATGTTAGCAAGAAACATAACTCTGGAGAGAAACAAGCCTTCTAACTATAGCTAGAAGAATGAGAATATGGCATGCTCTTCAAGGGAAGAGTGCAAGTACCTACTCCTGGATAAATATTCAGAAATAAAACAGGTAAGGCTTTATAAATATTCAGCAGGGACAATCTCACGCACCACAAGGACTCAGGAGAGAGCAGATGACCAATCCCTGTCTTCACTGCCTCTTATATCAGACATTAAATTAATATGGAAAATCTAATCAGAGCTGAAGTAGGGACATGTACAGACTTAATCCAGAATCAATACAAAAGAACCGAGGTAATTTTAGCTGATTTTGCAGGCTGGATGGTACTAAAACACATCCTCTGCTTAACTAAAGAAAAGATGCAATATGGACAAAAGCTATGCAAACAAAGAACAGTACTTCAGGAGTAGAATTTAGATTGCTTTCCCATAAAGCCCTGTTATAGGTGGCACTGCTAACAAGATGCATTACAAATGCTAGACAACTCTGGTAATTGGTAACTAGATCTGGGAAAGGCTAGTTCACAGGGTAAGTCACTCTTAGGAGCACAAAAAACTTGGGTGTCAGACCTTGCTCTCCACATATTTTTCAAGAGACACAAGGCAAACCACATTACCTCATCAATTTAAACAATATTCAGTGTCCCAGATACTCAATCTGCTTATGACTTTGTCCACTCATTTCATGTTTAGGTTATGAGTAAGCCTTTCTTTCATCCTACCACCAAAGCCTTTCACACCCTCCCTGTCATACTCATTCACACCCCCATGCCCACCATTCCCTTTCCTCCAAAAAGTCTGGGCATCACTTTGGAAATTCTTATCTAGCAATAACTCATATTTCTGCATCAAACCAGAAACTACAGAAGTGACTCTCTGTAGCTAGACTGGTCTTTTGGTGGAATTGCCTTTCTTCTAGGAAGGATTATGCTATGTGTAGAATCACAGAATCATTAAGGTTGGAAAAGACCTTCAAGATCATCGAGTCCAACTGTAATCCAGCTACCACAACCACTATACCATATCCTGAAGTACTACATCTAAATGCATCTTGAACACCTCCAGAGACAGAAAATCCACCACCTCTCTGGGCAGCCCATTCCAATGCCTCACCTAAAGAAATTTTTCCTAATATCTAATCTAAACCTCCTCTGGCACAATTTAAACCTATTTCCTCTTGTCCTATCATGACTTACTTGAGAGACCAACACCAGCCTCTCTACAACTTCCCTCCAGGTAGAGGAATAAGAACTCCCTTGACCATTCTCTTCTTCAGACTAAATAACCCCAGTTCCCTCAGTCACTCCTCGTATGACACGTGCCCCAAACCCTTCACCAGCCTCATAGTTCTTCTCTGGACATGCTCCAGGACCCCAACATCTCTCTTATACTGTGGAGCCCAGAACTGAACAAAATACTCAAGCTGTGGCCTCACCAGGGCCAGGGGCACAGTCACTTCCCTACTGCTGCTGTTTTGATACAGGCCAGGATACTGTTGGCCTTCTTGGCCACCTTGACACACTGCTGGCTCATGATCACCCAGCCACCCCCCAGTACCTTCAGATCCTTCTCCACTGGGCTGCTTTCTACCCACTCTTGCCCAAGGCTGTAGCATTGTTTGGGGTTATTGTGACCAAAGTGCAGGACCCAGGACTTGGTCTTATCATAGAATCACAGAATGGGCTGGGTTGGAAGGGACCTCAGAGATCATCAAGTCCAACCCTTGATCCACTCCCGCTGCGGTTCCCAGCCCATGGCACTGAGTGCCACATCCAGGCTCTTTTTAAATATCTCCAGGGATGGAGAATCCACTACTTCCCTGGGCAGCCCATTCCAATGGCTGATCACCCTCTCCATAAAGAAATTTTTTCTAATATCCAACCTAAACCTCCCCTGGCACAACTTGAGTCCATGCCCTCTTGTCTTGTTGAAAGTTGCCTGGGAAAAGAGCCCAACCCCCCCTGGCTCCAGCCTCCTTTCAGGGAGTTGTAGAGAGCGATGAGGTCTCCCCTGAGCCTCCTCTTCTCCAGGCTGAACACCCCCAGCTCCCTCAGCCTCTCCTCACAGGACTTGTGCTGGATCCCTTCACCAGCCTGGTTGCCCTCCTTTGGACCTGCTCCAGGACCTCAATCTCCTTCCTGAACTGAGGGGCCCAGAACTGGACACAGGACTCGAGCTCTGGCCTCACCAGGGCTGAGTACAGAGGCAAACTTTGTTAAACCTCATATTGTTGACTGCAGCCCATCAATCTAACCTGTCCACATCTCTCTGTTGTGCCTTCCTACCCCTGAGATGAGCAACAATCCTGCTCAGTTTAGTGCTGTCTGTAAATTTGCTCAGGGTCCACTTGATCCCCTCATCCAAATTGTTGATAAAAATATTAAATAGAACTGGCCCCAGTATGGAGCCCTGGGGGACACTGCTTGTGACAGGCTGCCAGCTGGAATTAACTTCATTTATCACAACCCTATGGGCCTGGACAAACAGACAGTTTTTAATCCATCAGAGTCCACCTGTCTGTTCCATGGGCCACAAGTTTCTCAGGAAGAATGCTGTGGGGGACTGTGTCAAAGTCCTATAGTCCATATAGTCTATAGTCCAAGTAGACAACTTCTACAGCCTTTCCCTCATCCACTTGTTGGGTCACTTGATCATAAAAGGAGATCAAGTTGGTCAAACAGGACATGCTTTTCATGAATCCATGCTAGCTGGGCCTGATCTCACCATTATCCTGCAACTGCCATCTGAGGACACCCAAAACGAAGCACACCATGATCTTCCCTGGTACCGAGGTCAGGCTGCCAGGATATAAGGAGCTTTAAGCTCTATTGTAGCATAAGAAAAGTGAACAGAAGAAAAAAAGAGTTTCTCAGAGACCCACCTTAGCTTTAGGCTGTCAAAGGTACATTTCTGAAAGGCTACCAGAGGCACAGAAGTCAGTCTTGTAGAGAACTGGCTTCAGCTAGCATAGCCTTGCACTGATGGAGGCAAGGCACCTTTAAAACACCATTATTACTTAAGGTAAAAGGGCTCATAATGCATTTCACAGTGTTATATAGTGGTCAGAATCAGTTGACCTGAAGCTCTCTTATCAGTAGCATTCAGCAGTGTAGATAAGACTGTTCCAACTCAATACTTTTCACATCTGTTCTTGCCAAGCCAGCTGGTTTTTATTAAGACCTTCATTTTCCAATCCAAGCAAAATCCCAGCTAGAAATCTAAAGCCTGGCAAGTAAACTCAGGCATCCTGTGCTTCAGCACACAACAGATGCAGATTTAAAAGCTAATTCTCTTGTTAAATGCATGCAAGATTGGCTCCACATGTTTAGGACTCAGCCTTATGGATCACACCATTAAGACAACTACATAACTCCCAGCTGACTTCACAATCTTTTGTGGCTCCTACTGAATGAGAAGTGAGGATTGTTCAGGTCTCACTTGTTTATGTAGCTCTCATTTACTGTTGAACAGAGTGTTCTGATGCCCAAGCTTCTTTTATGCTGGCCTCCTGCCTTTTTTTTTTTTTCGCCTCTCACAAATATTTCAAATTATAATTATCTGCCTGCCTGCATCACTTGAGTATCCATTTGATTTTTTTCTTTTCATAATCTCACATTTTAATAAACTCCATTGGGAGCTAGTCACACAAGATGGGTTAAACATAGAAAAAAAGGGTGATCATCTTTTTATTTGCAGACAGTATAGAATATAGATTTTACATGGCAGAAAAGATACTCTAGCACATCAGAAAATAAAATCTAACTCCTCTCGACAATTTAATCCAAGATGGAGAAACAAAACTTTTCTATTACTTCAAAGAAAAATTAATTTAACCTAAGGAGAGCTAAACAAAGCATTTCAGACTTCCATATTACAATTGCTATTTATTATGTGCCACAAAAAAACCCATCAGTACAATAGGAAAAAAACCAAGAGCAACGCTGGACTGCCCAAGAACTACTTTGTTATACATTTGTACTGCTCAACAGAAACTGAAAAGAAAACTCTGCAGAAGGGGTTTATCTCTACAGTCTGACACAGAACAGCCATTTTATGAAGAAGTATTCTCAAAAAACTTCAACTGGGCCTCTGCCCTCTATAGGCTCAGAGATGGCTACAGCACTGTCACTGCTCTGTAACAGAAGCACACACAGAATCATTGAGGCTGGAAAAGATCTCTGAGATCAAGACCAGCCTGTGTCCTAACACCACCACAGTGGCTACATCATGGTTGTAAGTGCCACATCCAGCTCTTCCTTAAACACCTCCAGGGACAGTGACTCCACCACTTCCCTGGGCAGCCCATTCCAATGCCTGATCACCCTCTCTGTGAGGAATTGCTTCCTGATATCCAACCTAAGCCTCCCCTGGGGCAGCTTCAGACTTCACTCATTGCCTGGGAGAAGAGCCCAATCCCTGCCTGACCACAGCCTCCCTCCTATTGCCTGTGGGTAGAGTGATGAGGTCCCCCCTAAGTCTCCTCCTCTCCTCCAGGCTAAACAACCCCATTTCCTTTAGCCTCTCCTTATAAGACTTCCCCTCTAGTCCCTTTCACAGCCTCATTGCTGTTCTCTAGCCCTGCTCCAGCACCTCAATCTTTTCTGAAGTGAGTGGCCCAGACCTGTACACAGAACATGAGACCTCACCAGGGCTGAGTACAGGGGGCAAATTACATCCCTAGACCTGCTGGCCACACTATTCCTGACACAAGCCAGGATGCCATTGGCCTTCCAGACTGCCTGGGCACACTGCTGGCTCATGCTCAACCAGCTGTCAACCAGAATTCCCAGGTCTCTCCCTGCCAGGCTGTTTTCCAGCCACTCTTCCCCTAGCCTGTAGCACTGCATGGGGTTATTGTGGCCAGGGTGTAGGACCCTGCACTTGGTCCTCTTGAACTTCAGACCATTCTCCTTAACCCACTGACCCAGCCTGTCCAGGTCCTGCTGCAGCATCTTCCTACCCTCCAGTACACTGACATTCCCCCCCCCCCCCAGTTTGGTGCCATCTGTGAAGAGGAAAAAATTATTCCCACACATGTTATCAGACAATATGTTGAAAACTTCTGCAGTTTGGTTACCCTGTTCTTTTCTGTTGTGACCTACTAGAACTAAAAGGTTTTGGATGGCAGGCAGAATTAGAAAATGAAGGTTAGAATGACTCACACAGAAGCATTTGGTCTGTTACCAATTAATTATCAAGGGTTGTCAACACAAGAGAGGCTTTACATCAAGATACAATCAAAAGCCAATCACCACTCATTAACTTCAAAAGATTATCAGCAAGTAGGAGGCAAAAACATGACAACAACATTATGCTTGCAAACCTAGATTTTTCCACTAGGACTAAAACACTGTGGTTTTATTTTTTGTGTTTGAAAAAATCAATTTTGCTGGAAAATTAACTCAGCAGGCAAGAATATCACAGCCTCTAACTCCACCTACCTCAGCAGCCTGGAGTAGAGTTCCTCAGAGCTGCAGCACTGGGTTAGGTCAAATCACTGAACCAGCAGCAGGAAGAGCTCCACTCCTACCCCATTTTCCTGCCAACACAGAAGGGTATCCAGCTACAAGCTGTGATGCTGAACCCAAAGCACAACTGAAACAAAGCTTCTGTTGTGCTTCTCTTTCTGTGGGGATGATGTTTCAGTGCCACACTGCAACTACACCCGTGTATGTCAGCACTGATCACAGAAATATAAAGAATCATTAGGGTTGGAAGGGATCTCCAGTGATAATCAAGTCCAACCCCCCGCTAAAGAATTGCCTACAGCACGTTACACAGGATTGTGGGTGTTCAATGTCTGCAGAGAAAGAGCCTCCACAACCTTCCTGGGTAGCCTGTTCCAGTGCTTTGACACCCTCAGAGTAAAGAAGTTTTTTCTTACATTTAAGTAGAACTTCCTGTGTTCCAGTTTGTGCCCATTGCCCCTTATTCCACTGCTGGGCACCAATGAAAAGAGTCTGGCTCCATCCTCCTTACAGTTGCCCTTTAGATATTTATAGACATTTAGATGGTCTCCTCTCAGCCTTCTCCTCCCCAGGCTAAGCAGCCCCAGCTCTCTCAGCCTTTCCTCTAAGAGAGATGCTCCAGGCCCCCAATCATCTTTAATTTCCCTCTGCTGGACTCTCTTCAGCATTTTACTGCCTCTCTGGAACTGGGGAGCCCGGAATTAAACACAATACTCCAGATGCAGCCTCACTGGGAGGGAACAGATGGGGAAAATGACCTCCCTCAACCTTCTGCACACACTCTTCCTAATGTATCCCAGGATACTACTGGCTTTCTTGGCCACAAGATATCACAGTAATATTATAGAACCACCCATGAGCTTAAATGACTTCTGACTTTATCATAAGAATTGCACTGTAGGTAGATTTAAGATTGGGCCCAGCAAGAATGAGAAAAAACAAATATACTAAAGCAGATATTCTGTGGGAAATTGCAGTACTGTGTGAACATGTTACTAAACAGTGTCATAATACAGATGAACAGAGGAAGTAGCTACAGGTTGTCTTAACTATAGCATTTTTTAGAACAAGTGCATCACTTCGTATTCTTTTAGTACAGTCTATGTATATACAGTTTTTACAGCAAATATCAGGGGGACAAGATAATACTCAGAACATCAAAATACTAGCTGGCATAGCTAAATGCAATCCATTTTCTTCTTCAAGTACTGTAGGAATAGGAATTAAGAAAAAGGAGAGGAAAAGTTACAGGTGTACAGGTTCTACACAAACAAACCTCTCCTCCTTTGTACAGAGATTGTACTAGAAAAATATTTATAAAATGAATATTTAAATAACTAGAGGATACAACTGAATAAAAAGTATCACTGTTAATAATGACTGTCAAAAAACCTTGGCAACCTTCTTTGGGTAAAAATTACCTCACTAGGTGAATGAAAGTGGTACAATAGATGCTGGTTTCAACAGCTGCAGGTCAAATGCATGCAATACTCTTGATTAGCAACATCTGAAGTACATCTTTTTGTTCCTTATCTTTAGCAAGTACTTCATTCTCACCTGCCTACCTTGTGTCAGGATACATCTTTTCAGCAATAATAGCAGAGATCAACACTGAAAAGCAGATGAGAATATGAATGCTGCACTCAACTGGCTGGCATTTAGACTTACAAATATTTCTCCCCAGAGGAGCCTAATTTCTGTCCAATGGAAAACTGCTGTCTTTCATATGGAAGCAATACTGTCAGAGGAAGCACACATCTGTTTCAATAGTATTTAATTTACCTGAGAGATGAAGAGCATGAAAAATTTGAATTGTAGACAGTCCCAGGACTGTAAAACACAATAAATGTAAAGTTAGTTCAAGGCTGTGCACTAACTTTTTCTTCTTGTGAGATAATGAGGAATACAATGGGGTTGTCAGAATTTTATTCATCTAGTATAAACCCTTTTTATAATTTTTGCTTCTCAGTGCTTTGCTCTTCACTGTGCCTTTAGAGCATGCCCATTCAAGGAAATCATCAGAGCTGACAAATTTGACTTACCAACTCCAAACACAGCAAGAGTCTATAGCTTTCTCTTGAGATATCTGCAAAAAGCCTTTACACATAGTATATGATGGATATAAAAGTATATTTTAGCATTCATGAAAACAAGCTCATATACTACAAGTCAAGCAGAGAAAGCAGATCCTGTTAAAACATTCAGATGGATCCCTCATGATGGATCCCTGACCTCAGCTCTGACCTGCAGCCCAAACAGTTACTACAGTTCTGACCCCATGGGTTAAATTTATTCCTGTGCCAGTTTCTCTTATTCTTGGACTAGGAAAAGTTTTTAAAGGCAAATGCTAGGCCACTCCTCCACCACTTCATTGACATTGTATATCACATCTAATTTGCAAGCTCCCCAATCCTGTTATTCCTCTCCTGATGTAGTGCTGAGACATGTACTACCTAGCAACACAAAACATGTTGTGAACCAAAAGCAATTAGAATCTCATCTAGAATCACCAGTCTCATTTCAGGTGCAAAAAAACCCATTTTGTATTTGTCACAGCTTAGCAGTTTGGGCAGATCACAAACTGAAGGACAGAATTACTGTTTCCCCCCCACACACACACAGAGGGAAGACAAAAGGGAATAAAGACTGGAGACTTGATGTTGGAAATTGAAACCAATTGAAGACAGACTTACTAGCACAGGGGTGAGGCAATAGCATAAGTGATAAACTAACAAAAACCCAAATATATATATACATACAACCCAATCTCAGTTGTGGCAGGGATAGGTGCCCTTTATCCTTTATCTTCTGTCCCCAAACACTTTATGTAAAAGGTCTGATTGAGCAGGACCAGCTCGATTGATGGATCCCCTAGTGTTAACTAGCCAGGTGGCTTCTGCCAAATGCATATCCCAAGTTCTCACAGTCCCACCACCCATTGCTTTCAGGGTGGCTTTCAGCAAGCCATTGTGGTGTTCGATTTTTCCAGATGCTTGTGCATGAGAGGGAATATGGTATATCCACCATGCCCAAATGTCTATGATGTCGTTTTTGAAATGAGTCCTATTGTCTGACTCGATCCTCTCTGGGGTACTGTGCCACCACAAGATTTGCCTTTCAAGCCCCAGAATAGTATTAGGGGCAGTGGCAGGAGACACAGGGTACAGTTCCAGTGCTTGGTTCAACCATTGTGAGCACACAGTGCTTACCCTGGTGAGTCTGAGGGAGTGTGATTTACATCAGCATCCCCTGTACCACAAAGGTTTTAACCATCTGGCTTGTTTGGTTGCTGCACATACATCACAGTCATGAATAACCTGTGTAATAGTGTCTAAGTTAAATCCACCCCTCAGTCACAGGCCCATTGGTCTGCTGCATCTCACCCTTGGTGACCTGAAGTGTCGTGGGACCAGTGAGCTAAAAACAGTTCACCTCTGTGCTCCCAGTCTAAAGCTGTTTGAAACACTTTAGCTGTCTGGTCCACCTGATGGTTTTGCTGGTGTTCTTCACTGACCTGACTCTTAGGGCATCCACATGCCATACCCTTACCATTAGTGTCTCTAACCAGGCAGTGATATCCTGCCACAGAGTGGCAGCCCAAATAAGCTTTCCCCTTGTGCTGCCAGTTGTCCCATTTCCATCCCTTCAGCCATCCCCACAAGGCTTTTGCTGCTATCCATGAGTCAGTGTAGAGATAAAGCACTGGCCACTTCTCCCATTCAGCAGTGTCCAGGGCCAGCTGGATGGCTTTTACCTCTTGCAAACTGGCTGGATGCAGCATCCCCATCAGCTGCTTGAGCAACTTGTTGTGTAGGACTCCAAACTGCTGCTTTCCACCTCCACTGACTTCCCAAAAGACAGCAGGATCCATTGGTGAAGAGAGCAAGCTTCTCAGCATCTGAAAGTTCATTATATGGAGAGGCTTCCTTGTCATGGTTCACTATCTCATCTGGTGGCATTCCAAAATCTTTACCCTCTGGACAGCTTGTGATCACCTCCATAATGTCTGGACAATCAGGGCTCCCTGTTCAACCTTGCTGTGTCATCAAAGCAAAGCATTACTCCAGGTGACATCAGTGGCATGGTGTGTAGAAGAGATCCACCTCTTGAACATCCAGTTCAGAACTGGCAGATGGGGCACTGGGAGGAACATTGCCTCAGTACCAATCACTTCTGAAGCAGCTTGAATTCCTTCACAGGCAGACAATATTTCTCTTTCAGTTGGAGTGTAATTGGCCTCTGGACCCTTATACTGCTGACTCCAAAACCCTAGGGGTCAACCTTGGGTCTCATTGGGTGCTTTCTGCCAGAGGTTCCAGATGGGACCACTATCACTATCACTGGCTGCAGTGTAGAGAACGTTTTTAACCTCCTGTCCTGTTCAGACAGGTCCCATGGACAGCATGGACTATCTCTCATTTTGTCTGCTCAAAGGCCCTGTTGCTTTTCAGGGTCCTGTGTAAAACCATTCTTCTTTTGGGTGACATCATAAAGGGGTTTTACAATCTCAGTGTACCTGGGAACATGCATCCTCCAAAATCCCATCACACTCAAGAAGTTCTGCATCTCTTTCTTATTAACAGGTGAAGCCATGGTTGCAATTTTGCTGACCACATCCATAGGGATGTGCTGGCACCCATCTTGCCATCTAACTCCCAGGAACTGGATCTCTCTGGCAAGTCCCTTGACCTTGTTTCTCTTTATAGCAAAACCAGCTTCTAGTAGTATGCAGATTACTTTCCTGCCTTTTTCACAGACTTCTTCAATCATATTACCCCACACAATGACATTGTCAGTGTATTGCTCCACCCTTCTTCAGTGCAGTGGGGATGGCAGATGGTGGGATTATGCTTCCACCCGGGACAGTTGGTTCCAGGTGTACTGAACACTCCTCCAGGTGAAAGCAAATTGGACCCTGCACTCTGTTGCTATGGGAATGGAGGAAAATGTGTTAGCAATGTCAATAGTTGCACACCATTTGGCTGCCATAGACTCCAGTTCATACTGAAGCTCCAACATATCTGGAACAGCAGGACTCATTGATGGGGTAATTTCATTTGGAATGTGGTAGTCCACATTGATCTCCATTCTCCATCAGGCTTCCGTATAGGACTGTTGCAAGGTGAGCAAGTTTTGCTGATCACCCCTTGGATCTCTTAATTGGTGAATAAGATTTTGTTTGAGGAGTAGGGAGTCTCTGTTGCTATGGTACTGCCAGTGATGTACTGTGTTAGAAGCAGTGGGTACCTGGGTACCTCCACCCTCATCAGGCTCACCACAGAAGGGTCATCTGAAAGACCAGGCAAAGCAGACAATTGGTCAATGCCCTCAGTTTCCACAGCTGCTACACCAAAGGCCCACTTATACCCTTTTGAGTCCTTGAAATACCCTTTGCAGAGAAATTCTATACCAAGGATGCATGGAGCATCTATGCCAGTCACCATATGGTGCATCTCCCAGTCATTTCCAGTCAGGTGCAGTTGAGCTTCCACTACAGTCAGTTCTTGAGACCCTCCTGTGACTCTGGAGATGGTAACAGAGTCTGTTCCTTTGTGATTTGACAGTAGCAAGGTGCACTGTGCACCAGTGTCTGCCAGGGCTCTGTTTCTCTGGGGTTCTGCTGTGCCAGGCCACCGAATCCACACCATCCAGAAAACTCAGTCATCCCTCTCCACCTGGCTGGAGGCAGAGCCCCGCTACTGCTGAGTACAGCACCCACACTGAACAGTTTGTGTGGCAAACCAGACTCTCAGTTACTTCCTTGACTCACATTTGGGTTGGAAAAGTATCTGCTAGGGTCAGCAATGGGTGTTTCTTGGGACATGGGAGCAGCCATCCTCCTGGAAACATTACCCCTAGTGGTATTACCTTGCAGCTCCTGTACATGCATGCAGGGTAGGGGTGGGTTTGCCATCCCATTCACTTGTGTTTTCACCAAGGTTATGTAGGGTTCAACACAGAGAACTCTGTGTTGAGTTCTGCCTACCCTGAGCTGCCCTCCTCGGGAAGCACCTAATTTCGATAGCTGGTACATGGATACATTCAGGAGAACAGCAAGTGTTGCTCACTGCCTCCATCTTTGATAACTTATCATGCAGCTTCTCAAAAGAGGTTTTTAAATCCTCAGTCATGGTTTTGAACTCCTCCCCCAGCCAGTTTTTCCACAGCTGAGATATGAGCCAGTAAGGGGTGGGAGGTACTGTCTCAGCTGGCTAATAAATTCACCCACAGTTGGTGGTGTTTCATCATCTCCCTCAAAAACCCTTCCCCCCAGAATGTGGGAGTACATAAGAGGGAGTGCCCCTCTCTCTGTATGAACTTTTTAAACAGAGGCCTCCTGCATGGTACCTCATCAGTATCTTCAGGTGTTTCCCCATCACCCCAGATGACCTCCTGAATTGCCAGCTCCCCCAGATATTTGATGCCTTTGTTCCATCTAATTGGGTGACATTGGATAACTTCCCTTATAATAGCAGCTTTTTACAGCAGACAAAAGGCATTTCCAAAGATTTACAAGTATGAGCTCTTGTCCCAACTACCTTATCAGTGCCCCCATCTCTGGCTAACCATCCCAGCTGCTCTGCCTCTCTGCCCTCCAGGTGTACCCTATCCACTCCCTTGTCCCAGACACACAGCATCCAATCAATCAGTGATTCACCTTCATCACCAGCATAAACCTTAAATTTCGTCTCTCTTTCAGAGACACAGATTGGACAAGTATCTCAGCTTCCAAACTACTCTCCTGTGTCTTCTGACCTGGTGCTGACTCTCTTGCTGATCAGGCTTTTCTATTGTTTCTGCCTATGAATTTCTCCTCCCTGGGCAGGGTGGTCTGATTTCTTTAGATGCTTTCTGTGGGTTGTGACAGGGGTGACAAGGGATGGTTCAGAGCAGTGGGGGAGGTGTCCTTGGCAGTGGCAGCAGGAGCCACACCAGTGGCTCCCCAACCAAACTCATTCCTACAGAAATCACTTCTCTGCAGGATCAGAGGTCAGACAATAAAGACTGTACCAATACTGACTTCCACAGAAGACCCATCTACCTGGCCTCATGCTAGCATATATATTAACTATTTAAAGACAACTTTTAACTATCATTTTTCTTAAATACTCAGACACAAGAGTTTTTCTGCAAACAAATTACCATCCACTGTCAGTGTGTCACTATCCACAACTGTTACACTTAAACTTGGATATAGCCACTGAATGTTTATGGGTATTTTAAAAGTATCATAAGTAGTCATTAATGCACATACTCTTTTCTTCTGGTAGTCATTAAAAATTCAAATTCCAACAACTGCCAAGCTCACTGCAGTCTCATCTTAAGGGAAAACAGAGACAGAACTGACGGTCCTCAAAGAGTTATCTAGACAGCTCATCTTTAACAGGTTGTGACACAAAAAATTACAGACCCATTCTAGTAAGAAAGCAAAAGCTTGAAATCACAAAATATACTTGGTGTCTGGCACAATCATTACCAAGGAAGAGGAAAATAATAACACTTTGACAGATGTATAAATCCAGTACTCACTGGAAGAAGGGAAGTATAGACAAACAAAACATATAATGCTGTAATTTTTACCATCTAAATGAGGGATTGCATTCACCAAAAAGTGTTGGTCCTGAATTTTTAAAAGTTATGAGTCATCTCTTCACAGTCCCAAGGATCCAAACTGCTGACATGCTCCACTGCCCCTTTAGACAAGGAGTGAAGAGATTTGTGACTGCAAGAGGAGATACTTACTCCAAGCACCAATAATTTAACTAGCCTCAAGAGACCCTCCCATAATTTTATATAGAAGGTTAAACAGCCCTGCCTGATAAAAACAAAGTACCAGAGTTGCACATCATGATGCAGGATAGATACAAGAAGAAATTAATTCACACTCATTTTCAGGAAGCACTAGAAGAAGCCTGGCTAGAAAAAGCCTAGACAGAAGAAGCCTGTCCAGAAGAAGCCAAGCTTCTTCTGAGGGCCATTCATAGGTTTAGATTGCAAAAATACTAAGCCATTGATCAATTTTATGATTTTCAATGGGAATATTACAGATGACTTCAAACAAAGAGTATGTATCAAACACTAGAACTACTTAAGTGAAAGTTCATAGCTATGGTAGGACATTGCTTTGAATATTCCTTTTCTGTTGCTTCTCTGAAGCAGAGAGAGAATTATTCTGGAAGGTGAAAGCCTAGAGTTTCATCTTTTCAAGGTAAAAAAAAAAAAAAAAAACATACAGAAATAAATTATCACCTGAGCTCTGGACACCCATCAGTACTCTGTTTCTGTGTGCCTGATCAGAATCCTAAAATCCTGCCAAAGTCATCTACACACTCTGTTTGACAGACCTTGTCAGCATTTAGCAGCTTGCAGGTTCTATGGTTGAGCCTTTATCATCAGCTATTAAAAATACTAGACAGTGCCTAAGTTGTAATACCTAAACTTCAGAAGAGAAAACTAAAATTGTTTATCATAAGTTTGAACTCTAAAAAAGTTTCCCAGAGTCCTCAGACTATGGGGCTCTTTATAAAGCAGTCCATTACCTACTTTTGACAGCTGAGGAGGCAATTTATGAAACTGAGAGGCACAAAAGAGATGACAAAGTTGATTCTGACACAAAAGAAATTAAAATGTAGAGACTTGAAGTCCTGATTGATACAGTGAATTGAAAACAGCAGCCAACTTAGCTGACTCTGTGAGACACTCTGCTTAAACAACACTTCAGGTGATTTTAATGAACATTTCAAGGCATCACCACCAGCGGCGAGCAGCAGGAGCCTTGGAAGTGATAGAGAATTCATTAAAATTCTATTTATAGCCTACATGTTGTGTGACAATATAATCACATTCTTGCTTTGTATTGATGCTTATTACAGAGCCAGCATTATGTGACCAAATATCGGGTTGTCACTGGACACTTGGATGCAGTTGGAATCTTGGAAAAGGCAAAGATTTATTCCCATAGAAACTATTGCTTTTATTTTAATTGAATTATTTAATCACTGCTTCTGCAAGAGTCTAGATAAGACTCAATTCTGATAGGAATGTACTGCCACTGTAGGTAAGGTTGATTTTCAGATAAGACAAACTTGAGGGAGTTTAGAATCCAAGTATACATATAACAGAACATCAATAGAGACTCACAGAGCAGGGGAAAGATGCACCTTAGAAAAGTAGATGGCAAAAATGTTATTAGGAACTTCAGTTTGTAACAAAAGACTAAAACCTCACAAGTCTAGATGGCAGCCTTTGAGAAAAGGCAAAGAGTATCAAATCTGCTTCTGATCAGATCATCACAAGTTAACTCTTAGTGAGACCATTTAATTTAAAAGTCATATTATTAGGAAAGCAACATTCCATGAGGTTACTTAAAACACTTCTATGAACACCAGTTAAAAACACTGGGAACTGTTTATAATCACACACTTCTCATGCATAACTGTAGGCCATGGGTCTGCAGCTGTATAATATCCCTATGTGGTCAGCACAAGGAAATGATGAGACTTCTAGGAGACAATCCAGAACAGTTACATCAGGCTCTTGCTTTATTTTCTCCTTTGAGAAAAGCTCTTTCCTTCCACTGATTTACAGAGTCGAGGGAAATAAGGTAGCACAAAGACAAAACTAATTTGTTACTCTAGAGATAAAATTCTATCTTAAAATCTTTTCCAAACCAAATACCAAAGCATAGAGTGGTTTGGGTAAGAAGGGACCTCAAAAATCATCTAGTTCCAAACCCCCTGCCTGGGCAGGGAAATCTCCCACTAGACCAGGTTGCACAAAGCCCCATCCATCCTGGCTTTGAACACTTCCTGGCCTTAAACACATCTGGTTGCTGCATACTTCTATAAAAGAAACGAAGCTGCAGATTAGGGAAGGAAAAAAAAAAAAAAACAACTTCAAACTTTTATTTGAAAGTTGTCCCTAATTTGCTTGTTCAAGGAAGAAAAATTAAACACAGCACACGAAGTCAAAATCCTAGAGGTTACTTTTCCCAGCACATTTTCAGCGTAAAAGAATTGTTGTTGGACAACTTATTTCCTTTCTCTCTCTTTGCCCTCTGCCCAGTCTTCAGGAGTACCATCTTGGATTATATGGTCTCCTTTAGCGTCCTCAGATCTTCAGCTTTTGGTAATCTCCCTGTTCAAGTGATAGCAACAAGTTTGAAACGTAGAAAGCCACTATACCATTGCTCAGGTCACTGCAATCACCTGGCCCTGAAAAATCAAACTATGGATATTAATTAATACACATAAAGTTGTGCCCTGAAGGAACGAGGTCTTGAGAGCATCCTGAGTGATACCCAAGTATCAGAAGCCATGGGATCTCAGGTCAATGGAATCTCAATTCTCACATATACTGTGTCTTTATCACTTTCCTCCTTCATCTTCCTATTAGCATGCAATAGCAAACAGACACCTGTGTGAATTTATAAAGTAAGTCAGCCTTCAGATGCTCAATTCATTTGTGTAGACTTCACAGGTTTCCACTGCTGTCTCTGCAGGGAACTAAAGACCTGCACTCACTTCTCCATTATTAAACACAAATATATAAATGCTGCCTTTTGGTCTTAAAGTGATGATAGCACAGAAACTCAGTTGTGTTGCTGCATTGCAAAGAGTTGTTTAACAGGTAGATACATGAGGCTGAGTCAGAGACACTGCAGAACTCTAAATTCACTACTTCCTTCATTTAAACACTTTGGGAAATGGTTTGTTTCATGCTGTAACATATCTCCTTCTCCCAAATGAGACATTTCAGGTTAGACAAGCAAGATGATTGCCTCAAGCATCTGCCAAGGCTTCTGCATACCCAAGCCCCCTCCTCCTGTTCTCCAAATAGCAATGTCAAACAGCTGACTTCACAGTTGCTGGTTTTTGACTAGCTTGTTAGATTTGGAGATAGCTAGACAGACATCCAGTGCCCAGATGCTTACAGGAAGTTATTATTGGTAAAAGGAAAAGACCAACTACAGTCTAGAAGCAAGTGAATTACAAAAACAGCCTAAGGAAATCACTGAGGCCAAGACCTGTCATGAGGCCATAAGCACTGAGAAGATACACAGAACGTAAATGACATTCAAAGATCACAACCAAATAATCATTTTCCTTTTTTGTGTCTGCCAGAACTAAAACAGAAGAATACAGAGCAAGGGGAAAAAAGGCAAAAACTAAGCAAAAAACTTACCCATTCAATTGATGAATATCGTAAGTTTCCTTTCTCTAATTAAACTATTGCTAAACATATTCCAACAATCTTGCTGCACCATACAAAAACAAGAGCATTGACAGCAAAGGCTTGTGTTTCCCTGAGAGTACCTGGTGAAAGGTTTATTTTTAAAAATGTTTATTTTTACTTTGCCCAGCTGAAGTATACAGCCATGTATGCAACCCATTTAAGAAGTTTTTGAAAGCAGATGCTGGGAAGCTCTAAAGCACTGTATTTCATGCTTACAGTGCTATATTAGTAGGTCACTTCTTTCAGAATCTTAACAAGATTTATTATTTTATTAAGGCTACTTTCAGAAAACCCAATCAAGACATTGGCTCAGTTAATCAAGACTCACACTTTAGATTAAAAATATAGACTTACCTCCACCACACAGATCTCAGGCAACACTAAGATGATCACAGATTAAAAAACAAAACAAAATATCTCATCAGCTGTTTCAAGGACATTCATTCTTAAAACAGGATGGAATCTGTGGCAGTAGACTCTTGTGTTTCTAGCTCTGCAATCATGACCACCTGTACACCACTCTGCTCTTTGCTTCTGTATTTATATGTATACAATTTTTCTACTTATCCCCAGCATCAAGCCACTGATTTGATAGAAGTGCTTCATGTATTAATTTAATGTTTGGAAAGTGTTTAGACACTTTCAGCTGGAAAGTGCTCAAGGCAGACAGAGGATTACATTCCACTTTCTGCAGCTAACCTGCTTTTAAGGGAATATTAGGGTGGGGATTGCTCCTAGGCAGAGAACTCATACATTTAGCTTCAGCCTGAAAGCACTTCAAACTTCTGAGTTAGAGGATAAGCCCCTCACAGGGGAGATCTATAATGGAAAGGCTGAGCAGAAAGCACTATATAGCAGTCCTGCTGGTTGATACTACCATCTTCAGACAAAGTCTGCTATGGAGATTGTAAAGAGAAGACACAGTAAGTTACATTCAAGATATACCTGTAACTACAGAAGGCTCAGCTTTCTCACAAAAGCAACACTTGGGAAGAAGAGCTTAGTTTGCAAGGATCATTACTAAGGTCTAAAGAAAAAGTAGAACACCCACAGTAAAGTCCTAAGAGAAAAAGTACTTTCACCACAGCCAGAGAGTCACTTGAGAGCTTTAAATACCCTGCATTAATTCACCATTTAGTAAAGAGCTCTCTTTCATTAGATAGAAGAGCTATTCCAGTGTCCTTGCAGGTACAGAAAAAAACATGAAAGAGTCCATTCCATGAGAACAATATCCAAAACAAAACCATTTGCAAAAGTAAATCGGAGCTCCTGTTTATTCTGAACAGTGGGAAAGTGCAGTTAAGGATAGCTATGATAAACCTGAGAATACAAAACCCTTCACAACTGCACCGTGCTGTGTACTGGAAGCACTGCACAGCTAGCCTGACAGTGCACTAGGAAATAAACAAGAATATTAACAAAAATGAGTCACAGCCCTTATTTAGTCTAATCTGTGGGGCTTGCTGCTTCGTGCAACAGCAGAATGCGTGCTTCTGGAACCAGACTGCATCACAATTTTAAGGTTACAAATACTGAGATGTGTAACTCTCACGTTGTCAGAGTAGGGGGGCTGAGCACTAGATATTCCCTGCCTTAATCACTCTCTTGCTGTGTAGTTTTGGACAACTCAATAAGCTTCTGTTTTATTCAATCTCCTCACCCATGAAGTAAGATTAACTGCAATTCCTTTCTCCAAAGTCACAGGAATCGATTCTCAGTGAAGACTTGCAGTGACACTGTAGCAAAGCACACAGAGAAACTGCCACATCTTTCTTCTTTTAAAGACTCTTCTTTCCTCAATTTGTGTGCTTTAGACTTCCAAGGAAGAAAGGGTGAGTAGGAAACAAAGGGCTGTGACAGCCATGCTCTGTATAGGGCTGCTGCACACAGGAAGCAGCCAGTATCTCAGCTTCTTTCCATCTCAAGTGTCAGCTTTACTACACACAGACTAATTTCCAGAATTCTCCCCAGGAAGTTTATTAGTAGGAGAGAGAGAATGAATTTAACTCTACCCATGTAAGTCTGTAAATTGAGAGTGTATTAAAGACAAACAATTAATATGCAAATGCTGAGGCAGCTTCCTTCCCAACCTGCTGTGGCTGATAAGACAATCTACAGGGCATGCTGTCACTGACACGGGTCCATCTTCATACTGTGAATGCTTCCTTTTTATCAGTGATAGGATCTCCACACAGTCTGGCAAGTTCAGAGAAGATGTCAAAGGAAGGAAAAATTAGACGATTAAGAAAGGAGTCAATTGGTGTGATCCTGGGTCCATCCTACTAATGCCACTAGAGGCATTAGTTATAAACAGCTTTAGCCAAAAGAAGGCAGCTTCTCTGCCTAAACACAACTCATTATCTACTACGGATTTCTATAGTTTTATTAATTCTGGATATATGTTCAAACGCTACTTTGGAAGGATTAATAAATGAACACTACAGTATAATCCTGGGACAACAATGACACAATTCATGGAGCTGATTGATGTTCCAGAAATTAATTCTAGTTTGAAAAAGAAATGAAAGGTGGGTTTTTAAAAGGCATGCCCTTACTTAGGCAGCATGTACTTGGAAAGAAGTTACTTGACACAAAGAAGAATCACAATAATTTTATTGGAGAAAAGGATTTTACAAGTTTCTCTGACTTACAGAAGTTCATCCTCCATGTGAGTAATAGCAAGTTATCAGTCTTACTGAGAAGAGAAAAATTTAGCCATCTTTCACTGAGAGGAAATAGTCTCATGAAGGAGAGAGGTAAGGGAACAGCATAGCTACAAAAGAAAACAGTCTGCTAATCCTGATAAACAATGCAATGCTTTAAGAGAATTATAGCACAATTATGCCAGACAGGCTGCCACTGCTCTGCCTGTACCCATACTGAAATACATAATAAACATGAAGATGGGAATCTGAACTCTATCATACAGTAGCAATCAGGTATGGTGTACCCACGGTTATGCAGGGTCCAGCTAACAGGTAAAATTAATACCTTCTCCATCTAATTGTTTGTCAGAACATACAGCTCTTTCTTCTGACAGCACAAGTGTACATACTCTACGTACCCTGTAATTCTGGGTGAGCATTCACTCCTCCTGTGAGCACACACATAAGCTTTACCCTAGAGCCCAGCTACTCAAGAAATGAATTTTTACTGTGTGTGGTCTGAAGAACTGGAAACAAGTGTCAACTCACTCACTTAAACATGCTGTTTTGAACAAGTTGGGATACAGTTTAAGATTGTGAGCTAAGACTGAGAAATAATGTTAAAAAAAAAAACAAAAATAGACAAACAAACAAAACTCAATATGCAAGACTTCTTCCAACTTCAGCATCTACTTTCTAAACTATTTTAAGCAAATATTCCAAGGCTTTGAATTTTTCCTAATGGCAGAAGTAATTCAACACATTGCATGACCAGAGGAAACTAACTCAAGCCAGTCTTTGGGCAAGAAGTACTGTCATTTGATTTCTGCTATTCAACATGAACATAAACACACATTCAAGGGGAGAAAAAAATCCATCATTATATTCATCAAACTTTAGGATTCAAATGAACACACTGATACCACTTTGCAGTGATGAGGTACCCACTGTAACTCCCATTTTTTTTGTCAACAAAAAGCCACAATTTAAATGATTGTGCTCCTTACATCTATGGCTCAAGGACCAGCAGCTCAAATGAGTCAGAACATTGGCACACCACACTGAGGAAACTTCCTCTCTCACCTTGAGATTTTTCCATCAATCCTGTGCAAAGTAGTAAGAGTGAATTTATTAAAGACATAAAAGTAGGTTGATGGGATAATGACACTACTTTAGTGCTGCAACTCAATAATGAAGACAACAATCAGCAAGCAGATCAGATTTTCCACACAGCACTAATTAATTAATAGGAGAAAGGTAGAAGGGAAAGAAAACACATACAAAAAACCCAAAAACCAAAAAACAAAAAAACCCACAACAAAAAAACCCAAAACCAACCAATCAACCAAACAAAAAAAATCAAAACCAAAAAAACCCAACAAAAATAAAAAAAAAAACAAAAAAGCCAAAACAAACAAAAAAACCCAACCAAAAACCACACAAAAAAAAAAAACAAACAAAAAAAAACCCCAAAAAACAATGAACAACAACAAAATAAAATCTGAGACACTATGCCATCTCTGAAATGCTAATTCAATCATGGCTTACTCTAAAGAGGTCTATACAGCAGAAAGAGGTGTGGTGAAGGAGGAATTAGGACAGAGTTCTCCCCAGGTGCCTTTCTGTTTGTACAGGGTATAAACACACAGGGTTCCTCAGAGAGGAAGCAACCTCTTTCTTTACTCGTGGGCAGTCACATTTTTATTTTACCTTTTATTCCTTGAAGAAGCACTCAGAAAGCCTCTAAAAGTTGACCAAAATAGACAGCCATGCTTCCTATCTTGAGGTTGGACAGAAAAAATTTACAGATACGATACAACAAAAAAGCAATAAGGACCCAGACAGAAAGACAGCCAGGAGAAGCAGCAACAATACGAGGCAACTTTTTGGCAAAGTTAATATACAGAGTGCCAGAAAAGTGTTATTTCTCCTTAAGAGATAAACTGAGTGAATAAACACGAACCTCAATATTAAGTGGCTGTGTTCTGGTAGACATCCTGAAAAAGAATTATGAATAGCTCAGCTTCCCCACTTCTCTATTCATATGACTGTCCAAATCTACCATTTCTGTCGTAGCAGATGCACTGCGGTAGCTGAACACAGCACATTGTGTGACAGGAAATGGTACAGATCAAATAACTTTGAACAAATCTGGAAATGTAAGGTTTTCTTTGAGAAAAGGCCCTGGCCCCAGAGAAACTACTCATCTATTTTTATGCATTAGACAGCCTGGCACAGCATCTGCACGCTGCTGCTTCTTTCTCCTTTTTCTCCCTCCCTAATACTTTACTGTGCACAGAAATGAGTCAGTAGAATATTGCAGCCTATGGCTATGACAAAAATCTTCAGACTATTTTCATTCCTTGATGTTATAAAGTATCACGGATGTATTTGATATCCACAATCAAAGCTGTAATTGAAGCTAAGGGGGGAGAGGAAAAGGTCTATTTTCTTCATATGATGTAATGGTAGGTGAAACTAGCAACAACAATCTGCAAGCACAAGAATGAGGATTATTTCTGACACCATTTTCCAAGCCAAGATGATGGCAGGTGGATAAACAAATCAGTCTGGACAATCTCATGCTGCAGCATTAACAAATGCCACAAAGGACTAATGCTTCATGACTGCAGCATCAACTGAGGGATGGACAGTATGACTTATAGGTCTCTTCTACCTTTAACCCTCTTTTATTAAAGCTACAGAATCTAACAGCAGCCTGGGATTTATAAACTAATTCTGGGAGCTTAACTCTTGCATTAAATCTGTCTGAGATTTGTATTCCCTTAAGACAGGGTTTGCTTGCCCTGCAAAGCATAAAGTCAGTCATAGAATGAAACAGTCACAGAAAGAAGCAGTGTCATGGAGCTAGGTGGCAAGGAAAAAACATTGCTTATGCTTCAGTATTATATAAATGGATTTAAGAAATCCTTTCTTAAAATTAAAATGCAATGATCAGAACTCATCTGAATATAACACCAGTCCCTGGTGCAATTCTGGTTAACTGAAATTTTACCCCATCCTAAAATTCATGAAAGGTCTTGTTTGCCCTCCCTGAAGCAGAAGAATTTCTGAGAAAGCAATACTGGATATTCTCACCAATCTGAGAATGGGTCCAAAGGGTTGTTTTTTTTTTTTTAAGAGATACTGGAACTTTTTAAGACTTGAAAGTTAGGAAGGTACAGTGTAGGAAAGTAAGGAAGATGTATAGTGTACTACCACCACACAGCTTGAAATCTCATACCAGGGTGAGTGTTTCACTTTATGCAAGATTGGAGTAGTACTATTTCAACTTTTTTCTTGACCAGACAGTCAACATTCACATTGCTATTCTGAATAGCAACCAAACACACAACCAAACAACAACCAAAACATTAAGAATCTACTAATACACTCTCAGAACATTTTTTTCTGTGTTTCTCTGCAGCCCAGTGAGCCTGTACCCTGCCCCTATGCAGCCTATCTACTGTAGCACCAAGAGGTGCCATGTCTTCATCACCAAATGTTAGATCAAAGAAGCTACTTGTTGAGGTTTTGGGCTCATTTTTTTTTGTCTTGTTCATTTTGGTAGTTAGGTTGGGGGTAGCAAGGGAAAGGATGGTCAAAGTGTCTGAAAATGTACGAGAGAATCAGACCAGTGTAATAGGTTTCCCTGCCTTGAGAAGATAAGAGCAGCATCCAGCCGAGGTTAAAGATCTCCAAAGAGAGTTTCAGGTTCCTAGATAGATCTAAGTCTGTGGAGAAAAGGAAAATTAACGAAGGGGAAACAGAGAATTTCTTCCTCCCAACATGGATTTCAGCCACTGCCTTCCTACACTGGTATTGTCCCAGAATTTGACCTTAGGATAACCTGAATGAAGAAAGACTTAACCAGTCTCCATTACGGATCAAACTTTTCCCATCCCAAGATTATATTCAGTTGTCCTTCTAGTAAAGGAACAGCTCCTTGTAGTAAATATCCTACTTCACTCATTACTTTGAACTTTTCATGTATGAGACTATATTATTCTTAGTTACTGTATCTCTACTGCCAGAATATATTCTAGTTTTCTTCTATCTGTTACTTACTGTGCAGTCAATAGTATGCTTCCCCAGAAACACAGGTGAATTTTAAAAGAAGCAGAAAAGTAATGTAACTCCTAAATTTTCCACCCACAGCTGGATAGCTGCCTACAAGTGAATGGCTTAACATCATAGACATACTGCTTCTGTACACAAAGTAGTCCACAAATCTTCAAAATTAGTATGAGAGAATTCAGCTATTAATTAGTTCAATAATGAAAACAAAATCGGTAACTTTCTAAAACTATATGCTACCTGTGGTATCTAACAACACAGCCTAGAAGAAAACCAGTAGACATTAGTTTAGGGTTGTTGAACTCCAAGATATGGTCAATCCTGCAGACAGTTTCACCAGCATTACAAATGGTCCCTGGGACAATGACCCAAATGCACCCAATGCTTCTTGGTGTGGTGAAAGCAGTGGCAAAAGCTTCCAACACCTTTGGAGGTTTTCCATCAAGAAGTTCAGTTGATTAACCATACCATAGAGTACAGCATGATCTGCTTTTGCGCATGGTAGATCTACAGTGTACCTACCTCATCACTACTAAAGATCACCAAGAATTGTGAAGAAAAATGCTGTTCTGTCTCAGTGTTTCTCAAAATTGGAGGAGGGATTGAGACTAGAGAAAGAAAAAAATTAGAAAATCAGCCTGCAATGCACTGCTGAATCAGCATGAGCTAGGATAAAGCACTCTCTATCAGAGTGAAGATTTCAGCTTGGCTACCTCATAACACAGAAAAACAATCTTGCTTATAGTAGAGCAAGATCATGTTATCCATAGGCTTCTGAGGAAAAGCAATAGAGTGCAGTGAAAAGAGGCAATACTTCAACCTATATAAAGTAAAAACAACCAACAATATAACAAAGTCTTACAGTGTTAGATTCAATATAGTAAAACTAAAATAGCAGAAAGTGCCAAGTGACAGACATTAGGACAAAAAAGGAGAACAAGCATTAGAACTCTCACACTGCCTCATTACAAGTGTCTCTTGTTTGCACTTGTTGGTTTTAAATGCAGGGTTGGCAGGCTGTATTTTGTTTTCATGTTATTTAAGGTTAAACAGTTACTACAACCTGTTAGTAAAGTATGAATTTATATTTTAGAGTGGCAGAGCCCTTGCATGACAGCAGGCTGAGGGCAAGCTATGAACAGAATTGAAGCAAGATAATCTGGCAAAATAATTTATGTAAATAAATATAATTTACAAGTTTGTTACCCTTTACTCCCAAGAAAGAAACATTATGTAGGAGGGTGTTAAACTACAGTGTAATGTACAACTTCGTTACTACATTGTAATGATTTGAGGACTGCAAAGCTTAACATTTAGTGGTTTTTTTTCGAACAACCCACACAGAATGATAGTTTGGTTTGAAAGGGACCTTTAAAGGTTACCTAGGCCAACTCTCCCTGCAATAAGCAGGGAAATTTTCAACTAGATCAGGATGCTCACAGCCTCATCTGGCCTGATCTTCAGTGTTTAGAGGTATAAGCTATCTACCACTTCTCTGGCAACCTGTTCCAGTGTTTTACAGCTCTCATTGTAAAAGATTCCTTTCTTATATGTAGACAGAATCTATCCTTTTAGTTTAAAAACCGTTACCCCTCAGTCCTATTCCACCAGGTTCTATGAAAAAAACCTCTTTCCAGCTTTCTTATAATCCCCCTTTAAGTATTGAAAGGTAGAAATCAGGTCTCTCTGAAGCCTTTTCTCCTAGAGGCTGGACAATCCCAACTCACTCAGCTTTTCTTCACAGGAGAGATGCTCCAGCCCTCTGAGCACTTTCGTGGCCCCTTCTCTGGATTTGCTTCAACAGCTCCATGTCTTTTCCTGTACTGTCCAACCTGCTGGCCACACTTCTTTTGATGCATGAGATGGGTTGGCCTTCTGAGCTGTGAGCACACATTGCCAGCTCACGTGCAGCTTTTCATTACTCCCAAGTCCTTCTCCCCCCAGGGCTACTTTCAATCCCTTCATCTCACAGCCTGTATTGATACTGTGGACTGGCCCAGCCAATGTGCAGGACCTTATGGTCCTTTGCCATTTGGCCATGTTGAACTGCATGAAGTTCACATGGGCCCAACTCTCAAACCTGTCCAGGTCCCCCTGGATGGCATCCCACCCCTGAGGCATTGCCTGCTAACTTGCTGATGGTGCATTTGTGTGTCTTGCTGATCTCATTTGTCTATGTCATTGATGAAGATAATAAATGGTACTGGTCCCAGTAAGATCCTGGAGTGACACCATTCATCACTGATCTCCATTTGGACACTGAGTCATTGACAACTACCCTTTGGATGTGACCATCCAACCAATTCCTTATCCACTGAATAGTCCATCCATCACACCCATCACAGAACCATAGAATGGGCTGGGTTGGAAGGGACCTCAGAGATCATCAAGTCCAACCCTTGATCCACTCCCGCTGCGGTTCCCAGCCCATGGCACTGAGTGCCACATCCAGGCTCTTTTTAAATATCTCCAGGGATGGAGAATCCACTACTTCCCTGGGCAGCCCATTCCAATGGCTGATCACCCTCTCCATAAAGAAATTCTTTCTAATATTCAACCTAAACTTCCCCTGGCACAACTTAAAACCATGTCCTCTTGTCTTGCTGATAGTTGCCTGGGAAAAGAGCCCAACCCCCCCCTGGCTCCAGCCTCCTTTCAGGGAGTTGTAGAGAGCGATGAGGTCTCCCCTGAGCCTCCTCTTCTCCAGGCTGAACACCCCCAGCTCCCTCAGCCTCTCCTCACAGGACTTGTGCTGGATCCCTTCCCCAGCCTGGTTGCCCTCCTTTGGACCTGCTCCAGGACCTCAATCTCCTTCCTGAACTGAGGGGCCCAGAACTGGACACAGGACTCGAGCTGTGGCCTCACCAGGGCTGAGTACAGGGGCAGAATATCCCTGTATCAATTTAGAGACAAGGAAATTGTGGGGGACTGTGTCAAAGGTCTTAAAGAAGTCCAGATAGATGATGTCCATAGCTCTTGCCTTGTCCACTGATACAGGAATTATATGCACACTTTTGTCAGCTTACTAGGGCCAAGGAGACAACGAGCCTGCTTATCTATCTAAATAAGGCAATATTCAAGGTAGAACAACATCATCTGAAAACAGGCTTCAATCTAGGTTTCAACTGTGCTAACAAAGCAGTGAAGAAAAACAAGGGTTTTGATATGCCACATTCCTTTAGCTATGCATCTTCAAGAAGATTATTTTGAGAATATATTGCTGTGCCAACATCCTCCTGTCTTTAGGCTACTAAAACTGACCCTTACACTCCATGACCTGAAGCCACGCTACGAATGAGGTGACTTAGGAAAGCAATCCTGTACCTCCAGGAAAATAGATGTGGGACTGTTATCACTTTCAGAGGTCACAACCTCCATTACAGAGCCAAGCCAGACTGTGTGCCTGTACCTTGCTTCACAATCCAGCTCAAGCCCACTTTTTTCAGCAGTTTAAAACAGTAAAGTAGACTGGTCTGAAGGATGCAATTCCTGGTATCATCTACTACAGGAATAGTTCCCCACAGCAAAAAAGAGACTGTAGCTGGTAACATCTTAAGCTGTTGTTCCTAAGCCTTTCCTAACCTTTATTTTAGATTTCAGGACACAGCATAGAACAGGCAGTTTAGCAGCTGCATATTGAGATTTTGAAGGGAGTAGCTCTATTAGTACCATTGGGAAGGCTGACAGGAAGGGAGGAAATCAAAATTACATCTTTAAACTGTACTTCATATGCACTAAACAAAATAACTCAAGATGATCTTGAGAATCAAGAAGAACACCATTTAAACATTCTCTGCCTCCTTTATCCTCCAACACATCTGAACCATGGTAGAGTTTTACTTTTAAATTAAGAAGAGGTGCCTTCTCATATGTCTGAGGTAGGTAATGTCTAGCAATGCTTGATATTGGTTTACTCTTCTAAAACCAAAATGGTATGTAACACCAAACAGACATTGTGAGATGAACCCTCATTCCATGGAGTGATCAGAGGAGCTACCAAACAAGTTCTTAAGGAAAAAAATTCATTTAGTCACCACCTCAAGTGGGGACAATATCTATCTTGGAGGCACAGAGGAACTCTGTGGCACCCTTCAGGTATGTATAAAACAAAAACAAAACAAAACAAAAAAGGAGGTATTCCAGTGCCCTTTCTAAGTACCAACAGCATTTTAAAAGAACTAGTAAAACCTGAAATGGTTGGCAGTGACAAGCAGATATCATCCCCTCTGCTGCAACAGAGGGACTGGATGTTTTTTTCCAGTCCTTGGGAAGTCCTTGGGAAGCTAAGCATAAATGACAGACTTTGGCTCTGTGTGCTTGGGTTTGTTATTCTTCATGCAGGGGAGGGAAAGGTGTTGAGTAATGAAGGGCTTCAGAAAAAAAAATCCCTGTTTTATATCAAGGGAAAGCAGATGAGCCCCATGCCAGAAAAGCCAGATTGTAAGAGACAGAGTTGCACTCTGGGACCACTTGCAAAGAAAGCTGGTACCAATTGTGATTCATGCTAGCACATATGCTTCTTTTGGTCTTTGAAATCTCAGTCAAGGACTCCATAATCCTAGAGAAGAAACTCTAAAAGAAAGAGTAAGACAAACAATAAAGACATTTTCATGTGTAAAAAGCTAAATACTGCATTTGTTAAAGGGACATACACAGAACTCTACCACAATGGAGAGCTACCAAGCAGGAAACCTAAATTCAAATACCAGGTGCATCCAACTTGTGTGAAGACCTTAAAAGAGCTGTTTTCCACATCCAGGTTGTTGGAATCCCTTACTTATGTTTCCAGAAAAAAGCTTCAGGATATTTCTGAGCTACTAGATTAAAGTGTTCTATAAACAACTTTCATCAGAATTCTTATTGCGAAACAAATTAAGATTTTTTAGTTAAAAAAAGACATGTACATTATATTCAACCTATGTTAAAAGCCATAGGTCGTGTTAAAAAATACAAGCAGAAAACAACTGCCTCCAAATGTTTCTATTCTTGTATTTTTTGCCATTTGTAAGGTAAGAAGGCAAATTAAGGATGAAGTAGCCATTCCTCTGATGTGCTCATGGGAAACATACCTTCGAACATTACTTTAACTGCAGTTTTCAATTATATATTATTTAATACAGCAGCAACACTTTGCATCTTACACCAGTGCTGCTCTTATTAATGAACGCTGCAGTGCCTTGAGAAAAAATGGGGAGAAGTGCTTTCAGCAGAATCATTACACATTAAAAATTAAGGAATCAAAAGCAGCACAGCTCAGCACCCTTGTGATAAACATACTTTTCATTTAAACAGATCTGAAAGAGCATCCTACCGTTAAAGCTGGTAACAGATTGCTACAGTGTGAACAGCATCACTTGTCAGGATTTAGTCATCTTCTCTTTTACACTCATGATGATTAAAAAAAAAAAAAAAGGGGGGGGGGTGATAAAAGGAATAAAAAGGAGGTAAGCACTAGCGAATCGTAGATTAAATAACTGATTTAATCCAAATGGCTTTTCAACAAAGATGCCATTAGAAAATCCAAAATTTCAATTAAGTTATTACATAAAGTTTCTTCCTTCCCTTTCCTAACAAACTACTGTCATCTTTTCTCTCCAGCTGGACTGCAGACCTCATGAGGAGCTATAACAAATTAGTTCACGGCTGTGTGAGCTTCTGCTTCATTACACAGCATAATGATAATTCAGGGAAGAAACTCCAACCCCGCTCTCTTTACATCCCCTCTAAATCCCTATAGGAAGCACTGTTTTCTGGTGATTTTGTTAATGGATAGGAAGTTTATCTCATGTTCAGTCTTTTATGAAAACATTCTAATTGCTTTTAATTTTTCAAATAAATCAAATGAAAGATTGATGGCTGAAAAGATAAAATGAAAAAGTTGGAGTAAAAAAAGCCTATTCTGTTCCAAAGGCAACATACAGAATTAGAAATACTGTCTCAAAAAGAGCCTACTACATCTGCATGCATTCAGCCAGGATACAACCTTAAAGGTGGTGAGCAGAGGTCCTATCTTCTCAGCACAGACCAACAGCCTAGATACAGAAAAAACCCACAGTGATTTTTTTTCAGAGCTAAGATTGCATGTCCAGTTTAGCTGCCTTTGGTCTTTAAGAAAAATAATAAGTTTATCTCACGAGCTTGAGTAAGTGTACACCACCATCTTTGAGCCTCAGTTGCTATCAGGCTGTAATTAAGCTCTGATCCAAAACAGTACTTTTTCAAAAAAGATTTCAAAGCACTGCCCTGTAAAATACAATAAGGTGCAAGAGTCACCATCACGTTATCAGTAATCAGGGAGCTACTGATGCCTCAAATGTTGCACCACCTTAGAAGCACCAGTCTGTAATGGCAAAACGCCTCAGGCAGCAGAGGCTGGCTAACATGCAGATGCACTTACTCAGGATTTTTGAGTCAGTGATAAACATACACCATTCCCCTTGGAGTACTGCAAATATATATATAGCATATGGCACAACATCTTTCAACTCTTCAGTTGGGGAATATCAACAGTTCATAGGCAGAATGTGATCCAACCACCTCATACAGCTTCATTCTTGTTCTCTAAGTAACACTATGAATTCTTGGCTGCTGTGGCAGGGAGCTGTTTCCAAGCTTTCCTTTCATATATCTGCAGGGAAAATAACTTTGAGAACTAGTATGTGTATCAGCTTCCTTATTTTTTCAGCCATCACTCTGAAAGCCTTTTGAGACTGTATGCAAGGCTGCCCTAAGTGCATGCATTAGACCTAAGTTGCTTTGGCCTCAGTTTCTCTCTCAGCTGGGGGAAGAAAGGGACCTGCAGGCAACACAAGCATCTCTAGGCTTCCCTGAGAATCTGCTGCTGTCCCAACACTTTCTAGTAGGTCTTTTTATTGTCACATGCAGAAAATTGTGTTTACACAGTTCTCAGTCCCACAAACATGAAAACAGTTTCAGATGTCCATGCACACAGAAGAATTTGCAAAACCCTGTACAAGTAAAGGAGGAACCCCAGACCTCTCAAAGATGGCTTGGTCACAGCAGAAAATATTTTCTGATCTCTGAATCTGACCTAAAGCTTCCTTTTTGCAATCTTCTGTATTCAACTGCCATGCATACCATTTACCTTACATCAAGGTGATGAACTTTTTGGGGACTTTCAGAGCATGTGATATTGCAACAAGAAGCAATTTTAGAAGAGGCACTGGATTGGTGGCTTTATATTCACATGAACATGCCACCGGCTACATCTTTCTGCATTATTTATGCCATAAAAGACAACAGAGAAGACAGAGGTAGTGGGATGGTGAGTGCCAGACATCTGACAGAAATATTTTGTCTAGTATTTTTTAAAAGCCCCGCACTGTAATAATAAATAATTTATAAATTCAATTTAATTCATTAAAATTATTTATTTTAGTACTAATGAGCTTAAAACCAGATCTTTACCAGTAGAGTCATGAATTTTCCCAATATAGATGAAAACTGTGGAACTGCTTTTGGTACAATGTATCTAAACGCCACAGCTCCAGTTTATTTTAATATTTCTAGAGCAACCACATCTAATTTGCTTTTCAATCAAGAAGAGGGCAAATAAGCATGGACATCTTTCCTTGTGAGCTTCTGTAGCTAAACTTGCAACACAGGATCTTAAACTACTCTGACAAAGGCAGAACATAGAAAACAAACCAGTATTTCAGGAAAACTAAAGAAAGAAAAATATCCTGTTTTTTTTTTTTTTTTTTTTACTAAAACATTGTTCAAAGTCCCTCTGAATTCTCTGACATTTATTCATGGACAGAGACTTCATTCTTTCCCAGTAATTGCTCTTTGAGATTCAACAAAAAGTCCATGAAGCCAGAGAAAAAGCAATAGGATACCAGTAAATGAAGCATGAGTCATTATCATCTGCCATCACTCAATCACATGAATGCAAATCCTGGCACAAACCTAGACATTAAATGCACTGATGACACTGACTCATAGGGTGCAGAAGTTAACCATCAATACAGTCATCATAGTCTCTATACTTCAAGCTTCAAGTGCACTCAGTAATGATGAGATTCTTCATGCTCTAGACAAATTCAGCAGTGGAAGGCCTGAGGCTTCACATCAATTCAGTCAGTGTCAATGGCTTTAAAGAAGAAAAAAGGAAAAAAAAAAAAAAAAAAGCAGACCTACTAAGAGCTTTAAATCCTCTCAGTGAGAACCTCAAAAAGCTTGGAGTTTATTTCACCTTTTACCCATTCAAATCCACTAGGGAAAAGGAATCAAATAAAGCAAAGGGTTGTGTGTTAACAGATTCTTCTCTGAAAAAACACACTAAAATTCCCAAGCAAACAAACCAAAATAATCATCTTCCCTCATCCCACAATGAACATTAGGAGAAATCACATCATAAAACATATCAAGACAAGAAATAAAACTGAGGCTGTGGGAAAACAACATAGGTATATTGCTGCATGTATGTAATGCATGTACAGTAATCTCTTTCAAAAACATGCTTTTGCCTGATGCAATTGCTAAAGGGAAATGTTTTTGTACTTATGGGAAAGAGGAAACAGAGGATAAAATTCTGATGCTTTTCAAGTCAGCAGAAGTTTTGAAATCAACTTTAAATGGAACCACTATTTAACTCGAAGAGAAGCTAAATTGAAGATTTAAATTCATCAGCATAATAAACGTAGGAACGGTTTCTTTGGAAAAGTGTGGTAACAAATTCTGGTTCACTGAAGATTGCTACCATCTCCTCTGTCACAATTAAAGATCAAGTCTGTAATTGAACCATAAATCTCCTTTGTTGTTAGAGAGAATGACTGAATAAAACAAACCAGTATTTACAGTAATATTTGTAGCAGCAACAAAACAAAGTATTATTTCAAAGTCAAATTATAATGATTATTCATTAAAATCCACATCAGGAAAAAAAATTGAAAGAAAGAAGAACATAATGAGGAACAGCTCTAAAAATTGGGAGTCCTTGGTTCCTCGTCACAAGTTCTTAAGGACAACATTGGTACAATTAATAATCAATGAATTAATAACCTTTCAGAAAGAGGAATTATCTACACTGAAAGTACCCAAGAAATTCTGAAGATTATTTTAATCTGAATTAAAAGCAGCTTTCTAAAAACTCTCTCAAGATTATTAAATTTTGAGTCACTGAGGTAACACTGCAACACAGAACTATGAGAAGACAAAGATGAACTCTGTGAAACTATACACAGGAGTAATGGTCAGGGTAGGCCCTGGGAGACCACCTCTAATAATTCTTAAGAAACAGTGATGCTACAAATTGTTTCATCTCTTTCTACACTTGGAATCAAGTACCTGACCTCTGGCCTTGCAGTTGTAAATGCAGGTCACTCTTTGGCATCTGAATTTGCCCAGTAATAACTAGGGGGGGTTCAAAGCAGTGACAGGCATATGGCACTGCATGTTCCAAACTTCATTTCATAGAATCATAGAATGGGCTGGGTTGGAAGGGACCTCAGAGATCATCAAGTCCAACCCTTGATCCACTCCCCCTGTGGTTCCCAGCCCATGGCACTGAGTGCCACATCCAGGCTCTTTTTAAATATCTCCAGGGACGGAGAATCCACTACTTCCCTGGGCAGCCCATTCCAATGTCTGATCACCCTCTCCGTGAAGAAATTCTTTCTAATATCCAACCTAAACCTCCCCTGGCACAACTTGAGACCATGCCCTCTTGTCTTGCTGATAGTTATGCAAGTTTATGCAAAGTTTCCTTCCACTTTACACTGATAGTTGTGAGACTATGCTGGTCTTGGCTGGGATTTTCTGCATAGTGGCTAGTAGAGGCAGTATTTAGGATATACACTGGAAACAGTGTTGATAATGCAGAGATGCTTTCACTATTGCTGAGCAGTGCTCACACAACCAAGACCTTTTCTGCTTCTCACCTCACCCCACCAGTGAGCAGGCTGGGGGTGCACAAGCAGCAGGGAGGGGACACAGTTGGGAAAGCTGACCCCAACTGATCAAAGAGATATTCCACACCATATGATGTCATGCTCAGCATATACTGGGTGAAGAAGAAGGAATGGGGGGAATGATGATGGTTTTGTCTTCCCAAGTAAGTGTTACATGTGATAGAGCCCTGCTGTCCTGGCTGAACACCTGCTTGCTGGTTGGAAGGAGTGAATTCATTCCTTTTTTTGTTTTGCTTTGCTTTCCTTGCATGCATTATGTATTAAACTGTTGATCTCAACAATCAATCTTGATCTCAACCCACAGGTTTTCTCACTTGTAACTTTCCAGTTCTCTCAGAAGAGGGACAGCGGCCAAGCAGCTCTCTGGGGGTCAGAACTACCAGCTAGGGTTAAACCACAACAGAGAGAAACTCACCAGTGCATGTCAGTGAGGGGAGCAGAAGTGCCAGACAACAGCCAAAAGACAGAGCTTCCCAAGACAAAGACAATTCATTATGCTTTTCTCAAGAACATGCAAGAGGAGTACAGTGGGACATAGAAGTGCACAGGATGATGGGTTCTGTGGAATACCACTCTTTTGAGGATCTGCAAATGTACAGCTCTTCCATGCTATTAACTTCACAGGACCAAGTCACTGCATGAGACCAAGAAACACCAAATGGAACCAAGCACCATAGTTTTGTCAATTTTGGTCTTTGCTTGAACTAGGAGTGTGCATAAGGAAAAAAAACTTTGATGCCACTGATTATTATAAAGTCCTACTGACACAGCTTTGCTGGGCTATGCAGAACTGCTTTGGCACTCACTCAATGGATATACAACAGACCAAAGAACAAGGGGTAATGACTTCAAACTGGAAGAGAGTAGATTTAGGTTTGACACTAGGAAGAAATTCTTCACTGTGAGGGTGGTGAGACACTGGCACAGGTTACACAGGGGAGCTGTGGATGTCCTCTCCCTGTAGATGTTCAAGGACAGGATAGAGAGGACTTAGAGTAAACTGGTCTAGTGGGAGGTGTTGGAACTAGATGATTAAGGTCTCTTCCATCCCAAACCATTTTGTGATTGTGATTCTAGTAGCTCCATTCTTGCTTCCCTCATTAAACACAAAGGGTTGTGCCAATTGCTTCTTCACCCTGAAGCCTCTCATCTGAAGACACAAAAGGACCTCAGTGTGGTTGAGGATTGCTGGGAAAGATCATGAGGAGATGGGGCTGTGGCACTATCAGCATGCTGATGTGTTCCATTTCTGCATCACCACTTCCACAATGACTGAAATTAAGAAACAGTTTTGTCATGTCTAGTGGGACATAGAACTTGGAGGACTATCTAGTGGCAGCTAGTAGAGCTACAGAAAGCTACTTGAAGGATAGATGTAAAATACCACTGATCAAAGGCTGACTGCTTTACATAGGATACATGAGCAAATATTTTGGGGAGGTTTAGAATCCTAACAAAGGCAATCTTTATCTAACAAAACAAAAATCCTACCTTCACATTTTATACACGAGGCTTCTCCCTCCCCCAAAAATTACTTCTGTGCTTTAGGTTGCAAACTTTCTTACATTTGACAATCAAGACTCAGATTTTATTTCTTGTACCCAACAACTCCAGCAAGACACATGCAGTGAAACAAATTAAAGTTACGACACCAATATCCTGATATATGTTAATGGCCACAAACTTTACTGCAGCATCTTTGATAGGTAAAATATCAATTCCCTCCTGTCACCAAAGTTGGGCAAAAAGCCCTTCCACAGGTACTCCTTATTATTTCTGTAAATACTACCTTTGCTCTTCTTATGCTGAGAGGGTGATAGCTTTCCTGTGGAGATGCCTTCATGGACTGTATAAAATTAAAACAGGGGGCATAACAGATTTTGTTAATGATTAAACAGGCACACTGATACCTGGTTCAAATTGAACTTAACATTTTGGGTTGCTCATGTCAATTTTGTGAAACAGGGGGGGAAAGGTAATTGTCAATTAATGAGACCATTGGCTTTGGGTTGGTGGAAATCAATAAAGTGAAACAATATGAAGCTATACAATCTTAATCAGTATGCTATAATGAAAAGGCTTTTAGACAGATGCACAGAGTAATTGGCTGTTCCCTCGTGGCCCATCCTCTAAGCTATACAATAGTTCAATTAAAATATAACAACAGTAGCAACATAGTTGTTCTGCAATTTGTTTGGGGTTTTATATCCACTAGGTTACATTTGCTAAATCAAAAGTTGCAGACACTGAAAGAGCACGCACAGAACAGTAAAACATGGATCAAAATCAGGTCAGATGCCTGAAGTTCACTATGTTTCTAATTGTATGTACAGGCTTCACCACAGATTTCACATCTCTTGGGTTCCACAAGAAACACAATACTGCTGAAGTAGAAATTCCACTTTGTAACATGTTGTAAAATCCTGTCAGGAAAACTTCACATTTTTCATAGGAGAAATGTGGCAAGTTTGAGATTAAATCTGCTTATTGCCACCAAAGAATAAGAATTCACATCATCTTCCAAAATGAAGAAGAAATACTAAGAGATCTTCGAAAGGATCAGAAAGGTTGGATGAGTACAGCACTAAAGAGCATATGACCAGGAAAACATTTCCAGCCACCTTCCCTGCAATTCGTGATTTATGGTAAAATGAAAGGATTGTATCAAAGCAGTCATCTTAAGTTACAAGTACAAGAGAAGTTTGTGAAGGGAAATTAAAAGATCTGCTGCAGAGTGTCCCCAAATGTGTTAGAAGAATGGTCCACATTTCCTCACCTAGAACCTTTTGAGTTTGTTATTGACTAATGAATTCTTAGACTAGTTTTGCAGACTAAAAGATTTTATAATACAAGGTAAGTTACAAAATTTATGACACACTTGCACAGCATGTGCAAGTTATTTAGTGACTGCTAAATAACAAAGTATAGGGGGTTTGGTTGGCTTTTAAATGACAAACTATCATATTGCTTTCTCTAAGACTGGGCAGGATGCCCATATTAGAAGCTGCTCGTAAGAGAAATATCTTTTAGATCCTAATCTACCCAAACATGCTCCTCTTTTACTCCTAAAAGTTTAATGGGAACCCATGAGAAGTTTAAAACAACAACAAAAATATTTCTTTGACAAGTTAAAAATTAAGCTAAAGTATTCTTTTTTAGCACATGCTAGTTTGAAAATGTTAGGCTCAGTACCTTAATGAGTTGGTAATTTGGACCCAGAAAGGTAGAAGAATGAATGGCAGAATTGGAAATTAAGCTGTCTTCCCAAACACACACATATACACCCCAAACTGCAGCTGTGACCCAGTGAATTATGTCCCTGTTAAAAATTCTAGCTGATTAGCTACCAGAAGAAAGCCTATGTTTCACTGAGGTTGCTCTTCAGTAATCCTATAAAACATACAATAAATGTATTTTAGATTTCCTTAAGTGTGGTAGGTAGATGAGAAACTAATACTACATAGACAAGCAGTTCTTATGAGGCTAAATGTTTAGTCATTGTGACAGAAGTGACCCAAAAAACATTTGAGCTACAGAAGACAGCACATTTCATTCTAATAGAAAAAAAGAAACAATTTTAGTTGATTTTGAGATCTGGACCCCCCCATGTACACTTAGGCTGTGCCATGCCATTTATTTTTTCCTCTTATAATGAGGAATAACACCAGGTTTTTACTTTCAGGCATCCAGATGCCATGATCTCTGATACAGCAATGCCAGAGAAAGACTAGGGTTGGCAGAAACAGGCAAATCAAATGATGTGCTTGAATAGCAGTGTGAAACTGTGCTGTGCTTAGTAAGGATTAAAATTCCCAAGATGATTCCAAAATATTATTTAAGCCCTCTGAGAAGAACGGGTATGGAAGAGGTGTCAGCATTTCATTAACAATCCACTTATTATCCACCACAAGCTGGAAATACTACAGCACTTGACATCTTGTTAATGTCAGAATCACTCGTTTGATTACAAATAGATTTTCACCCTCCAAACTGATGTGAATCCTAAGGTTTGGGAACATCACAGCATGTTGGACAATGTCACACAGGCCATTACAGTTTTAATACACAAGCTAAGCAGCAGCACTGCTACATTTCAGAGAGATTGGAAAGCTGTGCTTGAATAGCAGTGTGAAACTGTTTAATTAAGGTCATTTTTTAAGAATTATTGAACTTATTAAATATAATGTCAGGCTTGAAATTAAATACCCAAATGTATTTTAAAAAAAAAAAAAAAAAAAAAAAAGAGGGAGCTACTTCAGTGTCTATATAAACTGAAGTAGGGCACAAAGCAAAGGGATGTGGGAGAGGAATCCATACAAACCACATCAGAAATCTGGTCTGGAAATTAAATCTGGTGGAAATAATGATTCAGAGTGCCACAGTTGTTGTTCTAGTGCATGAAGCATATCAGCCATCATTCTATGGAGAAAAAGGAAAACTAGAAGTATAACTGTTATTCTAGGGAAACTTGTAAAAAAGGCAACAGCCTTTCAGAAAACGATGTTTTTGTAGTGGCTATTTCTTTTATCCTTTTACAGACATTCTTTTTGGACTTTACAAAATTAAAAAAGTTTTACTGTCACTGGAACACTTAGCAGCTCTATAGCTGCCATATTTGTTAAAAAGGGTACAAACTCTACAACCTAGTGTAACATTTACAGGACTTGTTAAAGGTCAGCTGCAAATGGTCATGGAAACTATGAGGCAGTGGCAGGTTGTCTTTTGAAAGTGAAAGGAGGAAAGAATCATTAAAGATAAATAGGGGAAAAATTGCTGTAATTCCAGTAGCAGCAAGTGGTGCAAAGAAATTAAACCATCCTACCCTGCCAAGCATCCTGGTTCTCCTGCAAATATCAAAGCTTTTATCATGTAGCTCTCAAATACCAATACACTGTATCTCTGTATTGCAAAAGATTCTACCACTCTGCAAAATTCAGTGGAAGAATCTTCACATTTTGTAACAAGATATTCATACACATCTCTCTTATAATTAAAAAAAAAAAAAAATCCCACTGTATGACCATTAATTTTGATATGAAGTCCAGTATATTTTATGTCATTCCCATGTTAATTTCCTAGTATGCCAAAGTTTTCTGTTTTTAGTAACAGCACAGCAGACATTGACAGGGAGAGGCCAGTCTCAGAAGATGTATTTGAGACTTAGGAGGTCTTGTGAAATTAAGATAAAACATGAAATTAACATTGAAGTCTCTTCAGCATCCAACCACAGTCCTGTGAAGTCACCATTTGCCACCTTAGAAAAGAGGAAAGGTTAAAGACAAACAAACAAACAAAAAAACATATTATTTAATCATTTCAGCTTCTTAAACCACTACCAACATGCCTGTACTTTGTCAGCCTTGCAGGAAAAGCAAGAAAACATTGGCAGATATCACAGGTTTTGTGTAAGAGGTTTATACCTTCCTGTTTTAAAGACTCCTGAATGAGGAAGCTGAGATAATCAAGCAAATCCGAAAGAAGTCATCAACAGAACTCCAAATGTTATCACTGAAGCACTCTCACTGCTCAGATACACAAGCCTCTTAAAAGCCCTAGCTCCTGAAGCTTTTTGTCCCATGATGTCTGTTTGAATGACATCCCAGCTGAGTTCCTGAATTTCACAGGTACTGCAGACTATAGATCAGAAAATGCTTTTTGTGGTTGACTTGGTTTGCAGTGTACTGATACCCAAGATCAATTTAACTCTCCAATAGACCAAGATCTAGAATGAGACACAGTATTGCACTTCAAGCTTTTACTAAATTAAACTGGGGAAAAACAACACAAAGATGCAGCCTACCTCACCTGAGCAACTAGTTGTCCAAAAAACCCAAAGAATGTTTATCCACAAGAAGAAACCATGTTTTAGAGATTCTTTCTGTTCACTGGGAATTGATGATATTGAATTTCAGAACGATTCTCTAAAGAGACTTATATCATCTAACAGTGGCTACCCACCTTTATGTGGGCTTCCCCTAGCAGGAGAAAGAAATGCTTGAACAGTAGGATTGCATTGGCAGAAATGGTTTGTGTGACAATTTTCAAAACATTTGTGTGCTGGAACACTGTTCAGCACGTAAGCTGCTAAGGTTAGAATGGAAAATTTTGTTACTCTACTGAGGCCAGTGTCCACATGTCTGTCTTTCTCATCACTCCCTCCTCCTTTATTTCTGGATGCTCTCCCATCACTATATCTGACACTTAATTTAGTCATTTCCTGAATATGTTTTTGGTCAGTAGCAAAAGAACTGCAGAACAGAAGTGCTATCACCATCTGTCCTGACCCAAAACCTGCCTGTAAAAACCAAAACCTCCAACAGACAGCACAACTCATAATGAATGACCCAAAAATAGTGGGCTAATATAATGACTGTTTAGTGACCAGAGCAAGTGAGTGCCTCATTTGTGACTGAAAAAAACCCTGAGGGTTTACAAACCCTCTCATTATGAATTTTTTCTCTACAGATGCTCTCCTCACATTCTTAGTTTTTGTGTTTGGGTTTTTGTAAAATTACTGATTTTCACGGTTACAGATTTGATTGTGTTTGCATATTTTGAAATACACTGTCAACATTAATGTTAAATTCTTTAGCATCAGTTCAACTCTCTTACTCTTCTCTTCCTGTATTTCCCACTCTTTCCCCAGAGCCATACATGAGGCAAAAGTAGTTGTAAAAACAGATCTGTCAGCAGTATTTTGAAACAAAAGCTTATTATAACTGCTCCTTGTAAAAGACTGGCTATTACCACTTTCAAGGATATCCACATGACAAGAAAACTGTACAAAATGAATTCAGCATATAAGGATAATGATAAGGAATGTATCTGCAAGCAAAAGATTCATAAAATTGTGTTACAGAACAAAACATTAGTCAGATTAGTGGTGGGGGAATGTTTTTCACTGCTTTCCTCCCCCTCACCCCCGCCCCTTCTTGAATTTTTTCAAGTAAAACCACATTTATTCCTTTTACTTGTGATTTCAGCCAGTAGAAGAAATTCATTACTCAAGTTTCATACAATTCAGTAACCTTCCCTCCATCCTACTGTTACACATACATCACATACATGTTAGAGTGCAAGACTGAAAGTGAAAATATTTCTTGAGCTAACTCTGTGGTTGATGGCACTTTGCTCCTGTCAGTGTTGCAAATGGAGTCTCCCACAGTGTACTTGTCTGTACTGAGAGAGAAATTACTCCTGCCCACTAGTCCCAGAATGGATGAGGTACAAAATTAATTCCCATGATGAATAAATAAGAGTTTAAAAAGGTCAAGACAACTTCAGTGTCTGCTGGGGGAAAACCTCATTTAAGGTCATTCTTGTCAAAATATTGACTAGAGTCAGTTTTACCTATCTCTTCCCTTCCTGTATTTCCTCCTTCCTTTTCCTAAAGTCACTCAGCTTCACATGTATTTACTGCTCTACTTTTTAACACAGCATTGTTTTCTCTAGAAAAGTAGGATATCTTGCCATGTTATAATCAAGACAGCTTTATTTTCAAATAGTGTTCACTCCAAATTTAGCACTAGAAATGGAAAAATACATGAGGTGAGGTGAGGCTCACTCCTCAGGCCCTGCCTTTAAAAAGTGTGGAACTTCTAGCTGTCAAACAAGAGGTTGAGTCCTACTTCTGGAGGGCTGAAAGGAAAAATCTGACCATAATTTTTAGAAACACAAGCTAGATCTACAGTTGAAAATGGCTGTGCAATTCAAAGACTCTTCCCCTATGTACCTACTGTAATGGCCTAAATGTAATCCTGATACTCCAAGTACTAGTAGATTGTTTTCCTGTCTACTCATTACTCACAGATCTGTTTTCCAGTGTGGCAGAGAGATGTAATTTAACTCAATTGACCATCTGAGAACAAGAACTTGTTTAGGAGCAAGTGAAATCAGGGTATGGCTGGCTTCTCTGAAGTAAAAGATTTCTTATAATCTCAAATAAAACCTGTGACTACTAATGGGCTCCAACTAGGTGTTTCAGATAGGCTGTCAGAATACTTGTTTTCCAAACTGTCCTCACAGGACCCTCCTCATCTCCATCTGAGGTCCTAATTTTTTTCTTTTATGCTGCAGAAGGAAGGGAAGTCAGGTGAAAAAAACATTCTGATTGTTGACTCTGAAAAAGACAGAAGTTATCATAATTTCACAGTCATTTAAAAGAACTGCTGATACGTCATGGAGCCTCCAACAATTTGGAAACACTCTTATTTGTTCCATACTTTAAGTGTATTTATAGATTTCTTTTTCTGGCTGCAATTCATGACAGCAGCAGGAAAATGTGTGTATGCCTCCTCCCAGCAGCTCTCTTGCTGCTGTTTTCCCCCTACTCTAGTCACAGTCCATGATTCACAAGCATAAAATTCATTCCCCTGGAAAAAAAAAATAAAAATCATGCCAAGCAAAAGGACTAAAATCTCAACTTGGAAATGAGCAGGTACATTTCAAGAGCTTTCCCCTGCACCTGTCCCAAAGGAAAAGAAAGCAGAAAGCAATGTTCAAGAAGAACAAGACCTGCTTACCCCTTCCCCAAATTACCTTTGAAGAGGTTCTCACAGAGTCACTAATCAATCAAGGAACTACTCTGCTTCAGGAATAAACCAGCAGGCAAACTATAACAAAAGCATTCCAATTGCAGAGCTGACAAAAGGAATACAGCCCTACCACAGCAGCAACCACTGCACATCCCAGTGAGGGGGTGAGGAGTGCCCACCTTCCCAATGGAAAGGAGTGCACTTCTGATGGTTCTTCCTTCCAGAAGGAGTTTGTGGGGACCCTCTGAGGCCATCCAACTCCAGGCTATGCCACACGTGTGATGTAGATGTGAATTTTCAAAGTGTTTTTAGTAACATTGCACATCTATCTGGAAACAGGGCAGAGGGCACACTTGGCTTTAAGTGGAATTGAAAGTGCCCACCGAATCCGCAGAGGTTTCTTGGTATGCTGTGAAGCACATTTCAGGTCTGAAAATAAAGCCAAGACTTATCAAGACTTCAGCAATGGCTCTTGTGTGTGCTAGTTTTTTATTCTTTGGATATTTAGTACCCATAAACCCAGCTCCTTGTCTGGGTAACACTTCCTTTAAAGACATGCTGCTGCTGACTTGGAAATGTGGAATGATTAACACAACAAGGTCCCCAGCAATCGAGAGGAGGTTAAAAACTTTAGTGTAAAGAGGAGAATGAAGTAGGGAACCAAAGACAAAAGCAGATTTTATGACTTTTCAAGTTTGATTTGGTTGCTTTAAAAAAAAAAAAAATCAATTCATTATAAAATAAGTCCAGACACACTCTTGATGTCCTGGAATTTAAACTCATGGAAAGAGCCAATATAAGCTTGTATAAACTTAATAAACTTAGTAAGGCTGCTCTAATGGTGCCTGTCAATTGGTGCTCAAATTTTATCAGGAGCACTGCAGTGCCACAAGACAGCTGAAGAAAATATTTAAAAATAAATAGAAGTGAACACAGTAATAAGCTCATGAGTTGCTAAGGCCCAATGAATGGAAAAGTTGGTATGGTCTGTCCCTGCCAAGCCCCTGAGGGAAGGCTGCTCAGGCCCCTCCCTGCTATGCACTTGGCAGTCAGCTTCTCAATTTAGTTTTAAGTGTTTGTTTTTAATCGCACATGTCAGCATGCCGGGTGGTTAAGTTACAATGTGTCACACCAAACAAGAACAAGCCTCCCAGTTAATCAAATACCAACAAAACGTCTCATGTCATATTAATGATACTTGGATCAGAGCCAGAAGGAAAAGTTGGAAAGCCAAGATCCCTCTGCTTTCTTCACTGTCTTAATTATTGTGCTACACTGAAGTTTCTAGAAACACAGGCATCACAAGATGACCTGCTGTACACTGCCACAGAGGAGGTTTTTAATGACACCTCAGGCTGCACCTTTCTTCCTTCCTAAAATAAAGAGGAAGCCAGGAGGAGAGTTCCCCAGCACACACCAGACCCAACACCTGTCCTTAGGTTCCACACCAGCTCACATGCTACAGGTTCTACTCAGCAGTACAACCCACCCTTCAGTCTGTGGTTCACAGAATCACAGAATGGGCTGGGTTGGAAGGGACCTCAGAGATCATCAAGTCCAACCCTTGATCCACTCCCGCTGCGGTTCCCAGCCCATGGCACTGAGTGCCACATCCAGGCTCTTTTTAAATATCTCCAGGGATGGAGAATCCACTACTTCCCTGGGCAGCCCATTCCAATGGCTGATCACCCTCTCCGTGAAGAAATTCTTTCTAATATCCAACCTAAACCTCCCCTGGCACAACTTGAGACCATGCCCTCTTGTCTTGCTGATAGTTGCCTGGGAAAAGAGCCCAACCCCCCCCTGGCTCCAGCCTCCTTTCAGGGAGTTGTAGAGAGCGATGAGGTCTCCCCTGAGCCTCCTCTTCTCCAGGCTGAACACCCCCAGCTCCCTCAGCCTCTCCTCACAGGACTTGTGCTGGATCCCTTCACCAGCCTGGTTGCCCTCCTTTGGACCTGCTCCAGGACCTCAATCTCCTTCCTGAACTGAGGGGCCCAGAACTGGTGTTACCTCACTCTGGTTATGCCTCCACTTTCTCTTCAGGTGCTCTGCTGCTTTTGTGTTAGGAGCCAAACACACAAAGCCATGTACTGAAGGAAAATTGGTAACATGCAGCCAGGGCTGATAAAGGGACAGCTCTGTCAGTACCTGTGTGGGCATACATTAAGCTCAAACAAATGACCAAACTGCATTTTATTACTATTATGTTCAGCTAATCACAGTCTTTAAGTATCTGCAGATTTCTTTGCACTATGTAAAGCAGAATTTCACACAGTATTCAGACCTGAAAAAGAGAAAAACACACTTAGCAACATAAAGGTAAGAGATCAACCATCTGGAAGCACTTACCCCACTTGCCTGGTTAAATAAATCAAATAATTTTGACAAAAAATAGCCCTCAAGATGTTAGGAACAAAATACTGCAATAAAGGTAACAATAATATTCACAAGCTATAAGAACACTAAACCAGACTTGTAGCCTCAATTTGCATTTCCCAGAGTGAGCTCTAACTTTGACATGTTGTAATAACATTGTATTAAATCTTAGGATTTTGTTCTTTGGCTTTTGGAGGGGTGAGTGAGAAGTACTGGGCACTCTATACAATCATACATTCTAGTACTGAATGGATCCAAGTGACCAAAGAGGATGACTTCAAATAACTAGCTAGAATTATTTCAGTTTTGCATTCAAGAGATACAGGAGCTTTCTAAAGAAAAGCAAACTAATAAAAAATAAAATCTAGAACACCCCACCCCCACCCACAAATCTCTGGAGAAGTCTAGAGAGGAGGGGAAGGAAACAAACAAGTTTTGGACTTTGAACATCTGCATAGGGCAGAACCTTTATTATTATTATTTTTATTATACTTTTACAATAAAATGTAAGTTCCAGAAAGGCAAAAAAAGTTAACCATATTACTCAATTCTTTCTTAGAATCTTAAAGGGATGAACAGGTGTTTCAGTGAATGGCTCATACAGCTAAATGTCAACTGTTCATCTCTTGAACACCTCATTTATTTAAAAAAAATGAGTCCCATGTGCTAGACACAAAATGTTTTACAGTTCAAGACTACAGATCTCTTTTTTCTACTGTAAGAAGATTCCAAAACATTCTTTTAACAATCCCTCTCAGAATTCACAGAAATATCCTGGTCACATTTTTAGCAAATTTAGTATTTTATAAGAAGAATATATTATTTCCTCTTGGGTATGATCAGAAAAAAAAATATACTGATTTTTCACAATACAAGACCCAAAAATATATAGCCAGCTAAAATTTTTGCATTATATATATTCTACTGAATATGAAATGCCTTTGGCAAAAACTGAACACAATAGTATGTCAGTGGTACAGAGAGGGCACAAGAAAAAAGGCAGGAGTAAACATAAAATGTAGCCTTAGCTAAACTCTTTCTGACTGGGCAAGTGTCAGCCAGATAGAAAGAGGACAGATATCCTATAGCATGTGAAAGAAGTGTATTACAATAGCTTGAGAATCCTCCACATTAATAAGGAACATGCACTGATATTCACTGTGATCAGAAAACAAAATAAAAGAGAGAATTCCAAATGCACATACAAAACCAAGACTGTTTTCTATAAAAATTAGTCTAGACTTCTATACCATTTCATGTTTCAAGGTAGATGAAAATTCTTTTTCTAGAGTACTATCCCAGGGGGCAAGAATATTACCACAAAATCCCTCACTTTTACAGCTCATCATTAAGTTCATAAACTGCTTTGAACAGAAACCTACTCTTCAGGATAGGACTGTTTTAGTGATCCAAAATGATCAGTCCAGGAGAGGCCAGATTGGTGCAATCATACTGGTAATCAAAGTACTGGCTCAAATTGTTCACGAAAAGCTGAAATCAAGTCAGGCATCCAGGTCGAGACTACAGATGTTTATGAAATGTTAACTGGGTGTTTCACTCAGTTCTGAGGCAGAATTAACAGCCTCATGTACCAACCTTATGATTTAATGGCCTGCTATAATGCTCTGATAGTTTAGCAGTTCATGGCATCATCATTGTTAACACACTTACAGACTGATCCAGTTTCACTCCTGACCTGGAATTACTGCATTTCTCATTTTTATTTTATATGACAGACTGTAGCTATAAGTGAGACTTGCCTGCTTCTTTTTTCAGTCCATTAGAAACAAATAAGGATCACTTCCTTTTTCACCACCTCAGTGGTTAAGCCAGTCATTTGGATCCATTCAGTACTGGCACAGGACTACAAGTCCAAAAGGCTGACTGAAAAATAATTGGCTGGATGTCTACATTAGTGTCTTTGCCCCTCAAAATGAAAAATACATTGGGAAAGAATATACTCCTCTTGAATTCTTAATTTTATGTCTCTAATTAGTACACAACAGTGAAAAATGTCTGCTTGTTCAGCCAGGTTATAAGGTACATTGCTTTTCCTGATGAAACAGAACTCCTGCAGTTCAAAACCCTGTTGCTAGAATCAAACACACTCAGTAGCAATTGATAAAGATGCAGCTTCTGACAGAGGCTTCCCACTACTGGCCCTTCACCCTGAAATGTCTTTATATTTGGATGATGCACATCCCTTATACTTACTGTGCCAAGGCAAATGGTAAAACTATTGTTGCCCCATTTTCTGTGCAAACCCCCCAGGGAAAACCAGATGGTTATTGACTCACTTCACAATGTTATTGTTATAAAGTTCTTAAGGTAACTTAAGAACCTTATATAAGGTAACTTAAGTTATAAGAACCTTTCTTCTGGAATCTGCCAGGCACTTGGAGGCTATTAATGCTGCCATTAAGAGCATATGTTGTGTGCACATACAGCACTCAGTGACAGAATGATTTGCAGGGCATGAAGTAGGCTAGAGAAAAGGGATGCTGAGCTGTCAAAGTAACACCTCATTGTATCATATGAAAATAGTGAAGATGAAAGAATAGGGCAGAGGAAGAAGTGGAATAAAAAACAATTTAGCTTTCAGGTTGTTTCTAGGAGACCATGTAACACAGCTGCTGAATGGAACATGCTTGTTGTCAGTAGCAGGCATATGGCTGCAGTAACACAGAAAAGTTTGGGGAGGAGGTGTGAAAAAAGGAAGAAAGGGTCCACACAGACACTGGTTGAATATTACTCCCATTTCAGTTTGGTGATTTCCCCCTGATAACAACATTAAATAAAGCATGAGGAAGCCACTTGAGAATTTAAATAAACAGAAGCAGTACTAGAACTCAGACAGATATGAATGTTTTAGAATTCTACCAGAAATACTAAGGTAGATTTATGCAGAAGATTGAGCTGATGCTCCAGGTCATTCCTTTTTGCAGAAAAAAGAACTATTTGGGCCGAGAGAAAAGTATGGCTGCACAGAATCTGTGCCTTGAAAGGAGACAGACACTACTGAAACGTTGCTCTTCAGCCTCAGGCCATTTACAGAAGCAGCTCAGGAAATGTTTTTACAGCTGAGAGAACACACCAGGTACATAAAATCCCCGCTCCAAAGGACAGACAGTCTCATTTCTAATTTCTTTCTCTGCTTTTTAAGAAACTTGCCTTTCTATTTGAAGTTATCTGACAAGTCAAATTACCTCTTTGAGGACAGAAAGAAAAAAAGAAAAAGAAAAAAAAAAGCCTGACAAGTTATGTATACGGCAAAGTCTTGTATTATTTCTACATTATAATCACATTTTCTATTTAAATTTTCAAGCATCTTCTATCTCTAAAAGCTTAATAAGTTAGTTTGCTTTTACAGCATATTAATAACAATATTAATTTCTGTTTCATATACAAAGAATACTATGGTTAATCTTGTCTCTAGTGCCACAGAGGGAGTAGAGCTTCAAACAGATCATAGGTGTACCAGTCCCCAGTCTTTTTCTTTAGTTATAAAGACCACAGAACTGCAGAGGTGAATCCAGGCTGAGAACATTCACAACTGACGACTGGACAAAAGAAATACAAACAAAACAAACAAATAAAAAAGCAGATCACTTAAAGAGCTCCTCTGTAGCAGGACTTGGCTGTTGGACCTCAGAAGGTGGCACATTAAAGAGAGTGGTTTGACCCAGGAAAGCAGAGGAGGGCTTAGCAAATAACCCAGTTTTGCAATGCCAGATTCTCAAAACTTGTTGAAGATATTAGTCTGGTATGCAGGCACATGTATTAGTGTAACAGATGTGCCACAGGCATTTGAGTTTATATCAAAAATAGCAACAGTTTTCAGAGGAGAACTTCACATTGAAAGGAAATAGAGTTGCTATTACCTACATAATTTTTCTAGGCAAATTATTTGCCACTATTTGGATATGGGCAGTAAGGAAATAAACACACTAAACATTACTTGCAACAGGGGAATACAAAACATGCTGCAGCTCAAGTTTGCAACATTTAAATCTTGGTATGGCATTTACTGCAGCAAACATTTGGCCTATCACTAAAACTTTGTCTCTGATGGAGACGCTTTTCAGTAAAGAATTCTTTAAGCAAACTAGTTGGAAAAGTATCCAGGTCAAAACTGGATCTGTTTATAAGAATGTACTTTTTTAAAGTTAGACACCTATATCATGGACTTGAACTCCTCTCAGATGAGATGTTTAAAAAGCCATGTTCATCTGGCATCTCCTAGCTTCAAGAAACTGCCATGTTCTTGCAAGAGAATACTCCAACATTACTCCAGTATGAAGTTAAAAGTCTAATTAATTTCAGAAATTTCAAATGCAGGGAAGTACCTCAGTTGAAAATCTTTTTTTTTTTTGGTTTTTTTTTTTTAAGCTACATCTGTATAGGTAATACATCCTGGCAAAATACCTATATCCAAAGACAAACCTGAATCCACACAAACTCAGATATTTTGGATCAGAGAATCCCAGACTGTGGATAAGGAGTCTTAAAGCTTCCCATAGAAGTGTGCAGTATACTTTTATCTTGAGCAAGATATAAAACAGTAGAAAAGGCTCTATGACTCCATGGAGACAGATTATAAGGCTCACACAGGATACTATGTTCTAAATTGGTGCAAATCATCTGATTTACAATAAATATCAGTGTCTGCTTTTCACCCACAGCAAGTATAAAACAATTTGAATTAAGAACACCACAGTTATTTGGAAACTAAATTTTCCAAGATTTTTTATATACTGCCAAGCTGCTAAAACCCATTGCTTTTAATAAAGCTTTACTCTACAAGGCCCAATCTGTCTGCAACAAAGAAGCTGTCTCTCTATTAGGTATGAAAACTGCAGAAGAGATAGCAGATGGTTCAGACAAAAGACTCATGCTCATTGCCACAGTGCTCATAGTATGTTGGCTGATAAAAGTTTAATACTTAATATTTGAAGACCAAGGAAAATAGAACTGGTTTGTAAATTCCCCAAAGAAGCTACTGATGTTAACTAATGATACTAATTTCAGTCAGACTACCACTTTGCACTAAGCATTAGTATACCAAGTGCTAGCAATATAGGGCCAAAAGAAACTGCAGCCATACCCCAGTATCTACCAAGGATGCATTCCCAAAATGTGTAACACTGATGAGTTAGACTGATAAAGCTACATTTCCCATAAGAATCAGTGTTATAGGTGGGGGATATGTGCAGGAACTTCATAAAAAGAGACTTCTAAACTCACAGAGGTAGAGCATCACAGAATGGTTGAAGTTGGGAGGGATCTCTGGAGATCACCTGGTCCAACTCCCCTGCTCAAGCAGGGTCACACCCAGACAGCTTTTTAATATAGCCAAGGTGGGAGATTCCACAACCTCTCTGAGCAGCCCATTTCAGTGCTTGGTCACACTCACAGTGAAAAAGTGTTTCCTTATGTCCAGTTGTGTTTCAGTCTGCATCCACTGTCACCTGCCCTTTCACCAGGCAACACTGAAAAGAAGGTTCCACCTTCTTTACACCCTCCTTTCAGGTATTTCTATATGCTGCAAAGTCCCCCTTTGGTTCTTCTCCAGGCTGAAGTTCCAGCTCTTTCAGCCTTTCCTCATAGAAGAGATGTTCTGACCCCTTAGTTGTCTTTGTAGACAAAAAACTCTTTCCAGTATGTCCATATCTCATACTGTGGAGCCCAGAATTATGCACAGCACATCCAGGTGTGGTGGCCTCACCAGTGCTGGGGAAGGATCACCTCCCTCAGTCTAGTGGCAACAGGATAGAAAAGCAGGAATAAGGACAGGGTCACTGATTCATCAAATTGAAGAGATCAAGATCCAAGCTGTCTGGCAAAGGAGATGCTACTGTTTCATAACTAATCATGTTACAGAAGATTTAATCACCATCATATTTCATCGCCATCACTTTCCTTGGGTAATTTAACAGAAAAACACTGAAAGGTAAGGCAATTATAACAATTAACAGTGCACTGTTCTAAATTATTAGCAACAAGAACTCTGAAACAGTGGATAAAGCAGCAACAGATATAGCAAGGTGTTGCTGTACTTGGGTTAACAATCTAGATCTGTCACTACAATCAGACTGTCATTTAACAGGAAACATTCGGGATCCCCTGAAACTATCTCAGTGCTCAAACATGTGGCAACACAAACCATCAGTGCTGAATCCTTGGCAAGAGGAAAGCAGTTCCTATCACTTAAAACAAAGTCCCACCTCTCCTGCACTGAGCAGCACTGCTGCCCTCCAATCGCCCTTTCACTGAGGGAGGGGGGAAAAAATAATAAATAAAATGTTAAGCTCGAAGAGAAAGGAAAGATGAAAGTGCTTGAAAAAATAAAAACGTGTTCAGATGGGTCATGAAGTCAAGAGGTGAGGGATCACCAGGGGATAACCAGCCGTCCTGAGGCAGAAAGTGTGGGCAGCTTTGCTCCTAATACCATAAAGTAGCTTATAGGGAAGAAGTTAATAGGTTTTAATACTTTCTCCCGTTCCCTGCTATGTGTGCAAGCCGTGTGTGCGGCCCGGCCGACGCTCAGCCGGAGCCGTGAGGGGACCGGACCGGGCCGGGCCCGGCGCCATCTCCGGGCCTGCAGCTCCCCCCCGCGGCCAACGCCTGACACCGGGCTGGGCACCGGCACCACCGATACCGGCACCGGCCCAGCTGTACCGCAGAATAAAAAGCCTTTCTGACACGTAGTGTCACATAGAACATTTTAACCCAGCTATACTTTTTACTCATTTAGTCTCGACTTATTTAAATAAAAAAAAATTAACTTTGACGGGAGGTAAAATAAAGGGATTCAGGTTACACACAGAGATCTTGGTTAACTTCAGGGATTTCCAGGTTAATCATAGAATCATAGAATGGGCTGGGTTGGAAGGGACCTCAGAGATCATCAAGTCCAACCCTTGATCCACTCCCGCTGCGGTTCCCAGCCCATGGCACTGAGTGCCACATCCAGGCTCTTTTTAAATATCTCCAGGGATGGAGAATCCACTACTTCCCTGGGCAGCCCATTCCAATGGCTGATCACCCTCTCCGTGAAGAAATTCTTTCTAATATCCAACCTAAACCTCCCCTGGCACAACTTGAGACCATGCCCTCTTGTCTTGCTGATAGCTGCCTGGGAAAAGAGCCCAACCCCCCCCTGGCTCCAGCCTCCTTTCAGGGAGTTGTAGAGAGCGATGAGGTCTCCCCTGAGCCTCCTCTTCTCCAGGCTGAACACCCCCAGCTCCCTCAGCCTCATAGAATCATAGAATCATAGAATTGTCTGGGTTGGAAGGGACCTCAGAGATCATCAAGTCCAACCCTTGATCCACTCCCGCTGCGGTTCCCAGCCCATGGCACTGAGTGCCACATCCAGGCTCTTTTTAAATATCTCCAGGGATGGAGAATCCACTACTTCCCTGGGCAGCCCATTCCAATGTCTGATCACCCTCTCCATGAAGAAATCTTTGCTGGAGTACTGACAGGCTGCCACACTACACCCGAAACCAGCATCTGTTGTCCCACACAACTCATTACCCCCCCAGTCACCTATCCAGTGCAGTTACACACAGGATGGGCTTGGAAAAGCTTTATTTGCAGAAGGCCATACTGCAGCACTGTTCAGAAACATGACAAAGCCTGAAGGGTAAACCTTTATTTTACTGCAATATTTATACTGCACAGTGCTTCTAACTCCCCTCCTTTCTACTTCAAGCTAAAAAAATGAACTCACTATGATGCAATCTGTTGAAAGAATGGATTGTGCTAGAAAGACACAGGCTCAGGAGAGCTTTTCCATCCCTTATGTGCTCATTACCAGAAGCAGACATGACCTCCAGCTCCTGAGGACCAGGAAAGAAGAGTGCAGCAGTGACAATAGCAGCAGAAGAGCAACAAGAAGACAGTACCTAATGACATTGAATGGCAAAACAACTTGAGATATCTACTTATTTCATGGGGAATTTGTAATAATTCATGCAACTACATTATCTTCATACTAATTCTGGTTGGGCTGTATTGGTAGACAGGAGCTTCTAAGGAAGACTCCTGTTGCTACACCTCCACTAACACGCAGAGCCAGCTGTAAATTCAGGATAATCCTGATGGCTCTCTCAAGAGTAATTTTTCCACTCTTTTTCCCAAGCAGGCTCTAGTTTCCATTCTGCTCTCCATACTCCTCCTATTTTGCTATTCTTTACATCACTGTAAGTGTAAAAACTATATACTGCTCTTAGATTTAAAAGAACCCACAGTATCTACTGTACCACTGCTTAACCACATCAGCTCAACTCTTACAGTTCTTATTCCTCACACCAGCAAAATGAGCACAAACTTCTCCTAGACCACCCAATAAGACACAGAAGTGAAATATTAATATTGGCATTTTTCATCATCATGCAAACCAACAGGGTTGCAAGCAGAAGCAAATACTTTCAAATACAAAAACCTGGTTTGCAAAAATACTTAGCCACATTAAAACCCCCCCCCAAAAAAGAACCCACCACCAAAACAACAAGTAAATAAATAAATCCCTTCTGATTACACAATTAAAAGCAAAACTCCAAAATCTAAGACTATTTCTGATAAACTGATGAGACAAGATGATCTCCTATGTTTTACATTTCAGCACATGATGTCTAGGCTAGATGAAAAAAAAATAAATTCAGTATTGTATCCTCTATGTATATCTATCGTAATCAAAACATTTTCCACATTTATTTCGTTCCGGTTTTTTAGGAGTTGCAAAAAGAAATGTGCCTTTCACTTACTTTTATATACTCTAATTGCCAACACAGCATATATGAAAACAACAGAGCAAGAAAATACAGCTTAATGAGAAAACTGTAACAGAATCCTCAACAAAAAAGGATGGAACCACCTGCTTGGTTCATATCTTCTTTAAGAAAGGCTGACAGTATAAATGCTGCATCAGCACCTTATTCTCTTAAAAGAACAATATAAAACACATTTATGTTTCCCAGAGACACATCATGGTATTTTAACAGTCAGTTGCTAATAAGAATCTCAGTGCTCTCCTGGGCTGTTTAAGTTGTCCACAATGATTATGAGTGAATGTGTTTTAAAAGTCACTGAACTGGATACAAAACATATGATTTGTGGCAATGTTAGCAGCTTCTATTCATAAGAAAGCAACACCTATTTTGTTGCATATATACACCTGCAACATTCACACAGTGGGAAAAATCTGTTCCCCATATAAAGCCAGGGTATGTCATTGCCAACAAGGTTTTTAATTAAAATTGGCATTGTTGAGCCTCCTACTCTCTGTGTTTCATTGCTTCCTCCTCAGATGGCTAGAGCTGGCTTCTGAGAGAGATGGTGGAAAGAAACAAAATCACTAGAATACCTAACTTTGACAAGACTCTGCTGGGGACAATTTCAATAGCAGGATGCTGCAGAGAGGGGTAAAGAGAGAATAGATGAATACTGAGGAAGTCTTCCCTAATGAAGGCTCAAAACATCACAAACAAGACAGAAGAGGAGGCATTTTAATCCTAAGCCTAGAGACAGGAGAAAAATGTTCTCCTCACCAAGGAGAACAGTTTTATTCAGAATCCATATTGTTAAAGAGAATGCAGAACAATGTCTGCACCTCAGTGGGTGTAGGTTTCTTTGAATGCAAAAATAGGCTGAAGTGCTGGCTAGACCTCTGGCTGGGAGGTTGGCTCAGCTGCCAGCACTGACAAAGCTTTATCCTTTTCAAAAATAGGCAGAAATAATCTCGAGTCAGATAGACAGATAAACAAATAAATAAGACTGCCTTGGCCAGAATATTTCCCCCAATTTAATGCAGAGTTTATACTGACTGCTAGTACTGTACCTTCAGGAGGCTCTTCTTGCAGATGGGGAGGCAGTTCTTCACTTGATGTCTCAGTTTCATCTTCCACCATCTGTGTTTCCAAGGTAGGTCCCTGCAGAACAGCAACAGGAGGTAAATTGGAGAAAGTTCAGATAGGTACCACAGAAATAATTACAAGATCAGATAATACACCAGATAGTAAGGACACAAGGAGATTACTTTAGCTGATGATAAAGCTTCTGGGAGATTTGTTTGCAGTGAATTTACTTAGAGGAAGGGGAGGGGGGGGGGGGGGGGGAAAGGACAAAAAAGAAGATCCTTCAAGCTAGCAAGCAAAGTTAAAAGGGTCTGAGTAAACTAAAACCCAGAAACTGAACAGTGAAGCACAATTTTTAAATTGCTGTTTCTAAAACACACAACAAAATAATAAGTCCAAATCCCAGAGCTTGTAAGAGCCTGCAGTGTTGCTGACAGATACGAGCAGAGTTATCAGATTTGTAGACTGAGGATTCACTTGCATTTAAGGCTACTGAACTCACTTTGCAGCTACAGTATTTCCCTGACTTGTGGAGACATAAAAGTGAAGTGCTTTTCAGTTTCAAACTATAAAAGAGAAAATACAACACACACACCCCTCACCCCCCCAGCTATGGAGTTCCATTTAAAAAACAAAACAACACAGAACAAAACAAACAAACCACCATAACACCAGAACAAACAAAAAAATAAAAACCAACCAACATCTAACTAACCAATTCTCTTTTTTTAGAATGCTAGTAAAGAGGGAAAACAGAAACTTAGTGTTGTTTTATTTTTTCCCTTATGCATGAACTCTGATCACTAGCAATACATCTCTCACATACATCAGTATGGTGATTACCATTGACAATACCTACCCTAAAATTAACATTTATCTTAGCTGAAGGTCAACCTTAGCTCTAAGAAATATTAACAAATGAAGCTGTGAGGGAAATGGAGGCTACTAGAGACCACTATGAAGTCCACAGCTGAAACACTGCCATCATGCACTTCCCCCCCCCTCAAAACTTTGTAATTACCAACCAAGGAGGGCAAGCTCTGTATTTACATATTTGTATTTTTTTTTTTTTTTAGAATCTTCTCAAAAAAAAACACTGAAAAAACTGCTTTACATGTTTTTTTTTAATTTCAAAATACAATGCTAAAAACTGAAAGCAGCATAGACTGAAGCACAGCATGTAAAGTAGACACAAACTTAATTTTTTCAGGAACTGTCTTGCAAGAAACCTTAAATCCTGAGATCTCCTATTTCCTAAAATGTTTTCTATAGAATAACCCACATTCTTATACCTTATCAGTATATATATATATACACATATATATAATCACCTACCACACAGGGAGCCTCTAGGCTCTTGTAAACATCTGTGTATCAGACTTAACCACTGAAACCAGTGAAAAAGTGTGCACAGTGTTGGTATTGAATTTCACCAAGAAACTAAAATGTAGAGCAGTTAACAGTAAATGAAATCCTAGGTTCTTATATCCATATCTAGGAGTAATACTTAAGGCTCTAACACTGACAGATGTCATTAATAAGATTACAAAGATTCTTTACAATGTCATTGTATCTTACATTAGCAAGTCCTTTCTTTTTTAGTTGTATACACAGAGTTCAATTCACCAGGTCTGCCAAAAGCTTGATAATTCCCACCTGAGATATCTGCAGTTCTGGCAGCACAGCAATCAAAAATTCCAGGAAATTATCTTCTAGGAAGATTTGTAGCTAAGTCATAGTTAAAGTTGTTGGTTTCAGCCTATGAGCACTATTTTCAGATTTAGTGCCAATTTATACATCCTGTATTAAAACAAGATCTAAGTTGACCAAAAGTTAACTCAAAGCAGCAATACCCATCATTCCAAACTGAAGCTGTGGATGTGCCAGTTCCAAGTTACATTACTCTGTCCCATCCAACAGTTCCAAAGAACTACAAGGAAGCTGAAAAGTGCTGTGATAAATCCATGCATGACAGAAAGGAAGAAGGTCCCTGGTTCAGTGAGGGTCATTTTCCTTAGGGACTGTGTTATGTTCATGACAATGAAACTAAGAGCTGCAATCATCACAACATTTGTATTAACAAATGCTTTCAAGCATGGTCAGCCATTAAAATAGCCTATACTATTTCAGTCTCAGCAGTATTAAGTTTTCAAAAAGTATTTTAAAATAGTTCAGAAGCAATCCCAACACCACACAACCATTTTTCACCTAAGTCAAATAGCAACGTGAGACTGTCACTGCCAATGCCCAAACAGGTAAGTCAACACTGGAAATGTTTTTTGAAAGTCCCTACAGACCATCTTGAAGCAACAAGAATAATCTACCCTGTACCACTACTTTTGGGCCTTTTAGATTCTATTTTTGTACCCCACATTACATTACCTACAGTAGATGATCTTAAACTGGAGTAGAGTCTGATAAGTGACTCTTCACTGAGTCAGAATTAGGCTAAAAGCAAACAAAAAATAAAGCCCCAAAACAAATCACAATGTGGGAAAGCAGAACCAAAGATAAAAAAATCCATCCAGTTAAACAATTATTACTGAAATTGAAATAGTTTAGAGCAAATACCTCCAAGTTTCCTTCAGTTTATGACTACTAACAGGAAGACTGCTGTTCCCTACCAAGGAAAAGAATATATCTTACAATGCTATTCCTTCTTGACATTGCTACTCAACCCCTAGCAACATGGTATTTAAAAAAAAATAAATAAAATAAACCAAATAAGCAAAGCCAAAAGAAAATTCACAACATGAATACTCTTCTCTAATATACTGAATTTTATTAGTAATTACTTCCCAGTTGCAAAACAGAATCTGGAGGAATTAATGTTAAGCCCACAGTCACGACTTCAGCAGCAGTTCAGTGTCTCAATTCTGAGACTATTTGAAAATTATTCTAAAATCTGCAGCTTGAGCTACTACTTTCCCTGTGCACTTTCAAGTAATTACAGTATATATTTTCTGACTCAGATTTTCATATTTCCATTCTTGCTCCTGAACATTTTACTACAGATTTTCCTTTCTGACATTCATCTTTACATTTAATTCCATGCTGGACTTGAGCCTAGAATCTCACTTCTTTCCCATTCAAATCGCAGCAAATCACATCTGTGATTTCTGTCATAAGCATTCTGAGCACAGGTCCAAAACCTTTTTATTCAGTATCAGATACTTCTCAACTGACAGCTACAAAGGACAAATGAACCCCTAAAGAATTACAAGACTCGGCAGGCCTGGGGGAAGAAACATGCAAAGTAATCCCAAAGAAGACCAGAGTTTGTTAGGTGCTTTGGGAAACTACAATGATTTTTTAAATCATGGTGAAATGATTGACTACTCTTGCATTATGTTTAAAAAATTCCTATCACATGCCCACAAGACTAAAAGCCACGTTCTCCTGCACATTTGTATACCTTGCTCCTTCCTAAACCACAAAAACCACAGCTCTTCTCATCGCAGGTTCTCTACCTCCAAATAGGTGAGAGAGGACACATCCTGTGAGTTGGCTGACTGCATGCAGAGGCCAAAGGGCTTGTCAGATCCAGCAGTAATGAAAAGTAAACTCACCTTGCATCATGCCTTCCTACAGTGACATCATTAACAGCTATTAATTAGGGATCTCTCCCCTAGCCAATCACTGTTATGAAATTTCTCAGAACTTATCTTTGATATTTCAGGGACTCCAGCACAAGTCCTGTGAGGAGAGGCTGAGGGAGCTGGGGGTGTTCAGCCTGGAGAAGAGGAGGCTCAGGGGAGACCTCATCGCTCTCTACAACTCCCTGAAAGGAGGCTGGAGCCAGGGGGGGTTGGGCTCTTTTCCCAGGCAGCTATCAGCAAGACAAGAGGGCATGGACTCAAGTTGTGCCAGGGGAGGTTTAGGTTGAATATTAGAAAGAATTTCTTCACAGAGAGGGTGATCAGCCATTGGAATGGGCTGCCCAGGGAAGTAGTGGATTCTCCGTCCCTGGAGATATTTAAAAAGAGCCTGGATGTGGCACTCAGTGCCATGGGCTGGGAACCGCAGCGGGAGTGGATCAAGGGTTGGACTTGATGATCTCTGAGGTCCCTTCCAACCCAGCCCATTCTATGATTCTCTAAATTATTTCATCTTCCACATTTGAATGTTCCTTGTGGCTCAGAATGTCCTCTCTCCTTCTATACAGTTACATAAAGCCTCAATGCTTACAGGGGAAAAAAAACCAAACCAAAACTTTTTTAAAAAGTAACAGGATTTTAAACAAGCAGACACTACCTTAGGTAGCTCAACACAATGCACCTCTTCCAGGGAGCTGAGGGTTTACACATACTTAACTTCAGCAGAAGTTAAACTACCCAACAATATCTTTATACACTATTGCTTAGATAACCATGCTCAGACAGTGGAAAACTATCAAAAAAAGCCCAGTTTAAAACTATCATCATACCTTTGTTAGACAGGTATCTGTTGCAGCTGCAGCTTTTACTTCAGCACTGAACTTTCAGCATGTTGGGGAACTAAGCCTTTGATTTAAAGTTTGCTAAATGTAATAGGAAGGTTCCACTGAAACTGCCATCACTATTGATTGCACACCCACACCTTAGGGGTTTTCAAAGTCAAATAGATTTTTCCTGCAGGGGTAAAAAAATTGATCTGCAACCATAAACTTTTTTTTTCTCCCTGCTTTCCTATAGATTTAAGAAAGCCTCTTGATGGATGCTTTGCTTTTAATTTTGCAAAACAAGGTTTACTCATAATGAGAGCTTCTGTGCCAGGTTTCAGCCCAAGGGGAATTTGAGTTGCAGTTATAAATCCCCTAAAACACTAAAGGAAAGTACAGAAATAGAAATGCTGAGGATGACAGTAGTGTAAAATTATAGCACTTTATGCAAAGTACACTATAAGAAAGAACTAGAAAGGGGAAACATTGCTTAGATTATTTGCTGCTCTTTGCATTTGGACAAGCACATTAGGGAGGCTACAATTTTAACAACACTTTATTTTGTCTTGACAACAGGACTGGAGGAGAGAGGTAAGAGCAAATTTTAATGTTGCAAATGGCAAATCAAGACCAAATTCTATTTTTCTCAGCAGAAGAGTAAAATCCTATTTCTAGAGCAATAAAACAACTTTGTAACATGAGTAATCCTAATTAACGTTTACTTGGCATAAATAATTTTTAACAGCACTAATGACACCACTACAATCTAATGGCAGCAAACAGTCGGTTTTACACTTTTTATATTCATACTTTTTGTGGGGCAGATAACACCACTTATACATCAAAAAGAGAATACAGTCTGCTAATTCAACTAATTATTGTACTGACTTTTGTCTTGATCAACCATTTATTTTTCTATCTGAATTTTACCTACTAAGTCAATGTTAGCACAGAAAGCAGGAAGTAAGATGGTTTTTTTAATTAAAAAAAAAGAACAAAAAAGCAAGCAAACAAAACCAACCAAACAAAAAAACACCACACAAAAAACCAGCCAAACAAACAAAAAAAACCCACAAACAAACGACACTTCATTTCATCCTGTACTGAACTGGCCCCAAGAAAACATTGAACACTCTGAGCAGGTCAGCCAGTGTAATTACCAAAAAGATACTATGCAGCAGGCTAAAGTCTGGAAAGTTACCCTGAAAGAAGATGCATAACTTACTGTCAATTCTACTTTAACTGCCATCTCCACAAGGAAAGTTCTGTCTTCTCCAGAACACTGTTTATATTCAGAAACTGACTCTGCAGAACTTCATTTGTTTAGGAAAAAGAATTTACATCAACTTCAAATGTCATTGCACAACCTAAATCAAACATTAGCAAACCTTAAAGATGGAGGCAGCTAATAGGAGAGAGTCATTACAGAAAGACCTCTGCAACAGAGGAGTGGGACACAGAACGATGCCCAACCAAAGCACCTCCCTGCATCACAGCAAAACAATCTGAAAGCAATTAATTACTAATCACAGTATCTCAGAAATATCAATTAACTCCTATGGATAACTGACCACTCACTGATTTAGGTAATTTTGGTGGTAATTCCCTACATCTTGCCATTCACTGTCTGTCAACAAAGAATTCAGAGGAAAAAAATTTCACTCAGCTGAGTTGGAGAACCAAAAGGAAGCAATAAAAAGACTTAATGACTCACAGGTTTATTGAACTTTCTACAATTGCTAAAATTAGCAAATCTAGTATAAATGTATTTTCTCCAGCATGGTGCTTGGCAAGTGTAGTTAATCATTAATTCCAGTTTTACTCAGACTAAAAGAAAAGAGATAATTCACACTGTATAAAGAACATTTCCATTTTCCTAATGAGATGTGGGAGCACCACTCTAGAAAGCTGCAAACAGTATGAAAAATTTGTCTGAAATAAAACCAAGAAATTCTTTGCTTAATAATATCAGCCTGTATGACAGAGGTTATTAAGATTTTCTTAATCATGCTCAAGTCTTTAAAAGTCTTTCCATTATCCTCTCTAGGGTCCTAATTCAAAACAAACAAACCCAAACAACACTGACACAAGGATGCAGTAAGTAGTATCCTATAGCAGTGGTTTCATATGGCCTATTTGAACTACCCAACTTCCATGTATTTATTTCCTTAAAGGTGCACAAAAATTTAGCTAATTTTGCACACAGTAATGTCTATCATAAAACTTGTACTCAAAGTACATAACTGTGTAACCCAGCTTGCAAAACACATTGGAAGAGTTTGAAACACAAATCATCTTGCCAAAATCTTAAAATTTTGTAAATTAGACACAAAGAAAAAAAAGCTTCAAATCCATTTGAAGTTTAAAGGTTGACCCAAAAAGCACCGAAAGTAATTTTAAACACCAGAAATGGAGGTTTAAAATATTTTATTCAATCCAGAACTTATTCCTGTTTCCTTATTTCACTAGGAATTTCAAAATTGTTTGTCTGCAAAACATAAAACATTTCTGAATTTGCTGAGAGACTGTAATATGATGTATTTATCACATAAATGGCTAAGTAAATATTTCATTCACAAATGAGTTGTAAACAAAGATCACAGCTCTTTTAGGTCAGTGTTTTTGTTGTTCTGTGCATTTATTGTTGTAGTGTTTTAAAGGAGAAACATTTCCAATAAAATGTGTACTTGCTCTACAGAACAAACACTTCATCTTCTGGTCCTATCAAGTTTCACACACAGCCTGAATGCCTTAAACTTGTCAGCCAGAATCACTACCAGCAATAATGCCCCTTCTATTTCAGGCTTCGTAGATAATTAATTTTCTTCCAAACTTAGTGCAAGAAGTAAGATCACAACTTCCTGCATACAAGATTCCAAGCAGAGTTACTTCATTCAGCAACTTAACAGACATCAGACAGAGACAACTGTTGATCACTATGAACACAAGCAACAAAACTGAAAAATTAAAATTAATTGTGTCAGCAATAGCTTTTGGTAATGGCTGCCTTTTACTTTTGAGGATCTACAAAGTGTACAGGCTATGTCCTCCAAAATAAGTTTAAATGTTAAGATTCTAACACAAGCACAGGCCACTCCTGTGGCTTCCACTAATGGCAACAAACAACATTTCTTTTGAAGAAACTGCTCCCTCTACTTCTGTTCTCATCAACATAAGCATGTTCCTTGCCCAAAACTTTCAAGGCACTTAACCTCATCCCATCTCTCTGAAATTCAGCTGAAACACTGGGAAAGAAAAAACACCAGAAAGTTTGTAAGGTAGTTCACTCATAATGAAAACCAGATGTGACCAATCATGGCCAAATATTTAAGTCAGATTTATCTACAGAATATGTGTTCCTTTTACTCTATCACATTCATTCTCCTCCTGCTTCCTGTAACAAATCTAGGGCTACATGCCAGGGAAAAAAAGAAGAGAGGAGGGAGGAAAGAGGGAGGAAAGAGGGAGGAAAGAGGGAGGAAAGAGGGAGGAAAGAGGGAGGAAAGAGGGAGGAAAGAGGGAGGAAAGAGGGAGGAAAGAGGGAGGAAAGAGGGAGGAAAGAGGGAGGAAAGAGGGAGGAAAGAGGGAGGAAAGAGGGAGGAAAGAGGGAGGAAAGAGGGAGGAAAGAGGGAGGAAAGAGGGAGGAAAGAGGGAAATTACTATATACTCCATAAAAAGCATTTTTATCCATTATTTTTGTAAGATGTTCCTTTCCCAAGTACTGTACATTTCAACTGTCAAGAGCCCTGCTAAACAGGATTAAAGAGATGGGGGAAAAAAGAGTTACACACATTTCAAGTTTAGACAGGAAAATCTCTGACAACCTTCAAGAACTGAGCTGCCTATAAGTACAAGCGAGAGAAATATTTACTCAGGTTTTCCTTAACTTTTGATGCTTCTTTTTTCAAAATATCTTGCCTTTATCTGATACCTAGGATTCATCTGCCAACATCATGTACCACAGGCAGTCAGAAAACCAGAACAGCTATGGGCAGTAAAGTTCATTCATTCCCTTAAATACAGCTGTTAAGTTTCTCCAAGGAAAATGTCACTTTTATGACACCTGTCTTATCCCAAAAATCGTAACTTAAATGTGAGCACATGCCAAAGCACTACAAGCTCTCATTCTACTTGGAACATCATTTCAACCCACTGAAAAGGGGAGCAGCTACTTAACTGAAATTACATCTTTACCTTGCTTTCCCAAACAACCTCGATACAACCTGACACTCCGAAGGCTTTTCATTCCTCTGATTTTGGATTTGAGTAAGCAGTGTCAGACACAGTCACTGCAGCACTAGCCATCCCAGGTTCATCATCAGGGACTATCCTAAAGCCCCAGTTCATTCATGGGCTGAAGATAAGGCATGAATAGGTCCTGTTGCCAAGGACACAAGCATATTCTCCAGTGCTGCCTAGGACCTGAGAAATCCAGCACTCAGCCACAACAGAATTCTGGAAACATACTGTACTGTAGGAGAGTGACAATGGGATGAATGGGAAGGGATTTGGTCATCTCCCCACAAATCTCCATTTCCCTAAGGAATGAAACTGTCCTCCTCACCTGACAGAGCTGTTACCCAGGCTCCTAATGCAGCCTGGAGAGCTGCATTTCCTTGCTGTCAAAGGAATACACTCCTGGTGTATTTATTCATCACATATCTCTCAAATATTCCTACATCTAGGAATGGTCCACTTGCAAGCTGACTGCCTCTCATTCCCATCCTGTAGTGCAGAAAATAGGGTCTTCAACCAGTTTCATATTTTGCATAGCCTGAATGGGCCCAGAGATACCATCTTGCAGCACTGCCATTGCTTGAAAGACATGGCAACAGAAGCAAAGGACACAGAGACCTTGACTCAAAACTAGCTTCAGCACCTCAGTTTTCAAAGTATGCGTTTGCCATGCTACTTTACTTCATCTACCTTTTTAACAGGATACTTACATTTTACAGGATACATTTTACTTACATTTACAGGATACTACCTTTTGAACAGGATTCAAAAATAAAATACATTAAGTTTCAGTTTCCTCAGCAACAGTCAGACATTAAGTGATGAATCCTGAAGGGATCATGTTCACAGCAGAATTCCCCTCATCTTACCACTTCTCTCCCCTTGCTTTTTTTCTTTTATAAGTAGGCAGACGATCTTTATGCACATTAGCATTATTTTCTTCAACAGCCCTGCCTTCTTAGCAGCCTGTTAACCATCAACAATGACAAATTACTGCTAAAAATACACAAACTCAGATGTATTTCCCGAGACATAGTAACAATTAGGGGAGAAACAGACAAGATTACTTTTCAAGCTTTGGTGATGTACTTCCTGCAATGATCAACAACTTAAACTCATTTGTTTTAATGACACACTGAGTTATTTGTGAGCAGGTCTGTAAGACAGATTCAGATCCAACTCTCACACAGCTTCCTCTTTATTCTCCCTCTTAAGGGGCAAAAACCACTATGAGGTATTTCACTTCTTAATTAAAAATGTAATTATCCCCTCCAGCTTTAAGCTTAATGCATCTCCAATGATCTTATATAGAGGAAACTGAGGCAACTGCTACAACAAAGGGTGGTACATGTGAAAAGAAACACACACTGAAAGAAATTACCCACTTGGAGAAAAACTGTGAGCCCTTTTATACTGAAAAGCCCTATACTGTGCTTATAACAAATAAATTATTGGGTTTGCTCTACCCCTAAACACACACATCTTCCTTATGATCTGAACATAACTTCATACACATCTTGCTGTATTTTGAGCGAGACAATCTAAAACAGCCTTAAGCTGTTCTCACTCCAGTGGGGCAAAAGAGGAAGTCAGCAGAAGCAATGGTCTTAGTAAGAATAATCTGTGGTGTACTCTGCATGCAATAAAACAGAAGCTGAAGAAAGTATTTTCACTTTTGGCCTCAGGCTGGATATTCAGCCAGCACTCTAAGGTTTTTGTTTTGCACTATAAATCAACAATTCACCCAAGGCTGTAGTGCTGCTTACCAATGACTGCCTTATATATACACTATTCAAACATGCACTCAGAGAGAGAGAAAACAACTCTTTACTATCAGGTTTTGAACAAAAGCAAAAGAAACAAATAACAATGCATAGAAGGAAACTTTCTTTCTTTATACATATATTTCACATACTTCAAAACTGCCCTTTTTCTTTCCTGGGTCAGCTGCACAGACACTTCTAGCTGAGGACTGTTAACTGGAGTGATGGACACAGGAGCACTGCCCAACCATCAGCACAAGCTGGGGAACTTCTAGCAGATACTTGACTCAGAGGCTTGGAAGAAGCCCAAGCCAAATTTCTCAATCAAGATAGTTACAGACCATAGCTACATTCAGTTTCTGCCTCAAAGAGCTTACAATCTAGCTGTTCAATAACTTTTTTTTTTTTTTAATGCTAGACAATTTCAGGAGACAGGGAATGCCTGGCGTGCCTTGCATTTCAAACTGATGAACGAGGGGGAACCATGCCAAAAGTCATACACCTGCAAATTAAAAGAGATATGACAGAACATAAGGGGAAGAAACACAGTAAAAAGCAGCAGTGCCGACTCCCAACCAGCACAACTAAAGAGCCAACCTCCCAGCTACTTTTACGGCCAGGCCAGCTGAGTGCCCAGGCTGCCAGCCGGCTGGGGTTAGCCCCTTCCTCCCCAGCGAGTTTATAGAGAACTGAGGAGAAAGACGACGGTCTCCTCCATGCTCCCAGAGGGGCCTGCGAGATCATAGAATCATAAAATCATAGAATGGGCTGGGTTGGAAGGGACCTCAGAGATCATCAAGTCCAACCCTTGATCCACTCCCGCTGCGGTTCCCAGCCCAGGGCACTGAGTGCCACATCCAGGCTCTTTTTAAATATCTCCAGGGATGGAGAATCCACTACTTCCCTGGGCAGCCCATTCCAATGTCTGATCACCCTCTCCGTGAAGAAATTCTTTCTAATATCCAATCTAAACTTCCCCTGGCACAACTTAAGACCATGCCCTCTTGTCTTGCTGATAGTTATGCAAGTTTATGCAAAGTCTTGTTGAAAGTTGCCTGGGAAAAGAGCCCAGGCCCCCCCCTGGCTCCAGCCTCCTTTCAGGGAGTTGTAGAGAGCGATGAGGTCTCCCCTGAGCCTCCTCTTCTCCAGGCTGAACACCCCCAGCTCCCTCAGCCTCATAGAATCATAGAATTGTCTGGGTTGGAAGGGACCTCAGAGATCATCAAGTCCAACCCTTGATCCACTCCCGCTGCAGTTCCCAGCCCATGGCACTGAGTGCCACATCCAGTCTCTTTTTAAATATCTCCAGGGACGGAGAATCCACTACTTCCCTGGGCAGCCCATTCCAATGGCTGATCACCCTCTCCGTGAAGAAATTCTTTCTAATATCCAACCTAAACCTCCCCTGGCACAACTTAAGTCCATGCCCTCTTGTCTTGTTGAAAGTCGTCTGGGAAAAGAGCCCAACCCCCCCCGGCTCCAGCCTCCTTTCAGGGAGTTGTAGAGCGATGACTGCCCCGGCTGCTGGGGAAGCGAAGCCACTCGCACGATGAAGCCCGAGGGGGAGCGGCCCGGAGCGGGGGGGGGGAGGGCGGCCCGAAGGTGGAGGGGGAGCGGCCCGAGGGGTTTCTCAGCAGCGCCAGAAGCCTCCCCCGCCTTACCGCGCTGGCTTTCCCATCACAGCCCCGCAGGAAGCGATCCGGGTTTTAACGGGAGAAGAGGGGAAGGCTTTTCCGGGAGACGTTTCCAAGTAGCGGTACCGCATCCCCCGCGAAGTTAGAAGCTTCTGGAAGTTGTACTTCGCTAAGGGAGCCAGCGGCGACCACCACCTCCCGCTTCTAGTCACTGCCTCGGGCCCGGGGTCATCGCACCGGCACGGACCCTACCCCTGATCCCCCGCCCCAGGCACCCAGAGCCGCCACGGCCCAGCCGACCCCCACCGCTAGGAACCCCCGCCTGGGTGAGAGCCTCCAGCATCATCACCTTCATGCCGCGTCTCCCAGAGCACCGCCCGACGGGGATGAAAGGCGGGCGGGCGGCCGTCGCCGTCGGCTGCGTCCCCGTCTCCCCCGGCGCTGGGTCTCCGGTTCCTCCTGCCCGATGTAAACACACACCGGCGGGAGGGGGGGAAGGGTGGGATGATGGGGGGCAGCGCCATGGCAACCCCGGCCGGAAGAGGAAGCGCGGGGGTCAGGGGCCGCCATCTTGTCGGGGACTATGGGGGGGACTCTGCTTCTCCCTGGGGTTCATCCCTGGGGTGGGGAATCCTCCTGCTCCTGGAGGTGTCCCGGGAGCTGGAGAGACGTAGACGTAAAAGTTGCAGCGCAGCCAAGGGCTTTGGGCAATTTTCTCCAAGAAACCCCGGCAGCCGCACTCTAGAATAAACGTTTCCTGCCACTTGGTGTTAAAAGTGCTTTACAACATGGGAACAACTTCACCACCGCAAATCTCCCTTGTAGCAAAGGGAGATGAATTGATACGACCACAGTCAAACAAAATGATGGTTGGCCGGGGAGTCTCTTCTCCAGGCTCTGGCTTCAAGCTGTACTTGCTTATATCTGGTTGCTTCTAGTTTAAAAGTTCTGTGCACAGCCCCACACTTGGATAGAAATGTGTTAACTGCTAGCAAATGGTTCATTGCAACGAGGGAAACCAGAAAACCCCAAAAGAAAAGATAGTTTGAAGTAATGATGCTAGAATTGGGAGATAAAACAACATGAAGCAATGATGGTGGTGGGACTTCAGTTTTTTCTGATCTGGTAGTATTCCACAGTTGACTATTGAGTTAATATGTGGAGAATATAACTTCACAAGTGGTTGAATCCAAAAGTGGAAAGATTGATTCCCTCTTTTTACCCCTTGACGGAGAAACTTTGCAATTTCTTCTCTAAATAATAGACTCTTGGCAGCCATGTATGACTTCTAAATCATTCTTCAGTGGACACTGTTTAGTCAGAACAACAAAAGGAAAAATGCCCTGGCTTAAAGTCTAGAAATGCCTTCTCTCAATGCACAGTGGAAAGGTGGTTTGGGGTTTTCTGTGTTTTGTACTGTCTTTTCTAATCTGCAGAACTCCTTGGAGAGGTTGAGTGGTACCCTAAGACCAGCTTTCATTTTTTTGTTAAATAGGAAACTCTTGAAAAACACCAAATTCCCTCACCCCACATGGGCTGCCAACCACAAAGACATCTTTCCTTTGCTTTTCACAACACATCCCTGTCTTAAATAATTTGCTGGTTCCCTTGTCAGAGGACATATTCTGCAACTCTCCTGGCTCAGATTCTCATAGTAGAATTTAAAATTTCTTCAGCACATATTTTGCTTCAAACGTGAATCTTTTCAAAGATCAGTGGTGGAAGCCAGTGAATTCAGGGCATTTTTCACTGGCCACACTTATATCTATAGATGTGTGCATGTGAGATACTACCCTATATATTTTATATATATAATAGTAACTGTAATAACCAAAATATAAATTCTCTACTCAACACCACATAACAAAGTGTATATTGCATAATCTTGTTAATAGTCTTAATAGAATTAGATTACATTAGATTTTTATTTCCTATGTTCCCATCAGATAGTGAGCAGAAGGAAACACAGAGCATGTTTGTGTTGTGTTTAACATGTAAATTATAGCCTGATTCACAGTAAAAGAATATTGACTAAATTGTAAAGGGTTGAAGAGTAAACTTTCTTTTCCCTCATCAAGGTAAAATGAATCATTCCAGTAAAGTTCAAAATAATGAATTTTTCTACATTTAAAATTCAAAATTTCAGATTAACATTGCATGATTTCTCAGGAAGTTCCTAACTCAATAAAATAAAGTGTTCTATTTTTTAAATAAGTTAACATGAAGTTGTCTTGTTTGTGATGCCTGTAAAACATTCAAGGAATATTGCCGCTGGAAAATCAGAATATTCTAGAGGACAGATAAATCTAGGGGGGGAAAAAATGGACATAATAAATTGTTTACTTTATGCTAGGCATAGCAAACCCTTTCTTCCTGAAACTATTTCAGAAGCTACCAAAAATCATCCCTAACAAAAAATTACACAATGCAGACTATGTACACACTGGCAGTGCAGCTCACAGGGTATGACTTTGTTCATTTAAAAAGTTGGTGCAGAGGATGCTGTGTCCTTATTATATATTTATATATACATATAAAAATATATATATATATTTGAGGGGGTGACTGCTTTGAATAAGCTCTAACACTTTAGACTGAGTGCTCATAATGACTGTAACAACTGTGCACCTGGAATAAGTTTTTCCAATATAGTTTAATCAGAATGGATTTAATCAAGTTCACACACTCCAAGCCTGCTCTGGTGATATTCACCTCCAAAGAATGTCTTTATCAAAGCAGAAAGGTTAGCCTAAAGGTTTAGTTAAACCTGTAGTTAAACCCTACTGTTTGCAAAGTGAAAGTGATGTCTTTATAATGCAGAAATTCCCTTCCCAGCCTTCTTGAAGAATGGACCATTCTAGATTTACCAAGCCAGTATTTTCATTGAAGGGTGAAGATCTCTACACATCTTAACTGATTAAAGTATTGTTCATTTATAATTTCCTTCAAGATACTGAAACCAGTGAAAAAAATATTTTGACCCTCACATTTTGTCACAATACATTCCTAAACGATTTTTTACAACTACAGTTTCATAAAAGTTGTCATTCTTGGTGTAGGGTTGAGAGTGTGTCTGCCAAAGTGATATTTGGGCATAATTTTTGCTGTGTAGTCTAGAAAACACACTCCAGTGGTTCAGTATAACATCGTGGCATCTTCCTGTCATGTGCTGACTTTAGGAGATGCAATTTCAGCATTTCTTGCCTATGCTGATGGCCAGACACTGGCTTGAAGAGTCAGATCAACAACAGATTCTAAAACTCACCTCTACACTGACAGAGCTTTCCCTTAGATGGATTTTAATATGAGATTATTAATGATCATTGTAAAGAATTCAGTTGGACTGAAGCATTAAAATAGAGATAATTGACACCAAAATGTGGCATGAAAGAAATGCAAGTACTGTGGGATACAAGACAGGAAAAGAACACAGAGTACTAATTGATTGTAACAGGCAGTCACAATATGGTGGCAGTAGTTGGCTCATGTGCCAAAGAGTCCTTGTAGAAATGAAATTATTTCCAGACAATGAAGCTGCACATTAATAAACAACTGTAGCATATACAACTCCTCCAGACCTCTCTGTTCCATATTAAAAAACTCTGTCTTACCCTGAAAAAATAAATTGGCCACTGGCCTTATCAAGCATCCCACTAACACCTAGAAAACAAATTAGCTACAACTTTTTAGTAATCTTTCCTCATGCTTTGTCTTGATGAAGTACTCATGTATTGAGTAGCTACCCCAAATTTGTATATTTTATAAGCTTACATAGCTGTGAGTAAAGCAGCATTTGGAGCTCTCTTTCCTAACATCACCCTTACAACACATAACAACAATTCATAACATTCTGAGAATGAAGTTCTGATTTCTGAAGGCATAAAAGTGACTAAACCAAAGGAAGTTGCATACTTACAGCAGTCACAACCATACACTAGAATCTGAAAAAGGCATCAAATGGCTCAGAAAACATTTGTGGCAGAGCAAGGAGCATCACGTCATCTCCTACACTCTGGACTGGGGTAACCAAGTAATCCAGAAACTGATTCCCTTTAAGTACTAGTCTCTGTTTATTTAAAAACATCAATAAATCCTAGTAGTATGACAAGAAAAGCACAGACAATCTGGTGATTCAGCTGTATCAGTGGAGGCTTAGATTGATAGCTGCAGAATGGAGCATTCAAGAGGTTCCCTGCCCTCTCCTGAGAGGAATCTGTGGCACTCAAGCTGAAGAATTTGGAATGCCAACAGCTCCCATGGGATAGGGGTATTTCCTCTGAAAGGACATCAGTGTTTCACGTGGCATTTTAGTGTTGGTGCTAGGTGTATGGGTATGTTTAAAAGCACAGGAATGGCTCCATGGTGCATGAAATCAAGATAAGCCGTGGTTTCCCCTGGGCAGAGGGAAGATTTTTTGTTGGGAGAGGCATCAAGAAGGGAAATAGAAGCTAGTGTAGCCAAGTGACAAGCATATTATTGAGTGTCTACTTAGCTGATGGTAACAATAGGAGATTTATTAATAGTTTCTGAAGTTAGTTATAGCTGTATTTGATGTATTATTGTCCAGCTTTCTGCATATGACTTCTGGGTCTTGCAGGTGGGAGGATATTTTGACATTTCTAAATAATCTATTACAATTCTCATGGTAAAAGTGGATTTGTTGGCCACAGACTATTAAAAATTGATGCTAACAACAGTACTGCTGTGCATATTAATACCTGCAACAGCAAGATTTGACAGCATTTGGCACCTAAAAATAAGGAAATATTTTTCTACCCCTGTCTTTTCAATATCTGTGCTACGGAGCAGATCTGTTGAATAAAATACTTCATAATATGGGTAAGGGTAATGTTATGCATTAAAGCATACTCATAACTCAACAGTGATGCTGCATCATTTGGTATTAACAGGGAGGATTGAGAATATGCAGCCCAAATGATGTCCCTGGTATATCTGCACGTTGTAAGCCTTTCTGGGAGCAGAACAGAATGTTGGCAAGAGGAACATAGATTTAACTATCTGTTCTCACCATCTGAGCCAAGAGGCAGAGAATAAAGACCAGACACTGAGAAGTGTTCTTTAAATTGTAAACTTTACAGATAACAACTTTTAAGAATAAATTATTTTAAATCTCAAAGCTGTTAGAGAAATGTAATTTTTAGTTTAGGGTTGTTTGTCCAAGTTGTTTTCTTGTAGTCACACCTCATGCATGCCTGAAGAGAGGGTGTGATAGCTCCGCTGTGACATATCATGGAAATTTAAAAGATATTTGCAAACAGCATAGAAGACTATGCTACTGGCAAGCCTTCAGAAGTTAGTTGACTTCATCTGAGCTTCAGGTCACAATGAGCTTCCTGAATGGGACAGAGAAATGACAAAGCCAGTGACAGATTTGTCTCTTGTAATTAATTTTTACTATCGATGACTGTGATACTGTATTTTCCTTTCTTAATGTAAGTGTTAAAAATAAGCTGGAAAACTACCTGCGACTGACCTTAGCCTTATCAATGATTTAATTTCCCTTTCCCCCCTCATTTGGTGTTGTGACATTATTAATAGGTGTGGGAATGTTAAATGTAAACATTTTTCTTACAGGGGTGATTTCTTGCAGGTGATTTATACAGTACTAAAAAGTAATGTTAGGAAAAATGAAAATGTATCAACCCTCTTAGTAAACTGACATCATCTAGCTATGAAATAGATACGTGAAAGAACGTGGTACATATTGTTTCTTCAGATCACAAATGGTACTTTGGCTTTACTCTGGATTGTGGGTTTTTTTTTCTCATGTTGGCAAAGTTCTTATATAAAATCTATTTTAAATCTCTTGATCCAGCACTGGGATATACTTACCTATTACATTTTAGAGCTGTACTTGTCAATTGGCCCAGTTCTCTGAATGCAAGGGTTTTTTTCCCAGTTGTGTAAAAGCCAGAATTCCAGATGTTAGCATGGGATTGTGTCACTAGTTTTGGTTTTTTGTTCAATTTTTTTATAGTGCTTGAAAGGGCATTTTAAATTGATGCTCACTGTTTAATGCCTATGACAGAGCCCTTCACAAACTATTACATGACAAGAAGATAAATACGTCAAATATGACATGAGAAGACATTGAACCATGACCATGAGCTGCTTGTTATCAGAGCACCAAGAAAGAATTATTTTCTATCAGACTATGGCAGACAGTATTTCATGATGCTTATGTTAAATTGGCCAAAGCACTTCCACCAAGAAGATGATGGCATCTTCTCATGAGATTTTTACAAAATGGGTTTATAAAAAAAGGGTATATTAGTGATGGCTAGGGATTCCTAGGGCCTGTTTTTTCCACATGCTGTATGTCTGATATCATGCACATTCCTGCAAATAGTGTATGCATTTGGTAAAAAATGCTATCACCTAGAAGGACAAACTATCCTAGTTTAAAGGATAAAATAAGAATGGCCATTATAGAACTGTAATTATAATAGTTGCACCTCCTGATCATTTGTAAGACTTACAGGAGCATTTAAGAAATAAAACCTTTTCATCACTGAAGTCATGGAAAATTCCCACTAATTTCAACAGGGTTTTTCCTTCAGTTTGATAGTGATATATCAGATATCTCATCTGTTGACTTCTCAGACTGGTCAAGAATTTTATTTTTTCTGAACTTCAGATTTTCACTCTTTTTTATCAGAATTTGTCTTCTTTGAGAATGAAGATGATATTAGTTTAATTTTAAATTTTAATAATTTAAAGTAATTAAGTAATTTAAGTAATTAAGTGGTTTGTTCATATGACTAGTGTTGCATCACTGAGAAAAATACACCGAAAAGATATGAAAGAACTTTATACAAAGTAAACTGTGAAAATATCTGTTCATATGGTTCCAAATTAAAATTCAGATGAGATTAGCTGAAAAATCTGTAGAGATTCACCAGCATTAGCTGCAACTGGAAACTCCATTTCATTGAAAGCCATGTAGTTGGCAATGAAAGCTGGTTTTGATAATTTTAATGAGGAAAAAAATGAAAATAAGTAGGTTTGAACTTTTGGGTTCAACTTAAACAAAACTGCTGTATTTCACATGCCTATAGTTATAAAGCATGAAGGGTTTTTTTTGTTTTTTGAGTTTGGTTTGGGGTTTTTTGTTTGTTTTTTTTTTGCTTTGGTTTTATTTTGTTTTTTTTTAATGTAGGCTTCAAAGTCTTGCAATAGAGCCTCTGCTAAAGTGCCAGCATACATAAGTGGATTCACATATGGGCTCCCCAGACTTCCAGAATTTTCAGATTTATGTTGACTTTGAACTCAAGCCAAAGACTCTGAACTGTGCAGGCAGCAAAGCCCTGCTAGTAGATTCTGCTGACATTTGGAATCACCAGTGAGCTGTTCTCAGGGTGCCAGAATAAGGCTATAGATAATACTTCACCTCTATCATGAACAATGGACTTCATATGAGGGTGTCTTTCTTTTCAGACTATTTTTGACCTTTTCATTTTAAGTATATTTTTTCCACCTACCCAATAGCACCATTATGTTACGGGAAGGACACATTGCCCTGATAATGCTTGCAAAGTTAGTGTCCAAAACCCACTTTATCATCTGATTTGTGACCTCCCCTCCCTACAATAAAGTTATCTTAACATTGCTAAGGGATTTTAAGCAGGAATGTGGCATCACCAAGCAGCCTCCAAGCTCATGATCTGTGGTCCAGAAAGAATAATATTAGTGGCACTGAAGTGAGATAGTGACACTTTTATTCCAGCATAAATTGTCCCTTACAGTGTTAAGCTTAATTATTGTCCCAGTTAACATTCTGCTGACTTTCTGAGCTGCTTTTGGAGTAGGTAGATTTTCCCCTTCCCTATACTTGCTGTGAAACACTTTCTTATTTCTCCCATCTTGCCACCACTGCACACAAATGCACATATGTATATCTTTTTTAATTAAATTGCCCCACAGATACTGACGAGAAAAAGAGAGCAATGTGTCCCTGAAGACCTCCTAAAGAAGACTTTTTCCCAGTTTATTTACCACTGCAGCATATAGCCAGGAGATATGTGAAAAAGTAATTTTCTCCTTCTGGTTTTGGTCCTTTACAAACGCTGTTCTTGATGATTGCTCCAGGAGTTCATTATGGCTGCTCTCACACATAGTGTGTGGACTCCTAAACCATCTAACTTACTCATAGAGAGTAGGAACCACAGGGAAATAACATCATGTGGCACTACACCAGAAAGACCTGGGATGATAGCTGTGGCTCCCACATACTGACATACTGTCAGCAGAGCTTTTCTGCTTCTGTAACCAGCTCTGAATCTCCTTCTGCATCAAGAAGCTGTGTCCTGAGATTCCAAGGATTTTGTCTTACAGCCCAGTTCTGCTTGGTTGAATTGCATCCCAACACAGAGCCCTGCCTGTAGAGGTTTCTACCACTGCAATTAAGATGCTTGCCAATATTTGTTCCCCTATTTGGTGTAATATCAAATTCACATGTAGCTTTTGCAGTTTACTTCTCAACATAGATATTGCTAGCTGCCATAGGTGACTGACTTCACTTTTATAGATTAGCTTTAGAGCCAGCTCCAGTCTTTGGTTGATAAATGAACTCTAGAGGATTTTTTTTTTATTATATTCTACATGCTGGTCTCACTTTAGTAAGAAGAAGGACTCCCAGATAATTACTTAGAGTAAAAGCTGCATGAGAGAGGGAATAATTCACCATGAATTAAACCATGCACTGGGGATGCAATATGAACAGGAATGATGGGCAATGCATATTAAAAAATCCTTGGCAATCCATCCGTCGAAAGATCTGCCTTCTTATATTTATGACTACTAATTGAAGGTGCACACCAAGTAGGTGACAACAGTGCTCCAGAGCTGATGGTATAATTCCACCTTTTTGACTGGAATCCAGTTCAGTCTCAGACCCAATGCACAGCAGTGGATTAGGGTAATGGGGGAAAGAGACTCCTACCTTATCCTTACCCCACAAGCACACAGAAGTATTTTCTACAGACTGCTTCATTTCGTGGTAAAGATCTTAAAGATCCCTTAACCACTTAAAAATCCCTTGCAGAGCAAATATTTGTTAATGTTTGTATGCTTAAATGCTTGCAAGAGACTGTGCCCATATGCAAAACTCTGTGCTACATATGCACAAGTGGATTAGCATGTAACATTAGTCCTTTTTCTAATTCTAGTGAAATCTGGTAGGAAGAATACTGCCAAAAAAATTGAACTTCCATCTCCTTCATCCGTAACTCTAGAAGAAAAAATCTTGACCTGGGCTTGCCTGCTGTAGGGCTGCCATGGCAATAGGGTGTTGGCATTGCCCTGGAGGTAAAAGTACAGGCAAGTTACATGGATTCTAGTAACTGCTGAAAAATATATGAACTAGTTAAAAACCAAAATGTTAACATTGTAAGATCTCAGTTCTCCGCCACATTTAGGGAAAGGATGAACTTTGCACAGAACTGCAAAAGATGCCATGGCAATTCCACAGCTGGCAGGCAGCTTTCCCAAAGCACAAGTTCAGATACAACAGACTCCCATTCTGTCACCACCTTTTTTCTCTTCCTCCTTACCCTGCTCTAATTTCACTCTTCACGAGGTATCCAGTTCTTCAGCTGATGGAGAGAGCCACATACCATTATACACCTGTTTCAGGTGAAAGACAGCAACCAACTGAAATACAACTTTTCCTTCCCTGTAGAATGCTGGGATCTGAAATGCCTGCATGTAATATCAAGCAGCACTAAGATCCATGGTAGATGCTCAGATTTGCCTTTTCAATTATTTCCCCCCCTCCATCCACTTCATCTGTTCTACTGATAAGAAGAGCCTAGAAATCAGCTGCTGTTCCTAAGCATCACAGAGGAAGGCAAAGGAACTCTGGGCATAGATAACACACTAGAGAGAGCAATTCCTCTCCAAGAATCCCAGGAACCTATTAGGTAGGAAATCAGGTAGCAGTAGATTTGTAGGGTGAATCCAGTATGACTCCAAAATGCAGCTAGAGATAATTTTCTGTAGCAACAACTAAAGGGCTGCTTGCATTACATGTCCAGCATGGAAACTGCTCTTGAATGGCCCACCAACAATAAGCAGTGGTAAAGCCACAGCTTGAAGTTTTCTGAGATAGCAAAACTCTATTTTTTTAGTTGCTACTATTATCAAATCCCAGCAATGCTATAAACCAGACTCAGTCAAACTGCTACATGTCTTAACTCCTGAGAATCTCCAGTATTAAGGGTATAAAGCACATATCTCCTGTACCTGCTGTAAAAGCCCATCAGGCTTCAAAAGCAAACAACCTGACAAATACCTGTGTAAAAGCATTTTTCAGATAGTTAAGAAACTGTGCTGGTTACTAAATATATTGCTTTTTCTGCTGTGAATTATGAACAGCTGATACTCACAACTTGGTATTTGAAGTACTTTTTGGCTGGAAACTTCACATCTTAGATGAGATATAAAATTAGGGCTTCAAATTCTTACTTTCATTAAATCTCTCCTCATATGGGATATCAGGTCTTAAGCAGTTGGAAAGATACATATCCCAAAACCAAGAAAGGATAATGTGATTATACTAGCTCCTAATTGTTGCAGAGAACATTATCATTTTCCCAGGGGGGAAGTAAGCTCTGTTTCCATGTTTCCCCTTTCCTCCAGCACATCTGAAAATACACATCCCTCCTGCAGAACATGTACCATTTTGCTCTTTGACCATTCATGCCTTTTTTTCTCTGTTCTGGGTATTTCAGCTCCATTTAAACAGACTAATTTTTCTGTGGGAGTTAGAAGATTGGAATATGTAGAGACTACAAAAAAAAAAAAAAGACCTCAGAAGCTGATTTGCTATAACGGAATATCCAAAAAATTTGCCTAAGACAACCTAGACAGCTCTTTTCAACACAGCCCTTTACAGCTCAGTGCCCACATTATTCTCACATCACAGAAGAACACCTTAGAATTATAGGATTGTAGAGTTGCATCCTCATAGGTAAGCAGGTGCTCTAACAGTCAGCGATGGTGACCAGAATACAGCTATCTTAGCAGTAATAATATGCTACTCACCTAACCCCAGACTGAAATTCCTGTTTCAATCCATCTTCATCACTAATTTTTGCATTAAAGGACAGTGTAAGTCATTAGCAAGGTTTCCTTGGACTCCAGCTTATCCCATGAACCCTCAATAAACCATAATTAGTACCTGTCTGATTTGTGAAATCTACTTTCAGAACAGTATTCTAACAAGAGCACATGTAGTGGGGGAAAGGAGGCAAATTTTAAGTTAAAAACCACACCATTACTATCTGGATCAGTAGAAGTTGAGCTCAGTGGTCTTGAAGGGTCCTTGTAGTCTTTTACTCCTTCACACTTAACCATCAATCACTTACCATGCTTGTTTTGTGCTGACACACATCATGGCACATACTATATTCTGACTCCAAGAATTTTCAGTACTGAAAATTATTTAGTCAATTATTTAGTCACTTACAGGGGTGGCACAACTCTCTCCAATCACATATAAAAAAATCCTATGCTAAAGACCCAATCCCTTCTGTTAACTACACACTATCCAGTGCCACAGCAAGTACTAACTGCAGCCTGTAGGATTCTTACACAGTACCTTATCAGTAAGTATAAAGATATTAGCCACAAAAACACTAACAAAGCTTTGCCTGGACAAAACTAGACAATTCCTTGAGTTCTGCTTTTTTAAAGGTGGGTCCCAGAACTCTGTGAAATTATTAAGCACCTCAGAGAACTAGCACACCTTCTTCAAATCCTAATTATGGCTGAAAGTGCTTCTCTTTAGCAATCAGCATTGGAAACCTGAACTCAATTGCTTGTCTAAAACAGAGCTAATAGCACACAACTGCTTCATAAGCACTTGCAAGAGAACACTTGAAGACTGGAGGTTCTGTTCCTTTGCCAAGTACTGCTTGTCAGGAAAGTGTAGTGATCCCTATATGGAGGGATGATATAGGACACCTACCTTCTAGTTCTTGTTCTGCTACAGAGAGATCCTTTTTCATGAGTCAGCATCTGAATGTCCTTATTCATGAAATTCAACTAAGCTTTGTGGTTCTTCAGTGCAGTATTTCAACATATTTTCAAAATGCTTTGAGTGAGACATGCTAAGAAATTACTGAACATTATTATCTGCTTGTACATTTTTCATGCCTAGCAGTGCATGTTCCCAAGACATGTACTGTGCCTACAAACACACAAAGAAATCTAACCCATTCTATTTCTGAGGTTTCATCCTGACAGACTTATGGAATAAATGTTTGTTCCTGCCCAGTTGCCTGATGCTTAAGAAATTTCATCTCAAAGTAGTTTCTTTTGTCTTGCACCAGTTTTGTTTCTTGGCACTGCAGACAAGGGGTGAACAGGCTTTGGGTGGTGATGGGGAGTTCCTGATCATGTCCAGAAAAGTCTCCCACTTGCACAAGGAGCAAACCACTAGAGTGCAGTGTTAGATCAAGACTTCTTTTATGTGCCTGAACAACTTGTGAGTAAACCAAAGACTAAGGGTGAGGTTTGTGGTTAAGACACTGTGGTTTCTGATCAGATTTTATCAGGATCAGGGAAGCTACAGACCAGGCAGTCCCATCTGGCTTAAGAACCTTACACTAAAGTACTGAAACCAACGCTTTTAGCTCCATGAACTCAACTTGCCCCTTGCATCAAGTTCAAAAACTGTAATAAAGTTCTTTTCAGCCTTCAGTTACAGCAAAACAGAAAACCAAGCTAGCTGTAAAAGTTTCAGCTGATTCTTGTCTCCAGTCACCATCTCAGATGGAGACTCACTGACACCTGTAGTCACCTGCACTTCACACTCTTTGGACCTGCACATCTTTTTTCTAGCATTATGCTACAAGTCTGACACTGGAAAAGTCAGAGCTAAATGATAAATAAATACACCAGAGATCACATTGCAGCAGGACTGGTTCAGAAGGAAGACAGTCCAAATGCCTAATTTGTCCTAAACTTGAGTAATTATATTAAAACTAACATTCAAGTGTATACTATACTTGGTAATAGCTTATTCTGTGCTATTTTGTTTTTTGCTTTTGCTGGCTTGTAACTGAGACTAGGACTAGTAAGTAAGGACTAGGCATCAGGGACCAGATTTACAAAATTATATTTTTCTGATTGTGGCCTTTTCTGTGAAAGCTAAATTGTTTTTACTGTACTTGATCAAGGTCAATGATTTAATTATTCTAAACTGATTAGCTGCCTGGCAACTGAAAAGGAGAAAAGCTCATTTTCTTCTCCCAAACAGTAAATAATGAGGTATGAATGCATGCTTTCACTAATCCAAGTGTCCTGAAGGACATAATATCTGTAAACAGATAACATCATTTTAAACACAAAGGAAGTTTTGTGCATATTTTTGTTAATTAACTGGTTTCAGCCTGTTACAGTATATTATAATAGTTTCATTTAAGTACTATAATGTTACTTCTACTTCATCAGAATCTGGTTTCTATCCAAATGCAGCATCACACAAAAGAGGTTTAAAAAGAATTGTCATGTAGTTAAGTGCAATACTTTCTGCTACTAGGAAAAAAAATTATAACTCAGACTGTAATAGGAACAATTTGCCTTCTTAAACATGTAGAGGTAACCTTGAACCCCCCTGAAGGATAATAAGCTTCTTAAGGTGAAGATGCAGCTGAGTTAAGCAAACTGCTTGTTCATTAGCATTTTTCTGCATACCCTTTTGTGGGATTATCTGAAAAACTGAGTATAGGCTGATATTCCACTGGATCCTCAGACAGCTGTGTAGCCTTTTAACTCTCCTGAATTTGGTTTCCCTGGAGGTTCCTACCTGCTAATGTTTTAGCCAGGGAAAGTTCATGCTGAACTTACTCATTACAGAAAGATCATTGGACTTACTATTCCTTTTGTTTCTGATGATACCTATTATTGATACAGATCAGTGAAAAAAAAAACCAACCCATATTTAAACATCAACAGGTGTGGGGTTTTATTCTACCTTTATCTTTTAGTATTATTCCAAGAGGGACTTGGATTATGTGGTGAAAGAATTGCTCATTCTCTGCTGTGGCATGAAGGTGAAACTAAGTAAGCATCCCTAACACTGTGGTATTAAAAATTACTAATGTCATATTAAAAATTACTAACAAATAGTACAGACAAAATATCTGGCAGATCAAGAACAGTGTGGCTAATAATGAGAAATATCAGGAGATGATGTAAGAAAAGGTGTACAGAAAAAAAAGCAACAGCTGTGGAATCAAATTATTTGGATGCAGAATGGGACTGAGAACTGAACATTATTCTGCTAGAATATCAAAACAGACAATTTAGACAAGCAGGTTCAAAAATAAAATTTGCACCTATGAGACAGCTTCTGGTAATATGTTATCAGATGATACGAGACTTCTTTTATTAATTAGACTTGAAAAATAACCAATTCTTTTTGGCAGTCAGGAAAATTAATTAATCCATGGGGTAAATCTCCTGACTCAGGGGTTACTCTTGTCTGTGGACTGCAACAGGAATCAGTAAGGTATTAGAGTCTTCCACAGAATGGGGATGTAAAGCTGCAGGGCAGAACTTCAAAGGGCTCTACTGTCCCTCCTTGCTGCATGCCTGGAGTGACCCAGCTCTGCACAGAGCTAAAATTTTCCTATACCTTAAAACCAAAGGACCAGCCCATACATCTATCTGGAAAGGCACCCTCTGCCATCTTGATCTGCTGTGAACCACATTGATTCCTCCAGATTTTTCCTTTGTAGCCAATTCCAAAGGTTTTCTTTCTTGTTTCTTAAAGATTTTCTGTAGCATTAGGTATTTGTGCAGGGAGGAGAAAGCAACATTTGCCTGCCTATAGTGATGTGCATGTGGTTTCAACATGAATGTCCCCTTTGTGTGGCTTACTCTTTCAGTGTGGGTTTTCTAAGATTCAGCCTAAGATTCAAGCTTGCTTCTATTCATGGACATCAAAGGAAGGAGAGAAGGTGAGAAGTTAAATCTGGCAGTTATATTCATTTGTAATCTCCCAAAGACAGGCAATCACTGCTAGATATGATGCTGGAAAAACAATTTCAACCAGCAGCCTTTGGCTTCAACAGATTTCCTGCCCAGCAATGCCTGGCTGAGAGCTGTGCATGGGGTTGGGGGGGGTCAGGCTGACAAATGTGGCTCCTGGCAGCAAAGTGAAATGCTTCTAGGATGGGTGGTTACTGTGGATGGATCAAAGGGTATCTTGACAGTGAGTTTTGCTGTACTGGGTATGCTGTCTCTTGGCCAGCAGGGAGGGGACCTGCAGCAGCTCATGGGTTCTTCTTATAAGAAAAGATAAGTCACTTTAAGGTTGCTGGATTTTCTTTCTTATTGCTCCACTTCCTCTGTTTTCTGAACATAACTAAGAAACAAGAGCCTGGGAATTCCCTTGAGAGGTCCTGAAGCTTGCTTGGTTTGTGAAAATACTTGTTATCTAATTCCAGTACACTTAATAACAGCAGCAGCTTTCCCATAAAACTTGCCCCAAATAAACTAATTCCAGCCTTGAGAACTGAGCTGAAGAGCAGAGATCTTCTCAGAAACTCAAAGATGAAGTACTTCCTTCTGTCAACTCATCTAGCAGCTCTCTATAGCTTTGCATTAAGTAAACCTGTCCAGATGTGTCCCTGCTCTCAGATGTTAAACATTGTTAGTGCTGTGTTATTCTGATTAGTTTAGAATTAGTTACGAACTTCTACTTCTGTGATTCTCCATGATAGAAGTTTGCTGCTATGGAGATAAGTATGTTTTAAAATATATGTTTTTTGTGTTTGTTTTGCTTTTTGAATAGCTGCAGGAAACAATGACTTAGGTAAATTTGACTAATTATTATATAAATAACTGTAGATTTTGGTGGGGCTGCTTCTCTATTCCTCATTCTCCTTATGTTGTATATTTTTCTCTTTGAAAATATTTTCTAACATCAATAGAAAACAATTCACAGAATTCAGATGTCTTTTAAAAAGTCACATGCATATATGCTGTCATGATAAAGAAATTAAGACTTATTGTGCAATTGCTACACGGAATGTGGGGTTCTTTTCCATACTTAGCCTCAGCAAACCAGAATACTTTTCACTTTGATTTCTTTTCTATGTGATACAAAGCACTTCCCTGTCTTCTGTACCTAAGACTATTGTACATTTTTTTGGCATAATAACCAATAGCTCCTGTCTGTGAGAACTCTCTAAAGAACAGAACAATGACTGACAATACTTAGCCTTCTACTCTGGAGGTTCCAAATCTTCTTAAGTTTTATGTTTAGTCATCTATATTAATATTAATCCTTTCTATCCAGGAAGCAAGGCTGACCCTAACCAGTATGAGCATATTGTGACTTCATTTGTTCTTAATTTACTAATCCTTTTTCACATTACTGGAAAACTAACTTGAGTGAAATAAATTTCTACGGTACAAATTTTTGGTTAGTGTATATCTCTTGGTTCTCTTTTGCAAATCTATTTGCCTCCTCAGTGCCTTTTAGGTTCTTTCTTTTCTTCATCTGCCAGGTAGTGAAATAGCTGTGTATGAAGGAGACATCCTTTTGAGAAGAGGATGATGCAGTGCAGTTAACTCTGAGAGTTGTTTATGGCCCAAGTCACAAGATGGAGTAGGCAAGGTTCCACTTCCCATCTCTTCTGATTTCTGTGTGTGTATGCACATGGATGGGGTACAGTTAGCATTGATCTTCCAGTCCCAATACTCTCTGATATTCTGTGTTTGTGGCATGCTCCAAAAGCAATCTCTTTCCAAATGAGAATTTATTAACATGTCTCTTTCTGCTAACCTGTTAGTTCTATAGTCGTTTGGCTAAGACTCCAAACAGTTTTGTTACAGATACTAAAATATGGGATTATTTGGGCAGTAGTTGTTATATAAATACTATCTGACTAACTTTTATTAGAAATATTAGCTCATTCCTGCTAGCTACAATGCACTTTGATATCTAGCAAGTACAGTAGAGAAAATACAATTTTTTTCACCTTATGAATGTTTTTATGCCAAAGTTGCCACTAGGAGTACTTTTTGAACACTGTAATTTTCTTTCAAATCTCTTATAGAAATATTCCCACACTAGAAATCCCATGGAGGCAAAAATGGCAGTGAGTGAAACACATCTAGGCCAGTACATAGGTGAATAATATACACTGCCATGAAAAGAAGGAACAATGGGGAGGTATCAGTGAAGGCAAACAAATCAATGTTATTTAGGGAAGGGAATGCAGCATGAATAACTTGGGCATGTGCCCTTGATCTGTGTGCTTGGAACTAGGAGCATATAGAGAGCTCCAGGCTTTGGGGAGAAAGAGTGATAGGAAGTCCCAGGGAAAGTGAGGAAGTGGTACACAAAGGGAAAGTAGGGGAAGAAAGAATGAAATCACTTGCCTGACAGCCATGGAAGAGCTGTACAGCTCACAACAATTGTAAAAAGATAATAGTGTACTTAGTTCATTATAGAAAATAATAGTAAATTATGCTGGATAACTGAATATCAAATCATAGTAAGTCTCTTCAACAAGTAAGATTTTCAACTCTTCAGTGCCATGCATAGCTGAAAATATATCACTTTCTACAGATGGAACTTGATTATTTTTATTGCAAATTCCTAACACACTGTTCTCCAAACTTTTTCAGTTATTCCCATGATATCCTAAGTAAATTTCATTTGAGCTGTATTTTATTGAGGTTTCAGCCTAGTGCTAAGGTGTAATTTTCAGTGTGTTAACACCAGGAGTGGAGGCTGAGAAGCCTGGTGTGACAAGGGAGTTAGAATGCAGTGTGTGCAGCACAAACACTTCACAGGAAAAATACAAAGATATGCAGAGGAAAGCAAATCAAGACACACAGCTATGTTCATGAGGAGTGTTGTGTACCTCTCCTATAAGAACATGAGGCTTTTACTGCTGATGGCAGAGCTTCCCCTGACCTCACTGCTGCAGAGCCAGACCTCCAGACCTTTTTCAGCTCTCCCACACAAGCTGTTTTTCTCTTGCCAGTTCTGCAGTACTGTGCATTTTTGCTGGATGTTGACCCTTCAATGCACCTTGGAAGCCATCCCACTTCTTTGTTTTGGCAACATGAAGCCTGATGGGTTGCTGCCCACTTAGCTACTCAGATTCATATCTGAAACTCAGTTTCTTTTTCCCAAACTTTTGGAGTTAATAAAAACCAACAACTGTATTCAGAATCTTCAGACAAAGCTTCATTTTTAGGTCTTCTGAGTCATTAGACTTAGGTCCTGGGAGAGATGGATTTTTATTTTTTTTTAAGTCTGGAAAAGATGGGTTAACTCCTTCCATGTTTGCAGGTTCAGACAGCCAAATCTTTATGGCATGTGATGAGGGAGATACTAGTTTGCTGTCAGCCCCTCTGGCCAACCAGGCTGCTGTTACTTTTTTTTTTTTAGCAAACCAGTTGAGCAAAGCACTTAGGTGCCAAACACTAGCCATGTTTCAGTATTTCAGTGCATTTGAACTGTGTTCTCTATTCATCACCTCAAAAGAAGCTGTAAACTCACTGGTAATTGTTTCTGAAGTCAGTATAGCAGGTAAGAGGAACTATGATGCTGTTTGGAACCAGTTTGAGCCTTAACTGAGCTTCTGAACTATGGAAAGCTTCATATTTATCCCCAAACTTTCTATAATTCAGGATTTTGAAGCTTCTTACTGCATTCCTAGCCCTCACTGGGAGGATCAGTGCTGAAGGACATTACTGTCTGTGTCACTGGGCTACAATTGTGTACCAGTGTTTCTTACCTCATGTGGGCTTTTAAAGGCTGCACAGATGGTAAGTTATGAGAGCTTTGAGGAGAGGGGCTATATCAACATCTATATTCAGACAAAATGTTTCCAGCTGATTTTACTGAGTGCCCTTGCTTCATGTGAGTCACTTCACTGTAGTCACTGCTGGTGGATTTGACCAGTTGCAAAGCCAGAACATGGCAATAACCTGTCCTTTCATGGGAGTAACAGGCAAAGTGCATCCCTTTCTTTTGTGGTCTTATAATCCTTTGGTGGAAAGACTCAGCAAGACAGGTTGGTGGTCACTCATACATAAAAACATGGAATGGGTTTGGTTGGAAGGAACCTTAAAGCTCTAAGCTCTCTCCAGCCTGGCCTTGAACACTTCCCTGGGCAATCTGTGCCAGTGTCTCATCACTCTCACAGTAAAGAATTTATTCCCAATATCTAGTCTGAACCTACCCTCACCTTAAAACCATTACTCTTCATCCTATCACTACATGCCGTTGTAATAAATCCCTCTCCAGACCTCTTGTAGGACCCTTCAAGTACTGAAAGGTGTCCCTGGAGCCTTCTTTTCTCTGAATGTTTCATCTAGGTGGTAGCCAGATTTCCCCCTTCAAGATATGGATGCAGCTTTGGGGACATAGGTTAGATGCTTATAATGTTCAAGATAAAGCACTGAAATATATTTAGAGTGTTTTCCTAATGAAGATAAAGAGATGAATGCCTTTACTTGAAGAGTGCCATGGATTCAACGATTATATTGAAACCTCTACTTCTTTGGTTTGGTTTATATTCTAAAACCTATAGGACTGAGTGAAAACAAGTCCCTATAGGTTTCAAAATGCTCTGGTGGTTTTGAGTGACAGATCCAAGATCCCAAGTATTTATATCCTAAGTTACTCATAGGAGTATGACAGCAGGGAGTGTACTATTAGACCAGAAGTAGTTGTTCTGAGTGAAATACTGCTTTCGGACCTTTCAGGGGAACAAGGGAACTTTGGAAAAGTGCATGCCAAAAATCTGGACCTTCTCTATGCCTGCCCTCCAGTGATGCACTATGGCATGTAAGTTGTTCTCTGAGACATCTTTTCAAAGGAGCAAACAGCATTCAGATCTTCTGCTCAGAACTAGGAAGGAGGAACTGCTCTGTTGAGAAAATGACTTTTGCTCTTAAATTGAGTGAACAGACTTAATTTAGGGTGAGTGTACTTTGTCATCAGGATTTCTGGAAAACAGGGTTAATATGGATAGAAATAAATGTTAGGACATTTTCTCTCACTGTCCTCTTGCCTCTTGCTAGAGGATTTTGGTGTGACTATGGTCCAAAGTCTAACTCTACTGAGCCACGGATCTGAAACAGTTCTGAAGTCTAAATTACTTCATTAATGTAGTAACAGCTGATCATAGACAATAATATTTAGGTACAGAGATGAGGAAGATGGAATTCTTTAATATCATCAAGATGCTGTGTGCTGCCTCATTCATCTAGGAACACTAAACTTACATTTTAGTCCATAAAGTACAAGCTTGCATCATGTGCCTTCTCCTTTCTTCCCAAGTGACAACTTCTGAACAAAACAGAGAAATAAAACTTGTCTAGCAGGAGGCAGGAAATTGCAGACAGCAAATAAATAATTACTAACTGAGACAGAACTACTCCTGCTCCTCTGCCTCTGGAACCATGGAGGTGGAATTCAGGTTGTTTTGCCAGGATGCTGATGAAAGCTCTCCTCACTCAGGACAGTGCAGCTTTTTCTTGCTTTCAGCTGCTGCACACAAGATGTGTGAGGTCCTCATAGGGAAGACTAACTGATCTCTTAAGAAGTTTCTTGCTCTTTTCCATTGAAACTCTGTACATATTGTACATGAATATAAATATGCAGTTAGAGAACTTCACTGTTTAAGAGAAACGGTCTCAAAATGTGATTTCCTTATTTCTACAGGTATAATTTCTCCATCACTCCAGGAAAACCAACTATTGTACCAGTTCCTGACCCCTCTATACGCATTGGGCAGAGGGAAGGGCTGAGTAACTTGGATGTAGCTAAGATCAACAAGCTCTACAATTGCAGTAAGTGCTTTAGATAGAAGCATGCAAGTCCTTATATAGGTTATGTCTCTAGGCACTGTCAGACTTTTTTTTTTTTTTTTTAAACACTAGAACCAGCAAAACAAGTGCAAGCATTATAACTAATTTCTCTTCTACAAGCTTGACTGATGCAAATACTTGGAGAGACTTGTCAGGCATTTCCAAAAGATTTTTGTGCAGTTTTTGTTCTCTTCAACACTGTCTGGTTCTTCCCTTCACATTGCTGTAGCTCTGTGTTGCCTAAATCCAAAGACTCAGTCTCCTCTCTCAGTTACCCATTCCCTTCCCCAAACAATAGAAGATCCGAATCTGTCAGTGTATGGTAATTTTTATTAGGAGAAAAAGGTTTTAACCACAGTGTCAAGGCTACAAAGCATTACTTCATTATTATGACTACCCTCTGGGAGTCATTTTCATGGACCAAGACATTAATTTTGTTACACAGTGAATGAAAAGACAGTCTCAACAATTTTTAAAAGACTTATTAAGACTATCAGATGCATTATTTAACTTGATTTTTATCCAGTTAAGATTGGATGGGTTTTCAAAGACAAGCAATAGTCAAACATCAATCACCGGGCTGAGTAACAGGGTAGCTAGGTGAAATTCCATGCTCTTTTTATGCAGAAAGTAAAATTTCAGTGATATATGGATGGTAAAATGAATACAAAGTCCTAGTTCACTTCATAACAATTGGATGGCTTAAGTCTTCCCCTGTGTATAGCATTAAATACAATATCTGTTTTCTCCTTTCTCAAGATTTTCCCTGCAGTTTGAGGCTTTTGATCTCCAACCCTTGCCAGACTGTTCTTCTGACTATATAAAAATTCACAATGGAAACAGCAAGAATTCCCTTGTCTAGCTGGACAAATACTGTGGAAAGGGGCCACTGCCCTCTTTAGTGGCATTTGGATCAATGAAGTTGGTAGAGTTTGCAAGTGATTAAAGCATTACAGCTACAGAATTCAGAGCCTCCTACAGCAGGGGTATGAACATGCCTTTACAGGGCTTGGAGAACACCTTTAATGGTATTTGTATTAAAGAACTGAGAATTTGAAACATACTTCAAAGTAAGTCTTATCTGATTGCTAATGAAGAAGGCTGGGGCTGAAAACTAGCAGGAAGCAGAAAGTGGGATGTTGCATGGGTCTCATTTTACTAATCCTAAATTACTAAATTTAGTAATTAGAGAGCCCAATCACATACTTCTGAGAGCCTCTGCTAGGCCTTGTCGTATCTTTAGAGCAATTTATTTAAATAAAAACCAGTGCATTGACTGTAACTAATAGAAGCAGTACAGTCAAAGAGTACAAAGGCTGCAGAACTCAACAAGAAATATCAACCAATGAGATGTAAAGCTGATATCTGGGTAATATGTTATTCAAGATTTTGTGGCATTTTATGCAACAGGAGAGGTACTAACCTTGGGTAACTTACACATTCTGAATTAAAGGCTTTGCTTATGTTACATTTAACTCTACTCCCTTGAAGGGTGTCTGTTTTACAAACATAAAAACACATTGTGGACTGCTGGGTAAAATTCTGTTGTGCTGCAACATGCTTTCAGTTAGAAGGTAGTAGCCCATATAACTTCTTATTGCCTTACTCCAACTCAAAATGTAAACTTTTTAAAAGCACAAATTGAGAAAGCCTTATTAGTGTGCCATACTTACTCTTTTTGCATTAGTCTTGATGGAGTAATTTCTAGATAACATTAAATCTAGTTTGATAATGCAATCTTGAATACTTGAGCTAATTATTTTCTGGAAGTGCAGTAAGGCAATTCCATTAAAATGCTATGCTAATGTAGTAATAACCAATTGTAAAGACAGAGCTTTAGATGCAGCTGTTTCCTGTCCTCCAAAGGTTATTTTAGCAGCCATGTTTTTAGTTCATTCAGTACAGATGCTGACACAAACATTAAGCAAAGAAATAAAATATTTCAGCAGCAGATTCTCATAGTAGCAATTTTTTCTTGGCTTGAACATTCTTTATGTATTCTTTACAATAAGCAGTCTCACTTCTACTGCCAAAATACTCTGGCTAATATACTTTTCTCTGTTTTTCTCACCTACTCCATAGTGAATTCTGGAGGTACTTTCACAGACTCAAATGGAGTCATCACCTCTCTGAACTACCCCAATAAATTCCCAGAACACCAAGAATGCTTCTGGGTCATCTGTTCTGCAGTAGGATACAAGATAAGGCACAGATTAGTTAATTTTAGGGTTTCATCAGTGTTCTCTAATGAATTTTTTTTTTGCCTTGAAAAGTAATAGCTATAATGTAGCTTTTTAAGTAGGTATTCTTGGAGTAAAAATCTGAAAACAAAAATTCATCTTAAGAACTTGTGCCTGGAATCTGAGGTGTGCAGCAAGGGAAAACCTTTTCACATGCATGTGAACTTTTGTGAATTTAGCTTGTTCCAGTTGGCTTTGCTTGGAAGAATCCCTAGGTAAGAGTTCTCACTATAAAACTGTGACATTGAACAGGTGCTGGTTTTGTGTTTCTCTGGAGAAAAGAATTTAAAGTGTACAAGATCAATCTTTTCCCTTGCTTCTCCTTCCAATCCAAATGTTGATGAACCAAGCAAATGATTAGCTACTCATTTGCATTGTGATATGGGGTCAGGATTTGGTGCAATCACAGAATAAAAAACAGTTCCTTCACATAAGGAATTTAACCTATTTCTGCTTGCTATATACAAAGGGTAAGAGAAGAGGATATAGGCTGGGAGCAAAGTGCTTTGGTTGTATTTTCTGCAGATATTTCTCAAAATGTTACCCTTTGAGCTGGAAGATAGTGATGGATGCATCTGTGACTGCATCCTCATGCACAATGGAAGCTGACCCAGATCACCTGCACTTGGCTTTACTGTGGGACAGAGAAGATTGTAGACTTCACTTCTACTGGAAACTTTGTGCTGGTTGAATTTCACAGAGATGTAGTTTGGGAGTTGCCTGGATTTATGATGAGTAGGCAGTACTATCCAGGTGAGAGTTGGAAAACACAGAATGAAAGTAAGAGACCAGTTAGACATAGGCAAAGTCCAGATGGCACCAATTTCAGCAAAAAATGTATCTCCCTGTTACCTTTAACAAGCTTTGAAGCATGATCTCTTAGTCTTATGTCCACAGTGGTGTAATTTGAATCACAAATTATGGACAAAAATGTTCCTGCTCATTGGGTGCTTTTGTCTGAAACTTTCAGTCTGAAAACTTTTTGTTATAGTGTTCCCATTGCTGCATGGTGTTGCATGGTGAAATACAACAGCAGAACTGGAAGTATGTAAGTAAATTTTCAAGAATTTCTAGTTAGATACATTGCCCACAAATGTTCATTTCAATATGCTACAAAGCCAAGCTCATTTATAAAGTTCATAGAGGCACTTCAGCTTCACCTGGAAATCACCACTTCACATGGAAGGTACAAACTAGGATATTTGTACAGCGCTCAGCTCAAAGAATTGCACTAATCTGCTGTGAGATGAACCAGGTCAGGGAACAGATTTAGCTGAAGAAATGATTAAGAGTGGCAGGAACAAGCAGTGAGAAGGAATGGATTAAAACACCTATTGTTGCCACCTTGCTGCAGCCTTAGTCAGGTATTGAAATTTTCCATGAGGTATTACCAAAATATGTTTTTAAATGAGGCCTGGAAACCTAATGTAAAGTCCACTGAGTATAAATGGAGCCAGTAACTTTGGAGAACATACTAGGTGTGAAATTTCTTGTCTGTAGAGAAATCTTCTACCTCTCAGATGTCTGAAGAGGAGAAAGAAATCACAACTACAGACAAACTAACACTTTGCTTTGACTTTTCTGTGATTCTGTGACTTGATGTATGCAGAATTAAATGCCAGTGCCAAACTGGAAAATGCCAAAATGTAATAAAGAAGAAAAGTTCTTGCTGCAGTTATGTCTTTGTGTAGACGAGCTCAGAGAAAATTCCAATTTGCTTTCCTGGTCCTAGGAAGGCAGCCAAGAAAATTTTGAATTATGCTGACTTTTTGTTTTGGCTTTGTGTTTTGGGTTCGTTTTTTTTTTTAAGGATCTGTAATAAAGCACTGGTTAATTTGCACCCTCAGAAGAATGATAATTGATAATTTGTGGACATGGGGATCTTGAGCTTGCTTGCCTCGTGCATGCACAGCAAACATTTGTAGCTTCTGTCTTCTAACAAAAAGTATTAATCTAATTTGGCTCACTATTTGGACAGGCACCTCCTTGATGCAGCACGAAAGAAAATTAAACTCTGTTTCTATTTTTAGCCTCAACTTCAGACTGTACAAAGCTAATTTATTTTCCAAGTCTGAGGACTTTTCTGCTTACTGCAGGGGTGTTGGAACTAACTGACCTTTAAGGGTCCTTTTGAACTCAAACCATTCTATGTTTCTAAGACTTTCATGAAGGTGCAAAAGTAATAACCCAATGACAACTGTTATTTTATGCAAAGTTGAATGGGTCCCTATTTTAAATATGCAGTGCTGAACAGCATGCATGTTGCTAATTTGAATATTACTTTTGATTTCCTGCCTATGGTCTGGGGCTATACATAGCTCCAATGTTCTAGGAGTTCACTAATATTTGATAAAGGAGCACGAGCAACATGTTGAAATAGTAATGTTCCTAAAGCATATAGGAATATCAGTCTTGCAAGCTGTCCCTAGAAATATGGCATTAAGTAGGAGTCTGAGACACACCAATGTGACTTGACCAGAGTGCTTTATTTGTAAGCAAATGCTTCCTGCAGGAAAGTTGTAAGCCATAAAGGCATGCAGCCTGGCTAAAGAATCCAATCTCATTTGTTTTGAAAACATTAATTCAACAGTAATGGTGTAGAAATACATTCCTGAATGTACAGAGAGGCTGAAATATAATGTGATGATTAATTTCTTTTTTTCATAGGAAAGGCTTTTCAGTCTGAGATCTGAAGGTTCTATTTTTCATGAGTTCTCTTAGGGATCCTTGTTAACTGCTTTCCTTAAGGGATATCCATGTAAGCAGCACTTCCACACATGCTCCTAACCACTCTCTGCAGATACCAAAACCTTCAGCTTTTCTCTAATTATTGCTAAAATCTCTGCCTTCCTGCCAGCAGTCTCCACTTAGTTATGCATTACTCATCTTTAATCTGTGGCCCACCAGACAGGAAAATGCAAGATAAAAGGCATCCTGATGAATGACATCTTTCTTACAAAGACTGCTGCTCATTTTTACTTGCAGTTAGTTGTGAAACTTAAATGGAGAAGCTATAGAATTCACAAACCCTGTAAAGCCCTTAGGCATACCTAACTACACAGTGTAAGGGGACTTGCATCTTACAAAAAATAATCCTACCACAACAGGCATTGCCTATATACAAAATGATTTATCAGCTTGCTATTAACCTTCATATTTTGAGATACATGAATTAAGAGTGACCAGCCAGTAAGTACAATGAACAGTATACCTAAAGTATAGGACTCAAATACCACCACAGAAAGATTTTGAGAGGATCTAATGAAAGTTCAGCATTCACTGAACACAACCTTAAAATCCAACATGTAAACATTTAAAAAAGAAGTATCTAGCAGTGATTATGTGTATGTGTGTTCCCATATATACATACCTCATGACAGAAACACATATGACCTTAATTGTGTACAGATCCATGCTAAGAGAGACACATTTCTACAACCTTGTGTGTGTGGAAGAGACAAGAGCATTTGTGTCATGTATTCCAATCTTACCTGCTGTGAGATTCTTCAGGTTCCTATCTTGGAGAGCCTTTAAGTGGAATAATTTTGTAATCTGTAAGAATCAGAACAGGGATCTGTCAGTTATAGATGTAGGAGAAAAACAGCCTGGAAGAAAGCATTACAGAAACACTCAAGAATGTACTACTCATAGGTCTTTTTTTTTTTTGTTCAATTTAAAATGCATTTCCCTTACATAAGTAAATAACTGTGACTGAGATGACCCTTGCTTGCATGACTAGGACTCCAGTGCCTGACAGAAAAGAACTACCAGCTTTTGGCATGCTGGTAGTATAGCTGCTTCTTCATCTAGAAGAAAATCAGCCTACTGAAATAGCATGAGAGTACTGAAATTCACTTTTCACTTTCACCATGGTTATGATCTCTTCTGTTTATCACACTGTACTGCAAGGAGAAACATTACAGTCTGGGACACTTAGTAGGCAGATCACCTCATTTTTAATTAATTTGAACTTTTTCAGACCTGAAGTTTTACTTCTAAATGTGTTCCATTATAGTAATCAAGCTCCAAGATTATCAAGGCCAAGTCTTATGTGCTGGGGCACAGTTTCACAGTATGTTAGAGAAGAACATAGTGTTCACAGCTATCACTACAGAGCAGAAAATCTACAATGTACTGTTCAAGAATGGAGTTTGGCAAGGAGAAGACATATGAACCAAAGACCATTTAATCTCTCCTACACTTCAGATAGAAATTTAAAACCTCATGGGCTAAGTCATCACATAAAGATTTTAGTAATCTGAATTCCCTTTTCCGTGGGAAACATCTGCAAGCAAGGGAAGAAACAAGCAAAAGCTGTTGCTGTTCCCCTGCCAAATTGGCTTTTGGGTGCAGGAGCTCCAAGTGTGGGGTCTGGGCCCCCTCTGGTGGGCACCAGGAGGGGAAGGAGAGGACACCTCGGTCTCCTCCAGCCACGGGAGAGGGCAGGAGTCTGCCCAAGAGCGAAGGCAAAGTATGAAGTATTTTGAGTAAATTCTGCTTTATATTTTTCTCGAGTCCTTGATTAATGGCTACATTACCTGGAATTTCACAGATTCACCTGTCATGGTTGGAAAAGACCTCTCAAGTTCACTCTGTCCAACACTCAGGGTGACTTCTTTCCAGGTGACCTCAAATACAAGAGCTGGACAGGCACAGAGTGCAGCTTCCAAGTTAGATACAGTTGTCCTGGATCATGGAATCACAGAACTATCAGAGCTGGAAGGGACCTCTAGAGACCATCTAGTCCAACTCTCCAATGAAACCAGGATTCCCTAGAGCACATTTCACAGGTCTGAATCCAGGTGGGGTTTGAATATCTCCAGACAAGGGGACTCCACAACCTCCCTGGGCAGCCTGTGCCAGTGCCTTCTCACCTTCATAGCAGAAAAGTTTTTGCTTTTGGTTGTTTTGGGGTTTGTTTTTTGTTGTTGTTGTGGTGGTGGTTTTTTTGGTTTGGGGGTTTTTTTCCATTATGTTTAAATGGCACTTCCTATGATCCAGCTTATTGCCCCTCGTCCTGTCACTGGGAACTACTGAGAAGAGTTTGGCTCTGTCTTCCTTGCACCCACCCTTTAGATACTTTTAGATATTCACAAGGTCTCTCCTCAGCCTTCTCCTCTCCAGGCTGGAGTCCCAGCTCTCTCAGCCTTTCCTCAGAAGAGAAATGCTCCAATCCACCCATCATCTCTGTCGCCCTCCTCTGGACTCAATGTTCTTTACAATTTAAAAAACCCAAAAGCTTGAGGGGGGAAACGCCGGGTTTTTTGTTTTGTTTTTTTTTCCTTTGAATTTCGTTTTGTTCACATATGATTGAGTCTTACTTCCTTGAATAGATGAGTCAGTCTCATTTAATTATCTAGGTCTTTAGATGTGTGGACATAGCTACTAAACTGGAAAGAATGTGAAATGTAATACCAAACCCACACAATTAACAAGATGACTCATGGGAACCGATGGTACCTGGGACAACGATCAGGAACCTTTTTTTTCACCAACCAGGAAAAATAACCAGGATATTGGCTTCTGAAGGCATGCAAACAAATGCTGGCAGAAGCATTGGCAGGGGGTGAAAGGAGTTTTGCAGCTCAGCTTATTTCATGTTCTTCTGAACCAAGATCTTAAGACACACGAAAAAAAAAACCCAAACAAAACAAAACAAAAAAACCAAACCAAAATAAACAAAAAACCTTTTTGTATTATTAACAACCACCAACAGCAAAGACACAACACCATGCTATGTCTGCTCTACAGGGAGTATGGCACTCACAGACATACCATGCCATAAAGAAACTCTTGTTGGCAATACCTCAACTACACAACCAGTGGGGGACGCAGCCTCCCGGCCCCCCCTACCCCCTCCCAGCTCAGGACTGGCGATATTTTTCGTTACAGTGCCCGCAGCGAGCACCAGACAGAAACAACCAGGCCGAGGCACAGGGCTCTTAGTGCGGGGCAGAGATGCTCCCAGTCCCCTCCTAACCCGTTGCCAGGGGCAACCGCTGGCCCTCACTCAGCCCCGCCCTTCTCCCTGCGCGCTGCCTGCCGGGAAATGGAGTCTTCCCGCGTTCCCTGAGCCGCGCTACCACCAGGGCAGGGTCAGCGGCACCAGACTACAGATACCAGAATGCATAGCGCGGCAGAGCCGGATGTTTTCGGGAGCTGAGAAGGGCCAAGTGACTTCCGGCAGGCTGGGCGCCGGGTGCAGCGCGGTATCCTGGGCAGTGTAGTTTATGCACCCAGCGCGTCCCGTTAGCTGGAGGGGAGGGGATGGAGCAAAGGACTACAACTCCCATGGGGCTGTGCGTCCCCGCGGTGCCCTGCTTCGCACATTGTGGGGGAGAGGGGGAAGGGCGGTGTGTCGGTCTCCCCGTTGCTGATCCATCAGTTCGCTGTCGCTCTTCTCGGTGAAAAGAGAGGGATCCGGGGCGGGGAGAATTATGGAGCTCGGGATGGTGGGGGGACAGCGCGGTGCCTGAGCGCCCCGCAGGGAGCAGGCGGCGGTGGCGCCATGGATAGCCGGTGCTATGGCTGCGCCTCCAAGTTCTCTGTCTTCAAGAAAGAGGCAAGTCCGGCTTGTGCGGGGATCCAAACGGGGCTCCGAGATGTTCCTGTCGGGCGGTATCGAAGTGTTGTCCCCCCAGGCTTACTGAGTTGTGGTGCTTGTGTCTTTATGTGCGATCCCGGTGAAAAAAAAAAAAAAAAAAAGGAAAAGCAAGAAAATAAAAAAGGCACTAAATGTCATCCCTCCAATCCAATCCTTGTTTTGTAGAATTTCCATGTTTGCAGTTTATTCTGTAGTGGGATGAAGTGGTGTCTGCTCCTTGTAGGAGTGATGTGCTGGTGCTGGGAGGTTCTTGAGCATCTCAGTATCTTCATAGAATCATAGAATGGGCTGGGTTGGAAGGGACCTCAGAGATCATCAAGTCCAACCCTTGACCCATCGCTGCGGTGCTAGACCATGGCACTGAGTGCCACATCCAGGCTCTTTTTAAAGACCTCCAGGGATGGAGAATCCACCACCTCACCAGACAGCCCATTCCAGTGCCTGATCACTCTCTCTGTAAAGAAATTCTTTCTAATTTCTAACCTATCCACACCAGCTCTCAAAAAATCCCTGTAACCCCAGCATCATTTTTAGAGCACCTTGGCAGGGGCATTTTTACAGAATACAGCGAGGCAGAGGTGTTTATGGTGAATGGGTGATGAAGCCCTCTCCTTCCCTTCTGTTTCTCTGCAGTGTGGATGCAAGAACTGTGGAAGGTCCTTCTGCTCAGCCTGCCTTGGCTTCAGTGCTGTTGTTCCCCGCTGTGGAAGCACTCAGCAGAAGGTGTGCAAGCAGTGTCACGGAAAACTAACTGGGTAAGACAGTATCCTGCTTGCTTTCTTCATTTTGCATCCCAATGTTGTGTTGCAGATTTCTGCAAGGGAGGTGTGGCTTGCACTTCTGCAGGCAAATGCCTGTATGATGGAGTTTCAAGCCAGGCCATCACTGAACTGTTGTTACACGAGCTGTGTGCACCTGAATAAGTAACACAGGAGCACAAGTATACACCAGAACCCATTTCACAACCTTTTTTTTCTATGCCCTCATCCTTCTCTTGCATTTTGCCTGCCTCTCTTCCTCTCTTTTCTCATATAATAAGGTATTTTCACCAGCAAGTGGGGAATTTTCTGGCTCTGCTGGTGTCTAAAGGAGAAGAGCCTCTCATTAGCAAAGGGCTTCATTTCAGAAGCACTGGCTCATGAAACAGTGTGAGCTATTGATGTTGAAAATACAGTATTCAGTCTTTTAGCTTTGAAATTATATAATTTCCTTTTACAACTCCAAAGCCATTAAAAAAACAGAGCAACCTTCCTACACATTTCTTTTGTGTTTTGTTTTTTTGTTGTGTGGGTTTTGGTTTTTTTTTTCCTTTCTCATCTGTTTAATATCAGTACTATAGTGTTACAGCAGAAAAAAGTCCTCCCTGTCTGTGTAGCACATAGATAATACATGTAAGCTGCAGCCCTGAAAGCCACATGTATGGCTGTTCTTCATGCACATAGCTTTCAGAACTGAAACTTTAGAACTGGAAGTCAGTCCAACAATGTTGCATTCATTCTTTACTGTACTGGCATTGGCACAGCACAGCTGTCTCAGCAGCTGTGACTTCTAAGAACAAATGAAATATGCTAACTACCTTATAGAACTGTAGTTTAGCATCTCTACCTGTATACAGCAAAGTAGAAGATAGTTAAACAAGAAATGCTTGTGGCATGCAGCATTCAAGTGTGCTAGAAGATGATGTTGTGATACTTGCTGTTGTATAATAATTCTTGTAACATCTTGTTGAGCTTGTGCATTATATAATTCTGTGTTTGTTGCATGCCACAGCTCCTTTCAGAGTGTTATGCTGCATGGAAGCTAATTGCACTGAGAGTCATGCCTAATTAGTTTCTGCTCTCTGAACTGGGAGGAGGCTGTGGGAGGCAAGGGTATTTCAGCCCCTCCTCCATTGGATCACTGGTGACCATGGTAAATCACATTTTGTCCAGATGCAAAAGAAATGGACCAAAGGACTAGAAATTAAGTGCCCTGCTGTCCCAGGCATCTGTGTTATCTTCCTGCCTTCCATAATCTCATCTCTCTCCATATGAGGTTATGGAAGAGGCTGTACTGGAAAGCTGAGAAACGTATTGTGATTTGTCTGGAGTTGAGAGCTTGGTGACTGAAGCATTGCCAGTACCTTGAGTTCAAATAAATTGTTGCTTTTGTCTTTCAGAGAGGGATCTCAAAGCAGTTCTGCAAAATGGTCACCACCAGAAAACTACAAAAAGTGAGTTGCACTTGCAATAAGGTATTTGTTTCTGCTAGTAGAGTAGCATTTCAGGCCCTCACTTCTCTACCCCTGTGGAGACCAGAAAAAGTGGGGTTTGTGAGGGAGACACTTACTTGTTTAGAATTAGATTAAGGATGAAGCTTTTGCTCTTTGGATTTTCCCTTCGTTTGGAGAATGAGGTCTGTGCTTTTCAGAACAGACTCCTGAACACACCTGCCTACATTTATCCATGGCTGACTGGGGCTGGCTTGGGAACAGGAACCTGGTAGTCAAATGTTTCTTGTCTCCTTGGAAATGATGGCAGGTCTGTTATTCCTGTGAGCTATGGGAGAGCCTGGTAAAGGAAGGAGTGTTTCTCTTCTGTTCTACACTGACGTTCTTCAAATAGTCTGTTGAGTTCATGCAGAGAATGTTTTCATATCTCAGGGTTTAAACCTTTGTTCTCAGCTGCTGTGTCTTTTTGCCATCCTTGTCGTAGGCGTGTTGCAGCTTTTGAGGCTCGGCAAAACCAACTGAAAGAGCAACAAAGGACAGCTGCAAAGCCCTCAGGTCAAGAATGCTCCAGATACAAAGGGCTCTCAAAAGAGGACAGAGCTATTGCAGAGAGACTGGAGAGGCTCAGGGAGGAAAGGAAACCAAGTGAGTTTTGGAGAATACTGGAGATACTCTGGGTGGGAACACTGCTATGTGGGAAACATGGAACCTGGAAGGAGAGGGAAGTACTGGGCTTTCAAAACCTGCCTTTTGAGGGAAATAAATTTGGACAGCATCCACCCCCTGCTGCCACAATGGCCAAATTCTACAGTGATTTTAGAATGATGTTCCAGTTTCTTTTTGCTTATTGGGATTTGCCTTGAAACTGTTTCTCAGTTTTGGGGCAGTGTCCTACCTGTAAAATCACTTTCATGTTTTCCATTGTTTGGGGTAAAACCTGTGTAGAGCCCATTCAGGGCAAAATTAAATTAGGGTCTTTGGCCAGACTCTTTTGCAGGAGGTTTCCTGTGGGTTATTGTCCTGGACAACAGCAAGCCTGTCTCTGTGGGATTGTGTTCAGTGCAGCCTTTTCTTATAGAGGAGAAAAAGGGCGCTCATCCTAGTCCACATCTGTCAGGTTCTGGGACAGCCTTGTGGTGGTTGTGGGAGAATAAACTATTTATAAAATGGTATGTGATACAAAAAGAGAAAGAAAACACTGCAGAGTGGCTACCAGATTATCATGGAATCTTTTCACTTGGAAAAGACCTTTAAGATCATTGAGTCTAACCATCAACCCAGGACTGCCAAGTCCACCACTAAGCCATGTCCCTAAGCACCCCATCTACATGTCTTTTAAATACCTCCAGATATGGTGACTTAAACACTGTCCTGGGCAGCCAGTTCCAGTGCATGATCTGTCGTGGTAGTGGTCAAGGGTTGGACCTGATGATCTCTGAGGTCCCTTCCAACCCAGCCCATTCTATGATTCTATAACTCTCTCAAAGAATTTTTCCTAATACCCAGCTTAAACCTACCCTGTTGCAAGTTGGGATTATTTTTTCTTGTCCTTTTAAGTGTCGGGGGAGTATTTTAGTCTGATATACCTAGGATTACATTAAGAGATGTGAGACCAATGGACTGTACTGCCTAAATGACACTTATTTCTCTGCCTGTCCCTAGTGTCCTAAGTCAGCTGGCTGCCAAGTGACTTTACCCTAATGCTCGCCTTATGGCTAGGAGAGAAACTCTGATAAGGCAAGGACTGGAAAGGAAGAGGTAGCAGTGAAGCCTTTGGGTTTCAATAATGAGAGTAATCTCCTCCCTTGGGTTATTCCAAATTACAGAGTCCATCCCTACTCAGGCTGAGATTGAAGCTAGGCTGGCTGCCCTGAAGGAGGACTGCTGGAGACCTGTTCCATCCACCCAGGAAATGGAGGACCGGTTGGCTGTGCTGCAGGGAAGAGATCCTCCTTCCCTAGCTCCCAGGCCTGTAAGCTCCCTCAGCTCTTCAGCCAGTAATGTATTTCAAGATGATGCTGTAACTGATGTCCCAGCACGTTAGCTGTTCTTCCTTCTTTGGCATTTTTGTGTCTAAGTGGCTCCCTTAAGAAATGGCCGTTTCCTGATTGTGTCATTGCTCCAGAAGCAAATGGCCAGGCTTTTCCACTTCACTGCTTCAGTTTGAATACAGTATTTTCTTTATGTCAGCTTTACCTCTTGCTTATTTTAAACAGTAGATGATGAGTTTTTCTCTCAATCCATTTGTATGCCTAAGTGGCCTGATATTTTTTGGAGCTGTTTGTCTGTGGGGCTTATCAGCCCTACCTTCTAATTGTATCTTGTAGTTGCTACTGCATCCCAGCTGGGCAAGATCCTATTAATTATTCCAGAAATGGAAGCACGGAGTGGTTACTCAGAGATTGCAGAGGAATGAGTTGGATATGTGCCTTCAAAGCCTAGATGAATTATCTTTTCCCTGATAAATTGTTTCTTCATGCTGCTCTTTCAGCAATGCTACACACCCAGCTGTTTTTATAGGCCTCAGTGAGGCTGCTGGCTGATACTTATGAGAATGGCACTTTTTTACACTGGAGGTAGTGGCAGAGCTGGGGTTGGGACCCAGCAGCATGTACCCCTACCCATTCAGTGCTACTGCCTTATTTGCATGACTGCTTTTAGAGCTGTGTGCGTTCAGCACCTCTGAGAATGAAGCCCTGAAAATCTTATACCAGATATCCATAAGTTGAGACTCCCAAGGTCAGTGGATGCATCATTTGATGTTGCTCCCACCTGAGGGATGATTTTGGTTACCAAACTTTCTCTTTGACCAAGTATGTCTTTTTACTTTCCTTTGCCATTTCCCATGCCCTTCGTGTTTCTTAGGTACACCAGCCTCCTGATACCAGAAGTCTGGTCCAGCAGACCAATGATCTGTTAACTCAACTGTCTGAGGAAGTTGCCATTGATGAGCATTACAGACCAAGAGTCCAGCCTCAAGGTACCAGCCATTAGGGCTTCCAAAGACCCGTTTCTGTCTAATAATGTATGTGCTGTGGTGAGAAGGCAATGTGTGCCTCCCTGTTTAACTTACAGGTGAGCTGAGTGTCCAGTTCGTCCTTGTCTTCCCCCAAAACTCCCAAATTGACAAAGGGCAGCCATCAGGCTCCATAGTATGTTTCATTGTCTTTGTGCAGAGACAGTTTCTTCTTCTCAGGGTTGTATTATTCACAATGCTCTTCTCTGTTTCTCTAAGGTGACCCTTTCTGGGGAGGAGCTGTTGCTACTCCTAACACACCCAAAACATCAAATCTGAGATAACATTATCTTCCTAGCTGCAATGCTTTCTCTGTAACCTCACTGTAAAAGACAGATAAGCTCACTTTCTTCTCTTCATGTGCAGTGTGGATCCTACTGTGCCATGCCTTCTCCTGTTGTTGCCCAGATACAGGATGAGCAGCAAGCTGCTCTGAAGTTTTCTGTGCCCAAGAAGCATTGCTGCTGAGTCATCAGCATGTTCTGTGTGTCTGTTTGCAGGAGTTGGTAGCCAAAGTTTGAATGATCTTAATCGGGAGAGTGAAGATTGTATCTGCCCTGCAGATTTGGATGCAAAACAGTTAGAAGAGGAAAAGAATAAACTGCTGGCAGAAGCTGCTGCTGAGCTGCGGGAAGAGAACACTAGGAAGGAAAAGATCCTACAAGTTGCCAAGAGACTGGCAGCACTCAAAGGAGAGGACCCAGAGAAAGGTGGGTAGAAGAACCCAGTGCCAAGAGAGGAACCAAGTTTCTGTGAAAGAGTAATTTATTTTCTGAGAGGTGTTTATCCATTTAACTCCTCTGTTCTGACAGAAACAAAGAGATTTGGTTCTGTCTGTAAAGCTGTATGGGTTGGTTCATTGTGAAGTCAGTATGCAAGATCTTGGTTGAGGCCAAAGCCCAGAGCTCAGACTGCTTTGTTGTGCACCCTTCCTTGAGATTATTAACTTCACCAGAGCATGATAGAATTAAGTTTTTAAAAGCAAAGCTGTAGTTTTGGTGCTGATTTTTTTCCATCCCTCTTTAGTATTAAAAAAAACCCATTAACACATGTTTTGAGGAATCCCCATCTGAAAAGGACCTGTCTGTGCCAGAGCCAGAGTGCCAAAACAAGTTCACACTACAAAGGATTATCTCTTACATGTAAGTGGGCACAAGGCTTGAGGCAGGTGTGGTTACAGTCTCTTGTCTTTTACTCCTGCAGTGACACTGGAAACCTATACACTCCCTGACAGTGATGAGGAAGTGGCTGAGGAGGAAGCCATTCACAGAGTGCTGCAACAGGTCAGATTTGTTTGTTTTCCTCTCCATTATTCCTAATGTGTATGTTACCTGGTGAGCCTGCAAAGGGTGTATTTCTGTTCCTGAGCAGAGTTTCATTCCTTCCCTTCCTAGTGCTTTTCTAACACTAGCTCCCACAGTCCATTCAGCTACAATGTTTGTTTGCCAACATTAATTCTAGCCTGTCACATTGTCTTTCTCACTCATGCTTAGTGTTTCTCCTTTCCAACCCCAGTGTGCTGGTACTTCTTCACTTGTATAATCTTTTCCCCCACCCAGCTAGAGCATGCTTGATGAAATGTGTGCAATTTAGTACGGCTTCTCCCGAGATTTCCCTGTAAAATGTCCATGAATTCTATTCCAGGAAGACACAAACTTTTTGTGCTTAAGTATCTGCCTGGTTGCAGACAACATATGTGTGATTGGCATGATTTTGAAGGTCTGCTGATAGCTGCACTGCAGAACAGAGTGTGCTAGCTGAAGCCCACTGCTGCTACAGTTCTGGTTCAGGGCCTGTTTAGACTGCAGACAGAGCAAGCTCCCATCTGTCTGGTTAACACCAGCTGTATTCAGACCTGCCTCCTGATACTGCATGAGACTAAAAAGGAGGAGAGGAGGCTTAGAGCCTAGAATGAGGCTCCCAGCTCTGTTTGAAACAAGAGGTTTTTTGTTTTCTGTTACCAGCTAACAGAAGAAGCAGCCCTGGATGAAGCAAGTGGATTCAACATTCCTCCAGATCAGACCACCCTACCAGGACCCTCAAAAGAGAACCCACATAAGAAAGCAAAGCAGAAGGTCAGTGAGCTGATCAGGATCTCTTGAAATTGCATGTTCCAGGGTCTCAGGAGAGAACAGTTCTGCAGAAAAGGTTTGCTGTATCCTAGGCTTCATGCAGGAGACAAACCAAGCAACCAGCTGTTCCAGAGCAGACAAGCTGAGTGGTTTCTGCAAGGCTGACCAACCCTTAGCAGAGCTGTGAGTCACTCTTCTGCTTATAAAGTGAATTGCTTCCTGGAAACACAGTTCCTTTCAGGCTGGCTTTCTGCCAAATGGCATGGTGTCCTCTGAACCCAAAGAAGTTTAGCACAGACCTCCCAAGATGGATATCAGAGAAGGAATTTGTAACTCACCAATATAATTAGACCAAGAAGGCCAAGGTCTAGTATCATACAGCCTGAACCAGCCTAAATGGGAGGCTTGCCAGGTGCTTTCAGCATGTGCAGAAGAGAACCTCTAGATGGTAATTGACTGTCTGTATTCTCATATAACATTGGAGGAAGAATTATAACATCCTATGCTCAGGATGGATTCCAGCTTATTATGAAAATACATACACCTTCTTTAAGTATATTACAAGAATTAAATGGACCTGTGACTCACAGACACCTGACATGCCTATCCCCAGAGGACGAAATTATTTAATTGTAAGCATTATTTAAAATATCCATCTCATAGGTATGCACCTTGCATTTCTGGGACTACTGATATGAAAGATAGTGCAATCTTATTACTACTGTGTTAGGAAGCTGCCTTTGCCAGTGTCCAGTCACTGTGTAAACCAGAAGTCAATAGAAGACCTTATGGACAGATTTAAGATTATGATTTCAGAAGATATTTTTGGCTAAATCCATAGAAAGGGCTTTTTGGCAAAACATGCTCTTTGTCTCCCAGTTTTTTTCCTGTAACAGGTGGAAAACAACCCTCTCATCTCTCCAGTGCTTTCCCTTCCCATGTAACTCCTTTCAGCAAAACTCTTTGATCCCTTCCTTTTGCAGCAGGGTTTGTCTATCACTTGGTATTGCTGTGGTACCTGCCAGAACCTCTGGGCTTCATTCCTTTAACACAGTGTTAATGTTGTACCGTAGACACTAAATGAGGGTGAATACCTGTTCAGATTCTGAGCAACATAGGTTCACGAGCAAAGGAGTGCTTTGGGTTTTTATTAAACAATCTAGATACCTGTGGAGCCAATCTTTGGGCTTTGGACAAGTTCATCTCCCAGAGTTTTGATCAACAAAGAGTGAACTATGGGCCACATGACACGTGATCTTGGCCATCATGCACTACAATGAAACTGTCTCTGCTGGGGTTTGAGTTATTCTCTGATTTGTTTGGTGTTTTTCTTTTTGTGAAATAGACCCCAGCTCTAGCCACCACAGCTCTTTCTGGGGCAGATGGCAGTGAGGAGGACGAGTTGCCCTGGTGCTGTATCTGCAATGAAGATGCCACCCTGCGCTGCCACGGCTGCGATGGGGACCTCTACTGCCAGCGCTGCTTTCGGTAAGTCCCGGAGACAGATCCCAGGGAAGCTTGGCTGCTCTTCCTCATTCTTCCTGCTGGGCAGCAAACAGAGCTAGTAGGAGGGAAGATTTGAGGAACCCTGAGCTGAATGCTAGTAGTTAGGGAGTTTGTGTGATCAGTAATTATCCCAAGCTTTAGGAATTAACTGGTCACAGGCAGAATTGTTCACTCTGAACTCTTCCCGTGCATGTTTGGGCACATTGTTTGAGTGTTGTCTGGAGCAGCTGATGGAATGCTTTGCATGGGATGGGATAAGTGAGACCATTGTTCAGTGACTCCTATGGCTTGTTAGTATCATTGATGGGTGATGTGGGCTGGATTCCAGTAAGAATAGAGTTCAGATAGTATTTTTTCCTGAGACTTTTTTTAGGTTGAGACTCTGCAGTCGTAAGCAATCTAAAAAATGCTTGTTGAAATAAGTATGGACAACCCAGCAGCTATTAATCTTGGTTCTTAAACATCTATTGCTTCATATCTGGCAAAAAAGTAGCATGTCTTAGATTTGGAGTGTTGATTCATTTGAATACAAAGCTGTCCTTCACAGCTTGTGTGGCTTCTCTTCTTCATGACTCTGAATTATTGGGTAGTTGGCTGGGTTCTTAGAGTAGTGCTGAATGACATTTAAACAGCAGCATTGAATTGGTTGCGATTGTAAGAGATACTTTTGTGTAAATTCTGTCATCTCCTGCAAATGTTTTTTGTAGAAAGATGGAAATAGAGTGGGGGAGAATGTCTGAAAATGGTAAGAAACATGTGACGGCACTGTTAGTTGGTCAAAAGCAAAACAAACAAACTGAAATATCAGACAGCAAACATGAGTAAAAGTAGAATCAACAGCCTGGCAGGTGAGTGAGTGTATCAGTTGCACACTGCAGATGGAAGCTTGTGTCTTTCTCAACACTGCCTGTTACAGAGCATGGTTAAGAGAGCTTCCAATACACTGCATTTTAGCCACAAGAGTTATTTTTCAGAGTTGTGTGGAGCAGCCTGTCATTTTGACTTTTGTCATAGGAGCTGCTAATGTGTCTGGGAATCACAGACACAGTGCTGTAACTGAGCACCTCAGAGGTTTCTGTTGCCACCAAATACCAAATTCAGTAGTTAGTCCACGTGGCTGCCAGTTGGGTACTACAGCTAGCCTTTGGGATTGGTTTCTAGTTAGGAGCTGCTGGGAGGCATCTTGTGCAGTGGCTGAGAGTGAGCTCCTTGCATGAGTATTTACTTCTGATTGTATTTTGTGTTTGTTTCTCAGGGAAGGCCATGATGAGTTTGACCTGAAAGACCACCACACCTCCTGCTATCATCTTCCTTGCAAGTCAAAGTGATCACACTCTTTGTGGGCAGAAAAGGAGATAGAAAACAAGAAAAGAGAGGAGTTGGCCAGCTGGGAAGAATCCAGGTGGATTTGCAGCCAAAACGGGTGATGTTTTGGACAGTAAAGAATGTGCTGTAATCCCAGAGATGCTTGGAGGGCTTGTGACTTTGTCCTCATCAATACCACAAGAGAAGTAGAGAGTTTGCTCTGCATAATTGAGGATGAGGAGGTGGATACAAGACTATAAATACAAACAGTAAGGTAACGAGGGTAGCAGTAAAGATGTGTATTTAAGGCAGTACTGACTGGCTGATAAGTAACTTCCTGCTTTTGCTAACAGCTTATACACTGGTTCAACAGGCAGCAAAGCACTTTCCACTAAGAAAGGTGTCTATGTTGTGATCTCATGTGTGAGGAGAACTTCCAAAGCAAAATAAAAAAATATTTACAGAGGCCTGTGGTTAAAGTCTCTCTTGGAAATACCTAGTAGCTTTTCACAAAGTGTTGCCCTCTTGTAACGGTAAGTAAAGTCCAGATTCAGTGGCTTACAGAAAAAAATGAAGGACCATGAAGTCACCAAAAATGTTTCTGTGTTGTGTGGAAACATGGAGGGGCTGCTCTGCCTTGATGGGCACTGATGCTCATGTACTTGAAATGGAGGATGCTTTGTGAAGGTCATCTGCTACAGATGCAGTGGTGTGATCTGCACTGGCTGTGCTGAGGTTTGCTGTGATCTGTGAGAAGTGCTTATTAGTCTGGAAGAGTTGTGTACTAGTTAGAAAGTGGGGTTTAGCTCTGTTTAGTATTTGGTCCCCTGGTAGGATAAAGATGTTACTTGTGTGATGTGTTTTATCTGGCCATGAGAGAAGCTCTGTTTACTGTGTTCATATCCCTCCCTGGAGATACTCAGATGCAATGTGGGACTTGCCAGTGACAAAAGCACTGAGAATTGCTTCAAATACATGACTAAACTTGCCCTAAATTGGCTCTAATATCCCATCACTATGAGCTGTTCCCAGGACTATAATGTGACTTCAGAGACAGCTTCCTAAGGTTGACAGATTTGAAAGGCAAAAAAAATCCAGCATTTGCCTTTGTCAGGGAGTTTCCAATGAATCTTGCCTTTCTGGTTTGCCTCTGCCATTCCCAGATGTCTGTCCTGCCTGTTAAGGCTCTGTAGGTGAGGTGGTGAAAAAGCATTTGCCTGTGCCTCAGCCTCCCCCAGTCACAGCAAATAAATTAAACTACTGCTGAAGAGGAGTTTGTGCTAACATGCTGGACTGGATCAGGCCCTTCAACAGAAATCTGTATCAGAAAATGTAGAATAGTAATATTCCAGGTTAACACACTAAAAAATGCAAATGTATCCAGCAATGCCATCAGAAAAAAAACTCCTTTGTTACCAAGGGATGGCAAAACCTGACTTTTATGGAGGATCTTTCTCCTGGCAATCCTTGCTTCACCAGTGCTTGTCTCTTTGGGACAGGTAGATAGGAAAACTACTGGAGTTGTTCTGATGCAAGAGCTCACAGTGACCCCTCTGTTACACAAAAATTAAGCAGTTAATGCCCTGAGGAGTATGCAGTCTTAAAAATGGACACAAAATACTCTGGCTTTGTGTAGGAATCACACATTTTCATTGCTATTTGTCTTGGATAATTAGTCTAGTAGCAAGACAGCCTAATTCTGTCTTAGCTTAAATCCTGTATGTTTTGCAGGTACAGGGTAAGATGCAAGTATCTTATCTTTGTTCTGAGACTGATTACTCCTATGAGCTTTAGCCTCTGTCCTTTCCAAGCAGTAAGCAGACATTTTAATTCCTGATTTACAGCTGTTTTTTTGTTTGGTTGCTTGTTTTTTTTTTTTAATCTTAGGCTGAGCTAGTGCACTACTCTCAACATTTTGAATGCCTCTTCAGCCACAACCAAACTTTGACCTCATTGTGTAGTTTGGCAGCCTGTGTCTTGTAAGTCCTGCCCTGTTCACATCAGTAGTAAAGGAGCAGGTTACAGCAGGAAACAGTTTGTTTCCCAGATTGGTTTCTGTGGGTTCATCCCAAGGAATCCAGAAGTGCACCCAAGTCAATACCTGAAACAGAAGTTAGTCATATGTGGAAGAGTCTCTTCAGTCATACACACATATGCTGATGCTTTCTCTGCACCACTAATAGACATTTTTGTGGCTGCTAAGCTTTCTGCATGTAAGTGGCCACTTTGGTGGCAGCTCAATCACTTTCCCCTGAAAATCCATTCCCACTGTAGCCACTGCCTCAGTGATCTCCATGTAGGAGGGTTAGAAGGAGTATCTAGGGCTGCTGTCTTCAGAAAACAAACATAGCTGAATCTGTCACTGTGGAAGAAGAGTGCTGCATGGCCTTTAAGTGGGCAGTGTGCTTTTAGCTGTGTTGCTTACTCCCTGTCCTTGTCTTCAAAAAGGTGCTGGTAAACAAGTAAAGATACAGGTAAACCATCATTTCCTGACAGACCAGATCAGCTTCAGTCATAGCCATTCATGGACTGGAGAGAGCTCTGACATCTTCAAGAGAAACCTGCTTCTTCTGTCCTGTGGTGTGCCATGTGAGTGTGAGATTTTCTTTCCCTCTTAAAATGTTATGTATGTGAACTCCCAAATGTAGACTTCACTACAATAAGAATTTTAAATAATGATAAAACAAGACTGAACTCAGGTCACCTTGCAGAGTTAGGTCTCAGCTTAGTTAAACTGCATTAATTTGCATTTGCTGTTGTTCACAAGCAGTATGTTGACCTGTAACATGATCCAAATGTAGTAGCCAGAATATTTTTCAAGGCAATGTGTTGATCATAACGAAGGGAAACTGGCATGAAATCATGTTTTATATGCCTTCATAAACCTTCAATTATAAAAGCACATTCTGAGTTATCTTGGTATGATCTAGAGAGCAAAGTTCCATTAAAGAAGCATTCCTACACAGTATCTACATAGCAAACATAGTGAAGGTGCTGAGAAACACCAGTTAACTGGAAGCTGATGGTAGCAAAACCAACCAAACAAAAAACCCCAAATATAATTTACTGCTTTTAAGAATTAAACAGAAGTCATTCTGATTGCCTTATATTGCTTTTTCTTTTGCTCCAGTAAGCTGAGAATCATCTAGCAGTGTCCACATCTTGCTTTGTTCCCTGTGACCACACTCTGTGCTTCACACTTCAAGTGCTCTCATGCCATGGTGATGTCCTTGTGTATCAGAACCAGCTGCACATCACAGCGCCTGCAGCTTAACTCATTTTCTGCTACTTGCCCAATAAGTACAAAGAAACTCCAGTCAAGCAGAATTTCAAGAACCTGCTTTTTCCTGGGTTCTAAAAATATCTGCCTTAAAGCACAGACAAAAATTCTCTTTCCACCACTCCATCTTCAGGGAATGAATACAGAACATGCCCAGGGTGGAGAAAATCTATTTCTTGGGCTATACAACAGGCATCTAGGGTCTGTGCTGTCACAGCTCAGCTGGATGAAACAAAGCCTCCTGCCCTATAGGGGAGGTAATTAATCTGGACTCCTATGCACTACTGTGCTGCAGCTAATTACAGGTCTAGTTTAGGACATTCATCTCATGGCCTAGATCCTCAACCTGCACTTCTTTTCCAAGTATTTTAACAGTACTCAGAGTCTCAGTGTGCTGTTCTCTTTTCTCAAGGGGTGTGATACATGAGTCTTACAGCAGGCATCAATCCATGAGCAATGCCAGATCTAAAACCTGTGCAGCTCTTTAATTTTGTTGCTGTTTTACTTCCCAAGTTGACATTTCAGGAGGGCAGCCCCTTAACTAAGCCAAAAAAAGACATGCCTAGGGTTACCATAGATATATGTGGACCTGATAAAGAATGACAATTTCTCCATCCTAGAGGGTGAGGCTCAGAGCCTCTTGGAGCAGCCCTAGGACAAAGTATGAGCTGCATGGCTTGCTGACTTTCAGGAGGCTGTCACATACAAGAACAGCATGTGAGGATACACAAGCCCCCACACCATGGTTTTTGCTGCAGCTTGTGTTTTGTCTTCTGAGAGATGTGTACAGCCTACAGCTTGCTGAGTGACACTTTCCTGGAAAACAGGAGGGAAGCAAAAGGTAATATTCATCACCCTGTTACTGAACGAGATGAAAAGACAGATGTATTTTAAATATTACTGGTCCATCCCAAGAGTTCTTGGTTGTCTTTGTTAGCTAACCTGCATGTCCCTTTTGTTCCTGAGTTGGCCCTCTCTGACAAAACATTTACTCAAAAGATAGCATTGAACATTTTGGTACATAGGATCCCCTCTGGATGGGACTCAGCAACTCATCTCTTGGGTTTTGAGTGGCAGGCATGAGAGCACAACCAGGACATGAGCTGAGTGTCAGCTCTGCCTGAGCCATCACCTTCCATTTGCTGTGTTATTTCCTAGCCACATGTGTCAAGTTACTGACTTGCTGAGAGGCTGGATGTAGTTTCCTCTGTATTTTTCCAACCACACTTTAGTTGTGGCTAGAAGAGTTTGTGCAGCAAGACAATATGTCTTACTTCACTTCTCATCTGTGAGACTGATCTGTCTCCAAATTACTCCCTCCAAGATGCTCCATGCAGAAAAATTGGGAGCAAGTATTTTTTCACTTCATTTTTTCTTTAGTGTCAAAAAAGAGAGCAAAAGCAAGCAGGGCACAGCTGGTTATGTCTCTTTTAATATACAAAATAAGCATTTTTCAAACATATTTTTAAATTATGAGGAAAATCATTCCCAGACCTTGCTCCTTTAGAAGATGCTTCTAAATCATTAAGTCCTAAAGGCTGCAAAAAGGAAAAATAAATCTCTAATCCGTTAGCCTTAGCAGCTGTTTCACTAACTTCCCCTTAGGTAGACTGGGTGCATTGGAGCATTTTTCTTCCATCCTGCTGTGTATTTTCTGTCCAACCTTCATGAGCAACAGGGCCTTAATAAGACTTAGAAGTACGTGCAATGCTGCAGCCAGGTACAGCAGTAACAGGCAGGAAATCACTGGTGTGTCCCAGCCAGACTGCAGCAGGGTGCAGCTTAACAGGAACTGAGCTTCCACGCTGATGAATGAGTGATAACCAGTGCCTTGTTTTCCTTGCAGTGGATGGAAAAAAAGAAGCCTTGATGAACTCCTGAGAATTGAATTTGGTACTCCTCAGCCAGCATGGAAACTCCTAGAAGAAACGAAAGTAAGGACATGTCCTTTTCCCCAGGCTAACATGCCCTTTAAGAATCAGGAAAATATACAATCTGTCTCCCTGCTGTGTGCATAGATCTGGAAGTAGAAGAGACTTCAAACCACCGGTCCAAAGTTCACAAACTTGGTGATGTTTCTCAATAACAGTAAGTCCTAAACATTCTGAAGCGATGCCACTGATCCTGTTTTTGGTGAGGAAGATGTGTGTTTCCTTGTGACCAAAGCTGGGTGTTCCATGTGGGTAAGGTCATTTCTTCTGAGGACTGGTGACTTTCCGGAGACCTTTCAATCGACTAAGCAGTTCCGTAATGAAGTCCTACAAGGAGAATTGGTTGAAGGATGTCATGTTAATTCCGGTGCTTGCCAGCCCAAAGAGTACAACAGAGCTTGCATTATTCCCACATTCACCGTTATGTTGAGCAGAAACCAGAATCTGACAGAGAATCATAGAATAATATGGGTTGGAAGGGACCTCTAAAGGTCATCTAGTCCAAGCCCTCTGCAGTAGGCAGGGACATATTGAGCAAACCTCTTAGCTTAGGAAAGGAGATCTTTTGTTAGATGAGAAGGGTCTAAAAGCCCCTCTACTTCCCTTCCTGGCTCCCTTAGGAGCAGCTATGTTTACTTTCTTCTCAGGAGGAGCCAGCCTGCCCCTCTCCATCCTAGACACCTGCATTTTGCACCTTAAGATTACCTCAGGATGCTGTTGGCCTCTGTTAGGTTCCTCTGCTTCCAGTTGCCACCATAAACTGCTGCCCACTTCTGCTGCTCTCCCCATCTAGGGCAAAGCAAGCTGTCCCTCTTGTTGAACCTGTAAAGCTCCATGCTGGGGATTGCAAACCATCTCGGAGCTTTGCCAATTCTACAAGGAAGTGGCTGGCAGAGGAGGGGTGGAGCAAAACACACGTAGGACTAATGAAAACCTGAAGCAGGGGTTGAGGACAGGCAGATAGATGAGCAGTTAATGGAGATAAACCCCAACTACTTTGCTGACACAGCCAGGGACTATGAACTAAACTTGACCATCTGGTTATTCCAAGCAGAAGTCAATGTGACTAGCGCAAACTTTAGCCTCTGCATGACAAGTAACATCACCCTAGAGGAGCCTGCAGCCTTTCTTCACCCAAAGAGACAGCAACATATCCTTGTAATTAGGCAAGGTCACTGGAAGATATTGCAGTGTATTACCATTTTTGCTGGGTGGAAACCCAGCTTCCTCACTTGGGTGATCAGAGGTTGCCTGCCCAGCATGCTCTGCAAGTAAATGCCTAGGATCATACATGGATTTTCAGTCAGAGGAAACCAGTTCTGTCTGGTTTCTGCAAGCAAGCTGCTGTGATATTTCAAGGGGACTGTATTCAAGATCACCAGGGTGAAAGTATGAATTCTCACCACTGGGAAGCAGTACCTGTAGTTAGCAAATGCCATGCTGTCTGCAGGCTCATGAATGAGTAGAGCAAACTCTTCCCAGTTGTCTCTCAGGGACTGGGGGGTTTTGCATGAGGTCTGAAATTCAGACACTCTGAAAACTATTTCCCTACTGGCAGCCTTGTCTGCTGAATCCCTGTTAGGAGACTATCTGTAATTATTGCTACAACTGAGTTTCATTTCAGTGATTTCACCTCCTTTTCAGTATGTTCATCACTGTACAGTTACACAGGCTCGAGAAGGTGTAGGCACTGATGAATGATGTCCAAGTACAATGTTCACATGCAGTGCAACTGAAGCAGTGATGGGAAACCCCATTTTGCACAGGTATGCTGTACAGTGAAGGCAATTGCTGGATGGTGTGTGCACTGCACTGCAAAGCAGAGGGCTCCACTCCTCTGGCCATCATGACAGCTTATGGGATTTCAAAACTCTCTAGCTAAAAAAACAGTAGTTGCAAAGTTCACGTGGGAGAAAAAACAATGTGTAAAACACTTATCAGCCCACTGCTCAACAATTATCTGCCCAATGCAACCTGGCTGCCATCCTACGTTCTTATTACTCATAACAGTAGAGTGGTTTACACTAAGAGTACATTTAGTTAACAGTGAGGAGATGGTTATGTGAGCTGAATCCCTGTGTATGGCTTGTCTACACTGAGGACCAAGTAACAGCTCATCTTAGGATGTCCAAAGCATGGAATGAGCTTTCCTCGGTTGTAAAGCATAATTCCTTACTTGCTCCACTGCCCTGTCCTCATCTCAGCCATGTAGATTTACTTGTATTTTTCTAACTCAGCAGGTTGAAGTGGCAAACATCTGCCATTGGGAATTAAACAGATCTGAATCATCATGTTAGGTACAGCAATATCTTGGCCAAGCAGCTACAAAGACACACTCTTACAGCACAATATAGCATATGTATAAATGGTGCTTCACTCACCTCTGTTGGGCTGGAGCACTCGTGGAGGATTTCCTAAAAATCCAGGAGGAGTCATTTTAGTATTTATTTGACTTGTTCTCCCCTCCCAACAAAACGGGTATATAAATCTTACTACATTTGACAAGCTAAGACACAGGAAAGCCTCATGCAACCCTGTATATACATATTCTGCATCCCACACAATTTCTATTCTTTATGAAGGAAGTTTCTAATTTAAAGTCACCAGGTCCCTTATCTGACCTGTAGTTTTAATTTCTGTTCTTCATTAGGGACTTCCAGGAGATCTTCAAGATCAATTTGTGGTTCAGGAGCTGCTTCCTCTGTTTCTTCTCTTAGCTAAAAAGAGAGATAAAAAAAATAACAGGCCTAACAGTGTTTTGCCATCTTTCTCTAACAAGACATGAGACATATAACAGTCTCCTTTAATGTAAGAGGGACCCCAGGCTTTGGTGTTTGCAGTAATCATTTTGTAATGCATGGGGGTGTTAACTGAAAACATTTGGAAACTTACCACTGACACATCTTAGCTCCATATGTTTTTGCACAACTGTGCAGAAAGCAGGCTCTGGTTTCCAATGTATTTGCAAAACGAATCTTTTGACAACACAGCATTAGTGATATTTTAACAGAGTAATCAGAAGAATGAGGATTCTGAATAAAAAAAAGCAGTACCTGATTGCTGGGTAGCATTTATGAATGTGCATGTAAACAATTAACAATAAAGGCAATTCTTAAAGGAAAAAAAGAAACGTCTGAACAGTACCTCATACCATGCCAGAGAAGAAGAAAACCTTTGTTCACAATTTTTTTACGCAGATGGCTTGACAGTAAGTAGTAAAACAGAGTTAAATATATTGTACTGTGAGCCACAAAGCATTTCTTCTTAAAAGTAATGATTTTCATGTGACTGTTTAGACAACACGTGTTGATCCAGCCTGACTTTGTCTCTGGCAGAGAAACTAAAGAGGCAGGAGGATGAGACAGGGTAGGAACTCCCTGTGGCTTTCTGGTCCTACTTTGAATGGAGTTTAGACTTCCATATTCAGGGAATCAACTTCTGAGCCTTAGTGTGTTGCAAAAAGCCTGGACACCTGTGTGATTACAAGTAATTTATTGTGACATATTTATTTGATAAGATCCCATGTAACCCCCTGTTATATGCCATAAGAAGTCTCTGACCTGTCACAGCATAATTTTATGTAGTTCCTGGTAGTAAATGTCCTAAGTTGGCCCAAATACACCAGGAAGCTGGGAAACCAGTTGTGCTGGAGAGGTGGTAGCAAAGCCAATCCACTGGCAATCAGTTCCTCCAAGGGCATGGCTGCATTTCTCATTTGTGCCTGCTGGGATTTTGTAGGGAAAATATATCCCCTTTGGGCAGCTACTCTGATGACAGTAAACAGCTCCTAATTCCCAGAAAATCAGAAATAAGAATGTAACCTGACTTGTTTTTCTGACACCTTTACAAGTGTACATCTACAGACTTGGGAAAGTAAGATTAGCACACAAGGAGCCTCATCTTTGGTCATGTTACTGGTGGTACCAAGTGTTACTTGTCTATCTCAAAAGATAAGAAAAAAACAAAAGAAAAAAACAAAACACCAAACATTCTCTTTAAAACTGCAATAATTCCTGGAAGGGCAAGATATTCTGTCATGCAAAGCAGCAGCCATTCTCCTTGCTTATCTCTGGCCCATCTCAACAGCAAGGCTAAGGACTCCGGGAATTGAGCTACCAACCCCAGAAAAACTTCCCTTAAATTCCAGTGGTTGCCCAGTGACCACTGCTGCTTCTTCTGAACAGCCTTCACTCAGCAGGGCCAGCCATATAGCCTGTACAGACAGGATGACTTTAGGCAGTAATATACTCATTTTCAGAGAAGCCTTGCAAGTGCCTTAGAAGAAAGGATTTTTTTCTCTCTGTATTTGTTTTTTGCTGAGTGTTCTTTGCATATGGCATAAATTAAAACAGAAATTAGCTACTTTTCTCTCCCAACACAGCGTGAGAACCTGGTACATTCCTAAAAATATTAAGCAGGAAACAGTCACCCAGAAAATTATTATAATGATGAGAATAATAAACAGCAACAACAATAATAAAGGCAGCCTCAGAGACAGTTCCTGAAGTTTGGCTCAGCACAGAATTGTCAGAATTGGAAGGGACGTCTAGAGATCATCTAGTCCACGTCTCCCACTAAAGCAGGATCACCTAGAGCACCTTACACAGGACTTTTAAGAAGCCTCTGCAGTCAGCTGAAAAGCTTTGCCTTAATTTTATCCCTTTTGTACCCCAGCATGTTACCTGCACCCAGTGCCCTTTGGGGTGCAGGGAGCTGGATTCCCACCTGGCTGCTGGGAATGGGTAGGGTGAGCCTGGTTTGGGGATTGTGCTATGGCTTTTAGACCCAGGAAATCTGCCTGGGCAGGCAAAAGCTTCTCTCGACCATGATAGCATGTATCACAAAAATATCCTTTCCTGGGCTGTGCTAACATGTCCACTTTCACTGTTGATTGCAATTTGAAACTGCTGATCCTCAGAGTGGAAAACTCTATAAGCAACCGTGAGCTTTTTTACCCTTATATCTCAAAAATGTACCTAACTCTGCACTATGGAAATACAGAAAAGAGGGCAGAAAAGCATTGCCAAATAATTTTAGTCCTTCCCCATCCAGGCCATGAATAAGCTGTTTCATACAATTTGTTAAACCCATCTATGTCTTCTGTTGTAAAGGGAACCTCAGGCAAGGAAAACAGCTCTCTTGATTTGTGTAGGCAAAAGCCTAAGATCTCTATATTTGAGCATGTTTGGGGTTTTTTCCTTCATTTCCCTGCTGGCAGTAGTGTGTCCAGACTCTGCAGCTACAGATACAGCATTACCCAGTGTCTCATTGAAACAGAAGCTACAGCTACATTCCTGTCACCAAAATCATGAGGCACATACTGATAACTGTCACCCAGCTGGCTTCGATACAGCATGAAGCTCAGCAAGGAGAAACATCCCAGGTTTGGAGAGCCCTCTAAGTTCTGCAACTCATGCTGAGCTCCAGCCCTCCAGCAGCTGCAAGAGCAGGCAGCTTAAATCTAACTGGATTATATTGGTGTAAAGTACTTCAGACACACCAGTCACAGAGAGTGCTTTAACTGGTGGCACTAAGATACCTCCTGAAGATGAGAAGCTCTATCCAGTAAGGATAGCACACAGGACCTCAAATCCCATTCATCTGATGGGTGAGGGGCTGCTTTGTCCCAGCTACTCACCTGGCACTGGTACAGCTCCTGCAACTGGTTGTTGATCCATTCCTCCAGGTCTAGCCAACGCTGTAGGTCTTTGCGGTTGTACTTTATGGTTAACTTCCCCAGTTTCCTGTGTGATGATTCCTCCCCAGGTTTCTCGGGTGTCTGGAAAGTCACCCGGGGCAGCGTGCTGGAGTTGTTGGCCATGTTCACTGCTTCTTCCTCTTGACAGCAGGCACTCGCCTTCCTGTGGGTTCCCACACTTTTTTTCCCCTTGGCTTTTTGACCCAACTCTTCTCTGCAACTGGTGGCTCACAGCCCAAGCTACTCACAGACACCAGAGGCAGGCAGCATTGGTGATCCCAGGGAGGAGGATGGGGGAGAAGGAGGAAGGAGCCAGGCTCTGCAGGCAGAGTTACAGCAGCAGATTCTTGGGTTTCACCATCAGCTGTGCTGACAGGAGCAGGGTGGAAGGCAGAGGACTTGTTGTAATAACATCTGTTGTTAAAAGAAGCCAAGTGAACCAGGGAATTGATGAACGAAGTTTGTTAATATTTAACACAAGTCAGCTCCAAGAGGTGGGGAAGAAGGAGGTTTTAAATGACTGTTTTCCTACAGGCATACCTTAAGTTCATGTGCAATTCCAGAGGGCTGTTCCATACATAATGCATTGAATCCTGCTGTGTTCAAGCTCCACAAGCCTCTGTAAACTACTTTGCCTGCAGCTACAGGGTTTAGCTCCCATTGAAATGGTGTATTGGGCATTTTCCAGCAGAGATAAGAAATGGTCTGAAGTCAGATGGCTACATCCACTACTTCAGAAGTGGGTCAGTGACACTGCAAGTCAAACTTTGACTCACCAGTCCCATTTTACATTGTTCTACAATCTGTAAATTTACTCCAGCTTTCTAAAAAAATTTTGTAGAAATCTCAGTGACCTGAAGTTGACATCATTTGAGCAAGGTGCTTCTGAGTTAAAATATCTGTCGTCTTACTAAAAAAAATTAAAAGTACAGTACTTACGGTGGTGAGACCCTGGCACAGGTTGCCCAGGGAAGCTGTGGCTGTCCCATCCCTGCAAGTGTTCAAAGCCAGGTTGGATGGGGCTTGGAGCAACCTACTCTAGTGGGAAGTGTCCCTGCCCATGGCAGGGGTTGTACTAGTTGATCTTTAAGGTCCAATTTCTTCCAGCCCATATTCTATGATTCTATTTGACATGATGACACTGCAGGGGAAGGCATTGTCACACACTACAGATGCAGCACTATCTCCTTCCCACAGAAAAGTATTCCTAGTGAACAAGTTTACCTGCTGAAGCATTATAAAATGCTATCAAACTATATTATTATCATTGCTTGGTTTACAACCTCTTACTGGAAGACAGGTTAAAGGTCTGCAGCATTATTGCCCTATGCCATTTTAGAAGCAGTGCTGTTCAGGGGAACAGATACCAGGCTGGCTGTGTTTATGGAGTGCCAGGGCATTTCAAACACCTGTGTTCCCTCTAGATGCTCTATCACACCTCTTTATCCATCTGTTTCCAGAGCCTTCTGATGACCTATCCTACCAAACAAACAGGGCAGTTCCATCAGGAGGCAGACCCAACAACCCCACTCTCATGATTTATTTGGGAAAAGCAACTAAATCTATGCTCCTCCTGGCAGCTAAGGTATTTCCAGTTTGGAGATCAATAACTAGATAACAAAAGGAAAAACCACCAGCCCTTCTCCCTCTAATGCTGGGCAGCATAAGGCACTTGGTCTCCTATGGAAGTTGTACCCAATCCTCCTGCCAAAGCCACGTTGCTGTACTCAAAGTGTGGTGGTACAGCCAGACAGCAACATCTTGTTGTACACACAGTGACAGAAAAATGGGAAGAACCATTCCAGCCATTCTGAATTCATCCTGAATTTGAACAAAAAAAAAAAAAAAAAAAAAGCCTTTTCTGGTGGAAGTTTCTACAAAATGCTGATCCTGAAAGTGAATTGCACACCAGTAAGGGATAGAGTATTAAAGTGTAGCTGAAAGTTATATAATATCCTGTTTTTCAGACAGCCTAAAATTTCTATTCAGAAGATAGCTGTCAGCTATTTAACTTAAGCAGCTTTACCAATTTTTCCTCACTGCCTGACTGTATCTTCCATCTAATCTCAGAGCAAAATTTCAAAACAAAAAATCCATATTCTGAGAGGCTCAGAGCATATTCAGTGGATGCATATTCTTCAGAGATTCTTAAATGTTAGAAACCTTGTGAAACCCATTGAACATCCTAAAATGTGTTCACAACTATTGACTTTTTAAAAGTTAACATGCTGTCACAACACAGGCAGATTTTCACAGAGTAACTCTGGGCCAAAGGGGACACTCTGCCAGGTGACATCTGCAAATGGAAGTGCTCTCTTTTGGTGTACAAGGACTGACATTTTTTAAACAGGGATACAACCAACAGGATGGCATTAAGATCAGAGAAAGAGGACCAGACTTAGAAGAGAAGTTACCTGGTATGCCTGAGTCACTCCAAAAATTTGCAGTGGCTGAGGGGTTGGCAGGGAAGTTGCCCCCTTGCTCCATCCCCTGTGCTGGCTCTGGTGTTCTTCATTGAGGACATGCATGAAAGATGGGGCTAAAATTCTGCCAGCATAGATGAATTTATGAAACACAGGATCTTGAGGTTATAGGATAGGGGTGAGAAAGAAGGGAAAAGGGAATATAAATTGCCCTAATGGCTCTTCAAACAGTTTGGGTCACTGTTGACTTGTAACCTTCCCATAAGTGTGAGCAATACACTGAGATACCACATCTGAAAAGGTCCACAAAATCTCAGCCCATCCCTACTCAATCCATAAAGTAATAAGCAGACCTTGGTGCCCTTCTGCTTCTCTCAGTGTCCCCTACAAGACATTCAGAGGGGGATGTCAAAAGCCCTCTTAGGAAAGCTGTAAGCCAAAGTGAGCCAGATTTCAGGATGTTAACCAGATTGGTTTGGTTTATATGAGCTTAGTCATGAATTCTTTGTAATGAGAAGGTGGCAACATAGAAATAAATGTTTACAGATAAAGTAGGCCCCCTACAGAAATGAACTATTTCAATCTATCATTAAAGCAAGAGGAAGAAGCAGAAAAGACTGTGTGGAAGATCACTCCATCAGTAGAAGTTCCTGCAGGCACAGGACCTCATACAAGGTAAGTGATATTGTCCTTTTGGAATGAGGCAGCATCTCCCATGGGTGCACAAGCCACCTGCACTGTGCTGCACCCCATCCTCTCCTTTCTTCACATCACAGCAATTTCAGGGGGCCAAAGGGACAGAAGGACATTCACCATTTTATTTGGACATGCACAGTGGTGAGATCTCAGCATGGCTGGGAGATGAGATATTTTCAGCTTAGTTCTCCCTCCGAATAGCCTTGGGCACACAACCTAGACTGAAATTTCAGAGGTGCACATACATACCTAAGCAACTAAGTCATCTAATGGGACAACCTGTTTTTTCACAAGAGTTGCACACATGTAAGCTCCAATGGATCTCCTGATGCAGTTGCTGGTGTTTGTGTCCTTTCGAAATCTGCTTACCAGGGGGGTTAATGAATATTAAAATAAAAAATAAAAATAAAATTAAAAAAAAAATAAAAGAAAAAATATATATAGTTGTTGCTCCTCTAGGCCTGACCTAAGAGCATGTTTTTGCCTATGGAAGGAGGAGGGGATTTAATATAGTGGAGCTGGGCTTTCGTGGCTATCTGTGGCTCCAGAGAGTGCCACCAAACCAAGCTAAGCATCTGCATTGTAGTGCCAAGGAGCTGTGACACTGATCCAGGCAGCAGAGCAACCAAGTGCATGAAGCAGATCCAGTTACATCCCTCTGTTCTTAAAGTTAATAGTCTCTCCATCCCACACCTGTGACCTAAGCTGGTGCTTCTCTTTCTCTCCAAACTGATGACTCTGGTGTGTATTCAATAATTCAGCAAGGCCCCAGCTCATCTTTCCAGAGAACCAGGGTGGCCTCTTTCCCTTGAGTCCCAGGCTAGTGAGGGATGTTTCCCTTCAAGACAAGCAGAAGCCACTCTTTACCTGTTTCAGAAAATAATCACTTTCACTGTGGTTGCAACCATGATAGTTAACACAAATTAAACCATGGAAGGCATCAGAGATGACTGTATCAATAAAATGTGGACACCACAAGGTAAAGAGGTTCTGCACCCTCCAGTGAGCAGGAAGAGCCACAGAAAAAAAAAAAAAAAAAAGGTTTGTGCATCAGAAAGTGTAGCCAGGGCCGGAAATTTAAAAATTCCAGCTCCCCAAATGGGCAAGCCCAGTACACCCAGCATCTTGACGTCCATCCTCTAGTTCCTGTATCCCCCAGTGTCTCCACAGGAGTGTGAAAACCAAAAAGGCTGTGCCATTGTCCCAGAGCTCTAGCAACAAGCAGGAGGCCACATCATCGCCTAACTTCAACTCCTAGAGACTTCAAGAAGCAGCCCAGGGTTTCCAGGTCTGAGGAATATTTGGAAAGGAGCCCAAATATTCCTCAGTCTGGTGATCAGTAATCAGCCTTACTCTTTTCCCCCCATAGTCTCACCTTTTATAAGGCAATGAAAGGGCAGTGAGAAGGTGGAATGCCAGAGTAGACAGGAAAACATTCCCCAACTTAATATTTTCTTCATCAACCCAAAATTGCACTGTTTGGCACCCTCTCAGGAAACAGACAAGTCTCAGCAATAAATCTAAGAGGTGAGACAAGCTAGACTAGCCTGACTTGCTCTCCTTCCTCCCTGTTACTGGCAGGCAAGTGAAGCATAAAGCCCAATGGCTCAGCAGCAGCCAAGAAGGGGAATGAGAAACATTTGTACTTACTGCTTTGGGACACCAGGGGAGCAGAAAACCTTGGACCCTCCTTAGTGGGACAATTACCTCTGCTTATCTCTGTCCAGTCTCAGACACCCTGGAAGTAGAGGGATGAATAAGAATCTCCACTGAAGACAGAGCCCCTGCTCCTTTTGAATACCTAGGTGGGGACCACAGCATTAATTAGGTGCCAAGTGGATTATTTGCAGATCTTTGAAAATCTGTTCCTGTTGTTTTGTTCCCCTCCTGCTTTCCTGGTTCCCTACAGGAAGAGGCCTGTGGTATTGGAAGAATTATCAGTGTTTTTATGTAGCAGGGAGATTTCAGCAAGTCCTTGAGTAGTAGAGTTGGAGAGAAGAGAGGCACTGGCTGAGTAGATGAATGGGATTTCCTAGTTTTCAGGCTGCTTTAAATATTTCAGGCTTCCACAGGCTGTCTGTATGGTTCTTGCACCAACAAGTTTCTTGTGACCCAATCCCCTAGAAAGGGTGCAATTACACTTGCAGGGACACTACTGCTCACAACTGCAGGGAAATCACCATCTATAAAGAGAGCAGCTGGCACACTGGCAGCTGGCTTGGAGGTGTTAAAAGTCAGAAGATTCCCAGGAAGCAGTCCCTGTATGAAGTGATGGGGGAGAGGCTGTGGGCAACCATATGGCAGATCCTGTTCCACTCACAGGTTCTGTCAAGAACAGCTCAGGTTGCCTATGGGCACTTCAGTGGGAAAAAACTAAGTTTATTCTAGTTCCTGCACACTGAAGTTTATTTGCTTCACATTTCCATACCTGCCTCCCTGTAGAAGCCTAGAACAGACAAGGCAAAAATGCAGATACTTTCTCAGAGTAACTAGCCTCAACACTATTTTACCTTCTTCCTTTCCCAGTGTTCCTGCCCTTAAGAGTTTACCTTGCCCAGCAACATTAAAATAAAAGGCAGTGCTGTGGAAGACTGTAAACAAGAACTCCCCAAAGGAACAACATACCCTCACTGTAACTCCCTTCCCTCAGCAGAGTGGGAATGGCTCCTGGGAGGACTCAGCAGCCTGTCATCCTTTCCCTTGCTTTGTTCCACAGGACCAGAGGTTAGTCACAGCCCAGTGAGGTCCCTCCCCGTCTCCTTCCTTTGCCACATCTTTGTGCTGTCACCTGCATCCGGGTCTCACCCCTAAACCACACCAGGAGGTTTAACCTGAGGCCAATACAAGAAAACAAGCAAGCAAACCTGTCTCCTGAGCATTAATGATCCATGGAACAGTTCCCAGGTAGAGTGCAGCAGAGGGGATTTGTCTGCAGCAGGTGGTGGGACAAGCTCAGGAAGTCATTGCAGGTGGTGATGCTCTGGAGCTGGGCTGCAGTGTGGCAAAGGGGACCTGGACTGAGTCTTCTTTATTTTGCTGCTTGTTGGGGTCACTTCCTCACCACTCCCAGTGGTTGGTGAGGTCTCCACAGCAACCAAAAAAAGGCAGGTGACCCAGGGTCCTGCCTGGAGTTTGTTACAAGCCACGTATGTCTAACAGCTCTTATAATCTTAGTCAAATATTAAACCATGGTGCAGTTTTCCCCCTGAGTCATCTCTCTGAATACTTGCTGCCAGCTTGAGAGCAGACACTTCTCAAAGACAGATGAACTTTAATGATGACTTAATGTTCAGGACCCCTTAAAAACACTCCCAGGTCATAAAACCACACACCCTACCTTCTGTCCATGCTAATATGAATAACACAGCTCAGCTGAAGTTGTAGGAAACTATTAGTTCAGCAGGAGAGAGGGGCTGCGAGGAGATTTCCAGGGTAGGAGGGCAAAGAATAAGGTATTGAGTTGAAAGGAAAGCTGCTGCAACAAAGAGAGTTTCCCAGTAGAAGTCTTTGATCTTGGCTTGTCTCAATTAAAATTTTACTTACTGAACCTCTCAATAAGAAACTGGGCATATTTAGAAACTATGCTATTGGCACAGAGATGGGATGTATCCCTCCTACAGCAAATGATCCTTAAGGGTCAAATAAACAATCCAGACCCACCTGCTATGCAGAAAAAAAAAAAGAAAAAAGAAGAAAAAAAAAAGAAACAGGAAAAACAAAAAACAAAACAAAAAAACCCCAGAGGTATGTGTGGCTATGGATGCCAATGCAGGAATCTTCCAAGCTCTATGTTTGTAGGAGTTATGTTACCTGGCACAAGCAGAAGAGACGTCATGTCCTTCTCCTTCAGGTTTGCAGGAAACCTTTGACAGAGATTTTGTAACACAACACTGCTGAGGTAGATTTGATTATTGCCTGTTAGACAAAAATACCAAACCAGACTCTGCCTGTGCAGATATTTAAGCGTGGTTGCTGGTTTGCAATGCAGAGGGGTCCAGCTGCTCCCTGAGCAGCACACTCCTGTGTCAAGGAACCACAGAATCTCACCTGGATCCAGACCAAAGGCTTTAAATATTTATCCAGGAAAAGTCTCCGGGTTAAACACATGAGAGAGCCCCCAGCAGAGTGCCTCAGGCAGTGCAGAATAAAAAGAGGAGACAACCTCGTTGTTGGTTTTATTTCTCCTACATGTATTTAGATGATGTGCAGGACAGGGAGGTCAGCTCTCCCTTTTACTGCTTGCATGCAGGTCCTAAAGACCTGGTACAGAGATAAGGGTGTGAGTGTGGAGTGGGAACACTCTGCTCTTCAGATATGTGTGTTTCCTACTGCCCTAACACCTATCTCCATGATTTAGGATTTGCCTACATTTTCTTATACACTACCAGAGCCAGATCAAAGCAATTCCCTTTTTCAGACAGAATTCAGTACATACAAATGTCAGCATCAGGCCACGGAAAGCCATGGCATGCTTTATCAAAAAATAACATTCCCACAACATTATGCTCCCATAATGTTTGTCTGGGTTAGCCAGGAGAGGAAAACATGTTTCTAAGGACTCTCAATAAATCCCACGGGGATAGACAAGGCTGGATCAGAGGTACAGAAAACAGCAGCAAGAATTTAAATTCTGGACACGAGGATGTTCCCCCAAACCACAAAGCCAGCTGCTGTTCAGTATCTTTTCAAAGATATGCCACTCAGAACCATCTCAAATTTGCTGTTGTTGTTTTAAGTGATGTTAACATTTCATTAGAAATAATGTCCAAGCAAATTACAAGCACTCCCTGCTTTCCTAAGAACTATGACAGAGGGCTAAGGACAGTTTACCCAGGGGCTTTAGGAATGTGTACAGGCAGAGGGGGTGGGTGACACTGGTGTTCCTGCTGGACGGAGGAATTTGATCATGGATCTGCAAATAGAACTGGGGAGGGAGAAAGCAGATGGAAATTGTGGAGGGCAGACTTTGTGTTCTTGTGGCCCAAACAGCAAGAACAAGAGGGCATGGACTTAAGTAGTGCCAGGGGAAGTTTAGGTTGGATATTAGAAAGAATTCCTTCACGGAGAGGGTGATCAGACATTGGAATGGGCTGCCCAGGGAAGTAGTGGATTCTCCGTCCCTGGAGATATTTAAAAAGAGCCTGGATGTGGCACTCAGTGCCATGGGCTGGGAACCGCAGCGGGAGTGGATCAAGGGTTGGACTTGATGATCTCTGAGGTCCCTTCCAACCCAGCCCATTCTATGATTCTATGATTCTATGATTCTATGATTCTATGATTCTATGATTCTATGATTCTATGAACAGTATAAATTGGCTGAGACTTATCTATATAGGATTGATGAGAGCAGCAAAATCCTGCTTTGCACTGGGGGGCAACAACTTTTCAACAAGTTTTCACTGCTGTGGTTCTCAGCACATGGGCAGCCTCCAGGCAGACTCCCAAAGCGATTTCACTCCAAAGGAATAATGTGTCCTAAGAGCAGGGAATCCATGATTTTCAGGTGCCTGCACTGAGCACAAAACCCTCAGCAGCGATGGCAGCGGGCACTGTATAACTGCAGCTGCAACATCGACTCATCCGGCTTGGCAAGACCTGGGCTAATGCTGCTCTGTGCCACCCACAGTGACACTGGAGTGCGGGGGACACCGCTGTAGGACACAGCCCGCTTGCTCCACGGCTTATGGTTCCTTAGATGCATCCTAAAGGGGTGCAGCAAACACCAGGCTGGTAGGATGCTCACCCCGAGTGGATGTTTCCGCACCTGTATGGGCACCGCTCTGCTCTCCCCTCCATTCCCTTGCTGGAGGAGTGGCAAGTCCTATCAGCCCTGCTCTCCTCCTCTCCTCTTACGCAACTGAGCATGCAGGGGAGTGACTTGATTTTTTTTTTTTTTTTTTTTTTTTTTTTCTTTTCCTTCCCCCTCTCCGAGGGAGTTGGTTTTCACTTCCTGCACTCTCGGTGCCTTTGTCTCCGCTGGACGCAGCTTAAGGCACACCTGAGAGGTGAAGACACAGAGGGGACAAGGGGGACACCCCCCTCCCAGCATCGGTTTCACCTGAGACCGCTCAGGTAGGGGCCCGAAAGCCTGGGGATGTGTTACGGGGTGGGGGAACAAATTGGCCACCCGGGGGTGGCATGGACCTGGACTCTTAGTTTCATCTATTTTCTCCTTTCCTTTAGGACTTCTTTATTAAAGTCTCGAGGAGCTGAGGATCGGGGCACCGAGATGGCCAAAGGGACTCCAGGTCTATGGGTTGTACTCTGGGTCTGCTTGGTGCTGGCAGTGGACTTTGGTGAGGGCAAGGAGGAAAAACCCTTCGGTGAAACATGCCTGGAGGATTTTACAGCAGGAATGCCGGATTTAGTGCTGGATACAGACGCCTCTGTCCAGAACGGAGCCACTTTCTTATCGTCCCCCATGGTCCAAAGGAGCAGGGACTGCATGAGAGCCTGCTGTAAGGACCCTGCTTGTAACCTGGCTCTTGTGGAGCAGGCCCCAGGCACAGAGGAAGACCACATCCAGGGCTGCTTTCTCCTCAACTGCCTCTATGAGCAAGCTTTCGTCTGCAGATTTGCCAGGAAAGTCGGTTTTCTCAACTTCTTGAGGAAGGACGTCTACGAGTCGTATCGGGCAATGCGGGATCACGGATTTAGTGGTAAGGGGCTGGGAATGGATCTGTGCACACAGGAGTTGGAAGAGCACTAAAGGCCACTGGTGCCAAGTCCTCCAGCCACCCCTTGTGCATGCTTTATCAAAAAATAACATTCCCACAACATTATGCTCCCATAATGTTTGTCTGGGATAGCCGGGAGAGGAAAACGTGTTTCTAAGGACTCTCAATAAATCCTGCCACACGGTCAGGGTGAAACGGTGTTAAAGACAGGGTTTCTATATGCATCTCTGCTGCAAAGGTTTTCCCTAACTTTGACCAACTCAGTTAAGGTATGTGCCTCAGTTTACCTGTTAGTAAATGGAGAAGGAGTTGTTCTTTAGCCTAATTGAAGCTGGTGGAGAGAGTGTTTACCAATTACAGGCTGTGTTTTTCGTATTTGACAAGGTAAAGAAAAAGGTATTGTTTTTTCTTCTCCCTTCCCCCAGGCCTTTGAGGTTGGAAAGTGAAATCCTCTAAAAATCCACACATCACTGCATTTTAAAGGCCTGCATTAATCTCTTAATTGCCCAGGGGCTGGAGTCAGGATGCAATCCACCTACCTTTCATTTTGCCACAGACTGAATCTTGTGAGCAGTCTGGATGGTGAAGTGTCTCAGTATCACTCTGCTTGTTGGGACTGGTCCCTGCTGCTGGGGGAGGGAGAGGGAGCAGCATCGGGGAGATCATTAGAAAACTCCCCCTTTTGGGAGTCTGTTTCTCTTCCCTAATCTCTGATTCCTTGCTCTGAAAGATTGCACCTGGATCCAGAGAACCAGGTGCAAAACAGACTGGAGCTGGCTGGCTGCCATTTCTGAAGTAATGCAATGTGTTCAGAGACTCTGAAAACATGGTGAGTCCTCCTTCTGCCTGCCATGTTATGGAGGAAGCCTAAGGACACTGGGGATGCCCAGCTGGGTCTTTGGCAACCATAACCAGTTTATGGTATGTTGATGCCTGGGCAGGGCTGTTAGGGGATATCTGTATGGGTGATTCTCCTCACGCCTGCTCCCAGCCCACCCATGAAGGAAAGAACCTGTGAGATTGACAAGGGGAAGTGTCCAGATGGGCACATGGGCTTGGATTGGAAAATTTGAGCTGAAAATGTCTTTGATTTTCTACTGAGATGTGCCAGCCTTGTAGGTGTGGAGGTGGGAAATAGAACTAAACACCACACTGACCACTTCTTTCCATCCAAAGTAGCAGTGCAGAGGTTTTGGAGCAGGGCATGATTCTTCTGGTGTCAGCAGTTTCTTGGGTGTCAGTGCTCTGAGCAACACTGTGGCAGAAGTGTTTCTCCTGTTCTCTGTCCCTCCTAGTCACTTCCCATCACATTTTAGGCCCTTCTGGTAAATCTCTATCTCACTGTTGGAGAAGTTTCCCAGTGTCTTCATTGCAGGTTCAAAATCCTTTCCACAGGAGCTGCAGCTAGTGAGGAACTGAATCTCCAGGACTGGAGGTGGCATGCTGGCAGCTGTCTGAACTCCTACATGCTTTGTAGGAGTAAAAGGGAATGCACCATCTCTAGTACATCCTGATTTCACAAGGTTAGATTAAAATACTTTGTATTGTTGAGCAATTCAGTCTCTTCACCTCTGTGGGCCAGCACCTCATACAAAGAGGCTGCAAACCCCTCCTCTCGGGGGGTAAGATGGGTCCAGTCACTGGTATCCCCTTGGCTGATGCTGCTCAGCCCTGATCCAAATTGCACACAATTACCTGTGTGTAGGTCTCTAGGAATTGTCCCTGAGAAGCCACCAGAAGTGCTCTGTTTGCCACACCACGGCACATAGCTGGATCATCCCAGCCACCCATCCACAGGTGCTGTCTTGCCTCCCATCTCCAATGCTACTTTTACAGCTGCTGGGATGCTTGTAGTGGTTCAGGAAGACCCAGGAGGGCTTATCAGTGAGAAGTGAAAAACTTGCCAGAAGTGAAAAAAATGCTGTTAGGAATATTCTGCCTGCCATGGCAGGCAAGTTCCCCCTTGGGTCACACGGGCCTTGCACCATGATACCACTGTGAGGAGAGGAAGGGATTGGCCCCATGGTTGCACCCTTGGATGGTACAGGGTGCTGTGCAGGTCTCCAGCTGTAGTGACAGACACAGGGAAGCTTGCTGCACCATGTTTGGGTCAGGCTGTGATGTTCATGTTGGTTTGGATTGGAAACAAGTTTCCCTCCTCTCATGAAATTTTCAGTCATTGTCTTTTGACTGATAAAAAAGAGCATTCAGAATAACACTGGGTGGCATCAGAGGGATGGCAAGAAAAGAGAAAAAGGACATTTACTGTTTATTAGTCCAGGGCTGAAAGGGAGTTTTACTGGAGAAATAGCAAATAATAACAAGTGCTAAATTAGACCATACAAGCAGGGCCCTCCTTCCCATGGCTGAATACAGATCTCAGATTTGGTTCAGATCCAAACAAAATCCAAAGTATGGATTTGCCCCTATATCCACCATGCTGGAAGTGGGTCCAGGTAGGAGGAATGGGTTTGTCTGGGCTGGATGGCAAGTGCCTGGCTGCCACTGAGAAGGAGGTTGGAAGGGTGTGAAGTTGCAGGAGGCCAAATGAAGGAGCCCCTGGACGCTGAGTGAGTCCCTGGCATCATAGGGAAACTCAATGGCATTTTTGCTTCCAAACTTTTAGAGCATGCCTGAAGAGGTGAACCAAGTGTTGAGGAAACTGTTTTCAGCATGTCAGGTTTTCCTCCCAAATGTTTCTAGATAAAAAAATCTTGTCCTAGGTTTTGCTCTGGAGACAAATCTGCCTAACCTCCACACTTGTGCTGTATCATTCTTAAAAGTGTGAAGCTTTGTGGCAGCTCTGGAGCCAGGGTTATTGTCAGCCCTCTGAGACTGGACTGTAGAGGTCTGCAGGGGGCTTATATGATGCTTTATGATCCATCCCTTTCCTTTATGTGCTGCTGTCAGATGTCCTAGGAGCCTTTAGGGTATGCCTATGTGGTGGTTTTCAGATATCCTTTGCAATAATGAGGATGAAAAGCATGGTTTTTTTCCTAATGAGTAGTGAAATATGAAATATATATTTAGCATTCCTAGTGGATGACATTAAACAAAAATGCCATATATTGCAAAACCCACAGTAGTACTACAGAGAACAGACTGTTCAATTAAGAGGTTTCTATCTGTTCAGGAGGAGACTTTTATTCTCAAGGGGAATCAGTGCCTATGCTTGCACGTTCTAGCTTTTGCTCCAACATCCACAGCAAGACTTGGAAAATGACCACAGGGATGGAGGCACCCTTGATCTAGCCCACTTTGGCCATTCTTGAAGTGTTGCAGCTTCAGAAAGACCTGTGGGTACAGGCAACAATGAATACAGCTCAATTTGAGTTTCTGCACATCAGCTGAGTGTCTTTTCAGCATTTCGGAGAGCATAAACTTCTGAGTGATGTATAAATGTGTTACAACAGCTTGGGTTTTGTCTCTTGCCTGTTCCAGCTAAGGTACAGACTGAAGTCCCTGATATTGTTGTTAAAAGGCACTATCCTTTTAAATGGTTCCCCAGCCTGAACTTTGTTTCGAGTTTTCTGCCTGGCTCATGCGGGAGGGGCAGGCTCACCATACATTCTATTGGTAATAATGGAGCCCAGTGTTTAAGTAACTGAGCTTGTTTTCCTGAGCTTATTCTGGTCTAGGCAAACCAGTTCTGGGTGTGAAACTGGAAACTAACCTCCCTGAACCTTTATCCGTTTGTTGAACTGAACCTTCTGTGTTGGTTGTGAAATGCTCTGTGACACTCTGCTCCTCTTCAATCCAGGGCTTGTGAGTGGGAGATGGGAAGTGCTGGGGAACCCATGGGGGTCAGGGTATGTCTGCTCCTCCTTCACCAGGCTGAGAGATTTGTAGGTCAAAACTGGCATTCAAAAAGGAGAGATCCCCAAGTCTGAAGGTCATCCCTCTTCAATGTTTGGTCCTGCTCTGGTTTCCATTCTGCAGGCACAGTGCAACTAAAACGAGTGGGGCTGAGGTGGCCCCGTGGCTGATGCTGCTTGGTGCTGAGCCATTTGCTCATCCTCCAGCACCCAGCTCAGGCTGAGAGGGGGAATTGCATGTCCAGTTCCCACATCACAGATTCAGACTCATATACATTGGAAGAGCTCTCAGAGACCTGCTGGTCCAGCTCCCTGTTCAGAGCAGGCAATGAGCAGGTTTCACTCACTCACTGTGACACTACTGTTTGTCACTTTACTCAAGTGTGACATGTTGAGGCTACCTCACCTCGTGGCTCTGGAGCTGTGTAAGGAGAATGCAGTAATAAACTGATATTCACTAACATGGCACAAAGACCTGCTGAAAACCTTTTCCCTCTGCCTGTGACAGCAAAGTCGGATGGGTTTTCCACATCCTGAGGAATGATGAAATGAGCTTGGGGCAGCAGCAAAATGCATTATTTTGAAAATATATAATCCTTTCAGTCATGCTGTATTATTTTAGAAAAGTTAAGTTGACCCGCTGTGTGTCCCTCTTACAAACCACTGCAGAAACCTCTAGAAATCAATGCTGAGAGATTTTTGTCTTCTCATAAGTTGTCCAAAAATCATGTGGCTTTATCATGACTGCATTTGCTGCCCAGCCAGGACAAATCTCTACAGAAAGAGCCTCTATTTCTCCAGGCAATGATTCCATTGCCTTGTTGCCTTCTCCCTCTCCCCCTCCTCAGGCAAATTAACAAACACTGTGGCAGCAGCATCTCCCTTCCTTACCTTTGTTACTAGGGAGAGCTTTTTAGTGTCAGTGGGTGAGATTTGAATGAACCCTCCCTGAAAGCTGTTCACTTTTGAATGAGTTCCCTGGAAGGAAGGTTGGAGCAGAGCTTTAGCAGCAGTGGGGAGAGCTGCACAGTTGCCTGTTCCTGCTGACCTGTTGTTGCAGCAGGCAGGCTCAGCTGGCTTCTGATGCTTGAAATCTCCCAGGTTGCATGTCTCATGGCTGCTGGAATTTGGGTGGCCTCATTTCTTCTCCTGTCTCTTTCCTGGCCTGCCCACACTAGTTTTGAGAGGCTTTTGTCCCCAGTGAAGTCCATCCCTTGGCAGTGCCTTGGTATCCTCAGCACAAGCCACACATGTTGTTTGTGAGCTGCTCCTGCCACTGCAGACAGCTGTGAGCTGTAAGAGACCCTGGATGACCATGAGAAAGCTTTAAAGCTCTTTCTAATGGCAACCTTAAATCGTTCTGAGATCTTTTCAATCATTGCTTTATAGTCTTATGTACTTGGGGAGTGTCTGCATGACTGCTGGAATGGAGGAAATCTGGTTTTCTATGAATTTGTGTCTTGAGGGGAAGAGCTGATATTTGAGCTCCAAAAGAGAAATCCCTAAACTGGGAGCTTTGCAAGAGCTTTACACTATGGAATTTCACTGGTGCCTGCATGTTCCAGTAGCAAGATCCCTAGTGGCATCTCTCCCCTTACCTAGATGCTTACTTTTACAGCCCTTGTAGGAATTTGAGATCTTTTAGGTTTCTGTTCCCCTATCAACTTTGGTTCCATTTTAGTCATTGTTAAGAGGTGAAGTCAGGCAAACCACTCACTAACTGCATAAGCCTTACAGCTTGATGAAATTTTTTAAAAATAAAAAAACGGGGACATTAATACACTGTGATCTATATAAATTTTGTTTCTGTGCATTTTAGATTTCCTCTTTCAAGCTTTTCTCCGGGTAAATAAAGATATTTCCCATTCCAGTGTATTTTATAATGGGAGCTGAAGTTGTCAGTGAATGATTCAGCTCTAGGAGCATGTGTTCCACAGCAAAGAACACAACATGGAGCAGCATCATAAAGCTTTAATCTCCCTGTTAATTACAGAGTTTTATAGCAGAAGCTTTCTACAGTCAAAAGAGCATTATAGCAAAAGTAACTTTCGTTTTTCAAACCAGCTTTCAAAGCAAACCAAACTGAACAGATAATCTCCCTTCTAAGAGCATTTTGGCTCAATCAGCACTCAGTTATGAAGCTCAAGTGGAGAACAGCCACATTATGAGTGAAGCCAGTGCAGCAGGAAGTCTCCGAGCTTTCAGACTCCTTCTTACTAAGGAGAAGAGGGAGAGGCTTGAATAAAAGTCCTTCATTTTTTGTGAGAGTTCCCCTGGGGCAGTCACTGCACACCAGTGACTCCTCTGACTATTTTTCTGGAGATGAGGAGGGTCAGGGAATTTCAAGAGACAGCATCTGATGAGATAGCCAACTCATTAATCAGAAATAACTTTTTACTTCACTGTGCAATCCAAAACCCAAGGTAACTAAATTGACCCGTGGAGAAATATTTCGCCTGGATATTTTTTTTTTAATTAACATGCTTTAAAATGTCAAGGAAAAGTATGACGTGGAGTTGCTGTGAGCTAATGATCAGCCTCTGCCATGCTGAAGAACTCGTCTTCCCCTTGTGCAATCCCACCCACTCTCCCAGGCTGGAGAATGGCAGGGAGCAGCTGCACTTCTGCCTGCCATGGTGTTTGCCTAGCAGGAATGGCAGGAACCTGCCTCCTTTCCAGAGCTTGCAGTGCTCCGTGGGGCCTTCCAGAGCTTGTGGAGCTGTTTTTTCCCATTTGGTTTGGAAGATGTTGCCAGCTCCAGTCATTGTTTTGGCCTATGAATTCTCTCGTCGTCTTTGGAAAAATGAAAATAAAGCAAAACTTCACAGACTTGTTTTACCAATACTGATCAAAACCAGGAGATGCTGGGCTCACTTGGCCCTGGCTGTTGTCTTTCAGCAGTCTTTGTGCCTGTCTGAGACAAGACCCACTGCTGACAAGTAGCTGATGTGTCTCACTCAAAGGTGAGAGGACACCAGGGTGGGCATCTCTGCTCGTGATGCAGGTGTCATCTTCCTGGCTTCTTTCAAGCCCATCTGGGTCTCTTCTGCCTGTTCTGGTGATTGGATCAAGCTCAGAAATATGAACTTGATATTGTATTGTTGCCACCCAATGCTTATATGAAGAAATGGACTAAAAGAGAAAACCAGTGACAGATTGCAGAGAACACACGGACCATTGTGGTAAGCATAACCAAAAGCCCTGCAGCTACAAGGGTGAGAAGTGGCTAACCTCATACTATACAGCAAACCTGTGGCCCCATCAGCCTTCCAGTGAGGGAGGTGACCTGCAAGGCTGCAGCTGGGGACCTGGCTGCAGGGGGAACCTCAGGGAGCTGGTGCACAAGTACCCCCCCTGATTCTGCAGCTGAACAGGCTGAACACAATCCTTAAATGTGTAAAGAAGGGAAGGCTTATATCACTTGTGACTTTCTGGTGGCAGCAGCATTGGTAAGACCTGGGTAAAATGAATAGGTCTTCATTTAGTAGAAGATAGGAGAAAACAGAAGATTCTGGGTGGATTTGTGGCAACTCTGGTCTGGAGTGTATGTTGCAAAGCCCTCTATACTACTGAATTTAGTGATAAAAGAACTAAGAAGTAGCTTGTTTTGAATGTCAGGTATGTTTGTTTGTAAGCCTTATATTGAAGGTCCCTTCAATGGACTCCAGCAAAGTCAGCAGCTCGGACCTGGATCCAGAAACACTGAAAGAGGAAATTTGAAGCAAGTCTGCAAGAGTGAAAGTAATTAACTGGTGGAGTAGTTTTCCAAGGAGTTTGGGCACTAATCCTCTTCTTCATTCTCAGTTCAGACACAACAGTGTAATGGTAGAATGTTTTAAATCTAGCATATAAATGACAATCGATGCCTTTATAAAAGACTCAGGTTGAACTTGAAGGTTGAGTCTTGGACTTGGTACAGGTGCTACCAGGTAGAGTTTTATGGGCTGAGCTGGGCAGTAAACCTGTGATCAGAGATGTTGAAGATGAAAGAAGTTATGAGTCAGGCTCAGTGGTGTCACTCTTTATAGGTTGTTCTAGCTGGAACAGGCAGGGATGAGTTTTTATCTCTTACAGTTTTGAAAAGTGTTTAATGGATTGTGAAGACTGCTAGTATGAGTATGGTAATCTATAGAATGGCACAAAAATAATGATCTCATTAATGGCATTTTTGTTCCTTTTTTAAGGCATACGTGTCAGAGAGTGGAGTGGAATGGAGTGGAGTGGAAGATGAGGTGGTAGAGGGGTATTTTCCATCCAAAACCCACATTGCATAGCTCTGGTCAAGTATGCTAACACAGTGCTTTGAGATGGTGGCAGGAATGATCGGAGTCTGTTCCACATTCTTCAACACCCACATCAGGTCATCTCCCTAAGTGGAGGGTGGAGATTGCCCTGTGCTGTTTTGAGAGAATGTGGTCTGATGGTCAGAAGAATAATGTCTGTAGCCAAAGGGACACTCTCTTTTGATGGTTCCTAGGGCAGCAATGACCAGGGAGCCAGCTGGCTCAAAGGCATGGCCAGAGTGGGTTGTGGAGTTACTAAATTAATGAGGGCAGCAATAATTGTATCAGTTGTCTGCTCAGGCTGCAAGAAGCATGGCTATATAAACATTTCCTTTTTAGTGGCTGAAGTCGGTATTGATTTAGTCTGGAAGAATCCCCCTCCCTTGTCCTCCTGCAGTGGAGACAAGGACCAGACCCTTCAGTCTCTCACCCAAACCTTGTTCTACATTTCTTTTGCAGATGACCGTCCTCCGATAGCCCGCACTGGCATGGACATGAGGGTACAGCCAGGGGAGCCCGTGATGCTGAGAGGCACAGAGAGCACAGATGACCACAGGATAGTCAGCTATGAATGGAAACAGGTTCTTGGTGACTCCTCTGTGGAGATGAAGGTAGGGAGCTGCAAGAAGGAAGCAGCTTGCTCAGCATCCCGTCTGGTCTGCACTAAGTTGGACTCTCACATGGAATTCGAGGTGTCCCTGTCCTTCCCTCCTCAAGCTAGTCCACCCACTAGCCCATTCCCCAAATCTCCTGTGGTTTCCCCCACCCTCTCACACATTACTGGGATGTGGCATTTCTTGGCCTCATCAGGTCATAGGCTCCCTGCATCAAGACACCATCTCAAACCTTCCTGAGCAATGCCTGATCTCTCTGGATTGAGCACCCATCAGGGCAGCAACTTTGGTGCAAGAGCTGCCTTTGCTTCCAAGCTTCTGCAGTTCAGTGAGGGGCCTGCCCTTAGTTTTGCTCTGCTCCCTCTTGGTGCTTCTCTTCCTCTGGCTGTGAATAATCCAGTTTCAGGCTTTGCTTCTCCTGGGTTTTTTTCCTGGGCTTCTCCTCTAGAGCATCGGTTCCTCCCACATTATCTGAGCTGGAGCTCAAAGAGGTCATGTGTCCTGCCTGGCTTCAAGATCTCTGGAATGTGAACAGTGCCTGACATACAGATGATAAATGTGAATTGTGGCTTTAGAAGAGCAAATGATTACTGATAAACTTCTGCAATATGCTCTGGAAAGCCTTGGAGCTCCTGTGGAGCTCTTGTGGAAGAATTTTGGAAGAATTAGCAAATGAAAAGTACATCATCAGGCCCAGAAGACCAGAAATTACTAGCTCTAGGGTGCTGAAGGGGCTGTGGGAATATGGAAGTGCTCCTTCTCCTTTGTCACTAGCCCAACCAAATCAATTTTCAGGGGTAAAAAAAAAAAAAAAAAAAAAAAAAAATTAGTCCTCTATTATTATGCTGTGTTCACTACATTAAGATGATACATGGCAACACTGTACTCTCTTGGAACCTAACCAAAAAGCCAGATAGCATGGAAATAGAGGTCAAATATTGGTAAAAATTATACAGAAGAAATTTGTATAAATAATATCACAGTCTTCTGTTCTGATAGAATATCTCACTTTCTTTTAGAAACCTCAGCAGGCAAAGAAATAGACACGCATTTGCACCTCTAAACCCAACTATACTTGTCATATTCTAAGGCACCTAGCTTAATCCCTTTGTAATTCATAATGGCTTTTATTTTTTCAGAAGTAGAATAAAAAGTGCAGGTATTTCTGTTCTTTCCAAAGATTTTTATTTTCCCTTGTGCCTTCACGATATCCCAAAATATGAAATTTCTAATTAGGCTTGTGGTATTCTTTCTCTCTGCTATTCCAGCATGGTACCGGCCCATGGATTTGGGGATTTTGTATAGCACTGAGATGTCTTTCATGCCAGACATCTGCTTGGGTGTTTCCAGACAAGCTCCTTTCTTCTTAATGCAGGAACCTGGGCCTTGCATGGCTTCACTCACTCCCTCATTAGAGGTACCTCCTTCTGCATAAGCCCTTCTTTTGCATTCTCAGAAGCACGAAGAAGATCAGGTAGAAATCTCCAACCTAAAGGCGGGGACTTACGTCTTCCAGCTTACGGTCACGGACTCTGCACAGCAGCAAGACTTCACCAACATCACCATCATGGTGCTGAATTCTGAGCAGACTGAAGGTGAGCCCTGAGCCCATGGGATGTCTAGCAGGAGTACCCAAGCCTGAGTGCTTCTCTTGGATTACCAGTGCTCTTCTCAGAGGGGTTAATGGCAAAAGACAACAATCTAGAGGCTGAATTTTCCTGTCTACTATTCCCGGTAAAAGCCTGCACCTGGCCAGTGGTGGAAGGTCTCGAATTCATAAGGGTCTATTTTAGGGTTTTCAGATCCCCCTGCAGAGAGGTGGCCTGCAATAACCCCGTCCCCTCTGCTTGTCATTGCCCTCTGCTGTATGATGCCAGAATGGCTGAAACCTGGGGTGTAGGTGAGGGTGTAAGACAGAAGAAACCAAAAGGTCTTGTTGACTCCATGGTTTTTCTGTGAAGGCCCTAATTCCCTTAAGCTGCAGGACAGGTGGAGCCATCTGCATGACACTGAAAGTGTCCCTGGCTTTATTTGTATGTTTTACTGTATTGGCTTTGTTTAATGATCAAAATACTCAGCATTACAAGTTCATTAGGAAGAAGGAATTCTTGGACAAATGGTTGACTAGTAGCTAAGCAGGGAATTTCTGCTTCTACCATAGGTACCATAAAAATATAAAACCAGCCATATCAGGTGACTCTAATGTCCAAAATCCATTACACTGCATCCAACAGTGTCCAGAGGTTGATACTTTGGAAGGAGTACAAGAACGTGACATGCTATCAGTATATATCAGGTTGATTAGTCCCCAAGGAATTTGTAGCTGGGAGAATTTTTTAAGCAGAAGATGGTGTCTTCTTCTTTAATAGCCATGGATTAATCCCTTTGTGACTTCATGTAATCTTTGCACAGCAGCAACATCCTGAAGCAAGGAGTTTCACAGCTTAACTATGTGCTGTGTGGAGAAGAAGCTCCTTCTGTTTTATGGATGTGGTGCCTTCTAATTTGATTTTGTGACCCTGCCTTTTGTGTATTCCCAATTCACCTTCTCCATGCTGCTCAAGATTTTATAGATCTTTCAGACATGTGTCCATACTGTTGACCAAGTTTCCTTCAGAAGCCTTTCTCCTTTGTATATGTAAAAGCAAAGCAAGCTAACAGAGCCTTTTATGTTAACTTTCTTGACAGAGCACTGTTTGACTCCTAAGAAGGTGGGCTGGTGTCGGGGATCTTTTCCACGTTGGTTTTATAACCCAAGGTTTCAGCAGTGTGAGGAGTTTATTTTTGGTGGCTGCAAGCCCAATAAGAATAACTACTTACGGGAAGAGGAGTGTCAACTCGCCTGCAAGAATGTTAAAGGTGAGTCTGCTTAAAAAATCAGTCCACTCTTTCTTGTTCAGTCAGGATGCCCTGTGGAAAGGCACTGCAGCTTCTTGGCTGGCAGCTAGTTAGCCCAGAAAAGCTGAGGAGCTTGGGATAATTATATATGGGGAGTCCTGATTTTACATAACCAACAGATTGGGCCCAGCTCCTGGGGCAGTACTCCCCTGGTCAGGGTCCCTGGTGTGTCCCTCAAGTCTTCATGTCACATCGGATACCTAAATTCCAAGGGCAGCATTGTCCTGTAGGGGAGCCAGAAGTGCTTCACTCCCCAAATAAAATTAATCTCCCTTGGCATCCTCTAAACCAAGTCTGAGAATGACTTAGCACTACTTCAGGTAAATGGGCTGAGCCTCTGCCAGGCCCTTTGCAGCTGATAGCTTAAGGAGGGGGCAAAAGCCTTGGAAAAAGGGAGACTGTTTGGGGACTGTCTAGCTAGTGGTGGGAAGTTTTCCTGTGCTCCTCCAGGCCTACCTCCCATAGGTACTATTCATCGGGGATCTCTGGGTGATGGACACCTGTATTCCCCTACCCTAAACCCTACGAGGCTTGCTTCCAGAAAATATGCACTTCTTTGGTGAGATACGGGGGCAATCTAAAGACCTGATCTTGAGCTGACAAAATAATGTGGTGGTAAATTTATTTTTCCCCTTCTCTCTTCAGGTTCTGTTGGTGGGCGACAACAGCCAGGTGAGCCTCCTGTACTACTGTGTAATCCTGCTCTGAGCTCAGGCTCAGTGTCTCACATCCATTCCTGTGGCTTTTGATTAGCACACAAGTCAGTGAGGCACTGGAGACTAATTTCTTCCCAAAGCCTTTCACTTTCATGTCATAGGATAATTCAGGCTGGGAGTTACCTCTGGAGGTCATCTGGTCCAACCCACTACTCAAAGCAAGGCCAGCTTTTAATCACATTGGGTTGCTCAGGACTGCATCTAGTCCAGTTTTGGGTATGTCCAACAAAGGAGATAGCACACTTTCTCTGGACAACCTGTGCCAGCATTTTATGATCCTTGTTACAATTTTTTTCCCTTATATTAAATCACTTTCCCTTGTTGCAAGTCATGTCTCTTGCTGCTCGTTCTATTACCATGCACCTTAAAAATGAGAATCTCTCTGTCTTTTCCATAACCTCCTGCTCAGTGTTGTAGTCCAAACCCTTGCTGAGCCTTTGCTGGATTCACTCCAGTATGCCAAGCTCTTTTGTGCACTGGGGAGCTCAGAACTGGGCAGAGAACTGAGCACCTGAGACCACCCTTTGAGCAGACAAGAGTAACCACTCTTCTCCATTGGCTCTCACAGCCTGGTGTGCAGGTTTCAGTTTGGTTTTCCCAATTTAATCTCCTCATTCTTGGGCAACGTCTCCGCATTCTTCTGGAGTAGCTCATGCCTGCTTCCATCTTCTGTGTACATTCTTTTTTGAGAGGAAGCATGGCTATGCCTAGAGCAGTGTTGCAGTGTTTCATTTATAAACACATTTTTTTCCTTTTTTTTTTTTTTTTTTTTTTTTTTGACTCCAGGGTGCCACTGAAGAGAAACCTTAACCAATCTGTTTCTTGTTTGCCAGCCTTATTAGCAGCTTTTAGGTCACTGTGTGGCAGGGAGAATGAATTAATTGTAATGAGCTATCTGAACTGTTTCTGATGCAGTCTGCAATGGGAACTGTCAGTCCCCTTTCTTCACATGCAAGGATGGCTGCTGTATTGATGCCTATCTGGAGTGTGATGAAACTCTCGACTGTGCTGATGGGTCAGATGAGATGTATTGTGAACAATGTAAGTGCTTCAAACTCTGCCTTGTGCAACTTAGTATCTGCCCAGAGATGAGTGCAGTGTAAGTTGCAGGTGGTGACTCAATGCTTTTTTTGCCTCCTGTTCTTATCTCCTGACCCTGAATTATCTTTTTTCTGGAGTACTGTATTTGCCATTTCCATATCTCTGCTGAATGCAAGAGCTTGTCTTCCTTCTGGTATGTTTCCTGCCTCTTAAGTACTCCTCAGTTCTCTTTTCTGTAAGACTTCCTCCTCTCCTCTTCCAGTATTTTTTTTTGAATGACCTTACCTGCTCTCTAGAGCTGGGAGATGGTAAATGAAACCAGGATTTCTCCCAGACTGTCCAGTGTCACAGTTCCCTTAACATCATCATGTTATACTAATGTAAATTCACAGTGGTGAGCTGCCCATGTTTGTAATCCCTTCTCCCTCCTTTCCTATTACCCTCCCTCCCTCTTTCTCTCTTCTAAAATAATTCCCATAACCTCTTTGTGGGTATTTTGTTGCCTTTTTAGGTTGCAAGCAAAGAATTAATCTCTTTTGCCCTCTCTTATATCCTGCACTAGTGCCCTTCCACACTTCATAAAACCAGGAGTGTTAGTGGTTTGCCCATACTTCTTCATGGAAAAAAAAATAATAAGAAAGCAGCTTTTATTTTCCTTAGTTTTGTCTCTGTACTTGTGGAATGGAAATTGGAAATAGTTTCTCGTTACTACATTTCGTGTTTGAGATATTTTAGAACCTCAATTTGTATCTCCTTTTTCCTGGCTTGTGAAAGCAAAGTAAAGCTTCAGGAAAGCACTTTCTGCCCATATCTGCACAGATGGAGGCATTTCTTTTGTATTCAACTGGTAGAAGTTTTAACATAAAATATTTCTCTTGCAGATGCTCGTGAGTTCAACAGACTGCAAAAAATCAACATCACACAGAAGCAAGGTACATATCAGAGCACCTAGGCTGACATCTACCAGCTTTTATTCTTTTCTTCAGTCTGGTGTTTCATAGCAAAACTGCTTCTCTGTATAATTACAAAACCAGGTGTAGAATCTGTGAAGTCCCTGTATTAAAAATGAGCAACAGCCTGTTCTCTAACCTTGAATATAGGTGTTTATAGGAGGCATTAATTCTCTTGCCTGAACTCTTTCCACCCAAGCAGGTTTCATGCATATTGCCTCTTGGGCTCAGTACCTTACCTGTACAAAACCCTGCAGCATTTTCTTGGAAACTGCAAACCAAAGTGGTGGGGGGGACCAACCCATGCAAGTAAACATATGAATTCCTGTGTCCAGTCCCATACCTTCCCCTTGATTGTACAAGTATAGACATCACTGGGCAAAAAGAGTGTCTCCCAAATCAGCTTAAATGCAGTTTCCTTGCTGAGGGGAACTGAGTCGAGCTGCAGTTCCTGTGTGTTCAGGCTCTTCACGTTCCCTTCTGTCACCTGAGGAGGACAGGTTGTTTCTGCAGGGGACTGAACCCAAGTTTAGCCTGACTGCATGTTCTGATAGTCCTGCTTCCTCCTTGCTCTTTGGGTTTATGGGCAGGTGGCAGCTCACCTTGGCAATGCCAGTTTGATCAGCTGGCAACTAGGTAGTGGGTACCTAAGAGCCACTGCTCTGGTTGTGTATCCCTTCTGCCACTCTGGGAACCCAGTGCTGGGCTAGAGCACACTTTCCTTGGTTTCCCAGGTCACTGTGTGGACTTGCCTGATACTGGACAGTGCACCGAGAGCATCCCCCGCTGGTACTATAACCCATTCTCTGAGAAATGTGACCCTTTCACCTATGGGGGCTGTGGTGGCAACAGCAACAACTTCGAAGAAGAGGAAGCTTGCATGAAATCATGTTCAGGCATCACAAGTAAGCAGACACAGTGAGGGCTGGAGTTTTACTGATCAAACTCTGAAAATCACCCCAGATTAAGTTCTCTGGTCCCAAAGAGGCAGTCTCTTGAGAGCTTTCAGTCAAACCAGCTCTGCTCTCAACCTCTGGCCATATCTCACAGCATTCGTCAATAAACAAGAGGTAAAGGTTTACACTGGAGAGCTCTGCATGTGCTTTTGTGGGGGATGACAGCTGAAACTGGAGGAAATCTGCCAAACTGTATCTGTTACAAGGCAAGCTGTTGCTGCTTTTCTGAAGTGCCACCCTCAGCTACCTTGTGCCCGCCCTGAGAGCTCCATGCTGTGGCTGCCAAGAGGGATGTTGTGTGCATTCACTCACTTCAGAGATCTGTAAACATGTGCCTTGTCCCTTGTTCTCAGCCTTCTTTGTAAAACTTTTCCCCTCTTCTCTTGATACAGAAGCAGATGCCATTGGCCGGAGATGGGAATCATTTGAGTCCCAAACTGCTCTCTTAAGTGAGTAACAGCTTTTTAATACAGATCTTGCTTGCTGCTTTTATGCTGTCCTGAAATACTTCTTTTTGTATTTTCTTTCAAATAATAGCCTTTTATCCCACCCTGCTCCTGAAGCTGAGGGGCCAATGTGGGATCTGTGGAATGCTAGAAGTGGCAAGAGATGCTTTTGTGCCCTGTGCATCTCTCGTCCAATTTCTTCTTTGTCTGTGACTCAGTAGTTCACACCAGAGGGTCCTGATTTTCTTTCCATGAACTTCAATGAATACTCCACTGTTCAAAAATGTCAAGGAAAATCCTTAAAATTCTTTTAAAAGTTCACATAATGACAGCTAACTTCTGCAAGAAAGGAGGCCTAAGTGGGTATGTGATTAATGCTGGGTGGTAAACTGTGTCGAAATCTAATGACCCTCTAGACCCTCCCTAGAACTGCAAGGTACACCAAAGCTATTGAATTACAAATTCTTCAAAGACTATCACTGTAAGGCTGGTGTCCTTTCGCCACAGAGTTGTGAGGCTTCTTTCTTCAGTTGAGAACCCTGAAATTACACAATTCTGTTTTTCAACCCTAGAGATTGATTAATACTTCAGCTTCACACCAGCTCTTAAATGCATCGTGTTTCACTGTCTCCACTGAGGATGCTGCACTTTGGTTGGCCGTAGCAGACCAAGTGCTCAGAGCATTGCTATGAGCTCTTTCCCCACAAACTCAGCGTGTCCACCATCACTTACTCTGACAGAGTTATCCCAGCCAGGAGGTGCTTTCTGCGACCACCCCTTGGTGGCCTCCCTCTTGACATATGAAGCAAGACCAGCGTTGCAGAAGGGTTTGCTTTGGAGAAGGGTTTGCTATTCGTGGAGGTGACACATGGCCAAGCCTGCCCAAGTCCCCAAATCGCCTTTAGAGGGCGTGGTGCATCTGGGAAATCAGGGGAACCACTTTTTGGGAGAGACAGGCTGGCTGCACCCTACCCATTCCCTTACGCCATGCAGTTGTCTTATTTCTCCTTTGCCCAGATGTCCAATGACCATCCTGCTGTCAGGCCAGCTATTGCCCACCTCTTCTCTCCCAGCACAGCTTTTGCACTGGTTCTTGTGCTTACTTCTTCCTGACTGTTCCCGCTGTGTCAGTGCTCCTGGAGGAGCCTTTCTAATGTGTTCATATATCCCTGTGTGTTCATATATCCCTGTGTGTTCCTATACCCCTGCAGGTGCCTTTGAGGTAGTGATTGCCGTGCTCCTGGGGATCTGCATCATGGTGGTCCTGGCAATCATTGGCTACTTTTTTCTGAAGAACAGGAAGAAAAGCAGCCGCCAGCCAGCCACTGCTACCAACTCCACCCTCTCCACCACAGAGGACACTGAGCATCTCTTTTACAGCAGTACCACAAAACCAGTCTGACTGACAGCCTCTCTCTTGCCAGCCCAGCACTGGAGCACTCCCCAAATTTTCTGGAGTTCCGTTTTTTTAAAGACAGAGGCTTGTGCCTGAAAGACTCTTTCTCTTCAAAGACTTTTATAGCAACAGGCCAAGATGTAGCCATGATTTGGCAGTACCAGTGCCTGTGATTGTCTTGCCTAACTGGCTGCTCTGGAAAGTGAGGACCTGGGAGCATTTTGATGCTCTCTGTTATCTATCCTTTCCTAACCTCAAACAATCCAATGAAGCTCTGAATTACATCTTTGTTTCTGCTCAAACCCAGAGCACAACTCCACTCAACTTACTGAAGGACCCTGGGTCAGTATCTGTGTAGCATTTGCATTGGTGGATGGTGCAAGCTCACCAGAGCCAGCAATTTTTTGACTCCAGTGCCACTTTCTTCCACTCAGTATCATATTTTCCTCCCTTCCCAGTCTTCTACAAGGTGGCCCTGCCTCCCAGCAGTCCTTCTGGTCAGGGTGAACATCTTGAGGGCTATGTGATTCATATAACCATCAAGACCTATTCCAAGGGCTCTGTGACACTCCGCAGTGGTTCTTGTTTCCAAGATGGAAGGAAACAGAAAAATCTGCTTTAATCACTAGGTTTTGCTTTTTAACAGAAAAGCACAGATTTTTTTTTTTCTGCCTGGCTGCTATGTTGCAGCCTTCTACGTGCAGTATATGTCCAGCATCTTCTCTCTGTGGGTTGTCCTGGTTGCTTTTCCAGTCTGACTTCAAACACCTTGACAAAATACCTATTTTTTTTCTCACGTGAAAGAAGAGGAAATGTTCCTAATTTTCCTGCTGATGGTGAGGGCAGGGTAGAAGGACCCAGTTCCCTCTCAGTTGGACCATTTCTGTAGCTTTGATCTTACTGTGCTCTCCCCAGAGCAGAGGAGCAGGCCAGGTACCGACAGCTGGTGTCCCTGAGCTTCCTCACTCCTACTGGGCCACCCCTCCCAGTGCAAGACCTCCAGCTTTGGGAGGTCCAGAGTTGATCCCTGACCCCATATCAGTGTGTAACTTCCCCACTTCAGCGAGGTCCCATGTGTTTCCCTCACTTGCAGTGGGATGCTCCCCAGCTGGGTACTGCTATCTCTGCCATGCAAGCTTATACCTCTAGGATGTGAGGACTTCTGTTGGGGGCAGAAGCTGCTGTTTCTGAAATATACCTGGTATACCTTGTTGGCTAAGGGGTTGGCACCAATCCTGAAACTGCCAGTGCCTACTGCTCTTGGAAAGCTGCTGTGAAGAGAGAGGAAACTGATGTACGTGTGTTTGCGTGTGTGCGTGTGTGTGTAGATGTATAAGAAGCATAAATCTATTTACAGTTTTTAGTTTAAACGCTTGAATCCTTTCTGGGCCGAGAGCAGAGTGGCTCTGGAAGGTTCTGGTGAAGCCATGCCTGACTCAGGACATGGCTCAGGTCCTCTCAAGTGGAGCTCCAGGAGAGCTGCCTCCTTGGGCCAGTGCCTAGGCTGGAAGGGAAGAAACCACTGCCCACAGCCTGCTGGCAATCTGACTGCACACTGCTCCCCATCATGGGCATCTGCCTCAGTGTCCCTGGGACTGGTCAGATTCCTCCATGGCTTTTTATGATCTGTCTGGTATCGTGTCTTCCATCTCTTTGTTTTTCCCACAGCCTATCGTGACCTATGCAATAAACCTAACATCTTGATTTATTTTTTTGTGCGCTCACTCTGATGATACAAGTGGCAATAAAAAGGAATGGTTTGTCTTATCTGACTTGGGTGTGGTGTCTGAGAAGCAGTGACCTGGTGGAGGAGGTGGGTGCTGTTCCCATGCCTGCTATCTTACAACCTTTTTTCTGCCCAGGCTCTGGTAGCTCAGGAGAGAGGTCTCTGGTGCTGCAGCAGCAGCAGCAGTCCCACGATTTGAGGAGAGAGGATGTGTTGATAGCTGGAGAGATGTCTGAGGTGTGCTAGAGTGAGATAATTCCCCACTAAGTCACCCAGAGAGCAAGACAGGGTGTAACCTGAAACTGGGTTCCATCTGGTCAGACTGGTTTGGGGTTTGGGTCTGAAACCAAAAGCAGACACTATTCAAGCAGTATTTTCTCCAGCTGTGTCTTCAGGCTGGTGATCACTCAGGCACTGCAATGTAAAGTTAGGTAAATGTAAATTTGGTTAATCAGCAAGGGGTATGTATGGGAACCAGGCTAACCTGCCCCTGTGTCACTGACCTGGAAGTGCTGGGTCTCCAAACCCTGCTCTGCTCAGGGAAGACATTTTCCCTGTGCTCCTTCTGGACTGAGGGGTTTGCTGTCACTGACACCTCTCTTCTCCCTACACCAGCTCTCCCATCATGCCATTTCCAGTTACCTGTCCCTGGAAGAGCTGCCCCAGGAGGGTTTGTGCAGTACTCTGCTCAGCCTAATGTGCTCAGCAGTCCTGGCATGGTGCAGGAAACCCCTGCCATGAGTGTGCTGCTTGGAACCAGAGCTGCTTCTCTGGAGAGCTTCAAGAGAGGGGCAGCTATGTCTAGTGCAGGATCATTTACCTGAAGCACATCTTTTTGTCTCCTGGTGCTAAACATGACCCTGGTGGAGTCTGCAGGTGTAGCCAGAGCTACACCCTTTGCTTTGCAGCTTGCAAAACAGTTTCTCCTTCTACCCCAAAATCTGTGTGGCAGTGAGAGGGCACACAGCAGCAGGCAAAGGGACAGACCCTGCTCCCCATCCCCTCCCCATCCCCTCTGCTGCGTGGGGATCTGCTGGGGGGACAGGGGCCAGGAACAGTACAATGTGACCCAGGGAAGGTCCAAAAGGCAGCTGGTGCTTGGTGCCAGGTGCAGGCAGCAATGATGTGCTGCAGGCCAGCACCGGTACCGGGTCAGGCCAGCCCTCTGCATTCCCCACGTTTTACCGAGTGGGGTCACTCGGGCCCCACCAGCAGCTCCTGCATGGGGTGGCTGGGGCAGGACCTGCACCCTTGGGATTTCCCCTGGCTCTCTGCATCCCACCCCTCCACAGGGGTCAGTTCGCCCCTAGACAGAAATACAGATGTCCACTTCTTCGGACATCCCAGCTCTTCAAAATGGTTTTCTCAAAATTTGGTATTTCAGGTGGAAACAGGAGCCCAGATCTGGAAACCTGCAAAATTAAAATACTCCCCCCCGCCCTCCCCCCCAAAACCAAACCAAACCAAACCAAACCAAAACCAAACCAAACCAAAACCAAACCAACCCGAAATGAAACAAACAAACAAAACCCCAAAATGAAACAAAACAAAGCAAAACAAAACAAAAACCCAACCAAAACAGAACTGAAGACTGTCTTGCTGTCAGCTGATGAAGAAACATTTTTTGGTGAAAACTGAGCTGCCTTGTTTCACTGTGCCTGCCACTGAGGAAATCCTTGCCATTCCCTCCACTGCACCCAGAAAGGAGCAGTTACATGAAGCTGTTGGTTGTTTTTGAGTCGAATTGCTCCTCCTGGCTTGGAGCTCCCCAGAATGGCCCCTCCAGAGCCCATCACCCCATCCTAGCCATTCTGTGGGGCAGGAGGCTGCAGGGGATCTGGAGCTGGCTACTTGTCCTTTCAGTGGGCATGGACAATGTCTTCCCCACTCGGGTTAGTGTTTCCAAGGGGGTTGCTTCCATGGCTGGCAGAGTCAGGCTCCTGCCCAGCCCCAGGAACTGCTGCCTTGGCTCTTCACAAGTGTGCACTCTGACTTGACCATGGCCTCCATGTCTGCAGAAAGAAAACCATCAAGGCTCTCATCCTCTTTGGGCCAGCAAAGCTTTTACCTGCCTTTCTCTGACCATCAAGAAGGAGGGCTTGACTGAGCATTTGGCTGACTCAATTCCAGCAGGATGGAGGAGACCCAGCAGACTTTGCATGGCTACTTGTATAGATGTAGGAAGTATTGGTGCACAGCTAAATATCAGGTGTCTCCAGATTCCCCATGGCACAGTGGTTCTGTGAATATAGACAGCAGTAACCCCTGCAAGACAAGGGATGGCTCCACACTGTCAGGCTAGGATATCATCCCACACACAAAAGGGATGTGATGCTTTCTGGTAAGTTACGTCAGCTCTTTGACCTGATTTATTACTTAAGGAAGAAATGGAAGAAATTATTTTGAGGTCAAACAGTTCATTCTGGTTAAAAAAAGAGCTCTAAAACTTGGGGGGCGGGAGGGTAGGCACAGAAGGAGGAATAGGATTTTCTGCAAGTTCTGCATAATGTGAAGAGAGCTCTTGAATATTGTTTTTCCTCCTCTTACTGCAAGCATTAGGAATGACAAGACTTGCTCCTACTGAAGTGTGCTTGGAGCTGCTAAATGGAGCAGATGCAGATTTGAAGTGTTATGGCTAGACCAGAATGTAGTAAGCAAACATTGCTTGCTGGTGTGGGAAATAGCCTATGAATACTTTCCTGATGCTCTTTTTTTCTGATTGAAGAAATAGAGAGAGAAACTGGAAATACTCCACCTTGTTTATCAATCACAGAAGTGCGTGTTACTGTAGTAGCTTATACTCATGAAGAAATGCAGCCAGATGTAGAATTAATAGCAGATCCCATCTCCTCTGTAGCATGTAAAGGAGTATGGAGGACCTTTTTTGCAAGAAAGATTGGCTGACCAGTGTCATGGGGAAATGACTTCTTCCTGGGCAGAGTGCCACCTGAGGCGTGACAGAGTTTCTGTGTCCCTTACTACATGGCTGCCTCTCCAAAATGTCCTCATCTCCAGCTGTGTCAGGAGTTTTGAAACTCACCATCAGTTCCTGTAACAGCTCTAGGAGATTCCATGGAGGCCAGACCCAACTTTTAATTACCATCTTTGCAAAGTTGTCCAGAGCCAGCCTACATGAGAGGATATACAAAATGTCAGTGAGTGTTTGACAGGAGCTGCAGAGGCCAGGAGCCCTGCTGGAGCCAGGCAGGCACTGTCAGCCCCAGTGCTGGGGGAATTTTCCACTAGTCTTGGAGCAGACAGTGTGTCTGTCTCTTTGTTCTCTGCCCTGACACACCTGACCCACATGCCAGATGCTTCAGGATTGTTGAAAAATATTCGTGTGACCAGTTTAAGCAAAACACTAGCCCAGAAATTTGAGCTGCTGGGACTCCCCCAGCCAGAAACTCTGCTTTAAATTAAATGATAGTGTCCCTCTCACGTAGGCATCATGGGAGCCTTTCCCTCCCACAGCTGCACCCCTGGGTGACCTGAGCTCTGCTGCCTGCCTCCTGCCTGGGCCTCCACTGCTGGCTGCACTGCTCCATTTTAAAATTTATTTATTATGGGGTTATTTTTCAGCCAGAGAAGCTGGTCAGTTGGTTTGCCAGCTCCTTTGAGATGCCCACAAGGGTCAATATCTTAATATCCCATCCAGTGTTACCTCGGACACTGTAATGTCAAACCATCACTTGTGCACTGCTGGAGTTCAGTGCTAAGATGTGAGATGCTCTTGGCCACTATGAACTCCAGAAGTTGTGATGTCCTGTTCTCTTCCTCCCCGTCTATGGTCCATATTACCTCACAGCCCCTGTTCTCAAAGCCTCATAGCCACTACAGGCAGGGGAGAGCTGCTACAACCATCAGAAGAAGAGATTTTACCTCAGGTCTCTCATGTGCCCCTGTGCCCTGAGTCTCCTTCCCTTCGGTTTTGTATGGGTAATAGAGTCAGCCTCAGCTCCTGAGGTCACCAGTGCAGCAGCAAAAACTTACCACGTTAAAAAATGTGTATATAGGTGCTTTTCCCTCTTGTTTCTTTATCAATTCGGATCAGTTTCCCAGATTTTTTGCACACTTCTTCTCCCAAGACTGTTTTGAAATAAGATTTTTTTTCCTGCAAGCAGAGGACTTCAGGCAGTAGACCTTTCATTAAAACCAAAGTAAGCCAAAACAGTTCTTTTGTAGAGCATCATAAAATATAAAAGCTGGTAGCCCAAGCTTTGCCACACAACTCTTTTCTCTCCTTTGGAGGTGGCTGTACATCTATATTAGAGGATGAAGGGGCACTTGTGACACACTCAGGCTTAGCAACAGAGGCAGATGCTCTGGGGAGCTGTGGGGTCTCTGCATGGACCATGTGGCTCTGCAAACAGGAGCTGCTGCTGAGGATGCAACACTTTTATTCTAATGTCCTTGCTAGAGGTTTTTGATGCATGAAGTTTCTGTTAAACCAGTTTGAACTAGTTCTAGCTCATATTTAGAAACAATCCCTGCTCATGCTGTAGAATTACACCCTGTCAACAACACTTCCTTTCCCTCTAATCCTAGTGTTTTGGAAGAGGGGGAAAGTCTGCCCTTTCCCTGCATCCTGAGCTAATCTGTTTTAAATGGGAAAAACTATTTGCCCAGGAGCTGCCTCCTGCCTGCTATGTCTTCTGCTAACTGATCCTTCCACCACCCCCTGCTTCTCAGCTGTGCAATTTCCAGACTCTTACCACTTATCTACCCATCCAGCTGGTAAGGGATGCTCAGAGCACAACCCTGCAGATAAAAGGAAGAACTGACACAAAGTGTGGGCCCAATGTCATTCTTCCCTCACTTTGTATTTGGCACATTCTCAGCCAGCAAGGCTTTCTTCCTTTTCTGGTGCATTCCCATCATGTTGTTGTCTTAAGCACACAGGGCTGCAAAATCTATGCAAATTTCCATCCATCAAGAAAATGAGTAAGCATCTGGAAGATGCTGCTTGGAAATAGTCAATGAAGGCAGATACTGCCATTTGAATACTAAAAGTGACGTGTACTGGGGGAACTTCCACTCTTGGCCAGCCCTGGGGCAGCTGGGTGAGGTCCAGAAGGAAGTCCAAGTACCAAGAAAATGGCTATTTGTTTTCCTCAGTACTTTTTCACTGGTAGGCTCTTCTTTTCCAAGATCTCAGGCTGTCGGTGTTTCACAATCCACTGCAGCTTCTCAGACAAACAGACTGCCAAACATGTTTGTCTCCATGCACTGGAGGAAAGATAGGCTCCCTCACATGGGTGCTAGTCCCCACATTGCCAAATGCCAGCCAGGACCACTTGGTGAGACAGATTGGAAGGAACATTCCTATTTTCTGTTGGGTGAGCTTTCAGCTGGGTTGCTCTTCTGTCTTGAGAGCCCCCAGCCAAGGGTGCAAGATATGGCAGGATCCCTGCATGAGCAGCATCCTGCAGAGCTGATGGTGGAAACTGAGCCCAAGGGGGGAGCTCAGCTGTACAACTCAGCCTGTCCCACAGCTAATGCTTGCTGAAGGGGTAGACCCATGCTCTGGATGCTTGCATTACATCAGCATTGCCCTCCCCTTGAAACGCCCTGGCAAAAAGCTATTCACTTTTCAAGAATTTGTTTTCTGAACCAGCTCCCCAGGGCATCAGCTGAACATCAGCACTGGCAGGAGAAACCCGACAGGAGTGTGCCTTGGAGAGCATCTCTGAGGGAAGCTAACCCAGAAATGTCAAACCATATCCATTAGTCCTGACATTTCCCACAGCCTTGTATACCCTGGCTCTACAGCACCAGACCAAGACCTGAAAACTGCATCCAGCTTCTCCTTGGTGTCCTGCAAATCACATCCCAGCTCAGTGTATCTCTTCATTAGTGGATTGGGACTAACACTGCCATCTCTCCTCTCAGCCCTGGCAGTGTTTGGGAGAGCTTTGCCCTGTGCCTTGGCAGCCAGGCTGGCATCTCACCAGCTGTCCTGCCTTGACTAACAACACGGGGCCAAACCTGCTGCCCCAAACTGCCCTCATCCCCCCTTTCACATCAACCTGCAAACTCATGAAAGGATCCTTCTTCCCCATGCCTCCGGGCTTTCTGTAAATTGCCTCACACAGCTGATGAAAAAAAAAAAAGGGGGGGTTTCCCAGCTTGTATTTATTCCTCACTCGGTTCAGGGTTATGTTAATTGTGTGTGATTAACCACCTCTGGCCTGGAAACTCTTCTAACAGCCTGGTCCTAGGAGGCTGTGAGGAAAGAGCTAGGAAACAGCAGTGGTGAAACCCAGATAAAAAACTGCAGAAACTTCTGCCTTGAGCCTGGATTTTGGCAGGAGGAGGAGGGGGCTGTAGCAGCCTGGGAGGGCAGACTCAAGCAGAGCCTGCATTTGGGGCAAAAGCAAGCACTTATTTGGCATAAGTGACCTGAGACAGCAGGTTGAGGACTGCCTGGCAGGGTTGTACCTATGGCTATTGATAGGTCAGGAGAAAAGCTGCTCCCGGAGCCAGGAAGAGATGCCCTGGGCCCCAAGTCACAGGGTCTGCACCCCTGGAACTTTATGTTCCAATATTTCAGCCACAAAGCAGGTACATAATGTCATGATTTCCCTCTGAGTGGAAAAGAAGTGGTGGTAGGTTGGAGGGTTTTTGTATCTCTGAAGAGCTTGGCAGGTTTCTAGGCTGCAGAGGACCAAGCCTTGTGGTCCAGCTCATCTCCCTGCACTCTAGGGAAATTTATAGAGAATGTTTTTGCAGCTGAGATGCTCTCAAGTCTCACACGACCTGCAGGTTAGGTACTTGAGCCTCCCTCTGCTTGCTCTTTTCAGCAGAAACAAAGGAGAAATGGACAGTCATCATCACCAGACCTTGAGGTGTAACTGGGTAAATGAGGATGGCAGGGAACCTGCTTGTCCTACCCTGGAATATATCTACTGTCCAATGAATGCTCCTCATGACTTTTCCTCCTGGGATTCCATAATTGACACATAACTAATGAAATCCAAAACAGTCAATCTCAGCTTGTAACTGGCTTTGAAGTCTGCTACTGTTTCAAAATTGAGGAAACCTTGTGTGCCCAGATGTTTGCAATTTTAGTTGAGTGCTGCTGCTTCTTAGCAAGGTCAAAGCTTGACTAGATCCTTAATAGTTTGTAGGCTAGGAGATAGACAGATATTCTACATAGGCTGGTTTTTTTCTTCTCTTTAAAGAGGGGATGATGCTAACCTGCAATGACTTGTGAATATTGTGGTCCTGTCACCACAGCCACCTCCACTGCCCCTTTCAGCAATCAGATGCACCCTGAGGTCAGCTGCAGAAACCACTGAGTCCTCTGTCACCATTCCACAACTAACTGCTTCCCAACCATCACACATGAACTTGCATTTTCCCTCCAAAGCCATCTCAGGGCCTTGTGGCAAGGGCTGCCAGCTGGCTGACATGCTCATTGCAATGTCTCTTGGCTACCTCCCCTCCACAGAAACACCACCAGCAAACAAATCCTGCTCACACGGTGCTGTTCCCACTGCAGTCACTGGGTAAACTGGGCTGTGGTCAGGCAGCGGGCAGGTAGAACCGGTACCCAAGGCATGACTGGGCTTGTTCAAAGTCTAACTTCCTATTGCTCTTGTTTGCCCCTCTCCTCTTCACTTTCCCATAAATTCTACCTTTGTTTGACTCTCAGCACTCCCTCCCCATCGCCTCCCTCCTGAAACTTCTGATATGCCTTACAAGAAGCCTGGAACCTCCAGACCATGTGGCACAACCCAAATACCACAGCATCAGGCAGATAAATGGTATCTTTCTCTGCCCACAGAAGCAACATCTCCCTGTACGCTCCTGGGACCCTATAATCTTTCTGCACCAGATGTAATGCTGCCAGGAAAGGAAGCAGTAATAAGTTTTTCCAATTTGAACCACTCAGGAGATTTTGGCACTATGTAAAGCACTCCAATAGCGGTATGGGTGGGACACTCGCAAACCTTGCAGAAAGCATCACAGGAACCCTAAGGACTGAAAATATCTTGTCTGCAAAAAACCAGTGCCTCTGATTCCAAGAAAGCTACCTTCACTTGAGTGTCCTGCAGCAAAATTCAAGATAAGGAAACGTTCATCCTAATGTTGCTACAAGAGATCCATACTCCTGCTCCTAGCCATGGGAGATCTCCAGCAGCTATGTGGAGGTAGAAATGACCTGGCTGTCTTTGGGTCAGCCCAAAGCATCACTTAATGATGCTTTTCAGCAAAGCTGAAACAAACTGTCTTCTCCATGGTGCCTTTCATCTCCTTGGAGCAGAGAACAAACCAGCTCCTATTTGATATATTTAGAGCTTGACTAGCCACCTCCTCATGGCCAGACTGCTGCCTCCATGACATGGGCTTGAGGTTATCTGCTGAGGTACTATGCTCCCATCCCTGGTGTCTTGGGTCAGTTTTTGTGAGGTCAAACCTGTGGGTGGCTGATAGGAGCAGAATCCTGGTCCCTGGAAAAAAAAAAGCATAGATTGGGAAGCCAGGCTCCCAAATAAGGACCCTGTTAGAAGAGAAAAGCCAATGCATGGGTGCTTCTTAACATTGGCCACTAAAAGCAATGAGGCAAACTGTGTTCCCTTCCTAACCAAGTCTATGCTTGTCTGTGCTGCAATTAGAGTGGAGTAATACAAGTTGCACATCGGATGGTCCAAATTTCTCATAGAGAAGAGTGTTGTGGAGCTGAGCTCAGCTCAGGAGCCATCTCGAGCATGATTGTAATTGTAATGTAGAGCAGTCCTTTGAAACTGCTTGTGAACACAGGGCTGGAAAGGGCCCCCTGACTCATGTTCACTTACGTTCTATTTCAGAAAACTTCGTCATCTAGTAGTTTTCATAAACAAGACATGCTCTGTCTTCACGAGGAGGATTTTTTCCTCTCGCTGTACCAGCTAAAAACCTCTCCAGAACCTCAAGGCTATGTGACCAAGTAACCATCTTCTACTTTCCAACCAGAATGGACTTTTTTTTGGGGGTCCAGTTTGTACCATTTAATTTGCATTAAAAAACATTCTTTTGCTTAAAAAAGCTCCTCTTCTACCCCTAGCACAAGCAAGCTGAGAATCTAGTGCAGATGCTAGCCTGTGTGTGAGCTTGTGTTTCAAGTTCTCTCTGCAGTTCATCCCAAACTGCAATAACTCACTTATCTGTTGTTTAGAGCACTGGATCTTCTATCAATAAAACTCACAAAGTAAGAGATTTCAGGGATTCTTAAAATAATAAGTAAATATATGTAAGTACATAGTAAAGCTGAGACTTGCTAAACTACCCTAAGATGAATCAGAGGGTCTGCCCTGCTGCCCAGCCTCCTCCCAGGTCAGGGTAGATCTCAAAGAGGATCCTGACATAGCCAGTGACTGTTTCTAAGTCACTTGTTTTCCAGCAGTGCTCAGCCAAAATTCAAACAGGGTAAGAGGAAAGCAAACCCTTGTGTTTTCATGACAAAATGTATTTTAGCATAGCGAGATTTGTTTGTTCATTTAGTGTTAAAGCCCCCATGTTTTCACCTCCTGAAACTGTCAGGAAGCACTCCTGTACCTTTGCAATGCCTCTCCAGTCCTCAGCTTTTAAAACCTTATACATTTTCGATGGTGAATTAAGGCACCTACTTAAAACAGGGCTGAGAGCTCCATTGATTCTGTCTGCTTCACAGATGCAAAAGAAAGATATCAGCTCAGCTCCAAGGAGTTTGTTAGATGATGCAAGCATGACCCCCTGCCATTAAAACCTCCTGGAAGCAAGTCAGATTGATGCTCCACTGATAAAAGTATCAGCAGCTGAGGAGCTGCTCAGAGTGCAGCTCCCATAATTACTAACTCTGGTTCAAAGGCTTTTATGCAAAGGAACAATGAGCATCAAAACAGTGTTGCAGCCTGTTATGAACCACAGTGTTTTGCTGTGATGGAAAGCCTTCCCCTGTCAGACAAGCCTGTTTTTCATGTCCCTGTCCTCTTCCTAACACTGAGGTAATTCCTAACAGTAAGGAGGTCGCCTTTTAAGAACATGGGCTGAGGGTGGACATTCTGGCTAAGGAGACAAAAAGAGGTTTTAGTTCTTCAGGGGAGTACTTTCAGTACTTTAGGGAAGTGGCAGTCAGGAAAAAAGGGGCTGTTTCCCTGATTGGATATCTGTCCTGATTATCAGATTTCCCTGTCACCAGCAGTGCCCGAGATGGAAGTGACAGCTCATTTGTTCTGCCCTGGCTGAAAACAGTTGAGTGCATCTGTGCGTGTCATGAAGGATCGTGCAGAAGACATTTGGGTTTTTTTTCCTCGTGTCTATTTTCCCTCTCTGCTCACAGAGTTGAGATTTGAGGCCTTTGAAAACAAGTCTGTGTTCAGCACCATCTGGAAAACTCTGTGGGATGTCAGCTGCCACCTGGCCAGTCCCTGCCATTTCAGGGTGCTTACTGAGCCACTCTCGACAACTTCAGAACCAGCCTCTTCTTGTGCAACTTGCAATCAGTGATGCATATTATGACCAGGCAGCTTCCTGACAGCTAAAGCAGTATTTATTTCACAGGGAAATGTTTTGTGTAAAGCAATTGTACCCTGCTCAGTCAGCACTGATGAGGCAGGACTCTTCAGGCAGCTTCCCATATGTGGGGTAAGTCCCCTCAGGAGCTTTCCAGCCCTTGTGAGAGGCAAGCCCTTTTCCACCTCCCTGAGTTTTTGAGGGTTCCAGCCCCTCAGCACAAAACAAGATTATACCTTAGTGACTTTCATCTATTTACTGAGATGTCATTTATTTTCAGGCAGTTGCTTTCCTTCTTGCTCATCTTTCCTTCTCAACTCCAGAACAACAATCCAGTGTATTTGTGTATCAGGCCCCAAAGCCAGATCTACAGACACTGTATCCTAATTCTGAAATCTCTCCTAGCTAGTGGACTGCTTGGAGGGAAAAGGGAGAAATAGAGGGGGAGTCATCCTCACAGAGTTATTCCATCAGGCACCTGTCACTTGTATTTCTCTATCCTCATTTCACATCTTGGCAGGTGTGATGTGAAATGCTCTGCTCCCTAACCAGATTGTGCTGGAAATCTGTACCCTTTTAAACCACCAGATTTCTTTTGCTCTCCAGCAAACACTCACTTGGAGCACAGGAGGTATGTGCAGATTGAGGGGCAAGGGCCACCTGAGCATTTATTTGGAGAGTCAGGATCTCCATAAGATTGACATAGACTTTGATGGGGAGGATGCCTACAGCCAACTTCCACAGTCTGTTGCCAGGCTGAGTTTAATAGCAAAGACATTTATTAGTAAGTAACAACACTGTTAATGTAACAAAATATCTACTTCACGTTGTACCTAATAGTAATAGATTTAACTTTTTTCTCAAGGGCTACAGCTTGCTGAAACTCCATATCTTCTCTGGGACATCTGTTTCTACTACCTTGAGGATTTTTGTTATTACCTAAAACTGACCTTAGGATTTCTGTAGGACAGAAGACTTTTTCCCCCTAAAATACTATGAATCCCTTCTTTCCGAAATGAAAGAAGCTTGCTCTGATCAGTTCTGAGGGATCTCCCTCTCCATGGAGCCAAGGGATCTCAAAAGGGATCTCCTTCCAGCCATGGCTCTTAGTGCATCAGAGCTGCAAGGGTTGGAGGTGCAACTCATTTCTTCTCAGCAGGAAGGTGGGAATCCTGGAGATGCCTGAGTGTTGTTGGTTTGCTCCAAGGTTCATCCAGACCCACTGACAAGAACAGGCCCACAGTCCAGCAGCCCTGAAGGATGGTTACCAAAACAGGCCTGTTCCACTCCAAAACCCATTGGAAAAAGCCCACCTATCAAAAAGGGAAAATGGTTAGATAATTCCTGGTCAGCTTGTAACCCTTTTTGATTCCACCAGGTGAGGTGAAAAGATAAAGGGTACATGGGGCTGGGTAGCAGCTGGGGCTTACTCCTTGCCAAGAGAGCTTCCCAGGCATGGGATAGACCAAATGCAGCTGAGATCTCCAGGCAAAGGAGATGTCTGGAAGAACCTTGCAGGGGAAGCAATCTTCTGATGAGTCACCCTAGGCTCAGGTCTGATATCCCTGCCTAAAGAGGCAGAGGTAATTGCCTCTGATTAATGCTGGCAAACCTCTGTGAACTCCAGTGAGGATATGAAAGGACTGACATGCCTCTTTGAGATGGGGGTAAGATAGAGTACAGCCAAGTGTGGGAAGAAAATTAAGCTGAGATGTAGTTTTTAATTACCAATAAAGCCATGCTCTGGGATGGAGGGTTGAGAGCAGAACTCGATCTCTTCCTTCTCCTTTATGCTCCTAGACACATAGAAAGGAGTTTAGGGAAGAGCAACCAGTACTTGCTGTTGAATCCCATTTGTAAAATTTAAATGCTTGTGTTGAGCCCCCATCCTCTCCTGTTTGGAGGCTGTAATTATTTAGAACACAGATGTCACCAAAGATTTCCAGAGAGTGACAATAAAATTTGGAAGGAAAGCACTGATGAGGTCAGCCCTGATATTTGGTAGAACCAAAAGTACCTCTTTACTGGCTGACTATGTGCCTGGTTGAGGCAGGAAGAAGGCTGGACTCTGAAATTTGCTGTTCCCTGTTGGAAAAACACCCTAAGTGCTCAGCAGTCCCACTCCAGCCTCACCTCTGGATGAGGGGGGGAGAGATGGGCCAACATGTTCCCGACAGCAAGTGGCAGCATGAGGCTCTCAATCCTCACTCTCAGATGCATCTTTTTGCACCTGAGAGTCTGCATCTCAGTTAAGAAGTGTGACCAGTGCTTGGTGGCACTGAGCTAGCTTCATCCAGCCGTGTTGGGTACTGTGACAGCCCAGCAACACAGACAGCATGGGCTCAGGCACACACCTGCCTGTGCCACTGCCTGCTTACCCAGAGAGCTGATCCTCTTGGCAATGTGCTGTTCTTGCCTCTCTGATCTTCTTTACTAATCCATGCAGAGGTGTCTCAATAATCAGAACACCTCCTCCTCCTCTCCCCATTCTACAACATGATAGACTCAGCAAGGGATGCTGTTTCTCCACCCATAAGTAAAGCTGGTTCTGAGTGTTGTTCAGGAACAGTTCAGGCTGCAGCTGGGCTCCCAGACCTCCTGCCTAGTGGTCTCTCATCCATCTAGGCTGTGGCTGTGCTCAGACAGGTCTGCCTGTGCTACAGGCTGTGGAGGGAAGCAGTGGAGCCAGACATGGGTGTCCAATATGCTCTGCATCTTGGGTTCATCTCTTTATTTTTCTCTGGGCACTTGATAATACTAGCTGTATGAAGACACATTTCATTTTTCCTCCTCACCCACCACATCACCAAGGTGGGATTTGTATTATTATATGTATAAAGATAGCTTCCTTTTAATAATGTCCTGATTTTCTGAATAATGGAGTTTCAGGTTTCCTTCAGCAGCGCTGATTGCTGGAGACATTTGCTCTAAATGTGTACTGAATATCTCCCTTAATTGCATGAACCCCAGAGCTGGACCTAGAACCACACATTTTGGTTTGCTAGATCTCTCTGGAAGCTCTCAGAAGACAATAATGGAGACTGGTGTCTGGACCCATCTCAGGGCTTTTGTCCCATTTTGAGGACCATAAGAAGGACTGTGACGTTCCTGGTAATAACTGTTCCCCTGCTGCTGGCTCCCTGTGAATACCAGTTAATAAACTTGTATCACACCCAGTGGAGGGGAGGGAGCTCCCCTTTGTGAGTGGAAAAGAGAAATTCACCTAAAACCACATAGGAAAATGATGTAAAAGCTTGGGTTAACACTTCCAGGTTTCTGGTGACCTAAACTATATTTAGACTTCCCCTCTCTCCCAGCACCTAATGCAGTGTCTTTATCATCTGAAAAGACATGTTTGGAGGTAGTAAAAAAATGCCCTGCATGGAAAGGCAGGATGCTACTGTTATCAGTACTCAGAAGGCAGCCAACCAGGTGCTGCAGGATGTCCTGTTTCTCCCAGGGAGTGGTTGCATTTTATTAGTTAGCATGGCGTCAGTTCAGGCTTAGCATCCTTTGACAGGAATCTTGTGCATGTGTGATTTTGCTGTTAGATGCTAATAACTCTTGTTATTCTACAAAAGCTATTTGGCTTACAAGAAACAAACCAAAGCATCCTACAGGAGATACCACAACGTTACAGATCCTTTCCTATCCTCCCTTCAGATTATATACTGCTGCCCAGATAATATTCCATCTCTCATCTTCTCCATGTCATTAAAACTCCTTAGCAAGAAGGAATGAATATTCATCTGTGCTATATATAGCACCGTGCATATTACTAGCCACAGCTAGGAGTACAGCTTGGATCTTTACAGCTTGGGTTTTGCAAGCATTTTTCTTTTTTCTGCAGCTGAGTTTCTGGCTGGCTGGTGGTGTTGGCACTCTGTGAAGAACCTGACGCTCTTCTTCCCTGACAGAGGTTTCACATGGTTTCAAAGTCTTCGTCCAGTGCAGTTATTAAAGGCTTTTGTTTATCTTGTGAAATCTGCCCTGTGAATGCTGACACTGACTGAAGTGCTGGGAGAGTTTCCCTGACTCTTCCTCTCGCTGTCTCTCACGGGTCTATTCCCATGAAAACCATCTCAGGTGTGCCGTGCGTCATCAGACTGCCCCGGGCTCTCTCTGCCTTACTGGCAGGGAAGATGAATCCGCAATTTCTGAAGCTCCCTCCGTAGCCAGGTGCTCCTCCTCCTCCCTCCTGCCCTGCCAGGGGCTCCAGGAGCAGCAGCCATCAGCTGTCCTCAGGCAGAAGCTGCTGCCCGGGCAGGTGAACCAACAAAGGGTTTGCTGGAGGAAAGCAGCTCAGGCTCTGCGATACTGACTGAAACTTATTTTTACTGCTCGGGCAATATTTTCCCAGCCCCTCTCACATCTGCCCTGCAGGGATGCAGCCTCTGCCCGGAGAACCGAATCCTCCCACGATGGGTGCTGCTGCAGCACGTGAGGATGACCTCCCCCTTTGGATGAGAAATCACCTCAGTCTGCAGGGCTGGGGGGTTTGTTGACTCTTGAAGCCATCGATAGCCCCAGCTCGATCCCTGGCTTCTCCCTGTGTCCCTGTTGTCACCGAGCTAGGTAACCGGGTGGTCAGCTGGAGAAGCAGAGGGTTAAGCTCTGTGGCAGGGTAAAACACTCATGGGGATGGTGGAGGAAGGGCAGGGACATGACTTGAGCGCCCTGAGCCCCTCCAGAGTCATAACACTGGGGATGGCACCACCAGCACAAGTGTGTGTGGCCACTTGGAAACCACCAGGGTGGCAGGGTTACCATGCCACTAGCACAAAGGTGGCAGAGCAGACACCGGGGTGCTGCAGAATGGGGGCTTTGCCATCCATATTTGACTAAGCTAATGATAGAATCATAGAATAGGCTGGGTTGGAAGGGACCTCAGAGATCATCAAGTCCAACCCTTGATCCACTACCGCTGCGGTTCCCAGCCCATGGCACTGAGTGCCACATCCAGGCTCTTTTTAAATATCTCCAGGGACGGAGAATCCACTACTTCCCTGGGCAGCCCATTCCGATGTCTGATCACCCTCTCCGTAAAGAAATTCTTTCTAATATCCAACCTAAACCTCCCCTGGCACAACTTAAGTCCATGCCCTCTTGTCTTGTTGAAAGTTGCCTGGGAAAAGAGACCAACCCCCCCTGGCTTCAGCCTCCTTTCAGGGAGTTGTAAAGACTTATTCTCTCATCCAACCCCTACCCCAGGACCACGGAGGTGCCTCCATGGGAGGTCGAGCTCTCTCCCCCTCACTGCCAGTGTTCTTGCACATGGGCTACTACTGGCTACTGGGGTCTGGAGGAGCAGAGGGCACCATCCCCTGACCAGAAAGTCAGGCCTGGTCCCAGTCTGTGTTCTTGCTGCTTCTGCAGCGCTGGCCTCTGTGCTACACACCTGGGGAAGGTTTCAGCAGCATCTGGCTTGCTTTCTGAGAAAACAAGGAAAGAGAGATTTACCCCAAACCCTGGGAAGCCCGTGTATTTTCATTGTATTTTAATTTTAAGAGATTGTCTGCCCCGCCTAAGATTATCTCATGGGAAAGAAAAGCCTGGCTCAGTGACTCGTGGTGAAACTTGTCCCCAAGCCAAATTTCCTGCACCTGATGTTCCTCCACAGCAGCAGAAACCAGAGTATTTCAGTTCACAACACTGCCCCAGGGGCAGCGCTGGGGATGAGGGGATGGAGGGGGAGGATGGGACCCACATCTCCTCCTGTTCTCCCAGAACAGGTCTGGCAAGTTTGGATGCCAAGAGGCTCAGTCCCAGAGCTGGAAAGGGCATGGTGTCACCCTGGGAACTGGGATCACGTGGGGCTGCAGCAGAGGGAACCTGTCTCAGGGATACGTTGAAACATACCCTGCACTCTTGTGCAATAGGTCTTTGCAAGTACAATGCTGTATTTATACGGTGGGAAAGGAGAGCCCAGGGCTGGACTCCACAGAGGTATGAGTAAGCAGCTTCCAGGAGGCCCAGGTGCAGGCTGGGCCAGCTCTTGGATTCCTTTTCTGGGAGCAGATGGATGCAGACTGGGACGCCAGTCTCAATCAGCATCCTTCAGTACATGGAGGACAGTCCTGGAGCCATATTGTAAGATTCAGGTGGTTTCTTGGTATAAATGTTTTATCTCCCAGGCCCGCTACAGGGTGATTTAGCATGGCTCCAAGAGAGGCAACGATGTACAGGAGAGCCAAGACCTTTAAGCAGATGAAATGAGCCAAAGACAGCCTCCTGAGCATGGAGGACTCTTAGCAAGCTTGGAAGAGCTGCAGTTTGACTGAAGCACAGGCTGCAAGAGGACAAGCATTCCTTGTGGTGCCAGTGCCTGTCTGAGCAGTGCCTCTGCTCACTCCTGCTCTTCTGATGTTTCCAGGCTGCTCTTTGCCAGGCCACTGAGAGGACCACAGGATGGGAGCATTCTAACCCAAACCAGTGGCAGGAAGGTATTATGAGCAAAGCTGAAGCAGGGTACTTAGCTGTTACTACAGCTAGGAAAAGTCAAACTGGACCTCGCTTCCAAGATCGAAATGGTTGCCTAATTGATAAATACCATATAACCTGGAGCAATCTGAAGAAAAAAAAAAAAAAGGCAGTTAGCACCTGAAGATTAAATTGGGGGTGTTAAGAAGGTGATAAGGTTGTTAATGCAATCATACTCTTCTCAGGAAATGGGGGATGATGGCATTCCCTGCTAATCGCATTTCAAAAGGGTTCAAGCACAGCCAGGTCCTTGCTGCTGTATTCACGTCAGCTCCAGACCTGGTAATAATTCTGCTTGTCCCTTCAAAGGAAACAGGACGAAACCTACTCCCCTGTACAGATCTCCTGAAGGGACCTTTCAGACTTGCCTGTCAGGCACTGGAAGGAGGCTGTGTTGAGTCAGACGAAACTCGGTATTATTTTGGGGATTAATTCCCAGTCAGTGTTCATCCAAAGCCCGGGAAAGCATTGATAGCTGGGAACCTTCCTGGCACAGCTAAGCCCATTTAGGGTGTGCTACCAACAGAGAAAGAAAACAAAAGGGGGTTCCTGCCATTGCTGACACTCAAATCTCAGCTCTTTGGAGCTGGCAGCTCAGAGCAGCACCGAGCACAGGGGCTTTGTGCAGGATTCTCCCAGGCAACTATCAGCAAGACAAGAGGGCATGGTCTCAAGTTGTGCCAGGGGAGGTTTAGGTTGGATATTAGAAAGAATTTCTTCACGGAGAGGGTGATCAGACATTGGAATGGGCTGCCCAGGGAAGTAGTGGATTCTCCATCCCTGGAGATATTTAAAAAGAGCCTGGATGTGGCACTCAGTGCCATGGGCTGGGAACCGCAGCGGTAGTGGATCAAGGGTTGGACTTGATGATCTCTGAGGTCCCTTCCAACCCAGCCCATTCTATGATTCTATGATTCTATGATTAGGAGAGGGTGCATACCTGTTCTTATGTTGGTGGGAGAGCACTGATGAGTTAGTTACTCTGCTGGATCCAGGACCATGCAGGAGCCTGGTAACGAGGATCCAAGTCAGAGACCTGAGCAAGAAAGAAGGTACGAGAGAGTTTCTACCCTTCAGGCATGTTGGAAGTTTTTTAGCATTTCATGCTGAGCTATGAGCAAGTCAGGTCAACTTCACAAGGAGCCTTTCTGGAATTAAAGTAAGTGGCACTTGTGTGGCATTGTGCTGGCACAGTAGTAGTGGGCCTGGCTAGCTTCATTCAGGCTGGTGGGGTGGTTTGTGTTAGCAGCAGTCTCCCAGGAATTCTCCTGTGCTCTAACATCATCTGAAAATACAGGCTGGTCAAGCAGCACTGCAATGCAGAAACAAACCCAAACTGTACCAGAGCCAGGTAGTAGTAGCCAGGTCCAGTGCTGCACCACGATGAGGCTATGATGAGGCTTTGAGGAAGGCTTGGGTGGCTTTAGTAGGATGCTCCGTTTACTAAGATAGATTCACCCCCACTCTCAGGAGCTCAGCCTTTTTTACTGGTTTCAAGGAATTTTAGGGTGTTTATTCTGCACATGACAGGATATGGCTCAGTGGGATGACTCACACAGCGTAAAGTTAATTCACACTTTGCTGTTATTTCCACAGGTTCTCCTGTAAACTTAAACACTGGGAAGCTGCAAAGCTGGGAGCTGGTTCGAAATAATCCCACAAGTTGCTTTGCATCTAGCAAGCAGCAAGTTGCTGGAGGATGGTGTGATCTCAGGCTTTGCCAAATAATAAAAAACTTCCCAAATCATCTTTTATCAGCAGTACTTTCTTATTCCCTTCCAATTTCTGAAACACATTTGTTCACTAACTGTGCTCCACGGGGGTACTGTCCATTTTCTTTCCCACCTTCCTGCTCAACTCTCCCAGAAGTCTGATTTCCCAGCCCCCTGCCCTTGGAGCAGCTATGAGGTCCCATATGGGGACAAACAGGAGCCCTAAACTACCTGTGATGCTGATGATAAGGCTAAAGGAGTCCTGTGAAGTATCTTGATTGGAGCTGTGTCCTATGTGGCATGGAGAAAATTTTCAGCACTTGAGTAGTGTTTAACTACCAAGGTAAGTTAAATAAAGCTGGTGGGTGAATTGCCCAGGGCAGCATACTGTTATTAAGGCTCCAAATACAATTGGGTTCATCTCAGAGTGCTGGCCTCCTGACTGGTCCCTGCATGGTGGGCTTCTGGGGGGAGACAGTGATAAACCCTGATACTTGCTACTCACACCCACTCAGCAGCCTCCACCTTCAGTAACTGCTGAAGGAGAGGAAAATTAACTTAGGTAACAGAAGGATCTTGAAGGGTTTCATCTATGAAGGAATTTTTACCATTGCTAGTAGTGGTTAGGACATTGAGGGAGAAGTGGGGTGATTTCCTTCTTATACTCCTGTGAGTAAAAAGGAATAACTCCTCCTCCATCTTTAGGCCCCATTTACTTTCCATTGACAATATTACAAACAAAAATTGTGGACATAAAAAAATTTATTTGAACAAATACTAGACACAATCACAGAGGAAGAAAGCAGCTCTCAATACAATTTTCCAAAATGAAACAATCCCTGTTTCATACCAAGCTACTGCAGGACAGCCCTTGCTCTCTCCAGAAGGAGGGAAGGCTGGTGTTCTTTCCACCTGTTGATTTTTACCCCATAGGGCATGGTGTGCTCCTTAGCAGGACACACCACCAGCCCTTGGTCTCACAAGCTAAAGAAATGCATGAAGACCCATCAGACAAACTGAATTAGTGATACAGCAGAGGTGCCTGTAGAGGTAAGAAATACATTCAGGGATACACTGCTGAGTGAGAGCTTTCTTCAAGAAATTCTGTCCTGCATAGAGCTGTGGAGGACAGGTCACTTCTAGCTACTGCCTCTGTGCTCTCCATCTTTTAGGACTCCTCATTGGACCTGGATGGCATTTCAGCTTGCAATTTGCTGCTCATTCTGCTGCACCATTCCTTTTCAGGTCTCTCTCTACACCCTACCCTATAAGCATCTCCAAGGCTGTAGACCACTTCCCTTTGCAAGAAGACCTGCTCACCTCTTTTGTACTTTGATATTGCCCAGGGAGACACAGGCTTATCTCACATCCTGTGGACTACAGAAGCCGTGTCACAAAAGTTGTGAGAGATGTTTGCAGGCACGTGTTGGGATCCAGAGCCATAATGCATTACTTGCATTTGGTTTTTTACAGGCTCAGTAGCTCAGGTGCAGGCCCTGCATCCACTTGCTTTTGGTGCAGGGCAAAATATCCCCAGCTCTATCTCCTTCTGCCACATTACTCCAAAGCAACCCTAAAGTGATGGGCTAAGGCCAGATGCAGAGAACCCCCTGAGAAAGCATTGCTTGACAGACCTGTCATACTCTCTGCTACATAAAGCAGAACAAAATGTCTCTGTGGAAGAAGTTTTAGGAATGGATGAAAATTCTGTAATAAAATGTGAATACACTCACCGGGAAATTAATTCCCTGAGAAACAGGTGAGAGGGGAATGGAAAAAACATAGTGGATGTTTTCTCTCTAGCAGGAACTTCATGGATTCCTTTGATTTTTTATTTCAGCAGATCAAGCGGTGACTTTTAAGAAAGGAAAGCACATCAGAAAGAAGCCCTGAGCCTCCGTTCCTGTTCTGCAGCCTCAGGAAGAACAGTACAAAGGCAAATTTTGTTCTTCTGCATAGATCTGAAACTGCAGATTTTGTTGACCAAGAGGAACTCTCTCACTATAACCCCCTCTTTTTGATTCAAAATTTAATGTATGGACAATATTTGAAATTGAGATCACTAGCAAATTTTTTCAGGTCCTTAGAAGACTCCCTGAACACTAGCATCTCAACTAAGTGAAATCACAACTTTCATTTAACAATGGTAATCCTTCCTCTCCATTTCCCTTTCTTCCTTCCAGCTCTCTTTTTCCTTTTCACTCCCTTCCTTTTCTTCCTTCTCTCTTGTTTCATTACATGTGGCTCTCCATTTAACCTCTTGGTAGTGTTATAAGCCCTTTGCTGACAGTTTCATCTCTGCTACGCAGCCACTCATCAGTGTACCTCACATGTTCTTTCTCTCAGAACACCACACACACAAGGCCTTTCAAAATAGGTCCCCAAGTTAATCACTACCTCTTAAGATAGGGCTATAGCACTGACATCCACTGGGCTACAGAATGCTCTCAGAGAATGTTTTGCTTGAAGAATTACTGTAGCCCCCAGTGCATTTTCTCTTCAACCTGCTAGTGGCCTTTGGTTAGGAAAAACCTTCTCAAGGGTACTCAGAATACAGGGTCTTTAAGAAAGAGCACTGTGTTTTCACAGCCAAGTGACTTCCACTTGTTTTGGCAAGAAGAATCAGAGGGGGAGCCCAAGTTTTGTGTTCCAAACTCCACAGCCCGTGACTGACCACACTGCAGTCACCTGTAACGGGCCCTGCCCTACTCTCTGCCAAGTCTGTAAATCAGCCAAAACATAAGCAGACTTGAAAGTCCCTCACATCTATTATGCTGCAACAGAACTCTGAAAGTGTATTGGCTTCAGACAGAAAACTGGTCACTTTTGAGCAACGAACCTGCCTGTTCTGGGGTACTGAGTCTTGATGTACTAAAGGCTCCCCTTAATATGGGACACTACAGACATTTCTGGCTGTTACTTCTAGCTGCCTGGACCATTCCACATCCTGGCACAATGAAAATCCAGTTCATGTCTCCTAGGCATCTGATGCTGTAACCCAGCAAGAGCCAGGTTTCCAAGCCCAGGAGCTTATCATGCCCTCCTTACTGGGGCCATAGGAGCAGTCACTCCAAGAAGGTGCAGTGCCAATACTGCCATCAGGTGTTTCTTTTCCCCTCTGTCAAAGCAGCTTCAGACAAAGCAGAAGAACTTCTTCCAGCGGCACTTGGAGAGAGTTTTGATGCCTTTGGCAGTCATCTTCTTTTCCTGCCGTGCTTTGTGCTCGACACCACTGACAATGGCCATGTCAAAAACTTCTTTGAGGTTCTTCTGGGTCAGTGCTGAGCACTCCAGGTAGGCTTCAGCACGGATTTTGTCAGCCAGACCTTCTGCCTGAGGCCGGGGCACAGGCTTCACGTGGTAGCGGTCCAGGCTGATGAGGACATTGACATCGTCCCTCAAGTCTGCCTGTGTCCCCACCAACAGCACTGGTGCCCGGGGGTTGTGAGTTCGTATCTCAGGAATCCATTTCTCTGTAATGTTTTGGAAGGAGCTTGGGTTTACCACGCTGAAGCAGACAAGGAAGACGTCAGTGTCAGGGTAACAAAGTGAACGCAAACAGTCGAAGTCCTCCTGTAGAAAATGGAAAGGGAAAAGAAAAAAAAAAAGTCTTCACTGGGCTGATTTAACAGCATAATACAGCAGTGGCTTTTTCACACATCAACTAGGACAGCAACAGCCTTGTAGGCAGGGTATCGTGCTGGCTTTATGGACATGCCTTGGCTCAGACACAAGTTTCAGAGCTGAGGAAGTCTGTCACCTACCAGTGACTGCCATACCAGCAAATGGCTGATGCTGGACTGTTAAGTTTCCTTCCTTCCAAGTTAAACACTGCCTTCCTAAAAAGCCTGCAAACTGTCACTGTTTCACAGGACCAGAACTGACAGATAGAGCTTACCTGTCCAGCAGTGTCCCATAGCTGGATCCGGACTGGGGCTCCATCCACCAGGACCTGCACTGTAGCAGAAAGAGAACAGGGATGAGTCTAAGGGAACTGTCCATCTTCCATGGATACACTCATACAGCCTTTCCCCCAGAGCACTCAGTATCCCACTGAACAAGACTTGCTGAATTCACTCAAGCCTGTCCTCCTTGCTGAGCATCCTCCCAAACTTCAGTAAGATAGCTGAAGCTTTCACTGTGAACATCAAGAGACCTGCAATGGGCTTTCCAATTTGGTTAGCCCTCAGGTGTTTCAGGCTCTTTTCCAGGATTTTGAAATAATAGCTCCTTATTATGGGACAAATGCTCCTCTAGAGAAGAGCCCTAAGCCAAAAGGTGCCCTGAGAACAACTTGTTCTTCTTCCACAACCCAGATAAGGATAAACACAAACTGAGACTTCAATAACTTGCTCCTAGCTTCTTGGGCAAGGGTGGAAGTTCAAATTAGACTCTGTTAGAGAAATGGTTGGAGATTTCTCCCATCCAGGCCAGCCATTAGGAAGGAAGGAAGGAAGGAAGGAAGGAAGGAAGGAAGGAAGGAAGGAAGGAAGGAAGGAAGGAAGGAAGGAAGGAAGGAAGGAAGGAAGGAAAGAAAAAGATTGAGTGAAAACAGAAAGAAAGAAGAAGTGTTTCTGTGAGTGTCCTAGCTACAGAAAAGCAAAGACCTAAACCCAGCTATTAAGGAAACAGTGATGAGTGAAATCTCCTTCAGAGACTATCCACACACTGAAATACTGCTGAGTTATACATGTAAGGTCTGCTCCCATTTCACTCCCTAATGACAGTAAGCCTTCATGTGGGATCAGCTGACTCAGACTGAGGGCTGGCAGGACCTCTGATGAAAATCTGGAATGAAACTGTTAGACCTTGAAGAGCACAGACACCACAGAGAGTGGCTGGGAACTTAGGAAAAGAAGAAAGGAATTGGGGGAGCTGGAAATCTCTTGAAAGGCCTGAACATGGGGATGGGGTTGTGCTCTTGTGAATATAAGCAGTCTTCCTGGCTAAGGTGACAATGGCTGACATTAGTCAGAGCTTGCTAAGTGCCCAGGGAATAGGCTTTACTGCCTTTTTTTTTTTTTTCCTTCAAATTCAAACTAACAAAAAAATTTCTCCAAAAAACCAGCCAAACAAACCAACCAAAACAAAACCACACACAAAACCCCCAAATCCTAAAGCAGAAGCAGGATAAATCTTTTGTGCTTCTTGATGTAATTAACCAGGTGAGAAAATGATGGAAACAACTGAGGTGAAGAGCTTAAAAGCTCTTGGAGGAAAGCACTCCTCCCTGAAAGCAGTCTGGGGAGAAAGAGGGAGCCACAGACAAAAGAGGAACTGAGACTGAGATTGGTGGGAGCCTGAGATAGAAGAGAAAACCAAGGGGTGGGTGCGTCCAGCACAGTGCCACTCCTTGAGGCATAGCTGAAAGTAATTACTTCCTTGTGACTGGGAAACGGTTGAGTTGCTCCTGTATCTGCCCCAGAGGAGGAGAAACCTGTTCCTGATCAAAAGAACCTGCTAGATCCTGACTTGATCTTCAAGGCACTAGGCATTTGCCTTTCTAGTATCTGGTTTCTTCCGTCTCACATCGCGAGAAGGAATTAGCATCTCCGAAATGTTTTACAGTCTACAGAAAAAGGCACCACGTACATTACCTGCTGCTCCAGTGCTTGCACAAAGCTTTGTCACATCTATTCCTAGCCTCAGCTCTATTAGCAACTCTGGGACAGCCCTCCAAATTCCGCCCTCACAAGCTCCACACCCTGAGGATGAGGCTGGATTTCGGGACAATAGCAAAGGGGTAGCAGAACAGGATAGCCTGGTGGAGAAAGGTCACCGGGTACATTTTTCACTCGAGGCTGCCCTACCTGGCAGTGACAACCAGCAGGAGTCAGCACCCCGAAAGAAGTGGCTGGGTCATGGTCCCAGAGCCATTCCCCTGATAATGCAATACTTTCTCCTGCCTTGTTGGTTACCGTTCTGTGACCGGGATTAAGCTTGGGATGTAAACTGCTCACTTCTGCTGGCACTTGCAATTGCAGGTGTTCCCCAAGAGTGGAGGGCTGAAATTTCTGAACTGGATCTGAAGTGTAATTTGTGAATCCAGGGTGGGACTTTCTTCAAGTTTATCCAGGTTAAGAGTAAGGGTGGGGAGGGAAATGTCTTTATTCTCACATTTCCTTGCAATTAGCAGTAAGTGAACTTCAAAAGACTTGTATTTACTGCTAAAAATCCTGTGCACCTCTGGAAGACAGTCTCAGTACTTAGACATTAAGAGTGGAGCTAAACCCATGTGCAGGTATCTTCAAATTATTTGCTGCTGTCGGGAAAGTCCTGAACTCATATAATTCTACCATTCTAGATTGATTTATTATGGATTTGCCCTTTAAGAAAACATGGAGGCTAATATCTATTGTCATTTCAAGCCTCCCTTAGCCCAAACCATATAAATCAATGTAACGGGAGCAGAGCAAGGCTTTCCCTTGGAGGACTCAAGGGCTCCTTACATCTGCTCCCAAAAGGTTGGTGGATCCTGTTCCCAGTTCATATCTGAGCAGTGGAAGAGCTCAGAAAGGCAAGGTCAAGGCAAATCAGCAATCCCCAGTGTCAAAGTGAGCAACTGGAGGGACATTCAGACATACAAAATGCTCCCTCTGATAAACCCTAAGACTATGACACATTAGGTGCCTTGTTCCTGGTCTCATCTGAGCCCATCTCTAATCTACCAGTCTATACTGTCAGGTACTGTTGTGTTTCTTAATATAAAACGAAGATCAGAAAAATTTCGTTGTATTTTCCTGGGGTTTACATTAGAAATTGGAGCCTAAATGACAAGGAGTGGAGAACAAGAACAAAGCTAGCATTTACCAAAGTGGAAACTAATCAGATGACAAGGAAGGAAATTCTAGACAGACTTAAAAAGCTCTTCAAATTTTTTGGTGACCTCTGTTCAACACTAAATTCATTGGATATAGGGAAAAGGATGTTTTTGCTGAGTTGGAGCTAGAAAGCCTCCGGTGCAATGCTGTGGGATTTCTGAAGCTTAGAAGCACCACGACCACCAAAAAAAAAAAAAAAAAAAAAAAAAAAAGAAGAAAAAAAGGAAAGAAAGGGAAGGGAAGGGAAAGGAAAGGAAAGGAAAGGAAAGGAAAGGAAAGGAAAGGAAAGGAAAGGAAAGGAAAGGAAAGGAAAGGAAAGGAAAGGAAAGGAAAGGAAAGGGTCTACTTCTATTTATCTGCAATAATACCAACAAAAATAGGAAGGTGTCCAAATTCAGACAACTTGACCCATGCCCTGCTGACACTGGCTTCTTCACCAAAATTTCAACGTGCAGGACCTTCCCCTGTGAAACTTCCCCCAAAACTTGAAGGACTCGAGGTTCGAGTCACAGAAACAGCTCCAAAACTTTGTCCCCCGAGGCCGTGCTCACCCCCCCCCCCCTCCCGACCCCCTCTGAGCGCAGCCCGGGGGGCAACAGCCCCTCCGTCCCCCCGGGAAAACCCCCCACGAACACAGTCCCCGGGACCCTCCGAGTCCCCCCGGAGCCCAGACGGGAGCCTACCGGAGAAGGTGTCGAGGGCGGTGGGTTGGTACTCGTCGGGGTACCCATTGGTGGTGTAGCTGACGACCAGGCTGGTTTTACCGACGGCGCCGTCGCCCACCAGCACGCATTTGATGCCCAGCTCCGGGCCGCTGCCCCGGGAGGGGCTGTGTCTCCTTAAAGTGGGCGAGTAGTCCAGGAGTTCTTGGGGAGGCATGACGAGGATGGTACCGGGGGTTCGGTGAAGCTCAGAGCGGGAAGCTGTACGGTGGGGCCACTGCCATGCCCGGGCCGGCGGGATGATGGCGGGGCTGCTGTCGGGACTGCGAGCTGCCGTGTGTGGCCACCCTCTCCGGCCCTCCCAGCACCTCTCCTCATCACTGCACCTGCCGCCCTGCTCCCAAAACCGGCCCCGATTTCCCTAGTCCCGCCCCGGCCCACCCCGCTGGGAAGGCCTCCCCTGGACACCGCCCCACTGGAGAGGGCCCGGGGCTGAGCTGCTCTCCCCCAGCCTAGCCCCGAGCAGCGCTGACTTTCGGGGTTTTGGCAGGGGACACGCAGGACTGAGCGTTGTGCACACACGGGAAAGCAGCCCCCCCCCCCCCCTCTTTCCCTCCTCCCTACTCTCCGTCCCGTCCCCCCGATTTATTTTTCAAAGGCTGCTAGCAGCCCTGCTGCAGGGATCTCCACTGCTCCACAGCCTCACCTGGAGCATCTCTGATTTCTGGCATGTCTGGGAATAACAGCAGTGCAGCTCGGTATGGTGAGAGACAACAGAAAACAACTCCCTGAAAGGAGGCTGGAGCCGGGGGGGGTTGGGCTCTTTTCCCAGGCAACTATCAGCAAGACAAGAGGGCATGGACTTAAGTTGTGCCAGGGGAAGTTTAGGTTGGATATTAGAAAGAATTTCTTCATAGAGAGGGTGATCAGCCATTGGAATGGGCTGCCCAGGGAAGTAGTGGATTCTCCATCCCTGGAGATATTTAACAAGAGCCTGGATGTGGCACTCAGTGCCATGGGCTGGGAACCGCAGCGGGAGTGGATCAAGGGTTGGACTTGATGATCTCTGAGGTCCCTTCCAACCCAGCCCATTCTATGATTCTATGAAATACATCACATTGTTAACTATGTGACTGGTTTACTGAGTTCCTCTTACCCAGCTAAGATGTTGCTACAGGCTGGCAAAAGCCACAAAGCGTATTTTCCCAGCTCAGGACATACTCAGGGGTTCCCAGTCTACTACCTTTTTTCATATTCACCTCTAGTAGCTCATACTGTGCCCATGGCAGCTGAGTAGATAGCTCCATCCCTGCCCTGGGGACCTCACTGTCTATAGAAGTATGACTAAACAAACAAAAGAGTGGGAGCACATCACTTAAAAGGAGAGACTTGGCCAGTAACACCACCAAGTGACTGGGAACACTTCAAGTATTGCCTCATAATAATACTGAAGGTATATCCCTGATATCTGTAGTATAACACCAGCTTTGAAAGTGGAGCTGTTTCCTAATTATTGGAGGTACTAAGTAAGCTCAGGCTGTCAATGAATGCCACCAGTGTAGTTACATCGTGTCCTTCTTTGTGCTCTCAGCAAAGGAGACCTGCATGCACTGCAGTTTGCATCCACGTTCTGTGTCATTGCAGTTTGCATCCACACAGAGAAGCTGCCCAGGTGTTTCACCTATATTAAGGCTAAACTTGAGAAGACATCTTTACATCAGGCATGCTTTTTCCCAGCTTTGACAGAGGGTCTCAAGCACTTCAGCTGCTCAGGTTCAGGAGTCGTGGCTGGACAAAGCATATCCACATTTCCATAATCACAAGCTTCCTGGGAAAAGCAAGATGCCTTTTTCTCTGTGGTATTCTCTGTCAGTTTGCTCTATAAACAACCTCTTCTGTGTTTATACTAGCACATCCTTACATTTCTGTAGCTACAAAAAATGAGCATGGTATTACAAACTGAGTTGCTGCTAGACTGTGAGTTACTAAAAAGTCTTGCCAAAGTGAACTTAAGTGACTGGCTTCCATCAGGCTGACTTTCCAGTGCCAAGCTCTCCAGTGCTAGTGCAGAGCCAGGTGACAGCTGAACTGCTCCAGAAAAGGTAAAAGGTGCTGGGACAGGTGACACACTGATGTGTGATGTGTGACTGTGACTCCAATGGGGTTGGCAAGGCCACACTGCACAGCAGCCTTGGCAGGCAGTAAAGCAAGAGATCTTGCAGAGGTTTTTCAGTGCATTTCAGACCTAGCATGACATTTTCTGAACCATGACATTTCCATTTAAACAGAAGAAATTAATGGAAATTAGGGGTTATTCACCAAATTGTTCATGTTAACAATGGTCAGCAGTAGCAAGTGGGAGAGAAGAAAGTAAGTTGGCAACTTTTAGTTCCTATATACTGCTTCCTTAGGAATATATATATATATATACTGCCTCTTAGGAAGTTAGCCTGTTGTGTCACCCAAGGACTGCATCCCTCTTTCTCTGGTTCCCTTCCTAAAACCTCTTCCTTCTGTGACTATGTTTTGTTTTTTTTTTCCCCTTGCAGTTTCTGACAGCTACTGGTTGACATACACTTACCTTGCGGATGAGTTTAAATGATTTTTTAATTTATATTTAAACTAAGTGATTAAGCAAACAGGACAGCTCCCATGGGTTTGTTTCTCAGGTCCTGCATTGCTCTTTACAGCTAACACAAGCTGCAGGTTTAGTTTCACAACAGAGCAAAGAGTCAAAAATTTGTGCTCTGCAAGAGTTTTGTACAGTTTTGGTTTTTTTGCAGCAGAAGTCTGTCCCATTCCTAGAGCATCCCCAGGGATGGGGTGAGCTCTGTACATGTAAGTTACAGCAGGAGAGGCCCCTTGCATGCTGCCTCCCTGATGCCAAATCAGCTCTCAGCCTGAGTGGGAAATAGGCAGCCTGAAAGGCTGTGTTTGGCCTTTCTCCAGGGAGTTATAATTAGTACCAATTATAACAGTATTCCTCATTATGTGAATTCCCATCCACTGGGAGTTAAGTGCATAAGATCAAACTCTTTGCAGGCAGATCAAATACAGATTTCAGGCACTGTAAGTGTTCAGCCATTATCCAGCTGGGCTGCACTGTGATATGGAGTTCCTAAAATTAAACAGAAAAGCCACTCCATTAGAGCATGCAGAGATTTACAGTGGAAACTCAATTTATATATTTTGTCACTATGTGACTGTCATAACCAGACAATAATACATCTTTACAAAGTCCTATTATTTTAAAAATGCAGTTATTTACAGGAAGATTTTTTTTTTCTTCCTGTTTCTATTAATTATAGCCACTTTTCTCACTAGAGCTATTGCAGGAGAAGTCCAGAAGGCCACTTATGGACTAAATTAAAAACAGTAACTATCCCTGTTTGGATGAGGACAAAACAAAGGTTTGTTCCTTGTGGTGGGGGCAAAGCTATGTGTCAGCTCAAACTATCCCATATAATTTCCCCTCTGAGGTGCAGTGTTACAACACTGAGAAATTGCAATGCTGGGATTTTTTTGCAGCTAATGATTCTTTCACTGTCTCCTAAGAAACACTGCACCTCCGACAACATCATATTCTGCCTCTCTGGCTGATCTCATTTGTAGCTTTGTGATTATGTGTGGCCTCAGACCAACCTGCCTGAAAGTCTCAGTGTGGGAGCCATGATCATAGCAGTCCTTCGCAAAACCTAAAAGTCAGAAAGCATTGCACTGGGGGTTGGACTAGATGACCTTTAAAGGTCCCTTCCAACCCAACACATTCTATGATTCTATATTGTTGGAGTTGGCAGACCTCAGCTTAAAAAATAGTAGGGCTCCCTTCTTACTGAGGGATAGAGAAAAAATTATCACTCCTAACACAGTAGTGAGCAAACCTGGCCTTCAGCTTTACCTGTGTGTGTACAAGTGGGCTGCAGGTGTCAACACACTGCCCTTGCAAAAGATGACATTTCTGAATCCTTTCCAAGTGCTATGTGTGAGGAAACACCAAAAAAATGGGAAATGGGGGCACGATGAGAACTGGCCACAGTGCCATCAAGAACCAGGGCTGGTGGGTGGGGATTGAGGCTGAGAGAGAGTCTGAACTGGAACCAGAGCAAAATAAATCCCCTGATGCCAAGAGACAGGCTGAAGAAGTTTGCCTGGCTGGTAGCCTTCAGGATGGCAAGTGGTGAGACAGCCATCACTGAGTCACCCAGCATTTTGTCATGCACCCGTGTAGGCATCCTCCCTGGGAAAAATCAAACCTAATGTAATTATCACTTAAAAGCAGTGACAGACAAAGGGGTGAAGACAAGAGCCTGAGTCTGGTTTTCTCATGAGGTCTACCCGGTCTACCTCGTCTAGGCACTGCAGCCTGCAGGAAGTGATGTCAAATGATTCTTCCTATCATTTTTTTTTTTTAAATCAGCTTTGCAGAGGCAGAAAGAACACACCAGTCGGTGGAAAATCAGGCTTTGGCTATTCATGGAAAAATTACTACAGCTGAAATTGAAGGAAGAAAGATCCTGGTGTTTGCTTTCCCATACAGAGCTCCTGATCAATAGGAGCTCTGTTGTTTGTGAGCCCACAGCAGTAAAAATACATTATTACTCCATAGCAGCTAATGGGTATTTCTGGTGTGCACTGGAAAAGTCTGATTTTGAAATGTCTTTTAGGAAAACAACAAAAGGAGAAAAACAGCATGAGAATACAGTTCCCACTGTCCTGACCCCCAAGATACCTTATTGCTCCTTGGAAATAAAAGGAATGCCATGAGGGATGCACAGAGATGTTCTGGTTCATCTGTTCACTGACACTCTAGTTAAATGCAGAGGCAAAGAATTACAACAACAGTATTATGCTACATTTTAAGATCATAGAATAATAAAGTTAAATGAAATTACAATGCTACTAGCTTAAAAAATATTTTCTTAAATGTTCCAAGGAAAGATAAGCACCTATATTGTACCCAGCCCCTTCCTCAAAGACAAAGTAATTTCCCATCTGGCTTGCACAGTCTTACTGCTCTATAAATGTTCTAGAAATAATTTAGAAGCATGTTGCCATCTGCTGGAGAAAGTACACATTTTAATAAATCATAGAATCATAGAATCATAGATCAACTCATAAATGTGAAAAAAAGTGTGCAAGGTTTAAGGCACTCAAGCCTTAAAACAGAAACATCAAGCCTCAGACTTAGGCTGAGAGACAATACTGAGTTTAATTCAATTATGGCAATCAATCAAACACTTTAGGTGAAAAGAGGAGTTAACACTTAACTGAAAGGGGTGAGGAAATTAGCAACAGGAAGGTGGTAAGGTTCATATCTCCTATGTGAAAGCCATCCCTAGCCCTGGGGATGGCTAGGAAAAACCTAAAATGCTGTAAGACAACTGTGTCCCAAAATTTGCCCATTCTCAAACTTGTCCCTTAGAGATCTTCCTCGAGGATCAGGACTGAGGGATTAGCCACAGGGTGCTGGTGAGGGGCAAAAGGTTTTCTCACTGTATAAAACATGTTTCTGTCCTTTCTCTGGTGTTTGCAGGATCATTCTAACACTGACAGGTTATGCCCAGTTTCCATGAGGGTACTCACGGAAGGGCAGCATGCATTGGAGCACACATGTAGAACCCACAGATCTTGACAGTTCACTGGTGGGAAAAGCTCCTAAAGTTTCAGAGGATCTGTAGCAAGCAGGTCTGCAATTGCTGCTCTGACAGAAAACCCATCTCCCAGATTTGCTGCTCTGCAGGAAGTCTGCTCCTGACAATGAGGTGGAGAGTTTGGGGGTTTGGTAATGCTTAGGAGGTGAGCTCTGGTAAACTCCCTTCAAGCTTTGATCTGTTCCAGTGTAAATTATAATTGCTGTCTGGTTTCCCATGTGGGTTCCAGTGCAGGTTCTCACAAGTAACTGTAATACCCATATGGTACACAGCCACGAGACTGTAGTTTACTGTGATTAATTTGTACATAGAATTTAGGTGGTCACTCAAAGACACTGTCTGTGTTACTGGGGTGGTGTTGCTCTTGGGAGAAGATCACTTGACCGGGTGTAGGACATAGCTATCTGAAGTGCTCCTCAAAGCAGGTACAGGGGTGTCTGAGAGCTTGGCTGTATATTACATCTTTGTTGGTACTCTAAGAAGGGTGTTGCATCTGGGAAAACATGCTTATTTCCTATGGCTTTTATGAATGCAGTGTATTTTTAATGTTGATCACAGTGAAGAAGTATTCTATAGACTGTGAAGTGGAAGGATAATCAGTAACATGCTTGCAGTGGAAATCTCTGAGGAACTCCAGGGTTTAATTCAAATTACCATTGTGTCACTAAATTATCTCAGGGGCAGCCCAAGTCATTTATATCTGTGCTGCCTTTATCCTGCCTTTACCTCTCCCCGCAGACACAGCTTCATGCCCTCCCTTCTGCAGCAGCAGAGATCATGGATCACAGAGCCTTCTGCTGCAGGGCACTGAACTGGCTCACTCTGCAATCAATCACAGATGCAGGAACACTGGCACAAAGTGTGGGCCAAAAAGTGCAGCCAGGCATGCCAGAGACAGTGCTATAGAAGCCCAGATTTAGATAGGCTTAATCTGCTGGGATTGTCTAGACCTTGGACACAGTCAGTGTCATTATTTAGACTGTTTCTCAAGGCATATGACAAGATTAGTATGTCATAGAGCATCTAGATGTTGATAGCTGGAGAAAATATTTCTCCATAGCTTGAAGAAAATTTAACTGTTTATGACAAAATTACTGCAAGTGTGACCATAGGCATGCAAAAACAAGACCAAAATTTAGGTGTCTGATCCAAACACATTACTGAAATCACTCCCTTCTCTCTGACAAGTCCCTCTTACATATTCCAGTGATACACACAAAATGTAATCACGATTCCCCACACATTCCTGGCAAATCAAAGAGCTGATAAATCTTTTGCCTGCAACCCTTGCCCTCCCCTTCTTTCCAGAATATATAATCTGTGAATGCAGCACTGGGATGTAATTATTGCACATGTTTGTAAATTAAATAATCACAGCAGATGATAGTGCAGATGGATGGAACAGGCTTGTGGGCCTGGATTAGCTTTGGGCTGATGTTTCATTTCCAAATAAGGTGAGGATCTGGCTTCCAGTTTAACCACATTAAAATCAGACACAGGTTTCTCACAAGGTATCAGCCTTATCTGACAATAGTAGCTGCCAGAATGAGAAAGAAATCTCTAATTTTTGGACCTGTCAAAGAAAAAAAAATTATAATATGCCCTGGTCTATGCTTTGAGAAAAAACACCCCATAGAAGAGGGCACTGAGAAATTTGTGCACAAGTTTCAATTTAGTCTGATTTACAGATATATTTCAAGAGAGTTTACTTCCCTCTCACCAAATAACCTTTCAGTCTTGTACTATAAAAACATGACTATAAAGAGAAAAAGTATAATTGCCAAATTATGCTCACCCCTGTTACATAAACATGAGCTGAAGATGCAACTGATGCAGAGAACTATTTGGATACTCCAGGAAATTAATTGCTTCCTCTTTTTAAAAGCAGAAAGCCAAGAACTTCTTGGTTTGGTAAATTCTGGATTTGGTACACTTGAATGAAGGCTGTGATTGGTGATTACTTTTGCAAAGGAAATCTAAACATTCTAAAATGTCGTGTACACTAAAGGACAGTGAACAAGAACAAAAGGATTCAGACTAGTCACAGTGTACATTAGACTGGAAATCAGAGCTTGAAATTACAGAAATAAACAGCACTGGGAACTGGTATGAGCTGGAGCAATCAGGGGAAAAAATACCCATATATTCAGAGCTTGATAGGAACAGAGCAAGGATTATATGATGTGGTATCTATAGAGTGTGAGAATGGGCCTGATAGTCCAAGAAGTCCCATTCTACCTCATTACCCTAAGCCTAGTGTAATTTGTGTGTACCTTTTGAAAAGCTGAAAGAGAACAGTGTCTGTTTATGATGATCAGGATGATTGGAGAGCAAAGGAATGTGGTTTTCTTGTTTTGGCTCAGAGCTGCCACATAAAGACACATAAACAGCAGGGGATGGAGCTGGGTCTCCACTCCTGCCAGTGCTTGCAGGCAGGCTGAGTCAGAAAAAGCCATCTTACATTTTTTGCAAAGGCAGAGGTGACCCCACAGAGTGCCAGGGGAGCCTCCAGGGACTAAAGCCCCACGGGACCTGCATGTCTGGATCAACACAGACCAGAGAGATCTGGTTTATGGGGGTGAGGTATCCAGGCAGAGAAAAAGGAGATGGAACTTCGTGTTTGTGCAAAGCCAGCCACATGCCACAGCTACTGGTGGTGCCCCACGGCCACCCGAGGTGCAAGCTAAATTTGGGAAGACCTCCTTTATCTTGCAATGGATCCTTCTGTGTTGCAAACTGTCATGTACCCTGTGGGATATGATTTCCCTGTTCCTTCCAGAAAGTTTTGTGTGAAAATTACATATAAGAAACAGTACATAGTATACATAGAATACACACATCTGTATTCATTTGATGTGTGATGAAACCCAAGTGTTGTGCAAGAGATCAGTCCTTTTGATAATACCATTGTTCTAAATTCTGATAATTTGATCTAAAGGATAAAGCTGTAACTAGCGATTTTTGGCATCATTGGAAGAGAAGAAAACCTCAGCTCTGAAGTACTATTTAGTGATACAGAAGCTGAGTTAAAAGCTGGGAGAAACTTGCAGTGCAAATCTAGCAGTTAAGGGCAGCCTTATGCTGGATCCCCATTTGCTTTGCTATGATCATTATTTTGGTAATCCCACCACGTCCCCCTTGTTGTGGGGGAGGAGCTTTTGTGCCCTTGTGGGGTTGGGAACTATACTGGGGGTGGCATATGCCTCCTGTAGGGTCTCCCATGCCAGACAGGTCACAACTGAAGGGTCAGACAAGGTGTGTCCATGGGCTGTCAGGCAACCATCCTACAAGGACAAATCTTAGCTCCAAACCCAGGTAGATGAAGCTCATTTAGCCCTGGCAGGCCATCCATCTAAGAGAAGGATACTCTAACTAAACCTGAGGACTTCACTGTCACCATCCAAGCTTGCTAGGCTGGGGCAGATGAATCTAAGGAGTAAAGGGTGGGGACAGTTCCACACACACTGTGCCTCACCTAAAAAATCCACTGTGCAGGCTCGAGGGATGCACCCACCCTGGTAAAGCCCTGCAGTGACAGGTGAGGGTTGAAATGGCAGGGGAAAGGTGCCTGAAAGCCACAGCCCCAACCCTGCATGCAGGCAGCTCAGGACTTTGATGATTTTGGTAATGCAGCCAACATTTTACCACTTGGTGCTACAGTGGAGTCATAGCACAGGAGTTTTAACAGATATGTTTAAAACCAGCCCATTTTCATAGAATCATAGAATGGGCTGGGTTGGAAGGGACCTCAGAGATCATCAAGTCCAACCCTTGATCCACTCCCGCTGCGGTTCCCAGCCCATGGCACTGAGTGCCACATCCAGGCTCTTTTTAAATATCTCCAGGGATGGAGAATCCACTACTTCCCTGGGCAGCCCATTCCAATGGCTGATCACCCTCTCCGTGAAGAAATTCTTTCTAATATCCAACCTAAACTTCCCCTGGCACAACTTGAGACCATGCCCTCTTGTCTTGCTGATAGTTGCCTGGGAAAAGAGCCCAACCCCCCCCTGGCTCCAGCCTCCTTTCAGGGAGTTGTAGAGAGCGATGAGGTCTCCCCTGAGCCTCCTCTTCTCCAGGCTGAACACCCCCAGCTCCCTCAGCCTCGAAAATTAGAAATTATCGTGTTTCTGCTGCAAACCATCACCACTAAGTGAACCCAGGAGAGGAGGAGGATGTGCTGCTCATCAGGTGATGTACCACAGACCCGGCTGCATACCAGGGGGTGGCACTCAGCACCAGCGGCCACCGCCGATGCACACACAGGGCCTGAAGCACCCCAAGACCTGGAAGCAAGGGTAGGGGCCGATGAGCCATCATCCCGACACTGTTAGGGACACGAAGCTCCGCTCTTCGAATACAGCCGCATCTGACACCCGTGCCGCCCACCCGTGCCGCCACCACCTCGTGGAGCACACGCACTCCCCTCTCCCCGCTTCCTTTCTCCCCGTCTCCCGTCTCCCCGTGTCTCGTCTCCCCGTCTCCCGCATCCCCGCCTCATGTCTCCCGCTTCCCCGCCTTCCCTCTCTCTGCCTCCCGTCTCCCCGTGTCTCGTCCCCCCACCTCCCGCATCCCCGTCTCCCCACCTCCCGCATCCCCGTCTCCCCACCTCCCGCATCCCCGTCTCCTCGTTTCCCGCATCCCGTCTCCCCGCCTCCTGTCTCCCGCTTCCCCGCCTTCCCTCTCTCCGCCTCCCGTATCCCCGTCTCCCGTCTCCCGGTCTCCCCGTCTCCCGTCTACCGCTTCCCCGTCTCACGCTTCCCCGCCTCCCGCCTCCCGTCTCCCCGTTTCCCGCATCCCCGTCTCCCCGTGTCTCGTCTCCCCGTCTCCCCACCTCCCGCATCCCCGTCTCCCCGTTTCCCGCCTCCCGGTCTCCCCGCCTCCTGTCTCCCGCTTCCCCGCCTTCCCTCTCTCCGCCTGTCGTCTCCCCGCCTCCCGTCTCCCGCATCCCGTCTCCCTGTCTCCCGCTTCCCCGCCTCCCGTGTCTCATCTCCCCGTGTCTCGTCTCCCCGTCTCCCGCATCCCGTCTACCGCTTCCCCGCCTCCCGTCTCCCCGTTTCCCGCATCCCCGTCTTTCGTCTCCCGTCTCCCCGTCTCCCGCATCCCCGTGTCTCCTCTCCCCGCCTCCCGCATCCCCGTCTCCTGTCTCCCGCATCCCCCCCTTCCCTCTCGACACCTCCCGTCTCCCCGCCTCCTGTCCCCCCGCCTCCCCTCCCGTCTCCCTGCCTCCCGCATCCCCGTCTCCCGTCTCCCCGCCTCCCGTGTCTCGTCTCCCCGCCTCCCCTCTCCCCGCCTCCCGCATCCCCGCCTCCCGCACAGCCGGGAAGTGCCGTGCCCGTGGCGGTGTCCGAGGCGCATGCGCAGTGCCCTCCCCTCCTCATTCCCACGTGACGTGGGTCAGGTGAGCTCTGGTGGAAGCGGCGCTTGCGGGGTTGCGGTGCCGGTGCGGGCGCTTTACCGGCCATGGCCTCCATCCTGGACGAGTACGAGGATTCCCTGTACCGCTCCGCTTCCGTGCCGCAGAGCCGCGCCAGCGTCGGCATCCCGCACTCCGGTAGGTGCGCGGTCCTGCCCGCACACCCCCCTGTAGCCGGGCCCTCTGGTTCCAGCCGGGCCCCGTGTGGAGAGGGACAGGACGGGCCCGGTGTTTGGCCGGCTGGGGAACCTCTTCCCGCCGCTTGCCTTTCACCGGGTGTGCGGGGTGTGCGGGTTTAAGCTGCCGAGAAGGGGAAGGCGAGGCGGCAGCTCGTTAGATGGAGGCCGGGTGGGGAGAGAGGGGTGTGCGGGGGTGGGGAGTGCTTCCAGGAAAAGGGTATCCCATGGGATGGGGAGGTGGTTGCTCTGTGGCAGGGAGACTCAATTCCTGGTGGGACTCAGGGGTGATCATAGAATCACAGAATGGGCTGGGTTGGAAGGGACCTCAGAGAGGTGAATATGAAAAAAGGTAGAAGACTGGGAAGCCCTGAGTATGTCCTGAGCTGGGAAAATATGCTTTGTGGCTTTTGCCAGCCTGTAGCAACATCTTAGCTGGGTAAGAGGAACTCGGTAAACCAGTCACATAGTTAACAATGTGATGTATTTCATAGAATCATAGAATGGGCTGGGTTGGAAGGGACCTCAGAGATCATCAAGTCCAACCCTTGATCCACTCCCGCTGCGGTTCCCAGCCCATGGCACTGAGTGCCACATCCAGGCTCTTTTTAAATATCTCCAGGGACGGAGAATCCACTGCTTCCCTGGGCAGCCCATTCCAATGGCTGATCACCCTCTCCATGAAGAAATCCCTTCTAATATCCAACCTAAACCTCCCCTGGCACAACTTGAGACCATGCCCTCTTGTCTTGCTGATAGCTGCCTGGGAAAAGAGCCCAACCCCCCCCTGGCTCCAGCCTCCTTTCAGGGAGTTGTAGAGAGCGATGAGGTCTCCCCTGAGCCTCCTCTTCTCCAGGCTGAACACCCCCAGCTCCCTCAGCCTCACAGAATCATAGAATCATAGAATGGGCTGGGTTGGAAGGGACCTCAGAGATCATCAAGTCCAACCCTTGATCCACTCCCCCTGCGGTTCCCAGCCCATGGCACTGAGTGCCACATCCAGGCTCTTTTTAAATATCTCCAGGGGTGGAGAATCCACTACTTCCCCGGGCAGCCCATTCCAATGTCTGAAATAATGTGTAATGTAATAAAAGAATAAATGTCCTGAATAGGTGTTGTGCAGAACAGTGTTGGTCAAATCTGTGTCACCAAAAATAAATTTTCAGGGCCTCAGGTTTTCTTCTTGACTGCTGCAGCACTTTTTCCGATCGTGGCTGTCATATGATTGAGAAACCTGCTTGTGTGCTGACAATGGATGTTGGCAAATGAAGTTTGGGAAACTGTTTAATTACGAAGACACAGGCTAATTAGGATTTTAATTATTCTTAAATCACACTGAAGTGGTAATTTTGAACTAAACTTGTGCTGGCAGAGGTTGTGGGCAATCTGAAGTTTAAGTAAATTTACTTTGGAAAATGATGCAAGTGAATAACTACCTTTTTGGAAGGTGTTAAAACTTATTTCTCTGTTTCAGTTAGTTGCTGCTTGTGCTTATTAAATTGCAGGTACTGTTTCTCAAAGTTTTAGATAGCAAATCAGTGACTGTTGCCAACCTAAAGTACTGCTGCACTGTAAACTTCAAATTTTGCAGTTCCAGCTTGAAGGGACCTATTTTGACCCACTGATTCCAGTCCACTGGCTTGATCTATAGCTGAATTTAAAAAAAACTCACACAAAACCCCAGCCCAATTCTAAATCCCTACCTTTGCATAGGTGCTAGTCACTCCCTTCCCTTTCTGTGATTTGATTTCTTTGCTGTCTTAGTGAGCCTTGTTTTACTTGGCAGCAGTTTGAAAAGAATTCAGGATTGCCTGAATGAATGTGACTTAGAAATCTGTTGGTTTGTGGGTTGTTCCTATCACACTAATCCCTTTTTACATATATAAATGTGTATAAATATTGGTTAGCTGTGAAATCTTGTGAATCTGCAGCTTGGGAGCTTTGTAGGGTTTAAAACACAGCCCATACCACGAAATTTAAACTGTGGCATTGAAGCCCCCTAATCTGAAATAAAGAACATCTATCTGTCTGCCTGAAAATAAAAGAATGCACATTTTCATAAGTGGGTAATACATAAGATGTTTAAGAAATGTGTGTTGAACAAAAGGTGGCCTACTCAGGTTGTAGTTACTTTCTGTTCTGCATGTGCATCTTTCTTCTAACACAAGAACCATTTTAAGATCCTGCTGTTGGTGTAGCAGTGGATTCATAGTGTTATCAGGCTGCTTTCCATATTAAACTGGATTTTTCAACAGCCACAGGACTGGAATTTTCAGGATAATTTGGGGGATATTGTAGATGAGTATGCTTTGAAGTGGTGCTGTCAGTCCCAGCCTAGAGAGTGTCAGGCCAATGCTTTTTAGGATTGAAGTCTGCTTCTTCTGAGATATAATCCCAGGTTTCTGGTTTTGTTTTTAAGTTTACATCTTTGTATTTAACTACTTTGTCAATGAACATCTTTAATGATAGCAAGACCTCTTAATTTTTAATCTATCTGCCAGGCTAACAGCTGCATTGAGCTGCTTGCTTTAGAAATCCTTCACTCATGCTTGGAACAAACCAGATGGGTTGATCTAGTAATGTATCAATCTGTTCTGCTTTTTAGCTTGAGGTAGTGTGGTCAGACTGAAACAGTCTGCTTTTTTCTTTCCATATGGGAAATCCAGTCACTGGGAAAACTTGTCTCAGGGGACAAAGATGAATGAAACTTTGTGATAAAATCTGCTTGTGGACACATATATGTTCTAGGATTTTGCTAATGAGTATCATAATTTGATTTTGGTTTTATATGAATGCCTTATTTTGCAGTTCACTGGCATATCTGACCTCTTGGAGTTTTTTAAACAGTTTTGTCCTTACTTAGAAATAGAATGACATGGTCTCTGTAATTCCCATGTTTTGGAATGCTGAGGTTTACCCATCTTTAATGAAAACTAACTCTGTCGTGCTGTTGCCACATAGTGTTATAGGTGTATCTGTCTTAAAAGTTTCAGTTTTTTGACCCCTTGCCTATAGCTGGGTTTTTGCCTTTGTTGTACCAAATTAATGAGTCAGAAATGCATCTTGTGCTTTGTTCTTTTGCACTGAACATCATAAGAGGTTTTTAAAGCAGTATATTTCTAGGCTTTATTTATTTATTAACATGTTTCTCAAGAAGTATCCCACTTCCCTCAAGTCAGACTTTACTTCTCTATTCTCTGCCTTCCCCACTTAAATCTCCTTAATAAGTAATCTCTCAACATGCCTTCCTATGGATGTCACATTTCCCAGTCTGATTGGGATTAAGCTGACTGCTGTATACTTAATTAGACACACAGCTAACTTGCTTGGGTTGTACAAATTCCTCTTTACTGTTCATCAGTTTGTCAGGTTTTCTTGGTTGGGCTTAAAATGCAACATGTGTCAAACTTCATTCCTTAACTCTAACCTTAACTGGGCAGTTCTTAGAATTCCTGCAAGTTCTTGAAAGGATCTGAGGATTAGGTTAGTCTGGCACCATTTTGGGATTTGCAATGAAACAGTAAACTAATCTGAATGGGTTTTGGCTCAGAAAGAATATATACCAAAATTGGAGCACTGATTCAGCAATTACCAGATCTTGATTATTGCTTTGGCTCTAGTAAGTAAGTTGCATGCCTGGGCAACAGCTGGAAAGTTGCACTGAGGATAGGGTTATGGTTGGTAAAACAGGGTTATGGTAAAAGCATCATTGTGACCTCCAGCTGTGTTCCCTGCAGCAAGCAGTCCAACAGACTTCACTCTGTGGAGAAATCTGCTCTGTGGATAGATGACTTTAAAATAACTTCAGCTTATGTATGATGGATGTCAAGTTTGGTAGCTCATCTAATTGCAATATGGAATAAAAGAGAAATATATTTCAATTAACTCTGCTTTGCTTTCTTGGGTAGCTTGTTATGGGGATGTCAAACCAGAGCCCTCTTTGTGCTTTATGTGATACCACCCATTCTGTCCTGTCTTGAACAAATAAACTGCTGAGCAAAGAAAACAAATTACTTTGTGATTCTACTCTTGCTTTCACTTTTTCTGCAGTTTATTTTACAGTTTTGTGGTTTCCCCTGAAATTCTTTGTACTTTCGTACTAATGCTTGTGACAAGTTTCAAGTTCTGTGACAAGACATTAAAGGGTACTGTTACTTTTCTTTTCTATTATACATATGTTTGTGAGTGCTGCTCTATGTTCAAGCTCCATGAAGCATTGTCCCTTTTCAGTAAAACTTGGCAATGATTCTTCTAATTGTTTAGGCTAGATTTTGATGGAGTGTGGGGTGGTTATTATGGGGTTTTGTGTTCTTTTGGTTTTAATTGTTCATTTTTTTTCCTTCAGGATATGTGAATGCACGGCTGGAGAAGGAAACACCAATATTTAACAAGCAAAGGATTGATTTCGCTCCTCCAGAGAAAATTAACAGCTTAGTGGTGTCTTCTAACCAGCTCTGTATGAGCCTTGGCAAAGACACCCTTCTCAGGTAATGCTATCAGAGACCTGAAATTACTGCTTGTTTTCCACAGCATTTTTTTTTTCTTTCTAAAAGTTGTTAAGAGAACTTACAACTACAAAATGGGTAAGAAGCCATGAACTCAGTGTGGGAACCAGTCAGCAATTACACTTACGTGAAGTTTTGTTACAAGCATGCTTTCATGGTTTCTCTTTGCAGGATTGATCTTGGGAAGCCAGATGAACCTAATCAGGTCGAGCTGGGACGCAAAGATGAAGCCAAAGTCTACAAGATGTTTTTGGACCACACAGGTGAGGTAAAGCACTGTGAATATTGACAGACAGTGGTTGGCAGTAGATACAGGTCTATGTGCATAACAGGCACTGGTGAAGGTGTGCTCTTTCAGTGTTGTCTGTAAGAAGAGGTGGCTCTTCTGTGGGCAGGACTCCATTGCCTACAGGCCCTGCCTACTGATTTGTCCCAGTGCTATTAGGGAAGCCCTGCCTTGTTTTGGGTATGTTGTTGCTTTTGATTTCTCTGAAATGAACACTTGCAATCAGCCTTCTGAGCAAGGTCTCTAAAACCAATACAATGAACTCTTTGCAGTCACCCTGTGCTGTATGTGTTTATGTAAGAATTTTTAAAAAGACCTGTAAAACATCTACAGTACACTGTGGACTCAGATGATTTAAAAAAAAAAAATTGGAAAAAGATGCTCTCATCTGTCACCAACTCCAAGGATACTCCAAGAGAACTCTGGGAAGTGTTTATCCCTAGAACACATATTGAAATGGAAGAGTACCTTCTCACTGAGGTATCTGGGGCTGGTAATCCAAGTTTGTAACATACAGGCTATTGTTCTGATCCAGCATGGAAATCCCCCACATCTTTATGAATGCCTGGGGAAGTCTTGGATTAAGTATATTGATATCAGAGCTTACCAAATGTCAGATTCCTGGAAACTTCAGAAATTTGGCTTGCTTAGGCACAGTCTTAATTTGTTGTCTCCTTTTCCTTTCCATTCCTCTCTTCTGTTGGCAGGCTCTCATCTCCTGATTGCTCTGAACACCAGTGAATGCCTTTACCTGAACAGAAGTGTTCAGAAAGTGCGAGCACTCTCCCGCTGGAAAGGCCACTTGATTGAAAGTGTGGGCTGGAACAAATTTCTTGGTTCAGAAACCAACACTGGGCCTATCCTGGTGGGGACAGCTCAGGGGCACATCTATGAAGCTGAAATCTCTGTCAGTGAGGGAAGCCTCTTCAGCACTAATCCTGACCAGTACTTCCGACAAGTCTACACTCTGGAGGAAGAATCAGGACCTGCCCCAGTCTGCTGCTTGGAGATTGAACGAGGGATAGAAGGGAAATTTTTTATTATAGCCACCACTCGGAAAAGACTCTTCCAGTTTGTTGGCAAAGTACCTGAAGGCACAGAGCAGCAAGGCTTTGGCTCCATATTTGCTCTGCATGCTGACCATTTGCCCAGCTTCCGGGAGTTCCCAGCCAACTTGGGTTTCAGTGAGATAGCCTTTTACACTCCCAAACTGCGCTCCAACCCACGCTCCTTTGCCTGGATGATGGGAAATGGAGTTTTATATGGTACATTGGATTACAGCCGTCCTGATTCAATTCTGAGTGATGAACGGGTCTGGGTTTATCCTGCTGATATTGACATAACTGTAAACAAGCCAATATCCATTGTACTCACCCAGTTTCATTTCTTGTTGCTGCTGCCTGATCGGGTGAAGGCTGTCTGCACTCTGAATGGGCAGGTGGTTTTTCAGGATCTGTTCCAGGAGAAGTTTGGCTTACTGACACGTATGATCAAAGATACCACAGTCCAGCAGATATGGATCCACACCGAGAAAGTGGTGTTCCGTTACCATGTCCAGCGGGAATCTAGAGACGTGTGGAAGATGTATATGAATATGAACAAATTTGATTTAGCCAAAGAGTATTGTAAAGACCGTCCAGAGTGCCTGGATATTGTGCTGGCAAAAGAGGCAGAGCACTGCTTCCAAAACAAGAGGTATCTAGACAGTGCCAAATGTTACGCACTCACCCAGAACTACTTTGAGGAAATTGCCCTTAAATTCATCGAAGCCAAGCAAGAAGAGGCCCTGATGGAGTTTCTGCTTAAGAAACTGAGTAACCTGAAGCCTTCTGAGAAGACACAGACCACTCTGCTGACCACGTGGTTAACAGAGCTGTACCTGAACTGGCTGGGTGTCTTGGAAGGAGATCTCTCACAGCGAAATCTCTATTTGGATACACGGGAGAAGTTCCGTGCTTTCCTGAGCAGTCCTAAGAACAAAGAATGTCTCTTTAATAACCGGGCATCTATTTATGAGCTGTTGGCAAGCCATGGGGATACAGAACATATGGTCTATTTTGCAGTCATCATGCAGGACTATGAGCGTGTGGTAGCTCACCACTGCCAGCATGATGAGTATGATGAAGCTCTAAACGTGCTGTCCAGGCACAGAGATGAGAAGCTGTTCTACAAGTTCTCTCCAGTCCTCATCCAGCATATTCCCAAGAAGGTAGTTGATGCTTGGATTTCTATGGGCTGTAGACTGGATGCTAGGAACCTCATTCCAGCCCTTGTTAACTATAGCCAGAGTGCCAGCACCCAGCAGATCAATGAAGCCATTAGATATATGGAGTTCTGTGTCTATCAGTTGGAGGAAACCCAGCAAGCCATTCACAACTACCTGTTGTCTCTTTATGCATTGTGTAGGCCAGACTCGTTGCTATCATACCTGGAGCAAGCAGGAACCAACCCAAACAGGATCCACTATGACCTGAAGTATGCATTGCGCCTGTGTGCAGAGCATGGGCACCACCGTGCCTGTGTCCATATCTACAAAGTGATGGAATTATATGAGGAGGCTGTGGATCTAGCCTTACAGGTAGGAATGTGTCTGTGCATGCATGCTATGATATATAGGAGTGTAGCATTGAGAGGAACTGGACAGACTCATCAGTATAGGAGCTGTGCATAAGTCTATGAAAAAAGACCTGTCTCTGTTAACATACTTGTGTGCTTTTGCAGTTGTTTTAAGTAGATAGATGACTGTGACAAGCTGTAAATGAGGGTAAAGCCATGGAAAGTACAAAGGGGAGTACTGTCTGTCTTAACCTCAGTTGGGATCAGTGTTGGGCCCAGTCCTGTTTAATATCTTCATTGATGATTTAGATGAAGGGATTGAGTCCATCATCAGCAAATGTGTAGATGACACTAAGCTGAGGGGGAGTGTGGATCAGCTGGAAGGCAGGAGGGCTCTGCAGAGGGACCTGGACAGACTGGAGAGTTGGGCTGATTCCAATGGGATGAGGTTCAACACGGCCAAGTGCCGGGTCCTGCACTTTGGCCACAACAACCCCATGGGGGGCTCCAGGCTGGGCACAGAGTGGCTGAGAGCAGCCAGGCAGAGAGGGACCTGGGAGTCTGGATTGACAGGAAGCTGAACAGGAGCCAGCAGTGTGCCCAGGTGGCCAAGAAGGCCAATGGCATCCTGGCCTGGATCAGGAAGAGCGTGGCCAGCAGGTCCAGGGAAGGGATTCTGCCCCTGTACTCAGCCCTGGTGAGGCCACAGCTCGAGTCCTGTGTCCAGTTCTGGGCCCCTCAGTTCAGGAAGGAGATTGAGGTCCTGGAGCAGGTCCAAAGGAGGGCAACCAGGCTGGGGAAGGGATCCAGCACAAGTCCTGTGAGGAGAGGCTGAGGGAGCTGGGGGTGTTCAGCCTGGAGAAGAGGAGGCTCAGGGGAGACCTCATCGCTCTCTACAACTCCCTGAAAGGAGGCTGGAGCCAGGGGGGGGTTGGGCTCTTTTCCCAGGCAACTATCAGCAAGACAAGAGGGCATGGTCTCAAGTTGTGCCAGGGGAGGTTTAGGTTGGATATTAGAAAGAATTTCTTCACGGAGAGGGTGATCAGACATTGGAATGGGCTGCCCAGGGAAGTAGTGGATTCTCTGTCCCTGGAGATATTTAAAAAGAGCCTGGATGTGGCACTCAGTGCCATGGGCTGGGAACCGCAGCGGGAGTGGATCAAGGGTTGGACTTGATGATCTCTGAGGTCCCTTCCAACCCAGCCCATTCTATGATTCTATGATGATTCCCTAACATACCTTTTACCATATCTGCATTTATTCAAGACTTGTATAGCTCAGGATTCTAATTACTTCCTATACCTAGCTGTGATAATTGTCACAAAAGAATGCCTTTGTCAGCTTAGTCTGACCTTCAGGGAGGTGTTGGATTTTTTTCTATTGGCATTGCTATGTGTCTGCTGACACGTGTGCCCAGCAAAGATACTATAACATGGATCTGCCCTTATTGTAGTGCTGGGCTTTGTTGTTCTTTGCTAGGCAAATCTTCAGGGAGGAATACTGGTGGAGAAGAAAGGTGTTTGACATGTAAACAAGGAACAAGCCACTAGTGCAGCCCTAGGCAATAAGATAACAATAAAAGTTTTCTATTAATGCCCCCTATGATGGACAGCAGGCTTCGATGTTGAATTCTGGATAAACAAAGAAGGAAGCTTAACTCAGTTTCCTTGTCTGTCCAACTTGCAGGTGGATGTTGATCTTGCCAAGTCCTGTGCAGATCTCCCTGAAGATGATGAAGAACTCCGGAAGAAGCTCTGGTTAAAGATTGCTCGCCATGTTGTTCAGGAAGAGAAAGATGTCAAGAAGGCCATGGCCTGCCTCTCCAGCTGTACCCTGCTGAAGATTGAAGATGTCCTGCCATTCTTTCCAGACTTTGTCACTATTGACCATTTCAAGGAGGCAATCTGTAACTCCCTGGAGGACTACAACAAGCACATTGAAGAACTGAAAAGGGAGATGGAAGAAGCCACACAGAGCGCCAGGAGAATCCGAGAGGACATCCAGGAAATGCGCAATAAGTACGGTTCTGTGGAGCCTCAGGAAAAATGTGCTGCTTGTGACTTCCCACTCCTCAACCGCCCTTTTTACCTTTTCCTTTGTGGTCACATGTTTCACTATGACTGTCTCCTCCAGGCAGTTTTCCCAAACCTTCCTGCCTATAAGCAGGCAAAACTTGAAGATCTTCAGAAGAAGCTGGCAGCTACCAGTCAGCCTTCCAAGAGCTACCATCGTCCCAAGGACACAGATACAATGAGCTTGGGGAAGGGACAGCAGAGCAGGGAACAGATCAAAGCTGACATTGATGATATTGTGGCAGCTGAATGTGTGTACTGTGGTGAGCTGATGATCCGATCCATTGACAAGCCTTTTATTGACCCCCAAAAGTATGAAGAGGAGATGCAAAGCTGGCTGTAGTTTTCCAAATGTGCAACTGTCAATGCACCAGACTGCTTTTGTTCACAACCTGTGAAGCTTCTGTGGTGGGAATATAACCTCCAGAAGCAGAAACACAGTGGCTTCTGTGGAACTCTAAGGACAGAGTAACAAGACCTCATTATCAGGATTACAGTGAGCTAATCTTGAAAAATGGGGAGATACAGCTATGGCTGTCCAAGAACTTGAACAATAGTTAGAGCTTACCTTACTGGGACACATTTAGCAGATATTAGCTGCTTGCAGTTCTGAGGTTCTCAGTGTGAAGCTAATAGAGTGCCTTGTCTGGAACTGGGAACAGCCTATGATTTTTTTTCCTTGTTGTGTAGTACTTTTTGGTGAAGACAAGCTTAAAGGGAAAGGTAGTGAAGAACATAAAGCAGCATAGTCTTCATTCATCACTTTCAAAGCTAGAATTGCCTTTTATTTCCTTTTTGCTGAGTCTATAACCACGTATATGGAAAGAACATGAAAGGACGAATGCTCTTCTGTATGTATTTTGTAAACATCATGCTACACAAATACATATTTCTACACAGTGTACCATAAGAATGTGTATAGTTCTTGAGCAGGAGTGTCACATAATGCACTTAAGTAATTTGCCTGCATTTCAGTAACTCCCATTTGAAATGCTCTAGGTACTGTTTCTGTCAATACTTCCTAGCACCTGTCCACCCCTTCCTCACTCTTTCTTCTCACTATTTCTTCTCTCTTCCTCACTATTTCTTCTATGACTGTCTTTGTATAGTGGGTCTTTGTTTTGTCTTCACTCCAAACCAGAACTGATAAATGCAGTAGTAACATTTCAGCTGATACTCTGCAAGCAGGAACACAGCCTGTTTGTATTGTCCTGCTGTGTTCCTCTTCAGGCTTCACTTGAGCACTAAATTAGACATCTAGAATTTCAGAATCTTTAAGGTTGGAAAAGATCTCCAAGATCAAGTCCAATTGTCAAGCCAACACCACCATGCCAATAAAACCATGTGTGGAAGTGCTATGTCTGCAGGTTTTTGAGCACCTCCAGGGATGATGACTCCACCACTCCCCTGGGCAGCCTGTTCCAATGCCTGACCACTCTTTCAGCAAAGAAATTTTTCCTAATATCTAATCTGAACCTCCCCCTAGTGCAACTTGAATTAATTTCCTCTCCTTCTGTCACTTGACTACATTGGAGAAGACACTGACACCCACCTCACTACCTTTTCATGCAGTAGTAAAGAACAATAGTGTCTCCACTGAGACACTGAGTCTCTTCTCTAGACTAAATCCCAATTCTCCCAGGCTCTCCTTGGAAGACTTGGGCACCAAACCCTTCACCAGCTTTGCTGTGTTACTCTGGACATGCTCCAGCAACTCACTGTCTTTCTTGTAGTGAGGGGCCCAAAACTGAACACAATACTCAAGGTGTAGCCTCACCACTGCCAAGTGCAGGGGAACAATCACCTTCCTAATCCTGATACAGGGCTGGATGCTGTTGGCCTTCTTGGTGACCTGGGCACACTGCCAGTTCCTGTTTAGCTGTAAACCAACCCCCCCAAGTCCTTTTTTGCCAGGCAGCTTTCCAGCCTCTCTTCCCTAAACCTGTAGCATTGTCTGGGGTTGTGACTGGAGTGCAAGACCTGACACTTGGCCTTCTTGAAGCTCATACAGTTGACCTTAGCCCACTGATCCAAACTGTCCAGGCCCTGCTGTAAGGCCTCCCTATCCTCAGGCAGATCAGTGCTCTTGCCCAATTTAGTATCCTCTGCAAACTTACTGAGGAAGCACTCAATCCCCTCATTCAGATCACTGAAGATGTTAAGACTGATCCCAAAACTGAGGCCTGGGGAACACCACTTATGAGTGGCTGCTAGCTGGATTTAACTTCATTCAGCACAACGCTCGGGGCCTGGCCAGCCAGCCAGTTTTTAAGCCAGTGAAGAGTACAGCAGTCTAAGCCATGATCCACCTGCCTCTAGAAGAATCATAGAATCACAGAATCATAGAATCACAGAATGGGCTGGGTTGGAAGGGACCTCAGAGATCATCAAGTCCAACCCTTGATCCACTCCCGCTGCGGTTCCCAGCCCATGGCACTCAGTGCCACATCCAGGCTCTTTTTAAATATCTCCAGGGACGGAGAATCCACTACTTCCCTGGGCAGCCCATTCCAATGTCTGATCACCCTCTCCGTGAAGAAATTCTTTCTAATATCCAACCTAAACCTCCCCTGGCACAACTTGAGTCCATGCCCTCTTGTCTTGCTGATAGCTGCCTGGGAAAAGAGCCCAACCCCCCCTGGCTCCAGCCTCCTTTCAGGGAGTTGTAGAGAGCGATGAGGTCTCCCCTGAGCCTCCTCTTCTCCAGGCTGAACACCCCCAGCTCCCTCAGCCTCTCCTCACAGGACTTGTGCTGGATCCCTTCCCCAGCCTGGTTGCCCTCCTTTGGACCTGCTCCAGGACCTCAATCTCCTTCCTGAACCGAGGGGCCCAGAACTGGACACAGGACTCGAGCTGTGGCCTCACCAGGGCTGAGTACAGGGGCAAATGCTGCAGGAGATGGTGTCAAAGGCCTTACTGAAGTCCAGGAAGGTAACATCCATAGCTCCATAGCCTTTCCCTCATCCACTAGGCCTGTCACCTGATCATAGAAGATCAGGTTGGTTAAGCAGGGCCTGCCTTCCATGAACTTTTTTTGATTTGGCCTGCTTGCCTGGCTGTCCTGGAACTGCCATTTGAGTGAACTCAAGGTGAACGACTCCGTGATCTTCCCTGGTACCAAAGTCAGGCTGACAGGCCCCAGATCCTCCTTCTGGCCATTATTCTTGATGAGCATCACACTGGCAAGCCAGTCTAGTCATAGATTCCCTCAAGGGTGCACTACAGAAAAGTTCTGTTGATGTGCAATTTGCTTTGCCATGTGAAGCCAGTACTGTGTGACCAGGCAGTCTTTTGCCTTCCTGACAATATTTGATACTTTTTGGAGGTGGCTACATATAATTGTTTCTGTTTGTTTCTCTGACTTGAAAAATTCGTTGTGGAAGGTGGCAGTCGCTACATTGTAGGTGGGGGAGCAAAAAAGTTTCTTTAGTGAATTAACAAGGGATTCTTGTTTTACTTTTGAAGAAACTAAAATTTTAATAAAGTTCTGCTGCTTGGGTCTGAATGACAAAGGTAGTAATGGGCAGAAGAAAGGAATGGTCTAAGTGAAAAATTATTATTTTTGTAATTAAGGTAATAGAAAATACTGCCTCTGAAAAACCTCTTCAGTTCCTTCACATGGGTGTATGTGCTTGTCTTTGAGTACCCCTCTCACTCTGCTAGTTATTCACCCCGATTGTAGAAATCTGTCTTCACATCATTGAAGGGGAATATAGATGGGTTTACTGAAGGATCTGACCTTTGATAACCATTCAGAAGAACATCCATTCTTCAGCCTGGAATGAATGAATTTTATCTGTGTAAAATAAGAGTAATAAAAACCAGAATTGACAGTAGGAAGACCTGAGGTTCTGAAATCTTTTCACTGTTGAAGCCATGGGACAGTCAGTCTCATTACCACCTGGTATTGTTTGTTGCTGGCTTTTCAACACATTCTGTTGTTTTCTTTGGCTCTGCTTAGCCTTTTGCTTCGAGTAAGTCATTGGGTCTGCCAGAAGAATTTGTGATGAAAACTGAATGTGATGTCTTCTGAAGTTCAGCATTAAACCTGTCATAACTGGCCAGTCTTCAATCATCATTTTTTCAGGTAAGAAATGTGATATTGTATATGCCATTATAAAGCACCAGTAGCCCCTCACCCAAACCAGTTTCTGGTTAAGGGCAAGTGGGTTTCTCTCTGAAACATTAAAAGCTTTTTCATGTGCTGGGAATAATCTCAAATTAATTGTTTTCTTTGAGGTATTATTAATACTTGTTTCACCTCTTTAATTTTGGGGCTTTACAGTATATTTTCCTGGTATATTAGAACTATTGTAGTCCTCTACTCCTACTAGTGCTACATAACAGTTGCATCACTGGATGTTTCTGTTGTGCTCTGAAGGTTAGCAATATTATTTGCCCATTTCAGGCAGATCTGCTCATCCTTAATTTTGAAAAATCGTGTGTCTGGGAACTGAGGCATAGCAAGGAAATAAAAACCTTCAGGTTTTTGCCTGAGATGGGATTTTACAGGAAAGCCTCTCAAGAACCTACTGATTCTATTCTTAAGTACCAATATGTCTCAATCAACAAAACCAGACCCAGTTGCTTGGTGGTTTTTTTTGTTTGTTTGTTTGTTTGTTTATTATTATTATTTTAATTCTTATTTTGTTTTGCTTTTGATTTTTTTGTTGTTGTTTTTTTGATGACTAGTATTCAGCATTCTTTGAGGGCTTTAGGCTTGTGCACCAGACACATATACTACAAACCTCATACTTTCTCACCATGGTTAACTGAAAAATCTTGTAGGTAATTTGCTGTCAAGGCTGTGAAGAGTTTGAATGCCTGCAAAGACTCCAGCAGTGATTTTATTAAGTGACTAGTGCTAGTAGAACTAGTCATTATGTAGGGAGCTACATAAAAGTGCTTCCTGAACTTTACTTACATTGTCACATTCTTCCAAAGGTTTAGTAACCACTCATCTGTGCTTCAGGGCAAATTTGTATCATTCAGTGGAAAAGTTGAGGGGTTTTTGGGTGGGTGGATGAAAGTGACATGCTTAGCATTCTCACCTGAGTCTGATCTGCAAGATCTCTTCCTCTTTGCTTTTGAAATAACATTTTTCTCTTTTCTCCTTATAAATGGCAGAAGAGTTACATTTTTAGAAATCAGCCCTTCATATGTGAATGAATGTATGTGAATACTTACCTGTGAGTTAACTGTGTACCAGCTGTTAGAAATGATGTGAGCTTGGGCCTTGTCCTTGTCTATAAATAACCCCTACCATTTAGTTTAAAATATCTAGAGAGCAAGATAATCAAATGGGTGGGTGGGAGCCCTGTGTCAGAAGAATTATCTCTAGCTGGGTGTAGTTGTGCAGGCAAAGCCTAATGCAAATTTGTGCCTTCTACCTCATGTCTCTTCAAGCATCAGACTGGGTGAATACTCTGAGCTGGAGGAGGCAACAGAGAGTGTGTTATGGAAGAATTTGTACAAAATTTCGGATGCACTTGCTGTTTTTCTGTCTAGTTGGAAGCAGCTAATTGAAAAGCTGGTAGCTGTGTGTTCTGTCTCCTTTCAGAAAAATGAATTGGCACTGCAAATTTAGGAAGGCAAATTCTTAACAAGCCACTAGATGTCATTGCTGCTCATTTAAATACCGAGATTTGCTGGAGAGAAGCTAAAGGTGTTCTGCAGCAGAAGAAAGAATGGTGCAAAACAATAAGGAACTGAAGAGGGTTTCCTGTGGAAGGCAATGGTGGTGGTGGGTGCAAACAGAACTGTATTGCTTGTTTGAGGCAAAGATGCTGACAATATCTCTACAGGCAATGTCAGTTCACAGATTACTTTTTCAAATTTTGAATATCAAAAGCTGGATTTACTCTCTTAACAAGTGAGTATCAGTCCTCTTTTGCTAATTGCATTCTAGTGTAAGTTCCTACAGACCTAACTGATGTAGCAAACTGTAGAGATCATCCCTGGACTTAGAGTTGCAATATCTGGTGGCCTTGGCTCTGGCCATTTTTGTCTGCTTCTCCTCACCCTGTCCTGGCCATAGAGATGGTGGAAGTGAATATGAGCCTGCTTCTGAGTTCATATCTAGTGTGTTTTATTCAAAGCACCAGTAAAGCTGGATTTATAATATGTTGGATACTGACTTGCATGAACAGAGAAGTGAGCGTGTTTGGTTTTGCCTTCAAACTGTTGGGTTATAATCCCAATAAAGGGGCAAATGGGAGTAGGAACATTTTGTACTTGTAGTTTGACTCACACTGCAGTCATGTATTAGCATGCAGTTCTTGGACTGGGTAATTCCCATTTACTACTGCCCTGTCATAATATAGACTGTCTATGAATACAAGTGCAAATATTTGGCTTCTTGTAGGAAATCATGGGAAGTTTGTTGCTTGATGTATCACTTCAACAATCTTGTACTGAGCTGTGTGGTAAGACAGACTGAAAACAGGCCTTTTCCTTGTAATAAGTGTGCTATACAAGACTTAGGAAATGTTGGATTATTTTAGTTATTGTTACTGAAATGGATTAAGTTTTCTTCTGCAGAATAGATGGAGTACCCTGTGATTCACTGCAGTATGTCTAATATTTATGAGAGAATTTTATAGCATCCTCAAAGCAGACAGAGGATGGCCAGGATCTCCTCTCCTCTTTGTACATGGGAGAAGAGATGCCTTAGAAAGGAGAGGGAATGGTGATTTCCATAAAATAATTTGGCCGAACATTATGTATCTGACTTTAGAGAAGCTTCCCCAGTGGAACTGCCTTATTGGTGGATCTGTGCATTTCACACTGAACTGATTAAGAACGAAGCTCATTGCCTTCGAAATAGGAATTTTGGTAAAATAGAAGAGCTTAGGACTTGAAAGCAGAACATTACAGGAGTGCCTAAAGTCTGCAGTGAGTTGTGTATGGGTTCAGTTTCTAGACTATCTGCTGCCTCTGAACATGCCCAGTCCAGACTTGACACCTTTGGGAGCCATCTAGGATTTGAGTTTCCTGCCCTTACTGTGATTGTGGAGAGTCTTGATATGATCCTTCCCCTTCAACTCACTGTTTGGGTTTTTTCACTTATAGATCTCATGGAAACACATTGTGCTGTTTATTTGGGATATGAGCTTTAAAGCAACCTGGTCTGCAGCTGTTTTCATCTGGAAGGAGGGGGAAAAGATTAAACAAACTTGTTACATCTACCTGTTGAAACTGGTTGGGATGGAGAGAAAAAAGGACTTGGATTTTTTCTCTCTGTAAGACCCAGAGGTATTGGAGGCAGCTTGTTTAAGAGTGGTTGCTGAGGAACAAGGAAGCTACAGGAGCACTCTAAGGTTACAGGTAGAGCTATAACTGATCCTACAGGCTCCCTGTCATTGTGAGGCAGCTCAGCAGAGGACAGTTTCCAACTTGCAGCAAGTCAGTATTGGGTTCAGACTTGCTGCAGTGCTTCATGGCCCCTGTGATGATGGTTGAAAGGCTGTTTTAATTCAGCACCTGAGCTGCAGAGCTTGGTTGGTGGGGGAATAAGCACAGCTCATGTGTCTGTATCACTGCACAGAGATTTCCAGAACACCACAAATAAAGGTGCATACAGGCTGTACCTCTTATGTGTCAGGTAGTAATTTTGGCATCTACCTATTTTGCAGGTGTTCATGTATTCCTGCTGTGTTGACTGTAGGCTGGGTTGTTTTCAGAAGAGGATTTGATAGCTTTTTTTTTTGTTTGTTTACTACATACTTGCTATGCTTCATCCAGCACCAAGAATCCTACTGGTAGAGGTTTTTGCAATGAAAGTGTTCAGGAGAAGCTGAACCATAGCCTATCCCTCATTTCACACTCCATGTTGAATGAATCATTGTAATTGGTGGCTCACATGGAAAGGATTGATCAACTGGTTGGTATCCAAAAGCAGGTATTCTCTACTTTGTGCAATTGGAATTCAAGTGCTGGTCACTTGGCATGGGACATAAACTTTGAAACATAGCATGGTTTTGGAGGCTGCTGGTCTCCACTTCAGCAGACATCTGTGGCTTCCAGTTAGTCAGATATTCAATAATCTTTTATTATATCTTTTTGTGTACATACTGAATAGATTTTGTAATAAATAAATTACTACTGTGGAACTGAGCTCATAAAGCTGTTTGAATCTATATGGTTTCTTTCATTTTTCCATGCATATTAAACACAAGGTGCATAGTGTGATTTTTATCTGAGAGTTGATCTGTGTTTTGATGTCTAATGTTTCAACTCTGCTCCTCTTCACACACAAGGATGTGTTTGTTGGGCCAATGCCTTTGGGTGGATTAGGAATGTCACAGACAAAAAGCAACATGACTACTACGGTATTAGTTTTTTAGGACTTTTCTCTACAAACTCTCTGCCCTGGTTGGTTTTGATGCTGCTTGGTTTTCACCACATGAACAAGATACTCATTCTCTGCTTAAAAGCCTGTGAAGTTATGGATAGTTAAAAATAGCTTGTCTTTGGCTAATTAACATTATTCTAGCAAAATAGCTGTTCTCATAGTAGCTATCAAGATAACATTAATATGTATAGCTGATCTAAATAAAATTATATTCCACGTATAGCTGAACCATATGTTGTCATCCTGCCATCCTTGCTAGCAAGGTCATAAACTTAGATCAGCTCATGCTGTTTGAAAGAGCAGAGCAGAATGTTGCTGGGTAAGGAGGAAACTGAGTAGAGGCTTAGTCTCCTACATGTCCCAATTCTTTGTTTAATACTTGCCTGTGTGACACAGCATGACTGTCTCAAAGTGACATCTGCATTTGTGTTACAGTGGTACATTCTGCTGAGCAGCCTTTTTGGGAGAAAAGCACTTCCTTATGTTCTGCAGTCTGTTTCAAACACTTGTCTGCTTGCCCAGTTAATGAGATTGGAATAACTAGGACCATGTCATCTTTCTGTTATGTTCTTCTGAAAGGTTGCTTATGGTAATCCTCAGTATATCCTTCAAAGACTTGTCGTGGCAGGGTTTCCAAAGCAGAAATATTTCAGGAAACATCTCATGAAAGCAGAACGTACCAAAACCCATTCCCTATCTTTATACAGCAGAACTAGTTCTGGCCACTCTTTCATTTCTAAAGGTTTTACTACTTTCTCTTAGTCACAGATAGGAACATCAAGGAAAGGATATCCCAAATGTCATCATTTGTTCTACAAACCTCCTGTATCCGTGGAATGAGGAGGAGTTTGAGAGTAGGACAAAGCAGGCTTTGGATTCACGAGGGTTACTGATGTATAAATGGCTCTGCTCAATGCTGCTAAGTGTTATACCTGGCTTTTAGGTGCTTTTATTTCCTAATCTACCTTGAAATACTATCTGTGTTGAAACACTCAAGATCCTTTAAATGCTTGGAGATGCTTACACAGCTGAGTCAATTGTGTCTTTGAATTAATGCCACCTCGTGCCCAGTGCAGCTGTTCAGAGCTGTCTAGTAGCAAAGCAATTAACAAAACTTGAGATTAAAATCTAAAGATTTTGCCCACAGTAGCATGGTCACGTTGAAGAGCTGAATTTGGATTTTTTAGTATTTTTAAGTGCTTTTCCAATGCCACAAAAATACATTTGGAGAGGAGTTGGCTTTTCACTGTGCCCCCTTATTTCTACTAATACCACTAGTAAGTGTGGGAGGCTCAAGATGGCTGGAAAAAGTATTCCTTCCAGTGTCAAATAGTTAAACCAATATTGCACAGAAGAGACAGAGTACTCCCTTTCAAGAAGGGGGTCACCCAATATCCCCATTTCAAAATGAAACCGACCCCCCAGCAAAGCAAGACTGGCAAATCTCTTTCTACAAGCTCCATCTCTGTTCCCTCTCTGAAAATTTTAAGTTATCTGATTTGAGTAGCAAACTATATGGTAGCAGTCCAAGTTGGTGCCTATGTTATTGCTGTCAGTGTGGATGTAAATGCAACCAAACCAGCATGGTACAGGCTGCAGCTGTTAGATGGAGATTGCAGTAATGTTCCTGAAATGCTGAAGAAAAAAACCAAAGTTGTTGGATTTGAATAAATGGGGGTGTTGCTCTTTGCCATAATGTAATCCAGTATGTATCGAAGTCACCCTTTAAAAGCAGGAAGGAAATAAGATCTGTATCTCTTGGGAACATGCTTCTAAAACCAACTATCAGTTGCATTCCTCTGTCTCCTTTTAGTCCCTTTGCATAGTAAAGATTCATGTTCTCAGTTTTCAGCCACAGCAGCCTGGATATAACTCAAGGATGTTTTTCTGTCACAGTCTCATTAACATCTTAGCTTGGGTGTTGGTGCTCCTCTCCCATGTTCAGGTGCCTAATAAGGATTCTTATCACCTCAGAACAGTTACTTTGGATCCCAGCCCAGCTTGCATGGGCATTGGTAGCATTTGGATATTTATAGGGATTTCTACTTCCTTCTTTTATTTGGGCCACTTACTACACGAATTTCTTGTTCTTTCCATGCTCCAATGAATGCAGCACTCCCAGAGTTGTGTTTGGGCAGTACATGTTATGTTTGTACCTTCCCAGCTTCTGGGCCAGTGCAAGCAGGCAGAACACATCAGTAGCCTGCAAGGCACAATTTAAAAAAAAAAAAAAAAAAAAATTTAAAAGAGGCACTTCCTTCTGTCTCCTTGTGGGAGATTACTTAGGTTTGTTGATTTATTGTGTCATTGTTAAACTCTGATATCTTGACATTTCAAGCATGATTATAATGTGATTAGAGAGGGTTAAATGCTCTGAATGAATTTCATTGAAATTGTCCTGTAGGTCTACACAGAGGTGCAGAAGGGTAACATCATGGATTGAACTTTCCAAACAGTACAGTACTGTTTTTGTTTCAATTCATTCTTTGAAAGGTGGATCAATGAAGTCTGATCCTTACAGACATCTTTACAAGTACTGCTTAGAATTTTATCTCCTGCTGTCTAGGTACTCATGGTAGTGAAAGAGAGCAGCAGTGGTAATCGTTTGACAGCTCCATGTGTGCAGAGTAGCTCAAAGCATTTGTTGACCAACAAACAACTGAGGATCAGAACATGAAGCAGCAAATTGCCCTTTGCTTTCCCTCAGTGGAGGTGCTGGCTGGGTTTCTCTGTTCCACCCAGCTGCCATTTCCTCTAAACTTTTAGGAATCTGATAACTTTGCCTTATTCTGAAATTGAGTTAAAATCTGTCAGTATGTCTCCGTTGGGAGCTTGGCACCACCAAGTGTAATATAAAAAGCTTTATTTCTTTTGGAAGTCAGAGGAATAATGCAAATATTCTATCTGAGCTGCTGTAATCAAGACTTGGAAGCACTACGTGGAATGGAGCAGAACCATGAATGCATGGGTGGAGAAGGAAAACATGCAGGGGACATGTTTTGAGCAGTTCTTATCAGAAGGCATTAAGAGACTCGATTAGGAACCATTACTTGGAAGAGTCTGTAGCATCCTCTGTCTCATTAACAGATGGTTCTAAGAGGCAACTGTGGAAATGCAAACTCATGCATGTTTGTGCTTGCTCTGCTCTGTGCCTCTCCTGGCAGCACTTGCTGGTGTAATCTGTTGAAATTAACCTTTTGCTTGAGGTACCGTTACAGAGGCTGGTGTAATTCATCCCATTGCCTGTGAGAAACCTATGGCTCCCTCTCTCACCCCCCTCAGTCCTCCCAACAAGAAGAAAATCTGTCAGAATGGTAGAGAAACGCTGGGTGTAGGATCTCACACTTATGACAAGCAAACTTTCTGCCCCTGCTGTAAGTTTTTCTGTGCTTTCATTGCCAGGATTGTCCACACAATCCTCTACCCCAATTACCCATTGATTAGGGCTCCTCTGGTAATCTGCCAGATGCAGGTTTGTTACCAACAGATGGCAGAAAGCATTTGAGGTAATGAGAGAAAGGATAACGATTGCTGATCTGCATAATAATCAGCTTGTGAACAGGTTTCCTGGGTTGTTTTGTTGTGGGTTTTTTTGGTTTACACCAGCTCAAAGATTGCACTGTTGGACAACCAGGCACCTTCTCTGTAGTTAAAGAAATAGTAATGGAGGAAACCATTCTTCCAGCCACTGGTTTTAGATACACATACACTCCAACACTAACTAAGATTTTATTCAGAGTCAGATACTCTTCCCAGAGTGCTAAGAATGAACATTCAGTCCCCTTGAAATCCAGACCTCTAACCAACCAATGTGGTCAGAATTACTTTTCTTCCCTCTTTTCTGAGACAATTTTCCCCAGCTCTACCACAAGGCAGGAAGACCCCTTTGAACCAGCATCATCTTTGCACTGTCCAATGCCTGGTCTGAAAAAATTACTTTCTCCTTCCATGTGTTTTGGAGCTTTTCAACACAATTCTGCTGCTTTGCATATTGAGACAGCTACACCATTGCAGGATACAAGTCTACATCTAAATGTCCATCTATTCTGGAGTCTTGTAGGAAGAAGTCTTCTCTGACATACTCTAGAGCAGTGTTACTGGAGTTATATACCTCATAAATCAGTGGTTTCCTATAGAATCACAGAATCTTTCAGATTGGAAAAGACCCTTGGGATCATCCAGTCCCACCATCATCCCTACTCTACAAAGATCTCCCCTAAACCATATCCCCCAACACCACATCTAAAGGACCCTTAAACACATCCAGGGATGGGGACTCAACCACCTCCCTGGGCAGCCTATTCTGGTGTCTGACCACTCTTTCTGTGAAAAATGTTTTCCTAATGCCCAGTCTTAAACCTATCCTGTTGCAGCTTGAAGCCATTCCCTCTTGTTCTATCATTAATTACCTGTGAGAAGAGACCAGCACCAGCCTCTCTGCAGTGTCCTTTCAGGTAGTTATAGAGAAGGATGAAGTCTCCCCTCAGCTTCCTCTTCCTCAGACTAAACAGTCCCAGCTCCCTCAATCATTCTTTGTAAGATTTCTTCTCCAGGCCCTTCACCACCTTCGTTGCCCTCCTCTGCACTTGCTCCAGCACCTCCAGCACCTTGATGTCTCTCTCATATTCAGGTGTCCAAAAGTGGGCACAATTCTCCAGGTGTGATGGAGATGTGATGATGCACTCTGATGATACACGTCCCTGTCAAGATCATCCAGAAAGGTGTTAAACAGAAATGGTCCCATCACTGAGCCCTGAGGAATGTCACTTGTGACCTGCTGCCAGCTGGATTTAACTCCACTGCTCCATTTGGGCCCACATCTGACCCCTCTTTGGGCCCTTCCACCCAGCCAGTGCTTGATCCAAGAGACGAGATGCTCATCCAGGCCATGAGCAGCCAGTTTTCCCACAAGAATTCTATGGGCTACAGTGCCAAATGCTTTCCAAAAGTCTAGATAGACAATATCCACAGCCTTCCCCTCATCCAATAGTTGGGTCATCTTGTCACAGAACGAGATCAGGTTTGTCATGCAGGACCTGCCTTTCATAAACCCATGCTGGCCAGGCCTGATCCCTTGGTTGTTCTCTATAAACTTGTAATGGCACTCAAGATGATCAGCTTCATGACCTTCCCTGGCACCAAGGTCTGTGCTATGCAAGACCTGTGTTATGGTTTCTTTTTTACTGTTTGAAATCTACATGCATTTAGACTTTTTATGTTAGTAACTGTTCTTATATGAAATAAGCCATGTCACACTTGCTCCTAAATTGTCTTTGTGCCATTTACTGTGAATTTTGGCAAAGGATCTGGATTGAAGAATTTTCTCAAAAAGTAGCCTTACACATGTGCAGGAGATGCTCTTCTCTTCTTCAGTTATTCCCCAGATGGGCTGGTAGGCACAGTGGACAAGTTTCCATTAAGCCCCTTTACTTTTTGAATTCCCTCTTTTTGTTCAAGATCTAGATGGAATATTTTAAAATTTGTACTTGATTTCAGAGAATAGTAAAAGTAGATGATTTCCCTGAGAATTCTTTCTTTTTGCCCTCTGTGTCTGTAATATAGCAGCCCTCTGACATTTCTCTGGAAGGATGATGTTTATCACAATCTTATCTGTATCATGTGCAGCCATGCACTTGTCACTAGTAATTTTAGTATCTGAACCTCACAACACAACCCCTGTCTACTCCTATCAGTGTGTTGCAGCTGTATAATCTGGAGGAAAGGGAGGGGGGTTTGTTTTTGAGCTTATACTCTAAAGTACAAGGCTTTACTATTAAATATTGTTGCTCTGCTACAGACATTGCTGGTGGTTACAGGATTTTCCTGCCCTTAGCCTTGTTTCTAAGGAAACGATGCCAAGACATCTGAGCTTGTGCACATTTGTTAAATGCTTTTGTTTTTCTCTGTGTGTTTACCTCTACAGCTTCTGAATCTGTTCTCCAAGTGCAATTTTATTTGACACATACTTTGAAAAATATTGACTTCCTCTAAGATCCCTGAAAACAGGTTATGAAGAGTGGTTCTTACTTGTGACTCCATAGGCAACACCCAAAGTGTGAGATACTAGAGAATCCGTGTGAAACAAAAATTGGGTAGGTTGTAGCCAGAGGAAAAACATCTGAAATTTGGCTTTTTAGACATGTACATGTCCAAATCCTAATTCATGTAACAGCCACCATCTCTAATTCAATTTCTGCAATTGTTTGTGAAAACCAGTCATAGCAGTTACTGTGGGTGAAAAGAACCCAAATTCCTTGTATTTTTCATACTTTATCAACAACTGTTCTGATGTAGCACCACTGCAACATTACAGGCTATTCTTGCCAGTGCCTATGAGACATTAACTAATAAGTTCTCTTTATTTACTGATAAGAGAATGGCTGAACCATTTCTTGTGTTAGAGACCAGTGTTTCTAAAGAGAGATAGAGGTGTTAGCCATTCTTTCAACACATTACCCCTGACAAAGTAGAGTTTTGCCCAAAAGCCTTGCAGGGAGGGAAAAAAAGCCTGAGGCAGAGATTTCAGGTGCATCTGAGATAGCATTCATTTTTTTTGGCTCATGGATGACCCCAATGGGCAAGTGAGTCCCAGCAAGGAATGTGTAGGGAGGGAAGAGGTGGGAAAAGGAAGGACTTTATTCTCTTGGTGATGGTGAGCTCTTTAGTTTAACTGCAGGCTCAGTAACTCAGTTACTCAGGCTACTGAGAGTTTGGATGTGTAAAGATAATGTGTGTTCCCAAGGCTGGATTTGTCTTGGTGGAAACAATCATGACAAATGGGAGTCAACTGTGAGACTGTGTGTATCCTGACAGCAGCATGCTGGGTGAAAAACAGACTTCTTGGAACTGATCAGAGTGTAAGTAAAAACAAGTGTGTGGAGGGTTGGTTTTGTTTTTTTTACATTTCTTCCAAAGAGCACTGTCTGTTCGTACTTCTTCTTTCTTTGCTGTTACCCAAAGTCCTGCCTGGTGTTAACTGATCCCATGGGAATGAGCAGACTTCAACGTGCAGCACTGTGGCAGGGTTAATGATTCTCTGCCATGGGAAACCAGGGCACACCGTGGCAAAACTTCTTGTCTGAGTGTCCACAGGCTGTTTGGGAGATGGTGACAGCACTGGCTGCTGGTAAAGGGCAGAGCTTTCTATCAGACAGCAGAGATTGAGGAGAGGTTCCCTTAGTCTTAAAAGGAATTTCTTCAGCTGGGTTAGGGGTATGTGTGTGTGCTGAAGGAAAGCTTTCCAGGAGAAGAGCTGGAGTCTGGGCTGTGTCCATCTCCCCCTGCCCCATTAATCTTTCCAAAGAATGAAGGGCTATGAGGGGACTCATAGGGGACTGAAATATCTGTCATCCGAGGAAAGGCTGAGACCTGGGGCTGTTTAGGGAAGACTGAGAAGGGATCTTACTGATATTTATAAATATCTGAAGGGTGGGTGTCAAGAAGAAGAGGATGGTTGCTTTTCAGTGGTGCCGTGTGATAGGACAACAGGCAATGGACATAAACTGGAACACAGGAAGTTCCACTTCAGTGAGGAAAAACTTTTTTACTGTAAGGGTGAAATACTGGAACTGGCTGCCCAGAGGGGTTGTGGAGTCTTCTTCTCTGGACGCTTTCAAAACCAGACTGGATATATTTCTTTGTGAGCTGCCCCAGGTGATCCTGTTTTGGCAGGGGGGTTGGACTCAATGATCTCCAGAGGTGCCTTCCAACCCCTAACATTCTATGTTTCTTTGAAAAAACACTTGTATTTCTTACCTGATAGAGCTGTGTTAGTTGACTGCTGGCAGAAAGTGATGCTGCTGAGCTTGGACTGCTCCTGTCATGTCAATTCCCAGGGACCACATGTGGATTGAGGCTATCACACTGGTGACAATGCTTCTTAAGATGTATTGAAGCTTCTACATCAACCTTTTAAGTCAAGGAATGGAGAGTAAGGGTTTCTTTAAGGGATAAACAGAAGAACCTCTAGAGGACAGAGGCTTTTAAGATAAGTTTCCTTTTGTTTTTAAGAAGTTTCCTTGAAAGTGTTCTCAGCTGCTGTGCAGTGTAATGTCACTTCAATCCCATTTAAGCCCCAAAATGCTGCTCTTTGGCAGGTGAAACAGATGCTTGAATGAGGCTGTTTGCTTAAGGCAGTTGTGTTCAATGAAGCAGTGTCCAGAATCTTTCCTGCTGGCAAAAGTGAGGCTAAGCTTAGAAGCCACTGAGCTGCTGTTAACAGCTTATCACAGTTATTTTCCTTCTGCTATTACCCTGGCTTTGACTCCTGGCTTTGGCTCACCTGGCAACTCCTGTGAAACTTGTCCTGTGCAGTCTTTTTTTAGGCAGCAGAGAGGTGTGAGGTTTTATGTTCACAAGCAGTTGATTTGTTCTTGATTACAGTTTACCTAAATGTTTTCTCTGGCCTTAGTCTCTTGCAAATGAGCATAACCAAAAGGAGAAAGAGGGGTTAGACAATAGGTAACTCATTTCTATACATAGCTCTCTGATTCTTATTTGCAGATGCTTATTCAGAGTGCTGCTGAACACTTGCATTAGTTACTGCTGGCATTGGTGCTTAATACTCTTTAGAAATAAATTGCAGGGTTTTACCTCTTTATCCAATATACCTTTCACTTTTTTCCTTCCCTCCTTCTATGGAACCCCCCAGCAACACCCATTTTAAGGCTTCAGAGTCCAACTACAGCAAAAGCTTTACTAGTGACTTCATAGAAAATAGTGGCTGGCACATGGCATCTCTAATTCCTTGTAGTCTTTAACTAGTCTTAGAATGCTGAACTATTCATTAGCACACATAACAACAGTACTGTGTGGTCCTTCAAAGAGGTAATTTAAACTCCAGAAGTCCTACTGAGATATTTTATTGCCTTCAGCTTGAGGTTCCTCTCTTCCTAGTGAGATGTCTGGCTTCATAAGTGCAGGTGGCTGTATTTAGAGATGGTACACTTTTAATTTATCTTTAAAGGGACTTTTTCCTAGCAGTCCCAGCTCTAGAATGAATTTTAGTGCTATGTGTGTGATGTGGTGGGTGATTATTAGAGTGGACTGGATACTTACAGAGGCCAGTCTTTCTCTTTAATAATAGGTAGGAAGCATTGCAACCATGAATGGTGTAAATTTTTGGGTCCCCCACAAAGTGTTCCACTCTGCTGTGCATCCTGAGTCCTAGACAGGTCATGGTGAGACAGGACACTTCATAAACCTCTCAGTGCTCAGAAATTCTAGGTAAGTGCTAAGACCTGCAGAATAGGGATTAAGCTGAGATTAGGACTCCCAGCTATTTTGTACCTCCACAAAGTCGTTACCTGGAAGTCGTGTTGTCTGTGGAGGATCTGAGTAGATGAGAAAAATTAATGCTCAAACTCAGAGAGAGCAACTCTTATCCTCTTCTTAAGGCAGCCTCAACAGCTCTGCTAAGGAGGAAAGAGGATCTGGTGGTGGGGAGCATCTTATCTCTTGATAGTTTACAGTGAATTAAAAAACCCCACCATTACATTAATTTTGAAACATGGTGGTGGTAGAGGAACTGCTTTTTCTTCTTACCACCTGATCCTGCCATGGGGATGCAGCTTCCCACTCCAGGCAGATGTGGTGGATGGTTGCAGGAAGGGGAGGGGGATTTCTTCATAACCACCACAGTTTAATCTGCCAGTACGTGTAAGAAATTCAACAATTGTAGTTTTTTTTTTTCAGCAGGGCTTTGCTTCCTGCTCTCAGTTACTGAGCTGACCAAAGGAAAGGTTGGAAGTCTATATTTAACTGAATATTGAGGATATTTTCCTTCCTCTTCTTTTCTTAGTATGAAACAGAGTGAAGAACTCTTCTCTTTTTCTCAAAGCTGATGCAAACCAGAACCAAATAAAATAGCTTATGATAAATTGCTCTTTGCTTAATGCTATTTTTATTTGAAGATGTAAAAAGCTTAGTACCTCTTTCTGGTTCTGATACTTGCCTACTCTGTGGCCTTTGAGTCATGTAAAGATAGGATAAAATGTAGAAGAATGGCAAGAAAGATACCTGTAGCAGATTGTTGTGTGACTATTTCGGGCTCTCAGAGGAAATGGGAATGTGACAGGCTTATTTTTAAATCAGAAAAAGCTCCATCACACAGGGCACAGTTAGAGGAAGGCTCCCAAAGAAAGTGTGTTGGAGGTTTTCTGTCCTCTGCCTGGATTGCTGCCAGACCTGGTGATGGAATGAGCGCTGTGAAAGATTAAAGTTACACTAATCCAGATCATCCAGAAATGTGAGACCCCCAATCATGCATGGGGAGGCCAGAAAATGAGACTGTTGTGATTCTCAAAAAGAAAATACTCTTTCCTAAAGTTCCACTGGGACTATCATGTTGCAATCCAGTGACCTCACTGGGAGCACCTAGGAAATCCTTGGTGGTTGCTTGTTTCTCTTGCTTTGTGCCTTCATCTCAGTTCCTGAGGAATCCTTTAAAGTCTGCCACCTGGGGACAGCTCACCTATTCAGTGTTTAATAGGCTAATGATGGTGTTCCCTGTTGATTAATTACATATTAATCAATATGGACTTAACTCATTGAAAATTGTTATTTATAAAAGCAGCACCTGCAGTGTTTATCTAACTACACTAAGCCCCAGGCTTGGGAATTCAAGATGGAGGTACATTGCTTGAGCAATTATCAAATAATTCCTATTATACAATCTCAGAGGTGCCTGGACCTCTGGAGTGCTTCTGAGGAAGCCAGTGTTTCCACAGACAGCTTTGTTTCAGCATTTAAAATGTGTTGTGATTGAAATAATGTTGGTCTGAACTGGAATGTCACACCAGCTGAGCTTCCTTTCCCTGTCCAAAATACAAGTTTCTGGTTAAATTTTCCTGCTTCTCTTTTCACTTGATTTTATGCTTATCCTCTTCGTGGGTTGTTTTTCTCTATTATAGCAGGGCATTGTCTTGCATCTTTGGAGACATCTCATGACTGCCTTTGGTTGTCTTAATTTGTCCTGTAGAACTATTCTCTCTGTCAGACAGAACAATCTGGGCTTCAGTCTGAGCTGATGCTACAGGTGAATTGTAGCTCTAGTGACTCAAAACAGAGAAACAGGAGATTGTGCTCTGGAGGACTGGGCATACTGGGACCAAACAACTGAAATAGCACTGAGTGCTTATCTGCAGCTTGAGTTTCTTTGACAGTCTGCTCCTGGTTTTCCTTCCTACAAAAAGTAGGAAGTGTGCTTCCACCAAAACTCCATACACAAGTGGTTGATTACATTTGACTCTTAGGTAAAAACAAAAGCAACATCACTGTGAACATAGCTTATAGACCTTCCCCTGGGAAAAAGGCAGCCTTCATAGAGAGCTAGACTGCATCTCTTGTTAGCTTTCATAAAATATAAATAACTATTGTAGGAAAATCTGCAAGAAAGCAATGAAAAAATGTGGTGTTCCTGAATGTGTGTTTAGATGTTGCAATTGAGGTATGAAGGGCAAGCTCCTGAGACAGAGGGCCTCACAGGCTTCAGTCTTGCCACTTAGAAAGCAAGCCTTTAATACCAGGATACCAAGAAATCTTGACACTTTGGTTCTTTGCTCCTGTTTTGGGCCTCCAATATTTTTTACACTTTCTTCTATAGTGGAGAAGGACAGAGGCTGACTTTGAAAATAAAAGTGTTCATTACCATCTGCCTTCAGAGTCTGAGCTTTAAAAAAGAAAGAAAAAGAAGAAGAGATGAAGGGAAAGATGCAAGAGATGGTGACACTGACTGTTCCATCTGAGACACAGCTCTGATCTAAAAGTGAAATCATGCTGCACAGCCACAGCTTTGTCATGTGGCATGGCTGCACATGCCAGGCATGGTGATGTCCTGTGGCTCTCAGAGTCCCTCAGGCTTGCCTGTAGGGTCCCCCTGTCCTTGTAACTTCATCCCTGTTTCTCTACAACTGATACCCTCTGCCTTGCACAAGAAGAAAAGTTAATGCTGTTCCTTGACTAAAACAGTGCTGTTTTTCTCCTAATGAGCCTCTTAACAAATGCTGCATCTGAAAAGAATCTTTATTGTGTGCAAATTTTCCGCTGCAGCTTACAAGCTGATTGATCCCCTGTGGGTCAAGGGGAGAGTGCCAGGAAAGGGAAAAATTCACTTCTGCCTTTTCAAGACTAATCCTGAAACACAAGTGATTGCATGCTGGAAAGTGTTTCTCTACGTTTCTGAGAATTATGAACATAATCCAGTGCAGCTGTTGTACAAGCCTGTTCCTTCGTCTCCTCTGGTCCCTGGATTTTTGAGGAGCTGGATGGGAAACCTCCACACCTGGTTGTACAAAATGTTTCTGTTTGCAATGAAACTCAGCAGGACTCCATAATATTAGTGCTTCTGGTGCTCCAGAGGGACCTGTTAAGACTCTGGCCGAGTGGAGGGCACTCAGTTTGGCTTCCCTTGCTTGGCAGCAAAGTAGAGGGAGGTGCTTAGAAAAAGGAGCTTCGCTTTTGGTTTGTTGGATGCACCATATCTCATCAGTCTTCATCTGCTGTCAGGACAGTGCTACTAGTATTGAATATTGCTGTAGACTTTGCCCTGAGAATGAGATTGATTTGCAAAAGCAATGTGGGTGGGGGAAGAGGGCAAAAATAATCTGGTGCAAACACAAATCATCTGTCTGCTATTGCTCCAGGATGTATTTGCTAGAGTTCTGTGAGAATTTCTTCCTCCTTTCCTCACAGAGAAGAAATGGGGAAAGCATCTACTGTTTTCCTTTAATTTAGCCATGGCTTTTAAATTAGAAGAGAGATTTGGAAAGCCTAACTGCTTTTGCAACCCCCACTATGACAATTTAAGCTGCTCAAAAAGCTCCCAGGCTCCTCTACCTCTCCAGCACTGTTTTTCCAGTGATGGAGAAATCTATAGTTCTGGCCCTGTGGCATTTTTTTACAGGCAGTGGGGATGTTAATGCCAGAATCTTGGCGACTTTCCAGCCAGAGTAATTACATTCTGCCGACCTGAAATTCTTCTTGCTTCTCCACAAGGTCACTTTAGGCACTGACAGAGCTGGGGCTACAACCTGATGCCCTGCACTGCCCTCCCTTCCATCCCCTTGGTCTATGTAGTCACCTTTTCTTCAAAATAAAAGTGCTCAGTACTTGCTCTAAGGTACCCAGTGCCCTGTAAAAACTGAGGTAAGGAAACAGGTCTGAGCAAATCCCCTGAACTGCTGTCATGAGGTTTTGGAGTGTGACCTGAAATCCTACTTCCTTTGATAGGTCAGGGGCTGGTATTTTTAACAGACAGTATCTCTTTTCTTGTTCTCCCTTCGACCCCTTTTGGAGCCAGTGTGGCACAGCTAATTCATGGAGGAAATTACATTTATTACTTTTCCTTGCAAATGTGCCCTCTCTGCAGTGCTGTTTTGTGCATCGTAGGGCAGATGCAAGTCAGTCGGCCCATTTTCCTAATTTCATTTGGAAGGATCAAGAGACACCATGCTGGTCTCACAGGCTGGAGGCTCAGGCTAGAAAGAAAAGGCACAGCAGGCTACTGCATTGATGGAATCTATGGCTTTGCCCCAAATGTTGGTTGTCCAAAAAAAAAAAAAAAATTAAATCTCAAGGACAAAGTGTATCCTTCCAAAACCAAAACAAACTGCCTCAACACAACCAAACCTTTGTGACAGTCCTGACTGGGAGGCATAGATCTGGTGTTGGGGCAGTAACTCAGCTGTTATTTCAGTGTATGTGATGGCTTTGCCTTCCCCTTCTGCAAGGCAGAGCTGACAAGATCCTTGACCAGGAAACTGATATTCAAGGCAAAGCTTTTTGCATGCCATGTCTGCACAGTCAACTCTGTGAGAGTGCACAGACCTAAATCTCCAGCCAGTAATCCCACAGGTCTTTGTCTATTAATTCTTTACAGGGCCTCTGTGTTTGTCTTCCTCTTATGCCTAACCTCTCTTTGATGCAGATTTTTAAAACTGACACAGCCTGGGAAGGATTTGCAGGGAGGTGAGGAGACATACTGCCCAGCTTTGGGACTGGTTTTGTTGTAAGAATGTTTTTATTCAAAATTTCAGAGCTATCCTCATCTACACTCTCTTTTTTCCTTTTGCCCTCCTTTGCCTCTGATTTTCATCTGATGGTTTTTCTTAGGGAGGAGGTGCTAGGAAGAGGCATGGTAAAATCATACCTGATGTAATTACACAAAGGTGATTTGGACAGACATCAGGATGGTCTTTCAAGCATTCTGAATTCAGCAGTGGTGCCAAAACAAGGGTTTACAAGACTTGGACTCAAATTTGTCATTCTTGTTTGAAACTGGTAAAAAGTGGACAACTGTTCAGAATAACCATCCGCACCAGCTCCACCCCAGACTGAATTTAACACTTGTGTATGTGTTTAAAAAATTCATGTGAAGAGTCAGGAAAAGAAAGTGTAATTACAGTTCTGTTTTAACCAGACCTAATTCAGTCCTCTATGAAAGTTTAATCTTTTCAGTGAATGAGGCTAGAGTTGATGCTGTCTCTTGAAACACATAAGATAGAAGTGCTGGGACAAAGTCAGGTGTGCAAGTGACTGAAATCACATGAATGCTATACAGTTACATAGTATAGCTAAAGGTCAAAAAGGCTGATTAAACAGGGAAAGCAGATGACCACATAATAGAAATGTATTAGCCCAATTTTCACCTTGCAATCAGCTGCCTCAAAACACTATTGCCTTTGGCTTAGAATCAAAGCATCACTATGCTGCATGAAATTACAATAACCTATATATAGACAAATTTAGAAAATAAAAGAAAAATGGAAGTCAGCATACTGGACACCTCTGTTTGTGAGGTGGTCTCTTGTGTTTGTGATCTCTTGTGAATGTGCTTGTATCATCACTATGCAATGCACTCCACAAGGCAGAGATGGGTGGTATGGGTGGGTGAGGACTCAGGGGAGACCTCATCACTCTCTACAACTCCCTGAAAGGAGGCTGGAGCCAGGGGGGGTTGGGCTCTTCTCCCAGACGACTTTCAACAAGACAAGAGGACACGGTCTTAAGTTGTGCCAGGGGAGGTTTAGGTTGGATATTAGAAAGAATTTCTTTACAGAGAGAGTGATCAGACATTGGAATGGGCTGCCTGGTGAGGTGGTGGATTCTCCATCCCTGGAGATATTTAAAAAGAGCCTGGATGTGGCACTCAGTGCCATGGGCTGGGAACTGCAGCAATGGGTCAAGGGTTGGACTTGCTGATCTCTGAGGTCCCTTCCAACCCAGCCCATTCTATATTCTGTGTTGTCTGTGTGCTTCTGGGGCTTTCAGGTGTGCCCAGCTGTGCCTCCGGGGTGGGTTCAGAGATGTGATGTGACCAGGCTTTGCCATTTCATGCAGCATTTGGTCCTTCCAGCTCTTCCCCTAAAGACACCAGGCTCCAGCAGAGAATTTGCTTGATTTAAAAGCACCAGTTTAGGAAGTGGTGGGGAGGCTGCAAGACTGGCTAGGTAAAGAGAGGGCGTGTTTGCTGGCAGGCAAGAAAGCAAGGCAAGGAAAAGGGTGAAGTCTGCAGATGGGAGAATGAGTGCCTGCTGTTTGTGGGGCAAGGGCAGAAGGATCTGCCTGCCAGAAATCTGGTGCTGGCAGAGGGATACATAGGCACATGCACACACATGAAAGGACGTGTGTGTGTGTATTCATGGGTGCATATGGCTGAGTCCATGTGCTCAGACATGTGGCATGTTATTGCAGACTCTCTGTATGTATAAACATCCCAGGAACAGGTCTGCCTTTTCAGAAGGGATTCACAGTTTTGGGTGAGCAAACACTGTGCTTCCACGCAGCTTGCTTTGTCGGGAAGAGCCCAGTTCCTTCTGCCCTGCAATTGCAACCCTCTGAGGAGTAAAAAGCAGTTATCTTGGGGAAATATTTGGTCTGATGTATCTGCAGATGGGAGCAGAGCACGGAGCCTGCAGTCCTGCTCAGGGAAGCTGAGAGATGCAATGCTAAAGCTGACACTGTCACTGCATCGACGCTGAATTTTAAGAGCAGCCTCAAGGCTGGGCCTGAGGCCAGATTTGCCTACTGTCCACACACGGGACTGGGTTGAGGATGAACCAGAGTCAGTGTATTCAGGGAAAGAGACTTGAATGAGCTCTGTGTATTTTATTTACTTGCCGTGCAGGCAGGTCCCTGTGTGCCGTGCCTGCCCCATCTGCTCCTGTGGTGACGGTGACTGGCACATGACTGACAGGCACACAAAATACCCCAGAATCTGCCTCAGTTGTCACCTGCCATGGGGCAACTGGGATTAGAGTTCCACTGCAGCTCAAGACCAGCCCAACTTCAGTCCCTTCCCTGCTTTAGGCCGCTTAGGTGAATGTTTTTCCTGCCGTGTCACATCAGGAAATCCCTTTTCCCTTTCTGTAGTTCGCTCATCTCTCCTGAGCCAGGCTCCCACTAACTGCATGCCACTTTTAGGATCTCTGTGCTTCCCAGGTGGAGGACCTGGGTGAGACAGATTTGTACAGAGCTGTACCTGGACACTTGTGTGATGCAGTACATTGAAGGGCAGTACACCTGGTGCATACACAACACCATTCTTCAGACATGGTATAATGTTTTCAGTGACCCAGTAGAAGTTTCTTGCATTGAACTAAGCATAGAAGCATAAATAAAAGATAAGAACCATAAGAACTGGAAAATCTGCATGTCAGCCAAATCTTTTCTGGCATAAACTTGATGTAGTGCATCAGCAAATTGCGAAATTAGTGTTTGTTTTTGTTTTTTTTCCCTCTAAAATTCGGTTTACTTTGAAGAAATACACAACATACATCTGGCCATGATTACATTACTAAGAGAGCAACAAAACAGAGACTTGGATTTTTTGATTCAGTTGTTTAGGCTCAGACATAATCACTTGATTACATTCTCCACCTCTGTCTGGTTTTATTTGAAGCTCTAAACACCATAGAAGCAGGCAAAATCTGTGTGGCTATCAGGCAATGTTCATATTAAAATGGCATGGCCCAGTGTTACGCTGGGCAAGGATATCACCAGTAGCAATTTATGATTTATGGCTTCACTTCAGCTCAAACTCTTGAAGGACTTCAGTGAACTGGGGCTGAGTTCAGTTTCAAGTCATTGTTCTACAGCCATCTCCAGGCTTTCCTTATTGATGGATTTGCCATGAGAAAGGGGAAACATTGGAGGCAAATATAGAGAACAGGCAATTAGAGCAGTTTAAAAAACCCAAACCTGGGCAACTAATATCTTAACTACATCAGCAGTTCAGCACCTGTAAGGCAGATAGATAACAATGGGCTGGAGTAGCACAAGAATATCTGAAATATCTCTTTCCAGCCCTGAGATTCACCCTTACCCCTTTCTCATGCCTAAGCTGAAGCTTTGTCACTCATCAAGGAGCTAAGGAATTCCTGTGTGCTGCAGACAGAACCTGCATGGAGGCAGCTGCCCAACCTTTCTCTTGGTGCTGCACAGACCTCTAAGATCTGAGTGCTCATCTAAAACCACCACCACCAATCATAGAATCACAGAATTTTCAGGGTTGGAAGGAACCTTTATTTTAAGATCATCTGGTTCCAACCCCCCTGCCATGGGCAGGGACACCTCCCACCAGATCAGGTTGCTCAGACCCCATCCAGCCTGGCCTTAAAACCTTCCAGGGATGGGGCTTCCACCACCTCTCTGGGCAACCTGTGCCAGTGTCTCACAACCCTCCGGTGAAGAACTTCTTCCTAAATCCCAATCTAAATCTCCCCTCCTCTAGTTTGAAACCATTCCCCCTAGTCCTATCACTACCTGGCATCCTAAAAAATCCCTCACCAGCTTGCTTGTATGTGGATGCAGTTGGACTCCAACTGGAGTTTCAAGCTGCTTTCTGGAGTTTCAAACTGCTTTCTGGATTGTGAGTAAAACTTGAGATTACTTCAGACTGCTTGCTTGCCAGCATGGAGAATGGAGCAGAGGTTTCCTGGGTCTGAAGAGCTGCTAGGATGGACAGCCCTGAGCTGCCTTAGCATGTGTGTTGGATGGTTGCTGGCTCACTGATATCCCATTCCTAATGACTGACCCAACAGCCAGCTGATGCCAGTGAAGGGTTTGTCTGCTTGTGGTTGTAGTGCCTGACGCCTGGAGTGGAGAAGGATCATCCTCCAGCTTTTCTTTCTGCCCGTTGTAAAGCCTGAGAAGGCAGTGAGCCCAGCTTCCACTGAGGACAAAAGCCACTGGGGGTGACAGGCTGGGTGATCGGCACCAAATTGTTCCTGTGACATTAGAGAGCTCAAGGAATTCTGCCTGTCCTTGTTTTGGGGAGACCTGGCTTCTTTGCATGGGTCTTGGTTAGAAAATTAATGCCACTGGTTTTGGTTTGAATAGGTTCAGCTATAGTAGAACTTGTCCACATTTGTTGTTCTGGGCACAGATTTTCTGAAGGACTGCAAATCTGGGGGGTGCAACAGAAAAAACTGCAGATGTTAGGATACATCTGCTTTAACACTATGTGAAGTCCTTAGTGCCATTTGAAAATCTAGAATTAAGGTCTTTGTGTATTCTGTATCAAGCCTTGGTTAAATTTGCCAGGAAGACCCTCTGATTTCTGGATCACTGATGCAAAACAGTAAATATATTAAATCAGCAATAGAGTGATTGGCAGCAGCATCTGGGTGACACAGCAGACTCAGAGGAAATTTTACAGAACTGGAAATTTGGAGTGCTATAGAAACTGTAAGGAATATTGCCACCCAACAGGCAGTGCATGGAGTTCAGTCGCTGTTCCTGGCACCACAAGATGGATGCACTTTGGACAAGCCAGATGCTTCTCTCCAAACTTTCCTGAGGGTGCCTGCAGACCTTGGCAGCCAGGTCTACAGACTTGGTGCATTTCTTGGCAGACCTGTATCCCAGCAAAGAATGGATTAGGTAATTGGAGGTTTGGAGCTTAGGAGGTGCATCAGACGGTGCCACTGTAGCTGGGCAGGATCTTACCTTGGAAATATAGGCATTTTTACTACAATTTGTAGTAAGAAAAGGGAAAGGGAAAGGGAAAGGGAAAGGGAAAGGGAAAGGGAAAGGGAAAGGAAAAGGGAAAGGAAAGGGAAAGGAAAAGGAAAAGGAAAAGGAAAAGGAAAAGGGAAAGGGAAAGGAAAAGGGAAAGGAAAGGGAAAGGAAAAGGAAAAGGAAGGCAAGGAGAGGAAAGGAAAGAGGAAAAAGGAGAAAGGAAAGAGAAAAAAGATAAGAAAAGATAAGAAAAGATAAGAAAAGATAAGAAAAGATAAGAAAAGATAAGAAAAGAAAAGAAAAGAAAAGAAAAGAAAAGAAAAGAAAAGAAAAGAGAAAAGAAAAGAAAAAAGAGAAAAGAAGAGAAAGGAAGAGAAAAAAAAGAAAAGAAGAGAAATGAAGAGAAAAAAAGAAAAGAAATAAGAAAAGAAAATAAAAGAGAGAAGAGAAGAGAAGAGAAGAGAAGAGAAGAGAAGAGAAGAGAAGAGAAGAGAAGAGAAGAGAAGAGAAGAGAAGAGAAGAGAAGAGAAGAGAAGAGAAGAGAAGAGAAGAGAAGAGAAGAGAAGAGAAGAGAAGAGAAGAGAAGAGAAGAGAAGAGAAGAGAAAGAAAAAAAAAGAGGACAGAAGAGAGAGGAGAGGAGAGGAGAGGAGAGGAGAGGAGAGGAGAGGAGAGGAGAGGAGAGGAGAGGAGAGGAGAGGAGAGGAGAGGAGAGGAGAGGAGAGGAGAGGAGAGGAGAGGAGAGGAGAGGAGAGGAGAGGAGAGGAGAGGAGAGGAGAGGAGAGGAGAGGAGAGGAGAGAGGAAAAAAAATTGAGAAACTGTTACAAAACCACCAGGAAAACATCTTGCCTGTATTTAAACAGGGAGAAGAGGCCAGACACCATCCTGGCAGAGGAAGATACCAAACATGCAGGAAGCAATGGGAGGCTCAGCAAACTTAAATGGCCACTGGGTTGGAGACAACGGGAAGCTGAGGGAGTGCTTCCAACCTCCTTGGGGAAAGGGGCTTTCAGAGAGCAGTGCAGCCTTCCCCATGAAGGACACTGTGGGCTAAATTTCAGGAGAGGATGTCAGAATGGACCATTGCTGCCATTGTTCCTGTCTTTGAGCACATCAGAAGAAAGCCCTTGGAATCAGTCCTCTCCTCACTGATTGGTCATGATTCAGGGCTGCAATGAAATGTTTTGGCACCCAAGATATGTGTTACATTAATTCTCTCATCAGTTCACCCTCCTGTTTTGCTAGGCTCCTTCTAGCTGCTGCCACTTATTTCTAATGCCCCTCTGGAAAACTCTTCTGGGACCAGGAGTTATGCCAAGAGCAGCTGATGAGTTTGAGCATATAGGCTTCCTCCAGAAGCTGTTGCTTGAATTGGCCCCCACTGGTAGGTGGGATACAGAGGTGAGAGCTTCCACATCACCAAAAAATGAGACAGTTCCATTCTGTGTAATTCATCTTATGTCAAGGAAAAATTAAGAGAAATGTTAATACGTATGCCAAGCACAGTAAGTTTACAGGTCTCTCCATGACACCCTCCCTCACATCACAACACACAGCAAAACTATTTCCAGATTGAAAACATAGCTGTTTAACTGTATTCATTATTTGTTCAGTCTTGGTAAAGAGTTAGGTGTCTGAACAGAGAGCTGGGCAGAATTTAGGAAGCTGGGCTCAGGTTGAACACAGAAATGCCCAACCTTCTCTCCCACTTAGATAAAATTCACCTCTTTTTTTTTTTTTCCTTAAAAAAAATTCCCCAGGAAAAGCTCTATTTCAGTTGTGCTGGACAACTTAGTACCTGCCTCACTCAGAGCTCACCCAGCCCATTCTCATGAGTGTATTTTTCAAGATGATTTCACCAGGATGCTGAGGAGTAGTTTTGATGGCTCCTTTTAAAAAGTTTCACTGTGCGGGTAAAAAAACAAAATCCATTGAGCCAGAAGATGAGTGCAAGGGGAATCCTAAGTCTATATCCTTTTGGGAGCCCAGACTTCCTTCTCTGATGATCTGCCTTCCACAGTGGGAAGAGCATATATTCCCTCTAGCCAGTCTGGGGGAACTGGAGCATCCCTCCCCAGCCTGTGGATCTGGACTCCCTTCAGGGTGTTAGATGTGGCTTAGCCTCCTTCAGATGGAGTTAAAACCCATTACACCTGATTCTGAGCATACCCTGGTAGCTCAACATGTAGCTCAATACCTGTTTTCAATAGTACACAGGAAATAATGAACATCAAATATTTCCTTCTCCATCTTTTCTTCAAGTTCTGATACATAGGATCCCTCAAGAGCCTTTCTCATGGCTTTGCCAGCTTCCTTGCTCTGCCTCCCTAATAAAACCCTTCTCCCCTTTGCAGTGCTTTATGACTTTATGATGCTTGTTACTCAGCTCTCCCAAGCTTTTCCACTGAGTCTTGCAAGAGTATTGGCAATGGTCATGGAGACTTTCTCATTCTGGGATGCATCTTGCTGAAGCTACCAGTCCCCTCTCCTTTCTCAAAGTAGCTTAGCCCTGAATATTTTCTCTCATCTGAAACCAAGCATCCAAATCCATTATGTGAATCTGTACCTGATAAATGTCAATTTCTGGTATTTGCCCATGATGAAGCTGAGCAGAACTACCTCAGACACTGGATATATCTGAGGAAGACTAAATCTGTCCCAAAGTTCTGTGCCACAGGGCAAGCCTAGGTAGAGGGGAAGCTTTCTTATCTTGTCCCTCATGGTTTTGCTGTGTCCTGAGTGTCCTAGAGCCTTGTTTGATGCTTATCCAGTTCATAATGTACTTGGGGGGTTGAGAGCTGCCACTGTGTCTGAGTGCAGACCAGTGTTTCAAAGCAACAGCAGGTCATCAAAACCATTTTGGCAAAATAATTCAGATTCCCAGAGCAAGGTTTCACAGATAGATGCTGCTGGATTTCATGGGAACTGATGTGTTCAAATGTAGAAAAAAACTGAGGAGAAAAATACATGCGATAATACTAAGGCCAGAAGGATGTAGCTTAATCCAAGGTGAAACCTGGAGGAAGGAAATACAGTACTGGTAGAATATGAGAAGTGATTTGAAATTCTTGAAAACAAAGATACCTTTTATGACCATGGCCTTTCCTTCTGCATTATCAGCACTTTGGTGGTAACAGCTTGGGAGTCTGAAATCAGTTTCTAAACCCTTGACCTCTTAGTGTGAAAAAGCAGCAGCAGCAGGAGGTGGATTTACTGTGGATAAAGCTCTTTTCCACAAACTGTTTATCATTCAGTATCAATCTAGGGACAAAGATATCCATAAATCCATGGGAAGCACCTATATTCTGTGTCCATTCTAATACTAATGTGATGTGTGCCAGGCAAGTGGACTGTGCAGTGGCTAGGGGCTCTCTGTGAAGAAGAGTTTGGCAGAAAATTGGGCAAGCTACAATTAGGCAAAAATTAGCTAAGCAGGTACTAAAACATTTGTGTTTATCTGTATCAATATAGCTCATTCTTAAATCTGAAATACTTCATTAATGGTTTGAAATTAGTTTTTGTTTTCAACATTGGTACAAAGAAAGCATACTGTGAAGTTGAATGTTTTGATAGATAGATAGATAAGACTTTTCCTACTTCCCTCCCTCTGTCTGAGGTGTCATATTTCCCAATACAGTTAGGATAGAGTTTCTCTAAGTTTGAAAAGACAAAGACAGGATGGAGAACTGGCAAGTTGAACAGCATCGAGAAATTATTTTTCTATCCAGTGTTGAGTAATTTCTTGCTTAGAAAGCTGTCCTTGGTCCGTGTGGCATCCTAAAATGTGCCCCAAGTCAGGCATCCCACTCCTCTTTCCATATGGGCTGCCCACAGGAACTGTTCTGGGGAATGCAAACCCTGGTCTGATGATCTTCTCAGAAATCCCAATTCTTCCTTTCTTGGAGATCAATAGGTAACTGCACAATATCCACCTCTGGCCTTCAAAGGATTGTCTTTCTCCTAAGAGACCTGAGTATATCTGTTTCTGGTAATTTTTCCTAGCAATACCAACTATCCATAGTTCTGAGTCCTGTGACAAGAAAGCCTGGAGTACCAGTCAGTCTCGTGTCTGTATGCCTGTGCTTGATGGGAAGTTGTGTACCAGAGAGCAGAGACTTTGCAGTCCTGGTTAGGAGGTGGTGTTCTTATGGCATTGTAACACGAATAGATGACTGTTCAGAAGCTCTGCTCTCCTTAAGGGACTTAGAGACTCAGAAGAATGGGTGTAAATGTTTTTCAATGTCAGTAGTTGACAGTTGACCATAGCAGAGGCTCCAGGAACCACCTCCTTCAGTGCACAGAAGTGGTGAGCTGAGTAGCTTGTTTCCTGTCCAAAACTCTGGTAACCACCATGGGTCTGGTGGTGAAACATCTGAGTCTTGGGTATCTCTTGAAGCTTGGTCTTGCCTTTCTCAGTCATCTTTTTTTTTTGTTTGTTTTTTTTCCCCTAGATTACTTCAGGGAAATCTGCTAAGCAAAGTGGGAATCAGTGATCTTGAGTGCCAGGGGAAGGTCATTGCTGCCTCTAATGACTTTGGTGTTGGGCATGATGCCATGGCAGCACGGATGTCTCCTCTGACCTGGTGTCTCTTGGTGATTGTTCCAGGGGATTTCTCTGCCCCTATGGAATATACTGAGGCAAAGAGCTGGTCTTACAGTGCCCTGTCCCTGAAGGGCTGCCCTAGGAACAGCGTGGCCAGCAGGTCCAGGGAAGGGATTCTGCCCCTGTACTCAGCCCTGGTGAGGCCACAGCTCGAGTCCTGTGTCCAGTTCTGGGCCCCTCAGTTCAGGAAGGAGATTGAGGTCCTGGAGCAGGTCCAAAGGAGGGCAACCAGGCTGGTGAAGGGATCCAGCACAAGTCCTGTGAGGAGAGGCTGAGGGAGCTGGGGGTGTTCAGCCTGGAGAAGAGGAGGCTCAGGGGAGACCTCATCGCTCTCTACAACTCCCTGAAAGGAGGCTGGAGCCAGGGGGGGGTTGGGCTCTTTTCCCAGGCAACTATCAGCAAGACAAGAGGGCATGGTCTCAAGTTGTGCCAGGGGAGGTTTAGGTTGGATATTAGAAAGAATTTCTTCACGGAGAGGGTGATCAGCCATTGGAATGGGCTGCCCAGGGAAGTAGTGGATTCTCTGTCCCTGGAGATATTTAAAAAGAGCCTGGATGTGGCACTCAGTGCCATGGGCTGGGAACCGCAGCGGGAGTGGATCAAGGGTTGGACTTGATGATCTCTGAGGTCCCTTCCAACCCAGCCCATTCTATGATTCTATGAATGACAAGTTGGCCATCTGAAAAGAGTTCATAGCTTCCTCCTACTGCTGCCAGCCACCTTGAGTGACAAAAGCCCTCCAGCTCTTCCATGACATTGCAGCAGCACAGTGACCTGCCAATTTGTCTGTGCCTTCTGCTGCACCCCTCTCATGGCATTTCCCCAGCACACCATGCCCTTCTACCAAATACACCCCTTTGACAAATAGACCATGGGAACTGCAACCTCTCTATGGCTGTGTAGAGCTGTGTAGCTTTCCAGGAGGCCTGCAGGATTTTGTCTCGCGTTGGTTTCTCCAAGCAACAGGAGGGGTTCATCAATCTTAGACTGCCCCAACAGTTGCTTTCTCATCCCAGCCTCCCTCAGGACTTTACACGACGCCAAACATCTGGAGCATCTGGCATACCCATGTCAGCAAGGGAGGACAGGCCTGGGTTCTCCACACTGAGCTTGCTCCTGACTTCTTGCTGCTTAGGAAGCACGGGGCTGGGCTGCCGGATGGTTTGGTGCCTGCAATGCAAGCAGCATCTCCCCCTCCCCACCCCCAGACAGACCCAGATGCCAGGGTCGGCAAGCGAGGACACCACGAGGGGACCTGCCAGCTCTGCCATTGCAGCTGCTCCCTCTGTTGCTGGCAGCTGGGCTTGAATATTCATGGCAACAAAAGATTAGCACTCTGTGTGCTTGGCACTGGAGGCAGAGAAACTTTCTTGAGGTGCCTGTGGCTCTGTTCTCATCCCATTCAAAAAGCTCGCTCCCTCTCCCCCACTCCACTTGTCTGTTTCATCCACCAGCTGATTCTCTTGCTGTATAAATGGCCTCTGTTGGGAGAGGGAGGCAAGCAGCTTGATTAAGCATTCAGCAAAGTGGTTCAGAGTCCAGACAAACTAGCATGGATCTTGCCAACACTTGCACTCAATTGGCACTGAGGAAAGCCAGGAAAAAAGCTCATTTATAAATGGGCAAAATTTTGCAAGGCATCAGAGTGGACTTCAGAGCTGCTATCCCCTGCTCAAGTTATTTCAACATTTAAGACCATCGTTCCCTCTGACTTCCACTGAGATTTAGGGTCTTGAGTGTCTAAGGAATACTCAAGAAGGAGGCGTAGGGCTTTCAGTGACTCAGAAACTTCTCAGTTTTACCTCACAAAACCACTGATGGTTTTCAAATACTGTCTGCCACCTCTCCTTCCCTGCTCTGTACTGGCCTGGAGGGAAAAAAAAATCAAATTAAGGATTGGTACCAACTTACTGATGCTGGTCAGAGCATCAATAAGACTTAGAGGAGAACTCTGTTGCTCTCTTACTTTTGCCATTAAATTATTATTTGTGAAAGGGACATGGAATCTTGGCAAGTTTATAATGCTGGTGAGGTTGACAGCACAGGGTGGTGGTCAGCTTTGAAAACTGCCTCAGGTGAAGGGCTCACCAACCTGGGCAGACAGAATATGTGCAGAGAGAAAATGTGAGCTGGGAGTGTGATATGAAGTGCTCCTATGACAATGTAGAAGAATTCCTTGCTTACCCTACATTTGATTCACTCATTGTCCCTTTCTCAGCAAAAATTTTCAGGCTGGCAGGCCTGGGTCACATTTAGCCCAGAGCAGGTGGGTTGCTCATGCTTGGAAGGGAAATATGCAAGGGGAACAAGCAAAGAGTGGCTGGAGGTTGAAGGAGGATTTGCTACAAATGACCAAAAAAAAACCCCAAACCTATCAGTGTGATGACAGGAGCTTTCCAAAAGCATTTGTTAGTGGCTGGGCTATCTTACTCTCTTACCTGGTATACCTTCCTTTCCCTGCCCAGGCAAAGTTGGTGGCAGCTGGTGGCAGGGTGAAAACTGTGACCATCTGAGCTGTTTCATTGCTTCAGTGGCCCTGCTGAGGCTGTGGTGCTGCAGCTTTCCCTTGAGAGTCATGGTGCTCTCCCCACTTGCCATGCCAGGTGCTGAGGTGCCCAACCAAGGCTTCTCAGCTTCCCCCAGGAATTCACACTAGAAGTCAGAATTTCTTAACCCCAGGTGGGTGCTTCATCAGTATACAGAACACACTGCTCACCCCAAATTTGAGAGAAGGTGTCAGTAACAAGGAAGCAAATAATTTGAGCTGTTCCAACTATCCAGTTATGCTTTATAGTGAGATGAACCATACCTTAGAAGTGTCTGCATCTTGTCGGGTGTTAGAAGGGAGTCTAGATACCTAGATCAAATGTAGGCATTTATTCTGTAGATAGATAAAGTGGCTGAACTCATCTCCACCAGAGCAGCCATGGATAGCAGCACCCCAAGGAATATTAACATCTCCAAAACTGCCTGAAACCAGAGGGATGAACCATGTTCATGCTCTGAAGACTTGCAGGCATAATGGCTCAGCTCCAAATAACACAGTCTTATGCTTACAGTGGAGATCTTCCCCAGGACATCATATAATGAGGATTTGAGGGCCCAGCAGTAAATGAATGACCCTACCTGATGGGATCTGCTCACAGTAGGCAAATAATTATCTTGCTTTGGCAAACCACAAAGATCTTCAAGTCAGGATAGTGTTAATATTTTATTATTTGCTGTTGTGTGGGAAGTGGGAATAATTTTGACTTTTGAATAACTTGATAGGAAACTAACTTCTAGTGCCAAAAGAGAGGCTGCTACATTGCTAACAGTTCTCCAAGGATGATAGTGGGGGAAGAAAAAGAGCTTAGAGGCATGGCCACCTGCTCCTTCTCCATCTGACAATGCTGTAGTCAGAGTCTGCCCAGATTTGGCTTGACAGGTCTCTAGTGAGGACAACTGAAACAACCTCATTAGAAGAGTAAAACTGTTCAGACATCAAAAGTAAAATTTACTTCTGCCATTTTCATGTGTCTATTGGGAAACAGGACTCTTGCTGTGTGTGGTCAAGATGTAAGGCCAGTGCTCTCTAAGAGTCCCCAAGTCTTTTTCTACAAGGTAAAATAGCCAAATATACTTAGACAAGTCTGTTCAAAACTAATGTTTTCCTTTTGTGCCCTCATAAACAAATTCCTAGTAATGATGATCACTCCTAAGGCTGTTAGGTGGCTGCCATGGGCTGGGAAACCAGATCAGGCTTCTCAGCTACTATTGCTCTATTGCTTTGAGAATTACCTTGAGGAAATGTAACACAATATTATGCTGGTTCATTCCCAAGCACCAGCAAGACTTTTCTCACCTCTTAAGTATTCTTTTTTTTTTTTTTTTTTTTATCTCAAGTCCCAGATCTGAAGAGATTTTTGTCTCTTTTCACTGATTTTAACAGAGCTGTTAATACTCCATTTTCAAGCAGGAAGCTTTCAGCACCCCATGCATGAGCTGGCGTCTTCCTTAGCCCATGTTGCCACACAATGCAGCATTTGTCACTGTCATACTCTGGGTCATGGAAATGCTGCTCACCTTCTCATCCACCCTGTGTGCCATGAGCAGCTTTGACTCCTTCATTCCTCTCACAGAGGGAAAGGAAAGCCATCACTCAGCACAACAATTTTTATCAGGTCCAGCCACATGGAGACTCAAGCTGGAGTTTAACACTTTCTCATGCAGAGAGAAAGGGGCTTTCAACCCCCTTTCAAATTCTTTAGGGTTTTCAACCTCTTGAGCTGCCTGCCTCTTTGAGCTCACTGTATTGATGTGCCCAGACCACACTGCCTCTGCTGATACCTAAGCCATAAGCATCCCCCAAAACTTGGGGTCCTTAGAGATACTGCCCATTTCTTGCTAAATTTAGCACCTGGAGTTTGACCCAGACAGGTCATGCTTTTACTCAGAGTGACTTCACCTGGCTAAAAGTTGTAGTGGCAGCTACAGGTAGTGTTCTCACCCTAGAGCTGGCAGCTGGCTGGGCTGCTGCTGGGGAAGTACCACCTTACCCTTACAGCACAAGGATACCTCTGGACAGACATCTCAGAAATCTTTATCCAGCACCAGACTAGAACTCAGTAAGAAAGATTTATTGATACAATTAAATGTTTGAAAGCTTCTCTTTCATACAGCTTCTATGCAAAGATGCAGAAGTGCAGAGGTAAGGAGGCACTAGAGATTAAGGAAGAACTGGAAAGAGGCCTTTTATTTTAATTAATTTTGAATGTCAACAGACTTTCAGTGAAGCTGAGAAATACAGTGAGGCTCTTGAAGCTGAGAAGAGCTACAAGAAAACGAGGCTCTTATTTCCTGAGCACAAGTGTGATTTAGAGGGCCAGAGGTGAGAGCTATGCTAGAAAATAAAAAGGGAAGCAAAGACAGGTGGAGAGGCACACTTTGCAGATCCCTAGGCATGTGTCTGGGGGATTTTAAAGAACTTTTAAAAGCACTTTTAAGTAAGACAACCTGGCAGTGTTCATTTGGTAGAAATCACAGAGGCAGAGATTAATTTGGAACTACAAGCTAAACAAATCTACCTAATGAATTTTCCAAGAAAGTGCACCACCTCAGTCAGCACCAGAGAGGTTGCTTAGTCCATAGAAATGGCCCGGTTTGCAAAGCACAAACAAACAAAAAATTCTCTTGCAGTCTGCATGAAGATTGCAAAGATAAGGCTCTCTCAGAGTACAACAGGAAGCTCTGAGCTGGCAGCAAACCTTCTCCTGTAAGGCATCTTGGAAGAGCTTTAAAGAGTCAGTGTTGGGACAGGGATGGGAAATGAGTAACAAACAGGAACCCAGCACAAAAACAACTGACTTCTGCAGCCTGTGATGCTGGCTTTTCTCATGCAGTGCAGGGAGGCAAAGATGCTTCATTCTTAAACTTTCACCTTTGACGTCAGCAGGCCAAGCAGCAGTGTTACGTAGCAAACTGTTGTGTTTCACATCAATTCTCTGCTATTACCCTTCCTCTTTCTTTCTCATGAATCAGTTATTGTCTGTAAATTGATCTTGCTAGGAAAGAGCCGATGGTTTTCCTACTAGATGGATGTATATTTGTGTGTATGTGTACACATAATTTGCAGGTTTGGGACTCCAGTTTCTGGAGGCAGGCACAAGTGCTTATGTCCCATTTGAACAGAGACCCCAGGGAAGATGTATTGCATGTGCAGTCCAGCATTATGATGTAAGTTTGGATGTTGTCTCTATAACTTGAATATATTTGGTTGGGAAGAAGAAAAAAATACCTGCTCACCTGGTGAGGGGAGTAAATTACATGTGTGAACACAGTGGGGAAGGAGAAAGCCTGGGTACAGCACAAAGCTGTATGGACCAGGATGTGGTAGCCACAAGTGTCTCATTTAATAATGGAATGCCTTGATTAAAAATGTGACTGTGTGTTGGAATGAGGAAATCTGGTGTAAAAAAATGAGTCTTTGTGCCTTCCACTAGAAATAATGGGAAAATGTCTACCAGGCTGTCACCTTGATTATACAGCCAATTACTCAGTTACGCTGAGGGGATGAGGAAACTATAAAGAACAAAGAATGAGCAGCTTCATCTGCCCTGAATCCTCCCATAAAGTGTTTTTGCTCTCTCTCATGAAGGCTCTCTGGAATGAAGCTGCAGAGCACAGGCAGCAGACCTTCAAGAGAAAAATGTGGGCATCCAGTCTTGAGAAATTCCCCATTTTTTGCAGGCTAATGCCTATTTAAAATGCTTATTCAAATTACGTGGCTCTTTCCAGTGAAAGACAGCTATTTTACCTTAAATTTTATCTCATGGCCAGTATAAATCAGTATATTTCACTGATTGCACTAGGGAACAAATTTTTAGGCCAGCCAGTCATTTGGGTTTCCAGGGTTGTGGGTGTTGGGTCATGAATTATCATCTTCTTCAACCTGATAAAAGTTTTTTGGCCACAGGAGCATTTCTGGTGTAACTAACTGCCTAAATACTGAACGAATGGAAGCAGCTTGGGTCAAATGAGTTCTTCATTAGGATCTCAGAGGAGAGCCTGTTGTTTTAGGACCTCAGAGGAATGAGCAGAATATCGGACATTTGTGTATTCTGCTCAGGGAACTGTCAGCACAGCACACACTGATAAATTCATATGAGCTACTCTTCAATAAACTGTTAGGAAGGCCAAATGATTAATAGGTTGATCTGTTGAAATTGTTAGTTTCCTAAAAGCATGACTGAGTGGAGTCATTTCTTACGGTACAAGGAGCTGTTATTAACATTCCAATAGCTGTTTTTCGTTAAAGACATCTGTGACTTAGAACTGTGAAAACTTGTTTGGTTTTACATTTGTGTCTTAAGTAAACAAAACACTGCGTTTGTATAGCCAGCACATGTTTCCTTTAAGGGTTTGCTTTCAAGGCAGTCAAAGCAAAATACGTTGACTTGTGGCAAATGCAGCTCATGGACTTTTGTCTCCTGTGAGGACAATGTGAGCTGGGGAGACTTTGGGTTCCTTCATGCAATGTTCCTTTTCCATGCTAAGATGCAACTCTGCTTTTATACAACATGTGGATGCCAGGCATTTGGGAACTTGCTTTTTTTTGGCAGCCATATTTCTAATGTGCAAACACTGCAGAAATGTTTTTCCCTCCCTCCCCACAGTGCCAGATATGTGCTTCATGTTTGTATCTCTTTCTCCAGTTGCTGGAGAAACCAAATCAGAACTGTAATTAACAGTACATTCCGCCTCAACAAAATAATTTTTTTTTTAAACTGTCAGCAGCCCGAGCATGGGGCAACAAATGGGGCAAGGAAATGGGATCGTGCAGTGGTTAAAGACCTATTTACCCTGAACAACCTGAGTTTAGTGAACTGGTGAGTTGCCTGGGGTTGACTTTACAAAAGGACTTGGGTCCTCAAGGCTGAATTCTGTGCTGCTGCTGAGGTGACATCGTAGCCACATCACTGATGGTTTTTGTAAAATCTGTAGTTGTCATACAAGAAGCAGAAACTGCTCAAGTATCAGTTTGAAACCATCCATCCTTCTTTCCACCCAAGAGCACTAATAACTGGATGCAGCTGAGGGCCCCTGTTGCCTGCTCTCTCTGGTGTAGGACCAGCTGAAGGAGGTCCTCACTTCTGAACCTGCATCTCAGACAGATGCCCCTCATCCTGCATGATAGAGTTTGGAGAGAAAGGGCACTCTTAATATGCTGAAGCTGTTACCTTTGTGGAACTAGCAAGGGACAGTGATGTTTAGCAGCATCACATAATAATTTAGTTTTTCCTTCTTTAGAGAAATTTGGCTTCCTTTCTCCCAGGAATCTGCAGTCTTAGGCTGGATGACAGAGCAAAAAACAACCCAAAACATCAGCAACACCCTATGGAACTCCACCAAAGAGAGAAGCCTCAGGTCTTCACACCATGGTCACAAGAACTGGGAGATCCTCACAGAGGTCTTTGGACAGGAGAGCTGCCTCCTGCTCAGGCTGAAGTAGTGAAACCCCCTCAGTGTGCCCACAGAGGAGTCCTGTCAGGCTGAGGCTGGTTGAGGGTAAGGAGGAGAGGATTGAGGGAACTGTTTGTCTTTAAGAAAGAACTGGCACTTTACAAGAAATTGTGTCACCCTCCCCTGTGTTCAGGGAAACTAATATTTAGGATAAGAGGTTGGGACCCTCCAGACTTTGTTGTAGCAAGGCCTCTATACACTTTGAGAATATACAAACTGCACAGAAGAATCCATCACTTAGGTCAAAGGGAAAGAGCAGTAGCAGACAGAGTGAATTTCTTGCAGTGCTGGGCAGGACACAGATGGGAAGCTGTTCTCCTGGTGTGGGAAAATGTTTTTACTGAAACAGATGAAATTACTTTGAATTTTCAGTTACCAGCAAACAGGATGATTTCCCCAGCAGATGGGATGTCTCACTTCATACTAATTTTTAGTGTGTCAGTATTCAGACCCCACTTAGTGCTCTTGGTGAATCATGTTTGTAAACTGTACGGTCCAGCTATTTAGATATTGGGCAAGGCTGTCATCCTTCTATATGCTGGAATCCTAGAAGCTATTGAAAGAATCTGAAATTTCCAACAAGAGACTATTTTATAACCTACAAATCCTACTAATATCTCTCAGGTTCATCTGCCATCCTTCCCGTTTCCTTGGGTGCAGTCTTAGATCATGCAGTAAAATGTACACAGTGACCAGCACAAACTGGGAGGTACCACATGAGCTAGCTAGAAGGTACTGCAGCATGTTTTCATGCTGCTAATCTGAATTAGATGTCTATCCAGCTCTCTCCAAACACATGTGCTATCTACTTCCATGCTTTTGACTGACTGAAAACTGTATAAATGTAAAGCATATGACATCAGGGCTGCCTGAGGGGAGGAGAGCCTTGGCTCCAGTTTGGCAATCCTTTTCCATTCCTATGCCTCCACTAGCCAGATTCCCACTCTTAGCAGCCACGTCAGGGAGTGAATACAGTCAGTCTGTGGCTGCTGACAAAAGGACCACATCATGATGCTCTCATCCAACACCCTGCCCATGGATCAATCCTGGCCCGCAGAATTAGTTATGAAGCAGCCACTCCAAAAAATAAGCAGCCACTGTTTAAAGCACAAGGGCTCGGTTCTTTTCTTGCTCAGAGCAGAGGAGAAAACCTACCAGTCAAGGACTCAGGGTAAATGGAGCTGGCAGGGCCTTCCTGAGCCAGCAGACAGCTTCAAACAATGGTCCTGAGCAGCGCGTCCTGCCCTCAGTCATCGCACCAGGAGACTTTGCCACTGAGTCCCACAGAAACAATGTGAATGGCCACGTTCAGGGCTTCACTGCTGATTATTTTAGCAGACAGGATGGGGACAGGGTAGGAATGAGCCCCATATGGGAAGTGGGAATTGCATGGTAGGAAGTAAGGAGACAACGGAGAAAAAATTAGGGAAAGGGGAAAGAAACAAAGACGGAGGGAAAGAATAAACCCTCAAGGGCAGACATGATGGTGATAATAAGGTACTTGTTCTTTATCTCTGGGTGACACCGGACACAGCATGGCAAGAACAGAGTTATCAGGATGGAGATAACTGGACCATTTCTTCCTCATTGCATGTTTTGCTTGTCTGTTGTTTCCGTATCACTTGGGGAGAATTGTTCTCTGGCTGGTGGACACAAACTGCCCTTCCAGGCCATGAGCTGTGAGAAAACATCTCCTTTCAGCCAGGCTGAGATTAGGCCAGGTCACCTGTGCTCTACCAGAGGGCATTTATTGGTTGTCAGTGTCTTAGGATCAGAAGATTCATCTCCTGAAGATAGACAGCTGTCCTCTACCTCTCTGAAGGGAACCAGATTCCCATCTGTTCTTGGGGGAAATGAATCACACCCAAAGGATGGGTAGAAAGGAGCATGTGTGCTCCATGTGGGATGTGCCTGCACTCCTGGGTGTGTCAGATTCCCTGCTCTGTTAAGCTGAATAGTGAGTCACCTCCACTCCAGGTGTCAGATGCTTAGCTATGTTTCATTCTTCCAAGAGGCAGCAAATTACAGCTCTGAGAATGCCAGACAGTACATCTGTACTAGTAAATTAAATGAACCCAGGGGTTTTCTTGGACACTGAGGCCAGCTAGCATTGAACCACCCATGTTCATACTCGTTACGCTAATTTCTGCAGGATGCCTGGAGCTGTGTGCACAAAACTGTGCAAGAGACACTTCTATTTGACAGTACATGGCAATATTCAGTTTTCTAGTACAGAGCAGTCTAGTTCCTAGATTACCTCAGACATATCACTTTCTTACAGGACCTGTATATGTACTGTTCTGCCCTGCCATACCCACAGCACCTCTAGCTGGTGCCCCAGCTACTCACCCTGGAGCAAATCAAAGAGTAGAAATGTCTTTGCACAGCCCAAAGGGATTCAGCAGCATTTCTTCACCCAACTGTTTCTTGTGTCTCATGAGCCCTAAAAGAAAAAGGGATTACACAGCACTGCAGGGTGAGGGACTCTGGTTGTTCCTGTCAAGAAAAAGAAAGGAGAACTTCAGGTTTGTGTCAGCAGTTGTTGGGATTGACAGGCATCTGCTATTGCACAATGGGGAAGCGTCCTTGGCATTGCAGGCAGGCAGGATGTTTACTACTGGGGATTCACAGAAACTATCAGAAAGGGTTGTGATAAGTGGATCTGATACATTTTACAACCCTTGAGGGCCTTTTCCTAATTTGCCATGTGACTTAACCAACCTGTTATTGTCCTCTAGTGCTTGCCACATATTGATGGCACTGACCTTGAAAAGCCCATGGCCTAATATGTTGAATGATATTATTGTGTGTGGAAAGACAACAGAATTCTAGGTCAGAGACTGGAGTGGGACGTGTGAATGTGGGACTGAACAAGCTGGAGTCTATTTCCAAGTGCCAGTTTGTGCAGGCCAAGTTCTCAGAAGCATTCCTGAAGTGATACCTAGACACTTGTGCAACTGCCACTGTAAGCCAAGAGAAGCAACTGATTTGCCTTCTCTTGAACCATGTAAGCCTGAGCTGCTGCCAAATCCTGCAGCACAATGTAAGCTGTATCTAGCTCAGTCACGATGAAGTCTTGCAAAATTCCTGGTTTTTTTTTACAGAGAGAGAAATGGGAAGGATGCTTAATAAAGTTGTGTAAGATTGCAGGGCATAGCAATGGCAGAAGGAAGCACATTAATCAGCCAAGCCCCTGCTCTTGCTATTTCAGATGGGGTTTTCCAAATTGGAATGTTTGAGAGGGGGTCACACTGTATGAGAGGCATTGTCCTGGGATCATCTCCCTCTTTATGGTGTCTCTCCTTGGTTTTTCATCACCATTGCAATAAACACTGGCCTAAGAAGCCACTTCCTCTCCTACTCACAGTCCGTGCAACTGAGAGTGTTTCTTTATACAGGAGAATTTGACTTGGAAGTGTTTTATGTTCCAATCTTGCTGCAGCTTCTGGGTAAAATGCAAGCATCAGGTTAGAAGGCAGCTTTCCATGTGCTTCCAACAAAATAGCCAGTTCATGCACCTTTCAAATCAAGGCTGGACTTGTCAAATCCAGGCCTGGCCAGCATGGGTTTATGAAAGGCAGGTCCTGCATGACAAACCTGATCTCGTTCTGTGACAAGATGACCCAACTATTGGATGAGGGAAAGGCTGTGGATATTGTCTATCTAGACTTTTGGAAAGCATTTGGCACTGTAGAATTTTGGAGGTTTTCAACACAATTCTGCTGCTTTGCATATTGAGACAGCTACACCATTGCAGGATACAAGTCTACATCTAAATGTCCATCTATTCTGGAGTCTGGAGTCTTGCAGGAAGCCCATAGAATTCTTGTGGGAAAACTGGCTGCTCATGGCCTGGATGAGCATCTCGTCTCTTGGATCAAGCACTGGCTGGGTGGAAGGGCCCAAAGAGGGGTCAGATGTGGGCCCAAATGGAGCAGTGGAGTTAAATCCAGCTGGCAGCAGGTCACAAGTGGCATTCCTCAGGGCTCAGTGATGGGACCATTTCTGTTTAACACCTTTCTGGATGATCTTGACAGGGACGTGTATCATCAGAGTGCATCATCACATCTCCATCACACCTGGAGAATTGTGCCCACTTTTGGACACCTGAATATGAGAGAGACATCAAGGTGCTGGAGGTGCTGGAGCAAGTGCAGAGGAGGGCAACGAAGGTGGTGAAGGGCCTGGAGAAGAAATCTTACAAAGAATGATTGAGGGAGCTGGGACTGTTTAGTCTGAGGAAGAGGAAGCTGAGGGGAGACTTCATCCTTCTCTATAACTACCTGACCTGAAAGGACACTGCAGAGAGGCTGGTGCTGGTCTCTTCTCACAGGTAATTAATGATCAGCCAGGCAGAAAGGGACCTGGGAGTCTGGATTGACAGGAAGCTGAACATGAGCCAGCAGTGTGCCCAGGCGGCCAAGAAGGCCAATGGTCACTGGCCTGGATCAGAAACAGTGTCACCAGCAGGTCCAAGGAGGTGATTCTGCCCCTGTACTCAGCCTGGTGAGGCCACACCTCGAGTACTGTGTTCAGTTCTGGGCCCCTCAGTTCAAGAAGGATATTGAGGTCCTCGAACAGGTCCAGAACTGAACACAGTACTCGAGGAGAGGCTGAGGGAGCTGGGGCTGTTCAGCCTGGAGAAGAGGAGGCTCAGGGGAGACCTCATTGCCCTCTACAACTACCTGAAAGGAGGATGGAGCCAGGCGGGGGTTGGTCTCTTTTCCCAGGCAACTCTCAGTAAGACAAGAGGGCATGGTCTTAATTGTGCGGGGTAAGTTCAGACTGGATATTAGAAGAATTTTTTCACAGAAAGGGTGAACAAGAGGGAATGGCTTCAAGCTGCAACAGGATAGGTTTAAGACTGGGCATTAGGAAAACATTTTTCACAGAAAGAGTGGTCAGACACCAGAATAGGCTGCCCAGGGAGGTGGTTGAGTCCCCATCCCTGGATGTGTTTAAGGGTCATTTAGATGTGGTGTTGGGGGATATGGTTTAGGGGAGATCTTTGTAGAGTAGGGATGGTGGTTGGACTGGATGCTCCCAAGGGTCTTTTCCAATCTGAAAGATTCTGTGATTCTATAGGAAACCACTGATTTATGAGGTATGTAACTCCAGTAACACTGCTCTAGAGTATGTCAGAGAAGACTTCTTCCTGCAAGACTCCATAATAGATAGACATTTAGATGTAGACTTGTATCCTGCAATGGTGTAGCTGTCTCAATATGCAAAGCAGCAGAATTGTGTTGAAAACCTCCAAAACACATGGAAGGAGAAAGTAATTTTTTCAGACCAGGCATTGGACAGTGCAAAGATGATGCTGGTTCAAAGGGGTTTTCCTGCCTTGTGGTAGAGCTGGGGAAAATTGTCTCAGAAAAGAGGGAAGAAAAGTAATTCTGACCACATTGGTTGGTTAGAGGTCTGGATTTCAAGGGGACTGAATGTTCATTCTTAGCACTCTGGGAACAATATGGTTCCCAGATATGGCTTAGGGGAGAACTTTGTAGAGTAGGGATGATGGTTGGACTTGATGACCCCAAGGGTTTTTTCCAACCTTTAAGATTCTGTGATTTCTTGTGTGCAGAGCTCAGGGGTTGGCCTGTTTGGGGGAACATGAACTAGGCTGAAACAGTCACTGGTTTCCTCCTAGCACAAGACATCCAGTTTGATCCTTTTTGGAAAGCCGTCAGGATGCCATAGCACCTGAGAAGCTTGGAGGAAATGGGACAGTAGAAATCCTCTGCAGGCCCAGATCTGGGGTCAGCAGTGCATACACCACTGTTACCATGCAACGCCATGGTGAGAGCCATGGTCCTGCCACAGGTATGACTGGGGAAGACCTTTTCCAGGTAAATACACCCCTTGCCCCCGGCCTGGGTGGAGACCCTTGGTCTCCTCACCCACACCAAGGGAACATCTGGGAGTGACAGGGCATTGTGCCTCAGCTAATGCTTGGTCCAACCATGGAGTCGTTGTCTTGGGCTCCTGCAGGCACAGGAATCTGCCTGTGCTTCTCCAGAGGGATTTATCATGTTCCCAGCGGCTGGTGCACTGACTGACTGTGATCCAGCCAGTGGTCCCAGGACCCCTCTTGCAGGTGTTCCCCACTGAGACCATATTATCCCCCTTCTGAAGCTGACTGAAAGCCTTGTCTTCATCATCCCAAATGATAATCCACCTTCTTCTTCTTTGCTCTGCCTTGGCCACCTAATAGCCAAAATCTGGACTGGATGTGTCCATTATGATATCCAACATCTGAGATTTCAAAAGGTGTTTGCAGCATGGGCAGGAATTTATTTCACTGGGGTTTGTCAAAATGTGCTTCAGAGCGCCAGCTAGAAATTCCTGACTCCTGTGAAGAAGACAAAAGGTAAAAAAAAAAAAAAAAAAAAAAAAAAAGGAAACCCAAGCAACAGAAACTATTGGATACCATACAGTTTTAGGCTGGAAAAAATCTGCTGAAATTTCTGTTTCTCGGTGGAACCAGCAGCCCTGCCCGGTCCTGCAGGTGAGGGGCGGACCAGCAAGCAAGGGGCGGGCAGCGGTGTCCCCTCCGCCCCCAGGGCCTGAGGCCTTCGCCCAGCACCGGCACCGCCGGGTTTCGGGTGGGCGGTGGCCGCTAGGGGGGTACCGAGGGCCGGTACCGGCGGCGAGATGGGCCGGGCCGGGCCGGGTCGGGTCGGGTTGGGTTGGGTTGGGTTGGGTTGTGTTGTGTTGTGCAGCCGGGGGGGTAGCAGGAGCCCTGCACCCACCTTGCCGCCCAGGCAACTCGGCGGCCCCGGGCAGAGGGAGGTTTTAGGGCGGTTGTTACCCATCCATGGGCTGTGGGGGGTTGGAGGCTCAGGGGCACCCCTGGTGCCGAGTCCTGAGGGCTGTGTGAGCAGCCAGGGACACCAGATGTCCCGGTGCTGAGGAAATAAAGAGACCAAAGGCATCTGAGTGATGCCATCAGCCTCCGTTTCCTCAGGAAACGTTGGTAAGCTGCGAGCAGCCCGCAGCGAGAACCTCCCTTCAGATGTAATCTTTTCCCTAGGAAATGGACCCTGGGATTCCCTGGCACCTCCTCAGAGTGCGTACGGCTGGGAGTAATTTAGGCAGGCGGTGGATGCTGATGCTTCTCCAAACCTTGGCGGTGAGGCCGCTGGAGCCCTGCAGGGAAATGAGGCCCCCAGAGCCAGGGCTGAGCTCAGCTCCTCTCTGCTTCCCCCTTTTCACCCTGTGAAACCCTCTTTCCACCCTGCAGCCACAGGATGGTTCCCCTCAATATCGCCACAAGGATGAAAACACCTGGAAGTCTGGAGGGAAAACGACCCGGTTCCCTCCTGCAAAACAATTGCCCAGGCACTGCTGACTGCAATTTGGGGAGCGCAGAACAGAATCTCTCCCAAAATGACAACGTGTGGGATGTGTTCAGAAGCCAGTGTAGTCAGTGTCTTCTTGCAAAACTTTATCCGCTAACATCCTTTTCTGTCAAAGTGATCAAAGCTGATAAATCGGGAGGTTTTCAGCTTGGCAAAGGCAAATTTGCTGAAGTGACATATAACCTGATACCCCAGATCTGCTCTGTGGACAGCACGGGTACCCTGGACATCACCCAGATGTACACACTTTGTGTGGGGGGGTTGGTGTAAAGTAAGTGAGCCAGAATCCTGGCAGAATGTCCAAACGTACTTTTTCTCAAACTTTAGTGCCAGCACGTGGTCTCTGATCTTTCAGTACGTGGAGACAGGCTAATCCCATCTCTGTCAGGAGGCCACAAGCTTCCAGACGTCAATCTGAAGTGGCAGTCCCTAAAGAGAAGGGTCTATTTTTACAGTGGTGGTGTGGACACAGTGATGCTGCTTTTTCTGGCAATGCTGGAGAAATTCCTCTTGCCAGCACTGGCCACCTGCACACAACAATAATAGCTGATGACTCAGGACAACAGTCTTTGTGACACTTCCATCTCTCTCACAGTTGAGTCACCGGCCGGGATGGGATGGGCCCAGCTGGGGAAGCAATGTGCAGGATGTGTCTCAAAGTACACAGCCAAAGCAGACAGGTCCTTTCCACAGGACTGCAGGCAAAGAAATATGGCTGATGCGAACCAGACTAACTGTAGGACCCCAGAAAGGCTGTGTAAACCAAGGAACAGGGCACAGGGACTGTCTGTCCATCTTCCTCCAGCCTTGTGCCATGGCCCCTGGAGGGCAGAGGCATGGCACCTGCTGTATAGACTGTGGGTGGGTGGATGGATGCACTCAGGAGCACATTTACTCATGAGAGGAAGGGTAATTGTGTTTGCCAACACCTTAATCATCCCACTGCCCTCCACTGGCTCCGGGAATAGCCGTAGTTAGAATAATGGCACTGGAGTGTTTGCAATTCCTGCTTACCTGAAACTCTCTAGGAAAAGTCCTAGAGAGAGTTTTTTGTTCACTTCTTCAGTACTCTCCCTGTTCAGGGATTATTTTGGGGCAGCATAAAGGGTGTGTACATGTCCTAAGGGTGCATAATGCATTTGGAGTTCTTTAATGTTTTTTTTAGCTTGAAAATGTTGGGGTTTCTAATGTGTTATAAGGGTGTTTTCTGCAGTTCTCCCCTTTTTCTCTTTGTTCTTATATTGTGTAACATCACTCTAACCCTGCTTTTTCATCTAGAAATTATACTACAGAAAAAAACGCACTTCAGCATTATGTTATGCAAGCGTAACAATTAATTAATAAATGTAATTAATTAATTAATTAATCTATTGAGGAAAACAGAAATTCAGCTAAACATGTAGAAACTGAGGGCTCAAGTCTGCATTTTCTTACTCCGTTATCAGTCCAGGAATGATACCAACAACTTGCATCAGAGTGGAGTTAGCTGCAGAGAACAAGTCCTGGGTTTTCGTGTGTGTAAACATGCATTTTTCAAAGTATTGATCCTACAAAATACGTCCTCAGATAACCCAGACTCTAGCATAATAATGCCTGCAAAGTCAGGAGTGGGAGCAATGAAGAGCTGGATGAGGCAGGGCTGTAGTACCATGTGTAGCCCATGGCAAGATGAGTCTGTAGAAGTGGGTGCACACTGGAGCAACCCAGTGGTGCCATCCATGTGATGCAGACCTGCCTGTGGCACTGGGCTGGCTTGGCCAGGGGTAGCAGATGAGCTGGAGCATCCTGGAGCTCATATGAGCTCAGCTCCCATGGGCTTTTCCAGCTCTGGATACCCACATCCTCACCACGAAGCCAAGTGGAGCTGTTGTCCTCACACCTCATTGCATCTGTAGCTACAGGCAGCCTTGTGCAAGGCAAAGCAGCCCCCAACCCATACTGTACTATACTGACAAGGCCCTGGGGAGGATTTTGGTCAGGTAAAGAATCTCTGACTGTTACCTTACTTCTTAAACTCAGTTCTGAAGTGGGGACTTAGGGTTCAAATTGTGGGACTGCTGCCTTGATCATTCAGCCCTTCGTTCAGGTCCCACAGCAGGAGATGTGACACTGAACCAAGGGTGGCATTTATGAGCTGGACCCCCCCTCTGCCTGACTCCATGGAGAGTAAAACCATCTCAGTTTTTTTAGATACAGGAAAGTTGGACAACATCTTACGGTTTCTCAAGCCAATCTGTGATTTTTCTGTCTTTTTTTGTCCTTTGAATTATTATTCTTTTAAACAAATGGTTTCTATTCTGGTTTAATTTGCATTTTAGGCTGAATTTTGTGATTGTTTTTTGATTTTACTTGGATCTGACACAAATCTCTGATTCCAAGTGCCCCTGGGGTTAACAACATGAGGCAGCTCTCATTTTAACTGAACGGATTGGGCTGAACTGAAATGTAAACTTTGGACAGGCCAGCTTACTTCCCAGATGTTTCTGTCCATGGTTTTTCAGATGGTCCCACTTCCCAAAAGCAGCTGGGGGATGGTGTCAGTGTGGCAACGTGGCCAGGAATTTTGATGTAATTCCTTGCATATGAAAAGGCAAGAGATGCCCTTCTGGCATTTTTTTGTCAGCCATAATGTGGTCTCTGTGCAGTATTTATCCTAATTGCTCATAGCTAGCATACCAAAAGCAAGGATCAACTCTTTGCTTATAGGATCAGCATGTTTATGTTCTTTTCATTGCCATGGCAGGAGAGTCTGTCTGCCTATGTTACAACATATCCTATCTCTGCACTCTCAAATAGCGGCTTGAACTTTTCAGGACAATCCAAGAAAAAAGCCCCTTCTTCTCAGTTTCTCCCAGATTTTTCCTTGAAATGGAAAGGGACATATTTTGGGTTGTCCTTCTGGCAGCGTTATGCCTCAGCAGTGTGGGGCCAAGTAACAATTAGAGGTGAGCTTTAAAATGTCTTTTCTAAAGCAAATTCCTTGTGCCTTTCCCCCTGCTCTGGCACCAAGGAGAGCATTCTTGCAGGTGGTCTTGCAATGCTGAGGATCAACTTAGCCCTTCCAGGAGCACATTACAACCCAAGTCTCTGTGCATGGAGAGACATTCACCAGCTGCCCCACAAATACATACAGAAGATGGAAGAGGAGATGAACTTGGGGAGAGAAGATTTCCTGCCCCATTATGACAGACAGAATGAAGGATGCACCTTCAACCACAAGGTGAAAATACTTTTTAGTGACCTGTTTTGCTGGAGTAATCTCTGGCTAGCAAGAGGAAACCAGGTGTTAGGACTGCTGAGAGTCTTCCAGCTCCTTCATCAACATGTGATGGGACTCTGAGTTTGTCTCATGGTCTTTTTGGTCTGTGTGTCCCAAAATGAAGAGGAAGGGAGGCAATACTTCCCTTCTTCCCACCACTCTCTTGCTTATTCACAGAGGAGAGGGACAAAAGGCTTTGGGTACAGCATCCCAGGGCCAGCAGGGCATGTGATGCCTCTGTAATATATGCCTCACAATATTTTTATTAGAGGAGTCACAGAAGTCATTGCAAAACTGGGGCTCCTTTTCCAGTTCACCAAGCTAAGGAAATGTTTCTGTTATGGTGCAAGGAGCATTTTCCAAACCCCGGGAATACTCTCCCACCCTAAACTCTTTCCTCTCCCATCCAGTTCCACTGAGCCCACCATAGTACTGGCACAGTCTCTCCACAGTATGTTCCTCTTTCTGCTTCCCCTATGGGGGGATCTCCTCCTGAATGGCACAGAGGAGCAGATCACAAATGTTCATGTTTTAGCAGCAAGGCAGATAAGAAGCAGTAGGAATGCGTGACTTGTTCAGGTCTAGAAGGTTGCCACCTGCAGCCCCAAGCCCTGTGTCATGGTCACCAGAATTGCTCTCCCTGCAAAACCACTGTCCTGACACAGAGCCAGGGAGCCACAAGGCCTCAGTGAGCAGGAGCCTGGAACTGGCTTGTATGGAGGACCTGGCAGGATCTCCATGAATCCCTCAGCTCTCCTGCAGGACAAGGACAGGCTGCCTGGGCTATGATAGCAAATGGTAATTTTCTTTCAGATGTAGGAACCAGCCCAGCCCTTTGATGTTGTCCTCAGCAAAGAACCTGCAAGTGAACCACTCCTCAACCAGAGAAAGGTCACCATATTCTGTATTGTCTATCCATAAGGATGGGGGCTAGCCAGGACACAAAGGGAAGGTTCTCTTTCAGGCCCTGACTCTTTTGAATTATGCAGGTGAGGACAAGAAACTGTAAAACATTGGCACTGCTTTTACAGCTGCCTTGCATCACAGGTGAATTGAATCTTAAGGCTTTGTCTGCAAAACCCCTGGTATCAGGCATGTTTTCATGCTTAAACCTTGCTTTCTCCAACTAAATAAAATAAGTCCTTAACTCAAATTTAGATTTTCTTATCTCAATGCTTGCTTCAGCTTACCCACATCATTCACTGCCGTTCTTGTTCCTTAAGGCAAACGTATGGGAGCTGAATAATCTGAAGGGGAACTGCCCTAACATACGGAGCATGACCAGGAATAGGATTTAGGAGACATCTTGCAAAGAGCATGTGATGTTTCCAGCTGATTTGCAAACCAGTGTGGTTGAGAGAAGTTGCCCTGGGCTCTTTGAATGAACAGCAAGCAAAGCTGGTAGCATTCCTTTGCCAAACTGCACTTTGTCAGGTCTCCAGGGAGGACTGAGCAGGAATCCAGGCAGGATCAGAAAGGTTCAGGTGCCACAAGTGAAAATGAAGGTCACAAATCCAAAGCAAACGTTGCAATGGGAGTGTGTGGTTGAAACTTCAGCATAACATCAGCTGATTTCATGAGGATGAGCACGGAGGTCACCAGCCTGATTGTCACCAGAAAACGTTTGGGCTGCCTTTTGGAGGATGACATGGCTCCTGCCTTTCCCCATTGACAGTCATACCTGCAGCTCAAGTACAGTGGTGAGACACAGGCAGGAGAGGTACTGTTTCCATTGGCTGAACCTCCTTACAGGAAACAAGTGTTTTTCCTTGAAACTGTACAGGCCATTTTTTTTTCCTTCCTTTTTTACAGGAATGGTGCTAAAGTGCAGTCATCCTCTGCAAAGGCCTTTTGTATAAATAGGTCTTGCCCAATCTGATCCCTGTCTGCATTCCGAATCAGATCTGCTGCCTTCAGTAATGAAAACACAGTAAAACTGCTTTTATATTCCTCTGATCTTTGCACAAATAACCAAGGGAGGCTTGAGCACTCTTTTTTTGCCCCTGGGCATCATCAGCAGACTCAGGCATGAGATGAACTTGACAGATGTCATCTAACAGGGGGACTGGCCTGTCCCTGCTGCCCTCAAGCTGACTGACCCAATCTCTTTAAGCACGGGAAGGAGTCAGACTCTTGTCTGGATCCTGGCTCTGTTCCTGCACCCAGTGCTGCACTCTGGAGTGTTGCTTGGCAAATCGATGAGCACCCATCAAATTGTCAGATACTGGGTCTGGGGAGTCAACTATTCAAAACAGAGGAGTTGGAAGTGAAGAGGGAAGGGCATGATGTTTGTAATGCTGGCCTCAACACAGGTGCCAAATTTAGGAGCATGATCTCCTCGACTTCTCACGGGGCTGAGTTGGATGAGCACCTCCGTACCACCCTGGGACCCATGGGTGCTGCCGGTGCAGAAGGGCATGTTTGTGTTTGTCACCTCCCTGTCAGGATGAGCCGGAGGCAGGCTCTGCTCCCCTCCCCCTCCGCTTGTATCCTGTTTTCCCCACGAAGGAAATCTGGGCAAGCGGGGCGGAAGAGCAGAGGGGGGTCCCGGCAGCCATGGCTGGGCTGGGGCAGCAGAGGCAGAACACACTGATGGACACCTGCCCTGCAAGGCCTGCCCATGGCCCTGTCACAGCAGAGCAAGAGCTCCTGGCTGGGGCACCCATCAGCAGATGGCTTTTTCCTCAGGGGAGTGTGGGGACACCAGTCAGAGCTGCAGGGCACGGGAGGTGAAAGAGGCAGAAGATCCAAAGTACAAATACTGCCACAGCCAGGTGTACTTTCCTTGACCCGGTATCTTGCCTTCCTCACAGCTAATCTCTGCCCAACGCTGTGTGGTGGCCATAAATGTGATAAATGGTGGTGCAGCGAGGTCGCCAGCTCCCTGTATGGCAACAAGGTTTTTCAGAAAAAAAAAACAACCCACAATGTTGTGGTGAGGAAAAAGGTGACAGATTAATCATCATGTCAGTCACTCAGGCTGGGAAGGTGACCTCATGGTGTGCAAAGCAAGGGGCAAAGGTGGCATTGCCTACCAGAGGAGGGAGGAAAGTTTCCAGAAGAAAGCACAGGGTTCTTCCAGTGAGCTTTTCCAGTTCCCAGTGTCTCCAGCTGCCATGCTTATCTCTGATGTGGTTCCTCTCCAACCCCAACAGTGCCCTGTGCAGCCTGATACAGCAGCTCCTTGCAAGATGCCCAGGGGTTGGGGCAGCCTTCCTGTGCACTTTCCACAACACATAGTCTCAGATTTTGTACCCATCCCCTCACTCACAAGTTCCTTCACTGAGAGACAAAAAAACCCCGCTGTATATAATACCTCTGGGTTTAGATGACTGCACTGTTTTAATCAGATGCTGTGGAGACCTCTCCCAGAAATACAATTTCTGTGGCTTGTGCATATGTGTAAGTGATGTTTTGTAGCAGCTTGTAAAACCAGCCTTTGTGCTCACTGACTGGAAAGTTACCAGAGACTGACAAAGGAGACAGATTAAGGAAGCCAAATGTTAGCACCCTACTCTCCGTGGACATGTTCTTTATGTCAGACACTGAATTTTTGTATAATTTCTGACAATAATCCATCCCTTGACCAGTGTCATGATGGAAGTGCCCAGAGAAGAAAGCATGGGAGCAAGCATAGAACAGGTAATGTGAACTCTGCTGTGGCCATCAAGAGGATGCATGATCTGAGTAATACTCAGACATGGGATGAGGTGGCAGAACAGACTAGGTGGAGACAGCAAATATTGACTTCCAACATGGAATGGCACAAGCAGGACCCACCCAAGAAGCAGAGAGTGTGTGAGCCTGTGAGAAGCTGGTACACATAACTGTGCTGCAGGGGCATCAGAGGGCTTGGAAAGAGGCAAAGTACAGAAAATCTTTGAAGGGTCAAAGGGAGATGATGAAACTATGGAAGGAAAGTAGGACTGTTAGTGGTGCCTTTTATAAGCCAATTATTGGAGAGGTCTGCCTGATGATCCCTGAAGTCTTGCAGGGTTTGGAGATGCTTCTGGGAGTCATGGCTGAAGAAGGAATCTGGTCCTCTCCCCACTAAGCTCTTGATCTTCTGTGAGAGGAGAGGCCATTTGAGGGGAGAGGGGATTAACTCATTGAGCCCCAGTGAGGATATCAATCAGATCCTTTGAGAAGAAGTCACAGAAAACCCATAGTGATGGATATGAATAGAAACATCCAGCTCGCTGCCTTTGAGACTTGATTTATTTATTTATTTATTTATTTAAGTTTATCAATTCACATACACAGCCTGAATTCTCAGTGCTGTGATTGTGTGAGGCATGAGACACAATCAGATCACAAGAGTCGGATACACTGTCTGTAAGTTGGCTAAATAAGTTCATGACATTGAGACACCAGTTCTGGAAACTCACAGACAGATTTATCTGTAAGCCAAAGAGATAAATCCTTTCATTTCAACAGGATGATATCTTGATCACAGCTGCGGGCTGCCTGAGGTTGTTTGATTTCCAGAGGTAAAACGACAAATCAATTAATTTATTTGGTACTTCAGCCTGATGAAATATCCATCATAGCTGTATCCCCACCCTCAGTGGCTCTGCCTGTGTCCACATGGAAACAGGTCCGGGATGCTGTACACAAGATGAGTATGTGCAGGAAGAGAACTCTTCCCCACAGGAAAGGTATTTTTGTAAACAGGAAGTGTATTCTCCTACCAGATTTACTTCTGCGTCCAGTCCTGGTTTAGGTAGAACTGTCTGATCAAGGAGAAGAAAACAATAAGCTCATTCACAGGATGGCAGAACAAGTTGGAATATGATAGAAAAACACACACCAGCCTGTTTCTATTCTCAGTACTTATTTCAGAGGGGGGGAGTTGTCACTGAGGTCAGTGAGTTTACTAGAGCTGCATTTGGAAATAAAAAAGCAGAGGATGCAGCAGTTTTTAAAAGAAATGGTTATTATAGTAGTGACAACATAACACTTTGTTGACTTCCACGAGACCATCTGTAGTGAGTGGTGCTACAGATCTGCATGAGTTTGCAGGACTGAGGCCAGAAGAGTTAGCAACCACTACATGAGTGTGTCCATCCCTGGCCATGATGCTGTTTCCTCCTCTCCCACTCTTTTGTCCCCTTGAAAGATTCTGCCTTACTCAGCTGATGGGTTGTGCCTTAACCTAATTTTTTTTTTTTTTTAACTTTTATTTGCATTTTTTTGGATGCACAATGCAATGGAAGTAATTATCGAAATCAGAGATAATTCAGCCTCAGACTCACTTGTGCAATGCATCAGCCAGTTCTACCTGAACAGCTCCAAAAGTGGCACATGTTGGCAACAGCAGCCACAGTGAAAAGCTGTGCCCGTGCATGCAGTTTCTCCTCTGTTAACCCTGGGGTGAGCACTCCCACAACTGCCCCTGCTGCTGACCATCAGCCCTCACTCCTGTGCAGAGCATCAGCTCTCATGATGACCCTCCTGTGCTCTACATGCACAAGGCAAAGCCCAGCCAGTTCAAGACCCTGTAAGAACGGGGCCAATGGAGTGACACAGCGAGGGGTTGAGTTATGTGGTTGAAGTGTGGGGAGCTGAGAGGATGATGTGTAGAAAGGCAGTGAGGGAATGGGGAAAGTAAGGATCTTGGAAGATCTGGAGGTGTGTGCATGGAGGGTCGGAGAGGACCAAAGGGTTGGGCCATGACAGCATAGCTGCTGTCCTTGATGATCGTAGAATCATAGAATCATAGAATGGGCTGGGTTGGAAGGGACCTCAGAGATCATCAAGTCCAACCCTTGATCCACTCCCGCTGCGGTTCCCAGCCCATGGCACTGAGTGCCACATCCAGGCTCTTTTTAAATATCTCCAGGGATGGAGAATCCACTACTTCCCTGGGCAGCCCATTCCAATGTCTAAATACTTCATGCAAGCTCAGGAACTTGAGCTGAAACATCACCATCTATTTCAAAGAGCCTTACAAGGAGTCCTGCAGCAATTCTGAGATGTGACTGCATCCTCCCACCCTCCCAGAACACAGGGCAGATATAAAAGTGTGAAGTACCATCTCCAGAGGCCATTTATTCAGGTGAAAAACTCAAGAGAAGATGCTACAGCTGTAAATAGGTAGTCAGTGGGCATGGAAAAGAATCTCAAGGTGTTTTCACCCAGCTGGTACTGCTTTAAACTGGCTTTCCTGGGTTCTGCCAGCAGTGGGGCTGGTAGAGGCAGGAGCTTGATCCAATGTCCTCTAGCCAGAGGAAGCTCACCTTGCACCCTAATGTGAAATCAGTCCAGCCTTTTTCTGTACACTAGACCAAATCAGAAGAACAGGTCTAAATCTTGCTCTTCCTTTTGGCTTCAAAGATGATGAGAGGTATATCTGGATTATTCTTTGTCACTCTGTGTTCATCTCCCAACCTAAGAAGCTTGTTCTATGTAATGATGTAGGAATGCACAGTAATGTAACACAATCTTTGTTGGTACACGTGTCCCTGCATGCACACAGGAATCATATGTGCATGGCTTTACTGCCTGGTGATTTCAGAAGTGCACTGTAAATATTTTGTCCAAAAACAAGCTCTGAGAAAGGTTGGTTATTTCACTGCCTTTCTGGTGAAGTGACAAGTGAAATCCAGATGTGACTGAAACATGAGACAACTCTAACCCATGCTGTGGTGGGTTGGTTTTGGTTTTTTTTTTCTCAAGGTGCTTTTCAGGGCTTCTGGTACCCTCTTCCTTACCCTCTGCAAGAGGTACATGTGATCTCCAGGCCATGAACCTTGCTAAGGGTGCCAAGGCTGCTCTTCCAAAAAAGTTGCAAGTTTCAGCCTGTTTTGTCAGGCCAGTTTCTTTTTAATTTGTTTATGTCTAGACTAGCTTATGACTAGGTAAGTTTAGTGGGAAGGGCTACACATTTCTTACATAGTTCTCCTGATTTACCAACATTTGTAGCCATTTTCCAGAGACACAATGGCATTAGAAACCAAAGCATTTCTTCTGCATTCAGACTGAAGCAGCAAATTACTTTCTTCACCTTAGGCCTCCTGAATAACTCCTCTCTATTTTGCCAGAAGACATCCAAGCCATGCATTAGACTAATTTCCTTGTGTAGTTGGGCCATATCCTGAGCTGTCTCAAACTCAGCAAAGTCCACAGGGCTGTGCTGGATTACATTTGTCAGAAATGCAGGGACTTTAATTTGCTTCTGTCAGCAGAGCTGCAGAAGAGTCAGACCTTGTGATTTGTGCATTTTGAAAAGCACCAAAATACCTTAAAAAGCAAAGCACCAAGATTACTCACTGAGATTTCAGTCACGTGTTTACATACTTATCCCCACCAAAGATAAAAAAACCTCCACATCGATTCATTTTAGAGTAAATTCTGCCCTTATGACTATCTAGGGAAGTGGACTATGCACCAGATGTTGATCTGCACTGCAGGGGAATTGCAGCAAGAGTCACTCTGATTTTATACTGATGTGGCAGATCTGGGCATGGCTTTGCAGGACTCCAGCTGGATGTTATAACTGGATTTATGTACATAGTGTCTGAGGGAGATCTTTGGAGGAACAGATAGTCCTAGATGGGTTTAGAGTACCGGTGTTCCTTCTCAGTTCCTAAGATCCTAACCTCAAAGAGTGGTGATACCACTCAGCCCTGTAACACCCAGGAGAGGAGAGGTGTTAAGAAATCAGGGGAGCAGCTGAGAGCACCATTTATCAAGGGTGCTTTGCAATGCCCCTCTTTTCTCCTCAGTATGAATTGTGCCATAGAACAGTAGGTGCTGTGCAGTCAGAAACTCTAAAGCTTGAGGATCAGCAGTGATGCCACAGTCTGCCCCAGGCCAAACCAGCATTTCCCCAAGCTAGATTTCCCAGCAAACACAAACCAGATCACTCCAGCACTTGAACTTTTTTCTCACCTTTGCACCTCTCACATCATAACAGGATGCAGGGGCTCCCAGCCCTGTACTTGAGGCAGAAACCAGAGACACCAGCCACATTTCCCTCTTCTTGCACTTTCCTATTGCTGGCCATGCCCAATCCTTCTCTCACTGTATCAGGATCAATCTGCACGGAGCCTGATATTTCAGCAGCACATGTGTGGACTTGGGAAGACAAAACTGGAGGTGCATACACTCAGGATACACCTCAGGTACCAGCTCTTTCAGTAAAGAGACACACTAGGTTTCAAGGTATGATGTTGTGCCCTCACATGTAGCATGCACCAGGTATAGCTCAGCCTGCATCAGCTGTTACCAGGAAGTGCTACAGAGCACTTAGAGCTCTGCTTATGCTGTGAAATCCTCTTCTACAGAACTATTTCCCATGTCCAAGGATTTTATCTCTGCAGTCCTCAAAACACTGTGGACTGTGGGTCTAGCCACTGAATTCTTATCTGTAAAAGTTGGTGGTCACTCATAATTAAACCTCCTCTTCTTTAGCTGGCAATTGTCACTAAATAAACAGTGTGCTTCCTCTTACTCTCAATTAGATTAGTGCAAATCAAGAGCAATTCTGGCTCATTGTCAGCTTAAAAGAGAAACTGAAGGCCTGGAATACTTTTATTGTAAGGAGTTCATGGAAGAGCAAAGTGCCAGATCGGCAGCCCTGGGGCTCCAGCATTTATTAAAAAAATGGACTAATTCCCATCAAAGTCCCCGTGCCTACTGTTTCCTATTGAATGGTGCTGCATCTCCCAAAGGCTCCCAGCCAATACTAAATGCTAATTTACTGCACATAGGTAGGTTTTCAGGCACAAGTGGTGCTGCAGAGATTTGCAGAACAGATGCACAGGGATCTCAGTGCTCAGAAAGTCCATGGCTTCGACTGGGGGAGAGCTCAGTCCACCCAAGCCCACCAGGTACCTGTTCTTTCCACCACTATTGGGGCCATGGCCACCCCACTGGAAGGCACTAGACCAAAGTCACCAAATATCTTCCACAGCTCTTCCCAAAACGGGACATGAAAAGAGAAAATCACAACAACAAAGGATGTAGCTGATTCTCTGCACTTATTATTAGAGGAGGAAGGGCTGGGATTAATCACTCCCGCAGAAGCAGCTGTAAAGGATGGAAGTAGTTGATCAAAGTGGACTTTGTTATTCCTAATGTATCATTCTGCTGAGCAATGAGAACTAGCATGGGGCACTAGAGCTTCAAAAGGACTTTAATGACTCCAAGGCTTGAACCAAGGACACTGCTGGAACTAATCGAGAAGGAAATCCAGGGCAAGGTGGAAATGATGGAAATGAGTGCTTTGGTCCGAGGAATTTTTCCACATCTTTCATTTCCTAATTCCATACCTTTGAGGTAGTAAAATTTACAGTGGCAGAAAAAAAATAATAGTGGGACAATAGGAAATGTTCCTCTGTGGGACTGGGCTACGTGTGGCTTGTCTGCACTTGCTTGTTGTGCCACTGCATGAAGGGAACAGAGAGCACAAGGACCCACACTGTTTTGCACTCCCAAGGTCTGACAAAACTGCAGTCCTTCTGCCTCCTTCTGTCCCAGAATAACCCCTCCTATTAATTGTTAAGCAGTTCCAGAGCACCTCTGAGACCTAGGCAGGCTCCCTTTCCTCCTCACTGGCCAAATAGATGCACAACAAGCACCTCCTGCATCCTCAGAGTGTGTAGCCTTGGCATGGCCCCTAATGACAGTAAGTTATATTGTGCTGCTCCTGTGGGCTGTAGTAGTAAGACATGAGTGAGCACAGAGAACCTCTGGATATTGACTGGGAATGGGCCAATGAGGACACTGTCTTGGTCACACTGAACTGCACTGACTTGGTGGAGCTCTGCTGTACACAAACACAGAACCCATGTCTTCAAGGCAGCTCTCATCTGAAGTTGGAAAAGAAATACATGCTGTAAGGGATAACTCGTTAATGACACACCCACTGGGTTCCTCTCTTCTCTTTTTCCTTTTTTGCTTTCTTCTTTTTGTGGAGCAAATAGATCCAAAAGACCATTTCCTACTGAGCAGCACTACCTTCTCTGAGATAGTCAAGGGCATGTCCAGAAGTATGGCTTTGCTCCTGATAACAAGGATGGTATCTTGAAAGAAAGTCAATGAGTGCATTCATATCTATCCAGACTCTATCAGAGCTCATCACGACACCTTCCCTGGGTAAGTGACTTTCTATAACCCTTGACTACCATGGAGACAGGATGACATCTTCGGGGGGGCTTCAATTACAAAGTTTGGTCTGTAGACACAATCCCCTTTCACAGCACTACAGTAAGTTAGCAGCCCTGCAGATCTACACTTTCCTCCAGCCCTACTCAGACAGTAGGTGGTCCATCTGCCTTCAAATGCCTTGTGACTTTGCCTGAGTGACAAAAGAGTAAAACGCATGTCAAACTCTCAGCAAGCAGTATGGCAGGGGTCAATGAGTCCTGAATCAATCATCTGGAGGGATGGGTCCTTCTTCTTCTGACAAAGACCACAGCACAAGGCTTATGTGCTAGGCAGGCACCTCCCCTGCAAGGAGATTTGAGCATATACTGGGTATACTGGCTAGCACTGGAGATCTCAAGGTAGTGCCTTTCATGAGTACTAGTAGGGTTTGGAAGCCTCAGACCTGCTGCTGAGTTCTCTCCTGTTGGCTTTCCACCAAGTCTGTGGGCAAAAAGCTCAGATCTTCCAAGGCATGGTACGGTCACTGTCAGCAACAGCTAAGGAGATGGAGAAGAGCCTGAGGCTTAAGGATGCAGTGTGCTTCATCCTGCTTTTGAGTTTACTGCACAGCTCAGTGTGTGGACATAGTTGAAGCTCTCTTCTGCTCAGCTGAGTGTCAGGCAGCAGCAGTTACCCCTGCCTGATCCACTGCCTTCCCTTGCTGCTCGTACCACAAAACCCCAGAGACACAGAAGCATCAGGTATCTTTGTCATTTTCTCCCTCTGCTTTCAGAAAAGGCCTATTGCTCTGATATGTATATATATATACATATATATATATATATTTTTTTTTTTTGTCAAGAAGAATCCAGTGTGCATTTTGTGGTTAAAAATGAAAGCATTTTCCTCTCATCCCCAAATCCAGCAGCTGTTGAAATGACTGTTTGGTTTTCACAGCCTAAACAGGCAGCAGCACATTCTGGGGAGGGGCAAAGCAAACAAGCCTCTGGAGAAGACTGACAGGATGAGAAATGGAGAGCCAGGACCACATGCCTGGAGAGGGAGTTCGACACCCTGGGTGCTGGTCAGGGAACTTGCATCTTGGCTCTGGCACAGCATGCTGAGTGCTGTGTGGACTTGGGGACCCAGTGGGCTTTTCTAAGTCACATTGTATTGGGTGTGTTGCATGCAGGGCAGGAGCTGCTTGGCACAGAGAAGTAGGTGCATTTGTGATGAAGTGGAAGTAACTGCAGGGAAATAACTGCACTGTGTTTGATTCAGATGGAACCCCGTGAGCTACCTCTGAAGTAGCTGTGCTTGATTGCAGCTTTTTGTGGAGGGATGGAGCCTTGTTCTGATCACAAATCCAGAGCCCTCCTGTAGCAGCAAAGCAGCATGACTCGGGCAGTGTGTGCAGAGTTCTGCTTCTTCCCTCACAGCCTCCTTTTGCAATGGGCAAGGTGAACCTGGCTGCGTGCAGCTGTCTGCATCCCCAGGGATGTGACATTAGCTGGGGCAGGGAACTGCCACGGCTGCATCCCCTTCCTCCTGCTGTGGAGATATTCCCTGGGGGAGCATCTGATTGGTGTCATAAGATCAGAACATGCTGAGTTTCTCGTCTGCTCCTGTGTCCTGCAAATGGCAAAGGAAGGCAGGTGTCTCAAGCCCCAGTGAATTAAAAAATGTGGTGCCTTCTGCTCCTTTTTCCTGACAGCAGGAAGGCTGTGGAGAAAGACTGTCCCACTTGGTCCCACCCTTGGAGCCCTTCTCTTGGGGTCACAGTCAGCAGGCTCTATAACAGACCTCAAAATACCTCAAGTCCTGTGTCCAGTTCTGGGCCCCTCAGTTCAGGAAGGAGATTGAGGTCCTGGAGCAGGTCCAAAGGAGGGCAACCAGGCTGGTGAAGGGATCCAGCACAAGTCCTGTGAGGAGAGGCTGAGGGAGCTGGGGGTGTTCAGCCTGGAGAAGAGGAGGCTCAGGGGAGACCTCATCGCTCTCTACAACTCCCTGAAAGGAGGCTGGAGCCAGGGGGGGGTTGGGCTCTTTTCCCAGGCAGCTATCAGCAAGACAAGAGGGCATGGACTTAAGTTGTACCAGGGGAGGTTTAGGTTGGATATTAGAAGGGATTTCTTCATGGAGAGGGTGATCAGACATTGGAATGGGCTGCCCAGGGAAGTAGTGGATTCTCTGTCCCTGGAGATATTTAAAAAGAGCCTGGATGTGGCACTCAGTGCCATGGGCTGGGAAGCGCAGCGGGAGTGGATCAAGGGTTGGACTTGATGATCTCTGAGGTCCCTTCCAACCCAGCCCATTCTGTGATTCTATGATTCTATGAAAATGCAGCCTTCTACTGGCAGGAGGGGCAGAGCTACCAGGCTCAGCTCCATGATTGTGAATGAATTCTGGCAGAAAGCAGCTTGCACTGATGGAGCAGTGACTCCTTCTGCAAAGGCCCTTTAAACACCCCATGTACCTTGTACTCAGCAGGTAGGTGGGGGGAATTGTGACTCCAGGGATGGGTTGCAGGAAGCAGAGCCCAGCAGCCTCAGGGAGCTCAGCTGAGTGGGTGGAGTGTGGCATGCTGAGAGGGAATTACCTTTGTTTATTTCAGCACCAATGAATTTACAAATTCCATGTTTGGTGATGTCCTCAACTTTGCCCCCCAGTGTCACCAGCACCCCTGCTCTGCCAAAACAAACACAAACCCCTGGTCAAAGAAAGATCGAAGCCCTCCCCTGCAGCAACCACAGGCTCACACCCAGCTTCACACCAGCACCCTGCTGTTTACCACCCTGGTATCCAGGAATCTGCTCTATTTAGGCACGCAGGTTGGATAAACAGTTCCACTGCAAAGCAGGCAGGTAACTCCATCACATGGGGAGCACCAGAGTCCCAGCTCTCCTCTCCATGGGCAGCCCAGCAGAGATGGGTGAAAATGGAGGCAGTGCAGCACAAGCAATATTGCTGTTTATTTATTGGGCACTCAGCAAGGCTGGAGTTGGTTCTCAAGCAAACATATGGACCTTTAAAGGTTGCATCCTGGTTGGAAGCTGCATTGAGGGAGGCAGAAGCATCTCTGCCTCTCAAAGCTGGAAGGCTGTGGGACAGAAACTTTTTTACATGCCTAAGGATGCCCAGTCTCACACCACCTGGATTCCTGTGCATTTGGAAGATAAGTAAAGCTGATAGAGGTGATTTATTGCCAAAGTGCTCCCATGAGCAGTGGAGCTGCATGACAAGAGATGTTTGCTTGGATTTTAGAAACATCTTTCTGTGAGGTAGTCATATTTTTCTTTTTTAACTTCAGGGGTGTGAGGGCACAGCACGAACTGCATGAAAAAGCCAGGGGATCCCAAGCAGAAGCTGGTGGAAACAGGGAGAACAGGCAGTGAAGTGGGAGAGGAAAGCAAATACAGCCAAGAAAGTTAATGCTGTTGACAAATTAAGACAAGACCAGATGGATCAGCTTAGCTGTGTGTCCTAGGCTGAGCATAATGGAAAATATTAATTTGGGGTCCATTTGGCAAAGGCCAGGCTTTATGCAAGTCTCTCAGTATGAAGGGTACTAGAGACCCTTCCCATCATCTGATCAGGGCCTGGAATCAAGATAAAAGCTTTAAAATGGTGGCTGTTTCACGGTCTGCTGGCTGCCCACCCTGCAGGGCAGTTTCCCTAGCACACTGCCAGCAAAGCACAAAGGGACATTTCCCAGGAGAGTTCCTGGTCTCACAGCACAGCATAAAAAAAGAGGATCAAGAAAACAACTGCTAGTTTCAGCCGGACTGATGAAATCCTGTCACTGCTGGGGAAGTCCTGGTGGACACGGCACAGCAAGTGGGTCTTTGTGGCAGTGTGGAGCAGTGCTGTGATCAGTCTGGGTGTCAGTGCTCAAGACACTGGCTGAGGAGCAGTCACCAGTGTGATGACAGAGAAGAAAAAGGGGCTACAGAGGCCTTTAGGAGCTGATGTTTCTTTCTCTGCCCAGAGACAGGTGTTGAGGGTGTGAGGCTCAGAGAGATCACAGCTGTTTTGAGTGCAGCTGCAGGTATTTTGAGTGCAATCCTCCAGGTATGCCCTCAGGTTTGGTTTTGCTGCTGCCTTTTACAGGTACTGCCTGTTCTGGATTGTCAGGGCTGAATGTGGTCCATTGGTAGGAACACCCAGTATGAACTGTGACACTACTTGTCATCACTTTCTTTTCTGGGCCTGCAGAGGACACATGCCACCCATGCAGCCCACCTCTTCCTAACTCAACTTTTCATAGAATCATAGAATTAGCCGGGTTGGAAGGGACCTCAGAGATCATCAAGTCCAACCCTTGATCCACCAGAGCAATTGCTAGACCAGGGCACTGAGTGCCACATCCAGTCTTTATTTAAATGTCTCCAGGGACGGAGAATCCACCACCTCACCGGGCAGACCATTCCATTGCCTGATCACCCTCTCCATGAAGAAATTCTTTCTAATATCCAACCTAAATCTCCCCTGACACAACTTAAGACTGTGTCCTCTTGTCTTGTTGAAAGTCGTCTGGGAAAAGAGCCCAACCCCCCCCTGGCTCCAGCCTCCTTTCAGGGAGTTGTAGAGAGCGATGAGGTCTCCCCTGAGCCTCCTCTTCTTCAGGCTGAACAGCCCCAGCTCTCTCAGTCTCTCTTCATAGGGCCTGTGCTCGAGTCCCTTCACCAGCTTGGTTGCCCTATGCAACCTTTGCTATGGCCTGCCCTGAGTGACACTGCCAGGCTTGCTGCTGCAGTGTTCCCTCAGCCTTTCCAGATAAACTTAGAGAGATTAATATTCATGTGCCACAGGGCAGTTGCTGAGTGATTCCCACAACATGCCACACAGTGAAAGCCCTGGTCAAGGAATCTCTGACCCATGCCATTTGCCACCCAGATCTCAGCTGGCAAAATAAGACCAAGTCTCCTGTGACCATGCTGGTGACAGACCCTGAGCCTTCAATTCTGGAGGCTGAGGAGCTGCAGCACTGTATGAGCAACTCCAAGACCAGGTCTGTGCTGTTCCTTGTGCAGTCTCTTCTTTGCCTGGAAAGAATGAGACCGGTGCTGCTGCCTGCCTAAATGCTACCTCAGCAGAGCAAAAGGGATTTGGGCTGCTCAGCCTCAATGCAAGGATGCCCCAGTTTCAGGGTGCAGGGGCACACAGCACCCCTGACCATCAGGCTGCTGATGAAGGAGGCATCCCAGAGGTGATGGGATGCTCTGAACACGCTGGGTTCAGACCAAAGCTGCTTGCCCTGGAGGCAAAGAGGGAGCCTGCTGCTGTAGCAGGCACATTGGTATATCTGATACCTAAAGCAGGGTCTTGCTGCAGAGAGAGGGAGAGGGTCACATGCTGGGTTGTATTTCAGTGTTGCACACTGGTTTCCTCTCTTATCCCTTGCTCTGCAGCACACCCCCAACACAAAGGCTTTGACACCAGGTGATTATCTGAAACTGGAGACACATGATGCATCTCTAGTTACAGATATTATACCCAAGCCTTTGCTCTCACTGATCATGAGCATGTTATCCCGTAGTTTGTTTTTTTGTTTGCTTACATAATTAATGCAGTGAAATGAAAATACTGTCCACATAACTTTGAGGGCGTCAGGTGACCAAACATAACTATTATTCCATTTTAAAGTGACAGTTGCGTGAGGTACTCTTCACTTTTAATTATTTATGCTTTGAACATGGCATAGATACACAAATCTGCTTGGGGCTTCTTTCACTATCATCTATTGACTGTTTCTGGATCTTAGGCTTTCCCTGTGTTGGAGTAGGAATATTCATCACCTGCCTGAGCTACACAGCTGTTGCACATCTGTTTAACAGCTTTTACTATTTGCAGAACATTTGCAGTTTTAAATAAGTAAAGCTTTCAAACTGAATGCTTGTCATCTTGGTCAAGATGGCTTCCCCAAACTCTGCTGCTATAGAAGGAGTAGAAGAGAAGTAACAAAAAAAGAAGAAAGGAAGAGAGAAGCAAGCAATCAAGAAAGGAAGAAAGAAGGACATGGGCAGCTAAACTGAGCAGCATGCTATCTCACAGTTTATTAACATTTGATTAGCATAATGAATATTCAGACCCATTATTATCTTATTGTTCCTCTTTGAATAGTATATTAAGTATGAGAAGTTTCTTCTGTGGGATTTTTCATTGTAAATTTTGCCCCTGGAGAAATGATTTCTCTTTATCAAGAGTCTAGGGTGAAGGGTATGGGGGTTAAAAAAAAAAACAACAAAGTGAACAATTTCTATCCTACATCTATAACTTACAGGGGACTGCTGACCAGGCACGGTTTAAAAACACACCTGTGCTCTCTGTCTGCTGTTATCTTTATACAGCAACAGCCCTACATTTCAACGCACCAATATCTAACCCGATAAAGTTAAATTCATTTTTCAAGATTATTTAAGAGGTGGATATCAAGCTGAAATGCCACCGTCTTGGAGCCAGGCCAACTTCTGCCGGGGCTGAAATGCAGATCAGCAGAACCTTCCTCTCAGCCTCGGGATTGCCCTGAAGGGGCAGAGCTGGAAGGGGATGCAGAGAATTGCTGCTGAAAGCTGCTGGCTCCCGGGATGAGGTGGGGATGCTTGGCTTGGCCAGGGGGGTTCCCCCCCGGTGCTGCCCGGGGCAAGGCCCCCGGCATGGCCGCCCCGGCGACTGGGACCAGGAGTTACTCAGTAAATCATCCAGAGCATGGGAGGGATGGAGTGGGGAGGGAGCCACAAACGTTGATTTCTTTTTTGAAAAAAAACACCCCGTCACCCCGGCTTAAGGTGGCCATGGCCCTACCTGGGAACTTGTGGTCTAGGGAAAGCTGCCTCGCACTCCCATCACCCACAAAGGGGCCACCAACCATCCCCCAGCTCTGCACAGGGGTCCCCGTGCCCTGGCTCCGTCACGAAGGATGGGGACCTGTGTTGTGAGATGGGAGCCAAGCACACGACTGTCAAGCACAAGTCCTGTGAGGAGAGGCTGAGGGAGCTGGGGGTGTTCAGCCTGGAGAAGAGGAGGCTCAGGGGAGACCTCATCGCTCTCTACAACTCCCTGAAAGGAGGCTGGAGCCAGGGGGGGTTGGGCTCTTTTCCCAGGCAACTTTCAACAAGACAAGAGGGCATGGTCTCAAGTTGTGCCAGGGGAGGTTTAGGTTGGATATTAGAAAGAATTTCTTCACAGAGAGGGTGATCAAACATTGGAATGGGCTGCCCAGGGAAGTAGTGGATTCTCCGTCCCTGGAGATATTTAAAAAGAGCCTGGATGTGGCACTCAGTGCCATGGGCTGGGAACCGCAGCGGGAGTGGATCAAGGGTTGGACTTGATGATCTCTGAGGTCCCTTCCAACCCAGCCCATTCTATGATTCTATGATTCTATGACTGATGCTCAGGCATCTTTACTGTGGGATGGAGGGGGGGTGCACCCTACACCCCTCATCCCTGCTCCCTGCCATTGCCCAGGACAGGGCAAGTTGGGGCTGGAGATGTGCGCTGGGAAGGTCTTTGGGTGGTTTTCTCTTCAGGTCAATGAACACGCTCAGGAGGGAAAAAAAGGAGCAGAGGAGCAGCTTGACAGTGGCTGCCAGAGGGATTCTGCTGCCAGTGCAAACAAGGAAGCCACCTGATGTGACTGGGGTCAGATAAGACACCGGCACTTCAGGACCAGGTGCTTCCTGCCCTTCACACCCGCTGCAGGCAGGTGCCTGTGTTTGTTGGGCTCAGCCCCATATCTGCCCCTGGGAGCGTGGGGTCTTGCCTGGAGGGGATGGCTGCGTGCCACCGACATCTCTGGTGAAGGGGAGTGAGTGGAGACAGGGTTGCTGTGGCAGGGAGCAGTGGGCATGGCTGGGTGGGGACACTGATCAGCCTCTCCTCCCCTGGGGTTGGGGGCCATGAAAGGGAGAGAGGGAAAAGAGGGGTTTGAAAGACATCTGAAGCGACTGTCCACCTTAAATGTGAAGTCAGCTGTGTAAAATGGTGAGCCTAGGCGGGGAGAGCCTGGGGATGGTTTTTGTACCCTTGCAGGGTTCAGGTAAAACCGATCAAGTCTTTCAGGAGCGGGTTTCATTCTTTATAGAGCTGAAACCTGGAACCCAATGCAAGGGAGGACTCTGCCCTGAGGTGTCCCAGAGAGACACAGGTGCATGCAGGGGTTTTGAGGGCACCCAGAGCCATCCCCCTAAGCCTGGGACAGCCCATTGTGTCCCCTACCCCAAGGCAAGGCTGAAGCTCCTCAGTCAGCAGGAGGATCTGCAGCAGGGTTATGTGGTGCAGCATTTCCTGACAGAAGCCTTCTCTGCATGCAGCAATATAGATCATATTAATGAGGGATAATGAGGTCAGCACTTCTTTTAGGGTCCATGTGTCAGCTGTACTTCAGCAATTCTGTTGTTTACTGCTGTCTCTCTTGTTTCCCTCCTGATAAAGCCACATTTACTGGAGGACATGGCTTTCCCCATCCCTATAGATGCACTCAAATATTTTCAAACATGTCTGAGGATGAAAGAAAAGTTTAAGTAAGAAATGCAGAGGATGTTTTTCCCTCCCCTGTGCACGGTCAAGATGGGAACAGCAGCAGCATTCAGGCAGGAAGCTGGGGCCAGGTCTGGCTGGGGAGGTTGTGCAGCTATATGGTCACCCTGTGCTATGTCTCCCAAGGCAGTAAGAGACTGAGGCTGCATGTCCCAATGGCCATGGCCATGCTCTCCCCTCTAGGACATCCTCAGCTGATAGTAAATGTACTGGGGGGTGGGGAGAATCATGTGTTTGGGAGTGTACACAGTACAACTCCCCTAGGACACAGGTGTTTGATGTTATTTTCAAAGGCCTGGAAGAGAAGCAGGCCACAAAGAACAGCAGGGGTTATCTGCTAATGAGTTGTTCTTCTTAACTGGGCATAAAGTGACTGATGACAGCCTTTTGTGTAACAAGTTGGGATTTTACCCCAGCACCTTCTATGAATAAGAGAAGACCTATAGTCTTCCAGAAATAGGCAGAAAAGGAGGTAAATCTGGTCCCATTCACAACTTCAGGTGGGCTTCAGCCTGTTGAGGCTATGCTTGAGTTTGTTTGAAAGGGGGGAAAAGTATTTTCATGAGAAGTGCTTACCCGTGGCCACAGGAGAGCTCAAGGTTTGGACTCCATATCTATTCCCCATCTCTGTCGTGGATTTTCCCTCTGAATTTGGATAAATTAGCTTTGCAAAAGGAGGGAGATAATAACTGCCTACCCTAATGTGGTGGTTCCAGGTTTTGCTGGTCACTTACTCTGTTAGACAAATATGCAACTCATTGTGAATGTGGGAGGAAAGTTTTTCAGAGGTGAATGGGCTAATGCTAGAACGCTCCCTAAGATCCCTGGGTGATTAATTAACACAAAATGAATCCAAAGTAGCAAAACAGGGCAGAGCTAAGAGGAGATTTGTACCTGAGGGCTCTCTACTGGCTGATGAGCAAGCAGATCAGAAAGGCCAGATGTAACCATTACAAATATGATTGTATTTAGAATGTCAGAAATTTCCAAAACAGGCACAGAAAGGCCATTGTATTCAAAGTAGCACTCAAATGCCATGTCACTCAGGAAGCCCAGCATGAATTCCTCTGACCACACAAGCACATCAGTGGCATCTTTGCTGGATCATGTTTCTTAACATACCTGCTTCAGCTCTAGAGCATGCTATTTGCCTTGGAGAGCCTTGAGGAGCCAGAAGTTTGCTCTATCAACCCATCAGCAATATACTTTGTATGCATCTCTTCTTTGGGGTGGACTAGATATGTCTGAAAGCAGTTTTTGGTATCATGTTATGGTTGAAAGGCTTTCTCTCTGCAAACAGCTGCAAGAGCAAGACAGCACACACTGTATGGAAGAAAACTTCTAGAATGTGCATAGTATAATGCAGCACAGGGCAGGATGATGTGCTAGCAGATGTTAGCAAGCTACAAATGCATAAAAGTTGGTTAAAAGGCATTCTAATGGAAAATGCTTGGGGCTGATTCTGGTCAAATGGACTCACCTAAGATGGGAGCCCATCTTAGTGGCTTTCTTGCCCAAGGTCTGAGGAGAGCCTGTGCCTCAGCTTTCTGCAACCTAGTTTTCTGTGCCTGTTCCTTGCTCTAAACCTCTGATGCTTTGGTACCTGATACCCCTGACTGTGCTATCTTCCCTTCACAGTCTCTCCTTTAAAGAGTTGCTCCTGTGTATTATCTGTGGTTGCTTCCTTTTTGCTCCGTTCCCAAACACCAGGTCTATTCTTGGAACGTCCGGCTAGAGCACTTGTATTGACGTCAAAATTACTCAACAGTTATTGTCAGGAAGGACTTGATTTGCATTTGAATAGGGTGGCTTTTTATTGTCTCAGAAATAAGATGCTGTTGTGGACAATGTCTGGAAAGATTCCCCAAGGTAAATGCAAGGAGTTAAATTGCATGCACATCTCTTCTTCTAAGGACTCTCCGATGGAGTAAGGGTGGGGGAAAAAAAAAAAACCAACCTGTGTGGAGTGGAACAGAAGCCCCCTTCCTGCCCTATGTCCTCAAGGCCTGGCAGAGAGAGCACAGTGCTGCTCTAGCTTCCTGCTGGGGAGGAGCAGGGGAGCTCACAGTCCCCTCTGGAAACTACTGTGGCAAATGTGAAGCAGTCACTCGTGGATGTTCCCAAGGAGGAGGGGAAGGGAAGGTTTAATGGGGATTTTCCTTTTAAGTGACTGACCAGCATCATTCTCACATTTGCCACCACCAACCTGGGTTTGGATGCACCTTAGTCAGTCTGTCTCCCAGAATGATCCCCCAGGTAAAGGGTGGGCTGGGATCTGGAGGACTTGGCAACAGGATCACTGTATCAACACTCAAACTTGGGATGGTGAAGTCTCCTCAGCCTTTCACATGCTGGTGGTGTTGGTGTTATGGCCCTTGCTGTTTGCTGTGTGCCTGATGCCTCACGTGAAATCTTACCACCACACTCTTGTCTGTACATGAGTATTAAGATAATAATTAAGCGTTAAGCCAATTATCAAAACATTCAGTGAATCTAATGCACGAAAATCATAACTTAAAACTTGGTAGCTAAAAGGAATCGCTGCAGGGAAAACACTAACTCAGCCCATGGGACAGGATTTTAAGCTTTATCAGAGCAGGGTTTTTTTATTTAACTCATGCCTAGGTTTTACCTAGGTGCTTTTATCTGTGTGTAAAATTGTAATTAGAAAGTCTCTCACTAGTTATAAACTGAAATGCTCCTCCATCTGGACCAGGGAACTCGGTGCTCTTCTGCTGCTTCCAGTTCCCCATGAAGCACGTTGTGATATGGGGTGAAAGAGACCATGGAGACACACAAGACTACATGAATTAATACCACCTAACTAATCATAATAACTAATAATAACTAATAATAACTAATAATAACTAATAACTTTAGTCTCCCTACTAATAGAAGTTTCCAACATGGGGAACTCAAGGCTTTTTCTGCAGGGTAAGATACATCCTGAGACTCAGCCAGACACCTCTAGCCCATGGCGTGCAACTGGGGCATTAGAGACTGGGCTTTTGGCTCTTGCTCCATCATTTGGTCTTGCTGTGTCTCATTTCCCCACCTGTGAGATGGGGATGACATTTCTGCCTGACTTCATTATTCCTGCAAGAATTCTTGGACACGAGAGCAGTAGATACCATGTAAGTACCTGTGGCAAACAGAAAGTAGCTTCAGATTGTACTTGTGTGCAGCCTGAGGTGTTACAGGTGGCTTTTCTTAGAAAGCAAGCTGTAATCAGGGTGTGAAACAGTTCTTCAGAGCTGTCCTAAGGCCCTGCTTTCTCCCCAGACAACCAGCTCCAGGGTCTCATTTGCTGGGACTGCCCAGACCATTTTGTTGTGGTAACCAGACTTGAAAAATCAAAGCTCAGTTTTTCTCTTCCAGCTTTTCCCTGTTCCTCACCCAGCCCATTTCAGCGACGTATTCAGGGCAACGAGCCAAAGCCTTATTTTCTATCACGCTGTTACCAAGAAGAACATGAAGCTTTCCAAGCTTAAGCTGATTGCATGTTTGTGCTGAACAGTGCCACTGTTTACAGATAAACAGACTCTGGTCCTCTCCATGTGCTGTGCACAGAGCAGTGTGGGCTGGGCTGACCTCCTGCTGCACCTCCCAGGTCTTCCGCTTGCCCTGCTTTCCACTGCTGGAGGTATTGCTGGAGCTGTTTTCCCTTCTGAGTGTCTCCGGGGAGGTGAACTTTAAGTCCTGCCTAAATTGTGCAGGACTTGCTGGCAGAGACACTGCTTTGGCCCTGTGTCCAGCCAGACCTGCCAGGCTGTGTCCCCAGTTAGCACCGGCCATGAGTGCAGTGGGAGCGTGCGCTTAGCAGAGGGAGGACTGGGGCACTCCCAGGGTTACAGGGCTTCCCAGTGCCAACACCAGTGGAGACCAGTGCCAGTGGGCTTCCAAATGCCAATGCCAGTGGAGACCCACAAGGGACACCAAACCCAATGACACCATTCAATAGCAGGCAAGAGTCAACCAACCTTGCTCAGAGCAACTGCTCCACTGGAAGCCCTTCTGGCCCAGCAGCAGGGACACATGCCAGGGGAGCAAGAGACAGGCAGTGGCTGCACCAGCAAAGAAATGCTTAAAGGCCAGGAGGCCTTAGCTTGTAAGTGATTGAGGACACTGCAGTGCTGTGGGAATGAGTTATCTCCTGCTCCCAAGTGCCTTTGCTAGCCTTCCCTGCCATTCCTAGGTTGACTACTACTTGACCAGATGCCTTCAAGGCAGCTTGATGAGGAAAATCCCCATGTTAGGGGAATAAGAGCACATTCCCACCTATAAACTCTATGCTCAGCTTGCAGAGAAAGAATCCCAAACTGCTCGTGGAGATCCCAACCGACTGGCTAGAGTCAGCTCCTGCTTACACTATCCCTACCATCCTGTGGAAAATACAGACAGCTTGCTGACCCACCCCATCCTTAATGTCTGTTTTGCAAATCCATGCTGTGTCAGCAGCTGCAAACCCTGGGCCATGAGGTATTGCACAGCCCACAATATGCCACATAGCTGGGGAACATTCACTGCTTGCTCAGTTGGAGCCTCTTGTTCCATTGCAGGACAGGGAGCTTCTCCACCTTAACCTCTTCCTGCACTTTTCCTTCATAACTGTGTGTCACGTGCTGTCAGACTGTTCTGTCAGGCTAACCACATGCAAAATGTCAGCAGGAGGTTTTGTTTCAGTTTGCTCTCTTTAACAGTGAGATGTAGCTCTGGCTTGGTTTCACCTGTTGGAAGTGAGTGCACCCCATCCCAAAGGCAGAACAAGGCACTCTTCACCCCTCTGCTGGGAGCAGTTGTCTATGGGTGGATGGTGTGAGCACCCTGACTCATATCATAGAATCATAGAATCATAGAATCATAGAATGGGCTGGGTTGGAAGGGACCTCAGAGATCATCAAGTCAAATCCTTGATCCACTACCACTGCAATTACTAGACTAAATATTGAAGCTGGGGATGGGAACTGAGCCTAAATTTGGTTTAGCTTGTCCAGCTGGGGCCTGGTGGGGCTGATGCTACACTGATGCAAGGAAGAGGATGCCACTGTGGTCTGCAGGGGCAAAGATGCTGAAGGCTTGAGGGGAAGATCACTTTTCTGGGTCCTCATGTCAGGTCCAAAGGGGGCATCATTGGGGCCTGGGCTGGCACTGGCACTGGGTGTGGGGAAGTCCGGGCAGCCAAAGTTCCCACCATGTGTGCTGGAGCACAAGGTGAAAGCCATCAGGATGGCACTGGAGCAGGAGAAGGCAACAGAACTGGACTTCCAAGGATTACCCTAAGAAGAGGAGGGATTTTCACTAACATTTCTTTCTCATGCCTGGTGCTCCAATTTTGCTGCAGCTGACAACACTCTGTACATTTCCCAAACTGTCCCAACTAGTATTGCAAATATGAGTTTGAGTTTTGAGGGTGTTAATGCAATGTGTCAAAGCAAGCAACTCAGCACATCCCAGAAAATAATGTGTTGCACCTTTTCACTGAGGAAGGTGCAGCACCAAACACTGCAAGAAAACTTTTGTCTGTGGTTTGATAGCTCTGTGTTGAACTGATCACTTGCTCATCAAAAGCCTGAGGCTGTTGGCAAACCTGTGAAATTGTGTGTATTAATCCTCCTGAAGACTGTGCTCAGTGAAAGTCAGGATCTCAGAATGCAGTTATTTTTTTTATAACTGCTAGAGGAAATCAGTTACTCTGAGCTCACCTAAGTGATATGAATAACAGTTGAATAAAAGTAGGATTAGACATGAAGGAAAAGAGGATTCACCTACTGTCCCTGCCAATTTATACCAGCCAAACATGAAATTCATAACTCTGAAACAGTAGAATAAGCATTCTGTAGGGTTATTAATTTGTGTAACAGTGGAGAGTAATTTATAGACTTTCCAATATCTCCTCGGCACATGTCCAAAAGCATGAACTGAAGGCTGGAATCTTCAAAGGTTGCCTGAGGCCCAAGGCAGGCTCCAGATGCCTTCCCTGGCAGGTCTGCATCAGCGTTCAAGCACCAGGCCATTGCTTTTCTTTCTCCAGCACAGTTTAGGATAGAGGTTGCCTCAGCTGGTCTTTTTGGCTAACAGTGTCTTAGATGATGCTAGTTATTTAAATTTCCAAATTCACAAGGAAGGCTGGTGAATTATTTCTTATGAGCAACAACAATGAGCGATTTCCTCCATCCTGTGCTCTCTTCGATGAATGTTTTTTAAAATGTGGTCAGCGTCTGATCTTCCAGGTCAAAATTCAGCCTGCCTTTCCTTTAACTTTGCCCCAATCACTCTTCTGCTGCCCACAAGAAGCAAACTCTGCAAAACTCTGAAGGGCAGCTGGATGTGTGTCGCATTCAGCTTTTCTTGGTAGTGCTGACTACAGGACCATTCTCCCAGGGTTTATTGGTGTTTTTCTCCAACCGCACTGAAAGGTGCAATGAATTTACTAGTGAATCCACCATCACAAACTTTTAAGCAGGCCTTCAACCAGAGCATCTGATTTTTGTACTTGAATCTCTCACTTCTTTGCTTACTACACAAACCATTTCACAGGCACCAGTCCTTTTGCATTGGTATGCTTACTGTCTCTTGTGCGTGCTTTCCCTACCTCTTTTTCTGCCCTTATGGCATTATTTTTGTCTCTCCATCTTTACGACAAGTGAGTCACTAGTAAAGATTCCCTCTTGAGCCAAAACTGGTGGAAAATATTCTGAAAATGTTTCTTTCATGTGTGTGTGCAAAGAATGATTCATTAAAAATAAAGATTTGCAGAATTCTTTGATTTCCTGGGTACTCTCGGAAGTAAATTACTCAAGTCTGGTGAAAATTAGCTATAAAGCCTGTAACTGTTTTACCTATCTGGAAGGTGCTTTTTAATTTCCTGTGTCAGTGCAGGTGCTCTTTTCCCTGTTCCTTCTGCCATGGCCTGCTTTCAGTGGGACAGACAAACTCCAGCTCCACTCCTCATTGCTCCCTGCAGCTGAGAGATGAGCCCAGCACATGCTTTGCCTCACTCGATCCCTTCAGTCTCTCCAGTTGCCTCTAGGCTTTTCTCAGATTAGTGGTTGGGAGGTCAGTGCATTCATCAGAGGCCACCTCATGCAAGGACACAGACCCAGATCTCAGTCCCACATACACACCTGTTCTCATTTTTGTGTTGAGCTGAGAGAAAAAAAAGAAAGTGTTGGGTTCCTTCTCATTGCATTTTTTCAAAAGGTCTCACCTTTGGACTGATGCTAATAGGAATATTAACATTTTTTGAAATCAAAAATATTTTCACAGGTACCTGAGAAATCCTGCTCTTGTTTCACACCTTGTCAGAGGGTAAAACCTATTCCTGTCAGCTTCCTCAGGGGAGAATTAAATTTCTGTAATGGCATTATTAGTAAGGGTCTCTTGCCACCTTTCACATTGGTATTGCCTTGTCCTTTTCTTTCAACAGGAGCATTCCTCCTAGTGCTTGCTGTTTGATTTCTTTTCTAACTTTCACAGAGTTTCCTTTATTTTTAGTCATCTCTGCTTTACCTTTGTTTCTTCAGATTTACCAAGCTGTTGCTGATACTGTCACACAGGAGGGAGTGTTGACTTCTGACTTGCTGACTTCTGTTTACATGCTGATTTCTTGAACTGACTTTAGGTCTTGTAGCAGCTGAAAATTGTCATTCAATCTAATTTGAAATCATTGCCCCAAGTCCTGCCTATTAACCTTTTTCTGGCAGTTTTCTTGGGCTTTGAAGTGTTTTGTTTCGCTTACATTTCATCTACAGATTTAGCATACGTAAGTAGGCTTCTGAAATCAACTGACTGTGCCCTCTGTTAGCCTGGAGGAATGATGTAAATCTGTTTCAGTATGTGAATGACCAACTGATTTCAGTCCTGCTGGAGAGCTCCACCATGAACCTTTTGGGGAAAACAGTGCCTGACAAGTTGTGATGCTCTTTTCAGACATAGCTGCCCCAGCTCTCCAAGTCTGTTGTGCCACATTACTTAACATCTTCAGCTTTACAATTCATGTCCCTATTATCAAGCAGATGTCCTGTTTAGGAATAGTGTCATTCAGGTTTTACATGAGGCTGGAGAGTTAGTTTTTGAGCTCATTCTCAGTGTGCCATGTTCAAAATGTCCATTTTTTTGAAAGCCTTAGTAAATCTTTCTCAGAGTAACCAGGTACAAGTTAGCTCCCCATGTGTGATCAGCTTGGTGCCTTGGAAGCTCAAATGAATGCTGAGCCTTAGGCATGGTGGCTGTCTTACCTCCCAATAAATTATTGTATTTATTTTTTTCATTTTTGATCACATCAAAATTAATTTACTTGTACAATATCAAGACCTGAGGCTTTCGCTTCTGACTCTACTGGATGAGCAAGGTCTAAATGGGAATGGAGACCCCCCCAAAGTCCTCTCCATCCCTAGAGGAATTTGTTGCAGAATGGTGCTGAGCCCCACACCAAGGGCCTCTTTCTCCTGGAGGCAAGACCAGCTGAAGTGCTATGAGAGCACAGTGTGGCTAAAAGTGGATATGGGAAGAGAAAGGCTGCTTACCGTGCTGCGAATGCAACACTTGGAAAAATTCAGCACCTCCACGGTTAAAACCACATGTACAGTTCACATCCCCCTGGTGCCTTCCAAGTGTGGCTAATCACTCACAACCCTCCCCAGCCCTCTCACCACTGACATGGCCATTCTCTTTATAGCTCTACTAGAGCGTGTTCAAGTTTCTGTCAGAACCAGGAACACGCCACACGCCGCTCTAATCCCTTTAGCAGTGCACAGCCCCAAGCTGCTCTCCAATAAAAGGGTGGGTGCCACCCCTGAACTTCTCTAATTTGTCACAGTCAACAGGATTTTCCCCCCTCTCTTTCACAGTACAGCAGTAACTTAACAAGCCTTTGATGCCCCGGCTGGTCCCTGTCTCCTCTACAGGCTGATGAAAGTGCTGAGGGCAGCAGTGAACAAGGGATGCTCAGCTGCATAGTGAAAACAAGTTTCTCTCCTAGCTGTCCCCATCAGCCCACAGCAGAGGAACAAAAGCAGGGGTGAGGAAGAGCTCTTTCTCAAACTGCCTCATATCACCCCGCCTGGATTTACCTAAATGCAGGTTGGGTGATTCTGTATCCTGCTAGGCAAGAGGCCACCCGCTTCCGTCCATCTCCACCCTCCAGTAACATGTTAGGGAGTGAAGCATCCTCAGCCTGGGTCTGTCATCCTGGCAAACAGCAGGGGCTGGGACTCCCCAGGTCATCCATGTTAGGTTTACAATTTGTAAACACTTAGACAGATGGGCCTGGCTAGTTCCACAGAAATACCATACAGGATACAGCAGGGGCCCTGCTGAGCAGCATATTTTTTCCTTTATGCCTCGCAAATTGCAGCCAGCAGTGAGTACAAGCAGGTTTTTTCCCTCCTGTGTTTAGGAAATCTCTCTCCTGTGGCTGGTTAAGAAGGAAGAGCTGCGTGTACTTTGAATATCAGCATGAAGGTGCCTGCTCAGCTTGGAGCCACTTTTCAAGGGTGTGAAATACCAGAGCTCACAAACTGAGCCAGTGAGACCCTCACTGTCAGAGGAGGCACAGTGATCCCAAAACAGCTTCCTGAAAGTGGAAGAGGGCTGTGGGGTCACTCTTCCCAAAGCTCTGCAATAGGTCCTACCAGTTGTCTATGTGTTTGTCTGAACACATGCTCATCAGCTGTGAGTAACGGATGGGATGTCTGGGAGGCCCGGATTGGGCTTTATGAGGCCATGCTTGAAGGCCCATCTGTGCTTCTTGTACCAGTCCTGTTGACCCTCATCAGCTGCCAACCTTTGCCATATCCTTTCTGCCTGGAAAACACTTCAGGATCATCTAACTCCCCTCGCCTGCCCATGGCTTTAGGGAGAAGATAGAAGGTAAAGCTCAAGAACAAATTTCCCCGTGGCAACAAGTTGATCTGGGAAAAGTGCAGAAAAAGAAAGAGCAAAAACCTCCCTGGATACATTTGCTTCTCCAGGTGCATGTAGATGTGTAACTCCTGGGAGCAAGTGGGGTTGTACAGAACATATCTGGGTGACAGCCTTCTCAGGAGAAATGCAGTGGTCACAGGCCAGGCTGCTCTCTGCAAACCTAAGTCACAGACCTGAGGCTCTCCCTAGAATTATCTGGACCGCAGAGGACATCATCTTGCGTCTGTGGGACTACATGCACTTGTTTAATTCTGTCTGGAGTCATTTGGCCAAGTAGGCATGTGAGCAGCCCTGCAGCCTGCCCCTGTGGGATGCCACTTTGGTGCTCCTCTCTATTAGTGCATGTACACACACAAATGCACACACTTCCTCCTGCATCCAGATATGGCTGTATTAGACCCACACCAGGTCTTGCCTTCCTAGGTAGTCCTTCCAGGGGTATTTGGTACTCCCCACAAATTGCATTGGCAGTGGGGAATGCCACTTGCTCTGGGACTGCCATGGTCCCACTTGTGCACGTGTGCACCCGTGCGCGTGCATAGGTGTGACTGTGAGCCTGTTGTGTACTGAGAGTAACACCAGTAAGTGTGGCTTAGAGGGCAAATTTATTTCTCAGAAACTATGATGCAAGTTCCCCTTTTAAGCACTGTCATGTCCATTTTAAGGGCCTAAAAAGGATTGTGCACTCGCATGCTATGTTTATTAAATATGCATCCAGTTTAACACCAGTCAGGATGGCTCTTTTCCTTTCAGGATGGTGACCCTGTTCTAGGGAAACTGATGAAACCCTACAGGAGGGAGATCTGAGTCATGAGACCTTCTCATGGAAACTTACTTCCTGGCCTCCTTTTTGCTGTACACTGAGAACAGAAGATGAACTAGGCATGGTGGAGGGAAGCTGCAATAGCATAAGCTCTCTGGAGCACAATAAGCCATTTTTATTTCTATAAAGCATGTGGTCTTTCAGTATCTGTAGTCCTTCCTGCTTCTTATTTCTCCCATTTGCCCTTCTCACAGGGAGCAGCCTGTGATCTTTGGTCACACATCCATTCAGTAACTTGCAAGGTCTCATCATTTATAATTCTTAGACACACAGGCTGCCACTTTCACACACGGAAATTCCCAAAGGTCAGAGAAGGGAAATGGTTAATTCCTTTTATTCAATGCCTAACCTCCCCCTAGTCCTCAGTTTCCCACCCCCACCCTGTGTGAACAGGAAGCTTGAAAAGGAAAAGCTTTCTGAATCCAGCAGCTGGGAATGGAGGAATCCTGGAACTTTATGCTGCAGAAGCTCAGAGACAACAATAAAGGTTTCCCCCCCATCCAAAGAGCAAGTATATATATATAAAAGGAGTTATCTCTTCAAACAAACACATGGGGGATGGGAGGGGTCAAAATCCCAGCAGTCAAGTGCTGAATTGGCTAAAGCTCTAGGGAGAGCATGGGGAGACCTGACTGTATCATAAGTCCAGTGAGCTGGAAAAGCTAGGGAAAAGCCTATCCAGGTGATTTTCATACAGGTGTGATTTGCATCTTGCTCATGGCTTGTTTGCATTTGAGTCACAAAACCCCCCTTTTAAATGCTAAGTATCATGGGGGGCACCTGAAAAATGCAGAGAAGTTTCTCAGTTGTGAGACCAGCCACCACCAGGGTGACTGAAATCTGGGCTGCCTCTGGATTTTTGCCAACCTGAGCAGGGAAAAGAGAATGAGGATGATTTGTTTAGAAAGTACCAGAGTGCCTGCCAGGGCTAACGGGAAGCCAGACTTGTGCCCCAAGGAGTTTACTTGCTAATTGAAAGCAGGAGCTTGTTAAAACAACTTTCCAAGAGTCTGGCACTGCAGAGCTCATGCCTGAGCTTCTGACACTGTGGTAGAGATTCTTAGAGATCTTTATGGTGACTGTTAGGATGCCACAGAGCTTCAGTGAATAATGTGAACAAATAATCATCTGAGAGACAAAGACAGCAAGCTCAGTCATGATCTCTGCACTGAAGGTGAAAGAATTTGGCATGAATAAGGATTTGGAAAATATCCTCCCACTTTTTGGGTATCTAGCTTCTTTGATCAAGGTTCTTTGAGCCCAGTGGTCAAAAGGAGCTGCTGAAGTTATTCCTGTGCCCTTCTATAAGTGTCCACAAGCAGGACCAGACCTCTGGCAGGGGATGAGATCTACCTAGGGCTTCACTGGGGTGCAGATGCTCTTGGTGGAGTTTCACCCCATAAAGAAGATCTGCTGCAGTGCCTCAAACCTGCTGCAGCACAAAGCACACCTGGGCTCTATATCCCTTAAGCCAACTCAAATATGATCACCTGTTGGTTTTATTTCAGACACTAGACTGAGTCTCTCAGATTCTGTAGCCTGCCACCAGAGTGCTGCAAGCAGGAGCAACATAGCCTGGCAGCTTTATCAAAATTAATTAATGTTTAAAAAACCTGCTCCAGTCTAGCTTGGTTGAGCCCTGGCAGTTACATGGCAACAGGAAAGGCAGGGACCTTGCATTTTATTTCCCTGCTGATCCTTTGAACAAATTCTGTCACCTCTCCCTGGGGGGGTGAAGAGCTGAAGGCTCCTGTGAGGAAAGAGGTACCTGGACTGATGCTATTGTACAATAGCAGAGCCCACCCGAGCGGTGCCCTCCTGTTCACAGCACTTTGTTGGTTCACCTTTTAAGATCTCAGGAAAAAGAAAGGTATGCAAACAACTTTTTTTCAGCCTTCCTGAAGCAGATATGAGCAAGTAGATCCATGCAACAATTGCCACCAGTGGCTCTTACATGTAGTGACCTCTTTCTCCTGTGAATCACAGAGTCCTTCAGCTCCCACATTTACAAAGGGTTGCCGCAACCGAAGAGGCAATGGTAAATAAAAGAATGATCCAGTGACCATCATCCATCTGCATTTGTAACCCTAAATCTCCTTCTCAGAGACCCAAAGACATGTTTGCACTTGTCTTATAGTGAAGTTTATCGCAGTCTTCAGGTGTTTCTTTTTTTCAAACCTTTGGATATTTTCTCCTCTTTACAAATCTGGCGCTCACATCTGTGTTCCTTGAATGCTGCCACTCCCAGGATGAGATCAAATGATCAGACTCCCAGGCCTGCTGTGTCCCAGGGGAACTCATCTCAGACTCTCCTTTGGGCCATGCCAGACAGCCATAATGCCACCCCTCCCACCTGCTGACAGCATGGAAAGGGGCATTGGCAGCGCCTGGTCCCCTCCGGCTGGGGTGGCCCTGGGGACCGTGACCAGATGGCATAGCTTAGAGCAATCCCACCCCAGCCCCAAGGCAGTCCTGGCACCACATCATCCCAGGATCAGACCACACTGAGCCCCCTGCTCTGCAAGAGCTGTCAGGCTGGGATCTGGGAGTACATTTTACCTTGCTGCAGCCCCTTCCCCCCCAGTGCAGAAGTGTCCTGGGGTGTTGTCCTCACCACAGCTGTGATGCCATTTATGTGTTTTCCTCACACCAAACCCTAGCTGACACAGACCCCTGGTTTTTGGGGCTGTGTGCTCTCCTATCCCCCTGCTTGGTGCATTGTTTTGCTATCCATCTACCAGTGCTGGGTCCATCCATCCATCTGCAGGGTTGGGATCCACAAATCTCTGAGAGTCTGAGGACAGGCAGCATCCTGATGTGTTTAAAGGGGAAGTAGTAAATGCAGCCCGAGTCACTTTTGATGTAAATACAACATCATATTTGACAACTGCTCTAAGACAAGGCTTTTTTAGCAGTATTTTGTGATCTGATTTCAAGGATTGGTCTCTGAAGTTTTCCCTTTCTTTTTTCTTTTTTTTTTGTCTTCCCACTCTCTTGTTCGTAACATCCCCTTTGAACTTGTGACAATAAAATTTCCTTCCCCACTGATTTAGTCCTTTTCCAGTTGGCAGGCATGGACATTTTCCCTGCTGTTTCTATGGAACCAAAGTCCCCATGAGTTCCTTTTGTTTACTTCCTTGCAAGTAGCTGAGCATCGTCGGTGAGGTCAGAGGGAAGGTGTGTGGCTCTGGGAATAGTAAGAGCAATGCTGCCAATGCTATAAAATTAACCTGCCTTGACATGTATCCCATTTTCAGTCTCTCACTTCGAAGATGCTGGGGTTTACATGTTTCCACCCACCCCCATACTTCTGATTTCAACTGGCACCCAAAATGAAAGCACCAAAATACAATGAGAAGGTTGTAACACTTGTGTAGTAGCTAAGCCAGTGAAGACAAGGATGATAAAATGCCTCACTCCAGAAACAGGTCTGGTTAACTTTTGTGCCCTCTCTGGCATGGCCTTGTTGCACTGTCTGGATTTGCTGGGTCAGCTCCTGCCTGTCCCACCCCTATTACTGCATTGCAGAGCCTCACAAAGCCTGGAGAGCAGGAGGGTAGCTCACACCACCTTTGCATCCAACCAGTTGTTTAGTTTGTGGGAAGGGAGGAGATTAAATGGAGGTGTTTTCCCAAAGCATCACTGGCCATTGCAGGAGAGGAGGTATTGGATCCTCAAGACAAGTGTTCTGATGTGCTGCTTCTAAAGGATCTTCCCTCTGCCATCAGAAGGTGCTGCCCAGTTTGTGCCACCTGCATGGCACGAGGCAAACAGGAGCCACAGGACTCAGCCAACACTGATAGTTGAGCAACACCAGCCAGTGCACTCCTGAGCTAAGCATGATTGATTTTATCCTCAGATTCATGCAGGAAAGATTCCTGACTAGACATACTCCAGACAAGATGAATGTGAGGAAACCCATCATCTCAAACCACTTTGCCATCTGACACTTTCTGTAAACCCGGTCTCAAACTGGACTCTATGGAAGCGTTAAATAGTTGAGTGGGTCTCAGTAAACCAAGTGAAGGAAAATCTTCATTGGCCTTTTGGATTTGGGTTTTTAAATATGTGTACATTTTCTAAATTAAAGTGAAGAAAGTTAAACAGAAAGATTTCCTTAGATAATATTTCTGTTCACATTCTTCCTCACATCCAGCTCCAGCTCTCTTGCTCCTCCCTCCATCCTCACTGTTTTTAAAGTGATGAGAAAGAGAAGTTACCTAAGTGAAAGCAGAACATCCTCCACCATTCTGACTGCAATTTTGATAAACAGTTTTCATTTAAAATCACTTTAGAAATAGACAGTGGGTTTACAATTAAAAAAGACTCCTTATTGTCATGTGTTGTACTGTTACCACTGATCCTCTGCTTTCCAGGAGAGAAACAGGCACTTATCAAGCCCTGGTGACTGCTCCTCAGCTCTTTTCCAGGGACCTTTTGGCTGCAGCTGCCCATCCCAGGCAAACTTCCCTTCCCACCATCAATGGGAAGGTCCTGAATGTGGGCAAGGTATGGAGTTCCATACAGGACTTGCCAAGGACATCCATACCCGTGGCATTTTGTTGTTTACAGACAGCGTAAGGAAGGGCACTTTGCAGGGAAATGTGCAGCCTGTATCTACAGTGAGATAAAAGAAGAGACAATAAGTTGTATGTAAAATAATCTCAGTTCAGGAGCAGGTGGCCAGGAAGCTCAGGGTGACTTCAGACTGTCAGACCCCTGCCTTGGCAGGTGCCAGGCAGAAAGGAGCCCCATCCCACCTTGAGCAGGGCCTGAAGGTTTCCTTATTTCTTGATGAAGACCTGACTGCCGAGTGCCAGGTGTGCTGGCAGGGTGCTGCCACATGCTGGTCTACTCTGCCCAACAATGCTCAGTATCATGGAAAGGGATCCCAAGCCTCCCAAAACTCCTCTCTGAGTTGACACGTTCAGTCTGGGTCATGAGGCTGCTTGGCTTCAGAGAGACACATACCTGCCAGGGTTGCAAAGTGGAATTAATTCACACAAGACTTACTCCTGATTGCAAATGTCTGGGTAGTGTCCTCCACAGGGGCACAGAATGGTACATGTGCTACTGGGGCCCTTTCTCCCCCAACCTGAAGGCACAAGAAGGGTAGGAGAATTATATTACCTCCCTTCAAGAGAAGAGAAAATTATGTTGAGCCAGTCCCTATTGCACACATCAAAACGGTCCTGGATGTGGAATTGACTTACTCAGGAATAACAGTCCAGTATTTTTACCTTAATGCTCTCATCCTGGACTAAAGTTGGGATGCCTAGATGTAACACACAACCAGGCTTCTGATATCATGGTCAAGAACCACACTGCAGGAAAACAGTAAGAAAAGTGCAAGGAATAAAAGCTCTACCAAGGGATGCTGTGTCTGAGGCAGATGAAAAGGTAAGCAAGGGAGAAGTGAAAGATGTCACTGAAATCTCCACCAGGTTATCCCTACTACTTGTGCACAGCAACTCAGATGGACACAAACTGTGCGGCATCAAATTCCTTTAGATCAACTTCAGAAAAACACAGTGTTCAGTACCTTAAAGATTAAAGCAGTTTGGTGATGGAAATAGGAAGCCACTAAAGAACCAACTAATCATGTTGCTTTGTATTAGCTCTTGCAAGAGTATAGCAATGAAAGACTTTTCACTTCCTGAGTTCCTCAATATACTTCCTCTTACCTAATTTCTTTGTTACATGAATACAATTTCTGTTCCCATGAACAAAGAGGATTCTTCATTTTGGTTTCCAAATATTATTGGGAAGCTGGCTTTATGGTTCCATCAGGAACTACATTTAGGTCTGGCTGTTTTGAGATGGAAATTATTTTAATTTTTCTCATCATAGTCCTCAAATGCCTACCTGTTGGGTAGGGTGGGACAAAAGGGACATTGTCTGGCCCCCTTTGCACTATAGGGCTTCTTTTGAGAAATTCCATCACGATTTACAGACATAAATCCAGGTGACTTTCTTAAGTGATTAAGAACAGATCCTCAAATATTTCATTTTGAGTGAAATCAAGGGGGTTACACACTTACATTTCTTTTAATATAGTCGGACATAGGTCCCTCTTGGAAACAGAGCATAAGCTCTAAATCACATAGGCACTTTTGGAAGCAGAACTCAAGCAGCCTGATGCTGATCTCTGGTGTATCGGCAGAAGGCCAGAGTAAATGCAGCAAGGAGCTGGACCAGAGCTAAAGCTGAGGGGAGGAAATCCAACAGCTTGTTTGTGTTCTCCGGAAGGCAAACATAACTCACTAAACAAATGTCAGGAGGGGTCACATCCCGCTCTCCTGGAAGCCAGAAGGGAATTAACCTGAGAAGAAACTCGTGTCGGAGATGAAACACGAGAGGCTGAATTTTAAAAGTATAAATGGACACTTGAGTGCATAATAACAGCTCCCTCACCCAGGAGACTTTGCACTGGGGTTTACCCCTTGCAAACTGTGTGTGCATCTCTCCTCTTTGCATGCATCTCACAGGGTTGCAGTTGCTTGCCTGTCATTGGAAATAAAATCCCACAATAGGGCTTCTTGAAAAATAGTCTAAGTTCCTAAAGAATCCACTGCTGGAACTACAGCATTTGTGTCTGAACCATTCTGCCTTCTTCTTGGAGCCCACTTCCATCCCTTTGGTCCTCCTGAGTGCATGCACCTGCCTTTCCTTTACCCTTTCACAAACCCCTCTGCACCTGCACTGGCTTTCTTACAGCTATTAGCCCTTTATACTGCATGGTGTGTGGGCTCAGGGAGGGCAGGGTGGCAGCTGCCCATGTGGCTGGCTGATGCCTCAGGGCTGCTGTGCAATTGCAGTGCTCAAGAGGAGAGGAAGAAGCAGGACTGAGGGAGAAACCCAGTTTCACACCACACCACACTCCAGGCAGCATCACGCCAGCCTGGGGAACAAAGGGACCACTGTTATCCCCATGGCCATCCCCACTCCCAGGGACCTGCACCTATTTCCTTTTTCCACAACAACTGAAGCAGAACAAACTTACGGAAGTGTCCCGAGTTCCTTCAAGAGCATTGTCTGGTCAGTGCTTGGCCCCAGATGGAACTGCAGCTGGTAGAGGAGCATGAGAAGTACAGACAAAGCAACTGCTGTGGGCAGGGCACGTGTGAGTTGAGACCTGGGACTGATCTTGATCCCTTGTCCCGATGCTGGTTACTCTGCAGGACTTGTTTTGTGTTATGTTGATGGTTTTACACAAACCCATGTGTTGGAGAGGTTCCCCAGAGGCTGTAGTAGAAATAGTAGGTATAGGAGACAGATGATCTGTTTTCTGGTTATCCTTATTTTGGTTTAAGTAGGTTACCATCTGACTTGGTAACCTGCTGCTTCCTACATGGGAGTCGTGCTGTGGCAGGGTGATTCAGTTGATCTGGCATAAAACTAATTTATCAAAAAAAGAAAACAATTTCCTGTAGTTCTTTCTTGAGCCTCCAGGCCTGCAGCTTCAAGCAAAGGAGGTGCCAGGGATGTATGGCTAGGAGCAGGCAGGAAGAGCAGGACCACCCCTTCACCAGTGGCCCATGGTCAGATCAGATTAAGCCTAAATGGGAAACTGCACCCTGAGGGTCAGCAGATATTATTCCTGGTCATTGAACAGCTGAAGTCACCATTGTTAATGTCTATTTTGCATGGGTGTAACCCTACTGGTACTGACACAGTTCTGCAACACCTCTACTGGTCTTGAAGAGAAGCAGAGATTCACTGGTTGAAAGGTGCAGTGTCCTTCCAGGGTCTGAGCTTTAGTTCTGAATTGTACAGAGGACAGGTCATGAACAAAATCAACAAGATCTAGCTGAATTAAGTCATCCACAAGCAAACATGCTAAAAATCACCTCCCAATAAATAAAAGGGTAAGTTTGAAAGAAGGAAAGCTTGTGAGCAGTGATAAGGAAATGAGATCTCCAGGGGTAAAATAATCAGGAATAACCTTTAGCAAATTACAGAGCCTGCTTTTTATCTGCAGTTCTTATGCTTGTCATTACTCGGGTCATGATGCACTGCCCATTCCACACAAAAGACCAAAAAAGTGAACCATTAGGATGGACTGAGAAGCCACCCTGCCTGTCATCAGTTGGGGCTGGCAGGACAGGTAATGTTTTACTCCCAATGCTCTGTCTGACCAATATTCCCAGCAATAAAACCCTGAAGAGGGATTTCAGTGCTGCATCTGTGAGACAATGGAGTCAGTGTTAGGGTCTCCTCCTACTGACCAGTCCCAGGGTGTTTGCTGGTGGAAGGGAGGTGCTGATAACCTGGGCAGATATTCAGGCTTCCCTTTCTTTTGCTGCCCCACTTAATACCTTCGGTGGCTGCAGCCAGCAATGCTTCAGTTAGATTAATGAGCAAAAAAACACCAGAAGCTTCAAGTCCACACTCTTAATGCTGTGACATCCACTAACAGGAACAGCAAACTTCATATACAGCTCACCATTAAGGTGAGTTCGATCAAGGGTTGGACTTGATGATCTCAGAGATCCCTTCCAACCCATCCGATTCTATGATTCTATGATTCTATGATTCTATGATTCTATGATTCTATGATTAGGAGACCCCCTTTTTTCCTCTTTCACTTTATCCACAGTGACAAAGTGTTGGTGAGGGGCTGTGGCCAGAGACCTGGTGGTAGGATCCTGTGTCTCTTCTTGGGTTAGACAGGGAGGGGGCTGAGCTCATTCAGGTTCCTGCTTGCTGCTGCCACTCTTTCTGTTCCCAGGGGGGACTTGTGAACACACAGCAGCTCAGTTGGCTTCAGGAAGCAACCACTGGAGGTACAGAGGACAGAAAATCATCATCTTGGCCTTAGAGATCTACCACTAAGCAAAAACACACCTTTAGTGTCTTCATTTTGGAGTAGCTGTTGCTATTCACTTATGACAGTAAAAGATTTTCTCAGCACTTTGCTAGTGTTATACTGAGAAGACCAAATCTCCTCTTCCTGTGTTCTGCAGATATTCTGCCTGGATATTTTTGGAAATCCTGGCATTGAAGACACGTGAAGCAGAAAGCTGAGTTGCAACTGAAAGAAAAAGGATATGAGCAAAGGCTTTTTGTTAGTAAACAAAAAGTCATTTTTAAGACAGGCTAAAAAAGAAAAAAAATCATCTCAAGGAAGAAAGGGGGAAAAGGGAAGGAAGGAAAGGAACTTCCCTCCTGTCAAGCATACATGCCAACCCCTCGCTTTCTGAGATGCATAATTTCTCATCAAAGCAAAATGAAAGGCTTGTGACTGAGCTAAAAATGAAGACATCCACTTCTGAGCTAGGACTCTATAAAATGCCAGTAGAGGCAAATGCTTTTTAAGCCCATGGAGGTGAAGAGAGACTGCCTGCAGTGCCAGTGTCAGCTGGGCAGTTGGAGAGCAAAACAAAGGCAACTCCAATAGTTGAAGTCAATGTCAATGGGATGGGGTCCAGTTGGAAGCCTGTTTCTAGAGGAGTCCCTCAAGGGTTAGTACTGGGACCAGTGCTATTCAATATATTCATCAATGACCTGGAGGAGGGAATGGAGTGTAATAGAAAAATACTCTGTGATCTCATGAATTCTCTCCTCCCCTGTAAGTTCTTTGCTTGTAAGCTTCCCCAGAGCTGTGAAAATGTGTGACACTGCCTTCTGGTAGTGTAGTAAATGACACCTGGGGAAATTTCTCTTGTCATGCTGAAACTAAAGGATCATTTAGTGTGTTATAATTTGGCACATGCAGTTCTAAGGAAAAAAAAGCTCCTTTTCTTCACAGATGAACATGAACTCAGTGCAATTCCACCACAACCACAGGACTCTGGAAAAAACTGAAATGGGAAACGGACCAAAACTTTTTTACAAAGGGAGTGCCAGGATCTCTTGGGCTATAACTCTTACTTGCACTGGTGTAAATCAAGATGTATATTTATTGCTGACAGTGTGAGGTGGAGGATCATATTTTGAACATAACTAATATCCAAAGAATATCAGCTAGAAAAGGGTATCTTTGCCTCAATATTGTGTTCAGAAGGTTCTGGTTCCGAGGTTTTATTTTCCTTTTCCCTAACTATAAAAATTATAAAACGAGATTAACATAAAGATAAGAGGCATGTAAACCATCACTCTGGCTCTGTTGAGGGGATTGGCACTGGATACCTGCCAGTTCTGAGACTTCTTCCTCCACAGCAGAGGATCTTTAGGGCATCAGGGAAGGCAGTGCTGTAAGCATCGCCCCAGGCCCTGTAGTACACATGCACCTGAGACCCTCCCAGAGAATGGCCTTTCCCTGAGACCCAGCTTCATTGTGAACCTTGTTTTGCTCTTAAAGAGTGCTGGGGAGGTCTGAAGCAACCAAGCTAAAGCCTGCACATGCCCCCTGACAGCAAGCACTGAGGCTCACCAGAGAGGCAGCACTTTGGCACCAGGGTACAGGGTCTCCATCACAGCTTTTGCTATAGTGCTGCAGCCCTGCTCTCAGCTGGCAGGAGTTTGGGTGCTGTACACCATGTACGTGGCTGCATCCAGGTCTGGACCACTCAGACCACTGGCAAGAAGTGAGCTTGAGAGTCCAACACATCTGCTGGTACAGGACCACCTGGGCTGTCACCATTTCACAGCCTGGAAATCAACAGCACCCAGGGTACAGCACAGGGAAGCAGCCAACAAGCCCCTGGGGACAGGATTACAGAGCAGCACACCATAACCCCCTGTGCCTGAGAATTGATGACTGTGTTGATATTTCATAGTAAGAAATCAGCTTTCAGGAAAGCAGAAGACCAGAGAAGCTGAGAAGCATCCATCAGTAGGTATATTTAGTCACAGGAGTCCAGCTCCTTCACTTCTAGAGGAGACACAGCTGTGTTATTTTACTACCAAAGCTAGGAGATTATTTATACGTGCAGAATACAATTTTTAACTCATATTTCAGGCATCTGTGTTTACTCTTCTGGAAAAAGATCAAGCTAGGAAGTGTTCTAGTTCATGCTGACACATACAGAAATCTGTTCTCTGCTTTTGCTGAGAGCCTCTAGGAAGAAAATAGCATAATTTGGAAATAATTCTTGAAGTAAGAACTCCAACTTGTTGCTTCATGTTAGAGCATGGGAGGAGCACAGGGAAAGGTGAGTTGTATTGACATGTCAAATTTGGACTGTCCAGAGATAGGTGATGGTAAATAGAGGAACTACATAAAGGAATCTCAATGTTTTCTCCACAGAAATATTATAGTTTTTTTCATGTTCAAACAACTTCTCTCTTGCCCTGGTTCTTGGGGTCAGAAGCAGTGTGAAGGAGGGAAAGACCTCTTCAGTGAAACTTGCTGTGTCCATGTGTTCCTGGGTAGAAACACCCTGAGTTTAAAAAAACAGCTTCTGGGTGGGAGGCAGCTCCCTTCCACCTTCATCAGAAAGACAGGAGGTGCCAGGGCATCATGCTGCACAGCCCCAGGACAGGGACAATGTGAATGCAAAACCAGAGCAGATTGGAGTGGGAAAAAAAGAGCAGAATGAGTGCAGGACTCAGCCAGAGCTTTGTGCAATAAAACTCCTGCAATAAAACACATCTCTCTGTATCTCCACACACTGAACACCAAGGTGCCAAAGGCAGCCATTGCTGCAAGGATGTCAGTGGAGCTCTATCAGCCCCTGCAAATCCTGTAGCTACAGGGCAAGGAGATTTCTGGCACTCTGTGGTGTGCTCCTCAAGTGTACTTGAAAACACCTGCACTTTTCTGGGGAGCTTTTCACACAGCAGCCTGCAGCTGAGTGATTCCTGCCCTGCAAAGATGGGGCTGGACCCCTGTGCCTGTGGGAGCCTCTGGGTGATGCTGACACTTGGTGAATGATCAGCACACTTTTCCCAATGGGCTTGGCATGCCTCTTGCAGTGACAGGTGCTTGGGCTCTGAAGACACAGAAGTCTTCCTATGAAATCTTGTTTCTAGGCTCCATATCCCTCAACTCTTTCCACTGATCTAATTAAATGCTCCTTTACAGAAATGGTATTTGCTTACACGTTACTGTTGTTAGATATTGGCCAGGATGAGAAAAGCTCTCTGCAGCAGCTCAGCCATACAAATAATTTCAAGGACTCAAAGATAATGGCACCACAAAGAAGCTTTCCCATGGTCAGGTGCCAGTATCAGACAAAAAGAAATGACAGCAATATATCCACCTCATCAATCAGAACTGCTGTGTGCTGCTCTAGAGATAAGAGCTCTTGCCAGACTTTCACACATCCACATATATTGTGACCCCCCCCTGCCCCACACCTGGATTTAAACTGTTTGGTCTGGGGCTCTTGGGTGGTTTGCAACAGCACTAAACAAAGAAAATCTGGTTCAGAGCCTGGCTTGATAAGAGCATCCAAGGAGAGAAAAGGGATCCTCTTTGTCAGCCAGAAACAAAGATGGTCAAGGTTATTGCACAGTAGCACTCTCATAGCCAAAGTAATCCCTTCACACACAACAAGAGAAGATAGTATTACCCTAACATTATAACAGTATTTCTTAGTGATGCACCTGAGCTTAATGCTGATCTATTTTACCTTGAGGTAAATATAATTCTATTTCACTGAGCTTGTTAAGTCCATGTAGACCAAATGAAAAGTAGATGTGCACTGCCCACAGTACATATCTGTCAGCTTTAAGATTAGTGCTAGGAAGTCTGAAAACCCTACAGTGTTCTCTTTTCTCCCACTCCCACATGAGAACCCATTTCTTGGTCTTCTGCAACCACTGGCTTTTCAGCTTTTTTTACAGGGGAAAACCAGTATCACGCCAGCTGAAAATTTCACTCCCACCCTGTGGCTATAACATCAAAAAAGTGCATTAAAAGTGCATTAAAACCCATCAGACTCTCAAGGAACATGTGAAGGGTAGTTAGGTTACCTACTGAAGTACAATAAAGTTTGAAAGACCATAGTCTATAGAGTGTGGCCATGCCTCACTAGATCCTGTATCCTGTGGCTGACAGGCTTTACATTAAAGAAACAGCAGGGAAAAGCATCTCACAGACTCCTCTGATATACACCAGCCTTTCCTGGGACAACATTTATCTACTGCCTGCTTTCCTCATGGGCTGCCTGAAAATTTACTCTGCCAGGCACTCACTGCCTGGGGTGGAAAGCTGCTGTTTGAAAGCCTGGTAATCCACTGAGACCCTCCTCTGGCAGGCATGGAACTGGGAAACTGTTGGGAAGAAGCATCTTTTCTGAGGTTGAAACATCATTTTCTCTCCAGGTGTCTACTTTAATTCTTGTGATCTTCACAAATGTTTCTAGAGGAAAAGCACCTTCTCTCTATCTTCTGCTTGGAGAACTGGTTTGATTGAGATTGTCCTATCTGCCAAAGTTAAGATTGATACAACCCCAGTCAAGGCTGGAAAGCAGGCTCAGTAGGTGCTTGGACACTTCTAGATTATGTAGACAGGAATCTCTATTAGCATCTAGGGATAATAGCAATAGTTAATTAGCACAACAGTAGTTCTGTTAATGACAGCACAACTCCCTTAGCTATCCTGTAAGCACATTCTTCCATCTATTCAGATGCATTATTTCATTCTGTTGAGGGGAAACATTACCTCTCATCTCAGTGTTAGAATCACTGAAGACTAGGTTTAAAATATTTAATCCTCAAAAATGTCAGCCCTATGTATAAACTTTTTTGCAGAGTGAATAAGGCCATGTGATGCTCTTCTCTTCTGGATCTGGCTAGTTCTGTAGCTCTGTACATTAGCTCTGTAACATGTCCCATGCATGCAGGCATTTTCACTGCCCAGGCAGTCTGTCTCTTGCTCTGCCCACTTAAACCCATCAGTCTCTTCTGCAACACACTGCCCAGGGTACAGGATAAAAAGAATTGTTCCCCTAAGCCATCACAATATCCACCTCCAGCAGATAACCTCACTTTATTCCTGAATGTTCTGACTTTACCTCTCCATCCCTTCAGTTATTGCAAAAATCACAAGCCAGAACATGCAAGATATGGAGCCAGTGCTATTCATGGGAATCAAATACTGAAATGAAAAACAAATGCTAGATTCCAGGTCACTATCTCCCTATCTCCCACGAGCAGCTCTGGAGAGCAGCTGCACAGCCAGAGGCCAAGGTATGTGTAGCACACCCATAGCTGAGGAAAAGGTTGACATTCACCTAAAACCCACAGAAGTAAAGTATGAAGCGGGACCTGCTTTGGATCCTGAAGGTTCCCTGACAACAGGATGTGGGGATCTTCTAATTAGGATCTTGTAACTCTCTGTTGGCCATTCTTTGCATCTCAGAAACATGCTGGAAGAGGTTATCCCTCCTATTAGCACAGAGGACTTCCAAAATTGGATGATTGGAAGCTTTCTTCTTCCATAGTGCACTTCCTCTTCAACTCTGACATCCATGGGATCTCCAGCCAGCAGTCTGCAATGAGGGTTTTTGAGATGCCTCGACACTGAGTTGATCTGCAGACATATAAAATACTGATATGGTGTAACACATCTAATAAACTATAAAAAACCATCCAGAGAAGAGAAGCAGAAAGGTTGCTAGGTTCTGGTTACATTTCTTTGCTTGCCCCTGGGGTTGCTTACAATGCCACAACTGCTCTTCCAAGCTTAATTTAGCAGTATTACAGCAGTCAGTAAAGAGCTGTATAGGGACAGTTCACAAGCCTCCACAAAATGTTACTCTCCCATACTTGCAAACATCACTGGGAATCAAGTTCCAAACTTTTCCAACAATCTGCACTACCTGGCATCCAACCTTTCCATTAGCTTTCCCATATGGCAGGCGGACCTGACTACCAGCTCCCTTCCAAAACAAAGTGTAAAAACACCCTACTTCTTCTTTATTGAGGACACCAGAAGACACCACATAGTCCTTATAATTTCATACAGATTGCACATCTCGCAGGAGCTCCTAACCTTTGGGGTTATATATTTTTTTAACAGTCACTGCAGCTAAACAATTGAAATCTCCTGTAGAAAGCAGCTGGCAAGCTCTAAGTATTAGAGGAACAACTTACTTCCTTTTGCTTTTGATCCTGTGGTTCACAGATGGTGACACAACAGTAGCTCACATCCAGCTAACAGAAATCAAGTGATAACCCTCTTCCCAGCTGCAGGACAGAAGAGAAACCCCTCTGCTCTGCTGGCACTGCCAGACCCAGTGGTTTGAACCCATGAACCTCCCTGCCCTCTGAGAAAACCCGGACATCATGCCTGAAATACAGTCTTTGTCACCTTGTCACTTTCTCAGGTCTGAATTCAGTCTCCTGTAAACTGCCCCTACCCAGATTCTGTTTCAGTGCTCCAGCTAATCCTCATTGTACACCTTGTCATCTGGCTTGTGTCTATGAGGAACTCAAATTTCTCCCATCCTCCTGTTTTTCACTCTTGACTGAAGCACATTGTCCAAAGGATCTGCTTCCAATCCTCTGTTTCCCCTGGAAGTATGTCTGATCTGGATGAAACACTGGCCATTGTCCTTACCATGTACCTGTTTGAGATATGCCCAATTTATTCTCCTCTCACTCAAGGCAATGCCTCCTTGAGGAAGCATTATGTTTTGGGAATGCCCTGTCTGTCACTCAAGCAGCTCAAAGGCAGTTTCTCAGTCGTCGTGACCCTGGCAGGTCCCTCAGCTACTCTCTTTCTCTTTCCAGTTTGATAAGATGTTCTCCACTTTGCATCCTTCCCAGCCATGCCAAACACATGAGTTCCTCATTCAGCCTTGCATCTGAGATGCCTGTGCAATGATGAGGGTCTGTAGATGTTACCCTGTTTCTCTTTGTTCTGTCTTGGGGTTTTTTTGGTTTTTTTGTTTTGTTTTGTTTTTCTCGATCCAACAGTCTCCCCCATGCACATGGATTTTATCCTGCAGTCTATCACACGCCAAATTTCATCCCTTGACATTGAGTCATTCCAGTTCCTGGATGATGGAGGAACAAGACTGGCATTTACACCAAAGGGTGGAAAGCTGGCCTCACTCAAAATGAAGGTCACTTCAGCCTTCAGGATGCTTGAAATGCTCTTGCCTTTTGATTCAGGGAGGGAGGAAATCCCTCCGAGAGGCAGCAGATCAAACTTTTCTTGCAGATAAAACTTGTTGCCAGAGCAACATCTAGGAAAGTTACCAGTGCTTGTGATGTATTTGGTTTTATCAAAAAGCAGCATTTTTCATTCTCAGGATCTTTACACTGTAACGTTTAGACTCTGTAGTATTTACTAGTTGGTATTTAGTATTTACTAGTTTGTGATTATTTATGATTCATAGGGTTAACTTTAGCACCCAGACAAAATGTAAATTTTCAATAGTAGACACACACCTTCAGTACAATGGGAAAATAAGCAAAGAACATCTGCTTCATTATGAAAAAGAAAATAAAACAGGAGCTTAACAGAGGGCTGAACTTAAAAATTGCAAATGCCATCATCCCAGTGCTGAACTTTTTCCTGATGAGAGAATAGTCCAAGAGAAATTCCAGCTAAAAAACTGCAAATTAATTATTTCCTATCTAAAAGGTGAATCATTCTTTTCAGACATAGAATCCTCTGGGAGGATCATTCTTTTCGTCATCACAGCCTGTCAGAACAAATGGCCACAGGGCCACTTGACCAGACAGACAGCTGGAAGATCAGATTATGATGTGGCTCTACCAAGCAACATTTTGTACCTAGAGAGAGCACCTGAAAACTTGAGGGCTATGACTTAAAAATTAAAATTAAGTCTAACAGATCAAAATTATCATCTCTCAGCCTGACAACTTGACAGCTGGTTTCTGAAAGTGAAACTGGCACAGAGGTAAAATGTCAGTGGTTTTAAGCACAGTACAAATTATTTTTTTCCTCCTTTCCTCATGCAATCCAATTCATTTTCACAAAAAGAGATGTGTTTTCTATTAACAGCTAATTCTTTCCAAGAGTGAAGACATACAGTCAATAGAACAACTGCTTTATCAAATGCAAACAAATTCAGCTCTTGGACTCCATCTAATAATTAATACAATGTTTATCCATCCCATGTTGCAAGAGTGTAATGTGTTCCAAATGGGAGTTCTTGAGAAAAAAATGTCTTTATTGCCAATCCTCCCTCCTCCTCATGGGGAATACTTTTGTTAAGAGCTTCATGAGCTGGAATTTCTTGAAGCAATATCCTATCAACACAGTCTAGCCCTCCCTCCCACCCTGTGCTTCACACACACATTTCTATTAAAGTTACAGAAACTGCATGTTGCACAATGCAAAGACACTTGACTTCTCTCCTTTAGAGTATGTGTGGAGGAAAGCCCCTCACTTGCTCCCCCTCATTCCAGCTTGAGCTTTAGACATTCCAGTAAATAAATCCAGTATTCACAGTGGAGAGGGACATCAAATGTCTTCAAATCACTCACCCTTTTCTTAATTATTTTGAACCAAAAAGGTCAGTGAATGCTTTTTTCTTCTACGACTTGAGGGAATGTTTGTTATTTAATGTTTATTAAGTAATACCACATTTCCTTTTCCTGGAATATTCCTTGGAATGATTGTCTTAGTGTGAGGATATGTGCCATATTTCCTCAGATCTCTACTGGGAAGCCAGAGGGAGAGACTCTGCAGGGTAAAAAATAGTGGGTGATAGTGAAAAATAAAATTTCAAGGTTGAAGCACCTGAGTGACACAGAAACAGGACATAAGAACACAGTTTTCCTTCTGCTGGTGGAAGACCTTATTTGGTTACCCAAAACTAATTTTTTGCCATGCCTTTCCATTCCCTTGTGACATGGTGCCAAGTATGTGCTCCAAGCAGAGGGAATGGGAGAGAGAAGATACCATGGGGCAGCTTTGCACAAGGCTTCCTCTTCACCATACCACAAAATGGCCTGAAGGTAAAACAAATCCTTCACTGTTTAATCTGCAAACTGCTGAAGAGTTCAACCCAATACCTTCCTTCAAGATGGGATGAAACAAAGTATGGAGAAACACGAGAGACCTGAGTCACACAGCCTCATCCTTCATGGTTGCAGGCACCTGGCACAGAATGATTTTCAAAACACATAAATCATCTGCTTTTGCTTGGAAGGAAGATGAGAATTACTGCACTATTGCTCTTAAAAAAAAAAAAAAAAAATCAAAACAAAACAAACCACTAATTATTTTTTAATTATTTTTTTAATTGCCGAGAAGAATGTAATCTAATGCTACTAATTGCACAAATGTTCTGCTTATTCTTAAAAAAGTAACCTCTCTTCCAGCTTTAGATTCTTAAGCCTCCAGCCAGCACACAGTATTAATCTTGCTGGCTAAGCAAAAAAAAAACCATAATCAATTCTTCCTTTTGATCCAGACTTTTATATGCAAAGATAAAATAAATTCTTAAACTTCTTCGAGGAGTATAATAATTGCTAAGCTGAAAAGTGAATTTTTCATATTGCAGATTTTTTGTTCCTCTAGCTCTTCTCTGACCCATCTGTAATTTTTCTGCCACCTTCAACCTCTCCAAGCATGGCTAGCAGAGCCAGACCAAATATGCCATTGTGGTTCCCATCATTGAAGTTCAGAGAAATGCATCCCCTCTGCCCCCTCCTGATGTACCCTGATTTCCCCTTTTACACACCACAAGGACAGTACAGGCATTTTTTTGCCAAATTGCCATATTAGGTCATCATACTCAGAAGTTAATCTATAGTTATTTCCATGTCTTTCCCAGGCTACCATCTTTAAAGATGCCATTTCTATGGAAGTGATGAGTTCAATAGGCAGAGAGGTGATAGGAATAAACACCACACAGGTAAATTTTGTCTCAGTCACTGAAGGAATCCACTGACTGAACCATAGTAAACCCTTTTATCCACCAATCTTGTCCAACAGTCAAGAATATGTTAGAAGTCCCAGTCCCAAATAAACCTCAGATTTGTCCTAATATTGAAAAATTTTAAGTTACCGTGATCTATTAGATCACCTTAAAACTCATGCACTTCAGCTAGAGATTGAAAAGCAACATGGTTGAACCCAAAGGTTTAGCATCCAAGGGAAAAGGAAGATCAGTTTCAGAGTCTTCCTCCTGATAGACCTGGGGGAAGAAGGGGAGTTTGGTGGGATGTGGCTTATCAAAATGTGAATCATGAGTGACAGTAGTGGCAAAGGAAAGATTGTGTCTTCTCTGGATAGTACAAACCCACCTCTTTCTCCTAAGAAATGGTTCAGATGAGTATGGTGATGGTGTGCAGCAACCTGTTGTGCCTACTATAGAAAGGACCTGTGTAGACATAAAGAGACTTATATTGAAGCAAGCATGATCTTTGTCTTGTAAATTGTGTGTGCTTAGGTTCACCACACTCATCTCTCTGTCCTCAACAGCCAGTCCTGGGGAAGGATGAAATTCCTGGTGCTGCCTTCTGTCTGTGACAGACCACAGTTGATGTTAATGGCCATAAAAGAATTCCTGTCAAGAAGCAGGAAGCCAGTTTAAAGCAGGTCCAAACCCAGTGTAAAGACCAGAGTCACTCTGCATCCACACCATCCTGGAAGAAGAGGTCTGGAAGCAGCACCCATGCTCCCAGCCCTCCAGGAGATACTCCAGCTCACTCCCCACTCAGGGGCTAAATCATGGAGCCCATGGGACCATGACACCCTTCCTTGTCCTGCTCCAATGCCTCCTCTCCACCTCCTGCTGTGGCTCCAACCCCAGTGTCTCTCTACCCACGTATTTCCAGCCAGCCTTCAGTGCAACCCATCCAGGAACCCTGAGGAGCCAGGGTGATCCTGCCAGGTCCCCAGGACAATCTAGGGAGCCTGGCCCCATGTGCCCATGCTGGAGATCACCGTGGTAGTCTTCTCACTAGATGGAGCTAGTGGATGGATGCTGGCAAGACTGTCTTCCCTCCTAAAGATGCCCCGTAGCCAACACCCCATGGAGAGGGGATGAGATCCCATACAGAGCCCCTGGCTCCTCAGGGCTCCTCCATGGAAAAAGAGAGCTTTAGCTAAGTGTGGAGGAAAGATTTCAATTGCTATCTTTTTGGATCATGCAAATTCAGAAAAAGATGGGGATGATGTTTTCACAGAAATTCTGGAGGCAATGGGTTCAGATGAAATTAAGGAAAAAATAACACTGCTGCAAAGTCAGCTGCCTCTGGTACAGGAGGAGCCAAACAGAGGAAGAATCAGAATGATGCTGGAAAAGCTGCTGCCCACAAAAGTCCTAGCAGGGATGAGGTAAAGATCTCGAGTAAATTTCCATTGTATTCCAAAAGCAAAGTAAACATTTGGGGGATTGCTCAACACCAGTTCTCTATGGACAAGGGGAGACCAAAGGTACAGTACAGGCCTAAAACAATGCATCTGGGCTGTTCAGGAATTGCCTGTAAGTTCAGTCACTTTTAAACCTCTTGCATGCTATTTACTAGAAGGTGGTGGAGGTGAGGGACCCATAAACCATTTCCATCCCTGACCCACAACATTGTCTTGAGAAGCAGCCTGGTGAAACACCCCAATATCACCTGGAGTCCGTATCCCACACCTTCTCCCCATTGCACTTTATGTCTCAACCATCCCTGAACAGCATCCCACAGCCAGACATCCCTCCCCAGATGCCTGTTCCCTCCACCCAAGCTCTCTGCTCCTAGTGCTGGCCTAGCAACCTCCTCTCCATGCTGCTGATGCTCCAAATCCCTCAAAAGCTGGGACACTTCCATATTACCATCACCACCTCTCTGGCAGATCCAAACCATGCTGAAGCCATGCTGAGGTTTCAGCCCATCTGCTTTTGTAGTGATTTGATGACTGTTGGACTTCTCATGCATTTTCACTGTTCTGTTCATCATTCCAGAAACTCACAAAGGTAGTCATGGTCTGCTTTGAAAATAAATACCTGATCTTTGCTAAAGTCTATTTGCAGAGGAAAAAAATGAGAATTAATAGGTATGTATTAGCAGAAAACCAGAAGACCTATAGCATGATTCAGAAGGGAGAAAACTGGAACCAGCTGAGAGAAATCCCATTTCCTATCCAAGATATCTGTTCTGAACACTTTCTGACTCATTTGTTACTGTGACCTCTGTATGTATTTTTTGGATGATTTATGAGGAAATGCTAAGATTGGCCAGGTGACATAAATTGGTTACTGGTGCTAAAATTGAAGCACCAGCCCCTTGCTGAGCGTGAAAGATGAGTTAATACTTCTGAGATTGTTGTTTTTCAGATATTCAAACACCCTTGTGGGGCTTCAGAGTAGGTGACAATTTATCAAGGACATATGATAAGCTGAGTGTTAGATGGATTTCAGTAAAATGCACATTCAGCTTTGGTAATTTTTGACAGATTTTTTTTCTTTGCAAGTACATGCCCCCAAAAGGCAAGTGGGTTGGTAATTGTGGGCAGAAGGGTGCTGACCTGCTCAGCACTGGAGTAATAGCTTCATTCTCAAGGTTTGCTTTCCTCCCTTCATTGACATCTATGCACTTTCTGCATCACAGGCCCACAGAGGAAACCAGGTCAGCCTTTGACAGGTGATCTTAGAAGCAGTAGAGTTTGGATACAGGAGCCAGTGGCTTTTATTCAGGTGCATCCTGCAAATACCTAACTTCACCTTCACTACCAGTGGGTCTCTGCCTCATCTGCAAAGCAAACTCAGGTCTGGCAGTATAATTTGAAGGTGTTTGTCCTCAGCAAGGAATCCAAATACAAACTGGTGTGGTGTGTAAGCTCAGCCTGCTAAGCCCACACAGCCCTGCTTGTCCTTACCATTCCTCGTTTCCACCACAGAGGGATTGCCACACCACTAAGAGTTATAAAGTGCCTATGTGTCTCTAGAAAGTGTTTCCTTGTGGTTTGAGTCTAGAGGGTTACATCCCCAGCCTGACTGCTGCTTCTGCACATCCCTTTCCTCCTGCATGGAGATATGATGGTGCAGTGACATTGGGTCTGGAACATTGCACAGTGATGCTTCCACACGTAACTCCCCCTCCTTGAATCCCCACAAAAGCTGTAACACGAGAGCCAACACTTTCCGAGCAGTCACCAGCACCTGCAGATGGCTGCAGCCCTGATCAGTTCAGCAGCCAGAAGCACCTGTGGCAAGTGCCAGGTGCTCATCATAGAATCATAGAATCATAGAATCATAGAATGGGCTGGGTTGGAAGGGACCTCAGAGATCATCAAGTCCAACCCTTGATCCACTCCCGCTGCGGTTCCCAGCCCATGGCACTGAGTGCCACATCCAGGCTCTTTTTAAATATCTCCAGGGATGGAGAATCCACTACTTCCCTGGGCAGCCCATTCCAATGTCTGATCACCCTCTCCGGGAAGAAATTCTTTCTAATATCCAGCCTAAACCTCCCCTGGCACAACTTGAGACCATGCCCTCTTGTCTTGTTGAAAGTTGCCTGGGAAAAGAGCCCAACCCCCCCCTGGCTCCAGCCTCCTTTCAGGGAGTTGTAGAGAGCGATGAGGTCTCCCCTGAGCCTCCTCTTCTCCAGGCTGAACACCCCCAGCTCCCTCAGCCTCTCCTCACAGGACTTGTGCTGGATCCCTTCCCCAGCCTGGTTGCCCTCCTTTGGACCTGCTCCAGGACCTCAATCTCCTTCCTGAACTGAGGGGCCCAGAACTGGACACAGGACTCGAGCTGTGGCCTCACCAGGGCTGAGTACAGGGGCAGAATCCCTTCCCTGGACCTGCTGGCCACGCTGTTCCTGATCCAGGCCAGGATGCCATTGGCCTTCTTGGCCACCTGGGCACACTGCTGGCTCCTGTTCAGCTTCCTGTCAATCCAGACTCCCAGGTCCCTCTCTGCCTGGCTGCTCTCAGCCACTCTGTGCCCAGCCTGGAGCTCCCCATGGGGTTGTTGTGGCCAAAGTGCAGGACCCGGCACTTGGCCGTGTTGAACCTCATCCTATTGGAATCAGCCCAAATCACCCGCTCTGTCCCTGTATGCCCAGCATCCTGCTGGGATACAACAACAGCTGTGTCCTGGTGCCTGCCGAGGGGCGGGCAGGGGCTGGAGCAGGTGTCACGCTTCACGCTTCGCTGCCAGATGCTGGCAGGCCCATTCCAGGCCGTCCTTTTCCCCGTGTCCCCCTCTCCCTTTCTCACCTGCAGGCCAGTGGGACGGCGTTGTCCCCCAAGTCCAGACCTGTTGCCATCAGTCCCCTGGCATATGGAAGCTGTGACATCCCATGGCAGCCCTGCCCGGGCGCGGGGCTTCTCCCTTCTGACATTGCCGCGTTCAGCCCGTCCCGCCCCACCGTCGCAGGGGGATTTTTTACAAAGGGGAGAATGCTTCCTTTCAGCAGCCTCGGGTCAGCACAGGGCTGCTTCGCTCCCCGAGGTCAATCATTAGGATGCTTGGAGGTGGCTGGGATGCTTGGGGAGGGCAGGGTACTCTCCACCCCCCTGCTTCTCCCAACGCTGTGTGTTGTCACGATGATAAATGAGGGAGTGAGGTGGGGAAGCTCTTGACTGCGCGTGGCCTGGGCCCCCCGGGGGTTAGCAAAGTACTGCAAAGCAGCAGCTGATAAAATGGTAACTAATTCAATTAGTGAAATTTAATTTAGGTGGGGAGCGGATGGTGGCTTTGCCAAGACCATATGGGAAACCAGTGGTGTTTCCATAAAGAAGAACTTAATTTAAACAATGAACTCGTGGGTCTTCAAAACCCAGAGGCTGAAGAGCCCCCTGGAAGGAGTTGTACTGATTAACCAGACAAAAGCCTGGCAAGTCCAGACCAGGAGCGGGGAGGCAAGGGAGAGGGGGTATCAAAAATTATCCAGGTTCTGGTCGCCAGTGTGGCTGAGTTGAAAGAAATCCCTCCTAGAGTCAGAAAACAGTGTTTATCTCCTCACATATCCCCTGCCTGCTTCCTCTGAGCAACGTGATCCATGACTGAACCCCAGCAGCTCAGCAGGAGACAGCAGGAGGTTTGGACGTGCGAGGTGAGAAGGAAGAGCTGGATACGTGCTCCTCATCAGTGGGGAAACCGCTCCGAGGAGAGATGCCAAACTTCTGGAAAAACTAATTAGAGTAAAAGGCTTCCTGTCTGTCATGGCCCTGTGCCGCCGTCACTCCCTCCAAACACACAAGGCACCTGTCTCCAGAGCACCTGACCTTTCCAGGAGGAATGGCACTGGCTGGGTGGTGGAGTGAGAGGAAAAGGGGGAGCTTCGTGTCACAGGCATTTTTGGGAGGGAACAGTAGAGCTATGGGGAAGAATTGGCAGTCAGGGAAGCTGGAATGGGGAGAGGCTCCCTGCCTGCTCTAGGGAAGTCCATAAGTCATAGAAAATCTCACCTGTCCTAACTGGAAAGGGATACAAAATAAAGAGATTTTGGGTTTGGGGTTTTTTGGGGTTTTTTGGGGGTTTTTTTGTTTTTTTGTTTGGTTTTTTTTTTCTGTTTGCTTGTTTTGTGTTAGGGGTTTTTTTTTGGCATTGAGGCCAGGTGGAGTTTGGAAAGAGTCCTGTTCATCGAGTTCTGCTAGCAAGAGCCCCTCCTGGCACTGAAACTGTGCATGTTAACCTTAATGGAAAACAATTTCTAGCTTTGAAAACATGGGAAGTACTACTGAAAAGGCTGGCTTGTTCTTCTGGTCAGGGAACAGAAACGTCATGTGATGAGAACAACTGAGTACCACAAACAGCTTAAATAGCAAATATCAGAGGATGAGACCCAGCAAAACATGCAAACCAAGGTCTGTGGGACTTAGATGCCTCAAAACCAGCAGTGAGCTGGTGCTCCCCTGCTCTGTTGGACAGAGAGGGATCTGAGTGCTCATGTTTGGTGGAACATGAACCTGAGAAAGAAGCTTGAAAAGAGGAATCCAGGATTTTTAATCTTTTTTGTCCCATTTTGTCTGAAAAGTTAAGATGACATCTAGGGTTGCCTGGTAAACTGTGAGACAATGTAAGTGTGTGTGGGTAATAACCACAAACTATTGTGTTCAACACTAGTCCTGGCCCTCTATTCGCTCACTTCTAACACTAAACTGTTGTTATATTTGTGGGTTGCTGTTTTGGACACTGGTCAAATGCAATTTTTTAACAAAAATATATCAAATAAGTTTTTCATAAGGTTTGTTGTTTGGCGTTTGGTTTTTTTGTTGGCAGAGGGGAGTTATAAAACATAGAAACTTCTGCAAATCTTTAGTATTTGGTTTGCTATTCACTCCAAAAGCAGACAAAGTGAAAAGGCCTTCAGCAATGGTGTTATGCTTCAGAGCAGGGAAGTAATAAAAGAAACAAGAGAGGTGCTAGCCTCAGACATGACGTAGGGAAAATTTAAGTGAGTCCCCAATCTGAGGAGGAGGTGCTGTGTCCCCCGGGGAGCCTGGCAGACAGGAGGTGATGTGACATTCTTGGTGTTCACTGTATGCTTGGTCTCCAGAGGCTCCACTGTATGAAAACATCTGTCTTTTGCACTATTCAAGCACTTCCATCTGCCACCCATACACCCCATGTAGCTTCCTGGACATATGTGCTCCCAGCTGACACTAAGCTGCACTGAGTCCCTGCCCAGAGGAAGCCAGTGGTGGCTGTGGCACATCTTGCACACCAAGGGTATCCCACAAAAGGCAAAGAGTGTCATTACCCATGCTGAGATATTCCTGCAGAGGAAAGTGAGGCTTGAGAGAAAGGTGAGTCTCAAAGAGGTCAAAAAGAGGTACAAAAGGTGAAGAAAGAAATTGTTTGCTTTCCCATGCCCCACCTCTTCATTTGCAGGGCAGTCAAGACATTGAACACTGGTGGTATTGAAACCCATGGTGTGGTCTGACCTTGTAGGGAAGATGAAGTGCTAGCAAAGGCTTATTGGCCTCAGCCCTAGCATGGTCTTTCCTGGCCCTCTCATTCCCATCTATTCCTCATGCACAACTGTGTCACTGTTGTGGCTCTTCCTGCCACCTTATCCCTCTGCCAACCACTTGCAGCTGCACATTAACCCTCCTTGAGCTTCAGCCTGGGCTTTTTCCAGCTTCTTAGTCCACTGACTCAGGCCCAGGAGTCAGCAGTGCTGAGCAGGTAAGAACGTGGTAAGCCAGGTTCAGGTTCCCATTCATCACATCTAACTTCATATATAGAATCATAGAATGGGCTGGGTTGGAAGGGACCTCAGAGATCATCAAGTCCAACCCTTGATCCACTCCCGCTGCGGTTCCCAGCCCATGGCACTGAGTGCCACATCCAGGCTCTTTTTAAATATCTCCAGGGATGGAGAATCCACTACTTCCCTGGGCAGCCCATTCCAATGGCTGATCACCCTCTCCGTGAAGAAATTCTTTCTAATATCTAACCTAAACCTCCCCTGGCACAACTTAAGTCCATGCCCTCTTGTCTTGCTGATAGCTGCCTGGGAAAAGAGCCCAACCCCCCCCTGGCTCCAGCCTCCTTTCAGGGAGTTGTAGAGAGCGATGAGGTCTCCCCTGAGCCTCCTCTTCTCCAGGCTGAACACCCCCAGCTCCCTCAGCCTCTCCTCACAGGACTTGTGCTGGATCCCTTCACCAGCCTGGTTGCCCTCCTTTGGACCTGCTCCAGGACCTCAATCTCCTTCCTGAACTGAGGGGCCCAGAACTGGACACAGGACTCGAGCTGTGGCCTCACCAGGGCTGAGTACAGGGGCAGAAGGATGGAGGGCCTTACATTGACCCCTTCCCCTAACCACACCACAGAAGAAGATGCAGCACAGGAGACCTGAGACCTGAAGTTGTGAGAAGGTGCAAAGGAAGAAGAAGACAGAAGATGTGGCACTAAAGGACATCGGTGGCTGAATTACATGAACCCACATGTGAGCATGCACACAGCAGAACTACAGAATTTCTGCTCTATCACATTTTGGGCTTTTCGTGTGCCAGACTGGTCACTAGTTGTGTTGGCTACTCATGCTCACAAGAGTTAATCTGGCTCCTTGGATTCATCAGGACACGACGATGTGGCCAACAGCTACATGCCAGAGAAGGAGAAGCCCTATGTAGAGATTACATTGCCAAAGGGTGCCTTGCCAGGAGGAATGTTCCTGTGAGTGAGCTCATCAGCATCAGAGATGTTTTGTGCAGGCAGAAGGATGCAATACATCTGTGAAGGCACAGAGTCAGGGGAAGTATAAAAGCTGTCCTTCTTCAACATAAAACCAATGAAGAGACACCTCAGCAAGCTGAAATGGGAAAAAATTTAATGTGATCACCTCCTGCTATGTACAGACAATGAGAAAAGTTTAAAAATCACTGTGATGGAACCCCTGCAAAGGAATCATAGTGAAGTTGGTCTTCAGCTAAACCCTCCTGAGCTTTGAGTGCATCAGCAAGTGAACGGTGGGCAGATCTTGGACACCCAACAGAACCTGTGTGATAGCACAGGCACTACTAATGAATAATATGATGAATTTAAGGCTCACAAGAAAGCAAGGGAAAATCCAGAGCGGGGCTTTCTGGAGTTTGTTTCTTTTATGCACAACAGGAACCAGGAAATATATCAATATTGAAGTTTAGAAATGGTCTGAGGTTTCACGGAATTTGCATCAGAGTGGCCCAATGCCTAATACTGCTGTAACTCACAAAGGTCACATGCTGAAGTGCTGGTTTCAGACAGTGGCTCTGGGAATTTCAGAGTGCCATTTAAAGGAACACTCCAAGGGTCGGCCAAGGTACCAATCAGGCTGTGTGGGAATCTCACTTCACTCCACAGATGCATAGAAATCAGTTTTGCTGTTCATGAACCATCCACGACAAATGCAGAATTTGTGTCTGCGCTCATAAACTTTTTAATCAGAGAAAACAATGAACTTCCTTGGCCTATCTGGTGAGTCATGAACTTTTTGAGATGGTTGTTGATGGAAATATTTCAAAACGAGATATGGGAAAAGAGAGCTGGTCCTTTTCCAGTGTGGGGAATTGACCCACATCCCCACCTCAATGGTGATGCACCAAGACAGTGCCTGTGCTCAGCTTTGCCTGTGCACCAGTGGAGGAAAAGCTACACCCAGCCTGGGACAACTGAATTTTTGTTGCAGCCTCACATGGAGTCTTGCTCATAAGAAATGAGAAGACAAGGTGCTAACTGGCTGGTGGGCAGCCTGCAGAAGTGCTGGTGCCTTTGGTAGCAGAAGGAACTTGCACTGTGGAAGTACAGAGAAGGCCAGGGCATTCGAAGAGACAGGAATAAACTATGCTACAATAGGATCTGGCAACAAATACGAAGCATTGTTCACTTTGCTGTTGCTGGAGGTGCAGAGGAAGGCAGAGTTACTCATAGAGAAGCAACATTTCAGCTCAGTTCTTTGATTCAGTTGGAAACCCCAGTCTTAAATAAGTCTGTACCTTAGCCTCCTGGTTCTTCCAAATTGTTTTTGCTTGGTTTTGTTTTCAGCTGCATCAGAAGCTGCCTTTGTTGTTGTTTAGCTTGATCTTAATATATTTATTTTATCTGTAAGCTGAAAGTGGAGCTTTACCAAAAATGTCCTGCAGAGGACAGGAACCTTTCATGATGGGACACATGCACTTCATCTTATGGCCAGGCTTGCATGCCACATATTTCTCCTATTTTTTTGCTTTAAGGTAAGCCTTTTGAACACAGGAGACAAGATCCCTGGGAGCCATGTTCATGTCCACACCCTTGCTGTTACTGGTTTTAAAGAGCAAGGATATTGCCAAGTCATTTTGTTGTTTAAATGGCTACTGATGACAGAGAGCAAGAACTAAACTCAGACATCTTAAGAAAAATTATATTGATAATTGCATTTTACTAAGACAGTTGTTTCCTAGAGGACTCATAGAGTACAAGCTGCCTGTGTTCCAGGTAACCTGGTTTTCCATACCACAAGCTCCAGGGGAATTCTTTGACTCCATCTGCTCCTTGAGGGACTCTGCACCCTCTTTTCAATGAGGAGGCTCCAGTACTGCACAGGTTTCACCACTATTTTCCTCTGTGCTCTGCCTGGCTGGAGTTCCCAGGTGTGGATGCCTGTTCCCAGGCAAAACAAACCTTGCATGTCTTGCAAAACCTTTTTCTTGAAATGACCTCACCACACCAAAAAGCAACTGCTCTGGTGTGATGTTCAGAGCATTTCCTCAAACAAAAGGACATTGTCATAACCAGGGCCTTATACAATGTGCTCCACAAAAGGAGGGAAAGAACACAAATATAGAAAATTGAGGAGATTTTCAGCATTCTGAGAGACACAACAAAAGGAAAACTGCCAGGAAATTACTCCACAATGGAGCCACATCCAGACTCCTTGTCCCATAATACTCATTTAGACAACCTCTCCTGAGCAATCTCTCATTAGCAGCTGACCTGTGAGTGCACAGCACCCCTGGAAATGGGGGCAAACCCAGCCACAAATTAATGAGAACCTTTCCACTGAGTTGGAGAGCCAGGCTCTTATTTTAAAATCTAGATAAAACCTTCGAGTTGCTAGCTGTAGAGTTTCAGTTTGACAATCTGGGCCTGGCTAGGTGCAGGTAAAGTCTCCTTCTCTGCAGTAATTAACAGACATATTTTTATTCACAGATTCATATTCACTGCACCCAGAACTACAGGAGATATCAATACAGCCCAAGTCTATTCATTACCTTATCACCTGGTCTAGGATAGCAATTTTTGCACTCTCTAAAGTCAATGGAGGGAAAAAAAGTTATTTTAAAAAAATTAATCTCATCTCAAGATAAGTACTGTTAGCAGAGGGAAGAGAGATTAAACTGCTATTTGAAGATGCCTCCACAATATACCAGGAAGTTTAAACAACTGACTTAGACTAAACACCTATCCACTAAATAACAAAGGGATGAATCCTACCATCAGGATCTAAACTGATAACACAATGCAGATGTGTAGAGCAGTAAGTAGCCAGATGGTGAATTTCTCATACTACAGTGTACTTTCTTTCAGTATAAATAGATGGTGATGAAATAGTTGATTTGCTCAACAGACTGCCTCAGCTTCATTACAAGAGCTAGTCTGGAATCATTACTATTTGTAACAGGGTCCTGTGTATATTTTTAGAAAATATAATGCTCTGGAAATAAAAGATTATGTGCAAGCAGTAATTTTCAGGCAATTAATCTAAGGTTCTCTGTACTGAAAAATAATCCTAACATCCATTTTTTCCACACTATATGCAGAAATTATATTTAATGACTAACTATATTTAAATGAACAAAACCACTGGAAGACTACAATACATTAAGACTACTAAAGATAGCCACTTCCCATCTATTCCTCTGTGCCTCAGAGAAGCCATGGTTTTGTTTTGAACTAGAGAAGCAGATTTTGCTTCAAGCCTCTTTGGGTCAGGGAGCTACCAAGACACTTCAGAAAAAGCATTCCTGGTACTCTGGGGGGCCTCTGAAAATAAAGAAGACAGTGAAAATCTGGAGGAAAAATGTTAAAATTTTTCAAAAGTGAGCCTGCATGGATAATTCTACCCAGTGGGAGCAGTTCCCTACAGCTTGTCTGGAGTCTGCTGTGTAGGGGCAGACCACAGCCTGCATCTCCCAGGGCAGGACATGAATCAGATCTAGACTCCTGACTCACTGCATCTCCCCATCTCCTTTGTTGCCCAAAGCAGATCCATGACAGATCCCACTGTCTCACACTCCATCCCTCCCATGGCCTCAGCTGCCCTGCAACTGGGAGCAGGAGTGGTGACCCCAGGACCCCCTCACCTCCATGCAATGCACACAGCAAGCACATCCCTGGTGCCATCTTCCCCACACAGATGTGGGACAATGAACTGGGACAAATGTGCTGGAGAGCCAGGTCCTAGTGGGGATGATCCCAAGGGAGGGCAGCGTGACCTCATACAGCTGCAGGAAGAGCCCAGGGAGAGGGGTCAGATTGTCACCAAAGCATCAAATGAGGTGTCCTTCAAAAGAAGGGCTGCTTTCAGTGGAAGATCCTTTGGGATCTGCCTGACCACATGTAAGCAGCTTCTGTTTTCAGCACAGGCCAACCCAGCTCTGCCCCAACCATTTGCTGAGGATGTCTGTGTAAGCACTGCAGAGCCAGCTCCCTCCAAAATAATGCACCTTGCTCAGGTCCAGCCTGCCTCTGAGAAAAGGCTGTGAAGATGTGCCTGCTCAGATGATACTCACAGAAGATCTTTTTTGTTAGATTCGGTCTGCCCAGGGACTTTTCCACTCAAGGAATTTTTTTTCCAGCTGTGTGAAAAAACAGTAAAAGCTGGCACTTATCCAGCATTTTCAGAAGGTGTGCTTCTGTCAGTAGCTGGCATTGCTTCATGAAAGAAGCATGATGTTGAAAATAACGTAAAAATTATTTGGTCTAGTAATCATTTAGCTTGCATATTTTTTTCATTTTTAAAGGCTATGTGCACCGCCAGAGCTCAGAAAAGTAGCTGTGGGGAAATGCAGATCAGTAATTCAGGTAAATGCTGATTATTTCTCCCAAACTCTCTCTCACTGAACCTGTGACCTACTGCTCTTCCTTTGGATCTGCTCATAAAATTGTCTATCCATTTAAATTTGACCATTTCATCTATCTCTGTACCCTCTGGAGCTTTTCTTCATAATGGCCCAAAAAGGAAGAGCCTAGAGGTCTGTCATGGTGTAAAAAAGGTGTTGGAGATTCCAAAGACATTTGAAAATCAGGGGATATCTGGGCTACATAAAATGGTTTTCAAGACTAATGCCCTCCAAAAGCCATTCTAGTTTTGAGGGCAGATCCCACCACTAATTCTGTTCAGACCATCTTGCTGACGGCACTGGTATCCCATGCCTGGCAGAAATGGGACTCAGAAGAAAACCCCCTCTGGAAGCACTCCATGGATTTTGTTGCTGTATAATGGCTGGCTTGAGGAAACAATTTGCTTCTAACCAGAGGGTGGTTTGAAGGGTGAAATCTGGTGGTTTTCTAGCCATAGGCATTACCAATGCAGCAAAGGGACACAGGTCTTGGTGTTTTCCTGTGTGGCTGTGTTTGTTTTTATCTTCACCTGCAGGTTTCTGTGACAGGAGGGCTGCTGTGGGGTGGCCTAAGAGGTGGAATTAGGATGGTGGAACGGGGGAGAAATGCAAAGAGAAGAACAGCAAAGAGGCAGTGTCCTGTTAAAAGTACCAAAGGGACAGAAATGGCTGGTGTGACTATTACTCTTAATTCCTCCCTGACCTTTATCTGCCTCCTGTACATTTAAATGAACATCCATCCTGTCAGCTACCACCTGCTATCAAGAATTTTATAAATCAGAGACAGAAAATATCTTGATACAAATTGTCTTAGTCCTAACCCAGTAATACTCCTTTGAACACTGATTTTTAATGTTTCCACTGGACTAGTTATAAGTTACACCAACACCTTTCTCCCTCTGAAACTGTCCCATACTTTGCATATCAGATGCCAGGAGGAATGGTTAACCTTCATCACCACCTCAACACATCCCCTTTGCATCCTTACAAACAGTTGTCAATACTCACACACCATTTAGCCAAGATAACAGCAAAGTATACAAAGTAATTGCAATTGTCTCTCACATGACTTTGCTTTCCTTTTTGACTTCTGCTGGAATAAATCTGAAGAAATTCTAACTCAGGAGAAATAAATTCATTGATGAAAGAGAAGAGCCAGCCAGTGTCTGATTCTGCAGCTCCCTTTATTTTTTTTACTGCTTTTTCCTCCACAAATTTTGTTCTTCTTCACACCCCTATCAGCAGCAGTCAGGGAGCAGGGCCAGGCACGGGGTTGCAGAGGTTCAGACACTCCAGAGCAGAGGAACCCTTCAGCTGTGACTGTTTAACCTCATACAACCTGCTGACACCCTGCCACTTCCTGCAGGGAATATGGGAAAAGGGAAATGACTCCTGATCTGGTCAGCCAGCTTCACAAGACAGCCAGACAAACCCTTGGCTCTCACATCTCCACGCCAACAAGAATGAACTCCCAAACCATCTCCCCTTCTCCAGGGAAAGAAGGCAAACAAAGACTGAAACCACAGACATGGCTTCTCCACCAGCAGTGTCCCCTGAGGAAGGTCATGAATGTCCTCAGGGCTCCCTTTTGCTAATACCAAGAAATGGTTGAAAATATGTATCTTGAGGGGGAAGAAGCGTGCCCTCTGCTTCACTGACAGAAGCAGAGCTCAGTGACAACTTCAGGACACGAAGCAAAGCCATCTTTCCTCAAGGCAGTCTTCCTGGGCTTGTTACACCATTCATGATAACAGAGACCCCAGAGGATGACAGCACTGGACGAGTCCAGCTCAAGGCTGCAGAGGAAACAGTTCCCACTGGTTTACTCTTCCTTCTGTCTTGTTGACCCTTCCCAAACCCTGAAGTGTGGCCTGTGCATTTCCCTTTTGAGATAGATCACATTTTTATTAATTTTACAGTAAATCACTTCCCCATTTCCTTTGTTTATGCTAGGTGGATTCGGTGGTTTCCATCTCCATGTGACACAACACTTGGCACGAGTACAACCCATACCATCACTTCATTGCATGCATTGCTCACCCTCCAGCTCTAGGAAAAGAAGGTAAAAGGGCTGGGCCCATGCTGTCATTTCCCTTCATATTCCCACACCAGTTCAAATGAAAACTGCAGCTTTCTGTCCCTTGGTCTGGAGATTCCTCCTTTAAGTAGTCCTGTCCCAAATGCTGTTGCAGCACAAGCCACAAGCACCTGCTGGACAAGCACTGCAGCTCACCAAGGACAGCTGCTCCATGTATCATCTGCTTCTAATGCCATGAATATTATGCTTCACTTGGATGAGCACTGCAGCTTGGAAAGGGGGAGCAGCTGGTAGTGCCTCCCACTTTCCTCAGGAAAAGTAGGGGTGAAGATCTGAACCCAATCATGATCATAGACTCATAGAATGGGCTGGGTTGGAAGGGACCTCAGAGATCATCAAGTCCAACCCTTGATCCACTACCGCTGCGGTTCAAACACAAACAAAACACAGCTCTGCAAACTCCTGTCCAGCAGTCAGCAGGAGGGGGAACCTTCCCAGTGCCTGGCACACACCACCGTGTCACCTAACCACTGAGTGTCACAGGTCTGTAGGAAGTAACACGTAAAACATGGTTGTGATAAAATCTGCCTGACAGAGATGAAACAACCCTGGTTAATTTTGAACTGTGATTTGCCCAGAAAGAGATGCTGGTGGATAGAAACTGATATGGAGGAAGGAGGTCCTAGTAGCAAAGTTTTTCCTGTAACACAATTTCAGTACTAGAAGAGCCTGTCCAGCTTCAACAGCTAGCTCCTAGTAAGTCAAACACTCTTGTTTATTTTATCTCTTTGGTGATCAAGAGATTCAGAGGTAAGTTTATGTACTTCAGAGTTTCAGAGGCCCAAGTGATGCACATCCTGGGGTGGTGGGTACAGGTCACAGTCTCACAGATCATCATAACAGGGAGATAGAACATTGGAGTCCCTTGCACCACTGATAAACTTGGGACAGCTCTCACCTTCTTCAGTACAGTCTTTGGGTACATATAAACAGCACAGGAACTCTTGTAATGAGTTCACACCCTCTGCCAAACTCACACATATTCTGCTTGTCCCAAGATCGTTGCCTGTCAGATTCTCCATAACTTCTTCCCTACAAGAGCTACAGATGCTCCCTTTCAATGGTAAAAGGGCAAGCAAGGAGAGCTTGCAACAAGCAACAAGTCATGTGTAATCATAGATTCATTTTGTGTGAGAAAGATCTTTAAGATCATTGAGTCATAGAACCATTAAGGCTAGAAAAGATCTCTAAGATCATCAGATTTAACTGTCAACCAAACACCACCACATCCACTAAACCATGTCCTGAACTGCTAAGTCCACATGTTTTTTGAACACATCCAGGTATGGTGACTTCTCTGGGCATACTCTTCCAGTGTCTGACAGCCCTTTCAACGACGTTTTTCCTAATATCCAATCTAAACCTCCCCTGGCACCTTGAGGCCATTTCTTCTTGTTCTATGACTTGTTAACTGGGAGAGGAGACCAACACCCACCCCTCTGCAACCTCCTTTCAGGTCTCCCCCTCATCCCCCTTTTCTCCAGGATAAACAACCCCAGTTTCCTCAGATGCTCCTCATGAGACTTGTCCTTTAGACCTATCACCTGCCTCACTGCTGTTCTCTTGACATGCTCCAGCACCTCAATATCCTTGTAGTGGGGGCACAAAACCAAGCACAGTATTCAAGGTGCAGCCTCACCAGTGCCAAGAACAGGGGGATGATCATTTCCCTGGTCCTGCTGGCCACACTCTGATACAAACCAGGATGCTGTTGGACTTCTTGACCACTTGGGCACGTTGCTGGCTCATATTCATCTGGCTATTGATCAACATGTCCAGGTCCTTTTCTGCTAGGCAGCTTTCCAGCCACTCTGCCTGCAGCATTGCATGGGGTTGTTATGACCCAGCTGCATGGCCCAGAACTTAGACTGGTTGATCTTCAAATAATTGGTTTCAACCTGTCAAAATCCCTCTGCTGAGCCTTCCTACCCTCAGGCATATCAACACCCCTGCCCAATTGGTCTACAAACTTCCTGAGGGTGCACTTGATCCCCTCATCCAGATCCTTTATAAGGATATTGAAGAGGACTATCCCCAGCACTGAGCCCTGTGGGACATCACTCATCACTGGCCACCATCTGGATTTTACTCCATTTACCATAACTCTTTGGGCCTGGCCATCCAGCCAATTTTTTTACCCAGCAAAGAGTATACCAGTCCAAGCTGTGAGAAGCCAGTTTCTCCAAGAGGATGCTGTAGGAAACTTCACCAAAGGCTTTACTAAAGTCTAGGTAGACGACATCCACAGCCTTTCTCTCATCCACTTAGCAGGTCACCTTGTCATAGAGGGAGATCAGGTTCATCAAGCAGGACCTGATTTTCATGAACCCATGCTGACTGGGTCTGATTGCCTTATTGTCCCACATGTGCTGTGTGATGGCACTCAAAATGATCTACTCCATGATATTCCCTGGTATCAACATGCCAACATTAATAGAGAACAAGTCATTCTGCCTAATGCACTAGCCTGGCTGATTCAAACTGCACTGCTTCGTGGAGCAATCCCATCTATTGTACATGGAGAATTATCACCTTAAGGCAGAGAAGAAAGCTAAAAGAATGGACATATGAGTGAAGCACAGGTACCAAAAATGGTGAAAAGTTATCAGATCATCTTGTCCTTCCCCCACACTTAGTCAATACAGGATTGTTCCCTGCCAGACTCCTGAACAATGCCACTTAACCTAGATGCAATCATGCTGCAGGAACTGCCAAACACAATGCAATGAAGACCAGGGAATGAGCTCATATGAGTTAATCCAATTCCTGCAATAAAACAATCCAGGGCTCTGGTCTCCATCCTACAACCTTCTCCTGAGCCAACCCTTCTGTGCATATGTGCTAATACTCAAATACTCAGAAAGTTGGGGTTGCTGCTGGGCTGCTGAAATAACCTGGAGCTGGGAAAAGGCATCACAATATCCACAAATATTTGCTCTACTATTATAACTTGTTTTGTTCAGGTGGAATCCATAAACCCTGTTATCCACAGACATTTGGGGAGCAGAGCTTTATTTCCAAGAATGCTCAAGGAAAGGAAATCCATTGTGTAGGTCAACATGAATAGACCCTTGCATGTGCAATTTGTATGGGAAGCATCCAGGTGGCTAGAGAGAAAATAGCTTCTTATCAAATAAAGTGCAGCATTACAAACTGCCACCGATGATTCCCAAGCATTTCCATCTGTGAGGTATACATCACTCAAATGGAAGTCTGGAAAAATGCTGCCTGGCACACATACTGCAGGAATGGCCAGCCACAATGCCACAAGCACTCTCCATGGCCCACAGAACCCACCAGCAACCAGTGTTCACAACCCCTATTTGCAAAACATGACCAGAGCAACAAGAGCACACTTGGAGAGTGAGAAAGAGCATCTCAAATATTCCTTGGACTGGTATCTTGCAGTGCCTTAAAAATAACAGACTTTAAAACAAAGGGTTAAAATGTCATTGTAAAGTCCAACAAAACACTTTCCTGGAAATGGCTCTGTAACCAAACCCATCTCCTCCTCCTTCTTAAAATCATGGAGCTGATAAAAAGCAGAAAGGCTTTCATCACTATTCTGCATGCATAATTATGTTTAATTTGAAGAGTGTCTGTACACACACACACATAGCTTGTTCATTTATGTGACTGATACCCACAAACACAATGCCCCAGCCCGAGTTTGGGCAGCGAGTACAAAAATGCATTTTGATAATTTTGATAGTGGAATGCAAGAGCATGCACAAAAATACATCCACCAAGTGCAACATATTGTAAACAGGAGCATAAGTAAAATAAACAAATGCATGTCATTTCATCTGGGTCACAAGTTGACTCAACATGACATTTCCTTTTGTACTGAAGAACACTGGAGAAAAGAGTCTATTTATACATACTGGCATGTATTTGAGTAAGTTTTTTCCTAGCTCTCTTGGTTATTTTTTCTGTTAGTTGGTCTAAGACTTTAGAGGCTTTTCTCCCTTTCAAGGCCAAGATTTTCTTTCTACTTGATCTCACAGGATTGTAAGTCAGAGCTTTGCATCTTTGAAATCAACATTGCTGTACATCTGTGATCAATGACCTCAGACATGTAACTTTGCCACAAAACCAAACAGGGGACTAGGCTGGAAACAGTAGCTCAGAGTTCAATACTACCAGCCTTTTAAAAGCATCTGAGACAACCTCCATGTTTGCTTTCTCCTCCTGAATGATGCTTTGCAGCTGTGTCTCTTCCAGCATAGAGGCAGCCAAGCCTCCCTGGGGAGCCCATTTGCACTGTTGCTCTTGAATAATTAAAGTGGGAACACGTGCCCTGTGTCTCCAGAAATACACACACACACACACGGCTCTGTGAAGCCCTGTGGGTGGTTTTCATGGAAGAGAAAATTTTGGCAAAAGCTTCTCTTGCTCTGCCTGCCTGATACAGAGGAAAGGCAGTGCTGATCAGCTGTCCCTTGTTCTCTATGAGCAGGGCATGATGCTGTGGTCAGGACTGAATGCACACACAAGGATTGCTCTTCTGGAGGCTACCTACACCAGAGAAGAAGGGGAGCAAGGATTGATGTCCACCTTCTTGTGCAGGTTTCCATCAGGAGCGCTCAAAGCACCATGCAAAATAAATAAGAAGCACAGAATGGTAAAGGGAGGAGAAGAGATTGACCTGGACATCCAGCAAGCCAGCTGAACATACCTCCTGGCTGCAAAGTGTGTTTTGTGCAGCAGGTCAGGCTTGAAGTTTGACAGCATCCTACACATAGTCATTCATTTACCACAAGCAGCAGAATATGGAGAACACAAACAACATGTTAATTCCTACTGAGAAAGCTGAGCCTTGCTCTGCGCCAGGCAACCTTCTGCAGCCCTTTGGGAAGGTAGCAATGCAAAGCCACCCCTGTGGAATATCATATATCTCTATATTGAGGGAGCTAGAGGAATGAAGAACCTGACTTTTATTTTAAGAAGTAGAGGGAGTAGCACTGGCTAAGGCGAGCAACTCTCTGGAGCTTCCTGTCCACAAAGAATGATGCTGTGGTACTAAGTAAATGAGATTATAGTCATCAACAGCTCATCAGCCCTGTGAGAAGAGCAAGTGTAATCACCTTCACTTAACAAACCAGGGACCTGAGACAGATCAAGTGCAAATACAGAGGTGCTGGGAGTGGAGTAGCAAATCTATGCTCCAGAGGTCCAGGGTTTGCACTAGGCTGGGCCAACAACATGGTCCATCAGCCTTGGCCCTTTGGGCAAAGTCATCCTTCTGAGTCAGCAAGCTACAACCACATAGTATAGAAAGAGGTGGGAACAGGACCTGCACTTCAAAGCCCTTGGCTGTGCATTACCAGCTCAGCTGTTATCCACACAACTCCTTGCATCACCCCACTTCTTCCTCTTGTGCCCCTGGCAAGGGGCTCCTCGGGCTTTCAGCTCACTGCTGCTGGGAGGTTGGCAGGAAAGACTGACCTAACCCTGCACCAAGCAGGCCCTCAGACCTATTGTCTTGAAACCAGGGTAATGATGGATGCCTAGGATGTTTCATCATTTCCCAGCACTGTTACAAGGCCCACATTTAAACCTCATCAAAACCTTTTTGGTTTCCTTTCTGATTTTTATGTGCCTGAAATGCTAGTCATACTCCCCCAACCTTTGCTCTCCTGATATTAAACAAGTGGTCCATTTTTTGGAGAATGAGTAGTAATGTAGAACAAACCTGTTAACTAACCTTGTGTTAGTATTGAGACTCCAGTTAGGTGTTTGTTGCTTGGGATGTCTCCTTTGCATCCTCTCCATCCTCCTCTACCCAGGCTCCTTTGCTTCCTTCTCAGCTTTTTCCCACACTTGCCACAGGGTCAAACAAATGAAAAGCTGAATGAGTCAGCAGTAGAAAACAAGGCAATGAGCTTCTGAATGCATTTGATAGAAAGGTTAAGACAAAAAGATTAAGAGGCTGAGAGGTTAAGAGGCTGAGAGCTCAAGGCTGACCTTAAATAGAGCCCCTGGGCATGGAGAAGCCCCAGGTGAGGCTGATCTGGATCACCACAGGTGATCTGGTGCCCTTGGGGCCTGGCATGGTTCACCAGCTGGGTTCCCCTTTGGACAGGAGCAGTGTGTGCTCCTTGTGCAAGGACAGCACATGTTGGCACACACAGGCAGGCACGGTGTGATTTTGACATTTGCCCCTCTTCAGTTTCCATAATCTCTTGTTTAATATCCCCTGCAGCTGTATAGAACTTAATACCCTGGGTTTTTAGTCTTGACCAGGACTTTTCCAACACTTCTGCACTAAGAAATCATAAAAACAGTACTAGCCACACCACGATCTTTTGGAAAAGAGATTGTGCACAACAACTTGCATGTTTCGATGGCTAATGTAATAACGTGGCAATTCAAGCCTTCCTTTGGGTCTGGTCCAGCTGTTTGTCCAAGAGGTCTCTAGGTGCAGCTGTTCTCACCACCAGCCCCAGATCCTATTCGTTACTGCTGAAACGTTGCCACAATCCTGCTTACATATTTTGGTTTTCTCCATTGAAAGCACCTGCTCAAGATGTATGGCTGGTTTTGTTATTAAATAGTCAGGAAAGGCGAGGGCTGAATTTTGCTTTCAGGCATCTCACAGAGTGAGGAAAGCTCTCATATTGGTAGCCTCTCTCTTCCAAGTCCTGCAAAGAAATTTGACGCTGTCTGCTCCCCACACTTGCCTTCTCTACCTACAGGACTCTTGAAATAGTATGCATTAACTTGCCTCATACGTGTAAACTGGCTTACAGAAATGCAGATCACTGCAGCTCTGAGTACAATGTAAATATCTACAGGAGCTTTGGAAAACAACACAAATAAGCCAGAGAGGGAGAAGATGCCCTTCTCTCTAGGAAATGAGGTTTTCTCATCTTCTTTGTGCTTCTGATCTTTCGTATGAGTATGAGTCCTTATCTGGACAGATTGCAAAAACGCGTGGAGAAAATTTAAAAACAGTGACCCCAGCGAGAAGAGCGGCGGTGCCATTTGGGAAGAAAAAGACTTCTTATTCAAAATAACAACCCACATGCATATGATCTTAATGCCATTGTCAGCATTGTGGCAGAGCAGCAGGGCCTCCCCTTCGGAGCAGAAGGAAGCGAGGCAGGGCTGCCGGAGGAGGCAGCGCGCTGGGGTCAGGCGGCACGTGCAGGACTCGAACGTCGGAGCTCCCGGCGCCAAGAAAAATATCTTGGCTGCCTTTCCTCTGTGCCTTGGGTGGGCAGGACAGCCCCGGTGGTTTCCTCAGGACCGGTGGGTGAGCAGACAAAGAGGAATGTGTGTTGTGCTTGGAGCCAGCTGCCTGCCCACCTACACCTGCCTGACGGCGTGGAGCTCTGCGGCTCTTTGCCCAACGCCGGCCGTCGCTCTTGGTGCTGCCACCCTTGGTTTACCCGGGGCCAGCAGAGCCCTGTGAAGGATTTGGGATGCCCTGAGACCTTGTGGCCAGCCTGCTTGTGGCCCCAGAGGCTGGCAGGGTCATGGTTGGGAGTGAGATTTCCTTGGAGCTTCTTTATCATCAGCTCAGCAGTGATGTACAGCGTATCTTCTAGGGCTGATACCCAGAATATATATATTTTTTTTTTCCCCCTGTCCTTTTCCCTTCATATTTTTGTCTTTTATCCTTCAAACCCTAGCCTGATTTCACCTTGCCTTGCTCACATCCATGCAGGTGCAAAGCAGACCCCCAACCTGAAGATGAGTGTTGCTGCCTTTGCAGAGGACTGAATACCAACATCAGCTGCAAAGGAGAAGGGGACAAGGTACGTGGGGTCCTCAGTAGCAAAAATTATTCTGGTCAGCTGTATCTATGCTGACCTTTTGCAGACCTGTACCTCATTTGCAGACCCTATTTCTTCTTTACTCCTTGAGGCCACTCAAACAATCATCATCCCAATATCAGGGCTGGATGGACTTACCTTCTTAAAGCTAATTGCAACCTGTTTAGAACAAACAAATCACTTCAAAACCACTAAGTAAAGTCAGCCCTTCTCACAAACGTGGCTATTGTTGACAGGCAGACATCATTGTGCTGGGAAAAAAAACTCTGTCCCGTGCCACGGTTTCACAAAAGCATGAGAAAACACTTGCAGCCTTTTCTTAGATAAGAAGCCACAAACAAATCAGGAACAACAAGCAAAAACTCAATTCAAGGTTTACTCCAGGATGGACATCTTGCTACGATAAATTAAGGTGTTTTTCATTATTAAAAATAAACAAAGCAATGAAAGTGAACCATGTCACCATTCATACACTTAAAAAACATCTTTAATCTGCTTGGGAAAATCTTTTTTTCCCCCTAACAGGAAAAAATATTAGTTGTCCAGATAACAAGCAAAACAAAATCAACTAAAGGGCATCAAGGGACTTCCTGAAATTGAAAAAACAATGTTTTGTGTAACAAGTTTAAAAAAAAAAAAAAAACCAAAACAAAACATATGCAGCAAGCAGAATGATTCCTCCAGCTTCTTCAGGTCGCCAGTGATTTCAGGAACATGAGGAAGAGCTACACAAGCAGTCAAATGTTTTATTTAACCTTGCAGCATTTTACAGCTGTCCCAAGCCTCTTCCCTTCCCCCCCATCCCCCACCCCCCGGAAACCATTTATCTTCCTAGTGCCTTATTTTTAACAGCTCAGCTCAGTCCCAAAGGTACATGTGAAAAATAATGAAAGAACCTAATCTGGCAGCTTTGGGGTTCCCAGGACTGAAATAGCAAGCTTGATGCAAATCAGGATTCAGGTTGGTTTGCAGCAGGGAGCAGGACCTCTTCATTTTGCAAAAAGGAGAGAGGAAGGAGGGAGACCTGCAGTGATGGGCAGGTGATGGGCAGTGATGCTCTCCCACCCTGCAACGTGGGGATGGGAGGGTGACAGGGAGGTTGAGGGACCCCATTCATCCTGCAGTAAATCAGCCCCTGGAGCTGTGCAGGGAAGTTTGTGCAATGTCTGCCCAAACTGTGCCTGGATCCCAGCCAGGGCTAGGAAACTTTCATTCTCATGAGTTCACAAATTCCACCTAGATGGGCCTGATTAAAACAATACGGGAGATGGCGTGGCATTCCCCCCTGTGTCCCTCTCTCAGCCACCACGCTGTGAAACCACAGGAAATCATTAGTTGTGCCTGCTAAGAACTTCTGGATCCCAACAAATTATTCATATTTGATGTATTCAAAGCTTTTTTTGTTGTTTAAAGTTATTTATGGCTTCCACAGGTTCATTTGTGATGCTGATTTATACAGTTTGCTATGTCTGGCCATGTAGATTAAACATAGTAATGTAGGGTTCAAGACCCCAGTTTTAAGTAAGGTGCTTTGTTGCCATCAGGCAATTAAGTCATAAAATTATGTTTGCTTCCTAGTAAATACACAGAGAAGCAGGTCCAGCCCTAACAGATTTATGGGCCAGTTTTGAATATGTTTTCCAAGATGCTGAAAGGCACTTTCTGTGAATATTTACTGCAGAAGTCAGTCCATTGAATGTTTGCAAAGAGCAATCCCTAGACAGGTTTAGCACTAGCCAAAGAAAGCTGATTTGGAAATGTCAACTATTTGCTCAGCTCAAGCACTTCTAGTAAATGTCAACAGATCCAGCAATAGGGTTCCACTTGCTGGTAAGGAAAACTCCCTGCAGAAAATGCTGGTATCACATTGGGAAAGAAATTTAAGCCTGGTGACTGAAGGCAAGACCTTGAAGAGAGTGATGGGAGAGAAAAGAACAGTCAACATGACATCCACGTTTGCTGGGGCCATTCCTCTAAGGGAAGGTTGGCAACCTGTGGTGCTTTCAGCATATTTGATCTTCCTTGTCAGCACAAACTCTTTTGTTTGGCTGAGTGGCTCCTGGCAGCCCAGAGCCATCCTTCAGGGCAGCCACCAATCACCAGGTGAAAGGGACACATTTCCTATCCAGGCACACAGCTCCTGGGTGTCTGGGAAGGTTCCTAATGCTCACCTGCACCCTTTGGCAAGCTGACACTCACACACTTTCCTCCTTCACCAGACACAGGACTTGCCCTTGTTCCACCAACAAACTGATACATCACATCAGTCTGATAGCCAGGAGCAAGAAAATTTAATGGCTAAAAAGCAATATATGGCACATCTGTGCTGCATACAGTGCCAGTGCTTGCACTGCAGAGACCTCCATGCATGCAAACCAGAGGATTTGTCCCGACCACCCTCAACAAGAAAAAAAGTCTTCAGGACAGAAAAGCAGCTCAGAGTTTCATTTCAAAAGCTGCCTAGCACAGAGCTCCCTCCTGAGACAGGGCATGAGGAGTTCTGGGAGGGGTACCAGGAATGCTCTCCTTACCTGTTGAGGCTCAGCCATGCCCAAGGAAGTTGTGGCTGCCCCTCCCTGGAAGTGTTCAAGGCCAGGCTGGATGGAGCTTTGAGCATCCTGGTCTAGGGGAAGATGTCCCTGCCCATACAGGAGGAAAGAAATTATATTTATAGCCCCTACCAGCACAAACCGTTCTATATTCTCTGATTTCGGTGTCTCCTGCAAGCTGACAAAAACTTTTGCCTGAAGGAATAAATGATTTAAGGAGTCATTATAATTAACAATTGGTATGATTTCTATTTTTACTTGATGGCTTTTATAGACCTGCGACACATAACCCTGCCTTTGGGCACCACTCCTGGAGCAGAGAGCTGCCTTGGGTAGGGCACGGTCATTTTCACATCATCCCTGTGGGAAATGGGCTGGTGGCTGGTGACTGAACAGCCAGTGGATGCCTCCCTTTTTTGCCCACCTGAGTTTTGCTACAGGATAAGAAACATGCCAGGGGCCACAAACCTCCAAATCGACTGCAATCCCTCCCGCAGTGCCCTTGGCTCTTCCCCGGCCCCATGGCTCAGCTCAGACACAGGAAGGCTAATTTTTAATCTGCCTGACACCCTGTTTACACCAGGGAACCTGCTTTGATTGCAGCTGGCTTTTTGCTTATCCCTGCCAGCCCTGCCCTGCTCAGCACCTCACCCTTTTGTGGCAGACACTGTGGGGAAGCTTTGCCCTTCTCCCCCCCCTTGGCCACAGCATCCAGGTGCCAGCAGGGACAGACCAACAGAGGTTCTGGGCAGCAAGGAGGTAAATCACCCAGTTCTGATGCTTCTGTTCTCCCAACATTCCCAACTGAGGGCTTCATCCTGCAGAGTCACCAGGCCTATCTTCAGCTGAAGTGCACTCACTCATCCGCACCATATCCTGACAGGATGTCAGCAGTAAACAGTAGGTAAATACTCATGCTTCATCACTGGTTAGTATTTGTTGTTTTTAGAGACCTGGACTAAAATTCCCACTGAAAAAAAAAAGTGTGTGCAACAAAAGTAGCTTCTATTTTCTCCCTATGGGAGAGCCGTGTGAAGAAAGCCATTTCCTTCATCGTTCTCCCCCCCAAAAAAAAGTTTTATGATTTTTGTGTTGGTTTTTTACATCTTTTGGATCCACCTACTTAATTCTTGGTAAAAGATTTGATGTATTTACAGACTTATTTTACAGATCAACAAAGAGCTATGCCCCTTGCCCATAAGGGTTTGCCTTTTGCAATGTATGCCTTCCCCTGAACATGGTGAAGTGAGCCTGAAGGCTCTGCAAGAGCAGACACCCAGCCCCAGTATGGCCATATCACATATGGCCATATCACACATCTCAGATCAGGTTTTGGTAAGCAATCCTGGGTAGCATTTGAAAGTGAGCAAAAAAGCTCACTGCAAAAAAGCTTTTCTGGAAAAAAAAAATTCCCACAAGACTGAAGGAATAAGGAGGTACAGCAGGCAAACTCTTACTCAAGCATGATTAAACCATAAACAGATATTTGCTGGAAATCACTGGCAGCATTTGCTCACCAAAGGTTATTGTTAGAAAATGTAATTGATATTAATATCTAGGGTTGTCTCATCTGATTGTATCAGCAAAATATGGTATTGCTTGGTAATTACTTTTAACATGATTTTCACGGGAGAGCAGTCGATGCTGGAGAACAGAGTTGTCTTTTTTAATGCAGCAAAATACTGTCTAATTATGAATTAAACTCCAGGCTGAGGCAAACTAGCAACCTTTGTATTGAGTTTGAGCAAGCAGCACTTTCCCATTAAGCTTCAGATGATTTCATAATAATCTCTCCATGAAAGTAACACTTTTCTGAAAAAAATAACGTTTTTAGCCTGCAGAACATTGAAATGATACAATAGCTGCCTGCTTGGAGCTCACTCGCCACCTGCTTTTCCTTGTTTTGTTTTCTAGCCCCTAATTACTGAGCAGAGTCAATTCCTAATGAGGCAGTTTGATTTCCTGTTTTTCATACTTCTTGAGCCACTTAAAGAGCCCGTCCAACATAAAAGGAACCCTTTTCTAAACAGATTTTAAATTAATTATAATAACCTTGGTGGTAGTGGTTGTTGTTTTTGCTCTGTGTGTGAACATGTGTGTGTGTGCGCATCTGAGTTTTCCATGGCTGCGTTTCTCATTTAATGTTTCCACACGAAGCAACCTTTTTTTTATTTTTTTTTTTTTTATTTTTTTTTCCCTCCTGTTTCCCCCCCCCAACAATGCAAACTGGAAATTCTTGTCCAGGAAATTGTGGCCACAGAAACACTGTGTCTGGGGCTGAGGAGGAAAAGGTGGTGATGTCATGAATAACTGGGCTGTGAGAAAAGATGGAGCATGAATAAGGAGGGAAACATTCTGACGTCTGTCTTTAAAGTTGGAAGATAAACACTTGTTGTGAATGGTACATGCTGGCTTCCAAAAGGGCTGGTAGGAAGAAGCACAGTATTAAATGACCACTCAGAAATATATGAATGATGCTAATGAGGTCTCTCAGCCCTCTTCTAGCCCCACCAAATGCCTCTCAGTTCATGTCTCAGCGCTTCCCCTGTGGATGTTGGTGGTACTGGAGAGCTGCTGCTGTTCCTAGGATTTATGGATATCTTAGTCCTCCTTCTGCCTCTGCTATCTCCTCACTGTCCCTGCTTGCTCCCTAGGACCCTGTGGCACTCTGAGGTGCTGCTGTAGGATGGGGCTCACAGGCAGCAGGTAGGAGGTGGCCATGAGCTCCGGCCTTGCCTGAGAGGTACCACTGGACACACAACTCGACTCTGGCTGACCAGTGGGATCTTCCAGATCTTCTTGGTGCAAGAATGGTATGAAACACTGCCAGGCAGAGGCTTCTGGCACAGCAACAGCCCTGCCTGCATCCACCCTCATTTCTTCAGCAGCCCAACCCAACGTGGTGGCATTTGCTGAGGCCGCTCACAGAAGGCATCTCGAGATTGAGCTAGGGTGAGAGCTGCTCCCTCATCACCCTGCTCCTCCTTTCTTCTGGATCCTAACTCTCTCAGGAAAATTCACCCTGGGAATAAGGGGGGCAAAGAGCCCTCTGCCTTGCTTTGGTAACACACAACAGACGCTGCAGCACTGAGAAGGTGGCCGATGGTGGCTGCAGATTTGCAAAACAGCTACTCAGAGGACATCCATCCAGACCAGGACTGTCACGCTGGGCCACTCAGCAAGGACACAGGAGAAAGGTCACAGAAAATTTGGAAGAGAAAGCAATGGGCTTGCACCAGGCAGCCCCTGGACTTACAACATTCACAAGCACTGGGGTTTCGCTGTGGAAATGGCACGTGAAGCTCATTGAAAAAAAAAAAAAAAAATGCAAACTGCTACTAGAAACATAGAGAAAAATCAATCTATGCTATAGCTCTAAAAATTGAAGTGTGCCTCGGCTGGGGAGGGCTGCATTCCAGCCCCACCCAAATCATAAAGCTGAGAAAACTTCAATGGGCTCTAGCTTCTGGATTATTATTATTATTATGACAGGGTTTTCCTCTCAGGATTCAGACTCTCTCTAAATGGTGGGAAAAAGGGTTTTATACAACCTCCAGTCTCCACATGACAAAGTGACTGGCTATTCCTACAGTCATCTGAACAGAATAGACGGAATAAGCTATTGTCTGTGCTCAGAAGTCAGCGACTGCACTGGCACTTGATTGGTCCAGGATGTAGAGGAACAAAAAGGTCATTGAATAAAAGAAGAACAATACTTTTCACGAAACAAATGAGCTTTTGCTAATTTATAACATGTTTGGTTTGGGTATCATATACATCAAAATGATGTAATTAGTAAATGTCATTTTCTGGAGAGAGAGAGCTCAGCAAAGCCTTAATGATGGGAATTTCCTGCCCCAGACTGGAGACTCTGGACTACCAGGGCATCATAAAGATGCTGTGTTTCACTAATAATTAGAATGGGCATGAAGTGGGACCTAGGTGTGTGACAGGAGAAAAAGGAAAAAGTTCACCTACTGCAAAAGGTTAGTTGTACTGAATGAGAAAAATACAATGGTCTGGAGGCTGATTAAGAACTGCCTTGGACATTCCACACCCAGAGTTTTGAAACCTGGAATCTGAATTGGTCCTACCTCCAAATATCAACATTGCTCAGACTCGTCACCATTTGGCTCTGGCTCTGACTGCTCTGGCAATGTTCTTTAATGAGCACAATCATAGGTTCAGGTCCCAAATCACTTCAGAGGGATGTACAGACTGCGTCAGAAGCTTTGCAGTTTGTGCAGCCCTCCTCTTCCAACCTCAGCTTTGGAAGATTTGAAGGTATTGCTGTCCTGCACACACAATCAAAGGCGTGCTCACACTTCTCAGGTTACAGTTTGAAGTGCTGAGGGCATAATTGGTGTCAAGATGGTCTTTCACTTATGAGGAACTTCGATGTACTGGAGACCTTGTATAGGAGACATTTCTCAAGCAGAGTCATTCCGCATTGCATAAGGTTCCCAATATTAACAAAGCCAGACAGTCATGAAGGATGAACAAATGCCACCAGTCATGAAGGATGAACAAAGATAGAGAACCTTCTCATTAAGGAAAACAATAACTATGTTGCCTTTTCCTTGCAAATTAGACTAAGCTGAGAGTAGACTTGTCCAAGCCCACCAAAAAGAGCAGCTGGCTGTGGCAGTGAAAGTGAAAAGGTCTTAAACCTCCTCTTCAGATAGGCATCTGCCCTCTTCAGATGAGCACATCAACTACACCTGAATAACCTCCTCACATCTCCTCATCCAGGTCCTGAAGCCAGTCATGGGCTGAATGTCATTACACTGACAGAAAAAAAAAATAGTTTCTGCTTGCACTATTGAATCACTTGGGAGATAATCCACTGAATTGTTTTAATTCCATAAATTGTTCCATTAATTCCATAAATTCCATAAATTTAATTCCTTTCTCTCCAGAAGTTTTGCCTTGGTTTTTGGACCCAAAACGATGATCCTCAGAGTGCCTCTCAAGCAGTGTGGTCTGCTCTGTTTCTAAGGGCTCACCAAATTCATCTGCTCTCAAAGCAACACCAATGGGGCAGGGCACTGAACCGGGTTGCCACATAGAGTGTCTTCCTCATGTGAAAAACCAAACAGGTAGGGTTATGAACAGAAATCTCCTCTGGCAATGGCCACAGCACTCTCTGGTCTTTGCAATAAATTTGCTGTATGAGTTCGCATTTCCTACTTCATAGAAATTACTCAGGCACGTAGAAAACTACCATGGTTTGGAAAAACTTCCTTGATCATTTGTACTGAAACTTTGTTCTTCATGGTAAATTAAATGTATGTGGGAACTAAACTGAAGGACCAAAGGGACAGCAAACACTCATCACAGAGCCTCTTCTGCCAGTAATGGGCATGTTTGAGCCGAAAAAATTAAACTGTTAGGGATTTTCACCTCTCTATTAGCAAAGGAAGGACACCTCTAAATGTGACATTCTTCTCCCCAGGAAATACCCTTACATTCTCTGCTAACTCAGAAAGGAAAACACTTGACTGAAAATAATTTACTTCACACCAGCTTCTTTCCTTTACTTTAATTTGCTGTTTAAAAAATTCCTTCTGCTGCCAATTTTTCTACCTTTTATGAAGATTAACCCAGCAATTCCCACATTTGTGAGCAGCTCCAACGGAAATCTGCTAAATGATTAATCTTGAGTCAACAAAACCATATTCTGATGGGCTCCAGCTGAGCCAGCAGCTTTTGTGTGACTGTGAAAAGTGTGAATATTCTCCTTGGAGGTAGAGCTAAGAGCAAAGCAATGTCAGTGTAACCCTGTTTGCATAGCTGATCTGCCCCAAAAGCACCATTATGGCCAGGGCTGAGGGTGCATCAGGCAATGGCACTCAACATTTCTGGCTGGAGGACATGGATTTGTTCCCAGAGACTGGAGAAGCCATCACACTGTGGCTTTTCCCTGGCCATGGGACCACGTTACAGGACACACGTGCAATTCTGCTTGTCCACTGGGCTATATCCCTAGATTGTTTTCAGGAGAGAACTCCAGGTTAATACTCTTGCTCTCAGGTGAAGCAGGGAAGTCCAAGACACCAAGCAGCCCCAAAACAGGACAGGGCTAGCAGGATGGCTGCTGCAGAGGGTAGGGAGCATTGAGATGCTGTCTTGAGTTAGTGCAGTGGTGTTTTGGAAGCAGGGGGAGCCACAGGAGTGTCTCCTGTGAGAAGCTCCCCTGATTCCAATCCCTGCCCCACCTCTGCCCAAGGATCTGGGAAGCTGGGTGTGCCACTGCCAGTAACATGTTCAAGAAAGGGAAAATGAAACTGAAAAAAATAGAAGAAAAGGACCCACAGAGAGGGGTGGAGGATGAAGTGAGGGAGAAAAACCAGAGAAAAGTCACCAGAGTCAGTGAGGAAGGAGGGGGAAAGGTGCCTGAGCAGATGTTCCCCCCCATCTCGTGGTGAGATGGCAGCTGTGCCCCTGCAGCCATGGAGGAGCCGGGTGGAGCAGTCCCTGGAGGAGCACAGTGGGGTAAATGTGGATTTGTGGCCCCTGAAGGGTCACAGATGGGCAGATGTGGAGCTGCAGCCTGTGCAGGATGGCAGAGAGGGGCAGATGTGGAGCTGCAGCCATGGAGGAGCCCGTGGCAGGGGAGGTGACTGTTCCCACAGCAGCCGTGACTCTGTGGGCAGCCCGGGATGGAGCAGTTCCTGAGGGACTGCAGCCCATGGGAGGGACTCATGGCCCAGGGGTTCCTGAAGGACTCTGTCCCCTCAGAGGGACCCCGCCTTGGAGCAGGGGAAGAACGTGAGGAGTCCTCCCCTGAGGAGGAAAAGCGGCAGAAACAGCGTGTGGGGAACTGAGCCTGAACCCCCCTGTGTCCCCTGTGCCCTGAGGGGAGGCGGCGGTGAAGCGACCCGGGGAAGGTATTAAGGTCTGGCTGTGTTTTCTCTTTCCTCTTTTTAGATTAAACTAGGTTTTTTTCCTTCCCAAGTTAACCTGTCTTGCTTTATGCCTCCCTGTCCTTGTCTCGATTACCAAACCTTCAGGTGGATTTTCTCCTCCCTGTCCCACAGTGGGGGTGAGCAAGCAGAGGCCCGGTTGGTACCAGCTGGGTCTAAACCATGGCAGATGCCACCTGGTTCCTACAGCCCTGCCACAGTCACACGGGTGAGGACCCCAGCCAAGCAAGACACCAACTTCAGTTCTGCCCTGCCCGCTGGCAGCTCTTTTAATGATAAAGGGAACAAGGATGCACCTCTTCTTGTGCAGCCAGGTAAATACCAGCAGAGGACACACCAGGACATCCAGAGGTGACTCACAGCCAATGGACCTTTTATCTGCAAACTTCTCCTTTAGAATAAACGAGCCAACTTTCAGTTCCTCTAAGTCACGCTCAGGTTTAACTCTGCCTTGGGCTCCCCAGATAAGAACATATGTGTAATCTCAAGGTGATATTAAAATAGCTATAGAGAGCTGATGACACCAACGTGATTCAGAGAAATCAGGTTACAGAGCTGAAGTGACAGGATTTATAGGTAAGGAGTGAAGCAGAGCTTGCTGTAAAGGTAAATATCTTATGAATGCATGTGGGTGTAGAGGTGTGTGGGTAGTAATGCACTAAAGATAAAGGGTTGCTCTTCATAGAATCATAGAATCGGCTGGGTTGGAAGGGACCCCAGAGATTATCAGGTCCAACCCTTTATTCCAGTGATTTCCTATATTTTTTATGTCTGGATAGACAGAAGTAATAAAGATATAATTTCAGTTAAACATTCATTTACTGTCTACTTAGAAAATCATAGAATCATAGAATGGTTTGAGTTGGAAGGGACACCTTAAAAATTATCCAGTTACAACAGCCCTGCACGGGCAGGGACACCTTCCACTAGATCAGAGCCCCATCCATACTGGCTCTGAATGCTTCCAGGGATGGACCTTCCAAAACTCCCCTGGACAGCCTGTTCTAATGTCTCACCACACTCACATTAAAGAACTTCCTCCTAATCTGAAACCTAAATCTCCTCTCTTCCAGTTAAAAACCCTTAGTCCTCACTCTATAAGCCCTTGTGAAAAGTCCCTCTCCAGCTTTCCTGTAGCCCCTCTTTAGGTATTGGAAGGCTGCTATTAGGTCCCCCCAAAGTCTTCTCTTCTTCAGGCTGAACATCCCCCAGTCTTTATTCATAAGAGAGATACTCCAGCCCTCTGATCATTTTCGTGTCCCTCCTCTGGAGATGTTCCAACAGGTCCACATCCTTCTTGTGTTGGGGGCTCCAGAGCTGGACATAGTATTCCACGTAAGGTCTCACCTGGTCAGAGTAGAGGGGAAGAATCAATTCTCTCAATCTGCTGTCCACACTTCTTCTGATGCAACCCAGGATGTGGTTGGCCTTCTGGGCTACAACTGCACATTGGTGGCTCACGTCCAGTTTTTGACCCAGTAGTACTCCCTGGTCTTTTTCCATATTGCTGCTCTCCAGTCTGTCCTCTCCCAGCCTGTGTTCATGCCCAGGTGCAGAACCCTGCTTGTGGCCTTGTTGAACCTCATGAGGTTCACCTGGGCCCACTTCTCCAGCTTGTGCAGGTCCCTCTGGAAGGCATCCCTTCCCTCTGCCATTTCAGCTGCAACACCCAGCTTGGTATCATTGGCAAACTTGCTGATGGTGCTCTCAGTGCCACTGGGGATATTGTTTATGAAGATGTTAAACAACACTGGTCCCAGTATGGAGCCCTGAGGGCTACGGCTTGTCACCATGTTCCATGTGAAACTTGAGCCTCTGGATATGACCATCCAGCCAATTCTTCACTCACTTAACAGTCCATCCATCAAACTCCTATCTCTCCAACTTAGAGAGAAGGAAACTGTGAGGGACAGTGCCAAAAGCCTTGCTGAAGTCCAGATAAATGAAATCCACTGCTTTCCTCTTGTTAACTGATGTAGTCACTCAGTCCAAAGTCATATATAATGTCAGTAACTGTGGCATTCAAGAATTTTCTTGGCTTTGGTAGAGTATGTTCTCACAGGTCCTTCACCTAACCACTAACAGATGAGTATGAAGCCACTACTGTGTCCTCAAACATTGTTTGGCTCTTTTCTACAGATAGAGGGACAAGAGCCCTGTGCAGAGCTCCAGAGATTACAATATTGAAGATCCAAATTGCAGACAGTTTCATCCCCCATTCCTGTCACAAATAATTCTGATACTTCACTCTACAGTTCGCAAAGGGAGGCATGAAAATGACAGCAAGCACCAGAAAGCATGGTCTATTGAGAACTTCACAGATTCAGTGGGTAGAAGTGATCACCGCCTGCATAACATGGGGCCATCAAATGTCACCCAGTATTCAAGCCGGGTACTGAGGGAACTGGTGGATTTTCATAGAATCACAGAATCATAGAATGGGCTGGGTTGGAAGGGACCTCAGAGATCATCAAGTCCAACCCTTGATCCACTCCCGCTGCAGTTCCCAGCCCATGGCACTGAGTGCCACATCCAGGCTCTTTTTAAATATCTCCAGGGACAGAGAATCCACTACTTCCCTGGGCAGCCCATTCCAATGTCTGACCACCCTCTCCGTGAAGAAATTCTTTCTAATATCCAACCTAAACCTCCCCTGGCACAACTTAAGTCCATGCCCTCTTGTCTTGCTGATAGTTGCCTGGGAAAAGAGCCCAACCCCCCCCTGGCTCCAGCCTCCTTTCAGGGAGTTGTAGAGAGCGATGAGGTCTCCCCTGAGCCTCCTCTTCTCCAGGCTGAACACCCCCAGCTCCCTCAGCCTCTCCTCATTATGGGTGTCCCTGCAGTGTGAGTAAGCTTGGGGTCAAGAGTCTGATCTTCTCACTGTGCAAACACCTCTAAGACCCTAAACTAAGAAGTCTGAATCTCCAGGGATGGAGAATCCACTACTTCCCTGGGCAGCCCATTCCAGTGTCTGATCACCCTCTCCATGAAGGAATTCTTTCCTGTCACACAGCTTGTCTCTCCCAACTCACCATTCTTATCCTGCTGTTACGCTGGCTAACAACTGAGCTCAGCTCAAATGCCATATTTTCCATCATGAAGAACATCTGCATTTAGGTCTAGGAAGAGCTTCTTGGCAGGGCTGCCTTGCCTCAGGTGAGCATAGTGATGCCAACTTCATTAAAAGCCTCAGGAGAATCCTAGAAGTACATTAGTAGGTGGACATATTTTCTGTCTTTAGCTATATCTCTGCTGTTTGCAGGATGAAGAGATATTTTGAAACAGATCCATCACAGAGGATATCCTGGGGGGACTATGAGGATCCTGTGCCAGCTGCCCTAAGTGTACCAGTGAGTTGGGTCCACCAAGAAAGAAGAGCAGGCAGAAGGGAACAAGCATAATTTGCACTAACACTCATACCTCTGCCAGCCTTTCATCTCCAGCATCTTCTGTCATTGCTTCATGGCTAGAGCTCCACTGGTGGTAGTCACTGTTGGAGAGCTAATGTAGTGGAAGCTGTCCCTGGTGTTTTTTCTGCCCTCAATATGAGAAAAAACAGATATCATGGTGGTTAAAATTCAAGGAAGCAGGATAGTCTACTGTCCCCTTCCATCTCCTGCTACCTTGTCTGGCAAGAAAAGGAAAGGGAAATGATCAGGAAAGAGGCTCAGAAAGGCCTTGCCAAAAATGTCAAATCAAAAACCTACATCTAGGAAAGTAGGAATACTTTCAAGCTGGACTTAGTTCTTCCAAAGGAATGCTCACTGTTTTCATAATTTTTAAGAGTTAGCAAAAATTAATCAGCTGTGAATTGTTTCTAAAATGAGATGACAAGCAGCACTTGTCCACAGGGGTCTGCAGCGAGCCTGAAATGAAAGACAAGATGAAAATGTGGCCAAAACTCTTAAAAAGGAAAACAAGCAGGCACCAAAATAAGCAGTTATACAATATATTGCATTAAGTGTCCTCACTGGACAATTGCTGATGAGCAGAATATGTTTCCCAGTACATGAGATAAAGCACCCCAGTTTGGTGACATTCTCCAAAGACTTGAGCTGCTGCTGCTATGTTTCAAGATTGAAGGCTAAACCCTTTGCTAGATCCTAGATAATAAACACACTGGATATCTAAATTATTATATGTCTTGGCATTTGACCAGCACAATGTCCATGTAAAAACGTATGCCAGTAAATCTGCCTTCTGCTTTTAAGCTGATTATTTAAAGGTTAACTATGAGATCCCCTAATGAATTAATAAAACCCAGACATATTTTAAAAGCTATTGGTTCATGGCAATGTCTGTTTTGGAGCATTCTGAATGCATAAACAATAAGATGGGAGTCCTTTGTAACCTACAAAGAGTTCATTAGTTGTAGTGTATGTCATTTGAAACATTCCTTTGCTGCAACGCTCCAGATTTTATTAGAAATGGGACTAAAATAGAATCTTGCACTAGACTCTCTTTCCCCCAAAGCTGAAAGGGTGCTCAAAATCCACTCCCCATTGGACAACCTGATTTTTCCAATTACTCCATTCAGCATCATGATTGTGGTACAGATCCCTGGCTTAATCCAAATATCCTGTCTTGCACACTTTCTGGATTGCAGCAATGCCTTTTATTCAGGAAGATTTCAATGGAAAGTGTGCCAAATTGCAAGCAATCTATGAGGCTGTATTTCTTTATACCTTGTTGTTAGTTCTGCACATTTAATGATAAGGATTGTACTCTTGCCAGAACTGGGACATCTCCAGTCCTCTCCTCAGGAGGAAATCCCAAGCACTGGACAGTAGCTGATGCTCAGTGGAACTACACTTTTCTCCCAGCTCTGCCACGTAGCAAACCACAGCAACCCTGCTCAATTCAGGCTCCAAGGAAGGAATTAATCTCACTTCACTTTAGCTGTCTAAAAACTAGGGATCTCACCTGACCTACTCATGCATGTTCCTTCGGAGCAATGGAGAGAGAAGTGTTTCTGTAGGTGATGATGCATTCTGTCTTGTGCAGAATCTCCCCCCAGGATGAACAATATCTTCCCATCTCTCAGTCTTGACACAAGAAGAAATGCAGATAGTTAACATAGCCAATATAGCTATTACATGTCTAAAACAAGGTGAGACAAATCCCACTCTAAGCTCTGAGAAGAAGGCTCTTCCACCTTGGGTTTGTGTGTGTACGTATAGGAAAAACCACACAGAATGGGCCTGTGCCTCACCCCAGGCTTTTTTGAACAAATTAGTGTATCAGCCTTACCCAACTGTTTAATCCCTCTGTTATGAGGGATTATTATGCCTATTATGTGGGAAGGGATGGATGCTGCTGTCTGCCTTCCTGCAGGTGATCCAGCCACCTGGGGAGACCAGGGGCAGCTCCTCTTGAGCAGCCTCTGACAGAGGGCTCCCAGTGACAGAAGACTTCTTGATCCCTCCCTGCTGGCTAAGGGTGGCAGCACAGCACTATGTAAGAGCTTTAAAGAGCCTACTGGGGAGAGCCCGGAGTTGCTCATCTCAAGAGACTCCTTTTGTAGGCTGCAAAGGAGCACCTCCATACCTGTCTCCATACTGTCTGGGCATGGAGCGAGATATATATAATTTTTTTGCATCATTTAACACTGACAGATGAAGCATTTACTGCTCATCCATTTGGGGCTCCCTACGTGGTTGAGTACCAGCTTTCTTCAGACTACTAAATTACCTTGATGAAACTTTTGATTTATAGATTACACTTGGGAGCCAAGGAGAGCATAGCTCTTACCAGCCAACTAGTTCTGCTGTCACAGATGACTGACAAGATACTTATGCTGATGGGTCAACAGACAGACAGATTCATTAATTTTCTTCTCCCTTGTCCCATTATCTAAGCCCCGGTGCCATCAGCAGCCACTGGAGTGAATGTTCATTTCTATTCCATTGTCATACTAACTCCTGCTCTAGTTTAAGTATTCTTTTGAACCCCAAGAACAATGTGCAGCAAGGCACAAATCCATCCCTCTCCTCCATGGCTAAGTAGGGCCATTAGACAGGAGAAACAATAGAAACACAGCGGGTGCTCTGTGTTTGCTCCCTGCATGGCCTCACACAAAGACAAAAAGCAAGGAGGGTTGGATGGGCCAGGGATGGGTACTGGATACCCTGATGCACTAATTTTCCCATCATCCCCAGATCACAAAGGAAAAAAGGTTTTCCATGGGCCTGAAGAGGCTACATTAGTCACTGGGCACAGGACCACATTGTCTGGTTTGTTTTGTTTCACTGAACAATATGTCACATATTTACTTTCCTCTTGGAGGCTGATGCTAGCATAAAATCTTCACCACGTTATGTCAAAATGTCAGCATGCCACATCACCACATCTCCACATGAGACTGCCTCATGGGTCCCACTAGAATTTTTGCATCCAATCGCTTCCCATAAGCAGTGTTTTCAGGATGTGAGATCTTCTTAAAATAGGACAAACCCAGAAATCCTGGAGCCGGTGGCAGCTCTTGCTCATGTCTCTGTCTTGAGTGACTCCATCTGGACATGTAGGATTGCTTTTGATGGGCTGTGGAAGCAGCTGCTCCTGGTTAAAATATTTTTTTACTAGAAATAAATATAAATGCTATGGATAAAAAGTCAGGATGTCTTTCTCTCTTCAGTCATTAGCAAGTTTTACCTCTGGTGATGGGATTTTAAAGTGGATTTTCTTTCTTAAGTGGCCAGATATATTTTAAAAACTTTTCAAATCTTTTGCCAGCTCTGAGAAGTTACAACCGACTTGCTGCAGCTTATCCTAATGCACAAGCAGGTGCAACTCCACTGAAACCCACAGACCATCTTCTGCCAGTGTTGGCCTCCACATGTCTCCAGAATTCAACCTTTGACATTCAACAGCCAAGGCCAGCCTACCAGGAGAGTGAAGAGAAGAGCTCAGTCATAACCTGGTGCAGCCACCATGACTGGTGACAACACACCCTCTGCTCCAAGGGCCCAGCCCAGAGAAGGTAGATGCCACGGGGGTGACAGCCTGTCATTGACTTTCACTGGTTGCAGGCTTGGATGCCATGCACCTCCTGCCACACCAGAAATGCTTCTCAATGCCCCCCTCATCTCTCCTCCCTGTCCTGCCCCTCCAGGACAGCCTGAGCAGTGACTGTGACAAGGCCATACATGTCTGCCCCCAAGGTTTGCTTTGCCAGATCTCACATGCCACAGGTCTGAGGCTTCTTCTTCCTGCTGTCTGAAGCAAATATCCCATGGGCTGGCTATGGGGGACAGACAGGAGAGAAGGGTCTGGTCACACAAGCAGAGCATGGATCCATGTCACTCCCTGGGGAAGGGTTAAAACTGCCTTTTACTGTTTTTCTGACAGATCTTTTTACTCAGTGCTATATAATACAGCCCCAAACATATTCTAAGTAGCCAAGGGCTGCCCAGCCATCTGTTTGAAGACACAGACCTTCTGAGGCAGGAGTTCCCAAAGCCTGGCCCATGGGACATTTACTATGGAGTCTACAAAGGGAATTTTCCCTTTAACTCAAGCCAGCCTGCACTTGTTTTCTTGTGCTGCTTCAGGCCACCATCCCATCCGTGAACACTGATTCTTACATTATTTTTATATGAGAAAAAACATGGGAACCTCTGGTCTGAGTGAGACATCTTCATCCTCTCCATCTCTCCTCTGTCAGTTTCATCCATGGCTCTGAGGTTCAAAAACAGATTAAAAACTGGTTACCCCCCCCCGGGTACCTACTCTCAGTTCCAGTCATAGGGTGCTTTTTATGAGAAATCCAAGTTTTAACCAGCTATCTCAGGTAAAAGTGCCAAATGACTGCATGACTTTCTTGCTGGCTTTCAAAGGAACTTAGGATTTTACAGCCAGGTGTATGTGCACATGGGTATCCATGGCCTGCTCTGAATTAATTAAGAAAGAAACAGACCCACAAAAGAGAAATATGTACATATATATTACTATTGTTTGTATTGTTTAATTTTATGTATTTGCACAGATTTAAATAAATAAGGTGCCTTTCACAGGCAACTTTCAGAGACTCTAGGCATTCCTAGCACAATAAATTCTACATCAAACACAGTAAACAAAATCACACTGCTACCAAAACCAGATCCTCCAGAGGAACTCAGCCAGCCCAGCTCTGCTCCCTTCCCATGAAGAAATTGCCCCATAACTTCTCCATCTTGTATTACTCACTCCACTTTCTCTTATCTCCAGCTATGCTCATTTCCTTCCCCAGGAACCCTGAACACACCTTCTAGAGAGACATCTAGACAGAACCTGGTGTGGGTTAGCCAGAGGAAAACCCCAGCACATGGACCAGCACCCATCTCCCCTTCCTCTTGCTGTCAGGGACCACAGAATTGCTGCAGCTCAGAGACCAGGGGTGCTAAGCAAGGAGCTCCTCAGGGAGGGCTAATCCCCCACCCCAAGCAAATAGGAGGATGGGGCCCCTCATCCCACAAGGTCCCCCCCATAAGGGAGGTCCAAGGCAGCCTTGCCCCATGTCACGGGGCAATGCTCCATGCAGGTCGCAGAGCATCTTCCTGTTCTTAAACAAAAATTCCCTTAAAACGTACCAAGTATCAGCTGAAGAGGAAAAGGGAACCAAAAATGTCAGAAGCTGCCCCGATGCTTGTGACCTGCAGGAATCCCAGAGCCTCATGTACCCAGCAGGGTGTGGGGCAGCTGGGATGTCACACCCCAGGCATCACTGTGGGGACAATGTAAAGAAAAAAAAAATATTAAAAATTAAACAAAACAAAACAAAAAAAAACAACAAAAGAAATAAAAAACAAAAAAAAAAAAAACCCAAACCAAACAAACAAAAAAAAAAAAAAAAAAAAAAAAAAAACCAGAACCCACATTTTAACATTGTCTTTACTTTTCAGTTCTGCTCCATGCCCTGGCACAGAGTTTCTGCCGAGGCAAAGCCCCAGGTTGGGCAGCTGTGCCGGTGGGGCTCTGGGCTGGGGTAGAGGTTTGGAGCTGCTGTGGCATCTGGCAGGAAAAAATGTCCCGGGAAGCTGTTACATTAAATGGCCAAATCGATTTATTGAATGGCAGGTGTTAGCTACAAACAGATGGAGAACATAAAGGCGTAAGCAGGCATTTGTATGGAAAAGAAGCCATCGATTTGTAGCGAGAGACTCAAAAGTGATCGTTACAGCTTTTAACAGAAGTGTTCTTATTTTTATGGGCTGAGCGAGGAGCGACAAAAGGCAAAGAAGTCTCGGAGTGCGCAGCCCGAACCCGGCCGGGACCGCGGAGCGGGAGAGAGAGAGCGGCTGCCTCAGCCCGGTCCGTGAATAGGATCACAGAATCATAGCATCATAGAATCATAGAATGGGCTGGGTTGGAAGGGACCTCAGAGATCATCAAGTCCAACCCTTGATCCACTCCCGCTGCGGTTCCCAGCCCATGGCACTGAGTGCCACATCCAGGCTCTTTTTAAATATCTCCAGGGATGGAGAATCCACTACTTCCCTGGGCAGCCCATTCCAATGGCTGATCACCCTCTCCGTGAAGAAATTCTTTCTAATATCCAACCTAAACCTCCCCTGGCACAACTTGAGACCATGCCCTCTTGTCTTGTTGAAAGTTGCCTGGGAAAAGAGCCCAACCCCCCCCTGGCTCCAGCCTCCTTTCAGGGAGTTGTAGAGAGCGATGAGGTCTCCCCTGAGCCTCCTCTTCTCCAGGCTGAACACCCCCAGCTCCCTCAGCCTCTCCTCACAGGACTTGTGCTGGATCCCTTCCCCAGCCTGGTTGCCCTCCTTTGGACCTGCTCCAGGACCTCAATCTCCTTCCTGAACTGAGGGGCCCAGAACTGGACACAGGACTCGAGCTGTGGCCTCACCAGGGCTGAGTACAGGGGCAGAATCCCTTCCCTGGACCTGCTGGCCACGCTTTGAAGCCTCCTGCGCCGGTGCCGCCGGTGCCGGTGATGCCGGCGGTGGAGGCAGCAGTAGCGGTGCCGGTACCGGTAGCGGTGTCGGTGCCGGTACCGTCCCAGTTGTCACGCGTCGTGTCCGGCTCGTGGCAGCGCCCGGGCGGCAGATGAGCCACGCGCCGGGCTCATTACAATGAGAATGGGACAGGCTGGAGGAGCCATGTGGCAGCAACAGTTTGCAAATCCCCCCTCCTTCTGTGCAAATCGGGAAACATTTCCAAACATTTGTACCCCAAATCGACCACATTAACACCCCTCGGAGCGGCGCTCCCTGGAGAAATGCTCCGCGCTACGGACATTTAAGCAGAAACAAAACAAGCAAGGGTTTGCTTGAAGAAACAAAACAAGGAGGGGTTTTTTTTTTCCTTTTCTCTCTCTCTCTTTTTTTTTCTTTTTCTTTCTTTCTTTTTTTTTTTCTTTTTCTTTTTTTTTTTTTTTTTTTTTTTTTTTGGAGGCTCTCGGTGTGTGTCAGCCCCTGATCGATGCGCAACTTTCTAGTTAAGGGGTTTAAAAGCCACCGGGGAATTCGGTTCACCCAGTGTGAGGCTGTGCACATGGAAAGGCTGGCGAGAACTGAATGGGTGGGTGAGTCCCTAATCAAAGGTTCAAAAAGGAGACCAGAGGAGCCAGCCCCAAACCGCAGAGCCAGAAAGCAGAAACACTACCTAGAAAGGTGTGCAAGGTGCATAATAAATAATAGTGGATTCTCCGTCCCTGGAGATATTTAAAAAGAGCCTGGATGTGGCACTCAGTGCCATGGGCTGGGAACCGCAGCGGGAGTGGATCAAGGGTTGGACTTGATGATCTCCGAGGTCCCTTCCAACCCAGCCCATTCTGACTGACAAAATCTTTACAACTTCGTTCAAGCTTGGAGCAGACACTTTGCCAGGGGGGTACCTTGGTCCCTACGGCCCACGGCCCCGGGGGGAAAGGCTCCGGGTGCTGCGTGGCACGGAGGTGCTGTTCCATGGGGACACCATGTTAGGGAAAAGGGAACCTGTCACCAGGTTAGGGGAGAAGGAAAGGCGCGGGACGCCCCCAGAGAAGCTTGGACCTGTGGCTTCATGCTGCCTGAGGGGGACAGCCTGTGACACTTCGTGATCTTGAGGAAGCGGGGAGGCAGGGGCAGCATCCACCTGGGGCAGCATCCACCCCGTGTGGCACCAAGGCGTAGCCGGGGATCCAGACGGGGCTTGTCCCTGTCGCAGGTACAGGCGCTTTCATAGAATCATAGAATCATAGAATCATAGAATGGGCTGGGTTGGAAGGGACCTCAGAGATCATCAAGTCCAACCCTTGATCCACTCCCGCTGCGGTTCCCAGCCCATGGCACTGAGTGCCACATCCAGGCTCTTTTTAAATATCTCCAGGGACGGAGAATCCACTACTTCCCTGGGCAGCCCATTCCAATGTCTGATCACCCTCTCCGTGAAGAAATTCTTTCTAATATCCAACCTAAACCTCCCCTGGCACAACTTGAGACCATGCCCTCTTGTCTTGCTGATAGTTGCCTGGGAAAAGAGCCCAACCCCCCCTGGCTCCAGCCTCCTTTCAGGGAGTTGTAGAGAGCGATGAGGTCTCCCCTGAGCCTCCTCTTCTCCAGGCTGAACACCCCCAGCTCCCTCAGCCTCTCCTCACAGGACTTGTGCTGGATCCCTTCCCCAGCCTGGTTGCCCTCCTTTGGACCTGCTCCAGGACCTCAATCTCCTTCCTGAACTGAGGGGCCCAGAACTGGACACAGGACTCGAGCTGTGGCCTCACCAGGGCTGAGTACAGTTTCTATCTGCAGGACCCTGCCAACAGAAGCCACGTAGAAAACCCCCGGTGGCGGCCACCAGGCACAGACCCACCCGAGCCGTAAGGCCCCGTGGGCCTTACGAGGGCGGGGCGAGGCAAGTTAGGAAAAACGAATTATCAGAGACGGAGAAGGGCTGAGGCAGTAGGCGCCATTATGGTGTTTCTGGCTCCCCCCCCTTCGCCCCCGCCCCGGGGTCTGCAGCCAGGTAGCCACAGGACACGGGTGGATGGAAGGAGCCCCCGCCCTGGGGTCTGCAGCCAGGTAGCATCAGGACACGGGTGGATGGAAGGAGCCCCTGCCCCGGGGTCTGCAGCCAGGTAGCATCAGGACACGGGTGGATGGAAGGAACCCTCGGGGGCTCGGGCACATCTCGGGAGAGGGGGAGGAGGACGATGCTGGAAGAGTTGTCCCCTGGCAGGACGAGGGCAGCCTGGCACGGGGGCTCGGAAGGAGGGAAGGCTTGGGCAGGCTGATAACTTTCACCTGCCTGGAATTAATTAACGTTGTCTCATTAGCGAGATGCGTTAGGTCTGGCCAGGCGTGTGCTGAGCCGGGGCCATCCTGAAGCTAAACCCGCAGGAAATGGGGCCGCGAAAAAGGGAGAGAAAAAACCTTGACCTCGAGTAAGGGGCTAGAGAGGTGGGGAACAGGGTGGAAAGGACGAGGAGGCGATGATCACCGGTCACGGGTGGGGGCTGCGGGAACCCTGCTACTGCTCCTCGGCAAAGCCGGGGGCTCTGTGGGGCCCGCTCCCCCCGGTGGGAGAGGATGTGAAATGAGCCAAAGGGATGTCCCTGCCCTGTGGCTCTCCAAAGTGACACAATACAGCGCATTGGGCACACGAAAGAGTCTGAAGGACCTGCGCTTCTCATCTGCTCTCGGTCGACTTTCAGGCTCGTCTGTTTGATGCTATTAATGCAACTTTGTTTTGCTTTGTTTTGGTTTTGTTTCTGAACTCGGTGTGCGTGTGTGTCACCATGCAGCAGGTGGTTTATATTCCCCGGTGATGATTTTATTAGGGGCTCTTTTTATAGCTCCAACCACAATAATGCCGTGGAGTTTCGAGGAGGAGGACTTTCCGTCTGGTTTGCATCGCTCATTAGAGCTTCTGAAAATATTTGGTTTTGGGGGGGGACACACGTGGGTGCTGGAGCGACTTCTGCTCTGCCGGGAACGAGCAAAACTGGGCGTGAAGTTTTACTCGAAAAATATCATAGAATCATAGAATGGGCTGGGTTGGAAGGGACCTCAGAGATCATCAAGTCCAACCCTTGATCCACTCCCGCTGCGGTTCCCAGCCCATGGCACTGAGTGCCACATCCAGGCTCTTTTTAAATATCTCCAGGGACGGAGAATCCACTACTTCCCTGGGCAGCCCATTCCAATGGCTGATCACCCTCTCCGTGAAGAAATTCTTTCTAATATCCAACCTAAACCTCCCCTGGCACAACTTGAGACCATGCCCTCTTGTCTTGTGGGAAGTTGCCTGGGAAAAGAGCCCAACCCCCCCCTGGCTCCAGCCTCCTTTCAGGGAGTTGTAGAGAGCGATGATCGGCCAACCAAGGGCGGCCAAGAGCTCAGGGGAGCTCCTGGGGGGCTTGCACCCCTCTTCACAGATTTTGGGGAAGGCGGATGTGGGAGCGCTTCCCCAGAGGCCAAGGCACAGGGCGCCAGGATGGCAGGGAGGTTTGGAGGAACTGTGAAAAGCAGAGATCAGCTTGTCTTGCTTTAACCTACATTAGCTCCGGGTCCATATGGTAGATGCTGCCTGTGGATCCTCCGCACCAACGCGAGGCCCTATTCTTGCACGCCGCCCTGCTTGTGCCAGATGGTGCCTGGACCAAGTGGCCATGCGTGGGGTGGCTCTGGTTAGCCTAATAAACGTCCAATACAAGTCAAAAATCAAAACACACACATACTAACATCTGCTAGAGCCTGCAGTACCCAGCTAGCCTTTCAATACTGAATTAAAGAGCCCCACAGCCCTTCTGTTCCCCTAGGTTAGACACTCATTACCATTTATCAAGCACTGATGTTATCTGGCCTCTCATTTTATTTAGTACCGAAGCTATTAGCATCAGATTTGATTTTGGCAGTTGACGCTGCTGCTGGTAAAGCCGGGATCTGGCCGGGCGGACCCCTGCAAAATTCCGAGTTCATCGGCGGTGACACATTCCTCTTTCCCACTTGTTTACGAGGCCGAGACAAAAGAACTCCTCGGCTCTGCCTCTGCCTTGGGGTTTTGTCTCCATCACGGACACTGCTCCCTTCCGTGACCGCCGAGGCCCCGCACACTCACGCAACCCCCAGGCGACAGCCGAGCCACACTGGATGGGGCCAAGCCAAGTGCTCCCGGCCCCGATGGCAGCCCCCCGACATTGCCAGCTCTCATGCCCCCCCCCCGGCTCCAGCTTCCCTCGGGGAAGTTTTAATCCACTTTAGCGGCGACCCCGATTCCTCTCCTGGCCCCCTTCCCCAAACCCGGCCCCACGCACCAGGGCCGCTCTAATGGCACCGATGGAGGCCGTGTCTCTGTGGGGTTTTTTTTCTCTCCACCGAAGCCCGGCCCTCCCGGTGCCACCGCCGGCTCTTGGCCGCACATGTGCCCCAACAGCATCTCTGGCCAAAGCTGGGATCTAGGAAAAGCGGCGGCGGCTTTGTTGGAAATTAACGAGGAAGCGGGACAGCCGGGGAAGTTTAGCCGGGTTGCGCCCTCCCTATGCTGCCTCGCCTCCAAACGAGCCAGATCCCGGACTTTCCTTTTTTTTATTGCCCTCCAAAAAGAGCCTGGACCGGGGAACTAATGCTCCTTTTGGGAGACCACAGAGGCTCAAGGGGAACTTGCGGTGCTGCTCCGCAGGTGATCCACGCCGGAAAGGTCCTCAGCCCTGCGAGCCGGGCGCTGGCATAAAGGTGGCAAGCCCTCATTATCATACAGCTGAGGGTTTATCTCTCCCTTCCCCCCCCCCCTCCGGCCTCCCAGCCATTTAACAAGCTGAAATAAAAAGCCACATGAAAGGCCTTCTCTGTGCTTGGCTTTAATGAGGGACACGCGACCCAACAATAAGCGCAGGCTGCAATCAGGCCAAGGGCTTTAGTGGCACACGCCAGCCCGCAGCCCGGCACCGGCCATGCCAAGCAGCTTGACACCCCCCGAGCTCTCCCGCAGCCCCATCTCGGTCTCCTGCAAGTGCCCGAATCTCCCCCTCGCCCCTGTTATTGGGGGGCCGGGACAGGAACAGCCGGGCTCCCTCCCAGCCTTCAGCGCCCTTTGGCCACCCACTTGGGAAAGGGGACAGTGCCCATCTCCTTGCCACCACCCGCCCCGTTTCCCCCCTTCCTCGGGCAGGAATAGGACCGGAGGCAGTACCCGGGGCCGTCCGGCGTTCCCGCCCGTCGGGCAAACACCGTTTTACTTTTACTTTCCACCTGGGGGACCAGCCCTGGCCGGGGGGGTGTGGGGAAGGCTGGGGCAGGGACAAGTCCTGAGGCCGCGGTGTCCCCTCCTGTCACCCCGGGGCGAGGGAGGGAGGGTGGAGGGGACACAGGTAGCGACCGGGGGGTAAAGAACCAAGCAAGCAAACAAACAACCAACCAAACTAACTAAATGGCTGAGGGGCGGACTGAGTAAATAACTAAAGAGCGTGTTTTTTAAACATTTCATCTCCTATTGTTCGGAAAGCTGCTCTGGGGAGAGGCGACTGATCTTCGAGGGAACTGTCCCAGTGAGAGCGCCCTAAATATCTCACCAGATGCTTGGCTTGCTCGTAATCATCATCATCAGCAGCAGCAGGGTATTAATTCTGGGATACGAGGGCTCTCCGCAACATTTGGTTCTTTTTTTTTTTTTTTTTTTTTTTTTCCAGAGAGGAAAGATGGAAAAGGGGAGGGATCGGCCGTGAGTCTGACTGACAGTTTACATAATGAGCTTGTGAGGATGCGAGGGAACTATATAAACAGCTCGAAGGGAAGCAAGTTTTCCATTTTAGCACCGGCTGAAGGAGGAGCGGTTCCACGCTAAGCACTCCCCTCCGCGTCCCTCACCAACCCACCCGGCTTTGGAGTTTATAAAGGCGACGACAGCGAGCAGAGGCTGCAGGATTAATTCTCAGAAGCGGACGGATCGACACCTGGATTTTACCTTCCGATTTCTGCTGGGGCTGGGGGGGTATTTAGAAGAGCGGGTTGCTCCAGGAGAATCGCCCTGTCGCCTCTCTTTTCTCCCTCGACTGAGAAGCACTTGCTTGGACCATTTGAGGAATACAAGAGGAAAACTAAACCCACTAAGAACTGGCAGCTTGAATAACACAAGGATGACAGCCTTGCGCGCCTTTGGCTTGACGTTTCTGTTAATGATTTTGCAGCAGGTAATGGCACATCGGAAAAAAAAAAAATAAAAAATAGGGGTTCGCGAAATGTAAAGTGGGTGATGGAAGCAAGTTTGCATGGCAAAGCCGGGGTAAGGTCTGATTTGGCTATTTTGTGTGTCTCCCCTTTGTGCAGAGGGTATCCGGCTCTGGAGTCTTCCAGCTGGAGCTACACGAATTCGTGAATAGCCACGGGTTTCTGGCCAGCGGGAAGCCCTGCTCCCCCCATTGCAGGACCTTCTTTCGCGTTTGTTTGAAGCATTTTCAGACAGTGGTCTCGCCGGGATCCTGCACTTTCGGCAGCATCATCACCCCGGTTCTGGGAATAAACTCCTTCAGCATCAAGGATACAGAGAGATTTGACAGCCCCATTAAGTTGCCCTTTAACTTCACGTGGCCGGTGAGATTCCGCTTGAAACCCGATGGCGATGGTGGGGCAGGAGGGCGGCAAGGGAAGGCTAATGACAGAGCGCTCTTAATCTGTAATGTAAACAAATTACTTTCGCCTTTGTACTTATTTCCAGAACTTCCTTTAAAGGAAAAAAAAAAAAAAAAACAAGCAAACAAACAAACAAAAGAGAGATGAGAAAGCGCATCCAACCCAGAAGCACTCGGGATAATAAATGTTATTAAGAGAAATGAAAGCAAGGGGCGGAGATGGGGGGGGGGGAGGTTGCAGGGCTGTGTAGGAAGGAGAGGGAGAGATAGGGAGGGTCCCGGCGGGTAGGGCCGATGCCGGGCCAAGGGGTCTCCGGGTTTCTGGGGTGAGGTGGGGCTGACGCTGTTTCTCCCCTCCGCAGGGCACCTTCTCCCTCATCATCCAGGCCTGGCATGCTCCCGCCAACTACCTGCCCGAAGGTGACTACGGCCGCGCGCGACGGCAGGGGACGCCCGCGAGGCGGCAGAGCCCCTACGGTGTCCCCCCCCTCATCCTCATCCTCATCCTCATCCCCATGCCCCCCCCTGCTCTCCTTCGTCCCCATCCCGAAGAGGTTACCACCCCCCCCCCTCGCCCCGGCTCAGCTGTTTATAGGGTAACTTCAGGGCCGGCTTTATCCCAGCATCAGGAGCCGGTCCCTTAACGATATCCATCAGGGGCCGCTTTGATTCTGCCCCGGCCTAATCTCCCAACACAATTGCGTTTCCTCCGGGTTATTTTTGGCGTGGGAAAGCGAGGAGGGTTGCGGTGAGAAAGCCGGGAGGCTGCCAGCGAGCCCCGGTCGCCTTTTCCTGTATTTTACACCTTGCTCGAATTCCGCCCTTTGGAAAGGAATAATGGCTTTGGGATGTTTTTCTGAGCGGAAAGGAAAAGGATATTTCACGGCAGCCCTCGCATTTAAAGGCCCCTCCACTGAGCCCCCCCTTGGCCAGGGTCGATGCTAAACCCCCCCCGGCCACCTTCGTATGCATTCCATGCCCTTACATACATACATATGCATATGTATAGGTATATGCGAGCAGGGGGGCACCTCGCAGTTTGGAGCAGGGGAGATGGGGGTGGGAGAGGGGGTGAGGGTGTGGGGGGTGGTTTTGGCGACGGGGACTTCTCGAGCGGTGTCCGACGGTGCCTGAGGCGGGGTCCCTCTCCCCGCAGGCTCCCGGCCGCCCTCGGAGGAGTGGCTGATCAGCCAAGTATCGATCCAGCGGTCGCTGTCGGTGGGCCAGGGTTGGTCTCAGGACGTGCAGAGCAGCCAGCAGACCCAGCTGCGTTACTCCTACCGCGTGGTCTGCAGCGAGAACTACTACGGCGAGAGCTGTTCCCGCCTCTGCAAACGTCGCGACGACCGCTTCGGACATTACGTTTGTGAGGCGGACGGTAGCCTGGCCTGCTTGCCCGGATGGACCGGCGAGTACTGCACCGAGCGTAAGTGCCCGGCGGCGGTGAGGGGGTGAAGAGAAGGGAACGGCGGTCATCCCGCCAGCCCCTGTGCCGTCCTCCTGGCTTCCCTGGGGCCTTCGCGGGCTTCGGGCGGGACGGCGTAGCTCCCGGAGGCCTCAAGAGCCCTTAAGGGCTACCAGTCGCCTGGGCCAGCCGGTTGGAGGGGGTTGCCAGCCCCCGCGGCATCAGGGAGTCTCTGAGGAAAGGCCCCGGGAACCGAAATTGTGTCCCCATGCCCAGTTCCTCCCGCTGGCCTGCCCCTGGCTGTAGCAATTTTTTCAGGTATTCCTTAAAACACGGTGGCTTCAACAACGCTTTGGGGTGACAAAGCATCCTGCGGGGTGGGTGAGGAGCCCGTGTTTTCATCCCGACCTTCCCACTCTCTGCCTGGAGAGAGACTTCAAGCCCCAGGCCGAGGGCTTTGCCCCCGGTGACTGCAGCTCTCAGTGCTGTGCTTCCCCTCTGCGAGGATTTGTGGCAAAGAAAGAGCAGAGAATGATTTTGGCTGGTACCCCTGTATGGGCAGTGTCTCTTCCAAGTTAAAGTGCTAGCAGCTTGCCCACACTAATGCTTCCACCCTTCCAGAGGAAATGAGACAGGTGTTGTAGTAGTGGGAATCTTTACTTTGGGCTTAGGGTCCTGGGGTTTTTTTGTTGGCCTTATTTTAAATTTTTTTTTTCCAGTCTTTCGTTCCCACAAGCCTCCTCTGCTCGCTCCTTTTCTAGCCAGAGTTGTAATAGTTCATGTTTGTTGTATAAACAGAAAAATTGAAGGACAACTCGTCAAATGCTGGCTCTCTTTGTTCACTTCCTCCTGCTCCAGAACTCCCTGTACTGAGAATTTTTAAAGCAAAGCTTTGGAAGTACAAAATTGTTTTTCAAAGTTGATGGGGTTTTTTTTGTTGTGGTTTGTTTGGTTTGTTTGTTTGTTTGGGGTTTTTTTGTTTGCATTTTTAAGCTTCCATTTTCCCTTTTAAAAGCGTATTGTGTACTGCCATGTGTATTTACCTAAACATTTCTCCTTTTTTATGTTGCCATTATAGCCATCTGTCTGTCTGGATGTACTGAACAGAACGGATACTGCAACAAGCCTGGAGAGTGCATGTGAGTAGATGGCAATAGCAATCGGAACTTCAGTGAAAATGTCACTGAAACTATTTTCCATGTCATTAATGTTTTAATTTGACTTTTCTTGTAGCTGTCGTCCCGGTTGGCAAGGCCGCTACTGTGATGAGTGCATTCCCCATATAGGCTGCCGCCACGGGACTTGTAAAACACAGTGGCAGTGCATATGTGATGAAGGATGGGGTGGCCTCTTCTGTGACCAAGGTTAGTTCTGAAGTTGGTCTTTACAGCTCTAGATTGGGTATTCCTCAGTACTGGACTAAGGAATCTGATCCATAGGATCTCGCATTAAATTTCCCCAATGTACATGTTCATGTTAGGTTTGTACCATGGCCATCTTACTTACCAGTGTTTGTTGTAATTATGGTTGAAAAGTAAGCCTTTTGGGAACCTGCAGTTTTTCTCCCCCCTAAAAAATCCCCAATCACCTGGATAAATGTCAGGCAAGTTTTCTGCTTGCACAAGCTAAGTTTAACTTATTCCTTGTACAACTATAACAATTTATTACACAGTTTCCATTAGCAGTAAACACCATAACTCGGGCCTTCCTTATTTGGCATACAAGGAAGTTCACTCATGTGATAAGTCTCGAGCATGAGAGAAAAATCATGTAAGCAAGAATGAAAAGCACAGGTTCCATTTTAAGGTACACCAGACCACTTCCACCTATTCAACCCACTGAATCACTGAACCGTAGCCAGCTGAGCAGTCATGTCCTCAAGGCCATGTATACACTGCTGGCACTGAGATTATTAAGTGCTCACAGCAAGCTACGTGTTTTCAAGACAGTTACAGGATTAAGACAGAGAAGTCTGAATTGAGCAGGAAAAGTTGCAGATTTTTTTCTGCTTGTAGTTATCTATTAACCAGTTGTATTCAAATTACTCTATGGTATTTATTGAACTAATAAAGATTTTCTACTTATGTCCTATGAACCTCTGTGCTTAACCTTTGTCTCAAATTTAAAGAGAAAAAAAAAGGGCTGTCAGGCTTGGTGGATGATTTAGACAGTTTAAACTACTAACATTTATAACAAGAGTACAGTAAATAAACAATAAAATACTTCTATTGTTTGTTTAAATCATCAAGCAAGATAGCTTTATTTCATCCCTCCCTCCCCCAGAACATGCCCCAGAGGACCTTTTGAAGATGGGTCTCACTGTGTGGCACATTGTGCACTAAATGTCTCTAGTGCTGTGGCATGCTTGTCAGAGAGCATATACTTATGAAGCATGTTTTCCAACTTGGCATCTAAGTCCCCTTGCAGCTAAGGGGTTTATATGTGGTAAAAAAGGGAAAAAGGTATACCAAAAAAAAGTATACCAAAACACTGAGAAAACTGAGATTTTGCTGTGTTTCTCAAAATTGAGAGTTCATGTACTACAGTGATAGATGCAGAGAAATATCTAAAATCAAGGATAATCTGAAACATCTGATTATTACTGGAAATAACCTGGATAGTCATCCACAGTATTCCCACTGATAGCAGGACGATAAAGCTGTTTTAACAATTCTGTCTTTTTTATTGAGAAAAGTGTTTTGTTTGGAAGTGTTTTCCCAGCTGTCAGAGGCTTTTTCTTTAACTCCTGGTCTCTTTGCAGACCTGAACTACTGCACTCACCACAGACCCTGCAAAAATGGAGCAACTTGCATGAACACTGGCCAGGGCAGCTACACATGTTCCTGCAAACCGGGCTTTACTGGTGTGGACTGCGAACACGAAATCAGCGAGTGTGACAGCAATCCCTGCAGGAATGGTGGGAGCTGCACGGTAAGGGCATTTTAAATGTAAAGTCTGTGTGAAGCAAGCCCTGGTATAGCTTTTCAGATATGGTTCTGTAACAGCATAATGGGAATTTGATAGTACACAGGTTCATTACTGAGGCTCACAACTATCGTACTGAACCCTTCCCAAGAGGTGTCAGGGGAGGAAGTCTGTTACAGGAGGAGATGTATCATCTAGATTAGAACTAGTCAACTGATCCTTAGGTTTCTGTGGCAGTCATTATGAGAGGATAGCAAGATCCAAGGTAGGTGAGGAGGAGATCTGTAAAAAATAAGCTTCTCAAACCAAGGTTCATACAGAAATGTGCTAAGTCGGTGTTTTAATAACAAATAAAAGAAAATATCTGCTTTTTGTTATGGGCATGACACTAGTCAGACAATATGAGGGCAATCAGCTGAGACTCATTCTGTGAAACAGGGTCCTGAATTCTTAGTTTACTGCAGTCTAGTGTTTCAGTCTTTTCGGACCCAGTCAATGATTGATTATGCCTGTTGATAAAGAGATAGATTATAGATATCAAATGTAAGATGATGCATGTTTAGATTAAAGCTATTGGCACAAGACCCTAGCTGCCTTCTCCCAGGGCCTTGGATATACAGTATCTGGAAAGAAGAAACAGTTTTTTCGTGATGGAAGTGGTGGGACCTATCCATGATGAAGCAACATAAGCCCATTTAAAGAAAAAAAGGGCCAAGGATAAATGGCTTGATCATAGCTGTGCAGGTTAATACATGGCATTCTGCTCAGGGAAGACTTAAGGGATCCCATTATACAGTAGTGGTGTTGGTAGTGTTTTTGCCTAGTTGCCTGTAGGCTCCCTACAGCTGCATCTACTGTGCTTGTGTAGCTGCATGGTTACTCCTCCACGCCAAGTAAGGCTGATTGACAGCTCTGTCCCTCACACTCCAGCCTGCACTCAGTTATTTACACCCCAAATGCTGCTTATACTACATCAGAGCATAGGTGAGAAGGGACAGAACAGCACTCACTGCTGACCAGAGAGAAGCATGCAAGCAGCTGTCATTTGGTGGCATCAAGTGACAGTGGAATAATGTTTTGTTTTGCAGGACATGGAGAATGGTTATCACTGCCTCTGTCCCCCTGGCTACTATGGCACCCACTGTGAGCACAGTGCTTTGACGTGTGTAGATTCTCCATGCTTTAATGGTGGCACATGCTTGGAAAAAGAGCAAGGGGCCAGCTACACCTGTGTTTGCCCTTTCAGCTTCACGGGGTCAAACTGTGAAAAAAAAGTAGACAGGTGCACAAGCAACCCGTGTGCAAATGGTGAGTCTTTTTCATAAAAAAAAATCTCGTGCCTCTGACTCATTTGTGCTTTTCAGTGCAGAAGTGATAGAAATCCAATCTGACCTCTACTCTTCCTCCGATACATTAGTCCCTCTCCCCCAGCTCTATTCCATATCTACCCTAATTTTGGTCTTTTGCTGGGGGAGGAGGCTTTCACTGGCATTTGCTATGCAACAAAACAATGCACAAAGTTCATTGTGTGATGGGGAAGGTGGCAGAATTAAGTACATTAAATTATTACACATTTAGAAGGGAGATTTATTTAAGGAAATGTGAAACAATTAGCTGAACTACAAAGAACTCCTAGATGAACAGTTGTTTTGGAAAATTACCTCCCTCTTTGTGAGATAGTATAAAAAAGTCGGGGAGAGATTTAGGTGAAGTGCATGGCAGACTAATTCTTTTATTTATTTTTTTTTTTTCTCCCTCAGATGGTAATTGCTTTTACCTTGGTCAGATTCGTGTATGTCGTTGTCGGCCTGGTTTCTCTGGTCAAAAATGTGAGATAAACATCAATGATTGTGCCAGAAACCCATGTTCCAATGGGGGAACTTGTCATGACCTGATCAACGATTACACCTGCACGTGCTTGCCAGGCTACAGTGGCAGGAACTGTGACATCAAAACCAGAGATGAATGTGCTTCTGGGCCGTGTGAGAATGGAGGCACATGCTACAGTGGACTTTATAGTGCCAACTTTGTCTGTTATTGTCCTTCTGGCTTCATGGGCAACCGTTGTGAACTGCCAGTTTATCCAGTGCCTGTTACACTTCCTCCTAAACCAGTCCCCTGGATTGCTATATCCATGGGGGTGGGTCTGGTGGCTTTGCTCATACTGTTCTGCATGATAGCAATGGTCATCAGGCAGATGAGGATGCACCCAGAGCAGGACTTGGAGACAATGAACAACCTGTCTGACTTCCAGAAGGACAATCTCATTCCAGCTTCCCAGCTTAAAAACACCAATAAAAATAAAGACCTCGAAGTAGACTGTGGGCTGGAGAAATCAAACTACAAACCCAAGAATCATAAACTGGACTACAATCTGGTAAAAGACCTGACAAGTAGAGGGACCCAGGAAGATAAATATTACAAAAGTGAAAAATGTTTAGGAGAAAAGTCTCCCCTTCGGCTACACAGGTGAGAATGCAGTTTTCCTTCTTAGTCTTTCTTCATGCTTCTTATCCTCACACCAGTATAGAAGGAGATGAGAAAATACTGGGAAAAAAAAAAAATCTCAAGCAGATACTTAAAACAAACCAGGGCAAATCCAGGAGTCTTCCTACCTGGAGCATGTGTTTAGCAGCCAAGCACTATCTTTAGTTAAATTGCATGTGCAGGGTGCTGCTTAGTATGGGTTCTGTGAAGGGGAACAGAAGTGAATAGGTTCCTCATAGGCTGGGAGTAAAAAATTTCTTCCTGTATAGATTTTTATATTGTGATTACAAATACGTACTTCACCCATTATGAAGACAAAATGGTCTGCTCACTGAAAATAATGATAGAGTAAAAATAACTACTCTTTTCTTAAAGAAAAGAGGGCAGCTGTTCACTGGCTCATCAGTCTCCTGATACATGGAATGAAAGGCTTACCTGGGATCCACTTTTTGGTTGTTTCACTGCACTATTTCATGAGCATGCTATTAGACACAGCAGAAGCATAGGAAGACAGCAGCTATTTCTTATTTCCACTTTTCTAGTATAATGTCCTGCCATCGTATAGAACATGTGAAACTTCATCTTCTGCACTTTCCTCCCACACCTTCATGGTTATCTTGTTCCACCCCTCCATATTCATGGTAGATTTTGAGAGTCAGGCTCATTAGCAGTCAACTAATGTTCTTTTCTCTCTGCCCTGCCTTAGTGAAAAGCCAGAATGTAGAATATCAGCAATATGCTCTCCAAGGGATTCAATGTACCAGTCTGTCTTCGTGATAACAGAAGAAAGGAATGAGTGCATCATAGCCACAGAGGTAAGTATGCATGCAGGTGGACAGCCATGAATTCATAAAGTAAAGGGGTAAATTATCCTTAAGAATTGCATAGAGTAACCTGAGAAGGGATGCTGTATGCTTCTCAGCATTCACTTCTCCTCTTCTGTGGCCCGCACAGAACACAAAGTGGGCAAGCTAAAGAAATTAGGGGCAATTTTTTTTCAACAAGAAATGTTGAGTTTAGATAAGTTAGCAGGAGGTGAAAACATAGAACATCATCCCATAAGAAGTCTGTACATTGTAGGTTTATTTCCTCTTACATAGGTAGTCAGCAAAAATAGAAACTATAATCATTCCTAGGCCCACTGATGCAAAGTCATACTTTTTCCCCTTATTACAATCTGTGTTCTGGGAAAACAGGCAAAACTATAGTTTTCTAGCAGAAGATAGAAGGCAGGTGAATATATTAATGGATAGGCATAACAATCATTTAGGAAATCTTTAATAAGACTGATAATATTAACCTCTTGGCATTTAAGCTCCAGCTATGTATTCTCTAATAAGAGTTAGCACTGTTACTGAGAAACATGTCTAGATTTTGATATTATTTTAAAAAGTCAGAGGATAGATCCAGGAAAAAGGAACGTCCCAGCATTCAACTATTGAGGAACCAATCAGTTCTGGAGAATTACTGACCTTTGGAAACAGGCTTAGTGGAAAGTATAGACATTAATCAATACCTGCCTTCTTCTAGCATAGCCATCTTTACAACAAAGTTTCAGACACCAAGAAAGGGCATCTTGCTGTGAGCTGTGAAGCCAGATCTGCAGGATTCTGTCTCCTTTGCCAGGGTGGATATCAGATTTCCTCTTTTGGGCAACTGGAACATAAGGCAACCAACAATATTAGAAGTTTAAGACTAAGTGAAAGGATTTCCAAAGATGGCTAGATGCTTCGTTCCAATTAACTGACCTAAATACCATATCTTCTTTTGAAGAACTTGCTCACCAAAGCTAGACTCCCAGGTTTACATCAGACATCTGGAGAAGTGTTTTTCCTTTCAGAATGACAGTAAATCCACATCATTTTCTCTCCACATCATTCTTTGCCTCATTCCAGGCAGAGAGACTGCTCATCATACAGACAAGTTTTTATGCTGGTGATTCCTTATCTCTGGACCCAGCAAAAACCATTGAACACTGATATTAGACTGCAATAATTTCTGGCTTAAATTGCTTCAGTTTGACATAGCTGAAAATGGGTTTTTATTTCTGCAGTACTCAGTGTGCTGTCCTTCCTTCTCATCCCTGGTATTATTTTGTATCCTGACAGGTATAAGACTGAAGATCAGCCCATTTGCACCTCAGATTTGGTGATGCCAGTAGATGGATGTTCCTGCTGCATTGTTTACAATTCAGAACTGGATTGGACTGTTTTTAATTACATGCAACTTGCTGCTCTCAGGCGGAGGATGGAACTGGGTGAACTGGACAGACTGTGAATTTACTGAAAGATGCAATACACCTTTGTGTTCTTATTGCCCTTATTTGAAGTTTGATACCAGAAATCTCATTTGCTATAGAAGAGGGGAGGCAGAGGGAAGAGAGAGGGGTTAAAAATACTGTTTTAATATGTTTTTAAAAGATACTGAGGCCAGTTCCTCACGGACAGACCCCTGGCTTTCCAGAACTCTGTTTATGGGAGGTGCTGGTAGATGAGGAGGCACTTCAGTATCACAGATGTTGCCATGGAAGGTGTGAAGAAAGACACATTGCTATGCAGATGATGGATACAGTATAAACGAGGTCTCTCTTTTTTTTTTTTCTTTTTTTTTTTTTTTTCGAGTTTAAAAGTGCCTAAAATGTGTCAAGTGAATCTAACAAGCCCAAACAGAGACTTGACTGCTCTTTTTGCAGTTACCTGAACAGAACTGGGCAGGCACGGTTGATACTTCCCCATTATTCATCTTTTTGCTTCTCCTCTCTCCTGCTGCATGTACTGGAGACAGTGTAAGGAGTGAGAGGAGGAATTCACATAATCTCATTTGGTGATGCTTATGAGATCTGACTGACTCAAGACACAATATGGGACAGGATTTTTGTGGATTTAAACCTTCAAGAAGGAAAAGTTGTGATAAGGAATGTGTACTGCCTCTTGCCCACTGATAAGGAGGAGGCATGATCCCAGCTCTATTTAAAGCCTTACAAATGCGTTTAAAATCAATCAGCTCCTAAAACCTTTATGTGCTGAGCTGTCTCAGCTGTTTTCATGCCCTTTGCACTACCAGTGATTGTGAATAGACATTGCTTTTTTTCTTCTCCTTCCTCATTCTCTTCTCCCCACTCACCTTCCCCTTCCCTGCCTCTTCCCCACCCTCCCCCCCTCGCCCCCCCCAGGCCTTATTTTAACACAAATTTGGGGGGTTATGTCATGTTTCTGAATTAGGTGCCACCTTCTACTGCAAATAGTCTAAAAATTGCAGCTGTTACTTTCTGAAGGAGAAGTGTGGCCCTCCCACTTCTCCATCTGGTTGCAAAACTCCAACTCCTGCCCTCCATCCTGGTTCCAAATGCCCAGTAAGGAAGCACCCACTGAGATGCTCTCTGCCAAGACAGGTAGAGATTAGTTAGAAGGTTTTAGGCTTGTCCTGTTTCTTTCATACCCATCCACTGCTGCATGGAAAAGGGGAAACACAACTCTGGAAACCAGAGGAATGAAGGAGCTCTTTTCTTATATATGTATTTACAGCAATAATATTTGAGACCTCAGTGAGAAGTGCTGTGACACTAATAAGATGAGACCATGAGGTGGGGCAGACTGAGGAGGGAAGAAACAAGATCTCTGAAGAAACCTGGACTGTGCTCTCTGTCAGACAGCAATATTCCTACCCTTGTAAATCCTGTTGTTGGACTAGCCCATCTACTGCCTTAAACTGTGCAGACAAGACCCCTTTATAATGTCCACTACTGACCTGCTCTGACCACGTAGGACCATTTTGAAGATGACCTTCAGAAATCAATAATATGGGTTTTAGTTTGTCTGTTTGTAGTTTATTTTGAAGACTAGTATTTCAGTAATTTAAAAAAAAAATCAGAAGCACTGAACTTTCTACGTTTTATAACATTATTTTGTATATAATGTATATTTATAATCAAAACAGAAGTGTAAATATGTTTATTACTTCTCATGTAATGTTTTTAATGTGATGACAAAGTTTGAATTTTATTTTTTTTTCAAGCAATGAAAATACTTTCCTGCTACTATGAAGTTTACTGTGGTTTGTCCTCTTACACCTCTCTGTGACAGGCAAGGTTACCTGAAGCTTCAGAAGTAAATTTGTCTGCTTGCTTCCTGCAGTCAACCCTACATTTACATTTTGCACTCAACTGCATTTGACTGGTTTTACAATGGTTAACTGATGTCAACAGAGCTGTTCATCTGAGTGGCATTCATCTGACAGAAAATTTATACATATTGTGTCATTATATAATATTTAAATTATATAGACATATTCTAGCTATAGAGTGATATATATTCTAGCTATAGAGTGGGACTGAGCTGTCAGGAAAGTTATTTTTATTAACACTTCAATCTTCCTCTTCTATGACAACTTTTGGCAGAGAAGATAGAAATTTAATAGCATTTTGAAGGGGCTTAATAAATATACTGGCTTGGGCTTCACTTACAGAACAAGATATGATTACTGGGTTTTTTTAATCCCATTTCTTTAAATACTTTCAGTCAGACCCAAATCTTTCCTTACTCACATTGTTCTTGCACAGCATCTACATCTACACCTGTAGGATTGTATTCTTGTTTGTTGGAAGATTTGTCTTTCACTCTTGGGATTAGGGGGCATTTCAGGCTTTCTCCTCCAGAGTTCTCTGCTACAGCAACTGCTGTGTCCTGCCAGGGCATCACAAAGCCAGGAGCCTCCACAGCCCTTCTGGAGGAAGTTTACTGCAAAAAAAGGTGTAAAAAGCACACTTGCATAAAGCACTCCCAGCGGGTTCAGTAGCACAAACATTCATAATTAAATCTCTCACTGGATCTGCTAGATGCAATACAGCCAGTATGGGAGTGCACAGAAGCAAAAACTGTAAGAACAGGAAACCACTGCTGCTCTCTCTTAAAATGAGACTTTTTTATTGTTGACAAAGTGCCAAGAAAAGCATCTTAGGGTTGGTTCTTTCTTTCTCAAAAAATAAAATCTAATAAAAAATTGCTGTTTGTTTTTTTTTTTTAATACAAAACAAAAACCTCCCTGGTGTTTTAAAAAAAAAAAAAAAGTCATTAAAATACAGCAAATAGTGTTTTATAAGGATCCCCCTGTGTATGATTAAGGTTACACAAATACTATTTACTTTGGATGCTTTTGTTTCGTCCTCTTCAATTCTTAGCAAAATTAACTTTCACATCCTGGCCAATTTCCCTGGCTACCATGAAAATAAATTTAAGATGAAACTAGGAAATAAAAAAACACCTCCCCCTCCCCAAACATTCACCCTGAAGAGCAAATTATGAAAAACAAGCCATTGACAAAAAGCTGAGCAGATGCTCCCTGCTTGCAGTCCTTCCTCGGCAATGTGAAATAAACCCAACAGATGCCTCTCTTAATTGAGCACATGGATTACATACACACATGCACTCTGTCCTGCTTAAAACAAAACACACACAAAAATCCAGCGAGGAGACAGCCAGAGAACTCTTCCCAAAGCTTAGGCAAGCAGGAACACTAAGAACAAAAAAGACTCAGCTCTTCCTGCTCAAAACAAGACAGGAAACTGCATCCGTAGACAGAAGGGAGTCAAAATCCATTAAAACCCATGGACCTGATTAGACCTGTAGATCCCACAGGGGAAAGCAGGTACAACACATGCCTTTGTGTATTCACACAGGAGAGAGGAAAGAAAGACAAAAAAGCATCAACTTACAAGGAAATCTGTGAATATTTGCTGGAGGCAGAAGTGCACTCTGCAGCTACCAGAATAGATCACAGATCCTACACAGGAAAAACAGGAGTGGTGCCTGCTTCCACACAGGAGGTGATGGAAAACATATGTGAATCTATGCACGTGTGCACATCCCCAAGTCTTTGCCAAAACAACTGCAAGCAAATTAGCTGAAGACATAACGTGATGTGGATTTAACCCACATCTTTGCCTAAATATCTCCTTACCGAGGCTGCTGTAACCTCTCCCCCCTCCAAATGCAGCTGGGAGCCAGAGTGTAGAAACTCACTAGGAGGAGCTCTGAGATCTTTCTGGGCTATAAAGGCTCAACCTGAATTTCAAAGATTCCTCTTGATGATCACAGATGGTGCCAGGGCCATAAATGTACTGACAAATAATGCCTTTTCTCTTAACAAGCTTATAGAGTTCTCAGACCCAACTGTAAAAATAACTTAGCACAATTTGAAGCACCTATGGCAAGATTGTGGATTTGGCTTGAGGACCACAGGTAAACCTGCCTTTCAGTTTGCACAAATTCACTTAAAAGCCATGTGACAAAACAACAGTGTTAAGAATGGGACTCCTGACTGAGAAACTCTTTGGTCTTTCCTTGTATCAGCACCTGATAGAAACTATTTCCCAGCCAACCCAGAGCCCTTCATTCTAAACAGTTTCAGAACTAGGTTGAGTGAGATGGGGTGCCTCTCAGTGCTTCACTTGAGTTCTTCCATGTTCATCTCCAGAGCTTCAGCATTTACCTCTTTAAGCAGTCCAACAATTAGGGGAAACAGATGCCTGGATATGCCTGTAACTACAGCACCCACTGGTGCTGAGAGAACATGCAGCAGGACTGTGCTGATGCCACAGAGTTCAGTTAGGAGAGTGCAGATGAGGGATGCTTATAGAAATTAGGCTCAATATGGGATGTGCCTAAGATGGGATAAAATGCATAATGCATTTTATTACACACAATATTTGCCCAGCAGCCGCTCGCAAACTTGAAAGACCTGCTAAGGAAGCCTAAATTAGTTATTGTGTGATTGCAACCATCCAATTTAGCAGACAAAACCAATTCTGTAAAAATACATTTCAAGTATTTTCAGTGCTCCACAGTCTTTTTTCATTAGTTCACACAAAAATGAGAAAGACACAGTGGGTGACTAACAAGCCCATAGTGTAGTGGGTTTAAGCAACACTTATGTAGCTATGTTTGCCTGCCATTCCCTTACCTCACATGCCTGATCCATAAATATATATTGATTTTATGCAGCAGATACAACACTCCCAGCACATCTTGCTCACGGTCCAGTAGTAGTTTTCCAGTAGTGGAGAACTGACATAATTCAGTGGGCATGTGCCATATTTCGCTGTTTTCATAACTTCAATTTTACGGCCTGTCTGGAGAGTCAACATCAAGATTTCCCCCACCCCTCCCTCCACAAACTCTAAGTTTTGCCAGCTCAGTTCCCAGAGCTTGCAGGTAGTGATCCTGCTGGCCACAGACACCCAAAGCAGTGAGAATTATACTCATTCACTCTTTGTGCCTCCTCTAATGCTGCATACTCTGCTCTCAAACCTCATATGGGCAACACCATGGCTCAGCACTATAAAACAACCCTTCTTCTTTCTTCTCCCCTCTGCTGATCTTACCACCTTGTTCTTTTCCCCCATGCAACTTTGGGGCATATTTCTGCAGCACAGTGGTCTGTTCTGCAGCAGGGATAGGATGGGACTCTGCCTCACCAGATAAAGAGGAATAATTTCAGATGCTAGAGCAATCTTTCTGTGCACAGCATGTGATTATGGGGAGCAGAATGCATGCACCTTTTTCCTTCCCCTTTTAAATCTTAATGTCAGACCACCACTTCCCCAGAGGGGCTCCCTTCTCCACAGCCATCCTCTCCTTTTCAGCCCTTGGGAGATGCAAGGGGGAAGAGACACAGCATTGATCTGCTTACAAGGTTTCCCCAGCAGTCTCTACCACCCAGAGTTTTTCACTGCCTTACAGCAAACCTCCATATACCTCCCTGTGGGACTCAGTGGTGATAGGCTCTGTGCAGCTCTCCATGCTGCAGGAGTACACACACACACCCTGGATGGGAAGAAGAGCAGCTGAAGATTAAAAAGTGCAGGGCATAAAACAGGCTGGAAAATAACTCCTGCTCCTCAAGTCTCCACCTCACTGTAATTCCCTCTGACTGTGCCACTCAGGGCTTCTTACTGGCATGTCATGTCAGAGGGGAGACCCAACAGCTAAGGCACATAGACCAGTACACATCTGGACATAACAGAACCATGGATGTTATGTGACCTGCATAATAACACAGGACTTTTCCATACACTGTAAACCAGCAATGGACTTGTCTCTTGCAAAGGTAGCAACCGGAGTAATACGAACCTACCATAAAAAGGCCTAATGCTGCTTCTCTTCCTCTGTGACTGTTGTGTTTTTTCCTGCAAGACAAGATGAAGACAGTGTTCAGGCTCCATCTGTCCCTGCAGCCAATCTGCCCTGCAGGCTGCACTTCATGAGGACCAGAACATTCCCAGAAAGAATCCCCAGCTGCAAAACAGCACCTTGTTCACCATCATGTTTTGCAAATACACAGACAAATGAGGAAAACATGTGGTTTGAGGAGAGGCTGTTTGTTGATGACATTTTTTATCTGTGCTTTATGACTTATTTGTTGAGCTGTTGCTGGCTTCATGGTGGTTTGGTTGATTACGTTTTTCACTAACTGCCTGGAAGGTCACAGAGGCACCGTGTTTGTTTTTATATATTAAATTAAACCAACTGGTATTTAACATCCAAACAGATCTGCTGAGAGTTAGGTTTATGGGTGGAGAGGCCATCGCCAGACAGAACAGGATTCAACTATTCCTGCCAATGTGCAGAAGTTCTGACAATCCCTGTGCTTGGCTACACAGCTCCCACAGAGGTTTGTGAGCATGGCAGAAGTTTCTTGTGCAAATATGGATCATGGTGCATTTGAAATTCCTTTTCTATTGACACTGTTTAATATTTGCCTTATAATTTCTGCTTTGGCAGAAAATGCCAAAGCATTACCAAAGCACTTTTTTCCTTCCCATAAACTCATTTGTTCTCTGGAAGTTCTTCATTGAAGAAACACAAGGCAAGATGACCTGAACAAAATATATTTTGGCACGTGGAACCCACACAGGATACAAGTATAACACTAACAAAAGAAACAGCCCTGCTGTAGTCCTCTCTTTCAATTCAGACCACCAGATCATGGTACTATGCTTCTTCATCAATAGCTTGTCCTCCTCTCACATCTCCTTATAGCACAGAGGCTCTTTTCTTCCTCCAGACACCCTCCCTCCATGAAGATTGCACTGATTTCCACTCTATTGATGGCTTTTGCAATTGTCATAAGTGGCTTAGGAGGAGGTTTTTGAAGTTCTCCAAAACTCTAGGTACAATTCACAGTGGACAGCCAGGTTTCTGGTGACAGAATTCACATCCTAGGAACAGGAAAAAATCCCCACATGCTTATAACTATAAAATCTCCTTTTTCATGGAGACAGCATGGTTACAAAGCCCATGTATCAGATACACCTTTTTCATAGGTGGGGAGGAAGAATTTCCTCACTGTTGTGGCCGTTGCTCCACAATTTCCTCTCAGACACCTTCAGAAGACACAGGTTCATCTCACCTCACTGCAGCCACCCAAGCGTGAAGCGTCTTGTGCAAGCCAACCGTGTAGTTTCTCTCGGGTTCACGGGGAAAGGTAGATCCTTCCAGCATTCTCCCCTGGAGAGGCACCTGAAATAACTGCAAGCAAAGGGTGACTCTTGGAAGTTTCATTAGCTGAAACCTGACAACTACCTTTAAGATGGGTTGGCTGTGGAAGAGACACGAATTTGAGCAGCAGGCAACGCTTCTCTGGAAGGGGATGCTGATGCTTAACCCCTACGTGTCCTTGGAAGGCCTCCCTTTTGATGGCCGCCTTTTCCTGACACACAAGATGGAGTTGTTAATGCTAATGAGACTCAGGAGGATGTTGTGAGGACTCATTCATATCCTTCAGAATGCCTGCAGCTGCGGAAGTGCCAATAAGCCTTTACCAGTCCCCTCTTATTGTTTAAATAGCCTCTCAGTGTAAACAGCAGCTGGACAAACCAGGGAGCGATGCGCAGGCGCCCGGAGGCCGACGCTGCCCCTGCTGCCTCCCGTCGTGGTGGAGGAACTTTCCTTGAGTTTGAGCCCAAACCAGCTGCGTTGTGCTGCCATCATCGCTTCCTGTTTGTTACCTCACGACACCTTTTCCGGTTTCCTGCCTGATTACAACCATGCCAACTGTTTTTCCCAAGCCTGCACCGGCTTCCCAGCACCCTCCTCCTTTTCAGCTCACCAGGGTCCAGTTCTGGGCCCCTCAGTTCAGGAAGGTCCTGGAGCAGGTCCAAAGGAGGGCAACCAGGCTGGTGAAGGGATCCAGCACAAGTCCTGTGAGGAGAGGCTGAGGGAGCTGGGGGTGTTCAGCCTGGAGAAGAGGAGGCTCAGGGGAGACCTCATCGCTCTCTACAACTCCCTGAAAGGAGGCTGGAGCCAGGGGGGGGTTGGGCTCTTTTCCCAGGCAACTTTCAACAAGACAAGAGGGCATGGTCTCAAGTTGTGCCAGGGGAGGTTTAGGTTGGATATTAGAAAGAATTTCTTCACGGAGAGGGTGATCAGACATTGGAATGGGTTGCCCAGGGAAGTAGTGGATTCTCCGTCCCTGGAGATATTTAAAAAGAGCCTGGATGTGGCACTCAGTGCCATGGGCTGGGAACCGCAGCGGGAGTGGATCAAGGGTTGGACTTGATGATCTCTGAGGTCCCTTCCAACCCAGCCCATTCTATGATTCTATGTATAGACCCCCATTGACACTAGCCTGGAGGCAGGGGTGCAGTACAGCCCTTTCCCTCCCCCTGCGTGTTGCTTGGTTGCCCAACCCCCGGCTATAGAAGTGTCTTACACATTCCACAAAATGGGAGAGGAAGAAATGAGGTGCTGGTAACTCCCTGGGTTTGACTGCAAGCATCTGCAAGGCAGGTACCCCCAAGGCATCTGGTTGAGCTGGACATAGAAAGTGGTGACCTGAGGGACAAGTGGGGCTCATCTCTTTGAGCAACCTGAATGTCACAGGGCTTCTTATTTACTAAGCAATGTGGCATTGAGCTGGATAAGCAAATTCTGAAAGTATGTTGAGGCATCAAAGTACAGGGGATTAATGTGGTCCCCAGTAAGTAGTCTCAGTGGCTTATCATCCCCATTCATTCACTTCCACTTACATAGCTGAATTTACTTTCAGCATCCAGCCACTTCTGATTTCATCTTTCTCCACTCTATTTAGGGCCTTTTAGTGTGTGGTATTTACTCTATGTCCCTGTAATCAACTGATGTCCCCAGTCCTGTTTCAGTACCTGAGGCAGCTGAGCCCTTTCAGTCTTTCCCTGAACACCTCTGATGCTGAGGTGAGCTCCCTGACTCAATTGGGAAAAACATCTTTTTCCTACTATTCCCAGCACCCTTGTTTAAGTACCTAAGGTCCACACAGACCCTGGAAGGGGTCCCTTTCCCTGAAGGACTGCTATGTTCTTGCCAATTGCCTGATGGTATATTCTAAGTCCTAACAGGATTCTGGAGATCTCTGAGACAGGAAGCAGCCTACAGGCTGGCAAAAACGAGCACTCTCAAAGTCTTATTTTTAATGGGTGAAAGGCAGGGATACATCAGAGAACAACCTCTCTTTAGCACCAATTCTCACTAAAGCACAGAGGAGCCTCTGAATCTGTCACATAGCTCTGGTCTGTGCCTTTACCTCATCTCCTACAATCACAGCCAGATTAAGAGAATCCTCTTTAATGTCCAGGACCCAGTTCAGGGCCTAACCCAGCTAATAACAGTTACTTACTATAACCACCACCTTTCAAATATGAAGAAAAATAACCTTTGCAGACATGCACCAGAGGCATGTGCCCATTTAAGCTTAGCAGAATGCCTGTAAAACTGTGAGCTGGCACTTTATTTCCTCACATCTCACAAACAGGAGGCAATCAAAAAATGAGCCCCAGCTTGCATAACATTCAGGTGTTTCTGAGATGCAGCACAGGAAATACCCTGGACATCCTGAACTGCAGAATGAAGACATCAAAAGGGCAACAACTGATATAAAAAAAAGAAAAAAAAAAGAAAAAAAAAAAAAGAAAAAGCAAGCTGATTCCCCTAGTTGATCCTAAGAGAACCTGTCATATTCATGCTTTTGACTAGCTGTTTTCATCACATGAAAGGAAGATTGTACCATTATGAATGGTCCATTTGCAGTATAATATTCTTTTGAACACTGCTGTCAGAAATCTGAGCAGGCAATGGTAGGAGACATTTTCTGTACATGAATTTCATTACAGACTATCCCACCGACTTGGGCGTCACGTCACCGGGAAGAGACTGAGGAGGAGAAGCTCAAATCCAAACTGGCAACGTGGGAGTGAGGGAGAGCTCTGGTGTTGAAGGAGCTCCTCACTCTACACCAGCTCCTGAACTCACATTTTGTCTTTAGAAAGTCCTTTCACCTGTGCCAGAGCAGGAAGAGCAGCAAGAAAGGGGAATATGTATTTGCACCAGTTCCATAAGCCTCACAGGTGGATGTGCACTGATCCTCTCATCCCTCAGTCCCTCAGCATCCTGCCAGCTCTACACTGTTCAGGCAGTAAAGGTCTGTGGAGTAGTCACAGCCTGAGACTGCAGCTCTTGGGCTGTGGGAGCTCAGGGTAGATGGCAGAATGTGTCTGCCTGTCACAAGAGACACCTTAACCGAGTAGAGCTGTAGGGTCTCCTGTAACAGAGAACATAGCAGTGCTCTGCTTCTGTGCTCTCTGGTGAATGGGAAATAGGGCAGTGGGGCCAACACAGAGGCACAGTGGCCACAGGCACCTACTGGTACTGTGAGCAAGGTCTGAGGCTGCAGAGATGGCTCACTAACATCAGGGCTACAGGTAAATCATTGCATGGTCACAGAACAAATTGCCTGGACAAATTGCTTTTTTTAAAGGTACTTAGAAGGTTTTACACAGGGTGCAAGCAAACCTGTTGAATAACAAGTCTCTATTGCCACAGGAAGCACACCAAGGCAGTGTCATATGCTGTCTGCAAGGGCAGTTCCCGAGATGGAGTTATAGGAAGAGTGTGTGCAGCACTGAATTCCCCCATCACAGTACAGACAAGGGATCAGAATAGTCCCCTGCAGCCAACGGGAGGCAACACAGGCATTTTCAATGAGATTAAAAGCTCATGCCCTCTCCCACAGTGGTGAGAGATGGAACAAATCCTGCCCTTGGAGAAATATACAGGGAATGGGGAATTTATGCTCGGGCCTTCAGCAATTTACTGCTGCTTGGCACATGATGCAGGTACTGCACACTCATTTGGTGCTGGGAAGAGCATCACTCTGACAGCCACTGCTCATGTTTCAGCTTCAAACTGTGGCCCCACACAAGGTGCATTACAGCAGAGCAGCAGGCAAGCAAACAGCATCGTTTCCCCTCAGTATCAGATTGCCAGCCCAGGACCCTCCTCCAGTATGCTCACCCAACCATGAGCTGGATCCCTGGGCTGCAGATGTAGCACCAGGAGAAATTCAACAGTGACAACAAACAAGGCAAGAGAGAAAGATGTTTGTGTGGGAGATGGCAAGTTGCATCTCTCCTCAGCCAGCTAACACAAAACTGTCTGAAAAAGCTGAACTATAAAACAGTTGCAGGGCAGCCACCCACTTCCAGCCACACTTCCAGTCTGCTTCCTGAGAGGACAGAAAGCTTTGTTTTTCTCAGTTGTCCCTTTGCTTTAGGGGATACCTCTACACCTGTCACAGAAGCAGCAGTGGGGTCCATGGTACTGCTGGGAGCCCTCAGGGAGCCAGGGACCAGCTCCAGCCCCTGCATGGCAACTTGCTGCACACAGCAATGCAGTGCTCTGCTGTGTTCAAAAGTTTTCAGTGTGGGTTCTTTTTTTTGCCTCCTCCTCCCTCTCAGCAAAAGAACTTGAGATCCTCACACAGAATTCCACATGTAACACAGACATCTTACAAAGGAGAGACAGGAGTTGTGCCACAGACAACTCTTTCAGTGCATAACTATGTCTGCTTGCCTGGCAGGTGAGAATGGGCTCTGGTCAGAGGCTCATTAATATACCAACATTTATTCACTGCCTCTCTGGCACAAAGGAAGAGAGGCCAGGGAGCACAGGGCTTCTGAAGGTTTGCAGGAAAGGCAGCACACGTGTAGGTGGGACTACAGGCTCAAAAGCCCAACTCCCAAGGCAGCACAAATCCAGGAGAGAGAAGGCTGTGTGCTTCTCTAGGTTTGACTAAAGATGTCACTCAAGGACCAGCACATTTAGTCACTTCTGCAGCACTGATGTTTTAGTGTATGGCTGGCTGGCTGGCTTTTGATTTCCTTTATGAAACTTACACACATTCTGAAAATTATACTAGCAAAGGACCACTTTTAAGGAGTTTAAGGGCTATTTGTAAGCCAGCAGCAAAGGGCATCATGGCAAGCAGCTGCATTCTGCACACTTACTCACAAAAGGATCCCTCACTTCCAGCAGTGCTTTTCCTTCACTCTAGTTACTGTTCCATTTCTCTGGGCTCTGCCACCTCCTTCCTGAGAATAACTGATTGCAGCTCTCCAACCTTCCTGACTAATTTTCCAGAAAGCCAGTGGCATTCAAGGCACTGCTGTGCAACCCACACAGGATACCACAACAGAAGACCCCACCCCAGATCTGTAGAGATCAGTCATTTCCCAGAAGAGTGGATGCCAGCCATGATATCTTTCTGACCTAATTGTTCATGTCCATAAACACCACCTTCATTTTAATGCTGTTAGTCCAGCCACCTCACTGTGCAGCTGCTAAATAAAAGGGAACACCTCTTCATGCAGGCACACAACTGCCTTGAGGATGGTGAATAATCCTGGATGCAATTTTCTAGGGATGGTTCATTAGGTCCAAAATGCCTTTGCACTCACCTCTGCAATATTTGATGTACACATCTTGTGCTCTCCTCTTGTTCTTTGCTTTTCATATCTATAAAAAGCATTGCAGAGGAGTTGCAGCATGCAGTTTCCTACAACCTGGATGGGAGGACATTCTTGAGTGTGAAGAAAGCTTGTGCTAATAGTACAAAGAACAACTGGTGAAGAGACACAGAGCTAATTTTTTCTCAGCCAGCTTTCCTATCAGTGTAATTGAAGTGACTCCAACTTACATGGGTTCTCCATCAGGTATTGTTATCCACTGCAGGCTACAGCAGGTGTTTGTACAGTGCTTTGAGATCCTGTCAGTGGAGGTTTCATCAACATTAAAGACAAACTTGTCTCTTAGTTTCACTGCCCCCCTTGTTGTCACTATCACCTTGCAGGCTGTGCCCAAGTGAATTGCACCATTCCTATCCTGACACAAGCTGCAGGCAACACTGAAGAGCCTCCTTTTGGCTGCAAAACCAGACTGCCACAGCTGATTACTTGTCCAAAAAGAGGCACTCCCATATCATGTTATGGCAGATCCTGTGGGCAGGTACTGTGGACACTCCATCTCCCTCACCCTGAGGTGAAAAACATTTATACTGAGGAGACAGAATAATTAAGAAGGGTTGGTTTTCACCTGGTGCTCTGCTGGGTTCAAAAGTTTTCAGTGTGGGTTCTTTTTTTTTGCCTCCTCCTCCCCCTCAACAAAAGAATTCAAGATCCTCACATAGAGAATTCCACATGTAACACATCTTCACAAAGGAGAGACAGGAGTTGTGCCACAGACAACTCTTTCAGTGCATAACTATGTCTGCTTGCCTGGCAGGTGAGACACATACATTTCCCATGCACAAACTACTGCCTTTGGAGAACAGTTGAGCTGTGCTTTCACTGACATTTTCCTTTGGGGCAGTGAGGACTTCTCAGGGGATGAGAGAATGTACACCTTCGTGCTGTTAAACAATTACATGAGTCTTTTGAATAAGCCTGTAAGGAATTCACTGTTCACTCGTAATTAAGTGTATTATATCTTTATTACCAGTGTACCCTGGGGTTTTCAACAGGCCAATGTCACTGCCACAGGACTCACACTCTCCAAATCATTATGAATGCCATACAGAGACAGCAGGGTCTTCTTGCACAGCTCCTACTGGAATTCTCCAAGTAGAGGGCTCTGCTTGGCACATTATCAGCTCTCAGAATATTTCTAAGGATCACTTAAAAAAAATCATCTGCCATAGACAATGCTCTCAAAATAAAGGCAGACACCTTTCCCAGCTATGATTTACTATAGATGCAGTGTAATAAATAGATAATTCTTGGACTGCACTCCAAGACCAGAGCAAGAAAAGATGTGAATTAGAGGGGGTGCTTTTGTTTGTTTGGTTAGGGTTTTTTGGGTTAGGTTTTTTTTTTTTCATTTTAATGAACACCTCATTACTTCTATGCTTCCTTGTCACATTTGAGGTTAGTAGCTGGTACTGAAGTTTAAGAATGACCGTGAAGGATGAGTCTTTATGTTCTTTGGACCACAGAGGAGCTCACTATCAATCTCTTTAAACCCACCCACTCACACTTCCTTGCAGAGAAATTCCTGCTAGCTCAGGATGACATTCCTGCCAGACTCTGAATGTCATCATATGGAGATCTGCTCCCACACAGAAGGGTGAAGAAAAGATGATGTGCTAATGAGCTACCTTCTTATCCCTGCTGTCAGTTTAGTGACTTTCCCTCCTCCTCTTCTCTTCCCCTGAACTGCAAATGTAATTGCTTTCCAGCAGCACTGCAAAGAGCCCAGTCCATCTGCAACCCTGGAATCCCTCCAGAGGGCAGAGCCTTGGCTTTGTGTTTCAAATTATCTTGTCTTTTCTCTAGAGAAGAGGGAAGGAAATACCAACCAGGACACTGATGCAGACAGACAGCAGTTGAAACCATCCCTTTTGCCACTGGACTACCCAGGTTCCTGCCAGCACTCAGCAGACCTGGTGCCACCATGTCACCAGTGCTGTTATTCTGCTTCTGGGCCTCTCCTCCTGCCTTTCTCAACACATTACCTAGCACCCAGCAAGCACTACAATAGCTAAGAGAATAGCTAAGCCCAATACTTACCTCCCAGGTTCCATAAGGAACTTTACAATTTCTGCATGCACAGGCAAACAAGGTACTCCAGTGCTGCTAATACTGGTTGCCACTTAACCTTTGGCAAGCCACTTTCCCCTCCCACTCATCCTAGGTGTAAAGTGGGCCTAATACTTACTCATCTGCCTCTGAGAGGGATAGTTACACTCAATTAGCCAGTGTAAGAGGAGTTCTGCACGTTACTAGAGGACACTGATGCAACATCTCAGCCTGCTCAGGCAAGAAGCATCCAGAGGTGAGAGGCAATTGATAGACCAAGGTCAATGCTATGGTTCCATGGCACTTGTGGTGTACTGGAGGCACAAACTCATTTCAGGTGGCATGGTTATCAGCATCTGCTTCTAACATCACTTGCCCCACACAGATTAGAGCTTACTGAGAGGCAAGTGGTTCTGCTTACAACCCTCAGAAATGAATGAGGAGAATAAAAGATCAGCAGAGGATCAAATGGTAAAGTGATGTATGGGAAGAAGAACAATTTGCCTGCTTGGTTTTCTTAGAGTATCCATAAATACATTAAAAAAAAATAACAGTATCTAAGTTGTTGCTTTAATTTCTCTCCTACAGAGGGTACACACCATGAAAAAGCCTTGTCAATAAAAAACTGACAAAAATTTTTTTTTTTCAAACTGTGTTGTTCTCCAGCTCCCATGTTTACAAAATCCATGCCAGTGTTTTTTAGCTCTTTCAATGCAAAGGGTCATACTGAGAGAGAGCTCAGTGCTTTTTTCTGTCCTGCCATTGTTTCTCAGTTTTCCATCTATACTTGCTTTTTGATTAGTCTGTTCACAGTGTGAAATGATTTCTGCATTAGATTCTCAGCAAACAGCACAAAAAACTGGGGCATTCAGCCTGTAAATATTTTCATGGAACCATAGAATCTGCTGAGTCAGAAGGGACCCATCAGGATCATCAAATCCAACTCCTGTCCCTGTGTAGGGGCACCCCAAGAATCACCCCATGTACCTGAGAGTGTTATCCAAGTGCTTCCTGACCTCAGGCAGGCTTGGTGCCATCACTGCTCCCTGGGGAGCCTGCTCCACTGCACAGCTGCCCTCTGGGTGAAAAACATTTTCTTTACACCTAACCTGAGCTTCTCCCAGCACATCTTCCTACCATTCCCTCAGGTCCTGTCATTGGTCACCAGAGAGAAGAGGTCAGTGCCTCCTCCTCCTCCTTCCCTAGTGAGGAAGCAGTAAGCTGTGATGAGATCTCCCCTCAGCCTCCTCTTCTCCTTCTTTTCCTCTTCTCCAGGCTGAACAGACCAATGCCTTTAACCACTCCTCATACAGGTTTCCCCCTAAACCCTTCACCAACCTCGTAGCCCTCCTATGGACACTCTCCAGCAGCTCCATGTCCTTTTTGTGCTCTGGTGCCCAGAACTGCACACAGTGCTCATGATGGGGCCTCATCAGTGCAGAGTAAAGTGGGACAATCACAATATTTTGATGTGTTGTCTTCTGAGAAAAGGCACCCATAGGCACCAGCTAGCCTTCCCACGTGGATTTCTCCCACTTTAGGGCTCTTTAGATGATCAGCCATCTCAGTGCAGCCTCTGTTACACGTATCACCAATACTGTAACATGCCAAAATGAGCCTTCCACTTAGATACTGAGCCCTCTCATCTCAGGATGCATTCCAGCATGAGCAATATTAAAAACATGAAGCTACTTCACCATAGCATGACACCTTTCTTCCATTACCTCCAGCACAGCGCCTCGTTATTCCTTTTGCATAGCTCTCATAATCTTCCTCTATCACACATATATCTAAAGAACAGCCAAAAATAGCTCAAAGAAAATAGGCAAATTCTGTTGAAGGAAAGTGGTCAAAGGTTGACAGAGAGGTTACTGCTTAGGCTGAAGGTTTCACAAAGGACATTGTGGGATCTAGTTCTGACTGTCCTTTGGTGCAGAGCTCATTATTGTGACAGAACTAGAAGACCACCCACCTGATGATGTTCAAAAGAAGACACGTGGCAGAACTCTATTTTGTGTTCCACAGATACCAAGTCACACTGGCTTGAAGGGAGGAAGAGATTCAGTTCTTTACTTCAGTCTGCTCTCTCATATTTGTACTGCTTGACTGCAAGAAGTTCAGCACGTAGACTTTGCATTAGACAAACTGAGTCCTCTTCAGCTACACCCACCATCACATTCCACCACTCCCATCACCTTGGAGAAAAATCTGAATTTTTGCTGCTGGTGCACTCAACCTGCCTACCCATATATCCACCCAGAATTAGTCTTCCAGAGCCAGGATCATGTCAGGCTGATTGCTCCCCTCTGTCTGCTCACACGTGGAAATCCAAGGGCAAAGAAATCGCAGGGCTCTGCTCTGCTGCTTTACACTACAAGGTGGTGCAGACTTGGAAAGCTCGTTTAAAGGTAGCTAAGGGGAAAGAGGAATGCTTGGAGGTGAATGAGCATTCTACACTACTGTGCCATTAGGTGCTAGTTTAACCTGCTGAATAACTCATCTAGGCTAAAATATAAGCCAGCAGTGTGCCCAGGTGGCCAAGAAGGCCAATGGCATCCTGGCCTGGATCAGGAACAGCGTGGCCAGCAGGTCCAGGGAAGGGATTCTGCCCCTGTACTCAGCCCTGGTGAGGCCACAGCTCGAGTCCTGTGTCCAGTTCTGGGCCCCTCAGTTCAGGAAGGAGATTGAGGTCCTGGAGCAGGTCCAAAGGAGGGCAACCAGGCTGGTGAAGGGATCCAGCACAAGTCCTGTGAGGAGAGGCTGAGGGAGCTGGGGGTGTTCAGCCTGGAGAAGAGGAGGCTCAGGGGAGACCTCATCGCTCTCTACAACTCCCTGAAAGGAGGCTGGAGCCAGGGGGGGGTTGGGCTCTTTTCCCAGGCAGCTATCAGCAAGACAAGAGGGCATGGTCTCAAGTTGTGCCAGGGGAGGTTTAGGTTGGATATTTGAAAGAATTTCTTGACGGAGAGGGTGATCAGCCATTGGAATGGGCTGCCCAGGGAAGTAGTGGATTCTCCATCCCTGGAGATATTTAAAAAGAGCCTGGATGTGGCACTCAGTGCCATGGGCTGGGAACCGCAGCGGGAGTGGATCAAGGGTTGGACTTGATGATCTCTGAGGTCCCTTCCAACCCAGCCCATTCTATGATTCTATGATAAACACACAACCCTGCAAGCAGCTATGGAAAGGTCTTGAGAAAAAGCTGAGACAGACCAAGTGCAGTGACCTTTCCCACCAGCTGCATCTAGAGAAGAGCCATCCACAGCCTTTGTTCAAGGAAATTTCATATTATAGCCTCCAATTTCAGCACAGAGGGTAATGAAGTGCAGGAGAGGAGAGGAATAGGTGGCCAATAATTCAACTGGAGATGTAGCATTAAACATTCCCTGGACAAGAGTTTGATCACCTCAGCCACCTCCAGGATTGGAGAGAAAAGACACTGACAGATCTGAAGGGATTCTTCATACCTCTGACTCTGAAGGAGTCTGTTAATCTTAATCATGTGATTAAATTCAGCATCAAGTGATTTAATCACATTCTTGAGTCTCCATCCAAGAATATCTGATAATTTTGATTGAATCTTACCTCGATAAGATCCTTTTTTTTTCTAGTGTAAGCTTTAAAACATAACAGGTTCTGATCATAACATTATGCATGCAGAGGGTCAGCCCATGAGCAGGTAGCACTGTGACTGCCCATTTTGGTTTGAAGCAGGAGAATATGGAATAAAGCTGAAAATGTTGGCATCAGCCTGCAGTGATGGGCTTCAGGAATCAGCATCTGCCAAATAAGATCCTAGAGAGCAGAACATGACTGCCCTCTCACCCTGCATCTACCACCACATTAAACTCTCTCCCTAGACAGTGCCCTGGCACTCCAGCTGGCATTGTGAGCTACAGGCTGAGGTCTTGGCAAGTTGTAGCTAAGCACCACGGGATTGGAGGTTGTGAGATTTGGAGGTGACTGAAAAAAAGAATTATTATCGTAAAGAATCATTAGCCTCCTAAAGGGCTAATGTCAACAGACTTCCTATCTGAGCTCAGATTTCCTAAACTGGGACTTGTACTAGGGAAGAGTGAACTATTTTGGAAAGTACTCACTGTACTATGACATGTATGTGTACCCCACAAAATCAAGAATGGGCTGTGCATGTCCCAGCACTACATAAAGAAATTTCATATTCACTGGAAGCTGGAATGCAAGCAGCTGTACAACCACTTTGTTAGACTTATCTCGAGGCTCTGGGGTAAGAGTTTATTTATTTTCTTACAGGAAAGATGGACTCAAGGAACTGGCTTCCATCCAACACACAGGTAACAGAACAGAGCACCTTTCCTCAATAGTGCAGTCTGTACCAAGGTGGGGTTCAAACATCTTTGAGGGTTTGAAATACAAGTGTTAGCTGAGTGTCGTGAAATCTTATACCAAGTACACTATCAAGGGAACACTTAAAGGCTTTTCCTTGAAATGGGAGGGGGAAAATACCTATCAAAAAAAGCTGACATTGTCAGCTGTTGTCCTGGCACCAGCCTAGTGTTCCCACCTCACAAAAATCTGGCTGTGCTCCCCTCAGCCTGCTGTAACCTCAGGCTATATGTAACAGCAGAGTAAGTAAACAGGTGGTAATGATGCCTCTGCTTGTGTACAGCATTCCAGTCCAATCATTACATCACACAGCAATCACTCAGGTTATGACTTAGATATTCCACTGACACACCAGTCATCAGTTTCCAGTGTCCATGCCAGCAGAGTGCCTGCAGCTTTAGCTTGTCTCAAGAGAAAATTCCCTGTAGTCAGCATTGTACAGCTCACTGCCAGATCTCACCCTGGCCATGAAACAGGAAGGGTGCCCTGGTAAAATGAAGACCCAGATTCATCCAAATTATATCACACTTCATTCTGTATTGTTACGACTGGCTGAGTGGCTCTGGGGAAAGAATGCTACAAATGATGTACAGGGAATTCAGAAGGTGGGATCCAGGTTGGAGTAATTTAAGAAGATTACTTGTAAAAAAGCAAGTAAGCCACATTAACCTCACTTCTCCCTCTTCTCCACCTCTCCTCAAGAAATTCCCATTGCTTTTCAAAATCCCTGCACTCACACTACCCTCTACTCCAGTCAAAGCAGATAAAATGCACTTACTTTTTGATAGGGTGACATTGTTGCTGTCACCATGCATGGACAAACATATCTAAGCAGGGTATTTGACACTGGGAAGATACCACAGCACCTCAGACTACCAAAGAGCTGACAATAGATGGGGAAGAGCAACAAGGAAATCTCTGGCCTTGGTATAAATAGATGAAGCTAATGAGCTCAGCATGGTTAAGTTTATCTTTTGATCTTGGTTCAGTTCCAAAAATCTCAGCATGTAGCAGTCTGAGACAAGAGAAGGTCAGGAGCACGAAAAGAATTAACACCTGCAATGAAGAAGTGCCATAGCAGAGCTGGAGAAGTTTAGTGCCAGGTCAAGATCAATAGCAGAATCAGAGCAAATGGAGAAAAATAATATCATGCTAATACAGATAGGTCAAAGTCAGCCAAGTGAAGAGTAACATCAGCACAGGAGGAGTTACCCAAGCAGACACGAGAACAGACTCAGAGTAAATACCTTGTTCTGCCAACCCGGGATGCTGTTCTCGGCCATAGGAACCAAAACACTGGCAGAGTGTGACAGCTCTTGATGGAGTAGAACTCCATTTGCTAATGCCCACAGATCACTGATAGATGAGGAACTCCTAAGCAGAGCTCAAATGCACTGTGATCTTCCCAGCCAGCCAAGAGCTTGGTCACTGCCAGCCTATGTAATTTTGCTGTCAATCTCACTGCATGGCCCAGAGCCTGTCCCTCAAGTCACCCTGTTCCCTGGTGCCACGGTTTAACACTGGCCCAGAAATTAAACCAAATGACAGATGCTCCCTTTTAATTCCCCTCCCCTCCCTGATAAAGAAAGGAGAGAAAATAAGGGAGAGAGACTGATGGGCTGGAAACTAAACTACACAGCTTTAGTGAAACGGTAATGATAAAAAGGAAAAATTACGAAATATATGCAAATATACAGGAAAATTGATACCATGTTCCTCCCCCCTATCCCCCCAGTAACTCTCACATCACGACTGAAGCTGCAGGGCAGCCCTGGGAAAGTCCAGGCTGGAATCCTGGGGTCAGCAGCAGTCGGGATCTGGAGGCAGGAACACACAGATTCAGGTGGTATGGATCAGGACCACAGGCAGAGGAACAGATAGAATCCTCCCAGGATGCTGAAGCAAACAGGGACAGGTGGAGAAGGAGAAAGGGAAGAAGGAAGAGGTTTGACTCTCATGATCCCTCAAATTTATACTGAGTATGACAGGTATGGGATGGAATACTCTATTTGGTCAATTTTGTTCATTTATCTTGTCCTCTCTGCCCTAAAAGAGGGTTTGCAGGTCTGACCTCTTCACTCCTTTTCTCCTTCTGGAGCCAAAATGTTCCTCAGAGCTGAGCAGTGCCCTTGGTTCTGCATGTGAGTCTCCAACTGTAACTATAAACATCGTGTTATCAGTCCTAGAAGCAGACACTGACTGAGGAACTTGCTATTAATTTCAGCAAGTGCAGCTACTTACAAGAGACTTATCTGAAAGCAAAATTACAAGACAGAAGATTACCTTTATCCGGGCCCAAACCAGGACACCTGGACAGAAGGGGATGCAATGTCACATGAGCCATTTTCCTGTCACCTCCCAACTAGGAGCACAGATCACAGAACTGCCCTAACACTTCCTACACGCAGCTCACAAGGCCAGGAAGTGCAGCAGGAACATCTTCCCTGCACCTAGAAAAGCTGCTGAGTTATCCTTCCTTACTCTGCATTCAACCAAAAGGCTATGGGTGGCCTTCTGACATGGCACTGGGAGCAGGGAAGATGTAACTGGGTAATGGACTGTCTGTTCAGGGCTACAGGAGCCCTGCTTGCTTAGGCAACTGGACACAGCTGCCATTTCATGCAAAACACATCCATGCAAAACACATCCATGCCTCCTCATGCCCAGGGGACAGAAGCTAAGGACACTGCCTCTGGGTAGTGACTTCTTCTTTCTTCCTGGAGAAGGGAGGTGAAGTCAGTGCCTCCAAGTACAGGCATGTCTAGATGACACAAAGCTAGGACATCACCAGCCACCACAGCAAGCCCAGCTGGTACAGCCACACAGGCCAAAGCTTTCTGTGCCTCAGTGACATGAGTCACATCTGGCAGATGTGGAGCAGCCCAGTGGCTCCCAATCTACGTGCCTGGAGTCAGGTTCCCTAAAACACACCCCCTTGCACAGTGCAGTCACGGGGAATTCACCCCAATTTATGTTAATGATCTGACTCACCCTGTTGATCAGCCTTCTCTTTGCATCTATTACAACCTTGGCCAGGCATCCAAAATTCCTAAAGCCTGGCCACTAGTGTTCCTCCTACCTGCCTTCTCTTACCACCACAGCCTGTGACTTGGGGCAGCATGCCCCTCCTAAGCCTTCTGTTTCCAACTTAATGCAGGACAGCACAATTATTCTGCCACACGGTCCAGATTTTTCATCTAAAGCAGAAAGGGAACTTCCACTCCCCCAAAAGAGCACAGTAAGACCCACGTATGGCTGGTTTTCTTTTTAAAGCCAAACCCAGGCTTCAAAGAAGCTGCAACCAGAGTCCTTGCCAGTCTGGTAAAAGGCCACAAAAAGAACAACTTACCTTAAACAGAGAACCCATTCCATTTTACTAAAAAAAAAGTTTGTTCCCACATGTGTGACAGCTACAGTTTCTGACCTCTCATTTGAGATGGCTTGGAAGCATATCTTCTGAACTGAACGAGGTTTACTGTTGAAATAATTTTATCTTCATCATCTTTAATAGCTTTTAAGTACTGGAGAGCCATTATACCCCCATGATGGAAGTGACACCACCAAGCTTTCAAATGCTGCTCCTGTGAACTGCCACAAAGGTTATGAAGTGTGGAATTCACCAGGACTACCCAGAACAGGTCACAGCCAACAATTCTGTCCAAGCAGATGCTTTTTTCTGTTTTGTCCTTATGTGTGGTTGAGCTGAGAAGGCCACACAAAAAGTGCAAGAGCTATTGATTACATTTGAGTACTCTCAGCTGTCCCCACATGCAAGAAGGTGGCAGGCACTTGCCTTCATAGAGCAGCACCCAGGTAACAAGCAGCACCACATCCAGCTTCAGAGAAATGCTGAAGAACTGCCCACCAGCATGGAAAGGATGGTCTGAGCAGTCAGAACATCTTCATCTGTCCTATGGGCTGAACAAGAGTGGTTCTGTGGAACCTGAGCACATTCACACAAGTCCTACATGCCTTTTATGCTGGCACTCAGCTTTGTCTTCTGGGGCAGAGAGACAGCCTGATCTGACACACAGATGCTCTCTCTGAATTAAAGAGCTGGCAGAACTTGCTTGTCATACTTGCCAGGGCACCACAAGGAAAACAGGCAATGCTTAGCAGGTGTGTGAGAAATTTCTTGGCTTATTAAGTGTTTTTTTCAGTAATATTTTGTTCCAAATAGATAGCATTGTGCTTTAGGGATGGTGGGGATCATTGGTGCATTCTGCTCCTCATCTTTGGGAAGAGGACCTATAATTAGAAAAGACAGATCTTCAGATCTGCTGGGCTAATCACAAAAAGATTCAGCAAGGGAAACTGCAGACCTAAGTTACCAAACTAAAGGGAGAAAAAAGTGTGGTTTTACTTAGACACAGCTGAGAACTAAGGGTCCAAAGCCTAAGTGAACATGGTTTTGGAAATCACGAAAGTTACTCTTGATTCAGAATCTATCCTATTAATACCATAAACCCAACGTGTTAGCTCACATGCACACAACACTTCTACAGCTATTTTTCAAACCTCCAGCAGTTCTCAATGTAGGTGCCAGTGGTGCTAAAGTGTAACAATGGGTATTTTATGCTGTTTATTTTAGATATTCTCCCCAGGACTGCAAACTCCCTTCACGCAGAGACATAATCTTAACATCAATTGCAAAATTCTGCTTAGTGTGACCATATTGAAAACAAAGTCTTTCAGTATTTGTAACTAATATTAATCTGCTTGGTACAAGCCACAACTTCAGGACCATCATTTAGGGTTTTTTGCCCCAGAAACCAGATTTCTAGTAATTCTGGAAAAAAACAAATCTCCTTTGCTGATACAATAGCATAAAGCATTCTGTCACTCTCTGCATTAAGCACCATGTTAGCTAGCTGGGTTTCTTGCAGCAACACTCACATGTTAGAAGAAATAAAAAGGGGAGGTAAATGTACACATTAGAAACTATGAAGGAAAAAGGATCCTATTAAAACAGCTTCTTATCTCTCTTTCTCCACATCCTATCTGTAAGTCTCCCATGGTGAGCGCTTGGTTTTTGATTGGACCATCAACACACATTTTCCTGCCTGGCAGCAATGAAGAGTCTGAAGAGAAGCACTGTTACTACCCTCCTTTTTGCCTTGATAAGGATTTGGATGAGTGGGGAGCAGGTGGGTTTCCTTTCTCTCTCAGATTAGTGTCTGCTGCAGGTGCAAATCCTTCCCTCTGGCCATGGCAAGGAGGGGGACAGCTGCCAGGGGACTGATTGCTTTCCCTCCCAAAGTGCCTGCAGGGTTCTACCCACTGGTAGAGAGAGGATTTGGCTCCTCTTTGTGTTTCTTAGGCTCATTCCAGACTTCATCCTTACTCTCTTGCTATAGGTCTTTCTCAGTTCTCTTTAACTGTGTGGTTTACACGCTCTGTTCCCAAGGAGGAGCCTCTTGTGTTATTACACTTGGGAACCTTCTGCTTCCTACCTTCAGAAAGTGTGCCAGCTCGTTCTGGTCTTTTCTTGAAGCTTGGCAACAGATCTTATTGTACCTTATTTCTCTGCTGGCAGGTAGAATGGGAATTTCAGCCTCCTTCCACCCTTGAAAATTCCAGATGATGCTATAATGTCACCTTGTTTGGGGTTTCTCAGTAGTCAGGGGGTAAGGTGGTACATCAGGGTACAGGTTCTGTTAGTATATATCAATCAACCATTTCAAGTCACTCAGATTGTGCTGTTGGGAGGTTTGTGGTCATTCTTTTTCTATCTGTGTCTTGGGTTCAGTAGAAAATTAATCCATAACACACAGAAGCAATGCTTGGTATGAAGATGTCTTAAAAATGTGGGCAAGGACAGCTGCAAGAAAGTCAGGACAAAACCTCATTGCTGCAAAAAAGCCTTTCCAACACCACAAATCTGCAGAAATTCTGAGCTTGGGTCCAACTGACTGAGGCTACACTCCCATGGTTTCCTGTGATGCTCCATAAATAGAAACTTTCTGCTCTTCAAAAGCAAGCATCAGGTAAGTAACAGATATAATGACACCACACAACCTCTGTTTCAGTTAAATCTACATAAAGTAGTTAGTTTTCTGTTGTTGGTTCTTCACCTAGAGTGGAGGGTGCTGTTCTGCCAGTTAGGATAGGTATTACTATCCACACCACTCATGTCCAGTTAATGCTCATGTGCTTTTGTGCCAGTTCAGTTTGATTAACAGGTCCTTTTTTCTCCTCTTTGCCCCAGTCATCAGGATAAACTCAATGATGTAAACCAGTCCTTTTTTCCCATTTACATGTGTTCAGAATAAGCAAGTCCAGCACCCAGATGAGGCTCTTCATCCTCTCAATCAGCCTAATAGCTCTTCCCTCTTCTGTCCATGCTTTCACTGTTCTTTTGTACTATAAACAGCCTTTAAGTTGCAGCTTCAGCAGGGTATTGTGCAACAGCATTAATTCACATTGCTTCAGCAGGTGTTCCCCTTATGCAGCCCAGAACCACACTGACATGTCTCAAAATAACAGTACCCAGTTAATGTTCCCCAATTTTCCTCTCTTACCCAGTCACCTCCCCTGTACAGTTCCTATCTGCATCTCACCTAATAACTTCTCATGCCTTGCTCAATTAAATACTTTGCTGAAGCCAAGACAAACTACATCTACTGCTCATTCCCTTCCCTGCAAAAGATAATTATCAAAGGCAGCTGTGAAGTTAGCAAGCAGTGAAGTGTTTTGCTAAGCCCATTGTATACTTCATCTATATTTGCATCCTGAGTTATTCTTTCTGTCAAAGCACACAATAGAAACATTTATGTGTTGTTGAGGCCAGGATAACAGGTCTACAGTTTGCTACGTTGCATTTTATTTTTCACATCTCTAACACAGGCACTGCTTGCTCTTTTCCAGTGATGTGGTACCTGCCCTGCTTAGCTATATTTACGTTCCTTGCTAATAAACTCCTGATTTGTCTCTGTTCTTTCACTTCCCTTGACAAGCACCAAGTTTTGGAGCTGTGCTTTTGCTTCAGGTGTGGTGATTTTTAAAAAAGCCTCATAACAATCACTAACCTGTTTTTTATTACTTACCATCTAAGTTATCTTTAGCCTTTGCAGTTATATCACTGCCTGCTATCTCACTTCTTTTTGGATCCTATTTTTATTTGACTAGAAAGCTTCTTACTGAGTCTTAAGCTCTTTGCAGTGTGTAAATTACCCCTAAGTTCAACAGCTCTTGCTTCATTCCATAGCAAAGAGCCAAAACTGAGGTTTCTCTACTACATTTTCTGTTTACCATCCTGGATGACCTCCCTAATATTCCTTAAACCCTTTATGAATTAAATGGTAACCTCCTTGAACACTTTTCTTTCCCTGCTCAGAATGCATATTACAGATTGATTTTGAGTTTTGACTTAAAATTCTGAGGGTCTTCCATATTTCCATCTTTGGACTCTTCAGTTTACCTGCTTATATTTTCTTAAATCAAAAATTTTTTTGGTCAAAATTTTAGCTAGAAATGCATTTTTTCTTCTCTTTCTACTTGAAGTGAAAAATAACTCACCTCCTGTAGTGAAACTAAATGATGTTATTAAACCAGTCTGGACAAGGTGCTGATGGTTACAGTCAAGGCTGAAGTTCTCAGCTGAAGTCCTGTGAGCTCATGCCTCCTCTGTCTGTGTCTCACCTGGAAGCTGCTGACTTGGACACCCCCACGACACCTCAGAACACCCTTCTAGGTGTCAGTGTAGTGAGGCCATAGGGAGTGAAGAGCAGGGAGCTACACTGCAGCTACACCACAACCAACAATCCAGTTCACAGCCTGGCACTCAGGGAAGATCCTTGGCTTGGAATGCTGTGGGCTCCAGCAAAAGGGGTCTGTATTCAGCTTTTACATGTAGTATCCAAGGAGTTCATCCCTCCAGCTGTGCTCATGGGAAGTGTTTGAGTCAACCCTCCACACTTTCTTGTCCGTCTGTGCCCACTATGCCTGTTTTTAACCAAGATACTGTGTGCAAGATAAAATCCAGTTTGATATTGGGGTCCTGATTAATTATGGAGAGTATTTTTAGTTAGCAGTGCTGGAGGAACCTCCTTATTAGTCAGCAACATGGGCTGTGACAGAGAGGCAGGGTGACCAGAGAAACTGAGGCCAGCTCCTGCCACGTTGTCACTGCCCACCAGTTTGAAATGAGAACAGGAGGGGAACTCAGTAAAAAGCATAGTGCAGCAGATCACTTCGGTGCACAAGAGCCCAAAGCAAAAAAGATAATGCAGGGCTTTCTTCAGAGAGCTTCTCTGTCATCTACCTGGCCACTGGGGATTGATGGTCTTTGGATCTATGGTTTTTATTTTTTTTTTCCTCTCACTAAAAAACCTAGTCCAAGTACAAATTAAGTTTGTCATGGCTCAAGTTTGTCATTCCCACCTGTGGGCATTTGCTGGTCTTTGGATATGAATTGAGCATGCTGCAAGACCTACCAAAAAAACTGAAAACAGTCAGAACTGGAGCAGCCAGAAGGGTGAACAGACTGAACATGGAGCTGGGCAGCAGCAGCTTGACTACTGTCCTGCAGAAGAATCCCCCAAACTATTAATATTATTATTAGTGTAGACACACAGGCCACCTAAATGTGGGGACTGGTTTCACTGCCTTGATTTCCACCTGAACAGTGCTTTGTATGTGGTTTCTGTGAGGTACTTGATCTGCAAACTCTTGTTTTCAGTCTGGTGCCCCTACAATACTGGATCTTAGAATTTAGGATTGTTCTCCATAAAGTACCAGACTACTCTTTGCCATTTTTTCTGTTTTCTGAGTTTAAGCATTTAGCAGTGGAAGTGTATTTCCTTTGGATGTAGTAAACAAATCCAAATACAACCCTGCCTACTGTTCCTCATTCCTCATCCCCAAGCTTTGACAATGCTACTTCAGCATCTCCACATTTGAAACAAGGATGACTGCATATTTATAAGGTAAGTGTTCATATCTGGAGGAGATTTAGAAATGCCCTAAGAATTGGATTCAGCAAACAGAAGCAAGTAGGATCTTTGGTGCTGCACATGGATATGGCATCATGAATATCAGGGGAATAGTACCAATTTACATCACTTTAAAATGTCAGTGATATTGAAACTTCACCTCCAGTTGCAGTAGCTCTATTCTTTACTGAAGCCTTAGGGAAGAAGGGCAGATTTATTTTTTAGATTATCCTGTCTGCTCACTATGGAGAGAGAAAGCAGTGCAAATACATTGCAGAAAGATGTGGTGGTAGCTGGAAGTGTACTGGCAGTCTTCTTGTTCCAAGTCAATATCTTCCAAATAGAACACCTTTTGGTAAAATCCACTGTATACCCTCAGCTTGTTGAAGCAATGAGCCTGAAACACAAGATGAAGCTGATGGCAGTTTCAATCCACTTCAGTGTGTCATGCCAGCCCTGTTGTTGGCTCCTCTGGCTCTGAAGTGATTCACTACTATCCTGAAAAACAGGCAGCTCAGGCAGGGTTAGTCACTTGGCACTAATATGGGAGTGCTCACTCTGGGGAAGCGGAGCATATCCTGCTAAAGAGAAACTAGTTCCTCCTTTTCCCAGTGGAACCAGGAAAAATTACGTTTCAGGATGTAACAAACAAAGCTACAACTGCCTTCTCTCTTTCCTAAAGGTATCCAGGCCACAGTAAAAAGTCTTACTGCTGTTAAGCATTTTTAAAATTTTAATAAACATAGTTTGACCACTATCTTCCATTCATTTCCCCCTGAGTCACTCTGAAGTTGTGTGGTTTTTGACATCTCCTTTTGTGGTACTCCAATATCTATACCATGTTCCTTAACAGTTAATCCATTGCCACTCCACATCCTCCCTCACACCTATCTGAACATTCCTGTGGCTCAGTTTGGCAGGCTGTTCTGCTTGCCCTGTGAAGGCACTGACAGACAAGAAATCCCCTCCTCAGTATCCACCTGCTTTGCTTGCACAGCTGCATCTATACCATCTGCAAGATACCTCTTCTGCTTCACCCCTGGTGATCCTAGTGCCCTTTGGTTTGTTTAACTAAAGTACAATGAAGGTGCAGTTGGTGACAAGAAATGGATTAATGAAAGCTTGAAACAAACACACAAATTCTTAAACTCTTAGTGTTTATGCCACAACTTCAGTAACAGTTTTCCCCCCAGGCTGTGCTCCTAATGCTAGAGCAATATCCCAAGGTCTTTACACAAGAAAACCAGGGATGTGACTTCAAAAGGAGTTTCTAACCTCATACCTAATCGATCTGGGTGTAACAGTACTGAAGGGAGCAGAACTCTAGCTTTTAACTAGAGGTGGTCCCCTTTACATAGTGTGTCTCCATGGCAAGAGATGGAGCATGGGTGTGCAGAATGAAGGGCCAAGAGGATGCAGAGCTGCCCCCATCCGTGCCTTTGAGCTTGAGTAAGACACAGAAGGCAACTGGGAAAAGTGCAAGTGGAAAGGGAAGTTAAGGAGCTTTGGGCTGTTAATGCTGACCTTGTGAAGGGTCATCCAAGGTGACAAGTGAGAGAGTCAGTCATGCAGGGCAGAAGAGAAGGGCATGTTGCATACAGCATGGCAGGACAGTGTGAGAGCCACGCAGGCTGCTGATGTCACCCATGGTCAATGTGCCAAGGTACAGGGAGCACCCACCACACTCTGCCTTGTGGCTGCAATGCTAAGTGGAATGGAAAGGTGGGTGCTGGTTGGACTGGATCCAACAGGAAGCCAAAGAAAAGACTGTAAATAGATTGTTTGGAGCGATTAGAAGCAGAGGACAAGAACAATCATGAGAAATACTTCTATACACATATCTCAGTGGTTTTGCTTCCCATTCTTCCCACCCCCTTCTCTCTTCCAGCGCCCAAACCAACAACCTTGTTATTTGAGTCCACCTCTTCAGCCAGGCCCTTCAGCCAGCACAACCTGTTCAGAGCTGATTTTCAGAGCTGATTTTCAGACCCTGATTTTCAGATCCTGATTTTCAGACCCTGATTTTAAGACCCTGATATTCAGACCCTGATTTTCAGAGCTGATTTTCAGAACCTGATTTTCAGATCCTGATTTTCAGACCCTGATTTTCAGATCCTGATTTTCAGATCCTGATTTTCAGACCCTGATTTTCAGATCCTGATTTTCAGACCCTGATATTCAGACCCTGATTTTCAGAGCTGATTTTCAGACCCTGATATTCAGACCCTGATTTTCAGAGCTGATTTTCAGACCCTGATATTCAGACCCTGATTTTCAGAGCTGATTTTCAGACCCTGATTTTCAGAGCTGATTTTCAGACCCTGATTTTCAGACCCTGATTTTCAGATCCTGATTTTCAGACCCTGATATTCAGACCCTGATTTTCAGACCCTGATATTCAGACCCTGATTTTCAGATCCTGATTTTCAGACCCTGATTTACAGACCCTGATTTACAGCTGGGTCTCCAGGACATGATCTAAACACAGATCTCTTACACAGACAGCTCTCAGACTACCCACAGAGCAAATGGCGTGTCCTACAAGCCCACACTTCAGGCTGAGTATAACACAAGGAAAAATGCACCCAGTCCGCTGCATTCAGCACCATTTCCGTGCACTGGGGTGGATTTTATTGCTGTTTCGCCTCTACACCTTAGACCTCACCAATGTCGATGTCAAGGAGCTGTCGCTTCACCCAATTTAATATTAACCGCTTGGTTTCCCAGCTCTCGGACGAAGCCAAACCCCCGGCCTCCGGGGCTTCTCCTACAACCTCTCCTCCTGCTTTTTGCACGGCTTGCTCCCTCGGCTCCAGGACGGGCAGACAGCCTCACCGGGAATGCGCAGCCGCCAGCGGGAGATCCCTAGGGATCACCGGGCGGGAATCCGGCAGCCGCCGCCGCCGCCGCCTTCCCCGAGCGCTGACAGAAGGGGCCGATCCCTCACCTCACCTCCCCGCCTCCCGCCTGACCCCAGGGGCCGGGCCGGGGTCTCCTCACTCCGCTCCGCCCCCGCCGGTACCGGCCGCCCCCCGGCCCGCCTGACGCAACCCCCGCCCCGCTTTGCCCCACAGGCGGCGAAACTCCGGGCCCGCCTTGCATCACCCGGCGAGAGCCGCGGCCCAGGGGCGGGGCGGGCGGCCCGGCCCGGCTTTTAAAGGGCGGTGGCGGAGCCTCTGGCCTGACGGGCGTCCGGTGCCGCAGTCGCCACCTCCCTCGGCGTAGCCACCGCCATGAAGCGCGACCCGCAGCATCCCGAGGAGTGCCCGGGTCTGCCCGAGCCGCCTCTTCCTTCCCTCCCAATCTCTTCCATACCCGGGGAAGGCGCGGAGCTGGATCTGACACCGCCGGTGTGGATCTTCGGGTACGGGTCGCTGGTGTGGAGACCGGGCTTCGAGTTCACGTCGCGCAAGGTGGGCTTCATCCGCGGCTACAGCCGCCGCTTCTGGCAGGGCGATACCTTCCACCGCGGCAACGAGAGGATGGTAAGGATGGGGGGGGTGGGGAGGGGTGGTTGGGTGGATGGTGGGGGTGTTGGGTGGCCCTCGGTGGCCGTCGGTGTGGGCTCGGCTTCTAACGGGTCTCCCCTCGCCTCTCCCTGACAGCCCGGGCGGGTGGTGACGCTGCAGGAGGACTGCGGGGTGAGTAGGGGTGCAGGGGGTGCGGGGCTGGCCTGGGGGGTGGTGTCCGCATCCTCAGGAGCCGGGAGATGATGTCGGCAAACCAGGGCTCTTCTGCCCTTCCCGGGAATAGTCTGCGGGGTTGCGTGATCCTCCTGCGGAGTCGACTCCGAAGGGAGACAAGGTTGCCTGGAAATGTCAGTGAAACCTGTCTGCTGTAGGTACAGCATCCCGTAACCACCTTCCTCTTCCAGGCATGCACGTGGGGTGTAGCCTACGAAGTCTGTGGGGAGCAAATCCCTGCATCGCTCCAGTACCTCAACATGAGAGAAGCTGTGCTGGGAGGCTATGACACCAAGCTGGTGAAGTTCCACCCTCAGGAGAAAGATGCGGAGGAACCCATCCTGGCTCTTGTTTACATTGCAACACCCCAAAATCCTTCTTACCTCGGCCCAGCCTCTGAAGAAGACATTGCAGCTCAAATCATTGTCTCAAGCGGTTGTGCTGGTCATAACATTGAGTACTTGCTGAGGCTGGCAGACTTTATGCGCTACTTTTGTCCTCAAGCAGAGGATAAACATCTCTTCTCCATCGAAGAGGCTCTCATTTCCATCCTTCCATGCCTGTACTACACTGAGGAGTCTCTGGAAGAAACTACAAGTGTCCCTCAGGATTCTGAGAGCTGAAATACGGACCCGGGGGAGGATGGTCACCAGTGGTGACAATCTTGACTCTTGATACAGTATACTGGACTGAGTGAATAAAGGGAGAATTAGCAGGTAGTAAGGGGAGGGAGGGAGTGGAGTAAAACCTGCTTGCTATAGGACTTGCAATTAGTACTTGTAACACTCCTTCCCTGTAGCAACCACAATAGACATCACTGCTTTCCAGGTGGGGAGCAGGGATCTTCACTGGAACTTTGCTCTTTAAGACTTGCTTCCAGGGATCAAACCTCGAAGCACTTGCTTTCTTTAGAGACAAAAGAGGCTTATCTGTGTGCTTTTTTTTCTTTTTTTTTTTTTTTTTTTTCCTTGGAAGACTTAGTTGAGCAGGACTTGACTGGGTTTAAGCAGTATACATGGAATTCTACCTCAGATTGGCAAAAAGCTGTTTGTGGGATCACAGGGACTTGGGCAGGTTCTGCCAGATAAGACTTTTTTTTTTTTTTTTCCTCCTCTGCCATGTTCCACTTCTGGTACAATGATCTGACACTAAATTTTAGGATTTCTGTGCAATATTAAGTGAACTGGCCTTTGCAGGCTCTTGTGGATCCTCCTTCCTGGTGTGAAGGATCACAGTAATGCACTTATTTTCTAAAACATATTTATTATGTGTTGTATTTCCTCTGAGGGAGGGGTGTCTGACCTGCTCACATCCTACAGTGGTATGTAGCCCACATTCAACCTTGCATTTGTGCCTTCTAGTTTTACATCAGTTTTCTGAGGAGCTAAGCCTGCTTTAATTACAGAAGGTGTTGTCCAGACTTCACTGATGCTGTGCTGCTAAAAAACTGCATAAGCAATGGTCCTGTCTGTCTGGGGAGCCTGCTGTCTGCAGGGAAGCACTGTTAACTATCTGTGTACTGGATAACCCTTGGATGCTTCAGGATGATGAGAGCTTCTGGAGAAGCATATGAGGGTTCTAGTTCTATACCTGGGTGTCTGGTACATTTTCTTTTGACTGCAAAGGACCATGACTTAGCATTATTTGCAAGCCTTTGAGCTGCTGGGAAGCCTGCCTTGATTATGTTATGCAGAGACACTGCTGCAAGCTCAGACTCTTCAGCTTCACGTATTAACAGCATGAAAACTCAGTATTTTGTAAGAAAACTGCTGCAACTGCAGCAAAATAGCTCTTGAGAGCTGGCCCTTGGGATGTCTGACTCCTCCCAAATATTATGTGATTTTCTACTATAAAAAAAAATAATAGGGACTGTTTGTATTACTGTGGCTTGTATGTATACAAGGTGGTACTGTGCTGTGCCCAGTAATAAAACAAACTGACAAAGTTAGTCTTCTGTACTTTGGTCTTGGTCTTTACATTAATGACTTGGAAGTTCAAAATGTTATTTTTTTTTAAACGTTTGGTTTTGTTTTGGGGTTGTTTTTTTTTTATTACTGCTTTTTGAAAACAAAACCTTAGCTGGCAATGATGCAGCAGTTCCTATGTTTCTGGGGAGGGGGGGTTGTTTTTGGGTTGGTTGGTTGTTTTTTTTTAAACACCTCATTGTTGAGCAGTTAGCTGCTGCTGAATCTAGTGGCAGACACCCATTGACTCTAACACTGAGAAAAGGGGATTTGGTGACTTTTTCTCTCCCCAGCTTCCAGCTCTTGTTGATTCTGGAGTGCTAGTGCTGACAACAGATTCAGGGCAGCCCTCTTGACTGTATGGGGCAGACACAGAAATTTAATTCTCCCTTGGCAGGTTGGAGGATTTTTTTGTTCTGAGTGTAACTTGGCATCACTGTTTCCAAGAAGTAATAGTGGAAGGACAAGAAGCTGCAGCCAAGTCTGTTGGCTGGAGGAAGGGAGACAGTTCCTTCTCTTCTGCCTGGTGCAATGTGCTGTATGCAGGGGTTATGTGCAGCTGCCCTTCTGATTCCTCTGGTTACCAGCTGCCTCAGCAACAGCAGAGCACTGTCCCTACCTGTATTACCTGCCTCAAGACTTGAGTGATGGAGTGGCAACTAATTGAAACAACTGACTTGACCACTAATTAAAGGCAGGTACATGTTTTGGGGATAATAGACTAGAGAAAACTATGCTTTCCCTGGTTTTTTTTTTTTTGCATACTCTCACTTCAACTGAGCAGCTGCATAGTTGGTAGGGGTTGGAAGAGACCTTTGGAAATTCACCTAGAGCAGGTTGCAGGGGATTGTGTCCAGGTGGGTTTTAAATATCTCCAGTGAAGGAGAATCCACCACCTCTCAGAGCACACAGTTCCAGTGCTCTGTCACCCTCAAAGTTTTCCTTGGTGTTCAGAGGGAGCTTTCTGTGTTCCAGTTTGTGCCAACTGCCCTTTGTCTCCTGTCACAAAAGAGTTTGGTCCCATCCTCTTGACACCCACCCTTTAGATATAAGCATTTAGAAGATCTCCTTTCAGTCTTTTCCAAGCTAAGCAGGTGCAGGTCTCTCAGCCTTTCCTCATAGGAGAGATGCTCCAGTCCCCCAATCATCCTCATAGCCCTCTGCTGGGCTCTCTCCAGTAGTTCCTTGTTTTTCTTGTACTGGAGGGCCCAGAACTGGACACAGCCCTCCAGGTGTGGATTCAACAGGGCAAAGTGGGGAGAATATCCTCCCATGACCTGCTGTCTACACTTTTCTTAATGCACCCTAGGATGCTGTTGGCCTTCTTGGCCACAAGAGCACATTGTTGGCTCATGATCATTTTGTTGTCCACCAGGACTCCCAGCTCCTTTCCAGAGCTGCTTTTCAGGAGGTCAGACCCTAACCTGTACTGGTGCATGGGGTTATTTATCCCTGGGTACCTTTGCCTTTGCTGAACTTCATTAGGTTCCTCTCTGCCCAGCTCCATCAAACGTCTGCATGGGATGGCAGCACAGCTTGCTGGTGTACCAGTCACTCCCAGTTTGGTATCATCAGCAAACTTGCTAGGGTACATTTGGCCCCTTTATTCAGGTCACTGATGAATACATTTTTCAGAATCTCCTTGCTCATCCATGCAGGCCTTCTGCCTCCTTTGCTTGATTTCTTACTCATAGGAATGCACCAATCTTAAGCCTGAAGGAAGTGGTGCTTGAACATTAAGCATCTCTCTTGGACCCCCCCCCCTACCTTCTACAACCCTAACCCATAGAATTCCTCCAAGCAGGTTAACTCTCCTGAAGTCCAGGGCTGCAGTCCTACTTACTTCTCTGCTTGCTTTGGGCAGGATCTGGAACTCTACCATCTCATGGTCACTCCAACCAAGGCTGCCCCCAGCCTTCACATCCCCAGACAGTCCTTTGTCAGTACAAGATCCGGCAGCACACCTCTCCTCACTGGCTCCTCCATCACTCCTCTCAAAAAGTTATCACCAATGCCCTGCAGGAACCTCCTGGACTGTGTGTGCCTCGCTGTGTTGCCATTCCAGCAGATAGCAGAGTGGTTGAAGTGCTCCATGAGAACCAGGACCTGTGATCACAAGGCTGCTTTCTGCAAAGTCCTCAATTATTTCCTGATCAGGTGGCCTGTAGTAAACACCCACAACAGTGTCACCCGTATTAGCCTGCCCCCTAAGCACACAAAGCTTGCTACATTCCAGTTGCTCTCTTTGGTCTCCCCATGGGTGCTCTATCCCTCAGCTGGAAAATCAAAAGTTAAAGGGTCAACTCACCTGCAGGAGAACACTCCCTTACTACTACAAGATTATTCTGGAGATATCTTGGCATCTGACCTCCAAGAAAAACATCTTCACAGCTTCCAGATTTTCAAAAGTACAAAGACACCACTGACAGGATTTAATAGCAGATGTGCACTCAGCAACTGGTGTTGCCACCTCACAGAGAGTCCCTTGCTTGGTTCATCCTGTGTAGCCTGGGTTGGCCCCGTGATCTTTCACAGCCCAAGTAAAAGAGAAGCAGTGAGTGCTTGTGAACAGCCCATTGGCGTTAGGAATGTTCCTTCAGCTGCTGTTTCTTCTTCCCTTAAAAAAATAAACATTTTAAGCACAGATATGCCACTGGACCATTTTCTTCCCAGCGAGTTCTTTGCGTTGGACTTCCAAAAGAAGTACCCCGTTTTCTTTTCAGGATTAGTGAAAACACCAGATCTGAACTTTGGCCATATGAGGGAGGAAAGACAGCACCATGCAACATTTGCTATATGCCCAGATTTTGTTTGCACAGATACACGAAGATGGAAGACCATGGTGGCTTGCTACTGATGAACAAAAGATGAGGAAGATGATTGCTGCTTGGAGGCAGTCAACCCTGGGAGTGCCAGGCCTACAGGGACACACAAGGACAGTGTCCTACCCCATCCATATTTCACTACAGGCTTCCTCTCCCCAAGTCATGACTTGCCAGCCCCAGGTGGAGCAGCTGACTCGGTACAGCTCCAGCTTCTGGCAGCTCTACCCCCGGCCTGATGGCAGCCCTGGGAAAGAGCACGCACCTTGTCACAGGGTGAGACAACTGTCCCCATTTGCTAAGTGCTGACAAATGTTCCTGGAGATGCTTCCCTGCCTCATGACTTCCACATTCAGTTTTCTCTGACTTCTCTATGACAAGCTCATGCCTATCAGGTCACCTCACATTAGAAAGCAGTTGTAATAGAAACATCTTTCCACGTGCTACCTATCATTTACTTTCCAAGTCTAAAACCAGCACAATTCACATTATTTCAATTCCTTCTTCAACCTTTTCCATTTTCCTGCCCAGCAGTTACTACACAGCCCTGGGAGAAGGGCCTGAGTCACCAATTCCTTGAGTACATTAGGACAGGACCTATCCAGCTCCTTTTGCAGTGCCACAGCCAGATGAATAAAATAGATTACAAGAGTTAACCCAGCCCTGGCCCCCATATGTATAAAGCTCTCCTAAAGGCACATCATCCTTAATAGGGCAGGAGAAAGGATAAAGAAACTCAATAATGTTAAAAGGATTCAGAGAAGACAAAACCAGAAGAAAAACTCTGGTTCTTAGCTGCTACAGTACCACCTCATTTTCCAGGTGTAGTGTTGAAAACTGATGAGACTTAAAACAGGTAAATTCTTACCAAGGTGATTCTGGCTTCAGTAAAAATGTAGTTTAAATACAGCACCACCCAAGTGTGAACTTACTTGTGCTTGGTGTACTTTGCTAGGTGAGATGTTGGGTCAGAAAATGAGTGAGACCAAACTCATATTTGTGGGTTGATGGCAATACAGACATGCAGCTCTGCATGGAAGGGAGGTGGTAGGAGAAGACAGTGGCCTAGGAGAGGGGTAGGGAACAAACCAGCATTCCTCAGCTGGGTACAAAATCAGCCAACAGCTTGACTGAGTCTGCTTGAGGAGAACAAACATTTGAGCACCCAGAAAGTGGGACCAGCATAGATTTTAAATGCTATCAAGGACCCATTGTGGGTCCCAGGAGATGCTGAGGGGAAGAGGTGCCACTCCACAGCCTCGAGGGTGGCTTTGCCACGTGTGTTGGGGAGAGGCTTGCAGGGGGTGTACAAGTCACAGGGAATGGCACATGCTGGATTTAGCAGCTGTTACAGGAGCTGCAGCTGGTTGTACATACTACGTGTGTTATTCCATATCTGATTGCCACTCAAAAGGCAGACTGAAATGTGGATTTAGTTCCCTACAGACATTTCACAGGGTGACGGAAATAAAAAAAATAAAAATATTAATAATGAAAAAATAAATAAAAAAAATAATAAAAATAAATAAATAAATAATAATGAAAAAAAGATAAAACCCCCCAAAGAATTCTTATCATCATTCCTGGGCTGCTGTTACAGGCTGCAGGACTGCACTTGGACAGTGTTCACCTCTGCAGTAGGGGCTGGACAGCCCTTCATGCACACTCTGTACAGAGTGGATGTGTCCAGAATCAATGTCTGGCTTGGTAAGAGCCTGGTTTTCTGCCACCAAGAAAGATTGGATGGTGAAGCAGAGGAAAGAAAGAGCATCTACTGCATGTACAGCTGCAGCAGGACAAGTGAGACTGACTTTGCATACAATACCCACTGCAAAACGTGCAGATGGGGTCACCTCTGCATTTCTCCATGTAACACATTCCAGATCCTTGAATGCCAGAACACTAGCACTGCCAACATGTCCCAAAACCTGGGAGTCAGGCTAAGCCTGGAAATCCTTTGTGAAACTTCAAATGGGGCTATATTGCATTCAGCTCAATAACCTCATCCCAAAGGCAGAACAGCATCTGGGAAATCTTCCCTAAAGGAGAATTTTTGCTTTGGCACTGCCAGATTTCATGATAAGGCACATACTTCTCTAACATCAGATCCAGTGGGTTTTTCAGAACTCAAGGACAGGTGCAACATTAAGCCCAGCCCCTGTGCAGGAGTGGCCCATTTGCCCCCAGCAGGCACAGTGTGGTTCCCTACACATGGGAGGAGGAACAAGGAGGAGAGATTTACAGTCAGATTATGGAAAAACTACACTTGCAGCAAAACCAGCAGCAGCTCAGCAGACTTTGGAGTTTCCTACTAACTGGCTGCCTTGGCTAAAGTGAAAACCTCCCTCATTTATATGGTCTTATAAAGTTATTAGAGGTGCCCTGTATGGCTTTGAAAGAGCCTTTGCCTTGGAGGGAAGGGAGTGCGGAAGGAAGAGGGCATTCTGGGCAGCACTGGGGAAGCTCTACATGCTTTGTTTACAAACCCTGCACACTTTTTGTTTGGCTTTTGGCTGTGTTTTATTCTTTCCCAACTCCCTTTTCATCTCATCGTAGTGCCAGCCACACTGATGAGTGTTTATGCTTGCAAATTCCTGAAGCACAGCCAGTACCTTAAACTCCAGAGAATAAGGCTGAAATAAAGTAAAAGGTCAGGGAAGTTCAAAGACAGAGAGGTGCTGTTTTCCTAGCTGGGGACACCACACACTTTCCAGACCACGCTGGGATGCTCTAGGGACACAAGAACAAAAACTTCTCTCTTACATCCTGCTGTTTACACTGCTTTTTGTCTCCCTCACCTCGATGTTTTAATGGAACTAATTTCCATGAAGCTTCAATTAAAACCATCAGGCATCAGTTTGGCCTGGGCTTGACAACTGAAGTGACACCTGAGAGCTGCTGGCACTTAAAACTCCTATCACCAAAGGTGAGGGGAAGTTTTTCTTCCCAACCAGTCAGAGCCTTGCTGGTTTGTGTAGCAGTAGGAGCAAACCCTGGAGTTCTGCTTCATCCCCAAACAGACATTGCTGCTGCAGCACCCAGAAATCTGTGAGTGCTTCACCCACGGGAAGACAAGGCAGAGGTTGGCTTTTAGAGGGGAGAGGTTTCATTCAGCCTTGCAGGTCAGCAAGCCTGTCCTTCAGAAATCTGATGAATGCCTGCCTGGGCTGAGCTCTGGGTACATGCCATGCAGGTCAATGGCACACAGAGTGGCCACAGCCAGGAATGCCACCCCATGCTCAGCACAAAGCCATTGCTCATACTTCCAGCTGCAGATTTCTGCAGGCTGGGAATTTCATTAGCATGTGAACTTGCACAACATGATGTGCTCATCTGCACAGAACTGCACCTGCCCCGTGTACCCTCATTCACCAGGGAAGGGAGGCCAGGGAATTGTCCACACTGGTGTGAGCACAGGGCTTCACTGGCACGTGGCCTCAGCAATCTGCTTTGCCTGGAACTGGAGCTATGGACCAAGTGACACCAACAGCACAGCAATATTGAAGCAATTTCACAGCCTCATATCCAACCCACTTACAGCAATTATAACCTCATCTAAAAACACTCTGCCTCTGGGGCAGCCACAGCCAGCTTGCCAGTATTATCTGTCTCCATAAAGTGTATGTGACACTAGGAAACATGTAGAAAATAAACTAAAAAAACAGACTTTCATCTCCTCCTCATCTAGATGGCACACCAGCCTTTCCAAACTGCAAATCAGCTCAGGTGAAGTGTGTGATGCCAAGGGAGGGAGGGCACGGGTGCTGCAAAGATGGTGAGGAATGGCAGGGGCTGCTCCTGGACATGTTTACATCACCTCTGCTCACCCTATGGGCACCTCACTGGCTTGGGCACTTTCACTCTCACTGCCACCTCTGCAAGTGACCTCCCAGGACTGCAGCTGACTTGGTGCTTATCAGCCAGAGGCATGAAGGGCTGGGAGATCTGTTACAGACAGCTGGGCTCAGCAGTTTTTTTTGTCCTCAGGATGCCTCTATAGGCAGCATGGGCTGAAAACTCTTGCCCAGTTTTCTTCTCCAGCGAAGTATTAATTTCTTAAAGTAAAACTGAGACAAAAGTACATTTCAAACAGCTATCATGTTTTTAGATTGTACAGAAATTCCTTTTTTGGATTTCACATGCATTCATTCTTTTGATCAGCTTTACAAGAGTGTCTTTTTCTCCGAGATGTTTCTCTCCTCAAACACACAAACCATTTTTAGAGAGGAAAAAGAGCAGGAAAACCCAGCTCCCCATAGATGTGATAGATGCTGCTCTTCATCTTCCCTTTGAGAGTTACTGTCAGAGACTTAATTACAGCTGGACCTGTTAGGCAGGAGCCAGATGAAACCGTGTCTCTTGTGGACAAGGACAGTCCTGGCAGCAGTTCTGTCTCTAAACTACATATGTATTGAATATATTCCTAGAAATACATCCTATAATTTTAGGGCAGGTACAATCAGGACTGGTGGTAAGAATAACTGTGGGACTAGCCTCACTTAGAATAAATACTCACAGTTTTCCCCCCAGAGAACTCTTTTCTCATTTCACTTGATGAGAGGATGTTATATATGAGCAGCAGTTCAATTCCTTTTTCTCCTGTATGGTCCTGTATTTGTTTATACACACCTTGCTCTAAATGCTGGTGGACTGTTCCCCACTTTGACTTTTCTTCATGCAAATCACTGTAGCACCTTTGCAAACTTTAATTCCTCTTCTTTAATGCTTCATTTCCGTTATACTGATGGGGAACAGAGACATCAAAAACAGAATTTCAAAAATATAGAGTGACTTTAAAAGCACAAAGGGAAACACGCAGGGATGATGTTTTTCAGTGTACTTGGAACTGTACATTAGATAAAAGATAATGTGTGCTCATGTAATCAGCACTAGATCCTTATGCAAACATGCAAGAGACATCCGAAATTTTCGCGGATACCCTGATGTTTGCCATTGCCCAACGAGGATCTATGTGGCTGTGTTTTGCTCTCAGTGTTCTTAAAAACTTCATGTACCTAATCTTGCATAATATTTTTGCCAACTAAAAAGTAGAGAAACAGAGTAGCAGAGAAACATTCTTATCTAGTTTGGGGTGCTTTGTTTTATACACATCACCCAAATTTGTTGCAGTCCCTCAAGCTTTTAGCTGATGGCTGAGGCTCAGAGCTACTGGGAGTCCCAAACTTCTCACATGTGTTTATTCCTGTAATATCTCAGACATGAGATCTGTTTTAAATTAAAGACACAAACAACATTACTTTTCTCATTTGTTATCAATTATATCTCTGCAAGGCATAGCTGGGTTTCTCTAATCTGTCTGTGAACATTCTACCCAAACCAGCTCTCACTCTTAACATTTAGTTACTTGAATCCAGGCAGACACAATGATACATAGCTAAGGACAGCAAACCACAGTGTAACCTAATTACATTAATTAGACAATGCATACATCTGATTGCACATGCTAACAGCAAGTTACCAAAGCCAGAGGAGCAATCCTTCCCCTGCACAGCTCATGATGATTTGTTTCATAAACATGTAAATCACTTGGGTTTACAGCAGCCCGTAGAAGAAATCATCATTACTTCCAGTCCCACATCAACACTATGTCAAAAAAACAACTTGTGCATTACAGATGCAGCATGTAAGTTTTCAACTACTCAATGGGAATTGAACTGAGTGACAAATGACTGAAAAACCCATAATCTAGGAAGCTATTTTTTTTTTTTTTTTGCTAACCGAATTAAATATATATCACAGTAAAACCATGACTGCAAGTTGAGTCTTCAAATTCTGGGAGAGAGGATGATTAAAGACTGCAGCCACCCAGACAGACATCACAAAGCTGAATTACTGTTTCAGGAGCACTAGCAATCCAGAGATTGAAATGTACCATTATGCATCTGTAAATGGATCTTATTTCAAGATCCATTTCAAAGAAATAACATAGTAGTATGGCTGTAAATTAGATGAGATCAAAGAAAACTGGTTTAAGTGTCAAAAGAAGAGAGGGCTGTAGGAATGCAGAAGTTGTCTGCAAAAGTGTTCATGTGAACTCTATGGAAGGAGCAGAAGCAACAATAAGAACCAAGATACAGAAGAGCTCTCACCTCAGCACCCAGCAGATGCATGGAGTGACCAAAAGAATGTTAGGTTTCAAGATCCTTTAAAAGTTCATGTAGTCTGTAAATACCCTTTTATTTCCCTTGCTTGGAACGGAAAACCCTGGAGCTTTGTCATAGGCAAGGAAGCATCATCTGAGGGTGTGTCGGGGTGGGATGCCATTGCATTTACTGGGTGGCAGCACGCTCCACTGATTAGCAGGTAGCTAATTGCAGTCATGTGCCAGAGGCCTTCAGGAGTTTTAAAAAAGCAACATGCAGCTAACTACCCAGGAAATTTGCTGAGCAAACCTGAGCAAACTTCTCTAGGCTGAGCAAGACTGACCAGCACTCTGTGCACTGCCATTCAAGAGTGACTGCAGAGAAGATAAAAGCTACCAAAGGTGACAGCTTTGAAGACATTCCTGTGAGGAAGTAAGATGGGGTTTAAATCGACTTCAACAGAAGTTTAGGCTTGTCTGTGGAGAAAAGTTACTGGAATTAAAGAACTATGTGAATTAGAGAACAGTTATTCCCATTTAAAGCAAATGTTCTCTCTCTGCAAAGAGCCTAGCTAGGAGGTGAGTTATTCGGGAACATCTTTGCAGGGCAAGCATCATAAAACCATGTCTGCAAAGCAGCTGTAAAATTGTGAAATACACTCACTAACCTGAATAAAACATGAGAATTTCTACATTTGAATGCTAGCATAACATCAACACCAGACATTAAAAGAAACTTGGAAGACACCTGACAGATGACATCACAGAACAGAAAGCAGGCTCCCACCTGTGATTTATTCCTTACTAAACACCTAGATGAGAAGTTCAGATGCAGGGATACATCACAGGTACTACAAGACTACATGAGAAGTAAGTCAAACAGGAATTGCTTCAATTAGTAGGACAGCATTTGTTAAGATGCTAATTAAGATGTTGATTAGATTGTTAAGAAATTAATTAACATCTTGAGAATAAAGCCACTAGTTTCTTCTTATGAAGAAAAACTGGATAAATTTAACAAATAGTCCAATCTTACACATCAGTTTGGTGTGACAGTCCAAACCAGTATTCAGATAGATTCTTATCTCTGAAAAACATTATCAGTTTTTCTTGGCTTTGGAAAAACTGGTAAAAGCTTAATTCATGCCTGCAAACTACACACATGCTTAGCTTTCTCCTAATTCACAGTCCTTGTAACACTGAGATGCAAAGGTATGAGGGTTGTGCATTTAGAAATGATCACCTTTAAACAGAAATCTTTCTCGTCAAGCTAAACCCTTGAAGACCAGACATGAGTCCTGAGAAGGGCTAAGGAGCAAGGAGGAAAAAAACAGGTGCAAACAAAGGTCACAGAGACAACAAGGTATACTGTAATCCCTGGATGTTTGGACGTTCACATCACACCTGGCTTATCAGAGTACAACCAGCAATACTGTCAAAGAAGGAAGAGAGTCAGTGGGGACACTCAAGAAGGCCAGAAAGTGGTGTTTCAATGTTTTCCTCCCCAGCGCCATTTTATCAGAGATGCTCATCAGCTAAGGAAGGAAGGAATCATCATTCCATACCTGAGCACTGAAACACTTCCTTCCTCATGCCTGGAAATTTGCAAATGAATTCCCTCATGTGGCCCTAGAACACATAAAGAGAGGTTGGTTTGAAATGCCTGGAAGACCCATTAGTTTTGAGGTAACTACACTTTCCTGAGGGAAGAGGCAGGAGCCAAGAGGAAGGTACATCTTGAAGAAACTCAGCAAATCTTACCATTCTTTTTTCTGTTTCACAAAGCATTTGTTGCAGGTTTTTCAGAGGAGGAAGTGCTTATCTGAGTGCAACAAGCAGACTTGGTTGTAACACAGACCTTCTGGTTGAATCTGAGAGCTGGGCCATCTCTATTATCCTTGTCAGGAAGCTCCTGAGAGAAAGGCTGAGTTGCTCCTTCCTCTCTCTCATTCAGCACTATGCACTTGGTGCAGGCTGCAAATAAAAGAAAAATACTACACAATTCAGTGAGTGCTCCTACCTGAGCACAAGATGCAAATTACCTTTGCTTTAGTGTTTCTCAGTGGGACTTCAGACACAAGCAGCATCCTTTTTAGTTGTGACCTAGCGATTGTTTTTTTTCTGGCCATTGGAGCAAAAATTCCTAAGAGACAGCCTAGAGTCCATCACCAACCCTTGAGTGGGAAGAAAATAACAAAACATGCTCTGTAAGGTTCCCTAGGAGTTAAAATGTGTGCTTCAGACTGAATAGTCAACAAAAAGGAAAGATGGAGGCTGAAGTGAGAAGTTGCAGAGCCTAGAAGTGTATCTGGGAGCAGCAGCAGGTCAGGTCCTTGGAAAGAAGGAGATGAGGACTGGAAGTGCAGTGGTCACAGGGCAGCATTTCCCAAATTACATCAATCCACATCCTGCCACCGAGCAATTTTATCAGTTGTGCTCTTCCTCCTCCCAACTGCAACTCAGCTATTCCTCAGCTACCACCAAACTAGAGCAGATCTCCAGTTCCTCCTGCACAGAGCTTTTCCCAGTAACCTTTGTAAGCTCCCTGCACTGGGAACTGCTGCTAAAGGAAATACTTTGGGAACATGAGAATAATGCAAGATTTAGCTGCCTAGGCAGATAGGAAGCTTTCCACAAATTGAAGATGAGACAGCAAGGAACAGTGGTATTTCCCTCGTGGTGGGATAGCTTGCAACAGAAAGAGGAGGAAAAGGCAGGGAAAAAACACTACATTTGGACAGTATTAATATCCTGATGATCAGAAGTAAAGCAGTTCTAGGTGAAAACCTTCCTGCAGTAATTTGTTTAACTTTTTACAGAATAGGAAAAGGAGATCTAGTGGCTGATGAGGACAACAGACTTGACCCAGAACAGAAAGAAACAAATAAATAGCTTGCAAGCTTATCTAAATCAAGGGTAGATTAATTAAGTGTAGCTCAATTGATCACAAAACAAAAAAAGATGTTAGAAAAATTCTGAAGATACCATGCAGGACAGGAACAAAAAAAGTTTTAAGCAGCAGTCAGAGGTGCAGAACAGACTGCACACTGACTGTAAAGCTAAACAGGGGCATTTCAGCAGACAATGTGATGCAAGCTCCTGGCCACATGATTTTCAAGAGGAGTTAAAAGGATAGAAGAGTGCCCTATTTTTACAAAATAGTAATTCTACATGTTTGTTTTCACAGCCTGTGAAAAATGTGTCTATAGTGAGCAAGGAAAATTTCTTTTCTTGCTCCTTTGATGAATCATTTGGCTTCAAGTTTTGGTTTTTATTTTCCCCCTCTGTTTTTTTGCTTGGTTTTGGTACCCACTGGGTGCTGAGAGTTAACCACATCCAGAAAGATGATGTAGATGAGCAACAATAGCATTGGTGTTCATAATGTTCCATTTTATCAGTAGCCTGGCTGGTATGTCCTGGCCACACACTTAAGGGTTAAGTTCAGCATAAGAGGTCAGAAGGAAATACCTTTGAGAGAAGGCAAGTTTCAATCACTCTTGCTTTCTTCTAGATTAATACTACAGTTGCAGTTTTGGTCTTTTAGTGACAAGACTCAATTTAGTCACTGCCTGGAAGGATTCTGTTAACCATGTGTGGCAGTGGGAGGAACAGGGTGTTCTGGGGACCTCATGTGTGAGGGTGGCAGATGACAGGATGGGACACCTGTTATCACATTTAAATGTCTTTAACAGTAGTATCAATTAATGAACATCAACAGTTTTGTAGTAATTGGTGAGTAAATATATAAATCCCATAACCAAATAGCATGAGGAACACACATCATCACCAACATTTCTCAAAACATTGACACATATTTCACCATTCCAGCTTAGATGCCACTCAGTTCTTTCAATATTTTCCTTCTGCCATTAGCAAATACCTTGATTCTCCAAACAGAAGTGGATTTTTCTGCCATTAATCTATGACAGGTGCACTTCCTAGAACTACTTACTTCCCCAAGTCAGAAAATTAGTACAGCCATCCCCTGAACTCTTCCCAGTTCCTTGATTAATATAATGGAATCTGCTTTTCTATGATGCCCAATACAAAGAACACAGCTCTTTAAATTTAACCTTTTACAGAAAATGAACTGTATACTACCTAGCAGTTAATTTTTTTACTGGTACATAAGGTTTTCCTGAATTTGTCAGCCAAGGTTTACAGACAGACTACCACTATTTTTGCCACAGTTTCTGATGTCACTCTGTATTTCTTTTGAAAACTAAATGACTTTTAGAATTATTTTTTGTATTATCAGTTAAAAAAAATATTTTATCTTCCAAAAGCATAGCACACAAAAACACATTATATTTTTCAAGTTAATATTTTTTTTCTTCCTGCTTTGAATTCAATCAAATCAACACAACTGTCTAACAGTTTGAAAAATCAAGACTGCAGACAGAAAAGTTTTTTCAACTCACATTGAGAAAAAAAAAAAAAAGGAAAAAAAAGAAAAAAGAGAAAAAAGAGAAAAAAGAGAAAAAAGAAAAAAAAAGAAAAAAAAAAAAAAAAAAAAGGAAAAAAAAGAAAAAAAAGTACAGAATCATGTTCCAAAATGATCAACTGTATTGAACTCACCTATCATAGCTCAGGTATTATGTAATTATGCACGAAATTTGCTTCTTTTTTCTTGCAATCTGGTGCATACTTACTCCAAAAATTACCAGATAATCAGTGCATACAGACATGTAATAAGCAGAGAGTTGTAAATGAAGAAAAGTTATAAAGGTGATACTAAGAAGAATGTAGACATTCTAAAGCATTATATTGAGCAGCATGTGTCTCTATATGCATTTTCAGATGCACACTCCCCATGTCTTCCCTAATCCTCTCATTCATACAGCTATATGCATAAAAACCACAAAGACTCTGGTTTACATAAAATTATCTCACTCCATTTTATTTAAGATTTTCTTCTCCAGTTAGTAAAAGAAAGATGTGTCTCTCTTTATACATATGTACAAGTTCAGTTATAAAAATAGACAGCACATTCAAAGAGAAAAAAAGGCTTGGCATTTGTCTGATTCCCTCTAAATATCATATATACATGTGAATAGGAGGGGGGGGGGAGGTCTTCATGAATTTATTAAACATCACCTCCCCCATAATTATCCCCTGCGAATCTGTTTAAAAATCAATCTAACTAAGCTCAGTTCTGCTATTTTCAGGTGTGCAAATTAGAGGCAGAGCCAACAGGAAGCACTCGCTCCACACTGTAGGACGCCAGGCAAAGGATTTGGGGTTGGAAAAAAAAATTATAATAATAATAATAATTAAAAAAAAAAAAAAAAAAAGAGTCATCTTCTGCTGTCACAGTCCAGACCTGCAATTCATCTTGCTTTTCTCTCAAGGGATGAAAGTGCCCTGGCAAAACAGCCTTTTAATTCAATGTGTCAGGCAGAAGTACTGCCCCACACTTAAATCTCAGTGCAATGCAGACAATGCTTACAGCAAAGCAAAGGGCTATAAGGGGGTTGTGCATGGAGAACAGGGAAGGAGAACACAGGTGGGCAGCATTGCCTTCTCTCAGTCTTATGGGACACACCTACTGGTACCCACACACCACAGTGAACTCCACCAAGCTACTATGGATGATGAGCAGACAAAAAGGAGGGAAAACCAACTGGAAGAACTGTCAATGGATGGCTGGGATACGAGACAATTTTTTCCCCAGGATTTGCTGAAGGGGGAATGGAACATTTCTCAGGACTGTTTTTCATTGCTCCTCTCAGAGCACTGCAAACTGCAGAACACTGCTATGGCACAGTGAGAGGAGCAGCAGCAAACTCTTACTCAGCAATTCAGCTTGTACCCATAAAGCCTTACTTTGTTTCTAAACTTGTAAGAGTTCTGCACACCTCACAAGTAAGAGAAAATATTCTACACACAGCAAGTGTACATGCTGATGAGAACTCTGAAATGCAAACCAAACCACTGGCTTGTGGTTTCTTCCACTGCATGAGGTCTGCCAGTGCAGCAGTGCTGCTGCCAGCATGCTCTGTATTCTGCAGCTCTCAACCTGTTCCTGACAGATGGTGCTGAAGTGTCCATTCCCTGGAAACCACCTGAGACAGCTTCCCCTGCATTTTAAACTCTCAGAGAACACAGAGGCCCACACTAGAAGAATCCAAGGGTGTTTTTTTTTCTTTTTTGCTCACCTAACACTTTCAACTTAGCTTCCAGCTACCCCCTCATCTACACTAACCAGCTGACAGTACAAAAATGTCTTCTGACTCTACAGGACACTCCTGTGGTTCAGATACTGATTTCATAGGATAAAACTAACAGTGACTTCAAGCACACACAGCTGCAGGATATTGCATGGAGTAGCTGGATGCCTTCTTGGGAAACCTTTGTCAGATGAGTTAATAAAACACAAGCTGACAACCTCCCTGTTACCCCAGACTCCTTTCCTTCCTTCTCGCAGTGTCTGCAAAGATAATTTTTTGGAATACACATAATCAAAGTGCTCGCATAAACCACCCACTCCCATTGTGCTTTGATTTTCTTTTCACACATGTCCTGGACAGCAACTAGGCATTCATTTCCATGCCTTCAACTGGCAGGGTGGTCTACTCTGAAAGCCAATGCAGTTCAAGCTTTGGGGGCTCAAAATTACTACCGACCACCTGAAGTGTGGGCACCTTTGCTTTGCTTCCTAATTGGAGCTTCTGAAACAAGACTGCTGGTCAGATGTAAGCTTTTGGGGGTCCCACAAACACTGTTTCCTTTACTCAAAGGGGAGCTCAAGGGAGAAGAGGCGCTTGAAGGTCCAAAATCTGCAAGTCCAGAAGGTCGAATGATTGCTGTTTGTAGAGGGCTACTTGCAGACATGCCTAGAAATAGAAAGAAAAAAAAAAAATCAAATTCCACGTGAGCATGTTGTTCCACTTGTGAGTCTCCAGTAACAAATAACATACTAACAATCAGTCTTAAGACCACCTCGTATTCATGATTTATGAGAGTTTAATGAAGAGGGATGTCCCGAAGATAGAAAACATCTTGCAGCTACACCCTGGGCCACCTTTAGCTGGTACAGTGATGAAGCTGCATTGTTTGGAAGATTTTGGAACCTGATGCTGTATTTTCAATGTGATAGCAATGCAGGAAAACCAGAGCCATACACACGGAATAAACAATACTATACAATTTGTCTGGACACGAAAACAAAAGACAGGAGGAAAATTTTGGTATGAGGTAATTGAAAGGGCAGAAAGAACTGCAGGATTAGCCTCTCAAGGTCATTTGCAGTGAAACTGGGTACACCCTCACACCACTGCCATGTCACAGTGTGTATTGCCTGCATCTTGGAATATAACAGACAAGCAATACGAACAAGACAACACTCCCCACCTAATTTTTGACAGGCTGTAAAAAAACCAATCTGCCAAACTCATGTGGTTGGTCCTGCAGGGGGTTGTCTGCTGTCCCCCTTCCCCACATACCTTTAGTGACATTGTACCCGTATGCTGCATATGCTGCTGCAGAGGCTGCTGCTGCCCCTGCCTTGGCCCCTGCCATTGCAGCTGCACTTCCCGCTATCGATTTCCGGCTCCTGCCTTTCCCAGTGCCACCTTTGGATCCACTTCCAGAGCCTTTAGGACGACCCCGGCTTCGTCCGGACTGGCCTCTCCCAGTGAGAGGTGTATCTTGCATTGAAACACCTTAAAAAAGTGTGTTAAAACAGTAAGTATGACAGTACTTCTGTCAAATGATTGACAAATGAAACCAGCATCATACCTAACATTTACATTAATACTGTTCCCATTAACTGGTACTTTTTATTTACATTAATATGGACACCTTAGCAAGCACTGATCCTATGAAAAAGAAATTATATATACAAAACTTCACTCTTCATTAATGACATCTTATTATGGCCAACTACCTTTCATTATTATTAGTAATCCAATCCACAAACAGGAGGAAGATTCTATGGTTCTACTTCTAGGTTCTACTTCAAGATGAGGCATTTTCTTACTTTAAGACAGATACAAAGTTTCTTCCATTTGCCATCTCTACAAGAAACTTGTGAAGAACTGTGGCTCTACTAATTTCACTATAGAACATAAATGTAGTTAAAAATATTTGCCACTATTTAGAACTGCAGCTGTTCCAACCACCCACTGGAAACAGGCAACTGATTATCAGCCAAACAGCAAATTCAAGGAAAAACTTGGAGATTAATAGTTCTGTGGTTGTCTGTATTTGGTCATAAGCACATAATGGAAGACAAATCCACTCTAACACAGGAACAAAAGACAGAACCTTTAAGAGTAACACAGAATGTGTGGTGAGTGACAGACTATAAACAGATTTCCCAGCAAATGAGAAATAATTTCTTAATGAGACAGCAATTTTTTCCCCTAAATATTGCCAACCATGCATAAACTGTAGTTTAAATGCAGAAAAGATATCACCTAACCACACGGAGTCAGTGTTTAATAAATGTTGGTAGTAAGTCAATGCAAAAGTACTGACCATTCATGGTATCTGAAACTGAGCCAGTAATGGAAGCAGGAGAGTTTGTTGCCCTTGACTGAGGTGCTGAGGAAGCTGGATCATCCACAATCACAAGCATATCACTGCTGCTCTCATCAGGAGGGATGGAGCCCATATGTAATTCACTGCTAATGGATATCTAAACATGACAGAGAACCAAGCTGTTAGCTTCTCAGGTAAGAGAAAGGCACATACATAGTAAGATCTTTACAAGACATACAAAAAACAATAGGATTCTGAACCTACTACCACTGCTAATAAAAAAATCTTGTCCATATGGCAACAACACAACACAGAAAACTTAATCAACAAAGTATAGAACAAAATGTATTTGCTGCCAAAAACAGTTTGCAATTCTTTACACAAAGATGAAGGAAATAAGATGTGTGGCACTGGTAATTTACAATGTAAATTCTGAAGAGAAAACCACACTGATTCATAATGAGAAGCAAGGAAGGAAGCAGAGGAGATGTAGATGAGACTCACAAAGAGTACTTACAAGACACTGAACATCAAGGAGCTATTTTGAGGGATACTATGGATCAGAAAGACACTGTTCTTGCTATGGAAAGTGTTGGTGTGGAAGAAGGCTCAAAGTTTAAAAACTTAGCAAGACAAAGGCAAGAGAAAGGGGAGGAGAAAGAGGGACTGCAGGCAGGGATGGAAAAAATTCAAGGGCTAAAAGGGAGGAAAGTCATGATATAAACTTGCTCTAAGAAAAGAGAGGCATGCAGCAAATGAAGAGGAAATAGTGGAATGTCAAACAACATGATGAGCTTTAAAGGCAGAGGTTGTTGTGTTTTCAATAAATTATTTTCATTTCCATGGCTCACCTTTAAGACATTTCACTTTTCTCACATATTTAAAGTTCTACACTAGCTAAGATAAAAGCAAAGCAAGAATCCTACAGGAGGTAAGGCCACGATTGCACGATTGACAGTGTATAGTTTAAGGGAGCAATGAGTCTTACCTCACTGAAAGGGCTGGGCATGGCAGAGTCTACACTAATGAAGGAGTCATCCCCATCAGCAGACAGGTTGGAGTTATCAGCTGAGGGAACAAATGGGATCACAAGGTTCATGCCCTCTTTCTTTCTCTTCCCATCCAATTCATCTTCCTTCTTCTTCTGAAATAAATACCACAACACCAGGAATAATTTTAAAAATTATGAAAAAAGAAGAAAGGCAATAAGCAACCCAAAATCTCAACATCTAATGCAGCATTGTAACTCAAGAAATGCCACATCCAGAATTTTCCAAAACAAGTTTCTGAAGGACACAGTAACAAATTACATAAAGGCTTCTGCTCTAGATTTAAGCAGGGTTTGGGTTTTTTAATTCCTAAACCAGCTGGAGTGATAGAGAACTACTCTTGCAGAATTGTTTTGACCTCCATTACCTTTTGGAGTAAGCTTGAAATTCTTCACCATTACACAAAGTTCCAACTCATTAATGTAAAGCCTCTGTTTCAAAAATCCAGAATTTTTACAACAGTGTTTTAATGACCTCTTTTAAACAAACTGTTCTTCCCTTGTTCCACAGAAGCCTTATAGCTATATGGGTTTTATCTGTGTTTGGTTCTTTGTTTACTCTCCCTTTTTATCCTTGCAGAACAACATCAATAGATTAACTTTCCATGTTGGATGCCACAGAATGAGCAGCTGATCATTTTTGTTTTTTCATGCACAAGTTCTCCAATTGTTGTCTGCAGACTACCAGTGATCTACAGTTTTGTTTGGGTATCCATTACTTCCTCACTTTTCAAATTGCTAATGATATTAAAATTCAGATAACTACACATTACACATTTTGAACTCTCTCTCTTCTGTGTAAGAAACTCCCACGTTTGGGTTCAATGGAGCAGGGAGGAAGGCTTTGCTCACTAGATTGCCTTTGCATATCATGTTTCCACACCACAGAGCAGTGTGCCTGAAGCTCTTCCAGCCCTGTCACTGCCACAGGCAATCTCTTTGCAGCACAGTACCTTTTCAGCATATTTTTCTCTTTTACGTTTTCGTTCCTTTACGCGATTTGTTTCTTCTTGCTGTCGCTTCTCTTCTTGCCGCTGGCGCACTGCAGGAAAAGAAATACAGAGCTGTCATTAATGGAAAGATATTTCATATCTTTTTGTGAATTTTACAAGAAAATCTAGTCCTACACTGAACAAAAACCAGCTGCATTAAAACTAAACAACATTGAAAACACAGCTGTGTTAAAATTCTTTGTACCCAAATTACTAAAAATTCTGGCAGTGAAGTTCTTTCAAGTAACATAAGAGTGCAGCCCTCTAACACAGCTTCAAAAGTGTGATGAAATACACAATTGTTATTAATAATTTTCTTGTCATGACCTACATAATTCTTGTCAAAGCTTTGCCATTCAGGAATAATTAAATGATCCTGAATGAGTGTTAGGCAAAACTTCATCACATCGTCGTGTCTATCTTGCACAACTTCAACTTTTAGTCAGCAGTGATATGACACCAGCTTGTGCTAACAAGACTTGGTAACACAGAAAGACCCATGAAACAGAAGTTATCAGCAATACATGCGAGATAAAAACGTGCATTTCATATGCTAATAAACTGGAAAGATGGGAAAAATGCTGTAACGTGAATTTCACATACGTTTCTTTTCTAGTTCCTCATCATCGAGCAGAAGGCTGACCACCTCCTTTGGCTTCAAGGTGTCTGGTTTGAAATTGCCACCTGAAATCACCATTCTTTGGATCTAGAAGGGAGAAAAAAAAAGAAAAAAAAAAGGAAAAAATTATTCAAACTGTGAACTATTTGCACTACTTTCACTGGAAGACAGCAAAAAAGATGCCAGTGCATCTGTGCAAGTCAGAATTGACTCAACTTCTCTATCATGCCAAAGAAGTTAGTAGCAAAATTTCAGGGAAGATCTGTTAAGAGTATAATTCTAATTACAAAATACAAAAATCAATCAAGCTCAAACCCAGGAAATTGCCACCCTTTGTGCAAAGTTACACTGCTAAAGCATCACGTAATAAAAAATGAGAATAATATTAATATACTGCTAAAAAAAAAACAAACCAAAACCACAATAGTACTCCTATCAGGTATAAATTACCAGTCCAATTTCTCAAGCAATCTGCACAGAGGATCATACTGATCACACAACATTTTCAGTCTCCTTGACTGAAAAATAGATCTCCATATTGAGTCAGTGTCTCAGTTTAAGTAATTCACTCAATCTCTAATACTGCAATTATATATATTAAAAAAAATACAACAGAGTTGCAATTTAGCAAAAAACAACCAGCTTTACTATAAACTACCTTTAATTACTTGCATCACCATCAAAAAGACTATTTTTAGATTGATATCAAGTGACTCTTGAGCAGTATCCTAGAGGAAGTGGGTAAGTTTCCACAAGGAAAATGTGAATGCATTCAAGATGGAGATGCTTCAGTGGCTGCAGCACCATGATCCTCATTGCTCAAAAACACAAAAGCTGAAAGAAACCCTGAGTACACAAAACACCTGAATGATGTATATTGTGGTACCAAAGAAGTTTTTGCCAAATTTTTTCTTACCAGAAAAGCATCATGAAGTTTAAGGTTTCTGATACACTTATTGCTTGATGCTGTAGGCAAGCTGAGCACTTCTGGCAACCCTCATGCCTCAAATAACTTTCACCTTAGTACCTTACGAATTTATTTTAAAAAAGTAAAAACTGGCTGAGGTGTAATAATATAACATAGCAGGAATCATTAGCCCTAACACAGCAAGACGGAAGCTCTGGTCTCCACTATAAGAAACAGTTTTCATTAAGTCATATTATAAATAATTTGCTCCTTCCTAGCTCATATAATGCAGCCATGATGCTGCTGTTATAGGGACACAGACATGTTTATTTGAACAAAGATACTCCTTTTTGTCTTCTGTCTCCCTACAGATACTTTATCTGTTTCCTTATTTATTTTGGGAAGTGTTTTCTGATACTGTTTCTGTAACTCTTTGTTACAAATGTTTTCTTTATCCCTACCTCACTTTTTTCCTTAGCCCTTTGCAGAATGCGCTCCTCAATGGTGCCTTTGCAGATCAGCCTGTACACAGTCACTTGTTTTGTCTGACCCAGCCTGTGTGCCCTGTCCATGGCTTGCTGGTCTACTGTTGGGTTCCAATCACTGTCATAGAAAATGACCTGCAAAAGAACAGCAGAACAGAAAGGATTAAATAAAACCATACACTTAAAGCACCTGGTGATGAAACAAAAAAAAAATGCAATATACTGATAAAAACAAAAGTTCTGTGTGATAACACTCCACAAAATGACCCCCACACTGCAGGCTGTATTAACCTAGCTTTACCCAGTCCTATGAAGTCTTTTCTGTTACATTTCAAATGAATTCACACTGTGAACTTTTCAACCACAGGTCTTAGATATTTTCTTCAACAAAACTGCACAAAATTTCTGTGTTTGTCAAAACATTCAACCACTGTCTTGTAATTATTAACCATATCACAAACCCATTTCAGTGTTACTTGCCTTAAGAAAAAGCCCATCAAATCAGAATTGATATTCCTTTTTTTTTTTTCCTTTCAAACCTAGATAAATCTAGTGTAGTCTAACACATCTAGTGCTTTTATTACAAAGACCTGAAATGCCACATTACATTCATATTACCCTAGCATTACAGCAGTACTTTATGCCCAGCAAGCATATGAAACAAACACTGAAAAACACTGTAGGCAGCAATGTATTCAGAAAGTTAGAAAAACACTGAACTAAAAATGCTCATGAAAGGAGCCTGCAGGATCATGCCTGTACTTCCATCTATTTCCTCCATTGAAGCAACTCTAATTGAAATAACTTTTCATTCCTGAAAATCCTACAGATACTTGCTTTTTTCCTGTTTCTTATAAGCTACAAGAAGATAGGATGTGGTATTAAAAAAAAGTAGTATTTCTCATTAAGAGATCTTTGGTTTTGTGTGGTTAAGAATTATAGACTGTCTTCGGGTTAAATCTCCATGCACACAAGGTATGGGGTTAGAAAACCAAGAACAGCTGTTATTGAAATGGTTCATCTAAATCAGTATTTTTTTTCCCTTGTGATAAAAGCAGCAGCTTCTCCAGAGTGCAAATCCTTGTAATTCACCTAAATCACTATGGCTTTACACCTTGGGTAAGTAGGGGGCAATCAATTTATCTGTCCTGGCTAGCTAATATTCAGCTGTAAATGACTTGGTACTTTTAAAGCATTGCTTCATTCCTCTGTGCATGGAAAAAGGGTAATCAATACATGTTCTACTCACTCCTTTGCAGCTGAACCTCAAGAGCAAAAAGTCCTACATGAAACAGCATTCACTGTAAGAAAGTGTCATGTGCATCTGTAGAGCCCTTCAGACATCCAACTCCTTTCTAGACTAAAAGTCCCCTTTCTAAAGTATGTGGGGAGAAGGAATATGATTTGAACTGCAATCAGAAACTGTGTACAAAGTGCCCAAAATTCCACAACTTTATCATCAAGATAACACTATATTGTAAATATGAGCAAAGTCAACATAGATATGCAATTTCATTATGTGAATGGCAGTACTATAAAATATTGATCAGCATGGCTAAAAGGGTGCCAACTTTCCCATAGAAAACACAATTTTCCTACATAAATCATGAGGTTGGTAGGCATGAGATGAACAGCTTGGGAAAAACAGTGGTTGGAGCCATATGAGGCAGGAAAACCAAAGAAACGTGTACTGAAAACTAAACATCAGTAAGCCCACTTTTTATTCCATATTTTTTTTATCACACTTCACCTACCGTATCTGCAGCTGTAAGGTTAATGCCCAAGCCTCCAGCTCTTGTGCTTAACAGGAACACAAAAATATCATTCCTGTAAAGAGAAGAAAACCCCCTTATTTTGTGCACAACGAACAAGAAATCACTACAGAAGTAAATTTTTGACATATATAAAGTGATCAGGGCTATTTCTATTTACTTGAACACTTCAGAACATTTTGTGCTCTTCATGGCCAAGAAAAGAACCATATGAATGAGTGAGAGAAGCTAATCTACAAATCAGGACTGTTGGAACATGCAAACATTCAGCCTGCAATAGCAGCTTATTAATATCTATCAAAACAAACCAGGGCATGTTTATCCTGCCTTCATTGGAAACTAAGATTTTATATGGACAAAGAACAATATATTGTTTCACAGAACCAATAGATGTTAAAAAAAAAATCTTGCCTTCACAATGCTCAATTGATAAAGAAACAAAAATAAACCTTGAAATTGTAGATGCGAGTTTTGTTCTAAATTTGGTGCTTTGAACAGAACAAACAACCCTTGGGGAAAAAAGAAAGAATAATACTAGTTTAAAAGCAAGCTAGCAACTGGCAAATAGAGAGATATAATAGAAAAGGACAAGGGTCCACTGGCACAAACAGAAGTCCAAGACTATTCAATTCTAGTCCTAACTGTATTGGCTGATTCAAATGAAAAATTCTAGTATCTCTTTGTCCACTTTTCTTATCTGTAAAACAGGGATAATCAACCTTATGATAGGCATATAACAATTCAGTGGTAATTGACATTAAAATGTGTAAAACAGGGACGGTTATGCAGACAGTAACAATGATCAGATACTGCACAAAAGTCATCCATTTTACTCTAACTTAAATTGTTTGAAACACACTGTGTCCAAGTGAATTCCATTAATTCTGCATACAGGCTGCCCTTCCCAACTTGGAGCATCTTCCACTTACACTATCTGTATTATATTTACATTCCTTGGAATTGCTCAGGCTGCATGAAAGTCAATGACAAACCAGTTACCTTTGGTGAATGTGGCTCTCCAGACAGAAGGCCCACATAGAATCCAGTTTGTCATTTTACAACACACTTCAGGAAAGCCATCCCCAAACAACTCCTTGGGAGATCCACAAACCCTAATAGAGTCACACTAGCCCTATGGGTCAGACTTGCTGGCACCAGATTTAGGGATGTTGCCTGCTATGAGTGAGATGAGGCATCCCAATACCTGACTTGGAATAATCCTCTTAGCCTAATAATCCTCTACATAACTGAGGAAGATGGGGCATGCTAGGCAAATACCTGTAAATGTGCACTAAACCCTAGCTACAACTTGAGGAGCCAGCCAAAATGGCCACAGTTGTTAAGATTCAATGGAAATTCTAACACTGCACACACAGGAGATATAGGAGACAGGTTGATATGTAGGATGACCAAATAATGAAAACTTAGGTGGTAACAGCAAAACCATGATTTTTGCTAATGTTGTGAACCTCACGGGTGCCACTGAGGGGTCAGCAGGATTTGAAGTGTTTAACACCATATGGATCTGTGAACAGGCTGATGAAAACAAAGCAGGCATAACCAGTGTGGACTCCAAAGAGACTGAAATACTCTACTTTAACAGTGACAGAGCAAGGTCTTCTGAAAGAACACTCTTGCAATGCTGCAGTCTTTTAGTTACCACACTGTACACTATTGCACAGGACATTTCCTTCTTCACTGTGTGTAAGCAGGATGCCCTTGGAAGTCCAGTCATCAAACCTAAAGGGTTTTTCTTGCCTTCTTGGACAAAGTGTGGGTGTCTTGCACACTGTTACACATACACTAGTCCAACACAACCACTGTAAAAAACTTGGGGTTTTGGAATCCATATCCTTGAAGGTCAAGTAGAAGTGCTTTCTCAGGACTCAAAACTTCAAGGCATTCACAAGTACCTGGCAAGGCTGTATCAACAGGCTCTCAAATAACACATTCTGGTTCAATGTGAGATTTCTTCCTGCCCCCACCTTACCCCCCACCCTACTCAAAGAAACTACAAGCAGGCAACAGAAATAATTATGAGAAGTAGGAATTACCACACGCACACAAAAAACAACCAAGAACTTCAAAATTAGACAAGTTTCTGGCAGTCCAAAATCTAAGGGCATAAAAATTCAAACTGAGTTATGGGCAGCTAGCTGGGAGGAACTGAATCCAAGCTGTCAGCCTCAGGCCTTGGTCTTGCAGGTAAAAAAATAAAGCAGACAGCAAGTGCTTATTCACAACACAGATAATCCTTGGCCAGGAAATCTTTTCACTCTTGTAAAAACAGTGGAGTGTGCATGTGTACAGACACTTGAACATCCAGCTGTGAAATACTTCTGGAAATGTATGGGAAGGAAAGACAGTGGACAGTGCCACAGACTACAGGAACACATTATCATTTCATAATTACATGTTTACAGCACCCTGCTAGGATATCCTGCAGGATAGTTTAGTCTCAGTTTCTTTTTTTCCTGGAAATATTTTGTATAAGGCAATTATGTATAGAAGGAACTCAACTAACATTTTAATAGGAATTCTTGTTTAGACTGGCTGACGTCTATCACAAAGGTATTTCCTACCAAATTTTCCTTATTCTTCTGTTGTTCTACTCATTAATAAAACCAGTAAAGTTCATTAATAAAAACAGTTTTTTCTTTTGGTTAAAAGATCTTACAAGGAAGAAAAATCAGGATTCTAGAATGACATCATAACCTGCAAGGAACCTGTTTATGACGTCTGGAAAGAGGGAGAAAGGTACTGCATGGTCATCTCATTTACTTGACATATTTGGCACATCTTTTTGAGCTTTATTGCTCTGAGGATTTCATTAGAAGACTCATTGTTTCAACAGTCCCTCAGATATTTAAGCCTCATGGACCAACAGTCTGAAATACTGCATTATGATTTCCCCTTCTGCCTTCAGCCATGATACTACAGTACTGCTAACTCAAGGACTATTCTCTAGCCTAAAATGCTGCTTTAACCCTGCAATAATCAACAACCTATGAACCTAACTCTTCTGAAAAAGCAAAGCAACCTTCTTACAAGCTCACATCAACATCCTGCAAGGTCAACCTTGTTGTACCATAACAAAGTGACATCCTATCAAGCCATATCTCATGGTTAAAAGTAAATTTAATAACCACAAGTCTCATCTTCAGTGTCAATTGTCAGAGCACATAATAACCAAGGAGCATTTGCTGTCTTTTTGTGGAGTTTCTTGAGCAACAGTGTACTTAGAATGGCAAGAAGCACAATAGGTGGATACACTAAAATTGCTTCCAATACTATTTCAGAGATGACAAAGGTCTAAATCCAACTGGGTTCAATATCAACACCAGTGACTCCAGGTCAGCAAACCACCTAGAAATTGTTTCAGATTAGCTAAGTCCATTTGATACCAGGAATGGTAACTGAAGTGCTAATTTCATTTCTTTCCATTATATGTTATACCAGTTCTCTACATACACATAACTTTGCCCAGAAACATATTGTAAAATACATTACCTGTTCTGAAAATCTGCTACCATGTCCCTTCGTTCAGAGATCTTTGAGGAACCATCCAATCTCATGTAGGTATGTTTCCTATAAACCATGTATTCCTGCAAAGAACACACCAGAGTAAGAGTTGCTCTTAGAACTGTTCAATCTCCACTCTTCCAGAAAAATAAAAGCAGAATTGCTACTTAAATAAATATCCCTGTCACCAACAAATATGCTGTAAACAATCTTATGTAGGCATTCTTTATAATAATAGAAATTCAGATATTAAAGCTTCTCAGTCATATGTCAATTTTTATTTCATTTAAGAGAAAATGTGGATTCTGGTTCAGAGTTGGGGGTGCACTTGCTGCACTGCAGACAATGTTATGGTAATATGCCCTTTTATATTAATAAATAGGTAAATACAAATCACTAAAATCAGAAGCTTCTTTTCCACCAAGTCTAAATATTTACTATATCCCGAGCTTTTACTTTGTAAGTGAAACTTTCCTAACAAACCAACTGTATCTGCTCCCTCTCCAAACTATTTGATTAGTGATTTTAGAAAAACCTGGTGCTGTACACCAACGTCTGTTCACACTTAATCTCACCAGTAAAGGGCCTGTGAATCTCACTGCATACAAGAACACTTTGAACATTAAATTGGTGTGTCAGCCCACATCTCATGCCAAGCAGAACGGAAACCATTGCCTGGGACACAAACCAAATGGCATTAACCAGGAATGCTGTAGGCAAAAGCTGTTTTCCAATGAGAGACATTTTTCACACTCTTAAGTTACTCAGCATTTTCTGATGCCTCTCTGAGTATCGATACAATTTTATTTACATAGAAAGTTCTTCAGGCTATACAGATATACTTGAAGCTTCTTTGGGAGAATACTCTGATATTTTAACAATTTGATCCTTGGCTGACAAGATTCAACTCCTACTGGTTACATTTCTTAGATTTAACCCTAGTGTTGCATGTGACTTTTGGAGATGCTGTGACTGCAAATGAAGACAGAAAGGAAACAGATGGAGCTTTAGCAGCAAGAACTATTGGATTCATCTTGCTCCAAGCTGTAGCTTTCAGCAGATATAGAAGTGATGTGCTGTGAGAAGACATGGCAGTGCTTGCACCCTAATGAACATTCTGACTGTAATGTTACTCAATTTTCCTTTTCACCTGTCCCTCAGGGATATCGTTGCTTTTATTGTTCTGCTTCACTACTGTAGAGAAGGTGAAAGATCTGCCATACTATAAGGAATTTGGGAAAAAGATTACTGTAGTGGAAAGAAGCTTCCATGTATGGCAGATGAAAGAGAAAAGTATGTATTATTCAAGTGGAAATGGCCAAACTCACATTTGGGATACTTCTACAAAACAGAGCTCATGGCTAAAAAGATTTCTTGAGTACAAGAACAGAAGTTTAAAGCAGAGAATTGCAACTTCACTACATGGTCACTCATACCCTATTTTACTATTGATTTATTCCAGTTCTATGATAGGTTTCTGTCACCAATTTAAACCAAAGAGATAAAATTGTCAACTAGGCATTATGGGACCTTTCTCCAGATTTGAGCAATTCTTTTTCTTATACCCCAAGGTCCTTTTTCTTCCCTTTATTAGTAATTTTTTTTACCCGCCTTTATAATGATCCCACCTTCCAATATTTTGCTTTAGTCTTCCCTCATCTCACTATTAACTACCTCTTCATTAGTGTCTTCTAAACAAACTTAAACACAAATGAAAAATAACTTCTTTTATTTGATCAGGTGCATTTATCCTTACCCCAGACCTTAGACATTTCAATTAGGGCACAGATTATAAAAGAATAAGCTATTCTACTGTAATCCTGGCATTCATTGGTTTCTGCCCCTCCACCCCCTGCCCCACAACCTAGCTGAGTACACAAAAAACAAAAAAAAAAAACCAACAACAAAAAAAAAGAGCACTCTGATGGTGAAAAACTATTTAAGTGGTAATATACCTAGAGTCTACTGTAATTGTGGAAGGCACGTGAACACTACTCATTTTTCTAGTTGCCACAAGGAGTGAAGGGGCAGGGGAAGCCTCATGGAGAGACTTATATTAGACCTGCTTGAAAAATCTACCTGACAGTATTATTTAGTGTAAGGGGTCACCAAGCAACCAGAAGTACCAATCTAGAAAAACTAGTGGAAGTGACCTTGGCACAGAAAATTAAAAGCACATAATGACTCAAGTATGGGAAGAATGCAATGCTGTTAAAGCTCTACTGGTTTTTGATACTGATGCTTTCTCAAAAACTGTATACAATGTTTTCTTTCATGTTATTTCAAAGACGAAATCGAGTACTCTTGTGTTGTAACACAAGCAACACAGCTTTGGCAGAATGTAACTAAAACATTTTACTCCATGAAGAATATAATTTGAGTTCTCATCACATGAATGTGATGCGATTCCCACTGAAATCATGGACATTCTCCCACACAGAAGGAAGCAATGACATTGAGAAAAAGAAACATGACAAAAAGTATAAAACACACATCTGCATGAAGTCATATTACTGACATTATACTTTAACCCCTTCTGTTGAAAGAAAATTATGTTCCTTTGTATCTGCCATTTTGCAATGGCTGAATTAAGCAGCAGTTCTTCAGCTGAAGCTAAATCAAACAAACACAGGTTTATAGAATTTTTAACAATGTGTTTTGTGCTCTCTGCCCTGCATAATTAGGTTAATATGATATCCTAACAGCTACACTGAACAGTCAAAATAGGGTTACAATACATAGGACATATTATGTTGTTTCATATTCAAGCAGGCAGAGGGGATGTATTTTGATATCTTGGGTCAGGAAAAGAAAATATCTATAGCTACACAAGTTTTCCAAAGATTTTCTTACAAACTGAGTCCTTATTTGATTTTTAGCTTGCATAACTCAAACTTCTGGTACAAGGGTGAGAAGAAACAACAACAGAGGACTTGGTAGGTGACATATTGTGGCAATAATAACCAACTTGTAAAGATGAGCACTTAAGAAATGGAACAGTAAAATGGTGTGTTCCCAAGCTTTTATAATGGAATGTTAAAAAAAGACAAGAGGACTAAACACTCATCTTTATGAGCTTCATGCTGTAATGCAGGGTTGTCAGATATGCCCTGCATCCAATGTTTAAAAAAAAAAAAAAAAAAAAAAAGGCATACAAAGCAATCCTGTGCAAAGAGCCAAAATACAGAACTGCAACCATGTTTTCATTACAGCAGCAAAACCAAAATTCAGATTGTGAATTGTTATTTTGACCTTGAAATGCACTCCTGATCATGATTTAGGCAGATATTGATTCAGCTTCTTTTTTCCCTTCACTTTATTGGGGAGAAGATAGTAGTATCCTATTAGCAAAGACTACGGAGGTAGCTCATTGTCTAATGTCAGAAGATTCACAGCATTCCCATGTTTTAGCACTACTGAAATTATACTGCTAAATGCAAATATATTCCCACCTACTATGTATTCATAGTCAGCAAACTTTACTAGGACTGATTCTTTGACACTGAAGTACATTGTCTCCTGAACAGGAGCCAGCAGTGTGCCCAGGTGGCCAAGAAGGCCAATGGCATCCTGGCCTGGATCAGGAACAGCGTGGCCAGCAGGTCCAGGGAAGGGATTCTGCCCCTGTACTCAGCCCTGGTGAGGCCACAGCTCGAGTCCTGTGTCCAGTTCTGGGCCCCTCAGTTCAGGAAGGAGATTGAGGTCCTGGAGCAGGTCCAAAGGAGGGCAACCAGGCTGGTGAAGGGATCCAGCACAAGTCCTGTGAGGAGAGGCTGAGGGAGCTGGGGGTGTTCAGCCTGGAGAAGAGGAGGCTCAGGGGAGACCTCATCGCTCTCTACAACTCCCTGAAAGGAGGCTGGAGCCAGGTGGGGGTTGGGCTCTTTTCCCAGGCAGCTATCAGCAAGACAAGAGGGCATGGACTTAAGTTGTGCCAGGGGAAGTTTAGGTTGTATATTATAAAGAATTTCTTCACGGAGAGGGTGATCAGCCATTGGAATGGGCTGCCCAGGGAAGTAGTGGATTCTCCATCCCTGGAGATATTTAAAAAGAGCCTGGATGTGGCACTCAGTGCCATGGGCTGGGAACCGCAGCGGGAGTGGATCAAGGGTTGGACTTGATGATCTCTGAGGTCCCTTCCAACCCAGCCCATTCTATGATTCTATCTTCTTATTCAGACTTACATAGTCATATATAGTTAATATATATTATATGAAGGTTATTACTACTAATTCTTCACTAATAAGGGACAGAGGGACTGAGACAAGATATCCTTTATTTTAGATCCAGCTGAAAACACAAACTTTGTTGTCTTCAACAGAAGCCAAGAATATTAAAGTATTTACTTCTAACCATTATAAGTATTATCAATAGGAAACTACATTCATAGTTCTCCTACTAATGTCTCTTGAGACTAGTTCTTTGGTGGCATGGTTGCTAATTAAATATTGATTAGGCTTTTTCTTTTTCCTATTTTATATGCCAGGGAGACTCTTGTTATTCATGTCTGCACATGAAAAAGATGATAGAAAAGACAGCAGAATTCTGTGAAATTGCAAGCAACATAAACAATCTTAAATTAAGTATTGCTTTTCCTCCTTCTTCCAAAAGGTCACATGGGTGTCAAATGAAAGTAGAAGGAAGGAGTTCAAAACTAACAAAAGATACTAATTAAACCATGCAACCTCTTAGCAGAGGGCAGTGCAAATGACAGTTTACAAAGACTCCATTCAGGATTACTGAATATACAGAAGGTAAATGTGGCTCAGAAAGCCAGTGAGCTCCAGACTGCTGAATACTGAGACATTAATTGTGAAGTGTCAGTATGCCTGTGCATTTTCCCAGTACTGGTCTGCTACTGTATACTGGTGGAAGCACAACACTAGGCTGGACCTTAAGTAAGGTTTTGTATGGCAGCTCTCAGTGCATTTACTTGGTGTCCTTCAGTACAATAATTTGATGTCAGGTTTGCTGCACCCAAATTATATTAGTTTCTCTGAAATACCATTTCTACATCTGCATCTTCAGAATTTTAGGCTACAGAATCTTCAGAATCTTACCTCTAGTAAGTCGATCATCCGTGTCATCTGGGAGTAGATGAGAACTCTGTGTCCTTGAGATTTCAGACGTGTCAACAGAAGATCAAGAGCATGAAGTTTTCCACTGTCAGTTATCAGACTCTCTTTGTCTAAAAATGGATGAAAAAAAAGAAGGTAACTAATAAAGCCAAACCAGCCACATGCAGCAACTTAAGTTTTAATAGAATTTCACCACATTATAATCCCTGAAGTCACAAGCTGTGATTGAAGAAACTGCAACATCCCTTCTGGCTGACAGAATCTAACAGTAACTTCTGTAGGCCAGGACAGGAGTACATGAATCTACCTACCCACTTGGCAAAATCTCATTACAGAATGATTTAAGAGAACTAGGGACAGTTAGTTCCCTCCTCTAAGAATTCATTCTGACCAGATCAATCACCACAATATGCAGTTGAAGAAATTTTTCTCCACTTCACATGTAAAAATGCTGTTCTTTGGACATATGATGCAATCTGCTGCTGAGTGTTAGACTTACCTGCCACACACTCAAGAACAAACCCCACAACAACATGGAAACTGAGGAATAGTTCTCTTGGTCACTATAAAATCATAACCCCTTCACAGAACTTGCCTTAACTTTTTTTCTTCCCTGCCCTCTGCTTTTGAGTTCTTTTTTGGTTTTGGTGGTTTTTTTGTTTTGCTTTTTTTTTTTTTTAATTTTTTTTTTTTTTATTGTTTTGTTTAAGAAATGTTTCCAGATTGCAATCTTTCAAGTCACTTCAGATTTTATACTTCATGTCCTCTCTATTTCAGCACTACTCAAAGTATTTTTCAGGAAGGAGATCTTCCTGTTTGTACATTCTGTACATAAACTTCGATAAACATTACATTACTGTTGAAAGAGGATGAGGAGAAATTTTCTTCCAAAAAAATTATCTGTTGGAAAGCTCAATGATGATTCTTTATTTTTTGGGATGTCCGAATTTATGTTTACAGCCAAAACAGGAAGTTGACAACTGCAGATGGTGCAGGCTAGTACAGAATCCAAATATTTTCAACATGTCTAGCAAGTACCATTCTTTAACCTCTAGCAGGTAGCACTTCTGCACACTTCTCGTTGCAAATACTGAATTAACTCATGGACTGAAGAAAATCTAGCTCTCTGTAAGGCAGTTAACTGCCTCGCACCAGATTCTGGTGTTTTTGTGTTTTTTTTTTTTTTGTATATAGAAAATTAGTTATTCAGCTGAGCACCGTGTGTTTTAATATAACTAAAACCAAGTTTATAGTAGTGGAACAGGGGAGTACAGACCACACAACAGTGCTCCTGAAAAGATCTTATGAGCACAGCAGGCAACACAGACCATGAGTGCCTAAGTGCAGGGACATGGCACAGAGGGCTAAGTTTGATTCTTGAACATACAGCCAGGGGTCTGCTGAGGAAAAGAAGGAATGTAGTTGTTCTTTTAAATTTAATTCAAAAGATAATTTTGAAATAACGCATCCAGGTTCACTGCGGCTTTCAGAAAGACTGTAAAAACCAGGATGTAAAAACCAGGAAGTGTTCAGAAAAAAATCTCCAAGATTTAAGTGTTAAATAGCTTTTTCTGCTATGAGGGAGTCCAGAAATTTGATGCCTTTACATTTTTCAAAGAGCAAATTGGCATTACTAAAGGCTGTTCATTGGGACAAAGACTTTCAACAGTGTAAGAGAACTTCCCACTAGTGCAGAAAGTCAGCAACACTTTTAGCCAGAAAAACAGTGGATTCTTAATCACTTCGGTTTTCAATCAAGATCTCTTTAAGAAATATCCTTTAGCTTAAATATAAATATTGGAGTTGATGCTGGAGTTAGTGGGATCTACATTAGAACACCAGAAGAAGGAGGTAACAGTCCTGCCTTCTGAAATCAAAAACCTGAAGAGTTGTATCTGTTGAAATTAGCTGTTGTATTTGTACTAGAGGCCAGTTCTGTCAACACCCCTTCCTTTGATAAGTTTAGAGCCATGCTCCTGCAATTCATTAGTTAAAATCCAAGACAAGAGAGCTTCTTGCTTGTCTGCATATCTGGATAGTCACTGTTTTTCTCCAAATTGCTCTCTCCCAGTGATCTTGTTGCTTTGCCAGAACCAAGCACCACATCATACTTGAACCACCAGGAACTACCCTAGGGAATTCCTCAACTACAGAGCCAAACCAAGACACTGGAGACACTGGAAGGAAAACTCAAGACCACAGCTCTAGCTGGCATTTGTTCTAAGTGGAATATAATGTATATAATGAGACACTCCTCTCCAGAACAGACCCTGGCCACACTTACATACAAACAGCTGATAGTTTCATGCATTCTAAGGAAGACCAAACTTTGAACTTCAGTAATTACATAAAAATGGAAATTAGTTATTTGCCTTTAAAATACACCTGTAACAGTCATAAACTTTGCACAGTAAAAATGTTTACTCTGCATACAAAATGTTATTCTCTCATTTAAATCCACACAGCCATGACATTCTGCGTCTATTCTAACTGGTCAGCTTGCTATTTCAAAATTAATTGAGTGAAGCACCACAAAATAGATATAAATGACAAACTAATATGATTATTAAGCAAAAGCCAGCTAACTGGAAGGAAACAGAGAATAAACAGGGTCTGTTCAAAAGTCAGTCTCAGCTGGCTCATATTAAAGAATTTGCAATAGCAAAATGCAACTATTCTTCTCACATGGGCATCAATAGGTAGAATTAAGGTTTGGCAACTAGAAATGGTTCATGTTCTTTGCTGCTGGCTCCTTAGGTCTCCATTTTGTAAGTTACTATTTTAATAAAGCAATAAAATGCAGATTCCAAGTAAAAAACTTATTTGCTTATAGATGGTCTTACAGTCTGGTCAGTGAGCAACTTATTAGCAGTTCATAATTTGTCCAATAACTCAGCATCACAGCAGACTGCAGTGATAAGATTTGGTTTTGTTTTGGAAAGCAAAACAGAAATAACAAAAAAGATCTATCATCTCTAGAAAAGAAAACCATTTGACTTAACCTGGTATCTTTAAGCAGGCTATCTTGATACTATTGTGCTTTCCAAGATCAAGTATTTTTGCATGCTTAAAGCCTGCCACCTAGTGCTTCAAAGGACAAATTTTTGAAATCACTGACAAAATTTACTTTTTTTATGCCATCTTCATAAAACCCAGCTATTCAAAAGGGAGGGGGGAGTAGGGGGCAAGTTATCTTCCACCTCTAGTTTCTTTTACTTCAATTTCTCGTTCCCTTTTACCCTGGGGAGAAGAAAAAAGTGGTTTGCCTCTTTTTTAAAATGAGATTTCCAAAATTTGCAATCCTACACTTTCCATTTTAGATCGTTGGTGAAAACTTCCAACGACAATGTGTTTCGACTTATTTTTAGTTATTTTTTTTTCATAGAATCAAAGGAACTTTTAACATTTTAAGCCTGTCAGAAGATTCAACATTTAACATTTAACATTTTAAGCCTGTCAGTGCTGGACTGACTGTCAAAGAACTCTCCCTAGGATGCTTTTCTTGGGTTCTTCAGAACTGTATGAACTAAACTAGAAAAGAGAACACGATTAAAAACGAAACCAAATGTAAAATTGTATGGCTTTCAGTCTGAAAATAAAGTCCTTGCTTCCAGCCACGCAGGGATATGGACCTATATTATCTACAAGGGGATACAGTGGGATCATATGGCCTGGGAAGAATAGTTACAAATTATGATGACTCAAAATAACCCCGGTCAGGAGCTCTGGTTGATGGCTCTAGCTGGGCTCACTGCTCTCAGGAGAATGAGAAAAAGTGCCTCTGGACATGCAAAACTCAGAGGAAAGAGAGATAAAGTCTGGGTTCCAGTTGACACCCCTGGTTCCCCTCCCGATAGTCTGCACGGCACAATGGGGTCAGTGAGGAGCTAGCTGGCTCTCACAGTAAACAGCCAGGGAGGCCAATGCTTTTTATCGATGCTAAAAGGCCTCAGACACTTCCTGCCATTTAATCCAGGACCATTTTTCTTTCAAAGAACAGGAAAAGCCTCAAGAGATTCCCACAGTGATTGCAGCTGAGCCTGCTGCCAGGGTACTGGGAACACTGAGTCTGGAAGAGGACAGCTCAGGGTTAGGGGAGAGAGGTATCCATCCCCTTTTTCTTTGGGTCACCTATTTACCACAGAGCTTCACACCTAACCTTCCATTTTGACCTAATAGACTTCAGCTTTCTAAATGGCTCCTTCAGCACATCAGTCACTTTCTGCAATGCACTGTGCCTGCCCCTGCCCATATAAACACAGCTGTCTTCTTGTGGCATGTTTCTTCTGTTAGAGTAAGTTTAGGTTTGAATGCTCCTTTCCACCTAATTAAAACATAGCTGTACAAAACTACTTTTTATTCAATCAACTTTCAGCTCCTACACCTTGTAAATTAAGCCATCTTTACATAAGATTCATCTCAACCACCTTCTCAACCAAATTCTTTGCTGTGCTCTGACAACTTGCCTAACCTTACATCTATTTATTCACTCCTGTAAGCTCCTTGTACCCCATCCTCATTCCTCTAGAAATTTTTGCAGATGACAAAGTAATCAGCTTAAAATGGAAGTCTTTTCAAGAGAATACAGAACTCTGTTCTACATTGGCTACTCTTCTTTTCTCTACCCATACTTTTGATAATTAATCCCTTTGCCACTTCCTTCCTGCTACAGTGATTCATCTTCTGTTTCCAAATAATAGATAAACAATTCAATGAATTCCTGAAGAAACTATAAAACCATCAGCTGTCACTGAACATTAATTCAGTGCAAGCCCATGAAAAACTATTTCTCCATTACACATCTATAAACATGCATTTGCTTCAAATGACTCCAAGTACTTCTGAAGTACCTTCTTAAATCATCATACTGCAGCAAGCAAAAGACCATTTTCCTTTTACTGTACTAACTTCCCCTGCCAAACATCCTTGACCCAAAAGGGTCTGGGAATAACTTAGGATCTGGCAATGTAAGCTGTTTTTCCTCTTGGCTATCTCTCAGATCTCTACTACTTTCTGCAAAATTCTGCTCACAGCTTAGGACCATCTTCCAACAGCTAGAGTGTGTCGAGCCCATGAAAATCACTGCAGTATCTGCAGTCAAATTCTAGAAAATCCTGGACAACTTTAGTCTGATTCTAGGAAAAAATAAAATTCACTTGCTTTACCAGTACACTGGTGCTTCTTCCCCACTTTTCCAGGAAATTTAACTCTGTCTTTTTAATTCCAATTGAAATTCAGTACATCCCTCATGCCTTGTTTTCCAGGCCAATTTCTTCTAAACTTGGCCCCCAAACTCATCCTTCTCATGGCAGACTGTTACAAGTAATGTCTACCCTTTCATAATGAAGACCAACAGAAGATCTAAGTCAATACAAAGGTCTTCCAACATACTGGGTGGCAAGATTTGACTGTTACTTTTCCTATCTCCAAACTCAAAATCATACCCATTTTGCAGAGTAGACTGTGTTTTAATAAGAAAATTCATCTCCTTTCAGTCATTTGCAGGGCTGATGCGCTAAGAGAGATCTGTATGCATCAGAAGAGTTTGCATTAGACTTGTCCAGTATCCACTGACAGCTTTACTCATGACAGAGGATGTGAAATCACAGTGTATTTCAAGATACCAGGATTACTTCTCACCCAGGAGGAAAAACAATCACACATCACCTTCATCCTCTCAAAAAGCCTGTAATTAAGCATAATTACCACTGAAGAGTAGGTGACCTTATTTATCTAACCTCTGTTCCATGACAACATCCAAACTTACCTGGTATCCTGATAAAAGACCATCCATTCTGAGGTCTGATCCCTAACAGCCCTCCTGGAGACTCTGGAAAGAACTGGGAGCTTTGCTTCAGCCAGTCAGCTGCTAGTTCAGGGGCTCCATTGAGGACACACTGCTTTGCTTCAAGACTTCCCCCATCCTTTAGTGCCCTGCGCTCATATTCCGCACTCCGGTCGTTGCAGTAGAACTCCAGTGGCACAGCTGTTACCTACAAGTACAATAAACATCAACATTCTTGTTCAGATTTCCTCTCATCCCCCAAAACCCCACAGTCCAGGTACTTTTCTGCAGCATTAAATCCAAAAAGTCAAATCATTACCTATGTGTACAAATGGAAAATAATCCTAGGCTGGTTTAAAATAAGCAAAGATGCAATGTGTCCACACAGCACAAAAAAAATACCTGTGAATAACCAGGCACAGCCTGGATTCCTTTTGATAAACCTTGTCTTGTACCAATTGATATGCAACTGGCAGCCACGCTGAAAGTAAAAGATTAATATCCTTGCTGCAACTCTCATTTCCCTAGATTTTATTTTAATTTTTGCCCTTCACAACAAAGTATTTACCTAGCAGAGATGAGATTTACATACTGTCTTTAAAAGAAATTCATATGATAATTTAAAATCAGAAGATAAATAAACATGAAAGGAAAAAATCAACAGGATAACAGCCCTGCTTTGGAACAGCTCATTTTCTGGGCTTGACAGTAGATTTGAACAGAAACAGGCCACAGAAACAGTGCAAGTGAGCACAGGGTGATATTCTTCTTCTGCTCATTGTATGAATCCCTTGCCCTATTACCTGCTTCAGCATTTACAACCCAGCTGGACAGACCAGTGCTACAAAGACAGGAACTCCAAAATTTCACACTGTGTGAGCTATTCTGGAATTGCTGAATCACTTTAACCACACAAACCCTGGAGCTCTGCCACATCCACTCAAATCTGGACAGAGAGTGGAAGGTCCACATTAGCCAAACACATGTACATTGATGGCTGTAAAATTCCCAAGTAAAGGAGTAAAGAGTCAGTTCCAGCAGACAAGGCTGTCCTGCACACAGCCCATAGCTTTCTCTTATCTTTTGCTTACCAGAGTAAGGGACAACTTCAAGATACTGAAGTAATAAAAAACAGAAGCAGAACCAAGGCATGGTACATACCAGAACAACCTACTCTGATGGGTTTTTCTTCATATACTTCACCAAGAGTTAAACCATAACACTTTCATGCAAATACAAATCCACAATTCACTATCTATCACAAGAATCTTTCCAATAAATTGCAAATCACCGACTTCTTTGTATCTTTTCTAAATACAAGTCTGTCTGGGGCTAGCACTGTGAGAGAAGTGTTTCCAAAAGGCATTTATAACCATGCTTACAACAGAAAGCTAGTAGAAACTTTCACTTTCTATGTGTTGTGGACTCAAAAAATGAAACTACAATTTAATGTTAGACAACTCACTTTACAGTATGGGTTTACAACAGATAAAAATTATAAATTGGCAATGCTTTATAGGTTTCTTCAACATTACAGGAAACAAATGTATCATTACTTTAGAAGTAATTGTTGCTTTTATTTCAGAAGTAAAATTATAAAAAGATCATCCATGTAAATTTATGGGAGTTGAAAACCTTGTCATGAATCCTAACAGTGTGCAAAATGACCACAATACTTGGGGGCCTATGAAAAACAATGAAATGAATGAAAAGAAACACAAAGGAAATAAAAACTTGTGAAAGTTTTCACATCTTAAAAAAGGAGACAGAGCTGTATAGGAAGGAAAAGTATGGGAATCTGTATGGCTTGATGTTGATCAGTGAGCAGCTGAGTTTCTGGAAAATCAAGAAAGGGTCAGATAATGGGAAAACTGAAACATTACACACAGTGAAAGAACTATCTTTGTATTGAAGTGAAAAAGCTTTTACGTATTTGAAGGAAGATGAATTTGTTGTTCCAACTTACTCTGGCAAGACATAATTAATTGCTATATATGTGTATATAAATATATATATATATATAGAGAGAGAAACATTATATCATGCAAATCAAAATATTTTAATGGCTTAACTAAATGATAAGCAATAAAATAGTTTAAATATCAAATGTTTTAAAGCTTCTACTTTACAACCATAAGATGAAGGGAGCAACTCATATGTCAAGACAGACTGACATATATTATATGCTTGCTGCTCTTTAAACATTTACCAGCTAACTCAAAGTTAACAAGTAAGACCTGTGCAGAGGAAACATGTGGTCCACTCCTGTCTTAAAGGAGTAATTCTCAAAGGAAGAAATGAATCTCACAGACTTACTTGTGCAAAGGCAAATCAACTGCTTACATAGATTGATAAGCACAATTTAAAAAAAATTATAAAAATAAAATTTAAAATCTTCGCAATAATGGTAATGCTGTTGTTTTTGCAAGATGCCAAGAGCTATTTTTAAATCAGATTGGCTATGCACACAGTCACATGAAACAATGTGAATTGAAAGGGGCTGTGTTAATATGACTTTGTATTCATTCCCTCGATTTAACAGATACTCCTGGAGTTGATGGCTATCTTGTACTGCCATCTGCAGTCAAAGCATGGACTGCAGCACTGTCTTCCCTGGGAGAGAGCAAAACCTCTCATGTTTCAAGTTGTATTGCCTCAACATGGATGTAACACCACACTGATGCTTACAGACTTAGGTTGTTCCTTTTAAAAGGCACTATTATCACATCTCAGTTAATTTTTCTACACTGGATGCACTGGATGAAGAACTCTTTCAGGGACAGACAACCTGTCACAATTATTTCCAGGACACCTAGGACTGTCAGCCACTACACAGAAAACAGTGGGCTAATTTATAGACAGAAACATAACTTATCTAATGCATTCAATATGGAGATTTATTTATTTAGGAAAATTTATTTAGGAATAAATATTTATTTAGGAATTTATTAAGGAAAAAAAAAGTCACATCATAAAATTCTACAAGCTATATTTTACTAATACCTCACCTAAAGGAAGAGCTAGGAGGAGACAGTCTTCAGATAAAATGTGTGTGCCTCAGCACAATTTTTCACATTAACAAGAACAAATCTTCCCATGTAGGAAGAACACCTGTGTAACACTGCCTGACATCTGAGAACATCAGGCTCTCTTTACTGTCAGGTCCACACTGAAGTGCATACAAACGTTTTTAGGGTAGAGCTCTGCATCTTTCATATGGCTTGGCAAGAAAATCCAATATATTTCTGAAAGAGGTCAAAAAAGTCTTCCATTCAAGTTTGTTCATGCTCTTCTTCTTTTCTTCTTGTCATGACAGTTTTTTAAAACTGCCTGCATAGGAAGACAACTGCAACACTATAGCCCCTTCCCCCCCACTACTACACCCTAACCCCCAGCTGCTACATAAACATATGCTCCTATTTGTTCCATTAACTTCCTAAAATTCATCAGAGGTCAAACAACAAAAGTTTCTGTGCTCTTTCTGCTGTTTCAGATCTTGTACACGTCTGCCTTAAATTTCTAACAAGCATAAAATTAAGTCTTTGTACTCCTAGAAACAAAAAGCCATGCCTCTGCCTAATCACTTTCATACACAAGCCAAGCTACAGTGACTTTTACTCACTAGAATAAATATCAGCTATGACTCTTCTCATACTTCTCATCCTAGTGGCTTTCTAAACCCCTCTCCTCCCTTCCTAATGCATAAGCAGAATTGAACATACTCATCCACAATGCAAACTAAAGTACAAAGGGCAAAGAATCTGAAGAAATGGTTTGCACAGTTTACTCTCAGAGTATTTGCTTGCTTTTGCATCAGGTAGTATGTTGTGACTTGGAGGTGATACATGACTTTTGAGAATTCAGTTGCATTCCTGGACCCTGGAACTGCAGGCACAGAGGAACTCAGCTCAAGGAGGTAGGCAATAAGCACAGTCTTACTTGTTGCCCTTCCTCCTCCATTTGAGGTGGCTCTTCCACATGCAGCCCCCATTTGGTTAAGCCTACAGCAATAACATTAAAAGTTACTAAAGAACATGGCATTGGGATGGCCTGCTAATATAAGTATGTTTTTTTCAGGTTTGTCATGATCCAACAACATGGAACAAAAATGATAGCCACAGACTTACAAAGGTCTCTTCTGTCAGCTTGGGAAACTTCAGCTAAAGTAATTTCAAAATCCAGTTAACAGCTAATGGACAATCCCAAGCAGAACCACTTAATATCCAAAAAATAAAGAAAACCCCAACTTGAGTAATCCTTATATATTATAATTTGGTATTTCCTTTTTGGAACAAAATCTAACACAGTGACAGAAAATAAACATCCTTTTCAAGAATGCATTGCTTCTCAGTCCCCTTGTGTCACCAAGAGGCAATCACCCCATTCTGTTCATATACCTACATCACCCCCTTAGATTGCTGGAGAATAATCTATTTGACAATCTCTTCTGTAACTTTGCTGGGTTTGGTATTAGGAAAAGAAAGTTAAATTTACATATCTCAAAATAACCCCTGTTGGATGCATCTTACAACTTTCCTTTTCCCTCCAGTACACATTACAGTCACTTTCCCTATGAAAAAAGCACACTATTGAATACAGTAGCAAAAGGATATCCTCACAACAGCTTTATCCAACCAAAGGAAAGTACTACATCATTCAGTTCCTAAGACACAATTCTAACAAGATTTAAAACACAATAGAAAATATAAAATTTAAGTTGTAAGTTGGACTTACCCGTGGGCTGGCAATGCACAGGAAGGATGGCAGCTCAGTCACCTGGCAGCACCGTACACATGAGGTAGCTGATCTCCTTCTATGTATGACATGATCTGAATGGCCAGTAACTGCTTTACAGTGGCTACTGAACACAAGGTTCTGAAAACAAAATTAAAATCAGAAAGTTACTCAGTCTTTAGAAAAACTCCTCTTAAATCTTGTGACCACCCATGAGAAAGACAGATGAACGCCATCCAACAAATACTTCTATTTGAAAAAGAAAGTTCTACACAACTTCTGCAGTGGCAATCTACAGGATCTGTGAGCAATTATCAGAACATTCAAATCCTGAAATGGTAAAATCAGAATACATGGTATTAATACTTGCTTTTACACTCAGTTGAAACCAGAAACAAGTTTTTCCTTCTTTGAACATTTTGACTTTAGCTTTCATAATAAGGAAGTATGGGTATATTCTAGTGGGTCTGATTTTCAAACTTTTTTGTAGCTACTCCTTTATGTACTCTAAAGCTCTGGTAAAACAAAATTTGGCAGAGAAAAACATCAAGACTCTAAATGAGACTGGATGAGTATCTTTGGATTTCTACTTTTTCCAACATTCTCCTCCTTTCTTGTGCAAAATGCCTCTAAATTTTATGCTGAAGATTTTCAAGGTGCTAGCATGGTTACTCACAGGTACAAACAAACCATCCCCTGGAGCTGGCTACAAGTGTATCAATGTCCTTTTGATACAGAAAAATGCATTGACCCCAAAGCAGGAGTGATGAGAAGAAACTGCATTTCAAAGGAGAGCTTTTTGTAGACACTCAACTCCACACAGAAAAATTACAGAATAAAAATTCTTTGCTTGTGTCATATATTATGGGGTTTTTTTTAATTGTTAATAGCTGTATCAAACAAATAAAATGCTTAGAGACTAAACTGTTTTTGCTATGAAGTTTTTAATCTGACTCTTCTGTATTTGTATCAACCAACTGCTCTATACTTTTAGGTTTAAATGGCTCCTATAGTATGCAGAGCATTATTCTGCATACTGCAGGAAACAAGCAACAAAAAGATAATCAAGCATTAAGAGGTATACACCTCTCACTGCCATAGGATCACAGGATGTGCCCTCCTCACAATTCTAGCAATTCACTTCAGTAAAATGTAAACTATCTAATGCTTTGGCATTGTTATGACCCAGATCCCAATGGACTGCATGCTACTTTTATTTCACTTAGCCTCTCAACTTCCTAAAATCCCAGTGTTTGAAGTTCTAAGCACCAGGTACATCATAGAAGCAGACATGGTGTATATCATGTCATATACTGGATATACATATTCATATATTTGACAAAAAATGCTAGAAAACATCCACAGCAGTATTCTATTATATATCATGAATTCCAGGTCCTTTGTATCTGCAGCAGTAGAGGCACTGGGCAAGATGCAGATGACTAGCAAATATGATTTGGAACCTGCTGACAAGGAAGAAAAACAATCTAGAAATACAATCAATCCTAGCATGTAAATAAGTCTTTCAGCTGCTACCAGTGTGACTTGTGGTCTGGAGCTGGCAAAAAGGAAGTTCATCCTCTGACTGAACATCTGCTCCTCTGTAAGGTAAGAGCAGAAAGAGCTGACAAGAGCCTTTCACTGACATTCATCAGGGATAAAAAGCACAGGTCAAAGCTTGGGCCACACTGGATGATGTGCAGTCATCCCAAAACCAGGCTCTTACTCAGCTAGCAATTCTTAATCAGCAATGCTTAATCAACAACTGCTTTATGTGCTCAGGCTTGTCCCAGCAGAGCTCCTTCTTGTTGGCCTTGCTCTCTCTGTTCATTAAGGTGCTGACCAGGATGAAAACAAACCCTCACCCCTGCACTCCAAGTTAGTTTTGTGATCCATTTCACCACCTGGTAAAACAGGCCATGTGCTGAGACAGCAGAGTGGGCCATACAAGGCTGGGTGTTCCTGGGTGTTCATAGCTGTGGATGACAGATGCAAATGCTGGCTTACTCATATGATGACCAGAAAAAGTGGCAACAAAGACCAGTACTGCTACCAAAGAGGTGTCTCTCCCCATGACACAGTTGTGTCACTTCTGGTGTTAGTTTAATCCCCTGTCATACCCCTCCACAAGCATATTTAGCTGAACTTCTGATCAGAGAACAAATTCAGCTGACAGGAAAATAGGGAAGTGTTCTGTGGTCATGCAGAGATATTACAGTGCAAACGTACACCAGCAGAGGCAGGATTTAGTGGTTGGGAGTAACAAAAGGACAGCAAGGGTCAGAGAGGAAGAGTGACTTGTCTCTGAACCAGCAGGCTACTACACAAACTGAGAATAAATGCTTTAACTCAAAGTCTTCCCCAACCCTGTCCCAAATGCTGGGCATATGGATGATTTTACAACAAGGAATCAGCTCAGTATGCAGTCACAGAAGGTTTTCAGTAAGTTACAACAAGAATTAGTGTACTGACTGTGTGTGGCCTGGTTGTCAGAGATGTTCACTAACTTTATTTCCTGGAAAGTGAGAGTAAAAGAAAAGGATAGAGGAAGCTAGCAACTTGTAATTCCAAACCTATGCAAGTTTGTTACTTAATTCTCTTGTGGAAGCCAGTATTGAAGATGGCTTCAGACCATTTAGAAGAATGCAGAAAGACACGTAAAGAAAAACTACCAAGAAGGTATCAAAATAAGAGAAAAATAATATTTTTGTAAGCACACAGTATTCAAAGTAGTTCCCAGGCATTAATCTGGTTTTCAGCATTATGCTTTCTGTGTATAAATTATAAGCAGGTCACATAAACATCCCTGTCTGAATTCTCTGACATAGGCAGCCATTAAGTATTCATTAACAAAGCAGACACCAGATAGAACAGGGACAGCAGAAACCAACTTCCTTTCAGTGACACACATGGAAATAAGGTATAAGGTTTTATATACATGGGATAAGGTTACAGAACTGGAGACAGCCACAGCTCTGAAACAGATCACACACTTTGTTGTAGAAGCAAAGGGAAGGATTGTTAAAAACATATGAATCTACTTCTACTGCAACCATGCAATCCAAAATAAGTGTTGGAAGAGGCTTTCCTGTATTGCTAACAGAGCTGCACATAAATATGGGTGATACCAACTTCTTAAGCTTAACAACACTATTTTTTTAATATAAAGAAATTAGGAAAAGACTGAAAGAAGGGTTCATCTCAACAGATTATATTTTATACTAATTTAAATAATTGTATACATATTAATATACATGTTGTAGAGGTGGTGAGTAAGAGAAATGAAAAGACCTCGCACTGTTAAGGACTTCTGTGTTTACATGAAGAAACTCATACTATTTTTAGACAGACATTACCTTAATCAGAATTCATCAGAAAGATTAATTAAAAGTGCTTTTTTTTGTCTACTGACTTATTTTCATAGTTTGTCTCTTATATAGGAAATGTTCATCTGAGTAAGGAGAAGCCTTTCAAGATTTATATAATTTCCTTTTTCCTCTCTATCTCCCCTTTATCACTCCCTACGTGTTATTATCTTATGAAACCCTAGAGAAAGCATCAGGGAATTTTGCACTGAAAGTTTCTAGAATTTGGACTAAGATGAAAAAGTGAGTTCATTGTCACTTGCCACAATGCCTGCTGTTAAAAGATGGGGATGCAAAAGGCAATTTGTTTTTCAACTCTACCTCTGGTTTTGAGCTTTTTATTTTTTTGAGATGTACTGTATGTAAAATCAGATGCAAAATTACTGCAAACATTTTTTGAAGTGACTTTAGGTGGTAAGTTGTCCAATATGCAGGTCAGAAAACAGTTCTGTCTTAATTGTAGGCTTCAACTTCCTTTGGATTTACTGGGGTTATAAATGTGCTGTGCTGTCTTGAACACACTAATGAACTTTGCTCCTCAGTTTGCTCTTTTCTATGTGAAAGGTACTAATTATACTGGTCACTAGGTGACACCAGTCACAGCACTGAGGTACAAATAATGACTTTCTCAAAGAACAGAAATTATCTGGAGAAACCAAAGTATATGTTTAATAGACTTAAACATATGACTACTTCATGGTAAAGGTGGGTTCGTAGCCTATTTGAATACTTTATATTTCACTGTTAATTTGAAAACCTACATGCACATTTTCCACATCTTATATTTAATATCTACAATGTTAACTCACCATCTGTTCTTTAAGAAAATATAATGACTTTCATTTTAATATTTATACCCAAAGGCTATGTAAAAATCTACACTGTATTCCTACATATGTAAAAATGAATGCTACTTCTGGAAGGGTGTACAACTTCTGGTACCATTTTCCCCTCTCTCACAGTTAAGACTTCAGCATTTTTGATATGACCCAAGCTTTCCTTAACCATACCAATCAGAGGGAAGAGCTACAGTATAGTAGATTGTCAGCGTAGTGTCAGAAATAAGCATTATACATACAGGTGAGTGTAATCTTTAAAAAAAAACCTAACTGAAAGCAAATCCATATAGGATATTTTAGCAAGCTAGATACAGAAACACAGAATATGTAAAAACCAGCACAGGCAGAGTTAACCAACTTACACACTCAGCTGGCCTGCTCTTTTTTTGGTAACAAGCAGGACTCATTTTGTTGGCTTTGCTGTTAACACAGCAAAACATGACACCAAGCCCAAGGTTGGCTTCCTACTGCTTATGTGTCTTCAGTTTCACTTCCTCCACATGCTATTCAATTGAATTCAGGCTATCTTCTTTCCCCTGCCACACTCATGAACAGAAGCAATATTCCCTAGAGAAATTTGGCATGATGTCACTGTTTCAGAAAGGGTTTTTGTACTGCATATCTGCTACTGCCCCAAGATGCTTTCCTACTGTGATAGCACTTCTGTGAACTTACTTCCCAGTGAAATGAATCAGGGGAGGTTCAACATAAAAAACAAAACCTTCAGACACATCCCAGGCAAAAAATTAGAGAAAATAACCTTGCACTGCACAGTAAGATGAACATTTCTTAAGCAGAAGTGAATTTCAGAGGAGAAAGACACAATTGATAATAATGCCTGTCCTTCAACTCTGAAACACTGCTAGGCTCAAGTCTCTGCTTTTCCCAGTTGCTGCAACAATTTATTCAATTTAAGAAAAAAGTTGGTTTCAGTCAGAAAACAAGCATCGTACATGTAGAAGTACATTAGAAAAACTATTATGCTTACAAGTAGAATACATCCCTGACAACTCGTGAGTCTAGTTTCATTCCTTCAGTAACATTTTATGACTTTTATTTCAACTTATTTTTCATAGTGAATTTTGAAGTGTCACCACACAGAAGAATCAAACTATTTTTCTGTTCAGCACTCTGAACTTCACTATTTATGTCTAGTAAAGCATATAATAAAGTCATCCTGTTGCCAAGCTTGCTTTCCTGTTTTAAGGGTAGAAAAGGTTTTCATCATTTCCCTCGTGGGCATTTGCTACTGTCTCCTCAAGAGAGAAATTTTGCTTACCTGAAGCAAAGTGCAGCTGTGCAAGTTAGGGAAAGACAGTGGGAAATTTACATCAAGCAAGAAATCCCTGTTCCTCAGACACGACTCCTGCTGCTTCTCCCCTTCTGTTTCCATCCAGAAGCGCCTGTGATGGAGCCTGTAGGATGCCTTCAGAGACAGGAAAAGAGCTAACCATCTGAAACAAAAACAGCAGTTATGTTTATGCACTGCTTCATGAAAGAAAGGCTTGAGTGAATTTACACCATAAATCTATTTGACACGATTTTTTTTTAGAATTTCAGCTTTAGAGTGCCCTGATTTAAAGAAAATTTTGCTAGACATCTTCCAATTGTGTTACTCCTCTTTACACTTTTTCTAAGATGGCTTAACTGAATCTAAATGACTAAATCAGGATACACTTTGAAGCACTTGATTTAGAAGCTTAAAGCCCTAATTATCCACTGCCACTTAAAACTGCACTGACTTCTCTATAAACTGCTCCACATATAAATTATTCACAACTTGCACAACAAACACAGAATTAATCATAAAGATGACTGTCAGATCAAGAGAAACTTGCATTGTTATTGCAGCACAGATAAGAAATGGTAGTCCAAAATAACCACAACAACAAAAGAATATTACTTACAAACCCATAAGCAGAACACCTTTATTAAAAAAGACTTGCTGTTAATCTCAAATTTCTTACCATCACTACCTAGCTTCAGTCAAAGTACTGCCCATTGCAGAGTACCTCAACTTAAACAAATCACCTCCCTTTCCAATATAATACAGCTCACAGTGCTAAAAATCCACTATCCTAAGCCTACACCTTGGAATTCCATTCCATATTAAAAACAGGACATGTAGAAAGTAGACAACATAGCTTGGAGCTGAAGAACAACTATAACAGCACAAGCTTGTTCCACTCTAGACATTCCTGTAGTACTAGATAATGATGGATAATTGATAATATTAGGAGGCAAAGAAAATGCAGATTTACAGAGAGATGCCTCTAAATATCACCTGTGGTATTCCTGTAGCTACTAAATATGGAGAAAAGAAAGTTGTCCTCACCTGGCTAAATGTCCCTGATTCATGAGGTTTGCCATTTCTGCTGGAGAGACATCAATAAACCGGAGGAAAGAAAAACAGCTTTCTTCATTGATGCCTGTGTCACAGAAACACTGAAGTTAGGTGAACATATTTCAGACAGTCATTACTGAAAACAGTAAGCCAACTTCATCAATTCAAGGAATACATTATATGACATATAACATATCTTGGTGAATCTTCTTGAAATACTGAAAATGTAATACTAGTGTCACTCTTTCCTGACTACAGTGAACTTTCAGTTCATTTTCATCTGGGCAAGAGAATGGCATTTGCCAAGAAAGACAAATTTGTTCTAGGCCAGAAAACCATGCAGGTAGTAAAGGACATTAATTTCACCTGCTAAGAATCAACATGCAGTGTTCATGTTTGACATGTTGACAATCCAGCCAGATGGCTGATCAGAATACCCATACCTCAAGATGCCTGGGAAACCTGTGCCTTCTCACCAGCCAGTCAGTCAAACAGGCTGGAAAGTGATGTAGGAATTGATAGGGGAATGTGAGTATGGACATAAGGATGCAAAAAGTATGGTGAGGATGATGGATAAACTGCCAGGTGGGGAGCAAAAGAGATGTGTTCCACTGTTCAGAAAGAAAGCCTTTCAGGCCCACCCATGTGTCCCATATATCCGAATACTATTAAATTTATTTTATTTTCTAACTTCTACACAAAAATTATATTATCAAAATTATTTTTCTTTTATGGTAGTAGTGACTAAATAACTTGTCCATAGATTATTCTTCCAGTTGCTTCCATCCTTTCCTCATTCAGCAAGTGAAATATATGTACAAGTACAAATGCTACCACAAGTCTAACAAGCTCTAATCAGATTATCTCCACAGACTAACTGATCTGGCGTCTCAATCCTTCCCCTTAAATTAGAAATATTACAACATTACATGCAAGTGTGCAATCCAGCTTGCTTCCCAAGACTGCAAACCTACCCTTCCTATGGAAGAGAGACTGCTGGATGTGGTCTGGTGCAAATGGCGAAAGTAAAATCCGTAACCACCTGAAAATAAAAGCAACAAAACCAAAGTCACTAAGAAGGTATTAACACAGATAATGTTCAGTCACACAATCAGCAGAAAACCAGAGCTCAGTACTTCATTGTAAGTATTTCAGCAGTCTGGATATCTGGAATTGCATGGAGAAAAGCATCAGCAGACACTGAGACACACCATTGGTCTGGGATGGCATTTTGTGCTGTAAAACCATGAGTTTCATCTTCAAACATGGCTCTCATCTATGGCCATGACTATATGCAAACAAATCAGGAATTGCCATAGTCAGAGAAAAGAGTAAACTGCACTCAGGCAGCTTTCTTCATCCAAGGTAAACATTAAAAGCTGTCAAGACACTAGTAGATGCTCATGATGTGCCACGTTAAAACAGACAGCTTCTAATAGCTACAGGTACTAATAGCTTCCTAAACATGAGAATTTACTGAAGGGAAACCAGTTGTGGGCTTTTTTTTTTTTTAAGAACTTTTTAAAGCTTAATTCTATTACATATCATCAGCAACAACTCTAAATTCCTTTTCCTGACTTTCTTATTGAGTCAGATGCTTAACAGCTGAATGAACAAAAGAAAACTAGGAATGCATTGCTTAGCCAATGTCAATTAAATATATCAGGTAAGGGAGATAATTGGTACTTACAAAGCTAAGGTAAGTGTGAGGAGTAACACTAAATCTGCTAAGCTGGAGGGGAAGGAGAACACTTGCCTGTCCCGTGAGTGGTTAAAGACCCTGATCTGTCCATGCCGGTAGATGAACTTTGAAATCTGGTATGGCTTTAGGGAGATGTGAAATGGAGACCAAGTTTCTTGTCGCTCAAACAGCTCTGGATGATTGCACACCTGTAAGAAAAGACAGCATGTCTCAGAGGAATCAGTTTGGTCCAACACAGCATTTACAGACCAAATCAACTATGACTGCTGACCACTGAAAGTTTTACACTGATTAGTATGCCACAGTTATTTTAGTTTATCTACTCAAATTCCAACACTGCATCATATCCTTCCCTATTCACATGACAGCTATTGCCTCTTCTTCCCAAGTGAATTATTTCCTTTAACAACCAATTTGTAACCAAACCAGCTAGCAGATGCATGCACCATTCAGCTGATGCTCTTCTACTTCACTGCACTGCATCAGAAACACAACTGAACTGCATGCAAATTTGCATGCCAATGCCATTTTTTTTTAATATGGTGCTTTCTAGAAGCTGTATTTTAGTTCAGAGCTAGTTACACTTTTAAAAAACTCATTATTTAAAATAGTCTTACCTTCCTGAACTGCATGACTAGATTCATGAGACTACTAGTGGTGGTCTGTGCTTGCTGAGTAGTGCCCATTGAGGATTGCAGGAGGTCATCTATAGAGATTTTGTTTTTTAGAGCTTGGTACAACAGCTTCTGTCGACTTGTCTGCTGGCAGTACATAAGAATTTCAATCTGAAAAACAATAATGAAGATTTACCTTTTTTCTATCTGTGAGATGGAGGATGACCATATCGCTACATACAAAGCAGAGAAAACGTATCTCAAAGGAAATATAACTTTCTCCCAAAAATATAAATATAAGCAGTTGCATTCATATATGTATTTTAGGATACAGCATGGGATAGGTTCGTTTTGGAAGGCTTATGTAATGATGTGAGAGACTGACATTTACAAGTGTCTGAGCACAACTAAATCAACAGATAGATACAAAAGAAGACAGGAAAACATCTCATCAGCTGTAATAACAGCAGCTGATCAGGTTATAACAGGTGACAGGAGCCAACAACAAGTTCATCACATCAGAGTTTTCTGTGGGAAGTTCTAGTTGTAAAATTAGTAAGTGCATCAGAACAATCCTGGTATCCCCAGGTCAGCGGTCCCAAAACCTGAGGACATGCTGACCATGCTTAAGATCATCCACCTTTAATGAAGATCCTAACTTAAGTATGAATCTGCTGTTATGCATTTCTTGGTCTTTACAAGCAAACAAAAAGAATCCTGAATTCATTCCAAATCCTTCATAGAAGCAACTGGAGATATTAATCACCCAATCAAAGTTATATCAATCTCCTTCAATAAAAGTAGTGATAATTCTGTCAACGTAGTCAGCCTTTAAGACTTATAATTTTAACTGTTAACAAAATGTTTTCTCAGAAGAAAAAATTATTAATTAGGGGTTCTTCATTTACGTTCACATCTGATGAGACTGCTGCTATGTGGTGCCAAAAACTGAAGGTTTGTGAAAGGTCTACAATAAAATTTCAGGTATGCAGACTGACAGGCAAGTTTCCAAAAAAACAGATTAAAGAACACAATTATGACAGTAAAGTTGAAATACTCATTCCAGATAAGTACTTTTTCTCACCTTGTCTGACAGCTCATTTTCAACATCCTTCTTGATTCTTCTCAACATGAAAGGCTTCAAGATCATGTGCAAGCGGGACAGCTGATCTGAAATAAAGGGAATAGGGTAGAAGGAACAATTACCCCACCAAATAAGAAAACAGTGTTCTACTACAAACTAAGTCACTTACTACTCAGCCACTTCTTCCATATGAGTTCTTACAACCAAAGCTGGCATTTCTCTGTTGTTTTCCTTTTTTCTTAAGTGAGTCATGAGCTACACTGTTTAACTTATTGATCTACTACAAAGAATGAACTTCTAAAGCATTTTATGTGTTCTATATTCCCCTAGGCTGAGAATATGGCCTTAAATTCACCACTCACTATTAGTGAAAAGTTTCAAGTGACACATTAGTAATTCATGGAGAAACGATGACACTCCCAAAATCCTAGCATTACAAAACCACTGCACTGACAGGTGACTGCAGTCTTTATGACACCCTGTACAAACAAAGGTCTGGAGATTTGAGCAGCCTTACAGCCTTTACTTTTGTGCCAAGTTCCAACTGTTCTGTGTTCTAGTCTAATTACAAATTAGCTATTTTACCTATGTGGATTTTTCTGCATAATTACACTCTAAAATTTAAATGAAGATTTTTTTTTTTAAAGAACTATGGGTTTTTTCTGGTGTTCTAAAGAAGTTTAGTGCTTTGGGTCATATTTTTCTGTCTACAGCTTGTCACACACTCAGGAGATCTCCAAGGTGATCTACTCTGTAGAAACTAACAAATATTTAAAATGTTTGTTCTCCTGGTTTTGGGAAGGATGATGACTAAAGACAAGCAGGAAGCCAACATTTTCAATACATTTTTGTCTATTCATAACACATGCTATATTACAGTCAGAAAGAAGGTTTGACAAAACCATGGACAACAACCCATAACCTTCCAATTCCATTATGCAGTCTGTGCTTTAGAAGACATCTCTCATACATAAAAAAAAATAAATATCAAGTTTATCCATAAGTTGTTGGAAAAGACAACATACATTTAACATAAAAAAATACTTAAGTTACACAGTGTACTCACTCTCATCAATGGCAGATTTGTTCTCTGCATGGCTCTCTATGTCCTTAGAAAACCACTCATTGAACTCTTCATGGGAATCAAACAGTGTTGGCATGATAAAATGTAGCAGAGCCCACAGCTAAAAGAAAGGAGAAAACAGTACATAAGCAAAAGTCCCCCTACTAAGGACAAGGCAATTAGGGGTCTTAAACCCTTGCAGCTCTTTATGACCAAAATTACATGAGAAGTGGAAAAATTAAGCAAAAACTCCAACACATTCTCTTCCCTGAGCCAAATGCCAGATACATCAACTTAAAACATCATTAGAAAGCAGTAACAAACACAGCACAATTCTTTCAGCCAACAGCAGGAAGAGCCAGAAGAACTGGATTTCATCCTGTAATCTAAATATTACTGACAATAGGGTATCTTTTTCCAGTGTATGGTACACTTCCAAATTTTGCTTCCCAGAACTGATTCCATGTTTGCCAGGGGTTTGTTACAAACATGATACCACAGCCACACAAATACAACCTGTCGCTCAACTGTTCACATATATTTAGTGTATATTCCTGCTATAAAGTCCACTCTTAACAGCATTTAAATACCTCAGCCATTGTGTTCTGGATTGGGGTCCCAGTCAACAACAATCTATTTCGACACTGGAACTGTAGGAGAATCTTCCAACGAACACTAATGAACAAAATTAAGAAAAATAATTAAAACTATTTTTTGTAGGAGGATATTAAACATAAGGTATTTTAAGACCAGCTGCATTCAGTGACCTTCCCAAACGATTTTTGGAGGTCCCTGGGCAAAACAATCACAGCTACTCCCCAGTCTTTCACAGGATAATTATAGGAAATAGAAATATTTTACATAGTAAAAAGAAATGTGCGTAACTTAATTTTTTTTTCAAAGTATCATTTTAGTCACTGTTAATACAAATGCTTGAATACTAATAAAATCTCAGGTCTACTAATAAAATGGGCCATTGTGGCAGGAGTGCTGAGCTATACATTACAATCCTCTTAGAGGGGCAGTTTCATAAGAATGCTGAAGAGACAGACTTCAGTCTGAGTCTGCATCTCAAGCAGTCTTGAACTTACTGTGTCCAGTGGCAACCTGGGCAAAGGTTATGGGAAAGCAGCTACTGAAGACAGACAAATCTGTTACTTGAAAACAAGCAGAAAATCTTCTGGCACAGTTTTATGACAAAGATTTGGCTTTACTGCAGCTGACAGCATTCTCAGGGTTCTGACCTTCACCTGTGTCTGGGAAGTGCCACTTAAGAAGGAATCAAAATAATGCATTTCACAGAGCCAATATAAGCAATATGCACTAAAGACGACAGCCTGATCACTGGGCAGAATTCCGGGAGCAGTGAGGAAAGAAGTTGAACAGTGTCACAGAATCAGCCAGGTTGGAAAGAACCTCTGAGATCATCAAATCCAACCCTTGATCCACTACCGCTGCCGTTCCCAGCCCATGGCACTGAGTGCCACATCCATTTTTTTATTAAAAACTTCCAGGGACAGAGAATCCACCCCCTCTCTGGGCAGCCCATTCCAATGCCTGATTACCCTTCCTGTAAAAAATTTCTTCCTAGTATCTAACCTAAACCTCCCCTGGCACAACTTAAGTCCATGCCCTCTTGTCTTGCTGATAGTTGCCTGGGAAAAGAGCCCAACCCCCCCCTGGCTCCAGCCTCCTTTCAGGGAGTTGTAGAGAGCGATGAGGTCTCCCCTGAGCCTCCTCTTCTCCAGGCTGAACACCCCCAGCTCCCTCAGCCTCTCCTCACAGGACTTGTGCTGGATCCCTTCACCAGCCTGGTTGCCCTCCTTTGGACCTGCTCCAGGACCTCAATCTCCTTCCTGAACTGAGGGGCCCAGAACTGGACTCAGTACTCAAGGTGTGGCCTCAGCAGGGCTGAGTACAGAGGAAGAACACTTCAGTATTTCACACAAAACAGTATTTCACACTGTTTTGTTTAGCTGTCCTGTACTTCACATAAGTTTCTGCTCCACAATTACTTTTTAATTTCATTTTACTATTTGGAGAAGGAAAATCTAAATGCAAAAAAATGGTGTATCAATCCAGTGTCAGAGGTATAGAGATACGTGACTAGGTAAGACAATTAAAGAATCCTACATATGTCAATTTTAACGTCTACCAATTTGAGTAATCTTGATGTTTTCTTGATATCTTTTTAAGAGATTGATGCAGAAGCAAGATTTTGTTTCTGGTTAATTTATTACCTGGAGCTACTCTTGAGTGCTTGTGCTTCATCCAGCACCATATATTGCCACTTGACTCGCTGGAAATACTTCACATCCTGTACTACTAGCTGGTAACTGGTAATCACCACATGGAAAGGAGCATCCTGAGTATACAATGTCTTCTGTAACCATAAAATAAGAAAAAAAAACACACATAATGTAAACACATTACGAAATGTTCACTTGTGCATACTGTAATTTCAGCTCTCTGTTTCATAATTCTCATTATTAGTGCATTTTTCCCCAGAAGACTTTTAAGATTAATTACAGCATGGTTATTCAACTGGTGGACCTGGACTTCAGCCAATTTCAGATGCTTCTCAATATGCCAGACCAGAACCAAGCACTGAACTCTACACAAAATGCTGTTGCTAAATCAAGAACAACCTCAGAAGCCTGCAGTGATGATACACATGGGCCTCCTGATTTAGGCTACTCAATGGAATCAACAGTCCTTGACACTGAAACTTCCTCCTTTGTTTACAGAGCTCTTAATTTCTCAAACTGAATTCCATACTGCCCTGAACTGCCTGCAATGCATTGCTCTCCAGCACAAGAAAAGCCTTTTACCTCACTATCTTAATGAAAATGCTACTATGTGGATCAAGAAAAAGAACACCATATCTACACATCATTTGCATGGTGGGGTGTAGCAACAGCTTCTGGTTTACTCTTCACAAATAACAAAAATGATGAAAGCACATGGGCACGTTGGTATTACCTGACTCCAGAACTTCCTGATCACCTTTCTATCATGTGGGTTTCCCCAGTAAGGTAGCACCTGGAATAGTACAAAAGTAGAAAGACATTTTTAAATACCTGCTCTAGAATTTTATACTATGTATTTTAAAAAAATTAGAAAGACAAGACTTCTTTCTCCAGAACACCAAGAGAAATTAAACCTTTTAGCACAGAAGAAAAAATTGGAAAGCACTTAAAAAACTTAAGAGCATTCCAGGCAAAGGTTTCAAGCAACTTATGTCTAGTACAAAGGCTAGATCAAGGTACAGTGAGAATCTCAAAATGCCCAGTAGCAAGTTATACCTTATAATATTTTTTTTCTAAAAATTAAAAATGATACTTTGCTTCTGGCAGAAAGAGGTCTGCCCTCACCTGCTACAGATAACCCTAAAGGCCTGGTGTGCTGATTCTCCTATTTGACATTCCCAGATTTCCTGTTGTTTCTATTTCAGAACTTCCCCCGAAATCTAAGATAAAGTTCAAACACCTGGCCTGGATATATTCAATATAAGAATTATTAAAAGTAACCACTACTACCAGAGAAATCTGTTAATCCATTTATAGCTCAGAATTTCATGGGTCCTATTATGTCAAATACAAATCTTTGCAGTGCACAAAAACCCAATTAGTTAATAATACTGTACTGCCATCTTCTGTCTGATGAGAGGACTACACATCACTAAGACTGAAAGTGAGGAATCGAGGCTGTGGAAAGCCAGAAACACCTCCATGCTTGAAATTATATGCTCCAAATTTCAAAAGAGCCTTTAGTTAAATATTCTTCCAATTGTTCTGAGAGAAGGATGCTAGTAAAAAAACATCAGACATCCAAAAAGTAATTTGCCTCTTAGTTTATATATTCTGCCATGAACCTGAAGAAATTAATTCATGTGATTTACAGCAAAAATAATTGACTATATGCTTCTGTACAATTAAAGGCACTTCTGCATGATCAGAAGAGGGGAAAAAAACAAGTTGAAAAAGACAGATGCAAACCGCAAAGACCTAACAATCATATTTCTAGAAAACCTTTAAATAAATGTTCTTTTCCATGGATGAAATAAACACTATTACACAATAAACCTGAAGAACAACTATATAAAGATAGATTTTAAAAAAGAAAATTAAAAAATTATCTTTCTATAAGCATCCTGACTGCAGGTTGAAATGCATTATTCTATATTTTATTCATGACAAGCAGAAAGCACGAAGAGTTGCTTGCCTATTCTATACAATGAACTGATTAAACAAAATTAAGAGTAAAGCCAACTGCTGCAATGTTTTCTACTCCAGGTTTTTTAAGCAGGGCTCCTATAGTTACCAGCTATGCAAATAAAAATCTGGATTGCTTTTATGTTTTTCTTAAAGTAATTTCTCACCAACTTAAACATTTCTATTACTTCATCAGTTTCTTTGAAGTCTCAGTAATACCAATTTATCCCAAAATACAAGCCACTCCAATTATCCAGTATTGAACTATGTTTTAGCACTTCTCATAGAGAAACCTCAAATTATACACTACCATAACCAACATATGGTCTCATCAGGCATCTGGCAGAGCAAACAATTTGATAAAAGGCAAGTCCTTTAATCCTGCCCTACCCCATATCGAGGAATCAGGTATTATAGTAATACTTCCCAGTCCTTTCCTCCATCTTATTGATTAGCAAAGAGATTCAAACAATTAGACTGGATATTACTACTACACTGGCTACTTATAACTAGGTGTCTTTTACTATTCCTATATTTTCTCTGCAAAAATGAAATCAGATGTTTAAAAAAAACAAACTGATCAAAGGTTACTATGTTAACAACTCAAATATTTAAACTACAATCTACTCTTTGCAGATATAACTGGAAGCTTCTGACACTTTGCTCTATCTTTAATTCTAAAACTGTAGCACTGCTTCAGCAGCACATGTTATTTTCAAATCTTCCTTTGCAGAACTCCAATATCTTCCACTGGGAAACAGGGAAGCAGCTTGTTTTTCAGTGACTGATCATTCCTTGCTTTCTACCTTACTATGTTTTAACTATCACAATACATCTGAAGAATTTATTTTAATTTCTTCTCATCTTTTTGTTCTTACCTATTTATGCCTCATGCCTCTCCTTTTTCTTGTTTACCAGTTCTATTTTCCTTTCTGTAATAACAACTGCATTTTTTCTCCCTCTAAACTAAAGTTATGTTTTGTTCATGTACAATGTTATATTACCCAAACTGAAATGAAATGAATGAATTGAAACAAATGACTGAAAACACTGCTCTAAACAAAAAAACAGTCCATTAGACTGAAGTATCATTCTTGTATCTGCTGACAGGCCCACACAATAGAACTGAACATCCACTCTCTGCCCTGCTTCATTTCCTCACTGAAGATGTCTTCAAGCTGCTGCAAAATGAAAATCATGTAAATCAAGAAAGATTATTTTTAAGCTCTGGATAACTGAATGTTCCAAGATGAAAAAAAACATGAGGAAAAAATGAGGAATAAAGATCAGAATCAAGCCCATTACAGAGTTTCAGATTCCAAGATAATTAGGCATCCTGATGTGGCAAAGAACTCAGAAGAAAAAAAGAGTCTGCTTTTGAGAAAACAAACATGCTTATTACCTTAAACTTAGGTACAAATCTGGCAAATTCCTGGTGCCAGTTATTAAGAGTAGAAGCAGGCGAAATTATTAAAAAAGGTCCCCAGATGTTCTCTCTCTGAAATATACACATTAAAAAACAGAAATTCATTGAGGGAAGGGACAAAGAGACAGTTTGATACAGCTTTACAACTACTACCTTAACAGCAGCTACAGAAGACAGGGAACTTCATGCAACGCTACAAAATTTCCTCCCTGAAGAGCAGGGTGATGCAAAATCAAACAGAACAGATCTTAAGTTTAACTATGGCTTATTTCATAACAATTATTCAGAATGACCACTACTGTTTTAATCTGTCTTGCTCCTTTGTTCCTGGAAGCTGTCACCTTCACATAACTAACAACCCCTGTCATTTTGGGAAGGAAAAAGCTTCAGGTGGCTCTGGCAAGCTTTGGTCCATCACATCACATCACACTAGAATGCCCTCTGGTGAGTAACAAAGTTGGGTTATTAGTGTATTGGTTGTTACAACCCTGGCCTGCAGAACTGAAAGCCAGAAAGTGATAGTGCCCGTGAACTGGTATCAAAAGGAACATTAAAAAATTACACATAATTTGGTCACTATCACGACGAGTTCTGCTCTTGGTATCACATGGCTGGTATCTGCTATTGAAGTAAAGTAACTGGGTGCCAATCAAGACTTCTTTTTTTAATATTAAGCTAGCTCTTTCTTCATAAAGAAGTAAGCTCCTGTTGCTCTTTGTTCTGCTTGTCTGCTCTGGGACAAGAAATTATGCTTCCTGAAAAAGACCCACAAATATGGAAATCCATGCTGGTTGCCTTGAAGCTCAGAATTTGGGCTTCACTTCTACAGGTCTCTCCAATTTGTAGTCAGTAAACCATGAAGTGTACAACATGGTCTCTTACAGGTTTTGACAAATTGCAAGTGAAAAGCTATTACTCTGTGAATGAAAAGTCCATTTTTATTTATATATATACATACACACATCAGTATCTACATACACACACATCCTTTCAAAGGGTTAGCTTTAAAACTAAGGGAAATGCTCTTAAATGCCTTAGAAGACATTAAAGCTTTATAATCTAGAATTCATTTCAAACATATGAAATGTGTGCATCTTCTATCAAGAATACTGACCAGGAATGAGCTAGAATCCACCTACCTCAGCCAAATGTGCAAGGAGAGCAATACTTTGTACTGTTTTACCCAGACCCATTTCATCTGCCAGGATTCCATTGATGCCCTGCAAAAAAATCCATATATGAACACATTTTACCTTACAATGTTTTAATCCATACAGAACTAGAATTGTTGCCACTGAATTTAGTGGGAGTGTTTAGTTTCAGCGTTACCATTCTGAAACACCTTATTGTCTCCCACACTTTCCACAAAGAGATAATTTATCTCAGCTGCACTCATTTCTTGAGCTGCTTTTTTTGTCAGCCTGTCAGCACCTTACAATCACACTGTCAACTGGGTACTTACATATGGACAAGGCTGCTTGCAGCTTATCAGCTGACCAGAGCCTAAAACTCAACATGCAGCTCCGAGCAGCAAATTTCCTCAGTGTACAATCTAAGTGATAAGAGTTGTATAAACATCCACATAATGAATCTTGAACTTAACACCCCACTCAAAGTTGTTATTTCCTAATAATCAAGTATACTGGTAGGTGGTTTACATAATATTTGCCTTTCTTCTAAAGATACCACAGACTTCATGCACAGTCTATTTTTAAAACCATTACTTTTTTGGACCAAATTTCTAAGATTTAAGTAATCCCAGAAGTGTAAAAAATATGCAAGATGTACTAAGATACCTGCTCATAGAGGTTGGCCAGCCAATTCATGCCTTTCAGTTGGTAACCTTTCAGTTTTCCATTGAAAATAGTAGGCTGTGGAATATCTTCTCCTGCACGGATAGATGGGTTTGCTAAACTGTAGCTCTCTCCAAAGCCAGTACCAGACTTGTTTGCAGCCCTTAAAGCAGCTGCCCGACTCTCCTTCGCATCTTCATCAAATGATCTGGTCTAAACAAGAAGAGAAAAGTATGTGTAAGATTAACATATTAATTTATCAAGAAACTGTGGAGGAAAAAGCCTTACACTTTATATTAAGACACGGGATGTCTCCCAGAAACTAACTGAAAATAAGCCTGCATCTATAGCCCATATCTTCATACTCTTTTTTATCTGTGTGTTTTTATCAATACAAAGTGGCAATGGAATTAATTCAGATATGGCAGCCAGGATTAAACAAACCTACTTGACAGGGTTGCTAAGGAAGATCCTGGTTCAGTGGCCTTTACCAACTACTTTTTCTCTTCAATTTGATGGATCCAAAAAATACATACCCGAGCCTGATGGATCTGGTAAGCATCCTCAGCATTCTTCAGAGCTTGGGCCTTGTAATAGTTACTATCTGAAAACAATTATTTCCATGTTAGAGCTCTGCAGCAGTAACCACCCAATGAACACATAGGTAAATTTCAGTAATTATGGCAGTGCTTCTTACAGAGAAAGTTTTTGTGCTTGAAATAGTAAGCTTGCACAATAATGTGCAGAGTACAGTGAATTTTCAAACACCACAGAGGAAGTATTGTAGATGAATCACTTACCATAATCTTCTTGGGTGATGTTGACCACTACTCCTCCACCAATATCAATCTGCCTTTGGGTAGAGCTGTCTTCCAGTTTCCGTAGGATTTCCTCCTGTATTCCATCATGTCCAATGTCTCGTTTACGACTCATAAAATGGGCATATAATTCAGTTTGGGTGATCAAGAAGTTAAGTTTTCTCTGCTGCCTCTTAGCCTAAGAAAAGAATGTTTAAAAAACAGAGGATGGGGGGAAAAAGCAGGACAAAGGTTTACTATTTAAAAAAAAAAATAAAGAAAAAACTTTTACTCTAATAAACTATCTAGGTTGTATTATGCACATCACTGGGTTATCAAAATCTGAGAATGCTGGCTGCACAGAACAGCACTAACAGCCACAAACACCTATATTAAAATGTAAGTATGTTGTAAATGAAAAGTTTTTAATCATGGCAAAGAACACTCTAATCTCATAAAACTTTACCCTGAAAAATTAAGATTGACAAAAGACCCAGCACTGTAGTACCACAGTAAAAGACTTGAACAGTTAAAAAAAACCTCACATGGCAATCTAACTCAAATATTCTGTTATTTACTAGTAAAGAGAATTATGGTAGAAATGCATAAGTAATACAGTTGGGATATTATCATGGCTCTGGGTTCAGAAAGACATTGCTTTTGTTCATTCTTTGCTTTTGGTTAAAAAATGCTATAGTTAGAAGTTGTCTAAGTCAGCTGAAACCTTCACAAAATGCTTATGAACTTGCAAAAATGAAAGGAACACAATAAATAAAAGCCTAATTTGAGCATAAAACTATATAAATATAAGCCATAAGATTCAACCTCAGCTCATTACCCCACATGGAAGAGAACTACCATAAAACCACCAGAGAGCTTTGACAAGAAAGCTCTTTCTTAAATTCAACACTTACTACTCTCTAAGGGAGTCCATAAAGCTGTTACTTGGCCAACAAAAAAGCAATCACAGAAAAATACCATGAGACATATATAAAATATGCTATCATTTTACACCAGGGGAAATATAGATATATTAAAAAAAGGTTCAATGTGAATGAAAAGGTGTCTTGCTTTCTAGATCCAGAATAATGAACAAACCATCACAAAAGCCTTACCTATGTGTCAGAAAAACTCTGCTTGTCTAATCCCTCCATTTCATTCACTTTTAAGGAATTTACCCACTTTGAAGGTGGGGTTTTTTGTCACATCAGAAGGTTCTTTTTAGTTCACATTATAAGAATTACATAAAAAATTTAAAAATAGCAGTAGAAACACACGGAATACCACAAAACAAACCACCTAACTGAATTTTGTTGCCTGTATCTAGAAACTCAAATGATCTGGACACTTCTCCAACAGCTTATTTATAAGCAATCTGTGTTTTTGCTGTACCTCTCTCATCTCTTCATCCAGCTTGCGCTGCTCAAGAGCCTCTTTCTCAGCTCGTTTGCGATGTTCTTTTTCCACCTTTTCATACTTTTTCCAGTAGAGAAGCATCTCCTTGGTAAGACGACGTGCTCGGGGAAGAGTTTCCTTACAGTTTTTCTGGGCCTGGATAGCAGCTCGACGCACCTCCCTCATGCACTGATGGGCAAGCTAGAGTGGAATTACAGAAGCAGTGGTAAAATGGCTGATTTGAGAGAAACAACATCAAATTTAAGTACAACCAAGACCAATCCTTCAGAAGAGAAAACTGTGAGGCTTTACTCAGCAATAATGCTTGCAATATGGCATGAGATAACTTGACCCTCCATCTTCCTGAGATGGTAGAGAAGACAAAACCTGAAAACAGTTTTAGCATAGCTTGGAATTTAAAGGATTGATTTGGTGGGTAGGTCCTTCAAAGGGACCGAGGAGACCAAAGCTCAAGGCTTGCCTGCAACACCAACACATGTATTCCAGACACTTTTCTGTGGTATCCATGCTTTCCCACTGTTTTAATAAGACTGCTACAATAGCAGTATTGGTGGAATACAATCTTATTCACATGATAATCCACTGAAAAGTGGGGGCGTACCCTACAATTTCCCTACCATCTCATGAAAAAGCACAATACAATGTAATTTTTGTTTCTAGTATAAATAAATTGTCATTGTCGTAACAGCCAAAATTGCTGGGTTTGATGTTTGTGACAGGGTTTTTTTTCCTCCACTAAAATCTGCACATCAACAATTCCAACACACAGATTTCAAATGACAAAACAAAATGAGAACAAAGGAAACAACAGTGGAATTTCAAATCTTCTAAGTCTTTTGCATCACTCACTTGCTAAAATGCAATTTGTGATACCTACAAACAATAATCACAGACTAGTTGCCCAGACATCACAAAAAAATCCACTCTTCTAGCTAAGGAGTTCCACAGGAAAAAGCCTACTTACAAAGTTTTTTAAGTATATACCTGCAGGTCCTGTTTTCTGAATCTCTTATACAGAAAATGCTCACTTTCTTGGTAATATATATAAGGAATGGAAAATTTCCTACATCATCTTGTCTCTGACGATTCTCAGCCATATACTTGATTGCCTTTTCATTAGCCATATAAATGAATCAGACACTTGAGTACAACACTTGAAAAATGATCAAAAAGCCATTTCCATGTCTTCCTAAGGGAAAGCCTTCTAGGTAGAACCAATCATCTACTGGGAGGTGTCCCTGCCCAAGTCAGGGGAGTTGGAACGAGGTGATGTTTAAGGTCCTTTCCAACCCTGAAAATTCTGTGATTCTAATAACACAACTCAAGAGAAGGCTCTTGATGAGGAGATAAATTCCTTTTGCAATTATTTGAGCAGAAAAATGTTCAATTTTTCATCTCATCTCCTATATATGTTTATGTAAATTAAATTTAGTATTACAATATCCCCTTTGAGCTTAAACCAGCAAATTCTAGCTAATGGATAGATGGGCAGCTCAAAAGCTGCATCCTGAAGTCATTAACTCATTGTATTAAAGATAAATTATGTACAAACTAAATCCTATGGAAGTCAAAAAGACGAACAGAAGTTCACATTGCCCATTTCACCTGTTCCTCATGAAACACCCAAAAAAATTGTAATCATTATAATAGTCAGTGTAAGAAACAGAAGTCAGACAAAAAGGTTTCTGTTTGCTTAGTACCTCCCCTGCCAGTAACAGTATAAAGCTAAACAACACTCACCTTTTTGCTGTTGGTTAGGAAAAGGTTGCGAGCTGAAGCTTTTTGTTTGTAAGCCTACAAAAGAATACCATCTTAAAATTAGTTAAAGGGTAATGGCTTCACACTATTTTACAATATTATTATCCAGTCTTCAGCAGATACATGTGCCAACCTCAGCCATATACACTCCTGTATAACTGGGTGCAAATACTGTAATTAGTTTTTTATTTTGACTGAAACAGCTTTTCATCCTTACTTAGTACACAAAGGTATTTTTTAACTCCTTAGGGACACAAGTAAGCAATCTTTTTTCAGGCTCATTTCTTTAATTACCACTATTGCAGAGCAGTGTTCTCCTATTCCACTGAAGTAAACAACAAAAATATCCACTGTTTTCTAAAGATGTTAAGAATTACTGCAGAACATTGTTCTGCATAGTTCATCACATGACCAAAATCAATCTTGTGAAAAAAGTAAGGTCTGTAACACTGCATGTATCCTTTGCCTGGCTTTTAAATTCATGAAGATGCTATCACTCATTTTCAACTTCTAGAATTCAAAGTCTCTTAACATTGAACTCCAAACAGCAAGTTCTAAGTTCCACTTTGATCACATCTCAGAAAAACAGCTACAGTGAACCAAGCTTGTATTTCAGCTGTGGCTGAATTTTGTCTTGTACATGATACAAAGACTGTTTCTGAAATAAGTTTCAAAAAGATGCATTTTACAGTGACCAAAATCCTTTCCTGTACTTTATGTAAGACCTAGGTAGTGGTTTGCTTTATGCTGGTATCCTGTAGATTAGCAAGAATACCTTCAAGAGTTTACTGTAATAGTCACAGAAAAGGCTCAGACAGCCAAATGAAAGCAGTGGCAAAGTACTGCATGATTCACTCAGGTATCACTGGTAACAAAAAATTCAAACTACTTGCTTATGGATTACAGAATATCAGTTTGGTAATTAATGACCAATTGAAAAATCAGGTCTTAAAACTTCACTCTGATTTCCCAAGCAACAACTCCTCACTAAATTAATTTTCTATTTAACTTTCTTGCCATCATCACTGGACTAGTGCCATTAGCCAAGCTCACCTTTGGCAACTCTTTTTTAACAATGCTAAGCCACACTTTCCGACGACGTGCATTAAGTTGCTCAATAGTCAGGTGCTTTTTCTTGGCCCCAGGTGGTGGTGTATCATGAGAAAACTTGGCAAAAACTTTGGTCTGATGATGGTGGTGCCGCGGTGACTCCTCTGAAGAGAGTTCCTCATCCCGTCTCCTCTTTTTCTTTACTTTTTTCAGCTTGCCTGCATGACAACAATGAACATAAAAATCTAATTTTTTTTTTTTTTTGAGATACATTTTGAGAGGTATATTCCCTCAGCAAGCTATCCTTGTCAATTTATGTGGGGAACCAATGAAAAAACAAACTTATCCATGTTTGCCATTTCTAGTACTAACCATTTATCATATTAGGTATTTCCTCCTTACTTTATAATGGAAAGATTTTCCTGTTTAATACAGTGGTGAAATACAATTTTTCCACCCAGGGAAACATGCTTTAGAAGTTAAAATGCCTGGAACCCACTGCAATATTTCTTATTTTGTCGTAAAAGTCTCCTTAAGACATGTAAAGGTAAGACATTTAGAGGTAACAATGTTAGCATTTGGTGGAATCACAAACCAAATGTCTCACCAGTTATAGCATGTTCTATGATGCATTACAAGGACCAGCTTTCAGAGGAAAATTATACTGATTTCAGATATTAAAAATATACTTTGTAAGTATGCAAAATCATGGATGCAGCAAGATCAGTGGAAGGAAAAAAAACCAAGACCACAGTCAAAGGAACTTGCAGAAAGACTGGAAGGAAGAAAGACCAAAATACCCCACTTAAAACACAGCTCAGACTTAAGTACTTGCACTAGAGAGACTTCACCTTACACTGACAGTTCATAGCCTTCTCTTCCTGCTTCCTTATAGCTTTACAGCTGCTGCCATCTCAACTGAGAAAGGAAACTGCACTTCCTGGCAAATATGAATCTGAGAAACTCCAGCTGAGAGGTTACAGAAGTAATTCTATATTACCTCACACTGAGTCATGAATTCTGAGTTCCCTATAATTTCCAGAAAATAAATCTTGACTCCCTATCATTTCTTGTTCATTAGAATTACATGTTCAGGAATAAAGGCGTTAGGAACAGGATAAGTTCTTACACTTTTCATGGAATTACTGTATTTTCAAACAAACTGAGTAAATGGACCACGATGCACAACTGGATTTATGCATTCCAAAGCAGTGGATAAATCTATAGGGATATTTAATTGAATAACTCATTATAGATTGAGAAGTCCACAAAGAAAATCTGAAGCCATAAACTCTCAAGTCAGATTCCCTTTTTTTTTTTTTTTTCCTTCCTTCACCCTAACTTTCTAGGAGCCAGAAGATAAAGAACAGTATTTTCTGACGATTTTTAATTCTACAGAACTGGGTATTTCCATGCAAAACCCTAAGGTTTTAAACATTTATGTTTATTCAAAGGAAATAATGCTAGAAAGAAATTTAGTCACAGCACCCACTTAGAAAAACAAGGTTAGTGACTTTACCTTTTAATTTTTTCTCTTCTTTAAACTTCTTTTTCTTGGGCCCTAGCAGGTGACGCTGCTGCTCATAGTAAGGATCATGTGTAGACAGCAATCCTGCACTGTAGTACTGATACTGCTGCAGCTGAAGTGGATGTAAACCAGCACAGTGATGGAAAACAGACACAGCAGATAACAGAGAAAACAGGTAAACAAATTCAGATTTTCATCATAAATAAGAAATAGGCAACAAGCACTTCTCCATATTTAGCATCCTAAGTGTAAACACTGCTCCAGAGGTAGCCTCCAAGTTCTACACAGGGAGTCAAATGCACTTGCTTAAGTAAGACAGAAAAAATGGGCAGTGAATCTTACACCTTCAAAAGATTCTGCTCTTTTTCCATATGGGTGCTGCCCAGCATGAGAGCACAATACATTAAGTGATCCAATCATGGACCTCCTGTTTTACTTGCATTCCCAAATCACATAAACAATCCAACATCAGCAAAACTAAACTTTGGGTTCTCCCCCTAACAACTGTATACTGCTAATCTGAAAAATACCCTAGTTATTTCCATTGGATATTGTTTCTCACTAATAATAAGAAATAAGTATTTGTACAAAATCTATCAAAGGTAAACCTGTGTCAAATTTGGTGTATAAATATCTATGCAGTTATGCAGTATTTCAAGATGTTAATAAAATCTCAGTTTTGAACTTAACCATCCCTGTGGGGAAATATTTCTCCACTCTTCTGGAGAAATTTCAAAAGAATGTGAGACAAGACAACAAATATTAATTTCAGACAAATACTCTGACCACAGAATAGGATCACTTAATTCATCAGATACTACCTCCTGGTGCAATTCAAACAAGCAATTAAAATAATTCCTGCTGAAGCCTTTACAGTTTGAAGAAATACATGAACAGCATCAGAGGAGTTGAGTTTGGTCTAGAGTTTGGTCTAATAATAAGAAAAATGCAGAAATGCAGCAGACTATTTTCTTGCAAGAGATGAAGAAGACGACTATAAGACGACAACTCAAAATTTAAAAAAAAATAGTAGAAAAAGAAAAAAAAAAGTAAGTAAAACCTCAAAGAACGAGAGAAATCAATATGGAAGAAAACTGGGACCTCCTTCTCAAGAAGGCAGACATTGCCTTGGTACTTGTCACCTAAGTGATGGTGCACATGTACTGCTTCAGGTTTAGATACACAATTTTAGTTTTGAAGAACAGCTACTACCCACTTAATTCACAGCACCCCAGTTTTCATACATACTATCCAAATCTTGAATTCTGTCTCCCTGTGCTTGCTCTAGTGACTTGGACTAACTGTTGTGGAAGCTATATATATAGCACACGTGCCAGTACTAGCTACATAAATTATTGACAGATTCTCCACATAAGGCACCAATAGCTTTTTGGCTTGTATAGGATTAATTAAATAAGCCTTGTCTAAAATGGATGTTAAAATTGTTCTAGTTTACCAAAGAGAAGGATATTTCTAGTCCATGAAATACTACAGTTTTTCAGAAAAATTCAAGAGCAGCTAAAGTAACACAGTTAAGGAAAAGTATAAAAATAAGGGAACTGTGAAAATTCTGGATTTTTACCTCTTTGTCTTTGCTGTATTTACTTTGATGAAGTTTTTTGTATTTGTGTAATCGCAGCATATTGTGAAGCTCCTCCCTTGAAAGAGAAAATTCTTCTTCCTCCTCTCCATCCTCATCACTTGGTGAATCTGTGTCACTGGAGTCATCACTCAGAAGGATACTCTAACAAGAATAAATGGAAACTAAATTAACAATCACAAGTCCCTGTACTGAATAATTTATTTATACAAAGCACTCTTTGAGCCTTTACCTATCAAAGGCTGCAGGTATGGCTTAACAGTAACACTTGATATGTACAGAGTGTCTTCCACCTCAAATGGAAGATAACTTTCCTGAGGTACAGTACTATGTAGCACTGAATCCAAAACACATTTTCTGATTTGGAGGAAGGTAGTTTTCTGTTACTTTAGTGATATTTAAGTAATTTGAGAATCCACTTGGTCTGTTTGTAGTTTTGGAACACTCTTTTCAGCAGTGAGAAAATCCAGGAAACCAGTAGGGGTACTTTGTGATGTAGATGGTTGCAGGTGCCCTCCTACCCCCCTTGTAGCTCACCCTGCTATTCTGCCACTTCTGTCTCCATCAGTGACCACAGATTTGGCTCTTGTCTGACTTCCTGACAACCTGTTTTTGCTACCTAAAGAAGGCCACAGTACAATGAAATGCAAAGATGGCATAAAGCCACCATTCCACTTTCTCCTTCCATCCTCATTTGGACCCTATATGTAGTCCATCTTTCAGACAAATTTTCAGCCAAGTCACCAAAATCCATTTAATATATTTCATAACAGCTCATTTTAATTTGAACAGTGTAATAAAATTACTTCAAGTTTCTGAATGTATACTCACTGTGAAAGTTAACTACAATGCTGCTGTTAACTACAACTGAAATGCCTACTGTCTGTTTTGCTACATGTCAAATACAATATTCCTTATCAACTGTTACATACTCTTCTTTCTTTCAATTTCCAGGATGAAAAGCCTCTGTAGATTGTATTTTCTGCTTTGGTAAGTCTTTGCTTAATGTAAAACAAAAAAAAATCCTTTATTCTTAGCATGGGACACTAACTCCAGTTACCTCAAAAAAAAAACCAGTGCAAACAAGTCAATATCCCTTTGGAGCCCTCTTTTCATCAACACAAGACATTACCACATCTCTCTATTACCTTATGCCTCTTTTTTCAGTCTAAGATTCTGCATCAATTAAATTGCATCATGTGATTTAGGGCAGTGCTTAAAACATACTAGTATAGCTACTCTCAGTAGTACATCTAAAGAAAAATTAAATTGACTATTCAGATACAAAAAAACCTACTGTAAAACTTACTGTATTTGGAAATTTTGTGATAATGCTGTGACCATTGCTCAACTTATTTTCTTGTTGCCACCTGCTTGCTTTCATGTTTCTACACCATAATATATATACAGGATGACAAGATCATTCACCACCATCTATAGGGTGTTATCTGGGACTCCCACATTTCATAATAGCTGCATTTCTTTCCAATATTCTTACCTTCAGCCACTTTCTGCTCTTCTTCAGTTTGGAGAAGTTATACAAGCTCCCTTTTTCAGACTTTGGTTCTGTTTAGAGAAAAGATTAAAATAATGTTCTTAAGAATCAATGCTTTCCCCAATTTATCACAAAGAAAACAGAGATTAAACCTAGTGCATGCCTACCTGGCTGCAGTACTCCATTTAGGGAATGTGTGTTCAGCATTCCAGAATTCCCTGCTCCAGAAGACTCCCCAAGCAAAGAGTTTGGAAGCTCTTCCTTAACTTGCATCAGGGGATCCCCAGATTGAGGCAGCAAGGGATTGTCATCCAATCCATCTTCACTTTCATCACTGCAAGATGATACACAGTACAGTTAAAGGAAAATACTCAAAAGAGGAGATGCTCATACAATTTTCTTACATGTAGACATTTGTCTACAGGCTTGAGAATTCAGATAGCTTCAGGTGTAATTTTACACATTTGAAATCACAGAATTCTTGTGGTTAGAAAAGACCCCTAAGATCACCCCATCCAACTGTCACTAGAGCATGGTGACATGGGGTTTTAAATACCTACAGGGATGGTGACTCCACCACCTCCTTGGGCAGCCTGCTCCAGTGCCTGACTGCTCTCTCAGTGAAAGAAATTATTCCTCATATCTAGTCTAAACCTGCCCTGATGCAACTTCAGCCCATTTCCTCTATCATTATTTACTTGAGAGAAGAGATGAACACCCAACTCCCTTGAACCTCCTTTCAGGTAGTTGTAGAGATCAATAATGTCTCCTCTCAGCCTCCTCTTCTCCAAATTAAACATTCCCAGTTCCCTCAGCCTCTCTTCATAAGACTTGTGCTCCAGACCCTTCACCAGCTTGTTTGCCCTTCTCTGAACTCTCTCCAGCACCTCAATGTCTTTCTGGTAGTGAGGTTCCCAGTACTGAACACAGTACTTCAGGTGCAGCCTCACCAATGGGGTGAGGGATATGATCACTTCCTTTCTCAGAATTTCTTCACGGAGAGGGTGATCAGACATTGGAATGGGCTGCCCAGGGAAGTAGTGGATTCTCCGTCCCTGGAGATATTTAAAAAGAGCCTGGATGTGGCACTCAGTGCCATGGGCTGGGAACCGCAGCGGGAGTGGATCAAGGGTTGGACTTGATGATCTCTGAGGTCCCTTCCAACCCAGCCCATTCTGTGATTCTATGATTCCCGATACAGGACAAGATGCTCTCAACCTTCTCAGTCACATGGGCATGTTGCCAGCTCATGTTCAGCCAGGTGTTGACCAGCACCCCCAAGGTCCATTTCTTCTGGGCAGCTTTCTAGCCACTCCTTCTCAAGCCTGCAGTGTTGCCTGGAATTGCTGTGACTGAAATGCATGACCTGACACTTGGCCTTGTTAAACCTCACACAACTGACCTCAGCCCACTGATTCAACCTATCCAGATCCCTCTGCAGAACCTTTCTTTCTACCCTCAAGCAGATCAACACTCCCACCCAACTTGGTGTCATCTGCAAACCTGCTAAGGAAGCATTCAATCCCTTTAATTCAGATCACTGAAAAAGCTACTGAACAAGACTGGCCCCAGAATTGAGCCCTGGGGAACACCACTGGGCCACCAACTAGATTTAATTCCATTGACTACAACTCCCTGGGCCCAGCCATGCAGCCAGCTTTTAACCCACCAAAGAGTACACCTGTCCATGCCATGAGCTATCAGCTTCTCTAGGAGAATGCTGTGTAAGACAATGTCAGAGGCTTTACTAAACTCCAGGTAGGCAATGTCCACAGCCTTTCCCTTGTGCACTAGGCAGGTCACCTGGGTGTGAAACAAGATGGGTCAAACAGAACCTGCTTTTCCTGAACCCATGCTGGCTGGGCCCAATCCCCTGGCTGTCCTGCATTTGCTATGTGAATGCACTCAAGATTAACTTCTCAATAATTTTTCCAGGCACTGAGGTCAGGCTGACTTGCCTGTGAAGGTAGGTTGGGGTTTTTTTTTCTGCAGGGGCCAGCCTGCTCAGTCTCACATCCAGGGAGTGACAGGGACCAGCCGTGCTTAGCTTCATGGGTCAAACACTCTGAGTGTTACAAAAACCCATGTGGCTTCCCAATATTGCTGCTGATAATTTCCTGTTAACCCCTCAGCAGTAGTTAATCATTAGATCAGCTTGCCTATGCTATCAACCTGCACCTTCAGACTTTAACTAGGTTTAAAATTAGAGAAATATGAACTAAGCAAAACATCTAGTATCAAAAAAATCCAAAGCAAAATATTGTTATCCTCAGCACTACTGAGGACTTCTCTACATGTGAGAAATATAAAGCTACACTTTTCTACTCCTTTTCTGGATCTTATTACATGGTTGTAAATATACTCATTATCTATTACCCATACAATTATCAATTCTGTAATTCTGTTCCAAAATACTGACGAAATTAAATGTAAATTGCTTTGGGAGAGAAATGTTCTTTGGTGATTCACTTCCTACTGTTACAACATATCTACGTGCAAATTCTGCATCTGATAATAGTCTTTGCACTTCACTCATGACTACAGGCGAGGTCCCTGAAAAGTCAAGTTGGAGCTTCTTTATCCTACTTTTTGTAGGCAAAGAAGTTTTGGCCATTCAGCTATGAAAAGAGTTTTAAAACATTGTGCTGATTTGCACCTGGGCAGGTAACACACTGAATTTTCAGTGTAAGCTAAGAAAAGCACAGTGCAAGATTTTTAACAGGGAAGAGTTTATAATGAGCAACTCACTATTAAACCCTTAATGTGGTGTTACCTAGTAACAATATAATGGAAATGTCTTACAAGGGTATTCCCAATGAAATGGGAAAGGGGTTTGGTACCTGGATATACTCCTGTTAAAGATGGCAGATGTCTGTCGTAAAAACTGATCCAGTTGCAGAGCTTTCTCCAGATATTGCAGATAAAGGGGTTTTGCCAGCTCTGAGCTGCTGCCATCCTCCTTGGCTCCCAACTCTGAGGCCATAGAACAAACTTCTCGTCATGCACAGGCACCACTGAACACAGAGCTGTTAAGAAAAAACAACAGTCATCATCACCACCACCTCTGAAAGGACCCAACTCAGTGAGCAGTTTAATCTCCTGCATGCTACACTAGGTGCAAGCATTTCACATAAAGCTTAGGTTGCAATTAATAGGTATCTCAAACATAAATTCACACTAAACTTTCCACCACAATATCACCCTAGCCAAAACTGAGATTCTTTGTTTCCTCTTTTATGACTTTGCAGATGGATGCTGTTTAATAGGAATGAGCACTGCACGGGTCTACAATGATAATCCAAGAGGTGACACAGAAATGCAAAGTACAACAAAGCCAGTCCTTGAACATATAAAACTTTCATCACTATTAAAGATAACATGCTTCACTCTGAACAGAGGGCAGCCATGTAATATCCAAGTTGAAGGAAATCAATTAAATTATTATTAAGTAGAACCACATATATAAACTACTCCAAAAGGGAAGAACTACTGAAAATATTCTTCTTCTGTTGTTTTTACCATTCAGTTCACAGCTGTTGTCTATAAAATTATTTTAAGACCCCTCCTTTCCTTTAATGCAATGCTCTCCTACAGCACTCTGAACACAGCTCCCACCTGCTGATAATCAAGCTACAAATACATGACAAAAAAAAAAATCTTCCACTCTAAAATTCAACTATCTTTATTAAAGAAGTAACACATAATTAGCAACTTATTACATACTTTTTATATTCATAATTTGAGAACGTACTCTAAGCTTTATGTTTTTCAACTAGTAAACCTAGCCTGTGTGATTTTCATTTTTTGTTCTCAGGATTTTAGATGCTTAAAAAAGAAAACACATCCCCCCTGCAATATTTGCATGATACACACTTGAAAAACAAAGCTATCAAAACATATTATTGCTCTATCAAATGCATTCTATTTTCCTTCAACTACAGAAGATGTCAAAATGACTGTTACAATAACAAGTCTGTCAACTGGAAGTTTAATTTTCTTCAATTACAAAAGATGTCATTGTTACATCACTTGTTACAGTAATGGGTAAGGTTATTTTAAATTATTTCTAAAGCCACAGTTGTTAGTACAAAACCAAAAGTGCTGCCAATGCCCTACATACAATAACATTTATTAACAAATAAATGCCTTAAGCTTTTGCTTCTGGTGGAAGAAAAAAAAATCTCAGCTTGTGAAAGACCTCAATTAATTGCTCTTCTGAAGGATACTTCTGATGTCTATCACTTCTTAAAAATATTACAAAGCCTGAAGCAAATTTGACATTTATTTCCTGCAAGACATTTGTTAATTTATTAAAACATTAATGACTAAATTGTTTTAAGTATATATAAGGGAAGACATAAGCTGAGTATCTGGTCTGCAGATTGTTCTCTATTCATGTATACAGTCCAAAAACCAGCATTTAACTTTTTCCAAATCTTTTACCCTCAAAAAATACAGAACAAATTCAGATTCAGTTACAAAAACTATCAGCAATTACCACCTTGAAATTAATGACCACGGTTGAGTAAGAACAAATTTTATTTCTTAATAAACACCTACTCTTTAACATCTTTACACATACAGAATAAACAAACAGCGTGCCACAAACTGTTAGACAGGGTAGGTGCCCTGATTTAAAAATTATTTTTAGACTGAAGCTATTTAAGGTCAGCCTTCTATATGCTGATCTTCATACACCTAACAGAAACTGAATTATGACCTCTGTTACCAAATGCCTATTTCCAGCAGAAGTTAATAGACAGAACAGAACACCTGAAAGCTTCTCTACAATAAAGGTGTTAAGACACATGTGGATGAAAGGTTTTTTAAAAACATTTCTTAACAGCCATCTGAAAAAAGCCAACATAAAATGAAGATCTGTCTTCCAAGAGACAGAGCCATGAAGAAAGTAAAGGGGTTTAAAAAAGGGGGTTAGAACTTCTTCCTAATATCTTCATCATGAGGGTTGTGAAATACCTGCCCAGAGGAAGCCCCATCCCTGGAATTTTGTAAGGCCAGGCTGGACAGGGCTCTGAGCAACCTGATCTGGTGGGAGGTGATCCTGCCCATGGCAGGGGGTTGGAACTGGGTAATATTAAAGGTCCCTTCCAACCCTGAAAATTCTGTGATTCTAAAACAAGTGGAAACCTGAAACTTGTGTCTCTGATGGAAGAAATCACTCAGGACGTAGAAAAGTACACCAAGAAGGTAAACATTTTTCTTTTTCAATTCACTAATAAAATGATATAGGAACAAGACTGAATCCCCACCATACCAGGAAAAGTATGGTGATCACTTTTATCACTCCAAATGTATCTGTTAACAAGACCACATTTTGTTAAAACACACGATTATTTTACTTCTCCAGAAAAAATGCCATGTGCAAGCCTTGTTTGATGATTTTACTCAGAAATACAAGGCATCTCCCCCCTGTTTGCTCTTTGCAGAAAACCACCTCCCCAAAACTCAACGTCTAGTGGCACTGCCTGCCCTTGAGGCATTGCCTGAAAGAAATGTGTCCCAAGGCTCAGAGAGAACACAGGGCACTCTGAGGAAGCTAACAAACTAAATGTACTCTTCTGCACCCCAATGAGCCTTTTCCTCACAAAACTACACAAGCTTAACAGCAAAATAAAGGAAAATAATTAAGGCAGATTTGAGGTTAACTTTTTAATTGAAGGACAGCAAGCAGGCCAGAGGCAAACACAATCATATTCCTCATCTAAAATGAGTAACTGGATGCTTTTCTAGCTGACCAGATCCACCTGCCTGAGCCAACCTAAGTGGGTCCAGACTGGATCAGCACCTCTCCTCCACTTATCCACAGTTTTTTCAGGTACCCATGTTCTCAGATATTACTTCCCAGGTTAGGAAACCTTACATTTCGACATTTAATAAAGTCCTCCTTGTGGTGACAGAGTGTAAGTACATGCATTCTACCTGCAGAAAAACACAAGCTTTTACTTGTCTTCCTATTTTAAATATCCCAAAAGGCTCCTGTACATACAAAGTTAATTTCTCTTGTTCTCAAAACAGTTACTTGTCTGTATCCAACCTACCAAATTAACAAATAAACACAGGGGAGCTTTGCAATATTCTTAAACTTATTAACAATGTTTACATGAAATTCAGTAAGTGTAACACGGGCATACTGAATAGAGAATAGCCCAGCCATTGAATTCAGCCTTTCATTTATTTATATGCTAAGTCACACAGTGCTTCTCTGCTGATTGAAGTAATAATACAGCAAGCCAGTTTGATACAAGCCACACAGATACTTTTTAATTTTCTTTTATTTTGTTCCTATACTAGGCTTTAACAAACCCAAAGATTTAAAAAAACTTCTTGAATACTGAAAGCAAAAAAGATGGGGAAAAAAAAGTGAGAGGCAACCTACTAGAGTAGGTAACAGTGCTCAGGACATCAACAAGACACAGCTTCAGTGGATTTACATGGTGATGACATTCATTCCATTTCACCATTTTTTAAACAAATCTATCCTTTTTTCTACTCAGCTTAAGGAAGACTGCAGAAACACATGGTTTTGAAATGTTTTAATTATTGATGGCACTATTTAGATAAATACTGGTTTTACAGGTCGTAAAATGACTGGATGCTGCTGAGAAATCTTTCTGCCATCACAGCTCTCTTACTGATACATGCCAGTTGTATGTCAAGTTTCAGCATCAAGTCCAAAAGTTGTTTGCCTTCTCCCTTCATCTCCCCTGAAGCTGCAACAGTTTCAAAAATTGCCATCTGGAAATAAACAGCTGCTGCCCTGCCTGGCTGGCACTTTGAATCCTCTAACCTTACTTAATCAGAAGCTCACACTGAAACCATTTAATTTTATCTTGTGTCCCTTTGAATTATTAAAAGCACAAATAAAATGCCATCAGCAGGATCCTAGTTATATATATATACCAATTTCATACATATAACCTTCATAATGATACATATATTTTTAACAATCTAAGTTCAGTTCTTAAGAAATGTTCCTTGTCCCATTTTTAATCACATTGCTTAGGTCACTGTTAGCACAAGTGTGGGGATTTTTCACTCACTCTTTTTTTCAGGTCTGCCCATTACAACACTTAGGCAGTAAGTAAACACCCAGCACTGGAGAAGAATCCTCCAAAGATGTTGTAGAGAACAGTTACGCTTTATAACAAGGTTTCTAAGTTTTTTACTCAGCCAGTAGCACCAACCAAGTTGAAAATAAAACATTCTCAGCAAGCAGTTATCTTTGAAAGTAGATTCTCCTAGTTTAAACAAATATCCATGTGTTACTTCTAAGTGACATCCAACAGCTTTTTGCTACCAATATCAAAGTAAAGCAGAAGCTCCACAGGTGCAAATGCCCAGTCTGGCACTTGTGCCTAGCTGCAAGCTAAAAAGAATTTGCTTTTGTACAGCTGTTAGATACAGTACTTTTTCTTTCAGAAGTCTCTTTTTCCCTCCCCCCCCCCCTTTCAGTTGCCTGGAACCTCTACATGTCAGGTAAGGCCCAGAGGATTACTCTTTCTTCTCTTTATGCCTAAGACTCACATCAAACATTACAGTAAATAAGGGTAACAAGGAAACTCCCAGCTGAAGGCACACAGGCCAAGACAAGCTGCATGGAGGTGTAAGGTACAAAGCAGCAGCTAATCCACAGAAGCCCTTCTCAGCCTAGGACAAATTCATGGCAAATCAGGCAGGTAAAACTAACTCAAATGTCTAAGTGCCTGCATACAAAGCCTTCCCAGCTGGCAGATGAACACTGATTTGTTCCAGCATTTCAGCCCACATGAGTTTCTTACCTTTCCTCTATCCAAGTGTTAGCACACTGACAAAATATTTAAGTAGACAAAACCTCAAAATCCCAGTTTACACACTGGAAGTTATGTATTCCTCATATCCCAATGTACAGCACTGGAAGTGTTATCCTTAAATCAGGATTAAAAACTGGGAGAATGAATCCAACCTTTGCCCTGCCTCAGGTCCCTCATAATGTAAGCAATTTCTATTTTGTTTTTTTTCCCCCCACACAGAGTCTTCTTGTGCTTTGCATTTTGGCAACCTAATAAGAGAGATTTTTCCCCAGACTGATAGGAACACCTGAGATACTTTCCAAGAAACTTTCAATCGAGATAAAAGAACTCCCATCAGAAAAACAGAATACTGTTAAGAACTTCCTGCTGTAATGTCTCCAGAATAGCCCCTGACACAAACCTACAAACCCACACAGAAGATTAAATCAAAATCTATACAGAAAACTTGTATTAGCACAGTAACACAGGCTAGATATATTATTGACAGGTTTCTTTAAAATCATGTAATCTCTAATACAGACAGCTGTGGTGGCATAAAAAACCTGAAGAGGTATGTTGCTTGGAGGAGAGTTACAAGCTCTTCCTTCCCCTCTCATATTTCAGCTTGAGTTGATAAACATAAAGTTACACTGACAACCACTTTCTAGGGTAGAGGATATGCCAGGTCTTAAAGAACATAATCCCCATAGTGTCTTTTCATAACAGCCTTAAATATAACTTTGATACATAAGAAAATATTGCTTAAAATAAACAAAAAAACAAAAAACCAACAACAACAAAAAAAAACCTGCTAGGAAGATATTTAATACAAACCTAAAGCCCCAAGTCTTCACTAAACGAAAGCTGAATGAATAAAATATGTGTATGTACTACTGAAGTGTAAGCTCACAACACGTCAGATGGAAATTAAATATAAGCCATTTTAATTGCTTTTCTGGGTAATGAAATCTAATTAAAACTAGATGCTGGCCTGTATATAGTACTTGGATGCTTTGCTTTTCTGGTAAGATTTTATATTGTTTTCTGGGGAATGAGACAGCATTTCACAGATCTCTGTTCCACCTTTTAATTGCTTTTAAATATAGAAGAGCACCAAGTGGGGCAAAGGTGCTGAATCCCCTACTTGTGAAAATAACAGTTACAGATAGGGCCTAATTTATTATTTTCAAAAAAAAAAAAACAAAAAACAAAAAACCAACACTATAGAGTGCTACAAAATATTATTAGAAGCATACACTAAAAAAGAACGGAATACCTGAAAATATATAAATTGGCATGTTGCACCTCTACTTCCCTCTTTAAATTAGCAGAAGAAGAAACCTAAGTATTAGCTGTTGAATGAGTCTAACTCTTGTCCCAAAAGGGCAGGTTACAATATTTATGGAGATCTCTGATGAGAGATGCATCCATCCTCTCTGCTCTACATAACAGCACTCAGTGCTCACACATTGCCATAGCTTCACTCCTCTCTCCATGTACTAAAAATACAAACTGCTTGGACATTTTCAGTTATGTTCTGGTTTTACTCCCTCTGTGAAAAGAGAACTAAGTCCAAGAAAGCTTTAAGCTGACCATTTGCTATTTGTCACCTAAAACAGCATCTAATTTATCTCACCAAATAGCATGCTTACTACAAGACTTAGAGCTTATCACGTTATACCCAAATGGAACAAAATGCACTCATTTATACAGTTAAGTAATACAAGAGTGTGCTTCAAACAATATGTGTGATGGACTAGAAATTAATTACAGGAAATATCCTTAAATGTTGGGAAAAAGGTTCAAGCTACAGTTCTGTTTCTTGTACTTTTCCTGGCAGTATCTCACCAACCTCTTACCCATACACATTAAGGGAATGGCAACAGAAATAAGTAAATTCTGAATTATGTAAATTTAAAAAAGGTAAGGGTTGGTCACACAGAGGTGTTATCAGATGTGCTGTACAAATCTATACAGTAATTTGGTCATATGAGAGAAAATTAAGTTCTAATAATGCACATGAAGTCATTTCACTCTAAAAGAGGAACCTGACTAGCACCACTTTTTGCATGCAAAGAATAACCTGAAGTAAATTAAATTATTATTATCACCTACAACGCTGCTCAGCGTTGTGGAAACTGGCCACACAGTTCTGGGCCCCTCAGTTCAGGAAGGAGATTGAGGTCCTGGAGCAGGTCCAAAGGAGGGCAACCAGGCTGGGGAAGGGATCCAGCACAAGTCCTGTGAGGAAAGGCTGAGGGAGCTGGGGGTGTTCAGCCTGGAGAAGAGGAGGCTCAGGGGAGACCTCATCGCTCTCTACAACTCCCTGAAAGGAGGCTGGAGCCAGGGGGGGGTTGGGCTCCTTTCCCAGGCAACTTTCAACAAGACAAGAGGGCATGGTCTCAAGTTGTGCCAGGGGAGGTTTAGGTTGGATATTAGAAAGAATTTCTTCACGGAGAGGGTGATCAGCCATTGGAATGGGCTGCCCAGGGAAGTAGTGGATTCTCCGTCCCTGGAGATATTTAATAAAAAAATGGATGTGGCACTCAGTGCCATGGGCTGGGAACCATGAAGTTAGTGGATCAAGGGTTGGACTTGATGATCTCTGAGGTCCCTTCCAACCCAGCCCATTCTGTGATTCTATGAGGCTGAGGGAGCTGGGGGTGTTCAGCCTGGAGAAGAGGAGGCTCAGAGGAGACCTCATGGCTCTCTACAACTGTGCTGTTGTGGAAACTGGCCACACAGGGTCAGCAACATCTACTTCAGAAAACAAACGTATAACGCTACACAACACCATGGCAGAAATCCCATGAGCCTACGTGTTTGCAGTGTGACAGGATCACAGCTTTACCCACCGGTGCCCAGATGAACCTTAAACCATGTTTAACGTCCACCCAGCAAACAATTTTTCGGCAACGGCCCCGCAGGACCTTCCCGCAGCTGCCGGGGGCTCTGAGCCCAGAGGCGGGGAACCCCTCAGGCCCTCTCTGTACCGCCCAATGCCGGGCCGGGCCTCGCACTCCGCCGCAGCCTCCGCGTTATAACCGCACCATTGGTTGCATCATGCGGCCGCCGAGCAGACGGGAGCCTCCCGGGCCGGCACCTCCCGGTGAATCTCCTTTCCCTCGGTAGCCACGCAGCCTCAAGGCTCCGCTTTGACACTTCCCCCCCCCCTCCCTTCCCCCGAGGGTTCTTTTCCCCCCGGGATCTGCCCCGCGGCGGCAGGACGGAGCCTGGAAACCCACGAGACGCAGAAAACGCCGAGCGCTACCGGCAGCTCCGGCCTCACCGAACGCACCCCCCCCCTCCCCCGGTCCCGGTTCCCCCCGCCCCCCACACACGTGTGCCCGCAGGTGCACAGCGGAGCCCCCGCCCCTCCCCCGCACGGGGCCGCCGCGAAATCCCCCCCTCCCCCCCCGGTCCCTCTCCGCCATCTCCTCCTCCCCTTTCTCCTTCTCCCCCCCCCCCCAACGCCACAGCCTTCGGGGAGCCGGGGGGGTCCCCGGAGCCCGCTCGGCTCGGTGCGGGGGAGGGGCGGCTCCTGCGCCGGTATATCGGGGCGCATCCAGCGGGCAGGGCGGGGAAGGGGCCTGTCTCTTTAAGAAGAGGCCCGGCTGCTGCGGGCCGTCGCCGAGCTGAGGGGTGAAGCCGCGGCCTGCTGCCCCGGCAGAACCCCGCTACCGCCTCTCGTTGCCTTAGCCCGGCGTGTCCTTGCTCGGTCGCTGAGGCGGCTCACCTGGATAGCGGGCCCGGCTACGGCGTGGAGGCGGCGGGGGGCTGGGGGTGTCTCCTGGGCTCCTTCCCCCGTTCTCTCCACCCGGCCTCTCGCCCCGCGTTGCCGAGGCTGCCGCTGCCTGTCTCTTGCCGCGGGGCGCTCTCGACTCCTGCCTCGCCAAGATGGCGCCCGCGCTGCTGCTGAGGAGGAGGCGGCGGCTGCGGGCGCTGGGACGGCGGCGGCGGCCACTTTCGCTCACTGAGAGGAGAGGAGCAGGGACACGGGGAGCCATGGCGGGGGGGAGGAGAGGCGCCATGGCCAGGCCTGAACAATCGAGCTCCGCATTCCTTCCCGCCGCTCCGGTCGCCTTTCTGGGCCCCGCCGCCCCGTCGGTCTCGCCGTAGCAGCCGCTCCGCTTTTGCTCCCGCACCTCGGGGGCCGTCGCCACTCGCAGCCCGCGGGGGGTCGGCGCCCATCGATGCGCTCCGCGGGCCGATTGGTAGAGTCTGGCGCTGACGGAAATTGCCGAAGGGATTCGGCAGAAAGCGGCCGGGGAGAGCGAGCGAACGAGCGAGGGAGGGAGTCAGTCTCGCGCGAGGCGGGGCGGGGCGGGCTCTCGCGGGGCTGGCGCGAGGAGGCGGGTGCCTGCCGGAAGTTCGCCCCCTCTCGCCCTTGAGCCGCCGGAAGGGCTGCGGGGCGGGAGGCCGGGGGCCGCCTCAGCCTCGGCCTCTCCCGGGCGGGCGGAGGGGAGGCCCGGGATGTGTCCCCTTTTCCTCCCCACCACTTCAAACCGGGCAGCGGGCAGCGGGTGTGTGACCTGGCCGCCCCCGGGCCGGGGAGGAGTGTTGAGGGCGCTGGAAGAGGGGGTAGCGTGAGGGCTAACGGCAAAAAAAAAAAGGGGGGGAGGGGGTGCTGTGTGTGAGGAATCACAGGAGCTGGGGAAAAAACGGGCCTGAGCGTTAATGGTGAGGATGTGAACACAGCCCCGCTGTCTGCCCTCAGCCCTGGTGAGGCCACAGCTCGAGTCCTGTGTCCAGTTCTGGGCCCCTCAGTTCAGGAAGGAGATTGAGGTCCTGGAGCAGGTCCAAAGGAGGGCAACCAGGCTGGGGAAGGGATCCAGCACAAGTCCTGTGAGGAGAGGCTGAGGGAGCTGGGGGTGTTCAGCCTGGAGAAGAGGAGGCTCAGGGGAGACCTCATCGCTCTCTACAACTCCCTGAAAGGAGGCTGGAGCCAGGGGGGGTTGGGCTCTTTTCCCAGGCAACTATCAGCAAGACAAGAGGGCATGGTCTCAAGTTGTGCCAGGGGAGGTTTAGGTTAGATATTAGGAAGAAATTCTTTACAGAGAGGGTGATCAGGCATTGGAATGGGCTGCCCAGGGAAGTAGTGGATTCTCCATCCCTGGAGATATTTAAAAAGAGCCTGGATGTGGCACTCAGTGCCATGGGCTGGGAACCGCAGCGGGAGTGGATCAAGGGTTGGACTTGATGATCTCTGAGGTCCCTTCCAACCCAGCCCATTCTATGATTCTATGAGGTAGAGGCTTGGAGCAACTTTAAAAGAACGATTCATCCAGATCCTTCTCTGCCCAGACATTGGTGCTGCAGGACTGAGCTCTGTCCCAGCCCAGCACACTGAAAGTACAATGTAAAACTTCACTACAGGGTTGGCCTTAAATTGTTAGGGTACTGACATCCCTAGCTACAACCAGCAGTTACGCTGTGGTAAGAAAAGAGTAAGTGATTTTGTCATGGATTTCTACCAAGCTTGCAAAACAAGTAGTACGGAGCAGAATCTCACAGTCTGGGGATGATGAAATAAAAAATAAATTAACATTTTTCTCCTTTAAGAAAACTGTCAGTTTCATTCTTGTGCACAAGTAATGACTCAGTTCCAGTCTATTCTTCATGCTGTTCCCAAAAGAGACCAGGGGAAAGCTGCAGTCATGTTTACCCAGGAAAGTTTTGCTAATCAAAACAATGCAGTGGCCCAGATGTAATTACACTGTCAAGATCCTGCCTGGAAATCCTTATTATTATTATAATACAGTTCCCAGCCAGAGAGTGACTTCTCCTTAGAAGAGGCTGAGAATGCAGCAGTGCACTCTCTTCCCAAGAAAAGTGCCATTAACAATTTGTTTGTATCCTGCACAGGGACATCCAGAGCACTCTTCTACCAGAGCAGAAGATCTCAGACTCGATGCCCTCACATCCTACTTACTGTTCCCTCCCTACTTCCATTATCTGGAAATCCTGCCAGTTTCTTTCTCCATTAACAGGACTGGAGGGACCCAGATTATTTCAGTTGTGCAAATGTAAGTGCTCTTGTGCATTTCAGGAGAGCCTGCTTGTTCCACACCATACCTCACTGTTTTCTGACAGTGCAGCAGTCCTGGGAAGAATCTTGCTCCAGTGCTGGAGAGGTGCCAGTCCAGTACCAGCACCTTCTAGCAGACCGAATGGAACAGATCCAACTTCCCAATAAAAAGCTGTAAGACAAACTTGTCTCAAACCTGTTTTATTTTTTCTAAATTGAAGTGAGACAAAGGAACTACACAGTTTGATTACAGAATACTGTTAAGAGTTTAAAATGTAGGAAACGAACTGACAAAGGGAAAACCTTGTGAGTTTTTCTGCTGCTCCCAGAAATCAGCAAATCCTATCACTATTTTCCAAGAGAACTACTGAAATACTGCTGGTCTACTAACCTTTTGAAGAAGAAAAAAACCCCAACCAACCAAAAAAAAATCCAAAAACCAACCAAGCAAAAAACCCCCAACAAACCCCAACCTGTTTTCCCCTAGCAGTATTTAAAAGGAATGCACAGCTACACCATAGGCCTCTGTTTGCACCAATTTACATCCCGAGGGAAACAGCTCTGTCAGGAATTGGTTCATAACTCACATGGAGCTGTTGTGCCTCTTGGAACCTGCTGTTGCTGTTAACACATTTGCAGCCTGATGCTCAGGTTGTTCTGGACACTGACCATTCCCTCTTCCTCTCCCCTATTTCATCTTCATCATCAGTGACACAGCCAGGCACAACCCTGAGAACAAAACCTGCCTTATATTTGAATAGTGTGTTCCTCACCCTGGCTGAAGCATTTGAGTAGCAAGACTTGTAGTATTTTTTTATGTATTTAAATACATAAGTGTGCAGAAATCCAGAACTTCAAAGAATTTTAATTACACCTGTGCTTGCAAATCAAACACAGTGACATGCCAGAAAGTTCCAAGACTCAGGCATGTCACATTTGTCATGTGACACTGCAGTGCTATCAATTGGAGGAGCTTTACTTTTAGCAAATAGTAGCCAAAACAAGTATACAGGTTTTTGCCTTTCTAATTTTGCTTGTGGGGGAATGCTATACATATTTTAAACTAATTTGCCTGCTTTCCCCCCCTTCATACACACTTGTCCATATACACACCACATTAATGTTATGCAGCCTTACCTATAGGAGTTTGATATAGCAGTGCTGATACACAACAGTAGCACACAACTTCTGGCAGGCAACTTCTCAGCTAAAATAACTGACTTGGCAGAAAAGTCCTTTCATTAGTACAGCTCTTCACTGCTTTTGCCAGTATAGTGGTTATTTAGGGTGTGAAGGGTCTTATCTGTATATAAACTAAGCCCACATGGGTTGGCCAGAAGATTTTTTTAATTTTTCCAAGCAAATTCCTTCTAATCTCAATGAACTGGCATCTTAGAAGCTCCTCTGTTTCCATGTCTGGGTTGGATGCAAGTTTTACATACCTGCAACAGGTAACCAAAAAACTAATACAATTTAAGACATTGATCTGATAACAATGTAAGAAAAAACCCAAACTATTTTAAAATTAAAAATAGCTCTTGAAAAAAATGGATCCCCAAAACAGACCTCAAGCAAAACAGAAAGAATTTACTTTGAAAGAAAGGACATTATTGTTTCTATTCAACAATGGGTTTACCTGTCACTGTAAATAAAGGAGCTTTTGTTGACACTTCTGTATGGGGAACAGCCCCTTTCTTCATTTGGACATCTTAAAATATCCAGTCTAAGCTCTCCAAGTTGCTTCTATCAAATTTTTACAGCCAGCCTAAGATTGGTATAAGGTTCTTCCACAGATGTTACACTTGATTTTGATTTTCAAGCTCTTCTTGACAAAGTACATTCTGAATGTAGAAGGATGTCATTTGAGACACAGCTTTATTTGTGGGAAAGCAATCGCTGTCATCTCTGCAGTTTCCATCTTTCTGTGGATCACTTTTCTCTTTTAATTCTATGACTGGTCTGATCAAAAGACCATCTTCATTCATTCTGTAGTCTTTTATTGCTTTCTTCTGTCTCTGCTTCTGGATGTCTGCCAGCTGACGCAGCTCCTCTGGCAGCTCCATGCAAGTGGGCTGATAAGGAAAAAAGAAAAGAAACAGAAAAGAAATCAAAACAATATATATGTACACACACGTTCTGCTTGTGTTAGTACCAGATAAGAGCTCCCTCTTATAATTAGGCAATGGAACAGAACAATCATCTCTTGTTAGATCTGTGGAATGTATCAACTACTTGCTTACACAAACAATACTGCAGAGAAGAGTTCCCTTCCCTCTCTTTCTTTTGAAGGAAAACTAAATGGAAAAATATTAGACTTGCATTTATTGTTTACTCCTTTGATATGAAGATGTTCCAGATTGAAGTGGTACTTCACATACAGGATTTAAATGTCTCCTGAAACACCTTCTGCATTATGAAATTGTTGTAAATACCAAAAAGAGGCATAACCAGTTCATGTTTGCTTGTAAGAGCAAAGGCAGCTTTCCCAGCTTTTCATTAGAAATCATGGTATTCTGTCCTGTGAGTTAGAAAACCCCTATGTGGAAAAAGTCAACATAATTAACAAATCAACAAAACAGCTGCTTAGAACGTACATTAAAGGAGATACACCCCTTGATTTATTCCTGAGCAGTGCAGGGGACACTGTTCAAAATATTACATTTGTTCCTTAAATGCTCACCAGCTTTGTAGGAACAATTAAATTAAAAAAAAAAAATAAATTCCACAGTTGTGTTCAGCTGTAGTAAGCTGAATTACACAAATAAGGAAACTTGATAAAAAGTTGTAAGAGGCAGTCAAGCAAATTCAGTCCCAGCAGGTAGCATGGAGACAACTTCAAGACAAAATGCAAACAGTGTAAAGGAAATGTTACCTGACAGCCAAAGATCACAGAAAGCATTAAATGAAACTGGCAGGATTACAGGTTAGGAGAATGGGTACTATGAAGTTCCTTCAGGAAAGCACAGTCACATTCAAATGAAGACAGTGGTAAGCATGAAGTTACAGGGGAAAAAAAAAAAAAAAAAAAAAGTACCAGTCCAGAATAATTTTACTAATATTTAAAAAAATATCACAGAACTAATGAAAAAATTTTCTTTGAACATGAGAAGAGCACAGAATAACAACTATGCTGCAGGGCCACGTGATCAGAATACAAAAGCAGCATGGCAAAAAAACCTTTTTTTTTCTCTTCTACATTTAGCATGAAAACATGTGGGGATTCCCACACCAAAACCATTCATTATGTACCTGGAATCTCTTTCAGATTGTCCCATGAATACTTAATATCAATATTCAAAATACAAAGAGCAAGGTAGATTTTACCCAAAATTCCTTAATAGTGGGAAAGATAAAAATTCTGAACTAGGAACTCTAGGAATCTTGCTTAAAACCTGCCTTGATACCCAGGGATTGGACGATGGTGGATGTTTAAAGAAGGTCCTGGAAAATATACAAGAAGCAACGTGCTGCTAAGTCAGATGTAAGTATGAGCACACTGGCAGAAAAACTAACACCACAAGTGGACATACAGATGTGATGCACTGGAAGAGTTCCAGCAGCTTTTGTAAACAGAATCCATGCCTCCCAAAATGTAAGTCTGGAAGTCTGCACAGATCAGAGGCAGGCTAAACAGTTCAGATAGGATTACAGAAAAACAGTGGAGCAAGCACTTACTTGAAAGCACCCCACCTTCAGTTCTGTTTAACCAGAAGAATGTACATCCAGCTTCCTAGCTGCTACAGTACCCTACAGTGAGAGGTAATCTACACCTTAAACTATTTAAAACTAAGTTGCACAAAAATTCAGACTGCATGTTCATAATGATTAATCTGAATTGTGTGCAGTCCCAACTCACCTGCCAATTAGGAAAACTGGTTCAGGAAAGCAATTATATGTAGCCAGAGAAGAGAATTTATACCATCATGTGTCAGGAACATGTTATCTGCTATTATACACTACCCTGCACCTTATCTACTGCAGCTTCAGTGCATGGGGAAATCAACTTGGCTGCACAGGGGTCCTAGAGCTAGAGCACTATGGTCCTATAGCTCTGCTTGTGAGCTATCACTACTTAAAGAAGAAAGCACCTCTACCAGAACATTTCCTTCTTTACACTAAGGGATTCCCAGGCTATGTTTGCTTCTTTGAATCCTGAACATCAGAATGCAGCTGCATTTCCAAGTACTTAACAACACACAGTATTAAACTACAAGGGGTTACATATTTAACACATATAGCTCCTTCACTAGCCCCTTCCTAGTGACAGCTGCAGAGGCACAGAAACCCATTTTAGTTGATGCCTGCACAAGAAAAACTCCTTACAGACAGCTCTGCTGAAAAGGGAGGAAACTGCAGAGACCTTCAGGGTGGGAAATTTATTTTGAGTTTCCCCTCTCAGCAGTAGGGAAGATCATCAGTTTGAGAATATGCTGAAGAGGGAAGCTGAGGGGTTTGCTAATGAAGCACTGGGGATGGACAGTTACTGTTTTGCACCTGGTTTGAGGGTAAAACTCAAGATGCTTAGGAGGGAGTGCCCACTTTTCAGAAGACTCAACTACTGCTTGCAGACGATGACAGAAGAAGCCACAGAAAGTGACAATATATATTTCCAAAACTGTCAGGATCAATTACATGCCTCTCTTTCTATTTTTTTTTCCCTCAAATTCCCAATTCCTTCTCTTCTCCCAGTACTACATCAACAAGGATATTGAATTAGTATTTTTGGCTGCTGTGGAATACTGGCAATACTTTACTGTGGGTATCAACTGCTAGGATGCATGACACCATCTTTTCTGCAACCCTTTCCCAAAGGAAGCTCTAATCCATGGAGTTGCATCCAACCACCTTGTCTTCTACCTGGCATACCAGCTCCCTGGTACATCTTCTGTTACTGCTGAAACAACTATCAAATGACAAATGACTGTGTTTGGCTGTCCAGAAGCAAGGTGGAAGTCTTGCTGGAAAAGCTATCCACTGTCTGATCATAAGGACTCTGTTCCTTTGTAACTTCCACCAAAACATCTGAAAGATTAAGGGGAAGAGATGATGGCTGAAGACACAGTGAAACCAGGACTACTACCAGTGACTGCAGCAATTGTTCATTAAAATTATGGCACTCAAGTCAAAGAGACCAAACCATTTGCACAAAATATGTAACTGCTGCTTTCTCTGCTCTTGCCAGTATATTCCTGTAAAAGCAGTAAACTGTCATTAACTTCCATTCCTACAAGCTTGGCTATAGCCTCTGACAACCTAGGACTTTGATCCCATAAAATAATTTATGAAAACTTGCCTGAAGTAAAGGGAAAGTACAAGCTACTGTTGGAAAAAGCTGTAACAAAACCCACACTAATCATTCATGTTCAAGAAACAAAACAAAATTAGACACAGGTACATGCAATTATGCATAAGTCTGAAATCAAGCACTCCTGAATATGGCAAAGGCTTCTAGGATGGTCTGACCCTAGCAGCATCTCTGCATTTATCCAGAAAGTGCTTCTAGTATTCTGCCACTAACAGGGCCTGCTGCACCATACAAAAACCTCTCAGGAACAAGAGATGCATGTAGAAAACTGACTGCAGAGACTTCATATATAGCCTAAGAAAGGTGGTGACAATTGCATTCATCACTGTAACACACACTTGTCTCTCCTCACCTCTCAGGGGTTTAGCTTCTACTCTATGGTCATGCATTTTTCCTTTTCCTTGGTGCCATTTCAAAGAAGAGAAAAAGCAGGGTCTGCTTAAGATCTGCTCTCAAAGGCTGACCCTGATGATTCCACAGGAGAGTTGAATCTGCTCCAGTTGTCATTATTCAGTATTATTGGTCATTACTCAGCATTATTCAATTCACACACGAGTGGAAAGCCAAGGCACCTTTTTCACCAAATATATCCTGATACTGGCCAAGGTGATGCACGAGTGTACATTGTGACAGGTCAGTGTAAAAAGGGAAATAGTTCAGTACAAGTGTTTCCCAGGTAACTTTCAACTGTAGCTCCACAGAATGCAAGAAGGCATAACACAAACCTCAGTGATGGATAAATTTCAGCAGTAAAGATCCATGAAAGTGCAGTACAATAAATGGAATGTCAGTAAATATCTTGACTGTTACCTCATTCTGGGAAATGGATCTGAATAAAGGCTTTTGATTCAGGGCTTAGCCAGAAAGGATAGAAGATGCACAAACAAAGCTCCCCTCCCACCCTCTTTTTTTTTTCCCTTAAAGCAGATTTAGCTGAACTCATCAATTTGCAAAGGATTTCCTTAACTTTGTTAACCTTATCAGTGAAGAAACTGAAGCAAGAGACCAGATTTAACTAAATCAGACTCCATATTTGGAGTTTAAACATGTAGTGCAAGGAGATTTTAGATAAAATAAAAGTAACTTTCACTTGTGTGATCTTCACATAAAACTTAGAAATAAAAAATTATGAATAATGAAGTGATAGTTAGAATGGCTACCTGTACTATCCATACTAGAAGATTTCTAGAGCAACTGCAAGAAGTATGATTATCAGATGTGATATTTAACAGATCTTCAAAACGCCACTTGAAATGCTCAGGATTGGATTAATTCCCCGGCTAATCTTACAGAATAAATGGATTTACAAAAGGATTGGTTTCAGTAACCTGAGTACCACTTTAAAAAAAAATCTACAAGCAATCCAATGCAAAAGAGAATTTGTACTCTTTGCTTCAACAGACTGTTTCTTACTTTGTGTCATGCTTACTTTTGAATGCATTTCACATTGGAAATTTTGATGTTAAACTCATTTTTCTTCTCTGAACAACCTTCTTTTTTTGTAGCTCTCAACGGAAGAGAAAAGGTTTTCACATATGACCTCTTCCATCGTGAAGCAACTATGACCTCTTGTGGTTATTTGAACTAATCTCCTTCTAATCCTTAATAATGGGATTTACTGCTCTGTGCCTTTAAGCAGTCCCCAAAGGATTCAAGCATATGCTTGAGAGCTTTGTTAAACAGGGCAAAGAAAAAGACAATTTCTTCCATGAAGACAGACCTGCATTCTCTTTTTCTAATAAATATTTCAAGACAGATACAACTGCAAAAATGAGGTGGTAGCAGATTTTAATCATGTAAATTCAGTCTCTTGTTGAGGAATGTTTGATCATTCACTTTTCACCTGAATTTAATATCAGCAATATCTTACAAAGTTATTGCAAGCCCTCCTAAGATTACTTGAGAAGCCAGAAAAAGACCACAATATCACTACTTGTTTAGTTTGCATGGACCTTTGCTTTTCATTAGTGCAGGATGACGAGTTTCTTCACCAAAAATCTGATTCCACTGCCATGCTTTAAAAATTAAAAAGCAGTTAAAGAAGTGTCCACCATACAAGAGACACTCCAAGGCATATGGGTATGCACTACTACTGGTTCTATGTAACCAAAAATGACAAGTGTTAGTTAGTATTTTTTTTTTTTTAGATAACAAAGGTGAAAATAAACTAAGTGGATAATTCAGAGATGCTTTTACAGAAATAAAAATCTTTGGCAAACAAGAGAGAACACTTCTCAGAAACAGACAGTATCTGCAGAAAAGCTTAGCAGTAATGACAACAGAGTAGGAGAAAAAGAGAACAAGATTTGGGGACTAAATGCTCTTAGCAAACAAAGCAACCCTGGCAGCTCCACGTACCAACACTTTACAGCTGCCTGTCACTCCTCATGCCCTCTCACACACACAGCTGCTACTGAGCCCAGACATTCTCAGTCTCATATTAAACACAAGGCATGTGTACCTGTGCCCATGCCTTCACCATCCACAATACTAACTTCCAGGTGGATTTGTGCCAGTGAACTAACATGAAATGCAGTGAGGGAGATACAGACATCATCACTTCTGCTGCTGTGCACCAGAAACAAGGTACGTGGCACAAAGTAGGGTGTGCAGCTGGAGAAAAGGAAGCTCCTGCAGCTATGTCCTCCAGTGTTTATCCATCAGAACCTTAGATCAAATCACCAGAGAAACAGACAAGGACATACCTACCTTTGTGCTCCTCAGGTGAACTCCAGACCCAGTCTGGTAAGTATTTAAATAACCACGGACTACAGCTCTTAGGTCAGACATCAAGTTATCCATTAGAGATGAGTGGAGCAGCAAAAGACACACAGCCTTCAGAGCAAGTGCTTTAAGCAGAGAAGCTGGAAAGGGTCTCAGGAACCACTTGTCAGGATTCTCCTGTATATCCCAATGCAAGTGAAATCTGTTATTTAAGTAGCAGAAATTATAACTAAGCTTTTCATCACATTATTCTGCAGTTTACAACAGATCTCCCAATGCTGGTATCTATTTTCAGTGCTACTGAGTGCTTGCAGCTTTTAAGGCCACCTGTGGATATTAGAGAAGAGGGAGCTGGGGAGGAGGGACTGTTTTTTAGGTTCTTTTTTTTTTTTTTTTTCAAAAAACACAAACAAACAAAAAAACCCACCAAAAAAACCAACACACACCTATTCCAGCACTTAATGCTAGGTTCTCTCTCACCCATCTCTGAAACTAGGTTGGATTGCTAAGAGCTGAAAGATCTAAAGGAAAAGAAAACCTCTCATCAAGGGCAGGGAAACAGATGGGGATAGTAGCATCTTCAGCCATCACAACTGGAATCAGAAGAACAGGAAATTAAGCCCCAGTTAAGCACCACGACTGTGATAATCTGAGCAAAACCATCACTGCAGAGTGGCTTCTACTGGTACTTACCACATACATATTACACAGTCATTTTCCACTTTTTGTCTTCAGGCCAATGGAGGATTTGGTCTGATAAACTGTTCTGGTTTCACTGGCATAGAATCATACACTCCATTTTCTTTGCAGGAAAGCTGTATTTTTGAGAAGGCTGTAGCACCTCATTTGGTGGAACAGAGTGGAAAATATACTTTGTTTTAATTTGTGGCCAGCCATGGTGAGTTTCCATAGTGGTTGAGGTTTTTGGCAGTTTGGGTTTAGCCAGGGCAGCTGATCCAAGCTGACCAACAGAAGTATTTTGTACCATAAATGTCACACCTGCTATAAATAGTGAAGTTTGCCAAGGATGTGGCTTTTCCTCAATGCTGCCATCATCCCTGGAGGGCCTCCCCTGTCCCTCTGCCCCTGAGGGACATCCTGTTTGCTGTGACCATTTGTTCTTGCTGGAGCTGTGGTGCTCACACGTGTTTGACATCTGGCATTCACCAGAGTGTGCAGCTCATAACCACTGTGTCATCTGAGTATAACATTGTGCCCTTTGTATTGGTATTTTTAAATTATTATTATTTTATTAAATCTGCTTCTATTTCAACTCGTGAGTCTCCTTTCTTTTTCCCAACTCCCCATCTTGTGTGGGAGGGCATCACTGGGAAGTCACTGATGTAACAGATGACTAAATGAAGACATAAACTAAGGCAGGGATACTGCCATTTGGTTTAGATTTGCCACACTGGGTTCTCTAAACTGAAAATTTCAGGTACACTATTAGAATTCCAAAATTTATGTAAGATTAAAACTGTGTTCAAAGTTTCACTGATTAGCTATTATAGCAGTATCAAATAACATTTAATCCAGGCTTTTGAAAAAGATTAAGTCTATGAGCAGGTAATACAAAAAACCACTCAGATTTGCTCAGGAAATTACAAAAACAGTATGAATACAGAAAAAATAGTGTTCTAGTTGGACAGAGTTTGTTCATGATCCTGCCTGTACAGTAAAGTCTCATTAAGTATTTAGTTCCCATATTTAATAGCATCTTTGGAAGTCTTCTGCCCCCGCAGAGTTCAGCTTAGGGCCAGTTCTGTTCACTATACTTAGCAACCATCTAAATGCAGAAGTGAATGCCCCATTAACAGGTTTGCTGATGATACCAAACTAGGAGATGCTGCTGACTGTCTTGAGGGACAAGAGGCTTTGCAGAGGGATCTACATCAATTGGAGCACTGAACTATGATCAATGGGATGAAATTTAACATGTGGAAATGCCAGGTTCTGCACCTGAGACAGAATAATACTGAGAAAAGTATAAATTGGGAGTGGCTGGAGAGCAGCCCTGCAGAAAAGGAATCTGGGGGTGCTTTTACCCACTGTATGCAGCATTGGTAGTACCCCACCTTGAATACTGTGTGCAGTTCTGGGCCTCACAATTTAAGAAGGATGTGAAAGTGCTCAAATGTTTCCAGAGGAGGGCAATAAAGTTGATGAAGGGCTAGAAGGAATGTCCTATGAGGAGCAGTTGAGGACTTTGGTCTTGTCTAGATTGGAGAAAAGCAGGTTGAAAGGCAACCTTATGGGTCTCCACAGCTTCCTGAAGAGGGGATGTGGAGAGGGAGGTGCTGATCTCTTCTCCCTGTTATCCAGTGATAGGACATGGTGGGAATGGGTCAAAGGTGTGTCAGGGGAGGTTTAAACTGGACATTCAGAAGCATTTCTTTACCCAGAGGGTGGTCCCTGTAACAGGCTTCCTAGAGAGGTGGTGGCTGCCCCAAGGCAGTCAGTGTTTAAGAGGAATTTGGATAATGCCCTTAATAACATGGTTTAACTTGGTCAGCCATGAATTGGTGAGACAGTTGGACTTAATGATTGCTGTAGGTCTCTTCCAACTGAAAGTCTGTTCTATTTATCAAGCTTAGATTCCCCAAATCTTTGGAATGCCTGGCCCATTAAGTTTGAGCTATTAGGAAATACCAGCATAAGTACTCCTGCCAACTAAAGCTTGCATCTGCCTCCCAAGTCAGTGTTACAAAATGTCCTTAACTACAGCAACTTCACCACCACATAGTGCCATGCTCTTAAAAATAAAAAAAACAAAAAACTGACAGAGACATCTCAGGATGGGCAAAGCAGAGGTCAATATTGAGTTTTCAGAAGGTGCCTCATTGAATCACTCACTGAATCCATCTGCTGCCTGCACTTCATGCTGGCATGCCACGTGGAAGGTATCTTCAAGTGCTGCATCAAACACTCCTGGAACGAGCAGACACGGTGTGGAAGGAAACCTCCAGTTGCCATTGAGAACTGCAGAGTATCAGCAACCTGTGATGGAAGGGATCAACATGCCATGAGCAGCAGCTGTTAACCCAAGGCAGAGAATGAGGAGGTTTGACAGTGGGGATGCATGTTAGTAGAGTACACTGCAAACAAATCAATTGTAATTTCGACTGCATACAGCTGCAGAGCTAGTAATGTTGCTCCTCTAAGCTATAAAGTTACATAAAAGGAAGTCCCCTGCATCTTTTAGGAATGACTTCTAAGTTTTATATTCTATTAGTCCAGGACTCCTTCTAGAGCAGTACTTGTCCCCAGACAGCAGATAGTTAGGAGCAGAACAAAAGAGTAAACATACAGTGACACTTCCCTAGGATACCTATGGCTTTGCCTTTTATCTAAAACCTGAGCTAGAGATACTCTTTCATCATGTTTTCCTGACATAGTGAGTTGTCAAAAACCTTTTGCCTAAAACCTGATTTTGCCAGTAAGGTTCATCTGTGCCAGCATACAGAACCAGATGATAAGTGGACAACAGCCTCCAGCAGCAACTTCATGGCATGGTGTTTGCCTATTTCTCATCCTGGTTTTCATGCCTTTTACTCTTCTGCAGCAAGACAAGAACAGCCCCAACTCTTGTCCCTAACTAAAACAATAGTAAATGGAAATATTGCAAGAGATGCACAGAGAAGACAGTGGGAAAGGGAAACCTGGAAGAGAGAGACTTACTAGGGGAGTGGAGAGGGAAAAATGAAAAGCCTGCATCCAAGCACAAAATGTGAGATGGAGCCAGCTGTAAGAACCTACCCTTCAAGTGCTACTCAAAAGCCCAGATTCCCACTCTGGTCACCTGAAAACCCCACTGACCTCTCATAGCCTTTTTTCTCTCTTACTACTCTCTCCTGAGAAACCCTGAGCACTCAACACAAGCATCCACAATCCCACCAACAAAACCATGAGCTCACAGGCCAGCTCAGTTTTACTGCAAAGGTTACAGCTGAAGACACTGAGGCTGAAGACCACTCACAGCAGCACCAGCTCAGTCCCTGCACTACTGACCACATAATTTTAACTGACCCCTTCTGGCCTCCCATAGTGAGGGTAAATTCCAAGACCAACCCCTAACTTATCAGTAAAGTCTTTGGGAAAAAAAATAAAATCTTCCTGTTCAATAGCAAAGGCAAAGAAGCTGGTGTGGTTTATTACTGACTAAAGCTGCCTCTGAGGCATCATCTAAATAGCTAAATGCTGCCTTCTCTGGAAGCCATGTATCTGCTAAACCTACCAGAAGAAAGTGCTAGGCCAAGCCACTTACTGAATTTCCAATGAATAAAGGATTGCATGAAGGCATTGCGAAGAAAATTCAAAATGCTAGAGCATCACAAGTAGAACAAGCAATCTTGGACTAAGGAAAGAAACCCAAGACCTTCTATGCTGTGTGGTAGCACAGAGAATGTAGGACTGCCTGTATTTCTGCTATGCTGGCTACATTCCTGCAGCTCAAACAAGTCTACAACCACTAGCTGAAAAGTGGCAGAAAACATATCTGGAGAAAGGACCTGCAACAATTCACATTGATGAGTTCAAGGAAGAAAAGAAAATGGAGAAGACCTAGGTGAAGCTGACCTTCACTGGATTTTAAGCACAAATCACAAGGTAGAGGGAGTTTCCATCACTCATTACTGAGCAGTCCTTTGTATTGTACTTCTGATCACTAAAACCTTCTGTGGCCTTTCTCTCTTAGTGGCCAAATGTAGATGAAGAGGAACTTCAGGAAAGATGATCTCAAGCAATCACTTACTTTTAATCCAAGCCAAAAAAAAGATGAAGTTCAAATCTATGGAAATATAGTCCATTCTCCTAGGTGGTTAGAGTGTTTCTAGTAAAAAATTTCAGTTCTTTCCAAACAAGGAGAGAAAAGACTTAAATACTTAAATAAAAATAAAACCATCTTTGTGGTCAATATTAATAATAAGTCTAATCTGAATGAACAAAGTTATAGAACAAATTTGCCCTCAATGAAAACAATGCTTTAGCTTTCACTGTGAAAATCTTTGTCCAAATCCATTGCATGCTAGTGGCTTGGATTCAAGGGTAGAAAAACAACACACTAAAAAGTAGAGTATGTGCATTGATCTCAAATCTGACAATATCAGTGGCTTCTTCATTTGTACATTTTATAATTAAACCTTGCATGGACACTTGTCTTATGGAAAGTCTCAAGCTGTCAAATTTTCTTTATTCTTTCAGCACACACCTCTAGGAAGAAATCTATTATTTCTTTCAGTACTACAAAGAGATGCAACAAAAAACATTTTAAAACAGGAATTTCAGAATGTGAGAATGCTCTAGCCTCATGATGCAGCATCCAGGTGTCCCCAAAGGCAATGCTAGGGGAATAAGCACTGACAACAGGCAGTTGCAGACTCACTCTGCAGCTTTTTAGGCTGTAAAACAGGGACACACATAAAAACCCCAAGGCAGCCAAATGTGAAATAGCAGTATCAGATTTTTATAGGCATTATAAGTTATTTCAACAGGTGATGTTTAAGTACCATAAGAACATCAAGGAAGAAGACAGAAGGTGAACACCTGAAACCTTTCACTGCCATGCTCTACATGTGGTGTTAATTATTTTAGGTTATTCATCACAAGGAATAAACATTTGTAGCAACTGGCCAAAATCAGGGATGAAAAGCATTTTTCAAATTATGTGGTCAGTATCCCATCTAATCCAGACTTCTTAATTCCATAGCTTCTAGGGGCAAAAGGCCAAACTAAGATCAGAAAGAGACTCAGAGAATCCTCCACTGTATAAAGCTTAGTATGTAGCCCAGATTAGGGCTTTGAAGAGTTACTACAGGCAGTCATATCTATGAAATAAAAGTCAGTATACAGGCAAGGACAAGTTATACACACTGATGCATAACATAACACAATTGCTTTCTCAAAAGGCTCTAATTCTCCTGTTAGTAGTGCAACATTAGCTACTACAACTACCAGGGTCAGCACCAGCAAAAACAGATTTTTGTGCTAACCTAGCTTGTTCTGTCACTTCCAATACTATTTATATAAACAGTTTTTTTCCAGTGATGAATACCTGTAACCTGAGTATTTTTCTGCACTTGTGAGAAGGACAGAAAAAGTAACAAAGAATATAAAGCACAAGCTGACCTGGATTCTGGTTAAGTCACAGTAACCTCAGGTTGTGCCAAGTTTGATCAAAATCACTGATAATACATCTTATAAAAATAACCCAACCAATAAACTTGCTGTTAATATTAGATACTAACAATCTTTTTAAAGTGGGTCTACACAACAATCTAAATAACACTATTATCAGTCTTGCCTGCTGCTTCTTTTTAGCTGGAACAAACCCACTACATGTATATAGCTCACTTTCTAGTATAGTAAAACCTTCTCTGAGAAAATGCCCTGAACAAAGCTGAAGTGTCTCTTGCTGAAACTTTGGTTGCCAGTCAGATTATTTGAAGGGTACCTGTGTATCAAAGACATTGGAGAGCAGGACACCATACTGGTGAAAGAGGCAGTCTGAGATCCAGCGGCAGTCGTGCATGATCTAAAGCAAGAGAAAGCTGTCAAATCTGTGTCCAACTGCAACTTTTTTGGTCTTGCTAGAACATTATATATGTTACCTGAGCCACTGCAAATGTCCTCACATATTCTGTAGCCTTACCTTCAAGATGTTTTTATCTTCAAGCACCATTTGTAATCCATTTTTGAAAGCCTGAGGTCCCAGAAGGAAGATATCAAATAGAAAAATACGGCTCTTTGTTGCCATCTACAATGCAGTTGCAGAGAAAATGAGGGAGAGACAGAAGAACAATGGATTTCAAAGCAGTAGAGAATGCACTGTTGCCCACAAGCCATCATTTCCTATGTACAGGCATATGCTGGGAAGAGCAGGTTTAGTTTCCTTAAAGCTAATTCATGAACAAACCTTGTTTTTTCCAGAGGTGCTCAGAAACTCTCACAGTAATTAGAAATAACAACCCAGTAGTCTACTATACACAGTTAAATACATCATTTTGAGACATATCAAGAGCAAACTCTATGCACAATACTTAAAATAAATTCCTGCACCTATTACAGTGACATTTTTAAAGAACCACTTGCAAGAAAATTCTTGTGCCTGTGACATTCCTTTCATTGTCAAAGACCACTATCAAAGAACACTGTTTTCCATCTGAGCATTTCAAACAGGATATAAAATTTTGGTTTTGCCTATGTTCAAAATTATAATGATTTAAAGAAAGTTGTTATTTGAAAGCAATTTAGCCATACCAAAGCAAATATTTTGTAGACATTATTGCATAAATGAGTTAAGTTGGAAGCACAAACTCCCACACAAGTTTTTGCTTTGGAAAAATGCACTCACTTTCAAACCTGCTTAAAAATAAACTAAGATTTTGAGCAAACACATTATCCTTTCTACACTTCTTTTTCAGATTCTGAGGACACCACAGATAATTAAGATATTGGATCATCATCAGATGGATTTTACTCCTTCACTTATACTGGCATTGAGATTAGGTCTTGCAGTTTTTCAATAGGTAACAGGTGTACCAGTATAATACCTCTACCTGTACACAAGTGCAAAAAGATGGCAAACAAAGTATGCTACATCATTAGATACAAATTTATATATTATGTATGAGTTATTCTATTTTATTGTGCAATACAAGGAATTATTATATTGCCTTATAATCGCATAACTCTTTCTGTAACACTTTTTATTAAATATCTCATCTGTCTGGAAGAGCATCATATTCCTTACCAAACCAGCTATGTAAGTAAGTTTTAAACACTAGTTATTCCCCAAATACTTCAGTTATGCCTCTGTTTAGTGTCACATTTTGGGAAATACCTGCCTCTTACCTCAAGCCATGAGAGTTTCCCATGACGACACAAATTAACACCTTCTCCTGCTACACTGACAACACTCTGCTGTTTTAGGTGCAGTATCTAGTGAAAAAACAAAACAAAACAAAAAAAAAACAGAATAAAAAATAAAATTAAAACTGACAGAGACTGATAGGCAGAGGGACAATCAGTAAAATGAAATTTTTCTGGCCATGATCTGTATTTAAAAATGGAATACCAAAAGCACAACAAATCTCATATATAGTGATCCAAGAGAAAAAAACAGATTCAGTCCATTATAGATAGAGCTGAAAATTCCACAACTAACAACATCAATGATAAATCTAGCAAAGATTATGGACAACTAAAGAACACAGATTCTCCAGATCTACCATAAAATTATCCTAAGTAGGTTTTAGGAACTTCCTTAAGATTACACAAGTAATATGTTCCTTTCAGTTAAAAAAAGATAACTCATTTATTTTCCATGGTATAAAAGAAAAACCTATTACTGTCACAGACATAAAAAGTTTTCAGAAAATTAAGATAAAGAAACCTGTAGTGCACATGTAGCATGAGGCATAAACAGAAATAAAAAGCCAGTTTCTTTTCTAGCAACAGCTGTCTGTGAGCAGGGAAATCTCTTCCTGTGGGGAAAGAGTATTTCTCTGTATGTGAAATAGACATATCATGGTATGAGGCCAAATGTCAATTGATGTTACTGCAACACCAAATGGCATGGAGAACCCATAGTATTGCTGGTCCCATTCAGGATCCAAAAATGGTATTAAATTTAATAATAAATCTATCATTAGCTCCAAGTTCTACCAAGTCCACTTACGTTGTTATATATGATTTAATAGAAAAAAGTCCAGGAATGTCCAGAGGTCCAAACCAAAACAACATAGTGAATTTCCTCTCCTAATGCCAACAAACCCTCATGCTGTTCCCTTCCTAAACAAACTAATTATTCATTAAATAGTAATACTGATCAACTTTCAGCTATCTAACAGCTAAAAACAGCAACTAACAGACACGAATGCAGACTCATATCCACCCACTGCAAACTCACATGCACTGCTCTCTTTCCCTGCAGATTTGCAGACTTTAAATAGACTTGGATGCCACCAGAGGTACTGTTTCTACTAGACTTAAAGAAGCCAGTTACCACCTATACTCAAATTTCACTACAGTATGCAAAAGTGATGTTAAAAGATGTTATAAAGCAGTGCTCACAATCCTGGATGGATCTACACCTAATGGCTCTAATGACAACTAGGATGACACAGGCTTAGAAGTCATACACACTGTGCTAGAGCTTTCATCAGTACTTACTGCTGAGCCAAATTTCTGCTGGAAACAATCAACAATTGTGTACTCCACACTCTCTTCTTCCTTCTTCTCTAAAAGGAAGAAAAAACAATTGTTACCTTTGCACAACTTTTAGTTTTGTAATCACTCGTCTGGTGTAGCTGTTCAGTTCTTCCCTCTGCACTTCCTGAGCACACCCAAACAGATTACTGAACTGTAATTCAGACAATTATGGTCTAGAGCATGAAAAAAAATGTTTTCTGACAGAAAAACTGACTGCTTTAAGGTGAGTTACATGTTACTTTTTGTCATTATTATGCATAGAAGAAAAAGGTTCCAGTTTAAAAAATTACATCCATTACCAAAATGAAAGGAAAAAAAAAACAAAAAAAAGGAAAAAAAAAGAAAAAAAAAAAAAAAAAAAAAAAAAGAAAAAAAAAGAAGAAGGAAAGGAAAAAAGTAGAAGGAAAGGAAAAAAGTAGAAGGAAAGGAAAAAAGTAGAAGGAAAGGAAAAAAGTAGAAGGAAAGGAAAAAAGTAGAAAAGGGGAAAAAAAAGAAACGGGAAAAAAAAGAAAAGGAGAAAAAAAGAAAGGGAGAAAAAAAGAAAGGGAGAAAAAAAGAAAGGGAGAAAAAAAGAAAGGGAGAAAAAAAGAAAAGGAGAAAAAAAGAAAAGGAGAAAAAAAGAAAAGGAGAAAAAAAGGAAAGGAGAAAAAAGAAAAGGGAAAAAAAAGGGAAAACAAAAAGAAAAAACAAAACAAGAAAAAAACAACCTAACACACAAATTAATTGCCAAGCTTGTACAGGGAAGGCAAAAGATTGTTACAAAGGCAAAACTAACAGGCAGTGACACAGAACATGGGCAGTTATGTGATCAAGAGGCCAAAGAGAATTTAAGCCACATTGTAGGATTTTTTTAGCTTAACAATCTCTAATTAACAGATAAAGCAGGGTTCTCTTTAAGATACTCCCCTCTCTTTAGGTAAAATGCAAATGGTAGTAATACACATCCATGACAACACAGGGACAATCTTCTAAACTCTAAAATAATAGTCAATTAAAATCTCAGAAGAACACATTTTTAAAGGCTCTCCCAGATCACATGAGCCCTTGCTCATTTTCTCCTTCACTACACGGGTCAATGCCTATGCAGGTCTTGCACTGTAGTCACAGCTCTCCAAGAACAGAATGAGCTTTTGGATCTGTACTTGGGTATGTGTATGAGGCAGGAACCACACAACTAAATCAACAGGAGAATGTGACAGCCAGCACAGAAACCAAGAGCAATGGTCTTACTGAGCTCTGAGTTGTCTGCCGTGCCACATACATTTCAGGAACAAAAATAAAATTAAACCAATAACCAGAGAGGAATGCTCAAAAATCTTTGATTTCTCCAAAAGATCAGCTGTGCTGCACAGCAGTTTTCTCAGCTCACAAGAGCCAGAGGATTAAACATCCTGGAATGCAGATGAACTTCCTTCTGATGTGAATGTATCTGCAGGCAAAGAGCATATCTGCAGATAAGCTCTGCATCTATCTTTCTGTGATCATTATTCTTTCAGAATACACCCTGTTCTGATAGAGGCAAACCAAAAGATTACAACTGCTGGGAAAGATGTTGTCCAGCAAAGACAAACTAACTACATTGCTTCACTAATACCCACATTACCTGAGGGGGAGTGTTTTAACCTATTTGAGGCTCTGAGCTGGCTCTCTAGGGAAACACAAGGAGAACTCCACGGGCCACAACCTGCTTGTCCTGTGTCTGCTTCTTTGTTCCCTTCAGCAGCTGAAGTGCACCTGCACGAGCAAGGCAACCAACCACACAGAGCACAGAAGTCATACATCACACATTCCACCAGCATGGACATTTTCATAAAGAAAATTACTTCATCCAATGCCATCTACTGGCATATAAACATTAAACAATGACCTGTTACATGTGAAGCAATTTCCCACACCAATGTGCATTGTTTTAAAAGAAGATCTTGAAGCTACTCAACAATAAGCTTAATTTGTACAAAAGTACAATTTGATAGAATTTCACATTTATTCTGCAAGTGAAAGGTGAAAGCAGAACCTGAATAGATGCTCACTGCAAAGGTCAGCAGTGGTTTCAAGGGAAGAAAAAGTTCTACATATAAAGAATTAAGAACCACCTAACTTAAATATCTGCAACTCTTTACACTGAGTCAATAATATTTGATTCATTAGTTAGTTACTGTAATTGGAAGGTGATTTTAAAAGTTCATCAATACTTAGAACAATTATAACTACCAAAACATTACTGTAATCACATGGAAGTTATGAAATCTTACTAGATGGTAGGAAGATAAAAAAAAAAAAAAATTCACCTGGTTGAAGATGTCACAACATGCTTCATTTCTGTGACAGGGCAGTCTGAGGTCAACACTGCTTCACTGGGAAACAGGATTTATTAGTATAAATTTCCTTATATTAATATAAAAACATTCCATTATGATTACAAACCTCCAATCATGTACCTCTCTATCTCAACAGAATAAAGCCATAAAAAAAACCCTTTCTGACCAGCCTATAGATGTAGCTGAAAAATCTTGTATCTAAAATTCTGCATTTAAAGGATTAACACAGGCATCTGCTACTGGGGTAAGTATATTCACGTATGTGTGAACATAGGCATACTTAATAGGGAAAAAAAGGTAAGACAGCAGCATGAAAGAAGACTGATGCTAGTCACAATCCTATGTGGTTTTAAATATATTTTAAAGACTATTCATTCAGTCAACACCACTTCATTCCTACTCCTCTTAAGAGGAAGAATGCAGTATTCCAATGTGATCTTGTGAGAAGACTCAAAGGAAAGCCATCAAGGAACATGGATCTGCAGGACTTTGTAACATTACTTTTACCAGTTTCCTGAAGTCACATTTATACATGGTTTGAAAGCACCTGTATAAACCTAACCTGCCCTGTGCAACTGTCCTGGGACTGTTCTACCACAAAAGAAATGCTCATGGGAAATCCTCCCTGAAACCACAGGCTGACAGGGAAACAGAGCAAACAAATTCTTCTACCTAGGAACACTAGTGGGAGGAAAAAGAAAGAAAAGATAAAAAAGCAAGAGAGACAAATTGTAAGCAATAACTTCTAATAAACTTTTATACAGTAGAGGCCTTTCAATCACCACCTTGCTCACCACTTGAGAGCAGAGAAATACAAACTTGGCACAGCTGAGTCTGAACATTAGTATTATACTCAATATAGGTAGGGGCTCTACATTTTAGCAAGCACATCCTATCCCATCCCTTCTTCTACCATGAAAAGAAAGAATCATTTCTACATACTCAGAGGGCACTGTCGTTCCCTTCCCTGAATTTGGTTCATCCAGCAATTCCACTGCAATAGAAACAAAGAATTTATACTGCAGTGCTGAAAAGCAACTTTTAGATACCCGTTATCTCCCCCAAAAGGATAACTATAACCAATACTAAGCACCACAGGACATGGACATAGATACTTAAAAAAAAAAAAATTTAGAAGTATAGTTTAAATTATTTTACGCTCACTCTGATGTACAAGTCTATACAAAACAACTTAAATCATTAGCCTAGAAAAGGTGTCTTTCCAGAACTCTTTAAACAAGATTAATGGGTTAGCATCCCACCAAAACCAAAGTCTGTATCAAACTACAACGAATTACTTTACAGACTGTTGCACATATAAGAAAGTAGACACAAGGAAAAAGGCTGAATGCAGTCAAGTTGGTAAGTCCAGTAGTTGCCTTATAGCTATTATCACCCTCAGCACTTTGTTCCTTGGCAAAGCAGATGCCAACAAAAAAGCACAGGATCTTTATACACTATAAATTATTTTCCTTAAATAATCTCATATTCTTATTACTAGCGAATCACTGAAAGGGGCTCACATTAAAGGGACCATATAATGCAGATGCTTTTGCCTATGCAAGTAAAAGCAAAAGCAAGTTAACTAAAACTTTAAGCATAACTTCCCAGCAGAGTCTATTAGTGAAAAACTTCTACATTCAAGAACATACACCAATGACTTCAGGACATTAACAAATATCCTGCCTTCAGGACACTAACAAGGGGCATGCTTATCTCATCTGATTACCTTCAGAGTTGTTACTTTCATTAGTGGACTTCATTCATTATGTAATTAATAAGCTTTAATGCAGTACACTTACAAAACCTTTGCAAAGTGGGGAATTACTTCTCTGCTGTGGAATAAAATCTGTTTGTTTATAAATTTATAAAATCCACTGCTATGGCATTCTAATTACTACTGACTTTAGGAAAAAAAGATTCGCAACTGAAAAATTCATCAGAATGATAAAAAGAATTAAAATGCTAAACTCCAAGTTGGTACGATCCCTGTGCCCTGAAATGCTGTCAGAAAGGGCTCACCACTGACTATTTCATGGCCAAAAAACATCTTTAGTCCTGGAGTGCTTCTGCCGGTTTCCAAGTTCTTCACTGAAATGAGGGAGGAGAAAAAATACAGAGATACATCAGGTTCCACTGTTTGTGGTAAAAACTTTTATCATTTGCAGAACAAAGGCAGACCATAGGACCAAGTGGTACTATTAACTAGCAAAAAAAGGTAATAATCACATGGGTTATTTTAAGTGACAACTGTTTCAGCCTGCAGAAGAAGGTTTCTACAAGGTGATTGCACCGAGTAGGAGACAACCCGGGGGTGTTTCCCCCCCCCTCCATCTCACAGGGGAGAGCACTGGCAGGTGCAGCTCTGATCTCTTTCATCTTTTATCCATCCCAGGGCCCATTTTGGCTCCCGGGAAGCACCCAGATAACAGTCCCCGGGCCAGACACCCGCGACTCCACCATCCACGGCACCGGCCCCACGGCACCGGGCCCGTCCCTGCCCATCACCGCGGCGGGTCCCGACCTGACCGCAGGAAGAGGCTCCCCTCGGGGCCCAGGTGCTGCAGTAGCCCCTGGAAGAGGCCACATTTTAAGGTGACTTTAACGCTCCTCTCCAAGAAGGCACCCAAGTGCTCACTGCTGCGGGCCATGCCGCAACCCGGGGGAAGCAACAGAGCCGGGACCACCGCGTGGGGACACCAAGGGGACCGAGCCAGAGAAGGGCTCTGGGGAGATACCGAGGCGCCAACCACGCCCCGAGGGCGGCTCCATCAGAGCCCGCACCCAACCCCCGCGACCGAGGGGCAGGAGCCCTCCGCACGCTGCTTTCTGGGGTTTGTAGGCAGCCTCAGCCCCGGCCGCCGCGGTACCAGGGATGGCGCCTGCGCCCCGGGGACGCGGGGAGTTGCGCGCCTGCGCACGGGTGCGGGTTGTCGGCTGAGGGGCGGAGGGAGGTGGGCGGCAAGGGCCGGGCCGGGGTCGGCGGGCGGGGCGAGGTGATAAGAATCGGTGCGGCCTCTCTTTTCGCCACAGTGGTGCTGGGCGGTCGGAGCGGGGTTTGCGTGGGGAGCGGCTGCGGCACTGCCGTCCCTCTTCGGCTGCGTAACTCTCCCCGGCGCGGAGCGCGGCCCTTCGGTTCCTCTGAGGCCCAGCGGCGGCGATGGGTTCCCGGGCATCGACACTGCTGCGGGACGAAGAGATCGAGGAGATCAAGAAGGAGACGGGCTGTGAGTGCGGGGCCGTAAGGCGAGGTGGGGCCGGGAATACTGTGGGGATTGGGGGGCCCGGAGCGGAGCAGCGGTCCCGTCCCTGGAGCCTCCCGCCGCCTCCTCTCCCCTCACGGCTGCGCGCCGAGCCGTACCCGGGGCCCCGTCCGGGGCTTTCCGAGGCGGGGAGGCGAGGGAGATTGCGACGTTCCCGGCCCGGTGTCAGCTGGCTGCGGGCCGGGAACCCCAATCTCCAGCCACCGGGGGCGGATATGTCTCGTAGGCCTGAGGAAACCGGGAAACGCCTCTTGGGGCTGCTGTTCGCACCCTGCCCGGCTCCCTCTGGCTCGGGGCGGGCAGCAGCCGTGGGGTGTGAATGGGGCTGCTGCGGGGCTGGCCCAGAGGTGAGAGGGGCGGCTGTGGGGCTGCTGTTTGCTTGGCGGACTCGAAGGTGAAAGCTGCCGCTGTCTGTGAGTCCCTTGGGCTCCCGGCTGTGGCAGTGTTGCGGGGGAGATCCCGCGTGGGAAGCGTTGCTGTGGGTTCAGGAGACGAAGGCAGCAGCGAGGTGGGAGTGGGAAGCAGCGCGCTGGGTGTCTGAGGTGTTGCATTCGGTCAGAGGCAACTCGAGGGATTTTGAAGGGTTGTCTGTGCTGCTGTTTCGCTCCAAAAGCCGTTTTTAGCTTGAAAGAGCTGTTATTATTTAGTATAGTAATTTTTTCTCCAAATGTTCTTTCACAGGCCGTCACTAAAGTCTTGAAAAGATTCAGAATGAATTTTGAGAGGCATTCAAACATAACGAAGGCAATGTAACTTTTGAAAGTTGTCTGGTGCTGGCTAGTAGTCAGCAGTTGGGAGAGCATTATTCAAGATGTGTGTAGCTACTTCAGCCTACAGCATTTGGTCAAGTTGTTTACCATAAGCATAAGGTACCTTAGAAAAGGTAAAACTTGGTGGTATTAATTTGGCTGGTAGAATGGTTGCCTGTGTGAGAATTCTAGCAAATATTGCATGATAATAAATGGAGGGTGCCTTAACTAGTTGGAGAGGGCACATCATAAATATCATGGGTATTTGCTGTTTGCTTCCCCTAAGCAGCAAAAAAGGTTGTGTTAGATCACATTTTTTTCCTGCTTTTGCATATGTGTTCTTGTTACATTGAAACACTTTCATCAGTTTTGGTTTTAATAGAAATGGTGTCACGTTTTGTTTAGTTGGTAGGGTGTTTTATGCTTCAGAAAAATAAGTGGCTGCAGAAAAGAAGAAAAAGAAAACAATACTGGCTAGCATAATGGACAGCTGAGTGAGCTAACATAGTTTTCCATGATCCTTCTTCTATCTGTCAAGGGAACCTTCTACAGAAAGACTATAATAAACAAATGAGAATGTCAAAGTCTACTTATCCAGCAAGAACTTGATGTTTTTATTTTGTGCTTTTTACTTTTTCTTCTTTTTAATCACAAATGTCATAGAGTAAACATAGCCTCAACTCATTTATAAAGATGCTTTAGAAACCAAACCTCCAATCTGGAATTTTCTTCTGAAAGGTTTTACTTTTTTCCCAATGCCAGTATTTGATTTATTGTCAGTGGTGTTTTATTCCTAGAATTTTACCTAAGTGACAGTTAAATAAATGCCACTAAGATGACTATATGGAAATCCTAATCAATAAAACCACTCAGCTGTAGTTAATTTCTAGGAATAGGTGAGAGATTTTTCCAAGCTCTTAGCACTGTTACACACTTCCTTTAGTTGCAAATATTTATGCAAGGTACAAGGTGGAGAAAAAAAAACAACCCAGGATGGTGGTTTATCTGGAACAAAGTTCACAGGGAGAGTTTTAAATTAGTGTTACTGAATAGTGTACTCTTGTGGTTTGTTAGAAACTTGATGCTGATGATACTTTACCTTCTAAAGAGTCTGAGAAAGGGACTTTGTAGATGTGGAACAATTTGGCAATAGTAGATGTCCAGCTTAAACTGATGTTCTGGTGAGTGCTTCTAAGGATTTTTTTTTTTTTTTGCTTTCTTACTGTCAAACATGATTTCTGCACTTTGTGTGAGATCACTCAGTGCTCTGAAGCACTGGTCAGAACACTTAATTCAGTTGGGTTCCAATGTGGAAATACTCAACTTTTGTCTTGTTCAGGTTTATTTTGTACAAAACTGCATAGCTAATAATACTAGTGTGAGTGATAACCCATATTTTCATGTTCTTTAGCTGATCAGATTAAAAAGCTCTCATTTAGGGAACTTGAAGTACAGACTTTAAAAAACCATTGAATGCCAATCTCTTGAATGATACCAAAGTTTGGGTTAAAGTTGCTTACTTTCCATACAAACATTTTGAAATTTGAGTTTGAAAAAAACTTCAAGTAGTCCTAATTGCTTTTGTATTTTAGTAACAATGTTAAGAGACAGAGTAGAAGTCCAAGATGTTGCTTGTCTGTATTCTGTTGCAAGGTTTTGGGGAGCCATTGGAATGTAACAGGATTGAAACTATTTGTTTTACACTCTTTGTTCCCATGCTTTGAAGCTGTCTACCTAAGGATTAATAATAAACTAATGGTCATACCAGAGTTTTAAAAATAATTTATTGGTAACAAGTAATGGCTTTTTTGATTAATTTTTTTTTTCTAAGTACATAAATACACATTTATGAGTTTAACAGACATAAAATGGACGGTGCTGCTCCTATTCTTCAGGTCTTGATTTAAATTTTTACAAGAACCTTAGTGGGGCAGGAGAAGAGATAAAATCATATTTCAGCTAGGTTTAAGCTTTGATTTTAAGAAGCAGTCATAAATTCCAGATCTTGTTTCTGGCTCTCCTGTAATGGTCAGGGAATGTCAAATTATTGATTTTGCATGAGAAGACTCTGAAAAGTGTCTAGTGATGCAGCTTCTGAGGGGGATGATGACTAAAAAGGAAATTACGAAAGAATACAGTGTTGGACCTGAATTATCTTCCTTTCTCATACAGCCATTAAATGCTTTTTGTCTAGTATGATGGCAACAAACACATCTTCTGTCAATAGCTGTGTGCTATTTGTGACATGCTAGCTGTCATGGAGGTGTTCCAAAAATTGAGTTGTTGACATTACTTTCAAAAAGGTAGCTGAGTAGAATTTCTTACCCTCCTGTTTCTCGGGAGGAGTGAAAGTACAGGGCATCTTATTGGAGATATAACACCAGGCTGTCCTTTTTTCGTTAATCAGATGTTGTTAACTGCATATAATTTCTAAAACACTAACTCAGAAGTACAGAAGTTCAGTGTCTTTAAAATTCTTGTGCCTGCTTTCTGTTTGTGTGCTGCTTAAGTTAAAACTGAGCAAGCTGCCTGGTCTGATTGTAGAGAAGTTGTCCTAGGTGGAACTGAGCAAATTGCCCAACCCTGTGCAAAGAATCAAAGTTGGGAGGAGACAAGGGAAAAAAAAAAAAAACAACAAAAAACCCAAAAAACCCAGAACAGTTGCTGGCAGGTCATCCTAAAGGACGGAGCAGTTGAACCTAAACAAATAGCCTGGAGAAAGAACAAACCTGAAAAAAAAATTAAAAATGCCTTGGTTTCACAGATGAGACAACTGCTGTGCAACCTGTTCCCAAGTAAGTTTAAACAAGTAAGAAAAGCATTTTCTGTGTGCTGGTGAAAGTTTTTAAAACAATTGAATGTGAAAAATGGCACTAAGTCCTAGTTTAACATTGTAGCAAGTCAGACTTTTACTAAGTAAATATTAACATACGGTTGTTTTATTTCATGTACTTATTAACTTCATCTGAAGAGGATCTAAAAAGCCAAGATCTTCTGTAGTGCATTCTTTCAGTGTTAAAGGAATAGCTATTTTAGATAGACTTAACCTGCCCCCATCATGGTCTATTCTAAAGATTGTGATGTGGAGTATCTTGGGTTGTCTTAGTTTTGTGGTAATGTTGACACCATGATCCTAAGCTTAGTACTGGCTTATTTCAAGTTGCAGATATAAAAAATCTGCAATAACTTGCCTGCTTTGTGTCCTAACTTGCTCCTGAACTTCCTTAGCAATAGACTTTTTAATTTTTAACTCAGTGTCCTGGGAGGCTGGAAATTACTTTACTGAACCCCCGAATGAAGAATGTGTTTAGATTCAGGCACTCCTGTAAATGAAGAAAAGTGATAAGGTGTCAAGTTTTTCTGACTGCTTTCCAGATGCAGAGGAACAGAGTACTCTTTCCATCTTTAGATGGAAAAAAAAAAACAGGAGTAGAGATAAGCAAGAGAAGGAAAGATACTACAGCAGAAGCCTGCTATGTCACAAATGAAGAGGTCATAATCAAGGCTGTGCCAAGATTATTTCTATCCGTAAGGACTTAAAGGATTTGTTACAGTGGAACTGTGAATCAAATATTTTTTCTTTTCAATTGGCATTTACTGAATCAGAACACCAAAGAGTGTTAGAGACCAAAAATATAAATAGGTAGAAGGCAGAGTTAAGACTGCCTTTTGAAGAATGGGCTTGCTTGTGGATTCTTGAATACTAAGATGCTATTTACAGCTCATGAAGTCCCTAAAGTGCTGATTGACATGTACTTCCAATGTAACATGTTTTGTGCCTTTTTTTTTTAAAATACAGCTTGTGGCAGCTGTCCCTCAGTGTTATGAGGTCTGCTTCTCTGAGGAATCTTTGACATGCTAATTTGTGTTTATTTTTTCTTTTTTATTTCAGTCTCCCACAGTCAAATCACCCGCCTGTACAGTCGCTTCACCAGCCTAGACAAAGGAGAAAATGGCACTCTTAGGTGGGTTTTGTCTCTAGTTTGGCTGTCCTTACATTGACACATATGTGTAATATGTGTGCTGTTGCAAGATGCCTGCATGTTTTCCTCATATGGTGAATCAGTGAGGTTACTGAAATACCTTCATACCTGCTGTCTACATGGACATTAAAGTTTATTGTCTTTTATGACAATAAACAATTTTCAAGATAAATCTGATTATCAAACTGAAGTGCTCTAAATACCCATTGTCCTTGCTGTAGTGCTGAAGGTTTGTAGCTGTTAATACAAGACAGGTCAGATACAGTATTCCAGGTCTTACAAAAAATGTTCAGAAAATGTTAAACGGCTTTTTTAGATTGTTGTTTCTTACCATTCTTTCTATGTTGATTCCAATAGTTATTACAAGAGTGGTTCTACTATGTTGTCTTAGTTCTGGCTTTCATAACAAAACTGGCATTTATATTTTTGGAAGTAGTGGCTTTTAACACTGCTTTGATCTGCAAGCCCTTTACTATTCTTAACTCTGCACATCCTGTTAAGTGTGTCTATTAGTATGCTCAAAAATAAATGGAAAGAGCTTGAAACCAGCTCACTGGCTAAACAGGTACACATGCTATTCAATAAAGTAGTACTGAAGGATATGCCAAGACTTTCAAAGTGTGTCTTCTGCCTACAATTTGAAAACTACAGGAGTGAAGTGATTTTTTACAGCTTAATTAATTAAATAAAGTAAAGGCTTCAGTTTCAGCTGCAAAAGATTTTTCACTTGATGGACTGAGACTGCTAGAAAGACTGTTCTTAACTGAAAGGTAAACTCTAATAGGATGATTGCATGTTAAAATATGTCTCTCTCAGCTTTGTTCTCTAGCCTTCTCCACTCTGGTTATTGTACTGTGTGTTGGTATTGGTTTGCTGACCAATTGACTGAAGTAGTTATGAATTCTGATTTATAATAAATTGCTCTTACTATTCTCTTGATGTTGCTAATAGATTGCATTATGGAAATAGTTTGCATTGTTATGGAAATATTTGACAAATAAGAGCTGTCTGTGACTGCATCAGGGATACAATTTTGGGACAATGTAGGTGGTCTAAGATGATGCTATCACTGAAGGTCTGTTGCTTTTCTGTGTTGATGCTGGTACCACTTTGAAAACTTTCCAAGCAAATCAAAAAAAGGCATCTGATCAGTTTTCAGGTGTATTTTGTTTCCCATTCACCATATAGCCACATATGCCAGAACCAGTGCACAGAGAAGATGAAGAGGACTTAGGAGAAAGTAGGAAGGGTACCCAGTTGCAGCAATCAAACTCAGTAAACAGTTTTGTTTATGATCTTGCAAATCCAGTTTGTAGGATGCACTATAAGCCTACAAAAGCTAGACCTCCTTATGAACCAACCTAACTATAAAGCCAGAATCACTACTTAGAAGATGAGGTGACAAATTGTAAGATACACTGGTTTTGGCAGTAGTGCTGGCTTACTACAGTTTCCTTTCCTGAAGGAAATCTGCAGTTCCTTCTTGTGCCACAAATTACTGACTTCTCAGTTAACATTTAAATATTTGGTTGTGGAGTTGTACGTTAAACAGGACTACTGAGTGATGATTTTTGTTTAAAAATACTCTGCCTCCCCTTTTGGGTTGTGTAGATATTTTTAAGCTCACTGACTCCAGCGAGTTTGACTGTGGCTGTACTGTAAATATCTGGACTTGCATAGCTGAAGAGAGGACAAAATGGATTCTGGGTGTGGAAACAATTGGCTTGGGATGGGCAGAACTTCTTAAGCCCATTCTGTCACTAAAGCCAATGTATCATATAAGCTGTACCATTGGCTAATTGGCAATTGTGACATACAGATGAGCTGATGATATTGTATCTAAGATGAATACTATTTATATCTCAAACCACTGAAAAGAAAAGCATGAACAGCCTCTTCAAGCTTTGTGTGTGCATTTTAATCTTCACTGATGAAAAAAAGTAAAATGTTGTCTGCCAGACTAGTGTAGCACAATCTGAACCTAGCACACTCTTCCTCAAACCTCCCTCCAACTTTAAATTTGCCTTTTGAGTTCATAAAGTTTGTATAAACTTCAAAGTGACTGTAGTCATTTTACTTAAGAGAAGTAATTAAATATGCTATGAATGTCTGTTGCACAATGCTTCGTTTCATTGTGTTCATTATGGATGGGGAGTTTGAATTTCATTGTTGATAATTACATGGTACTTGGGAAAGGAAGTTTATTTGGAAAGTTCCAGCACCTGTGCAAACTGTGATCCATGCAGTCTTGGCTCTTGGCCTCTTAAGCATAGCCCACTCCCAAATGTGGCTGACGTGGAGTGGCATGCAGATTTTGAAACCTTTGGTGGCACCCACAATAGGTGGAAACCATTAATTTAAGTAATGGGAAAACTACTTCCGGAAAAAAAAGGAGGGGGGAAGTAAGAACTACAGCTTGGAAGGTCATAATTGTTTTCTGAAATACTGATCAAGGAGAACTTAGTACTTTGAGACAAGCAAGATGAAGTTACTGCTTGTTGTTGTACTGCAAGATGAAGTTACTACCACCAAAGAGTTAAGGAGTCACCTCTGCTGTTAGTTTCCTGTGAGAAAGAACAGTTCTTCCCATAAGGACACTTGGACCTTTGACTTGCAAATCAGACATGACAGAAATTGCCTCTGTGACCAATCAGGAAAACAAGTGTTAAGCAGTTCTTTATGGCATGAAATAAATCTTTAAATGCATACCACCCTTCTGGATGAGGGGAAAAGCTGTGTTGTCCTCACATGTGTATTAAAAATAGGCAGGGTAAAGAGCACTTTGTACAGAAGATCTAGTAACTGCTGATTAATTGTGGTGATTGGAGAAGGCTGGTAGTTCATTTTGGAACTTTAATCAAAAGCTGAAATCTTAATCAGATGTTTCTATCTAGTGTATCTATGTGCAGTTTCAAAGTACTTTCTTTTTTACAGTTACATAAATGAGATGTAAGAGATGGATACTGATGAAGACAAGACTTCACATGCCTTGTTTTAGGTTTTTTAATCCTCATCCTTATCCTCCAAATGTCTTTAAAAGTGTAGAAAAATGTTAGATTTTTTTTCTTAGCTTCACTTTTCCAAAGCAAAATTACTAAGCTCCCTCAGTCTTGCACCATCTGAATGAAACCAGCTTGTAAAAGCCAGGATAAAACTGTTCCTTTGAAAATTCTCTTGTCACCTTTGATTTCAATATTGTGACAGTATTGCAGAAACAAAAGGTTGATAGCCTTGGATGGCCATAGCTACATCTCAGTTGTGAAATCTGAAACATACTTGTTCTGTATCCTAACTGTAGGTCATGAGGAAACCAGTGTAAATGTTTTCTTCTTTCCATTCTTGTGTGAGCTGGGTCCTCCCTGTTGAGAGTACAGTACTCTGCTACTATCTAGAGGAAAAAGAAGGATGAACAACCAGAAATAATGGAAGAAGAAAAAATATCTGTTAGGCTTTTTACAACCTTTTGGGTGAGGTAAAGCTACAGGAGGAATCTGCTGTTTTTCTTAAAGAGTATAGTCATGCTTAGAAATACTTCACTTAGAATCTGCAAATTCTTTACTACAAAGTAATTGAAAGTGTGAAGGCAGTGGCATATATATTAACTTGTTGGCCTGCATAATGATTACATGTAGTTAAAGGTAAGCATGGAAGTTAGGTTCCAGGATATATGTGTTAGAAACTTTGTTGCTATGGCAATGAATACAGAAGTAGAGGGCATCAGATTTCCTGTAAGCACCAGCTTCAGCCAAGTGAAGCTGGTCCCTAATGAATCCATGAAGCCTTAGGTTATGAAGTGGAGAATAACTTTCCTCATGTATTCATTTACTTTTATGGCTGTTACAGCAATTTCAATTATAACACTCACTCAGTAATGGGCTCTTAATAAGCAAAAATGGTCTACTGCAATTCTGATAATGACAGGACAAATAGATTTGAAACCTGGAGAGTTACTTGTGGTTAATTGTTAATCTGTTAGGAAGCAGAGCTGCTGGATGATGAAACAGAGTAAATTGAGGCTCAGTACTAAGTAGTAGTGAGACACAAAATGTCTGAAGTATTATGAATTTTCACTACATGGAAGAGAGGGCACTTGCTGCTTTTAGCTTGTGAATGTAACCATTGACACTGAAGTCCTGTTGTTAAAATATTGTTACTGGGACATAGGTTTTCCACATCAATGCCTCTCCTGCTGAAATCACTAATATGCACTTTGCCCTTCAACTATAGCTTAAAATGCAGCAGTCCTGAAGGGTCTGTTAACAAGTGTAACACAGATGTTAACTTTGCCTATTAAAAATAATTCAGACTTGGTCAGAGAAGTTTACCAGGACAGCCTAAAATATGGGCACATTGCTCTGTTAGAAGGGCAAACAGCCAATTTCTTTTTCTCCTGTCTTTAAAATGTCAGTATAATTAAGAAATCTCAAAATCTGTGTTTACTCTGCCAGATTTTTAGTGTAATGACATCATAAATCAAACCTTGTTGTAATTTTCAAAAGTAGCAAACGTGTAGTAACTAAGTTTGAGAATTTGACCCAAACTTCAAGAACAACAGGACTGCATTTGACTTGAAGGAAATTGCCAATAGTTCTGGAGACTGAGGAGGAAATGTCAAGTTATACATCCGGACAGAAATATATATATATTTTTTTTACAGCCTTATCCTACTGCCATTATTTTTGCAATTTAAAACCTTATTGATTTTGGAGAACATCTTGTACTAACTGATAAATTGTTGTGCTGTGTTGTAGTGTGGTAAAAACCAAACAAAACCAAGCAAAGAAAAGAAAAACAAACCCCAAAGCCCCAAACCAAACCTGCTGACCAAAGTGTTCACTAGGACAGACTTGGTGTGTCTGCCTTGGTTCACACTAAGATTATCACACTTTCCTTCTGGTGACATTTTCAAGAAAAATTACTAGTGCACCTCTAATAATAGAATGAACCCTGTGTTCATGTTGCACTGATCTGAAATATGTTCACATCAGTGCAGCTCATGTCTTCCAGATCAGAAAAAGTGCTAACAGGTTAAGCATAAGCTGTGCTTAAAATATACCTGTGTGCATAAAATCATGAGCAGAAAGAATGGCTGGCAAGAACACTGAGTATTTGCAATATACTGGTGAAGTTACCTCTAGTTTACAGGGTCCTGTCATAGTCTAACTTTGCTACTGTAATATAGAAGTGCTGCTTGATTGAAGCTAGAATAATCTGAAATTTGGCATTTACAATAATACTTGAAGTTGTTATACAAACAAAAAAAATTATATTAAAATATGCAAATAATCTATGGTATGTTTGGAGGACTATGGTATTGTGCCAGAATCTGGAGTGGATGAGTCTGGAAAAATCATACCAACTCAAGGGATTCCATACCAAAATATTTTTTTAAATCTTACTTTCATTTTGAAGTCATATGTACCTTCAAATCCAATTCAGCAGCTTACCTTAAACTGCAAACTAGTCAGCATCATTTCAGAAAGGTTTCTAGCACAATGTTATCCCATGAGAAGTGCTATTTACATGATAAATGAACACTGCTAATCTGTAATGTGATACAGGCTTGGCACTGACTTCTCTTTGTGCCATTAGTCATAGAAAAAACATGTTTTAAAGAGTTATATTTTGAAAACCACCAAGTGTCTTGCTGCAGAAGTAGAACACAATGGGTCTTTTACTGTGATTTCCTTTTAAGCAACTTTTTCTCCTTTAGTTTCAAGTTTATGCAGACTGTGTTCTTGTTTTACTTAGCCGTGAGGATTTCCAGCGTATTCCAGAGCTGGCCATCAATCCACTGGGAGACAGAATTATCAATGCCTTCTTTCCAGAAGGGTGAGTTTCAACAGACTTTATTTGTGATCAGAAACAAAATCTGTAGTTCTTCAGAAGTTTTGATAGGAGTGCAATGCTAGTAATTAAAGCACAACATTTGAATTTACTAATAATTGAAGAGCTCAAACTTGTTGTGAAATGTTTTTCCTCAGCATGTTTTCATGAGAAATACTTCACAGCCTTACAGTAGTTTTGTGTATTTTATTCATTCACAAATTTGGGCTTCATGTCACAGTTTCCACTCTCCTTGCTATGCTGCTGAACACTGCTAATGAAAGTCAAGGTTATTTATGGACTTCAGTTCACAAAGCGAACTTGTTGCAATGCCATTTTTTTCCTAAGTAGTACTGCAGTTAACTAATTCAGTCATTTTTCACCTTTAAACCTGTAACTGTACCATTGTTATAAGATCAGCTTTGCTTTTAGTTTTTGATAACACTTAAGGCACAGCTTAATGCAATTCTAACAGAAATTCAGAGATTACCAAATTCATGGTGCTGTCTTACTTCTTCGTACCTCTCTAGACTGTTCTATGGAATCTGCTGCTGTTCTTGAACACATTTGTCGTTACTGATTGATGAAGACCAGATTTTCTAATGAAGTCATAATATCAACATTCCCTGATAGTTTCCTGATTGTTATTATTAAGGAAATCAGGCAAGGTTTCCTGAATAGAAAGCAGGAGTCCTGGAAAGTACTTAAACTGCTTGCTGTCACAGAAACTCTAGGGAAGAGAGTTATCTGTCAGGGAGCAGTGAGTGATGGGTACCCCACAAGGCAAGAACCAAGGGTAATAGCAATGGTTTCCAGAAAAGTTGACAGTAGTGAAGCAAATCTGAAGTCAGTCCAGGGAATCAAGGTCCAGATCAGTATTATACATTGCCGGACTTGGGCATAGCTGCAGGATAGCTCAGGTGAGAGCTTGAGCTTAAATGGAGCTTGCAGGTAAGGAGAGGGGAGCCCTCAACAACACTTCTCATAGTTTCTGCTTTCACACATCATACTGCCCAACAGCATCATCTCAGATTGCAACTGCAATGCATGACAGCTGAGTTTAAGCAGAGGCAGCCAAACCCTGGGGAGGGAGGAGTGGAGGAGTTTGTGTGGTGCTAATGGTTTAGACATTCATACTCTTCTTTACTGAAATAAAACTTGGAGAAGTTAATGCTAAAATTGACCTGCTGAAATACTTCTGCAGAGAGGACCAGGTGAATTTCCGTGGATTCATGAGGACACTGGCCCACTTCCGACCCATAGAAGATAATGAAAAGAGCAAAGACCAGAATGGACCAGAACCACTGAACAGCCGAAGTAACAAGCTCCACTGTAAGAAATGTGAACCTCCCTTTTGAAGCAATTGTTTTCCTTTCTTCATTTTTCTGGAAAGGGAGTGAAGAGGCTTGGGGTCTTCTGTTATAGTAGTTCCCCGTGAAATTATACTCTCTCTATTAACTGATTTTTTTAAAAATTAACTTGCAAGCTTTACCTGTTCAAAACGTCAACAATTGACCCATTCTTGTATTGGAATTTGGTGGAATTGATTGAATCTTGAGTAATATATATGCTTTTTGAAATGTTTCATAACAGAAGGGCTTCATAATGGTATGTCTAAAGTTATTTCATATTTAGAAGCCATATCCTGTACATGAATGGGCTTTCCTGGTTCTGTATCCAGTCTTCCATATAATCTAGTGCTTTTTTCTTATTTTCAGCTGAGTACTTTCTTGCATATTTCAGTATCCGTCAACAATATGAGCAGAATGCTCTTGCTTGCTAATCAGTTGGCAGCAGTCCTCAGAGCATGTAAAATTTCTGTCATATCTCATCCAGAATATAGTCAAAGAGAAGTCTAATGAAGGGTACTCTAAAAATGATTGCTCTGAAGTTAAAGGATTGAATGCATCTTAATGGTATTTATAGTCCCATGACTCAGGGCCTTGCAGAAATACCTTTGCAAGCAGAGTGCTTCTGAAAGTACTCTTACTCCAGTAAGATTTTTCCACTTCTTAGCAATAACATTGTTCTACTATGTGGTAACAACACTTTATGGAACTGAACATTATTTTTATGGTGAATTAAAATTCTAATATAATAAAATGATGTATGAACACCTACTACTTATTATTTCTTAATATAAATGTACTGTTATGGATAAAAATAATGGCACTTGAATTAAGCTGCTCATTCTTTTCTTTCCCATAGTTGCTTTTCGGTTATATGACCTTGATAAAGATGACAAGATTTCCAGGGATGAGCTTCTTCAGGTAAATACCACAGGGCTGCTTTGAATTACTCCATTGATTTTCTCTGTGATTTCCCACCCATTTAGAATAAAGAGGAGAGTTCTGACAGTCTTCTCAAAAGAACTCTTGGAGGAATTTGGTGTCTAATTGTTTATTTCCTTTAAAGCTTTAGATATGATATGAGACTTCAGTTTCATGCAGTAGCCCAGAATGTTGTAGCAGACAGGGAAGATTAGATTCAAGTTTAAACCAGAGCATTAGGCTAAGCAGATCCTACTGGAAACAGTACAGAAGTATCCAACAAATACCATTAGCCCCTCAAGAACTACCTTCTAAAACTTTCAAAGGTGCATGGAAGGGGACTTCAAAGGGACAATCCCTCAGGTAGATTGTTTGTCTGACCATCCCAATAGAATAAAACATCTTAAAACTGCAGCAAACATAATCAAAGTTCATCAGTGTTGCGTGGCTTGACCCAGGAGTAATTACATATTACTAATCCTGGGAAGTAGACATGGTAATTTGTGGTTCCTGATGTAGGATATGGGTTTGCTTTTGACTGAAATTGCCCTCTTCTGACTGCACAGAAAATGCTTTACTAACTGTAGAGAGTAATGGTAGTTATAATTTGACCATATACTTAAAAGATTCCGGTAGGCAACTATATCAAGCAACAAATATTCAATCAAATGTTTTGTTTTGTGAAAAAAAATAGACAAAAAGTGTTGAAACAAAACATGCTTACTCCTAATTCTGAAAATTCTTTGCTGAAAGCCTTAATGGACAAATAGAAGTCTGTCTAGAAATGACTTAAACTGAAATCCTTCAGGGTTGTTCTCATGTGGTTTTATTTTGACTTTCTACACAAGAAAAACAGCACTAAGAATACTTCTGTTCCTGTTTCAGTAATGATTATTTTCCTTTTTAAGGAAAATAAAATCTGGGGACTTCTGTATGTTACAGGTATTACGGATGATGGTTGGTGTAAACATTTCAGATGAGCAGCTGGGCAGCATTGCTGACAGGACAATCCAGGAAGCTGATCAAGATGGAGATAGTGCCATTTCCTTTGCAGAGTTTGTAAAGGTTGGTAAACCACATTTTTAATGACTAAATGGAATTTCTCAGTAGTAGACAAGTAATTCAGACTTAAATGCAAATGCTAGCAGATAGGAAGTTGTTCACATAGTCTGACCTGCCTGCATTTGGGCAAAGGAAACCTTCTGCTAGCTTTTTCTTCCCTTTTTCAGGACTTTTTTTTTTTTTTTCACACTGCCAAAGTACTACTATAATTAGTCTGTACATTTCTTTATACTGACATGTAAGATGCAGCACTGAATATACTTCAGAAATTTCACTTTTTTCTTTTGCAAACTCTTCTTTCTACACAAGTAGCCTGACTAGCACAGTTACAACAGAGTAATTCTTCTGCTATAATTTCTCTAATCAGTTTTCACTCAGCAATTAGATCCATTAGCAACACAATTAATATCAATATTCATATTCCTACCAGTAGTCCTTTGAATTATATGTTTTGTTAGTCAGAGAATCATAGAATGCCAAATTTGAAGGGACCTCAAGGATCATCTAGTCCAACCTTTCTAGGTAAAAAGAGAGTTTAAATGGAGGTGGCCTTGCACTCTGTCAAACTGTCAGAAATAGATAATAATAAAAAGCCATTATATGATCAATGGAGAAAGTGTCTTAAAGCAGAACAATTTCAACTGCTTGATGGGATAGTATGGAGAAGAGAAATCAAACTTTTCTTGGAGGTGGACAAAGACAGGACAAGAGGCAACAGAAACAGCCTGAAGCAGACTAATCCCTTCATACCTCAGTGTTAATAGCAACTTGGTGAATGAAGTTTTACAGTGATCTATGTCAGTGATGCTGTAGTCTTGATTTTAGCCTTTCAATGACTGCTTGTGCCCTTTCTTTCACTTAACTCTCCCTTCTGTTTCTTAGCCACGCATTTCCACCCAATCTAATTTTGGGATTGCAAGCCTTTCTGGGCTGTTGGCAGACTGAGACTATTAGTTACTTTTTGCTTGACAGCTATCTCCTAGCTGTAATGGCTGAAGTGTCTTTCCTTGGGAGGACTTTAGTGCAGAACAACAAATAAACTTCTCTACATGAAAGATTGGCGTGCCAAATTGAAGGCAACCCATGCTCCTGCTCACTTTTTCTATGCTAAAGTAAGAAACCTTGTATGTACAGTAACTTATGTAGCTGTTTCTGAATTTTATTGCAGGTTTTAGAGAAGGTGGATGTGGAGCAGAAAATGAGCATTCGGTTTCTTCACTGATGGATGGAGAACCTATTCCTTTATACCCCCACTGTCTAATGAATAGAACTTTGTTTTATCCTTTGCACCTTCCCACAGAGCATTGCTGCTGGTGTGTATACAATGCATCTCCAACTCCTCCCTGATTTGTTCTAACAATGTGAACATTCCCTGTGCATCAGGAACAAAGGGAAATGGCCGCCATGCAACTTTGAAAGGAGCGTTTTTTTATAAATCTTCTCCTTCATTTTTTTTACCCTCCCACCCTTGTCTCCTTCTGCACTGCTGTTTCAGCAAAAATGTTTCTCCTTATGTACTGATGTTTAATCTACAAACTGATTCTTCTGAGCTCTGATTCTGAGAGTGGAAAAGTGGAATGTGCCACAGAAAGTGCCCTCTGAAACACTCTGGAGACAAGCATCTACTCAAATACTAGGTGCAATAGTAATGATTCACTTTTGTTTCCAGTAAAAACACCAGATTACAGCTGCCTCTTTTATTTTTCCATTTGGCTCTTTACATGCAGATTTGTTTCTTCCCTGCTTCCAAATCTGCCTTTTACTCAAGGACTTCTCAATTTCTATGGCTTCATTATAAAACTAGCACTGAACACGTGATGATAGTCTAGAGTACTTTAAAGTACTGTGAATAGATTTAATTCTTTGGGATGAATAGGAGAATCTGAGGAGGAGACAGGCCCTGTTGACCTCAAAAGGAATAGGAATTCTGCATTGTCACAACAGTAGCAGATGCAGGAAGTTATTTTGAGTAGCTTGCAGACTTCATAGCTGGTGGACCATGAAGCACCTCCTCTCATCAGAGTGGCTTTAGCACCCCTGCAAGTGCAAACTTGTTTACTGGTGTACATAATGCAAGAAAACTAGTCCTGCCAAAATCTGGATTTGTACTTTTGTCACTGCCTCCTGGTAATAGTGTCATGAAACATAATATTGAATGTTGGGGTTCATTTCCAATCACAAGGGCCTGGAAAATCAGTAATTATTTATATTTTCCAGTGTGGAAGTCCTGGTCTGTGAATGTTGATTAATTCAAGACATCAAAATTATTGAAAGTTCAATAGTAACATAATTTTCTGTGGCTGGATTGGCAAATGAGCTCATCTAGTTCAGCTGGAGGTCTAGGAGGTTTTTCCAATACAACCAAAAACAACCCTGGGAGCTTCTTTATTGAAGAATCAGTGTTTTAACTGCTTCTCTATGTCATGTGTTAACATTTCTCTAAAAACCAGTCTCAAACTACCCTCAAATGTTCATTTCCTTTTTTCCTTAGTTCCTTTAATTATCACTTGTGTTCAAGAACAACGTGGAAGTTTCTGAAGGATTTTTTTTACCTGTTTTAAATTAAGGAATTGCAGAGTGAAATGTTGCACTTGGGTTTTGCAGAGTGCAGCACAACTCCAGAAAGAAATGTAAATTAAAAACCTCTGCTCTGCAGGAGAAAGAAACATGGTAGTTTTATGACCATGTCATGTAAAATAGGACTGTAACAATGTTAACAGATTGAAAAGTAAAAAAGTATGTGTAGGTTTTGTGATTTGCTTACAAGTAGGTGTTGCTCTCCTGGCTATATAGTTGTAACCTACAGTTGTGCCTTATTGTCCCAGTGAGACTGGATATTGTATTTATCAATCCGTAAATAAACCCTCCACTGTATAAAATCCCCAAACTATTCCTGTGTGGCAATTGACAATCCTTTAATGACTCAGAGTTAAATACCAGTAGAATGGTGCTAGCAGGCCTTGTAGATCAGGTTGTGGTGTTTTGTTTTGTTTTTTTTTTTGATAACTGAGCTTGTTTTCTGAATATTAATAACCCTTAATAATCCTAAATTCTGCTGGAAAGAGTGGAAGAAAGTAGTGCAAAATGAGTTTCAGAAGCATGACATGCAGCCATAATACTCTACGATGTGGATCCCATAACAACATGAGCTTTACCTCTCCATGGTTCCAAAGTAGGCTCTTCTTTCTCCCTTGCTACAATCTTGTAGTGTTGTTCTAATTAAAGGGTATATAATACAGTGCTAGTTTGTGATGCCTGTCCATATATAAGCCCCCACCTTAGATGAACACAAATATTCTAATAGGTGCACTGCAAAAAACCCTCAGAATCAAAACAAAACCCAACCCTCCTGCCATACACAACTCTCCCTCCCACCCTATCAAAATCCAACTTTGCTGTTAGCTGTATAATTCACAAGTCACCAAGTATCTTACTCAGTGTTCTGAAATCTACATATTTAATGTGTAACTTAAGAGTTTTATAGAGGTGAGATCTTAAATTTATGTTAAATAGTTCAAAACTAAACTGTATAGGAATAGCTAGATCTCCACAAAAGTATCTTTAGAATACCTGATTGCTTGTAGAAATTAAATCTCAAGTGTCCTTGAGAACAGAAATTATCTGTGAGGGTTGATGTCTGGAAGAGGGATAAGATTATCAGAACAAAGGCAGAACTGCTTAATATTTAATCTTTATCTTTTGAAAAAGCATTATAAGGAATAGGTATTTAAGTGCAAATGAGCTGTTTTCCAGTCTTGGCAAACAGGGAGTGAAGTTTTTCAGATCTGCAGACTTGGTTGTGGGATATTGAGAATCTCTGGATGGTTGGCTACAAGTACTTTTCAGTAACTATTCTATGAAGACTCCAGGAAGTGGGGGAAAAAACTGATAGCTAATCTATACTGAAAGGTGGCAAGTTGACTTTAATAGTTATAGGTCCATTAACTTGGCATCATGTCTGGGCAAAATAAAAGAAGCGTAATACAGGATTTGACTCGTGAAGACCAAGAGTGAAAATGTTATGTTTCTGTAACTTCACAATAGAAAATTTCTTGAAGTGTTGGCTCTTGGTTCTTTGAAACTACAGCTTTGGCTGTAAATATCGTGTGGATAGTGTTTTTAAATTGGCAACAGTGTTTCATTTAAGCTGACACACTACATTAGAACACTACATAGTAGAAAAATACGCATTAAATGGATTAAAATTTCGACCAAAATGGTTTGTAGTAGCTGTCTGATGAATCACTGTTAAACGGGGGTGTTCTTCGAGCTCCTCTTCAAGCTGTTCAGTACATTCACCCATCAGCTTGAAGTGTAAAATTATCAGTGCTAAAAAAAACTAGGTTTTTTTTTTTTTTGCAGATAGCACAAAAACTGGCAGAAGGAATAAAAGCAGTCATTCAGAGCAATCGGGATCACTTGACGCCGGTTCCGCCGGGATTTGGCGGGCGCAGGCGGCTGGCAGCGGGGCGGGGGCCCTGAGGCGCTGCGGCCCTGAAATGGAGGACGGGGAGCGACAGCTGCACCGCGGCCGGACAGCAGCGGTCACGTCCCGGGCATCTTCAGCGGAAACCTCGCCCGAGGAGGCCGTGCCTGAGGCCCTGGCTGGGTACGAGTGACCGGAGCCCACAAAACGGCCTCAGGAGCCCGGACCCGTTCCTCGCATCTCGGGAAGGGGGTGGTGGAGGGCGGGGGGGCTGCGGCCAGAGGCGTCGCTGGAGCAGGGCTGCTGGAGCAGGGCTGCCGGGACGGGTTCCCCGCGGGTCCCTGCTCTCTCGTCCCTCTTCGGACAGGCGGAGGTTCCGCCATGCCCCGCTGGCGCGGGACTCCCGCCGCCAACCACCCCCCCAGCTCCTTCCCTGAGCGGATCCTTTAAATTCCTCTGGAGGTCACCGGAGAATTCGCCCCCGGGCCAGCCCTGCTCGGGCGCCCCGAGCCAATCCGTTTCCAGGCGCCTGCCCTCCCCGGGGCCAATCGGGAAGGAAAGGCTCAGAGGCGGGAGGAGAGCCCCGCGATGGGCAGCGCCGGGGACGAATCGCCGCCCGAGCGGGACGACGGATGCACGGCAGCGGCACCCAATAGGCTTAACGGCCGAGTGGGCGGGCACGGCGTCGCCGGGCGCTGCGGGCCCCCGCCGGGTGGCCGAGGTAAGGAGGGGAAGATGGCGGAGTGAGAGGAAGAGGCGGAGAGGCCGGGGCCGGCCGCGGCTCCGCGGCCTCGGCCGCCCTGAGGTGAGTGCGGCGAGGACCAAACGGCCTCCGGCGTGGGGCCGCACCCAGCCTGCTGCCCGGTGCCCCGCTCCCTGATTGGGCTGGGCCCGGGCTCCCGCGCACCCGCCTCCCCGTCCTGCGCCGTGATTGGGTTGGGCCCGGGCATGGTCGTGTCCGCCGGTTCCTGAGGCGCGTTCCGCCCTCCCTCGGTCACCGCGGGCCTGGGCTGGGTCGGGCCGGCCCGTGAGACCGGGCGGCTCCTCGCTCGCCTCCCCCAGCAGCGCGGCCTCCACGCTGGATGACCCCGAGCGTGGCGGGGGGGGATGGGGGTGTCCGTGTAGTGAGGGCCGACTCCCACCCGGGGGCACCTACCGGGGTGCGGGAGCCACGCCGGGTCGGCCCACCCGTGGCCCTGAAAAGTCCCGAGTTGCTTCGGAGTTGGTGGTGAGGAGGTGCCGCAGGTCCGGCGGTACCGGACGGGCAGCGGTACCGGGGTGCAGCTCAGCTGCCTGTGAGGGAGAAGCCGCGTCCTGCCCAGCCGTACCCCGCAGCCCCGTGAGGAGCCGCCGAGAACGCGCCTGAGGGGAAGGGCTGCAGCTGGAGAAGAGAAACCCAAACCTATCATCTGTTATTTAAGCCTTTTCATCTCTGGCTACGAAAATAGCACTGGTTGTAGTTTCTCTTCTGTTGTTGTTGTTCATGGTGTGTTAGGTGGGTGCTGTAAGTCTGATATCTGAACAGTTGTGTCACTTTGTCATGTCTGCGTGTGACAGGAGTGCCTGAAGGGGCTGAGTGACTTTCAAGTAATTTTATAAAACCAGGACATACAAGGAATCTACAGTACAAATTAAGTTTGTGGAGAATTCATGTTGATATTAGAATTGATTGTAGCCTTATCGATTCATATGGCAAAGTGAAAAGAAGTCAACACAGAGTAAAATGTGAAACTATTGCTAAGAACAGTGTCTTCGTTCTATGTTAGTAATTTATAGGTGTTCCCTGGAAATTTTCAAGATTATTGGAGGTATTTTGTACTACAGAGTGGTACTTTGGTTAAATTGTAGGAGGAAAAAAAAAAGAAATAGGAGGAAGGACTGAAAGCAGAATTACTGTCACTAGCATGAAGATCATTATGTTCCATACTTGATAACAGTTCCTTAAATCTTGTGTGTGTCATAGAATTGTGAATGACTGCTTTTTCAATGGGCATGTCAGGTAAAGGTAAAAAAAAACTGAAGTCTTTAAATGAGAAGCACAGCTTTGGATCTTGTGGGGACATGTTATATTATGTGATCTAATAATGAAGTACTTTATAACTGGTGAAAAAACTCCAAAGACATGTGATGTGTTTGTCGTGACTACTTCTGAAAGCTGTAGCAGCTTATGAGAAAAATTTGCTGAAGAACACTTTACCAATTTCATGTGCTATGTTATTCACATAGTTATAGAAGATTATGAGCAAAATAACTCAAGATGAGCAGCACAGTATGCTGCTACTGATTAGTATTTCTGTTAATACTTATCTAGGTATGAATTGTTAAAATATTCTTGGGGGTTTTCCATTGGCATGTTGCATATAAGGATAACTGCTTTGTATTATAATTAAAAGAATAATAAGCAATCAACTTTAATGCAAAACTGCATGCTGTTTTAGTGTAAGGAAATTAACTTGGATTAATATTCTTAATTGTTTTTAAGGCACAAGAGCTGTGAGAAGTAGTATCCTTAAAATGCAAAAAAAAACCAAACAAAAAACCCAAAAAACCCCACAGTAACAGGAGCCTCTGACATGGCACAGCTACTGTTTGACAATTAGTTGCTGCTTTACAATATTGCCCATGGTGGTGTGGGTCTGCAGTGTGAAGATTTGTGTGTACAGGCTGTGCATCTTATGATGCTGACCTGTTATTCAAGGGTGTAAAAAATCTTGGACCAGCTAAGGCTAAAAATCCTGAGTCTGTGAAGAGTCTGGAGTATCTCTTGAATGCCTCCCACGTTCATTCTTAAAAACTAGAAAAGGAACAGTGTTTGAAACCAGTCCTGACATGCTGGAGGTTTTTGTGAATGAAAGATGCGAGGGCCCGCACAGTCTTTGGAGGATTAAAAAAAAAAATAATAAAATTATGATTTCTCTAAAATGGGATGTGGAGGAAGGGAAATATAAAGCAGTCTCATGGCTTGCAGTCTCTGAAGCAGCACAGTTTGCACAGTGCCTGAGATGTCTGCCCAGCAGCCAAGAACCATAGTGGGGGTGTTTAAGCTGCTTCTCCAGCAGTCTGGTGCTATGTTGCTCCTGCTCAGATACTGAGTCCAGGATCCCTTGACAAGGACAAGAGACATTAACTGCCAGGCCCTTATGTCTTTTGGCCTCTGCCTATTTTGGCAGCCATTTTAGGGTTCAGGTATGCCTTTGTATACCCTTTTGGAGGTGATGGCTGTCTGTGTCTCTACCCTGTCCTGCTCCAGGAATTAACTCCTGTTCTTTGCTTCCAGATCAGGATGTTTTCTGAAATTGCAGGGGGATGTGCTGGAGATGACCTGCTAACCTGGGTCCTATTAACATGAGCCCTTGTGAGAGCTGTGTTCCTGCTCTGTGTTGCTTTTGGTACCTTCACACTCAGGCACTCCTTTTCTTTTTCTTATCATACCAGTCTTGGCCTTTCTTATCAGAGTCCTCTGCATTGCCTCATAGCTTGGTGTAGATATCTTTTTTAAAGTTATCAAGAAAGTGCAAGGAGCTTGAAGGCAGCTAATTTTTTACTGGGCTGTAAGCTACTTCTGTCATGTGTTGTGTTTATGATTTAAGCTTTTATTTTTATCAGCTTTCCAGGTTAAATTTGACACTTTTAAGCCATCAGAAACACTTCAGTGGACTTTCAAGCTGCAGTGCTAATTCTGCTTTCTGTATCTTCACAGTCGTCCACCACATTTAACTTTCAAGTCTTTGTGTCTTGGTTTTTCTGCATAAATTTATTTCTAGATCTAGCAAGCACAGCTGTACACTGTTAATGTTTGTATAGTTTCCAACTCCAGTGTGCTGACTATGTCAGAAATGGACTTATTTTATTTTCTGACTGGTCCATTGGTTATAGAGTATGTTGATTGAGAAGACAAATCCTACAGTTTTGCTGGTAAACTTATTTGTGAAATGCTTCTTTATCTCTTTTTGGCTTTGAAAATTCCTGTATCCAAGAAATTTTCTATCTTAATGTAAGATTTAAAGTTAATGGAAATGAGCCTTTAGTCATGATACAGCAAACAAAACAAAACAGAAACACAAATCAAAAACAATAGGTCAAAACTTAATAAAGACAATATTTTTAGAATTTTTAGCAGAAAAGAGTTAATATTGTTGAGTTTTTCACAAATACTTCTTGTTCTTGATCAATTGATTTTATGTTCAGTAAGTAAGGTATGAAACAAGAAAAACAGTATTTTTTCTTAATAAATTTAACTGTATTTTAACTAGTTTTAGGTTTTAACTGCACAGTTAGTAATTTCACCATCAATTTCAATGTCTGCTAATTATCAATAGCCTTGATTTATATTCAGTTACATTTGTAAGTTCTGTTGGTACTGGTGTGAATGCTGCTCCTACTTAATTTGTGAAAGTCAGATTGAGAATATATCAATCAGAGTAGTTAAAAACTGGGGCATTCAAAGATGGTGAACTTGTTAAAATAAAATTTTGAAGAATTGTTTAAAGCAAGCTGAATTTCAGCATTGGAGGAAATACTCCTTTGAATGAGATGTTTTAAGTGCTACTTTTGAAAATTAGACTTAATTTAGTATTTCTTTTTGTTTATTCATAGTTTTAGACTAAGTGAAGGAAAACCCAGTGTTTCAAAGATTGGTTTTGGGAATTGTTGCCATTATGATAAATAAGTTTGGGAGAGTTCCTGATAATTGTTCCTTATCAAATTGCTTTGAGAATAATTTGCTATTTGTTCCTTAGTCTCCCAAAGTCACATAGTGCTTGGCAGGTTCTTGAGGGGGGAACTTGTCTAGGAGGGGTCAGAACTGACAACATGAGAATGGAATAATTACCCTGAAATACAGGGCTAGAGGTCATCTACTGACTGCAGTTTTTCTGAGGATGCAGATCCCTGGTTCTTCCAGAAATGCTGGGGTGTGCAGGACGGTAGAGAAGCTGGGAAGACTTCAGTGAGGATTCTGAGAGTTTTTAAATGTATGTTGTGTGTGGTGAGAGAGTTCTGCATATAGCAATCCATTATTCTTCCACTTCAGTTGTCAGCTCCTCATCCTTGAGACAGACCTTCTGCTTCCTTACTACAGTTGCTTGTTATTAAGATGAAAGAGGTTTCTTTCCATACTGGAGACTGAAATTGTGTTCACTTCAGTACTCATGCAGCTGGAATGTGTGTCTGCTGATGATAATTACCAAAACAAGAGTATCTACACAAGAGTAAAGTAATTTTGTTAATTGTGTATACCTAATACTTCAGGTACAGTCTGTTGAGCATGAGCTGTAGGCTGTTCTTAGTAGGTAGAAAACAACAAGTTCCAGGGAAAAAGGAAACTCAGTACTGTGTAAACTAGATTCTGTGAGATGAAGGACATATGATTTTACTCCAGGAAACAGTATGCTTTCTTAACAAAGGCCTCTCAGGCACATTTTTGTGTATGATTCTCCTCCCCAGCCTGTTTTTAGTTCAAGTTTGCCTGTCCTGGGCCTTACCTACTTGGGCCCAATTCACTTGCCCACCCTTACCTTAAAGAAGGGGGTGGTTATGATAATTTTAAAAGTAAGATTGACATGCTTTATGTAGAATGTCTAAAAAAATGCTAAATAGTTCCTGGAAGGTACAGCTAATCTTTTGTCTTGTGCAGATAATTGTGTCTGATCTTAATAGCTTCATAGATGCAAATATAATTTCACTTGTTTATTTCTTTCTCTCTAGGCTTACTGAAGAGAAGGGGGATTGATGAAAAATAATGGTGAGTAAGGCTGTAGGGTTATTTAGGTACTAAATATCAGGTATTAAACTTGTCAGACTTGTTGGTTAATTGGGGTTTTTTTCTTTCTTACTATTTGCTTTTTTATTTTTTCCTGTCCAAATTAATCAGTTGCTGAGATTTTAATTTTTCATAGGATAGTTTCAGAGAACTGGAATGCCACAGTGTCAGCTTTCAGCTTGGGCTTTGTTTGAAAGAAACCTTGATTTAACTATATATTCTAACAAGAATAAATGCTCTTAAAGGTACAAAATTCCTGTCCCATGATGTAATTTTGCTCTGCTAATGGATTATATCTTTGTATTTATATTAATTTGGAGTAGTTACCTTAAAAGTTGTATTAGTTAAGCAGTAGGATTTGCAGAATGATAACATAACCTGATGTCAATTACCAAATAGAAAAAAGTACATTCAAAATTTTAAGCATGACAGTCACCTTCTGGAGTTTTATTTTTTTCCAATATATGAATTAAAGATATTCTGGTACTTCAGGTGTGTAACAGAGTAATATATTGTCTTCTCAGCTTTGCCACAAACCTTTGTCATGTTTTGTTGCAGCTTTCCACGTCTGTTTTTCCCCATCTTCATAACAAGAATAAGACTTTTCCTACAGTGTGAGCATGGGTGATCAAGCTCATGATCAGCTGAAAAATTTGAGTGCCTCAGAGAGAAAATGATGGTGACGTGTTCTGTATTTCCATTTTCATGATCTGCTGGCTACTTCTAACACAGGACTTGAAAATTGTCACTGGAAGATTATTTCTGAACTTGATCAACTAAAGGGTTAAGGTAATTAAAATTAATATGAGAAATACAGACAGAAAAAGAGAGGAAGGGGTTAGAAAATACCATGTATCCTCATGTTCTTATGTGAGAGAAACCAAAGGGAAAAAAAAAATCTCTTTCACATCTCTCATTTTAATACAGGAGAATGATAAAAAGTGTTTCTGGCCCTAACTTTGCAGGATCACAACCACATTACTTTCCAATCGAGGCTGGAATCCAACTTAAAGCAAAAAATTGTGTTAAGGGGTACTGGGACTAGGTGGTAACAGGTGAGAGGCACTGGTGAAAGGTCAGGAGATGAGTGACAAGATGTGTTACTGAAATATGCCTGCACTGGATAAATGGGGAGGATTGAGTAAAACTAATTGCCTGGTTTGTGTCATCTTAGAACTGTTCTAAGTGCTTTTTTTCATTGAATAGTCTGGGTTGGAAAGGACCTTAAAGATCATCTAGTTTCAGTCCCCTTGCATGTGTAGGGACACCTCCCACTAGATCAGGTTGCTCAAAGCCCCATCCAACCTGGCCTTGAACAGGGAGGCACAGCCACACAGGCAGCCACAGCCTCCCTGGACAACCTGTTCAGTGTCTCAACACCCTCACCAAATAATTTTTTCCTAATGCCTAACCTGGGTTGGACTTGATGATCTCTGAGGTCCCTTCCAACCCGGCTAATTCTATGATTCTATGATTCTAAACCTGCTCTTCTAGTTTAAAGCCTTTTCCCCTTATCCTATCACTGTGCTCTCTAGTGCAAAGTCACTCTCCAGGTTTCCTGTAGACCCCCTTCAGGTACAGGAAGGCTGCTCTAAGGTTTCCCTGGAGCCTTCTCCAAGCTGAACAACCCCAACTCTCTCACCCTGTCCTCATAGGAGAGGTGCTCCAGCCCTCACTCCAAGAGCTCTTTGTCCTTATGTTGGGGGCTCCAGAACTGGACACTAAACTGACAGTTCAGTAGTTATTTAGGTAATTGTTTATGACATCTCTAAATTGTGACCTGCTACAGCAGAATATACTCTGTCTTTGTAGAATGCATTCTGGTGCTACCTCAGCATTGTGATGGTTTGTGCTGGAGCCACAGTTAAGAAGCCCATAGCTAATTAAGATGGGTATATTTTTGGATGCATTGCTCCTCAGTAAGTGTATAGTTCAGCATTTCTGTAGTATTTCATTAGTCAACTCACAGACATTTACAGTTAGATGTAAAGTCATATAGAGATGATTGCAGTTTGTGAAGCCAACTAGTTTTGTCTCTTAAAGTCAAGCTTTTAAAATAATCAACCAGTGAGCATTTTAATGTTGATCATTTTTAATTTTTTCCTAAACTAGCTCTCCTTTTGTTTTGGGATTCCGGATCCTCTCCTGACATTCAAGAAGGTGGTCTTCTTGCTTCCTTATAGGCTGTGAGATGTGGATGTATCTCTTTCAGCAAGCAAAAACCTGTCCTTCACTTACATGGAGCTGAATGAACAAAGATGTCTCCACTTCTTGCTTCAACCATCTTGCCCAACATTTGATTCACCAGATAACTTCTCCCACAGAAATACCCCACTGTTCTATCAAAACTCAAAAGCAGAGTAACAGAAATCAGCATTTGTTTTCTTCTGTGCCAGCTCTTCATCCAGCTTCCTGCATTCTGTTCTAAAATGAGAAATACTTCATAATCAGATGCAAGTGGAAGCTGGTGTTCTCCCCTGGTACCTCCTTCTTCATTTTAGGAAGGTTAACTTCTTCACTGTGTCATGCTGGAATTCCTAGCAGATAATCTCTGCATGGTAGGCTACATCAGACTGTCTTGGCATGTATGAAAAGTTGCAGCAGGAAAACCAGAACATATTTTCTGCTCCTACATGAGGAAGAAACTTACCAGACAACTAGGGACAGCCCATACAGGTATTTTCTAGTCTAGGACCCAGGCTTGGCTTTGTAGATGGATGTCTTGATGTCAGGTCATATAAAGCAGCTAATGCACAGGAACAAATGCAGAATCACCTTATCTATATATATAAATGCATTGTCCCAGTCTGATCAAAATATGTATTTTTGCATCTGTAAACCTGTGGAAGTGTGGATATGAAGAGCTTTCACCAGAAAGAGAATTTACTCTGCACCATTTCATTTTTAGCAAAGGAAAAATGAACCTTTAGAGGCCTCTGGGATAACAGGATAGTGATTAGATTTACATTAAATCATTCCCTTCCTCTGAGTTTTTATGAATTCTTAGCAGCAAAACGAACAAAAGAGAGCAGAAATACTTAGGACAGGCCTTTTTCTGCTTCCTCTGAATCCTTCCCAAACTAAAGTGCTATCTGTTGTCCTTATGTTTACACAAGATTCTTTGTCTCCATCATTTGTGATTATGTAGAATGTTCTCTGTCATTCTGAGGTGGGAGCTTAGATTGTTAACATGCTCCCTGCTATGGTATTGTATATGGCAAGCAAGATTTCTTGGAAAAAAAAACAAACAAACCCAGAACTGGGATATGTATGCTGTTCCACTTCAAATCTGTAGCTCTTCTTGGTGCACCTTATTCCAAGCTTTTGATTTAGAAAATGTGACCTACTAGCTTAAAATAGTATTTTCAGATCTGGATCAAACGGAGTTATATAAGTCCTGTTAGCAAATTTTGGCAAATAATAACATGGTTGGGGTGGTGTTTTAGATTCCTTCTTTTATTCTGTTTTTCCTCTTAGAAAACTGCCTGAGAGAGCCAGACAGCCTGAAAATGTCTGACAAAGCCAGCAATTGAAATCCTTAAATCTTATGACAGATTTCATAGGCAGCAATTCTGATAATTAAAATGAGCTGATGTTTTATGGGACCAAGTTCTGTAGCAGAGAAAGGACAAATGTTGATCTTGATTCTAATCTTCAGAGTAGTGTTGAGTCAAGTCAGTGGTTAGACTTGTAAATTAATAAGAGCTTTACTGGTTTATGTTTCCATTAAGAAATTAAAGAGTGGTGGGCAAGACACTGGCAAAAAAATGCCAACTGTGGTGCACTAAATTGTGTGTAATATTGTGATGAGTTGTGTGGTAAGAGTTACACTGATAAGGAAACCACCAGCTTGGCCTGACTTCTTGTAAGAACATAGGATTTCTTTGCTGAATATGGTCTGAGTATTCTGGCATTGGAGGCAGCTAGAAAAGCCTGCTTCATTTTAGGGCCTCCTGATGTTGAAACCAATGAGATTTAATGTAGATATCTGTAGAAGCAGGATCAATCTCTACGTGATGGAAAATACTGTCCATATTATAGGATTAGAAGAGATTGGGAAGCAGCTGGTATAAGAAATACCTGATCTTAGATCTAGTAATTTCCTTTTCTTCCTTCTCTCCATACTTATTTTTCAGGTGTTTAGAGCTAGCAGTTGTTTCTTGCATAGCTTGTTAACAATATACTTGGGAGACAGGAAGGTATTTTTATTTTCTGTGGATGTGTACAGTTACTAAATTCATCTGAACAGAGAGTACACACTTAAAATTCTTTGAATTCTTTTTCCATAGGAATAAACCTCAACATTTTATAAACCTGCAATGTAACAAAATAATAGAATTGCTACTTTTTCATTACTCCTATCCATGAAAATATAACAACATTAGTTTTCAGATTTAGTTTTAGAGCATAGTATTTTCAGTAGGACAAAGGATCTGTGGGTTTCACAGAAGTAAAACTCTGACAGTGCATGCCCAGAAGACCCCCATTGCCATACCTTTCCAGCCAGCACCTTTATAAAACTGCTGTGTTAGGAAATGCTTCCTCAGCCTACTTACTTTTCTTGCTCCACTTCTTCTCTATATTGGTTGAAAATCTTCCCATGTGAGAGATTACAAAACAAGGGGCATGTGCAATAGATCATATATATATACATATATATATATTTTAATACTTGTGGACAAAATGATGTTACAAGTTGTTTGAAAACAACAAAATCACCAATGTCTTCCATTTTGAGATGTGTATAGTTCCATAAGCATTAGTGCTTTGTAGCAAACTGTAGTGCCATGTTAGGATCAGTGCATGAGCCTAGTAGTATTTTTACAATTTCAGAGTGACAAATTTATTAATAAACAGTGATGATAGTGTTATTAACAATAGAAAGGATACAATAGAAATAGTCACAAACATGGTCTAAACATGCAGTATCCTCCCTTTGATGATGGAAATGCTGTCTTTAGGAATGGAATGCATTCACTTAATGGGCTTCATAGAACCATAGTTGACTTTCTGCTTTATTCTATCTGTCCAACTGCAATAGTAAGCTAAGTGTATGTAAGAGTCCAGAATGCTCATCTCTGTCAGTGTGTTTCTTTTCTGTTTGGTCTTTATTGAAGGTGTGTTCTTCCATGTGTAGCATTTTCATTTGTATTATTACCTATCCTGTGATACACTCAGAAAAGTACAAATATACTAAGGAGTTTGTGTGTATTTTGCACACCTCTCTGCTACCTTAAGATTATTTACAAAATCTGTTAATTAAGTTGATTTTTTTTGAGATCTGACTATATAATTGTTATGACCAGTTAAAAATTATTCTCATTATAAAATAATGGTTGCAAAATACCATCTGCCAATTACACACGGAAGACTTTTATCCATTGTTGCAGGAATGGGGAACCTTTTTTGGCTGAAGTCCTACTGAGTCTTCTAGCACCTTTGGTGGATCCTGCATTTACATACATCTTCATGTTGATCATATTAGAGAATATAATAAGTCAAGAGCTGTTGAAAAACCTAACATTGCAGTCTCTGTCTGTACAGCAGGCTATTATTCTAGCCTATGGATCAAAGGTTCCCCACCCCTGCATTACTGAGAATTCAATGTCCTGTATTTTAGGTAACTTCCAGTATTGATTTCCAGCTCTAAGCTCAATTTTAATAATTTCTGTCTCTCCCTCTACTTTTTGCAGAAGGAAAGTTTAGACCAGGGGAAGTCCAAATGATTTAGCACTTGGTGAGCAGTTTGATCTGGTCAAATAGAAGGCTGCTGTGATTCCTGAGATGTGCAATGCTCTGTGGATGGCATCCTCTGATTTCTTATTTGGTGCCAGTGTTGCTCTTCACCATTTATTTCTCTCTTTTACAAGAACAAAATTATCTTTCAATTTAGAGAGGATACTGCATCTTTTTTTCCTGAGACCTGCCTGTAAATGGCCATTAGGGGGAGGGAGGGAATGGGTAGCTTGGTTTTGTAATTTTGATACCATTTCTCTCTAAAGTAATGAATCAAGAAGCATGTACTTTGGTGCAAAACCAAAATCTTGTGAAGAGTTAATGTATGTAACAGGGCAAAACAACCAACCAACCCTCTGCATCTAATAAATTTCCAAGAAAATTGGATAGGTTGGCCATTTACAGCAGAGCTCTGGAGGACCTGTGCTGAGTTAGGTTCAGTTCCAAGTAGAAGTAGCTGTACCATTGAATAAAGTAGTTTAGTGCTTGGAGAATCAATTGAAAAATACCTCTGAAACCGGAATGCAAAATAGCACAGTATGTAGGGGGAAGAATCCCTGATGCAAACAAAGCCATAAGATGATTTAATAAGAAAATAGAACTTTAGTAGCAATAACTGTTTTGCATGTGATAGTAAATAACTTGCATTAGCAAGACTGTACAGTAGAGTAAGTGAGTAATAACCAAATAAGTTTGTGGTGCTCTGTGCTGCAGGGAGTCGTGTGAAGAATCTTATCCTCAGAAAATGGGTGAATTCATCTTATGTTCCTCTCATTGGAGGGAATTTGGCACTTGAATACTTAGTTAATGAACCTGATAAATAAAATAGTAAAAAATTAGCTTTGTCACATGTCTGAAGTACTGTCAGTGAGTGCTGGGGGAAGGGCAGACAGTTCTTTTCAAAAGGATAGCTAAGTTTCCCTATTTGTTTTCTTTTTTGTAATCTAGTACTTGCTGTTTCTCTGAGAAGAAACTAAATCCTTATAAATATTGGACTGTGAAGAGAACCTGACTCTGCAGTTGGAAGCCTTTATTGTGGAAAGTAATTTTAGTTTTATTGTTTAAGAAGACCAATCCGAGACGATCTTTAAATAAGAGAACTAGAAAACACTTGACACTCAAAACATTTGTACATCCCGAGCACAACTGCAGAATTCTAAAAATGTTACAGCAAAAAATAACTTTATCCCTGCTAAATGCTGTTTCAGACAGTAATTGATTTCTGTTGATGCCTGGAGTTTTGCAGAGGCAAATACTGTGAAGTCCCTGGTATCACTATGGCTGTAGCCTTTGCACCCAGCAAAGTATTTGCTGTCAAAGGATTCCTTAAAAGAACCCCAGGAATTCTAAAATGTCCATAGCTGATGCCATTTTCAGTCCAGGTATCTCATCTATAGAAGACAAGATGGCCCTAGAGATAATACTGCATTCTGAACAGAATTATTACATCAGGAGCTTTGATCTATCTGACTAGATTTATTTGAGAAAGCTGTAGTAGTTTGGTGTAAGGCTGAAGGGAAGCTTCTGATGTTCTGAGACTAGGGAAGTGAAGCCAAACTTCATAGGTTGTTAAGGAGACTGTGAGGGCTGTGAGCATTTTTACAATATAAAGTAATCAAGATGCATGAGGGTGGGAAAAGCTAATTGATTTGGAATGTTGCAATCAGCTGAAGTTCCAGCTGTTCTTGATAAAATTGGAAGCTGGCTGTAGGGAACTTTAATTTCTTATCTGATTACAGTAGAGAAATTATACATCAATTCTGGTCTGTGGTCAGCAAGTACATTTACATAATAATGAAATAATTATGAAAACACAGTCACGTTCATACTTCGTAAGTATGAACTTAATAACTGAATAGAATTCCTTAAGGATTTGTTCCTTCAGAGAGGTGGGAGGAGAGGAACCAAGATGGCTGTAGCCAGGCAAGCTATCTAAATATTCTTCCCAGATCAGACTTTTTATAACAATCTGTACTCTGTGGGCTACCAGGCTAGAAATCACTAGTCACAGCAAAAAAATGAATCATTTTGCCTTTCAGCTTTTATACTACAGCATGGCCTTTGCTCCAACCCCCTTGATTTCACTGCTTCTAAAACTGAAGTGGAAGTGTCAGATGTTTCAGTGTGGGATAGCAGCAGTGTAGTGGCCAGCACTGATCTGCTTCCTTTAGCAGTCCTGGTGTTGAGAACTGCACCTTCTGCAGGACAATTATCAGTTTTAGGACAAAAAAAAAGAAAGTCCTGCAAAGACTCCTTGATAGTGAGTGAGAGGAAGTTGTACTGAGCTGCAGCACACTGGTACTTCTCACAAGGATTCCACTGTCAAGAGCTGGCAGTGTGGGTTTGGGGCAGAGAAGGGAAAAAAATGGAAGAATGGGTTTTAATGGATAACCACTCTTAGAAGTGCTTCCTGCATCCCTAGGTAACTGTCTGGTCTTCCTCCAAAAAATAATCCTGCTTGCTGTTCAGGTACAGAGCTGCATAATTGCAGTTCCAAGTGATTCTATTGGATTTCTCTTACCAAGTGAGCCAGTGTTTTTCCCAAGCAGTGCTTTGGACTGGCACACAAAGCCAGCATTCAAACCTGGCTGTCACCATGGATTGTGATGTCTGTTCCCCTTCAGTCTGCCCTATGCTTTCTTACCAGTTTTAGAGAAACTGTCAGTGTTTATGATGTAAGCAGAGCCTATGTAGCAGGTTTTAATAAAGACAGATTCTCTAAGACTTTATGTTTAAGGTTAAAGATAAAAGGCAACTTACTGTTTAGTGTGTCTGTGTAAATCCTGTCTGCTTCTCTTCATTTCCCCTCCAAATGAGTGTTTGCAGGTCAAATAAAAAACTGCTAGTTTGTAATGCCCTAGGCATGAAGAACTGCATTGAGAAACTGAAGGAAAGTGGCACAGGCCCACAAACCAAATCTTAGAGCTAGTATTCTACTTATGCATGATTCACAATGTCTAGTGTAACGTAGTTATTACCAGTTAATTGAGATATGCATTTATACATAATAAAGCAATAGGAATTAATATACCAATAGCTTGAACTTCCTGCTTTGATTCTCAAATTTTGTTTCTTTAGAGAATGTGCTGCCTCTGTAGAGAAAGGGGCAGAATGTATAGATAGGGACAGAAGCATGGCACCAAAACTGTAAATCAGGAACCAGGATCAGCAGAACTCGCCTTTATAACCTTGTCTGGTTCATACTAATGTCCTGGGCATGTAAAAAGCAGGGCATGAACTAAGCATGTTTAGGGGCGAGATGAGGTTTCTCACCTGCTGCAGCTGTAGCAAGGAAAAGGGTGCAGAGTTTCTTACAAGGTGCAGGGGGGAAGCAACAGGTGAAAAAACAACCAACCACAAAACAAGCAAAGACAACAAACCAAGTAATGGAAACAACAGACTTAAACTGAGTGTAGTGTTTGCCAGACAGGAGGTAATCAACTTGGGTGTGGTGAGAGAAATTATTTGGAGAAGACTGAAATTAATAAGCACATTACATATATTTCAGGTGTTGAATAGCTTTTTAATAGACAGTATTTTCAGGTAACTCTCTAGCCACATAGGCAGCTGTACTGAAGCATACTGGTACCAGCCAGCAATAATGGCACCTGCAGGAATGAACCTGAAAATACTATTAATCTTGTATATTTTTTAAGTTCTTTAAAGATATTTTTAAAAATAGAAAATAAGATTTGATCACTGAAGGTCTTTATCTTCTGCAACAAAGGTTGCAATAGTCTGTTTTTCGTTATTTCAGTTATTAAATAAAAGGGAATTTGGGTGCCATCTTTCTGTAAACTCTTAAGAGTGTTCTCTAATATTTCCCAAGTGTTTTAGTGGATAATGCAGTGAATTTCTGCTGGTGGTTTGAAAATAACATAGAACGTGTGACATAGCCTACATCACTAATACTTTTCCAAGTTTAAACTTGTGTCCAAACATATTGAATACTAGCTTGTTACTGCAGAATTATATACTTCCAGCTTAGCTTAGTTTTGCAGGTGGGCTTAACTTGTGCAGAACACTTCTCCATGTACAGAGGTTTAGTCCTCTTTCTTAAATAAAAGAGGAAGGGTCTTGGAGGAAGAAATTGTGTGTCAAGTTAAATCCTGTTCATACTTCATAACCAACCATCCATAAAGCACCGTGATTTGAGTTTAGAATGGTGGCTGCATTTTTCTCATGAGTGCTTTTTCTAGACGTACAAAAATTGCCAAATGAAGATAGGAATATTGTGAGAGAAGATCAATAGTTTATGGTATCAGAAGTTAGAATACATTAAATCCTTTGAGCCAACTTCTTCAAGCAAAAAGGGAATTTGTAAAACATGCTTAGCCCAGCAATTAACCATGGCCACCTAATTCTTAATGGGTATTCTTTAGAGTGCTTTGCATGGTTTTAAACTCTGTTAAATATATTTTCTGTTATGAGTAAGCAGTTTTATCAGTTGTTAATGCTTATTCCCAAAGATACAAAAGTTGGGCTATAAGCTACTTTAGGATGTCAGTGAAGATTCCTTCCTCTTGAAACATATAACAGCAACAAATTATTAGCTATAGATTCTTAAATATTACATTTGTACTTAAAAAACAGGTTAGAAAGTACTTCTTGTACTGGACTTCTGATGGCATCCTTACATGGATTAGTGGAGGAATTTATTGGTGTTACTAGGAACTATGTACTCCCATTACACACGTTTTACATGGCAACAGTGAAAGAATGTCTCCCTGTAATTCTGATGTTTTTCCAAAAGGCAGCTTGCTTTTATATCTATGCATCTTTGAGGTTTTCAAGATTTTATTCTTTTGACACTGTAAAGAGGAACTGTTTAAAAATAAACTTGGAAACTCTGCACCTGTATACAAATTTTTTTTAGCAATAAAGCAGCACAGGCTGAGAATGCACTAAAACTGGATGTGTCATTTGTTAAGAAAAAACTACCAGCTTACTATACAGTATGCTTCTGAGATGTATTTGTACTTGCTTTGTCAAAAGTTAGCAATTTGAGTTAAACTCACCTATGCTGAATATCTGGTTTGGGTCCCACTGTTGGGCACAGGAGCTTCTCACTTCTTGGAAGGCAACCAAAGAAAAATTCTTACTCCATTGATACTAAGATGGGTGATTTAGGAGAGAAAAGCTTAAAGGGTTGTTCTAGATTGCAGCAGAAAGCTTCTGTTGCACATAAAGAATGCCTAAAAGTAGTAAAACCATTTCATATAGATGGTTCATTTATTGTTTTAGCAACCACATTTCTGAAAAATTCCATCCGTGGCTGGGATGTCACAACCTGCAGGGGGGCACAACCTTGGAGTTGCTGCTGAAATTTTTGGGAAGTGCTGGAACTCGGAAGCACTGGCCCCCCCTAATAAGGACTGTGGAAAAGCCATAGCTCCCAAGCCTGCTACATGGTTTCCAAAACCTGGTTTACAGAAGGCTCACAGTATAATTGTTACTTCAGTAGCCCGTTCAACCAGTTTAATCTGTTTCCTTTTCTACTTGTTTTGTCTTCAGATTCCAGAGGATGTTTCCCAGAGGTCAGTACTGGGTCCAGTCCTGTTCACTACATTCCTCAGTGACCTGGACAAAGGGGCAGTGTAGCCTCACCGAGTTTGCTGATGATAGAAAACTGTGAGGGGTGGCTGATGCACCAGAGGGCTGTGCTTCCATCCCTGCAGAGCTGGGCAGAAAGAAACTTCATGAAATTCAACAAAGGCAAGTGTAGGATCCTGCACCTAGGGAGGAGTAACCTCCATGCACCAGTACAGACAGGGTAGGGGTAGACCTGCTGATGAGCAGCTTTGTAGAGAAAAACCTGGGAGTCCTGGTGGACAGGATGAGCACAAGCCAGCAATCTGCCTTTGTAGCCAAAAAGGCAAATGACATCCTGAGGTGCAAGAAGCAGAACGTGCCAAGCAGGTTGAAGGGAGGTTCTCTTCCCCCTCTACTCTGCCCTGGTAAGGTCCCATCTGGAGTAGTGTGTCCAGTTCTGGGCTCTCCACTTCATGAAGGACAAGGAACTGATGGAGAGGGTACAGCAAAGGGCTACAAAGATGATTCAGGGACTGGAGCATCTCTCAAGAGGAAAAGCTGAGAGACCTGGGTCTGTTTGGCCCAGAAAAGACTGAGAGGAGGTCTTATCAATTCTTATGAATAATTAAAGGATAAGTGGCAGGAGGATGGGACCAGTCTTTTTTCAGTGGTGCCCAGTGATGGGACAAGAGGTAACAGATACAAACTGTAAGACAAGAAGTTCCCTCTGAACACGAGGAAAAACTTTTGGGGGTGACAGAGCACTGGAACAGGCTGCCCAGAGAGGTGGTGGAGTCTCCTCCTCTGGAGATATTCAAAACCTGGACACAATCCTGTGCAGCCCACTCTAAGTGAATCTGCTGTGGCAGAGGGGTTGGATTTGATGATCTCCAGAGGTCCCTTCCAACCCCTTCCATTCTGTGACTGGGAGAGAAGACAGCTGCTGGTTAGCCCTGACTGGATTAAATAAGAGAAACTGCTGAACCAGACTGGATCTGGCTGCACTTAGCACCTGAACACATCACTCAATATGCCTGGTTAAGAGGAGATTAGGTTCTGCACTAGAATAAGAAAAATATTCACTGATCAGTTGTAGATTAAAGAGGAATCTGAATCCAGGATAGGCTGTGGGATCAAACACCAAATCTTTTATTTATTATTTTATTTATAAAGTTTTAAAGCAATCTAATTAGGTTCATAAGTTGGTATTTTAGTAAATGTTCATCATAAATTACTGAAAATGCATTTCTTTTGTGGCTTGCTTCTTAAAACAGAATTTACTTAAAACACTACTGCTGTGCTTGTCAGCAAGTACACAAAATAACAGAATTGTTTTGTTTGGAAAACACATTTAAGATCCTCAAGTTCAACCATGAACCTGGCACTGCTAAGCCTACCACTAAACCATGTTTCTAAGCATTATCTGCATGTCTTTTAAATACCTCCAGAGATGGTGACTTGACCACTACCATGGGCAGCCTGTTCCAATGCTTGACAACCATTTCAATGAAGTTTTCCTAATATCCAACCTAAACCTGCCCTGGCCCAACTTGAGGCCACTTCCTCTTGTCCTATTGCTCGTTACTGGAGAGGAGACACCAACACCCACCTCACTACAACTTCTTTTTAGGAAGCTGTAGAGAGCACTAAGGTCTGCCCTCAGCCTTCTCCAGCCTGAACCACCCCAGTTCCCTCAGCTGCTCCTCAGACTTTTGCTCTAGCCCTCTCAGCAGTTTGGTGGCCCTCCTCTGGACTCTCCAGCACTGATGTCCTTGTAGTGAGGAGCCCAGAACTAAACACAGTACTTGAGTAAAAGGGGCCATCACTGCCCTACTCCTGCTGGCCATGCTATTCCTGATACAAGCCAGGAGGCCACTGGCCTGCTTGGCCACCTGGGCACACTCCTGGCTCATGTTCAGCCAGGTATCAACCAACACCCTGAGGTCCTTTTTCTGGGGCAGCTTTCCTGCAACTCTCCCCAAGCCTGTAAAAATGAGTAACCATTAATTTGATGCTAAGCAATGTAAACCAATGGATTTTTCTGCAAACATAATCTAAAGAAAAGAATCAGGCTTATGACTCACATATTAGTGATCCACACAATATATATTTCTGAATTTCACTGGGTTTTTAAATTAAAATGTTTTTTTCTTTACAACTTTAAAGATAATACAATAAAATATAATTGACAGCATTCTCTTCCTTTTGGGGTTGGACACATGGTTAAATGAAGCCAGGCAATTTAGCACTATCCTACACAATATGGATGTAAAGTAACCAGCAAGAAACTGTCTCAATGCAGAAACCCAAACGAAAGGGCAAAAGTGAGTAGTCCAATTGTTAATCCTGTTTCTGGTGCAAGACCAAAAGGGCTGTCACTTAGAAAGTAACACAAGAGAGACAGTAAGACTATAAAATAGAACATATTTACCCAAGATAAGGGGATGCTTGCACAAAACAAGTTTAGTCACAAAACCCCAGTTAGACCAACAGGCCCTTAAAGAACTCTGCACAACAGAGAACTCTGTTGTGCTGAACTTTGCACAACATAGCTTTAATTTACTTGTTCTGTAACATTTACTTCAGGTAGTCTGGATATCTTGCCATTGAAAGGCACTGCATTTTTGCACTTAACACCTGTCAAGTTTATAAAACTTTAATAATAAAAATAATTTTGATAGCATATAGTATTAGAAATTTAATAGAGAGAGCCTCTCCTCTCCCTGCAGAATGGATATTGATATATTATGTTATTGCTTAATCATATCCAAGAACTCCAAATCAAAAAACCTGGAACTATTAATAAAAAAACAGGACAACAAACACCACCTAAAGCTTCTGAGGTGCCTTGCAGCAAGTTCTGTCCCCTCTGCTCCAAGCCCATTGAAAGAGCTGTTTTACAAATAAAAATTATGACCATGAAATACAGAGTACTGACATTAGCAACAACAGGGCCAACATTTATGGAAATAGAAGCAAAGGAATGGCAGATTGCATCACTGAAATTAAGTTGATCAAGTAAATATAATCCTCTAGACTACTACAGACAGCTATTAAACTTTTCATAAAGTTTAAAGCAGCCATTCAGTCAGCAAAAGGGAGACAAAAAGGATTGGGGCTAAAGATATTCTGTCCCAACAGCAAGGGAAAAGCAGTATTCATTATTCTCCATCAAGTGGCTTTCTAGATGTTTGGAAAAAACCAATCCACTCAAACCTGAGAGCTCCCACTGAGTACCCATCAGGGATTTTTTATGAAACATCTTGACCAGCCAAGTAAATACAGGAGGCAGATGATCACAACTTCAGCTGAGCACTGTTAATTAAGCAGAAGTGAAGGTGAATGGAAGACTGTTCCTTAGTTTCACATCAGCCCCCAAAAGGCTCAAATCTGTTAAAGGCAGTGGCTCACAGCCTCAGCTTGAGCTGCCAGAATTTGACTTGGTCCTGCACAGCCACAGGACTGCACTTCCACAGGATCTGACAGGCACCCTTGGCAATCTGAAGTTCAAAACCTCGTGCTCCAGACTCATGCCTGAAGCACACTCTGCAGTTCTCATGCTAGCTTGCTGCTTTTGCAGGAGGCCATTTAGCAGCAGCATCTCACATACCAGATGGATCTGACCCACTTGACCAACAGCTGGCTGCCATGAGCACTGTATTTAAATGAAGAGGTAGGATGAGAACTTTGGATCTCTGTAAGAACATTCAATTTGTAATAGTTCCTCTTGAATATCATCATGTTAGGACGTTTTGTAAAGTTTACAAAAAGCTGGTTTTCAGTATTTCAGACTTTTTTCCTCCTGAGTTCAATTTCAGAGAATCAAAGCCATGGTTACACTGTCTCAGAGAGAGATGCTCTGCATGGATCAGCCACTCATTGTTCCAAGCATAACTTCAGAATGTCAGATTTCAGGTGTTCCCCTTAGAAAGAAGGGCTGCACTTAAGTATTGCTTATTTCTATACACAGATAAAGTGACAGACCAACACTCTAACCTGTTGTGGTGCATCAATTCACCACAGTGAAGGTGCAGAAACAACTGCAGCAGTTCTTGAAGATGGCATATTATTAGATGACCCTGATTATTTCATATCTTGGTCGTAGGGCAAGTGCATTTGATGAAGAGCTCACCATTTCTGTCCATTTATCTCTCTTCTCAGACTATCTCTGAGATATTTTTAGAATATCTCAGATTATTCTCTCTTCTTCCAGTTCCTCCAGCTGCTTCTTCACCCATTCCATGCGGAAGTAGAGCTCCACAACCTTTTCTTTCATCTGGAAGAGAGAAATAAGAGTATTAAAAATAGAGGAAAATGTCCTAACACTGGATCTTAAATAATGTGCACCCCACTTGCAGTGGCTAAAAAGCCACTTTCAAGGCAAAAGATTATATTTGGCTTTAACCTCTGTACTGCATATCCAGTACAGCCAAAATTGGCACCCAAATCAGAGGCCTGTGCTACAAAGAGGAGCCAGATGAATGTGTGCCCACATAACCCCTTTTCAGTGGTGTATGAAAGCACTGCTTAAGGAGACAAAGTTCCTGAAGCCTTAATACAATCAATTCCCTATTTCCTTGTTAATGAACTTCAAGTCTTTACACAGAGATCTTCTTTGACATCTGGACAGACTGTTTCATCATTAGAATAGGAATATATGTGGGTGATCCCTCAAAAAATGCCATTTTCAGAGTCTGTGGTTTAAGTTAAGACATCTAGAGCACGAGCATAAAATCCTGCTGACATATCTCAAAAAGCAAAGACCAGATTCTTGCACTTGTTCTAGTCAACAAGAAAACTCTCTACAGTCACATAATTTGTGTTTCAACAAAGCACTATATTTTTCTTGTTTTACTTCCGAAAAACATGTCTCAACTTTAGAAGTGTAGCCTGGATAATTTTAGCCTCACTTGACCTATAAAAACACTCTGATCTTATCAGAAGACACTAGAAGAGGATTTAAAGTAGGACAAAATTTACAAAATGTTATGGCCCCATTCCTATACTTAGAACAGAAACAAAAAACAAACAAAAAAAGGAATAAGCAAGCACATAAATACTGGACCCACTTGCTGTCTCCTACACACAGTAACTTTATTTGACCTATGGGAGAGACAGTTTACCAAGTTATCAACTAACCAAGTTACAGAAAAGAATATCCAGTGCAAACACCAAATATGGAGGAAGGTTCTGGTGTTGTCTCTGAAACTGCAAGTAAATATTGCCATCCTGCTTGGGGCCTACATAACCATAAAAACAACTTTCTCATTCAAATTAGCAAATTGCTCATTTTTTAAGCTCTTCAACAGTGACTTACAATTCTAGAGACAACACAAGTAGTAATACCACAGCAAAATCTGCCTAAATTATTTATTTTTCTTTCAAAAGGGTATAGATAAAAGGATAGCACAGCTTTGCCAGAAAATTAGATAGAACTGGATGTTTTGCAAATAAGTGGTCCTAGAAAGTGTTTTGCATGTCCCATTCACTAAAGTCAGTCATTTTACTATAAGACAGTATTTTCTCCACCTTACTCACTTCAAAAAAAGTAATTGTATCAATACTTTTTGATTAATACATTCAAAAAACTAATAAGCATTTAAAAATATTTTTCATACAAATAAATATAGACACCTTACTTTCTGGACTGATTCCTTTAGGGTCACAGGAGGAAAATTCACCTTAGAAGCTTCTACTGTAATTTGGTTTTGTAGGAGATAACTGAAAAACAAAAGGGGGGAAAAAACCCCAACACCAACCATCAATTAAAACCCCCCTAATTACAATAATTGTTTAGATTATTTTAAATAAGATAAAAAATTGTTACTAAATTTAGTTAATACATAAAAAACATAACAAAGCTTTTACTTTGAAATCATAAGATCCTCTCGTTACCATTTTAAGTTGGCTCCCAAAATGCAGACAAAAAAAAAAACATTTAGGGAAGAGACATTATTATTTAGGGCATTCTTGTACAAAGCTGGGTGCTTTATGCTTTCCCATGAAGCAAGCACACCAAATGAGATTTTCCATTACGTATTGACACACAAAACTGTAAAGTTAGTAAGCTTCCAAATCCATCTTTGTAACCATGACTGGTTAGCAATTTACATATAATTATACTCTGGTTACATCAGTATTTCTGTTATCACACATGTGCAGGGGTCTTTTTGACCTAGGAATGTGACATTATAATGAGATAAGCTCACTTAAAAGTAGCAATATTTCAAGTTCTATAGCTCAAGCTATCCTAGACTGTTCATCAGTTGATCTTCTTAATTTGGGTTCTTCTTTATCACCTCCTGCATTCCTTAGGTCAAATTATCCATACAGACCTCCAGTCTTCTCTGCCAACTTGGTGTTTTACACAAGATGCCCTTAAATCCTCTAATGGATTGATTGCTTTTTTCAAGGCCAAGTTATTCCAGGATTTCCTTAGTTGTGGTACTAATTGTGTGCTTTTCTGACTACAATTTTAACTTGCATATATACAGAGTACACCTTGTACAAAATAATCCCATCATTCTAAAATTCTGAGGTTTTCTCAACACTCTCATTACCATCTATAATTAATTTAGTTTCATCAATCAGTCACAGAACTGCTTCATCAATACATCCATGGATATTGAAATATTATGTTATTGCTGAATCATATCCAAGAACTCCAAATCATAAAACCTAGAACTATTAATAAAAAAAAAAAAAACAAATACAACCTAAATCTTGATACCTTGTAGTCACTTAAGCAAATCTGGAGCTGAAGGAGATTTCAATTCTGCAAACAGACAAATTTAAACCTTGACATTACATGTGAACACACAGACTGTACAAGGCCTGTACAAGTCACACCAACACACACAATTTAAACATGGAGGATATTAAAATCTCACAAAATGCACTCAGTTAAAGCTGGAAATTTAGCTGGAGACTTAGCTGGAGATTTGCTGTGCTCCCTGTTGTAGTAAATTACAAATTCACAGTAAATGATTGGCCATAAGACCTCAGTATACTCACCAGATGATGTTGTCCTTGAGTAAGGAGAAGCAGCTCCGGAGATACGCCAAGCTACTGGGGGTAGAGTAAAGAATGAAACCCAGTACCAAGTCACACGACCGACAGGATAAAAAATAGTATGTACTAAAAAAGAAAAGGAAAAATATTATTAAACAGAAATTTCAGAAACCATACTGAGTGCTTGTCAGAGGACACCAAATAATCACTTCTATAAGAACAGCAAAACAAGACAAAATGCTGCTTTCTCCTTAAATAAGTAATATATGTGGAGAAAATGTGAACATAAGATGGTGGGTGTTTTGTAAGAAATAATCTCTCTAAAAAGCAAATTTGTAATTAGGGGAGAAAATACATGGTTTATTACCACATAGTGGCTTAGGCTATATTGCTGTGGCAGGTTATAGATGTGAAACTTCCTTCTGATAAAACAGATTATTGCCTCACGCAGAGAGACCCACAGCCCCCCCCAAAATAAAAACCCACCCACCAAAAAACAGCCCAAGTCTTTTATTTGCAAAATATTCAGACCTTACAGAAGGCTAGAGTAGCCTTTAAACATCATTTATGCTATTGGTTATTTAAGTCACCAGGTGATGTTTACATCCTTTCCATCAGATTAACCCCAGAGTTACTAAACCTGTTGCTAAACCTGCTTTAGGTTAGATATTAGAAAGAATTTCTTCACGGAGAGGGTGATCGGGCAATGGAATGGTCTGCCCGGTGAGGTGGTAGATTCTCCGTCCCTGGAGACATTTAAAAAAAGACTGGATGTGGCACTCAGTGCCATGGTCTAGCAACTGTGCTCCGGTGGGTCATGGGTTGGACTTGATCTCTGAGGTCCCTTCCAACCCGGCTAATTCTATGATTCTATGATTCTAACTGTAGGCTCATAAATAGAGCAGAAGTTATTTATTTTCAGTGTTAAAAAAACAAAACCAAAAACCACCACAAAAAAACACAAAAAACAAACCAAAGAGATATCTTAAGGAAGGTAATACTACTCTTAGGGTAGGAGCAGAAAAAGAGAACATAAGGCTGGGCCATCTTCTACTGCATTGCTCAAATGTTCTCCTCCATCAACAAAGGCTGGAGCAGCAAAACTTTTGGTTTGGACAAAACTGAAAGCAACACAGGTACAAGAGGATTCTCCATGGGTAATGATGAAGCACGGGTAGGAAAACCCGAAGCCAAGAGTTAAGTAGTGGCTGCACTACTCACCATCCCTGGAGGGCTCCGTCGAGACCGACCATGAGGGAATCCTGCCAGACCACGTTGTCTGTCACTTCTGAGGAGAAGGAGAGAAGCCCTGAAACCGAGAACCCACGCACCACTTCCCCCCGAGACCACCCCTGGCGGGTCGGGGCCATGAGCAAGGCAGAGCCGCTCCCTCCATCCATCCATCCATCCCTCCCTCTCTCCATCCCTCCCTCCCTCCATCCATCCATCCCTCCCTCTCTCCATCCATGCCTCCCTCCCTCCATCCATCCATCTCTCCATCCCTCCCTCTATCTCTCCATCCCTCCCTCCATCCCTCCCTCCCTCTCTCCATCCATCTCTCCATCCCTCCATTCCTCCCTCTCTCCATCCCTCCCTCCCTTCCTCCTATCCCTCCCTCCCATCCCTCCCTCCATCCTATCTCTCCCTCTCTCCATCCTTCCCTATCCCTCCCTCCATCCCTCCCTCTCCATCCCTCCCTCCATCCCTCCCTATCCCTCCCTCTCCATCCCTCCCTCCATCCTATCCCTCCCTCCCTCCCTTCCTCCTATCCCTCCATCCTATCCCTCTCTCCCACCCTCTTATCCCTCCCTCCCTCCCATCCCTCCATCCTATCCCTCCTACCCCTCCCTCCCTCCCCTCCGTCCCAGAACACGCGTGGGGAAGCCCAGCCCAGAAACCCGCGGCCGCGGAAGGTGGGCGGCAAGCCGAGTGCTAGACCGGCACCGATTGGACCCTATTCCCCCCTTCACCTCCCCCTTCCCCGCGGGTCCCAGCCCTGCCCACCCCGGGGGGCACTGACTGTAGCAGGCGAGGACTCCGAGCTGCTGGTCCTGCGCGCAGAGATCCAGCGAGTCCCCCAGCACCGCCCAGCAGCCGCGGCAGTGAAACACAGCGCACTGCTCCGACAGCAGCCGCGGAGGGAAAACCTGCCCGGAGCGCGACGGCGAGACACAAGGGGGGGAGGAGGGGGCGGTGGCAGCGGTTGGGGAGGGAGACGCCTGCTCCACAACGACGGAGCCCCGTCCCTCCATGCCCTGGAGCAGCTCCATCAGCTTCCTCCGCACCGCCATCTTCTCCCGCCTCCTCTTCGACCGCAACCCCCGTCCCCCCTCCCGGGAGTCACCATGAGAGCGCTCTCCACGGGTCTGCGTCGCCATTGGGTAAAGGACACGTCAATCTTTCCGCTGCCCAATCAAAGGAGAGAGGGCGGGGCTTTCCCTCGCCCGGGGCGCCCACTCGCGTTTGAAAAAAAGCACGCGCCGCTGGCCGCGCCCCTATTGGTGTTTCCCGTGCTCCCGGGACCGCCCCTTTACCCCCGCCCAGCCAATGGCGTGGGCCGGCGGCCGAGTTTGAACGCTTGGGGGCGGGGACGATGCGCGCCGCGGCAGTTGAGCGCGAGATTTAATGCGCGGCGGTTGCAGCAGCCATGGCGCTCCCTGCCCCTGAGGAGTTGGATTCCCTGAAATATGCCGAGCTCCAGCGCATCGCGAAGGCTGCCGGCTTGAAAGCCAATCTCCGGGTGGGTTGGGAGCGGCTGCTGAGGGGGGGGGAGCGGAGCCGTAGATTTAAGCGAGGGGTGGGTGGTGGTGGGAGCTGCAGGTTTCTGCTCTCTGCCGAGCGTTCCCGGCTCTGGTGTTCTCTGCGCAGCTGGAAGCTGAGGGGAGAGGGTGTCCTGCGGGGAGCGTGCCCACGGGTGTTCTTGGTTTGGTTGTTGCACAGGGGCTTGCGGTGGTGGTGGCAGCGTCCCAGCCCGGTCCGGCGAGGTGGGGGCTGTAACTTTGCCCTGCAGCGTCCCTTGGTGCAGAAAGACTCCTCCGGGGCGTTACTTCCTACCCGTCAGGCAGGGAGCAGTGCCCAGCCACCTTCCCAGAAAGAGCTGCTTGGGGGGGACTCAGTTTTTCTGGAGGCATCGGGAAGGGGGGAGCGCGGGGCTGCCCCTGGCTGCACCCCCGGGGTCTGCCCGCAGCCTCAGCACTGCGGGGCGGGTTCCATCGCTGTTTGATAGAGTCATAGAATGGGCTGGGTTGGAAGGGACCTCAGAGATCATCAAGTCCAACCCTTGATCCACTCCCGCTGCGGTTCCCAGCCCATGGCACTGAGTGCCACATTCAGGCTCTTTTTAAATATCTCCAGGGATGGAGAATCCACTACTTCCCTGGGCAGCCCATTCCAATGGCTGATCACCCTCTCCATAAAGAAATTCTTTCTAATATCCAACCTAAACCTCCCCTGGCACAACTTAAGACTGTCTCCTCTTGTTTTGTTGAAAGTCGTCTGGGAAAAGAGCCCAACCCCCCCCTGGCTCCAGCCTCCTTTCAGGGAGTTGTAGAGAGGGAAGGGGTTTCCCCCAACGGGGATAGTTAGGGGGTTTTTCCCACTCTCGGTTGTAAAAGATAATAGCGATAGTGTGCTTCAAAGGATGGGAGTGCCTGTGTTTGTTTACCAATGTTTGTTAAGGACGAGAAACTGAGGCATGCACCGGTTTCACCTTCCTAGAACAGGAGATTTATGGCTGTGGCCTCATCTCTCCTGGGGAACACTGCCAGGAAGTCACTCGGCAGCTGTCCTTGTTGCTGCATGTTCAGTGGGAGAAGGCATAGAATCATAGAATGGGCTGGGTTGGAAGGGACCTCAGAGATCATCAAGTCCAACCCTTGATCCACTCCCGCTGTGGTTCCCAGCCCATGGCACTGAGTGCCACATCCAGGCTCTTTTTAAATATCTCCAGGGACGGAGAATCCACTACTTCCCTGGGCAGCCCATTCCAATGTCTGATCACGACGTAACTGAACAAAGGAACTCGCTGTGGTGACAGAATTAAGATCTCTGCTTGGGGTTTTAGTTCTGGGTTAGTTTGTTCTTAAACTCCTAGTTTAGTTTTTTTTTTTTTTTCTGCTTACTGTTCCAGTTTGGTATTTAAGAGTCTTTCATAGTCTAAGATATCACTGTCACATTCACAGAATCACAAAATGTTAGGGACTGGAAGGGTCCTTGAAATATCAAGGAATCCAACCCTGCTCCTAGAGCAGGATCACCTAGTGTAGGTTACACAGAAATGTGTCCAGGTGGGTTTTGAATGTCTCCAGAGAAGGAGACTCCCCAGCCTTGCTGGGCAGCCTGTTCATGTTTTCTGTCACTCTCACAGTGAAAAAAGTTTCCCTGGAACTTCCTATGCTCCCACTTGCACCCATTGTACCTTGTCCTATCATTGGGTGTCACTGAGAAGAGCCTGGCTCCATTCTCCTGACATCTGCCCTCTACATATTTATAAATATTGAGGATGCTCCTTGGTCTAGAGACCCACCTTACTCAGCCTTGTCTTGTAAGAGAAACATTCCACTCCCTTAATAATTTTTGTGGTTCTGCACTGGTCTCTTTCAAGCAGTCTCCTGTTCTTCTTCAGCTGAAGAGCCCAGAACTGGGCACAATATTTCAAATGCTCTCTCCCTAGGGCTCACTCTCTTGACCTACTGACCACATGTAATTTTGTTGTTAGTTGGTTGCTATTACTGTTAAATATATGCAAGGGGTTTTGCATATATTTTGAAGAATGTTTTGCATGGAGCGTGGCAAAGACAGAAGTTATTGCAGAAATTTGATAAAATTTTAATGTTCAGCTAGGCAGTGCTGCTACAATCAGTCAATCTTATTCATCCTTGAACAATTAAAATTTCTGGTAAACATATGGGCTGGAAGAAATAGCTTTTGAGAATTTAAATTTGTGCCTCTGTGGAGAATCTGCAGCATTAAGCACTTCCCTCACTTGAATGAAGTTCTAGGCTTGCCTTGTTCCATTGGACTCAGGAAATATTCTACTTGTTTATTGGATTAGTTTAGAGTACACTAATTGAATCTATGCAATCTTTTGTTTGATATCTTAATGCAATATTTAGTTCATATGTTCTTTTGATTTCTCTCCAGGCAGACAAATTGCTGAAAGCACTGAAGCAACACTTTCAAGAAACAGAACAAGGAAATGAGACTATGGTAATAGCTAATGAATCAGCTGTTCTTTTAAAGATGGCTGGATCTAACTCTAGCTCCAGGCACTCCTCAGTACCCACTAGAAAAATATTTTATTCTTCTTCCATGCCTGGGTAAAAGGGACTAGATACCCACCAGAAAGCATTTTACATCTACTACTATTTACTTACAATGATACTATAATGAAAGTTGGTACAGCTGTGATGTCAGTTGGTACAGCTTTATTAATCTCTTAATGTATTGGGGTTTTATCTTTTAAAATAAATTTTCTGTAAGCTGAATTATTTTGTTGCATGCGGCAAGATTTTTTTGTTTTTGATAGAAAGGAAATTGGGATCTGCATTTTCTAAAATATATATACTTCTAAGTGCTTCCTTTGAAATAATCCATTAAGGTTTGAGGAACTAGTGTAATCCTTGTCAGTTTAGTTTTAATTTAGTAAATATGGAAGAGGCTGGGGTTTTTTGTGAAGAGTATTCCACAGAAATATACGAATCTGGCAGAATCACAGCATCATGCCAGTTGGATTTCACATATAAAATATTAGTTATTTTATAAACTTAAAAAAATGCAATATAATAAAACAAATGTAGGACTTCTTTTCACAATGTCCAAACAATGAGCTTTGTTTAGGAAAATATAGATATTGCCAATTTCTTGATTACTATGCTACTAAATGGCAAGCTACTGTTTTTTTCTCTGTGTGAAATACTTTTTCCAGTAATAGAATTGAAACTCTCTCTCTCTTTGGAATATCTGACATGTTTGTGTCAGACATGTTTCACATCCTAGTATTTTTCTGCTACAGGGCTCTGAAAGAAGTGCATCTGCTTCCACTGAATTGGATGAACTGAACAATTGCAAGGATATTATGGCTGAATCAGTGTGTTTTATGAGAAAAAGACATGGTAAAGAAAAGAAAATGACCAGAAAAAAAAGGAACTCCAGTGAGAAAGCTAACACCAGTGAAGAAAACAAAGGGCTTTCTGATGACAAAGAGGTGATTTGCACTGCTTGGTTTTGTGTGCTGGCTGCCCACCCTTTCCTCCAAACATAATTTAAACATGTTTGATTTGTCTACCACCATTTAGCAGCTGCTATACATTTTGTGTATGTGTGTGTATATAAGAATTTTGTAGTAAAAAGTAACATAGCCACTGAATTCTTTTTCTTGCAAATAATCAGGTTTGGTCAATAAAGGCAATCTGATACCAAAATAATAGAGCTGTGCAGGTAAAAGCTTTCTAGTCTAGATCTGTTTGTGAGGTAACAGGAGAAGTATTTCAGGGGTTCATTCAGACTGGACTTCAGAAATTCTCTTGCAAAACAGTCATCTAGGAGGTTAGACAACAATGCTTAAGGCTTTTTCTAGTCTGAGGTTGAAAACTCCTAAGGATCAAGGCTAGGCAGCCTCTCTGGGCAGCCTCTTCCATTGACTGACCATTCTCAGAATAACAGCTTTTCTCTATATCCATTTGGAACAAACTGTTTAAATGTATGTTTGAACTGCAGAAGCTTTCTGAAATGAAAGAAAATGAAGTGCCTGGAGGTGAACATGAAAAGGGACAGCAGGTATTTCAAAATGAGGAACAAGTAACTAAAAAGAGAGCTGTTGAGAAGCCAGCAACAGGTGCTGGTCAGGAACAACCAGAGAAGACTTCTGCTAAAAGTAGTGGAGAAAAATGTAAGTAGAAAATTAAGGTATGTTAAGTTGCTTCTACTAATGAAAATGCACCTTTTGATTATTTGATAATGTCCACAGAGATTTTTGTGGCATGTCTGGTGATAAGTACCTTATTTGGGGATACAAGAAAAAAAATCTCCTTTGTGTACTTGTTTGTTTACTGTACTGCAACACACATCCACAAATTCTGCAGTGTAGGAATCCTGGCTTTGGCTTCAGAGCCTGATGTTTTTATTGAAGGAATTCTTGAAAGTCTGAGTGTATTTGAGTCTTGAGCCTCATTTAGGATTAGTGCCTTTTGGGATGCCCCTGATGCTACTTGGCTGATTTAAAGGTAGCAAGAAAAGGAGAACTTTCTTCCTTGTGCTTCAGTTCTCTTTTCCTTCAGATGACCAGGTCTTGTCATTTTCTTCACAGGAGTAGGACAGGACATAGAGACATAATTCTCTGAAACTTTTTTACACTTTCTAACAATATCTGACTCTTACAGTGCATCAGTATTTTTAGACTTTCAAAAATGATGCCACTGAAAACAGGAATCAACTGTTCCCCTGGTCCTTTGCACATGTGGCTAACATGAAGAAAAGAGTTTGCTCTGTCTTAATTATTGATTGATATTGTGGATCTGGCAAACGAGATGCATACCATTATGTAACTCCTGTTACACTAGGTGTATGTAGACCTTGATGCATAGTATGGGTGTTCTTGTTCAGTAATATTTACAAGGACATTATTATTGGAACTCACCTATAATTTTGAAACTTGTATAGAAACCAGGGATTTTCAATTGAAGTTCTTCTAAAAACAGAAGCAATAAAATATATGAAGGATGCTTTGGTTGAGGCAGCTTTTGTCCTGGCAGTTGGCATGGTATTCATCTCTCCCTGTAACTGTAATTATAAATATTCATACAGCTTTCTGGTTTGTTTTTGGTTTCCTCAGTATATTCAGACAGCAAGAGCTGTGAGGCAGAACAATACTATGTCTACATTAAGTGCTGAAAAAAATTGATTTTTCAACAATTATTTTCAACACCCTCCTCCTTATTTTCTTCCAGTGAGGATTTCTTCTTTCAATATATTGAGGTTATCCAAATTTCTATAAGGGGAATCTGAATCAATACAAAAGCAAATATTTTATTTTGATATGCAAATGTTGAACTCGGTGTGAAGCTACCTAATTTTTTTCTTAAAAAAATAAATCACTAAAATGTGAACATGATCCTCATGCTGTATCTGAGAGCAGAGACAATGATAAAAAGAACTTAGACTCTGCACATATACATAAGGGAGTGGTAACAAAACTGGCCCAAAGGTATTTCTTCTTTGTAATCAAAATTTTTAAAAAGTAATTAATTAAACAAATCAAGACCTGTGAATTTTGAGTTGCTTTTGCTTTTACCTTCCCCTATAAAATACTTTCATTATGGAAAGAAAATAACTGGGTATGACTAAGATTCATGTGGGGCTTGTATTTTGCTGAGATGTGCTGTTAAAGGCTCTTGAGAGACATTTGTTATAGCTATTTTTCTTTCTCAAAACCTAATCCCACTTTGAGGAGAAAGTGTGTTTTGGAACAAATAATGTAAAAAAGGTTGTGATTGCATGAAAATATTTTCCAGGAGTTCTGATGATTTTGTCTAATCTTGCTGTGCCAGGTGATGGGCATCATGCAAGAGGGAAAATCCCTTTATGTGGAGGCCGTGCATCGAGGTCTCGGAAAGCAGGAACTACACCAAGTAAGATAACCCTACCCTCTTCAGAAAGAAATATGTTGTCTGTGTGGAGACTTGGCTTCTTTCCAGTGCAAATTTCTATTTCTGCTTGAAGAAGAGAACATTTTCCCCTTAAAAAGCCAGCAAATAAAGTTCTTAAGGGTTACATTTTGAGGTATATTTTCCAACTTGTACACTCATAGTAATAAATAACTTGTGTGTGTATGTTATAGAACTGGTTCATGCAACACCTGGATGCCTTGGATAGAATATTTGCAATCATCGTTATCAAAATAACAAAAAGCCCAGAAGACATGCAATTACTCCAGCTTGTTTTGTTTTCACTTTATAAATAGTACTATTGTGCTGTATTACTATGTTTTAGCTCATTTTCATCACTTGGTAAAATATATTTAAAATTTGGAAGTATTTATTTTTCATTTAACTGTGAAATCTGGGGGACTGGACTAGGAGACCTTCAAAGGTCCCTTCCAATCCAAACTATTCTATAGTTCTCCAGAGCATGCACCAAGTAACAATGTAGCTGGTGAAGCAGATTCTGTTTCATAATGTTTTGGGTATACAGGGCCTTTAATGAGAGGAATACATTAGATTTTGTTTGAGGCTGTAACAGTAAGTGTTGCAAGATTCTTCTGTTAAGTAGTAAACTTCCTTAGGAGATTATCACACATGTGACTCTTCTTTTGGAACTTTTTAGACTTTAAAAAGTTTCATGAGGCTCACTTCAAGAACATGGAATCTATTTCTGACTATGTTGAAAGGAAAAAAAAGTTGATTGAAAACTGCAGACATGCTCTTACTGAAGTCAAGGTAAGTGATAGCACAGGAAGATATCCATAGTTCCCATATTAATTTTTATCCAGAGCCTCTGTAGAAGTCCCTGAGAGGCCCTTTAGGGCAGTAGGTACCTGGTCATGTGTAGATACAGCTGAATGTTATGATCAGTGAAACTTACCTGCAATCCTATATAACTAATTATATATAGGTATTTATATAATTTCACAGACTCCTTAATCATTTGTATCATGTAAATTTTTATATATTAACATTTTATACTTATAGGAACTAACAAATAGCCAGTTCTTCAGTAAAAATAATTCTGGCAATTACTTTTGTGAAGGAACTCCTGGAGTTTTTGTTTACAACTCTTTTAATTGCTGCAGAACTTAACAAAGAGGAAGGGTTTTTTTTCAAAAAGCCAGAGTTAAATATTAAGTTCCTATTTTGTGCCTTAAAGAACCATTTTTCTATGACCATATAGGACTTTCCTTTAAAATATATGCAATACATGCTCTCAGTGGCCTTGTTCTCAGTTCTTGTATTTCACATGTGTGGGTGAAAGCTGCTCATCAGGCCTCTCAGAGTGCAGCAGACCTTAGCAAAATGTCAGTAATGTGTCAATGAACATTTAAATGAATATGCCAATGGACATAAAAAACACTAACACTGAAAATCCTGAAAAGTCCATTTTTCTCTGTGCAATATAGTGTATCAATGTATACTTAAGACAAATAGCTTGTGACAGGAGATAGCCAAAGTCAAATTGCTTAAGAGCTTTAGAAAAAGGCACTCCACGTAACAATTCTAAGGTATCTGTTTTTAGATCAGTTTAATAATAATAAAGTTATTTAGTTTTAAAATACGCTTTTAAAGAAAGAAAGAGGGAAACTCAAGAGACTTCATGCTTCTGATTCACTGTTACTCCTTCCTCTTAGCTGGTTTTCTGATACATTTTAACAGTGTGTGCTAACTCTTGATTTTCTTTTCCCTAGAAACAAAGCAGCAGCAAACCATTCAGCCCCAGTCCAAAAAGAGGCAGATTCTCAGCCACCTGCACTCCCTGTAACCTCCGGCGCCCACCACGCAATTCTCTGAACACTGCCAGCCAAAGTATTTTGTCTAAGAAATCTTCATTTAATCCTTCTGTCCTTTCAACAACCAAAATGAATGTCAGGTAAACAGAACAAATCAAAAGCCCCATGGAGCAATTGGGTGTGATAAACCTGGAATAATCAGCACTTTGATTTGACTGCATGGTTTCTATTCTGAAAGTGAACTGCAGGAGACTTAATTTTGATTACTATCTTGCAGCAGTAGCTTTATGGCTGCTTCAACCCTTACTATGCTGTCACTATCTTAATTTTTGATTTTCCTGTCTGATGATTGAGGAATCTTGCCTTTCCTTTAGCTTTCATTTTCTAAACCAACTAAGCCAAATTATTTCTATTATTGTGCTAGCTTTTCCATTGTCTCAGACAATCTAACAAGTCTGTTATATCTGAATTTATCTGAGACTGATTAACTAGAACTGCTAATAACTTCTGTTATTACTAAATTTTACTAGTTTATTACTAGTTTTCTAAAGTCTTGAACAAAAAATACTTTAAAAGAAGGAATAAAAAAAGACAATCTGCGTGGCACTCCTTTGCCCAGTTTTTCTGTGAAAATCCCTATCTCTACTACTACTTCATTGGATTCTGTACTAAATCCAACTTTATTCAGTTTATTAAACTTCCTACAGTGACTGGAGTTCAGACTTAGGCATTTTATAATTTACACTTCTCATTTTCCCTCTGCAACAATACCTTGATTCATTCTAGGTCTTAGTTGTGTTAATTTCCATTTTCACTTTGGAGCTTTTAAATGCCAAAATTATAGCTGTTGGGACTACTTTGTTCCTGAAGAGAGTGTGTGGAACTGCTAAGACAGAAACTGACTTCTGATATTGACATACCCTAAATAACAAGTACAGGACATGTGACTCCAGTTCTTTTGCTCTTCAAAGGTCAAGGTTACATGTTCTTCCTAAAATCACCCACATAATCTTACTGTATTTCTTTCAACCTTGAATGTGCTATATTTGATTTGGACAAATATAACAAAAATCAAAAGAAAAACAAAACCACAAACAAATAAACACACACATACAAATTAAAACATTATTCATTCTAATTATGATGCCCTGTTGGATGATATTTATAGCCTTCACTGAGGCCTGACTTGATTCATTAGTAATATATAAACCAAAACTAGACTTTAAAAAATTCTTCTTCAATTCCATTTGGCTGAAGATGTGCTGACATAGATCTTGCAAGCTGTACCTCTTCCATAAACTTGCTAGCTCTCAAAATATAACTTTCTTCAACATTTACTTGCTGTCTTTCTGTGTCTTGCAGGCTATCAGCTTATTCTCTGTACTTTTTTGATAAGCCCTTTTCTTCATGTAAGGATTTGAATTTTCTTTTATGCTTACATATGTATATAGACATATACACTAAAAATCTGTTTATACTCAGACATATATACAGCACATGTGTGTCTTGATATGCAGAGAACTTGTGTGTTTTAATCATAGAATCACATAATTTTTGTAAGATTTCCAGCTTCCTTGAATGCTGGAATTTAGTTTTGCTTAATTTTAATTTAAAAATTTTTGTTTTGCTACAGTCAGAATCTAAAGTAAATCATAATTGTTGGTGAAGAAATATACTAGTTTATTCCATCCAAATATATTTGCTCTCTAATATTACAAGAAGGTCAGCTCTTTGTAATTACTAATATTAGTGCTACTGATCATGGCTCACCACTTGAAAACTGCCAGCAAAGGTATTTTTAGTGCAGTTTATGGATAAGCTGTGGACATCTTGTACACAGTAGAACTTTCTACCTGTAAGAAAGGTAGAATGCAGAATCTTCCATATTCTGTCACACTGCCTGCATGCCTTGCAGATGCCTGTCTTCATATTTCTAACAATTTTCAGGTTCTCAGAAGCCACAAAAGATAATGAGCACAAGCGCTCTCTTACCAAGACTCCCTCCAGAATGTCTCCATACTTGGAGATCTGCACCACTGACAGCCAAAAGAGCTGCAAGCTCATAAACCAGAAAGACAGCAAGGGAAATGCAGGAAGCAATGATCTGACTGCATTGAAAGGTAAAGTGGATGGTAAATATTTGTCTCTTTTGATCAAGACTTCTGTCTTATTAAATTGTTATCTACGTTTTCTAGCAACCTAGTGTCATGTGGATCCAAGTTTTAATTCTGCTTTCTATTTTTTTGATGGATTCTTTAGAGTCTTCACTTGTTTCTTTGTTTCCTTTGGTTTCCAGTGTTTTCACTAAAATGTCTAGGTGCTAAGACTTTTAACATATGGTACCTAGCTGCCTACAGAGAAGCCTAATATAAGATGTGGGGGATGAAAATTGTTCTTAGACCCTTAGGGACTATGTGGCAAAAGATTCATAGAAATAGGTACAAGAAAAATGCTACTTTTTTAAAATGTGAAAATCCATTTGGTTCAAAATAAGCATGGAGACTAAGAAACCTAATTTGCTCTTACACACTAGAACAATACATGGGGCTAAATATGCTATAGTATCCTTAGAGGGAAAGGGCTGGTATTCTACAGCTCTTGCTCTCCCCACACCTGAAAGCTCCCTGTTTCAAGTGAGCTGTATGTGTGTGATTCTGCCTTTAAGAGGCTGCAGACAGTAGCATTTGCTGCCTCTTTGACAGCTGTAAGATGGTTTCAAGCTTGCTATGTACAGTGAAGTTCTTGCTACTACCATTACAATATCTTGATTCCTTTTGTAGTTATCACCCCCTTCAAGTTTGCTGCTCACTCTGCAGAACCCACAAGCACAAAGAAGACATTTGATCTCCAAGCAAGTCTCTCAAGGCCGCTTCCATACCAGCCACATAAAGGTATTGTCATGCTACAGTTTGTTGGTCATGCCCCTTATACTCAGCTGCTCAGAAAGGTGTTGTTACAAACTGGTACACAAACATTTTCACTCCCTCTTCCTGTCCTTTTCCCTTACTCTCTGGATTTCTGCAGAAGCTGTAGACCAGTGTTAAATTTCTACACCATACATACTTTAAGAGCTTCTCTACTGAAGAATAAGTCTTTATGACCAAAAGCCCATAAATATAAGAATAAGCATCATTGTATTCCACTGAGTAGATAGATGTATGTGCAGGGAGTAAGATACTTATTAACAAAATGAGGCTTATTTATTTTCTTTTAAAAGTACACTTTTCTGTGCAAAGTCAAACTTTGTGTCAAGTGTTACTTCTAAGTAGAATCACCTGTTACTACTTATAGAAAAACTACTTGTAGGAAATGGAGTGGTAAAACTGTGGTACTACAATTGAGGAATTTCATCTTAAAGTCAACCAGCAAACACCAGGCTAGCCAGTATAAAATTCACAATAAGAAGTTAAGCATACAATTAGTAAACTACTCATTCAACAAGTCTGTCTTTTTGTTCCTAAATTGTAGGAAGACTAAAACCTTGGGGAGAATTAAAAGAAAATACTGTCCTAAATAAGTCTGGCAGTAGCAACCTCTCTTTATGTAGGAAAGAGTATAAACAGCCACATCTCCAAACCAGGTTAGTACCAGCTTTTCTGAATAGTGTTACTTTAAAACTATACTATGATTAATTTTTCTTTTTAAAATTTAAAGGTGCAGTTCATGAAAGAATACTTCTATACTACTATAAACAATTCTTGCCTCCAATACTCTGTCTAATATCAAGAAGGGCAGCTCTGAATCCAGTAGATTTTCATTCTATGGATGCTATCAGTTCCAGCATTTAAAGATTTACCACAGTCACCTTGACAGAAGCTGTGAATATTGATATATTGTTACCTTGAATGCTAGGCTTGTATGTTGAAGCAGAAGGATTTGCCTGAATGTTTGGATTCACTGCCCATGAGAAATGCAACACACTGGTTAGATGTTGAAGTTTTGGTCGTCTTCAGATTCCTTTCTTTGCTTCTGTCTCTACCTTTAATATAAGTTTATGTTCTGTTTCTCTTCACCCTTCAGGGAAGAAAGGCGTGAGAAACATGAGCAAGAGAGAAAACAGAAAAAGGCCCAGGCTCTCAGAAACCGTAGAGGACTATCTGGGGGTCAGAAGGAATAAGAAGTATCAAAGAAACCACTGTAAATACTGTTCCTGCCATGTAAATATTTGTGCTGTGTATGGTTCAGCTTGCTGTTAGCCAGTGGAATCCAGAGAGCATTTAATGAGGCTTTGTAATATTTTAGGTACCAACTTCAATGAGGTTAGCTTTTAGGAGCTTAGAACTGTCTCTAGTTGCTTAGTAGTTTCATTTAGCTTATTTAACAAAAGGGCGTTAAAGCAAAAAAATAAAAGTGGAAAAAAAGATGCTCAGGAAGTCTCCATGCAGCCTAAGCCACACTTCTCCACCAAGAGTGCATTTGCCACCCCCCAGACTGTTTGAACAGCAACCTTCAAAATGTTTGATCACAGGAGTAGGAGATGTCTGCTTGCCCTGTTCTACAGATCAGTCCCTAAATTATGAAACAACAGTTACAGCACAGTTACATTTCTAATTGCATGCCTTTGAATTAGTAGGGATTTAAAAGAAAAAAATCTGCAAGCTCTCTGGAAAACAAACAGCTTACAGCATAACATTTGTAAAACACCTTATTTTAAAAGATAATGGTGGCTTTACAAGCTACCAAATGAATGCTTTAAACAATTAAGGTTGTTTCACTCCTTTCTGTGCTAAATAGTAGCTGTTAAAATCTGTTTCCATTTCTATGATGCTTGAATAATGTTGAGGCACATTCCATACTTTTAAATTCAAAAGTGATTTATCTGCCTTAAAAATATATAGCAAAGCTCTCTGGATTTACTGTGGATGGAACTGGAAAGGTAAATTTAGCAATTGTAATATCAGCTAGAATTTTGAGCAAAGCATTCATTCAGTGTATGTAGTATCCTATCAAATATGCTGAAATGTCAAGAACAAGCAGCTTGTTTGAAGGTAACAGCAGAAAATAAATATTTTGCATATAGCTTATTTAGCACTAGGTTTTTTAGCACTTGTATTTACTATTTGGTGTCTTTGTGATGTGTGTTCCTTACTAATTAGCTTACCTACCACTTTCATAAAGTGTGTTTGTTTGGGCATTGTTAGAAATAACCATCAACCTTCTTTTGCTCTTAAGCTATGTAATGCTGTGTAAGAAGGAAATAATAGAAGAAATTAAAAAGATACTGCTTCAACTCACTTTATTCTGGCCTCTTCCATATGAAATGTAAGTATGCTTAATATTTGTAAAGTATGCTTAAACAAGGTCACTTGATTAAACTAACTCTGTGACTGACAGCTGAAATGAAACCATTCAGCACTTTCTTTCAAGTTTTTTTTGATTACCAAAACCCAAACCTCTTATAAAAAGGGGAGATCTGAGCTTCTGTGCCAAAGCTGACTTCTGTGCCACAAGTTAAGCTAACTGCACACATCAGATAAGGGGGGATGTGACCTGCCCTGTAATGGTGCTAATCAAGCTCAGTTGTGCCTGCTTGGGGAGTTTCCTTTTGGGAGATTACTTGGGAGTCAACAACATTGGCACCCACAGCTCTAAACTGTAAGCCCAGCCCACTGCACAGCTACTGTTTCAGTGCTGGCAGAGGCAGCTTTTTCTTTAGTTACTCAGAGAAGCCAAAGTTAAAGGTTGAAATCCTTCTGCCTCTTCTACTTCTAGTGCTTCTCTTGGAAAATTTAAGTGGCTGAGTCACAGTGAAGCATCATTTGCCAGAGTATTAAATTTCATTATACTTTTCACACTTTAAAACTGGAGGATGTGTGTCCCACAACTGTCTACAAACTGTATAATGTAGAAAACAAAACTACAACAACCTCATTAAATACTTTTGTCTCTTGTCCTGACCTTTATAGAAATAAAACTTACCCAGTCAAGAGTTACTGCTTCATAAGAATACATCACAACTCTCCTTAGGCCCTCTTCCAGTCCATGTGTGCACAGTCTCTCTGGGACTCTGTATTTGGCAGCTCCCAGGTGCCAACAGTGTCCCTCTAGTTAAGTCACTACAGTCAACACCTCATGCATTTATCTCTTCAATGTTTACATTAAATCTCCATGTTGTTATATGCCACATGTTCAGAAGTGTTTTATTAAAAAAATGAATCAAACCTCTGCAGAATGCCCCAAACACCACCAGCCCAGCTTAAGCTGGAGGATTCTTCTCATATGTTTCATAGGCAAATTCTTCTGTATGGGCTCTGTCATTTAGCAGACCAATAAAATCAATCTCCAGCTGGAAGGGACCATCTACTTTATCTCCAATTGTGAATCCAAGGGTACTGACCTAATTAAAGATACATACATTAGAATGGTATTTTCAATAAAATCAGCTACAACAGTCTCTACCACTTCCATGTTCTGCAAACAACTCATTAAACCAACCTCTTTAAACAGTGATGAAATTTCAAGTGCAGAACTGTTTCTTAAAGGCTTGGACACTTCACTACCACACTTTCCGTACAGTGGAAAATTACTTCATGTTTGTCTTTCTGCTACTGTGTTGATTCATAAAAAAGGACCAAGCTTAAAGCAACACTGCAATTTTTATCCTTCAAGGTTTGCACAGTGCCAGTTTCATCATGATTGAGCAAATAAATTCTGTTAAAATTATTTCCTTAGGAAATGCAAATGGAATTTAAGTATGGACAGGAGCTTCTGTTCTAGATGAAGTCATACACCTACTATAGTGTGAAAGTGCATCAAAACAGACATTTTAAAATGCATGAAACTTTGTTAATGAGTTTTATATTAAGGCAAGGTTCTCAGCCACTGTTTCCCAATTGATGTTCTTAAATAAGAATATCCCTCATTACTTTCCCCTAATATTCTTCTGCACAGCTATTCCATTTATTAAAAAATAATTTTTATTCTAACTAATAAATTCCATAAACACCCACATGGCTCAGGCATGCTTCCAGTTCACCTGTGGCTTGCCTGAAAGCTCTCCTATGTTCTTACACATCACCAATTACCTTTGAGAGACTCCAGTGCTAGCAGCTCTCACACAAGTTGGGTCACCAGTGGCATGCCCCCTGTTAAACTCTAGCTGTGGCTAAGCCCCTCTAGAAGTACAGGTCTGAGCCATACCCATGATTTTAGGACCGCTGCACATGCAGGAAAATAATGTTTAGGATGTATCAGAATTGAATAATCATAGGCAGAGGGTAAAGTTATATTGCAAATGTGTGTTAAATAACAAAGCTGAAATAATTCAACACACTGACATCCAACACTGACTCTCTCCCAGGAACAAGCAACCAGCCTCTTGGCTTCTGGAGCCTGGAGAATTCTTAAAGCTCCATCTTTATGGTTCATATGATTACAGATGGCAACCAGAGTCACCTGAACTCTCTGCTTTGAAGAATCCATTCCTTTGCAAGCCCTAGATACATAGTCTGCCTTTTTATTCCAGTTTCACAATGCCTTTCCTGGTTTCTAGGAAAACACAGGAGTACCAGGAAGGACCAAGACATTGTATCTTCATACCATGTCCCTTATTTTCAGCTTGCTTTAAAATACTTGTGTAAAAGTACACGTCCCATTACATGCAAAAGCACTGTTTTAATGTGAAATGCTAGGCATAAAATAACAAGGAATGAGAATTAAGCAGAGGATGCTTAGATCAAGTCCTGTTTTGTCCATTTAGCTCCTGGCAAGTATTTTTAAACACTTCATACACAATTTCATGTTTTCATTTAGCATTTTAAGTATCGTATCTATAGGTATATCCCAAATCCAGATAAATTCTTCAGTGTCTGTATTTAAACATAAACCTCATAAAAACTTTGTTCCATAACACATATTTTTTCTTGTAGTTGATCCATTTTCTTACTATCATTCATTCTTGCTTTCTACAGTACCAGCTTCTGTTTAAAAACTGTATTCACGCTGCCAATCACTGAATTGCCCTCAAATTTTTCCCATTTTTTAAAAATTTGTTTTTGTTGGGTTGTATTTCCATAAAGGCAAATAGAAATTGATTGAACCATTCCAGGTGACTAACACTGATTCAAGTAAAAGGCCCTTATTTTCTCCCCATATAACATTGTTTTCCTTTTGGTACTCACTGGCTATTAAGCTGCCCCCAATTACATACAGGACAATCACCAAAATGTAGAAGAAAAGATAGAGAAAAAAAAATTTTTCCAGTGTCTCCTCCTGTGAATCAGTGAATTATCCTACCCACTTGTAGAAATAAAATGATAAAATACTCAACACATTTACTTATTACTTATGACAGGAAAGCCTGGACAAAAAACTTTAAAAAGAGTCTGTAAATACACCTGTTTACTGCTCACCATCAAGGTCAGTGATACAGTATACCCTCAAATAAAATCCCACAATATAATATTGCTCACAGGGTAGGAAGTTTATGATTATTACTTTTATTATTTTGACAGTGCTGTGCCAACCAGCACTTTGTTGTTTAGTCACTCTGATCATCTCCCTCCCAAAATTTTTTTTTAAAAGCCACGTAAGCAGTGAGTTGTTTTCTTGGTTATTCAGACATCAAGATATTTCTGGAGCTACTTTGAAGCAAACTGGCACTGCTATCAAAAAGTAATGTAATTTAAGTGCAAAGGCAACCACACAAGAATAAGTACCTTATAGCAAGAAGAGGCCCTTCAATTTCAAATTCAGAAACATTAAAGGATTGGTAAACTATCTATATCATGACAATATAATTTTCAAGGAAACTTTTGACAGGTGGGTAAAGCCTATAGAAAACTTGCCTTGTCTAACCAGATAGGATGCTGGTTATCCTGGACTCTTCCCCGACTGGAGAGAAAGAATTTGGAGAATGGAATCTGACAGGAAAAAAGTACAGACTTTAGTGTCACTAGTACACCAAAATTTAAGGAAAAAAAAAAAAAGGAAAAAAAAAAAAAAAAAAGAAAAAAAAAAGGAAAAAAAAAAAAAAGAAAAAAAAAAGGAAAAAAAAAAAAAGGAAAAAAAAAAAGGAAAAAAAAAAAGGAAAAAAAAAAAGGAAAAAAAAAAAGGAAAAAAAAAAAGGGAAAAAAAAAGGAAAAAAAAAAAGTCTGTCTTAGGAAATAAATAACAGTCTGCTTCATCTGGTACTACCAGCACCAGTTGGGTACACAGAACTGGCACAGAGAAATGATCCACATCCACTCCTTCATGAAGCACTTGCATCCAGCTCTGGCTGTGCTGTGTTGCCAGGACTGTTGCCCTGTTAGGCCAACAGCACAGAAGGTGGCTGTTAACACTGGGAATATCTCCTTCCAATAACATGTCAACATAAACCAGAAATTAAAGAAAAGTCTAGCAGGCATGTATATTGACAGCTTGTCAGTACCTAAGCTGTGGTTTTCATAGTGCAGACTTCATATGGAGACATTAATATTCTAGCAAAGCAGTTCAGAAGAATGTAGAAATGACTTAGCAGTGGGAGTAAGCAAGAGGAGGTACTGTGATAAGAGAGGAAATGGGGTGGTTGGCTGATGTGAGAGGAGAGCATGCAAGCCAGCAATGACACTGATTTTCATCCTCCTGACTCCTCACCTGTGAAAAAGTGGGCTGGTGTCATGGGACTGGACTATTAGAAAGCACTGAATGCCAATGTGTAAACCCCCTTAGCACTGGCATTACCAGATTATAAAAGTTCCTCATGTTTCATCAGAAAAGAGGCAGAACTCCCACTCCTTATAAACATTATTTTGTCACAGATTCAAAGCCATACATGACAAAGCTCTGAGTCTCTGCCTGAGCAGCGAGTCGGTGGGTTAAGCAGGGTACAAACCCCACAACTGCTGCTGTCTGTTTGTAACAGAGAGAAAATGGTGATCACAGGGAATATTCCTGCTAAACCTCTACTGCTGTATCTGCTTATTACTCCAGCTGCAGCTAACAACAGACATCAGGTGAACACAGTGGATCAAATATTGAATACAACAGACATTGTGTCACCCCCACAATCCAGTGATTTACAATTTGGGGAACTCCCAAGCCAAAGCCATGTCTGTACACAGCAGAAACGGGGCTGAATGGGCAGCAATGGCAAGAAACTGTGACTGTTGAAAGAATTCCCCTTCCACAGACCTAAGGCCAGAACCCTGAGACATTCTTATTAGTCTGAAAGACTCATTAGTTCACCTTTATTTCCTCCCAGTATGGGCCTCCTCGGGTGAACATGAAGTAGTTGTAGAGGTCATCCTTCTGATGAGAGAAGTAAGGGTCTGTATAAATGTTTACCATCCAAGGTCTGCCATCACCACGGACACGTAAGTACAGGCAGTTGAAGTTTGACCAGTCGTAATACTTCTTCCTAGCAAAAGATCCCTACAAATTATTAATAGAGAGAATTATTCCACCTTAATAAAGGGAAACTTCCATTACGAAGAACAGAGAACTATTGCTTTGATCACTGCCCACATTATTATGTCAATATTATCTACTGTAACATAGTGAAAACTGGGTTACTCTTTTATCACAGCAGCTGCTCATCTCACTGAATTTCCTTCAGCACTGTATTAGAGCTCTCAAAATGCAGTACTGCCTCTCTGGGGGCTCACCCTTTCATTATAAAACATAATATTGTAACTATCAGAAATCATACCTCCTTCCTAGGATCAATTTCCTCACCAGACAAGTACACAAACTCTGTAGTGATGGATGAGTGGTTATGCAGTTCATTAAGTTTAATGTAGTTTGTTAGGTTTAATGTTCTGTGGTCAGCACAAGATTATTCAGAGGTGATTATGAGAACTGAAGAAGTGAGATATAATTCCCTTTGATAACTTCTCTTACTGAAAACTGACATAAGCAGTGGATGCATTTAATATTTACCAACACTTTTTGTCATTAACTGTGCATAACAAGAAGATCTTAAAAGTTCCAGCGTTGTGATTTGCACATAGGCAGATACAAGGACCTTCAGAGAACTACACTGTCACTTGGAGAATATGGGACAAAGGAGAGGGCTACTTTTGACCAGAATTCCTTCAACCAAGTAAAAATTATCACCAAAAATTCTGAGTTTTCCCCTATATCTTACAGCATTACTACTACTACTACACTGTCCTTGTACTTACTCATCTCATAGGTAACAGGATGTGTAGACCACAGATGTATTAATGCAAAGCCTGTAGCTACTTGATTTTATGGTTTTGCCAGTTTTAAGCCTTTTATTTAGATAAAGAAGAGCCTTTGTATTTATGTTACACTCCACTGCTACAAAATTACTAAGTAGCAGGCCTGGAAATTTAACCTGAGTGACATACAAATTGCTGTTCCACTCCCCTGACTCAGTGTCACCATTTTAATCAGTGTTCATCTGCCTCTCACCTGCCCATTGATTTTGTTTGTTCATTTTATCTGCTAAGTTTCTGGCCCAGAAAAGATTTTGCCTGTGTACTCATGCCAAGTTACAAACAACAGAACAGAAGAAAAATGTAAGCACTGAGTCAAAATGTTGCTTTGCTTTAAAGCTGTTTAAAAATAAGGATTGAGAAAAGCAGTATCAATAACAAGCACATCCATTTCTGATTCTGGTTTGTTCAATTCTGAGCTATCAAAGATCTGTGTCTTGCTGTTTCTGATATAAGATAGGATTCAGACCTTTAATAGGTACATTTGAAAGTAGTATTTTCTGTTCCTGTGAGAGAAAAGATGAGCTCAGTCACTTAAACCAAGCTTAATGAATAGGACAAGTTAAGGCCCAGAAAATTTGTCCTCATTCAATTACCTCATATTCAGAGAGCCATCTATTTTAATCATACCAATTTTGGATATAAGGGTTCATTACAGATCCTTCATTTGCAAGGAAGCTGCAAACAAGGCTGCCTTAATGAGTGGATGCCCTATTGTACACAAGTAAATGATTACTCATATATTATTCCTTTTCTAAGAAAGGAAAACAAAATCCAAGAAAAAGTTTGAAGTTTGAAACTTGGAAGTTTGCTTCCAAGTCAAAGCATACAGCACTTGTGAAGGAATATCTAATACTCCTGGAAGTGATCAGGTACAGCTGCAGTTAAACAACAATTCACTTGTTATCACTGGGATTACACAAAAATGGTCTCCAATTAAATAACAGAAGCTATGGAAACATGAAGCTTTACTTACCAGGAGTGGTTTGGATCTCATACTACAATATCCACTGTATTTAGTCTCCCCATCACGAGGTACTTCTGTATTCAGAGTTCCATACAGCAGAGCAGCTTGGTTATTCCTGCCCAATGTCAGGTGAACTTCACTTTTCCCCCCAATCTCCACATCAGAGGAAATAACCCATTTATTCAAATCTTCTTGGCTCCGAAACTCCCACAACACCCTTCTCTGTTCCAGCAGGTAATGACTGAGTGGTTGGCCTCCAGGTCCTACCAAGTAATCTTCAGTCTCCTTCTTCAGCAAGCCTAGCTGAGTCTTTAAGACTTCAATGCCCTTCTTAAAACTGAAATCAGTATTTTGCCAAGATTTTTTTCTCTCAGGCAGTGAGCCTGGCCTTTTGTAGCTGCTATACAACTTTGACATGGAATCACTGAGGAGAGGTCCAAGTAAAGGGTGCAAAATTTTGTGCCTGTAGCATCTAGTGTGCAAATAAGCACTGTTCAGCAAAGTAGTAATTAGAGCCATGTTGGTAAACTTGAAGAATTCACTTCCAGTAAGGCAATTAAATGGGTTTGGAATTAATTTCACAGCTAAACTAGTATCCAGAGGTATCTTACTCTAGGTACTGTAGTTTAATGTCTACCTTTAATGAAAAAGAGAGAAGATAAAAGAAATTAAATACAGGATGGTTGTAAAACTTTAATTTTTAAAAGATATTAACTAGAAATCTAAGCCTATCAAAAAGGAATAATAAATTAGCATCAAATATTACACTTTGTCAGAGTTCTGGTTTATTAATGATTTCCACCCTGTGTGTTCCCTCCCCCCATGATGTGAAATACCATTCAGATAAGAAAAAAACCCAAACACTTCAATACTTCCAATAAAACTGGAAATAGAAAAGAGTGATTTCGGTTCGACCCTTTTACTGTAAGTTTAAGTATTAGGAGTACACCAGCAAAAAGAGCCTCAAGAAGAACACTTGGTATCTATACCATAAAGTATAGTACTACAAAGTACTTTCCCTGCAAGAAAATCACAAATTCACAACAAGTAGACCCTGCCACCATATGGATCAGAATGCCAGGCTCATCTGACAGTCACAGATGACAAGACTTTTCAGATATGAAGTCCAAGGGTTGGACCTGATGATCTCTGAGGTCCCTTCCAGCCCAGCCCATTCTATGATTCCTACAGCAGCCAGTCTGCATGCTTCTTCCATAAGCCATCCAGCCCCTTGCACCTCAATGTACCTGATTTAGGGTTACAGAGAGCTTGCAAAGACCAAATAATTTAATGCAGAATCATAGAATATTAGGGGCTGTCAGGGACACCTCTAGTCCAACCCCCCTGCCAAAGCAGGATCACCTAGAGCAGGCCACACAGGAACAGATCCAGGTGGGTTGTGAAAGCCCACAGAGAAGGAGACTCCACAACCTCTCTGGGCAGCCAGGGCCAGTGCTCTGCCACCCTCACAGTAAAGAAATTTTGCCTCATGTTGAGGTTGAACTTCCTGTGCTGCAGCTTAAACCCATTATTCCTTGTCCTATTACTGAGCACCACTGAAAAGAGACTGGCCTCATCCTCCTGACACCCACCCCTCAGATATTTACAGACATTAATCAGATCTGCTCTCAGCCTTCTTTTCTCAAGGCTAAACAACCCCAATTCTCTCAGTCTTTCTTCACAGGAAAGATGTTCAAGCCCCTTAATCATCCTTGTAGCTCTCTGATGGACTCTCTCCAGTAGATCCCTGTCTCTCTTGAACTGGGGAGTCCAAAACTGGATCCAGTATAGGTGTGGACTCACCAGAGGGGGAGGAGTCCTCCCTAGATCCGCTGGACACACTTTTCCTGATGCACCCCGGGATACCATTCACCCTCTTTGCCACTAGGGCACATGAAGGACTGTAATTCAATAGGCTATTTTATAAAGCTTTGGAAAAAATCTGAAAACATCCTCTTTGTATCAATACTGCTATGCCACATCATTATTCCCTAACTCATAATGGAGAACCTGATTGTTCAGAGCTCTGTAAAGAGGCTGTTATCTCTGGCTCATAAGATTAGGCAAATTGCCTGGTGTTGTTGGGGGGATTGTGTGTGGTGGTTTGGGCTTTTTGTCACAGCATAAGCCCTAAAACTATTTCAAGTCAGTTTATCTTCTCTGAGCTTTTAAGAACGGAGTCAATCAATCAAATTACAGAAATGTCACATAATCCTCAGCTGCAAACTCCTATGGAACATTAGGGAGATGATCCTTTCCTTTTTCACATTTCCCATGTTTTAAATGCCTTCTTTCCCTCTTACAATACCAGCTGACATGCAGAAGCTTGCTTTACACAGCATGGCACCTTCTTGGCAAATTCTTCTGTATCTTTAGACAGCTGTATTGATAGCATTGGGATAAGAGACCACAATAAGATGATTAACAAACACAGAAGACACCTAAGCAGGCAGTAACAAGCCAGGTATTAGCAAATGCTGCAAGAAGCCCTGTGGTGAGCTCTTTGCACCACACACCGTCCTTTACTCATGAGAAAATTCATTGCTAATATTCTCACACACCACTTAAGCAGTGACTAAAACCGCGTTGAAGGCAATCACATTTCCCCTGTCACACACAGCAAGGCCAAGTCCCTAAAAATGAAAACCCGTGCGCAGGCAGAAGGAAAAGGTCCAGAGAAAGCACAGCCCGGCTCAGGCTGAACGCCGCTCAGCACAGACTCAAATACCACGAAGGGCAATAAATAAGTTTTACTGCTGCTCAACTTTTGTCCCCACGCAGCGTTTTACCGGATCTGAGCACCGCTTCACGGCTCAGCACTTACACACGGCGGCTGTCACCGAGCCTCGCACCGAACCGAACCCCCACAGCCGGCAGCGCTGAGGCCTGGGCACCGGGCCCGGATCCCGCCCGCATTACCCATGGCCGGAGGGGAAAGGCGAGGTAGCGGCCTCTCGGCAAAATCCCCCCCGGTCCCGACCCGTGACAGAGACTCCCTGACTGACTCCCTGACTGACTGACAGACTCCCTGACTGACTCCCTGATAGAGACTCCCTGACAGAGACTCCCTGACAGACTCCCTGACAGAGACTCCCTGACTGACTCCCTGACTGACTGACAGACTCCCTGACAGACTCCCTGACTGACAGACTCCCTGACAGACTCCCCTCCCGGCCTCACCTTCCCGCCCTTACCGGCGGGTCCCACCGCTTCCGGGCCCGACGGGGAAACACGCATCGCGTCGCTCAGGTTCCACCGGCGGCGGTAACGACCAAACTCACGCCTCCACCGGCGGCGGATGTGAAAATCTTCCCGGCGCTCTACGGAGCCTCTGCACACTGGCGAGCTATTAATGAGCAAATATCTGCGTTTAAAGAGAATCTAGGAGGGGGTGGCGGAGGGGATGGGGGAAAGTAATGCCTGTTTGCGAGGAACACGTCGGTGGATAGCTCGAATAAACGTTAATGGGACTCGGTAGAGCGGCTGAGGCTTGGCCACCTCTCGCCGCCGCCTCTTCCCCTCCCGGGGGGCAGTCCCGCCCTCCTTCCTGCCCCGGTGCCGTGCGCATGCGCGGTGCCCTTTGTGTCCCGGGCGGGCGGGCGGCGCGGGGCAGGCCGGGCCGCTGTGAGCGCCGCGCCGCCGCCGGGGCGGGGAAGGGGAAGGGAAAGGGAAAGGGAAGGGGAGGGGGGGGGGAAGGAAAAGCCGGCTCCGCCATGGTGAAGAAGCGGAAAGGCCGCGTCCTTATCGACTCCGATACTGAGGATAGCGGTAGCGAGGAGAACCTAGATCAGGTGCGCGGGGAGGCCCGGCCTAGACGCGGGGCCTGGGATCTCCGGCCCGCGTTAGGGGTTTCGGTGCCGCCATCCCTTACCTCGTTCCCTCACTCCCGCCCGCCGGGTGCGCGCCACCGTCTCTCCCCTCATCCCCACGGGGTCCCCCTTAGAGAGAGAACCCGCACAGCTCCGCTCCCCTCCTCTCCGGCGGGTCCTTGGCAGGCGGCCCGCGGGTTTCGGGGTCTCTGTGCAGCGGGCTTGGAAGGAGGGCGGTGCTCCGGAGAGGTTTGGCCCTGTGGAGGGGAGAAACGGGGCCCGGCTGCCGGTCGTCACCCCCCCTGGGGGAGCGGGGGGAAAAGCCCCAAGGGCTGGGCAACTTCTCTGGGTTGCTTTCCCATGGCCGGAGAACTGCTGGGGACAGCAGCGTGTCAGGTCCCTGCCTCCCGGTGAGCCCGGAGGGGCAGGCGGGCCCCTGAGGGTGGTGTTAATGCCCATTTATTGCTCCCTCCTCAGTCTTGGAGAGTGAGCTGGGAGAGCTCCGGTGATGGGAAGCTGCATGGAGTTAAGAGCCTGTACCTGTACCAAGGGGGAAGTCTCTGTTTGCCACCAGAACATTGAATAGGATTGGAATTGCCATGTCTGGGGTCAATTTAACTGTGTCAGGGATTCAAAAAGGGCGTTTTCCACTTCGGGAGGAGCTGTTTTCAAAGACATAGGTGTTGATGATAGGATTCAAGTGGGAAATAAAGACATTCTAGGTGAAGTGTGTTACAGTGGGTGTGGGGGTGCTTGCTCTGGGCAGAAGTTTGGCTGGTTAAATATGCTGAAGCCTACACGCCTGATGTAATTTCTGTGCTGGATCTTCAGGGTTTTTAATATAGCAGCTGTTGCTATGTGGCAGTAAAAAGCCTCCCCAAACACTCAAAAATAGTTTTGCAGCTTGTAGCTTCAGAAAAAATCAAATCGAAAGCTTTGTTAGGCAAATGTGCTGGGGCAGAGCATGCCCTGATGTTGATCAGTACCTAAAGGCTACACAGCAGATGGAGTCTCCTGTTTACAAGGAGTCACACGGATAAGTCAAGGGGTAATAGGCACAAGTTAATTGCTCCTGGGGAGGTTCTGATTGCACACGAGGGAAATTTTTCACTCTGAGGACAGTCAGACATTGGAATGGTCTCCCACGAGGTGTTGTGGACTCCCCCACTTTGGAAAGTTTTAAGCCTCAGCTCGGCAGGGCTGTAATATTAGAAGGGTTGGTCCAGGTGATCCTTGAGGTCCCTTCCAACCTGACATGCTGTGATTCTATGATCCTGCATGCTTCTAAAATCTTCAGAGCTGCCAATGTCTCACAATTAGAATATTAGTATTAGCTTCTTTAGAGCTTGAGAGTGGGACTAGCTCTAGCATGGGTCAGAGTGATGGTGGTAGGAGCATCCACGTAGTTGTGCATCTGTTATGTTGTTCACTGGAAGCATGCATCTGCAGCTGTACCTGAACAGCATGTGCTTCCTCTTCCATGGAGCTGTTTGTAGCAACTATAAAAGTAAGGATACAGGTGTGTGTGAGGATGAAGATAAGGAAGCAGAGAAGAAATTTTTTTTGTGTACAATTTAAGGTACATTTGAGGTACTAAGTTGTAATCCGTTTGCTGTGGAGATATTTCCCCTTGTGAAACTCATGCAGCCCAATCCAGTGTTGATTTCCCAAGACTGCAGAAGTTGATGTGACTGTGTTTTCTCACAGCCATGGTTCATTAACCCCAGAGCAGTGTTTTTAAGAATAAATTGTGTCATGGACTACAAAGACAGTAATGCTGCTTCAGAACTGCTTTATACTACTGCTTCTGTCATCTGAACAGGCTTTGAACAGCAAATGATCAGATTATTTGAGAGCTTTTAGTTCTTTGTGCTTGTTACATGTGGCCTTTGAAAGTGTTGCCTTTGGAGGTGATCATAAACAGAGCTTGATGCCTGCTGTGTGTCTGTACAAAGCTTTAAGTGCATTCTGTGGTATGTAGGAACAGTGAAAAGGAATTGGACAGCTGACTAAATATTATCAATGTTAATGTTGTGGTGATGTTGGAGGTATTTCCCCTTTAAAATGTATAATTGCAAACTTTTTTTTTGGGGGGGGGGAGAGAAAAGAGCTGCTCTGTAGTGGAATTTGGCTTTTTAGGTTAATGCTATGCAATGTAGTTAAGATGGTTTTGAATTATTACCCAATTCAAACAAAATAGATCTGGACATGACTCTGAAAGTAATTTATCTTAGGTCATTTTTACCAAGAAAGTAATGGTACTGGTATTTACTTTTTATAGCTTGTTATCCTCAAATTCTTTTGTAGCATGCAGTTGCATTAAAATTATGTGTGCGTATTTATATTAATGGAACATCAGCAGGCTGTGTTCCTTAGTCAGTGGGGATAATAATTTCACTGGGATGTGCTCAGGCATCACAGAGAAGGTGCACATGCACTGACCTGGATTGGTGAAATGACAACATTTTCAAATTTCTGTGTGTTTTTTCACACCAGGAGCTGTTATCATTGGCCAAACGGAAACGCAGTGATTCTGAAGAGAAGGAGCCACCTGTGAGCAAACCTACAGCATCTTCAGACTCTGAGACATCAGACAGTGATGATGAGGTGAGTTTGTCATTTTGTGAACCACATCAGAATTTGTTTGATTTCTGAGCAGTGGAAGTGCATTCATCCTACAGTATGTTTAGCCTGCTGATTTCATAAAGTGGAACTGAGGGACACCCACTGAGCCCAGAGATGTGTGCTCAAGACATGCTATTTTTTTCTTGTAATAACTATACTTTGAATTGTAGCTGTGTACAGAATAGTCTGAATGTCTGTGTAAAAGACTGCTGCCTGTTTAGAGCCATGTTCATGGGGTCTGAATGATCTGGTGATCTGCTTAAAACTAGTGCTGTCCTGTGTAATGCTTGTGGTTGAATTAGCAGAGAAGCTGCTTTATAAAGGTGGACTCTGAATTCAAGAGAGAGGTTTTCAGCTTTAAAAGAGAGGTTTCTTCCACAGAGAGGAAAAGGGTCAAGGCAGGTGGCATTGTTAAGAGGTAGTAAGACGTGTATTTAGCTACTTCAATTCTTCAAGAGCTCTACTTTGAACTAGTTTATCTGGTCATTTGAACATGCAACAGTATGTGGTTTTATTGGCATTTTTTAAGAAAGTGAGACAAGGAACAGTTTACAGTTTTGATAATTCCTCAAATAGCAGTGCTTATTTGCTACATCTGCTTTTATTAGTTGTTCTTGGTACTCATTTCTAGAGCTACTTAAAAGTCTTTGCTTTCACCCATAAGTGAAAATTGAAATAAACTTATTAAAACAGAGGGACCGGCAAACAGGTCATACAGGTGTTTGACTAAAGCCACTTTCTTGAAGGCTTGCAAATATTTTTTTCAATCTTTCTGCATGGCGTAGGGAGGTCATTTATTCCATCTGTTCTTAAAAATATAACAAAAAGCTGTTTGGACTATTTTTGTGGTGGTTTTTTTGTTGTTTTTTTTTTTCTTCATGAAACTATAGGAAGGATTATTGACAACTTGAAGACCAATAGAGTAAGCCAGTGATAAACTATTACATATTAAGCATTTCATAACGTAGAGTTTTTCCTGTAAGTGTAAAGAATGTGTGATTTAATTTTCTTTCTGAGGCATTCTTGAAATAAATATGCTTGGAACTCTGTTTCTTAAAAATAAAAAAGGTCTTTTGTATCTAATACATGCTTAAGACAGAAGGAGAGAGGGAATTATGAGTGGACTAGATATTAGGTTTATTACTGGGTGACCACTCAGTTTGTCACTGTGTAGTGTTCAGATCTGCTGGCACACAGTTTATTTATTCTAAGTGGTGTGGAGATTATTTTGTCTGGAAAAGTTACCTTAGGTGTGGAGAGCACATCAATGTTCAAAACTGAAAGAATAAATGATATTAGTCAATTTGTTTTGTTGTACCTTGTGTAAATGTGAGATCTGTCTTTCCATTCTATGTAGAGTATGATGATTTAGCACTTCACAAATTTGCACAGATCTTGCAGATGCAGTAGTATCTCTGTTGGACCATGTACACTTGATACTCTTTCTCATCTATGTAACATATCTAATTAACACTCTGTTCTTTCTGACTTCCATGCAGCAAGAGGAAAAGATTTAGAGAAGAGGTAATTAGGACACATGCTTCTATTCCTGTGCCTGAAATATGCATTCAGAACTGCTGCTTGTCACAGCAGGGAGAGACAGGCTGGATTATGACAGCTCTGCTTCTGCCAGGCATTCAGTTATGTGTGTCCCTAGGCTTGACTACACTACTCCTGTTGAACAGCTTTGGTTTTAATCAGTGTTCTTGTGGTTGGTTTGAAGCTTGCTCAGCTCTGGGGAGATGGGGTCCAAAAGTTGAAATTGCCTTACTGGACTAGATGTAAGATGAGGACCTTGAAGCAAAAAAGCCTGGAAACTGTTGCCCTAGGCAACTGTGCTAATCATTACCAGTTCACTTCCAGAAAGGTTTGGTAGTGTGGGCATCCTTTGTGGTTACTGGCAAGCACTAAACGTTCTAGGACTGTCACTATGTTGCATTTACCAGAAAGGAGACTAATTCTCTACTTCAGAGGCTAATGCTGTGTTCCTTATTTTGTACAGGGAGGAAAGCTTGTGTAGTATGGGGGAGAGAAAATGTATTTTGGAATTACAGGATAACAGCATGTACAAATCATGTTGCATCTATACATTGGTGCCCAAGGGATTTCAGTAGAACTTCTGATGTTATGTTTTGTGTGTTGCTGTGAAAGCTCTTAGCAATGTCAGGTGTTCCTGGTGCAGCTTCTGGGTTCTGTAACACTTTAAAAGTCTCTGGACTGAACCAAATTACCTAGCCAGGGGACTGAAGGTGATTTGCAGGCAATGAAATAGGAGGGCTGCTGGGAATGATCTGCTGGGTCTGTGGGTCATGCAAGGCTGAATTGCCTATGAACTCTTGTTCAGGGAACTGATAAATAGCAATGACTGCAGGGCTTTGCAGTACCTAATACCTTTGTAAAGAGATATGCTAAGCTGGATGTAGATGTAGAGACTGACACTTCCTTTAGTGGAACAACGTGTGGCCATGACTACTCAAGAGTTCATCATCCCAAAGAATTGTTAGCCTGCTGTACATGTAACCCCTGTGGTGTTAGCCAAGTTACTATTTGGGATACTGTACTACAGATATATCTGTCCATAATGTACCCTCATTGCTTATTGAAGACATTTCTACGGATGATGTTACTTAATTGAAGTAGGTTAATTCTGGGTTCTTGCTCTTTTATTCTGGCATCAGTGTTTGCAGTATTTCTGTTGTGTGGTGAAACTTGGATGACTTCTGCAGCAACTTCACTAACATCAGCATAGTTTAGACAGAGAATGGCAGTGCTGTAAGAGCTTCTCGTTGTTTCTCCTGAAAGGTTTGTTGTAGGCAGTGCTGGTGTAGATCTGCATCCTTGTACACTCATTCAAATATTGTGAGGGGTTTGGTTGTGCCTTTTAACAGCTGTAAGATGATAGCAGAAGATACTTCTAAGTCAGTGAATGTTGTATCCAAAGTTTAGTGAGGAATATCTGTTTATGCCTTTAATTGCAAATGTTCAGATTCAGTAAGAAGCTGAATAGCTGAAGATCTTGTCAAGAGCTGTGAGGCAGAAGAAGAGGTGAACAGTGGTCAATCAGCCACTGAGGAAATCGGTCTCAAATAACAGTTGGTCAGGAAGGTTTCATGCCTCTCTTATGAAGAAAGGGTTTGAAAGTTTAGATCTACTTTCTGAACTTCAATCTAGAGCACTCCAGTGAACCAGAGATAAACAGAAAACTGCATGTCTTCCTTCTGTTTTGGAGGTGTCTTTTGCACCTTTGTAGAAATTCCAGTGAGATATGTCTTCCTTACCTTTATGCTTTTATTTTATAATACATAATTAGACCTGAGGGAACCAAGTGGGTTCTCCAGTCCTGTAATGCCTTTGTCATATGTTTTTTTCAAGCTCAGGAAATTTGAAACAGACTGAGCTTTAATCTTCTTATACACTTCTTATTACTTCTTGTAGCTTTGACTTTTCTTGGAGACAGTTTCCTTCAGCTATTAATGGATGAAATAGTAAAGCTTTCCTTGAGGAAGGGAGGTGCTGGTACTTCCCCCATCCCCTCAAAAATGCAAGTGCAAATCTGAATAGCACAGGCTACTTGTATGAAGTCTGGCATGTCCAAGGAAGTCATTTGAACCAGCCATGGACAAAATAGGTATAATTGTGGTCTGCAGGTAACTTTAAATGACAAACTAGCATGGGCATGACTTCTGGGGACTTGATTTATCTGGTATGAAAGTCTGCAGGAACTCTGAAGTAAAGCAGGTTGCTCCAGAAATAGACTCATGGAATTGAGTATGTGATTTTTTATTTTTTCACAAAATGAACTTTTACTTTGTACTTGCAGTTCTTGTTGAACAATCCAGGCATCAGACACTGTTTAATATCTAGATGAGTCATTAGCCTTTGTTAGTCCCGATGATTCTGTCTGTCTGGTGATGCTAGAACCATTCAAGGCACTTGTTGACCAAGTGTTTTATGGCTTCTGCCATCTCCATCTGCTTAGCCTAGGATTCTGAACCAAAACATTGTAGGCATTCACAGCCAGTAGTATCCCCAAGGTGGTTGTGTTCATAGAGAGTGCTTCTTCCTTGGCATTTGGTATCTGCCATCTTGATGTTGTCATTCAGCAGTATTTGTGCTTTTTTTTTTTTTTTCTTTTAAACACATGAACCCCTCAAAATACTTCTAGATCAACTGCTCACTCCCAGCGTAAGCTGAATTTGAGCCTTCTATAGGTCGACTTGTTTTTCAGTTACTCATAGTTACCTTTTTGTGAGCCTCCTTTGAGCAGTATTTAGACAATGAGGGTGGATCAAATGTCTGGTCATATTTTGGCACATGAAGCCTTTTTGCCAATTCCTGGCAAAGCCTTTTCTGTGGCTTCTGAAAGTTTCCTTTATTTGCTTAGCTCATTTTAATTTTGATGTTGACACCTTGAATCCACTCTTTGAGTGGTTCTTTATGTTTTCTCATTGCTGGGCTTTTGTCATTGTGAAGTGGCGTGAAGCACAGGAATGTGTTGATGCAGATCCCTAAAGGCAAGAAAAACAGCACGGGCTTTTACTTACTATTTAGTTCTCACAGGAGTGGTAGAGAGCATTTTCCTCTGTTGCTCTTGGAGTCCTTTCTACAGAGTTCTCCCACCTTTGAGATACTCTGAAAACATAAATGCTGCCTTATCTTCTTATCTCTTCTGCCTGCTATTTTCTACAGACAGACTGAAAGTGCAGTTTGATGACTTACCCAGAGGACTCTCTTTTATTTTTTGTGTATGAATGGACAGGAATGGCTGAAAGGTTGTAAACTGGGCTGCTGTTACGTAGCTGTCATGTTGTCCTGTCCTGTTACTTGGCCTAGGGAAGGAACACATTGGTAGGAAACCTGTTTTGCTTTGGTGTTGTGGCTTGTAATTTGCCTTTTGTTTGTAAAGGTATATACAGAAGAGAGAGGTATGGCAACAACAGGCTGGTAACCCTGGTTGTCCATCTCTGCTTGCTTTGATGTAAAAACAAATAAAGTCAAACAAAAAACCTCAGAAACAAACAGAAAAACCCAGGGTTTTATTTGCAAAATAAAACCTCAGTGGCTAATTCATTTAGGTATGAATAAAAGGAAATAGCAACTGTCTGAGTGGCAGGTGTAAAAGAGTTCTTCTGCATTTTGCAGTAGCTCACTTTTTTTTTTCTTTTTTTTTTTTTTCTTTTTTCTTGCTTTTTGTTTGCTGAACTATAATTTATTTTCTTCAGTCATTTGATATAGTTGCTTTTGTAGAAGCTGTCTTCTAAATTTGTCTGATTTCTAATGTGTTGGCTTTTTGGTTGTTTTTTGCTATTGGCAGTCCATTCTGGGTACTGTGGTTTAACCTGAGCTTCTTGGGGGAAATATGCAAGCTATTAGCACCGTGAACCTTTGAAGAAAGAGGAAAAATTGAAATGCTCTTCTAGCTGCTTGCTGTAAATGAACCATAAAACTCTTCTGTTTGATAGTAGAAACAATAAGCAGAAAGCCATGTTGCAGCACACGTCTCCATGGGTTTATTAACTTGCTGTTTCTGGAACCATGGATGATTCCAGATGGTGGCCTAGGAGGCAGCAGTGAATAGAGAGTCTGTTTAGAGGAGCTATTACAGTCATGGGAAGTGTGTGAGAAGAGTTCACTGGCTCTGTCTGACTGGATAATGGAAGAGGGAACCTGGAGAAGCTGCAATAGAGGACAAAGTTTGGAAAATGCAATTATTGTTTGATGTCTGCTATGCATGGAGGTAAGGCAAACAGAGCATACAAATGCTTCTCACTATGTGTGTGCATTTTCACTTGGTGTTACATGCAAACATCTTGTTGCCTTTCTGACCTCTGCTGCTGTGCTAGAGAGTGAGGAGGGGGCTCAAGACACTGTTCTGGACTGCAGGTTGTCAGGGAGCTTATGACTTTCCAGTATTCTCACCCAAACCTGCTAATGTGTTGCCTCTCCCTGTTCTGTAAGAAGAAACTTGATGGACATCAGTGTCCAAATGACAGCTAATGATCCCTGGGCCTGCAGGGCAATCTGTAAACCTTAAAAGGCTTCACACTGTGTTCTGGTTTTGAGGATTTAATTGTCATTAAGGACTTGCTTGAACCCTTATCTGGTCCTGTAATGCTACCAGGAATGACCAGGGATCCATGAGAGACTGAGGTGACTGGATAACTCCTGAAGCACCTGAGTTGGATGAGGAAGAATTTGGCTTTTTGAGAGCACTGAAGCTGGGAGGTGACAACCAGTTATTGTGACTGACAAGATGTAGAGATCACTTGCATAAACAAAAGCAAGATGATGTGTAATCTCCAGGGTGAAGCAGAAGCAAAAGCAAAATTTCCTAGATTAAAGGTTTTTTTCAATGCTTTTTTTTGTTGTTGTTCAAGAGATTGTCATTCAGCTTTCTTTTTATTCCTGTCTTCCTGGACCTGGGTTCTCTCAACAGTTCTGCTTGTGAGCCAAAGGTTGAGAATAGTAACCTGTAACACTTGTATCTACAGATATTAAACATTTTATTAACAGCTGAAGTCCTCCTGTTTTTTTCTGATCTAAGTGTCTTTCCTCTCAGCATGACCTCTTAAGGTCTTGATATAACTGCAGTGTGTATTATGGCTTTCCCTGTGCCTCTTCCTTGCTATGGAGCATGCTGACCCAAGGTATAATTGTGTTAGAACATTGAAAAGAAGTGGCAGAGCTCAAGGAAGGAGGCAACTCTGCAACCCTGGTTCAGAGGGCTCTGCTTCTCCCTGCTGAATACTCAGTTCAAATTTCTGACTTTCGAGTTTTCACTGGTATGCTGGCACAAATCTCTTGCACAAGTAGTAAAAATGCACTTTTCTGTAATATGTTGTAGGTGATTCCTTGTGGAGCTTTGAGCAGATTCAGGCAGTGTATGAGTATCATAATACTGAACAAATAAAACTTAAATGTGGAAGCCTAAAAAGTCTTGAGAGCAAGCTCAGTCTGATTTAAAATCTGTTGCTTCCTGTGCAGTTTCTCACCTTTCCCATGCCCCCTGACAGAGTGGGTTAACTGCACAGGGCATGGGTTGCAGTCAGAGGCTCACCACTAGGTAGCTGGATTTTTACCTCAGAAAAGAAAGCTTCTGTGTGGCCCTTGACAGATACTTTTGAGGGCACAGCTGATGTTAACAAAGATGATGATGCAAGTGGACTTATGGAAGATACATGGCTGAATGTGAGCGTATTCTAAACCTAAGAAATTCTAAATATATTAGTAGATCAGGTAATATGTTCTAGCTACTCAGTTCAGTTTCACTTGCAGCATTTGAACACCAGGGCTCTCTGAAGATGGTGCCTAATGAGGCAGAAATCATCCAATTTGAGGGAATGATTACCTCCTGTGGGGATGGACTTGATAGATGCCACAGGAAGGTGTGGGTGGGTGAAAAGCCTTGTGCACATCTGAGATCAAATCTAAAGATTTTTTTTTTTCCCCAGTTAGAGGAGTTTGGAGCACAAGATCTCACTTATGGAAAAGAGTATTTGCTTGTTTGAGATAAGAATAAATTTTTAGTAGACTGTGCTTGAAAGGATGGTGATGTGCATGAAAGTTGACAGTAATATATGAAGAGGGTAACAGCCTATATTTATTACAAACAATCTTACACCTGAAGGTCTTGTGCCTGGAGAATTTCTAGGAAAGGTAGTGAAGCACAAAATATTGTAAAGCCTTTAAAATAATACACAGGCAATCCTTACTGGTTCTGTTTTGTAGCTTTGGCCAGGTAGTTGAGACAGTGCAAAATTTCTAATAAGAAATCTCACTATAAGGTAAATACTAGCTCCTGGGACTTTGGGATTTAAATTTGTTCTGTGTCTGTTTGTTGTAGTATAAGTCCTGTACTTGGGAAGTGCAGTCTTAAGTTAATTGAGGATATGATGTTAAGAGAAAAATATAATTAGGACTTGACATGTGGTTTTCTTTTTCTCCTTTTTTTCTGACTTATGTGATTCTGATTTGATTCTGACATGTACAGAGATGCAGGCTGTAGCACCACTGTCTGTGGGCAAGTGTGCTAGTGGTTTGTTGCATAAAAATACAGGTGCTGTGTATGCCTTGTAAAACAGATTTTGGAAAGCCTATTATGTAATTGGTGTGCCTTCATGAAATCTAAAACCTGCTCTTGAATAAACCAGTTTTGGAAACACATCTGTTGCTTCTTCTCTTAAACAGTAGTAAACTGAAGCTGATGTTTACAAGTGCAGTTGGACAGTTATTTAAAATTGTTTTCCTAGGAAAATGTTTTCAGTACCTCTTTTCTCCTGGTGGATATGGCAAACTTTGAAGTTTTAATTATTTTTAAAAGGAGTAAAGGAGAGCCATACCAGCTGTTGGCTTGCACTGATAACTTTTTTTTTTTTAAGAAAAAAAAAGATAAAACAGCCACACAACACCACACCTCCTTAAACCCAGAAAAGCTTGTAAAATGTTTTAATTTTGTAAGTTTCTTAAAGGCTTTTTTTGTTTGTTTTTCCTTTGCATGGTTGATTTGTTGCTGTCAGGTATTGGTCTATTTCTCAGTTGGTTTTACTCCAATGACTTGAGGGTAGGGAGAGAAAAAAAATGTTGGTGTCTCATGGTCCCTTTCTTGGTTCTTTACTTACAGTGGACTGTTGGAGGTTCTAAAAACAAAAAAAAGGGAAAAGCGGGCAAGGCAGAGAAAAAAGGAGCCATGAAGAAACAGATGAACAAAGCTGCCTCTTCAGGCAGCTCGGATAAAGACAGCTCGGCTGAGAGCTCTGCACCTGAAGAGGGTAAGATAACACATGTGCATCTGTTTAGAGAGGAATTTTCAGTGAGACTACCCCTCTGTTCACACTAAAAAGTAATGTTAAATGGTTACATGAAAGACTACCTTCCAAGAGTTCCCTATGTGTTACAGGTAGTATCTTACACTTGCCATGGCTTGAAGTACATATAATTCAGGATAGCATTGCTGTAAGCACTCTGTTACAAATGCAACACTGAATACTCTTTCAACTGAAGAATATATGACATGTTTCATTGCTGCACTTTTTCCTGGAAAATTATTTTCTTCTAGAATGTCCCATCTGTAGTTTGGGTAGCATTTTCTTTTATTCCCACTGATGCATTTTTCCTTCCAAAATTTCTTGTGATCACAAAGGGAGAGGTGGGTAGTATGATGCAAATAGGAGCTTATCTTGCGTGTATTTGCCCTGAAATGGACTTCTTGTACATTTATGCTGACATGGAAGAAGAAAAATAATTACTATAACTTTGGCAGAATTTTTTTACATTAATATTGAATCTGTTCCAATGCTGGGAAAAGTTCCTGTGTACTTCCCTGTATTCATCATACCTATGAAGTTCTGCAGGTAGCTAGTTGTGATTTCAGTTGATACAAAAAAGAACAAAGTTAAGAAATAATATGAATGAGGCTACTGTTTTAAGTATATTAAGCACAGTGGAGACAGATGAACCATGAAGTAGCTGAACCTGTAGATATCAGTGAGTACAAATAAAGGTTTTTTACAAGTTAAGATTCCAGAAATACTGAGACCAAAATGAAAGTAGAAAAAAAGAATCCGAGTGTCTGCTGTTGTGATTTGTTGCGATGTAGTTAGGTGAGATAAGCAAAGCATTTAGACTTGGGTCATGTTTAAAGGTGGCATTATGCAGTATTACTGGGGAGTCAGCTGTTCCTTAAGCCCATGTTTAAGTGGAAGGGCTTTATTACAGTAATGGAGCTACTATGATGGCCTTGTAAGTCCTCAGGGTAGTGTGTATCTAATTTGATCTTGTTGTAGTAATTCATAGTGTTGCAGTCTTCAAATGATGAATTTTGGAACTTTGTGTTGCTATGATGAGGGGTGTTAGGTGCTTAATAGTGGCATCTGAGGTGCACACACACACTTATGATGTTTTGGGTGTACAAGCAACTTCTCAGGGACATAAACATGTAGGTGTAGAAATCTAACCTTAAGGCCCTAGCACACTAACCAAAAGGTCTCCTCAAATTTGCTTGTTTGCTTGAGAATTTTTGCTTGTAGCCCAATTTATGTTCACATGTAATACCACTCATCATTTTTTAGCATAAATATGTATTTTATTACAGTATTTTATTACTGTAAAGTATTTGGTTTAGTTTCATTGATGCATACTGTTGGTATAGTGAAAGAGGAGCTTGAAATTCATTCTTGATCTCCTTTGCTAATGTGCTGCAATGAAATGGTTGGGCTCTGCCCCTCTTGCATCTGACTGACTTGTGTTACTGTTCTAGGAGAAGTCTCTGACTCTGAGAGCAACAGCTCATCGTCTAGCTCAGATTCAGATTCTTCATCTGAAGATGAAGAATTCCATGATGGCTATGGAGAAGACCTGATGGGAGATGAAGAAGACCGAGCTCGACTGGAACAAATGACAGAAAAGGAGAGAGAGCAGGAGCTGTTTAACCGGATAGAGAAGAGAGAAGTGCTAAAGAGAAGGTGAATTTTATCTGTTGATGATTGGTGGCAAATTCATCCAGGGTATATGGAGAGTATGCTGAGTGTCCTCTGATGTTTGGGTTGCAAGCATTCAGCACTATGAAGTGAATTAAGTTGCACTTCTCATTTTTTGCATAAAATATCCTTGTAGCTAGTCGAGAAGCACACAGCAGGAATTCTGCATGTTCCTGTAAAAGGAAATTTTTTTAATTTTTAGGAATTTGAAATAGGAAATAAGAGGAATTTATTTTTTATTATTAGCTGTCACACACTAATGCTTTGAAAAAGGCAAAATTCAAGGTGTATATGAACTTCTGGAATTTTTGAGAGAACAATGATGTGAAGCACAGTGTTAGGATTATTTTCTGTATGTGTGTGAAGCTGGTTGGGGCCCTAATAGAAAAAAGAAAAATTGAAATAATGAGGAGAGGTGTTGTATGTAATTTTCAAAGGATCATTTGTGAATTTCTACTTTAGATCTTGTGGTTTTGTTACTGTAACACTGTCCTGTCAGGCAGCTTCCTTGTAGTAAAGGTATTTTTCTTCCCATGTCTTACCAGAAAAGGTTTGACGTGTGTGGGGCAAGTTTACTCCAGTTTCTTTTCTCCTCAAAGACTTCTCTTTTCTTCTTTGCTAAGAGATTTCTCTAGAGGACTAACATCTGTTGTGCTGCTCATGTCAACACAAGCTACTATTAAACTGTTCATTTGTCCAAGCCATAGTCAGAGCCTGCTTTTCTATCTGTGCTTTAATACTAGTTCCATCATCTTCTCTAATTTGCTGCTCTCCTCAAAGAGATGAAAATAAGTTAAGTATTGCTTTTAGATCAGGTAGAAGGACATTATATTTTTAAACTTCATTCAGTGTTCTCTGGTAACTAAATGTCTCTTAGAATGAACACTGGAGAATACTTGTTAAGAACAAGCTCAGCAAACTAAGCAATCTTGAGTTACTGATGTAATTGTGAATGAGTTTGCCCTGTACTATGTCAAGTGGTTGGTGGGTAGAATTAAGGGGGTAGTGGTGGGTAGTTATTTAAATTTATAGTAAGTTAAGTGTTTCAAAATGCTGTCTAGCTCGTGCATGTACATTGTGCCATGAGTTCATTTGGATTGCAGCAGACATGGCATTTGATACAGTGCTTGTGCCCTGTGTGTTATGCTTCATGTTAAAGGCATACAGGCAATGAGCTCATCTGGCACTTTAGCTTCTTAGCTACAAAATCCAGGTGTAAAACACTGAAGAAGAGTGGACTGTGTAGTATGTATATGGGTAACACAGTCTGAATTTCAGTTGTTGGAAGTTAAGTAATTCTTTTCTTTTGTTTGTCCATGTGCACACTTGACTAAAGCAATTACTAGTCCATGGTGCAGTGGAATCTCAGTCACAGGACAGTTCCAGCAAAATCCTTAATCCTCTGAATACAGTAGCTGAAAGTAAAATTTTAGGGTGAGGTATTTCCTGAAGGTACAAATGGAAATGTTTAAACTGGACTGCAGAACTGCCTGGATCTGATTGGAATGTAGCCTCTGAAGGAGGATTCACTGTTGACATCTTCACAGTTGCTATTATACAGACCACCCCCAGTAGAAAGGTGGAGTTAAAGCACAAAAAAATATGATAGTTGTTTTAAACAATGAAGCTTTTAGCTGTTGAGATTTACATGGTATGAAATAGTCAATTGTTTTTAGAGTTGGAGGCAGCATGCAATGGTCACTACAATGGCAAAGGTGAAGGTGGAGTAAGGACAGATTTCTGGGGAGTAGCCATTACCATGTTTATCTACTTGGCACTTCAGATTAGCTGTATGTAAGCCTGCACTCTTCTATACTCAGCTTTTCTTCACCTGATCTTTCTTGGGGAAGGGAGGGTATGGGAATGGGGGACAGGATAGCATTAGAAAGTTAACCATCTGGAGCAAGCAGTGGACATACTCATTACAGCCTAATAATGTGAGATAAGAGAATCCAAGTGGTACTTTGTTTGGGGAGAGAGCATTTGTTCATATATTCTTTTTTCAATGTCTGCTTCTAGATTTGAAATCAAGAAGAAACTAAAAACAGCAAAAAAGAAAGAAAAGAAAGAGAAAAAGAAAAAGCAAGAGGAAGAGCAGGAGAAGAAAAAACTCACACAGATCCAGGAATCCCAGGTAGAAAATGAAACTGTCCTCAGTAATAAACCCTTTTCCTTGGTAACAGGAAATAGGATGCTGTCTCTCTCTACCCCTAATGTTTTCTCTTTATGTCAAACAGTGTGGTAAGCAGGTCAGAATTTAGTTCATTTATATTTAGGCTTTCTAGTTAATTTAAAGAAATTAGCATCTTTGGCTGGTGGAGGGGTGCACTGATAACTCCTGAAAAATGTGAAATTGCAGCTCTGTCTGGAGTTGCTGTGATAGTCCTCCTGTATCAGAATAGGAAAGCAACCTTTTGCAGTTCTTTTAGCCACACTTGTATCAGTCAGTTGGAAACATTACTTGTGTGGTCTTCCTTAGAAGTTAAAGTTTGAGACAGGCCAGAAACTGCTCAGCTGTTGTCTTTCTGATTTTGCATGCACATACAATAGAAAGATTGCTTAGTTTCTGCTGGTAGGAGTGTGAAGGAAAATCTTGAATGATCAGAGAAACACAAATAATAATACCAGTTATAGTTCTAATTGAATCATAGTTTTAAATACTTGAATTAGGTGTAGTTTCAGTGGTTAAAACCTTGCCCCTAAGTGTTTGGGAAGTCTGGGAAGATAGGCTCCCAAAATGGAGATGGCATTAATCTTGCCATCTTAAGAACTAGCTGATTTCACAATGGAGTTTGTTAGTACTTTTTATTTTAAAAGCTTTCAAAGTGTGCAAACAATCCTTCTTTTAATGCGTTTCATTTTTTATGTATTGCACTTGGTTTTGAGGGACTTTCTGTGCATGTTTTTAGGTCATGTCACATAACAAAGAGCGACGATCAAAGCGGGATGAGAAGCTAGACAAGAAATCTCAGGCAATGGAGGAACTAAAAGCAGAAAGAGAGAAAAGGAAGAACAGAACAGGTATGAAAGTGTTGCAATTGCTACAATTTTTTGAGGCATTTTTACAGCTTTTTTGAAAGTGATACTTCCTGTTTCTAATTAATGCAACAATCCTACACCTTGGAGTAAATGAATTCGGTGTCTGTGTTTTCTTTGGTCTTTTGCCCAACATGCCCACCTAGGCTGTTGTTTGATACCACTGATGCTGTATTCTTCCCTCCTGTTCCTCTCCAGAATGATCTGAAAACAAAGGAAAGTTTCAGTCCATTGCATGACACTTAGTAATACTTATTTCATTTATTTGGTCACTTAGATTCTGTTATTCAAACTCTCAAACCATCCAAACTGTATTCAGTGTACTTGTGTTACCTTGTCTACATTTGCTTGTTTCTTCACTTGCACATCATCTTGTCCTTCTTGCCACAGATTTTGGTGCAGCCCTGTTTGTTACTTTACATTTTATTGTGCTACTCTCCAAACATGATTTTTTTTTTCCCCTGTCAAAAAACCTACTGAATTATCTCATCATAATAATTTAATCTTGTATGTCCAGTTGTTATGCCCATCTTGTATTGCTGTTTGCAGTGAAGTTGGGAGACTGAGGATAAATACAACTGAGATTCAAGATGCATTTAAAACTTTAATTTCTGTCTTTGAATATACAAAATGGAGTTATTAACTTACTAGTGGATTTGAACCTGTGGCAGTCAAATGCAGTGCAAAATCAACAGCAATCTCTGTCTTTTCATTTTTACAATAAGGTTTATGCTCTAAAAGGAACCTTTCATAAAAAATTTACAGTTTGCTCTTTCTTCTTCTCTGTCCTCCTTCCCCTAGCTGAACTGCTTGCAAAAAAACAGCCATTAAAAACTAGTGAAGTATACTCAGATGATGAAGAGGAGGAGGAAGATGATAAGTCTAGTGAGAAAAGCGATCGCTCATCCAGATCTTCATCCTCTGATGAAGAGGAAGAGTAAGTAGTTAACACTGGACTATGATTATTTGTATATATGTGTTCAAAACCAGAGATCCACTCTTTGTAGATGCATTTTAGAGGACTGTTTGGGGGCAGTTTGGTGTTTCTGAAGTGACTTTGCCGCTGAGCACACTTGCATCGCTCAGGTTGGAGTCTTTGTCTTCTATATCATGGTGCATGGGACTGATTTATCTTGGATGGGTTTGCAATTTCAGTTCCCTGCTGTCACCTTTAGTCCTGTTTACACCGTGTACAGATTTGTTTAGCTCTCCAATTAAGCAGGCACAGAATCCTGGCATATTAGCAGGGAAGAGATATATGATGGCTTATCTTAAAGCATTGGCCTGTCAGCTGCCTCAGTGTGTGAGGCTTTGTGGGAGCACATCTGCAGTCAACTACTGCGTGACGAATCATTCCTTTTACCAATAATTTAAATAGTTGGCACTCACGTTGCACCTTGCTCAGGACACTTGTTTTGGTGGTTACGTCTCCACTTTTATTCCTTCTTGCCTTTTCCAAATCAGGAAAGAAGAAATTCCCCCAAAGTCCCAGCCAGTGTCTTTGCCTGAAGAACTGAACAGAGTACGGTTATCGCGACACAAGCTGGAGCGCTGGTGTCACATGCCCTTCTTTGCCAAAACAGTCACTGGCTGCTTTGTCCGTATTGGCATTGGAAATCACAACAGCAAACCTGTTTATAGGGTGAGTTTAGTTCCAAGAGATTTAGTTCTTTTTATAGTGCTGTAGTATATTTGCAGCTTAGTTCACAGGTACCTGCGATTGTTTGACTGGTTAACATAAAAGGATTCCTTATAACCAGAAAAAGTAATTCCTGCTAAAGCAGTGGAGGAGACTGCTTTAAAAACAAATCTATGTGACCAGCTACATAAAGAGGTACGTTTAGTGAGAGAGAGGGAGCACTAACAATGCCTGTTATTCCAGCTTTGGTTCATGCTTTCTTGTCTCATAATTTGGATTGCAAACTAGAGTTCAGGACTCTGCTTTGACCAAGTAAGGATGAGTAACATTCACTCCTTATTTCTGGGAATGTTTCCAAAAGTTATTGCGTGCTTTCATTTCTTTTTTTACAAAGTGTTTCTAGAACATCAGTATGCCTCAGAAAATAAAGGTAATTGAGAGTGCAGTTTTGTTTTTCTGTTTCATCAGAGTAACTGCACAGTCGTAGGATGCAATAATATTCTCTAGAACTGCCTTAGAAGGTCCCTATCAGGGTTGTGTTTAGTATGTGAGCAGAACCTGGTATATTTCATTTGGGAAATACATTAGCCCAAACCAGTGTTAATTGAAAATGACATAGAAGAAGTAGAAGAGTGTATGCTGGTCAAACTGAGAAGGTAGAAAACCTGCATCAAGCATTCAGATGGTATAGTTTGTCAGCTCAAAGGTGATGCATAAAGCAACTAATTCAGTACCTGATAATGTACACTGAAGGGTCTTGCTGTTCTTCACCTAGTTAGAATTGTTAATTAGATTAAGGATTTTGATCTCTGGGAAAGCCCGAATATGCCAGATATATTCCAGGTACACACACACACAAAAATCAAGCCCTCTTGCATCCTTTCTTCTGTGTATTTTACTCTCTAGGTTGCTGAAATAACTGGTGTGGTAGAAACTGCAAAAGTTTACCAGCTTGGTGGCACCCGGACAAACAAAGGGCTACAGTTGCGGTAAGATCCCAAAGTGATCCTCCTCAGTTCATGAATCTGTCTCCTTTTCATAGTAAATAAGGTTCTGTGTGTGGTTTGGAGATAAGAGTTAAAAAGCAGACTGAGCCTTGCCATGCCACTTACTGCTAGAATGTTGGGGTTGGGTTTGTTTGGGTTTTTTAACCCTTAGGTGTAATGGAAATAATAATAATTAAAAAATCTCATGCAGGGACTTGTGATCTAAGCAATTAATTTGCATTAGGATGCCAGTATGATGTTGGGCACACTGGGCACGCTGCTGGCTCATATTCAGCTGCTGTCAATCAATACCCCCAGGTCCTATCCTCTGGGCAGCTCTCCAGACACTGCCCCAAGCCTGTCATGTTGTGGGGTTGTGACCCAAGTGCAGGGCCTGACACTTCACCTTGCTGAGCATCACACAGTTGGCCTCGGCCCATCAACCCAGCCTGTCCATATCCCTCTGGGGAGCCTTCTTACCCTCAACAGCTCAACAAGATCTGTTAGATCCTAGATGGTTATCTTTCTGCCATCAGAGGGGGATGTTGTTTCACTTTCTTGTTGCAGGCATGGCAATGATTCACGTGTGTTTCGTTTGGAGTTTGTCTCGAATCAGGAATTTACTGAAAGTGAGTTTATGAAGTGGAAGGAAGCGGTAAGTTTGCCAGACTTCAGTTTCTTCTTAGCAGACTTCCCCCAAGGATAGTTTAAGTGCAAAGTAACCTCTTTGTATCTTGTATTTAGATGTTCTCTGCTGGGATGCAGCTACCCACGCTAGATGAGATAAACAAGAAAGAAGTGTCCATCAAAGAAGCCCTCAACTACAAGTTTAATGATCAGGACATTGAGGAGGTAAACCATGTGTTGTAGTGAGGCTGTGGCAGTGTGTAAAGGTGACAGGAATTCATGAAGTAGAGGACTAGCTGTTACAAAGAAAAATCATTGTATTTGCTTCTTAAGAAGAAAACAAAAGGTGAAAATGAAGTTGTGTAATGGACAGAGTAACTCGGTGTTTGCTCCTGCTTTACTTCATTTTTGTGCCCTGTTTCCTCCTTTTGAACTTGTGTTGCATCACTCTGAACTCCTAACTTGAGTACAGCAACTTTGTTCTCAAGTTCTGAAAAGGTAACAGCGTTACCATAGATGCATTTATCACAGTTTCTGCAGTTAAATACTTGCTTAATACTGACCAAATGTAATTAGGCCAAATTACTTTTGTAGGTCGTGAGGGGAGTGAAGCTATAACTCATTATTGAAGGCACAAAATAAAAAATGAGTAAAATTGTATGTCATAAAGCTCTTAGGTGATACTGATCTGTTGCTGCTAGTCTCCAAGTATTGAAATAGACATTTCATATTTGCGTGTTCTTGCTGTTTTCTCTGCATCTTACAGATTGTGAAAGAGAAGGAAAGGTTCAGAAAAGCACCTCCAAATTATGCTATGAAGAAAACTCAGCTGTTAAAGGAGAAGGTGAGAGATGAGATGATGCCTGCAAGCTTAATGCAGTCTTTGATTTTGAAGAACTGGAGCTCATCTGGATTTTGGCAGTAGTCAGCAGTAAGCTTGACTTTAACTATGCAGCTAAAAGGTGGATCTCAAGGTTCATTGCTGAGTTCAGAACACTTCAAACACAGTTAAAGCTATTGCATTCTTTTTCTAAGCTCCATGTCCAACAGTTACAGCTTTCTGTTTCTGTGTCCATAAATGAGAAGGTCTTAAGCTGTTCTGCTTTAGAAACTTTTTTCTTTATTGTTTTTCAGGGTAGCATTTGAAAATTGATAGCATAATACCATTTGAAAATTGATTTTGTATACTTTTTTAAACAGGAAAAATAGAAGTCATGGTAATTTGTCTCTTACTTCTGGGTGGCTGAATTATTGCTTTTATGGCCGATATTTTATGTTGAAAAGAGTATACTGATGGAAGATTTACTTGCTACTCAACTATTTTACATACAGGCCTCCTGGAAAGGATAGATCTCTCAATTCTGAGAAGCTAAAGCAGTTTTACCTATTCTGAAGATAGAAATAACACCTTTTGTTTGTTTTGACTTGTTCAGCCCTTTTTGAAGACATTCTAGCTTAATATACAGTAAAAACCAAAAGAAGTTTGTATTATTTTACTGTGCACGAACGCATCCGTTGTTCGTTTTCCACTTTTTTCCTGCCACCAGGTGGCACAATAATCCCCTGTTGTTGGTCTGGTGGTGTGGCTGCAGACTCCAGTTCCCTGAAAGTTGCAGATAAAATCTTTTCCTGAGCTGGTAAATAGTGGTATTAAATTTTAATCAAATATGACTTACCCTCCTCATGCTGGAACTAGAGTTTCTACCTCTTTTTAGCTGAATGGGTTTCAAAGCTTTTCAGAGTCCTTCAGTGTAAGAATTGTTTTTTCCTTGAGCTTTAAGGACATTTAAGCTGTTTGTTGTATTCTTACCATATGAGGTAGAACATTTGAAGCTAGAATAGCTCTCACTGGCTGATTCATGGGTCTGCCCTTCATTTCTCTGGCTAGTTCTGTGGTACAGAGTAGTGCCTAATGAGTTGCTGTTTTGTTGAAGGCTATGGCTGAGGACTTGGGGGACCAGGATAAAGCCAAACAGATTCAGGATCAGCTTAATGAACTAGAAGAGAGAGCAGAAGCCCTGGATCGTCAACGAACAAAAAATATTTCTGCAATCAGGTAAGAAGCAGATAGTGGGATTTTTCTTTCTTGGATAGTTGTATTCAAAACACACAGAGACAAGAAACTAATACATTAGTGAATAAACAGCAAGATTTTTTTTCTCCTTTTTCCTGTACAATTTATGGATAAACTGTGTGTCGTGGTGACTCTATTAGTGTTTGTCTTCACTTCTGTGAAGTCTTCGCTTCTTGTATCTGTTGGTCAGTTAAAACGGTCAAAAACGTAACTCCCACATACCCCAAGGTAGCAGTTGTGTTGCAATAAGAGTAGTTTCTGATCAGCTGTCAGCCATTCTGTTGTCTAGGGACTGATAAATGACAATCACTTTTTTTTCTTTCCTCTTTTTTTTTTTTTCCTTTCTGCAGTTACATCAACCAGAGAAACAGAGAGTGGAATATTGTTGAGTCTGAGAAGGCTCTTGTGGTAAATAGTGCTGAATTAATACATCTGTGCCAGTAGAGATGAAATTATGCAAAGGGGAATAATTGCATGCTGAAGTTATTAATTTTTTAATGGTCTATAAAATCTCTCATATAGGTAAATGACACTATTTTAGAGTAGATTGCTTTATCTTTTTAATCAACTCAGTTATCAGCAGATTACTGACTGTAATTGTGACTTTAGTGCTTTTTGTATGTGAAAGAAATCAGAAAGGAGACTTCAGATAACAAAATAGTAAAATAAATATTTGATTCTTTGCAGTAACACTTCTATTAAGAAAAAGCTAAGCTTGTTAACAAATGGTTATTTATAATGCTGTTCTGGTTTTCCTCTGATTTCGATAGCTGATGAGTGCTTGCCTAGATAGGATTCTGTGGGGGGGTTTACCAGGGTGCAAGTATCTTAAATTTGAAACCATGTGCTTTTTCTTCTTCAGGCTGAAAGTCACAGCATGAAAAACCAACAGATGGATCCCTTTACTAGGAGGCAGTGCAAGCCCACAATAGTGTCTAATGTGAGTGGAAACTGAAGTTCAGTTGAGGCAATTTGCAGAGAAGCAGAAACCAATGTAATGCAGAGAGTAGGAAGGAAAAGGTTCATATTCATTCCCAACTGTGCCTTGTGCTATTAACACTCCAGATGCCAGGGTGAGATGTAGTTGACTTGAGATCCTGGTCGTGCTATCCCAAAAGAAGGAAAAAATTATGGGTTTTGTTTTTTTTAAGTTAAAATGTTAAGGACTTAAATGATTTGTGTGAGAAGCAACTGTGGTTTAGACTTCTGTCAGGTGTTGTTCTGTGTAGAATTACTCAGAGTTAGTTAGCTTGAAGAGGACAGTTTGCTTTAGGTGTAAATTTTGCTTCTATTTAGTTGACACTTTCCTGAAAGATCTCTGAAAGGGGAGTGGAGAGCAGACATCCTGGGCCTGTAATGGATAAAGTACTTTAAGACAGTCTTCCTTTGTGATACCTGCAAAACCTGCTAGTGCAGTCCCTAGCTATATAAATGTGATCAGCTCCTGATTCTAAACAGTCTGACTTTGTTGAGGCCTGTTGTGGAATATGGTTCTGATACCAGTATTTAATAAAACCTGGTCAGGTTGGCTTTCATCAGTCTTCACAAGCTGGCAAGGGAAGTTTGTGGAAGCAAGTTGATTGCAGGGCTTGAATTAAATAGCTATTGAATTAAATAGCTATTATTAAATAGCTTGAATTAAATAGCTGAAAGACTTTCAGAAGCGTAACTTTTAGTTGGTGACTGTCAAATGCATTACACAGTAATCAAGATGATTTCTGCTGTCTCCGAGATCCTGAAGATTGGGCTAACAGAACTAAAGCCTCTTTAGTTCTAGATTTGTGGATAAAAGTGCTTTTATAACAAAGTGGCTGCATAGTTTTTGCCAGTTTAAACACAGTGAGGTTTTTTTTCCTTTGGTCTTTTTACCTTCTGCAGTCCAGAGATCCTGCTGTCCAAGCTGCCATCCTTGCTCAGCTAAATGCAAAATATGGGTCTGGTGTGTTACCAGATGCTCCAAAGGACATGAGTAAGGCAAGTTTCCATTTTTTATCTCTTACATTCCTCCCACTGTCACTCTTTTGCTCTAGAAGCTTATGACTAATAATAGATGTGCATGATTCAACTCTAGAAATAGAGCATGGTCATAGAAAAGAAGTTACTTTTATGGAGAAAGAAAATTTGTCTGTTTATCTGGACAGATAAGGGTTGGAAATGTAACCTGGAGTTTTTATTTCAGGGTCAAGGGAAGGATAAAGATGTGAACTCCAAATCAGCCAGTGACCTCTCAGAAGATCTTTTCAAAGTGCATGACTTTGATGTAAAGATTGATCTTCAGGTTCCCAGTTCAGGTACATGTTTCAGCTGAGTTTGGGGATGTGATAGTCCAGCCCATTATGGTAGAGCACACTTCTGCCAGAACAGTTCTTTTGAACTATTGGTGGGCTTTTGAAAATGGGACCAAAGACTCTGCATTTGTTATGTTGGCAAGTGTCTTGAACTGAGGAGGAGGTGATGTGTGCTAGTGACACCTTGTTGAGAAAACAACTGTATTGTGTTAGACTGAAAGCCTAGCACAAGACTGGAACTCTGAATGTAGGATGTCAAGAACAGACTTCCTGAAGCAGATAGTGAGAGTTACAAACTTCAGAAAGTTAGCAAGCAGATGAGGATTAGTCACTAAAAACAGGAAAGAGACTGGAAAGAGAGGGGTAAGAGACTGTCACTAGAGGTTTATGTATGGCTGTTGTTTTTGTTTGGTTGGTTTTTTTCCTCAGACACAACAACATTTTGGCATCCTGCTTGTGCAGCCTCCTTTCTTAACAGCAGAACCTGGGAATTGGTTAAAATGTGTATTGTAGACATGGATAAGAAGTTTGACTTCTGTCCATTTATTATTTGTATCTTTGTGCCTGCTATTCTCATGGCATAATGATTTATCAAAGATCCCAGAACTGAGCCTGAAGGCTCTGTTTCTATTGTGATTTCAGCGTTCTACAGAGCAGTTTTCTTAAGAAACAAAAGTATACTTATTAGCAGAAAACTGGATTAACAAGCAGAGTTAAAATTGCACATGCTGTACCTATGAAGATAAGCTACCAGATACTGGCCATGTTCTTAACTGAAGTTCTAACCCGATGTACATTAGAGAAGCCACGTGTGATTTTTGTGGTGACATTGTCAGCAAAAGCAGCAGGGAAAAATCTATAGTTTTCATCTGTTTCAGTCCTCACTTTTTTCTTATCCCCAACAGAATCTAAGGCACTGGCCATCACCTCCAAGGCTCCACCAGCAAAAGATGGTGCCCCTCGGCGATCATTGAACTTGGAGGACTACAAAAAGAGGCGGGGGCTTATTTGAGCATTCCCACTCTGCTGCTTCCGATCCTGCATGCTCCATGATGATGTCCTACCTTTCCTTCTTCCCTTTTCAGTCTCCCTTCTGGGTTGGAGCAGCAATGGAGCTGGGAAAAGACTCTTTAAAACTGCCAGTCATCTGTAACATAAACCATTCAACTATTTACTGTATAGACCTCCCTTCTTGCCCTTTCTTCCTGCTCCCGTCACAAATGTGGATCTGTGCTATTTGGGGTTTTCCCATTTCTTTTAGTTTGAGTTTTGTTTTTATTTTGTTGATGCAGCCCATTGGTCCACTCAGTGTTCAGTATTAGCCTGAGGTCTGGATTTCCATAGGAATCTCTTGGTGGTCGCAGAATCAGCACTTGGTGATCTCCCCTTACATACCGCCACAGGCATGATGAATAAACATTGGCTCAAGACCTTTGTGGCTGGAAGGTCATCTGCACTTTCTTCCTCCTCTTCTTCCTCCTTCCTCCTGGCTTTGGAGAAGGGAATCTTCAAAAACTGGCTTAGGTTCAAAGTGTAAATTTTTTTGGGAGGGTTGTGTGACTTTTTTTCAGGTGTTTTTTATCATTTTTAAGCTGCAGTACTATTTGTATCCGTCTGTCACAGTTCTTTACGGCTGTTTTGAATTTCTACCAGCTGTACTTGAGCATCTGAAATTACAAGAAAGAAACTCATTAAATGTGATTCTTCTTACTAAAATGGCTTGGCTGGTATAGCTGTTTAACTTCATGTTCCCTTTTTTACTTACATTTAACTGATGAGAGAGGGGTACACAGCTCTTAATCTGGGACTTGTCATCAGTAGTGCATCGGGAGTCTCCAGCTGTAACTGAGTGGAGTAGCTTTTTCTGGGATGGCCCTTGGGTGCTCATTGGTTGGGCTTTATTTTCTTCTTCAGACTTCCAGTAGTACATATTTGTTAAGTCATTGTGTCTTCATTGGGCTTCAGCTCACTTTTTTTTCTTTCTTTGTGAACCATTAAGAATGAGCTTCTATAAACAAAAAATTTTAAAAATAATTACTTTATGTGGAAGGAGAAGGACATAGTAGAAAGGTCAGTGGGTAATGTATGAGAGGTAGCTGATGCACATTTTTCATATATAAACTGGTACAAGTGGAGTGCAACTCTAGCTCAAGAATTATATGGCTTTATGGAATATTTGACTGGATACAAGATGACAGCTAAATTATCACTCAGGTGTAAAAAAAAAAAAATTAAAAAAAAAAAAATCAAAGTGTAAATATAAGTGACATTTAACAAAGAACTTTTCCAAACAAGATACAACTGAATATATGAAGCTAAGAACTAAATTAAAAGAGAATTAGAAGTCTAAAAGGTTAGAGGCCCTCGTTCAGGTAAGCGTGCAAGCACGTGTTTGTTCCTACTCAGGCCTGTACGTGTATAATAACTTAAGCACTAAACTGGATAGGAATGTTTCTGGGGGACCCTGAAGAGGGAAAATGCTGATGCTCTTCTTGTGTCAGAGCATTACTGTTTTTCTGAAATCATGCACCGGTTACATTTAAACCTGTGTTTGATATTTCTTGTTGGATTCTTAATGAAATTTTAATCTAGTTCTTATTTAACTTTCTCTCCCTTTTTTAACAGTAGCTTTAAAGAAACATCATGTAATTGTGTGCAGATTGATACTATGAACTGTGTAAAAAAGAAAATCAGCCTATGATGCAGCTCATATCTTCCATGTAATCAAATAACTAGGAATCCTTCAATACTTATTTACTGAATAGTCCATAGTTCTAGGACACATGGGTTATTCTGTAAATATGTAATCACAGACTGCTTTATTTGATGGGCTATTTTAGCAGTTTCTCTGGAGTTGTGGTGGGCTCTCGCATACATGTACTTTTAACTTTTAAAGAGTGGATTTATGGAATCTGCCATGATAACTTCAGAGGAGACTTTATTATTCACTGTGTAGATATGCATTTGATACGATTTTATTACATTCAACAGCTTCAATGTGTTACAGATTTGTAATTAAAAAAACTGAACTTGTTTTGCAATAGCTGGTTTTCAAAATAATCACTCTCCAATGCTTTGCAGAAATAATTGCAAAATCAAGCAATTCAGGAACTGATTTTTCCACAGAAATGCCTCAGAGCTCTGAGGTGCAGTGACAAGTGGTCTCTCAAGGTAAAGTTAACATAAATTCAATATTTTTAATATTCTTGTCCTTGATGTATTGGTTTTAGGTATTTTCTACATTTGGTTACACAGGAATAGTCTGTACTACAGCCGGATGAGACCCATGCAGTGTTGCAAGTAACTTTTAGTGGAGATTACCCCAAACAGAGGAGATACAGTGAGTTTAGAATGCAGATCTCAAAAGGTGAATTATGTCCTAATTATCTGCAGCTATGAAACTGCCACTTACCCTCTCAAAGTCTCTGGATTCTGCTGAAATACTGTTTGTTTTTTTGTTTTTTTGAGAGGCAAAAGTCAGTAAACTATCATGCAAACCTCTTATATTGAGAATAATACATCAAGAAAGTATTCTTGAATAGTTACAGAACTGTGTATGAAAGCTGTAATCTTTTTTTCTTTTAAGTGCATGTAAAGGTGAGTGTCTACACCTCCCACTCGTTAGAGAGGGAGAAATTTGTTTGCTTTGTTTCATTGGTGTCCTAGCATAGTTCATCACAATTGTACAGACTTCTATAAATAAACTTGGTTTGTTGGTTTAAGAAGGTTTACTGTTCATCCCTTGATCTGAGGTACTAAGAGGTTCCTGTCTGGAATTTGTTTTTTTCAGAAACTGACACTGTATCAGTCTGGACAATTTTATTTAAAATGCTAATACTTTGAAATAATTAATGAAAAGTGTAAGCCCCCCCTCTTCTGTAAGAGTGCCTGTTACCTCCTGGGTCAGTATCTGACAACTGGAGTTGCTCCTTATCAACTAGAATCAAACAGAGCATCTTGGAAGGTCAGTTCACTTGCACCTCTGCTGCTTCTTCATAAAAACATTTACTTTGCTCATCTTGTAGAAATCCAAACTACTTTTGTAATCAAAGATGCTAAAGCATGTAGCTGAGCTTAGAGAAGCTACTGAATGAGATGAAACAAGACTGTTCTCAAGGGGTGCTTGGTGGGAGGATGAAGCAACACACGTAAGTTGAAACAGGACAAAGGTAAGGAAAAATATTTTCACCCCATAACAGTCAGAGAATAGACTTCTTTGCTCAGAGAAATTGTTCTGTCTCTATTTTGGAGATTTTCAACAGAAGGCTGGATTAAGCCATGAGTAGCATGATCCAACCTTGTAGCTTACCCAGCTTTGAGCAGAAGGGTGGACTGGAGACCACCCCCCCCTAAGCTCTCCTCTGACCTAACTATCCCATGATTTTCTACTAAGTAACTTCTATTGCTTTCCTCAGTTTTTTCCTGTCTGCCTGTACTGCTGCATCCCCCTTTAATGCTGTAAAAATGTATAGTTTTACAATCTATAGCATTTACTAGCAGCAGCATTGTTAACAGTCTTTAGAGGGAGATGATTAAGTAGCTAAATAAATGGGTGTTGTTTGGTTTGGGTTTTTTAGCTGCAACAGTTAAGCATTGATTCTCAAAATAAATTTTTTTTTTGGGTCTCCTTCATGACTATGGACAAATGTGCAATTGCCAGATACCCCACCTGGGGCACAGGAGTGATTTCCTTGAGCCCAACAGTGTAAGTGGCAGCTACTTCATCCCTCTTCTGTAATTCTTCTTGGTGGCATGTCTGCCAACAGGTAACTCCCTACTGTTGTTTTTGAAGGCAGACTTGCTATGTAAAAGATCAGCTCCTAAAAGACTGTTGGCTTTTACTGGAAGCAGTAGTGGAGGAGTACAGCTGATGTGAGGAGGTGCTCTGAAAGACTCAGCAGCCAATGTGTGGACATTTTCTGAAGTTCTGGTGCACTCTGCTGCTTATTCATACCAGGTATTTCTCATACCATTCAAGCAAAACCTGACTTTGTTAAATGACAGTTAGAAAAAAATTGTTGCTTGTATCCCAAATATGTTTTAGAAGATGACCATGAAAATTACATCATCTTCCAAGAGCAGCTGAAATGCAGTGGCTTTCTGGCTGTAGTTAGCACAGATGGCTCAACAGTTTTTTTAAGATTGTAGGTTTCCTTGATTTGGGAAAAAATCCTGATCTATGTGACTAGCAAAGTACATCTTATACAGAACAAATACTAAAAAGGAAAAAGACAAATCTTTGTTTCATACTTTGCTCTTGAAGACTTGACTAATATGAAAACCTGACAGTAGGTATGCTTGTAATGAAGCTCTCCCTTTGGAAGAGTTACAGTGGACTCTGCAGACTTTTTCCAGATGCTCTCTTCATCTGAAAAAGACCAGACAAATTTAAAATACAAGGCAATAATTTTCAATTTTGAATCAGGATTAACTGATTTTTATTCCCACTGCAAACTTCATAATATTTTCCCAAACTATCAAAAATAGAAATAGCAATAGATAGCAATGTGTGATGGTGAAAAGTGAAATTAAAAATAAGCTGAGAACTCTTGTAGCATTTTGTAAAATTGTTTTTTAGCTCTGAGACAGCCTGGGTAATTCCTCTGGTCCTGCTCTCTTGAAGTGATGCATAATGGGATCTACTATAATCCATTGTAAGGTAACTTACCACTCCTGACAAGTTTGTTGATATCTGGTTAGTAACCATAAGTTATTACTATAAAATCAGAGAGCATTCAAATTCTGAAGGCTGCTTATTGCTCTTTGTTTTTCTGTGCCTGCTCATTAACTTTCACCTTGAAATAAATTCTGCATTTTATCACACCTTGTGTGTTTATATGGCATGTTAGTTCCTTTTTCTGCAGTCCCTTTTCAAAGGGAACATTGATGCTCACTTAGCCTTGGAGGCAGAAAGTCCCATTCATTTATAGAAGATTTTAAGATATCCCATTTGTTGGGCTGTCTTTACACATACCAGTTCTTCAAAGTACCTGAGTATTTTTGGCCTAACTTCTTGGAGATGGTAGCATATGGCCACGGCAGAACAAGAGATGTTTTTTCAGGTATCAGGAATGTAAATAGATATAAAACATGACCTGAACCTCACACAACTAATCAACTGTACTTGGTTAGGTTCTGGGAAAAATGTGCCTGGACTTTACTATTGCCTTGGTTTCTTTATTAAACTATATATATATATGTATGTATTTCTACTTTTAACTTACTACTGTGGCTGAAAATTAATCCTGGGAAAACACTAGCATGGTATTGTAGAAAGTAATTCAGTGTTAAAAAGAATCAATTTGTCAAGTTCAGGGAGGCAAAGCACCATTCAGCCATGGCAGGGAGCTATGGTAACCATCCACTTTGGCAAGCACATTCAAAAATATCACCTTTAGGAGAACAAGGAGGATTTTTTAGTCTCTCTTTTAAAATAAATTAAGAAATAATAAATGGCTACAGCATGCACATCATCCAGGAAATCAACCACGAGGAAGGTCTAGGTTTTTCAATAAAGTAATTAATGTAAAATTAAGGAAAATATCCTACCTGCGTACTCATCTCTATGAAGAAAAAACAATTTGAAGGCTCAGCATTTAAAAAATCTGGTGTCTCTCTTACAGAAGTCTTGTGTCTGAAATTAGACTGTTCAAAAAAAAAAAACAAAACCTGAAACAAAGCTACTGAGTGTATTAGAGTAGCTATTGATGAGAAGAACAGACAGAAAACTAAAATCCAGGAAGTAGATTTTTTGCAAGTGGACTGAGACACATGGTTTGACCAATCTCCTTTTAATGGATTACCACTCTGGCTACTATGGTAATTCCATCTGCTTTTTAAACTTGGAGCAAAAGGTGAGTTTCTTGAGGTTTTTTTTATCTTGGTGTGGGAGAACTAAGGCTTTGGGAAGGCAGTCTCTGGATGCAAATGAAAGGGTCCCAGTAGGACTGTGGCTACTGTGGAAGGAGCCAGTTGAGGTGGTATTCCAGCTTACACCTGATAAAATGTTTATATGTTTGTTTTGTCTCATATGTCTGAATCCCAGACTTTACCTTCAGACATGAACAAAGCTAAGACAAAGTGCAATTTAATCAAACAGGTCCTTCTTGCATTATCAAGAGAGAGGAGGAGCACTTACTTGTAATGGTAGACCACTTATGGTGAAATTTCTGCTTCTAGGCAGTAGCAGACCATGGGACTACAGAGCATCAGCTGTGAACACTGCATTCAGTTTCCATTAATGAAACATGGAGACTCCAGAAGCTGGTATTCAGGCTGGACAGACAGGACTTTTGCAAAATAGTCTCTCTTTGGTCTTTACATTGATTTGGGAATCATTTAAAACAGCAGGGAGTGTGTGAGAATCTCTCAGAAAAAGTGAAGATTTCCTGTGTGGGACAGAGACACATAGCTATAATAAGCTTTACTTAGTGAACTGATCAGGCTAGAATAGATTGATTTATTTTTTTTTTCTGTCAAGGGACTGAAATTTCACCATAAAATCGTGTGTCAAGGGAGAAATGCAGTATGTTTTTTAACAGCTTCCCAGCAGGAGAGACTTAAAATCTTGCAGATCTGTCAAGTGGAAAAAGAAAGATGCCAGGTGGGGAAGGGCTCCCACAAGAAGGCAGTTAGACTGTCAGAAGTTTTGCCAGAGAATCCTCCATCTCTTCTTTGGAGGGAGAAGCAGCATTCCTCTTCTAGGTGGGGATGGGCTGCCATCAGAGCTGCCCTGCTGAGTCTAATCAAATATCCCTTTGGGTCCTTATCCTGTCTCAGCCAACAGCCAGCGTGGGATGAGTAGGAACAGTGTAAGATGTAGGGCAAAAAGAAAGGGCTCTCTTATTTTAATGTCTTCTCCCAACATCCACAGTTCAGGGACATCCTGAGACAGAGGTTGTTTCAAAAGTGTTCTACTTAGCACACATCAGCAGACCTAGCTGCTTCTGGTTTGTTTGTGGTCTCTCTGAACCAAGGGAAAAGCCCAATGGCAGAAACCAGCACATTTTTCCCAAGCAATAGAGCCCCAGACACATGGAGAGGAGCAGTGTCTGAGATTTCCTAGAAAGAGTCTACTGGAGGATGAGCAAGGATCACAGAGAAACTATTATGGTCTTTATCACATCGTGTAGTGTAGTTATGATTGTAGTTATGATCCATGATGTACTTATGATCCACTTTAACTGACCTGCTGCTAAAGATCTTTTTTCTTTTTTTCTTCCAAGCAATGAATAGGTGAAGAGGAACTAGGAGAAAAAGTGGTACTGGAGGAAATGGATGTTCAGGTGCTGTTCAGTTAGTACAGGTACATTTTTAGTGAACAGATGCCAGTGATACTTTTCAAAGCCTTGACATCCCATTTGGATCAAGCAAGCAAGCTACAACCTGAGCAGTGCAGGAGCAGAGCATGTGCTCAGCCATCACCTCTGAGCTGGCTGGCTACAGACATGCACTCTTTGCTGAGAGGTTTTTTGAGTGCTGGGTTTTTTGCTGCTGTGGTGGAATGAGCATCATACCTCTGACAGGTAGCTGTGCTTACAATCTCCTCTGCTGCCAGTGTTAGCAATGAGACAAACACATAACCACTCAGGAGAGGTTATATGTGGTGCTTTATTTGAAGCCCCAGGAACCAGGGGTACGCACCCAAATCTGATTCCCAAAAACCATACAATGTGGCCGTAATTTATCCCTGAAAATTACACAATCTAATTATATATTCAACAGATTACAACATTTCTTAATACATATTCATGTGTAGATTACTTCATCGATTGATTACAGCATCAGTCCCTTCGTGCTTCCGTGGTTCCCTCTGGTGGTCATCAGGATGAAGTAAATAGTCTTCCTCTGATGAAGTAAATAGTCTTCCTTACTGTGCCCTTTTCACCTCTTTCTCTTGGATAATGTCCACCTGGTGTTGGGCAACTTCCAATGTGATTAACGTGAATTTTACTGCCAACTTTCTCTTACTCACTCTGGTATGCACAGTCCCATCCTTATCTTGCTACCTAACAAGGTACCAATAAATCTTGAATACATGCTTTTCTATATCATTTTTTACAAGGTAAAACTTTTACATGTTTCCACACTTCTATTCCTACTTCTAATTCTAAAATAATCAGATTTGGAATATATTTCTTTTACTTTCTTTCTATCCCAACACCAGGGCTCAGCTGGCTGAGTTGTGCTGTCCCTAGACAAGATGGTGGACAAAATTTATAGAGCCTGTAAGATGCTGTCCCCATGACATTGCCCTCTTTCTTTAATTACAAGATAACTATTAGGGACTTGTCCTATAACTTATTTCTTGCAGTTGGGATGACAACATGGTCCACTACTTTGATCCCTTTTCTGGCATATACTTTTCTAATTACATCAAACATTGGCTATATGCCTTCATTTTCGTGGGTCTCTGCTGTTTACACCCAACCCTACTAATTACCTTTCATCATTAATGAGATGCCAACTCCTGTGTCTAATCTAAACTTCAATGTCTTCCAGACAAGCTCCTTCATGCCTTCTCCTATGCTGCTTCTCAGGTTTCAGAGATGCTTTGTGGTCTGGAATCATCCTTCTGTTTCCTCTGCAGAGCCCCAGTCCCCCATGCTGCCACCCCCAGCCAGGTGTCCCTCCTCTCCTTTTCACCTCCCAGCCCATCAGGCTCAGCTTTCTCCCACAGCTTTGCCCAGGGCAGCAGATCTTGGCAGCAGGGACTGCAGCCATCCAGAGGGAGAGAGCAGCAGTGATTTTTTTTAATTTTTAATTTTTTTTTTTTTTTTTCACATAACATTCTTGAGCCCACGTTCAGTTACAGCTGATGGTGGTGTTGCCTGCAGTGCTCACACCAGCTCCTGCAGTCTGATTTTGGGCTGCAAGTCACTGACAAACTTTTCCAACAGGCTGTTGAAAGGATAACCATGTTACAGGCTGGGATGGGGGTCTACAGACTTGCATAAAAAAATGGGAGAAACCACGAATTTTCATTGTTCTTTTACAACTTTTAAATAATCTTTTCCTCTCCCTGCATCACTTAGTTTTTCCACTTCAAAATGGTATGGAGCACATGGTCTTTTCTCATTGAGTCTTTTCAGTAGCTAAGCACAGGGATGAATTGATTAAAATCTTTTCAGGATGTTTTTAAAAGAGATATAACAACAACAACAACAAAAGCAGTTGCAGGATCTGACTGGCTTAGGAAATGGTAGTGTAAATTCACAGAAACCCCAAAGTTAGGGGTTGAATGGGACCTCAAAAAATCATCTACTCCAACCCCCCTGCAGGGTCACCTACATCAGGTCACACAGGAACATGTTCAGGCAGGTTTTTAATATCTTCAGAGAAAGAGACTCCACAACCTCCCTGGGCAGCCTGTTACAGTGCCCTGTCAACCTCACAGTGAAATAATTTTTCCTTATATTTAAGTGGAACCTCCTATGCTTGAGCTTGTACCTACTGTCAAAGTCAAAGGTTGGACTGGATGATCTTGGAGGTCTCTTCCAACCTAAACATTGTGATTCATTGCCCCTTGTCCTATCATTGGATATAACTGAAAAGAGCTGGGCTACATCCTCCTGGCACTTGCCCTTTACAGATTTGTAAACATCAGTGGGGGCATCCCTCATTCTCCTCTAAGCTGAAGAGACTCAGCTCCCTCAGCCTTTCTGCAAAAGGGAGATTTTCTACTCCCTTAATCATCTTGGTGGCTCTGCACTGGACTCTTTCAAGCATTTTCCTGTCCTTGAACTGAGGGGCCCAGAACTGGACACAATATTCCAGATGTGGCCTCACCAGGGCAGGGTAGAGGGGGAGGAGAACTTCTCTTGACTTACTAACCATCCCCCCTTCTAATGCACCCCAGGATGCCATTGGCTTTCTTGGCCACCAGGACACATTGTTGGCTCATGGTCATCCATCCACCAGCACCCCCAGGTCCCTTTCCCCTGTGCTGCTCTCCAACAGCTCAGTCCCAACCCATACTGGTACCTGGGGTTGTTCCTACCCAGATGAAAGACTCTACACCTGCCCTTGTTATAATTAATTCCATTTTTCCCTGACCAGCTCTCCAGCCTGTCTGGGTCCCTCTGAATGGCAGCACAGCCTTCAGGTGAGTTATCCAGGCCTCCCAGCTTTGTGTCATCAGCAAACTCACTGAGCAGACACTCTGCCCCATCCTCAGGGTCATCGATAAAGATGTTGAACAGGACTGGACCCAGCACTGATCCACCAGTCACAGGTCTCCAGCTGGACTGTGTGCCACTGATCACCACTCTTTGGGCTCTGTTGCACAGCCAGTTCTTAATCCATCTGCCTGTCCATTCTGCTGTCCCACAGTTCCTGAGCTTGCTCATGAGGATGTTATGGGAGACTGTGTCAAAAGCCTTGCTAAGGCCAAGGTAGGCTACATCCACTGGTCTCCCTGCATCTACCCATTCAGTCACAACATCATAGAAGGCTATCAGATTAGTCAAGCATGCTTTCCCCTTGGTAAATCCATGCTGACTGCTCCTGATAACATCCTTCTCTTCCATGTACTTAGAGATGACCTCCAGAACGAGCCACTCCATCATTTTTCCAGGGATGGAGGTGAGGCTGATTCAAATTAGGTGACTCATTTTTCAAAAACCACTCAAAAAGGTAATGAACATATGGGTTAACTTCAAAGATAATAATCTCTTGTACGAGAGAGCAGTTTGAAACAGAAAATATTTCCACCTGACCTCTTACAAGCACAAACATGCCCACAGAGAAACTCTTGTAAAAAGTGTCAGGTTAGTACCATAGAAAAGGCACTGATCCCTTTACTGTGTTCTTTACTTGAGAGTTTTTACTGACGTATTTACCATCTGCATAAACAAAGCAAATGTCTTTTATGAATGTATTTTATATACGAATCAAATCTATGAGTTGTTTGATTGACTCTCCCAAGTATTCAGTCCCGTACTTCCTTGCATTCATTGTAGGCCTTGAATAAAAGGTTTTGTCTTAAAGCATTGCTCTTTTATGTCCATGCTTGCTTTCAGCAACCTGAACAGGCACCTTTGTGTGGACAGAGGACATTGTCCAATGCAGCAATGAAGCCTCACTATGGTTTTCTGTGGCCTTGGAAGGCAGTACTGTCCATTCAAACTCCAGGTGCTATTTTTCAGTAGTACTTTAATACTTCCATTATATCTATGAAGCAGTTAGTTGTCATTAAGTTGTCATGATCAGAGCTATGAGATTGCTCCTGTAATGAAGAAAAGCAGTTAATTGCCCGTTGTATCTCTAGACTTTACAGGAGGGCAGTTTGGAAGGACTTATCCAGTGTAATTTGTAATTTACTTATTTTCTGGCTCTTTTATTGCATGAAAGCTAAGCTCCCCAGTCAACACACATCTTCAGTCAGCTATTAGAGTCCTTCTTGTATAATCACAGAACCATAGCATGGTTGAGGTTGGAAGCCTCAGCAATAGCAAAAACATCTCTGCTTTATCAAGACTGTTTCCAGCAAAAACCCAATACATAGCCTCATCCCTAGTTACTATGAAGAAAATTAACTCTATCCCAGCCAAAACCAGCACAGAGGGCTATCACAGCACCTGTCTTTAACTCCACTGCCACTTTGGTCAGGAATTTGTCACCAAGGTTCTGCAAGAGTCTCCTGGGTTGCTAATGCCTTGCTGTGTTATTCCTCTGGCATTTATCAGGGTGCTTGAAGTCTCCCAAGAGGGCAAGAAAGGGCTGAGATTTTCTACCAACTTCTAGTGGTCCCTGGAAGGTTTCATTCACTTGTTCTTCCTGCTCAGGTGACCTATAGCATTTGCTGTCATCCATATTTACTGGTCAGCTCTATAGCCCTTACCCATAGGCTGCCAGTTGGCTCATCATCCATGCTGAGGCAAAGCTCCATGCTCTCAAGATGTTCTGTCACACAGAGGTCAACTCCTTTTCTTCCCAGCCTGTCCTTCCTGACAGCCTGCATCTCTCTGTCGGAGCACTCTACCACATGGGCCATCGCACCATGTCTCCATGATCCCCAAAAGGCTGTAGCCCTTCAACTGCACAGAGATCTCCAATTCCTCAGGTTTATTCCCCACACTGCATGCATGAATGTATGCACACTTCACAGGGACACACTGGCATGCTGGTGGGTTTTCCCATCGTGGTGCCTCGCAGGCACTTCCTTATGAGCAGCTGAGGTGACTTTTCTTAATCCTTGTGACAATTTTGTGTTTCCTTTCAGTCACACCCTCCTGAACGCTTCACTTGTCAGCCTTGTCTGTCACTCCCTCACAGGGCTGCTGGTAACTCCTTTCCCTGTCATAATTCACATAACTTTCAGTTCCACCCTCTAGAATAGTTGTTCTGCAGAACTGCTTGTGCCTCCTGGAAAACCAAAACTGTTTTATTTTAAGACTGTATGATAGGGACAGGGAATTCTATTCTGTCCTTGAATATTTATGCTCACTGGAGTTGCTATTTCTTTTCATGCTCTATGAGAAAGACTACACAATGTGTGCATTGGTGCTAAGTAAATGTAGCTAGGAGGAATTGTCTTATCTTTGACACAAACAAATGTTACAAAAGTCTCTTCCAAAAAACCTGAACCACACAATAAGCTTTCAGAGACAAGAAATGGTTCACTATGTTCACATGTTTATTAATATTTCTCAATAACCTTAAAAGGTCATGCAGTTCTCAAGTTGTCAAACAATGGTATCTGCCACAATGGTTGTTTCATCATCTTTCTCTCTCTCTCTCTCTCTCCACCTGAACATACTTTCAGCTTCACCCCATGGTCTTAATGAAGACATTAAATGCATTAGGACTGAATGTTTCTGACACACACAATGTGAATTTCACAGAAAACTGAGAAATAACTAAGGCTTTGACCATCCTCTACAGAAATCTGTCCTTGTAGATTAAAATAGTCTGTTGTTCAGGCTCACAGCAAGAGATTTAAACTGGTGAATAACTTCATGCAGAAAGAAGGAAGGTGGTGTTACAGAAAGACATTTCATCCAGGAAAAGCTGAAATCCTGATGTTAAAATGCTGTGACCACCAGGTTTGTTAATATTATAATCTGCAATATCTTAGCCTCTGTTTACTCTGGGCTAAGTGGCTGCTGAGCAGTGCCCACCTTGCAGCCCTTTGTCTATTCAGGGAGCACGTCCTGTACCTCCTATGGTTGCTTCATCACCCTGATGCCATTGCTCTGCTGCCAGGCCCTCCTGCCTACCCTGCCAAGAGAAAACCTTGGAGAAAGAGGCAGAGAGACACTTCCTGCCAAGGAAGCTGATATTTTTTTTATTATTATTAAGGGTTCCTCTTAATTCTAAGCCACCAACTCTGACTTCCTTCTAGCTACCACAGGAGCATCATCTTTGTACCATCATTGTCAGCCAGTTGTGCCAGGAGCAGGGTAGGGAAGAGTGTCTCAAGAACCTGCACAAGAGCTTGTGTATGAAGAAAAAGACCTGAAAACCCTGAGTGCTTGAATCACAGCAGCTATAGCATGCAAACTGGAGACGCTTAGGTGCAAGTTGTGTCTCATCCTGTGTGCCCAGAGAGCCACCTGAAAGGGAAGTAAAGCAGCTATTAAAAAAGTTGCTGGATCAGAAGCCGGACATCTGTCAAAAACACAAGGTAATTTAAGAAAAGTAAATCAGGTACCAAAGCTCACTCAATTTCCAGAAAGAAATACAGTTTAAGTCCTTACAAAAAAATGAGTAAAAAATGTTGGGAGAGGCTATCTGATCCAAGGGCAGCTTTCAATAGGATGTTGATGGCCAAACCTGAAGCAAATATAGGTGGAATTTCCGAAGTTAAAATTAGAAAACAGCAATAAAACTACACCAGGATGCAAAATAAAACCAACAAAGTGCCAAGTGTTGTAAGGGAATGCTGGGTGATATGAAGTAAGCACTGAAATGAAGAATGAGAAGAATGGAAGTTAAGAGGTCAAAGGAGGAGTCTGCAAAAGGCAGTCAGCATGCATTAGTGGGGAGTAAGTGTAGGGCTGCACCAGGAAATAACAAAAGCTGAAGCAGCTCCCAGCATTTGTGAAGAGACAGTACACCTGTCAAGAGTAAAGCTTTGTCTCAAAATCCCAAAGACAAGAACTGAAAATGCTTCCCAAGAAACTAAGTAAATGTATTTTGTACAGTGCTGAATAATTATTTTGAGAACATTAATAGGAGAGCTGTGCCAAGAGACTGGAACATTTTATTGGCTGAAATCTTAATTCACATTTATCAGGCACTGAGGTGTTTATGTGCAGAAAAAAGAAAATGAGAAAAACTTAGTCTTGTTCAACATGATTCACAATATACTGCACAGAAATAATTCCCCAGGTACAAGTGATTTTAAAAGCAAAGGTAAAGTAAAATCTTGAAAATAAATAGCTTACAATTGTTCTAGAGAAGAAAGTATTTATCCTGTGCTTATAAACATGCCAGAGCTTGTTCCTTCTCTTGTAGGAGGAAGTGTACATTAGGTAGACATGTACTCACAGACATGATGATCAACTTAGAAATATTTTAAAGGTGTGAGAAGAAAATTGCTGTAGTGTAAGATGTAGTTGTAGTGCCAAAAAAAAAAAATTCTATGAATGTTTCTTTAGTAAAAACATAGAGAGGAATTTGATACATTGAACAGCAAAGAAAAGCCTGTTAAATGGCATAGTTCTGTAGTAATTACAGGAAATAAAGTTGTAAAACTTTGCATAGCTTTTAGCTCCAGGGACAAATGCAAAATAAAAATGGCTAAAATTGTGCACTGTTGGCGTCAAATGAATGTATATATAGAAGTACATCAAAGAATGTGGAATGTAAAAAAATAATAAGACATAGCTAAGAAAAGTTTGTAATGGTAACTGTAGAATCTTAAGATCTGCATTGGAAAATGGCCTAGAGTTTCTTGCATGTGCTTGAGAGAAATTTTGCACCAGTTTGCATTAGTTCTTCAATTCACAGAACTAGTACTGTTCAAATACTAACTATGTAGCCTCATTTTTGTAAAATCTATAAGTAGTAACTGGTAGGTCTGTGATGCCAAACTCAGTGTGATTACTGCTTTTAAACAGTACCCAATTTGATTGCTAGAAGTCAAACATTTTGCAGAAGGATGTGACTGTACCCATTTTCTATTGAATACAGAGTATCCACACTCCAGTATTCCTATGTAAAAAAAGTACAGACATTTTAGAATACTAAAGATTGAAGCCCAAACTCTTAATTAGCACAGATTAAAATATTTGAAATTAGGAAGTTTTCAACAAAAAGCTGAGAACTGGACATCCTTACAATACAACGTGCAGTATTAAAAATGTGAATATTGTGATTTGTTACTTGCTCAGGGGAAAAAGAAAACTGAAAATGTTCCAGAAAAAAGGAGACTTGAGGCAGTGGCAAACAAGGTGGATAAGACTGGAGGCTTTTCCAACTTTTCTTCAAGTTCCTGTGAGTTCATTATTGAATGTAATCAGGTATATAAAAGGAATAGAGAATATTTGAATTCCTTCACAAAAAGGAGAAAGGGGAAAAATAAAAGAGAAGTATACAGGCTGTTAGAATTTGATATCTTTGAGGGACAGCAGTGAGCCAAACATTATAGAAAGCAAGTACTGGGTGCTGGAGAGTCATGAAATGATGTTTGAAAATGCCTTACGTAATCTGGTTTTTTGGTTTTTTTTATAGAACACAGAGTTGTAAAGGTAATTGTCCCTTTCTGAAACTGGCATGATCAACCCGGATCAGCCATTGATGTGAGACAGTGCAAGCAAGATATACTGAGTTTCTATCAATCCCTCAGTCTGTTATTAAGTTCCTTCTTCATTTCTACAGTCTTGTAATCCTATATTAAAATTACACCTTTCTTACAAGTTTTTGATTCAGAGTTCAGAGGTTTTGATGTGACAGATTAGAGGGTGCCATAATTTATACAGAAAATAATTAAGAAAAACAGAGTTTAAGATTAGATTGTGTTTGTCTAAATAGTTTATCCATGAACTGGTGTATTGATTGTAGCAGTGTGGTGAACGTGTTATTTCTGGTGTAGTTCCTCATACTCTCTTCTTTTCCAGTAAAATAGTGGGAGTGAGTCACTGAACAAACAAGACAAGAAAAAAAAACAAAAGAAAGATTTTAAACTTGAATTGGAAACTGAACACTTCCGAGAATTAACTCAAGGTCTGTTAGAAGCTGAATGAAAAGTAAGTATGTGGTTATGGCACAGCAGTATGATTGTTTCCTTTCACTGTTTAACTTTCTCCAGAAAATGAGATTAAAACTACAACAGCAGATATGAAATCTTGTCGGGAAGGTTGCTTTTCAAAAACTATTAACTTGGTCCACATAAGAGAGAACAAGGGCTCATGGGCATTCAATGGGAAATCAAATTCTCTAACATCAACCCAACAGTCACTGCAGCACTGCGACGATGCTCAGGAGCTTCTGCCAAACACATTGTGAAAACTGTTGCAGACCCAGAGAGTTACTCAGTGCTTTTCAGACACATGAATATAAGTCTAACAGTTATACACAGATAAATTCTATGGTTTTAAATCTTCAGGTCCTCAAGTACATTCTTGCCAAGCTGTAGGCAAAAGCCTGGCCTTTCTGGTTTTATTATTTAATATACACTCAATTAAGATAGGATATCTTTGAAGAGAATTATAAATTTCTTCCCCAGTTTCTCAGGAAGTTGCTTATGTATTGGACTACACAGAGCTTGCACACACCCCCCCTGCTCTTCTGCAAAGGATGGAGTCTTCCATCTGGCAGAAAAAATTTTGTGAAACTTTTGGGGATAAGGAGGAGAAACATTCTCTGCATCTCTTTGAAGGGATTCTTGCACTCCCTCCTCCCCACATGCTGGCATCTAGGGCAGCTCTAAGGTCATAATGCAAAATATATTAGCCTGGCTTTTCCTAAAAATCAGCCTGCCTTCCCTTTTCCCCAGAAAGCTCCATCCTCATGTCATTGCCAGCTTCCCTCAGGAGTGCTGGCTAGTGCTTCAAGAAGTTGCTGCTCTTTTCCCACCAGGGAGTCAGTCCCTGGCTCTAGATTTTGCCATTTCCACTCTCTATCTCCAGTGGGTTTATGGCAATGAGTTAGCAAAATCAGACTCCCTGTGGGCCACCTCACAGGCCAGAAACAGTTTACTTGTACAGTAAGTGCTGGCAGTCCTGGGCTGCTAGTGTACATTTTCAGTGCAGTATAAGGTTATAAAACTGTATCACTCTTGGCAGGATGTAAAGGTAACTACCTTTATACAAATCTCTTTCCTAATTACCAAAAATGCAGGTTGTAAATGTATAGTGGAATCTGAGAATAGGTTGCACCATGGCTGTGTTGTATGTGATTGTTCTGAGTTAACATCAGAAAGCTGTTGGTAAACTTAGTTTCACTACAAAGCAGAAGGAAGGCATGAAGACATGCTGTATGCAAACCAGTCAGCATAGCTGACAGTAAGTGCTGGCAACGCACAATGTAAATAAAATTTGATTTAACCCATCAGTTTGTACTCAGCTGTACAGCAAAAGGCTATGGAAAATGTCCCAGGAGAGTCAGATATGCAGATACCCCACTGCCTCTGAAATGGACATAATGACCATGCTGACATTAAGGAAAGTACAGGGACTTGCTGAGGTTATGTGTCTAGAAAAAACCTGTCCTCTCATATGGGGCCAGGTGGAGATGGTAAGGAGTAAAGGCCTGAATGACTGTTACCAGAAATTATATGGGTGCTCTACTTTATTTGTGTGTAAGTGTTATCAGAAAGATTTCATTAGCTCACACTTCTGAATAACCTGATCTTCAAGATGTCCCTCATTATGGCAGGGGGTTTGAAGAGACCTTTAAACATCTCTTCCAGTGCAAGCCATTCTCTGGCCAAATCCCTTCGTGAACTTGCCTGAATCTAGTGAGTGCACTTACCCCTTCTCAATGAGATAACTCATTCTGAGTCTCAGGGAGAATTTCTCTTTTGTGTTTCTGAATCCTCCAGACGACAGCCCTATCTTCAATTTCACTCCCATCCCCCTTCCCCAATTTTCACAGCTTACACTTCTACTGGCAGGGAACCATCTGTGACCCTTCATGAGGCTTCAACTCCTGGAACAATTGTTTAGATGAAAATTTTGTTATGAAACAAAGACAAAGATATCTATTGTTTAATACTTCTCGTATTAATATACTTCGTTGTTCACATCAGATTTGTGGTGAATGAACCAGTTTGTTCTGGGACTTTGTCAAATCAATGACAAACACAAAGCTGATGCAAATGGCCAATTTGTATTGCAAAAGAGAAACAAAGATATTTTCCTGAGCTGTCTTTAAACACCCTTATGTTGCATTATAAAGCTTTGAGAGTAGAAATACATATGCTCATAACAAGTGCCAATGGGCTTTTTTTTTCTTACCATTAATACAGCTCAGTGAAATGTTCCCAGTGTATGAACACAAACACTTTACAAACTGTAGTAATACTCTACTATGGTACCTTCTAATTCCCTGTGCTTCAGTTTTTCTAGACTTGACAAACCTGTGGGTGGTGTGCTATGGATGACTGTCCCATTTTGAGTGTGTGTGTGGGTGGGCCAGATGACTTTCAGAGGACCCTTCAGTCCAACTGTTATTTATTTTTGTGATTGTCTTTGATTAGGTATCAGCACAATGGCAGCATTTGATCAGAGAACACAATATTCCAAGCAAACAGACTTATTAGGAGAATTTGTTCTCTTTTTAGAAAAAAAATGTAGATATAGTTTAGGCAATGAAGAGGCTTGTTCTTAAAAAAAACAATGAACCAGTTTTGTGGGTTGTTTTGGTTGGAAGTTAAAACTAGAACAGACTTAATAGAAGACAGGAGTAATAGAAAACAATGGGATAATAATGAAAAAATATACAAATGCATACACAACCCAATTCCAATTGAGTGTGGATGGAAATTAGAGGGGATATTGACTTCTGGATCCCTGGAGGTACCAAACAACACCCTCTGTCTAGGTCCTTGTAATGATACCATAAAATAAGGCTCTGCTTCCTCACACTATAACATGGGTAGAAAAAAATTGCTGACCTATGCTGTATTCATACTAAATAAATGAGGGAATAAGAGATTACACTAATTTCTGACAGATACATTCTTGCTTGCTACGCTTCTGTCACAGCAAGTAGAGCACTGTCAGAAGCTTTCTAAAGTTATCAGACTGACAATTACCAGCACTATTTTAATTACTGCAGTTGAATCAGAGCTGATTGAACTTTTAAGAGATGAACCCCATCCATACATTTCTGTAAAAACTCCCTTTGCACTGGAAATTTCAGTGATCTGATTTCTTAGCAACAAGAGAAATCAAATTGTTCATTATTGTTGTAACTTCAGCAGAGTGGACTCAGGCTTAGCTTCCTGTGGAGTATACAGGGGTGTATGCAAGGCAGTTACAGGGTATTTATCCCTTTCTCTGTGGCATTCATATCCTGCATGTCCCCAATCTTCTGCCCAGCTGTCACAGTTTGGGTGGACCACAGACTTAATGAGAGAATTCCTCTCTATTCCCACCACCACCACAAAGGGAAGATAAAGGTCAATAAAGACTGGAGACCTTAAGTTGGAAACTGAAAAGAACTGGATACAGATTTTACTAAAGCAAGGGAAAGGTAATAACATAAAGGGTAAAGTAACAAAGGATACAAACACACACACAGATATATATATATATACACACACACACAACCCAATAGATAGCATGTGGTGAGCTGGGGGTAACAAACAGCAGCACAGCCACCAGCCAGTGGGAGAAAAAAGAGGGAGGAGTCCCCCACTTTCTGATCCTTTATAGAGTTTGGCAGGAAATGGGAGGGAAAAGATCCCTCCCTTTGTGTTCTGTCCCCCTGACAGTCCAAAAGCTCTCCTTCTGTAGTTCCTGCTGTTCAAACGATGATAGCAGGTGAGAAATGCATTTTCTTCATCTCTTGTATAATACACATTTGGTGTATTCACATCTCTATTAATCACATGATCTTGACATAATTATGCCTCCTGATTTGATTGAGAAATGCTCATAAAACTGGAAAAAAGTAAAGCAAAGTAAATCTTTATTCTTCTGAGAGTTTAGTGTGTGTGCTTCAGGCTTTTGGAAGCATTCTTCTAGCTTTTATTTGCACCAAGGATGAAAGTACTTGTTCTTGTCTGTCCCTGGCCACTGATCTACACATTGTGTGGTATTCACCATCAAGCAGGAAAAAGCAGCAAACATGGTGTGTGTGAGGGTGTCCATAAACTTTCCACCACAGAACAGAATTTTGGTCCCTGTTGTAGGTTACCAGGACAGAACAGATCTCCTTTGTGTGTGGATGGGCCTCCAGAGGCAGCTCTGCTGCTGCTCTAGTGCATGGCTGTGTAGGCTGGGGCTGAGAACAGCCCCTTTTCTCCCCCAGGAAACTGAAAACCAGAGCTGACCCTCTGATGCAGAGAGCTGGATCTAATTAACTCTGGTCCTAGTGGAGAAGAAGCACTGAGACCCAAGAAAACCATATCGTGAGAGTCACAGAAAAATAGGGCAGATCAACCTGCAGATCAGCCATGGAAACCCCAGCCCCATAGGCAAAGAACCTGCAGCCTACATGAACAGTCTCTTGCAGGGGGTTATCAACATTATCACTATAATTTTATTTCTAATATCTAACTGAAGTTCCTTGCTGTACAGACATGTTGTTTCCCGTTCTTTCCACACACAGGAGATTTCCATTGCACAGAATCATCATGGTTGGAAAGGACCTTCAGGGACCACCAAGTCCAGCTGTCAGTCCTACATCACTGTAAGCACTAAAGCATCTCCCATGGTTCTTTCTTTGCAAAAGTACCTCTTACATAACTGAAGACTGTTAGATTTCATCTCAGTCTTCTTTAAACCTATTATCCTCAGCTTTTACATTTATTTAATAGGGTCATAGTTCTTAGATGTCAAATAATTTCCACCTCTTTCCTGAGTTCTCTGTGGTTTGATAATGTCTTTCCTGAAGGGCTGTGTCCAAACTCAAACCAAACATACAAGAATCTCAGCAAATCTTTCCTTTATTCTTGTTTGGAAAGATTCTTTTTCTCTGAACTTTCCTCAGTTTTCAGTTGCAACAAGGATAAGCAGAATGTTGCCTTGAACATTGCAGTCTGGGAATATTATACCAGATTCTCATTATTATTATGCAAACCCTTCAGTGTGTTCCCTAATAATGTAACACTAGAATTTTGTCTCAGTCATGGTTTGTTTGTGGGGCAGTAGCCAACTTTAAAACTGTTCTGCAACTGAGCATGGCTCCCTTGGCCCATCTAGACTGAGGAAATTGCATCTAGAAAAAAGCGTGACTATAACATCCAGCAAATATAGTGATATTATTATTAAATAAGATTAATTTTGTAATTAGTGAGAACCAGTTGGAGTATTATGTTTTGGAGAACCTATCATTATTTTCATAGCTCTTTCTTGTCTCCTTCCTTTTCCTATGGAGGGTGTTTCGGATGAACATCCATATTATTCCTTTATCCAAATAGCAGAGAAAACATCTGTTCCAACACCAATGCACTTACCTGTTGCTTGTTCATGTGCCCTGCTATACAAAAGCTTAAGCTCATGTGCTGTTCTTAATTGCATTTTCTTTACTTGTGTTGAGGTTGTTCCTGTTATGGTGTGAGGGCTAAGATTTTATGATGGACACTAATGAAGATTTCAGCTTGCATGTCACACCTTTGATTGTGCTTTGTTATGAAATTTATGCCTTGTGTGCCTTGTCACTTGAACCATACTGTAATGGCTTTTTGGTGACAGCTAAGAAATTGCCTTTTCGCAACTTCAGATTTACATTTGAGGAAGTGTCCCAGGGTTTCCCAGTGTCAGATGTGCCATTGCAGAGCAAGAAGTGACCTCACTACTCCAGAGAAACTATCATATAATTTATAAGTATGTGACCCAGTCAACAAAATATTTCTAGAATGATCGCCCACAGAGTAAACTCCAGAAAAAAAAAAATAATTGAGGAAAAAACTGCTTCTTAGATTGTCTAACCCTGAAATGTCATCAAGCTTTATTACTTTTTCAGCCTTTTAGTAGAAATGTCCTACTATTAATGAATAATACAGACTTTTCAGCAGAACAGTGTCTTCTGGGCATGCAGACTGGTGCTTGTAATTGTAGGAAACTGAGAAGAGTTCCATGTGATGTAAAAGTCTTTCAGGTACACCAGAAAGGTCTGTGGAAGGAATAGGAAACTGTGCCAGAAATGACCAACCCCATGTAGAAATAATGGATCATTGTGTGTTCTTTTACCTCTTCAATGAATAATCCTGAGAAACATGATAACGACATCTACAGAGTGAAATACTTTAATGTAAAACTTGTCTCACTTATCAGCTAAGCCACTGAAAATACTGTGTTTTGAACAAAGGCAAAGTTTTACATTATTGTGAAACTACCCTGGTAAACTTTAAACCATTTCTGCATACACTGGTAGATGCTTCTGGAGATTAAGAAGTAATCTATGTGCTCTCACCTAAATCAGGAGTCAGAAGACTGTTGTCTGTGTTCACTAATTGCCAGAGTGCTGCTATCTGAACTGCAGAGAAACCTTTTTGTATTGTGTTGGTAGTTCCCCAAGATAATTATATCTTAAACTTCATGAACTTAAAATTTCTGACTACTCAATCTCAGAATTTAGTCCACAGAATAATGACAGTAAAAATGTCTTGAAATTTCCCTGTGGAAAGTCTTTCTTTCATAAGTTGGATTTTCCTAGTGCTTTGTCCCATGAGAAAAAGTAAACAAATAAAGAATAGGAACAATTTTTCAATTACAAATGTCAAAGTATAAGTGAACTGTACAAGTGAAATGGAATGCATATGGACACATAAATATGTATATATAACAGAAAAGGTACAGGGACAGATTTATTTCTCCCTAATCGCAAGTAAACATTAAAAATTCATAATCATTAAAAAAATGTTAGAATATGAAACAGAGGATTTATTGAATGACCCCATGTGGAGGTTTGCTTAGCATTTAAGGTTTTAATCAAAAACTTCCTGTACTTATCATTCTTGGTTTCTTCTCTGAAACAAGCCCTAGCATAAGAGTAAGCTTATCTGATACTTCCTGCTATATGTTTGGCACAATTTCTTGCTCTACTTGTTTATTTGCTACAGGAATATGTAGGACTTTTCAGGGGAATGAGGTGTTGGGTGCCTACTGAGATGCAGATAAACTCCTCTCTATTAGAGGAACTGTATTAATTGTATTCAGAATATACTAGAGGAATCTTAAATGTAATAGATTGCTATTTAGGTGGAGTTTATCAAATGGATGTTGAGAAGAATATATTAAGTAGCACAAGTGAAGTGGAGTCATGGCTGTGTATATGGTTATGCTATAAATATCCAGAAAGGCAGAAACAAAATTTAGATATGAATTTCTGAACTTCAGAGGGAGTTTTGGGTAATTTTGAGAAGTCTGAGAAGTTTGTTCAGGATGTCATATTAGTAAGTTTGCTATATCCAGACTTGAACAAGATGCTTATGCATCTACATTTCCATTAATAAATACTGTTTATGTATGGGTAAGCAAGCAAAACATTTCACAAATGTTATTTTGAAAATCTGTGATGTTCAGTTACCATGCACTGATTGCTAATGCTGTTTTGGTTTCTGTCAGCACACAGCAAAGGAGAAAATAGGTTGCAGATTGCAATTGCCCCCTATACAGGCTATAAAGAAAAATGCCTTTTGTTCCTTTTTGGTAACATATTCATATATTTTAGCCTCTACTAAAGAAGACGAAATTAAAATTCCAGGTAAAGAGAAATATCCCTAAATATCAAGTGCATATGCCAATTCCTTTAGTGTGTGTACACTGGGAATAGCAGAATTTCAGGTACAGGGATTTTATCCCAAACAGAATTAATTGCTGAGTTAGCCAACACATTAAGTTGTTTTGAAGATCAATAAAGCAGAAAATCAGAAATTCAAGTCTTCATGATTAGACTAAATAGTTCAAGTGAGAAGAAAGGATGCATTCTTTTTTTTACTTCCCAAGCCAGCCACAACACTTCAAAGTGTTTGAGTGTGAGTCTGGGGAATGCAGGCATTTTGCCCACAGTGAAATAAAGTTATAATGAATTTTCTTTTAACAGCTGTAATACTGTCAAGGCTTTGGAAAATGATTTTACTTTGATTGAAGAAACCTTTGAAAAACAGCAGCTTGTTTATTAGCATAATTGTTAGATACTCAGATCTGAACTGATAAATTCTTTCTGTGCATGTGGGGAATGGGCCATGCTAAATCCACTGCAGCTCTGGATAGCTTCAGATCATGGGTTTTACAGGAGTATCAATTACTCTCCAAGCAGATACTGTATGTGTCTTAAAGAAGGACCAGGAGTGGCAGTAAAGTTAATCCAGGCAACAATAGGGCCATTAGTCTGAATCAACAATGTGCAGAGCTTTAGAACAGATCTTAAAGGAAAGAAATAACTGAGGCAGGACAATAAAATGGAGCATACATTTTTCCACAGGTAGATCACACTGTACAGATCTGTGATAAAAGAAACAATCTTCTTTAGTGAACTGCTGTTGATTTGATGTGCCTGGACTTCAGAAGAACTTTCTTAGAAGTATCAGTTTGAAAATCTCACAACTGAGAGAGCTGAATTTCTGATGAATACACTAAAGATATGCAGGGTCTGCAGAGCAAAGGCAAGTAATTGATATGTGGGACATCACACATCTGATTTAGTGCTTACAGCAGGCTAACACTTCATTTATAAAGGCCTGAGAAGAGGCAGTGCTAATAAGTGATATGTAAAGGGCAATCATCTAATAATGAGTTTTAATTTTTTGAGCCACACTGGCTGTGGGATTGTGGAGGCTTCTCTACATATTTGCTGTTGCTTTTTATGTTCTCTAGTGAATAGTGATTTTTTATGTGTAGCAAGTGTATGTTACTTTCCCTCCTTTCCCCTGTCAGGAGAGAAAAATACCTCTTCAAACCCTCATCAGAGCATCATCAATTTGGGGGGGGCTTGGGTTTTTTTGTTTGTTTTTGTTTCTTTTTTTTGGAGGGGGGGTGTTGTTTTTTTGTTTTGTTTTAACTATTGAGAGAATATGATTATATACCCAAATACACTTTCTTTTGCATTTATTTTTAAATAATAAAATTTTAAAAGGTTTGAGTTATGGAACATCTGGGTGGCAAATCAACCTTCTAGAGCTTAAGAGAGTTTATGCAGAGAATGAAGCCCAAACTCTAATCCTGCTATCTGCTTCCAGAGGCCTTGCTGGTCTTTTATTAGCTACCCCCCCTCCCACTTCAACTATTTGCCTCAGCACTCAAACATATCAGTAGCATATATGCATATTATTGTAATTTTAAAATCTTATCCCCATATCAAGTGCTGAAGATCACCCCATTTGACTGTAAACAAGATTTCTCTCTGCTAAATGTTTGTTTGAGACATACCTGCACTTAGAAATTTATCTCCATTAGATTTAAATATGTATCACCATTTTTATTAGTTTACTTGGTACAAATAATAGAGCAGTTTGCATGTAACTGATATTATTATGTTTCTGAACTTCCAGGTGAGCATATATGTTAATGTTTGTCCATGTATAGAGGTAAAGGGTGCTGTATACACATACTCCTAAATTTAAAAGCTGTACAACTTTTTACCATTGTAGGAGATTTTTACTTATGATCTTTCCTAAATTTAGCTGCTCAGATTGAAAATGTGCAAGTTTGATTTTTACTTTTTGCACCTGAAACTAGAAATTATTTGATATTTCCAAGTATTCAATGTATTTTGTTCTAGATCACTATTTTTGGAGGTAAAGGATAAACTAATTCCTGCTACAAGGCACCATACAACAAGAGCATGAAACCAACCCTTTAGGCTCCTGTGTGTTACATTTTGGGAAAATACTGCATTTCAAACACCCACTTAATGAAGATGAATGTTTCTCTGTGTTACTGATATGTGCTCTTTCCTGGCACCAGCTCCAGCACTTCTGTTTGTACTTTGCAGACAAAAGCTTGATGGCAGAAACGTGTTCAGTCTGGCTGGACAATGTTTAAAAATATTCTGGTACTGGTGATTGAGTTTGGGTAAATTCTGTGTGGAAAAAGGTCAAGGTTTTTATTAGGAAAGATAGAAGCAGTGGTGTGTTAAGATAGAAGAACTGAAGATGGGTTTTTTATCATTAGGAACACTTTAATCAAGGTTGGGTGCTTTTCTGAAAAGTGTGTTTTAACCCAAACTCACGTATATAGTTTCAGGCAGTAACTAAATCAGATGTAAGTTTTTCTGGACATAACAAAAGTCTCTTGTCCCATTAGATCTAGGAATGTTTTTCCCATGCTAGAGCTCTCATTCATTTTGCTAACGAGCCCTCATACCTCTGTGATGGGAACCAGGAAGGTACCAATGTTGCTCCAGGAACAGCAGTAGAACTTTAAGAAAAAACCTTCATCTTTGAATGCTTTCTATCTCTCTAAATAAGTCAAGTCTTTTAAGATATGGAAATTTTCAACTAAATTCTTCAGAGATTGTGTGTATGGCAAGCAGGACATTTCAACTTTGCTGGAACTGTGGTACAGTGGAATACAGGACACCACAATAGAAAAACAATTGGGCACTTTTATCCTTTGCTTTACATTCTCCTTGTCCCAACACAGGTGGAAATAGAAGAGAATTTTTTTAAAAAGTAATTAAAAAAGCTCTTCCTGAGCAGCTAAGTTATTTTAATGACTGAGATGAAAATATTTTTTTCAGTTTGTATCATGTTCTGTAATAATACCAGCATTCGATGATCTCTCTCACATCTGCAAATGTAAGCATGTTAAAACACCTTTTTTGTGATCTGCTTATGCCTTTTCTGCACTATAAATATATTTCCCCATGCTTTTAGTAAACATGTGAGCATAAGATATAGGAAGAAAAATACCCTTATTTACCAAAGCCTCTTATCCTGATCTGTTGGAGGCTTCTGCTCAGGTTCTCCAAGAAGGAGCACACTCCATCAAGATCAGGTTGTTTTATCAGCAGTACTGCTTTGTAATTCAGGCCTCTTCTGTGGGAATTTTCTTTTGGTTACACATGCAGCTAAGAACAATGATCTGCTGAGTCTTCTCTAGGTATTGCTGTCTTAATACCAGTCATAACTGGTGATTGTTGCCTGTAAGCCATACTTCTGTAAAGGTTGTTTTGGTTGGTAGTTTAACTTATATATCACAACCCCCTGCCTAGTGTAGGTCACACAGGAATGCATTCAGGTGGGTTTTGAATGTCTCCAGAGGAGAAGACTCCAAAACCTCCCTGGGCAGCCTGTCCCAGTGTTCTGTCACCCTCACAATGAAAAAGCTTTTTCTTATATTGATGCAAAACCTCCTATGCTCCAGCTTGCACCCATTACCCCTTATCCTATCATTGGACATCCCTGAGAAGAGCCTGGCTCCATCCTCCTGTCACTCACCCTTTACATGTTTACAAACATTACTTAGGTATGCACAGATGTGTATAACTGATGTGCTCCTGGTTCTAGCTGATAAGGTGTTGCTCCACCTGACAAGATGCAATACAAAGATTACATGGAAATTACTCAGTCTTAAAAGCTTATTAAATTGTGATTTACCAAAATAGTTGATAACTGTCTGTCATCCATCAGAAGATAAGTCATAGACAACAAACAAATGTATTAGGGAGCAACTTCCAGTGAATTGCTGTGGCTTTTCTTCCTCTCTGTTTAAGTGGACAGTAGTTGACATAGTGCTATTCCTACAGAAAGCATAAAATCAGAAACTTTAGCATAAAAACCTCTTGGACTTTTGGATTTTGTAGTAGAAACCATACCACTTTTAGGCTTTACAGGTATTAAACATGTCAGGTTTGTGCTGTGGACTCAGTTCTTAGGGTGTTGCCTTTCTCTTTGGAAAGGTGAGTACCAGTGACATCTTTAGACTGTCATTGTGGTCTATTTGATGCAGTCTGATTTTCATCTCCCAAACTAAACACCTAACTGTATTGCAGACTGCAAAGTCTTAGTTTTCAGGTACAAATGAGGGTGTGAAAGAAGCTAAAAGACAGTTTAGGCCAAGCTGCTGATGCAGAACTCTAGGCAGCTACTGTGTCCTGATTCAGACCTACAGCTTTTTTGTGATTTGCTTGCTATTACTGTCAGCAGGTAATGAGTCAGGTTCAGAAGGTCCAGCTTACCTCATAAAATACCCTTCCTGCTCATGACCAATGTGCATACTATGTGTAAGATAAGCCCATTTTCTGTTTACATATTTGTTAAGAGTTGAACAACCTTTTTATCATCAGTGAGCTGCAAGAGAGTTAGAGACAGGTATTGGAAAAAGATTTCCAAAAGATTGGTCCTAAGGTATTGAATTACTTTTTCTGACTTCATAGATCCCTCTCTTTGTATACAAAAAATATAAAGATCCCTCTTCCTCATTTCTTAGATGAGCACTGTATTGACCTTTTCACACATTTCTCACATAACTTCTGACACTGTTTTCAAGGCATCTTCACATGCATTTCCTCAGGCTCAGCTGTCACTATGCATAGGACTCATTTAATGTAAATTTAGCAGCCTATAGTATAGCAAGCTGTATCTCTGCAGGGATCTAGGTTCCCCTCACAGTCAAGGCATAGTTAGTACAGTCAAGAACTAATAGAGAGCTCTTCTGGAGACCAGCTCTAGAGACACATTTGAGCATGAGGTGAACTGCAGCATTTCCAAATTAATCTGAGACCTGTACTTTTCCTATTTGAGATGGATTCTTTCTTATTGAGTTTAGTCATGTAATTAGGGATCACCCTTTTATGAAAAGTGATGGAAAATGTACTGCAACCTTCTGCAAGTGATCTATCATGAGGTTTTATTTTCCTTACAGATTTGTTTTCTTGCCATCTCTTAGGCCCATTGCTTTTTTGTAGCTATATTTGTGCTTTATCCTTTTTGTCTTGGTTTCAGTATCCTGTACTATTCTTTCATACTTGTCCTTAGGAGCTTGACCTGGTTTCCACTTCGTGTACATTTCCTTCTTGCGTTTCAGGTCATTGAAGACTGTGTTGCTTTGCCAGATTGATCTCTGACTATACTTCCTATCCTCCTACAGTGTGGGATTGTTTGTGTTTGTACCCTAAACATAATTTCTTTAGGGAACTGCCAATTCTACTGAATTCCTTCTGCTTTAGCCATGTTTCCCATGAGAACTTACCTTCCAGTTCCCAGGGTTTATTGGAAACTTCTTGTATAGCGACCATTGGGCTTGAATTGATCTTTCTTCTTGTTCCTCACCTAAAAATAACATACATTATCACATCACAGTTACTCTCAGCCAAATTACCTTTACCCTCATATTCCCAACCATCCTCCTACTTGGCTTCTTAGCAGGCAGCCTCTTGGCAGGCTGTTGCTGAAGCACTTGGCAGGCTCTGGCAGTTGCTGTAGACCATACACAGGGAGTGGTTAAATGCTCCTCATTACACCCAGAGACAGACACAGCACATTTCCTTGTACTGTGGAACTTTACACAGGTTGAGGAGATGCTCACCTAATAATTTACAGGGAAACACTGGCATCTTTTAGCCGGGCATTTAATCAAAATTAAGGCAAATACTGTATATATAGAATGCTTCAGATACTTTCCTGGGAAAATATCTATGTGGATGCAGAAACACCTTTCCCAGCCTTGAAATCCAGGTAAGGAGAAGACAAAAGCCTCTCTCCTAATTCCTTTGCAGACCAAGGCATTCAATTAAGATAATGTCTCTTTGGAATGATCTTTCTATTTCTGAGTCTTTATTTTCTACTTACTATTACTCAGAGGGATGGAAAATTTCCACTGAGGTTGTCTGATTGGTGAGTAAAATTGGATTGTCAGTAGCTTTTGATTTTCGTAGCATAGTCAAATCTCCACAAAGAGATTTCTTTGTCAAAAGTTGTTTTTTTATGTGTATATTTAGAAATTGTCATCAAGTCTCTCTAGAAATAAACTGAGACATTATTTAGGTTCTGAAATCACACCATGATGAAGTGAATCCACAGAGGAGTTTATTTTGGCACACTGTTTTTCTTTACTATAGCTCTCCTCAATTAAGAACAACATACTTTAACATACAGCTAAAAGTTGATGCTACAAGAATTCTGGTGCCTGAGACAAAGAGACAGAGGCTTTAATTCACTTTCTGACTTTGCAAAGGGTAATAATCATCTTTACCTTTCTCATTTCAATACAGTTTGCAGCTGCATAAGGTTTAATCAAATTTATATTGTTTAAGCTGAAATTTTCCATGCTAGATATCTGCCTCAGGATAATTTTTTAAAGCTTTTGAGCAAAACTATTTTATAGCTTTTTATACAGGGGTTTTTGGAAACTGTGCTCTTTTTTCTCATCTTAAATAGCTCTGGTGACCTTTCCTCTAAGAAGTTCAGGTACTTTGCATTTTGGAAAAGGCATTTGAGAAATGAGGTTAAAGGGATTCCTCTTGTACCTTCTCAAGGAAACCTTTCCTGGACTGAGTGGCACAATGGAGTAAACCACCCATTTTAAATAACATGGCAAGGATGAGCAATTTTTCTGGGGGGGAAAGTGCTGGGGATCACTGGCAAAATAAGTTCAAGGAACAAAATCTGCAGGAAGAAACTGTTCCTTGATGAGTAGTGTGAAAATTGATGTGGGAGGGAAAGGAAAATGTGTCAGTATAGTTTGGGAGATACTAAAATAGCTAGAGGAGCTGAAATGCAGAGTCTGGGACTAGCTGAGTACCGAGCTGAAAGCGAGAGGCTGTGGGGCTGTGTGGGAGGTTTGGATGAAGAAGCAGAAAGAGCTCAGATGAGCTGGGCTCGGAAGTGTGTTTGGTGCGGGGGGCTGTGAGGCTGAGTGAGGAGACTGAGGGAGGAGTCAGGCAGTGGGAGGCAGCAAAGACCTGGCTGGTGCAGGGGGAAGAGTGAACAGCAGAACCGGGGTGAGATCTGATGGGCATTTGGGAAGCTGGAAAGCAGGATTTGCTGGGCAAGCCGATACAAGGATGGCTTTTGGAGGTGAGGATTTGCTGGGTTCAAATTTTGCCTGTGGAGTGGAAGCAGGGACTGGAGAAGAAAAGGGGTCAAACTTGGGGTAGGGGCATTGGCACAAGCAGTGGTGTTCATATATCCAGCAGGAAGGGAGCTCAGTGCTGGAGAGCTGCTGTACATGGGGTGCAAAGAGGTGGAACTGAGGGTAGAGGGAGGGGAAGACAGGTCATGGTGATGGGGGGAGGCAGGGACAAGCTGTGTGCAGGATTGTTCTCCTCCAGTGGTAGAAATGGCATCTCCCATGCTCGAGTCTCACCCTGGCTGCTTCTGAACCCTGAGTTGGTTCAGAAATGGCAACAGGCTGCCACTGTTGGTTATTCTGCTAGAGTTGGTATCATAAGAGCAGTCAAGGGAGAAAAATGATTCACCACTGACAATGATTTTTGTGCACGTTGTTATGATGACACACATACACTTTTTTGTAGTTTTGCAGCACTTGTTTTTTAAAGAAACAAGGTATTCCACACAACTTGACACACACAGTTCACAGGATGGATTTGCTCTTGAAATGTTCTAGGGCTATGCAGTAGGATCCTCACTACCTACAGCATGTGAGGGAAGGTGTGCAGTAAGTCAGACAAGAGGTTTTAGGAAGAGAGTCTGGGTTCTTTGCCTGACACAAAAATCCCCCATGATATGGGGGCACCCACCTTTTCAGAGACTATCATTGTCTGTCCATCCTCCATTTTCTGTCCATTCTCCATTTTCTGGGTACTTGAACAGGCTCTGGAAAAGAGATTTGTGGGTCTTTTGAGTATTCATATATGTAACTGATTCACAGAATCATAGAGTGGTTTGAGTTTGAAGGGACTTGAAAGTTCTGTAGTTCAAATATAGCAGACTTCCAGTACCTGAAGAGGGCCTACAGGAAAGCCAGAGAGGAATTTTTACAAGGGCATGTAGTGACGGGACATGAAGTGACATTTCCAAAGTAGAAGAGGGTACCTTTAAGTTAGACATCAGGAAGAAATTCTTTACTGTGAGGGTGGTGAGACACTGGAACAGGTTGCCCAAGGCAGCTGTGAATATCCCCTCCCTGGAAGTGTTGGATGGGGCTTTCAGCAGCCTGGTCTGGTGGGAGGTGTCCCTGCCCATGCAGGGGGATTGGAACTGGATGATCTTTAAGTCCCTTCCAACACAAACCGTTCTATGATTCTATGATTTTGCAGGCACTAGAGTATAAAAAGAGAAGGAGAGGTCATATCTGTCATCAGTTTTGGCAGAGGGGTACTGGTGGAGGGAATATGAAAAGGATATAACATGGTGAACAGCAGCCAAGAGGTTGCCTGGGGGCTGTGTACCAAGCAAGCAGGGCTGTTACATACAGTTCTGGCTGTGCTATTTGGTGTGCAATGGCAGGAATGCATGAATCAGGCTTACATAAGGAGATGAAGGATGTAGGGTTGAAAGAAGGTGCATAGAGTGTCAAGAATGGCAAGAACATTGCTATTAGTACCAGTAACTGAGCAGATAAACATGAGAGGGAACTGTAAGATGCGTGAAAAGCCAGAAACACCTCGTTATCAATATAATGACAACGGTGTTCTAAACTTTTCTCCTCTGCCTGCTTTGCTCCCTTTCTTCCTTGTTTCCAAGTTTCAGAGTCTCATCCCCCCCTCCTCATGTGGTGAAGGTTGTTCTCCTGTGGTTGTTCTTGCAGCAGTCTGTTGCTACATTCAATGTTTAGGTAAGAAGGCCCCTCAGCCCATTACCAGAGGGCATGGCCTTCATTCTCCTATTATCTGCCAGGCCCTGAAGGCACTAACAGGGCACCAGCCATCCCTGACCACCCCCCTGGGGCTTCCCCCTCCTTGCCCACAGCCCAGGACCCCATGTCAGCCTCCTGTGGCCATCAATCCCTGGCAAAGATGCCAGAGCAGGGCTGGTGTCCATCTCCCCCCAGCCCAGCCCAGCCAGGCCCACCTGCCAGGCAATGTCCCCGAGGCTCTGCCTGAGGATCTGCCCTCTTAGCCAGGCCACCATCTTTGGGCCTTCCCCCACCACAGCTGGTGATGGATCCCGGCTGGTGAGGCCCGTGACATGTAATTATTGCCCTTGGCTCCCAGCTCTCTTTTCTGTCCCTCTCTGCTCCCTGACAGTATCAACAGGAAGCAGCCATACTTAGAAAATCACAAGCCCATGGCCTTTCTGGGTACAGCTACAGAAGGAAAAGCAGACACATGTTTGATCACATAGTAAGGGGGGAGCGCCAGTGCTTGAGTGACTGCAGTACATTTAATCGCTTTCCTCCTTAAATATCTGTGGTAATATATTGGATAGTTTTGCGTATTCCTTTCTGTACTAATTTAATTGAATCTGTTCTCAGTCTTTACTTCACTGAATTACAGTTTGCTTCTTTTCCACTCCCATTCTCCACCTCCCTTTCCCACAGCATTGTTTCAGCAACCTACACAACCTTTCTCTTTCCCATGGCCCCAGATCTGCCACTTTTCCTCAGGTTGTTGTTTTTTTTTTCTGTCAGACTCTGTTGCCTTTTCCCATGTGCTCTTTTTTAGCTCCTCACTTTGGTTCTTTTCACCCCCACATTGGCTCTTCCTTTCCCTTGCTCTTTTCTGTACTGGTTGATAGCAATTTTAGCACGCTGGCAGCCGAACTGCCGCTGGCATCCCTGAAAAGGAGGATTTTAAGGAGTGATTTTAGGTGAAAAATGTAATAGCTCCGGAGGTGCTTCAGAAACTTCTTCTGAAAAGGGGACCGGCAGAAGGGAAAGCAGAAGCCATTTGTTTGTTAGCAGGGGCTAATGGTAGCAAGGGTAAGCAATATGAGTGATCAGAAGGTAAAGTTTAATGCTGGATGAGAAATGAGAGGTAAAGAAAGACGTTGGAAGGCAAGACAGGGAAATGTCATGGGATGAAATAGAGAAATAGAAGCTAAAATACAGGCCTAAAAATGCAGTGCAATGAAAATAACAAGCAGTTTAACGATGGCAATGAAGAAGGTAGCACTGCAATTGCCAAGACCAGATCCTGATATGTTCCACTGCAGGGAACAAGAGTTTTAGCTTGTGTTAGAAATTGTGGCGTTGTACCCACCTCACTGCTGTGAAGTCTGCTATTCTATAGGACACCCCTGTTACCATCTTCCTCAGCAGCCCCTGTCCAGCTCATACCTTCTCTCCCAATTGAGCTTGTATCCCCCATAAAACCTTTTAGCTCTTGCTGCTGCCAAGTCAGGTGATGTCAGAACCTGACTCTTACTGGCAAAATGACCCATATCAAGAGGTTCTTCTAGCCCTTGGCTGTCTGCAGTCTGCTGGAGGTTCCTTAACCACTAATGCTTTTCCACTTCATGGAACAGTCCAGCTTGCCTGCTGAGACTGCAGTTTCTGAGCTCTCCCTCCCTCCTGTCCATCTGCAGTGAGTTGCACAGGAGTTAGGGAGCTGCAGATTTGGGTGAGCAAGGGTCTTGCTTCTAAAAGCAAAAGTCACCCTGTTAGAGCAGCATGATTGAAACTGCTTGATTTTCCTGTTTGTTTTTTTATTCTGGCTGTTCCTGGGGAGTTTCTATGTGTCATCCCCTCCTCACTGTGTACACATGTACATATCAGTATATGCACTGGCAGTTGTCTTTTTGAAGGGATTAACAGAGTTTAAGTGCAGAATGGGGCTCAGCAACAGAGAATGTTATCTGTTCCCAGAGATTTTCCATACCTTCCGCTGAGCTACCCTAATGGTACCTTTTTTTCACTTCTGGCTTCAAATATATCAGGAGTACAAATATCTATTGTTGTAATTTTGTTCTTTTAATCTGGAAAGTCCCAGATCAAATAGGGTGCAGAGGATCACCCAGAATGCTCAGCTGTGACCAAGATCTGCCTTGGCAAAAAAATTAGCTTGAGAAAAACCTTTTTAAGTTTATCAGCAGAAGAGCTTAAATCTTTATCAACATACTTAGTTAATTTACCTGGAGCAAATAATATGCCAGTATAACTGATATTAATGTATTCCTGAGCTATACGTATGTGTGTATATGTACATAGGTATATAGTTCAGAAGTATATGTACATATATACACACACACTTGAGTGTGTGTACATGTATTTCTGTACTTGGGTAATAGGTGCCATACAGAAAGACATATTATTATTATTATTATTCAACATTTCCAGTTACAGGACATCTAATTGCTTATAAAAGTATCAAAATACTGTTTTTTCAGACTGATTTTTTAAAGGACCCCTTTTAAAACTGCAGATTTTTCAGTTGCATTGGTTCAGCAGTTTCAGGAGAAGGATTAGGGAATGCTGTATTATAAATCATTGTTCTACAGTTCAAAGATGAAACAATGTACCAGTGATACTGATAAAGACAATCCAGTCTACTCCTTCCTTGCCTGTGCTGGGAGTGTGTAAGTGTGGCAAGAAGGAGAATTTGAATGGAGTGTGGTGTGCTAGGTCAAGTACTTACATGACTTTATCATCAAAACATTGTCAAAATATTTCCTAACTGGAAGAGTACTAGAGATTCCATGTCACTCCTTGTTTTGGTCAGGGGGAAAGGGACTTATTACAAAATGAAAGTTGGTGTTTGGCTAAGTGTGAGTGGTTGTGGTGGAGCTGCATATGGCATGCATAAGGTCCAGGCTGCTGTCAGGCTTATGGGATGGTTGCAGAAGGTCTAGCATGACAAATGAAAAGGAAGCATGAAATGAATGAACAAAGGGAAAGCAACTTAACAGAGAAAAATATCTGATAGCTGAGAGGTATATGCCAATTTTTTGAGAGCCCTTCTGAGTCAAATGATTTAATCTGGCATACAGGGGATGTGCAAGTAGGATACCTCCACACCCGGTGTAGCATATAGAAAAGGGGCGTGTTGAAAGTAATTAAAAGTAGAAAATTGTCATAAATTTCTTGAGGGAAACAAGGATAGAGAAAGCATTTTATAGTCAGCAAATTTGAGAAAAAATATATGAACAACGTGATGTAACATTTTTGCTTTCGTTAAGAGGAGTGTGTTTATTGGGAAGAAAAAAAAGTTAAGAATGGATTAGTAGAGGGGCATGGTATAATTATGAGTAGTGCAAAGAAGAGTGGAACTCAATAGAATACTTCTCACTTTATGAGAGATTCAGGTCTTTTTTCTGATCTTGAGTAGACATTGCTCTCTCCAAGAATCTGTTCCCTGTTTGCTACCACTCTTGGACTGAGCAATTGCTCTGTCACATAAAAACTTTGGATTATGTTATAGGAGATGGATCTCACACAGCAGACATACTGTTTTTATTTGGGTTTGGTTGATTAAGGCAATAACATTGATGCAGTGGTTTTAGAATTGTATAAAAAGGTTTTACTTCATATTGTGATGTGTTTTGGCTAAGAAGCTAGAAAACCACCAAATCAGCTGGACACACTGAAGGAATTAAACACTAAATAACTGGCAAGCCTCAAGAAATATCATCACTTGACAGAAATCCTTCTGAAAGGGTTCTGCAAGAAAAGGTTCTATGAGAATCATTCATCCTACTGCCTGGTTTAGTGTTCAGTAGTGTCCAAGAAAGAGTCATAAAATGATTTCTGATGAAATCTGCAGAATCCAGGAAGACACACAGAGTTAAAAATATCAAGACATAGCTACATATGGTTGATCTATAATGGTGTTATCTGGACAACAAGGAAAACACAACAGTAAAAGACTATAACCTAGACAATTTTTTTCTTCATTAAAAACAAAAAACCCAAAAAAGCCAGGAAACCTCCAATAACAATGTGTAATAAGAAAAAAGCAGATTAATTACCTATATTTAGTTCTTATTACTTTCTCATCTCTTTGGGGTTATGTTAGTTTTAAAGAAACATTTAAATCTGTGACTCTTTCCTGTGTTACTTTTCATTAGCAGACATTTCTGCTTTTTTTGAGTTCTATGGTACTGTCTTTCCACCTTTCTTGTAGGAGCCCAGTCTGTTGCCCCTTGGTTATAGCAGAACTAGACTATTAATTATGGAGTTGCTGTGTTAATTGGCTTACCACACCTTGACTAAGGAATGCCTTGTAGTTATGCAGTTACCTTAAATCACACTTAATTCAAGGAAGGATGAGTTAAAATTCAAATACAAGTAGTGATTCAATAGACAACACAAATACAGGCATTTGAAAAATACTTAAGTAAAGAAAGAGAGACCTAGTGACACTGAATGTATCAAAAAGGTGGCTTTTGTTTTGGGTTCACCCCCCCTTTTTTTTTGAGGTCCAAGTGACTTGTCCCTGTTCTGACAAAATGGCTCTCAGAATTTTCTTTCCTCCTGTTCCTCAGATTGCTCTTAAGTGATTTTCATTGCTGGAGACTTTGCATTACACAGAACTCTGTATTGGGCTCTCTCATCACAAACCATCTTCAGAAGAAGCCTTCAGACTTCATCTTCAGGTAACTTCTCCAAGTCATCATGTTGGCCTCATTTACTGCTGGAATGTTTTAGCTCTTTCAGCCAGTCTGCATCCCTTTATTATCTAAAGGGTCCAGGCAGATATAACTTGTCACTTTGCATCTCCTTCTATCTCTTCTTATGGTCTGACCACTCTCCTGAGTTAAAATAAGGATTCTTTTGCTTCCACAAATATGCAAATGTCTTAGAAAAGGAGTTTGAGTCATAAACACCCTCTCCCCTCAAGGAGGCAAATCTCTTCCATTTCCCTCTGTTGACTTGCTGACATGTTTCATCATGAAGTGTGTATAATGGCAGACCTTATATTATGTACCAGTAATTTAAATAACAAATACGTATGATACAAGTTTCTGAAATGGGTAAATTAATCTAGTTAATTTTCTGATTCCTGGGTCAGGTATGATAACAATAACTACCCTGAAGTGACAGAATTTAAGGTAAATGAAGCCCACCCTCTTTCTCCTAAGCATATTCTAACAAAGAGTCCCTGTACAGAATTATTTAGTGCCATTTTTATTTTAATTGTGAATTGTCTCTTGTGTGAAAATGTGTCTTCAAACCACTTCTGAAAAAGAATAGAAAGGGTTCACTCAACTTTGGACCTGGTGAGGTCAACAAACAGACTGACTGACTTGAGCTGGCTGTGAAAACAGCCTTTGATGCCATAGAAGTCAACACATTGCACAGTGATGGGATGACCTGTGTAGTGAACAAAAAGATTAGAGATTGAAGACCAACCTATATGTTTTTCTTGTAGCCTTTATGATGCTCTTAAGCAGCCAAGAAAATGCAAAAGTATTGGCTAAATGCCACTGTGTGTAAAAATACAACATTCATTTGGATGAGTATTGCAACAGTTTAATGTAAACACAAGAAAATTATTAATACATGTGGCTGCAAATTTGTTCATTATGACATTTTCAAGTCAGAGATAGTGAACAGTCATGGCTCTCCAGTTCTCAGGTCATGTCTAGACTAGGAGAGATTTCATAATCAGTGATGCTGTTTTCTGTATGAGTTGGAAGATATTCTGATAAAGATGTGTGATATAAAAATCACCCATCAACCCTGAAAGGAAGCAGCCTTGTGTGCAAGTTCCTTTTCAGCAATTTAACTAGTGGCACCTCTGATGCTGTCTCAAAACACACAGGACACCTGTTTCCATTATGGCAGCTGGGGTTTATGTATATCCACCACAGATAACTTCCAGATTGGACTTGTAACTTTATAAAACAAATCAAAACAAAACATTTAAGTTACATCCTTAAGAAATGCAGACAATTACAGTTTTATTGCCAGAAGGTTCAGAGTTGAAAGAACAGAAGAGGGAAAAAAAAAATACTTGTTTTACTTTTTTAATGGTACAGACTTTATGGGACAGAAATAGAATGTCATGGTTGCCAGTAGTTACAGTTTTGCACTTAATTTTGCTACTTCAAATAAAAAGTGATTAAAAGCACACTGATGTAGAACTTTCTAATGGATCTACAGAGTAAAGCTGCACAGAGAAGGGTTCAGAGTGCTCTCTCTGATGCAAATGCAAGAGGATGGAATGAGTGAGCAGAGGAGGGGGAACACATTGAATGTTGGACTGCATTGGCCTCCTCCTCTTTAATCTGTAACCATGGAGCATCTCCTCTTTTGTTGTTTCCTCTGCTGCTTCTATAAGCTTCCTGCCATAGGGAACCATGCTGGGGGCTCTTCATGCTGCAGCAGCAACAGCATCAAATGTATACACACTGCAGCAGCATCTTTGGGAGAGAGAGGATGGGAGAATTCCTCTACTATCAGTAGTTAGGATTCCCTGTTGGAATGTAGGAGAGTTTCTCCTGCAGTGAATATGGATTTATTTGTACAAAGTGGAAGGCTCCAGGGCAAAGAATCTCATCCCAAATACATCATAACCTTGCAAATAGGCCTGTTGCAGGTTACAAAAAACTTTATGCTCCCAGACTCCAACTAGTAAAGTTATTAAAAAAAAATACATCTCTGTAATCCTAAATGAGGTTATTGTTACACAACATGAAGGGACAGAGATTGTGCTTGGCAGGAACACCACCTTTAAATGGTGGAGTATTTGCCCATAAACAGTTTATTGTTCTGAGAAAGAGGGGAATTTTGTAATACTTGAAATGGTCATATTATTAGTCTGGTTTAACTGCATAGTTGTGGGGAGTCTTTTACATAGGAGAATTTTTACTTAGTAACCTTAACTTACTAAATTCAAGCCCTGTATTTATAGGGCTTGAAAGATCTTTCTGCAATCATAAATTCTGCAGCAGAATACCATGTTATCTTTGTTATATTAGTCATACAAAATCTAACTTGTGTTGTCTTTCCTTATTGACAGAAAAGCAGATTTCCACTTTAGAGATCACATCATCCTCCTTCCTGTGGTAATAATATGAACCAGAAAGTGTTAGTTTTCCTGCTGCCAAATTTTGTTTTTGGAATATTTCTTTTTGGGTTTTTCTGTAAGAGACAAAAACCCCTCACAGGTAAGTAAATAATTTACCAACGGAAAGAATTAAAGTTTTCTAGAGCCAGGAACACCTTTCCTAAATGTGTTAGGAAGTAACTGTGGAGCCCAAGTGATAAACAATACCATGAAAATATCCAAGACCCTGTCACTGTGATAGTTATGGTAGCTATGTATGAGAGGGAGAGCACTACCAAAAAACTGATGACATTAGAAGTGTTAAAGCATCCATCCTGCATAAAGTGTTATTGCTCACAAACAAATGTTTGCTTTCATTTTAACAAACATTTCAGTAAGCAGGATAGTTTATTGCATGTTTGCTATAGTGGAGTCTGGTGAGAGTAAACAAAAAAATGATTTTAGCATGTTCATTAGTTTTTGTATGCAGGGAGATAGATTGAGTTCTGTGACTGCCCCTCCCCCCCAAAAAACCACCAAAACCCCCAAAAACCAAAACATCATCAACAAAAAAAACAAAATAGACTTCTGTAAGTCTATTTCACACTAATGGCTTAAATTTCTTCCTTTGCTGCAGGTGCATTTCCTAATCCCACTGAAGATTGGCTGGCAATTCAAAATGATCGCAAAAGCACACTGGCTTCTTTCTGCCTGAAGAACAACCTCCTTAAATTAAGAACAAAATTGGATTCTCATGTGGGAAACCAACTCTTTGTGGAGCACAAACATAGATTTATCTACTGTGAGGTGCCCAAGGTAGGCTGCTCCAACTGGAAGAGAACTATTTTCCTTCTCCAAGCAGATCTGAATGCAGAAGCTTCTGAAATAGAGCATGACCACATCCACCAAACCTCCCTGATCAAAAAGCTGGTTACTTACCCTCCTGCCATCCAAAAGGAATTTCTTAACAATTACACCAAAGTGATGTTCACCAGACATCCCTTGGAACGGCTGGTTTCAGCTTACAGAGACAAACTTCTGCATTCTGAGCCTTTCTACAGTATCACTGTTGCTAATGAGATCAGGGCAATGTTCAGGAAAAACAAGAATTCTTCTGAAAAAGTAAGTTTCCAGGAGTTTGTCAGTTTCATCATTGCAAAACCACCAAATACTCTTGATATTCACTGGAAGCCAATGTTTCTCCTCTGTGATCCTTGCAACATTCAGTATGATATTCTAGGTAAGTATGAAACTCTTGGGTTAGATTCTGAACATGTTCTGAAGGTCATTGGAGCACCAGAGAACCTGCACTACCCCAGCCTGAAGAGGTATGGTGCAGAGAAACGAACTGATGGTGACATCACCTTGGAGTATCTCAGACAGCTGAACTCTGAACAAATTGAGAAGATCAAAAAATTGTATCAAATGGATTTTTTCTTGTTCAACTATACTATGAAATATGAGGATTATTTTTCCCTGAATCGCTAATGTAGGTTAAACAAGGAGCAGTTTCATTTGTACAAAATGGCCTGAACTTGTCTTCACGTGACAGGTGGGTTTGATGACTGACTGCTGCTGAGATTTTACTGGTGTTTGGAGGCATGGTTTACCAGCCTAAGCATTCTTAGAACAAATCCCTGCCATGATCTGTTGTTCTCTACAGTACTCTACCTGTATGAAATTATTGTCTTCCTGTTGATCATTAGTGGCATATGTTTGCTTCATAAAGACTATTTTATAGATGATAGATTTTGAACTGTTGGTAATAGATGGGGGAAGGATTAAGAATGTTTTTCACAATTCGTATTTTTAGAAAACAATTTTTAAATATGAGTGATTAAAATTTTTTATTAGCAAAAGACCTACAAAGCAATAGATAATCTATTTTAGAGTTAAAGTACTCTTTTTCTACAAGAGCCTCAATCATGAATCCTGTAGGAAAGGAGAAAATAACTTCAAATGATTGAAGCTGCATTATACAGAATTAAATGTCTGATTATATTCCCCTCTGGCAGTGCTTTCAGCACAGCCCTCTAGCCTCATCCTTCAAGCAGTGTAGTTTGCAGCAGTCCAGACAGGCTTTCCCTTGTATCTCTTCAGAATCTTTTAATGAGCCAGTCTGGTGTTTCTGGTGACTTTCCAAACTCTTCACCACCTTTGTGAGCATTAAGGTCTAATTTAAGTGGGATGGTGTGAAAAATGGATGTTTTTTTAGAGAAGTAGTTAGAGGTACCTTCTAAACTGTGGAGCTGGGGTGGTGCAGGATCTAAAATCTCAGTGGAATGGTGACTCTTGTCTGTTCTTCAGAACCACTCAACAGACTGGGCAGTCAGCAGAGTGGGGAAAAGGTTTGGGCTTGCCCCATTTGTGCCTGATGGAACCCATGAGCCCTTGGGACTTACCTGACATGGCATTTATGTGGAGCTGGGTAACCTCAGATAATTCGTGTTCTACCTGCTGATTTCTCACCTCATAGGTTATTGAGTGTAAATAAATTGTAGAATTATGGTGAGGGAGCAAGTAAACATGTGGGAGAAGCAACTCAAACCATTATCCACTCATATTCCTTAGTTCCTTTAGGCCAGTGAGCACAAGTGTTGCCCCCCCACCCCCTTTTTTTTTTTTTAGTCGGTTGCCTGGTCATATTGAAAATTAATTTGTGACCATAGTAATTGTAGCAAGTTTTAGAAACTAATTGGGAGTATTAGCATCACCTTTAGGGGATATCAGTCTCTCAGAAGATAACTTGAAATCATCTCAAATGTACTTAGTTTCTATCAACTGTATCTGCAAATGTGCAAAAGCTGTTCAAAAGTCTTGCATCCAAAATTGGCTCACAGCTTCTCATTACACAGAAAAGGAGAGGACAAAACAACTTAATCCCACTGCAGCTACCAAGCTCTATAGCAGTTTCTGCCAGCAGCAGAAGAGGGCAAAGAAGACTGGGAAAAATGGATGCAATAGGATCTGAGTCATGAGGGTTGTGAAGAGAGCTCCCAATGCAGGGAGTGGGATGCAGGGGTGGTCCCCTCCAGAGGAAAGATGCAGAGATATATTGGATGGACATCAGCTGGAGACACTGATGAGACCATGGTGACAGAAGGAGGCAAAGGAAGCAGCTCTCTGCATCCCTTCTTGACAGCAGATGGTACACAAAGTCAGGACTACTGTTCAGTACATCTGGCAGCTCTTGCATGGATGACTGTTCTGTAAATGGGGCAGCTTTGGCACAGGGAGAGATCTAAAGTGAGAAGACCAAGGAAGAACAGCAAAACAATTTTAAAATAAAAATAGCTTGTGATTGTATGTGGACTGATTCATGGTTCTGGATCTCACCCTCACCACCACCATATTTGGTGTCCCCACAGTCCTACCTACTATCCCCTGGCACTGAAGTGCTCATGCTACCCTGGCAACCCTATAGATCACAAAGATTTTCTTTACCTTTTAATGCAGGAAATCACTCAAAGCTAAGGCTATGCAAAGGGATGCAGTTTTTTTCTCTCTTCTGAATCAGAGCTATCTCCAACTACATGCTGCTTCTCCTTTGCCAGATCATGTAGAGGAGGAGGGATTTTTTTCATGACTTGCTTCTATGTTGATAGATCACCCCAGAGCTATAAGTTTCATCAAAGATAGTTTAACTTTCTGGCACCATCAGTGAGCCTAGAAAAATTCTGAAGAAATGATACTGACAGAGTTTCCTATGTGTCTTAGCTATCAGCACTCCAGTGTTAACACTCCTCTTGGTTCCTTGCTGTTTGATATGAGTAGTTTTTGATTCTTTTTTTCCTCTTTCACACAGGATCACACATTCTTTCACCACTGAAAGAATGGCTAATTAATTTCTCACAAGCACTAGTCAGTAGCAGAAGGTTACCTACTGATGCAGAAAACATCTCTGTAACTATTCTCAATGGACTTTCAGATTTGACATTTGCCTGTAGGAAACTGTAAGTAGCACATTGCCTGGAAACATTGGCTTCTGTAATACTGTTCAGGTGGTGTGAGCCTTAGCAAAAAAACCTACAGAGGCTGTGTGTGTATGTGTGCATATGTAACAGTGGTTTTGGGAAGCAGTGTCATACAACAAGTGTGTAAGCTGTGCATTCCCAGTGCTAACAAAATGATAATAATGGGTTTGTAACTGTTGGAAAATACAAAAAATGGACATTACACATAAATGATCTTGTAACATTCCCCTGTAGGCATCTTTTAATACTCAACCCAATTTACTGCATTTCCATTTCTGTGGGCTTCAGAATACTTCCTAATGCATCCCCCCCACCCAAGAGCTGCTGTGCAGTGGTGCAGGAGTACACGAGAGCTCTGCAATAGATTTCACAGATAAGGAAAACAGTGGCAACTTACCATGGGATGTAAAAAGCTTTCACAGCTTGTGAAGGTGGGCATGGAAGTTGTCCTGGTTTTGGCTGCAGTACAGTTAATTTTCTTCCTAGTAGCTGGTACAGTGCTTTGGATTAGTATGAGAACCATGTTGAAAACACACTGTTGTTTTATTTGCTGCTGTCACTAGTCAAGGACTTTTTATCTTCTAATGCCCTACCAGCAAGAAGCTGGGAGGGGGCACAGCCAGGACAGCTGACCCAAATTGGCCAAAGGGTCCATACCATAGGACATCATGCTCAGTATATACACTGGGGGGAGTTGGCCAGGGGGTGCCACTGTGCATCACTTGTTTCATATATTCTGTTATTGTTGTTGTTACTATCTTATTCTTCCTTTTCTGTCCTATTAAACTATCTTTATCTCAACCCATGAGGGGTTTTTTTTGTTTTCTTGGGTTTTTTCAGTTCTCTCCCCCATCCCAGTAGCAGAGGAGTGAGAAAATGGCTGTGTTGTTTTAGCTGCCTGCTGGGTTAAACCCTAACAAAAGTTTGGGCTGATCTCAAAAAATGAGTCTGCAGGGGAAAATGGCAAGGTCTTTAGTACTTGAATTGAGTTGGCTGTATTTTTTAGTGATAGCTGCCAAGAGGCAATGCTTGAGGAAAACTCTGGTCTATAGTATTTCCTAATGTGTGAGCAACTGCCCATTGCCCAGAGCTGAGTGGGAAATGTTCCACTTTGTCTATTCCCTAGGTGACTCCCAGGGGATATTCCACTGGACACCACTGCAGGTTCACTTATGGAATGTGTCATGGTTTGAGAGGGCACAGGATAATTTTATGGGATCAATACAAGGACATAGAGAGATGGCATTGTTTAGCACCCCAAGGGCTCCAGGGGGCAGATCAGAGGGATCAGTGTTCCCTCCTATTTCCTCCCATACCCTATAAAAGCCAGGATGGTGGAAAACTCCATCCCTTCTTCCTTCCTTGTGCCCTTCTCTTAAATGTCCTGGAGAGAGGCTTCTGCTCTTTGTCTTCATCCCTACCTTCATCTCTCCAAGTCCTCTGCAGGATCCAACTCCATCAGTTGCTGGGAATATCTCTGGACCCTTTTCCTGAGTTGAGTCTGCCACAAGGGACTGTCAGACACTCATATCAGTCACCACTGAAACCAGGTTTTATATATATATTTATGTTTTTCATTATTATTATCATATTAATTATTATCTATTTGTTCATCCTCCTTAATAACATGTTTAGAAAAGAGACTCAATGCTGTACCATCAAATCACAACAGAGGCCACATGGGCAGCAATAAATACAAAGCAATTTGGCTCAGCTTTGGTACCTTAATATAAAGCTGTCTCACTGGACTGCCAGAGAATTGAAAGAATTTGCAAATACTCAGGAGTGTTCCATGCTGGAGAAAAGGTGGAGCTAAGCAGGGAAAGGAAGAGAAACAATATCTTGGCAGAGTTAAGCTCACAGCCTTCCTACAGATGTATCTATCAGCAGAGAGGAGATAAAAGAGAATTTTCCCATTCTCATGGTTATGCACACACACATCCCTTCAGGATAGGTATCTACAAACCTGACATCATATTTTCTTCATGGAGGTGTTGCAGATCAGATAGCTGATCAGTGGATGTCAAGCAGTGGAGACCATGTCACCAGTTGTTTCTTGAAGCAGACATTTCCTCCACTTGAAAGTGATGGTTCTGTCCAGAAGCAGTACTAATTTCTCACAGGTTTTGATGTGAGTCTTAGTGGGTAGACTGTGATTAGAGGGTTTTTTTTGTTCAGAAAACTTTCCAAAGCAGGACAAGTGTGAACAGAATAAAAGGTGTCTATAGATACAGAACATCATGAGCAATGAAACTTGGAGAATTCACTGCTCCACAAAAGTATCCTCTGACCAAGGGGAAGAAGAGGAAACACCACCTCTGCGAGTCATTGTGCTTCAAATGGACTGCTCAGCTAGAAGGTGATTCTGTTTCTGCATTCAGACTAATATGCCAAAAGCTTTTAGCTCTATAATCTCCAGTTTTCTTGGTTTGTCTGTCAAAGAAAAGGAAAAATGAAACTGGAAAGAAAAAGACACTACTGCCCTGTTATTGTGATGTAGGCCTGGCATGATTTCTCCCTGTCACATCACTTCTCATATCTCTTCCTTCCAGAATTATATTCTAAGTCATGCTTTAGTATAAAACAGAAGTTATTAAATTATAAAACTTAAATGAATATAAACCAAATAAAATGGAAACAGCCAGGCAATTTACCTGTCAGAAGTGTCTGAAATTTCAGGAAGTCCTCTTGGAAGTTTTGACTGGGTATGGAATGTGTACAGGTGTGCAGTTACAATGCTGCTTCAGGTAAGAACTGTTTTTAAAGAAGAAGTCAAGTGATATAAATCTCAGTCAATATACTGAGACAAAAATTCCAGTGAAAATGAGTGACTCATCACAGGGTCAGGTCTGTGAAAAGGAATTGGCTTAAGACTGTTTCAGCACTACCCAGGGATGCCTCATCTTTGCTCACAACTACTAGAAAACATTTTGTTTATACACCCAGGTTCCATCTTGTAGCTTTTCCCAAAGTGTAACAAAGCTTAGCAAGATGAAAGGGCTTTCTCAGGAAGTCTCATCATCCCATTTCATCATCCCACCCTGTAGAGACATTTTTAATGATATTAAACAGCATTTGTGTTGTCCCACCACAGGTACAACAGTTCAGCCATTGCTGGAGCTCAGAGCAGAACTTAGCACAAGTATCCCCAGCTAGGCAGGCATATTGCAGTTTATATTTCTATGATCTAGCAGAAGTATGGGGAAAGATTTTAACCTACAAATCTATGACTTATATCCTGACTCCCACTTCACTTGGTTGCATTGTCTCCCCTTTATTCCCAGATCCTTTCTTCAGTCTTAATCTGAACTTCATGTATGGACTCCTGCCCAGTTCCCACAGTTAGGGGCCAGCAAACAGGTGCTGCAGATGCTGACTTATTCAGGCACAGGTTGTTGCCAGGTGTATCTTGCTGGATGTGTTGCAACTATTGAAAGAAGGCTTGCTCTGTGAGAAAGTTGTTCAGGCATCTGCTCCACGAGTGAGGTATTACTGCAAGGTGAGATGTGAATACATAGCCAAGGATGTTTTGAAGGCATTTCTCCCCCTAAAAATAAACTCTTCCACAATTCAGACAGGTTCAAGGTGTGAGAGAGAAAACTAATTTTTGGAACATTGGCATCAAGTCTCAGAGGCCCCTGTTATTTATAAACCAAATTAGATAGGAAACCCTCTCTCAAGAGGGGCCATTGCTCTCTGCAGGGTTATATATTGTTTACTCCCAGAGATGAGTTAATCTCTGGCACCCAGGGATGCCTACCTGGTAAAGGAGCCCCCTGAGACTTCCAGCTTTTGATAAGCATGGTAAAGTAGAATGATGAAAATGGGAGAACATCCACCTGACATCTAAATGTTAAACTAATTTTGGGTTCCTCTTTTTCCAGAAAGACAGCACAGGTAAGAAGGTAAGAAACAGAAACATGGGGAAAATCAGTCAAATTAATATGAACAAATTCTTACCCTGAAGATTTTTTGTATTCAGTGACTGATTTGTATATTTTTTGTTCATGTTTATTAGGTTCTTATCTGGAAGACAGATAATGGCTTTGGCTTTTTTGGGGTCTTGCTGCACAGCAACTATTGCTACACTAGAGGCCCTTAGGTTTGGTAATTAAAACAAAGGGCCACTTTTATTTGTAGTAATATTCATGTCAGAATTTGGATTTGTTCCCTAAGTTCCTGTTTGCTGTGGTTTATGTGCTGTGGGTCTCCCAGGAGTGCCCTGTCTCACTGCTGTATGTTAAGAATTTGTTCCAGCCTCTGCCAAGACTTCATTTTACTCGGGTTTTGTTTGTATCTGAAACTGATTTGGCCTCCACAGTCTGCACACTGGAGGTTTAGGAGTTGATGAGAATATTTAGTCACTCTAAAATTGCAATAATATACATACAAATAGCTCTGAAATAGTTGTTTTAGCACTTATTTCATATGTAAAATGTTCTATAAATTATTCATATTAATTTCAGTCTTCTGGTCTTAGTAAAGACCATGGACTGCAATTCCTGTTTGCTTTGCTTTATTTTTTTCCTAATTTGTGTTCCAGTAAACCTTGGATTTTATGAGGTTAGAATATTTTTTCTGTGTTTCATGGCAGCACACTTTAAGGCAAAGTTGTAATCAGGCCTTCCTAGAAGGGCCCATAACATGGGCACACACACCACCCTCCAGTAACAATTAAAATTTGTATTTATTGTTGAAGGAGAAGGCATTTCTGTTGCTTATAATGATCTTGTATTCGAAGGCTAAAATGTATAAACAAGTCAGTACATCAGTTAATATTTCCTGCTCTCTCTCAGGATAAGGCATAGAAGATGTGTGCATCTCCATCTGAAAGGAATAAAAAAAAAAAAAAAGCGCTGTTCAATTATTTGTAATGTTTTCCAGAGCTGTACTGCTTCGTGTTCCTGTCTGGCTATAGAGACTTCCACAGTGCATTTCTCCAGTGTGGGAGGCTCATGAACTCTGAAAAGCACTGCAAGGGATGCATTAACAAACTGGTTTGGATGCTTACACAGCATTACCTCAACCTATCAGAGGAATTAGCATAGCTTGTGCTACAGCTCCATATGTAGTTCAGTTAGCATCTGAACTGAGGCTAAAGAGGGCTCTAGATGAAAACTTTTCACTACCAGGGTTAATGGTCTAGTCTAAAAAAAAAGGTAGGATTTGGTCCATATGGCTGTTGAGTTTTGGAAAAATCACAGTACTTTATCTGTGGGGCAGATGTATCCTGAGCACAGTGACCAGGAAGGATGCTATGAGCTCAGGGTCTCCAGACTAGCCTGGAGATTTCAAGTGGCCATAGCAGGGGAAAATACAGATCTTGGGAAGTGCCACAACAATAATTTAATTATCTTTGAGAATATAGTAATGAATAGATGAGGGATTAGAAGAATTGTACTTCTGACATTTAGCACTTACCTACTAAATATAGCAATGGTGTTTTCCTCTCCTGGAGAAATGAGGAGCTAGGAAAAGTCTCCACAGCACCTTGTACCTGGAAGAGAACTGGGAAGTCCAGGTTCTGTTCTCTCATTGAATTGCACAAGAACCTTTAGGACACCAGTGAGAGCAAGAGACTAATTGGAACAAGAAGGCTGGGGGCTGCAGGCCACCACTGATGGACTTGGAAGTGAGCCCAATCACAACAGACACTGGTTCATCAAATTCTGCCCTATAATTAAGCTTACATTCCTCTGACCTACCCCTGTCAAAAGGCCTGGGATGTGAAATCCACTGTACTTCACCTTTTCTAGAAATGTTTTTGGTGGAATTCCTGCAAGTGTTGAAATTAGCAGTCAGAGCTTTTCCACTGATATGTGTAAACATTAATTCCTCTGCAAAGAATTATCCTAGACATCTTAGGAAATGAATTTGAAGGGATCCTCAAGAGCCTGTCCCAGGATATGTGACCTCTCATTGCCTGCCTCATGGAACCAGAATACCAGCTCCCTTCTAAACCTCCTGATTTTAACTCAGGCCCCTGCCCACACCTCCAGCTGCTGCCTGCAACTGGCTGACAAAGCTCTTTATCAGTTTAGCAACCCATTCTTCCCAGGCTCTGCACAATGGTTATGTTTTGTGGAACTTCTGTTCATCTTTGCTGTTCTCCCTTTGAATTCTCTCCAGTTCCAGGTGATCTTCACCACTCCTGGGGTAGGATGCCCAAAGCTGAGTGCAGTCCTGTGACTTTAAAACTATTGCATAGGCTGAAAGCATGAACTCAAGTATGTCACACTTCATTCCCATGTGTGCTGTGAACTCAGTGTTACCCTGCTACTAGGGCATCACCTCTTGTGTTTTTAAGACTGAATCATGATACTGCATCCAAGCATGCCAGGATGAGAGATGTGGATTCTAACCCAAGCTTTTGAACCTGGACTTGTTCCAACAATCCAGCCTCATAAGATCAGACTTTTAGACTTTTGGTTTTTGGTTTTGGTTCTGGTTTTCTCGTGTTTCAGATAGCACCCTCGGAAATTAGGCAGATTTAAAGGCAATAACCAATTATTCATCCAAGTTCATACGGGGCCATCTGGTGGTGAAATGTGAGCTGGGCAAGAGGAGGTTACCCGGAGAGAGGTGTTTGGTGGCTACTTCTGTTTCAGGTCCTCTTTAGACCTGAGGTCTTGGATCTCAGAACCCTCATGCTTATTCTTTCCACCTCCACCCTCCTCCCGATTCCCCCTTCTTCACTAAGTTTCAACTTGGCCACTAGTAGCCTTTTTGTCCCACTTGTTTGCTCATCAATTTATCACAAGCATTCCTCCCAAACTTGCTAAGTTTTGAGGACTGTCCAGCCTCAGACACTGGGAAGTACCTTGTGCTGCTCCAGCAAGAACTTCTTGTTTTTGTGAAACACACTTTTGTTCTCTTTTGTGTGCTTTGATTTCTCTCTGTCATTGTTTCAGGGACACATTTATGCATTCACACTCTTTGAATCTCTCCTTATGACTGATCTTCATGTGACAGTCTGAAAAAAAGGCATTGTGCTTGAACATCTAAGCTGCTACTGGGCATTTTCAGTGTAAACTACCTTTGTAATTAGTCTCAGACAGAATTCTGCCAGTGTATTTACAAGATGAAATATGCAGCTAACATTGTTTCCCAGGAATCCATGTGTATGTATATCGAAGGGAAAATATTTTCATGAAAATGACCAAAACCTGCCAACAATGGAAATGCAGTTCCTAAAATGAAAAACAAATCCAGCAAACAAATCCCTAGACAATTCATATCAGACTCCCTGTATCACCTCAGCCCAGTGTTTCCATTTCAGAAGGTGATTATGTCCTCATGAAGCTATTTCTCAGATTCCTTGGCCAATGGTTTGATAACATTATGTCACAGTTTAGGCCCAGCTGGTACCAACCGGGCCTCTGCTCGCTCACCCCCATCCCCACCATGGGAGAGGGAGAAGAAAATCCACCTTAGGGTTTGTTAATTGAGACAAGAATAGGGAGGTTTGCATTCCCCAATTATGGTAACAGGCAAAGACAGACAGGTTCAACTTGGGAAGAAAAAAAAAAAACAATTTAATCTACAAGGGGAAAGAGAAAACACAGTCAGACCTTAAAACCTTCCCCGGGTCGCTTCACCGCCACCTCCCCTCAGGGCACAGGGGACACAGGGGGGTTCAGGCTCAGTTCCCCACACGCTGTTTCTGCCGCTTTTCCTCCTCAGGGGAGGACTCCTCACGTTCTTCCCCTGCTCCAAGGCGGGGTCCCTCTGAGAGGACAGAGTCCTTCAGGAACCCCTGGGACATGAGTCCCTCCCATGGGCTGCAGTCCCTCAGGAACTGCTCCATCCCGGGCTGCCCACAGAGTCACGGCTGCTGTGGGAACAGTCACCTCCCCTGCCACGGGCTCCTCCATGGCTGCAGCTCCACATCCGCCCCTCTCTGCCATCCTGCACAGGCTGCAGCTCCACATCTGCCCATCTGTGACCCTTCAGGGGCCACAAATCCACATTTACCCCACTGTGCTCCTTCAGGGACTGCTCCACCCGGCTCCTCCATGGCTGCAGGGGCACAGCTGCCACCTCATAGAATCATAGAATGGGCTGGGTTGGAAGGGACCTCAGAGATCATCAAGTCCAACCCTTGATCCACTACCCCTGTGGTTCCCAGCCCATGGCACTGAGTGCCACATCCAGGCTCTTTTTAAATATCTCCAGGGATGGAGAATCCACTACTTCCCTGGGCAGCCCATTCCAATGTCTGATCACCCTCTCCATAAAGAAATTCTTTCTAATATCCAACCTAAACCTCCCCTGGCACAACTTGAGACCATGCCCTCTTGTCTTGCTGATAGCTGCCTGGGAAAAGAGCCCAACCCCCCCTGGCTCCAGCCTCCTTTCAGGGAGTTGTAGAGAGCGATGAGGTCTCCCCTGAGCCTCCTCTTCTCCAGGCTGAACACCCCCAGCTCCCTCAGCCTCTCCTCACAGGACTTGTGCTGGATCCCTTCCCCAGCCTGGTTGCCCTCCTTTGGACCTGCTCCAGGACCTCAATCTCCTTCCTGAACTGAGGGGCCCAGAACTGGACACAGGACTCGAGCTGTGGCCTCACCAGGGCTGAGTACAGGGGCAGAATCCCTTCCCTGGACCTGCTGGCCACGCTGTTCCTGATCCAGGCCAGGATGCCATTGGCCTTCTTGGCCACCTGGGCACACTGCTGGCTCCTGTTCAGCTTCCTGTCAATCCAGACTCCCAGGTCCCTCTCTGCCTGGCTGCTCTCAGCCACTCTGTGCCCAGCCTGGAGCTCCCCATGGGGTTGTTGTGGCCAAAGTGCAGGACCCGGCACTTGGCCGTGTTGAACCTCATCCCATTGGAATCAGCCCAACTCTCCAGTCTGTCCAGGTCCCTCTGCAGAGCCCTCCTGCCTTCCAGCTGAAATCTTAACATAATCTCACTTTTTTTGGAGGCATCACCGGTAGTTCTGAGGGGTCACGGATGCCAACCGAGCCCCCCCCCCCTCGGTGCGAGGGCGGACGCGGTGCTGAGCTGTCCGCGGTGCTGAACCCCGCACGCAGCCCCCGCCCCGCACGCAGCCCCCGCCCCGCACGCAGTTTCCCGGGAGGGAGGGAGGGGATGAGGGAGGGGGCAGCGCTTCCTGCTCCAGCACTTCCCACTTGAAAGAGTCTGCAGGTGACAGGGAGTGAAGAACCCTTTGAAGACAGCAACAAGAAGCAGGTACTTGTGTTAGTGCAAATTTTGTGCCTGCGACATCGTAAGTGTGTGTGTAAGTACTTCTCACGGGCAAATAGGAAAAACAACAAACCCCAAAAAACAACACCATGGAGACATTTATTTTTATGGAACAAGCACAAAAAAAACCCAGGTAAAATGTTTCCAGAATATTTTTGAAAGTTGATTTAATTTTAGTTTTCTTCCAACTTGTATTTGATTTGTAGAATTGTTATTCTGTCGTGTAGTTCTATTTTTATCCTATATTGCAATTGATCCAAGAGGACAAATAATCTGGAACAGTGGAAGTTCCACCTCAACATGAGGAAAAACTTTAAGGGTAACAGAGCCCTGGAACAGGCTCCCCAGAAGGGTTGTGGAGTCTCCTTCTCTGAAGACTTTCAAGACCCATCTGGATGCATTTCTGAGTGACCTGCCCTAGTCTTGGTCCTGCTCTGGCAGGGGTGTTGGACTCAATGATCTTCAGAGGTCCCTTCCAAGCCCTGATATTCTGTGATTCTCTGATCATTAATATCACTAGAGTGAGCCTATGACTTCTGGATGTATTTGGTTTTTAATGCATTACTGTCAAATGAACTGGCAAAGCAAACTGTGTGGACAAGGAAATCTTTAATGTACTAAACCCTGAGTTCCTGCCCCCATCCCACCTATTAAAGTGTTTAGTAAAAAGTTTTAAGAGTTTTCCAGAGATTTTCCGTCCTGAAAAGGGAAATCAAAACCTGTGACTGCTGGGATATAAACTTTTGACCACATTTGTGTAGCCTTCACTAAAAAGAAAATTTCAATTCAGCTAATATGCCAGCTTCATTTTGTAATAGATACAGCAAGTGATTCTTTCTATGCAAAACATTAGATTCTGCTTTAATCTTAGTTAAAATCTAAACTAGCTATTTCAGACTTTCAGTTTTACCTATAGTCTGAGTTTTTTAAAAAAATAATTTATACTTTTCAATGTGTTAAAATGGGAGTAGTGTCTTGCTGAGATACCTTTTAATCAATTCTGACATGGAACAATAATGATTAGTTTTTTAAGTAAACCCCTGGGTTGCAAGTTGAATGAATATAATTAAAATTCTAGAAACAGTCTCCCTACATACCCAATGAGACATATCCTGCTCTTCTTTACACTATTATAAACCAGGAGTAAATCCACAGAACTTAATGGGAGCATTCCTGTAAGCAAAGGCAAATATGTCCTGATGTTTTGAGGTGGCTGTAATTGGCTAGTCAAAACAGCAATTGTGCATACTGAAGTGTAAAGGTAATAAGTAGTTTCACTTGAGTAATTACCTTTAAATCAAATCTTCATACTGACAGTCTCACAGTCAGCTCACAGGGAACTGAGAAACATGGTTGTTAGGGTGAAGTGTTACCTGTAATAATCTCTAACACATGACAGCAAAACTTCCTCTAATTTCATTACATTTTGGAGTGGATTTTCTGCTAACTTGACAGCTGTGGAAGATAAATCTTTTATTTAAGCTAGGAACAGGCAAAACACAAGCATAAACCATGACAGCATCTCTTCTGCAAAGCTGCAGCCACTCTGAGGAGGGAGCACACAATTCACATGTCAAAATAGCAATCAGCAATACTGCTTCCTCACTGCTCCTTTCAGCATATGCTTCCTGGCTTGGAATTGCACACCTGGGCACCTTTTTCCATCCCCATTTCATTCTGTTCCCTGGATGTGTTGGCCTCCAGGCCAGCAGTAAGAGTGCTAGGGAGACAAGTAGTGCTAACAGGCTGAGGGAAGTGGGAAAGAAAGGCCTTATGCTTCCTCTTTCATAACTGTCTGCAGCATGAGCTATGGGGGGAAATGGTTTTTCTTCTCAGGTGTTTTCCATTCAGTTGTGGCCTCCCCTCTCTTCACCTCTTGTGTAGTTCTTAATTCCCCATAGTACTTCCCTATAGGGTCGCCCTGTGCTCTGTGTATCAGCAGGCTGCTGTGAGGCATTTTGGCAGCAGGGGGGTTGTGTACATTCTTTCTTTCCCCTGGCCCATCCTTATGTCTTTTCCCACTCTTATGGTTGTCACCTTGTGATCTCAAACACTTGTAATGTATTTTCCCAGGGAGCAGTGACATTTGGCTATGCTCGAGATATATTTCCTACCCCACTGGCTTTCTCTCTTGCAACTGAGCATATGAGGAAGCTAAACAGTTTTAGGTACTTCAGTTCAGGTATGTGATTTGGAAATGTAATTTTCATTCCAGACAGGAGGGGACCTGCATCATTTATTGTCTGTTTCCTGCTGGTTCATCTGGTCCATACACTGAGATCTATACCCATGCTCACTTCCACCAATATACTACATCTCCCTCTTAGTTTAGGATCTGTTCAAATCCCAGAACCTCCTGCTCAGTCAACTCTCACATCCTTGGACTCTGCATCCAAGTTTATACCAGTGTTTCAACCAAACAGCATCTTTCCTCTGTTTACCCAGCAGCTTTGGATTACCCTTTCAGGTCACCAACTTTCTAAAGACTGTGGGATACTCAGGAGTAATACTAAGGGCTACTAGCAGCTGAGCTGATGGAAGGGATGGAATAGAAAAAGTGACTTCTGCATGTGCTGATCCACAGTTTCTGGGCCAGGGAGTAAGGGCAAGGGAGAGCTGAAGCATTGTTTGTGTCATTTCATATCATAGTAATCTATCCACAGTATGATTTTAAAGACCGCTGCCTGAGCTGCAGCAATTCTGCTTCTTAGGTAAAAGGGGATTCTAAATCCTTTTACAATTGGCGTTCATTAAGCAGATGTCCAGAGTTTATATCAAAAGTCTCCAAGCCTTGCACAGAGGAATTTGGAAAATAGCCTACAAATATTAATCTGAAAAACAAAGAGCTCCCATTTATTGAAGCAATTGCTTTCATGTCATATAACCTAGGTTTAAAACCTCATTCTCCTCTTTCATGTAGTAGCTACGCACTTGTATAATTTCATCTGGTCATGATACGATAAAAAGAGGATGTGACTGTAACCTGTGACTGTGATATGCTCACTTAAACTTGCAAGCAGCAAAGGCAGCACCTAAAACAACCACCCAGGCAGGGGTCCCAGCCTGCTTGAGGTTGGTAACTGGTTGATGAAGCTGCCAACCTGCCCTCTCTGCACTCTCCCGCTGCTCCCACCTCCTCTGTGCCAAGGAGCAACAGGTCTGCAGGGCTGCAGGCTGGGCACAGAGTGGCTGAGAGCAGCCAGGCAGAGAGGGACCTGGGAGTCTGGATTGACAGGAAGCTGAACAGGAGCCAGCAGTGTGCCCAGGTGGCCAAGAAGGCCAATGGCATCCTGGCCTGGATCAGGAAGAGCGTGGCCAGCAGGTCCAGGGAAGTGATTCTGCCCCTGTACTCAGCCCTGGTGAGGCCACAGCTCGAGTCCTGTGTCCAGTTCTGGGCCCCTCAGTTCAGGAAGGAGATTGAGGTCCTGGAGCAGGTCCAAAGGAGGGCAACCAGGCTGGTGAAGGGATCCAGCACAAGTCCTGTGAGGAGAGGCTGAGGGAGCTGGGGGTGTTCAGCCTGGAGAAGAGGAGGCTCAGGGGAGACCTCATCGCTCTCTACAACTCCCTGAAAGGAGGCTGGAGCCAGGGGGGGTTGGGCTCTTTTCCCAGGCAACTATCAGCAAGACAAGAGGGCATGGTCTCAAGTTGTGCCAGGGGAGGTTTAGGTTGGATATTAGAAAGAATTTCTTCACGGAGAGGGTGATTAGGCATTGGGATGGGCTGCCCAGCGTGGTGATGGATTCTCCGTCCCTGGAGATATTTAAAAAGAGCCTGGATGTGGCACTCAGTGCCATGGGCTGGGAACCGCAGGGGTAGTGGATCAAGGGTTGGACTTGATGATCTCTGAGGTCCCTTCCAACCCAGCCCATTCTATGATTCTCTGAAAGGCAGCCCCCCCATGGCCTCTCTTTTCCACTTTCCAGGTGGAGCTGTGATCTTCATTTCAGCCACAGGGGGGAACCTCAGGCTTAGTCATGAAAGGCCTGAGGGCGAAGGGAGACCTCCCCTCAGGCCCATATGCCTTTCTTCAAGATATATTTTTTCTCAGAAAAAGGCCCCTCCTATTCGAAAAGGTAACATCTTTTTTTTCTCCCTCAGTTATATCCTGAAGGACTTATTATAACTTCATGTAAAATTTATCTTTTTTTGTTTCTGTTATGTCCAAGAGAGACATATGAATCACAAATCTCAATTACTCTTCAGGTCTTCTTAAGTCATCCTCAGTTCAGGTTGGAACTGAAGTGTTTCCCAGCTGTCACACTCTTAAGCCCTCTGTGAAGTCTCATGAGGGCAATGAATTATTTCATCTGCAGTAAGCAGGCCAAGTTAAACCCAAGGTCCCCCCTCTAGATCATAATTAAACTGTTGTCCATGTGAAATCTTTCACATCTGTTAGAAGTGTTCAGAAAATCCTCTTGTTTTCAAGTCTTAGAAACGCTATGGGAACGCAAAGTAAAAGAAAATAAAAATAAGCAATATGTGAATGGTAACAGTGTTTAGAATGGGATTTCATGGAAATGAATTTTTTTTTCCAATATAAATAAAGCCGTAAAATTCTTTTTATAGCAGGAGTGTGTGAAATGTGAAACCCTGGCAGTGAGAAGCAGTACCGATATGAATCAGAATGACTATGAAAAACAAAACTTTTTTTTCCCCAGAGATGTGAATGTGATCTAGCAGTGACAGTAGCAAAGAGCAAACCTGAAGTACCCATTTCTGCCCCTGACTCACTCCATGTCTGAAATAAACTCACTGTCTATACATCTGTTCAAACACGGACATACATATCTGTATTTTATCTGATCCAGCTCCTGCCAAGCGTCATTAATGGTTGCTGACAGCCCTTTTCTGTCAGGAATGCAGAATTTCACAAGTGGAAAATACAAGTCATTACTACTTAGCCAGGACGTCAGCACCACTCCTTTTGTTAAAACACCTAAAAGCAAACATGGTGATACCAGACTGACTGGAGTATCTCTTTATTCTCCTGGTAGTGTTGAAAAAATTCTGAGTTAAATCTTGCACAAACTTCAGAAGTCAGTAGCTCTCTAAAGCTGATGAATGCTATAAAAGCAGTCAGCTAATCTTGCCAACCCACCACCACTAACCGACATTAACCAACATTTTTTAAATCTTATGCTTGTATTAGTTTATTTAATGAAATGTATCGCACAGATTTTTTTTTCTATTTTCATTAGTTGAAACTAAGATCTTTAAAATCATACTTTATATCTGAACTGTTAACTAATCTTACCCCTTGTGAAGTGAGCTAGTGGTCTCAAAACCATTGCTAAAGTTACAGTTTCTTAAGTAAAGAAAACTTTTAAATAAGGTTTCCTAATCACACAACACATATCATCTTGTAATTGCAGAATCACAGAGCAACAGCTGAGAGAGGCTGGAAACAGCACTGTCCCTCTGTGTGCAGGAAGGCTTCCTGAAGGGTTCCCCTCTAGCCTGTCAAAGCTCCCACTTAACCTCTCTCCTGTGAATAACCTCTTTTTCTATCTTGTCTGCAGATCAAAACTGCTACAGCTACATAAATGAGTTAACTGGGTCTAGCCTGTGTGCGTAGAGTCTTGAATACCTGTTTAAAACTGGCCTCTGTGTTTTGTGCTGTTCTCTATACACTTACCACAGTGAGTCTTCATATAAAGCCATCAATTATAAAATCATGCTTTTGTTTTAAACTATTATGACTTTAGGTATGCATTAAGCCTACTGAGTCTTCATATTTTGAGACTGCCTTTCTGCACTACAAAATTTGAAACTAATGACAAAGTTGATCATAAAAGCAATGAGTCTATCTTCTTCTAGGAAGAGCTTACACCTGTTCTAGTCTACCACCAAGGCATGGGCTTTGGTATTCTCTCTGTTGGTGAAAAGCACTGCCAACCATTTCCTTCGGAACTTTACTGCTACTGTTTTTATGTAATTTGGGGGTAGCTGTCACCCCTCCCACTCTCATGACATGCATCTTGGCAGCTCCTTGGAAGAACTCCCACAACTGCTTATACAGAAAGAATCCAGCACAAGACTCGGTCATTTAAGATGGAAATTCAGATTGTACAAATGCCTGTCTAGGCACAATTTTTTCTTTATTTTATTTTAATTCTAGAAAAGCATCTAAAGACACCTGAATTTTTTGTTTTTGAAGTTGCCGAGTTGCCTTCCTGTCTGTCCCTGGGCATTTTCCAGCTGCAGGCTTTGTGAGCAGCCAGGCAGGTGCTGCTGCTGTCTGACAGTGCCTGTTGAAAAGGACTTTTCCAAAGGCTACCTGCAAGATCAAGCTGTTAAAGTCAGCTGTAACCGAATAGTCCGAACAAATCAAGGCAGATTAACAAATTATTTATAGTATCGTGGGACTAAGCAATCCCTGCTGCGGCTTGGGCTGTGCTGCATTATGTGTTGAGGGAGCACAGCCCCTTTTGCAAGGAGCTCACAGCCCAAGTACCAGGCAAGAGGCAACAGATGGTGAGAGACAGATGGGAGAGTACAAGGGAACAATGAGATAAATGAGCAAAAAACTACGTTGAAGACTTTAGCATTTGGTTTCAAAATTATTAATTTTACTAATCACCTCAGCTGATGTAACCGTACCGTAGGACACCTTTGCTGTTCCAGAGGTCTTAATAGCTCCAGTTACAACACATGCTTCAGCCCAGCACGGGTTACATTTAAGGTAAAGAGTGGGAGTTAAGCAGGCAAAAAGTACCGAGGTGGGAGCTGTTATTTGCTGAAATCCGTTCCGTAAGGGGGGCTGGGGTATCTCGGCAACCAAAGGCTTAAGGCAACTTGATTAAGCACAGCACAGTAAGCAAAGCGCTGACGGATGGAAAATTCAGGCAGAGGTTCTGCCCTGCAGCCTCTGTGACTCGCAGGCGAACCTGTTCGCAAGCCTCCGGAGCCTGTTACACGCCAGACGTGAAACCTTGCCAGCCCGCTCGGTGGGAACCTCCCGTGTTCCACAGGCAAGGAGCGCGGCCCAGGCGGCGCGGCGGGCGGCACAGCCGCTTCCCCGGGGCTGGCTCGTTAAATGGGGAGCCCACGCAGTGCGGCCCCGTCCCTGCGGGTTGGGGACAACTCCAGCCCCCCGCGGGAAGAGCTGAGCCACCCCCGGGGATGCCGAGGGCCGGCGAATGAAAGCCCTGGTACCGAGGCCAGGCAGATGCCGTAGGGGCCGGGCCGTGGGTTGAGGGACGCCCGCCCGCGGCGGGTGGGGAGTGTCACAAACCGATCCCGAACCGCCACGGAGAGGCCTGAGGGAGCTGGGAGCTTGGGGAGGGTGTCAAAAGCTGCCTGCTCCCAGTCCCAGCTGGTAGGGAACTCGAGGGGGCAGCGCCGACCCTCTGGCCCGCGGGTGACCGGAGAGCTCCGGGGCTGCGCAGCCGCTGTGCCCGGCGGGGTTCAGGCAGCGGCCGCTGGAGCGGGCAGAGGTAACGCGGGAGGCGGTGAACGCCCCGCCGGGACAACCCGAGCCTCCTCCGGCTCCTTAGGACCACCTCATGGAAAGTGAAACCAAAAGGGCGGGAAAGGGGCGGGAAGGGGCTCCCCGCGGCTCCTCTCGCCTCGCTCCTCCCCTCATCTCCGAGGCGGAGCCAGGCGGTGGCGGTGGGCGAGCGGGCGGGCTCAGCGCGCCCTCATGGCCCTGGCGCCGGGTCAGCGGGCACGGTAGCCGGCTCCGGCTGTCGCCGCGGGTGAGTCAGAGCTGCCAAGGGAAGGCGGGCGGGACATGAGCCTCGCCGCCGGGCTCCGACCGGCGGCCGGAGACTGAGCCACAAAGAAGTTTCCCCAGAGGCGGCGGCTCGGCGTTCCCCCATGCACGCTCCCGGCCGTCGGCCTTGGGGCGCTGCCCGGCAGGCACCCGGCACCGACCCCGCCATGGAGCCCCGCGCGGGGCTGCACAACAGCCCGGACCTGAGCCGGGGCAAGCGGCTGAGCGTGGGGGAGCTCCGCTCCCTCTTCGAGGCTCGCTGCGCCGCCGTCGCTGCCGCCGCCGCCCGACAGCTGCCCGACCCGGCGAAGAGGGGCTGCCGGCCCCCCAACGGGGTGCTGCCGCCCGTCATCCCCCGCCTCACCGTCACTGCCGAGGAGAGCGAGGAGACGCAGGGCAGCCCCCAGGCGCAGCCGGCGCAGCCGGAGAGCGGCTGGCTGAGGACGGACAACTCGTTGCACCGCAGGCTTTCTACCTCCTCGCTCTCCTCCACCGGCTCCTCGTCCCTCCTGGAAGACTCGGAGGACGACGTGCTGAGCGACACGGAGTGCAGGAGCCAGGGCATCGTGCACCTGGAGCACGGCGAGGAAACCAACCAGGTATAGGGGGGTTGGAGCGGGGGGAGGGCGGGCGGTTCTCCCGGGACGCCCTGCTTCACCTCCCCGGCCAAGCGGGGCTGCCCTGGGTGCCCTCGGCCGCTCCGGGGTCACCGGGCTCTCCCGTTTGGCGGGAGGTTTCCGTGACTCAACTCCACGCAAACTCCGGGAAACTCCTGGCGTGGGGCGGTGCGGGTGCGGTGCGGTGTGCGGGCTGCTTGGGAAAGCGCTGAGCACTTTGGGCTTTTGTGAAACCCGGCTGGTTTCTTTCTGCTGTGAAATTGTGTTTGATGACCCAGTAATACGGGGGGGGACGTTTTTTGATCATAATTGGGTTGGTTTTTTCTGGGTTTTCTTTCCAGTCTCTTTTTTGAGTCTCCAGTTTCTTTTTTTTTTTTTTTTCCTTTTTTCTTTTTTTTTTTCTTTTTTCCTTATTTTTTCTTTTTTTTCCTCTTTATTTTTTTCTTTATTATTTTTCTTTATTATTATTTTTCTTTATTATTATTTTTCTTTATTATTATTTTTCTTTATTATTATTTTTCTTTATTATTATTTTTCTTTATTATTATTTTTCTTTATTATTATTTTTCTTTATTATTTTTTCTTTATTTTTTTCTTTATTTTTTTCTTTATTTTCTCTTTATTTTCTCTTTATTTTTTCTTTATTTTTTCTTTATTTTTTTCTTTATTTTTTCTTTATTTTTTTCTTTATTTTTTTCTTTATTTTTTTCTTTATTTTTTTTCTTTATTTTTTTTCTTTATTTTTTTTCTTTATTTTTTTCCTTTATTTTTTTTCCTTTATTTTTTTTCCTTTATTTTTTTTTCCTTTATTTTTTTTTCCTTTATTTTTTTTTCCTTTATTTTTTTCCTTTATTTTTTCTTTTTTTCGTCTCTTCCAATCCCGGAGGCTGTGGTTGTCAGTTTTTGAGCTGCTTCTTGCTGTGAGCATGACAGGAGATGGGGAGGAGCTTGGAATGGGCAGAATGCATGCTTTTGTCCATTCTGGCAGTAACACATTCTTCTCAGCAAATCCCCTCTGTAATTTGGCAGCTTTCATCAATAAAGTGGGACTTTTAAAGGCATATAGTTAGTTGTTTTTTCATGATCCTTTGTATATATTTGCCTAACTCCTTCTAATATACTCCTTAGGGTTTGTAATTGAAATGTGTTGCTTTATTGAATTCCCCCTCCTACCCTGCAACTTAAATTGTTGTTCTACTGCCTGCTCATTGACACGGAATTGTTTTCAAGCAGAGCATATGTTTTGAAAAAAAGTGTACCAGGAGGAAGTAATGCAACTTGTAGGTGATACCTCCAGCTGGACTTTTCTCATGGTAATTGGGGGTTTACTACTTTAGAGGACACATAGTACAGGAGCTAAAATGCTATGTGGAATACTGGCTTTGTTTGCATCAACTTGTGATCTGGTTTTAGGGGGGAAAAAAAAAAGGTTTTGTACTTTGTCATATTGTATCTCAAGGTAATAATACTGCTTAATTTGTACTTTTGATCCTGCAATGGGATCCGGTTTGTGTGGGAAATAATTAGTACTGTATTGCTGTTCAGCTTTTTTTCCCAAAATACCTGCTATGCTAGTGGGCTTTTTGTGCAAGTAGCAGAAGAACAGAAATTAAAGCTGGAAAAGGCCTGTTGGGGCATTTGACTCAATATTTTTGCTATTGCAGTGGGCCGTATGCGTGGCTAAGAGAGAACAAGACTTTAGTGGTAACACCTTAACAATATGGAGAACTCTGGGATGGCATCCTGACATCTTGTCTGTGAATTTAGGCTGAAGCAAAAACTTTTTCAGACAAGAACCTGTGCTGCCTTTAAGCTTTTGGTTCTGAATATCTGAAGTGATTGATAGTGAGTGCAATATTGAATTTTAAGTCGCTCATTGGAACTGTAAGCTTTAGAAAGATACATGCATGTCATAATGTATGTAAAACATTACAGCAGAAGTGGATGTGACTACTAGTACTTTCTTTTAAATTATATTAACTTTCTAGGTACTCCAAAATTACAAAGGATTTAGTCATCTTTTAATGATAAGAAAGTTTTAACATAAAGGAGGTCTTTAGGAATAATTTATAGACAAACTAAAAATAGCTGCATTATAAATATTTTAAACTCTGAGAGAATATCCTATTAGGTGCCTGGGCAATTGAACTTCAAGAATATTACGGGAACTCCATTGTTGGAAAAGTTTTGAAGGTTTCCCAGATTTAGTGCAGCTGCAGTGTTTTTTTTAATGTCTCATTGGTAAAGTAAATATTTATTCAACAGGTAAAATAATTCATGTTTTTAAAGGCTGAGTTACTTTTCCATCCCTGCAGTGTTGAGGAAGACTGGGCAAACTGTCATCAAGAACTTGCATTCCAACTTGTTCTTTATCTCATAAATTATGAGTTATGTGGCAAGCTGGCAAACTAGAGCTGGGATGCTAGAACAGCACAACTAAGTATCACTAACTTTATGTCATTGCCTAATAAATAAAATGGACTAAATGTTTTATTTGTATAATGCATATTCATGTATTTCATTCTGCCTTTCCTTGCTGCATTCCCCATCTGGAGCTCGAATCCCAGGGATCCGTTGTTTTCCCTGTGGTCTGCCTTTGTCGATAAGTGGAGGTGACCAGGACAAACTTGTTCCTCTGTTTGATGTCTTTTGGTACTGTTTGATGCAGTGATACCAGTGGTCCCTTTACTCAGCTGCCCTTTACTGGCACTGGTTCTTTAGTGAAGCAGTGAGTATCTAACATGCCAAAGTAGGAGACTGCAGGTCCAGCTGTACAGGATGTGTCCTTTCTACTAATTTATCCTGAGGCAGGATGAGTAAGTTTCTGTGGTTTATATCAGAAGGCTCTGGGTTCAAGGTAGGCATGTAGATGTGAAAATAACTAGGAATTTTAGGATAACCCAAGGAATGGGTTTCTATTTTGAAGATTCTATTTAGAGGTAAATCGGCACGTTGTGTTCGTATTTTTTTGTTTTTAGTCTACGTATTTTAATAGATGAAGGCTCATTCTTGGAAAGGAGCACAGAGGCTAAAGTTCTAAAGGAAACGGAAATCAGAGTTGGGAATAACTTGGTGTTCTTTAATTCATGGGAAATGGTGACATTTTAAAATTTCCATTGCTTTGGAATTTCCTCCGAGTTTTGTTCGGAAATGTTAGAAATCAGATTGGAGCCTGGCACAAGTAGACCAGTGCTCAGAGGACTGCTGAACTGTCAAGCCTACCAGACTCCCCAGTGCCTAGCAGAGACCTTGGAAACTTGCCCAGCTCATCAGCTGCGGGACTGGAAGTTCTGATAATGTTCCTGTTATCAGGGCTTCAAGGCTTCCATCTGCAGACTCAGGAACTTGAGACCTAAGCTGGAGAAGGCCCTCCCAGGCCTCTCAACTGGACTCCTCTCTACTGTTGACCTGGAAATCAAGACCCAGTTGGGTCTTTGAAATATTATGGGTTCTCCAGCTCCCTGTGCAGGCCCGTAGGAGAGAGAGGAAACTCTTGAGCCTTTCCTCTTTGTTCAGGGCTTGCTGCCCTGGAGATACTGACCCTTAAATCCAAGGATGCTGAGCCTGGGACCATGGCCCCTGGAGGAGGGTTCTCCCTGGCAGCTCACTGGGCAAACAGGGAGTTCTTTAAGAGGCTGAATGATTAATTTTACATTAATTAAATGTTAAGCATTTCCCAGAGCACGCTGGGTTGGATGAGTTGGTATGTCACGACAAGGTTAAATTATTGTTTTCCTATGGAGCAGTCTGTGGGCATGTCCTGGGCATGGCAGGGACCCTCCTAGGGGACTGCTGAATGCCTTGGGACCAGCAGCTGGTGATGCCAGCACAGTCCCAGCCTGGCTCTGCAGGGACAATGTGCTGCTTGCATCTGTGCTGGTCCAGCTCTGAGAGAAGCAAAGAGGTGTTCCAGTTCCTCAGCACAGATTCTGGGTTTCATTTTGCAGTAAGTAACAGAGGTTTTGGCAACTGAACTGCCCTGGATTTTCTGAAGGAAGACCCCTCTAGAAACAAGGAGTTGGAAGTATGAGAGAAGCCTGTCTGCTGCCTATCTGAAACTGTGGTTCTGTTAAAACCACTTGTGCATAGCTGTGCTAATGTAATTTGCATAATACCATAGCTGGAGCTTCACAAATCTTGGCAGTTAAGTTAGTAAAAAAATTACTGGCTGTTTTTTAAACAGCCAATTGACAGAATAGATTTAATCCTATGACAACAGTTAACATTCCTGCCTTCCCTTGCATTTAAATGGGAAGCATGCTTTTCTACCCTTGCTTCATACCATCTGGGAAGTGTATATACACAGTTGAATCTTGCTGTGAAAGCACTGTGGTCCATTTATAGTAGTGAAGAGAGTGCAAGAGTTATCTATTTTTGTCTTCATTCTGAGAGTGAGCAATTTTAAGAAATGCCTAAGTCTGGTTAACACCTTCCTTGTTGGGACAGAGACTTTATAAAGTGGTTTTCACAGAGAATAAACACCTCTTTAGAGGAGAATGTTATTTACTAGATAGAAACATGCCAAATAAATCTACTTGTTCTCATAACTGCGACCTGTCGTTCCAAATTCTTAGTTCTGTAACCATGAGAACAGCTGACAGCTTGCTGCAGAAGAAGCAGTTCAGTTCTTGCTTGCAATGATACCAGTCCAGAAACTTTGGGAGATAGCCATTAGTGAGCCTTATGCCTTCACTGATCTTCTCACCATTGTTTTCATAATACCAAGCACCTTGAAGTGGGCAAACACAGAGACACCCACATTTAATAAACACAGACCAAAAGTTCCAACTGCTTCAGCTCAGGGGTGGATTACATAAGCTAATGCAGTAGAACAGAATTGTTATTTTTAAATGAAGAATGAGAATGAAGGGATGACATAAGTAATACTGTTAATGGGTTTTTAGCCTACTTTCTGAAGGAACGAAAGCTTGTGTAATCACTCTATCAATTCAATTTTAACAGCTTTAGTAGGTTTCAGCCAAATTTGGCAGTGGCATAGAAATCTCAAGGTTTCTTCAAGAGCTCATTGAAGTTCCACAAAGGTCAGGCTTTGGGTGGAAGAGAAGGCAACCAAAATAAGTGTGTACCTTTTCTTCTCAGAGGGAGAAAGTGCAAGATGAGTTCAACAGTTGTCTTCTCTTTTGCCTGTTACCTAGCAAATAGCTGTGTGCATACTGGCTGCTCCATCAGGACTTACCTGCTTGAGCAGGTCTCCTATCTGAGCAGCCTCATGTCAATTATCCTCAGGTCTTTTGTCCTCAGAGTAATTAGGAGAAAGTATGGGAGGGAGCATAGAGTGCTGTGGGCTGGTGAGGTTTGGGAGTAGGGATGGCACTAGCTGAAGGACAGGGGAGGAAGGTGAGGAAATGGTGGGGGGGATATGGAAGCATTAGAGGGATTGGAAGGTTTTGGCACAACCTTATAGAGGACAGTGACAAGCTGTAGTTACTCTGATAAGGGTGCAGGGCAGTAGATACCTAAAAAGGAGGAGCTAGGCTTCATCAGTTTGCTGCTCATGAAACAACTACTTTTAATGGAATACATTTCATGGTTTTAAAACAGATGTTGGTTTATGATGACAGTCTTCTGTACTGAAATCCTTCTACTGTATACTGCACAAATGTGAACGGCAGTAAAGTACATTCTGCACTTCTATACTGCAGAGTTATTGGGTCAAAACTCTAAATTGGGAGCCTCACAGTTTGAAGATGGTTTCTTCTTCAGTGTACACTCAAGTGGTAGAGTATATCAAAATATAGCAGTAAGAGTTCTTGTCATGACTGTTTATTAGTAAAGTGGATTCTTGTCTAGCAGGAAATGAGTTAAATCTCATTTCAGTTGAAGGGAGAGGCAATTAAATGTTTTATCAGTCAAGAGTTTCTGATCTGTGATATATCTGAAATAGTGACTCAAAGGCTACAAGATTCTTCTCTTTTGAACCAATTTCTCTCTGATACTTTTCATTTTTCCTATGTTAAAGGGCATGTTGCCTGAGTGTACAGTTTAAAAACGCAAAACCTCTTATTTCTTTTGTATTGTATTAGATGTGTTACAAGAATTTTTCTACAAGTGCACTTTTACAGTTCAGACTTCCTTATAATGCATAATTACATAGGCAGAGACAGTAACAGTGACTCCTCATCCTTGAGTGATGCATTTTTATTTAAAGAGGGCATACCCGAGCAGATTTTTTTTCAAGCTGTCATTGACTTCAGCAGAGTTGGAGATTTATTTTTGAAAACCCATGCCAGTCTTGAAATGAATAAGGGCAGTGGCTGGAGCAATAGTTTGGAAAATTTTCATGTATGTTTTTGGCTTCTGACACTCTTACTCTGTAAGACTGGTTTGATGTGGGTGAACATTTTTCTTAATTGAATGTGTGGTAGTTAACATAGGCAAAAATAACCTCTCAACTCACATCTGAGGTATATTATAAATGAAATGTGTCAAAATGAATCAGTTTGATTAAATGCTCACAATGTGATGCAATTTAATACAATTAATATTTCTGGAAGCTGCAAATGCATGTTATATTTCTGTGGTAGATAACTGTTTTATTTAGTGGTGACTGAGAAGAACTGAGGATCACCATACAGCATTTTGTGGTGATAATCTATAAGATGTGCTGGCAGAAAAGTTAATATTATCCTTTCACATCTTGGAAGGAAAAAGTGATTTTTGTATTTTGCACCAGCTGAGTCTGACCAGCCTGTCTCTCTTCTGTCTTCTCTGTCAGTGTAACTTTTTCAGGGAAAGGGGACAGAGGCAGGAAGAATTGGCTTGTCAGTCCATCTTGATTTGGATCTTGCATAGTGTAGGTTTAGATTTAATTTTTAAATGCTCTTCTCAACTTTCCCTATCAACAGAGCTTTCTCTAAAAATCTCACAAGTTGGGCAAGATGGTGGTGTCTGTCCATTACATACCTGGGGAAAAAAATAATTAAAATTTAAAGGTAAAAAAAAAGCACAAGTTAGTTGCCATCAGCTCATTCTGAGCAAAAAAATAAGGAAGGAAGAGAGGCTACGTGTTCATCCAGTGTCAGACTTAGCAAACACATTGATCTATTGTTTCCAGTGCTCAACTGATCCATTCTTGTCAGTATGGAAAGTGATGTCTTGGATAACACATATCCAGCAGCATTTGGGTGGGTTTTTTGTACTGATAAATGCTGAGCTTCCCACAAGGGATGAAATTAACCTTTACATTCCAAAATACGGAAGAGTGAGGCTAATGCTGTGGAAACCTACCCTGAACCCATCAGGCCTGGCTATTATTTCCTGTTACCAAACCTTCTGTTCCTTGGCAAACTCAGGAAGAAATTAACTAAAGACCAATTGGCAGCTCATTTGAAGCAATATCATAGACTTAGCATGATCCAGATTTAGAGCCTGGGACAGAATCTCCAAGCCAGTTGGTGACTACAGCAAGCATGACACACATTCTGCTTTGTGGAAGCTCGGCATTAATCCAGAACCCAGGGACACTCCTTATCTACAAGCTGAAATACCCAAGCAAGGTGGTGCAGTGAATGCAAATTCTTTAAACTACAGCCCACAGGTATCACCTTTATTTTATTCACATTCACCTATTCACATCTGTTTTGCTTCATCAACCTTCTGACCTCATCCAGCCACACTGATAACAGAGGTGTGGTTACAGATGCTGAAGAACAGGTATAGATCCATGTTATGTCTGCAGGTGATTGGCACTGCAATGTGTGTGATTCATCAGGTTTAACAGGAAACTGGGATGTCACAGACTGTGTGAGTAAGAAAGCTGGTGGCAATGGCACAGTTCACTTGTAATGTATCAGAGGAGAGTGCACACTGCTGTAGTCTTCATAAAACTTGCATGTGACAAGAGTAATATCTTTTTGTAAATTACATTGAACACTGCATAGGAAGGCAATGCCCTTGTTTTCCACTGATGGCTGGAAATCAGTGTTCATTATCAATATAACTGTTTCTGTCTCTCGGTCTCTGCCACATCCTGACATAAAATGATCCAGTCTTAGCTGTAGCTGCCTTCAGTTCTCTGAACAGCTACAGAGAACACAGCTTTCTTTGTGTCTTGGCTTTTTTCAAGCAGCTCTGTATAGCTGAGAACACTGCAATGGTTCCTCTCCCTGGTGTTCCCTGTGGATGATGTCATTTCACTGCTCTGCTTCCTTTGCTTCTGGAGATGGAATGCCAAAGCAAAGGGAGGTTTCTACTTCTCACCTTTAGGTGCTCCTCAAAGCTTGTTGTATGTAGGGCACACATTGATGGGGCTCAGCTCTGAAGAGAGTGTTCAGCCACCCCCTTTTTCAGGCACAGGGGGGCTTGAGGAGGCTCAGCTCTGCAGGAGGCAGCTGTGACCAAGGTTTGCCCCATACAAGAGGGCAATCTCTCCCTGGGCCTGGAGAGCTTCTGCAAGTATAGCACTCTTTTGTATGCAGTCTTAAACATGGTCATGGTAAATGGGGCAGCCAGCTCTGTCTCACTCTGCAGAATGTGCTTTGGAGAGGAAGGGAGGGTGAAACTAATGCCATGTGTCAGTGCCTTCCACTATTGGAATGGGTTCTGTTGCTGTGAAATCACTGCCTCTACTGAACATCTCTACCATAAATGCTCAGAGGATTGCTGGTAGTCATCTTGTGCTTTCAAATGACCAGACTTACAGGAAGACACACACACAGGAGGTATGATTCTAATGCAGGTTAATTGAGCAAAAATGAGGGAGGTAAGAGGGTTGTGGTAAGTACAGGATATGTACTGGCAAACAGGAGGAGAGTGATTGGGACTGGTAGGGAATGCCACTGGAAATGCAAAGGGAAAGACCTAGACAGAAGGTCAAAACTTAATGGGCAGACAGACTATATACTTTAAAAAACAAAGAAAATACATCCTTTAAAAATACACATCAGGAGAACGTGAGACAGCTATATCAAGAAATCATTCAGTCAAGTATTGAAAATATTAAATATCAGAACTAAAGTGACTGCAGTGTGTGTATGTTAATGTCTACAGTAATTACAAACAGTCATAGAACTTGATGCACAAAATGCATATAGTCTTAAGTAATAAGTAGCTGTTTTATATTTGTGATCAACTCAAAGTAAAGGTTACACTTTCACAGTGACTGTTGCCACGTGTTGCAGGACTTCTTGCTGGATAGGTGTGCACCAGATCAGGCAGAACACAGAAAAGAGACTGACTTCCCCATTTAATGCTGCTGAATGCTGATGTGGGTAACTGCTTGACTTTTGCTGCATTCCTGGGAGAGACTGGGACAGTTATTTATAAAGACTTTCACCATGGCCACTACTTGTGTATTTCACATTCTCTTATTGACCAACTTGGAAGTGCTAGCAAAAATGGTGAACAGTTGTACCCCCAACCAAAATTAATGGGAGTTGTACTACAACACTGTTGTACAGTATTGTATAACACCAGGTATTAGGAAACACAAAAATGGACACCTCAGATTGGGCTTTCAAAGTTAGTGGTTATTTTTATATTAGTCTATCTTTCCTTCAGTGTTTTCCTTATAAGATATGAATATTCTAGTTTATGTAGCAGAGATTGTGAAAGCAAATTTTATTAAAATTTGGAAAGCACTTTACTTCTGCAGTGGCCATCTGAAAACTACATACGACTCAGTTACTATGCTTACAGTAGGTTTCCAGAAAGTGAAGTAAAAATGGTAAAGCCAGTGAGGGCAGAATTTTTTAAAAAGCTGCTTTTTATAGATTTGGGAAATGTTTGTTTACATGGAGTGAAAAAGAACTACAGTATGTTATTATATAATTAAAGCCTATATCATGAACTCTGCAGAAAAAGAGTAAGCATTGACATCAAGATGATAATTTAAGTTTACACCAAAAACTTCAGTTCTGAAAAATCCTATCTTTTGAGAACTCAAGCTTTGTATTTAAGACATTATTAAATTTCTGGTGCATACATAAGTCTGCATCTGAACACCTTCCAGTAGTGGAAGGTGCTGACAAATGACAGTGGTGTTATCATCCTCCCTTCCTTTCCAAAGCACCAGCCGCAGTGAGCCAGAGCTGGCTGGCCCATTAGACATGCCCATGCTAAAGAGGGCACTCAGTGGGGTTATATGTTTGCTCCATCCTTTTCCAGCCTTGGAAACAGCTGGAGTTTTGTTGGAATTGTTCAGTCAATTTTTGCCCTTCTTTGAGGGCAATTCTTAGAGCAATTCTCAGGAGGATGAGACGCGCACGCAGAAGGACATTGGCGCTTCAGTGGCTGCACAGAAATCTGAGTTTTGAGACCCTGATCATCTGAAAGAAGGAAATCCAAAGCAAGTCTCAAAAGACGGCCTCTGTATTTTTCTGCCTTGCTGTATGCTTATGTGGTGCTCTGATAGAAAGGATAAAAATCTCTGTGAGCAGTGTTCTGGCATGCAGATTGGCTGTTCATTATCTTTTGCGGGGTTTGAGTGGGTTGTTGGCCAAGTGCACTTGACCTGAATGTTCTAATTGCAATGAGCTCTGCTTGCTGTGGGCTCCCTCCTCAACTCTTCCCACCCATGCACGTTCTATAGGAAGAGTGGCACCCATTCCACCAAGGGGCAGCTTTGTTCAGAGGAGAATGTTATCTGAAGAAACTAGGAAACCTTCCTATGCTCCTGCTTTCGCTTTTCAGAATTCAAAATACTGAGTGTCAGAATTTGGGGTTGATAAGTGGATACAGTTTGTATTGTCTTTCTCTGTGGAATTTAGATAAACTTTTATTGCCTTGTTTGTACTTAACCAAAATGAGTAAGCAATTAAATCCCAAGGCAGCCATTTCAGGACAGATCCTGCCATTCTGTTGAAAATTCTTTGAGATGATTTCAAAGTGGAGATTCCTGACTTCCTGATTGTTTTGCCTATCGGTTGCCACCATGGCTACCAAAGGCATTCAGCAGGAAAAAATAAATATAAAAAAGCAAGTTATAATTTATGTATGTTAGGAACAAGTGAGGCTCTGGGCTTCTCTCTGGCCTGATGATCTGAATGGATCTGGGCACTAATCAGACCTATACAACAGTTTCTTGACTTGTTTTATCAATGTTTATAATACGACCAAAGAAAGTATATGACAGACTGCCTTCAACAATGAGCCCAGGGACAGAGGAAATCCTGTGCTATCTAATAGCCCAGTGTTTGTTGATCACTACAGTCTCCAAGTCTTTTTCCAGCAGCAGGACTGGCTGATGTTCTGAGCATGGTTTCCCACTCCAATATTAAGACTGGAGTGACAAAGACCTAATGATCTTTTTCCATCCTTGTATACTTTGCAACTCTCTGTATTCTCTAGAAATACATCCTCTCCCATAGCCATAATTGGGTGGCTTGATCCTACTTTGCCTTACCAATGCTCTGTATAGGCAGCAATCCTGTCTGGGATAGGGGATGGCTGCAGGATAAATGTAACCAAGTCAATATTTCTTTTTACATTGCATTTTTAAAGAAAAGGAGGAGACAGGGCTGTAAAATCAGTCTTGGCTTGTGAAGTAACTTCTCTGCATGGCTTGTTCTCCTTTGTGTGAAGGATAAGTCACAAACCACCCATAAATGTTGTTTCAAATGTCTTTTCTCTCTCTGCTGAGATGTGATGTTGGTCACTCTTGGGCTCTGCTGCCTATGTCCAGTCTGGTATAGAAGCTGCTGTTTGCTCTTTATTTTAAGAGGCTGGTGTAGGTGGTGTGCAAGATACAGGAGTGTGGTTTGAAGTTCTGTTGCTAGGAACCAGCAGTATGAAATTCTTTTCAAGTTTTACATGGTTTTTTTGTCTCTTACTACGACATAAAAGTTTTGGTTGATAAAGGGTCTATGTATGCACCCTGTTTATTCTACATTTAGGTGGGTTCATATCTCAATAATTGGTAATTGATATTTGTGCTTTTTAAAAGGTGGGATCTCCAGGATCTTGATTGTAAATGCATTTGTTTACCTTCAGGGCAGAGAAAACACACTGTAATCCCACATTCACTATTGTTCAAACACCCACAACTCTTCAGGAAGGCAGATGCCTTGTTTCAGTTTCAGTCTTTCATTGAGTCACTCCTGCTTACATAAGGTCTGAATTCCACTCTTTCTGAAGACTACATAATGGAAATTAAGATCTTAAATAATCTCATGTCTTCTGGGAGTAGTTACTTTTGATACCAAGGAGGATTTCAGCTTGCCTTTCTTGTGGTGGGCTGTTAACAGAAACTCTCTTTTGATCCTGTAGGTTGCTCAAGGGAGAAGTAATTTTTTTTCTCCAGATTCCTTACATATTTTCTAGTTCTGACTTGGGGCAGGAAAAGTTTCTCCAAACTTTGGTTTGCTTCAAAGATAAACAACTACCTCATAACCAAGAAGGCCCTCTCATCCCTGTGGGGGAAGGTAAAAGGTCTGCATTCCAGGTTTCCCCATTTTAGGACCCTCCTGTCCTCCTTGGGGTTCTGGCCTCACTTGTTCTGATGCTAACCCAAATTAACCCAAACAGGAGCGCGTTTTCTGTTTGGATTTTGTTTGTGTGCTTGCTTTTGTTTAAAAAAATCCATTCAGCACAGTGGTCTGAAATAACCTGATGGTTACTGTGTTAAAGCTCAGAGTTGTTTAAGTGGTTGCTGAAGGTTGTAGGTTTCCCTAGGTAAATACCACACCCTGCTGAATAACTGTGCCTCTGGCATGTTGATGCTTGCATTCCATTGCAAAGGGTGGGCCCTGTTTGAACAGGGGTGTTCTGATAGGTGTAGCAGTATGTTTTTTAGGTGTATGCTTATGTTTTTTTAGAGGAAAATGGGGCTGGGAATTTGGAGGAGACAAAGGAGGAGAGGAGAGATGGAGTAGTGGACTTTGCCTTGTGATAGATAAGAGGAGCAGATGGCAAACTGTTTCCAGTCTGATCAGTTTTTACGTGACATTTCTAGACTAATAATCCTTTTCACTTTAAGGCTGCCTATATTCACTTTATTAAATGCTTTTTTTGGTGTTCCTCTAATGTAATTTAGAAACATTAATTACTTAAACTGTTCAATACTGTTCTGAAGCTTTTACAGACTGAAGGTCTGGAAACTGGAGCAGAGCAAGGGGCAGGCATCTGCTTCAAGATCTCATACTGAAGTAGTGGAGGAGTTTGCTGAGATCTTTTGTAAATGAATGCCTGACATTTTATGATGTTAAACTCTGAATTATCATTGTGGCAAAGCAAAACGTTATGTAAGTACATTTTAAAAATAAATACTTGTCAGTAATCTCTTCATATGCGTATGTACATGCATGTGTACAGTAATTTCAGAAATTCTGATTTGCAGACAAGTGTTGGTGTGAGGGACTGTTTTGGTTTTTTTGGTTTTCTTTTGTTTGATTTGTTTTGTTTTTGTTTTTTTTAATGAAATATTTAATACTTTTTAGGAAATGGAAATAAAGCACAGAAAGGAATTGCGTAAATTTCTTCCCCGTCCTGCAGGACTTAAATATCTGTAGAATTTGATGATGAAACATCTTGGTACTTGTGACTTCTTTAAAAGTATTGCAAATTTTAGACACTGGGATCAGCCTAGTTCTGTCCTGGTGGCAGGTGTCCCTGTGTTAGGACACAATTTCACAGGCATTTGTCAAGCCTGTTTGAAAACTCACCGATATCTCTGAAAAATCCTTTTCTTATATCTCACCTGAATTTTTTTTTTGGTTTTGTTCCAAATTAAAGCTATTTGGTTTTGTCCCTCCAAGCAGGCACAATTGACTGCTGTTATAGTTATGAAAACTTTAGTATTAGAAGACAGTTGCTGTGCTTGGTCTTCTCAGGATAAACACGGTTCTTTTGGCCTCAGTGATAGGATATTTGTTATTCATTCCTCAGCTTTCCTCCAGTTAGTCAGAAGTTCCACGGGATAGTGACCAAAATGGAGCACAATTGCCACAGATAACCAGTAGGTTCAGACATCAACCTTAACTCTGTGCTTCTTATCCTTTACTACAGGAAAAAATGAATCATAACAGGACAGGCTTCCCCTGTTAGTGTTACATTCCTTTCAGGCAGCATCTCAGTGCTGTATGGGATCTGGCCTCTGGGACCCTTTCATGAGAACACATTGAAGGCAGGGTAACCTTTCAACATGTGGTCACCAACCCAAGCTGTTTAGGGATAGGAAGAGAGGAGTCTTTGTCCAGTTAATAGAAGACTTGTTTTGCAATTTCTGTCTGGTGGTGGTGGTTTGTGGCAAATGCGGATGTGTAATAAAGGGTGAGTGTTACAGTGTCCTTCGTTTATCTGTTCAGACTGGAGATTCTCTTGTGACCACTGAATCCCTGGAGCATTACACTGATGGAAAGCCTTGTCCTTAGCTGCTGGGCAGGCAGGGTAGAGCTGTGTGTCCAGGTAACACTCTGCATCCACCTTAGCAAATCAGATGAAGCTCAGCTTCCTTCCCCAGTGCCAGGAGTTCACCCAGGGCAGATCAGCTTCTTGAAGCTTTTTCCTGGCCTGTTGCCAGTCACAGCCTCTCTTGATGTTATGCAGAAACCACACCTGATTCAAATGGATTGGCACTTACTGTAGTGCATTTGGATGTGAGGTCATATGGAGTTCACAAGTGACACGTTTGTGTCTTAACAAATTTTGCTTATGTTTTAGGCTAAAACTCTTTATTGGTCTATGGATAGAAAGGTATGGATGGTTTTAGGTTTTAAGTAGTTGCAAATATACAGCCTGTTTGGAAATGGTAATTATGTGTCCTGCCTAACAGGAGGTGAGGCTCATTTTCTCACCTGAAGAGTTTTGTCTTTCTAGATGTCCTTTCTCATTACTGATGATGTCAATCAGTCACCCATGACAAGCAGAGGATAGATGGAAGATGAGCAGTGAATTCTCACATCACCAAACTGTGGCATTGGAAGTTTCTGAAGACTTAAGCTGCAGTTGTTTTGAAGGTTAAGATAGATTTCTTCTCTTCTGACACACCATCTGCTAAAGTGATATTTGATTTACCTCAAAATCGTTCTGGGTGATGGACAGCCTGGATAAATCTCAAATGTCTGGGCTCTGAAAGTGAGTCAATTTTCCTACAGAGAGGAACTTTCCATTTATTTCTTGGATCATAACATTTCATTTTCCAGCAAGAATGATATTCTGGCAGAACCCTGGTAAGGGCAGAACCTCTTTGGGTCGGTTTTCCTCTGCTCAGTAGGGACAAGTGGCAGATCACCAGAGATTAGAGAACCTCTACCTTTCAGAGCAGAGTAAAGGTAGAGATAGTGGCCGTGTTTAAAGCTGATATCAAAGGCAGAAATTTCAGCATCCCTTAAAACGGAAAATGCTGATTCTTATTAAAATAAAATCTGCCTTTCAGCCAACAGTGTTGGCTTTTACAGAATCTCTGTGGGAGAAGTAAAGGAAATCCTTGTGACAGTGCTGCTTTAAAGCCACCTAATTCCCTGACTATTTTGGCTTTTGGCTTGGGGATGCCACAAAGGTTGCAGATATTTCACCTGATAATGATCAGAAACAAAATCCAGAATTGGTTCCTGCAGAATAGTCAGCAGACTGTGGGTCTTGATGCTGTTTGCAGAAAGGCAAGCAATGCTTTCACATCTTTGCACTTAATTTTCCTCTGATTTGGAGAGGGACTTCTGGAATTACAAGTAGAATCCAGCTGTGGAGCGGGATTTTTTTTGGTCCAAGTAATCCAGTCTGATACAGACCATCCATTTCTCTTGCCTTTGCTTCTTCTTTTAGTGAATATCCAGCAAGTTTACCAAATATCCTAAAGAGAAGTGAAGCCAAAGGATGTGTGAAGCTCTGAGTGGTGAGGCGTGACAGAGGAGAAAACCCAGGAACCTGAGGCTTCTGTCTTGCAGCATTGGTTTTGCTGATTGCATTAAGTGTTTCTCATGACTCTGAAGGTTTAGCCCAGCCCATCTTTGAGTGTGGAACAAACAGGAAATGGAAGCCCTGCAGTCAGAGGATACACCTGCCAAATGCTGGTTGTGGCCCTCACCCACAGCTGAGCACAGAACCGGAAGCGTCAAGGGCTAAGTACAGGCTGAGCACCATCACTTCTCAAAGGTTTGTGTGACTGGATGGTAAAAAAAGAGGGAGGAAGAGATGAAGGTGTAGTCACAGTTTGCCTGGCAGTCTGCTGAGAGGTGCTGATGGGGAAGTTGCTCACACTGCTGCTCTTTAGGAGTGTGTGTTCTCCCCTGCTGTTGATCGTCAGTCTTACAGCTCCATCCTGCACTTGTACACAATAGGAATTACAGGAATTAGCTCCCTTGGGGACTAAAGCAGATATGAGAATGCTCAAGGCTTGCAAGGAGTCTGGCACGTGGAGATTGCTGAGTGTTTTCCTTGATCAGGGACATGGTTATGCTGTTTGTGTTCCTTGAGTGACTGCTGACAGCATTTGAAGGAGCACAGCTGCCCTGGCAGAAGTCCAGTTGCAGTGATTTATTTGAATTATTGATTGATGGTGGTTGGCATAGCACCTCTTATCAGCTGAAGAATGGTCCTGTTGCATTATCAGGTCAGGGCACAAGGTTTTCAAAGCTGATGCTTTTCATTTCCAGACATTTCCAGACTCTGGGTTGGACTATCCATTGATTTTAAGTAATAGAGCAACATTTCGGTTCTGGCCCTAAATACCTTTCTGTCTAGTGATGAACACTCATTACTGTGGGGGGAATAGTGATGGTGGAACCTGTTAACTGCTCAGGGTCAAGAGAAGATAAAAATGGGGTAATAATGGGGCTAAGTCAGTTGCTTTAAGAACCTCACCCTACCTTGGGAGCTGAATCAGTTGTTGCACTCCTAAAGTTAGTTATAAAGGTTTTGGGAGTGTTTCCTGACATACTCCTGTTGGGGCTTGCTTGGGGAGCATTCTTCTTGTTGACTTGCTCTTTCACCTCCCACCCATTGAGTTCTTTGCCTCAGTTTGTGATTCATGTCTGATTCAGCCAAGTGGGTGGTAAACCTGGCAGCAAGTGTCTCCTTACTTTGAGGATTCCAGAAACCTTTAATAAGGGGCAAAAGCATAGAAAACAGCTGCTGAAAATATAAAGTAAGTGCTTTATATGACAAATTCAGGGATTATTTTGGGGTTTTTTGGGAATTTTTGTTTTAGCGATGGGGAAATCTTGGATGTTGCTTCCCTATGCAGATCCTTTGAGGATATTTTAAGTTAAAATTCTTCCCAAAAATAAGGGATAAGTGACATCTTTGCCTTACTTTCTTCTTTGCAGTATGATGCTTTGATAGGTCTTCTAAGTTTCTTCAAATACCAAGAGATTCCAAGCCCAACAGTTTTCACAGTCTGGGTATTTTTTTAAAAAAAAAAAGCTTTTTTTTTTTTTTTGCAACTGATCAAAATCCTGTAACTTTTTTCTATTTTATTAGTTGCTTTAGGTATTTTGAAAGTGTGCAAGTACGTTCACATACATATATGTATATATTATTAGAAGAAAAAATTAGGATAATGATAATTTGCTTATACTGGGCATAAAAATGCCTGCTGTTCTGGGATCTTACCAAGTCAACTGCCTGCCTCTTTCAGAGCTGCAAAGAAACTGCACTGAGCTTCAAACTGAAAGAACTCAAAAGCAGAATCTCTCAGCAGGCAAATTCTGTGACTGTAACCAGAAAGATCCCACGTTGCTCAGCAACTCTAACTCTCTTTTAGAATTTTTTTTTATATAACATCACTCAAATCCCTAGATATCTCCATGAAGTGAAACTGTATGATGGACTCTCCCAGTGCTGCACTTGCTTGGAAAAAAGAAATCTCTAATAGCCTTTGAAGTTGGCTGTTGGTGAAGCTGCAGCCATGGCAAACTCATTGGTTTTGGGGAAAATAAGCTGATAACAACTTGCCTAGGTAGAATATTGTGATTTTGACAAAATGGCAGATTCTTTTTTAAAGTGTTTTTTTGGTTTTGTTTTGTTTTGTTTTTTTAATAGTACTTGTAGTTATTAGTTAGCTTAGAAATTTTCTTGTTGTGGTCTGTTCAAAAATGATTTCTTATTTAAGCTTTTCATGGTAATGGAGGGTAGTGGCTGTATTGAGGCAGCCAAGAGTAAAGTTCTGTTTTGTTAGGGTTAGTTCATTAAACTGATACAGTTAATAGCCTTAGACCTACATTTCAGTTCTTGTTTTGCAGGGTCCAGTATGTGAGATGAAGGCTAAATCAAATAAAATTACAAAAAATACTGAAAATGGATAACAAACCTGAAATTATTTATTTTTTTGAGTTTAACTTAATTAAATAATTGAGTACAAGGGCATAAAGAATTAAGAAAACAAAGTAGCTTTCAGGATGGTTAATTTAGTTTTAATAAACGAAGGCAAATAAAGCAGGCAAGGATTTTGGAGATAAAATTAACTTGAGATTTTAAAAACATTTTATTCAGTTACGTAAATATATAATAAAAAGTAAACCAATCAGTAATAAAACTGTAAAACATACAGAGTTTAGAAGGAACAAATACTAACAGCAGTATACAGGACTAGAACCTCTTACAGAATTATTTTGAAACACATGTAAGTAACTTTTTGATGATTAGTTTTCTGTACTCTTTGCAAATCCCTGTGGGGAAACCCTGTTCCTTCTAGGAGTTAGTGAGACACTGAGTAGGCTGTGGCAACCAGCATTACAGATCAGATTTCAGCCCCCATGTCCCCAAGTGGCAAAATTTAGCCTAAATGTTGTATAGACTTTAAGAGATCAGTAGATTATGATGACTGACAATTAAATACTCTTTCTTAAAGCCTTTTAGCTGAAAAAAATATTAAGAAATTTCTCACTATCCTATTTTTTGCTGTCCTAATAGCTCTCTTTAGGCTTATGTAGGCTTTGTACTATGGCACAAAAAAAAAAAAAAAAAAAAAAAAAGACAAGATCTTGGATAAAGAAACTGCTGGAATTTGCCTGGAAAAAGGATTCAAGTGTCATTGTTTACTCTAGCAGAATTTCCATAAAAATTTACCAACTCGGGCAAGAAACTACTCTGCTGCTGGAAGAATTCATGTTTTTAAGGACCTGCTTTATTTGTGTTACATTTAGGTGTACTTTTGTTCTTTACTCACTAGTTTCAAGTAACATCCTAGGATTATTGAACATCACGGATTTAAAAATTTTTTTCTGAAGAAAAGGGGTTTTTTTATTCACTTCTTCCCCCAGTACTAAGCAGTTCAGATGTGATTTGTGGCTTTAAATTGCTTAATTTAGGACTCACTGTAAATTCCAGTTTAAGTTAACTGTTTGCTGGTGCTTACCTGAGGGTAGTTATATGTGTCCAAGGTGTTTGCAGAACTGAGACTTCTGTTTTCATTTTGCCCTTAAGGGAGAGTTTTTATTTTTTCACAGAAGAGCAGAGGAAGGTTCAGGTCCCTATTTCCCATTGCCCTTAGGAACTGGAGTGGCTTTCCTGTCCCTGAGGGATGCAGCATAAGCTCAGAGAGAGAGATTTCAATTGTTCTTCTATACTGCCTGTAAAATAACTACAGCAATCAGAAAACCCTACCCAGTTTAGGGAGTCTGCACTCATCTGTTCAGTGAGCTTGGCTGCTAGGATGCAGCCAAGGATGGCAAAAGGATGCCCTTTTTGCTGAAGTGGTGGGCAGGCTGCAGGAAAACCTGGTCCTTCCTGGGGATTAACTCTTGAGGATAGTGAGGTCAGAGCTAAAACCCCTTTCAAATGGATGAATCACCTCTTAGTGAGTTTTCCTCACCCAAATTCTACTGGTGTATTTGGGCAGGATCATCATGGCTCTGCTTCTGCATACTGGTAATGAAAAGAGGTTTTGCTCTCTTGGGGAAAGCACAGGAACAAGTGGCTCTTGGCTGCTGCTCCTTTTTGTTGTTTCTTAATGGATAGACATAGTGCCAACAGTTACCTTTATCCAGGGTTCAGCTAGTTGAGAATTCCTCATCTGGCCAGCATCTTACGTGCAAATGCTAGTGCTAACACAGAGTAAATCTGGCACATCTGCTGCATGGACTTACACTTCTTTTCAGTGCTATGTTTCAAATTCAGAAGACTAATCCAGATAAAACACAGATCAATGTCAGATACCAAGCCGCAATCATCTCCATGCATTGTGGGACTCAGTTCTCCTATTCTCCCTGAATTTTGGGGTGGTTTTTTTCCTACCAGGGACACAGTTCCAGTGGCACAGCCTGCCACATGGGCTGACCTGTTGGCAGGAAACTAACTTGCCCCTTCTCCAGCATCCCACACCTTTTATTGCTTAGGGATATATATATATATGTACACACACACACACATATATATATATAGTGTATCAGTTATAGAACACATTGAGGAACTTATGAATCTGAGAATGTTATCTTGGCCCCTTTTTGTTTTTCCTATTGAAAAATTCCTGAGTATATTTATCTCAAGGCATGTAAAACAGCACTGCTGATGTCAAGGAGATCTGTCTCTGAGGCAATCCCAATACAGAGATACCTGAGTTTTCCTTTAATTTATGTGAATAGCACACACTGGCTGGGAATCTAGAAGAAATGAAGGCTTGGAGAAAACCAGGCAGAGCAAAATATATGACTGAGCAGAAATCTAGAAGAAACAGGGACTGAGGGAGATAAGGGCTGGAAATTCAGATGGGCAGTGCTAACATTCTTTGCCATTGCAGCATAAAGTAGTGATTTGAAAAGCACATAATACCATGGCAAACAAAGAGGAAGAAATCTTTCTTTAGAAACAGAAGTGAGAAAGATTCCTCCTACAGCAGGCACACAAAGTTTTCATTTTCTCACTCACACCATGGCTCCAACATGCATTCAGCCCTGTTTGCATCCTGGCAATTTGCATCTCGGGCTGAGTGAGCTGGGAGGCTGGAAGTTGTGGTAAAGGAAAAGTTCAAGTGCTGGACCCCTGCCAGTGGCACCATGCTCCATGGGCAGTCCTTTCCCTCCTAGGAGCTTGAGCCTCATGTTTTCCCTGTCTTGAGGTGTTAGAACCTTTGTGAAGAGATTATTAAAAAAAAAAGAAGAATTAAAAATTGCTGGTGTCTGTTTAAATGTAGTCATCCAAGGCAGCTGTAACTAAGCCAAAGTCCACTTGAGATGGGGTAAACTCGTCCCATTATGTCCTTTACACCCACAGAATAAATAAAAGCTGCAACTTCATAGGGGTGGGAGGGAGAGAGGAGTTGGGAAAGCCATTGGCATGTGGTGTATTGACAGTCAGTCAAATTTGCAAACCTGGGCTGCTTATCTCTTCTGGCTGTAGTGGCATGACAAGTCAATAGGGAGGGTGGATGGAATTTAAGAGTGGGACAGTATGATGAGTATAGGATCTTCATGGGAGAATTATGGAGCTGTGATGACTTCTGATTAAGGGATGAGGAAAAAAGCAGTGTTACCCTGAAAACTGGGATGGAATCTTAAAAATCTGAATCTTTCTCAGGACTTACATTCAAAGGGGTAATTTTAATTTAGAATGATACTTACTTTCAACTGTTGTTTAAATAACTTAGGGCTGTGTCTCTTGTGAGTAGAAATATTAGGGTAAACTGAAGGACTTCTGCTAATAGTTAAATCTGACAAATAGACTCTAAAGAAGTCATTTATTTTTGCTACTAGAACAACAATATTTACATTGCACTTTCCTCCAGAAGGAGGCTATGGACATTTAGAAGTGGTGTACAAGAGTCTCTCATCCTCACTGAACAGCCACTATCTCTGTGATGGAGCCAAGTCACTGTTTATCACTGCAAGGCTGCAATTTGGAATGACTTAAGAGAAATAATAGGGAATCTGAAATCTAAATAATACAGAATATGAAAGGGTCATTTAAACTTGCAGAAAGTATGTATGAGACTGGGGCTTAGCTAGAACCAGTAACATCTATGGAGCTGCAGTAAGTGCTACAACTGAGTCTTCATGATTCTCAAGCATCCAGAATTTTACTTCGAATGTTTCCTGTCACTAGCACACTGTTTTCAGAACTATACTGTTGTTTGGGGCACTTACACGAGGCCAAGAATAACTTCATTTCACCTTGAACTGCTTTGAAAACCAAAAAAAGTGATCTCAGAGGAAGCAATCATAGACTCATACAATGGTTTGGCTTGGAAGGGACTTAATGATCATGCAGTTCCAATCCCCTTGCATGGACAGGGACACTTCCCACCAGACCAGGCTGCTGAAATCCCAATCCAACCTGGCCCTGAACACTTCCAGGGATGAGGCTGCCACAACTTCTTTGGGCAATCCCTTGCTGTGTCTCACCACCTTTCACACTTCTCTAAACGCAGCCTGATTCCCAATTATACTCAATCTCAGAAAACCCCAGACCCTTCAACATTAAATTGTTGTGCACAAGTATTGTGCAGCTTCATTTTTTTTCTCCAGCAGGGTATCACGTTCCAGTGAGAAAAGAAATGAGCCTCCTGTCCTTTTGTAAAGCACTTTGGCATCCTTCAGAGTGTAAGGTGAACACCAGTAGGCTGTGTTTCTCTCCCATAGAATCATAGAATCCTAGGGGTTGGAAGGGACCTCGAAAGATCATCTAGTCCAACCCCCCCTGCCAGAGCAGGGCCACCTAGAGTACATCTCCCAGGAACGTGTCCAGGCGGGTTTTGAATGTCTCCAGTGAAGGAGACTCCACAACCCCCCTGGGCAGCCTGTTCCAGGGCTCTGTCACCCTTACAGTAAAAAAAATTTTTCTGATATTTAACTTGAACCTCCTATGCTTCAATTTACACCCATTATCCCTTGTCCTATCGCTGGTCACCACTGAGAAAAGCCTAACTCCATCTCCCTGGCACTCACCCCTTACATATTTGAAAACATTGATGAGGTCACCCCTCAGTCTCCTTTTCTCCAAACTAAAGAGACCCAGCTCCCTCAGCCTATCCTCATAAGGGAGATGTTCCACTCCCTTAATCATCTTAGTAGCTCTGCGCTGGACTCTTTCAAGCACTTCCCTGTCCTTCTTGAACTGAGGGGCCCAGAACTGGACACAATACTCCAGGTGCGGCCTCACCAATGCAGAATAGAGGGGGAGGAGAACCTCTCTTGACCTACTGACCACACCCTTTCTAATGCACCCCAGGATGCCATTGGCCTTCTTGGCCACAAGGGCACATTGCTGGCTCATGGTCATCTTCTTGTCTACCAGGACCCCCAGGTCTCTTTCACCTACACTGCTCTCCAGCAGGTCAGCCCCCAACCTATACTGGGACATAGTGTTGTTCTTCCCCAAATGCAAAACTCTACACTTTCCCTGGGCTTCAGTTCCAGAGTGTGAGACTTTCTCACTTTCTACTTCTTTTTTCCCTATTTTCCTTTGTGACAGAAGGCTCAGCTGCTGTCGGTAGCTGTTGTGTTTCCCTGTCTCTCTGCAGTGGTACCTGGGCAGCTGCCATGTGCAGCAGCCAAGGGTGGCCAGAGCAATGCTGAATTTTGTTAAAAAGTAACAGGATTGGGAAAGAGGGGAGGGAGATGGAAAATCTGTGACCTGGAGCAGTTTCTACAGCACATTGGCAGTGGGTGCTGGGGCACCTGGGTGATCCCCATGTTCAGTGAAAGATGCATTTTCTGTACTTCTGTCACATTGAGCCTCACCTGCTGACTCAGGGAGAGCCATTAATCACAAGGTGATGCTGAAGTTCTCAGGGAAAGGAAGCATTACTGATAGTAGCAAGCAACTCATATCTCATGGAAACTTAAACATGCATAAATGTGTGTTCAACATCTGCTGTCTGCATATGGCATGACTCAAACACAGAGAGGGATAGGTGTGGCTGACAACAGGCCTGTGATATGCAGTATGATTTTTTTTCCCCAATTTGTGCAGGCAGTTTTTTGTGGGTGGCAGGGCATTATATATCAGTATTTGTCCATTCTTGGTGTATGTGCATATTTTTCCAGTGATGACATAGTGTCTATTTTGTGGTTCCATCTTTGACCACTTAGATTAGTGAGGAGCAGTTCAACATGCATGAAGCTATCTGGTAGGCTGGTGGCATGTCAGGATTTCAGCTTTTGCCCAACTTAATATTTCTTTTCTTTATATTCCAGAAAAAGGCATGGCATACAATTAAAACCATGGTTAACATACCAGTCATCAGCCCCTTCAAGAAACGCTACTCATGGGTGCAGCTGGCTGGGCATACAGGTGAGGCAGATACCTTCAATGTGTCTCTGAACATGGCAGCAGCAAGGCTAACAGTGTTTCAGTGTGTCTCTGTTCCCTTCAGGTAGAAAGGAAGCAAATGATATTGCATAAATCTGTGAATTGGAACATTTTCCTTTCAGTTGTAGGGAGGACAGGGAAAGAAGAGTGATATAGCTGAATAATGAGATGAGCAAGTAAGTAATGGCCAGGCTCAGGCTCCTGATCTGTCCTTTTAAGGTGATATACATAAAATACATGTTAGAGGGAAACAGGAGGGACTGGGGAGTTGATGCCATCTGTCCATCTGTTGCTACTGGTTGTAGTATGGGATTGCCCTTCTTGACTGAGTAATCAAGACACTACTTTGTGGGAAGGATTACTAACTGTGCCTCTCTGTGCCTCAGCACTGGCAAGGAAAGTGTTTCTCATACCAGCCCCAACCCCCTCATCTGAATGTTAAGTCTTTGGGTGGGAAACAAATCTGGTGAAATTTGACTTGCTGGCCAGGTGTTTGCATTGTGAGTCTGACATTGCAGTATATGAGTGCAAGGAGCCTGGTTCTAATTTTGTGTCTGTGGATGTTGGTAACTGTGGTCCTGATGTAGGCTCTGTTTCATGAGTAAGGCAAAAAAAAACCAACAGAGAGAAGTCATCGGGTTTGCTTTTCTCGTGCTTCATTTAATTCCTGTGCAGCCCTTGTTCCTGAAATGCTACTGTGGGCCTTATTAGTACACATGTGGGCAGGCACCCACACTGCATCGTGCTTTAATGCAGTACCTGAACCACCTCTTTGTATGCTAATGCACTGATATGGTGCAGAGAAATTCATCTACCCCTAGAAATGGAGTAGCTGTATTTTGCACAGTGGTGGTGTTGGGGCTGATATGTAATCACACAGAGTGTCAAGATGGAGTTTTTATCACAGTGTGTATGAGATTGGCTTGATCTGTGTAGTGCTGGTTGTGTAATCGTAACCCTTCTGGAGGCTTGTGTGGTAGGGTGGAAGAGGAGGATTTAGAGGTTACTAGAAGCTGATGAAGAGAGGTACTCCTCCAGTTTGCTTTAGATACTTCTCTGTGGTTGCATCTAGTCCATCTTTTTTTGTACCTCTGCTTCTCTTATATGACAAGTTCATTTTAAATTAAAAGCTAGGCCAGCACTGTTCTTGCCCTTGTGCTGAGGCAATGCCAGTTCTAGGATTCCTCAGGCAAGAACCAGTTTAAAGTGGCTGAAGGATCCTGCTGTGATAGAAGATGAGGGTTAGCCCCAGGATTAATGAGGCTTCTCCTTTGGCATCTGTTTGATGTCGTGTGGGTTGCAGAGTACCTCTGAATGAAATGTGTACTTTCCTCAGATATTATTGACAGGTTGCAGGACAGGAAAATGTCTGGCCAGGAGACTCCAGACAGCTTAATTTCTGCCGATTTGGCCTGTGCAGACTGTCTTTTGTACTGGATACCATTCAGACACGGGGCTGTAAAAAATCACAATTGCACTCCAGGCTGTACCTGCAGATTAGAAGAACTCCAGAGAAGGTGCAGTACCTGAAGGTACATGCATGTGCAGTCACAGCCTGTGTGTAGAAAGGGCAGTGCTTGGCTTCTGGCCAGCTTGTGGCTGTTTAACCATCACTGGTTGACTGTACTACCTTGGTAGGTACACACTCAGCAGGTGTACCCTATGAGGATTAAGGACAAAGCCAATGCTGGCAGTGTTATCCAGCTTTAAAATAGCCTGTCAGAGGATTAATGGGTTCTGCCTTGTGTGTGGCTTCTTCCTGTGCATTCAGTAAGTATAGTAGTGTTTAATATGCTAACAAAGGGTTTAGCATGGGGAAAAAAAAAAAAAAAAAGCAAACAGCAATGGTCTGGGGCACCTGAACTCCTTAAAGCTACAAATTCTGACACAGGAATGTATCCAAATGGACTTCCTCTGCTAATGGCTGTGATTGTCCTGGATGTTATATTTTTGATGTAAAAGCATCTTCTGTTCTGTTCAGGGGAATTCTTTAACGTGTCATGAAGCTGGAGTGGTGGGGGAAGGCGTTTTTCTTTTTTTGTGTCAATCTTGTCAGCATGTGCTTGGTTTTCTTTTTCAGGGAGCTTCAAGGCAGCTGACAGTGGGAAGATTCTCAAACGCTTTTCAGAGAATGAAAAGGAATGTTTTGAGCGCTTGATGAAAGACCCACTCCGCTCCTGTGTCCCTTGCTTCCATGGTGTGGTGGAGAGAGATGGGGAGAGCTACATTCAGCTGGATGACTTGCTTACTGATTTTGAAGGGCCCTGTGTGATGGACTGCAAGATGGGCATCAGGTAGGGTACAAGAAAGAGAAAGTGTTTTATACCTGAAATACATAAGAAGGAAAAGGGGGATGTGGTCGTGTTCTGTCAGAAGGAGCACGATTAAAATTTTGGGGACCTTGGGAATGAGTCCAGGCAACCTGCTGTTGTTTTGGCAACCATCTTGGACAACCTGAACAGAATATGTCCCACTGTTGCCAGATTGTATGTGGATTCTGGAAACTAACTGATCTATAGCCTCAAAACCTATCCACATCAAGAAATTTTCAGGGGTGATGCTTAGTTTCTCTGCAGAGGCCTGGTAATACATGGGGAAAAAATTTCACTATTCATTCACTGACAGTTCATTTGATCTTTGTGTAAGCAGTGACTGAAAAAACACGAGTAAAATTCCCACCTTCAAATGTGCATGACTGAATAGCAGTGTGAAAGCCTATTTCAAGCACTTGATGAGGCTTCACTAGTATTGATCTTTTCTGTAAAGAAAAAGGTTGACCATCTGCTCAGAACTGACCTGTTTTTTTCCCTTACTCTGACATCTCCATGATGTTATTGCCATATTCTCTAGCTTCTCACTTTTTTCCTTTTATTTTCTGTGATTAATAGGAAAACCTCAATAGTGTTATCTAAGCATAACAAAGAGATAGGGAATCTGTTGAGAGCCTCAAGTAACAGTGTAGAGAGGAATGAACTGTCAGAGTAATCCTTTGGGTGGCAACTCAGATGTTTAACAGTGAGTTACTCAACTTACAGGAGTGCAGAATAGACTTTACAAATAGTTTCAAAATCTTAATTGAATTGTCAGCTAAATCAGAGTAGAAATGTGTAGCCCTGGTATGCTAAGAAAAAAAGAGAAGGATTTGCAGCAGTACAGACTTTATTCAAAGGAAGGTGACATTCTGGTAGTGGCTCACAGCATCTCCCAAACATGAGCTTGATTTATTACACTGTGATGAGTGAAGTGCACTCAAGCCACTTGACACAGTGTAAGCTTTAGGAGTTCAGTGGAAGGGATAGTGCCTTTCTAATGGTTACCAGATTAAGGGCTTGAGATATAATAGCAAAATGTGGAAGCTTTGTCACCCTTCACCTTCCTCTTCCTAGTTTGGAATCAAGTACTGGTTTGGAAATTCTCAAATAATGTGCTTAGCTCTGATTTTCACTATATGAAGAGTGACTCTGTCTTTCACTGTGATGCATTAAACAAAACTTGAATTACTCTGAGGCCTCAAAACATCACACATGATCTATAGCAGGTTTTTTGAGAAGAGGGAAGACACTAAAGTTTAAGCAGTCCTATTTGCTTTTGATTTTATTGTAAGCGATCCCTCCTAACTGCCCTCTGAAAACTCAGCTCTATTTCACAGCACAATAGAAATTCAGCTTTCTCTTATTCTGTAAGCAGGACATAATAATATGTAACAGTAAGTAGAGTTAGAACAAGTGAATGACACAATTCCTGATTCCTGCAGCTGTTTTGCTAAATATGCCTGTGCAGCCATCAGTAGGTGTTCTTTAGTTTCCCCCTATGCAAAACTGGTGTAATGAAAACATTTATTTTCCTGGTTGACATTTCTTGAGGTCAATTGATAAGTTGTAAAAATAAACAGAGTTTTGTTGGGATGTGATGCTTTTGCAGGACATATCTGGAGGAAGAGTTGACCAAAGCCCGTGAGAAACCAAAGCTGCGTAAGGACATGTACAAGAAGATGATTGAAGTGGATCCTCTTGCTCCCACAGCTGAAGAGAATGCCCAACATGCTGTCACCAAACCACGATACATGCAGTGGAGGGAAACCATCAGCTCTACTGCTAACCTGGGCTTCAGGATTGAAGGGATTAAGGTAGTAATTTCACTTCTGCCTCTTCTTGGAGACCACACTTGCTTTGTATTGTTGGTTGGTTTAAAAGCTAGTGTGCATTAGTAGCCAAGCTTTCCAAAGGATGACATGAAAATGCACTAATTGAAACCAGACTTCAGTGTATTGTGGTTTTAAAGCAGTCATTGGAATTGCAACAGTAGTGTCAATGAAGTTAAGCCTGAAATGCACAACAGCCATGTGTGGGTCAACCACAGGGACATTGCTGGAAGGACTAAATTAGGTACACAGTGTAAATAGAATGAAAGTGAGATAATATAATGTTATAAGGAAGACTTCAGAACTCCTCATGCAGTTGCTATTTCCATCCACGAGCTTTACATCTTTAGTCCAAGTGAATCACAGTAAAGTGGTTTTGTTCCAGTTAATGTTTATTTACAAGGCATGTTAAAAACATTAGCTTAGATATTCTTGGGACTGAGGAAACCCATGTTCCTTTTAAGCCTATGACAGTATCCAGTATAGATGGAGCTGGACTAAAGCCAAAACAAAAATAAATTTCCTCCATCAACAAAGTCCTTCTGCTGTTGTTGTTTGTGTCCCTGTACAATTCCTAGGATACTATCTTGCAGCCACAGAAGAACCTTGGCAATTTCCTTTCCTACCTATTAATTCTTTGTATTTGTTCTACATCAATGGCAGTGTCAGATACCTATTCAGACACACATGAGGACTTACTCTCAGAACTGCTCTCTGAGTATCAGCCACCTGACTCAGTTACTTGAATGTTAACACTTGCTGGCATCCAGAAGTGTGCTTTCTGCTTGCATGGGCCTGTCACATCTGGCTTTAAACTGGTTTGCTTGGGTTTGGATAGTGGTGTACCCATACCAGTACCACAGCATGGAGAGGGTTACCCAAATCCACCCTCACCCTTCCCGGGACTGGACAGACAGCTATGAACAAGTTAGCATGGGTTACTCTATGTGATTTCAGGATTTTTTTCCAGAGCATAATAATTTAGGTATGTTAAGATCTTGTAAATTATAATCTGGAATAATATTGCTTCTATTTCCTAGTTCAAGCACTAGGAAGAAGAAATGGATAAAAGATGGTGATTCTGATGAGCAGAGGCTCTTTAAGCATCCTTTCTTCTTTGCTTCCCTATGTTGTCTTCTCCCTTTCTCCCTTACTCATTTACAGATTCTCCTGCTGTGATAGAGGAACTAGGGCTTCCAGCTCATGCTTTGCTGGCCTCTGTGTGCTGTGCCACCCACTCCTGGCTGTTAGACACAGGCATCCTCGTGCAGGAACTGTCTGGATGGTGGATGATCTGGCTTCAGTCCAGCTGAGACACTTCCTGACTTACCCTTGGCTAGCCACCTAGTGATGATATCAAGATACCTGTTTTATTCTTAAACCATTTAGGTTCTTTGTGTGCTCTTTGCAATGGAATCAGAAACCCAGATGTCTTCGGTCCAAGATTTAATAGATGAACAGATTTATGTTGAATCTTGGAGAGTGACTGAGCTAAGGGAGCACAGGGGAGCTCCTTTAAAACCTCCTGGTTGTTTCTTTGTGGTTTGGTTGGTTGTCAGAGGTGAGTGGGAGCAGTGTGGCACAGAGGCTGCATGAGATTTCCCTCTGTTGAGACAATGCTATAACTGCAAAACAGGACACAAAGGCCTGATCCTTGATTAAGCACAGGAAATGCTTTCAAGTACTGCAGGAAGTTACCTTTTCCTCTGTCTCCCTGAAATGTTATGAAGGATGTAGGTTTTGGATTTGGTTTCTTGTTTTGTTTGGTTTTTGGGGTTTGTTTTGTTGTTGTTGTTTATTTGTTTTGGTTTTTTTTTTTTTACATGGAGAAATGGTGATAGAAAGTGGGTTGTTCAGGCAGGACAGATAGTACTCCCTACACTGCTGTACTGTAGCTGAGCTGTACACCCAGTTCTGTGTGCTTGTGGAAAAAGCAAAGGCATTCAGCAGAGTTCATTTTTCAAGAAGGGCCTGTACAGATTAGTGGTGCCAGCTAGTGGCTGGTGGGAAAAAGGGGTTCTCCCTAAACACACTAACTCCTGGTTGGAAGTGAGCAGAAATATGGTGGGTTTGGTCAGTCAGAAATACTCCTTTCCTGTGGCTGCCAGAGTAAGGACTGGGAGCAAAGAAAGTGAAATCACAGAAGCCATTTGTGAAGTGGCTGCTGATCCATGGGAGCTGATTCACCATAGGCACCCCTTCATCATCGGGGTACATTTTCTCCTTAGATTGATCTATCTCTTTTGCTTGCCATGCTTCCATATCTCTGTAATCAAGCCACAGAATCACCCAACTTTCTGCTGTAGAAAGCACCTCTGTAGCTGTTTTCCCAGAAGAACATCAGAATTTATTAATAAATATTTGTGAACCCATTTAGGTCCAAACCTTAACCCCGAGCCACTTAAGAGAAGTCTGCAGAGGCATCTGAGCAAGACTACACAGGTTAAAATAGGTAGCATTATTTTATGGAGCTGCCAAACCTGCCATTCTTCCAGCCATGTCACTGTCAGATCTGATGAGAGGTGCTGCAAAGGGCTCTGCACTGTGCTCTGCTGTGCAGGAATGTGTGAGGAGGTCTTGACAAAGGTGTGACTTTAAGGAGCAAGTCAGGCAAGTGGCTCCTGGAGATCAGGTGTTACCTCTGGAGTTGTTGCAAGGACCTGGTATATGGAATATGAGGAATGGTGCCATTCAAAATATAGGTGTTGTTTACAGCAAGTAAAGACAGGCAGAAATTTTATGTTTCTTGCCAACCACTGCAAAGGAACAAAATTGTGTGCTAAACAACAGGGTAGCAAGCAACTACTCTGTCCAGACAAAAGAGGTTTAAAGAAGAACTCACAGTAGCCATTCTAGACTTTTCTCTGGGATTTGGGGTATAGGGAAAAATAATTTTTAAAAGAATTTTACTCTAGTGAAGAGGCACAAGGCATCAGACTAAGTTACAGATTTCTGTCTGCTGCTGAGTGTTATCATAAATCAGGTCAGATGGCTCCTAACTTTTACTGCCTACCTGCTGAACTTCTCTTGCATAATTTACACACCTCATCAAGCTGATATGCCACATTTGTATCTGGCCCACTGCTTTGGAATAAAATAAATGTTTATTCTGCTGCTAGAACGTCTGGTAGGTGGGAGGCTGTTGTGCATGGTTTTGCCATTCAGTTAGTTCATTCTCTTGCAGGATAAAATTGATAATCTGGCATTATCCAGTTTTTTGTGTATATATGCCAGGTGCTGAGTTCTGCTGTGCAGTAAATCGTGTTTCATCTGCTTGAGACTGGAGGTGAATTTACCTGATTTTGGTGCAGTAACTTTAAATATGTTGGAGGGAACACATTTCAATGACATGTTTTCCTGAAGTGAAAATAAGGGATTTCACTGGATTGATAGAATGGAGAGGAAAACAGTTTGATAATCCTGCAGCTTTTCACTGGATATAGACTACCAGCTGCAATAATTACTGTATTTTACGTGCATGTCCTTAAAGCTTATATTCGTGTCTCTTGAAAAAACTGGGATGTTCTTGGAGAAATGCATATTGATATAGTCTATGTTGACAGATATGCCCAACTCATGGACTCCTCTTATTTCTTTGTAGTGCCACAAGCACAACCTGGTCACTGCCAGCACACAGAGACTTCTTTTTCAGTTGTAGGCTGCTTCTCTACTGAGCCTTGCTGCTAGCATGAAAATACTCTGAATTTCTCTGGGACCCATTTGGATGCCAGCATACTCACACTGACCTTGGCCAAAATTCACACACCTGCTTTGCCACTGCTAGCATTTGTGTCACTGCTGGCATTGCAAATCCCAAACTGTTCTTGTCTGCAGCTTGCTATCTGTTCTGTGATTTCTGGGTCACATGAATGTGCAAATGTATGTTGGGAACTGAGCCTTAACCACAGTTCTTTGATTTCCCCATTGAAAAACAAAAACAAAAAATCCCAGACAAAAAGTAATAGTAAAATGGGGTTTGAAAATGTCCTCTTAAACTCCTAGGCAGGGTTTGACTACAGCAAACTAGATGAGAGGACAGTGAAAGAGGTCACAGTGGTTTGCCCCATTGAACTTTGCACTGGTAGACATGTGAGAAAACCCTCCTGCAAGCTGGTAATATCATGAGTTGTTTTTTCAGCTGCACTCAGCAGGAAATGAAGTGCCATTTAAAGTTATCCAATCAGCTTTTGTATCTTTTTCTCCTCTTCTTCTTGCTTGGTTTGTTGACTATCTTCCTGTTCAACTACTCACTTTCATCTGGTTAGCAAGAGCTGAGCTGTTGATGGTTCAAGAGTATTGACTGATAAGGAGAATGATATGAGCTTAGTATAAATGGTTTCTGTCTGTGTGTTTTTGTGCAGAAGGCAGATGGAACATGTAACACAAACTTCAAAACTACGAAGACTCAGGAGCAAGTCCTTCAGGTTTTCGTGGAATTCATTGAGGGAAACACAACAATTCTGGTGAGTCTGAACTCTCTTCAGGTTCACTGATCTTTGACCCAGTGAACTTGCTTCAGAGCCATTCTTCTTCTGGTACAAGGAAAATTAAACTACCAAGGAAGAAAGTGGTTTCAACTTCCAGTCCCTCTCAGCAGATGAAGAGGACACAGGGACTTGGTGGACTGTGACAAGTAGTTGACTGAGACCAGTTCTGCCAGCTCTTACATTGAGTACACCCCAAGTTCCTCCTGCTAGCAAAATGCCAGTGAAGCTAATTTATGGCTTGCCATCAACTTAGACCATGGGTGTTAGATACATCAGAGGGATAATGTTCTCTAAGCAAGAATTGTGTTGGCAGAGAAACATAATTTGGGAATTCAGTCTGGAGAGGATAAAACCAGAGTACAGGGGTAGAAAGTGAGGTTGGTGGCTGTACTCCTGTATGTGAGACTGCCTTAAAGAGCAATTCCTGTATGCTACTTCATGGGTAGCACAGCAGGTAGGTGGGGTAACAAGTCTCTTGTCTTTGGAACTTCCAAGAATGCTATAGTGTTGTGCTGTGGTGTAAAAACCATTATGAAGGCAGATTCCCTCTCCAGGAGGGAAATGCTTGGTAACACTGGGCAGCATCAAAAATGCAAACTAGGGACTTATGCATTAGGGGCTTTTTTTGTTTTTTACTCCCCCACCCTTCCAACTTACCAAACACCGTTTCATGCTCTTTTCACTGTGGAGAACTGAAAGATTTTTAATTGCTTGAAACTGTTTTCTCTGTGTTAAAAAGAAAAAAGGGATACAGAAAGTTTCACTGCATCTAAAACAAGACAGAAAAGTGAGTTTGGGCTAACACAGACAGCAGAAGAACTCCAAACTGTTCATTCACTATGAAAGCCTGTTGAGTGCATTTTCAGATTGATTTTTAAACAACCTGTTGTTCTGAAGGACTTCTGGACTAAAATTAACATGATCTCTTCATTATATTGACTCTTGTAAACACGGTATCTTCATTCTTTCTTTACTCAAATGTTTATGGGTTGTGTTTTTGGTTTTGTCTGTTTTTTTTTCTCCTCTCCCTGCAGAAAAAATACCTCGATCGTCTGCAGGAAATTCATATCATTCTTCAATCCTCAGACTTCTTCAAGAGACATGAGGTGAGCAGTGAGTGTAATGCTGTGGAGTAACTTGCTGCTTCCTTTGGTCACTCAGGTGTACTTTGGAGTAGCCTGTATTAGCAGATGGGATTTTGTAGTAGAAAACTAATATGTGTTAGCAACACAGATACCACAAAGATATACATCACAATGATACAGAAGATGAGAGTAGTGGAGAAAAAAATCCTCCCATCTTTCTAACATGCCAGTACTTACAGCTCTGGGCCACTGCAGGGAATGTTTATTAGTCCCAGTTTCCTGTGGTTTCTTTAATCTTCATGTGTTCCAGTGGGAATCTTTACAGGGGAATGGTAATGTGGAAGCTTGCATTTGGTACAGTAGCATTCTGTTGTAGTTTGGCAATAAAGGCTTTATTAGTTATACTGGATTATGTTGAAAAAGTATATAAATTCTGCTCTATATGTTCTTAAATGCTTTGCTGTGGTGAAGGGACCATTGTAAATGCTTCTTCTTACAGCTCAAGTTTTTGAGATCAGACATTTTATTTTGCTGATTTTCTTTTGTCACAAGATGTATTTTTGTTAATTGTGGGTCTCTTTTTGAAAGTAGTCACTGACTTTTGTTGAGTTGCTTAAATTGAGACTTGCTGCCAAGTGGGCTGGAGAACTGCTTTTCTTCCCTTTGACTATCAGGTCCCTTTTCCCATCTAATTGCCTATTTAAATGTTACTGATTGATATGGTTATGAAAATGGGTCATGTAAATTGTCAACGTATAAGTGTAGCCCAAAAGTCTGTTGGGTCACAGGTGAGAAGGTCATCTGAGGAGGTCATCCCGTTCCTGAAAAGTGTTAAATGATGAGGGAGAGTTTTATGTGTTTTAACCACATCATCTCAATCTGTCTTCCAGGTTGTTGGAAGTTCACTACTTTTTGTACATGATGGCAGTGGGAATGCCAACGTGTGGCTGATCGATTTTGGAAAGACCACCCTTCTCCCTGATGGGCAGACACTGGATCACAGGATCCCCTGGCAAGAAGGGAACAGGGAGGATGGGTACCTGTTGGGACTGGACAATTTGATTGGCATCTTGGAAAGCATCACTGAAAGATGAGCTGAGAATGGCACAAAACTTGCAGGGCTGCTCTTTAATTGTCTGCTCTACTGGGATCGTTCAGCTAGAAGGAAACCCTTTACTCCCTCCAAATTCCTGATGTCATCAGTGCAGGGGGAGCTGCATCCAGAACCCAGCAGTTACTGATCAAAATGACTTTGCATCTGCCCTCTAAGAACCTAAATAACTCCAGATTGGTCTGTATTGCCTAACTTCAGACTGGTCCTCAGAGAATGAAGATCTCCATACTCAGGAATCACACCAGCATGAGTCAAGAGGTCTGTGTGGTAAACCAGAATGATTGTGATTTCTGGCAACAGGTGGGACTATAGATTACCTCTTAGTGAATCAGAGCAAGTGCTTGGGGATTCAGGGTGGGAATAACATTTTTTTCAGGAAACTGTATAGTTTTCAACCAGCAAGAGTGTCCTGTCCCCCTCCAGTTCCAAGTCTCCTTGCTTTTGTGTACACTAGAGGTTGGACCAATAACTTCTGCTGCCTGGTATTGAGTTGTGCACAAGGTGGAAATGGGTGAGAGTCACAAGAAACCTGAAGGAAAGGGAGACAGCAGTTTGTAGTGGCTGGATGTAGTAATGTTGTTGACCACTCTTCCTCTTCCCTGCCCTGGCCTCAATTTGCTTCTATCCAAGAACAGCTTTTGTTTTTAACGTAGTCTCTCAGGAGATTACAAATAGTCTAGGGAGAGTATAGCAGCCTGTTGTCTCCAAAAACATTTGACTTTCAGACTTGGTAGGTTGTTAGAAAAGTGCCTAGCTTGGCAAGTTTGGCCTCTTGGAGCTGAACCTCTTGGAGTTCTGGAAATCAGGAATGACTCTTTCACACACAGACCACGGAACTAAGATTTATTGGTTTTTTTTTTTCAAATCTTGTTTATTTTTAAAGATAAAAACCCTATACACAGGCACATCCACTCACACACTAGTAGCCAGCAACCAGTATGATCTCTTAAGGTCATGGTTTGACTGTCTCCTAATGTATGTGACTTCTTGGCCATGTTCCTGTTCCTAAATATGATGCTGCCACTCAAGTGTATAGACTGGTGCAGCAATAGGGAAGGGTAATGGTGCTGCATTCACAGCATTACACTAATGTTGAGATAATTCTCAGGCATCCTTCCTCCAAGGCATTGGCTGTTAGCTCAGGGCAGTTTGGGGGAAGGAATGTCAACATATCCCACCCCCTAGTCCCCATCTAGAGTCAGGGGCCATTGGTGGTTCATTCTTCTCTTGCTGTGGCCCAGGCACAGCCACAGAAAATTCACAGTGGTAAGCTAAAAAAAAAATTAAGAAAGAAGACTGATTTCTTGTAATGGCTTTCCATACCTTCTCTGTTGGTTGCCTCATCACTTGAACAGATCTTTAAATACTAGCAGTATAAATACTATCAGTATTCACATGTTCACTCACATTCCATATTTTAACATTAATAACATGATGCAGCTTTCAAAATGAGAGCAAAGCTTTTATTACTATTTGATTGTTAATCTCCTCTCAATACTTAAAGCTAGTAATGCACATTGTTCAGAAGTTGCTGTCTTTTGCTGGTGTCTTGCACTTAAGAGATTTTAAGAACTTCAGGATACACAAAGGTGACTCCGTGCTTTGGGAAACTATTTCAGTAATCATAATACTGAGGAAAAAGAAGACTGGAGAGTCTAGATCTGGAACTAAATCTATCTATAAAATTTCTCGTTAAAATTGAAGACTCTAAAAGATTTTCTAAAAGGAGTTACTTTAGATAACACACTACTGTACTAAGAGAAGTTAGATTTAATATTTTTTTCATCACCTCTAAACCAAACAGCAGTATTAAAAATTCAAGCTCAGTTGTTACCCAGAAGTTAGACAACATAGAGTGGGTATTCTTTAGGAAGTGATGACAAATGGAAACTTTTAATCTTAAAACAGAGCCTGTTTGAAACTGGTAATTATTTTTGCAGTTCACTGCAAATTCAGAGGACTTCTTTGGCCTCCTGGAGTTCCTCTCAGTTTTGTTTTATTTTAATGATAGCATGCTAATTAATTTTCCACTTCGGTGTTGCAGAGGATTTACACTTTTTTTCTTTTTAAATGACAGCCAGCCTTCAGTAGGGAGTACAGATATTGTCATTCCAGATGTTTCCTAACTTCTGAACTGGCACGAGATGACAAAATAATCTGTGGTGAATTTCATAAGCCATCAGTTAGCAATACTTAAGGTAAATAGGAAATAAATAGGTCTCACAGTGGAGGACTTTAAAAACAGTACCATTTCTATGAAACTGCAGTTGCAAGCAGTCCTCTTACAGTAAAAAAAAAAGTTAGAAATGAGACTGATAAGGTGATAGAATTCATTAGCAGTTTGCTTAATTAATCTTCAGAGTCACATTTCTTTCTTCTGTTACCACATAAGTGGCTCTTTTGCACCAGTGTAACTTATTTTCTAGAAGGGAGGTGTAGAGGGTAAAAGTTGATGTTCAAATACCAGTTAAGAGTTTGAGACAAATTTTAGAATGACTGCCCATTGCTTCTTCAGAAACGTGCTGCCAATAGCTTCAAAAAAGAACCAGCTGCTGCTAGGACCTGTATGGCTTGCAGTATGTCATCTTGGGGGGAAAACATAGAGAATGAGCCATTCCTCTGCAGAAGTTCAAAAAACAAAACAAAGAGGGGGGGAAAAAGCAAAACAGAACAACCCCCCCCTAGTTCTGCTATAACAGACTATAGTCTGGAAGCTCATTCTAGATGACAAATAGCTCTAGCAAGTGAATTTTGAAATGGCCCTTTGGTTTGCTAAGGGGTTAGAAGGGAGGAAGCCACAATCTGGTGTTGCTGTTGTGGGAAAGGAGGAAAGGAGGCAGCTTTTCCTTAGCAAACTGCAAGCATAGGACTGAAATGAGCCCTGGAGCCTTAACAGGTTGGAGGCAATGAGCTCATGAGCCAGGGTAAGTTGGATACCTTGAGTCCCATCAGGTGGCCCAGGGTGCCTGTCTGTGTACACTCACTAGTGTAAGGAACAGCACAGCCTTCATTCACAGTGGTGTAAGTTGTCTTGAGTAAGCTTGTATTTACCAGAGGGTCAACATGATGCCTTTGCACAGGCAGGTAACACAGAAGAGTTAATGCATGGTAACCAAGGTACTTTTTCACCTACAAATCTAGAATGTAGTTCCTTAATGCCTCTGCTGAGATATTGCCTCACTTTGGAGACATCAAGAGCATGGGTGTTTCCAAGCCTGGGGAGATTGATGTGCTGGCCCAGAGGCATTTTGCTGCTGAACAGCAAACCTGGCTTAGGCACCAAGGTCTTTAAAATCATTGGTTAGATGCATCAATGCTTACTGCTGTAGCTGCTGCCTTCCTGTGTGAATCTAGGAGTAGGACTTCTCTTCCTCAACTTTGTCAGTGACTTGGTATTTTTGTTTTGCTTTGGTTTTTTTTTTTTTTTTGGCCTTGGACAATTTTTCCTAGGCCTCAGTTTTGTTCCCATTTTCCAGTGGGAATAGTATCTACTCACCTCACAGGAATGGTGTGAGGCTGTTCTTCATTGTTGCTTGCAAGATGCTGTGAGATCCTTTGGAGGAAGGTGCAATACAGAAAGAAATGCACAAAGAGATGCATCAGCTAATTTTAAAAAATGATGGGTGTTTGGGCCACACAAAGGTATAAATTTGGGTAAAAATTTAACCAAAGTGGTAAAAATTAAATCCCTCTTAATTTTACAGAGGGGGAGGAATTCACTTAACATCTGATCCAGTTCCTATTATAGGGAAAGATTTCAGTGGAAGTCGGACCAAACCTTTAAGTATCTCAGAGGGCTCTTGCTTTTTTTTTTTTTTTATTATTGTTTTTATTTCCTGTTGTTATTATTTGTTATTCTTAAGGTACTGAGATCAAATGATCTGTATCATCCACATGCATCCGTTCTGAACACTACAATGCAATGCTGACCATGGTCACTTCTGACATTGACTGTATTGGTTGAGTGCTTGTTACTCTGAGGTGTGTACGCTAATAAATAAATGAGACTGAAGGAAAAAAGGCATCCACTCTTGTTCAGTCACAGGACAGTAATAGATTTTCTTCAAGAATTTCCTCATGGAAAGAACAAAACCTATTGATTTCAAGGTTTCTTGTGCTTTTAGTTTTTAGCATCTAATATTTCCTAAACCAAAACTGATTCTAAGACATCTAACATTGGAGCTTGGTTCCAAAACCCCTCAGATATGTTAGCATTAAAACCTGATCCACACAAAGCTTGACAGCTTCCTTCCAGGTAAGCTGTCTCAAAAAATCTCAGTTCATTGCCTATAGTATATAAAAAAAATAATGCACCAGAGGACACTTGGCAGACTAATTGTCCACAGGGCAGTTTTGTGTGGCAGTGGGGAAGAAGCCTCTAGGACTGGCAATGCTTCTCAGCAAGAGGGAGTGTCCTGTTACCTGTGTGCAAAGAGTACACAGCAGGGGGAAACAAATAGCCACCATGAGTCTCTGTTTTGTGTTGCAAATATAGATGTATATACACTTGTCCAACTTTAAATTGCATAGAAGCAGGTGTGTCATCTACTTATGTACAGCTGTCACTCAGGTAAATTGGCAAGAAGTGCCACTCTGGTCAGAGGTAAAGACAAAACAAAACCAGTTCAACTAAATGAAAAAGTTGTGTGACAAGATGTTAAGATGTCATGGCTCAGCTCTCTGCATCAGATTGAAAAGGGTAGGCAGCCAGGAGGAGAGAGTACACCCATGTCTCACAGAACTCTGCTGCTCAAGGGTCTGAAGAAGTGTGGTCCCTGTTTGGCACAGCTGTAAAGATGCAAATACATTGTGGAAAACCATACTATCAGCAGTAGTGTTTCCTTATCTTTAAGGAAAGTATGAGGAGGGCATGAGAGGTGGAATGTTACATTAGTCCAAGCCCATTTCATTAGACTTCTGTAGTTTTCTTAGTGCATATCTGTACCTAGAAAATCAGTGGGGCACTTAACCTCAGGAAAAGGGTGGATATGAGGGGGACACCTTAAATCTGTGCTGTTAGAAGTCCTGTTTCTTTCAAGAGGAAATGAAGATATGAAACACTTGAGAAAACATAGCAAAGAAATCAGAAGAAAAAATATCAACAAATGTGAAAAGAAGGCAGAGAACAACAAATTGAAATTTGTATTATTTCATCTGTTGTTGTTCAGTCCCCTCTTGGAAAAAGAGGTATGTATGCTGTATGAAGCAACATAAAGTACTGATGCTAAGCCCAGAAGAAAAAAAACCCCAACAATTACATACACACAAATATAAAACGTTGGTAATGTGTTAAAAGATGGATACCCATCAGGGAGAGCAGTTTCTAATTCTATTAGTGGCCAGTTCTCCAGTGGGGAAGTACTAGAACATTTTCATATGGATTATAGGACTGAATTACTCTCACATCTCCAGCTCATCTAATTCCTCTAGGAAATGAGGTTTTGGCTTTCAGTTGCCAAAAGTAATCTTAATTTTGACACTATGGGTTCAACTGTTGATTTAGCAGTAAAAAGGGACTCCTTAAAAAGCATTTTCAAGCAAATTGTATTTTGAAATGGTACCAGTTGAGCACCATGAAATCTCTGATTGTCCCAGAACTGTAGGACTCTTTATTTTGTGTTGCAAATACAGGAGTATACACTTGTCCAGCTTTGAATTGCATAGAAGCAGGTGTGTCATCTACTTATGTAAAGTCATCACCCAGACATAAGTTGGCAAGAAGTGCTGCCACGGTCAGATAATAACAAATAAAAATTCAACTAAATGAAAAAGTTGTGTGGTGAGATGGGAAGATGCTGTGCCTCAGGTCTCTGTATAGTATATGTCATTGCAATTTGTATTTTTCTTTTTAGTTAATATGGTTTGGACAGCATGTAGCATCTGGGCATCACAGCAGAAGCAGTATTAGCATTGTTTCCTTCAGGATATTAATTAAAAATTAATTATCTATGAGGGTTTTTAGAAAGCAGCTGAGAGATCAGATACACATAGAAAAACTGTTAAAGAGGTCAGACTCATGGCAGCTGTTCTGACAGAAGACTGTTTACCTTTACTTCCATTTGAAGGAGTTAAGCACTTATATAAAATGTAGATTGCTAATGCAGATTCCTTTGAAATTCCCAGAATTGAAGAATTGAAAACAGAGTCAAAATGGGCCTGCAAAAAGCATGGTCATGAGCACCCGTGGTCTGCTCAGTACAGAGCATGTTACAAACAAGGTGGGAAAGTGACAGCATCACATGCAGTGCTGTGACCTTGTCACACATGGAGGAAGGGGGCTGAGTTGCTGACACCCTGTCACACCTGCTGGAGTTTGATAGCTTACTTTTGGATAAAAATCTTCTAGTTAACAAACCATAAGACTAACATAAGCTGAAAGGTAAGGATGTTGAAAGCAAACATCTTATTCCAATTAGTTAAGAGTAGATGTATGTATTCTTCACTGGCATGTTCCAGAGGTGGCCAGCCTGAAGCATGACCAAAAGTACTAGCCTCTGCAAGAAGAAAGAATGAGAAAATTTCCCACAAACTGGGCTTTTCTGCCTCATCTAACTGGGCTGGAGCCACCCCAGGTATAAGGTAGGACAATAAGAGAAGCCAGAGAGCTAAAGCAAAGGTGAAATTGAAAGAACCAACCATCTCCCTTGGTCTCTAAGCCCACCAATCCCCACACCACCCCTGAGACCCCTCTGTTCCAGCCATCTGTGATTTCACAATATGCATTTGGAATTATTTCCATGCCATATGGGTCGTTGCTGAAAGGTGGCCATCATCACCATTCAGGTCTGAAAGTGATGGTAGATAAAACTACTCAGTCTGTAGCCTAAAGGAAACTATAGGATGGTTGGAACAAGGCAAACCAACAAAGCATAAACATGGGCATGAAGATGCATTCAGATTCTTCACTGTGCTTTTCTTACCACGTTGCAGTAGTGTCCATCCCTGAGCAGCAGGGAGGACAGGAAGTTGGTTTAGTCAAGGCAAACCCTCTTCTGCTGGCCCTCATCTTCACAGTGTATATCTGACTTCTTCCCTCAGACAGGAACCAGACAATCTAAAACCACCATCTCACCATAGAAGTAGATGACATGTGAAGGCAGCACGTGATTTGCCACTGTAGGTTGGCAGTGCAATATTCAGGAGTGTCAGACAAAGACAAATCTGCTTCCCAGACTGTTCAGGCTTTTTAAAATCACCTTATTTTGCAGGCTTTAGCATCAGTTTAGACTTTAAGCAACAGAAGGAGGCCTTAGAAATGAGCTGTCTTTGAAACAACCAACTACCTCATACAGACCTTCTGGTAGTTTGCAAAGTAAGAATAAGTGAGAGCCTGCTCAGGTGTGTGAAGCAAAGTTATGGTTTCAGCTTTCTCTAATGGTTGAGCTATTTTCTACCTTCCTGTGTAAAGGGCACTGTAAGGTAATGTTCCCCTTGCTGTTTTTTTTTCAGAGGAGTGGGTATTTAAATCAAGAACTCCAGTGCATCAAATGCTAAACAATTACCCAAGAACCTCATGCTTACCAACAGAACATGGGAAATTACTGGTGAATATCAAAGTACTTGCAAAAATGAAGTCTAGCTCAAGTAAAGTCTGTTAAAAGATAGACAGTCTATTTCTCATCAGCCCATGCAACTCACCCTCTCTTGAAAAACTACTTGCTCTTCAGCCAGCAGCTGTGGGGAAAGCAGTATCATGAGGCAAGCAGCACATTTCCTTCTCTGCTGAAAGGGATACAATCAGCTCCACCAACTATTTTTTAAATAGTAAATTTGTTTTCTTCTTCATTGCCTGTTTTTGAAACACATGCTCAGAGGAGCCTGGATGATTTTTGTTTTATCCTTCCTACTGCTTCCAATATGAGCAGTAGCTTCTTTTTCACATTTTTCCACAGGGTCTGCTAATAAAACAGATGCAAATGTGGCTACTATTTATTTACTTCCCTTACAGTGCATGAGCATCATTAGTAAGTCATCAGGACTGTAAAAAGCTCTTAGGAATACTGGAGCCTTTGCAAGTTGGTTGCTGCTGGCACAGCAAGTATTTTTGGTTTCTTCAGTCAGGAAGCAAGCTGTGTTGATCATTATTGCCACCCAAATGCTGGGGTTGGATGGTAGGTCCATTTCTATTCACCTGAGCAGACTGAGGAGTCATTTAATTATTATATTCAGAATTAGAGCAGCAATGCCATTTTTCTCCACATCCAAGCTGGTTTGGTGGAACATGTATGATGGAAAAGTGCAACTGTCTGTAATGATCTGGGCATCTGGCAGGTAGAAGGAGGAAACAGAACATGGCTGATGTTGAAACAGCATCCATCTGAAGTAACTTAAATGGAGGAAGTAAGTGAAATACGAAGCAGTCCTTCTTGGTACACACATACCCTGATCTTTGAAGAACAGTTTGTGTTATACTGGAGTAACACTCAGGTCATCTGACAAAGACAGACCAGAGTCCCTCTCTCTTGATGTTTTCTCTGTTTTAGAAAAAGGCTTTTCAGCTCTGTGCAGACTGGAGCTCCTCAACACAGGTGCTCTGACCTCTGCCAGTGGCTGGTGGGCAGTGCTGTAGCACAGGTCATCATAAGCATAATTTACATTGCCGCAGGGGAAAGCCTGAAGCTTCACCAGTTCAATCCCAGTAAGATCCAGGTGAGTGCAGTTGCTTCGACTTGGAGATGCTGGAGATGCCCGAGAGCTAGGAGGAGAACTGCAAGTCCCATCAAAGCCTGAATCTTCCCTCTCTGGAGCTGCTTTGAGCTTGGAGCTGGGGCTGAAGTGACAGCTGTTCTCTAGCGCCCATGATCCGTAGGTTGGGTTCCAAAGATTTTTGGTTTTGTTTTTAAGTCTGTGGGTTGGTGGATTGCTGAGCTCCAGCTTCTGGTTTGAGGCCTGCTGGAACCAGGATCCACTGTTGAAATCACTGAGGGATGGCAGGCTGGGCCCTTGAGCAGTCCGATTGCTCAGGTTCTCCACCAGGAGCTCTTGTGGACATGGTACAAGTTTGGGCCCAGCATGGTGGGAGTCCAGGGTTTTAGGTGTTGCCTGAGGTGTGAGAGAAGGGCTTACCAAGAGGGGCACCATCCCATTGGAGAGGTTTGGGCGCATGACTGTACTCCCTTCATCCTCTGGAGCAGGACAACACTCCATGGGCAGCTCGGTGTTGATCACATCAGGGTCCTGAAAAAGAGAGACAAGAATCTGTTATGCCCTGAACCCCTCCAGGGTAACTGTCACAGCTGCATTTTAAAAGAAATAGCTATGAGAGCAAAAAAGCTTTTGGCAGAGGCTGACACCAGGTTTGGGCAATATTCCTGTATGTCATACAAGGTGCTACGTGACATCTGGATATTGCATGCTGTTAGGACTTGCAAAAATGCTCTTTCATTTGCATGCTTCTCTTGAGCAGAGGTTGTGCTGGGTGTCACTAGTATATAATTTCTCCCTTAGGTGGTTGGATCCAAGCCTATAGCTGCAAAATGCTACCACCTGGTGAATTCACCTTGCCATCTCATTCCCTCTCCTCCACTCCAAACCAAATCAGCTGTGACTTTCAAGTCACATTAGGCAAGGTCATAATATGGGCCTCCAAAGAAAGTCTAAATACCTTTCCCTCACAAAATGAAGGATATTTTGCTCCTGAACAAGCTGAGAGTTGAAAGGAACAGTGGATTCTCATTTTAGTTGGGCTGGAGATGGGAAAATGAGGATGAATACTTGAAATCCCAGATGAAAAGATCATTTGAGACAATAGCACCACCACAATTAAATAAGCAATTAGATCAATCTGTTAGGATTCTTGATGTGGGCTAAAGATGGTGGTTTTAGACATCTGGCATTACATGCATTACCATCAACCTGGGTGCCAAAGACCAATACCTGTGTGCAATATTTGATTCTTTCCAGGATGGTAGAGAAGTTTGGCCGATACTCTGGGCTATGCTGCCAGCACTGTGTCATGATCCGGTACCTTAAAATAAGTAAAAAAGAAGCCAGATATTGTTCAAGAAAGGTAATTATATAAAATATGTTTCACTATGAAGCAAACATGGGTCCAGAGGCATGGTACATGGCCCAAAAGATAAGAGCAAAAGTGGAAATGTAATTTCAGCATCCTTGGATCCTAAGCCATTATGGAACCACTCCTTAAAGGAAATCCTGCATTGTGCTAAGCTGTGTTAAAGACACAGTGGCCCCAGAGAACTAACCTAACACTGGGGGCAGCCACCATTCCCTGACTCAAAGTGTCCAGTTGCCTTTGCCTTAGCCTGTTTTATACCCAGTATCCCTTGATTTGTGAGACTAAGGAAATACTTACACTGGTCCTGGACAGTTTTTTGGTGGATCCATTCTTCCACCACTGGTGACAAATTCCAGCACTTCCTGATTGGTTTTGCAGGGATAGGGCATATATCCCAGAGAGAAAATCTCCCAAAGCAGCACACCAAAGGACCTGTGTCAGAAACCAGCCAACAACACCAATTAGGTTTCATATGTACTTCACAAACCTGGCAAAAAGCTGTGTAGGTAATGCCAACCACAGCAATATGCAATTAGTGCGATTATGCCTCAACTTTGAGCAAAGGTTTTGATTGGGTTTTTTACATCAAACTCCAAAATTAACTTTGCAGAGGTTTCAGAATATTAGAATACCTCGGAAGGTGTCCTGCTACATTACTTATTTCTAGAGCAGGAAATGCCAGAGCACTTTTTGCTGTGTATGGCCTAACTGAAAAGAACTGTTAGATCTGGCATGGAGATTCCTACCTTACTTGGGAAGACTCGAGACATTTGAATCAGTGTTTGGGAAGAGGATGCTCAAGAATAAAATCAAGCAATAGACATTCAGTGTAACCAAGAGGCAGCAGCATTTATTTTTTGTCATGATAGAGGTGCTTTCCTTTTTTACATCCATGGGATGGTTAGGCTGTGCCACTGAAAGTAATGTACAACTTAGACTCAGGGGTGTCAAGATGCTTCTGTTAGCAGGGTCAGAATTTTTAAGGGTCACTATTTTCTGAAAAGGTGGAAAAAGTTTCCAGGGCATGAATGTTACTTATAATAGCCTGTTTCAGGAACTGTAGCACTTTCCTTCAACATGCTCAGCACTGCCTGCTCACACTTAGAAGGTGATAAGCAATCCCTTGTCTTCCGGCATCACTAACAACTTCAGGAAACTGGGTTAGTGTGGCATTTAAGGAACTGTCTCAGTACAGAATATTGAAGAATCTGCTGTACAGGGAGGGAGGCAACTGGAATGCTTCCATTCCCCAGCACCTGTGGATGAATGTGCTACTGCTGAGGGGGTGTTCGTTTCAAAGGAAGATCGAGTTACATGAGGAATCAATATGTAAATATTGTTTCCTCAGCAACCAGCAAGGATTTCTGGTTAAAGCTGCTGTCATGTTATATACAACAGAAGAAATACACAAATGAGTAATCCTGGGTGGTACAGAGAAAGCCATGTAAAAGATACATAAGCAGGCCTCTCCTCACTGGCAGAAACTGAGTGGCAGAGATACTGAAAGCTGAGGGAAGTGTCTGATGGTATTTGTTAGGATTTTTATCTGACACTTCTTAGCAATCTAAATTGCTTTCTCTTTTCACCTCTTGATTGCCTTTACACGATACTATACATTTATATACAGTGATTTTTTATTAACTCCATTTACATTAGTTTTCTTAATTCTTATTCAGAATTCTATACTTGTGCTTCGACTGAATGCAGAGGGAAGATTTCTAGTATTTCTCTGGGAAATTCTGACACTTTTAAGGTTCCTACTAAGCAGACTTTTTTTTCTTGACTGTGACGTTTCTTGACCCTTACTGTGGAGTAGCAGAAGCGATTAAAAGACATTTTTTTTACCAGGTATCAGTCTTGGAGGTGAAAATGCCCTCGAGAAAAGCTTCTGGTGGCATCCACTTGACAGGAAGCATGGCTCTTCCTCCTTTGCGGTAGTAACTTGCTCTGGGAAAGATAAAAAGCAGGGAGAACGTCACGGAGTCTGGAAGGGCTCAGATATAGATAAAGTTCTTATCACCACAGCAACAAGAGCTGGGGCTGCATGTGGCAATGGGGGTCAAGTGAGGAAAAAGAAATCATCAACACAAAGGGTGCACTGAGCCAGTATTTCACACCTTCTTTGCAACTGGGATGGAAACTGAAGATGTTGCAGGTGCACAGCTGAAGACAGAAAATTTGACAATGGTTTGCAGAGGGTGGTGATGCAGAAAATCTTCATGACATCATAAGCTGAGAATTATGATTTGGGTTTTTTAAATTTAAGATTATTTATGATCAACTAGCTAATAAATTTGCCTATGCTTGATTGAATGTTCACATGTGCTTGCAGTGTTCCCTGGGGCCCAGTTTGGAATAAACACAGCTGAAGTGTACTGGCTAGTAGGCCTGTGTTAATTTACAGCCTAACTCCAGCTAATTGGTAATCAAATTCAGACACATAATGGACAGTTCCACTATTTCAGAGTCCATGAGACAGTTCAAACTGTTCATAATTATACAGATTTTTGAGTTTTTAAAAAAACTGAAATGGTATTTTGCTTACCTGTAAATATCCCTGGCCATCCCAAAGTCACCAATCTTGGCTATCCGTCCTGCTCCACTGCAGGTCAAAAGACAATTTCTTGCAGCTATATCTCTTAAAAAAATAAAAAAAGAAAATAAAAAAATCTCTAATTCTAAACTCTTACGTATCTAAAGGAATAAAGAATATTAGACCCCAAGTCTTGCAAGTCTTAGTTGAGTCATCTTTACAGAAATGAGAAGAATCTTTCCAAAAATAAAAAATAATGCAAGCTACGTTATCATTTTTCTTAACCACACTTCTTAAACTGCTTTTACATTACATCTCCTAGCCAGTGATTTCCAAGCATTCCCCACTCCCATCTCCTTTCACCAAGGCAGAAAACAGCAACACTGTCAGACCAGGGACAGATCCAATACTTTTTTCTTCAACCACATTATGACACATTTCTTTCTTGCTTTCTTATTTTATTTTATTTTATTGAGTGGCATCTCAGCAGTGCCACCACCACTTACAGATGTCATGATATCGGGTAGTCTTAGTAAATTGCTTGAAAAGTCAGTGTAGGTCCAGACTCAGTAAAATGTTGCTTTGTTGATTCAAGATATCTCCAGTACAACCCAGCAAAGCTACATATGGTAGCAGACACTTGCTGGGTGCAGGTTTAGCCTGTGATAAATGGTAGTGGTGACTGCATGGTCAAGACTGAAGGATTTATGTTCATATAAATAGGCATTCTGAAAAGGAATTAATTAAAAATCATGGCACTATAGGGGTCCTGTTGGCTGCCAAGAAAAATGAGCTCTTTGAATGACTCATATGTTTTGTCCCACTTTCAGCCTTGAAAAAAGGATTTCAAAGTCAAGTTCATTTTAGCTCCCATCATTAGCTGTAACTCCTAGATCACAAGACCTTCTCTAGTGACATGTGCACAACCCACTACATTACCTTTTGCCTCTAGGATATGTTATCTGTAATGATAATTTCAATTTCTTGACCCACTCCAATTAATACTGACATCACTAACAAATACCTAACTCACTCTAAAAAAAATTCCTTCAATACTGATTTCCTGAGTTGCTAGCTAAAGCAAAATGAGTCCATTCACAGATAGTTTATACTAGAGACCCAATAGTGCAAAAACTGACCCAGATAATTTTTTTTCAAAGTGATATGCTGGTGTTAAAGAAGTCAAGCTTCCATTTCTCTCCTGAGATGGAGACTGGTCTTGAGCAATAATAGCTGGCCTGTCCATTAGCTGACATAAGTATTATAAGCTTTATGTAATGACTGGCTGTGCTCAGTGACATGATAAGAAAACCAGAGAACATAAACCTTACAGAAGTGAAAATTGGTTTTATAAAACACTTGCAGAGAAAATTTCTGTTCAAGTTTCTATTGGACTTTTTTTGCAGCACAAGCAACAAGTGGCCCTTACCAGGTGGGTGGAGGTTGATGAAGAATGTCACATAAAGATTTTTTTAAAATAATGTTGTAGAGATTAACTCTGAAGTTTCCAATTATAAAAGTACCAATCCTTTCTTGTACTTAATAAGAGTTCCAAAACTTGTTGCACTCTCCTACTGTTCTTTTGTAAAGACAGAAAACACTAATCCTTTTGTTTAAAAAGAACTTAGTCATCATACCAACATAAAGAAGACTGAAAACATGCCCTAGTCATTAAAGCCATAATATATCCTGTATCTCAGCCTCATGGTTTTTTGCTTGCCACCTGTTTCCCTTGGTTTCTCCAGTTCCTACCCACTTTTGCCTCCCTACACCTACTTGTACATGTGGGTCAATCAGTTGTTTGCTTGCATAACTCCAGGCTGCAGCTCAGTTTAGTCAGAGCCTGTGTGACCCTCATGTCTGCAGGGCTCTCCTTTCCTTTACACACTCTCTGAACTCTGCATGGTGCTCTTCCTCAGAGAGGAATTCAGCTGCACACTAAGCCTGGGAACGTGATAAGCTGAAACAACTCATGATCAGAAGCAAAGGAGTCCAATATCCAACTAGGAGTTTTTAAAGTATCTATAGCAAACTTTATCTCTTCTATAATATTTTATTTTTACTTGAAGCCTGCCATATCAGCATTTTTTTTTTTTAATCTATGAAAGAGTTGTGAACAAATATGAGCTCCCCAAGACCACACAGCAGCCTAAGCTTTCCCTAAGCTGTGAAGGAAGTTTGCAGTTGTGTTTTTACCTCCTGTTATCCCTGTTCTGCCCTTCTCAAGTCAATGGCTCAAATATGGTGCTCTGCCCTGAGCTCATAGGGTAGGGAAAACATTAAACCAAGATAAGGAGATCAGAGAAGAGTAGAATGATACTTGGTTGTCTTAGGAGCTAACACAGAGTGACACTACCATCTAGTGGACTGCAGGGGCTAATCTCAAATATGTCTACACTGGAGGCACCTGAAAATTAACACTTGAAAATGGGCACTGGGAAGACACCTTTCTCCCCAGCAGTGCAAAGAGCCATGCAGAGGCCTGTGTTGGTCGAGAAAATTTCTGTGTTCCCCTGGAGATTAATTCTGTTTAATCCATTTGAAACACAAACTTTGTGAGCTTGGTGCAGCTTGAGATGCATCAGAAGGGACTGTTTCTCCTCACCTGTGAATGAAATGATTCTCTTCCAGATATTTACAGCCACAAGCAATATCCCTAGCTATGTTCAGCAGGTCCTGCATTGTAAGTGTGGATGGTTGATTCTGGAAAAACACATACAGGAAATGGTAAGGAAATAATAAGGAATGGTAAGGAAATAATAAGGAATGGTAAGGAAATAAATCAGGCAGGGGATAATCAGAAGGGAAAGGGAGAGACATACACACAGTGGAGGAAGGGTTAAATTAATCAAGAGCAAAGAGGAACATAAACAGATCAGAACAGAGTTAGAAAACGAGTAAACTCTTTTATATAAGACAAAAAATTTCCAGAAGATTTCACTTTTCCTGAGCACAGTGCATGAGACTTTTATGTCCTGGTCTGACCAGCCTCATAAAGGAGGTGGGAGAGAACTATTCCCTCCTGGTGTTTGACTTGGTGAAATCAAAAGACAAGCAGGTTTAAAAGGTGAGATAAAAGAAAAAAAAAACCACCAAACCCACTTTCTTTTAAGGAGTTAATAAATTATAAACATAAATTAGCACATAAGCTTAGAGAGAGAGAAAGATGCTTGGTACACATCTCTGCACCAGCATTCATCAACTTATCCTCACTTGTGGAAAGGCAGAAATTACCCTTAGGAACAGTATGCAAAAAGGGGATGCTTTGTCCTTTGCCATCTGCACTTTCGTAAAAAGAACCATAATGAAGTCCTTTTCCAGAAGCCATGCTTGTTTTCATCCCATCATTTATTTCCCCATAGGGAAATTTCCTTGGTGTTTCTCCAGGAACTTCTGTATTGCTCTCGGGAAGGGTGGGGAAGAAATTACTAGACTGATCAAAAGCTCAAGAGATCAAATAAATTGGTCCTTTTTAAGGCTTCTTGTATTTCTGGATGTTGTTATTGCTGTAATTTTTCATGCTCAAAGTACGTAAGTTAACACTACAGCCACTGAGCACCATTTTTATTGGCTAGGCAAATTATTGTACAAAGCTCTTGGATGTCTGCCAGGAAGAACTATTACAGTTACAAATTTGGCGTTTCTGGAGCAGAGATGAAGAAGAAAGAGGAGAAATAGAACTGCAGATCTCCAGACCTTATCTCTGTTCTGGGATTCCCTCTCTCAGAAGCTTGTGATGGACATGCATTTTCTCTGCAGCCAGGGAAACTTGTCATGAAATACATTAATTATGGGGCTACCTCTATTTTTAGAAAAGGTGTACAGGGGGAAACTTTTTTTGAGTATTAAGGGGACTTCAGCTATTTTATTTGCTATTGCATGCCAGCTAGTATATCAGCAGGTTTGCTATCACATGATATTTTAAAAATAACTGTCCCTTACAATTGTAGATAATATTAAAATAAAATTATTTTTTATTCTCTGTTGCCCACAGATTTTATCTACTCACAGGCACTGTACCACTTTACCTATTCATGCTAAAAATGAAGAGATGCTATATCCTCCATCTGGGTGCCGTTGTACCACTGCAAGTGAATTTAATCAGTATATTTACTACTATGAGGAAGAATTTAATCTCAATCTTTCAATATCGTGTTAAAAACAGTTTAGGATCACACACACACAAAGCTTTATTGTCATAACTATTTGGGGTGTATATGTGTGTGTGGAGAAGCTGTGCAACTACATCATGTGTTGTAGGAGTACATGAAGCACCAGTCAGCCTCCTGCCCCTGCAGGCAGCCAGTGGAGGCATTTTGAACAACAAGAAATAATGTGGTATCAGGCCTAACTCCTCTTCCTTTTCTTTTCTTTTTTTTTTAAGTCTATATTTAAGCAGACATATATACTGATTTCACAGGTGGTCCTCAGGATCACACTGTTAAGAAGCAAGAACACGTATCTGAAATCTGTTCATTATAGGAACCTTGAAACGAATTAATTACAAATAATCACTGTACTTGGTTGGCATCAATATAATATTAAAATCAGATATAATTTACAAAAGCTCTCATGACAGCTTTTTGTAAAGTTGTTTTTTTGAAAGAAAAAATATCTGACTTCATAATTTAATTTGCATTTATTTAAATCCCTGCCACAGAGCTCCATGCAGGCTCAGCTTTTCAACTGCCACAAATTTGTGCTTCTCCATGTGGTGCTGATGCACACCTGCTGAGGACCCATTCCTGCTTATCAGTGCTTGATCTTCAGCCCCTCACACACTGTTTCAGTGCACAGAAAACACCGGGGGAAGAAAGTCCCTTAATTTGTAGTCTAGTTGACAGAGAACCCTGGAATGGCAGGACAGGATTTTATGCTTTCCTCCTCAGTTACTGACAGGCTGGAGTTCTGGCCCTGCTTTTCTTTTCTATCACTGCTTATGTCAAGCAAACAGATTGATGCATCCCGAAGTTTGTAGGAGCTGGAAAACATACGCTGCCACATTTGTCTTTTGTTCATTTCACAAAAATAAAGAGACTGTCTGTACTAAAATCAATCATAAGCCTAGCAGGGGAATTATCTTACCACTCTAGGTCGATTCTGACGAAGAAAGCTCTTCATATCTCCTCCTGCCATGAGCTCCAGCAGGATGAAGCGAGGCAGTGTCTGCAGGCTAACGCCGATGCACTGCACAATATTCTGGTGACTGAACTTACTGAAAGGCAAGGTTACAGCAGCACAGAAGAGAAAGACAGCATTAGTACCTGGCCAACATCCATCACGCTCACTGTGCCTTGGCAACGTGGATTAAAGCAAATGCTGATGCAGCACGAGTTACCAAATGCGTTCTTACTTAGAACGGGCTGGGTTGGAAGGGACCTCAGAGATCATCAAGTCCAACCCTTGATCCACTCCCGCTGCGGTTCCCAGCCCATGGCACTGAGTGCCACATCCAGGCTCTTTTTAAATATCTCCAGGGATGGAGAATCCACTACTTCCCTGGGCAGCCCATTCCAATGGCTGATCACCCTCTCCGTGAAGAAATTCTTTCTAATATCCAACCTAAACCTCCCCTGGCACAACTTGAGACCATGCCCTCTTGTCTTGCTGATAGTTGCCTGGGAAAAGAGCCCAACCCCCCCTGGCTCCAGCCTCCTTTCAGGGAGTTGTAGAGAGCGATGAGGTCTCCCCTGAGCCTCCTCTTCTCCAGGCTGAACACCCCCAGCTCCCTCAGCCTCTCCTCACAGGACTTGTGCTGGATGCCTTCACCAGCCTGGTTGCCCTCCTTTGGACCTGCTCCAGGACCTCAATCTCCTTCCTGAACTGAGGGGCCCAGAACTGGACACAGGACTCGAGCTGTGGCCTCACCAGGGCTGAGTACAGGGGCAGAATCCCTTCCCTGGACCTGCTGGCCACGCTGTTCCTGATCCAGGCCAGGATGCCATTGGCCTTCTTGGCCACCTGGGCACACTGCTGGCTCCTGTTCAGCTTCCTGTCAATCCAGACTCCCAGGTCCCTCTCTGCCTGGCTGCTCTCAGCCACTCTGTGCCCAGCCTGGAGCTCCCCATGGGGTTGTTGTGGCCAAAGTGCAGGACCCGGCACTTGGCCGTGTTGAACCTCATCCCATTGGAATCAGCCCAACTCTCCAGTCTGTCCAGGTCCCTCTGCAGAGCCCTCCTGCCTTCCAGCTGATCCACACTCCCCCCCAGCTTAGTGTCATCTGCAAATTTGCTGATGATGGACTCAATCCCCTCATCTAAATCATCAATAAAGATATTAAACAGAACTGGGCCCAACACTGATCCCTGGGGGACACCACTGGTGAGCGGCCGCCAACTGGATCAGCACCGTTCAGCACCACTCTCTGGGCCCGGCCCTCCAGCCAGTTCCTAACCCAGCACAGAGTGCTCCTGTCCAAGCTGTGGGCTGACAGCTTTTTCAGGAGAATCCTGTATTAAAATGCCTCTCTGATTATGGCTGCCCCAAGTTTAGCGTTATGCCTGGCTTTGTCCATGAGAAGCTTTCACAACAGAAGGTATGACAGTAAAGAGGAGCATCCTGTCTGTGAAGAGGGAATGTAATGGAAACACTGACTGTAAGGTGGGGTGATGTGGGAGAGCAAAGAAAGCTCAGCATTTCAAGTGTGTAAATATTATTGGAATTTGTGAAACAAAATCCTGACTAGTAGGGATTTTAATTCAGCATTGGTTGTCTTAAATATATTGCTGTCTAGTTTGGTGTACTCTGTTCAGTATCTGATCTGACAAAGAAGGACTCAGCTAACACGCATTGCAGCAGCTGTTTCTGTGATGGCTTTCTGCCTCTTGCTAAAGAAAGCTGAGACTGTCAAGAAGCTAAGACTCAGTCATTAAAAGCAGCATGGTGATTACCTGGATAATACAGAAACTAAAAATGGAAAGGAAGTTGGGGAAAAGAAAGTCATGTGCTACTAGTGAATCAAAGCACTCTGCAATCAACTGAAATTACTCTTTAAAAAAAACCATATATTAATATTAATGTCCAGTAATGTCCAGTTCAGCTGCCAAAGCTCTTGAAGATTTTAGAAAGAGGCAGTGTGTCAGGATATTCATGCCTTAACAGCAGTAAAACAGCAACTAGTTATGAGCTGAGCCAGACATGAGAAGAGGATCTTCACGTTGCACAAATTAAAAATGCATAAATTCTGATCACTTACCATTAACCACAGCTATACTATTATTTTAAAGTCACCCTTGACTATACTATTGTTTTAGGATTATGGATTTGGGTTCATAGATTATTTATAGCATCATAGAATGTTAGGGGTTGGAAGGGACTTCTGAAGATCACCGAGTCCAACCCCCCTGACAAAAAAGGATCCCCTGGGGCAGCTCACACAGGAACTCATCCAGACAGCTCTTGAAACTCTCTAGAGAAGGAGACCCCACAGCCTCTCTGGGCAGCCTTTTCCAGTGCCTTGTCATCCTTATAGTAAAGAAGTTTTTCCTCATTATCCTGATTTGGGCCAGGGTAGAGCTAATTTTCTATCTTGTAATTTTGCTTTCAGCTCAGTCTCTTGTAAGTAGCTGATCCTGCTGAAATTAACAGCACGTTTCTGACAGTGTCTGCTTCTAGGACTGATAATGCTTGATGGTTATAACTATGGCTAGAGATGGTCTGCAGAACCAAGGCCAGTGCTCAGTTCTGAGAAACATCTTATGCTCCAGAAGGAGAAAGGGAGTAAAGAGATCACACCTGAAACTCTCCTTTTGGGAGAAGCAGACAAGACAGATGACAAGAGCTGACCAGAGTATTCCATTCCATATGTGCAGACACAGCACAATATTCTTCACAGTGGTTCATATGGTGCTATGCTCTGGATTTGTGATCAGAACAGCACTGATAACACATTGGTATTTTTGCCATTGCTGAGCAGTGCTTACACAGTGCTCAGGCTTTTCACCCTACCCTACCAGGGAGCAGGCTGGGTGTGCACAACATGTTGGGAGGGGACACAGCTGACCCCAACTGATCAAAGGGATATTCCATACTCAGCAATAAAAACTGGGAATAAGAAAGAGGTGGGGGGGTTGTTTGGAGTTTGGCATTTGTCTTCCCAAGTAACCATTACACAGGATGAAGTCCTGCTTTCCTAGAACTGGCTGGACACCTGCCTGCCAGTGGGAAGCAGTGAGTGAATTCTTTGCTTTGCTTGTACATGCAGTTTTACTTTACCTATTATGTTTCTTTTTATCTCAACCCATGAGTTTTATTGCCTTTCTGATTCTCTTCCTTATTTTTCCACTGTGTGGGGCCAAGTTGTGTACTGGCATTAAACCCCTGGTCTTAAATAGATGTGGAACACAAGAAACTCATCTACCTTGTTTAATAGCTGTAATCAGTAACTCCTGTGCTACTTAAATGCCATCTAGTGAAAAATAAGGCTGGATTTCTTTTCTGAACCCAAGCGAGTAGGCAATTATTTCTCATTACCTGCACTACTTTTTCCCACTGCCCACCATCTCTATAAAAACCTTAAACTGTACCTGATAATCAATGCTTCCATTAGGAAATCCATTTCATCCTGCTCAGAGCAGACTTCAGGCAGGGTCTGTTGAGAGGTAAAGACAGTGAGGATCATCCCACCAAAGACTGAAAACTTTTAAGTGACCACCAGAGGAAAACAAGAAGACAAAAAACAAAGCAAAAACCAAAAGTGGTCATGTAACATGTGAATGACTTCAGGAGCCCATGAAGAGGGCTCATTTTGTCAGTGCCAAGTGTACTGGGCTGCTTGTGACCCATTTGGTAGTTAAACTTAGAAAAGGAAAAAGCTGAATGAACGACTTGGAGATTTTTTTTTGTGTGCATTTAACTATATGCAGTGTCCTGGCGTGAGGTGGGAAATTACAGATCGGATAAACACTTTAAAATGTTAAAATTGATCCTCCCTTTTCTGTAAGCTGAGAGTGCAGCACGTGCTGCCATGTCATATGTCACATAAAGCCACGTGACTGAAATAATTGTCCCACGTGGCCTTGCATCTTTCTCTCCTGGCAGCAGATTTGGATGGAATCTGCCACGGATGAGCAGGAACCGAGAGCAGCAGGAGCAGGGGCTGCAACTCTGCCCACAGTTTTAACACCAGGGGATGGTTTGGCTGCAACTGTGTGGTGCCTGCTGCCAAACTGCAAGCAGGGCAGTGGGGTGTTCACTGCTCAGGGTGCTGAGGCTGCCATAGAAACGCTTCCTGACATCAGTAGTGTGGGCTGCAGAAGACTGGGTTGCATTTTGCTGTCTGAAGTGAGGGAGTGCTTCACACAGGACAGTGTAGGTTACCTGTTAAATTGGTGGAATCCCCCCAAACAATATGAGGAGTGTGTTGCAAATATATAGTAATATATTTATAATATATTATTAATAATTAAATTATCATATTCATATTAATTATTAATTATATAATAAAACAATGATTTAATGTAACATGATATATATAAGTTATTAATTATTGCATTAATACATTAATATATACTACATCTTATCACTCTTACTAATATATTAACAATATCAATAATATATAAAATATTAATATGTTAATGTATTAAAATATATAATTAATAATAATAAAAATAAAAATATATTTCTAAATTTATTCCCAGTCTGCACAGCTGCTTCTGCAAGGTCTGGTCAGGACTGATACACTGCATCATGAAACAGTGTGAGCATGGTCATAGCTTGGGCTCCATGCATACTCTACTATTTTCCAGCCAGGAAGAAGAGAAACCTTTTGGGTTCTGTTCAGGCTGTCACTTTACAGAAAACTGGGTGACCAAGTGGGCACACAGGGCCCTAACAAGTGGCCATTTTTGCTTGGGCTCTTTTTGTCACTTTTAAAACTGGTGGCATCCTCACTGGATTGTCACAACTGAACAACATGCTGACCTGCTTCTGGCTGTCACAGTGCTGGGGTGCTTCCCCCACTCTGGGCAGTGCCAAAACCTCAGCAATGGAAAATCAGCCTGTTCTCTCTTGCCATTAATGACAGGGAAATCAGATTGCTATCACCATGTATATTCACAGCAGTGTATTTAACATGAAATAATAAAAGACTACCTGAAAGTTTCAGATATTGTAGACAAGTACTGCTGTCAGCATAAGGATATGTAACTGAGAACCAACACACATTTTTTAATACAGTAATGTCATGTGAAACATTTTGGAGAAAGCACTCAAAACTACTGAGATGCAGAAGCAGTAAGACATAACTATAACTATAAATAAAATTACCAAAATGCAGAAGCACTAAGACATAAGTATTACTATAAATACTTATTGTTTGCTTTCACATAAGTGCTTCACACTAATATTTTCCAGGGCTTTCTTTTGTTTATACAAGATTCAGAAATCCCTTTCTAGTCTTCAGTGTCCCCAAAATGTTTGTTTTATTGCTATTTTTTTCACCATAAGTTTTTTTTCTTGGCTGGTCAGATCCATAAATCATAGTGGCAGAAAAGCCATTGTGGCAGAGTCTCTGCTGGAGAGAACTGATGGTTCTGTATTGATTTCAAGGGGGCTATATTTATTTCTCTTGATAGAGGATTTGTTATTTTATTTCAACTAATCATATTATGCAGTCCCCAGATGAATTCACACAACTTCCCATTTGAGGGCACTGATTCTATGAGCAACAGGATGGAGCTTACAAAACAGTTTGTCCTTTTTAGGTTCTCCTTATGGTTAGATCCCTGTTTACATCCATTAGGCATGCAGCAAACAAGACAGATGATTTACTTTCAACCTGCCACTGATGCCATACAGCTTAAAAATAAAAGTTTATAATCCCTGGATGTGGCAATGTGTGGAAAGCTGCATCACATATGTATGTTACTATGCAGGAGACAAATGTGAATCTCCAACTGGAATAGAAGATAGTATGGCTCTTATGGATAATTTATTGTTGCATATGAAATTTGTGGATACTCACCTTGATAGCCACTTGGAGAGGGTTGGGATCCCCTGCAATGCCTACCACGGTTCCCTCATAAACCTCACCAAATGCACCATGTCCTAGTGCTCTGGAAGAAAGAAAAAAAAGAAAAGTTATTACTGTGCCCCTGGATTGAGCATTGGCTAAACTCTCCTTATCATCCAGCCCGAGAATAGGAATAGCACCTGCTGTAAGAGATGGGAACAACAATAGAGTTTTGTTTTCATCTCAGAGATTCCAAAAACACTTCTCAGTATTTTCTGTCACTGTCACTAAAGCAGGGAGACTGGATCCTTAATAGCTAGGAACGAATAAATCAGCCTGCTCAATCATAGGGCCCTATCACCAAGCATGGCAATAGCAAAGAAAAAAGAACTGGAGAGCAACAGAATAAGGTAGCTGCAAGCTGATACCTTCAGGTGACAGTGTAAGATAGTACATAAGAATGACCAAGTTTTTAATTGTAGAGTTAATGTAACTTTGATTGATATTATCTAGATGGCATGGAGCTGAAGAGCATCCTAACATGTATTTCCCTGGGCCAAGCAATTTTCTTGTAGCAAGAAATGCTGAACAAAGAATACTGCTATAGAGCTGGAAGGGAGTTACTGCCAGAAGTGGCAAATGTAACCCAGGACACCACATAAAACCACAGAGATTAAATATCCTACTCTATATGTAGGAACAAGGAACAGGAGATTCATGAACTCTGCTTGAGAATTTTATGGAATCAAAATATCTTAGAGAACACAGGCAGTGTCACATCTCTTTGGCTGGCTTGGACTTTAGGTGTTTTCCTGTCAATCAGACAGGTGCCCCTTGTTTTCCTGTGCTGGATACCTGCTGGTGAGTAAAATAAATATGTGGACCTTTGCTTCAGGCTGCCTTTCCTCTCCTGTGCCAGAGAGCAAGCCCTAGGGGAAGCCTTACCGAAGCAGAGAGATGTTCTTCCGTGGGATCTCCTTCAGCTCACTCAGAGTGGCTGCCTTCCCTGCAAAGCAGTAGTTGGGGTTGTAATCTGTCATGATGGCTGATGTACGGAGTTTGCTGAGTTTGTATTCTGGACTCTGCAGTCGTGCTCTTGTTCCTTCCAGCTGCTGCTTCTTAAGGTGATAAACTGCAGGTGGGGAGGCAAATGAAAAAGCTCAGAAACAACCAACACCTTGAGAGGAATGATGATGCTGACCACACAGAACAGAAAGAAACAAGTCCATAATTGCAAACGTTGAAGAAGCATCTTTAGCTCACCTGTCTCACACTCTTTTTCAGGCTCCATAGTGATTTAACACTGGATCTGCAAACAACCTTCCTCTTGCAGAGTCCTAATCACCTGGGAGCAACTTAGGATCCATCTGCTTTTTCACACATCGGATGAGAAACTGGTGCTCCACAAGATACCTTGCTGGCATCAAGTGGCAAAAACCATACCATCTCCATAAGTGAATTACATGTTTAATTACAGACAATGGCTTCAGCCTATATTGCAGCAGCTGCTAAATAAACACCTGCTAAGAGGGTTTTCCAAGCTTTTTTCACTGTAGCACATACCAGGACAGTGTAGTCCTTACCCTTCAGGACTATGCTTGTCCCTAACTGTGGTGTGGTGATGTTTTGAATTGCTTCTTTTTTCCATCACTCTGATCCACTTAGAGACAACACTCTGGCCCTAAAGTAGTGGCACATCATTGGGTGGTCTCCTTTTGTCTAATTTAACTGTGAAAAGCCAAGTCAAAAGGTGATAGGGAGTGTTTCTTACTGATAGATAGGCTGCCACAAGTGAGGATCATTCCAAGCACCACAATCACAGCCACCACAGCTAGGAGGAGTGGGAGAGGCAGGTGTCCCTCTGGCATAGGACCTTGGGGTACTGGAAGAAGAAAAAGAGAGATGCACTAATCAGAAAGAAGGCAGAGCTGCTGTAAACTATTCCTCTGAAAGTTGTTTCTATATCAGAAAACCACAGAGAGATCATGGCCAGACCATCTTATAAAAATTACAGCAAACCCCTCTACAGCCTTGGAGGTTAAAAAAAATACCTAAATAATTTTAAAGACTTTGTGAAGATAGAAACCTAACTGATAAAGCACAGACCCATTCTTCTTTTTTTTCTAAATGGGTAACATCACTGCTCACAAGCTGAAACCCTCTGCAGTCTTGATGCTTTGGAGTTCCAAGAGCCTGTGTCAGGAAATGGCAATGAATACTAGGCATCACCTGAACAGGCACAGTGGGAAAATGCTGTGGAAGGAAGTAATGATGTGTGGCTCAAATAACTCAGCAGTAGGTGGTATGTTATGCCAGAGAGGCAGTCACACTTAAACACCTGCTATGCTGTGCCCATTCAGGAAAGTTACACTGTGCCTCTTTACAGATATTTTACCTTCTACCTAATGCAAACAGGAATGTTGGAGATGGTGAGAGAGATGCAGCTCAGTGTGTAAGGAAAGAACATCAGGAATTCTCAGACATATGTTTGAGTGACATTTTCATAACAACTGTGCTCACCGGAGCCACTAGCTGTAACTTGGGGAAATCACCATCAAAAAAGCCAGGAGGAGAGGTGAAACAAAGAGTAGAGATCCAATGAAGATAAACCATCCCAACTTACCAGTGCAGGTGACATTGTCATTGGCTAGCACAGCCCCCATCTCACACTGGCAGACTGGCAGGTTGGTGTCAGGGTCCCGCTTACAGCTGTCAGAGTGGCAGTGGCTGCAGTTAAGATAAATCTGAACCTCCACCTCACCATGACTCTCCATGGCTGCACAAGGAATCAGACACAACAGTTGGGCTTAGTTCAGCTTTTTCCATCTTGTCCCAGTATGGGAAAACAAAACCAAAACCAAATCAAAACAAAAAAATCCAGCAGGCACCTATAACTTCTCTCCTTCTCTATTGGAGAGAAGAGAGTCCAATGAAGTGTAGAAAGGTCAGAACCCAGCCCAGAAAGTGTTTGGTCTCTCAAGCAAACAGAGAGGTTTTGAAGTGAATTGACCTGGAAATGTCTGGGGGCTGAGGATGTGTAGTTGAATCTGATAATTTCTGTCTCTCCTGGCTTAGATAATGAGAGGAAAAAAAAACCCAGAGCACTACAGAAATATTTAAATAAAAGATAACAGCTAAAAAGATCTGAACTGCATAGTGAAATATGCCTGAATGAAATGCAGAAATAGCACAGACCAGAAGAGAGGGAGCAGGAAAGAGAAATTAGAGATGAAAAAGGAAAAAGGAGAGAGAAAATAAATAAGAGGAATAAGAAGTATATTGTACCTGCCAGGGGATGCAAGAAGATCTCTCCAATGGGGTTCACAAAAGAGATGCCATCCTGCCCACCAGCTGTGATATCATCATTGTCAGAGGCATGTCCTCCTGAGGAAAGCAGAATATGTCTAGCTGATCAGTGCCACACACTGCAAAACATGTAATGCCTCTGAAGTGTTGCATTAATTCCTGTCTTATCACCTGGGGTCACTCCTCAACCTCCCAGTGATATTACTACGTATAACATCCTCGACTGATAAATTATCACTTGGCTTAGCCAGTACCAAGGTTACTGAAGTGATGTATCCTAGCGAAGGTGTCTCAGTTCAGCTTTAAATAGGAAAAAGAAATGGAACATTTTCCCCGAGCAACTTGGGAATGAATGAAGGTGTGATTCAGCACACATTCCAAATACTAAATCAAATATGAACACTTCTATAACCTTCATTTCCCCAATTAAAGAAGATGGCAGAAAGGAGGGTGGGTTTCCTGCTCTTCAGCTTGACATTTCTGTGAATCACCTTCTGCACTGATAGCTCTAGCCCTTGGCTGCAGGTGCTCTGAAGGGCACAAAATCAGATATTATGAGTATTTCTCCAGCAGACTTACCTCTGTAGCCTCCACCTCCTCCACCAGAAGTACAAGCTCCTCCTCCCCCACCAAACCCACCAGAGGTGGCCCACTGGAGCTTGGTTAGTGCTTGGGGACAAGCCTGACCCCCTTCTCCACCTTCCAGAAGAGATTTCCCAGCCTGAGGAAGCAGACTTTCATCTTGCCAGCCACCACCTCCACCTTTAGTCAGAAAGTGAGAAAACAAAACAAGAACAGGTGAGGGAAGCACAAGCAGAAGAAAATAGGAGAGGCACTGTAAAGAGACAGAGATTGCCCCTTATTAATTTCTTAAGTGGCTGCATTCAAGTTAACTATTTAATGTTAAGAGAATACAGGCTCCTTGTACAGTGTGACAGATAGTAACAAAGTGGAAATCTAATGCCTGCTGTATGTGTTCCATAACCAGCACCTCAGCAACAATTTCTATTGATATTAGGGAAGTAAAAAACCAACCACTCTGCTCCAGGGTAACTGGTTAGGGCTTTCAGCCCTGTGAGATACTGGATAAGTAATAAGCTGGATTTCCTCATCTCCCTCTAGTGGCTCCTCTATAAAGCTGTTACAGCAGGAGATGGAGAACCACTGGATTATGTTGTCTCTTAGGAATGCACTGTAGGTATGGTGATTACAAGATTATAAATAAGATTCAGTTTCTGATATAATTGCCATAATATAATTCTTGTTGTAAGGGTTTCAAGGAGAAAGAATTCTCTTCAAAGACTGTTGTCACAGTGTGGAAGAGTGGGCTCCATCCCCCAGACAATATTCTCTGAGTAATTTAATAGAATAAAGCAGTCCTCCTATGGAACAGCCTCTACTGAAGTTCTCATCATCTCTCATATGCAATCTCTTTTATCTGGTGACACACGAGATAAGAAGACATCCATTATAGACCACCAGCATATTTCTAACACCTACTGCCACAGAAAAAATCTAAAAGATCAAAAAGAAGCTCCTTCACACTTCATGCCAACAGAACAATGTATGCATTCAGCCATCTGATTCAGACTTTGTGTGGTTTCAGTGTCTCACCTGCTGCCCCTGTTCTCCCACTGACTCCAGGCACTGCAGTGCTGTTCTCAAATTGCTCCAGGGCTACATCATCCAGAGAGCTGTCCTGAGCCTTCAGGTAAGCTTTTCCTCCTCCTCCTGCTGCGATGAGCAAAGGTTCGAAAAGCCCATCCTTCTGCTGCAAAACCCCCCAACAAACATCAGAAAAATTTGACATCCCTTAGATATGTGAACTCACATAAACTCATCAAAAAGCGGGAAAGTATCCCAGAGAAGACTGGTCCAAGGCCAAGGCAATGCTAATGATTTTTCTCAAGTTCATTACAGAAATGTTTTGCATTGTGTTCCTGTGTACAAAAGTAAGTGTTTAACTGAACACCAGGCTTTTGGGATTTTATGATTAAAATCTGTTTTACCCATAAAATGGTTGCTATTATTTAGGTGGGATCCTGGTGTGATTCCCAGACCAGAGCTGGGAATGCCAAGAATAGAACAATACAAGAACTGAAGGACCAATTCAGCTAGCTTAGTGACAGCGACAAGTACAATCAAGGATATGAAAAGAGACAAAGAATTTAAATAAAAAAGACAAAGAGATACAGAAGGACAGAGAAGGAGGGAGGAATGCAAGGAGGGATGGAGAGGGAGATCCCTTTTCAATTACCTTTTTTAAGAACTGAGTATTATATGCCATGATTGACAGTGAAAGCTAGATTCTTTGACTGACACAGCTCAGGCAGGATGCAAAGAGGAAATACTTACTCTAAAGATGTAGGTTGCTCCTCCTCCACCCCCACCTCCTCCAGCCCAGTCCTTCTGGTCCTTTTTCTTTTTGTAATCTTCTTCAATGAGAGATGACTCCCCTAAGCAGATCTTCTGGGTTTCAGGATTGCCCTGAAAGAAGGCAAGAGATGCACTCAGATGTCAGCAAAATCCAACTCTAGAGTGGTCTGTATATCACAGTATAATATATATCAGGCATATATAAGTGATTATATATATAATCTTTGTGGAAAACAAACTCATTTACAGTGACCAACAGCTGAGGGATAGAGCTGTCTCCTACCTCTGATTTGCAAACATATTATACACGCAAGTGAAAATATAAATGCTCACAGAAAAAAACCCCAAAGCAATACAGCAATAAATTGATAGCCCATGATTCATATTTTGTGTATTTATAACTTCTTATGCCCGAGAACCTTAAAACATGTTGAATTATGGATTAATTCTCAGAACTTCTTTACTGCTGTGTTAAATAAATATTTCTCAAGGTCATAAATGCATAAAGCAGACAGAAGTGACCTGCACATAGTTATGAGTGACCTACTGACATCTGGGAAGAGAAATCTGGAGTTCTGGCTTCCTATTCCTGCTAAATATAAGAGAACACTGAAAAGGCTGAAAAAATAGTGTTCTGTCACCTTAGATTTTTCTGTGTGATATTGATTTCCAAGAGTTTCAATGACTTTGTGAATCTGTCCAGCTTGACTCAGATGATGAAGTCTGAATGACTGCAGAAACTTTGTTACCCCAGGGCAGGTAAATTTTCTTGAGTGAGTCGTAAGTGTATATTTCTGTATACTTCTAGTCCAGAAGCACAGCACCATTTTTCCTACCTGTGTCCTCTCATTCAAAGAGAAGGATGAGGATAAGGCATATAAGGACCACAGAAAAACAACTGGGGTAAATCTAGGCAGGAAGAATGAAGGTTGGGAGCTGCAGAACTTTTTCAGAAAAAGAAAAGCTAACATTGGTTACCCAGAATTTCCATCAGGATTTCCAAAGTCAAACAAAGTTGGGTTTTGGAAGTGGGAAAAAGGATTGGAAAGTTTTTTTCAGTAGCATCTGTTAAAGCAAGCCAGTCAGTGCTGGGTTATACTTTGCAAGTTGGAGAGCAAGTCATGAAATACAAGGGAATAATGGACAAATGCATGTTTTATTTAGATAGATGCAATTACTATCTGTAGTGAAGAAAGGTTGTTTTTAGAATGTGTTTCAGCATCTATGTAAGGCATCCTATGCTCTTGGCAAGGTAAACAGTAACTCTGAATGTCTACAAGAATAGTGTGTGCATTCCAAAACACATCAGTCTATCTGTGGGGATAAGAGAGGACAGCTTTGCTCCTGGGAAGGAGCTGAGAGATCACATTTCTGCAAAGAGGGAACACCAAAGAATTTATGCTGAAAAGAGACAACTTTTGAGCCTAAGTGATAAAAGGACTTTCAAATCATTTTGTTTAGATTAGAGGACAAATATATAAGCATTCAAGGCATTAGTTTCTGTTTCTTATGACTGGGATTTTTGCCATTACAAATGCCTAATCCAGGGGCCACTGTAGTTCATGGGCAGATTCCCACCAGTTCTGATAGGCTTTGGAGTCAGACCTTACTTAGGCTCTAAGCTTAGAGCATCTCTAACACAGTGTAGCCACAATGCTGCTGGATGCTCCATAAATAATAGAAAATAACCTGAAAATCTGGCAGACAGAAAGAAACCTAGACTGTGAAAAATAAGAGAGGAAGCACACAACTCTCTCCTGCTAGCTCCTTGATTAAAATAGCCAGGAGGAAGCTGATGAAGAACTTCTTTCAAACACTAAGAGCTTTAAGCAAATTCCTGTGGGCTTCATGCTTGTTTGTGTATTTTGGGATTGTTTTTCTTTTCAGAATTCTTTACATTAGTTTTGAGATTCCATCTAACTTGGTTTATTAGTTCTTCCCACTCTCCTGACTGGATTTCATTGCTGGACACTGGGATTTCTCTTTCATCACCAAACCCCAAGCCACCCACTGAATCTCACTGAATTGTATCTGCAAAATCTCTGCCCACACGTGCTTGTTCAGTCCTCACCCCAGGGCAGGCATCCTCCCCTTGCTGCCCCACTAAGATGTACAGCAGCTCATCTTTCTCCAGCTGGAAGGTGGCTGAGATGAAGACCCCATGAGACCTCTTATTGTGGTTTTTGGCTCCCTTCCCTCCAGCTGCTCCATAGGCAGAAATCCTGGAAGACAAAGTAAGGAGTTAAAGAGGCAAATCTCACACTTTTCATCCCCAAAGCAACTCTGTCTTCAATCTCTTCCAAGCAGGCATTGCCACAGAGCAGCCTCCCCTGCTGCAGTATCTCATGGCTATTCTTTATCTGAGACCCATGAAGCTGCTCAAGGCACCAGACCAACTCCAGAGCACTGGAGAAGATATTTCAGGACCAAATAGCTTAAGTTGATAGAGCCAAATCTAGAAGACCAAGGCTTGGGAGCTGAACACCTCACCACATGCCCACACTCACTCCTATTCTGAGCTCTTTTAAGTCACTCCACCCTCCCGTGCTTCACAATGGCTCAGACACAGATCTAGAGTCACTGCTCCTATTTCTTTCTTACTTCACTGCCCCCTCCACCCAGTCAGCACAGATGGCCCCACTCTTATGTTTGCTGAAGCTCCACAAACAAAAAGGAGTTAAAAAAAAGTGGCTGCCTCTCCAGCACACTGCTACTCACCTGTACCTGTTTGTGGCTGGCACCCTCCAGACTTGCACTCCCCGGAGCTTCCCCTCTTTCTCCACAGTCACTGACACGTTGCTGTTCCTATAAGCACTGTCACACTGAGCTTGAGTTGGGCCATGTGGACCACTGGCCCCACAGGTTGTGAACCACCAGAGAACAACAGATGTGTCCCCTGTGACCAAACCAGCAAGAGTTGGGGCAGATGTGAACTTCCCTTTATTTCGCAGATGTGTACAATAACCCACAGAACTACATAACCAAAACCAAACTGTTCCTCTTGCTAACTCCCCTTAATGGTCCTTTGATAACAAAATTCACAACATTTTCATTCAAAAAGAACATAAATGATTTTTTTATATAAAAAACAGATTATCAACAGAAAGACCATCTTGTAGTACTATATGCTATCTTCAAGGCTCTAAAACTCAATACATCTGTTTGATCACATCCTAATTAGTATAATCGTATAAAAAATGCTTAACCTTTCATTAACAATGTTAAGGACTTGAAAGTCAGTACATGCCCTTGTGATACAACCCACCACAGTACCATCCTTAACTATATGATCACAGAATATTTATATTAACCCAACTTTTTTCTAGTAATAGCACAACAACTGCTTTTTACAAACTCACTGTTTGCCTTTTTCCCCTCTCACCTTATTTTCTGCACACTAATGAATCACTGACTGTGCATAAACCCCATCAATTGGGCTGGACTTCTGAGAGTGATTTATGCAAGTGTCTCACAGATATTTCGTATTTCTTAGTGTAAGCATGAAGCAAGGAGATATTATTCAACTTGCCAGATGAGAACTGAAGCATATACACAGATAAAAGTTGAACACATCTGCCATTACAACTAGTGACTATCTATAAAACATGGTGAGTTTTTAAGTTTCTTGTCTCAGGCTGCATAAAAGCCTTGTAGCAGCAGCAAGTCAGGAGGAGAGCCTCTTGCTGCTTTCAGTGGGGGCCCTTTTCCTCCAAGCAAACTTTTCCTTTCTCTCATTAAGAAGTATTCTTTTGTTTCCACAACAACGCAGCAGAAAACCAACTCCTCCATTTCATAACCCTTGTCCAAGATCCAAATATATTCATCTTGTCCAGCAAATGAGGTGCAAGAATAAAACTATTCAATAATGTATCTAGAAACTGTATGATGCAGTGCATACACAAGGGAAGAGTCAGAAGTAGATTTTTTTATGAGCTGAATGATTAAAATAGCTGTAAAAGTCACAAAGCTTTAAAGGAAAAATTCTAATCTTGTTTAAAAGAAAAAACAAGCAAAACTGTCCCCAACAGCTTTCATCCTGTGTCCACACAGATGGATCACTGGGCTAAGAGTGTTCACTACATTGCAGAAATCTCTGCCTCTTGGGTTGACAGCCATACAGACTGGCACATTTCAGGTGGACAGACCCTTCAGGAGGTGATGCAGTTGCACACAGGTATTTGTTGCAGAGCAGCCTCAAACCCACCCTTCTCTCTTCAGCCCTTCCTTTAGATAGCTCTTCTCACCCATGGAGTTGTAATCTGTCCTCCAGAATGGCAGTTTTTACAGATATCAGTAAACTGGTTCCCAGTGTCCCTTGATTTCCTTGTTTTTCACTCAGTTTTTGTTCTCAGTAGATTTCCAGATCCTCACTTACCCTCCCTGGATATTCATCTTTACACTCCTATTCTCCACTCATTAGGTTCAGCTTCACTGCTCACCCAGAGAATCTCTTTCTACTTCCAGCTCTCTGTACTGGTCTACACCTTTTATTCCTGAACTGGCTTTTGGGCACTCTGAGTCATGCAGCTTCTGCTTTTGCTTAAAGCTCTTTAAATATTCTATTTTTCTTTAAAGAGGTCCTATTATTTAAGGACTGGTGAGTTGGGCTTCAGCAAACTGCTGCCCTGTAACCAAACAGACACTACCTGACATGGTCTCTACATCTTTGGGATGGATTATATTTAGTTGTCCTGTTGCTATCAGATCACACACAGGAGTGGGGAGGGGAACCACCTTTTATAGCCAGGAGACAGGTTTTCAACATGGAATCATGTACCTGGGAGGGAGGGCTCGTCCAGGGGGTTCAGAAGGTGCTCATCCAGGGTACTGATCTCCCGTGGGTACTGGCGTTTCCCACCAAAATAATTTGGTTTTCTTCCTGTAACAGTTTGTAGAATGGATGACAGGGATGGGAGGATGGTAGAAACAAGAGATGGAAAACTTAAAGATCACATGAATGAACCAAGTACAGCCATTAAGTTAAAATAAGTAAATAGTACCTTGGGCAGAAAAGTTGTTTTAAATGATCATAATTTTTAAATTACTCTCTCTGGGTCATGTCTTGTGTTAGTTACCTTGTTAGCTGAGGTGAGTGGCTCTTCACAAGGACACAAATCCTGCATGTTAACTCAAACAGGCTCACCTGCAGGATAAGCTCCTTGGGCAGCAAATTGCACTGTTTGTGACTACAGGAAATCTTAGGGAAAGCACAGTGTGGAGAACAGGTACCAGATATTGATGCTCTGCTGGTCAAAGGCACACATGACAACTATGGACACGAAAATGAGTGGAAGAGAGTGATAAAAATTGTTATCTTTGGTTCTGAATGGCTTCATGGTAAGTAAACCAGCCTGACAGATAAGACCCCTCTCAGCAACCAACTTTGAACACCTCAGACTTTGTTGAGCAAATAAAATACTAAATCAAATTACATCTCACTAACATGCCTATCTTAGAAACAGCTGTAAATCTATGGCTTGACACAACCTGTAAGTCTTTGGAGAAACCTTTTTGAAATACAGAGAACAAAATGGTAAATTTCTGACCAGTGAAAAAGGCCTTTAAAAATCAGCCTTTTCTCAAAGTGAAGGGACTTCAAAGAAATTGCTGAATCAAAGCATCTGAATGCATTGAGAACACCACACAACCAAAGCTATTTTATAACAGGAAAAAGTAATAAATGAACCCTAGCCTTCTAATATGCAAGCATCCTGCTTCAGTACTTAAAATACCCATTTTTATGCAGATCTTTGATTGGAAAATCTCTATTGAAAAAAGGAAAGACCTCCTCCACTTTAATGAGCACTCAATTTAATACTGAACATTTTTCATCAGTCAAAAAATATTACAAATATTTCAATTTGTTCCAGTCGTGAGACTCTAACAGCTGTTTGGTGCTCTATTCAAAAGAGACTCACTCAGTTCCAGATGGACAATTATCTCTGCTGCAAAGCCATTGCTTTAAATGGCAATAATTAACACCCTTGTTAGCTGTGTCAGAAAGGCCAAATAACTAATTGAAGCATGGAGACCTTGCTGAGCTTCTACTCCTGAAAATATTCCCCCCAGGTCTGACTGAGAGCACATTGCTGGATGTAAGTAAAAGAAAGCTTTGTACTTCACTCTGCTCATTCTGAGATAGAGAACTTCAATGGATGAAGCTGTCAAGCCAGTGAAAAATGAAATTAACCCAAAACAAATGAACTGGATCAAAGACAAGAAGGAAAACCAAATGGAAAAGATGATGCATGGCCAGAAAAGAGGCTTGATCTCCCACGGCCTGCATGGAAATACAAATCCAAGAGGTCACAAGAGTGATACTTAGAGACACTTGGAGATGTACAAGAAGTCTGGTTATGTTAGCCAGAGCAAAGGAATGTAACATCCTCTGAAGCAGAGATTCACTCTGTGTGCCTGTATGGATTTCATTGAAGCATCCCAACTGAGTATCCTAAGGCAAAGCTTTGTTTCCAAACAAACAATCTTTCCTCCTTCTCCAAAGAGTCTCAGACCCTCATGTGCTGGAACGTTTGTCTCCTCTGTCCACATTAGCTCTTAACTCTTAGAAGGCTGGGATTTTATACACTGTCAGACATGCATTTGTAAGGTGGCATTTACTACAAACATGGTCCTATGATACAGGGGCTCGTGCTCTAGTATATTTCAGTTTCTACCTCTTCCCCTGACAGTCTATATGTTGACGATAAGTGAACAGAAGGGAACACAACTCATATTAAAGTGTGCATAAATGAGAAAAATATGAGGAGCACAACACTCCTTTCTCTGGGATTTAGCTAGTGCTGTTGATTTCCATACTGAAAAGACAGGGGAAAGTATAAAGGAGAAAGATGTGGCATTTCCTACAGATAAAGAGCTCAAGTAACTTACTCCTGCTTCCCTGTTTCTGAGACTATAATGAAAAAAGATGATTGTATGAACCAGAAAGTGGTTTTGTCTCACCTTTCTTCAAAGGGAAAACATCTGCCCAGGAGTTGCCATTCGAAGAACAGTCCCTCTGGTTTCTGTCTTTATTGATGTCACTTGAACTGCCCTCACTACCCACTTGTTTTCCTCTTAAATCTTACTGAAACTTTCCTCCTGATTTTGAGGTATATAGAAAACCTCACCTTCTTTCCCAGCTTGTATAAAGACCAGCAGCACTTCCAGGGTCTGCACTGGGTTTTGTAAAGCAATTGAACAACAGTATTGAAATAGATGGAGAAAATAATATTTACACCCTAGCAAGCAGCAAATCCTTCCTTCCTGCCATACATCCTTCCTGCTGCCCTCATGCAAAGAATTCACTGCTTGGATCTTAATCGGCTCCATCTCTGACATCTGAAACCTCTCCTTGCCAGGGGGAATAATTTCATTACTGAAAGCACAGCAGAGCTGCTGAGCTTCTCTGCAACCTAACTGAATTAAAGTAATGAGAAGACAAATGCAAGAAGGTTGCTTTCAGAGGCGAGAAAACGTCAACTTACAAAGAGGAATCAAGGACCACTGGCAAGTGCAAGGCTTCCCAGAAACATGGATCTTTCCTGCTGTCTGTCTTCTGCATGAGTCACACATCTCTGGGTCACACCTTCAGATGCAATAAGTGCCAGCTGCTTCTAAACATCAGTGCAATTTATACTAATTGAAAACGAGGAGTAACTTGGGGCATCTAACAGACGAGCTCTGAAAACATTTCTGCAGGGAGATTTATGCCCCACCCCTTTGCCACAGGATAGATCTGGCACAAAGCAGGCAAATAAAGCAGCTGATAAACTAGAGGCTGTATCTGCTCTCAGGAAGGCAGCTGGGTGCACATCACAACAGCATCTGGAATCACTCCCTTCAGTTTCTGCAAAAGATTTCAAACCCAAATGCTAGCACGGAGGTCATCGATGCTTTGGGAGCCAGGGGTCTTATGGAGCTGAAGTGAACAAATGACATTACCATAAACAAACCTTCCTCTTCAGTTCAAATGAAAATGTGCATGCTCACAGTTTTATGGAAGGGTGGTTTCAGTGCCCACAGAACAAAGAAACAGATAACAGGAGACTGAATCTGACAGAGGTGGGACAGAAAGGAGTCTTTTGTTGATGAACTTTTAACACATCTGTTTTGACACAAGCCTTTCCACATGTTATGTTAGGCCATGACTAGCCTTTGCAGAGACATGTTATTACCCTAAATGTTGAGATACTGGGTGTTATGACAAATAAAGAGTGGCACAGGACCACTGATGTGCATTTTGTCTGCAACGTAAGTCATAATTCAAGTGCTGCATATTATCCAGTTCCTTTACAACACAGAATATATATTATTTTCCAGAGACAAAAAGAAGGAAGTTTCTAGTATTTGCAAGTGGTGCAAGTATCCCACCTCTTTCCAGTTGTCTGCTAAGAAAATCTAGCTCTTGCTAACACACTTCAGAGGGTAGCACTGGCTCAATTTTTCAGACTTACATTGGTGACAGTTGTGATTGCAGCAATGAAACAAAGGAAAGCACAACTGTTATATATCTGGCAGTGACAGTTCTTCATAAAATCTGCTGAGTTGGAAGGGACCCATCAAGATCATCACGTCCAACTCCTGTCCCTGTGTAGGGGCACCCCAAGAATCACCCCATGTACCTGAGAGTGTTATCCAAGTGCTTCCTGACCTCAGGCAGGCTTGGTGCCATCACTGCTCCCTGGGGAGCCTGCTCCACTGCACAGCTGCCCTCTGGGTGAAAAACATTTTCTTTACACCTAACCTGAGCTTCTCCCAGCACATCTTCCTACCATTCCCTCAGGTCCTGTCATTGGTCACCAGAGAGAAGAGGTCAGTGCCTGCTCCTCCTCCTTCCCTAGTGAGGAAGCAGTAAGCTGTGATGAGATCTCCCCTCAGTCTTCTCCAGGCTGAACAGACCAATGCCTTTAACCACTCCTCATACAGCTTGCCCCCTAAACCTTTCACCAACCTCATAGCCCTCCTATGGACACTCTCCAGCAGCTCCATGTCCTTTTTGTGCTCTGGTGCCCAGAACTGCACACAGTGCTCATGATGGGGCCTCATCAGTGCAGAGTAAAGTGGGACAGTCACCTCCCTTGACCAGGTGGCAATGCCCTGCTTGATGCACCCCAGGACTCGGTTGTCCCTTTGGCTGTCAGGTCACACTGTTGGCTCATGGTCAACTTGTCATTAACCATTTTCTGCTCTCCAGCCTCTTCCTCCCCAGGGTTTATGAATATCCAGGGTTACCACTTCCCAGGTGCAAAATCTGGCACCTCTCTTTGTTAAACTTCATACAGTTGTTGTACCTCACTGCAGAGTAAAACAAACTTTTTGCAATAATCAAAACTTTACTGGCAAAGAGTCACTTTATTCCTTAATTTTCTTCCTTTCCTCTACTAAAATATGGTGACTTTCCCCTTTGATTTCAACATATTCCCTTCAGCTATCAATCGCCAGGGTACACAGGTCAGCAGGGATTGAAGAACAGTGTGATGTAATCCTTCCACTTAAGGGCTAGGGAATAAGTCTGGTATTTCTTGCCAAGACACACAAGACAGGTCTCAAATATGTGATATGGGATATCCCAGATCAGAGAAAAAGAAGAGCACTAGGAGACTCTAACACACTGTAAAAATGATCTGTGTGCACTCTGTGGGGAGAACAGAGCTTTTGTGTCCTGGATCTGTGGGATGCTGATTACACTACCCAAATTCTTTAAGAGATTCTGCAGCATGGCTCACCGTCACTGAAGCAGTCCAGTCCAAATGTAATATTGTCAACAGCAATGTCAGCTTGGGAATTCCAGCCCCAGGTTGCCAGGAGTTGCAGCTGAAACCTTTGCAATAAGACAGAAGTTTTAGAGAAGAAAGACAAAGGGGGTGGGGAAAATCAAAACAAAACAAAACCCAAAACCCCCAAACCAAACTAAAAATACAATGTTCCCTTTTCAGTAATGACCATCACTATGTAGAACATTTCCTCCTGACAAGCCCTGCTGAGGCTTGCTAGAAATCTCATCCACACATCACCAGTTAGTAAGGACCAACCAACATCCATATAAGGCCACATTTCATGGGGGAACAAGAATGAAATCCCTATTTCCCCTGCTATCTGCACACAAACATAGATACAAACCACTAACAGTTATACACAGACAACCATCCTTATTCAATTGCTATAAACAGTTAGGGAATTAGACATGTGGAAAAGAGAATCCCCTTTTCATCCCCCAAAAGACAGAATGGAAACTGAACAGAATCAACAATATCCAAATAGACAGGGATCTTGGCCTGATCCTCAGCCAATGTAACTCAACAAGGTGACATGGGTTTATTTCAGCTGCAGGTCAGGACATTTTAAATTTCAGCTTTAACTCCCTGAAGTGCTTGCTTTCTGGGCTTTCTCATCTTTTTCCACCATAAACAGATGTTTAGCTGCTTATGTAGGAGTCTGTCACGTCCCATGTACACTGCCACATTCTAAACTCACAAGGAAGACAGAAAATGGGCTGAAGGCTCTCTTTCTAATGGATAGGACTGAACTGTTTGACATTAAATCTCAGACATAAGCACATGTCTGATGTCCAGTCCATTTAGAACTTATTAAAAGCATATGGAGATGACCTCTACTGCTGTCACTGATGAAACTTAATGATGATTTATGAGAGATCAAGCACTCATCTGCCTAACACATTAATCATTCATCTTAAGAACACATTTGTCCCAAATTAGTGGCAATAAACTCCATGTGAACATTCCACCCACCAGCCAAATGTTGGTACCTACCCACAGTTAATATAACGTTGCATAGCTGCATCAAAATCTTTAGGGATAAGCTGCTTTTACCTCAACTCAAGAATGGCCCCTTGTGATTAAATGTGCTTAAATTCACACTTACAGGATCTGAGCATTCTAGGAGTAAGTACTGGTGCAACAAATGCAAAACAGAGGTCTCCTTAACAACCACTTGCTTAGCTATGGGAATAGCAGGGAAATTTTCCAACAGAAATTTGCAGGTTTGGCAAGACTTTTGAATTTTCAATCCTTACCTTTATGTCCACTGATACACAACAGTAACTCCTTCACCCATTTGGTGGAAGATAAAGTGACAGTGCCCTGAGCACTAGGACACTTGGGCACTTTTTCTAGGACTTCCAGCCATAGATACTGTACCACAGCACGCTCCCTACTTAAGGCACCCCCGTGGCTTAAATCCATACCCTTGGCAAGGTCAGTGGATTCAGAGCAGAGAAGGGTCCACAGCACTGTGCCACAAAGTAGATTTCTGCTCCAGATGAGTACAAGTGGCAGCCTAGGGAATGTGCATGAGAATAGATGTCTCATAAGCTCTGTGCTCTGTATGCCTCTGTTCTCCTGAGTTCAGAAAAACAGGAGGACTTTGCCTTTTGACCTCTGTGCTGTGTTAGCCAGGGGGGTTTCCAATGTTCCTATTCATTAAGCTCATTTTGCTGACTCCAGTATATTATACTCCCAAGATCTCTGATGTCTTGGTCACTTGCCTGTGGTTTTCTTCTGATAGCAGCCTTTTTCTCTGTCTGTGTGAACCAAGAGAGGAAATTTGCCAGCTGATCACCACAGTAGTTTTCCAAGTATGTAGATGCCCAACTGGGAGGCTGATCAGCAAACTGTGGTGTTTGTCTTCCTTCTCTCCTAAGAAATAAATTCACTGGAGGAAGCCTATAGAGGGTGGAAACAAGGACGAGTAGCCTGAGAGGAATAGAAAGGAGTTGTCCAAGCAGCCAGGGATGAGGTCAGGAAGGCTAAAGCCCTGATAGAATTAAGTCTGAGCAGGGACATCAAGGGCCACAAGAAAATTCTCAAGAGGTATGCTGGTAATAAAAGGAAGACTATGAAAAATGTGGGCCCTGTCTGGGAGGAAATTGGAGACCTGGTCATGTGGGATATGAAGAAGGCTGAGGTACTCAGTGACTTTTTTGCCTCTGTTTTCACAGGCACGTGCTCAAGCCATACCATCCAACTTACAGAAGGCAAAGACAGAGACTGGGAGAATGAAGAATTACCCATGGTAGGAGAAGATCAGGTGTGAGACCATCTAAGGAACCTGAGGGTGCATAAGTCCATGGGATCTGATGAGATGTATCCACAGGTCCTGAGGGAACTGGCAGATGAAGTTGTCAGTCACATTTCACTATATTTGAGAAATCATGGCAGTCTAGTGAAATTCCCACAGACTGGAAAAGGGAAAACATAAGCCCCATTTTTAAAAGACAAAAAAGGAAGAGTTGGCAAACAACAAGCAAGTCAGACTGGCATCTGTAACAGGCAAGATTATGGGGCAGATTCTACTGCAAACTTCGCCAAGGTACATGGAAAATAAGGAGGTGATTGGTGACAGACAACATGGCTTCACTAAGGGCAAATCCTGCTTGACAAATTTGGTGGCCTTTTGTGACAGGACTACAGCATTGGTAGATAAAGGAGGAGCAACTAATGTAGTACTTGGACTTGGTGAATAAAGAACTGGCTGGATGGCCACACTCAAAGAGTAGTGGGTCAATGGTTTGATGCCCAAATGGAGACCACTGATGCCTGACATTCCTCAGGGGTTGATATTAGGACCCTGTTCAACATTTTTGTCAGTGACATGGATGATGGGATTGAGTGCATCCTTATCAAGTTTGTCAACTGCACTAAACTGTGTGGTACAGTCAATAAGCTGGAGGGAAGAGATGCCACTAACAGGCTTTAGAACTGGGACAATGTCAACATCATGAAGTTAAACAAGGCCAAGTGCAAGGTCCTTCACCTGGGTCAGGGAAATCCCAAGCACAAATACAAACAGCCCTGATAAGAAGGACATGAGGATTTTGGTTGATAAAAAGCTTGCCAGCCCACAAAGCCAACCATAACCTAGGCTGCATTAGAAGAAGTATCACTGGTAGGTCAAGGGAGGTGATTCTCCCCGCTACTCCACTCTTGTGAGAGCCCAGCTGGAGCACTGCATTCAGTTCTCAATTTACCAACAAAAGAGGGACATGGAGCTGTTGGAGCAAATCCAGGAGAGGGCAACAAAGATGATCAGAGGGCTGGAGCACATATCCTATGAAGACAGGCTGACAGAGCTGGGGCTGTCCAGCCTGGAGAAGGGGAGGCTCTGAGAAGACCTGAAAGCAGCCTTCTAGTACTTGAAGGGGACCTGTAAGAAAACTGGGGAGGGACTTTTCACAAGGGTGTGTAGTGGTAGGATGAAGTGGAACAGGTTTAGGCTGAAAGATTTTAAATTTAAATAAGATATGAGGAAGAAATTCTTTGCTGTGAGGGTGGCAAGACACTGGCCTAGGCTGCCAAGAGAAGTTGAGACTGCTCCCTCCCTGGAAGTGTTCAAGGCCAGGCTGGATGGAGGTTGGAGCAACCTGATCTAGGGAAATGTGTCCCTGCCCATGACAGGGAAATTGGAACTAGACTGTCTTTAATATCCTCTTCCAATCCAAACCATTCTATGATTCTCTACCTACTGCCAAAAATTATTTATATGTCCTCTCCACGGCCCCCTCCTTTTGTCCACTAAGACTTATCTACTTCTAGCCACATCAAGGTATTCACATTCTGCTACAGCAACTATTTGGTTTGCATTTCATTTCTATCCCTTCTGCTCGTGTGATCTTTCCCCTCCCACCTATCTTGTTACTGGCTGTCATCCCTTCATACAGCCTTTTCACAGAGAAAATCAAGGACAAGAGTTTCCTGAAGTATTGCTGGAGTTTTCATTACCTGTAAAGGAAGGCTGCCAACACCCACTGTTAACAGAAAAGTCATTCATGGAAGTTTACACCAAACTGTACTGATTGTAGACCAATGTTCACCATAAGCCTCTGTTTACAATTGTTTTCTGCTTCACCAACATTTAAACAACTTAGGTTGAACATTACTGTTTTGGGTGGTTTGGTATGACTTGCACAGAAGTCAAAATGTTTTGCCAGTGGTAAGGAAGAGGCAACTCAGGGACTGATGATTTTGTCCATGCTTGAAAATGCTTTTCAAGAACTTTTCAAGTTCTTTGTGCTATCAGGTATTGAAAGTGGGACCTGAAATTTGTGAGGAGGAGTCACACGACAGAAATGAACTTTTTTTTTTTTCCATTTGAATGAGAATCTATTAAAATTTTAGTTAACTGATCTTGAAAATTTCAAATCCTTGACAGTCCCATGCCTGGTAGAATTTTCCTAATCCTGCAGTCTCATCTTCTCTGGATATCTTCAAGTCTAGGGCCAAATGACACTTTCCATAGCAGAAATGTTACAAACTCTGACAGGTCCTGCTTCAGCTACATGAAGTGAGACTTGCCCTTCCAAATTCATGAATATACTTTTTCTCCACCAGGCCTCCTCTTTTTTGCTGATAAGCCAACTAGGAATAAAAAAAAAAACTGCCTATACTGATTCCAGAGTGGACAAGGTGGCATCTTGGAAAAATCAGAGCTCCTTGGTTGCTTTACAGCAGAGAGCTTGGACTTTGGGAGTCAAGGGGGTTGGGGCAGTGTGGGCTGTGCCTGAGAGCTGCAGAAGGAAAAAAATACTCAGTCAAACAGAAAGACTGGGAATAAAACTTTACTGTAGATCTGGGGTCATCAAAATAAAATTACACAAGAGAGAACTAGGACGAGAAGGGGATGCAAGTGCAGGGAAGAGAGTCAGACAATAAAAACCCAACAAACAGAGCATACCTCCTGCTGGAAGAGAGATGGAAACAAGCAGCAGGGAGGAGTTCAGACAGGGAAATTACAACTGGAACCGTAAGACAGACAAAATGGGTTCACATCCTTGAAGGAGAAGGAAGAGAGATCAAATATATGAAAACAAAGAAGAAAGGCACTGGTCTCATAAGCAGGTGAGTTGAGACAGGAGCAGAGCATGTAAGGAACAAGGCAAGGGGCCCAGGACTGAGATTGTGTCCTGTGAGCACCAAGACCAGGGTTTCCTCACTTGGGGCAAATAGCTGCTACAATTTCCATGAGTTGCATGCTTCCTCTGTTTCTGTTATAGATCAGTGCATCAAATGATAACTTAGTACTTCTGTTAGTCACTTGGCTAACTCAGGTAGCACATTTCTGCTTGGTAGACTGAACAGTTCCAGCCTCACCCACAGTGATTGTCACTGCTGTGCCACATCAGTTTTAAATTTGTTTGAAAATGGCATGTAAAAGTGTTGCCTGAAAGTGAAACAAGGTAGAATGACTTGAAACAGACCATCATAGTACATGGATTCATGATCTACCTACTGCTTTCATTTTTTCTAAGTGCTCAACTCTTTCAAACACTACAGTATTTGCAGATCAGGTTTTTTTGTGCAGTCCTAGCTAGTGCTCCCTAAAGCCTCTTGCTCTTCATTTCCTCCTGCCACAGAACAGGCATTTTGCTTCAGGACTGAGGGCTGATACAGAAACTGGAAGCTTTAGGGAACAAGCATAAGGGACCTTTTATCAGAGGAGGCAGAAAGTCTTAAATACCTCTGACGAGCTCCTGGGGCTCTGCTGTGGTTGGTTCCACAGGGAAAGAAAGTTATTCTGGACAAATTCACTGGTCATACTTTACATATGGAGAACTAAACAGCTGCTAATCCATAGAGCTCCAGACTGTATCAGAAAAGAATATTAAATACACCGCCAGCATGCAGACCTATCCTATCCTAAAGGAGTAATTCATGGCAGAGGTACATATGGTGAACACGTTATAATGCTGAGACCAAAGATAATAATTTAATGAAGCTAGAAACAGTAGAAACAAGGTGAAACAACATTCTCTGGGTTTTACTGCTGCTTGGGTTTGAAATGCTATCACTTCCAGACCCAAATCCCTTAAGTCTTTTATACAAGGATGCAATGAATATTTGAAGTTAAAAGGAATCCCCTCAAGCTTTCTTAACCATTAAGTTTTCTGACATTGTCTATTGCCAATATTAGGTAGATATTTTCCCACTTACAATATTTGCTGTATAGAAGTTGAGATTTTTTTGTCTTAAGTGTCAAGTGAAAGCCTCTGATACAGAAAATCAGATTGGAGCAATTTGAGAATTGTTTGTGTTGTGCACAACCAATGACCAACACCTGCTACATTGCTTGAGACTGAATTACAATTGAGATTGGGTTGAAATTCTTTGAATCTTCCAAATGTTACTTCATTTGAAAACAAATGTCATGCTGTATTTTCACATCTGAAACTGTGAAAACTTTAATGCAAGTCTGATTTGGGCAACGGTCTTTTCCTGAAATTGCTGCATCAGTGACATGGCAATGAATGATCTCTTGTTGCCTAGGCTGCACAGATACAGATTCAAAGCCAGACAGTTGCATTGGCTGAACGGTGGCTTTACCAGCCATTTGACTCACATGAGAGTTTTTACTGTACAAAGCTATACTGATATAGCTGTTTCCCTACTGGGAGCACTTGGCCACTGTGAGAATACTGGCTTTCTCAGATCAGTGAAATGTGTCTAGGACAGACACTTGCTGTTCCCAATACCTAAGCCCTGCTTGAGGTTGCATGAAGTACAGACACACAGTGCAGGCTTGTGCTGAGCTAAGCTGAGTAGACACATGAAGATCTGCATGTCTGACAGAATACTTCCTCAGCAAGCAGAACTGAAGTACTCATGCAATTTGTGCAATAGAAACAGCCCTTGAAGTAGTCAAGAATGAAAGTGATGCTTGAACACGAAAGCAGTAAAAAATTATTACATATCTGGTGGTAACCCTGGGTGCTGCTGGTTGAGCTCTTACCAGTTCTGAAGCACTGGCATTGGTAAGGTGATGAGAAACCAGTGGTCACTCCAGCTCCCTGCCCTTTCCCACAGTGGCAGTGTGACTGGAGCTCCTTTTATCTCCTCCCTGACAGAGAAGGAGATGGTACCATTGTAGTTGCCAAAAACATGCACTGAGAATTGGATCTGCAATAGAAGAAGAAGAGAAAAAGAATGGTAACCTGTGATAAGAAGGGACAGGTACTCACTTTTCCCCTCCCTGTAGATCTGAGAGAACAAACCTTTGATCCTGAGTCAGACAATTTCATCACACACACTGCTTGCATATGACTCATCCCTGTTCCTAGCACAGAATTTTATCTGTGGAGGCTCTGACTGACACTCCTGTTGGGCAACTGTTCTCCAGCCACTCACAAAAATATCCATGGCCTCAGACACCATTTGGGTGAGAAACCACTGGTTTTCTTGTTACTCTTTCAGGAACAAGAAGCAGTAAAGAAAAGGAACACAGGCTTGAACTCAAGAAATGTTTTAGCATTAAATGCTTCCACTAGAGCTAGGTTACTCTGGGAAAAAAATCCTAACTGCATTCCTTTTCAGTGTTCTCAGCAGCCTGAAGGGCTGTGAAAGGGTTTGAACCACAGTTTAAATCTTTAAAGCTTCCTATTGTAACCATCCAGGTTCATGTGTTACAGTGATATGGTTTGACCTATTCCCAGGAACTAGATAGGTACAAAAGTACTTCAAGGGGAGAGATGCCCTGCCCCAAATGCTCTTGAAACAAGGAGGTCTCTAGAGGCAGCAAATTTGGAGCATAAATTTGCTCCAAGTCATAGGCACCCATACATCAGGCAAGCAACCTTATCACCAGGCTAAAGAATATTCTGAAGCAAGAGATATTTTTCTTTCTTTGGAGTAACCACTTCCACTTTGCCACAGAACAAGAGAGAACTGTTATTTCCATCATTGCTTTGAATGCTCAGCTTCTCTTTATTTTACAGAGAGCACCAGCAGGAAAGGGAACAGACACATGCATGGTCTGCAAAGAACAACCACATGAAGCTCCTTGCTCCTGAAATGTGGGTTCAAATCCTTGCCAGTGGAGGAAAGAATGGGTCCAGATCTCCTGTGAACTTTATACCACAATCAACAGTTACTGCTTCTCCTCCTTGTTTCCTGAACCTAGCTCCAAGCACTTTTTATTTGGTTGGAACTACAAATCAAATGTGACCTGGATTTGTAAGTAAATGTAAGTGCTGGTTAGATCTTTGGCACCTGCACTGTATTTTTTTTGCCAGCTCTAGTAAGGAGGCATCAAAGCTTTCTGTTTTCATCTAGCAGGGCTGGAGTTCAGCTCAAACTTGCAGCTTAATTTTCCCAAGTGTTATTAGTACAATATAGTTTCATATTTTTAATTCCACGCCTTTGGATCTCCCCTTATTCTTTTGAGAAATTTAGGCTGAAGGAAGGTTATGGGATACTATCCATGCCTGGCTGCCTTCACCTTTTAAAATTCCCGAAGAATGTGAACAGAACTTTATTATCTTCACCTATTCCTGGAAAATCTAACTTCACACTCCTGTTACCAGTGAAGCTGTCAAGAAAGTTTAACTCCTATGAGAGAGCATTCCAGAATCTCTGCAGAGAAGTATCAGTAGCAGGTATACTGAATGGCTCAAAAACCCAGACAGCCAACTCCCTTCTCCACAAGCCAAGGCCACCCCATACAGTTCAGCTACTCAGTATCCTTCAGAGGAATAACTGGAACAGTTAGGAGAGGGAGTTTTCCATAATGAGGAGTTGAACTGGGGCTCCTGCTTTCACCTGTGGATGCACCTCATGTCTCCTTTCTAGTTTTCTTGGCAGCAGAGCCAACTTGTGTGCTTGCAAGTGTTTTGCAGAGGCCCAGGAGGATGGGCTAATTGTACAAACTATAAATTTGTATATATACAAACTATATACAGCACAACAAAGGTGGTAAGATAGTCATATACCTGGTAGTCTTCAGCGGCAATACTAGCTGGCAAGCTGGTGCTGTAAGCCTTAGCCATACAGCTCATCTGAGTGCTGTCTGCTCTCAAGTAGAGGAAGTGTCCTGTGAACAGAAAAGGGAAGCAGAAAAGGCAAGATGATGCTTTGCTTTTTTTTTAATACTCTATTCAAAAAGTTTAACATCATTGTGCTGAAGCATGGTGCAAATAAGATGACAAGCATGGTTTGAGAGCAAATCTATTAGTGAGGATATAATAAGCACTCTGCTAGACTTAGCAGCACAGAAGCCAACATCCCAAACTCTTTCCTGAAATAGGAGTGCAAAAGCCTCAGACACCATGCTAGCATCTTCCCATACATGGGCTGACATCAATCTCCAGGGAACTCCTGATCAGCCCTAATTCTTACACCATTAGCAGCAATGGCCCTTGCTGAGAAACACTGGCCTGGAAGAGTTCATGTGTAGACTCTGTTCCCAGGAACAGGTTATACAAGTTCTCAAAATATGGACACCCTTCATTTTGACAAGGAACTGTGAGGCAAGACTCATTTGTGCTAATACTTCTGACTTCCAGCCTGAACGTGTCAGGGCTTTTTATTTAGCAAGAAGTCTGGTGAGGTTCTCCAAAAGATGTTTCTACAAGCTGCCTTGTTCTGTGGGGCAATTTTTACTTTGTGATGCAGCACTTATTATATTGCTGCTAAAATACTCTGCAATTGTACAACTCAGAAGAGGAAGAAGGAGGGAAGAAGTATATTTAAAGAGAATTCGTTATATAAAGTCATTAATGTGAAGGAGAATTCCAGTCTCTGATAGTTTCATGTTAACTTTGTTGCAGAACTTGTTTTGTATAAGGTTTTAAATCATGTTCAAAAGTTAATTTTAGCTACTTTTTAAGTTGTTATAGATAGATAATACTGATGTTAAAGTTTAAAGTTGAAAAACCTAAGAGTTCAAGGCTATTGTATACATATATACATGCATACAGAGAGAGAGATAACTATGAGGAACCTACCACCAGTGGCTTGCAGGGTAGACCCTAAAAATGAGTAATTTTTAATCATTTCATTAGAGCCCCGAATAGACCAAGGAGATGCTGCAGTTTCATTCAGTGTCCAGCCACATGGACCTTCTTCAAAAGAGCAATGTGAGCCCTCTGGGAGACTGTCTACAGCAGAAAAAAAGAAAAAGCAGGGTGACAGGAGAAACCTGAATATGGAAGAACACAAATAGCTGCAAAAGTCAAAACTCATTGTGGCTGTCTAAAGTTCCCATGTAGTGCCATGCCACATACTCACCACACCTCACTCCTTCCTGTTCTTTAGCAGGGCAATCACTGGTGAATTCACAGATTCTTAGGTGACTGACACAACCTCCATGAAGGCAGGGGAATGAGGAGCCTTTGACATATATAGAAAGATCTTGGGTTTCTTTACCTAAAGGAAAAAAGAGAAAGAAGCCCAGAAATGAGTTGGCAGAGTGTCTATGACCCTTCACATGTGGGACCTCAGAAAGTGTCCAGGGGTGATAAATGATACTCACCTCTGCTTTCTACCATGTAAGTTTCTACCCTGCATGAGATTTCTGCAGATAGCCTCAGCTCTCATGGAAACAAATTTATCTTTTTTCTCATGCACTGTCTTCTGCTGCATTTGCACTATCTTTAGATTGCAATGTTTTTTGTATTTTGTTTTTTGATTTGTTTTGTTTTTTAAAAGGAAGAACTCTGCAGTTTTTTACCATGTTCTTCAGTTCTCCACCTCCTGTGGCATGCTGCATGACACCCTGAAGCTGGAGGCAGAGATACCCACTTAGTTTCAGTCCTGACAGACACATTGCTATGCCCTGTTGAGACTTAGGCTTAACTAACACTCATTCTGACATCTTTTCATACCAACACTGTAGCATCCAGCCTGTGAAGACAGCTGTTTCCCCAGCAAGCTGTCTCACTGTGCAGCAAATTTACTCATGCACCCCAGCTGCTAGCCAGCTAGGCTCCAGAATTATTTGACTGACTGCACAGGTACCCAGAAACCAGGCTTGAATGTAATTTGTAAGTCTGGTATTTCCTAAAAGCATGAGTCTTCATGTGGCCAGCCTGTCCTGTTGGTGCCTGTGCACACAGATCTGTTACCTGCAGGTCTGCATGGGTCTCTTCTGGACCTGCTCCCTTTTAGCAGAGTTCTGCACAGAAATTCCACAGGGATTGCTACTGCAAATATTTCAAAATGAGACAGTTAGGGTACGAGTTCCAGAACAAAAAGGACACCTCTGAAGCAATCCAGGTACAAAATCTGAAACAGTGGAGTGGATACCAGGTGTCCACCCAACTTGTTCTGTCACTTCCTTCCTCAACTGGGCAAGGGAGAGGAAGGAAAGAAATAATGGAAGGCTCACAGGTGAAGATAAGGACAGGGAGATCACTCACCAGTTACCACCACAGGCAAAACAGACTCAGCTTGGGGAAAGCAGTTTAATTTATTGCCAATCAAGTCAGAGTAAGGTAATAACAAATAAAAAACAAACCTTAAAACAACTTCCACCCCACCCTTCTTCCTGCACTCAAATGACTTTGCTCTTGGTTCCTTTCTCTCCTCCTCCCTGGCAGAATAGGGAATGGGGGTTGTGCCCAGTCCATTGGGTGTTGTTTCTGCTGCTCCTTTCTCCTCAGAGAGAGGGACTCCTCACACTCTCCCTCCTTCAGTGTGGGGTCCCTCCCATGGGATACAGTCCTCCATGAACTTTTCCCATGCAAGTCCTTCCCATGGGCTGCAGTTGTTCATGAATTGCTCCAGTGTGGGGCCCCTATGGTTCCACAAGTCCTACCAGCCAACCTGCCCCAGTCTGGACTCCTCTCTCCAGAGGTTCACAGGTCCTGCCAGGAGTCTGCTTCTCTCAGGGTCACAGCATCCTTCAGGCAACTGTCTGCCCCTGACTGAGGTCCTCCAGGGGTTGTAGATGGATATCTGCTCTCCCATGGACCTCCATGGGCTGTAGAGGGACATCCTGCCCCACCATGGTCTTCACCACAGACTGCAGGGGAATCTCTGCTCCAGCACCATGAGCATCTCCTCCCCATCCTGCTTCACTGACCTGGGTGTCTGCAGAGCTGCTGCTTTCACATATTCTCACTCCTCTCTCCAGATGCAATTGCACAGGGTTTTTTTCTTTCACCTTTCTTGAGTATGTGTCCTGGTTTGGGCCAGGATAAAGGTGATTTTCTGGTTTGTACTTATGCTTTCAGCTAAGTCTCTTGTAAATAGTTGCACTTGCTGAAATTAACAGCAAGTTTCTCAGACAGTGTCTGCTTCTAGGACTGCTAACACTCAATGTTTATAGTTACTGCCAGAGACTGGGATGCTGAGCCAAGGACACTGCTCAGCTCTGAGGAACATTTGACCCTCCAGAAGGAGTAAAGAGGTTCCACCTGAAACCCTCCTTTGGGGAGGACCAGACAAGATAGATGTCAGAATTGACCAAACAGAGTATTCCATCCCATACACATCATACTCGGTATAAATTTGAGGGATCACAAGGGTCAAACCCCTTCCTGCCCTTCCTGCTTCCCTTCCTCGCCTGTTCCCGGTTTTTGCTTCAGCATCCTGGGAGGATTCCATCCATTCCTCTGCCTGTGGTTCTGATCCCTGCCAGTCTGAATCTGTGTGTTCCTGCCCCCAGCTCCCAACTGCTCCTGACCCCAGGATTCCAGCCTGGACTTTCCCAGGGCTGCCCTGCAGCCTCGGTGCTGACATGAGATTTAATGGGGGGAAAGAGGGAGGAATGTGGTCTCAATTTTCCTGTATATTTGTATATATTTAGTAATTTTTCCTATTTATCATTACTGTTTCATTAAAGTTGTGTAGTTTAGTTTCCAACCCATCAGTCTCTCTCCCTTATTCTCTCTCCTTTCTTTATCAGGGAGGGGAGGGGGATTAATAGAGAGCATTCTGATATTTGGTTTAATTGCTGGGCCAGTGTTAAACCATGACATATATTATCACCCAGGCACTACCACCACCACTGATGGGCTCAGCCCTGGCCAGCAGTGGCTCCAACTGGAGCCAGGTGGCATTGGCTCTGTCAGACATGGGGGAAGCTCCCAGCAGCTTCTCCATCCATACAGCCCCCTCCACCCCCCCCAAACCCCTGACATGTAAAACTCAGCCCAAAGAGTATTTCCTCATGGCAATGTGTTGTTCTTGGTAAGCACAACAGCTTATTTAGGGACTGAGTGGTTAGCATAATGCTTCAGGTTTGATGCATCCCCCCAAACTCCACGACTGTCAAAAAAACATTACATTGAAAATATAACATTTATTAAACTAAAGATTAATTACTGCCAACAATTAAATCTCTAATGTGATCAAAACCAGTGTCATGATACATTATGAAACAGCTTGGTGAAACCAGTATTCTGCTTTTACATTTGAAGCTTTTTACATTCCAAGCTATTTCTACAGTGCCTGCAAAATGGAGGCAATAGCATTACATTAATGCAGGAAAAACAAAATTTGATGATTATGTCTCCAACCTGCAGGCTGCCAGTGCCAACAGTCTTGTTCTTCCAAGAAGCCTAAATAAGATTAGCAAGGTTCTGCACAGCTACTGTGGATCATTTGCATGACATTCACAACAGGACTCTAAGTGCCAGGTAAAATTGAGGATTTCTGAGCGGAGCACTCACTACTTTGGAGAAAATAATTACATTTCAATTATTTTCATTTTAGACAGATGTTTTCAGCCTGCTAGTAGCAAACAGATACCAAGCAGTGCAGCTCAATATTTCTTTTCGTTAAAGATTTGGAAGATAACACCCCATTTTGGAACAGGCTTTGGTGTCACAGAGTAGTCTTTTGTCCTTGATTAGTTAAAAGAAAAAAATATTAAATGCTAAGTAATCAAGGCAATATTTTTTTCTATCCCTGTTGCTGGATTCAGCATAAACCCTGCTGTTTTCTCAAAGATCAAGCAAAGCAAAGCTGAAAAGCAGAGAGGATCACTTAAATGTGTACTAAAATTCTGAGCTTTAGCCCTGCCCTTGAAGCACAAACTCATGTGTGCACAAATGCAAATGTGACCCTTGAGAAGTAGGGCACTTCCAGAAACTCCAGGAGACTCAGCTTTTATTTGAATCCCATCACCCTGATCACATTCATCAGTTTTGATGAGGGTGCTGCTCTCTTTTCTGACTGCATTTAGATAATCCAAACCTGGCCATATTGTAACATACCATGAAAGCAGTTCCTCAGTTGCAAGGAGCCCACTGCCAGCACACCAGCCTCTTGTGCTCCACAGTTTGAATAAAGCAAGGCAATTTTAAAAGGTCTTTCTATTCGGCCAATCTGGGCCATCAGGTACTTCCATTTCATCCTAGAAGACAAGAAGTAACTATCAGACACACACACAGCATGCTGGAATCCATGGAGTGAGTCCCTAGCATAAATATTCTGCCCGGTACCAAATAAAAGTAGTAGCATCCACACAGGGAGTAGATCAATGTATATAAACCCCAACATAACAAACAGTTGTTAATATGAAACAAGTGAAATTCAGCCTAACAACCTCATGTTCATTTACCTTTGCCACAGATCCTATTACTAATGATTAAGAGATTCATCCATTCCCAATAATTCTCTAAATTAAAATGTCATTTAAAAGATCACCAATTTTGGACACCCCCCCCCCCATATGTGCCTTCCACATATAAAATACACTTGGAAATATAACCTCCCCTCACACACCGTGGTACCAACATCTGAGACTGTTCAGCACTGACCCAAAACTGAACTGCTTCTGCTACATGACACAGCTTTGGTCATCACTCCATTGCATCCTGTCGGCCACAAAAATGAATGAGCCTTAATCAAATAGTTTCCATGAGCCATTGAAGGTAAAGACAGTCATTAATCCTTTTGAATTTACCTATTAGGGATACTTCGGCCTTCCACAGACTGAGCCATAGTTCTAGTACCTCCACCACGTTACAATCCACATCACAGCATCACCAGTGATATTTACACCCCTGAGACAGGGAACCTGTAGCACACAGCCTCTGATACACAACCAGTCTTGTATTTAGTGGTAGCAATGGAAGAGATTCCTGCCCCACAGCTGAAAACAATGACTAGTTCAGTTGTTGTACCTTAATGCTACTTGCTTTATGAGCCAGAGACTATGGAATTTGCTGTTTATAGCCTGGTAATGTAAAAATAAATAAAAAATACTCAATCTAAGGCAATAAACCAACCCCTGTAAAGTCACAAATGAGAAAGGCATGCTGTCTGTTCTGCCATCTCTGCTGGGAGAACAGTGGCATCTGGCAGATGAGCAATGCCCCTATCTCAAACCACTACTTGTGTGAGCAGGCAGCTCCTCTAAGGCAGAGCCTAAGGTCCCATAAAACATCCCAGTAGTGCACTGAAAATCTCCAGCACTGAAATTTGATTCCACTTAGTAAACCACAGCAACAACTGGAAAGCATTTAGAGACTGCCAAAATTACGAGTAGCTTTGCATCATACTTCTATGTATGGACACCCATCATCGTCAAGGTATTTCCCTTCAGAAAAAGGGGAATCTATCTGCAGCAAGATTTCTAATGGTGTAAATATTTACACCTTCTTTGCTTGGTCCCAGTTTCCAGTCAGAGCCAATTTAATTTTCTTAATGGAATCAGGACTGAAGCCCATTGTTGATCTAACAGAAGATGGATCATTGCAGCAAGCTTCCACATAAACCAAGCTTGGCAATGCCTTTAGTATTGACTTTATGTCAAACCAGGTCTCAAGTCATGAGGTAATATTACTTTTCTTCTAAATACAGATGTTAAAATCAAACACTATGTATGAAAGGCCTATCAGAATCTGACATAATTTTGAGAGATTCGCATGGATAGAAAGTTTGGAGTTGCAAGCAGCTAATAACTAAGGGAACAGAACTCCAGATTCACCCTGCAAACATATAATTTCAACTTTTGATTTTCATGAGCCTCTCAATCTCCTCTGCTGAGCAAAATCTTTCCTCCTCCTCCTTGCCAATCCTTTCTGTGCCATGCCTTTCCATATCTAACAGAGGTAACTGGTCGTTAACTTTAATAAATACTTTTATGAAGAATGATGGTGTCTTCATTAATAGTAAAAAGTTCAAAAAAGCTGAACAGGTAAGCTTAAAACTTCTGAACTAGGGGGGCTCACTGCACAGGTTATTGCATAAGTATAATTATGTTAAATGCTTCTAGACTCACTCAGCAAACATAAAAACTAGAAGCTTTATATTACTTTTCTATGTGCAAGTTGTTGCCTACAAATCTTCATAGATACCCAGTTCTAGCCATTGGGTTTAAAAGGAAGTAGACGAGAGAGCAGAACACAAGCAGAACACAAGCCTACCCCTCTTGGCTCCATCAACCAGTTAGGGAGTATTTTATTTGACCCAGTGTATTTTTGGGTGCAGTTTCAACAGAAATATGAAGGGCAGCAAATTATGTCCAAAAATCATTGTTTTATACAACATCTGGATAGCCTCTTCTTTTCTAGCTGCATTTTTTAATGGAAATGGCTGTGCACATTGTTGTCAGTAAGTATTAGGTATTTTTCTGAGGACATTTACCAGACTACTCCCTTTCCAAGGCTTATGTAGTCGAATTTATGAAACCCAAATGACCACACCTGTTTATAGACCTTCAGATTAACTATATGGCAATGTTTCCATGTTCAACAGTAGAAGTTCAATACTCTTACAGACAAACTCAACCAGATTAGCACAACTCTAGTGCCAAAGATGCTAAGTTTCTACAAGGGTCTCAGAAGCTGTCAGAGCATTTTAGCACCACCCCCACCCCCCAAAAATAAAATAAATTTTTTAAAAATAGAAAGACACACAACAAATTAAGCAATTATTGTTGTCTGAGGTTGGAAAACTGAAACTGAACTGAGAACCCATGTCTGCACATGGCTGTGAACTTTTTGCTTTTTGACCTACCAAGACAATCATGGCCAGTGCCTTGTATTCCAGAAAGAAAACAGAATAAAACCAACTCAACCACAGAAAGGGAAAAATTACCTCTTTCCCAAGCAATGCTTTTTTATTTTCACTGAAGTGTGAGTACTCAGAGTTGAAAGAAACTTGCTCCTAATTGAGGTTAATCCTATTCTTTGTTCTTTCAGTAAGGTATATGTGTGAAAAAAAGAGTGTCAGCTCCAATACTACTAACTTAATGATAAGTCTTAGTAGTGAGGTAGAAAGGACAGCAACTTATGCATGGCATTTATCTAAGCTTTTGGGAACTGTGTAGCTGATGGAAGAAAACTGTTGGGAGAAGATTTCTAGCTCCAGAAAGAGGACAGCTCACTAATTTGTGATTTGTGATTGCCAGTGGTTAAACTATATACAAACTGTATGTATCTATCTCAAGGTTCAGTGTCCTTGTTCTGCTCTAAATGGTGCAGCAGTGTTTGGTTAACACAGAAAACCTTGCAGAACTCCCTATGGAAATCCCCTGGAAAGCAAGAAAGCTTCAGGATGGTCTCTTCTTAACAATGAATATTTAAAAAATCTTAATCATAGAGAGAATGTTAATTTCAGATTACCTGCATAGTGAGAAGCAGCAAAATCACTGTGCAAGAAATAAATTTTGTCTTGTCTACACACTTAGATTTTTCTGCAGAGAGTTTAAAGGGTTTCCATGGAGTGAGGGGAAAAGAGTATTTGACCTGACACGGATTCTAATTGTTTTGTCTCTTTTCTATCCCTCCTTTCTATCTTGATTTAAAACAGGAGTCAGTCACCATCTATCTTTAAAACCTGAACAATAAACCCTCTGAACTTACCAGTGCTTCATTTCACTCACTAACAAAAAAGCAATGCCAACTTCCAGCAGAGCTAACTCTGTTCTAATAAATCTAAAGGCCATAACTTTAAGAGATGTGATAATCTTGATTTCATGCAGTATTGTTTTGCTCAAACAAGCTGTTAAATATCTATGATCCATTCCAGAGATGCTGCAGTGGTTGTGATCAAAGCCTGGTTTGTTCAGCTAGATATATCAAAAGGGAATTCTATGAGTTTATAGAGGGAAATGGAGCAGTGGATGCAGTTGCAAAGGCTCATCAAATACTCAAAGCAGCAAGGCCAGCTATAGGTAAAAATGACATTAGAAACTGATCCCAAAAAATTCAATGGATTCCTTGTGAAATTGGAAGAAGGGGAAGGAGCAGCAAGAAAGGAAGTGAGCAGTAACTAAAAGCAGTAGAGAAAGAGAGAGAGGGATCTGAAAGAAAACATACATTTTTAGTCAATCTCTGCTATCTTTGGCTGACTAGGAGACTTGGCTACAGATCTCCTTGGTAGCCTGGGGAGCGCCAAAGAATTCAAAGAAAACATGAACTGGGATCTCTTGCTCAAATTCTCCATGGGAGTCAGTCAAGTGATAGAAATAAAGAGCTCTGCTGCATGTCTGACCCAGGTTCTTACAAGGCAGATCGCAGCAAAGGAAAAACAAGCACACGGAAAAATGGCAAAATCAGATTATATGTGGACTTTTCTCCTCTTCCTGCTGTGATTCATTCCCTTTGTCCAGTTCTCCTCTCTACTGCATTCTGCTACATGTGGGAATGAAATGTAAAACACTGAGAAGATCAAAGAGAAGAGAATACAGGACAAGATCCAGGGTCCCTGCTCTTCCTTTTTTGTTTTGTTTTGACCTCTTATCACCTCTAGCCTCTGTTTTTCCCCACTATGAACTCTACAAATGAAGCAAAAGAGGGTGCTCCTGAACTTAGCAGTCAGGAGGAGAAAATTACAAAAGGCATAAAGTTAACCCCACCTCAAAATGAGAAATGTGATCTATGGAATACTGATATGACCCATGGAATACCTAGATATATCAGTCAAGTCAGCCAAGGCAGCCTTTGGACTGAATATGCTTTACAGCTACAATCCTAGCATAACTGAGAGGGTCAACCACTCAAGAGAAGTAGAGTGAGCCCTGAGCAAGTGTGTTCTTTGCAAAGGGGACACACAAAACCTGGGTCTGTTACAGATAAACTGTCAGGAAGCTGTACACTTCAGTCCTGACAGTTCTACCCTCTTTTTTCTGCTGTAACATCAGCAATGATCTCAAAAAACAAAAAAACCTGTTAAATGGTAGCCTGGAGAGACTCCACTCTGCCCTGAAATTCAAAGTCTAAACAGCTGCAAATAGAGTGTCTTACCTGGCATCTTCCTCAGGGCCAACTCTCAGAGAAATTAAAGTATTTCTGTTTGTCTCCACATATCTGATTTCAACTGTGAACCTCTGGAGGAGAGGAACAGCATCCTGTGAATATATGGCCAGTTCCAGCAAGCAAGAGTCCAAGCTCCCAGGCAGAACAGGGCTATGCAGGCTGAATTCACATCTATCTGGGAGTCTACTGGTGTTTAGGAGAAAAATGTCCCCTGTGAGGAAAAAAAAAAATAAAAAAAATAAAAGAGGTACACAGTTTGGACAGCGTGGATGAAAGAGAGTTAATAAAATGAAAATGGATAAATGGATAAGGAGTCTGAAGAAAGGAATAATGAAATGGAGGTGACTATGCATAGATCCCCCAGAAGAACTGAAAGTAGGTACAGAAGAGTAAAGTAAAAATTTAGGAAATAAGGAAAGAAGTGATGGAAGAAATGAGAAGAAATCAAAAAAGTGGAGTGAAGACAATGAAACAAAAGCCAAAGACCTTGCAAGTCAGAGAGCAGCTAAGTGGAACCAGTCCTGGCTTGTGAAGGGTTGAGTTTCCTAATTAAAATCCAGCTCTGTAAGGAAAAGTAGCTTACCCTAAATCAGGGAAATACATAAAGAGTATACAAAGGGGCTGACTGTATAGAAGGTACATACAGACATAACTTGAGCCATACACATACATTATAAGGCTCTTAGTGATTCTTGGGCAGTGACAGCACACGTGGGAGTTGTGCACCAGGATGAGCAGATGACAGTATATTTAATGACACGTGCCTGAGGCTTCATTCTGCTGGCTCCTGTTGCTGTCATTTGCAGCTGCTGCCAGTGCTGGGAGAAAGCAGAAGTCCATTCAAGGGCAACTTCTAACTCTGCCTACCTTCAGCATCTCCAGGGGAAGAACTGTTTTCCAGAAGCAGCTCCTGCCTCTCCTGAGACACCAGGACACCAACTGAAGATAACACCCAGTCTGGTTTTCCAAAATTGTCTGTAGATGTCACCCATGAACAGCTTGAGCCGATGATACAAGAGATTTCTGTTATGAGAAACCAAAGGTTTAATTGAAGCTTTCCCCAGTTCAAGGGGCACGGCTGATGCAGGGATGTGAATGAGCAGATGAGCAGTGTGTGAAGGCTCTGTCTCCCAAGAAACTGGAGAAATGGAGGGAAAAAATAAAGTTTGTCTTGTGCAATGAAAACTCTCGCATGGTGGGTATGGGAAAATATAGAAAGACAAACAAACCTGCAAATTCTTGGCAGGTGTAAATCAGCATCCTCCCACTGGTATTCCCAGTGAATTTACAGCAGTGAAGGTCTTGCCCACATGTACAAAAAATCCTGAATAATACCAAGGATAGTGAAACTATACAGGTTTAGCATTTTGGCAGAGAAGAAAAAAATGAAACTCTAAGGTCAACCTTCTCTCACTAACGAAAGAGCTTGACAGGTCTGAAAGCCAACAGTTGAGCAATGCAAGATTTACATAGCTTTTTTATTTTTATTTTTATAAACTATTTTGTTTTCCTCCAGTAGGATGGACAAGAACACTTGCTTAACAAACTCCAGAGTCCATTTGCAGCACTGAGAACACTACATCATCCTGGCCAGAATTTTTCATAATCAGCATATTATAGACCAGACAAGAAGTAATTCACTGTTCCCTCATCAATCTAATATAAACTCCCTGAAGGGATGTTAGCTGCACAAAGCTCTCCCACACAGAGTGGGGCTGAATAAGTTGATATTAACTTGCATGATGCTTATTTTCAGTAGTAGTAATAATTCTATTACAGTAATAACTGGAGGGCCCTCAGGCCATATGAAAAATAATAAAGAGACTAAACATTAGTATTTGAGATCCTGACATTTAGAGGGTATTCAGACCTTGCAACATGAATGACATAATGTTATCCCTTTGGTAGCTCTTTGCCTGAGGAGGAGAAAAGAGAGATAAAAGGGACAGAATTAAGGTCAGGGTTATAACAAGGCTAGATGGCTGCACAAGCAACACAGCTGGGGCAGAAAAAAAAATCCAACATAAGAGTTTCCAGAAGATTTGCTATACTTCAAGTAAACTTTGAGAAAAAGGAGCAACGGAAGCAACTTTTGAGTTCAAAAGCCGAAGCAGACAAGTTTTCCTAATTTTAAACTTAATTTTATAAAACAGCACAGGGTTAAGAGAAACACAGATGTTAGAGTTGCACAACCCTGTGGCTTGGGACAGGCTGCTGAAATCCCACCTGAACACACACCTTCTGCCCTGCTTGCCATAGAGCTTACTGCCTCTCTCTACCTACCAGCTGGGCCAACCATAGCTTCTCCTCCAACCTCATCAAATCCATGATGGATTTGCAAATGGTCTCTGGTTTGGTTAGCTAACAAGCCCCAAGCAGGTGAGCTGTCAAACTGTGCATGTGCAGATCCAGTGCCCTGTTCCAGCAAGGCAGAAGAAGAAGGGCACCAGCCCCTCCCCTGGCCTTGTTTGATCTAGAGAAAAATGTCTGTGACACCTCCAGGTTATGGTTTGATGAGCCAGTAAAACAGCTTTAGGAGTCTGAATAGATCAAAAATTCCCTGGCTGTGTGAAGCACAGCAGAGTCCTGATCCAGACCTGCTGTGTTGTTGCAAATGTATTGAACTTTGATGGGTTAACTCAGTATCCACAGACCTATTGTCAGCAGTAGTAATATTTTTATGAGGTAAAAATCTACTTTTCATAAAACCCAAAGAGCAATTTTCTCTCACAACAGCATGACAGTGCAAGAGAACAAAATGAGAGCTCAGAAAACAAAAAAATTCTTTTTCATTCTAAATGGGGGATAACTTGAAATTAATATTTATGACAAAATAATTTCAATAAATCTTACTAATTGCAGTAGCAAGGACTGTACCAATGCAGGATTCACCCTTAGAATCTGTATCACATAACTAAGCATTTTGCAGCTCAGGTAAGTGAACACAATATTCCCCTTCAAAATTGCCAGATTCCTATGCTGTCTGGGCTATGTAAAGCCTACCTGCCACAAACTGAGGCCCCAGGGCCTGAGAAATCTGAATGCCTGGAAGAACAGTCTGAAATGGACCTGAGAAGTTGCTGACATCTGGTAAAAAAAAAAAAAAAGGCCTCTGATCTCTCTGGCAATGGGTCACGATCACAACACCATAGACAATCAACAGGAAGATGCAAGTATTCCAAAAGGCAAAATGTGACAGAAATTAAAAGGAAAAAAAAATTAAAAAGAGAAATATATATTACAACAATCCACAAAGGACATATTTTAAGGTGTTTCAAAAGTGGTCTGAAGAAACTGAGATTGAGGAAAGCTCATGGACAGAAAGCATGTCAGAAAGGCTCACATTTTGAAGAATTAGATACCATCTGCAAGATTGTATTACAAGGAACTCCTCTCTGTCAAGTCTAGGTCACCTTGCCACCTCCTGTGAGGAATGTAGGTGACTTTTCTAGCATGCACAGGCCTTTTTTTATTTAGCTTCATCACGAATGACATGGACTGAAGGGGCAGAGTGCACCTTCAGCAGGTTTACAGAGGTACAAAGCAGGGAGGAGTGGTTGACACACCAGATGACTGTGTGACAGTCAGACTGGGGACAGAGCCTGTAGGAAACTCCTGAAGTTCAACAGAAGGAAACACCAAGTCCTGCACCTGCAGAGGAATAATCTGTGGCACCAGGCCATGCTGGAGGCTGACTTGCTGCAAAACAGATCTGAGAAGGATTTTGGGGTTCTGGTGGACGACAATCTGTCCATGAGATAGCAATGCAACCCTGTGGCAAAGGAGACCAAGAACCCTCTGGTCTGCTTTAGGAAAAGCATTGCCAGCAGGTTGGGAGAGATGATCCTTCCTCTGCTCAGCACATCTGGAGTGCTGGGCCCAGCTCTGGGCTCCCCTATACAAGAAAGATATGGAATTAGTGGAACAAATCCAGCCTAGGTCCACAAAGATGACTGAGGGACTGGAGCATCTTTCATAAGAGGAGAGCCTGACAGAGCTGGGAATATTTAGCCTGTAGAAGGGAAGGCTCAAGAGAATTTTATGAATTTGTACAGCCATTTGATGTGAGGGAATGAAAAGCAAGCCAGATACTTCTCAGTAGCATGCACTGACAGAACAAAAGGCAACGGGCACAAATTCAGAAACCACGAAATTCGATACGAACACAAGAGGAAATTTTTTTTTTTACTGTGAGAGTGGTAAAATACTGAAACAGTTTGCCCTGAGAAGCTGTGAAGTCTTCATTTGTGGAGTTATCAAAAAAACACCAGGACATGGTCACAGGCAACCAGCTCTAGCTGACTTGAGCCAAGGCAGGGATGGATGAGGTGGTTTTGAGAAGTTCCTTAAAGCCTCATCCATTTTGTGATTATTTCACTACAAGAAAAGGTGTCAGTTCTGGTTTCCACACCACTAATAACAAGTGTTTAATTTCTCTTAGACATTTATAAAGTATCGTGTTTGTGACATCTATTCTTGCACTGCAGTAAGACAAAACTCATTCTACCTATCTCACAAGCATTTTGTCCAGCTCACTGGGCTTTTACAATGCCTAAGAAAAGAAAATTTCACTTGAAATATAACTGAATTTGGTATCAAGAAAGGTAGTTTGATCTCTAGTTGCTGAAAAGCAGCTCTACTAGTTGGCTTTTATTTCAAAACCATCCAAATCTGGTGGATATCACTGTGCCGATGGAGAAGATAAGTCTTTTTTTTTTTTTTTTTTTTTTTTTTTTTTTCCTTTTATTTTTTTCCCTGCTGTGTTTTGTTTCTGGAATTTTTATAAGTAAGTAATGTTACAATGGCCTCTCAGTCACTGGTCATTTTCCAGTCAGAAAGAAGGTGGCATAGCTTCCTAGTAAAGGGTGCTTGTGACTGCCAGCACCTATCTTGAACCTAGCTGACGTAGGAATAAGGAGGATGTAAGGAAGAGGACTTGTATTACCTGATTTTGAAGAGTGGTGCAATGACTCCATCCTGTTTTTTATCAGGGAGAGCTTCTGAGCTGTATTTGGTGAAGAAGAGTTTTCTTCATGTGATCCAGAACAGGGAACAACCACTGTAAGAAAACAGAACAGGGGAAGAGTTTGATGTTTCTGTATAAAATTATGCTCTCCTATTGTTAACATAAACATATATTGAGCAAATCCCTGTGGTATTACACCCACCCTCATTACTGTGTGCTGGTGTGGTACTGTCTTGATAACATTTCAAAATAGACAAACCACTTTCCAGAAAGATAACTACAACAATATACTTCTTAACAAGTTCTTCATTATTCTTTATCCACTCCCATTTTTACCAGTACATAACCTCTAAAGAGACACTGTACATTCAAATTTACCAAAGTTATTATACTTTGTAGTACTTCTGACAATCAAATATTCAGTACTTTGACTTCTCTTTGGAACAACTCATACCAGCAATGGCTTTTTAATTTATTTAAACTGTGCATGTGAAAATACACAAGTCTCAAACTAAGCATGCAGTAATATTTATTTAAGGTTTTCCCTGGTGTTTTTTCAAAATTATAAAAAAATTGACAAAAAACAAGCATTAATTTTCCAAAGGTGTTCAGAGTTCAAAGACACAGGGATGAAAAATGAGTTGATTTGAATCCTCAGCCATGTGAGTCACAAATTCAGAAATATGAAACACATGAAGTCACATCAAAGGAGACAGGAATCCTATTCAGATGAATTGCAGTTGAAACAGAGAATGTGTATTTGCCATTGATAACAGCTAGGATATTCTCAACAGAACTAATCTGAACAGTAGTATTATGAAAATTTACAAAAGTATCTAGAAAAAGAAGAAAAAACCCCATCACACCAAGCCTTGAGCATAAATATGTTCATTTTTTTTTAACTTGCCACTGCTTTTAGTCTTTCAGCAGTATCTGGTCTGCTTTTAAACTGCTCAAACAATTTTCATTTTAATACATATGACAATATGCATCACACAGTGATTAAACTGCTGTGAACTGTTTCATGGCATAAAAGACAGCAGTCAGTTTTCATAGGGTTCCAAAGAAAGGACAACAGAACAGCAAACAGACACATGCTGTACTGGTGACAGACCTGTGGTCTCCACAGACCAACTATGACATATATTTTTTCCTGCCTTTGTGTTCAAGCATGCAGAGATATTTGTGTCTGAAAATCTGATCCTACGCTGTATGCAAGACACTGAAACAGGTCCACTAAGTAAGGTATCTTCAATAATGGGATGAAATCCTCAAAAAGAATGTGAATCCTTGTTCAGCCAGACTTGCGTTTCTTGGCTTGATGATGGGGGAATCTCTTCATGAAATTTCATAAAAAATATTCAAGCTGAAACTCAATCACATATTGCAAACAAGTCTATTTCACCATTTAAAATAAATTCTGCTGTGGAAAGAGAACAAAGTCTTTTGACAACTTGAGCTTGCCCCTTCTAACTTAATTTCTGTGTCTGCTGTGATGCTCTTCAGTTTTATACCTATTGGTCTTTGTTAAGTGCTCTGTAGCTTCAGAATTTACTTCCCTCAGGGCTTTCTATAAAGTCTGTTCCACCCACTCATCTCTTCACATTCATATATTTTGGAAATAGCCTGAATATCATGGGACCCACAAAACATTGTAGAATCATGGCACTAGCTCTGCTAGAGACATTCCTCCTGATAAAACTAAAAATATTTTACTTGCATTCCCCACATCCTCTCAATTACACAGACACCTTAGGGATTTTCCTCTTCCTTCTCATTAGCACACACAAGACCCAGTGTAAGACCATCATGAACAGAGGCATAAGCTACCTGAAACATTAATTTACAGCTTTAGTGTGAAAAAAACCACCACTGCCATTGGTGATGGCTGAGACAAACAGGATACAAAAGTTTTTTCAGCTATGAAGTTTGCTGGTCTGAATATTAAAACTGAACTACTGCATTGTCACAAAGACCACTGCATGAAGTTTGATCTGCTGATTACTTTATCCACTGTGCAGACTGTCAGCAACATCTTACTTAATTTTGACAAAAAGCCAAGAGGATTCATTCAAATGCCTGGTAACAATCTTTTTCACCTACCCTTGGCAGATGCCACTTCCTGAACTGAGTCTTTCCAGACAAGTTCACTGAGAGACAAAATATACTTGGACTCTATGCTCAGTGACAGATGAGAAATTTTTTAATATGCACCCACAGAAATATGCCCCCATTCATTTAAACTAAAGTTCAACCTACACTCTTACTTTACGTCTCAACCATTGTTCTCTCTATCTCATTCATCCTCTTTGAACTGAAAATCTAGCACACACAGTCAAAATAAGAAACTTTTTACCTTCATTTGAAACTGGGAACTCCAGAGATACTTCCAATAACCCTACTTCATACCCTCCTATACATGCTTGTATACAATTGTAGTATGACATGAATTTCAGCATTAAACAAATAACAAAAACTCTTATCAACTACATGATTTATCTGTCTTGATCAGCAAAAGGCAATTATTTAAGTGAGAAGACGAAAAAAAATTAAGAAAAAGGAGATCAATGATTTTAAGCTAAGTCTGCCATTAAGGAACATAAAATGATCAGGAAGAAACAGCACAAGTAACAATAATCAACTATCACAGCAAAATATGGGATCTTTTAACAGCACAGCACAAATTCATTGCTTTTGCTTTAGTCAAACACAGCAGAAGCCTCCAGCAATGTAATTCCATCTCTTTCACTATCTTACAGAAAAAACAGTATTCAGACACATGCAGGGCTGAAATTTTTCCTGAAACTTGATGTTACTTAGCACAAACGAAAAAAAAATTACAGAAAATACTTATAGAACTCATGATGGGAAATCAATTCCAGTTCAGCCAAGCCATCTTCCTGCCAAAGAAGAATTTGTTTTATAGCATTTTCTAGTGATTGTCACCATCTAATATCAAAATAGCAATTTTTCACTGCTTCTCTGAGGAAATAAACTAATATACAAACTAACAGATCAGATTGTCAGGAAGGAAGACTAGACAAATAGAAAACTCTTTGTTTACTACCTGTCCTAGTATTTTTCAGTCACTCCTAAACATTTCACTTTCAGCTCAATAAATAATCCTTCTATTTCATAAGTACTTATAGCTTTAAGTTGTTAACCTTTCACCTTGAAAATGTCACTGTGATCTCATGCTGTTTGCTTTTAATTTCTTATATTCTTTGCTCATGAGATGTGGTCCCTTGCTTACTTCATTCCTCTTTTTTGTACTCTTTCCAGATAGATTGCAGGTAACTGTCAGAAACAGGAGTAACATGACAAAATGGAGTTTTGCCAGATTTTAATATATAAGGTTATACTTTAGGATCTTCTTAGAGCCCTATCCAGTTTTCAGGGTACTTTCTGAAAGGCAGACATCAGCACACACTAATGCCATGCAGAAAGGCCATTCTGCTCTCTCCTGAGATGTCCCTTTTTATCCATTCAACAATCTCATCAGCCATTTTGGCCAAAATAAATCCTTTTAGTTGATCATCCAGCATGACATCAAGTCTCTCTCTGGCATATTTCCTTCCAGAACAGGTATTCTCACACTCCAGATCTTTATAATTTCCCTTTGAGATGCCTGGGGTTATTCCACCACTGAGTTGGATTCTGACTTATTTTTTCCTATCTTTATGTTGTGAGCAGATAATGAGTACACTTTTTATGCTGTTTTCACATAGCCCAGAATTTACCCTGACAGGAAACTTGCAGGAAGAGTTAATCAACAATTCCTACTTGTAGTTTTATTCTACACCTTCACGTGACATAGTGATTAGTACCTGCCCAGGCATCCACAAAAGTACAGATCAAGACCTATCAATTTAAGCATGTGACTGAAATCAGACTGTCCTACATCCACAACATGACTCTTGGCAAACTTGTAAACTCATTTAAAAATGACATTACAACAAGAAGTCTTCAAATAAGCCCTTTAGACTGATATGTAATTATAAACCCTTTCCTAGTTCTTTGATCCTATATTAAGTATTCTGACTTTTTTACTCTGATGTTAAGGGAGCAATCTTCGTATTATCAAGCAGTCTTATTCACATGAGTAGGTAGTATTTCAGCACAACTAATTAAATGCAGCCATCCAGCATATTCCATTTATCCTTTTTTAAATACTAGTGCAACATTAGCTTTCTTCCACTTCTCCATCATTTCTTCTGTATCCCAACACTTACTGAAAAAATCAACATGGATATCTTTTAAAGCTGCTTTGCTAATTATTACAAAATTCTTGAACATGAACTGTCTTGACAAGTTGTTTTAAACACAAGGTATTTTAATAACTGTGGTTTTTTTACATCTTTGTTTTGTTATAAAAACTATTTTATTATTTCTTTGTGAGAGCTAAGCATCAATTGTTGTTTTGTTCCTAGAGAAGAAATATTTATTGAACTCTCTTTTTGTTTTTGTTATTGACAAACCTACCACACACAGCTATGACAGATTCATACCAGTGACAATATTTTTGTTGCTGCTAATGCACTTCAAAAACTTCCTTATACTTCCTAACTCTGCTGCTGATATCTTCTTAATTTAATTTGCTTTCTTCACCTATAGATAAACTTTTGACATTTTAGTTTTCTTTTACTACAATTAATGTACTTCCTCTGCCCCCACGCCCCTCCCCTTACAGCTATGGGTTTGTGTCTTTCTAGCCATCTACACAAACAACCAAATTATTATCTGCATTTTCCTGTCTACAGCCTTTCTTTCATTTGAGTTAGGGTAACTCTTCTGGAAGTACCAAGATACAGCATTTCAGATGTTATGTAGGCTCTAAAGTCCATTTATTTGAATATCTAGGCTGAAGTATCAGACACTTCAGACTTAATTATGTTTCAGAGAAGTGTGTATTTAAGCAACAACCATTTCCACTTCTGTAACATCTGGATTCAGTTCTAAGCCCAGTTCTTACCTCAATTCTTTATTTGCTGAGAATGTCTACGACAATATCCTCATGTGTGACAGGATTTGTATTCAGATATTGTCATCCGCTCAATATTTGCAATTATGCTTTCATGCTGACAGAATAAAACCTCCAATATGCCACTTGTATTGAAGGCTTCAAAAACACAAGCTTTTTCTCTTCACTTACACTCAACAGGCTAGCTGGGATTTCACCCAGGTCTCAGGATGGAGTCAACAACCTCTAGTACTTATCAGCAAGCTCATCTATATTTCTTGTAGGTATTAATTGATCTTTTTGCCTTCAAGATCATTTGTTTCAATAACTGGGGTAAAAGGAAAAGCCATTTTTGCCCTGGGATGCTGTTCACAGCCTATGTCTGTCCTTTGATAATGATCACAGGAATCTTTCCCCCTAGCCAGAGAAATTCCAGCTCATCAGGATTTTGGTAACTCCATTCCATTCCCACTTTTGTATTAGCCAGCTTTAGCATGTTTGCAGTAGGCAATTTAAGAACTCCTCTTTCAGTCCTTGGTACCTTGATGGATTTATTCTCAACACCTTGACTTCCAGCTAAACAAGATTTTATTCCTCACTTTCTTATCGTTTCTCTTGGTTGCTAATTCAACATCATCTGAACATGTTTGACCTACCCAGTCTAGACGGTTACTTCTCCTACAGTGAGATGGAGGTCAGTCATATCTTACAGCTGCTTTTCTCCACAAAATACAGATGTGCATTTCATAGACCCAAGTCTTATACAACATACTCTGCTACCAGAATACTTACAGATTTTTTTTTTTTTAAGAAAAAACAACTAACTTTCTGTAGTGTTTTATGTGCAGAACATGAATGGCATCGAAGAACATTCCTTGTATATCTCTCTTCTTTGGCACCATTAGAAGATTTCTAAACCCTATTTACATTCTGCAAAACTAAAACCATACTAGTACGGATTATCCTTGGTAGGTCCTTGCTTAGTTACTCCAGAGAACTTATTTGTTGCAATCCTACCTGATATCCCATCCACAAGAGACAGAATGCCACCTCCTTACCACCTGCTGACTTCTGACAAGGAGCTTCCTCAAAAGGGTGGTAAGGGGGTCAGTCGGAAGAATTTTCACAACCAGGCACTGAGCAACTCCCTGTTTTAATATTCATTTGGGTTGCCAAGGATTATCTGCAGTTTCCATGACAGTTGTACAAAATTCCTATAGTCCTCTTTCCCTCTGCTCACAGCATGCCTGCTTCCTGGCTGCCCCTGCTTACACAAAATGATGCTTTGTCTCTCATTTCCTTGCTTTCTCTATTTGGTCATTCAGTGGCCAGTTCCTTTCCCTGATAGTGATGTTTCCTGGATCATGTTGTCCAACCACACTTTATCTTTTCCAATACTTTGCAGAGTTTGTCCTGATTCTTTCAAGCCTTAAATCTTTGTTTCTAATAAAATCTCTACACTGGATTCTTTAAGCTCCAGTACCAAATACAATACACTGCAACTTTCCAACACTGTTGCAGCTTTTGAACAGAACTCCCCCAGAAAAAGTTTTGCCCAAGCCATTTACATTTTCCTCATAAAACTCACCTATTTGACAAGATGCAAGATGCAAATTTTGGATCCTCCTTTTGTTACTACTTCCCTAAACTGGCATACTGCCTTTGAATAGGAACTTGCTAGTTATAATTTCTCATTCAATCTCAGTGCACATGCAGACCTACTGAAATGGATAGGAATGACTATTTTAACTACAGTGGAGAAACTGCATGCCAAAACCTCTTCTTGATACCCAAAAATATGCCATCTACTGCAACCCCCTAATCTACTAATTGTGTGGTGAGACATGCACACACTTGTGTGCACAAATGCAACATTAACTTAGAAAGATTTCTCTTTTTATAGCACAGCAGCTCATTACTCACGTGACTGTTTTTATAATGCTATCTGCTAATTACTCACAGATAGCAAGAGCTAGGTTTGGCATTGTGTTTTATCTCTATTAAAGCTTTCAGGAATCAATCGTATGCTACCCAACTGGACCCTTTGAGATGCACTGCTAAGAGGAGCTCCATTCTGTTCTCCTTACTTTCTGTCCTCTGTTCAGGTTGGGGTAATTGCTGTCAGAAGAGACATTTTCTCCATTTCTGCTAGCTGTGTACAGACATCTAACACAGGTTGTACACATGCTGCTTCTTAATAAGAGAGATTTGTCCAAATGAGATAAAGCTTCACTAGAAATCAACTTCTGTTCTTCTGAGTAAAATTTAATTGCTCTGAGCTACAGTCTTGCATCTGGAAGTTGGCTCTTCCAGGGGAGATGGCAGGCAAAAAACGTATTTGCTGTTTATATCAGATCTGTGCTGGACAAGGCAGGGTTCCAAATCCTGAATTCTTTACCTGGTACCTTTTCTTACTTTGCTCCTCCATACACATTAACAGAGAAAGAAATGGTTAAAACAAATAGAGAGTATGGATCTTCTTGGGTTCCTAAAAATCTGGGCAAAATAGAGGTAGAAAAAAGAAAAGGAAAAAATATGTCATAAGCATTCAATGAATGAAAAATGAAAAAAATAATTTTTCCCCTTTTCAAACCCTAAAACACTTTCACATTTTTCTGCAGTAACAACATTTTCGTTCTTAAGCAAAATTGTCCTGTCTCATGGGTTAAACTTTTCAGGTTAACCTTGCAATATTTTCAATCTATTTTAGGGTGGGGTCAAACAAATGGTTACATTATCAGACACAGAAGGAAGGGGAGAGGAAGGATGCAAATCTTTAAAGCTGGTTTTGTCACTAGAGGAAAAGAGATGGGAAATTGCACCCTAAGATACCCATTTTAAAGCAAACTGTCAAAAAAATACCATAACATGGGAAACATAGCCTGGATGACTGGCTTCCAGTAGGTGTGTAACTCCAAGAAGAATAAAATTAAGGAGCTTGTGACCAACTCGAAAGTTTTCAAGCAGCAAGAAAAAACCAAGAAGAAATGAAAAAACATGATGGAAAACATGATGGAAATGTTTTTTGTATTCCAAGGTAACAGCACTTCAAAACTGTTGCGCATAAATTTAGAGGAAAACCTGTAAGTGGTTTATGCCTTCAAAAAGCACCCATTGCAGGGGTTTTTCAGCTGCAACTTTAAAGGAGATATGGATGTGTGAATTCACACATCTACAAGAGACAGGCATAATTAGTCACTAGGGAAGGTGAAAGAAGACAAAGCCTGTAATTGCAGAGAAAGTTGGAAGAAAAGGGGATCCTCAAAAGTCTACCCTTAACCTCTTTCTGGTGATGACTGTAAAAAGCTGAGCAGTGACTATTTCATCATGTTTTTATATGAAATCCCATTACTTAATCAGAAATACTAAGATTTTCCAAGTAGCCACGTGGAAGTTATTATAGCATTGTGTTAAGGTTGCAACACGTTGTCTTTAATCTGTAATCTGCTCTGAGTTCAGAGTTTGTGACATTAATGCATAAAATGGTGTAATATCTCACTGAAGCAGAATATTTTAATGCTTCCAAAACAAACTGTTTGTCACACTGAATGACTCATTTTTATTAAGTCAAAGCATAAATTTGGAACAATTTGGCTTGTGAAAACTGTGAAGATTTTGACTCTTCATAATGACTAGCAATGAAATTAGATTTCCAAAATCAGTTTCCTGTGAGACAGAGGGTTTAGATTTCAACAAACTCTTACGCTAAAATGCCAAAAAAATCCTCTGTGAACTGCCTAGAGCAACAAATACAATTCAGAAAAAAAAAAAAAAAAAAAGAAAAAAGGAAAAGAAAAAAGGAAAAGAAAAAAGGAAAAGAAAAAAGGAAAAGAAAAAAGGAAAAGAAAAAAGGAAAAGAAAAAAGGAAAAGAAAAAAGGAAAAGAAAAAAGGAAAAGAAAAAAGAAAAAGAAAAAAGAAAAAGAAAAAAGGAAAAGAAAAAAGGAAAAGAAAAAAGGAAAAGACAAAAGGAAAAGAAAAAAAAAAAGGGAGACATAATTGCTAGATAGCTGCCCTCTAGAAGATGCTCAGCTACCAGTTCCAGATGCCTCTGCATTTTGTGGCCTGTGTCCTGCCTTTTAGCTTCCATGGCACATGAGTGCAACAGTTTGAGGCAAAAGAGAAATTGTGTGCCAGCAAGAAAGTGAAAGAAATAGAATTTTCTGATTGAGGTTTTGATCGAATTGTTAAAATAAATGTGGAACTGATAGAATTCAATTTAGTAAAAAGAAAAATACTTCCAATGTCTCGATTTTTCACAACATAAGTGCAGAGGAGAAAAGGGATTTTAGGCTGTCCTTGAGCTTCCTTGATCCTCGAGGTTACTTTCCACCCTTGTTTTACTAGGAACAGCCTTTAGGAATGCTCTAAAACCACTGCTCCAAGAATCCCTCTGGGGATGTTCTGCTCACAGAGGCTATCCAAGCACACAGACACATTTCCTGCATTTCTTTTTCCTTTGATCTACTTTTGCCACAAGGATGACTGCCAACAGCTCTTCAGCAGTAAGGATTCCCCTTTCAGAACTTAACCCTTGCATACCAGACTAAGTCAGCCATAAGGGTGCTACGTACATTAGTAAAAGCACTTTCATGAGGTATACATCTCCCTTGGGTAACTTTCCAGACAGGAACAGAGGCTCTCATGACAGCACTGTGAGACAGGAGCAGTGTTCCCATTCTTCCCCTGAATCACTGGGAACAACACAAGGGATGGGATCAACCTCTTGAGGAAGGGGCTTTGAGCAAAACAAAGGGAAAAGGTGATGCAAAGACTTGGTTACTGTTGTCTTAACCTTCCTTGTTCACCTAAAGGGGAAGGGAGAGCTTCCACAGCCAACACTCGGTTCTTTTTCTCCAGGACTCTTAACCCTGGAATCCTACAAGCTTTTCACCAACATTCAGCTTCTGTATGAAAGCAGATTCTGTATGAAAGGAGATTATCAAAGGATCAGAAAATCATACACATACACAGCAGATAATTCCATCCTTTTGCAATTTCATATCAGAAACTGTATGATTTCCTAGTTCTATTAAAACTAACCAAAATCCACTCTCTGCTGAAGAGCACATGACTACCAGGGAATTCTGCAATACTGAGAGGATACTGGTAGCAGAAGAGAAATGCCTAAAAACTTGCACACTCCCAGGCAGTCTCCATGCTAATACTCAAGGCCCCGTGCACAAACTGCATGCAAAGTGCTTTTCAGTAAAGTTATGCATTGCCCTCACACACAAACGTCAGATTTGCACACAAAATCCCCATTTGTTTAATAATGAAAAAACACTCTCCTATTAAATTAGAGGATATATGACCCAACTAGCTCAATGCATAGTTGTTTCCAAGATATGACAATGACAAATGTAGCAGAAAAAAAAATGAAAATACCACCTTGAGAAAGCACCAGATGCCATGTTTCAAGCTGAAAAATACATGTTTAATCAAAAAAAGGAGGACAGTGTAATACACATTAAGTAATTTGTAAGGACTAAGTGCCCACTTCATCTGACTATACTAATCATAAAGAGCACTGTTTCTGATTTCCTGCTGTTGGGCATACTGTACTTTCTCTTTTAAATCACAAAATTATTCTTGTGGAGTCATTAGCAAACAAAGTTATTGCAACATCCCACTCATCACCATTTCAGACTCAGGAAAGAGAGAATTCACTTGTTATTTCCTATACTTGAGGTCTTCACCCAAAGACAAATGAACTGAGAAGTAAAACACCAACATGCTGGGAAACCAGAACAGGAAGACTTCACCAAGGCTGTCACCCAGTTATTGAGCTAATGGAAGTGAACATCAGAATTTCCAAGAGACAGTCACTAGCAACCTTGAACATGTACCAGCTCTCTCATTTGTATGAAAAGCAAGTGCCTGAAATCCTTTAAAAAGGAGTTCAGAGATAAAGAATCCAAAGTAAACTCAGGGGCAAAACAGTTTTGGTTCCATGTAGAATGCTAAATACATTGTGATAAGTGATGATAGAGATGGCCAGCCAGCAGCTGCCAAAAACAACCCCTGTCAGCAGCAGATATAACCCCCAACTGAGCTGAAAGGGCTCAGGGCACAAGAAACTCAAAGTCCCAAGGTAGTTGTTGGCACAGATGTAGAATGAAGCAGCCTCACAGGCTGCTTTCCCAGGTCACTTTCCTGACTTCCCATCTTGACCATCCAGTTCTGCCTTCTACAAAGTGGTAGTGTGCTAATCTGTGAGAAAGTTTATTTGCATTGTTTTAAAAAGAGGGAAAATGGAAATAATCAATAGGACTAATTATTAGCAGTTTGTTTCATCCAATAGGTTTGTTGTTTAGGACCAGGACAAAAACTGGCCTTTTCTCAGCTTTTCATAAAATTTGTCCATTATCTCAGCTAGATTCACTGGCAAGATTCCTACTTTTTCTTGCATCAGCACTGGCAAAAATTTGAATACAATATCTGATTTTTAAACATTTCACAAAGGTACAGCTGCAATTTCAGTTTTTTTGGTCAGTAGGGAAAGGCATAGCAGAAAGGTAACCCATCCTCAACAATGCATAAAGAACAAGGGGTGCTGAAGTTAAGGAAAAGAAAAAGATGTGAGCAACAAGAAACTTGTTATCCAAACATGTGTGTTTCTATAACCAGGAGAGGAATGTGAAAAACAGCCAGTGTTAAAATTTTGTTTGCCTTTTCCCTTTTTCTTACTTGGTCACCCCCAAGTGAAAAATCACCCTGGGCTCTATGACTTAAAAAGATAATATCTGGTACACCAGGAAAGATACCTTCACCATTTGACTTGTAATTTAATATAATGATAATGTTTTCTTTTAATGAAAGAGCAGAAAGTGTTTATTTGAAAGCTGGCTGTTGGCCACCTCTTTTTAGGCAACATGAGGCTGTGGTTTTGTAGAGCTCTGTGAAACATCTTGTATGAAATTCAGGAGGTGAAGAGAAACCCTCAAGACCTGAAGTACTGGGTACCATTTTCAGCACTTCCATTGCTTATTAACAGTTTAGGTAGGGTAGAAGCTCTGATCAAGAATACCTTCCACATAGATAACACAGATAAATAGTACCAGCCTCTACCCAGTACAGAAGACAGAATCCCAGCTCAGAAGACCTCACATTCACAGACAAGAGACACTGAAGACATGTCACAGCAAATAAAGATGCATAGAGGAAAAAGGAGTAAACACATATGCTAGGAGACAAGACAAAGACAGAGCCTTAGGTATTGGCCATTGTTTTGAGACTCCTTACTGTGCTCCCAATGTCGTAAGCTCTGCCAGGGATGCAAAAGCAGAAGGAAGATGATGTGAGAAAGTGCCTTGCCATTTTATAAACAGTTGTGAAAGTTTGGTTTATGCCATGAGTAGAAAAAAAACCACTAAATTCACTTGACTAGCTTGATCTCTTGGAGGAAAAACACAGTTATTTTTGTTAAGGGAGAGGATATACATTTTACCACTGTCTTCAACAGCCAATTTGATTCTTTCTTCAGGGCACTGTCTGTAATTCCTGCTGCTAATGCCCATCACATATCTGACAGGCAAAAGCAGCTCTCTCCTCCTCCTGAAAAAGACAGCTCTTCCTCTGTCCACATTCCCTGAAGCCATAATGTTTTTAATTGATTGCTTTTCTCAAGCATCTTTTCAGAGCCACTCTGCAATCTATATATACTCCATAATCACTTCTGTTACCTTCCCCAACATATATGTGTGTAAAAACCCATTGCTTTACTTCTTAGGCTGAAAAGCCTTCAAGCTAGGAAAACATTAAAAGCTTTATTTCTCTGTTCATTGTTCAGGGTGTTTTTTTACAGAAGACAGGGATAGATAGCAGGTGTTGCAAAAGAAATAAACAATAGAGTCAACCCTACATCCTACATCTTTTCAAGATGTCCTCTACCACCTAGTTTGTTATTTCTGTTATTGTGAGTCAGCAGAGGAGACAAGGCAGTGACCATAAAACAAGGGCTTGATGGAGAGCTTTAATTGCAGACTGTTAGATGAACAAGAAACACAAGAGGCTCCTGCCTTAGGACAAAGCAGGGAAAGTCACAGTCTGTTGGTATCTGTGAAACTCTGTGGATAATGACCAGTTTTGAATGTTTTTTGCATTCAACACATAAGCCAAGACTGAAGTGTCTTCTGCCCATGCTGCTTCTGCCATTTTCAGAAATATGGTTGAGACCTGGGAGGAAAGAGGCAGATCAGGTCATCCAATTGAACTTGCAGCTTGTATGAAGGGGACCAGTAAATACCCTGAAAGCCTGTTACTTTTTCATTGCATTATGCCATTAGTGGAGACACCTATGAGAAATATCATTAGTGGTGTTAGAACCTAACTCTGCTCTTTCTTTAGAAACCAGTCTAATAACCGAGTTACAGCAGAGCAGGGAAGGATGACCCCAATTTCTTTATTACCTAAAAAAATCAGGGCTGCAGGCATGCTGAACAGTTAGCAATTCACTTCCTTTCTCGTAGGACTAGTACACAGGGCAATTTGCTTGGAAAATTTATAACAAGCATTTTAGAAATTCTGCAAAGTAATTTCCTTTCAGCATATTCTCTTAAAAAAGAAGAATCTTAGCATGTAGGCTACTGTTATCTAAGCTGTTCAAAATTCATTTCAGATGTTTAGAAGGGGCAAGCTAGTGAAATGGACTTATACTACTACATGCTGCTCCCACAAGCATCCAACAGAACAGATGTTCAGTTACACACTTTAGTTTGATACTTCTGCAGTGCTGCAGCAATCTTTGTGATGCAGTTCAAACCAAGTGATCAACTGGCATGCAACTATCTTTTCAGGCAGAATGATGCAACTGGCACATGGAAAAGAGAGAAGACTTAATCCTTGGCTTCTACACCTGGATCAGAAAACCTGTAAGACAACCCTGCTCCACTGCCATAGATTGGAGAGTTCTTGCTTTTTTGCCTTTCCATCACCCCTAGCACAGGATGAATGTTTTGTGGTCCTTTCTCATTTAAACTTCCATGGCAGGACTGCCTGGGATTTTGGGAAGCTGTACTCAATACCCTGAGAGACCCAGCTGGTCCTGTGGTCCTCCACTTTTGCAGCAGGATTGGCTGCTCAGGTGAATCCACTGTAAGTCACACCCTTGACTCCTCCTTGCTTTGGCAGCTTACTCCACCATCCCATAAACCCAAGTAGTCTGGTGTGAACACCAAACAGACAAAAAGCCATAAAGAAATCAGGCTTTAGCATCAATGACACTTTTTTCCAAAGTGTTCTAGGTTCACTTAAGCAATAGGGAGTCAAGCTGTCTTCCAGAGCTATGTTTGGATATATCACATATTGTTGTTTCCTGCAGAACAGACCTCCTGTTGGAGCCTTTCAGCTCTCTACTGAAATCCATCCTTCATTCCCACCAATGGTTGGATATAGTTACAGCTTTCCCTCTGCTCTAGCTCCTTTGCACTCTGTGCTCACCCATAACCATTTCAGGATTGACTGACTTGCACTGAAGAAGCCTATTAAATATGGAATTTTTTACCTCCAAGCAGGTCTCCAAATATGTTAGTTTGGTAAGACATTTTGAATAATACAATGATATTTCAGTGGGGCAAAATGCTGGGGCTTTAGATGGGGTTTTTTGTTGCTATTTTGTACAACAATAACCTATTGCTTGTACAGCAATAACCTGGTTTTATGGATTTGAACTGATGTATCAAAGAGATTGGTTGAAATGAGTGACTAGCAGTTTGTGGATAATTACCTGTTACTGGGTAATTCTGAACCTTGTGATGGGCAAACTGTAACTTACAGGGTGTTATTTCACTGATGCTTGAAGTATTGTGCACTATGTGGGAACAAAGGATTTAATTTAAAGACAGGCAACTATCTTTCACATACCAAAGCTAAATTACAATTTTTTTCTCTCATGGCTCCTGGGTTTAAGAGAGCAAGGAATATACAAAATATAGATCTATGCACTCTGCATAGATTTTTCTTTCTAAAAATTGGCAAGGAAATATTAAGAACAACCTATGACCAGGCAAAAACTGGTTTAAATTCTCTAAATTCAAATCTAATCATAGCCAAGCCTAGGTCACAAAGAATTTGGATCAATAAATGAAACGGGTAATGGCAATGTCTTAAATAATCAAATTCTGAAATTATCAAATAAATGCATCAGCTTATCAAATCAAATTGCAAGGTTAATACAGGCAGAATTGCTTTTCATCAGTCCTCTACCAAGAGACTGATACTGATGGCTCTTTCCCTTTGACCTGAAGCTGCACCTCAGTTCTGCTCTAGGACAGTCTTGGTGCAGCTGTTGAAGGATGTGACATTTAAATTTTAAACCCTTGAACAAGTTTTAAGACAGTGCAGAAAGTTTCTTTCTTGTACAACACTGTTGTTACACAAACCACTATTGTGCTGCTACTTTCCCATCTGATTTTGCACATAAAACCCCAAATGTTTTAAAAAGTCATTATTGAAACAAGTTGGTAACACACAGTGCTAGCTCTGAATAACACCTCTCCACCTGCTTACTGGTTTCAAAAACTCCTATCCAGTTCTCTCTCTCTCCCAGTTTACATACAGGGAACTACTAACAGCATTATTTCCCACCATTTCAACCATGCCCACACTCTACACAGTCTGTAGTGTAACAAACAAGGAAGTTTCCCTCCTTCATAGTTAAAGGAAGACAAGATGAGGCTTATTTTGGGGTGTTTTTTGTTTTTTCGTTCTTTTTTGCTTTGCCATCTTGGAAGCTTTGATGCAGATGGCTGCAGTTACTGACACCAAACTATGTAGTATCTTGTTAAGAAAGCAAAAACTAATAGTAAAATGAGATTACTCTTCTCTAGAGGGAGAAATGTCCAAATGCCATGATCTGGCTGGGGGCTTCCCATAAAGACAACAGGAAAAATTACCTCTAGACAGCAGTTCCTTGCATGTGTGCCAGTCATGGATTTGTGACAGAATTGAATCCTCTCTGGATGGCCTAGGAAGGATGAATCCCAGTGTTTCAGGACTGAGCTGTTGTACTGATACAGCCAAGGACATGTGTCTTCACTTTCTGGCTACTCAGAAGCAAACTGGAGATATTTTTCTACTCCATAGGACTGGTGAATGATGAGAAAGAGCCACTCTTCCTAATAACGATGTTTTTTCTTTTAAAAATAAAAATAAATTCAAATTGTCAGGCCTGGGATGGACTCCCACGTAGTCAGGGATTCAATGGTGCAACCAGCAGCAGTGAATGTGACAAAACCATTACTCAGCTGGGGTGAACAGGTGCCAACATCAAGCATGCTCCTGTCCTCTTTTTTTTGGGGTGATGGTAGCTTCATTTAAGAGGATCCCAGAATCTTCATTGCTCTAATTCACAGCTGAACCATTGTTTCCATTTCTCACCCAAACTCATGCACTGTGCCAACAGCTCTGACAATAAACAACCCCCCAAAACCCCCATATGATTGTTCACAAACCTCCTCACCACTGAGAAAATGTAGAGAAAGTTTCATCTGAGCTACGCAGGATTAAATTTTCCCTTCAGATTTTTCAGTGTGTCATTTCATTTTCTGAAAATTAAAGTTTACCTAGATGTATTTGGATAGAAATTATTCCAATTCAGTTGCAAATAAACTGGAATAACAGCTAATAAAATTAAATCTTTCCTGTTTATTTCAAGTAGACTAACACTCTCTATGGGCTAACGTAGCTTCCTGAGTTGGCTACACATTTCTTTACCCTGATACTTACACTTTTGATGGCAACAGCTACACTGACAAAAGTTTCCTTTTTTTTTTTTTTTTGAAATATGGTATTTCTGGTTACATGCTATATTATATTTTCACACAATCATATGTATACTGTTATTAAATAGCCAGCAACTTACTAGTGCTAGGCATGTTACATTTTTGTACTTGAAATTTTGGACAGTGGTATAAAATACTCTCTTCAACTTCTATATTAGATATTTTTGTGTTTGTCACAGCACCATTTTTTCCAGAAACATCTCATGCTGGGAATAACCTTATTTCCAAGTCTTCTCTTTAAACTCTTTCCATCACTTGGACACAGATTTACTTTGTGAGGGAGAGAGGCCTGCGGTTGGGGAAGGAGAGCATGGGACACTCATTACATGATGCTTTTGGATCATGCCTCTAAGAAAACTTATGATCTCTATTCCAAGAAAGTACTTTTACAACATTATGTTAGTTTTCTGAAGTTTGATGCTGCTATAGTATCTGTAACACAGGTTTCTAGTGTTTACTGCTGTGGGATAAACAAATTCCTATCAATTAGTCTCTAAAGCTTTCCTTCCTCAGCCTGGTCACAATCCCATTGAGCTTAAAATGCTTAAAAGAAAAAAAATCTATCCTCATGAAGAAGTAAACAGTTAACACCCTTGTCATCCATTCAATGCTTTCTGCTAATTTCCAAATTAGCCCATTTCTCAGGTTTTGTGAAAAATTATTAAAAGATCACTTAACACTTTCTTTACTCAGTTGAATCAAAGCCCTCCTGTGCTGTCTCAGCTTCTTTATGGAATTCTGATTATGGTAACCTAGGAATGAACACACTTAAATACTCCAATGTGCACTTCATTGTTGTTTCCTCCTATTAAGATTTATCTGCTCATTCAGCTGCTTTCATATAAACTCTGTTTTTGCAACATTGCTGTCAAAATTTAATTAAAAAAAAAATTTAAATTTGAAAAACAAGAGCTCTAAACAACGTGAACCCAAGATTCCTTACCAACTGGCTGGTGGCACCTCTGTTGTAACAGTCATTTTAGAAAGTCTCAAAATGCTGGAAATATCTCAGTATGAAAAGTAAGCAAGCAAGCATTTTCTTGATATTTAAAGAGGGCAAAAGGGGAGTCAAATGATATGCTGGATTTTTATCACAAATTTGAGCAAAATAATGGAAAAATTGCATTAGGTTTGAGTAAATACCAACAGGAAGAGCACTAAAGAGACAATGTTTCATGGAATAAAACGCTGTCTTAAGCCCACCTTATTCTGTAGAGACTATAACAATGTTCTCATGAATGTCCCCTACAGCTCATGGACTCTTTTCAGCCTTCCAACACTCTGAAGTTGCAACAAATCCACCAATTTAAAACTACATCTGCAGCTGGTGATTTTCTACTAACAAGGACATACTCTATCAGCTTTCCAAAACATGGCAGAAAACTACTTCTGAGATCCTTTTTGCTAAATCTGTCTGAAAAGGCAGCCTTCCTTCCTTCACAGATTTTTCTTTTTAATGGCAGTCATTAGTTTATTTGTTGGTATGGAATTTTTTACAATCCACTGTGTGGTATGAATATACAAGAACATGATAGGTCTCTGGGGAAGCTTTCAGGCAGCAAGCTCTTGGGTTCCACAGGGATATTCAGCTGCTTTGCACGTTAGAGAAAAGAATAATAATCTAATGTATTTCGACTAGGACCTTCTAGGTCTGCTCATGGAGAGCAGGTTTCAGAAGCATACAACCTTGGCATTTTCTGTTTCTTTTGTAAGAAGACTTTTTCCTATCATATTTGCAACAATGTGATTTGTTCAGTGCCATTTCTGAACCCTTGCTTACACACTGTGTGTTAGGCACAGGTTAATAATAGGTGTGCCATTGATCCTAATATCGAGGAAATACAGCTCATAAAACCTTGCAAACATCTAGCTTTCCTCCTAGTGCTCAGGCAATTTTTCACAGTAACTTGATTTATCCTACTTCTTATTTAGACCACAACTATTTTCACTTTTAATTTAGCTTTCTAGTTAACAGATGAGATTTATGCAGTTGTATCAGAGCTTGTGGTCTTCTTGTGGTTTTCCTTTGTCAGAAAGGGCCATCTTTCTCAAATTCTATTTTCATATGAGACTATGAACACAGGAAGATTTTTGCTAAACTTCACCTAGCAGAATGCCTACCACCAGCCACTTGGCAGCAGCTCTAGTGGAGCAGCATGGAAGATTCCATCCTCTACAATTTCTCTTCAATACTGCCAGGAAAGTATGGAAGTACTGCCACAAGTCTCTTCTCAGTGTCTGCCAAATTCCTTTCCAGAACAAGAGATTCCAATTGCTCCATGCCAAAATTTAGTTTTCATAGGCATAAGTTGTGAAAAGGTGGGATGCACAAGAGATTAAAACTATTTCTTACCATAAATTGTCCTGTAAAAACATAAAAGTGAGATTTATGACTTCAGCCACCTAGTACTTAGGTGTTAAATCTAAGCTAGTTAATAGAGATAAAAGCTTTACAGGAAGAGCCTAGAAAACCAGCTTAAACTGCTCACTGACTAAATGGCTTGAGTTGGCCAAAGGAAATCCTGACTGTAAGTGCCACACAGTGAACTGGTTTGTCACACATTCCCTTTGCACTTCTTAAAATGTTCTAGAAATCTCTCATGTGACAATATAAGACTGCTATCTGGATCAGCTCAGCTAGGTTAGAGAAAAGTACAAGATTAAAAATTGATTCTTCTGTTGGTATCCCTTGCATTCTTCATGACCAAAACCCTGTATTTAACCCCCCAGTGCATTACCAATACTCTCTGTTACCTGGGGTTTGTTCAGTTGCAGCCAAGGCTGCTTTGGTGTCTTTTGTTAAGGAAGCTCTTAAGGGTCACATTCTATTCTTTTCCTCCGTGATATCCTCTTCCCCACAGTAAAGACCAGGATATGGAAGACGGAGAAGTTGTTTACATTATGCTGTGGAGAATTTTGGCATCAAGTAGTAACTTCGAAGAAAAATTGAGAAGATGAAAGATGCCGATGAAGAACCAGACCCTCTCCAGCAGCCACATGGCATAAAAAGAATGGTTTCCAAGGAAATGGATGTCTAGGAAGCAGGTTGAAGTTTAAAAAAATATTTTTACATGGAACCCAGGGAAATGTAGGGCTTTTATCATCACTGGCACAGACTCCAGTGAAGGAACTAGCAAACCTAGAAGAAAAAGAGCTCACATGATATCCATTGAACTATGACTACATAGATCACTAGGTTAACTGCGTGAAAAATGTTTCCAGTAAATCTGCACTAGTATCTAATAATCTGGTGTCCAGGAAAATCCTGCTTTAGGAATGAAGAGAAGTGGATGGAAATTACATTGAGGAAGGAGAGACAAACCAGGATGATGAGAGCCAGTCATGACAATTAACAAAGAGACATTAAGATGCAAATGTTAAGAACATGAGCATAAACTGAAAACTAGAATATAGACTCCCTAGATCAGACATCTATTGATTTCCAAGGGAATCCTGCAAGGTAGGCTATGACTATCTAAAATATGTGAATTGAGAAGAGCAATGGAAAGAAAGAATGAAAGAGGAGAGAGAGAAGATGTTTGAAATTTACTAACAACAATAATTTCCCAATCTTCTGTGTGTGTGTATGTATTTAAACACGTATATGTATTTAATTAAAGATTCAAATGGAACAATGCAAGACACAAAAATAATATAATAAAGCAAGGGAACAGTTCACAATCTCTTTAAATCTCAACTCAACAGACTTGGAGAAGTCAGAATGGATTCTTTTACTTTTGATGACAGAAACTCTGTTAGCACCATGGGCTGCTACTCCAGACCCTCTCCAGAAGCAAACAAGTTCACGTAACTTCTAATTAAGAAATTGGAGACTATTTTGCACAGTTGACAAGAAAAGCACCACAAATCATTTACAGACCATGCCAGGTTAGTCCTAAATACCACAGATTTTACTTCAAAGGAGAATTAGAGAAAGGCACTCCAAAATAAACAGGTAGCCACAGAAACAAGAAACCACTGACCAAAAGGTGAAAAGAGACATGAGGATGAGGGGAAGCTACTAGTCGGTTGATTTGTGCCATTACAAAATGCCCTTTTAGAAGTAGAGAGCAGAAATTAGTGGGTCCAAAGTATTGAGGCTGATGTCAGATGAACACGGGGTGCAGCCCAGGCAGAAAAGGAGATGGGCTCAGGAGAGTTTGAAAAAAAAGGGCAGTGCCTGAAGTCATGCTGCCATGGCCTTGTTGTGGACCCAAAGTACAGGGTCTGCCAGTGAGCAGTTCTGAACACAGCTACAAAAAAAGGCTGTGGCAAGCCCTGGCAAAAGGCAGCAATATGGGAACACCAAGTTACAAGATAACCTCAGACTCCAAACAGCATTGCAGACAGAACTGAAGACAAGGACAGTATTGGGGTGGGCAGGCACCATTTCCAGATTGAGGAGGTCAAAAATCAGGATAGCAAAGAAAAGGTCTCAGTCAGAGGGAAGAGCATCCCAGAGGACAGCAGCAACTAAAAGGAAATTCTTCCTCAATAGCAACAGTACAAACTGAGAATGAGAGAGTAGTTCAGAGATCATAGTTGATGTTCTTTGCCAGTGAGGCCCAACAGGCCACAGCAGCATGGCAAGAAAATCACTTTCTAGGGTATAGGATGTATGAGGCTGGTGAAAGCTCTGTTAAAAAGAAAAACAGTGAACAACCAGGAACTTGAGAAAAAAAAGGAGAGACTTTGAGTAGTTCCCAGGAAATCCATCTGTATAGACAGGGGTAGGCTGCTAACTCAAATCACAGCACCAATATTCTTAATATTCTTCTTAATAACAAGACAATTTAATAAGTATGGAGCCCTGATGGTATGCTGAACATTAAAAAGAGTGATGTTTTAATTGCTTACTGCTTCAGAGTAGCACGAGAGCCAAGTCTTTAAAGGAAGGGGAGTTTGGGCCATCTCCTATGATCTGCATGTTTCTCTAATGGAAAGGATTAGGAGTAAGCTTGTTCATACTGTCCAAAATATTTGCCACCTGAGAGATGACTCTCCAATATGAATACCTAAACTCTCACCCAGCACACGTAGGATGTGCAGTATCTTTTTTTCAAATTGCAATTGGGATAACTGTTACGGGCAATGAACTTTGTGTAAACAGATCCTCAGTGGGTGGGAGAGCCCTGGTATGCAGGACTTCCTGAACAGACTATAAGCTAAGGATGAATTAGACTATCTTATAGCTGTTTGGCAAATTATTTATTTCTTTTCAAAGACACTTCTGTCATTTGTGCCAAGATCTGGACTTTATTTTTCTATTCCCCCCCCCAAAAAAAATCACCTTTGGTTTGAGAAAACATGATGGGTTTTGCTCATGGCATAAGCCAACCACGATTTATTAATTGTACCAGTCTGCTTTTGATAGGAAACTGACTTTGCAAAGAAGAGTTGTTACCTGCCTTTCAGTTTTTTCATTTTTTTCCCCTCCAGAAAAAAAACATAGGAGATGGTGGGAATGACAGCCAGATGATCCCACTGTTCTCAGAACACAAAACCCAGAAGACAGTCAGAGGTTGTAAAGAATGACTGTAACTAGAAGGATACTTCCATATCTTGGATTTTAATTTAATTTTATTTTAGATTCCCAAGAGAGTAAGGTATGGTTTAGAGAGGAAATCTGTGGCTATGGTATGAAATGGAAAGCAGATAAAGCAGGATCTTTCCTATGAAGCCTTTTATTTTGCTTCTCACAGGAAGCCCTTCCATGTAATGAGCCCTTCCTTTAACTTCACTTCCACTTATCACTTCAGTATCAGTGCCAAAATAGAAATGGTGAAAATAGGAATTTCTTTCCTCTCAAGGAAGAAGGTCTCAGATTACTGTCTCTCATTACTGCAAGGATAAACTTTGGGGCTGGACAGCTTTATGAATTACTCTACTGCACTGGCAAAACCAACATTATTCTGGCTATTCTGATAATCTTAACACCACAACTGCCTCTAATGCAGTTTATCAATGTAGAGTCCCTTACATAACGCAGCTTATAAAGTGACAAACTGCCTCACAGTGGCACAATACTTCTGAGACCTTAATTCAGGGACTGCCTGAAAGGTTCTTCAGCTACACACAATTCCTAAACTTTCAGTGCACACTCTTCTGACATCCAAAAATGAGCATGGTTCAAGGCCAAGTGTGTGTTCCTTGAGTCACTGTACCCACAAAATGGGTACCCACAAAAATCACACCTATCTTGTTTCTTTACATTTAGGTCATGCCTGGACTACTCATCCAGCATCTCATTTTACCTTTTCAGCTGTAAAGAGCCTGAATTTTTTTCTGTAATTAGCAGATTATCATCCACAGGAAAAGACCAAATATATAAAAGTATTTGGAAATTGTAAAAGTATTTTAGTCTTTGGAAAAGACCAAAATTCAAGTAGTACTGTTCTTTTCTCTGTATGTTTGTCAAGAGCTGCCACTTCCCATCTGGTACTCCATTAGTTATTTTCCCAGTGGAGGAGAGGGCACCACAGAAAAATCATTGGTGTCATTTCAGTTTCCCATCAGTGCTCAACAGAGCTTCTTCCAGAGCTGTCAAATAATCACAATCTCAAAACATCATCTCTGTGCCAGGTCTCCCTTCAAGTCCTCTGCATCAGGAAGCTGCAAATGATGCTGTAAATATCCAAAGTGTCCCAAGGACTTCCAAGAATCCCTATCACCGTAACAGTCATCTACCAGGTCAGTAAAGCCACTGCTTCTTTGCAAGCAGAACAACTCTACTTTATCTACAGTAATGAGAAAGTGTGACAGTATGCATAGCATATGCACATCCTCTGAGGGAACTGCACAGTCAATAGCAGATAGTCTGTTCTTTTGGAAGCAAGTGGTGAAGACTTTGTATGACCCCAGCTAGGAAAGGCTTCAACAAGAAGTAATGTCATCTTGCTTTAAGAAAAAGAGAGCCATATCACCTGACAGCACCACCATCACATCTGAAATATCCAAGCTGGAATCTGTTACTGTGTACTTCTGGATCACAATATTTTGGGAGGGCTAGGTAGACAGGAGTAGCTTTTGGGGCACTGAATTCCTATTTTACTGTCTTCTACTCAGAGCAAGTCTAGGTATTCAAGTTATTTTGATGGGTGATGGAAAGCCAGTTCAGCTCCACGGATGTTTCATTGGCAGAGCCCTGCAAGGGAGCAGGCAGCAGTGTGCTGGGCACAGGCAGGCCTCAGCTTGGCTTTAAATTCTGGTTTTCATATCAACATGCCAAGGACATGCAGTGCAGTGCCCAGGCCTGTGTCTCTGAAGAAAAGATGTGGTTACTGTGCTAGTGATTGCAGACAAACACCTACCCTTCCTATTGTCTCCCCAGCATGGTCCTGTCAGCTCTAGGCAGGAGTCAAACAACTTTCAAACATCTTCCTCACACCCTCAGCTAGAAATCATTGCCAGCTTCCAAGGCAGGGACCACAACTTTGCCACCAAGTCCTCCAGCACCATGTGGAATCTGCCAGATGATTCCCAAATGGGCTTCCTAACAGCTGAGCCTCTCAATGCCAGATGGATTCCCCAAGAGGAAAGCAGTCAAACAGTCAGAGGAGGCTAAGGAGAGGGATTGTGAATCTGAGCACAAATTTCATCAGAGTATTTTAACATTTTGGCAGTCGAGATGTCAGATGTCTTCCCTTGCATCATGGCTGGCATGCTCTGCTGCTGTCACCTCCAAAGGACACTCACACTGAATAAGATGCACTTTATTCTTTGCACACTCTTATTTCCTCCCTTTATGCATCTGAGATTCTGGGCTTTGAAACTAAAGGCACAGAACCACCAAGTGATTGCTCTGCATTATTTTCATGTTTATTCCAGGTGTGAATAACTGAAGCAGAGAAACAAGCTGTGCACTTCTTACTTTACCTACAGCCACTGGGGCATCCTTCCCTGAGCTCAGCCAGCCAGGTGCTCCTACTCACTGTGTACAAGAGCTAGGAAGCCACAGGAGAAAGGGAAGAGGCAGGATGGAGTGCAGGAGATTGGGAATGGCTGTGCATCATAGACAAAATAGTCAGAAAGGCTCCAGGACCTATAAAATCAAATTTGATTTAATGAAACTGATAAATGTCAGCACACAGCTCTGCAAAAAGGGGAGATGGAGGGAGACAGAGAAAGGGAAGCTGATTACTGTGCTTCAGTTAGGATTCACAAAATATTTTCTTTCTAATAGCATCAGCATTTGGTTGCACCTAGAAACCCAACACCAGCAATTATACCTACAGTGTCTCCTCTCTGTTCCCAAGATGAAACCATACTCTGAAAGCTGATTCAGTGTCCCAAATGACAGAGCTGGCATGAAGAATATCAATCACATCACCACAGAAACACGAAGGTATTTTAAATATATTAATTGGTGCTGTGCTGTCTCAGGAGCAGATAAGGATACATAATGGAAACAAAATACAAATGCACACCTCTAAATAATGCTTCTGTTTCCTCCACCAGTTGAAAACCTAATGCTGTCAGAAACATTTTATCAGTAACCAAACAGTCCGTATGGAAAAAAAAAATCAACTTTTTTTTAAAGCAACACTTCTACATTTCCCCTGACTTTAACTTACAGTTTTTCCTTATTTCATCAAAAAAAAGGGGCCAAGAATAAAAAAAAAATCTGTGCACTGGATCTGTTTCAAGGAACTAGAACATACTGGTTTACATGTCACTATGTGTTAATAAGGGAGATAAAATAGATAACATAGGACAAGAATTAAGGCAGCCTTCCTCAAATCATATGGAAAGCTTGTGGCAGTAGTGGAAATCACCCTCATCAAGTCTGAATCCCCTTGCAATATTGTAAAAGAGATAGATAATACAACCTTCAGTTCACTTGCCTAACTTAAATTTGTCACACTGGAAAAAATAAAATAAAAAAAAAAGATTTGTTCTCTACATTTACTTTAAGAAGTATGTTTGTACAAATGAAAGAATGACAAAAGTCTCCAGTGCTGCCAGTGCTTATAATTCCATTCTGAATCTGGTTCTTTATAGTGTTTTTCTTAAACATGTAGTTTCTGGAACCATATAATGACACAAAAATTACAGCAACAAAAATTGCTTAGTAGTTACCCAGGATAGCAAACATAAACTGGAAAGACTCAGAAACCAGCTGGCTAATGAATATGTTTGGTTTAATTTGATGATTTTTAACCCTGTCTTGTGATGTGAAACCTGAGCTTGGAGAGTTTAGGCAGGACAAAAATGGTGTTTGCTATATATTTATATATTGCCAACTTCAGAAAGACCAGGCAAAGGTACTGTCACTTCTCACCAGCTTTATTTCTTGCTTCTTTGTTCTTTATCTCTTGCTTCTTTGGGACACCAAGAGTAAAAGGACATGCTTAGCAGTATTCTTAAATGTAGCTAAACTTTTTCAGAAAATTCACAGAAGAACTTCTGTGTAGCTGTTGGAGCTGTTGGAGCTTATAAACCTCTCTATGTATAAAATTTAAGCCTTGGTCCAAAACTATTTTACTGTCTATCTTTTAGATGATAAATGTAAACCAGAGATCTTCACCTTCAAAACAAATCCTTAATTGTTTCACAGCACATCCTATGGCAACAGTCTGTACATGGTAGGGGTAAAAGCTGAAAACAGATTATTTTGTCTGAAGGGCTAAGGAAATCTGAAGGCCACACTGTGTATCTCTTATTCCTCACTACTGTAGCATCAATGATAGCATGCAGAATACTGGTCTGAGTTTTGTGTCCCCTAAAACTGTTAAAAGTTTTGGTAACTGGATGCCAAAAGCTAACAAGGTTGAAAAATAAGCAACTGTCATAAACAGAACTAGGTAGGTAAAACCAATGTTTAACAGGGTTTTAAGTATTTCCATAGTGGTATAAAATCATACCTGGGTTTGTCAGCTCACTGAAATCTAGCTGACAAAGTTCAAGTCCAGTACTTGCTTTCTTGAAAAAGAATGTAAAGCAGACATCACAGAGCTATATAGCCTAGACTGAGGGATCTAACCCTACAGGTTATGTGCAGAATACACCGATTTCAATGACTGGGTGGAAAGATCCAGAACTCCTTCCTGAAGCTTAAAAATTTCCTAAAACACTTTCCCCCAACTCCCCACTTCTTCTGTCCCCACTGCAAGACTGACTCCCTTCTTGTCCCTGCCCAGCAATCACTGCCTCCTCAGCAGCACCTACACAAGTTATATAGGGCCACATTGCAACTGGATCATTGCAGTGATTAACAAAAAAAGAAAGCTAGCTTTTAACCTAGATAATTTCAAAGCATCCCTACAGTTTGACAGACAGAGCTAAAATGAGACCTTGTGGCTGCTTTGCAGTTGGTAGGAGAGATTTAAGGTGGGTATGAATCCTGGAGAGCTGAGCTAAGCATTGCCTGAGCAATGACCTTCTTCATGTTCACTCAGTCCTGAGAGCCCTAAGAAATCCAGTAGAAGAATCAGCACTTTGAAATTTACTTGACATAAGGCACCCTCCACCATTCTCAGTGGAAGAATGTCCCTAACATTACTAATTAACTGCTGCTTCTCATCAGTCTTCTAATTGCAGCCACAAAGAAGTTTCTATCAGTAATGAAATAATTTCTCTAGCTTACTCTACGTGTACCCTGGTACTGAATGCAACTTCTGCTGAAGCCTAATTAAAAATTGAAAAGATTTACCACAGCTGATAGACTGTACAGACACATGCCACATTAAGTCCAAGTAAAACTGAAATCTATATATTATATATTTAAAATATTATCACAATCAATCATGTACAACCCCTGAGTACTGTACAATTTTAGATAACTGCATCCACCAAGAAAAGTGAGGAAGACAGCTTGTTTAAAGCAAAGCTTTTTTCCCATACATTTTCAGCACCCAAGAGAAATGAAAAATATATTCTACATCAGGAAAAATCTGTTTTGCTTATACTTAATTCACAAGGTTATTTTTTGCAAATTTTACATATTTCTTCTTACAGAAATTTTGCAGATTTCTTCTCAAGGACTGCATGAGGCTAACACACTATTTGTCAAACTTTGGAAAGTTTAAACTCTTCTAAAACTTGATAGAACTTGGAGGGCCAGGAGGCATGTCAGACTTCAGGAAAGTTTAAAAAAATTTAGAAAAAATAAGGTGATAGTAAGTGTTCTGCCATGACTTTGCTATAAGGGCTTACAAGTTTGATGAAGTCCCTTGCCTCATTAAAATCTAGGCTGAACTGTTCGCATGCATGGGGTTAAAGAAAGCTTCTTTCAGAGGTTTAAAATACAATTTGGGCCCCTGCAGTGACTGCACACACAAACAATTGCTCCTGTTGTGCATTGCATGCTTTAAAAGTCTTACTCCTATAAAGAGATCTGAACTCCAGCACAGTACCCAACAAAATGCCATAGGAAAAAGTTAAAAATTGCTAAAGACCAAGGAAATTTCAGTCATGCTTTTCCACGATTCTATTTGCTACAATCAAAGTAGCAAATATGGATTAATCACTCAGAGGTCAGTAGGAAAAATAAATTGCAGATACTTGGAAAAGTAAAACTTCAATTAAACAACAGAAGCAGACAAGTTAAAAAAAAATGACATCTAAGTTATTAGAAGTATGTAAGTCTAATAACCCATGGTCATAGAATCATAGAATCATAGAATCAGCCAGGTTGGAAGGGACCTCAGAGACCATCAAGTCCAACCCTTGATCCACTCCCGCTGCGGTTCCCAGCCCATGGCACTGAGTGCCACATCCAGGCTCTTTTTAAATATCTCCAGGGACGGAGAATCCACTACTTCCCTGGGCAGCCCATTCCAATGTCTGATCACCCTCTCCGTGAAGAAATTCTTTCTAATATCCAACCTAAACCTCCCCTGGCACAACTTAAGTCCATGCCCTCTTGTCTTGCTGATAGCTGCCTGGGAAAAGAGCCCAACCCCCCCTGGCTCCAGCCTCCTTTCAGGGAGTTGTAGAGAGCGATGAGGTCTCCCCTGAGCCTCCTCTTCTCCAGGCTGAACACCCCCAGCTCCCTCAGCCTCTCCTCACAGGACTTGTGCTGGATCCCTTCCCCAGCCTGGTTGCCCTCCTTTGGACCTGCTCCAGGACCTCAATCTCCTTCCTGAACTGAGGGGCCCAGAACTGGACACAGGACTCGAGCTGTGGCCTCACCAGGGCTGAGTACAGGGGCAGAATCCCTTCCCTGGACCTGCTGGCCACGCTGTTCCTGATCCAGGCCAGGATGCCATTGGCCTTCTTGGCCACCTGGGCACACTGCTGGCTCCTGTTCAGCTTCCTGTCAATCCAGACTCCCAGGTCCCTCTCTGCCTGGCTGCTCTCAGCCACTCTGTGCCCAGCCTGGAGCTCCCCATGGGGTTGTTGTGGCCAAAGTGCAGGACCCGGCACTTGGCCGTGTTGAACCTCATCCCATTGGAATCAGCCCAACTCTCCAGTCTGTCCAGGTCCCTCTGCAGAGCCCTCCTGCCTTCCAGCTGATCCACACTCCCCCCCAGCTTAGTGTCATTTGCAAATTTGCTAATTGTGGGCTCAATCCCCTCATCTAAATCATCAATAAAGATATTAAACAAAAAAAGGTCTTGTTCACAGTCACAGAGCCACTCAGACCAGCTCTGCAATGCTGTGTGGAATCAGGTGCTTGTGAGGGACCCATGGGGAAGCAGAAGCTGCTCAGGAGCCCACCTTGGTTTGAGGTTCCTCCCATGCCAGCAGCCCCTCTGCTGTGGGAAGCAAGATTTCAGTGAACTGGGTCTCTGAACCAGTAACCTCTTGGGTTCAGTTCTCACTGTGGTTTTAATATGAGTGCTGTCATTTGGTTGGTTCCGATTCTCAGCAGGCAAAATATTCCAGTTTGGGTTTCATTTGGCTCCTGGACAGGACGAAAATTCTTCACCATGGCAATGCAGGAACACTTCTCACCTCTGGCACTTAATTCTGTGCATCAAAATACCATCATAGTGTCTCCGTGGCACTTCACAGAGTGGGTCTCAATCAATTACTTTATCACTCCTATGTTTTTGATATATATATATGCATCTCTATAAACATAGATGCAAGGGAGAGATGTGGGTGCTTTAATCCCAGAAATTTTGACTATTTATTCCTTCAAACACATGCTGTGCTACAGACGGGGCGAAAAAACAAGCAAACCTAAGCGAGCAACTGAAATGCATGGATAAGTGTATCATGTTTAGTTGATAGGCTAAAGGGTGGGAGACAAGGTTGTACAGAATTGCATAAAGTTTCATGTTTTTCCAGTCAGCTTTATGTTAAGGAGCACATACAGACAACCAAATCTGCAATTCCCCTAAAAAGACAAAACCTGGCTTGTGGATCAACCTGTGGATCAACGTTTTACTGACATTCTGAGTTTGTTATTTCTTCAGTACCTACAGCAGAATTGCATTTTCTCGGTAAGGAAGACTGGGAGGTCACTTCTGTTTCCTTTTATGTAATTTCTCTTTGTTCACATTACTCCTCGTGGGCCCTGTTGTGCTGGTATCATACACACTGGAAGAAGTTGCAGTGTGGAGTTACAGCACCTTGACGTAAACTCTGAAAGACAGCACACCCGAGGAAGGCAAAATGCTCCAGTGACACCCTGCCACTTGCCTGGGAGTCCTTTAGACAGTGTAGAGGTCTGGGAAGATCTGAATGTTCCATTTGTTCATCTGTAAAGGTCTTACAGCCTGAGCTGCCCTCTTGCACATCTGGCATAAAGAGGAACCTGACATTCCCCAGGCATAGTCCCTCCAACCCCTAACAGTGCTGAACCAGGCACAATCTGAACACAAGGCTCTACATGTTCCTCCTGGGCACACGTAACCCAGCAATGTCATCTGTCACCACCCCAACAAGACATCTCAGTTTTCCTGATTCTCTCAGAGCACCTCTGTCAACCCAGCTCCAAGTCACCTCCACTCACCATGTTTCCAGTCTGCTATCCTCCCTGCCACGGGTTCCATCCTTGTGCACACCCTGATGATAACAACCCTCAAAGCACCAGGTTTGTTACACACCAGGAGGGGAGAGAAGCAGGGGAGCAATTAGTATGGAATGGGAGAAAGAGGAATTGTAAGAGGAAGGACTGATGCTGAGAGACAGGAAAAGAGTATAACCCTGATCCAATTAATTAACATAATTAATGTCATTATTTTCCTCCTCTGATTTAAGCATTCAATACAGAAACCATGCTTACTTGCAAGAGTCTCACATAAAAGTCTCCAGATATAGAAGGCAAGATGTTGCTCAGCTCTAACTGTATTCCCACAGAGGCCCATCAATTTGCATTAACTAAGAACTCCATGGATTCCTTCCTCTCCATTTATTTCTGTAAAGAGCTCACCTGCCTCTTCTCTCCGCAGCTGCTTTGTGCTTCTGCTTTTACTAAAGGTTTGCAAAGAGCTCAGGTTATCTTTGTTTTCTTTATTTCTGAGGAATTTAATCTAATACCAAGCTACAAACAACAGCACTGTGTATATGTGCAGTAGTGAACATCAGCCTGAGGAGAACCATGTGCATGCCCAAATCCAGATAAACACAGGTGTGTGGTATTCAAGATAACTGAGCTTTAATACAGGATTTTCCAAGTTACTGGCAAGCCCAAAGCAAAAACCAAAAAACAAAAACAAAAAAAAACCCAACCCTGACTGTCACAGGTCAACCTGAAGGTTTTTCAGAAGTTGTATAAAATTGCAAAGACCAGCACATTTCAGAGAGTGTGGAACTATAACATTCCATGTCAAAATGAAATATTTGATACTAAATCATGTTACAAGATTTTTAAAGAAAGATCCAAGATTTTTTTAACAAAAGGCATCTTTAAGCCAAAGTTTTAATTAAAAAGTAGGAAAACATCTAGACTCATCTGAATGTAGCAATATCAATTAACTGGTGCACACACAAAATGAATCTCCACACATAACAGCTAAAAACCTAGGCCATTTTGTAAAGCATTTTAGTGTCACCACATCAGTGTTTGAATGGAAATTAATTCAAGTTGAAAATCTCTCTCCATTCCAGTCACAGACATCACAGGTGCACTGGGAGGGAGGGGGCAGGAGAGCAATGCTTTATAAACTTTGCTGGAGTGAAGCATCCTTTCCTCCAGCTTGGATCCTAATGTACTGATTAGAAACTGTGCAACTGTAACAGTGACAGAAATATGGATTTCTCCTATGGCTGATCACAAGACACTGTCTTCAGCTCTAAAGTAACAGTAAACATAGCTCACTACCTGATTTCTTCCCCCACCTTCATCCTCCCTCTTGATGTAGTTTACAAACCCCAGGTGTTTATCTCCATGTGCTCCCTTACTGTGAGATTCCATGTATCTGTCCTGTCCTTTTCTACTGCATTTCAAAGGGTCCTCAGCTTTGTAGTGTCTGTAACTTAAAAAGAACTCTCTTTTGTTATTTCAAGGCAGCCATCCAATATTTGACTTTCAGTGACAGTCACAGTGCATATACAAACTGGGCACAGTATCTGTAAACACACTGCCATTTGCACAGCAAAAGAGACCATGAACCTAATTCCTAAGACAAATTTCAAGGAGCTCTTGGTGTTTTTCTGGTTGGAACGAACATTATGTGATCCTGTGATTTAAGTGAAAATACTGAAACCACTGCTGTATCTGTATGCTACATTAATTGAGCAGAGATGGGCAAAACAAGAAGAAAATCAGAGAGCAGCTCTTCAGTGAAGAGGCAAAAGAGAACGTAGGACCCCATCCCTTCTGCTCTTGGCATGCTTTCCTCTAGACAGACCAAGGGATACACAAAGCAGGAAAGATTTGCCTACACAAGATAGAGGCACTGACTTATTTTAAGTCAGTTTACAAGAAAATTAAATACTCCTATGTAGCATCTTCATGCGTGTGTGTACTGACTAGGCTTAATCCAGCTTATATTCACACTGTAAAACAGACCAGTTCAATTCTGAGGCAGACAAGCCCAGGGAGAAGAAGAAAACCTTCTGAGCTTCTGAAAACTGTTAGAAAATTGAAAAATGCAAGAAAGAAGTAGAATCCATGAACAGAGCACTGCCATGCTGAGATAACATTTCACCAACACAAAAACAAGCAAACAAACAAAACCAACCAAGGAAACAAAAATAATAAACCAAAGGCTGGCTGGTTTACTCCTAAACCTGCCCTCAGCCTCCCTATGTCTCTGCCTCAGAAAGTACTCAAAGAAACCCAAAACTATAACTATTCCTCAGGCTGAAATAAAACATAAGATATGCTATTCTGTGACAGCTCAACTACAAGTATTAGAAAAGGCTGTAAAGACTTGACAATATGCCTCTACTAATATTATCACAAGTACTGTGGTTATACTCAATAGCTAAACTCTGAGCAATGACATAAACATGACTGCACTTTTGGAAAGGTGTTTGAGGTTTACTGGGGATGTGTTTTGTGCTGTAATTTTGCAGATAGTTTGCTCTCCACACCCAGAGGCAAGAGTACAACATCCGGCCAAACACAACCCAGTTTTTCATAGAGGAGAAGAGGACTGACCTCGACCCTTCACCAAGATCAAGTAATCAAAGCAATGCTGGTACTTGAAATAAAAAGCAAATTTTCTCACACATTCATCCGATGACTGTTTTCACCTTTTTCCTCGCCATCTCCTGAGACCTGAGCTTAGTGTGCAACCTCAGCCTCTGAATGACTGTGAAGTTGCTTTGACACTGAACAATGCACATTTTTGCACGGAGTTCTTTCCTGGTATTGTTGTTGTTGATTTTGGAGTTCTTTTTCTGAGTTTCTTCTCTGCTGTTTTACTCCACAACTTTCTGATTTTTGTCAGAGAGTCTTAATTTTTGCACCAAAAGGAGTTTTGACCTCCTCCAGTGTCTTGGCATGTGAAAAATTTTCAGTGGATGATAACTCTGAAATTGTCCTTTTAGGATCTAGCTCACTAGAAAGGCACATGGCAGCCAGTAAAATAAAATAGAGAAAAGTGGCCCTGTAAAATCCCTCATGACCAAGACCCTGGGCTTTCCAAATAAAGAAGGAAATGTAAAGCCACTCTGAGACTATGCTCCAGGAAAACTTCCTCAGTGGAAACACAAGTGGTTTTTTAAATAATTGACTGCAGAGTCTGGGATCTGGCCATAATAACCCAGTGAGACAAACCCCTATGTGAAGACTGTAACAGGAGCTACACAGTTAAATGTTCATTCATCCAACTCTCTCCCTGGGTGACTGAGATTATTTTTGGCAGAAGATTGGACAGATTGTAAAATGTACATTTGTTTTCATTTAGCTCTTTACTTGCTTTCTCTGAAACACACCTTTTTTATCTCTATCCTAATACAGTCATGCCTCGAAATTACATACTTGGAGATGAAGCAAATATGACTGTTCCTTACACTAACCTTACTTGCACATTGAAAAATCACTACACCAAGAACATTGGGATGTCAGCAGCTCCTGATGAGACCACTTGCCATGAGAACTGAGGCTGTGGGGACAAAAAGCTCTGCTTGCATGGGGCACACACTTGCCCTTGGGACCCTTTGACCCTCCTCCCAATGGGAATAACAGATCAGAAAAAGCCTGAAATTAAAAACTCTGTGCTATGCCTTGACATTCAATTATAATAGAACTAAATGATGACACCTGCCTAAAAACTGATGTCCCAGCATGTCTTCATATAAAAGAATGACATATATACAGGTTCAACATTTAGCTGGAGACAGAGAATTTCATTGTACTAGCAAGAGCAAGCTGTAGCACCAAAAACCAGTTTGCCTGCCTTCCTTTCCTTTCCTTTCCTTTCCTTTCCTTCCCTTTCCTTCCTTCCTTCCCGTTCCTTCCTTCCTTCCTTCCTTCCTTCCTTCCTTCCTTCCTTCCTTCCTTCCTTCCTTCCTTCCTTCCTTCCTTCCTTCCTTCCTTTCCTTCCTTCCTTCCTTCCTTCCTTCCCTCCCTCCCTCCCTCCTTCCCTCCTTCCCTCCTTCCCTCCTTCCCTCCTTCCCTCCTTCCCTCCTTCCCTCCTTCCCTCCTTCCCTCCTTCCCTCCTTGCTGGGAAGTACTATGACTTGTTACACTGAGAAACACAGAAGTGTCTCCTGATCCTTGTCTCAGTGTCAGGATGGTGTCCCTGTCTCTGCACTGAGGTACAAATTAATTCCCTCTCTCTGAGAAGTTCAGCACCTTCTGGTACAGGTTTTTCCTCAGTTTTCATAAGATGTTTACTTGCCACTGTGCACACATAAAAAGTGTGTTCCACGTACACCTTCTTTTGCCATCATTCCTTGTGTGCATGCTGCTGCTTCCTAACTTTTATTACTGCAGCTTCCTTCCTAGCATCTCCCTCCTTTTTTCCTACTCTTATTTCATTCTCCTTGCTCTATTTCAGAACCAAAGCTGACAACAAACAGAGCAGCACAAAGATTCCTTTCAAAACTTAAGTCTGAGCACTGCATTCCAGATGGGAGCTTGTAACTCCAGCTTTTGTAGTCCCATTATCTGCTCCTTTTACATATGGCTCTTATCTTTCTCCTTTGCATCCTTTGCATCTCCTTGGAGCATCTTCTCCAAACTACACCTTTTTTCCTAAGGAACCTTTATTATTCCTGGAGCATCACTTTCTCCCATCTGTCAAAACAGTCTCAGAGAATGTAAGCCAGTAATCAGAGAAGTAAAATGAGTGCTATAGCTGTGAATTCCACACTGAGCCCTTGTACAGTGACAGCACCTACTTCCAGTGTCACAGCCCCAGTCAGCAACAGCCTTTCTAAAGCTACAGCTCACTTATTCATTTCTGGGAACAAAATTTGCTTAGACACAATAATCACCAAGATTTATCTTCGTATATGTCACCCACTTTATTTATGTTTCACGCCAGTTTAAGGGTTGGACTTGATGATCTCTGAGGTCCCTTCCAACCCAGCCAGTTCTATGATTCTCTGATTCTCTGAGTACTTTACCCCCCCTCTCCTTTTTTTCTCTCCGCTGTTTTGAAAAGAACGCTGTGCAGGTTTTAGAGGTAAAAGGGAATGAAATAAATCGGAGTCCCTGGGCACGTCTGCCCCGTAAGGAAGCAAAAGAAGTGACTTACCCAGAGTGGTGACCCACAGCACCAGGCGTGGGACCCGGTTCATGGTTCTGGGGGGTGCGGGCAGGTCCCAGCCGGGTGCGTGGCTCCGGGCTCCTCCTGCGGGCTCTGCCGGAGCTCTGAGGCTGAGCTGGGGCTGCTGCTGCCTTGGAGGAGAATTCCCACCTCCTGCTCAGGAAGGCTCGCGTGGGTCCTAGAGTCACCTCCCCTTCCTTCCCTCCTCCTCCTCCTCCTCCCTTTTTGCATACGGCTCCTGCAGGATCAGCAAATCCGTAAGGCACGCACTTCAGACACACGGACACATCCATCTCTAAATTTTTTAGGCATTAGTATTCACTAGAAAAAGCTGAACTCAGCATCTTACTGAGTCGTTCCCCCTTCTCACTCTTCCCTTGCAGCTGCCTCAGTGACACACACGCTGCCTGGACTAAACTGGGTTGGTATTTAAGATAATGAGGAGGATTCCCTCAGCCTGGAATTCCTTTCACTGTCTGCTGGGAAAGAGAAAACAGCCACATACACAGCCCACACACCCGCCTTTCATTCCTTAACTTCACTTCCAGCCTTTTAAGCAAGAGCCTCAGCTGCTCAGACATAGAGCAGGGACCTGCAGCACAGCAAGGAGTGGATGCTCTGCTGGCAAACTTGGGCATTTGCTCTTTAATCACTTGTTGAATTCCTTTTTCTTCATCAGCATCTCCATCAGCATTTCAACTACATCAGTTCACCTCGCCTCCAACTTATTTGCATTAATTCCTGCACAGGGAGTTTGTTTTCAAATGTTTATTCATTTTATAATCAGAAGACATTCTTTCTGAATAAGTTCTCCCTGTGGATAGCCTTACTCTGGATTAGAAGTGCTTGACTCCAAATCAGCATAATCTACTGTGGCTGTGGGCTACAATAATTTGATTGAAAACTGTTGTGAATTTAAAAGGTACTACCTGAGTCTTCAGTAAAATACCATTCATGCTGGAGCACTGGAGACATTTGAAGCTGACATGAATTAAAGCCATGATAGATCTGGTGGGTCTGGCATTTTCAAGACAGAGGTCTGCATTTCATTTGTAGTTTTGGTTTGTAGATTAGATTTAAAATTTAGTGGATTTAGTTAACTTTCTGTGAATTTTCCACATTTATGAGATGTACTGTTTAAGAGGAGGATTTGCTTTGTACCATAACCATAGATCTGGATCTCCAAATTTGCTATTAGTTCAGTAAGGTTTTGCCGTTTCATTTCTGAAGACAACCTGGATGATGTGGAAGAAAACATAATTCTGAGGTTTTTCCTATGATCACATCAATTACAAAAGTATAGTAGCAAAAAAGACAGACATTATTGGTTGCTTATTAATTAAGTTTAAGTAAACTGTCTCCCAAGAAAAATAATAGGCTAAGAATAGTGTAAGTTTCTGCCCAAGACAAAATAAATAAATAAATAAATGAAAGGCTGCCAGCTTTCCATCTCTTCATAAATAACTTTCTTGGCTGAGGCTCTGGGACTTCAAAGCAGGTAATTTTTTACTCCAGTTGGTATAGGCAAAGTATAGGCATCTCCAGAATTTCTATACTTCCTAAACTCTCCAGTGAACTGAAATGTAAAAATTTTTTATCTGCATGGATAAAAAACCTGCAAGGAACTGGTAGGAGGAGCAGAGACATACAAAATAACACTGTTTCTGACAATACTCAGTTTTAAAGCTGTTCATATTTTCTATGCTTTTCAGTTGAATTGGCCAGGACAGATGAAGTCTGAGGCTCTCTACAGAAATGCAAGGCATTCTATAAAAAATAAATACATGTATGTGATGCTTTTAAGCAGAGAGCAAAAGCAGAAAAGATGAATAATCTCTGACCAACTGGCTCATTAGGCAGTTTTGAGGGTTTGAGCCCTGGCTCAGAAAAGTAATCCCTGGTTGATTTGCAAGGTTTACAGTTAACCCTTAGCAGGGTGATCCACAGCTGTCAAGCAAAAAAAGTCTTCAATCTTGACACAACCTGATATTTTAGAGTATCGAAGATTTTAAAGATAAATGATGGGACATGGAAAAGACAAATGTTACATGAATAAAAACACAAGAAGATAAGCCAGGTGTGAAAACAACAGGAGTTAGAACCAGCATTTGGAAATAGGTGCATGAACTACAAGCAAATGCCACTCACCAACAGTTTGCAAGTGGTACAAGAGAATGCACAGCAAGAGACAAAACCCAACAACAAGAGAATGACAGCAGCACCACTAATCCAGTAGAAATCTCTGTAGAAGTGATCAGGAGCAATGGACAAAGCTGCATCATCAGAGAATAACATGCTTTTAAACTGGGGACTGATGCAGAAGCTAGAGCAGTGCCAGAATCTGGATACCAGCAATTGACAAAACCCATTGGCACTATATCTGGCTCAGCAACTCAGCACAGAACTTTAATTTAACTCTGTGACTTCTTATAGAATATTTTGGGTTGGAAGGGACCTTCAGGCTCATCTAATTCCAGCCCCCCTGGACTGGAATCTCAAAACCATTTAGAACAGGATTGCAAAACAAGCTTAGACCATGCTACCAAGAAAAGTCCTTAAAACTGAAGGAAGATGAGATGGAAACACTTAGGCACAAAGCAAGCAATGTTCCAGCAATGGGGGCCTAGTCACTGCCAGAAAAAAAAAATAAAAATTAAAAAGTGGAGTTTTCACTTACATGTACATCCAGAAGACAAGGCTTTTAAACAGTGGAAGATATTCCCCATATATAAGAAGAAAGCACTGGTAGAGCTGATTGATGCCAAATGCATTTCTACATTGGACACAAAGCAAAGCAAATGTTCACCTAATTTCATCACCTTCATTGGGAGATACTGTTCCTTTTTGGGCTGTGCCCTTCACAGAAAGACACAGCACATTTCTGATAGTATATACCATATGAAAGTCTTCATTATGACATTTTGATCTAAGAAAAAGATGAGAATAATGCAGTTGGAGACTTCATAAACCTTGCAGGGAAAACAGGCTTTAGGGCAAAAGCTGAACAAACACCATGTAAATTCCTTTTGATGGAAATAAAATCCAATAGAGGAAGGTAGATGTGGCAAGATGATAAAGACTGACCACATTAAGATGAAGGAGCACAGACTCATTTGAGACATTTGAAGTATGTAAAGAAGCATGTGCTCAGTTAACCTGCCTTAGCATCCTGAATGCCATTAACTGTCTAACAGACATAGAATTTAACCATTACCAAATAAATCTGGAAGTCTGAAGGAATCTACCAAAGCTGGCTTGGTCAGAGATACAATATTGAAGTGCAAAATATCCTTGCATTGTTCTGCTGAGGATATTTGTAATTTTTTCAAAGTTGTATAGTCAGACTTGGAGAACAGTCAGTTATCCATAAGAGAAATTGGGTGTTAGCATACATAAATAAAGAAAGATGCTTTGGCTTTATTCCACAGCCATTAAAACTTCACTTTTTCATGCATGGAAGAACTGTGTGAGCTAAAACTGATCGTAAAACTCTTTACAGCCAAAGGGACCTGGCAACTCTCAGCCTAACCTTTCCCACAAGCAAAAAGACTACAGAAATATTTTGGTTTCAAATATATGATTGCAATGTTGCATAAAAACTAAGCAATATCTGATGGTGGTTAGATACATGGTCTGTGGAGTACTTGACAAAAGAACTATGAAGCAAAAATATCCAAACCTAAGTTTTACATCTGTTACACATAAAAGCTCTTTTAAAGAAGTGTCCATCTGGTGTCAGACAAAATGTGAACCTTGATTTGATATTGCTGAGGACAACCCCCTGGAGAAAGTCATTGTAGCCACTGCCACAGGTAACACTTGTTGCTCCAAATGGTTCATGATAGCTAACAGGGTGGTTTTACCCCTTAAAAGTATATGAGGTAATAAAGGCTTAAATTTAATTGTTAAATGTTACTTTATTTAAATGCATGTGAAAGCCTCAGACATCAGAGAAAAAAAAGTGTTTGAAAAGGCATGTGCAGAATCATTTAGGGATTTAAAATCTAAAACCAGGGACAATATTTTACGCCAGCCTCAGATAAGCAGCAAATTTCAGGAAATTGTTGTTTGGCTGCATAAGCCAGAAGGAGAGATAAAGATGTAGGTGGTATAAGGGGGAAAAACAAAAGTAATCCCCCAGAGCAAAGTAGGCATCGATTTGTCATTGCAGGTTGGGAGAAAATCAACTTATTTGTATCCCAGACTATCAAATTTGTTCCCTTGTAGAGGAAAATATATCTAAGCAGCCATTTGTGCATGTCAGTACTACCCTAGTTGTGTTTTAGAGTACCTCTGTTACTAATGTCTGACAACAGAACACCTTTAATAAACACAAGTTTTAGCAGTTTGCAGTGAAGTATGTACAAGGCATGTCACTACAAGTACTCATTATTTCTAGTACAACGGGTTGGTAGAAAGAAGTGTCAAAATAATAAAGCACACACTAATGAAACATTATAGAGGCCATCTTCAACAGTGTTAAAGCAGAGCATGGCAGCAGCAAAGCCTGGCTTGTCATGGGCTGACATTTTGGTCAATGGAAACTTGAAAACAACAGTACCCGTGTGACTGGAAATGGATGTCAAGAGCCCTTGGGGACTTGAAGATATCTAAGGAGACAGATGAAGAAAACCAGCAATCTGAAACCGACTTGGAGGACCTGGAGTTCCTGCCACTTGCCCGAGACACAAAGCTGGTAACTGTGAAAGCAAAAGAGCAGGATGGCAGCCCAGACAGTTCAAAAGTCACAGGAGAGTGTCACGCAAGAAAACCAATGAAGAAAAAGGCCATCCTCTGAGTCAGTTGCTGTGTAACAATCCCAGGAAATTGCACTTTCTTAAGTGCCTGCTGTGTACAAATAGAATTAATGAGCCCATCTGACAACGTCTATGGCCATAACTTACTGAGGGCCAGTGGATGCAAAAGCACTATTCTTTCAATAGCACCTTAGTGCACAAACCACCTGAATGACACACAGTTTCTTATTAAGGTCCTGGGTTTAAATCACAAGTCATCTCCCACAGCAGCAGCTCAACCATCTGCTCTTGCAGCAACATCAAGAGAAGCTGCTTGGTTTTTCCTGTAAGGGCCCGGTGTCAGTGAGTACAGGGACCAGGAGTGACGGACAGGCAGAGCTCTGTGATCCACCAAAGCCTGGCCACAGAAGGACACTTAATTGAACTGTAAGGGGGATGAAAAGAGTGGCATGGGAATAAATATTTATCCTTCTCGTGATCCAGGACACCAGTTCACCTGGTGTTTTCACTACCTGTGTCTTTTCCCTTCCTCACTGATCTATTTCAGGTGCCTCGTTTCAGGTTGTTTCCTACTGTCCTTCCTTTCATTTGGGTTCTGACTCTTCAGGTTAAGCCTGAGAAACTGAATCCTTTTGATGATCCAACAGCCACAAACAGGGCTCACTTATGCCCTATTCCTTATTCATCTTTTCTGTAATAGCACTGAAGAAAATGTTTCTACACTCCTCTGATTACTGTCTTTCACTTTGCTTATTTTTAGTCCACTTTCTGGAAGCATTGCTTTGGAAGAAGGGAGACTCTCCCATTGTGTCTGCACAGAGCTTTTTGTCTTGTAGCTCCATCTCTCATTTAGAAGCCAAAGGAAACTGTAATTCCATCCCTCTGAGATAGATGCTTTATATAGCTTAATTTCTCAGTGTGATACTTTGAAAAGCAGAAGTGTGAAATTTTGAACTTCTATCAGCTTCAACCATTTAGGATTTAAATGACTGTCTGATTTTTATACAACAGTCTCTTCCAAGGAAGATGGAGTTAAACAAAATAATTTAAAGTCCTCATAGCCATACAAACTTCATCAGTAGGCATGAGGCAACAAACTATGTCCTAGTTCTGGAAAGTCCTTCTCCTCCCCTTCACAGGGATCCAGTGTTCAGATATCTTGCTTCTTTCCTTCAAATCTATGTTGCTTTTCATAGGATGCTCTCTAACCAACTAGTAGCTACCAACTAGTATATGACATCCACTCTGTGAGATGACTCCAGCAGTAAAGTAGCAGATTTTGATTGGTATTTATGCCACCTAAACAAGCCTGCAGGATCAAACCCATTCTGCTAATGCCCTTCCTTAAGGGAGAAATAAATTCAAAATGAGTATGCTAGGAAACCTTCTAGATTCCAGGCCAGGCAGAAAGACATATTCCCCCAAACTGGGAGCATCTGATATGGGGAGAGGCTGGATCAGCTCTATGAAGGTCAGTTAAAAAAAACTGTGCAAGCAAGCCTGAGAAGTTATGGCTGCAAAATGGTATTTACTAGGAACCTGGAGTGTTGAGAATTCTTATAATTTCATGTACCTATCAAATCCATCTAAGTTGTTTCTGTCTCAAAAACATCTTTTCTACTTCGTATTCTAATATAACTTGTGTCCTCCTTGTGTTTACCAGATGGTAATGGAAAGAGATAAGAGGATTCATCTCAAAAATGTTCCACCTCAAAGTCTTGTGACACAGGAATATGTTTATTATGTAATTAGAATAACCAAATCTGTAAATATCTCCATCACTGTGTTACAAGCACAATAAAGGAGGAAGCTGAATTCTATGCTGATTATTCACTCATCTCTTATTTTAAGAATTGTATAATAAATAAGGCAAAAGTTAAATCAAGTAAACAGCCTGTGCAGCAACACTAGGCATTAGTAAAGTGCTGATTCAGTATTTTTACAACAGGACTCAGTCTGAGAAACTTTAGCCAGTTGAGAAAGGGGATTGGGGACTGGGGGAGCACGTCCCAGAAGTCACCCCTCTGGCCACTGCCCTGCTACAAACCCCCCTCACCTGCCACACAGATCCAACACAATAATATAAATAAAATAAAAATAAATATATATTTTTTAATTTGTATAAATTATCTTATATTTATATCTAAAATAAAAATTATTTTACAAATTTGCATAATCTTGACTCCTTACTAGAGTTAATGTGTGTTATCTTTCAAGGACCAGAAGGAGGCAAGGCCATACACCATCTACCCCTCACGTCCTTTGAATTCTTTTATAAAGCAAAGCCTGTTTCTACCCCTTCTTTTAAAAAGCAGCTTTCTCTAGATCCACAGACATTACAGGGGTCTGTATTGCAATATAGAACTTATTTCACCAAATTAACACATGCACTAATAATACTTGCTAACGATGACCATCTAATCATCAGGAAGCACCAGACCAGAGGAACCACAAACAACAACTTTACCTCCAAAAAACTACCAGATGGGGAAGCAGGTGTATTAATTAGCAACTACAGTGCTGTCTTCTAAGTCTTCAAATGCTAAAAAAATCAATAGAGGTTGGGAAATGTCCTCAGCAACATTATTTATCTGCCTAAATGGTATTTCCTCTCTATGGTATAACCCTGGTTTTAGTGTCTTTTTAAATGCTTGGGACTCTATCTTCATCATTTTGATCACAAGTGCCATCCACTCACACCTTGTAACTTCTTGATGACCTTGTCATGTGCAAATGGTGGTGGTTTAGATGCACTATAGGTAATGAAATCAGGGGATGCTTGGGATACCTAGGTACACTTTATTGCAGGCCAGATAGGAAAATAATTATTTGCCACCACTTAGGCAGTCACTTGCAAAGGGCAAATCCTCCTGAGAATTAAGTTTGTCCAGAAAACACTGATCCACAGTGAATGGCAGCAGACAAGGACTACAAACAAGAAAAATGGGAAGTGTTTTCTACAGAAGAGACATCTGTGACCATGGCACACCTGAACAGGTAGCAAACCCACAAGCAATGCTATCCCATACAGCATCTGGAGCTGTAACAGTCTGAGGGGTCACATCAGCTCTGTCTGTGGAAGAAAGTCCTCCCAAGTCTGAGGAAAAAAGCTGTAAGAACATACTGAAGTGATATCAGCTAGGTAAAGTGACAAAGGCAAGTGAGGAGACAGAATCTCTGCAGAAAACACTGTAAAAAACCCCTATGTATTCTCTCACAATAGCTAGCTGGCATCCTATGTCTTTGCTGAACTTTTCTGCTCCTGCATAATCCAGGACTAACTGTTCTCATCAGCTTCTCTGTAGATTCTTCACTGCATAAGACTATCAGTACTCCATCAATCCCTTAAAATTTGCTATGGAAAGATACCACAGTGCATGATATTTACAGAATTTCAGAAGTTAATTATCTGATTCAACATGCAAACCCCAAGGTTCTTTGTTATTACAGACAAACAATTCCCTTTATCAAGGTGTTTCAATGCCTCTTTAGAATGGATTCTGTCTTGTTTTTTATGGACTACTCTTCCTGCACAGGTTTATTCAAACCAAAGGCCTCTTCTCAGAAACTGACTTTGTTTCTGTTTCTTCATTCCAGTTTCTGTTTCCATACACCTAATTACTACATAGTCCAAAAAAATGGCTTCAAAGATGGGAACATTTCGTCCTCAACTCCTTCTGTAGTTTCTACATCTGTAAACTTTTATTTTCTCATTATAGTCTCACATCTCTTGCAACTGGTCTTGCAGTAACACATGAAAATCTCAGTGTGTGTCTGAAAATGAAGGAAAACAACTACAACTTTGCACAAGCTCACACTGCAGGTTTAACTTACTTGCCTCTGGGTTTCCTAAGGCAAAAATCTTCTGATTCAGTTTTTCTATGGATAACAAAAAAATCCCACCAGAGATGAGAATCTGCCTTCTTTTTGTTCTTGAGAGTGGGTTTTCTGGGAAGTAAAGAGAAGCAATTAGACTGTGACTTGTTATGTTTCACATCATCAGAGGCAGAAGGGAAGGAGCTATCTTGCAGGAGTATTCCAAATAACCCATGTTACTGCAATGCAGTGTTAAGTATACCCTCTGAAATGATTAAAACTTCACAGAAGCATTGCACTATTAGAAAAAGTGAATACATAGATTTCAGGTATTTATATGCAAGGACAAAACCACGCAGAGATCATGAGCAACTTTGCTCAGCTCAAATACAGTTGATAAAAGGACACTGAAGACATCACAGAAATAGAAACTTCCCAAGTCTGCCTCCAGTTAGGTTTGGGCATCAGATTCCAGCTCACCATTTCTGCCATTGATCACATGCAAATACAGCAATAACAGGAAAAATGGGAAAGTTCCTGACAGATTTTTAGTTTTTTTATAATTTTCTAATATGGAGTAAAATTGATACTGAATGGAAATACTTGGGGCTCTGAGGGTTTTTTTATTTTCAGTACAAAGTTTATAGGCAGTAGTTTTAGGTGAGAAAGGTGATCTGGTAATTTGTTTCTTGGTCATTTTCTGCTTAATACTCTGCAAAATTATAACCACATGTTCTGAATGTTTAGAACATGACAGATGGTTTTATTTTCACTAGATATTATCCAACAAGGAAGAAAAAAATGCTGTTTTGGGTTTTTTTTAAATCCCTCTGCTTCCTCTTACCTCTGCTTTACCTCTGAACTTTCTTTTAATTTCTTGTTGTTGAATAAGAGGAAAATAGAAACTTCTCTAAATCATTAGGATCACTTCTAAGAAATGCTTGGCTGATGTAAGAGCCTTAGCTGTGTATCCACCCAAATCCTAAATGAAACACTTGTAGAGGTTCTGATGCGTTTCATCAATCCATGCAAACAAGCTGATTTTATTTTTACATGCTATTGTACTTAGAAGCAAAAGGGCTGAAGTATTCTAATTCTAATTCTAAAAGCAAGAAATATTCTAACTGTGCTATTTCCCATTTTACCTGTTTCAAGAAGCAGTGGATACCTTCCTGGAAAACCTGTTTTTATGATCAGGCCAGCTGATTTTACAGCTACATTTACTCACCTGTGACAGATATGCTTCCAGTGCCACCGGAGAATAAAAACCAGCAATACATAGAAAAAAAAAACAACAAACTTTCTTGGCAAAGACTGTTTCTCTTGCAATGGATTCTCAGGTGTAACAAGTCCACAAAAGCACCCTTCTGGTAGACTAAGCATTTCCATTGCTACAGCATTCAGCTGCAACTATTTCCATTTTCCCAAATTGCAAAAATATCTGGGTTTAGTGTCTAGGGTTGGCTATTCAAAAGGAAGAACTTGAGCTCTGAGCTTTTAAGTCTAGTGCCAAGCTTTCCCAGACAGTACTGGGGATAAAAATGGGAGCACCAACCCAGTTCCCAAAGTTAGGAGAGTGCAGAACATGGGATGATGGTTCTAAGGGTGTATGATAGTGAATTCACTTCATTCAAAAAAAATATCATTCCACTCCTCCTCACTTCCCATCAAAGGATACTTTGGTTCTGGATAGCACTAAAGTTAAGCATTTTTTTTGTTTATGAAGTATAAAACATTTTGTACAACTAGCTCCAAAGTGTTTTGCTTTGATTTTGGGCATCACTGAACTCTTTGTGTAGTTTGTGTCATATTCAGCAACAACCACAGAACCTGTGAGAAGACAACAGCCAATGTCCTAATAATGTTATCAGAGAAACCATGAGAGAAACAAAGTAAAATATTATGTAGTATAATTGTCACAACACTTCCATGGGAGATGTAGAGTCACATTTTCAGAAGGCAAATACAGGTTTTGAACCCAGGCCTCCACTATCTCAGAAGCTGGAAGAGACAGTAGCATCACCTTACCTGGGAGTTTCTTCTCCCAGACTACCCGGTTTAATTTCTTATTTTAATATTTATGACTGGTCCAAATCCTTTTTTTTTTTTTTTTAATTAATCCTCCTTTATAGACCAAAGATAATGAATGAGTTGAGTTGAAATGTGTGGGAAACTAAGTAATTTCTATGTCATATTCTCTGTTGATTAAAATATTTGCTGAAAAACGAAATAATTCTATTTAGTGAAACAAGAGGAAATTCAGTAGAGACAATTTAAAAATGGAGTGGGGAACATTCTGAGAAAGGATACAGAAATCTTTTGTCATTCAGTGGGTTACTAATCAGCATAATTAAAGTGTAGTTAGAATTCAAGTGCACAGATATTAGTAACAGTGGGGTTTGTTGTTGTAAGTTTTTGTTAGTCCACAAACAAAGTTAAATGTAATATTACAGATAATGTAGAGAAATTTCACTCAGAAATACAAAGGAGTTTATAGCTTATTAAAAAAAAAATCTTTTAAATTCTTCACATCAATCATACAATGTTTCTTCTTGAGGAGGGTAAAGACACTCTGAAAGTCTTGGTGTTAAAGCCAATCATTACTGCTGCGAGTAGTCCCTTGAGAAAAGGTCTCCCTTTACAGTCTCCAGATTCCCATTCTGGAAAGTTCAGAGCACTGACAAGTGCTCTCAGTCACCGAGAAAATATTTGTCACTTTTGATCACACTCAGAAATAGGCATAGAAGAATACAGTAGAACAATGAGGGAAGTCGGTCTCTTTTCCCAGGCAACTTTCAACAAGACAAGAGGGCATGGACTTAAGTTGTGCCAGGGGAGGTTTAGGTTGGATATTAGAAAGAATTTCTTCACGGAGAGGGTGATCAGACATTGGAATGGGCTGCCCAGGGAAGTAGTGGATTCTCCATCCCTGGAGATATTTAAAAAGAGACTGGATGTGGCACTCAGTGCCATAGTCTAGTAAACTGCAGCAGTAATGGCCAAGGGTTGGACCTGATGATCTCTGAGGTCCCTTCCAACCCAGCCCATTCTATGATTCTATGATTCTATGAATGGACAAGACAAAGAAAATCAGTTTAGAGAGTCCAAACGTGTTCTTTGCAGCACACAAATGTTCATGAGTCACCTACACTGGAGACTGTAGAGTTTCCTAAGTCAAAGCCTGCTGGGCTGCTTGAGAAACTGAGCAAAATGTTACAGTCACTGAAAGCCCAGGCTCCCTAGCAGCTTGTCAGGAAATCTAACATTCCTGACAAATGATCTGACTGGTCTATGGACAAAGGCAACATGAGGAATGAGGCCCAGCACACACCCCAGAATGGAGACAGAGGTGATAACACCACAAGCTACATCACCCCTGAGAGAGAAAAATCCCAGCTTGGGATGTTGTGTGTGCTACTGGCCTGGCAGCAAACACTGTGGTAGCATCCCTAACTGGCAGAGGTCTTGAGGGAAGGCTGCTTGGGTTAAAAGTCTGTAGATTCTGTAGATTAGGCTATGCACTGCATACAAAAAGCCATTTAAGCTTCTGGGAACAGGGAGAATAATTTTTAATGTTATGTTTGTATCAACATTTTATAAAAGATGCGTTTAAAAAAAAATTCTTCATGCCCAAGTAAAAAAAAAAAAATCAAAAGAGAAAGAAAAAAACCTATATATAACAAAAAAATCTAAGGCTTTCCTCAAGACATCAGCTCCCCTTGTAACTACAGTTTAAAACAGTGACAGAAAAATAGCTTGCATGGTCCACCACAGAGTGGTGAGCACAGTGGCTGCTGTTCCAAAATCAGTGTCATTCAGAATGCCTACAAGTAGGGGAGTGGGTTTCACTGAGTTATTTTTGAATAATGTCTCTGTCTGTAGAAGAGGCTGAAATACCAGACAATTCAATAGCTTGCAGACATCAAATAAAGCACACCATACAAATTGAACAAATGCAATAACCAGTCCTCAAAAAACCCCTCTGAAGACTGAGCCAGCAGGGAAGAGCTGCCTCCTGCAAGTTATCCTTAAACTCTGATGTTTCCCCATGCTCAGTAGTGTCAACTTCTGAATTGGAAATGGAGTGCTTTATCTTGCACAAAGTGAAGTTCAATTCAGAGCAGTGGGCACGTTCAGGCACCACAGTTTGACAATTGTCCCAAAGGCACATGGAAAACGGGTGTCCAAAACACAAATAAATTAGGTCTTCCATCTTCTAAGCTGCTGCACAGTGTTGATATTTACTCCTAGGTGCCCCTGATCAAACATTTCTTGGATTTTAATCTGCTCATGTAAATCACACATTTTCCAGACAGCTACTTTTTAAGCTTCTTCTGACGCTGACTACTACCCCTTTTAAATACAAGGCAGTACTCTGGACCTTTAAGAAAATCGGCTAAAAAATACCTTTTCATACACACCAGAGATTTGCTGTGAGGGATGAGTATCTGAAAAGCACTTCCAGGAAGGAAAATTCTTCCAACTCTCTGTTAAACACATGTGAAAAATTTTTCAGTCTCTGACCTTTTTCAGCATTTTGAGACTGAAACAATTAGCTCCATGAACTCCTGCTGCAGTTCTGGCTAAAACTAATGCATTATCTTGTACACTGAATATCGTGGCTGGTTTTTGCAATGGAGCTGCACGTATGAAAAAGACAAAAGCAGTTTGGAAAGGACTGATTCTCCTGAAAGCAGTATTTCTAAGATGATGCTGTGCTCAGTTAGCTTGTTACCTGAAAGATATTGGCTACTGTTATTTTAGTTCTTAATAGCAAAAGACTCTCTCCTGTGGGCCTGAAATATCAACTCTTGCCAGCAAATACTCAAATGTTATTTTTGTCATATACCTGTATACCAATTTAACAGTCACTCTTTAGTAGTTACTCTTTAGCAAGTTTTAAAATTAATCAGTTACTACACACTGCAATTAAAACTGTCTTCAGACAGAAATGCTCTCATAGGCACATGGACGGCTTCACCCTTTAGAAGATATTTCTGGTATTTGTCCAAATCCCTAAAGTCATGGTTATGACAAATGGGGATGCACAGTGACATTTCTCAGTGGTTTTATTCAATTATAAAGAATGAAGTTTCCCTCGGACAATGGTTTTATTTAATACTGGCTGCATCAATTATTAAATTCTTCATGAAGATCTTTTACCCATTAAGTAAGAGCCCACACTGCATATAAATTACTCATTCATCCAGGAAAAACCCAGCTTCCTTTATTTTCTTGGCAAATTAACAATTTTATTAAACTACAGTGAGGAAACTTAAGCAAGCCTCAGATCAGCCTACCTAATGATCCTTTTTTCTCTATCCAGAAAGCCCCTTGCTAAGAGAAATTAAGCTAAAATTAGGCTTGAAAGCACACAGAGAATAGCAGTGGAACTTAGTGAGTCAGAGGGAAATCAAAACATCTGATGACATTTCAAAAATCAAATTAAATAAAAATTAAAATTGATGTAACCTCTATGAAACTTTGTGAAAGATCTTTTAAATCAGGGAATATTTCTGATGATCACATTAAAGGAGACATTGATTCTAAAGTCAATGTTTGTATCACCCGCAGGCTTTAGCTTTTATCATATAATTTATTTTAAGAAGATCAGAGCTTCATGCAATCATCCAATTGCCATGCAATAAAATTAAGACAGGAACACTTCCCAAATACTCATCCAATGCTACCAATAGCAGACAAAGTTAGGCAGGACAACCAGTGGCAAGAATCCAAAGCAGCAGCAGACCAAAAGAGGCAGATCACACTTCTGGGATAGATTGCTCAAACTGTATTCATACCCAAATCCAGAGGGGGATAAAGCCACTCCACTGACACCCTCAGCCCCTGGCAGAAAGCAGACAGCTGAAAGCACCATCACTGCCATCAGCTGAGTTTGTTGGAAACTTCTTTGGACTATTTTCTACATAGATGTGGCAATGATTATACTCCTGAGTCCTTTCTCTGAGTTTACTCCATCCAGGAAACCTAAGAATAGTTTCTGCTCTCCCTTCTGTTTCTCTATTTGCTATGTTTTTAGGGAAAATCATATCTTGTGAAGAGCAATCCTTAACTCACCTTGGGTGACACAAAGAGGACTTACTGCTACTCTCTAGACCAAGAATCTCAGTGAATGGGAGCGAATAGACAGGTTGTCAAGGCAAAGACTTATCACCTAATCCAAGCTGTAGCAAGAGCTGGTGGCAGCAGCTGAAGTGTAGAGCTGTACCTTGCACATGCTGTGTAATTTCTCAGATTTCCTTGGTTTGAGAACTTAATCCAGGCTGGATGTTAATGGGGATGTAAATTACCAGTGTTAACAGAGAGCTGCTCTTACTTGCAGAATGCCATCTATTTTTTTCCTGCTTTCCCTGCCATGCCAAAGAAAACATCTGTTTTAAAGAGCTTGCTTGTAACAAATATTTTCAGAGCAAGTTATCAGGATACATAGCACCAAACATTGAATTTAATGAAATAGAACTTTTCAGACTAAATTGAGATGGATGGTTACATACCTCTTATATTCTGCCTCTTATATGCTTATAATTACTCTCATCTTCCCTGATTAGCTTTTGCTATGAGCACCAATGGGAGCTAGACCCAGTTTATTGCTGGACTTTCTTGACAGAAGACTCCACATCACAGCCTGTGGGAGGAAAAGATGCATGTACTGAATTCAGCTCCATAGCAATATAGCCTAGACATGGCCAACTAGCCAGTGGATGGACTTTGAGAGCCTGGAAGGTCCTTCTTGACTCCAAGACATACAGAGTTACACATGCAGTTTGCTTCTCATCCTGAAATCCTATCCATCCACAAAGCGACCTCAAGCATTGGCATTGCTGCTCTCAGTCATAGCTTAAATATTCTCATGGGCCTAATTACACCAAGCAACACTGAGCAGAATTTAATATGCTTTTTGCCCACAAGAAGCTCAAGGTCTGGTTGCATTTTTTGGTGTAGCAAGAAGCAGAAGTGAAGAAATGCTAGAAATATGGGTGCCAGGTGTCTGCAGGGACCTAACAAAAGTCCTCCCTCCCAGATTACCTTTTTCACACCTTCTAGAAGGCAGTAGTGGTACAGTTAAAGAGGACTTCCCATCTTTTTTCTGTCCCTTATTTCTGGAGTACTAAAACTGATCTGTCATTTTTCCAGTGAGGGATGAAATCATGGCTGCACATTTTCCTGCACCTTGGCTGCACATATGCTAAGTTTTCAGCCTTCAGGCTGGATACTTAATGAGGCTGAGGAAGACTACAGGTAAATACAAACCTCATTGTCATCCAGAGGTTTCTCTCTCTGTTCTCATCAGAACTTCTTCCCCTTACCACAGAAAGGAACCAAGATTGATGGCTACCTCATGACTTTTCCTTTTCACACGTCACAGAGGGAGACAGTGAAAATAGAGGTCATCTCAGCATTCAGTAGCATATTTCAACATCCCTCTTGACTTTAAACATCCCCATTAAATGGATCACTATAAATAAAGCAAAGGGAATGAAGATTGGTTTACATCAATTCTCTACCACGTAAGAATTTAAAGAAAACTCTTAGCAATTGGGACATTTTCCACACACTACAGCTCCAGAGGACATCACAGCTCCAAGTAGTGTGTTCTGCAGGAGTAGATAAGCACACCAAAATGATAAGAAGTAAATTCTACAAAACACTGCACATTTGAAAGTTCAGACCAATTCCCCCAAGTCTTCAGCTACGTTGCCACTTTAGTTCTCTCTTGTGTATTCACAAATCATCAAGAGAGAAGGCCAGAAGGGAGGCCAGGAGCATACAAATTTTCCCTCTTTTTCATATTCCTGATGCTTCCACTATATTTATTATTCTTTCCTTCCTGACTCTTTAAAAAAATTTAAAAAAATTTTTTTTATAATTTGAAGCCTTTATCTAAACCCAAAACTATTGCTGATGTAAATAATTCCACTGATGCAAATGAAACTACCTGGATGTAGACAACATACAAAAACTGTAGGACATTTCCTAATAATTTATCACTTATGTTAACAAATTCCAATGTTTTCCTCTCTTTTCACAATAGGAAAAAAATATGAAGAGAAGTGAATTACCTCTAGCATACTTTCTAAATTGTAATCACCATCAAGTTACTGGAGAAGAAGAAAGAAGCAGCTAGGGTAAGGTACCCCATTTCAAAAGTAACTGCAGGATTTGATCCTACAGTTTTCCACACCAGCAGTGGAGGACATTAAATAAGAATAACCTCACATAAAGGAAATAATATTGCTAAATTTCAAGCCACTGTCAGAATCTTGAAGAGACTTTTGCTCTGGGATATAGAACAGTTTCTTCCACAATTGGGACACAAGGTTACATTATGTTAGAATAGTTAAAATTATGTCTGAGGGACCTAGACTAGTTCCAGCTCAGCCTGAAGCCATTTTTGGCTCAATACTAATGCCATTTCACAGCATCCATGCAGTCCTGGTGTGCTCTATTAAAATTTATGAGAGACTTTTATTCCAAGACCTGTATTCTCTCTAGAAAACACTTTTCATGCCAGCTGGAAGAAATATGAAATCTGTTACTTACAAAAAATAATACAGCCAAAAGACCCCAAAGAAAATCAGCAAGCTTTGTCTTTGGGTGACAACTTTTAGGCTGTTCTGAGCTATGCTTATGGAAAAAACAGCTAATGGTAATACCAATAATAAAATACCTGTTTAACATTGTTTACATATGACTGGCTAAAGGAAGGCAGGCAGGCTTTAGAAAAAGCTTTCTTTCCAAGCTTCAATGCCTTGAAATTTTTTTTCAATATTCTTGACCATTCATTTAAGAGAAGTAGAAATTGATTTTGTTACGAAGAATATAAACTAGAAATGGTGCATGCTAGGACACAAGTTTTAGCTCCAGACTGAGCACAACAAGGTGTATTAAATAGTTTTCAGTTCTTTATTGCCAATTCCTAATTTCTGGCTGTTTCTATTTATTCTACAGCACAAATTCCCAGCAGTGTCTATAGTGGTCATCTTCAAAACTTTTCTACAGAGCAGCCAGAGGAACCTGGCTTATAGAGGTGTGAGTAAGTGAGCTGAAGGAATCTGGAGTTCTGGAGAGCTGCCTCATCCTTAAATCACATATTCCTTCCAGTTACTATACATCCAGCAAGCCACTAGCCTGTAGATGTTCCCGAGATACTCCTGCCCACTACACATTCTTAAATGTAGGTGTCATGGAGAAAGTTTCTTTGCTTCATGTTGAAATACCTTCATCCTAACCCAGTGGAAAGAATTGCAGAAAATGATGCTGAGGGTGTCAGTGTTTAAAGAGCCCCAGCATCAGTGCTGAGGCTGACTGTGAGGATTGCAGGCAGTGGGAATTGGGGGCTGAGAACTCCCTGGACACATCACTAACACAAAGTTTAATTGAACCTCAACTTCTTTTCAGAGAAGGAGATTTTATTAGCCCCAGATAACTGCTTACTTTGTTGCTGAACAATTCTCTTCTTCCTGCTTCCCTGATCAGAGCATAATTTTCCTCTGGCCTTTCAAGAAACAGTTTCTTAAAAACTAACTGCATATATATACATAGAAAGTGAGAGAATCTCATTCTGCCTCAGATCAGTGGAATTCTGCTTTTAATTTTCTTTACACAATCTCCCTTTTGTCTGTCTGTGGAGATTCTCCAGTCTGATTTTGTTCTCTTCTCAGCTCCTAGCTGCATGTCCAGTACTGCAAATATTAGCTACTCCCCCCTGACTGCAAATCCTAGATTTAGTTATTTTATTGTTTCCAGACCTTAAATGAAACAGCAATGCATAATCACTCAGCTTTTTGTATTTGCTGCAGTTTCCACTGTGGTGGAAGATTTAACAAAGCAAGAGAAATACTCCAATGATTCAGTGAAGAAAAGAAGTGGTATTCAGCATTTTGATACAACTTTCATCATTTATGGTCCCATACAGCTGCAGTTCTGTCCTTCAGTTGCAGTGAAAGACCCGAAGAAAGGGAAAACATTACTATTTGCACCTCTACCCTCAATATCCTCTCCTGTTTGATGCCTGTGCTGCAGGAGGTGAGTATACTGTACATGAAAGTAGAAACCAAGAGCAACATTTCAATCATTTTTTTTTTTTTTTAAGTAATTTGAACAGTATCATTGAGTTATATTGCTGTACTTGGCAGATGTACTGATGGGGCTGACCGGATGGTGAGGGTTTAAACTGCAGATGACATCTCCATTAAAATGATTCATGGTATCCTGGGATTAGGTCACAATAACAGGGCTGAAAATGCTACAGTACTCCTCAGAATCATCTTGCTGCACCCTCTTTGAGTGGTGCCAGTGACACATTCAGGACTTTTTCTGTGATATTGCAAGTGTTTAAGGACTAGAAAATGATGCATGGGATAAATGGTTAGCACAGGGGATCATTAACAGACTATTAGGCTTTCACTTTTCATTTTAAGTTGACAACCAGGATGGGTCAATAACAACCACCTGCCCTTTCTATCTGGATTTGGGGCAACTTGCAAGTAGTGCTGATTGGTTACCCATAGTACAAAAAGCCACAACCCACATGGAAAAAGGTATTTTAAATGGAAAGTATAATAGAATCCTAATCCTAAATAAGACAGGTCAAGCTGGTTTTCAGCTATCAGCTATGAAAACTTTTCAGCCATGAGAACTCCGTAGCCAAACACCATTGTATTGCAAGCGATATGGAACTATACACAGCACAACAACAAAAAAATCCAGGTAAAGCCTCTTGTTCATGCATCCTTGTATGTGTCCCACAAAAAAAAAAAAAAAAAAAGAAAAAAAAAAAAAAAAGAAAAAAAAAAAAAAAATAAAAAAAAAAAAAAGAAAAAGATTCGGGGTTTTTAGCCTTGGAAATTCTGCACAGAATAACAGGGGCAGCACAGTAAATACCAGACACCCACATGAGCTGGGCAATCAAGACATAACCTGGAAAGGAAAGAACAGTAAACTCTCCTCTTAAGGATGAAGTTACTTGATATCTTTCTCCATGCCCTGCAGGAGAAGCTGCTATTACACCTCCATAACACAAGCTGCAGGTGGCAAGGTCAAGTTTTAATAATTTAGCCAGTTTGCCCATAAGAAGAAAATTAAAATCATTATGTAACAGCTTTCTTTTGCTAGCATCTCTTGTTGTAAAGGACACTGTAACTCCTGATTGCCCACATACAACACTGGCCTAAAAGGTTAGTTCTTCCATCATTCAAATACTCTGTGCAAACACATATATAAATGGTTATACATGCCACACATGAGTTTTTATGTATAGGACTCCACAGTATGTTTATATATTTAATCACTGCACGTGGTTTCTCTCTGGAAATCATTAGTTATTCAGTTGGTTTTAACATCTTCATACTGGGTATCAGGCTGTGTCTCGATGTAAGCTGCCTCACAGCTAGATCTGTGGGGAATTTCTGGAGTCAGGCAGCAACTGAAGTTGTTAAAGCATGAACAAAAAATGTAATTAGAGGAGGCACAACTTCTTCCAGGATTTTTGCTTTTACTTTAAATGCTTCTACAGTCCAAGAAGATATGAAAGAAATGGGGTTACAATCAAGGGACTGCAGATGAAGCAGGCTAACAAATAGGTGTTGGAGTAGTTGCAGTGAGGCTGTTAGGTAGGACTACTTGTTTTTTAAATTAAATTAACCACTGCAGGGCATTACCTCACTCTTCCTCCATCACTTTACACTAACATTCTCTGGTTTTAACTTCACTGAAGTCACTAGAGAAACTGTTCCTGATTGACTAATCTATAGAGGAAAAACAGCACAGAAGCAAGGCAGAGTACCATGGCTTTAAAGAGATGCTAGGATGGAGTTAGGAAGACTCTTCACAGCACAGATCACATTTGAACGAATATGAGACTCCCAAAATTTTGAAGTACAGCAGTAGTAACTCAGAGGAACTTAAAACCAAAGTACTAGGGAAAGAGACAGAGAATGTAATTTTGAATCTGGATCTCATTAATCCAGAAATCAAACTGAATCTCAGTCTCTCAGTCTCTCTCATTACCTGAAAATAAAAATACTTTGTTGTAAATGAAACATTATATTTAAGCCAAACGGATATTTTTGTTATTCTAAGTGGGTGTGTTAAAATAATTTACTTCAGCTCACTGTTTGGCTTTAAAACACTTAGTATTAGAAAACTGTGTTTTATCACCAGGATAATTTCTGTGCACTGCTTCTTGGAAACTACAGGATTGTACAGGGTTATCAGTGAAGCAGCACAAACATCCCACTGTTGCAGTACAAAGGATGAGCAGTCTGCACTGCTATGGCCTCTTGTGAGCCTTACAACTCACAAGTTACATAGGCAACACCCAACCAGAAGTAACACAGGAAGAAAAAAAAATTAAGTCTAATGTTGGGGGTTTTTTGTCTGCTGTAACTATGCATTATTAGGGCAGGGGTTGCTCTCCAGTTAGCTTGCATAATCAGTGACTTATTCACTGAATAAGGTTTATTATTTATGGACTAGCTGACAGATAGGTAGATGGGCAGGTAGCCAGTGCTGCCCATGTATGGGCTGTAAGAAGACAATGAACAGATATCACTGAGTGCTAACTTCTACCTTGCTAACCTATTACCCATGGGGAACCAGCTTGTCATCAGTCTTGGATGCCAACAGTGGCATCACTATAGTTTTGAAAAACACCTGACAGATAATCCTGGGAGGCCAAAAGTTGCTGGGGGAGATGCTAAGAATCATAGAATCATAGAATGGGCTGGGTTGGAAGGGACCTCAGAGATCATCAAGTCCAACCCTTGATCCACTCCCGCTGAGGTTCCCAGCCCATGGCACTGAGTGCCACATCCAGGCTCTTTTTAAATATCTCCAGGGATGGAGAATCCACTACTTCCCTGGGCAGCCCATTCCAATGTCTGATCACCCTCTCCGTGAAGAAATTCTTTCTAATATCCAACCTAAAACTTCTCTGGCACAACTTGAGACCATGCCCTCTTGTCTTGCTGATAGTTGCCTGGGAAAAGAGCCCAACCCCCCCCTGGCTCCAGCCTCCTTTCAGGGAGTTGTAGAGAGCGATGAGGTCTCCCCTGAGCCTCCTCTTCTCCAGGCTGAACACCCCCAGCTCCCTCAGCCTCTCCTCACAGGACTTGTGCTGGATCCCTTCACCAGCCTGGTTGCCCTCCTTTGGACCTGCTCCAGGACCTCAATCTCCTTCCTGAACTGAGGGGCCCAGAACTGGACACAGGACTCGAGCTGTGGCCTCACCAGGGCTGAGTACAGGGGCAGAATCCCTTCCCTGGACCTGCTGGCCACGCTGTTCCTGAAGAGCATGGGTAGGTACAGTTGCCAAAAGCTGTACTGTAAGAGCAGAGATGTGATGGCAGCACCCTGCTGTGGCACAATCAAGGACATGATCTGCCCACATACAGGTGTCCCCTCTCACCCCATGCTCCACAGAAGGCAATGAAATTCAAACTGCTGTGGAAGAGTCTATAAGCAACCTTCAGTTATTTTCAGATGAATCACCCACCAAGTTGGTGTTGGTTTTGGTCCTGGCAAGAGCACAATGGGAGGGTAAAAGGAAGAAGCACAAAGGCTCAGGAGTGTGCTGGTCCTTGGCATGAGCAGGATTTGGCTCCCACTTCTGCTGCCACCTGGAGTGAAGAGAAATTGCTTCCACTTCACCTCAGAATTTTCCATAAACAAGTCACAATTATGTATGAAAAAGGCTAGGAAAAACAAAAGCAGCACTAATGGGGCTCTGAAAGTGTTTGGTTAAAGTGGAGAGCACGAGCTTAGCTGCTAATGGCAAAGTCACTGGAAACAGAATGTCAGCATATTCACACCTGTCATTTGCTCTCCCGTTCCGTGACCCCTCAAGTCCCAATCCTGGGGAGGCAACAGAGTCAGCAACACTCATCCAGGCAGTGTGCTTAATTCACTCAGGCAGCTGGGACCATACACTTTCACAAGTCCTTCTCCCTCTCTACCATTTTCTCCACTAAGCAGGGATGCTCAGGGCTGAATGGCATTCACTTCCGCAGGAGAAAAGCTCTTCTCCACTTGCTCTCCCAGTGTGAAGGGGAGAGCCTGAACAGTGAAAGCTGTCAGTTCCTATCTTTCTTTGCCACTCAGATTGTTTCCTGATTCCTAAAATGAAGCTGCAGCTGCACTGGATGGATGTGCTTAAATGCAAGCCTCCGGAGATGGAGAAGTGCTGACTGGTGAATTGCCTTCTTTCACCTTGTTCTGATGCCATCCTTTACTCTCCCAACTTATCTAGCCCCTTTTCCCCCTCTTTCCAAAGGGAATTAGCAACTTACTTTTAGGTTTTCATACAAATTGTCCCTGGTGAATGCTCCCTCACATTCTTCTCTACCATGACATACGCTCAAGCTTCCTTGATCTTAAGAGATTTGAAAATCCAAGAATTAGGGCCTCGTGTGCATATATATAAACATACACACATATATATACACACAAGGCCCTAATTCTTGGAGATACATATATTTATATGTGCAGATAAATGTTCCTACCATTACCACCTCACACCAAAGAAACACAGCCCAATAAATTATTTCATGTTATCTGTTCCCCAGAGGAATTATTACCTGAAGTAACCTGTTGTACTGCAACCATAGTCCTCCAAGGCACCAGAGCCTTGAGAGCAGAGCTGTTATACTGGAATCCCAAATAATATCTAAAATACTAGGGTTTTCCATTCCTACATCAGTCCTTCCATTTCATCTTACTTAGATCTTTATCTAGTTTTGCAGTCATGCAACAAAGGGATAATATTAGTCATTTCTTTTTAAACATAATCTGAACAATTTTCAAGGATTGCTGAAAAAAAAAAAAAAAGATTTAAAATGGGCTATGAGAAGGAGGTAACAAAATAATAAATACAATGTTTAAAACTTAAAAGGAAGAAAGAGAAATTTGGTTAAACCTATAATCTTTAAAAAAAAGCATACGGAAGTTTGGGATTTTACACCACCTCCTCTCCTTCCACTTTTCTACTTTATTAAAATGTTATATTTACATGTGTAAATATAAATCTGTTCTTCCCTCTTTTCTTCTCTCTGCCCAAAGACGTAATTTTTTAATTCACCCTTCTAGCTGTCCAAACAGAATGTTACACAGCAACAGTCCCTATTGCTTTCACTGGGTGAAAATAGATCTGGGCCATGAAATCTCAAATTTGAGCTTTTCCCTGTTTTCACATTGTATGGGTGAGAGATTCAGAGTCCACAGGTCAGATGTAGCTTACCACTGACTTTCAGATAGTCCCAGTATCAATATTGTAAAATTAAACCCCAATAATTTCTTGGGTTTTATTGAGAAACACTCAATCTGTTACATGGTTTGCACCTCAGGTATCTGAAAGGACCGTATGGACTTCAGTAAGAAACAATCTGCTGTTCTTATCAAATAATCAGATCCCCATCATTACTAAATAATCACACCAAATCAAAATTTAGTTTCCAAGTCCTAGAAACCCCCCCAGACTCCAAAAGTCCAGTGCTGCTCTCATTCCAGCACCAAATTATCCTAGCCCAAACAGTGATGCTACCCCACTACCAAAAGCAGCAGCCAAGAAGCTGGTTGATGGAGTTAATGAACTTGCATTTGAGCAAGTAACTGCTTGGACATCTTCTGCTGCTTCTGAACCAGGTCCCTCTTCTGTCAACGTGTACTGGGCCATCCCTGGAGGGGGTTTGCTCTCTGAAACACCCCATGAAGTCATGTCCCATCAGCCTTTTACTTTGGAGCCCTGGGGCGCCAGTCTTTCTTCCTTCGAGCGCTGAGAGGGACATTAATTCAGTGAGTCACCCTAGGAAATTTATGCCATCCTAAGCTTCAAAATGAGAGGTTAATTTATGCAAAAGGAAGAAATAAGTATGTGAGAGATGACAGGAAAACCGAGCCTTTCCTTCACAAAGTGATGCTGGGTCAGAAGGGAAACTCCTGGCATTATGTGCTGGGAACTGTATGGCAACAGAAGGCACAACTCACTGCTGCCTCCCTGATCTTCCCTGAGGATTTTGGAGGTGTCAGACCCCCTCAGAAACATCCCAGAACACCCTCTCTTCTCCCACCCATTGTTAAAATTCCCATTCTTCTTCTAGCTGAATAAGCCCCCTGCCTTGGTACTTGCACATAAAACCACACATAAGCCCCATGGCTCCTACACAGCTTTGCTCTTATTTAAGAAGGTTGACCTTAGACTCCACCTTGATGTAAAATGTACTGTGAAAGGGCAAAACATTCCTGTTTTCCTCTTTTCCTACCTGCTTTTCCAGCTGTGAAATTATAACGGAATTTTCAAAATATGTAAAAAAAATCTTTTTACTCTCAGCGTAAATCTAAAAATCTGAAAAAACTTTGGTTTAATTCTCACATTGAAAAAATGCAAAGCTATAAAAATTTAATTATTTTTAATTTTATAATGAAACTGAAAAGTTTAGCATGGCAAAAATAACACAGGTAGAAGAATTAAACTATAGGGAAAAAAAAGCCTTCAACATTCGAAATTCTTATGTATAAGGGTGATACAAGAGTGAGAGCAGCTGACATACAATGTATCCTAAATAGCCTTTTATGAGGGAGGCTACTTTAACCAGCCCTTAGATATGTGCACCCAACGAGAGAAAACCAAGAAACACCAAATGGAGATCTGACAAAAGCATTATGTAGATGAGTATACAGCTGGTTTCAAGAAAATTGCTAGAAAAATATATTTGATTGCTACAGGTACTGCTCAAACTTCTCACAATTTCCAATCACCTTACAAAGAGTTCAAAAGAAAATACTGAAGTGTCCAACTCATAATCATGGTCAGACTTCTCACAAAACAGACACTTCATATTCATGTACTCCACCACTGACACACAAGTACAGTTCACAGCCAGAAGTTAAAGCCTAGGAATCTTAACAAATATACATGAAAGAAAATCAGCACATTCAAAATCAAAGAGGAAAAAATGCTCTCTAGGCCTTCTGGAGACTCTACATTCCAGTTCTGTCAAGAAAATGGAGGTTCACAGTTAAACTTGTTGAAAATGAATACTGAATTCAATGTCTAGTAAAAAAAAAGGAGGCGGTGTTTTCTTGAAAAAAAAAAACAAAAAGAAAAGAAAAAAAATCTTTGTTCTCTCAGAGCAAACTTTAGATAAAGGAAAAAATAATAGAAACCACCCCTGCAGGTAGGTGGGACTGAAAAGGGCTTTAGGGTATGAACAGTGTTGTCATTCCAAGAGCCACACCAGTATTAGCAGAATTTAAAACTTTTTTTCTGCCCAGAGAAGACTCAAAGACAGCTTCAGATATAGAGGAAGCTGTGACTGTACAGAGGATAGATTTTGTGTTTCAGGTGTTGGTGTTGATAAGAAAGGCAGATGCTGTAAACAGAAGCACAGACCACGAGACCTCGGGGCCTGACCGCTGCAGGGCGAGCTGCTACACACCCCATGCATTATCAATAGGAAATTCTCTGAATCTCATTTCCGAGGCCTTTCTCACAGAAAGTCATTAAGCTCTAATTAATGGCTCTGTGAGGTGGAGGGATCCGCTTTGACGTCCATTAGGATGGAGGCTCAAATGTCAGGCCAGCAATGGCATGAGGCAGACTCTGGCGTTCTGCCACATGCAGGATTAGCATTGACGCATTCAGCATCCTTTGAAATCTTTAGCCCTGTAAGAAAATCTACAGGTTTCTCTCTGCCTGTGTGATGGATAACATCTCTAAGTGATCTGCTGGTCCATTACCAACCACCACCTCTCCACTCCAAGTGAGGAGGAAGAAACAATTTAATGTGGCTCAGTTGCACAGTCCATCTCCAAAACAAAGTTAAAAACAGCCATGACCTGGACCCTGGAGATGTCACACAGGCCTGGAAAGATCAAGACCTTTACAGGAAGCACTCCACACAGTTTGGGAGATGGATAAGGCTGTAAAAGAGGAGGAGAGGGGGCAGAAATGGCCTAAGGAGATGCAACTGAAGTGCTGCACTGTCAGCAGGGGCCAATGGTGGGAAGTTAGGAAGCACCAGGCTGCAAGCATAGAGGGACCACAACTCCTACCCCGGCTGGAGTAAGTATTTCAAAGGCACTAGCTAGAAATCATCAACTTGATGTTTATTTTTACATTTCAATCTGCCAGACTGTCAGATGTCACTGTTAGGCAAGGTACTAAGCCACAGAACAGCATGTTGACCCTCTCCCACATCAATCAGTCTCTCACTTCCTAGCTGCCTCAGCTGTTTGTCCTTGGCCTCTCACTGCCATGATCCTTCCTTCTTCCTAATTTGAAAAATCTAATTACCAAGTCACTCGTTTGCAATGAGAAAGTCCATTAAGAACTGTATATTGGACTAACCTAGGTAAAAGATACAAAGCTACTCTCTGGAGTAGCAATGAAGTGGTGGTGTTAAATGTATTTTCCCCTGCAACTGAGATAAATCACTAAAAGTCGTTCATAATAACTTTTGTAACTCTGTCCAACCATGTTTTACTCCTGGGTCTGCCTTCCCCCTTCTCCTGCCTGTAAAAACATAGGTTTAGTGAATAAAGTAGTACATCCAAGTCCTGGTGAGAAAGGAAAGAAAGATGCTGAAACCTCTTGCTGAGGATCTGGCTGGATTGTCATTAACTAAACATCAGAGGAAGTTCTGGCCAGGCATCCTGAGGGTGTGATAAAATAAAAACCAGCCCTTATGAAAGTTAAAATACATGACTTTTTCTCTCTCTCCCTTCAAGGACCTCAAAGGACTTCCCAAAACCAAACACAACACAATTCTGAAATACCATGGAAATGGATAGCAATGGTGTTTGTCATGGAATCTTTCTTTGTCCTTTTGTTTTCTCACCTGTCAAATGTACATTACAGTATCTACCCTGTGCTTAAAAGGACAGCCATAAACTAACAGCATCTTTATTCAAATGTGAGGAGCTACTAAAAAAAAAAATGCCTACAGCAACAAGTATAACTATCAGCTGCTTCTTAACTAGTTTCTTCCTTGGAGAAACTGATCACCCAACTTGCGTATTCATGATACAAAATTTGAAAAAATTGAAGGACCCATCGGCAGCAGGAAAAAAAAAATCCAGAACATTTCCTTTCTACCATCAGGGAAAAGTATCAGAATAACTGCACAGACATTCTAAAATTCAGCACAGCCAGTCAGACAGCTTCTTTTGGTCCATTTTTTCAGCATAGTACTTAACAACTGCAGAATCAGCTAAGTGCACTACCAAGTTAAACACCAGTGAAGTATACAGTGGTACAGACCTAGCAAGCAAGAAAAAAGAAAAATATCATAAAAATAAGATGACACTTTCCCCAGTGTTCATATTCTCTGCAGCTTCACAGGCTTCTTCCTTGCAATCGGAGACCCTCACACCTTATGAAAGAGTTGTATCCCTGCAAAGAGAGCACTGCCAGCAGCCAAGATGAGCTATCACCCAGCTTCATTTTGTTTCAGTGATTTCTCCATTCTCCTGTCATTCACCACCACTGAAAATAAGCATAGGAGATTAGACTGGGACAGCAGTTCAATATAAGCAACTGGCCCTGAGATATGCATATGCAAAGATGAAGCTGTGCCAAGCTGGTTAAGCAAAGAGATGCTGGCTGGGAAAAGGGCTGTGAGGAGCAGGCAGAGGGATCACCACTGAGCTTGGAGCAAGCAAAGCAGCCAGAGCAAGACCCAGTGCCAATACTGACACCAATCAGCACAGGGGTGTAAAGTTTAACCTGGCAGAAAGTAGAGCAGTTTTGCAAACTCAGCTTTTGGTAACTACTGTTATAGCCATAGGAGAGAGGCAACCAAGAAGTGAGAGATTCAGTGAGATGGGCACTGTTTTAAAAGGCCAAGATGGAGCTGTGACCAGGGTGACAGCAATGGGTAAATACCAACCCACCCCACCACATCTGTCACCTGACAACACAAAAACCACCAAACCAAGCTATGAAAATATTTGCATGTGGTCCAAGGAGGAAAGACAACGATAAACCCAGACCAAACTGCTTTAGAATTGTTCTTTACAAATAGAAGTAGACAAGCTTGACATAAAATATCACACAAAATTCAAGCTAAGGGTACAGAAAGGCCCCACAGAATTTAGCTTTGCACGGTAGAAGGGAAAGCCTCAGAGCCAGAAGCAGAATGGAGTTACACCCCAGTTCAGACACTTTTTTTTTTTCCTGCATGTTTCTTATTTTTTTTAATTACTTCCTTTCCTCATTGCTCTTCTTCATACTCATGCCTGAAAGCAGAAGCAGAACGAGAGTGATAAATTTAGCTTTGGAAAAGTTTTCACGTTGCTTTGTGATCAAAAATAGAAGCAGAGAAGTACAAAAAAGTATAATCCAGATGGATTTTTTTAAAAATATATTTGCTGTTAGTTTGAGAAGCCACCAGCTTGTGCTCCTGTGTGCATATTGACATGTGGTGCTGGAAAGCAGAGAAGTAATCAATAGCAGAGACACAAAGCCAGGAAGAACCCAAGAAATAAAATCATATTAGAAAGAATCAACTTAAAACACCATAGCTAAACGAACAAGACAGGCAGGCAATGGGAGGCATGGAAACAGCTTCACAAAGCAGATGCAGTGGGTTTACATGACATGCCAGAGACTGCACAGCCAGCAGCAAGGCTGAGAACTCAGGTATCTGCACCAGTCCAAGAATTTGGGTAGCACAGCACCTAACCATTCAGCTACCTTTCCCATAGAAACTTGGTTTCAAACTTAAAAGGACAAACTCAAGAGGAGCTGTGTTGGGAACCAGCACTCTCAAGTTGGTCCTGTTACACAGGAGCAGTGTTACAACAACATTTCACCTCTAGCAGGCATGAAAAGAAGGAAAAAACCCTCACCAAACTCTTATTTTAGCTGAGTTCCAATCAGTCATTTACAATGCATGCCATGACCTAGTCTTTTGGACACATCTTGTATTTTGCTTACTACTGCAAGGCAGCAGTGCAAGCATGAGACTGGGTTAAACTGGAGGCTGCAGCATATGTTCTGTATAGGATGGGCAGATTATGAGCTGGTTTCAAAAGCAATTCCAAGGATTCTGCTACATGGGAAAACTGAACTAGCTGTAAGATAGCAAAAGGCTTTAATTAATCCAGCTAATTAGTCGTGGTGATAAGGACAACAGTCCTCAACTTGCTACCATACCTCCTGACTCATGATACCTTTCCCCACAACAGATCCCAGTGTCTGCAGCATCACCCTCCCTGGAGTTCACAGGGCAGCTGCTGAGGCCACCAGTTTACCACAGCCCAACAGCAGCAATGATAAATGGGAGACAGACACTCTGCAAACTTACTGTCAGGATGCCAATGGCCTTTTTGGCCACCTGGGCACATCACTGACTCATATTCAGCCTCTGTCAACCATTATCCCCAGGTCTCTTTCCACTGGGAACCTCCCAGCACTAAGATAGAGTATTACTGGTTTAAGCAGCTCCATGAAATTTTCACAAATGTTTCAAGTTTCCCTAGCTATAAGATAAGCATGAAGATCATCTCATCCCACATTTTGTGCCGTCTCTTGACCTTCAAGCTACTCATGCATTGTCTTCCTGACTCATGACAATGTATTGTGCCAGTACCTGCTATAAATTTAATCTCTGTATTTATGTTTGAATGGGAGACACTTAGCTGTCCACCAACACAACACTCCACATGCTCCTGTTTAAGGTTTACCTTCAAGTCATTAAATGGAAAAAGCTGGTAGTAAAGTAAAATTATTTTTCATGTAGCTGTCATAGTTGACACTGCCCAACCTGCAGCAGACATGCCCTAGTGAATGCCATCATATTTATTACAACTGCATGTTAGTGTTCCCTCTCCACTAGCAAAGGTAAAATCCTTCAAACAACAATGAATTAATTTGAACCTGCCCACTTTTATGCAAATACTATATACAGATTTTTCCTATGATGTGCTAAAATGTTTGTTATGATTTTCTAATGGAACTGGTTACATGTTTGAAAATATATCAGTTTAGCATACAGCACAAGGAGATAAACATTTGGCATTGATTTATCTGTCTTATGCAAGACCAGTCTTTTCAGAAGCTGGTATTTATTTGGCCATAGAAACTCACAGATCTTCTTCCTCACAATTTGGCAGCAAGAGCTTTGATATTATCTTGGTCCATCCCAACTAGATTCAAAGAATAACTGCAAGACTTAAAGAGACTGAAAGAGATTTCTGAGTCAACTAGTCCAGGCTGCTTCAAAGCAGAAATAACTCTGATTAAATAAGATTGCTCAGGATCTTGGCCAAATTATTTGAAAACAACAGACACAAGAGAGCCTCCAGTGAGGAACAGCATGAAATCAAAGGGGAAACTACACTACAGGACAAGACAGATACTTCAGTGTTTTACACATTCATTCCTACACCCTCATTCCCTTTTACATCCCTATCTAGCATAGATTCATTGAAGAATTTTTACTTGAACCATGCCTTCATGAGGCCGGACCACAGAAACAGAATGGTTTGTGTTGGAAGGGAGTTAAAGATCATCTAGATCCAACCCCCCTGCATGGCCAGGGACACCTCCCACTAGACCCAGCGTGTTCAAAGACCCCTCCAACCTGCCCTCGAACACTTCCAGGGATGGGGCTCCACAGCTTCTCTGAACAACCTCTTCCAGTGACTGATCATCTTTGTGGCTCTCCTCTGGACTCACTCCAAGAGCTCTGTGCCCTTCTTATGTTGGAGGCTCCATAACTGGACACAGTACTAGGGGTGGGGGGCTCAAGAGAGCAGGACAGAGGGGAAGAATCACCACCCTGACCTGCTGGCCACACTGCTTTTGATGCAGCCCAGGATACAGTTGGCTTTCTGGGCTGCAAGCACACACTGCCAGCTCACGTTGAGTTTCTTGTCAACTACCACCCCCAAGCCCTTCTGCTCAAGGCTGTTCTCAATCACCTAGCCTGGATTTGTGCTTGGGATTGCCACAGCCTACGTGTGGGATCTTGCACTTGGCCTTGTTGAGCTTCTTGCAGTATGACAGTCCACCTCTCAAGCCTGCCAAGGTCCCTCTGAGTGGTTTCCCTTCCCTCCAGCATGTCAAACTTTACAACTCCCTGAAAGGAGGCTGGAGCCAGGGGGGGGTTGGGCTCTTTTCCCAGGCAACTATCAGCAAGACAAGAGGGCATGGTCTCAAGTTGTGCCAGGGGAGGTTTAGGTTGGATATTAGAAAGAATTTCTTTACGGAGAGGGTGATCAGACATTGGAATGGGCTGCCCAGGGAAGTAGTGGATTCTCCGTCCCTGGAGATATTTAAAAAGAGCCTGGATGTGGCACTCAGTGCCATGGGCTGGGAACCGCAGTGGTAGTGGATCAAGGGTTGGACTTGATGATCTCTGAGGTCCCTTCCAGCCCAGCCCATTCTATGATTCTATGATTCTATGAAATCATGACAGAGCTTGGGGACATCACCAAATTTGCTGAGGGTGCACTCATTTCCAGGGTCTGTGTCACTGACAAAATTGTTAAACAGCACCAATCCCAACACTGATCCCTGAGGGATGCCACCTGTGACTGCTCTCCATTTGGACATTGAGCCATTGACCACAACACTCCGAGCCAGTTCCTTATCCACTGAGAAGTCCATTCATTGAATCCCTGTTGTTCTGGTTTAGATACCAGAATGTCATACAGGACAGTGTCAAATGCTTTGCACAAGTCCAGGTAGATGACATCAGTTGCTCTCCCTTTCTCTACCAACACTGTGACCCCACTGTAAAACTGCCTGACAAATTCGGTGGCCTGTTTGTCCTCAGTGAAGCCATGCTTGTTGTCACCAATCACCTCTTTATTTTTCTCTGTGCCTTAGCAGCGACTTTAGGAGGATTTACTCCAGGATCTTTCCGGGCACAGAGGTGAGACTGATTGGCCTGTAGTTTCCCAGATCTTCCTTATTTCCCTTTTTGAATACGGGGGTTATGTTTCCCCTTTTCCAGTCAGTAGGAACTTCACCAGCGTTGGTATGCGAAAACAGGCAGATGTTCATCTCACTGATACTTAAAAAACCTCAGATTTTGTAACTTCCTGAGGTAGCTCTTCTGCTCTTCCTAACGTAGAAACAGCTTTCCCTTAAAATATAATACAAATCTCTTCTTGCAAATATGACTCATCACCTTTTTACCTTGTTAGATGCTGAGAATATCTGATCAGTATCTTCAGTGAAAATACCTGGCCTATATTAATATACTTTAAATCATATTCTTCTCTTTTCCACTCAAGTCCCTTTTATATTTCTTCAAAGGTTATATTTTCGAGAAGTTCAATTTCTCTCCCATTTGTCTGTCACCCTCAAAACATTATGTCAAAACTGAATGCTTTTGTGTTTGACTTTTTCCTTTTCTAACCACTTATCTTTACTGAATTCCAAATTATTGGATTTTACATAATTTCTTCAATTTACCAAGATCATTATGAATTCTAGTTTTTCTCCAGAAGGCTGACAGTCCTTTCTGACTTGGTATTATCTGCTTATCCTCTCATTGTCAAAATAACACATGAAAATATTCAATAGTATTGAACCCTGGGCACATTTCTGCTGACCACTCTTGAATGTTCTTTCACCCTGACAAAGAACTATTTATAGATTACTCAGCCTAGTTTTTCCACTGGTTGTGCCAGTCTTCTGTGGATTTTGCTTCCTGAGTTTGTGTACCAGAGAGCCATCCAGCACTGTGCCAAGGCACATCACAGCTGCCACATCTAATTCTCCATTAGGGGGACAACAAGAACCCAGCTGGCTCAAGCTTTGATAATAATTAAGATATAACAATTTGAATATCATGTTTAGAAGATGATCAGAAATGTTTATTCACACAGGTACACAGGGGTTCAGCTGCTCAGTATGATAGACTGCAAAATTTCTGCCAGAATTTTGGGCTGTGCCTAGCACAGAGAAGTCCTGGATCAATCATTTGCCTCTCTCTATGCTGGACACTTGAGAGGTGTTGGGGAACCTCTGTGTTGTGTCCCACATGCTCCAATTTGTTGGAAGCAGGCAAAGCCTAGCTTCCCATCCCTTCCCACTTCAAAACCTGGGAATTCAGAATTGAGTGCCCACGAAGCATGTTTAGTTGGCAAAATTATGAAGAGACTTTGTTATTTGTGAGAGGTTTGTTTTCCTTAAAGAAATTCTACTGTGTTTCTTATGTCTTCTGACTTCCCCTCTCCAACCTGATATGCAAGTCTGTTACTATTCCCACACATCCAAAACCATGGGTTTGGTCCTTACTGCTATGGCTGCTTTCTCATTTTCCTTCTCCTGTTGCTCTCCCTTTATGTCTTCGTGGAATATCTCCTGCCTATGCTGCCTCAGTCCCTTATTCTGTCCTGCACAGCACCTTCCTACTCCAAACTGCACCAAAAATCTTGTCCCCAGCACACCAGCTCATTTCCAGTGCCATCCAGTTCCCTCTTTTCCCAGTGACCATCAGAACTGTGTGAGAATCACAACACTGTCTGTAGCTTTGGCACTTCAATGATAAGCATCAATTCAGAATATTTGATGCATCCTGATGGGGAGGTGGACCAAAAGATGGTGTTATTCAAATTCTTAAGTTCTCAAATGTGTCCCATCTCTCTTCAGAGTAGCCACAGTGACTCCCACACACTAACTGCAAGTGTATACTTTGCAATCTCAAGTTTAATTCTTTAGGGGTATAGAACAGCAAGGCAAAAAAATACAGAGTTAAAAAGAAAAATTTCTTATTCAGTTACCATTTGCTTAAGGGACAAAGGAAGTATAACAGAGTGAAAATTAGTGATTTCACAGCAGTTGACCCTCCTGGAGAGTTTCTCTGTTCAGACAAGCAAAAGAACCTTTACTTATCAGTCCCCTGCTAAGTAGTCCTCAGCCATTTCACAGCAAAAGCTGAGGGAAAGGTAGAACAGTTTCTGCCCCAGGTAACCACAGTCCCTGCAGGAATCCCTGAGGCCCTTTCCCTGATATGCTACTTTTTCCATAAGTGGAGACAGCCTATTATTTAGGATGGCCCAGTTTTAGTGAGAGAATATCAAAATCTACCACATCTGCTGGATGTTACAGCTACTGTCTTGGAGGTAGAGCCCAACACAAAGAAATAACAACAAAAAAAAAAAAAAAAGAAGGAAAAGGAACCCTGTATTTAAATTAAGTCAGATAGTCAACATGCACACAGCAAATAGAGCCCAACATCATGCACAAGTAACCAGATAGCAGAAGTAAACAGATACAGGTGGGTTGCCAAGCCAGTGCAAGCTGATACAGGTGCTCTTATGTCAGTCAATATCTGCCATACAAGTGTAATTTTGACAAAGATTCATGGCACTCTACAAGGAGAAGAAGCTAAAACCAAAGATATTTAGTAGGGTAGCAAACAAGAGTTGCCCAAATACTCCCACCAAAAAAACCCCAAACAAACCAACAAAAAAACTTTCTCTGTGGGACATACATTTCCTCATGGAATAACCTTAAAATCATAGCCTTAAATCTCACTTTCACATATACATTTCTATTCACCCACTTCACAGTCATGTGAGGCACCAAGTACAGCTAAATGAAACTTCAGTGATTCCTAATACAAGACACAAGATCAACCTTTCTGGTCTCTTTCAGATTCTGCCTGTTTTTTGCTTCAAAATCTTATGTGTGTAGTTACTTGCAAGTAAATTATGGTGCAAAATCCTAAAATAGGATTGCATTGAAAATTTGGTCTAGGGCTCTCCAGAGATGGCTTCAATTTAAGTAAACATTCATATGTACTTTACACATGTCCTGAAAAAATGTCAAATATTTTAAACATATCAAATAATATTAGCAGTTACACACCCTCAATATCTGCTTTATCTGTGCTATTTTCCATTGCAATTTCACAAATAAAGCCATAACCTGACTTTTTTGTAAAGCAAACTGTCAAATTTAAAATGGTGGGTAATTTGATTTGTAACAAAATACAAAGCCAGCCAACCCAGTCCTGGGTTCAGATTTCTCTGTAAATATTTCATGTGTCTGGCTATAGCTTAAATTGTGATGTGAGGACAGTCACACAGCATCACCCCTTCATTGTCACCTGCACAAGTTCCCTGGGTGCAGCTGGTGGGTGAACTGCATGCCTGGCCTTTGTATCTCATACTTGGTTTCTATGGAAACTGCTATAAAACCATGTATTCTACATTAAAATGTAATTGTTCCCTCTGAAACTGATGTTCTGGTGCATTTCAAAACAGGAGAGAAAAAGCAGAAAATACAAGGGGACGGCTTTACATTCAGGCCATGATGTATTTGAATATCTTTTAAACCTTAAGTATTGTAAAAAATAGTGATGGCATACTTTTGAAAGAAATAAAAGCTCTAAAATAATAAAATGCTTAAGCTACCTATCTCTCAACTGACAATCATCATCCTAGGATATACTTTAGGAAATTATTTGTCAATGCTGTAGTGACCAATCCTTGGAAGAGCAAGTTGTGGAGTTCATGTATTCACACCCTTGGCTAAATCCTTAAGTACTAAAGAACAGACAGGAAACAAGACTATAACTGCTGTCAATGCACAAAGTAATGTAAACTTTAAAATCATACTCCTAACATTTACATAGAGACCAAACCCAAACACTAATCCTGAACCACCAGTATCCTTTACTAAAAATATGGTTTTAAATGCAGGGGTGGGAAAGGCTCTCAGTATAAAAATGTTAGGACATTTAAATGCTTAGCAAACACATCAGACTGAATAAAGCAGCACATATGGATGCCAGTGAACAGAGCTACCCTATTTCTCACAAAAAGCATTGTCACACATTCCTGTCCTGATCCATCCAAACCTTTTCTGAAACCACCTCGCTCTCCAAGCATTGCACTGCCACATGCAAGAGCTTCCTCCATCCTGACTTTTCCCAAACTCCTTTCCTTAAACCTCCATTCACCCACTTCTCTCTCTCCACTCCCTTTCCAAGCCTCCACCTTCTTAGTTCCCACCCAGAGATCCCTCCTTCCTTTTACCTACTCAGACTTTCCAACCCACCTAAGCAGATGCTTCTCAAAATTGTCTCACATCTCAGTACTTCTCTGCCCCTGTCCCTTGTCAGCTTTTCCTCTTTTCACTCTGCATGGACAAGATTGCTGCCATCACTTCAGACCTAACCCTCTCCTTCAGACAGACTCCTACCTCTCACTGGCAGTCAATGTTTTTTTTCTCTGGCTACAGCAGACAGCCAAGCTCTTCCCACTCCTGGCTCTCCTGCAGGCTTCCTACCTGGAAAAAGTTTCACTTTTCCATATGGATTGTACTCCTTGAAACTCCACCACCATCACCTGAACTCCACAAAAGGCAGGAAAGCCAGAATTAATGGCTAGATATAGGAAATACTAAAAACATGCTTTATAAAGTTTTGCTACATACATAAATAACAAACCATGAATTCAATAAAGGAAGGAAAGAAAGAAGCCTCCAACCTGGCTTGAGATGGGAGGGGAGCAAACCATTCCCCAAGGGGAAGACATTCACAGATTTTAAGGTTTCTGCTGATTTCAGACCCAGTGTGACATTCCCACTCTTCATAAACTCATGTGAAAATATTTCCACTCAGCCTAAGGAAGCTTGCTATGCTTCCCTTTCCCCCTCCATCTTCAGCTGCCTTGGATGGGAACTAATGAGATAAGCAGCCCCATTTCCTATGCAGCTTGCAGAGGAAACCCTAAGCACCTAAAGCAATTGCATACATTTGAATGGCTTAGAGACACCTGAGAGGAGTGTATTTCTATAGATTGTGCTTGTATAGGTGTGTCCCAGGGACCCAAACACTAGCTTGGATTTGTATTGGGATGCAGGGGGAGGAACCCTCTGCATTCTCTCCACTTTGTTTTGCTGCTTCCATTTGCCCTCCCAAAGCCTCCTCTCTAAATTTCCACAAGACATGGCATGATACTGCCATAGGACTTCCCCCAAGCACACATTTTAAACACAGGATGCTTAAGTTCAGGGTTTGTGTCCAGTCAGCTACACATTTGGTGAAATAAGGGGATTTAATTTCTGCAAGCACTAAATAATGTAAACTTTGCCTGTTCCTAGGAGGCAGAGTCAGGGCAGGAAGGTGGGTGAAGCTTTTTGAAACTGCTAGGAAGTAAGCAGGGAAGAGCAAGAGAATTTTTACTTGTTTTTTCTTTAAATCTTTGCAGCTTCAGAGAGGCTCCTCAGGATATTACTTCATCAACGTGACTGTGTTTGTTTGAAAACTCTCTGTGAGAGATAATTGTTTCCGCAGCCTGATAAAGGCAATGTAAATTAATCAGACATATCACTACTTAATCCTTAATAGATGCTGGTGCAGAGTAATGAGAAAAAACCCAAACCTCTTAAATCACTCTACTCGTGACACAAGATCACAGAAGTGCCCCATACTGCAGCTAATTAGATATGGCACTGGATCAGTGCTAATGAATTTAATTTCTTCCTTCTCTCAAATGAAGAGAAAAAAGTGGGCAGATTGGGGGAGGGAGGCAAGATGCAATTCCAGCTCCTATTTATTACTGTGATGTATTCCCCTAACCCCAGGATAAATGTATTTTTATTTCTTACTTATGATACTTCTCAGCAATCTCTTTAAACTCTTCCAAATTCTTCAGGCAATGGGGGATGCAGGGGGCACTGGTGTTAAAAGTTCAACTTGAGGACATTGCAATTGAGCCAATGTCTATTTCAAACCCAAAATCAAATGTGTCCACAGAGAAGCACGTGTGGGGTTTGAAGAGACACAAGGTCCTTTAGGATATTCATCTACTAAGGTACTAAAACAATTTGTACTCATTACACTGGCAAGTCTAGCTGGAATTCTGACAGGAAACCTTCTAAATATGACCAAGAAGCTGCTAAGATTTCTTTACTTAAAGAGTGGTCAAGCATTGGAACAGGGGAAGTGGTGGAGTCACCATCCCTGAAGTGTTCAAAAAACACTTCCACATGGCACTTCAGGACATGGCTCAGTTGGCCATGGCATTGGTGGGCTGATGGTTGGACTTGATGACTTTTTGAGGACTTTTCCAGCCTTAATGATTCAGCTGCTGTGCAAATAGTCATTAATGAACCATATAAATGGGGTACATTCAATAACAGAATACAGAAGTGAATTCTAAACCCCCACCCCATATTATACATACAAATTACACTGTTCATTCAGATGGATGACACCATGCCAAAAGTAGATAGCTAATCTTGAGTCACAGGCAGACTAAAAGCTTCCTCATAATTAATTGAGGAGTTTCTTTTAAGCCAGACTTCACACTCTTCAGTGTGTTCTTATAATTTACACACATCCCTTTTTACTTAATAACTGGGAGATGAAAAAGCTGCTGCCAGGAGAGGTATTTGGAGCCTGTCAAAAGGCCTGTCATTGGGATTTGCTTTTCCTAGTTGGTGTCCACCCTGATCCCATGTCTATTGGGATCTACATCTGAATTCCAGATGAGCAATAGCAGCATTCCACCTTCTGGAATTCCACCTTCTACAGTTGGAGCTGTAGAAGAAAAGCCCCTAAGAAACGTTTGTACCAGAGCCATGTCTGAGAAACAGTCAAACCTGGAGCAAAATTGAAACAGAGGAAGCAGATAAAACTGAAATTCTTTAAGATTCTGAGGTTACTTGGACACTACTGAGAACCTTTCCTAATATATGTTCCCCTTCTTCTCTTCCTTTATTGCCCAGTGCTGACCTGTCCTGCTAGTGATGATGCTTTCAAAGGCATAGGTACATATTAATCCCTTCCTCCATTCTTCATCAGGGATATCTCAGTTCAAAATTATGAAGAGAACTGACATCTCGGAGCCTCATGTGTATAAATGCCAGGAAACCCTGTTTTCCCCAGTGCACAGGGCAAGGCTTTCAGAGACACACACACATGCCTTCAGATCAGGCTGCAGAGGAAAACATAAGGTTTACATTGAGGCAATCTTCATTTTCACTCCCTTCCATCACCATCAATTTGGAACAAGTTTTTTTTGTTGTTGTTTTATTTTCCCTCTTTGTAGCACAAATGGGTCAATGAACTTCACAGCTTGAAACCTTGGCAGAACCATCTGTTCTTCATTAAAAGCCATTAATGACAATTATAATAGCACTAATTAGGCTGCTTGCAAACATCCACACGCTTCAGCAGCTCCAGAGCTACAGGCAATCAGAGGTCCAAATTGAACCAGATGCTGTATGGTATTGATGGGTACTAACACCCCACCCCACCCCCTGCCTTGTCCCAAAGTACAGACACATGCAAACAACATCCAGTTGGCACATGCATCAGGTGCTTCTTACACACAACAGTCTGGGGCTTTGGTCTTTGCTTCCATTGTTGCATCTTTGAGACCCCAGATAAGCAGAAAATTTCTGGACCTTTGACCATTGCAGTGCAGATGCTTTGGGCCTCCTATGTACAAGTTCATAATTCAAAAAAAAAACCAATGAATAATAGGGATTATTTCTGTGCACATTTTACTCTCATAAATTCCCACTATTTTTCTGTGCACATTTCTCCCAAAGCAGTATCTTTCTTTACTATTTCTCACCATCTTTTTCTTACAAGCTAATATAAAGCTACTCTTTTTATTTTATTGTCATTATTTTTGTAGGGTAGCAACAACAACATGCTTTCTAATTTTCAGCTTTCCTAAACTCATCCTCCCTGTCCTTCAGTCTCCCTGACTCTTTTCTGAGCTCTACTCAAAAGATCATATCTCCCATCTCAAATATTACACTGCACTTGGCATTGCACTTCTCTCTGCTCATTCAGAGGGTAAAGTTCAGGGCTGTTTTGCCATGGGATGTCACTTGGATGTCAGCTCCAAATTAAATAGAATCACAGAATCATAGAATCATAGAATGGGCTGGGTTGGAAGGGACCTCAGAGATCATCAAGTCCAACCCTTGATCCACTCCCGCTGCGGTTCCCAGCCCATGGCACTGAGTGCCACATCCAGGCTCTTTTTAAATATCTCCAGGGATGGAGAATCCACTACTTCCCTGGGCAGCCCATTCCAATGGCTGATCACCCTCTCCGTGAAGAAATTCTTTCTAATATCCAACCTAAACCTCCCCTGGCACAACTTGAGACCATGCCCTCTTGTCTTGCTGATAGTTGCCTGGGAAAAAATCAGAGGTCCACATTGAACCAGATGCTGTATGGTATTGATGAGTACTAGCACACCACCCCACCCCCTGCCTTGTCCCAAAGTACAGACACATGCAAACAACATCCAGTTGGACAACTGCATCAGGTGCTTCTTACACACAACAGTCTGGGGCTTTGGTCTGTGCTTCCATTGTCTTTCCACTATATATTTTCTTTTTGTTGTGTGTTAAGAGTGATGGGGGATACAGCACCCCAGCATGTAAGCGTGTCCCTTAAAGCAGCTTGGAACTACATCTGGCTTTGCACAAAGTGAAGACAGTGGTTCTGTTTCCACAATTCCAGTAAGAAAAGCAGCTGATGGTGCATCTCAGTGTGTTACAGACACCTCTCCCCTAGTCAGGGTCTCATCACCATCTGCCATTTTCTGTTCTCTTATAAGTAGAAGCCGAGTGTGCATGCAGGCCTTGAAGAAACACATCATTGTGTTACACCAGGAAACTTCTCCCAGCAAATGGTACTGACTTGCTGCTTCCTCCAAACCTGACTTTTGTGAGTCACTTTGTTATTCCCTGCCTTGGTTTCCTAGTCTCCTAAAGCAGAGACTGTACTACTGCACGGGCATCAGTCAGAGCTTCACCAGAAAGGAAAGCCCTATGAAATCCTTGATGGGAACATCTACAACTTGGAGCTATACTATTAAGTGTTTCTTTTCCATACAACATCTAGATCACAATAATCAAACTACCAAGACCCCCCCAAAAGACTGATCTGTAGAAACACCATCCCTTGCAGCAAGGCCTGCTGGATCAGCTGAACTTACATGTGGAAAAGTAGAAATCCAGGTCTGCCTCTGGTCTCAGTTTCCTCTGTGATCACAGCCAGGTCTCTTCCCTGCTTCGGGAGTAAACATCTGAAAAAGAGAGGTCTCCTTTGTAAAGTGCTTTGAAATTTCACACTTTTTTTTTTTTTTTAAATTTCAATTTATTTTTTTTTTAATATTCAAGCTGATATTTTATAGGAGTCTACTAGCAGTACTCCTCGGCAGTATATCCAAGCACACTTTTCTAACAGACATACAGTGTTGTTCATGTATGTATATATAAAGTATAATGCTCAGGTGTGCATAGTAGGGAATGAGGAACACAATATTGCACCATGACCCTGCACTCAGTGCATTCTGAATCAACAGAGTTGCTAGGACCCTTCAGACAACAGGTACCATGGATGCAGAACTAGCAGAGAGAATAAGCCAGAGAAGTTCTGCTATGCAACTGGGGGGAAAACTGGTATTTTAAACTGTGCTAAGCCCAAGCAATAGACACCAGGTTTTAGGATAAATTAAAAATGTGGAACAATGAAGTGCCTTGATGAGGCTTTGAGCCAGAACTGAGAAAAAAAAGAGATCCACACCATCTCCTCTAGTATGTATTACTCTGAAGCAACAATTTCAGACTGACACCACTTTTTTTGCTAGTGTCAAAAACATGAGTAAGGTCCCAGCCATTATGGTCTGTTGAGAGCAAATCTGTTTATGTGCCAGCTATGAAGACAAGAAACGCCTAATTCCTTGGTTAGAAAGATCCCACACTTCTTGTATTATCACTCTCCTTACATTCTAGGGATTGTCAACTCACCTGAACCATCTTTCTCCAATAGAGATCACTTCCTTTGGCTTTTCCTGCTTAGTCTGTAGTCCCCCAGCCTCCAGACAGGAACTTATAAACACATTAACCCATTCCTACTCTTCTTCCTAGACCAGAATATTGTACCAGCTAGGCTCACAAAACTCTCTTTTCAATTTCAGGCAATTAATAACTTAATCAGAAGAGGTTTCTTCTCACAGTATCTGATAAGCAACATTAGAAAGCCATAAACCATCATCTAGCTGGTTTGCAGAAATATTGTGATAATTAGACACATCTCCTGTATAAAAGGCTGGTGGAAAAAAACCTAAGAAACCTACAGGACACACATTAGTGCAACTGTAAAAAAAGTAACAAGAACAATACACAGCTACATTCGGTTCTATAGAAAGTAAATTTTTCTTTTGTTTTTCCAGTTAAGTGGTTTTTCTGAACACAAAATGCAGCACAAACCACATGGGAACTCAGCATGCACTGACTGGTGGTGCTGGAGAGGAGTACAGTGTGAATTTTTCACACAATTGAGTAGAACATAGCTAGGATCATGCCTGCTTAAATGTGAAGTGATTTAGAAAGCTCAAATAAAACCAGTAGCTTAGTTTGAAAAATCTTCATGTTTTGACTTCCAGGCAACACCAAATATAAATACTTTGGAAAAACAAAACAAAACAAATTTTAGAAAAAAAATTAAAAATTAAAAATTTTTTTAAAATTTTTTTTTAGAAGGCAGGAACAGTATCACAGCATCTATGTTTTAACAGCCTGGCTTTCCCAAAATGTATCAGTGCCATCTATCTATTCCAGTGATAACTTTGTATGCCCTGTGCTTTTATGACTGACATCCATAAGCCTCCTGAACCAGTTTTCATCATACACCATTGCCCCCGTCCCCTCTCAGCCCTGTCCCAACCTGCAGCAATATTTCTTGATAGTCAGATGTTAATAAAGTGGTGTCCCTCTCAGAAGCAACCCATTACCCAAGGAAGTTGAAGGAGGTTATCAGGAAAGCAGCATTACTGCACAGTGACCTGTGAAGGTTATTACTCCGAGACAGGAGATGATGAGGACGGAGTACATGAGGGGGTGCCTGGAGCAGAGCAGAACCCTGTCACTATGCTGCCAACACCAGCTTTTACATGGTTTGCCTCCCTAAATTCCTTTTCTTCCCCAGAGGGTGAGGATGAAGCTACCTGCCCATCTCCAGGGGGTGCCTCCCAGCACAGGGCATCAGGGGATGAAAGGGCAGTGAGAGGTGAGGTGCTTGGGCAGAGAATCTGGCAGCACCTCCCTGCCAACATCCCTTATTGGAAAGGCAGGAAACATCTGTGTGCCAGCTCCCAAAGCAAAGAGAGCTCTGCAACCTTCCCACCAACCAGTGAGTGGTGGCTCCTTTGCAGTGGAAGGCAATGAAACCCCAGTTCTGTCCCTGGGGGCTGGGGTTCCAGTCAGTCAGGAGCCAGGGTGGCTGAATGAGGAGGCCCTGACATGCTGGTACCACTGAAGGCTGGTGAGGAGTACGTGGTTATTCTGGTCCAGAGAAGTTGTCACGGGGCAGGCTACACACAGATCATAGCCATGAACTCATCCCCAGGCCCTGTGGTTGAGAGCACACAGAGAAACACCCGGGGAATGGGGCTTCCATTCTCACAGGACAACTCAGGTATATGCCAGGGGAGTGCTGAGGAGGGAGCCTTTGATCTCACCACTGTCAGTTATTTGTGAATTTAGGGCTTTCAAACAACTTAACTTGTCAAAACACCTCAGCAAACTCAGACATGATGACTAATCGTGATGGTATAAAGAAAACGGACTTTTTTCCCCAATAAATTTATTACTCACAAAAAGATTCCATAGTATAACCCAGAGCTGGGTTTATCAGGTAGCTCCTTTCTCCTGTTCCCTTTCTCTTTTGCTTTGCCTAGAGCATAAGCACTTCAGAAAAAAAAAAACAAAAACAAACCACTTCTCAACCTTCTCCATAGTACTACATCCATCCACCACACTTAACCTGGAGGGCTCCTGATTCTGACAGGAGTCCTCCAGGCACCTCTCTAATTGAAGTCACTTTGCTAAACCACAGAAATTAAGTGGAAACAAAACAGCTCCCATTCATGTTAGAGAGGTTAGAACCAGCGGAAGGATCAGAAGGTGTTAAAATTTCTGTGGCAGAACGGACTCAGTGCACTTCTTACAATTCATAGAGTGTATGTTTTCAAAACAACACATATTCAAACTTCAAGTTTAACAGGAAAAGTAGGAAGTACCATGTAATCATGTCCCTTTTAAATGTACAGGAAAAGGACAACCCTGTGACACTGGCCAGAGTTTTCCTAAGATGAGGTGGCATTTGGGAATAGCTCACCCAGGGGTTTATCCCCATGGGGTACAGCTGGTAGATGTTGATCTCATTTTAGCTGTACTCTGGGACAACCCAAAATTCTGGTACCTGCATTAGCACAGCACTGAGCTTGAATTAATTATCCCAATTCTGGCTTTAATTCAGGTCTTGGTTGGCAGTACAAGGAACATGAATTTTTTAATTCCTCGTAGCAGGTTAGTAGAGACACAATTGCATTATACAAAACACGGATGTGGTATGATACTACTCTGCTGGTTCACATTTGATACTGCTGAGACCCAGCAGGATAAGAGGCATAGACTACTCAGTGGGGGATCACAGTTTCTGGCTAACAGAGACATAATTTATTCAGCCCAGAGCACAGGCAGCATGTACTCATTTTAGACTGCACCATGTACAGATATTCCCCAAAGTATCAAAATGCCTGTCCTGCTTGCATGGGAAAACTTTCCTCTTCCTGGCAGGACAATGTAATTATTACTAAAAAGTTTAATAAAACTAAGAAAGGAAGGCTCTTGGCAGGAGCAAGGATTGCAAATTCTAATCTGCTGCAATGGATTAATGCTGTCCTGAAAAACATGCTGGGCTGAGCTTTCAGCCCCTTTCCTCTTAAATATCTAGGACAGTGTTAAAAAATGCATGTGCCACCATGGCTGAGAAATGGGCAACTTCTTTCTATTCCTCTTCCATTTGCTGGGTAAACAGGCCAATAGCAGAGTCAGCAGCCATAGCAATTTCTGAATCAATATTTATCAAGCCCTTCTCCAACTGCTATTTCATGCCTCATTGGTCAGAGAGCATCCTCTCTGAGTGAGCCAGAAAATCCTGACCTTGCAAACGACAGAGGAGCTCTTTGAGGATTAGAAAGTAGAGCAGCTCCTTCAGCTGAAAAAAAAAATTAAAACCCACACCCACCCACACACACAAAACCCCACAGTCCATGTTAGTGTTCACATTATATATTCTTCATCCACCTCATTCCTTTTTCCATGCCCTTCCAAACCTTGAAGCTAAAGCTTCTTTTAAGAACCCTAAGCAAATAGGTTGTTCATTAGCAAAAATTAGCAAAAATCAAGCTACATGTAAAGGACATTAAAAGCCACGGATACCCTAAAGGGAGTCTGTTCTGGGTTTTTTTGTCTGTACTTTAATGGCACAGAAGATTGATTTCTTCCTGCCCCTCCCCTAGGCATAGTGAGTTCACAATTATTCCATCAAACAAAACTAACTGCAACAATTATGGGGAACAGACTGACAGAAAAAGAGGTATCTGGGCCCACAAAAATGCTATCCCATACCCTGTCACTCCACAAAAGTGACTACAAAGGGCAAAGAAACCTGAGAGGCCAAGTGCTGCAAGATGACCTCTGGAAAACAGATTGCCAAAAATCAATCAGTAGCTCGGGGACATTTCAAAGGAAAAAAAGTTTTGCCCTCTGTAGAAACAGAAAGTAACTTGTAATAAAAACTTGTCTATGGTTATTTGAAGAGATGAAGTGATATTAATTACAAGTCCACCCTCTGAAGTCTATGGATTGCCTCCAAGACCCAGCTAGAGAGAACACATGTGTACCTGAACACCCTGTCAAAATACACACTAAAGACTGAAGGTGAGGAATTGTTCCTTCCAGAAAGTGACCGAAAACAAACACAATCAAAGTGGAAATGCAAAGGATCATCACTCATTTTTTTTCTCAAACAGAATATAATGCTTCCAAGCACACAACAAAATTGCATCTTTGAGACCCCAGATAAGCAGAAAATTTCTGGACCTTTGACCATTGCAGTGCAGATGCTTTGGGCCTTCTCTGTACAAGTTCATTATTCAAAAAAAAGCAACGAATAATAGGGATTATTTCTGTGCACATTTTACTCTCATAAATTCACACTATTTTTATGTGCATATTTCTCCCAAAGCAGTATCTTTCTTTACTATTTCTCACCATCTTTTTCTTACAAGCTAATATAAAGCTACTCTTTTTATTTTATTGTCATTATTTTTGTAGGGTAGCAACAACAACAGGATTTCTACTTTTCAGCTTTCCTAAACGCATCCTCCCTGTCCTTCAGTCTCCCTGACTCTTTTCTGAGCTCTACTCAAAAGATCCTATCTCTCATTTCAAATATTATACTGCACTCTGCATTGCACTACTCTCTGCTCATTCAGAGGGTAAAGTTCAGGGCTGTTTTGCCATGGAATGTCACTTGGATGTCAGCTCCAAATTAAATAGAATCACAGAATCATAGAATCATCATAGAATGGGCTGGGTTGGAAGGGACCTCAGAGATCATCAAGTCCAACCCTTGATCCACTACCGCTGCGGTTCCCAGCCCATGGCACTGAGTGCCACATCCAGGCTCTTTTTAAATATCTCCAGGGATGGAGAATCCACTACTTCCCTGGGCAGCCCATCCCAATGGCTGATCACCCTCTCCGTGAAGAAATTCTTTCTAATATCCAACCTAAACCTCCCCTGGCACAACTTGAGACCATGCCCTCTTGTCTTGCTGATAGCTGCCTGGGAAAAGAGCCCAACCCCCCCTGGCTCCAGCCTCCTTTCAGGGAGTTGTAGAGAGCGATGAGGTCTCCCCTGAGCCTCCTCTTCTCCAGGCTGAACACCCCCAGCTCCCTCAGCCTCTCCTCACAGGACTTGTGCTGGATCCCTTCCCCAGCCTGGTTGCCCTCCTTTGGACCTGCTCCAGGACCTCAATCTCCTTCCTGAACTGAGGGGCCCAGAACTGGACACAGGACTCGAGCTGTGGCCTCACCAGGGCTGAGTACAGGGGCAGAATCCCTTCCCTGGACCTGCTGGCCACGCTGTTCCTGATCCAGGCCAGGATGCCATTGGCCTTCTTGGCCACCTGGGCACACTGCTGGCTCCTGTTCAGCTTCCTGTCAATCCAGACTCCCAGGTCCCTCTCTGCCTGGCTGCTCTCAGCCACTCTGTGCCCAGCCTGGAGCTCCCCATGGGGTTGTTGTGGCCAAAGTGCAGGACCCGGCACTTGGCCGTGTTGAACCTCATCCCATTGGAATCAGCCCAACTCTCCAGTCATCAATAAAGATATTAAACAGGACTGGGCCCAACACTGATCCCTGGGGGACACCACTGGTGAGCGGCCGCCAACTGGATCAGCACCGTTCAGCACCACTCTCTGGGCCCAGCCCTCCAGCCAGTTCCTAACCCAGCACAGAGTGCTCCTGTCTCAGCTGTGGGCTGACAGCTTTTTCAGGAGAATGCTGTGGGAGATGGTGTCAAAGGCTTTGCTGAAGTCTGGGCAGACCCCATCCACAGCCTTCCCCTCATCCACCAGTCGGGTCACCTGATGATAAATGGAGCTCAGGTTGGTCAGACAGGACCTGCCCTTACGTGATACAGCTTGTCACCATCTTGATCCTTGGAAAGAGGCCACTGTCTTGTGCATATCCAAGTCCAATTGGCACTTTGTTCCTAAGGAGCCTGAGATGACCTCTCCCACCCTTTTTGTGCAGGTTTATTTCTCACATTAAACCATATGAGTTCCCCTGGCTGGATTCTGCTGCACTGACTCATGTCCAGATTTGAAGACTTTTATTGCCTCTGTATTTATCTGGTATTCATGTTTTCCACATTAGCAGCATCAGTGAACTAATGGGCCATTTGTTATTTCCCAGATCATTAGTCAAGGGCTTGAATAGAACAAGCCCTTTGGCAATATTCATCTCTGACTAGGACACTACTCCTCAGTGCCATGACTACTATTTACCATTTCCTTTTATATCCAGCCCTCTTGCTCACTCACAGACCAGGTGATAGCACCTTCATACATACCAATGCATTCTTCATTCTTTTCACAGTTTACAAAACACTTTAACTGAATCCCAAGTATTTATACAACCGTTACTGCAATGGAAAAAAAAAATTAAATCTTCTTCCATGAACAGTGGGAGGGAGGAAGTTCAGTCTCTTATGCCTTATCTCCTGCTACATCCTCATCCACATCTCCTAAACCTGACTTGGCAGTTTCAGGCTCCTTTCCCTGTTTTATTGAGTTGCACACCAGAAGAGTGGGATGCTCTGTGGCCAGTCTGGACCCACAGACTGAATGGTCTGCCAGGAGGCATGGGTCAACTGACCAGCTGGCTCCTACCAGAATGAGCAGCCATGGGCAGAAACAGCAGAGGGAATAACAAATGCCTATTTCTTTTCCACTCAGCCACTACTTCCCATGACACACACAGGGAACTTGAGATGTTTGATTTCTGTTCAGTTACATTGGTTTCAAATCGACATATGGGTTCAAACGTTATTAGAGGAAGTCTGAAAGGCAGCAGGATTCCTCAGGCCTCATTCCTGAAGGAATCAGCCTAAAAATATGTTTGTGTTGGTCACACACATGTGCACCTGCAGCAACAGGCATCTGGGAGTCAGTTGTGGTGGCAGATGCAGCTCACCAGCATCCTAAAGGCTCAGCAAGAGTCAAGCTCTGTGCAAGGTTAGGGACTAAAGCTTGAAATTGCACTGGATAAACAATATATTTTGTTGAGGTGAGGTGGTATCAAAAGACCTTATGCCAGCTTCCCAGCCTAGCAATCACTTGCAAGGCCAAAACCTGTGAAGCCTTAACCTCCACAAAAATAGTGAGGAGGACTTGGTCACGGGAAGAGGAAAAGAGGCAAAGTTTTGCACAGGGGTCATTCCCCCTCTCTCACATGCTTCCAGTGAAACCTTGAGCAACTACCTTGACACAGACCTATAGCCTGTGCTGTAATTCCCCATCTGTCAAACAGGACTAAGAGACAGACTGTTCCAAGCAGGCATCAGGCTGCTTAGCACATTAGTGTTTACAGACTGCTCCAAGTCATACTAATGGGGAAAAAGAACAAAAGACTTTGGGAACGGTGAGTTGAGGATCAAATTTTGAGGCATCATCTTTAAAGACATTCCTCAGGATTCAGTACGAGGGACAGTTTTGTTCAATATATTTATCAATATATTGATATTGTTCAATATGTTTATCAATGTAAATATTCTAGGAGGTGCTGCTGACTGTCTTGATGCTTTTCAGAGGGATCTACATTGGTTGGAGCATTGAGCTATGATTAATGGGGTGAAATTTAACAATTCAGAATGACAGATTCTGCACGTAAGTGGAATAATGTCAGGCACAAATAAAAATTGGTTGAGGAGTGGCTGAAGAGCATCCCTGCAGAAAGGGATCTGTGGGTGCTGGTTGGCAGCAGGCTCAGGGTGAATCAATTGTGTGCCCTGGTAGACAGGAGGGCAAACCACATCCTGATTATCATCACAGCAACACCAGCAAGTCAAAAAGAGGTGATTATCCCACTGTATTCAGCACTGGTGCAGCCTCACCTTGAGTCCTGTGTGCAGTTCTGGGCCCTGCAATTTAAGAAAGATGTGAAGGTCCTTGAATCCATCCAGAGGAGGGCAATGAAGTTGGGGAAAGGACTAGAAAGAATGTCCTGTGAGGAGCAGCTGAGGACTTTGGGTTTGTCAAATTTGGAGATAAGGAGCCTGAGAGGTGACATCATGGATTTCTACAGCTTCCTAAAGAGAGGCAGTGGAGAGGGAGGTGCTGATTTCTTCTTCACAGAATGGAGTGATAGGACATGTTCCATGATAGGGAATGGTTCAAAGTTACATCAGGCAAGGTTTAGACTGGATATTGGAAGCATTCCTTTACCAAGAGGGTGGTCAAACACTAAAAAACAGATTCCCAGACACGTGGTGGAAGCCCCAAGCCTATCAGTGTTCAATAAGCATTGGGGCAATGCTCTTAATTATTTGCTTTGACTTGGTTAGCCCTGAATTGGTCAGGCAGTTGGACTTCATGATCATTGTAGGCTCCTTCCAACCAAAACAGTCTAGTCTATGCTATTCTCAACAGCAGAGTGCACAGGCAACAGAAGTATGAAGCAAGACTTTCAAATTTGCTGTGCCAGCTCAGAGCTCTGGGACAAAAATTTTCCTCTAGACAAGTAAACCTTGCTGACTTACCATCCCCAGATGATTCAGGAACTCTGAGTGATGTACACCACCACCCATGATATTTTTATTTTTTGTACCCAGCTTCCTTCTGTACTCACCTTGTCAGATTTTGCTCCTACATTTCTCTAGAAGGTCATGCATCCCTTTTCACTGCTGGTGCCAACCAAGTCCCTCAAACAGGGTTGAGGTTGTTGTATTTGACCTTCAGAATCCATGAGCCAAAGAGTATGGTGTGACCAACTCAGTCTGCCAGTCACGGGCACACCAGTGATGAGGTTACTCAGATTTCCAGCCAGCCACAGAACTGCAGCATCCTAAATAGCTTCCAAATCAAATCAGGGATAATAATACATTGGTGACTCGAGAGAAAGGAAAGCCTTTTGTCTCTTAACAAATTAAGATATCTGATTCCAGTCCTCTGCTGCTGCTGAAGCTGCTAAAAGCACAGATGAGAAGCAGCAGTGTCCTCTTTGGGCTAAACAAAACTTCATAATAAACAGGTGGAAGGACTTGGCACAGATCATTCCTTGGGCATCCTTAAACAGGACAGCGTTTTCCTTTGTCCATTTTCTATTTCAGACAACATCTGGCTCAGTCAGGGATATCTTACTGCAGAGTTTTCCTTGTTGGAAAGCAAAAAACAGGTCCTTGACAGGAACCAGAGGATTATGTACCTTTGTGCTACCAAACAACACTACAACAAGTGTGATTTTGTGGGCAGCGTTGAAATCACATGGCCACATATGAACAAGCATGTGAGAAAAGTGAAATCAGATGGCTACACCATACAAGCAATGAAGCTGTGAGCTGGGTCCATACCTCTATACCTCTTCTATAAGGACAAAAACTTGCTAAGTTATATGCAATATGCTAAGAATAGCTGGGAGGGAGAATTCCTCCAGTTTCCTCACACACGCCTTTTAAGAGTGGAGCTACTGTACAGAAAGCTTTTGCTTATATGATTCCTAGAGGTTTTTTTGACATGCACACCCATGCACACACTTTTGAATTAACTGAAATGCTTAAAGCAGGACTGGCATGGTACACAGGCCTGCTGTATTTATGCAGTTTGCTGTGGCTGTAGTTTTACAGTAAGAGGGGCCATACAGAGAGGTGGCCACGTAGACAGAAAGATGATCTCACCAGAAAAATCACTGGCAACTGGATACCCTCCTGAACAAGCTAGGAATTGATTTTTGGGCCTAGATCAGTAAGTGCTTTAGTGCATAGCTGCAAATTTCAGGCATACAAACTGGAAGATTCTTTGCAGTCTCACTTTGGCCTGCTGTGAAAAAGGAAAAAACAAATTAAAAAGATACATCATAATAAAAACTTGTTAGAAACCTCCCCAGGCAAGGAATATGGCATAGAAGCTTTGATGGCATTTGGACTCTTGGCTACACAAATCTTTTCTAAAATAAAGCAGTACCTAGAATAGACAGATCAGAGGATGACAGATCAGTAGTTATAAGTTCATGATCTTTCAGGTAAGACATAAAACCAGGTCCTGACCTTGTGTGATCATTAAAGATCTCATAACATTTTTTTTTGCCAAACGAAGGTTGTTAATCCCACTGGTCTGGAAACAATCCAATTTATGTAATGACCTAAATCAATCTTACCAGCTCATCTAAATACAGTATTCTCCTTTGTTCTTCATGCTAAAATAGCATGTGGCATTTCTGTGTGCTGGAATACATAATTGCAAGAGTCCTCCTTATCTCTGCTTGTTCCGTGAAGCAATCTCTGTATATGCACACATTGCCACTCCTACAAGAGGGTTACAAACCTTAACACTTGCTAAGGAACTTGGAGATGCATAATGCAATGAATAAGAAATTTATTATGGTGTTCAACATGGCTGAGTTTTCATGAAACCCTTTTCACACTATAGAGTTAGTTGGAAACTAAGAGCTTCCCAAATTCTGAGTGCCAACAGATAAACTATAAATGTACAGTGCTCATGCCTTTGCCACTGAGTAAGTCTATCAGAAAGTATTCAAAGAGAGAGAGGAACAAGACTGAGACAGATCAATATTCCCTGAATTATGGCCACTGAACACATTGATGATCAGCAGGTGAAACTATAGGTGGTCCATACCAGTAAATTGCCAAAACATAAGGATAAAGCTCTTTCATAGCTTCATCCTAAGCACAGTTTCCAGCTTCCACACAGGATTACTCATAAGAATGTCTCATTTTCAAAACTACAAATAGAATCACCAGGGGTCAAAAAACTCCTTGGGGTTCATACAGTATAGAAATCTATAGGAGTGAATGAGAGAGCAGACAAAAATCAAACAAAAGCATAAACTGTGCTATTCAGTAAGGAGTTTTTCTCCCAACATAGTCAATAGTTGTCTCTTAGAATAAATCAGCAGTAAAATTTGAAAGCACACACAGCTTGACCTACAGAAGACATGAAACATGTATGCAGTTCAATGGTGTGGAATTTTTATTCTAATAAAAATGGAAAAGGACATCCCATCTGTCACCAAAATTATCAAGCTTGGAGAGGTACAGTGCCTTGACATGAGCATGCCTGCACACACAGAAAAGAAAGCCTGGGTCAGGGTATGCCTCTGGGTACTAACAGCAAAAGCTGATTTTGAACTGAGCTCTCCATTCACACCTACCTGTCAAGGGCAGTGTGTTACTATTTTGCAGCTAGATGAAAAGGAGAGCTTGTTATCAAAGAAGCACTCAACTATGGTTACTTACAGCACTTACCTCTTATGATCCTTTGGCATGAGGCCATGATTCCATATCCATCAAAATCTAAGACTAGATTTCCTGGGGAAAAGATCAAATTGGCAGATTATTTCAGAGATGTTCTTCCCTGCATCTTCCCAAAGCAGAACATCCAAGTTTTCTTTACTAGAAAAGCCTACTAGGTTATTTTTTTCCTGGTCTTCACTATGCATCTACCTCAGTAGTCTCATTACCTAATCAAAAGCCAAAAACAACTTAGGAAAAAGGGATCCAAACCTAAATTGTTTCTCGTGGATGAGCCTGTAGAATAAGAGCACAACAGTGATTTTAATGCATGTAACTTCCTGGTAAAACATTGTGTGCTGGAATCGAGAGCACAACCCCAGTAGGACTTTCATGCTCACTCTTTCCTGTTTCTCTCATACTGGGAACAAAGCTGACAAGCCAAAAAAGGCACCAGTGAGCATAGCTTATAGTATGCATTAAGGAGACATTGTTGTTACTGATTTAGTGCAATGTGTTGGAACAATATGCTGTTACCAAAAAAGCAGCTTGAACTAAACCACTAACCAATAACCTTTGTCCTACAAAAATTAATTATTCATGAATAGTCTGTTGAAGATGATCAGAAAATTAGAATCCCATTTTGGGTACTCTTTTGACACTGTCACATTTAAGTTCCCTCTAGCATGAAAGCTGGAAACATACGAAATTTGGGAAAAACTTTCATGTTAGAACAGCTGCTAGCTCAGTAACTGGAGTCTCTCACATCCTGAGAGGTTACCCTGACCCTAGGCTATTGGTCTTTCCATCAGAGACCAGAAACCACATTCTGCAAAAGGCTTCTGTCAAAGGTCTAGAGTGACTATAAAATTACATCTTCTGTTTAAATAAAGGCCAAAAACTTCAGGCTACCTGCTTACTGCTTCTTCGATCTACAGCTAGCTATAGGAATGACTAAATTAAATAGTAACAGAGAGCAATAAGCAAAGATTACTGATTCAAAGGGAAAGTCAGGCAACAAAATAAAGAATACTTTCTTAATCTTGAGTAACTTGGTAGCTGAAGAGACTCAAACAAGGAGTCAAACAATTGGTAGTTATGTACCAATTCTGAATTAATAGAAATACCTGAATGCAAATACCCATGTTCAGCATCCTACTTTTAATTTGCAAATTGTACTGTCACAAAAAGTTAAGACAAAAAAGCCCCATCGCCACCACCAAAATTTGAGTTTTAAAGATGGTAATAAAATATAAAACTTGCTGGTAAGAGATTATTGCAAAGAAGCATGATCAGCAAGTCCACACTCTACTCCATAAATATTTTAAGTGTTCAGGAAACACTACCAAAGAGAGAGAGAAACACACTAAAAAGTATATTTTATATCCCCTTTCCTCCCACTCCTTTTCACAGTGGACAGATGAGGAGAGCAATGGCAGCTCCTGCTCGAATAATTTAATCAATCCAAACCTTATCAATCTTACAGCAGACAGTATAAGGAGGAACAAAAATGAAACACCATCTGTGGCATCTTCTGGGTGGCAGCACAACCAGCATTTTGTAAGTGGTCTTACACTCGAGTCAGGCACAAGAGATGCACAATACTTTAGCAGAAACTTTTGTATAATTCTAATTTATTTTTTATAATCTACATTGAAAGAAATACTGGTGCAAGCTGCTTTTTTGGAAGGATGCTAACAACATATCTTCAGAGTTGTGCAGCACATGTGTGGCTGTCATAGTAGCATCCTAGTGGGATGCAAACCAGTCCCTGTCCAAAACTACAGTTCACTATTGGCACCACAATACCTGAAGTTAATTCAGAGGTCTTTGAACTTCCTGCTGATCTGAAGAGAACAAAAAGCCACCCTGAACGCACACATTAAAAGAAACTACTAAAAAAAAAGCCTACATGCACTGAGGAATCCTGGAATATTGTTTTGGAGATGTGCTCATTCACTTTGTGAGGTCAAAACTTACCATGAGGGAAGCAATAATGGTGAAGTTACTTGATACACAAGCATCAGTCTTCCTTTCAGCAGACAGATCCAACAGATTAATTGCTGAAGTGTCATCAAATATCTGAAAGATCAGACCCAAATGGTGTGGTGTGCCTACACCACCTACGCAGCAGGCAATCTGAGTCTTAAAAGTAAAGTTACAGCCTTCTTTGGCTGTAATGTTTCCAAATGGCCATGTCACACGCATTATTTATGGAGTTCTACCCAGACATTCAGATGAACACCCCAAGAGACATGAGCTTCCACCTCAAACTCAGTGGCAGCATCTCAGTTCTCCAGTTCAACGATTAAATTTCTGATTGCTTCTGCAAACAGCCAGGAGAGCAAGAAAAGCCAACAAGAGAAAAACTAGCAGCTCATACAAGGCGTGAAGGCGGGAACGCCATCAAGGGCAATGGGGACAAGGAAGAAAAAGTATGAGGGGGACGCTGTGGAGAAAGGGGGAACCACAAACCAAACCTCAACATGAGAGACCCAGAAACAATGGCACCTGACAGCTGAGCCATCCTCTGCTCATCAGCTTGCTCAGTCCTTCCCTTTGTCCCTTACCAAAGTCTCTGACCAGTGACTATACTTGGGTAGCAAGGTTGTTCTGTGGTGAGATCTCCAGAACCTGCTTTCTCACTCCCTCATCCCTTCAGCTACCTACAGAAATAGCCTTCTCCTGCCACCAAACCCATCTGCCAGAGGTGTCCTGGGCACCCTCAGTACACATCAGGCCCTGCAAACCACCCTAAAGCAAAGCCTCACTAAGGACAGGACCGGTATAAGGCTGAGGACTCAGGCAACCCTCCCACCATCCTGAGGTGGCCATCAGCATAGCCCCAAAACCACAGCAATCAAATCAGCTGAGCAAAAGCCTCCACCCAATGGGCCTGCACCGGCTCTGGACTCAAAACATTCTACAAATCCATGTTTTCACACTGCCAACCTGGTTTGTGGCATCAACAGCCCCCTGTTAGCCCCAAAGCACTCTGGAAAAGCAGATAAAATGGATGGAATGCAATATTTTCCTCCCCTCCGTGCTGCTGCTGGCTTCTCCACAAGCTCCGAGCGCTGGTGCTGCCCCTGCCCAGCCCCACAGCTACCACCCTTCAGAGCAGGCTCCCAGCACCCAGGCTCCTCTGGAAAACTTCCCTCCAGCACAATGAGCACCTAACCCACCCACCTCAGATTTTAGTGTACACACACGTGGCCATGCTTTGACACGGTAGTGCAAGGTCGTGCAAGTCCCCTTTTTGTTGTGGCTGGCACAAGCTGCTGCTTCAGAAGCATCCATGTCAGTGGTGTCATTTGTCATCTGTGTTGGACAGGGGGACATTGAGGGTAGATGCCCCAACTTTCCTCAGACACTTTTTTGACCTGGGCACTTTGCAGAGCTAGGAAGGAGCAAAATCAAGGAGTAAGATGCCTTTCCTGCTCTGTTCTCACACTGTAAGAATTGCACTTGTCTGACCTGTGGTACCCCAGGCTTGTTCTATCTGTCCATTGCTTCATCCTTCAGCAAAGGTGTTCAGAGTTTGCCTGATATGAACTGGCAGACAGAATGTGTTAGTCTAAAAGTGGATTATTAAATTTTCAAACTGTAGTCAGTAAATACAGACTTTCCTTTATCCATATAAACCTTCATGTGCACTTTACTGTTGTAAACAGTACAACTTTACTGTTGTAAAGTTCCCATATAGTAGGGTTTCAGTCCATTTTTTACTTCTTCCTTCCTTTTTCTCTCTACTTTCTTCTCCCAGGCTTTGTCCTACCCCAGTGTGTAGTAGAGCCAGCTACTGAGTTGCCTACATTTTCTTTGGGAACTGCCACTGGACAGCAAAGTAAGACAAGAGATCTTAAATCCAGGGAATCAAAAACACTCAGTCAAAGGATCACAAATCAACTCCATTTCTTCTAGGTAAAAAATGATATGCTTCTAAGGTGATGGAAGAACTCTCCCCTTTCAAAATGCTAAGAAAGATTAAGTGGAATGCAGAAAAACTGCTGCCATTAAGATCATAGGATATAAAACCATGACAGCCCCACCATCTGACTACCCAACCCAACAGCAATACCAGAATAATTATCTTCAACTTACTTCCAGCCCAATCAGCCACTTGTTTTTAAATTGCTGCCTTCCAGCAGATCCTCTGCTGAATTTGTCCCAGTACAGATTCCCAATGTTCCCACATGGGATAATATGAAACTAAATGTTTTCTAGCTACTATGGACTGGAATATGTCTTTTTTTTAGTTTCTAAGAATTAAAAGATCACACCCCTGGGGATTTTTTTTTAATTTGGCTGTTGTTGAATTCTTTTGTCTCCTCATCACAGTTGTCAGAGGAAATACGTTGTTTTGAGTTAGAACTACATCAACCCCTGAAACTTATTTGTAGGTCTTATTTTAGCAGAATTATTCTCTACTCAAAGAAATCTTAAGCTTTTGATAAGGAGTTAAGAAGTCACATCAATTTTGGGGACAGTTTTCAGATCCTTCATCTCCTCACTTACTGTGATCAGGATTAAATTGGATTAACAGAACTGGCACACTTCTGCTTCACTTAAGCAGCATTTAGTTTAAGTTTTAAGCTTATATTCACTTTATCAGGATTTTTCAAAAATATTCCTGCTAGCAAAACACTGATTCTTGGCAACCAATGACATAAAAAATTATTTAACTCGACATATTTTCTCAAAAAGTATATGCAAAAATAAAGAAATGAAGAAAATTCAAACCAGGCTTAAGGGTTGATTTTGAGGGGTTTGTTTTTTGTTTGTTTTTTTTTTTTTCTTAATTGCACCAAAGCTGAGACAGCCAGCAATTTAAACTAGATAAAGCAATGCCCTCTACTGTTCTGCAGAGAAATCTGGTAAAAGGCTGCCCACAGCCTTGAAAAATTCAAGCTTTGGATTACTGTACCATCTGGAGTGACAGCCAAAGTTTTGAAAACTTATGGCTCACATCCAGTGCACTTAGGATGTTCTGCACACAAGCATGACCTGCAGAATGGTTTTGGGATCCCTTCCTTGCCTCCACTGCTAATGTCTGCATCAGAATTTCATGTCAAAAGATGTATTTTCTGGGTATACAAAGGTGTCTTGAGTAATATCTGGAAACAAGAGGGGGTTTTGAGATTCGGGCAAAAGCCCCTTCTTTTCCTAGAGTTCACAAAATAAATTAAATGCAACTTCTCTCTCATCACCTACAAATATCATCCATAGACTGAGCACATTTTACTGTGCTCCCAGCTGTGGCATATGGGAAGTCATATAATACCCTCTCTATACCTTTCCCAAGTACCCACAGGATTAAGTACCCTATGTTACTGACCTACCAAGAGAGCAGGATGATGTTTTTGGCTTGAAGAGCACTTACAGAGCTCCAGAGCTTGGAGTAGAATCTCTGTGATACTAATAAATTGTAAAAACAACCACCCAAACTCAAGAAAGACTTAAATAAAGGACAGCATTCTCATATTTCTAAGAAAACCTGCAGAGCTATCAAAGTATTTATTTACATGCTGTACATGTTACAAAATTCAACACTGCACAAAGAAGTGGGAGAGTTTTTAAAACTGATAGTCTGAAGTCCTTGAGGAAGGCTGCTCTGAAATGGGCAGCCAGGAGTCCTTGAATTTTACCATCCATTGCTCTTGAAAAAACAACTGCTCTCATCATCTAGGCAGACCTGAAACTTGTATGCCTTTGGTTAAACTTTTAATCACTTCAAGTACTTTAAAAATAATTAACAGATCAAAATCTGCAATAGAAGGAATATAAAACCCCAAAACATTAAAATGAAACATCAGTCCTACTCACATCCTAGCTGAAATAAGGGGGGAAAAGATTAAGTGGTGTATTTTCTGGCATTCTAAGGGGGACTGGCACACTTTAAAAACTGCCAATGCAAAAATAGCACTACAACTATAAAGTTGCTATCTGGAATTACCTTCTTGTCTGCAAAAATTTCAGCAATGCTGGCCTATTAACACTTATTCACACTCTTACTAGGACATTCCATGGAACAAGGTTAATTTAGGCATGGTTTCTTTGGGGGGAATTTGGATTGGCCTGCTTGATAAATAAAGACAGAAACTTCAGGCTAGGCACCACCTTCACCCTCCAGAGGAATTTATTCATAAGAACAAAACAAATTACTTTAAGAAGTTTTGTTCATAAAAGTAAGTTCTCCAAACAAAAGTGTGCCAGAATGACTGTAGATCTGCAAAAATTATTCAATAAAGATGAAATATCTTACCTAGAGTAAATTCTGGACTTGACCTGGCACTTGTTTTTAGCCTTTTAGGGCACTATAGCCAATGTGCTTGAGACCATAACACTGAACATGGATATAGAAGTAGGATTAAATTAGGAATTTTTAGAATTACATTTAAGCTTAGGAACTCCACCTTAAAATTTAAATTACATTCCCCTCCTTATAGGGCCACCAATCCATGTTCTAGTTAAACAAGGAAACACTTTTTTCTTTCTTCTCTCCTGGGGAGTGGTTACTTCCAAGCATCCTGCCCTGCAAAGCAAGTATTTTTTATTTTATATATGTAAACAAATTCAGGGAGGAAAGAAAGCCAAGGGAGGTGTTTGTACCACAGCACTAGGAACTAGTATTTCTTAGAGGTCTGACAAACTGTGTGCACTGAACACTTTCCTTGAGAACTGCTTGTTTATACATATATATATGTATATATACACACACACATATATATTAAAAAAAAACAAGCCCCAGGATCAACTTTTTCCCTGCTGGATTTGTCATTTTATTTGCTGGGGATAGTATGAGGAAAGAACTATTTAAAACTCAGGGTACCAAAAAAAAAAAAAGGGAAAGATCTGGAAAAGACAGACATCAACAGTCTCAGGCCTGACTGGACAAAACTGCTTCTCCCCTTCCTTCAGTTTATCAACAGTCCAGTGCCTCTCAGACACATTCTCACCCCCTCTGGGAAGAAGCAGAACAACCTGAAAGAGAATGGAGGAAGAAAAAATGCTCCAGCATTCACCATGGAGAGGCCACACACACCTATTGCCATTTCTTGAGAAGGTGAGTATTGTTCTGCAGGGCTGGGATTATTCTCCTAGTGCTTCACTTTTTGAAGTCACCAAATGTCCAGGTAAGACTGAAACTGTCTGAAGTGCATATAGTTTCATCAGTGGAGCATAAACTGAGCTCTTCTTCCCCTTGGCCCTCTTCTTACACAAGTGTTTTGCTATGAGACCAGCACTGGGGCATTCTCCTTATTCTCCTTCTGGGTCACCAGCTGCAGATACTTCAGTCTCATGGGAGGGAGCTGCTCATAAAGATCAAATCCCAAAGGGCTCTCTGCATTCAGCAGTCTGTAGTACAGCAGGTGCTTTTTCAAAGTCTGAAGAAAGAAACAGCAGCCATTAAACATGTCTGAAAAGATTCTAATCTTTCCCACCCTATCTCAAACACAGTTATCACCTATAAATATTACAATGTAACAATAAACACCTGCCAAATAGTAAAATTCCACCATGCCAAACTTATTTAATTGTATCATCTTCAACAGAAGAGCTAACAAAAGGTGAATTTCTTCCAAGAAAACTCAATTTTGATTTGCATAAGATTTCCACTGTCTTTTCAACAACTCCTCACAATGACTTCTTGCCAGCAGTCCAAATGGGGTTTTGAAAGAGATTTAAGTATTTACCCTGGACACTAAGCATAAAGGGCTAAATGATCCAGTTCTGTCATGCTTTGGCAAGCTCCCTGAGAAAATGTGAAACCTTACACCTATTTTGTTTTTTCTGCAGGAAGCATCCAAATATGACTTAAGGAAGATCAACTGCTGGCCACCTATTCATATTTATGCTATAATTATCCCTCTAGAACCTCTCATTATCTAGATAAAATGGTCCTTGGTCAAGAGGCAAGGAAACCAAGTACAGGATATTCATCTTGGTTCCAATGGTCCAGTGCTTTGAATTCCTACAAGAACTGGATAACATTTTATAGCCATCGCAGGTTAAAATCTGTCATTCTCAGATTAGCAAGGCAGTTGCAAGACAAATGAGCAAGACAAATTTCAAAAGCCAAAGGTAAATCTGTCAGAGTACTGTGTTGGATAAAATTAAGTCTCTGTGGCAAAGATTGAACCTTACAGTTCCTACCTCATCCACCAACAGCCATGTCTTCCGCAGCATGCTTTTTCGGGCAGCATCAGTCTCCTGGGAACAAAACAGATACTTGGCTTAACATGGTGTGATGCTACCTTTGCCCACAGGCCTACAGCACTCTAGGAAGATGATTTACTCATTATGATGATCCTCCAAAGAGTAGCTTGTTCCATCAGAAAGGGCATGAGATGGCTAACACTAGGATCCTGCTTCTCTCTTCCATCCCCTGAGCTGAATCTCGGCTGACTTCTCAACTTTCAGGTATAACTACAGACTGGAGGTGAAGTGTTACCACAAGAAACCAGTTCTGGAGACCCTAAATCCCATGGAATGGATTCTACTTGGTTATTTCAAGCAAGGTGAAAGGACAGAGTGCTCTCCACCTTAAGACTGCTCCAAACAGAGGATAAATCTACCACAAAGCCTCTCTGCCAGATCAGCTCCCTCATCCTCGACTTCCATCATTCCTGCCCATGTATCTGCTGACTTCAAAGGTTTATGTAAGATTGGCTACCATTAATGCAAATGCTTTAGGATATAATGAACAAGACCACCTGTCTGCAATTCTCAAACAGCTGATCAGTCCTCAGTGCACTTGCTTACAATCTGTGTTTTCAGGGACTCACCACAAGCCACACCAGCCCCTTGAGAACGATCCAAAATCCTAACCTTCCAGCCCTAAGGCTCTGCAATCCATTACTTACCTGTGCTGTGCTGTCTTGAGAGAAAATAAAGCTGTTCACATGAGCCACAGCCACCACATAGAGGACAGGGCACCAGGTGTGGCACAGTGCACCAGTGACCAGTGTTCGGAAGTAGAGTCTCAGGAGGTTCAGGTTGTCCTCAGGAGGGGACGTGTATCGCTCGAGGGGCACAGGAAACTGCAACAAACCCACCAGAGACAGCATTACAAGTTTGGTTAGGGTGTAATTAGTGAGGGGAAGTTCTTGACTTTAGGGTCCCCTTCCCCAGCTGTTTGGGCACAACCCCCATTTGAAGCAAAGCTGCTGCTGCTCACACTGATACGACAAGGATTTGACAAAGCATCCTCAAGAACTCTTGAGCTTTATGGAGAGATGCTATACTGCAACTGCAGTTGCTTTTTGGCACAAGTAAAAAGAGTGGTTTCAAAGTGAGAGGACAGAGTGCCTTCAACAGCAATAATGTACTAGAGAGGCTTACACTGACCTATGCATTTAGCCAGTAAAGGAAAGCAAAAAAAAATACATGTTAACATTGCTGATAAGTGAAGTTTCCAACACTTCCTGACTTCACTGTCTAGCCTTGAAAAATAGGTTAGAAAAGCTCTTAGTAACAACATGGTTTCGTTTGGTTTGCTTCTCCCCTCTCCAGAAGTCCATTTTTAATTCTTCTCAATTTTGAGATCAGTTCTCTAGGGCTAAAATTATGTATTTCACTTTTGTTTTCAAGCAACGTGGCAATGAAAACATTGAAAGCATTTTAAAAGTTCTTAGCACACGAAGAACAAAATTGGTTTGCAATGTTCTCCATTGTAACATGCCACTATGTTCTGACAGAACAGAGGGATCTGGTGTTGAGGGATCAAGACAAGATAAAACCCATGACATAGAATCAAGATTTTCATCTGGAATATGGTGTTCAGCCCTGTTGCTACATACATTTGTAGAACTGGAGCTGGCTTAGGCAGGGAAGGGTGTACTGGGAACATCAAGAGAACAAATTGCTTACCATAAGAAGCAAGCCACAATATATTGGCTTAAGACACAAAGGCTCATCTGGCCATACTGACATAGAACTACTGGCCACAGGGCTACTACATCCAGAGCAGAAGTGCAGTAATGCACAGAATGCAAAGCACCGGTCTCACATAAGCAGTTGTTTGGAAAACAAATTTTGAAATGTTGTCTTTCTATTAGCCAACATCTTATCAAGGTCAGGTATTGTCTGTCAACTGACACAGAAATTAAAGCCAGTGAAATTCCACCTCTTGTGCCCAGTTCATTCAAAAGAAATGCAGTCCTGCACTTGAAGAGAAAAACATTTATCACTGAATTACCCAGGAAAGCACAACTCCAGCATAACTAAATGTGGAAACATGGCTGAGAGGAAAAATTACTATTAGACCATGCATTGGGCAAAACCATCCTCACCAAGATAAGAAAATACTTATTTAAGGGAAAGCTAATTGCTGGCAGAAGAACATAGTGTGCAAACTAGCCCTTCATACACACAGGCCATATATTAGGAGGTTCTTCAGTCATTAGACTAAGCAGGGTGTGGGACAGTTTCTAATGAAGACTGAACATTTTCACAGCTCTTGTCCTTGACATACACATACACTATCTGCTCTCAAATCAACGTTTCACAAGTTTCTGAAAATGAGTATGTGACGAAGGCCTGCACCTACAGGGACTGGACCCTGTTATTCAGCCTTACAAAAGAGAAATAACAAACAAAAAAACCCATACAGAGCTATCACAGCCCTAAATCAAGAGAAAATTGCTTTCCATTGCTATTCTATTTTACATTCCATCCATCAGACTTCCTTCAGGGAGAATGCAAAGCTTCTAAGCAAAGAAGTTTGATTATTCTACTGGCCAACATGGGATGAGAAAGGAGGAGAAGCACTGGAAGGATGTCCAAACCAATGTTGGAAACACAATGTCATGAGCCCAGTACCCTACAAATATGCAGTGACAGGCAACTACCATAAGGCAGGATTACCTGCTGGAGTGGCACTCCCAGTGCCCGCAGGACACTTGTGTGCTCCCCAAAAACAGACAGACGCAGATGAACGCTGAAGCGCTTCTGTAGAGGTAAAAGAACAAAGATTCCAAAGAGTGGATCTCCAAAGGAGACACCTTCAAACTGCTCCAAGAGGCTTATATAAAGATCGTGGAAGGATGCCAAACCAGGGAGAGGAGCATCCAAGTTCAGGGAGTCCAATGCCTTGGGTTGACAATACCCAGAGAGCAGAGCAGCTGTGTAGCGGTGGATTGGAGCTTCTAGAAAGAGGTCACTGCCTGTGAGGAAGACACACATAAGTCGTGCAAGTTTGGCAGCAGTAGGGATGCTCTGAAGGGTTTTAGCACGCCAGGTCTCCAGCAACAAGACCCACTGCAGGTTCAAGGTCACAGTGTTGATGAGATCAAGTGGGAGAGAGTTCAGGACAGCCCCACGTATCTCCGCGTTAGTCACTTTGTTGTAGAGGCTGATAAGTGGAAAGAATGGCCAGTCTGAAGGCAGGATGGGCCCTCTGACCTCAGGAAGCAGCAGTGACTGGATGAGGTAATTCTGTCCTTGGTAGGATGCTTGTGAACGTGCAAGGGTAGGCTGCAAGTGGACAAAATGAGAAAGGTAGCAGGAGCGGATTGAAGGCAGATTCTGGTAGGATTCTCTCAGCAGGGCACCACGAGTAGCTTTTTCAAAAGATGCTGCTGCAGAACCAGGCTGTAACAGTTTGTCACTGGTACCCAGATGCAGGATATCAGAGAAGTCAGCTGCTTCAGGACCTCCAGCTTTCCCTTCACTGTAAGGTAAAGGCAAACATCAGTTGAAGAAACAAATATAAAAAACCAAAACAGAACCCCAAACAATTGAAACACCACAGAAATTAATCTCCACAATCTTCCTGGATAAGGGAGAGTAGTACATGCACAGCATTCACAAAACTTAGTGTATCATAGCTGAATTCTGGAGTAAGTGCCTTTAAAGCATCAGCTTATTTACAGGAAATTCACAGAACTAGATTTGGAGTTAGCAACACTAAGGCTTTGCCAGGAAAAACCTCCCCACAGTGCCAGCAGTTTGGTGTGGAGGCTGCAACTCCTTGTCCAGAGAAGCAGCCTACTTACCAACACAGCTGTCAGGGTGTTGGAATGAAATATCATGCAGGATACAAGGCCTCCATGAATCAGTGAGAGATTCAAAAATAGTAGCTTTGAGTTCCCAAAATAGTAGCTTTGAAGCTGGCAGTGGCAAGGTCAGGGGAACCATAGAGATTGGTAATTAGAAACTTGGGAGGGGGTGTGGGTGTATGTTTATCAAATCCATGTGCCAAATTCTCACAAAATGGTAGCTCTGTATTTGTAAAAAAAAAACAAAAAACCAAAAAAGCAAAAAAAAATCACCAAAAAACAACTCATTCACAAACTACTCTTCTTTCTGGAAAACTGTACTATCTCCTTGCAGCACCTTGGTCCAACCTCCTACAGGGATGCACCATGGTAAATTTCAAAGAGATTGTGATGAGCAAGATAAACTGCTACCATTTTCTTGGGCAGACATGAGAGGCTTCACACTTGAAATGTTCATTTGTTACAATGCAAGGTGGAAGACATCACAGTTGCCAAACAGCAAAAATTGGTGTAAGGGAGCAGACAGTGGGGTCTTAGAGAGGATCAGTTCTATCAGGAATCACAGGACTCTTGCCACAGAGGACAGCAAATGAAACTGATCTCATTTCTCAACACTGGCCCCTTGGAGAGTAATCTGCAGCCACACTGCTGGTCTGATTAGAAGGCTCCATGACTGAAGAATACTCCAATGAGTACCTAAAATTTGAATACAGGCCCTACACTAAAGGCCAAAAAGTATGACAAAATTGCAGTGCAATCATGTGCTTTTTCAATTTTCCCAGGTTTTCCCATGTATCAGCCTAGAGAAAAGTAGCCTGGAGGAAAAAAGTGCAAGGAAAGGAAAAAAGAAAGGAAAAAGGAAAAAAATGCAAAGCTTACGGAAGAAACTCTGGATTAAAGGCAAGATCCAGTAGGACCTCATAAGCCAAATGCTCACTCCCTGGCAACAGCCAGCTTAGCAATGCCATGGCAACAGAGTGATGGAGTGAGGCGTGCTGGGTGTAATCCGGACAAGTGCCTGCCTGTACAGGAAACAAAACAACAGATAAAAATACTGTATCATTTGTCAAAAAGGCTGTCAACAAGGACAGGAGGGTCAAGCAAGACACAAATCCCTCTGGAAAGTGAGAGACTGAGGCAGACTGAAAATACTGTCTGCATTCATACCAAGCAGTTTCTGCTTTTCCTGATTGTCTCAGACAGTCAGACATCTGCTTTAGCAGCAGGCTTGCAAACTTTTGTTCTCATTTTAACCAGAGAAACAGAATTTTGTGATCCAAAGTATTTTGGATCTAACTCCCCCCACCAATAACTGTAAAGATTTTTTTTGCTAATAGGGCATAAAAATCAGACTCACCAAGAGTCACCTGACCTAAATGAGATATAAAAATGGATGCAAGACCAGTTGCCTGTCTGACACACTGAGTTGCAAAGGTAATTCCTTGGGTGAAAGGAATGAGAGGATTAACAACAATACCATTTTCTGAGCCAATGCTAACACAAAGTACTGCAGGTGGTATTCATGGCGTAGGATCCAAGCAGATGAGGGAGTTACAGAGGGAGGTCCAGTCTGCAAGCTTTGATGCAGATAATCCTTCAGGCCTCTGAAGCCCAGCACAGAGCTGTACTATAAAGGAAGCACAAGGGGAGACAAATATAATTAACACAATTTATGCTTGGTGGAAACTAAAACATGGCCCTCTCCAAGGCCTAGCCTTACCTTCTCATATGAGAATTCCTGTTGGTTACTCCAAAAGGGATATGTGACAGTAGCCTGATAAATATCTGCTTTTCTGCCACAGGGCTCACCTGCATGTGTCATGACCATCCCTACTGCAGGTAATCAATAGTCACTGCCTACATTCTCCATAGTGCTTTGTAAGGCAGAAGTCTGCCCAGTGGCTTAAGATGTTTTTCTCTCATCTGTCCAGATATTCCTGTTCAGCTAATTCAACACAAGGTGACAAAGTAAGGCTTTGAGAAAGCTTATGCTAAGTACTCCATTTCTCCAGGATTCTGCTATTTCCTCTTCAGAGTCTGCAGTCTTCCCTGACATGCTCATTCTAAAAATTCAGAACAACCAGAAGCAGGAAGAAACCTCTTCAGCCACTGTAGCACTCATTCTCTTGGTTGATTTTACTCCATTTTTCCTTGTTACATATGCTTCAACATTTTTTCCTCCTCTGACATTATTTTGCTTAGCCAAACAACAATTATTTAACCCTTCTCAACAATCTTCATAAATCCATTCTTTAAGCTTCATCATTCATCAACTGTTCTATAAATCCAGCTTCCCAGAGTCAACTGGATATTGGAAGTCAAAGACAGACAATATTTTTCAGACAGACAATATTTTTCAGATGTCTGTCTCACAGGTTCTGAAAACAGGAATGTTTCTCTCTGTCATACTTTGATATTCTTTAAGTAAAAATACACATTTCCCTGTTAACAGCCCTACTAACATCACTCTTAAACCTGGGAAGATACAAATATTAGCCTCTCTCATCATAATTAACCTAGACCTTACAGTCAAAAAGTTTATTCTCACCTTGCTGGTCAGGCCTTTGTGAATGTGAGTGATGCTGTTGATGAGAAACAGGAGGGCAGTGAGGAAGGGGAAAGGTGACTTGGAGCCAAGCAGGCTCAAAGGAGGTTTCCCACCAGTGCAACCCAGAGATGCAATGCTGACAACAAATTCTGGTGCTGGGGAACAGGACAGAGGGTTGCACAAAGCAGAACATGGCCTGTGTAAAGAGATAAAGGGAGAGGAGTTGGGTCAGCAGCACTCATACTGCTGAAGAATTATCTTGGAGGAATGTTACTTGCCTTTTATTGCCACAAAGGGCAATAAAATGAAAGCCCCAAAGACCAAGGAAAAAAGTAGGATCACAGCTCATCAAGTAAGCACTATTGCCATAGAAGCCAAGTCCTGTAAACTACCCTGAATTCTAAGCTCCAGGTAAATTGCTCATGATGTGCAGAAATACTGATGCAGTGACACATCTCTGGTGTCAAACATTTGAAAGCACTGGGCCTTTGATTACAAAAACTGCTCATTTCCCATACACAAACTGAAGTAATAAAGCTGCCCACCCACTCAAGACATTTTAATAATAAACTGTCAAGCAAAGCCAAAAAGCCAGCTTAAAGTTAAAACTGACATTGCACAAATCCTGCCCCTTATATATTAACAAAACACATATTTTTGAAGTCTGTTCTGAAAGAATCCAGCTTTAATGCCTGTGAACACGACTGTGCATACTGCTCTTGGGTGTGTGGCTCTTCCCACACTCTCCATGGGCAAAACTGCAGTTTTTCATACCAGCAGTGCCCACACTAAATGTACTATGTCTGCACAGGCAAGACCACTATGAACAACATTGACCCACAAAAATGTTGCTCAACAATAATGGGGCAACAGGGAAAATTAATGTCAAAGATCCATTATTGTTACTCTGGGACAGAGAACTAATTCTTTGAAAGTGTTGGACTTCTTTCCACTGGCATTACCATGTAGGAGATGTGTGAATACATCTGGGGTTCTAAACTGATCCTAATCTGTCCAGAACATCTAAACAAGATTGTCAAGATATTAGGCAAAGACTACTGACTTAATTTTTACTAACCAGTGTTAAGAATAGCCTAGGAGAATTCTTGTTGATGGGCTTTTACAGCCTGATCAAACCCACTGTTTTCAGATGCTGAGGACAGGAACAGGCTTAATGAGTCCCATTCTGTTGGCAGCTTTGGTGCTAAGAGCTCCAGACCTCAGTTCTCAGTCATAAAAGAACATGGGCCAAAATGGTGACCACTCAAATAGCACTTAAACCCAAAAGATTTTAAGGGTCTGTATATCAGATGTTTGCAGAAGCAGCAGGATGTCTCCATGACTAGAAATCAGGCACTCCAGTTTCCCTCTCTCCTAATCACAGGCTTCTGGGAGACTCCCTCTACAGCAGAAAGACAGAGTATCTGCAGTACTGAATAGTTCAGTTCCTAGAGCTAGAGACATAGCTTATGTTATTCAAATGTATGAAAGAACAGTTTGGTATCTGGCCTTTCACTTTCCTGCAGGGGTTTTCAAAGCCCTAGGGAAGCTCTGCAGGAGCCTGAAGATGAAAGCCTAGTTTAAATTATTTTTTATAAGCAGCACCACACAGAGCACATGAACAGTACGTGAACACCCTCACCTCCCTGGTGTTAGAGGCATTCAAATTGCTGTTAATTTTTTTTTTTTTTAAACCCAAGAAACCAAAGGACCAAAGCCAAGACTGACTAAAATCTGAAAGTCATATCAAAAACACAGCTACATGGAAGAGCAGAGTTGCAGACCCTGAAGCAGCACCAGTAGGAAAGGAGGAACTGAACCTCTATAACAATCATGCTATTTGCTGTGAGGGGAGGAAGGACAAAGCAGGGTGTAGACAAAGTCCCATTGCTCTCTAAGTCATACATACAGGGCACATCTGTACAGAGAAGAGGAATGTGACAGGGAAAACTGCCAAACAACACAGTATAGAAATAAAGCTCCCTTAGCTTTTGGCAACAACATTTTAGCAGTGAAATTATTTTACCTGAGCAAGTCCCACATTCTGTGTATGGCTGGCTGGCTGAGAAGGGGCTGCAGCACCTCAGATGACAAATGTTCCAGTTCCTCTAAGCAGTCAACTGGATTGACTGATGGCTGCAGAAGACATGGAGAAAGACAGAAAGAGGTGGTGAATTAATGGGTTCCAGTGAGGGCAATCTAGGTTGATTTAATTACTTTCTCTGTGTTTATTATCTTTTTACTGGACCATATCATCTGCATAGTTGCAGTGCTCTACATATGAGCTGGCCTCACCAGAGAATGTGAGAATCTTGTCACAGAGATTTCTGAATTGGCAGAAGGATCCTTGGAATCAAGAGTCTCTAAATGAAAACTTCCCCTAAGTGGCTAAACTCTTCTCCCCATTTCATCTACATGTTGATCTTTCCATTCAACTTTAAGATGACACAAATGTGATCAGACATACATTGAAAAAGCAAAGGGGCACCAAGAGGGTCTCAAAAAAAATTTTTTTTTAAATCAGCTGTTTGAAGTGTGATTGACCTACCCATCCAAGCATGACTGTGGATGAACACTGACAGTGGAGGATCTGTGGCTTTTAGAGGACCCTCCAAATTCTTTTGGCCCTAGTAAGCAATATTCCAAGTTGAAGGAACATGCTAGCAAATTCTTATGTTCTTTCCCTTCATTAGGATGCTGCTTTAGGATACAGATACACTCATTTCTACAACATAAAACCTAATCTTCCCCCAGCTGAGATCTCCCTCCAGAAATGAGTACAATCTATATGAAGATGTTGACCTTAGTTGTTAGTAGTCAAACAAAAATATTCCAAGGTCCCAGTGTATACTAATCTAGTTGCTACACAAGATGGTTTTTTCTTTTTGCACTAATCCATGGGAATATGCTACATGCATTTTTTTTAACCAGAGATAAATGACTGAACTTCATTTTAAGTGTAGATTAAAAAGAAAAATCTTATGTCATAGTTCAAGGACATAAGTTATTTTGTCAGCCTCTCTTCTGGGATGTCTATAAAGGTTGAAAAGAAATATTAGACTCCTGGTTATCCTGGTCCTCTAATGTTCAGTACCTAAAGAACACTTGTGAAGGGCCTTACTAAACTCTGGGGCACTGAAGACATCTTTGAAAGATACTGGTGGTTTCTACCCCAGCCACAACTCTCAAACTCAGTTGCTGGGAGCAATTTTCAGAGGAGTTGTAAAAGTGTGGATAAGTACAGCCATTAAATTTCCCCTATAGATTGAAGACAGCTCTACTAGGTCAGAACTCAGGCATGTCAGTTGGGCAGTAAAGAGAAACCTTTTTCTTTAGAACATGAATCTTTAATGCAGTTATAGTAAAAGACATTAATCTTCAACACTGATGTGTCACCTTCAAAACACTCACTTTAAAAAATGGCTGCATACTAAAACTGTAACTGGGTTGCAGAATTTGACTCTGAGTGTCAGTGGGGAAGCAAATAAATTTAACTTTATTGTTTACTATCCAAAGTTCATGGCATCACCCTCAATGCTCCATCTTCCAACCAGACTACTGCCATGTATCTGCCCACATGCAAGCTCTCAGAAGACTGCAGCAAATGCAAAAATGTGCAACTTGATTTAGCCCACATGGAGAAAGGACTGCCAAACTAAACTACACTAGATTTGTTTTATGCTGTGGATCTCTCCAGTAAATCAGAACAGTCACAGCACTACCATATACCTTGATTGTGACTCTAAACCCAAAGGAAGGAAGGATGACAGTGATGTTTGGCATGGCTAATGTGAATGATCAGTAGATTTATGTGACCCTGAATGCCATGTATCCTAGATTTGAGCTGAGGTAAACAAAATCTATCTCTCAGCTAGATACCTCCACATCTATCTTTTTCAGCATTGCCTGTAAGTTCCAGTTTTCAAAGATAATACACAAGCTGATGCTGGTGTGATGAAAACCCACTGTATTTTCAGGCCTTACCTGTTGGCTGCAAGCACTGTAATAAACTCCCAGGTAGATCAGATAAGTTGTGGTCAGAGGTTGCAGAATTTGCCAAGTTTCTGTCTGGGATACCTCCTGAAGGAATTTTTTCAAACTGGTGTCAAGGAAGGGCTGCAAGCCTGACACTTGATTCCAAGCCACTGGAGGAGGTGGAATCTGTTCATTATCATCTGAGCTATTACTGAAACACAATAAAGAATGACACAGGATAGTGAATATACCTCAGAAATAATTGTCTCTCTAAATCATCATATTTAATAGCAAGATTTCCATGTAATCTGGGAGGTAATACCATATAACAGCCACTAGGGGAAAAAAGTCTTTGCATTCTCACAGCACAGACCAAATCAATTTAGGCAGAAAGGCCAAATGCAGAATCTACTAACAAAAGCTGAAGTTTCTTCACCTGCACTACTCTGTCCTTGAGCTATGCTGTAGTTTTACAGGATACACCACCACAGCATCCAGCTTTAACTAAAGAGTTTCTTGCTTTTCACCAGAAAAAGTACCTGTGTCTTCAGCAAATCCTACTGCTTCCATGTCCATCAAAAGCAACCTCTTAATCCTGATCCATCTTGGTCTCTGCAGAGAGGCTCTTCCCTCCACACCTCAGTAAGATTACTTTCTTTTCCCCAAGAGAAGGTCAAAGGAACCCCCTTGCTGAAAAGTAGTGCTAACTACTACATTGCCCTTCTGCCCCATAGCTGAATGCAGATTTTAACTCTTGTCTCTTAGGCTAAAAGCTTGACAGACTACAAAAAAACCCTTCGACCTTGTGTCAGAGGGAACACACCCCACCAAACCACCCAAAACAAAGGAAAAAAGGAGGTGATAGCCAGGTCTCCCAAACCAAAGAAAGAGAAGAGAGGATGTCAGCTACTCAGATCCACAGAACTGGGGAGGGAGAGAGCTTACCTGCTCAGCTTAGCCTGCAGCTCTGCCACGTAGCCTGCTGTTTGTGTTATGTGTGTCAGCACAGTAACTACTGCTGTAGCTCGCTGAACAGACAGCTCAACCATAGGGCTCTTTGCATGGCAAGAATTAAGCAATTCAGGCAGGGACTGCAGTATCCTCACCAGCACAGGGTAGAGATCCCTATGGTATGAATCACAAAACAGATGATGGAAAGGGCCTCTGGATATAATTTTAGTTCAGCTCCCTGCTCAAGCCATGCCTGTGGGTCACCGGATTCAGTCCTAGGTGTGCTGTGAACTATTGGTCTTAACATCACACAAGTAAAGATTATTGATGCCTTTAGGGGGAAAAAATACAGCCTTAAAAAGTTAAGATACCACAGTAGACAGAAGAAACAACTAAATAGCATGGCTTAAACACAGAACATGAAGAACAACAAGAAAAAAAGACAATATTCACACAAAAGCCCTTAGTAACTGAGTTTTCATAGAATCACAGAATCATAGAATGGGCTGGGTTGGAAGGGACCTCAGAGATCATCAAGTCCAACCCTTGATCCACTCCCGCTGCGGTTCCCAGCCCATGGCACTGAGTGCCACATCCAGGCTCTTTTTAAATATCTCCAGGGATGGAGAATCCACTACTTCCCTGGGCAGCCCATTCCAATGGCTGATCACCCTCTCCGTGAAGAAATTCTTTCTAATATCCAACCTAAACCTCCCCTGGCACAACTTGAGACCATGCCCTCTTGTCTTGCTGATAGTTGCCTGGGAAAAGAGCCCAACCCCCCCTGGCTCCAGCCTCCTTTCAGGGAGTTGTAGAGAGCGATGAGGTCTCCCCTGAGCCTCCTCTTCTCCAGGCTGAACACCCCCAGCTCCCTCAGCCTCTCCTCACAGGACTTGTGCTGGATCCCTTCCCCAGCCTGGTTGCCCTCCTTTGGACCTGCTCCAGGACCTCAATCTCCTTCCTGAACTGAGGGGCCCAGAACTGGACACAGGACTCGAGCTGTGGCCTCACCAGCGCTGAGTACAGGGGCAATTTTTTTTACTGCAGGAGGCCAGAGAAAAGGAGATAAAACTCCCTGAAGGGAGTAAAGACTGAGCCTGGAGATCCCTGTGCTTGCCCTTCTGGAACAGGATGTCCATTTTCTCTGTTGCCCTCCACCCCAACTCTCCAGCTTTGGACTTTACCTGTAGAGATCACAGGCCTGACCGTAGCCAGCTGCCACAGCCCACAGCCGGAAGGCTTCGGTGCTCAGCCTGATGGCTTCTTCCTTTGGCAGGAGCAAATCCAGTGGATCTTCAGCTATAAATCGACTTAATCGACTTTTCATATCAAATTTGTTAAGCTGTAAAACAAACATAGAAGAATGAACAACAACAAAAAAAAGACAACGGGACACAACAACAGTTTTGTGCGTTGTTAACTCACTACTCAAGACAACACCCAAACAGCTGCTGACTTCAGCTCATTCTGAACTCTTCTTGCACTGTTGAAATCTGTCATTATTTTGTGTAATCTTAAAGCATACTCCAAAGGACCAACAGATAGTCAATAGCTATTAAGAGAGAAATACTCCTGGAAGGGATGCCTAGGTGTTACTCAATCCATTCCTAAAACAAGTTACCTACACCTAAGTCATTCCTAATGGAAGTTTCTCTGACTCACACACTCTTGTTTTCAGTACTCTCTACAGCTTTTAACTGATTTTAAAAAAAATATATTATTATCCTTCTTTAAGTACTCATAAATGCAACTCCATTAGTCATGATTCCATGTAAAGACATAGATTATGAAAAACACTAGTTATAAAAGTACTGAATTGATGCTGATATTCTTTTTGGAAGGTCACGCTGAAGGGCTTTCAGAGGTCCTAGAACCTAAATCTTTTCATGAGTCTGTGCTTATTTTTTAAAAAAGGGTATTTCCTGCTGATTACTTTTGTAAGATCATAGAATTTTGATGCCTTGGTAATGTTCTGAGGTTATTTTCGTATTGAATTAAGCACAACATGACTCATTTGCAGCTCTCTAGAAACAATTTTTATCCTCCCTCACAACTGGTTATTTTTACTTAACCATAGAAATGAGCTTCTCTTCCCCTCTCCCACACATATAAAACTTGTGTGTGCTCTGTCTAAACAAATGATGTAATAATGTCTTTCTCACAACACAAGGACATATTATAGATAATTTTAAATTCAAATTTAGAGGCATCTTGTAGGGAAATCAATGCACACCAGCAAGAAAGCCAAGGAACTGATGATTCAAACTATGAATTATGACACCCCTCCTACAAAACAGAGGGCAAAGTCAAACTTACTTCCAGAGGAGGAGGGCAGAAGAATTTTTTTGTTAGCTAAAATAGATCTCTAGAACAGTGATTTTGATTTAGTTTTTATCTCTTGTTCCTATGTTGAAGTGCCTGTAATAAGTCACATGCAGGTGTAACAGAACTAAAGCCTGAGTGGCAGGAGCATTGTAAGCACTTTTTACATGCCTTGAAACACCTGCAGTCTACAAAGCTTGAAAGAGAGTAAAAGTCAGAGATTTTTTATTATGTTTCTAGCACTACCTACAGCCTTTAAATATCCCACTATCCATTATCAGCATGTTATTCTATGTATTTTATAGGACACGCTGGTGTTCTTCTGCTGATAGTAGCAATTTCATGGATGGCAATTTATTAGGTGCTATTAACAATACTGAACCAAAAACTCTAAGAGATGCTCACTGCAGTGTAATGGGTACTGCTCTTGGTAGATGTTATGCATTTATAGCACCAGAGTGATGACCTGCATGAGTGATTGCAATTATCTCTAAAGTGGAAAACTTGTCCAGAAGTAGAGGGGTTGGAAATACCGATAAATGTCCTCTGAGTTAATAAGACAAATGAATGGCAGGAAAGGTCAGCCAGGGTTGTACACAAGGATGGTGATAAAATCTCTGCTTCATACAGTCCTAAGCTGTCCACCACTGGAACACAGGAGAATACAGAGCATCACACACCAATGCATGCTCTAAACATCTACTTTTGGTCAGTATCACTGAGCTGTGTTACACGATTTTACTCATTCCTCTGACAGAGATCAATAATATGATCATTACTGATCATTACTCTGACACTGTCAACAATTTCTTCAAAACACACATATACACCTTTTTCACAATTATTATTCCGGCTTCAACTCTGTCACCTCCAATTATTCCTCCGTTTTTATTCAGAAAGTAAGGCACAGAGAAAAGCCCTTCTGAGAATCACTCACCAGCCTGGCTGTTGCATTTCTGCCTCCAGATGCCAACACTCTGATGAACTTCATAGCAGTGGCACAAGGAACTCCATGGAGACTGGAGATTAAGCACCCTGCTTCAGCCACCTGGGGATCCCACTGAGTAGGAAGAAATTCCCTGACAATGGTTTCAATCAATCGGGGACAGTCAAGCAGCTGCAGAGAGATAAGCATGTACAACCAACCAATGGTATGCAACACACAGACATGCAGAAAACATGCAAAACAAACATTTTTGCCTGATCTCCTTGCCATAACTCCATCTGCTCCTTTCTTCCCTTTTTCAAAGCTTTCTCTACCACTGCAGAGCTCCTTTACAACAGCAGATTTACCTGGCTACATGCTTCAGAGGAGTGCCTTGCTATGTGGGTGAGGATGTGCAGTATATCCAGGACTACTGTTGGAACAGGTTGTACCACCTCCAGGATGTACCTCAGCCGGTGCTGGATCCGTGTCTTCAAAAGTCCCTGAAAGAAGAAGAAAAAAAAAAAATTCATTATGAGCCTTATAATTGCTCTCTGACCTGCAGTTGCTCAAAGACAAAAGGAGATTCAATTACATCTTCTGAAGAGAGGTGTTAAAATTACCAGTGGGGAAACAAATAAGTTCCTGTGGATTTGCCAGTATGGTAGCAAGTGAGCAAGAATTAGCAAGAGAGAAGGAACAATCAAACTTATGTTCTGCATCAGACCACTGGTGGGGTTTGGTTTGTTCTCTCTTCTAGAGTATGATACTGTAAGTAACAGGGAATAGGAAAACAACCTTCCCTATAAAGGACTACTGAAACCTAGTGTGGCTGAGAAGGGTTCTCACACTCCTTGAATCATTTTGGCTAGGTACCACCTCCACCTAATGCAGAACCCTGTCTGATTGTAGCTGTTATGTCAGAGACAGCTGACAGAAGCAGAGACAGGACCAATCCCTATCATGCAGCAGGAAAAAGGAGATGCATAGAACATTCTTTTTGTTTTATGGTTCACAGAGCAGACCATAATCAGTGGTAGTGTTAGAAAACACATCTACAGTTAAAGTGACAACATTATGCATTCCTAGTTCTGGGAAAAGGCAACTCCATAACATTGGTTCACAGTACCAAAACTTTTTAAAAGTTCCAGCCAAGCAAGGTTGCAGTGCTAGGCCTGAGTGAGTTCAGTTGCTTGTTTAAATACTTCTTTTTCTAACTCTGTGGAGTAATTGTGTAGTAACAAACAGTAAGCAGATGTGAAACAGAATTTCACAACTACTACAATGGAGATTTTACCCCAAATATCTTAAGGCCACTTGGAACAAATTAAGATCCATTATGCTGAACCACATAGCTGTTTCCAGAATCAGAAACTGCTCTCATCTGTCTACAACTCTTTTGTTAAGCTTTTTAAACAGCGTCACCTAGTAGAATCCATCTGAAATTATGATAAAAGCTTCCAAATGAGACTATATGCCCAAGTACATAATTCATCTTCCCAGTGAAGCAACTAAGAGCCATATGAACACAGGCTCAAGAGTATGGACTAACTGATGTGACCACAGGTTTTAATGAGTATTGCAGGCAAAAGAGTTACATTAGCTCCACCAAGGCTGGTTCTGAGATAGCAGTTTGCTATTTTTAAATCTCCTATCAGGACTGTAGGATTAGGCTTAAATATGTGAGGAATTCCTTCCTTATGGAATTACAATGCTGTAACTCTATCTGAGAAATGCAAATACAAAGAGTGAAATTGGGGAAATGCCAAGCAGCCACCTTATGGCAAATAAGAAAAAGACTGTAATTATACAAATCTAACTAGTTCTGAACTATCTAGCTGTAATGCTCATGTTTAACATTACAAAAGCATCTACAAACACTTTAATAGTGTCTGGATCCTTCTCAGTTTTAGTCCAAGTGAGTTTGAAACTCACGCAGTCTTTCAACAAGTCTTGCTTGTTGAAGCAAGTTTCTTGTGTGCTTGTTGTCAGTCTCTATAAAGAAGTTAGAGATACTCACTGATACTGAAATCACACAGGTCAAGTCTTAGCATTTTTAATAAATTTTAATAATTTAAAATATAATTACTTTTCTGGTAATATATGACAGAAATGTAACATCCAAAAGCCAGGGAAGAGTTCCAGCTTGTGTCCAGGATGTCCTTAACAGCATATACAGGAGGGTAGATGTTTCCACAGCACACACAGCCACTGCACAGAGCACATTTTCCTAAAAAGATTTCATGTATAACTCTGTGCTTACCTTTACAACATCATACCGGGCCACATCTGGATCAGGCTTGTTTTCATCCTTTAATTTTTTATCTTGAGACTTATTTGTTCCATTTAGATCTTCATCTTCCTCCTCTTCTTCCTCCTCATTGCTGGGGACAAAGGGGAATGCAGCCATCCCTTGGTACCATGAGAAAGTCCAATCAAGGTATTTCTACAGTGAGAATAAAAATACATTTTAAAAAATCTCACAGAGAAATCACGAAAGACAAAAAGTTTTCAAGAATGCTTTTGACTGTGGAATGCTTTATTGATTCCCACCTAACCCCAGGAAAACAGGAGTACAATAAAGGGTATTCTAAACATGCACAAGTAGAATGCAGTGCTTTTGCATGGAAGTGATTTTAACCTATGACACATACACACTTAGGAAATAATGGAAAGCAATTACTGTGAGGTGAAATAAATTCACAACATAGGTAACAGAAATGCAGCTTAACTGCAAAACATTTATGATAATGGGGATAAATCTCATCTTACAAATCCTGGAGCAAAAGGTAAGACTTCCAGCCCTGACCTTCCTCAGAAACCTTTTGAAACTCAGCAGCACAAGACTCTAGGAAGGACTCTTCAAATGAGGCAAATATCCCAGCTCAGCACCCATGGTGCTGCTTTTGGCATCAACAGTAATCCCCACTTCAAAAAAACATCACACTGCAAGCTTCAGTCTGAGAACCAGAGTGCTGCAGACAGCTACAAACCAGAGTAATAGTATAAGAAAGAAAAGCACATTAAGTAGGTGATCCATAGCATTTAATTACCTACCACTGGGTGGCCAGGACTCATCTAAGAAAACATCATTAGGTTCATAGCTTAGAAAAGGAACAAGATGTGGAAAAAAACCTGTTCAGTCCTTCATTTTTCTTGCCTCCCCACTAGGGATAGTTCTAAAGGCCTGGGAGAAGTGGCAGGGGGCTCCTTGAGATCTAATCACTCTTATCTACCACCAGCCCCCTTGCAGTCTGACAGAGGAGCAGCCCTCATGGAAGGAACCTGAAGCAAAGCCCACAGCATGCTTTGACCATAATGGTCTCCTGTCCAACCAGGAAGAAATCTCAACCTTTCTGCTCAGGGTTTTCTTGTATCACTGAATGCTAAAACCATGGACTGGTTTGGGTTGGAAAGGACATTAAAAATAACTAATTCCAATTCCCCTGCCATGGGCAGGGACACCTCTGACTAAATCAGGTCAAATGGCTCAAAGCTTCATCCAGCATGGCCTTGAACTTTTCCAGGGAGGGGGGAGCCACAGCTGCCCTGGGAAACCTGTTTCACTGTCTTACCACCCTCACAGGAAGCAATTTCTTCCTATGTCCAACCTAAATCAACCCTCTTCAAGTTGGAAACCATTACCTCTTGTCCTGTCACTCCACACCCTTGTAAAAAGTCTCTCCCCAGCTTTCCTGTGGGCTCCCTTCACATACTGGAAGGTTGGAGCCTCCCTTTCTCTAGGCTGAACAACCCAAACTCTCTCAGTCTGTCTTCATAGGAGAGGTGCTCCAATCCTCTGATCATCTTCATGGCCCTCTTCTCCATTTGCTCCATGTCCTTCTTGTTTTGGAGGCTCCCAAAGTGGACACAGCACTCTGGGTGGTCTCAAGAGAGCAGAGCAGAGGGGCAGAATCACCTCCCTCAGATTGCTGGACACACTTCTTTTGAAGTGACTTCTTTTAGAGACTGGATGTGGCACTCAGTGCAGAGGTAGTGGATCAAGGGTTGGACTTGATGATCTCTGAGGTCCCTTCCAACCCAGCCCATTCTATGATTCTATGAAGCAGCCCAGGATGGGGTTGGCTTCCTGAGCTGCAAGCACACTTTGCTGGTACATGCTGAGCTTCTCATCAATCAACACCCCCCAGGCCTTCTCCTCAGTCCTGTTTTCAGTCCACACTCTACCCAACTTGTAATGCTTGGGATTGCCCCAAACCATGTGCAAGGCATCACACTTGGCCTTAATGAACTTCATGAAGTTGCCATGGACCCATCTCTCAGGCCTAACTAGGTCCCTCTCTATGGCCCCCCTTCCCTCCAGTGTGTCAACCACAGCACACAGCTTGGTGTCATTGGCAATCTTGGTGAGGATGCACTCAATCCCATATTCTAAAAAAAAAAAAAATAAAAAAAATTGTACACATATATTTGTAGTGGCCTGATCTAGATTGTAAAGATGTCAAAAAGTAGAGCACCTCAGTAGCTTGCACTAAATTTTATCACAGGACAGAGCTCATTCAAACAGGAGAAAAGGTCTGAATCTCTCAAACTCAGCTAACACACTCCCTGGTCTGTCACAGAGCACAGCAATAGCATTCTATTGACCATTAATCATAGAATCATAGAATGGGCTGGGTTGGAAGGGACCTCAGAGATCATCAAGTCCAACCCTTGATCCACTCCCGCTGCGGTTCCCAGCCCATGGCACTGAGTGCCACATCCAGGCTCTTTTTAAATATCTCCAGGGATGGAGAATCCACTACTTCCCTGGGCAGCCCATTCCAATGGCTGATCACCCTCTCCATAAAGAAATTCTTTCTAATATCCAACCTAAACCTCACCTGGCACAACTTGAGACCATGCCCTCTTGTCTTGCTGATAGTTGCCTGGGAAAAGAGCCCAACCCCCCCTGGCTCCAGCCTCCTTTCAGGGAGTTGTAGAGAGCGATGAGGTCTCCCCTGAGCCTCCTCTTCTCCAGGCTGAACACCCCCAGCTCCCTCAGCCTCTCCTCACAGGACTTGTGCTGGATCCCTTCACCAGCCTGGTTGCCCTCCTTTGGACCTGCTCCAGGACCTCAATCTCCTTCCTGAACTGAGGGTCTTTTCTGGTTTGTCCTGTTACTCAGTTTAATTGCCAGGCCAGTGTTAAACCATGACACAAGCCTTTCTTCAAGCTGCTTGCTGTGTCTTCTCATTCTGATTCCTGTAAAAAGCTCAGCATGACCTCAAAACCAGGCACTTAATGATTGTCTCACCTCATCATCCAGTGACACCAGCAGAGCCCGGAGGGCACTAAGGGATGCTGCCAGGACATTCTCCACTGCATCATCCAGGGAGAAGCGCAGCAAGAAGAGGAACCCAGCGTCAAGCAGCAGGCGCAGGACGCTGCCCTTCAAGGAGGAAGCAAACTCTCCAGCCCTGGCCTGAAATGCATGTCACAGAGCCAGTGTTAGAGCTGCTGGGTACACCTCAACATTCTCCACGTTTGCCTCTTCCTGTTTCTACAGTTAGGAAGCTAAAATTGTGTGCAGTTTTTGTCCTTTATTTTCTCCTCCTTTCATTCTACAGAGACACCAAACTCCAGTTCCTTAGAATGCGGGAAACTTTTCGTTCTTAATCTGGACTCATATTCTGACTTCACCCTGTTCTGCTCTATCATTCTGCTCAAAACTACACTGTTCCTTCTTCTCTGCCTCCACTGATGTTGGAGGGAAGGTTAGCACATCCCCTAAGAGTTAGGTGAAAATGTGCACAGAAGTGAATACTCATTTTTCCCTATGCTGTTGGCACACTGCTCTGTGAGTAGGCTGGTTCAGTTTCACCTCCTGCAGAAAAAACATCATGCAGTTGGCTCAGACAACAGGAGTGAAAGGGTCATTGCCAAGGATAGCTTTTTTAACAAAAATAACATAAAAAAAAATCCAGACTTGTGTCCAAAGCAACACCAGAATGGAAGTTGCAGCACTGCTGCTAAATAATATTTTCAAGCATCTCTTGCCACAGAAACCTGAAACTCAGCTTCTAATGTCCCAACACTTCACTCTTCCATCAGTAGGAGATTCAGCTTCTAATGTCTCAACACTTTACTCTTCCATCAGAAGAAGATTCTCATTGAAAAAGAATGCCTTGCTGGTGATTTTGCTCACCTTCACTGGATAGTAAAACACAAACCACTAGTACCAGAGAATCTGGGCCCTGATCCACCATAAACTTGAATTTTGGGGAGAAATTCCATGGAAAGCTACTTACCTTTTGAACAATTCGACCTAAGACCTGGAGAGCCAGTGTCCTCTGTTGAATAACTTGGCTGCGAGACAAATGAAAGAGCTCTTGGAGAGAATAACCAGCCCTCTAAATGGGAAAAAAAACAACAAACCAACACAAAACAAACACAAACTCAGCTATAAGTAAAAACAGGCCTGTTAAAATGAGATTAACTGTAAAATACCACAGAACAGAAGATGAACTGCAATGCAGTATTGTTTGTTGCTTTGTGACAATTGCAAAGGAGATTCTAATAATTGATGTGACAGGAAAAAAGTGAACTTCAAGAGCATGTATGTGCAGCTTTTTCCTTAAGAGCATTAAGGAGAAAAAGCATTAATGGACTTTTCTGAAAGTAAAGCAGTTGATGCATGCAGACCTAACTCTCCTCAGGAGCTTGTTTGAAAAGAAAATCCCTCATCCTCACTTTCCTGAGGTTTTTGTCACTAAAAACCTCAACACAAAAGGGATCTGCTAAATCAAACCCAGTGAACAGATATTAGTGTGCCCTTTCTGTGGTATTACACCTACCTCTGCCTCTTCTCCATGGTGATGCAGGCCTAGGTGTGTTGGTAAATCAGCATCTGCAGGAATCAATTCTCCTTTTAAACTGAATCGAGCTTGCATTCCCTGCAATAAATGATGGAGGGAGAAAGAGATTATTTTTATTGTCTACCACTCCATTCATCACTTAAAATACCACTTCTTACATCACATGCTGGAAGGTCAGGCCTCAAATTCTTAACATTTACTCCCCTCTTTCCTTTTTTATCACCTTTCAGGAACCCTTTCATCCCAGATTACAATTGCTAGACTCTCACTTCCTAGTCCTCTTGAGACTGAGTATGTACCAACCTACCCTGTACAAGAAACTAGAGAATTCCTCAGCCTGATTTACAGGTAGATTTACAGACTGAGTAACCAAAAGACTAGGTTTTGAAGCCTCCAAAACTGCTATTGCTGACAGGCATAATCCAGAAACACAGTTTCTGTGTTCAAACCTTTTTGGTTTTCTTCTGTCGGGGTGAGGGCAAATCTTTCATCCATTCAAGCTTCTCAAACTCCACACTGTCCATGTGAATCCATTCCTTCTTGGGCTTCACAGGCAGATCATCATCTTTGTGGGAGGGGAAAAAAGGCAGTCTTACCTTCCAAGGCAGGGATGAAGAAAACACCTCTTTGCCAACCTACTTGGATTAAGGGCTGCACAAAATACAGGATTCAAGTAAAGTAAGATGAAAATTTTCAACCTGACTGTAGGCTGATGCATCGAATATTTAAAGCTGTTTTCATCTTTCATGAGAACTATAAGAGGAAGTAAACAGCACTGTAATAAAACTCACAGACAAGTCTACTTTGGGAGAAGTCTAACAGAGGTCAGGACACAAAAAAGGCAAGTGATCAGAACCAGGACAGTAAAATTGTATCAGCCCTACTTTCAAGAAAACAAACTCAGATTATCCAGGGAGAGGGGTTTTAGGAGAGAGGTGAAATGATTCACAAGTATTAGTGCAGAGATGTCCAAGAAAACTGTAAGAAGCCAGTATGACTTCAGTCTAGATACACTGGAGAGAGCACAAACATTATTAGTGGTGCTTTTTGTAGCATCTGCTGTGCTGCTTTTCATTATGTCCCCCTCTAAAATCTTGAGGTGATCAACTTGGGAAGGAAAGACCAAAATCTTGCCAGAAAGAGCTGGCAACTGGACAAGCTTGCCTGAGAAACAGCTCAGTGGGAAAAATGGACATCTAGACAACTCTTTCAAAAATGTAAGTACAAAAGGAAGAAATTATTGATCTAAGTTTATAAAGAAGATTGACTAGAAGAATTTGAGAAACAAGATATTAATTCCTGAAATCACAAGAGTTGCCCTAGGGAAGAGAAAGATCAGCATCAGCATATGGAAGAATCTCACAAGTAAAGAGACAGGAGACACACAAATGGAAATGACCTGAACACTAGGGAAGGTAATGCTTTGCTACTAGGATACTATCTGATACCAGCATGAGAAGAGATAAGCTAAGAAGTCTCAAGAGAAATCACACAGAAGGACAGGAACAGGCAGTCTGAGGGCATGAAATTCAGCAAACATCCCTCCTGCTGGTGCAGCCCAGAAGTCATTCACATTGCAGCTATTAATCCTTGTGCTGCAGTCTTCTCTTGCAAGGCACTGTAAGTCCCACTGAGATGCTCTTCTTTCATCAGATGTTTTCCTGCTGATAACTGGTCTGAAACCTAACCTTTTCCTTCTCTCCAATTAGCAGATAAACTTTCGGGAAGGGCACTCATCTTTTCTAGGATGAAGCTTCACCTTTATGATCAATGTGGTGTTGAGTCAGGCAAGGAACCAAGCACAGAGTTATCTTCCCCAGCCAGAAAGCTGTTAAGCAGAATTTCAGATAAAGCCTCAGCACACATTTTAACTGAAGAGAAGGAAAAAGCATCTGAAATGGAAGAAAGTGGAATGTTTGTGGGTGGTAGGTGCAAAACTAGAGGAAATCAAATCAGCAGAAAAATTAAACCTATTTCCATTTGTAATTCAACAAACTGTTTTCTCCATGTCCACTTATCAGTAAATTGATAGGGCTGAGTTAATCACTGTAGAAGGAAATTAGTTTTAAACACCAGTAGTTTTTGCTGCTCTGTTAGGACTGGCAGGCTTGCTCAGCATTGGAAGGTGAAGAGGCTGAAGCCCTGAGCTGCAAGCTGTGAACTTTCACCTAGATGTGTTGAACTCTCACCTAGTAAAGAGAAGGCCCCAGAGCTGGCCCTGGCAATGGGATAATGAAGCTCCATTCATTAAGAGAAGCTGCTGCCTCGGGGATAAGAAATGGGCTGCCTAGAGACAATGAAACCCAATGAAGACTGGGAAGACCCCAGACCCTAATATTACTACTGGTCAGAACTGTTGAGTGAGGGGTGGGGAACTTAAAGTGTAAGGGTATAACTTCCCAGGGATTTATTTTTGTTCAGGGTTCCTTTATGGAGACACCCATCTAAAGCTTTAGCATTATTAATAAAAAGAACTTTATAGAAGAATCTCTTTACAGCTTATTGACTTAGTGGAAACCTAGAGTCAATCCCTGCTCTGCTGGCACGTGGAATTCCCATAACATCATCCTATAAGCAGGATTATGCATATTGCCAACAGCCCTCAGTATTATGAGCATGTCAAAAAGAAAAAGTCATATATATTCCAAGGCATCAGCAGATAGTTCAGTTCCTGAGGAATCCCTCCACAGAAACACAAGCTAGCAGTGCCAATGCAACATCTGTACTGAACTTTTCCAGACCTGGGTTATAATAAAGGCTACCACCCAACTTCTTCCCTTACCCAACTTCATCCCTTTCTGCTTTGCTTCCCTTTCATCTTGGTGCAAGAATTTACATTTCCATTTGATAAGATTAAAAGTTGCTGGATAAAGGCTTCACCACTTCTTTATTAGACACAGTAGCCTTTTCACAGAATCCCACAATATTAGGGGTTGGAAGGGACCTCTGGAGATCATTTAGTCCAACCCCCCTTGTTAAGAGCAGGTTCATCTGGAGCAGGCAGCACAGGATGGTGTCCAGGCAGGTTTTGAATGTCTCCAGAGACTCCACCAGCTCACTGGGCAGCCTATTCCAGTGCTCTGCTACCCTCACAGTAAAGAGGTTTTTCCACGTGTTTAGGTTGACCCTCCTGTGTTCCAGTTTATGATCACTGCCCCTTGTCCTGTCACTGGAAACCAATGGGAACAGTCTAGTCCCATCCTCCTGCCACTGACCCTTTAGATATTTTTAAGCATTGATGAGATACCCCCCTCAGTCTTCTCTTTTCCAGGTTGAATAGACCCAGCTCCCTCAGCCTTTCCTCATATGGCAGATGCTCCAATCCCCTAATCATCTCAATGGCTCTGGGCTGGACTCCCTCCAGTAGTTCCTTGCCCTTCATGAACTGGAGAGCCCAGAATTGGAGATAGCACTCCACATGGGGACTCACCAGGACAGAGCAGAGAAGGGAGGATAACCTCACTCAACTTGCTTGCCACACTATTCTTGATGTCATTGGCCTTCTTGGCCATAAGGACACATTGCTGGCTCCTGGTCATCCTGTTGTCCCTAAGGACTCCCAGGTCTTTTTCCACCAAGCTGCTTTCCAGCAGGTCAATCCCTAATCCATACTGGTGCATGGGATTGTTCTTCCAGAGGCAGAGTATCCTGCACTTGCCCTTGTTGAACTTCATGCAGTTTTTCTCTGCCCAATTCTCCAACCTATCCAGCTCAACCACAGTGGCAGCACAGCCCTCTGGTGTGTCAGCCACCCCTCCCAGTTTTGTATCATCAGCAAACTTGCTGAGGGTACACTGTCCCCTCATCCAGGTCATAGATGAATATATTGAACAGGACTGGACCCAGTACTGACTCCTGGGGAATACCACTTGCTACTGACCTTCAATTGGACTCTACATTACAAATGATCACCCTCTGAGCTCGAGCTTTGAGCCAGTTTTTAGTCCACCTCCCTGTCCATTCATCTAACTCACACTTGCTAACCTTTAAGATGCTGTGGGAGATGGTGTCAATAGCCTTGCTGAAGTCAAGGTAGACAGCACCCACTGCCCTCCCCTCATCTATCCATCCAGCTATGCCATTGCAGAAGAAAGCCATCAGATTAATCAGACATGACTTCCCACTGGTGAATCCACATTGACGGCCTCTGATAGCTTTTTTTTTCCTTCACATGCCTTGAGATGATGCCTAGATGCTCCATTAACTTTCCAGGGATGGAGGTGAGGCTGATTGGCCTGTAGTTTCTTGTGTCTTCTTTCTTGCTCCTTTTTGAGGACTGGAGTGAGACTGGTTTCCTTCAGTTCTCAGGCAGTTTCCCTGTTCCCAAGGACCTTTCTAAGATGCTGGAGAGTGGCCCAGTAATTATTTCTTTCATTAGAGAGACATGTTTGACTTGTGATCAACCCCACTACTTTGTGTAATCATCCTCTCCCTGGGGCAATTCAGAATGACCATTTCTGATGAGCTATTCACAATTTATTTACTTCTGAGTAGGAAGATATGCAAAATCCCAACACTAAGTGCTAATGTCAAGTTAATATTTTACATCTCCTGTTAACCAAGATGTTAACTCAGGTGCTGGAAAGGTTTCCTTTTGTTTTTTAATTGTGTTCCAGACCATCTTTTCTTTGTTATTTCAAATATCATGTGAAAATTTCTCTTTTCCTTTCCTGTGCAGTCTTCTATGGGAAGGCAAAAGATGTCAGCATACAACATTCTGAACACTGAGTTACTCCCAAGAGCACTATCATCTACTTCTGCTTCTATGGCTCCCAGGCAAGTTGCTTAATCTGGTGCTACTTGTACATTCAATTGTCCTACAACTAAAAAGAACTAAGAGTAATCCTTTTGATTAAGATGGATTAGTGGAAAACTTTGGGAGAAATAATAAAAAGATGGTTCAGTGAAGCATTCTACTCAAAAAGAGGCTGACCAGCTTTCCTTCTCCTTTGTGTACAAACACAAATGCTCAAAGACTCACTCCTCTCATCAAGAAAATGGTAAACTGTTGTTATCTCTTGCAAACACCAAGCTGAAATTTGGGAGTGACTCAGACCTCTTTAATTAGTTTGCATGTTGCACTGAGACACAAAGAATGCATCACAGGAAAGGACCAAGAGATGGATACAGTCAAAAACTGATGTAAGATTGAGGGAGAAGCATTCTAATGAGGGAGGGAGACATGAACAAAAGTGTGGGGAAGATGAGAGTGAGAGCCTAAAATCACAACAGAGAAAAGGAAATGGCTAAAGAAAAAACTAAGGGTTGGACTTGATGATGTCAGAGGTCCTTTCCAACCTCTGTGATGCTGTGAAAAAACTGCAGTGAGTTAAGTAAAACTAAGAAGCTCAGGGAGAGAACACATGCTTTCTCTGACATGAGATTATATGGGTTGCTTTAGGTGCTGGAGATAAAGCAGCTTTCTCCTCATAGAGCTTTCTGCTCATAATACTCAATATATGTACTGAGAATTAAAGAATTCTGCCAGAAGAGACAACAGGTCTGTACAATTCTTCCAAAAAGCAGAAGAACACTCTATACCTTATTACTTCCCTCCATCCACAGCACAAAGATAAAAACCATATCCTGTAGAAATAACCACGTGTCCTCTGAGATACAAACCAGAGTGGGGCCATCAGGAGCATTGTCATAATGAGATGTACATGTGCTGTAGGAGCAATTTTGCTGACATGAGTTTGATCATCATCTCCAGGCTACCCTGCAAGCAAATCATTAACCTACCCAACACCCTCTTGTCCCCAACTGGTCCCAGTTAGAAGAAATTATTCAAGCAGCAGCTGAATCTCCCTACCACACTCTTTTGTCTCCTTGTTCACATGACTGAACAGAATAGCAATGATGGCTACTCTTTAAAATGCATTTTCCCTTCAGAGAACTCTGGAAAAAATTTAAAAACAAAGCACAACTTCCCACTGAGTAGCTCACCTAATTACATACTGTATCATCCTTCTTACCTAAGGAACCAGGCTAAAAATAACAGAGATGTTCTTCCTTGAAGCAAAAAATATCTGTATTTTTTAAATATCATTATAAAAATTTGAGTTGGATAACAACATAGCAACATGCAAACATCACTCAAACCTTACATTTATGTTCAGAACATTAACAACCTGCACTTTGTTTCTTACCTGTAATTTCTACCTTCATATTTTCTTCTTTCCTTACAGATTCTTCCATATCTGATTCCTGTGTGCAAAGAGATGATCGTACACCATGCTGAGCCACAGGCAGAGATTCCACAGACTCCTCCAGTCTGTTCTGTTCTATTTTTAATTCCTTTTTCTGGCCTTCATTGCCACCACGTCGTGACTTTAAGAAAGCAACTAAATTGGAATCTGCAAGTATTGACAAAGAGACAGACAGAGAAGTGACAGAAAGTCTCAAAATAGTCAATACACCTCTAGCTCCTGCTATTTATGTTTTTGCTTTCTTTGCATTGCCATTCCTCATGTCCTCTTCTTCTGTACCAGCTGTCACTTCTTTTCTAACTGAAGCACTTACTTGTTTTTATGACCTCTTCAGCACATAAGCTGGGTACAACTGGCTGTTGAGGTGACACCAGAGAAAGAGCTGATGAACATCTTTCAAGGTAAAGCAACAACAAAATTTCTAGTTATTCTCCCAACTTAAAAATAAAGAGACAATCACTTCTTTCTCCCTCACTACTACTAAAAATGCACATCCAATCAAGACTGTAGAGAGAACTCTGGTCTGCAGCTTAAAGAAGGAACCCAGGTCTGATGCTTTGCCTACCCTGTCTGTGGACCACTCAGTGACATCAGTTTGAGTGCCACAAGAACACAACAGAAACCACAAAAGGATTTACCTGCTCTTTATTGAATTGCACAAGATCTTCAGTGCATGTTCTAGATTCTATGTTAGCAGAAGGAGATCTTGTTTGTTCTGAACTGACTCCCCATCCTGAGAGGCAATTCTAGTCTGACAAAAAATGGAGGTGGCCATTCTCTTTAAGCTTTGGGACATTTGGGAGGGAAGGGTGTATTGGGAGGCCAGATAATATTCCTACGCCTTAAAATAAGAAAATGTCACAAGATCATTATTTTACTTTCAGCTCTGATACAGATATCAGATATTTCTGATGAAGCACACCCTCTCTATGAACATTCTCCATCTAGAAAATGGCCACTGGGATGCTTATGCCAGAGGTGAACACTAAGAGCCTGCCCATTGTGCCTCTAAAAGGTCCAAAGACACTCCAATTAGCAGTGTCTGAGATGTATATAGTTACCAGAATATAACACCTACATTGGTTATTTATTCTCCATAATACCAAGGACAAGAAATTCAGAAATGCTTTGTACCTGAGAGAAGTCATCCCAAAAAGGAAACAACTCACGTGTCTCTAAAACAGCTCAAAGAGGATGCTGGGATCTATCCCACACTTTTGATTGCTGCACACTCTCCTCATGATACAGTTTTAAATCTCCATTGGAGAAGGAGAAGCAATCAGCCCAGTCTCATTAAACCACCCATATTTTTTCATGAATGCAAGCAGAGCTCTCACATTCCAACACTTCACTGTACAAAGCATGGAAAAGATTATTCATTATTTCATCATGTCACACTAAAACTGACAAACAAGTCACTTAATTATGTAAATCTGTGCACAGTATGTCAGAAAGGAAGATCGCTCCTGCCCAGAGTCTCCATGAGCAAAACCAGAATAGATTTAAAAATAAGACCCTGAAGATACTGCCCAGCAAGGAATTGCTTACACATCCTCACAGTTTATACCATGAAGTTTCATCTGCTTCATAATTCAGAGGTTAATTCAGAAACTGGGCAGCATTAAATATCCACATGTAATTAATGCTCTTAAATATGGAGAAAAAGTCTCTTTAATTCACATTTCTGTGCTTGTCCAGTTCTCAAGGTCATCTGTAAGCTAGCAATTTAGTTTAGGAGTTGCATCAGCATGCCTAATTCCCTAACCACATATATCCTGGGAATAACAATTACTCCTAGTTTCCCTAAGGCCTCAAAAGACTGAAAAATCTACATTTTTACACCATGGGCCATATAAACAAATACACTGGTTTAGAAAAATCATTTATTATTCAAAAATACTTCAAATACACCCTATCCTTTCAAAATGTTTAAGTATTCACTTCACTAATATTCCAAAGGATCAAGAGGTGGAGACAGGGAGCAAAGATGACAAATGAATTACAGAAGGAAAGTGCATAAACAAGTTTTTTGTTGTTGTTTTTTGGTTTTTATTAACCTCATTGCTTACAACAATGATATGTGCATGAAAAATAAGATTTTTTTTTCACCTCTGGTTGTTTGAAGAGCTCAGCTCTCTGAATGAAGGTTCTGCCCAAAAATTCTGTTTTGCATAGTTCCTTTGATGCCCTTCCAGTTATACCCATGCTGCTTACAATGAAGTCAGGTTCATTAATATGATCTTTAAGCTACACCCACAAAAGACTTATGCAACTAAAATGCCATTCACACCTCATTTGATGCTAGAGAATCTGAAATTATGAGACTTTCAAAAACCCTTGTCTGCCACCTACATCTATACATCTGCTCTTCTAGAACATAAAAAAATCATTTAAAGCAATGCCAACAAGTTTTACAGTGCCCTAGATCACACAAAATCTTACCAAAGATACCACACCCAGGGTTCTCCCCTATCTTTTCAGGCATTCCCAGAGCACCACTGCAGACCTGGCTCCAAACCAGAGACCAGAACCCTGCACTCAAGCCAGGTAATTAAAACATTTTTTCAAGAACGTCAAGGTTAGTTTTAAGTTTTTCTGCTCTAACAAGTACAGATTCAAACTGAATCTCCCACATGCCCACACGTCTCCTCTATCAGGGTACTGACAGTTCCAGCCCACATCTTTGGTATTTTGGAAAGGGAGCCCCTTGTCAATGAGGAATAAGCACTCCTTAATTCCTTCACTCTTAATTCTCACTCATAAGATATATTATCCAATGCAATAATTGGATAGTATGAGCAGGAATCCCAAACTCTCAACTTTGACCTGTGAATTTCCTAACACTTCGAGTCACCTACACATTCAGGAAACTTTCTTGCCTCTGGAATACACCTTGGGAAGCACTTACCCAGCTGAGCCAGAAGCCTTTTCTGCTCCTGCAGGATCTCTTCCTCAGACATGGATTGCAGCTTCTCCAAGTTCTCCTTGTGAATAGCTTCAGCTTCCTGCTCACTCCTTTGGTTTCCAAGACCTTCTCCAGTTATGAGACAAGACTGATGAGAGGTCAAAAAGTCTCCAGCTTTAGCTACAAGATCCAGCAGAGAAAGCAGTTTGTGATTTAAGTGTCTACATTACTGAATGTATCTGAATTTTGTCATGATCAGGCTTGCATAATTTCTTTTTTTTTTTTAGATTGGTAGCCAAATTAAAATAGGAGTCAGGAAGTTCAGTTTAGCTTAAAAAAAAAAAGTATTTGGTCTTTCATCCTATGTCACACCAAAGCATCATTTCTACCTTCCTTCTTTAGGAGTTGGAAAAGGGATGGGGGGATAGGAATTTTGTTTCTTTAATACATAGCAACAGCAATAAAAGCTAAACTGGAGCATAATTCACAATAATTCCCAGGGCCTTCCTAATAGTGACTACTATATTCTTTCTCTGCCCAAGAAAACTTGAAACACTTGTATGTCAGGTGAACCACGACCTAGTAAATAACTGCTGAGTGTGATAGAATTAAAAAGATAATGTAACCCAGTTTCCAGAGTAATACAGGATCCATTCTCAATACAGGCACATTTGCTTTTAACAGTGGCCTATATTCACCTTTGAGAGTTAATCAGAAGTTCCAGTGGGGGAGCATTTTTCCTACCCCCCAAAAAAAAAAAAAAAAAAATTAAATTTTCCTTTATCACCTCATCCAAATCTTTTTTATAGCCTCATTTCATTTACCTCAAGAAGCAGGGTGTAACATGTGCCTTTGGTCAGAATGAGATATTCAGCTGGCCTGTAGCCTACCATACAAGGACTTGGCTTAGTAACTTCATTTTTTATGTTTTGTTCATCTGCTCCATGTAGTGACTTGAAACATCCCTTTGACCCTAAACCAGCCAACCCTGAAAGTACCAAACCCCTGCTCAAGCACCAGTAATGACATTCATTATGACATCAGTAAGGTTTGATGTCATTTCTGCAGCAGAAATGTCTTGCATATTGAGCAAAAAGAGCTGAGAAGCCAGAATGACCTGGTAAAAGATTCAGGAAGTTCCTCATCAGCAAGTGAGCTGAGGGTTACCAGGTACAAACACTGTTATTACAAGAAATGGAGCTCCCCCTCTTCTCCTCTTGCTTCTATTGATCTTGCTGCAACCATCATGCTGAGAAGGCCAAGCCATTTTCTGATCCCCCTGTTGTGCTTCTACAATTTAGAAGCAGTCTATGCTTCAAAAGGATTACAGGTGTATTTTCCTTTGAGAGTCCCCAGACAGAAGCACATGTGCACAATTGTAACAGGATCTACAGTTGGGGGACTTGTGCACACACAGCATGTCTCAGGGTTCTCTGACCAATTCCCTGGCAGGGGTCAGGGCAGACAGAAACCTTAGCCAAATGGCAATAACCCTCAAATGACACCTGGCCTCTATTTCAATGTGAAAAAGAAGGTATTATGGGAAAACCCAGACATGTGGCAAGCAGGCCTGCCCAAAATATACAAACAAACAAAAAAAAAGGGGGAAAAAAGAAAAAAAAAGCCTGGAGATGCTGGTACCAGTTGAATTAGTTTCATCTTTCCTTGTCACATTGCTGTCAGACAAGTAACTGCTGAAGGTGGCACTGACTCATCAGATCTGCCTCCCAGCATTCCTCATGGAGCACAGTCTCATCACAGCAGATCTGGTGACAGAAGACTGAACTTTCAGCTTCTAGGTAGAGGTGGGAACTTGCACCAGAGTGGTCTCAAACATTCATCAGGCACAAGAACCAAAAAACTGTAAATCAACGATGAAACAAGAAAAGCTTCACATATAATAAAGAGAGCCAAATAAGAGGACAAAATAAATTTGGCCCAGTGTGAAGCAAAGAGGAAATTAGCAGAAAGCTAACCCAGTTTTTAGGATGCTAATTTGGGTCTCAGACCATTTCAAATCCTTGTCAGACCAAACATTCCATACGACCTTGAGATTCCTAAACTGAGGACAACAGTGTTATTAAAGCTGCACTGATGATATGGGTACTAAGGCAATGAAAATAGGGTAGGCTGGATAAGCAGAAACTTCTCCACCTACCATCCCTGATGCTGGGAAGAGCTGACTCTCCTGCTGATCCCTCAGGATCCAGGGCTCCAGGAGCAGCTGATCTCCTTTGCAGGCACTCAGCAGCAGAGGGAGCTGTTGCTGGCTTTTCAGCAGCTCTTTTCGCTGCCATCTTTTGTGCAAAGATGCTTTTTCTTCCAGATCCCACCTTCACCTGCAAACAGGGAAGCCGTGTGTCAGCCACTTTCCCCTCCAGACTCACCCACATACCTGTGTCTAATAAATGTATCTGGATCTGCTCCTAAAGACATCCTCAGACTTTGGGATGTGACACAGAGGAGGTGCCAGCACCCACTTGCCCTTCTCTGTGTGTGCACTGTTCTTTTTTTAAGACATAGCTTAATGGTAGGACAGAGAGAGAGAAAAAACCATGAATGTTTTTGCTACCTAGAGAAGGAAGATGATTAATTATTAGTGAATTCAAGCCAGGCAAGTAGGCCTAAAATATCACCAAACAACAGTTCCAACTTTCCTGCTGACTTGAAGCCTTGCATAGCTGAATACTTTGCATTTCTAAGGATAAATGGAGCTGTACTGTACTGTGCTGTGCTCACCACATGCTTGGAACAGGCTTCTTATAAGGTGATTAGAGAGCAGCAGGGTGAAGAGATTTATGCAGTAAGAAGTGGGCAAGTGGTGCTAAACTAATCCTGAATAAATAATTGCACTGCTAGTCTAGGCAATGGAAGGGCATGGCTCTGAGCAGGATGCACAGAAGTCCAAAGCAGACTAAACAAAAAAAACTCTTGCATGTCCTCACTCAGTCCAGAGAGGAAGCTTAAAAGCCAGTCTCAACATTTGGTAGCTACTTTGTGCATTGCTGCATCAGGTAAACAGAACTGGTAGTTTAAAAACTATTATTCTTTCCTTTCAAAAAAAGCCCTCCTTCAAAATAAACTCAAAGCAACCTCAGCTATCAATCACATCCCAATTCCCAGCAATTGACTCAGCTACTAGCTCTTGCAACTACAGCAATGACTGATGATAGCAGCCACACCTTCCAGTTTTACAGCCTCAGAAAAAGTTATATCAGAATACAAAAAGCTAAAAAAACACACTCAAGTATCATGCTATGAGGAATCAGGTGCAATTTCAGGAAGTACAGACTTAATCAAATCTTGTGGACAAATTAGGAGTTTGTTCCTCAGAGGAAAACAAGCAGAACAGGACTAATTATATTACTACAGTGCAAATTTGACCCACCTCACTAAGGTTGTTGGGATAGAAAGAAAGTGAAAGAAATATATTCCAAATCTGATTATTTTAGGATTGATTATTTTAGAATTAGAGGTAGAAATAGAAGTGTGGAAACATGTAAAAGTTTTACCTTGTAAAGAATGGTATAGAAAACCATGTATTCAAGATTTATGGGTACCTCGTTAGGTAGCAAGATAAGGATGGGACTGTGCATACCAGAGTGAGCTAAGTAGAGATATGAGAAAGTTGGCAGTAAAATTCACGTTAATCACCTTGGAAGTTGCCCAACACCAGATGGACATTATCCAAGAGAAAGAGGTGAAAAGGGCACAGTAAGGAAGACTATTTACTTCATCAGAGGAAGACTATTTACTTCATCCTGACGACCACCTAACGACCACCAGAGGGAACCACGCAAGCGCAAAGGGACTGATGCTGTAATCCATCGATGAAGTAATCTACACATGAATATGTATTAAGAAATGTTGTAACCTGTTGAATATGTAATTAGACTGTGAAATTTTCAGGGATAAATTACGGCCGCACTGTATGGTTTTTGGGAATCAGATTTGGGTGCGTACCCCTGGTTCCTGGGGCCTCAAATAAAGCACCACATATAACCTCTCCCGAGTGGTTATGTGTTTGTCTTAATGCTAACAAGGTGAGCTGAAAGGGATTGCCTTTTTTCCTAACCAAAAGGACTGCAGCACTACTTAACTGCAGGGTATGAAGTGCCTGCACAATGGCAGCTTGGTAAGAGAATTCTCTCCTGTGCTAAGGGGGTAATGCTGGAGATACACTGAGCCAGCTTCTTAGCTCCATCATTCCAACTCACTTATTTTGAGCTCTGCCACCCACCAAGCACTAGGCTTTGTTGTGAGGAAGTTTTAATAGTTCATGAAGACAGCATAAAAAGAGCTGCTCCAAATCTTACCTCACTTTTTATCTCAGAGCGATGAAATGTCCTTGGAAATGGGTCTCCAGTGGACACTGGCATGGTCACTGCTACTGCACTGGTGTCTCGTTCCTGAAGAAAAATAGAAAAAAACCAAACTGTTTAGAAACCACTGTAACAGCCAGACATGTTTATACCATTTATCTAAGAGTAGACTCAAAATCTCTCAGCCCTGCAGCTCACAAGTTTTCTGCTACATTGCTGTCAGGCTCAGAGTACTTAGGGCTTATTTAGAGCCAAAATGAGGCTACTTTCCAAAAGTTTGGGCTGCCAAACTCAAAGAATCAGATAAAGGAAAACCTGGGCCAGCGCAGAGCAATGAGAACATTTCCCTTACAAAGTCTACAACGTCACCCAAATCCATAATATAGCACATGACTGAATCTAAGCAGTAGGATCTGTAGGCAGTTTGGACTGGAGAGCTGATTCAAACCATATTTAACTGGCTGCAGAAAACAGACCCAAAGAGGTTTTTCTTTCATGGTGCTCCAGGACACTTGTCTACAGTTCTACAATTGCTTCATTACAGTGCAGAAATAAAAAGCAGCAACAGAAACCTTTATCATTGCCCAATGCTCAGTTTACAGAACTAAAAAAAAAAAAACCTAAGACCATCACATAAAAAAACAAACATACAATAATTTTGCTGAAGACTGCTGTAATGTGTTGATCATGACTCTCCAGTCTTTCCTCTGGATCATCATCCTCAAAATGGACACAGGCACTTTTGACCTTGGACTTTTTTGGAGGAGCTGGAGTTAAAGTTGGGAGAACATCAGGAAAATCTGTAAAGCAAAAATAATAAGGAAAAAAAGCAGCCAAGTTGTACATATTTGTGCAATAGATACCAAACCAAAGGCTCCCTAATATCACCTATTATTGCCCTGAAACTAAAAAGATGAGGAAGCAACAAGACAATTAAGAATCTCCTATCTCTGGCTTGCACTGGGTAGTGGAGAGTAACATGCTCAAGAATTTTATTATTTATTTACATATTGGCACCAAGATCTTTTCAAAGAGCTGCATAAGCAGGAAAGTGTATTGAGAGCTGACGCAAGTATTAAGGAAAGAAGCAAGGAGGTAGAGAAAGAAATTGTGGACTTGCAAGTGGTGTTCAGTCACAGAAAAGCATGTTTGCATTGCAACTCTAACAGCATAATTTGTATGATCCTGAGGAAGTCAAAGCCTCCTTTTCATTACCTATAAATTGGGATATTACCTTATTTGGAACCAAGCACTGTAACAGTTAAGGTGTTGCTTTTAATAAGACACCTTGAGCTTCTGAGACTGGTAAGCACGTGACATAAGTATAACAGTTACTACTGATGGAAGGAAGAAAAACCACAGGAAGGAAGCTTATCAAGCGAGAAGTGCTGGCTGAATGCTGGAGGGAAATCTCAAAAGACACTGAAATAAGGTTTGGACAGATGGCAAAATAAGCAGTGAGTATCCAGTGGATACAAATTCCAGAAAACACCTCTTATACTGAGGCTGGCAGGGTACCACAGGCAGCAGAGAAACATAGACAAAGGCAATGTGTTGGAAAAGTGGTTCTACTGGATGCTAGTAACATTGGAAAAGTGCATATTCCAACAAGGATAAGAACAAACAATGTTACAAGGAGGACACATGCAGGGCAAAAGCAGCACTGGGTTGAAAGGCAGGTGAAAGTACAAGCAATGAACACTGGAAGGGACAGAGAAACTTAGGAATTCAAAGAACCCCACATGGGAAATTACCATCCAACATGACCACATCCTTGCTCTCCTGTAGTGGGGGTTTCTCAGCATCTCTGCTCCCTTCCTCCCCCTTTCTCTTGTCTGCTTTCTTCACAATCTTCACTGCAGGTGAAGCTCTGGCTGCCAGGAACTGGTTTTGAAAGTGCAGCAGGTCTGCCTCAGACTCCCCAGGCTTTGGTCTTGACAACATACTGCCTTCCTCCTCTGTATGCTCTTACCATGGATCCTATTGAAAACATGAGAAACCTGTTCCAGACCGGGATTTCCTGGAGAGAGGATAGGAACAGCAAGGGAAAACCACACATTTTTGTCCCAGCCTGCTATTCCTGTGCATACTGCAGCTTCCCTACTTCAGGATCACCCCAGGACATAACTAGTTGTACCAGAGTCCCAGACAAACTCCTTACCTTGTCATTCATTGCCAAACATGCTACTAGACAAGCCAACACCTGGTCTACCAGCCAGCTGGGAGCAGAATGGCATCCACCCAGCAAAAAGCCAGCCAACAAGTCTATCACTGCCAGAATGCCAACACCACAGCCTTGGATTTGCAAAGCCACAGAATCTTAGAATCATCCGGGTTGGAAGGGACCTCAGAGATCATCAAGTCCAACCCTTGATCCACTCCCGCTGCGGTTCCCAGCCCATGGCACTGAGTGCCACATCCAGGCTCTTTTTAAATATCTCCAGGGACGGAGAATCCACTACTTCCCTGGGCAGCCCATTCCAATGGCTGATCACCCTCTCCGTGAAGAAATTCTTTCTAATATCCAACCTAAACCTCCCCTGGCACAACTTAAGTCCATGCCCTCTTGTCTTGTTGAAAGTTGCCTGGGAAAAGAGCCCAACCCCCCCCTGGCTCCAGCCTCCTTTCAGGGAGTTGTAGAGAGCGATGAGGTCTCCCCTGAGCCTCCTCTTCTCCAGGCTGAACACCCCCAGCTCCCTCAGCCTCTCCTCACAGGACTTGTGCTGGATCCCTTCCCCAGCCTGGTTGCCCTCCTTTGGACCTGCTCCAGGACCTCAATCTCCTTCCTGAACTGAGGGGCCCAGAACTGGACACAGGACTCGAGCTGTGGCCTCACCAGGGCTGAGTACAGGGGCAGAATCACTTCCCTGGACCTGCTGGCCACGCTGTTCCTGATCCAGGCCAGGATGCCATTGGCCTTCTTGGCCACCTGGGCACACTGCTGGCTCATGTTCAGCTTCCTGTCAATCCAGACTCCCAGGCCCCTCTCTGCCTGGCACCTGCTCCAAGATAACATGTTTTACATATCCAATATCAACACCAAAACCACCAGAGGCACAGTATCAGGCAAACCTCCCCAGTTCAGCACACGATCTTCTCAGGATCCTAACATGAGTATCCCCATCAGGATGCAAGACCACATCCCATAGATTTGGATGATACACACTCCCTGACTCCACTTACTCTGATTTTCACCCTACTTTGGTTCTTTCCTCACTCTCTCACTGCACTCTTACTGGCAGAAGTCATGCTTTTTCATTCACTGCCCTGACCCATGGGCTGAAAGCCAAGAGTGGTATTTATATAAGACTTTTATCTCCATGCATGCAAGAGTTTACTAGGAAGGCAACTATCCCACCTTCCATCTACAGGGCTTCAAAGTATCTGTGAGTATTACTCGCCACCTCTTCTTCCCAGAGCCTGCAACCATCAGTCCATTTCTCATAGGCAGCAAGCAAAATGTTTGCAAAAACATTTCACACTAATTGAATCACTGATCAGCACTAATGTTACAGACTTGACACCCTCCCACACTTGGTATGTTGAAATATTTTGCACATATTTGAGTTCTTCCACTTTTAAAAGCCCATCAGGACTCAATTATGATTTACTGCAAAGTTGGAAAGTGGATCTGAACTTTCAAAACTCCAATTATCTGCCATATGGATCGGCTGTACACACAAGAAAATGCAAAGCTTGGAAGTGAACTGCTGCCTTAACCTCAAACCAGTACAAGGTTTAAGCATTGTGCAGGCACAGCCACTGCCCTGAAGCCAATATTTTGTCTTACACCATTATCATACTTTATTTTAAAGTGTGGGGAGATATTTTGTGGAAAGGACACAAGATTATTTATTCCCCACAGAATATTTATTATCTACATTTGGAATATTTACACTATTTTCAGGGATCTTGTTTTGACAAAGGTTGTTTAGATGTGATGCTGCTGGTTCCAAGAGCATGAAGATGGCCTTTTGTATGTGACCTCTGTCACTCCTCCCACCAGACCCAAGGTTGTTCCTTGTTGCTGTTTGGTTTTTTTGTTTGTTTTTTTAATCTTTTAGATCAAGGCTTTTGTTAAAATCACCAGCCATGTAAAACCTGATGAAATCCTTTTGCATGCCCCTTATTTTGTACAACAGCTGGACTAAAACCGTTTGGACTTCAGAGTTTTGTGCACAGAAACAAAGTAAATTTTCAGGTTTCCATGGACTCCACTCATTTCAGCACTTCAGGACTGAGAAGCCAGAGACCTCTTCAACAGATACCTGCATCACAAGTTAGCTGCTCAATTTCAGACATATCACAAGATTGACCTTAGTAAAAGCTGTCAGATCAAAAATCCCAGAACCACAACTTCCATCTACACAAAGCCTATACATGGCACAGCAAGGGAAACTTCCCTCTACGCTCTGAACAACAAAACCCTCTCCTAACACACTGGGAAAATGCCCAGCTTCTCTGCCAATGCTTTCAGGGACCTCTGTGGGACATGGCTACTACAGGGCAGGAAGGGAAGGGAGCACTCTGCTGAGGTGCCTCACTACTGTCAAAAATGTACTTAAACAAAAACACCTGGGACACCACTGGGCTTCTGACTGATGCTGAGAATGCAGAAACTCCTCCTCAGCCCAGTTCCCTTGCAACTGCAGAGCAGAAACTGCAGCTTCTGCAGACAGCTCCTTTTTTTTGTGCACTCCTAGCACAAGCACACACCTACTTACTGTTTATTTATAGAAGCCTTCTGCCACAACAGGGGCTCCAGGAGTCATACTTGAGTTGATGGATCCCTCTTTGATCTGCATGAGTGATGCCACACACATCAGAAGCCAAGTGTTTCATGCCCCATCATCACAGGCTTCAAAGCCCAAATGAGGATGATGCTTGGATTAACAGACCAAAATACCCAGTTAGAAGCACAGGGCATTGCTAAGCTTTCTGCAGTGAGCCTCTTTCACACAGGGATGGACATATGCTTGTTTAAGTCTCTGTATATTAAAAACAGTACTCAGAAATACAGTGGACCTTTGAAACTGCCTTAATTTGCCTGAGGAACTGTCAGGGAAAAGAAGCCAACCCTGTAGTCATTGTCTAAAGAAGTTATATGGTGTTCCAGGAATCATTTCCTGCAAGTCACTCCTTCCTTCATATGGATATGGAAGCCACCCCAATGTCAAGAGTTTCAAGATGGCAATACAAAGGTAGGCAATAGTTTTGTGCAGAAGAGGATAAAAGCTTTAAATATGTTCTAACTGGGATGACCACCCAGTCAGCATACACAACCTGTTGATGTTGTCTCAGGAATACATGTAAAGGATCAGATGTGCTGTCAAAGGACCCTGAGCACCTGCATCCACCCAGAATACATGATTATTGTGCAAAAGCATTATTATCTGCTCTTATATACCCTGTCTCCAATAAGAGTGTCAATAAAAAGTTTTCTGCCATGCTTTGTTACTTCCCCTGGGTAACATCTGAAAAGCCCATCAGCATGGAAATAATTTTATAAATGCAGCTGGGGTCAGAGGTCTAAGTCAGACTAAAAGATGGCACAAAACCACAGAAGGCAAGAAAGCCACACACAGTGCCAAGATACTCCTTTAGATTAACCAACTTCAGATCAAGCATAAGGCTAAGCAGGAATGCCAGTTAGGACAGTAAGGGAGCCTAATTAGCAATTAATGCAGCAGCAGTGTATTAAGAGGATGATATTTACTTTACAGAAAAACTGAGGTTTTTAATATTCTTCCAATATTTTCCAGAAGCAGCAATTAAGCCTCTGAGGCATATGTTACCAACTTCTGTCACTACTCCCAGCAGACATAAAATAACCTTAGAACTGGGCACAGGACCTGTTTGAGCAAACTTCCACCCTGCTCCTGTCCAAACTTTTTACAGGTGTCATCAGACTACAAAAATCTGTAGTTGGATGATATAATCGAATACCAGTCCTGTGTCCAGTTCTGGGCCCCTCAGTTCAGGAAGGAGATTGAGGTCCTGGAGCAGGTCCAAAGGAGGGCAACCAGGCTGGGGAAGGGATCCAGCACAAGTCCTGTGAGGAGAGGCTGAGGGAGCTGGGGGTGTTCAGCCTGGAGAAGAGGAGGCTCAGGGGAGACCTCATCGCTCTCTACAACTCCCTGAAAGGAGGCTGGAGCCAGGGGGGGGGTTGGGCTCTTTTCCCAGGCAACTATCAGCAAGACAAGAGGGCATGGACTTAAGTTGTGCCAGGGGAGGTTTAGGTTGGATATTAGGAAGAATTTCTTCATGGAGAGGGTGATCAGACATTGGAATGGGCTGCCCAGGGAAGTAGTGGATTCTCCATCCCTGGAGATATTTAAAAAGAGCCTGGATGTGGCACTCAGTGCCATGGGCTGGGAACCGCAGCGGGAGTGGATCAAGGGTTGGACTTGATGATCTCTGAGGTCCCTACCAACCCAGCCCATTCTGTGATTCTATGATTTTTTTAATTTGATTCCAGTTCATATGCATTTACAATGTATTTTTCTTCTGCAGCAGCAGAGGCCTACAGCCCAAGGGAGACACTTGCATCACACCAGCCATGAACCAGACACAGTGACAAGAAAAAGTAACAAACACATGTGGAAGCAAAGAATCATCTGACTCCTATTGATTTTTGAACCTGTCAATTTTTTTCCCCATCCTCGAGGCTACAACTTCACATTCTTTTGCTAAAATTATCGGGCTTGGGCCAAAGAAGAACATGAGGACATATGAGAATATGTCACAATTAGTGCCTCAAATTAATGTATTTCTTAAGACTTCCTTGATTAGGGTAAGGAATTAAAAGGAGAAGCAGAGCCACATGTCAGCCTCTCCCTGACAGCTCATTAGCCAATGGAAATGTAAAATTTCTCCACTCAGTCAATGTAAGCTTCACTCAGGCTCCTTGGCAACTGTGAAAAACAGTGATGTGCGTGTTCTGCTGTCACAGAAACAGGCTACACACAACACCAATGACCGACAGTCCAAAACACTTGCTTGACAAGACAGGCAGCAACTTCAAACTGCTCCAGAGAAGGCAGATACCTGGAAAGACCTTCCTCCCAGAAGGAAAAACCCAGCCAAAGGCTACAAGAACGTCTCCTCCGGAGGTTTCACAGCTCCCGCCGCTGGCAGCAGCCTCAGGGACCCATTCCCCGCCCGGGGGTGCAGGGACGGAGCTCGGCCTCGGGAAACGCCGCTTTCCTCGGCTTGCCCCAAGATTTTCGGCACCAAAGCAGCACGGGCAGGGCTGGAACAGAAAGCAAAGCAACAAAACTGCTGTTAGCGAAGTCAAGACCTGAGGCGACCCGATCCGACCCGACCCGTTCCGACCCGACCCTCCCCCCGCATTGCACGGCCCTCACGGGTTTTCCCTCCACGAGGGGGAATAATAAAAACCTTCAAACACATACAGGCGGAGGCTGGGCACGGAGGCCTGGCCAGGGTTCTCCTCCCTGACGGGGAACGGCTCGGCGAAACCGGGTTCGGCGAAACCGGGCCGGGCAGCACCGGGTGCACGGCTACTGCCCCCGGGGCCGCACGGCGCCTGTAGCCGCGCTCCTCTACGCTGTAGTAAAAGCGAAGGCCCGGGGCACCGCTGCCTGCCCGAGCAATGCCCGGTCCGGTCCAGTCCAGTCCGGTCCGGTCCGGTCCAGGGACCCTGAGGGGAGCGGCTGCCCCACAACCGAACCTCCCGGTACCTCCGCTCCGCGCCAGCACTTCCGCCCGGCAGACGTCACCTCCGTCACCACCTCTGCACCGCCCAGGCTGAGGCGCCGCCATTTTCCGTCCCCCGAAGGGGCCGCCCCCGCCCTTCTCCTGGGGATTCCTGAGGGGATGGGGGGTGTTAGGGAGGCACAGGAAACTCGGTTTGCCCTGCCGGTTCTCCCGCTATCCGGGGAGGAGGTGTGGGAAGGCTGCCCGCTGCGGGCTTGGTGCTTGTGGAAGGTCCCGCCGTTGGCAATGCCTTCCCCAAGCTCGCCCCTGGCTTGTGCCGGCCAAGTGCAGGTTTTTCCAGGCTGGATGTAAATCTAGGGCACCCGCATGCAATAGCGTCTGTGCACACAGAGAAACACGTTTATGTAAATCGTGTTCTGTCCCTCATTATTAGTGGGTGTTTCTGTGCCTGAGACTGGAGGTATTTTGGCAGAGCAGATACATAAAGCTGTCTAAACATAGCAGTAATTTATTATTCATGCCTGGTTATACATTTATGCAAGCTTTATTAAAAACTACCGGAAAGCTGTCGTAACTTGCAGAAACATTGATTTTAATGTTGGTCATTTACTTAGTACTTGGTTGCATTTCAGCCTTTTACAGGCTGAGTACAGACAGGTCAGAGACCTTGGGCTGGAGGCCTCTCAGCTCTGAGGACTCACTGTTCTTCTTATGCCTTTAAAAAACTGTGATAATACAGCACAATTACAACCAGACACAAATTTTACTCATTATGAGCATGGAAAGCACTTAAATCTATAGAAATAAAGTGGAACCTTTATCCTGTCAACAGTCTTAACCACAGTGTCAGGGAACCAGTGTCATGCTGGCCCTGTACAAAATGGAAGTTCTGAGTGAAAATACTGCCCAGAAAACATCTCAGCTGTGCTTTCCTGAAATGGTGACACTGATGGCTGCACTTAAGGTCGCTGAACCCTTCTTGAAGTAGGAACCATGAAAATCACAGGAAGATACCCCGTGAGACCAACTGACTAAGTAGCCAAGAGTGATCCCGATTCTAAACTTAAGACTGGATGGGGGTTTTTCCACCTGATTGTAGCACAAGTGCTTCAGCAGTTGCTACTCTTACATTTGGTGCTAATAGGTCCCCTAGCAGGAGGTATAAATAAAGATACTTGAGGGACCTGGGAGTCTGGATTGACAGGAAGCTGAACAGGAGCCAGCAGTGTGCCCAGGTGGCCAAGAAGGCCAATGGCATCCTGGCCTGGATCAGGAACAGCGTGGCCAGCAGGTCCAGGGAAGTGATTCTGCCCCTGTACTCAGCCCTGGTGAGGCCACAGCTCGAGTCCTGTGTCCAGTTCTGGGCCCCTCAGTTCAGGAAGGAGATTGAGGTCCTGGAGCAGGTCCAAAGGAGGGCAACCAGGCTGGTGAAGGGATCCAGCACAAGTCCTGTGAGGAGAGGCTGAGGGAGCTGGGGGTGTTCAGCCTGGAGAAGAGGAGGCTCAGGGGAGACCTCATCGCTCTCTACAACTCCCTGAAAGGAGGCTGGAGCCAGGGGGGGGTTGGGCTCTTTTCCCAGGCAACTTTCAACAAGACAAGAGGGCATGGTCTCAAGTTGTGCCAGGGGAAGTTTAGGTTAGATATTAGAAAGAATTTCTTTATTGAGAGGGTGATCAGACACTGGAAGAGGCTGCTCAGGGAAGTAGTGGATTCTCTGTCCCTGGAGATATTTAAAAAGAGCCTGGATGTGGCACTCAGTGCCATGGGCTGGGAACCGCAGCGGGAGTGGATCAAGGGTTGGACTTGATGATCTCTGAGGTCCCTTCCAACCCAGCCCATTCTGTGATTCTATGACTCTATGAAATTCTCAGAAGGGAGCCTCAAGAGTGTTTGGAATGCTGCTCTGAGACTGCCCTGCCAGGCTGCAGCTCAACAGCTGGTGGAGCTCTGCTTGGCACTCCTCAAAGGAATCGATTTAAAGTCCAACCCAGTTCAGGAACAGCACTGACTGCTGAGAAATGTGATGTCCATTTCTCCATGTCACTGAAACCAGCTGTTAACCACCACCACCTGCCACAATTTTGCCCTTCCCATTTTTGATGGTCTGGGATGCAAGAAACACTTTGAAGTAATTGTGGAAATTTCTTGCATTTAAGAGGGAACTTCAGAGCAGCAGTTTCTACTCCTTTCTGTGTGGAAGTGCCGGATATTGCTGGTGGCTCCAGGCCTCTGTTGGTCATGTAGGACTGCTCCAAAATCTTTTGAAATCTATGAATTATGCCTCTGCTTGAGGAAAAAAAAAAAAAAGTTGAACTAGGGTTTTAGTTTATTGCACCATTCATCTCCAAACAGGACATGAAGCACCACTGGTTTTACAAAAGGGTTTGGCAGGTGCACTGGTGTGGGTAGACGACCTCACACTCTGAGGCTTTGCTGGTTCTGATGGACCTGATGAAGATAATTTGGGTTCTCTTCCCTGGGCAATAAGGTGTGGAGGCCTTGGCACTTGTGTCAGAACATGTTTGGGGAAGTGTGGGGTCTGTTTAGACTGTCAGCAGAGGTAGAGCTATCCTGACTCCAGGGAATTTAGTAAGTAGTTGTAAGGTCACTTTGACTTTACTAATGTTGCTATTATGAAACCTGTGTAAATGCCTGACTACTCATTCAGTGAAAAAGATACCCTGAAGGTTTTACAGGATATTTGAGCCCATGTGTCTCTCACTGAATCAGTTCAGTAAACTAGGTGGCCTAACTCACAAAAGGGCTTGTTTGAGTTTTGGTTCTTCAAGGTGGTCCAGCTGTCATCTTTAATTCCTAAACCCAGGAGAGCTGAATTTTGCTTTGACTGAGTCATCCTCTGATTCTAATAATTAAAAGCATTAACTTTGTCTCTTGCTTTCTGCTGAGGTAAGCCTGTGCCTTTCTGTAATACTTCTCATGTAAATGGACAGCACTGAACTTAGCAAAACTAATGTGATATTTGAGTTATATCTATTCTGAAACTAATGTTAGGGTTAGCTGGTCACTCCCTACAGACAGGTGATCAGGAGGTGGCATTCAAGCCTGAGAGCCATAAGCATTTTTCCCCTCTTATTTCTCTCATGCTGGCTCTGCAGCCTCACACAGTCACTGTTATGTTGCATGTGAAGTGGAAAAATAACCCTTTGTTGCCAGAAAGTTATAAAAATGTACTCAGTATATTCAATTTTAATTACTGCAAGACAGGAAAGCTTCCCATGAAAGTACCAGTTCTGTGTATCCTTTCTTCATTCCATTAATTTTTTCCATTCAGTTTTAATAATACAGTTAAGGGCTCTATATATAGCTTACTGTCTATTAATAAATCATGCTTGTGCATCTTCATATTTATTCAATAAATTATAAGTACCAACACACTTGCATGGATCTGCTGAGCTATTCTAGCAAATAAATTCCCACCAGAGCATCTCTTAAGAGTCACTGGAGGTGAACTCACTTAAAAAGAGCTGGTTTATGAGATTTTAAAAAGTTATCAGTCTTGTCACAAGCCTCAACAATCTCCCTCTTCCCCTTCTTGTAGCTTGCCACAAGCAAATAGACTTTCTGGAGAATGGTTTTGGTCTTCCAAAGTGGAGAGAGGCATGAGAGGCCACAGGCAAATGCTTTCTCATTGGATTGTAACAGAGAAGTGTTTGGAATGACAAAGACAGTGGCAATGGCAGCACGGCTGTGGCACTGGTGGGATCAGAAAGGGGAAATCCATAAATGTAACAGTATCATGTTGTAGAAATGATCAATATTAGGATGAGTTGTCTAAGAAGCATGACCCAGGAGGCAAATCATCCTGGTAATTTGTTGCCAGAAGAAAGTAGGTGAGCAGGGTGGTGTGCAGCAGGGAGCTCTGCTTGGGAATGGAGAGCAGATGATAATGAGGGATCAAGATACAAGTCCTCACTTGTGTTCCCTTGTACAGAAGAAATGAGTCTGGTAGGCCAGTGTTCCATACTAAGTTGTGCTAAAGGTTCAGCTCTGCAAGGGACTGTGGAGTTCTAGTTCTAAGGAACTACTGAAGTTGCAGACCACCCCCTGCAGGGGCATTGAACTGGGGGAGAAAGGCAACATCACACCTGGAGGGAGTTGCTGCACTGCATCTTGACACCAACAGCTGCAGGAATCCATCTGGAAGAATGAGAGAGCCCTGAGCCAGCAGAGCAGGGACTGACACACACCAGAGTCATGCACAGCACATTGGGACTCTTGGTGGCAGTAAAAAAACTGCACGTATTCTTAAACAACTGTGTCTGCATGAGACCAAAACTGGATTGTGAGAGATCAGTGGCAGCTTTCTTGCTGGTGTGAGACCCTGCTAGGTGAGCAGGGACTGTGCATGTGTCCAGGTATCCTCAGAGATCCACTCATGGGGCCTGAAGTGGCTTTTTCTGCAGCTCTGGTCTACTTTTGGGGTGGAACCCCAGGGCTGTGGCAGTAACACCTCACTGAGCAGAGGCTGCTGGGCATCCCTAGGTGAAGCAGGATCATTTAAAGTCAAACCTCTTGTTGCTCACCAGTAACAAGCATGTATCTGTGCCCACTGTGAACTGATTTAACCATGTAAGTGAGGGGGGAAGGTTGTGTATTTTAAAAGGTCAAATCAGCAGAGTATTTACTCATCTCTAGTAATGCATCTGTCTAACATTTTGTTGGCTTTTGACATTTAGCATAGGATTTCCTCTTTTTTTTTTTATTTTATCTGTTGTTTCTATAGAAATGCCATTTTTGTTAGACTAAATGAAATATCCTGAAATAACACACACCTTCAGCAAATAGAGGTATTTCTTGTTCAGTCTGTATCACACATCTGTATCAAAAAGTGGGGTTTCCTCCCCTCATTACAACACTGAAATGGAACCCAGCTAGAAGTGAGCTGTTGTGCCACTGAGGCTCCAGAGGAAAGACTGCTGTGGGACTCAGAAGGGGCAGTCAAGCAAATTTATTTCAAGATTGGTCATTCAAACACTTCCTCTGAAGAGCACTGCAGGTAAAAATCAGTGCTTGCACACACACTGAATGTGTCCTCCCTGACAAGCACTGCTTCAGTCCAAGCTTCATTGAGAACAGCCTCTGAGCTGACCCTCTGCCCCTGCTATCACTAAGGAAAGCAACATTCCTGAAATTCACCTTCTCAGGGCTGAGGGCAGTGTCTCTCATGGCTCCTGCTGCAGGACCTGTCTGCCAGAATCCGAGTGACAGAGCGGATGCATTGAAATCCACTGTCACAGATTTTAAAGGAAGCCTGTCAAAGTGACAAAGCCTGATATTTCATGCAATTTAAGACCGTTTAAAGCACTGGATGACTATCCTCCATGGAGAATCTTCTGAAGCACTGGGGTTTTTGTTGGAAATTCAGGATTTGTTCTTTTCTTCTCTTCAGATGGTTTTACTGTTGCATCATGGAGAAAACCTGATACTTGTGCACCTGAACAGGAGAAGAGTGATGCATACATGCTATCATAGAATCAATCATAGAATCATAGAATGGGCTGGGTTGGAAGGGACCTCAGAGATCATCAAGTCCAACCCTTGATCCACTCCCGCTGCGGTTCCCAGCCCATGGCACTGAGTGCCACATCCAGGCTCTTTAAATATCTCCAGGGACGGAGAATCCACTACTTCCCTGGGCAGCCCATTCCAATGGCTGATCACCCTCTCCGTGAAGAAATTCTTTCTAATATCCAACCTAAACCTCCCCTGGCACAACTTAAGTCCATGCCCTCTTGTCTTGCTGATAGTTGCCTGGGAAAAGAGCCCAACCCCCCCTGGCTCCAGCCTCCTTTCAGGGAGTTGTAGAGAGCGATGAGGTCTCCCCTGAGCCTCCTCTTCTCCAGGCTGAACACCCCCAGCTCCCTCAGCCTCTCCTCACAGGACTTGTGCTGGATCCCTTCCCCAGCCTGGTTGCCCTCCTTTGGACCTGCTCCAGGACCTCAATCTCCTTCCTGAACTGAGGGGCCCAGAACTGGACACAGGACTCGAGCTGTGGCCTCACCAGGGCTGAGTACAGGGGCAGAATCCCTTCCCTGGACCTGCTGGCCACGCTGTTCCTGATCCAGGCCAGGATGCCATTGGCCTTCTTGGCCACCTGGGCACACTCCATCCTAGGCAGAACATACATTGAAAGGAGCACCACGGGAACCTCACCTCCCTCAGGCTCCAACTTTTGCACCCTGGGAACAGAGAGCATGGCCTCTGCAATTCACTCATTTGGGGAGCTCAGTACTCAGTGTAGCTGCACACACAGCAACTGCTTCCTGCTGCCAGTGGGCTCAAGCCTGAAGTACTTCACTCTAAATAGCTCTGCTAATGCTGCTAGATCTGCCAAGAGTTTTTTAACTGTGATGATCATGATGTCCTGATGATTTAAGTGGTCTGGCAGAACTAACTGTAATCACACAGAACTAGGGTTTTGCCTTCATCTTTAGAAAAGTAAATGGCTGGGATGGGTAGCTGTGCCTTGTTTCAGGAGTACTTGTCTGTGGAGTCTTGGGAGTGACATGAAAAGCTGTGGGTTCCCAAAGGATTGTGTTAGAAGCGTGCATTGCTGCTTCCCAAGTAGCAGCACACACTGCTTCACCCAACTTTCCAGGCAGGGAGAGACAAGAATTATATAAGAAACAATTGTCTAAAAGAACAGCCCAGCAAGGTTGAAGAGACACCTGGAAGAGAGGTATTCTGAGGACACTATTTGTATATCTGGAAACTAACTATTGTTATGACATTGGGTACCTAGTGCCTGGATGTGGCACTGGTACATACTGCTAAGTCAATTTTCAACTCTGTTGCCACCTCACACGCTGAAGAAATGCCCCAGGCAGGAACTTACACCATGGAGGTCAGTGCCTGTGAAATTTGGTGTATACCTGGCCTCAGGACAAGACTGTTCCCTCCCCAGTAGTGCTTGGTAGAAGTGAAGTCATTAAAAAGCTTCAGCTGAAAACACTTTTCTACCAGGCTGATGTAAAAGCATCTTTCTAGAGTGCTATCTCATGCTCATTCATTGCTGGACAACAAGTTCCCTGCAGTGTTGGGGGGATTTATTATTATTTTTAAAGGTATTTAGAGCTATTGTGATCTCTCATGACAGTTGCCTATGTCAGGAGCAAAGAAGTTGACAGTGGCCAGAGGAAAGGTCACAGGCAAAGAGCAACACCAGCATTTAAAAGCCCTTTTCCTCAGTAGCACAATTAGAGGGGAAACAGCAGAGATCACTCCAATGCTTGCTCAGTGTCACTTTGTGGGGACACTGATTGCTCAGATGCCTGTGTGCTCCCTTTCCTTTTGGTTTGTCACTGAGAGCCATGCATTTGAAAAGTCTGTTTGCCACTGGAGGGATAACCCTGAGTGCTGGCAGGCTGCCTTCCTGAGGCACACAGCAGCAGCAGCAGCTGCCCAGCTTTCTTCCCATAGGAAAACCTTGGGAACTCTACAAATTATTGACTTAGCTGGAATGGCACTGCCCAGATGGCTGTTCTGCATCAGAAGTTGTGAGGCATAGAGGTCAGTGGTCAGTGGGTGGATTTGGTTTCAACTTCTTCATGTACCCCTGAAGAACACCACTTGTCCCTGGTCTCCATCTGGACTTCAAGCTGTTGACCACTGCCCTCTGGATGCCACCATCCACCCAATTCCTTATCAACCAAACAGTCCCCTCAAATCTCTCTCTCTCTCTCTCTCCAACTTGCCGAGTAGGATATTGTGGGGGACTGTGTCAAGGCCTTGCAGAAATCCAGACACATCACATCTGTAGGTTATGCCTTGGCCACTGATGCAGTTACTTCATCATAGAAAGCCACCAGTTCCATCAGGCAGGATATGTCTCTACTAAATCCATGCTGAGCTGTCTTGGATCACATTAATACCAGCAGCCTCCACAGCTGCTGCACCAAAGGCCCCCGTAGACCCTCCCCCATGCTTCAAATACCCTTTGCAAAGGAAACCTACACCAAGGATGCACAGAGCATCTGCGCCCATCACCACTGAATGTTTTTTTTTCCCAATTGTCCCCAGTCAAGCTCAGCTTAGCTTCTATGACTGACAGGTTTGGAGATGCATTCTCTCCTGACCTGATTCCATGGTATATGGGGCACTGTGCACCAGGATCTCCCAGGGCTCCATACTCTCTAGGGTCTGATGTGCCAGGCCATCAAGTTCGTCCACACTCTCTGAGAAGCCCTCTTTTCCCTTTCCTCCACCTGGCTGGAGGCAGAGCCCCTCTCATCTCTCAGGTATTTTCCACTGTCAACAGGGGTGGTTATGTAGCTTGCAGCTGCAGCTCTGCAGGGGTTTGTTCCAGGTCTGTAACCCCTTTCACGGGAGTTTGGGGCAGACAGCTTCTGGGACAAGGCTTCTGGTTTGGAGTTTCCAGACTTCAGTTCATATGCTCAAGCCAGTGCTGGGTTATCTGCCCCACCTTCTCCTGGTTGCAAAGGTAGCACCAGCACATGTCAGCTCATGGCACGTCCCAGCTTACTTGCAGGGGTCTGATAGGAGGACACCTTCTCCTAATGCTGGAAAAAGAGGGTGCAAGCAGGAGCAGAGCCTGACTTCTCTGTCATCCTGTCCAATATACCCACTATCTCCTCAGGCATTTTCTCTACACCTGCAACAAAGTCAAAGCCAAGGAAGAGGCTGTCCTGGTATTGGCAGACCTTGCCAGCTGCTTCAGGTAGTGTTGCCCTGGCAGCATCAGGGTCTCCCCAGACCATTCCTGAAGGCGTGCAGGAATGAGATGACAGAGCACCCAGCACAAACTTCTTAGAAAGAGGGACAACCATTTCTAAAACCTCCAAACTCTGACAGACTCGGCTTGGGATGAGGGCGGGATGGGGAGTTTCCCATAAAAAGAAAAACCCTAACAGTTCAACAGATATTGCCACATAGATATTGCCAGGTAGAGCCCATGCCCAGTTCACCGCAGACCAAACCATCGATGTCACACAGGACAAAGCCAAGGCCCTTTGCTCAACACCCCCAATCAACACGTGACTATCAGACTCAAGAGGTTTAAATTACCAGTTGGATCAGAGCCCTGCTTTTTGCTTCCTCTCAGACACCCCAAAAGGACCTTCTTGAAAAGTTACTGCAGGAAGGAGCCCCCAGCCCCACACAGAGGAGCTGCTCTTTGCTAACAGGAACCCAGGAGGGGCTGCGCTAACAGCGGCTTTTGTGCCCCCCACGCCAGGTGTTTCCCATCGCCACCCCCAGGACAGGGCCCCTGCCCAGCTGCAGGGCATCAGCCCCAGGGCCCGGCCCGGCTGCTCATGGCCGGGGCTGCTGCGGGGCTCTGACACGGAGGGGAGTCAGCCAGGACACTGCCTGCTCAGGGGCTGCACAGAGATGAGATGAGATGAGCTGGGCAGCAGCAGTTCCTCTTCTTCCTCTGCAGGGCACAACTCTGCAGGGCACTGCACACAAAGCTGGAGGTCTACAGCACTGCTCAGACTCAGTCTCTGTGAAAACCATCGTCTCACTGACACGTTTGTTTTTTCCCCAAATGTCTCTGAGGGAAGCTGCCACTGAAGAGCCTGACTGGGACACAGTGTTCCGCATTTACAAGGTTCCGCCTGGACAAGTCCTGTGATTCTGTGATGTGTTGAGCCCAGGATCACCCATCGGTCCCAGGATCAGAGCCCAGGTCCCGTACAACAGATTTCACCACATGCTCTGCTTTCCAAACGCCACATTTTATTTGAGGACCTCTTTGACCTAGTGGTAGCTATGCCAGAGGCCAGGAGGCTGCACTTCCCGCTGCTCGGACGAGACAAGGAAAGCAGCTCTGGCTCAGCTGTGCCCTGCCCAGCTGCCCCAAGCTGCCTGGGCCCACATGGTGACATGGTGACCCTGCCCAGCAAGGCTGGAACCTCCTGTAGCCTCTTGGGCAGCTCGTGATGAATCCATTGCCAAACAGCCTCCAACAGGGTATCTTGTTTGGCCCTGCGCTCAGCCGCATGAATCGAGCTGCTCTAGGTCTCTGTGGGAGAGTTCCAAAACTCTGCAGCCACCCTGGTGACCTCCTGGAAGTGACAGAAGAGGAATGAAGAGCTGCTTCTCACAGCTTGGGAGAGTTAGAATCAGTTGTGAGAATGCTCCGGATGCTGATGCAATTCCTCACCTGTAGGTGGGCTTTAAGAACTCAGCAGCAGCAGATGATGATGATGCCCATGACACTGAGCAGGACTGCTGGGAGGAGCAAAGGTTCCTCATCATCATCATCTTCAGGTGTGACCAGGACTCTCCCGGTGTAGGGGGGCTCGATGACGAGGCTCATCATTCCAGGGGAAACACACTGCATTTTACGCTCTGCCTTCTTCCTGCAGCTGCCAAACAAAAGACAAAGCAGTGCTGGGGCTTAAAAGACCTTTGCTAGTTAAACCCTGACTCCCTTCTGCCCTGTGCCTCCTTGCACTACAACCCTAAAGAAGGGTCACCTGGCTGTCCAACAAGCTGGGGCCAGGACACTCACAGGGGTAAGCTGACGTAGAGGTAGCAGGAGAGGCCAGGAGAAATGCTGTGTGCTCTGCATGCTCGGGGTGCTGCCTGTGTGAAGGATGTCACGGCCCTGGGCTGCTGCTTCCCTCTTGATTCACATGCTGCCCTGTGCACCAGGAGCCCTTAGGTCAGGGACAATTTCTCAACAGCATCTTCCCACCAGGACCTTCAGCCAGCACAGCCACTTCCTTCTGCTGGGATGCCAGCAGGGAGGTTTAACGGGGAGAGCCAGGGGACAGGAGAGTTCTGGGGGTACTCGTTTGGACTTAGAGAGTGGGGCACAGCCTGGGGGTGCACGTGAGGGTCTGGGGAACAGCAGCTGTGACGGGGCAGTGGTGAAAGTACCGTCAGGAAGATGGGGGCAGCAAGATTGTCCTCGACCCATCTCCTCAGCAACAGAAGCACAGGCCTCGGAAAGGCCATCTTGGTATCTCCAGCTCCCTGTGCAGGATGTGCAAGGTCTGAGCTGCTTGGGACCTGACTGAGGCATCAGGGTCATTATCCAAGTGCTTGACAACTGCAACAGAAAGCAAGTGAGCAGTGGTGAAACCCTGGTGTCTGCACAGACCCTTCTATGCGAGCCCCATCCCTCTCTTTCCCTGACTAGGAGGAGCAGCTGGAAGGTGCTGCTCAGGAATCCCAGGCTCCCAGAGAGGGTTGGCCTGGAAGGGACCTTCTGAAGGGTCGCCTAGTGCCAACCCCCCACCACGAGCAGGGACACCTCCCACTCGGCCGGGGAGCTCCAAGCCACAGCCAGCCTGGCCATGAACACTTCCAGGGATGGGACAGTCACAGCTTCTCCCTCCTCTGCACTGGAGCCAGGAATGGCAGCACCCTGCCCAGGCTCTCTCCCCTGCCCCACCAGCACCCCTCTGAGCCTACTCACCCTGCCACATAATCTCCAGCACCTCTTCCGAGCGATTCCTCCCCAGGCTCTGCGCAGCAGTCCCTGTGCACAGAGCTCCCGTCAGACCTCCCCCTCCCCAGCACTGCGGCAGCACAGCCCCCGGCCCGGCCAGCTCGGCCGCACGCCCTCCTGCCCCTCCGCAGGGATGGCCCCGGCCGGGCAAGTCCCCGAGGGCGCTGCTGCCACTGCCCCGGGCGGCCACCAAGGCCACCAAGGCCTGGGCAGGGCAGGGGGGGCAGCGGGAGGCCAGGGCCCCGCCACAGGGACAGCCCCAGGGCTGCTCCTGGCTGCCAGGGCAGCGCCGGGGGCTGGGGCCGGGCTGCCAGAAGAGGGTCCCCGGGGGCTGTGGCTCACCCAGGAACCTGGCGGCCTCCGCTCTCACGCTGGCCCGAGAGTCCCACAGGTAGGGCAGGCTGAAACAGACGTAGTCTAACACCCTGCTCCTGTCCTGCTGCAGCTGGAGAGTGCCCAAAGTCACGTCATGGGGCTGGCACAGACCATTCCCCGTGTGCCAGAGCAGTCCCTCTGCCCATCCCACCCCTTCCCCCCCCAGGCCATTGCTTTCTGCCAGCCAGGAGCCCCGGGGGGCTGAGGTGCAGCCAGAACCACAGGCAGAACTACGGGGATCTGGGGGTACTGTGACCCCCTGTGTGCTGCTGCCAGGGCCCAGGTGGGCCGGGAGCACCCAGGGGCTGGGGGGAAGAGGGGCCTGGCTGAGAAGAAGCCCTGGCTGTGCCTAAGGGGAAGGGGGACTGAGCTCCAAGCTGTGCATTCTGCTCTGGATCAGGGCCAGCCATGCTGTGCACAGCTGCACATCCACACCCTGAGCACACAGAGCATCCCTTGTCCAGCCCAGGCCCTGGCACCTGGGGGTTGTCCTCACCAAAGTCTCTCCAATCAGCCAGGTCTTCCTCTTCTTCATCACTCTCCTGAGCTTCTTCCAGCCCAGGAACTTTGCACACATGAGCAGGGCTTTGCCAAAGGCCTGCAAAACAGCAGCAGCAGCAGGTGGGAGCTGGCACCAGAGCTCAGAGAAGGAGAGCAGTCGTCCCCCTCCTCTTGGCAAGGCTGCCAGCTGTCCCCAGCTACTTATGGGAAGAGGCAGCCGGGGACAGAGCCTGAATGCCCGGGCTTCAATGCCCGAGGCAGGGACATGGGGCAGCCACCACCTCAGCGATGGCACTCTGCCAGCCAGCACAAGAGAAATGGGCAAGAGCTGACGAGCTCCTGCTGCTGCTGCTGCTGCTGCTGCTGCTGCTGCTGCCAGGGCTGGGGCAGAGGGAAGGAAGGGCAAGGCAGGTGGTCAGCTTTCAACTCTGTACCTCGGCCTCCATCCTGCTCCCAGAATTCATGTTCAAGAAGAGGGAGACGACGAGCGTACGTATCGTCTCCTTCATCTCTCCCTTGTCCCTGCTTGCCACGGCCTCCATCGTGGCTCCAAAGAGGCTGAGGGAGAGCTCTTGCACCTGGCTGGAGTCCTGGTAGGAAGGAAGAGAGCGTGAGTGCAGCAACAGCCTCTCCCCAGCCACGGTGACCAAGGCTATTACTGTGCTCAATGTGAGGGGAGATGCTCTGGGGTTGCTGGGCTCGGGGCACCTCTAGAGAGGCTGAGGCCAAGGAGAAGCCATGCTGGGTGCAGAGCCCAGCAGCCCTCCCAGCAGAGCCCAGGGGCGTGCGTGCGTGCGTGAGGAGGGCAGCAGCCCTGCCCACGTGCTGCCCGCCTGCAGGGCTGGGCTGGAGGGCAGCTGTCCTTGCCCCATGGCCCTCGACGGGCATGGTCAGGCTCCCACATCAGCCTTACATCACCAAAGAGGGGTGGGAGCTTCTCCACCAGCAGCAGAGCGACGGCGCTGGCCTCTTTCCTCTTCAGCTGACCCATGATAGTTTGGAAGAAGAGCAAGGCCCCCATCCTGATGTTTGTGGAGGGATCCTTCAGGCACAGCAGGATGCTCTCCAGCAGAGAGCTGTCCCGCATTTCTCTTGCCTGGAGGAAAGAGAGAATTTCTGTGAGGGTGGAGCAGTGGAGGGGCAGCCTGGCACAAATGCCCCGTGTGCTGAGCACCACCCTCCCACCCAGCTTCCTGGCAGGCACTGTGCATGCCGATGGGGATGAAGGAGAGAGCAAGGGCAGCAAAGGCTCTGTGGCCCCTGCTCAGCCAGCCCTCTCTCTGCTGACAGCCACCTCCTTCCCCTCAGCCAGGCCCAAGCCAGCGCTAACGTTCCCCCTGCCCCAGCCCCAGGCTGCCAAGGCGGCTCCGCCTGGCTCCGCCGCGCTCACCATCCGTGGATCTGCCGCCAGTGCCACCAAGCCCCTGAGTGCCAGCAGACGGATGGTCTGGTGGCCGTGGCTCAGGTAGGAGCGGAGGAGGCGCAGGTCACTCCCATCCTTTTCAAGGCCCTGGCAGCCCAGCAGCTGAAAGAACAAGAGCAAGAGCGGTGAGAGACGGGCAGAGCTGGAGGACCCTGGCACTCTGCAGCTCCTGGTCAGCACTGCCAGCTCGGGGCCCGGGGGCTGACACAGCCCCTGCGGGGTGCGGCAGCCCTGCGGGTGGGTGGACACGTGGGGGTGCTGAGCACTGCCCCAGCAGGAAGGGCTGGATGGAGGCCCCAGGGACTGACTGGCAGCAGAGCCCTCTGCCCCAGCTCCGGGGACTCTCATCCCACCCGGCAGCCGCCTGTGCCAGAGGGACGGCTTCAGAAGCATCTGCCAGAGAGAGGCACTGCTTCCCACCAGGCTTACCTCAGCATAGAAAATCATGGCAAAGAGCATTTGCCATTCCCTCCTCTGGTCAAGAACCTCTCTCACATGCTGGAACAGGAAGTATCGCTGCTTAGAGGGGCTCTTCCTCATCTCTCTGGGCAGGGAAAGGAAAGCAGTGCTGGCAGTGAGCAGGGCAGGCAAAGCCTTGCTGGGATTTCTCAGCCCAGCCCAGCCCAGCCAGGAGAGCCCAGGCCAGGCCAGGCCTTTGCCCCCAGCCACAGCCTCCACACCACTTGCTGACTGCGCCCTGGTCTCTCCCCAGGCAAAGAGCCCCCCTTGCCACTCGGATCGCTCCCTGGCCAGCGCTGTGGCTGCGGCTGCGGCTGCGGCTGCAGCCCGGGGCCTGGCTGCCTGGGGACTTCTCTGCCCCTGGGGATGGCTGGGGCTGCCGAGGCACTGCTGGCTACAAAGGGCTCTCACCTGGCCAGCAAGCTGACTCCTCTCTCCAGGCTGTCCACTCGGAGCATCATGTCCCAGCCGCCCTCCTGCTGGATGTTCTGGACATGCCCTTGACAGCCAGCAGCATGCAGCAGAACTTTGATGCCCTCCACTGCCAAGCTGTGTGCAGAGCAAGGTCCAGTTACACACAGAGCAGGGGCCCTGGCCGAGGGCCCAGGGGAATGGCAGGGGAAGGGGATGACGCACTCCAAAGGGCCGGGTTGATCAGCCTGGGGCTGCTCCTCTCCCAGGATCACTGTAGCCAGGGAAAGCTTGTAGATCAAACTCATGAGGAGCCTGGGGAAGACCACTTCCAGGATCCCCTGAGAGCAGGGCTGCTGGCTGAGTCGGCACAGGACCTGGTTTGCCTGCAGAAAGACACAGGGACAGCTCTCAGTGCAAGGAAGCTGCTGTGGCACTGCCAAAGGCCCTGGGCTGCACGTGGAGTGCGGCTCAGGCACCGGCCCAGCCCATAGGGACACCCAGGGAGGCTGTGACCCATCTGCCAGGCCACAGCCCAGCAGCCCTGGGGGCTCCCCTCCTGCTTCAGTGTGGCCCCACAAGCCTCCCTGGGCCAGCACCGTGACACCCCCTCTGTCAGCTGGCTGGAACAAGGGGCTTGGTGCAGGGCAGGTCCCTGCTGGTCCTGAGGGGCTGTGCTGTGTCCCCAGGTCCTGAAGGAGGGGGCTCTTTGGGGCAGGCAGGAGGGGCTGTGTCTCTTTTCCTGGGCAGCCACGAACAGCCTTGAAGGGGAGCAAGACCTGCTCTGGTCACTCACAGATGGGATAGAACAGTTTGGTCTCCAGCCCTGGGTGACACTCAGCAGCCGGTCAAGAATGGTCACGGAAGTGCTGGGCAGGGACAGCAGCATCTCCCAGGTGGCCAGCGCAGCGCTGCAAGCCAGAACACTCTGTTAGCAGGGCTGCCTTGGCCACTGTGCTGTGCCTGGGCTATGGAGCAAGTGCCCAGGGCTCTTGGGGCTCCTACTTGTCACAGGAGGGACTGATCATCAAGAGGATCCGAACTGTTTCCTCAGGGCAGCACTCGCTCAGCAGCCCAAGCGCCGACCTCAGGACGCACCGCGCTGGTTCCGTGCGCACGTGCTCCACGTTTCTGTGGATGCACCTCAAGATTTTTTCTGCCTGCAGGGAAGAGAGGGGAGGATGGTGCTGCCACTGGACTGCAACCATGCCCTCAGATGCCACACGCGGGGGTCCCTCCCAGCAGTCCCAAAGAGGCAGCTGGAGCTTGTCTGGACCTGAGGCTCCTTACGCGGGGAGCATTTGCCACAGCTTCCTGGGGAGAGCAGCAAAGCCTGGCTCTGCCTTCATGTCCCTGGGGTCCCTGCCAGCCTCAGGGAAAAATCCCCACACCAATCTGTCATGGCCAGGAGGTGGCCAGAGCCCCTTCCTTCCCACTGCAGCCTCTGCTCCTTTCTATGCCTCTGAAGCCCTCAGGGTGCAGAGGGTTTTGGGGGAGAAACCTCCCTGGGGGTTTGCATGGGGGAAGCTGTGACCTGCTCTGGAAATGCCAGACCTGCGAGACATCCTGCAGACTCATGAGGACGGAGGGTGAAAGGTTGACGACCAAATCTCTCAGCCACTCCAAGTCCTGCTCCTGCAACAAGAGAAGGTTATGGGGCTCCTTTGTTGATCCCTCTTACGCACAGGACTCTGCTGTCTTTTTTTTTTTTTTTGCCTTTTTCCCCAGCTTTGCCCAGAGGGCAGCTGTCTGGGAAGGCATCTTTGAGCGTGGGGGCAGCTGGAGCAGGCACAAGGCAGGTGGCAGTCTCTGTAGGTACCTCTCCTAAATCCTCCTGAGCATCCACACACACCTCCTGGCCCTCTTCCTTCTCCTCAGCTGGATAGCAGGAATCTAAGAAAGCAAGGGAGGAGGGTGAGCTGAAGGTGCTGGCAGGAGAGACTAAAGGGCCCTTAGGCGGCACCCAGCCCCGTGCCAGCTCCCGAGGACAGAGCCGACCCTGGGTGGGGGGACCCAAAGAGGGGACTGGCACGGAACAGGCCGGGGATGTGCCCAGCAGCCGCTGCCATGCAGGAGGAGCACAGCAAAGCAGCCAAAGGCCCCTCACTCACCTGGCTCCAGCAGCTGGGCCATCTCGTTTGGGATGGGGAGACTGATCTCTTCCACCTCATCCTCCACCCAGGCCAGCCGGGGCTGGCTCGGGGGCCTCTGCTCAGTCCTGGGGAAGGAGGAGAGGCCATGAGGGGTGGGCATGGGGGTGGCAGTGCTGCTGGCCCCAAGGCTGCACGGCCTGTGGGGAGAGCCCGTGGGGCCAAGGGGGCTGCGTGGGGGCAGGGAGATGTCTGGGACGGGCTCTGCACGGGGCAGTGAATCTGCTGGGGATGGAGGCTCCTGGGCAGCCTCTGAAGAAGCACAGCCCTCAGGGGCTGGGCAGAAGCTCCTGCTGGACAAACCACAAAGGCCTTTCATTTGATCCCTCACATTTGAGCCCAGGCTGCCCACCCAGCCCCAGCCCCAGCCCCAGCCCCTGCACCTGGGGGGCTCTTACCTCTCTTGGGGACCGAGCAGCCCCTGGGAATTGCCATGGTCCTCTTGGGAACCACAGCGGCTTTCGCGAGACACAAAACCACCAGACATGGCTCAGGGCTCCTAGGAAGCTCTCTGCTCCTGTCCGCTCCTAGCGCTGTCCTCTTGGACACTGAGCCAGGGCCAGCCCGGCACTAGGAAGGTACCCGGGCTCCAGGGGTGTCACAAATGATGTAACACAGGTCCCATTGTCACCTGGCAACCGGGCCAGGGGTGTACAGGCAGGCGCTGGAACATCCACCCCCAAGTATGCCATGCACAGGCACCCGGGGGGCTGCAGGCACAAGCTCTTTGGGGGGAAGGTGTAGAGGAAGCTGAGCAAGCCCCATGACATTCATGTACATAAGAAGTTGAGCAAGCCCCATGACATTCAGGTATCTCCTGCTGAGGACCAGAGGTATTTGCCTATCTTACAGCCAAACACACCATATTTTGGTGCCTGGAGCCACTGGTGATTTGCCTAGCCCATCATTCCTCCTCTGGTCAGCCACTGTGTCTAAGGACCTCTCTTTCCTATTTAAGGTAACAAGATGTTGTGAACAGATTCTTCCACTGCTCCTCCCTTTGATTTACAAAGCTTCTCAGGGCTGAGGAAAGAGACTCTGAAGTCTCAAATTCCTCGTCATTAGAACTGGGATGCCTTTACAAAATTTGTAAAAAGCCTTTTGCCCTCATTTGCTCCAGAGAGACTTGTGAACAAAACCTATCTAGGGTTAATCTGAGCTACCAAGTCTCACTGAAAAGCAGCAGCCTTGGAGGATGCTGATGGACTATTGTAAGCATGACTTTTACTGCTACCTATCTCTCAGAGCATCTGTCCATTTTTACACAGGCATGTTCAGCATACATGGAATAGGAAATGTCAGCATCTGTAGGAAAAAAAAAACCCAAAGAAGGGACGAGGCAGCTCTAGGTCCCTCATGCTGCCCATGGCCCTTTGTATCTTACCCAAGGCTGAGAGGACAGTATCTGTTTTGTCTCTGTTAGTGGAGGTTGGAGATGTCCTCCTTCATGAGCAGCCTAAAAAAAAAAAAAAAAAAAAAAAAAAAAGAAAAAAGAATAGCAACAGTGTGAAGAAGCAGAAAAAAACAAGATTGGATTCTGTGCCAATATAGTTAGGCAATACTCTTCCTTCTAAGGGCTTCTTGGGAATGACTCAAGAGAGTGCTGTAAGGGGAGGTGAAGCTCTTGGTGACACTGATAGGGGCAGAACTAGGGAAGGCTTCTCGGGACTTAGAGATTGAAAAAGCTGGGAAATAAATTGTGGGAAATGGTGATTGTTCAGGTATTGAAAATAGCATAAAGGAGGGAATAAGATAAGGAAAGATAGGAACAGGAGACAGGTGCCAAATTTGAAAGACACCAAGCCAAAGGAATAGAAGGGAGAACATTTCATTCTGAAAGGAAAGAGCGAATGTCAGTCCAAACTCTAGCATCTCTGTACCACATGGCAATAACATTACTAATCCTAGAGCTTGAGAACAGGGATCACTGAGACCAGGAAAGAGATGGTAAGTAACAGGGTCGGGACATCTAAGAGAATGGGAGGGAAACAGTATTGAAGCAAAGAGCCTGAAGTGTAGAGATGGGTTGAGAAATAAAAAGACAAAGAGCCGTGTAAGGAGATGATGATGGTGGGAGAGAATGATGATGGGAGATGAGAAGGAATGAGGAGCACTTCATCCCTCTAGAGATGGGCCCTGTCTTGGGCCTCACATCTGTGTGAGAATCACCCCAGCCATGTTGGGTTCTCAGAGGGTTTGTGCACTGGCTGTAGCCTCTCAGGGCAACAAACCTGTTCTTTACACCATGGGTACCTGTGTGGCAGGATGGTACCAGTACCACTTGGATAATTTCATGCTCTTAATTGGAAACTCATCACACAACAACAGGCTGGTGGTTCATCCCACTGTGGAGCAGACCATCACACTGAGAGTAAAAACGCCCCTCAAAATGAGGGGTTGTCAGCAGTAGCATATTAGAGTATGCAAAGACTTCACAGCCTAAGAGACAGTATTGTCTTTGTCCTCTTTTTCTCCCAGAAGGCAGAAAACTACAAGCACTGAAGGATGTAATCCAAGTGCTAATAAATTATTGATGTCTCCCTTCAGCTTTTTACTTGCTAAAAGGATATCAAAGCTCATTTTGTGAATGGTCCAGGCAGATTTTCTCTTGCTGTATCCCCAATTTAATTCATAAGTACTGCACTAACTGTTAATATTGAGGCTCTCTATTTCCAGGCTTTGCAAAAGATAATAGACATGTTTTGGATTACACCAACTCATAAACATACAGTGAGAGAAATGCTACTTGTGACTCCAATAGACGTCAGAATTTGTGATTTTAAAAAGGCAAAGCTTATTATGAACTAGGAATACACTTTTTATAGATATTTTAAAAGCCTGATTGAAAGTCAGTTAAAACAACAGGACTCACTCCTTATGCATATGCCTGCATAGGTCTTTGGCAGCTCTCAGAAGTCTTAAGACAGTATGACTTACTTTATATTTAGTAATAGCTTCTCTTCCAATATGCCTATTTCCATAAGTCAACTAACAAACCATCTGTATTGGAAATACTTTTTACATTACTGTCAGCTTTGGAGCAGCATGTGGCAAATCCTTAACAGCATATATTAATTTATGCTGGGTTTTTTTGAGCAGCAGAGAAGTAACTTGAAGTCATCATACTGAAATTTCCCTGGTAGGGATCTCCCCTGAACAGAAGGCCTGTTCAGGCCTTTTTTTTCTTTCAATAAGTGCTCTGCAAGTTTTGACGGCCAGAAATGCTCAGGATATTGATACCTGTCTCATCTGAAAGACTAAACACCAGCCTCCAAGGTATATCTTCCAACAGTACCAGATCTTCACAAATGATCTCAAATGCTGTTTCTCTCTAAAGAACAGAACAAAATTCTGATTGCTAAATTAATGCAATGGCCCAGCAAAGTTCAGAGAAGGGATTATCAACATTTTAACAGGGGCACACTGAGTGACAGGGCCTGATTTTTAAAAAAACAAACTGCAGTTCCTAACTGCAGCAGTTTCTTCTTGTACTGACTAGAGGTAGCAGTGCTATAAACCTGTGTCATCTCTGTTCTTTGCTAGCCATTTACAAAGAGTGAGTGACCAGGCACAAAGCCCAGAAGTCAGAGCTAGTTTTTTGCAATATGGCATACATATTTGGCAAGGCAGCTTGCAAACTACTGATCGCATTTTTTGGTGCTATATATATAAATACTCATAATTAATCCGCGTTAGAATAGAGGGAAAGGCTTCTAAAGAACAAAAATAGCCCCTTCAGGCAGCTCATACTAGTGACACTGATCCTCTGCATTTCTGAAATTTAAAAAATGAGCTTCTTTGCATAGATTTTGCAGTCTTCTCTAGAATTCAGGCTTCCTTTTTTCTCGTGTTCCTTCAGGTTGTGAGGGTGACCTTGATAACAGAGATTGATGCCTTGACTCAGGAGCTAGAGAGGTGGAAATAAAGGCACCAAGTGAGAGATGACATTTGCAAAGCTTAAATCTCAGGAACAGCAGCATTCATTTCCCCTTCTCCAGGTCTCTTTCATCTCAAGGCTTTTCTTTCCCCATGTTTTGGTTTCAGGACCTAGCAGAATGTTTACAGCATGGAAAGATTTACATTCCTGGTGCTTTCAGATCCAGAGGCTGAATTCAACTCAGGGCTATAGACCCTCAGAGATAATTTCATCCCTTAAAGGTGGAAGGGCCAATTAGGCAGTCCTTGAGCATGTTTGCAGCCAAAAGCTAAGCAACAGTCAGGACTGGTTTATATGAAATACATCACAGTTTAGTCAGCATCAGAAGTGGAGCGTCTGTGGAAATGAAAATAGATTAAAAACCTTAATGAAGCTGTTTGGGCTGCCCCAAAGCCTAGTGGGTATTAGACATATTTATTAAATAGAGGTGACTATTCGGGCTGAGATGGCAGACAAATCTGACAGGCTGAGCTCTGCCAGGTCTTTGTTTTCTGGCCTTGCCTGACTCAGCTTTTCAATTGTTGCTTTTACTCCTGGGCTGCTTGGCACCTTTGTGGTGCACAGCCTCTCTGTGCTGTCTGTACATGTGGGTTCCCTGACTTCAGAAAACTGTTACCCCCTTCTGCCTTACCAAATGGGGGTGTTCCTTCACAGCTGCTTTGTGTCACAACTGAAGCTCATTTTTTTCTACCTCCCTTCACGGTGCCTTTAGCTGTTGCTTTTCAGCAGTCCCTACAAATAAAAATGTTGGTGTTAGCGTGAAGTTCAGCCCAGATTTCTCAGTGCAGGATTCTCTGGCTTGGCACATTTCCCCCCTAACCTCAGCACTCCATCACGTCCCAGCACAGCCACAGACACTGGTTTTAAAGTGTACATAAGGTCACTGAAGCCATCTAAACAAACATGCACAGGCTGACCAAGCAGAACAGGTTTTCAATTTCTCTTCTCCTGTACATCTTGGCGTATGTCACAGGCACTCCTTATGCATTTTTTCTTAGGGCTCCTTCCTACGTCCCATATGGGACCCACTCCCTGCCCATCCACTGGCTATCTTATCCCAAAGAGATTATTTCCCATTTTGCTACTTATGGGAAGGAAATACGGTATTTTAAATGTGCTTTTTCATGTGGTTTGTAAGCTTGCATGGCACTGCCTTTCACTATGTGCAACCCACAGCCCCTCTCCAGGGCTGACATGAGCAAAAGCCACATTGTTTTGCACATGTATATATTAGATGCAGCCAAACAAATGCAATTCCTGCCTGGAGGAGATGTCACCAAGGGAAGGAAAAGGCCCCAGTGGCTGTAGCTGCAGTGGCAGTGCATGCACTGCTGTGTGATTCAGAGCCAGGGCATGCAAAGGGAGTTGTCTCTCATGGACATGCAAAAATGGGTGGGTTTCTCCATCTGGCATCAGCTAAGACTTAACCAATGCAAAGAACATCTTGAAATTCAGATTTGTTGGACCCCAAATCCAAGAAATCCAAGTTTTGGGACTGTTCTCTATACATTCACACACCAAGCACCATTCCTGGCTCCACAGTCCTTCTAACCAACTTTTAATACATCACGAGTACCTTGGACCTGGAGTGGAGTTTTCCAGAGCAGGATGCCTGAAAAGCACCAAGCATGTTGTGGCAGGGATTGAGGTGCAAACATTAAAGTGAAGGTTGATGCTTCAAGTGTGCACACTTCCCCTGTTTTCAAGATTTTCCAAAGCATTTAACATACACACTGTTCTAGTGACAGGGAGAGAAACACATCAAATGAGTTGAACCTCACAAGGCAAAGAGTTTAATGAAACATGAAGCAAATATGCAGAGGTAAGATGGTGCAGGACACCAGTCCCGGTCAGCAGGAGAGCAGATAATGAGTGGATATGCAGGAGGAAGGAATATTGGGAGTCTGCAGGAGGCTGCAGCTCTGGGGGGAGATGTGTGCTGGAGGCGGATGGAACCCTAGGAAAGCAGGGAAGGAGGGCAGGACTAGCAGAGTGCCTCCAGGTCCTCTGCCGGCTGCTCCTCCTGGAGAAAGGAGGTGAAGATGGGCAGCTGGGGCAGCTCCGCTCCAAAGCTACCGTGGTACCGGAGGCAACAGAAATCCCACTGCGGGAAATGCGGGAGAGAAGGGCGGGAGCTGATCCCCGCCTCAGCCCGGAGGTGAGGGAGGCCAGGAGGGGAGCGGGACATCTCCGGGTGGCAAGTTTGTCTGTCTGCTCCGTGCGGGAGTGCTCCCCCAGGCAGCCCTCCTCCTCTTCCTCCTTTCCCTCCTCCTCCTCCTCCTCCTGGGCCGCGACCCGACGGGGGGGTCCCGCCTGCCCGAGCCAGGTGCGGGCTCTGGGGAAAGGCGGGAGACGCGGCTGGGGCTGAGCTGTGGAGGCGTGAAAAAAGAAAGGGGAGCCCCCGGCGGGGGTGTACCCCGGGGGGGCAGGGGACACAACCCGGGGGGCAGGGGACACAACCCGGGGAGCAGGGGACACAACCCGGGGGGCAGGGGACACAACCCGGGGGGGCAGGGGACACAACCCGGGGGGCAGGGGACACAACCCGGGGAGCAGGGGACACATCCCGGGGGGCAGGGGACACAACCCGGGGGGGCAGGGGACACAACCCGGGGGGCAGGGGACACAACCCGGGGGGGCAGGGGACTCACCCCGGGGCGGGGGCAGGCGGGAGGGGCGAAGCTGCTCCCAGAGGCAGACAGGAGGGGGCAGCTCGGGGCGGGGGGCAGGCAGGGGTACCCCGGGATGGGGTGGTGCACCCCGCAGCTCCCAGCTTCCCGCAGAGGCGCTCCGGGAGCCAGCGGGAGGTCTCCTGCCCACCTGGGGGGACCGGGAGAGGCAGGGGCACCCCCCCCCCCCCCCCTCCCCTCATCCGCCTCGTCTTTCTCTCCTCCCCTCCACCGCCTCCCTCCCTCCCTCCCTCCCTCCCCGTCTGCCTGGGATGGTGGAGGGAGCCGGGAGCACCCGGCGGGGCGGCCCTGGGAGCGGGGGGGCGGCTCGCCGAAACCCCGGCCCCGGCTCTGGGGGCCTCCCGCCGGGGGGCTCCGTTATCTCGGGGCCCTTCAGCCCCCGCGGCGCCGGTGATGGCCAAGGATGTCCTCGGAGAGGGAAGCCGAGGCGGCTGCTGAAAGCGGGCCGGGCAGCACCCCCGCACCGGGGGCCGCCGCCGCAGCCGCCGTGCGGGAGGAGGTGAGCGGCGGCGGGGGCTCCCGCCCCACCCCGGGCAGGGCTGGGGGACACCGGGGGGGGCCCGAGGCAGTCCCACCGCGGAGCCGGGGTGCAGGGCGGCTTGGGGGGCGTGGGGAGAAACGGAGGAACCGCGGCGGGAGGGAGGAAAGTCTCCCTGCCCAGGGTGTCTGCGGAGCTGGGGGAGCCGAGCTGCCAGCCACAGCCCGCCCGGTACCTGCAGCCGCGGTGCGGTGCGCGGTGCGGTGCGGTGCGGGGCTCCGCCGCGCCCTGCAGTGCCGGGGCCGCCGCCGGGACACCCGGGTTGGCTGCAGACGTGCGGCTGCTGGCTGCGGGATTCTACCGAATGTCCCCGGCCCCCAGCCCTGTGCCCGGGATTCTACCGACTGCCCCCAGCCCTGTGCCCGGTGCCCGGTATTCTACCGACTGCCCCCAGCCCGGTGCCCGGGACTCTACCGACTGCTCCCAGCCCTGTGCCCGGTATTCTACCGACTGCTCCCAGCCCTGTGCCCTGTGCCCGGTATTCTACCGACTGCCCCCGGTTCTGTGCCCGGGATTCTACCGACTGCCCCCAGCCCTGTGCCCGGGACTCTACCGACTGCCCCCAGCCCGGTGCCCGGGATTCTACCGACTGCCCCCGGTTCTGTGCCCGGGACTCTACCGACTGCCCCCGGCCCTGTGCCCGGTGCCGGGCTCGGGGCGGTGTCTCGGCAGCGGCTCTGCACCGAAACGATGCAGTGAGGGCAAGGGGACCCGGCCGGTGGAAGTTTGGCTGAATAAACCCCTTGGGGTTTGGCCTAGGAGAGCCTGCAGCTCCCCTGGGACTTGGGGAATGGGGGAGAAAATGGCAGCTCTGGAGGCAGCGGTGTAACTGGGAGGAGGGGGCACAGGGAGGGTGAGATGGGACTTGCAACCTGGGGCTCTGTCTCTTTCAAGTTCTTTGGGCCAAATGAGGTCATCCCTCTTCTTTTCCCTTGGGGCCTAGGCACTCCTGTTGCCTAACCTGCCATAGTGAGAAATGTGGCTTAATATGTTTCTTCAGATCAGGTGTGAAGCCCTTACCGTGCCCTGCAGATCATGGGGAGGGAAGGACGGACGTGTCTTGAGTGTTGACACGAAAAGTCCTGAGCCACAAGGCACCGGCCAAACACAACTGCAGAGCTCTGTGGCTGCAAGTGACAATGTGTGTGCAAGCCTGCACATTCAGCACAGCAAGCTGTCCAGCATTAGGAAAACCTGAGATTTTCCTCTACACTTCATATTGACCTCATTCCCAGCTGTTTTTACAGGTCTGCCATTCACATCGTTTAATTCATGTGCAGGTCATGGAAGTGACTGAAGTTTCTTCATAATGTGGAGTTAAAAACAAGAATACATCCTTCCAAGGATGCAGAGAACAGCCTTGAATTAGGCAGAGAAAACTGTGAACAGAAATGATAGCAGCCCTGGAGCATTGTTCTATGCAATTAGTCTGCTAAAGTTTCCCTTAATGGTCCTGTGGCTCATCAAGAGTCTCATGGTCCTGTAGTCAAAACCCAGTAGCCTCAACAAAGCCTACATGAACCTGCAGTGTACGTAGGCTAAAACCAAACAGCACTTTGTTAAAGTACCTATAATAGCAAATTGACTTTGCAGCTCAGGTTGAAGAAAGATGGGTGAAAATTAGGGTTTTCTCCTGTGCAATTGCTTTTTGAGCACTTGTGGCACAGTTCACCATGCAGTGCTGTGGCTGGATCCAGGATACATCTTCTGTTTCAACAGTAGAGCTCCCCAATGTAATTACAGCCCTGCAGAAGATCAATAGATGGTAAATGCTGGAAGGGATTTTTTGATTTATTTGGTCTATGACCAAGAGCTAAAGAAGGCTTTCCAATATATGAAGTCTACCATAAAAATGTCCAAGCTATTTCTAGACGTTGGAGCACTTGATCTCTCTGCTAAGCACATTATATCTTGCTTCACTCATCCTGTTCTCAGTTTTTCTTCTGTTCCCACATGAACATTTGTACTTTTGAGTCTATATCTCGAATGCCTATACCAGCAATGTCTCAACACTGCTGTCCTCTGACACAGGTCTTTACCTCATGCTTTCTCCATCTCTATGTAAACATTCTTTTTGTGCCTGGACCTGCAGTTGTATTTAAATACCCAGTATTGAAAGCATCTTTCATGGACTTCTTTGGATAGTCTTGTCATTTGTGGATTTCACTTAGATCAAATGCCTGGGCTTAAATCTTAAACCAAGACTGAAAATTGCCTTTTGTGGCTAGTAAAACAACATGACCCTAAGCTAGTAATACAGACTGTGTCTGAGGTCTTAATTTTTCACTCTTGGAAGCAGGACGAGTGGAGGTGCAGGTGCAGAGCAAGAAGGAGAGAGGCATTTTACTTACCTGCCACAGTCTTCCTCCTCTTCTGCCAAGGGCAGCTTTGGTTTACGGATGACTTTGCTGAATGTCATACAAGCCCTTGGACCTTCCCATATTCTGGTTTGGCTCTTTTTCTGTTGAAGTATCGATTGCTTGAGCTAGGTGATCTGGAGTAGCTGTTCTTTTGGTGGTGGTGTAGGATTTTACCATCCCATCAACTCTCACAAAAAAAGAATCAAGATCTCTTAGAGGAGGGAATGTAAAGGACATTTTTTTGCAGCAGTCATTCTGTAGATTCATTCTCTGGACATATTTTCCTTTAGTTTCTTCCTTGAGGAAGCAGAACCTGCTGGTCTGTGTTTCCCCAGTTAAGCCAGGAGCTGATGGGTTTTTCTTATCTTATTATCACGACAGCCCATACCTATACCTATACAACTCTTGAGTGTATGAAGTGCTGGTAGGGACTTTTCTGCATTTCTGCCAATTTACGCCTCAATGGAAGGACATGCTCTTAGAGAATTAAATCTTTAAAACTTGACTGGGAATTGTTTTTCTTTTTCAGGAAAGTGAAGCTTCTTAATATAAACATAATTTATTTGCTTCAAGTAATCATTGAGGAAAGGTGAAAGCAGCAGCCACTTGACATTTTGCTGGTCTTGTCTGTACCAGCAGAGTCAAATAGCAGTTGTCTGTGCCCACTTTTTTCTTCTCTTCCATATTTAAGAACTTTAATTGGGCATGACATAATGTAATCCATGCAGCTATTTAAATAAAAGGAGGAAACCTCCTGGGTCGTGTTTCCTGAAGCCCACACTTATCAGCTCACCGATGGAGATGTTACAGAGGACTGGCCACTTAAAAATGTCTCATCTATATCTTACTGCCCATTGAAAATGCGACAGGAGCTTATTTCAGAAGTGCTGCCTGTGGTCACAACAACACTAAGGGGTGTTACAAGTTAAGAAAATTGACATGCTGCTTGTTTGCAGGCTGCAGCTTTGCAGACTGTCAGGTCAAAAAGATAGCTGGGTCCTGTCCTCTTAAGTATGCTGCTGGAGAGACCTCATAGAATCATAGAATGGGCTGGGTTGGAAGGGACCTCAGAGATCATCAAGTCCAACCCTTGATCCACTCCCGCTGCGGTTCCCAGCCCATGGCACTGAGTGCCACATCCAGGCTCTTTTTAAATATCTCCAGGGATGGAGAATCCACTACTTCCCTGGGCAGCCCATTCCAATGGCTGATCACCCTCTCCATGAAGAAATTCTTTCTAATATCCAACCTAAACCTCCCCTGGCACAACTTGAGTCCATGCCCTCTTGTCTTGTTGAAAGTTGCCTGGGAAAAGAGCCCAACCCCCCCCTGGCTCCAGCCTCCTTTCAGGGAGTTGTAGAGAGCGATGAGGTCTCCCCTGAGCCTCCTCTTCTCCAGGCTGAACACCCCCAGCTCCCTCAGCCTCTCCTCACAGGACTTGTGCTGGATCCCTTCACCAGCCTGGTTGCCCTCCTTTGGACCTGCTCCAGGACCTCAATCTCCTTCCTGAACTGAGGGGCCCAGAACTGGACACAGGACTCGAGCTGTGGCCTCACCAGGGCTGATCTTTTTTATCCCTTTCCCCTAATATGAGTGTCAGACATATATTTTATTTGTCAAGGCTTGTTTTCTGGCATTGAAAACATGAGGAATATAGCCCTTCAAAACTTAAAACTGGATAGCTTTAAATTGTTCCCATATATGTGTTGAGTCATACTCATGTGGCTGAGTGGTGATGGAGGAAGCGAGGCAGGCAACCCCCTCAGGTTTACTGGGGGTGCTGAAGATGTACTTTCCTCACCAGCAGATCTTCCTGGTCTGATGAAACCCCTTCTCTCACAGATCCACAGAAGCTTCCACTGCCCTTCTAGCAACCTCCTTTTCTTCTAGAAGCTTGTTGTCATCCCCAAGGCTTCTACAAGAAAGAAACCAGGGGCAGAGCATGGAGAGGAGAGAAGCCTGTGGTGGAGTTTAATGTTCTTCCTTGCATCTCTTAAGCAGAGGCAGTGGAGGGACCATTGAGTACCAATCTCCAGAGAGGGGCTATTTCCCTTGTAAAGCTCCCAACCAAGAGCTGATGGCTCTGCCTGGTGTAGAGCAGGAAACATGACATGGGTAAGCTTTACTTCACCTTTCCCACAGCTCTTCCAAACCTCTTGTGAAAGACATGTTCCACTGACACCACATGAGTGATAGCTGCATGTTAGCCTGGGAGAAGGCTGTCACCATGCCAAGACCATATGACTGACCAAACAGTTATTTGGCATGCAGTGCATGATATTCTTCCTCATGAGTGAGAGTCAAACAGGACAAACCCTTTCCTACCCCGCTGGCTCTTTGTTTATTCAGCAGACATAAACCAAAGGGTACATCTTATTCCTTGGTCCAAAAGATCTCCCTCATAGGTACAAAGGAAAAACTCTAGCACCAGAGTGGCATCAGAGGGACTGGAAATCTTTTTTTTTTGATCTTGTCATTCCAGGCAATATTTGCATTGAAGATCCTGTCACAAGAAAATCCATACTGAGGCATCATATCTTTTTTTTCCAATTCTGTTCTTTTCATTGTCCAATTTTGTCTTCTGGTCACGGGTCTGTTCTTGGTGTCTGGAAGTTGTCTCTTTTCTCTGCACTTCACACAAGAAGCTGTCAAGAATTTGAAAACCAAAAAAAAAACAAAAAACAAACAAAAAAAAGCCCCCATCAAATGGATGTGCATGAGCTCCGAAGGGCAGTTTAAGCTTCAGTTGTGTGGGCTTCTACAGGCAAAATCTTCTGTCCTCTTCAAAATAGAGGGCTCTCTTGCCACTGTGGCTGAGCCTGAAGTGAGTTTCTCCTTCTGTTTGACTTTCCCAGTTCCCTCCAGCAAGGGAATTTTGTTAATGGAACGTTGGGGTGGAGCAACTGGGCAGCTCCACCATTGAAGGGCTCTAAGGACCAATGAGTCAAACATCAGCTGAGTTCATAGTTGCCTGCTCTGAGAAGGAGAGATTAGGTAACTCAGTGGTAGAACCCCTCCAGACATGGTTACTAATGGTGTTCTCTCAGATGGATAGACAGTCAGCTGAGGCCAGTGGAAAAGCAACAGGTCTGCACACTGCTTTGAAGCCCAAAATACTCTCCTTGATCTCTCCTTCTCACTTCAGAAACCCCAAGGGATGATCTCCCTGCAGAATGGAAGAGTGGATACCAAGGATGCTTTTCAGTCAGTGCGAGCCATTGCAAGAGTGAGGTAGGAGGTACCTTTTCTCTGGGAACAGAACATGAGGCTTCCTCTCATCCATTTCTGTGCCTTGGAAGAAAATAGCTCAGATCATTGCCAGTGACCAGGGACATTGTGGAAATGGAGATTAAAGAGTGAAGTGTTCCCAAGTAGTCTATAGTGAGTGGGGCTTGTTTCTTGGTGTGTTCAAACACATGGCAGTGAGTTAACACCACAAGTAGTGGCTGCCAAGCTACCATCAGCACTGTAAGGCCCTTTCAGTTGCTACAGCAACACTGTCATGACATGATAGATAAGGCTGTGTGCTTCATTTTTCACTTACAGCAGGAGTTCTACTTTTCAGAAAAAGATGGTTAAGTAGTTCATTAGTTTGTAAGTTCTAATCATGGAAATGTAGTTCACTCAAGAGTTGGCTTTCAGGCTCCAATCATTGATTGTGCTCCTCTGAGCTTAAGAAGTGTAAAGTTAAAAATAGCACATCCTAAAGCTTTGTTGAGGTCACAGTTGTTATAATGGCTTTAATAACCACCAGAGCTGTAATAACTCGGTTTAAGCAGCAGCACAGAGAATAGATGTCCAGACATTACAGCAAGGATAGCACTTTAGAATCATAGAATGGGCTGGGTTGGAAGGGACCTCAGAGATCATCAAGTCCAACCCTTGATCCACTCCCGCTGCGGTTCCCAGCCCATGGCACTGAGTGCCACATCCAGGCTCTTTTTAAATATCTCCAGGGATGGAGAATCCACTGCTTCCCTGGGCAGCCCATTCCAATGTCTGATCACCCTGTCCGTAAAGAAATTCTTTCAACTATCTAACCTAAACCTCAGGGATGGTGGCAAGAGGACCCCACCCTGCAGGTCAGGGGGTGGATGCTCCACTCCTCCCTGAGCATCCAGCGCTCTGCCCACCGCACGTTTCCTCCGCAGCCACAACAGGAAGGCAGCAGGAAAAGTGTCTGGAATGGGCAGGACAGCTGGCGAGTGGGAAGGCTGGAGGAGCCCGGCTGGGTGGTGCCAGGAGCTCAGCAACAGCGGGAGGTGGGCAGCCAAGGGAAAGTTGTGAAGGGGTGTCTGGGGTACCTGGCAGCTCCTCTTCCAGTATCAGGATTGCCACCAGAAGAGGATGAAGGGGATTATGTCCCAGTAAGTGGCCATGCTTTCAGCTTCCATGACTCTACATCTCAGGGAATCTCAGCTCACACGCAGCACCGTTTGCATATGGCTGAGGTTATTGCACATCCCAGTTCAGCATCCCAGCAGGGGAGGCCCTTTTAAAGGGAGGACTGGTAATACTGGGCCTCAAGGAAGACAGTGGCTTGAAACAACTGGCTGGTGGGAGTGGGGACCAACAGGTCACAAAGGGTCACCTCCTAACAGCAGGTAATTGGGGTGATTTGCAAATCTGGAGTCTGCGTGACCTGATCTCGCCTCACCAGGGAAGTGGCTGGGATCAGTCAGAGACTTCTGCAGGTCACAGGGTATTTGGCTGTGGGAGAGGAGTGATTTGTTGGCCCCACATTTGTGGCTGGAGGCCTTCTTCATAGCCACACGGATAATTGCCCTTAGGAGCTGGACTGGGAATTGTGGAGCATGGCATTTGATTAGTGTGGTAGCAAAAGTGTTTCAGCGTGGTGCATCAGCATCTTACTGGGGGCAGCTTTTGCAAACCAGTACAGTGTGTCAAGAGGACAAGAGCTAAAAGAGCCTTAGTGCCCACAGACACAAGCTGTGCCATCTCCCCCACCCTGAGGAGCACTGTGAAGGCTGGGGTGGTAGCATCTGTCAGGAGGGTCCTGCCAGCGTGGGGATCCCTCTGAGGACCAAAAAGATGGAGATCACCCTCTCCTCTCTGCCTGGAGGTGAGGTGGCCAGCCAGAAGTGCCACTACCCAGTGGAGGAAGGAGGTAGTGAGGGCATGTGCTGAAAGGGTGGGAATGACTGCCTGCAGGCCTGAGGTGTGCCCTGGTCCTCTGCAGGGAACTCTGTCAGGGACCTAAATCCTCTGGTTCCCACCAGCTGGTCCTCAGAGTGGCATCCAGAGATGCAGCAAACTCCTGTGCGGATGAGATGCCTTCCTGAAGAGTGCTGCTGCAATGCTTATGTGAAAGCATGCTTATATGAAAATGCTAATTTTTTTTCAGTGTCCTTGGGAGGGATAAAATGGTGTGCTAAAGCCAGGCCATGGCTCAAAGTCAAATCAAGAGATAAAATCCAGGTGTGCTGGCTCCCAGGATCCCTTTTAACCTGTGTCCTTGCCCATGCAGGAAGGTTGAAACCAGATGATCTTTAAGGTCCTTTCCAGTCAAAACCATTCTGTGATTAGGTGTTTAAATGAATTTCCTGTTAGTTTTCACCTGCTGTGCTATCACATGCAGAATTTTTCACAGAGAGAGAAAAGAAAAGCTAAGAAGTGATGTTCATGGTGAAGCCTCATTTCTCACAGGGAAGCATTAGCTGCTGGGATACTACCTCATCTTAACAGGAATACCATTACAGCACTGTGTTCAAAAAGGTGCCAAGAGAGGGAAACACACTCCTGGAATCTGACAGAGCAGCTGAGGCCCTGGCAGTGTCTGGGTGTCACTGGGAGGGATGCTCAGCTCAGCAGTGTGAGGGACCTGGTACAGCCACAACCCAGCACTGGGGGGCTGTCAGATCCTCTGCTGAAGCATGGCTTGCAGGCTCCAACTGGGAGCTCCCATATGGAAAATGGGAAGGCTGGAGGCTGAGAGGTCAAATCACAGAGCCACCCTGTTCTGCTTTAGCTAAGTAAAAGGATGGCTTTGCCAGAAGTGAGAATAAAAATAAAACTTCAGAGTTCTGGACAAAGGCTGAATCACAGTTCACTTTGAAAGACTACCCCTGACTTCACTGGAGGTTGGATGAGTCCCAGATGGCATTTATTCAGAGGACTTATGAGATGTTTCTATCCCCCATTTAAATCTCAGGGTGTTCTCAGGGTAATCTTCTGCAAAGATTAGATGTTATTAATAATGATGAATTCTTTTTCCTATTTGCAAAGTCTCTAAACAGAGGCATCCAACAACCAGTCTGCAAACAGGTGGGGAGGAACTAAGATACCGTGGGCCTCCTTTTGCAGGGTGATCCCCTCCCTGCTCCCTGCTTTGCTTGCCAGGGAAACTGATCTGTGGCTGTTGTCCAACCTGGCTTCAGCTCAGTCCATCACTTCTCTTACTGACACTGACAGAAGGTTGGGCAGGACACACAGAACCTATGGCAGTGGCGAGAACACTGAAGTACAGAACATGCACTCTTCAAGGATGGGGACAGCACCTGTGACCACAGGGACCCAGGATTGTGTAGGGGCAAGCTTTAGTAGACCACTGAATTGGCTCTAACATCCATTACTGCAGGCTGTTTGCACAACAGAAGAAAAAAGACACCTGCTTGAGCACCAGCCTCCTCTTGCTGCTCACTCCTCTCCTACCCTTGGAGAGCTGCATCCTGCAGGCAAAGGTAGATGTGAAATAGATATGGCAGGATTCCAGTTCAACCCAACTGGGACTTTGTCAAGGACATAAAGGCCAGCATACAGCTGCTCTCCCTTTCTGCCCTCTCTGCTGTCCCAATCCCTCCCAGACTGGGAGGGAGCTGACCTCCCCAGCCCTCCTGTTTTCCCTTGGCTGGCAACAATTTTCCCTTTGTGCCAGTGAAGCAGCCAGTAACACCAGTACTGTTGGCAAGCTGCACCAGCTTTCTGGTAGCCGTGGCACCTCTGTGTCACCTGCAACTTGGAGGGAGCTGGGTCTGGCTCTCACAGCCTGCAGCTTGCTGGATCCTGCTGTGAGGATCACTGCTGTGCAGCCAGAGGATGGATGGATGGATGGATGGATGGATGGAGGGATGGATGGATGGAGGGATGGATGGATGGATGGATGGATGGATGGATGGATGGATGGATGGATGCTGCTGTCAGCCCTTCCAGGAGCTCCCTGCAGGGCACCTGCCCAGAAAGCCGTGTGCAGCAGGGCTGGCCACTGGCTGTGGTGGGGGGCAAGTGGCCAGGTGTGAGGCAAGCTGCAAAATATTGAGCAGCACAACTGTGGCTTGTGGCAATCACTTGGTCTGACTAATCTGACAGTGGCTGGGAAATGCATCCCAGGAGCTTTCTTGGGGATGCATGATGCTTTTATTGCTTGACTGATAAGTGTTGAGGCAAACCACATTGTTATACCTGTAGAGTTTACCCTGTGTCCACCAGGAACCATTGATTTTGGGGGTAGGGAAATGGAAAATATGAGCTAAGTTTGATGGGTGTGTCTCCAGTGTAAGAGAAAGAACCGTTCTTGGAGCTATTCAGTCTAAGGCAGCTTGAATTCTAGCTTTTCTTTCTTAATGAACTCATTCCCAGCACTGACCTTACTGGGAACAATCCTCTGCCCCCAGAGTGCAGATTATGCTCTCTGTGTTGCTGCTGAGCTGAAAGCCAATGGCAACAGTTTGGGGGAAAAAAAAAAAAAAAAAGATAATTTTGTTAATGCTAAGTTCATTTTTGTGAACTTATAGGAAGCTGCTACTAAAATAGCCCTGATTTCTGTTTTGCAAGTGGTGACCACTTTGTTGCTAGGATTCCTTGGTGCTGAAGATGTAACTGCATGGCTTTCCCATATGGGAGCATCCCCAGCAGGGGTGGCTGGGGCCACATTCTTCATGCCATTCACATACCTACACTTGGCTTTCCCATCCAGCTCCAATGTGCCACATGTGTATTGGCTGGGATCCAAATGCCTTTCTTTTCTGGGATTTCCGTTATTTCTGCTTTAAGAACTCAAAAATATCCTGCCAGAACTACGTCTGAATCTGACATTTTAGAAGATTGGAAACTGCTGTCCTGACCTCTACCTTCTTCTGCTTCAGGTTGTGGCTTGAATTAATAAGGGTGAATGGTGTGAAATAACAGACTGTCTTTGTATGGTACTTCAGGGGAGTCCTAGCATCTGAAATGAAGGTGAATCTGCAAGATTTGTGCCTTTTTGTGGTTTGTTGTGTCTTATCGTAGGCTCTGCTGGAGAGACAATTAAATGCTACCATTTTGTGCACCTTCCCACCCTGAGATGTTCCCTCTGGCAGCTCTATGGATGGAAGGAGGAGATTAAATCTCTGCAGGGACTTAAACAGTGAGAAACCAAGCCATCCCTGCTCGCCACAGGAGGGCAAATGCCTGAGTCAGTAGCAAATGCCTGTAGCATCAGTCAGATGCTACAAACACATGGGGTGAATGCAGATTATTCTTTTTTAACCAACCAGCATCATTTCTGCTTGACACTGACGTCACAGCCCCTGCCTGTAGGAAGTTTTCATTCTCACAGGAGTTTTGTGTCAGAAGAGGAAATGGTGCATCCAAAACATACATCCAGCAACCCATGTGCTATGTGTTCAAGAACTGGATAGCAATTATCTTTAATGCAAAATGGCTTTTCTGTTGCCTTCTATCCCTTGTATTTCCTATTCACTTCATGCTGGCAGCCACTCTGAGAGCACTTGCTTCTGGCTCAGCATGAACTCAGGGTAATGGGCTTCTTGCTGTTGAAGATGGATGGCAGGAGGGATTTTGTATCAGTCTCCCTAGGAGGGGATTCAGGAGGTGACTGTTGTAAAACCTCCCTTTTCCTTCACCAGCCCTTATTATCGATGCCCCGTGTGGTGCCCAGATTGGGTCACATGGTGGGGGAGCACTTCTGCCTGTCATAGAATCATAGAATCATTTTGGTTGCAAAAGACATTGAAGATTGTCAAGTCCAACCCTTAACCAAGAGCTGCCAAGTCCATCACTAAGCCATGTCCCTAAGCACCACATCTACATGTCTTTTAAATATCTCCAGGGATGGGGACTCAGCCCCTTCCATGGGCAGCCTGTTCTAGTGCCTGAGAACCCTTTCAGTGAAGAAATTGCTCCTCATAATCAATCTAAATCTCCCCATTTTGTCCTGTAATTTGTCCTGCCATTTCCTTTTGCCCTGTAATTTGTTACAGGGGAGAAGTAACTGGCACCTACCTTGCTACAACCTCCTTTCAGGTAGTTGTAGAGAGTGATAAGGTCTTCCCTTTGCTTCCTTTTCTCCAGACTGGAAAACCTCAGCAGCTCCTCATAAGAGTTGTGCTCCAGACCCTTCACCAGCTTCCATGTTCTTCTTTGGATATACTCCAGCACCTCAGTATACTTCTTTTGTAGAGGGAGACCCCAAACTGAACAGAGTATTTGAGGTGTGGCCTCACCAGTGCTGAGTACTGAGGGACATCACCCCCCTAGCCCTGCAGCTGGTTTAGCACAGCCCAGGAGGTTCCTTCCTCACCATACCCAGGAGTATCTGAATTAGGAGTTCATTTGGTCCTGGAAGGCAATAAAATATTGCACTTTTATTCTTCTTCTGAAGATGTCTTCCCCCTGGTCATTTGAGACTTCTCAGGCCAGTCTTTCATCAGGATCTCCTCAGGAGCTGGAAGATGATATCTGCACCCATGTCTGTTGTGGCTGCTGGGGGATGAGGGGTAGGGATCTCCTTGCTCTTCAGTCATCATCCTTGTCCACTGCACAAATGGGGAAGCCTTTCTCAGCACCAGAGGTTGGTCCTGGTGTCAGAGTTCACCTCAGTTATATCTAACAAGCCTAAGGCTTGCCTAGCAAGGATCCTGTGGTCCTCTCTGTTTTATATCCTGCCATATCCATCAGGAGATGTAACATTTTCTATTTTTTTCTATTTTCTATTGCCCTCTCTTGATCAAAATGGAAGAGGTCTTGTAGGTAGAAACAAAAGTCTTTCACCGAGGAAGGTCACCAACCACGTGTCAAAGTGTGTGACTTGTGCTTACTGACTGTTCTTTCCCTTTCATGTATCTTATTTATTCATCACTTGCATAAATCTGCAGAGACAAATTAAATTATATCTGGCATTAATTTATCCACGCTTTTTTCTTTTTCATTCTTTACTTTTATTTCCTTTCTTCCAGTCCTATGTTAGTCTTTGCCCCACTCTTCTTTTCCACATTGTTCTTGCTAAACAAAAGAAGAAAGAAAAAAAAGAAGAAAAGAAGATTGACTCACTGCTCACATGAGTTATTCCGAGCTGTGGGGTCATTTTGTTGTTGAAGACAGTAATAAAGTCACCCTGTGGCCCTGAAGCCAGGACTTGGCAGAGTGCAGGAGCATGCTGTGATGCCTCACATCTCACTGAGACACAGCTGCAGTGTCAGCCCTGCAGCACACTGTCACCTCTATGGGACTCTGCTGCAAATTAGCACAACCTTATCCCACCCTCCCAGGCTGTGGGGAGGAGAAAGGGACATGGGTTCTGTTTTTTGGAAAAGTTCCCAGCAGAGAGAAAACAATCCTTCAGGAGCAGTGCTTTCCAGGTCATAGATAGGCCGGGAGGACTGCTGGCTCAGGTGATGTTTTGGTGCTTCCCCCCTTGATCCTCACCCAGGTCTTTCCTCTGGGCTCCATTCTCTCCTGCCCAGGCTGCCTGGTCTCTATCCTCACCTGCCAGTGTCCTTCCTTTGCCCTGGTGGCACTGGGGTCCAGACTCTGTCTAGGCCATCCTTTTCTCTCCTCTACCTCTTCCCTGTGTTTCCCTTGCCTTTCTCTATTTCCATTTGGGCCACATGTTTGCTACACTCTTTTCTCTCACTCTTTCATTTTAGATGTGATAGCATTTTGCTTCAACAAAATTGCAGCCCTTCAGGTCAGCCACCAAGGGCAAAAGCATTTTACACATCAGGTTTGTAAGGACAGGAGTTACTTTTGGTGTGATTTTCCCAAAGGGAAATGTAGTGCTTTTGGGGAACTCAGATAAATGACTGCAAACCAGACACAGACAGTCAAACCTGCACCCCAAACTGCCTGCCAAACAAACACTAGAATAAATTCATGCTATGGCAGTATTTTTTCTACTTAGACTGCTCATTCTGGAGTTTTCAAGGAGACTGAAGCATGAAGCCTGACAGAAGAGGAGAAAGACATTTTTTGTCAGTAGAGAATTATGGAGAAATAGTAGGCAGAAGGCAAAACTACGTATCAGATTTTTAAAGGCTGTGAGTCCAAAATAGTTCAGTCTGTTTCCTCTGAATTCCACAGATTATTCCTCCCCCTCTCTTGGAGCTGACTTGGAAACTTCCAGCTCAAATTTATTATCTCAGTCAAAACTGGAAGCGGTCAAAACAAGAGGTTTGTAATTGTCACCCTAACCATTCACATGCCATAAGCACTACTGAGGCAGCTTGAAAAAGAAGAGATTCTTCAAGCCCACACTGCCACGCAGCTACTTTTGGAGTAAAACACAGCTTTTGATAAATAGCACTCAGCAACAGCAAGCTGGGTGATAATGTCCTCTATTGAAACATTGGGAGGTTTATCCTAGTGTAGTATCCAAAGCTGCAGGTGGGATTAGTCCTGGCCTTGAGCACTGTAAGTGGAAGGAGGACCTCAGTGTCCAGGTAATGCCCACCACCTTATTTTTCTGATTGACACTTAGCTTTATGAAGATAGTTGTCTTGTATAAGTTGATGGGATATTTAGCCATTAGATTGGCTGAGTTCTACACCAGATTTGACACTACCTAGTGGAATTAAGCATAAAATCAGTGCTGGTAACATTTATAGTTGGCTCAAGCATGAGCAGGCTGGTCTGGAATGATGAGATGTGCACAGAGGGATCTGCTGTATTTGATAATTTTATTATTCAATGCAAAGCTAAATCTGAAGTTACATATTTCAAGGTGGAGAGTGCAGCAGGTGAGTGACTGAACATGAGCTCCCAGTGGTGCTGGGCAAAAATGCAACCCTGGGAGACAGTGAAAAGGGGGAATGGGAGTTGATTTTATGTTTTGGCATGATGCCAGCGAAACAAGTGCTGAAGTCCTGTATCCAATTGCAGGGTACATGTTTGAGAAGGATCTCAAGGTGCTGGGAAGAGAGCAGAGGACCAAAAAGAGCTAGAAAAAAGTCTGTGCCATGAAAGATTTCAAAACCTTGACCCATTTGAAATTGTCAAAAGGAAGGCTGAGAGGTGTCATAATTAGAGAAGTATTGTCAGAGAGAGAAGGCAGTCACATGAAAGGAGTCTTTAATCACCTGCAGGATGCATATGCCCACTGCCATGAATGGGGGCTGAAGTGAGACAAAATCACTGTGACTGTAAAGTTTCATCCAGAACAAATTACAAAGGGAATTGAAGGTTCTTAATTTCTTTCAGCCTGTCAGTTAAAGCAGGGTGTCTCTGTGGAAGATGAGCTTTTGCCAGCTGTAAGGCCTGCAAAGTTAAACAGCCTTGCTTGTGTGATAGAGGAGCTACAGAGAGATGGAATATTGTCTCCCAGTCTTAAGGTGTAAATGTAGTTTGGGTCATCATAGAAGCTGAACCTTCCTGACTCAGAATAGCCTTGCAAAGCCAATAGGTGAAATTTCTGTGACTACCTATAGGTGCTAAACAACCATCTGGTTGTTTATTATCTCCTAAGTATCCCTGCTGTCAGTGGGGGACAGCTATGTGGCTAACAGGTCCTGCTGTCAGATTAACTCCTATCTGGAGGTCAGCAAACCCAGCAAGCCATCACAGAGGCACTGGAGTTTCAGGTTAGGCACCCAAAAACCTGGGCTGGTGGAATTCATCTGGGCTTCTCTGAATGTGACCCTTCCTCCTCTTGCTAATGAAGGGGGGGCTCCTTTGGGAGAATGGGGATGCCCTGCTCGTGTCAACCTGTGCCTCAGGAAATTCATCAGCCGAGGAAGGGGCCTAAAGACACAATTTTGTCACCCAGAAACACATTGTTCTGGCTCTTTAGCATCAGTCTGACATTTCAAACATACCTTTTAAGGGTGACATCAGAGTTGGGGGGAAGGTGTAATTTTTTGCATTCTTGGCTGCCCCAGTACAGTTGTAGGCTCACTTAGGATGGTTGTTACAACCTACCTGCCTGTGCATTAATGCTCATGATCAATTGCAGACAGTCATGGGATGGGGCAGAGAGCCAAAACCAGCAAGAAACAGCCTCTTGCTCCTGCCACCAGAGCACGCTCGCCTCTTGCTGCTAAATGGGGGTTGTATTGGCCTGTGCACTCCCTCCCCACCCCGTCACACTGTGTGAGATTGCCATCCCAAACCTGCACGCTGCTACAATGCAGAGCACGTTTTAATGATTTTAATTATAGTTGCTTCAGCCAGAACCCAACCTGGCTGCTGTTGAGCCAGGAGGAGAGCAGGGTGGGTGTGCCTGTGTGAGGGAGGCTCCACGCCAGGCCTTGCATAACTGCTTTTGATCTTGGGCATCTGCCATCAGAGGGTGTCTTTGAAGGCAATTGCCCTCTCAGCCACTGCCTGGATGTTTTATCATTTGCAAACTAAGTTTTACACTGAGCTTTCTTGAAGGAGAAACTATCGAAATGCTGTCAGCCTGGAAACTCCTGTCTGCTACAGGTGTCAGTGGAAATTCCAGTTCTCCATCGGCAGTGAGGACCTTCCAGACAATTTTCCAGCAACTGTGGCTACAAATTAAATTCCATCTATCATTTAGAGTCTCGGAAGACTCCACAACACCAGACAGAAACCATGGGAGGATGTGGAGCTGCCTCTTCATTCTGCATGGTACATATGTCTTGCGCTCTGCCTGAGCTTTTGGGAAATCACAGACCAAAAAACCACAACACAAATGTGGAGCAGTGCAGTGGAGCCCACTGCCTGGGGTCAAGGGCAGCTTGGGGCAGGACTGTCCCCAAACCTTGTCCCACTCTACAACAAGCCCAGCCTGTCCACCCCTCACCCACATCACCTCTCACCCGTGACATTTTCCTCATTTGAGGTCAGAGATCTACTCAGGAATTTGGGAAATAATTTTTGTTGTTGTTTTCAAGGGTGGAAGAATAAAGTGAATTTTAGCTTATAATAATGGATAGTTTAGGTAAAAGTTAGCAGGGGTTTCCAACCCAGTCAGGTGCAATGAGAAGGGAGACCTCTGAAAGCTGCTCAGCAGCATGCCAGAGCATAGCAAGACATTATTTACAGTGTCTGTTATTAGCACAACTTGAAATTAATAATAATAATGATGGCTTGACTGTGTTCCTTCACAGCATTCCATACAAAACAGGACAGTTTTACTATTCTTACTGTCATCAGAGCTGTCTGGGGCTTCTTGGGTGAAACATTTAATCTGGAGAAGCTACAACCTCTTTACAGAGGTGGTTGTAGAATCATAGCACAATTTGGGCCAAAAGGGACTTTCAAAGATCATCTGATTCCATCCCTCTTGCAAGGAACATCTTGCACTAGGTTGGGTTGCTCAAAGGCCCATCCAGCCTGCCCTTGAACACTTCCAATTATGGGAAACCCACAATTTCTCTGACAACCTGTGTCTCGTTTCATCTTCTGGCAGGAGGTTTCTCAGGTCAGCACTAGAAGCAAAGCCCCAGCACCCAGGAAAGGATGGACACCTCTCTTGATTTGGGTTAGAGACCCAAATCCATGAGTCCTGGCTCAGGGGCAAAGTGTGTGGTGACTGAGCCTCCATCTGCTCTGGGACAGTCTCTGTTTGGCTCTGGCTTTCTGTCAGCTCTCTGTCTTAGCTTTCTTCAATTGCATTTCTCTATTTACATTTTCCTGGGATTATGCTTTTGTTCCACATCAAAACAACACAAATCCCGCAGCATTCCTCAAAGGACTCCTGTTCTCTGGCTGGCTCAAGTTATCATGGAAATTATTAGTTTCCTTAGGCACTTATTGTACTTATCCCGAAATACAAGCTTGCCCTGTTTCAATCCGAAACGCTGCACTGAAAGGAGAAAATTCTATGTAGTACCACAAACACCATGCTTGCAAGAAGGTGGTATGTTAATTAATACAGTCTGGGAGCCACTGGTTTAACATATTAATGAATTTTTTATGCAGAGAAAGATGGAAAGATATATTTCCTTATTAGATTTTTGAATGTCTGATACTTCTATTTTAATTACGTTCTATTTTATGTCTCTCTTACAAACACTAACAGTGTTTCTAATAGTATAATTGTGTTAGATAATTATTTCAGCAAAGGGAAGGAGAAGTAAGGGGATATAGGCCAGATGAACACATTCTGAACTTGGAATAGGAGGAAGAGCTGTGGGGATAGACACTGCAATAGGGATCCTTTTATAACCAAGGACCTGCAGAGAGTGAGATGTGCTTAGGAACAAAAGAGGTATGAAGCAGTGGGTCAGAAGAGCCAGAAAATAAAAATCATGTTATTCCCAAAGAACTTTGAACATGAAGGCCCTGCTGAACTGGACTAGTAGGTGTGTGAATCAGAGACGTGGCAGTGAACTCGATGGCTGCGTGTCTTCACTAATGCAAGGAGGAGAGAGGCTGCCTTTTTTACAGGCTGAAGTGAGAATGGTGGAGGTAACCTGTCTCAGGATGATCCAGTCCTTTCAGTTCAGTGGCTTGGAGATCATTTTTGAAGTGTCTCCAGAGGACACACAGAGAAATGTCATCAGGGACCAGCAAGACTCTAAGCCCAGCCCTGTGCTTCTTCTCCAGGACTGGTGTGACAAGAGCTACCTCTCTCCCCCAAGGGGAGGTGGTATTTAATGGAGATAAGCACATTATGAGGCATTTGCCCACTCTGATATGGCCACCGATAGCACTAACCAGCAGGGCTGGTTGTCCCACCCCTTAGGCAGAAGGCAAACTAGGTTGTAAGTTGGACCACAGAGTTGCAGAGAGTGGAGAAGTTGTTAGTCAAGGGGAATGAGATAAAGGGAAGGTGGGGGTTGCAAATAGTGCTTTAAGTGATGTGGGACAGCCCTCTTGAATGGCTGTGCCCAGGGCCAGGCTGACAGCACTTCAAACGAGCCACAGAAAAAAAAACTGGAGTTCCCAGAGCTGCATGAAGTACTCAAGCACTCACCTTACATTAAAACTGACTGCTGGACTTCTGCTGTCTCCTCTGGAACTCTTCACAGGATTAACCATATACAAATTTACATAATAGGTACTTGTGGAAACCTGTGGAAGATTAAGTTCTTGTGTTAGAATATTGCCCAGCTCTTCTGCACAGTCCCCATGACTGCAATGACAGAGAGATGTTCATTTTTAGAGTTTTCTTCTCCTCAGAAAATCTCCAGGGGATAAAATGGTAAAATTTTATTATTCTTCATTACAGCCCATACTTTTGCATTCCTATAGCACTTAAACACTCTAGTTCCTCATCAGGAAGAGGCAAAGAATTGAAGACAGTGGTTCCTGGTGGAGTTCCCATAAGTTGGGAGAGTTTGGGGCTCTATCCTGGGGCCCAGAGTACAGCTGGGTCAGTAACCACATTGGGACAGAGCAGTGGGTAGTGACAAGAGTTTTCCACAGGGGAAAATGCCCTGCATCATTGATGCAGGCATTTATTCCAAAAATTCCCATAGTTATTTTACTGGTCTGAGGACTGCCTAAAGCCACTCTGTAGCTTTCCTCAAGGTTTCCTGCAAAAGGCCAAGGAAGTTATTCTCTTACTTTTCTCAGTCTTCTCTTACTTTTCTATTACTATTCTCAGTCTTTTCACTGCCCTTTCTACAGAGAAGTTACATGCCATATCCTTTATAAACCACTTAGCTTCACCAAATCCATTTTGTCCACTGTTAAAGGAATACAGCCCAGAATAATTATTCTTTATTCTGACGCACACACATACAAAACGTTGGGGATAAAAATAGAAATTCTTTAGAAATTCCTTCTGGATGCATCAGGAAGAGTCAGGAACCAGATCCTACCCTTAGCTGCAGTTGAATGCTGGCATAGCTCCCTAAAATCAGTAAAATTACTGTGCAATTACACAGTATCAGATTAGAAGGTATGAAATCAAAACCAAACCTCATGGAGTACAGTTTGTCAGTGCTCACACCAAGCCATAAACTCATCTATAGTTTCATAGAAGTGGTTCCCAGTTGCAAAAAACAAAAGCATAGAAAAAAACAAAACACCAAAACCAAAACAAAAAACCCACAACCAAACCAAACAAAATGCACACACCTGCCCCTGAAAAAACTCACACCACACAACAAAAAAAAACAACAAACCAACCAAACAACCTACAACCAGTATTAAATCTGGTCTTATGGCCCTGCAAGGACAGATGCCAGTGATCTCACTGAGAAGACAGTAAACTCTTCTTTCTAGTGGCAGCCTACTACTATTTCCAGAGTCATAAGAAGCTGCTCCTTAAATTTCTTGCTGGTTCAAGATTACTTACTGGATCCTAACTACTGTGGGTCTGCGATCATTTGTACTAGGGGAGAACTTCATCCCTATAGAAAGAAAAGGACACTTCCCAAACCTAGCTTCTTTTGGCAGCTACATAACAGCTTGATGCATTAGAGGTGGCCTCTTAGGAGAAGGAGTTAAGGAGTGCTTCTATTTTTGCATGAAATCAAGCTAGGCAGAGGGCATGATGATGCATGAATATCAGTGTGTATTTCTCACTGTCACTTCCTCAGAACTGTGGGGGAGGCAAAGAGTGATGGTAACAGGAGGGATGCAGACAGCCCTCCACATTACCTGCCAGGGACCAGAGGGTCTTGCTTCATGCACTTTCTGGTGGCTGCCAGCCAGTAACGTAACTCATGCTGCTGCTGCTCTTTGCAGGGAGACAGCTCTGTTTCCACTGGCTGCTTGGCTCAATTTGGCATTTTTTTTATAGCCCGATGTAGCGTGACTACAGAGCTGATTCACTGCACCATGGCTGGGATAAGGGCTTCACACCGTTTCGGGGGATGCAGTGAGAGTATGAGAGTGTAAACTCAGGCTCTACTCCCAGCCTGACTTTTGGGGCTTGAAAGGGAAGGATGTGCTGCATTTTACATATTCACACACACACCCTTAGCTCCAGTGTTTAAGCTTTCAGGTATTTGAGGTCTGAGTTAGTCTTCTAACCAGCCTGAAGCTGTGCTGCACCATGCTGTAATCCTGACGATTTTTTCAACTAAATGTGCTTGAATCTAGTGTTTTCCTGATGTAATTTTCCTGATGGCTCACCTCCAAGAAAAATGGTGTCGATCATTTGGTAGGTTTCAGGGCTGGGTGTGAGTCAGCTCTGAGTCAGGCAGCAGCTCCAGCTCCACGAAGTGCTGGGCTCTGTGTGCTGGCACGACCCATGGGGCCACAGCCCTGCAATGGATGCTGCTCCTGAGCATCCCCAGCAACACCACGTGGAAATCCAGGTGCTGGGCACTTGCAAAGCAAACAGGCAAGTCCACAGCCCCGTGCTTTTGGCTGTTCAAGTGCTGCAAAACCCTCTTGGCCTTGGAAGATGGTAGGGTGCATAGATGATGCTGGCTTCAGGCAGGGAGAACATGAGGACCCCCCTCACCCTCTGAGGAGGGGAAGGTCTGACTGGAGAGGAGGCATAATTTCCTTGCCCAAAGCCAGGATGGAGCAAGGAAGGAGTTTTGTCCAGCAGCCTCTGTCCTTGGCACGGTGGCTTTGTTCGTATACACTTTTATATTAAGTAGGGTGGTGTCCCCAGTCCTCAAGCAGCTGAGAGCAAAGCCAAGAGTCAAGACAGTCCTGAAGGCAACAGCCACTGTGTGCATTGTCCAAGGGGTGTGACTGATGGGTTTTCTCTTTGTCTTTCTCTCCCCCTGCCCGGCGGTGTGTTTGAAGCAACGCCCCGTGAAGCAGTCCCTGAGCGCCTGCATGTGCCGGGAGTCCCACTGGAAATGCCTCCTCCTCTCCATCCTCATGTATGGGTGCCTGGGAGCAGTGGCCTGGTGTCAGCTGGCCCGGGTCACCAAGCTCAGCTTTGATAGCTCCTTCAAGGGCAAGTCAATGATCTACCATGACAGCCCATGCTCAGATGGCTATGTCTATATCCCACTGGCCTTCCTCTCTATGCTGTACGTGGTGTATCTGGTGGAGTGCTGGCACTGTCACGTCAAGAGAGAGCTGCAGTACAAGGCAGACGTGGACAGTGTCTATGAATGCATCAACCGCATGCAGCAAGCCACCCCATGCATCTGGTGGAAGGCCATCAGCTACCATTTTGTGCGGCGAACACGGCAGGTGACCCGGTACCGCAACGGTGATGCCTACACCACCACACAAGTCTACCACGAGAGGGTCAACACCCACGTGGCTGAAGCTGAGTTTGATTACTCTCACTGTGGATACAAGGACATCTCCAAGGAGCTCCTGGGCCTGGAGAGCTACACAGCCACCAAGCTGAGGTTCACCAAGTGCTTCAGCTTTGCCAACATTGAGTCTGAGAACTCTTACCTGACTCAGAGAGCTCACTTCTTTACGGAGATTGAGGGGCTAGATGACTACATGGAGGTGAGGGAAGGCATGCAGCTTAAAAACGTGGATTTTAAAGAGCTTATGATGGCCTACGGGGACCCGGATCACCTCCCATGGTACGTGTCCCACTATGCTTTCTGGGTGGCAGCTATCCTCATGATCTCATGGCCACTCAGGGTGCTCATAGAGTATCGGACTGCTTACGTCCACTATCACGTGGAGAAGCTCCTGGGCCTGGAGTACACCGCATCAGCTGAGGTGGAGGAGCCTTTGTACCGGTACCGCATGCCCCGGGACGCCACGCAGGACAGCACCGAGCTGGAGTGGCACATCTGCACCAACCGGCAGCTGATCCCCAGCTACTCGGAGGCCATGCTCATGGACCTCTCCAACTCCCCGGCCTACAGCAGCTACACGGCGTGCCGGTACGGCGGAACGGCCCACGGCTGCGCGCGTTGCAACCGGGCCTCCAGCACCTCCTCCATTTTCTCCCGCCACGCTTTGCACAGCTGCGGCGGCGCCTCCCGCCTCTCCCTCAACACCAGCCGCTTCTCCCTCTGCCGTGTCCATGGCTCCCACAGGACAGGCCTCTGGAGGAGCCGCAGCAGCAGCATCGCAGACCGGGGCTGCCAGGACGAGCAGTGCTGCTCCTACTCCAGCCAGCTGGCTGTCAATGAAAACCCCCCGACCTACCATGACGCTCGCTTCTTCCCCGTCCTGATTGTGCACAGGCCGGAGGGGCAGGACGGGCGGCGGTTCTACGTCAGGCGCTCCTCCTGTCTAGAAACCTCTCTGTGACAGACTCTGGGGCTTCTCAGCTCCTCCGTCCCAGGACGGGGCATCTGGCAGAGGTGCCATAGGCAGGGAGCCTCCGAGCTTCGGCCCCCACAGTGGCTCAGCAGGATGAGCTTCAGCTCTTCCCCCTGCCATTGCAGGAGGACAGAGTCACTCTGACCTGTGGCTCACCTCACTTCTGGGAGATTCTCCCCCTCCATCAGTCTCCTTAGTCTTTTGTTCCCCTCTTCCTTTTGCTCCTTCACTCCTTGCCCTTTCTCTACTCCTCAGCTCCCTGCTTCTCCTCCCAGCTCACCCCTTTTTTATTTTATTTTATTTTATTTTATTTTATTTTATTTTATTTTATTTTATTTTATTTTATTTTATTTTATTTTACAGCATCTGACTGCTGTTGCTGCTGGAGGATTTATAAAGCCTGTCCTTTGCAGTATTTTGCCCTCTTGGATGCCCTGCAAGGTAAGAGGCTCAGATAGAGCAAGGCAAAAGGCACGCTGCCAGACAGAGTCAAGTCAGAAGGAGAATTCAGATCTGCAGGCACTGAGTCACCTCCTGCAAACTCCTGCAAATGAGGTGCTTTCTAAATTTATTTTGTTTTCATCATTTTTTTTTCCTCTTTGTCTGTCATTTATTCTCTCCTTTCTTCATGTTCTCTTCGTGCTCATATTCCTTTTCTTCCTGTTTTATCCCTCTGCGTTCCAGTGTTTCTGGGGTTTTGTCAGTGAGGATGTCTTTCAGTGTAATTGCCTTTTACTGGGGAAAATTAAGGTATTCACGGCACAAATGCCACTGACTGCTGACACAGCCACACACTATGCCCCTGAGAAGTGCTGAGGACTTTCTTTCCAGGGCAGCAACATACACCAATAAAGCAAAAAGCCCTTTGCTCACCTTGCCCTGCCTGGTCTGCAGCAGAGACACTGCTGCGTTTTCAGCTGTAGTTAACCTTGTCCAGCTCCATCCCTGTTAGCAATCACTGAGAGCCATAATGTAGATCAGTGCCCTGTTAGTGACACTATTTTTAGAACTGTGGATCTGGTTTGTGGTCCTTTGATTCCTTCCACTTGCTCAGAGCAGCACGGGCTGGAGAAGGGGAGAAGGGCTGCAGAGGGAGAGGTAAATACAGTATCGAGCCATATAGGACCCATAGTCTGGAGTTGTTAGGAAGCACTTCCTCCCACAGCAGCTACTAGAGCAGTTGCAGGATTGCTTTATGTTATCCTTCAGCTTTCTGTGTGCCCTGGGGTGAGCTTTTGGCTCCTACCTTCCCAGGAAAGATGCGGTGCCACCTCAGCCCCGGGCAGGGTGTGAAGCTGGGAGCCAGCCCCACCGGCTGCTCCTGCCGGGGCGCGGGGCTCTTCCTGCCAGGCTTCCCCCAGAGCAGGTGCAGCACCTTTTGGAAACTATCAGATTAGTCCCAGCAACGCCAAACCCAGGTGTCTGGTCCTGGTAAGAGCAGACTTCTGCACTTTGAGCTGTGGGCTGCCCTCCTTGCCCAGCCAGAGACTCCCCAAGAGCCAGGGACCAACCCAAGAAGTTTATGGCCACACTGAGGACCCACTATATATCTCACATCTGCCAAACCTCCATTCCACAAGGGAAGATCATACACTGAGCAAGCTCCATACCACTTTGTTGTGTGGATGGCAGAGATGATTGTCCACCACGACTCACAAGAGAATGCAATACGATCCCAATACAGTCACTTTCAAAACCAAAAATGTTGTAGCTCCCTACAGCAAGTAGGTAAGAAACCAAGCCCCTAGAGAGGCTGGCAACAAATGCTTCCTCCTGAGTCTGTTCTGTGTGTATCTACATGTAATACAAGGTTTGTACAGTCACATTAGTTTGTGTAGGTTATATCTAACTGCAAAGTTATATGGTGTTTTCTTATGGCATTGACTGTTGCACCATGTAAAATACATTCTGGTTTGGTTTGATGACTCTGTGTTGATGTGCTGTGTTTATTTCAGTTCCAGAAATAGAAGCATTGGCAATAACTGGCAAACCTTCTGCAAATGATGGCACAATCAGAAAGGATGTTTAAATTCATATGAGTCGATAATTTTTAATGTAAATACTTCATGTATGATTTATGTGACATTTTCATTCTGACAGCTTGGCATTTATTGCAAAAGACAGATAGCACATATGATGTGTTATTTTATCAACTCTTAAAAAAACCCAAAAAATCCATCCTAGAGACATGCAGTAACCAGGTTTGGGTTTGAGGTAATCATTATTGTTGGTCTGGGGCCAAACTGGGTAGCAGTTAACTTAACAGTTAACCTGAAACTTAAAGGAGAATTCAAACTTGGATCCACTCTACAGTGATCAAGTTCCAGCCCCCATCTACACTGTGCCATCTGCGACCCCCATGTCGAGCTGGCAGAGTTTGGCCAATAGGAAAGCATCAGTCCTGAACTCAAAGCTCAGACTCATCCCTGATTTACTTGCATTCTGAAGACAGAGTAAATTCAAGTCTTTAATATGGCTCCCTGTCACAGAATCATAGAACCCACCCTCTACAGGCAGTGACATCTCCCACTAGACCATGCTGCTCAAAGCTCCATCCAACATGGCCATGACCTCTTCCTGGAAGAGGGCACCCACAACTTCCCTGGGCAACCTATTCCGGTGTCTCACCACCCTCACAGCAGAGAATTTCTTCCTAATGTCTAACCTAAATCTACCCTCTTTCAGTTTGAAACTGTTCCCCCTCATCCTGTCACTACATGCCCTTACAAAAAAGTCCCTTCATGGCTTTCCTGTAGGCACCCTTCAGGTATTGGCAGGCTGCTGTAAGGTTTCATGCTGAACTACCTCAACTCCCTCAGCCTGTCTTCATAGGAGTGGTATTCCAGCCCTCTTTGTGGCCCTCCTCTGGATTCACTCCAAGAGTTCCATGTCCTGCTTGTGTTGGAGGGCCCAGATACAGTACTCCAGATGCGGACTCCTGAGAAGGGAAGAATCATCTCCCTCAGCTTGCTGGTGACACTATCCTTATCTTCATTCCCACAGAAAGTTAAAACCAGCACATACAGAAGATGTAAGAGGTGGAGGTGGGTGAAACTTCACGAAACAGAGAGGCTGGAATATTTCAACACAGTTTCTTACTTATGGAGGTTGTAGGGACAAGAAGAAATGAGAAAGGAAGAGATGGTAGAATAATATATATTAAAAGAGAACAGAGTTCAGCTGCAGCTAAGATAATTCCCAAATGAGCAGCATAACTCAGTTATGGCAAGCTTAGTCCAGACACAGGCAGGATATGTTTCAGTCATCTTGAGTAGATCCTGCAGCCACCTGTGGCTTTAAATACTATGTCCAAGGTCTTGGCATAGCCAGTTTGGTCTGACATGTATTTCAGGATGGAGATTTATATATGGGTTCTCAGAAGTGGCCATGCTAAACAGTATTATTACCCAACATTAACAAGCTCTGGCAATCCCATTATTTTGATGGGTTGGGCAAAGAATGGAGACAGTTTATGCCTGGTTTAACCTTTCCAGAGTCCTCAAAAGCCACTGCAATATCCAGCAGCTCTCAAGCTGTGTCCTTGGCAGGGTTTGGAAAGCCCAGAGTGTTACTGCTTCCTCACTCCTTGTGTTCTGGCCTAGCTTCAGGGCATTTATTCGTGAAGCTATACCTAAGCTGTGAAAGCCCCCCCACCTCCATGGAGCTCCCTTCTGTCTCTTCCTGTACCCTGAGGTGGTGACTGGACACCTGGGAGCAGTTGCTCTTCTGGCCTGGGGGTGACTATGCTGGTTTCAACAGATCACCCACTCAGGAAGCACTTAAACAGCCATCGTGGGTCTCCTACACCACAGAGCAGAGCTTCTCCTGTGACCCTGAACACCACTTCATTGTCACTCCAGCCATTGCCACAGATTCCTGATGCAGGATGAGGGATCTGTCCCCTGGTGACAACGCTGACCTTCAGATCCCAAGTCAAAGGATGGAGCAGACATATTCTTGAATGCAACTGCAAAGCAGGCAGCTGTGGGGCAAAAACCTTGTAAAAAAATGCGGAGATTTTGTATCCAACTGCAAACTGACTGCTTCAACAATGAAGCAGAGGCATGCACAGCTTTTGATGAATTGTTAGGGCTATGGCTTCCCATGAGGAAATGGGTGTTTTGTGGTGCTTTCTCACTGGGAAAGCCTGTCCTTGTCCTCTTGGCTATCAGTAATTAGAAGGCTGAACAGAAAAGGAAGGTGAGGAAGTCTAGCAAATACTTCTCTCCCTCCTTCCTTTTCTTTCTCCTCTCTCTCCCTCTTCCTTTCTTCCTTTTCCCTTCTCCTTCATCCTTAGATGTCTCCCAGCAGTCTCAATTATTGTGCAGCTCTTCAAACACTTCCAAGAGCACACCCATGCCACCCAGCAAGTCCAGTGATATGTAACAACATACTGTCACAACAGAAGAAGTAAGAAAAAGACATAAGCCAGGAAGTTGCTGCCTTATTTATATGCCAGTGTGCTGTGTCTGTGAGCAGTGAGCACTGCTGTTGGTGTTAAGGCCTGAAGAATAAAGCCACATTGCACAAGGGGCTGGGAGAGTTTGTCTTCAGTTCCTAAAAGCATTTCAGAATCACCAGTTTCTTTGATTCCTCCATGGTAATATTGCACTTTTTAAGTTTTTCAACAGCAGTTTTCACTCCATATGTGAAAATATGTGCAGGATTTCAGTCTAATTGTCATATGGCTCTTCCTGCCTATCACTGTTAACACAAAGCCCTTCTCAGTCAGATCCCCTGCTGAGGAAAATTTCCTTTGGTCTATGACTTCCAGCAGAGCTTTGCTCTTTTACACCAGCCCAGAGTCTGGTCTGTGCTGTGCTTCAACTTCCTATCCCATACTCCTCTTTGCAGATGGCAGCTGCTTTCCTCTTCTCTTTCCCAAGACGTTTGGGAGCATCCTTTGGGAGCATCACACATGATATTTGGACAAAGCACAAGATGCACATCAAGGTAGTGACATGCTCGGGGCACACAGCATGGAGTCAAGACTCTCCTGGCCACTGATTCCCAATTGGATTGGCCAAGCCACAACATCTGCCTGTGCCTCCTCTCTTCTGCTTGTGTTTCCTGAGTCCAGAGGGCTGGTACAGTGGTGTAAGCCTCTGTAGTGTAGGGCTGGAAGAAATCCTTAGAAGGAAAACACCATAGAAACACTGTTATTCTAATGGCTATTTTTTTTTTTTTTTTCTTTTCATGCGACAACTAAAATCTGCAAAATAGCTACTTTCTAGAAGGCATTATGGCCATGAGTAAGTACAGAAAAACATCATGCACTTGGGTAAATGTGTATATATGGATACACGGGGGAGAGAGAGCTGTGACAGCAAGGGCATGTGAAGCAAGCTTTTAGCAAACAGTGGCACAGACGCTCTCAGCCCAAGAGCTGTCATGATCCTGGTGAGAGGCATGTCACTGTTTCCTGTCTCCGAGAGCACCCAGGCTTCCCACAAGGATAGGGTGGATAGTTTGTCAGTGTCTCCTCCCAGTCGCCTCATTGCAGCAGGAGGCACTGGGGAGGGAATGACATTTCCATTCCAGTAATGAAATCTTCTTGGCATTGCTCCAGTTCCCTAGGAACTCCTATCAGAAATGCAAATGGCTGGGGAGGGGGAAGATCAGAGCTTGGGAAGGAATTTTATGAGCTTGTCTTGCCTCAGTTTCTCCATCCCCTTGATGGTGATAACACTGTTTCCTCATGCTCTTGCATTTAGCCAGGTTTCCAGAGTACTGCAGGAGTGTTGCACACCAGTGGCTGTGGCAGAGCTGACAGTGTACCGTGTTGTAGCTGTATTGCTCCGTATGTTGCCTTTCAACCGAGAATTCTCACCATAGCTCCTATGAAAAGGCAGCACCGGATTTTATTTTTTTTTTTTTTAAATTGTCTGTCAGTGACTTTTCCCACACCGTGCTAGTAACTTAGTGGCAGCAGAGATCTCCTTCTGCAAACCTCTCCCTACTTTTTCACTAGCAGAAAAGAGGGCAAGGCCAAATTGATCCTGCTTGAAGGGTACAGGTGCATCTCCTCATGATGCCAGTGCTCCTCCACAGATCAGGCACCGGGATGGGGTGGTCAGCATCCCTGGAGATGGGGATGGAGATGGTTGGTGGCCCAGGCAAGGAGATGGAGAGGGCCGGTCAGGGAAGATGGGGCTGGGGATGCCGTGTGCATGGGATCAGGTGCTGCTCTTCCCGGCAGAGCCTTGGTTTGGAGGGGCTGAGCCTCATGGTAGCCCTAAAACCCTCCTCCCCTGGGGGGCTGGAGGCTTCTGAGGAGCCCGGCTGTCCCCCTGCTTCCTTAGGCAGACAGAGGAATAAGCGACCTTGTTTCCACCCCTGCCCCGTGCCCCGGCAGCTCCCGCCGATCTGGGTCAGGCCGCCGGGAACCGGGCCGCCCCGTGGAGCGGTACCAGCGTCTCCAGAGCCCCCCCTGACCCCCCGATCCCCGGCCCGATGTTGGCCGGCGGGCACCGTGATTCGCCGGTTCGGGGGCGGGGGGTTCGGGGGCTGGAATGCATATTCATGAGCGTGATGTCAGACGGGGAGCAGAGCGCAGGGTGACCGCCCGAGAGCGCCATTTCCTGGAGGAGAAGGCGGCGGCTCAGGAGGGGCGGGCGGACGAGAGGGCGGAGGGAACGGACGGACGGACGGACCGAGCCGAGCTGAGCGGAGCTGAGCCGAGCGGCAGTGTACCGGCAGGGGGAGACCGACAGGCAACGGAGCACGGACCCGACCCCACCGACAGACCGACAGACCGACAGACAACCCCCCGTCGCCTCTCGGCGGACTCTCCTGCCGATTGTCCCCGCCGGAGTCTCAGGCAGAAGTTTGAGCCTCCCCGCAGCTTCCCGGGGCTGTCCGGTGTCAGGCGGAGCTGCCTGAGCCTCGGCGGGGGAGGGTGGGAGCCCTCGGCGGCGGCGGGAGCTGAGGGGAGGATGGTGTTGCGGGAGCGACGGAGCTGAAGCGGAGCATGGCGATCCCGCGGCTCCTCTTGCTGGGACTCTGCTGGGCTGCGGCTCTCTGGGACTTCGCCGCTGTGGCAGGTGAGAGGGGCGGGAAGCCCGCAGGGAAACCGGGAACGGCTTTGGGGCGAGGGGAGGAGAGGCAAGGTCCCCGGAGCCCGCCGGGCGGGGCTGATATCACGGTTCTCATCGCCGGGCTGTGAACGGGGGGGGCTGCCCCGTCGGAGGTACCGGGTCCATTCCCGCGGGCCGCGTTCCCCCACCGGAACGATCGGCGGGCGCCGGGCCACCCCGCTGACAGACTTGGGTGCCCGGGAACCCAGTCGGGAAGCATGGGCGGCCCGGCGGGGCTTCGGGCAGCCACAGGTGGGGGTCGGTCCGGTCCGTTTTGAGCTCTCACCCCTGCGTGGGTCCATCGGCCGGGCGGCTACGTGGCGGTGGCCGGCGGGGAGCCCGGGGTGTTGGGGTTGCCGCTGGCCGGGCCCGCCTGCCTGCGAGTGTGGAGTAAGTAGTAAATGGCAGCAGAAATAATCCTCCTCGGTGTTTGCGGAGGCATTGCTCTGCTGTTTGCCGAGAGTGGATCGCCGCCGAGGAAAGCCGCGCATTCCTGAGTGGCTTTTGTTTGGTTTTTTTCCTCCCGAACACATTTTCCGAAGTTTCTCCCCCGAGTCGGCAGGGAAAGGCAGAGGGTGGGAGCCTCTTGGAACCTCCCGACGGGTTCCCCGGGAGCCCGTGGAGCAAGGTGCGTGGGGTGAGACGGAGCCCGAGAGGCTGTGGTACAGGTTGGGCTGCTAGGTCAGGGTCCAAAGGCATCCGAAGAGTGAAAAACCATTCCCATGGCGTGCCTGGGTAGACTTCTTCCTCTTCACTCCAAAAATAACTTTATAAAAAGCATACTTCTGTTCCTAGGAAACAAAACACTCAGAGGCAGCAAGTTTAAAATAAAAAACAACAAAACCAACAAACAGTTACATCGTGTGTTTTGACCAGTATATGAATTTGCTGTCAATTCTGTCAACTGGTTGATAAGAAACTTAATATAATTTTATTTCCTACCTATACATTTCAACTCTTACAGCTCTTACAGGGAGACTTGGGGGAACCTGTTTGGGTAAGATTATTCCTTGTCTTGGTAAGAGTGCTATCAGATGAGAAATCATGAGTGGGAGAGTAGAAAGAGGAATAGGTGGAAATTAAAATCCATACGGGCATCCAGTGTGCTGTTTCTTGATACCTGCAGGAAGAGATGCTGCAGCTAAAACTGCATTATTATAAAAAACCTGTGAATTTATTAAAAATTATTGATGTATATTTCTTCATTTCAGTTGATCTTGATGGATTATACTTGGGTGATGTGAAGAGTTAAAGCTCAGGCTGAACACTTCTACTGTATACTAATTTCCTACATCATTAATTTGTCTGGGAACTGAAAACCAGCAAGGGTCTCTAACACACTGCTTTTTTAAATTTGTAGCTAACTCTTTCAGCAGGGCAGTCTGAGGAAAGCTGAGTAGTTTGCTTTTCTGTAAAGGCACCTGTAATGCAAGTGTCTTGTCAGCTTTTGTGTGCATTCAGCAGCCTGGCTACATCACTTTTCTTTTAATACAGAGAGCTGCTATGAAGCTTTCATGTTTTGTTCTGAGTGGTGAAAGGGAGGATGCTTTCTGGCATGCACTGGGACGTGTAATTTGAGTTTCAGATGAGTTAAGTAATGCGAGGTTATATCATCCTCACCCAAGGTGGTTAAATTCTTAGTCCAGGAAATGAGCTGGAGCAACTAAACTAGAATGATCATCATACCAGTTCTCCAATGCTCTCCATGAATTTGCTAAATTAATAACAGCAGACAGAAAGGCAGAAGACTTGAGTGTGGGGATATCAACTGTGGATGGAATGAAGGGTCTTATTAAGGAAAGGAATAAAGCCTTTCTGCCTGAGTTATGGAATTGCTTCAGGACCACTGGTGCTCTGCTGGGTTCCAGCTACTGGTGGCAGAGCACAGGCTAGTCCCACAGTGTTGTCTTCCCCTTCTTCCAGCTGTTGCAACCATGCTCCCTCTGCTTCTCTGCCCTGTGAGGTCATGCCCTTCATGCCCTCATGGCTGTGGGAGGGTGGGATGTTAACAAGAAGGGAAGTGGCACATGAGAAATACCAGAATTTGATGACCTGTCAGGCTGTAACAGAATTTGAGAGCAACAGGGCTTCTCACTTAGCAGTGCTCTGGATTTCACAACTGGCATTTTTCTGTCTGGCTCTGCAGGCTAGTGAGGCATCCTCTGAGAAGCTGCCCAGCTGATCAACTGGGTGCTGTTGCAATGTACTGTGACACATGGCCCTGCAAGAGCAGCAGAGTGATGGAGTCATTTGTCTCGGAAGAATGTGGAGGCCACTGCCAGGGCATAGTGTTGAACTGGGCTGGACCTGTTCTGGTCTGTCAGGCCTGTGCCACTGCATAGGAAATGGCCACTCTCCCTAACAAAACTAGCTTTACATTCATTTCCAACCTTCTTGCTTTCCCACGGTTTCCTTTGATCATCTGGTTCCTCTATATGCCTTTCTTTCTTAAATGCACTTATACACTTGGCTTCCGTGTTTTCTCATGGTAACACATTCCATATATTCACTTCTGCTTGAGGGAAACACTCCTCATACACCCACACATGTAAGAGTGCTCTAGGCCAAATCCTGTTCACTTCTGCGTCAGTGTAAACCTCAGCAGCTCCACTGACTCTGGGAGTGCTGCTTTGGGGTCCTAACTACATCCCTTTGGGTGAAATGTGGTCCTTTGGCTGGACTGAAGGGTCAGGGAGGCTCATTTGAGCACAGGCCCACATCACATGACAGAAATATCTGTTCTGTAAACAGTTCTGCTCCTCCGCGAGGTGTGCTGTGGCACAGGCTTTGCTTTCAGGGGTTTTGCAAATTGCAGAGAAGCTTTCTGTAATGCAGAGGAACAGTGTGCGCTGAATAATAAGACATAATTGACTCTTTCTTATATCCTAGCTCTTTACAAATGCATACAATGGAGCAAGCACAGTGATTTCTTAGAAGCAGAGGAACACAGAGGCTGAAATTCAAGCCCGGGGAAAAGAGGGAGGTGTGGTACCCTGTTGAGCTAACACGCTTAGGACTGCTGGATCACCAACACCACAAAGCTCCCAGCATTTCCATCCGGCTCGTCCTGGGCACTGCCCTGCAGAGGCTCACCCTGATGTTAGATGAGTTGAAAAAAGCCCAGTGTGTGGACAGAGCCACCACTTTCCTCCAGCAGTTGTGCTTTCAGTGCTTGCCTTTGACTGTTGCGTAGCAGACATAATAGGGTAGTGCTGAAGACTAACAGATCCCTTTGCAATGTGTGCTGGTAGGGTATGTAATTCCAGACCACCAACCTAGAGTAATTTGCTGTACTCCAACCCCCCTTCTTTTGGGGGTGGGGCGGAGTAGTATTTTTTTTTTAGGTATGAAATTTACAGGATCTCCAATCAAATTAAAGGTGTCCCAGGGTCAACCCGTCAAACTAAATTGCAGCCTCGAGGGAATGGAAGATCCCGAGATGTTGTGGATCAAGGATGGAGCAGTGGTGCAAAGCGTAGACCAGGTGTACATTCCAGTAGATGAAGAACACTGGATCGGCTTCCTCAGGTACAACAGATGCAGAGAAGGAAGAATATCGTGGAAATCTATTGCAGAGCTCTCTGCTATCAGCTATATCTATGCAACTGTGGTGTCCTTAGGTCTACTCTTCAACACATGGCCAGGGCATAACTGAGAGCAGAATTGAAGCCACTGATGGTTGAGATCTTATGCACTAGAACCACAATGTTTTCCTAACTACTGTGGTGACAGGTGCTTTGCAAATGCTTCTGATGCTTGAGACGTGATTTCAAGGTGTAACCATGTTCTTGCTTTGTTTGTTCATCTTGTTCTGCCATGCAGCAGAAGGCTGAGATCTGACTTATGCAAATAGATTTTCTTTCTCCTACTCATTCTGTTCTCTTTCTCTCCTGAGCTGTCAAGTCTGCCTAAAGGGTGAGGATTGTTAATTGATACGGGACTCCCAGAACTACATCCCCTTCCTTTCTTTGGTGGGGAGTGCTTGTCACCCAAAACATCCCTGAGTCATTTTGCAGGGGCTTTCCTGATACATTTGCACATGGTATCAGTCCTGCTCAGAGGTGAAAAAACTCTCTTCTGCAAAGCAGCTCTCTCTGTCTTTTATTTCAGCAGAAGGGGTTGTCAGCTAGTTCAGGAAGTACTAAATTAAACAAAACCCAAGTTTTGGCTCTGGCTTTTTCTGTACATATATGGAGCTTGTACAATCAAGCATGCCATCACCACAAGAGTTCAAAATTGTTGAATTGTTGACTGACTGAGAATCACTCTTCCCTGAGCTACAGTTTCATCTCCTGTTAGGTTTCTTGGATTGACAATGTTCAAATTCCCCAGTTCCAGAAACTAAAAGTCTCTGTGCTAAAGCTTGTCTGCAATAAACATTTTGATTGAAAAAAAAACACCTGTTCCCAGTAAAACTACTGAATGCTGTGAAAAGAGTTTGTCCTGGAAGTATCCCATGTGCTTCCCTCCAGTTCCCCTACCTAAATCTCTTTGCCCCTCACAGTCTCTCAGTCTGATCTCCTATCTCACCTCTTGTTTTCCTCTGCTGGGAACTTTCTGCAGCAGCAACGCTAAGTATAGGGTACTAAATCTAGATGTGTCCATATCTTTTTCTCCTTTTTCCTTTCTTCTAAAGTGATTATTTCTACCACCCACTGTGTGACTCTCTGCTGCGACTGCTGTGTTTCAGACCATGAGGCTGGATGGGCAGGACAGCTGCTGCCATTTGAAGGTACAGCTCTGAAAATCAGGCTGTAGTGGGTCAGTTCTCTGCATTTCAGCAAGCACTCTCCTCTTTCTGTCTTTCTTCCTGAGATGTCCTTTCTCTTCCCCGAGCTGGACTGCTAGCATTAGAAAGGCAGGTGTCAGATCTGCTGAGGACCCCTGCTTGGCAGCAGACACCTGGCTGCACATCCCACAGAGGGCAGGCAACATCTGTACAGTGCTGGGCACTCAGTCACTCTGGTGGTGCCTTTGGTAGCTGAGACCTTGTTGCTTTGGGGTCAGATTGTGCCCTTACTCACCACACTAGCTTCTTGTTGCTAAGAGCAGCAACGATGCCACAGATTTCCAGTGGTGGAAAAAGGAAAAAAGGAAAAATTCTCCCCTGAACTGGAGGCTTATGACTTGAATGCCACTCAGACCCCATGGCTGCCTTCTACGGCTTGGATGGATCTTCTCAGAAAGGGAGCTGTTGCTGAGCAAGGGAGGACCCAGAAGAGTTTTAGGGTGAGGTTCTGGAGTAGGCCAATGTGACCCCTTGGAATGGCAAATAAAAAAGCCCAAGGAGTTTTGAAGTTTGAGGCACTCTTGGGGTAAGAATAATTGAGCACAGTTGAGGTGAGGCAGGGCCTTTTCTGAGCCATCTGTGCCTGTATGAGGCTGTCACCAGTCCTGTCACCAGTCCTGTCACAGGCAAAACAGTCAAGCTCATTGGAGGTTTGTGATTTGGAGTTTCCTGCTGGCTCAGACACTGTAGGCTAAGCTGTTGCTCTTGAGGGCTAGCTAGAGTCACAATTCAGGATCAAGATGACCAACCCTTTCCCATCCTCAAAGGACACAGATGATGGGTTTTCTGTGGTGACGTCTTGGAGGAAGGCTGTCTGCTCTGCTGAGGATTCCTTCCACCCACTTTAGAGAGGAGCCTCCCATCTCCGTCCATTTTTGCTGGATAGCTGCTGCCCTCCTCCTCCCCAGAGCTGGCTGTGTCTCAGTGGGTGTAGTCCATGCCTCTGGTTTGCCAAACACCACAGGGTCCTTTGGGGCAAAAACATGCTTTATCCACATAAAATATCGATATGGCTTTTGACTTTTTTCAGCTTGAAATCCGTCGAGCGGACAGATTCTGGGAAGTACTGGTGCCAGGTTGAGAACGGGGGGAAGAAGGAAGAATCACAGCAAGTGTGGCTCATAGTGGAAGGTAAGGAGGAGTAGTAGTGCTGGTTTCCTTTCAGGACTGACCCACCCACTTCTAGGTGGAAGTGATGAGAGCACATTGCTCCAGTGACAGGCTTTTGGCTCTGAACCATCACTGCTACCTGCAGTAGTAAGTAAAGTAGTAAGAAACGGTAGGAGAGCAGTTTCAAGGAGAGGAGCTGACAGTTTATTACCTTCTGGTTTTATTTGGCACGTCAGGAAACAAAGGAAAGATCCTTTAAGGCACACCCATTTCTTTCCAGCTTCTCAATCAGTTGTTCCTTTGGTGTCCAAATAATTCTTAGAATGCCAAGATGTTTCAGGTTGAAAGGGATCCATGGGGATCTTCTGGTCCAAGCCATTTCTCAAAGCAGGGTCACTGCCTGGTTCTGCGTATCAGCCAAATAGGTCTTTGATGTCAAGCTACAGTTTTAGGCCAATTCTGAGTTTAGGGAGAAGTGCTGTACACCAGTGCTTCACAGCTGTGACTGTGCCAGGTAGCACTGTTTTGCCCAGTCTTGTCTGATAAAGAATCATTTCTACATGGTTGCCCAAGAAGTCACCCAGTGCAACGTAGATTGGTGGCTTGTGTCTCTAGTTTAATTTTCTTTGAGCCGTGATTGTGTTGTATCCTCAGAAGCTAGTAGTTGTAGGATGGCTTAGAATTGGTGAGGAAATGGGCAGAAGAACAGTGTATTTGCAGCAAGTGGCTGTTTAGATGTACTTGGTAACATTTTTGCTCACAACTGAATCAGAGGTGTTGAAGAGGGGGAGCAGGGAGGGTGTCATGGGAGGTGGTGTGGTCTGGGTGTTTTACAGCCAAAGTCTCACTCATTGAGAGCTACAGAAACATTCATAACAGTGCTCACAGGAAGAGACTGCTTTCTGTCAATCCCTTTTTAGGCAGGATTTTGTCCACGTACCTTTTCAGGTGAAGTTTCTACTGGAGAAAATTGTTTACAACTTAAAATGCTTTCTGTTGTGCAATGTTTCTGTTTCTATTGCAATTACCATGGCTGGCTCCAGAGGTGGCTGCATTTGCAGGGTGGGTGCATTAGGAGTGATTGAGTAGCTCAGTGTGCTAAGCTGTCTGACAAACAAAGGAGCCCTTCTAGATAGCACAGGCAAGATATATCAAAGTTGTAAAAACCAGCTGCAGCTAGGTGAGGAGGAGTGTTCAGAATGAAGGCCAAAGCTTACAGCAGAAGCACAAGCTAAAAAAATGCAAGTGGTTGCCTTTATGAGAAAAGCAAGGTCAGCAGAAGCTAGTTAAACTTGAACCAAGCCTGTAAGCATGTGAAATGGGAGCTAGTGGGGAAAAAAATAATGTAACAAGTACCGATAACTGCTGGATTTTTATAAATGTGTCAGCTGTTAGCATAAGAAAACACCAGGGAACATAAAAGCCTCTGAGTCCCACTGTCACTGTTATCACTGTGTGTATTCCCTGGGTGTACCAGCTTTGTCTACAAGTGGTTGCTGCACTGATAACAACCATTGTCCTCTGACTGGAAGAGGATTTTTACTCTGGTTCCTTGCAGCCTTCAGTAGTGCTGATACCTTTCAGTGTGCCACACAAAATGTGTGTGCTACTGGTGGTGTAAATTCAGGTGAGCTTCAATGGATTTTTATGCTAATACCTGCCTTGAGATCCACTTAGGTAGTCTGTATCAGACAGAATTTGTAGTGATGGTATTTAAACTGTCTTTGTAAAACAGCTAAAATGTTTGATCTTATAAAATACTCCGCAGAATTTTCTACAGCAAAATTATCTTGAAACTGTTTTCTGGTTTAGAAACTAGACTCTGGCCTTACAAAGAACAAGATAGTGTTCGTTGCCTGGAGAGGTAATCTAAGAGGCATCCTGTGGAGTCTGACCACCTGAAAACTACAGGTTATGTTTCTTACAGAACTTTCCCTCTGAAATTACACCTCTCACCATGTGTTTGCTCCTGGGGCTGCTAGCCCCTGATGAGGCTGCAGTCAGAGCCCCAGCCACATCTGGATGAACACCTCCCCCTGAATTAACACGGTCTAATAACTGAGCTATAGGGAAAAAATTGGCCCTGCAGGTTGGATGCAGGCTTGGAACAGTGAGTAGACAGTCTTCTTTCCTTGCTTTGCCACTGATTTCCTGGCTGGTGGCTGCTCAGTGCCTCCATGGTACATGTGTGAAAGGTGGGTGCTGGCACTCACCTCTTATACCAGGAACCAGGAGGTTAAATGTGTTGCAGGCAGTGAGGTATCCAGGTAACATTCATACAGGGGCAGTGCAAGTTCCTGAGCTGGATGAGTCAGTTGCACTCCCTGAAGTATGTGAGCTTTTAATTGTGGTCTTGTCTGATGTGGTTAGTTGCTCCCAAAGTGAGAAACCTGCAAGCTGGGCAGTACCCTCCTGAAAGGTTACCTTGGGTGTCATGGCAAAGGGACAGGAGGCTGGGATCCTGCTGACAGGTAGAAGAAACTGTGGTATTTTCTCTTCTAGTCCTCCTTGGGGAAGGAGAGTAAAGCAGTCAGGAGGTGTCACAGCAGGTATCACAGCTGGTATCTGGAAAGTTTATTCACTTTTATTGTTTATGTATGACTGCAATAAAAAAATAAAACATGTAAGCAAAAATCAGAAGTAAATCATGACACTGGATATAGTTGTCCTGAGCATTAGCCTTTGTACAGATAGGCACCATCATTCCTGAAGTGAATTATTTTTAGACCTGTTTCAGTTTGTTCACTTACTTGCCTCTCTGAAGGAGTGGCCAGGAGGTGAGAAAGGCACAAAGAAAATGCCACCTGCAGGACAAGAACAGCAACTGGATGGTCAGTGAAAGACCAAGGTTGCCACTTTCAGATGGAGTGGAGGGGAAATGCCAAGCCTTATGCTTCCAAATCCATATTTAGATACCTACATTAATACATTAATTGCCTGCTGTTGGAGGTGCAAAGCATATGTCACACCAACTGGAGCCACTTGGCCCTGTCATCTTTGGCCAGGATCAGAGAGTGTGAGCACAATGTTGTTGGTTCTTCTGTTTCTATGAGGCAGCAGATCAGCAGTTTCCAGAACACACTTCTTAGAGTTGAGGACACCTGTTTTTAGTGTAGACACCATCAGTAGCAGTTATGCCTGACACCCAAATCTTTTGAGTATAAAGGGGAACTTGGTGTTTCTCTGCCACCAAGCACCAGAAGCACACGTTGGCTGTCCTGCAGGCTCAGCACTGCTGCTGGTAACTGGTGAATTTTGTATTATTAGCTCGAAGCACTGAAATCACATTGCCCATAAGAGGAAACACATCTCTTGATGTGTTGAGTTACACTCAACTGTTGTCATTTAGAGATGACCTGAGGTATGGAGCATTGCAGCTGCCTTTGGCTCCCTCTGGACTGGACTTAAGGCCCTGTTGTACTGAGCAGGAGTGTTTCCTTGGAGTTATCAAGACAGTTGTGTCCATGGATAGCCTTAAATTCTGAAACAAATTACCCCTAACTCCAAGGCAGTCTGCATGCTGGAAGGCAGCTCCAGTTAATTAAGCTGTGGAGAGAGGATTGTAAATGATCCAGGGCACTCACCTGGGGGATTCTTTCCTCATTCATGGCTTTGTTACAGCCACTGGTCCAACACGTTCACAAGCTTCAGTTTTTTTAATACATGGCAAGAAGTATCTGCAGCTGGATGAGGTATCATTTAAAGTGATGTCTGCCACCATTCAAATTATTGACCATTGCTTCTTTAAACTGTATTTCTCCTACTGAAAGACTGAGCAAATGCTGCCACTAAAGGCTGCTTCACAGGGGAGTCTTGCAGGAGACCCAGTGAAATAGTTTTTAAAGGTATTTTGGGAAGCAGGCACCCTTTCCTCTCTGACTTCTTCTAATGGATATATGTAGACATTCATGCCCTGGGGTAATCCAGCATATCTGACCCTTGATTCTTGTGAAGGGCTTGGAAGGAATTGAATTAGGCATAGAAGCAGGTCAGATGTTGGGCACTGGTATTAGTGGAAATAAACATGAGACAAAAAGAGTCTCTGCAGTCATTATCACTTGTCTGTTGCTTTTCTAGGTGTGCCCTACTTTACTGTGGAACCTGAGGATGTGTCCGTGTCCCCTAATGTCCCATTTCATATGGCCTGTGCTGCTGTGGGTCCCCCTGAACCAGTGACAATTGTCTGGTGGATGGGAGACTCTAGAGTGGGGCTTCCAGACATCTCCCCCTCCATCTTAAATGTGTCAGGTAAGGCTGCTGCCAACGCAGAGTATCACTGTGAGTGAGCATCAGAGGAGGAGGAGAGCTCCCCAGCTACACTGCGTAGCCACATAGTGTGAGAATGGTCTTTAATTGTACATGGAGGGCTGAGACATCATGGTAACATACAAAGCCAGATCATCTTGAGAGCTGATTGTTGCACTGGGTGTTTTCTGCTGGCTTGATATGCACAGGCTCTTCAGAGCTGGGGTGGGGCTTGCACTGTGGTAAAGATGCACACTGGGTGCCTCTTGTTCCACCTCATGGAGGATACTCCTGGTTATATTAAGTGACTGCTGGTGACATTTGGCTTGGAAATCTCCAAGCTTTCACATAGAACAGATACCACCTCCTCCTTCTTTGCACAGCTGTGTCATGCACTGCTTTCTCTTCCCACCCTCTCTGTTCTTGCAGGCTTGCTGGGTGCTCTTAGCTTTATAACCTGTCCACCTCATGTAATTGTTTGACACTTTTAGAGTGCTTGTATTGGTGCTGAAGTGGGCTTGTTGATATCCTCAGAGACTGAGCTTTGTCCCAGAGTAAGCACTACTCACAGGGTGGTGAGACTGCCTCCCCTGGCAGTGTCAGCTGAAGAACTCAGGAGCCAGTGGGTGTTTGGACCTCTCTCCAGCCTTTCAGGAAAAGGGTGAAGTATCCCTACCAGGGCCTGACCACAGCTATTCTTGTAGCTACCTCCTAAAGGTAGCTTTCTTCTAGCTAGCTGTCAAATAGCTTTGTGTTACATCTTCTATTTGCTGCTCTTTTGTTAATCTCAGCAATCCCGAGCCAAAGTTTAATTATTTAGAAAGAAAAGGGTTTATGACTTGGAGTCATCTCTGAGCTCTCTTCATCAGTGTTAATACAGTTACATCCAGGAGGAGTTTCTTTACATCTTTGTCCAACCTTTGAGCTATCCAATCCTATTAAGCCTTCCCCTAGGACCTAATTTATATGTAAATCAAAACCTAGTTTGTGATTTGCAATGGCTTTATCATCTGCTCCCTCTCTTAGGTAGCCACTCTATGCTATTCCAAGTTGGAAATGAAAACTTCTCCCTTAATCTGCCTGTTGAAATTGCAACTGAAAAGATTGATAGTCAAGAGGGGAAAGGCAGTGAAGAAATAAGTGTCCCTTTCTTCACTGAACTCATCCCATGGTGCCTCACAAAATTTATGTCACTGTGAGGTGGTGGCATGGAGATCTGAAGAAGGGCATCTGCTTCTAGTGATTCTCCAAGTGAATTGCTAGTATAGAAATCTACTTCACTGGCACATTTCTTTGCCCCTTTCAGTGTTCTTTGAGGTGTCCTTGGGAAGATCTTGTCTTTGCAATGGAAAAAATGTATCAGGACACAAGCTGCTGGGTCAGATTGCCAGTGCAGGTCAAAAAAGACAGTTGGTAAGCAACCAAACATTGCTAGCAAAAGAAAGTGTCAGACACTGAAGATCATAAAGTACTGCATGAAAGGCAAACATTTAGAAGATTCATCAAACGGCTGATTTGGTAAAAAGATTGTTGGATTTGGAAAGCAGTGCGGGCAGTGGTGCAAGGGAGTTAAGGTGATCATACAATGGTTTGGGTTGGAAAGGAACTTAAAGATCCCATAGTTCCAACCCCTCCATCATGGGCAGGGACACCTTCCAGCAGACAAGGTTGCTCAAAGCCCCATCCAACCTGGCCTTCCTGGTTTGTGGTATGTTTTGGTTTTTTCCTCAGGGCAGGGCTGTGTTTGGGATGTGCCTACCACAGCAAGTGCTGCCCTGCTCTGCTGCCTGACCTCCAGCCTGCTGGCAGCATTTTCCTCTGGTTCACTAGGGTGAGCAGAAGCTAAAATACTTTGCTCTTTCATTTGATAGCACTCCCTCCTCTCTTCCACTTACACTTTTGCAAGGCCTTTAGTCTCAGGCTTAGGACATAAATCAAAGGGCAAAGGCAAACACTGTGCAAGCTGCTCTCTGCAGCTCAGGTCTTTTTTCCCTCCTAAATGATGTGCCCATGTTGTGCCAGTCATTAAGGTTTCTCAGAGGGAGCCCTGTAAGGCAACTGAGAGTCAAGTCAAAACATGTGCTGAACACACTGCTCCAAGGCAACTGTGCCAATCTGCCTCAATTCTGACTGCTTAGCAATACCTGTCTGCAGCTGGGAGCAGCTGGACATCAGTGTTCATAGAATCATAGAATCATAGAATTAGCCGGGTTGGAAGGGACCTCAGAGATCATCAAGTCCAACCCTTGACCCACCGGAGCAGTTGCTAGACCATGGCACTGAGTGCCACATCCAGTCTTTTTTTAAATGTCTCCAGGGACAGAGAATCTACCACCTCACCGGGCAGACCATTCCATTGCCTGATCATCCTCTCCGTGAAGAAATTCTTTCTAATATCCAACCTAAATCTCCCCTGACACAACTTAAGACTGTGTCCTCTTGTTTTGTTGAAAGTTGTCTGGGAAAAGAGCCCAACCCCCCCCTGGCTCCAGCCTCCTTTCAGGGAGTTGTAGAGAGCAATGAGGTCTCCCCTGAGCCTCCTCTTCTCCAGGCTGAACACCCCCAGCTCTCTCAGTCTCTCTTCATAGGGCCTGTGCTCGAGTCCCTTCACCAGCCTGGTTGCCCTCCTTTGGACCTGTTCCAGGACCTCGACATCCTTCTTAAACTGAGGGGCCCAGAACTGGACACAGGACTCGAGGTGTGGCCTCACCAGGGCTGAGTACAGGGGCACGATCACCTCCCTGGACCTGCTGGCGACGCTGTTTCTGATTCATGTGTTATGCCATGTTCAGACCCTGTAGGATGGATGGATGGATGGATGGATGGATGATTGGTCACAGAAGAGGGGGGCTGTAATCCTCACTTGCACTGTATCACCCCTTGAAAGAGCCTCAGTCTGATGCACTGGCATTTTACTTCCACTTCTTTTGTCTGTCTTTGAAAGTCTGATGCAAGGTGAGGGACAGGTGGGCATTACCTTGAAATCTGCAGCATCTGGTTGGAGTTCTGCCCCAGGCTTTTAGCCCAGTTAGAAGAAGGTGGATGTTGCTGTGGTCTCTAGCACTGGGCATTGCATAAGCCTGGGGTTCAGCAGAGTCATTGCTCCAAAGATGCTCACCAGAAAGTGAGGAGTGGATGTCTATTAACTGAGTGCTGTGAACTGCTGTTCTGCCAGATTCATCTTTCTTTTTCAGTGCTTTCCAAAGCTCCTGTGGAAGCTCTTCTGTATCACCACACTTCCTCCATTAAAAAACACATTTAGCATGTTAATTACACTGAAATTCATGGGCCTTTGATGGGCTCGTAGCTCAGCCCTCCACTTGCCTGTACAGCTTGAACTGGATGTCACACACAGTTGAAATTCTGCTGAAGGCTGAAGCTGGATTATAGAGCTGTTTGTGTTTCCTTTTTCTTGGCTGATCTCCAGGTATTAACCAAAGCACAGTTTTCTCCTGCGAAGCTCACAACGTAAAGGGATTGTCTTCATCTCGGACAGCCACCGTTCAAATTAAAGGTGAGAGAGGGCAAGAAAATGGGCAAGGCACACTGGTTTGCTCTCTGGGGAGGGAAAGCAGGGCTCCTTGATGGAAAAGGCTGTCTCAAAGCTACCAGCAGCCATCACGGGCTGGAGCTGTGAGTGATCCAAACAACGCTTTGTGCTCCAACAGCAGTTTCCACTTCCTGTGCAGGGATGTATCCCAGGCTGTTGAAAACAAAGCCCATCTGATTCAGGAGTGGCAATGTGATGTCAAATAACAGCTTTTCCTCAAAAGGGAGAGAGCCAGAGCAGCTCTCAAATTGTTTGTGAGAGATGATGGTGGAGATAAATCTATAGCTGGGGAAATCTTTCATTCTTGGAGTTGGATATTGTTAGATCTACAGAGGCCATTACTTCTGCTTTCTTCCATTGGCATCAGATTAGATGCTAAAAGAAGAGAAGAGCAATCACCAGTGGCCAGTAAAGTCTGGTTAACTACCCTGTTTTTATGAATTTTATTTTTTTGATTCTTTGCTTTTTAAAAATTCATTCAAACAACTCCAAGCTTTTGCATCTCCAGTTGCAATTTGAAAGTCCCTGAGTTTCTGTCACGTTTCCTCCGTTCCTCCAGGTGACTGAAAGGAGGATAATCAGAGCAATCAGCTCTTCCCCTCCTCTTTTTGTTGAGATGCTTCTGCATTTGAATTTTTAGTCATGCTTTGATGGGGATTAAAAGACATGATTATCAGTTCCAGGAGAGTCATGTCACAAAAATAATTTGTTCCAAGTGGTAGCTTGTTGTTCAGCATGAGTAAGAGCAAGAATTTATGTCTGTATCAGAACTCATAGTTGTCTTAGTTAATATTTATTAAATGGTAACTTAAAATCCAGCTGTAGATCTACTGCTCTTACAGTGTATTTTTCTTCAGGATATTGTGGTTACTGCTATGCCAAGAATGCAGTATTCTGGACCAGTAAGATTTATAGCTTAATTTAAAAGTGTTTGGAGTTGTTGCCTCAAAGGCTTTTCTACACAGGGGAATTAGGTATTGTGGAATGTATCTATGGCTATTTTTATCCTGGGATAGAATTTAGCTCACAAAGCTATTTTGCTTTTAAAAAATCTCATGAAGCTGTAATTTGAAATAGCATTTATCATAAACAAACTTTTTTTTTTTTTTTAATGTTAACATAGATTTTTTTAATTTATTTTTTTAACTATCTATAAAATGATGGGATACAGTCTGCAGAATTCTTTCATTTACCAGCAATTACTATTACCCAGGCGTGACCCATAGTTGTCAGTCCTCAGCTAAGTAATCCACACAACTTCTTTGTGAGGGAGTTATGACCCTCACAATCTCTTGTGCACACACACACACACTTTTTAGAGCTGAAGTGTTGCACCAGTATGTGTCATGTCCTAGAGATAAAAAAAACCAGGTTTTAAACAGCAAGTCCAGTGCTGTAGTCATTGATGTTCTACCTGTAATGCTTCAAATATTTGTCAAAAGAGTAGCTATAAACTTAGGGAAATGATGAAGCTCTTCTAAAGAGCAAAAGTTTTGCAGATCTAATACAGCCCTTGTTAAAATTAAAGCAAAGCTCCTAACAAGGGTACCAACAGGAACTGGAGCAGGCCCACATAGTGTTTATTTAATCCTTTTTTCTGTGAATTTACAGACTTCAGTGTAATTACTCCCAGGAGCAGCAGTCTGTACATGCAGGATCAGGGCCTTCCTCTCTTACACAGATCCATCTGCTAGTGAGGGCTTTCTAGAATGTATTAAACAATTTGTTTCTTCTGTGTTTCCAGAGCCAAATATTTTTTGCTAGGATGTTTACAAACTGTTAACATTTCTTCCTGTTTGCTGCTGCTGTTGTTCATTATCTATCCTCTGTAGTACCCACAAGGTGCTGGGTGTACTCCAAGCAGAAAATTTCTGTTATTGTAGCCCCCAGCCCCCAGCTTGTACAAAGCCCCATTGTTCCAGCCACTCTACAAGCACAGAGGAAATTAACTCTCATTATGGTAACACTCAAGGTCCTGCTTTCAGGCTGGCTTTTCTCTCCTTCCCTCAGACTTTTGGGGTTGTATCCTGCGTTTCAGAGCACAACAGGAAAGGGCCACCCAGACTTTTGTCCCAGATGGGGAAATCCATTTGTCCCTTCTCCAAATTGCAGCTTGTGGAAGGTGCTAGCAAGCCAAGCCTCTTCAGTGTCTGCATTGCAGAGTGTTGACAGTTGATTATTTATTTTCACTGGTGGTATAGCCCCTACCTCCTTTGGACCTGCTATCAAGTGTTTAAAACGACATGTTGCTAAATGATAATGTTATTATAGTGCATACAAAAGACTTGAGTTAAGGACAGTGTTTCAATGGTAGCCAAGCAAGCAGTGAAACAAGCTTGTTCCCCCCAGGAGCTTCCAAAGCTGAATACCCAGCATCAAAAAGGAAAGAAACCAGGACAGGCTTGAAGTTAACTTGCAAGACTTATCACTGAAAGTCAAAGAACACGTTGCCCATCTTCTATGGCAGTCCAGTGTTCAACTCCCCCACCTCCTCCCACACCCACTGTCCTTATCTAGCTGGCAGCCCCCTGCCCTAAGTCCTGATAACTAGTTAACCAGACAACAAAGGGGTCAGAGGGTTAATCTGTGGCACAATCTATTCCCTGCCCCATCCTCCCTTCTGGGCCCTCCATAGAAACCTGGAAGGGAGCTTTGGCCTCAGCATTTCTCCTGCCACATGGCCCTGTGGAGATGCAGAAGGTGGTATTGTGGTTGTCCTTAGTGCAGTGAGAGGGGAAGGGGTTCTCTGACAGAGCAGGAGATGCAGCTAGAGAAATTCTGGCTTGCAATTCCTTTTTCACTCCACTGAATACAGCTCAAGAGATGTGGAAGAATCGGTCTGTAGGCAGTGCCTTGTCCTGGGGACCACTGAGATTCTGAAAGAGGACTCCTAAGGGTACAACTTGTTCAGGAGCTGCAGGAAAAATGTTACTCATGGCTGCAACATAGGATTTATTAAAATTATCAAAAGGTCAGAGAAGAGGTTAGTATTTGTGAAGCTGCTATTTTTTTCAGGAGTGAGATGCCTAAATAAAGCCAGACTCAGGAGTTGAAAAAGAGCCGGGGTATACTGGGAAGAATAGGAAGTAACTATGTCAAGTTACTGTGGGAGAATAAGAGAAGACAAAGGAAAGCACTGAAGATCCTAAAAGGAAGCCAAAGAACTCAGATTAATGAGCTCAGATTAATGGGACATCATGCTGGAGGCCCCTGCAGTGTTGGAGGTGTGTGTCAGAGCAAGAGCAGAGGGGCAGCACTCTGGTGATGCTCTGTGGTGGTTGGAAGTACAAATATCTGCATAAATGGCCAGCCCAGGGATCCTGACTTTGTTCTTGGCTCTCCCCTTTATTTGTTCAGTGTTATCAGCTGTGTAAGAGGCACTCCCTTTGCCTCTCATTGCCACTCTGTAAAACGGTGCTGAGTTCAGGGCATCCCAAGCCTGGATGCTGAAGGCACATTTTGCAGTCCAGCCTGAGTCCCCAGGTGTTTTGGGAAGAGTTTGTAATGGACACCTGGAGGCAGCACTTTCCCAGCCTGACTGCAAATCCAGCTGCAGGGTGTTTGGGTCACTACCACAGGTGCTGGCAGAGCTGGTTTGGGGGGAACTGAGAACCTGAGAACCAGGTAAGGGATTTGAATCCCCTGATTTGGTTCAGAGTGTAGGTTCACCCAGGGCTGGGTCGTGCATTGCAGTGGAGGGGGGCAGGGAAGAGGGCTGAGTATTTTGGGTGTAAACATCACTGTGGTGATCTTGGGACTGAACACTGGTACTGCAATCAAAGAGATCAACCTCTGCATCAAGCAAGTATGCTGGACTATTAAAGAATGGATGCCAATAGGTTGTTCAGTGTTAAGGTAATATTTTCATTCACAACAGTCAGGGAGGCTTTCTAATGATGCGATATTGTACCATTTCTGCTACTGTTTTTATTGCATAATTTCTTACCTCAGGCCTCTGCCACTTTCTGTGAATACCTGCTTAGTTCTGCCTGTACTGAAAGGTCTCTTTGTTTCCTTTATAGCCATGCCTCTCCCGCCTCTCAATCTCACTGTAAGCCAAGTCACCAGCAGCAATGCCAGCGTGGTCTGGGTGCCAGGATTTGATGGCCGTGCACCCCTCCACTCTTGCACTCTTCAGGTATGGCCCCTCTGAATTGTCCCCTGCCCTGCATGAAGAATGAGACTCCCTGAGCCACAGCAGTGCTTGGGCTGTCTTTTGCTCTCTTAACTGCTTTGTGGCAGTGTTTGAGTTCTTTTTCCACAGTTTTAAAACAGGGAGGCTTAACAGGATGCAACTCGGAGCATAAATAGGTGCCAAACATCAGGGCTAGTTCTGAGCTGGAGGGGTCCAGTTGAGAAACTGAGACTGACCTGATTCTCCCTCCTGGCAGGTTATCCCATCAGTGGCTCTGTGGCAGTGAGTCACAGAATCACAAAATGTTTAGGTTGGGAGAAACCTCCAAGATCATCCAGTCCAAACTTTGACTAAAACCACAGTCAACTACTAAACCATGTCCTTCAGGACCAGGTCCAAATGCCTGTTAAGTGCCTCCAGGGATGGTGACTCCACCACTGGCCTGGGCAGGACATTCCAATGCCTGACAACCCTCTCAGTGAAAAAATATTTCTTAATATCCAGCCTAAAGCTGAGTCATACACTGCAGCACGTGTGAAGCATGTTTTGCTCTACAGGAAGCACCTTGGGTGGCTGCAGGGTGCTGACATGTCCCTGCCAGCCTGGAGCAGATGGCCCTTGGTAATTTGGCTGTGACTCCTATGTCAGCTCAACCCTGTGCTGTGTAGTGCCAGAGGAGATGCTGAGATGGTGGTGAGCCCAAGGGATGAAGAGCTTGCAAAGTATAGGATGTGGTACAGGAGAGGTGGGAATGATGTAAGTAGGAGACAGACTGGGATTTTAGATACAAAGTCAGGCCTGTTTGCATGTTTCAGAGCAATTTTAAGCCTTGCCTCTAAATCTTGATTGGTTTCCCATTGTCAAAGACCAGTTTTGTACTGAAAATCAAAGGTCTTCAGCTCTACCAGATGCTGGGTATTCAGCATCTCTGAAAAAATGGACTACTTTAGATTTCTGGGAACAATAGTATGTGTCCAGCTTCAGGCAGAGTTAGTTTTTAGCATTGCACACTTAGCTGTAAAATCAGATCAAAGAGCTGGTAACCAAGTGTCAAAAAGAAGTGGTCATTCCTGAAGCAGGCCATGCAATCACAGCTAGGCACATTCCCCATTAATTTATCTGCCAGGTGTAAATATTGGGCCCCTGTGCTTTCCCTACCTGATTACAGCATTGGTGTGAGATGGAGTGGAATTTCTGTGGGGTGTTGCCAAGTATGTAAGGATTTTAAACTCAAGGTATGGTGGAAGCAGCCTAGCTGATTTATTTGCAGTCCTCTTTTTATTTGGACAGGAAACCAGAGTTTTCATGCTATGATATTTATTCCCTTTCATAAGTGAAAGAAACCATCATCTTGTTTTCACTCTCTGGCAGAAAGAATGTCTCAGTGTAGTTGGCCCTGATTTCTGGGTTTTGTTGCTGCTTCTGTTCTCGTTCTCAGTTGGGAATGGTTTTCTTCCTCTGTTTTACAATGTAAGTTATCTCCAGTTGGAACAGCCTTTTCTCTCTGGTTTGCAGGCTGCAATGCTAATCACCCTGGGGTTTGAGTCTCCTCTCTCCCTTTTGGCAGGGACAGGGTGGGAGGGGGATGGGATATGTGAGGCTAAATCAGAGCAGCTCAGTTTCTGTCCACTCAGCAGACTCCCACCCTTTTTCTAAGCCTTTTCTGTTCTGTTTAGGGAAGACAAAGTTCCTGCATTTGGATCTGGGGGCAGGGTAATTTGGCACTGTCAGAAAGCCCTTCTTCCCCTGTCTCCCACACTTGAGAGATTCTGTGAGAGACACTGACCCACATTTCCATGTGAAAATGCACACACTCCTGGCTCCCCACGACTACACTTCTGGTTGGAGGAACCTCCCAGAAAGAGGAGGAGGATTGAGATGTGGCTGTGGTTTTCTGACACTCAGGAATTCCAGTGGGTGCCCCAAGAGCACCACGTTCTGACAAATTGCTTTTGGGGACTTGCCACCTATAGGCACTGTCAATCCAAGCAGGTTCCTGGGCACAAAAGGGGTAGATCTAAGAGCCCTGACTCTTCAAACTGCTGAACAGAAACACAGCATCAGCCTGACAGGATTTTACACAAAAATCTGCTTGGTTTTGCCCTGCTTTGGATGATGCTGATAATGACAACAATATGCTTTTCTACTAAGGAAACTTGAGATTCTTTGTTTTTATTAGCCAAGTAAATCAGTGTGCTTAAAGTGCATTTGAGAACGAGCAGAAGGGCAGGGAGAAGGGGAGAAAGACTGCTATGTAAACTCTTCATGAATGGTTCACTTTTATCAGTACACTTTGCTTTTAATCCCAGATTAAAATTTGGTATCTAACACACATTAGAGAAGAAAGAGAGGCTGAGCCTGGGAGCTGTGCAGTGATTTCTGCTATTGTCAGTACAAAAGCAGGAACATGGAACTTGACTGCATTAAAAGCACACAATGACATCAGATTTAAATTAAAGTTCATGTTGCTTGAAAGTTTGAATTTAGGGGAAAAAAAAATGAGAAGAAAGGGATTGCAGCAGTGGTAAAAAGTTTCTTTTCAGTTTGATTTGGAACAGTTTAGTTGAAACAAGCCGCTACCATGTCTTTAGTCCACTACTAAACTGAAAATATACAAACTTCTGAAAAAGGAGTTGAGAAAAAGGCAAGGCCAGGCAACAGGGAGGCTGATCTATCAATTTTCATTACCCTCATTTAGACAAACCCCAGAACTCAGCTGCTAGTCCTCAGAGCAACGAGCACATTTAGTTTTCTGAAAGGAAACAATAATCAACTGTAGCATTTGTAACACAGGTTTGGTAATGTTCTTAAAACGTGTAACCAGATTTTCAGATGGTGAAAATTGTACTGCCAGAGTTAGGAAAGTGATGTCACTGAAACCAAATGAGGGTATGGCTTGTGAATCTTAGTTTGACAGCTCCTTTGGCAGTATTTTAAACACCACTGGGGGAGCATATCTGTTCTTACACATTCCCAAAGGAACCATGCAATGGGTTCTTATCCCTCTGGACCTGTTAAGCACACAGCTGATGGTAACAGCCTTCTTGGTTTCACTCTTGGCACAGGTAGCTGAGTCACCAGATGGCCAGGAGGTCTCCACAGAAGTCACCCCAGTGCCCCCCTTTGCCTATGGTGTGCAAGGCCTGAAGCATTCCACCAACTACAGTGTTCGTGTGCAGTGCAGCAATGAGATGGGCAGCTCCCCTTTCAGTGACAGGGTTTATTTCCAGACCCTGGAGCTTGGTAAGCAAACAGCAGACAAAATCAGGAAAGTAGTTCTGACTTTGAGGAAGAGAGGGAGATATACCTTATTTAAGGCTCTCTCTCTAACATGGAACATAAAATAATAGTCAAATGTGGGTAGCAGCAATGATGTGTGATACACAAATTGATCTGGCCACTGGGCTTCTGCATGCTGTGCATATCTCCCTGAGATTTTTTGAGTTCTCAGGAAAAAATGAGGTGCTGACCAATCTTATCTTCTCCACTTGAAGCAAACATAGTGCTGGTGGCTTGCAGAAGTTGTTCTCTCCCCTCAAAGTCTCTCTTTCAGCTGATCTTGGGAAAGAGATTGAAACTGCCTTTTCAGTTACTTTCACTGTGGATGGTGCCTTATTTTCCTGCACAGAGTGATTGTGTTCTGTCCTCTGCTTTCAGCTCCAAGCAGCACCCCACAAAATATCCATGTTATCCAGAGAGATCCTGGTCTGATTTTGGAGTGGGAAGGTGTGGCTCCTGATGTGCTGAAAGAAAATGTCCTGGGCTACAGGCTGGAATGGATTCAGGATAATGTAACTCAGGTAACAGATTGAGAGGGGAGCTGAGCCATTGGGCACAGAGTTGGAGAATGCTCAGACTGATTTTTATTGGCATTAAGGTCCTTCATCCCTTATCCATAGCAGGGCAACTGGATTGCTGGTATTGATTTTGTGTAAATGGATCTATTCTGACATGCCACAGCTCATCAGTATTTAGCTCAAGATTTAGGCCCTTTTCTCCATTCCTGGAATATTTGGAATTTATTGAGTATTCATTTGCAGACCAGTTCTCTGCCATTCCTTTTACAGCAAGGACAATATATAGAGAATTCAGTTTGTCTCTGCCTCTTTTTAGTGTTGTTCTAAATGCAGCTCAGTGCAAGATCTGTGATTTCTCTCTCCTGTGACTGGGGCTTGGCTTTCCAAATTTTAATAGCAATGGTGTATTTAACAAATGAATGAGTTGCACTGCAAATCACAGAAAGAATGTTGCAGATTCCTTTATTTCATTTATAATACATTGGCAGTTGAAAGGACCCTGTGGAGGTAGAAGGCCTTTCATTTGTTTTTCAGCATTGACCTTTCCCAGGTATCCACCTGCCTTTGAATTCACAGTATTTGTTATGGTTTCTTTCTTCTGAATGTGTATTTAGCCAGTGCTTACTAATGATGAGCAAGCCTGTAATAATAGACAGCTAGAGGGCAAAGAGACTTATTTCCTTTTTTGTGTGACCCATTTCATCCTAGGTCAGTGTCATTGACTTTGAATTACAATATTTAGAGTTCCTGTTGAATTTACATTGTGTCAGTGGTGGCAGCCAAATCTTCATGGGTTTATGGCAAATTATGTATACGTAGAAAATCCACAAAATTACTGTGAATGCTTAGGCCTTGCCATTCTAAGCAAAAATTGGCCATGAAATTCAGAAGTCATTAGGGATTTGGTCAACAAATCAAAACAGACAGACTCCTCCCTTGGATTAAAACTGTCAGAGGCTCTGCAGTGTGTTAGCCACAAAAAGAGGTGTGTCTTTTTTTTTTTCTATAGCAACCTCAGTGGAAGGACTTCAAAGCAGGAAATCATAAAACTTCCTCTCTTTCTTCCCTGTGAAGCTATTAGCAATTTTTGGGAAGAGAACCCAAGACAACAGCCCAAGTTAATGGCAAAACTGGGTCTAAGACCCAGGGGTCACAACTCCCAAACCAAGTTCTCCCAAACCAGTGAAGTACAAAGTAATGGTTTTGTTTAGTTTTGAAGGTGATGTTTTTTACTAGAATTCTTCGCCAAGAATTCTAGTACCTTGGGTGGTCAGCAGGTCAGGGGAAGGGATTCTGGGTCCAGTTCTGGAGCCCCTGACACCACAAGGACATGGAGCTGTTGGAGTGAGTTCAGAGGAGGGCCATGAGGATAATCAGAGGTCTGGAGCATCTCTTCCATGAACACAGACTGAGAGAGTTGGGGTTGTTCAGCCTGGAGAAGAGGAAGCTCTGGGGAGACCTTATAGTGACCTTCCAGAACCTGAAGGCTGTGGAGGGACTTCTTAGAAGGGCTTGTAGTGATGGGACAAAGGTGTAATGATTTTTAAGTGTAAGAAAGTGGATTTAGATTAGCCATTAGGAAGATATTTGCTGTGATTTCACAGAGAAGTTGTGGCTGCCTGATCCTTGGCTATGTTCAAGGCCAGGTTGAATGGGTCTTTGAGCAACCTGGGTCTAGTGGGAGGTGTCCCTGGCCATGGCAGGGGAGTTGGAACTAGGTGATCTTTAAAGTCCCTTCCAACCCAAACCATTCTGTGATTAATACAGTTTGTTGTCATTTGCTCTCAGGGGGAGATGATTGTGCAGGATACAAAAGCTAATCTCACAACCTGGAATCCACTCAAAGACCTGATCATCAGGGTGTGTGTGCTGAACTCTGCAGGGTGTGGACCCTGGAGTGACCTCTTCCTACTTGAAGCCAAAGAGGTGATGGGTAAGTGTCCACTGCCTGCCCTTCACTTTGGAAAAGACAGCAATCTCTAATCTCTGGTGCTGCCCCATCTGCCCCTGCTTTCTTCCCAAACCATGTTTTTTTTGAGTAATCACATGAACATTGATCTCTTGTGATCTCTCCACACTCAGGGATGGCAGGGGGAACCTGGAGTGGGGCTCTCAGGCAAGCAGGGGTTGGGGGATAGGGGCAGGGTAACCAAGAGAGAACTCTAGCCTTACTTGCAGTAGTGCATATAATGCTGGTTTTAATGTACATGTTACTCAGAAAGACCCTTTGGCAACCAGGTTCTTGTGGTGAAGTCAGTACTGATGGTTATGTGTAAGCACACAGTCACTGTGGGATAAAAGCCCTCAAATTATTAAAAACAGAATAAAGGAGTGTGGAGATCCAAAGCTGACTCTACTGGAGGTTAGGCATTGGCTCCATCAATTTTATTCTGCTTTTTGCTGAGTTATTTTCTGTGGCAGCCAAGTTAAAAAAAAAAAATACCTGGAAGGACTAGGAGATTCCTTTGGAAAATGGCCAATGCTGGCAAGAAGCCCCAGGGAATATATAAGGTTTGCATTTTACAGGGAGATGGAATAAGATAATCCTGAAAGCACAAAATGTTTGCTTGTTTTTATTTGCAAACCACTTCAAAAAAGTAGCATCAGGATCGGTGCTTATTTTGGCCAAAGCCAAAATCTGAAAGCAGACGTCTGAAAGCACACGTATTTCTTCACAAGCCTAACAGGCTGGAAGTAGAGGTTCTCTGTGAAAACACAACAGAAAATCTGCAGTTTTGTTCCAAGAACAGTAGAAAATAGAAAGTCTCTTCCTTTCCTAAACTGGCACTGGTTGCTTTGTGTGAGAAATGCCAAGGGTGGCTTCTGACCAGCTCCCAGTGCAGCAGTAAGGATGACTAAGCTTATACAAACTTTCAGTCAAATTTTTCATTACAGCAAAGCTAATGGGAGCTCCACCCTGCTTATTCAGTGATCTGGTGCACTATTAACAGAGACTGGTTTTGTATTTTCAGAAACATTCTCAATAGAAACCTTCCTTTTTCATTGCAGAGGGGAACAGAATGGTCTAATTGCTTTTTCTGATCTGTAATCTTTGTGATCATACAGAGGAGAAGAGTCTTGGATTATGATTTTTGCACACTTTTGTGACATAAAAACTGCAACAGAAGTAAAAGGGGTTCTCTCATTATCAGAGGACCCCTAAATACTCATTGAAGCTCATCTAATACTGTCTTCTCCGTGCATAGTGCAGTCATAAGTCATATGCTGGTTGGAAAAGGGAGTATAGGAACTGGGAGAGAGACAGAGTTGAGGGAGGAGAAGCAGTTTGGTCTTTATTTGGGCCTCAGTCATCCTCAGCCATGCTCAGTGGCATGAGTGGGAAGCAATGATCTGTGGGAGAGAGGCAGAGAAGCAGTGAATTTCAATGTTCATTTCTATTTCTGATGCAGTTGCTATGAACCGTGGGATAGGGCCCTAATTCCTATGGGTTTAGGAACAGGGGAATAATTTAGTTTTGTTTTATTTTCATCTATCCTCCTTTTGGAGGGACCCCCTGCAAGGTGACCTGAATCTCTGGTCTCTCACCAGGCCAACTAGCAGACAGAGAATGGAAAAATATACTGAGATATAAAAAATATATATAAAAAAAAAAACCCGAGATATAAAAATATAAAAATATATTTGCCTCACAGTAAAGGAAAAGGAAACTTTGTGGCTAACCATCAGGGAGGATCTTTTACACCAGTGTTGTTAATTGTTTCTGCCCTGTTTGCTTGGCAGGCACAGCCAAAGTGATTGGGAATTATGGAGAGGGTTGGAGTTACCTTTCATTGTATTTAATTCCACTTCTGTTTCTGATTCCTCTCCCTCCTCATAAGCAAGCTTGAAGGGCAGGTCAGAAGGTTCAGCAAGAGGGAGTGTCATAAAATCCAGAGCCTATAAAGCTGTCTGGGTGGGAAAAGACAATGTGAGTCACTGAAGGAGATAAGATGCTGGCAAACAGACACTAAAGCTCTGATGTTTGCTTCAAGTGGAGAAGTACCAGTCTGCTTTCTCAACAGTACAGATTTTTGTTTCCTTAGGCTTTAACTGTTTATTAGACTAACATTACTTCTTTAAAAACTTGGATGATAAGGCTGGACAATGTAACTAGAAATCAAGCCTTGGAAGCTTTGTACCTGCCAGGGCTCTTCCAGGAAAGATGCCTGACCTCTCTGAAGAGGTGTGTCCAAATCATGGCCCACGAACGTGATATGTCTTTTAAGGTCAGGTTTTCTTATACTCTCATGACAAATAACATAATGGGTTTACTTACATCATGAAAGATGATTCTTCCTAAGGTTCTGGTAAAGCACAGTCAGCTGCTGAAGGTGAGCAAGGGAGCTTGGAGATGAAGGAATTGTGTAGGGACCTGTTACCTGTTCTTGTGTGCTCTTAGACAATTTTTGAGATATTAAAAAAAATTTGGAGGTATGAGAGCTGTCGTCAATTGTAAGAAAGCCAAATCTGATTTTAAGCCAATACAAATTTAATCTTTACTAATTGTATCTGGAGAAGAAATCTCTCACAGAATTGGATTAATTTATCTGTTGCTTTCCAAGCAATTTTTTTCATAACCACACTGCTTATCTTCCTTCCCCGCCGCTTGCTCAGATTGGCAGCATCTCTATTTCTTCTGTAGACAGTTTGGAGTCAAAAGTATACATATTCTGGGAGCAAATATTAGACCGGAATTGGAACCTCCATGCTGGCTAAATTCTTGATTTGTGGGGCACTTTGAAATTCATCTTTTCTTTGGTAGAGAGACACTGAGAAGTTACAACCAACCAACATCATCAGGAAGTTGCAGCGAGTACCAAGTCCCACAGAGCCCTTCTCTTTGTGGGAGGGCTGAGAGGGGAAATATAAAAGTTTTCAATCAGATTGAGATAAGTCAGCTCTCTTTCCAAATGTCATCCAGTTGGCATCCAGGCAGCACTGTGTAGCCTGGACAAGGTTCTGCTGGCTGCCTCAAACAGGGTAAGATGAAACCCATTAAAAACAATTCTGTCTTAAGAGTCCAGTTTCAAGTGCCCCAGAGCATGAGCTCCTGTAAAGCAGTCTAATCTGGAGCAGCACCTTTTGCTTTCTCAAGGCTCAAAACTAAGAACAGGTTCTGATAACTGGGTGCATCTGCTCTGCCTTTGCTGTGTGAAGTAGCTTGTTTTTTCTGATGAATCACTGAGTAGCTGTTTATGCCAAATTCCAGTGTACAATGATCCACTGTGTACACCAGATCCTGCAGCATGGTTTTCCATTTAAAAGCAAAAAGGAGAAATATCTCAGTATGGTCTGTTTACCAGTGACAGTCTGCTATTTCCTGACTGATGTTTTTTTCCATCATGTAGGTAGCCAGAGACAGCCTCCTTATGGGACATCCTGGGTTCCTGTGGCATTGGGTATTCTGACAGCTCTGGTCACAGCTGTTGCCCTGGCTCTTATTCTGCTTCGAAAAAGAAGAAAGGAAACTCGGTTTGGGTAAGGGAGGTTCTCCTTGTGCTAGTTACAGAGACCTTTGCTTTCTCCTCCAGTGTGATATGTGACTCATTGTTCAAAAAACATTGAGTATTGAGTAGTTTTGGCACTTTCTTTGGATAACTGTGGGTTTTTTTCACAATTTTGGGGGTGACCCTGGATTAGAGACTGGCAGGAAAGTGTCCCAACTTTTCCTCAAAATGAGAACACCAAAAGCAAAGTAGAAAAAATATGTTGATACCTGGCCTTTGTTAGAGTGTGGAAATATAAACCAGTTAAAGGTAATACTGTAAGTCCGTAGCAGTGCTGCTTAGAAGATTGAAAGATTAAAGACCCACAAATGAATCACCTGTGTTCTTAGGGTCCTGGCACTTTGCCCCTTGCTAGTTTTCAGTCTAGAAGCTGCTTGCAACTTCCTGACTGCCCAGAGCCCTCTGGATCCCAAGAAAAGTCTCCTTTCCATAACCTCTGATGCTTAGCTGTGGGTTTTTCTCTGCTGCAGGCAAGGTTCCAGTTCTTTTCTGAGTCTCCCAGGCCTCCCTCTCACAGCAGCATCTCTGTTTATGGGACTTCTACAACCTGCCCCAACCTGCCCCTTCTCCCAGGCACTGGGAGGAGTGATTCCCTTCTTTTGGAAGGTTCCCACCCTCTTTAGGTGCCTTGCAAGGCTACACCCTCTTCAACAAAACAGCCTGTAGTATTTATGTAGTATTATGACACGGTGTGAGAAATCATCCCTACTGTTTAACACACCCTTTTACAAGTGAATGGCCCATGGAATCATGGCCCTGTGTGTCTTTTCTGCCTTTTAGCCATGCCTTTGGCAGTGTGGTTGGCAGAGGGGATCCAGCAGTCCATTTCAGAGCTGCCAGGTCTTTCAACAGGGAGGGCCCAGAGCTCATTGAAGCAACATGTAAGTAACATGGCCTTTGTGGTTCTGCCTGAGAAGCTGTGTTCATGCATGTACTATGCTCTCTCTTTGTTTTTCCCTGAAACTGATGTTTGTGGATCAAGAACATGGGGATTGATTTACAAGGAGGCTTATACAACGTGGGTTGCAGAGGTGAAAGGCCAGAATTGCTGTTGCCATACCAATTAAGTAGCACTTGCTAATTACAGCTACAGTCATTGTGTATATTAGTGCAAGGCAGTGAATTTATATTCACCACTCCCCTGCCCCAGTTTCACACTGCAAGGACTCCTTTGAATATTATGCAACAGTGAGAGAAATGTGGCTTCATAATATTAGCAGTGCACTTTAAACTCAATGCACTGAGCTGTGCTGAAAGCCTGAACCAATTGATCAGTGCTGGGAGGCCAGGAGTTACTAAATTCCCAAACAGTCCCAGGAATGGCCAGAGCTGAGATAATCCATTTCTGTCTCCTGGTTCAGCAAGAGCATTGCTGGGTTAGGATGATGCTCAGGCTTTGCTCCCTGGGTTTGGAGATCATTTCATTAAATCTAATGACCATCAAGTGTTTGACTTGATGTTACCCTCTCAGACAGGTACTGTGAGATTTGTACTGTGCTTAAAATAGTCTGGGAGCCAGTCATTGAGAACTAGTGCAGCTTCATCAGATGAAATGAAGTTCTATGAACCAGGGTCTGTCAGTGTCTCTTCTGACTGGATTTTGTCTTCTCAGTGTTTACAGTAGTTACGTATCTGTGTTGTTCTTGGTATGTTTAAGAGTGGTGTTATCACACCCTCTCCCTTTCAGTACTGTTGGTACATTTTCTTGTAGTAGAAAGTTACTTGTCTGTGGGGAAGCTGAAGGACATGAAAGGGAAGTCTGTCTTTTCAGGTTTCCCTGCTTACAGCATGGGAATCCCATGGGAGATTAGAACAGGTGACTCTTGATGTTATGACAGAATATTTAACTATCCCTTATTTGACTCTTCCCTTGCTTCGTTTTGTTTTTTTTCCCCAGTGGAAAGTGTAGGGATCAGTGATGAGTTGAAGACAAAGCTGAAAGATGTCCTAATCCAGGAACAGCAGTTCACCTTGGGAAGAATGTTGGGCAAGGGTAAGAACCAAAAGTGAACAATGCTTTACATTGAAATCCCACTTGTGTTACCTTTACTGCTGAGTAAGGAGAAGCAATTAGAAGCAGCTCATTTTCTCTCCTTCTGCTTTAAATGACAATTTAAATGGAACTTTCCCTTCTGCCATGATAAAACATTTCAAAGCTTTTGCATAAGTAAGAGGATATTAGCTAAGCTATTCCTATAACATGGCTCCACAGAGTCAGGAACTGCAGTCTATGTTCAGCCTTCCGAAGTACTCTTGATTCACTGGTGATGTGAATTCATTTCAGAGATTAAAACAGAGGAATACTCAACGAAACTTCTGCTCTTTCTACTAACAAAGTGGTGCTATAGAATTCCTTCTATTTACATAAGCATGTGTCAAGTATTAAACAGGCTGAGACAACACAGAGACAGAGATTATCTACCTCAAACACTCTAGGCCTTCAAAAAAAAAAGAAAAAGTTGATTCAGTTTCAGATAGCTCAGGCCAGGAGGGATGGCTAGAGTAAAGGTGAGATGCTTCTCACTTTAGCTAAAAGATTGGACCAGATACAGAAACCAGAAACATGGTTTTGAATTTAGGTTTCCCAAATGGCAGGGTCACCATCCTTCCCTACTTCTCAGGCTGAAGGCAGTCTCTAGAAATAAGTTAAAACATGTAAAGATAAAACTGATAACTAAGAGAAAAGCGTAAATCAGGGATCATAAACAAAAGGAAGCTGAAGTGTTTGGCTTCCTTTTTCTTTATAAAAGTAATTTTATTGCAGTTTTCTTTGACCCTTTCCCTCCGGGATCATTCTTCCGCTCCGTCCCTCCCAGAACAAATGCATTTCTTTCAGAGCAGGGAGATGGCCTTCCTGCAGAAATGGTCTCAGAGGACTTAACAATGCTAAGTAATTGAACAGCTGTGTCATCTGGTAGTGAGTGTCACCTCTTGGCCAGTTTCTGGAATACTTCTTCAACCCTTTTTTTTAATCTTAACAGATAAAAATCTGGAAATGGGCCACAGTGGGGTGTGTGGGGATGGCCTTGGATGTTAGGATGTTAGCTGGCAGGATCTGATATGTGTTGTCAGCACTGCTCCTCCAACCCAGTGCTCAGCATATAGATTATAAATTGGCATGACTGCCAATCTTGGGCTCTGATGACTCTACAGCTGAGCAACAGCTCCGTACAACAGAAGCATCTTTCTCTTTTGTGGTTTCAGATAGACTGCTTGTGGTTACTGTGAAATAAGCATGTGCCATAATGCTTTTTGGGTAGGTGTCCTGAGTGCCATGTTTTTTTCCTTCTTGGCGGTACCAGTGTTCCTCAAACTAATGCACTTTGGGGGGGTTAACCAGTTAAAAAAATAGGGAGAGCAAATCTAGAGCCCGATCTAATGCAAAGAGCTAGAAAACCTCTGTGCTTTACTGTGCTATAAAGCCACTAAAGCCAAGCTAAAATAATTTGGGGGTGGTCTGTCCAGTTGCATTTCTTCTTATCTTGTTTAGAGAGCACACCAGGGTAAACCTACCTCCTATGAATTAGCCCATCACACACGCACAAGTAGGTGTTCTGTGTTTTGTCTGGTCAGCTGTGATTGACAGAAGTAATTTCTTGAGTTTTGAGAGAGAAATTCTGGTTGTGTGTCCAGTGGCTGAGTCCTGGCACCATTACTCTGCTCTAACATCTGTCAGCACTGAGTTCTTCAGCCAACCCATCAGTGTTCCAGCTAAGAGCCCCCTCCCTGACCAAAGCCTCACTCAGCCTCATCCCTCATGATACAGCTTCCCAAGAAATGTCTGCCTGGGATCCCAGATTATATATATATATATATATACTCTGGCTCTGCATTGCCCATATGGTAGAGGATTGTTTTCTTTCCTGCCTGTTTTCCTTTGCCTTCTGGACTGCCAGCACAGTGGCCTCTGTCTATTGGTAGTGCAACCTCTAAGCACACGAGTGCTGAAAGCTGCTGTCTGGAACTGCAGAATGGAGAATGAAGCTGGTACCTTTCTTATGGTTATTTAGCTTCTTTGCCAGTCACTCCTGGAGTGAACCTGCCATGAATCATACTTTCTTCACAAGAATCTGTTCCCTCACTGCCTCTTCTGATTATTTCTCAGGGGAATTTGGGTCAGTTCGGGAGGCACTGCTGAAGCTGGATGATGGTTCTTTCCAGAAAGTGGCAGTGAAGATGCTGAAAGGTAAGTGGAAGCAGGGGACCTGAAATACATAAGGAAGTTTGGAAAGATTAAATGCTATCTGTCCTTTTCTCCAGTGGACATTCCCTGATGCTCTTTACTCCTCTCCAAGCTTCCCACTCAGCCACATGGCCCATGTTGTCTCCCATCCCTTTCCATGTCAGTCTTTTTGTAGTGGAAGCTATTCAGGGAAGGATCTATACCACTTTAGTTGCTTGTACAGCACTTAGCTCTTGCTAAGTGCAGCCAAACCCAAGTCACAGCTCCAGCTTCTGTGTACAGAGGATCTTGTTCAGTTTCTAGATTCAACACAGCACTATACTGTGTGGCATGAACAGCTCAGACAGGTCTGCTTTGCCTTAATAATTCAGCAGAGAAAGGCAGTATCCATGCAAGCATATATCCTAGAGTAAAGAAAAGAGTGTTTGGGTTGAATGCAGCAACCAGCTAACTCATCTCAGTCAGGCATATTTGAGCAAGTAGTCTTAACTCCCTTCTGGTTTGTCATTTGATGAGTGTACCTAACAAGGACAACTAATGTGTTCATCAGGCACAAGTGTGTAACAAGAGGAGCAATTAATATTGCAATTATATTGCAAGTCAAAGCAAGAATGTGCATATATGTATGTGTGTGTGTATGTCTGTATGTTAACCTATATTATTTCACCCCTCTTGTGTGTAAGGCAAAAATTAACTGTGACTGACTTACAGCAGAGTCACTTTGTCTCTGAAGCTGAGTTGACCACAGAATTCCAGTTTGTACTAAATACACTAATACCACATTGGTGTAAGGTCCATCAATTTCTCTGCCTTCAATGGTAATTCTCATCAGTTTGCAAGATGTTTTGTGTACTCAGACTGTCTGCCTTCAGGCATTGTACTTGGGAACTCTGTCACCCTCCAGAGGCACCTTCCTTTCTCTACTGACTATAAAAAGGAAATCTACTTTTGTCTTCTGAATCATATTTAAATTAGTTGCAAATAACATGAATACTCCCCCAAAGGTCTAAGAGCTGAAGGACTCCTGCCAAATTCAGCAGCAGCAGTGGAGGAAATAGTCCACTGGATTAACGCTTGATTAGATTGATACACTTTCATAAATCTGGAGTAATAGCAAAGAGAAATAATTTATTCCAAATTTAAAGTTATGTGTTTTATTGCTGAATTTGATCCAAGATCTCCCAGTACTGTGGTTATTTAAGAAATCTTAGCTCTAGCACCTTAGAAGACTCAATCATGCTAGCAGATAGAAAAGTGTTGATCTTTCATGCCATCCTCATCAGAGAAGAACTGAGGTCTGCCCTGCCAGTCTGAGGCTTCAGGCCATCTCCTCAGTTTCAAGGTTTTTTAAAATCCTCTGTGACGTTGCCTCTCCCTGACGTTGTAGTTCAGGTCCTTTGAGCTCATTAATTCTCACATGGTTAATGCCTGCATGATTTCCATGGCTTCCAAGGAAAGTTGTTCCTGAGGAGAGAGCTGCAAATCAGCAGGTCTGTACTCTGCCAAGAATCAGTTTTCCAGATGTCCCTGATGTGTGCTTACTGCCACCTATCCTAGAATATGGTGTCACACTCTCCTTTGTTGTAAACTGGCTCAGCTAGCTGTGGGTCTGAGGATGTGCTGTGCCACAGAGAGCAAGCTTTTAGCCATCATTTATCTGTAAAGTCCCTTGGAGCAAAGAAGGAAAGGTCACAGTGATTTTTTTATTTTTTTTTCCAGCGGACATCTTCACTTCGACTGACATTGAGGAGTTCCTGAGAGAGGCTGCATGTATGAAGGAGTTTGATCACCCCCATGTCACTAAACTGATTGGTAAGCCAGCACTGATGCTTGTGGTACCACGGAGCACCTCCCAGTCCTGCACAGGGCCTGACATACTCACCCCCCCACTTCAGTGTTAGTGCAGCCACTTCTGTGCAACCTGGAGTCCTGCATATATCAGTATTGCTCCTTCCCAAGCCTAGAGGGAGTTGGGATGTGCAGAAATGCTCACAGCATTGGCCTGCATGCACTGGCAATGAGCCATTTCTTTGGTTCTTGCCCATAGTGCAGAGAGAGTTTGGCTGAGAAGTGACTGAACTGCTGTGAAATGTGGACGGGTGGATTGGTAGAAGGAGGGGAGATTGTGCCTTTTTGCAAAGTACTGGGTAAGAAGCAAAATATTCATCAGTGGGCACTGTGGAACATGAGCAATTTTCAGAATCTGGAGATTGCTCTGTAGGCCCTGGGGTTTGGGGCTGTCTGGCCTGGAGTGATCCTAGGAACATTTAAAGCCAGTCCTGCAAGGGGAACTGGGAGCCACTGGGCACTCAGTACTGCCCTGGCATGAAACTGATCCACTGAAACTGCACATTTTCCTCCAGATTGTAAAAGAAAGGCAGAGCAGCCTGTAAGATCCCCCCTTGGGACTGATATGATTGCTGAAACCCCTTTTGTTGTCCATGTCTTTGTTAGGAGTCAGCCTGCGGAGCCGTCCCAAGGGCCGTCTCCCGATTCCCATGGTGATCCTGCCATTCATGAAGCATGGAGACCTGCATGCTTTTCTGCTGATGTCAAGGATTGGGGAAAACCCTTTTGTAAGTGTCTTATGGTGGAATTCCTTTTAGGAGGGTATGGGGTTTGATATCAGAGGAAGTTGTGGAATGTGATGTTGAAGTATTTAATTCCATGCGTGTTGAAGACTGACTCCCCCCTTCTATCCCTATATCTCCTGCACAGTGATCTGGCAGCAATTCTTACATTTTTGCCATGCACACTCAAAAACTTCCAGGAACACAACTTTAATTGTTATTTCTTTCAGAACTTGCCTGTTCAGACACTTCTGAAGTTTATGATTGACATTGCCAGTGGGATGGAGTACTTGAGCTCAAAAAATTTCATACACAGGGACCTTGCAGCTCGGAACTGCATGTAAGTTACCCACAAATTTTTAGAGAAAAGAAGGATAAGAGTGGGTGAGAGGGAGGACAAGCTTTTTGGGTGACAGAAGTGGGGAGGGATCCTGTCAGAGGATGCTAGTCCTTGCATTTAGTAAAAATAGCCATGGCTATGGGGTTGGAGGTGTGTGGTGGTGTAAGCAGGGAGCAACTCCTCATGTCCCACTGAGCTTCCAAATTGACCATATTTATAAGGAACTTTTCCATCACTGGTCTGTACATCTATTTTCATAGGGTTGATTACAATGTTTGTTTGTAATTAGTCACTCTAATGGTGTGTGTCAGCATGGGCTATTTGTTCCATGATACAATGTAACCAACAGGAGCCATTCGATTGAGCTGTATTAGGAGAAAGGAACTTTCACTGTAGCCTGAAATCTCTATTCCTTGTATATATTTTGAGGACTTGATTGTCACCATATGAGAAATGTAGAATTTGCCTGAAAGCTTGTGAGGAATGGCTTATGTGGAGAATAGCTTTGGAAATAATTGTAGGGTGAACACGCTGCACGATCCCACATTGTTGTTCTTGTCCCCAAGAAAAGTCTTTTTTTTAACCTTTCCCTTCTGCTTCTTCCCTGAGAACTGTGTAAGTAACAACCCCTTCTGGCAGAAAGAACTCTGCCTCTGAACAAAACCACAATGACCAGTAAAATCTGCAATGAGACACAGATTTCCAAAAGCATTTGAATGTCCAGATGTACAGACAGGAGCCTGATAGTAATAATGAAAGATGATGGGTTAGTTTCCTTTGACATTTATGAGAAACACATACAGATTTCCTATTTTTAAACATTCAAATAGCAGGCTTCCTTCAGAGGAAGCTTAATGCCTGTTTCATCAGATATTCTGGGGAAAAGCAGGGAGTCCTTTATGAGACCTGGGAGCATGAAGTCTGTGGGCTTTACTTTCACTATCTGCCAACATGTCTGGGTTTAAGTGGGTGACTGCAATTAAGGCCATTAACCTGACCTGGAAAGAAGACCTTGCAGATCTAGTTTGACCAGTAGTAAAAGGCAGTCTAGGCAAGCACCTATGGGGTTTTTTTTTTGATTGCTGATAGAGGTGTAGGCCTTAGTGGTGGCAATGAACACTACAAATGTCCTCTGTATCTTGGAAACTATAGAGAGTATCTAAGTTCACTTTGCCTGCCAGAGTAGACCATCTGAGCATGACTATTTCCTTACTTCTTTAGTCCTAATGATCTCCCTGCTAGTCTCAAGGAACTGATTTGGTGCCACTAAATTGACTCACTTTGGTTGTCGAGTAGATGATGTCATTAACCTTCTAGGCAATACTTGGTCAACCATATACCCCAGATCCTGTCCAGACAGGGACATAACTTTTTTTTTGCTTGAGGTAGCCAGTAAATGCTTTTCTCAGTCATTAAAACTTTCTTTTAGGTTGGATGAGAACATGAACGTGAGTGTTGCAGACTTTGGGCTTTCTAAGAAAATCTATAGTGGAGATTACTACCGTCAGGGCTGTGCTTCCAAACTGCCAGTGAAGTGGCTTGCTCTGGAAAGTCTGGCAGATAATCTGTACACAACACACAGTGATGTGGTGAGTTTTGCTCTCATGCATTTGGGGAACACCTGTGTTCCTGCTGAAGTGGAGGAATCTTGTATTCACTGAGGGGGGGAAGAGGCCCTGGTGATGGGAAAGGGAGTTTGCCTTGTGTTTGAGGGACAGTGCCATTCAGGAATCAACACTAGAGATGTGTAAGAATAAGTTATGGCAGAAGGCAGGAATCCTTTTGATTTTGTCCTTTGGTCCTTCAGTGTTTATCCCCATCCTCTCCTTCACCTTTCCCCTTCTCTTCCTTTTCCTCCCTATGCAGTCTCTTCTTTCTTACTCTTATTCTGGTTTCTTTCTCTTCTGCATGACAATTTGAAAGTGACATTTAAAATGCATGGAAGCCACACACTCAGGTATGATTGCAGCAGTGTTACTCTGTCCTACAGAAGGCACTGTTGGAATTTTGTAGACTGAATATTGGACACTCCTTTACCATGGAGAGTGTGGCTAAACCTGTTAATATGAAATTTTTGCTTCTCTTTCCTTTGTTGTTTTTTTTTTTTTATTTGGTTTGGTTTGGTTTGTTCTGATAACTTTCCCCCCTCTTCCTTGCTGCCTTTTGGTCTGGTTTAACACTAGTTTTGTCCATCAGGCCTGTGGACTTGCCTTCCTACTGATCCATGTCACAGTGTCCCTGAAGAGATCACCAAGAGCACCTTCTAAGACAGCTGCTGTGGTGCCTGGTGATTGCCAGAACCACTGGAGACAGCATTTAGTGATTGGTGATCACTAGTTCAGCTGCTTTACAATAGACATTGGACAGGACTTCGCTTATAAAAATCATAGGTTTTTGCACCTAACCAACCTTGCAGTTTAGATTTAAAAGTACAACTGTTGCAGGGCAAGAGCACAAATGAATGTGAGCCATAAATGGGTTTTTTTCCTTGCTCTGCCTTATTGGCTAAACTCTGCTTTCACTTCTGCTTGAACATTTCCAGTAACCCAGAATTTGGCTCAATGAATTAAGCAGCTGCTGCGGAAGCCCCACGCCAAAATCTTCATATAGCTGGGCTCCACAAAACTGATACTTCATACCTTAAAGAACCATGATTTGGAGGTGCTTATGAGAGGTCTGCTGGTGGAAGACAGCACTAATCCCAAATGTTCCCCTGTTCCACTGAAGGATGGGATTGAGCAGTGCCTTCAGCTGTCTCCCACAATGATGTGCCAGCATCACCTGGGTCATTTCCTTGGTTTCTGTCTAGAGTTTGGATAGTCCTTGCATAGCTGCTACTCAAGACATTACTCTGGGCTGGGAGGGTCAGCACAGTCTGAGCATGCTGAAAACCCACCCCAGCAAGCAGGGAACTGTCTGTTCACTTCTCCTCTGTGCTCTTCTCTTTCAGTGGGCGTTTGGGGTGACCATGTGGGAGATTGTGACCCGAGGGCAAACCCCTTATGCTGGCATTGAGAATGCAGAAATCTACAACTACCTCATCAGTGGGAACAGGCTGAAGCAGCCACCGGAGTGCCTGGAAGATGTGTGAGTATTTCCTCACCCTGCTGACATGTGATTCCTTGAGGAGTTTGGCTCGATGGAAAGAAACGGGCAGCTCGGCTGAGATGCTGATCTCAGTCTATCCATTTTCCAGTACACAGAGGCATTCATTAGGAAGTCTTTGGGTTAGCTACCAGATACTCTGTTGGCACAGTTCCCTGGAACCTCTGGTAGCTATAGAAGCAGCTAACTTGGCTCCAACTTGGTGTCAACATGAGCAGCTCGTGGCTTTGTGGGAGCTATAACTGTATTTCCAGAAACTCACTGCTCCTTACCTCCTCATGACATCCTCTGAGAAAAGAGATGAGTTTCTTGACATCCTAGAGGCTGAATAGAAAAGCAATCCAGCAAGACTACAAGGAGACTGGGTTGCAGAGGCAGTGGTCTGTATGTGTCTTTGAAAGCTGGGCCATTTTCAAAACTGGATCTACTACTCTCACAGAAATAGCAGGATGAAAAAGAAGAAGGCAGATATGAATATCTAAGGTTCTGTTGATAACAGTTTCCCACCTTAAATTACATCTGAAAACAAAGCCAGGACAATCTTGTAGATACTGGTTTCAGATATTTTCATACTTGCAGGAAGGACTTGGCTAGCCCATGGAGGAGGCAGCAGCCACACACTGCAGCCTGTGCTCCTGCCCTAGTCCTGCAGCCAAGGGACCTTTCTTGGCTAGCAGGTTACATAAAATGTTTGCTCAGAAACCCTTGCTCCATGGGTGGTGGCTGCTGTTCTCTGGAATCCACACTTGGGGCTGAGGGAGCATCATCCTAACTTCTCCCAAGATAAATGTTTTCCTAGTCTGGACAAGGTGAAATTATTTCACTGAGTGCCCAAGCAAGTCTGTTTTCTCTGAGTCATGTTTTAAAGGAAGGCATAACTATGAGCACTGACTTAAGTGGCTTTTTTGAGCCATTACTTCTGTGTAAAATGAACAACATGAAGTCCACTTTTCTCCCTCTTCCCTCCTGTTCTGTTGGTGAATTATTTCATGTGGTTTCCTTTCTCCAGCCTTTTTTCCACATAGGGAATAATCTGTACTGTTGTTATGAAAGCTGTACATTTTTATCTTCTCAGCAGTTCATTTTAACTGTTTCTGGGTTTCAATGAAAACATAGTTATACCCCTGCTTAGATTCATCATATGTCTGCATCTCGACTGCTGTGAGTAGCTTTGGTTCCAAGTTGTGGAACTTGTGACAATAGGATGTTATACATGCCAAAAGTAGAGAAGATATTTAAAAAGTTGCTATGCATTGAAGAAAAATTCATTAAAAACTAATTAAAAGGTACAGCCTTCATTTGGAGAGGCCCTTGAGCTACAGGCTATTGAGACCTGAGAGAATTTACTAGAAAGATGCTACATGCTCACCTTCAGCTTATGTGCTCTTCCCTACATGTCTGCTATTGGCCACTATCAAAAGCATTGGGGCAAAAGGACTTCTGGGATGATTCAGTACAACCAGGAGTTTTCTGCCTTTCTTTCAAATGAATTTCTACTATTAGCCAGCCAAGGGTAAAAAAAAAAAAAAAAGTATATAACTTGGTGCCAGAGGAAAATAAGTTTCTAGTCTGGAGGATTTAGAGTTATTTCTACTGTTTGTGAGGCACATAAATCAGGATTAAGACAACTGAACCACAGAAGCTTTCTGTAAAACTAATGTAAGATCAAAAAGAGTCCCGTAAAGCTGATAGCAAGCAAGGGACACAAAAAGTAAAATAGAAGCCCTCATGAAATGCTTTATTTCCCAGTAAAGGCCACATCAGGTTTTTTTCCCTTCACAAGTTCAACTGAGGTTCATTTGTCTGCGGTGTTTTTCAGCACCAGTGCTGTGCTTTGTTCCCCTTCCCTGCAGAACTGGCAACAACAATGCTGTAGGAATGCAGCTGCCAGTCCTGTGGGTGATGCACAAAGAGGAGCAGGACAATGGCTCTGGCCTGGCTCCAGCCCAGTGGTCTGGGAGCAGAGAGCTCAGGCACTGCACAGGCAGACCCAGGGGAGCAGAGCTTCTCATCTTTATTGATGATTTAGATGAGGGGATTGAGTCCGTCATCAGCAAATTTGCAGATGACACTAAGCTGGGGGGGAGTGTGGATCAGCTGGAAGGCAGGAGGGCTCTGCAGAGGGACCTGGACAGACTGGAGAGTTGGGCTGATTCCAATGGGATGAGGTTCAACACGGCCAAGTGCCGGGTCCTGCACTTTGGCCACAACAACCCCATGGGGAGCTCCAGGCTGGGCACAGAGTGGCTGAGAGCAGCCAGGCAGAGAGGGACCTGGGAGTCTGGATTGACAGGAAGCTGAACAGGAGCCAGCAGTGTGCCCAGGTGGCCAAGAAGGCCAATGGCATCCTGGCCTGGATCAGGAACAGCGTGGCCAGCAGGTCCAGGGAAGGGATTCTGCCCCTGTACTCAGCCCTGGTGAGGCCACAGCTCGAGTCCTGTGTCCAGTTCTGGGCCCCTCAGTTCAGGAAGGAGATTGAGGTCCTGGAGCAGGTCCAAAGGAGGGCAACCAGGCTGGGGAAGGGATCCAGCACAAGTCCTGTGAGGAGAGGCTGAGGGAGCTGGGGGTGTTCAGCCTGGAGAAGAGGAGGCTCAGGGGAGACCTCATCGCTCTCTACAACTCCCTGAAAGGAGGCTGGAGCCAGGGGGGGTTGGGCTCTTTTCCCAGGCAACTATCAGCAAGACAAGAGGGCATGGTCTCAAGTTGTGCCAGGGGAGGTTTAGGTTGGATATTAGGAAGAAATTATTTACAGAGAGGGTGATCAGACATTGGAATGGGCTGCCCAGGGAAGTAGTGGATTCTCCGTCCCTGGAGATATTTAAAAAGAGCCTGGATGTGGCACTCAGTGCCATGGGCTGGGAACCGCAGCGGTAGTGGATCAAGGGTTGGACTTGATGATCTCTGAGGTCCCTTCCAACCCAGCCCATTCTATGATTCTATGATTGTGCTTAGGGGTGGTGCCTTTGCAGTAGAAAGGCTGTTTCAGCGTCGTTCTTCCAGCAGTGAAGCTGTTGTCCATTCCTCCACAGTCCTCTAAGCAAACCCACTGTGCCTTTTTCTGGTCCAGCTGGCAACCAGTAGGGCAGCAGCAACCCTGGGAGCACTGAGTTACACAGTGAGAAAAAAAGACTGTTCTAGAAATAACTTGCACCTCCCATGGTTGGATTGTTGTTTTCCTTCTTCCTGTGTTTTATCTGCTCTTGAACTAGAATTTGGAGGGATGGCTTCTGCTGTGGCAGAGGTTGGTTTTTGTGAATAAACTCAAAAGCCACTACTAAGTGGTGTCTCACTCACGGTCCTATTCTAGCTCCCCAGACACAGTGGAATGAGATTTTTATCATGAAGTTTAGCATCCTTTGACAGGGCTTTTGTCTTTTTCAGTACTGTCTAAATAATTGTTTTGACTGAAAATGAGAATGTCTTTCAAATGGGAAGGAAGAAGAAATTAGATGTATAATGGCTGCCCACGTCCTGTCACCTGTGCCAGGCCAAAGCCAATAGGTTTTGGGGAAAGTGTGTTTTTTTTTAAGTGTCTACACCTCGCAGAGCCCCTGTTTGGAGGTGCAGGGGGTGGCTGCTCTGCTTCTCAGTGCTCTTGTCTCCCTCTGTTTTGCAGCTACGATCTCATGTGCAGCTGTTGGCATCCTGAGCCCAAGCTACGCCCCAGCTTCGGAGTGCTCCGGTCCCAGCTGGAAATGATTCGGGGGAGGATGTCCATACTCTCTTCCAGCCAAGATCCTCTCTACGTCAACATTGGGAGGGACAAAGAGGTGTCTGTGAGTGACCCTGCCCTTCACACCTCCTTTGGAAACATGGGCAGTGAAGAGACCATTGCTGGGGCAGCTGCTGCTGTCACAAGTGACTATCGCTACATCATGAGCCCCCTGTGCCTTGGAGATGATGCCGAGGGTGAAAGGCATCCAGATGGGCAGGAAGGGGAGGACAAAAGCCTTCTCTATGACCTGGAGACAGAAGGAGGAAAAAGTTGTTAGCTTGTGCAGATCAGTGACACTCTGCTTCCCTGGGAGAGGACACAAGCAGCCGTGCGTGGTGCCGTGTCTCCTGGGGCTCTGATGCCAGATCTGGAATGGCTTTGAACAGCACTGGCCAGAACTCTTAGGCATCTTTTAAAGCTTTCACCACCTGTGTGGGCCGCAGTGACAGACAGCTTGGAAGGACTGCAACCCCAGCAGCCCCTTGGATTTGGGGGAGGAGGGCAGTAGGGTTACAGGTTGATTGCACCCCACTGGAAGGAGTTCAGAGCTGAGGTGGGCAGCTAAGTCTACGCTCAGCTCCTTCCCCCTGACTGCTGGAGCAGAGCTGAAGGCACCTTCCATTCAGTCAGTGTTTGCTCTTGTGTAGATGTTGTCTTCAGTCCTGCCTGCCTGACTTTGGATCTGGTACCTCTGAAAACACTGGTGGGTATTTGCACTGTCATTGAGGACAAGAGGGCAAAATTCCCCTGGTGTTCACTCAGCAGTACTGCCTAGACTCGTTGCCTACCTCGGTGGTTCTCAAACTGATCTGCGGACCTGCTTCTACCCAGCACTGAATTTGAACATCTGGCATATTCCATGCAGTGACAGTTGCTGCTTCCTCCATCCAGGGCTCTTTTAAGAGTTGCAGACATTTTGGTGAGCAATGAAATTAGGAAAAAAAAATGAAAATCCAGCATCTCTCTTCACTCTACATCTCTCTCTTATGTCTTTCTTTTTCTTCTATTTGATGCCAATTCAGGCCCGACCAGACATGCAGCTGGCATTAAAATGTGAAGGGAGGGAGAGCAGCTGGTATGTGTGAGGACAGAATCCAACTTCAAAGGGATGTAAAGGAAACAGTGTAGAGAGGACTTTTAACACTAGTATGGGGAAGCAGTGCTAATTAATGCTTAAGTGCTGCCCTCCAGGAGAGGATGAGACAGTTTATGTACAGAATAGCAGACTTGCTTCTGTTTCAGCAGGAGCAAGATTCAGTATTTGCTTTAAAATAGGATTTGTTTCATCTTTAACAGTCCTATTTTTCAGATAACCAAGTGCTATAGAGAAGGTGTATCACTGATTTTGGGAAGGTGTGTGTCTTGAGGGCAAAGGATCACCTGGGAGATCTGTTTCTGAAGAGAGTCCTCATGATGAAAAAACTTGAGAACCACTGGCCTTCCTACTTAGGAGGTCTTCTGGCATGCTGTAAAAGCCACATCAGAACATAGACTAGTATCACTGCAGCCTTCCAGACAGGGCAAAATTAATGGTTTTGCTCTTTGGGTTTTGTTTTGTTTTCAATCAGCATGTCTGACTCACTATAACTGCAAGCGCTTTTGTGGTTTTTAATAATTTAATATTTTACTGTAAATCAGCATTTGTTTTGTGCAGTGGTTCCCAGCAAGGAAGTGCAGTTACATCTTACTCTACTTATCCTAAATATTTGCTAGATCTGAATTTATTTTATTTCAAGTGCACTGAAAACTTGACAGTATCAGAAGACTTAGGATTCCATATTGCTCTTCCTCAGAAACAAATACCACAAATGTCATCATTTGCTGAGCTGGCAAAGGTGGGACCTGTAAGTTAAAGGAGTTTGCAGACTTGGTATCAGAACACTCCGCTCTTCAATGCCCAGTATTTGCTTATTGTAAGGTTCAGAGCCAACTACAAAATTCAGGTCCAGTTTCAGCCCTTAATATGAACACTTCCTAGGGAAGGGGAATTTCAGCCTGGGGCTTGAGCATGGGTCCTTTCTGTAAAGTTTCCTACTGAACAGTGATGTCCTACAGGTACCTCCAGAAGTTCAGTACAGTTTCTCACTTGCAGATACAAACTGCAGTGTCTTATACCCCAGGCAGCCCAGGGTTTTCTCTTAATTTAGCTGGAATACTGTAAATGCACGTGAGAAGATAACACCTAACAAAAACCTGTGTGGTGTGCATTTACAGTGAGGGCAGAAGGCTACGCTTCCTGCAGCTGCCTGGGAAGCACAGATGTACATACAGACTCTAACTTTGGGAAGCATGTCTTTAGTTTTTATGCATTTTTTTAATAATAAAACATGTACTGTGTCTGAGTCCCAGCCACGGCAGAGTTTGTGATGATGCTCGCTTACCGGGTGGGATCATAGTGAATCTGTCATCCCCAGGTAAAAGCTGTCTTTCTCCCTTCCCCAAGTATGATTAAGCTACTTCTTGGAGGCACAGAACATGTTTGGCCTTGCCAGGTGGCATTTACTCTGCATTGCCCCAACCTTGAGACTGAATCTCAAAATCTGATGGGCTGCTGGTTCCACAAAGAGGCAGAGTGTGGCCATGGCTGTGTGTGGGGAGAAGCCCTCACTGGGACATGCTGCATCCTACCTGGGAATGCAAAACCTCTGCATCAGCTCCTCTCTGAAAAGTGCCACCTGTGCCCATCCAGCTACTGGCAGTGCTCTCTGTGGAAGAGAGGTTTAAAGGTGGTGGATAAAATTCAGCTGCTGAGTCAACCAAGCACAACATAAAAGAGCTCCTGGATTTTCAGCTCAGAGAGAGGAAAAGGTGTACTTGCTGCTTCTCTTCTTCATCAGCAAGCAGCGTGTTGCACGCCCTCTGCCTGCCAGCTCACACAGAGAAGAGTGATGGTAAACGGTACAAGCACTAACCCCTATCTGCACTGCAGGAAAAATTACTTCCAAAGCATGGAGTGGCTGATGTAGTTAATATTTTAAGGTTCCATTGCCCACTGATGTCCTTTGGATCTGATTCAAATGATGATTCAATCCTTTTGCACCCCAGCCTGGTCAGACCAGGTGCAAATGAGGCGTTGTTGCAAGTGGGAGAAACAACAACCAGAAGAAGAGCTAGTAAGAAAGAAAAGGAGGGAAGGAGATTTTAAAACTGGGATGGATGGGATGAGCTGTGAAGACAGCTAGCAAGGGAGTCGGCAAGCAGAGATGGGGCATTTTATCTGTGAAATCCCAAAATGGAGGGGATGTTGTCCCAGCTAGGCTCAGTCTAGGTGAGGGCAGGTTTTGTGTTTTGACAAAGGATGAAATGCTCTGGTCCAGCCCAGATGCCCTGTAGTGTGTTGCTCTTAAATCCTGAGGAGGCTGTACACAACTGGCCTGGCTCTGCCTCTGCTTGGCGACAGCTCTGACCCCAAGGAAGATTTAGCTGCAGTCCTCCCAAGCAGCATCCTCCCTTGCCTCTATTCCAGTGCTGGGACAGCCAAGGAGCACTGTCCCATCTCCACCACAGCAACCTCTGTCCCACATTGGGAAGTCTGACCCCACTCCTCCATCCACGCCTCCCTAAGGATGGGACAGAATCTCCTTTCTCATGCTGCCTCAAGCCACTCAGGGCAGTTCCCAGCTGAGTTGGGAGGCAGTGTAACCTCACAATATTTAACATGGCCACAGCAGAAGCTCTCAGCACCACCTGTGTCACACAGAGGTAGGTAATGTGTGAGGAGTGATGCTGCCATCAGCTCCAGTGCCAGGGCTGACCGAGGGAACCAACACCCTGGGCTGGACTGGCAGCCCAAACCAGTACCTGTGTGGTGTGGGGGAAAATGTGCCCAGTGCTGACTGGTGTAGATATACCTTGGAGTGCACAGCTACTCTGGGATCTGCCACCTTCCTTCTTGACCTGTTCTGGGAGAGGTATTTTACAGCCTTGACTCAGTAAAACCCTCCCTGAAAACAAATGCACTTAATTTCAAGTAAAAATTTGAGCCTTTGCACATACATGTTTTCCTTATTTATCTTTTATTTTGCTGGCAGTTTAATTTTCCCCTAATGCTCAGAGAGTTTTTACGAACTCCCATATTTTTAACCAGGTATTTCTACAACAGACCATCATACAATGTCCTAATTTTATACTGATTTGTTATTTAACACCTGTTACACTTCCTTAATATAGCAAGTTGTTCTACAAACACTCAGAATTAAGGAAGTTTTATTTCCTGTAGATTTGCATCCTATGGGTGACTGCAAGCCTCTGGTGAGTCTTGCCCCAGGTTAAGGTACTTGCAAAAGACTTTTTTCCCTCAGTGGAGTCTCTGGTGTCCATTATGAAGTCACTGAATTTCTCTCTGCAGTGAAGGTACTGATGTGGCACTATTAGCATCTGCCACACACAGCCTGGTTTTGGAAAGCTGGTAGAAACTTAATTATCCCTGAGACCTCAATCTTGCCATCACATTTGGCTGAAATGAAGCAGTGGATTCAAAAGCTATTAGGGACAACAAGTGCAGCCAGTGATCAGGAAGCCTTGTTACCATGGGAAACCCATGCTAAAAATCAATTACTTCATCCAAGAAGAGAAAAGGCTGATGGCCATGGGTTTTGATTGCATTTGCTCCATCCTATGAAAGGAGTTCAGCGTCAGGATGAATCAGACCTCAGTCACTGCACTGAGGTCTGGTGACAAAACAAAGACAATTGACCCCTTGCTTCCTCTAATCACTCTGTGGATCCTCCAGATCCAGGCACGCCAAGCCAAGTCATTCCCAAATGCAGTTAGGCTGGGGAAATGGGACACCTTTTGATCACATTTGTCAAAAGGAGCAAAATTAGAATCTGGGTATTCCCGTGGCATGGTTGCTGGCTCCCACCAAGCCTGGCATTCCAGGCAGATGCTCTGATGAGCCACCACCCACAGCTTGAAAAGTATCTAAATAGGTTTTGTTTCCTCCACTTTCCTTTCACTGGCTTAAAACAGAACTGAACAAAACATTTGACCTGAGGAAATGGACAGCACTTGTTGATGTAAGCTTTGCTGAGTAGGGATTTAATGGGACTGGACTAGTTTTTAGAAGAACTTTTACAGGAGCTGACTTTTGCCAGCCCGATGTGTGAGAGAACAGGAATTCCTGAGGAGGAAAGAGGTTTTGCCTGCGTAATGATATAACTGGGAATATAAGATACTGCACTACATGCTGATACACACATTGCCAGGAAAGGTGACAAAAAGAGAGAGCTGAGAGAAATGGTGAGGCACTGGAGAGACGCACACTCTCTACGTTGCAACGTGGCAAATGGTGCAGCAAATCCAAAAGGTCACTGCTTTCCTAGTTAATATATAAGGCAATGATCCTGGCTGCTACCCTGTCATTATGTGAGCTGCGTGGGAGACTGCTGCTGCCTCTTCTGCTGTGCCACTGAATGCTTCTGATACAGCCACTGCTGCTTGGGTGACATGGGTGTTAGATGGAGCAAGGAGCCCTTTGGACACTCACTGCTGACTGTTTTGTCTTACCTTAGAAGAAATTAAAAAAAAACAAACCAACAAACAACAAGGTTCACATTGCTAGATGATATAAAGCAATACATTTTGCAGTATTACTTGTCTATATTATCCCTCTTTTTCTTGCACAAAGATACACAGGAGCAGAAATAATTTTGCAGCCTTGTGGCTGGGCATACAAGGAGGAGCTGATCTTTAATAGCACTTCAGTGCCCATGAACCTTGTACCTGAGCTGCTGGATATAAAGACAGAGAAATGCAGACTTGGGGGTTAAACAGGGAACCCAAACTGTGCCCTGGAAAGAAGCAGGCATTTGGCTTTTGCCAAAACTCCTGGTACATAAAAAAAAACCTGTGTCACATCCTGACTTCAAGGCTTGGCATCTACTCAGCAGACAGCTGGGGCATTTTAAGACCCATCTCTCCAGGATTTGTTTGCTCCCTCTCTGCTGGAATTAGGGATCCCAGCAGCCGTGCTGGCACCAAGACAGCAGATGATGCACAGCAAAGGATGAAGCATGGGCACATGTTTCTACCAGCACTGCTCTGGGGGTGGAAATCTCCGGCAGAGCAAACAACCGGTGACTTCTCATACTCCCTCCCCCCTGTCTGATTCACTTGGCTTGTTTGCCAACCAATTACTCCCAGGCACTTTCACTGAAGCTGATATGCTGGGCTGTACCTGAGCTAACGATTGGGCTCACCACGTGAAAAATTTCTCATATTTTCCACCTATTGATGAAATCTCTCCGGATCACCACTGAAATTGCTCATGGCTGCTGCCCTGCTAGCATACCAATTTTTCTGCAGGCATCATCAGGCAAGAACCCAAATGAGAGGATCTGTACCTATTTATAGCAGAAAATAACATGGCTTGATATTTCTCCTTTTTCTCTCTCATTATACTCTGGGATCTACTGCCAGTCTGCTGAGCTCTGTAAAGCTATAATGCTGTAACTGAAGACAACAACTGACCTGTGGAGACCTTATTTGGGGATTTATGCTCTCACATTTGACCATCATTGTCTCAGTGGGGCACATCTTATCTCAGTGTACTCCTACACCTTGAGCCTGAATCGCCTGTTTCTGAGAGCGGTGAAAATCAGCGAGTTCCCTGGCATGAAGATGACACAACAGACAGAAGGACGTAGCCTGTAATGCAGCCAGCCTGCCTTTATACCATGATCCAGCTTCTCCTGGGTGAAGATGATGTTGGTTTCTCAATTTGTTCAGCCACTGAAGAGTTACTTTGCACTGATGCTGATGCCCAGCAGTTGGCGGAAGCCAGTGGGATGATGCCGTCATAGGGCTGGCCAGAGTTCAACATCGTGCTGTACAACTTGCCTCTTTCTAGACTAATTTATGTTGGCATCAGAAACCTGCCAGTGTAGAAAATCTGCTTTTCTTCCAGGAAGGCACTAAACTTTCATGAGAAAAAAACAAAACAAAAAAAAATTAATGGATTTATTTTCTCAGTAAGCATCTTATTAATGGTCTAGGACAACAGAGTGGTGCTGACAGTGAGCTTGGGAAATAAAAAAAATGTTCATGCTCAACACTAGTGTGAGTGGGGGTAAAATCCTAAAGAAGAAGAGGCTTTCTGTGGTCTTCCTGTGCATTAGTAGGGTGAGGTGGATCTCTGCCTCTCCCACAACTCTCTTTTCCTTGACTTGCTATAGCATGTGCCAGCAAGGTGCTGCCTTGTTTTCACCAGGTGTGGTGGAGGGGCACAACATACTATTCCCTTGGTGCAGATGAACCCACAGATAATAGTGGCAGTTTTCTTCTCACTTGAACTTCTGCTTCCAGGAAGGATGCTGGCAACAGGAGCTGAGCTGGGTGTGCAGGTGTTGGGGGTAAGATCCCCAGGAGGTGCACAGAAAAGCCTCAGGGCAGCCTGAAGTGCAGTGAAAGCTTTTACCCTGAGGATGTTTGGGATCAAATTAAATTTTGCCCCCTGGGTCAGCTTCAGAGGGCTGACCAGGGAGTCATCAGCAGCTGCTTTAGCAGAGAGCCAGGAAAGCTCAGATAGGGCAGCAGTGGGACAATGTGCCCATCAGGGATATTTTATTCTCTGCTGTATGATGGTTTAGTCTCAGAGACACCAACCTCCTCACCTACAGCAAGCATTGAAGTGGCTCTGGAGCCCAGATGACTTGAACCTGGCTTTTATATCCTTCACATTTCATTGTTTACATTCCTCAGAAGTGGGGCCATGATGGCAATTGAACATGGGCCCTTCAGAAAGCTGAAGATGTTCAGGACCTGCAGGTGTATAGGGGAAACCATTCACCAGAAAGTCTTGTTTTCCCCCAGTCCTTCTACCTTCTACAAAATCTTATTTTGCATTTTGCAGACACAATTTAAAACCTCATGTTGGCCACATTGTCCTTTATGTCTTCCTTTTTTCAAGTCGAGAGGTACCATCCTCCCTGGCTTGGGGCAGTCCCAGAACCCACAGCACCTCCTGAGTGTGGGTGACAGTGTTTGACCTGTGAGGATGCCACGGATACCCAGCTAGATCCTTCACCTTGCCAACTGACTCAAGACCTTCCCCTGATGGGGATGATTGTCACTGAGCTGTCCTGGGGGACTGAGGTGGCAGGCACACTTACCAGGACAGCCTCAGTGCTCTACTCTGCCTGGGGATCTTGATGCTGAATGGTGAAGAATAATCCCATTTGTGGTCCTGATATATATTTGAACATGATTCAGCTGTCAAGAGGTAGTAGCAGATCGCTGAGCAACAGAAAACTCTGGTCTCTGGCTCCACACAGTCTGAGAGTGGAGAGATTTTGTTGGCCAGCCTTCTACTTCTGCTCAGACTCCTGCAAAGCCATGGGAAGCAACCGAACCAAAAATTTGGCTCCAAACTAGTAATTTTTGCTTTGCATTGACATTTGGTGTGCAAAAACCTGACAAGATTTCTGGCTGTACAGTTGGTGAGTAGCTCTGTGAAGCCAACACTCAAGCAAGCTTGGAAGAGACACGGAAACACCTTCAACAAGTGCCAGCTCTTGGTGTGGAGTTTGCTGCATGTCTGCTCCCTAAAATGCTTATGCAGTTTTGTGATGTGGTTATGTTATCAGCAGCATCTATGGAGAAAGTGTTTGCCATAGTTGATGGTTGCCTTATCTGTGCCATTTTGTAATTCCTCTGGATGCACTTCAGTGAAATACATAATGTGTGAACATTTAAGTGGATACCCTTGTGTGTCCTTGCTTTGCACCAAGATGCTGCTTTCATAGCAAATGTCCTGATGGTTCCTCCTCACCTTGTCATGCAGTTCCAGCTGAAGCCCCACAGGGAGTGTAGCTACCTCTTATGGACTGCTGAAGGGCCACCAGTTCCCAGGCCCTGAAAGAACTTGGAATGAAGACAAGAGGGCATGGTCTCAAGTTGTGCCAGGGGAAGTTTAGGTTGGATATTAGAAAGAATTTCTTCATGGAGAGGGTGATCAGACATTGGAATGGGCTGCCCAGGGAAGCAGTGGATTCTCCGTCCCTGGAGATATTTAAAAAGAGCCTGGATGTGGCACTCAGTGCCATGGGCTGGGAACCGCAGCGGGAGTGGATCAAGGGTTGGACTTGATGATCTCTGAGGTCCCTTCCAACCCAGCCCATTCTATGATTCTATGATTCTATGATATGAAGCAACCACCCCTGCCGCGAATGGTTACAGCCAATGGCTGCAGCCAGTGGTGTTGGGTTGCTAGCACCAACTCTATTGATCTGGAATGCACTCTGACTGCTGCTATTCACTGATGCATCTACAGCTTTAGAGCAAATTTCCTTGCCTCAGGCAAGATGATGAGGGCTGGTGTTCCACTGACAGGTATCTGAGCTGGTCTCTGGGTTATATGCCTCCCTCAGGAGATTTCTATTTCCTTTATATCAGCCTCTGAGGTAGGACATGGGTAGCAGCCAAGCCAGCAGGTGCTGAGGGCAGAAGTTTGCTTCAGGTGCCAAAATTTTTGGTCCAGCTGCTCAGCTCTCCTAGGGCAGTGCTGCTGAGGCTAACAGACAGGGAATGGGAGAAAGTGTCCCTACACTCAAATGGGACAGCTGGTGCCTTGGGCTCCCCTCCTCTCCATGGGGAAGGCAAAAACTGTGCAAATGTGTGGGAGCTTCTAGATAGTCTGCAATGGTCTGAAGATATTTTCCAAACCATCCAGCAAGCTTGGTGCCCCCACTGCTTCCTCTCTGAGTGGTGCCCCGGCCCCTTCCTTTCCCCCTTCCTTTTCCTTCCTTCCTGTTACACCAGGGGAAGCCTTCTGCTTTAGGGAAGGGAAAAAGTCTTGGCTCCAGTGTGCTGATGGGTGTCAGCCTGAGGGACAAAGCTCCTTGCAGGAAGGACAAGCAGTACCTGCTTCACATCTCCTTGCACCAGTAAGGTAGGATGGAGAAGCTGCAGGGCAAAGATATAGACTGCCTTTTAGTGCTATTTAATATCGTTTGGGGCTCTCAAAGCTACTCTAAATTAGGATATTGAGAACCACTGGCTCCACATAATCTGAGAAATCACCAGCATTTCCAACTTAAAAGGAAATAATTCCAGGAGCCAGCCAGAGGCTTAGGTGCTTGCAGGAAGGTCAGGCAGGAGGAGAGAACTCAGAATGCAGATATTTTTGCACCAATGCTTACAGATAAGTGTATGGTTTTTTGTGGGTTGGTGGTTTTTTTGGGTGTTTTTTTGTTTGTTTTTGGGTTTTGGGGTGTTTTGTGGGTTGGTTTTTTTTGTTGTTGTTGTTTTTTTGTTTTTTGCAGCTGGTGCTTTCTGCGGCTCTCCAGGGCAGCTCCCTGCTCATGGGGATCAAGAACAATCGGGGTTTGGGTCTCCGCGGGGGCTCGGGTGGAACCGGGCCGGGCAGAACCGGCTACAACCCCCCTACCCCTACCCCTAACCCTACCCTTACCCCTCCCCGTCGGCGGGGTGTCCTCCAGCTCAGACTCAGGCAAGGTTTATCCCCTGCCCCCACATCCTGAGGTCTCAGATTTAAGCCCTTGCGATAAGGATCTGCCCTGAGGGAGCTGTGCAGGCACCGTCCCCCTCCCCCCGGCAGCTTTGGGGAGGGGAAGGTTTAACCCCTGGAGCCTCCCAGCGCTATGGGGAAAGGGGCAGCACAGATCCAGGCTCCTGCGGACCAGGAATTTTGGCCATCCGGGCAGGGAAGGGTTTGTTCTGCTACGGTCCTTTCCAAAGGGGAAAAGGAAGGAAAAAGACCGGGCTCGGCGAGGTTTATCGCAGCCCAAACCTCCGGTGAATAAAGCAGCTGGAAAAGCAGCTCTGAGGTGGTTGTCGGCTCTTCCCTCAGGGAGCAGCGATCTTGAGCCAGATCCCAGAGAGAGCTTTGTGCCTGTTGGGAACTGGCCCGCAGGAAGAAAGCCAAGTCCAAGCGTCTCACGGCAGCTGCTTTCCTCCCAGGAGGTTTCTGCCCTAAATAAACAGGGTGCCAGGAGAGAGCTGCAGGGAGAGGCGGCTCAGCCAGCACCTCCTGCAGAAAAACCGAGGGTGAGGGGCTAAGGGCGGTGCTGCTCCTGCCCCGCCTCCTGTGGGAAGGCGACAGTGTGGGAATTCAGAGGTCATTAATCCCCGGCCTTGATCCCTGGGGAAGAGAGCTGGGACGGGGATACCCCTGTGGAGAAGAGGACTTGGCTGTAAAAAAAAAAAAAAAAGCAAGATCCCAGATTCAGAGCCCCGTGTTCTCAAGTGTCTCCAGAACCAGAGAGGTGTTTTCACCACCACCGGCTGGTGAGGAAGACATAAAAAGGAAGGAAACAGCCCGGAGACCTCATAGAATCACAGAATGTGCTGGGTTGGAAGGGACCTCAGAGATCATCAAGTCCAACCCTTGATCCACTCCCGCTGCGGTTCCCAGCCCATGGCACTGAGTGCCACATCCAGGCTCTTTTTAAATATCTCCAGGGATGGAGAATCCACTACTTCCCTGGGCAGCCCATTCCAATGTCTGATCACCCTCTCCGTGAAGAAATTCTTTCTGATATCCAACCTAAACCTCCCCTGGCACAACTTAAGTCCATGCCCTCTTGTCTTGCTGATAGTTGCCTGGGAAAAGAGCCCAACCCCCCCCTGGCTCCAGCCTCCTTTCAGGGAGTTGTAGAGAGCGATGAGGTCTCCCCTGAGCCTCCTCTTCTCCAGACTGAACACCCCCAGCTCCCTCAGCCTCTCCTCACAGGACTTGTGCTGGATCCCTTCACCAGCCTGGTTGCCCTCCTTTGGACCTGCTCCAGGACCTCAATCTCCTTCCTGAACTGAGGGGCCCAGAACTGGACACAGGACTCGAGCTGTGGCCTCACCAGGGCTGAGTGAGCGCTGTAGCCCACAAGTGAGTCTTGGTGGGCTACATGACATCTGTGGAACAAAACCAACAAAGCTAGGGACAAGCTGCCCACTTTGCTTTCTGTGTTTCCTTGCATAGTTATTTAAGAAAATGTGGACAGTCCTTCCCTCTGACCTTACCTCTCCAGTCCCAGCCTCAAGGATCCCTGATCCCTGGCCTCAGGCTTTGGAAGGAAAAGCCTTTCCTGCCAGGGCTCCGGTGAGAAGTATAAAGGGAAAGTTCAGGCTTAAATCCTGATGATGATGCACAACAGGATCGGCTCCAAGTTTATCCAAGACAACTGATCTTTTTTTAAAACGTTGTCCAATAAAAACATTAGGAAACTTTTAGAAAGCAACCACCATCAACGAGCACTTTCCAAGTATTCAGATAAGAAAGTCCTTATTTAAATGCAAAATTGACACTAGAAAGCCAGTAAATGCCAGCTTCACACCTCAGCAATCTTTATCTGTCTCCTGTGTGTATAACACTGACTTAATGAAAAATTCATACATTATTTTCCTCATGATCCTGACTCATTCGGTGCCCAGGAAGCTGCATCCTTAGTTCTGACATTTTACAGACTTTGAATGATTGATTAAAGCATTTAAAAAACATGCTTCAAACACAAGGGCGGTGGTTGTTGTTAAATGTAATTATTGCTGTTTACATGTAATTATTTTTACATTATGACTAATTATAAATGGATATTATTAATGGAAGAACAAAATTTGTTTACTGAGGTTTGAATTCTGCAGTCATCACAATAAACACACCAGGTAATGAGTTTGGCAATAAAATGACAGCCTTAGGCATAGACCAGATTTAGCACCACCCTCTTTGTATCACACTTCCTTCCTCCCACAGACTCAGCCCACTCAAAACCTGTATAATTTCTTCCTATAAAAGGATGTGCCTGTTTCTGCTCAGTTTTCTTAAAGTCTTTATTTCCTAAATATTATCCTCAGTGGGAATATTCCTAAACATTGCAGGCCCATTTTATCCCTCTTACTGGGATGGGTGGGAATGGAAGAGGTGAGAAAGTTGAGGTTTGATTTAGAGTGAAGGGGAGGACAGATCTGTGAACAGGAGAGCAGAAAGAAGGGTGATGATAAACCAGAGCCTCTGGGTGAACTGATGGTGTGAAAAGAAAGAGCAGGATGGTCCCTGGGCAAACATGATCCGGGAAGAAAAGATACTACTCTTGCCCCAGTTTCTCATTTTAAGGAGATAAAGGAGTGAGAGAGGAAGAATATTCTTTTTCTTGACTATTTAAGCTCCCTGAATCCCTAATGAACTCTATCTCCACACTCAATACTCAGCTTTCAAAAAAACTGATTAGCCAACAAAGGAATGATTGTGTGTAGGTGAAAAAAAAGAATGAGTGGCAAATATATTTTTTTGCAAAAAAATCTCATAATTTGGTTTATCTCATAATTTGGGTATCTCTGCTTCAAATTACACTCACGTTTTAAAAATCAAGATTTCCAAATCTGTCTTAGAATCATAGAATGGGCTGGGTTGGAAGGGACCTCTGAGATCATCAAGTCTTCCATAGCTGAGATCTGCTTCTCTCAGATAGCGGATGGGGATTCTACTGAAACACCAAAACAATACTGGCTTGGCTTTTGTGGTTGTTTTGTTGATTTTTTTGTCTTGTTTTTTAGCCATGTCACACTGTTGGCTTATTTCTGTGATATTCACAGAACCCATCACTTTTCATTTTAAAACTGCTCCTGTTAGAATGTCTTTTTTTCTCTGAGAAATCAAGATCAATGACCTACTCCCCCTGCATGTGTTACCTTTTGTTTGCCCCAAGCCCCACCATCTCTGATTGCCTTTGCATTACTTGTCTGTTCTTCCCTGTGTTTGCAAAATCATTGCATTTAATGTCAAATGGTAAATGTCATTCGTGTAACATTTCCCATGCTCAACCTGTTAAGGAAAATGTCTTGCAGCTGGGAGCTGGGCATCACATCCCTTATAGTAGCAGGAATTCTAAAGAAGGAGGTAAACCTTGGCTGTCTCTGGATCTGCTGCTCATGAACTCCAAAAAGACAGGACTTTAACACACTCCTGCTCTGTTAGCTGACACCCTAAGACTTCCAAAATTTGTCTGGGAGATTCCACAAGCCTAAAGATTTAGCTTATGCATCACTTAATATGTTTGTAAGTGTTGTATATGTAATCCTCACAAATCTTCTTGATAAAGATTTTTTGAGCTTCTCAGTGATCTGGGAACCAGCCACTCAGTATCAAACCCAAGGACAGCTCAATTTTGTAAAAGTGGACATCTAAGCCTAAGTAGGTACCTCCCTTTTTTACATCCCTCATGGAGTCCTACTCTGTATTGTCACAACTTCTGAAGAACATAACCAGGTCTGAGGAATGCCGATTGCTGCTGCAACTGAGCACCTTTGGAAGCCAAAATCTCCATCACAGAAAATGTTAGCCCATGGCTACAATACATTTTCTCATCACCTTTTGTTTACATTTTTTATCAGTTTCCATTTCAGGTGATCTGCCTGTACTCAAGGCAACCCAGAATCGTTTTTCATGACCATGCTTCTCTTTCTTCACGGATACAGCTACTACATTCCTGGTCACAATTAGGGCAACCAGGCTGGTGAAGGGACTCGAGCACAGGCCCTATGAAGAGAGGCTGAGGGAGCTGGGGGTGTTCAGCCTGGAGAAGAGGAGGCTCAGGGGAGACCTCATTGCTCTCTACAACTCCCTGAAAGGAGGCTGGAGCCAGGGGGGGGTTGGGCTCTTTTCCCAGGCAACTATCAGCAAGACAAGAGGCCATGGTCTCAAGTTGTGCCAGGGGAGGTTTAGGTTGGATATTAGAAAGAATTTCTTCCCGGAGAGGGTGATCAGACATTGGAATGGGCTGCCCAGGGAAGTAGTGGATTCTCCGTCCCTGGAGATATTTAAAAAGAGCCTGGATGTGGCACTCAGTGCCATGGGCTGGGAACCGCAGCGGGAGTGGATCAAGGGTTGGACTTGATGATCTCTGAGGTCCCTTCCAACCCAGCCCATTCTATGATTCTATGAATTCCCACTGAGTTCACACAGCTTGATCTCTCTGTCTGTGCCTACAGCTCAGGGGCTTCATTTACCTCATTATTTTCTTCAGTATTGATTTCATTATTGGATGGAACACAGATTCACCGGGTGGGGCAGCCTCCCAAATCACTTTTTGTCTAAGCCTTGCAGGCGTCTTGAATTTAGAGACCTGATTAAACACCTCCCCAGGCCGAAGCCCCCCGTGCAGCCTTCAGCTCACCCGTAACCTCGGGTAGCTTCCCGCTGACCCGGTGAGAGGCACGACCGCGGTCCGGTGGCTGTTCAGCACCCCCGGGAATCCCGCCGGGTACGGAGGGTTTGTGTAAACAGCGTTGAGAAAGCACGGAAACGTTTATCAACCGCATGGAACGGCGGGTGTGTGACGGCAGCTCCGATCCCCACCCGCCCGTCGCGTCCCGGTGCAGATGAACGGCGCGGGAGGCCCGGCCGCTGCACCGGGGCCGCGCAGCTCCCCGTCCGAAGGCGGCTCACGGGGGAAGGGGGGAGCCCGGCACCGCCCGCTCCCGCCTGCACCGGGACAGGAACCGGCGGGGACCGCGCGGCCGAGCTGCCGGCAGCAGCGGAGCGGAGCGGGTGGGGTCGGGTCGGGTCCGTCCCGGTGTGTGTCGGTTCCGTCCCGACACACCGACAGACAGCGGTGGGGGGGGGGGTGGGGGGTGGGGTGGCTGCCGCTCTCCCGCCAACGGCGAACACGCGCGGGAGCGCCCGTCCCACGCGCGCGCGGCGTGTTTCCCTCGCGCCGGGGCGGGGGAGGGGCAGGAAGGGCGTGGCTCGGCGGAGGGGAGCGGAGCGGAACTGCGTCGGCGGGCGGCCCCGGCCAATCGGTAGCGAGCCGCTGGCGGGCGTCGCGAGGCAGCTTTTACCGCCGCCGCCGGTTGCGTTTCCCCCTCCCTCCCCCCCTTCCCCTTCTCCCCCCCTTCTCCCTCTCCCTCCTTTCCCCCGCCTCCCGGACAGCTGCTCCCGGTATCCGCCTCTGCCGGGGCGGCCCCGCCGCGGGGTAAGGCGGCGGAAGGGAGGCAGGAGAAACGGGAGCGGCCCACGTGATGGGCTGCTGCAGCCAATGAAGACGGCAGGAGGTTGCGCGTGGCAGGCGAAGGCCGCGGGAGCCGCGAGCGGGGCGCGTGGGCCGGGGCGTTGCTCGGCGCCCCGCACCGCCTGGAGCCGGCGTCGGGAGGCGGGGAGGCAGGTAGGAGGCAGGCAGGCGGGAGGGAGGGAGGCGGAGGAGGCCGGCAGCCAAGGGGCCCTTCCCCCGGTGCTGGTTCTGCCACCGTCCCCCTACCACCCCCCCCCCCCCCCCCCCACGCCTGGGTTTTGAAGTTTTATTCGAGGCGGTGGCGTGAGGTGTGCGCGTCACGTGAAGGCGGCGGCCCAATCACACGTGCGCGCTCCCTCGGTTTTAACCGGGAGGGACGCGTTTGAGGCGAGGGGGTCGCGGAGACCAGCGGGCGGCCGTGGCGGGGAGCTGCGGGAGGGCCGCTCTCTCTCTCTTTGCCCGCGCCGCTTCGTCCAGGGGGGGATGGGCAGCGCCTGGCGGTCACCTGACGCGGGGGAGGGAGTTAAAGGGACGAGCGACCCTGGGGCTGCGCATCCGGGCTTCGGTCGGGAAGCGTCGGGTCAGACCCGGCCCAGCCCGGCGCCGGGCAGCTGTCGCCTGACAGAACCATCGCGGTCCCGGGGACCGTCCTCCCGGCGGAGGCGTGGCCGAAGCCACCCGTGAGACGGGGTTGGACTGCCCGAGCCTCGCCCCGCCTCAGCGGGAAAGCCTTTTATAGGGACCTGTCCCTCTGCTGGGCTTATGCGCCTGTTATACGCGCTGGGTTTATGCTCGCTCGGCGCCACGGGAGGGCGGCTCAGGGGTTGGAGTGGGTAGGAAGGAGGAGGCGGTGGCGGCGGCCGCCGGGCCCCTCAGGCAGGCGCGCTCCCGGCGGGGCGTAACGGTTGGGGCGCGTGAGGCTCGGCACGTCGCGTGAGGCGGCCGTTGGGGGCGGTGCCGCCCGGCCCGGTCCATGTCCCTGTGCTGCCCTCCTCTTTCCCGGCCCGCTCCATGCCCCTGCCCGGCTCTCCCCTTGCTATTTCCCTTCACCGGCCCTGCCGGTGCCGCTGCCTTCCCGTCTCATCTCTCTCTCTGCGCGGCCGCCGTTATTCTGGTATCTTCCGGTTGAGGCCGAGAGCTGAGGATCAGCCAGCGTGGCGCGGGAGGAGGCTTCGTGTGGCAAACCTGAGCCCTCAGCGGTCGGGGTTGTCGTTGCCGGTTTAGCCGAGGGGAGACGGATAAATACAGAGTGGTTCTCTCCTGGAAGGGTGCCGGTGTTGGGGTCAGGAGTTGTTGGCCGTAGGTACCACGCTTACCGACGTGAGCGCTTTAAAAGGAGCTTAAAAATGGTAGATATGAGGCCTAGCAGTTGCTTCACCAGCTTGGTTAGATGAGTGGTTCCCAGTAACGTGGTTTGAGTTTCTTTCCTAGCTTAACGATGTCAAAGCTTGCACAGTCACATAGCTTTACTCCTAACACATAGTGCCTGAACGCATTGGCCATCTTTAATTACATTTAATGGAGTGGGCGAAAATCCTTGAAGATTTGAAGTTGCTACAGACTTTGAAAACCGAAGGTTATGTAAAGAAGAGCACTGTTGAAAGCAAACTTTCAACAAGACAAGAGGACATGGTTTTAAGTTGTGCCAGGGGAAGTTTAGGTTGAATATTAGAAAGAATTTCTTCACGGAGAGGGTGGTCAGGCATTGGAATGGACTTTCCAGTGAAGTAGTGGATTCTCCGTCCCTGGAGATACTTAAAAAGAGACTGGATGTGGCACTCAGTGCCATAGTCTAGTAACTGCAGCAGTGGGTCAAGGGTTGGACATGATGATCTCTGAGGTCCCTTCCAACCCAGACAATTCTATGATTCTATGATTCTAAGAGGACAGGCTGATGAATTAGTCTTGCAGCCTCAAGGTGTTTTGTCTGATGCAGCCGCTTGCTCTGCATCTGCAGCTCCCCTTCAGTGCCTTCAGACACAGTTCTTTGTGAGTCGGTATTGAGAACTGGAATGGGGCATTGATTCTGCTTGAAAAATGTTGCCGTGGGTGAGCGTTTGCTTGTTAATGTGAGGAAAAAAAAAAAAAAAAAGCATAATTCTTAGGACTGGTAGAGATGGACAGCATTCATGCAGTTACATATTTCTTCTGTCAGCAGCTATTAACCTCACCCACTGTTTGCTCAGTGTCGGTGCAGATGCTGTTGTGCTTCCCATGGGAGACAAACGCAGCTGGAAGAAACCAGTATTAGTTCCCCTTGTGAATAAACTTGTTAGCTCACCTACCAGAAAAAAATACTATCAAAATTCCTTGAGCTTATGCCACTGCTTAATCTACTAGATCAGCTGGATAACTTCTAAAGTATGTTGTTATGTAGGTTGACTTCTTAAAACCTGATTTCTTAAGGAAAGTCCAAGACATTATTTTTGCAAACCCAATAGATCTCTGTCTAGAGGAGTGAGAGCTCTTATCTAAGGAGAGGCTGTTGTCCTTTTGCTGTTACACAGACAGCAGAAGATGACTAAAAAATTCAGCCATGGTATGCATATAGGAAACAGTGCCATTAATTGTAACACCAATGGAGCCTACTTGATGTTTTCCCATAATTAATGATGTGGTGTATGTTTTGGTGGGGTTTTTGTGTGGTTGTTTTTGTTTGGGTTTTTTTTTTTTTTGGGGGGGGTGTTGTTTTATTTGTTTGTTTTTTTTTATCAGGTGGCTTTAGAACAAAAAATTGAATGATGGTGGTGAAATTGCTCTTCACAGAAAGATGGACTGTGTTTTCATGATTGGGTTCTGGTTGCTTTTAGTACAGATGATAAATTCTTAATATATTTTTTCTGAACTGGGTAAAGAAGAAGGCAGGAGGAATGATATGGTTGAGAAGAACGATGAAGGCTTGTTAATAAGAACAAAGCAACCAGAAGGAAGTTTTTTGGTGGGTGTGGTTTTAATTTTTTTTTTAATTAAGCCCCAAGCCAGCTTTTGCAGTGCAATGCTTTCTAATATGTTGTGGTCTGTCTGACCACAGATTAAGTCAATAACAAAGATAGATATAAACCTGGCACCATCAACAACATTCTGGTATTTTAATTGGAAATACTCCTTTTTACATAAGCTTAAAAGGGGAATGGAAGTTTTCTTGCAGTTCTAACTTGATGAGCCATTGGTGACTGTAGCAGTAAGATAGCTGAACGAGTACCATGGTGCTCAGCTGTGGTGAAGGCTTATCTACTTGCCTCACTAGATTTCCTTAATTTTTTTTCCTTTTTTTTTTTCCCCCCCCCATGTGATCTGGATAAAAATTCCCACTCGAAGATTCATGTGTGTGATAAATGCTCCTCATGATGGCCATAAAGGGAATGAAATTAATCAAAATCGTATTATTCCTGCTGATTATTACTTCTTTCTGTCAGTGTTGCTGTGCCAAAAAGCATTATACATTGCTTGATTATTTTATTTTGTAATTTTTAGTAGTTGAAATAGTATATTGAAAAAAATACAGCAATAATTGGAAATATGAATAGTGGTCATATGAGCAACTTTCTGATAAAATATGGAAGTAATTTAAAATAGATTAAATGTTAGAATAACAACATTGTATACAGAAAAAACACAACAATTATTTGTGGTGAACACTTGTTTTTTTCCTTTGCCCTCTAATTGTTGGCTTGTAAGTCATATAAATGGATTATATATGTGTCTATTTTGCAGTCTTCAATGCTTGGTAAGTTCACTTAACTCTTGAGAGATGGAGAATGCTGTTAAATAAAGCACCATTATTATGTGGGAGTGAAAGTTCAGATTTCTGTGGCAAAATATTAGTGTTGGAGAGGTGAAGCAGGTATTTAATTTCCCTCTTTCCCCCTCCCCCCCGCCCTCCCAGGTGTTTTTTCTGTTCCTGCTACTTTTGTAAGGGTGTAGCTGACAGTTGGTGAAGAACTTCCTGAACTACCACCTCTTACCCTGCAGTTGAATAGGTCCTGAGTGTTAAAGAGAATTTGGTTTTAGTGCTCTGGGGTGAAATCTGATGTCACACAAGCTGTGTCATACTGTGGGGGTAGTGCATTCTGTGTGGAGCATGCATGTTAGCATGTTTACCTCACCAAGAAAGCCTAAATCTGGAGAACCTGATTTCTTGCACTTTTTTTTCTGTTGTTGTTTCTTCATGCAACAGTCAGTTCTTGCAATACATATTTTTAAGCCCACACATTTTACCTAGATTCTGCTAAAGGAAGAACTTAAATTACTTCCCTCATAAATAAAATTATGTAAACTTGTTGTTTTTAAAGTAAGTTTGGACAAAGATACTGTTGCCTAAGCAGAGGGGTCAGGAGCTGTCATACATGCTGCAAGTAACTGGAGATGTAGAGCAAACATTTGACTCTGGGAAGCCAGAGTAGAAGTAGCAGGAGGCCAGTGGGGCCTGTTGTGGTATAGCAGATGGGACCAGATATCTTTCTATAGGCAGTTTAATGCAACACAGAGTTTCAGGATTAACAAACTTTCTTGTGGGGTGCTACTGTGTTAATCATTCTCCCAAGTGGCAAAACATTGGCTAAAAGCATGGCTTTGTATTTTAACCCTCCTAGTGTGCACATTGCACAACACTGCTGATTGTAACATTGCTAGATTTCAACGTCTTAATTTTTTTTCTTTTTTTGAATGGCCAACATTTGGGACTTTTATGATTGTCAGAGCTGCCTGGTCATAGTTAGTAATAAACTTGTAGACTAGGCTCTGCTGACAAACTGCCACTGTGGGTGTATGACATTGGTACAGCTGGTTTTGATAGCTGTTGTTTTCAGCTGGTGAATCTAGTTTCAGCTAGTGCTTGTTTTAGCTGGTGAATTTGAGAGCTGAAAGACTCCTTTATGCTCCAATAAGGCTCCAGTAGTAGGGCCTTTCAAAGGATACTGTATGATAGTATCACGTTGTGTCTCTACGTGTGTAGTAGAGATCTTTGAACTGAACAGGGAATTGCTAACAAAAAATGCTACCAGCACCTCTTTTATGTTTTTCATAGGTTGGCAGCTGTTCTGTTCTGCTTAACTGTGTCTGTAGTGTTGCTCTCCCACATACAGATCTTTAGCAAAGCCTGGGCCTTGTGACCCTCCAGCTCGTGATCTGTTACTGAATCTCATCTCTGGAGGCAGTTTAGGAGTGACTGAAGGACACAGTTTTTTGCTAAACTTCCAACTAGCAATCTCTAGACTGCTGGGTCATGATAGTAACTTGCAGTGTGTAGGTTTGAAATGGGGTTTTACATTTGCAGGCATTACTGAAAGAAGGAATGTGATTTACTGGGTACTGAAGTACCAGTTTGTAAAGACTGTAGTTCATACTTTCAGAGTGCTGCAAAGCAGGCAATATGACTGAAAAGCACTTTGGGGGAGAGAGTACTTCTTGGTAGTGAATATCTACATTTCAAATATGACCATGACATTACTGGTATTGTATAAGGTAACTCCCTGTGACCATGGAGGTCAGTATTCAGTTGGTGCAGACCAGTTCATGCTGCCAATTGTTTAGCAGAAGCAGGGGCTTAAAACTGGTGTTTGTACTGATGTAAATGGGATGTAGGTCTTTACTGCAGTATTTCTCTTTCTTACCAGCTCTAAGCTGCTCAGAATTGCGTTACTTAAGCTGGTGAGAGTCTGTGGTACTGCTGTGACTTCTACTGGTGAGTCTGTTCCCTTGTTAAACTAGAGGTTCCACTTTTGCAGAAGGCAAGGATATCTTCCTGCATTAGTTAAAATGGTATAAAATTTTCTGGCAATGTCAACAGCCTCTGGTGTTTGTTCTTTCACTGTAACTGGAACGCATGGCTTGTGGGCCATGAGCACTGTTATTCTGTTTTGTGCAGCTGCTCTTAGTCATACAAATTACCTTGCTGAAGAAAAAGACTTTTTTCTGTATCATCAATGATCAGAAACATAGTGCTTAATAATAAAAATGTCAGTATGTCCTGTGACTCTAAAACTTGAGAACTACTAAACCTAATACGTGATTGATGTAGTTATAAAATGACTGACCAGTCTTTGACAATGTGGCTTAGTTTTTTAGCTAGTGTCATTAGTAATGATGGAATTTGTTAAGAGTAAAATATTTTGCTGGATCTAACTAAGGTGGCTGCAGTTTTGTGCCCCCAGGTATAACCAGTAGTAAGGCTGAAAATGTATTCCCCATCAGCACAAGCACGTGAAGCACATGCATACATGACCCCACAGATCAGGTAGATGGGGATACTCACAGGAGCACAGGCAGCAGCCTTATCCTGCTCCCCTCCCTATCTAAGCAGGATGGAGGTCTGCTAGTGAGAGTATGTGTATATGTAATTTTATATGTACATGCCTACATATGTAGATTCCCTCCAGCAGCTGGGCTTAGACACCCAGTCTGCCCACCAGATGGTTTTTGGATCCCAGTCCTTACCAGTTGCTGGCTTCTGAACACTTAAGGCCCTAAGGCCAAAGCCCCAGATGCTGGTACATGCTGCCCCTCTCAGCTGGCAGGGACTACCCTGGTTCCTTATGGCCAACACCCTTCTGCCCCACATGACCTTGTCCTTTAGAGAGACACAGATGTGTGTGCACACACGGAGCTGCTGCCAACCCCCTGGCCCCCCAGTTCCTTTGTCAAGCTGTACACACAACCACCTCCCACTACCCAGTGTTTATAGTGAAACTGGAATGCTTTCTTGATTCTTTTCTTCCCTTTACTTCCCATTTGCTGTGTGAAAGTGCTTGGTGTCAGCTCTGGCTTTTTCTTGTTCAAAGGTATTTTAGAAACTACAAAGAGAGAATGATAATTCAAAGCCGTTTTAAAGAATGGCTGAACCCTAACCCTTAACAAAAAGAATATAATTGCTGTGATTTTTCATCTCTCTTTCCTTCTAATTTCTCTGAACCCTTTTTTTCCTCTCCACATCTGCTGTTGCTAGCATTGGAAGTCTTCCCTTCCCATTGTGCCAGCCTGCTCTAATATATGGATGTTGTGGTTTAAGTCCACCCAGCAACCAGGCATCACACAGCCACTTGGTTGCTGCTGCCAGAGTGAGAGGAGGGGGAGAATCAGAAGGCTAAAAGTTGAGAACTCGTGGGTTAAGATAAAGACAGTTTAATAGGTAAAGCAAAAACTGTGTACAAGCAAAACAAAAGAAGGAATTCATGCAGTGCTTCCCATCAGCAGGCAGGTGTTCAGTCATCTCCAGGACAGCAGGCTGCATCATGCATAATGGTTACTTGGGAAAACAAACACCAGCACTCCCAACTTCCTCCCCTTTCTTCTTCCCCCAGCTTTACATGCCGAGCATGACATCATATGGTGTGGAATATCTCTTTGATCAGTTGGGGTCAGCTTTGCCAACTGTGTCCCCTCCCTGCTGCTTGTGCACCCCCAGCCTGCTCACTGGTGGGGTGAGGTGAGAAGCAGAAAAGGTCTTGGTTGTGTGAGCACTGCTCAGCAATAGTGAAAGCATCTCTGCATTATCAACACCATTTCCAACACAAATCCAGAATCCGTGTCAGCTACTGTGAAAAAAATCAATACTATCACAGCCCAAAACCATCACAATGGTTTGCCATACCTCTCTTTTATAAATAGCTAGAAGTTTCAAAATCACAGTAAGATAGTACTTAAGAACTTGCAGAATTTTGTATTGAAGCAATTTCTCTGTACACTGCGTGCATTTAATCCTCATTTTTCTCAGCCTAAGTTCATTTTTCTAGTTGAAGGGGAAGAATTATTTCCTGGTTTTCTCTTACAGACCTGCCCATGTTACTGTTTGGATGCACATTTTTCAAGTGTCTTAAAAATGTGTTTTCTTTAGTTACATGCTTCTGAGACGATCACCCACAGCACAAGCTTCTGTTGCCAAGAAACCTTCAAAAAGCTGCTGGCCTTTTTAATATTTCTGGTTTTGCCCATCTTCTCCATCCTCAGAACAAATGCACAGTTCTGTTAGCTGTATCCAGAAGCAGCTCTGGTCAAGTTACAGTCTAGCAGGCAGTGCAAAACTGTGGCCTCCTGGTGTTTGGATCTGGGTGTCAACCTTACAGCTCTGATGCTTTGACTTTCTCCTTTTGTACTGGATGTGGTTGTGTGAAATAATAATCCTTAATGTCTAAATAACGGTGAGGCGACCTTCACAGAGGTGTTTACCTGCAGCTATGCTGCATTTGGAGTAATTTTCCTTAATGGGAATTCCGTTCCAGGGAGCTTATTCTCAGAAGCGCCTGTTTGACAGGAGGCAGTTTCACTGAGGGATGTGAAGGAAGGGCTGGCAGTCAGGGGGGAGGTGGCAGACGCCTCGGTTGGGTGCTAAGGGTGGGAAGACTGGGTGAAGGTTATGTCCAGGCTGTGCTAAGCCAGGCCTTGCGTGCCGAGTTACCGTGTGGCAGGGTGTGACAGCCCCGTTAGCTCTCCTGAAGTCACGGGGCACCTCCGCACCTTCGGTCTCGTAAGGGCAAATTCTGACGTGAGCTGTGCCAGGAAGCTGAACATGAGCCAGCAGTGTGCCCAGGTGGCCAAGAAGGCCAATGGCATCCTGGCCTGGATCAGGAACAGCGTGGCCAGCAGGTCCAGGGAAGGGATTCTGCCCCTGTACTCAGCCCTGGTGAGGCCACAGCTCGAGTCCTGTGTCCAGTTCTGGGCCCCTCAGTTCAGGAAGGAGATTGAGGTCCTGGAGCAGGTCCAAAGGAGGGCAACCAGGCTGGGGAAGGGATCCAGCACAAGTCCTGTGAGGAGAGGCTGAGGGAGCTGGGGGTGTTCAGCCTGGAGAAGAGGAGGCTCAGGGAGACCTCATCGCTCTCTACAACTCCCTGAAAGGAGGCTGGAGCCAGGGGGGGTTGGGCTCTTTTCCCAGGAAACTATCAGCAAGACAAGAGGGCATGGACTTAAGTTGTGCCAGGGGAGGTTTAGGTTGGATATTAGAAAGAATTTCTTCACGGAGAGGGTGATCAGCCATTGGAATGGGCTGCCCAGGGAAGTAGTGGATTCTCCATCCCTGGAGATATTTAAAAAGAGCCTGGATGTGGCACTCAGTGCCATGGGCTGGGAACCGCAGCGGGAGTGGATCAAGGGTTGGACTTGATGATCTCTGAGGTCCCTTCCAACCCAGCCCATTCTATGATTCTATGAGTGAAAACCCTGGGGAAGAGGAATGGCGGCTGACCCTGATGGGTGATCCCGGCTTTAGCGCTGCCTTCTCGACTGCCGTTGTACCGCGGGGATGCGGGAGGTGCGTGTACCCGCGTTCGTGCCTCGGCCTCAGCTCTCCCGGTGAGGAGAGCGGCCCCAGGGGGTAGCGGGGCGGTGCCGCTCCGGCCTGCCTGCCGCGGAGCGTCCTTACCGCCCGCTGAGGGGCTCTGCCAGGCCCGGGTCGGGGCGATGGCCGCCTCTGCCCGGCCCGGATGCCGCCGGGCGCGCATCCCGTCGGCGCCGCCCCCCGGCCGTCGAGTGCCAGCGCGGGAGGTGTCCCGGAGCCGTGGCCTGAGGCGGGGCCGGGCCTCTCAGCCGGGGGAAGCGGTGCGGCCGAGCTCGGGGGGAGTGGAGAGGGCGGGGCCGGGGCCGCGGCGACGGCGCTGCCGGTAGGAGCCCCGCGGGGCTCGGTTCCAGAAGCTTCCCGGCGCGGGGCGCGGCGGATCCCGGCACCGAGCCCTGTGCTGAGCGCGGGCACGTGACGGGCAGGCGGGAGGGAGGGAGGGGGGGGGCCGCCCGGTGGCGGCGCGGCTGCGCGCGCTGCGGCGCGGTGACGTCACCCGGGTGCGCACGCACGTTGTCCCCAGCTGGCGGACACACGGTCCGCGTGAGGAGAAAGGAAGTGTCCCCCTCGCCTCGCCGCACGGTAACTACCGGAGAGCGGGGTCCCGGCGGCTCCCGGCCCCGGCCGTGCCGCTCCCGAACCCCGCGTGCCTCCCCGCGCGCCTCCCGCCCCAACTGCGAAAATTAACACCAGGCACAGCCACGAGGCGACGGGGCCCGGGCCCGCGCGCCGCTCCCCGGAGGCGACGCGAGGCGCCGCTTCGGGGCCTCCCCGCCGCCCCTGCGGCCAGGGCGGGGCCGCCTCGGCAGCGCCTTTGTCGGCGGGCAGGGCCGGGTCGGGTCCCAGCGAAGAGCGGCGCGGCTTCCCCTGCGCCTCGGTCCCGCCGCCCTCCGTGCCCGCCAGCTCCCGCCGCTCCCGGAAAGGCCCGGACAGCTCCCGGCGGTGCCTGCCTGCCCTCATCCCGAGGCTTCCGGCGGAGTTTGGGAGGGGCACGGTAAAAGCGACAAGTGCGCCGCTCGGCCCGTTGGCCGTGACGGCACCTGCCCCGGGCGGGGCGCTCGCCTCCCGCTGTACCGGGCTCCGCCGCCCGGCCCGGGGCCGTCTTCCCGAGCGGACGAGCGAACGGCACCGCCGCCGCGGTGTTGAACGGCAGCGCCGCGCGTTCAGCGCTCGCTGCCATTGGGCCCGGCGCGGGGTTCCCGTCGGCAACGCGGCGGCGGCGCCCGGGCTGTGCGGCGGAGCTCCCCTCATTTTCCCTCCGTTTTCCTACGCGAGCAGCGGGATACCGGCACCGGGTGGCTGTGCCTGACGGCGCTTGCCCTCCGGTGCGAGAAACCCGTCCGGAGAGCCGTGCTTCTGAGCGCTGTGTAGGGAAATGGTGATCTTGCTTGCAGGTGGGGGGTGGGTTGGATGCCGTGGGGTTTGTTTTATTGCTTGGAACCTTACATTCTCACATCTGATTATTTTCATGCTTTTAACGCAGTTTAAGAGTATTTTGGGGCGTTGTTGTCTAGGTAGATGATTCTCAAATGTAAGCTTTGCATATGGGTAGAGAAGCAAAGTTTCTGCAGCTGATTGGAACTTAAAACTTCCCCAAACACACACTTTTCCCTTGAAATACTGCAGGAGAAACTCCGTGATACAACAGGCTAGTGTGCAAGACAATAAAACATGTGAAATTATTCTTGTAACAGACCGTGTTAGTACTGAAATAAAACGTGGCTCTTGGCTACTGTAATTGCAGGTAACCACACACCTCTTTGACTTGATACTGTGAGCAGAGCTTGTGGGAGAAAGAACTGTAGCAGTGTGGTGTAAGAACCTCAGTGTTGGAGAGCAGAAACTGTAACTCAGTAGCTCTTTGTTTGCACAGAATTTTTTCTGAATGCATGGTTGAATGCTTTATTGAATTTGGTATTGGCATATTTACCTCAGCACTTGAAGTTACAGGCTTTCTGCAGGTCTTCAGTTAGCTTTGAAATCAGTTTGACAGTTTGTTTCCTTCATGACCTAATGCAATTTTGGTGCATGTTGCACAGTATTATGTGAATTCACTTTAATGGTTGTATACCTGTAAAGGTGCTTTATATAGAGAGGCTAAATTGGTGAAAAATCATATGCAGTTATGGATGTGATGCCTTTCTCTCCACTCCATGTATCTAATTTTTAAGAATATTTATATTTCTATTGTGCTTACATAGATGAACATCAAAATAGTTTCTTATATCTTTTTAACTTGCTGGGAATTAATGTATGTTCTACTGAAAAGCAGGGCAGTACCCTTAAAATAAAAATGATGAAGCTAGTTTTGAACAGCTAATTCATGTGGTGTTCCAGACTCTGTGAAGTAGTCCTGGGTGGCTGTGAGTTTGTGGGAAAGTGTTTTCTCCTCAAAGTGAAAATGAAAACCAGATCATGCATGATTCTCGGGTCTTGGGACATGTGCAGAACAGTCTTGGATTTTTTCTTCCCATTTAACTTTGAGCTTTGAGGTCATTTCCCACATGCATGTGGCAGTTGGTTGGCACAGAGGCTTGTTTCCTCCTACAGTATCCCAGTCCTAACAAAATAAATGTGTCATATTGAGACAGTTCACTTAAAACTCAGAGATTTGGAGTTAATTTGCTGTAAAGGAGGTATGCTTGTTTTCAAGCAGCTAACTCCTAGTGATGGTGATTCACTCTTATTTCTATAACTACATATGTGGTACAAGAATAATTTTTTGGCAGTGTTGTATTCCATATGTAATAAGGATTATTAAAATACAAACATCTGAGTGTGGGAATGGCATTCATGTGAGTTACCAGAAGCACCTACTTTAGATCTTCACATTGAGACACGGACAGGCTGTTTATCATCTTCTGTTAGAGAGCTGACATAATAGTTAACCTGTGAGGTAGATGGACAAAAGTAGACTTGAGTATACACAGGGGATAGTAATTTTTAAAGTTTTCTATACACTGATTAGGCTAGTTATAACAATACAAATGTTTTCATATTTTATTTAAATAGTTTCCATAATTTTGAACACAGAAGTAGCTAAGGTTGGCTTTATCCATTTTATCTCAGCTGCATGGTCTTTTGGGGCGTTAGTTTGTCTATTTTCCCCCAAAGCTTATCCATTATAACTGTTTTTTTCTCCTCTTCTGCTTGTCTCTTTGCCTTGGATAGATTTTTAGAAGTTGCCAAGAAACTGGGCTTGGGGCAGGGGGAAATAAAAAAATCACAACCTCCAAAACCTGGTCTTTTTCAATAAAGAAATTTGGAAGACATGTTTTTAACTTTTTTTTTTTTTTCCTTTCTTTCCCACTTATCATTTTTGAGAAATTTTGGACCTCTGGGAACTCTTTCTGGCAACAGCAAAGGAGTTATGCCTTTGTGTCAGAGATGTGCCTTTTGCTCTTCTGAAAACTTCTGCAGGTTTTGCTAAGTGCTGTTCATTCAGCAAGTGATCTGAAGAGTTGAGGCAATATCAGAACAAAGAGCACTTTTGAAAATACTGAGCAAAGCAATGAGGAGTCCTGTTACAGCAAAGCATTACATGAAAATGTGGTGTAAAGGTGTCTTTCCCCCATGTCTGTGAGACCTAAATTATAGACAAAAGGATTTGACACCTCCTAATTGTGGTTGATTTTATAGCACTGATTATGTTTTAAGTTTGTAACGTGGAAACCTGTTACAAAAAGGATTTCTCGTGTGACTTAGTTTCTTAGACTCTACTTGAGTAGTTTTGACTGTTTTGTTGTTTTTTTTTTTTCCAGAATGGTGAACACTCCTAGAAGATTATCAAAACTGTAGAATTCACATTGGATTTTGAAGCTCATAAGAGTGCTCATCATGGAGAAACAGCAGATTGTCATGGGGAGCCGAGAGGGTGGGACTGTATCTGGTGCAGCACCTGCTTTTTTTGTCATCTTGAAACAACAGCAGGGGAACGGGAAAGCTGACCAAGGAATTCTAGTAGCAAACCGTGACGCTTGTGCTCTTGCCAGCAGCGTATCAACTCCAGTAAATCCCAAAGTCAAGACCTGCCTCCCAGCTGACTGTGTCTCGGGGGGCATTACTGTCACGCTGGATAACAACAGCATGTGGAATGAATTCTACCACCGCAACACCGAGATGATCCTGACAAAGCAGGGGAGGCGCATGTTCCCCTACTGCCGATACTGGATTACAGGTCTGGATGCCTTCAGGAGGTACATACTGGTCATGGACATATCCCCCGTGGACAATCACAGGTACAAGTGGAACGGGCGCTGGTGGGAGCCCAGTGGGAAGGCAGAACCCCATGTTCTGGGCCGGGTGTTTATTCATCCTGAATCCCCGTGCACTGGGCAGTACTGGATGCACAAGCCGGTGTCCTTCTACAAACTCAAACTCACCAACAATACCTTGGACCAGGAGGGCCACATAATCCTGCACTCCATGCACCGTTACCTGCCACGACTTCACTTGGTGCCTGCAGATAAAGTCACAGAAGTCATTCAGCTCAATGGCCCCGATGTCCATACGTTTACCTTTCCCCAGACGGAGTTCTTTGCAGTCACAGCCTACCAGAACATCCAGATTACCCAGCTGAAAATAGATTACAATCCTTTTGCTAAAGGATTCAGAGATGATGGGTTGAATAGTCGACCTCAGCGTGATGGGAAGCAAAACAATAAGCTAGAGTTGGAAGGAGGTGAAGTTTTCAGTACTGCTGGCACACGTGGTTGTCGTGCTGGAGCTGATGCTGTAGATTTACATCAGAAGAATTCAGATTCTTCATTCGTTGGTCAAAAACCATCAGGCACTGATGTGGAAAAAGAGACCTTTAATGCAGAAAGGGACTTTCTGCGTTTACTGGACACTGACCTGCCTTCGGGTGATATGCCAAAGATAAAACAAGAAGTCTCTGAAAGGTGGGTTGACATTCTGGTTTTAGAACAAATATTGCTGAATGGGGTATTTGGTAAAACGTTAAATAATAGCATGCTCAGCATGGTTAAAGTTTGCCTGACATGAAATGGTGGAACACTTAAGTATTTTTAAAAGTTTTTCTTTGCTTAAATGGTCATGTGTTGATCTGGACTTCCTAATGTAATTTCTGAGGAGTGTAAGAGTTCATTATTTTTCCTATATTGCTTTAACTCCTTTGTAAAGAAGAGTTTAGTGAGATCTCTTAACCCTTGTAGCATTTTGGAACACTTAACTTTTATTTTCGGAGTTTTAAAGGTAGCACAGTGCAGCTATTGAAACATTGTATTTTTTTTTAGGATTGCTTACCATAGCGATGTGCTGTCTCCATATTTTCCATTTGCAGGCGGGTGAGGATGTGTGTGTGTGGTATGTATGGGTGTTTAGGTTGGGTATGCATAGGGATTGCTACGAGGCAGCTGTAGCTGGCAGCACGCCACTGTTTTGTCATTGGCTGCTTGTGGGGATTCTTTTATTCCACAAAGTAGTGGAAGGAAGCCTGCCTCTTGGTTGTCAGCTGCCTTGTGTTTGCAGGGAGGCAAGAGAAATCTGCACCTAGGATGGATAAAAACTGTCCCACTGTTCAGACTTTAGTTTACACTGGTAATTTTATGTCTGTGCACTCACCCAGTATTGACTTTTCCAACCTTTCTGTTCATGTTACAGGAACAGTAGTAAAGTCATCTATAGTGAGAGCCTGCCCATAGTATGAAACTTGCAAACCAGTTCATGTTGGTAAAACAAGCCTGGTGACACCTGTTATTTTACTGCTCTTTCACATAGTATTTAAGCAACAGAATAGAGCAGATTTAGTGAATAGTGTCAAGAGTTGCTAGAAATACTAAAAGCTGGAGTGAGTGACTTTAAAAAAAATGAATTCTCCTGCTGTATTTCTTCATGTCTGTTTGTGAGTACCAGATGATCTGCCAAAGATTCAGTGACAAAAGCCTTATGTAGCTAAGTACACCAAGAAATTATTTAACTGCAGGATATCAGGATGATCTTAATGGTGTAATTAAAAGTCAGTTCCTTCAAGACAAAAAGTTGTATTTATGATGTAATTATACAATTTGTTTCAAAGGATGTATTATTGTACTACTTGAGTGTATTTTAGAGAGGACATGAGGTTTGCTTAATTATTTGTTTGGTTTGTTGGTTTTTTCCCCCTTACAGAAAGCATCTGCTTACCTTTTGAATAACTGAAAAGCTTCAAGTTACAAAGTTCTCAAAGAATGGAGACTTTCTTTGTAATAATTCTTAAGAATACTTTAATTGCTTTGGGATCTAGAGTGTCCTAATCTTTCTTTTGCAGAATTTCCCAGTGTCAGTGTAGGAGGAAGAAAAATGTCTTCTACATGTCTTACATTCTCCAAGAATCTAACTAATTTCTAAAGAAATGTGTCTTGAAGACTAAAAGTACAAAGATATCAGAGAGGGTGGGCTTTCTTTGGTTCCTAAGAATACAGAATGGAGAAGTGCTCTGATAATTTCACATATTGGAAGTAAGGTAGTTAAAATAATTATGGAAAGGTTTATTTTGTCTTTAAAAATGATGTTTTTTTCTCTCCTTGGGGTCAGCTGCACTTGAAAAAAGTTAAAATTTTGATCCTTTTGCTTACCTGAAAGGGTAATTGAAAACAAATTATTTGGAGAACTGTTTGAGTTGGACAGCTTGGAATTCTTTTCTGTTCCCTTCTTTCCCAAGGACCTTTCTTAAGAGCAGATGGTTTAAATTGGTAGACTTAATTTCTTTTGATCCAAACTGTGTTAGATGCCTATCTTGGTTTCATCTCCAAGATAGTTTCTCTGTACTAAAAGCTGCACAGATGGGTCAAGACTGTAAAGGATTTTCTCTACTCTGTGTGAGGAAGCATCTATCATTTGATAAATAAATGTTCCCACAGTCCTAGAACAACCCTCAGGCATTGTCTAGCTTTTGTGATTTTGTAATCTCAGCAAATAAGTCAGATTCTTTACTTGGAAAGAGAAAAATTGCCCTCATCCAAGAAATGGCAAAACTGGATTTTTATGTGCTGGAGTTTTTCAAAATCCTACTTCCCATTTTTTCCACAGATCTATTGATGTGTTCATGCTGTGCATTTAAAATCCATTCATAATATATCAGCTGTTCAGAGACAGTATTGAGCAAGTGGCATTTTTTTCTTTATCAACCAGACACATTATTATTCAGTAATGAGGACTGGGCATTTATTTTTTTGTCAAAGGCAAGCCATAATAGCAGGTGATAGGTGCTGACATGCTTTTGTGCAGGGAGCTGATTCCTACTGTGTAGATTCAGGTGAGACTCAGAAGTTGGTAACTGCTGCCTCAGATAATGTTTTCCAAAGGAAGTGGAGTTCCTGGTGCTGCAGTGTGTTCTGTGTCCTGCCAGTGCTCAGTTCTTCTCACATTTTTGAGAATGGCACTATAGAAGTGGTTGTATAAATGGTCCTGAGACCAGAGGGCAATTTAAATCTTGAGTTAATGGAGCACTGTGGAAGGAAAGGACTGCTTTCTATGTAAAAGATGGTATGATTTTCTTATTTTTTTCTTTGTCCTGGTGATATGTTTAGTTTCATCAGGTGTATTGTAAAGAAAATAAATGTTTAATTTAAGTTGTGGACACTTCTGTAGGATGTTTGTCTGGAGCCACTGAGATACTGGAGGCATGGAGTGAACAGCAAACTTTACTACTTCTTAACTCTTGCAGGCTAGTGTACCCTTTATCCTTTCCAAAGTCTTTGGAACTTCCTCCTTCAAAAACTCAAATGTTTTTTGATTTTTAATGCTCTGATAGTCCTGTTTTTCTAATTTGTTGTCTTGTATTTAGTGTGACAGTTTACTGTTCTCTCTTCCTTTCCTTAAATTTGGAAAAGGAAGGCAGGTCAAACTTTGTCTATCTATTGATAGGTAAATTCCAAAAAGAAATAAAATCTTTATCTCAGTGCTTTCAATAACAGAACAGCCAAATGGTTTTTAATTTGGGAAAATGCAAGAAAATTATTTCTCTGCTTTTACTGCTTTATTGTGAGCGTTCTAAATATTGGGGTATAAAAAAGCTTGCTTAAATATGAGAGCTGCTCCATCCATATCAAGCAAAGAAAGAGCTAGTTTTGATGTTATTTCACCTTTTTTACCTAATCTCAGATTAATCTGAGGATTTTGAGAAGACAGACTTGCATGATGCATCTTCTCATAGATTATGGGAAGAAAAGGTTCTGTGTCTGCTGACATTGCATATAATTTAATAAACTAAGGGCCAAACTCTAGAAAAATGTGCAAGTACTGCATATGCATAGATGGGTGATACCTCAACCTCCCTCTTACCACCATCTAGTTTATGGTTGCAGTATGCAGAGTAAAATAGCATTTGTGTCTAGAATTTTTATTTTTACAACAGAACTTCTTTTTTTTTGGATACTGTCCAGATCACTACAAGACAGGTAATCCTTAGTTTGAGAATAAACTGTGCAATAAGTAAAGGAAAATAGCTAGAGAAGTCCAGGCTTTGCTGGGCTTAGAGCTGGAAACAGTAGAACTCAGATGAGAAATTTATTCCCGGCCACCAAATTTATTAGGATTTTTTTTTCTTATTATTTTAGAGAACTTTAAGATAGAGGTGCAGATGACTCAGCTCTTCTTAATAGCATTGACTGTAATTGTGGATCTGCTGTACTTGAATCAGCCTCTAGCATTTTGGGTTGCCCATAACCTTTAGGTTGATTGTCTTAACACTTCTTTCACAGTAAACTCACTGAAGAAGAAAGCCTTTTTAATCTTATATTTGCCAATCTTAACTAAATGAAAGCTAGAAATTTTCTGTTAGGAAACTCACTGGCCAGAGAAGACAGGAGATAAAACAGGACTGCTGTGGTATTCTCCTACTGCCTGCTGTTCCATCACAAGGCAGGTTTGTGCTTCAAACTTCTGGTTACTTAAGTGTCCTTCTGAATTGCTGCAGGTTTTCCAGATAGGTTCTGTCTTGTTCTTAGGAATTTTAAAAGTAAACACAGAAAGCTGTGTCTTGACTTTTCTGCTCTGTGTTTTAACACTGTAGTCTTTCTTCATGAGCTGGAGGCTCCCAGCTCCACTCTTGTGTGTCTCAGCTTCTCTCCCTGAAGAGTGCCTGCACTCTACACAAGACTCTTCCTCCACATCTTCCAGTCCCTCAGTCAATGCTGGGGGTCCATTTGAGCACAGCCATTCTTTAATGGGGGAAGAGGTGGATAATAATAAAAATACAAGCATGGACATATATGTACAATATATAAAGCAATGTTATCTTTCCATATAATACATGGTATTTAAGTTATATTTGAAACTGTTACATTGACAAACATTAGCAAGTATTGTTATTCTTCATGACATTTTAATAGCATAAGGTTATCATAATTTGAGTAATAATTTAACATAATCAAAATTATATCTAGTATGTTACAAAACATATAAAGTGAATTTTGGAATGCTACCTTATATGTTTAGTAAATAAGTTCTGACTTACTTTGTGAGGTTCACCGTGGACAAGAGTTTTTGGTTTCATACCTTAGCTGTTTCCTCTTACTATGAAATACACTTAAAAATGCTGGCTGCACTGGTGTTTGTCCCTCAAAGAAGCCCATCATCAGAGTGTAAGGCTGTGTCTTACGCATGATATATCAAATTCTGGTTAGTTTAATACTCAGATTTAGTGGAAGATGGAGTATAATTCAGTAGGATATTAACATTCTGTAAGCATTAGGACAACAGATGAATTTGGGTATTATCTGCATGTGGCTTCAGGATGAATTAACTAAAATTTTAATTAAATCCTGTAAATTGAAGGTCATTTGGCATCCACTTATTTGGAAGCACAGTGCTTAGATTTTTTTGACTTAAGTGAGATAAACAGCAAACTAAGGCCAGTTCAGAGCATGTAAAGTATGGTGGTAGCTTAGCATGTGTTCAGGCTGAGTCTCAGGAAAAAGTGCAAATATCAGCCTGCTATTGCTGCAGAAGGAAACTGTACTGCCTCCTTCAGATAAGAAATTGGATTGGTTTTGATTCTTCTTTGAGTGCTTTCTTCTAAAAATATAAGCTTGTGTGTGACAGTTTATTTAGCAGACTCGTGTCTTGGGAGTGTTTTGGAGTCTTTTTGTAATATGGAACCAAGGATTATGGGAGCTGATGGGATTTTGGTAAAGGAAGAAATTTGATAAAGATACTGAGTTGTGTTTTGTTTTTGTCACCTCCCTTCCATTCCAGCCCCAATCCCAGCAGTTATGAAAGCAGTTCCCGTGTGGCATCCCCTTTGGACCCAAATGGACACTTTAACATAGTCATTAAAGAGGAACCAGTCGATGATTATGACTATGAGCCAAGTGTTTGCACACAAGGAGTAACTGTGAAAAAGGAAGACACAGATGAAGAAACTGATGAGTATTCCAACACTGATGATGATGATCTCATCCTACAAAAACAACTGATGATACGCAGTGAAACAGATGGAATTGATGGAGAATTCAAGTCTAGGAAGCGTTTGTTAAGCAGTCCTTCAGGTGTTGCCAAAGCAAAAATGTTAAAACTGGATAGTGGGAAGATGCCTGTGGTCTATTTGGAACCTTGTGCAGTCACAAAGAGCACAGTGAAGATATCTGAGCTGCCACAGACCATGCTTTCCTGCAAGAAGGAAAAATCCCCTTTGTGTGCAATACAGGATTCCTTGCCTGTGTGTTTTGAAAATCACAAAGACTCTTGCTCAGCCACAGCCACTCTAACAGAGGAGCTAGCTACTAAAAAACAATCTCCTGGGAGTAAAATGTCACAAAAATACCCTTCGATCAAAGAGGCCCAGTGGGATCTAGCTAAGTCACATAGTTTTAATCTCAAGGGCTCAGTAAGTTGTCACTTCTCAGCTAAAGACATCTGTGGAAGAAAAAGGCCTGGTGTACTGAAGAATCCTTTGTCCCTGAAGGTCTCTGGTAGTGATCCCAACACATTCTCATCAATTATTCCTAAAAGAGGAAGGCCACGGAAACTGAAAATTTCCAAGGCTGGTCGACCACCAAAAGGTGTAGGGAAAGCTCTAATAACAAGCAAGAGCACCTCTCTGGGGCCTTCCAGCATCGTTCCAGATGTTAAGCCAGACCTTGAAGATGTTGATGGAGTCCTTTTTGTGTCCTTTGCATCAAAGGTAAAGCTTAACTATTTCAAAACCTTTCAAAATGTCTCATTTTAAGCCCTTTGTATTTATATACTGAAGGTATATTTTCTTTTAAACTGAGTTTTGAGATCTGTTGCCTCTTTCCAAATCTGTTGTAATGTTGTCCACATGTTAATTGTATAATTTTCTTAACTTCTTAGCAACTTGAGGAGAAATAGTGGGATCTAGAGTTAGGTGTAAAGAATGTGTACTTGTTTATTAAGCAAAATCTTACATTTTGAATATTTCAGTGATATCTTGATGTGGCTTAGTTTGCATTTAAGTCAGCATGTTAAGATATTTTACACTTACTCAAGGCTCTTCATGTATGTAGGAAGCTCTTGACATTCACACTGTGGATAGAGCTGGAGAAGAGTCACAGGATCTTCAGGTTCCCTTGTTGACTACAAATGATCCAGGTACATTTCTGTATTTTTTGTAAATTATTATCTCCTTATTATCTTCAGCAAGGGAATTTGTAAAGACACACTGGGAAATGAATAATTTAAGTAGTTTTTTGCATGGTAGATGTTCTTAATATGTTCTTACTTTTTTTTTCTGTGTGTATGTAGATTGTCAAGCAAGAATACAAGCACTGGAAAAGGAATTGATGGAAGAGCTGAAGACCTTGAGGCATAAGCAAGTAATACATCCCAGCCTTCAGGAAGGTAAGTAGGCAGTGTATGTGTTGTTGTGCCTGGTTGTGTATATTTAATCATAGATTGGTGTTATACTGTGTATGGTGTATACCCAATACATGTGGGATCTGATTTTGTGTTTTTTGTTTAGGTTTGGTTTTGGGTTTTGTTGGAGTTTTTTTCTTTGGTTGGGTTTTTTTGTTTGGTGTTTTGTTTTCTGGTTTGGGGTTTTTTTTGTGTTAGGGGTATTGTTTTACATTGTTGTTGCTGGCTTGTTTTGGTTTATTATGTGTGTGGTTTTTTGTTTTTGGGTGTTGTTTTGTCTTTCCCAAATGCAGGGAAAGTGTGCAGGTCTGTATGTAAGACTGTGAAAGGAAATCTGTGTGAAACTGTCAGTTTCCCTCTTGCCACTTGTGGCAATGAGACAGTCTGTAGCATCTGACCCAGTTTTCCTCTTAACTGGCATTAAAAGTAGCTTCAGTCAGCCAATAAAGATGGTTTTTGTTGGTTGGTTCGTTGTTGTTGTGGGTTTTTTGGGTTTGTTTGGTTTGGTTTTTGGATTTTGTTTGTTTTTTCCCCGCACACTTTCATTTTTTTTAAACTTGAAGAGGTGGAGGAGGCAAAAGATGAACCCTGAATCAGCACAGGCTGCTTGGCTCTGTGTGCCTCTTGCAGAAAAGATGCTTAGCCTTTAAACTTCTGTTTTGTTATGAGCTAGTCCTTGAAGAGAAAAGATGGAGTTGATTTTGCTCCTCCACAGAAAATAGCAATTTCCTGATAGCAGAGGGGCTAAAGATCCAGAAACACTTAACTAAAACATTTGCTATGTTTGAGTCCCTATTTCTTTGATTCAGGTTCACTAGGCACAGGGGGCCAAGCAAGGTACTTCCAGCTTGTGATCTTTCATTGTATACAATGGTATCCTGAGGTCAGGTGGAAGAAAGTCAAAGATAACAGCAGCAGAACTTAAATCTCTTTTTTACTGATGTTGAAAGTCTTCAGCAATAGTGGTCCTGAAACCAATGGAGTTGACATAGGTATTAGAGCAGGTGTTGAAGAAGTTGATCTGAATGGAAGCATCATACCTCATGCTCTTGAGGTCCTGGCCCTGAGTTTTTCAAACAGGTAACTGTACTGCTGTAGGGGTCAAGAATCCAAATACTGATCTTTACTTTTATTAACTTGATACTAGTTATTTTGGGTCCTCACAGAACTTTTGCTGTGAAGAATCCTGAATTATCTTGAATGGTTTATACAGAGTGTGATGAGACCTGTCCTGGCATTTTCTCAGCCATTTAAAGTGAAACCTTTGTCTCTTGCTGGTGTTGAGCTGACATTTCTGTCTTCCACCTTTGCAAAGTGGTCATAAGAAGGGGTTTACCACCAGCTCAAAGTACTGAGCTTTTAAAGCTCTGTCTTGAGTGTGGTGGGAATGAAACAAGATAATCTATCCCCAGCCAAGTTGTACCTCAGTGGTATAGCATCAGCACTGACAGTTGTGGCAGGGATGTCTAAATGCAGTTTTCCCCTCCCATGACTGCAGAAATAGGCAGCCCTTTTTTTTCCCCCCTTCTGATGGAGATGGTTCTGTATTTGCTGTTATTTGGTTATAGCAACTGAAATTTAGCACTACTAGGGATGATAGATATTAATGAAAGTGGTAGTTCATGTGTGTATTGACACAGAATTGCTGTTGCCATTTGTTCTCTTCAGGCTGGCTGTATTTATTCCACGTTGCACTTGGAGTCATCCTCTCTTTCTTTGGAAGTTTTTTGCTGTGTGATCCTAAACTGAAGTGATCTATTTTGTGTATGAGCGATGTTTGTACTTTTGTTGGAGTGTTAAACAAATTTAGGTTTGTTTTTGGAGATGAGAGAATAATTCAAATGGAGTGTCAAGAAAATAAACTGTGTACTCTTTAACTTTGTTTTGAGTTTGAAAAGAAACGGATGGCATTTTGACATTTGGGAGTTGACATGCTTTATACAAAGTACTGGATTGACTTGCTTCCTCCTCATTTTCCCTATGTAGATTTGAAAGTTATATCTCAGTAGGCTGTCTTTGATACCTGTTTAACTGTGTCTGAGATTGTGCCATAGTGATTGGGTTTGGGTTGCCAGCAATGAGGTTACTGTGTTGCCACTTATGAACATAAATGTGTACAACCAGCCAAGGTTTCTGCTGTATGTGTAAAATCTACTTTCAGTGTCCTGAGCCTTGTCAGGTTCTATATTTTCAATTTCAAAACTCACACACTGGCAACAGGAGCAACATTTTTAGGTTTCTGTATCTAAGAATGAAAATAGATGATCTTAACTCCAGACTGAAAACTGAATTTGATTGAGAAGAGTAATTTCTTCAATTCTGTCTAACATTATTTTCTGAAAAAGGAAATTTACTAACTTGTTCTCAGCATTTCTGTTCTCAGTTTGCTTTGCCATAAAGATACCTTTTGTGACTGAGTAAAGTCTTTCTTATAACCAGTTTTGTTCCTCTTTCCTACCCCCCCCCAAAAAAAAATCATAGCTGACTGAACTAGTCCTGAGAGCATTGTTTGAATGCAACTTTATCTCATATTTTCTAAACATGCACATGTACTTACTCAAAACTGTGTTTTGCTCTTATCTCTCATTAATCTTTGAAAGTGAAATGTTTGCTGTATGTCCATGATAAACACTTTCAGTACAGAAGGGGATGTTTAAGAACCACTGTTTTATGTCCTGATATGAAGTGTCAGAGTTTCAGTCAGTAACTTAATAGCTTTCCAGAGTGTAAGCAGTGCTAACTTAAGAAAATTAACAAAACCTTAGTGGCAGTGAACACCACCATCAGAACTTGGGTTAATAAATTTCTGTCTAAACTTAAGTTTTAATCCAAGAGAACTATGAGAACTAATTCCATTATTTCTTGTTTTCATGTTCTCTAAAATTTCTCCATTATTCATACGTGCTGCAAATCCCATATAAGTAACCATTACAGTTAATGGCTATACATTACTTATAAAAGAACTAATGCTCTTTTTGTGTCTCTTAAAATCTTGGGTGAATGCTAGAAAAGCCTGTATGTAGCTTACTGGTTTATTTTTTAGTGAATATCTTGACTTTCTTTTCCATAACATCTTGCTGTATCGAGACATTTACTGATGCTTGCCTCTTGTAGTGGGACTGAAGTTGAATTCTGTGGACCCAACAATGAGCATTGACTTGAAATACTTGGGTGTGCAGCTTCCTCTTTCCTACTCAAATTACTCTTTGTGGAACTACCCAGGAACCAATCCCAATTCTCCAGGTAGGTAGAACGTGAATTTGCTGAAATCACAAGTATTACCTTTTTTTATCAGTGACCAGAAAGAGGCAATGGCTGTTTAACTGAACTTATCTTAAAGAGATTACAGCAGTATTAACATGACAAAAGATGAGAACCTTTATAAATCACAGTGGGAAGTCAAGGACTCTTGAGTAATTCTGGCCTAATTGTCATAAACTTCCATTTTTCTGGTGATTGTAATGAAGCAATAGTATCTGTCTAGTTTATTTCATATGGGCATGTTTTGTCTGTTTGTCCTAGATTTTCTAAATGTGGATGTACACATTAAATACTCTCAAATGGCTCAGAAAAAGCCTAAGCAATCTACATTTCTCTGTTGCTCATTCCCAAACTGAAAACTGTTAACTCCATAGAGCTAAGTATAAGAACTTTCCATAAAACAAGCTTGAGGTGCCACTTGATAACTTAATTATTTATGACAAAAGTGCTGACCACTTGTGCATTTTAAAATCTTAGGTGGTATGCACACAAGTGCATTTGTCATTGTAATGTTACTGTGATTCAGTTAGTGTTGGTAAATATGGTTTTTAATAATAAACTGGTTGGACAAAGTATAAAGGTGCTTATCTTTCTCATAATTTTCTTTCTTCAATATTCTGATCATTGTGTCATTTTTCATCTGCTGCTTTTGGGAGCTGATAAAGAGGCCAACGTATGTTGGCTTTGTTTACATTACAAGAGGCAGATTGAATTTGGAAGCCCTCAGTTCAGTGTGAAATTGTTATTTTTGGTGTAGCAGTATGTAAAACAGTTACACAGATCCCTATTAGTATTTTGACATTCCAGCTGAACTCCCAGAGCTGATGGATCAAGGGTTGGACTTGATGATCTCTGAGGTCCCTTCCAACCCAGCCCATTCTATGATTCTATGATTCTATGACAGAGGTTTTGCTGTTTGCCTTTTGTCACTATTCACTGTCTCTGCCCTAAATTGATACTCAACTGAATTTGACAGAACAGCAAATGTTAAATGAAGTTTCTACAGGTCCTGGAGAAGTAATTTTCTCAATTGAGGGCAAAGACTCAAATTATTTTGCTTGGTGAGAGATGACGTAGTATCAGGTCAAAATCTGCTTGTTCCATTTCAGCCTATGAACTTGCTGCTTTGCCCATTTTGAGTTTTCTGTAAACTGCTTGCAACATTGCTAAGGAGACTAAAACTGAAAATACAGGAGAAGGCATCTTCTATATTGAATGGTGTATGCAAGGCCATAGAGCAGAACTCTGTGGGCAGCTTGACTTTAAGTATTCTGTTCACATCAAAAAATGCAATAAAACAAATTAACCCACCTGTCTAAAGATCAGGTCTCTTTATTCCTCCTGTTCATCTCTCCCTGAAAAGGAATAAGCAGAGTTTGCTAGGACATAAATACAATCCAGCTTGGCTCATAAACTGAGGCTGACTTTCTTCTTTTCCAGATACAGGATTTCCTTTTGTTTCCAGGACCGGAAAGACAAATGATTTCACAAAAATAAAAGGCTGGCGTGGGAAGCTTCATGGTGCTTCTAGAAATGAAGGTAAAAAAAATGGAAAAGAGATCAGTGTACATATTTCCCACACGTGACCTTTTTCTTTACCTACTATACATGTGCAGTTTGATTACTGTGTGTCTTAATGAGAGATTATTCATGACAGTTTCAATTAAAAAAAAAATAAAGAATTTTTTGGCACTGCTTCCATGGTCAGAATGGAGGTTTATGAGGAAGGAGAGGAATTTTACTCTCAGTAAGAAAATAATGCATGTATTCTGTTTCAGACAGAAGTCTTGAGTGAAGATCAAAGCTATAAGAGTTTTGGGTTTGTTTGTCAGGTTTGAGTTTACTTAGATATATGGGGATTTCAGAATTTTTTTGCCCCACGGGCCCTAATGAACTACAGTAACTTTCTTTTATTTTGGTGTATTTTTAACTCTGGTTAGAGTAGGTATTCCTTACATATTTGATTAGTTTGTCTTTAGGAAGAAATGGATATTTGACTATTTGCCATATTTTACTTTAATATTTGTATTGTACCTTCTGCTCTTTTGTACAATGTTACATTGGGTGTTCTAGACATCCTGTGGTACACTGGGTTGGCTGGATGTTGAGGACAAACAGTAAGCCTTCTACAGGCAGTGCTTCTGTGGAACTTCCTTTCTGTGTTTGTGAGCCAAAGACACATGTTAAACCTCACAGAAACAGTTGTACAGACAGCTGGTTGTGTTTCAGACTGGATGATATTTGGCAGGCCCATGTTGTATCGATCAAAAATACTTATATGTTTAGTGAGGTAGTCACATGTTCTGTATTTAATTATTTTAAGTTCTGTCAGTATGTTTTCTCAGGAGCTAGTTAAGGTGCTCTTTACTTGTTTAGGTGGCAGTTCAGAAGGTTCCTTGAAGAATCGCTCTGCGTTCTGTAGTGACAAGCTGGATGAGTACCTGGAAAACGAAGGGAAGTTGATGGAAACTAGTATGGAATTCTCTTCTAGCACTCCCACTTCTCCTGTGGTGTATCAGCTTCCCACTAAGAGCACTAGCTATGTGAGAACACTTGACAGTGTTCTAAAGAAACAGTCCACCATAATCCCATCTACATCTTCTATGTTCAAGCCTGTTCCTCTGTCATCTACCTCTAGAAAGACAAAGACTCCAAACAAACAGACAGCTACAAACAGTAGAGCAAAATCATCTTACAAGCCTATACTTCCTTCACCTATTGCTGCAAAGCAGAAACAGAACTCTTCAGCATCAGGGGAAAAGGCTGCTAAGTCAAATAGCAGTTCTACTAATCAAGCAGATAGTTTTGTTGTGCCAGCTCTGGATGAAAGCATTCTCCCAAAACAGATCAGTTTGCGTCAAGCACCACAACAGCAACAAGCAGCACGTCCACCAGGCCTGTCAAAATCTCACGTGAAGCTGATGGACTTGGAAGACTGTGCTCTCTGGGATGGCAAACCACGGACCTATATTACAGAAGAACGAGCAGACATCTCTCTGGCAACTCTGCTGACAGCTCAGGTACAGCTGTAAGAGTTTCCTTCGTTTCTGTAGTGTTGCTTTTTCAAATCTTTGCACTTAGCAATTTTGCATAAAGATGCAGAAAATGAGATTGAATCATAGAATCACAGAATGGGCTGGGTTGGAAGGGACCTCAGAGATCATCAAGTCCAACCCTTGATCCACTCCCGCTGCGGTTCCCAGCCCATGGCACTGAGTGCCACATCCAGGCTCTTTTTAAATATCTCCAGGGATGGAGAATCCACTACTTCCCTGGGCAGCCCATTCCAATGTCTGATCACCCTCTCTGTAAATAATTTCTTCCTAAGATCCAACCTAAACCTCCTCTGGCAGAGCTTAAGTCCATGCCCTCTTACTGATGGCTGCCTGGGAAAAGAGCCCAACCCCCCCCTGGCTCCAGCCTCCTTTCAGGGAGTTGTAGAGAGCGATGAGGTCTCCCCTGAGCCTCCTCTTCTCCAGGCTGAACACCCCCAGCTCCCTCAGCCTCTCCTCACAGGACTTGTGCTGGATCCCTTCCCCAGCCTGGTTCCCCTCCTTGAAGCTGCTACATGGCAAAGTAGGATGTTCCTTTGTGGTGTAGTGTTTGCAGTGACAGTTGCTAAATGCTGGCTTAACTCTGAAAAAACTGAATTGTGGTAATCATATGTTGAGATGCTCGTCAGTAATCAATAAGTTCTCTCAAATTTTCATCATTAAAATTCTAGTTAATACAACTGCTGTTTGGTAGCTGCATTTCCTTACTCTTTGTCAGCCTTTCTTTCAGTTGATCTAACTGCAAATAAATCTTGGTCGTGTAACTTGGTTGTCACATGATAACCTCTTTTGCTTTTTTCACATCCTACTTATTCCTGAGATGCCATAACTCTCTCAAACTGCTTCTTAGAAGACTTTACAAGAGACCTCTCCACCGTTCTGTTTTTTTTGGTATAGATGACAATTTTTTGCTATGTAAACCATGTAGTTTGCAGGGCTATGAATATATGAAAGAATAGCAATTTTGCACATGCTTTGTTTGATCTTACTAAAATTTATTCTTACTAAAAATTGAAGTGTCTACTTGTTTAAAATTATTTTTAGGCTTCTCTCAAAACCAAGCCTATCCACAAAATAATAAGACGACGAGCACCTCCTTGCAATAATGATTTCTGTCGTCTGGGCTGTGTCTGTGCCAGCCTCTTGCTGGAGAAACGTCAGCCTACCCACTGCCGCAGGCCCGACTGTATGTTTGGTTGTACTTGCTTGAAGAGAAAAGTGTTGCTGGTGAAGGGAGGATCAAAACATAAGAAACTAATGAAAAAGGCTGTACGTGGAAATATTTTGTTCTGTGGAACACAAGAGGATCAGCAGGAGGATGAAGATTTGGAAGAAGAGGGTGATGGGGAGGAAGATGAGTTGAAGCTGAAAGATAAGAAGAAGAGAAAAAGGGTGGAATACAGTGAGTATTGATGGGCAAAAGTCATTTCTTGCAGCTTTGCAGAAACTACTTATCTCAGAGGGCATTTCTTATAGGTTGTAGTACTAATGCCATTTCTGAATCCAGAAACTGGAAGTGAATTCCAAGATCTTTCTGCAACATTTGGTTTTGTGTAACTGACTAGCACCTTTTTTTCTTTTCTTTTTTTCTTTAATTCTTATCAGCATTTTGGGCATTGCTTAGTTGTTTATTGTGAACAAATAAATGGAGTTTCTTTTTTGATAATTTAAACTTTTGCTCAACTCTCCAAATATCTTTTAAGCCTAGGGATATGATTGCTGCTATCACTGTTGGTAAGGTGCACTGTCATAATGCAGTTTTCTTTCCCTCTTATCAAGTATGTAGAGTTGTATTTTCAGGTGCTGTTTATAGCTGCATAGTTCATTGACTTTAGTGGAAATACAGTGATTTACATTAGTTGCAGATCTGGCTATGCTCAGAAAACCAAATTGGTAGAAATTTATTGCTTTTTTTTGTTTTTTTGTTACTACTCTGTTAGATGATATTATAAATAAGTTGTCTTGGTTTTTTCCCCCCCTTTTTTCTCAGCTATCTGTGACTCAGAGCCAGAACAGCCTATCAGGAGTTGTCCACTGTGGGTGAAAGTAGAAGGTGAAGTAGATCCAGAGCCAATTTACATCCCAACACCATCTGTTATTGAACCAGTTAAATCTTCGGTACTGACCAGCCCTGAAGCTGTGCTTTCTAGTAAGCATAGATCATCCAGTGGAGTGAAACCAAGCAGAGTGTATACTCCTAAACCAAACCCAGTGGTAAGAAAGAAAGAGAGATGTGGGTTGTTTCTTTTCCTTTTTCCTTTTTCCCTTTTCCCTTTTCCCTTTTCCCTTTTCCCTTTTCCCTTTTTCCCTTTTTCCCTTTTTCCCTTTTTCCCTTTTTCCCTTTTTCCCTTTTTCCCTTTTTCCCTTTTTCCCTTTTCCCTTTTCCCTTTTCCCTTTTCCCTTTTCCCTTTTCCCTTTTCCCTTTTCCCTTTTCCCTTTTCCCTTTTCCCTTTTCCCTTTTTCCCTTTTTCCCTTTTTCCCTTTTTCCCTTTTTCCCTTTTTCCCTTTTTCCCTTTTTCCCTTTTCCCTTTTTCCTTTTCCCTTTTCCCTTTTCCCTTTTCCCTTTTCCCTTTTCCCTTTTCCCTTTTCCCTTTTCCCTTTTCCCTTTTCCCTTTTCCCTTTTCCCTTTTCCCTTTTCCCTTTTCCCTTTTCCCTTTTCCCTTTTCCCTTTTCCCTTTTCCCTTTTCCCTTTTCCCTTTTCCCTTTTCCCTTTTCCCTTTTCCCTTTTCCCTTTTCCCTTTTCCCTTTTCCCTTTCTTTTCCTTTTCCCTTTCTTTTCCTTTCTTTTTATTGAAAGTTAAACTGCCAAAATCCTCTGTGCTGGACCATTAGAATGAATTCACTGTGTATCACATAAGTCTTGAACTACATCCATATTCAGTTGAGAATAAGCAATGTGCAGGTGGTAAAAGTTGATTATGATTCACTGATAGCATAATTATAAAAAATGCAGCAATATTTGCTATTTCTGGCAGAATTATTGCTGCTCCTGTAGTATTTGTGTAAATTATAAGCTGCATATATAGCTTCTATAATTTACTTGCAAAAAAATTGGAATACAGACCTATGGTGTTCACTGTAATTCTGGAGTCTTTTTGTTCTAGTTTGACATTTCACTGCCAATACTGGAAGAATCTGCATTTGCTTCTCTCCTCACCTTAGCTAAAAATCACAACTGCAGCAGTACAGGAAGAATTGCAGAGTTCAGCTTGGTTATGTCTGAAGATCAGACATACCAGAGTTGCTATTTAATGTATACCAGATAATGTTAAACAATGCCTGACACTTAGGGTTTGTTCCCTTACTTAGAAGAATTTCTGAATGGGTTTGGGTTTTGGGGGTGATGGTCCCCCCCACCTTGAATATGTAATCTGGAAACAAGAGGCAGATTGGGCTATGTGATACTAAAGAGGGGAGATTCAGCTTTTAATTCCTAGATTTTTCTTTTTTGACATTTACTCTTAAAGTTGAAGTCTTTAAGTTTACTATAATGTTGAAGTGTTTTTAGAAAGTATGAATGTTCCATTAATCTAATATACTCTGAATCTGAACGATGTGCTATGAATTTAATATGTTTCCTGAATCTAGAATGTGGTTGTTTGGGTTTTTTTTGTAGGTTCGAGAGGAGGACAAAGATCCTGTCTACTTGTACTTTGAAAGTATGATGACTTGTGCACGGGTCCGGGAATATGAATGCAAGAGAGAGAGGAAAAAGCAAAAAAAAGAAAAAAGTGATGCACAGAGCTCTAATATAAAGGTAAGGTGTCAGGCTGTAACTAGCATGTATAATAGAACATGCAGAAATGTTGAAAACGTTGAAGTGATTTTTTTCCCAGAAACTGTTATGCAATATGAGGGCTTGACTCAGATTTGGTGGTGATAGGGCTGTGGAGCTTGGAGTCTAAATTGCCCAGCAGTCAGTGCTGTTAGAATTTTTATATTACTGTGACTAAAATTCTTGTCTGTGGAAGTTTCTGGGTGCCAGGTTCATAATCCTGTAAGGCTTCAGTTTTTGTTAAAAGAGATAATTTAAGATAAAAAATGTCACATTGTTAAAGTTGGGATGTTTTATGATTTGGAGAGACAGTATGGTGGACTAGTTTTTTGTGATCTGATTTTAGTGTGAAAGAGACAGGATGAGTACTTTCCTTGGATTTCTTTCCTCCCACAGGAGCATGAACCAGAAATTCAGTGTCCTGAGAAAACAACCTGTGAGACAGACAAAGAAACTGATAAATCAAGAGGTAAGAGCCAAGTGTTGAGTGTAATTCAACCTCTTGGTAGTACCACATTTCTGTGGGTCTTTTTCTTTTGGCTTTATTTTTTTGACAAGGTGCATCTGTTGATGAAACAAAGGTCCATTTTCTGGGGTGTTATTACAATTGTCAATAAAAATCTTCTGATGTTCTTACAGTTTCCTGTTTTCTTAAGCAGTTGTGTGTGTGTCATGTGGGAGATACATCAGGCTAAATATCCAGTAACTGCTGTTGCTCATTATTGTAGCTTATTAGCAAGAAAAGATCACACTGCACAGCAGACTTGTCCTGAAGAGTGATAATTAGATACCTGCTCAGGAATGGAGATGACTGTTCATAGTTTGTCTGGGTTTTCTTTCCCCCCTTTTTTGTCTTACTTTTACTTTGTAGTTACTGAAGAATTATAAATAAATATATGTTTTTATATATAAAAATTATAAATATCCAAGTGGTACTATGAGGACGGGACCCTCCAGTTCTCCACTCTAGAAGTGTGTGGGATAAGGAAGCACCTGTACATTTGGAATTGTTTGATGTTGAATTATTTTAGTTCAAGTTGAAAGACTGAAGTTTTGTTACATTATATATACTGAGTTTGAGTTTCTAGTTCATAACTAGACATCTGTGTTTTCCTTCAGCCTGAAGTGGCCTGAATCATGTTATGAAATTTAAAATGAGACATGGTAGAGGCATTGTATCATACATTAATGGAATATAGCCACCTTTTTGAGCTGATTTTTTTTTTTCATTGTTTAATGTGTACAAACAGCACACTTTACATTTAAGGGTTTGAACGGAAAAATAATACAACTAGTTGAAAATGCACATGAATTGGAGGTGAAATTAAAATGGCCAGGACACAGGGGTCAACATCCTTACAGTTTTGGAAAAAGTGGCTTTGGATCTCTAATAACAACTAAAGGTCATGCTTCTGTTGTACACCTACAAAAGACAGTTCTCCTGGTGGCATGTTTGCCCCTTGTGCCGTTGTAGGACGCTGGTCCTTTTCTGTCTCCAAGAGAAGTGCCATCCCTTGAATAACCAGTGATGCTTTCTACTGCATGTTGTTGTTGTTGCTTGGAGGTCTTTCATCTGTGTACTGGAACAACCCAGCTTTGTTTAGCTTGTGATGCAATGGGATACAACCTGAGATGGTATGGCTGCAGGGAATGAAACTGTGAGATCCAGTTACCATAGTTTTGCAGTGAGTTGTTGCTTGCTTGTGAAGCTCTGCAAGGGGAAGTGATGCTTTGAAGAGTTCTTTAACTTGTTGTTAAAGAAGCTGAGACGAGGGTGGAGATGTGGGCAGGATAAACTGTTTGAATATCCAGGTGATTAAAATGCCATAGTATTGCAGAAACCTATTTCAATTCTTTCTCAGAGAAAAGCTGGTGTTCTTCCCGTAGTGAGGGGGATTCATCCTCCAGCTCCTATGTTCATCACACCACTCCAGCTGAACCAACCAAACTTATCGAGATTATCCCTGACCACAGCTGGGAGGAAGATAACAATAAGATCTTGACCATCCTATCCCAACATATCAACAGTAAAGTGCCCCAGTGCCTCAAAGTGGGTAGCTTCGTTCTTGAATTGGCTTCGGAACCCAAGGCCCAGGATGAGAATCAACCTTCTGTCTACTCCTCCAGAGTGAAAATTTCAGTGCCCTCCTACCAGGACAAGGATGAGAAGCCTGAGATACCTGACTTGGAAACTCCTGATAGTGGAGTACCATCAGTACCATCACACACAAGCCCAGAAAATCTAAAGTTCTTGCGGGCAGACAGATTGGACAAACTGCCGGAGAAGTTGCATGGGGGCAAAGGCTTGCCTTTTTATGCAGGGATTTCTCCTGCAGGAAAACTGGTTGTCTACAAACGCAAAGCTAATATCAGCCCCTCAGGCTTGATTCAGGTGGGTTCCTCTGCCTTTACTGTGGAGATTAGATTCAGTTTCATCCAGTATCCCAGAATTTCTTGAAGGGGAGAACACGCTTTAATTTGTCTACCTAGTCTTTGGCCTATCCAGACAAGGATCTTGGTGTCTGGTGGCATTCCTGCTTCTGTCTTTCAAGATTGACATCAGTAATGAGAAACCTGATGGGCTAGCTTATCTTTTTGGCCATCTGGCTCTTGGTGGCCCAAGTACAGAATGTCTCCCAAGATCTTTTTGGCGCTTTGGAAAACTCACTGCAGATGAATTTGACAGATATTACTTCTAAATGAATGGCTTGTAGGAGACACAAAAAGAATATTTTCTGAGGAAGTTTACACTGGGACAAAACTTTAAAAGTGAAACTTTGATTAGCTATTAAATGGCTTTTGCTGCAGCTTACTTTTAATCTTCATTAACAGCCTGCATCCTCTTTGCAGAATATATCTTGTTCATCGAGAGACTTCATAATCCTATGTTCAAAGTCTGTCCTTTCCCTGCAGATTCATGCTGCCTATTTGATACTACAAAGTGGTGGTAGGACCCGTGGGGCTAGGAGGAAGGTCTTTTGCAATCAAAGTTACTTGTGGTTATAGTAGCAACACTTTCAGAGAAGTCTGACTTACAAAATAGTAAGATTTATTTTCATGGTGCTTTGCAGATATGGCACCTTCAAAAAGAGAAGCTAGCGGAGAGAAAAAACATAGGGGAAAGATTTCTTTCTTACTCAAAGTTCATCAATAAAAAGAGTCAGGACCATATTTAGTAGTGTGTCAAATAGATTTGGCTTCTAGAAGGTGTTACCCAATAACCTGAAAATAAAACACAGCACTACCAAAACTTCCTATTGAGCAGTAAAGCCTGACATTCCAGAAGGATGTTCTTCTCTCCTGTGCAGTTACCACTACAATTCTGAATTTGGTCAGTTCATCATAACTTAATTACAGTATTGCATTATACTGTGGGTAAGAAAAAAGAGCTAGTAAAGCTTCCACAAGCTTTTTAGAGTTTTGTCCCAATGTATATGACATAAGTAGTCTTCTGTTACACTAGGTGTTAATTAGGTCTCAGAATTTCATCCAAAATTGTCCTCAGATTTGGGAACCCATTTTTATTTGGAACTGTAGCGTAGATGAGGGGCAGGAAAAGTAAGTGTTAGGTTCACTCAGATTATCTAATTTCAGTGATATCACATGCTCTTTTTGACTCTGTGGCTCTATTTGAGTCAGAGTAGCATCTAAAATCTGCATTATAAAGACATCACAAGAGTTGTTTGAAGTTCTCCAGGACACTAAGGAAATTAGGGATTCCCATTCTGAATTGCAATGTTTTTTTTTAAAAAAGGACACTTGGAAATCCCATAGAATGAAACGCCTCTCCAGAGGTGGTGAATTAGCATTCTTTTCACAAAATTTCCCTTTTCCACTTTTTTCAGGTTAATGATAAAAGGTATCCTCAGGCCAAACTGCTTTTGGGACAGATGGGGGCATTACATCCTGCCAATCGGCTAGCAGCTTATATCACAGGCAGGCTGCGACCCACAGTACTTCCTATCTCAGCCCTCAGTACTGTGATCTCCAAGGTAGCATCCCAAGGTAAAGCAGCTGCTTCTGAGACAACATCAGTCCAGGTGCCCACATCATCATCTCCCAAAACTACATCTTCCACCAGCACTACTTCAACCCCCACTGTGACGAGGCTGAAAACCCATGTCCCAGCACAGAGACAGATAGGTAGGTTGGAACTTATTACTGTGTTTTAAAATGCAAGTGTACAGCATTGATGTTGATTTCAGTGCAACAGTGCCTGTTGCCTTTGGCTGCATTGCCTACCTAAACTGCCTCTGCAATGAATAACCTCTTTAAAGCAGAAAATTTTATTTTGACTTCAGGATAAGATTACAGATGTTAACTGTTAGTTACTTTACTAATGCTACTAGGCCATATTTTCAAGAGACTTGAAAGAATGGATGGAGTCACGCTGGATGTTAACTGTGGAGATTTTTTTGTTTTGCAAGTTTTCTCACAATGATTTTAATTGCTTTTCATCAAACATCAATTTAACTTAAAATGAGGGAGGGTTTACTTTAATCTCTGGTTCTTCAGTGTCAGTTTTTCTGAATGATGTTGCACTTAAAATTGGAATTCTTGTCACCACCAAAGATGTGATAAGCAGCAGTGAAAGACAAGATGGTCCAAATCTGGATTACTGAAGCAAAAGGTGTGCAGCCAATAACCACACCAGCCTGTAATCTCATTGGATTTCACAAGCTAAACAGGGTTGGACTTAGCACTTCCAATAGTATTGGAAGAAGCATGTGGTATTCGTGTCTGAGTTGGTAGTGGTTATCCCAGCATGGCAAGAGAGGAGGAAGTTGCCTTTGACTGTTACTTTAAAAAAAGATCTGAAGAAGCTTTGCAAGAGAAAAGGATGTTACCTGTGTCCTGGCAAAACTTTAATTTCTGATTGATTTTGTTTCTTTCTGCCTAAATTTTCATTGCCGTGTAAACCCGTGCGTTGTTTTTCTCGTCCTGTAATAAAACTTCCTGTTTTGTGTGTTTATGCAATATTAAAGAGCTGGCTGCATTTCATTGATGGGTGAAGTGATTGTCGTGTATATGATTAAGTGTTCTGGTATATTCTGGGCTATATACATTAATTAACCACAGTATTTAAGTTGGCCTTGCTCTGGAGTCTGTGCTGTTGCACTCAGCTGCAGGCATCTGGAATGACCCAGGTGCAGCATTTTGATCCACTGGTGTGCCAAGATCCATTGGGAAGGGTCTTTCCAATAGTGATTACTTCTCAGTGGTTAAAATATGTCCAATTCAGTCCTCAGTTGCTGCATGAATGTCACTGCAGTGAGAAAGGATATGGCAAACTGTACCTCCCTCCTGCCACCTTCCCTCATGGCTGTGTAAGATGTGGATACAGTAGAAGGGGGATGAAAACCAAGAAGCAGTGAAAAATGGAACGTCACAGAAGCAGCTGCAGGAAGAATTTGCTGTTTAGAAAATAGTTTGAGCCCATTATTTCACTTAAGTGTTTGTTTTTCTGTACTGTAGTTGGAATTGTTTGTTCATAGTTTCACGGTAAAGGAAACCCTGCAAGACCAGAGTCTTTCATGTGGCCAGGAAGAAATGCAACAAAAACGCTAAAGAAGTGGAATAAAGCAGACATATTTCTAGTATGTAAAGCATGTTGAGAACTGCCATGAGGGTTTCAGTTTAATTACGAGGTAAAAAGAAAATGGAGGTTCAGATTGATGCTGAAATTAACAATTGCAGCACCTTGAAAAAGGCAAAGAGGGAATCTATTAAAATGTTGACCTGCAAGTTTTTATTTGCAGCTGCCCGACCCTCACCTGGTGGGATGTTTGCGCAGTTTGTGATGAGCAAGGCTGGAGCTCTACAGCAGAAGATCCCTGGAGCAAGCACACGCCAGCCCCTGTCAGGGCCACAGAAGCTCAGTATCAGGCCTAGCCCTGTGATGGTTGTTGCTCCCATGGTTCCCTCAAGGCCATCTCCAGCTCAATGCACGTTCTCTCCTGCGGTGACTGCAGCCACCACCACTTCTCCACTTGCTGTAGAAAGTACTGCTGTGACAGCATCTCCTGTGACCTCTCCCAGCCAGACAAAAGCTAATGAACCTGACTGCTCTCCTCCTGCAGTTACAGTTGCAGCTGCTCCAGCAACACCTGGAACCAACACCTCTACCACTCCCTCATCCACCACTCCAGCTACCACTGTGAACGTAACCAAATCACCAGGGATTGTTGCACCAGTAACAACCACCTCATTCCCTAACACTGTAGTAATATCACCAACTGTTACTTGTCCGGTCGTCACAACACCCACTTCTACAGTTGTACTAGCAACAACAGCAATGGCTACATCTGTGGTGACCACACCAACTTCCTCTGCTGTTTCTGTTCCAGTTATACTATCAGGAGTCAATACTCCTTCACTGAATGCAAGAAAAGGTAAGGCTTAGGTGCTTTGGGCTTTTACTACAAACACTGCCTTTTTTCATTCTGCCTCCTCACTGCTGGGACTTGGGCTGCAACTGTACAACCCAATTTAAATATAGATTCACTGGCTGACCCTTCTTTACAAAACAGAATAAGAAATGTAATCTCTTAAGTTGCTTGGGGTTTTTTCTAGCCTGTGTTGGTAGAGGAGGAAAAAATGTAGGTTATCTGGGCAGTGACTGCTATGTAATGAGCTAGAAGTTGCTCATCTTTTCTTGCCCTAGAGAAAAGCAGAGCATAGTTAGAGTTATGACTGCTAAAATTTTACACTTGGCATAGAGTCCAAGAAGTAGGCTTGGAATGAACTCGTTAACATGGAAGTCTTCTGAGAACTGCATTTAAAAGACTGTTCTGACCTGGTTGCTTTTATGTGGGTTCTGTGAATGAAAACAGAAAAAAAAAAAAATTGTTTGAAACAAGTTTAAAGAAACCTGGTGAAACCTGGGTGTTTCCAAAACATTTGTGCTTATTTCATTAAGCCTGGTCTATAGGCTGTTGTTTTAAGCTGATTTTTATACATTTTTTAAAACGTTTCAGAAGATGGTACTTCACAAGCTGTAACTAACAGTCCCCAGAAGGTATCTCCTGGAGCAGACAAACGTGTGGGACCTCGCTTGCTGCTGATCCCGGTGCAACAGACATCTCCTGCTTTGCGTCCCCTGAACAGTGCACCCCTTGTTCCCAGGCAGAGGATGGTCCTTCAGCCTGTCAGGAGTCCTGGTGCCATGAACCTCTTCAGACATCCTAGTGGGCAGATCATTCAGCTTGTCCCTCTGCAACAATTTCGACCTGCAGGTGCCCAGCCCAGCGTGCAGCCAGTGATGTTCCGCAACCCAGGTACCCAGTCCAAAATGTTTCTTTTTTTGATTGACCTGTGTTTCTTTTTTGATTGAGCTTAGAAATGAACAATGTAGCAAATGTCTGTGTTACTTCTTTCCTCTGCTGGATGGAAGTGATCTTAGTCGAGTTTGATTCTCCTTGAGTAGTTAAAGAACATGGTCTGATTCAGATGTAATACAACTTACATACCATGTCTAAAATACAGAATGTGGGTTTAATAGCTGAGTCACCAAATCTACCAGTTCTGCTGAGCAAGTAAAAGAGCCTCTGTGCATGTGGGAATGGAGCCATGTCCACTGTCCTGTCAGAACTTAAATTCTGTGGATCAGACAATTGAAAAATAATTCTTATTGGAGATTATTTTAAAAAGAATTAGCTGTTACCTGTGTCTCATTGGATGTATTGCTCTGTTTTTGTTGGGTTTGAGAGCTTGTTACAGCAGATACTCAGGCCAAATGTTACCCTGCAATACAAAACTGCTGCATTTTTTACCCCTTAGAGTGTGAGAATTAAAATAAGTTTTATTATCAATGTTTCTCTAGTGCATAGATAAAGGCAAGATTGGAAGAAGTAAAAATGGCATGTGTCTGACAGAATATAGGTAGGATGCTTTATGAGCATACTGTTGCACATATTTGTAAATAAACAAAATATACTTTAAATGTGTACTGTTCAGTAGGATTTTTCTTATGTTCTCCCCATATAAAGAAGCATCTTCAGGAGAGTGAGACAGAGTGGTAATGAAAAGAGAGTGGGAAGTGTTAGATAACAGAACTGTGGGGAGGAGAGAAGATAATCCTGTGCCTTAGTTCAGGTTTGAGCATGAGGTGTGATAAAGAATTGGTCAAAAAGTTTGTTGAATTCCTTTCTGATTGAGGACTTTTACTGTGCAAGATAAATTAGTTGCCAGTGGTGGTACTTTTCTTCTTTGCTTAGGGAATTACAAAACACCACAGAAAACTTCATGAAGGTGAAAAGGATTGTAGTGTAATCTTGTTACAGTTTTTCTCTGTAGAAGTCTTTCTCTAAGAAAAAAATGTTTTTTTAAAAAAAATTTTCATTTTCCTGTTTTCTGTTAAATAGATATTAAAATGCAGAGGACTTCAGATGCAATGAGTTGCAATTAAAAAGCTTAATGCTAGAACTTACCATTAAATCTGCTAGTTTTAGAATAGTTACCTGATGTATCTTATTAGGGTGTTCCATATAAAAATTCAACAGTTCATATGTCTTTATGCAGCACAACCTCTTCTATTGAAAAGTTGTGGCCCAAATACATGATGACGTTGTGATCCTCGAGACAGTGCTGGTTACTTACAGCATCAAATGCTAAAACTAAAAATAAAATTGCATTGAGGAGCTATTAGTTAATGTTTTGTTTTCCTTACAGGATCTGTTGTAGGGATTCGGTTGCCTGCACCTTCTAAACCTCCTGAGTCTCCTATGTCTCCTACTTCCTGTGTGTCTTCCACTTCTCCCACAAATTCAGCTGGGCAAACAGCAGTATCCAAGTTATCCCCTACATCCAACCTGGCCACTCAAGCATCTTCCCTCCCTTCAGTAACAAGTTTTGTGTCACAGCCAGGCACTCTGACTTTGAGGCTCTCTCCTCCTGCTGCTAGCAGCATGACAAACCAAGCAGCCTCTGAATCTAAAGTAACCAGCAGCTCAGTTGGTCTGCCAGGTACTGCTGCTAATCTCATACCTTTACAATCTGGTAGTTTTGCTTTACTTCAGCTCCCAGGACAGAAGACTGTGCCAAACTCCATTCTTCACCATTTTGCATCCCTGCAGATGAAGAAGGATTACAGAAAAATATGCAAGAAAGAGGACTCGAGCACTGCTCAGCAGAAGAATGGGAAAGCTCCAAACTCAGATAAGGCTGAAGTTAGAGTGTCTGAGGCCACAGTGTCAGATACAAAACAAGAAGAAAATGAGTTGCCAATCAACCAGTCAAGTAATGTTGAAGAGTCACCATCTGGCACAGTTGGCCCTGCTGGAAATTCCACTACAGTACAAATGGTGGAGAAGGACTTGAAGGTGCTGGAGAGGTCTTGTGGTGATAGTTCTTCTTCTCAGACTGATGTTGCTGCAGATGTTGTATCATCTGACCATTCATATATTAGTGAGAAGCCAAATGAGGAGGAAGAAAAGGGGGCCCTTGAGGAGAAAGAGGATTCTGTCAGTTCTGAAACTGTAGTGGAGTCTGTTTCAGCTAACTCAGAAACTGTCTGTGAGTCATCAGGTCAGCCTGCACTTGCTCCTCTGGATAATGCATATCCACAAAGGCTTGAGAATCAGGAGACTGCACAGGTGAAGACCCATGAGAAGGAGCAAATACACAATGAACAAGAAGGGAGCCCAGTGAAAGAGCAGGAAGGAGATGCACAGACAGAGATAAAGCAGGAAGGAGATGCACAGACACAGATAAAGCAGGAAGGAGATGCACAGACACAGATAAAGCAGGAAGGAGATGAAAAGACACAGATAAAGCAGGAAGGAGATGAAAAGACACAGATAAAACAGGAAAACGAGGCAAGTTCTGAGCAACCACAGAGTCAACAAGAGCATGAAGCACAGCTGGAGAAAGAGAAGGAACAGAGAGAGACTGAACTGTCTCAGGACAAACAAGAATGCCAGGGTAGTGCCATGCTGCAGCCACAATTGGAAAGGAAGGAATACAAGGACTCCACAGAAGCAGAAAACAAGAGAGAAAAAAAAGAAACTAAGTCTGAAATAAGTCCTGCAAAACAGCAGGATTATGCTATAGGAGAAGAGCCTACAGTCAATAGTGAGGAAAGCAAAGCAAACCTAGGTAGGCAGGAAGGCAGTAATAACAATGAACAGGATGCTTTTGGTTGTCAAGAAGAAATGAAAACAGGTCATGATATTGTGACACATGTCAACAGTTCTTGGAGCAAAATATCTAGTATTGTACCTGCTTTAGAAATTAAAAGTGAGGTGGATAACAAAGCTGATACATCTGAGAGAAGTGACTCCCTGCCACCAGAACAGAGGGCACAGGAAGCCAGGCATCACTCTAAGGGTTGTGTGCCCACTGTTGACACAACTACTGATATGGAAGAGGAAGAAGAGGAAGAGGAAGAAGATGAGGAGGAGGAGGATGAAGAGGATGAAAAAACTGATGATTCTGCTGATGAGTTGCTGGATGGTGCTTCTGACTTCCTAAGTGAAGAGGAAATAGATGTGGAAAAAGTGGTAAGCATTTCACTGTTTATGAAGGAATTTTATATATATATGTATTTTAATTGGCCAACTAACATGTTGTAACACATGGATTTGAAAGTCACAGTATGATGATACTGTTCTGGACTTAAGTTTTTTTAGAAAGTCTAGGTTGGGGTTCCAAGTGGAAATACCATTTTTTTCTTCTTAGTTGCATGCTTTTTTACAGGTAGCATTGTGATGGCCTTCTAGGAATTGTCCGTTTTTCAGTTACATTGAGCAAAGTGTGGTAGGACCCATTCTGTGTTGCCTTCCTGCAGTATTTACTCAAGCAGCTTGGTTCCCTGTAATATGAGTTACCCTAAAAAATATAGTTCTAGTGTTTCTATTATTTTAAGCTGATTCCTTGTACTTAGTTATTGCTGTCCTTACTTAAGTTATTTCTGAAAGGAATATTTGAATCTCTCCTTAAATTCCTCTTGAAATACAGTAATACTGTAAAGCTGCCATTCCATATTCGATAGAAACCAGATTGCTCTGGAAGTCACAGAATAAAGTGATGTCATTATTATAGTTAAGATATGTTTAGATTTCAGTGATCATTAGAATTTCCATCAAATTTCACCCCCAAATTAAAAGAAAATAATCCTTCATACAACTCCTTGGTGTACTTTTCATGTAGCAGTATTTGACTTAAGAGAACAGTGCATTTATGAAGCTGAGGTTTTCTGAGTCAGTCAAATGGATGTAAGAAATAAAGTAGCCATTTCTTGATGATATACAAATGCAAAGAGAAAGGTTGAACTGGAGAGGAACTGAAGAACAAATAAATTAACAATAGGAGAGATCATGTTAGTATCTTCAGAAATTTGAAAGTATATACTGTTTTTTAGCCCTTCTGTGTTAATGTAGTCCTTACAGCTAAAGACCAAAGCAGATTTCTTCTGACTGTATCCAGAGTTAACTAAGTCTCATCAACTCTGGCCTATGGAGAATCTGTTTAACTTCCAGAAAAACTGACTAAGCAGTTCATATTCCAGCTTGCTATGCTCAGGAAAGATGATAGCATCTCAGCTGCAGGAAGGTGAGGAAACTGAAAGCAGATGTAATTTTTGGAAGCTCTTTCATACTGAAAGCTGGGTTGTTGCTGTCTCATCTCGAGTTGGGCAGTGACAATTTGGTAACTCCTGATCCTCCAAGAATTTCAGCAGAGTTATCACCAGGTTTTGAGAACCATGGTTATTATGTGCCTGTTATTTGATAAATATTCCAAACAAGGTAGTCTTGGGAATCTATTGGTAAGCCAACAGGTAATAATATAATGTCTAGGTCAAAGTAGCCTGTTACCAGGCTATAATTTTAAAGATGTATTTTCTTTTGTCCTGCAAAGCTGCAATGAAATGAAAAAACAATTATCAGAGATCATAAATGTTTGCTTTGGAGGAAACTTACTATGCAAGTTTTGACTGACATGTCTGGTGAGCCATATTAGGGTGTCTTTACCATAAGCTCACACAAACATGAGTAAGCTGGCTTTGGTTCTAGGGCAGTAAAGTGGAAGAGTGAGATGTCAAAGACTGTAAAAACCTGCCTGTAAGTCTTGGTTTGTTAGTCTGTGCTGCCCACAAGCCAGGTTAGCACATCACTGTCTAATGGAGGATACAGTTTTAAACCTGAATCTGCAAGCCTGTTATTTCTTACTTTGGGATGTACTCTTTTATCAGTTTAGTACTTACAAAACAGGCTGCCCTGGTATTGTTAGTCTGACTCGTTAAAGTCAGATCATATAAACAGACTACTAAAGGATGTTTATCTGTTTCATTAAGATAGTGGAAACATAGAAACAAAGTGTACACACATGTCCACTAATACTTTTGTTTAGCTCAAATACTGATGACAGCTCTTTCACTGGTAGTGTGAAATAGTGATTGTTTTAGTTACTCAGGAAATAGACACTAAAAACCCAGAAAATGCTTTTCAGAGTCAAGATGACTGTTACTTACCTGCTTATCTGTAGTAGCTATTACCCTTTCTTTTTTTGGTATGTTTCCCCATACTGGTTGTCATTGCAGTGATTTCATCGTTCTTAATTTTGCATATCATACTCTTCAGAATATCATAAATACTTTAACTATTGGGCAGCATTTTGGAAAGAATTAAAATCATACTCTTCATCATGGAAACAGTTTACTGTGTGACTCAAAGAAGCCTGGCTATATGGTGTTCTGACTGTAGCTGTCTTAGGTATGAGACCATCACCAAGGTGATACCTTTCTCTTCTTGTGTCAAAAAATGGTAGTTAGCAAGGGTCTGCAGTGGTAGGTTGTAAAAGCAGTTTAATCTTATTTGAAACAGAGGAAAACCTGCCCTGTGAAAACTCCTTACCTTGCCCAGAGTAAAAGTATAAATGACAGATATTTTATTATTTTTTTTAATGAAAATTCATGCTGCAGAGTTGCTGGTAAAAGGAATTTCTTGAGGAGACAGTTAAAATAACCACCTGCTTAGCACTGTTTATTGGCCAGTGTAGCTGGAGATGTTAATTCTTTAATGGTTCTTAATGTTCTAATGTCATCTCTTTCGAGACTCAAGTAAAACTGTTTTGGCCTGAGTTCTACTGCTGAGTAGATACTCATTTTAAAAAAACAAAACAAAACACAAACTGTTCCAGGATGTGTGTGAATACAGTGAGGATGACGAGCAGGTGGACGTTGAGACCGTGGAGGAGCTTTCAGAGAAGATTAACATTGCCCGTCTGAAGGCCACAGCTGCTCATTTCCGACCTTCCAAACAGAAGTAAGCATCCTTGGAGAGCACTACAGTTCTTTATTTTATTGATGAGCTGGCATTGAATGAACCCATTAAACAGCAGGTTTAAAATGATGGTAAGATAAAGCAAGGCTTGTTTCAGGTCTTCCTGAGCACTGGTGCTTCCCAGTGTCTGCGAGGATGGGGCTGTCAGAACTAAGAGCAGGTTTAAAGTGTCTTAGCTTTTTTGTCTTTTTTCCCCCTCTAAATTTGTTCATGGTGATGGGTGTCTTGTAATGTGAAATTATTATGAGTGAATTGCCTGCCTTCTTGCAAAATGAATACGAGCAGGGTCATAGTGTTTTTTAAATGTGATTTTGCAAGCTTTGTTTATTCTTGCTGGTGGACTTGTTTTGGGGGTTTTTTTTTTGTTTGGGTTCTTTTTTTTGGTTGGTGTTTGTTTTTAAGGCAGAATCAGTCACTTGCTTAATCTCTAATTCTGTAGATGAAAGGTTTGGCTTTGGGACCCCTGACCCAGGGAAGAAAGTATTTTCTTATTTACATATAGTCTACCACTGTTGCATATCTCCACTTTTTGTTGTTTTTGCCTGGTTGGTTTTGTTATTGTTGCTGCACTTGTATTTATAATTACAAGATGCAAAGGAAAAACATGGCTTGCTTGGGATATTTAAAGACAGTCATGAGTATTTTGCAGTTGCACCAAACAAGAGAATGGGAAACATTGCATTGTTACTTCTTTTTGTTAGAAGATTTTTTTTTTGGGTAAATGTTAGAAGATTTTTTTTTCTTTTTTTTGTAAAAACTCTTTAATGGCTCTGTTGGGTGATACTATGTACCTCCTAGATAGTTCCTGGTTTTTTGTCTTTACGAGGCACAGCTAAACTTTTATCCTTAGATAGTGACTTAGCTATAAATTATGAAGATCTCTCTGAGAGAGAAAAACAGATGTCATGTTTCATTAAAAAAAAAAAAATCTTTCAAATATATATTGTTCTCTATTTTCTTGAAGTTCCTGAGATAAAAGGAAGCTGTTGTTATATAGTAGGATAGCAGTAAACATGATGATTTTGGTTGCTTGTTCTTAGTGGGGGAGGGATTGCTCTGCCATCTCTTGAATCTGTGTTTTTTAGGAACAGAACCAAAAGATAATTTAAAAAAAAATTCTTTATGCAGCTAACAGTCATGGGCTGAATCTGTTCTCTTTGACATACAGTAAAATAGTTTGCCTTTTGCACTTTGGAATAATTTTACAGCTTTCAGAACAGCTACATTTTTTTTTCAGGATGATGGCATTGGAGATAAAAGTTCAGTTTCTCAAGAAAGCTCAATAATATTTTGCTTTCATGTAGATATGCAAGGAAGAGTTAATTTCAAGGGATAAGAATGAGCAATTCTAGGCTGTTGGAATTTAGTTAATGAGGACAGAGTGCATGAGATTAGTGTTGGGAAAAACTTTTTACCTTTCTTCCAGATACCATGCTCGTAATTCTTCGGATGAGAAATTTTCTGAAAAATCTGCAAAGGTATATATATGTTTGCTCTCCTCTTTCCTTTTGGTATCACACCTCCATTTTAAAGATAAACTTTCATCTCAAGTGCAGCTCTTTAACATGATTTATCTACCTTCCATATATGATTAAATGCAGGAAACCAAATGTGTATATGAAGGGAAGGGGCTCAGTCCAAGTATTGCTGAAGAAGGAGGGGTACTATTGGGATCAGTGTTTTCAAGTTCAGCTTTATGTATGAGAGGATTGTCTGCCTTTTATTTATTAGTATGTTTGCTTAGATTTTGTGTTCGTGGCATAAATAATTTTTACAGCACACATAAACTAACGAACATGTAAGAAATGCTTTTATTTGTCAAAGCTGACAATGCAGAGTTATATAGGCACAGCACTGGGTGAAGGATTTTTAAAACAGTAGTTAAAATGATCTGTACTTTAGCAAGTTAAAGGTAATGCAGAATCCTTTGAAACAAAACTCACTGCAAGCCTTCTGAAGCTTGTGCTGTATTTTGGGGTGGCTGTGAAGCCAGTTTCACTACCTGCCCACCCTAACTATCTGATGTACTTAGTGTCACATCTAGAGCTACCTGCTGGGGTGGGACTTTGAGGTGGAGGAGTATGAGCCTGGTGTATGTTTTGTACATATGGTGTGCTTCTGCTTGAGGTGGAGATGGGTTCCAGGATGTTCTGCCTGCCTCACCTTCCTAGTGTTACTCTTTTCTCTGCCCATGAAGTTGCTGCATGAGGCCTTTCCTTGAAAGGAACCTAATGCCCAACAGGAGAACAAATGCAATTGCAGCCTTACTGTGGCTTAGTCTGCCTAGGAGAGCAAAATGGGTGTCAAGAGCCAGATTTCAGGAGACAGATTCCTCCTAAGGCCAGCAGGCTGGGGTATCACTGGACCTGAGGAGTCTTTTTACTCATGTGCTTGGGTTTGGAGCAGACCTAAAATGGCGTAAAAAATGTGTTAATACTACTTCTAAAGTACTATTCATCATGAGAATATTGTACCACAATTGTACATTTGTGATTTGTACAATTGCATAATAGTACAGAACCTATTAAAAATAAAATAAACCTGCAAGGGCTCAGTAATTACACTCATTGTCTGTCAGCCTTTTTTGAAACTTAAATTCTCTCTTCACTTTCTGTTTCTTGGTAGATCTCTGGGGTGCTAAGTTTCAGTGCCGTCTTTCACATTCTTACCTACAATATCTCTTGGCCCTAACCTGTATGTGCTGAGGGAACAAAAGAGCAATTGAACTAGCTTAACTCTGGGGGAAAATAAAAGTGTCCTATATTTGATGTCACTGCTTCATCAGTAGACTCTTTTGACAAGCAAACAACCAAAAAATTGGCTCAACATCTCTGGTTTTGCTGTAATGCTGTAGTTTACCTAAATAGCTTTGCACTGCAAAATTTAAAAGCTTATGAATGGAAGGGATTGGTCATAATAATTTCCTTTAGGGTTGATGTGATTGCTTTGGTCTTTTCTTATTGGCCAGCATTTCATGCTTAATGACTTTTGTTTCTGACGCTGAACTTTCATGAAGACGTAATAGCAGAATAGCATGACATGAAATCTTGAGGTGTAACTAGAAACCTTGTAGAGCAGGCATGCCTTTGATTTTTTTTATTTAAACTTGTCAATATGGTTACTTCCAGCATAAACGTCGATTCAGGGGCAGAAAGCTGAAGTCTGAGGCAGAAGCCTTTGCTCATTACCGGCAGACACACACGGCAAACGAACGCCGCCGCCGCAATCAAATGAAAGGTCTCTTTGAAAAGCTGAAGAGAGCTCTGGGCTTACACAACCTTCCTAAGGTCTCAAAAAGCTACATTCTTAAGCAAGTAAGTATTTTAAATCTTGACTGAACCTGGAGAAAGCAATGGAGCTGGTGATTCACCCTTTGAGTCATAACGGTGAATTGAGATCTTCTGTCACCCTTAACAAAGCAGTATCTGAAAGAATCTGTATTCCTAAAAGCTTAATTTTTATGTAATGGATACATGTTTTCAGATCAGCTCTTTTCTTGTGTTCTTTGTGAATTTAAACATGGAAGATTATTCCTTAATTCCTTAGTGGTTTGCAGTGTACATCAGGCACTTCTGAAATACACTGAAGATTTATTTTTTTAATGAAGAAGATAGCATTTCATTGAGTATTATACTGACATGAAAAACTTAATTTTAAAGATGCAGATAAAAGAAAACAAAGCAGAAGTTGTAAATACATGATTATGCTTACCGGGTGTACCATGAAATTGTGGGATAAAAGTTAGTGGTTTTTTGGTTGGTTGTTTGGGGGTCTTGGGGGGTTGTTTTTATTTGTTTTGTTTCGGTTTCATTTCTTTAAAATACCTGAACTTTGGAGGAGGGACAAATGAGATGATGTAGCACTTTTTCAGTAGGGAAAGCTGGCATTACATGGTACTTCACATGCTTTCTCTGAGTTGTAGTTTCTCAAGATAAAGAAAATACCTAAGCAAATCTATTATTTTGTGTTTTGTTGGTTTATAAATTTGTTCCCTGACTCTTTCCTAGGCCTATGAAGAGATCCAAGGATTGACTGATCATGCAGACAAACTTATTGGGCAGAAGACCTTACTGACACGCAAACAAGATGTGTTGATTCGAAAAGTATCCACGCTTTCAGGTGAGACTGGTTTTGGATACAGACTAGCTGGAATAATGAAACAAAAGGCTTTTACAGAGTTGGAGTTAGTGCTGTAATCTTCTGTTGATGCAGGTGAGTTATTAGTTGACATAAAATTTATTCTCTGAATGCCAAACAAAGACCTAAGCTTCAACTTCATGACACAGTTATCATGGTGGTAAGAACTGCTCTTTGTTTACTTTATGCCTAAAGGAAGTGTACAGTGATCTCTGTGCTGCAAGCCACAGTCTTGGGTTCATGTGCATTGGGATGCTTTAATGGGAGGGCAAAAAAAGTCACTTTGTTCTGTCATTGGTCACTTCCTGAAACAACTTTTTTGCTCAGTGCTTCACAAGTATACACTGCTGTCTGATCAGTACCAAAACCTCTGACTCCTTTGGTCAGTTTTGCAAATGACTGTCCTTGTACTGCTTTTTTGAGAACTAGTTCTGGTACTGTCTAGAAGGCAGCTCTGTCCATAGAACAAAATTGCAATATATTCTGAGCTGCTACTCATCTAGGCATTTCAAGACAAAATGTTGTATTTATTGTGTTTTTTTCTGTCTCATTTGGAGGTGTAGGAAAGCTACAACACATGTTCAGGCAGTGCCAAAATGTGTCTGGGCAAACAAAACATCAGATTATTCTTGTAATGTTTTTATTGTCTAGAAATAAAACCAGGACTTACCTGTATAGGAGTTTTGAAAGATACTTATATCTTGTGTATTTATGAGAGTGAGCTCATGTATATTTTGAGGCACATTGTGAAAATAACAAAGTGTTTTACTGAACCATGACCTTAATTCAGAAATGTATGGTAGGCCTTTTGGGCAAGGGTTGAAAGAAATAACTTCACAAAGTAATTTTCTGATCTTCATTCCTAGTGAAGTACCTCAAAACTGATGAGGAAAAAATGCTCTCTCAGAAGAAACAGATAGATAAATATAGACTTAATTAAAGATAGACCATGGTGTCAGAGGATAAATACCAAGCAGGAATTAAGCCAGTATAATTATTTCAACTTTGATCATAATAAATTGTGTGCATCTACAGAAAACAAATTACTTAAATACTTTTGTTTGTTCAAGGTTACAGTTTTCATGTTAATGATATACTATATGTGAATTTACCTCCAAATGTTGTTGGAATTACAAGGTCCATTAGTCCGATGAAATATTATACCAAGTAAAGGTAACATTTTGTCTGGCAGCCATACATTTACCATCAAGAAAGGTGTGAGGGCTTTTTCCTCAGCTGTGTGTATTTTCAGCTGGTGTGAAGTTAAAAGTTTGAAGCTTTGACCAAGCTGATTTCTGCTCACAAAAGTTGCAGGTAAATTCCAAAATGCATGGCTGTTTCTGAAGGGAAAAAAAAAAAATCTCAAAACAAATAGGTAATTACTTCCCTCTGTTATTAAGGATGCTGTTCACGTAGTGGGGGTGGGGCTTATCTATTATATAATGACTGAATGGTGTCAATAGATTTTTAGTTCTGTCTTCAGCTCTAGTTTTGGATAGAAAGCTTGAAGATCCATTGACTCTCACATAATTTTTCTGCAGGAAAGACAGAGGAAGTTGTCCTTAAGAAGCTCGAATATATTTATGCTAAACAAAAAGCAGTAGAAGAGCAAAAAAAGAAGAAACAAACAGAGCCAGAGGAAACTCTAACCTCAACTGTTAGCACAAAGCAAGAAGCATCTTCTGCTCCCTCCAGAGAGCCAGTCCAAGTGGCTATGACCAACAGAAGAGGAAAGCCACTGATACTTGCCAGAAAAAGTGTCCGTAACACAGGTGGGCAGAAAATTAATCATGTTTTGCATGAAGGGGAGACAGACCCCATGGGATGGCAAAATACTTGCTAGCTTGTTTGTTCAACAGCTTCATTCTTGAAGCAGAACTGAACGTAAGACCAAGAAGTGTCCATCCAGTAGGTTTTCAGTAAGGATGAGACCAGCACTACTGAGGTCTTCAGATGAATGACTTCTGAGTTTTAGAAAGACAGGAATTAAATTCCTATTAAGTTGTCTTTCAGTCTCATGCAGTTGCACTGCAATCTTGGAGTAATTTCTGAGGGTCAAGGGTGATTCTTCTGCTGACTTAAAACCTGAAGCTCAGTCCCCAAAATACTGGAGTTGCTTGAATAGATTGTTTTCAAAACCTCTCTCTAACAAGCTAGCTCTAAAGGTGGTGGGAGACTTGCTTTTAAATGACAGAATTGTCAGGCACTTGACAATTTTTTTGGAGCAGAGACATTTTGTGGAAATATTTGGCATTTGTGGTGCCTTTGCACATTAAATGTAGGAAGAAACAAAAGAATGGCATAAATCCAAACTTTCATGGTACTACCACTGTAATACGCTAAGGATCTGATGATGTTTCTTATTTTTGGCAATAAACAGACCTTACTTGACATCATCTTGACCTTTTATAAACAAATGATCATTCTCAAGCCTCGTTTTTGTCCAGTCCTGGGGAAGTTTGGCATCAGAATTTATAGGTGGTGAGAGAGAACTTCCTTGCTTTCTTTGGACTGAGAAAATCCCCTTTATAATTTCACCAAGACTGTTCTGATATTAGATCAGGATGCCACTCTGGAGAGTTACAGCTATTACACTGCAGAACAAGACAGTTCAGACCTGCTCTATCTGTGTAGGTGAGGTTCCTGCAGCCTGCATAGCTTCTGTAGCAGCTTTGTAACCCAGGGCTTGTAAATCTTCTATCTAGAGCTCCTTCCACAAGTGTACTTACCACTTGATTGCAGGATATCATTTGCTATCAAGGTTTTTATGTGAGAATAAATTACTGATTTTTCCAAACTTTTTTTTTGACAGAGGACACTTCATCCTCTCTTTCATTAACTGCTGCAAACCTAGTGATGACTCCACAGGGGCAGGTGCTTACCCTGAAGAGCCCACTGGTACCAGGGCAGGTAGCAGCTGTTCCTTCCACACTATTGCAGACTGAATTAAAGCCCCAACCTGTCAGCACTGCTGTGACAGCACAGCCAGGTATGATTATGTGAGAACATGTTAATGAAAGTCAGTATGATGCTGCTCATGGATGTGCATAGCACTTTACAAAGTAACTGTTATTTAATTTTTGCACTAACTTTTTAATGTTTTTTACAACGAAAGTGACTTGAGGTAGAACCGGACTCTGGTAAGAGAGGTTTGAGATAATTAACTCAAATGATCAGCTTATCAACAAGTAAATAAAGTCTGTTAATTTTTTGCTATTCCCAAATTAGGGAAACCTAGGGAAGATTTCTTTTTCACCTTACCAATCTGTAGTTCTCTATTGTTTCACTTCTGGATGGTATTACCATGTAAGGCCTTGCCTAGAAGTGGAAAACTCTTAATTTTCCAGGCTTAACTAAATATCTGAAAGGTTCTTGTACCCACCTCACACCCCCCCCCACTTCCCCTTTTGTTGGATAAGGTCTTGCTTCTGTGATGATTCAGCTGCCAGGATCAACAGTTCCTGTCCAAGTAAAAGGAATCCTTGCTAACTCTACCATTCCCATTACACTATCAATTGTTTCTGGAAACCCAGCACCCTCAGCAGTAGTATCCACTACAGAACCCCGTTCAGGTAGGCTCTTGGTTATTTTATGAATCTTTTTTTGATTGCATGCAGGAATCAATTCTTGCAAAAATGAAGGTAATTTTTTTTTTTTTTTCTCACTGGGAAGTTATGATAGGTATTACTGTCTGGGTATTCAAAGAAAATGACAGTTAGATGTTATGAACTCTTCAGAGGGACCTCTAGGGCATTACAGACAAACATTCATTTGCCTCACTGAGCCTCCTTGCCCTCAGCAAAATCAGAATAAGTGGAGACTGGAATGTGTCCATGGTGAAATGCACCCTTCTGGGGAGGCTGTAGTGCAAAGTGGTGGTGGGGCTGTTGAAAATCTTTGCCTGTACATCCATGCTCTTACTCTGGTACAACCTCTTCCCATACCCCATCAGCTTTACTGCCTGTTGGAGAAATGTTTTTTCAAGACATGAGAGTACTGTATGCTGGGACTGAGCGTGTGGGGTGGCTCCTGCCAATAGTGTGCTGCTTGCCATCTGCTGTGTTAAAGGCCAGCCACTCACTTCCTTCTTCACTGTAGTCATTTGATCATAATGAAAAAGTTCACTTCAGATTTGGGGCTGGGAAAAATCTGAGTGCTATAAATAGGAAACTGCTTGGATGCAAAAAGTAAGTAATCCCATAGTCCCTGAAATGCCTCTGTAGTATTGTGCACAATAGCAGTAGTGCAAAATGTGAGCATAAAAGTAAGGCATGAAAAAACAGCAAGGGAGAAAACTGATTCTCTTGTCCTTATGCATCACCATCAGAGGTGTAAGCATTACAGTTCCTTGTATTTGTGCCAGCCTGAAGCAGGGCTGAACAAGTGGTTCTGGGATAATAAATGTGGAGTTTGTGCTCTTTCTACAAGTTGCAAGTTCTAAGGCTTCACTTAACCCCAAATTGTAAGCAGTTTAAATTGTGAATAGCAGCTTTCTTGGGAACACCTGAAAGCAAATTGTATTCAATTTGATATTATCTTTGAAGTTAGCATTGATCCTGATGGATGCTGCTTTGTTTGGTTTTGCAGAAAGAGAAGATTCATTCATGATGCCAAAGATTGTAAATGTTACATCCCTGGCTGCTGAGGGAAGCACGAGTCTAAACCTGAATAAAAACAAAAACTCTAATACAACAGCTGCAGGCACTCAGGCTTCAGAGAAGTCTTTGGCTGTAGCACCCCTTGAAAGTAGGAAGAGTGAGAGTATCCTCAAAAAAAAAAAAGACAAAGTGTGTCCTGGAGACAGTTGTGGAGATGGAAGAAATACCAGAGGGCCCACGAAACTTGTAATTGAAAATAAAGATGGCATTCCACAGCTCCTGAGTGTATCGTGTACAAAGGAATCTCCAGAGTCATTCAGCAAAAAACTCTGCATTGGTGAGTTTGTGGGAAGCCAAGGCAGGAGGAAGGATTGTGATCCTGGAGGAGAAAGATTAAAACCAAAAGAACTGCCATTCCACAAGCTGCAGATCAAAGATTCCAGGCTAGAAATGGAATTGAGGAAAGTAGCATCTGCCATGGAGGAGGCAGAACTGGATGCAAGTGAGTTACTGAGCAGCATTGAGGAGGGTGATGACACTGATGAAACCCTGACTTCACTGCTTAATGAGATTGCCTTCCTCAATCAGCAGCTGAATGATGATGCTTCAGCTATGTCAGAGCTGCCCAGCACTCTAAACTCCAATTTTTCTCATGAGGATGCAGAAGCTCGTCGGGGAACAGCCAGTGATCTCAGCACTGCAGGTGGATCTTCCTTCCAGTTTGGCAGTTTTAAGGAACTTTCTGAAGTTCCAGAGGGTGGTGGCTCTATAAGCCCTCTCCTGCTGCACCTGGAAGATGATGACCTTACTGATGGGGAGAAAAACTCTGGGGAACCTTCATCTGAAGTCGATGTTTTAAAGATAGTAATAGGTACTGAAATGAAAGAACCACTACCCAGTATGTCTGTAATCAGTGGTGGGAATGGCAAAACTGTAACAAGCTTGGCTGAGAGCACTACTGTGACACCACCAGTTTTGCAGATGAAAACTAACCCAGAAGCTAGTCATGCTGACACTTTGTGGAGGCCCATGCCCAAGCTGGCACCTCTTGGCTTAAAAGTGGCAAGTCTGCCAGTGGACTCAGAAGGGCAGAGTAATAAAGTGATGCCATTATTGGCACCAATAGTTGCAAAACTGGCACCCAGTGGGGGAAAAACTTCATTACCTGCAGCTGTTCAAGAAGGACAGGATAACAAAGTGATGCCCACGTTAGCACCTCTGGTTACAAAAATGAATACTACTGGGACCTTGCCTTCAAATTCAGCAGGCAAATAAATAGGTATATTTTTTATTAGATGCTGGAATGGAGATCTGGAGCTGTGTGAACCAGTGTTGGAGTTCAGCAACTTCCCTTGTCTGCAACACTCATTTTCTGTATGGCATCAGCAGGTCATTCATCTGAGGGCAGGCCCCTAATGGAGAAATAAGAAACTTTAAGCACGTTGACCTATTTTTACCTCACTGTTGTATTGTGGGTGTTCTTCCCCTTCACAAAACAAGAAAGATGATCTATAACCATTGCTGGCACATGGTATTCTTCCAGAATCAAGTCTCTCTCAAAAATAGTTTATCTGAGGACTGAGAAACCTAGGATATTGAAAGATTTTTTTTTTTCCAGTAGGGAAGCAGCTGTCTTGTTGGGGAAAAAAATATGAATTCCTTGTTTTTGTACCGGGCAAATTATCTATGCAGAAATGGGATGGTTCACATTTGCTGTTTTTAATGTTTGCAGGATATGGTGATTGTACAGAAATGAGATTATGGTTGCTCTAAAACTTGTTACTGAGAGCAGTGGAAGGGATATATGAGACTGCAGAGGCCTGAAGTGAAAAGTTTTTGTTCTTTGGTGCTAGGTAGTTCTCTGGCAGAGACTCTTTTTAGGATTTTATGCACAGAAGATTTTAATAAACATCTATAACTCTCTCTGCGTAGGGAAGAAAATTATATTTCCCAGTGTAATTAGAAGTAGGACAGTATGTTAACTCTAACAGAGCCACTAAAACTCCCTCACTTTTGCCTCCTGCCCCTATACAAGTACTCCTTCCTTTGATGCTTAGGGCACTTGGAAGAAAAAATTACAGGAAATAGAAGGAAATTAGGGCACCCCATTGCTACATCTTTAAATATATAGCTGAAGTAGCTTGAGTGTTTTCCCCTTTCTTGTTTCTTTTCCTCCTGTCATTGTTTGAGATGTGTTTGGTGGCTAGGAATGTTATAGGAAGTGTTGCTTCATTAAAAACACAGAATGATTTCAGGACTGTTTTAGCCTAGGATAAATGAGAGAGGTGTATATGTGAATGTATATATGAAAATATGTGTATATCTTTCTAAACCTTCCATTTCTTTATAAATTCAGGAAAGGTACTCAGAGGTTTCTCACTGCATTTGCACAAGCTGTGTATAGCAAAAAAAAGTCAACAAAAATGCTCATTACCAGGGAAATAGGGCAGTATTGAATCACGAGATGTATTTTTTATTCTTCTCTGCCACTGCTTACTCAATAACCTGTAGATACTCTTCAGTGTTCAGCTGTTGGATGTGAAGGGCCTACAGGCTGTAAAGATATTTATATTTTTGTACACAATTTTTGTTTTCGTAGTTTTCTTGACAAATGAACTTTTCAGCCTAGGAGAGATGATTTGTTAATGAGTGTATACACAATCTTTTCCTATCAGGTTTGTAAATATGAGTTCTGGTGCGCTTGAGGGGCTTCTTAACTGCTCCAAAAAGGTAAAACCCCAATGCCATTTAAATTATACAGGATTTGATGCATTTTGTGTTATGTGTAGGAATGTCATGCCCTGTCTCACTGTTCCAGCAACAGCAGCTGGAAGTTTTCCCTCAAAATTCCCCATCTTTGGTGATGCAGTAATACAGGAATTTCACCTTTCCAGCACTGAGGCTGTGAAGGTGTGTTAGGAGAAGTGTTTGTACACAGCCAACCACACTCTCTGTTCAGTAAGCTGCATTTTCCAGATCTGTGTCTGGGTATATGTGTACCTTGAGTGTTTCCTCATACTTTTTTTATGATTTCATATTATGCTGCAGAGGAGAGAAGCCCTTCAAGCTCAGCATGCATAAACTTATTCTAGAGCCTACATGAGAAAGGTTCTTCACCTGGCCATTCTAAATGGTGGTGTTTTAAAGCAGACATTTAACTTTATTTCCTTTTGCATTTACTGTTTTAATATTGGGTGCAAGTTCTATATTGGTCATTTGGAAAAGAAGAATATAGATTAGCATTGATAGTCATGCAGGGTGTTACAATTGTCACTGAATGCCTTAGAAAAGGAAATTTTACAGTAGGAATAAGTATTTAGGCATACTTTGCTTGTTACTGAAGAATTTCACCTTTATTTTAAACCAGTGAAACCCTGGAGTAACTAAAATAATTTTAAATTAGACTTAAATTTATTTACCTGAGAATCTGGTTCTGAGCATTTCTAATAGGCTGAAGTTGCTTATTTTTTTAACCTATGGCAGTTTGTTTTGCCAGTAGAGTTCATTCTTCCTATATGTGAAAGAGCAAGTGGAACTGTACTGTGACTCCTTTCAAATTCCTAAGAACTGCCCTTTATTTCTGCTGCCCTTCCTTTCATGGTTCCAAATGGCTAATTTTAACCACAGAAGTGTTTGCTAATCATATCTGAATTAAATGTGTGTGTGCTTTGCACGCTTTTGTGGGACATAAAGCTGTAATATGAAGGCCACTCAAATGGTATCTAAAATAAATGCTGTGCTTTTGGGGATGTTTTGTCCATTAGCAAGGTAATGGAAAATGCCTGGATCTATTTACTCTTTGGCACTGGGCAGTAAGGAATTCTACTGCAATAAAAGTGTACAGTGTAAAAACGACGGCAAAAATTTCTTGTTCCTGAACATGATTGCTAAATTACCCAGGAAAAGCCCCCAAATGTGGCTGCAGAAGTGGTAGGTGGCACAGTTCCAAGGAGGAGATGTGAGGGGTTCTGAACAGCAACAAAGCGTGTTTGAAATGCTCTCAGTTTTTGCTCTCCTTGTTCCACCCTCTCGTGTCTGCAGCTGAACATTTTGCTGTGAAGCTAAAACTATTTGTGCTCTTCCCTTCAGCTCCCACTGGTTTGGAACAAACCTTTTAAAAATTATGTATGTTGTCTTTTGAGGCAATAATGCAAGAATATGAAACGTAATGAAAATATTTTAGAATCAGGAGAACAAAGGAAACCCCTGCAAGGCGCACGTTTTCACTAGATCAAGAGACCTGGAGATTTTCTTTGTTTTTTACACATCTGTAAATAGACTGGAATGTTTTTAAGAATATAATGAAATGTCAGATTTAGCTTTTTTCCTTTTATATATTAAAATATATCTTTCCCTCTTCTGTTTTTGAAAAAAATGATATTTTTGTAGAAATCTAACAGTACAGGACTCTTAAATAACTGTATGTGAGGGACAAAGTGTAAAACTAAAATAAACCAATTGAGGTCAACTAGAAACTGGCTTTGTAAAGTTTCTTACAAGGGAGGGAGAGGGAGCAGAAATGACATGGTGGTGTGCTGTGGGTGACACGTGGCATTGGACCTGAGCAAATGACACAGACATATGCTCTGAGGCAGAAGTTCTGGCAACTCAAACATCTGGGTTTTGGTTCAAGTTACCTGACAAGTCAGATGAGATTTCATGCTTTAGTCCTGAGTGGTGTGCAGGAAATGTTATTGGTAGTAATGTTGACTTGCTAAATGCAGAAAAGGTACTGAGGGGACTTAATTTTCACCAAAATGCATTTTAAGCAGGAAGCCAGTGGGCTCGATCATGGCATTAATAGAAAAAATACCCCAGCAGCTGAAGGTTGAATCCACATAAAATCACTCCCCCATCCTCAAACTTCAGATAATCCTTTCTATCTCTTTCCTTTGGAGAAGCTGTACACCCAAATCGTCCTTGGGAACAAGCCAGAAGATGAGTCTCCCAAGTGAAGTGTCAGAAGAGATGCTTTTTAGAAGAAATAGGTAAAATGCCTGTACTAAATCACTGGCTTCCATATCCACTAAATGGAAGATAACACATTTAAAAATTTTTATTTGTTTGGGTTATTTTTTTGTTAAGTAGTAAACATCTACTATTGAGCAAGTTTGAGTTAGAAATGAGAAGAAAATACAAGAAAAGAACAATTATGCATGTGGGTAAGATTGGACTGTAGAAGAGTGGTTAGAGATTGCATTTTTTAAGAGGAAAACAGATTTCACAGGGGAGGAGAGATTGAAATGGGTGGTAGTCAGGTAATAAATGTATTTTTGAAAACTTCTGGTGCAACCCTTCAGCAAGGCCTCATCCCATGACACCTCACTGTAATAGAAAGGAACTTAAGTGTAAGGTAGATCCAGTCAGGCTTGCCATGGGAAGAACCTGTCAGCAGAGTCCCATGTTGATCTCTGCTGGGGAGATGGTTTTCACCATATTTGTGTTCTTGGAAACGCAGATGATGGTACAAATATAAGCTCAACTGACTGAAAACTTACAGGGAGCCTTCGCAGGAATTGATTTAGGGACAGATTTGAGTCCACAAATGCAGCCTCAAAAGGTGCAGAGGGAGAGTTGTTTTATAACTGGCAAGATGTTGAATCTAAATGACTGTCATTTGGGATCATGGCAGCGGGGGAATTGTGGCACTGTGTTCACTTAAGCTCAGTGCATCATCTATTTCCCCTTCCAGGTGCTGGTACCCATCAAGGCAGCATCATTACACCACTGTAGACTTGATTATTCCTGCATGGTTTAATTCTGTATTGCCTGTCTTGGCACTCAGTGCCATGGGCTGGGAACCGCAGCGGGAGTGGATCAAGGGTTGGACTTGATGATCTCTGAGGTCCCTTCCAACCCAGCCCATTCTGTGATTCTATGATTCTAAATACCAGCTAAAAAAATATGAGACAGAAGCATAACCCCCATGCCATGTTCAGGGGTTTGCCCTTTGGATTAACTCCTTAGGACAGCAGCTGGAGGAAACTCCCTGCCCGGCTCCTCGGCTTTTCCCCAGCTGCCCCCGGAGCGCCGGGCCCTGGGGGTCAGGGCTGTGCCTGAGGCCCCGGAGCCCCGGGGGGGACTGAGGCACAAAGGGTTCGGGTGGTGTCTGTGGGCTGGTGTGGGTCAGCACCTCCAGGGTCACCTCTGGGCTTCAATTGCACCTGAGGGTGCATTTGAGAATATCAAATGCTTCGTGCCAAAGGGCCTGGAACTTTGGCTCCTTGGGGATCCAGTCATATGCGATTGTTACTAGAAAAAAAAATTAGGATGACCTCAGTGTTATCAACTGAAAAAGAAGGGACAGAGTTTGTTTTCAAACATGGAAAAACTAAATGGGAGGATGGATGACAAAAGCTTGCTGGTTTCTGGAACAACAGAGCCCGTGGGGACTGGGCAACTCTGATGATCCCTGCCCTTCCCCTGGACCTTCTGCAGTGTGGAAATACAATCCAAGACTTGTTTGTTTTGATTATTCTGATGAACAAGAGCCCCATTAGGAGGACCATAACAGCTTTGCAGACATTTTTTGGATTGTACACCCTTGTTCCTCCAAAGGACTGAGATCAGCTGTAGAAGCATCACGTTCTGCTGCAGCCTTCTGCTGAACACCTGGCTGGGATTTTCCACAGCAGGAAGTGGAGAAGGGTGGGTCTGTGCTGGAGGTGATGGATGGGGGAGTTTGGCAGAATTAACTGAGGAAGTCATGGCCAGCTCTTGCACCACCCATCCTTGGCTGCCTTCACCTTGCCCTGTATCCAGGTCCCCTTGTAGAAGCTGCACGATCTGCACTTGGGAGGAGGGGCAGGTGCTCCTCTTCCTCCCCTTCTTCCACCAGCCTTTCTGCCTGCCCAGGCCTGGACCTCAATCCCCATCCTCCACGTAAGGAGGAGGGGCTCAAACCCTGCTGCTTCATATGCTCCATCCTGGCCTGCTGGGATACACACCCAACAGCACCTCAAAGCCCAGGCCTGTGGCTGTGCTCACCTTCTGGCTTGGAGTCAACTGCTCAGCAGATGCTGGATTTTCTCCTGAGGGTAAGACTGGAGCAGCCTCCCAGGGGGAGAGCACTACAGCAGAGCCCTGCTGATCTCTTGTGACTGGAACTCCAGTTTTCTGGTAAGTTGCAAACAGCTTTTCCACAGCAGCAGCCTCCTACATATTGTGTCTCTATCTAGCTATATCCTGTTCCCATTCAGGTGTCACCTTATGATGTAGCCAGGAAAAACACATCTCATGCCCCTGTCTGTGCAGTGAGAGCTCAGCTGGGCAGCAGCATCAGGGCAAGCCCTTTGCTCCCTTCTACTTACCTCTGACTTGTCCTGCCCTCTGCATGACTGAGGTCTTATCAGTTCTGCTCTTTTATTCATTTTTTTCCACCCTGAGGTTTCCTACAGCAACAACAAAACCTTTGAAGGCATCTTGGAATTCTTTGGAGGAAAAAGCCTGAAGGCAAAAATCCAATGGTGAGCAGGTGTCTGGTTTCTTCTGAATGAAGCCCAGAGCTGTTTGGGTAGACAGCAGCTGAAGATGCTGCTTCTAGCAAGAGCCACTTGTTGCTTGGCTGCTGTGTCCTTCTCTTGGCCCTTTCTGCATGAGGCAGAGCTCTCAGACAGCTTTGCCCATCCCTGCCTAATCCTGAGGCACTGCCACTGCTGAGTTTTGAGAATGTATTTGCTAATGTTCTTGCTTCTGAAATAGGCTGGACCCGGACCTTACTATAAAAAAAAAATTTAAAAATGTGCAGCTGGAGTAAAAAGTGATTTGATAAACAATTTGTGTCCCTTTGGGGGCCTGGCTGGAGCCACGTTTTGCATGCTCAGCCTTGTAAAGGCAGCAGGGTGTGGACCAGATCCCTCCTGCCCCAGCAGCCCCATGGGGAGTGAGTCAGGGGGTGGGTGGGAGGTTTGTGGGGAGCCCCACCAGAGTGTTCCCCTCAGAGGAAGGGGTGAGGTGGCCAGGCTTCTCTGGATTTGGGGCACGAGAGAGGCAGTGGTGGGGCTCACTGCTGGCTGCTAGCCCCTCTCTGAGGGCCTGGGGCAAGTTATGGGGCTGGATAAATTTGGAGAGGCCCAGTTCAGCAAAGTTCAGATGTGTGTGAATGTTTCCACATACAAGATGGATAACAGCAGAGAGGGGTTTTCTGCTTTGGTTACTTTGATGCTCTTGTAGATCTGATGTGATTGTGGTATAAACCTGCATCAAAGTGACTGGCTGGAAAAGCATTACAGGAAAAGCACATGCTGGCAGGCAAATCTTAACAGCAATCAAACCAGAAATTATTAACTCCTGCTCCTCAGCCAGTGATCTCCATTCTAGGTTACAATGATTCTTTGTTTTTGAAAAATGGCTCAAGCAGACTTTCAGCTCGTGACAATTTTGTGAAATTTGCTTCCTCAGCTTTTGGATGTCCGGGCAAAAAAAGACAAAAGTCTTCCTGCAGAATCTCTCCCCCTAAATGTTTTGTGGTTCTGACATACCAGGCAACCAGTTTGAACTGGGAGGCTCAGTCTCCAGGAAGAAATTGAGAGAAGCTGAACTGATGGCAGCCACACTGGGAATTGTTTGCTACCATGCTCCAGCACAGACAAGGCCTCATTGTCTGGGTTTGAAGGGGAAAATGTCCAGTTTCACAAACTTTGCTGAGCAAGGGAGAAAATAATTATATTGCAGATAAGCTTACAAGGGGCACATTGATGTTTGAAAGAAAACTTGATGTTCACAGGGCGAGGGGAGAAGCCAACTGCCAGAGGGAAAAGCCGGCGGCTTTGGTGACCTACTAAAATTTCCTCAAGTCAGAAGTTATTCCTGGCTGAAGGTGGGTCCCAGGAGGACAGATCCTTGGCTCTGGCTGGGAGGCAAGCTGTGCAAGTGGAAAGCATGGGGGAAACCAAGTGCTGCTTTGCCTCCAGAGCTGCTCCATACACAGCTGGCAGCAGAACCCTTGCAGGGGTTGGACGGAGCCATCGCTGCAGCTGCATCGTTCTTGGGCCCCGAGCTCTTGGCTCCATTCTTGTCTCCCCAGCAAGTGTTTGCTGGGCAAGAAGCTGTGGGGGCAGACTCCTTCATCCCTCTCCTCTTCCCTCTTACTCAGGACCTCACAGGCTCTTTGCAGCAGCTCAACTCCGTGCTGTCTGTGCTCCTCCTGCTTAGAATCATAGAATGGGCTGGGTTGGAAGGGACCTCAGAGATCATCAAGTCCAACCCTTGATCCACTCCCGCTGCGGTTCCCAGCCCATGGCACTGAGTGCCACATCCAGGCTCTTTTTAAATATCTCCAGGGACGGAGAATCCACTACTTCCCTGGGCAGCCCATTCCAATGGCTGATCACCCTCTCCGTGAAGAAATTCTTTCTTATATCCAACCTAAACCTCCCCTGGCAAAACTTGAGACCATGCCCTCTTGTCTTGCTAATAGCTGCCTGGGAAAAGAGCCCAACCCCCCCCTGGCTCCAGCCTCCTTTCAGGGAGTTGTAGAGAGCGATGAGGTCTCCCCTGAGCCTCCTCTTCTCCAGGCTGAACACCCCCAGCTCCCTCAGCCTCTCCTCACAGGACTTGTGCTGGATCCCTTCCCCAGCCTGGTTGCCCTCCTTTGGACCTGCTCCAGGACCTCAATCTCCTTCCTGAACTGAGGGGCCCAGAACTGGACACAGGACTCGAGCTGTGGCCTCACCAGCTTGTCCCCAACCCAGGAAGGTGCTGGGCTCCCTCCCTGCTGCCACTCTTTGGGTGGGGATGTGCCACAGGAGGGCTGTTCCTTGGGGTTTTGCCCTTTCCCAACTCCCAGTTACTGCAGCTGTGACTACATTTGCAGTATTTGAGCAAAAGGGTTGGCAGCATTTTGCTTCATGTGTTTGTACTTTGGAGGATGACAGGGTGAACACCACTGAAGGAATAATGTTTGACAGTGCTGGGTTGGTTGTGGTGAGCCACATGCAGCCAGCCCAGGCTGCTGCCTGCCTGCCTGCCTTCCCCCCAGCACTGGGAATATTAGCTGAACCATGCTGGTTCTCTCCCTAAGGGGGAGGATGTAATTATCTTCTTTTTGCAAGATTGCATGTCATTTTCTCTCCTCTCTCTTAAAAAAAAAAAAAAAAAATTGAAACGAAGCAGAAATGTAACAACCTGATGACCTATTATTAATTCTTTCACCAGACTGAAAGCAACACTTGATTGAGTCTCATGCTAGAAAACTTGCTGGGATTTTTCTGACCATTTCTCTCAAGGAAATGTGCTCTCTCCTTTTTGTAGGAAGCTGCAGCACCAGCATAAACCCAGTTTGTTGTCATGGCAATGTCAGCAGTTGCTTTATCTGTATGCTAAATCCTAGGCACTCATAGGATCACAGGAACATTCCTGTGGCTCCTCACCTCTGGAGACCTGCAGTCCAGCCTCCTGCTCAGGCCAGGGGCAGCCATGAGATCAAACCAGGTTGCTGAGGGCTTTCTCCAGCCAGGATTTAAAATCCTCAAGGAATGGAGATAGCACCACCTGCCTGGGCACCATTTCTAAGCTGCTGCTACCAGCCTCCTAACCTTTCAAATTCCAGTCATTCTGGGAATAACATTGTGGAGTTGCTGTGTCTTTGACACTTATTCACTGTGCCCTCTATTTTTTCACCTGTCCAGAAGAGGAATTTCCCTTCCACTTTGATTGTTTTCTCTGTCTGCAGGGTTGTTTCACCTCACTGCTCATGAACATACTAGCACAGGTGACAGCATTCTTAAATTCTCTTATCTGCTGAGGTTTTTGATGCCATGCTCATAACCATGACATCTGAAGAGTTTCTCCAATGAACTTCAGATCTGGAGGTATAGAGATATAGATATATATATGTATATATGTACACTTTCATATTTCCCTCTCTTTCAGTCAGTCATCTTGCCAGATTACTAATTAGCTGTGGTTTTTTATGTGTTTTCAGCCCACAATGGCACTGCTTTCAGAAAGCATCCCCAGTCACAACAATATTTGCACATTAGCAGTGGGAACAAACACATCCACACATACAAGGTCAATGTGTATTTGGCTGCTTTTCAGGTAGAATTACAAGCACCCCAATGTTTCCATTAATCTCAGTCCTTCCTCTTTGTTGTCATCTGTGTAAAGTGCAGTGTCCTAAAGAAAGGAGAGAGCATGTGTTTGTGTGTCCTTGTCCTGAAGGGCATGCACTTGCCAGTTCTCCTTTAACAGGATTGTTACATGAGTTTTGTGTTTCACTCCTCTCCTGCTTGTATCATATTTAGTACATGTCTTGAGGACAACTGCTGTCCAGGGTTTGTCCTGTGTAATTGAATTATGGTTGCTATGGGTAGTGGAAAGGTCAAATTTCCTCCTGCATGAGGAATTCTGCAAGCCAAGGTATATGACAAAGGAAGGGGGAAACCTCAAAAGGCTCTCAAAGTCTGTGTCAAGGAGCCCAGGGCTGCACAGATGGGCTTTATGGGAATTTTTTACCCTACTTCCCAAGGAAATGCAGTTGGAGCTGGGTACCAAGTTTAGGCTTATTGGAACCCAGCTCCACAGCAAAGTGCCACAGCTTTTTTAGTGCCTATCCATGCTTTCTGGCCAGTCTCCTCTGGGACAGAGATGTGCTTTGCCTCAGACATGTACCAAAATCCTCTCAGAGAACTCAGTTACAAAGAAAGGGACTGACATAAGCTGTGTAGAGAGGGCTGGGCAGGGTACTGGCAACTGGTCTGGAACAAAACAAATAGATTCAGTGCCAGCATTCCGGGTGTTTGGTTTTCAAACAGCATGAAATGTTGCTTGAATTTCAGCCTCTGGGCCTCATTTCAGGATCTCTGAGGTGAGACATTGATGAGGTGTCACTCACCAGGCAGGACTTCATGAAAAAAGATGGGTAAACTGAGGCAAAAGGCAGTGCTTGAAACCTGGCTGACGGAAGGTTGCTCAACAACATGAGAGAAAGAGAGAGAGAGAATTTTCATGCTTCATTGCATTTGATTTTTCAACATGAGAGGAAATTCAGAGCATCATCACTGTGCTAAGAGTGGTTGCAGGAGACATAGTGAGCACCTGCCAAAACTGCTACAAACAGGTGGATTTCACAGCTTGCAATATCATGCTTTGACATTACTTGTTGCCTTTTTCCTTGCTAGCTTAGAGTTTTACTGCAGTTCTTTAATTTTGCTAACAGGAGCAGTAATGAAAGTACTAGAAGGCATTTGTGGAGGCCAGACAGCTGTACAACACATTCAAGCTGTAAGATCTGTCATGATGTCTGCTTTTCAGGGCACAGTTTGCTCAGCTCTGGTTTCCAGTGTCAGCTTGCTGAGGATCACCAAGAATGAGACCAACTTCAGCCAGGGCACTGTGTGCTTTGTGCTTGCAGGAGATATTTCAGCTATATTGTTCTCCTGAATTATTGCTCTCTGGAAATATAAGGCATGGGATGGAGGAGAATGAAACAAACAGGCTTGTTTAGGTCAATTACAAATGTATGGGCTAATTGCAAAGAAAGTGGTAAAACAGGAGCAGATGGGGCTCAGAGGAAAAAAATGTCAACAGTGACCTACATAGTCCCAGGAAGAGAGGGGGAGGTTGGAGAGGAGGCAGTGGGGAACAAATAGCTCAGCATCAGTGGGGTTTGCATGTTTTTCTCCTTTGAGGTCCCTGGGCCAGGGCCAGGCTGCTCACTGAGTGCCATCCCTGCACAGAGTTGGCCTGAGCATGTAAGGACATCCGAGGAGGTATCAGTCAAGAGATGCAGAGGCATTGCTGCCATGTGATGTTTATCCCTGAAGGAAGCTGCAAGACTTCTTACCTGAGCCTCAGGGCAGACCTGGAAAATAACATCCCCCCCCCCACTTCCCATGCAGAACAGTCCTGGAGTGGAAAAAAAAAGATGTATGTTGTATGTTCTTACTTATGCTGCCAGAGGGAGGGTAAGGGAAGGCCAACCAGTTGCTCAGGCACATGCTGGGAATCACATCTCATGATCCCTTTCTTTGTTTTTAATGGTAAGGAGCAATCTCCAGCCTAACCTGACCCAGTGTAACCCAACCCATCCTTTCCACAGGAAACACACCCTTGGGTGAGCTTCCAGCAGAAAGGCAGCAGCTTTCAACCTCCACTCAGTGAGTCTCTGTGAGTGCTTTTAAGATGTTTGTGCAATACAGCTGTTCATGCCTACCTTCCACAGATCCCCTAAATTCACTGCCAACAAGCCCAAGTGAGGGGGTGTCCACATTTCCACTGCAAAATGTTTATGGGCCCCAAACTGGGAAAGGTATAAACTGACTGCTCCAAGGGAAACCTTTATCATTCCGTGCAGAGTTCTATGGTAAGTTCACCCTGTGCTACCTATTTCCAGAGAGCAGAAATTAAGGGGAATGATGGAACATAAATAACTCCCACAAAAGGGAAGAAGGATTTGGCATCCCTTTTTTAAAGTATCACCTCAGTCAAATGCTTTCATGTGGCTTTCAGCTCTGGATTCCCCTTGCAAGTAGGAACCTCTGTATCCAACATCCCACATCCAACCTCTGTGTGCCTGCCAGCCCTGGCACCTGGTCAGTCCATGAGAGACAGCTAAGGTCCCAGCTTACTAAAAAAGACAAGAGTTCATGCAAGACTGCTGTTCTGATGTGAGTTTCTGAGACTGTCAAACCAGCTGGTCCTGCCTTTAAATCAGACCAGATTTAGTTAGATCTAAGCTTAAAGAAACCCTCCTGGATTAGCCTGGGCAACACACCTTGGTTTATCTGAGCAGCCAAAGCTGTGATGGTGGGGAGCTCCCAGGAGCCAGCCAGAGTATTTTTTTCCTTAGTACTTGCTGTATGTCCTCTGTAATAGCCTCCATGTAGCCAGGAGGCAGCAAAACATGTTTGCCTTCAGCAGCTATTACATGGTCTGAGAAACCTGATCTAGTGGGAGGTGTCCCTGCCCATGGCAGGGGGGGTTGGAACTGGATGATCTTGAAGGTCTCTTCCAACCCTGAAAATTCTACAATTCTATGATTCTACTCTGAAAATAGATCTTTTTCTGCCCCAGAAAAATTAATGAAGCAGACAGGCCCTGCTTCTGGCAAAAATTTCATGGGATTGTAATACAATTCACCTCTCTTCACAATCTGGCTAACACGTGTATGTGGGAGCCAAGCCACAGATAGCAGGAAGAACTCTTCACACACTGCTTGTACCAGCTGAAAAGCTGGAACAGAAGTAGATGGAGCTGCAGCATCACTCTTGGGGCACTGCCTGCTCCTGGGGTGCCCTGGCAGGCTTGTCCATCCCTGTGACATCCAAGCACTGAGGAGGCTCTGGGGAGGGAGGTGGCTAGGGGAATTCTTGCAGCCATTCCTCTAAGCGTTAATTAGCCAGCTCACACTTTAATCAGCCAGCCCACACTTTTTTTTTTAATCAGTCCCACACCTGCCACCTCACAGCAAGCTTGGAGCATTCCTGGCTGCACACAGGATGCACACACAGGCACCTCAGGCACCAGGTGAGTCGGGAATCAGCCTCAGTTTTACAGCTCAGTGGACACGTGTGCACTTTGGCAATTATGTTAAAAATAGTTTTAAATGAGGGCATGGAACTTACTGATCCCTTGAAACACAGGAGTGAGACATTAGTGGTCTACTTCACCTGTCATAATTTATATTTATTTGTATTTTTTCCTTCAATTTAGGATACATTATTCTAATTCAGGTAAGAAATCAGTGTAGCTGTGCTTCCAAGTGCATTTGTGTACCTTTTGTCTTATTTCATAAATTATCTATTCTTGGTGGACACAAGCCCTTTCTAACCAGCAACTTTATATCTTTACTTGGGGTTTCTAGGCACACTTTATTTATAGTTCCCATGATTTCTCTTTACCAGCACAATTTCCTGGCAGCCACTGAATGGCATTTGTGCATGGATGTTTTTCTTTTTAAAAAAACCTCATCTGGGATCTATGATATAAGCATATTCTCCCTGGATGCATTATGAACCACAGATGTCCACATGAGTTTTCCACGAGAACACATGAAGAAAAGATCTTGTGTAACTGCTTGCTTGAATCTAAACATTTCAAATCAGGTACCAGGAGCTTGATAAAAAGACCTAGGCTATGGTTGGAAACAATTTCCAGAAACTCATTCTGCTTATCTCTCATAGCTGTGACAATAAAAGAGAGAAAGGAAGGAACAAAACTCACTGAGGGAAAACAAGTCAAAAAAACCAACTAACTCTGGTTGGGCTCCATCACCTGCCACGCTGTACATTTGGAGACCTTTGGGTGAATCCTTGGTGAATTTTGCTAGGATAAACTCATGTCTAATTAAGAAGCTAATAATAACATTATTATAAAGTTTGCAGCCATTTTCATTGTTGGAGAAATATTAAATGTAAAATGTCCTCTGTATACTGCATGGTCACTGCTTTTCTTCTCTTGCCCTCTACCCTTCTAGTTTCCTATACAGTTATTTTTATTCTGGACTAGACCAAAGCTGTTTATCTTTCCTCCTCCACCCTCTCTCCCTTTCTGAGTGTCTGCTGGTCATAGTTCTAAGAAGTCAACAGGTGAAAAAGGCATTATGACCCTGCTGAATCAACATCCTGTGAGGCTGAGATGACAGCCATTAGCCTAAGTGGAACACAGCACCATGGTCCTTTGGAAGTAGAAGGGCAGACAACTCTTCTAGAAGAAAACTGAATGCTCTTCTGCCATAGAGTTTGGAGGTTTGTAGATAAATTCATTTTCTGCTCTTCACTTGGCCTGGAAGTTTCTCAGGAAGGTGGAAATTGAGATTGGGTAGGAAAATATCTGTCCCACTATTTTTGCAGTTACACCTAAGCAAGTTCAACCCATGCCTCAAGCTGTCTGGAGGGTACAAATCTCATGAGTGTGACACTAATCCCTCACCTGATCTCTGAGATGGCCTCTATTGCTCATGCTGGCAGTCACACCTTCCACTTTGGAGCTCCCTCTAGTACCAGCACATCTGTTTCTGGAGAAATTAAATCCTTTCTCAGACCTGTTGCTCTCTTCTGCACACAGCAGAGCCCCTGAGGAGACCATGGCTGCTCTCACTGTGTCTGCAGGGTCACCTGGAGAGACCCCTCACACTCCCTACCTGCCCACAGGTGGTGAGAAGAGCTTTGTCTGTAAGGAGAGCAAGTGCAAGGGAAGGTTTTAACAGCACATTGAGAGGGCTCATGTAACACTTCAGCTTTGTGGCTTTGTCTCCTCTTTTACTTGCTTTTAAAAAAATCGTGATATTTTTGACTAGGAAAACAGTTTTGTTTGAAATCACTTCTAAAGTGTTCCTCTTGCTTGGAGCCTTACGGGAAGATTGTGGGATGCTCTTTCTTAGAAAAGCACAGAAGATTTTTGAGCCAGAGAAAACCATTTTCAGATACTTCATTACCTAATGCTTAAAAATACAGCATTTAATTGAGGCATGTGTTCTCTCTTACTATTTATGGCATCCCTCAGAAGACTCCTTTAAGAACACATGATTCATGAGCAAATGCCATAATAGCCAAAGAAAAATAGTGTCATTTATTCGTGGTACTTTGTTTTTTCTGGCAAGGAAGATCTCTAGAGTGAAGCTGAAAACCTTGTTGCTTTCAGTCTTCATTAACATAGTCAGTCAAGATGCAGCCCTGTGGAGCTGGACTCTACAGGAACATAGTATAAAAGATAAGCCTTGTTCTGAGGTAAAGGCAATCTACAAAGAGGCAAGCAAGAGGAACAGCAGTAATGTGGGGTAGGTGAGCAGAGAAGCAGCACACACACCATCAGAAACCACACATGAGTACATTTAATGAGCTTTGACAGAGGGAGCAGTGAAAGACTGGCCAGCAGATTATTGCTGCCATGGGAGAGCTTATTTTGGACACCACGAGCAAGAGCAGCTTCAGAAGGGATGGCATGGACCAGAGGGTTCACCAGTTCCTTCTAGACATGCAACCGGATGAAAAGTGGAAGGATACTTCTCTTTGGTTTAAGTCATTTGGTATTTATTGGAAGGTAGGACTCGGAGAATAGAAGCCATGCAGGTTATCATCATTTATTCCAGTATGACCCAAGCTAAAGCTCTAGAAGTTGTAGAGTTGGTGCAAGAATTTTGCAATAACCTTTCATAAATTTGATACTACAATTGGAAAATTGCCCCATTCTACTGATGAAACAGGTGTGTGGTAAGACTTGTACTGCAATACCAAGAGGAAGATGGTGATTCCATCTTGTTTTCCTTTTGTATTAATAGGATTAAAGAAAAAAAAGAGCAAGTGTTTGTGTTCATAAAAGTATAGGAAAAGTTTACTTAAAAATCACTGATGAGATCCTTCTCCCTAGAATAAACTGAAGAAATGTTGAGACATTTCATTATGCTTTAAAAAATAACCAGAAAGGTAGTATGCTTTAGTCAGAAAATCAGAAACACTGGTTCCCTCTCCCAGATCTTTCTCACTGCATTTACAAGTCCTCTGGTGTTTCAGTTAGTCTGTCTCTTCAGCTGGTTCACAGACACAAAGAACTGTAATCACAAATCACATTATGCTGTGCTCAGCTTTCAACAAAAGAACACTGCTAGTTGCATTTAAACAGCATCTTCCAAGCAAACATCTCAGCTGTCCACTGTGTTCAAAGACATCCCTCAGTTCCTTCTCAAATGTATGCATGTTTCTCCCAAATGTGATGACTCTGGTGTTTAACTGCTGACCAGCAGAAATTTAAGAACTACCAACTCTTTTTTTTTTTTTCTTTTCCCTGTGCAGTGCCAGGTCTCAGTCCTGTACAGGCTGGTGCACATTTTTAACTCCATGTCAAGTGTAAGTAGTTCCATTCACTAGAATTGATCCCAGTCTGGATAAAACCAAGTATGTATAAATCTTGAGAGAAGACAGACCTTATTTTTGCAGCAGTAGTTTTGGTTTCCTTCATCAATTTCTCTTCACCCTAAGCAACAGGGCACTATTATTCAGCAACAGGACAATAAGGTCAGTAGAAAAGAACAACGTTAATATTTTCTACAAGAATCCTTTTCTTTTGTGCCTCCTCCTGAGTTGCAGGTCATGCCTGGGGCTGAAAGCTATGATACTCCTATTCCTAGCTCTCCTGGACTTCAGTAACTTTTATGTTAAAAATAATTGCAATATTACCGAGTCTTTCAATTTTATTGTAAATCTCACAAAATATTTGTAGCTTTCTGAAAGCCCAGATTCCTGGAACCTTGTGGGGTTTTTTCACACATTGACGAGCACAGATTTCTCTATGGCACCTGTGTATCAAAAATAAGCTTAACACAGGTCAGAAAGTGATATTTTAAACTCACTTCCTGAAGGTTACTCTGGCATGACTGGAGCTGACAGAAAGTAGGAAGATGTTCTCTTTTATGCCTCTGGGTGTTCTCATCAATACCTGTGTGTTCCTGTCCAGTCAAGCCTTAATATCCTAATGCTGCAAGCACTTGTGCCTGCTCAGAATCCCATTTTGAATGCAAACTGTCTTTTCTGGAAATCCAGGTGGTACAGATTCACACAGTCACCAGCCATGACAGTGCCAGTGTGGTGGCCACAATCAACACTTCTAAAGGAAGACAGTAGCCCAAGTGGATCATCCAACATGGTAAAATCTGTGCCTGAGCTTCAGCAAATTTTCATGGACTATTTTTTGAATGATCCTCTCCAGTTGCTGAGAATACCCGGAGTTTGCATTAGTCACTGAAGATGGCACCATCATCAAAGATGGGAAAGGACACCTGAAATAGGAAACAGAGAGCCAAAAAGATGTTCTGAGGACGGAGATTGCAATAAAAGGCAGAGCATGGTAAGGAAGGGGGTGCTAGCAGGACTTTTCCACCCTCATAAATGCTTGTTTCCTTTCTCTCCTTTAGGGCTTTGGTGAGGAGATGTATGTTAGACCAGTATGGACACGTGCAGTCATTTTGAACTCTGAGAGAGCATGCTAAATCCTAAATGTCTGCCTTTGATAGCAATTCATGCTTGGTGGCCTGTGAAATCTGCCTCCCCATCTCCTCTCATGTGGCTGGTTCCTGTCACAGCATGGTAGGGCATCTATCTGTTGCTGTTTGGGAATCATGAGAATTGGTGCAGTGGCTTCCAAACCCTTCCATGGGGAACAGCTCTTAGGCAGCTTCATGTCAAAACTTTCTTGCTGGCCTGGTGTATGTTTGCTTCTAGACTCTCACCTGCACACACCCAAATTTCTGACTCCATGGGGTCCATCTCCACATCTTGATGTGAGAGTGGGCTGCCAGACCCTTGGCAAAAACCTTGGAGAGTTGAGGGAAGGAGCTCCAGCACCTGGGCTACATCAGAAGAAGATTTTGCCCCTCTACTCTTTCGTGAGACTGCACCTGGAATACTGCGTACGGCTTTGGAACCTCCAGCACAGGAAAGATACAAACCTGCTGGAGAGGGTCCAGAGTGGGGCCACAAAGATGATCAAAGGGCTGGAGAACTTCTGCTATGAAGAAAGACTGAGAGAGCTGGGGTTATTCAGCCCGGAGTAGGCTCCAGGGAGACCTTACAGCATGAAGGGGGCATTGGAAAGCTGGGGTGGGGCTTTTCACCAGAGAGGTTAGTGACAGGACAAGGGGTAATGGTTTTAAACTGAAAGAGGGGAGATTTAGGTTAGATATGAGGAAAAAGTTCTTCACTGTGGGGGTAGTAAGACACTGGGATAGGTCATCTAGGGAGGTTGTTGATGCCCAACCCCTGGAAGTGTCCAAGGCCAGGTTGGTTGAAGCCTCCTGTAACCTGCCCTAGTGGGAGGTGTCCCTGCTCATGCAGGGGGGTTGGATCTTGATGATTTTTAATGTCCTTTCCAAACCAAACTATTACGGTAGGAATCTATGGTTGCAGTGGAATCCTTTCAAGCCGCTGTAGGGCTGCAGAGCCTGCAGTCACCCCAAAACACCCACCTGAGGTGCTGGGCGTTCAGCTTTGCCTCTGCACCAGGGAGCTGTGTGTCACAGATGCCCTTATCTTCATAAAACACGAATCACAAATACATTTATTACATCTGTGAGCATTGCGGCCTCAGTGAAGGACCCGAACACCCGATGCACAGTGCTGGAAGGTGTGTGTGTGTGTGTGTCTGTGTGTGTGTCTGTGTGTTTGAGCTGAGGCAGACACTCAAGGACTTCTTCACGTCCACAGAGAAACGCAGAACTCACTTTTTTTTTTCCCTTTTTTTTTCTTTCTTTTTTTTTTTTTTTTTTTTTTTATTTTTTTTTTTTTATTTTATTTTATTTTTTTTTCCAGAAGCATCCTCAGCACCATTACCGAGAAGGCCTGGCTATCACATCCCCGCCGTGTGTACCAAGCCCAACCCCTTGTCCTCTCTCCCACCGCAGCCCCCCAGCCCCATTCCCCCCCTCCCACCGCTCCCCCCGGGGTTACCGGCAGCACCGGTACCGGCGATGGCCGCCACGGGGCACCGCCAGCCCCCCCGCCACCCCCAGGCGGGGACACACAACCCCAAGGGCGGGAGCCGCCTTCCTCCCGTCCCCCGTCCCCCAGCTCCGGGGCTCGGCCAGCGACAGCCCCGGCTCCGGGGCCGCCCCGTAACGCCCGCTCCGCGCCGCCGTTTGACCCTCGCGGGCCGCCGTAGCGCTGCCGGGCAACCGTCCCGGGGAGGCGGGAGGCACCGCGGCCACCGGGGGCAGCGCCTGGGCGGGCGCTCGGCCCTGGGCTCCCGGGGTCGGCGTGGGGCTCAGCGCCGGAGGCCTCAGTTCCCCGCCTCTAACCGAGCCTTGAGACCGAGGAGCCGCCTCCTTCCTTCCTTCCCTCCCTCTCTGCCGCCGCCGCCGCGGAGGGAACGGCCCTCGCCCCGCCCGCAGGGGCGGCCCTCACCGCGGCCCCTCCTCGGGGGAGGCCGGGTGCATGGGCAGACTGCGGGGCACCGTGGTGGCCGGCCTCGCCGGCAGAGGAGCTCCTGGGGGCCAGGTAGGAGAGGTTTAAACGGGGGGGGTTAAGCTGGGGAGGGGGGTGTGGAGTGGGGGAAAGAGGCAGCGCTGCCCCCCCCCCCCCCATCCCGCACTGCTGCCCCCACCGGGACCCCCCCCCCCATCCCGCACTGCTGCCCCCGCAGGGACCGGGACCGGCGGCTCTGCTGGCTTGGACGCCGCTCTCCTCCTCTCCTCCCTCTCTCTCCCTTCTCTCCTTCTCGCTCTGTCTTCCCCCCGCCCCCATTTTTCACGGAAGCCGGGAGGAAAATTTACTGCAGGCTCAATCACTCTTCCCCCCCGGTCCCCTTCCCCCGGTCCTCTCCCCCCGTTCCCCTCCCCCCGTTCCCCTCCCCCCGTTCCCCCTCCTTTTCCCCCCGTTTTCCCCCCCCCCCGTTTTCCCCCCCCCCTTTCCCCCCCCCCCCCTTTCCCCCCCCCCCTTTTCCCTCCCCCCCTTTTCCCTCCCCCCCTTTTCCCTCCCCCCCTTTTCCCTCCCCCCCCTTTTTTCCCCCCCCCTTTTTCCCCCTCCTTTTTTCCCCCCCTCCTTTTTTCCCCCCCTCCTTTTTTCCCCCCCTCCTTTTTTCCCCCCCCCCCTTTTTTCCCCCCCCCCCTTTTTTCCCCCCCCCCTTTTTTCCCCCCCCCCTTTTTTTCCCCCCCCCTTTTTTCCCCCCCCCTTTTTTCCCCCCCCCCTTTTTCCCCCACCCCCTTTTTTCCCCCCCCCCTTTTTCCGCCCCCCCTTTTCCCCCCCCCCCCTTTTCCCCCCCCCCTTTTTTCCCCCCCCTCCCCCTTTTTTTCCCCCCCCTCCCCCTTTTTTCCCCCCCCTCCCCCCTTTTTTCCCCCCCCCTTCCCCCTTTTTCCCCCCCCTTCCCCCTTTTTCCCCCCCCCTTCCCCCTTTTTCCCCCCCCCTTCCCCCTTTTTTTCCCCCCCTTCCCCCTTTTTCCCCCCCCTTCCCCCTTTTTTCCCCCCCTTCCCCTTTTCCCCCCCCCCTTTTCCCCCCGTTCCCCCCGTCTCCCCCGTCTCCCCCGTTCCCCCCGGTGCTTGGGGCAGGTGAAGCTTTGCCCGGGGCTCTCCGAGCGGTGGCAGCGGCTGCTGCTCCTCCCTGCTCCCCTTCCCCAGCCGGGGCTGCGGGATACTCCGTGCCTTTATTATCAGATATTACACGCTATAGATGTGTGGTTTAGCTTCAAACATAGCTGAATAGTTAAGAACTCCCTCGTGTTTTTTCTCAGTGTGCTTCTGTGACTTGGCGTTAATACTGAAGTGCAGCCTTGTGTGCTTCCCTGCCTGCACACACTAAGGGGAAGGGGATGTGTCTGGAGGAAAAAGCAAGGGGCTGGATGGACCCCGTTAATGGACTCCAGTGGTGGGGAATTTTTGGCTGTGCTATCAAAAGCTGTTACTGAGGTGTAAAACCATCAAAATTTTGGATCTGGGATTCATTTCAGATGTATTAATTGATCCTTAAAGGATAATTTTTGTAGAAGCCTCTGAGAATAAGCAATGATTGCACTGACCCTATAAAAACCGTGCATTTCTTGCAAAAAAGGAGATGAGAATTTATTGCAAATGTCATATTGACTCATGGGTGCATCTTTCAGTTTAGGTTACTGCTGATCTGATCCTCTGGAATCTGCAAGAGGAAAGTCTGCCAGCCTCTGAATAGCTTTGCAGTGTAACAGGAGTGGAGTGGCTGAGCATAATTGCTGAGAGCTATGTGAACCAGCATAACCAAGGCTAAGTGCATCCCTGTTCCTGGGCTTTTCTCCTGGCACAGTGTGTGTGTGTGGGGGGTGAACACCCTCGTGGCCCCTGGGGATGATGTCGGTGGAAGGATCAACAATCACCAGTAGGATCAAAAATCTCCTGCGCTCCCCATCCATCAAGCTGAGAAGAAGCAAACCCGGGAGCAAGCGTGAAGATATAGGCAGCAAGGTGAGTGCTGGGTGGTGGGGAACATGCTGGAACTTTGGTGCCTGAAGTCCCCTCTACACTAACAGTGCTGCTGTGGGAGGCCTGGTGTAACTGTAGAGTCACACAGAGAAACTGATCATCATAGAATCATGGAATTGTCTGGGTTGGAAGGGACCTCAGAGATCATCAAGTCCAACCCTTGACCCACTGCTGCAGTTGCTAGACCATGGCACTGAGTGCCACATCCAGGCTCTTTTTAAATATCTCCAGGGATGGAGAATCCACTACTTCCCTGGGCAGCCCATTCCAATGTCTGATCACCCTCTCCGTGAAGAATTTCTTTCTAATATCCAACCTAAACCTCCCCTGGCACAACTTAAAACCATGTCCTCTTGTCTTGTTGAAAGTTGCTTGGGAAAAGAGGCCAACCCCCACCTGGCTATTCCAGTTGGGATCTTTACTGTGCTTCACATCCTTGCTAAAGCCCATGTCCCTCTTCTGAAAAACAGTTTTTGCTTGTGCCCAGTTATCCCGGCTCGAGTGTTATCAGTCCCAGAAACAGACACTGTCTGAGAAACTTGCTGTTAATTTCAGCAAGTGCAACTACTTACAAGAGACTTAGCTGAAAACAAAAGTACAAACCAGAAAATCACCTTTATCCTGGCTCAAACCAGGACACCAGTCTGTATCAGAAGGGTTTTCCCCACGCTGTGGTGTGTGGAGTTGTTACAGACGACTGGCAGGAGAAATACCATGCTGCCTCTTCCTCCATTTTTTCCCACTGCTAGCCTGCATTACCAGCAGCTAACCATACACAAAGACCTCTTCTTCTCTGCAAGCAATTGCTCCCAGCCCTGCAAAAGAGTGTTCAGTGAGCATCTGGGTAAGGGTAGGATGGTCTGAAAGATGGAGGGTGTGACATGTGTCTCGGAGGTGACTGTCCAGGTGGGGTCTGTGTTCCAGGTCTGGATACACTTTCCTCCAGGATCCTTCTGTGTGTGCCTCAGACCCCCTGCCCTTGGGGGAGGATGTCTTGTCTCTCCTATAATTACTTCTACCTGAAAAATCCCTTGTTATTCGGGATGTTGTGGAGGATTCCTGACAGACAGTCATTCACTGGGAATTGACTGCTGGCTCCAGGAGGATGATTTAACTCTGGCTGCGGGGAGAAGAGGGGCTGGGTGGCATTGCCTTGTGCTGACAGCAGGCGCCGCTGAGTCAGGGCACCTCCTTCTGTCCCTGCCACTGATTCACGTGGAACCCTGGGCAAATCACTTAGCCCTTGCCTAGCTCGCTCTCTCCATAAATAGGAAGCTTAATCCCCACCCCCCCCTCCTACCCCCCGTAAAGACTCGGTAATAAATAAGAAATGCTTGTAATCCATGACTGAAAAGTACATTAGTTTGTCTCAAAACAGTAACGCTTCAAAATTTATCTCTTGGAGTGAAGAGTGTGTGTAGAACTTCAGAGGAAATAAATGGCCTTACCTAAATGGGCTGCCCCCAGTATCAAATCCTGGTCTCAGAACTCTGGTTGAGGATGCAGACCCCTGAGGTGGCTGTATAACATCAAGGAACACAATACCAAGGAGAAAAAAAAATCTCCTTGGCTCCCTCAGCGTTGTCTGGAGGAGAGTTCTTGGTGTTTGTGCATGAACTGGGTGCATGCATGCGTTGCATTTAATGCAGCATGGTGACTGCCAGTGAAATGTGCTTTGTAGCTGTTGCTGAAGAGCAGTTTGGCCTCTGCTGAAAGAGCCAAAAGCCAGCTGTACCACCATGTACAGTGGGCACTGGATTCTGCCTGTGAGTAGGAGCTGAGGTCTGCACACTCCTTTGCAGGGCTGGAACTTGATGCTACATATCCCTTATCTGGTTCCTCTTTCTTTTTTTCTCTTGCATATTTCTTTTGGAAGAGCTCTGTTGTATCCCTTGTGCTGTCTCCCAGTGTGTAGCCAGCCTTATCTCATCCCCTGGGTTATCATGGATTCATCCCACACCATTAAACCAGGACTTGAGGGCTGGATTTTGTATATCTTATTAATAAGAGCAGTTAATCAGTTAGTTGCAAAGGAACTGCTGGGGAGTTTGCAGGTAGAAGCAATTTATCACACTGAGGAATTGGGTGCTGTTGTTGGTTTCCTAAAGGGACCTGCTCTGAATTTCCCTGAAATGAGTTATGGCCTCCCTTCAGTGGGACAGCTGGGGTGGGCAAGGCTGAAAGCAGTGGGCCCCTTACCAAAGATCCAACATCTGTTGCTTGTCTGTGGAGATGCTCCCTCTGATGCTTTCTCCTCTGCCTGCCAAAGTGAGAAGCAGGAACCAAGACCCTCTGAGTCTGCTTTGTGGTGTGAGTGTAAAAAAACCTTTGGGACTGAAAATAACCATCATCCCCCTCTATCCTGGAGGATTTTTGCTGACCTGCAGGGACTAGTTTTTCAGGCATCGATCTCTTGGACTTTTTGAGAAATGACTGCTCTGACTTTAGATGCATGTGACTTTAGTCACATGGAAGTATGGAAGGGCCTATGGAGCTTGGAGCTTTGGCTGCTCATCTCTGCTGAATGCTGCTTGATTACATAGGGTGAAGCAGGACTTTTGCCCTAGCTGAATGCCTGAAAGATGATACAATGCTTTGCAAGTGCAGATGAAGATGAAGAGCAAGCCCTCAGCAGTTCTGTGAGTCCTCTGAGACCCTCAAGCTTTTATTGCAACCAGCTGCTCAGTTTGAGGACAGGCACCCTCACTGGCACTGCCTTGATTTCCACGGGCTGTGATTTTTTTCCCCTCCAGTGGAAAGTGGCCTTGGTGTCCCTGCTCTTCCCTAAAGAAGCCTTAGGCAGTGTGAGGCTTTCCAGGCTTTCTCTGTTGTTACAGACAGACCCCTTGGGCAGTTTGTTGTGCTGAAGAGAAGCCCTCTGAAAATGGGCTCCTTTCAGGCTTGTAAGGCTGGGCTGGATGGGGGCAGGCTGTGGGAGGCTGGCTCTGCAGGGACCTGTTTGTGCATTGCTCTGGAAGGGGGAGTGTGGGTAAGTGGAGATATTTTGCATGAGGGCTGTGCAGGACATGCAGTGTTACTTGGGAGCTGTACAAGAGAGAACTTGTTTTGTGACTTTTGTTAGGACTTATTTCTTGCCTATAATTAATGCATGGTTTTAGTGTGCAGCCCTGGGAGATCTCTGCAGGAGTAAAACTAAGGAGCCAGTGCAGAACCATGGATATTTCTAAAAAAATAAATAAAATAAGGGGAAGAAGCAGGAGCTCTTTAAGTAGTGCTTGTTGACAAATTGGAAGTTGTGTTTGGTTTTGTTGGTGCTTTTTGAAAACAACTTCTGTTTTGTGGGAGTCTTGATTTTTTGTTGCTACGTGACTAGCTCTGTTTAGACTTTTTTTGGTGTCTTCTGATGTTTGTGGCTTGAATCCACTTTTCCTGTCCTCTCCTCTGTTGTTTTTGTTTTGTTTTTTTTTGTATTGAACCAATATAGATCTAGAATACAGTGACTTAAGTGACAGTGACTTAAGTCTGTTGATTGTTGGGATTGTAACATGTCAGTGTGGTGACTGGAAGCTAAAATTTCCTCTGATAAGTTGGTTGGCCTGAGTTCAGTTTCTAGAGGAGTACTAACCCTACCAGAAACCCAGCACACATCTGCTCACTGTGCTTGTGATTCCAATAGAAACACTGAGTTGGGAATTTGGCACTGAGTGCCCTTGAAGCAGCATCCACCACCCTGAATGAGCAGCACGAGCAGGACAGTGGAAGAGCTTAAGGGCTGAGCTGTCTCTTATTATTAAAATGCCCTGGTTGCTGTGGTCACCCTGCAGCTTGGCTACACAAATCTTTCACTGCTCACACAAGTGATGTAGCTGAGCAGGTACAGTTCCTGCAGGGGTGTTCATATCTAAGCTTTCCTCTTGTAAATATAAGAATCTTTTTAACTGATGTGACTGTGCCCATGTCAGAGTTTATGTGTGGATCTCTTCAGTCAAACCAGATTATGAACGTCAGAGTAGAAATAAATCACTACAAAACCTGCTACAAGCTTTTCCCTAAAACTCTAAGCCAGTGAGTCAAAGAAACACATTGGGAATTTGCTGCTTGTTTCTTTGATCTCTCCTGTGTTTTCTGAGCAAGAAATATCTCAAGTTGCCAGCTTGAAAGAGACCTCTGACTAAAACCTGATGTTCCCCAGCAGAAAGTCATTCAGCACAGGGACTGTTGTATTGTGGTCTCCCCCCATAACAAATGTCATGCTGGAGTTTCTGTTCCTGCTCCATGATGCTGGGTTGGAATGGTTGGCTCTGCAAAAACCTTCCTGAGAGCTCTGGTTCTGGAAATGAGCCCTGACTAAGCTGCTCACCCGGGACAGGGTTTGCTGTCCTCCTTTGGTGAGGTGTGGTGTCTTCTTACTGCCAGGCTCTGGGCTTCCATCAGCCTGAAGGGAGCTCCCTGGTTGGGGCAGCAGAAGCATGGATGTGTGTCAGTGTGTCCTGCCAGTGAGCAGGGTGTGCACACCCACAGATTTTAGAGAGGAATATATTCATGGAAGCTGGAGACCCCTCATGCCTTTTCTTGAATTCCCAACACAGTTCTTCAGCTCCTCAATCCTTTGAGAAGCTGCAGGGCTCAGTTAGGACCACAAGCTGTCCTGAACACAGGAGACTTGGAGTACTGTTTCTGGCCTCACTGTAGCTTCCTGCCTTAAACAGGCAGTTCTTTTTGTTTGAAAATATCATAGCTTCCAGCATGAACTAGTTTAGACCACCACTGATCTTAACTGGATCAGCTGAGAATTGCTGAACCAGAACAGAACCAAAAACCACACAAGCTGGATTCACTGATCTAAATGCTTAAAAAGTCACCACCTCACTCAGTTGCTTAAGGTGCAGCTGGGGCTTGTTATGGAATGGGATTCTCTGTATCTCTCTGGGAACAGCTTGGTCCTGCAGCCCCAGAGACTGCTGGGTTCCTGGTGGGCAACATTTCCCAGGGAGCTGGATGAGAGCTGAGCAGCCTGGCTGTGTGGGTGAAGTAGAGAGCAGCCTTTCTGGTGCTGTCACCAGCTCTGGTTTGGGCAGGATTTGGAAGGGTCTTCTACATAATGATGTATTTGCATTTGAGGAGCTGTGTAGTGTGGTATTGCCCTGTTCCACTCAGCTGGGAGTCTGAGCAGTGCTCAGCCCAGCTCTGGCATCAATGCAGAGAGGAGCACAGGTGAGAGGATGCACCTAACCCTGCTGTGGTCTGCTGCTGCTCTGCTTCTGGTGTTTCAAATCTTCTGTCATGCATGTTGCTTGGTCCTGATTGATAGCTGAGGATCTCTCTTCCAGCTCTGCACTACTCAGTCTAAACACACCCAATTGCTTTAACAGCTTAGGGGTTGCTGTCCAGAAATAGGAGGGATTTCATGTCTGTCTCTGGTCAGTGTCACTTCAAGCAGAGGACAAAGGCTGATTAACTTCTCCATAGCCAGACCTGCATTTCAGTGGCATATCTGTATCTGGGGAGAGAGTCAGTGGAACAACTGAGGCCTTGGGGGCTGAATCCCTCCCTACTGGGCTGTTCTGGTCCCTTCTCCTTCATCCTCAAATAACTTGGTGCTCAAGATGACCCTGTGTTTATTAACAGTTTCTCCCACAGGTTTTCCTTGCTCCATTCTTTTCTTTATGCATGTTATACCTTGTCCTGAAATTACAGGGTGAACTGGCTAGCTCTGCTGCTCTGCATTGGAGCCAAACAGGAGTGTTAAATGTGACTTAGGACACAGAGCATATCAAAGCCAAAATTTTTCTGCTGGTGGAGTGCAGCACCAGTTTTCCTCTGGTTTTTGAAATATGATGGACATGAAAGCATATATCCATTCAACATATTTTAGGTTAGACATGGGAAGAAGTTCCTCACTGTGAAGTTAGTGAGTAGGAACACCTTGCCCAGGGAGGTTTTGGATTGCTCATCCCTGAAAGTGTTTCAGGTCTGGGTTGGATGGAGCTTTGAGCAACCTGGCTGACTGGGAGATGTCCCAGCCTAGATGATCCTCAAGGTCTTTTCCAACCCAAACCCTTCTGTGATTCAGTGTTTGGTTTTGTAGCCTGCAACTGTGTCTGTGAACAACTGTGACCCTTCTTGCCAATCCTGAGACAAAATTACTGGAAAGATCCAGCCTAATGTCTGTCTCCCCCTAAATAATGTGCTGTTTTTACCATGAAAGACAGCAGAAGACCTCAGGGTTGTATGATGTGTTTAACAGTTGGGGTACAGTCATGTAGGTAACACAAACCAAGTAATTTGCTGAGTGAGTTTAAATGGTTATTCCTTCCTTTGGGTGGCCAAATGCTGCTTTCCTGGTTGGTCTTTTAGATGTACTGTGGTCTGGGCTTGCATGTTGTTCTTCACCTCCTTCAGGCAGGCAGGGCATTCTGAGGAGGCAGGTGTGACTTGGCTACCCTGGGCTTGCAGGCAGGCTTTGCTGTGTCCCTGCTGTGCTGGATGAGCTGTACACACACAGACTGACCACCTCCTTTGGTCTGTGGGCTGTTTGGCTGCAGTGGGTTGTGAAATGTGTTTTGCCAAAGACCTGGCTGGGATGGCATAGGTCAGGACCAGTCAGAGGTGTTTTGGGTGGTACATTTTACTGCCTGTTGGTCACAGGTGTTGTTCAGGGTGGTGAAGGGAAGGCAGGTGGAGAAAGGCATCCACAGACCCAGTGGAAAGAGACCTCCTCCAAAGTCTGCCATCTGTCATCCATCTCCAAAGTCTGTCACTCGCTGGCTGTGTGCTTGGCACTGCCTCTGGGGCATCACTTCATTTGTTTCAGGAGGGTGGAACAGTTGAGGTGATGTTTGGGAGTCAGGCCAGGTTGGACCACTGTCTACTAAAGGGTCTGCAACTACCCATAAAATGACTCCTATGTTTTTTCACTCTCCTCTGTGTCCAGTGGAAAGCAGCTTTGGGGCATCATCACCATTTCCAGCTGAGAAAGAGATAGTCAGCATTTCTTTGGCCTGGCAAAGCTGAGAAGATAATTTTCTTCCTGTTTGGTCTTAGGAAGAAGTTTCTTGCTTAGCCTTGGTACACTTTTCTCAATGAGAGCAAAAGCAAAAACCAGGCACTAGGTTGCTTTTGGCTTTTTTTTAAAGGCCTCTTGTCACCATATGTGGGGCAGAAGTGGGGCTTACAAGCAGCACTTGGCAGAATGAAGCCCTGATACTAGTGCTGAGTGATCCCAGCCAAGGTCTGAATAATTAAGTAGCACCCAGCCCAGTTTCAGTCACTTCAGGCTGTTGTTTGTGGCTGCCCCCACAGAACTGGAAGTTTCTGAGGGCTCCTGTTCATAGCAAGGCTGCTGTGTGCTCTTTCCTCTGGATTCCAGCTCCAGTTGTGGGCTGCTCCCTCTGCCTGAAATTCTGTGGGCTCTGCTGAGTCTGTACCCACCAGAGGGTGGCTACTGCAATTCAGAAGAACCTCCCACTATTTGCTTTCACCACAGGGCTGTTTAGCCTTGCCCTGAGCATATCTGCAGGTTGAGCAAGGAAAATGCCACCGAGGCCTGTGGCTGTTGCAGCCAGCAGTGGATCTGTACCCTGTAATCTGTCTTCAGAAACTATTAGTGGAAAGGTGAGTTGTTGCTTGTATCTGTATGACCACAGACTGCAGGAGCATCCCATCTCTGCCTTGCTTTGGTGAGCACTGGACAGAAATGTGATAATAGAAGCCTGGCCCAGAGGAGCTTCAGGCTTAAAAAACCAAACCAAACCAAAGACAGTGGTGGGGTAGAATGGACATTCTTTTCCTATACAAACAGGGCTCCAAACTCCCACAGGAAGTCTGAGGCAGACCTAGAAATTGAATCCTGATCTTATGAGGCCAAATCTTAGCTTAACCCACAAGACCCACTGTCTTGCAGATTACCAGGGATGTTTCTCAGCTCCCCCATGTGATAGCTGTATGTTCATTTATGATTATTTGCTTAAAAGTCCCCAAACCATGCTGTTGCAAATGCTGACTTGGTTCCATTGTCACTGATGATTTCAGTAGCTCTGGTGGTGATGACTTTCCAGGAGGCTCAAGCACATTAAGCACCTTATGAATTAGAGCTGTGGAAACACCAGTAAGCCTTGTAATTTTGCTAGTGTCCCAGGAGACCAGTACTGTTGTTAGTTACTGTGGGGAAACTCTGCTTGAAAATAGTACTGTAGAAAAATCTATGAACTGTTGTTGTGTTCAGTGTTTCCAAGCCAATAGCAATAAAAGACAGTCTCACTTGCTCTCCCAATACTGTGTTAAAATTCACAATTGCTAAGATGGCTGGTGTATATAACAACTAATATGAGATTTCTTACCCTGTGGAACTTGAAAAATTACATTCTCTCCTTACAGTGATGGTTCTTTAATTTCTGCATCCCCTAACACATTACATAGTTAGGCTGAAACTTCTCTGCCATGGGTCCTGTCTCTGGAAGAAAATAGATTATTGGAGGTTGCATAGTAGTAGAGAGTCACAACATTTAAGAAATGGCTTGAGAGCAAACAGATGCAAGAGTGTGTGGAAGAAAGAGAAAGCAACTTTATAGCAGTGCCAACGGATTCAGGAGTACAGACTTGTAAAGCTCTCTGCTTCTTTTTTTCCAAGCAGGCATGGTGAAAATCAGTACTGTTCAGAAACCCTTCCCAGTGGACTGGCAGGCCCAGCACAGGGCAGTTGTTTGAAGTGTTAGTGCTGCAGTGTTTGCTGTGTCTCCTGTGCTCAGCAGTGGTGCCCTTTGAGCTCTCCCAAGGGCTTTGAAATTAGTACCTCTGAGTAGCAAATAAGGGGCTCCTTGCTTTTGAAGTTGTTTGTACTAAGGAACTAAAAAAAAAAAAACAAACCAAAACCCAAACCAAACCAGCAACAAAAAAACCACCCAGAAAAATAAAGCAAACAAAAAACCCAATGTAAAAAACCAGCTGCCATTGCTGAGCCCAGAGCTTTGCACCAGTTTCTGGAACATTGGATAGAAGTGAGGGTGAAAGGAGTGTGTGCAGGACCTGCCTCCTTTGATCCTGGGGCTCAGAACTTGCTGTGCTCTGGGCTTCAGCCACAGCTATGACTGGAACCATCAGGATGGGGATGCTGTTGGAGGTATCCGGAATGGGATGAGTGTAAGGGTGTACTTGGCCAAGTGCCTGCCTGTGCCAGAAACAATTTGAAAGCTGAGCTTCCACATCAAGCTCTCTTAATGGTTACACAGCATCAAAAGTCTCTGTTTTTGTGAAATGCAGTTAATGGGCTTGGGTGCTCTGCTTTGCTCTTCAGACTGTCTCTGGGCCCTTTTTTTTCCCCCTTCAAGTGTAAAACAGGCAGGATACTTATCCACTTCCTGAAAAGTGTCCCAGCACCCAGGGCTTTAAAACAGGTGTGTAACTCCTTGCATTTGGCTTGTCTCCCAGTTTTGAACTAGATACAGTGGTCCCAAGTGCAGTTGTTTCAGACATGCTTTGGGGTGTCATCCTTCTCAAGCTGCTGACTTGAGGAGCAAAATCATTCCTGACTGTTAGCTGGACTTGACAAAATTGGGATCTGCTTTGTTTAAGCCCATCTGCTCCCAGCTCACCTGGAATTCTTGGACTGCATTGTGGCCAGACAAGCTTCAGAAGAAATTCTATGTATGTTGTCTGACTGTGAGGGCTGGCAGGAGGGTGTTTCCCCATTCTGTGCCCCAAACCCTGCTATGGCCTTGGTGGTGGTGACAAGATTGACATAAAATGCTCTCTGCAAAATACATGTTTCTGATAGTTGTGCAACATACCTCGGTGGATGTCAGTCTTTTTAAAACCCTGAGCTCCTTTGGAGGCTGGAATTGGGATTCCACCTTCTCCAGCACTGGGAGGATAATCTTCCTTCCTGATAATCCACGCTTTGCACTTCATGTCTCTGCAGGCTTCCCCAGCTAAGCTCTTGAGATGTATTTTGTATGCAATCAGCAGTGTGAATGGCACTGGGGGAGGATGAGGGTTGGGTGCTCTGGGCTGGAGGTGTAGGTATCTGTCTCCAGCTTTCTGTTTGTAACTTCTGGACCAGTAGGTCGCCTGCATCATAGAATCATAGAATGGGCTGGGTTGGAAGGGACCTCAGAGATCATCAAGTCCAACCCTTGATCCACTCCCGCTGCGGTTCCCAGCCCATGGCACTGAGTGCCACATCCAGGCTCTTTTTAAATATCTCCAGGGACGGAGAATCCACTACTTCCCTGGGCAGCCCATTCCAATGGCTGATCACCCTCTCCATGAAGAAATTCTTTCTAATATCCAACCTAAACCTCCCCTGGCACAACTTGAGACCATGCCCTCTTGTCTTGTTGAAAGTTGCCTGGGAAAAGAGCCCAACCCCCCCCTGGCTCCAGCCTCCTTTCAGGGAGTTGTAGAGAGCGATGAGGTCTCCCCTGAGCCTCCTCTTCTCCAGGCTGAACACCCCCAGCTCCCTCAGCCTCTCCTCACAGGACTTGTGCTGGATCCCTTCCCCAGCCTGGTTGCCCTCCTTTGGACCTGCTCCAGCACCTCAATCTCCTTCCTGAACTGAGGGGCCCAGAACTGGACACAGGACTCGAGCTGTGGCCTCACCAGCTTGTCCCCAACCCAGGAAGGTGCTGGGCTCCCTCCCTGCTGCCACTCTTTGGGTGGGGATGTGCCACAGGAGGGCTGTTCCTTGGGGTTTTGCCCTTTCCTCTCCTCACAGGACTTGTGCTGGATCCCTTCACCAGCCTGGTTGCCCTGTCACTGTTGCGGTGGGTGCCTTCTAGATGGCTGCTTTGCTCACTTGCTTTTTCTTGGCTCACTTGCTGTAGCAGGGCTGCAGATCAGCTGTTTTGATGTCCAAGACCTGGTACAAATACTTTTTTTTTTTTTTTTTTTTTTTGTGGAGCCATCTATGGAAAACTCAAAGACTGGTGGTGGGGAAGAGGATGCAATTCCTGGATTATCTCTGCTGGGCATCCGAGCCACTCCAGGTCCTTGGAATTAACATCTCCGCCCAGGAGTGTCCCCGTTAATGAAAAAGCCAGGGAGCTGATTTATGGCTTCCTGCAAGGGGTTCCGGAGGGGAAGGCGAGAACCGGGACCGGGCCTGGCTCCTTGCTGGCACCTTCACAGCCGGGTCGCCACCTCCTGTCCTCGCTTCTCCGGCGCCGCCTCCCTCTCGGGGGTTCGGCCCGAGCCGGTCCGGTTCGGTTCGGTTCCCGGTGCGCTGGCCGGGGGGGGGCCGGCGCCTGTTGCCATGGAGACGCCTTCCCGCCAACGGGGGCCGGACCCTGAGGAGGGGAGCGGCGGGAGGGATGGGGGGGCGGTGGGGATGCCGCCTCTGAGGGGTTTTTTCCTCTCCCCATGCTCTTCCTCCTCTCCCCATGCTCTTCCCAGGGACGGCACCCTGGGGTAATAAGCCCATGCCGGTTAATTTAAACACAGGTTTTGGAAAAAAAAAACCAGGCAAACCAAGCTTCCAGTCTAGACAAACCCTATATAATATGCTCACAGGCTGTGTCTCCAGACAGTGTCTGGTCCTTCGTGGTGGGGCTCTGGTGTCCAAGGTTCCAGGCTGACCGGCAAGGCTGGAAAAGAGTACCAGGTTGGCCTTGGGAATAACACCGTAGAGGACAGGGATGCAGGAGTTGGATTGGGTGGCTTCCACCTCTTTGCTGAGGGAACTTAATTGTTTTCTTAGCTTGGGAAAATCTGCCTCTTCCTTGTGTAAAAGGACAGGTTTTTTACAGGGTACCAAACACCTAGGGAACTCTGAGGTTAGCAGGGGCTGGAGAAACACTCCTTGCTGTGGAGAGCCCTGTGGTGTTCCAGTGGGAAGAGGAGAGGGCTTGCTTGAAGAAGGCATTTAGTTTTGCTGTCAGTGCTTTCCAGAGGTTTAACACAATTGGGAGCACTCATCACCTACCTACTGCCTAAAGGTTTGCTGGCAAGCAAGAGAGTCTCTTTTTGCTGGTAGTTTTTTTTGGCACTTTGGGCCTGTTGTAGTGGGAGGGGTAATGTGGCTGCCTTTGCCAGCAGCCCTGGCTGAGGAGGGGAAGAGGCTGAGTAAACATTCCTGGAACTCTCCAGGCAGAGAGGAGGTGATATTCCTCCTCTGGGATGTGGGTAAGGGACCTGTGGGCCTGAAGGAAGTTTTTGTAGCTTTTGGGGTTGGTTGAGTTGGAGAGTTCTTGTGCTGAGGAAATGGCAGAAGAGTAAATCATCAGTGATCTACGTAAGCTGTGGAAGAAGTTAGGGCAGAAGGAAGGGCTTAGAAGCAAAATCCATTATAAAATGTCAAAGCAGATGATTTTTCTTAGGGTGGTGGGTCTTGTCCCTGGGCAGCTGAGGAAATGCTGCTTACACGTTGTGACCATCCTTCTGGGAAAGGGATTTACTCTCAGGTCTGCCTGAGTTCTGTCCTGTGTCTTGCCCTCCCACTCTCTAGCGTGATTTAATTTGGATGCTTTTCTCAGATCCCCAGAAAGGAAAGTACTGTAAACAGCTGCCAAGCAGGATTTTGCATTATAGAGCATACTGAACTGCTGGGGCCTGGTTGGATGATGGTATGGGTATGTTTCTGTTTTTCTGAGAGCGTGTGTGTTTAAAAGAAAGAACATCCTCTGTTCTGGTTGAGTGTATTTTACTTTTCTAAGTGTGCTGTTGGTACATTAATTTACAACTCACTCCTTTCTCTTGCTTACACAGTGTCACTGGCATTGTGTTACAGCTATAATATACACAGTCTTGCACAACTCTTTGTGTAACATTTTTACCATTGTGATGACCTTGAAGGGTTTAAAAGAAGACTGAATGCAAACTCTGGCACCATTCCTGCAGGTAGTTAAGCATGCACTTAAATTTGTGAGGATGTATGAGCACCAGTAGTTCTGTTTCACCCAGTGTATGTCAAGATAGGTGCCTCTGTGGCCAATTGCAAAGTTCAAGTCTCTGTATGATGATTCATTGCATGTTTGTAACTAACTGTATGTGTGCACATGCCTTATAAGTATATATATTTATGCAATTGTCTTTATGTTGTTTTGACCAGCACAGCTGCACTTTGTCCATAAATCCATATTCCCTGGGCATGTTGCTAACCAGTCTTGCGAAGCCTGGACCAGAGACTGTTTCTCTTTCCCTGTTCCCATCCCCCAAACAAGCAGTTAACCAGAGCAGTTATCTTTTTCTTTTGTACCCCCATCATCATCCCCAAAATGTGAACTTGGTTTCCCCTTTTTCTTCACAGTTAGTGTCTCCCTGATTGAGGATTCTCTGATCCCAACAAGGTGCTCCTCTGACACGTTCAGGAAGGGCAGTTTCATCCCTGAAGTTATAAAGAGATTTATGCATGGATAAAGCTTTATACACCAGGACAAGGAACACCCATCTCTGCAGAGGCCTGAGATGGTGGTCATTAATTTTTCCACTTCACATAACCAAAGATGCCATGCCTTTGCCTTCTGAAGTGTTGATTATGCTTTCTTCCTCTTTAAAGTCCAGTCCCATTGGCATCAGACATAAGAAAAGGTAACACTTTTTTTAGAAAACCCTCCACTATTCATCTGTTGCAGACAAAAATGTAATGAAAGGTTATTTTAATGTATTCTGGGAAGTCTGGCACAGCTGTCTTTGCAGCCCATGGGAGGAACAATCTGCTGAAAGGCATAGTAGTTATCACCTGGTATTTGTCTCCATGTGGTAGCAGGAGCACCCTCCTTTAGGAGAGGGAGTATAGCAGACACTGTGCCTCCCTGTGGGCTGCTGCATGGGGCTTGGGGTCATCTTAAACCCCAGACCTAGCACTGGTGTCAGCATCCTGTGGGTTTATGGCATCATCTATGTGTCACTGAGGTCCCTGCAACCAGTGCTGGGGAAGGACATTTTAGATATTGGTCTGTGGCTCCTGAGCCTTGCTGTTCTTGATTCTGTTCAGTTCATGAGCTTAGGGATATTGGATTGAGGTCTGACTCATTAAAATATGATAGCACTACTGATAACTTTCTGTCTAAGCAGGGTTTGCAAACAGAGATGTACAAATCTCACTCTCTTTTGTTTGCCCAGCCCTTAAGTTTATAAGATTACTTTAAAATGCAAGTGGATACTGGCAGATGCTCTCTGTACAGCATGTCTGCCCTTATGTTGGCACACACCCTGGTCACCTTTTGTGGTCTTTTGGCACTCAGACACTGTGTCTTGACGTGACAAGAGCTGGCTGTAAACTTACAGCTATAAATCTCTTGGGGCTCTAGTGGAAGTCTGTCAGTGCTGTGCAGGTGGTGAGTGGCTTGCTCAGCTTCTGGGTGGATTAATTGTTTTTTAATTATTTGTTTTATTTTATTTTTCTAACACAGCTTGTAATTCTGCAGTGCTAGTGCCTGTTCTGGTCACAGTGGAGCAGCAGAGTTAACAGTGTTTATGGGACATTCTTTCCAATTGCTGTGGTCCAAACATATGTACACCAGCATTGAGTTACTTCTGCCTGGAATTAAGCCACAGAGCTATATATAAAATATGTTTGAACTATTGCAGTTATGTTGTTGGTATAAATAGGAGAAAGGGGTAGCACCAGGGCTTCCCTTCCTTAGGGATTTGAGAAGATTTCCCAGTGCTCCATCTTCAGTGGCAGAGGCTGGGGAAAGTGACTGAAAGCAGCAACAAAATGCCAGATGGATAACCTGTAAGGAAAAGCATAAAGTTCAAGATATTTGGGTCTGGAGCATTGGCATCCTACTTGACAGTTGTCCAGATCTTTTCTTTTGTGGTGGAACATGTCAGGAGCCCCACAGTTTGTAGGAACCTTATTCCTCAGAGCCCCAGGGTTTGCTCTCTGGCAGCCCACGGGGTTCTTGTGACTCCAAAGCTGCTGCTGAGTTTTCTTCAGCTCCTGCTGGCAGATGTTTCTGTCCTCTTAGCTATTAGACAAGTAGTCTGGGTTCAGGTGGAGCTTCTAGTTGCCTTGGTCACCATGTTGTCACACATGGTAGGGAGAGCTTGTTTGTCTCAGCTAATTTGCAGATAGATCCTTCTAATATATTGACTCCTAAGTGCTTTCTGGCAGGTATCAACCTGTGAAGTCCTAAGAATGTGAAAGAGGCAAGGTTTGTAGTTAAAAGTATTATGTCTTAAAGAGTTTGATACTGTTAGAAGAGAGGGAAGTCTGTGGACAGGTGGGAACCTTTTCAGAGTTGAGTTCTCCATGGACAGTTCTCTCCAATACTTTATTTCACAATTTTATTTTTTAAGAGTCTGAATCATCTGTTTTACTGTCTTACAACACTGTCAGGCAGTCAGCTCCACTTCATCCAACACCTTTGCTCTGGTGGATGATGGGAATTGCAGCCTGGTGTCACACAGGGGTCAGTTCCTGTGCAGGGGTGAAAGTAAAACCTGTATCCAGCTGTTGCCCACAGCTGCCAGTGCACCACAGCAAGGAGCAAACAGGAACTACACGGAAGCTTTGAAGAGAACTTTTTGCTGGGGGACATGAGCTGCAGTTGGAGCAGGGTGAGCAGTATGGTTCAGTACAAATCACAGTCAGCAGGGATGTTCTGTGTTGCTTTGCTGTGGAGTCTTACTTCTTGTCCTTCATGTGTTTGTCTGCTTTCTATCTAATTGGTTTAAACTGTAGAAACATACTTATGACTAGTAGTTCAGGTGTTTCTGTACTACATGTGTCACTTGAAATTATTTCTTACCAAGACAGATTCTGCTAAATGTTTCTGAGTGAGTGAATGCATCTAAAGCTACTGACCGGAAAAATCATTCATTGGGAGCATTGCTGAAGACTGGAGTTCCATAATGTCTTTTTTTATGCTCTGCTGTATACAGCTTTTTTTTTTTCTATTTCTTTTTTCTTTTTTTTCCCGAAGAACTTAACATGTGCAAACAGAAGCATTTTGTGAAGTTCTGAAGGAGCAGGAGTTTGTGTACCTGAATCTACAGCTTTCTGAATTTCTAAACAAGGGCAGTGAAGAAATGGTGGTAGTTGTAATGGCTGATTTTTAGAAGTAGGGCAGGAGGTAAGTTGTAAGAAAGCCAAAGGTGTTTTTAAGCCTGTGGATTGCTTCCTCTGAGTGTGTTTTTCCTTCTTCAGTTCTCACATTTGGTAATTCTGCCAGTTATCCATGCTCCTGAGCCTAGAGGAGACCTGCTCTTCCAGTGTTACTCACTTTGTTTCAGGGCTTTAAGTCACTTAGATGGCAGCCTGTTCCCTTTTTGTTAAATCACCTCTAACAACCTCCTCAAATAAGTCAGCTTATGTTGGACTTGTGCCTCCTGTTTAAAGACTTAGTTTCCGGAAAAGAAACTGAAAAGGTGCTTGGGAAAAATCAGAGGAAGAAGTGATTTAAGGTAGAAGTGGAGAAGGAAAGTGGGCTGAATGAATATCTTTATAACCTTTTTTCTCTCAGAGTGGTCTTTTGTCTAGTGATGACATCCTGTGCGTGGAAGGGAGAGAGAATCAGTGGTTTCCTGCTGCTGACTTGCAGGGAGAATTATTGAGGTCTTTGGGATGCCGGGTCTAAAATTCCTGCCAGGAATTTTAACTGCTTGGAAAAGACTAAAGCAAGTTCTGTACCTGGGATAGCTGTGACTGATGAGTGCCTCTCCTGTAGTACCAGTTTGCATCCTTGAAGCAGAACGTGCTGTGAGTACCTGAGTGATCACACGTGGGTTTGCTGGAGTTGGCCATGCTGGTGGCTGAGCAGCAGGTGCAGTGACAGGGACACAGTATTATTAGGGAAGGACTTCCCAGCTGTACTGGAACAGGAGAAAGTGGCAGCAGGGTGGCTGAGGAGAGAATGGAAATCAGTGCTTGTGCTGTTCCCTTAAGTTTGTTTTCTCAGTCTCTGGCCTGTGTTCATGTTTACTGCTTCTCCTGGAGGACGTGGTCTCCTTTCCAGGGGGACAGAGGGAAACTCTTGGGTGCTAAATATGCATGTTGACTGACAGATGCAAAGAGCTCCTTAACTCTAGGATGCACGAGGGGCAGATGATGATAAAGTCTCTGTTTTAAGAAGCTTATTCCACAGGGCAGAGGGTAGGGAGTGCAGGAAGGGATTGTCGAGAGCAAGGCAGGAAGTGTTGGCTGGGGGTGGACAGGAAGCAAGGCTGGCTACCTCTGTATATCCTGATTGGTTTGGGGGGGAAAAAAAAAATCTCTGATCCTTTAATTTGGTTAATTTTTAAGTATTCTTTGAAAATGTTGTCCCTAGCTTCAAAGAAAAGTGAGATAAAGCAATGGTGGGTCCAATACAGTAGGCAGCTGCTGGGACTTGGGAAGAAGGTGAGTTTATTCCCAGCTCTGCTGCTCATTTGTTGCATTACCATGATCAAGATACTGTACCTCAGTGCTTCTGGGTTTTTTGCCATCCAGTCCTCTTATATCTGCATACAGATTGTATGCTGTGTGGGAGTAGATGTTGCTGCCTGATCTAAGCACAGGAGGCCTTCATGTTGGAACTTCTTGCAAGTACTGTGAAACAAGTAATAAATAATCCAGACAGTACCTAGGTAAAGATTGAATACTAATCTCTTTATCACTTGACTCCTTCTGTAGGGATTTGGTCTGTGTGATAAATGCTGTGTACTCGCTCTGCCCTTCTGATTCTATTTATTCCAATTTTAGCATCTTTTAAATTGCTGCTAAGTGGTTTTTTTAGAATATAATTTTAATCGGCTTACAGCAAAACCATTTTCTAATCCCCTGAGGATGTGAGTGTGTACTTTCCCTTCTGGCATCACTGCAGTCTCAGGGAGATGCATGTGTGGGAGGACAAGGTGTCTGGTCCTGGAGTGGTTCAGGTGTTAGAGGCAGGAGGCTTCGGGCACCAGGAGGGGTGAACTCTCTGACCTCCTGTGGAGGGGACAGGTACCTGCTCTGTCTGAGGAATCTGAGCATAAAAAGGTGAGGCTTTTACATACAGAGATTCTTTTAAATCTTTCCTGAGGAGCTGAATACACTACTTAGAGGTGTCCCCTTCTCTAGAAGACCTGTGTGGTTGCCTTCATGGCAATGAAGGCTGCGTAGGCAGATGACTTTTAGGACAGAATTGCTATGCAGATTGGTGGTGAAGGATACAAATAGATTGAGTTAGCCTGGGACATTATACTTGAGTAAAGAAATCACAAATGAATAATGAATGTCACCTCAGGCAGTCTGATCAGGCGGCTTTCCTTCACTTTACATAACTTGTGTGTTTCTGTTCTTGGACTCGAGGTCAAGCAGTCAGTTCTCCCCCCAAGCCTTGTCAGACAGCGCACTGATCCATTTATCCCAAAAATAAACCCCAGTGAGAAGAAATTAAGGGCAAGGGGATTGTAATGTGGTGCTTCCCTAAAAGTGCTGAGAGGTGGCTTTCCTTCTGTGAGTCCTCATGGCAGGGTTAACTGTGGGGAAAGCTTTCTGTGCCCTCTCTTTTGGTCTGTCTGTCCTGCGTCCAAGTTTAGTTTGAACGTATGCGTTGTTTATAGAATTTAGCAGGAGGTGATTTAGGATGGAGCTCCACACCACGGCAGTATCAGTATCAGAAACAGTGTGTTATGACCCATGTGTTTGACTTTTCTGCAGTCAGGAGTTATGTGGGGCTGCCACAGCTTCCTTGGAGTGGGTGCCTGTCTCTGACACGAAGCTGTGGGTTGTAGTTAGGAGCAGACTCAGCTCAGGGCCAGAGCCATGGGGAGGGACTTTGGCAGAGCCACAGATGGAGCAGCCTTGCCAGCCCGTGCCTGCATCCCTGTTTGGCTCTTTTCCTTGTTCTTCTCCCTTGCTTCTTGTGAGTGCTAAAGCCTGGGCGAAACAGAGGGGAAAGAGCCTTTCCTATCTGGGAAGTGATGATTAACCATGATAAACAGTGACCCTTACACAAGAGAACCGTTTGTTCCTGCTTGATTTCAAACCCTTATATGAGTAACTGAAATGCTGCCCAAGGGAGCTATACTTTTTTTTTTTTTTCTTTCTCACTGAAGCAATTTTATTGCCTATATTCAGACCCTGTGTGGGGATTTGAAGGAGACCAATATTTAACACTGCCAGAAAGTCAGAATTTGCTTCCTTTGACTTCCACTGATGGGACAGACTGATGGGAAGTATGGATTGTATCTAATCCTGTTACAGACAGCAAGGAAGGTGCAGGGGAAGGTGAATTGGTTCCTTTTTCTAACACAAAGAAAAAAAATCCACTGGACAAATATCTGTGTGGGAGAGCAAAAACACCCCCTACCTTATGTCTGGTATCTCACTTTCTCTCTTTCCTTGTGAAAAAGTAATACATGTTTGCAAATTGGAAAAATCTGTTCGTCTTGAAGAAGTGATCCTGCACAATTCCAGGTCCAGAGAACTCAAGGAATGGCTTCTTTGAAGCCTGCCCACACAGGATGTGTCTCTGTTGTGTCCCATAGGGCTCGCTTGCCTGTGGAGCTGGTTGGTTTGACTCCATGTGCAGATATGCTCAGTCTGGAATAAATCAGGATTGACTATTTGTATGCTAGCAAACCTGTAGCCTGTTTGCTATCACTTTTTCTTTTTTAAAAAATATGTAGTAATCACACAGTCTTCAGAAACTTCGCGTACATCAACAAAAAGCACCTCCACACCCAGGTCAAAATAGCATCATCACAACACCAACAAAGGCAGACAATTAACACACACTCCACCTCTTGTACCTTTACTGCCTTTGTGTCTCTGAAGCTGAGATATTCTGAATGTTTTGTGAAATCTCATGGGAATCTGATTCAGGCTTGCTTTTACAGTGAGAATGATGGCTGAATGGGAAAAGTTGCTACTTGCCTTGTCTTTAGCCAGGGCTGATAAGGTTATATTTGCCTCTCCTCATCCCTGCAGTATTTTAGAAGAAATTGGACCTTGGGGTGGGGGTGGAAAAGAGAAAACTGGGGAGTCAGGCTGGTCTTAAGTGGAGAAACAGAAGGTAATTATTTAATGATGGCCATGTCATGCTGTAGAAGCTGGTAGGATATTAACTCTTGATGGATGCTCTTTTACTATAGGGACACCTGCAGATCTATGCTACTGTCAGCTCTGAGTTCCCTTACTACATTTCCTGGTAGAGGGGCTTTTAATAGCCTGCCACCCACTTCCCCAGGGATATGCCGTGGTATTTATGGTCTCCTTGCTACTGCCTTACTCCAGGTGCATGAAGAAGAAGGCAGAGAGCAGATTCAGCACGTAGCCCCTGACAGCTGGGGATGATGGGTCAGGAATGCAATCCTGACAGCTGGAATGGGACTGAAGCAGCCAGCATGGTGGGGAGGCCAAGAGGGGAGAGAGGCTCCGTGGAGAGAGGGCTGAACACAGGCACACTGTGTGCAGGAGCAGGAGGAGAGACAGCCTGCAGGGACCTTGGGTTTCTCATGTTCCCTTTCTTCCACCTCCATCTCTGTTTTGTTCCCTGTTCTCTCAGCTGCCTGGATCATTTTTAATGCATGTGTCCACCTCCCTGTACAACCATTGTAGTGACACCTGGCAGAGCCATTAGAACCAAGGCTCAGCTTTTCCATCCCCCCATCCCCCATCTCCTTTTGGGTAGGTTTAGAAATGTAATATAATGCATCCCATAACTGTGATTCAAAACCTTTGGGCAAGTCAGTTTCTACACTTGCCTCTCTCATGCCAAGGTGTGCAATTCATAGTTTGTGTTGTGGGAGATTCTACCCTGATGTTCTTGAAGTGGTTACCTTGACATTACAGTGCCTAGAATTGGTAACTTCTTGTTGGAGTTGATGATGTCCTGGTCAAGTGTTTGATTTTTTTAAAAAAATTGATTAAAATCTGAGGAGTTGTTCACTGGTCAGACAAAGTTACATAGCTCTCTTTGAATCCTTTCACTCAGTGAATGGTTGAAATTGAGCACTGGCTGCAAACCTCTTGAAATGTTGCAACAGTTCTGTGGGGTGGACTGCATGAAACCAGTTTGATAGTCTTGGAGTAATTCCTAGAGGGTCAGGTAGGCAATTGGTTTGAGTCTGCAAGGGTGGCAGTGAGCAAGGCTTGTGAGACTGACTGTGAGACACACAGAGACTGCTCTGGCAAGCCAGAGATATTCTGAATTGGTTGTGTGTTGGAGCTCAGCTTACTCCAGTTTCTTCTGCAGGTGGAATATTTCCAGTCTCCAGGCTTATCAAGACCATACTTTCTGCTATCATGGGATGCTGAGGTACAGAAGGCTCAGGCTGGAGAAGAGGCAAAGGATGGAAAAGCCTCTTTAACAAAAAAAAAAAAAAAAAAAGAAAATTAAAAATGCATATTCTAAAACCAGTGGGAGGCATTTGGCAGGTGAGGGACAGAAAGCAACTGTGGAGCTGAGTGGTTTTTATGTTTGTGTGCTTTTGTAAGTCAAAAGTCCCCTGCAGTTAATTCCATCCACCCTTCTTCAACCCCTCCTCCTGCCAGACCAACAACAAAACCCCCAACTCCCAAAAAAACAAATAGGCAGAGGAATTTGGGCCAAAGCCAGACCTTTGCATGTCAAGCTCAAGTGCAAAATGAATATTTCACAGCTGTGTTATAAATCCCTGACATGAAGGCTTTGCAGTGGAAATGCTGACAGCCCCTTAAGTAGAATAGTATACTGTAATCACTGTTCTGTGTTTAATGTGCCAAACGAAGCACAGCAGTGCTAAATGTAAAACTTCAAACCTTTGTTTTTCTGCAGCAGTTACAGGAGATCAGACAGAGTGTTCAGACAGTGGATTAGAGCCTACAGCATGTGCTGGTCCCTGGAGGCTGAACGTGTTCTTTTGCAGTGGGGCTCAGGGGCAGCAGAAGAGATGTACAAACAGGGCCAGCTGTGGGATTTGGCACCCCTTATCAAATTTCACTTCTGTAAGAAGTAGACAGCCACTTCTTCAGTGCTGACGTTGACAATGTGCAGCCACGATGAGTTTTCACGTACTGGGTGCCAGAGTGCACTGAGCTGACTTTGCTGGGTTGCAGCACAAGAAATCACCTTGGAGTCTGGGCAGCAGTGCTGAAAACCCTGGGAGCAGAGTGTAGGGAGATGGACATGAAAAGCACTGTGCTGTTGTGAAACTTGGGCCTGATTTTGGAGGTCCCTGGGTATTTCCAGAGCTGAAGAGTATTGGGGTCTCATGTAGCCACTCCTCAGACAAGGATCACTTGATGTACTAGGAAAGGCTTTCCAAAGGAACCCTCGTGGGTTATGTATCTCTGGGATTTCTGTCTGCACCACTTTCTCAGGAACGTGTGCCTTTGCACATGCATTATTAATATGCCCATATTCAGGCAGATTAATTCAGGCAGGACAGGGCTGAGGGCAGGCACATTGTGCAGTGCATGATAGATGAGCTCTGATGGATGTTGTCTTTTCACGCTGACTCGATGCCTTTAGTTAATTAAATGGCTTCAAATGTTAACTGTGTTATACACAGGCCCAGGGGAAGGCTTTTAAAGTAGAACTTGTTTTCATGGGGACATTTATTGAAGCAGTCATTCTGGAGTGGCGTGGAATTATTGTGCTGCAAGAACTCCCTCTGAAGATGCTCTTGTTCATAAATAAGTGCTTACAAAGGCATGGAGAGGAAGGAGGAAGTTGAAATCAAACTGTTGATTCAAGAGTAGGATTTCCCATTCCATAGGGAAGCAAAGATGAGAAAATGGGGGATAAGTTTCCAAGGGCAAAGCAGCAGGAGTTTTAATCTGTGACTTTGTTGAGGAGGGTGACCTCTTTGATGCTGTCTGTAAATGATCTTATGTCAAGAAGACAAATCACGTGTAAGGTGTTAACGAGGAAAAAGAATGGAGAGTAAAACAGAAGACTGTATTATTCTGCTCTGTAAATGCTTGCTGTGACGACACCTTGAAAGCTGTATGTAGTCTTGGTGTTTCATTGCTTATCTTGGGAAGGATAGAATGAACCTGGAAGGTGGTTCACAGAAGAGCATCAGATACAAAAGCTGATTGAAGATATGAAATTGCTTTCAGGGAGCCGTAAGCAGAGTGAAGATCCTTGTACTTGGAACACAGATGACTTAGCAGGGATAGCACAAATCCTGACAAAATCACGAGCTACCCAAAGATGGTAGGTGGGAATTGACTGCTCACTCTCTCTTCCCATACAAGAACCTAGGGCCCATCAAATGAAGCTAACAGAAGTGAGGTTTAAAGAAAGCAATGAAAGATGATTCTTCCCGCAAGATGTGAAGTTCCTTGCCAAAAGATATTGTGAACACTGTTTTTGCAGACACAGTGGATGAGTTCGTGGTAGAGACCTCCACTGAAGTAGGCTAAAAACTGAGAATATCTATCTTGAGACTGGGAGTTTGACAGGAGGTAAGAAAGAATCAGATTTGCTTTCCCTGCTCTTAAACTTTATCCATACATTTGTTAATGGCACTGTTCTTCCTGACTTTTCTCCTTCATTTATGGCTGCAAATAGAAGCAGGAACCAGGGCTTGGTACTGGTGTCTGATCCAAGATAACCAATCTTATAAAGTCTGAAATAGACACATCTACTTGTTGGACATGATTTTTCCAGGCTGTAGCCTCCTGCCTGATGTGGCAGATGTGGGGACATGAGGACAGCCCTGTGCAGTGACACTAGTTTTCTTCTCTTGGTGGCCTCTTTTGAGCACTGCAGAGCTGAGTAGATCTTCTCCAATGTTTTGCTTCTTTATATCCGTGCTTGAATAAATTGTATTTATAGAGAATGTAAGTTCTTGGGCCCAGGAGAGAACGTGAATATTATTTGATGACAAGAGATGAGGCAATGGACTCTTTAATTTCTTGAACATGGTATGAACATGAATATAGAGAAGAGGAGCTGGAATACTACTGAACTCCAGCTTGGTCTTTCTCTGGCCTGGGGAGGATGATGGGCTGGGCATCAGCATTCAGCCTACAGTTGAAACTCTTTCAGGGATGCCTGGTGTTAAAAATAACTTTCTCCTGAAGTTTTCTTTTCCTCTCTTACTTTAGGGTGAAGCCAGACCACAGAAGTCTGCTGGTGGGCAAGAAGGCATAAGCACAGAAGCTTTCTACTACTCAGCGGTAGCACAGGGCAGCTGCAGGGAGAGCTCCAGTCAGGCAGGACTGGCACTGTGTCTGTGTTGTCCCCTTTGGCACCCATTTTGGTGGAAATTATTACTGCCCTGGGTGTGTTTACTACTGTTTTCTAACACTGAGCTGCCAAGATGTGCCGGCCACATTGTTTGCCTCCTGTTAGCTCCTGTGTGGCTTTGCAGTGTAGACAGTCCCAAAGGGATGCAAATGATGGGATGGAGAGTGTTTTTAGGAGAGTGAAGTTGGGCTGATCCTTCAAGGATTTCTGTGTTGTCCTTGTAGCATGTGGGAACAATTGCTTGTGGTAGCTTCCTCAAAACAACAAAAAGAGTTCGTGCAAGTATAAAACTTGGTCTCTGAGAGCTGGGACCAGCTGGTCATACATCTTGTTTCCTGAAAAGAAAAAACCCAAGGCTGGCAGGGTCTGTTTAGAGCAACCTTTCCAAAAGTAATATCTGCATCTCAGTAGTGAGGGAGAGGTGGCATGGCTTTGTCATGCAAGTGTGAGTATTTCCCTCATTGCTTCATGGGGCAGTGCCTGAAGAAAGCAAGAGGAGGTCTCAGGTGTGCCTTTTGACTTCCAGGTGGGATTGGGCTGCAGCAAGGCTCCTCTCCCTGGGGAGGCCTGGCTTCTAGGAATACCTGTACCTCAAGTCCTGAAATTTAGGACTCTGCTGGTCTGGCCCTAAAAGGTGTGGGAACTATTAGATGATCCTGGGATCTGATGTGGTAGGAACAGAGTAAGATCTGCTTAGGCACTAAAATGTCTTTGCACATTTGTTTAACTCCAAGCAGCCAAATCTAGCTTGAAGCCTGTAAAATGGGTGGATATCAGGTTTTGCACGACAGATGTTAGCATCACCACTGATTCTGGGTTGGGTGCCTCAGAGTGCCCCCAACTTTGAAAAAAAAGTTGACCTTAAAAGACTGGGGATGGGGTGGTTCCAGGTAGCACAAGGCAAGCTGCAGGAGCGCGTGGATCAGCTCAGTAACGCTGCAAATCACACAGAGAACCTTGCCTGAAAGTGCCAAATACTATTAATAGAAGCCCCAAGATGAAATAACAAATGTGGGTAGCTGGCCTCCTCTCTCTGCCTCTAATTTAGGCACAGAAAATGAAGGGTTTAATCTTGCAGTTGTTTCCAGGCTTGGATGAGGTGGTGAGGTGGCCTGTGAGGGCCTGAGCAGGCAGGGCCATGGCTGAGGGCTGTGGGGAGCAAACTGGACCAGCATGGGAGTTGTTTGTAGGGTACAGAGTTTCTCAGATCTGCTCAGGGGCTCTCCAGCTCCTGTTCTAAGCTCAGATCAGACTTGGGAAGAAATGTCAGGGGATTTATTTCTGATTGGGTTGTGCTGATATTAGCTGATAGTCAACTTACTATGAGTCAGCAGTGTGTGTGCAGGTGGCCAAGAAGGCCAATGGCATCCTGGCTTCTAATAGGAATTCGGTGGCCAGCAGGAACAGGGAGGTGATCATCCCTCTGTACTCAGCTCTGGTGAGGCTGCATCTGGAGTACTGTGTTCAGTTCTGGGCACCTCACTATAAGGAAGTGCTGGAGAGTGTCCAGAGAAGGTCAACAAAGCTCATGAAGGGCCTGGAGCACAAGTCCTGTGAGGAGCAGCTGAGGGAGCTGGGGGTGTTTGGTCTGGAGGAGGCTGAGAGGAGACATTATTGCTCTGACTACCTCAAGGGAGGTTGGATCAAGGAGGGAAACAGCCTCTTCTCCTTAGTGAACTGTGAGAGGACCAGAGGAAATGGATGGAAGCTGTGCCAGGGGAGGTTTAGGCTGGATGTTAGGAAATATTTTTTCACTGAGAGGGTTGTCAGGCATTAGAATGGCCCAGGACAGTGGTGGAGTCACCATCCCTGGAGGCATTTAAAAGGCATTTGGACCTGGTCCTTAAGGACATGGTTAAGCGGTTGACTGTGGTGTTAGTCAAAGGTTGGACTGCATGATCTTGGAGGTCTCTTCCAACCTAAACATTCTGTGATTCTGTGAAGTACCATGTGGGACTTGTAAGAATGGCAGTGCTTATGGGTGTGTAGGACTGAGTGAGTGTGCTTGCCACATGAGGTACCTTCTTGTAAGTTGTAATTTCAGGAGTGGGAACATGGCAGAGCTAAACTGACAAATTTGCCCTTTGCTGAGAAATCTGCATTGCAGATTAGGAAGTTAAAGTGGGTGTACTCCTGCCCTAATTAATTGTATTAATATTTCTTTACTTTATCTGGCAAGTTGAGAGGAATCCAGTTTGTGCTCTTTGTTGCCTATTGTTTTTTCTCTCAGAAATGTTTTTCATCCTTCTGTCAAGCTGTGTGACAAGTGACTTTTGCCCTGATGTCACCTAGCCTGAAGGCTGGTCGTGGGATAAAGCTGTGGTGTGCTGTGGTCAGGGTGGTGGGAGTGGAGCTCACAAGAGTCAAAAGCCCAAACTTTAAATTTGCATGTGTGCTTTTTTGAAGCAAGTTTTTTCTCATACTCAATGATTATCACATCGAGGTGTTGTAAGAGCATCCTCTGGATAGGCTCACAGGGTTGCCTTTCAGATCCTTTACATTAGAAAGGTTTTAAAGCTAAGTTCTAAGACCAAAAGAGGGGGATTCTTTTCCAGAAAGTTAGTTATGGACACTGGTGTCTATTTCTGTAGCACTAGGTCTGTTAACACCAATAGTATGGCTGTGATGCTGTCTTTTTCTAATGGAATGAGTGATCTGTTGGAAGCCAGAAGATGCTCACTGGCAGGAGAATAATTGGACCTGAAGGCTGAGCTACTCCTTTTGTGTCAAGCTGTGTGCTGACCATAGGAGGAAAGCAGACTTTCCACCTCCTGGCATTGCCACAAGTAATCTATTGGCAGAGCAGCATGGGGCTTCCACAGACCCTGGAATGAGAGAGAGGAAGCTGGAGTAAGTGTGACATTTCACTCTTGGTTGGGTGAGAGTGCCAAGGTGAATGAGTGATCCGTGGTCTTGATCCGTGTCTCTTCCTCTTAAAAATTAGGAGAGGGCAGATTTTTCCACACTACCAAGTGCAGGGTGGGTTTTGGAGGTTCAGCCAAGGAAAGAAGGCAATTTTTCTTTTCCCTGACTTTGAGCTAGCTCCCTTTGTCCCTTTGCCAGGCTGGCATACACAAAACAAGAACTACTTTCTGCTGGTTTGGCCTGCTGGGAAGGCAGCTGCCATGCCAATGCTGGTCAAGGGACACTTTGGGGAGTGTCACTGGGGTGAGGAAGGAAGGAACTGTCCCCTCCAGGGCCAAGGTGTAAGCCTGCAGACTGAGAGGCTTGAGATACATCCTTGCAGAGCAAAAATGTACCTGCTGGTGAAAGTAGGTTGCTGAATTGCTGCTGAATAGCTGCATAGCCAAGGTCAAGTAGTGCCATTGGAGATAGCTGCAGTTCCAGCTGCCCTGAGCTAAAGCCTGTGCTGAGCAGACTGAGCACAGAATTGCTGAACTGATGTTTGCTGACAACATCAAGTAATTGGTTCCTTATCTAGATTGGAGCACTTGAATGGCACATGTCTCTTCCATTTCCTCCTTCACTGTCAAGAATGTGGTTTCTGTAGGAATTTAAACCTCTCCTTGTTTGCTGGATTGGAAGCTGCTGATATGATCTGGAATCTTAGCAGTAGGATTGCATTTTTTTTTCTCTGAGTTTGTGGAGCTTCTTTAAAAATAAGTGTGGTTTGAGGTGGTGGTAATGAGCCTGGAAGAGAGATACCCTCCTAGACTCCCCTCCCCCCCCCTAGGCTTTTTGTTCCAACTCTAAGCTGGAGCCAAACTATTTCCTTTCTTTACTGGTAGATTTTTAAATGCCTTTTAAATTGTATGTTCTTATAGTTAACAAAAACTCAGTGGAGTTTCGTGAAAGCCATGTTTCCAGAGATACTCATTTTGCAAGGAAAGGGGAAAATTTACCAAGAAGGAAAAAAAAGACCAAGTTGTTCCAGAGATTGGGATATGAAAACTATGACTCTCCATGTCACTGGCTTGAAGGCAGGCCAGATTGGACCTGGCTGGAGCATGGATGGCTCACTTTAAGCAGTGGCACCTCAGTGGTGCTCCATGTGGAGTTACTTCTGTCACCTTCTCTAGTAGCCTGGGCCATGAGCTCACTCAGACCTTGTTTCTTCACCCTGCAGCCAAACTCCTCAAATCTGGTAAAGTCTGTGGTCAGGATGGCATGGGAAACCTGCCCTGCCCTTGCCTTTTGTGCAATATATTAGTATAAATACAAGATGTTCATCTTCAGGGCAGCTATTAAAGATGGTAGTAATTTTTACAACAGTAAATTCTTATGCCACACCTGTGCCCTTAAGGCCTGAACCAAATATAACTTAGATGATGATAATTAAAAACAGGAGGCTGTGACCCAGTAAAATCCATGAGTTTTGCAGGGACAGCAATGCTGAGGAAGAACGTATGCATTAAATATATGATAAATAGCATCAAGCTGTGCAAATTTAAAGGAAAGAGAATAATTTTGTGTCGGTCAAAACAACCCCAGGGCTGAAAACTGGTTTGTGCTCAGAGGTTGTGTCAGCTTTTGTGCAGTGTAATCCCACTGCAATCTTTAGCTTTGGAGTAATCACTAAGTTCTGATGCTTTCTGGGCCAGTGAGAGCTCCCCAAGATCCTGTGTTGTCTCTGTCTGTCCCCCTACCTTCCCCTTTTCTTTTTGCTTTCTGAGCTTCTTACCACAGAGGTCTGGGTGTGAATCTTTATGTCTTCTAAGTAGCTCTTCCCAGTTGTGTTTTTCCTAAAAATAGTTGAGATCTTTGCTCAGGGGGAAGTCAGACACTTTGGATTACTGTCTTTTGCATGGGTCATGGATATTTGGGATTGTGAACCCAGATCCCTGTGGAGAGATGCCCTGATTCACCGGATGTGAATTCCATCTCAAGAACTGGGGTAAAAATTAACTATTCAGTTTCTAGAAATATGGGGCTGGGACCAGGATGAGCTGCCTGTCACTGGATAGAGGGGATAAACAGTATGAATCAACCTGGAAACAATTTCTGGGGAAGAGTTCCTGAGAAAGTGATTTTCTGCTCTTGCTGGGAGGATGGGAATCGATGGGCAGTGAATGTGCATCCCAGCTTCTTGTCCTGACTTTGTGGTGCTCTGGCACAGACAAAGTGATCAATGGAATGATAACTTCTTCTCTGTACCCCAGCAGAATTTTACTGTGCCTATGTTGAAAGGTAAGTATGGCTGCTTCTGCATCTGAGTGCTTGTCTGTGAAATTTTGGGATCTGTGCTTCTTCTCAGGGCCAGTGTGAACCAGACCATCAGCATCCGTGTATGGGTCCATTTGAACTTCCCTCACATTTCCTAACATTTCCTGTTTTCTTTTTCATATGCCCTAGGTGACTTTGGAGAAGGTGTTGGGGATAACTGTGTCAGGAGGCAGAGGATTAGCCTGTGACCCCAGAACTGGCCTCGTTGCTTATCCAGCAGGGTGAGTCACAAACCATGATCTTCAAAGCAGAGATAAACCAGGACTCTATCAACATAAAGATTCAGGCTATTTCCCCTGTGGTCTTTTACAGGGAGGCTTTTTACTGTTCTTTAGCCTTTTAGCATTGGAGAATGATGGGAGTCATCACTGTGATTGGCAAGGGAGGGGAATTGGGAATTGCATTTTACTTGTCCAGTTTTAATGGGATCCCTTTTAATGGAATTCTTCTCCTTCCTCTTGCTGTAAGCTGGGTGCTAAATGCTTTCTGGACTTTTTAACCATGCTCTGTAGTGTGGTGAACTTAAACAAAAACTCAATGTGATTCTTAAGCCAGTGAGTATCTAACAGAGTAGGTGATGCTTTCAGTGAATTGACAAAAGCCATCCTGTATATGCCCTGCAATTCATGACTTGCCATGTTCCTCATCCAGACACCAGGAAAGATTTCAGGCTGACAGCCTCATGGATGTAGGTTCTCTGGAGTGCAGCACATCTATGGACTGTGGTCTAAGTCCAGATAGGGATATCCAGGAGGCTTTGATGAACAGCAAAAGAGCTAAAGAGAGGGCAGCAGCCCCAGAGTGGTGGCTTTGGGAGTTTCATATTAAGCAAAATCAAACATCTGGGTCCAGATCCTGATATTGTTGAAGGTAGAGATCACTCAATGGACACACACCCACTGGGGAGCAGAGCATGTTGGAATTGCTGGGCTGTGGTATGAGACTTATCTTAAAATATATAGCAACCCCAAAATTTTAAAAGGACTGTCAAGTGTTTGATTTTTTTCTTTATTTTTCTTTTGTGTACAAATGGAATTTCATGTCTTTTGATTTCTGACGATTTCCTCTTTCCCTGTCAGTGGGTGGTTTGTTAAACTGCAGGTAATTTGAGATCCAGGTCTGTGCTGCATAGCATCCCTTATGCAGGAACTCCTTGCAGCCAGGCAAATACATTCCTGCACCTTTTCTGACAAGAATATACTCATTCTTGAAGAGGGCAAGGACATAGAGAAGAAAACAAATGCAGTAAACAGATGTTTTGGCTCTTGCATAGCTAAAGATAGATTAGTTTTCTTAATAGCCATGTCCTCTGATGAGCTTGTGCATGCCTGACATTGATTTAATCAAGCATGAGATCACCTGGGGATTCTTTTGGGTAATTAAAAGGTTATGTCTTTCCTTTGGGCTTTACAGTGGAATTCCTGTTCTTACTTGTTGGTGGTAGCATCTCATGGCCTGGGCAGGAAACCTATGGAATACCCCAGATGTGTGTTGTAACAGTTTAATAGCTTCTATGACTTGCTGAATTTGTGCCATGGCTGGCCTGTTCTGTGATGCTGTTATAATTTGCTGCAGCTAAAACATTCTCTAATAAAACTAGCATTAATTAAGGACTCAAAACATGGGAGGGGTATTGATGCAGACCTTACTAAGTTGATGCTAGTTCAGTTTGTTGTTGGTTTCTTTTTGTTTTTTTGTTTGTTTTTTTTAAAGTGTTTATTGATTTCCAGTGTATTTCTCTTGATTTGCAAGAATCCTGGCATTTCTGGTACTTTTGCTTTATGTTGTTTGTTTTTGTTGCTAATTGTTTGAATTTACTGGACACCAAAGCTTCTTACCTGAGACCTAATGTAGCAGACTGGGTATGGCTCCTGCACAGGTGGTTCATGACCCTGTAACTTGGTCATCTTAGCTCTGCTCCAGGTATTCCAGTGATTTCCCCATCCCTTTTCTCACCTACTGAGGTTTTGCAATCCTGACAAGCAGATGCTTTGCTCCTCCAGTCTGTCCTACCCCAGAAAGCTGAATTTACGTAATAATTCTGTATTTTCCTAAGAACACTTTCAACATACCTAGATCCATTTGGCTGAGATCAGCACAGTTGCCCCAGGGAACCTGACTTCATCCACAACAGGCATACAAATATGAATGAGGACTTGTGCATGAGAAGTTCTGGAATTCTGTGAGCAGGATCTTAACTATGGTATCTGGTTTGCCTTAAGTAATTTAGGATTTTCTGGATTTTCTCTTTCCTGGAGTTACTCAGTCTCCTGAGAAGTTTCTGAATCTCTTGAAAGAAGGAGTTCCCAACACAACCCAAGCTCCTTCCAGCTCCAGAGGGGTGCCAAAGAATTGTGTTACAGGATTACTTTCCTTCTCACTGCCTTTTGAACCTTTTATCCTCTCTTCTTTGATGCTAGTGAGGCTTTCACTCCAGCAGTGTGTGACAGCAGCTTTGCTGACCTTGGCATCACTTTGGTGGGATGCTTGTGTCATAGGGTTCTTTTCTTCATGTCTTCCATAAAGGCTAAAGGCACCAAGAGCTGCAGATATTCTTGGCCACCACTTTCACAAAAGGCTGTTTGTTGTCTTGGGAGATAAGACAGTGTAGGATAGAAAATTACATCCTCTCTGAAGGTCTTAAAACTGGCCTACAATTGCCTGTTCTTAAGCTGGCAAGTGAAATAAACCCAAGGTTGCCTAATTTCATCTCTGTTAGGGTAATGCAGTAACAAAGGGAATCTTTTGGGAGGAGTGAGGGGGACAGAAATGTACTGAATTTTTACTTCTTGTGGTGGCACCAATGCTCTGTCCTCTTTTCATTTTTTCTCTTTGCTTTTTCCGTGCTCTTCTGTAATTTTTTTTTTTTTTCTTTTGGTAGCTAGTTGACGTTCTGTTTCCTAGGAACAAAAAGGCAAACAAAACTCAGAAAATCCTCTGAGAATGACTAGCATTAAAAAAGGGGAAAGAAAAGGGAGGGAGGGGGGCAGAATGTCTATCCACTTAAATTCTGCTCAAATAGCTTGAGTCAGCTTATCTGTTTTGGTGTTGTGTTTGCTGATGTTTTTTTAAGCCTTGTAGGTTAGTATGACTGACTTATTTATTGTTTCTCTTGATTCTCTCCTTGGCTCTCAGTTGGTCATGATAGCTCTTTGGGAACCTTATCTTCATACAAGCTACTTGCCTGCTTGAGGGTGCAACCTCTGCTTTGTCTTCCATAAGAGCAGGAAAGTAGTGCTTCATGCAGTGCAGTGTCTTTTAAACACTATTCTGTTATGTTCTGGCAAGCTTAAGCATCTCTCTAGCTCTGCTCATCAATTCCCATCCACTCTTAATACAAATCAGGGATTTTTTCCATTAGTGTTCCTTCCTGGGGAAGTTGGTATTTGCTACACAGCATGTGTATCAGTTGATCAGTCTCAGCTTGCATATTCATCCCTCCCCTCCAGCTCTCTATCATAGCTCATTACATATGTCAAATCCTGCTTAAGGCAGACATGGATTTAATATAGGGAATCCTTTCTGAGATATTGTGAAATGAGTTTCTTTGGGTTTCTCTCAGAAATTGCTGTAGCCATCACAGACACAGCCCTTGGCTAGCTCTGTGTGTGCATGGCACATTTGAAGAACAAATTATTCAGATTCCCCTGTATTCTGTACCATATCAGAATGCCCTTGTTTGTAGATGGGAAGGGAGAGACAATAAAAGAAGGAGCTATATGATGAAAGTTAAGAAGAATCTATTAAATGTTTTCTCCTGCTGCTTTTTGCCATGAGCTCTTGTTGAAGAGCTACACTTGTCTGATAGGACAGGTAATATTCAGAAGTGAGTAATGGTATGATGTGTTCAAAACCAGAAAACTGCACAGCTGTCTGGGTCAAATTTTATTTTGCTGCTACTATGTGATGCATATTGGCTGTCAGTGCAGCAGTTTCTCTTCATTTCCTTATCTCCCCCTGTTCCACCCCTCATCCTCAGCTTCTTTGCAGTGCTGAGTGGAAGCCTCTTCATTTGTCTCAACTTCTGAGTTGTATCTCTCCTGGCTCCTTGGCCAAGTGTCCAGGGATGTGAGGGTCAGGTTCTGCAGAGGCTGGGCAGTGAACCACAGTTTATGTCACAGCAAAGGCAGGAAGAGGAGGAGAGAAGGAAATGAGTAAATGGGTTTTAATCCAGCCAGGAGTCTGCTCAGCACATGTGGAGCTGTCTCACACAACTGAGGGGTAAATCCCATTGGAAACTGAGAGAGTGGGGATTTTTCCTTTCTGGAAGTTGTTGTTGGTTTGCTCCCAAATACCTCTTTAGATTTTGGTAAATAACCTGCAAGGCATCCAGCCTATCCACATGTGGAGTCTCTTGGAAAGTTTAGTCATAATTTTCCATTATTATATAGATAGATTGCTGCATAACAAAATGAATTATCACTTTAGAACTATTTCCCTTTACCTTAAGCTGTATATAACCCACATTAGAAGAACAGCATTTAGGATAAGCAGTGTGTAACTTTGCCAGGCATGATGTTGCCTTGCTCTTTCCTTCCTCTTTAAAGTGGAAGGGTTTGGTCAGTGGAGTACAGAAATTGCCAGAGGCAGCTCTGGTAGATAACTGCTGGTGAACAAGACAAACTGCTGTTCTGAACTGGTGCCTTTTCAAGATTTATGACTATTGTGGCCAGATTAGAATTGATAACTACATGGACAATGCAGTCCTAATTTGTAAGATGGTAAGTATGCCTGCCTTATTTCAAAGCTTATTTTCTTAACTATTTGATCACTTTGCTCAGATGCCACAGTGGTTGTTGGCTTTGGAAAGCTGTAGATACCAGAAGCAGTCCAGTTCTTTATAGACCCAGTGTATCTTTGGGTACCTGTGCAGTTTGTGTGAAACTCTTCTGCCCAGGTACAGTTCTTCAATGATTTTTCCCTAACATAAATGCCAGTGCTATTGGGCTGTATCCCAAAAGCAGCTTGAATAGGTACAGGGAGACTGAAATTCTCAAACTGCTGTCCAGCCAGGTTTCAGTGTCCTGAAAGTATCCAAAAAGGTGATGAAAAGTGGCCAAGCCTTTCCCTCTCTTTACTTCCCCAGCAAGAGCACATCTCTTGGAAAGAACCAAGGATGCTTTAACTCTAAAAATCTCCTAGAGGGAAAGGAGGAAATCTGCACTGAGGCATGAAGGCCTGAAGTATGAAATACATCCTTTCACTCCTTGCTTTTATTAATGTGACAGGGTTGGGTTGGTGAAGGCTGATCCAGTCCTAGTTTCTGGCAAGAGAGCAAACCCTTTGCATTTGTGGCAAGAGAAGGGAGACCCTCTTTGCAAGAGTGCTTTATTCTCAGGCCAAAGAATCATGACTTTGACACTTCCATTTGCAGAGGTGGATTTAAGGGGGCTCTGGTTTATCTGCTGGCTGTTGGGCTATGAGATTCACAGGCAGCAAGTCGTGCAGTCTTGGAGAAATTGCTCTCTTCCCATCTTGGCAGCAGTAGGGTCCAGCCCTGAATCCCCAGCATGACTCCAGACAGAAATGACCCTTCCTAGCAGCCCAGGTACAGTATTACTCATCTGAGTGAGCTATTTTCACATGGCTGTACAGCTGGGCAAGAGTGTCTACCTTTTTTCTTGCTTGGTCTCCCTTTTTTCAGTGCTGGAGACTCTTCCATGTTGAATCTATGTCTCTGGTAATAAAACTCTACCTAAAACATAAGAGTTGTTTGCTGGATGGTTGTGTATTGATCCAGATCAGCTGTCATCTCACTTGGTTTGACAGGAGAGGAGATGAAGAAGCAAACGAAGCAGTATCACTGGGGCTGTGGGCAAACCAAACTCCCCTGGTTTAAGTTCTTAGCAGAATGGGTACAAGCCTGTAAGACTGATTTCCAGGCAGTTTCCATCAGCCAGACCCCAGGTGTGTGTGTTTCTGGGGGCTTTTGAGGTCATGTCTAATTAATTTAAAATCTTTACAGGCAGCAAACAGCTGAGGACATAACATTTGCTAGAATGAGAGAGCTGCGAAGCTCCAGACCTGCAGCAAGCCTGTCGCCCAGCAGAAAAGGGAGAAAAATAGGACAAAACCTCAAAATAGCTGGGTGGAAAAGCTGCTTATTAAAGCAGAGGGAGAGTCTCTGCCAAAAGTGCTGTTGTCTGTGCTGGAGACTGCAGCATTAGAGTGCTGTGAGATGGTTGGAGGGCAGAGTGTGAGCCCTTGACCCCGAGAGCTCAGCTGCTGGCTGGGGAGGTGGCTAATGCCACCTTTGCCAGAAGGGGAGTAAGGTTGAGGCTCTTGTGAGGGACAGTGGGAATCTTGTGGGATGCTTGGCTTCAGTCCCCATGTGACTTTGTGCCTTGTGTCACACTTGGTATCGAAAAAACTTGTCAGGGCAGTGCTGATGTGTGGTGCTGCCAGCTCCCTGTGAGACAAGCTGCTGTTTTGATGTACATGGAGTTTCTGGTTACTTCTCCAGAGAGCCATATGCTAATCCAGCCTTCAAGTTACATGGGGCTGGGCCACTGTTCTGTAGCCAGCTGCCAGAGCCTGGGGACAAATAGAGATGAAATGTGACACTTTGTCCCACAGTTACTATTTGAGGATCTGGCAGTAGTAATAGGTCTGATATGGCATCCTCCCTCGAGCTGCCAGGTACCAATGTGCCTGTTTATCCCCTGTCATTCCACAGAAGCCTTGTGATGTGAGCCTTTACCCAAAACACTTCATTTATACACCCCATCCTATCCAGGGTGAAGCTGTATTCATCTGTGCTTCCTCCTTACTGTCAGGCACTGAAAAAAGGATGGACTCTTCCATAGGAGTGCTGCTTCATCCCAGGGTTGCTATAGAAACCCCCCAAAGTCAGGAGCAGCAATCTGTGCTTCCTCTGGCAGTCCTTCCAGGGGGAGGATCCACCTTCTTAATGGGAAGTACCTGCTCTCTGGGCTCAGGGATGGATCAGAGTTGAAATATGCTGACCATTGGTAGCAGAGTTTGCTGCTGTTTAAAACAAACAAACACCCCCCAAAAAAAAAAACAACCCAAAAACCCCAAACAAACAAACAAAAAGTCCCAAACAACCCCCTAAAAGACACAACAGGGAGACTTGACCTGTTTAGATTGCCAGATGCCTTTTGACATTTAGATTGAACGGAGAATTTTTCAAGAGAATGGTGAAATTACAATGAAACATTTTGGGAAATGTTTCACAAATTTGTTCACCAGAAAATCTGTGGAAAGAGGGAGTGGGAGCAAGTGCTTTTCCCCAGAAGAAACTGCCCAGGAATATCTCCTTGGGATGTGGGCAGCCCTGCTTTGAGTTAAGCAGTAAAAATGAGTTTGGTTCAGGGATGAGTTGGTAACTCTGTTCCTGCCTTTAAAATTATAGGGTTGGGGGCAGGAAAATCCTGGAATAGTTTGTGTTGGAAAAGACCTTTAACAGTCACCTAGTCCAACCCCTCTGCAGTAAGCAGGGACATCTTCAACCAGATCAAGTCCTTCAGAACCCTGTTCAACCTGACTTTAAATTTTCCCTAGTATGGGGCATCTACTGCATCCTTGGACAACCTGTTCCAGTATTTCACCAGCCTCGTTGGCAGAAAATTCTTTCTTAGATCTAGTCTAAATTTACCCTTTTTCAGTTTAAACTCATTACCCCTTGTCCTGTAGCAGCCAGACTTCCTAAAGGAAGAAAAATGGTTTGTCCCTATCTTTCTTATAGGCCCTCTTTAAGTACTGGTAAAACCACAATAAGGTTTTTTTGAAGCCTTCTCCAGGCTGAACAACCCCAGCTCTCTTGGCCTGTCTTCAAAGGAGAAGTATTCCATCTCTCTGATCATTTTTGTTGCCCTCCTCTGGAACTGCTCCAACAGGTCCATGTCTTTCCTGTACTGCAGAGCTGGATGCAGTATTCCAGGTGGAATCTCACCAGGAGCATGTTGTGTTGTATTCTGGATTCGAGGTGATAGAGTTTTTTTAAAGGAAAGGAAGACTTCCCTGAAAAAAGCCAAGGATGGGGAAAAGGCAATGTATTACAGGGCATAGAGAACTGAGACTTTTTTTCTCTATTTTTACGCAGCCACAGGACTGATGATAGGAAAATAATTTTGCTTCTCCCAGCTTGCACCTTTTTCTAAAAATGAAAATACCAGCTTTCTATTTTCTCCCTTATGGAGCTGCAGATAATAGGAGCTGGGTATTAAATGGATGACTTAAAAAAACCCTAAACCAGAGCAAACAAAAAAAAGGCTTTAGGAGTGTTCTCCTGTTCACAGCAATCCTTACTCTTGCTAGTTCATGTGTGCTTCTCCCAGCATCAGCTCCCAAGGTGGTACAGTCCATACAGAGCTCCTGATGAACTCACAGCTCCATTCACAGGACAGGAGCTCAGGTGACATTGTGCTAGCTGCATGTACAGAAAGTTGAGGACATGATTAAGGCAAAGAATGCTGAATATTGCTGACTCCACTGTCTCTGTGTCTGCCTTTGTACCTGTTTGTACACTGTTTCCAGTGCTGAGCAAGCCCATTCCTTGGCAGAGAGAGTAGAGCAGGATGGGGAATGGGGAAAAGAAATGCTCTCAGAATGATTTTGTAGGAGGAGATTATTATTTTTAATAATAAACAGTGTATTTTTTTATTTTTTTATTTTTTTTTTAAACAGCAGAGTGTTTTCACCTGCAATGTCTTTGATTACTTCAAAGAAATAAGTAAAGGCTTTTCTTGTCCCACCCTTCTCCTCTTCCATACTATATACCTTTGCACCCTGACCTCTCAGTACCATGGCATGGCACAGGGTTGTGTTAACTATGAGCAAGTTGGTGCTTAACTGACACTGAAATTGGGGACAGTTTGTACTGTAAGAATGAATTGCAGGACCCTTATTCTGGTCCAAAGGTTTCCTTGCCTGCAGTGTGTGTGTGCAGGCAGCATGAACGTGCTCTCACCTCCAGTGATGGAAATCCTGGACAGGGCATTTCTTGCTGTGCATGATGCTGCAGTGGTGGGAGTGAGCTGTAAATAAAATTTGGTAGTGTGGGTAGGGCAGGTTTAGTGAGGAGCTTCAGTCCTGCACTACCTCATGCAACTGGTGTGGCAGGTCCAGGCACTGCCTCTGCACTCTGTGTTTGGGTTCCAGAAGTATTAACTGAACACTCAAGAAATTTGATGTTACAGTGTGATTTCTTGCTGTTGCCAAAAATGTTAGTGGTGAAGACAGTGAGAGCAGGGAAATGGGAATGCTTTCATAAGGCTGCAATAAATATTCTTGTGACAAAGTAAAAAACACTTAACGGCCCTTGAAGCTTCCCTGTGCTGGGTTCCTGAGGCTGCAAGCAGGGAAAGATGGGGCTTCCTGGAGAAGTCCTGGGAGTTTGCTGTTGTTTGGATTGCCTGCCAAACCATATTAAGGAGAACTATATAGTAAGTGCTTGTTACTGCTTCTATCCTAGTTCTAGGGCAAATATTCCAGTTCCTTTAATGGGAAAGTGTTATCATGCCTGTCAGAATAGCTAAAATAGTTGCTGTTTTAATTATTATATTGGTCATGTCTGACTTTTAGTTGCCTTATTAAGTGAAATGCTGACTCAATCTTTTTTCTGTGCCAGTTGTACTGCTTTGATTTTTAAATTGGGAGGAAATCTAGAAAGAAATGATCCCATGTAGATTGTTTGTTACTGTGCTTTGATCTTACTAACCAGCATATGAACCAAAGGGAGGTTGTTATTTAAAAAATAAAAAAGACAAAAGAAAGCAGTCCCATGGTGAGGGTCATTTGCAGTTTATGTGTGAAGAAACTGCAGTAAGGGGGTGAGCACATCTGCTTTATTTAATAACAGAGCTAAACAGGCTGTTAGAGCTCTGCAAGTGGGAAGCTTTGAGAGCTTTGGAAAGCTATTGCATGCTGGTGGAATTGGGAAGAGGAGTGGTTGCAAAGCTCACACTGCCTCAGCTATTTTGGAACATGTAGGGCTTTTTCTCAGCTTGAAGCTCTGCAACCCCTTGAGCTTTGCCCTTTGCCTGAGAAAGGAGAGGGATGGCACAGAGCAGGAGTGCCCAAAAGCCTGTAGCTGCAGGTAGTAACCTGCTCTCTTCTCTACCTGCTCTGGATCTCTCCAACAATTCTACCTCCTAGCAACCCGTGCCTTGGTGCAGCAACAAGAATTGTTCCTGAGCCAAGTCCTGAGCTTGCATAAGAGCAGGGAGGGGGGGAACGGGGACTGAATAGCAAAGTCTGGGATGAAAATGAGATACCAGCTGCCTCAGCTGAGCTCCACCCTTTCTAAGAGTCTCAAAACAGGCACTGGGTCTCCTGGCAACCTTGATACAAATCACAGAATTTCACTTAAAAGAAGCACATAGAGTCCAAAGGAGATACCCCATCACCAGGTGTGAAAAAAGGGGAGTTGGTCCTTCTCCCCTTCCCCTTCCTTCCCCTTTCTCCCCTTCCTTGGTAGATCTGTCACTTTAGATGGTCTCCAGTTTCACTCGGTATCAGAAGGGCAACAAGTTAAAGGTGAAAGAACATCATGTTAGGCTAGCTGAGAAGTGCTGAGAAGCAGTGTATTTTATGTTAAAGATGCCCAGAAGTGTCCTGACTGTTGCTTAGGAACCAGATGCAGGACTTGACCCTCTCTGTTAGGCTGGAAGCCATTCCCTGCTACCTGCAGACACCTGCACTGGTGCCTGAGCAGAACCTGGTTCTTTCAGCTGGCACTCAAGGACTGACACAGCTGACAGGAGCCACTGTGCTTTTCCAGTGTTTACCTAAAGCTTCTTAGATTCTTAATCTGGTCATGTTTCTCTGTGACAAGGGACGTAGATATATGAAAAAGAAAAAACTGAGTTTTAACATGATTGCTTCTCCTTCCAGGAAAGCTGTCTTTTCAGGTCTCTTGGCAACTGATGCTTGTTAGCTGCTCTGAAGAAAATTTTAGTACAGTTGAAATGCTCTATATTATGTTGAGATACAGGCAAGGCAGATATAAATGTTCATCTTCCATTAAAGCTAGAGTTGTCACAAGGCTCCTAAAAAGGTAACACGGGCAGAATTGAATTGTGCCAATCTGGCACAAGTCTAAGCTGTTCCTTCTCTGAGAAGCGGCAGGGCTTGGCCAGGGATCCTGCAGGGGCTCTGGGAATTTGGGCTCAGGAGCTGCAGCAGGCTTCATGTGGGTTGTGACACTGAGAGCAGCTGTGGGGAGAAGCTTGCTCCCCCCTGCCCCTTCTTTCAGCATCCGTCAGCCTGACCTCACAGGGCTTCAAATCAGCAGGCTTGGCAGGAGCCTTTATTGCCTTTTGCTGGCTCTGGCAGCCTCCTGCCCAAGGCAGCTGGGAGCTTGGCCCAGGACTAGAGGACCTGAAAACAACTGAGCATTTCAGTGGGTGATTCTTTAACTCCTTGCTTTTGAAGAAGTGGATTTGGACTTTTTTTTTTTTTTTTTTTTTTGGTCTGTGACGCTCTGCAGAGATATGGCAAGGATGATGCTTGCTGAAGCATTCAAGGGGAAAAGCTGCTCCAGTTTCTCTGCCTCAGTGGGGATTTTTCTATCTGCTCTCTAACACAGGACAGATCAATGCTGGGTGCTGGGGAGGCCTGCCCATTGCCTGCCCCCTGCCCTGTGGCCATTTTCCCCAGGGAGATGGTGATGGGGAGGAGGCTGGGAGACAGAGCTGCCTCAGTCTGCTTCTTTCTGATGGTTAATTAGATGAGAAAAGGGAGGGAGTTAAATGGTATTACTTTTATTTTTCTCCCTTTGATTGATGCCACTTTAATATTGACTACCAAGTTTGAACAATTAAATTGAACAATTAAAGCCCTGAGGCATTTGTGGTGAACTGCCATGTTCCTCTGTCCTGGATGATTAATTTGATGTATGGATCTTTCTCCCTGCTCCCAAGCTGCCCAGGCACAATGAGGGAACAGTTTGGCTGCACTTGCTGCTTGGAGCAGAGATGTTGGCCAGTGCTTTCAAGTGGGGTATGTTTTTCCTTTGAGACTTGATTTTAAAGGAAGACACTCAATTTTTGAGGTTTTGTGGTGTGGTGTGGACAACTCTTGCAAAGAAGTTGGTCCAGACCTGAAGTGTAGATCCAGAGATGTTCCTGTGTAAGCCCAGCTGGGTCTGCACGTCTCTCTGAGGAGCTGCTTGTATCCAGGAGGTTGTTTTCAGAGGGAGCTCCCATCTTCTCTCATTACACCAGTGAGCTGGGGAGCTGAATTTGCTCAGTTCTTGATGGCAGATTTTATTATTTGGCAGGAATTTTACTGTAAACTTTGCTTCTTTTTATTCTTTTTATCTCGTTCTTACCTTTCCTCTGAACTGCTATTATCTTGGGGTTTAATTTATTTTTTTTTTTTTGTACCTTAATCTTGTCTTTCATTGCTTCCTCTTCCCCTAGGTCTGTGCATTTTCTTTTCTCTGGAGTACCCTTCCTTTGTTATACTCAGTGTTGTTATGGGCAAAGAGGAAGCACCTTTTTACAGGCTGTGTGCATGTATAAATCAAAGAAGGCAATAATTTATTGTTATTATAACTAATTCTTTACACTATAATGCTAATTATTATGGAGAAGAATAACAATGCATTAAAATACTTCTCTATCAAAAAAGTGATTATGCAACTAAAATGGTAACACATTTCTTTGCTTCTATTTATTTTTCCTGGTATTATGTATTGCTCCTCTGGATCTTAAAGTGGAGAGTAACACCATAAATTTTCAGCCTTTTTAGCTGAAGGTTTGTAGCATACCCCTTCACTGGGAGGACTGTGATGTTGCTGGATTCTTCCTCAGTCCAGTGTGATTTTTTCAATATGTTTGCTAACACACTTTCACACCTTCCTTAGTTGGGCTGCAGCTCCATGGTGCTTATTTCACTCACATTAGATATTATTTCTTTGTTTTCTTTATTACTCTTAAAGCATGTTTTGTCCAGCTCCAGGTTTGGATTTCTTTAACTGCCCAGGGGTGAGTTGTTCACAGCCATGGAGTCTCTGCTGCCAAGCATGTTCCTCACCTCTTATCATCCCATGCCTGTACTCCTCTGCACTGCATCCTTCATCTCCACTTCTCAAGGCTTCTGCTATCATCCCATGCCTGTGTTTCCATCCATTACATCATCCTGTGAGTTGTAAATAGCTCAGTCGACATGAAATACCTGCTTGTTACTGTTATTGCTGTAAAACTCTGGTTGTATCACACAAAGATAAATAGAAGTAAATTAAATTAATCCTTGAGACCTGGGCAGTTAAGAAATATTGCTGTTCAACCAAGTAAAAGAGAGCTATGGGAAGGTCAAGAGAAGTTCAGAGTGAGCAAGCCCAGGAAGCCCAAGGCCTTTCAGAGGCAGTATAAAGCTTATGGCCAGTTGCTGAGAATGGCAAATGTGGGGCTGTCAGCCAGATGCTGATGGAAGAGACTGGCTCCTGAGAGCAAGCAGAGGGGTGGAGCTCAACTGGGGAGCAGGAGATCCCTGAAGCAGGTGTCTTGGCTGCTCTGTCAGGATGGAAAGTTGTTCTTTTCTACTTGTTGATGTGCCTGGGACAGCTGTAACTTTGGGAGGGAATCTCTGCATATAGAAGCAAGTCCTTTCTCCATAATTAACATGGGAAGCTGTGATTCTGTAGCATCCATCCTGGAAAAAGTTGCATTCCCTCTCTTGATGCAGAGCTCTCCAGGTTTTCCTTTCCAGCTGTTTGTTTCATCCCTCTTGCTCACACTCGGGGCCATCCAGGTTCTGCTCAAGGCTCCCATTTTCTACTGATTCTCAGACTCTCCTGTCTGACTGAGCAGCACATTTTCTTGTCATGAACTGTCTCAGTCATCCTTTTATTCCTCCAGCCTTCCTCTCATCAGCTGCCCATTGCTCTAGCCCCTAGGGCTGCTGCTCATTTGCAGTGTTCAGTCGGTGGTTGCCAAGTGCTGAAATAAAGAGCAGCTCTGCAACTCCTACTCCCAGCCCAGCTGACTTAATACTTCATGTGGATGTAATTGCTGGCATTGCTTCCCTGCCCATAGGGAAGTTTTGGAGAAAGGGAGGGAGAAATGTGGACTCTGTGTGTCTGTGTGTGTGTTATAATCAGCCATAAGCCTTATGTGTCCTTGTGTCTCTTTATATAATACATACACATATACATATATATATATGTGTGTGCATGTGCTTGTCATCAGTGCCATATGTCCTTTGAAGCTTGTCAGACAAGCTGATGGGCAGTTCAGGGCATGGATGTGCAGCTGCCACTTTGCATGGCTTCGTTGTTCCACCTCTCTCTGCTACAGGCTGGAAGAGAGATGGGATATTCTGCAAGGCAGGAGAGATGGCCTGTCAGGATTTCACTCCTGGTTTCTAATCCATGAGTTTGTCGGTTTTATTTTTTTCATTTTCTGGCTTTGGAGTGTCGAAAGGAATTGGAATGTTCTGAAGGTGAAGTGCCTGCTGAATCACTGGTGACTAGGCAGCCATGAGCCATAACAATTAACTAGAATAATTTTCATCTTCCTTGCAACTGTAATGACTCCCAGTTGGTAAGCTGGTTTAAATTCCATGGTTTTCCTCCGAGCCAGTTTCTCCCTTCTGCTTTCCCCACAGGCTTGTCTTGCCCAGGTCTTTCACAATTTCTCTGTCTGGCTTAGCTCTTTGCCTCCCAGGAAAGGTGCCTCCCTATTGTGCAGCTCTGTGGCCATCACTCTCCTGAGGGCACTACTGCTGGGTCTCTGGCTCCAGCCTGGCTGCTGTGTAAGTTGTGTGCAACTCACCCTGTGGGAGACAGGACCTGGGCTGTCCTTTGCCCCTGCATCCATTTCATGGGAAGCCTGGAATCTACGTTTGTTTTCCTGATTCATCACTCTGCCTTATGTTTGTCCAGTGTCAGAAGAACTGCTGGTTTGTAAATCTTCTGCTCCTTAAAAAAAGACCTTGAAATAATCTATTGTTGGAGGTTTCTGTGCTAAGGTGGAGTTTTTCCATGTGTGGTAGTTCCAGGGAGCCAAGGATACGTGGCAGTAAGATCACCTGGATCTGCTGGAATTCACTGGAGTCTTTAACTGGGGGTCATCAGCACCTTCCCCCTCTTAGGAGGCAAGGAGGAGGACTCCTTCAGAGTTTCTCCTCTGTGTTCCTGGTAAAACTTTCAGCTTACAGCCTCAGTGGTGTTTATTTGTGTGCAAGAAAAGAGGTCTGGATTGCCGAGTGTACAGTCCCCATCTCTGCTCCTTGTTGGAGCCTTCAATCCATTCATGTGTTGGGGTTTGTAACATCTTTTTGAAGAGTCTTGGCTGTCTTTTTAGATCTGTGCATCTCTGCCATCTGCAGCTTGAGGTCAGAGATGCTGGTGGCTGTTTTAAAAATACAACCTGGCAAGGGTAAGGGGGCTGTTGAGAGCTGCTCCTGGGAACTGCTGGCTGGGCATGGCAGGACTTTCTGTTGGCCCTGGGAAGGGCAGGAGCTGAGGAGGAACTTCTTGGCCACTCCAGGTCCTGCACTTTGGCCACAACAACCCCATGGGGAGCTCCAGGCTGGGCACAGAGTGGCTGAGAGCAGCCAGGCAGAGAGGGACCTGGGAGTCTGGATTGACAGGAAGCTGAACAGGAGCCAGCAGTGTGCCCAGGTGGCCAAGAAGGCCAATGGCATCCTGGCCTGGATCAGGAACAGCGTGGCCAGCAGGTCCAGGGAAGGGATTCTGCCCCTGTACTCAGCCCTGGTGAGGCCACAGCTCGAGTCCTGTGTCCAGTTCTGGGCCCCTCAGTTCAGGAAGGAGATTGAGGTCCTGGAGCAGGTCCAAAGGAGGGCAACCAGGCTGGGGAAGGGATCCAGCACAAGTCCTGTGAGGAGAGGCTGAGGGAGCTGGGGGTGTTCAGCCTGGAGAAGAGGAGGCTCAGGGGAGACCTCATCGCTCTCTACAACTCCCTGAAAGGAGGCTGGAGCCAGGGGGGGTTGGGCTCTTTTCCCAGGCAGCTATCAGCAAGACAAGAGCGCATGGTCTCAAATTATGCCAGGGGAGGTTTAGGTTGGATATTAGGAAGAATTTCTTTATGGAGAGGGTGATCAGACATTGGAATGGGCTGCCCAGGGAAGTAGTGGATTCTCCGTCCCTGGAGATATTTAAAAAGAGCCTGGATGTGGCACTCAGTGCCATGGGCTGGGAACCACAGCAGGAGTGGATCAAGGGTTGGACTTGATGATCTCTGAGGTCCCTTCCAACCCAGCCCATTCTATGATGATTCATCTGCAGCAGGCAGCTGTGTGGAGAGGCACAAACCATGGTGGAAGCAGCAGGTCACAAGGATCATCTTTACCAGGTGGTGGGGAGTGCAGTTGCCTCTTTCTCTGGGTATCACCAGGTCACACAGGCACTCTTGGGCTTTAGGGTGTGGAGAAGTTGGGCATTTTGAGGCTCCCATGTTTGGGAATGTAGCATTGTGTAGCACATTGTATCGTGTGCTCTTGAATGGTTTGCTCTTCTGTCTCAGGCTATTGTCATTTATTGTCCTCATGATCCATGTTAGGGGTGGCAGGGTTTGCTTGGTCTTTTCTTTGTTCTTTGGAGAAATGCATTTGTGCTCCTGAGTCCACCAGACCTAGGGATTCAGGTGGGTGCTGGCAATTTGTGGCAGATGGGGGTTATCTGCCCCACAATCTGGTGGGCAGGATGAGCCATCTCTAACACTGGTCAGTCTTGAGAGGACCCAAATTATTCTGTGATCAGAGCTCTGGGGTCTTTGCTTCTTCTAGTTTTCACTGGGGGTGCTAATGCCCTTGTTCTCACACATCCAAGTCCTGTGAATCTTAGTGTCATATGCTCTTCTTCCCATTTTGCCCTGTATTTTGTTCACATTTCAGAGGGACATACAGGAGATGCCTCTTGGCACCTCTTCATCAGTGTGCCTGTGGAGACAGGGAGCAGGGGCTGGGAAGTTTCCATGAGATGTTTATTGAGGGGATATAGACTGATCTGAAGCTTTGCTGGGGAAGAACCATCCTTTTTCCTGCTAGTGCCCTCCAGAAAGCCAGCTATATGCCTTTCATCCTCTTCCTAACACAGTCTGGCTAACTAGAACTCCATCTGGCTAATACGAGACAGTAAAAAAAATGTTTCTATAAATATATTAGCAAGAAAAGGAGGGATAAGAATGTCCATCCTTTATGGGATGCATAGTGACAAAGAATGAGGAAAAGGCCCAGGTGGCCAAGAAGTCAAATGGCATCCTGGCTTGTATCAAGAATAGTGTCACCAGCAGGACCAAAGCAGTGAATGTCCCCCTGTACTCAGCACTGATGAGGCCAAGTGTGTTCAGTTTTGGGCCCCTCACTATAAGAAGGACATTGTGGGGCTGGAACAAGTCCACAGAAGGTCAGTGAAGCCGGGGAAGAGTCTAGAGCACAAGTCTCAAAAGGAGCATCTGAGGGAATGAGAAGGGAGTTGTCACTGTTGTTCCCTTCCCACAGCTGAGGAGAGGAATTGGAAGACTGTCCTGGGGTTATGCAGAGCAAGTGACACCAGGCAGGGACAGAGAGAGGCTGCTTGGCTCTTTGGCTCACCTGCTGTCAGTATGGGACACGTCTGCCCTGTCAGTGCAATGGGCAATGTCAATTCCACAGCCCGAAGTGGTGGTGGGAACAAAGCTGCTGGGGTGTCATTGTCCCTTTGGGGGTTATTGCTACAAATCCTTGTTGGCTCTGCTCTGCCTTCCTTTAGACTCCATTTACTGTGCTGCTCTTGTATGTGGGTGCCTACTGTCATAAGATGTATGTCTGAATGTCAGATGGAGGCTTGACAAATAGTCTGAACAAATACCTCCAAAATCTGCCCTGTTCCTTTCTGGGCGTTTGGAGGTAAGATACTGGAATTCAGTTTGGGCTGGTCTGCCCATCCTTCTCGTGTTTTGGGGAGCAGAGCCTGTTCTGGGGTGCCACACAGCCTTTTAAGGAGGCCAAACATGTCCCTGGTTGGCAATCAGAAATTCCTACTCTCTTGTCCTAGTGGCACACTAAATGTATTGATCACTTTCTTTTCCACAGTGGGTTTCTTGTTCAGCCCTTGGAGCTTTTTATTAGCTTGTGCTGGTTTCTGAAGCATGAATTTAGTTGCATCTCTCAGGCTTCCAATTCTAGTTCTCTTGGTTTGGTGCAGGGACCTCTAAAGTAATTTCTGCCCGTTTCCTGACCTCTCAACAGATACATCTTTCTCTTCAGCATGCATTTAATTAATACAGCTTGCATGGAAATACCTTTTCATCTACTTGTTAGTGTGCACATCCTCTGTCAGCTCTGTTAACCCACTCCCAGTACTGGCCATAAATTAAAGAAGCTTTTTGGCAGGAAGGGCTGCCACACAGAAAATTAAACCAGCTTTTGTAGACACTGCTCCACTCTGATCAAGCTTCCCTTGGTAACCAGTGCAATATAAAAAGATTTTGTTCTTATCAATGTCTTTTTTTCTTTTTTTCATGTATTTAATGCGTAGGAAGCTGGTGCACTCTCATTTGAATAGCTTTGGGTGGGGGGAGGAGAAGAGAGTATGAGCCAGAAACTGAGAAATGGACCCAGTTTTGATGTGATGGGACTGTTTGCTCTTTTCATTGATTCTTGCAGCACCATGAAAGGAATATATTGTGGGGAGAAAAAGAAAGCCAATGTTTGTTTTGATGTCTCAATGGAGTTTTATTCCTTCCATACAGCATCCTCTTTAATAGCATAGGCTGTGTGTATTTAGCAGAGGAGGACTTCACCCATAAACTCTGCCTCCAGTCATCTCTCCCACAAGACAGGGCAATGCTGAGTTGATGGATAACTTGGAAAGGAATGCTATCACAGGCTTCTAATTTTCCCAGGCTCCCTGGAGTGAGGTGTGGCAAGAGAAGAGCAAAACTGACTTGTGCAGAAATCTGCATTTTATTAGCTTAATGAAGAAGGGTGAGGAAGGACGTGGCTGGAGGAATGCAGCTGAGACTAGAGGGATGTGCAGGGAAATAGGAGGACAAAGAAAAGGGTCAAATGCCCAGGAACTAGGATTTTGGGAAGAGCAGGAGGGAAGCCAGTAGGAGTAAAGGCAGAAGTAAAGGTGGGGGGAGGTACATGGAGTGGCCCATGCTGCTGATTCAGTGAGTCAGATACTTTGTGTAAATGTGATACTGACGTCCAATTTCTCTCCATTCCTGCTCCTATATTTAGCTTAGGGAAATTGATTTTTTACATATTTTTTTCCCCCCTCTTGCAGGAGGCAATGGAAAGTGCTTCGACATTCCCTTCATCCTCACCCCCTCCTCCCATCCCCTTGAAACAACACCAGCTTTTTATCTACATATATGGTGCACACTTGTGCATGTGTAAGATAGGGCTGTACTGTCATGGAAGCTTGGAAAGCTCTGCAAGGAACCTTTCACCACTTTCTTCTTGGCTGTGGAGAGAGCTCAGGTTGTCTGCAAAACTCTTTGACAACACTGTGAGAGCTGAATGTGACCTGAATGCCCCATAAGAAAGAGGAGAACTGGGAGAGATTTCACAGCCAAGTTGTTTATAAAAGCTGCTTGCATCAGAAAGGTGTACTTAAAGTTTGTAGGGTGGCATCATAGACCTAGAAATAATACCTTTAAATATGTGTGCCAATGCCAACAGCCTCTGTGGGAACCAGCATGCAAAGAGGACACTTGATCTCAGCTGACTGATAAGATGGTTTGTACAGCAGCAATCCATGGAGCAGGGAATAATTTCTATAAACATCTTGGAAATCAGAATATACCTGTGGATTTAAAAGGTGATCATCAAGCCCCACCCACAGGTGTGCAGAGTATGTAGGGTTTGTGCTGAAACCAGGGTGCCAAGAGTGTCAGCCTCCTAAACAGCTCAGTGTTTCTCAATGGAGGTCCCAGGTGGGGGTGCTTTTGGAGCTAGTTTTAGTTTGCATCTGGGCACAAACATTTTAAAAAGGCCCTTCAGACAAAGGTGTCTTGAGGACTTGAATTTGTTTTGACAGCTTCAGTTTGGGAAAAGTGTGGAGAAGGTGGAAAAGGTGATGTTACCCTTATAGGAGTGCTGGGTTGGAGTGCTCTGCCTGCTTTACATCCCCAATTGTAAGCTAGGAACAACATGATCAGAGCTCTCTTCCTTTGCATCCTTTCCATCCCTCTGGCTGCAAAATGCTGAATGCTGCCTTATAAAGGAGCAGACAAAGGTAGAGGGTGGATAGATGGCTGTATGCTTTTACACAATTAATTTTCCGTGGTAATTATTTTTATTATTTTAACTGCTCTAAGAGTAAAGCTAGCATAAAGGGAGGGAAATAGATACTTAAGAGTGTCCTGAGGGCTTGGTAGCCTTGCTGGGCTTGGAGGCAGTGTGGAGTAGGTGGGTGAGGAGGCTGAACATTCAGTGTTTTCAGTCTCTTTAATCTGCCAGACCAATTTCCTGTATTAAACCAGAGCATGCCCAGAGTATTAATGAGCTGTGAGCCACCTGGTTTGGGGAAACCACTTCAGGTTCTGCTGACTGCAGGGAGGTGGAGGGAGCAGCTCTGGAGCCACACTAAGATGTGCTAGAAGTGTCTGAGCAGGCAACTCAGGCCTCCTTGAACACTCAGAAGAGTTTAAAGTGCTAGAAATGGTGGATATCTGTGCTCTCTAGGATGCAGTGGATTAGGCACCCCCCCAAATATTTTGCCAGGGAGACAGTTTTCAAGGTTGGGTGCTGTGGACTCCTCAAACAATATCTGTGTCCTGCTGGAAGATTGTAGTTTGTGGGCTGCCACCTTGCTACATAATGAGTCCTTGGGAGGTGTCTGGAATCTTCCTTGCCCTTGTGTATGGAAGACAGCAGAGAAATGGTGGAAAATCATAATGGGACAGCATAGCAGTGGGGTAGCTTTTGTTGGGTTGCATCTAGTTTAAGAAAGCAAGTTTAAAAGACTGATTTATCCTGAATAAATGACTTTTTTGGTACAGAAGGTCATAACCAAACAGCAAATTATGTTAGTTATTAGCTTACAGCTCAACGTAACTATATTCATTCTTGTTTCCCCAAGTCTGAGTTAAAATGACATTTTTGTGACATAAATCAATGCTTGCTGACTAGTAAGGAGATACTCTGATTTATTTTTCCTTCCTCCAGAAAGATTTTATTAATTACGAATCAAGCATAGGGTTGTCTTAAGACAAAGTTAAACTCTCCATGTTTGTGATCCCTGCTCTGGCACTGGAAGCCATGTGATTCTTGGAGCAGTTTGTGGATTTGGGCAGCTCTCACTTTCACTGTGGGGTCTTGACTTGGCCAAGGGCTGGGAAGTGAGGAGGAAGCCTGCTGGCAGACAGCCTGCTCCTGAGTGCAACTGACCTAAAATTCTTGATTGTAAGTTGCCAAAGGCTCTGTCATGTAAGTTAATAATGACAAAGTCCTGGACCCTTGTGGTTCACTATACTATTCCAGGAAGTGGTTTGTTTTCTTGCCTGGTTTAGAGACCGTGGTTTGTTTTTTGCATCTTTCCTGTGTTTTTAGACTGTGTTCACGTCTCTGAAGTCTTGTTTTTCTGCAGAGTTCCTCACAATAGAACAGAAACTTAAATTTAAGAGCTGCTTAGGAAAATCTTTGCCAGGATTTGATGTCATTCCGTTATTATTTCTGTTTTTTTTAAGCTTATTTTGAGCACAATTCATCCCTGTCGTAAGTCAGCAGGATTTTGTCCATTAACCCTATCCAACTCCACATAATGGGGTTTTGCTTTGCTTTTATAATTAGCTGAAGGCTTGGGATTAGATAGATCTTCACATCTGCTAACTTCCTATTTCATATCTTGTGATTTGTGAGGCTTAACCTCTGCTAACTTGTTAATGGATCACAGACCACCTGCTTCTTTGCACTAATCCCTCAGAAATATATAGCATATCTTTGACTTCAAACTCTCCACATTGGTTCCCCAGGGCAGAAAGCACAGAAGGATCAATCCTAGTCTGAACAAACTGCTTTTTTACACTTTCCCTGCTTTTCCACAAGGTTACCTCTCCAATCATGGCTGCCTGCCTTAATTATACAGCAAGTTTGGTGCCTTTTTTGCCTTCTGGGTAAGGCATGGGTGGAGAAGAGTGTGTTGAGTGGGTGGAGAGGAATAGTCGAATGTGGGGGGGCACATTAGTGAATTGTTGGTGTTTTGGGGGTTAAAGTTTTGGTACCCTCTGAAGGTGTCAGCTGTGATTTAGCAATGTTAATGGAGTGTGACAGCTTCAGCCAGGGACCCTGAGCTGGAGGTCTTGGTGCATCAGGCCTCCTTCTTGCTATCATTCCCATTTCAAAATTTACACTACTTCTGTCTGGGTAGCCCAGTCAGACCAAGGGAAAGATCAGGTGCTTGGGGAAGGCCAGGAGATGTCAGAGACTTTGCACATTCAATTGTGAGCAGCACAGAGCCACGTGTGCTGAGTGCTGGGCACTCTGCAAACACTGGTGAGGGCTGGAGGGGAGATGCTGCTGGAGGTTTCTGTGCTGCCCTGGATTGGGCCTTTCTGCTTGGATGCTTCAGGCAAACTCTTCTATTTCTCTCTCCTGGGTGTTTCTCCCCCTAGGCTGGGCAAGCCCCAGGGTGATGGTGATGTGGGTGAAATATCCTGCAGAGCTGCAGCATCCATCCCAAGGTGCTTCCACTGGCACCCAGGGCAGGAGGAGTGGGGGCTCTGCAGGTGCTGGCAGTGTGTCCTGACAGAGAGACAGGCAAAACCCATAACTTCTATTTCAGAGGGGACAAGGTCACAAGAGCAATTGCTGTTCTAACTCCTTTTATTTGCTTAACAGTTATGCTTTTGGGAGGGAGCAGAAAGGGCCATGTGTTTTCTGTTACTGGTTGTTACTGTGCTCTGCTACGAGGCAAATGTGGTTGTGTGAGGATTTTAAAATTATGTGTAGGGTGTTTGTGGAGAGTGGGGAAAGCTCCAGTACCTGGGACTGCCCCGTGCTGGTTCTGATGGGCTGAGGCACCAAGGCAATGTGCTATGGGCCAAATCAGTGAGGAGATGGGGCTTCTCCTTCCCTCCCCCTTCAGTCAATATTTTGCTTCCAGAGGAGGTGATTATTACTCCTTACCAGGAGTTTGCTACTGCTTGCTTTTGCAGTTCATCTTGCTGAGATTTCTGCAAGGCCCCTGAGCAAGCTGTCTGTTCAGTTTATTCACTATAATGTCCATGAGGTCCATGGGTTTTGGCATCATATGTCTCACTGCTCACCTGGCTGGCCAATTCTTGTGCTGTGCTCAACAGGTTCTCTCCTGTCTCGTGTTATGGCCAGACACAGAAATGTAGCCCAACAACCTCCCCTTCTTTTCATCCCCTGAGAGCTTTTCTGAAATATCCCCATCTTTCCTTTTTTCTGACCTTTTTACACCATTCTAGGAATGGTGGTTTGGTACCCAGTATCTGGTGTCACTTTTATGTCAGACAACATAATGTGTTAGGGCTGTTGCACAAACTTTCATGCTTAACCTTCCTGTTCAGCTTCAGCAATCAGAGACTCAGGGCTCCCAGATGCTGGAAAGGTAATTCTGTCTGGTACTAGCACCTGGTAATCCTCAACAAGAGAGAGACTTGTGGTTTTCCTCTAGGCTGCTCTTGCCCTTTGTTATTTCCAGTTAATCCCAGCTCAGCCTCTGAGGTTAGGGGATGAAACACCTTTTTGGGGTTGCTTTTGCTGCTTCTCTGTGGTTTTCTTTATACACATGGTCATGCCAACTCTTTTTGTTCTTCTGTTTCCTCCATCTAGGTGTGTTGTTGTGCTGTTCAACCCTAGAAAAAATAAGCAACACCATATTCTAAACAGTTCCAGGTGAGTGAAACTTTTAGCTGGGCTTACTTTCTGTAGGAGGTGAATATCAAAGTTTTTACCACTTGACTATGAAATGCAGGAGCTGCTGATGCTCCAGACTAAGTCCTCTCAGTGAGAGTTGCCCTGGGGAGAGGCTGCTGCTGGTTTAATTCTGTTCCTTGTAATATGAGGGGCTTTTGCTCATGATGCCCCACCTCATAAACACTGTGGTCCCATGAGGAACTGCTGACAGGCATGACATGGGGGCCATCTTACCAGAGCTCTCTCCACCTGAAACAATGACTTTGTTTTTGAAATCAGCACTAGGATCTGGTCCTGCATCTGCAATAAAGGCACCAGAATGAACCTTAACTTTTGGCACTTTTCTGGTGCTGAAGGAATGCTGCTTGAATCTTGGGCTGCAGGGAATCCCCATGACAAGTGTGAGACCTCTGGTAAAGCCAAACCATTGTTATCATGTTCTTCTGTGTGATTTCAGCTTCTTTCCAGTTCATCCCAACCTAACTTCCCAGTCATGACATATTGAAATGGTATCACATGTTGGAAATGTTTCTCAATGTCATTTTCTTTGTTTTAGGAAAACAATTACAGCACTTGCTTTCTCGCCAGATGGAAAGTACCTGGTTACAGGGGAGGTAAGTGGGAGGAGAGAGGGCACATCTTGGCCGTCCCATCTTAACCAGTCAGTGAGCTGCCTTGACACAGACAAATCTATTTCAGAGTTGCCTCTCAGTGGACCCTACTAAGTTGTGGTTGGCTTTGGGTTGACTTTGGTTTTGAAAAACTGCTGTCAGTTTTTCAGTGTGTTGTCTCTCATCAGCTTGGGGGATAGATCTTTTGAGGTGGCATATGTGGTCTGAAGGTAGAATGAATATAGGACACCCAGCACAGCTCTGTGCTAGAATCAATGAAGAGTACTTGGATAGTCCTTAAACTTCATCTGAATTTAGTGTTGTCCCTTTAGGATTTAAGGAAGTAACTAAAGCCAGTAACAGTGTTGTGGAAAAAGTGAAATGTGCATGTGGAATGGAGCTTTAGGAATGGTGGCAGCAGATGCTGGTGCCTGTGGTTTGGCATTGTATGTTTGGCTGGGGGTGATGATTGCTTCCTCTTTCCAAACATGCCCAAAGGGGAGAATAAGGATGAGTGCAGTGTGTGTCTGTTCTGCATTAGAAATTCAAGACACAGGCTGTGTCGTGAGGCTGGAATTGCTGCATGTTGGAAATCAACAGAAATATTGACTGTCCCCCTTAGGGTTGGGTTCAATTTATTCTTCTGTGTGATTAATGGTCATTTACCCCTTGTCTCTGTGCCTCCATCAGGCTTGGAGAGGGAACATGTGTGAAACAAGTCCCCTCCTGAGCCTCTCACCAGAGAACAGAAGGATGTCCCAGCTCTGTGTTGGAGCTGTCAAGGTGGAGGCTCTTCACCCCAGAGGTCCCTGATGGCAGCTGTCATCTCACTGCCTGGCTCCAAGGCTGGGCCCAAATCCTGCAGAAACAGCAGTGTTTTGGGATGGAGGCTACCTTGACACAGAAAAAAAAGCACTGATTTTCCATCACAGCAGCAGAGATTGTTGTTGATTCTTGTTTTAGTGAAAGCATGAAGTTTATAGCTGTGATTTGTTTGGTGCCTCCTGATGCTCTAGAAGTCTTAATGCAATAAAAACCCCTTTTAATTAAAATAATATTTATGAGACATGTATTTTTTTTCTCTGTGCTGTTCAGTTCTGATGAACCGAAGCGTGTTCTTCAGTTCTTTGTTTCTTTCTGGTTGACCTTTTCATGTGGGGTAAGAAAAGTGCTACTGGCTATTTTTTTTTACTAACACCACAAACTTTTTCAGTTTGAAATTTCATTGGCAAGTTCAGTTTTATAAAAAAAACCACCACCATAACAACAACAAAAAAAACCCCAAACCACCCCAAACATTCCAAAAAAGCCTCTCCAGTTATACTTGGAAGCTTTTTTTGGCGTTGTTGCAAAACATGTCTCCTCTTGCCCTGTTGTAAAACTTTTCCGTGTCTGCCATTGGAGTTATTCCTTAGCTTAGCAGTGTCCCCTGCTGGTGTCAGAAGCCTCGTCTGAGTTCAGCCTCTGTCCCACAGTGAAATGTTTCCCAAGTTCATTTTGTCAAACCCACTTTTAGCAGCCTCATAACACCTTAACACCTTAGTTTTCTGGCTTTTCAGGAGGGAGAGGATGGAGGTCAGTTCTTGGCTACCATACGTATTACATGTCTTATTTATCTCATATCCAGAGAAAAATTTATATATATATGTTGGGTTTTTTTAAATTTTAAATTTAAATTTTTTTTTTCTTTTTATTAAATCTCCCCATGGATGCATGTATTTCTTATTCATGGGGATCACACAGAGCTCACTTTTGGTGAACATTTCTTAAATTAAGAAATCCAAAATCAATTTGTTAAGGTCTTGGGGTTTATACTAAAATGCTGTGAAATATGGATATGTATGTGTATACAGATGGATGGATGGGTGTTTTTAAGCACAGCAATTGCTCTGAAGAGCAGCAGATTCAGCTCTTGGCACATCTTGCCAGCCATCTTGAGACTTGAGCTCTGCAGCAACTGCACTAAAACCTGACCATGGCATTTTTCCAGGCCACAAGCATTTGCTTGGGGAGGCTTTTGAACAAGGCAATTAAAACCTGCACAATTCCCAGTTGTTAAAGCTTTGACTTCCCCTGATCAGATTTTCCTCTCCCACACAATCGAATTACTTAAAACTGATCAGAAGAGATGCCATTTTGCCACGTTGCCATGGATATGTTATCTTCCAAGATACTGTTTTGACAGACTTCAATGTAAAATCGTGAGTAAGCTCTTTTGAGTAGGATTTGCCCATCAGGCACATTTTTGGCCACCATTTCAGCTCATCTTATGCATCTTGGTTTATTTTGGTTTGATAACAAAAGAACAGAATTGTCTCACAGGAGGTACTGAATTGGAACTTCTGAAACCTTTTGTTTCTCTGGAGAACAAGTGTAAAACCAGAGGCTCTGCTCCCTCAGTATCTGTCTCTCTGATACTAACCTGCTCCTGCTCTTTCAGGCAGCCATGTGTTACCTTTGTGGCAGAAATGATACTGCTCAAGTGGTCTGTGATAGTTACCATACCAGTCATGTCATATTTTTATATGGCATGACCTGGCTTGAAATGTCTGATGTCCACTTTGTGTGTTAGGAGCAGAGGATGTGAGGGCCTTTCTTTTTCCCTGAGAGATGATCTATTAGAATCCTTTTTGTGCACTGATTGTAAGTTCCCATTGCAAAGGTGAGGGGTATGGATCAAAAGTGTTGTATTAATATCTGGCTGTTTGGTGAGCAGCATAAGAAAAGGATTAAAGCAGTGGAGTATGTATTAATTATTTCAGATACCTGTTGAAATTCAGATAGGTGGTCAGTCACAGCCTGGGCTTTAAAGAATTGAAGGCACCTCTGACTCTATTGTGAATGCACCATCTAGACATCTTTTTCCAAGCCCCCACACATTTATGTGCATATCATACACACATATTTTATGTGTGTATCAGAACTGACATTGGTGGTTATGTTTCCTGCTGTGTGTCTGTTCTTGTCCCCTCTAGAGTGGACACATGCCAGCAGTCCGGGTCTGGGATGTGGCTGAGAGAACCCAGGTGGCTGAGCTCCAGGAGCACAAGTATGGAGTGGCCTGTGTGGCCTTCTCCCCCAGCTCCAAGTACATTGTTTCAGTGGGGTACCAGCATGACATGATTGTCAACGTGTGGTCATGGAAGGTAAGTGCTCTAGAAGGTTGGATGGGCCACAGGATGTTGCTAAATTTTTAAGGGTTGACAGTCTGACTGTAAACTATATCAGTTCCATCCAATGTTTCTGCTTTCTTTATGAATCATGTTGTTGTTGTGTGGTTTTGGTGGGTTTTTTGACATGCATAGACACAGAGAGGTTTGGACATGAGAGAGAACTTGGGTCCCTTAGGGAAGGTTTCAGTCATTTCAGTGAAGGGAAATTCTTTATACTTGAAGACGTGTGACATCTTGCTGTCCAGCCAGAAAAGCCTGGACTTTGAAACCTTGTCAAAGTCTTATGCTTTTTAGAGGCTTGTTAAAAACTAATTTATGATGTTGAAGAAGCAAAACTCTCAGCAGTTGGATTTTTTTTTTTGTGGGTGCTCTTGGCTTGTTTTGTTTTTAGTGTGTCAGGCTTTGTGCAACTATGTCTGTACTATGTTAGTCTAATGTCTAACCTAAATCTTCCCTCTTTGAACTTAAAAACATTCCTATCACTACACACCCTCTTAAAAAGTTCCTCTCCAGCTTTCTTATAGGCCCTCTTCAGGTTCTGGAGCTCTTCAGGTCTCCCTGGAACCTTCTCTCCTCTTACTGCTTTTTAGCCTGTGCTGCTGTTACTCTCTTCATCCCATTTCCTGTGCTATAACTTAAGATCTCACTGTTGGTTTTCTCCTGCATGAGCTGAAGTGTCACCTTGCTATTTTTTTAGTACAGCTGAACTATGTACTGATAAAATGTGTGTACATCACTGTTGAAAACTGAGTGGTTCAAAGAAGATTTTCACTTCTTTCAAGTGACACAAACGAAAGCAGTTACTTAAAGATGCTCATATCACATGGCCCTGTACAAGTAGCTTTGTATCCTTTCACTTATTCAGGTTTTTCTTTTTACTGTGATCCTATTTATGTCTATGAGAGCTTGTGAGGTAAGGACTCTCTCACTCTTCTGCATTAAAGAACATGCACTTTAAGCATACATTTCAGACTGTAACTATTGAGGTGTCCAGCTAGCCTTTATTTTGTAGGCTAGGTACCAAAACTAGAGACTTTACCTGTAAAGTCAACAATGAATGAGACCAAGATGTGAAAACAGATCTTCTGAAACACTTTCCTGCACTTTTAACCACAACCGTTTTATCCACTGTGGAGCTGCTTTAATTTTCCTATTTTTCCTGGTGAGGAGACATGCTTGGTCACTCGACTGTGATGGAAAAGAAGCCCCCTCTTATCCACAGGGTCCCCTTTCTTTCCTAAAGAAAGGCCACAGCAACAGTCCAGATGTTGAGGTCTGAAGAGGTTCTAAGCCTTTCTCTGTGCACTGTCTTTAAAGAAATTATGTTCATGGCTATTGCCCTGGCTTTTCTCCCAGTCTGGGCAAGGGGGTCCTCCATGGTGACACGGGGTGACATGGTGCAGCAGCCCAGGTTCCTCTATTGCCAGTTTCATCAGTTGCGTTTGCACAATGTCTGATGGGGCCCTCAGTGTGACATTGGTTGTGTGCTGAGGGCATTGTGTTTGGGAAACTGGGAGCAACCAGCTCCCCAAAGGGAAGGGTAAAGGAAACTGCATGGTTGAAAATCTACCACGGTCAGAGGGGAAAGCTTTTTTATGCTCCCTTCTACTGGTCCCTGGGGAAAGGCAGGGGGAGGAAAACTGAACACCAATATTATGGACAGGGAATTCTGTCATCTGACCATTCTACTTGGGCAGTGTCCATTCCTTTTTTCTGTCCCTGCAGTGTTCTTCCTCCTTTCCCAAACTCTGTGGTGTTTTGAGGTGCACATTTCAGGTGTAGCAGATTTTGCTTTGGCCCTTTCACTACAGGCATAATCTTTTTGTGGTTTGGGTCTTTCAATAAAGGAGGAACCAGTACAATTTTCCCTGTGGAAAATACCTGCTGCCCATCTCAAGTGCCCTGGTGTCTGGAGGCTGGGAGAGCTCCTCTCTGTGCTGGCCTACATTGCTTTTGCAGTATAGGAAGGGAAATGGGTTTGCTCTGAGGTCTTGCTTGATTGTGAAACCAACATTTGTCATGGCTCAGACAGCAAGTTCCTGCCCAATCAATGTGGAAATGGAATTGAGTGTAAATGTGAACTGTGCTGTCTGCCAAATGAGTGCTCCCTGCTAATGCTGATTGCAGGAAGGTTCTGTTCAGGGATGAGTGGGGAATGGGTTGGGCCTTGTCTTTTCCCTGCTGCAGCTTTTGTACTGGATATGTGCCCGTAACTGAAATGAGTTTCCTTTGCTCCTGAGCAAAGAAATTAAGATATCTAAACAATTATGTTTCCAGAAAAACATCGTGGTGGCAGCCAACAAAGTCTCAAGTAAAGTGACAGCTGTCTCCTTCTCAGAGGACTGCAGTTACTTTGTCACTGCTGGGAATCGACACATCAAGTTCTGGTACCTGGATGACAGCAAAACATCCAAGGTGAGAGAAAGTGCCTCAAGACCAAGCTGTGAACAGGCATTTCCATCTTATAGCAGGGTGGATTTTAGCCCAGGGAACTGTGGAACTGGGAGCTCTTTGTGCTGGGGTTCAAGCATAGCCTTCCAGCCCTGGCTCTCAAGTGTCAGTCTCCCCATGGGCTGGTAGCACCTAAAGACACCAAACTTATCCTGTACTGAGGTGGGGGCATAGTTCATGGTGTTGTCTAGCAGCATGCTTGTTCTTTAAGAGTCACATTTAGCAAAAGGCAGGACAAAATTAGAAAAGAGCTGCTGTTATTGAACAGCTTGGAGTACAGAGGTGGGGCAAGGTGCTTGATGTTTGTATGAGCATCTCAAGTTAGTGTTACTCTGAAGAGCCCACTAAAGTGTCTAAAACTTTTAGCTGTTCTATTCTTCTCTGGGGATAGAATCCACATGAGATAATTATTCTGCATGCTCTCAAAGAAGTGTTCCTACTTCATGCTTGAACCTTGCTTTGGCATTTGGTATAAAACACAAGTTGCCTCTGGAAGTGTTGTTCTTCCAGTGATTTGTTTTTATCTCTGGGTCACAGGTTTGGATGCACAGTTTGGTGACACAAGTAACATGCTGTTCCACTGATATGCTCATACTGATGGTCCTAATAGACTATAGAAACACGGGTCTGCAGCAAGTAAAATTTGTCACTACATCTGCTTGTAGGCTATTTGCAGCTCTCTTTCTTTAAAACACTTCAGCACTCAAGGCCTGATGTTGTAAAAAGTGTCTGTCTGTCTGTACTACCTTGCTGTGTACTTTTTTTTTTTATTTTAAACTTTTTTATTGGTAGGTCAATGCCACAGTCCCCTTGCTGGGTCGCTCAGGATTGCTTGGAGAACTGAGGAACAACTTCTTTGCAGATGTAGCATGTGGAAGGGGTAAAAAAGCTGACAGCACCTTCTGTATCACATCCTCAGGCCTGCTATGTGAATTCAATGAAAAAAGGCTGCTAGACAAGTGGGTAGAGCTGAGGGTGAGTTTTATGTCCTCCTGTTCTGAACTATTTGTGCTTGCTGAAGCAGAGTAGGAACAACAAATAAAATGTACACTCAGGGAGCACAAGCTGACCACCAGCAGTGAAAGTTATTGGGTCTCTGCCACTTTGTGATTTACTCTGAAAGTCCAGACAAAAATAGCATTGCTCCTTGGCAAAGGAATTTTATTAATCATTGAGACTCTTTCATGCTTACTCCAGTGCTGTCCATCCTGGCTTGGCCTGGACTAGTAGGAGTTTTAGAAGGACTCTGGTTTCTGTCCATTCTGTAGTGTCTTATTTGGCTTGTAAAATCTCAACTGAAGGTTTCTGAAGTAGTAGTTGGTTTGTGTGCTCTAAATCACCAGATTGGCCCATCGTTAAGCATTCAATCATGCTTATTTTCCATTCAACTGAATATAAGATACCTACTTGAAAAAAAACAGTGTATTTAAATCAAGGGGAAAATCTTTCCACGCTTTCACTCAAGTGAAATGCCTCTTCTTTTCTCTCCTTTCCTCTCTAAAATCTGCCTTTCACTCTCGCTCAGAATACAGACAGCTTCACAGTAAGTTGGAAAAAAGTTTTGCATTGAACTCATCCCCTTATCACCACTCTCCATGTTGTACCTTTTTCTGCCATTTGTACAGATCCCAGTGGGAGGGGGAAGAAAATCCATTTTTTCTTACCCATGTCACAGGTAATGTATTGGCTTGCTAGTACAGGGTGAGGTGCTGCCTGCCTGCCAGGCGTGCTGAATATCACAGAGGAACAAAAAACCTGTTCAGAGTAGGACTCACCTGGAGCAAATGTGTAGTTCTGCTGACCTCTCACCAGACTGGGTGACAGAGGAACTCAGATTTTTCTTTAACAACTTGGAATCTGCAGTGGACCTTGGCTGGGAAGCTCCTCAGAAAGGAAAATTGGATTTTTAGGCTTTTCCTTACTCTCCCAGGGCTTCACTTCAGCTCTTTTAACCATGACTCCTTTGTCTGTCAGTTTGCTGTTCTCCTCGTGTGTCTGGTGACCACTGAAGTGAGAGTACACCTTGCTTACTTGCCTTCCTCTGTGCTGTGTCCTCCTCAGACCACTGTGGCAAACTGCATCTCTGTGAATCATGACTACATCTTCTGTGGCTGCGCTGATGGCACCGTGAGGATTTTTAACCCTCTCAACCTTCACTTTGTCACCACTCTGCCCAAGCCACACTTCCTGGGAACAGACATCGCAAGTGTGACCGAGGCCAGGTACTGTGGAGGGGGGGTAGAAGGGAGCAAGGGAGGCTTCTTGGGGTTAGAACTGCTCCCCAGATCTTTGCCATCTCGACTGTGGGCTTTTTATGGATGAAAATTGGCAGCCTGTTGCAGATCTCCCTGAGTTGTTGCTGCTTTGCCTTGCATGCCCAAAGCTGCTTGCTGGACTACACAGCTTGGTTTGCTCCTCACCTCCCTGCCATTTCAGGTCTGGTGGCCTTTTGACATTGATGAGCAATCAGGCAGAGGGCACAGGAAGCTGGGGCACACTCCAGCTATTCCTGTACCATGGCACATCTTTTGCTTGTCAGTGATAAGGGCTGAAGAGTCTCCTCCATAGCAATATTATTATGTTGCTAAGAGATGCACAGGCTCTCGGGGGCCATTTTTTTCAAAGGCTGCCTTGCAGTCTTTTGTAGAACCAAATCTTCTACTGTTGTCTATAGTCTTTTTTTCTCACTCAGTCTTGTACATTCTGTTGTTTTGTTTCCCTACCTTGCTTCAGTGTCTTCTGCCTATTTCTCACTGTCTGAGATGTGTATTGTCATTTCCATACAGTTCTGTCTGCCAGTTTGTGGAGGTTTATGCTAGAGGAAACCCTTCATGTTCTGTTGTTTGCCAATCCTGGCTGGAGGCTTTCCTAATATTCTTCTGTTGCACTCTTACTTCTGTCACTAGTGGGGGTTGAAATCCAAAGATGTATTAATTGCCCAGTTATCATTCCACTGAATATCTGGAATTCCCACATCTGCAAACATCTACTTTTCTTCTTTTTTTTTTTTTTCCTTTTTTTCTGTTGTGGCTTTTTTTCTTTCTCTTTTTTGGTCTCAACAGGTTTCCTCTTGGGAACTTGAAGTAGCAGTTCAAACTGTGCACTATACATATAGTAGTACCTCAGAAGATCAGTGGGAGACAATGATATTCCAGTAAGGGAGATGGAGAAGGAACTCTCAGTAAAAAGTATAACCAGCTTCTGGTAGTGCTAAAGTCAAGCGAGTGTATACACCGACCCTTTAAGAATACTCTGCTGCTCTCCATCAGCCACATAGAAATATTCATGTGATTTTTTAATGTGCATTTGTAGAGCTTATTACAATGTTAACATTTTTTGTTGTTTTTACTTCCAAAGAATCTTGAAAACACAGGAGGTATATTCCCATGCATGCTAGAGCCTCTCAGTGCCAGTTGCCCACAGTCAACTGCCCACAGCTCTATCAATGAGTTGATTTTTGTTGGGGTCTGGGCTGTGCTCTTTTAGCCCTCAAAGCTTTGCAGTTGCAGAAACAGGGCTCCAGTTTCCTGGTGTGTTACATGCACTGTGGCCCTCATCCCTGCATCTCCACCAATCCTTTTAAATTCCCTGCTCTCAACATTCTGGCAGTCTGGCTGTAATTGCCTTATTTGACACCATTAGCAGCGTTGTGGGGTGGTTGTGTTCACCTCAGGACAAGAGAACAGCTCCTTTTTTACTTGCATGGTAGCAGTACTCAGCAGAGGACTCCTGTAGAGGAGATACAGGGTTCACATGATGTGATCTTGATCTAGCTTGGGGGAAGATGATGTTTCCTTGTTCTGCAGAATTTGGTTTAGACTTTCCATTTTGCCTGTTTAGAAAGAACTGTTGCCCATCTCGTGAGCACTGCAAGCAGCACCAAGCTGACCTGTGTGTGGGATGGGTGTGGAAGGGAAGCATGGCAAGTGGCCACTGAAATGTATCATCCCTTTGTCCCTTGTGCTGATGTGCTCCTGTCTCTGGAGTGCAGCAGTCTTCTGCCTGGCCATGCACAAGAGCAGTTCCTGCAATCAGGAAACTAAATATAGTATCCCCCAGAAGAGGATCCTGTCTCCCTTTTGTTTTGAGATTTGACTTGGATTTTACAGCCTGGTTCTGCAGGGGTAAATGATGATGATCAAGTGTCAGGGAAGGTCAGTTGCCTGTCTGCTGTGGGACTTTGGGATGGATAGCAAGAAGAATGGCTTTTGCCATGGGATTTTCGTGCTTCTTTTGGGACTTTGTTCAAGAGACAGGTCTTCCCAGCCACCTATTCTCTCTGCCTGTATATGCCACAGCATACTGTTCACCTTGGCAGTGGAGAATCTGAGCTCTTCTGTTTCACCTCCATACTCTGACTCCAAGAGAGTGCAAATTAATCAGGTTTTTGTTCTCTCTTTGTGCAGTCGTCTTTTCTCTGGTACGGCTGATGCGAAGTATCCGGACACCATTGCCTTGACCTTTGACCCCACCAACCAGTGGCTGTCCTGTGTCTACAATGACCACAGCCTCTATGTGTGGGATGTCAAAGACCCGAAGAAAGTGGGCAAGGTGTACTCTGCTTTGTACCACTCCTCCTGCGTGTGGAACGTTGAGGTATGTTACCTACAGACACCAGGGTTGAATTCCAAGTGGCAGCTGAGAGAATCATCTGCAGATTTCCTCCTGGGGTTGGTGCTGTTGCTCCAAGGCTTGAGATGGAGCTGGGAAAAGTTCTTTGGCTGCATGGCAGTGGCTGAGCAAGTGTGTTAGGTGCAGTGTAAAAATCTCACCGTTCAAAAGTGAGAGGTAGGAAAAGGAGCAGAACTAGACAAGGCTGAACGCAGGGGCTTCTTTCATAAAATACACAAAAGGTCACTGCCAACCTCCAAAAAAAAATTGTTTGAGGTCTGTGGTGAGCAAGTGCTCTGAAGTCAGAGGAATAAAACAAGTTAGAAGATCTCAACTTGATTTTTTTCAGCCTATTTACCAGGACATCCTGAATTAGCCTCTCCAGTGGCTGTCATCTTCCAGTCTGTCTATCTGGCTTTGCCTCAGAGGGACAGAGGGATGGAAAGGAGATTTAGGAAACAATGTGATCATTAGTGTGTTGAAGTGTGTCCAACAGTGGTTAGAAAAGGGAGAAGTGGAAAGAAAGTGAGAAAAGGTTGAGGACTCTTTTTTAATTATTATTTATTAATTATATCTCGCCCTTTTCTTCTGGATTATAAACTGACAATAGTAGCTGAAAGTTGCAAACAACACTGCAAGGTTGTTGTTGCATGGTTGTTGCTGTGTTGTCTTTGAGTTACTCTCTAAACTATTAGAAACAAAGGATGTTTCAAAGAAATAAACTGTTCTGCATTCAGGAAAGCTCAGCAAGCATTTGTTTGAAGTGAATACAAAGCTCTTGTCTGCAAACAGGTTTTCATTAGGAGAACTACCTGGCTTTCCTTTTATCTCATTTGATTTGGAAACTTGCTACTGGTGCTCAGAATACCAGGTGCTAGGCAATCTCATTCAGGGGTTGGTTTTACCTGTCCTTAGATGTATCCCGAGGTGAAGGACAACAATCAGCCATGCCTCCCCCCTGGTTCCTTCATCACCTGCTCCTCTGACAACACCATTCGTCTGTGGAACACTGAGAGCTCCAACATTCATGGCACAGCCCTGCACCGCAACATCCTCAGCAACGTAAGGTCCCAGGTTTTGATTCCCTTCTTCTCCTTGGGCTTGCTCTTCTTCATGCATGGGTATTCCCAAATTAAGGCCCAAACTTCCTTGGATCTTTGAGTCAATACGGGCTTCTCTGCAAGCAGAGCACAAGTCTGATTCATGGATCTGAAGAAACGTGAGAGGAGTATCATATGGAAAGACAGTTTGTCTGAAATGGCCCTGCAAGCTATAGATTTTTCTATAAATGACCCAAGGATTCACCAAACGTAGTCTCTTCCAAAATAGCTCATACCATGTGCTTCAGGAGAGCTGTTTCTCCATCTTTGATTTGTTTGGGAAAAGTGCATTAAATGAGGCAGAGGTTTGGTAGAATTAAATGAGGAACAGTTTATACTCACTTCATCTGCATAAGAGGGAGGAGAATACTCATACAGAAGCATGATTACCATTTGCTTCTGTTCTCAGTTGTGCTGGTCACAACAGGCCTAACCTGTCCATTCTCAGCAATCTGCTCATGATGGAAAAAGCTCCTGTTTCTTTCTGTTTTTCAAAAGGCATGGGCTGACTGGAATGATCCCTAGAAGACCCTTTCAGAGTTTGTTTATTGTGCAGAAGATGCTGTTACTTTCTAGCTTGAAGGGGAATCTTTTGCAAAGGGCCATCAGCAGACCCAGCTGTGAAACTTTCATCCTGCAGTATGAAGGGGCTGCATGCTTGCTTCTGGCTAAAAGATCCCCCCAGTTACAGCATTACTGCTAATGAAGTGTGCATGTTCACCAGCAGCCCAGTTTCTAAGACAGGTGCTTGGCTTTAATATTTTGTAACTAACTAATATTTTTTTGTGAATTGTATCCCCAGGACTTGATGAAAATCATCTATGTAGATGACAACACTCAGGTGCTTCTGGACACTGATTACAACTCAGCAGGGAGTGCAGACAAAGCTGATGCACAAGCAATGGACACGAAGGTGGGGATCCGCACAGTCTGTGTGAGCCCCAGTGGGGAGCACCTGGCCTCAGGGGACAGGATAGGCACCCTCAGGTAATCCCATAGAGCTTCTCGTGCAGGTTGTGGGCTGGAAAGGCATGAGAATCAAAACCAGGCCCTACTAATTTTATTAAACATACTGAATCGGCCATCTTGTGTCTTAGGATATATGAGTTGCAGTCTCTGAAGGAAATGCTGAAGGTGGAAGCCCATGACTCTGAGATCTTATGTCTGGAGTACTCCAAACCTGACACAGGTAAATACAATTAAGCTTATTCCCTTTTGCATGTGAATGTAGTGTTGAGCAAGTCAAGACTGTCCAGCCATGGTCTATCTGAACTTTCAGTGGTGAGCTACTCCTGGATTTCAGAGCAGGCTTGTAGTGCTGGGCCAGTAGATCTGGACTTTGAAAAAGACTTCATTCTTGTATTGTTCCATGAAATATTGTAGGCTGATGCTGCAACTTTTACTGTCTGTTAGTGCAGTGTGAAATCCAGGGGCATTCCTTTGTGTCCCTCTATGCAGTTAACTACAGTTTAATGCTTTGTCCCTAAGATGACTTGAGAAGCTGTTTTTAAATAGTGATGGGAAGAGCAAATTACTTTTTAGTAATGGTCTTGCACTCTTTATCATTTTCTGACAGGCTTAAAGCTCTTAGCCTCAGCCAGTCGGGACAGATTGATTCATGTTTTGGATGCTGGAAAGGACTATAGCCTGCAGCAGACCCTGGATGAACATTCTTCTTCCATCACTGCTGTGAAGTTTGCAGGTAAAGAGTCACGGCCTCCCTCCAAAACTGTGTTCCATCGTGCTATAAAGTAATTTTAACTGCTTAAACACTGGGTTAAGCCAGGCTGAAGCTGCAGCTGCTTTTTTGTCATCTCTTGTAGCTGCAGTTTTAACAGAAGGTTGTATTTGATAATGCTTGCCTTGTTTTCCATTTTGTTGTTTTCCCTCTCTGTTTCCCCATTCTAAAAACATCTCCTGATTGAAGTCCTCAGCATTTCTTTGGAAAGCTGTTTTCTGCAATAATTTACTCCCTTAAACTTATGTCAGATGGCCACACACCATTCTTGGTGAGGAGTACTGTGGAACAGTCATCCTCTAGTTATGTTCTCAAGCCCACAAAAACCATTTTGGAATTCAAGTTGCAAGTAAAATTTTCATTGCAAACCAGCTTAAGACTTTGCATTTACAGTAATGGAGCACATTGCATCCCCAACACTCAGTCACTACAGATGGTCAGACATCAGGGTGGTGAGTTCTGGGCAGCTGTGTCAGCTGCTCTGCCATGGGAAGCAGTATGTTAAGGGTAACAGAAAGGCAGACAGAGGTGGTGGCCTCACTGGCAATGGGAAATCCCACAGTATGCCAACAAAGTGGAACAGATCAAGTCCAGTGACAGTCTCTAAACCCAGCCCCACAATCCAGCTCACCAGACAAATCTATAGTGCTAAGATAGGGCAGCAAATCAAGGTCAGGATCAGTCTGGAGACATTGAGCAGGGTTGTTTCAGTCCGAGGCAACATTAAATTTTTTTTTGTTTTGTTTTGGATACGTGAAACAAAGTCCAACCTTAGAAATGGTTGGGTGCAAGCAGATTTTATTTGACAATTGACACAGGCAAAAATATAGAGCCAGGCAAAAGAGGGAGAGAGGAAAAGAAGATATAGAGGAAAAGTGGTAAGAAAGGGGTAAGAAAGAATGAGAGAAAAGTGGAGAAATAAAGGGTAAGAAAGTGGGAGGAATGAGAGAGAGAGAGAGTCACCACCAGGGGTCCAGCTGTCCAGTGAGTTTCTTCAGGATGGTGCTGATTCTGGACAGGGTCCAATGCAGAAATGGTGATGGGTCAAGAGACAACAAAACCAAAGCATGGACAGTCATAGAAATACCCCTGAGTCCCTTTTGTTCCAAAGGGGCAGCTGTCAGTCAGCCAGGTTCGTTGGGAGACAGGCTGCCTGGAGGGGAGCAGAAGGGTGTAGTCCTCCACCCAGTCATCAGTTCTTATCTTCTTCCAGGTGCCATCCTTACTCTATTCCAGCCACTTTAGCCAGGCACATAATCGTGCCTCCAGGGGTGTCCCAGCACTGAAGGTTGGCCCTCAGGAAAGGGGAGTAATCTCCACCCAGTCATCAGTTCTTACCTTCTTCCTGGTGCCATCCCTACTCTGTTCCAGCCCCCTTAGCCAGGTACTTCACAAGTACAATGCAGGTGGCTCATTCCTGCCTGGAAGGACCACCCAGCATTGCAGGCTGATGCTCAGAGAAGAGGAGCAGTCTCCACTCAGAAGGTCATATCACATCCTGAGGTGTCACCCCCTGCTCAGCTCTGGCCAGCCAAGTCCTCCACCCAAACCAGGGCTATTGATTTAAAAATTTCTCCTTTGAGACAACTGCAAATCAGTGAGCTCAGACCCACACAAGGGTCAGGCACAGTTCAGTACCTGCCAGGCAGACCCATAGCAGGAAGGCAGATCTGGGTGCAAATCAGGGAACTGAGTCCACAGGGTCAGTCAGGATTTGGATCAGCAGTGTAGGTGGCTGTGATGCTGCTGCCTTGTAGTTGAGGCTCAGTGAGGAGAACCTCTGCCTGAAAGTTGCTCTGAAGTGAAGAGCAGGGACCTTGCTGAAGCTTCACAGAGGAGGTTCCCTGAGGCTGCTATGAAGCTCTATTCATTTTTTTTTTTCTCAAGGAGCTCCAAGGCCAGCAAAAAAGTTCCTCAGACAAGTCTGCCTTATTAGTGAGCTGGCCTTGAGTGCAGTCAGCTAAATGGAGAGGGAGATGAGGGAACTGCTCTCAAGCCCTGGCAGTGAAAATCTCTGTGCTAAGTGCAGCCCTGCTCTAAGTGGGTGCAGTTCGAGTGGACTTGTGTGATATTGGATCCATTTTCATTGCACAGAGGTGCTGCTTTGCTGAAGGAGCCAGTGGGTTAGAAAACACTACTAAGGGAAGAAGGAAAGCCTGGTCCTGCTGTAAGAAAGGGCAGCAAGAAACATGACTTTGAGGGCTGAGAAGTGCCTATTGTCCATTTTCAGCTCATACTAAACCTGTCATATTGCCACAGAGTGCTGTGGTGCATAAAGAATAACAATGTGAGCATATTGCTGGAGAAAAAGAGAGAATTACATCATTATCTGTTGGGTAAAGCCTCTGTATTAAAGCCTCATGCATTCTGGATATGAACAAGTCCTGTCCCTGAGAAAGGGCTTCTGTTTTGCTGCAGCATCCTACTACTTAGGTAGGAGTCAGTCTTAGCTAATCAGAACTGGAATGAATAAGCAGTGGTATAAATTGAAACATTTCCTGCACCTTGTATTTGTGTTTATTTTTTGATTGGCTCCTGCCTTTTGATTCCAGCCAACGATGGAAAAGTGCGAATGATAAGCTGTGGGGCAGACAAGAGCATCTATTTCAGAACTGCACAGAAGGTAACCTTATTCCATCTTTTTATGCACCTTTAAAAAATAACCACCCCCACAAGGAACTACTTTAAAAAGTGATATCTGAGCTCCTATGTGAGCTTGTTGCTGTTTCAGCTTCAGTATCTCCCACTGACTCAACACGAGATCATGTTTGGAGAACTAGGTCTGTGAAGCATGCAGCTGCTTCCATCCTGACCTTTCTCAGCAAGCTGCAAAGTAGAGAACTGTTAGGAGATCTGGGTTTTTTGTCTGCCAGATTTATTGTGAGGAGTGGTGGAAGAGTATGGGCTGGAGAGTGCCCCCACTCCCAGCTGCTCCCAGCAGACCTGGTTAAGTGGGAAGGATTGGTTTGTGATGGTTGTGTGAGGGGACTCACCTATATTTAGATGTTTTTAATAATGGGTTAACTACTTGATTTTAACACAGTCTTTACCCACATACTCAGACAGGAGAAGGGGTTCAGTTTACCCGAACACATCACATTGTTAGGAAGACCACTCTCTATGACATGGATGTGGACCCCAGCTGGAAATATGCAGCTATTGGATGTCAGGATCGGAACATCAGGTTAGTTTACTTTTTGTCTTGAAAACATTTTTGCAGTCATAACTGAGTTGGCCAAGGGGGCCCTATCTCCACCTCTTTGGCATTTTCAGGCAGATCTGAGGCCCCCTCATACACTCTGAGGTTGAACTCTGCTTTTCTCCTCACTGAAAAAAAGCTGTGACTATATGCAAATACCCATGGGACTCCTGGCTTCTTGCTGGGTTGCCTTGGAGAGCAAATGTGCCGCCTTTGACACCTCATTGAGCTGTGGGACAAGAAATTTTGTGCTGTGGTAATTTTTTCTTTAAAGTTAATCTAGCAAGAAGCTGTGAGATCTGTGGAATAGCTGTGACTGTAGGAACCTAAAATCAAGCTAAGTGTGTCTGTGTTTGGGCGAGTAGCATCCATGCTCTGCCCCCTTCTTCTCTGTTTCTCCAGTTTGTCTGTTTTGACCTTCAAAGTAAAGGAGATTTTGCAGTTGTGTGTCTCCTCCTGTTGTATGTGCTTGAGATGCCAAGAGTTTTGGTCATAGCTGAATACCACTGCTGAATGTAATTTGATTTTGGTTTATAATGTAAATATAAGGTCTTTCTTTCTTAAGCTTTTACTTTTGTATGAAGGAGCCACAGGCATCTTTGTAGCAGGGAGGCCTGCCTGAACCTTAAGAGCCATTCCTGCTACACAACCATTGGTTATTACAAGACATGGCAAGATTTTCTCCCTCCCATTTGTCCTGTCCTTAAGTGCCATGGTGCTATAGGTTTGATTATTGACTTGTGGATCAAGCCTCAATTTTAATTCAGATAATCTGCTTGATTATAATCCAGTCTTGGGCCCCCTACATTACTTTTGAGGTTGTTTCTTGAACCACTGAAATGATTGGTGATTAGAGGTCATTGAGATAATTTCTCCACTTCCTGTACCTTGACTTTGTTCATGTGAAATGAGGAGCAGAAAGTGAAAAGGGTCCTGGTGACAAGAACCATAACGCAGTCCCTGGACAAAATAAGCAATGTTGTTTTATGTCATCCCTCTCAGGGTTTTCAACATAAGTAGTGGGAAGCAGAAGAAGCTTTACAAAGGTTCCCAAGGTGAAGATGGCACCCTCATCAAAGTAAGCTCTGTTCTTTCTGTATTCTGTTTTTCTTTTTTCCAGCTCTTCTGAAAGCATCTCAGGGCTAAGAAAATGAAGTACAACTCTGAACACAGTAATTTCATTTGTTTGTTGTGTTTTTTGCTTGCTTGCTCCATATACTGCTGCTTCTTCCTCCTACCTCCATCCTTAAGGGTGGAGGGATAATGTAATTGGGTTCTGTCAGTCTAAAACAAGAGTCAATGAATACTGAAGTTGATTTCTAACTTCTTTCTCTGTCCTGTTTCTGAAGTGGGGCACAGGCCCATGCTGTAAAAGCAAGAACTGCACCAGTATCTGTCTGGAGATGATGTAGTCCATTTACTTTACTCCTTTACATTCTGTTCCAGAGTGCTCATTCTGGATTTCTTGGCTATTTTTATTAGGATTTTTGAGGTGTAGCTGCCTGTGTTGATCAGTGTTTGAGAACTTTGGGGTTGCCAGAAGGGAAGTAAAAGTGAAACTCTCAGCTGATGAAACTGAGTAGCATCTGCCCCAAAAAGCCTATGCATCAGATCTTGAAATGCTTTCCAAGCCTGATACTGCTTATAGACCCTGCTCGTGATTCCAGGCTCTGGGATAGGGGAACATTCCTGTTTCTGCCAATGTCCTGGATGTCCCCTGGGGAAACAGCTGCATCCAAGATTCAGCATTAATAGAGATGCCAACACACTGGGATGTGGAAGAATTGCATTCTTGTCTTTAAAGGGGGAAGAAGAATTCAAACAAGCTGTTTCATTGTATTTGTTTTCACTTATATTTTTTCTACTTTTAAAAGAAAATATTTCCATTCAGCTGCACAGGCCAGCAGTAATATTGATGGATGTAAATAAGTGGGTAAAGAGAGAGAAGAAAACAAACAGCTTTGTTCAGTGTCACCTCTTTCTACTTGCCTGTTATAATTCCTACAAAGTTTTTTATAAGCCAGAGTAATGCAAGTTAAAAAGTCATATAATCATAGAATTTTCAAGTTTGGAAGGGACCTTTAAGATCATCTATTTCCAACCCCCATGCCATGGGCAGGGACACCTCCCACCAGATCAGGTTGCTCAGAGCCCATCCAGCCTGGCCTTAAAAAATTCCAGGGATGAGGCTTCCACCACCTCTCTGGGCAACCTGTGCCAGTGTCTCACCTCCCTCATGGTGAAGAACTTCTTCCTAACATCCAAGGCAAATCTCCCCTCCTCCAGTTTTAATCCATTCCCCCTAGTCCTCTCACTACCTGACATCCTAAAAATTCCTGCTACCCTTCTGGTAAGCTCAGGTCATGCCTTTCTTAGACCACAAACCATTAAATGTTGCTGGGAGCTGGATGTTTTTTTTTTAATACACATTATGGTTGTTTTGGTTTTGTTTTTCATGTGTAGCTCAAGTGGGGAATCTCAATTATTTTTAGCATTGCTTTGTTCATTTATAGGACAATTATGTAACCAATGGATTATGGTTGCCTCTGGAAATTAAACTTTCTTGGCAAGTTGTTCTGAGATCTTAACATACATTGCAGCTTAACAAGTAGAACCCAAACAGGGACCTGTGAAGCAAAAGATACAGCAACAAAAATAAACCTAACCAAAAAATGTTACCCTAATTTAAATTCCAAGTATCCCTTAGAACGCAGACATTTTCACATTTCTCAGTTCCTTAAAGTTCTACAAAGGTCAGAGGAGGACGAGTAGTGACAGAAGGTATATTTGCTGTGTAGAGCTGCTTCAGATGTAGTGAGGCATTAAAAAAGTGTTTATATTTAATCCAAGGTAAAGCAGCAAATGATTGTATATGAAAAAAACCAAACACAACAAACCAACCCAAAAATGGGAGTTGCAAATGCTGGAGATTTGACAGCATAATTTTCAAAGACAATTTCTCTGCAATGTTGAATTCTGTTTTGATTTCTGTCCTCAAGAGGAGTCTTAAAATTTCACTTAACTGTCAGCTCTGATTATTTGTTTTAGGGGAAAGTGTTTCAGTGTGTGTGTGTGTGTTTTGTTTTGATCTTAAGAAAGAAGGAGCTAAGACCCTAGTGGTTAAGGGGAGGTAGGAGACAGAGGTATAAGTTGATCCATTGGTAGTGGTGCCTTCACATTCATTAAGGTGCTTAATGTGAGTGCCTTTAATCTCTGATTAGGTTGGAAATAGTTTTAACACTTTAGTCAGGTTGTCCTGGGATGCTGGATAGCTTGGCACTCAATTGAGTCCTGTGGGAGCTATTGGCATTTTGTTTTTTTAACTGTTATGACTGTTGGATATTCTGGACCATTTTCATGCAGTTTGAAGGCACTTTCTCACCAGATTTTTGCACTTTTCTCTTAAACCAGGTGCAAACAGATCCCTCTGGTCTCTATATAGCAACCAGTTGTTCAGACAAGAACCTCTCCATCTTTGATTTCTATTCTGGCGAGTGTGTTGCAACCATGTATGGACATTCAGGTAAGGCATGTAAATTTCATGTAATTTTTTTGTGCTGATGGCTATATCTGTTACTAGTCCAAGCTTTCTGAAAGTTCCTCCCCAACAAAGTTTACTCAATGGGTATTTTGGAGCAGGTTATGGCTGGATGAAGCATAATTGCTCATTTCATTGCAATTTCAACTTTTTTCAAACCTCATTTTACATTGCAAGACACAAGCACACATACACCTATCAGGGCATGTATTTGTTTACACAGTTTTTCTAACAGCCTATAAGGTGGTCTGTGTTTTTTTCAGTGTATATTAAATTTTTTTGTAATGTACTCAGCTTCTACTATGCAGGTACTATTCTGTTAAAGCAAAAAGATACCTTTGTCTTCGTGATTATATTGCCACAGGATACCCTTGCTATGTCAAGCCTAAGTGTTAAATGGTTATGGTAATTGGGTTATAATAAACTGGGAAGAGTGTTGGCTTTAATCAGCATTTGAGTCACTGAGCACAGATAGGCTGTTCTGCTAATGATCTCTTCTGCCAGTTGGAATAATTCAGGGTTTTTTTTCACTTGTCCTTTTTTTCACACAGAGATTGTAACTGGGATGAAATTCAGTAACGACTGCAAACATCTGATCTCTGTTTCTGGTGACAGGTATGAGAGGTTTTCTTATTTATGATATTAGTTCATGCCATCTCACGATGGATCTTAAGTGTGTCCTGAAGGAAGGTAGATTTTTTTTTTTTTTTTAAATGAGAGATGTTTTATGAATTCCAAAGAAACCTTAGAGCTGTGTGCTGTTGACAAAGTTCACAGGTCTTCCGTTATTCTTCCTACATGCCTATAGGAAGTCCTTTCCTTGTGGGTTTCTGAGTGTAGGTACTATTCCTTACTGGAAAGGAGGCAGCAATGTGGCCAGGTCTGTAATGTAATGTAGCTTGTAATATTCTGATCAGTAGTGCCAAAACTTTATCTCACAGTATTGACATTTCACCAGCCTGTCTAGCAGCAGAAGGGACAGGCCTGTCCCCACTCTTTGCTCCTGTCCATGTGCTGGTCATCCCCACTCCCTTAAGTCTGTTGTGGTGTGGTTGACCCCTTCTTAAAATGATTCCTGTCACTACATCAACAGACACACAGCCTGCCAGCTGAGTTTTCTGTTGATTTAGCTTGCTAAATCACCTCACCAAATGCTTAAGGAATCACCAGACTGAGCCCAAAGGGAAGAGGTTAGGGTGCTGACTGTGATGATTATAGAGGTGAGTGGATTCACTGTGTCTGGAATCAATGAATGCTTAAATTAGCTGAACCAATAAAACCTTCCCTTTGAGAAAGAGGCACTGCTCTTTCAAGACCAAAGCAAGCCAGAATCTCCTTCTTTCTATTAATAAACCACAAATGAACTGGAAAAAAGAGTTTTAGAGGGTGAGTTGTTGCAGAACAAGCACTTTATTGCATCAATTATTGCATTAATTATTTCTTTCTTTCAGCAAAAAGTAATTTTTTTTTTCCTCTTTCCTTACCTTTAATATATGCAAATAGATTAGAGGAAAAGTTGCAGAAAAAAAATGTCATTGTGTTGTTGATTTCTGATGAATTCCAGAAGCATGGATGGTTTGAGGTTCCCAGTGATCCTTGTGATTTCATGCAGTGTTCCTTTGTTGACCATTTCCATGAGTGAAAGGGTAATTTTCTTCACTATGGGTGTGGAGGAGGTGAATGAGAAGCAAGGAAAGGATTCATGAAGAACTTTGCTGTGGGGAGACAAAAAAGTATGTTTTTCAAAGGAGAAAAGGGAAAAATAATCTGTTCACACACAGCAGCATGTGCAAAGAATAAAATTGAGAATAGAAAGCAAAACAGAGATGGAGAGGGGCACAAGGGCTGGGAGACCCATATGAAAGAAGTATTGCAAGGAAAAAAAAAGTGGCAAAAGATGTAGGTGGGAGCATAATTCTGTAGAGCTTTGTGTTGAATGTAGATGTATTTACAAATTCCTACTGTTTGCTGCTTATCTCTTGGTTTGGTAGCTGTGGAGGTGGAATAAATGAACAAGCCACATTTGCTTTCTGGATTTTGTTTCCTGCTTTTCAGTAATTTCTCTGAAGCAGGTTATGGTTGCTGGTGCATTCAAGAGAGCTGCTGCTTGAGGGGAAGCAGCTGGCTGCCCCTGGGTTGCCATAGCTCCCAGATGCAGTGCCTCACCACTTTTCCTGGCTGAAAAGCTGGGATGGAATGATGACAGTACCTGGAATGATGACTTCAGTACCTGGGAGTGATGCTGCTGAGCAAAGGGAGTGGCACTAGGGGCAAGAAGGGAATTTTCAGTTTTTCACTAAAATTTTCACATACTGCAAAATGGGGATTCTGGTTTTTGTTGGGATTTTTCTGTGTATTTTTTTTTCTTTTTTTTTTTTTTCTTTTTTCTTTTCTTCATATGGCACAGAAATAAAACCTTTTAAAAAATCTGTTCTCACGAGAAGAAAAAATGGAGAAGATGCAGGCATTCAGGGTCCTAGTGCTTTTTACATTTGCTTCACATGCAGAAGACCAAAGTTCATGGCCATTGTTCAAAATAGAAAACAAATTAATTTTTATAAAACTAAAAAGAAAGAGGGGGGGAGCCCCTTGTTGAAAACTTTGGTGAATTGGAGTATCTATGAGTATAGTGGCACTGATGAATTTAGAGAACTTGATTAAATCTTCCTTGTATTCTGAAGTGGGATTTTATAAATTATAGTAAAAGCACCACTTCTGTATCTATGTCAGTGTAAGTATACCCAGCTAGACAGGAAAGATGGGTAAGGTAAAAAGAATTAGTTAGCACTGAGGTTAAGTTTCAAAGAAAAAATGCTGGTAACTTTACTTTGTAGTAGCTGAAGATGAGATACACTATTCTCAAATGTGATTAAGAATGTTTTAAATTTTATTTTGTAGCCAGATTAGTGGAGAAAAGATGAATGAGATCACAGTGTTTGTTTCTCTTTCTTAAACATGGAATCCATTGACCGAATTGAACCAAATTCCTCAGAAGAGGACTGGAAGACTTAGATGAAGTCCAAGTAAAATACTAGGAGTACCCTGACTTCCAAAAGTGCTGCAGATAAACTTAATCATTATTCCACCCCAGGGACTCCATGGGATGGTGGGCACCAGGAAGGCCTCACCCAAGGGGCTATTTGCAGTTAGAGGCTCACCCTTAGAGGTTGTGGAGAACATCTGTAGGCTCCACTTATCTTGCTGTGAGCATGGAGGGGCTTGTTATGGCATTTCCTTCAGCAGCTGGGCAGATAGTCAAATAAAGGTAGAGGATCAGAGATGAGTCTGTGCAAATACCTCTGCAGTTTCTCTCACCCACAGACAGCCTTTGCTGGGCAGGTTTTACCTTTTTGTCACGAGGCTTGGGATGGGATCAAGTTTCTGTGAAGTTGTTTCTACATGTGTCTCTCCCTGCCATGGACAGAAGTGCTCTTACTTGCCTCTGCAGTGGGAATTGATAATATCAATAAACTGAGCTGAAACCTGACTCCAGCTTCCCCTTTCCCTCTTCCAGCTGTATCTTCATCTGGCGGCTCAGCTCCGAGATGACCATCAACATGCGGCAGCGACTGTCTGACATGAAGCAGAGAGGGAAGCAGCCAGAAAAGTCTCCTCCACACAAGACAGCTGGACTTCTGAGGTGAGCAGAGCAGGCTGAGAATGCCCTGCTCATTTGTGGGGCTAATATAAAAAGTATGGCTTTGTGGGGGTAATATAAAAAGTATGGCTCTGGGATTCAATTCTGAGGTTCCTGCTGTCTTCGCTGATAGCACCTTCCAAAATTCTTTGCTTTTCTGATGTGTTTGCTGTGGTTTTTCTGCTCCCCTTCTTTGAATATAGGAGCCTGTCAGTGATCTTCTAGACATATTTAGTGTTTTTAGTAGGTTTTTTTTTTTAGTGTTTTAGTAGTTTTTATTTAGTGTTGTTTCACTGATTGCCATGTGTATGAAATGTCCCTCATGTCTTAATTTAGTTTAATGATGTGTTCAGAAACTTTTTAATTAGCAGTTTACCTAGCAATACAGAGGTGGCTACAAAGCATCCCATCAGGGAAGCCTTGCTCCTTCATGAATTAAGTTATCTGGGTCCAGGCTGAACACAATTTAAAGGCTGATTTCTGCAGTGTCAGTACTGAAATATACCTGTGACCTGTATGAGTCGTAATTCTGCTGGTCGTAAGTCTGAAAGTGTCCTTATGGTTGTGCTGTTTCTATGTTAAATGCCTTCCAGAGGCTTTGAAAAAGGTCACCTAAAAATAATTATAATATAAATAATAAATATAAAAGCAATTTCCATGTGAAAATTTCTTGGCAGCTAAACCACATTATTATTTTTTCCTCAGTAAACAACAAATCTAAAAACAAACTACCACGGCCCACAAACTGAGTAGATCTAAATTTATCTGATGACCTTTCTCTAAAAAGCTGTTCTTAAACATAGACCCTTTTTTTATACAGAAGAAGAGCAACAAGAGATTATGGATTATTAGTGTAATGTATTTGGTTTCTCTGTAGTTAGTAAGTAGCTGAGACTAATTTGACTATAAGGAATGCAGGAGAGAGTCATGACTGAGGAGATATGGGATGAAAATGAAATGAAATGAAATGAAATGAAATGAAAAAAAATGGGGAAAAAAGGATAAATAGAACTTCTTGAGGTGATGTCCTATTTTCTTCTTCCAAACGACTGCAGATTGAGTTTTGGATATAAAAGTGCCAAAGCATTAGAGGACTTATCATACTGGTTGTAGAGTATCATGGGACCTTCCCACTCCCTTTGGGAGCAAGTAATGCTGAAACAAGTCTGTCTACATAGTTCCATATGGGAAAGTCTTCATCTGCTTATCCTTGCAGCAAGCCTTTTGGTAACGATGCTGGGACAACACAGGAAGCCTTTTCTCTCTAGCCAGAATTCTGGAGCTGTCAAGCAATGTGCTTTTTATAGCAGACTCTCCATGATTCCAGCAGCTGCAGCCTTACCCTCCCAAGGCTCAGCCCCTGACAGATAATCCCAGTCCTTTTCTGCAGGAGGTGATGTTTGTTTCCGTCAGACGCTCGCTGAAGGGCGGTGTTAATGCCACGCCAAGCCCAGTTTTTATGAAGCTGGTTTGGTAACCTCCTTGCAAGCCTGGAATCTACTTGCTTGGTCAGCTCTGAAAGCTTGTTTTCAGTTTTGGTTGACCACTGTGGTCACTGGAGATCAGCAAAGACGTAGCTCCAGAGCATTTTGGATTGGGACTGACTATGGAGGAAGAGCCTGTTGGACCAACACTGCAAAGGTGGGAGAAGAAAAACTAACAAACTTGAGTGAGATTGGTTTTCTAGATGCTCTGTACCTGTTCTGGTTGTGTTTCCAGAGTCTGTCTCTGTAGGTTGCAGTGGAAACTGGGGTTGTATCTGTTGGTGTGAAACTGCTGTCTTCAAAGGGCTCACAGTAGCACAAGAGAGGTCCATGGTGGTGGTACATAATTTGTTCCACAATATTTTCTCTAGAATGGTGTTGCTAGAGTGTTGTGGGGGTAGTAATGCATTCTCCTAGTTTCAGAGGATGAATCTATGACAATATAATTAATCAAACTAATACTGGGGAAACAAAGCTGAACTGAGGAGACAGTGGGGAGATGAAGCTTTCCAGTTGAGGACAGTGCTGTCCCTTTGCAGCAGTGACTGGCAGGGCAAGGATTGGTCCAGGGAATAACACCTGGAGCATTAAAATGCTTTTTTTTTGTCAAGCCAGTGGTCCATGAAGTGCAGTATTTTTCATGTGACAATGGCAATGGTAATAGTTATTGAGATACTGTAAGCTATATGGACCTTCTGTGGTCCATTCACCTCATGCTCAGTCATATCAGGGATGTCAGGAGCTACATCTCTGCCTGTTCGTATTAGTGTTTGGTTGTAGACCCATTGTCCACTGAATTTGTATAAATCCTTTTAAAACTTTGTAATATTGTCTGTCTCTGCAGCCTCCCAGGTGACAAGTTTTAGGAGTTCACTGCTCTCTGTGGAAAGGAGGTTTTTGTCTCTTTTAAACCACACTCTTTCTAGTTTTGTTAAAGGCTCCCTGCTTCTGAATATTGTTAGCTTTGAACTGTACTCATGCATCTAGCTATCTGTAGTCCCCATGGTTTTGTAAACCTCCATCATAAACTTTCCCCATCCAGCCTTTGCTCCAAACTGAAGAGTCCCAGCCTTTTCAGTCCCTCCAAAAACTTCAGAGACTGAAGTTTCTCCTCTGAAGGATTTTTCTTACTCGTCTTTATGTGGGACATTGAATTATTTTGGAACTGATCTGACCTGTATGACTCAGTTCTCCATAATGCTCCTGAGAGTCTTCCAATTCTGCTTCTAGTTGATAATTGTAGATGTGTGCTTTCCTCTCATCTGCTGAACATGAGGAACTTTTTTCAGGATAAAAGAACTTGTACTCAGCTGATATTGCTGGTACCTTTTAGTTTTGAGGCGTTTGTATATTCAGAGAAGGAACCATGCAAAGGCCTTTAATAAATACAGTTTTAATTTTGACCCAAGTATGCATTTATTGTTTGCAAATGCTTGTCTCCACATTTTTGAAAGGGAAGCTTTAAATTGATTTTACTGTGGAATGTTTGTGGGGATTATAGTCATGTTTTAGCTGAGCATTTTTTTTTTTAAAAAACATTTCTTCTGTGTTTTTCCTTGAAGTTCTAGTATAAGTAGCAGGAAATAGAAATGTTATCCAAAGTAAATTGTCTAGAACTAATACATGTATGCTGAAGAAGTACTGTGTGCCCTCAGATATATTTGGAAAGAAGAACTTCTTATCAAAATTTCAGTGTGGCTTTGGTCCAGTTCAGGAAATGTGTGTGGTTTCCAGGGCTCAGAATGGGGCAGGCTTTTAATGCCAGATCAGAAGTGGTGCCTGGGTCTGTGCTGAATTACTGCAATTATAACACCAGGGAAACTCTGCAGTCAGCAGCAATATGATCTTTCTGTGGGGAAAAGCCATGTAACTTTCTTTTTAAAATCCCCAGGCATTTGTGGAAGAAAGGGGGGGAGGCAATCTGCTAGTAACCCTGCCACATAGGTTATTACATTTTTATAAATAGGCCCCGAAAGCTGAGGATTTAAGTAGATCAGAGTGGGAATTCTGACAAAATATCTCTTTAAATGGATAGTTGCCTTGTCTCTTTTATTTTGTTTTAAGAAAGAAGAGCTGAATTCAGGATGTGCAAAAGAATAGAGAGTACTTAATATCAGGTGTCTTAATACTAGGACTACATAAAGACATGTGGCATTTTTAAGTCTATATGTGTCCTGAGGACTTTCTAACTGAAGGCCCTTCCTTGCTGTTGACCCCATATTCACAGATCCTCCAAAAAGTGGGAGCTGAAGTGCAGCTAACTCAGCCCATCTGTACAGAACAAGAAGACCCTGGCATGGTACTAGAATGGCATAGTTCCTCAGCAAGGGAAGAAGACAGGAGAGGACAATTATAATCTGTTCTCAATCACATGTATCTTGTCAACTGGACACGTCTGTGCATGCTATTCTGGAATAGCTACTCTGAAACATTCATTCTGGCATAATGATGCTTTGTTGGGGCTTGGCTGAACCTGCTCTCAGATGGAATTCAGCAAAACCTGGCAGTCTTGTTCCTTTCAGAATGTGTAGTGCTTATTTGGAAACAGTTCCTCTGCTTGAAACCTCACCCCCTATTACTCTGATTTGAACATGGCTTGAACAGGGCTAAAGAAGGGTCCTGAGGAGATGTGTGCCACAGAGGGGCTTAGAAGAAAATTCAAAGTAGGTAGGGAAAGAAAGGAGGAAGTAGTAAGGCCCAAAGTGAGGGATTGACATGGGCAAGCACAACAGCTAAAACATTCAAGACCTTGTGAAACTCGGTTTTGTTGTTGGGAATATCTCAGTTTCAAGTCAATGGGCTTTAGATGCTTTTGAAACTCCCAGTTAGTGATACTCCCTTCAAGTTATGGGACTGAGTTTCAAAAGCATATTTCAGTTGTAAAAAGGAGTATGTGGAAGAGGGACATGAATTTTTGCTGGGATAATGAAAGGTAACCTTACATTTGTGTTAGACACATGACTTCATAATTTGGTTGGCATTTCCTGTGAGGTAAGGAAAAATGCACATCTGATTTCCAAACTATGTTTTATATTCTCTTAATCATCTCCTTTGAAGATACTGGAACATTCTTTTTTGCCCCTTACTAATTCTGTCAGTCACTAGCTGGCAGACAGGGGTGAGCTCTTCTATTTGTAATGTAAATCACATTAATAACAATCCTACCTTCTCCATTTACACCAATGACAGTACCTGCAGGTGACTGTCAAGCACATAGCCTTGCCTTGCTGTATTGCCTCATCATAGTGAGGTATTCAACAGCTTAGACATTAAAATGTCTAATAATGCAATGCTTCTTTCTCAATAAACTCCTCAAACAACTGTGAGGAAGGATGATATCAAAATTGCTGATACAAAATGAGTAGTCCACCATTTCATCCTTATAGGACCAAACAGGGCATAACCTCAAATGTGCTGTGGTGCTAAGCACCTGTGTGTGATCACAAGAACCTGAGGGTGAAAAGATGGACAGTAAAAAAAGAGGAAGAGACTGACAAATTCAAATGCCAAAAGTAGATGAGGACAGCCAATATGAAGCTGTTTCACTGGAAGACTCTGCAGACTAATGTTGGTTTCATTATTGGTTTTGCCAGACTACCTCATAGCTCATCTAAAAGGATTCACTAGTTGTTGTTCAACCATTCCTAATAAAATGGAAGTTAACATTCTGCCACTAGGTGGGAAAGGATTAAAATACCTTAACTATTTCTTACCATGTAAGATATACTGCCTGTTATCTGTCTGCTGCAGGGGAAGTTGGTCCCTGGCCAGGCTGCATTTGGTAGATGGGCTATTTTCATTTCATGATTAATGCTTGGCACTCAACACCCACCAGTGATATCCTATAAATGTGACTAATGATGAGTTTGGCACTCTAGCTCAAGGCCATAAGTTGGGCAATACTCACATTTATTTGTTAGGGATGCTTTATTTTTTTCAATTATTCTCCAGAGTGGGTTAGTTCATTTGGTTCTGTTAACTGAAGGGCTGAGGGGATGAGGAAAAGGAGAAGAAAAAGGGAGGGTAGAGTTTGGTGTTGGTAAGTGTCCTTGGTTGTTATTGGGGGAATTTTTTGCTGGGAGTGCCTCTGAGGTCTGTGGGAGAACACGTCTGATCTACTTTGATTAAAGATCTGCCCCAAATATGTTTTACATTATTCCTTATGTCTTAGGGCTAAAAAAGGCAGCACAGTCCTATTATAGAAAATGAGCTGTGGCTGCAGGTTCTGCATGGTGCAGTCTTTGATGTGAACCTGTCTCTCAATGTGGTAATTTGCCATAGACCCAAGTGCTGTCAAACAGGGAGTATCTCTGTAACATCTTTGGTATTCAAAACGGTTCCAGAGAGGAAATGCTTAAGGGTGGGAAAAATATTTGCCTTTCAAATATACTCTGCCATCTTGACCTTACAGAATCATAGAATCATCGTGGTTGGAAAGGACCTTCAAGATCAATGAGTTGGCAGGGTCTGAAAGGGAAGGCCAAGTTTCATTCCACTTCCTCAGGCTCATTCACTTGTGTTCTGAATTCTGTCACCCTTTTGCACAAATGCTGCAGCAGGCTCTCCACACCTTTGTGCAGAGTTTAACTTACCCTGTTTTTCAGAGGTGGGTTTTGGTAGAGGTGTTGGCTGTTTGGGAGAGTTGAGGCAGCCTGAGTGAATGGAGCAAAGGTGGAGAACTGCCTGGTGTAAAGATTGACACGGTGGGCAGTTCTTGAGACAGACTGTAATGCTCTCCAATTCCTGTTGCCCAGGCATGAGTCCATCTCTGCCCTGTCTTCTGTGCCTGCACTCTCGTCAGACAGTGACAAGGATGGTGAAGATGAAGGCAATGATGAAGATGAGTTACGTGGCCTGCAGTCTTTCCAAATTCAGTCCAGCTGCAACACTGAGAGAGATTCAGGTATAAATGGGAAAAGGGCATGAACAGAGATGGAGAAAAATGGCATGAATATGAAGTGGGGAGAAGATGAGAGACACTGGCTTAGAGAAACAAGAAATTGGCATAAAGACAAATACAGATGGATCAATACCAATGGATACTGTGGAGTTGTCCATTCCTGCATCAGCAGAGGGGTACATTTCAGAGTTATCTGATTAGAAATTCAGTTGTTAAATTACCAAGTTTCTTGCTAGTTCCAAGTGGTGAAAATAATTTTGAATTAGTGTCCTGGTCTACAAGCTATTAGAAGTCCACAGAAGTGAAAAGATATCTCATGGAGCATTCTAGAGATGTCTGATAAACTTAGAGTAGATATTGTCATTACTGATTTAAGATATTTTGACCTCAGATGCTACAGTGTATCGGAGCAGGGTTTTTTCCCAAACCTTTGGTGGGCCACTGCACTGTGGCAAGTGCTGTACCATGGGTCTGCTGAGTCACTGAAAATCTTACATAAAACACTATGTCTCCATTAAAATCTTGTCACAATGATTTGGTAGTCTGTTGGAAAACATGTTGGCAGTGGTCTGTTGTTTCAAAAGGTGTAGGAGTCCTGCCTTTGAGGAAGGATAAGGTAAAAGGTCTTAAAAATGCTGGACTGCTGGCCAAGGATGTCAACTATGTGTTTATCTTCTTCCCTTTGCAGATCCAGACCTTACCCTCTCAAGAAGCCTTTCCCACTGGGAAATGAGGAGGGTGAGTTGCTAAACCTCCAAATTTTATTTGTTGTCATAGGCAAACTGGAAAAGAAGTTCCCTCAGAGATAAAAGCCTAATTCACACTGGTGGGAAAGGTGCAGCTGTGGTGAGAAACTATTGAGAAGCCTCTCTGTGAAAAATTACTTCAGAGTGGCAAAATACCCCCTAGTTTAAGAGACAATTTCCCTTGAGATTTCTGTGTCAGTATCCATCAGAGGTTATGCTTTTGCCTTTTCATTTCTGGTGCTGACCACATACATGGATCCAAGTGAGGCACTTAAAGCTCAGTTATTCAAGCAGTGACAAAAGTGTCATCTTTAATCGATGCCTTATGATAAAAAGATTAATTTAAAGCTGCCTCACAGACAGCTTTAAGACTGGATGGACAGAATTGTATTTTTCTCTGGGTCCTGTGCTTTCTTTCCTGTTCTTCCTTCAGCAGAACTCATCCCCTAAGACTCTCTCTTTCCATTTTCTTCAGGCCAAAGAGATAGCAGCAATCCAGCGCTCAGAGGCACCGATGACCAAACTGCCCCGGCAGCGCGGGCGCTGGTCCCAGCCTCCCAGCAACATTGAGATGACAGTGAAATCCATGCTTGACCTGCGCCAGTTGGAATCTTTCTCTGTCTCCCGTTCTCCAAGTCGAGATTCCCTGTCCCAAAACAGCAACGGGGATGACAGGGAAGAACAGGCAGATCTTCCTGTGCACAAAGTAAGGGCAGTACGAGGAGGTGGATCTACTCCGAGGGAATCTCTCCTGCCTCTGTTTATCATTCTTATATCTTTATATCTTGTATCTCTAAATGCCTTCTCAGAAACTTGTTTAGATAACTCTTCTGTAGGTAGTGCTTCTGCAGCATGTGAACCTGAATCTTATAGCAGACCCTGCAGAGGATCAAGGTTTCCTTCCAATGACAGGGAAGAACTCGTGTTTTCTTTCATCCCTTTGATTATTCATGGCAAAAACACACTGAGAAGCTGAGTTTGGAATTATGGATGTGTACTTGACTACCTGTTAGTTCACACTGCTAGGCTGCAATTTTTGGCTCCAGTAGCCACTGGAGTGTGGCTCATATGAAGCCGTTAGGAGCTGTGCTAGATTATTATGGTCTCTTTTATCTTTATATTGATAGGTCACAACAAGTAATGCATTCTCCTACCTCAGAAAGCTAATGCCAGTTCTCCAGTTGCAGTCTGTCCTGGTGCCTAACATCATTAGAGTTTTTCCTTCCTTTATAACTGTGTGACTCAGAAGAGGATTTGGCTCACTGCATGAAGTAAATCAGTGTTTTTCAGCTGTGGTGTGAAACTCTGAACTCTGTTTGATTAGTCTATAAAAGGCAATGGCAGAACCTGATGCCACGTGGCTTCCACTCCTGATGGGTGGTCAGAGAGGGATGGAGAGTCCAGTACTTTACCAGAGAAATTTAGGGAACTGCAAACAGGAAACAAAATCAGAAACTACAGCAATAGTCTGTCCTGTTTAGTAACTAAGGAAACAGGAAAGTCATAGGAATGTTGTGTTTTCTCATCTCAGATTTCTGATCATTTCTGTGCTGTCATGCATACTTTCTAGCTCTGACTTAAGGAAAACCACTGGTAACATCTAGTTTTCTCTCTTTTTAAACCAGGTTAGCAGCTCAGTACCTCCTCAAGATAACCAGTCTTGTGTGAGACCTCAAGTGATTCGGCTTGTGTCCTGTGAAGAGGAGATTTTCTCTCAGGAACTGGAACCTTCTGAGAGTGAGGAGTGTGTAATCTACCCTGAGCAAGATGAAATCCATCCGGCAGACCCTAGCAGGTTAAAAATAAGCTCTCTGCTGTGCATAGCTTAGACATTTCTGGTTTAGTTTGCTTGCAGCTTGTGTGGTAACTTGGGTGAGCTGACTTACAGTCTGCCTGATGCCAAGCATGTTTAATGGAGAGTTTTATGCCAGCTTGATGCCAAAGGAATTTGAAACGAAGACAGCACCATTAAAATAATCCTTCCTCTGAGGAAAATTCACATTAGCAGCCTCCTCCAAATTTTTTTTGTTGAATAAATAACTTGGGAGTAACCTTTTTGTTTTTCCCTTATCTGGGTTGAAATAAGTGAGGGAAAACCTGGAAGCTGGAAAACCACCCAAAAGTGACATGTGAAATATCTGCCCAGAAGATATGATGGGACACTATTACTTATGACAATTTCAAATCTAATTGGACAAAAACTTAGCAAATGTAGACTAGGATGACCCTTACATGGGAACTAGAACGGCTTGCATGCAATAGATGAAATTGAAAAGGGCACTGGAGGCAGTGGAGATCTTTTATCTTCCTCTGCTGTTTATTCTGTTTTTTACCTCACTTAATTTTCTTTCTGTTCTCCATTTCTGTCCTTCCCTGAATGTTATTCTTCCCTTCTCCTCTTAACCTGATGCTAATAGCTTTTTTATTTGCTCTGTGTCCTCCTACTCTGTTACTAAGAGTGGACTGATGGCTTTAGAGTGTCTTTTATGCAAGAGGACATGCCAAGATTTTGTGGTTAGAGCTGCTAGGATTCTCCTGGTTTCTCTTTTTTTGCTTTTTTATTTTTTATTTTTTAATTAGAAAACTTGGACAGAGTAGACCCATGTGCTGCTCTATTAAGTATGAAAGGGGAGGGTTCTGGTGATTTTGGATATAGATTGTACACATCTCAAAGTATGTAGAGTTTGCAAGCTGCCAGGGGTGACTGAGTGACATATGCATCCATTGTGTGACTTCTACATCCTACCTTGCTTTGAAGCACATATGAAACCAGAGTATTTCCTAAAGTGGAAAACTGAAATCCTCAGGTAACAGGCAAAAAAATAGTGCTGGTGTCTTTTGACAAGATAGGACTCATGAAATCAAAACAGAAATCAGGACCCCTGTCCTCCAATATTGTATTTTTATACGATGTTCTTCAGTGAATTATTCTTGCTCAGACCCAGAATCTGCTCTTGTTTTTCAACACTGAAGTTGTCCAAAGAATTGGGTCTTTACCATAATCTATGGCAAACAAGTTTCTGTGTTTCAGGTATAGGCTTTTTTCATTATGTAGACCTCTACATTTGTTCCTCACCTATGCTGAATATGAAGCCAGTGCTGTGCTGGTGCCTGGTAATCATGAGAAACAGGCAACACCCATAAAATCAGACAGTCCCCTTGAGACTTCACTGTCCAAGCTTAATGAAATGCAAAAATGTGTATATATATATATATATATATAATGGTAAGAAAAATCAACTTGTTCCATTTAAAGCCTTACTTCTGTAATCACAGGTGTTATTAACACAGGTAAGGCCTTATGAAAGTTAGAAAGTGGTTCTTTACATGTAAACCAATTATCTCCTCTAGTGCTCTGTCTTTCCTGTCTTTCTTGTAGTGAGTTCCAGGTAAAGGCATTGCCCCATGGGAAGCTGAGTAGAGGTTATCACAGTAATGGATGCCCAGACAAACACAGCCCTGACAGTGCCTGCTCTGTAGATTACAGCAGCAGTCGTCTGTCCAGCCCCGACCATCCCAATGAAGGTAAAATGTGAAGGCATTATAAATTTATTTATGTTGTGAGGTGGAGCACTGCAGAAACTTACTGGGGTGATTCTGTGCTATGCTTATCAATTGTCCTAACCTCTAATACTTGATTTTTTTTTATATATATTGATGCTTGATATTTATTATTGATCTTGATATTTCATGAGCTGAACTGAGGTCACACTCCTGTTAGTCTTCCTAGTATTGCTGTGAAGACTCAGGTGTGTCTGAACAGGCCCTTCAGTGAAGCCACCCTAGAAAAGGGAATTGGTTAAAGTGCACTTTCCCTGTGTGCCTTTGGCTTTCTTCTGCTTTGTTAGGTAAGGAATCAGGTTTAGTATTGGTAAACCCATAGGCTATGCTGTTTGTGATTTATGGTAGATTAGAGAAATACAGTTAATGTTGACCAACTTTTGCTTTATCCTTCTAGCTTCAATTTAGTGTTTTTTTTCTGAATATTTTTTTGATCTGGCTAATGTTACTGTGATTATACAGCATTGTTTTGGGGTTTTTTTTGTCTTTTCCCAGATTCTGAAAGCACTGAGCCCCTCAGTGTGGATGGCACCTCAGACCTGGAGGGAGAAGAAGGAGAGGAGGACATGGGCACTAGCTTGCCAGAGGGAGAAGTCCCCCAGGCACCCGATCAGGAGAAGTTTCTCAAACAGCATTTTGGGACTCTGGGCAGCACTGATGGAAAAGGTACTGCTCTCTGCTTGGTTTTTTGGGGAGGAGAGGGACTTTTGTGAGGTCACTCCAGATTTAACACTTGTATAAATCAAATCAGGCTACAAGTTCTGCTAGGCTTTCATGGCTGTGTGTGTACCAGGGAGCAAAAATAGGTAATCAGTGAAGAGAGGGCCCTTAAAGATGACTGATATCTGTTTACTTCGTTAGTCTGGGTGTAAGTGGGTTTGGGAATGGGGTCTGTGGATGAGAGTGGGGGTCTGTATCAGTTTGGGTTAAGTATAGCCCCTGAAATCCTGAAGAGCCGTTCTCGAACAAATTTTTCCTGTTGTATATGGAGGTACTAACTTTGTGTTCACCACCTCCCCTCTCTCCCCATAGCTGACATGTAGTGGCCTCTAGTGGTGTATTAAGGCATATCAAATGTCACAAAAGAAAAGGCTGAAGTGCTGGGTGGAGGGAGGGAATCAGAAGAGACATCAGTAGCAAAGGAGCTGGTTAGTCTTTATTGACCAGCTCCAGAACAAAGCGTATCTTTTTAGAATTGATAATGGTTGTAGGCATCAATATCTATGTGAGTTGTTTGGTTTTGTTGTGTGTTTTTGGTTTTTTTTTCCTTCTCCTTTGGTTGGTTTGTTTTCTGCTTGATGCCAGTGCCTCCCAGTACTACAGGCAGGACAGGACACAAAGGAAAGCAAAAAAGGAGGAGGCATATCCTTAGGGAGAAGTAGCAGTTTAAGGCAGAGTGATCTAAGTAGAATAGAGAAGGCAAAGCCAATTAAATTCTGCAATTCCCTGTGCTGTTAGTTCAAAAAATCCTCTTAGATATGGGGACGCATTTGCTAGTTTGTGTGATAAGAGAATGCATGTTTCAGAATATTTGTTCTGTAACTAAACTGATCCTTTTTTTCTCTCCCCTTTAACCAAAAATTTTAGGTGGCTCATGTAGGAATCTGGAAAGAACTGAAACCCACAGCATTTCTTCTCGCTTTCTTTCCCAGTGCCCGGCTCTCAGGTATGGCTTTGTTTGTTTTGAGTATTTCTGTTTGTTCTTACTAGTGTGAGTAGGTCTCATGCTAGGTCCTGGCTCAAAGGAGTTGTGCAAACTTCTGGCCTTGGTGTGCCTAGGCACAGTGAAGTGTTAGCATAGCACCTAGCAGGCTCTTTGCAGACCCTTGTGATTTTAACAGTCCATCCTGTATTGCTTTAGCTGTTCTATTTCTCTCTAAAGTAACACTACTGTTTTGTTCTTTTTCCTCTTTCAACAATGGGCTTGTTTCATGATTAACGCCTTGGTTGATAAAGCCAGAGGAATTGCTAATTATCTAATTCACACTTTGCTGTTTAGGCTCTGCTTATTCTTTTGCATTTCATTCAGCTTGGACAATGAAAGTAGGCTTGTCAACTTTTCCTTTGTTTTACAGTCCTTTCTTATTCAGCTTTGTTTCTCCCATTTCTTTGTTTCTTCCCCTGGCTTCACAGGGTGTTCTGGTGTCTCATATAAAGCACCATAGGGATATTATTCTTCAAAAATCCCTTCGATCCTAAAGCACCCTGAAGGACTCTCCAGGCTGTTTCTCTTGTTTTATGTATATATAAAAAATAATCCCAACAAAACAAAGAAAGAAGCAAAAACCCAAACAAAAAAAATCGGGTAAATTTTTAAAATTACATTCACAGATGTTTAAAACAAACAAAAACTCCTCTATTCCCCTAATATGACAACCTGAAATCTCAGCCCAAATTAATTTCATTGTATAGGACTGAGCAGATTTGGGTACATGTTCTATGGTTCACTGGCTGTGCCTGGATTCACCGTGTTAGGGAAAAAATTTTGTCATTGGTATTCAGTCGCTGTTGCTGCTGTCAAGAGTGCCTCAGTCTGTCTCACGTGGGGACTGTATGTTTGGGAAGAAAGTCAGTGGTTAGCTGTGTGTAAGCTTCTGGAGAGTTGCAGTGGTGAGTGAAGGAAGCCAGTGGTGCTCTAGAGATGTAACATATGAGAAGTAGTTTTAGTTTATGGAAAACTTAGAGCTTTTCATCTATTTGGCTGTATAACAGGTCAGGTGGAAAGCTGCTTTTCTTCCAGAGTAAGTCTAGTGGTCTGAAGTAGAGAGGAAGAAGAAATCAAGCTTCCCTCTTGAAGATCCTGACCAGCTTTCCTAGTAATTATGCTTTCATAATATTAGGAAAGTGTAATTATTTTCTCTTAGGGTATCTTAGAATTGAAAAGATTTTATGACCTGAGAGAAAAGACCTGACCTGAGAAGATCCTGAGAAGGATCCCAGACCTAACAATTGCAGGGTGTTATCAGCCAGTATGTTGAAGAGGATGGATCTGGTGTTCTGATGGCCAAAGATGTCAGGGCTGCAACACCAAAGTCCTACACGAATCCCACAGTCTTCCCTCTTCCCGGAATTTTTCCGTCTCTTTGGTCCTTCCCTCTTACAGTGTTTCCCCTGGAAACAATGACCCAATGTTATTTGTGATCACATGGCCTAAGGTCAAATGCCTGAAGATCAGTTTTTCCAGAGATGAGTATGAGTGGTAACAGCCTAGGGAATTTTTGACATTAAAAAAAAAAAAAAAAATCCACATAGGGAAATGTTCATTATCATAAAGAAACTGGCTTAATGAGTGTGCCTGTTTGTCCAGGGCAACATACTGGTGTTAACTGGGTTTTCTTTATCATCCCGTTCTTTAGACGACTGTCACTCTCTTCATCGAATCTGGTACTGGATTCAAAGCCCCTTGAGCCACCAACCCAGACCAGTCAATTTACAGCAGACCTGCTGAAAAATGACAGCAGCCATCCTGATGATGCACTGGAGACCAGTCAGCTCCTGGAGAGTGTAAATTCAAATCGGGCTGTTTGTGTCCAGAAAAAACGCAGATCAGCTTTGGAGGCAAGCAGAGTTGGTATGGCTCCAGGACGGGTGCTTGCATCCTTTCCAGAAGGCCCTGTGAATGCTGGGATGAGAAAGGCACAGTCAGTTCATGACCTCGTTCATGAGGGTAAGGACACAGGTTGGAATGATGGTATAAACCCGAGAATGAAATGGGGAGATTTGAGCCTGTGTTGACATTTAAATTATGCTTATATCTTTCTGCATTCTGAGCTAGAGGCTTTGCATGTCTTCTAACTCTTAGCCTGTCAAGGGAAGATATTTTTAATCTATAATGCAGATGCTGATCTCATAATTATCAGTCTCTGATACTTGTTTGGCAGCTGTGGGAGGAGAAATGCCAGGGGTAAAATGAACTTGGCTGCTCTAGGCCAGACTAAAGCTTCCCAGTGTGGGGAAGAGAGAAAGAGGAGTTAGTAAGATTACTGGATCCATGCACTTTGTATGAAAGAACTCCCATTTCTGAATCAGCTTAGGAACTATTAATAACCCCTCAGTTAGTTTTAAAAAACTAAACCTTATCACTGCAACATCATATATGTTTTTTGCCTACTTCCTCCGGCCTGTAGGTTAGTGGTCACAGTGGTCTGAGGTCTGCTGGCCATACACTTTAAGAACAAGTCTCTCTCATCAGGTCAGCAGCAATGTCTGATCTGGATAAGGGATGGGTGAAAGAGAAAGCTGTTGAGGTGATGTTAACCTGAGGTAGTAGGTCTGTGCAGCTCTCTCAGGGGCTGAGCTGAGGTACATGGGCTGGAGCAGCCCTGTTACTTTCCGATTTTGGAATTCATTGCAGGCTCTTGTCTATTTTTGGCATGTTTGTCTGTTTAATTTTCACAGATAAGGGTCCTGGAGTGATATCCTCTGCCAAGCAGCGTCCTCATACTCTTTTGGTGGTTGAGAAGGATCCCAGACCTAACAATTGCAGGGTGTTATCAGCCAGTATGTTGAAGATGGATGGATCTGGTGCTCTGCTGGCCAAAGATGTCAGGGCTGCAAAACCAAAGTCCTACATGAATCCCACAACCAGCTTCCGAGCTAAGATGTCAAGGAGTGTATCTGTAGGGGAAAATCTGTACCTTGGTTACTCCACTGAAATGTTGACTGATGGGAGAACTAGTCCTCCAGTGGCAGAGAAGACACAGTTTAGTTCCACAACAGATGCTGAGAAGATTAAGCTACCAGTGAAAGAAAATGCTCCAGTGAAGCCAGCACTCCAGCCAGTTGTAAACTGCTCATCTCCCAAGTCCTTCCACAGCAAGTTGGCATCATCCAACCGAGCACATCTGATTCTTGACATTCCCAAGCCATTGCCTGATAGACCCACACTGGCCTCCTTCTCACCCACTACCAAATCAAAAACCCTGCTTGAGCCACAGTCTCCACAGTCTCCTGCTGGGCCCTGTAAAAAGAAACCCTCTTTTCCTGAGGTCCGAGCCTCCAAAAAGGAGACTCAAAATGCTGTCTCTTTGTTTCCTGGTAGAGAGATCCCAGCAGGACTTGGTAAGGAGAGCCCAGTGGAGAGTCCAGTCTCAAGGACAGTTTGCCAGGATGAGCCAGGGGTCACTAACCCAAAACTGAGGGATTTGTCAGAGGGCTGGCACCTAAGGTCACCTGAAGGCATGCTGAGGTGCAGGGAGAAGATCACCGGCATCGCTTGTGTGCTAGAGAATCAACCTGGACTTTGCCCTCTAGACCCCATCAGGCCGAGGTCTCCTACATCTCTAACTGCCTCAGCACAGGTCTCAGGTGTGCATGGATACCCATCTCTTATCTTCCCCCTTCTGTCTTCTGTCTTTGTGAACCGCCTCACGATCCCATCACATTTCTTTACGTCCAGCTTCTGGCCTGTCTCGTCCTGTCTGCACCTGTCTCGTTCCATAAGCCATCCTCTCAATGGTGAGACACTTCTTCAACCTAACATCTTCTCAGTCTTTAATTTCCCTTTCCTCTGGGTCTAGTGTCTGAGGGTCCTTTTTAGCTAAATGTTTTGTAGACCTCAGCACTCTCATGTTTTTAGTCGTGCGATTATGTGCAGGGGTTAAAATCTTTTTTTAGTCAATGCTTAGAGCTGATGTGCTGGGAATACTCCTGTGAATGTGTGTATACATCCCCCACCTCCATCTCCAAACTTGTCTGATGAAGGCACAGGCCAATACATGCTGGCTGAACCTAGCAAACACAGGTAACAGTGACAGTGAGGTTCTGCCAGGCAGCTCAGGCTTTGCTTTGTTAATGTGCAAGATTCCAGAAGGGTTTGCATACAGTTTTCTCACATGAGACAGGGCTTGAACAACACAAGTTCCTTGCTGTAGCCACATGTAGGAACAAAAATTCCCTTTGGTGCCATCCCTCTGCTTTGAGGACATGTCTGCAAACTGGTATGCAGCACATATGCTGGCCCAGCCTTTGCATTTAAGCATGAAGAACAAGAATTAATCTGTTAATTATCTCTAGTCTGGAGGAAAAGCTACAAGGTGGGAAGCTTTTTAACCTGCTGAAAACAGCTTTTTGAATGTGTTATGGGCCCTGGTTTTAGGTCCTTCAGTCAAATGAAAACTAGCAGGTAATTTCAAACTGAAGCAAAAATCCTGCCCTCCGAGTCAGGAAAACTGCCAGTGGCAAAGAAGAAAGTTTAGTGGGACTAAAACCTCCAGGGGTTTTTCTTTTGTGTCACAAGCTGAAATACCCAGCAGAGTCATGAGTTGAAGCTGCACTGATACCTTGTGCTTCCAAGGGACTGTACAGTGCATACTTTTTAATCCCTTTTGCTATGTTGTTCCTATTCATATCTGAGAAGGGACATCTCTGTAGTCTTCTGATTAATTACTTTCTGTGGTGCCAGGCTGCTCCATGTAATGTTGAAGTGCAATATTTCCACACCAAAGCATTGCAGAGGGATAATTTGGTTTTGATGCACTGTTATTTCCAGAAGGATCTAATGCCCTAAGACTGAAGCACTCTTGTGTAAAATGGGAAATGTGGTGTTTTGTCTGAGGGACCTGCTGTTCTTTTACCATAGGGTAGCTGCTGTGTAAGACAGTGTGTAAGTGCATCTATAACTTTTAGGCTCCACCCCTGCAAGGGTGAGGTTTCCTCCAAAAGCAGATGCAGCCTGGAGCTGTGGAATTACATTCTACAGCAGAGAAGTAACAGTCCAGTTGTCTGTACTTTATAAGCTGAGGTTTGTCTTTTAGACTTGAAAATTAATGTACGTAGCATTGGTTTTAGTAGGTTGCTAGGAATCTTTATGTGCAGAATAAGCACAGTGCAGAGAAAGGGCAATTTTTTTTTTCCCCAGCAGTGATTATTATATTTTTAAAGCAGCTCCCAATACATAGAATGCCCTGACAGAATATTTAGCTGCATTGTTTAGTTAGTTAGGATGACTTAGCACAGTGGATTCCCAACTATTTTTTTTTTGCCTCAGCAGACAGCTGTCAGCCTTCAGCTTCTTGCAGACCATGTTTCCCAATTTTTTAGTCATAGATGCCAGAGAAGCTGTTTAGATTGAAGTTGGCTGTTGCTGTGAACAATTTACTGTGCCTTCTATAAACCATAGCATGGCCATTTAGATTAGAACTGTAGGGTTGGCAGTGACCTGTTCTGCTTCTGACCTGCTCTGTGACTCTGGGTTTCCACTAATTTTTCTGTTCTTCCATTTTCCTGCCTGTATAACATCTGCAGATGGAGACATAATTGTTTTTGTTAAAGCATTTTGATATCTACAGTTAAAATGCTGTAGATATGCTTCATACTGTTGCTATGTTTAATATTCTCTGCTGGTTTCTGAAAGAGCTTGGCTCTGCACACCCAAGTGACATAAAATGCCTGTTAGTCAAGTATTTATGTTATGCTTTTGACCTTTTTTCAGACTGGAGACCAGCACTAAAAGCATGATCAAAGGAGAGAGGGGAAAAAAAAAAAGAAACAAAAATGAATTGGGGGAAAAAAAAAAAAAAAAAAAAAAAGAGAGAGAGGCAAGAATCTTGAACTGCACTTAAGTCCATTGTGCTCAGACTCTGCACAGCTGGGTGATCTGGGAATCAAAAATGCAGATGGAAGGATTTGTTTCTATCCCTTTGTTCTTCTAGATGTGTTTGTTTATGTATAAATAGATGTTTTTCTAGCTGTATTTTTTTATACATCATCTAGGTGTATCCATAAATTTAACTAAGGTCCCTTCCAGCTTGTTCAGAGATGATGTTCTTAATATTGCAGAAATAATAGTGATAATGTGACCAAGTTTTACTTTTAGGTAGCTAAAGGAAGTTGAATGGCCTTTGTCCAGACCTTTGCAAATTGAATATAACTGCACTTTGTGTGTGTGTTTTATGTCTCTGTTCGTGGTTTATGTCTAACTCATGAAAGTGTTTATTTTATTAAAACACTGTAGGCCTTCATCTCTCATTCTTTGGTGGGCAGAGGCAGAAAAAGGTGTCTTGCAGTTGCTTGCTTTTATTTTTCATTTTCAGTTATGGTGTATCAGCAGTGCATATCCTGGGTTGCTCAGAAAAGTGATTCTTTTATGACTATTTTGTCAACACTCCTCTGGACCTCAGTCCCTATTAGAGAACACTAATAATTCAGTATAAGGCTGGGCAGAAGTATACATGAGGGAGAGCTTGTAGATTTCTAACCAGGTGGAGGGTAAATTAGAAGCTCCTCAGATCAGTCCTTTTTGCCACTGGAAACCTTCATTCAAACTTGACTTTTAAATGACAATGGAATGGGCAATCTGTGCCTATCCTTGACTGTAACAGAAATATGCAACCTGGGAAAAAACATTGCTGGCTTTGGAGAGGTCAAAGACTGGAAAATAAGAATGTTTGAACCAAGCAGCACCTTTAGGTAGTATGAAAGAAAGCTCCTGTAGAACTTGGCTGTTTAATGATTGCCTCAAACCATCTGTAAAAATTGAATAAGAAGCGTGTGCACGTGGTCTTTCAAGTATATACTAAAAAAATGTTTTCTTACCCAACTGTGAGACTGCAGATATTGGAATGTGTCTGTGCTTTAGTTTGGTTTGTTTTTTTTTTTATTTTTTCTTCCCCTTCAGACTCGTGCATCAGCATAGAGCAGTGTGAGCACGTGGTGTCTGAGCTGCAGGACAGCATGCGCAGAGCCCTTCATCTCTACCGCATGGTGAGTGCCCTCAGGGATGGGCTCTGTGACAGCAGGTTGGCTGTACAGCCCCTGAGCACTACATGTATGTGCTTTCTGGCTCAAGGTGTTCTCTTCACGGGGGTGTTCAGTGTCACAAGCTACCTGGTGGTTCAGTTGACAGCAGTTTAAGCTTTAACTGATAAGTGAGGAAGTCCTGGTTTCCAACTGTTGGATTTTCCAGTGGCTTGCTATGGTTCTCTGATTAACTTTTCAGTTAACTCTCAACTTTTCAGCCTATTTGTAAATGAAAGGTAACAGTATGCCCCTTTTCAAAGAGATATCAGGGAGTTAGTGTGTATTTATACATTGATTCAGAGATATAAAATATTCTAGCAACTTTAAGTTTTATTATTGCCATCTGTTCTGTTTTCAATGCCTGGGAAAGGGATTAGCAAATGTGAGTTACCATGGGAATCCAGCTGTGACAGGAAACATGCAGCACTCTTCTGTTTCTCTCACTGCCAGACCAGAGTTACTTGCAGAGCAGTGTAGCAGCTCTTCATTTCTTTGCTTAGCACTTATCTATCAAGTCTTGTGTCATGAGTGTGAAACTTCCACATGGGGTCCTCTGCAGCTCATGAGCTTTCTGCTCTGTTCCTGTGACCAGCTGCATCTGGCAGACAGGAAGAAAAGGAGACTGTAACCCTGTGCTGCAGCTGGGAAACAGCATCTCCTTAGGCCCAGTATAAGGGGAGCACTACTTGAAAATGTGCTTCCCATTTCTATCCTTCTGGAGAAAAGCCTCTGGATTTTGTGTGACTATCAGTACTGCATGCATGCCCTGCTATATGACTAAACTGGCAATCTCAAATGTTGAAGAAAAGGATGCTTGAGTGGTCTGCAAATCTTCATGGCTTCACTTCTCTAAAGGTCTGAAACTTAGTGTGTGCTCTGTCTAAACCCCAATGCATTCTTCTTTCTTTTCCCTCTTTTCAGGTGTTAAATGATACAGAGTCTTCTACTGACAAAGATAAAATAGCAGGCCTCTTGACAGAAACATTCTCCTCAATGAAGAAAGAATTGGACTCTCTGAAGGATGAGGAAGAGCTTCCAAAAGTTAAAGAGGTACTGGCAAAGCCACAAAATAGCCCACTGACTGAGGGATGTGGTGCCAACCTACCAAGTCCCAAGAGTCTGGGACATGAGCAGACTCTGGCTTTGCTGGAACAGTACTCAGAGCTCTTACTACAAGCTGTGGAACGACGCATGGACAAAAAACTCTAAGAGGGGTGGCTTTCAGGTGTCTGTTAATACACAGAATTAATCCCAAGAAGAGGACCACAGAGAGAGCTTCAGATGGAAACTATCATTGCACTGGTCTTGGGCTGGTGGAACAACCTTTATAAGCTGATTTCCTCACGCCCCTGCAACTGACTTGCTCTAATTCTTAGCAATGTGCTGGCCACACTTTTAGTATTTTTTTCCCCAATGGTCTTCAACTTCCTGTCTCTAGACAAAGTCTTGAAAGAGGAGTTTGGAGAAGATGCCATGAAATTTCTTCATAGCCAGGAGGTCAGGATGTTTGGCACATAAAGAAACAAAGAAAATCCAGTTTATCCAAGAAATTCTGAACTGCTGACTAAACACAAAGGAGTCCAAGTGAAGCCAATCCCTTCTTCTCTAAGGCTTCATGAGAAGCAAGAAGCAGACTTTTTATGGGTTTATTTATTAATTTATTTTTCTGACTGTTGGTCTATGTCACGTTTGTGGCTGTTACCTTTGTCTTTTAACAAAAACTGTCAATCCCTTTGCCATATCCCAGCGAGAAACAATCTCTGTATTATAAACCTCCAACAGGGAGACAGGCTGGAGTGTCTGTGCAATTAATGAACTGTTTTCTGCTTAAATTTTGTCTTGCTGTTCTTTCTTTTCCTGCCTTAGTTTTGTTACCTGGAGTCATCCTACTGTTGTCATGACGACCCTGTCTGGTTTTCTCTAGTTTCAAGAGAGTCCCCACACTGTATTTTAGCTGTATTTGCCTCCAGAGGAAGGCTCTGCAAACCTTGGACCATACTTTAGCTATTACTTAATGTATTCAGTAGTGGTAATTGGATGTTATATTGGTATTTCAGACTGGGTTTTCTGCAGACGTTTTTTAAATGGGATTTGGACGCAAATATGAAAGTTTGTTTCAGCCACCTTTCATATTTAGGAATTGGATATTGACTTTGATGCTGTCATGACTGGGAAATCTGGGGTGGTGATTTATTTGTTGAGAAATAATATAGAAATGCTGGTTTCCAGCTCTTATAGTGTAACCGTTGTATTTAAGAGATGTTCAATGCAACTGCTCATCCTCATCTTTTGTTCATTTTACTGTGACAGAAAAATGTTTTGTTCTTGTTTTTCCAGGAAAAGAGAATATTTACATCCTATTTGTATCTCTTAACGTTTGTAAAGGTATTTCAACTACCCACAGAAAATGGTTTCCAAAGAACTTTGAACAAGATAACTTCAGGATGTGATTGCCACCACTTACCCTGCCCCTAGCATCTTTGCTTTTCATTAATTTCGTGTCTGAGAAAAACTTCCTTTCCTGCATTTGTGTGTGCAATGCTATTCTCACCCTGTGAAGCTTCTCTAAGCCCATGATAATTAGTGTTTCTTGTGGCTTCACACAGTCCAGTGATTTATTTTTCTTTCAATGATAAGCTAAGAGAAAATATTTTCAAACTGATTAAATTCTGCATTACCTTCCCCCTAACTCCCACTCCTTTCCACAACAGGGACAGATAAGCAAAATACTCTATTTCTTCCTCCATCTCTGGTCTGCCTTGTCTTTATTTTAAGGCAGAACAGTGTAATCCCAGTTTATAAAACTAATGCAAGCAACAAGCCTTTGGTGAGAGAGTGGCTGACAGCATCTGTGGAAGCCAGTCAAAGGCATCCAGACTGCATTGCTTGATTCCATGGGTTATAGGCCTGAAGCAATTTTCTTACATTTTACTTTCCTGTCTGTCATGTCTTTGAACTCCTGTAGCACTTGGAAGTGTGATCTGTTGACTTCTTGTCTTCCTGTGACTGGAGGTCTGCAGTGCAGCCTTATTTCTAGTGGGTTGTTTTTTCTGAGTAACTCAAGGGTTGAATGATCTGCAGTTCCCACTCTCCTTCTAGAAGGTTTGCAGACTAAACAACACTGGCAAGTGCTACAGTACTTGGCATTATGAGGAGTTCTTAGAGAGCTTTCTAGCTAATTCTACCTGTAAATTAAATCTACCTAATCAGGTTTCAGGTTTCCTTGCTAGCCTTCCCTTCTAGGGGCTTGTAGTGAAACTTTGAAAGTGTTATTTCTAGTCCTGTATCAGCATTGCACTGTGCTCAATCAGCTGGTGTGCTGAGTCCCATGGGCAGCATCTCTTGCACAGGCAGGTTTTGCAAAGGAAGGCAAGTTGAAAACCAGAGAGGAAATTTCTGGCAGTTTCCTTGAGTGAAAAGGTGTGCTGGAGGTACCGTGAGTCGAGTGTATGTTTGCAGTCATGTTGGGTATGTGATAGAGACAGTGTGGGTCAAGCTTGCTTTTGTGGTGGTGAATTCCTCTACTTTCAGACTGTGAACATATGTCCTGGTACACAGGAAAATTCTTAGTGTGCTGGGGCTATAAGACACTCAGGTAAAATAGCAGTCCCTTCAACCCGGGTATTTCTTGGTTCTGGTGAGAGCGGTTTGAGGGCCCTTTATATTGCTTCTCTGTGCAATTTTATTCCATTTTATTATTTAAACTTTGATATAGTGGCAAAAAGGGTTGGAGATGGTGGTGAGAATGAAATTCCCATTAAGGTAGAGCAACAACCAGTAAAGATGACATTGGAGTATGAAACAAAGCTTCTTGGAATTCAGTTGCATGAAGCAAATCTGTTTGTTTTTTGTTTGGTTTGGTTTTTTTAAGCTGATCAGGAGTGTGTTTTGCTCTCTGTAATGGGTTGTGCTTGGGGGGCAGCTGCATATGGGAAACCAGAGGTAAAATCAGATCAGAATGATGATAAGAGAAGTGTTGGGCAAGTAGATCATCTGGACAGTGGTTGTGTAGTTTAAAATAAATTAGAATAGTGTATGCAGGAGACACAGGAAAACAGAGTAGTGATAAATCTAGGCTTGGCTTAAAGAATACCATTTGGCCAATATATGTGAAAGATACAGTATGGAAAAGCTTCAGGAAAGTGGATTTAGGAGTGAGATGTTGATCTGTAATTGAAGAATAAATCGGAAGAGTTTTGTCTTTAAATATGTGTTATTGGGCGTCTTGTTTCATTGCTTGCTTGCTTCTAAGCAGCTGGTTTTTTTTCCTTAAATGGCAAAGTCATTTGCTGTTTGCCCAAGGCTTGGAGGTTATGAACTGAGTAGTAGAAGTCCAGTAAAAGAGATGTTGGTGCCAGAGGTTTGTTGCTGAGAGAGGTTAGGAAATAACGTTGCATTTTCTGATCTGTGACTGATCTGATTTTTCCCTGTTAACTTCCTGTTGCTGGCAATAGGAAATATTCCTAAAAATTCTAGTTTACATAACAAAGAGAGCATAAATGTGTTACATTTTGTTGCACCTTGTAAATACATTCCACCACAGGCTGACCATTGAGCCAGGTAGAAAAATAGAGTAGTAACTGCCTGGGTAGTGAAGAAGCTTGTGAGGAAGGTAATAAGACTTGAGTCCATTCCTCTTACTGGTTTGTGTGGGTGTTAGCATAGGCACAACCAGATACCTGTGTTATCACCAGTTATTTGTTTAACGTAAAGCCTGAAAAAATAATTTAGACCTACCTATCCTCTCAACATACATTTTGTCCCCTCCAACCCAACATTCCTGTTGAAAACAAGAATAGTTGTTGGGAATTTTTTTTTTTCTTTTTTTTTTTCCATTTTGTAAATAGTATAACTTTGCCTCTGGGACCCCTTGGTTCATTCTTGAGCCCTCTGAACAGTAGGAAGAGCTGCAACCTGCTGCGGGCAGGGTAAAACCTTCCTCCTCAGCATCCCCCAGGAGCTGTGTGTACGCAGGGTGTCTGTGTTTCTTCCACCTCCTCTCTCAGGTTGTCCTCTCCTTTCCATACAACCTCCCAGGCGATGGTTGGGGCAGGGCTTACAGCAGTCCCTACCCCAGACCCCCATTTCGCAGGCTCCATCGCGACTCAGAGGAATCGGGACGTTTCTTTTGGGGAATAGAAACATACAAACTTTTTTTTTTTAAAGGAATAATATGTACATAGCTATATATAAGAAAAAACGAGAAACAGGTATTTAAGCACCATCAGTAAATTAATGCATGTATACGGTGTCTCCTTTCACCCCCACCCCGCTGGATGCGCAGCATCCAGGATCCTAAATGACAAAAACCTCATTAAAAATAACAGGGCTTAAGCAGCCCGTGAGCCAGCAGGTGCTTCCTCCTCTGGATCAGGCCAGCACATCCCAGATTTCAGATGGCAAGGGGAGGTGGCTGGGGCTGTATCCCTGCCAGCAACCTGCTGTAGGGTGTGGAGAAAGGGAGGAGGGGGCTGCCTGGGGCAGCAGCCATAGGAATAAGCCATGAGAAGCCATCACCTTCTTGGTGTCCCCTCGGCACCGGGCAGGGCACCTCTGCTCCCCGGCACTGCCCCTGTCTGCTTCCTTCACCCCTTAAAAACAAACAAACAAACAAAAACCCCAAAACAGCAACAACAAAAAGATCCTTCCTGCTTTATTTGTAAATGCTTGTTTTTATACTTTTGGCTTTAGGTCAAATAATCTTTTAAAAAATGTCTTTTTTTTTTTTTAATCATTCGGAAAACAGAAATCGTTTTGTTCGGGGTTTTTTGCACTGTGAGGCTCCCTCGGCGAGCTGTTTTTAACTCTGTATCCATTTGTACTCCGTGTCTTCAACTGTTTCAAATAAAAATGTGAGCATTTGTTACCGAGATGCGGTTGAACTGCGCCATCCACCCACCCACCCGCCAACCCCGCCCGCCATTCCGCTTTCCTCAGGGCCTAAGGGGGAAGGGAGGCTGTGCCGGGAGAAGACGGCGGGGGTGGCCGCTGCCCCTAGCTCCGGGGCGGGTCTGGGGGCTGCTCTGAGGCCGCTCCGGGGCCGGTCTGGAGGCCGCTCCGTTCCGCTCCACCGCTTTGTGCCCGGACTGCGCCGTGCGGGCTGGCGGCTCGGCCATGGCGGAGGGCGCGGCGCTGCGGGCTGTCAGGGGCTGCCTGAACGCCTTTCCCCGGGAGGCCCGCGGTGAGCGCGGGGTTGGAGGATGGAGCGGGAGGGAAAAGGGAAGGGGCAGCCCGGAGGGAAGCGGGTGGGAGGCTGCGGAACGGCCCCGCCTGTGACGGGGGGGGGTGCTGGGGACTGGGCTGGGACACGCTGACTGCCCGGAGATCTCTGGGTGTGTTGGGGCCTCCCGGCAGGGCCGCTGCTGGAGCGCCCAAGGTCACGCTGTGTGTTCAGCCAAAGGGTTCTGAGGTGAAGGAGCAGCAAGAAGGTTGCTGCGGGGAGAAAACAAAACTGGAGAAAATGGTCCTTCTAGGTGATGTTGTTTTTCGCAGAATCGTAGAATCAGCCAGGTTGGAAAGGACCTCAAAGATCATCAAGTCCAACCTTTGATCCCCTCCTGCTGTGGTTACTAGACCATGGCACTGAGTGCCACATCCAGACCCTTCTTAAAACCCTCCAGGAATGGAGAATCCATCCCCTCCCTGGGCAGCCCATTCCAATGTCTGATCACCCTCTCTGTAAATAATTTTTTCCCAATATCCAACCTAACCCTTCCCTGGCAGAGCTTAAGCCCATGCCCTCTTGTTTTACTGATAGCTGCCTGGGAAAAGAGCCCAACCCCCCCTGGCTCCAGCCTCCTTTCAGGGAGTTGTAGAGAGCGATGAGGTCTCCCCTGAGCCTCCTCTTCTCCAGGCTGAACACCCCCAGCTCCCTCAGCCTCTCCTCACAGGACTTGGGCTGGAGTCCCTTCACCACCCCTGTTGCTCTTCTTGGGACTTGCTCTATTGTATTTCATACAATAGCAAAGCAAAACACTGTTCCAGCTTCCAGAATCTTCCCGTGGTTTATACAGAAGACGTGCAGCTCCTGTAATGTTTGTCCTGTGTGCCCACTGTGGGATGAGCTGTGGCTGAGAGTAGCAGTCCCTAGGTGTCCGTCTGGCACCAAAACCCTTCTTGACAGCCTCTGGGTTTTAACAGAATCATTTCTGGATCCAGGGGACTTCAACTGAACACCTGTGGTGTGGGGTGTGAAGCCAGCTGGTGTGTTAACAGGGGGGCTTCTCTCAGGATGCTGAGTAAAACTGTTTTTCGTTTGCCTGGACAGAGCTGGGGTGGACAGAGTCCATACCCTACCTTGACAGGCCTCCATCCCCACTGGAATTTTATCGGGAATGGGTGAGTCCGAATAAGCCTTGCATCATTCAAAATGCCATCAGCCACTGGCCAGCTCTGAAGAAATGGACCTTGGCGTACCTGAGGTAGGAACCAGCTTTGCAGCACTTCTGGTGGTCAGTTTCAGTTGACCTCAGTAAAAGGTCCTTGGATAATCTTTGGTTTTATCCTTAAAATTAGCTCAGATTCCTCCCCCCTTTTGTACAAAGGTGTTCGGGCTTGCCAAATTGCTGTAAATTTTTTTTCTGCAAACAGATTGTCCTGACCAGCTCCTCTGCAGGTGGGAAGGTGGATGTTGTGCCCGTGTGCAGCCAGCAGAGCTGTGCTGTGGCCACTGCTCCATCCTGTAGGCTCCCAGTTGTTGTGGGGCTGTAGATCTGTAAGAATAGACTGACTTGTTTGTGACCGAGTGTTTTACAAAAGTTTTACACACCATTTTTTTCCTTTTTAAAGTAATGAGAGAAAATTTCAGGTTAGACCTAAAATCTATCGATTTAAAATTAAATTTCCTGTTGAAATAGGTGCTGTTGGTCTCACAATGTGTGTATCAGTCTGTCTGTCAACCCTTACTCCCTTGTCTGTTGCTTTCAACCCAGATTTGGTTATTTGGAGTGGTCCTGAGAATTATCAAGCTCCACCACAATTCATGCCAAGAGGTGACTGAAGAGGGCCCTCTGCCTGCACAGAGGAAAAGAGGGCTCCTTTGGGAACTTGCCTGGTAGATGCAGGAGAATTTAGGGAGATGAAAAGTAACATGGTTGCCTTGGAAGGAGCAATTGTAGCAAAATGCCCAAGTTTTAATCAGATAGTAGAAAATCTAATCTAGAGACATCCATCTATAGAAAGCCAGGCTTTGTTGTTTTTTTTTTTTTTTCTTCCCATGAAATGCATTCTGTTTTAAAGGAACCATGTCCAGTATATGGGCCAAGTGCAGGTCTGGCTATAAACATTTGATTTGTTTTGCAGGGAGGTAGTGGGTCCCAAGGTAGTGAGTGTGGCAGTAACACCAAATGGTTATGCAGATGCAGTGTTTCAGGACCGTTTTGTCATGCCAGAGGAACGCCAGATGCCTTTTGTGGACTTTTTGGACATTGTGGAGAAGAAAGTGACCTCTCCCAACGTATTCTATGTGCAGAAGCAGTGTTCAAACCTCACTGAGGAGTTCCCTGAACTTGTCTGTGACGTGCAGCCTGACATACCATGGATGAGTGAAGCACTTGGTAAACTTTCTGTTTCTTCTGTATTCAGTAAATAATTCATGTGGAGCTTTAAAAGAGTAATGGTAATGTTTGCTGTTTTTCTGGATGCTACGACTCAGTTTGGTTTCATCCTCTTAGAAAGTAGAAGTGGTAAAATATTTTATATAGTAGATTAATCCAAGTTTTGGGTTTGGGCTGCTCCAGAATCAGTATCTCAGTTGTGTATTGGAACCATCACAAGTGAAACAATGTGGTGATAGTGCCACAGATCACTTGTTTCCATATAGTGGCTTTTCTGTGTTTTAGGGTCATGTTTTGACTTGGATTCACACTATTCCTACCAAAGCTGACATAAAGCTTCACTTCATAACAAGTGCAACCTCCTTTGGTAAAATTACAGATATTTGTTTCTAGTTAAATGCTGATCTGTTTCAGTTGATTTCTGTTTTACAGCATGAGTTTCCTTAAAATGTCAGTGAAAGCAATTTAGTGTGCTCTCACCTTTTAGCAGCTGTTCAGAGATGTGTTGCAGTTTCTCTGTGAGCCAAGCCTTAGCAATTCAGAATGTGGAATTAAAGAGCTGTAACCATCATTTTTGGGGGTGGATAAGGCTCTTGTCATGGAGCCTGATGGGCACTACAGTGGCTTCCAATGTAGAATGAAATTGCTGATCCTCACAAAGTGCTATTTGCCATAAAACTTGTCACAGTTATGAAGGAAGTGAAAGGACAGAATTTGGCAGAAAATTATGTGAAATGCTTTTAAACATGACAATTCAAATTCTTTTTGTTGACAAGTTTTCTCTATTCTCTAACCATACAGGGAGGAAGCCTGATGCTGTAAATTTCTGGCTTGGGGAATCAACTGCTGTGACATCTTGTATGTATTGTATGGCACTGCAAGACTTCTGTGTGCTTACCACAGAGGTTTAAGTGGGCCTGTTTGGAGTTAGTGTCTCAGACTGCATGTTTTCTCTGGCAAAGCAGTTCTACTTTAATATTTTTTTGCATTCTTTTCTCCTGCATTTCTGCAGGCTCTTGCTGCTTTGTCTCTGACTACATCTACCTGGCTTTGTGTCAGGCAAGGCACATTTTGCTTCATTTCATTGATTCAGTTTGCTTTGTTTAATGAATTTGCTACAACATTGTATTCCCACCTTCTCTGGCCAAAAGAGGAGGAATGAGCCTGAAACTAAGAGAACAAGATAACACTTCCAGTTTACTGTATTTTCTGATACAGTGAAGGAAATAACACTGATTTTCTCTCTTTCTCCACATCTGTTTTTTTGTCTTAATCTTAGTACATAAAGATCATTATGAGAACTTATACTGTGTCATCTCTGGAGAGAAACATTTTCTGCTGCATCCACCAAGTGACCGTCCCTTCATCCCCTATGGTACATAATTTACTGTGCAGTATGTCTGGAGCCTGGAAAGAGGAGAGATGGGATATGAAGATATGAAAAAGGAAGTAGAGATAACATTCTGATGTTCATGCACTGTTGTGCTTTCCTGTGTGAACAGAAATATCTTCTATTTTGTGAGGCAGGTAGTTTGTAATACAAACGTTATTCAGAGGTCAGGTTTTCCAGTCCTGTAAAGTAATAGATTCATTGGTACTCATGACAATCTCTTCAACCTTAAATTATTTAAGCATCTTGTCAGTTTTGTAACTTGTCATCTTTGATATTTAGCAGGTATGAATTCTACCTGCTCGTTCTTTTCCATAGGTAAAAAGCAAAAAAACTGAATAATTGTAATGTAATGAAGTAGTGCAGTACTAACTGAATCTCTGGAAACTGGAGAAATGAAAAAAGAGATTCTTCTGGCAGCATTACTTTGCATAATCCCCTTTTTTTTCCTTTTCTTTATATTGCATTCCTGTGTGCACAGTAGTACTTCGTTATGTTGCAGCATCATCTAAAAGACAGCTTAGCTTTATGCCTCCTAAAATAAGACTTTTATTTTCCCACTCCTCAACTTTCAAACCATCTGCTTAGATATATGTGCTGCTACAGTATTTTATGTATCCTTGTTTTATTTTGTTTACAACCTTGATATAATAGACTGATAGAATGGTTTTGGTTGGCAGGTACCTTTAAAATCCTCTTGTCCATTGATTGCCCTTTGCTGTTCACTAGACCAGGATGCTTAAAGCTTCATTCATCCTGGCTTTGAACATTTCCAATGATGGGGCTTCCACACTCTGGGCAACCTGTTCTGCTGTCACATGACCCTCATTGTAAAAATTTTCTTATATCCAATACAAATCTACCCTCTTTTAGTTTGAAACCATCACCCCTTGTCCTGTCACTACAGGCCTTGGTGAAAAAATCTTTTTCTGCCTTTCTTACAAGCCCCCTTTATATATTCAAAAGCTGCAGTTAGGTTTTGCAGGCTGAACAACCCCATCTGTCTTAGCATTTCCTCAAAGAAGAAATGGTGTCATATGTATGTGAATGTATGAAATGTCATATCTGTGAGTCCTGCTGTGTAAAACAAGTTGCTCTTAAAGCATAGTACAGAGATAATTATTCCATTTTGTAGTGTGCAGTGAAAAGATGACTCCATCTTTTTGAACAGGGTTGGTGGAGAGAAACTGTCTCGAGAAAGGGCTTAGAAAGCTGAAACAAGGAAAGAAAAGCAATCTGCTGTATCCAATGAGCCCTATTGGATAAAATTAGAAGTAAAACACTGGCTACAGGTTACTATTAACTCCCATGAGTGCTATTTTGCAAGAATGACCTAAGAAGAAAAGGGCAGAATACAGGATAATGTCTAAGTTAGGGATGCATTCATGACTTCCAAAATGAAAACAAGGCAATTGCTGAATGAAAAGAGGACCAGAAGTAAAGTGGGTTTTGAGGAGAATAATTCCTGTGAAGAAAGAAGTTGGAGTTCCAAAAAGGAAGGCAGTTCAGTGTTCAGGCTGGCTAAAAAAAAACCCTAAACTAAGAAAATGGATAAAAATTGAAGTGGACAAAAGGAAGGAAGGACAGTAAGGAATTAAGTTGAAAATGGTGTTAATTTTTATTTTAAGTGATGAAAGCATGACATTCTCTGCCATTAGTTTCGGTGAGTACTACTCTGAGTTGTGCCATTTGATTTTTTCTGTGGTTCCAGAGCTTTATCACCCAGCAACCTACCAGGTATCAGAAGATGGCTCATTTGAAATTGTGGATGAGAAGAGTGCAGATAAGGTAAAAAATATATAAAGAACACTATGGGTACAGTAAAAATAGTTTTGGGCTCTGCTGAGCCCTGAGACTGAGCATTGGTTGATATTTGGAAGTCCTTCATTATTGGAAAGAGAGTGCCCAGGTATTTCACTTGTTTTACTATTCACAAAGGATACCCAGCTTCCAGAAAAGGTTTTTGCTGCACATCTGAAACTGTTGATATAATAAATATGCACCAAACTACAAAAGGTCCAGTAGAGGAGTTTTAAGTGAATCACAGAATTGTTCTGGTTGAAAATGACTTCTGAGATCATCAAGTCTGAGCATTCACCTAACTCTGCCAAGTCCAGTGCTAAGTCAGCAACACCTCTACACATCTTTTAAAGACCTCCAGGGAGGTTGGTTCAGCCACCTCCTTGGGCAGACTGTTCCATTGTCTGATAACCCTATTAGAGTAGAAATTTCTTCTTGTATCCAATCTAAACCTATGCTGGCACAACTTGAGGCCGTCCCCTCTTATCACTTGTTGTTTGAGAGAAGACCCTGACACCCACCTCACTACAACCTTTTTTCAGGCAGTTTTAGAGAGTGATAAGGTCTCTCCCCAGCCTCCTTTTCTTCAGGCTAAACAATGCCAGTTCCCTCAGATGCTCCTCATAAGACTTGTGCTCCAGACCCTTCACCAGCTTCATTGCCCTTCTTTGGACTCGTTCCAGAACCTCAATGTCTTTCTTGTGCTGAGGGGCCCAAAACTCAGTACACAGGATTTGAGATGTGTGCTCACCAGTGCCAAGTACAGGGGCACAATCACTTCCCTAGTCCTGCTGGCCATGTTATTCCTGATACAAGCCAGGAGCCTCTTGGCTGCCTTGGCCACCTGGGCACACTGCTGGCTCGTGTTCAGCCAGCAGTTGATCAACACCCCCAGGTCCCTTTCTGCTGGGCAGCTTTCCAGCCACTCTTCCCCAAGTCTATACTGTTGTCTGGGGTTGTTGTACCCAGGTGCAGAACCTCCTACAGTTGCCCTTGGCCCATTGATCCAGTCTGGATTGCTCTGTGAAGCCTTCCTACCCTTGAGCAGATCTGTGTTCCTGCCCAACTTGTTTTCTGCAAATTACTGGGGGTGATCCCCCTTCATCCTAATCTTTGATAAAGATAATCAAGAGTACTGGCCTCAGCACTGGGCTCTGGGGAGCACCATTTGTGACTGGTTGCCAACTGAGTCTGACTTCATTCACCACAACATTTTAGTCCAGGCCAACCAGCCAGTTTGTAGCCAGTTTCTCCAGAAGAATGCTGCATGAAAAAAAACCAACAATAAAGGAACCAATTTCATTAAGACTGAAATAGCGACCTCTGCATTAACAATCTTTTGATCCCCTACTCGGGGCTAGATTTTGATCTACAAAAATCACCTAGTGCAATAATATATATTTGTCTCAATGAATAAATCATGTTTTCAAAGCAGTAGCAATATTTATTTGATTAAAATGCATAGAACTGGAGGCACTTTAGAAACTCAATAGCCTTTTGTATGTGATCTCTCTCGTTTTGCCCCTGTGGTGTATGGCTGGGGCCTCAAGAGGGGTTTCCCAGCAGGACCAGTGTTTTTAGTTGCTGGGAATAAAATTGGACCAGACAGCTTTAGAAGAATTTCCAGAAAGAGTGGTGCACATAGATAAAATATTCAAGAACTGAATGATAGAGTAACACATGAATTAAGGGACTGGAGGTATTTTGAAAGTATGCTATGAGACTGAAATTTCATGGCTGACATTTAGCACTTTTACCATAATTACAAATGCTTTACTGAAGGAGGCAAATTTTTGCATCCTTGACCTATTCCCAGTTGAATGTATGGAAAGCTGTGTGGCTATATGTGTTTTGCTAGGCAAAATACATGCTTTGTAGCCTACCAAGTTCTGTTATCAGTTGTTTTCCTTGAAGCTTGCTGGAATTTTTTTTGCCAAGGTCAGTACCATAGACAAACTCTTTTGCTTTTAGGTGCCCTGGATCCCCCTGGACCCATTGAACCCAAATCTGGAACAGTATCCAGATTATGCTCAGGCAAAACCTTTGCAGTGTACAGTGAAAGCTGGTGAGATGTTATACCTGCCTTCTCTCTGGTTCCATCATGTTCAGCAGTCACATGGCTGTATAGCAGGTAAAATGCACAATAGATGCAATATACAATGCAGATATGTTTTTGAACTGTGGTGGGTATTCAGCAAGATACTGCAAAAGCCTAACTGGGATCAGCAAAGCCTAACTGGGATCAGAAATCCCTTTGTGATCAGCTGCCTCCCCTGAGGTAATTCACAGCACTGTTGACAAGTTCTAAGGATACAGCAGAAGAAAAAAAATCATTAATTTTCAAGTCTGGAAAGAGTTAGCTACTTCAGTGATCATGTTCTAGTTTCTGTATCCAACATAATGCTAAGTAATTTTCCACCTAGCCTGCTATCTGGAAATTGGTCATCTGTATACCTTTCACAAAGAAACTGCATGTTTTGTGTGCTGTTATCACATCAGCAAAAAAAGGATCTGGGAAAAGAAGAGGAAAACAGAAAGTGTATGAGTTTTGGCCTTAGATGTAGACACAATATGGTTGGTAGTCTGTAATATGTTAGCTGGAATCTGACTCAGTCTCCTACCTTGCTGATAAGCCTGTGCTTCTGTTACTGTTTCCCTGAGCTTATCAAAAGTCTTGTCATCTCCTTCTTTGTAGGATTTGTCACCATCTCTATCTTTTTTTTCCTTCCCAAAGAGTGTTCCAGAATTTCAAGCATTACTCATTTAGTCCAGATGGAGGGGTGGGGTGATGCAAAGTATTACTGTTACATCCTGTAAGTTTTGCAATGTGTGAGGAAGAATTTTTTGCTGTCCTTTGCCTGGAATAATCCTGTTTGTCCAGGAAGAGTAAATACAGTATTTCGAAGAGCATAACATTTGTATTTATGTAACACTCAAAATATTGCCATCCCTCACCTTTTTTATTTTTTTTAAATGTTTTCAATATTGTGATAAAAAGGGAAGCCTTTTTAAAGGTAAAGCAGTATTTTTTTAATTCTCTTTTGCCAGAACTGCTCCATCAGTCATTAAAGGTTTTTTAGTAAAAGTAGAGTTGTTTCCATTTGCAAACCCTTGGAGATTTGTTTTTCTGTTTAGCAGAAATGCTGAAGTGTTGAAAGATTTGGCCTTTGATCTCTTAACTACACTACAGTCTATATACACTTGAAAAATCAATATTCTCTGGGTCTGGTACAGTAAATGTCTGAAGCTAGAGTGTATACAAGAGCCACTGGTACAAAATTATACTGCTTGGCTTATTTTTTCTAGGACACATACACCAAAATTAAGATGACAAGAAAAATTAAAACACTGTCTAATTGATGACCATTTTGAAGTAGTGCTGGATTTGCCATCTTTTACACTCTCAAAGGAAAAGAATATCTCCTGTCCAGTTATTAAACTTTGCAGTGTATTTGGTATTTTTGGTTTTCACAGAAGCATATGTTTTCTGTTCCTGAACATTTTGACAGCTTCTGCTCCAAGGAATTCCAGCATAAAATATGAAGAGGAGTTAATTTGGGTTAAGGCACAGTTGCATTTGCAACAGTATTAAAGAACTCCAATGTTTGCTTGCATTATTTTTGGCTGTATTCAAAGATTTGCTCATTTCAAAGGTCAGTCAGTAACAAGGAAAAGCTGAACTGTGTAAACCAGTCAATGAACACATCTGTAATTCATTACATTCTAGCCTTAGAAATGTTTTTCCTTTTTCTTGTCTCCTCAGTGAATTATTGGTATGACATGGACTATGACCTTAAGTACAGCTATTACCAACTACTAGACTGTCTCACAAAAGCTGTGGAAGTGTTATAGCAGAGGTGGGAGACTCAAGCTTCTTACCTCTCTCTGATGTGATACTGTCATCAGCATCTGTGACTGGAGTACAAACGTGATGCAAGTGGAAAGAACTGAACATAAAATTATCCACAATTAAAAGAACTGAACGTTAAATTATCCACAGCGATGTTCATCAAACAGATGATGGATATTCTGTTTGATTTCAGAGTCCAGATCAACTGGCCACATTTTTTGGCTTGTAAGTAGAAGGTTTGATTGTGGCATTTTTAGTTTTTTGCACGTTAGTGATGGTGAGCAAAACAAAATTTGAAGGAAGGCAATCCAGGTTTTGGAAATTACGAAACAGAAGCCATGACTATTTGTTCAGATGTACAGATTTTTTTCAAAACAGCCCAAGCAGGCAAGAAAGAATCCACACCATACATGGGCTGTATCAGTCCAGCACATGCATTCTGCTTAAGGCAAGAGTCCTGTCTAGTTGTACTTCATGAAATTCAGTGGCTGCAGTGTTTTGATGGTGAGAAATTACAACATCTGCAATAAAAGGTCAGTTTTAAAGCTTATTTCTGTACTCTTTTTTTTTTTTTTTCAAATCATAGGGTGGGTGGAGGATGTGCAAAAGTCATTGCTGGCTATTTTCCATACTAAGCCACATGCTTTTGCTGCTAGTTTTTTACACCACAGTATTTAAATGTAGCCATGTTCTTTTACACCCTGAGTGACTTTAGAGTTGCTTTGCCTGATCTACAGTCAGTCTGTGCATCACCTCTGGTCTCATAGCATGACGTGTGGTTCTGCATCTTGGAGGCTCATTGATTGTTTCATTCATTTGCTATTAATTTCTGCCAAACACATTGTCAGGTGAGTTGTGTGAACCCAGAGCCTGTTTTCTGCAGCCTTAATTCCAGATTGTGTTTTCACAGAAGGAGACAAGACTATTCACATCTCACACCTGCAGGGTAGGACCAGAAGGCTATTAAAAATACAGCAAAAAAACAGTATTGTATTTTATATATAAATATAATGTATTATATATAATATAATATATAATTATATATATAATATACATAATATATAATAATATTATATATATAACATATAATGTATTATATATAATATAATGTATTTTATATATAAAAATACAGTTTATGAAAACCAGAAGTTGGTGTTGGTCATCAAATCTTCAAACAGTTCCTTAGAAACAGTAGCAATATTAGGGGTGAAATTTATTTCCTGTGCCTTAATTAGGAAAATGCAGATACCCTTTAGATGAGATTATTGTGAAGAAAAAAGGCAATGGTTCTTTTTGTGTGTGTGTGTCTGGGGTGTGGGGGTTTTTTTTTGGGGGGGGAGGTTTTTTTTTTTTTTTTTTTTTTTTTTTTTTTGCTCATTTTTTTGTTTGTTTTGTTTTGTTATCCTGTGATGAAGGGCAGGGTGTGTTTCACGGGTGGATTAAGGTGTCACTTTACCTCAGGCTCTCCAGGCGTGTGTTTGCTGTGCCTCTCAGAAGGCTCCCAAGCCAGCTCTGCAGTCGAATCCGGACTTTCTGACAGTCAGGGAGGGGGCCATGGGATCTGAATATCTTTTTGTCACTTCGGGGTTGTTACCTGAAGTCTCCTGTAGTCCAAAGTGGGTCTGCAGACCAGAAACCAAGCCCAGGTTGTGTCTGGAAGAGGCGTGTTCTGGACTACGTCTCCCAGCATCCCGCGCTTGCCGCCTGAAGGAAGCGGTCACGGGGGTTCCTCCAGGACTTTGGGCAAGGGTGTGGGAATCCCTGGAAGCCAGAGGCTACCGAGGATCCCGTGTGGAGCATCCCTGCGTCTCTCGGCGGCAAGGGCAGCTCCTCTCCCCATCAGCAGGGCCGGGATGGCGGTGCAGGTGTCGGTTCTGCCTTCCCTCAGGTGTCTCTTCGATGAGCCGGTGCGGATCTGCGTGGCGGGACTCCTGCCCTGGCAAGCTGTCACCCTCCGAGCCAGCCTGGTGGATGATAGCGGGGAGCTTTTCCAAGCCCAGGCTCTCTACAGAGCTGGGAGCAGCGGGGAGCTGGATCTCAGCCGCTTCCCCTCTCTGGGAGGCAGCTACTCGGGAGTGGAGCCCATGGGGCTGCTGTGGTCCCTGCAATCCCAAGCGCCCTATAAGCGCCTGGCGAAGAGGAACGTCCTGACCCCTTTCTGCGTGGACTTTGAAGTCTATGCGGGCCACCAGGAGACCAGCCACTTGCTGGCCAAATGCACCAACGAGCGATGGTTTTTAGGAGAGGGGGTGAAGAGGATTTCGGTCAGAGAAGGTCGCCTGAAAGCAACCCTCTTCCTCCCTCCCGGTGAGTTTTCATTCCCTTTGGGTTTTCCAGGTGTGACTGGGCACCACGTTTTTGCCACGCTCTTGGGAACCCAGAGGAAATCCTCAGCCAGTGGTGTCCAAGGGCCCTGCTTGATCCAGCTGCTTGGGTCCTGGCAGCAGAGCAGGGGGGAGCAGACACTGATTGCCCCCCGAGGCCAAGGGCTGAGGTGGGCATTGCAGGGGGGGCAGCGCTGCTAACCCAAGGCAAGGCTCTTGGTTTTGCTCCAGACCTCTCCTGCAGTGGGAGTTTGGGGAAAAGTGTGTTTATTTCTTAGCTCTTCTGTTTAGCTGACAGGATGAAGAGCCCTTTGGTCTTTGGCAGAGCTGTGAGATGGAACAGTGCTGGCCAAGGAGTGATGGATGACAAGCCTGGATCTGTCAGTGGGCTCTGGACTTGTCTCTCTGTCTCTCTCTTTGGCTAAGGGAAAGCAAAAGAAAGGTTGAGCAGCTTGGCTGCATGGGATGCTTAGGAAGATAGAAGACAAATGAGGTGGTCTTTAAGCAGGTGTCATATTCCATAGCTCTGTCTGGACACAGTATTGAGACTGGATCCTGTGTAAAGCTGCTTTGACCTCTGAACTGTTCTTGTTCTTGAGCAGTACTTAAATGTGAGTATCTTGCTCTGGAATGAATGAAAAGCCCCTTACAGATGCTGAGACACCAAATCTTGTAAGGAAAGACTGGCTGTAAGAGTAGGCAGAGCAGCAGCAAAAGAGTGAGGTCCTGTGATTGCAGCAGGAGAACTTTGAAGCCCAGGGGTGGTTACCCAGATCAAACTAAAGCCTGAATTAACTCTCAGTGCTGGCATTTCTGAGTGCATCTCACAACTCAAGTATTCCCTCCCTGGAAAACCTGCTAGCACAGCTCCTAAGGAGACACAGCACTACTGTTTGTTCATCAGTTTCCAATGACCTGAGAGCATATAGGCCAATTTCAGATGAAATTCATCATGCAAGAAGAATGCCCAACATAGTAACTTCCTCTAGCAAGTTCCTAAGAGAGAAATACCCAAATTAGTGCCCTGGCAGTGTGCCTGAGGATGGAAAGCTTCACAGGATGATGTCCTTTTGGTATATACTGTCCTAATGTGAGCTGAGGGGGCATTGCTGAAAGGACAAATATAGAAACTTTTCTCTTTGGTTATTTATAAATATTTATATTCACACAAATACACACCTTTCATTGCAGGACCTGGTCCATTCCCTGGACTTATTGATTTGTATGGATCTGGAGGAGGTCTTGTTGAATACAGAGCAAGTCTTCTGGCTAGCAGAGGCTTTGTGACTCTGGCTGTTGCTTATATGGCCTTTGAAGATCTCCCTGCTATGCCAGAGATTCTTGAACTGGACTATTTTGAGGAAGCTGTCAACTTTTTGCGGAAGCAGCAGCAGGTAAGAAACAAATTATGGTGCTCACCCTGGAAGCTATTTTCCAATTTTATGATGTGAAACCAAATGCACTGAATGCAACTAAATTTCTGAGATGTTAGAATGAAAAAGTGTGACCTGAGAGATGGAAAACCATGTGCCTCAAATTTTGCAGGTAGTTGGATAGCTGGTTTTGCACAGCAGTTTATGACAGATCATAGAGTGTTGTGCAAAGCACTGTTTGTGTAAAATTAAATCAAACCAGTTCCTGGACTAGGTGGACAGCACTGCTTAGTTTTTTCCCCCTACTTTAGCAGGGGAAAAGATTTCAAGATTTTAGAAGGGGAAAATCCTTTGACTTTTTCTACTATTTCTAAAATGTCACAGGCTTTTCATTCTGAGTAAGTTGCACAAGACAGTAATAAAACATTTTCACAACAAAATCTCTCATGGTTGTAGCACTGGGAAATGTGCCATATCTTAAGAAATGGGCTGTATTTGAACAGGTATGTGGGATCAGGAGGACTCTTTATAGCCATATATCATCTGACCTAAACCAAAAGAGACCAGGAGGAATTCAGTAGCATTTAAACTCTGAATGGAATGCTACTTAATGTGACATTCATTTCACAAAGTTATTTATTCCTTAGCACGTGAACACCAGGAATGTAGCTGGTGTGAGAGTAGAATTCTGCCTTGCTTGTTTATCTTGTTCCTCGTGGTGCTCTGAAACATCCAGAATATCTTACATGACATACATTCCAAAATTAATTTGCTACAAAGAGCCTTCATTATAAATAAATTGATTTAAGGAGTTGTTGGGCTTACTCAGCCTCAGGTGTAATGAGCCTTGGGTGTTCCAAGACAAAACAGAAGATAACAAGTCAGCTGTAGGAGAGCATCAAAAGTCAATGACATGAAAGAAAATAGATGCAGGTAAACCTATGAAAAAGTGGCTATCCAAAGGGGACTTGAGAAGATTGGGGTAGTTTGGGGGCAGGAGCAGTAAAAGATACAATCCTGAGAGCAAGTGTCTAGCCAGGATGTGGAGGGAGCAAAGAGAGTTTTATGTAGAGGTCACCAGGAAGAAAAGGTGTTACAGGAGGAGAAATTCTAAGGAGCTGTAGAAGTGATAGTCACTGTTGTGGAGGCTCAGCAAAATGGTAGATAGTACAAGAGTGATGTAACCTGAACAAAGAGAAGGAAGGGGTAAAATGTAGGCAGTCTTAGTTGGATGAGGAGTGAGGAAGCAGAACTGGAGACATAATGTCAGCCTAGAAAACGAGGCATAGTTGATAATGGTTGTTTCATAATTGTGTTTCAGGTGAAAGATACTGGGATTGGTGTTCTGGGCTTGTCTAAAGGAGCTGATCTGGCCCTTTCCATTGCCACATTTCTACCTGGCATCAAGGCAGCTGTCAGCATATCTGGAAGTGGTTTTAATTCTTTCATCCCCCTGAAGGGGAACGGATTCACTGTTCCTGCCCACCCATACGATTTGGGAAGGATGAAGATGAATGAAGATTCTGAGTTAGTAGATTTTACAGATGTTCTAGATGATCACAGAGACCCAGCAACTTGGGAAAGTCACATTCCACTGGAGAGATCCTTGGCCAAGTTCCTCTTCCTGTCTGGACTGGATGACAAGAACTGGAAAAGTGATCTCTATTGCCAAGATGCTGTTCAGCGCCTTCAGCAATATGGACAAGAAGTAGAGTTTTACTCCTATTCTGGAGCAGGACACCTGTTGGAGCCACCATACTTGCCTCTGTGCCAGGCTTCAATCCACAGAGTGCTTGGGTTGTTTGTGCATTGGGGAGGGAAATGGAGGGAACATGCCAAAGCCCAGGAAGATGCCTGGCACAGGATACAGGCCTTTTTCTGGCACCACTTGATGGACTCAGACATCCCTAAGAGCAAGCTGTAGTGGAAGCTGGCAAAAGTGCTGATGAGGGTTGGTATTTCAGCTCTCAGGGAATCTTGGAGAGGCATTGAAAATTTCCTGTCCCTCTCTCCTCTGAACCTCAGAGTTGTGTAATTCTGTAGTTTCATTCCCCAAATAATGTTCCAATTTTTAGTTGAATGTCAGTTGTCTTTTGTCTGCAGCAGCAATGTAGATTATCACCATCTGATCTGCCTGTGTGCTGTAGGCATCTGAGAAAAGCCCAGCATCCTATCATACAAATTTCATTTGTCCTGGGCTGTCTTTGCCCTCAGTCTCCAATCATCTCCTTTGGTAGCAGTGAATGTTCTCACAGGAGAAGTTTTCCTCTGAATTTTTCAGTCTTGCATCTTCAGCTAACCAGGATGTAAACAGCATTTTCTTGGGAAAACACATTCATACACTCATCTCTCCTCTTGCTCTACAATTTTCTCCCATTGCTTAGTAAAAAGGTTGAACAGTTCTGATCTCAACTAAGTAAAGAGGTGCTCTTCTGACTTCTTCTGACGTGCAGTAATAACATTTTTTTCTGGTACCTCAAGACACAGAAGAAGTGAATCTTACCCAGGTTACACCGGGTGTATCTCCTGCTGACTCCAGATTTCATACATTACATATTAGGGTAAAGTTTTCACTGCACTACTTGATAAATGCAATGTGTATGTGTGTATGCACAGTTTACTTTAAATTATCTGAATCAAGCCTTTGACCATCTTTATCCCTATAAATACCTCAGCAGCAACTCTGGTGTAATCACAAACTGCCCTTTTGCCTGAGTAGTGTGTATACAGAAGTCCTTACCTCCTCTTGGTAAGAGGTATGGTGGAGTTTGCAGTGAGTCTGCTCAGTGCTGGGGATGGGGGTGATAGAGATGTCTTAAGTATGTGCCTTTGAATGTTGAAGGTCAGGTTTTCCCCCTTTTGGGGAGTAAGAATAAAGCTACTGCTGCTGCTGAGTTCCCAGGAGCCCTGTGGAGTAGTCTGTATCTAGGGTCTTGCTGCTAAAACAGACAGCTCTGGGCTCAGAGACAGCTCTGGCTTTTATCCCCAAAGAACAGGGGGAGCAGGAGCCAAATACATCAGGGAGTGCCTTAAAATTCTGCCACAGTGCCTTTCACAATCCATACTTGGCTTTTCCAAGGTTGGTGTGTGGCTCAGGAAGGGGGAATTGCACCAAGTGCCAGGGGGTGGAGGATTGCACCACCACAGTGGGATGGCAGCAGCTTGCTGGCATTTTTTAGGTATCAAATGACATCAATTTAGCAAATTTTACCCCTGGTAAAGGCTCCCATTCTGACCACAAAAGCCAGCAGGAGCTGGGGGTTTCTGCTTTTGTGGAGTCAGCAAAATCTTGCTTTTGAGAGAGCAGTAGTCCCTGGTTTCCAATTCCTGCAGAGGCAAAAGCTCTGTAGGATCCTGAATCCTTCTGAGGACAGAACCATGCCCTCAATTTTCTTGCTTCAGGGCCTCTCAAAATGAGAATGTTGTGACTCAAAGGGCTTTAGATTCTCTGATGCAGGACGTCCCATGTAGAGTGTGTCCCTTCAGTTACTTTGGTTTCCCTGCCCCAGCCCTTTCTCAAAAATGATAGCTGGGTACCACTTAGATCAAGGTGTGAGCAGTGTGAGTGGGAAGATCACCTGTACTGGCCATCCATCAAGTTTTCTGCTATTACATCTTTCTGATTTTTGTTTTCCCCCTGTGTGTGTGTCCTGTGATCATTCTGGATGTTCAGTGATTGGGTAGGACTCAGCAGAAGAACAACAAATCAAATACATTTAAGCAGTTTAATCTGAATAAAGGGCATTTTCTTTCCCTTCATTTTTCTATTTTATTAAAGCATCCCCCCAAAAAAAAAAAAAACCAACCAAAAACCTGGGTTGTCCATCCACATTTGCCTCAGACTTAGGGCAAAAGGCTGTGGTACAAGAATTTTTGTTCTTTTGTTTTTACTGAACAAAGAGAGGCATGTGCATGTCACTGTGGTGTTCTCTGGCCTGTGGGATAACACACATCTATTTTAATCCCTTCTGAGGGGACAGAATACTTTGAATTACAGCAGTAATACTTTGAATTACAAGAGTATACTTTGAATTACAAAGTATACTTTCTCAGCAGTATACTTTGAATTGCAAGAGGGCTTCTGAGAAAGTACATTTGCTTTCTCTATAGGAAACTACCATCAAAAGGAAAAAGACCTCTCAGTAAATCAGCCATGTGGTCAGTGATGCTTTCCTGTGGTCTGATGTCACCTTCAGCAATCAGATTCAAGGAAAACTGTGCTGAAACTAGAGGGTGAAGGGAGCTGCCTGGTGACTCCATAAATGACAATAGCATGTAGGAACTCTTTGCTTTGTTGCTCTGAAACAAAAACTTTGCTATCCAGTTAAAAGCTGTTTATTTATCACTTGGATGGCAACTGGCAAGACGAACTCAAAAAGTTGGGAATTCTTTTCAAATCAGTTGGGTTTTTTCAGTTACACTCGGATTTGAAACTTGTTTTCAGAAAACAGAAACTGGAGGCAGACAAAAATAAAATCATTGGAATGGCCTAACATCAATAAAAATGCTTATGCCTATTCTTAATCGTGTTCTTTAGTGTTTTGCTGGAGACTTTGAGAGGTTAATGTTTCTTCTGCAGAAGGAATGATTTAGACAGATGGGGCTAAGATAATTTTTTTTCCTGAAGTTAGTAGCAAAAATTCTGCTAATTACAGCCTATGGAGTCAGGGTGCTTTACACAGTTTCTGCAGAGTACTTGCAGAGTACAGGGAACATTAATTAAGAACAATGTGAAAGTAATTATTTAATTAATTGGCCTTTAGCTTCAAAGAAACCCTATGCCAAGCCCAGCTGATCTGTACCTTCACCTGAGGACATAATGTCTGCTTTATCTTTTTTTTCTTTACCTCTTGCACAGTTTTGCTCCTGTCCTACTGGCCGTGACCTGGGCTATCCCAGTTCCAGGTCACCCTGACACTGCCTGATGGGAGGGGGAGAACTCTCACCAATATGGGAGGCAGAGCCAGGAGGCCACTGGTAACATTGGCAATGAGTAATGTGATGCTTCAGCTGGTAAAGACCGGATGATACAATGGTACTTGATGATTCATGACCTCAAACTTTTATCCTCTCTGGTAAAAGAGGATATCCTACCTTTAGGTCAATCAGAACGACATCTCTGCAGACTGGACACACCTCGAGTCCTGTGTCCAGTTCTGGGCCCCTCAGTTCAGGAAGGAGATTGAGGTCCTGGAGCAGGTCCAAAGGAGGGCAACCAGGCTGGGGAAGGGATCCAGCACAAGTCCTGTGAGGAGAGGCTGAGGGAGCTGGGGGTGTTCAGCCTGGAGAAGAGGAGGCTCAGGGGAGACCTCATCGCTCTCTACAACTCCCTGAAAGGAGGCTGGAGCCAGGGGGGGTTGGGCTCTTTTCCCAGGCAACTATCAGCAAGACAAGAGGGCATGGTCTCAAGTTGTGCCAGGGGAAGTTTAGGTTGGATATTAGAAAGAATTTCTTTATGGAGAGAGTGATCAGACATTGGAATGGGCTGCCCAGGGAAGTAGTGGATTCTCCATCCCTGGAGATATTTAAAAAGAGCCTGGATGTGGCACTCAGAGCCATGGGCTGGGAACCGCAGCGGGAGTGGATCAAGGGTTGGACTTGATGATCTCTGAGGTCCCTTCCAACCCAGCCCATTCTATGATTCTATGATTCTATATGATGAAACACAGGGATGGTAGCTTAGCTGTGATAAAACATCCCTGCTGCAGCATATTTCTAGTGTCTGATGATTGTATTCAACATGATCTCTATGTGGTGAACAGCACTGGAAAGGTTCACCATGTGTGGCAGCTCAGGAGCAAAAAGTGAGATTAGGAGAGTGATAGGCCATTCAGATGGGTCATTCAGGCTGAGCTAACTGTTTACTTTATGTTGGTTTTACTTTTGGCTTAGTTTAGTGTTTTCTTTTGCAGAATTATACCACAAGATCCTGGAAGTGACTCTTGTTTTCATGTTGTTAATATTGAATTGGGTTTGCTAATGCTGAAGGCAATGCACATGATTTGGCTTTGGTTATGCTTGGTTAGAAGCAACATCTGCTACAAAAATCAGTTTGACCAGGGCTCTATGGAAGGAAGTGGGAAGGTCGTGGATCAGCCAAGACTGGGTACAGAGCCAAATATTGCCTAATAAACCAATTTTTTTGGCTGAGCAGGAATGAAAACCTGGGAAGAGCCTCTACCATCATGCTAGAAGAACACAGGTGTCTGTAGAGCATTCTTGTTCAAACTCAGCTTGCTCAGCTTTCAATTTCTGGTGAGAGAACTTGCAAAATTAGAGACATTTGTGATTTGTAGATTATATTCCTGCATGACTTCAGAGTAATGGTGGATTCCCCAATACTGGAGGCTCTGATTTTAAGCACACAGGTGACAAGTGTACATACTGATGGCTGTAAGTAATGCACCTTGACTTAGAGTGAGTTAGAAGAGCAAATCTTTCAATCTGATCTGATTTTTTGTGACAATCTCCTATGCAGATTAGATTGATATTAAACATAAATACATGCACTGATCAATAATGACTTTTCAATGTTGAGCCTAAACATTGAAGCATTAAGCAATAGCTTAGAAGTCACACCTTGACGCTGCAAAATTTGCTAATGACCTTTTGAGCTGGACTCAGTGCATTTGGCCTGCTGGTCAGTCATGATTTCCCAGACAGGCACTGTGTGTTGACATGAAAACTGATTCACTGTACTGATCCTTTGTGCTTCTGAGGGAATATTGTTAACACTGTATTTTTTATATCTGCAAATAGATAAAATATTCTTTTCTTTTGCTGCAGCTATGTCAGCCATGTTTCCTGTTGGTCTTCAAAGCATCTTTGTTGATTCCCAAGTGATGCTGTACAAGCAAACTCCACAATGACTTACCCCCTAAGTAAGGTACTGATTAGATACAATAGAAAAGCATTGGGTAACTGTGTGTAAGGGGAATCCATCATGATTACCTAAATTCATAGACAGTACCTCTGCCTCTCAGAGTCCCAGAACCACAGATTACAAGAGTCTGGAAGAGTATTCTGGAAAATTCCCACAATGGACTTGTACTGTTCTTCAATTCTTCTGTGGACATCTTTGACTGTTGGCAGAGCCAGGATGCTGGGCTGAAAGAGAGAAATCAGCCTTATCTTTTTAATGTTTGCCATGATTTGGTTACTCTTGTAATGGAGTCCTATTTCAGATTTGCAGGAGTCATATATCAAATCCTGCTTCATCTGACAAGGTGCATTCTAGAAGTTTCCATGTGTTCATGCTCTGGCATGAACTCGTCCTACTTGTTCCTAAGTTGTACACTTCACTGCAAAGTCATATATGAAAAAATAGGGCTATCTTGTGTGCAGTGATCATGGGTGGTTAGCAAATGCAGTAATCATGCAGTGATTAGAAAAGAAAGCTGTCCTGGTTTGGGTTAGGATAAAGGTGATTTTCTGGTTTGTACTTTTGCTTTCAGCTAAGTCTCTTGTAAGTAGCTGCATTTGCTGAAATTAACAGCAAGTTTCTCAGTCAGTGTCTGCTTCTGGGCCTGCTAACACTCGATGTTTATAGTTACAGCTGGAGACTGGTGTGCAGAACCAAGGACCCTGATCAGTTCTGAGGAACACTTTGCTCTCCAGAAGGAGGAAAGGAGTAATGAGGTCACACCTGCAGCCCTCCTTTGAGGAGGGATGGACAAGATAGATGGCCAAAATTGACCAAACAGAGTATTCCATTCCATACATGTCATACTCAGTATGAATTTGAGGGATCACAAGGGTCAAATCCTTTCCTGCTTCCCCTTTTTCACCTGTCCCTGTTTGTTTTGGCATCCTGTGAGGATTCCATCCATTCTTCTGCCTGTGGTCCTGATCCATGCCAGCCTGAAGGACACTGCTCAGTTCTGAGGAACATCTTGTGATCTGGAAAGAGAAAAGGAGTAAAGAGGTCACACCTGCAACTCTCCTTTAGGGAAGAAAAGACAAGATAAATGAGTAAAATTCACCAGAAAAGAGTATTCCATCCCACACATGTCATACTCAGTGTAAATTTGAGGGCTCATGAGGGTCAAACCCATTCCTTCTTCACCTGTCCCTGTTTGCTCCAGCATCCTGAGAGGATTCCATCTGTTCCTCTGCCTGTGGTTCTGATCCATACCACCTGAGTCTGTGTGTTCCTGCCTCCAGCTCCTGACTGCTGCTGACTCCAGGATTCCAGCCTGGACTGGTGATGTGAGAGTTATTGGGGGAAAAGGGGAGGAACGTGGTATCAATTTTCCTGTATATTTGTGTATATATTTAGTAATTTTTCCTTTTTATCATTACTGTTTCACTAAAGCTGTGTAGTTTAGTTCCAACCCATCAGTCTCTCTCCCTTATTCTCTCTCCTTTCTTTATCAGGGAGGAGAGGGGGATTAATAGAGAGCATCTGTCATTGGTTTAATTGCTGGGGCAGTGTTAAATTGTGAGAAAAGAAAACACAAGCAAAGTAGAAGAGATTTTCCTTATGGAAAACCCTTGTCACTTGCTTCTTGTGTAGAGTTGGAGTTTTTCCTTACCTGGATGTAACACACCATGAATGAGTATTGACATCTCTGAATATAACTTCAAAAAGCTCAGCAAGAAGAGATTATAGCGTATTTCTAATTTGGGAATATTCACATATTGTCCACCAGTTACATTAGAGATTTAATCTATGTGTCTGTCTTCTTTCCAGGGTAACATACATGAGGCTGATAATCTCGGATGCAGGGATTTATAGCTGAGGTGTTTACAAGAGAATTTTTTTTTTTTTCCCATTTTGGGGCATCAAAATATCTTAGGAGCTGCTGAATTGTACACAGATTTTGTAGCATTTAAAAGTCAGAAGTGAGCCATGGGTCTTTCCATGCAGCACCACAGCCCCGCAGCACTTAGGACATTCCCCTTACTTTTGAAAGAAATAACAATGGCTAAAGTAGGAAAATTAATTATTTTTTGTATCTTTTTCATTTACCAGAGACCTAACTGTTACAAGTGAGCACAAGCTCTCAGTAAACCCTCCCTTAAATGCCCAGCATGTGGCTTTGGGCTGCTGCCAATGGGCTGGAGAAAGAGAACAGTATTTTAGCTTTGGGGATGTTCCAGCAGAGCATGCACTGTCTATTGGAAAGTGGAACTTGATGATGCTAGGTCCCAGTGGAAGGTATGTTTGGAAGGCCCTTATTGGATGATATGGGAGTTTTTTCATCTTGCAAGAGAAGTTTGTAGTTGGCAATTCACATGGGGTCATTCTTCTCTCAGTTAGAATGTTGCTCTGAATAACTCCGTGGTCTCTTTTCTTGCAGTATATGCAGGTGCAATTTAGGTAAATCTTTATAGTGTGTCTATCTATGCATATCTGGCTGTAATTTTATGGTTAATATTTATATTCTTGCTTGTAGTATGAGGTAGGTAAATGTTAACACTATAAAGCCATATCAAGCTTTTTGTTATTCTGATAATGCTTGTAACCTCCCATTTTCTATAGGATGGATTGCAATTCAAGAACACATTCACATGCTACTCTGTGAGGTCAGGCTCAAGGTTCAAATTCAAAAAAATATTGATGAAACAAGATGTGTTGGAGTGTACGTTGGTGACCAGTTGGTGTGTTGGTGACCAGTTCTCAAGGCTTTACATAAGAAAGGTCAGGTACCCTAGAGATTCCTGATGAATCAACTTTTATACAATAGTTTGCATGCTAGCAATCTGCAGGTAACAAAACATCTGCAGGTAGGCAAAACAGACCATGAGACAGAGGTCAATTAATAAAGGTGCTGACAACAGCTAATACACTATTGGAGAAGAAAAAAATGTTCAAACTAAAAAAGTGATACAGACTGAGTGCTCTTTTCTGAGAGCAGAAAATGCACAGTTGAAGGAGAATATACAGTGGTCAGTTTGCAACATGGGAAAATTGGGAAACAACAGAAAAAGATTCTCCTTCAGTGAGGGCAGTTAGAAGTTAGATGAGGTGCCCAGAGAGGTTGTGGAATCATGGTCTCTGGATATTTTTGGCTGAAAAAAAGCCAAAGAGCAACTTTGGAAGCTAGTCCTGCTTTGAACAGACATTTGCATGAGATGATCTCGAGGGCCCTTTCCAATTTCTTGAGATTCTTAAGAAATGGCATGTTAAGGTTTTTGTCTCTTTCCCCAGCATGAAATGCACTTGCCTGAAATAGCAAGGTTGGTTCATGAGGTGTTAAACATGTTTGTTTGTCCTTTTAATTGTTATACACCACTCATGCATTATATCCTCAGTCAGAAGAACAGGTACAGTCACCTGAAGCATATGTATGAATACCTCATGGATGCATCTGGTGTCTCTTCCTGTCTTCTGGAATGTGCATGTGCCTTGGACATCATCTTCCATAGAAACTGAAGGAGAAATTATCCAGGTAGCAAATGACACAGTGTTAGTTCTCTTGAAACAGGTGTTCAGGAAAGATTCCTCTCTTAGAAGAAAAAAGTACATATTGGAACTGAGATATTTGTTGGGGAGAGTGACAGATTCCAATCTGAGAGGAATTAGTGGAGTTTGGAAAAGATGCTACCCTTGGACCTAGCAGGCAAAGCATAAAGCACTTGGGGATCTAAGGGCTATGTTTTAGGATGGCTTTAATGAGTGAATACTGTGAGTACTGTAGGTATAAGTCAAGGTACAGATGAGTGGTGGTAGAGGTTTGTTGATTAATGTAGAAGAACTGTGGAGGCACCAATTTTTGTTGTTGTGTTGATCTGTTTGCTGTTCCCCATGAAAAATTTACAAATCCAGGAGAAGGAGCTGGCAAGTGGCAGTGAGTGAACCTGTGTATGCCACCCACCCATCCCATCCCACCCCATCCCATCCCATCCCATCCCATCCCATCCCATCCCATCCCATCCCATCCCATCCCATCCCAAGCTGTCAATGGTGTTGTGTACACATTGCTACAGAGTAAAACCCAACACTTGCTTTGAAGTGCTGGGAGGTTTCTGACAGCTGCATGAAACCCCGGCAGGGTGCAATTTCATTCTGCTTGTACTAGAACAGCAAAAAAAGGTGATGCCTGAGAAAATTGGATGTGAGACTGACTGCTGATTGACACACTTTGTTTTGTGTACCAGCTTATTCTGCCCATCTCCTCAGACCTGATATTAAAGTCTAAGTCTCCCTATAAACTACGCCCTTTACCTCATAAATATGGCAGCAGAAAGGTCAAAATAGTATCTTGCAGAAGAATCTATGCATTTGTTGTGTCAGGAGCACATCAGAAGCATCCCCATAGAAAAGAGAAGGTAGTTACTTCAAACATGCCTAGATTTTATTTGTGGCAGGTTTTTTTACCTTTTAAATAAAAAATCAGATGTGAAAACAACATGATTCTTTGTTTACATACTGCTAGAGAGTCTTGAGATAAGAAAGGGATTAAAAGAAATACTTTTTCTCCCACTGGGGAAAAGATTAGCACTTAATCACATAGCTCTGTTTTATCCTCTTACAGAAAATTTGTAAAACTCTTCTTGAAGTAGCTGTTATGTAAAAAATTTGGGCTCTTTATGGGGATTAGCAGGCTGAGATTGATGCCTTGGCTGTGTCTAATTACATTCTCCCACTTCCCAGACTAATGTTCTCACAAGCAGGTTGTTGATTATTGATTGGTATTGATTGATGGGCGATTATGGTGGGCTCAGAAGATAGGCTTGATTTTTATTCCACATTAGACCTATAAGTTTAGAAATCTTATTTTTTTTTCCTGAGATGAAAGCGTTTATTTATCATCCATTACCTTACACATCATATAAGGCTAATTTAGTCTTCTGGTAATACAGCTCCCTTAGGATATATGGCTTATGCTGTGCCCTATGTTTCCCTTGATTAGTCTGGAACATTGTGCCCAGAAAAGATGGAAGGAAGACCAGAGATACAGTTCCATGTGGAGACAATCAGGAATGCTTTTCTCTCTGTGAGATTTTTCTTCTTGTGTTTTAGGTTTTCATTAAGGATGTGTAAAAACTGAAAGTGTGTTTGATTATGTTTGTTCAGTGTTTTCTTATATGAAAGCAATGGTATCAGGGCATCTACCCCCAAGCAGACCTTTCAAACAGAAAAAAAAAGAGAAAAAAGAAAAGCTCAAGTTTCTTAAAAATCATTAACCATGTAAAAATGTTTCATTGGAACAAGAGGTGCTTAGATAATCTTAGACCTCCTGACACTGTTTGCTTGGCTGGCAATTCTGCAGCACCCTGAGCTCTGATTTCCTTCAGGCACAGCAGGAACAGCAGGGACAGCATGTGTCTACCTACATTGTCAGGGAAGGGCCACAGACCAAACCACCAAGCTCTTCTGTTTTTCCCTTGAGGCCTGACCTCCTCCTGTTTATTCTTCCTTTGTCCCTTGTTTTATTCTCCTACTTTAGCCTATTTCCCTCTGTTAGGTTTTCTGCATTCTGGTGTTCTTTCTTTCTTCATGTTTCTCATGAAAAGAATGCCAGCTTTATTTTGAGCCTTCATTATTGAAAAATTTTGTAAAACTGGTTCTGTAGCCCTGACAGTAGAGATTATTGTGATGAAGTAGGTTGAAAGGTATTACCAGGTTTCAGACTTGAGTCCAATCAGCAGGCTCTCAAACTACACCATAGTCCAGTTGACACTGATACAAACTTAGGTCTTTGTGAGCCCAGTGACTGTTCTGGTTGCTGTTGCAACCTGAATCCATTCTGGGAGCAGACTGTAACATTCTGGGAGCATTATTGTAACAGGAAGCAGATTATATATTTAGAAGATTTGAAGATGCTTCAGGGCAGAGGGGCTTACTCAGTTCTTGTTGTAGAGGTGGATTTTATCTACATATAAAATATGTGTGTGTCTGGAGCTGGGATTTAAGAATGCCAATGTTGCCATGGCAGGGATTCCTGCAGGGAAATAGAATCCTTTCTTACCTTTATCATTAACCTGTTGCTAGCTGGGAACCCTCATTCTGCTCTGCCAAATCCTGGAGAAAATAACATCATGCACTCTACTCAGTCTAAAATCTACTCAGATTTTAGACTACTCAGAAAGTCTACTCAGTCTAAATGCAGGAAGCCTTGCTTTACTTTGGCATACAAGGGTTAGGGAGATAAAACTTCAGTGGTTTGGGTGGTTGAGGCTTGGTAGTGAAGAAGGACTGATGGTTTGTCCCCAGTCAGATGTGTTGAGGAAACCTTTTAGCAATGCATGCCTCCTGTGGGCTCTCCCAAATACATATCTGAGCTGGGAGCAGCTGCCCTGTTAGCTCAGAGCTCACAAATCACCTTGGCACGTCCCTTTTCTTTCCTTGCAGATACATTTTGGATCATCAGCATTTCAAGGTTTGTTTCTGTGTCTTCACTCCTGAAATGACTTGGGAGTGATCACAGATGGACACAGATATAGTTGAGATATAAGGAAGGGATGGGGTGTTAATAGCAGAGGGGTTCCCATACCAAGCTTTTTCCAGGTATTCCCAAATGGTATGGAAGCAGTTAGAGCAACTGAAGTCTGTATTGTTCCAAGGGAACGGTGTAACTGCTTTGACATGCAGATGTTTTATTTAAATTGACCAGATGAAACAACCCCATTTAGATTCAGAATATGGCCAGCCATAGCACGTTGTTTTTTCAAGCAAGAAGAATTCTACCATATATATATATATATATACAAGCTTTACACTTGGGAAGATGGAGAGAAAAATTTTATCATCCATATGCAAAACCATATAATCATCTGTAATCATTCCCTTTCCCAGCTGTAAAGTGTATGCATTTTTTCAGTGTATGCTGTCATATTCAAATGCTGGCTAAGTGTCTGTTTTGCTTTCCAGCATGGATGATTCTCTTGGACAGCCTGTAGCCTTTATTACAACACCTCCTTTAAACTATGGGTTTCATCTGTCCTTCAGGGCTGCCTCCAGTCCCTGCTCAGGTCTGTCCATGGGCAGCACTTCCATGAGCAATGGCAATGACATTGAAGGGAGCAGCTTGGTAAGGTAAGGAGTCACAGGTAAGGAAGCTAGGGAGGCAAAGCATAGATCTGAATATAAAAAAGGACTCAGCTGCTGAAAGCATGGTCATTGTGCTGGTATACCAGGGAAACATGTGCAGTGTTCTCCCAATCCAGGGAAAAAATTGCTGGCACCGTAGTAAAGTAAAATTTACAGGTGACAAGAGGGCAGCATAATCTCAGTAGTCAATGATAAAATTTGAGGGGTCAGGTCATTAATTTTCCTCACCTCACCTGCTTCCTGGGCTCTAAGCTCCTATGTATATACATGAAACTATTATGTAGGTAGGTAAAAATCCTGTTGCATCCCTTTTCAAACTAACCTATTGAATTTAAATTCAGCTGCACTTTGATAGTGTTGAAAGAAATTGCTCACCTGGAATGTAATACTCAACAAAAAAATAGCAGCATTTTATCTAACCAGTCAATGAAAAAGGCAATTTTATGGAATACTGACTTAGCAAAGTCTATGCAACTAAAAGTCATGTTTGTTGTATTTTCCCTTCCTTTCTCCTCTCGTGACAAAGATATTCTTAACCCTGCCTCAAAATATGCATTTCTTACTGTGCAATAATTTTTTGGATGTAGTAGTGAGTGAATACATTCTCTGTGAATATCTTACTTAATGTATTATTCTCTTTCTGTTTGAGGGGTGCATAAGTAATCTGTATTCAGTTTTCATCTGCGTGTTTACCTGCCTGCCTCTGTCTCTGTGTGTCTCTTTCAAAGAAGTCTGCTCATCTTTACCATTCTTCCTGAGCTGTACCTTTTGAATGTGCAGTACTTGATCAGGAGAAAAAGAACTGTGCTGGGAGAGATGATTCAGCCCATCAGCCATCATATTATATAACACAGAGTTGCTGATGACAACTACTGAGAACATTTCTAGCAGCAATATTCCCACTTGAGATTTTCAATAATTTCCTTGGGAATGTCTGTAAAAAGAAAAATGGAGGCATCTTGGTATACTTGAAAGGCAAACAAGATATGAAAGCAAGGCAAAAATCTATCCATTGTCAAAACTAATTGTAATTTTTTGATATCACTGCAGAATTAAACCATATATATTTGTAGGTGCACTTTTTTGAGAAGAAAGTGGAGTAGTAGTTGTATCAGTTGCTTGTATCTACCAAGTGAATTTGCATATTTGCAAACTGCTTATGGGTATTTACTTGCTGATTTTGCAGGTGTCTTTTCAGAGGACACTTTGGCATACAACAGACTTTTGAAGATAGGCTGAAGTCCTGAAATCCCAAATGGTCATTGGCTTCGGTCACATACACCTGTTGACATGACATTTGTTCTATCCAAGTTTACTCTCGCCAATCAGTAGAGTTGCATCTGAGCATCCCTAAGCTAAATGTAATAAATTAAAAACAAATCAGAACAAAAACATACACACAAAACAAAACCCCCAAACAAACAAAAAAAATAACCACACACAAAAAAAAACCTTAAAAAAAACCCAAAAAACCCCCCAAAAACCAAAATAAAATTATTCCATGTCCTTTCCACTAGCATGTAATGTCAGGGATGTGCCACTGGCCACACGATGTCACTGTGTCTTAAGGCAGCAAAGCATCTCTCGGTAAAGCCCTCAGCAATTCTAAATTCTTAAACTCTCCCAGCCATGTGTTGTTATCTAAGGAGCTGCTCCAGCAAAAATGGGAGGGTTACAGAAGCTTCGCTGTAGGAGTGTTTTGGGAAGATATTTTATACAGAGCACCCCCTTCCCAGTGTCTTGTACCTTCTTGGAATACATCAGAAATGTTTTTAGCCCAGATGTGCTTGTTCTCCAGATGTCTTCACTTGGGAGCATGCACATGTAGAAAGGTTTATCTTAAATTGTTGCAAATTGGAGATTTAAAAATTCAGTGGTGCTGGACTCATCCTAAACTTCAGTTATTTTTCTCCATCTCTTCTCCTGTCTTTGTATGTCTGAGTGTGCTTTGGCACTGTGGAGCAGAGGAAACTTGGCTTTATGGAGTTCAGAGCAATATAAACTGCAGCTCCTGGGACCAACAAAAATCCCTGCTAGTCCTGAAGAATGCTGTGCACAACACACCTGCTCAAGAGAGCTGTGCCAAAGGCTGAGGTATTGGGTGGTTCAGGAGTTTCATAACATACAGCTATAGCAACAGAGAAACAGTTGTGTAAAGGTACAGTATGAGCCTTTGCATAGGAGATGGTATCTGGCTGGGGGCATATTGAAAGACTGCAGGATCTGATGCAGTGTGCAGTTTCTTGTGTAAAGCAGTGAGTGAGCCTAAAGCAGCAGGCATCATGCTAACATCCTGATAGTTAGATCATCCTGATAGGTTAGATTAAGATTTTATAGATAGGATAAATGTCTGGCAATGATTTGCCAGCCTCTTGGAGTGCAAGATGCTTTCTTTCCATTGTTAAAACATTAGGCAGTGGCAACACCTTTCTTAAGCCAGCTGTTCTGCTATGTATGGAGCTGACTCTGCTGCTGCTGGGAATGATAGTCCTGTTTTAAGATGCCTATTTCTTACTGATAGGTTTGCCACTGATTCTGTTTGGACCAGGAGTTCACTTGTAGCATACCTGTTTTGATGGCCATGTCTTCAATTTAAGTGCATGGTGAAGTCATATTTAGAGTTATTAGGTCTACAAAGCTTGGCTCTGAATATTCTGGGGCTTCAGTGCAAATTTTAGGTCAAGAGTCTGATTTGAGGAAATGGTTGTGTGAATCTGGCCTTGCATGTGACATGGGTTGGCCTCTTTTCCCAAGCAACTTTCAACAAGACAAGAGGACATGGTCTCAAGTTGTGCCGGGGGAAGTTTAGGTTGAATATTAGAAAGAATTTCTTCACGGAGAGGGTGGTCAGGCATTGGAATGGACTTTCCAGTGAAGTGGTGGATTCTCCGTCCCTGGAGATATTTAAAAAGAGACTGGATGTGGCACTCAGTGCCATGGGCTGGGAACCGCAGCGGGAGTGGATCAAGGGTTGGACTTGATGATCTCTGAGGTCCCTTCCAACCCAGACAATTCTATGATTCTATGATTCTATGAGGCTTAAGTGTTAAAGAAAACCTGGACTGCCAGATCTCACAGGCAGAGACGCCTGGAGTATGTGACTCCCTTGAAGAGACAGCAGCAGCAGACAGGGTGGGTTCAGAAGACCAGAACACACTTGAAAGTCGCAAATTAACTTATGTTTCCTCTTGTTACTTGCAGTGTAACACAAACTTAGAAGTATTTGCTGTTATGTTTTTTAGGAACATTTGACTAGGATTTTAGCTCATTATTCCTGCCTTTTCCCTCTCACCACTTCTTCTGTAATTACCTTAACTGGAAGAATTCTCCACTGGCTTCTGCTGGTGGTGGCCTTAGTATGGGGGCTTCTGCAGAAGGTAGAATTCTATGGTTCACCTTAGGGGAAGACGAGCCTGGAGCAGAAAGTGGTGTGGAACAGTGATGCAGAACAGCAGTGGAGTCAGAGCAGGTGGTACAGGCAAATTTGGGAGTAAATGGGGCACGTTGCCAAAACAATTTGTCCTTGTTCTGCAGATCTGGGAAACTGCAGACCTCATTATCTAGACTTAAAATATCTCTTGTTAGTGTGCAAGGGAGTTCTGTCATAACTCTAATTGTCCTAATGGCACTGCTGCCATGAGAGTTTATAAACTATAAACAGGAAAGGCTGAAACCCACTGACACAGATGAGATGCAAATGAAGGGCTGATGCCTCTAAGAACGTGAATAAGAAATGGAAACTGGCTGAGGAAATCATTCAAGGTTTGTCTCCAGGAACTGCTTTACAGAATGTTTGCCCAGGGAAGAAAGGTGTGAAGAAGGAGAAGGGTGTGTTTCCTTCCCTTGTGGTTTTGTTAAGCCCAGGCCATTGAATCAGTCTCCTTCTGAGAAAGCTTTTATATGTTGTCCTGTGCAATGTATTTTCTGGAAAGCTCCATTAGCCCATATTTGTTGGAAGAAGTACACTATCTATCAGTACCAAGAGTGTTTAGTTTCTCACCCTATTAGACTATAGAGTCTTCTTGAAATAATGGAAGTAGCTGGTCTCTTCATGTGACCCTTTTCATGCTATAAAGCACATAGACCATGACTGCCTGTAGGTATTGGTCAACTACAGACTCCTAATATATGCTTGAGATGTAAAGAAAAGATTGATGCATGGAAGAAAATGAGATTCTTAAAGCTAAGGCCAGCTGTGGTTAAGTAGTCTGACGTACACAATGCATTAATTTTTCTCAGTAATTCCTGAGTTGTGATCCTAGTGTCTGACTGAACTACACATAAGAGACAGTAATTCCCTCTGTATTTAAATTTAACTATCATGTGGGAGGGAAATGTGGCGTGGAGGCTGAGAAAAGTCAGGGGTCACAATGTGAAACGAAAATAGATGGTTTAGCTGTAATAAGAGTTTCAAGGATCAGAAATAGAATTTATTGTAGCATTGTGAAAAGTCAACAGAGAAGGGAGCCCTGTTTTGCTAAGTGACAAAAGTTTTTATATAAGTTGTAGAGCTTGCTCGGAAAAAAAACCATACAATCTAAAAAGATTACATGAACACCAACACATATGAGAAAACAGAAATAAAGGGACATGAGCTAAACAATAATTAAGCCTATGAATAAAAGGTGGTATGTTTGGTTTTTGTGGGGAACAGGGAGGGGAGGCTGGGCTGATGTTTCATGCATATTCCTTTGTCTGTTGTTTGGATGTGCTGCAATTCATCAAACACGTGTGCAGCTGAGGTGGCACTAACTGTGAATTACCCCCTTAATGTCAGACCATTCCTGAGAAGAATATGTGCAAGTGTGTGAGAGAATCAAAGCTTTCAGCTTCTTAAAATGCATGAGATTAACTACTAAATGGATCAAAGAAAAGCTGGTATTGTCTAACCACAAAACCTACCACTGAATTACCAGTATCTGCAGGTCAGGAAGATAACTCTGAATCTTTTCAGCACATCTTTTTTCCAAAAGCAAACAGGCAACTTTGACCTTTCAGAATTTTTCTGTATGTTGGTTTTTGGCTGGCTGAATTTTGATTAGCTGCCCTCAGTAATCTGGAGTGGTGAGGGATAGGAGGTGTAGTATGAGTGATGAGGATTTTGCTCATGCTTAGCACTACACAGATAGCAGTAAAACCCTGAGATGCTCTGTTGTCAGTAGGCTTTGTCCTGACACAGACAGACTGCATAATGGTGATGGCTACATTTGTAAGGAGGAAGTGAAGCTTCAGGGGTCACAAACAGAATTAGAATTTAAGACATCAAATAGATGTTCTTGTCTCTAGAGGCTGGAATGGATTGGCATGGATTAAACTGCACAATTTTTCCTTCAAAATGTTACGTGTAAAAGGAGTTGTTAATAGACAAGGTCTGTTCCCATTTAGGAAAGCATCAAATAGCTTTACAGTATCTTTGCCTCTTGGTTTTGCAATAGATAGTGTAATATATTCTGTTGAAGTTATTAACATAGACCAGTACATGAGTATATTGAATGAAAATTAAGCTGCCCTGCTCACTTCTTCTTACAGACTCTCCCTGATGCTGACTGAAACCATTAATTAACTCTCTGACTCCCAGGTTATTCCCCACAGAGCTGAAGCATGTTTTGCTGGGGACAAATGAACAGCATTTAGCTGCATCTCTAATAATGTAATACAAGCATTCATTTAATTTGATTCAGAGCTACATAAGGCTAGGCAATGTCCTGTGTGGAAGCAGCAACATCTTCAAGAATTTAGAGGGTGGGACACATTTCTGACCCCTGCTATGACTACTGCACGTTTTGGTGCTCTGTGGACAATGAGTAAAGTGTTGTGTCCCATGGCACAGAGAGTCAGGGGGAAATACAGTAATTCCTCTGAACATCTACAGTGTCTGGTACAATGTTTGGGTTGATAAATGGAAGGTGTCTGATAGGGATGTTTTCAAATGATAATGATTTGGAGGGAGGGCCAGTAATATTCTGTAACAATAGAATCATGGTAATTTTTTATAGCATTTGTTGTTTGAATTTCCTCTCAGTTGCTGCAGTTTCCCTGTCTCAGGTGAACTGGCTGCTGGTATTTTCATTTCATACTACAAATCATTCACTAACTTGCTCAAGATATGCAGAGAATTTACGACAGAGCCAGGGAGTATTCAAATGGAACAGGGGGCACATTACCATTTTAATGATAATTTCCTCTCTCCTCTTTTTCCTGTAAGCAAGGACATGCAGTTGTTGCACAAGGCATTCTGTGCTCCACATATCTGTCCATGTTGTCAGCTGTTTGTGTGTTAAGTCTGAGGAGGAGGAAGAAATATGAGGTGTGTTAACAGCAGTCGGGTACTTCCCATTCACAGTTGTACCATATGTGAGGAAATGGTGTCTGATGAATAGAGCTGATCACAAATTTTGTGTCGTAACGCTTCTCCTTTGAAAAAAATGTCGATTAGATTCTGGATTGCTGGGTTGGCTGGTTCTCCAGCTTCACGGAAACCTGCTTGGAAAGTTGTCATGCTGTCATCAACCTTGTGAACCCACCTGGCCTGTTCCACAGGCCACCCACCATTCTCTGATGCCATGACACTGCTGACTTCTCCCATTTACCAGGGGCTACCCCCTGGGCTGGCTGGCAATTGAATGAGCTGCCCATGTAGATGTCCTTCAGCTGTTGGCCAATTCCTTTGCTTCCAGCTTCCTAAAGCTCTCAGCTTCCAAGTTCCTAGCCTGCCCAGGCGACTGCTTCGCCACCTGCGTGGTAGCCAAAAAGCTAGGTAGGCAGGGTCCTGGCATGTGAGCTGAGGCATCAGGCCAGAAATGTTTCAAAACCTTTCATATATATGTGAGTGAAGCCTTTTTGGGAAGGGTGAGGGGAAGTGTGCCAACATGATTTCCTCTGTGGGATGAACATTCCAGTTCCCAGCACTGGTGCAGGCAAGTCACCAGACATATTACCTTATTACCTTTTTGTGGTTCACAGCTTGCTCCCTGGTGCTTGGCTGACAAATGCATTCAGTATGTGTGTGAGTACACAGCAGGGAAGACCAACAATTAGTGGTTTTGAATCATGCAAGACAAGGGTCTCTGCCATTTTGCAGTGGATCTGTTGCATGGGGACAGATTGCAGAATCCGAATTGAACGTATTGCAGGGAAGGCACCATCACTTGTTTATGCTCTGCTGTGTTGGTAGGGTGTGGGTGAGGTTTGGTTCCTGAAGGTATTTATGGGAGAGGTCACCATCTGAAATCTAGTCTGCCATCAGATCTCTACCCCTGGAAGCTAGAGTCTCTGAGAGACTGCAGCTCCTCCAGCCGGGGCTCTCCCTGCCTGGGCCCAGGAGATCTAATTTTGGACCTCTGGCATATAGATCTGGGTCCAGTGTTCCTCTCTGAACAGACTCAATTCCTCTCTCATGACCTACACAAAAATTTTCTGGCTTCTTGGCCATATCATGTCTCACTTGCCACATAAACCATGAATGCTGGAGGCCTAAGGTCAAAAGCAACCGAGTTCACTGAGATGCTGAAGGCTATAAAATTCTATTGGCTTTGATATGAGTTTCTATTCTGGGGTCTCAGGTGTCAAGAAGGATTGTTCAAAAATCATAAGAGCTTCCGAAGTGCCAAGGTCCTGTATGAATTAAAAGGTTAAAAAAGATCTGTGCTTGTGAAAAATTAGTTTTCTACTAGAATGAAAGCATTTAAAATTGCAGTCAAGTGTTATGTTTTATGTTACGTTTGCACAGGTATAAACGTAACATAAAACATAACACTTGACTGCAATTTTAAATGCTTTCATTCTAGTAGAAAACTAGAATGCTTGAAAAAGAATTAAACCAGACCTAATGTGCATAAAAGAATGCTTGAAAAAGAATTAAACCAGACCTAACGTGCATGCACAGAGATGTTCAGTGATAGCATCAGGCTCCATGGATGGCTTTGCCTTGGCATAGGCTGAAATACTTTTCCTCGGTCCAACTGAGACACTCAGTGTGTTTCAAGTGTTGGGCTTTCTGCTCCCATTTGTCAGCCATCCCCACTAGATTAAGGGGAGCAGGTGACAGAAAGCTGCTTTTATGCTGTTGGATGAGCATACAGTGCTCTTAGCAAGGTGAATTCTCAGTTGCACTATTAGGAAAACTTTCTGATTTCTTTCTGTCACAAGAATGGTACAAATGGACTGGAAGAACAGACACATAGCTAATAAATTTCTTTTTTTCTCAACAGAAATATGTTCTATGGGGCTAAGTATCAATGCACAAGGAGCTTTTATATTAAAAACCTCATGACTATGTAGAGCCCACGAGGTCCTCATGAAATAGTTGTCTGCTGTTAGGAGTGAATCACAGGTTCTTAATTGCTGCAAATAAGCTTGCAAGGCTCATAACTCATAACAGCTCTAATGGCTAAGTCAAACTCTGATTATTCTGTTTTAAATTGTTCCAATACCTAGGTTGAAGTCTAGAGATTTTTCACCTAAAGATATATATATATATAATATATATATAAAAATCCAGTTTTCAATTTTGACAACCTTGCAGTAACTTTAAAAGAACCATACCAAGAAAGTAGTGGAAAGCTTCTGCTAGTCTCAATGCTTTAGGCAGCTCTTAGGGACAATTTGGGCTATTTGCCCATAATCAGATGCCCACTACTGAACTCAAGGTGAGTTTGTATGTTCTAGTAAGCTGTGGTAATGGCTACAGGCCACTAAAGAAGGACAGTCCTGGAATTTCCTCAGGGAAAGGAAGAGTGATTGTCTATTGCTTCAGCTCCTTAAATAAACTTTGTCTGGCCAGAGGAGTGCCAGAGCCAATCCTGTGGCTATAAGTTTGGCACTGGGATAGAAACAAGAGCTCCTTTTTTACTGATATCTAGCTATTAGATGAGTTTTGTTGCAATATGAAACTTCATCCTCAGATATTTATAAGACATGAATATTTTTAGATATTTACCAAAGATTCTGTGCCAGTACTCACTTCTTGGTGATCAGCATGCTTGCTACAAAGGAATACTTGGCAGGTATTTCCCAAGCTGATGGTGATATTGTTGGATGTATTCTGTCCACCCTGAACTGGCTGTTTCTGTATTTCTTTGCCCTGTCTCTGTGCTCAGAGTGGCTTTCTTACATTTACATTTAACTGAAGTCTTCCAGGTTACTTAAGCTAGGACATAGGTTGGCTCCATGTAAAAAGCAAACCCATTAACTATACTAACCTGCAGACTTAACACGGGATCTCTGAGGCTAATGTTGGAGAGCTACTTAGAGGATAAGTTACAGCCAGGAATGAATAAATTGAACACTTAATGACTTGATTATTATTTGAAATATATCCTTGTATATTTTTTATCCCTTTGAGCCAACATATAGGGGTTGTGCTCAGGTAAAGGTAGATCCTGGAATAAAATAACATACAGGGCTTAAAGAGGACTTGACACAGCAACTGGGTTAGAAAAGAAATACTGCTCTGTGTGCCATAAAATTACAGTAACCTTTTTTTTTTAATTGCTCTCTCCCAGTATGATAACATTCAGTTGCAAACACATCCTTAGTATGTCTTGCCCCAAAGAGCTTCCAGTCACAGAGTGAAAAACAATATAAGAAAACGCGTTATTCTCTTGAAAAAATTGACAATTGAAAAAATACAAGAGCCTGGTGGAAACTAAGAAACTCTTCTCTTGACAGTTTGAAACTAAATACCATAAGCATAAATCAGGTTTTCCTGTCAGCCAAGTGGTGAAGTGTAATACTTACCTAACTCTTCTGAGGTCTTTACTCAAGCAATTCCACACTGACATCAGTGTCAGACTATTTGAAGAAGATCTGAAGATAAAAGTCTCAGAAACTGGTCTGAGTGGAATGACACTGAAATACCTCACTCAATTATTTCACTTAGATGCTCTGCAATCACTCGGTTTAAAACAAAAGAACAATTTCTAAACATAAACACAGTGGGTTTCAGTGTGTGGCTTTCCATTGACGTGTCTTGGAAAGATAATACTCCAGTCCTCAGATACCCCAGGTAAGTAATAAGCAGCTTCCTCTCATCTTGAAGCTGTAAAGATCTCTATCTTGCCATACTTACAACCACACCTGCAAAGTGGCTAAGGAAATTAGTAGCTCTCTTACTCTGGCCAGGGAAAAGAGCCAGTGATGCTGGCTTTACTGTGTGATATCCTTGTTTAAGATTACAGTGGTTTTGAAGATAGGTAAGAGGATATAGCACCTTTTACTTTTCTGAAGGATTAAATCATGATAGAGGGATGGTTCATTTACAAATGGTGCTATCACCTGACTGCTACTGAGACAGAGCACTTGGTATTTCGTTCTAATTAACATCAAGTGTGCTGAAAATTGTTGTTTCTAAAACATTCAAAGATCTAAAAAATTTTAAAGTTAGCTGGGGTGGGGGACAGGGGAGAGGAGGGGGGAAGAGAGAGGAGAGGCATCTGAAAAATTAGAAAGCTTTTTATTCCAATTTAAAATTTTCTGTTTTGAAAAATCCCCAAATCCGATGCTTTTGAAGCTTTGCTTTATAACTTCTAGTTTCATTTAATTTAATTTCATTTTTAGAATATTCTTTTTTCTGTCTGGATTATATTTTGCAGTTGTTAAGTATCTCAGTTATAAGAAAAATTAGTTTTGGGATGAGCTAGGGAAATAGAAGGCTTTTTTCCTCAGTTTCTGAGAAAATTTTTTTGGTTTTAATCCAGCTGTAGATAGTTATTTTTTCAGTTTGTTATAATTTTTATAATCAGCCACTGAACTGAATAAAGTACAAACTGATTTGTAAGGCAAGGACTAAAAGACTGTCATCTCCCATTGCCACTGTCTGGCATAAAAAGAAAACTCCACAAAGCTGCACAATCTTCTTCATGAGTTCCCCCTTGTTGTTCTAAATACTTTCTCAATATAATTCAGAAAAGAAATAGAATTTTGTTCTATAGGCTAGTTCATTAATGCATTGTGCCATGACCTCTTGACTTTAGATTTAAGCTTTTAGGTTGTTGGGTTTTTATTCATTCTTTATGCAATTGATGTTCTTTGTCTTATTTTCCCCATGATGTACATTTTTAATGTCTGTAGTAAGGCCTGACATCACATAGCCCATCTCCCTCAATTCCAGGAGGAAATGGATGTGGTACTTGTCAGTGTGCTTGCTGACAAGCAACGAAAAATATTTTATGTATTTTGGCCATGCTAATTTATTGGAAACAGTAACTTGTTGGAGGAGGTCTTGGAAAAACTAGTTCCATAGCTCTCCAAAATGACTCTTGCACTTTGATTTGAAGACATTCTGGGAGATTTTTTTCTTCTTTCCTGTTCCACTAAAACCTTGGTGTCCCTGCTGCAGCTGTTCTGTTTTTAATGTGTTGCTCCGTTTCCAGGCAGACATACTCCTCTTTGACTTGAGTTCATTTTAATTGGACTGCTTTTCCATTCTCCTTCTTTTTAGGAGGTAAATTTGTCAGCCTATTATTTTGGTGTCTCTGTTCACTATGGCAGCAGAAAGTGTGATCAAAGCTGCAACAGCACCCTAAAGGAGAAAACTTTTTCAGAATGAAAAAGAGGGTTTTTTCACCTTTTCTCTGCTTTTTTCCTTATCTCTGGAAATGGGATGCTACAGACTCCTGTGTCTAAGGAAGCAGGGAGAAGAATGTTTGCACTGCAGACTTGATTGTTCCTGTATAAATGCCCAAGTGGGGCTGTCAAAACCGTACTGCAGGAGTACAAGACTTAAATGGTTAATTGCTCTGAACCCCAGAATGCTTTCTGATGAGTTTGGCTTATGGCACTGGGAGTTTTGTAGCTGCCCTTTGCTTTTCTGCACCTATACCACACCTTTATTTTGAGATACCTTTCCTTTTAGTATTTCAAAGATAGCAACCTAGCCATTCAAGTTCTTCCTCTGATGCCTGGGTAAGCCTATATCCAGTTTTTATCACTACCACAGTGGCTGCAGTCCCAGCCACAGAAGAGGTTTTGGGAACTCTCAATGTGAGCTTTTGGTTGTCACTTTCATAACCAAGGAGCATCTGACTAGAACCGTTCTTCAACTGGTGACAGTTTCTTGTGGAAAATACTTTAAAAAGTGGTTTAAAGGTGTGCATCTGAGTGTCAGGAAAAATCTAAAGCCAAAGATTTTGGGTAAATCTATTTTCCTAAACAGTTATTGTGATTAATTTTTTTTTCTACTTCTCTTACCAAAACCCAAACTCCTCCCTCCTATTTAATGAAAATTAACTCTTGACAATATCTCTTTTCATCAGAAAGTGTCTACTGGTTGTTTAGTGAGGCTTGGTACTCTCTGATATAGGCCCCAGTATACCTGATATTACTGTTCCCCGGTGAGGACGTGTCTTACTGCAAACCTATGGTGTCCTCCAGGCTTTTCCAAGTCTGCATGACATCTAATATGAAATTTCAGGTGTGGATTAAGGTATTTTGCCTGGAGCAATGTCCTGACAGACACCCAGTTGTCTCTCAGCAGTCCACATGGGAGAGGAAGCCGTGTCTGTGCCATCTCCATGGGATGCCCTAGGACCCACCAGTAAGCTGATGGGGGAGTAGAATGGGAAGCTTGGAGATGTCTGGTTGTTATGTTCTTCTTATAAGAAGAATTGCCCAGAAAGTATGCAGATTTCCCTTTCTACCAATATTTATTCTAGTTTCATCACCATCTCTGCGTTGGCCAGGTAATCATCCAGTAGATACTTCAAAGTGAGGAGACTTGATTTACTACTTGGCAGAAAGATTCCCAATAATATATTGAAGCAAGTCCCTGGTCTTGGAAGGGCTGAAAAGAGCATTCAGAACTGGCTGGTCTCTTGTCATAAATTTTAACAGATGAGATTTGTCGATTTGTCTATCCCTTCCTTTTGCTTGTTTTTCTGGAGTATAATATGGAAGAATGTAAAAGCTACTGAAAATACAGCCACTAACTGAATAGGTGAAATTATGTGGAAGAATGTAAAAGCTACTGAAAACACAGCCACTAAGTGAATAGGTGAAAAAGGTGGTAAATAAAGGAAGACTGTGAAAATGGCAAAATCGAGCCAGAAATCTGGACGGACAGTACTGGGACAATAAGAAATTGTGAGAGGGGCTAAAGTCACAGGCAAAGATGTGGTAACTGCAGCTTTCCTCTCACCTCTGACATTGCAAATGTTTCCTTCTGAGACGTAGGCAGACTCTTACCCACACAGAGGAGGCAGAGGGTGGAGCTCAGTGCCTGTATAAATTATATGTGTCTTTCAGGTTATTTCAGCAGCAACAACAAGCTGTGAGCGTGTTTGTCAGCTGGCAGATCTGTTACCCAAATTGAGTTTTCTGCTGTTGTCACCATCTTGCCCATCATGGGAAGCCCACCAGCCAAGGTAAGAGAGTTCCACCTCTGTGCTTTGCTCTGTCCCAGCTTTTGGGGCTTCCCTGCTCCAGTTTTCCAGAGCAAGATCCCTCCTCCTCCTTGCATCCTCTGAGATGCGAACGGCTGCTGGTGTGAGGTGCTGGTGTCATCTCAAACTTTGCAGAGTTACTGCTTTCCCCTTTTGCCCCACCATAACTCAAATCAAAGCAGGCTTCAGCAAAGAGATGGCAAAAATGTGGCCCTTGTCTTGGAGTAAACAGGGGAAGGAAGGGAGTGCTGGCCTGGATGCATTTACCTGGATGTAAAATGAAAGTGCTTTAGAGCTGCTGCATGCTTTTCTCAAGATAGCACATGTTTGTTGCTTGCCCCAGCTGAGAGTACCCAGCAGCTTTTTCTAGCAACAAAGCATAATTTATGTTACTTTAGCTGCAGGGGAGAGTTCTAATGGGATATTTGGCTTATTTAGCTATCTTTAATGTAATGTTTACAACACCACCGTCTCTAGTGGAAGTGTTTCATGTCCGGACTTGAGTTTTCATATAGGAAGAGATTCCCATTCAGAGACTTGAACTGACAGTTTTTAGTATAAATCAACAGAATTATTAGCTGAGAATTATTTTCTCACGTATATCTTCAAAAAGTCATGGATGTGGTGTCTGAAATGCAAGATGTGAATTATTTACAAACTAACTCTTATGTGTCAAAGCCCAGGTCAGATTTTGCAGCAAATAAAAGAAAAACAGGGGTTCGTGGGTTTTAAATGTACTGAGAAACAGTGTTACATGTGATGTCTTATGGAGAATCATTAATCATTAAGAACAAAGAATACTTACTATACATGTGCCACTGTAATATTTGCAAATGACATTAAAGTTTCAGGAAAATATCACTATCTTGAACAGATAGCTCAAACGATAGTTTAAACATTTTTATACAATGGATGCTCAGGACAAGGAATATACATCATAAATGTAAAGAACTTTCTGGATAAAATTTATACCTAATCTACCTACCTGATATATCCAGGGCAATCTATATGTCTTAAATATAAATATTATCTGTTGATTTTAAATATCAATCATGTAGCTAATAAAATAATTCTGGATATGATCAATGAGCAGATGTATTGGGTATAATTTTATCTAGAAAGTATCAATGACAGTGAGAGCTGCAGCTTCCATTCCATGAGTATATATATACCACTGGTTAGTAGGCAACACAGCCAAAAGGTAGAGTACAAGGATAGCTTCAGGTCAGAACACTTTTGTTCCCAAGGAGGAGTATTCATCAACACTTCAGGTAGCTCTGCTGGTCTGTCACGCGAATGCATTTTTCAGAATGTGGAAATTGGTAAATAGATACAGAAATCAGAACAAGGTGGTTTCGTGGGGGTTTTTTTGTCCTCTTTCATATTCAAATAATGAAGTTGTTTAGAAAAGTCTAGGTGCTTTGAACTATCTAGGAAGAGCTGCAAAAATTCTTCCAGTTAATTTTTTTGCTTTTTAAAAAAGCTACCAAACTGGCACAGAAGTGATGGACAGTATTAATTTAGGAATGCTTTCAATATTCATAACAGGATATTTTCTTCTGCTCGGACAAGAATAATCACTATTTAGCAGTTTTACTTTGTGAACTACACAATAATTTTGTTTTGTGGTAATATATACAGAAATCCTGCCAGTACAAAGCTCCAAGGGACCCACTCATACGTGTAAAGAAGTGACAGGTAGAATATAAACAGAGAGTGCATCCCATATCCAGAGTGACTCTTGAAACAGTCCATCAGTGACAGCAAGAAATTACAGTAAATATTTGCAAATAAGATTTACTAACTAACCATTCAACTTCCAATGATAAGATTTTGGATAATTGTGATTCCCAAGAAAAATTAGTCTTTCATGACCAGGCTCTCTCCTTCTATCCCCTTTCCTATTTTTGCCTATTTCTAGAGTCAGTAACTTTTCCCACTAGAACTTTGTGTTCTTCTAATTTTAATAAAAATAGCCAGCTAGTTGTAAGGTCAAATTGTATTCTCACTGACAGAAGGACTAATAAATTAAGCCCATATTAGATGTTAAACAATCTATGTAGAAAAGAGCACTTTGGAGCCAGGCTGATCATGAAGCTTTTTTAGAGTTTATAAGTTTATAGCTTCAACCTTAATTTGATAAATTTATGACTCGTGGTTGAACCATGTTCTCAGTATTTAAGATAAAATAAATGGTAAGAATATGGCAAACAATTACTTTTTGTGTGAGATCTTGTACATGAGATACTGTACTGTTGTTACACCACCAGCAAAAGAAAAGGTAATCCATGAAAAGAAGCATATCTGAAAGGTATAGATAAAGCTAAGTGATAAATCCTACAGATATTTATGGAATGTCAAAACACAGAGTACAAACTCCTTATACTAAACTTCATATAGCTTGGGTGTTATTCCATGGTGGTAACTTTGTTGAGAGAACTGCTTAAATTTGGTGCAGGGGGAGCAAAATGCTGAGATTTCAATCTAAAGAAAATTAAAAAAAATAAAATTAAAAGAAATAATTCCTTGTTCTAGGAGCAGCATGGGGGAGCAATAAGGAGTGAAGTCACATATAGGAGCTGTTAGTAGGATTTTCTTCTTTTGTTGCCATCCAAAGGCTGTCTTGGTAGGCTCCTAGTTGTTAATGAGCTCTGAGGAGATTTCATGATCTTGAAATTGTCTTTTGAAGTACCTAACTGCCTGTAAACAGGAGAAATATGTGTCCTCTTGAAGCTGACCAGCATATAACTATTTTCTGAAAGCCATACAGAATGCCAATAAATGCATATTATTACAATCAATGAGGTGTCAGACTGAATTTTCATTTAAGTTTTGACACAGCTGTTCTGCCATGCTAGTTCTATCTCTCTTTATTGACTTTTCTGTATTTTAAATCTGAGGTGGCTCCTGTAAAACTTGCTTTGAGAAGAAAAGGAGTTTGGTTTTGGGGTTGGTTTTTATTTGTTTTTGTTGGTTTTAACCCATTCTTTGGAATCCTGGACATGCTGCTATTTATTGGCCTGGACACTTGTTGTCTAAGATGCAGACATACAGAAGGAGCTGAATCTTGCACTCTGCCATTGGCTTCTGTCTTAATTCTTCATCAAAAATAGAGTGATGTGCTTCTGAAAAAGTTAACTTTGACTCTGGATATTTACAGGGAGGGGGGATCTGTTACTTTCTGTGTGTTTATGGGGGAAACTGTGGTTCTTCCAAGGAAGTGAACTAAAAAGAACAAGACCAGCACAACTGCAAGACTGTCACAAGCTGTTTGGATAAGGTGTCTATGCTTGTCAATTTGCATTATTCAGGAAACTATATGTTGCTTTCCATTTCTGAAAATAGCAAATGGTATCTCTAAATTATCTTTTTTGAGAAAAAGAAGGGTATTCTCGAGTGCCAGCACTTTTGGGCAAGGATGTTACTTTAGACCACCTGAGTCTGACCCTAATAGTCTGTTCTGATTTGTGGAAGAAAATTAGCACTGCTTTTTTCTGGTGAAAAAAAGAATTAGCCCAATTTTGAATGGGTATCACTGCAGTTTTGTGAGCAGGATGGTTTTTGGCTTCCCCTGGAGATTTGCCCAGGCCATAGTGTTTATTATAGCCCCATTTACTTGTCTGAACCTGTTTCTATTTCCCCCTGCTACAACAGAAGGACTAAGCTGCACCAGATCAGAAAGGATGAACACTCATCTTTGATGATGTTTTCACTGGCAGGCAGATGTTAACATGTTTAAAGGAAGTGATTTCTGTTGAAAGGGGAAGGGAGGAGGATGAGAACATGGCATCAATCACAACTGAATACTCTGGTGTTGAGCTGCAGACAAATTGCTTTTATAAGCAATATAAATATATATATAAATATACAGGAAATTTTCATCGCAATCGGTTCAATGAAAATTGGCTACCAACATCCATTTCTCCAGTGAAGTTCTCTGAGGCCTGTTTGGGCTTCTGTTGAGCAAGGGGGAAGTTGATTGCAAAATAACACAAAATGAACATATTAATTAAAAACTGTCAGCCCTGTAATTGGCTACAGAGTCCAGTATTTCATGTTAATGAAACCCACTAGGAATGCTGACTGTGTTCCAGTTGGTACTTCTATGTTAAATAACTATTTGCATAGGAAAATTAAGGTCAAATTCTTTCAGTGGGTAACTGGAATAATTTGGAAGTGTCCCAGCTGCAACTTGTAATGTCCATAATGCAGTAAGCTCAGAAGATTTAAAATATGTTAGTTTTAAATTGGAAGAAAACTAAACAGAAATGGTTCTAGTCACACAAGAACAAATGTGTCATGTTTATACAAAAAGTGTTTCAATCAACAGCTAAGAGGCCAACTGGCAGAATAATTTGTGATTTTATATGTTTAACAACAATTTCTTTGCTCAGGGTGACTCTTTAATAGTAATCTGAATTTTAAAAGGATGTAACTTTAACAGAATAAAATTTACTATGAAGCCTTTATTTGAAAGTGCTAATTTACAGTTCAAATTGTATCCATGTCATGTTACATGATCTATCTCTAAACAAAACTGAATGAAACTGAATGAAGGCTGTTTTGATCTCTAATAAATGTCCAGTAATCTCCACCTCATATTAGCAGAATTTCAAATAAACCATAGTGAGTGACCCTCTCTATAGAGATGTTCCTCTTTCCCCAGGTCTCTGTATCTCCAAAGAAAAGAATTTCAGTGTCAAGAATATTAATCATGGTATTAACTTTCAAAATAAAATTGTTAAACTAATTTGTTGCAGTATAATGGGATACTCTCATTTAGACGTGTAGATATGATGTTTCAGTCTGTAGTAGTTTAAACTGCCATTCAAACTAATGAAACACTTTCATCGTGGTGTGGCCCTGTTTTAATTTATTAGTGTTATCAGGACTATATATTATTACTGTTTCTTATTGCTGATAAGTCATGCTAATGTGCAAAATATTAGATAAAACACTCAAAAGAAAATTGAAGAGAAATTTAAATGTTCCAGTTTGAAAAAAAGATGGAAATATTTTCCCACTTTTAGTATTTGTACATTTGTGTTCACTAAGACTGTGAATATGGTAAACGTTTTCTGATCAGCTTAGGTTGGGAAGAATTCCTTAGTTCTTTGCTACAATTAGGACAAGTAGCTTGAAAGAAGCATTACAATGATAGCTTGCCTGGGATAGAAATAACTCTCATATCTGGAAAGGAAGTGGTTCCATTCCCATGAGCCTTCCAGAGGCCCAATTTTGACTTACCCATGGCCATGCATTCATCATGTTGTATGAAAACAGACACCTCTGAGGTGACTACAAAATCTTTCCATACCATTGTCTGAATCCATGTTTTTTTCCTTTTTTCCATGTACTCAAGATACTTAGCAAATAATCCAGTGTGCAGTTGTGCTCTTATTTTAGTGTGTTGTACTTCCAACAGAGGGTGGTTCCCTCACTTCAAACACTCAAACAGAAGGGCAGAAAGTCCCCTTTACTGTTCAAAATAAACCTTGTTTTTGTATTCTGAACTAATTGCATCTATTTTCTCTGCAGATGAAGTTTTGCCCCATTCACATGCTTTCTGTAAGAATCCTACAAGCTAAGAACATCAAGTCCAGAGACCTACGTGAGTTGTGCTTTAATTGTGTTTTCAGTCAGCTCCAGACCTTAATACAGTGAGCAATGTGCCTAAGTCCTGAAGGTATACAAGCAATGTACATAAAGAATAGCAAGAGAAAGGCTATAGCCAGGGCTATAATTAGATCAATACCAGAGGCTGTCATCAGATTGGCGGACGTAACTAGTGGTATTTTAGGGAGCTGGTAAAAAAAAAAAAAGACTCCCAGATGAATTTCCTAGGCCAAAAAGAGAAGGCAGACCTTATAAGGACACTGTGATCTTAAATCTGCTTGGAGTTGTGTGGTTTTGCTGTTCATTATTGATAGAAATCATATAATGGACTGGAATTCTGACACATAGGCCATGAATTTAGGGACCCTTTATTGAAATGTATCAATTATACACAGTAATCAATGGTAAATTAGAGAATTTCAAGCTTTCTAAAATCCATTCAGGGTATTTGCTGTTCTCAGATGAGCAGTCATGTTAAATTATGCTGATAGTTTCTGGTTAAGGAGGACCTCTCTGCAGACCCAGTCCTAAGCACATGCTGAATGTGCAGGCAAAGAAGACTTTTCTGTGTACTTTTGTGTTTGACTTTCTTTAACTCATTATCTCACCCTCACAGCTTCTTATGGCTCCTTCTCAAGGTGTATTAGGGACCAGCCATTCAGTTGCCATTTCTGCAGAGGTCTCTTGTGGGTTCCCCAATCGGGACAGAGACCCTGAGCTGTTTTTTCTCACATTCTTGAAACCTCTGGTCTGTTTATTCCCCCCGTGAAAAAGGACAAGTTCAGGAAAAAAAAAAAAAAAAAAAAAAAACGCATCATTTTGCAATAAATTACTTGAGTTACAGCTGAGACCACTTGTTTTCTGAGGGCTGAAGGGCTCCCTGTCCTCCTGTGACAAACACCACATAGCAATGTCCACAGGTGGACTCTAGAAAGGTGGTAGTGTGACAAAGCCTGTGTTTCTGAGTTTCAATGATCTCTCCTATCTACTCTATTGAAGGGACAGTTCCACTTTCCTGCCAAAACCTTGCGGGGCAATGTTATTCACTGCTTGATACCAGTCTGAAGTATTTAGGCATCTCGGGCTGCAGTGGACATCTTCAGTCAAGTCCAGACTCCAGCTCTGAAAGACATCACCTTGGAGATTTCTTTTCACATCGTTGTCAAGCTTCACAAAGTAAATGCACTTTCCCACCGAGGCTCTTCCCAAAGGATGGCTGCTTGAGGCACTGACTGCACTAACCAGAAGGGCTAGATGTAGGCTGGAAGGGAGAGGAAGGTTTTGGACTTCTTCATGCCCCTGTGTTCCTGGGGACTTAACTGCAACAGAACTCCTGTAGTACCTAACCCATCGTGTCCCCTCTGCATGTCTGTGTTCCTAGACTGAGCCAGCTGGTCTCCTATGATCTTCTCTTTAATATGTGTTCTCCTTTCCTGTAATCATCCTAACAGCCCTTTTTGGAACTAGCTCAAGTTTTGGTTAAGCTTTTTTAACAGAGTTGACTGCAATATTAGGGAATATGCCCAGTGAATGGTCAGTGGGGTCTATTATCCCTTTCTCCTCACATGGGTAACATGGCTCTCAGTGTACTTTGTGTGTGCATGTGTACATTTGCAATTTGTAGTTAACCAGGAATTAGATGGCTTTCTTTATTTGCTTCCAACCCATGGCCTCTTTTCACTCCCTAGAATCATGGCTTTCCCCCACTTTTCATCTACAATATTAACATTGGATTTGTAATTTTTTTTTTCTGCTGCAGTGACTGCATCAGACTGCTATGTGCGCTTGTGGCTGCCATCTGCTTCAAAAAGAAAGCTTCAGACCAAAACCATCAAGAACTCTGATAATCCTGTCTGGAATGAAACTTTCTACTTTAGGATCCAGAGAGAAGTTGAGGTAGTAAAAAGATAGAAAACGCACCATTTTGAATAGGTGGGAATGCTTAGTTGACATCCTATTGATCAACTGTGCTAAAATACTTAAGAAAATGCTTGTGTAACAGAACTTACAACTGCCAGGTTAGCCCCAAAGAGCAAATCCCCTTAGCTAACTATAGGATATATATATATATATACTGGTAATATAAATGCTGATAAATCTGAGCTGGTCCAGACTTTTTGTTGTCACCTGAAAGAAATAAGTACTGCTGTATCATACTTCATCTGGTCAGTTGAGAAAGATCTTATATTCTACTGAAAGGGTGGAAGAATTCCTGCTGAGCAGACACCAATTTTAATTCTACCCTAAGCTGAAGGGGTTTAATTCTACCCTAAGCTGATGAAGAAAGCAAGTGTGTTCTTTGTGTGGTTTATCAGTGAGGTGCAGGGCACTGACATCTTTTCTGTCTCAGGATAGTGGGAGCTCTCAGGTAGGTTTTTTTAGTCCATGGTCAGTTTCCCTGGGTTGGGTCTGATGACAGTGTTCCACATTAGCAAACTCCTGAAGGAAAGAATGGGTTTCTTTATTCTTGCCACTGAGAAAAAGTATTTAACCATTTTTTGTTTGTTTCTGTGTGATAGAAACTCAGTAAGAGTTCTTACTCATTTTATTCTACTATCAGAACATTTTAGAACTGGCAGTGTGTGATGAAGATCCACTCACCAAAGATGACATGCAGTTCACAGTTCTTTTTAATGTTGCTAGAATCAGACCTGGAGAGACACTCCGTGAGACTTTTGCTTTGGAGTCAGAGGTAAGGACTGAAAATATATGGAGAGATCAGTGAGACCTGATTGTCCACATTGGCTTCCCTTTTAAGTGGTGGTTGAGACTGCATAAAAAGATTCTCAAATATATAGATATCATTATCCATATTTCACAAAAATGGATTTAATGTACTGGATTTTTGTGACTTCATTAATCTCTTTTCACAGATTCAGAAAATGAAGCTGCTTCTTTCTCATGCGAACCATCCCTGTATGGTCAAAATATGTTTATAGCGAGCATATGTTAATAGTATTTTTTATATATTATAATACAAATCAGTAATTTTCTTTGCTTTGGGCTTTATTCCTCTTTTGTGATGCTTAGAGAACATTTCCTCTTTAATGGCAACTTTTATTACAAACGTGAAGACAATCCACTCACCGCTTGAATTAAATGAATCTTTCAGACTTTTCTTAATGTTCACGCTGGGTTCCTTCCAGGTGAATCAGATTTCTCTGTCCCATAGTAAAATGCCAACTGTTCTCCTAACATCTTTGGTATTCTGTTATGAAGCCCATAAGAGAATTGTCTAGAGGACCAAAGCTGGGGTGGGTCTGTGAAAACTCCTGGGCTGTGGCTGAGGCATATTCCTGCTTAAAGCAGAAAGTCCATACCCAAAAGAACAACTACTTCCCAAATGCTGGAAGCTGTTAACATGGATCTTCCTAATGACTCTGCAGATTGGTGCCATGCACTTAGTTCATGGGTGAGTCACTGGCAATTATAATGGTTCAATAACTCTGTCAGTCCAAAGTACTCTTGCTGACTTCATCTGTGCTGGATTGAATATGAATGTGGTTTAAATGCCTTGTGCATGGAGATGACACTGGCATTATTCACATTTCTTTCTGGGCTTCAATGCCTTTCTCCCCATGCAATACCATCTTTGCAGTAGAACTATTATATTTCTGTTCTAGTCAAGCTTTCCCTCTCTGTATCTTTGGAAAAATGCATAATTCTACATACTCCACAATGGGAGAATATTCATCTTCCCAAGGCTGTGATTTCCATTGCAGTCTCAATTTTGAAAAGAGGTAGTATGCAGCTCTTTTTTGGTAATGTTAGTGGAAGACATGTCAGCTGTGGAAGTGCTTTTTAAATAGGTCAATACTGCCAAATTCTTGCAGCCTCCAATAATCTGCATTTATTTTACCCTTTTCTTTTTAGAATGAGCCATGCTTTAAAAAATGGGAAAGTTTGGAAGTGGAATTCTGGATGGAAAGAATGTGAGTAAAGTTCCAAAGCTCAAAGGTATAGATCTGCCAGGGAGCAATAATATCTCAGAGAAAGAGGAATTTCTTCCAGCTCTTTCTCGCAGCAGTGAGCCAAAATTACTGTTTCAAACTTTTTAACCTTAACTTTACCAGCAAATTCTGCCTTACAGTGGATGTCTTACAAATCCTAATGTTTGATGTGTATATCCTGATTGTGGAAATATATTAAACATTGGCATGATGTGATGACTTGTACACCAAATACATGTAAAACAACAAAGGTTCAAGTTGTTAACAGAAAAAACCCAAGAACACCGTGGTGTTTCTAAAAGACCAGAAAACTTGTTTTGTATTACTATAATGATACACAGAGTTATTTAGACAGTATTAGAAAACTCACCCATTAGGCAATATTAATCAACAAGTAATAAAATTAAGACCATCCCCCTCAAAGTGGCAACCATGTTTGTAAGAGAATAAATGAGATAAACTTTATACCTCTTTTGAATACTGTCAGGACTTTGCTTGGAAAAAACCCCTAAGCTATGCATTCTGGCATATTTCAGTTTAGCATTACAATAAAAATAAATATAGTCTGGTGTAAACTGGTTAACTGCATAATTGGATGGAAGAACTGTAAATAAAGCTTCTTATTTTTACACATGGAAATGCTGCAGAAGAAAATCACTGATGTTCTTAGTTAATTCTTCCCACAGTGAAAATCTATTTAATTTATCTATGAAGCATACCTTAAAAGGTGGTATAAGCATCTCCTGGGAATCTGTAACCAATCACAACCATATATATATATATATATATATATAAAGGACAGAAAGAGATGCAGTGCCTGGAAACTGAGCCTTGTAGATTCAAATTAGAAATAAGAGGATCATTTTTCACCTTTCAAGTTAAAAAGCATGTGGGGATTCTGCATGCTTGGAAGTCAAGCCTAGTGATTTACATTTGAATACATTCTGCAGTTGAAACAGAAATTTAAGGTTTGGTAAAACACCCTGGGCTTTGCAGAAAGTCAAAGATTACATGCTATGTAACTGTAATGTTCCTTTCAGATGTATGAAAGCACTTATGAATGTGAATAACATGGTGGTGTTGGAGTATTTGCCTTAATGAGAGTTGCTGTTAGTAGACTCTATAGGTTACTCATAGTAATAAATAACTACATCTATCCGGTGACAGACGTAGGTCTTATGAGACAAAATGTTTGGGACAAAGACTTACCCCTCTGTTTTTTAGTCATACATATAGTACAGTGGGAGCTAATTCTTATTTGCTGTTCATTTATGATCAGTTGTAAAATATAATCTGGAACAGTGAGAAATGCATTTCCTAATAAGTAGTTGAAGAGTACATTAATAGTAGTCCTTGCTTTCCACAAGTCATATGGTCATTTGCTAATAGCAGGACACAATTCCATATAGACCAATACTTTGTTCTGCTGAATCTTAGCATGTAGTTTTAAGCACTGGTATTTTTAAAGGCTCTCCTGCCTTTCTTCAAGTTTGCCTATTGCATTTTGATTCATGTGCTTTGCAGGTGATAATGTATTACGCCTTTCAAAAAACAAATTGTGATTCTAATGTAACTACATTCAATTTTAAGAGGTAAGGTCATAAAACTAGTATTATTATTCTTTTTAATATCAGACACTCACAGAGCTTTTGTTTGGTTTTTTATTTCATTTCAGTCCTGGCCCTCCAGAGCACCTCATTACCAATGATGTCCTAGTGGTAAGTTTCACATTAATTTGGCTTGGAGTGACTTGTCTTTCCCTTTGGTTCTCTGCTCTTCTTCTCTGATGTTTTATAGAGAGAATAGAAAACGCCATGGTACGTAAGAGCATGGTGTGCATTATAAAGTGATTCCCATTTATTACAGCTTAACTGTTGCCCTCTCCAGACAAAAATAGAAGCTGTGTTTCTTGAAGTCCTCAGGTATATCACAAGGCAATATTTTGCCCTGCTGTTGTTTGTTAATGTTTCAGAACCCCATATTTATTGGTGTTCAAGGTGAAAACTGCTTGTGTCTCATGTAATCCTGTATGGCACTTGTCAGGAAAAGAGAAGGTTATAAAAGGGATGAGTCTTTAGAAGGCAGTAGTAAGTATTATGTGCTTATGACTGGAAGGTTATGTAATGTGCCAGCTTTTTGGGGAATGAGTTTTTTAATAAAGAGTTATTTTACTCATTAAAACATAGAGACCTCTTCTGTTAATAGTAAGCATGTGGTACATTACCTATTTCCTTGGGCTGGCCCAGCAGCTAAGGAGTACAAAGTACTTCATGCCAACCACTCCAAGCTTGCACATGATCCAGATGCTAGCCTTTAATACCCCTGAGGCAGAGTAACACATACTCTGTTCTTTCCCCCTCATTTTCTGTGAGAGGCATAATAGCTGTAATGATTGGCATGTGCTGTTCCTATAAGGGCTTGGAAAACTGTCCTGGCATAAGTTATTAAAGGTGAACTGGAATGACTCAGGTAAGGAACAGGGTGGAATAAATCCGTGATTTCCCTACATAAGGACCAGAAAGAGGGTGACTTGTAGACTAATCACTGCCACAATACATACAAACTCATCACCAGCTGTTTCCCCCCACGCTTACTAAATAATTGTCAGATGAATGTGAAGCTATGTTTGGGCAGGAGTGTGTTGCACAGACTTTCCTTATTTTGGAAAAACTTGAATGGGAATGCCTTTTCTCTGGCAGTCCACCACTGTATGGGTAAGTTAGTTCTGAAGCAGTGTAACTGGGCTACTGTCCTGCCAGACTGAACTCTGAATTTACTTTTGTGCAGCTGGATTGCTTTCAGCACCGAGACCAGTTTAGCTGGCTCTATATATCATAGCCAGTGATTCTCTGCATGAGGTTTTGTTATTTGTTGCAGATGAGGTATCTGCTGTTTTCACACATTTCCATTCCTGTCTTTTTCAGTCCCGTGAGGTTTGCTGCTTGGAAGTGCAAGTAGACATTAATGAAAGCAGAAAGTACTTGAAAGGTATGTCCATTGCCCTGTGAAGTGGGGACACAATCATAGAATGATTAGGGTTGGAAAGGACCTCCAAGATCATCTGGTTCCAACCCCCCTGCCATGAGCAGGGACACCTCCCACTAGTCCACATTGCTCAAAGTCCCATTCAACCTGGCCTTGAACATTTCCAGGGATGAGGCATCCACAACTTCTCTGGGTAAGCTGTTCCAGTGTCTCACCACCCTCACAGTAAAGTATTTCTTCCTAATATCTAGTGTAAATCTACCTTCTTTCAGCTTAAGACCATTACCCCTCATCCTATCCCTACATGCCCTTATAAAAAGTCAGCTTCCAGGTACCAGAAGGCCACTTTATGGTTTCCCCAGAGCCTGCTCTTCTCCAGGCTGGACAACCCCAATTCCCTTAGCCTGTCTTATAGGAGAGGTGTTCCAGGCCCCTGATGATCTTTGCAGTCCTCCTCTGGACTTGCTCCAAGAGCTCTGTGTCCTTATACTGGGGGCTCCAGAACTGGACCCAGTACTCCAGGTGGGGTCTCAAGAGAGCAGAGCAGAGGGGGAAAATCACCTCCCCTGACCTGCTGGCCATGCTTCATTTGGTGTAGCCCAGGATATTGTTGCCTTTTGGGGCTGCAAGTGCACATTGCTGGCTCATGGTGGGCTTCTCCTCAATAAACACCCAAGTCCTTCTCCTCATGCCTGTTTTCAGTCTCCTCTTTGCCCAGCCTGTAATTGTGCTTACCAAATTAACCCTGTCAAAGTCAGGCAGACCCAGGTGGAGTCAATGGCCTAAAGAGAACAAAACTCAGTTCAGTGAAAGTCCCTGAGCAGCCTCCAGCTGTAACACTGATCTCTGGGTCTTTTCCTTGGAGCTACCAAGTTTGGACACAGTGAATTTTGCTGGTGGAAGTAACAGAGGGTGTTGACTCTTGGAGCCACCAAGTGATGGGACAAAACCAAGAATACCAGGTCCTGTGCTGTAGACTTCCCAGTGTGGCAGCTGATGGAGCAGTTACCACAGAGGGTGACTCCAGCAGAAAATGTGTCACCTTTGTTAGCTGTTTTTCCTGTTTTATTCTCTAAACAAATCTGTTTTTACCTAGAGGGTATAAATCTTGTGCTTACGGTGCCTGAATCTCATGAGGGAACACAGAAAACTACAGGAGACACAGATATTTTCTACTTTCATTGTGTGAAGGCTTGGGAGCCAGTTCTTAAAGTCCGGCTACAGGTAAGGGGCATTGTACAACACCATTGTTCACTGCTTATTTTCAGTGTCACCAAAACCAGGAAAGAACTGGACTGTTTCTATTTTGTGAATAAAAACAGTGGTTTATGTTCTTTTGTAGAAAATTACTGATAAGGAAGGTGACAACAGCAATTTAAGTGACACCTTAACAGTACCACTGAAATTTCTCCCTGTTGGACATACAGTCAGAGTAACCCTGCCTGTAAGACAAGTAAGTGCTTCACTATTTACATGATCTTTTGGAGAGAAAGGTAACATTCAGTATTTTACACCATAACATTTTAAAAAAATTTCATTCAGTAAATCTAAGTGAGAATTTTGTGTGAATACAAGTTTTCTGTCAAAAAGGTGAGTATACTTAGAGAAATACTAATTTTCTGTCAATAAAATCAATGATTTGGAATTCATCCTGGCCAGTTTTGGATGCAGGTTTAAGACCAATCTCTACTGTCCTTATGCAGTTAAAAGAGAATATTCAATACCCCTAGTAAGTCTCTGGGACACCCCACTGCTCCTTATCAAGCTTGGTCTGTATACCTACACATTAGATGGCTAAAGTTGGATGAGTTGAATCTTGCCCTCAGAAAACAATTCTGACATTTTTCTCTGCATACAGTCAGGATGGTAATTGGTGGGAAGATAAAACTCTAAGCTTCTTTAGAAACAGAAGTAATGCTGCTGGGTAGCCAGATAAATCTGTTAACAACAGCCAAGCATCCTTTCCCAGAATGTGCAGCAAATGTAAGGCAAGAATAGGAGGAGAATTTGTCAGCAGATTTTCTCATGAAGAAAAAGGAAAATTGATATCTGTTTTGTTACTAGTGATTCCCCACCCCTCCCTTGGGACTCTCTTTTACCTTAAGTACCTTTTTGGAAGGATGTGTCCATCTCAGTCTTTATCTGGCTGCTGTTTTTCATCCTCTAGCATAGGAGGGTGGAAATGTGATGGGGTTAGGATGGTGCTGGGTTAGGATGGTTCCTGGAGTTACATTCTCAGGAAGAAATCCTGTTTCCCAGCCCATTCATCCACCCAGTTCAGCTCTTCCTGCCTCTTTTGCTTCTCTGTAGAATATGTTTGGTGTTTAGTTGTTTTCTTCCTCCTTACCACTTTACCAGTACAATTCAAAAAAAGCCCCCAAAAACCAAAAAAAAGAAAAGCAAGCAGGGTGATACAGGTAGAGCATTAGAGCATTCCAGGAGGCACTGAAAATGTGAATTTCAACACCTTTTTCCAGTCATTCATGCTGCTGCTCTCATTTCTTTGTTTACAGAATGTGCCACTGCAGTTGTATCTCCAACTAAATGCTTGGTGAGAGGTCTCTTTTTTTCTCTAAAGGTTTTATTGCTCTTTGAACTGTGAATTTGAAAATAGAGTATCCTTTATTTAGATACAAGGAATGCACAAGACTAGGGGCAAAATATAATAGTTTAGGCACCACTGAAGAGTCACCATGACAGATCAAAGTTAAATGTCATGTGGCAAAAGTCATGCCAAGAAGCAAGCCAAAGTAATCTGAGAGTTTAAATCAGTGAGGAGCTTAGTCACTGAGTGTCTTTTGCATAAAAAACCCCCAAAGACTGAGACTAAAGGCTTCTTCAAAATGGACACAGAAGTGAGAAGAAGGGAATTTGAAATAAGCAAAATATCCAGTCTATAAAAAATTACTGAAACTGCATGAGTATACTCAAGAAAATAAATTTGTGGCTCTGTTGATAACAACAGAAAGAAGCACAAGCAAGGGAAAGTGAAATATTACACTGTAAAATAATAAGACAGAAAACAAACCAAAATTATTTAAAAATGTTTTTCATTGTACTGTTTTTATATAATTTTGTGGTACAAACCCCCATGAAAGACTTTGCTAGGTTCTAGTCACCCTTTCCTCAGAAATTACAAGGGGAAATTGAAAGGATTCGTCTCACAAAGCTACTGAAAGACACAAAGAAACCTTTATATTTTTGAATTTGCTCTCCTTAGCTATCAGGAAAACTTACACCGAAACACCAGAAAATAAAGAGACTGAGTAGAAGCAAAGCAGTTGATTTATTTGAAACTGGAAGTCCTATTTCTGTCCCTAAATCTGAACAATTTATATATATAAAAATAATATATTAAATATATAGAAATAAGTATTAATCTAAATAAGTATAAGTATAATATAAATAAGTATAATTATTTTTTATAATACTTAGTAGACTGCAGATGCTGGAAATAGATCCATATGCATTTTAAACACCAGTCTCATTCTTCTGGATTTATTTGTGTTTCAGCACAGAAAAACTAGATGTACGCTTAGGGTATGATCTCTGTCAAGAAGAACAAGAATTCTTGCTGAAAAGGAAGAGGGTGGTTGCCACTGCCCTGAAAAGAGTTCTTCATCTGGGAAGAGATCTACATGGACATGAGGTCTGCAACCCAAACCACATATGAAAACAGTAGTATTTGAAATTCACTTCACATAGAGACTGATGAGGTCATTGTGAAATCCCTTCTTTGGGTTTGGTTTTGGTTTTGTTTTGTTTTGGTTTTTTGTGTTTTTTTTTTTCATTGTCAGAACACTTTTCACAAAAAGTCAAAATACTTTAAGGTGGAGAAAGAACATTCTATAACAAACTCCATCTGAAGTATGTTTTGTTGCCAAGATCCAAGTTGAATATTTAACTGAACATTTATTTTCTTCCTGGAATGATGTCTGTTGATTGGCTTCTGTCCCAAGTATCAGTTTGTTTGCTGAATGTGTTTTTTCTGAACTCTGCTCAGGACTTCCTTGAATCCATTCTTAATTACATTTATTGCATTAAAAAAAAATATAATAAATTAATATCATTATTTGTTATGAACCCACTGAGTATCGGGAAGTTAATTTAAAGAAGGTACTGGTTAAGACTGGCTAAAATGTTGATTTAATTTCATTGTCTTAATTCATTGTCTTCAACGAAATCTGCTGAGGAAATTATAGGAGCTGTAAATTTTCCTGGTAGGCATGTGTATACTTTTTTGACAATAACACTTATGTTTTGGACAGGTCCCAGTAATAGCTGTTATGGCAACAGGTGGAGGGCTCAGAGCAATGTCAGCAATGTTTGGCCACCTCTTAGCTCTTCAGAAGCTTCATCTGTTGGACTGTGTTACCTATGTCACTGGAGCCTCTGGCTCAACGTGGTGAGTACAGAAAATAAGTTTTGTATTTGGAATAACTGTGACATTTCATTTCCACACAGTGAGATGCATGCATCTCTTTCAAAGTCTTAAGTTGTTAGTAAGTGAATGTAATTCCCTGGTAAAGGTATTACTGTTGGCTCTTGGTCAAAATCTTAGTTTCAACTTGCTGATTCTCTTCTTTGATGAAAGTGGCTGGGTTAATATAGTAATTTTCCAAAATGATCCAACTAAATGGATTATTTTCTCACATTTCTGTTCTTTAGGACCCTAGCAGACCTCTATGAGAATGCTGACTGGTCACAGAAGAGTCTGGAGGGGCCTCTTAAGGCAGTAAAAGAACAAGTGACAAAATGCAAGCTCAACCTTATGTCTATAGAGCATCTGAAGTATTATCACAAGGAACTCACTGAAAGGGCAAAAGCAGGATATGTCACATCTTTTACAACTCTGTGGTCACTTGTTCAGGAAATGTTCCTACATGAACAGGTATGTGCATGGTCCTGACACACATTCAGGAAACATCCACTCATTTTTTTTAGAGCTTTACTCTTTGGGAACATGACATAATGTGTGGAACAAATCCAAAGTGACTGAGGCATCCCTGTGTAATTTGTAAACAATGACAGTGGTTACTATAGCCAGGATTTTCCTGGGTAGCTAATGGTTTGAAGGTGCCACTCTACTAGGGTGCCCATGGCCACAACAACTTCAACAAGCAAACTTTCACAAAGAACTGAGCAATTCTCACTGACAAAGCCACTCTTTTAAGGTCTGTTTCTAATTAGACACTTTGAAGCACGAGTAATCTGTGAACATTAGTCTCAGCCTTAGTAAAGATTTGTGGGACACAGGCAATCAAAGCACTTAGATAACAATGAAGAAGTTACTAGTTATCCAAAAGGCAACCTGGAAGGAAAGTGCAGGAGCCTAAGGGACTCACATATCCCTCTGGGTTGTAATATTCCTCTGGGTTGTAATATTCCTCTGGGTTGTAAAACATCTCTTGTCTATCTGTACTTAGGTAGATTCTGTCTGTGTTTTTGCCTTGTGCTCTTCCAGAGATTTACTGTGATTTTCTTTTTTTTTTTTTTTTAATTTTTAATTTTTTTTTTTTAAATCTCTTTGATTAGCCAAGAAAGTACAAACTCACAGACCAGCGCAAGGCATTGGAGTATGGACAGAACCCATTGCCATTCTATGCAGTTCTCAATGTGAAAGAAGAAAAGTTCAGTACTTTCAAATTTAGAGGCAAGTATTCATAGAGCTTTTTTCTGACTTTCAGTAGAGACTGAGGACGATTTGGAGGGAGGGTGCTTGTTTGTTGGAGAATAAAAGGGGAATATATCGGTTGCTTGCCCTGACTCAGGATTCATATTTTAATAAAATATTTGTCTTTTTTGCAAACTGCTGGGTGTTGATTAGAAAGAGCAGATCTACTGGATAACGTCCTCAGGCATGAACAGGGCATTTCTGAAGATCTGGGCTGAAGTTCTAGTTTTGCCACAGGCACTGAGAGTGAGTGTGGGAAAAATCATATGATCTTTTTCTGCCTCAGTTCTGCACCTATAAAACGGCTTTGGTTGTTCCCTAGTTTGTGGAGGTGCTGTGAAATGTAATAATTTCTTCCCTAAAAACTACACTGATGAGGGTATGAAAGTGGAGTGGCATGTGATGGCTGTGGTGGGTGTGATGTGACACCCTTTAAATAGACACAGGTTACGTTCAACAAAAGGTATTAACATGGGCAGATACTGAAAATAAAAAAAAACTTTAGTACTTATATTTGTTGAAGTTTATGGCTACTTTGCTACTGCAACAAGTGTACAGGGCAGCTTGAATCAGGAAACATCACAGCCATGCCCACAGTGATACTTTCTAGCTCAGAGCTGATGTGTTTCTGGGCTGCTTTGTTTTATCACACAGCCTGACAGGTTTGCGTTAGTAGAAGTTTCATACCAGTCATTCCTTGCAGGATGGATCACACTTGCATGTTGTACACTTGATGCTCTTGATTTAGAAGCAAGTGGGATCCCAGAATCACGATGTAAAAATACAAATCTAAGCTTTTGCAGCTACCAATAACTTTCTGAGGTGAAAAACCAGTTCCTTTTGTATGCAAATATCTCTAAGTTTGTATGGAATTAGACAATGTAGTTTACTACCTAGAGTACAGAGCTACTGAGCCAAGCAAGATCCATGAATCTTTTAGCTTTATAGTTTTATCCACAGGGGAAGATTTTGGTTTTTTGTTTTTATTACAGTAAACATGCTGCCTGTCTATTCTTTTGTAGAGTGGGCAGAGTTCTCTCCTTATGAGGTGTCCATACCAAAATATGGAGCCTCCATTCGTTCAGAATATTTTGACAGTGAGTTCTTCATGGGAAGGAGAGTGAAGAAGCTCCCAGAATCCCGGATCTGCTATCTGGAAGGTGATCTAGCAGTGCACCATAAGTAATGATGACATGATAGAAAGCATGGTACAAACTAACCACGGGGCTACCATCCTTGGCAGATGGTCTGCTCTAGGTCTGGATTCAATGGGCTTCTTACCCCTTTTGTACACCTCTGCTCCTTGTAAAGCTTCTTGTCTCCTGTCCTCCCTTTTAACCTGGGCATATTTGGAAGAGTTGTAGCATTCTTTCCCTCCATGTTTTCTAAACCATACAAGAAGGTGGGCAAGGCAAGTTGAGGAAATAATAAGCTTTTCTCCCCGAGCAGTCATCAGCTCTTCAACTGCATCAGTTATATTTCTAGGCAGTGCATTCCCAGGGGTAGAATTGGAAGGAGATGAAAATAAATTATCACTCATCCAGAACAACCCACAATGGTGAGAACCATCTGAGCTCTGTGGGTTGAGAACAGTGCCACTATTGTCACTATGTCTTTGCCCATAAGGATGAAAGAATCCCTTTTAACTTCCAACACCTGCCTTGACTGTCTGTTCTGTCTCTGAAGGTGAAGGAGAAAAACAGTTTGTCAGAGGAATCCATCTGCCCAGGCAGATTTTAAATACTTCTTAGAATTTCAGCTTTTGATAACAAAACCAGTGGAGACAAAAATCATATTTCACTCCCAGTGAAGTCTGCTAGAGTTTGAATTTATTCCTCTTGTAAGTACCTGGCAGGGGGTTTATGACAAAGGATAGTTCTTTCCCTTCCTAGAAAACATGGAGCCAGTTCTATTTCAATACTGGACCAGTTGAACTCCACAGAAACAAAACATGCCTGAAAGGGAAAATATGGGTCTGAGATAAATTTAAAGAATACATTGCTTTAAAGAAGGGCCATATGCTCATATGGCTTCACCATGCTTTCCAAAGCCTGCTTTACTTTCACAAGTAAACACTCTACATTGTCATTTGGGTGACTGATTCCTGATATTTTGTTAGTCTGTGCTATCCAGTAAATGGTCTGACTCTAGTGATCTCTTCAGAATGAGCACTGAAATGTGATGATGCTTGCCCTCTCTGGGACCTACTTCTTAAGCTGTGTCAGTTCATGTGGGACAGTTATATAGGAGGGGTATTTCTAATAATCCATGGTTAACATGTGATGATGCAGTATTTTTCCCATGTGGCAGGTCTTTGGACAAACATCTTTACTAGGAATTTGCTGGATGGCTTGTACTGGTCCTCAAATTCAAATGAATTCTGGGATCGATGGGCCAAAGATATGGTAGATATAGGTAAGAGTTTCAAAATAATTATTTGTTTTTGACCAGACAGTGTTTCCTATTCAGGACAGGATTAAAAAAGATACACTTTTGCTACTGTTTGTCAATAATCTCTCACGTTCTCCTTAAATTTCTGCATGCTTTGTTGCTTCATTGTAGATCTTCCAGCATGGTTTTCAGCTGTATCAGAATGATCAATATGTGATGTTTTAGTCTAATTTTTCTTTTTCTTAACCCAGAGGCATAGTTTATGCTAGTTACAAATGTTTTTGATTTAAAATTTGTTCATGGTCTCTTAAATGACTCCTCCCATGACTGCAAATGGGAAGGGTGTCTTCTGCTGGCAGGCAAAACTACAAAGTCAGAGTGTCATTGGAAAGAGTAAAAGACAAAAGCTGTGCTTGTTTTAAACAAAACCAAATATCTCTTTGTTTTAATGTGAATGGTTGTTTGCATATGTATTCAAGCTAACTGGGAGAAACGGGGAGGGGAGGGACACAGGAAGACAGCAGGGACAGCTAAGCTCTAAAGGGAGAGAAGAGATGGATGATTTTTTTTTTCTCTGTTTTCTTTCCCCCTTTTTTTTTTTTTTTTTTTTTTTTTTTTTTCCAGAAAAACAGTCTCCTGAGGAAGATGTCCCCATCATTGAGCCTCCATCTTGTTTGTCAGGGAAGTTGTATGAAATGTTTGAGGACATCATGACCACGCGTCCACTATTGGGGAGGTCTCATAACTTCCTGAGAGGCCTAGAATTTCATAAGGATTATATCCATCAGAAAAAATTTATTGAATGGAAAGGTAACTGCAACAAAGAGTTAGCTGCAGTTTGCAGGTAACATCTCAGATTTTTTTTTTTAGACTTTGGAAATCTCACTTTTAGAAACGTTTTCTCAGGGTTTGGAAATCTGCTGAGATGGATCTATGCTCCTAATGCTTCTTTCTTTAGGGTAACAGGTGAACTAGTTCATGGGCCACCTTAAGATATCTGTAATTTGGGTTAAAGCATGCTCTTCTACAGGAAGTTTGTCACTGCATAGGTATTCAACAGATTCAGAAAGGGAAGAATCTCTAGAGGTCAAGAAACAAAAGTTAACACTGGGTGCATAAAATAGCAGATTATTATGTGGATCAGATGAAGAAAGAGCTGAGTGCAAGCACGTGGTTCCCTATATGTGTGGTATTTTTGTCTGATGGTTTATCCATCCAGAGACCTCTCTTTAGCTCTTCTGAAGCAGAAATACCAAGGTCCGGCAAAAGAAAGTTAAAGCAGCATAAGTTTAGACTGTACATATTAAACCAGTGGAATATATAGACTTGATCTATAAATTGAACAGCAATTTATGGCCTGTGCTCTGCATGAAGGTAAAGTGAAAAATTATAATAGTTTTACCTCAAAATATGTGAAACTGAAATGATAGCATAGTGATGGAGCTGAAGTTTTGTGCATCTCAAACATTCCTGAAATCCCAGCATCCTCACTTATTCCACGAGCAGGTAGCAGTGTGGGTGATTATTAAGGTTAATCTCACTTCAACAAGAAAATGTGTGCTCTGCCTCCTCTGAATCCTTCTCTTTGACAACTTGTATTTTCTCTCCCCTGGTTCATGCAAGTCCCAACACTTTTTATCCCTGTCTGCCATTGCTACATGGTTTGTTGACTATGGCAAGAGATGGTGGAGTTTTGTTTTTTGGGTTTTTTTTTTTTTTTTTTTGTGGGTTAAGGCAGAGCCCACAATGTGCTAAGTGCTTTTAAAATGTTCAGTAAGCAAAAAGTTTGTGTCCTAAAAGTCTGCTGTGAGAAAACAAGTGAGAGGAGAAAACAAGTAGCATAAGAGGGGTGGGTGAGAGTAGGAGCAAGCAAGTAGCTTAACAAAGTGGATGAAGGGTGAAATTGTCAGTAAGTAAATATTTTTTAAAACTAATTTTCCTTACATTTGCTGACTATCTGTTTTGTAAAGACAAATATGTAAAAGCAAATTTCAAGGATAATTTGAAGGAAGAGAGTATAGGGACACAAAAGACTACCTCAGGGTATATGTTCTACAAATAAAGCAAAGTAAATGGAAAACATGAAGTCTGTCATGGGAAAAAAGAACGTGAAAGTCTGTAGTGGGAAAAATTAGCAGTTTTTGAATCCTCTTTCGGCTGCCTGCTTGAGACCAAGCTAAAACCAAGCATGGATCCATCTCTAGGAGCAAGAGGAGATGCTAGCTCTGTGAGCACAACTGGTAGTCTCACACAGTTGAAGTCTCCTGGACATAGCTGTGTTGGAATCCTTCACTACAGCTCAGTTTATGTGACACATTAAAACAGGACACTAAATGGCATAAGAAAAGCCTTATTTTCATGGTGAGAAGTCTGGGGACTGATAGCCTGGAATCAGTATAATGCATTTACAGTAGGGTTCATGCTTTTGTGGAAATTCTTGAGGCAGGACTTCTTCAGGTTACTTTTTGAGTGTGGGATGGAAGAAGAGAGAACCCCCCAAGGAAATGTCTAATTCTAATTCACATACCCAGACATGGATAGATGCTGCACAGTCCCATCTCTGTGATAAGAAAATGGGGGTAGTGAAATTTCAAATAAAAATATTCTCCAGCCCAATTGAAACTAAAAAGAGTGAGGGACTGGAAGCAAATGTCTCTTGTTACAGAAGAATCTGTGAATTCCCAGCAGCTATGAATCCTAAAATAAGCAAATAATTTTGTAAAGGACCTGACAGTGAGGGAATGGAAAAAATAAGAGTTATTACTTCAAGCTGCTGTCAAACATTCCAGGCTATGGAACAAGCTAGAGTTATTCTACACTATTTAAATCAACACTACAAAATGAGGCCAAGGGAGGCAGAGAGATCCAAAGAGAAATACTGGAACTTACCTGCAGTATTTCTGTGATAAATGGTTTCTTAAAATACCTAAGCACAAATGATTTAAAGCCCAAGAGATGTGCTTTGGGCTTTGCTGCCTCACTTAGTGAACTTGAGGAACTCTCTTAAAACACAATGTTGATATTTAAAGCCATGGAAAAATATTTCTTAATCAATGGGACTTGAAATGGTACCTTGCTAGCAGAAAAAATGAATCTAGCTATCAGAAACTGGCTTTAGATCTCAGCTTGCCTTTGTATGATCCCCTTTTGGCTCATTTTTGCACTAATTTGAGGTTTAATTAATTCAAGCAATATTTTAAGATGTTGGTGAGGCATGCTATGTGCATGATGTGGTATATTTTTGCAGCATGGCTAAAATGATTTATATGAGAGATCACCAAAAGGAGGTTGAAGTCGGATTTTTCACTGCAGGGAGGATTCTAATCCTGAAAATGTAAAACCAGAATTGAGCAAATGCAGTGATGTAGTGCATTTATCAGATTTGTTTCTACACTGTCACACTGGGTTTTTTTGCATTTTCCCCAGTTCTTGCAGTTAAAAAAAAAAAATTGCCTGAAATCTGTATTCTGTGAAAAATCAATCCCCAGGGCAGCCATGAGGCCAGTGGATTCTGTGTCTCCATAGTCCTCTGCCTGACTGCCTCCCAGATTGCCTTTGTGAGTGTGCCAGGGGGAGTGTGGTAGCAAGCCAGATGTGCACAGATGTGCAGTTTGGAGGCCATGCCCCTGAGGCCACGTTTGTGGGAGGGACTTGAGCCTGGTCTTGAGGGCAACCGAGGGGCTGCATTTAACACCGAGCACAGACAGAATTACTGACTGCCATTCCTGCCAATGAACCACTAACTATATTCAAAATGTTTTTCAGACACTGTGCTGGACGGTTTTCCTAACAATCTGACACCACTGCAGAAATATCTTTGCCTGATAGATGTTGGCTATTTCATCAACACCAGTGGTGCAGCACTTTTCAAGCCTGAGAGGAATGTAGATGTCATTATCTCCCTTGATTATGGTTTGGGTAATGCTTTCAAGGTGAGGTTATCATCATCTGCTCCCTGTAGCCCTGGTAAAACTCTTCTTGGGAAGCTGGGATGTTGAGTGGCCAAATTCAGATCTGATGCTCAAATCACACAATAACCTGTTGCTCCAAAATGACTGATTGATGAAGGCATGGTGGGGATTCTCACATTAGAAAGGTTAGCTTGTGAGGTAATGGAGTTTGTTGGTGTTCTCAAAGAATGATGGAAACTGTTGGTTGTATTGCAGGTATCATGCTTATATAGTTTTGAACACATCTTTCAGGGCTTCTGTAGGTCCACATGGGCAGTCAGGGAAATTATTTCCCCTTCCCTTTTTTTTTTTTTTTTTTTTTTTTTGTGATGAGCAGCAATAGGGATTGACCAACAGGACAGAATATGCAAGTGTAAAATTTACAAGTCAGTAGCTCTGTCCAAATTTGATCATATACTCATGAGCAAACCAGTGACCATACCTTGGAGAAGGAAAGAACTTCCCCCAGGACCAGAGCTATAGAAACTATTAGGCTCTTTTTTTTTTTTTTTTTTTTTTTTTTCTTGGAGTGCATTGCAGCGTATGTCTCCTAGGATCCCCAGAGAATTACATTAACAATTGGTTGCTGGAGACATGACCTTGGTCTCTCCTGCTCTGTCCTCATGACAAACTCAAGTGAGGGTTTTAGTCATTCCCTCTAGCTGTAAAAAACATTATAGGGTGATAAGAAACACCTTCTGACTTGTGGTGAGCCATGGCAGAAAGGAGGGTTATTTTAAGGCTACTTTAAACAGCACAGTCATTGCAGAGTGGTTCTAGGGACTGAATTCAGTTGCCACAGTATTTCTATGATACCTCAGTAACTTTATTCTTGTCTTAGTGTTGGCTTTAAGGCAATGACATTCTGTGTCCACAGCAATTAGAGATGACATACAAATATTGCAAGATACAAAAAATCCCATTCCCCAAAGTGGAGCTAAGTAAAGAAGAAGAGAAGAACCCAAAGGAATGCTACGTGTTTTCGGATGCAGAGGACCCCAGAGCACCCATAGTAATCCATTTCCCCCTGGTCAATGACACCTTTAAGGAATACAAGGAGCCTGGTAAGTTCAGTCAAAAAACCCTATACTTTTTAGTTGCATTCGGGTCATTTGTCTTTATGCAGCAAGAATCTCATTTGTTCTTTGTAGTAATAATTTTAAGTGAGGGCACAGCCTTTCAGTGAGTGAGACCAGCCTGTCTACTGTCGTGGTCATACAATATTTTTGCCCAGGTATCTGTCAGGCCAGGTTTAAGTTGTTGAATTCAACTTAGGGTTCCCACCATGGCAGAGGAAGCATTAACTCTTCTCCTGTTAACCTCATCATGTTAAGCTTCTAACCAAAAGCAGGCTTGTGATCCCTGGATACAGAGTGAAACTGCCTCTCTTATCCAGTAAGCCAGGATGTGACAGAGGTAGTGGGGCAGGTCCATGTCTCTGCTCAAGAGGCAGGTCAGCAAACCACAGCAGACTCAGGGATGCTGAGACTCAGAACAAGCTGTGGCTTTAAGCCACAACACTGCAAGGTGTACTGGAGAGGGCAGGACCTGCAATGGTAAGATGTTGGGGAGAAGATAAAGCCAGAATTCCTCCTCAATCTAGAAGAGACCAAGAACATATGCCAGCTGTTTCCTCCCTCACCTTTCCCCTGGCAGTTTAAGATCTAGCCGTAAGCAACATTGGTTGCTGCTTCCATACTCTCATGCCTTGGTGCCAAACAACCATCTAGATGAAGAGAATTAGCAAATCTGTCCAGCAATAATTATAATGATGATCGTGGCCCAAGAACCAGACCAGAAGGAACAGCCACACAGCTACTAACAGCTGGGTGAAGTAATTTAGTTGTGAACATATTCAGAAAAATAAATAGGAGGTGGAGGGAATGCAGTGTTTAGTTGGTGTAAGGGCAAGAAGCACAGAAGTTACTGCTTGTCCTTCCTTGGCCTACCTGTTAGACAGTGTTGGTACAAGTATCCTGGGAGTAGGTTACTTCCTTCAAGGGTTGGACTTGATGATCTCTGAGGTCCCTTCCAACCCAGCCCATTCCATGATTCTATGGAAAGGCAGTGAATTAGAAAGAGCTGCCAGAAAAGCTCTGTTAGTCTGTGGTGTTACTCACAGAGAAGGGCCTTGTCTTGTACTTGCTAAAGAGCTTTGCACACAAGTTTTGCCAGCCCTGTGCATAGGATTAACAGACAGCAAGACCCTCATTTTCCCAGGTAACACAGCTCCTCTCCTTCCTGCCTTGCTCCAGGGACTTCAGCAGCAGACATGACTTTGCTGTGGGGATATATGGAATATATATGGGTTGGCTCTGCTTGGAGGTCCAGCAAGCCCTGGGCATTGGGAGCTTCCTTCAGCTGCTGTCTTTAAATGCAGGCATGAAGCAGCAAGGGCCAAGTTCAAACAAGAGGGCCTCAGTATAGAGTATGTCTTCCCAACAGCTTGTGGGATACTCTCCAAAAATCAGCCAGGTGGTATCTTATTGGTACCTCTAGTGTCTGAGCCATAACCTCAGCTCCTCCTCTGTGCTGGAGCTCTTACAGTTATGGCCCCTGAAGTTTTTCAGACAGTTCCTTTTGAGTTCCCAGGCTATGGGCAACTATTGCTGTCCCTTGGTGCTGCTCAGCACAGCAGACAGAGCATTCAGTCTCCTTTCAGCTTTACCCAAAATGATATTGTGGTTCAGGGATCTCAGCAAAATGCGTGAATCTGAGACAACGTTTTGGGGAAAGTTATGAACGGTGGCAAAATGGGTTAAGTAGAGCTCTTTTTCTGCTGTAATATTCCTTATGCTCAGAGAATATGTACAATAAGAGACACACCAACAAAATCACCTTTGGAAACTCTACTGATGAAGAGAGGAGGTAGCCTGTAGGGGGAAACAGGGCTTGTTAGGAGGAGTCTAGAGATGGTCCAAATGGCAATATGCAGTGAGATACATTGAGCAGTAAACAGATGGGTGGTTTAGAGTCTCTCTGAATGACAGATGGATAAGATTATGCAGAGCAAAGCAACTCCTGCAGCTCTCAGTGCTCCAGGCCCAAATTCATGAGGTGTGAAACTCACCTGCACATCTCCCAGCAACCAGTGATTCATCAGTCAAGCTGACAGCCAGCAACTGGTGTGGGTGGTTGGGAGAGGAGGGACTTTGGCAACCTCCTTGCATGGATTTCACATTTAACAGCAGAGCTTTTAATTTCTAGATGGTTGAGAGACACCTTGTGGAATGTTGGTATTTAATTTTTCTGCTTTTAACTCTTTAAATTCTAGAAAAGGGAAAGAATCAGCCAGAGAAATACCCATTTACAGGCTGTGACCTGGATGTGGATAGCACAAATAACATGTCTCTCTGAATACTCGGAGGCACAATGAAGCAACACTTGGACATTTTTAATACAACCACTTCTAGTGACAGCCTGTGATCACACTGCCCAGAAACCACTAGGCTGGACTAACCTTCCTATGTCTCAAGCAAAGTTCATGTGTAATTTTCATGCAGTTCTGGTAGACATAATGAGCAATATCTCAGCAGTCTGTTTGTAGCCCTGCTGACAGTCATCTCACAATACATCTATGGTTTGGGAATATTTGGTTCAGAATGCAAGAAGACAGGTAAAAAAAAAGAGAAAAAAAGTAACTCTGAAAATTTGTAGAAGAATAAATATGAGGCTGCTGAAACCCCTGGTAGAGAGGACTAAGGTGTCTGCCTATAGGCAAAATGATTAACTCAACATGGAGGATGGAAAATGGTAAATCCAAGGGCTTGGGTTAATCCAAGACTGAGAAGGGGAACTGAAGAAGGAGAAGCTGGTGTGGGGTGCTCTGTTCCTCTGCACCTCTGCCTTCTGCAAGAGGCAGTCCTGCCTGGTTAGTGTCACACAGCCTCCCTGTGAGTACCAGGGTGTCCATTTGCTCTAGCTGGCATGGATGCTCTGGTCATTTTAATTAAGATCTGAGCATGGATTTTAGAAGGTGATCCAGGCTTGTCTGAAGGTCTGGGAAAAGATGTGGAACCAGGGACACACTGCCCACAAATGACTGTCTGCAGAGGCAAGGTGAGGGGGAAAGGGGAAATCCCTGCCAGCCCTGCTGCGGGATTTCCAGATCTGAGCTTTGGCAGGAGGGGGAAGGAGGAGTGTCTGGGAAAGCTGACCAGGAATGGCTCTTCCAAGCTGTGGAGAGGTGCAGTCTTTCCTAGAGACTGTGTTTAACAGTGTGTTCTGCCAAGTAGAACACTTCCATCCCCTCCCAACACCATCTGTTTTGTGCTCCTGTGACTGTGATGGTTTTTGTCTTTCTCTGCAGGGGTAAAGCGCTCTCACTCAGAGCTGGAAGAAGGCAGAGTAAATCTGGAGAACAACTGCTCACCCTATTACCTCATCAGGCTAATCTACTCCCCTGAAAATTTTGACAAACTTGTGAAGCTGAGTGAATACAACATCCTCAATAACAAAACCCTGCTCCTCCAGGCAATCCGGAGTGCTGTGGAACGGAGGAGAAGCATCAGGACTGGGAATTTCCCCAGCCACTCTCGAGCTGGATACCCCTAGGTTGGGGTTTTTGTGCTGTTGCCCACTGAAGGCTACGACTGTCACATCACAACACATCACAGTCATATTGCACCATGTCACAGTCACAACACATCACAGTGTTCATGATTTGCAGGAAACTGAGGAAACCCGTACATTTCTTATTTTTCCTTGTTCAAGCTCCTAGCTTTCAAAAGGGTTTATTTAATCTCCTTTCCCCAAATTTTCCCCAAGACCACGAGAGCCTCACACTGTGGTCCTACTTGTTAAGAAAATAGGGTCCTGGTTAGCAGAGACCTCCCAGGATCTCCCTGATATTACAGAATGTGGTGGTGGTGGTGATAATGATAGTTGTTTAAAATGAGCCTGTCCCCTCAATCATGAGCCCATCCTCAGTGATTTCTCAGTGCTTCATTACAAACCAAGTCCTGGCCATTTGCATTCAGTAATGTCCAGATTTTCAGGGAACAGATTTTCTCCGACAGGCTGAGCAACTAGAATTTGCACTGAATTGGTGGGCTCGGCTTTGAAGTCAGGCCAAAAAGTCTTAGATACCTGTGAACAACGGCCAAACTGCAATGTGAAAAATTGCATTCTGTCTGGCCAGTTCCCCTTGCTGATTTAGAAATGACTCCTTCTTTCCATTTCCCTGCAAGAGTTTGGCACAGAAATGCTGCTCCAGACTGCCATGAGGGGGGCAGTTACATTTCAAGGAGAGAGGACATCAGACTGAGTATAGGGGTTTTTTTGAGCATTGGCTGGAGGAAAAAATCTGCATAAGTCATGAGTGATTTGAGTGATTCATAGGCATGGTGCCTTTATGCATTAAAATGTCAAGAGCTTTTTATCAAAAGTATCAAAAATATAGAAAACTTGAGTGGAATAATTACCATAGACTCAAGTACACTTAATTTAGTAACTATGACATAATCTGGTGCTCCTTATTTATGTGATCTGAATGTGGGATACCATAACTCACCAGCAAAGTGTATAGCAATTGTATTTTCACACTAAGCAGATTTTTATTGCCTTTACAGTCTTTCATCCCTAACATCATAGGCAAGGTATTTTTAATAGGTGCTACACTAAAGTAGAACACAATTTAAAATAAAGGAAATTCTTTATCCCACTTCTTTGCTGGAGGAAAATATTTGGAAAAATTGCACCTGGTTTTAATTTGTTTTGGAGTGTAGGGAGAGACTTTGCCTTGAGCTATGAGCTTGAAATGTCTTTATCTCTCCACCATATTAAAATGATGGTAGGGAAGGCTGCTGAACAATACAAAACAGAGCTCCACAGAAGTCAAAGAAGTTTCCAGTTCCTAGCACTGAAGAATTTGGACTTGCTTCTGCTTTATTTAATTCAAACATGGTATATTCCTCAGGACCTCCAAGGAAAAATCTTGTACGTTTCTTCTGTGTTGGAAATTTACTTGAATTCTTCTGTGCTGGAAATTTTTTAGAAATCGTTTTACTTGAAATCGGAAAAAAAGAAAGACAGAAAAACAAGGATTTGCCTTTTTGGTGTACACAGCCAGTAATCAAGCTCGAAGGGATAACATGTTCAAAAGGCTTCATTGCCTGAGCTCTGCATCTACTAAATGCTTCTGCTGCTGCAAGCAATGGCAATAAATAAGCCTCAGCAATGTTCCTCCTGAGCAAAGGAATTCCAGACAAAACCTGAGGAGTCTTGACAGCTGGAATGCAACTGTAAAACTGAATTCAGAGCATGAAAATAAAAGAACCAGGTGGATACCAGCTGCAAGAAAAAAATACCCATTTTGAGTTGAAAGGTGAGGTGGCAGCAGGGCTCCATCTCCGAAGAGACAGTTCAACCAGTCTGCTGCCTTGGCACAGGAGAGCATCATGCCCAGGCAGAGTGTGCCCTGGTGTAGGTGTGTGCAATGACAAGGACACAGCTTTATCACTCACACACACAAAGTGTGGACTCTTTTCATCCTCCTCTGCCTGGTCCTATAAAAAGACCCCTTCCCACAACCCCTTTGCACAGAGCAAAACCTGATTCCAGGATGACTGTGGAGAATCTCTGTGCTCCCACATCCCACAGCCTGGGCTCCAGTGCTTGGTTGGTGTTTGACCCCCTGCCCACCCCTGCCAGGCAGCAGGAGCAGAAAGGGTGGACAAGGGGTGAGTGATGCCATCATGCTGCCTGTTTCCATACCCTCCCTGGACTGATGAGCTTGGGGTGTGGGATTACCATTCCTGTTTTCCAGCATGGTGCTGTTACACAGGAGGGGCTGGAGGGGAGGGCTGGGGTGGCTGAACAGTTTGTGAGGAGTCCCAGTAATAGCAGCTGGTAGCAGCTTTTTTTCTGCAGTGGCTAAAGGACTCAGTTCACCCAGGGACAGGGGTGTTCTCCTCAGCAGACTGAGATTTCAACACTAAACCAGTATCTACCATAAGCTGGAAGACTTGGCCTTCAGAATCAGAGACTCAGGTACAGCTGATTTTTTGGGAATAAGGCCACCAATGATATTATGTAATTGCCTTTCATTGATGTATCACCTATATCATAAAGAGGAGCACTGCTTTCCCTCATTTACCTTATTTTTATGCTCTATTACTGCAAAGATATCCCTGTTCTGTTCATGGGCTGCAGTGAGTGATCCATAACTCTCAGGGACATTGGCAGCACCTGCCCTGCAGTGAGGCAGCTCAGCCACAGAGAAAATTGGGTCTTTATATGCTCCAAAGACCCAATAGCTGGGTCATGTTTGGTGCATCTGTAGTGATGCTCATGGAAACAGAAATCTCCTCTAGAATGTGAAATAGCCAAAAACACCCATAGTGTTTTCAGGTAACCTACAGGCTGGGGAGAAGAACTTTTCTAAGAGACTGCTAAACCTTGTTATAGGGTGAGGGGGGTATCTGTGGGTAGAGGAGGAGGTGGGAAGGTAGTGTGACTCTCCATTTCCCAGGAGATTGTCACCCAAGGTTGTACCAACACTTAAAAGTAGACCTGGGGACCTCTGTTGAATCTTGCAGCCACCAGGCACAGACAAGGATGTGCCCCTTGGTCTCCTTAGGGCCTGATGTGGTACCTCTGTAGCCTTAAATGATAATAGCTTTTTTTAAAAAAAATACATTTTTGCATTTCAGAACCTGAAATTATGTGAAGGTTGCATTGTTGCTCATCAAAGTGGTTTCTTTTTTCTTTCTCTTCTTTTTCTTTCTCTTCTCTTCTCTTCTCTTCTCTTCTCTTCTCTTCTCTTCTCTTCTCTTCTCTTCTCTTCTCTTCTCTTCTCTTCTCTTCTCTTCTCTTCTCTTCTCTTCTCTTCTCTTCTCTTCTCTTCCTCTTCTCTTCTCCTCTCCTCTCCTCTCCTCTCCTCTCCTCTCCTCTCCTCTCCTCTCCTCTCCTCTCCTCTCCTCTCCTCTCCTCTCCTCTCCTCTCCTCTCCTCTCCTCTCCTCTCCTCTCCTCTCCTCTCCTCTCCTCTCCTCTCTTCTTCTCTCTTCTTCTCTCTTCTTCTCTCTTCTTTCTTGTCTTGTCTTTTTTCTTTTTTTCTTTTCTTTTTTTTTTTTTTTTTTTTTTTTTTGGCATTTGCTTTTAGTTTTTTGTAGCATGACATTTGTGGGAGTTTTGTTGCTGCCCTGACACTGGCAGCAGCACCTGGAGAGCATTTGTGAGGGAAAAGGCTGCCAGAAGACTCTGCAGGGTGGAGAGACCCATACCTAGCAGAGCCTTATCCCTGCAGGTTGTGTGATTGTTTCCTGTCCTCAGTCTTGCCCTGGTGTTGTGCCAGGTCCTGTTGAGTGGCTGCTTCAGCAGAGTGCAGGAACACCAAAGTGGGCACTGTGAGGAGAAGGATGGATCCCCATGTCTCCCGAGGAAAGGGTTTGTGTGCTCATAAACCAACCCTTGCTGTTCTGGCATTGGTTTGCTTAACCGAGGTGAGGGTGAATGCTCACATGCAAAACCTTGTCCCAAATGCACCTCAGATCACTGCTCTCAGATGAACATTTTGCTGGAAAACTCTCACAAATACAGAGCCTGCTATCTGCTGCCAAACACAAGGGAAGCAAAAGTTTGTTCTTAAACTGTTAGATGGTCTTCATAGAAATTGCTTGCTTGTGTCTTTTAACTGTTTAGTAATATATTATTAAAAATAAAATATTCCAAAAGAGCACAAGGTCTATGAAAGTCTTTCTGTGTTTAAACACAAGACTCTATTCTCTCCAGTTGTATGAGCACTACTTATGCCAGATGCCTGCTGACCACTGTGTAGGGTATTTACTAGTTTCAAGATTGGGTGGAAAAATAATAAAGAAGATGTTCTGGTTTACCAAGATATTGAGAGCTCAGAAATAAGTGGAACAAAATCTGCCTTCTGTGGGAAAACCTTCAGTGGAATGGCACAAGTCAAGATAGGAAAGCACCTGTGCTGAGCCACTACCAAGTCACAGCTTTATCTGGCCTCTTGGTGATTTGATTTCAATGGTTTTCACTGAACACAACTGTCATCAATTAAATGGTGAGTTTAAAACACCTAAATTAAACCAGAATAATACTGTAGGGTTTCTTTTTCTTGGTGTAGTGGATCAAGGGTTGGACTTGATGATCTCTGAGGTCCCTTCCAACCCAGCCCATTCTATGATTCTATGATTCTATGATCATTTTGGGTCTGTGCTGGAGACAATGTTGATAATGCAGAGATGTTTTCATTATTGCTGAGCAGTGCTCACACAACCAAGACCTTTTCTGCTTCTCACCTCACCCCACCAGCGAGCAAGCTGGGGGTGCACAAGCAGCAGGGAGGGGACCCCGAGTGATGGAAGAGATATTCCACACCATATGATAATATGAACAGATGTCATGCTCAGCAGATAAAGCTGGGGGGGAGAGGAAAGGGGTGATATTTGGAGTGAAGGTGTTTGTCTTCTCAGGTAACCATGGCACATGATGGAGCCCTGCTGTCTGGGACACGGCTGAACACCCACCTGCCAGAGGGAATTCATCCACACTTTGCTTACATGCACGGCTTTTGCTTTATTTATTAAACTGGTTTTATCTCAACCCATGAGTTTTCTCATTTTTACCCTTCTGGTTCACCCCCACCCCACTAGGGGAGACTGAGCATGCAGCTGTGTGGGAAATAGTTGCCAGCTGGGGTTAAACATAAGAATTCAGTCTGCATGTAGAGACCCAGCACCTGAAATGTAGGTGACAGGGATGAGGAAACAAGAGCCATGGCGAGGCAGATGGGATTGGACACCACATGAAGTTCCTGCTTTGGAAATAAGACTTGGAAAAAGCGTGAGGACAGGGCAATCCAGCTGGTGAGATCAGCAGGCCACTACATGTATTAGGAAGATCATTGAGAGATTTAACCTACAATGTAAAATGCTTTAAGGCATTGCCCCTGTAATTACTAGTGAGCCCCAGCTTACCTGTGGGTGTGGATGCCTGGAAACCTAAACCCTGCTCATTCCTCAATTAACTTTTGCAATAATGCAATAAATGTGTATGTGTAATAATGACCTTCTCATGATCTACTTTTCTCAAGCCCCCCCTCCTCCCATCCCTCTGGCAAGTGGTAAAAGAGATGTTTACCTCTTTATTTGCTCGTTGTAGTGGTAGATGCAAACCCTCTGAAACAATTGCAGGAGCTACCTTACAAAACTGACTGGTTATAGCTTAGCAACAATAATTTTGCAAACATGACTTTTTCTTTCTAAAGTCATGTTTTCTAAGCCCTAGAGCTACAGCCCACTCAAGTCTGATGAGCAATTCCATTATTTTTTCTGTTGTTGAAAATTATTTACTGTGGAATATCATGGACTGCTCTGATACATTTTCAGGTGCAGAAAGACAAGCTTACACTCACTAATTTAATCTCATGGAATTTTACATTTCTAATGTGTGAACAGCTTTTGAAAGGTTGAATGTCTTCCCTGTGAGAATCTGCCAAACCCTGAAAAGTTCATTTTATTAGGAAATAACTGCTCTCTTATTGACTTCTCCCTAGTTGTGATGCTCAGTTCACTGCCAAGGGACTTTTTTTTTTTTTTCAGATCACTGACTGAAGTTCCTGCCTATGCTCAGTAGCTGTGACTTCCCAAGTGCCATTCAGAGCACTAAAAAAAAAAAAATAATTCTGTTATGCTGAAGCTTCCCTAACTGCACAGTTGGTTCAACGGGTCCTTTATGTCAGGACCTGCAGGCAAAAATAGAGCATGAAAACATCATAAGATGAGACAAAGAAATTAAGTGCAATTACCTTTCATCTGTGGAGACTGGGGATCAGGGTGCAGTTATAAGTCTGATCTCATTTAAGACAGCAGTAATGCAATTTGGTGTGACTGACGAGCCCCGACAGCATTTAATTCCTCTCATTTGTCACTGTCAAGCTCAAACAATTTAAAGCCTGAAGTCTTTTACCTTCCTGAAGCTCTGGCCACCTGGATTGTTACAGTTCAATTTCTGAAAATGGTGGTTACTCTTTTCTGTAAATTGCTTCCATTGTGATTAGATGATTGTCCCCCTCTCTCAGTTTATACTATTGACTTGCTATCTAGTTTCCAATGCAACAAAAGGAAATGTTGTAAAAGAAATGAGACCATTTTATCTAGAAAAAGCCCTGCAGGAGATGTTTTTTTTTCATGGAAAAATCCATTTTAAAAGGCTTTTTTTTTTTTCAATTTCATTTGTTTACCCACCATTCTATCAGGGTCTATATATTCTTTAAGTGGGTTCAGTGACCTAACATGGAGCCTCATCTATCTGGTCCTTAGCCACCAAGATGGAACTAATAATGCAGCATCACTGCTTGGATGGTGAGTTTGGACCATGAGCTGCTCCTCACAGAAGCACATGTGTCTGCAGGCATGTGTGTAGGTGAGCACCTTTCTGTCCATCAAGAAGTTTCTGCCCAGCCCTCTGTAGGAAAGGATTCAAATCAACAGATCTGTCCACCTAATCCAGCAATTTCCTAACACTATTTCCAATTTTCATTCTAATTTTTTCCCATTCCTTCTCTCCCCTTTGACTGCTAGCAGCTGTGCTGAGGTAGCCTGGAGGCCAACAGCCTTGCCAACAGGAAAAAGGAAGGGGACCCTCACAATACAAGTCTATAAATTCTCTGACTCATCTTCATTACCTACATTCAGGTTTCTTATTTGATATATTGTCCTGGTTTAGCAGTTTGGGTGGACCAAAATCCACAGATCAGAATTGCTCACTAATACTTCCTCCCAAGGGAAGATAAAAGGGGAATAAGGACAAAAGACTTAAAAGTTGGAAAAGAAAACTGGAACAGGTTTACTAGAACAGGAGGTGGGCAGTGACACATAAGGTAAAGAACAAATATACAAATACATACCAATATATGCACAACCTGGGGCTCGAGGGACCCTTGTGGCAGAGCTGACTCAGGAGAGGGCTCTACAGCTCTTCCAGCTCCTTGTCTGGAGCCCAAATTTAGGAAGTTGCAGGAGCTGCTGAAGTTCATTCAGCTGCTCTTTTTTCTTCAACCATGGAGGTATCAATGACAGAAGTTTAGATTAACTGCCAGGTCACTAGGGACACAAATGGAGGAGTGATGGAGAGTATAGAAGAGGCTGAAGTATTCTATAATTATTTTTTTTTAACTCCTTTTTCTTCTTACTACTCATAAGTAAAGCCTGGTTGCATTCCTCTGTGTGTAGCAATGTGATTAGGGAAGAAGTTGTGAGGTCAAACATTGGAGAAGCAACAGAGATCAGGATCTAGGCAACATCTACTAGAGAAGTGAGGTGTTCAGTGAAGTCCTGCACTATTAGGCTGTGTGGTTCTGCTCTATTGCCTATGAAGCATTATGGTGGCTGGAGGATGTCTCTGATGATGGGATACAGTCTAATGTGAAGGCAAAAAAGGATCTGGTAAACTATATCTGAGGCCAGTCAGCCTCACCAGAGCCACTGGTGAGATCATCCAGCAAGTCCTCGTGGACTTAACTCCAAGCACATGAGGGACAAGGTGGCAATCAGGAACATTCAGCCTGGATTTACTAATGTGTCATCAGGCTTGACCCTTGTGATGGCCCTTCATGATGAAATGAATAGCTATGTGGTCATGTGAAGAAAAGTAGATGTAATACACTTTAGTAAGGCTTGACCCTTGCCTGTCAGAGCATTCTTGTTTGGAAGTTGTGGAAATCTTGCTGGATAAACACTGTTAGATGGCTTGAAAACTGGGTGAGATGCCTTCTACAGTGGTAGCAATGAACAGCTTTGTCTCTAGATATTGGCTGGTGACAAATGGAATATCCTGGGGTAAACACTGTGACCAATTGTATTCTACAACTTCATCACTGAGCTGTACAGTGGGGAATAGCACATCCACAGGTACATTTAGGGACAATGTGAAAAAAGCAGGGAGGAGTTGATATGGCAAATGGCAGATCCATTCCAATCCAGAAGGACTTTGAGAAAATTTGAGGAACAGAAATCTCAAAAAGTTGAAAAGTGCAAAGGTCAGCACCAGGTGCAGAGTGTGCCCCTGCATCAGCACAGTCTGAGCAGCATCTCTCCTGAAAACATCTGGCCAAGTAATGGGCCATGCCAGGAGTGTAACCTCCTTTAGTGGGATGTGATGAGGATATACATGTGATGTGCTGAGCAGCTTGGGAATGCTCAGTTTAAAGGGGAAGCAGAAAGACTGAAAATGTGGTAGAGGGCTACAAAGGGGATCATGGGCTTGGGACACACAGCCTATGAGGGTAGATTGGTAGAGATGCACTTGTTTAGTGTAGCAAAAGAGAAGGCAGTATGGCAGCACCTTCAAGGGCTGAAATGCAAGTACAAAGCTGATGGGTCCACGTTCTTCTTGGTAATGGTATTTGATGTCAAGGGGAACAAAAGGCACAAGTCCTGTATTGGAAGATTCTTTAGGAAACCTTAGAAAACAATTCACTCAGAGTAGAGCTGCACTGAAGGGACCACCCAGAGAAACTGAGGAATTGCCACCCTTAGAGAGTCTTTAAGGCTCATCTGGACAAAAACATACCTGATCTGGTCTAGTGTTGATGATTATTTGACTTTGAATAAGACATTGAATTGCAGACCTCCAGAGATCCCATCCCTACATTTCTGTATGTGTTCCAAGGAATGGTGTATTTTCAAAGTCAAAGTCATCATTACACTACTTTCTAAAAAGAGCAGACTCTTTGTGATGTGGTTACCTGTCTATTTCACTGCTACTGCTTCAGCATGCTGAGACTGTGCTGCATGCACTGTGGCTATAAAAAATGGATAATTTTGTGCACCTGTCATGCTATGCAGCTATAGGAATTCAGAAGAGTGAAAAAGGTCAATAGCATAATAAGAGCAACTTGAGACTTCTTTCAGATAACATACTATAGGACATTGGTTTTGCCTTTGCTCTATTTGCCAAAAAAACCCTAGTATATAATTCATCCTCAATCCAGCTCCCCAATAAGTGTTTGTTAATCAAACTGAGTTTGAAGTCTTTCTGAGAGCTGTAGTACTTCTTTTTCTCTCCTTTTACCTGGTGTGGGGGTGGACTTTCCCCTGCCTCTTAGGTCACTTGGTGCTATTCCCCCCCTCTGGGCCACACCTCAACTTGAGACATGGCAGGGATGGGTTGCAAAATGCAGTATAGCAGAGTGTGAGACACCCCTGGCTCCTGCTCCCCCTTTTGATGGGATGGAAAAGCAATTGCAATCAGCCTAATATATCTAAAAATAAAGGCAGGGACTGTGAAAAGAAAGATTCTCCAACTGTAGAAGAAGAGTAGGTTCAAGACTACCTTGTAGTAGTGGATCAAGGATTGGACTTGATGATCTCAGAGGTCCCTTCCAACCCAACAGATTCTATGATTCTAAGACCACCTGAAGAACCTGAAGGTGAACAAGTCCATGGGACCTGATGGGATTCACTCACAGCTCCAGAAGGAACTGGCAGATGAATTTGCAGAGCCACTCTCCATCATATTTGAAAAGTCATGGCAGTCTGATGAAGTTGCTGCTGACTGAAAAAGAGGAAACATAACTCCCATTCTTAAAAATGGAATAAAAAAGAAGATCCAGGGTACTACAGCCCAGTCAGTTTCACCTCTGTGCCTGGAAAGATCATGGAGCAGATCCTCCTGAAGGCTCTGCTAAGGCAAGCAGATAACAAAAGGGTGGCTGGTGACAGCCAGCATGGCTTCACTAGGGGCAAGTCCTGCCTGACTAACCTGGTGGCCTTTTACAGTGGGGTCACAGCCTCAGTGGACAAAGGCAGAGCAACAGCCATCATCTACCTGGACTTGTGCAAAGCATTCAACACTGTCCCATACAGCATTCTGATCTCTAAGCTGAAATGATGTGGATTGGATGGGTGGACCACTCACTGGATAAGGAATTGGCTGCATGGTCACAGCCCAAGAGCTGTGATCAGTGGCTCAGTGTCCAAAGGAAGACGTGTGATAAGTGGTATTCCCCAAGGGTCAGTACTGGGACCAGTGCTATTTAACAGCTTTGCTGGTGACATGGACAGTGGAATCAAATGCACCCTCAGCAAGTTTACTGACAACCAAACTGTGTGGTGAAGTCAACACACTGGAGGGAAGGGATGGCATCCAGAGGGACCTTGACAGGCTTGAGAAGTGACCTCGTGCAAACTGCATGAAGATCAACAAGGCCAAGTGCAAGGTTCTGCACCTGGGTATAGGCAATCCCATGCACGAATACAGGTTGGGAGGAGAAAGGACTGAGGAGAGCCCTGAGGAGGAGTTGGGGGTGGTGGACTAGAAGCTTAACATGAGCTGTTAACATGCTCTTGCAGGTCAGAAAGCCAACTGTGTCCTGGGCTGCATCAAAAGAAGCACAGAGAGCTGACTGAGGGATTCTCCCCTCTACTTTGCTCTTGTGAGACCCTACCTGCAATATGTGTCCAGTTCTGAAGTCCTCAACATAAGAAGGACATAAAGCTCCTTGAGTGTGTCCAGAGGAGAGCCATTAAAATGCTCAGAGGGCTGAAGCACCTTCCCTCCTCTGGAGACCTCCAAAACCCACCCAGATGAGTTCCTGTGTGACCTTTTCCTTTGTCAGGTGGGTTGGATGAGATGATCTCTAGAGGTCCCTTCCAATCCCTAACATTCTGTGATGCTATGATTTTAATTTCAGATTGCATTAAAAATGAGCAACACTGCAGGATTTTCTCCCCCTCCCCCCAGTAATCTCATCCAGAAAGAATTGTCAGTCAGGGAATGGTTGCTTAATGTTTTGTAAAAATAAAATATTTCTGTCTCACAGAGTCACTTCACTTCAGCTGTCTGGCTTAAAGGTCCCTTTGGTCTTGGAGCTAACTTGGAGTAGATATCCCTTAGGTGATATGACAATTGCCAGAGTTCTGTACAGAAAATTATACCAGATGCAGTCCTGTTTAATGATATTTAATGGCTTTACTAGATGTAATATGTAATTAAAATTCCAAAGGTAGTGATTATCTTAAAATATATCAATACATTTACATAGGGTTGGGTTAAGATGCAATGGTGAAGGGTCTGGTATTCATTGAAGGAAATGTCATTTTTCTTTTCCAGCTTTTAGTAGAGATGGAATTAGTTTTGCTTTATTACCACTTTTTTCTAGGCTTTGGGTGGTGATGGAGCCTCATGACACTGCAGTCCCATCTTCCTTAAAATCTCTGGAAAATTCTGCAGACTCTCTCTCCGGTTTGATTTTGAAGGAAGGTGTTCTCCTATCAACAACATGCATCACCAGAAAATCAGGTACAATCTACAGGAGGTTAAATCACTGTGTATACCTGAGAACTTGTTAGGCATCTGGTTCAGCAGCCAAAATCTACCAGGCAGAGGGTCTAGGATATCATAGCCCTGAAGACTGTTATGGACTCCAAATGAAAAAAAAAAAAAAATAAATTACACTACAGGCTGAATGTCTGAAGTTGGCTGTGCCTGTATTTTACATGTCTGTGTTTGGATTCTTAAAATAGCCTTTGAGGAAAGTATTCAAACAGTACAACTTCAGACAACTGGTTTGGCTCCTTGAATTAGGAGCCTGCACTCCTTTCAGATCCTTCTGGAGAGAATGTTCAGAGGAAAATCCAAAGCACCTATTGCAGACTCCTTCTCTGATTCCCTGATCTGTTGAAACACATCTCTCTCTGTTGAGCATACAAGTAACATTTTTCGGCTCAGATACTTTATTTCAGTAACTTTGGCATCTCAGATAGGTGATAGAAGAATTCCTCTGGGTGTCCCAACTTTCAGTCACCACCCTCAGACAGGGTACAGCTGGCTATAGAGAGGTCTATTTTTAAAAACTGTCTGTAGCACATAATGAATGACACAAATCAGTTAAGGTAGGGTGATACTCAAGAATAGTGTGTTTTACTGGATTAGTAACCAAAGGAGAGGGACTTTTTAACCTATGTCTTTATAGGTGAATGCTACCTAAGCACAGAACTGATGTCTGCTCAGCCTTGCATCACAGAGCCCCTACCTCAGGAGTGAGCTCTTGCCACTTAGTCTTTCAGCAGAGTCTCTGTCTGGAAAGTCCCATAGTCTTGCCTGGGAGGTCTCTGTGTTAGGAACCAAAGGCTGCATCATTGCTGTGGAGTGGGATCTGTTACTGTACCCTGCAAAGTCAAAGAACACAAATAGAAGCCTTGTGAAGTAGTGTTAGAGGCAGTTTGCCATTTCTGGGTGCAGAATTTCAATTTTCTCTGAAATCAATTCAATCAATCAATCAATCAATCAATCAATTTTCTCTGAAACATCAGTGTGCTCTGATTTTCCTTCTAGTAAGGGAAATCTGGCCTAGGGAAGAGAAATATGGCCTTACTGCATAGGGAGGTGTCCAGAAAGAGATCTTGATTTAGAAAAAAAGCTGTTGATCAAGATTCCAAAGCAATCCCTTAATAAAAGAGCAAATGCAGCCCTTGGGCAAGGCTCCTTCCTGGGAATAACCTGGGAATGTGATGCCAGCCACAACTGAAAGAGTCCTTTGCAAGTCACCTTAGCCATTCTCCTGCCAGGCAGGGACACCTTATTATTTTCCTTTTTTTTCCTACCATCACTTGCTAAAAATGCAGTTCATTCTTGAAGGAAGTGAGAGTGTACCTATATTATTCTGTAGTGATTGCAGCCAGTCCTCCATCAGTTTTTGAGAAGGTGCTGAGAAGAAATACTCTGCCCCATCTCTCAGCCTGTAAATAAAGATAGGAGAGGGTGAATTCTAATTCTTCTTTCCTTGTACCTTCTGTCTTTATGAGTTGGGGAAGCACTGTAAGACACCTCAGTTACACCTCTGTACAGTCTTAGGTGACTGTAGGCAAATACAGCAATACAACAGTAGCTGTGTAGGTTTTAATTAGTGCACTTCTCCATTAAACTTACCGCAACATGAAAGCGTTCTCCTTCCTGATGTAATTTACCAGCCTCTCACATTTGGCACCAGGGATGCTGAGGGACAGGAGTGTGGATACATTCTGAAGGAAGATGAAATTAAAATAAATTGTCTCCTGCACCTTTTCTGCCAGGATTCAGTTCCAAACCAACCTTTAGGCTGACTACACATCCATACAATGTTTTTCTGCTTCTGCCTTTATAACTGGGAGCACTGAATAGGAAGAAACCCAGAGGAGCAATGGGCTATTGCATCATATCTTGAAGGCAATTCTTAGGTAAGATACTTATCTTAAAGGAATATATTTGAACATTTCTGAAAGCTTTTTGTTCTGTCTTATCTGTCTGGTACCAGTTAAACAATTGTTGAATTTTTCACTCAGCTGAGATTTGAAAGAGAAAAGATTTCCTCGGTCCCAAACCAAAGAAAATGTAACTCTACTTTCTTTTAAATGCATTTTTACTTGGGTAAACACAGACATTACTAGGAAGACAAAAAAACCCCAAACCACTTTACCTTAGATGCTTCTTTTTCATCATTATAGAAATCAAGCTTCAATCCATCAAGTTTTACGTAGAAAGATTTCCAAGACCTTGAGTCTGGCTACATGAATAGAAATAAAAAAAAACCAAAACATATTTCAGCTGTATATTTTGAGTAATTAAATCTTTCATATTCAACCTCCACAGGATGCCAGGAGCTGCTCAGATTTCGACCACAGAAGCTCTCTTCATCATGATTATCTCCTATAAAACATGACCAGCTGTAGTTTCTGGTGTGGGTGATTCAGGAAGGGTCTCTCTGTGAGTCAGGACTAAACAAATGACATGACATGGTGCAAGCTGTTTTGATCATTTGATCTGAAATGATATTCTCTCCCAGGATTAGAATTTAGATTTCTGGATTAGATAAAACACTTCTTGAAACATAAACAGAAACCTTAATTCTCTTCTGGCACAATTAGAAATCTTGAAAATTTGGACCATAGGAACGAGGGCTTCCTCTGCCAACCAACTATCTCATACATAGTCTTGAAGTTTGTATTTTCATTTAAAATATTGATCCCCATCCCAAATCCACTCGATATATTGAAACCTGTTTTTATAATCAGGAGAACATAATTAAATTGTTCATACAACCTAAACTCTGTTTCATAAATCTATTAAGTGTAGATAGACCATGTTCTGCATGATTCCCATGACAGGCAAAAATTCCAGTGCCTCTTTCTCTTAAGGACTTGATCAGGTACTGTCAGAGTCAGTGGTAACCTCTAGTCCTGAGCTCCTCCTCAGGAAGAGTTTATTCCAAAGAAGGCAGACCAGATCTGGACTATATAACTCAAAGAAAGATGAATTAACCCAGAGTGATGCTGTTTGTTTTTACCTGTTTTCTTCCTGGAAGAATCTGATCTCTCTTTTCTAGGAATCCTTCCATGTGCTGGAGACTTGCAGAAACCTGAGACACACAGAAACATTGCTGCTAAAGTTTGAAATGCCCCTTAAACTTATGTTATAATTTCTGAAGGCCTTTCAGATAAATTTCACACAGATGTGTGCTGTCTCTGGCCTTTTTACTCACAGCTTCACATATATATACATATTTTATACGTATATATACTCACATTCTCTCTTGGCGAAGTAAAATTCAAATAGCTGAAAACAAACTCTACTAATACAGTACTTTTCCCTCCCAAAATAAAATGTGGGCTCTAGAACAGGTTTATAAATATTAAAGAGTGGAACTGTTCAGCATTTTCTACAGCAATTATCACATGTAGCCTCTGTGGAGGAAGGAATATTTCTGTCCTTGCTTTGCATTTACATCTCTGATGCACTCTTTAAATGAAGAGAATTCACATACTTCTAGGTGTCTTAAGTAACAAATACGATTTTTATATTATTAAATACAATTTATGACTTAATTTGCTAAAGTTATTTATACCACCCCTGCAATAACTCTGAGGCACAACATGTATTTAGTTGTACTGGCACACTTGGGTGTGTGACAAACAACAATTTTTACCTGTCCATGAGGTAGTAGTACAGTTCCTGACAGGGTGAGCAAACAGGAATTGCTGGTTGTAGTCTTGCACCAGGTCAGCTCTTTGACCAGGGTGCCACTAAGTCCTGCCTCGCTCTGACTTCTAAAATCAGTGGACACTTTGCACACAGGGGCTATGGTTAAGTCAGCAGTCTTGCCTCTTTGTTGAGGCAGTATCTGCTGGTTCTTGTTCAGTACTCTGATGAGTATGTGTGCTCTAATGAGTATGAATAACTTCTAGTTTCTTGGGAAAGAAAACCAGAAATCCATAAACCAGAAATTCAAGTTTTCAAGACTTGAAATGTAGCTTGAGCAAATTAAAAATGGTTTTAAGCTATACCTAGCTACTTAAGTCAACAATAATTTCTGGGAAATGCACCAACTGCAAAAGCACCTCTTGCTGTTTGGATCCATGAGTATATCCACTGCAATGCCCACTGTACAGTGTTCTTTGTGACTTTCATACAGAACCTCCTGTATTTCCTTACCTTGACTAACACAGGATAGGAGTTTTGTGAGGAGAGAGCCAGGAATCCCTGGGACTTACCAAAGATGTGTTCTCTAATCTCTGTTGAGAGGAGTTAGATAACAGTAAATTTGGTGATTTATCTAGTGATCTTTGGCCAGGCTCAGGAAGAGTTGCCATTAGTTTTGTCTGCAGGCTGGAGGAAGAAGAGTCTTTAGCACTTTTTTCCTGAGGTGGTAAAAGGCTTTTGGCATCTGATTCTGGCAAACTGCTGCTGCTTTGCTGGCTTATGGGGGTAGGAGATAAAGGAGAACTTAAAGAACTGTGACTATCTAAAGACGTAGCATTTGGAGCCAATGCCTTTGGTGTAGGAGGAGTGGTAATCTCACTGAGCCTCCTCTCAGTTTTCATTTCTGTTCTGTTGCTGCTGAGCATTTCTGGGACTCCTCCAGGAATAAATTGTTGGAATGGCAATGGAGACTTTTCAATGGGGGAGAAAACAGTTTCAAGTGGGGCCCTCCAGGACAGGCTGGATAAGGGCACAGATGGCAGTGGTGTTGTACTCCTTATCTCCATTACTTTAGGTGGTGGATTCCTTTTGTCAGATGGTTTTCTTTTTAGAGATGGAACCCGTACAATTTTTCCTTTCTCCTTCTGCTCACTCTCTTCTGTGTCCACTTGCTTCAGAAGATTAATTTCCCTCTGTAGGACACAAGTATCGCATTTTAAAAAAAATGCCTTCATTGTATTCATGGATACTTACATAAGTTTCTTTTTTATTTTAAGCATGAATGTTTTTTTCAAATACACAATCTCCTAGCACCTAATTGAGTTAGAACTGAACTTAATTCCATATGCTGAGCACTATTTTGTTCCCCAAATCATGAATATTGATGGCATCTCAAATAAAGTGAAGCCTGTGAAGCCTGCCTTTGCTAAATTCTGTAGAGGCAGTCTTTAACAAGCTCTAGAGAAATTATACTTCTCTTCTGTGGCACTGCTTCTTTGAGTTTTCTATAGGAACAGCATCCAAGGGTTTTCTTAGGGAAAATTTGTGAGTGGATGATCTTCATCCCTTCACTTAGCTGAATTTCAAATTACTGAACAAAAAGCAGACTCAGCTAAGCTAATATTTAACCTAATGCAAAACACAAAATATATGTTTGGTTTGTTATTTCAGGAAAATAATTTTAAAAAACAGGATATCAGAGGTAATAATACTGGTACCGTATACAATCCATTGCTGAACTCTGATGATGAAAGAAAAAAAAGGTCTCTCTCTGCCTTGGTCTCTCTTATTTTCAGTCCTTTGCTATACTCCAGTACTGCCAGGTGTCTGCAGTTCCCTACTGGAATCCTGAAGGACTCAAGTTCTCTCCATCACTGTATCAAGGGATCACCCTGTGTCTCACACAGCGATGCACACCCCACACCTTTTTTGCTGCTTCTGGCAGAAGACAGCTTCCACTTCTTTCCCAGAGCTTTTGTAATCTAGTTGGACATTTTTGATCCACAAAAGGTCCCATTCTCAGGTGCCCTATCAGCAGTATCTCAGTCACTCTTTCACTCTATCTCAGCACAGGGGTTCATTCTTACATGGGGTCAACAAACATTCAGGGACCAACGTTTTCTTATCTCATACACATCTCATCAGCCTTTGGCTTCACACCTTAGTTTTCCTGCTGAGATGAGCAAATTTCTCTTCCTGAGCTGCAAGCATCTTCTCAAAATCATGGTGTTTCTTCAGCAGTTCCTCTACTTCAGACACCGAATCCTGAATGGAAAAATTATCAGATACAGAAGTCCAAAGTCAGCTCCATCAGAAGAGATTATGCCCAAGATTTTCAGATTTACCCATTCTATTTAGCTATATGATGATTCTGAGTTTTTTGTAATTTAATATCTAAACACCTTTTTCAAGTGTGTAAAAATCTTAATTTACATTTAATTTTAACTCTGTAGTCTTGCAGCCTTTTTTTTTTTTTTTTTTTTTTTTCTGTGAAGCCATGGCTTCCAACTGTTTACATACAGATCCAGTACTTGGATCCCACCTTGTGATAGATACGGAGTTTATTCCTGCCCTACAGCACATACAGCATAACCCTCTGTCTTGCTGTCTGCTTAGTTTTCAATACCTGAATTTATCACATTGTTTTGGTATCTTATCAGTGATCAGGAAACAGTCAACAACAAGAAGAAAACAAAACTACGGATGCTGGTGCTTGAGTAGGAATTTACAAGCTAGCTGTCATCTTTTTAAAACATTCTGCTGCCCAACAGAAGGTGGGGAAAAACACTTTTTCCTTTCAAAGAGGCTTTCAGCTTGACAGGGGAAGTTGATCCCTTTGTGAGTTATCTTACTATACATGAAAAAAATGCTCTGTTACTTCCCCCATTCTTCTTCAGCCCCCTGGAAACCACCATCTGGAGTCCATTACCATGTAAAATGCAGCAACTGAGCTCTACTTCTGTAAGAGGACAGAGCTTCTGCCCTTTGTCATCTCAAGGATGCAGTGGTTTAGACTGTGATTAACTTCAGGCCTGAGCTGATACACGTGGCAAATGTTCTATGTATGCTCAGAGGCATTACCCACCCCATAGCTGGGATCTGAGAGAAAGCTCTCCTTGGCAGCCAGCCAAGCTTCTGCTTGTTCTAGTTCTCTGCGGAGCAATTGGATCTCCCAGTTTTCTTCATACAGCTCTTTCCTCATTTCCCAGCTCTCCTTTACCTTCTTCATCATCTCCGACAGCTCTAACAGTTTTTCTTCAATCTAGAAAAATAACATTTACAATACCAGGAGGTGAAAAAGACAGTTAGACTTCAGTGTGACAGCCAACTATCATGTAAACTGCCCTCATGACCCTGAATATGACCTCTTAGATAACTTTGTGGTGTTACTAATACCCAAGTCCTCATTTTTTCTTACTTGAACTCATTCATCCTATGTTGTATACCTACCTGTGCAATATACATATTATAATGGTATGCACATTCTGCATACTATATCTCCAACATTCTGCTAGATGCTTTTCCATGATGAAACTTTATACAGAGACAACGTGTGTTATAAAACGAGTGAGAATCAGAAGCTTCAACAAATCCACCCATTTATGGCAAGGCAATGATGGAGAGACATAAAGTATGATAATTTCCTGATTCTTTCTACAGTAGAAGTATTGTAATCTTGCATAAATTATTTTTTGATGATGTTATCTCTGGATCTACTGAAAGTATGAAGACAAGCTTGTGACCACAGAAAAGGTCAAAGCCTAAATTTACAGATTATGGGATAACAGAAATTTTAACATTCTTTCCCTTTTAGCTCTATAACATATGTGAAGAATTATTTATCTTCTGGTGTACTCAGGGACATCACTCCACCCTGTAGTTTATTGCACTGTGATGTATTTGATCCTAGGTCTTGTATAATTAAATGCTAAAATCTCATTTATGTGACACATCTTTTCTGTGGAATAGCAATACCTCCCTACCCCCAACATTGCCAAAATCTATGAGGTGACTGGATCTATTCAGTGACTGGACCATAAGGTCAGCTTCAAAATGAGTTATTAGAGGAGCAGGAACTTTAAACAGTGTTTTCTTTTTCTACACGTCACATGAAGCCTATGGCATTTTACAGTAGAGAACCTGACGGTCCTGTTCAGTTCTTCTGTTTTGAAAGATAAAGAAAGCTACAGCTCCTTCCTGCTTAGTGTCTTCTGTGTTCTCTATTGTGTATAGAATATTTAACTTATCAACACACCTCTACAGACATGAAATGTCCATTCTTCATCAGGTCACCTCCTGCTCGCTGCATTTCTTCATAGTTTAGCCACTGCTTCTCTATCTCACGCTTGTATTCCTCATGACGTTTGATCAGAAGCTCAGCTCCCAGGACATCATTTGCCAGCTCCTCAGATATCACTAGTGCATGCATCTCATTGGCCCAGGCCCTAGTGAGTAGAGTAAAGTTAAAAAAACCATTTCAGAAGGAAACCTTTTCAGAAGGAAACTCAGTCTACTGGATACTCGGGAATGTGCGCATCCAGTGGCTGTGGATACAATTATACAGATTTATATGCACACAAAAGATATGAAAATACAAAGAGATTTATAAAGTTTTCCTAGAAGGAACTGTAACTGCAAATATGTGGGCTCTACACAGTCGTGATGCTTTCATGCATGGTACAGGGACACAGAGACTTTCAGGTATCCATGTGAAAACATGTGTGAAAGAGCTTCACATGTATACAGAGCACTCATGCAAAGAAGCATATGAATAGGTACTATTTAAGGAAAATTTTCTATTTCATGAGACTCAACTGGCATAAACCAATGCATCTTGATTTACCTGAGCTCAGGATCTGTCCCTTAGCATAGTAAGTGTCCAATTTACAGTCAGTGGTCACTTCACTGTCTTTGTATTTCTACTCCTGTCATAGATAAACTATTCCACTAACTACACTGAGCTAAAATGTCCATGTTTATTGTTTTGAAAAATCCTGTTTAAAAACACAGTTTGTCATCAAAACTGCATCAATTTTGATGGAAATGACATTAAATTGATAAAGTAGAATGTTTTAATGTTGGTCTTCCATTTTGAGTATAGCATATTTTCATTATCTATTTCAAATTTACATTAAGCATCTGCTTATAGAAATTTTGGTATGATTGATTTAAACAAAATAAGACATATAGCTCAACATATCTTTGTTTAAAAGTATATTTTCTAGATGTTTTAAACATTCAGCATTTTGTTTTAATTCAGAATAAAAAAGGAAAAAAAAAAGGGAATTTCCCAGTGATTAAATTCTTGTAAAAAGTGGGGACCTCTGTCCAAAAATGGACAGAAGAGTATGTGCATATGAGCACATTAAATACATGTGTGCAAAAGGCTTTCAGCACTTCAGCTTTAATGTAGTTGCTTTGACTCTGAGAAAATTAGGCACTGGTGTCTGTACGAGTGTACAAATTACTTGAGCATCTAGCAAAACCTCTCCCGTCTTTCCACAAAATCAACAGAATTTTCAACTGGACTTGTGAGACTACCAGGTCTCTCCAGAGTGACTGAATTCTCCAAGACCATCTAGGAAAATGTGTCAGAATGTGGGTTTGTCATGCTCACTGTGCTGGAGTGCCATGGTCAGCTCTGATGTGTGATAAATTCTTTAAAGTGCTGTTGAGAAGACACCACGTATACAAAGAGAAGCAAGGAAGCTGCAGAGCACCTGGGACAGGCAAAATTTAGAAAAAAATGGATGGGAAAGACAAGAAATAATGCCCCCAGCCAAAGCCCTACACGTACATCAGCTCCCTGCAGTCGTTGAAGTAGAGCTGGACTTTTTCTGCCTGGCTCAGTCTTGCCTTCCTCTCTTGAAACTTCTTGTCCAGGTTTTCCCAGCACCCATCCACATCTGACAGTCTCTCCATGATGTTTTCCCTGACCTGAGGGTATGTGCGGCTGAGGTGCCAAGCCTCTCCCCGGATCCTTTCCAGCTCTTTCATGATGGCTCCTAGATCTCTCTGGAACAGAGACAGAATAAATTGTAAGACCAAGTCACTGCTTGCATCTGTCAAGAGCAGATTTTAAAATGATGCAAGCCACTGACTGTGCAGTGCCTGGAAATACGACTCTGTCTCAAGACTTTTCCTCTCAGTTTCTTCCTAATGCTTTTTAATAGACAACATCAGACATCAAAAAAGCTGCTTTAGATGTGACACATTTATTATTTTTGTAAGTGTGAAGCTGCAGTCTCTTGTGGTTCAGATTACATCTTTGCAATTATGATAACAGTTTAGAACATATTTTGGAAAATAAGCTCATCCTTAGAAGCAAAAGCATTTATATTAAATATTAAATAATATTAATAAATTTTAAAAACAGGATGGAAAGGCCACCTCCTGTGAAGCACAAAGAATATTTCAAGGTGCAATAAATTTATCTTTTTTTGTACTGCACACAAAGCACTTGAGAGGATTTCATATCATTACATCCTTTTCTTTTTTTTTGCCAGTTATGCTTTTCTGCCACTGCTTCCATGACAGATCCCCTTACCTCTACTCCCTCAAGCTGGCTGAGAAGTGTCTGTACACCTGGAAGATCATATCCATAATCTTCTATATCTACTACTGCCTCTTTCTCCTGCATCCACCCCTTTACTTCATCCACGTCATGATCATACTGGTGAACTTGCAGGGCTGCTCTTAGATTCTGGAATAAAGAAACAATTGAATGGTAAGACTATTTGCACCTTTGCTGCACAAAAAAGGAGAATCCTAATATGTCTCAATAAAGTTCAGATTGAACAAGGGTGGGGGTGAAAAGCTTTCCTCAATAAGTCACCTGAAAGTGAAGTGTTCAGGCTAAGCTGTTTTTCCCAAGATCACTTTATCAATGGAAAAAAACATATGTCTCCAAAGAGCATTTTTCCATGGGTAAGATGAGTGTTCAACCTGGAGAACATGAATTGCCCCATAAAGGTAGCTCTCTCAACCACCAGAAGTGTCTGAAAAAATTTGCTTTGAATAGAGGCCCACACTCCAAACTGTGAAAATAGGAGTGAAGCGAAAACTAGATTTTCTGAAATTAGAGAGTTAAAAAAATATTCTAATACTATTTTACATTAAAACATCTGACATTTTACATTCTCCTAAGAGCAAACAAAAATGCCAAGTTCTATGTGGCCTCTCTGCTATTCCAAACACATCTGTGACTGCAGTTTCATGAGAGGGGCTGAGCTGATTTCACAGCTTACTGCTGCCAAGAGGGAGCAGTTCTGGCTCTGTGTTCTCTGCCACCTTCTCTCCAATACCTCTTCTTTGAGCTCAAGTAACCAACTCAGCAAAAAATCTGGAGAATTTTCATGCTGTTTAATAAGCTGAAGCAGTTCAATAAAGAGACCTATGAGTGCCAGAGCTGGCCTCCTCTTAGTGGTGGTAAATTGTTAGATTTGCTTAGTTTTTCAAGAAACCAGAGTTAGCAGTGTTTTAAAGAAAACAGAATTACCACAGGCTGATATATATATAGTATAAACCTTGTCAGGAACAGTAGGGTAAGCAGTAGCTATAAAGGGAAACAGATCAAGGGAGAATAGAACAGAATATAGCTATTGCTCTTATAAACCTTGTGTTCAAACATGAGCAATGCATTGATTTGGGAAAGGAAGGATATGAGAAGCTGCAAGAAATTCAATGCCCCAGTTTTTCACATGTTCCTACCTCTGTCCTTGTCTGGATGGCATGGCATAGTTTCTCCCATGTCTCATTGGTTTGTTTTGTTCTCTTCTGAATAATGTCCATCTTGCTGTGGCCCTCTTTCTCTAGTTTAGCTGCTAACTCATTTAAGGTAACAACTTTGGTATGTCCCAGAGGTTTCACCTCATTCACAAAGTCTTTAAACTTTTTCTCCAGTACCTGTGGGATAAATGAGGACATGGACTTAGATATAAGAATTTCTGCCTGCTTCTGTGAGAGACAGAAGAAATCACTTTCTCTGTGCTCTATCATACAAAACCTATGCATTGCAATCTACAAGTGCAGATGAGTTGATAAACCCAGGTGATCTGGAGTCAGAAGAAGGCATCTCTGCCAAAATGATCTGTTTTGATCATTTAGTGGTTTATGTCACAGAGAAAAATCACTCACATCTTGACAATCATATGCTGCCCAAAAGCTAGATCAGAAGCCAAGAAACATAATCTCTGTCTGTCTGCATATGAAGCAGTTGTTGAGGAGTGGACACTAAGTTCTGCCTCTCTGCATTATGAGCCCTGAAGAGAAATTTGGTTTTGAGATCAGCATCCAGAGGTGTGAACACTTCATCCCAGTCAGGGCCAGCAGTGAAATGTGCTGACCTCAGCCTATTCCAAGAAAAAGCTAACCTGGTGCAGCTGCTTTTCCTGCTGGAAGATGGTACCTCAGAGAGCCCTGTACATGAGAGCATTGTGTTGCTTAGATTTTTATTGCTGTCAGCACCTCCACAAAAATTGCAGCAAATATATTCCTGTGTTAGTACACAATACATACAATACTTTTTATTTTCTTTTACCTCAACATCATCTAAGTCTTGCCCATAGTTGTCGGACTCTGCTACAGACTGTTTACTGGAAAGCCATGCATCCACCAGCTGGAATTCTCTTTCAAACTGATAGAGTTGGAATTGTTCCTGCAGGCATTTTCTCTGGGTCTCAGCCTTCTGTAGGAGAGACTGATAGTCTGCTAGGATGCCCTGAAGCTTTGAAAGTATGGCTGGACTGCAAAGAACAAGAATCAGAAAGTATGTCTTTGTTTTACTGTTCTTTATGAACACTGACTTTTTAGACAGGTTGAATTTGCAACACCTTTGAAATACAGGAGAAACAAGATAACCTCACACAGTGAATTATGCCAAGCCATTAAAAACAGCTAGTTCAGGAAATGAAAGTATCTTGTATGAATGACTGCTCTTTTCACTTCCTCTGCCACAGATAAAGAAGAAAACTGTCAATGAAACCAGTGAACTGGCAAGAATGTTGATTTTCTTTTTCCCCCCAGAACAGTGTTTTTTGAACCTTTGTGGCAAATGAGAACTAGATGACAGTTCATGGCAAAAGACAATGGACAAAGAAGCTGATCTGCACTAGCTAGCCATTTGTTAAAAAAACAAGAATAATGAAAACATGAAAACAATAATGAAGCTTTTTGTGACCTGAGTGTGTGTAATGGTGGTGAAGGAGGGACTGATGTCCCCTAAAGTTATATTTATGAACCAGACATAAAACAGCTACTGAAGGCTGAACTTTTCTGTGTTGTCGTTCTCTGGACATTTCTGTTAGACCTGGAGCAGAAACCTGCTTTCACTTTCCTACCTCTCTGGGCTGGCTTTGTTTATGAAGCTGGCACCTGTCTCCTGTACTTTCTTGATCCGGGGCCTGAAACTATCCATGTCCAGCTTGGTAGCTTCAAGTTTACAAAGTAAAGCTTGTGTAGATTCTTCATTCTTCCCATAATCAGAGGTATCCAGAATGAAGGTCTTCTCTGCCAGCCACGCCTCCACTTCCAGTAGCTGTATAAAACACAGGGGTGAGCATGAACACAGTTGTGATTTAGGTCAAGACAAAACTGGAAAGCAATGGTGCCCATCAGTGAACACAGCAGCTTAGGTGCCTTCCTATAATGCAAAATAGCAGGATCTTTTTAAAAAAAATGTACACCCAGAACCCAATAATTAAGGTTATATATTTATCTATCACTGCAGTTGGGAAAGTAATTGTTATTTCTGCGCTGTATCCATGTCTACTAGATATGAAAAATTAAGACAGAATGAATTCTGCTCCAATCTCAGCACTTGCATCCATTCAACAATATAGGTATCTGTTCTTTTAAGCAAAGGAAGACCAAAATACATCTCTCAGGAACCATCTTTACCTCATTCAGGAACAGATGGGCCTCATATGACTGCATGAGACGCTGTCTCCTCTCTTGAGTCTCTGCCTTCAAAGTCTCTACAGAAGTTTCAAGCTTTTTCAGATGCTCCATAATCTTGTGGGAGGCTGAGTGACCTCCCCTTACCAATTTCTGCCCTGTACTGAGCACTGCTTTGATCAGAGGATCCCGACTGCTTATCTCATTCTCCAGATTCTGGAAAGAGTAAACAGTAAAATGACAGACAAAACCAAAATGTATATTCTACTGAAATATATCAACTTTCACCCAATTACATGGTGTTGCTTAAACTGAAATGTGACTAGGGGAGAATAATAAATTGGCTTATCAGTATTTGTCATTTGCCAAGACATTTGTAGAAGATGCAGCTTTGCATAACAGCCATGTGCAAGCACTCAACAAGAGAAGAAAGCTACTTCAATCAGTTCTCAAGGACTTTATTTGAAATTAATTTTCAAAGACTGGTACATTTTAAACCCATATGCACACCTTCATGTATCCTCTCATACAATATTTGCCTGGATGGGCAAGGGCCAGGCCATCAGTTTGTCTGTGGGCAGATGGTCATTCCCTGGCTACCTGTGCCTCAGCAACTTGAGCACAAACAAACCCCACAATTTTACAACTGGTCTGTTTATTTTCCTAACTATGGAACAGGTAGTTTCAGAGTTCAACTGCACTGCTGTGTCATTTCTTTAGAAAAGTTGCCCTTTCTGAGAAGAGGAGCTACTTTTTCAATGAAAGTGTCAGGCTTGGCTGGAGAAGAACTCTGGTTCTAATCTTGCCTTTATCTTCCCCCTAATATTCAAGACAGGCACAATGTTGTTAAAAAGTGAGACCTTATCTGATTCAAGCAGAATGAAGACAAAGTAGCAAAGATTATAAAACATCTAGTACTGTGTATTAATAATAAGCTAGAAGCATGAAGGACATCTTTGCAGTTGAACATTTAGGAAGATGTATTCACAGCACTTAAACTACAACAAGAATTAAAGAAAACAGAAAAGGGGGATGGGGTGGGTGTGAGGGAAATCTGTTGCAAGCCAAGCATCTGTGTGTATGCATATTACATTTGTGTGTAAATGCAGTTTTGCAAGACAGTATGGTTGGTTTGTTCAGTTCTTGGTTGGTTTGGTTTGGTTTTGTTTAGGTTGATACGTTTCATGCACAATCTTTTTTGTGGTAACAAACCAAGGAATTTTACAAACCTGACTTATTATGACAAAAAACAGAGGGTGGAACTAACAGTATATTAAATTCTTGACTGTTATGTTACTTCTGACATTTGTTTGCTTACAAGCCAGCATTAAAAAAAAAAACCCAAACAACAAAATGGTGTAGAGATTCAAGCTACTAAAGACTGAGAGTTCAAAGCTTGTCTTTTAATCCTGCTTCCAGGAGAATAAGAAGCAAAATGGCAGGAAGAACTGGCATTTTAATATGTACTGGCATTATGGTCTACATCTGCTGGTCTCATAGTTCATTGAAATATTTCGAGTCCTGGCCAATTAAAACAAAGATAATTGCAGCTTAAAAAAAAAAAAATCTCCACTGTTCCTTCTGTTATCCCAAACATTTTCTCAGATCAATTCAGTTTAAACATTCCTTTCTTCTGTGAGCCTGATTACTTCCCTGCCATGTCAATCAGGTGATAATTCTTGGAGTAATTGCACACATAACAACATTTATATTTTTAGTCATGATGAAACAAGCTTTTTGTTCTTAGTGTCAATCTCAAAGTTGCCAACAGCATCTTGCTTAAATGCAATTTTTTCACAAATATGAGAATTACACCAAATACTGAGAAGGTATAAATTACTAAGAATATACTCATGGGTCTTACTCAGAAGTACTTTGGAAGAAGTATTTTTAAAAAATTCACAATTCTTCACTAAATTGTGAGTACACATAGGATAAATCAACCTTTTAAGAGACTTCATCCCTTTCCTAACATGTCATCTGTAATAGTCTCGACTTTTTAACCTGAGTATATTTCAAATTTTTTGTAAGTTAAGATTCTTAGTTGTGGACATGCAAACTGCAACAAATACTTGGGCTTATTGTCTCAGTCTCTTTATATCACACACATTCCCACTTTATAAGATAGTCTGTCTTTCCCAGCCCTATTGCGAATTGCACAGGTTTTCTCCACAGGTTTTCTTGGGCTGACATTTGCTAATGTTATATATCAATAGCTGCTGCAAACAGTTAGCAGGCTTTTTTTTTTTTTTTTTTTTTTTTCCTCTCACCTTATGTTTGCAAAGAGATAGCACTTATTAAAAGCTGATTTTGAAGGTAGCTGCTGTTTTATTTGCATTTGAGATGCCAATTCAACCTTAGACAGCTGAGCAATGAGATGGCTTGACATACTTACTGAGAGTTTCAAAGCATATTTGTTAGGATATTTGTTGGGAAGGCACAATGGTTGGTAAAATAGATTTTACAAACCAATGGCAAAATAGGTTTTAAATTCAGTTCACAGGAAGAGCCAATGTGTTCACAGAAAACCATATGGTGTGTGACCTACTCTGCTGCAACAGCAGTCAACATGTAATCCCATGTTGCCAGGGCATGGATGTATCCTTCAAAAAATATCATTATTAGACAAGTATAAGAGTAATGCATAGCATGATGAATTCTGTTGGTCAAAGCACAGTGGCACATTGAATTCCATGTTCTCTCTTTGATTCTAGAGACTGAGAATTTTTCTCACATCCGTTACCTGGTGCTTTTTTTGTAGACTCTGAACTGTTGCCAAGGATTGGCCATAATCCTTGGAGGAAGCCATGGGGAGCTTCTCATGAATCCAGGCCAACTCCTCATCAACATCTCGGAAGAACTGGTACTGAAGTCTGCTTGCCTCCAGATTCCCACGTCTCTGTTGCAGAGGATCACGTAGACTTTTGTATCTGCAGATTTTAAAGGGAACCCAATGGGGATTGCAGATAAACAAGAAATGAATGCCAAACATTCACAGAATCACAGAATTTTCAGAGTTTGAAAAGACCTCTAAGATCACCATGTTCAACTGTCAACACCCATCCCCAATAAAAAATAATTCATATATCAGTATTTCTATCACTTACTAGAGCATGTCCTGAAGTGCCTCATCTAAATGGTTTTTAAATACCTCCAGGGATGGTGATTCCACCACCTCCCTAGGCAGCCCATTCCAATGCTTACTCTGTCAGTAAAGAATTTCTTCCTAATTACTAGTCTAAACCTCCCCTGGTGCAACTTCATTTCCTCTAGTCCTATCATTATTCACTTAAGAGAAGAGGCCATCATTTACATCCCTACAACCTCCTTCCAGGTAGTTGTAGAGAGCAATAAGGTCTCCTCTCAGCCTTCTCTTTTCTAAATTACACATTCTCAATTCCCTCAACCTCTCCTCATAGGGCCTGCTCTCCAGACCCTTCACCAGCTTGGTTACCCTTCTCTGAACTCACTCCAGCAACTCAATGTCCTTCTTGTAGTGAGGGACCTAGAACTGAACACAGCATCCAAGGGGTGGTCACACCAGTGCTGAGTTAAGGGGCAGAATCACTTCCCTTCTTGTGTTGGCCACATTGTTCCTGACAGAAGCCAGGATGCTGTTGGCCTTCTTGGCCACCTGTGTACATTGCTGGCTCTTACTCAGCCACCTGTCAAACAGGTCCTTTTCTGCCTGGCATCTTTCTCCTCATTCTTTTCAGAATTTTCATTCTTCTCATCATTCTTTTCATAAAGATGTAGAGAATGAAAGCATAAGAAATATGCAGGGAAGAAGAAGGCTGAGAAAAATAAGAAAAAGATGGAGACAGGTGAGGCACTCACACACCTCTGCACCAGCTGATCCACTCTCTCTTCTAGTTCATCAGCAAGGAAATGCTTCTCCTTCTGAAATTGCTGAGCTGTGACAACAAGCTCTTGCAGTCGGTCCCTATGGCCAGCAATATCTTCCTCCATTTCCTCTTGCTTTTTCAGATGACTGTTCAAAACCACTAGATCATTGTTATTATATGGTGCTTTCAACTCATTTTCCATGTCTTCCAACCACTTCTCCATATCCTCCACACTTCGCTGAAAATGAAGGCCCTGAGGACAATCAGGAAGAAAAGGTCATTTAAATCTTTAGGATAGACAATTTGATAAAAAAATCTTGTCCATTTTCAGTAAGAATCACACACAGACACAGGGGAGCTTCTCAGTGCTCAGTGAACTCTTTCAAGATATGATGGTGGTTGAAATGAAGAGAATTCAATCAGAGTCAATGCAAGAACAGATGCAAAGAACATCAAGAGCTAATCTTACTTGTGTTGCACAAATGCAAATGATGAATTTAGTACCTTACAAGGTAACCATTTAAGAGGAGAGCTCTATTTTATACCCACAGAGTGTCTGATAGCCCATGCTAAAATCACAGTTGTGAGAAGTCACGTGCCTGGATCTAAAAGAATGAAAAGCAGCTATAGGTTTCTTTCTCAATGTGTTGGAGGAAAGATGCCACTGGGACAGATGCAGAGAGGTGACAACATATATGAGTGAACACATTTTCCCACAGTATTCCTCTCCAGAATCCTGATCTAAACCAGGATCAGAAAGCAGATGGAAACAGCCTACAAATACTTTTCTCTTCATAGTTATCTCCAGTTCTCCTGATGTTTCCACCTAATGAGTTCACAGTTTCTTTGCTCTTATGATCTTGTGGAATCAGGTCTGACTGTATCAAGTGACACACTACTAGGTGAGATGTGTAGCAGGGCAGCTATGCTGTCTCCAGAAATTGAGAAGACTCAACCACTGGCATCTCTGTATTACCTTGTATGCATCCTGCAGCTTCACCCATTTATCCTGGCAGCTTGCTAGCAGTTCCTCCCATAGCTCTTCCATTTCTTGTAGTCTGGACTGGATGGCTTCAGGGGCATAGTGGTTCTCACGAAGCATCTTCTTCCCTTCCTAGAGCAGAGAAAATCCAATTTTAATCTGTTGCTGAATGCACTGGGATATATCACTTTTTCTGCCATATGCAAAGTTTACTGGCACTGCTATGTAAAGGGCCAGCTGCACCCATCACTTCCCAAAGAAACAGATAAAGGCTGCAGAGAAAAATTAAAAACAGATAAAGGAAAAATGTTTGTTAAAACTAGGGCAGGGACTGACTTTCCTGTTTTTCTGGCCTCTAAAATTATTTGAAATGCTAGAAGGCAATGTTAGAAGACAAAGGGTAAAAAGAACCTTCATCATGCAACTGCTACATTGCATAGAAGCTGTCAGGGAGCTTAATTTTCAAGCACTTGTTTTTTTTCTGTAATGTACTACATTTTATGATTGATGTTTGAGATTGCTTAGCTACCTGTCCTTTTATATTCCATTCCTTGCATGTTGAGAGAGAAATATCTCATACAAGTGGACCACTCTATAGCAGAATAAAACCTCTTTTAACCATGTTTGGTTAAAACCATTGCATTATGTAATAAAAGTCTATCTGCATTTCTTATCCCTAAGTATGAGGTGTTTAACTGTGGAGTACAGAGAGACCTCCATCAGATAAGAGAGTCAGTAGGTGCAGAAAGCTAAACTGAGCAATTTCTACATTTTTCAATGGGGAAAGGGAGGCACAGCCAGAGGAAGATGCTATAGCAAGGCCATAGATGGTAATTCTCTTCTAAAGAGCAACTACTAAGGCTATTTCTGGGAAGAAAAAAGAAAAAAAAAATTAGAAAAGGGCATTAAGAAATAGTAAGAAAGAGATTGTGCAAACAACTCTTTAAGAACAGCTTAGTTTAGAGAGAATTTGAAGTCCACCTTGTAGACCCTCTGTGTGCAAAAAAAAAAAAAAAAGAAGAGTGGGTGTTCTACATTCCTGGAGTACTAGATGTGACTGGATGCAGGTGCATCTGAGGAGGGAATCTACCTTTAATGCTTAATTATTTACTGCAAAATACAGCTCATAAGCACTGTACTGAAAATAAAGTGAATAAACACTTAACATTCTGTCCTTCCAAACTCATCATTTGATCACAGCAGGCTGCCAAGTATCTGACAAAGCTTGTCAGACTTCCCTCCATCTTTCCTACTAGCATGCCTCTGCAAAGGCAAAACTTGAAAACTCTTCTTAATCCTTCTTATTGCATTTATCTTATCTGACTTGTTGAAATCATGCATCCTGTCATCTATTTTCTCTGCTGGAAAGGAAAAGGTGTTGATCTAAAGTGGCATTCACCCCAGAAAGAAGTCCCTAAGGACAGTGAGCTGAATCTGTCATTGCAAGCACCCATCTCCTTCCATTGCAGGCAGAGTGATTATAGATAGCAAGTTCACACTGGGCAATAAGAGAGAAGCTGAAAGAAACCAATGCACACTGAAATTTATTGACAGACAAAAAAAACAAAAAAAAGCTTCCCAGGCCACTCAGAGACAGCATTAATGATTTCAGTGAGGGGACAGTGATCACCCCTTCCTTCTCTGAGATCACTTTAACTCAGAGTTGCCATGCAACTGTTGTCATGCCAGTTGCCTTCCCTTTCCATCAACCCCTCTTCTCTCACAGATTTAATGATGTCCAGGCGATTTCTATTGGCCATGATCTCTGCTTGGAAAGCCTGGTGCTTCTGCAATTTGCTTTGCATATTGCTTGGATCCTTCCAGCTGTCATCCTGGGCAATGCTGTTCTTCTCGTTGATCCAGGCAGCCACCTTTGGGAAGGAAAGAACAGAAGTAGAGAAAACCTTCAGTGTTTCTTCAGCTCCAACGTGCCAGGCTCTCCTCTAATATCTATAGAATATGGGACTAGTGATAGAACAAAAATTAGTTGTTTTTCTGAGGTTCTGCTTACCTAACCTTCTCCAGTCTTTCATAATGAAGACACCCCTGTATCTCTATTTTCCAGCCCTGTTACCTGGAAAGGGGGATGTCCCCATGAGAGAGATCCCATGCAGTGAGAAAGTACATACACATCCACAGGTACACATGTGTGCGTGGAAGAGAAAGGGCAATTATCTCCCTATTTCCAACCCCCTGCCAGTATTTCACAAGAAAAGAAGTAATTCTTCTTTTTCCACAAATTTTAAAATGGAGGCACATTCCCTTTTATACATTTGTTTCTTCTTCATTTTGCTGATACTCAGTGCACAGTAGAACTTTCACCTAGTGACTGGAGGAAAGGTGAAACTTGAAAGCTGAAAAATATCCCTTCTCTCTTGTCCTCATCCTTACCAATACCACCTCATTGCAGACTTAGTTCCTTGATTTTTCTCACAGTAAATCCTTTCATGGAATCAGAGTGGTATACAGTGCTGTATGTTTTAAGAAACCAGAATACCATGAATCCTGTGGAATTGTACCTCAAAGGAATTCCTCAGCAACTTCTGCAGAAGCCTTGATTCCTCTAGCAGATGTCTGCGAGCAGCAGCATTCTCCAGCAGTTTATCTTTTCTGAGATGAAGACAGATGTGTGAGGTAAAAGCCACAGAGTGAATTAGACAGCATAATTTTTCAGATCAGGTTTTCAGTTTTCATCTCTAAAACACATGTGATCTGATCCTCCATTCTTTAGAAGAGAATTGTCCATAATATGCATCCTCCCATGATTTGGACTGTCAGAGAAGACGTTTGGGACACTATAGGAAGAATTACTAACAGATAGGTACATTGAAAGTACATAGAAATTCTGTACATATGATATCTGCCTCTAAGAATCACCATTATTGCCTTTCAGGGTACAAGAGAGAAAAATTCAGCATATTTCTTATATGGAAAGCCTGTGAGTATAACAATAATTGCCACTGATAAACCAAAGCTACACCATCCTCTCATCTTTTTTCCAAATGGGAACCCACAGCACTGTATTTATGCTAAAGTGGACATGAGATAGTTTCATCATAGTAACAGATGTGTATGTTTACTTCAATTGTAAGGGATTTCCAATCTCTCTTCATAAATTTTAAGTATATCTTTTAATCTACCATTGCACTGAACACAGTTGCTTCTACTGTCAGAATTTAAGATGATCAATGTGCTAGGAGTAATAAAGTAATTCACATGAAAAGGCAAGGTTTGATCAGAAAAATTGCAAATGTCCTAATAGATAATTTGAGCAGGTCTTTAAGATCAGCCTCATTAGAGTAGTGAGAAAAGCAGTTGTGCAGCAAATGGTGGTATTTAATGATAATGAAGTATTTAATGCCACAACATGCCTCAGCTTTTTGTTTGCAGCACTGTCGTTAAGGCAGGCCAGGATATAGGGAAACTGCCTTTTTCTGAATTCCTCTTCCCTTGAACTTAACTGTATTTTGGAAACTTCCTAATGAAATATTGGCTCGCCTTTGGCCAGTTTGGCAAGGCCACAGTGCCAGGCACATAAATGAGTAAATGCAAAACAGTTTATGGCTCTCTTAAAACATTTAAAGATATTAGTCTCATGGAAAGACTCTCATTTCAAAAGGTGGCTAACATGGAAAAGGTTTGACTTCACCTTCTCAGAACAGCCTGGCATCTCTTGGTGATGTTGTCCGAGTCATAGTGCTTGTTCTGTGTTAGCTGCTGAGCAAATGAAGCCATCTCATCAATTTTCTCCATCTGAGCTTCCAGGGCTTTTTCAAACTGTGTGTGTTTTCTCTGTAGGCTTTCCACACTAGACACTGAGTCCTGGACAGAATTCAACAAAGGGAAACTGCTTTCAATCGGAGTTTTTCCATCCACAACACTGATAAGCCAGAGGCTAAATAGCATTTGCCCCACATTTGCAAGCTGTCAAGAAAATGTATTGGTCTTTGAAATTTATTGGCATTGAATTTGACACTGAAGGCCTAAATAATATTCTATGATGGCAGGAGGCCATTATTTCAGGATCAAAACTGGACTAAGTGTTAGATTCTTAGCTTGCCCTGCATAGAACGAGTCACTTGTCAAGAGATAAAACATCAATTCCTAATTGTAAAACAATCTTAAGATAGGTGATATTTTGGAAGCAAATGTGGGATGCCAAACTGAGATCAGTAAAGTGAACAAACACGTCACAAAAAGAGATTAAAATTAGAGCCTTGGTTTCAGAGCATGGAATTTGGAAGAGCACAGATCCAGATTTGAATCTGAGGGTTGGAGTCTGACATTACAGTTAATCTGGAGAGAAGAAACAGTAAATCTGAATTCTTGTAACATTTGTGAATCCCAAGTTTAATTACTCAGAAAGAACTGTTTCAGAAAGAACTTGCACTTTTAGTTTTAGAATCGGTGGCACTGAAAAGTTATTGGTGCAATAAACTCTCTTTTCTCACTGTTATAAAGGAATAAAGCTCACATAAAATGGGTCAGAAAAAAATCTAAACTTCTGGGTGCTTACATGAGTTATTGGAAGGGAAACTACTCACAGAGCATTTGCTGAGCTAAATGTGACTCCTTCTAAGTACATAAATTTCAGTGGAGGACTGTAAATATATACCCCCAGGTTGAAAATGACAGAAACAGACACAAGCCATTAGAATTATATGTTTTTTATACCATTTGTACCAACAATGTCTACACCAAATCCTGAGACATAATTGTAGCTCCTGCAGAGACAACTAATTTTGTAGCTATACAAGGTGCAGGGTAAGGATTATAAAACATCAGTGAGATGGAGCAGTAACTTCAGAAAGAGGAAGATCACAGGAAGGCTCAGAGCACATCATACTTCACAGCCCTCTTTCCTCCAGACCAATTACAACAAAAATTATAATTTCTCAGAGCACCTACCCCTAAATCCTCATTGGCTAGGAAAGCCTCTTTGCTGCTGAGCCAGCTCTCAGCCTGTTCCACATAGCCATAGAATTTCTGTATAGGGAAAAAAAAAAAAAAAGCAGTTATAAATATGGTGTAAAACAGAGGCAAACCTGACTTTGGCAGAGTACTCTGAATAAGCCAAACTTCCAGGCTGTTAAAAAAATTACCTGCATAGCACCAAGTAGAAATAAGTATTAAGTGCTACAAAACCCCCTTGTGCAACAAATACTGTTGTAACTTTCTCCTTTATAATATGATTATTTCCTTTTGTCTAAGACATAGGGCACAATACCAGTACTTGTAGCTTGTTTCCTAATAGTGTAGAGACTGCTGTGTAAGGTAATTCTCCAAAAAAAGAGACAGTAATTTGGCCTGAAATAAATAGAACTTAAGACATAAACTAGCATGAAAGCAGTCCTTACATTATGTTTTAAATATTTATATATATGAAGCTTTTTAGATGGGACTGGTAGCACCAGTTGTTATTTAAGATACTTGAAATTACCCATTGTAAAATCTCCATAACAGTTATTTCTAACTTTTGCCAACAAACAATTTGAGCAGAAATTTTGTAAGTGAGATGACTGCTACAGGGAACTATTTCTGGAAAACAGCAGCCAAACCAGTTATTTCTTAGAAATAAAAAAAAAAAACAGGGAAGAGCACAGCATTCTGTCCATGCTAAATTTTTCTTCAGACCAATAAAACAACCTCACCATCTCTGCTTCCATGTTTTTCAGAGGACGTTATAGAATTATAATAGTGATATTCCATTTTAACCATGTGCCTTTGGTAGCTGCGTGAGAGTTTGACCAAATTCTGTTCAATTTTATAGCCTTTGAGAAACCTATGAGCACATATTCCACAGAAATATCTCTGATTAGCAAAGGTACAGTTTCTAAAAGTTATGCCACCACTGAACGTGTTTGACTCACATCATGCCTTCCAGAAACTGGTGAAATATACATTAAACACTGGGTATAATTAGCATCTCTTTCATTATACCATCTTATACGTTTGTTTCTTATACTGAGGGAAGTTGTCAGTGGCTTGTGCATTCTCTGCTGAATTTCTTTTTACTCACCTGTAAATCTTGTGCCTGAAACAATTTTTTATATTGCTCCTGCCACGTATGGATCAATTCAGACCAGGCTTTCTCTAGTTTGGAGAGGGATTGGTGAATCTCAGGGGTTGCATAATGACCAGAACTGGCGAGTCCTTGACCATAGTTACTGAGAGAGTTGAATCTTTCCACTCGTGCTTCAATCTCCTCCTAAAATAGATTATTAAGGTTTTATGGAATGCAAGTTATTCAGAATGCAAACCTTAAGGGAAAGAAAACAGGCTGCAACTTCCCAACATTAATATTTGTATGGAAAATCATTCATCTTCAAGCTGTGTTACTAGAAAGAGCATAGAATTGCCTAAAAGAAAACAGAGGTTGACAATTGGTCTTCTAAAAATCAAAACTGGGATTAAATTAGAAACAGATTAGAAAATGCTTAGATAAAATTGGAGACAGTTTTTAACGTCCAGAATACCATATCCCCCCAGTCTTCATATACAAAGGTGCTTCCTATGAGAAATAGTGCCTTGAATCTTTCATCTGTCAAATGAGTTGGAGTTAGATTATTACATTAAAGACTTGGTTTTACTTTATATTTTGGTGTTAACATAAGCTACATTTAACTTTTATAATTGGTCCAAAAATGGGTTATGCCTATGTGCTGAGTGTGGAGTTCCTAATGTAAAGAATGTGAAAATTAAAATAACAATGTGCTCAAATAATACCACGTACTACCTCATAAACCATCTTTAAAACTGTGGTATGTCCTAAACTCAAGTCAAGAACCAAAATCTACAAACTCTCTGTGCTAATAATGGGACCCACAAAGCCATGGATGTCATCATTCTGAAAACATGATTTTTAGAAAAGTTAACATAACTGCAAAGCAAAGGTAACACAACAGCTGAAAGATAGCTATGATGTTTGGGGAAAAAAGTGAAATATTAACTTCTTTTCTAAGGTTAATTAACAAAATAATTCCTTTTAGAAAATCCACCAAAATATTAGCCATCAAAAGATTTTTAATTATTAATATTGTGTTATAAAATGTTTCAGAACTGAATGTGTAGTACCATTCAATGGTAATTTACTGCCCTGTGTGAGACAAACTGCTGTTTTGACTTTTCTCTCAGGCAAATGGAGTTTGCATGACAAAATCTAACCCAAAGCTAGAATTAGCTAGCATTATCCTTTTGACAATTCAAATAAAGAGATTTTTTAAAGCATGTTTTAATACTGTACCATCTTTTTACAGAACAGCAGTACTGCTGAGAGCTAATGGGGATCCTGGAGACTTTCTGCAAAATACAGTCAGCATGTAGGTGACTTCTGTATCTAGAGTGTTACTGAAAACAGTCTTTTCACCATGTTATAGACAGAAGCATGCAGCAAAATTGTGCTGTGTCTGCAGTAATTAATTTCCTTGAGATAGATTCACAGTCAATTCAATTGGAAGCAATGATGATACTTACCTTTCTCTCCTGATGCTCCTCAATCATGCTTTCTGCTTCATTGGCACTTTTAGGAAGCCCTCCTGCTTCCATTAAGGCTCTGATGTTTTGTGTCCAATCTAGGATCTCCTTCATCTCCAAGTTAAACTTCTGTAACTGATACGAGGCTTCCAGCTTCTCCTTCCTGCCACACAATGTGTAGTTCAGCATTATTTAACACAGAATTATCTAGTTGCCTCTCCCTCCCCATTTTCAGAGTCAGGTATCTTAGGGGAAGCCAAATGAAGTGAATTCAAGCTTCCTAACTTTCCATTATAGCTCCTAAGATCTCTCATGTTAAACCAAAATCACAGGAGGTGCACACTGGCTTGGGGACACCATGTATACCTTCTCATCTACCTTAGATTATTAGGATAAGATAGGAAAGAAAGCTTTCAGAGCTGCTGCTTCTGGCATTGATCATGACTCAGACCTAAGCCTTTTTTGTTTTATAATGATTCAAGAATTTTTTTTTCTAGAACCATCCAAAAATAAGTCTTTCAAAAATGATAGATTTAATCTGATAGTCTAAAGGTATTTTAGTAACATTATTTAGTGGGATAAACCACAAACTCATATTAGTTTTCCCAAAGTCACAGCAGTGGAACTTCCCTTGTACCAAGTCATATTTGTTCCAATGCCTGTATAAACTTCGTAAAGGATCATGAAAAACTTTTAGAAGGCTCCTGGCAAGTAGATTTGAAACCCCAGGAAGCAGCTTTCCTCCTGCTGATAGATACTCGGATCACTAGAAATCTTTACCTTTGTTTAGCCTGTCCCTGGAGTCGTAGCCAGTTGTTTTTCATCTCCTGTTGCTTCATAGTCAGTTTGTCATTTATGGATGGATTCCTTGTGGAAAGGCGGAAAGATTCTAATTCCAGTGGCTGGAAAGAGATTTATAGTGGGGTGAATTTATGCCAAATGTATATATTTGTTCCTGAGTTTGCAATTCAGAAAAAAAGTTGCTCATCTTAAGATCCCAGTTTTCAAAAGCAGGTACTTAAATTACAATAACAACATATACAAAGGGACTATATAAAAAAACGCATACAGGTTTGCAATCAATCATCCCTGTAAAGACAGAAATTTGTGTGTTGCCTCACATGCACAAATGTTAATTTACTATTAAGAGAGGAGTTTTGCAGAATAGAGACAAACATACAGGAAAATGAAGTGTGAATTGTAATATCTATTAGCTTATTCTCACTTACAGGGGTAACAAAAGCCATGAAAATATGGCAGTACAAGGAAACAATCAGATTTACCTTTCAGCAGAAGACTCAAAAATTATTACCTATTTCATCTAACAGCAGCATCAAAACACTACTTTCAGTGTAGACTTCTAGTTGATGCTGTTTTCCTTCACACAGCCTGATAAACAGTAATGAACATTCACCAGCCCAGGTTTAAAGTTGGTATCTTTCTTCTAAAACTCTACCAAACTGATGAAAATGAAGACTTTTTAGTTTTACAGAAAAGGAGAATGTTCCAGGCTGGTTTTAATCCATAAAATAAATACAGATATTATACTTTGCACATGGTATTTTTGACAATATCAAAAAAACCCCCAAACCTTGCTCATCTTTCTGTTTCCAAGCAGCACTCCCCCACACAGACTTGTTAATGTTATTTTTGTAATGCTGACTAGTAATTACCCACATTTCATGTGAGAATTAGCTAACAAAGTCACAATGTGTGAAGGTATCACTTGGATTTGCATTCTATTGTGAATAAAAAGTTTAGAGAAAGTTCAAAAAGTATTTTCTATATGAAATAACCTAACACTTCAGCTAAAAGTGAAAACTGTGAGATGCTGTCATAGGACTTCTACTACTACAGTTAATCTGAAAATATTTTTTATTAAAAACATGAAATTTTACAGAACCAATTATACCCAGACCCAGATTAATGCTCAAAGATTAGTCCTAAATGATGTATACTGGCCATTTTACAAAATCCAGAGTTGATCAGGGAGGGAGTTCTAACCCAAAAGTTCTGGTTTTGATGCCGATGTCAGAAAACTACAAACACTGGGTTTTGCATTTTCACCTAAAGAGATTTAGAGTAATGATTTTGATTCAAGTCAGTACAAAAACTGAGGAAAGATGGGGACTTAAACTTGGATTCCACACTTTCCAAAAGGTACAGGACAGTCTAATCTGGCTTGTAGGAGAGCACCAGACAATTAGCTAACATGTTAAATAGGGATTTTTTTTATTTAGTGCATCAGGAGAAAGAAGATTTGACAGAATAAAGTGGGATTAAACAGTACAGTGTTTTTATTGAGAAGAAATCTGTGCTGCATCTGCACTGCAGTGCAATTAATATGAATAAAGCTGGAGTCCCACTAATTTTTGTCTTGTGTTTCCAACATGCAAAGCATAAATTATTTACAGTACCCTTTGTACTTTGCCACACCTTACCTCCATTTTGGACTTAATAACACTGATTTCTCTCTCCATCTCTTCATGCCTTCTAATCAGTTTTTCCACACTTTCCACATCTTTCCCATAATCCAGAGATTGTATCAGTGTACTCTGGAGGGAGGAGAAGGATGTGCAAATCATGAAAAGGACAAAAAGCAAAATATCTTAATTCTTTCAAATAGTCTCCTCCTTCCCTTCTTGGTGTTGCCATCCAAATGGCCTTACTGTCTTCCTAAGTATCAGCAAGGCACTCTGTTTGCAGTCCTTATAGAGATGAAACAAGAATTCACAACTCTGAAGACCACAATCCTACTTAAAGTGCCTCTGGACATTCATATGAACAGCAAAGAGAGGAATACTTTCCTGCATTTCTCAATTTCTCTTTTCTGTCTCTCTCTCTTTTTTTTTTTTTTTTTTTTTTATATATAACAAAACAGCCAAATATTTCCCATTAAATTGTGGCACAGAAATTTTCAAGTCTGTTTTCTGCAAATGTGGAAAATAAAACTGATGCTCAGTGTTAATTAATAAATATTAAAAATAAAAATTTCAAACAAACCTTAAGTGGTACCACTATGTATCTATCTACTGACTTACAGGTGAATTAATATCATTAGTTATTTGGGTGAAATAACTAGATTTCATATAGACTTTCTCTTCTATTAATCTCAAAATTATAATCCAGGATAAGCATTTTACCTCCATTTTTTTAATGAGATTTCTATACAACTTTTCCAAGCTGCATATTTACTGTGTCTGCACTGTACAGCAGAGAGAGATATGCAAGCTAATCTTGAATGAACTAGCTTTGAATTTGGAAACTGGAAGTTGCTGTGTTCCAGCAAAGTAGATAATTCAGGAAAAGCTCTATGGTAGCTCAGCCATCTGAATTTTGCTGTTCAGAACTGACTTGGCTGAGCACTGTCTGCAAGAGATGCAAACTCAATACACAGTCACCTATCTAAGGTGTCTGGTGGATATTCAGTATCTCTCTAGCAATCAGCACTACTGGATTTATTGCTGTCAGCAAAATAGAACATTTTCTCTAATTTCTTAATTAATCAAAATATGAGATCTCACCTTCTCGGTAATTCTCTCTGTGATGTCATCAATTTCTCTGATTAAAGCATGAATCTCTAGGGCTCCCTCCAACTTCTTCCTGTATGCATTCAGGTTACCGTGGAAACTGTTCCACCTTTTATTGAAAAGAATATTTTAGTGGTGTATTTCAGAGTTGAGCATTCCCACAACTAGGTTATATGATGTTTGGATCTAAGAAAAAAGACAGGATTTCTGAACTACCTTGTATATTGATCACCCTTCCTCACAAAAGGGGACGCATCACAGAGGCAAAAGATTATCCTGGCAAGACTGCCTGGTTACATTTATCCCAAGTTTTCAGGATGGCATGGAGTTTGAAAGCTAAAAAAATACCAGTCCAGCTTTTTTAAACTCTCAGTAACTTCACAATCCCTTTCTTCATGCTTTTGCTTCTTAGCTGGCAGGCTGTGAAGTAGCAACAGCAATATGCACTTCACCAGGACAACTGTGTGAAGATGGATGTTTCTTAACTTCATGGATCTAGTATGTAAAGTGCTGTGAAACAGAAGATTTGCCTGCAGGTCTAGAAACATGACTATGGCCCTGTTAGGAAGGAGTAGGAATCCTTCTGGCTAACTGCTGAGAGTCCTAAAAGGGAATTTCAGTGTCTGACGTTTGGCAGTCATGCTGTTAAAGAAGAAAATGTATGTTGCAATTCATCCATTACTCCCAGCCCGAGACACTTTATCTTCCCTTCTTGTTTCTGGTTTCCACAGAAGTTTTAGGAGTGTGCTCACCTCTCATTGAGCTGCTTCCGACGCTCATAGATTGTCTTTGTTTCTTCCTTGTTTTGCTTCTCCAGCTTCATGGCCATGGCATTGATAGCCCGGATGTGAGCATCATCCACTGTTGTCTCCTGGACAGTGAGAAAAGGGACAAAAGTATGTGTTTGAAGTGCTTGCAGCTGAGTTTTCCTATGAGACATGAACTACAACGACAGCAACAAGCAAAAGCGAAAGCTCATATACCAAAGATTTCTTACACATACATTTCATACAGATGGGGTCTGCTCTACTACAACTGCTAGAGTTACCAGTCCCTCATGAGAAGACAGTGAAGGGAAGAAAGGACATTAGTGACTATAAATACAATAATGACCTAGATCCAGACCTTCCAAGTTTCATTCCTAAGCCAGGCTTAAAATTCATATGGTCTTGCTATCCAGAGTGTAAACCACCACTTTATTTTACTAATTGTCTGATTATTAATCTTATGATTCATGAACTACCACAGGTGCTATATAAACAAAGTCCCCCAGATGTGTGTACTTCATTTGGATAAAGGAATATGAGAAACTTCACTGTTACTCAGGAGAAGAGGGAGGGAGAAATGAAGGAAGGAAATGGTCAAATTTGTTCTACAGTCTTGTTCACTGAAGCTCTGTATCAACTGCCAGGTTCAAACAAACATGGATGAAGCAATATTTTTTAATCCACTTTCAGGTAAAACTCACTGGGACTTGCAGAATGCATGAAACAAACTGGAAATTTGCTCAAATTCAGGCCCACACAGCCAACTTTCTACTCATGCAATGCAATCTCAAATTTTAGACTGTGTCATGAGTGCCTGACAACTCTATTCAGACATCATCAAAGGCGCAATGAGGGAAAATTGTATTTTAATGTCTTACAAAGTGGTAATGCTTCCTAATCCCCTGGTCTTTCACATATTCAGGATGCTGGAATTGTATTTGCTATTTGGATATAGTACTGGGATGAACATGTAACTGCTGCTTCCACACCCATGAAGAATGTACATGGAAAACACCTCTTACCCCTGATGTTGCTCCATGGAACTCATTCAACTTTTTCATGAGCTGCACACAGTGTTCATAGTCATTTCCCACATCACCCACATTAATCATAACTTCCTGGGGAAATAAGAAGCAGATAGGCAAATAATATTCAGGCATGGAGTATGAGAACACAGGATGTCCCAATGCTTATGCTGATGAAATCAGTTGTGTCATGTGTCTGCAGATCACTGACCTACAGCTTTTGAAGTAGACTCCTGTAATCTTTTGATAGTTATGAGACTTGGTGTCAACCCCTTCCCCAGTCCATTACTGATTACGGAAGCAACCTCTGAATGAAAACTTAGTGGATCAAATGACTCTTCCTTCACTCTTACAAAAAGAAACCTTCAGAGTTTATACAAAACAAGAGTATCAGTTGCCAAATGCTTCAAGTCTTTTCCATTTCTCTGTCTTGCTAGAGACACAAGACATGATCACCAATAACCACAATCTCTTCATGGCACATTTAACATGAGATCATGTGCTAATACTGAGCAACTGACTCTGGCAAGGAAACACTCCAGAAAAGGTTTAGAATTTTTTAAATAATTCCTTCCATATTGTTTTGAGAACATGTCAGGATTCTTTCATCCAACAGGCACCAAGAAAATATCCTGCAAGATGATGTATCTATCAAAAGTTCACTGCTGAATAGCACATCTCTAGTGTGCTGCTTGAGTTAAATACTTGAATTAAATCCACTTACCTTCTCCCTGATCCAAGCTTCCACCTGATCCACCTTCTGGAGAAATTCCAGGAAGTCCCGGCTGTCCTCCAGCATCTTTCCACGAGCAGCAACAGCTCTCTTCAACTTCTCCCAGTGCTCCTGAAGCATGCGGAATCGGCGATGGATCTCTCCTGATTTTGGATGACCTTTTGATACCAGAGCTTCTCCTTTCTTCATATTCAGAAAAATATATTAGAGATTAAGGTTGCCACAAATTTTTATTGTGATTACCATGTCACATAACCTCTCTGGAAGGACTCTCTCCCTTTCTTAGACTGTACTACACAATAAATTATTATTACAAATTCTTTCTGCCCAAATCATACTACTCAGCTGAAAAGCTTTTACATCCAGACTGAATTAAGAACACTAAGTTTTTATTATTTTCCTACCAAGAATGACATTTGTGGAGTGGGAACAGCAAGACAAGAATTACAGATGATTATGCCCTTCAGCTATGTGATTCATTCAGTTTCAACAAGAATGTTCACAAATTGGGCATGAAATCCTATTTACCTTTTGTAGGAGTAATTAGCTCAGTGAAGGAAGATGTCAGTGATATCTTCCTATTTGGGTAATACAATGGGAGTTCCTTGAATGTAAATTTACAGATCTCTCTATTGTAAATCAACAGTGTTATAATTAAATGGAATATCAACTGGATTCTTGTCACGGAAGTGGGATAATTGATACAGAATGGGTGAACAAGCTAAATAAAGAACTGATGAACAAACTCTCTTTCCTTTTCATTCCATCTATCTGCCCTTCTTTGGATAACTAGCAATAATCTCGAAAAATACTAGCAGAGTGAGAGTTACCTTATTAACAGCTGTGATGATTTCTTCATTTGCTAGAATCTCTGCCTCAAAGACCTGATGTTTCTGCAATAGCTTCATTTTGTCCTGTAGATTGCTGGGGCCTTCTATGGAAGGATCTTCTAGCTTCTGCATTCGCTCAGTGATCCAATCTTCTGCCTGCAAAGTGTGAGGCATCAGAGTTAGCACGACAGGGACCTCTTCCTAAGACATCTCACTGGGCTATGCAGCTGGGACCTGAGAGCTGAAGTCACTCTTCAGTTTCTAAACTGCTCTACATCCTAAGAAATGAAAGCAGGTAGGGATGAAAATATTTTTATGTGACCACAAGAATAATGAAAAATTCCTTTGATACCCCAAATTTTATCACCGAATCACAGAACTGTTACAGTTGGAAAAGACCTCTAAGATCACCAAATAAAACTGTCAGCATCCCCCCACCAATAAAATGCATATATCAGTATCTGTATCACCCACTAAAGCATGTCCTGAAGTGCCTCATCTACATGGTTTTTCAATACTTCCAGGGATGGTGACTCAAACACCTCCCTGGGCAGCCTTATCATTCTCTTGGTCCCATGGTCACACTGAGATATGAAGCAAGACTGAACTGTTGTCCCAAGATCTTTCTATGGAAAGACTTAGAGTTTTATGGACAGGTATTTTCACTTTAATGAAGACAACAACTAGACTAGTGTAATGCTCAGTGTAGGTACATGAGACTAGTCTTATTTTTGGACATTTTAAACGTACCTACATTTTCAAAATACCAGTTACTGTAACCTCAAGAGCACAAACTCTTTGTAAATGACAGACTTTCAATAACAGAAGTATTTAAAGCATTTAAAGGGATGTGCCTGTTCTAGACATTTAGAGATAACAACTAATTCTCTCTTGCTCCCCCAAATAAAGTAGTAAGTGGTTTTTATTCTCTTGCACAGTGGGTGACAGGAAGTGAAGTGAAGTCTCAGTAATATTATGAGCAAGTTTCAGAGCCAGCAATAAAACTCAAAGCCAGCTTTAAAAGTCAAAACTTTGGACTTTATGGTCTTTCATCTGCAGTAACTTAAATAAATACACACTTTTTAAGTAGAAACCTGCTAACTGACTTCCATGTTAACACTGAGGTTGAGAATGTGTGACAATAGGCTAGTCTATAAGTCTGTCTCACTTTTGGGGGGCTAGAAAAACATCCTATTTCTACTGCAGGGAAGTGTTTCCTATTTTGTGAGCTGCTTGTGATCCCTTGAGTTAGTTGTTGTGGGTATTGTGCAGAAAAAATTGAAGTCCTATGTCTTGAAAAGACATTCCCCTTTTCCAGTCACTGGGAACTTCACCAGACTGCCAAATATATGGTGCTGTGAATTAAGTTTTAGCAGTCATTGATTCCTTTGATTACTCTTTTTTTAAAAAATTTGCCCTTAGTGACAACCATAATTTGACCTGTCTTGGGACATGTGTCTTTTTCATGGACTGGGAGGTAACAAGCACCTGTGATTTTATTTTAAACTGTTGAGGATGTCCCATGGGATGCAGCAGCAGAAGTGGTGCATACCAGACCTGAAAGAGTTTGCTACCATCCCTCTGGGCCTATGTGCTGTTTTTGCCAGCACACCAGATGCTATCACATTTTTAAGTCACACACATTGAAAGACAGACCTGGTATGGCTTTCCAACAGTAGTGTCAGGAGTAGAGATACTCAGTTACAGGACCAAGTTCAGAACCAAAGACAGAGATGAAAATAATCTGTGGAAAACAGCCTACAGTAGCTGAAGAGCTATGCTGGTTTAACACTGTTTTGAAGGCATTCAGTGAGGACTCACTACTAAAGCTTGGTGCCCTTGCCATAATGATTTCTGCTTTGTATTCACCCTAATTTGAAATATCTTTTCTTTCCCGCCAAAGAAAACATAAGGCAGTTTCCCTTTTATTTGCTTTATTTTAGCAGAGCTCCTGGATGTGTAAAGCAGCTGTAATAGGCATGATGCCACAATAATGATATAATAACAGCAGTGACCCCTTTGCATCAGCGTGGAAGGCAGGAATCACAGAATTATACAATGGTTTGGTTTGGAAAGAACCTTCAAAATCATCTCTTTCCAACCCCACTACTGTGGGCTGGGACACCTCCCACTAGTCCCAGTTGATGAAAGCCCCATTCAGCCTGGCCTTGAAATCCTTCCTGAGTAGGCTCATCCACAGCTGCTCTGGGCAACCTGTTGCAGTGTCTCACCACCTTCACACTGAAGAATTCCTTCTGGGTATCTAATCTAAATCTATCCTCTTTCAGTTTAAAACCATTGCCCCTCATCTAATTTTTACATGTGCTGGTAAAAATACCCCCTCCCAGATTTCCTGTAGGCTCCCTTCAGATGCTGGAAGGCTGGTACAAGGTCTCTCCAGAGCCTTCACTTAGTTGCCATACCAGAGCAGATTATCAATCCATCTCATCTCTTGCAAAAGGCAAACACTTCCTTCAACACAGGTAGGCAGCTCCTCTGCCTTCCACCCCCTTTCCACTCCAAAACCCTCTTACCTCTTCCAAGTTCTGGTAGAAAAGTGCCAGAAGAAGGGCAGTCTGCAGCTTCTCTCTCCTACTCTGGGACAAATCCTTGATCTGCTTCTTCCTCTGATGAATGGCATTTAGCTTGTGCTGGATCTTTAGCACTTCCAGTCCACCAATCTTTTCTAGTCTGCTTGCCTGTTCTTGAAGAGACATCATCTGAGAATGCAACAAAACTGAAATTACTTTTATGCTTCCAAGTGGTGTGAAAGAAAGAAACCAGGCTCTTTTCCATACCTAAAAGATTCTCTTTTTCTCTGAAATGAAATAAGAACAGTTAAGAAGTTAACCAGCATTCCCCAGGTCCTCATCTCTGTAGTGCACTCTGTGCCTGTATTGTCTTGCAGAAGACAGGAAAACCACTTAGTAAGCTGAATATTAGGGCATACCAGAAAAAATATTTATTTAAAGTAGGCCACATTTGTGTTATGGATATCAGAAGTTTTTGCTATTAAAAAAAAACCCAAAAGTGGCTTTTATAGCAAGTAAAATGGAGTAGGTCAGAGGGGGTGACTTGTCTAATTATTTAAATATACATTTGGTGTACAATGTCTGTTCCAAATTGGCTGTCCTCTGTGCACCTCTGGAGCACATGCTGAATTGTTCTTCTCTGTAGAAAGGAATCTGCCTGGCTTGTGACCACTGCAATAATTCACTCAGGCAGGGATAAATTCCAACTTGGTACTGTGCTTGGGGTCCCCAGAAAGAATAAGCTCCCAAAATCCAAGCCAGCTTCCTGCCATACTGATTGCTCATGCTGAGAGCTACCTTCCAACACCTGATTTCCACAAAGCAGTAGGACCTGAGCACTCATGGATGTTCAACTTGCTCCATGATTCCTTGTACTAAACGAACAGTAGGTGAAGGGACTGCTAGAGCTATAACCTCTTATTTCATTAAGCTTCCCCATATTCTCTTTTGTTCAAGCATAGCAGGTACATAGAATCATAGAATCATCAATGTTGGAAAAGTCCTTCAAGATCAAGTCCCACTGTCAGTCCTACACCACCATAACCATTAACCCATCTCCTGAAGCTCCACTACCTCCCATTTTTATAATGCCTCTGGGACAGCAGCTCCACCATCTCCCTGGGCAGCCTGTTCCAATGCTTCACCACTCTTCTAATGCAGATTTTTTTTTCTAAAATCCAATCTGAACCTCCCCAGGCACAACTTGAACCTGTTTCCTCTTGTCCTACCACTAGTCACTGGGGAGAAGAGCCCAACACCCACCTCACTACAATCTATAAGCAATAAGGTCACCCCTCAGCCTCCTTTTCTCCAGGCTGAAGAGCCCCAGCTCTTTCAGCCTCTCCTCATAAGACCTGTTCTCCAAACCTCTAATTGCCCTTCTCTCCAGCCTCTCTAGCAGCTCAGTGTCCTTCCTATAGTGCTGTGCCCAAATCTGCACTCAAGGTGCACCCTCACCAAGGATAAAATCACCTCCTGCTGGTCACACTATCACATCTGTCAGCAATTTAATGTGTTGGGTTATTAAAAAAAAACAAAACAACAGAACCAAGCATTAAAAATCATTCTGTCTTGTGGGTTTGTAGAATATTTGTTGATTTTCATACCTTTTCTTCCTGTGATGCCAGAAGCTTCTCAAAAGCCTCATGTTTCCTTATCAGTTGCTCTACTTCATCCACAGAACTTCCGAGGCCACTGCTTTTCAAATATATCTATAAAAAAGTTTAATAATTTTCTTATTGATTTAATAAACCTTATTCATAAATATGAGAAGATGAGAAGAGGCATTAACTCTGCAGTTGAGAAAAAAGCAACAGAAGGCAACTGAAACTGAATATTGAATAGAGGTCTATGGTCTTAAGCAAGAAAAAGAAGCATTAACAAATCCAGCTAAAGATTTCATTGCTTATCAAAATCACTAAGTCACAAGGGCTGGCAGTGAATTCTAGAGGTTTAAGCCACCCTTGTAACCCGAAGCAAGATCAATAGTCGTGTCTGACATGTCTGTATGATTCCTTCTTAGAAGACTTCCTATAGCAGACACTTTGCATTGTCCCTGGAACATTCATTCCAGTGCTTCATTACTTTTACCTTTAGCAAGATTTTCCACATAGCTAGACTGAAAATTCACTGCTAACACTTGATCTCATTACATATACTGCCCCCTTCATCAAAGAGAGGAGATATTTCCTCTTACATTTGTTTTAGCCTTGTACACGTTTGTATGCTTTTTGTATATTGGGATTTCTATCTCTTCTAGGCTAAAACAACACTGATCTGATCAACCCACCCAGAAAAAATGATTATTTTTATTCTTCTCCTGTGGATTTTCTCCATTTTTGGAGAAAATAAGCTTGCTAAGAAGTGGCAATAAGGCTGCCAGAGTTAAGGTAATAAAGATAGCAGAGAGCATATGTGGTTTTCTAATCTGTAATCTTCTTTATGTATCTGTACATGGTCCTCCTCTTTTACACAATATCATGAACTCAACTTCATCTTGCAAACTACTGTAAGCTTCCAGAAACTTTTCAGAAAAACTGCTATGACACCAGCTGGTTCCCATCCTGTATGTATGCAGATAGTTGTTCCCCAAAAATGTAGCTTGCACCTGTACCAAGTGTATTGCATCTGTTATTTTTTCAGGCCATCCTGAAAATTACCAGTCTCTGATGCAGCAAGACATTAATCTAAAATAGAAAGGAAAATGACATCTGTGCTATTTGCTTGGAGCACTGAGAGGACCTTTTCTAACTAATCACCATACGTCTCTAAGGCACAACAGTATTTCTTGACTATTTTCTGTTATTAAGAAAACTGACTGCCCAATTACTTCTCATATGCATTCTGTTATATTCACTTTTGTCAAATGCAAACCAAACAATGTATTTATGTATTATTAAAAAAGAAAAAAAAAAGCTCTTCTGCAGGCCAGTAGAAATTTATTTTTTCCCAGCGGATTTAATTGTCCCTTATTTCAGTGATGAGACTACAGAAGGACAAAAAGCCCAGCCAGAGGCTCTGATGGATGGAACGTGAGCAAAAATTACCTGTGCACAAGGTGCACAGTGGAGTGATTATGCCTGGACAGAGTTTTGTAGTCTAGACTGCTACAGGGGAATGCATTTATTGGCTGGGACATAGCACTGTATAATCCATTCTGTGAACTCATGGAATCATAATTATTTGGATAATGATGACAAATTCCAACCCGTAATCTTACCTGGATAAAGTGCAATTAGCAGAGATGGAAGAAGAATTTAAGATTAATGATATAGTGTGAAAGAATTAAGAGACAGGAAAAGAAACAGAATAGAATCAGCAAAGCAACACAACTGCTAATAGCTTCAGAAGAGGGCTGGCAAAGAAAATTGGTAAATCTGTGCCTTAAAGCCATAGACATGTACGGGAAACCTAACATTTTGGGAGAACTCTTTTGCTTTGCAAAACAATACAGTTCTATAGCAATCTGACAGGGTGTGTTTTTATAGGAGAGAAAAGACTCTTTGGCCGTTACTTTAGAAAAGCAGTAATGATGTTCATTGTCTGGACAGAGGTATTGAATGACTGTTTAACCTCACACAGCATCTTCTTAAGGAGAGGTTCCTCAGGCATCTGTTATGTGCAGACAAGTTATGTCCATCCTCACTTGTCAGGGTTTGAGTCTGCCAAGAGGCTCTGCCTGCCCTGACTGCCCCTGGGATGCCCCATCTGCTCCCACCTGAAGGTCCCTCTGAGGCTCAGAACCTTGTTACTGCTGCTGCCACTCAGCCATCCTTGGCAGCTATGGCTAAGAGGACTGGCATTAGCCTGACTTTCCAGTTTATTTTTGGGGAGTTAATGAGGGGAATATATTGTATATAAAAAAAATGCACAGAAGAATGTCATGCCCAGGCCAGTGTTCAAGCTGCTCTACAGTAATCCATGCTGAGCACCAGAAAACAGGTGAATAAATCCCAACAGTAATCACTGTGGAAAAAGTGAAAGAAAGGGAAAAAGGAAAAGGCCACTGTACAACAGGCCTAAGTTTTTAGTAAGTCTGGTATATAAATCACCTGGATGCTTAAAGAAATACTTTAACATCTCTTTTAAGCCTCTGTATGTTAAATATAACCTTCCACTAGAAGGCAGCTATTCTGTCATTCAAACTTTACTACTTTCATCTATCATAGCATGAAATTATGACAGGTTTTGGGATTTTTTAGAGTGTTTTTAGATTTTGTTTGCTCTTGTAGAAGAAGCTCTCCACACATGCAGGCTCTAGGTCTGTCTGCTGTACTGCTTTGTTGGAATATTTATAATTGCCATTTATATTTACACCACTGCTACTAACACTGAAATAAAATGTTACTAACACTGAAAATGCAGACTTTGTAATACCTGAGGAAATTGTCAGCCCTAAGTTTTTCTGTTCATGTGTAGATGGTGGAAGAAAAAGGCAAGGGACATCAAAGGTAAAGATGGTTATTTTTTTTTTGAAAAAGAGAACAGAGACATCTGAGAGCAGGGGTGTGGGATGGTGAGTCACAAGCAGCTGCCACCTGAGTGGCACTCAGGCTCCAAAAAGTATTTGCACCATCTTCTATTTAGAGAACCTCGTCCAAAGCTTTCAGAAGTCAGGAGGACCTTCCCCCACTTCTGTAGCAGCTGAAGGGATGGGGCTTTGGGTGCTCAGTGTTGTGATTTTCAGTGGGAGTAGGGCACTAAGTTTTAGCACTGAGAAAGAAAACTGGTGCACAGAATGAAAATTGGTGCAAAAGAAAACTGTCTATGTACAGTACAGTAGAGGCAATGGCAACACACTTCAAAGACAGTAGCCCTAGAAGCACTAACAGTGCTACTAGAAGAGCTGGTGAGGTAAAAACTTTCCATTTGTCTTTTAAACAGAAATCTTATCACAGCAATTGCTAGAATCAGAACCCCAACCTTTTTTTTTCTTTTCATTTAAGCATTTGTTATACCAATCTGAAAGCAGAATGGAAACTGGCTCCCACAGCACAGTGCTGGCCTGTGGCCAATTGCATCACTTTTTGGCATATTTTTAGACAGGTCCCCAAACTCCTGCTTTCAATGAGATGTGTTGATTTAAAATACAAGATACTGCCTAGCTCTCCTCAGGTAACCACAGCACACAACAGGTATAAACTTGCTTTCAGGTATGTTTCTGTTATGCCCATCATCATGAATTTAATGCTCAGCCACAAAAAGCACCAAGGACTTGACTGCTCACTCATATAATGGGCTCGTTTTTAAGTGAAGACTTTCAAAGACACTTAAAACCACCAAAGAGCCAAATTATTAACGAGGCAGAGCACAGAAATGGAGTTTTCAACCATACTTAGCTGAAGGTTTCCACTATTTCTGAGCTCATTGCATAGATTAAGCCTCACTGTCACAAAGCCTCATATAAGCTAATGCAGAACTAAATGCAAAGTCCAATTAAAAAATGCATTTAACATAAAATAGGACTTATAAAATATTTAGGTGAGAGTACAGGCCAGCTCTAGCTTTTAGAGAAATACTGAATGAAACATTTTTGTCACTGGGGTAACTATGCTCTTTGAATGCCATGACTTCACATAAACACACTGGAAGCTGCTGCAGCCTCAAAAGAAATTTGTCTTCCAAGAAACGTAATTTTTTTTCCCTAGAAGAAAAACTATTTTAAGTATTTGTGCAAATCCACACCCTTTACCTCCTCCTGTTCTTCAGAGTTTAACAAGCTGCAACAGATTTTGCTCCCCACTGCCTGCCCTGAGATTGCTGCTAAAATTTCTGGAACTTCAATGAAAATCTTTCAGCTCTAAGCATGAACTAAAACCCAGAATTACTCTCAGTTTTAAATGCCTTCATTTAAAGCATGTAACCAAGTCCAGAATCTCTGTCCACATAAATGACAACAAGGTTTGATTTGACCACGATAAAGGTAAATACAAAAAAGAATTAATGAAAAAATTAAAAAAAAAATTGTTTTATGAAAGTAAATACATGTGCTTAATACTGTGATTATATATGGTTCACAAATACGTTGTACTATGCTTCATTTCAGTAAAAGTTACAACAAGGTATATATATATGTATATATATATGGCTATAACCATAAGAGGAATAAAACATACTGGAGTTATTTATAAAAGACCCACATACACCTTTTCTGTAGTACTGACATCACTGTATTATTTGCCTCTGAGCACACAGTGTCAAATTCTAATGCTAAATGTTTTAAAAATTTCCTTCCCCTCTCCCTCTCTGTTTCATCAGCATAAGAATATAATTATCTGATATTAGAAATGTATAAGGGGAAAATAGAGAGAAGTCACTATCTGTGTTCCCACAACTGCTACGTTTCCTTCCTCTCACCTATGCCATCCTGTTTCAAAATTTGCAGGTTTGGTCTCTATTCTGTGAACAGCAGGTATTAGACCAGAATCCTATGCCCATACAACATCATGATTTAAATATTTCCTTATGAAATATGTTTCTGAATGCAGGCTAAAATCCTCTTAAACTCCCCATAGTTTGGCTGCTAGAAACTTAGCTGGGATTTCCAAATTTGAGAGGCTGTGGAGCCTAAATACCCTTGATTTCCCTTAGGAAAGGGTGGAACTTTGCTATTTCTAAGGGGGAAAAAAAAGTTATTTTTTCCTACATGCTTAAATATTGTAGATTTTGAAAACAAATATTACTTTAAAAAGTTACAAAACCAGAAATTAGCCATTTAGAAATAAAGCATAACCTGACAAGAAAGTTAAAATGGTGAAACAGAAAAATCTAAGTAAAACTCCACTGATTTGTCCTAGGTTCCAGACTGACTAGCAGAGAAGAAAACCAGTCCTTGGCCCTGAAGCCTTGAACCTTCAAAGTGCTGAGCACTATAGACCAATTATGCAAAATCTGGAATCACATGCATGGCACTGAGCATATTGATGAAAGCAGTCTAAAGGTTAAAATTAAACTCTTGTTAAGTGCTCAATCAGATCAGAGTGCTCTGTTTCATTTAAGATGGATCAAGCTGTAGCTGCAGCCTTCGTCACAGCAGAACATAAGTAGCTTCTGATTGTCCCAGAAGTCATCTCTAGGTAGTGGGAACATGGCAGGAATGATACAAAAAGAAATCCATGTGGCTTGATTAACACAACTTAAAATTTCTATTCGTAGGTGTTCCTAGAATGGAATGGAAATCTTCACCACTCTCCTCCCAGATCCAAAGGATGCAATGTTGACAGCAATAGATGGACACCATGCACCCTCTCTGTCTCCATGAATTGAAGATGTGGTGTCAGCTGCTATGTTTGTCAAAAGGTTGTCAGGGCATATGCTTTTTAGTGTGGGTCTTTCCTGGGAAGGTCTCAAACCAGATCTTGCCCAATGGCTAGAAAGCAATCCTGAGCAGCAGACTGGGTTCACTGATAGGGAGAGGCCAGTCCCGATCTCCACAGGGTGAAAGGGTTGACCAGCTATATCTGAATCATGTGTTTTGATAAAGATTGTTGGATTTGAACTTCTTCTAAATTCTCTTATCACCTGGGTAGGCATAGAAGTACAAGGGGTGGCAAGTATCAGGGTGATTTTTGAAACCTTGTGGTGAGCAGGTGTTAGAACATCACACGGTGTCTTCCTAAACTCTGGCCTGGATGAAGGGTGGTTCTGAAAGACAATCAGCTGTGGACTGAAATCCTTGCTTGAGATCTCATTCCCACTGTCTGAGTTTTCTCTTCCAGTCAGCACATCTGGGGGTAGCCACATATCTCTGGAGGAAGCCTGCTGGGAAAGGCCAGGATACTTGGAGGAAGTCACATGGAATCTTGTAATTTGAAGGCCTGGAGACCCACCTGAAGGGAAGCTTTTTTCTGGTTTCTGAGATCCTGTTGGGAGACCAGATGGAGTTTCAGGCACCTTCTCCAATTGTGGTCTGAGCAAACTTGAATGAGCATGACTGCTTCCACAGCAATCTGTTTGAAAAGGCTTTATCATCAAGCTGCAAGTTGAAATGTAAAGTTTCATTGAAGCATGAAGGTCTGGCAGTTGGACATTGCACTGGCTACAGCCTTGTTGGGGTGGAAGAGAACCACAGGGTTCCAGAGATGCAGGCAGATTTTTGCTGTGGAGTGCAGAAACAGCTGGAATAGCAGACAGATCAATGTCCAGGCGTGATGTCCAGCTTGCTGGAGCTTTGGAGGAGAGAATGTCAGAGGGCAACGATACAGCAAGCTTCAAGGGATCATTTTTTTCTGAAGAAATACGATGAACACTTTTTTCTCCTTTCAAATATGGCTTGTAAGATCCAGATGTTGACCAAGTAGTTGAACCCCCAGGCTCCCTGGGAGGACTGGAAGACCTGGATATCTCATCAGGAGGACTGCCACAGTGACAAGCACTTCCAAAAACTTTCCTCTGGTCTGTTTGTGCCAAGACTATATCTAGCCTTGAACAGTAAGCTGCAGAAGACACACTGCTTGGAGGTAAGTTCCCTGGAGCAAGTTCTGCAATTGATTTACCAGTGGGAGGATGCCATGCTGGTGCTGGCATCTTTTGAAAAGCTCTGTCCTCTACAGTAGGTTCAAAAGGTGGGGTCATTCTGGAAGATAGCATCACTTCCATAGTGGAGACATAGGTTGCAGATGAAAGTTTGCAGTGATGGTCCATGCATAGCATCCCGAAGCTTACTCCTATACAATGCAAAAATCAAATCCACAGAATCTTGCCTCTCCCTCTGTTTTTAAAACCAACTCCTAATCCTTCTTCCTTTGGTACTGGAAATTTCCATTCACTCTCTGAAGCAAAGGAATGAGAGATGAATAAATACTCTCCAGGGAGAAAAAAAAAATTAAAACTAATAAAAAATTCCACATTCAAAATAAAAATGCAGCTCTTCTAACACTGCTACCACTGCCTGTCACCTCTGCAAAGTGATATAGGAGTGGGATGGCAAGAAAGCTAAATTACAGAGCGTGAGGCTCTGCTCCCTGAAAATGTTCTGACAGTCAGACTGCAGACAGAGTAAGAGAGAGACAGAAATGTCTGCCAGAGACAGCCTGTGAACTCTGCTATTTCATCTGTGAAAAGAAAAAAAAAAAAAAAAAAAAAAAAAAGGAAAGCAGCAGCTAACCTGAGCAATGCATCTGCTGCCTTGAAAACATTAGAAAGCAGCAGTGTCCTGGACAGTTTCTACTCAAAGAAAAAAATGTTTTTTTTTTTTCCTTCTCTTTTTTCAGCTGTTACTTCCCTTCACTCTGAACAGCAAGATCTCAGTTTGCAGGTCTTAGGAGAATTTCCTACAACAGCTCCATGCAACAGCACAACTGACTCCATAATTTAAAAATATTCAAAACATAAATGTTGTTTAATTTTCTCCACATGTGCTCTGTTTTTCTTAGCACAGAACAGTCCTAGACTAAATCCTGCTGAAATCCTTCAAAAGTTTAAGTAACTTGGATGTAATATAGGATGCTGGCATTAAGTCAAACCTGTCACATTGGCACAGACAGCAAATAAGAGAACACTTTTCAGGAGTGGTTCTTAGCTTAAAACACTCTTCTGTTGCTGTCTTCCTTCCCGTTTGTTGCTGTTGGGATAGAGATTTGGTCTAAGGCATATGAAGTACTGGGAAACTAGGATCCAAAAATTATGAAATGACACAAACTGCTTCCTTACAAACCTATTTTGCAGATCTGTAAATTGAAATGCACGTGACTGATATTTGCCTCAAATACAAAAGTCAGAAGCAATACAAGGGAAAGATGGCTTATAGCTGTTTGCCTGATGGCAATCTTGCTTTTGTCTTTTCTGAAAACAGCAAGTGACAATATTTCCATTGGAAAAGTGGTCTAGGGGTCTTCAATTGGTGTCTTTGCTGAATACTTTTTGAAAACAAGTTTGAAAGGACTGCTTTCCTACTCTCTTGCCTGTCTCCGTAGGAAGAATCTGCTTCACTATGCAGCCCCACAAACTCCTTGGAGCAGTAACAAGTGTCCATCCAAAAGGAACAGATTCCTCCTCCAGTTGCTCTTCAAATGCAGAGAAATACAATACAAAGAGTGACTAAGGAACCTCAGTCAAATTGTACATGTTGATCCCTCAGCTTTGTGGTTCTTGCTGTTTCTCCCTCATTTAGATGGGAGTCCTGCAACACAGGGATAACCCATTTGAAGACTGATCACACAGATGAGAGGACAAAAGCAACTGGGGATATTTTAGAAGATGCCTAGGAATTCCAGCTGTAGACGTACAGAAACAATGTTCTCATTTCTATTTTGGCCCATGCTTCTGCATTTCATACTAAGGACTAGAATCCAGTAGAAAATAAATTCCTTCCTTTTCTTCCATGAAGAGCAGCAAATCTTGCTATGATTTTCTTTTTTTATTGATTTTATCCCATAAATTCTTATACAGTTTGTTTTGTATATAAATACATACAGCCTTCTGCCTTCCCAGCAGCATAATAGCCTAAACAGCTTGTTGAGGATCCATTTGATTGCATCCTCAGATATGAACAAATTCAGTGTCTCTTCCTCCCACCAAAATGTGTTTATATGTTTCCTGGATTAAATTTGAGCACTAATCCTCAATGGTCACAATTTAGAAATTCACGGTGTCCTCAATTTCCTTGAGAGATTGCAGGTAGATGCTTTGTTAATGACTACAACATCACAGACATTTGTTTGTATGGTCACACCATGGTGACCTACTTTTCCTTTTCACAGCAGTAACATTGTGAGCATTCAACTGTAATTTTTTAGGTGTACAGATCTCCAAAAAAACCACCAAAAACCACCAACCAAAAAATCCAACAATTCTTCAGGTAATTTTAATCTTTTGAGGACTAAATATAGGGGGAAAAAAAAAAAAAAGATTTATGAATCTTCTTTCCATAGCTAGAGCATTCTTTTCAACTTGAGTGTTGTATTAGAAAACAAAAAAGCGCAAACAAACTCAGATTCAGAGGCTGGTGATAATAACATAAGAGCATGGTTGTGATGCCCTCATTCTCTATACCTGCATGGATGAGACCAATTTGTCATTTCACCCCTCTGATTATTTTCTTCTCATTCTCCTTGACCATAAAACACCATCTCTGTGAAGGGATGCTGGGAGAGAAAGCCAGGCGTCCACATTTTACTGTTCCACCTTCTGAACACTCTCAGTGGGAATAACTGAGTACCAGGCTCCTTAGGGAAAGGATAGGGAGGGATAATGCTACAAGAGAAAGATTCTAATAAAAAAAATGCCCTTCATGGTCTGCAGGGTCACAGCCTTCATTTTCAGGCTTTGCTTTGACTGAAGGAACTTGTGGTAGAGGCAGGCACTGTGGCTGATTCTTACAGGAGAATTTACCCAGTCTGTGATGAGCATCCATCCCTTTTGTGGCAGTCTGCCTCACAGCATATGCCAATGGTAAATTAATCTGAATAAAAATGTAAGGTGAGGTACAGTTTACCTGAAGCACAGAATGTGCTGGGAGCATGTTGACATTGCCAGGTGCAACATCTTTCATGTAACAGTGAGGTTGTCTTTTGCAACCAGGACTCATGACAGCAGGGCAAGAAGAAACACTAACCCAGAGTAGCTTTGGATGTATTTACCTGTGAAGTATATACAAAGGAGCAAGCCAGGTGCCATACTCACAGTACTTCTGCATGTTGGATGATCTCCATTTCATGAAAAGAGAAAAAAATATAGTGCCCAAATTTTTGGAGAGTTTAAATTTTCCCTGATGACCATCCTTATGGAGGAGATGAGCAATTATGTATCATTGCTTGTTAGGGACTTGAGATAGTTTAGTACAAATTGTGTCATTTGCTTATTAAGGAACAATTAACAATTAATATTTTTCTTTAATGTACAGAACTATTTTACTCCAGAAACCTGATTTTATGTGAAACTCTGGGTTTTGTGTTTTGGCACAAACTCAATGCAGGCTATACTTGCCAAAGGTGCCACTTGTAAGGAACTATGAAGATATGCAATTCCTTCAAGGAATGACTAGAAGAAAGCTTCAAGACTACATGCCCCAAAGAGTTAAGTATCACTGCATGGCACAGCCCAAGGTCAGTTTTCCAAAAGATTTAGTGCCAGTAGCAAAGCATTGTTGGAAAACAGCTCAGCAGAAACCAAGAACCATTATATTATGCTGCCAGTGGTCTTGGAATATTAAGAATTATTTTTCCTTAATAATGAAGGATCCAGAGGTACAACCTTCCTCGACCTTGCTTCAGTCCTTCCATTTCACAGCCTTCAACCCATCGACGTGGTTTGCACATCTCAACAGAGTTACAGAATTCTATCAATCCATGAATTTTCACAGAGTACTAGAAAACCTTCTGAATTGTGCACTGTTTTGTAATAGCAAATATCAGACTTCGAGCTGCAATCTTTTTTAGTAGTTTTATAAATCCAGAAAGTAGAACGAAAACAAAATGTAATTTAATAATGGTGAAAAAAAAATATTTAAAGAGCTGCACAATCATATTAAGAACATCCTTCTGTCTCTCAGCATTAATCGTATCAGCTCTCCTTTTTTTTCCATGATCAGGCTCTTTAGTAGCTCATCTTTCTCTACTGCATCAAACAGAAAACATTATTCCTTAAAAACAATTTTTTTCATGGTTGTTCTTCACATTGCTATCAACTCCCTTGTAGAACCAAGAAGTCAATTAATTTTCCTGGATTAACTGACACTGCCAACATTCATCTTCCACCAGTTGTATTTCCCTTGCAGTAACCCTCAGTCTGGGGTGAGGTTTTCAGCAATACCTGCTGGAAGTAGGTAATTTCTCTGTCTCTCTCTCTTTACATTTTCTCTTCTCTCTGAAGCCTACAAAACAATTTGCCAGTGGCTAGGTAAATAGCATGGTGTGATCTGTTTGTAAAGCTGCCTATTACTGAACTGTTGTCGCCCTCTTCTGTTCTGACACTCTTCCTCTTTTAGCTCTTATGTTTATTTGCAGTGAATTTCCTCTCAGGCAAGGATCATCTTGTGTCTGCTTCTGCACCTAAGCCCCATAAGAAAAGGAGGGTCTTGTAGACTGATACAGTGATAGCACAATGCGAATAATAGCAATAAAAGGAGTGCCTTGGCTACACACAAATCCAAGGATTTTTAACTTGTAGGCTTACAGTAGTGGCCCTTTTAGTTTGGAAGAGTTCAAATTCTTGAAGAGTTTAACTGCTTATCTCAAGGTTATAATTCACTCACCTCCTGTGAGTTCAGGATCATGTCCAGGTGATCCCAATCCTTGTAGAACATTTGTTCTTGGTGTGTTTTCTCCAGCCACTCCTTCTTCTGTTTCCATTCACTGTATACATTTTCCTTCTCTTCCAACAGAGCCTGTAGCTTCTGCTGAATCTGAACACAATTTCAAATGAAAAGCTTACATTGGTTTTTATAGCCCATGGACCAGCGTAAGGTGGGAGGAGAAATTATTAAGTGGAGTGGTGGATAAGCCCCTTCCATTGCAACCAAATTGTCAAACAGAAAAAAGTAAAACAAGTTCTAGCACTTATATTTGGGCAGAGAGATTATCAGAGGTATCTCATTTCAGGCTTACAGCATATATAGCAGTCCAAGCAAGAGCAAAGGTAGGTAACTGTTTCTCAAGTGTACTTTCTAGAAAAAAAATCCTAATTTTGCATTATCTTCAATTATAAAAATCCAGTTACAGCACTTCAGATTGGGAGAGGACAGATACTTATAGGATGTCCAGTGAATAAATGCCTCAAGGTTAGACTTCATGTAATTTCAGCTTCTAAGCTACGTATATCCACAGGCCTTCTATAAATGATATTTTTTTTGTAGATTTTCTATAGGAAAAAGACTTTACATCAGTAAGATTTCTAGTTATTGTAGTAATACATTTGAATATCCAACAAATTTTCAGGAAATATCTTGATCAGATGGGAGGATAATTTGCAAAAAATGCAATTTCCTGAAGGTATTCAAGAGACATGGTAATGAATTGCCAGGGGAGAGGTAGACAAGTGAGTACTGGGAAAAACATAGTGCTATGAGAATATTAGGAGTCTTGATTAAACTGACATATTCATTTCCATATTCCATTTCTGGGGAGTTAAATGTACCAACATAATTATTACAGAAAATATTTCAATTAATTTTTAAACTTTCTCATAGGTTTGAGTGTCTGACAGGGTTTTTTTGTCCAGCCTGGTATGGTATGGATATAGCACTGTAATGTGAAGCACATTACAGTATATGTGTGATATGTGTGTTATATGTGTGATAGCCCAGTTTGAGAAGTGGTTGGGATCTCCATTGCTCAGACCACAGTGAACTTCTCACATCACAGCATGATGTCAGGGCTTGGAAGGGACCTCTGAAGATCATTGAGTCCAACACCCCTGCCAGAGCAGGACCAAGACTAGGGCAGGTCACTCAGAAATGCATCCAGATGGGTCTTGAAAGTCTCCAGAAAAGGAGACTCCACAACCCTTCTGGGGAGCCTGTTCCAGGGGTCTGTTACCCGTACAGTAATGAAATTCTTCCTCATGTTGAGGAGAAACTTCCTGTGCTTTCTCGTGAATCCTCTGCCCCTTGTCCTATCACAGGGCACAAGTGAGAAGAGGTTGTCCTTTCCTTTTTGATGACCAGCCCTCATATATTTATATACATTCATTAGATCTCTTCTCAGTCTTCTCCTCTCCAGAAAAAGCCCCAGGTCTCTCAGCCTTTTTTCATAATCAGGTGTTCCAGTCCCTAAATCATCCCCATAGCTCTCCATTGTACTCTCTCAAGTAAATCCCTATCCCTTTTGAACTAGGGAACCCAGAACTGGATGCAATACTCCAGGTGAGGTCTCATAGGGCAGAGTAGAGGGGGAGGAAATCCTCCCTCAGTCTGCTGGACACACTCTTCTTAATGCACCCCAGAATGCCATTGGCCTTGGCCACAAGGGCTACATTGCTGTCCCATGGTCCATGTCCCAGATAAACCCAGCTTTGCTTCAGTGGGCCTTCAGAAAATGCCAGCCTTCATCTATTGCTGAGGCAGGAAATGGAACAGATGCTTTTGTGCCCAAGCTATGTAATACACTGAGGCAAATGTAGGTCATGCATATGGATTAGAGTGTGTATATCATGCTTATGGCATGATATAGTACAGAATGCTAATTACCCTGGTGCTGAGTGACTGAATGCATGTGACTGAACTCGAATGTGTTTCAGTTACCTCTTTTGATCCTATTTCCTCATCTTGCAGGAGTGACTGGCCTAGATGCACAACGTGATTGTACTTCTCTTCTCGTGCTTCAATCTCTGCCAGTAGCTGTTGATGCTGTGTAAGTCTCAGGCTGCTGGTAGATATGTCCCGAATGGTCTCCTTGGCTCTCATTTCCCTTATTATTTCTGCTGTCCATGAGAAATAGTCCCACACCTGGAACCCAAGAAATATGAAACTTAAGGTTAGAGCTCAAGCTTGGATTATCAAGCAGGAAAATCATAGGCTGACTGTTCAACTTGAAGTCTACAATAGCTAATAAAAGCACACATAAAAAGAAAGTGTTTCATTAGGGCTTCTATGAATTTCAACAAGGGTGGATAACATGATTACAGGAATTTCTACATACTCTGTTATATCACATGTTTAGTAATGCCATAATCATAAGCAAACTGTCATAACACATCAATGAGAATGTGATTTCATTTAGTGCCCTTTGAGTGGTCTTAAGGGTTTTCTGATAAGACAATATCACCCTATTTTTCCGTGACTTAGCTTTGGCTAATACAGGTCTATCCAGAACTTAAGTTCTACAGATATTGTAAAATAAGACAGAATTTTCATCTGAAAACCAAATGAACTCACTCTAATAGAGAAAAAAGGCAAATCTCAGGTCAGAAAAAAGTGCTTAAGCATATCAGGAATGTAGATTCAGCTCTAGGTATATGACTGAGATTGGCACAAAAACAGTTCAGGAAGGAACAGGATGTAAGTTTACTTTTAAATTCTGATGAACCAATAAACCTATCAACAATATCTTACAATGTCTGAAGCATTCAGTAGAGGCAATTAAAGAAAGAAAATTCTTAAACAAATCTTAGAACTATTTTCTGATTGTGACTGAAGAAACTTGTGCAAATAAAAATAATTTGACAATTTCTGTGTGTCTGTCTTTGCACTTCATTCTGCATCTTCACCAGTCCACTCACTTAAGAGATCTCCCTTAGATCTGTAGTAGGTGTTGTGCTCTTATGTGACAGCTGGTAAAAAATAGGATTGGAAGGAACTATACTGGATATTATATAGGATTAATAACTAGGTTTTGTTATAGTTTAATTGTGTTTGGATTAATTGATTCAATTCTGAGGTGGTAAATGATCTTTCTGTTTTCAAGTGGATTTTAAAGTGTATGTTATGTATAACAGGTGCTGAAGAAAATTGCTCTTTTACAGCAGAGAGCTAGCAATTTTCTCTTGTGAATAGCTGCTGGATTTTCCACTGAAGAAATCTATGTAATGCAAATAGCTTCTTGCTTGTTCCATTTTACCCACGGATTTTTATCTCTATCATCAAATTTTCATAAAGCTTGATAGAAAGACAGTGGGCAAATGAGCCTTTTACCTTCATCAGTGGAGCCCAACTAATTTTCCTTAAGTCAAACTCTAATTAATTTTATTTTCCCCATTAATACTTCTGCTCAAGGTAATGGATTCCTAACAGTTAAGAAGCAAACCAACCAAACCCTCAAAAAACCAAGATGCCATAAACATCCTTTATCTCTAGCTGTGCACAACATCTTTGGATAAAATATGACAGGTAATGCTATTTTGAGCAGTTCTAAGAGGCTTAATGTGGATTAGCCTAATGTGCAGAAGCTTCTCATGCTAACACAGAAGCATTTTACCCTTTTACCTTAAGGTAAACTTTTGGGAAGGATTTTTCCAGGAGCATAACCTGAATATACTCCCAGCAAACATAAAACAGAATGTTAACTACCAAAGGTATCTTTAACTGACACTGAACTTACACTTGGAACAGTTCAAGGATACGAAGCATGTGGATGTATTCTAGAAATCCACACTAGCAACATCATGATAAAAGGGGGCACCTTTGCTGTTTCAGTACCTGCTAACACAGCAATAAACAAATCATTTGCAGAGATGTAGCTCAAGTGCCTTCTGAGGCACTGGAACTTTTGCTGTTCACAAAATATTCTGTGGCAAAGCGTGGCTCAGTGACCTACTGAGTTTTTTGGAGAGAAAAATACTGTGTACTGCAGATTATGATGATATGCTGATCTATGCATGTCACTGTATTTATGCTACTTGAGAGGTTACTGCAAAGACCAGTGTGCTGTATTCAATGCATTCCATGAAGTTAACCAAGGGTTATTGCATGCCCAGAGACTGAGTGAAGAAACTTTTAGCAATTATAAATGGGAGTCTAACATCTACTTTCATCACTCTTACTCAGTGGAGTAAGAGTGTTTGAAAGAGTGTTGAAACATTACAGTGTTTGAAAAGACTTTTGCTGCTCGTGTGCAGTGAGGACAGTTTCTGACAACTATCAGCTGTCCTGTACACAGCTGGATACAAGCATCCTTTTCTTAAAGAAGGCAGCAGACCTTTATTCTCTAACACCTTTCTGAAGAGCTCCAGGCACTTCATTAATAACACAGGTAGCAACAGCAGCCTTTTACATCACCCTGGAAGTACCTCCAGCCTGGAAGTCTACCTATAATTCTCATCCACTGGAAACCCAATTATAGGCCAATGTGCAAAGGCAGAAGTGCTTACATGTGCCTGGAACTGGTAAAGCATGTATGCTTGTTCCAGAAGTTTCTTGCGCAGTTCCACTTTGGACTTCAAGGCCTTCCAGTTGGTCACTATTGCCTGCTGCTTTGCCTTCAGAGCTTCCACCTGCTGCTTTGAGCAATGGGTCAGCACGTGGTTGGTAGACTGGATCAGATCCTCCAGCTATACAGAGGGAAAAAAGAGGTCAGGAAAGAGTCATAAAAATTCAAAGATAATATCCGAATAGTTACGATAAGGACTATGATAACTGTACATGAAACTACAAGCAATAGTTTCTGTCCTAACTTTCCTCATCTTAAAAGCTTCCTTAATTTCAGATCTACGGAATAACAGTGACATCCAGTGTTTGTTAAGGCTCATCACAACAGTGTTTTTTAAATAGGCAGGAAGATTTTTTTTCTCCTTTTTAAAATACCATTTGTTACATGAGTAAAGCAAAAAATAGCTAACCATACCTACTTTTCCCCAGTGACCATATAGATTAGCTGTGACTATACTTTCTTCATGCATATCTCATGCTGTTTTACCTTTTTAAAGTAACAAGCTGGTGGTGGGGTCATTTCAGGTGTTATCTCCCACAAGGTCAAGATATGAGGCCACTGATAAGTGATACTGGGATAACTACTTCAGTCATCTCAATACAAGACATGCTCTGTTACAATACCATTACATTTACTAAATGAAAGGATGAGGGGAAAACTCATACTGGTTTTATTGGTCTATTTGAAGCCAAGCAAATCTATATACAAGAAAGATTTCTAAATAACATCTGTTCTTATGAACTGAAACTTTTCACAAGTTTCTATAATGAGCCCTTTCCTTTTTTCTCACAGTCCAATTCCTATTCCTCTAAACTTGTTGAAAATTAGAGACTGCTGGCCCACCCTTCCTTCTATAATTCTCTGTAGTTAATGCTTTTGCATCAAATGAAAACTCAGTTTCTCTGCACATAGAACAGATTTTGGAGTTTTCCTTCTAATGATCTGGAACACTTCAAAGAAAACATTAAACACATCATAAATCCTGTCCATCATAATCACACATTTCAAACAATGATTAAAAATATCCCTTTGAATCAATTCAACAGGCAATGCTCAGCTTCATATGTTCCTTATGAGATTTTGAATTACCTGCTTTATCACTACCATCAAACTCTGAACACATTAAACAAGCAGAAGACTAAGGACCATCCTTAGAGATTCCCAGGCTCTTACAGAAGCCTGTGATAATTTGGTTCACAACACCAAATCATTACTATGATTATTGTGGAAACTTGAATTTTGGCTACACAGTAAAGACCACAAATTACTTGCATTACCTGTTGCTCATTCCCAGAGAGCTCATGCTCCAGGGCCACATGATTCCGCAGCTGGGTTTGCACACCTCTAATGTTCTTAGCAATATCATCTGGAATACTTTTGGACTTCTCCTATAAGAAATAAGAGAAAGGTTTTTTACTTTCTGCTTCCAAGCAAAACACACTACAAGCCTACTTTAGTCATTTTGTGTAGTGCAACTCATACTGTACAGTTAAGGACACTATGGTAAATAAAAGAAAGATGGAAAAATTTGTCCTAGTAACTCACTTCTCAGTACCATAGTGATCAAGATACCCAACTGTACAGTGAGAGATGAAGATTCAAGTCTTTCCTTATTCAGACAGTACAGGAAGACTCAAAGTCTTACAGGCTTTGGGTTAGGAATCAGTCTTGAATAGTTACTGCAGTGATATGTAATGAAATCTTGAAATACCATTAATAACTAACAGTTTCAGGCAATTCTTTGGGATTCAGGTGATCCATCTGTGAACTATCCTCAGATAAAAAATTACACATGCCCTGGAAAGATGAGTGAAAGATAGTGTATATTGAAAGAAATGCAACTGTAAAGATTAGAGACATGGAGAAAACATTACATAGAAGAAGGCTTTAACATTTATTAACTCAACAAAGTTTCTGAGAGGATTTAGTTTTCACACAGACATGCACTGGGACCACACCAAACAAAAAGAAAAGGCATTTCAGTTGGAGAATCACATTGTTGTTAGTAATTTCTAATCAACACTCTTCCATCTTCATTCAGGTAAAATTTAGAAGAACACTTCTAAACATTGAAGAAATATATTTCTGGAACAAATCTGACAGGCTGGTTTGATTTCCCAACAATACATCTTGGTGAGGTACAGTAAAAGGAGATGTGTGCTGCACTTGCTTATGTTACAGTGGCACTGGAGATGGTGACTGAAGCAAAACCTTCTGCACTATGTTCCTATGAGAAATTGCTTTCTCTCTTAGACATCTGACCAGGTTACACAGGAAGGGATAGGCAAAATGACTAAATTGCTCTCCCACTCAGTAGTGAAGCTGCTTAACAAGATGCAGTTCAAGAAATGTGTATTGGTTACCTGGGTCAAACTCAGCATGATAACTCTACTGTGCAGTGTTTCTGAACTACCACATGACACTGACACAGAATTAACTATTTCAGCACTGAAGTTAAATATGCATCAGGTTCTGAAAAGGCCAGCTTGTGTACACTGAAATGTGATGACTTTAGGTTTTCCGTTTCCATTTCCATTCTTTCCCAACAGGGAAAGAAAACAGGAATAATCTAGTTGAATAAGACAGGCTCTGCCAGCATAAGCAAGTGGAAAATCTGCCACACATAACCTAACAAAGCCCTCTTGCCTTGTAAGCAGTGAAAACTTTGTTGGATTGCCACCTCCTGTACATATCTGCATTAGGGAAACTACATCTCTCATTCCAGCAAGGATGTGGGTTTTTTGTGAAATTCTTCAGGATGCTCACATAAAAACAGAAGTCTGAAGATTTTTATTGGGTCTTCCCCCAGTTTTCATTCTGGGACTCTTTGCAATGATTGCCAATACTGACTACTGAAATGAAAGAAAAAATTTTTTGATCTGGCTTTTTGCATCAGGTCACACGATTGCCTGACAACTTTCCAGGCTGATTGTTCCTGTAATCCAGACAAATGCCTTTTTCACAAGACAGTTATTTCTCCAGCACATAAAGCTACAATTGGGTACAAAGACCTACAGTGTGGCAGTAAACAGTTTCTTAGGAGTGATAACTGCAAACATTACTCTAAGCATTACACTGTGAGACAACGTAGTTCATGCCCTGGACTTCTGGGTTTATCTCAGAGATCTGTAACTCTGACTGTACTTGGTTTCACCAGGGGTGAAAGGATTGCCTAGCATTTTTTAATTTTTTTTTTTTTTTTTACACTTAGGGTAATCATATAGGTTTCCTACTGAGACTTTTTTTAGAAGTCAGCACCCTGAGAATAGTAAGAATATTACACAAATTAAGCTGAAATTAAGTTTTCATCACATGAGACTTTACCACTATTTTTTACCTCAATATGGGCCAGAGCATCTGTCAGATCTTGGTAACACTTGTGAATTGCTTCAGCATCTCTCAGCCGTCTACCTCGTAGTCTGGTGATTTCCAACAGCTCCTCCCAGGAGTTCCTACAGGGGATGATGGGGAAAAGAACCATGTAAAACATTCAGTAAAGGAGATTAACAGTCTGAAGAAAGAGTGATAAAAAGGCCTCCTCTTAGTTTGTTCTTCATTCCTGCAAATAAATCCTGTTGGAGTGATTTTTGAGGGGCAGCATGTCTCTCACCCTACTCTGTCCATGTGGTGTTGTCTGCTTAGGCACTTAAATATGTGGTCCTATGTATGGGTTTCCCTCTCCAATGTGATTTTCAGGTTTTATATGTAGGACCTGAATAACTGAGTCAGACCCTACTATTTCTTTATGCTTATCTTGTGGACCACTTTGGACATATGTCAGACAGAAGCTCAGAACAAATTAATGTTCCACAGAGAAGTCATGAGATTCCAATTAAAATAACAGAAGCAATAAAGAAGCAACTGAACTCTTAACCTTTTGTTTAGGTGATAACTGTTTCAAAGGGCAAAGCAATTTCACTCATCCCTTACTTGTCAAGGACCTCTGATGCAATTTACTGGAAGCCAAATTAGCAAGCAGATAACAACTGTATTATTGTAGCCTATTTTTAAATGGCAGCAGCCCTTTATCAGTGAGCAAACCAAATATTTTGCAATTAGTAAATTGGGGGGTGGGGGGCATACCTTATCTTTTTCTAATTCCTTCTTCCTCCTTAAGGATGAATGGAGAACAAAAACCATAATAAGGAAAACACAAATCTCCTACCTCAGCTCTTTCTGCTTTTGCCGAATTTCCCGGGACTCGGAATGCCCACAGTTCAGCAAACTGTCTGCCAGCTGCTGGCAAGCCACAACTCTTTTCCCAGATGCTTCCAAGTGGTGCTGAAAGGTGTCATATTTGGCACAAAGTTGCTTTTGAAGGAAACACAACAACAAAAAGGCATTTGGAGTGCTTTCTTTTCCCAAACATACCCACTCAGCTGTCAGGGCACAGCCAAAAGACAGGGCAGATCATATTTGGAGATGAAGAAACTGCCTAAAATCACTGGGTTTTACCTCCAAAGATCATGAGGAGCCACAAGCTATTAGCAAAACGTGAGGTTTGTAAGGCATATGGGAGGCAGAAACATTATTGCCAGGGAGAGAAATAAATATTCAGTGTTCAAAAAATTTCAATCACTGTGATATGTTTTCACTTTGTGTATGCAAATGCGTATTCAGTACTGTAACTGAATAATGTTGTGTAATTTTAAGGTGTATGACACAAGATATTTTGAAATAAATTATGAGAGTGAGGATTCTGAAGGGCTATTGATTTAAATGGGCTGGCATTAGATTAATTTCTTGCCATGTGAAGAGGTATAGCTGTAAATGTCTGTACACCTGCTTTTATGATGAAAAAAATGTTTAGGAGACACCACACTGAAATATCCGGTTGTTAAAAAATAAAAAGGAGTTGCTCTCTGAAGGCATAAACATTTTAGTATGCATTTAAAAATAAACATTTTTAGTTCCATGCAGCTAAGCCCTGTGCTAACAGAATGTGTTAGGCAATGCTGCCTGTCTGTCAGGTCAAACCACTGTTCACCCTTTCCTGGTCTCATCTCTACTTGTTTCTTAGATTGATTTAGAAGTTTTCAAGGACATCCAGAGACTATTTCTATGGTCACACATTGATTTTTTAATCTGTTACTAAAAAAACTCACCAAGACATGTTCATAGTCATTTCCATAGTCTTCAGAGCTGGCTGTTTGTTTCTGCTGAGTGATCCAGTCTTGCAGATCTTCATATTCTCGTAGGAACTCATGCAAGACAAGAGTCTCATCCAGCTTCTTCCCTCTGTTTGAAGAAAGAGACAAGACAGTTAAACCAAGGGGCTTCAAATATATAACATGTAGCAAAATTACATTAATAAAATGCAGAGTTCTTGCTTAGCAATAATGAAAAGCTCATAGGTGCACAGAATTCTAATCTCGAAACACGGTATTTCCTAAATACAATTAGAAAAAAAGAGGAGATAATGGCTATAATTTTAGTTCCAGTAACTGGAGGTAACTGGAGATATCCTTTATTGTCTTTATCAGAATCAAAGCTAGGATCCAAGGGGCAGTTCTTGTTTATACCTTGCTGCTGCTAGTTCCTGCAGCTCCCGGAGTTTTGAATGAGCATGTTCCTTTGGTGCATCAACCTCAACATACTGAATGGAGCCCACAAGAGGAAGAGATTGAGCACTTTCACTCAATTCTTTCATCAGATTTTGGTAAACAGAAATCTCATGCTCCAGTGCCTGGCAGAGAAAAGAGTGGACTGAGAGACATTTGCTCAAGATATGCTCTGTATTGAACTTTTTCAGCAGCCTATGGTATAGCAATTGAGACATTAGAAGAGGAGAAAAACTTTATGGAAGCATGTGACATTTCCAGTACTTGGTCAATTTTAGATAATTTTCTAGAAACATTTTTTAAAAACTAATTATGTAATTAAAACAAACAAACAAACAAACAAAAAAAAAAAAAGAAAAAAAGTGTGAATAAAACATCTAAAAATTCCTGATGTATTATTGGGCAAATTAAAGAATTAAAGTGTCCCAGAAATAGTATTCTATCTGTATAGCTTTAATTCTCAGAAAAAAATGCAAGGTTTCTGCTTGCATCTTTTGAGATTGAAAAGGAGATACTAGATCATAGTCAGTTTTGGCCTCAGAAAGATGACAATATTCACTGATTGCCTTTTTTCCCTAATTACATTTTTTCCAATTATATTAGTAAGTTGCACTGATTTTTTTCCCTTCAGCCCATTCACCTGTAGACATACATCAGTGAGAAATATCTTGTAGATGGGTGGACACTCAAGTATCAATGAGACAGGAAATTTTACAACTGCAAACAGACCAGAAGATCAGGCCAGCATACAGAATTTAAACAGATAAATACCTTATGTTTCTTGAGGAGTTTCAGCGTTCCATCTTCATCCTTACCATAGTCCTTGCTTGTCACAAGTGGATATTTTTCTGCTATCCAAGCCTCCAGGTCTGAAGTATTCATTAAAAACTATCAGTTAAAGAGAAAGCAAATTATCTTCTACCTCAACCTTCAAAATAATCATGTCATTTTTGTGACCTGATAAATTCTAAATGGAGAGTGCCCTGTAAAATTTCCTCTAATGGTTTACTAAATAACAAATAAAGAATACTTAATCCCAAGAACTACTATTCCTCACTGTGATGTCAAATCATACAAAGTGAAGGAGGTCACAGATGGCAGACTTTAGTGAAGGTTAACTAACTTCTTGTCCAGGCATCAAAGCTCTGACAATAAGTTTCAAGTTGTCTCAATTGTCTTCACATCACTACCCTTACTTGACTGTATCTTTACCTTATTCACTAAGGATAAGGACTAACTTTATAATGCCAGTGTGATATTGCTCCTTCCCCTTTCCAGCGAAGTTCAAATCATCTGTATAAATCAGGCTTCATAAAACATACAGTATGGACATTTCTTATTATAGGCAGAGGAAATAAGAGCCAGATGATCAAATCCCACAGGGAGCAAACTTCAGGTGTGCCTGTGAACTGTGCAAATGCTGTTTGTGTCTACAAAACTGCACATGTTATCTGAATAACTGCACTCCTACGTGATCCACTGATGACAGACATTATGGATTACTGAGCTAAATATTTGCATTTTTGCTTTTTTTATATAAATAGGCTGAACATAAAAGTCCAGAACCCTGTTGAAATGAATAGGGCCAATAGTCCTAACTCACTGTAAGAGTGAACAAATATTATCAGTTCCTCAGCATAATTTTGTTGCCTGGAATGGGTAAAGATTGGGTGGCACCAGAGATCGCTACTTTCCTTGTCATAATTCTCCAGTCTGAAGATCCAGTTGAGGATGCAGCTCAGGATCCACACTTAAGTCAAATCCTGAGACTGTATAAAGACACTGAGAGGAGAAATGTGTGTTCTACACCCAACCATAAGGGATGGGCACAGCACCCAAGGCACACCTCTAGAGTAGCAACTCTAGACTGGGGGCTGGATTCAACTTTGCAACCCAGCCCTCCATTCCCAGGAGTCTGGGCCCAAGCAACTGAACTGAATATAATTCCCAGCAAAGCTGTTTTATTATTAACTTCAAAACTTTGGTCTTCTTGTTTGTTTGAAGAAGCTATTTTGTAAGCACTTTGCTGTAGGTTTGTACCTCCTGGAAGCGAACTGAGTGCTGCAGCTGCTTCGTCCTTTCCTCACAGGCCTTCTCCAAGCCCTGCCAGGCAGTCAAAAGATCCTGGCATTTCTCACTTATTTTTGGAGCTGATGGGTGCTGGCCTACAACCATTGTTTTTCCTTTTTCCAGGACCCTCTGGACTTGCTGTTTGTGGGCATTCACTTCTGCCTGCAGTTCCTGGGAATGAGATACAAGAAAAAATAGGAGTAAAAGAATGGGTATATGAGGACAAAGCAGCCAGGGATGCCTGGGAGATGGAGCAGGAGAAGGGATGAGATAAAAAGCTAGGGGATGCTGAAAAGAGTGTTGGGCTGCTGATGGGAAAATAATATATCCCAGAAGATAAATGGCTTGGAGGATGATGGGAAGAGAGACATTGTCAACAATACTATGAAAATCATCAGAACCTGCAACTGAGGTGCTGCAAAATGCAATGTTGCCTGTGGTCCAGGGAAGTTCTGAGGTGCCCTTCCATCTGTGGGGAATTGCTACAATCAAGCTCTCCAGAGACCAGTGTTAATTTGTGTTTATAAATATTTTGACTAGCTTGTCCAAACCCTTATACAAAGAGTAGACAACTAAAAAAAAATTAAATGTCTGTTACATGCTCTCCTAAGCAATCTAGCATGTGAATACCTCATGACTGTATAATGAAACAGTAAGAATAGAACTAAAATAGGATGGGCATATAACAGTCAAAATATTAAAAACAGATCAAACCACAAAACACCCCCTTTTGTTTTTCCTGTTTAGTGTAAGGTGCACCAGCTTTTTATCCATTTTTAATGAGAATATCTAAAAAATTTCTGAGAAGACTAATACTGCAAAATATGGCAAATTTTGCAGTTCCTACAGCAATTCAGTGTTTGCTCTGAAAATTATCATCACATCTCTGACTCGCCTCAGTTCACTGCAGCCATTTTAGCTGGGATAGTATTGGAATCAGTGAATGTGTGGCAACCCATTTGCTTGCAACAGACTTCCTGAAGATAAAAGTAAAACTAGCAAGTGCTGCTTTGCAGGCTGAGGAGAAATGCAAGGTGCCAACGTGCTAGAGTACACTTGATTAAACGAGTTACCTTGTGTTTTTGCAGCAGACTTTGAGCCACATCCAATGTCTTCCCACAGTTGGTGGAATGGGCTATAGACAATCGCTCATTAATCCAGTTCATTTCCATGTCATGATAATGGTAGAACTCATAGAGATCCACTGAAGCTTCCAGCAACTTATGCCTCTCTTCAAGAGGTGCTTGCAAAGACTCAAACCTAAGGGTCATACATCAAATACACATTAAAATATTTTTATCCGGATTCTGCCAAGAGAATTAGGCTATGATAACCTTGAAGATTAGAAAACATTGTGCACTCCCTTGCAATTAAATTTCAGTGGTTGTTGCTGGCTGCAGATATCAGAATCCCTTCTCCAGAAGTCTACTCTTGGCAAGTAGACCTGTACAATAACACTAATGTGAGCAGAGAAAAAGTGATTTATACTTTTGTAGTCCTAAGCTCACCCTGTGATGTTTCAAGGAACTGGACACTGCTGAATGCTGGATAACTGCACCTCTTGGAAAGCAGTAAATGACCTATGGATAGGTAGAGAACTAGAGGAGGAGTCCAGCATGCAAGGAGCAAGGTACAGTAATAAAGGTTGAGGTGGGTCAACAGGCAGGTCTGTAGGTGCAGATCAAAACACAGTCGTGGTATTAATACCATGACTTTAGTACCACCAATGAGAGAAGGAATCATTCTTGAATATGGGTTAAATCTAATCAACTAACAGATATTTTCTAGACAGTAGAACAAAAAATGCTATTTGTCCGCAAAGGAGAGAGACAAAAAGAGAGTCACGTCACACCTTTTCAGATATTTCTGTGTTTCATCCAGAATCCTCTGGGAGTCAAAGTGATTGGTGGCCATTTTCCTTGCACAAGACACAATAGAGTTCATTTTCTCTGCCAGCTCACGTGTCTCATTTTCAAGCTGTCTGTGCTGCTTGAGTAGATCACGGCTGGAACGTAAATCATGGCCTGTCTCAGATTCCTGAAGAACTTTCTCAATTTTCTCTATCTTCTTTTTGGCATCCTGCCAGGGAAATATCACAGCATACTCATATTGACCTTTCAACATAATTTTTTTTTATTCAGCCCCTCCCCTGACAGCTTCCTGGACAAAATTTTTAAATTCTTATTTCCTTTCTTGGTAACATGATGGCCAGGTGTCTCTAAGAGGCATGTCCTGGCAATATTTTGTTTTGCACACTATTTTGGAGTATTCTTCTCTCTGAGAAACCAAAGCACATTATTAAAATCAGTCTCTTTGAACCATCTTCAGTGACATAATATAAAACAATCAAATAAAGGCTTCAGATTTTAGCTACCCCACAAGCTGTTCTACGATATACTGGAATCAAAACAGCTTTACAGCACATTGCTCCTCTTACACAATTTGCCAGGATGACAATTTATTTAATACACTGCCATACCCCCAACAGCCAAACTGACTCCAAGCAAGCAGTTACATTTGCACAGCATTGGCCCATGCAGAGGGGTTTGGTTGTTTTCCCAATGCAGTGGCCACACAGATTTGCAATTGAGTTCAACAGCTTTGTGTCTTGGTGATGTGCTTGGTGTGACCAACCTTGGTCAGTGTTATATTGGGTTTTACATCTCAAGATTGTAGACAATACGGACACCTTTAAATAGAGTTTCATCTGGATGGTATTCTGTCCTTTTTTTTTTGTGAGGACAACACAAAAGAGGAACAGGGCTGCTAGGCCATTTCTTCCCTCTCTTCTTCCCCATTACCTACTGACCTGGAGCAGTTCCATGAGCTGTTCTTGCTGCCCAGCTTGTCTTAGCTTGTCACCTCTCTCTATCATTTTACCATACAATTTCTTCCACTTCTTTTGAAGCTCTGACATCTTCTCCTGGACAGAAACTGCAGCATAATGGTTGTCTTGAATCAGTTGCTTCCCTTTCTGGATAAACACAGCACAGATATTTATTTATTTTTTTAGCAGATCAGCATCTATGATGTCTGGGACTAGATGGGAGACTTAGCTCCAAAACTGTCTTCACCTTTATCAACGTTTCAAAGTGTTCTTCATTAGCCATCATTTCCTTCTCAGCAGCCTCATGCCATTTCAGCTTACGTAGAACATTTGTTGGATCACGATAGGATTCATCTGATGCAATCTTGTACTTCTCTTCCATCCATATCAAAAGCTCAGCAGCATCACGATTAAATTCCTTACAGAAACAGAAAGGATTAAGTTAATTTAACTTCTGATTCTGCATTACTTTTCAGTGCATCCTTGCTGATTTTTTTTCTAATGATTAGGAAATGTGATATATTTTCATAGAAAATTTGTTCTACTTAGTCAACACCTGAATTGGAAGAGGAATGATCTCAAACCACTGATGAATTTTTAAGTCCTCAGAGTAAGATCTTCCAGTCCTTTTTTTTACCAGATTTAGTAATCTGTTGCCTTTAATTGTCAGTGAAAGTTTGCATTTGTGATAGAATAATAATAGAATAGAATTGTGATAGAATAATGTGTAATGAGAAAAATAAATTTATCCAGCTGACATATTCTGCTGACATTTTAAATTTTACATCTCCATTTTTGTTTTCTTATTTTGCTATTGTTATGGCTTTTTTATGGGTTATCACCAATGCATAACCTGCTCTCTGGAAAGGGAAAGTCTCATAGCCAGAGAAAGTGAGATGCAGTAGGAACGCTCAATGGGATGAGATTTGGCCCATACTAAGACAAAGGGTAAAATTACTTCACAGATGCCTGACCAAATCTGCAGTGTCAGTTCTTTTACCTGCAACTCTAGGGAATCCAACAACCTCTGTTTTCTCTCAGCATTCCTTCGTATCAGCTGGTCCCACCTTTGCTGCAGACTGGCCATTCTCTCTTCAATACTGCCAAGAAAAACAGCAAGTCCAGTGCAGGAGGAGTCATATTGGTTCCCCTTGTGTTTATGGGTATGAAATAATGGAATCTAGTTCAATTTTTGTGTTGACAGGACAACAGGATTTATGGCCCTCTTCTTTGACCATGCTGGGTTTATCTGGAAAGCAGCTATTGCTTGCCAGCTGCTCTGGATTTTCCTTTTGTCTTGCTACATTACATTAGTGAATTGCAGTTATGTGTATTTGACTAAAACATCCAGAGCTTTCTCTTTTCCAAATATTCCACCCTAATTCCTGATTTTCTCAGTAATGTAAGTGCAATGAGGCTCTGGAATGGCCTCCTAATGGTAGTAGTGCTAACAAGAAATCAGATTTTAAGGGCATTTTTATAAATTTATGGAGTGAATTTTCAAGATGATGTAACTTGTGACCACAAGAACATGGTCTTTTTGACCCAAGAGTTCCATTCTGACCCTGTATTTCTAATTCTTTCTGTACAGAGGTCCTCTTACTAGATCACAGGGTTTCTAGCACAGTAAAAAATTTACAAATGACAGATCAGCTTTGACATGAAAGGATGCTCCTAATGTGTTACTTCCCTGTGAAGTCTTCTGTAGATTTTTAACAGTAAACATTAGTTCTAATGTGTGATACTGATAAATGAAGAAAAAAATATTTTATGTAGGCTTTTAATGAGTTTACCTTAAAGAAACTTTAACACTCCACATTATGCTACAAGGCATATTGTTCTATCTTTCTTTTAAAATGTCACTTTTAACATAAAGCATTTCACTTACTTGTCCTGGGAGCACTGGATGACTATTTTGTTGGAAAATATTCCTTTCCCTCCCTCCCCCCCAGCCCCATCCAGCAGATCACAGCTTGAAGGTCAACTTACTCCTGGCTCAGAGAACATTTTCCATCTCACCCTAATCAAACTTGGTGATTTATTAAAGCTAAATAAAAAAGAAGGATTTTGTACTCACACATGAGATGCAAAGTGCTTTCTCTCAATGAGGTTCACCCCAATTTCATTAAGTGCTTCAACTCGCCTCTTCAGCACCAGCAGCAGTTGTTCAAATTCCTGATGTTGCTTCAGCAAGTTTCTAACAGCATCTACATGATCCTGCATTTAAGAAAGAAAATTTGATAAAGTTTTTTTTGTGGTCATATGCTGTTTCTGTAGCAATGAAAAAAAAAAAAGGCCCTTATTTTCCCTCTTTTCTTTCAAGCAGGAGATATAGAGTACATTTTGCATATGCCTGAGGGATTTAAAAAAACCAGCAGGTGTTCAAGTTTGTATCTTATCTGGTTCTGCTTTAAGTTTCCCTTATGGTCCCACTTGCACTTTTTAACAAAATATGTTTTCTGAATTTATGCCAGCACTCTGGCACATCTAGGTATGTGCCATAGGAAAAGCTGTCACTAACTAGAATTTTATTCCACATAGTTGACCCCAAAGTATCAAAGTTTCAGTTTCAGCTGGGCGCATAAAAATGGTGAGATATCACAACCTCCTCCTTCCCTGATCTTGTGAATATTGCATGCATTTTTTTTCCCTTTGTTGACTTTTACATTCTTAAAATACCCAGTGAAAAGAATTTAAAATTTATTTTTTTTTTAAAGTCAGGTATTTACTTCACCAAATAAAGACATTTATTGTTATTTTATTGTATAAAAAAATAAATTTGGACATAAAACTATGTCCAAGCGGAAACCATTTTTCAATGGTTAGCCAGCAGATGAGTCAATTGTATATAACCCATCTGTGATGAGCAAACATAGCAACAAATTACAACTCTGTTTTTTTTGTTGTTGTTTTTGTTTTTGTTTTTTGAGAGAGAGAGAGAGACAATGCATTTCATTCTCATTAAGTAAGGACATAAGAACATTAATAGGAACCTGAAAGTCTAGGTTCCAAGTATTAAAATGTCATGACCATAAGAATGAGCAAACATCCAATTTAAAAAATTGTTGCTACTTCCTGGATGGGGAGATGAAGTAGGAGTAAACAAAATCAGCTGCTTTGCTGCTTTACATACCCCAAGGTCATCCCCCCGGAGAAATGCCTCATGGCCAGAGAGGGCTGCATTGATACGGTCTCCCTCCCTATTGAACTTCTGCAATTCCAGGCCATCCTGCAGCTTTTTCTGTCTCTGTTCCCACATCTTCTCCAGCCTGATGTTCTCCTCAGTCAGCCTCTGCATGGACTGATGGACTTCTGTGGTCCTGCCATTACTGGGTTGTTCCTGGATTACCTTGCGCCCAAGCTCTTCCAGAAGCACAAATCTTCCCAAAGTCAAAAAGAAAAGTAAGATCTCACTGCATGAGGGAATAGGAATTCTCTTTTATCACAGCTCTTTGCTCTCTTAGCAGTGTCTAGACATCAAGCATCTCTCCCTCCCTTTCACTACTGTCCTGCTGGCCATGATTGTGCATTACAAACTGCAGTTGGTGTTTACTCAGGGATACTACCTGGAAGCAGTACGTAGAGATTTCCCCATTTGGATTGAAAGCTCATGTAAGTAGATTTTCCCATTAAAGGGAGAGGAAAGACAGCTCAGAATTTGGGACTTCATAACAGGGCAGAAGGACAACAATGTGATGGCAACTGCAAGCTTAAAACCTGACAAGTGAAGGACTCAGGGATCTGAAGTAAAGTGCAGATGAAACTATCCATGTGTCAGGAGAGCTTGTGGAATACACCTCCAAACACACAGCTCCTCCTTACCTCTCCATCAGCCATCAGGATAAGTATGCAAATGTTAATTGGATTTTCTGTTCCACAGTCTCTTTTTTGATGTTAAGTTTCAAGAGTATTTGCATAAAATCTCAGCATTGCTTTCATACACAATTTCATATACATCATAGACAACTTTCTTCCTCATTGTACTGTTGTCCTATTACCCACACTCTGTCAGAATCCTTACCTTTCTTTCTGAGACCTGATTTCTTTCAGCAGGTCCTGATGTTCCTTCAGCAATTGCTCTGCAGAAGCCACATCCACACCCATTTCTTCACTGCTTAGTTTTTCCCGAATTCCTTCTGCCCATAGCAGGAGCCTGCGGCTCTCTTGCAGGAAGGACTGTTGGTTTTGGGCCTGGTGCAGGACGACCCATTTCTTTTGGGTCTCCAGCTTGAGCTTTGCCAGAAGCCTCTCCATGTTCTCCACCTGCTCAGTGATGGCCCTGCTCTCTGCAGGGTTGGTGTCTTTAATACTAAAGAGGAAATAAAATACATTCAGTGGAATAAATATTTCATGCTTATCATCTGGATATTTACACTTCAATAAAAAGCAATGTCAGCTAAGGCAGCAAATACCCCACACTAACAAGAAAACTTTTGTGAATATAGTGTACTGAGGAAAGTGCAGATACATGCATATGAAAACAAAGAGTGGGTTCCTTACGATTTTGCAACACTCCTCAGGTACTGAATTTTCCTCTCTATCACCAGGACCTCTCTCTCAACTATAGACAGTTTGCGATGGTCTGACTCCAGCCCAGAGGATGTCTTTCCAGGTTCCAGATCCCTGAGTTGGACCATCTTGTCTTGCAGTAGTACTCCTATGCTCTGACAGTCCTGTAGAAATGTCCTCACATCAGCCACTCCAATCAGCTCAGAGCCTTTCTCCTCTTTCAGGATTTCCATGTGTTCCCACCTTGGAGAGAGAGAATCCAATTACTTGCAGTCACTTACCTTCACCTAGAGAGCAGATTTTATTTATTGACTTCATACATGACATATATATTTTTTTTCTATTCAGAAGAAGTTTTATGTTAAAAAAAATAAAATTATCAGGACTTATGTGGTCTGAGGCCACTCCCCCACCAAGTTGATCTCAGTGCCATCTCAATGAAGGGGACCTTGTTCAGGTGACCAGAACACACGCAACACAAGCCAATAAACAACACAGGACACAGCTGTGCTCCTCAATTCCATCTGGGTGAGATGTACAAAACAGGTACTAAACATGGTGAAATCAATGGTGTTTGTTGTTCATTTCAATATTTGTGGGGGGCACCTTCGCCTTGATGTTTAAGTAACCAAATCAGCTGCTGCAGTGCAATACAGACAGAACTGCTCTGAGTGCATCACTGTCACCTGTGGGTGGGTTCATGTTGCATACACACAAATTGCTGCATTTTAAATATCCCCAGGGGACTGGAAGCACCCTGCAGTCCTGCAGCAGGACATGAGGCTCAGAGCCAGAGCCACCTTCCCACTGGTGACATGGTGACATGCTGCCATGCCAGCCCCACACCCCAAAGGGAGCAGCTGGCCCTCGCTATTCCCTGACAGTCTGGCTCAGGCCTCACACCAAAAATAGGCATCCCAGTCTCAGTACAGATTATTTGGACCATGGAGACTACAGCCTTCCCCTTTGCCCACCACACTCCCTGGATGGGGCAGTGGATGGGTCCTGGCTGCCCAAGTCCCAGTCCAGGCCCCAGGAAGCAGCTCTGGCCCCTTTGTCCCATTCCCTGTCTGGTGGTGACAGCTGCCCCTGAATACAGCAGACCCCAGACACATCCAAAGACTGTTCCTCAGGCCAATTCTGGGAGTTAAAAATCTGTCAGACAGGTGTCCTCTCAGGACAGTCCAGGTTGAGCATGAGAGGTCAGCTCGCCAACTGCCCCCATGCAAAAATTCCCTTTTTTATCAGTAGCAACCTTACCTGCAGTTGATCTCTTCCAGCCAAACCTGGATCTCAGCATACTTGCTGGGACTGATCTTTCCATATTTAATAGCTAAGTTTTCAATTTCTCCCAGCTGGCCTTTGCCTGCAGCCAGTTCCATTAAAAAGCTCTAAAAAAGGAAAGACACAAGAACTAAGAACGTCATTTTTTTTTTTTTCTGTCGCAATGGACTCAATCCACAATAATCCATCATATCCACTCATTTTCTCCCTTTCACAGTTGTTTCTGCATTCACCTGTCTTGTGACAACACAAACACCTGTGCATGTGGTTGCTCTGTAGCCACCCTGACCACCCCTGGCATGCACATATGTCTCACCCCTATGGGATGCAAGTGCACTGTAGGATTTTTTCATCACCTGGAATTTTTCTCCACGTGGCATAAGATAAACCACAAAGAGTCCTTTTGTACCATGATATTTGTGCAAGACAGGACAGGAGAAATTGAAGTAACATAATTACACCAGCTTCAGCAAGCTTAGCATAATTTAGCAAATTCACAGACAGCACTTAAGTTGGAGGGGGAGTGTGGATCAGCTGGAAGGCAGGAGGGCTCTGCAGAGGGACCTGGACAGACTGGAGAGTTGGGCTGATTCCAATGGGATGAGGTTCAACACGGCCAAGTGCCGGGTCCTGCACTTTGGCCACAACAACCCCATGGGGAGCTCCAGGCTGGGCACAGAGTGGCTGAGAGCAGCCAGGCAGAGAGGGACCTGGGAGTCTGGATTGACAGGAAGCTGAACAGGAGCCAGCAGTGTGCCCAGGTGGCCAAGAAGGCCAATGGCATCCTGGCCTGGATCAGGAACAGCGTGGCCAGCAGGTCCAGGGAAGGGATTCTGCCCCTGTACTCAGCCCTGGTGAGGCCACAGCTCGAGTCCTGTGTCCAGTTCTGGGCCCCTCAGTTCAGGAAGGAGATTGAGGTCCTGGAGCAGGTCCAAAGGAGGGCAACCAGGCTGGTGAAGGGATCCAGCACAAGTCCTGTGAGGAGAGGCTGAGGGAGCTGGGGGTGTTCAGCCTGGAGAAGAGGAGGCTCAGGGGAGACCTCATCGCTCTCTACAACTCCCTGAAAGGAGGCTGGAGCCAGGGGGGGGTTGGGCTCTTTTCCCAGGCAACTATCAGCAAGACAAGAGGGCATGGACTTAAGTTGTGCCAGGGGAGGTTTAGGTTGGATATTAGAAAGAATTTCTTCACGGAGAGGGTGATCAGACATTGGAATGGGCTGCCCAGGGAAGTAGTGGATTCTCCATCCCTGGAGATATTTAAAAAGAGCCTGGATGTGGCACTCAGTGCCATGGGCTGGGAACCGCAGCGGTAGTGGATCAAGGGTTGGACTTGATGATCTCTGAGGTCCTTTCTAACCCAGATGATTCTGTGATTCTGTGATTTATATGGAAGAAATACCTGATCTATGCACGGCTCTTTAAGCTGAAATTAATGAAAAGACTCTCAAAACTTCATTTCTCAACTTTGTGTATCCTCACAAGGTCAGTCTGATTTAAAAGATGTGGGAGCAGAGAAAAGGGAGTACCTGATATTTCTGTTGCATGACCTCCACATTGTCAGCTTGAGGCTGAAGAGTCTGGATGATGTTTTCTTTATCCTTCATCCACGACTGAAATTCTTCACAAGAGCTACAGAAGCGGTAATATCCAATCATCTCCTCCAGAGCTTTTTTTCTGTCCTGTAAAACAGATGAAGACTTAGATGTTGTTGTAATAACTCCTTGCTTTTTAAGGCTAAATAAAAAAGAACCTTGCATTTATAATTCACAAGTAGTGGCTCAGTAGCTTTGCAGACACTGCTGAAAAAGAACAGAACAGGTTACCTTAACATCACAGTATTTCTTCCCAGAGCAACAGGGGTTTAAAAGCACAGGAGAAGCAGTGGGAGAGTGCTCAGCCCCTGAGAGGCTTCTGTGCTGGTTACTGCTGCTGATTGAAGATTTACCCCAGTGATCTCAGGAACATGTAAAAGTACTTTACAACATGTTTTTGCTGGCCTTTAGGGCAGGATTGCAGCAGGTGGGAGTGCAAAGTAATAAGCGAGAGAGAGAATGCAGATTATGTTTGGACGGTTTTCTCTTTTTTTCAATTTTTTTTGGTTTGTTTTTGTTTTCTTTTGTTTGTTTTGGTTTTGTTTATTTGTTTGCTTTTTGTTTTCTGTTTGGTTTGTGCTTTCTGGTTGTGTGTGTTTGTTTGTTTGTTTGTTTTTCTGGTGTAAGGTAAGATAACCCAAGAAGTGTTAGGAGCAGCAACAAGCAAACACTATGGAAAAAAAAATTAAAAAGATGACACAAAAAAATACAGTCTTCAGAAAGAAAAAAGACTAGAAAGTACATGGGAAGTTGACCAACAAAATGCATTTTAATGCAAAACTTCACTTATGATGTCAAGCCTTGAAATCTCACAGGACTTCACAGGATTGAGGCACATAATTAAATTGAAAAGCAGAAATCATCACAGTGTTTGACCTCACTTTGCATTGTTTGGTCTTCAACATTTTTTTGACCTGCAAAACACTGGAGGGAATACTATACCTCAGCCATTCTCTGTAGATTCCCATAAAGTGAATCTATTTCATCTTGTGTCTTCCAGATGTTCTCTGGAAGAAAATGACTATCTGGAGTGGAGGTTCCGGGGAATGCAGTTTCAGATGTTGCCCAGCTTTGACTGAATGGTAGCTTGGTTGGCTTTTGATTTAAGTCACTTGAGGCTTCTGTCTTCACCATCTATTAAGCAACATTTAACAGCATCAGTGGGGGAGTATTTCTAATTTGGATAAAAATTTGACATGCAGGGAAAATTTTGACTTCTTAGTTCAAATCACAGCATACTGACCCTTAAAACAAAACTTTTCCAGTATTTGTTTGAATCCATTGTTTTATTCTGAAAGACTGGACAAGGTAACTGGAAAGAATTTAGTTTTATTTAAATAAAAGTTTAAGTTATCTCATTTTATATTATATTGATTCGGTAAGTTTTTTTGTGTCCACATGAAGGTTGGGTTCTGCAGGGCTTCTGCAGAGGTTGGCTTCATCCCCATGTGCCTTAATCATCCATCCCAGGACGGTATGAATTGCTCCTGGAGCTGTGGGATTGTTCATCACTACGTCAGGATGGAGAAAGAATTTGTAAAGATGTTTCAGTTAAATGTCTGGTTATTAAAGCTGATTGAAATTATGAGCATCATGAGAACAAAGAGTGAGAAGGAATATGTAAGAACCTGCAGAGGGAATTAATATAGGTGAGCATATTTCTAGCTTTTCAGAGAACAGTAGCTAGGTGGGTGTCCTGGTTTGGGCCAGGATAAAGGTAATTTTCTGTCTTGTACTTCTCCTTTCAGCTAAGTCTCATGTAAATAGCTGCATTTGCTGAAATTAACAGCAACTTTCTCAGTCAGTGTCTGCTTCTGGGCCTGCTAACACTCGATGTTTATAGTTACAGCTGGAGACTGGGATGCAGAACCAAGGACCCTGATCAGTTCTGAGGAACATTTTGCCCTCCAGAAGGAGGAAAGGAGTAATACAGTGCTCCTTTGGGGACGGATGGACAAGATAGATGCCAAAATTGACCAGAGTATTCCATCCCATACACCTCATACTCAGTATAAATTTGAGGGATCACAAGGGTCAAATCCTTTCCTGCTTCCCCTTCTTCACCTGTCCCTGTTTGTTTTGGGATCCTGTGAGGATTTCATCCATTCCTCTGCCTGTGGTCCTGATCCATGCCAGCCTGAATCTGTGTGTTTCTGCCTCCAGGATTCCAGCCTGGACTTTCCCAGGGCTGCCCTGCAGCCTCGGTGGTGACGTGAGAGTTACTAGGGAGTAGGGGGGAGGAATGTGGCATGTATTTTCCTGTATATTTGTATATATTTAGCAATTTTTCCTATTTATCATTACTGTTTCATTAAAGTTGTGTAGTTTAGTTTCCAACCCATCAGTTTCTCTCCCTTATTCTCTCTCCTTTCTTTATCAGGGAGGAGAGGGGGATTAATAGAGAGCATTCTGGTATTTGGTTTAATTGCTGGACCAGTGTTAAACCGTGACATATGTTATCACCCAGGCACTACCACCACCACTGATGGGCTCAGCCCTGGCCAGCAGTGGCTCCAACTGGAGCCAGGTGGCATTGGCTCTGTCAGACATGGGGGAAGCTCCCAGCAGCTTCTCCATCCAGCTCCCAGCAGCTTCCCTTCCTCGCCTGTTCCCTGTTTTTTGCTTTGGCATCCTGGGAGGATTCCATCTGTTCCTCTGCCTGTGGTTCTGATCCATCCCAACCTGAATCTGCGTGTTCCTGCCTCCAGATCCCGACTGCTGCTGACTCCAGGATTCCAGCCTGGACTTTCCCAGGGCTGCCCTGCAGCCTCAGTGGTGACCTCAGAGTTACTAGGGAGTAGGGGGAAGGAATGTGGCATGAATTTTCCTGTATATTTGTATATATTTAGTAATTTTTCCTATTTATCATTACTGTTTCATTAAAGCTGTGTAGTTTAGTTTCCAACCCATAAGTCTCTCTTCCTTATTCTCTCTCCTTTCTTTATCAGGAAGGAGAGGGGGATTAATAGAGATCATTTAGTTTAATTGCTGGTGCAGTATTAAACCATGACACTGGGCTACTAATGGCCAACGAACAACTTCATAATCTAAAGATTATTCCAAATGTAATTAAAAATTCCATCTGAATTTAGAAAAAACCTCTCTTTTGAGATGGCTCGGCATTTTCTATTCCGGCAAACCAAAAATATTCCACGCAACTAGAAGACATTTCCATTCTTCAACAAAATGTGATGCAACCCCTCAGCTACTCACTGCAGCTGGAGCCTGCTCTGCAGCAATGTCTGCCTGCTCCTTCAGGCGCCTCATCTCAGAGGAATAGGCTGCAATCTCCTTCTCCAGGCGCAAGTGCCGATGCAGCAGCGCTTCCGCGCTCGATTCATCTTTTCCGTAGTCCTTGCTGGCCAAAAGGGGCTGCCTTTCTCTCAGCCATGAATTTGCTTCATCAGCATCAGCAAAGTACTGAAGGAACACCGGGAAGAAAACCACTTAGTTTCATCCTGAGAGTGTCATATCCTTCTTTTGAAAATAAGGAATAAGGCGGGAATACCGATAGATCTGTAGCTACAAGGTTAGGTCCAGGTGTTTTGAAAGTTATGAATAATGTATTGTATAAGGTGATGTATTTATATTTAGCCTTCACACCAAGCACAGATAATTCACAGTATCACAGTGAGTAAATAGATTCAAGGATTGCCTCTGTAACTATTTAAAATCTCTTGACTTAAAATCTATGGTGCTTACTCTAGCAGCAGTAAGAGGAACCCACAATGTATGACACTGGTAGGCACCACATAATTCCAGCAGATGTTTACTAAAGATTCTAAGCAACAATCCAAGAACAAACAACGAACTCTGTCTACAACAAGTTTCCACGTGTTTTCCAGAATTTGTAGTCTGCCTGGCTATGGATGTGAAAAACGAACAAAACAAAACAAGATTTTGAGATATAGAATGAAGATAAAAGAGAAAAAAAACCATAGCAGTGAAGAAAAAAAAAGAAGCACTAAAACACCATAATGATCTTAAACTTACAAGGTAGAAGAGAGAATTTAGACTCTGTCAAGATTAAAGCTGTTAAGTTATGTTCAAGCATGTGATGTGAACAACAGACTGAGCAAAAAAAGTTTGGAAAGGGAAAATGAAAATTCCTGAGATAATGTTATGTGATTTGTGAATGATGCTTTTATAAGATCTCTTTATTTGCAGATGTGAAAATATTTGTAGGCGTAAAAAAGTAGATAAGAATGGCAGGGTCAAACATTTTGTAGGCATTGGGGTGTTCATGGTTGATCCAAGTTTCATGGTGTGTTTCTTTTGGTGTTTTTTGATTGTTTGTTTGGGTTTTGTTTGGTTTTGGTTTTTTTAATGATAGAATAATGTCACACAACTACTCTGATCCCACCCTCGACAAAGACTGCCTCAACACTATTATGTGAGCTGTTTCAGCATTTTTAGCTCAAACTCCCCAGTGCCCAAATCTCCTGCCTGGCTGGCTTGCCGAAGGCTTGGGACTTCACAGCTGGAGAAATTTTTAAAAACCAACATCCAAAGGCTTCCAACCACTCTTGCCCTGCCTGCAGGGGCACGGACCAGAACTGAAACACATCTGTGTGTCCCCAGGCCCCACAACACAGCAAAGCCCTCCTTACCTGTTTGATGAGAGCTGCTGCCTGCAGGCGGTTTTTGCGATCAGCCACCTCATCCTGGAGCTGCTGCCACAACTTCTGGAGGTTGTCTCTCTGCCTCAGAATCTCTTCCTGGTGTGAGGCGTTTTTCTGGCTCAGCTCCCAGCCCCTCCTCATCACATCTGCACATATGGCCCTGTGGGAATTGCACTCTGCTTCGAGAGCCTAGCAAAAGGACAGGAGATTTGTCAGCACAACTCACTCCTCACCAGTTAAGAACAGGTCCTATTCTTCACTACTGTAATATATACATTTCAAAGAGCCCTGTGTTTCATCCGTGCATATGTCTTTTCTCTGAGATGATGGCCCCTTGGCTCTCCACACACAATTTACTGCCTTATTTTTTGCCTTTGATGTGAAGCTTGTTATGCAGGCTTCTCTGAAGAAGCTACTTGTTTGTCACCCACCAACTCAGCCAGCTTACGTCTTCCAGAAGCAACAAATACTGTACACAGCTGTATACTAAAATTACAAAGGAGGCTCCTGTTTCAGTTTTGCCATGCAGTTTCTCTGGTCTCTTCACTTGTTTACAGATTCTTTGCCTTAAGAAGGTAGTAGCTCATACAGCTAAACTTTTGATATTAACCCACAGCAAGCTCTCTGAGACAGTGATAACATATTTGCAAGCTCACACAATGTTATCCATCCTGCCTGCTGGTACCTGTGTTCTTTTCATCATCTCTTTCTTTCTCAATATCCCTGTTGTCCAGGAAAGGTGGATGAGAAAAAGAAAAAACAAATAATTTCTTTTCCTTCCCACCCAAGGCAAGTTAATACAGAGCCCAGTGTAGCTTCACTGGGAGCTACATTTCTAGTCCAATATGAAGCATATTCCTTCTCTGCACTTTTCTTCCCCTCCTGGGGAAGAATCTGTACCCCATGACTTTTTTTAAAAATTCCAAACACTGGTCATGAGACTTGACATAATGAGTTGTTTCACAGCTTTTTTTATAAAGGCTGTACTGACTGAACTGAAGAACATGGATGTTCTAAAATCTTGCTGTAACACAGAGACAGAGCACCACCAGCAAAGATACCTTGTGCTTCTGAATAGAGGCTGTAATCTGGCTGACATCTTTCCCTAATGTGGTTGTTCTTGCTAGCTTCCATTTCTCAGAGATCCATGATTCTTCCTCTTTGCAGTCCCGAAAGTATTCAAAAAGCTTCAAAGCATCTTTTAGCTGAGATTTTCTGAAACAAACAGAAATTCTAACTCAGTCTGGATCAGGATTCCATGGAGACAATGGAAGCATAATCAAAGAATTTAGAAAATCCAACATTTGAATGCCTTTAACTCCTCTTTGCCATAGATTAATTTGTTTGTGGAAGAAGACAAAAAGAAAACAAAACTACATTTCCTTCTTCCTCTAGGAGAAAATTACATGCTCTTCAGACTTCATGTAAAGCAAGTCATAATAAATACTGATAATGAAGCTATTCTTCATCTATGAAAGTAAGTGCTCTCTTTCACTCAACTGCAATCAAGACACTACAGTTGCTTGTGTTATGTCTTTATAAATGGACAAATGAAAAATTTCACATGCTGGAAAGCTGAGTCTTCTGATTAAGGGAGTGATCCTAATCAAGAAGAACAGAGCCATAAGCACAGCCCTACCGTGACTTGCTCATAGCTATAAGGTTCTGATATAGCTGACGAAGCATCTGAACTTTTGCATAAAGCACTTCTGGTTTAACTGGGCTACTTTTGCTGATTTCTGCTGTCCTCTGGGTGATGTGTGTCAGTCTGTCACCATAGGATGAGATCTGCGAGTCAACCAAGTTGTGTTTCTGCAGCAAGTCTTCTACTTCCAAGAGCTGCTTCCCACAGTCCTGGGAATTCACTAGCACCTGCAAACAAAGTGAGCAATAAGAAAAGCATTGGCAGAGGGCATCCAAGGGCTAAGTACAAAGAAATCAGTTGAAAGGTTCTTGGTGACTTTTATAGCATCTAAATGTAAAAGCTTGATGTCAGCTAGGAAAAGCTAAAAGCTGACTGATTAGAGGAATATTTTTCTTTCAATTTGACAAGCTGATGATAACAATCCAGAATTTCTATCTATTGCAGTGCAGGTAATGGTCTCTTCAAACAAACATCTGTTTTCACATCTGAGTTATTTCTACTGATTAGGCTCTCAAGCATAAGAATTTTGGGGAGCAAGGAATAGCCCTTTGCTATACACCCTTCTGCAGGCAGATTGATTCCCAGTCTGGATTGGAGAAACCTACAATATCCCATTTTATGGTATGTTTTGATTGAATATTTTGTTGTTGTTGTTTGTTTAAGGAACTTACTTGCCTTTTCTATCTAAACAATGAAAATAAGTACTTCACAGTATTTACCTGGTGGCTGCTGAAGTACCAAGTGCTTAAAAATCACTCTTTTTTTCTAATGGTATCAATAGATACAATAATTAATCCTACTGTAGAATACTACTTTACCTTACCAATCTTCTCCCATATCCTCAGGCTACCATGGTTCCAACATTATTACCATTAGTTCTTTGCTTACTAACACCAGGACAGAAAGTGGTGGCACCAGGACGTCCCTGCAGCATGGGGGCTTTTTTAGGGACACAGACTGGTAGCCATGTGCTAATTGAGAGGGTTCAGTACCTGCAGCTCTTTCAGCTCCTCTGTAATAGCATCAATGTCCCTCAGGAGGCCCAGAATTTCCTGCATGGTACTCAAGGACTGTTGTCGTCTCTGCAGCTGATCTAGAAGATCCTGCCATTGCTCTGAAATGCTCTTTTGCCTACAAAGGAAGGGAGACAAATGACCAGAACGGACCACAGATTTTGGGTAGCACTAGGAGCACTTCAGAGTAGCTAAATGAAAACATATGACTCTTGCCACTAGTGCAAAAGGCCATGATCACAAAAGAGTTCAAAGCAATCCCTGTAAGAAATATTTTAAACTACAATATCAACTGCCATTGACCTTTTTAATTTAGACATTGTTTTTTTTTTATGGATCCTCATACCTGACTTCTTACATTGCTTGCAAGGGATACAATGGGAGAGCTTGGAAAAAATAAGTGGTCTTTAAATGGCTGTTCAAAATAAAAAAATAATCAAAACTGTATCATGAGTCACAATGAGGTCTCATAAAGAGCTTGGTTCTCTCTTTTAAGACTGCTTTTCTTCATTTTCCCACAGGTTTCTGGTTTTGTTTGAATGTAAAAAAGCATTGAAATGCCACAAAAAAAAGAAAAGAAAAAAAATTTTAAAAAGGTTATTTTTACAGCATTCTTAGCCATTCCCAAATCAGGCTGTATTGATAACAAAAGAAGTAATAATTTTACAAGATTTTCTACAAACTGCAGTCAATCTGTTCGTGCTTTAACTAATTCACATCTCCCCAAACTATGCACTGAAATAGAAATGTGTTGATTAGTGGAAAAATGTCTCCTAAGTTTTTTTGATGGAAGATAGGATGTTTTGCAGAACAGGTGTTTTCATATATAATGAAAATACCTTTAAACTAATTTCCACCAGACATCAGCCTGAGGGCTTGATCATTCAAGGAAAAAATAAATATTTTAAAGACCTAAAATATTTTCAAGTCATCTTCTGAATCTGTTCACAGGTAGAAGATATCCCTGCCAGCTCTGCTTATGAAGAACAGAGCTACAATTCATAGCTACAATTCATTTTTTACCACCACACCACAGAATTTCAACCAGTTTCAACCTCCACCATGACACAGTCTCACAACTGCCACTCACTTCTTGATGATTACATCTTTGCCATGATAGTTCCCCTGGCTAATGACTGTGGCCATTTCATCCAAAGCTGTGAAACGTTCCTTCCTGGGAAGTACATCTGCCACAATAGCTTCCAGCTTCTTTCTGGCAGCCTCCATCCTGTCTGCACTCTCTGGCCAGAAGTCCTGCTTCCCAATAACTTTCTTCATGTCTTCCAAGTAGGACTCACGCAAGGCTGCCTTCTTCAGAAACCTCTGGGCTAGCTGTTCCAGCCTCTCCAGCCTCAGCATCTCCTTCTGCAGTGCTTTTCCCCTGTTGTGCTCTGCCTTTTCCAGGATAATCCAGTGTTTTTCCACATCCTGCAGCATGCTCCCTTCTGGGGGCAAGTACGGGCGTTGGTTGTTGGCTCTCTGCTTGGTCCTGATGTTGAAGAGATGAGCTTCAATCATGCCTTTCTCTTGGTATTTGGGGGGTTTCTCAACAGTGCGGAAGGTCTTGAAGTTGGCCATGAGCATCCACATTTCCTGAAGAGAGTTGGGGAAGTGACGATCATCCAGTTCCATCACCTTCTGTTTAATCCATTTCAGGAGGTCGGAGACCATCTGCTCGTATAAAATCTTCAAGTCATCTATCTCCTTCAGGAAGAACACGATCTGTGACGGGAATATGAAGATACAAACCACATAAGAAGCAGAATGAAGCAAGGTGTGTGAATAGAAAACAACATATTCAAAAAACAAGCTTAGGATTCAGTTTTTTATGTGTCAGGAGACCAGTATGGAACTGCCAGAGTTGTCATATTTTCATACCAGTGTGGTGACACCTGTCATATCTGAGGCCAGGAGAAATCCTAGAATAACCTTCCATAAAGCACAGATAAATAAATATTATTTAATGTCTCGTTTTGGTTTTTATGTAAGAAAAACTTAATTTCAGAATAAAGAGCATGCATGTGGAGGCTGTCAGCAGTTCCTACACAGGCTGTCTAGAAAACTAGAATCCCAAATCGAGGGGTCAGATTTTCTGTTTCATAAAAGAAAAAGCCAGATTTTTTTCCTTTCTATTCTAATTTCTAAAAAAAAATCCCCATTCTATCCCATCTAATATGCACCTAACTGAACTTACAACGTTAGACTGTAGGAGACCATCTGACAAGATCCCACAGAACACTGTGTCAAACAGTACCATCTCAATCTCTTTCTTGGAGCTGTTTTTCTTTATATAAATTATTAGAGAATGTCACGTAGCAAAACAGGGGTTAGGTAAAGATGTAAACTCTGATTCAATACTAATTTTCCAAGTCCAAAACATTTATCTGTTTCATTTGTGGTCTGACCTGCCTTTATTTCAATTTCAGGTAAATACCGGAGCAAACATTTAGAATGACATAATGAAATATCATGTGTTAGAATAAAATAATCATAATTTTTGACTTTCATATTATGTTTTTTTTCCTCACCCTAACTCAGGAGACCTTCTGCATAGGCAGGTTTAAGGCTGAGCATCTTGTCTGCCTCTATCATTCCCCTTAGCCCGCCTGCTTCAAACAGGCCCAGATGTGAGGAAGATGGCACTGAGCAAAGACCCAGTCCCTGCAAGTGGTAATCTGCTTTGACCTACCAGAAAGCAAACGTGGCAATGAATAAGTGTCACAGTGTTGGAAGAGGAGTAAAACAGCACCAACCTTTAGTGCAGGAAAAGCAGCCCATGACGACAGGGCTCCCTTCTGTATATTCTGCCATCGTACCCAGTTCTTGCTAAAAGATCCTAGCAAATGCATGGTCACCTCACATGGGATGAGAAAAGGAGATTTACCTCCTTGGGATGATTCTCTGAACTCAAAGGCTTCCTTGACATGTTCAGGCTTCCCTCCTCAATCCTATTAGTAAATTCAGAGCTGCCTATTTGAGGGGACTAAGGACATGAGGGGATTAATAGCTGTTTCATTTTCTTTCTGACTGCCTGTGTGTGTGTCTGTGTCAGAGATGCAGGAAGACAAGAACACAATATAAGAGACAGGCTAAAAGAAAAGAAGGAGGCAAAGGGAGAAAAAGAAGCAGGTAAGTGGAAAGAGAAAAAAGAGAAAGTATAAATATGTCCTAAAAAAATTAAAAAAAATCCCAACAAACAGTGGAACACAACAAGAACAGAAAAACAGACTGAGTAATTTTCCCAGAATACAAAGATTATGACCTGTTTGACCTTGATATGTCTTCTAATAGTTGGTTGGTGACTCAAGGACTATTTCAGGTTTATCATGTCTCCTGGGCAAAATCCAGATACTCAGGTGTAGGCTGGTCAAATCCTACTGCCCACTCTCCTCCCTGACACACAGTCTTTGACTGAGTTCCAAATCCTGCTCTCAACTAATACTTCTTTTCAAGGAACATCACTGTTACCAATATATGTTTCAGTGTCATCTTGTTCTTGCCCCAGATACACTTTGTTAGCTGAGCAAATCCTGGTTTGCAAGTCTTTCACCTTGTCAGCACCAGGGAAGTCTTTAGTTCCAAATTTTGTGCCTTCCATTAAACAACAAATTACGCTCCTCCACTGCACAGACAGTTCTGTCCAGGTGTTCAAGGAGGACCTATCCTGGGTATGTAGTTTTCTGCTGGCTATCTGTTTTCTATTTTTGTCAAAACTAGAATAGTTTATTCTGAAAATACAAATTAAATTCTCACTAAGGAAATTGATCTTCAGTGGAACAACCTTCAGTTTTCCGTCAACAGGATGCAAGTAGTTTTTAATAGAACTCATTATCATATTCGAGAAAAAATGCATGTGGAAAATGAAAAAAAAAATTTGCTTTGTTTTTTTTCCCCTTTCTTTTGCTCTCTTTTATTTTTCATTGTTTGTTTTTGGGTTGATTTGGTTTTTGTGTGTTTGTTTGTTTTCCATTTGATACTTGATTAAGGAGTTAGAAAGGAAGGATAAGCATTTTCACAGGAAATAAAAATCCAAAGCAGTCTCAGAATAAAGGATCATCTTTCCCATTAAGTCAGAAAATTATTGACTAGGTCTGCTTTTGCCTAGCCCTCCTCCCAAGAGTAATGAGATCTGTGTGCCACAAGCTGCCTTGGAGCCACAACAATCCAAAACAGAAACCATGAGGTCAAAAAGAGATTCATTTTTAATGACATAAATGCAATCCTCTTTAGAGATCAAATCATCTACAGATACTTCTCAGGATTCAAGTGATGGCCAAAGGTCTTTCAAAGGGCCATGCCATTCGATTCAGTTTAAATGACCCTGAAGCTGAGCTTACACAAAACAAAAACAAACAACAAAATATTTCCAACACAACTTTATCTTTATGTATTTAATTTTTAACTTAAGATAACAACAAACTTACTTTGGTAAGTCGCTTTTGTACTGTCTGTCCTTGTTTCATCCTGGAAAAGTAGTGGTAATAGAGTGACACATAAGTCATGATGGATCTCTCATCTGGGTAAGGTACTGCTACATCCTCAGCATCAAGCAGTTTGCTGATTCCCAGTTCTTTCTCAGCAACACTGAAGGCATTGTTGAGGTTTTTGATGGGCTGGTCCTGCCGTAGTGAGCTATAATGGATAAGATCAGGCCTGGGGAAGGAGAAGAGAAGGGTTGGAGAGGAAGCAAGATTTATGTGTCATAAATTCTTTCAGATTATAAACCATAAACTCTTTATTTGACTAAGGAATATGACATTAACGATGAAATTATTCTGCCTCATCCTGGGCTTCATTTAAGAGCGCCATCCCTTCCCTACATGACAGGAGGAAAATTGTCCTTTATGACATTGAAGTACCACTCCCAGAAATTCTCTGCCCTTCTCTTCACTAATGAGTGAAACTCAAAGACCACAAGAGAGACATTTCTGTAAAGGGAGGTGACTCCCAGATAGGCAAGTTACAGGATCCCATGGTAGTGTCCTGCCAGAAGATTCAGCAGAGCTGTTAATGGTAGAGGAAATGGTCAAGGTTCTCTTGGGTGGAGATTATGTCCTGCCTTGGGGTCTTTTCATCACACTTTTTCAAAGAGCCAGAGAAGGGAGAAAGAAAGAGACTGAGAGGCATCTTACTCTGCTACAATTGAACCAGAAAGAATACATGCTCCCAGAGTACATACAGTAAACCCAGTCACTGAAATGTCTCTAAATTTTGAAGAAGAGCAATGGGAACATTACTGAGGGACTAAGATGAAATAATGGACATTGTTCAGATGTGTAATATGGAAAATTCAATATTATGTCAAAAAAAAAAAAGGAACGACCAAATGAGAGCTTTTGATCCTTCCTTTCCCAGAGAGACAAAATCCATGAGGATTAAGAGAGGAGATTCTTCAGTGAGAAAGGGCAAAGGGACAATTTGACAGTTTCTTGACAAACAGAAACCAGAACAACTTGTGCTGGAGCTAGAAACAGCAATGAGCATCTCTCCCTGAGCTGAACCATCAGCTCTTACCTGTGAGCATGTATGAGTGCATTGAAGGCCAGCCCATCACTCCAGCTTTTGGAGAAGTCCGTCACATTCACATTGGAATAGCTGGCAGTTTTATGCTGACACCAGAGTAGTAAGGCTTCATTGGCAAACAGAACATCAGCTCTGCCTCCAAATTCTTCCTACGAAGAGGGAAGGAAAAAACAAAAAAATCAGTGTTAAAAATGTATCAAAGTAACATGAGTGAAGTTAGGCATAGGTTTCCAAGATCACTCCATGTTACTTCTGTCCTATTCACAAATCCCCACTGTATCTGCCATGAAGGTAGAATGATTTAACAGGAAAGTAGAAGTTTTCTGTTAAAGTAAAACTTAATTGAATTAACTCAGAAATTATAATGTAAACTGCAGTATTTAAATGTTTCTACTCTGCAGGGTTTGTAGAAATGAAGTGGGAAGCAAAGATCCATTTATTTGCTTCCTTAGGTGTGAATGGGAAGTCATAAACAAAATATAATTAATCCAGGTCTAATGTTAGAAATTCTTCAGTTTGATGTCCTATTATGCTCATAGGATCTTATCTTTCATGTACTTGGAGTGCATGTTAAATAATTTTAAAAAGAATATTTTTCTTCAGAAAGAATATTTTTCTTCAGAGAAAGAGCAAAGGAGAAGCATGAAGTTCAAATCCATGGAGAGCTGTCTATGGATCAGAAAGAGGAAATCTTTCTGAAGTGAAAAGCCAGTAGAATGTGGAAGAGAGTGAGGAACACGAATATCATATCTATATCCAAGTTAGTGTTTTCCCTCTCTTTGAGAAACTGTAAAATGAATTCCATTGCTTTCAAAAACTCCTGGCTGAATTAATAGTAATATTACAGACCTGCATGACTAAAATGGATGGGAACCATCATGAAAGTAGTTCTTGCAGGCCTGAAACTCTATAAAGTTTGTGAAGTGTTCTAATAAGGAAGAAAGACAAAGATGCAGTTTTACCTTATCAAGCTTGATAGAAGAAATCTGAAATCTAAGTATAATGATCCAAATAAGTCCCAGGATTAAGGTTCTGTCACCATCCACAATATTCTCAGGACCAATCACTTTTACTTGTACCTGCTAACGAACCAAAATCTGTTCAGCACACAGGTGCTTACATCCAGCTCTTTGAAGGAGGCATCTGTGTAACAAGCTATTATGGAAGAGAGTGTTCAGGCTGTTTTCTTAAGGAAACAACTCTTATGCTATCTCTTAATATGTCTATATATCTGCAAACTCCCATGTTCACACCCTAGTTCTCACATGCTCCAAGAATGAGCTTCAGCAAAAGCATGGCAAAAGGGTAATGGTCTCAAAAACTGAAAATTCCTACAAAGGTTTTGAAAACAGGTGGTTAAGGGGAGTAAAGAACTACAATTTAGTGCTCCTTTCCTCCAAAGCAGTAGTGGCAGGGCAAACTCAGAGACTCTGGTCTCCATCCCTCCAGTCAGCATATAGTTCTTGGAGGCATCAAACAGTATAAAAATCCTACTAAACAAGCCATGGCTGCCTTCACCATTATTTGAGAAACAAGTTGGGCTGTAGTTTATGCAAACAAGGCTACATCTCTTCAAAAAGTAGGAATATATTACTGTCTCCTGCTATCTACATGATACCCTCTCTGGAAGCTGGACTCATGTGAGAAGAGATGGTTTGCTGGTCCAGCTGCAGGAGCCTGGATGTTCACATGTCACTTACATGGTGTGTATCCTTAGTCAGCTGGAGACCTATGCTGCATTGAATTGATTTTGTCACAAGAAAAATCCAGACAACGGATATTTTCCCACATCTCCTGCTATAAACCCCACCCTGCTCTTTGGAATACATAGCACGGAATTTAGTGTGATGATTTCCACAGAGGTCATTTGCTTAGAAAGTTGTTTGCTTGGAAAAGAAAATAAATTACATACTATCTTTTACCTGAAATGAGGATGCACAGCTGGAATAAACAAACCCACAGCAATGACTTGATGAAACTGTTAGAAACAAAGCCCTAGAAGTCCCCATTTTTATAGCAGGTAGTTTCACTTTTGCTTAATGATTTCTGCACTCCCCCAACATTTGAGAAAACATAACATCTAGAAAGGTGTAGAAATGCAGTAAATTTTCATTTAGGTGTGACTCATTCTGGAGGAATGTTAACTGTTTATTAGCCACGTTACTCAAATAACAAAGAAATTAAAATCTGATTTTTTTTTTCTTTTAATAAAGCCTTTGTCCTGTCTTCAAAGAATATCTCACTGTGTATTAGAGGGGGATAAAATAATGAACATTATACTGTAGTAAGTAACATAAAGAAGCTGTTGTGATCTCTAATATCAATGTTCAACTTACCTTGGATTTCAGAAATGTTATGGCTATGCTGTTGTTCTCTAGAAAATGCACTCTCATCTTTCCTTGGTTCGGTCTGGGCAAAGCTTCTCCAGAGAGCAGCTCCAGGAGTTGCATGAGAGCAATGCCATCCTTCAGGCCTGTGTAAATATCTTCTATCTCAACCTTTACCTGTAAATACCAGTGAGGCAATACAGATTCTGGCTGAACATTTGGCCCACAGAACCCTCTACTTCTGATATTTAACAAACAACGTATTCTTGCTGTTTCACTGAGTCTTCTGTATGTCAGTGCCCATATGCAAAAAGTTAATCTTCACTCACAAAAAATGGATGTTCAGGAGAACTGACATTATTTATGAAAGCAATCTGAAGTAAAAAACCCCACACCACAACCAATAAAACTGGCAAATAAAGAAATCGGCAGATTTTGAAAAATTTAAAAACCAAGCATTTTCAAAATCATTTTGGAAGTCCTGAAATTTTGAATTTCAATTCAAATTAATCTTTTCAACTTTTTATTCTGAGTAATGCATTTAATTTTAAAACTGATCTGATGATCCCACTCAATTGACTCATTTTTTACTGCATAGTCTCAACAAAATCTTTTACATCCTGCTTAGACCTGAGCTACAGCACAAAATCTCCATGTTTTTAGCCAGTCTCACACTAAGCAAAAGATTAAGATCTTTTACAAAAATCTATTTCATTTCTGCCAGTAGTGAGGTCACTCAATGCTTAGGTGGTACAACATGACATAGTGTGTACTCTGATCTAACAAGAACTTGCCTTGGGTGTTTCCTTTTAGCTTTACACCACTAGCCACCAAAGAAGAGACAATAAAACCATACCATACACCAAAAAATAATTTACTGATTTTGAAATCTCAGTTAATAATCTTTTTGTCTTGAGAAAAAAAAAATACCAATCTGAAGTTAAGTAGTAGTTAACTCAGACAATAGTTACATGGACTTCAAATCTATACTGTGTGTGGAACACAAATTTACAGCTCTTTCTATCTCCATGAAAAACTCCCTGTTTCATTTTCAACCTTATTTGGTTTTGCATATGAAATGAACTTAAAATTCTGCCTATGGTATATTAGCATAAAAAAGTTACATTTAGATTTTTAAGGATGCATTCTTCATTTATCTGCTTTATGCCTCACCCAGTGATAGTTTTAATAGCTTTGTTGCATCATTCCTCTCATAAAGATATCAACCACAGATTGCTAAACAAACTCAATCCAATAGCACCCTGAGTGCTAGGCTTGAAGTAGTCAACAGTGCAACTGAGAACAGTCCAAGTGTCCTGTGGTATGATTCAATCACATTAAAATGTGTGCAGAAAAGCTGAGACTACACTGCTGAGAAGACTGAGATAAGCTGTCAGTCTGCATCATTTCTTACCCTATATGGTCTGGAAGGTCTCGCAAGATTTTTTTCCTCATGGTTTTATGATACATGAACAAGCACTGTGCATGAAGCTATGACTGACATTTTAATCTTTGAACTTGAAGATGTTTTTAAAATGAGCAAGTATATGTATTTATTTGTAGCGAAATAGAAATCACCTGTGCCCTAAAAACCTAACTCTCTGCAGGTGACAAATTAAGAATATGTTTTGCAGTTCTTCTCTAATGATAAGAAAAACAAATTTAAGGGTTCATTGTGTTCCTAGGCTGCACCTTTTACACCAAACACAGACTTGAAACATTATACCAAAAAAAAAAAAAGCATCTAATCCTGAAATATCATATAACAGTGATGAGCTAGAAAGGAACTAAGAGTCCTGGTCCTGCTTGATGTCATCAAGATCCATTTTCTTTAATATAAGCTATAGACTCTAGAAATGAAAACTGGTTTTGGATGATGTAATTCCCTACTGGAACACAGCCACATCATTTATGCCTGAAATCAGTTTATCTTCAGTAAGACTGGACACTTTCAGAATATGTTGGAATTAACCTTGTACACACAAATTAACTGTACACTGAAGAGTTTTGGAAATCTGAGAATTACTGAAAACAATCTGGTGTGTACTTGCATGGTAGTGTGCTTGGAATTGCTATGCTTAAGGCTCATGTTTCAGAGCTGTTGAGCTCTGCTCATGTTTCAGAGCTATTGAGTCCAGCTCAAGCTGGACTGTTCAGGCAAAGATGATTTTCTTAGATTTTGACCAAACAATTAAGACCTGAGCAGTGTTAGAGGAAATCCAGTTATTTGCAGATCCTTTATTTACAGGAAAAAGAAAACCAAGTAAAGATCTTCTTCTGATATGATCACCAAGATACAGTGGACATCACAATATGACAGGGTTATAAAGTCTACAAAAGTGAACCCTGCTTTCAGGGGAGACTGGTAACATGGACAATGCAAACTGGTGTAAGGTTAATGATACAGGCTGGAGCACTCTGGTTAATCAAAACATTCCTTGCTTGCATATCTGTGTAATGACAGCACTCAGGAAAATATGCAAAAAAATCCCTAAGAAATAATACAATGGGTGAAATACATAAAACAAAAAACCAGAGAACAATTCCCAAATTGAAGGAGTTACCTACATTATTCCTGAAGAAGACATTGTTCATCCAGTTGGTGAAGGTTTTCTTTTGCATGGACATACGCTGTTCCTGCAGCTTTTTGATATGATCTTTTTCATATTCAGTATCCATGGTCACCTAGGAAGTCAGAAAGTCCAGTGAGATGCCCAGTGCTAAGATCTGCCTGGCCAACTACAAAAAACTGGGACATGCCCAGCATATGTAGGGAACCCAGTCCCAATGGGTACAAGATTCAGTACCACAGCCAGTATAGCACCATAATGTCCTTTTGCTTGTACTTTGCACACTAATTACACTTTATTTTTTACTTTCTTGAGTTCTCTCTTTTAAAACATAAGTCTAGTTTCAGGATGAAAATGTGATCTGTATGTCTTGTTACTTTAATTTCTTTCAGCTACTTCATTCCATGGGGAGGCACCATGATTTGAAAAGCACCAATAAATTCTTTGGGTGGGCTGGAAGCATGGGACAGAGAACAGACCATAGACTCTGTCAGAAGAAGAGATCTGCAAATCAATTCCAATGCAGTGCTTGAAATTGGGTTATGTCCTCTGAGGACTGGTTAAAATGCTGCTGTTGGCTTTCAGGCCACAATATTTCTGACAGAAATAAAATTGCTGCTTAGAAAGAAGAAGGAACCCACTTGCTTCTTTCCTCTCGTTAATTCAGTTTCTGCATATTGTCACTGTAAGAACAGTGATGTGGGTTCATAATCACATGGACAAGGTCCTGGGCTGGGAGTCAAAAGTTTTATTCTATTCCAGGCTGTCATAGACTTGTCTGCCACATCCATATCAGTGAAAAATATCAGGCTTGTAATTCATCACAGCACTCAGGCTTCACATTCAGGAAAATTAGAAAGGAGAAGTCTTCCCTTTAAAGTCTGAGACAAAATAAACTGGATTTCAGATCAAGTGAAAGCTCAAGTCTTTTGGAGTAATTTGTCTTATGGTATAAATCTGTAACAGCAGTGACTTTGCTGCTATGAAGGCAAGAGAATCAATTTAAAAAACCCCAAAACATCAGTGTAAGATACACAGCTACAGACATCTTTACTGATCAAACATTATCTGTTTGGACTACTGCCATAATTATAAATATTACCTGGATATCAGCCTAGCTGCAAAACCAAGAAATCTGTTGTAATGGTAGAAGAGAAGAAAGGTGTCTGCTGCTCTCAACCCACTGCAAAGACATAAGGCAATGAAAAAATAACAAACTGATAAACTGCACAGGTGTGAAACAGGGTGATCTGCTTCCCAAATATTCTGTGTTCATTTTCCAAAGGCCCAGTTCTGAGTTGTTGTGGGCTCTGAATCCTTTTGATTCACAAAACACAAAATCATGATCATGACAACTGATGGAAACATTATTAAGGGAAGAAATTGCAAAGTTTGAAATGGAACTATAAAGAAGTACCTCACAATATTTTCTGACCTTTTGGACTAGTTCAGCACTGCTTACTTTCTCCATCTGGTGAGCAGAAGATATTGAAAGATCTGTCTTCTTCTGCCAGAGGTGTGATAATAACTCACTCCCATGTAGTAAACCCGTATTAAATATACATGTTTAACCCCTACCATAATGCCATTGCTGAATTTGTCAGATAGTTCTCAGAATGTCTGCAGGCTCCTTTTTTTGAGAGGGTTATTATCTGAGTTTTGCAGCCACCCTGAACAATCACAGAATCATCAAGGTGGGAAACGACCATCAAGATCATCCAGACCAGCTGTTAGTCCTGCACCACTGTAACCACTAAATCATCTCCTGAGATGCCCCATTTACCTGTTTTTTTAATACCTCCAGGGACAGTAGCTCCACCACCTCCCTGGGCAGCCTGTTCCAGTGCTTTACCACTCTTTCATTGAAGGATTTTTTTTCTAATATTCAATCTGAACCTCCCCTGGCACAACTTGACCCCATTTCCTCTTGTCCTACTGATAGCAACTGAGAAGAAGAGCCCAACACCCACCTCACTACAACCTCCTTTCAGGTAGCTGTAGAGAGCAATAAGGTCTCCCCCTTCAGCCTCCTCTTCTCGTTTCCTTCATCCTCTCCTCATACTACCTGTTCTCTAGACCCCTAATCAGCCTACTTGCTCTTCTCTGCCCCCTCTCCTGCACAATAATGGAACTGATTTCATTTAGGTGCAAAGGAAACACATTTGTCAGGCTACTGCCTCACACAACAGCTCAACTCTTTTATTAAATGAAGTTAGAAATGCTCCTTGCATCAGTAGATGACTACCTGAAGACAGATCTGTAATAGATTATTTGCATTTACAGATAGGTACTACTAAGAGCCAAATCTGGCTGTAATGATATGGTACAGAAAAAAAGCTCAAAGAACATTAAAAAAAAATTACTTACTCAGGTCTGGAGGAACTCCTTTCTGGCATTCAGCAGTTGGTCTTGCTGGAGAATGATTTTCAGTTGTAGATCCACACCTATTCCTACGTTCAGCTTGCTGTTTTTATGCAAAGCAACCTTTGAATTCAGGAACAGAGACCAAGTATTTATGATCTACCTATGAACCTTTCATATGATCTGAAGGAAATAACTCATCAGAACACAATGAGTAAAGGTTGTCCCAGGCCTTGACCAATTCTTACATTCAAAAATAATGAATGAAAAGCACCAAAATTGATATAAAGCAGTGAAAATAATCATCCATCATGAGGATGCTTTGGTAAAGAGCATCTTCAACATTTTCAGTGAAGGCTATGACTGATCACAGGCTACCTTTCTAAAGAATTCTTATCTAAGAATACATCTAAAGGAGTTTTTATCTGAAACTGAACCCAGCTATGGAGTCTGAAAATGAAAGCAAAGCAGAGGGTACAAAGATTAGAGCAATTCCCTAGTGGTTAAACTGGGATACAGCAAATCAGAAGGGGAAATTGAGAAGTGTTAGGAATTTGCCAGTCATTGCTTTGAGGAAGCTTGGGTGCACAGATACATACTGCTGGTAAGGCAAATTGCAATCAAGCTGAGAGTGTCAGCTCCTTCCAAAGTTTACTATTGATGGACTTCTTGTTAACAAGAAAAGGAAAAAAAATTCTGGAGACTTACATAGCAGTGAGTCCTTTCTATCACTTACAAGGCTGTCTGAGCACAGAATTCAATGAGCTGGCATCACTACCAGGAGCCAGAGGGTTGCTGCTGGGAATCACTGCTTGCAAATGGGCAGACATCTGAAATCAGAAGCTGTAAGTGAAGATGTCCAGCTCAGAGATGAGGTAAGGGGCAGCAGTCTCTTCTCTTCTGGCAAGTATAGTTTAGTTGGCATCCAAAAGTGATGGAAGCAAACACATAAAAAATGGACAGAGCCCCCCCCCCCCCCAACTCAGTTCAGATACAACTTGACCAACAAAATCTGTATCTACATACACACCCTAGAGAAATGTCATACATAGCATTGTATAGGACAGCTAAAAATAAAAAATGGAATACATATGTTACAGGTACTAATCATAATATTCCTTCCAATTTCCTGGCCTTGTCCTCACTAGCCATCTAATACAACATAACTTAATGATCACTAAATGGGAATAGGATGACTGAAGGGAAGGGATTTTAATTCAGCAGCTTCCATAAGCTCAATATTTGGTTATAATTCCACTCTTTCTGTCTTGCTTTTAGTTATACCTACATTCTTCTAAAGGTAGAATTGTAGGCTAATGGCTTAAATCTGGTACTGGCTATGGCCAAGCTGTCCATGTTGAGAAAATGTCCTTCTCCTATGGAACGGAAGGCAGAGGACCAGTAGGTGGATTGGCCCTGGATGCAGGCATTCCTCCCTATTGCAAGTTAATAATTATCTAAAAAATGAAATGTGTGAAACACTGGCTTTGCTTTTTATGGCGATTCAAGGCAATCAAAGATCTGGTATAAAATTTCACTAACTTCTGAATATTTATCTCCCTTTATCATATATACCTACAGTTCAAAGTTTACATGGTGGGTTACAATTATGTGACAATGATAAATAAAGCTATTTCCTCAGTTATTTATATCCTAACAAGGTAAAAGGAAGGGCACAATATTTGTGTGCAGTTTCCTGGAGGGAGAAGAAAAAAGTCACCCCTTGGGGCTAATTATGGGACCTCTCATGCTCCCTTCTCAGAGAAGGGAAGCCTTGCCACCAACCTCAGGAATCAGAAGAGCTCGAAAAGCAACCTTCCCTTGCCCTGTTTGCAGTCTGAAGCAGTTTTCCATGATGGTAGCAACTTTTTGTTTTTTCATAAGGGGAAGGACCTTGATGTGGGTCTGCAAATTAGCAGCCATGAAAGACACATTTGTTTTTTTCAGCAGGGGCAATCTTCCTTATCTGCCCACAAACTTGTTTTGCATAAGAGGGAAACATGACTGTGGAGATCAAACAGAGTCCACACCCAAGCAGCTTGGCTTGGAACCCCAAAGCTCCTTTGTCCCCAGACCTTCCCCCTTCCACTCCTGCCAACGACAGGAGGGATATGACACTTCTTTTCTTACTATTTTATTTATTTTTTTTTTTTTTTTAAATATAGTCATCTTCCCCCAACACATACGTGAATTCCCAGCTCTTCTCTAGGATAGGAAGAATTTAAGCCCCAGGTCACAAGGAGCACTAAAGTGACAGTCATGGGAGCAGCAGTGCATTGCTGATGCACAGTTTGCTGCTCCCACTCCCACCCCTGACCTGAGTGAGAGCTGACCCCCATGAGTTTTACCAGGATAGCAGAGTCCTGGTCCTGTGGAGGCATCCTTGGACCTACTCTCCAGATGGTAGCACTGGTGTCCTCATCATTGCCCTCAACCACAGGGACAGCAGAAGGGAATGCATCCACACAGCTGGGTGCAGATGCCTTCATGTCCCAAAGTGTCCCTGCATAAAGCCATTAAATGAGCCATTTGTTGTACCTAGTACATCCATGGGCTGAGCTGCCACTGACCCAAGCCAGCTCTGGTTTAAAAGCCATGTTTAAAAGGCCTTACTCATGCCTGCTGTTACAGAGGACTGGGTTTATTTATATGGCTCAGGTGGAAGTTTTGGCACAGCCCATCACACGTGCTTTGCATACACACAGTCCTGAAGGTACGTGAAAATGCTGGCTGATCTCTGCTAAGGAGAAGGTTCCCCAAGCCTCCAAGAAAATAAGTACTTTAAGTGCAAACACATGCAAGGACAAGCCAGCCCTCTGTCCCCCCTTGTGTTTTCAGCCATGTTGCTTCCACATGTAAGAGTCTTGGAACAACATCTGGGCCTTGACTCCATGGAATAGGAAGGCAGCCCCCACGCAGGATCTCACAGACCACATCTGTGCCAAGTGAGTGCAGAAAGCAGCCTGGCTGCCTGGGGCCAGCAGCCTGGGTTCCAGAGACTGCCCTCCCCTCTGCCATCTTCCCCAGCTCCAGCAAAGAGCTGATGTTCAGTCTTATCAAGGCAGTGCTGACTCAGGTGAGATGAACCATGATCCCAGAGTATTTCCTAACCGCAGCTGGAATTACAGCATATCTTAGACCTCATGGTAGCACAGAGGAGCTATGCTGTAAATACAGAGCACACCAGAGAGCAGCAAGCAGCAATTATTACAAGAAGCTGTTTGCTCTTTCGGGATACTAAGGGCAAAGAGAAATCAGAAAGGCAGTCCAAAGAAGCTCCAGAAAGGTGTGGAGAACTCCATCCATCAGTCGGCACAGATTGCCTGCTTCCACACCCCTTGCAGCTTGCACCCCTTGTTCCTAAATAGCCAAATACATCTCCCAGCTTGTCTCCCTGAGGGTCTGCAGCTCTCCACCCCCAGGCAAACCCCACTCTGCCCCCACATACCTGATTTTCCCAGAGCTGCTGTCACTGGGGTCCCCGGGGTGCCACCCAACTCGGGCAGAGGGGTCCCGGAGGATGGAGCCCCGGTGCCTCTTAAAGTTGAGCTCTGCCTGGGAGGATCTAAACCATCATCCTGGGATGCTGCACTGTTGTAAACCTCAGCTTCCCCATGCTCTGGTCTAAAGTAGAAGTTGCTTTTCTCTGTGGATAGTTGGCTGGCGGCAACATGACATCAACAGGGAGCAGAATTCAAGCAGAACAGTCGAATTACATCATCCAAAGGAACTGGAGCCCCTCGCTGCTTTTGAAGGAGGACAGCTTAAAGCAAAATCAGATGGATTTATTTTTCCTGGCACAAAGATGTTTAGTCATCTTTTTGAAAGAGAAAATATATATTTGCTTGTTTAGTCATGAATTAAAGACATTTTCTCCTTGGAGCTGTATATGTTATCTTGACATTTTCCTTCTGTTGCTGAACCTCATACAGTTAACAGAAAAGCTTCAAAGGCTTTGTGGGATGAACACATGGGATAGAGGACTTTAATTCTCTTTCCATTTCATACAAACATAGATCAAGTGACAAAATAGCCTTCAGAAAGTAGGCCTAGAAATCACTATATTAGCAATGCTAGATCTAACTAGTGTATTTTCATATAGTTCAGATTTTTTTCATTCATATTCATTGCTACTAGGGAAGAAACTGTGTGAGTGAAAAACTACTTCTCCCTTACAGCTGTGTTTCAGGGGTTATTTATATACTGGAGTGATAAAGAATTTAGCTCTTTTTATCAAAGAAATAAAAACTTGAGACTTACATGCAGATTGGCTCCTAGCACCTTTAGTGCCAGAGCTCTGCACCCTATCTTAGGGAAGAGAGTATGCCATGGGGTGCTCCCAGATTTTGGACCCCCAAGTGTCTTACCACTCCCATAGTAAATAATTTCTTCATAATATCTAAAGTAAATATTCCCTCTTTAAACTTTAAACCATTGCCCCTCATCCTCTCACAAGACTCCCATGCAAAAAGCCCTACCCCAGCTTTCACCTCCATCCCTGGAAAGATGATGGAGTGGCTCATTCTTTGTGGTCATCTCTAAGCATGTGGAAGAGAAGGATGTCATCAGGAGCAGTCAGCATGGATTTACCAAGGGGAAAGCATGCTTGACTAGTCTGATAGCCTTCTGTGATGTTGTGACTGAATGGTTAGATGCAGGGAGACCAGTGGATGTAGCCTACCTTGGCTTTAGCAAGGCTTTTGACACAGTCTCCCATAACATTCTCTTGAGCAAGCTCAGGAATTGTGGAATAGAAGAATGGACAGGCAGATGGATTAAGAACTGGCTGTGCAACAGAGCCCAAAGAGTGGTGATCAGTGGCACACAGTCCAGCTGGAGACCTGTGACTGGTAGAGTCCCCACAGGATCAGTGTTGGGTGTAGTCCTGTTCAGCATCTTTATCAATGAGCCTGACGATGGGACAGAGGGCTCAGCAAGTTGCTGATGAAACAAAGCAGGGTGGAGTGGCTGAGACCCCAGAAGGCTGTGCTGTCATTCAGAGGGACCGAGGCAGGCTGGAGAGCTGGGCAAGGAGAAATTTAATGAATTACAACAAGGTGTAGAGTTGCAGCTGGGAAAGAATCATAGAATCATAGAATGGGCTGGGTTGGAAGGGACCTCAGAGATCATCAAGTCCAACCCTTGATCCACTCCCGCTGCGGTTCCCAGCCCATGGCACTGAGTGCCACATCCAGGCTCTTTTTAAATATCTCCAGGGATGGAGAATCCACTACTTCCCTGGGCAGCCCATTCCAATGTCTGATCACCCTCTCCGTGAAGAAATTCTTTCTAATATCCAACCTAAACCTCCCCTGGCACAACTTGAGACCATGCCCTCTTGTCTTGCTGATAGTTGCCTGGGAAAAGAGACCAGAAGCTTTCCTCTGGACACGTTCAAGGAGCTCTATGTCCTTCTTATGTTGGGGACTCCAGAACTGGACACAATAGTCCAGGTGGGGTCTCACAAGAGCAGAGCAGAGGGGCAGAATCTCCTCCCCTGATGGGCTGGCTCTGCTTCTTTTGATGCAGCCCAGGACATGATTGGCTTTCTCAGCTTCAAGCATGCATTGATGGCTGATGTTAAGTTCCTGTCCCACCTCCACTGACAAGTGCTTCTTCTCAGAGAATGCCCTCAATCCTTTCTTCTCCCAATCTGTATTCTTGCATGGGGTTGCCTCATCCCAGGTGCAGACCCTTGCACTTGGCCTCGTAACTTCATACAGTTTCCACAAGCCCACTTCTCAAGCCTGTCAAGGTTCCTCTAATTGTGAAAAACCTGTGTACCTCACTCCTGACAGGTGTTAAGCTTGTTTGGGCATTTATTTCCAGAAGGTATCTGATTGCAATGAAACCTGAGTGAAGGGAGGCAGCTCCAGCAGATGTTTGTTCATCTGTCTGAGCAGCACAACTCTTCTGGATTTTCCTACTCAAGTCAGGCAGGCTCACCCAAGGGCCAAGTTTTCTAAAAGGTTCTCTGCACTCACAGTAAGTAGTTGCAACCTAAAAACCCTGGATCAGGGAAGCTCAGAATAAAGTAATCTGTACTCCCAAGCTCTTACAAATATAGCACACGTGGGAGCCAGCAACAAGGCTTGAAGAATTGAAATTGTACAGTAGGCATAAATAGAAACACTTTACAGTTTAAGGGTGCCAAATATTAGGCTGCACAACTTAGTCAAACTAGTAGTGTGGACATTCATCTGCTATTCCCATTGTCCAAGTATGGATTAGAGCAGAACATCTAACTATGAAGGGCACCCCAATTTTTTCCAACCCCGAGATGTCCTGTAGGTGGAGAAAGTAAAACACCATTCTTCTAAAAAGAAGCAAACAGCCACCTCCAAATCCATTCAAAACTTCATCTCCTCCAAACTAGTTCTGACTTTTCTAAAGAACACTTCAAACAAGCCACTGGAATTCAACAGCAGTGTAGCCTCCAGAAACCCACAGCATATTGGTTGCATGTGAAACATTCCCTTTCATGTGATATACAGCATGACCACCCTGAAGCCAGATTGCCAACACTGCTACATACAAACCCTTTGAACTCTGCAGAAACTTAAGATTTGTTGGTGGCAGGAGCAGTAGCTAAACTGTAGCATCCTGGGGGCACAGCTGTATCTTCAGAGATCTTCCAACAGTCTGTACACAGGAGAATGAGGGGCAAAGGAAGAATTAATTTAGGCACTACATTCATCTGAATGTTCTATTGATATAATTGGTTATTTTTAAGTACTATGCAGCACAGTGTGAAAGGATGTCCTCAGACTTCTTGAGAAAAACATAGCAACAAAGTACTTTGTGCTAAAATGACATTTAATCTACTCTTATTTTTCAAGGTCAGTAATGCCACTGAAGTTAGAGTGCTTCTCAGGTCAAGTTTCAAGCTTTCAAACCACACAGGAAATTTCTGATTTATCTTAACACTTGGTCGTGAGGTCATTTTTTATGCTTAGACCTTAAGAAACTCCAAACTTGTATTCTGCTATACATAGATAATTAAGGAGAGGTGCTGGAAGTGGTTTTTTGTTTGTTTGTTTTTTAGATATAAATTTAATTCTGTAGTAAAGCCTTGGTGCAGGCAGTAATTTCATCAACAAGTTCAAGGACACAGAAAAGAGCTATAACCTATTAGGGATACATAAACTGAGGTGGAAAAATAAGGAGCTTGCCAAATAGCTACTATGTCTATGAGCCTTAAATAGCAGGATTACAAAATCCTAGTCATTGAAACATTACTTACCAGAAAAAAAGAATTTACAAAAGAAAATCCCAGGTAGTTCAATATTAGTTTATTAAGTCAGCAATTGTTATCATCACTTTCTAAAAATGATTACAAAGCATATTAAAATATATTACAGTATGTGCAAGGAATTTATTGTGTAATAAAAGTGCAACAATAATGAACTTACAAATCTGTTTGCCTAGTTGGACAAACTGAAGCACACTGCACAGATCAAACCTTCTCTCAATAACCAGAGTGCCTTTGAAGTAAAAATACAGTATTTAACAAAAATATTAGAAAAAGTGAGCACATGAAGTAGAAAACAAAGTTCATGTTCATTCTCTCAGCACTAAGTTAGACACACACATAAAACCATTCACTTCAAACTTTGCTTGAATTTCAACAATATAAAGATTCACCAAAGTGAGTGCACGTTGTGGAGGGAAGGAAATGAGGGCATATTTCAAGTTCTGGGGATGAATAATGTTGCTGAAAGTCTGGGACTGGATAATGCTGCTTTAAGACCAGGCTCTACACAAATCCATACCATACCCAACTAACAGCCAGGGCCTGACCCTGGCCCCAAAATCTTTGTTAGCTCACCACTTTCAACCTCTTACAGCTTTAGAAGGTTCTTGCTGTCCTGTACTGTGTTTATGAGTGGTAGCCCATTATTTTCTGTTCCACTCTACAACAAAATTATAATACATTTCTGCTGCAGCAGAATTAGGGTTGGGAATCAAAAGAATGTTGCAGAATAGTTGGGGAGGCAGCAAAAGCAGCTGCCTCTGCTTTGGTTTATGGGAGCAGAGTACACTAATGGGCACTGATTTCACAGGATGAATTATTGATAGCTTTGAATGGTTTCTCAGCAAATGCAATCAAAACCCTAAGCATAAAAAGGCCAATACATCCAACATCTTAAGTCATTCTTCAGCAGATTTAAGTAACATGAAACTGAACACTAAAGGTTACCTCATACTGCTGTCCCCAATAACTACTTAGAGCACATTTCATAAGGGAAGGTAATCCTGCTCTCTTCTCATGATTCTAATGCATGGACTCACTAACTTCACAGAACATTAGCCAACCTGCTGTGTGGCTGCTTTAACCAACTGAATGGGCTTGCAGGATCTGAAAAGCCAGGGACTGTGAGGAGGTAGTGAGAAGAGCAACAGCAACCTACTATACCAGTTTAGCTGTGCAAGAACTGCTGTTTAATGTCTACATGAAATGTACTTTTTTCCTATCGACTACTTAGGATGGTAGCACACTGCACCATGTATCTAGAAATACTTGTCTGCAGGTAGCACTGTATACCAATCCTGAGACACTTCTATTCCTCCAGAGAAACACTGAGGATCCATCTCTACCCCTATACATGCTTTGCGCTTTTCTCTTCTGAATTCTACAGGAAAACAAAGTAAAACATTTCAACTCCATCTAGACAAAAAAAAAATAATCTTTTAACTTACCAAAATAATATATTTCTGTATGTCTCCCATAAACCTTAGTTACTACACTGTCATGGAGACTGTGTTCTCCATTTTACTATCACTAAAGCTAGAAAAATAAATTAAAATAACCAAGAAACTACCCTTCAGTGAGAGGAGCAGGATATTCCTACTGGCACAGGATCACATGGCTCCAATGCATTTGGAGCATCACCTCTAGGCTAGTGGGACTTCAAACATCAGTCCACTCCTGGGAGCCTGTGCTGTGAAAGAGCAAGGTAAAGCAGACAGTCAGAAGACAGCAACTTCCCAGATCCTCTCAGTTTTGCCCACACTACAGTAGTCACAACACACAATCTTGTTTTCTTTGTCCTCTTGGCTTTTCTTACTAAGCTAATTGGTCATTAGTGTATGAATTCATTACCGACTGCAGATGCTCCATACAAACAAGAATACATTATTACTTTCGCAGACTGCATTTTTTTAAACAACTCCTACAATGTCTATAGATTACTTTATGTTCAACCAAAAATAAATTACATAGAAAAATCAGTTACTCTGCAGAGTCACACGCTTGACTCACGGTCAAGTTTCACAGCTCTACTGAAGTGCAGAGAGATGTCCTAAGGTTAATTTGGCTCCTCATTTAGGTCTAACAAATAAAGTTGGTATAGTTGACAAAAAAGAAAAACCTAGAATTAAATTAAAAAGCAAGTAAATACTCAAGAAAATTTAACTATGCCAGGACATCCTTGATACAGGTCCGGAAGCCTGGCAAGGTTAAGGTGTCTTTCTGCCATTATTTAAAATAGCTTCATTGTTTTCCCATGGTAGAATCCTGGAAAAGTTCCTTGTAATTTCAAATCAGAATAGAACAGGTACAGAAAAATAGGAGGTCTGGAAAGATTTGAAGTATTAAGCTTCACTGACAACCTAGAAATGTACGATGTGAAAAAAAAGTGGTTGAGGCTCTTCTTAGGTCATGTACAAAAGTGAACATGTAAGTGTGACTGAAATCCTAACTGGGAGGCAATACCCAAACTACTTCCCTCCCTCCCCCTACTGAAAAATGCTAAAACACTTTTTTGCTTTCAGAAGGCTCTACTGCTACCACTTCTTGTGAGTCGTAGAACTCAAAACTACAGTGCCTTTGATGTGTAGTGTATTTCATACTACAAATGGAATACAAGTCAATTTTGGCTCAATTACACAGAGAAAAACTGACCTCCAAGGTTGATCTCAGAAAAAGAAGAAAAGGCCCTCCCTGGAAGTCTCAAGTTCACAGGGCCAAAAATTTGCGTTCTCATAAGGTACTGATAAATACAATTGTAAGCAGCCAATATGTTCAATTTTGATTGTGTTGTTAGAGAATGTTTATTAAGCATGAATTTCTTTGATGAATTGTTTTCAGTAACAGAATCGTATCTGGAAGGACCAGGTTATGATTCATCACAATTAGTGTAAAGATTCCCATTAGTCTCCCCAGCTTTCAAATCTGCCACTTCAGGAATTGAATCTTTCTTTTGTAGTTGTCAGCTACATGTTGGAAAAAGAAAGAATTTTTTAAAATTTCTTTAAAATATTCTATATCCAAAAAAACATACAAATAACTATATAATTATCTGTAAACAGACTTTAAATACTAATGAAAATTTCCAGAGACAATTCCGTGTGCTTTGAAGAGGCCAGCTTTGAGCAATGCACCTGTTTTCAACAAAAAATAAGGATTGATCTTAATAGAAATGTGATTTTTTTTTTTTAACCTTATGAAAACATTCTGCTGTCAATTTGAACAGTTCAGGAATTCATTGTCTGCAGAGCAGCTAAAGAAACAAAGGAAACTTCAGCACCAAGGAACAGAGGAGATATATTTCTTCTAATGATAATACTAACTATATAGTGCTGTATAAAACTGAAGAAGCACATCTTCAGGTAACAAGACACAATGACAAATTTTAAGAAACATTTTAATATTTTGCAGGCCTAGCTACAATCAGTGAGGTTTTAAAAGAAATCTGCTCATATTCTGACCACTTAAAGGACTTCCCTCATTACTCTTCTCTATTTCTGTAACATCCTATTAAATAAAGAAAAAAAAAATTCCTTTTATAATTGGCCTTTTCTTAGACTACAGATGTGCTGACATTCACTCGATGCCTATACTATGCTTTTAGCACAGAAAATTTTCCTTGCATAGGTGGGTGAATTAAATATTTAGAGCTTCCTTGGGCTATTTAAAATACTTTGGAGAAACTTATGGTTGATAAGTATTGAGGTCTGGTGAAGGTCAGCGATTTTTATGCATGGTCTTTTCTGCTTTATGGTTGCAAAGGCAGCAAGACATGGAAGCAGAACTACAAAAACATTTTCACCTTACAATAATACAAGGCACTTGAGATAAGCATGTCTGAGTGAAGGTCAGCAGGGACAGCTAAATGAGTATTTCCCTGCTACCATGCTTCTAATTTCAGTAACTTGCATGAAATGTGCTGTGAGGTTTAAGGATCTAAGCCTATTTTCAAATTTTGGTGGTTTCAACACAGTTGTCGAAAGATTTCCAAATTCCTTATTCTTCCTGTATTTTTCACTCTGCTGTCTGGAGAGGTTTCCTATGAGATGGTGGCACCAGGTGGGGAGGTAGTGTGCCAGGCAGTTCATATCCATCCAGTTTAATCTTGATGAGATGTTTTGCTAATGCAAACTCCTCATCATCCAGCATCCCATCGCCATCACAGTCTGCAAGTTTCCAGATCTTCCCCAAAACGCTGTTGGGTAGTTTAGAAGTCACCATCTCTTTCTTTGCACTAATCCCTGATATTTTGCCATTGATTGGTGACAGAGTGTAGAAAATCTCATCATAAGCAGGCTTATCTTTGGCAACAACCCATTCTTCTTCATCAGCTCCTTCCTTAGCACCTTCTCCGTATCCGTGGCCAAAAGGTCCTGCCATGGTGCCATCAAATGCCCCACCATGTACCATCTCTGTGGGCATATTGCTCTCTTCCTGCCTAATCAGACTCATCAGTGAAGCAATTTTGTTGGCCAGCATGTTATCCACAGCTTCAATTAGCTTTGGTTTTAAAGAATGAAATTTAGTGAAGTCACAATTCTCCAACAGCTCCTGTCAATGACAAAAGTTTCAGTGACAGTAGTTAGAAACTTCACCAATACACTGAAGGGGTCACACATAGGTGATATACATCCAATATATTGATCAAACACACTAAGACAATTTTGCAATGGTGTATGAGTTTGTCTATTAAATTCCATTTACTCTACAATTTTCAAAATGGCAATATCTTTTGCTGAATGTTAACCAAAACCCTTCCACTTGGTGCTTTACTTCCAAGCATCAAAGAAAGATTTTATAGATTAATCTTCTTGTTTGTGGCTAGGTCACCAAGAAGCACCTCTTACCAATAAAGAAAAACTGAGTTAGGATAACAAAAGCAGCAGCATTTTTATACAGTCCTGCCAGAACTCATAGTCATTTGGTCCCTGCTGAGTTTTCATCTTGTACATAAATTCCTACTAACTTTAGTGGTTAACTAGAAGATATCTGCTATTTCAACACAAGCCCAAGCATGTTTTACACCAAAGTGGTGGAAAATTTAAAAATGCTTAGGTAATTATTAGATGCTTTCTACATGCAGAATGCTAGCCAGGAAGAGGGAGTTACAGTGGAAACTGTTAAAGAAACCCCCCCACAACCTCTGCCCCCCTCTCTCCTCCAGCCTCTCTCTCAAAATGGTCTTAAACTACTTTAACAAAGACATCTATCACCTCAGGGAGCTGCTTCCATATGTACCAGAACTAAAATGATATCAACCCAAGAAACCTGAAGCACAGGCAAGGCCCATGCACAACGAACTTTGGAGTTCTTGGAGGAAAGCTGCCAACCAACAACTACCACTCTGTTCAAGTGACATTTATATGCAATCACTTGATCTATGCCAGGTGATCACAATAGATTTATTATATGTAATAAATCTTAAATAGCAAAGGTCAAGCTGTTTTGGCACAATTTTGTGTTCTCACAATTTAGCTCCTCTTACAGAAGTAACTGATCTCTCATGTATATATATATTTGCTGCCACCTGCTGCTGAGGGTTAGCAACATGCACTAATAATTTGATAAAATTCCATTCAAATTTTGTTTCAGTATTCAAACTGAAAACCAGCCATTCTCTCATTTCGCATCAGCACTGACAGTGGCAAGGGGAGAGAGTAAGATTCTTCCACACAAACCCCTTTTTTAATGGCTAACTCATGAAACCCTTACAACAATCCTTCCTGAGAAAACCTAGATTAAACACATCTTGTGCTTCATCTGAAATTTACCATCTCATGACGATAATTGTTTCCCAAGTTAAATATTTTAGTTCATAAAAGAAACTTGTGCATCAATACAGACAGGGTAGTCAGCCAGTTACCACTCTATGATTAACCTTCTAATTCAATTTATTATTACCTTCTAATTCAAAAGCCATTTAAGAAGCCTATAACCTGAGATCCAAAAGTTGCAAATTGAGGCTTGAGGAATAAATTGAAAAGTAGTGCTAACACAATATAAGCTGCTCTTCCCTAGAATACTCTGAACAACTCACCTTGAATCAGAGGGCAGAAATAAAAAGCTGAGAAAGTGACAGAAAGTTGAAAGTAAGACTACATAAAATTCAGAAGAGAAACAAGAAACAAAATGTATTTTTAATTTAATAAGAGTATAAATTGAGAATTTCTATCTCTCTTCATAGAATACAAGTGCAAAAGGACAGGAAAAAACTGAGAAGCACCACCTTCAAAAGAGATAGGCAGCATGTTGTCTTTATTACTTATCAGCAAATAGTAACAATAAGAGCAAGAATAGAGTAGGGTGAAAATGAATAGTATGTGACTAAATGTATATTAAATTGATAGCATTATAAAAGCAATACAAGTATCCACACTTAGGACTCAAAACAGGCATCAGCTTAACACGCAGGTGTCCACTGCCATTTTATTTGCACCAAACCTTTAGTACTATCTGTCAATAGGCAAAAAACATTGATTAAAAGACAGAAGGCCTGGTTATTTGCAGCAATTTCTGTAGTTCTGTACCAGAGGATGCACACTAAACAAGTTACCATTTTTTCTGCACTGATCTTAAGTGATGCTGACTCCGTAAGAGACACATGATTAACAGTCACTTCAGCTGCTCTATTGCTGAAGACCCAAAATGGTAATGTTGCAATACTCTGTCCTTCCTTTTCCTACTTTATAATCCTGTTGTGAAGTTAGTATTATTTCATTGAAACTGTAATGTCACCTTACCTGCATTTTCTTGACTTCAGGGAAGTCACCTGCTGAGATATGGTATTCCCTTTGCAGCTCAACGTAGATCTCTGGTAATTTGTTGATCAGTTCCTTCTTCTTATTCTCTTTACCAAATACAGAGGGCATTTCTTTTTTGAGATAGCTGATGATATAAGCATGAACCTAAGAAAAAGCAAAACTGAAATCAATGCTACAGTTGATCTACATGTAACATTAGTGCTCTTCACTCAGGTCATAAAAAGAAACAAAAATAATGTTTCCGTAAATCAGCTCAAGGATAAGCTATTATCAAAGTGCTCCTAGAACTTCATGTTTACATGAGCAGCTGTCAAGTGCTTTTGCTGTTTTCAGCATTCCTTTGAGGGGCAGAGAGAAAAAAAATATTTAAAAGAAATCCAGATGTATTGCAGTTTAAGGAGCAGCATGGTACAGTATTCTACCAGTACCAACAGAGAGAGAAAAAGCAAGACCTAAAAAAGTATGTCCTGACACTACACAGATGGCCCATACACAGAACACCAGCCATAGTTGTCCACCTGTCTCAGTAGCAGTGGTTTGTAACTCAATTTGCCTCTCCAGTTGTTGAGGAAAGCAGTGGGATAATGTCTCAAGTAATCCATGAATGCCAAGTAGCAGGGCTATCTAATCATGGCCATACTGCATTCCTACCTATTTACTCTCAGTGCATACCTACAGCCTGTAGTTATGCTGCCACCAGATTATAACAGAGCAAGGGTCTCATGTCTGCCTTGGGAAGTGTTAGAGAGAAAAGCAGAATCTTTCCAGCATCTGAGGAAAGACTTTAGTTTAGGATGACAAGTCCTAAAAAGCATATTGATACTTGCAGAGCTCTTTTCCATCAGCTGTGATCAAGATAATCCAGCACTGCTATCAAAACATCCATCCTGCCCATACATCTTCCTTCTACCCTTACCCTGAACCATTCATCTCTTTACAACCCTCCCACCACCTTTCACCACCAAAAGGAACTGAGTGATATGTCCCAGTACAGAAATGGTGGTTACACCTCTTAACCAGAGTCAGTTCACCTGTCCAGCTCATTGTGTGGATACTAATACTGTTTCTGCACACAAGAGGGAAGGGCAAGGGCAGCCTTCTTTAATAAGCAATGCAAATCTATCACAAATTGATATAATCAAACAGTTTTCCTCAGCTTTGACCCAGTCAGAAGTCACTGAAGTCAAATGACCTCCACAACAGGAAAAATCTTAACAGAACTCGGGTCCCTTCTTCATTAAAAAGGATGCAGTTGTTCCCAACTGTTAGTTACAATTTTCACATAGGTGGAAAAAAACCAAAAAACACAAAACAAAAAAAAAGCACATAAAAAAAAAAGAATGTCTATCAAACCACTGAACAGAGAAAATCTGAAATTTAGAAGATTGGGAGAAGGTAGATTATCACAAAAAAGCATTAATACAAAAAAGTTATTACCTAGATGTGGTGTAAGTATAATACTTAGTAGTATTATTAATAGAATCAGAGAACAATCATGATTGGAAGGGACCTCTCAGATCACCAAGTCCAACCATGCACAGATATATACACAAAAAAACAAAAACAAAAAACCAAAAAACCCCACAAAACAACTCCCCTACAATCTCAGCCACTAGAGCATACCCTGAGGCGCCACATCTACACATTTCTTAAATAACTCCAGGAATGGTGACTCAACCACCTCGTGGGCAGGCTGCTCCAGTGCCTTTCAGTAAATACATTCTTCCTAGTATCTAATCTAAACCTCACCTCCTGCAACTTAAGGCCACTTCCTCTGGTCCTATTATTATTCACTTGGAAGAAGAGGCCAACACCCACCTCCCTACAGCCTCCTTTCAGGTAGTTGCAGAGAGCCATGAGGTCTCCCCTCAGCCTCCTCTTCTTCACACTAAACATGCCCAGTTCCACTTTGGATGACTTGTTCTCTGGGCCCCTCACCAGCTGGGTAGCTCTCCTCTGGACATGTTCCAGCACCTCAATGTCCTTTTTGCACTGAGGTGGCCCAGGACTGAACACAATATTTGAGGTGAGGCCTCACCAGTGCTGAGTACAGGGGGGACGATCACCTCCCTCCTCCTGGCCATGCTATTCCTGATAGGATTCCAGAATGCTCTTGGCCTTCTTGGCCACCTGGGCACTCCGCCAGCACCCTCAGGTCCTTTTCTGCCACTCTTCCCCAAGTTTGTAGTGATGCCTGGGGTTGTTGTGACCAAAATACAGAACGCAGCACTTGGCCCTCTTGAATCTCATACAACTGGCCTTGGCCCATCGATCCAGCCTCTCCAGGTCCCTCTGTAGAGCCTTCCCATTCTGAAGCAGATCAAAAATACCAAAACACGATGGAATGTGCCTTACAGTATTCTGTACAAAGGAAGTACTCTCCCATTCTTTTCCTTACTTATTTAAAAGGCTTAGTGGAAACTGGAAAAGAAGTTCTCTCTTTATTTTTCAAGAAAAACAGTACAATCAGTTTTTATCTACACGTTGTAAGGTCACAATTTTCACACAGCATCACTTCCTCATATCTAAGTGTGCATGCATTTTAATGGATTGCATGTTTAAAATAATACTTCTAGCAAATCCGGAAAAGCATGTTTATAGTACGCAAGCACTAACAGTTTCACATGTGTATGCTAAGTGGTCTAAAGTCTGCCAGTATGTACATGTGTTTCTTGCAGATAAGAACAGTTGCCATCTTCAAAATGGGATAGTGAGTCACAGGACTCCAAATGGAAAAAAAAAAAAAAAAAAGCTTAAAAGCCTAATGCCCAATTTTGACCGCAAGCTAACGGTTTCCCTTTATTTTTGGTTACTCTGTATGTTTTAGATGAGATTAAGAACACCATGACACAGAAACAAAGCCAAAGAGAAAAAGATACCAATGCTGTAAAAAATTGAGTGTCAGAAAGATTCCATTGCTGCTTTCCAGCAGATAAACAGTTTACTCCCCTTCCACAGCTGCTTTCCAGCAGATAAACAGTTTACTCCCCTTCCACAGCTGCCTAATTAGCATGCCCTAAGAGCACTGTGTTTTGTCTTAAACTTTATCCATTTTTATTTTATATTACAGAGAAACAATTCAAGACAATCCATCTGACACTTTTCCACTTCCAAACCAATTGTAACAAATAATAGCAAAAAGCTGCCCCCAACAATTTCCACAAAACAGATTGAGATCATAGCAACTTTATAACACACCATCAGGAACCTGATTCTAAATGGAATTTTCAAAAGAGCAGCTGCTACAGAGTACCCTAAAGCTCAGGGCTCAAAAAATTTTAACTGTATCATTATATTCAGAGAGTTAATTAAAACAACAGAGGAAAAGGTACACATCTCCACACAATTATGTTTACACCAGTGTAAGTGCAAATCCTCTTTGGTTTTGCTTAGAAGTCCATGTTAAGATGTGTTCAAAGACAACTGCATTAACTGAACTCGTATTCTGTTTGGCAACTACATAGGAAATTAGAATTTCCATGTGGTAGCACCAGCTCTCTCCTAAAATATTTCTGACCTTAATTTTCTTTCTTTTCCACTTTTCCTAATGACAAATCGTAATTCCTAAATCACCAGATTTTTTTTTTGCTCTGAGCTAAAAAACAAACAAAAGCTTGATAGTGCTTTTAACTATGGAGATTAATGCACAAGCACTTCTCCAATTCATCAGTGTCTGTGCTCCACCAAGACTGAGATTTCAATCAATCTTGTGTTCTAGAGTATATCATAAGCACATTTAATCAAAGCATTTTTCTACAGTAGCTGATGGACAGTATGCATTAAGACACTGAAATGCAAAAAAAGCATATGGAAGGTTGCATGTGAACAGCTTTGGTTGCAATTTTTTTTGCCCCTCCCCCCTTTTTCTTTTTTTTCAGTGTTGTCTACATATTGTTAAAAATAAAGTGGTTTATCTTCGAAAACAAATATGTCACTGCACAGCATAAAAACCAAATAAATAACCCACCCCATAGTCCCCTAAGAAGTAAACAACAGCTTTAATTGCCTAAAAAGCATCAAATCCCTTCTCAAGTTAGGGAGACTTTCCAGTACAAGTCCTATTTGTTTCTCTGTCCTGAGAGGCTAGGATTTACATGAAAAACTGACAATTCAACCGATTTGCTGAAAATACAGCAGAGAAAGACTGGGAAGGGTGTGAAAGGACAAACTGAAAGAGACAGAAGAGACTGCTCATTCATTGAAGTTAAATTTTTAATCTTTTCTTACCTTTGCAAGTCTCGCCCTCTTAATGAGATCATTGAGTTTCCGCACAGCAGCTTTCTGTGGGAGGCTCTGGATATCCTGGAAAAGATCCTGTGCTTCGGCTTCAAAGAGTCTTCGATTCTCTGTGTTTCGGAGAGGATGGGCCCAGAAGGAGCCAATGTAGACCCGCAGCACCTCTGGAGTGTTGATCACCTTTCCCAGAGACCACATGAGTGCACCATAGACCCTCATCAGCTGCTGTGTGTCCACTTGGTCAGCCTTATTAAGCACCACCCGAATCTTGTCGTCCTGGCCCCGGAATGACTTAATAGCCTCTGAAAACTCATCTGATATGTCCAGCTTGTGGGCATCAAAAAGGAGGATGATGCGGTCGACTCTCTCAGCAAACCACTGGAGAACTTGGCAGAAGTCATAGCCTGAAGGAAGAATACACTGTTAACAGTCCTACCATTCAGAAAAGGAAGTCACAGAAAATGTGATACAGAAAAAATGGGATACAGAACAAGGGGATCATAGCATCTGCCTGGGAGAAAAGAGGAGATGGACCACCTAGAGGAGACTGTGGACAGTGAGGTCAGGACAACTGTATCCTACTTTTTCTTCGACCAGTCTCACTATTACCACTTTTCTTTTTTATCCCTGCCCTTCCCTCAACCTTGCCATCCATTTCTTACATCGCTCTCTTTGGTGCTGCTGTTACTGTCACACCCATGTTTGCTCCTTTCCAAGGCTCCAGCAGAGCACCCAAGCTAAGTAGGTCTGTGGGGCTCTTGTCATACACTCCCTTCACCACTGTCAACCCTGCCCACTTTGGTAGCACTGCCTATATCTATATTAACAAGAAAAAACACACAGGTGCAGCACTCCACCAGTAGTCAACAACTGAAAATATTTGGATTTAAAAAACATTTCCAAACTCATCTCTCCTTGAAATGCAACACTTGGCTGTTATTGCTGCCACAGCAGACTCAGAGATCTAATTTACAAGTAATGCACCTGCATTGCTGACAGCTTTGGGGACGTGACAGGTTACAGAACACGAGTGGTGACCTTTTCTGATTATCTCAAACTTTTTGATATTTTAAAGGCAAGACTATTCGTAGCACAAGCCTGAATGTCTTTATGAGTACAGCTGGTACCCAACCCACACATCAAGCAGTAGTCAGGAATTCCTTACTCAGAAGTGACACATTTAATCCACAGAGAGTCACCACTCATGATGTGGCATTTGGGTTGGTGTGGATGTGACTCATCTTGTTTCAGTAAGGAACAACAAGGTATGAGCTGGGAGCTGACATCCCACTCCTCCACTTCCTCTCAGAAGCAAGTATCAACTCAAAGAGGGAGCAATCAAAATGAAAGGACTGATGTAAAGTAACCCAAACAAAAACAACAGTTTTGCTCCCAGCAGCATATATTTAAATGCCAACAGCAAAGAAAGCCCATTTACCACAAGTGAGCTCACCACGGTCTTAGGTCATTTCTCAGCTGTCCAAGTTAAGCCTTTAAATCTCCTGTCCCCCAGCAAAGAAAACCCACTTAAGACAACTCATACATGAGCCAGTTATCCAAACACTTCATACACCAGCACCAGTTGCAAAAGGCTCTTTACTCCTCCTCATTCTCCCTACCATCTTTTAAACAGTATAAATAAACTGGAGATATTGTGAAGTTGCTTAGCTTCACTTCAAATACTGTTGCTTCAGTTAAGACATTATTCATTATACATTCAAGCTATTTGTCTTTTAACAAGGAACCCAAATGCAAATGCACTTTTTTTGACTTCCAGTAGAACCTGATGAGCACCAACATCAAGAAAAGCAGACATATATCAAAGTAATAGGAAACAAACTGTGAACTCCAGATTTGTCATAAATCATACTTATGCTTGTTTGGTAAAACAGAAAAGAACTCTCAAATCTCAACAATTACTAATAGCATATGAAATGAAAACCATCAATTCTAGTTAACAGGAAGAAAAAGACCCCAGTTACCAGTCTTCCCTGCCCTCTACCCCCTCCAAAAGAAGAGATCATTAAATTTCACTAAAAATTCCAGCACAGACAAATCAAACTCAAAGCAGAGGGCGTGATATTAAAAAGGTTTCATTAGAATCCAAAGGGATGCAGGTCAGACTCATTAACTGACTGCACAAAAAAAGCCAACATAACCTTTCCCACTAAAAAGATTACTTTGGAAGGCATGCAAAATCCATCCCCCTTCCAGATAATGTTGCTGTGGTGTTTCCATATGTTCTTTCCTGGGACCACTTCCTCAAGGAACATGAGATGAAAGCTGGGTGCAAGGAGGAAAACTGCAAGGAGAGAACTCTACTTACTTTATACTAACAATCTAATCTAAACCAATATGAATTATTTATCTATATAAAAATTTAGCTGAAAAGGGAGAAGTGAGCTCTTTTATGTCACTTGCATGTTACAACATAGTTGCAATAGTGCACAAGGCTGAGCAGTGCAATAATCTGGGCTGATCTCACTCATGTAGAACAAAAACATGCAAAACGAAGCAAGTACTATCAGGTTTTTCACAATGGATATGTGAAAAGGTGACTTACAAGGCTGACTAAATAAGTATTAATGAAGTATTTGCTTTGAGAGAGAAAAGTATGCTTCTTGAAAAAGATAAGGCCTTATAAAAAAAATCTGTTAACTTTAATGAAGATTTGTCATTAGAAGTAGATCTATTTCATATACAGATTCAGTGGTCACACATTAGAGTATATCTGAACCACAGATATATGGTTAAATATTTCCACACTGAGACACACCACCTTTAGGATACTGTTATATATAGTACATGTGTGTAGGTCAGAGCTTTCAAAGTTGAGCAGTACAAAGTCCATACTGACCAGTCTGGAAAATTTCACTTAAAAAACATGGTGTTGATCCTTAACCCTTTGCTGCACTACTATTGCTATTTCTTCAAAGGTCTATTCCCAACGATTGATATCAGCAATTATATGCAGTCTGAGGATCTATATCTCACCTATTTGCATCCACTTGCAAATACATACTGGGAAGTCACAAGTCACCCTTGTACTAAGGGACAGAGGAAAGCCACTATCCACCAGCAGCACTGCAGAACTCTTGAGCTCATCCAAGCTGCAGGGAGGGAATGAGCTGGAACCTCCAACAGAGGCATAACTGCTGGGCATCAGTAACAGGCTGAGCAGAGACCACAGAAGAGAACAAAATTAACATGGAAGAGATGGAAAAGCTGGAGAGAACATGGTTACCAGCCCTGGAAACACTGATGGAAGGAATGATCATGAGATTTCACGTATCATTAGCACAGGGCAAAGTACCAGGCCCATGCATGACACCTAGCAGCCATATCTCAAAAATTCAGCTGTGCAACCACGCAGTATGAGAGTGTGTCAATTTTCTGTGCCAGTCAGCAACAACAACTTAAACAAATAGTAGGCTTTCCCTTGTGAACCCAAGGTAAAGAATTTCTGACTTGCCCTACTACCATCTCCCAAAGCTTTTGCAATTCCTAAAACAACCAGGAAGGCTTGAATCACCCTCTGCAAGCACAGACATGCTGAGTGGCCAGTTCTTCCACCCCTGGGGCTGGCAGGACTGGCACAATGGCAAAGAGGCACCTGTGAGAGGAATGCTGCAACATGAAATCCTTTAGCTCAGAGAACAGTACCCACCCAGCAGATGAATCAGGGGTGGGCAGAGTGCTGGGACAGTCCCATCTGAAACTGCTAAGTACCACATCACCAAGGCTATAACACACAATTTGGACGTGGACAAGAAGAGTCCTTCCCCCCCTGCCCTATCTGCTGTTCTCGAATGCCTTGCCCCAAGTGAGCAGCTAAACTTCACAGTCTTTCAAATAGGGCTCAGTCCCACAGGGAAAGATGCACTTTTTGCCCTCCAGGGTAGAAGATTTCTGTTATGTTAATGAAAATCTTTCTCAATTCAGCACTCCTGGATAACACTCTGATTGCACTCCTTTTGGTGGATTTATCCTGCAGAGAATGCTGAGTGTCTCACTGCATGGGAAAGCCTGAGACAAATCTGCAACTATATACTTCACCTTTACTTAATCCATGCATACATTTTCACAAGCCAGACTGAACCAAGAAAATAGCTTGTATTTAAGTCACTTCAACTCTAAAAAGGCAAGCTAGTTAATATCCTCATTTTCCTCTGTGTTCTTTCCCCATTTTTGAAACCCTTGCTTTCATGTCACTCACTCATGAACCAACCCTCCCCCCTCCCTTTCTAAAAGTAGTTCCTCCCCACACCCTGCCAGATGTTGCTTCTCCTTCCTCCTCTCCCTACACTCTTTGTTCCTTCCGAAACATGCAAACCACACAGACATTTCTGTCTGTCATGGTCTGTGTGCACACCACCAGCAATCCTGTAGAAGCAGCACAGGGATGGACACTGTTTGACAGGGGACAACGCTGACACATGTCTGCCTATTCTCCTCCTGCCACCCAGGCAGCCCCTGGACTGATAGGCAGGAAGCTTCTGGCACATCCTTCTTGACAACAGGAGCTGGAAAGGTGTGTTGAGACAGCTTGGAAGGGTACATTCTGTGTATATTTTTGACTCTTCAAAAAGCAATCATCAGCTCCTTCATCCACAGCCTGGATACTTTCCAGAGGTATAAACGAAACATACTGAGAAATAGTGCATATCCTGTATTTTTACATAGTTCTTTACTGTTATCCTTCATTTTAAAATGGAAAGTTAACATTTGATTGCTTTGTTGGTCTCAGAAGACTTCACCGTACCCCTAATGATACCTGTCAAATTCTATGGGTACACAGCTGTTATGTCCATTCATAGGTAAATATTTAAACATTTGCTCACGGGAAGATGGAAAAAAACCTGAACAGAAAAGAGCAAAGGTTTTACACTAAGTCTTGTAAAGTTATTATCCTATCAAATACATTAAAATACCATCAAAGAGAAAAGTTGCTCCTCACCAATGTCACAAACAAGCTAAGCTTCTAGAAAGGTAATTTAAAAACTCAGATATGAACAGATACCAATAATGTGCAGAACAGAAAGCATCTTAGAATAATTTTCAGGTATTATTAAATGTTGTATTCCATTACTGAATTAAAAAGATCATCTTGTATATATTACTTACAAAATAAGCAAGACTGATATGAAAATTGAAACAATTATCATATGAAAAATATGAGTCAGACATTGGAATGGTCTCCTAGGGGAAGTGGTGGAAACTTTGGAAAGTTTTAAGTCTCAGCTTGACAGGGTGATGAGATCTCATACAAACTATAGTATTGGAAGGGTTGGACCAGATGATCCTTGAGGTCCCTTCCAACCTGACATTCTATGATTCTAAAAAGAAAAGTTTAAGAAATAGAAAAATCAAAACCTTAAAATATTTGCTGAACTATAAAATTCTGAAATACAGAACTGTGAAATTATCAGAAAAGAAATTCTGAAGAACCACTCTCTATACAGAGCTTTCCTGGGAAGCACAGAAGAGCATTCCTATGTTTAAGTCTGTAAACACCTTCACAAAGGAAGGAAATGGCAGTTTCCCTATTGGATCACACCAGCTGCAGCCTTTTCAGAGAGAAGCAGAAATTTTAAGGGGTAACATCACACATTTTGCAGGAAAAAAACCCTTCGTTGGTCTGAAGATGTACAAACAGAGCCTTCTCTGACAGACACACATTTAGGCACAGCAGAAAACATCTTGTAGAAGAATCCTGCTTACATTTGCACACAGAGATTTAGAAAGTAGGCCAAGCAACTCAAACTTCAAAACATGCTCAATTAGACTTGTAGCATGAATATGTTGAAGTCAGTTCTGCTCCTTCAAGTAGCTGGTCAGACAGGCCTTCCTGCATGGAAACTGCATAAGCAGACTAAAAATCATGTAACAGGTGATGAAACTAACCATGAAGTATTGCAGATACAGGTGACCACAATATTGCCTTATCATAAAAGCATGCAATAAGTGTATGCAAGAGGTCCATACATTGACTTGTATGTCCTTCTGGTAAACTGGTGCTTAAATATATGAAACCTTAAACCTTGGCAGCAGTTGCCCTGCAAGCCTGAGAGAACAGTGCTCTAAAGCTTATTTACGTACCTGGAACCTTATTTATGGTACAGCCACAGAGGTTAAAGCTAGAGTGTACAGAAGAACCACACTTGTGGGAAAAGAACTATGCCAAGTTATGTATTCAAGACAACCCTTAACACATTGAAAAAGAATTCATGAAATGCAAACTAGTCAAGTTAAAGCTTGTGAAACAGGTAAGTGTTTGAGGTTATCCCTGCACACTATCAGCAATGTCATAGGGCAGGCCAATGAGGCCATAAAATTGATAAACCATCAAGCAACAAGTTCTGCACAATAAAGAACAAGAGTCACACGACTGCAATTGTAGATAGCAGGACTATTAGTGAAACAACCTGTGAAACACAACTGTACCACACATGAAGCCTGGGACTTTCACAGCAATCCCTCCTAGAACTTAATTTTGTCACAGAATTGCTCACTTCTTCAGTGGCATACTAAAACAATGCTCTAGTTTTCTGCCTATTTCATGTTCACTTCCATACTTTCATGAAAGTGGCAACAGATACTTCAATGCTGCCAAGCATCACTTTCCCATGATTTAACAAGCAGGGGGAGAAATATAAGCCTAATTTTTCTTGGTAGAGGAAGAAGGGAGCTGGAATCCACGATGGAGAGGCAGAAGTAGGAGATTTAAGACCATCTTTGATTTTATCACTCACTATGTAAACTAAGACATAAAATTTTTGCTGAATATTATGAGAAGAATATTCAGGATTAAAGATCACTTGGTTGTTTCTGCCTAGAAATAAAAGTGCCAACATTTGTTTTACTCATTTGATTTCATAACATTCAAGCCTCTGCTTCCACAGATGTACAGCACTCATGCTTTTAATTTCTACTGGTTCACCAATGCATCATGTACAGGTCTCTCCCCACAACAAATGGTCTACACAACTGTAGGAGCATTCAAGACAAAACCAACCCTGTCACTGAACAAAGAATCCAGAAACATTCAATTAACTAGTTTACTAAGTAAGCATAGTTCAGATTATAGAAGTCAGTCTCTTATTCTGTCATTCCAATGTAAAGGCAAGACTACAGCTGCAAAGCTGTACTGTGATCATTGCAGGATTTTCTCAGAAAATCCCACATGTGATGTTAAAAAGCTGATTTATTTTGCCTCCCATACACATGAAATACATAAATTTCTCTTTCTTAATCAAAGGTCTGAAAACAGAGGGCAGTATGAGCCACACACTGGACCACTACCATTTAGAGCTCCACAGAAATTTCTGACATGCACTTAAATGCAGCTGAAGGAAAGAAGGAAGAAAGTTAATTAAATTATAGTGGATTGCTTTAAGAGTTTCTCAAAGATAGATGAATTTCTTAAACAGCATTTTTAAAAAAGGATGTAGCTTTTTGCAGAATCATGCTACCTTAGCTTACTATGGTATGACTGAGCAACCTTAAGAAGCAACAGCAGCAGCTGTGCCTACAATAAAAGCACCTTATTTAAAATCCCCTCAGTTTTCAAACATGATCACCTTTAACAGCTACAGCTATTAAGAAATGTCTCTTTATCCATGATCTTCAATAGTATATACAAAGTGTCTGATTATTACTTAGTGAAAAGCAAATTAAAGTGATGGAAATAAAACTTTCTCAGGAGTGCCATAGCACTAAATAGTCAACAGACCATTCAACTAAAGCCACTTGTAGCCACAGCAGTGACCCCACTAATTTGGAACTAGACTCCACAAGTTTTTTTTAAACATTCCAAACCCTACATCCAGCCATAAAACATGGGTTAATAGACCTTACAGTAAGAAAGTTTGGGACAGACCACCACTCAGAACTATTTAAACAGGCCCCCAAAAGATTAGAATGACAACTTGTCCAATACAAAAATATTAATTAGCATGCTCAGTTATTTTCAAGCCCTGCACCTCACCTCTGCTGATGCGCTGCTTCTCTCCAGAGAGAATGCCAGGGCTGTCAATGATACTGATGCTCTTCAGCACCTGGTTAGGTAACTGAGAACACATGAATCTGCAGGAAAAAGAAAAAAAAAACAAAACCAAACATTAACAATAACTCTAGCTCATATGTAGACTGTTCCTTGAGAGCTCTCCTTTATGTATCTGCTTTTAGAAAGACTCAACCGAGCTATTAAAGAAGAGCTTTCTGAAGTCCTAATGAACACCTATGTTTAGCAAACATGCATATTTAAGAAAACAAAACATAAACAGAAAGCTGCTCATAAAAAGAATACAGGAAATCCTTGTAAAAACATATGTCTAAGTGCTGATGAAATTCCAAATTCTGCAAGAACTGAAAACATGGGCCACATACACAACATTAAAAGGGCTCCATAAAGCAAACATTTTGCTAAGACTAAAATTAGCATACACAAGAAATAATTGTTCATGTACTCCAACTTCTGCTCGAATTCAAAGAGATTCAAAAGAAAAGGGGAGAAAACCATACTGATGATATGTTTATATTCCAGGCACTTTACAAGCCATCCCCTCATCTTCTCAGGCAGCGTTTGCAGAGTCCCCATCCCTAACTCACCACCCTCCTTATGTGGAGCTGTAGAGGACTGAAAACAATGGTGTTTCTCCCGCAAACCCAGATAAAGCTTTCACACTGTCAGAATTAAGAGTTCAAATGACACATAGCATGCTGAGTAACCTCCTGCTCCTGCAATGGGGGACAAACTCAGTGATGCCACTATGAAAAATAAACAGTTCACCAGGTCTCCGAGCATCAGGCAGAACATCACCGTGTCTGTTAAATCCCAGACACTCAGAGAAACAGAGAAACATCACTTCCCTTTATCATAAACTGCTTGAAGAGATTTGAGTAAGAGTTTAATCTTCTTAGCAGCTGAAGACCGTGCTAACAAGCACACCATGTAACCCACCTTCCTCCAGTGAGGAAGCCTGGAGCAGCTCCAAGCTCCAGGCTCCGGCTGGAAGATGACTGCCCAGAGTTAACCCATTGCTGCAAAGGCTACACAACTGCCTCCAGAAACAGAGCATCACAAACAGCACATTTTAACTGTGCCTGGGTCAAACTTAGATCAAAGATAATGCGACTGAGGGAGAATTCAGGTAATCAAGATCCAAAATGTAAAACGTTATCAATTTGGAAGCGACTGTTGGGCAGATAATGATGCAGACTCTTCAAAAGAATTCAAAGAACAAACTACTACCCTGCGGTAGTGAGTCTGTAACAAAGGCACCCAGCATCCTTTCTTGAGTACAATAGAAAAAGCAACACCAGCTATGCCTCTCCCCAAAACCAAGAGGGAATAAGGAAACAGCTGCCATCATGGCCTGATAAAAGCTTAGGGTAGGTAAACAGCACTTCCCTTTTTGCTATTTTTTTTTCAGTGGATCATCAGATGTAGAAAATACTGCTTATGTGAAGCAACTCCTTTCCCTAAGACTAATTTTCTACTAGCTTAAGAGAGGCTTTTGAAAGAGCAGCGAGGTACTAATGAATAAAATAATGTTTTTTGAACTTGCCAAAACTTGACACAAAGTTCCACATTTTGTGGAAATATAGCAATGTTCACAAGCAAAAAGAAAATACATTTAACCATCTCAACCATTAAAAAAAAGAAACATTACTAACACAAACAACTTGAAGTAGCTTTCATAAATTCGGAAGTATGAAGACTGAATTTTCATATATGCTTTTTCATGTATCTTTACTTCAACCTTAGGAAGCCCAGCACTTGTTTAGTATCACCAAGATGCTTCTACATCTGTATTACAGCAAGACAGGAACCCTTACTTCAGCTGAACAATATGGCAGCGTTTTGATTTAAGCATCATGCAAACAGGGACAGATGAAAAAGGTTGTTCAAAAAAACAGAGAACCACAGGCCTCAGAAATGTAAAAATACTGCAGTATTCACAGCATGAGTGGCAGAGGGAATAGGAAATTTATAAGACATGAAATAGGGCAAATTTGGAATTAGCTGGCTGTAGCTTTTAGAATATAACAATATTGTAATGACAACAGATGGGTTAAAAATCTTACATCAGACTTAGGCAACTTAAAACTATAATGCCAGTTTTATTTGAATATCTCTTTTCAACACAAACTTGGCTGTGAACCTTTATTTCTTACACGATTTGTATGAAGTGCGATTTTCAGGGCTTCATCAGAAAAAGGTAAACTCCATACTGTCTATATAAATAATGACAACAGACTTCCTTAAAAAAAAAAAAAAAAAAAAAAAAGCCTTGCAGAAATAGTTGTCTGAATACGGTGACTGTAATGCTTATCACACGGCAACCTTTGATACTGTCATGTTTTTCATATTATTAGAAAACTTTTTAAAGAAACCCAGCAATATTAGACAATCCTGGCAAAATCACATTACACTGTCAGCAAAAATGAAATCAACAAGCTCATCATTATCTCTGTTGATTTTATTCTTTAGGTTTTTTAGATTAACTTTGGCTGAGTCAAAGACTCTAGTAAGAATTTATACACCTTTTTGTGTCCAGACATCCATTAGCATAGAGCTGGACCATGTGCTTCCTCTCAGCAGCACTCATCTATTTCTGTGATCCTCTGGTATACTGCAATATTCTCTCCTCGCTTACTTTAAGCAGCATCCATGGATACACTATGTTCTGTCCACATCCCCTTTCCCCCCAACTTTCCCTAAAAGTACACAGGAGAGATGAGACAATTTTCTACAATCAGCAGTGTTACAGACACAAGCAGTCAGAGGGGAACAGGAAGGGGTCATGGAAAAAAGAGGCAAGGTAGTATCAATAAATTAACACAGCTAAAAAGTAAGTACAAGTGTTCATTGTGCTTCTGTGTTCTTGTTTGGTTTTAGTTTCTCCATTACCTCAGTCACTGTTTCCTTTACATGTTACACCTAGACTAAAAAGGCACTTTGCAGACTGTGTCCACAGCCTACGTTCTTCCATAGAGCAAAACACTAGGACTGGGAAATAATAATAAAAAAAAAACTGGGGGCAGGCAGAGGCAATGGAGAGGACACTACTAAGACAGGGGTAAAAATGTAACATTGGGTATAAAGGAATGTAAACATGTCAAATGAGAGAAAGCAAAGGAAAATACGTAGTATGATTATAGGCTGGACTTGGCCAATAATCTCCAAAAAAGGGGTCTTGGATCATGAAGCAATCATTTAAAGTGGGACCTGACTGCAGCTTCCCACAGCACATACTCTTTCTTATCTCTCAGCAGTGAGAGCCAAGCTAACTATTAGTTATGAACTTTTTTCTGTGAATAAGCACAGCAAGAGATAAGACTGGACATAGCGAACTTTTAACACATATGCCAGTGTTTATCAGCCAAACAGGAAAGTTTATTGTTAAAAGAAAACCAATTTAGATTAATTGGCTTGAAAAGCCAGGCCTCTATGTCAAGCTACAATCAACTACAGGAAGAAAACAAGGTGATTGCTCGCACAACAAGAACAAAGTTATTAATAACTTTTAACTGGAAATATTTAGCCTGCTACTTAAATGACTGGCGCCAATAGTCACAGCCCCTAAACAACACTTCCCCCTTTTGCAAACACACAGAAACCATCCAGAAGCCAGAACTATCATCCTTTGGCTGCTTGAGGATGAGCTGGTCAAAATTAAACACTTAACAACCTGAATATGCATTCATCCCATTTATTCCTGTAGGCCTTTTTACATATCCCAGCAATTCACAATTTTAAAGACTTACACCAAGACAAGTGAGACAAGTGGAAAGGAACAAGACCTCATCAAAAGGGAAATTTTTTTTCCTTTTTTTTTTTTTTTTTGGATAGTGGTTTTTAACCACAGTGCTAATCTATCAGTTTTTACTGACTAAGAGAGTTTGTGCTCAAAGTGATCCCAAGTTCCAGCTGGCTTATTGCCTTGTGAACATTACAAATGCTGGTAAAGCATTTCAGCAATTTTCTGTTAACTGGTTTTAACAATGATTTTTAGTTCAGACAACTACATACATCTGCACTTGTGCTACCCTACCTAGTATTGTTTTATTTTAATTCACCTGAATTGTCACCACTCTTGCTTGTACTTGAATATTTTTTCCATGCTGCTCAAAACAAATACAGCAGAAGAAACTTCATAAAGAACAGTGACACCTGAAGATGGTATTAAGTAGAAATTGAAACTTAAAAATATAAAGACAGCAAGCAAAGAGATCTTACCTGTTCAGGAAAGCATTTCCAAAGCGGCTGAGCTTGCGGAATGGCTTCTTAGGATCAACAACTAGGGCATTTCCAGGAATGTTTCCTTCTGACTCTCCATACATCACAGCAATAAAAGAATCTGTGGTAGGCTCTGGACCAATCCGCATACCTGGAAAGTCTTGTTCAAGCAGGTATCTAGAGATGGAGAACACATAAAAGTAACAGAATGAATGACTAAGAACTATGGCAAAAGCAAATACCTGTAATTCACTTGAAAATTCTGCACTAAGTCAGACCTGCAGAATTTGAGGCCTAACTGTAACCAGCTTCCAAGAGGCATCAAATCAGGCAGTGCTGTACCAAGAGAAACCATCTTGCATCAGTCCACTCAGAGATGCAGTTGGCACATATTTAGTGGACCAACTCTGATACACCAAGACTTGACCTTCCAGACAACAAGGTCTCAAGTGAAGGAAGTGTATTTAAATGCTTAAACTTGATGGAACTGGTGGATGTATTTAAAGAAAAAGCTGGTTTGCACACCTTCCTGGTTGGCAAGTGAGAAGCAATGGAAGCCCCAAGCCTTTAGCTTACACTATGACAACTGCCACTCTTTAAAAACAGAAGCAGACAACCCTGCTTAAATTTAAACCATGAGTTCTATTGTCCTCATTCACAACAGCACCATCTTGAAAATGTTCATCTCAAGACTAAGACAAATTTTTTTCAATTGTGTTGTAATGTGACATTGAAGGAACATTAAAATTCTCCAATCAATCCGTCATCTCATACTTATTAATCAATTTGATGGGTTCCCTGTCACCCTTGAGTTCTTGAAAAAACAAACCCACACCATTTTTATCAGCTACTATTTAACTTTTTACATAATCAAAGCTAGAGTTAAACAAGAATTCTTCTTCAGGCAAAGGTGGTGGTCCCACATCTAATAACAGCACTAAGTAGCCTGGATCACCTCTAGATTAACATTGGTTGTTGACTAATAGGTTTGTTCTGACACTTAATCCAACAGCACTATGCCTGTTCTGCTGTAGTTTCATAAACAAATATTGATTTGAGAGTACAGAAGCCAAATTTAAGAAACAATGCACATTTGAAAGATTTTTTCCACCAGTCTTAGCAAATTTCAATCAGCTATTGATTGCCTCCCAATGATCTGAGAGGCTCAAAGCACAAAACAGTTATTTACATGAGCTTTCCCGTAGCTTTCCGCTTCCAAAGAAACAAATAGAAAAATAAAAGACGATGCTAAAAAGGACAGTAAGAACACAAGAAGAGGCATGCCAGAACTTGCCAAAACAAATTTGCTCCGCTTGTAGAATAAGCTGTGCCTAGTGCACAGTAGCAGCAAAATAAAACTAACCCCTCTCCAAATTAAAAAAACCCAACCAAGTATACAATGCAAGAGATTGCTCCTCTACAAAGCAGGTCATGTAACAAAATGAAGGCAAAAGTCCTGTGATAATACAGCAATTAAACCCTTCATGCATGGAAATTCAGAACTTTGAAGGGCTGTAGCAAACAGCACAACTGAAACACAGAAGTGTTCCTGCACCCTCATGAACCCCACATAGACTAATTTTCCAGATTGGATTTATCCATGGCATTAATTTTGAAAAATCAGTTCTGCTTTTCTAAAGATTTTTAACTTGCCACAGTATAAGGTACCTAAAAGCATCTCGATTCAGCTTTTCCTCATTGTCCTTCTATTAGTGGTGGTATAAGACTTGTAACTAAGCTCTTCTCTTGATCTGAACTGTCACTCACAGAGGGGCAGCAAATACATAAGGTGGCAATACACAGGACAAGAAGCTCCCACAGCAGCAATAAAAAACATGGTACTGCATTGAATGCATACAAGAGTAGGCCCAGATTCCAGGTCAATGAAAAGTGTATGATGGGATCTGGATTCAGAATAAGACACCTCCTGGATAACAGCTATCCATTGCAAGCTTATGAACCTGACAGGCATTGTTATGGACATTCAACAGTGGTGGTGTTCTAGATGACTAAAAAATGTAACCTCATGGCCTGCTTACAAAGTTGATGCACATGTAACACTGAATCAGAAAGAGTTTGCCCTGTGGAGCATCTTTCAGGACTTCAACATCTGCACTTTCAGCTTGCAACCCAAATAAAAATAATCTTCCTACAGAAATGACTAAATAAGAATAGAGTGTTACTGAACTGCAATCAAGCTTCCAAGTTAAATGTCACAGATACAGCTTTAAAAGTCAGGCTTTTATAGGGATAACAATCCAGGAAGGCAAGATCTCCTTCCAGATAATGAGATCCACCCAACAGTCACAGTGCTGAGCCTGGTAGAACTATTGAACAGACACAGGAAACACTTTGCAAGGCAGGTATTTGTTATTAAGAGTGGCTCAGAGTTGCACATCAAGAATTAGAACAGACTAAAATAAACCCTAGTTCTTGAGCACTGGCTGTACAAGCTGTATCACACTTCCTCTCAGTATGAAAATATCAGTTTCACTTAGCCACACAAAAACGATGAGCAGTCTTCTGTAAACTCAAAAGATTTGAATGTATTTCAATAGTATCCTGTATTAACACAGGAAAATACCTGGATTTTTAGCACCCGCAACTGTGTGTCCTTCTCATGAATTTTCAGCAGAGAGGGAGTTCAGAAAGGTTCACAGGAAGAATGCTTAAATATAGCAAACGTCCCAAAGACAGTCTAGATCAAACAACAGACATCCTGTTGACTCTTCTCCCTTTGTTTTTACCTGGGCCATAACCCTTCTGCTTTGCCAACAAACATTTATCTATGTTCCTCTGGAAGATCTATAGCCAGACTGGGGGGAACTGGTTCACAAAGTTCCACAGATAGCAAAGATTACTCACAGTTTCAGATACTGATAATCATCTGAAGTCTAAATGCCTTAGCTAAGCCATAGTAACAGAAGAACACAGGTGAGCTGGAGAGAGCAGCACTGGGCAGGGACACAGTGCCATGTGGGGGGTGACAAACTCAAACCTCCTTTCATAAGGCTGCTCAGCTTCATACTGCACCAAATCCTCCATACTTTCCTTTTTCAACATAAAACCCAGCAGATACTCGCTTTAGTGTAAGACTTCTGCTCCAAGTACCTCAAATAAAACATTTGTGTAGAGCTAGCATGAAGAGCTCTTCCTCCCAGAATAGATGCAGCCCCATTCTTGCCACACAAGCAGTTGCACACTACTCACAGACTCCAGATATTACACATACAAAATGGTGCTTTCACAAAACCCAGCTCTGGCTAAGTTAAATAGAAAGAAGTTTACCACTTTAACCTCTGAGAAATACCTCTGAGCAAAGTAACAGCACAGCTTGGCAAGATGAGGAATTTACTTCTGTTTTTACTCATCTTGATAAGTTCTACATAAAAAACAGCCAGTCTCTTACACTTTGAAAATAGAAAAGTTAAACATTATTAGACTGGAAGTTTAATTCATTGTTAAAAGGAAAGAAAAAGGTCCTCAACTACAAACTCACACTGACCAGCTTTCCATACATAACAATTCTCCTCTCCTGTCACTCCTTTCCCCACTTCTTTCTCTGAAGCAGCCAGGAGAAAGAAATGTAGAGAAGCACAGAAGCTGCAAAGGCCAAGCAGCTCACATGCAAGATAAGCAGTTGGCTCTCACCCATCCTGCCACCCCATTAAAAACAATCAGACAAGTGCTAACATTTGGACCTGGATATATTTGTTTGAATTGTCAGCATTGTCAGATAGTTTAAAAACAAGTATCACCAAGCTACACCTTAGAGAGCGAAACTGGCTGGTTTCACTGCATTGTTCCAAGTGCAAAGAGGACAAACAGCATCAAGTGAAAAACCAGAAGAGCTGCTGGAAACCCGGAAGGGTTTGTTGGCACATCTCACTCCCCAGGGACATTTCAGTCATTGCTAGATCAGGGTTTTCCATGAAGACTCAGTGGAAGGAACTGGGTGGATGTGTCGGAGGCATGAAAATGTGAAGTTCTCACGATAATGTCTAAATCAAAGCAAGTCCCAAATGAATATTTGACAGCTAAATGAATTGTGATGTTGACACATAAACCCAGTAGTAAACACTTAAGTAGATGTAGTGTGCCTTCCTCACTTCGAAATGGAGAAATGTAGAACAAAAAGAAGTTTTAATTAAGATTTAAAATAACATTTGCTTGTTAAAAGGCTAGCCTGAAAAAAAAAAACACAGTACAACCTCTTTCTAAGAAAACTGGAATAATAAAACTGGAATTATAAAAACCTGGAGAGAGCATGTTTTTCTATGAGAAATTTAGCCTACTAGACAGAAAATTAATATGTGGCTGACCTGCACACTATAATATTTATATGTTGTCTTCTCAGTCTTGACTTCAGCATACCAGCACTTCTCTTTCTTGCTTTTCTTTTCCTCCCCTAAACTGAATTTTGAGTAACAGTCACTGTGACACTATTGTCTAAGTTGCAGTCCATCTTGAATGGAGTCTTTTCTCATGCTGATTATGCCAATAATTATCTATTATATAGCAAACATTGATGTAATGAATGTTCATCCTGGTGAGGTCAGACTGTGATCCTTTAGAGGCAGTAACAGCTGTTCCCTTACTGATTTAGGCTCAACAGTCAACTTCTGCCTTCCCCAGTCTCCTTAGTAAGGGATTAAACCACTCTGCACTCTGCTTAAAAAGGGGACAAGAGAAAGGGGTAATTGGGTGAAGGGAAGGACAAATCACAATAAAAATCACCTCCTCCACTGAGTTAGAAATTTTAATAAAATGCATGAGAGAAAACACCATTGAAACTTATCTCTGCAAATGTGTCTGGGCATCTTCTCCCAACAGTGACCAATGCTAAAGCCCCATGGAAACAGCTGTAACAAATTATACTTCTCTGTCATTTACTGCATGAGTATCAGCCAACCCTAGTGTTCAGTATTTTATGGTTAAGGTGATAACAAGTTATTCACAAAGCAACAGCACCAAAAATACATCTAAGGCACTGTAAAGAACATCAGCATTTCTAAAGGCAATGTTGACTGCTGACATATGTCATATGTATATATGACATACCCAGTTCTATACAGACAGCTGTAAAGGACAGAAAAGATGCATGTCCATATATCAAGAATATGCATTCTCATCCAAGGCAAACTCTTATAGGATGGGTAAAAAGTTTCCTATGAGTCCCAAATGACACAGCAGCTCAGCTAACAGGTAGAACAGATTCTGTTACACACATTTTTGGGACTGTTCTGTCTCCATACTACCCAGGCTCTCACAATCCCCTGTCCTTAAATCAGGTAAGAACACTTCTCTGGAAATTTATACAGACTAACAAAGCAGATGTAATTTTTAAAGAAAATGAATCAGCACTGCAAAAGACATGGCAGAAGAACCCGAAATAACCCACTGTGTGCTTGCAGGAATTCAGGAATAATGAGTAAAGGAAACAGTTCAGCTTTAAGCTTCCAATTAGCTAGCTGTAAAACCAGAAAAGAAACATGATTAGCTCGGTAAACACCTGAAAAGCTCTCAGGTGAGTAACAGTAAACACAGTTCCTCAATGGAGAAGGGAGGTAAGTCTTTGGCACTGTCAAAAGAGAGCAGTGTTAGGGCAAGAATGCCAGTAGCCTTTGGAATCAAAAGAGAAGCATTTGTAAAATTCAGAGAAGGACTACAAGGAACTTCAGATATAATAAGTATAGGTCAAAATCTGATCCAACTGACCCCAGTGTCTTCTACAAAGTTTTGTATACCATAACTTATTCAGAAGAGGCAAACACACTCAAATGTATGCAAAATATTCACAGGCTCATAGAATGGTTTGGGTCCTACTTCCAACCCCTTGCAGGGGCAGGGATACCTCCCATTAGACCAGGTTGCTCAAAGCCCCATCCAGACTGGTCTTGAACACTTCCAGGGAAGAGGCATGCACAAGTTCTCTGGGTAACCCATTCCACTGTCTCACTTACTTCATTGTAAAAAAACCAAACCCAAACTAACCCTAACATAACTAACCCTAACATCAAATCTAAATCTCCCCTCTTTCAATTTGAAACCATTAACCCTTTTCCTGTCACTACAAGCCCTTGTGAAAAAGCCCCTCTCCAGCTTTCCTGTAGGTTCCCCTCAAGTCCTAGAAGGCTGCTATCAGCTTCCTAACACTAAGCTAACAACTTAGCAGTAAGACAGGCATAAAATACAGAAAATACTACAACAGCAGTGACATTGTTAAGCTGCCTTATTAGTGATATTGCTTGTTCAATGCAATTAGCATCACAGAATGGCTAGGGTTGGAAAAGACCTTAAAGATCATCCAGTTCCACTCCCCTGCCTTGGAGAGGGAGAATTACCACTAGATTGGGTTGCTCAAGGCCATCCAACCTGGACTTGAACACTTCATCAAAAGCATTGGAAAGAAAAAAAAAGACTTTCCAGATGCCATGAGGTTTTTGGCCAAAACTGGTGGAGGGTTTCTGTCTTATCTTCACATCCAATCTATTAAATAATCTACTTTTGGGAAAGATGGGTGAGAAGACAAGATTAATTGGTCTGCGGTGGCTGATGCGGTCATCTCATGTTAACACGAAGCGCCTGCTTTTCCTCGGAAATAAACGAGGTTAACAACAAAAAAAAAAAAGTTAAAAGGGAGTAGACAGCGACGTTAGACATTCAGAGCAGACCAAGAAATCGAGATAAAATTCTTAAAAAGGAAGTTGGCTGGAGCGTTGCAGAGCACATAGCAGACTCGGGTGGGGCACCCACCCTCGCACACGGGAGGCATTCGGGGGAGTCCCTGTTCTGCCCGGCAGAGCCCGGCACGGCGCTCACCGGGCGGGCACAGGGGCCACCAGGCTACCGGGACTCCCAGCCCACGGCCCCGAGAAAGGCGCAAGGTTCCCGGGGGGCGAGGCCAGGCAAAGGAGGGATTTACCGCTCCGCAGACACGCCCGGGGCAGAGGAACGGGGATTACCGAGCGGGAATAGGGCTGAGGGAGGGGGGGAGGACGAAGAGGGCCCCGGCGGAGGTTCCCGCGGGGGGAGGCACGGCGGGGACACCGGGGGTGACCTTACCGGATGAAGGTGGTTTTGCCGGTGCTGTACTGCCCCACCAGCAGCACCATGGGCTTGTTCTCGAAGTCGGCCTCTTCCAGGGCGGGCGAATGGAATTCATGGAATCGGTAGTGCTCCTCCAGCGGCAGCAGCTTGCGGATGTAGAGATCCCGCAAGCCTCCGGTCACCGTCTGCACCACGTCGCCGGCACCGCCGCGTTCTCGGCCGCCTCCCTGCTTGCCCATCCAGCTGAACATCCCGCCGGCACCAGCACCCCGCCACACTGCCGCTCCCCGCGCACGCAGCCGCGGGCGGGCGGGACGAAAAACCCGGCCCAGGCGCGGGGGCGGTGCCAGCAACGCGGCCCCGGTTCGGCTGAGCTGCAGGGCTGGGCCCTCAGCCCCTCCCTGCCTCGTACGTCCGAGGCGGCTGGGGGGTGGGGTGCCGACTGTTTCTTTTTTGTTTGTTATTTTATTTTATTTTATTTTATTTTATTTTATTTATTTACTTTATTTTTATTTTACATTATTTTATTTTATTTATTTTATTTTATTTTGTTATTTTATTTTATTTTATTTTATTTTGTTTTGTTTTATTTTATTTTATTTTGTTTTATTTTAATTTAAGTTTATTTTATTTTATGTTTATTTTATTTTATTTTATTTTATACTTATTTTATTTTATTTTATACTTATTTTATTTTGTTTTATTTTTTATTTATTTTATATTATTTTATTTATTTTATTTTATTTTATTTTATATTTATTTTATTTTATTTTTATTTTATATTATTTTTTATTCATTTTATTTCATTTCATTTCATTATTTGTTTTGGGGGGGACGAGGGGACCATTGCTTCTTTTTGTGGTTTTTTTTGTTTGTTTGTTTGTTTGTTTGTTTTGGGTTTGGTTTTGTTTTTTGGTGTTTTTTTTTGTTTTTGTTTTTTTAGAACCAAAACATTTGGTTTATGTATTTACTTAACCCCAAGTCCCCCTCTGGAGGTTTAGTTTTACCTGTTGCCCACTCCCCAACTCCTCTCCCCTGCTACAATTTTCAGCCTCTTGTAACGAAAGCTGGAACCCCTTCACCAGTTCAGATCTGAACACAGAACGGCCCAAATGCTTTCCGTGTTTTCGTGATGATGATTGCTGCCTTGGGATGCCAGAGAAGTGTATGACTAAGCACTGTGGGGGTTAGCTATGACATTAAACAACTGTTTTAAACATAGTGAAAATTCTTAATATAACACTGGAATTTTGCAGGGGGACATGTGTAGTTTATATGGCCATTAGTTTTAACCTTATGTGGGAGGCTCACCTTTTCCATTGATTTTATAAGAGATTTTAATGGAATACAATACCATATTCACTGAAGCATTGAAGAAGTCAGTAAAATAGTTTTTTCTCTGACATTAAAGTTCATCTGTGCTTGCATCTTACAAAACAAAACCTTGGGTTTCCAGTCAAAAAGCAAAGGAAAAAAAAACCCAAAACAAACAAACAAAACAACAACCAAACAAAAAATGGAGGAGGGGGATTTTTTGCTAAATCTCTGTGTAAACATGTTAGAAGTATTAGAAATTATCTTCTATGTTATACTCTTATGGCCTTGACTCCTTAGCATCTAAATCCCTTCTCACTAGTCCAGCAGATCTACTATTTTGAGGGTTTAGCTTTGTACCTTTCTTCCTTCTAGTTTCCATCCTGAACACTAACTTTTCTCTACATGCTCTTCTAAATACATTGGCAGGTTCAGATGTGCCATTTCCATTTCTCCTCTCCCCATGCTGTTCCCTCAAGAACATGTTAGGCTTTAATAATGCTCAGTCCTGACCATTTAACCCCTCGGTCTTTTCCTGGCTCCTTGCTTCACATTTTATTTAAGGCTCTGCCTGTGTTTTGCAACTCTTTTGTTGCAATTTCCATGCTGAGTCTAAAGATTTTATACCATTTCATGTAGGGTCTTGCTAAGCGGCTTCCTCATTTTTTTTAAATCCCCTTTTTATAGCTTAGTTTTACATTCCTGTTATTTTCATCACTTTGCCCCATAGGTTAATCCATAGATAATTATGTTGCTCTTGCAATTGCTTACATCTTCTCCAGGTTATTCCAATAATTTCTTTCAAATCAGTCTTTTATCCCAACATCTTTAGAAGTTCTGACTACTCCTGGTCGCTTATTATCTGCAAAATTCCCTGAGTTTTGGGAAACCTAAGTACTGCAGTCTGAGGTGCTACTACTTTCCCACTTTTCTTTGATAACTCCAGTATTTAGTGACTGGAGAACATCACAGAAAGAGGGCAGGTACAAAATGCTGTCTCAGACTGTCCTCCCAGCCTCTGGGAATTGCTGATTCAGTGCATGGCTGAGATGGATGTGGAGCCTTTGTATTTTTCAGTCCTTAAAATTTTCCAGTGAATGCACTGATCAGTTTTTTTGAACTCATACTTTTGTAATTTTTGTATTTTACTTTGGTAACTTTGAACCTGTGGCTTGCTCGTTTTGCCTGATCTCATCCAGGTCTTGTGTTAAAAGAGAGGGGTTCACAGTCACTCCCAGTTCATCTCCCACAGGGCACTCCAGATTTCATAAATCTCTTTCTTCTCTGCCTTGTGCTCTTGTCATCTTTTTTTAGGTTGTAGATTCCTTATCTATTCTCCCATTTTGTGGAAGCTCATCTACCTCTTTGATCAGCCCTGACTGGTTCTTCTGTATTTGTGTTGAATAGGGAGAATTCAGAGACACAGAATAATGATTTCTGTTTGACTGTATGCCTGCTGAAATGGGGTAAAATGTTCATTGTTCTCCCTGACCCTTTTGGGGGTGCTGGAAAACTGCAGGAAGGGCAGGGAAGTGTTTGCCTTCACACACCTCATTCTGCTTGTCTTCAGACTTCCTGCCTAGACACTTCCTGCTGTCAGTGGGATAATTTTTGCCCTTCAGACAATAAAGCTCTAACTGTATTTGGGAACCTGGGAGTGCTTCCAAATTCTCAGGTCTGGCTGTGCCCTCTGGCTACATCCCATCCTATATAGCAAGGAGATCCAGCATGCATCAGCACTACTGCTGTCTTTGCTCTCTTTTCCATGGGAGGTAAACCCTGGGTAGCTGTAGTATGTACCACAGGTAAGTAAGTATTCAGTGAAGTAAGTGATAAACAGAAGAATTATGTTTTTCAACCTTAAGGGTAAAAAGGAATTTGTAAGGCTTCCATTTTTGGCCCACAATAACAGGATCTCTGGACAAAAAGTACTACTGCAGACCTGAAGAGCAGGAAAGCCTTTAGGAAACAGGCTTGTAGCTACAAGATATCAAATAAATAAATAAAAGTTCATAAAAGTTATTATTAATTTTTCTTAAATAAAAATTAAATTAGAAAAAGAAGAAATTTATACCTGGGATTCCATCTGTCAAAAACCCAGACTGCTTGCTTGAAAGGAGCCATGTTAATGCAAGACCAAAGCTACAGAAAATTGAAAGTTAATGTTCTGTTAACCCCAGTTTCATTACTCTACAAAAAATAAAAAAAATATTGGCATTCAAGTAATATCGGTTATAAAGTTTTACATCTGCCTCTTCTCGGGTCTTTTCAGATGTAACATTCTCAAAAAAATTCAAGCTTTAAACCTTTGGTATATAACAATAATTTAAATCCAGCCTAATACAGTAAGTTATCATGAGTCAGTTTTTAGAGATGTGCCTTGAATGTGATCCTAAACTCATGGGGTCCCAGGATCCTGGGGCAGTTCACATGTACATCTGGAGCAGGCATAGTTTCTTCTGCTGGTATTTTTCAGCAGCTATGAAATTAGTGTACATGTTTTCTTTAATTGTCTTGCTAGTAGAGGGAGAAACACCTAAAAGAAATGGCTTTAACATGTATTTACTATGAAAAATGTTTATTTTCTGTAACTGACTCCAAAAAAGGGGGTTTATCATACAAAGTTTAATATTTATTTACATTCACATAAAGACTACTTAAGTCACAAACTTAAGGCTTCTTGGCTTTGTTTTAGAGACAATGGATTTCGTTCTCTGCTGCATTTCTGGACTCTCAGTCCTCTCTTTTTATAGCTCAGGTAGAGCACAAATACAGTCAGCATAAACTTCCTCAGGCTTCCTTTTCCATGCATCTCAGCCTTGGCCTGAAGGGTCACTTCTGCAAGCAGAAGCAGAGCAAAGCCTCCCCTAGCCACACTCCTGGACGTTGTCAACAAGGAAAGCACATTAATTCACTAAGGAAGAGCTCTGGTTTGTTTGTTTATTCCCTTCACTAACAGACAGGCTTTAGCATTTTTGATGACAAAGTGCTATTCTTAGAATTCTTTGGCTTTTCCTCACTTACTAATCAAATTCCTTTTTTTTTCTCTCCATTTACAGGATTAATAAATACTTTATTTCATATGCCCTAGTGCTGTACAGCTGGCCAAATGCTGGGTTCCCTCTCTATCACATACACATACGCCATCCCCATTGGGTGGTTTCCTCAGTTTTTGCTCACTCTTATGCTGCTTTTTCCTCTCCACAGCAGTACGCAAGGCCTGAAGAATCAGATCTTTATTATTCTGAACATTGTAGTAGCTCAGGTTCACCAGTTTGTCAAAATCTTCCTCTGAATAACTCAGATTGTTTATGTAATATGGACCACAGGTATTGGCAACATCAACATCACCCTCTGCCATCTCTGAGGGACTGCGTTTCACACCTAAGAGAGAAAAAATGACTTGGTTAATTAGCAAACTGTGGTTGGGGTCTTTCAGGCATAGATACACAGATCACAACCCCAAATTTTCCTTTCACGGGTGTTTTGTTGCTGGAATATTTGGTTGGCAGCAGGAGGTGGAGAAGCTGGCAGTGGTGAAGGGAGTCAAGGTTGTCCTGGGTACTCCTGGAAATGTTGAACCAAGTAGACTGGATTCTCTTTTGAGCACAGGAGTGTGAGACTCCTTCCCTTCTACTTCAGTGATTCAAGCTTTCCAAAACCATGCCTACATTTTCAGTGCCGTGAGAGATAACTCTTTCACCCAGCACAACCTGACACATTGCACAATCTGCTATATCAGCTTTTGGTTCCTGCTAGGAAGAATTATTTAAAAAAATACAGAAAACAGACCTAAAAAACCTAGATTCTATTATCTGAAGTGAAAGCATTCATAGAGCCAGTATCTGGACACATCCCAGAAGCAGATGGTATAAATATTTACTTTAATTTCCTTGAACTCCTACTACTATTAAAAAAAAAAAATACGGGCTTTGTGTAACCTCAACAGTGAGAGTGAACCTGATATTCCCTGAATTGCTAAGATTTGGCAGGGGTACTGAAAGATCTTTTCATGCCCCTTTCATCACCCCATGGTAATTAACATATTCATCACAGATCAAGGCAAAATAATTAGTCAGGTAGTCCCACAAGTGTCATCTCTGAAAATATTACATCCATCATATCTTATGATCTGAAGATAAATTAAATTAACTTATTAATTTTAATTCCTTTGGGCAGTAGAAGCCAGATCCAAAGCTAATGCAGAAATTCATTTGCAGGCTGATTGGACACAGCACATAGGCAGGCTGAACTTACATCTCCCTGTTAGTACATAGAATAAACAAGTTCTTGGAAGGGAAAAAAATAAATTAATTTGGTTAGATGCTGCAGTTTCCTGGGCTCCAGTATATGCCTTTCACTGAAAGGACAACTGAGGCTCCCAATCCATAGGAAAGACACTGTGGTGCTGGAGCATGTCCAGGAAAGTGCAATAAAGCTGGTGAAGGGTCTGGAGCACAAGTTGTATGAGGAACAGCTGAGGAAACTGGGCTAGTTTAGTCTGGAGAAAAGGATGCTGAGAGGTGACCTTATCAATCTCTACAACTACCCAAAAGGAGGTTGTAGTAAGGTGGCTGTTGGTCTCATTTCCTAATTAACAAACAGTAAGACAAGAGGCAACATCTTCGAGTTGTGCCAGGGGAGGTTTAGTTGGGATATTAGGAAAAATTAATTTACTGGAAGGGTTGTCAGGCACTGGAACAGGGTCCCCAGAATTGGTGGAGTCACCATCCCTGGAGGTATTTTAAAAGCACCACATGTAGATGTAGTGCTTAAGGACATGGTTAGTGGTGTACTTGGCAATGTTAGGTTAATGGCTGGACCTGATGACCTTTTCCCTCCAAAATAATTCAATGCTAATATTACACTGACAGGAAGTGTAATGCTTGATCCCTACCCATTCATGGAAATGAAGTAATACTTCAGATGTACAATCTAGATCTGGGCTGGGGCATGGCATTAAAGCACTGGAAATTAAACTAATCTTTTCCTGACACTGACAAAGGGCAGACAACCATACCCAGCCCCCAGGCCTTTCTGTGACATTAAGGGTTGGACTTGATGATCTCTGAGGTCCCTTCCAACCCGGCTAATTCTATGATTCTATGATCTGTCCTGCCACTGTGGAGGCTGTTGGCTGAGAGGTGGCAGCATTCCCAGAAAACTGCACAGGTGAAGCCCTTCCATGACAGCTCATCTGGGACTTCACCTGGAGGGGGAAGGCAAGGAGGACTGTTCAGTCTCAGCTTGTAGCTGTCATCTGAACCTGACAGGCAGGACAGGCTTTCCTCAATATGCAGAATATCATGCAGTTCTTCATATACATTTTCTGCATACCCAGTAACACCCCTCTTTAGATTCCCTGATAATTTATGTTGACATGCAGCACCTGTACATCACCTGATATTAGGTACCTGAGTTAGGAATAACATCCCTAGGTTCTGGAAATTATTAAGGGGAAGAGGGGAGGCAAACTCCTTCATGGAGCAGTACAGAACCTAATTCTCAGTTCCTGTGCTAGTTCTTTCTCCTTGTCTCCTTTCTCCAGTTCTCTCTACAAAGGGCAGCTACAAAAAAACCACCTTTCTTATCTGACCTGTGTTAAGAGCTAGAGCAGAATGCTGTGTCTACATGCATAAATATTCTTAGACTATTTGAATCTTGTTAAAAAAACAGTTGCATACTTCAACTGTTCAATGAATTCAATGCAGAATGAATACAAAAGTACTATATGATTTTTATGACTCGCTTAAAAAAAAAAAAAAAAAAGGGACAAATGGGACAGTAGTTTCTGCTTTTGTTTTGGTATTTTATAATCTGGAGAAGAAGTAACTGAGACTTTTGGCAACAACTGAGGCAGTATGGATTGTGGGACATGGTACCAGGACTTAGAAACCATCTGTTTAGAAGTGTCTGGCAATGTTGCTATTGAAACTCTTCTTACATTTCAATGTAGGACTCCCTGAAGTGAACAGAAGTTGTCAACATATTTCAGTGTTATGTTTTCATCACTTTGCTAGTTCACACTTTTGTTTTCAAGGTTATCTGCCTAGCTGTAAGCCTGGAAATTATTTTAAACAATTAAATCCTTAGATTTCCCAGAGCATTCTCTAACAGGAAAGGATGACAAGTATGAGAGGAAATAACCCTGCTAATGCCTGCCACTGCAGATAAACAGAATTTACTTTTCATCAGTGAACTGTACAATCTACCTAATAAAAGCCCCAAAACAATCTGAAGAAGGGTATATGTGTCAAGGACTGAACTCAGCTGCTGCTCTCCAAGAAAATTAATTTAAGGCTTCTGGGTATGGATCAGATCTAAGCAAAAGGAATCTAAATGTTTACAGGATGACCCAAAAGAAGAGATATTGCACAGTGTAAAGGAGAAGGGACAGCCACTGCCTCTGTTAATGTGAGGGGGAGCTTTAAACTTACCAGGTGCTTTGTAGTACCTGAAGGTGTCATTTATTAGAGGGAAAAATACCACAATAGGTGTTTCTGGACTCTCCTTGTCACCAACAATGTAACATTCCTTCAGATTTGGAGTTTCCTGATCATCTGGCACCTTTGTAGGGAAAGGAATTCCCTGTTTTGCAAAGTATTTAGAAGCTTCTTTCAGGGGCTGCTTGCCAGGTAAACAAAACAAAAAAACATCAGAACATATGAGAAGCATTTGGACTGCATTTGACTAAAACTGAATTTCACTGGGAACATTTTAGGGGTAAGGATTGAGTTCTGATAGATTACAGCATGTACCCAAATTAGGTGTTGTAGACTGTGTCTGGAGCCAGGATTAAATATATGTATATCAAGGCCAGAATTAAATGGGATGGACCTGGGTCCACATGCCTGTCTGTGTAAATCTAAATTCCTCGTTTGGACATTAAAGATGCTGCCTTTAGAGGAGTAATAATTTCAATGAATTTAAAGTTCCTAAAAACAAACTGTGGTTGCATTTATTAGCATATCTGGCCTTCTGCACCAGATTCTTCTATGGTTATTATATTGTCCTAAATGTATATTTTTTCATGCATAAGAATAACTACGGAAAATTCTCAGACAATTTTAAATACATTTAACTTCAGTCATTTATTCAACATCTGATTCCCTTCAAATCAGCTAAAGCACATTAACTCCTATAAATGGGCAGATTCAATTTACTAAATGCTTACTTACTCATAACACTTGTACTGTTCAATAAAGATATGTAACCCTGGTGCACTGGTAGCTTATTTACATTTCCCAGATACTGGGAAGAAAAGAGTTTCTGTGAGTAGAGGATCAGCCACTCTGGGAACTCTGTGATGAAACAGATACACCAGTAAAGAAGAATATACAAGCCTCACCCCTGTTTGGGAACCTGAACTGTAGTTGAAATGCAAAATGACATCCACTTTCCTTTCTGGCCTCATGAGGGGTGGGTAACTGGTAGCAAAAGCAAATGCTGTGTCAATCAGGATGAGGTAGTCTGTTGCTGCTGTCAGGTGGTTGGGCTGGGAGTCAATCTCACAATCTAGAAAAGAAGCATTTTTTAAAAAAAATTTTTTTCAGTGGTGCTGCTCAGTACAAGAGATGTGCTGAGGAAAGTGAATTGTTAACTAAAAGAAAATCTGTCATTTCTTGGGTCTTAGACCTACCTATGTAGCTGACAGCTGCAGTTCAGTCATCTCTCAGTTCCGTGTTTGGCTTCCTCTTTTGACTGTTTACAGAGTCTTTGGCTTTCCTCTTATTAAGAGGGATTAACATGGTGCTCAGGAGAGCAGAGTTCTTTTGTGTGACTTTGATCATGTCAACTTTTTAAATTTTTTAATAGGGAAAAAATTAAAATGGCACCTCATTGTCTCAACATATTAAAGATTAAAGACATCCAGTGCCTTGCATGCTTTGAGAAGAGGCACAGAGCTACCAAGGCAGGCAAAATACAACTTATAAAAACACTCCTTATACAACATGGATGACTTGGTACCAGACTGAGCACTAATTACCAAACTGTTTAAAAGGCAATGCTGATACAAAGGTTATAACTTACTTATGAGCAGAACATGAAACAGGGCTCCCTCACACATCACTTGAACACTGGCTGGGCAAGAGACAACCTGATGCCAACGCCCTGCCACAGGCATGCAGGCTGGCTGGCACATCAGCTGTCATATGTTGGATAATTAATCAGGATCTTTCTCATCTATCAGTTGCCAGTCTTCATTAAATTTTTATGAGCATGTTTTTGAAGTCTCCAGCTCTCTAGTTTCAGCTTTTGGTAACAAATGATTTCCAATATTATCAGAGGAAAGGAGCAGAATGAAAAGGCAGTCAGCTTGATAATCTTTTAAGCATGGTTTCTTTTTCACAAGGATGGTTAGAAATTCAGTGAAACCCAGGGAACTATTTCCATACCTTTCCATTTGGAAAACTTGCTCTCTAGGTAGTTGTTGTTCATCTGAAAGCCCTTCAGGAAGTTATGGATTTCTGAAGCTGCTGGACGTAACATGGCAACATCTCGGAAAATGTCTGAAAAACTGTCAGTGGGACAAACCACTCGAGTGTCCAGTTCACTTGGTCTTGCAGGAAATAAGGTTTCATCATCTGCAGAAGAAAGAAAACAGTTCTTGTATATGGCCTCATTGTTTAGGTTAATCTATGCAATCATATTTTTTTAAAACACATTGGGCAAAACTTGGACCTGTTTCTCTTTTTATTTCCAGGATCTCCACAAATCTCAGTTTTTCAGCTAAGCTTTGAAAAAAATTCATTTCTTCTTCTCAGCCCACAGTGGCAGAGGCCTTCTTTGCACTGTAAATTGATCCATTTACTATAAATTTCCTTGCTTTTCTATGATTTTATCCACTCACTTTTATCCTGCACTTACCTTGCCTTCCTCTGATACTCAGAGTTACAGTTTATCTCTCAGCCACACACATAAAAAACTCCCTCAATCACAATCTCTCAGCTACACAAACATCATTAATGCTCCTTCCTAGCAAATGCAAGCTCATTTTAACAACCCTACAAGTGTGAGAAGATAAAATAAGTCACCCTTTTTGCTACATTTCTATTCCTTCTCATCTTTTTTTTTCTCTGAAGTCTGGTGTGTTTCTCCTTGAAATCCCACTCTGCAGTTCTTTTTTAATTTGGTAGTGTGTTTTGCAAGTGTTTATCCTTAGGACTAGTTTGGAAGGACCTGCAATAGTCCTGAAGTTTGTATCTGTGCTTTGCAGACTCCAGGGAGGCAAGGATGGTGACTGCCCTTGTTTCTGTGAAGACTCACATCATTCACCAAATTCCAAGAAAGAATCTGGTCTACATGGATATTTTTCTCCATTTTTACCCTCGTGCTCTGAAAATGGCTAATGTGAGGGCCATCCTCTCTTTTTATTTTCTTCCCTGTGGTAGATCCCATGAATTCTTTTCTCACACAACAGAAATGGTTGCCATGTTGTAATTCATGGCATGAATTTTCCTTCTGGTTTCCAAGTGAACTACAGGAAGCTCTAAAGAGGAAACTCCAAAATGGCTTCAAAAAAATTCAGTGACAGAGTAGCAGTACAGAGGGAAAATAACTAAATAACTAAATTAATTAATAAAGAAACAAACAGACAATTAAATAACATTATACCATAAGAATAACCCACCTATGTCAGTAATTTTGTCTCGAGTCCACTTGTGCCAGAAGTCTTCTGAATTAACAGATATATACCAAGCATCCATAAGATTCAAGGAAAACACACTGCTCCAGATCCCTGTGGCAGAGGATATATTGGACAGAAGGTAAACTGGTAAAGACATGGAAGCATTTTTATTCACAGTGACCTTCAGTGCCTTCTGTGTTGTCCAGCAAACTCAAACTTTAGTCATTATATTATCTTAATGCACAAATAAACAGAAATGTATTTATGAATTTATATATGAATTCATAATGTATATAAATAAGATACTTTATTGGGGTATATGAAGAGTGCTAGAAGCATTTTCAGTATAGCTGCTAACACGTTCATTATTGTTACACAGCAAATAACTTCTTGTCAAGTACACCTTAATATTTTCTGCCTCTCCTCAACTTTTCTTATTCCACAAGTTCTCAGTATTTGTGGTTCTAAATCTTTTTTATTTTCTAGCATAATCCTGTTACAGATAGGAAGTTATCATGCAGAACTGCCAATCACAGAACACTGAGGATTCATCTTCTAATATCCCTTAGAATGAGGGAGCTGACTTTCAAGTTTTGAAAATGTAAAGTATAAATATACAAGTCTTTTGATTTGCCTTCTGATTTTTGAGGGTTTGAGGCATTCCTGGGTTGCATTTTCAATTTCCTCTAGTAACAGATGTAGCAAAGTTGATGCAGTTCAGACTGCCACCTTCCTGCAACCAGATCACATGCAATGAAACCTCCCAAGTGCAGAACTAAAACTCATGCTCTGGAGAGAACCTGAGTGATGGACAGAAGAGGCTGGATGGAGTTGAGGAGCCTGGTGATGGCCTGGCCCAGCAATGCCAGCCTGCAGTCAAAGGGATGGACCTGGCCACACAGGAAAGAGTTGCAGGACCCATGTATTCCATGTATTCAGCCTCAGCTCTGTTCAGGGCAGGGGTGAAAAGGAATTTTCTGCAAACCTGTCAAATACCTAGGTCACTGGAGTAATCAGTTGCCTGAATGAGAGAGCTCTGGGTCATAAGCAGAAGAAATGCATTTCTTTTACAAAAATGTCCCAGCACTGCTGGAAAGAGGAAAGTGAGGGGGGAAGGTGTAGGAAGGGGGCTGGTCAGCTACTGGCATTTATAACCACAAAAGGGGAAACCTGGGCACCGTGTTGACATTGCAGCTGGGGATGGGGACATTGACAGCTCCCAATTTATCCCTAGCTTTAGAGAAATCTCCACACAATCTTCTCGGAACTCCCCTGAAACTTCCTTTATGAAATTGGTGGAAGCAGGAAGAAAAATGAGGCAAGAGATTGCTTTCACAAAAGGAAAAAAAGATTTCCTTACTGATTTTGCTGTTCTTAGGGAGGAGGGAAGCATGTTGAATATTGTGATGTGTTTGCACTTTGACATGGAAGACCTTGTTGGATTAATCAGGGTTAGCTGCAGAAGGAACATTGTACACTAACAGTTCTTTTGGAGACTTGGGCTGCAGAGGAGCCTCATGATTTAACTTAGCAGCATTCTTACACAACTTTTTTTGCTCACAAAGACATATGAATATTGTGAAGGCCTCATATCAGTAAGCATAACAACATATCAAGTAAAAATAAATATGTTCAGCTGAATAAAATTGCAGAGAAAATTAAAAATATTACAGATTGTGACCTGTTATTAGTTCTAATATTTCATCGAATACTGGTGGGTAAAAAAAAATTATGCTATTTCATTTAAAAAGAGAGGTTTGTGCAGGAGTGGATCATATTACATTACACTTCCATGGAGCAAGAAATCACCTTCTAAAAAGCAGATTCTGGATTCTGGAACTTTCTTCATCAGGCGACCCATGAAGAACTCACTACCAAAATCTTCTGCACGAATATAGGCACCGTATTTTGGAAAACCTACCTCATAAGGGGTGAATTCCACCCATTCTGAAAGAAAAAGCAGAAGATAGACTGATGACAGCAGCAGAAGCCAGAATTAGTTGAATAAAGTCTATGATATTGGCCAGGTTACAGCACACTTGTTTCTAACTAACACACTTTGCAAATAGACATTTATTCATTGTATATTTCAGAGTGTGGAACATGTCTAGTGAATTGTCCTGTTACGTTTAAATTTTACTACAGACTTTATGTTTCTGAGGTAAATGAACAGATGACTTCATGCTAATGAAATGCTAACTCCCATCAACCTGTTTCTGAACCTGAATACAGCTGCATATACTAAGATGTTAAAAAAAATAACTATCAAAATTCTACTTAAAAGTAGAAGGTGGCCTGGCCCTCTAGAGGATTTGTGCATTGAACTGATTTCTTTATCAAGCCCTAAACTGACCCATATTGGGTTTAACTGTTAAATACAATTCTGTTTTTACCTCTAAAATCCTGGTCGCTGATTTTATCCTTCACATTGAGAGAGAGGTAGATGGGCAGGGGATTCTGACCCTGACTGAGTGCCAGCTGCTGATCTGTGAGCTTATGGAAGTCCTCCTGATTTGGAAAAGAACAGTAGTTGAGATCAGTCAGATGACACAAAGGGTCTCCCACTTCATCTAAACCTGGGCTTTGCCAGCACAGTGCATACCTGACTCCAGCCAGGATGTTTCACACCAGGTTAGTTCAGAGAGGTGCTATCATCCCTGTCCCTGACCCTCCCCAGATCCAGCACTTCAGCATACAGATAGTCCTATGTTCAGTTCATATGACAAAAAAATTTCTGAGATTTTGATCATAGGAAGAAAATATTCTTATGCACATTATTTAGTCCAGGAAAATGTCTGGAAATATTTGAAAGGCACTCTTGGCATGGCATATTTCATTCTGAAAGAGTAAGCCCTGTCCTGAATGACTAGAAAATCACATTTTCTTCAGATCTGTGACAGAGCCAAGCTTCTGACAGAGTTAATTTCAGTGAGGCTTGACTCTCTTCACATTACAGAGCATCATACATAGTCAGGCAGGGTGGAAAGGGAGGGATAATTTGGGAGCTCTGCCCAAGTATGAGAGGGTTCTGACTTCAGATCCTGCTGGAAGGAGAGCTGCAGCTGCTCCCCCTTGCTGGAACAGCCCGTGGAGGGGTGGCTGTGTCACTGTACTTCCTTTGGATGGTGTCAGTCCAGGGAACAGGGATGTGGTATTGCAGGGACACCCCCAGCTCCCTGCTGAGCCACCCCCAGGGAGCCTCTCCCACTGTGCTACACCCAGACAGTACAGATCTGGATGTGTCTGGAGTTATTTGTAGTACAGGGGGAATGTTTTCTCTTTCTTAAGTAGAAATGACCTACTGAGAAGGAAATATTAAAAAATGCTAAAATAGAGCCTGAACATTGCCTTTTGGTGGAAATGTTTACAGGGTGACAGAATCCCGTTAACAACTCAGAGATGCTGTCTTTGGGTTTGTGCTTATAATTTTTTTTTCCGCTGGGCATCTCTTTTAAAAGGATTTTCATTTAAATATTTACAACTGAGTTCACTTTAAAGTTGTTCATACTATAAACTTCTCACTGTTTCTCCCCTTTACCACCCTTTCTGCACCAGGTTTGACATTAAAATCTGCATAATATAGCCAAAACCCACAAGGAATGATACAACCAAGGCACAGGCTTTAGGTATCTATCTGAAAAACAAACATACAAAAAACCCCATGTTCTGTAAGGATGATCAAACGCTGGCATATGTTGCCCTGAGAAGCTGTGTAATCTTCACCTGTGGAGATACTCAAAAAAACCTGTGGTTCAGGGCAGGCAGCTCTAGCTGACCTTGCTTGAGCAGTGCTGTTGGACAAGAAGACCTCCAGAGGTCCCTCCCAGTCTCAACCTTTTTTTGATTTACTGCCTGCCCTCAGCTCTATATTCATTAAATATGCAACAATGAAGAAAAAGGTGCTGCTATCATACCTTCTCATGTAACATGGTTTCAATGATGAGTCCCCACAGATCTGTGAAACACATCTGATGTCCTTCCTGTTTCCTCTTGCACAACTCTTTCAAATAGTATTTCAGACGATCAGGGGCAAAACAAGTGAGGAATTTATTTTTTAGCACATGCTTTCGGGCATCGTTGAGTGTTTCCTTGAGATCCTTTTGGGACCAGTCAGGATCTTCATACAAGTTTGACATGGTCCTAAGTCAAAAAAGAAAAGAAACACAAGGAAAATGTGAGTTCTGAAGCAGAGCTTTGGGAAGCTATCATGCTTTGATTTACATGAAATGCACATGTGCATGGTACCATCCACATGTTTAGTCAGGACTGAATTAATCCCAAATGCTGGCAAATACCCACCAAAGAAAACAAGCAAAAAGCCACAGCAGAAGAAGAAAGTCCTTCCTTGATAGTAAAGATGATGCAACTCTTCTGATCAGTTTTTTGACATCACATATAGAAAATTCCTACGAAGACATTCCTTTTTTTTTTTTTCCTTACCATGTTGTGCCAGATAAACCAGTGATGTATGAGACACAGTCCAAGACATTCAGCTCCTGCACACTGAGAAGGTGAGCATACATGGCTGTCAGAGCTCTGGTTCCACCACCTGTTGTCATGATTGCCACCACAGGTACCTGTTCAAACCCAAAATACATATTTAGTGACATGGTCTAAGAAGGGAGGGGGACATCATCGATTAGAAAAGAGAAAGTTACAGCACTGATAAGGTAATAAGGATGATGCATGCCAACTGTCTGCAAGGAGAAGAAAAGCCTGAACTAATAATGAATCATAGGTGGAGTACAAAATACTTCATGTTTCCTCTGCCAAACAGCTTTGAATTAGCATGTGAGATCCATCATCTCATACATCACATTTTCAGTGCTCTCTTGCAAAACAAGTAACACAGAGAAGCAAAAAAAAATTAAAAAATAAAAAAGAGAGGGAATGGTACCTCTTGCCATCTGATCAGATTTTGATCAAATGCAATAGACGAAAAATGTAAGTGTTGCCTTTACAGTTCAGCTCAAAGCATCAGAGGACTCTTGGGAGCTTGTTCTGCATGGAAGTATGGGTGCCTCTACAGCTGAGGGGAAGGAAATGGCCCACATGCTGGCATTTAAAGGCAAGGTCTCACGTGTGAAAGGTCCAGCCATGCAAAAAAGCTGCTGAGCTCAGTTAAGGCCAAGAGGAGGAAAATTTGCCATCTTTGCATCTGCATTCAAGTTTTATGCTGCAGTTGTGGGAATAAAATGAAAGCAGAAAAACCTGATTTTTTCCTGATTTAGACCCACTATCATTCTCATTTGCCAAGCAAGCTCATGATCCAGCTGCAGCAGCAGATGAAGTCAGGCTGTCAGTGTGCTGAGCTTACACAATGGGAGCATAAATACTGGCTTCAACAGGAAAAACAAAATAAAGTCTCATTCAAACTGTGAGGGAAAGAAGAGCAGAATCAATAGTTTAGATCTGGTGACTGTGAGGCCTAAAATAAGCTTTGTCTTTGGTCCTGAGAGGATCTAGCCCTAAGTTATTGTGCAGACTGCTAGTTGACAAAAAGCTTGATTCTGTAGCAACAAGGCTACAGCTTTTTTTAATGTTTCCCATGAGACCTCATTTTCTTCCCTAGAATAGAGAAAAGTAGTCAGCCACGGCTTGCACATGAAGCTTTACACTGTTTCCAGGAAAATGAGAGTTGAACACAAGTGCTATATATTGCAACTCAGGTGCAGAGAAAGCAGAGAACAATTCTGTCTCAGATACCTCATGGTCCTCCAAGTCCTCCTCCAGATGGAGAATGTCCTTCAGAGCAGCTGCAACCACCCTCTTCCTCTTGAGGATGAAATCCTGTTCCTGGGCACACAGGTCAAACCCCAGGCGTACGTCTAGGTCTTCCTGGCTGGAAAAGAAGATCAGGTATTTCACATCATGTTTATAGTCTAATTCAGCTTTTTAATTTAATTTACTTCTTAAACAGACACATTCACCATCAGATCATGTAAAGAAAACAGGAAGAAATGAAGTGTTTCAGTTTGTTCTTGGAGAGCAGTGAATCTTCCTTTGGACTAGGATGGGTTGGGTTTGGGTTTTTTGTTTGGTTGGTTGGGTGGTTTCTTGTTCTTGTTGTTTTTTTTTTTTGTTGGGGTTTGTTTTTTTTTTGTTTTGTTTTTTTGTTTTGTTTGTTTTCTTGCCGAAGATGCCCGAAATGAAACACAGCTACAAATAACAGCATTGCTCCTTTCCAGACTCAAATCCAAAAGCCTGCAGAGGGCAGTGTTTTAAAGGTGGCTTTTAAACTCACCTTAAAAAGTTACATTGATACCTGCAGATCATGGATTGAAGCTGTGGACTCCCATCTTTGAATGGTTTTTTGGGGGGGAGTGGATTATATAGTCATTTATGGGTACTTATAAGCACTATGGTTGCAGTTTGGAAGCTGCTGGGAAAGTCATTTAGTGGAAATAAAGCACAAAAGAAGATGCACCTGCCATTGTAGGGAAGAGAAAGTCCTACATAATGTAACATATTCATCTTCTAAATTTCATATCACAAAATACACCCTGTGTTTCTTGGTTTAGGAATAAGCACTCACTTGACTCAGTTAATGAGCATTTATTTCTTTAAGTAGACATTAAAAAATAAATGCAGGTAGATTTATTATTTCAATGGATTTCATATCCTAGAGTGACCAGGCAGTAGAACTTTGGTCTTCTATTTTTTTTTTCTTTCTCTGAGCTTGGGAAACAGAAAGGTTTCTTTAAATTAGTTTTGAAATTCTGCTTTTATTAGAAAATATGCATTTGATAAGAATTTAAAGAAGTATCAAAGGGTGTCTACAGTGGTCATTAGCACATAATTTTGATGGCAGCAAAATATCAATAGAAAATTGGCATGTTCTTTACAAAACCTTTGTGTAGCTCACTGCATAGTCTCATTGCATAAACTCATGGCCACTGAAAATCTCTGTATAGTGTACTGAGTCCATTTTATTTTATAGTCTGAAATGAGGATGAGCCAGCACTCAGGAAGCAGGCAGTAACAAAGGGGCAAGAACTTGATTGACAGCCAACCAAATTCAAGGAATAGAGGGGAAAAACACAAAAGGAAGATAGATAATGTATCTTACCATTTTTTCACCTTAAAGTGCAAATCAAATTTTCTGTGCTGTAAATTAGAAAGGTAAAATTAAGGAATATTAATATTTTGTTTTAAAGCAGCTCTTTTTTCCCCACTTAGGATGGAACAGAGCTCTTTTGGGTAACCATAAACATAACCATAATTGTTCCACCATTAAATATGGGTCTTAAAATTAAAGTGTCTCACACAGCAAGATGAGATACAAGGGGAAGCCAAAGAAGCTGAGCACCCCATAAGTGTGGCATGGGTTTGTGTCCCATGGCAGTGTGTCAGGCTTCAGCCTCACCCATCTGTCCCAGTGGCACCCAGTGACCTCCAGCCTGGCTAAGGACAGGAACAACAGAAAGAGCATGAGCAACAGCTTGGATATCTTTATTTGTCCTCCTTCTCCCCTGGATCTCCAATTTTATTTTGCTGCAAATAATTTATTTCATTATGCCCTGCTGTGGGTTAGTGGGAGGCTGGAAAACAACTGGCTCTGTAAAAAGAGAGGTGGCCTTTGGTTTCTGCTTCTTGGCAACCGGCACTGCTTTTTAAAAGCTTGCAAAGTGTTCCCTGTGGCCAGCAGACACTTTACCTCACCAACTACCTCCTGCTCACAGGGGAGTGACTTCAGAGGGAGAGTCAGGGGGATGCTTCTGCTCCTTCTTGCTCCACATGACACACAAGCACACTGAAAAAGAGAGAGTGATTTTTGTTAAAGACAGAAATGTCCTCCCTCTTGCTGTGTACACACATGTAAAGATCAGATCAGAGGACCATCTGTGTAGTCCACCATGTCCTGGGGTAACATACAAAGGTGGGAAGTCTCCTCCTCTTTGTGAGCACAACATCCAGGGATGGTTGCTTGTATTTGGCATAGTGGAAGCAAGTGGCATCTGGAAGATGGGAGTCACAGCCCAGTGGAACTCTCTGAGTTTCTTCAAATGATCCTCTCACTGTAAATGTTAGCTCATTCTCTAAAACAACAAGATAAAAGGCACACAAAAAAATTACTTCTGATTGTAAAGAAAAAAGAAAAAAAGGAAGAGAAAGGAAAAAAAGAAGCAAAAGGTAGCTTTGAACAAACCCCTTCTCCTATTCTTTTGTGTTTGGAAAGCTGTCCTCTAAAATTCATTCAAGACCCAAACATTACTGCTGGTTCTTTGTAATAGCTGAACAAAAAGCCACATGGAAGCATGATGCAAATGGCATGGAATTTTAGATTTCAGCATTTTTATTGCAGTTGCAACACGACACAGTGAATGCAACCAGGTACTCTGCATTGTAAATCATCCTAATTCCAGGACCTATAACGAGCAATGGAAGTTTTTAGCCCCCTAAAATAAGATCTGACTGCAGCAGATGAGCCTCTCTATATGAAGAGGTCAGCTAACCCTGCTGGTGTGTGTTATGCATGCTCTGAGATTGCCTACCAGATCCAGTCCCTCAGGGGATGTAGGCAGAGGAACTTCTAGATTCTGAATCTTGATCAGGGTCAGGCAGGAGCCAGCTGAGGAGTGGCTAACCCTGCAAAAAATGAGTTGTTTCTGTGCATATCCAGAAGCCAAACTGTCAAAGGTTGTGAGGGATGTTAAGGTCATTGAGTATTGTACTTAAAGATTCTTCAGGGTTTAACAATACTACAGCATAGGCTTTCAGGATCTCAGTTTGGGATTTAGACACCTTCTGTACACACATCTGATGCTGTTTCTAGTCTGGCACAAAGCTCCTCATGAAATCAGAACCCTGGACCTACACCTGCTGCAGAATGGGTGGCATTCCCTACTGCAAAGTTTTTATAAAACGCCTTAGATGTGGTCAATTAAAGCCTTAGTATTAGGGTGATGCAATTTCTAGGCATTGTTACAGAGGGTTAAATCACTAATATTCAGTTAAAGAATGAATAAACTTACCTGAAAAGTGCTTCTTTTTCATCCTGCTGTCCAAGCACACTTCCAAGCAAGCTACTTCACGACACTAGAACAGACAGGGAGGGGACAGAGAACTGAGATTACTTATCCAGCCACCTCACCAGCAGTGCTGCCAGATGTTGGAAGGGTCACTGTAAGCAAGGCCACTGACTGAATGTAGGGGTCAGCTGTGCTGGAGACTTCTGCTAGACCCAGTGAAAGTGAGAATTAACTTCATGTGGAAGGAGGTGCTATGCTAAACACAGTAATTTTCAAGGGATGCAGACAAAACAGGGGGAAATAATATCAGTCTGAAGGCTCTTCTAATATCCTGCTGGCCTCCTGAAAGATAAAGCTTCAAAGAGAAATAGTATCACTATAAGATAAAGAATTGCAATGTTCCCCTCATTGCCATCATAGACAGCTAAGGTAAGGAATGATGTGAGAAAGAAGTGAACAAAGAAAATAATATTTTACCACTATTGCCCCATTTGTGAGGATGGCTTCAGGAGGACCCCGGCTAGAAAACAAGAACAAATATTATGTATTTTATAAAAAATCTAATCTGAATACTGTCCTGAACAGGACACATTCTTCTCTCAATTTTTTTTTTTTTTTGCACTTGCTCTTTCCTATTGTGTGTAGAGGTTTGTTCCCTTTTCACTAGACACTACATAACTACCAAGTAAAAACTCTTCAATTGCAATGAAGTACTGGAAAGTACCTTAATAACACTGATATGTCACAGATTGGGTAGGGTAGCAACATTCTCCTTAGCCAGGAACTCCCCAGAGAATCATCTCCAGAAAATCTGTAGATTTGCTGCAGCACAATTTACCAGCCTAGTAAACCAACTCTGAACAACATAAGTAACATGTAAATTTTAAGAGACAGACACAGAATTAAAAATTCTAATCTATTTTCAACATCACGGCATTTTCCTTTCTTACAATTTGTTGATGTGCACATTAAGTTTGGAAGAAGTGTGAATCTGTCCATTAAAATGATCCTGGGTGGCCAGGAAGTTTCCCTGCACTGAGACACCACTCTGAACTGCTGCTGCCACAATAATGGGGTTTTACTCACATTCTCTCCAATACAAACTCAACTTCCAGCTCTTCCCTCCTCTGTAAATAAATAAATAAAAAATTAAATTTAAAAAAAGGAAAAAAAAGAAGCAATCTCAATTAGCTTGTACAGAGTTTTGCAAAGTGACCTTCATCTTTGCAAGTACAATTTCCTTTATTCTCTAATAAGTATCAGTCTTCTGTTTCTTGCTGTCAGCATTAGAGGCAGAAGCAGCTTTTTCTTCCCAAAGAAAAGGATTTTAAATGTACTAGCAGCACAAAAGGTGTTTGGTGCTTAGTAGTCTCTCTAGTAAACCTTTATTTTTCACACTTTCTTCCCTTCAGGCTTCCATGAGCTGAACACAATATGCTAAGATTAAGTGTTTCATGAAATACTGTGGAAATATCCCATTTCCCTGCCCTTGTATTGTTTTTTATATAATAGTTGTGAGGATTAGATTAATTCTGTTGCTTTCTGTCAGACTATTAAAAGAGCAAAGCTTCTCTAAAATTGCATCTGCTCTGGGGCTTGGGAATTTGGCTTTAGTCTGTGCCAGAGAAAACCAACAAGAATTTGGGGAGGCCATCTATGTTGTCACTTGTGTGCAATTTCAAATATTTTAATAAGTTTTGTTGCATTTTTACTACCAGGCTAATCCTGATAGTAGAAGACAGAAGAATCAGAGGGGAGAGAATGGATATCAAGATGTACTAAATGTCTGATTGAGCTCTTACCTGTGGATTTAGTGGGAATGTTGAAAACACTCTTTCCCCAAGGGGGATTTTAGCTACATCAAAAAGCACAATTGCTTGGTCATCATCACGAATTATGTCATCATCAGAAACAGTAATTTCCAGAACATTCTGGGAAAAGAAATGGAAAATACCAAGAAATATGACATTCTATAACCCTTCCACTGAAGTTCAGTGCCTTCTTTACAGAAAGGAAATAAAAAAGTATGGATGACAAGGAGTGACAAGAAATAGTAACAGAAGTATAATTTCTTTATTAGAAACAGCTTCTAATCTCTTCAATTAAGTCCAAACTGAGATTTCTCTTAGATTAATGCTTTTAAGCAGCTCTCTTTAAAAAAATGCAACCTTTTAGCAAGGTATATGGCTAGCCAGAATTCCTATATTGCCTCTTGTCAACAAGGGCAACAGAGATCACTTCAAATCAATAACTAATGTCCTAATCTATGTCCTTGGGCTTTCCACTTGCAGCCACCTGTTCATAGGCATTTGAGTGTCATGTAATTATCAGGAGCAAAATGAGTAAAGTTCTCCATCATACTCGAATTTTGCAGCTTCCTGGCATTGATATGCCACTGTTTCATGTCTTCTCAGGGAAATATGTTTTTCTCTCATAGTGTTGCTTCATATTTTCATTTCATATCTTGTCTTCTCACTTTGTCACTGGTCCTACCAGCCTCCTCCAAGGAGGTCAGGCTCACATTACTGAGCCTGACCTGACATTATATAAAAATATATATATTACATATAAATAATACTGATCTGTTAAGAGAGAAGTGGATTCCAGCAAAAGCCAACATTTTTTTGTCCTGCCTTGCCAAGGGAATTTAAAGTAAGCTCAAAAAGGAACTAGAAGACATGACAACCTGTCTTGGGCTAAGCTGAAAGAAGCTGTCAGGAGGTGAGATTAAATAAGATGAGATAAAACGTGAGATGAGAAAGAGAGCATTTAGGGTTTGTACCTTGACTTGCCTCTGTATCCGAAAGTAAAAGGTTTCATTCCACACAGGATTTCTACAGTTTTTGATGGTTTTGGTGTGGAATTTTTCATCTGAAGCAGTTGGCAACCAGAGGCTCACATAGCAGTCAGATTGGCTTACTGTAGAAACACAGGCACAAAATATCTGGCAGTGGAACACAAGAAGTTTAAATGCTCTGTAACTTGAACATGATGAGAATTGTCCAGTTCTTTCCAATATACATTGGCCAAACAAGGAAGGTAGAAATCACACAGCTGGGTAAAATGAATTTGTTATTCTCCACAGCACTATTTTTAATAAGCAATGTAATCAAATAGTTACAGGAAATCCCACACAGTTAAAAAAAAAAACAACACAGTTCTAGTCAGTGGATAGAACGGTGTGAAGAGCCAGGAGTCTTATTTTGACCCTTATCAACCTTGTTTCAGCTCTCTGTAAATTTGGCAGGAGGCGGAACTGTGCCCAATGCGGCAGAGAGTGAGCCACAGACTCTTGAGAGAGATTGAGTGCAAATTGTCTCTGTAGCATTCTAGCTTCATGAGAAATCTTAACAAGAATCAGGTTTGAATCTGATTCAGATAATAAATGGCCGGTGTACCTAGTTATTAGCCCTTCACAATGGAAAATTAGTTACTACAGCTGCCTAGAACATTGTGTCCTTAGGTGGGGTAGGAAGGGAGAGGTCTCCCAGCAGTACAAATTGCTCCTCCAGGAGGTCAATAGGTAGCTGGAGATTTTTTTCATGGTGTTTTTTAATGCCTGAAAGATGTGAAAGCTATTTCCTACTGTGCATCTCTTCTCAGGAGAAATGAAGTGACAGAAAGCGTTTGGATCTTGTGGACAGAGGTAGAGAGCCTGCAGTCACTACAAGGGGTTACTTCCCATAGATCACGAGTTAACACCAGAGATTCCCAGACCTCTGACAGGAATGATTCCAGAGGCAACTGGAAGGGCCTATCCATCCTGCTGTGTAAACAGAGGCTTTGGTGAGGGAAGAGCAGAAGGAAAAAGTCTGGTCCCATGACAATCAATGGAGATAACTACTTCACGAGCAGAGAGATGAACACTCTCTATCCACAAGCATGACCACAACTCTTGAATCAGTTCCTCAAGGTTAAAAGAGAGAGTTTTTGTTCTGGAGTCTTTTTTTAAGAGTATCTAATATATTGCTTTGGGATATTTTGCCTAAATACAAGGCGTTGCCTGAAATCCAGCAGCCCTGTGACTGGGACATCACTGGATGATGATGCCTGTTGATCAGGGAGATCCCCAGATAACTCTTCCCACTGAACCTGAAGGAATTTCTTGACACTGCTGGGAGCTTTCCCTCACAAAGGATGTAGGTTAGCTTTCTGTCTTTGAAATTATTTCCACAGGCAACATTTCAGCATCTCAAATTTTTACATAATCAAGGTGACAGGATAATCTGTTGACTTTGGCAGTTACCAGTGTAAGATTCAATTTGCAAGGGCTGTGATTACTGATCAGTCTGATAACAAATATCTCCCCTCACTGTGCTCTCTGACAGCCTGACAGGCTGTGATGTACTCATCTGGTCAGCGGTATTTCTGCCTCTGAGCTACAGTTTCTCACGAGCACACAGGAAGCCTATACAAAAGCCAAGAACCAAATGCACCTTGAGGCCAGCCAGACCATCCCTCATCTCAACTCACTTATCACTGCAGATCTTGAGTGTGCCATAAACATCAAAGTGGCTGAGATGGGGCATACTTCAGCAATGTTAAACTGATCTGAGAAACAATTGCTGTCCTCTGGCCATCATAAGGTACTGGAGGACACATTTCTATATTTTTCTTGTAGCTGCAAAGGCCAATTTTTTTTTCATTTCTTCATAATGAAAACCGAGATGCTCATCCTTTTTTTAAATTCCAGCTTTCAACCACACAGATGTATAAAACAAGGCTCATGGTATACCTGAGAAAGCTGGTTAGAACTGTGAGCCACGCATGGATAAGCAGCAGAAGCATTTATGAATGTGGGTTTTTTTCCTATTTTATCTGGAACTTACTGATTTGCTGGGATGTTTTCTTTAGCAATAAGTTTGCTAAAGAACCAAAAAGTACAGGAGGGATAAATGGACAGTGAGGCAAATTAAAAACTGTCAGAACTACTAGGTTCAAAGAATTGTGTTGGCAGCACCAAGTGCAGCTGTAGGCCAGTCTCTGGTCACACACAACAGGGATCAACTGGGAGCTTCCTGAAGTTCAGCAGAGGAAATGGAAAGTTCTGCCCATGAGAAGGGATAACCCCATGCATCAAAACAGGCTGGAGGCTGACAGCCTGGGAAGCAGCTCTGCCCAGAGGAATCTGTGCATTTTGGTGGACACCAGGTTGAACATGAGCCAGCAATATGTCCTTGTGGCAAACAAGGCCAACAACCTCCTGGGCTGCATTGGGAGGAATGTTCCCATCAGATGGAGGGTGATGCTTCCTCTCTGCTCAGCAAAACCCACATTTCTGGGTTTCTCGGTATGAGAGGTAAGGATATACTGGCGTGAGTCTAGCAAAAGTCCACAAAGAAGATGGGGTGATTGGAGCATCTGTCATGTGGAGAAAGGCTGAGAGAGCTAGGGCTCTTCAGCCCAGAGCAGAGAAGGTGCAGCACGAGATACTCAACATATGGAAATAACTGATTTGGGGAGGGGAGAGGGAAATTCAGCCTGGAGAAGAGGAGGCTCAGGGGAGACCTCATCGCTCTCTACAACTCCCTGAAAGGAGGCTGGAGCCAGGGGGGGTTGGGCTCTTTTCCCAGGCAACTATCAGCAAGACAAGAGGGCATGGACTTAAGTTGTGCCAGGAGAAGTTCAGGTTGGATATTAGAAAGAATTTCTTTACGGAGAGGGTGATCAGACATTGGAATGGGCTGCCCAGGGAAGCAGTGGATTCTCCATCCCTGGAGATATTTAAAAAGAGCCTGGATGTGGCACTCAGTGCCATGGGCTGGGAACCACAGCGGTAGTGGATCAAGGGTTGGACTTGATGATCTCTGAGGTCCCTTCCAACCCAGCCCATTCTATGAAATAAAGTCAGAGTCAGGCTTTCTCAGTGATGCCCAGAAGTGGACACAACCAAAAATACAGGAAGCTCCATTAAAACAAACAAAAAAAACCCACGGTGGTTTTGTTTGTTTGTTTTGGTTTGGGGGTTTTTTTGGTTTTGTTTTTTTTTTAACACGAGGGGGGTTAAACCCCAGCACAGGTTGTCCAGAGAGGTTGTGTAGCCTCTGTCCTTGGAAATGTTCAAAGCCTGACTGGACATGGCTCTGAACAACCCACTGCAGTGGAGCCTACACTGAGCAGGGGGCTGGACTGGATGATCTCCAGAAGAGCCTCCACACCTCAGCCACTCCTGAAATATCAAGGCTAGCTGGTCACAGAGAAATTACACATAATTGTTAGTAACTACTGAGTCCAAATTTGACCCTGAAGATCAGGTAAGGTGAAACCTCTAGGACAAAGAACATCCTCCTCTCCTCCAAGGGAAATAAATATGCCATACGTGATTTTGGCCACAATTCATGTACAGTCTCTACTGATAGGGAAAAGTTATTGTTTCCCATAATATTCTTGTGAGTCTCTGTACATTCCTCGAATTGTACAGACACTAGAAGTTATTCTCCATGCTGTGTCTCTAGCTGAACTTATGTATTTCTGCAGAAGTTCACTTGAAGCCAAGCTAAACTGTGAGGAAAACAGTGGGACAAGTAAAAAGTAACAGGATAGTTGGATGTTTGGTGAATAGTATAAAGACTATAATATCCTCATTATACGGGAGCATTTGAAAAGACTAATCAGCTCTTTTTTTTGTTCCCTCTCATCCCTGAAAAAAAAAAGTGTACAAAAGAACTACTGAAAATAATTTATTCTGTTCATTGCTACCCGTGAGCTAATAATATATGCAATATATATATATTTGTATTTTCTTCATGCTCTAATTTTAATGCAATTGCTGGGCATCATCAGCAATTTCATGCCATGTCAGGCCCTAACCTCAGTGCACGTCTCAACTTCATTCCCTGATGAGATGATGTCACCCCATATGGAAGCTGAGGCAAATGAACTCAAAGTCTCTCTAGAAGTCATCACTAAGTCCCCTTGGTATCCTTTGCTGATTTTTAAATTATTTGGATTCAATTACATTTGTGTGGGGGAATATTTTTCATTCCTGCCTTAAAGCTAAAGATGAGCTAAAAATTCAGGATTGGACTGAGAAGTTCAGAATTCCAGCCAGCTGCCTTCTGCTCTGTGAGAGTACAGTCCCGTGACGTGTTCTTCAAATGAACCATCACATGCCTAAATAATTTATCTCCATCAGTCACAAGAAGATTACAACACTGAAAATCAAAGCACACAAGAAAAGCTTGCCTCATAAGATCAGTGAATGTAAGCTATAAATCCCATCTGTCCTGTTACTGCATTTCATAATGTCAAAAAGAAATAATTTTTTCCTAATGAATTCCTCTCTACCTGCAAAGACAGGCTTCCCTTGCACCTGAGTTTACTACAGTTCACCTAAAAGGAGGAGGAGAGACTCTACCATTTCTCAGTCATCTGGTGTGGTCTCTGAGGACATTTTCCTGCACTAGCATAGTATGATGCAAAGAAGTTAACACCAACTTCTGTTGAGCTGAGAGCTGATTTGAGCTCCTTTAAAATATCCAGATGCAAGACTCATCTGTAGGTTTAATATTACTCTCTGTAGCTTGCTCAAGTAAATAATAAAGGTTCATAAATCTACTGTACTTAAACAGAGATGCTCTTTTCCAAGATTTAATAGCCTTGTGGGAACGAGCCCTTAAACCCATCCATCCATTTAAGTTGAATGGCAAAGTAAAATTCTCTCCCTAGAACACAGACTCAATGATGATGCAGCCACAGAGTCAACAAAGCTTTTGCATGTTAGGTTGCCTCCACCTTCTTTGCAAATGGCATCACTTGTATTTTTTAGGCAGGGCTATAATGCTCACCTGCACTAGGTCTATTACCCCTAATTTGCTTGGAAGTGTTTTGCATAGAAAAATAACCCCTGATATCTCTAGAACCATTCTGATTTGCAAAGTCTCCAAGAACTGACTCATTTCTTCTGAACAGATAAAAGAAGAGCTTCTACAAAACAATTATATAAGATGGAGAAAGGTTCCAAGTTCATCTTTTACAAATAAGTGATGTCTTTCTTAATCCAAAGATGAAAACCAAAATTAAGATTTGAAAACAAAAAGAAGGGTAAAGGTTTTCTGACATCCCAGCCAAGAGCATCAGGTTTCCTTCCACAGCTGAGACAGCTTCCCCATGAACCTGCTTTCTATGGTTAGACAACATACCTGATATTCAGTCCCATTTCAGCCCTAAGATTTCAACCTTGTGCTCCCTAAGCTCTGACAACTGCATCCCATGGATCCCACAGCCTCTTAAACAGGCAGGACAACACTCAGCAAAGAAGTTTCTGTCTCTGAAAGGAAATCACCTGTAAGCCTGGAACTCGTTCTAAGTTATTTGCTACTGGGACACAAAGTTCAAATTCAGCTCTGCAGGTCAGGCAGAGCATTGCAAACACTCAGTACCAGTGAGGCTGAGTATGTCAAGCCAGACCTGACGCCCCACCTCTTCACCTCTGCTGTGTTCATGAGTCCCAAGACACTTTCCAGCAGCAAAGGCCACTTCTTGGTGTGTGTATCAGCAGGAGCTCACATGGGCTGACATGGCTTCATACATCAGCCTTTCACAGAGAACACTTCACTCGTGCCTTCAGGGTTATAGAATCACAGAATGGGCTGGGTTGGAAGGGACCTCAGAGATCATCAAGTCCAACCCTAGATCCACTCCCGCTGCGGTTCCCAGCCCATGGCACTGAGTGCCACATCCAGGCTCTTTTTAAATATCTCCAGGGACGGAGAATCCACTACTTCCCTGGGCAGCCCATTCCAATGTCTGATCACCCTCTCCATAAAGAAATTCTTTCTAATATCCAACCTAAACCTCCCCTGGCACAACTTAAGTCCATGCCCTCTTGTCTTGCTGATAGCTGCCTGGGAGAAGAGCCCAACCCCCCCTGGCTCCAGCCTCCTTTCAGGGAGTTGTAGAGAGCGATGAGGTCTCCCCTGAGCCTCCTCTTCTCCAGGCTGAACACCCCCAGCTCCCTCAGCCTCTCCTCACAGGACTTGTGCTGGATCCCTTCACCAGCCTGGTTGCCCTCCTTTGGACCTGCTCCAGGACCTCAATCTCCTTCCTGAACTGAGGGGCCCAGAACTGGACACAGGACTCGAGCTGTGGCCTCACCAGGGCTGAGTACAGGGGCAGAATCCCTTCCCTGGACCTGCTGGCCACGCTCTTCCTGATCCAGGCCAGGATGCCATTGGCCTTCTTGGCCACCTGGGCACACTGCTGGCTCCTGTTCAGCTTCCTGTCAATCCAGACTCCCAGGTCCCTCTCTGCCTGGCTGCTCTCAGCCACTCTGTGCCCAGCCTGGAGCTCCCCATGGGGTTGTTGTGGCCAAAGTGCAGGACCCGGCACTTGGCCGTGTTGAACCTCATCCCATTGGAATCAGCCCAACTCTCCAACCTGTCCAGGTCCCTCTGCAGAGCCCTCCTGCCTTCCAGCTGATCCACACTCCCCCCCAGCTTAGTGTCATCTACACATTTGCTGATGATGGACTCGATCCCCTCATCTAAATCATCAATAAAATATTAAACAGAACTGAGCCCAGCACTGATCCCTGGGGGACACCACTGGTGAGCGGCCGCCAACTGGATCAGCACCGTTCAGCACCACTCTCTGGGCCCGGCCCTCCAGCCAGTTCCTAACCCAGCACAGAGTGCCCCTGTCCAAGCTGTGGGCTGACAGCTTTTTCAGGAGAATGCTGTGGGAGATGGTGTCAAAGGCTTTGCTGAAGTCTGGGCGACAACATCCACAGCCTTCCCTCTGCCATGTTGCCCCAGACTGTATGGGGAGGGCTGTGACACAGATCTGTGTCACTGGCATTGGCCAAGGATCCATCCGAGGAGTCACCTTCCACTCATTGCAATTCCCCTCATTCCAGATGAGGCAGATCCCCTCCCTGGTCATCTCTTTGTCCATAGTCGTGGTGTAAAGGGGGTCAGGTGCAGCTGTGGCCTTTAGGGGCTGCCATAAACCAGCAAGTAAACAGTAATGATGGCAAAGCTGGGCTGGGCAAGGAGCTTTGTACAACTCTGTGTGGCCACCCAGTAACTCCTTTGTTTAAGGAGAACAGCTGGAAAATGTTGGAGAGCCTGTGCCACCCCATTTTCTGGTTCCTTTCTCATCCTTTTGGGAAACAGAGTCACCAGAAGGGGTGTTAGCTGCAAGGAAAGGAGCTAATACACAGTTTGCACCCCACCACCTGGACTGATATTTCCTCCTACACAGAGGGAACTGTTTAAAGTAGTGAGAGTGGCATCTTACTACTAAGCGATGCCATTAATACAGCCAGGAAACATAAGGGTTTTTAAAAGCCTCTGGCACTAACATGGAGCTGAGGAGCAGCAAATGAAGGTATCAGTGACTGAAAAAGTCACTTTTTACCCAAGGCTGGCTTGTCTAACTTAAAGAAGTTGATCTTTAAGGATCTTTCCAACTCACACCATTCTATGTTCCTATGATTTTAAGCATAGAGGAGCCTCAGAAGTGGTGGAGTAACTGTAGACACAGAAAATGGGCAATTGACCCATTGAGGAGGAGCAGGGCACTCTCTTTTTGTTTTAATTTTTTTTCTTTCTCTGAAAACAGATGCAATCATTGCCAATCTCCATGTTTTGTCTACAGGCAAAGGTGTAACACGAGATTTCAGGATAAGCTGGACTCCATCCCAGGCTTGCAAAGTGCACATCCTATGGATCTTGAAGTGCATGTTAAAAAAACCCCAAACAGTTGGGATGAATCTGGGATAAATGTCATGTTCAGGCATGTCAGTGGAAGTACACAGAAAGTGGTGTTTTTTGAAGCCAGGGCTTGTGAAGTAAGCCAAGGAAAAATATGAAAACTCTAATGGCTGAAAAAGTTTTTACTGCACTTGCAATGAACTGAAAGAAAATCAGAGAAATGGAGCATGTTTTAGCCAAGTGGAGATAAACACAAACTTGAGTAACCAGATAACTGTGTGTGCTTAGAAAGTTGGGAAGTCAGCATAAGGGCAGAAAAAGCGAGTCATAAAAGCTACTATACTTGCTGAAAAGGCAATTTGATCCTGGATTTGGTACTAGGAAGATGAAAACTGAGATGGAGAGGAATATAAAAAATTCTATTACAAAGATGTTTAGCCTTCCACTGATATCTTGCAGACAGGTGGCAACTGTAACAGGGGGAAAGATCATATTGCTGAGACAAAACTAGGCAAACATAATTTTCTAATTCTCATCAGCACACATTAACATATATAGCTATTTTAGTTTTCTGATACTTCAAATACATTCAAATATTAAAAACCCAAACCATTAAGCTAAAAGAACATGAGTAGCAGTGCAAAATCGAGCACTTAGAAATTACAAGATGCCTTTTGCACTGTACTGAGGTATTTAAATCAGATGGTATCACACCATTTTTCCTAGGAGACTCCAGCGTCTTTGAGAGCACAGGCAGGTTGCTGCTCCATCAACAAAGAACCCTTTAGTATTTGTTAATCTTCCTTATTTAACAGCATTCTGGTTTTCAGTGCTCCATTAAGTTATGACATCCTTAAGAAACAGGCCAAAAGTCAGAGGATCTGGGGAATTACTGACAGAAAGAAAAGACATCCCTTTCTTCACCTGCTGGTCCACAGATCTTGTTTACTGGTAATTAAGAAAAGAATCTGAAGATACCATTCTCATCATTTCTAGGACTAGCATCTTAAATTAGGCTCTGTCTACATAAAATAAGAGATAACCCCTCCCCTTTTAAAAGGAGCATGTCATCTAAATAGACAAGAGAGAGAGAAAATCTGGGAGAAGATATTTTTCCATGTTTTATAGCTAGGGCAATAGAGGCACAGAGTGCTCAGACAACATGAATAAACTTATACAAGTCTGTTGGCAGAGCTAAAAGCTGAGCCCCCACACTTGATCCCTAGTCCAGGGATGCACATTTTGGTAATAATGGGAATTTTCTGGATGCCTGTTTTTCATTATGCAAGACTTCTGAAATCCCTCAGGCTGCAGGAAAAGACTGTAACATCAACACTGTTTTCTGAGAATGCAGCATCGTTTTACTTTGTGCAATCACTTTGCATAAGTTGGTGAATCATAGCGCTTATCTTGTCATTCAATTTCTATTCAAGATGAAAGGTGATAATAAAAGAAATTACACTGGCATTTCAAAGGAATGAAGGTGAAGTCTTGCACATATGCACGATGTTTCACAGCTGTAAAAAGGAGTAGAAACTAATTTGACCTTCTTTGTTATCGTATGAAATGTCTTCTGTTCTTTACAACCCAGTATTACAGAATGTATGACCTGAACACACATCTCCATTTTGGCTGGAAAATCAACAATGGTGACACACATGTTCTAGAAACACCAAAGTGAGTAGAATACAAAGAAGTGGTGAGAAAATGGCTTTGTAGAATATTCCTTCAGAAGAAGAAGACAGAAAAAAATGGTAGTGTTTGGGGTGAAAATGTTGTTCTCTGAATTATCCAGTGAAAGTCAAGTAGTGTTCATGTGAAGAAAACAAGAAGGTATTCTGCCATGTCCTCAGCCTTTCTCAAAGCCTATCTGGTGATGTGCTGCCTCATGGAAAGAACCTTTGCAGCTGGTTACCCACTAGTGGAGAGCCTGGTCCAAATTAGTCTTCTAAAAAAACCTGTTAGGGTTTCCAGGCCAAGTAATCTGGAGGAAAGCAACTGGTTTAGTGGCAGCATGAGGTGCCTCAGTGTCTCATCTTACTTCTTTGCGAGATATTGTCTGACTTTCTAACTTCAGAGAGCGTATCAAAACAATCTGAGAAACCTTGACATGTGAGGTGCAGCCATTTCCTCTGACAGCTTTAATAACTGCACTGTAACCACTACATTTTGGAACAGCATAGCTAAATATTGACCCTCAGTCTGTGCCAAGAGCAATTGTCACTGACCCTTCCCTTGGCTGGATCCTCAAGTGAGGTAAAAAGTGAGAAGACAGGGGAGTGATGCAACATGTCCCTTGGGGGACTTGGAACATGAGGTAAGGGCTGGCTAAATTCTACACATTTTTAGAATATTTTGCACGTAAGCTGTAATGCACTGTGCAGTGCAGTTCAACAGCAAAAAAACCACTGAAACTGTAATTAGATATTTTGTGGCAGAAATTGGCATTTGCGATTTCTTAGCTGGTATGATTTCTGTGTTTTTGCATTTCTTATGTGGCTAGTACAAGCAGGGGTTAATAAGGTAATTTTAGAACTCTATAGTGTCAGTAAGAAAATCTGGTACTTACAAAAATCTGATTGATGAGCATTTCTCAACTTTATGATTCTTACAGTGAGCAGGTAGTATGGTGACATTTCTTCCAGCTGGAAAAAAAAAAAAATGAGAGAGGTAGACCTTAAATTTTGGGATACATGTATTTCTTGTAATGACAACCAAACCCTGAAAGAAATCCACATTCTGCTGAAGCATCTGTAGATGGCATCAGAGCAAAAATACAATAGATTAAAAAAAAAAAAATTATAACAAAATGCACTTTCTCCACAAATTTCATCAACCCATAAAGCCTGCAGTCACCTCAGCACACAAACAGAAAATATGGAAGGAGAGGACAGAACAGGAAGGTGAATACTGGAGGTAAATATGCTGAGGAAATTTAGTTAGTCAGGTACATTAAATAACACGAGATGATCAGCATCCAATACAACAATTTAAAAAGTTCAGTTAATCACCAATCAGAAGAGTTCCAATTTTGGTGGAAAAGAGAAATCTTTTTAGGTTTTCTGACTTGTTGTTAAAAGAATACTTTTCATGAGGGAGAAGTATTCAAGGATTAATATTAGCAGCTTAGGGAATGTCTCAGGCTAGCAGGGCAATAAACAATTCTGCAAAAACACTTCTAGCTTGCTTTGTGGGAGAAGACATTTTCCTTCCCTAATGCCAATATCTGACATGGACCAGTATAACAAACTACATGACTTTGACTACAATCTATCTGACAGAAAACAGTCTCAAATTCCTTGTGGATAAAATACCTGACCAAATGTTGCACCAATTACATGTGTTTAGGGATTTTACATCTTCAAAGAACATATCCATCATGTCCAGCAGCAACAGCTAAACCAACCAGAGATACAGAAAATGGGCAAAACTTACTATGGCTTCAGGACAGATGGCTGTCTGGATTCCTTGACTGTGGGAGTTGTGGAAAATTTGTCAAAATAGATGAAGTTTGTAAAAAGGAAGGAGAGTGCACTGTGGATGTACACAAGTGATGGAATTAAAAGGGTGAATAAGCACTGGGATTGGCTACCTGTATCATAGCTTAGGAAGAGAAGCAGAAGAAAAGGAGGAATTCCAGAAATTTCAGGCTATATTGAGTAATAAATTTCCAAACCAATGTATGATTATAATAGGAACAGGTCTTACTAGAGAGTTGGGATAACACAGTAAGACTGCAGTGAATACCAGACCACAACAATCTGCACAGGAAAGAAAATATTGTTTCAAAGTCTATCAAATCCTAAGGGCTGACTGCATTCGAAGATGTCATCAGCAGATTTGAAATGGCTACCTCCAAAAAGAGAGGAAGACACAAATTAAAATTATATATATATATAAAACATATGTTAAAATGAGACTCTGAGATAGTCAGGTTATGGAATAATAGTGATTTTTTAAAAACTTCCGAGTAAAGAATCAATAAAAACCAAATGTTACAGCATTTAAATAAGGTAGACTTAGGAATAAGAAAGTTTTAGTTTGCAGTTCTAGGAGCAAGGGTCTGTGGAAGTTATAAAATGATGATGACACATGTAGATTTGCAAAAAGGTATTCAGACAAATAATACTGAAGGCAAAGTACATATCAGGGACAGTTTGTATCACTTCAGTGATGTGGAGGCCTGATAGTGGCCACTGATGTTCAGGAAGAGCTTGATTATGAGTTGAGATAATGGCAGAAGGCAAATAGATCAGGCAGTCTTGGTAAAGTCACCTCACAAAACAAAAACAACCACAACAGGCAGCCAAAGTAAGAAGCTCTTGTGAAAGCTAATGAACAAAAAATTTGAAAAGATTATCTGAAGTGAAAATGGAGGAGTGCTGGTAGAAGATGATGAAATAATTGGGAGATGTTATCTACTTTCTGAGAAACTTCAATTAAAATAATTGGGAGAAACTCGTGAGTGAAATAAAAGAAAACACATTCACAGATGCTGCTACTGGGACAAAAGTCAAAGACTGCTAAAAAGGTCAAAGCATAAGAAAACAGTGAGTCAAGAGAGAACATCAGCTGATGTGTAAAGCATTGGACCACAGGGAATTCACCATGACAAAATTTGCATTAACCTCCCAAATCATTTCCATCTCTGGGAGGATGAAAGACCCGAAGGTCACAAAGGGAATTTGAAAAAAATGCAGTAATTCTCAGGAAATTAAGTTATCCAATGAAGTTACAAGAATGAATTTTGGAGAAAATGCTGGGTAATTTAAAAGCATATTAAATTCAAGTTAACCAGTGCCTAAAATAACCATAAAGCTTTGCCCATGAGTTCAAGCTGATAATCAGGAATTGTAATGTCAGGATATTTTCAGTAAGTTGTCCAGCTAAATACTGACACTTTTTGCTGTGAGGTCCAAAAGCAGCACAAGCAAAACAACAAGAGGGCTGCCAAGTGCTGAACAAAAGCATTCTCTTCACTGGGAGTACTACTACTACTGAGAGTAAATATCTTGGCTGCTGGGTGAGTGTATTCCAAAACTAAATAAGAAGTCAATCACTGTTGCTCGAAGTCATATGTATGGAACAGGATATTTTATAGATCTGTTTGTTCTAAAAGAGGAGGTAAAATCTCAGCATTATTAGAATCCAGGCTGAGGCAGCTCCACACAAGCATTAATGTTAGACCACCCCATTCTCATTAGCAAGGAATAGCTAGCTCTATTTCTTCATACCTCAACCTGTTTTGTTATTCAAGAGCAAACAGTCTTTGTGCTTGCCCATTTGTTTCTATACCTTTCTCAATAACAGTACTCAAATCAGAGAAAAACATAAAAACTTCAGCAAAAATTCAGGAGAAAAAAGGGAAGGGTTAAAAGAATTGCATATGGTGCTAGTGCTCTTTTAGCCTTATTTAGTGGCACCAGTCCTTCAGCCAGAAATCCAAGCACTGGCTGTGTCCAAGCATACTCCTGAGTGCCATTGCAGCAGACTGGGGTAGAGGTTGTGTGAAGAATACATCAGAAGAACATTATACTTTGCATGTAAATGGAGATAAACTGATAAGAGACTTCGAGTACAGGAGGGCTGTATTAGGAAGGAAAAAAACCAGACATCCCAGACAATAGAACATACCTAGTATTGCCATAAAGAATAGTGAGATATTACATAGATTAGATAGTGTCAAAGATTATGCAAGGCCTGAAGCACTTAATTTCATGTGGAATCACGGTGAGAAAGTGGATTAGAATATTTGGTGTCACAGGAAGATGGCTTGGTGCAAAGACCAGGAGTTTATTTAAATTGGAAGGCTTGCTAAGGGAAAAATAGGGCAATGTACCAAATTAGCTGTAATGTACAGATTATAAATTTGATTTAGAAGCAATCTTCAATCACTTCTATCACAGGTACCTTTTCTAGAGGGAAGGCTGAGAGGGCCCTTGGTAACATCATGGCTTTTTCTTGTTTTGTGGAAAACTTTTAAGGAATGTGCATCTCTTCACATGTATGGCTTAAGTAGATAAAAAACTGATTAAATTTCTCCTAGTTCTTCTCTGGTTTTTGATTTGTATTTTTTTTTTGTCCAGCAGAATACTTTGTTGAGCATCCCTGCCCTACACTAATGCTACTAATCTTGAACTGAGATTATGCTTCCTAGTTCCTTGCTCTTTGCATTAGTGTGTGTAAGCTCTCAGTGTATTCACAGATGATGAAACAACAACTAATTATTTTTAGCTGACATTCAGACAGGGAAAAGACCATATTTAATTTTTTTCTTTTTTTTTTTTTTTAAATTTTGGGAAGTAACAAATTATTCTTCATACGGTAATACAGGAACAGATAGTATCCAGTGATGAATTTTCTAAATTTACTGTAATTATGGACTACCTTGCTCACAACTATTTATGATCTTCCTTTAGTATGTTTCATCTTTCCTGTACTCATGTGTAATGTGCTAGAAGGCAAACTGTTAATCTGGGGCTCCCTGAAACAGCTCTAGGTATGCTCACTTAATGCTCTTATCCATTTTAAAATATGAAGGAGATTTCACAAGGTTGTTACATTTTTCCGCAAAACGTAGGATATTTGGTTTTGCACCACAAGTAGGCAGCACAGCTAAATTCCACATGCAGCCCCTGGACATGTTTTTCTAAACCCAATCCAGTAACTATTCAGTTTATGAGACAGCTACACAAAATCCTCCCAAACTGAAGCAAGTACTTGGGCAAGTATTTGAGCATTAGCATTAAGGGACTCAAGATCTGCTATGAGCATGTAATCCTTTGTAACTCCTCTCTACTAATGAATATTTTCCTGTTGCATATGGCAAGTTATGGCTTGCAAACACCAAGGGAGTTACTGAAAGCTGCCCAGGAAACCCAGTGCCAATAAGAGAAACTGGCCAGCTTGCACAACTCTGTACCTTTAATGCCAGTTTTCTGCCAAGCTTTATTACAGAGGAGTGAAGACATATTCAAAAGCCAAGAGGCAAATAGTGTCTGAGAATATCTTGGTTGTCAAACATCCATGGATGGCAAACAGATCTTTTGGAGGTTCATTTGATAGAAAAAATGACAAGAACGACAAATTAGACCTGTAGAGAGGGTCCCACAGTCCCCATATGCAGAGGTTTATGGTCACAGGATTTTTTGTATATTACTTTATGCACATTCAAAACATGTGCTCGATTCTAACAATCTCTAAACACATGTAACTACCTCAGTGGTAAAGAAGGGTTGGATGCTTTTAGCCAGGAGTATTCTAAACGAAACCACAACTTCCATAAAAATGCAGTAAATAATTTTTTAAATGTTACAGAGTTCAGTTCATTCCACTGCCCAGTAGTGTCTTTTCCTGCTTTAGTGCATTCCCTTACAGAGCTTCAGCGTGCACACACGCACCGAGCAAATTGCTAACACCTAAATGCCATGTCAGTTTTTGTTTTTCTACTTTACATCAAGTTCACACCCCACTAGCAGTTTGTCTCTAATTTCCATCTGTAGGAACTGCCAGAATGCCACTGACAAGAGATTAGTTTGATAAGATGGTGCCATGTTTAAGTATTACCTTTGTAGTTTTCTACTGGTTTGGAAGTCTGGTTGCACAAACAAGAAATTGAACATGTAGGTTCCCCATGAGCTGTAGGCACTTGAATCACACATCATTTAAGATATCACCAAAAGAAGGACAGCTATTTGTTTGGAGCCTCCAGGTTTTACTTTGAGGAAGATTGACACAAAGTGTAGTCAGATGCAAGCTAAGCAACCGTGAAGACAAAACTCATTGCTGATACAGCTGATAGGTTTTTGATGCAAATAGATCTCTGTCACAGGCCCTGCAAATGTTGCTAGAGTTGTTCTTTTGCTGTGGTGAGTTGTCCTATGCACAAAATGGGCATTTGTTCTGGAAACTGATATTAAAAACCCAAAAGACTGCCAACAACTGTGCTTTGACTTTGCAACACTGACAGTGTTGCCCATTCATACTGGCCTAAAACCCTACTAATGTCAGTAAAGAGAGATGGCATTAAAAGAAGGCCAAAGTCAGTCCCATTTTAATAGAAAGTTAAGAACATTTTTCCCTGAAGAATTTTACTAAGAAATAAAACCATGAAAACAAAACACTGTGTAAATAGATAAAGGAATAGAATAAAACAATAAATGGAATGCAGACATTTCACCTAAAGAAAATTTTCTTTTAATAAGTGCTCCTGTTTGTAAATAAGCACGTGAATTTTTAATAACCAAATTTAAAAAAAAAAATTCCTACTCTTTCCCCCCAAAATATTGATTTAGTCCCCCCTATTTTTAGTTTTCTGAAACTGGTACCTTAGCATCAGTGTTGCTTGGGGCTACATAGCCCACCATCTGTTTTCTTTCTTCATTTTCCAAGGGTCTTTGTTTGCTGCTCGAATGCTGTTGATAAAGGCAGAACAAGGAAAAAAAGAAGAGAGCTAAGACCAAATTTTCTACTTATTTCAACTCCTCGACTTGATATTGTGGAATAGGCAATTCACACCTCCTCATTGTTTGTGGTTAATAAAGTGGCAGCTGTTCCTGTGCCATATGGAAAGATATTTACTCCGTGTTGTCATTGCTGTGAATAGCCAAGGAAGGACATCCTTGTTTTCTTGGAGATTTATGTCCAACAGGCAAGAGTGGACTTGACCTGTTTAAAGTCTGGGGACAAATCCAAATCAAACACTTGAAGGTTTCTGCCAGGCTTTCTCTGTTTTCCACTTACCTGAGGGGAGGAAGAGGTTGATGCCATTGAGATTGCTGCTGCATTGAAAGCAGGTGCTGTGGATGACACCTGAATTTTGGGCTCCAGAGTTGCTGGTGCCTCCTGAAACATATTTACAGCCTTGAAGAGTGTCAGAAGTTGCTGAACAGGTGTTTTGTTACGTTGAGTCAGAGCTCCACCCCTCCATGATTTCTGAAACAGGAAAATTTCCCACCCACTTTTCCAAAGAGCGCGTCTGATGTAAGATGTGAACGTTCATATCTGCAGGTCTGTGACTTGAGCAGAATGTGCTGAGAGACCAAATTGTTCCCACCTGGGGGCTCCTAGAAGTGTAATAATAGTGGTAACATGACTGATGATCTGATAGAGGTCATCTGTGAAAGGTACCCTACAGTAATAACCTAAATTAATGGTAAAAATTAGCCCAATAGACACATCTTCGTATTGTCTCAATGCAAACTCCCCAGATTCTATGCACTATGGCTTTCATGATATAAAATAATAATTAAAAATTAGGAAAACAATTAGAAGGAAGACATTTATGTATGAAGATAGCAAAAATTCTTCTAGAGGAATATTTTTCCCTGAAAAGTGCTGTTGCATCATAATTTGTGCATATGTGTGAGTTTTCATTCTAGTGCTCTAGTTCAAAAGAAATGAAACAAAGGAGGAATTTGATAAACACAATTTCTGTGCTCTGAACCACAACATATCACTTCTCCATTTAAAATGTTTTACTTATTTCTGGAACTTACATTTAATACAGTATCCATCTTAATAAATTTTAATGATAAACAAACCTTTCACCTGGAAAAACTATGAAACACTTCAGCCAGTTAAAATAACAATGTTTGAAGAGATTTCAGTTCTTCACTTTTGTATCCCCTGGTTCAGAACTGACATTTTCTGTTGTAAAACCATTTATATTTCTGAGTAACTTTATTCAAATCATCAGTGGGCTGGACATTCCTAGCAGATTATTGTAATTTAGTGGACTGATCCTGTACTTTTTAGGACTTTTTTTAATCTCATGAAGATCTGCATTTGTCCAGCACATCTCTAGGAAGCTCATCGATTTAATTTTTGAATCTCTTATGCAAGCATTACTAGGCACACATACATTTGTATTGAAAGCCCTCCCAAATGATTAAAAGTAGTGCTCATGAAAGGACTTGAGATTAATAGGATGACAAAGCATGATGCTTCCTATGAGAAATCTGCAGAAGTATGAAATCACAGTCAGTCTGTGGCAACGAGTGTTGCACCTTGACTGACAGAAACCAGACACAAACCCAATCACTTCCAGCAGTCTCACTGCATACTTTTCTTATATACACAGGGGAATCAATATGAAAAGCTGGTGTTACAAGGAGAACAAGTTAAGATAGTTTGCCTCTCTCACATGAATTTTACATCTTTTCAAAAGTTTGATTTCCTAGGTTTAATTTTATGCCTACATTTTTCTGGTTTTTTGTTTTTTGTTGTTTTTTTTTTTTTTAATTAAGTAAGCACATTTGTTTTATCACTTTGTACAAGTGGAAGGTTTGCTGTTTTCTCACCTTCATTGTATTGAAGCTTTTTGTTGGAATGGGAACTACTTGACTGAAACTAGAATTAGATAAACCACAGCAATGGCCAATGGATAGTCTCAAGCCTCTCCTCCCCTTTGGCTAATGCTTGGTTTTAAATGAGCACTTGCACTTCTGTAAAATAAAAATGTTTAAAATCTGCCTTTTTATGTACAAAAGGGTGACTAGAAACAGTTTAGAGAAAAGCACACTTATCCTCTATTTCTTTTTTTACAGCCTACCTGTATTCTTGGCTGAAGTGCCTACTAGAGGTGAAGTACTACAAGAGAAGAATAAGAACTTTAGTTACAATTGTAATTTAGCCCCACAAAAAGTTACCAGCTCCAGGTCTTATCTCTGCAATCTACAGAAGCTAACAGGTGTTTAATAGGTTTTTGCATGAGAGTCAGGTTTCATTTACGTGTCTCATATTGCACCTTTGGTTTCAAGACAAAAGGAAATGAGAAGGGGGGGAAGAAGCCACCAGCATCCCTTAGAAGGGTGACTAAGAGTTACCTGTTGCCCAACAACTAACACCTCATTCCTGACCCCAGCCTTCCCAGTATGAAATATCTGTTCTTTAAGCTCAAGACAAAGGTACCTTTGACCCAAAGCTGGCACTGGTATAGAATTCCCTAAATTAGTTCCAAGTTCAAATTGCTTTTCACTATGAACCACTGTTCTCTTTGAGGCAAACGTGGCCTCTTCACATGGCAGGCACTTAGGTTAGGCTTGACCTCACCCAAGTGGCATTTCTCAGGGGTCAGTACTGGGACCAGTGCTGTATAACTTCCTTGTTGGCAACATGGATGATGGAATTGGGTGCACACTGAGCAAATTTGCCAATGATACCAAGCTGCGTGGTGCAGTCAACACACCAGCTGGAAGGTGGCCATCAAGAGGGACCTTGACAGGCTTAAGAGATGGGCCCATGCCAACCTCGTGAAGCTCAGAAAGGTCCTGCACCAGGGTTGGGGCAATTCCAGTCACAAATTCAGGCTGGAACAGGTTGCCCAGGGAGGCTGTGGATGCCTCCTCCCTGGAAGTGTTTGAGGCCAGGCTGGATGGGGCTTTGAACAACCTGGTCTAGTGGAAGCTGTTCCTCTGCATAGCAGGGAGGTTGGAACTAAGTGGTCCCTTCCAACCCAAACCATTTTTATGAATCTATGATGAATTAAGTAATCTAAATTAAATAATCTAAAATGTATACTTCTAGACAATGCTCATTGCCTTCATGCCCTGTGTACTAACTGGAGGAAAAAGCCAGGAGAGCAAGAGCAAGTAGTGACTAGTCCCTTCTGTACTGGATTATTCTGGAGAAGCCTAAATGTCCAGGTCATACTTGACACCTAAATTCTGAATGGCTGAAGGTAGGTGAGGCAAATCCCACTCTGAGTAATGAGTATGTATCCCCTTTAATCACTTGTTTCCAAAGTTTCTGATGCTGAGGGAAGTTGACATTGAGGAACTTGGTTCTGTGGTTAACATGTGATTCACCCTGTCACAATGTGAAGCTGCAAAACACCCTTGGGCAAAAGATCTATTAGTGTGTATATAAAAAATCTCATGGATTCTTTCAGTCAATAAAGCAGAGGCTTTGTGATAACCAGGGTGGCAGAGAATGCAAAATACAGTGCTGCAACTGCACCAGTACTTCCTGACATATTCCAGTTTGGGGTCACCTTGAGCCCCAGTGATCATGAACAGGACAGTTTTGGATTGCTGTTAATAAAGCACAAGTCATGTCCTGGAGTATTAAGAGAGAAATAATAGAGAGAAATAGGTGGGTCTTCCATGGAGAGACCTTATTGCTTTCTATAACTACCTGAAAGGACATCGTAGAGAGGTTGGTGCTGGTCTCTTCTCACAGGTAATTAGCAACAGAACAAGAGGGAATGGCTTCAAGATGCAGCAGGGCAGGTTTAGGCTGGACATTAGGAAAAAAAAAATCACAGAAAGAGTGGTCAGACACTGGAATAGGCTGCCCAGGAAGGTGGTTGGGTTACCGTCCCTGGATGTGTTCAAGGGTTGTTTAGATGTGGTGTTGGGGGATATGGTTTAGGGGAGATCTTTGTAGAGTAGGGATGATGGTGGGACTGGATGATCCCAAGGGTCTTTTCCAACCTGAAAGACTCTGTGATTCTATGAAACCTCAGACTGCAATCCGTGGAAGTTCAGCAGCTGCTTCATAAGCATCTGGGATGTATTTGGCACATCAGTGCCTTCCAGTACCTGAAGGTAGCCTGCAAGAAAGCTGGAGAGGAACTTCATGCAAGGGCAAGGATAGAAGGACAAGGGGCAATGGCTTTAAACTGGAAGAAAGCAGGTTTAGGTTAGGTATTAGGAAGAAATTCTTTACTGTGAGCATGGTGACACATTGGAACAAGTTTCCCAGGGAGGCTGTTGTTGCCTCATCCCTGGAAGAGTTCAAGCCCAGGTTGGATGGGGCTTTGAGCAGCCTGATCTAGCAGGAGATGTGTCTGCCCATGAAAAGGGGTTGGAAATATATTATATTTAAGGTCCCTTCCATCCCAAATCATTCTATGATTTGAGGGAAGGACAGAGAGGAGAGGAGATTTACATCTTTCTGAAGATTATGCACTCCCCACAGGTCATACAATACATTTAGTGCAGCTCAAGGAGCACAAAACCTATGCTGGCCCACCCTTAGATAACCACATTTAAAGCAATTTTGGGGCCTGTCTGTCAGCTGGTGGGCTAGTGGTGAGATGCAGATCACTCAAAGTTGCTCAGTCTTGAAATGGTGCCATTTGAGCCTTTTTTCTGTAATATTTTTGATTTTCCTGACAAGTCTGATGTCTAAAACTACAATTAATGTGGTCTAAAATATTGACAGTGATGCTCAAAGACATGGGCTGGATCAGAGTTAATGGCTCAGAGGTTTATTAAAGTGACACCTAAGGACAAATAAAATATCAGCTAGATTTTATGTTATCTTTTGACCCTTCTCAATCATTCTCAATGGTGACCCTCTTCAGCCTCTCTCCCATCCTCCCCAGCAGCTCTGCAGCCTACAGACTCTCTTTTGTTTCTCATGGATATCATGGTTTTTTTTGCCTCACTCCCTAGCAATGTCATGAGCCCCCCATGCTTCAGCACCCCTTTCCCTCAGATTTCCCAGACTAACTTTCTGAACATAGGAGAAAAGGAGGGTCCAGCTTCCCTGAAAGCCCTTCTGCTTTACTCCTGGTTAGTATCTTTACTATAAGCAGCCATCTTCTACTCCCCAGAGCTACAGGAATATGTAGCTAATGTGACTCATAGCCATATGCTGCTTCAGGCATATTAAAAGTAATAACACATGATGGCCCATCTGAACAGAAGCAAAAAAAAGTTCTAATTCATCTCAGCAATTGAGAGATCATCACAATGTCCATGACAACAGTGAATATAATTCCCCAGAGAGAGGTTTTAATATAGCAGCCCCATTGTTGCTGCTGCTGACCCATAATTTCCTCTGTTTTAGTAGGAGAAATACACTGGTCATAATGAGAAAGGGGTACATTTATTCACTCATAATTCAAATATGAGTACATCAGGCCAGGAGAAGCTGAATGGATTGAGAAAAATTGGGCTATAAAGTTATAGCAACAGAAAAAGGGGTGTTTCTGGCCACCAGGAGCATTATACTGCTTTTAGGGGGGCTCTCTAAGCTTCTCTCTGTGACAAATACAGGTATAGAAATCTGTTGTTACATATATACTAACTTTACCCACTCAGAAATAACTTAAATTCAGAAAATATTTCAGAAACAGTCTAAAAAGTACTTACTGTCTTGGACAAGTACTGACAGTAGCTCAGACTTGTTATTTGGTCTGGTTTTCTTTCATAGAATATAACCTCTCTTCTGATACATCTGACTTGTAGGAGACCCGTGCATGTACATAAATGCTTTACTTTTTTTACTACTGAGCTTATATATTAAGCTCCTAAATTAGTCTTTCTATTTATAAAGCATGCCCTGCACAGGATCCTAATTGTTATCAGCATCATCATAGTCTTCTATCAAACACTAAGAGACAGTGAGACTGCTGAAGCAACTTATTCTGAAATAACTGGCTTCTAAACCTTTTGAGCTAGTAAGTTAATGGTATCTTCATCTTGATAAAATCAGCAAGTGCCGGTAGGATATGCCTTTGACTTTCCTTTTCTTGTCTAACACATGGGACATCATTTGCTACTGTCACCTTTACATTTCCAGTGTTCATTGCAGTTAACCCCAAGGAATCTGGTCCACGCATAAAACTGTTGGTCACCAGAGAGCATTTTCTGCCTATAGAGAAACATGGTTTCCTGGGAAGAGTGTAATTTGAGAGTCCCCAACACAGGTGACAGGTTTGCCACTGATTCTGGCACTTCCTCAAAGCCTTCCCAATGGATGAGCAGGATCCCTTTTACATCCTCAGTGTGAAGATGACCATGGCACCTCTGAGGACATTGCTCTTTCAGCCAAGGGCAGCATGGTCAGTGTGTCAATATGGCAATGGCTCAGGTTTTGATACAACGAAATTACAAAATTTTCTGTTGTTTTCTTGGGTTTTTTGGGGTTTTTTCATATTCTTTGAGGACAAGACAGTTTGCTGTGAGTCCAGAGCCCACAGATGATACAATACTGCAAGAGAATGAAGTCCCTTTCTCCTAATTAAGTGAGAGGGACAGAAACAGCTTGGAGATTCTGTCCTAAAAGACACAGTTTCCTTCTTCTCCAAAACCCAGGGTAGGTGGCTGATGAGAAAACACAGGATATGGGAAAAGGAGATCCTTGGATGGTTGTACCCAGTTGTGGAAAGACTGACAGGCAATGTGGACACTTCCCAACCCACTTGCAGGCTGAAGAGGAAGAAGGAGCACAGGGTTAGGTGATGCACTCATTCCACCTAATCTTGCAGTGGTGAAATCCTGGTGGTTCTTTCTTGAATGAGTGTGCTGGTTGCAGCTGGGATAGGGTTGATTTTCTTTGTAGGAGCTTGTGTGGGGTAATGCTTTGGATCGGTGCTGAAAATGGTGCTGGTTAATGCAGAGACATTTTTGGTGTTGCTCAGCAGTGCACTCACACAGTCAAGGCCTTTTCTGCTTCTCACTCCATCCCACCAGTGAGCAAGCTGGGAGTACACAAGGAGTTAGGAGGAGACACAGCTGGGACAGTTGACCCCAGCTGACTAAGGGGATATTCTATACCATATGAAGCCATGCTCAGTGTATAAAGCTGGAGGAAGAAGAAGAAAATGGGGGACATTTGCTTTATGTCATTTGTCTTCCCAAGACCAAGTAACTAGTGATGGAGCCCTCCTGCCCTGGGGGTGGCTGAGCACCTGCTTGCTGATGGGAAGCAGTGAATAAATTCCTTGTTTGGCTTTGCATGCATGTGTGGCTTTTGCTTTACCTATTAAACTGTCTTTACCTCAACCCATGAGTTTTTCACTTTTACCCTTCTGATTCTCTTCCCCATCTCAGTGGAGGGGAGTGAATATGCAGCTTTGAGGGGGTTACTTGGTGCTGGAATTAAACCACAAGAGGCAGAAAGGCCTGGCTTTTGCAGAAGCTCTTGTACCCACTCTCTCTCCACCTCTGCAGAAGCCATGTTCCCACTGACATGTTGATTTCAAGCCTTGTTACCCATTGTGCAATCTGAAGAGGTGTGCATGTAAGTGTATTTTGCCCTATATAGCATGTGTTGTCAGAGGGAAGATGGAGTGCCAGCCTTTCCAGGGCACCTGGTAGGATTTGTAAACAGTGCTTAAATAACCCAGGCTCTGAGGGGAGTCACACTGACACTCCACAAACCTGGAGGTGGCATTCTATGCCATCTGAGATTGAGCTATCACCCATGCCTCGTGCCAGCTACCCATGAGGTGTGGTCTCAGTGATGCTACACGTGACTCTATAAGGCTGCTAACAAAACAAAGCCATTTTGCAGGGAATCTTAAAAGTCTTTGCACTTGGGAATATTTGGGGTTGGTAGGCAAAAGAATCCAGCTATCATTCTGCATGCTCCTCTGAATAAAGTACAAACCTGTGCAGGAATCTAGTGTGGCCACTTACTCACAAAAGGGCTGATCACAGAGATAAAACTACATTAGCTCCACATGGAAAGACTTTAAAGACACAATTGCAAAACATCTTAAGGAAGTGTTTCAGAAATGCATGAGGAAAGAAACATTCTCCAGCAGATCGAGATAGGCAGCTGTGTAAGTACAGCCCATTACACGCTAAATTAAATCACCATTGCAACATGACCCTGTACTAAAACTCACAGACATCAAAGACAAGTGTGACTCTTGGGCCAGGTCAAGAATACACACATTAAAGAAAGATGAATTTGTCCTGGCAAACATTGATGAATATCCATTATAGTAAATGGAAGGGATGAACATGTTACTAAAGCATGTGGAAACCTATCTAAACAGCTATTGCATGCAACACTCACATGGTTTTGATATCTTGACCCTGTGTGTGCTGTCATGACTGCAACCTAGTCAATTAGATCACATTGCACAGATATGACGTGCAAAGAAAATTAATTATTCCTTATATTCCCACAAGTCCAAGACAATTATAAGGTCAGACTAGCTGTCAGTAAAAAAAACTTATGTGACTGACAATGAGGAATCTGTACTACTTTGGAGGCTCAGTATTGCAGTTTCATGATGATAACCAAGGGGAAGGTCAGGGTGGGCTAACAGATGTCTCTGCTTGAATAAATATCTTGAATTCAAATATCTTGAATAAATTGCAGCTGAGGAAAACTCAGCAGTATGAGCTGTGTATGAGCTATCCCAGTTTCACAACTTTAGCTAAAGGCCTGACCTCTTCCAGAGCTGGTAACAAGGCAGCTGGATGTGAAAAAGCAATACACATAGAAAGCTTTCAAAGGAAATAATAATGTAGAGAATAGAGGAATAAACATGATTTCCAGGGGAGAAATTAGGAAACATATCTATGTATATGCATATACTCAAATAATAAGGAAATGTATATGAGGAGAAAGCAAACTCCTGTCAAAGGTCTAAACATATTGCTTCATAGAAATAGCAAAATACTTACTAAATCAGGAGTGCCAATAAAACCCTTGTTGAGAATGAAGAAACTTCACGTTTTGAATATTATGAACTGCTTTACTACACTACCCATACAACACATATTAAGACAGCATGGAGATAATCTTACCAGTTAGTTCCAAAAGTGTTGCCTGGGAAGATTCTTGGCTGCCTGCAGTTCAGCTATTTTAATTCTTGGCATACTGCAGATTGAAAGATAATATTGTGTCAATTCTGTAAAGTAGCAAGAAGACTGTGATAAGGGGTGGGTTACCTTGGATTCCATGGGTATCTAATTAACTGAAAATATATTATCATATATTACCACTCAGAAATAAAGGACCTACCTGTATTGTAGAAGAATTGATTGCCCACCAATATGGTTTAATGAAGAGATTAAGAACTCTACAGCTGGGAAATAAAAGGACAGAAAAGCTGTTTCGAGCTGATCTTAAAAAAGGCAGTGCATTTCATTTTATATGTTTTCCAAGTGTCTCTGTGTTAAGCTTTGTGAAAGTGTTGCTTATATTTTGATTATTCACTGAAATTCTGCTCTAATTTTCTAATATTCTAATATTTTCTAATCTAATTTTCCAATGTAATAAAAATTATGCCAATATACTGCCAATACTGAAGAGTGCTGTTCCTATGGATGCACAGATCTTGCAAGCCAGGTACTGGAGCTGTCTTTCAGTGATCAGAATGCAATAAAGCTTAAAATGCTGTTCAAGCAACTCCAATGCATTCCACCAGCAGGGTGCATGGGATAGTACAATAGTGATGCAATGTGACAGAATGTGACAGCCTAATAAATCTGGGGTTAGCATGAGGTTACCTGTAAGGTGATGAGCAGTTTTGGTAAGCCCTGAGCTACCTTCTGGAAGCCATTCAGTATAACACAGTCCATTTTTTAATAAGACAGATTTTGCTTTATCTTTCAACTGCAGTTTTTAAATTTATACTTTCTTTTCAAAGATGGCAAGGTTTTGTTATACAAAAAATGAAAAAAAAAAAAAAAAATTACTAAGAGTAAGGATTTGTTAGCTACTTTCTTTCAGAATTAGACCTCAGTGAGAAACACCACTGCAGAAAGGTCTCTTCAGAGAAATTTTAAAGAGTTTGCTGGTCTTGAACTCTGTCCAACATTTTGAGGAGTGATTTGGATCTAAGCATGACGTGATAATTAGCCAGTAGATTTTTGCAGTAAAACAAAGACTGATGAAATGCTGAGTAATACTGAGGACAGGGAATCAAAAGAAGAATCTGACCTGCTTGATAAACTGGTCTGATTATGCACAATTAATTCTAACACAATGGAGTGTGAAGTTATGAATCAAGGAATGAGAAACTTGTATTACAGTTTACTCCCCTTTATGAGAGGGAAGATTGCAGTGGGGAAATCTGGAACTCAGTAGCTTTTAGGAGACAAGCAACTTAACAGAAGTCTCCTATGGTGAATGAGAACAACTGGATTCTGTATAAAGGAACTAGGAAGAAGATTATATGTAAGAATATAAGAATAAGGAGGCAATGTTCATAAGGAGGCAAAGTTGCAGCTGGATCTGGAAAATAAAGAATTTTTTATATATAATGAGAACTTGAAGAGCTGAATCTATTGGTTTGATGAAAAGATGACTGTGATGTAACTGTGGTGTACTTTATAAAATTGACCAATGAAGAGACAATGGTGCAATGGATTTTAAGTTAGTAGGAAAAGTTTTAAGAAGAACTTATGTCTGGGCTCTGGCCAGATTAAATAAGACTGCATACAAGGTGCATACTTATTGCTGGAAGATGATCACCCACTAGAACATACTTCTATGAAATGTGATTTCAGCATTCCTGGTAATCTTGAAAAGAAGAAGTCATTTTTCTTCAAATAGCCTTTGGTCAGCCACAGGTGATCAGGATTAACATTGAAGTAACTGCATGGCAGGTAACAGGTCTGACATCTTGCAAGTCAGACAAGAAGATCTGATTGTGCTTGTGGCATTTATAAGTCTACAGGGAGAAATAAGACCACTAATCTAGTACAAATACAAAACTGTATTCAGTGCCTTACTTCATTCTTCCACAGGCTAATAGGAGCTAATCAGAGCTCAACAATTCAAGAGGACTGTAAATCATTATAAAATGCAACGTTGAAAGAAGTGAAAGCTGGGAGGCCCATTGAGCAAGCAACAATGGGCAAACCATGCCCTAGAAAGCTGTCCCTCAACATTTGGCTAAAGACTGATCATTATGTACTTGCCAACGACCTGACTGTCCCTCCAGGCTCAGCTTTAGCCTCTAGAGCTTTGCAGTCCTTGCCCCCCTTACCTGAAGCCTCCCAGTACTGTTTGCTGCAGCCTACTGCTGCTCCCTGCTGAGCCTCCTATTTTGGTTTCACAAGTGAAAAGTGCAAAAAGCATCCTCCAGGCTTGCTGAATCTTAAATTAGGCCCATCTAAACAATACCACCCCCCAGAAAGTGTCTAAAATGAGATATTTTATAAACCACCATAGTTTACAAGAGCCTATCAGCATCCTAGAAGAAAGGTCAAGCACAAGTCCACATGGGGCATAGACCAGCTCCACAGTGATGTATGAACAGCTGAAGCTGGAGGCACTTGGGGTATTTTGGAAAGGAAATAATTTCTGACCTGTTTGTGGCCTTAAGAAAAATCACTTCAGAGATTCACACTGACTGCTCAAAGGAAGTGAATTGATCATGAGAAAAACAGACCCAGGCTGACTAGAAGCCCAACCCTCAGAGTTTCATTCTGGAGGGATATATGCAAAGTGAATGAGAGCTGAGATCCAGAACCTGTCCATAATCCCCCAAAAATCCTGTCTGAGAATCTACCCTGGACAAACAATGCTGTTAAAGCTGCAGCTTTGCAGCAGTACTGAAATTAAATGTGTCTGTATCCAGAGAGCTCCCTCACAGGAATAAGCCAGGCATGTCACACTGACAGCCACTGACACCCCTTGTTTGTCCCCTATAATTTAACACAGGGAGCTGCACAGAGCACTTTTGTCCTTGGGTGGCTGTTGTGTGAGTACAGAAACACCGTGTTCTGCTGCTTCTATCAGGCTCTGATGCTGTTATTTAAAGCTTCAGAGTGACATGACTCAGCCAAGCATCCCAAAGATACCTTTATCTGCTTTTGGAAAGTAGAGATTAAATCCCACACGTGAACCTTGAAATGTGGCTGGAAGCCACACAAACCACCCAGCAACACCCTACCCTGCTACCAAAACCTTGCCCTGTAAACCCAATACACAGTCCTTCTATGATCCAAAGAATTTTAACATTTAAATGTTACCATAGGTGGTTTTACTAGGCCACAAAATATGGATACTGTACTATTAAATACAATGAGAAACTCAACCCAACTTTGTATTATTAAGCATGTTAGAATTAGCCAGAGAAGGGGCAAAATAGAAACCATAGATTATGAATGGATAAATTACTGTGGAAACTGATTAAAAAACTTTTTCACTTCTTTGTTTACATATTAAAAATTAGTATGCTTGAAAAGTCGCTGATAATTCATAATAGGCAGTCTGGGACAATCAAAATCTTATATTACAGATTTGTATTATCTTCCAACCTAATCTTCTTAATTTGCTACAGAATTAAAAAAAAAATGCATGCAAATTTTGAGTAGGCTTTACTTATTTTGAGAGATTTATCAAGTGCTGTAAACATCACCTATTGGTCCTATTTTTATTAATGTTTTCAGTATTACTTCTGTTAATAAAAAAAATACCTATTAAGAATTAGAGTCTGTAAAGTATTAATGTTTTCTGTTATTAATTCAGTGTAGAAAATGGATTACCTACAACAAACTTCACTAAAATAAGATTATTTGTGTGACTGGAAAGGAATATTCTCACATGCACATTGCTATGACTATGTGATCTAGGTCTGCATGGCTTTTAAACTCATGAAGCTATTTCTCTACTATTTTGGGTTTTTTTTTTGTTGTTTTGTTTTTGTTTTTCAAACGAACAAGCAAAGCATCTTAACCCTAGGGAGCATACCAGGCAGTGAGAGGCCTGCAAGAGAAGCTGGAGCACCTTTGCTATGGGTTTAAGCAAAGTTCTCCTCTGTGTCTTCCCTCCTAAGAACAGTGATGGAAGCCTAGGTTAGGCAGGCTCTCATCCCAGCACATTTGGTCCAAGAGAGCAAATTACACCCACTATAAGTGGCAAAGATCCTCCTGAAGCATCTTGCCCTTCAGAAGGATGTACTTACTTGCTACTGCAAAACTTCATGGAGCTTCCAGGGATCTCTATAGGTCTGCATCTTTCTTGTTTTCTTCACAGATGGCAATAGGCTCACAGGAATAGTATAGATAAAATAAATACTTGGTACCTCAAGAGGAAAAAACCTAACATTCCTGGAGTGGTATAGCCTCTATAGGCTCCTAGCAGCAAAAATCATAATCTTCCTTCTTGCACAGAGACCATGTAAAGCCCTTTCCCCCCCATGCAGATGTCTCCTAATTCTGTAGCTGCTGAGCTCATGTGAGACACAGCCAACAGCAAGGGCAGGTGAGTTCAAAGACCTGCACATCTTTGCTCTGGTTTGGAGGGGGACTAAAGCCAGTAGAGTGTTCTGTTCAATTCATATTTCTAGTTACTGCCTCTCACTCCAAGAGTGGGAAGGGGCCCAGGTAGCAGTGAAGATGTGCACAGAGAAGCTTGGTGGCCAAGCCGTGGAGAACTTCATCAGCACTCTTGTTTTCTTGGTTGATCTGGTACCCATGGCTTGTGCCCTCCTCTGCCCAAAGCCACTGCTGAAGGTGATCTGTACCCACAGGATGCCATATGACATGTGCCTTTTGTTCTTTAAACACTTGCCTACAAGGTGCTGTAGACCCAGTCATAAATCAGGCCCACAGGCTGCTGCCTGCCTCACCACCAGCTTACAAACACAAAGCACAAGTCATGTTAATAAAATATTCTTTTAATGTTGTCTGCCCTGAGAATTTTAGACTTAAATATTTCTAACTCTTTCTAAGGCAAGTAGCACCATGATCATCTTAGGACTTTCTTCCTTATGTCTGTCCATCCTCTGTTCCAAACAACGAATTGCACTCTGCTGTTGTAGCTGAATTGCAATGAATTGCTGCAGTGAAATTCTCTGGAAAAAAAGTTTCTCTTCAGTGTCTTTATTCACCTGAGACTGCCATTCAGTGAGGTTGAGCAGGAACCCTTTGAAATCTGCTGGCCAGTTGTAAGGGAGCTTCAATCTCTTGGTGGGCAAAGGGACACAAAAGCATTCTCCTTCATCTGACATTATTTCCTTTTCTGTCTTTTCCGTGCCACTGCTGTGTGCAGGGCCTGCATAATGAGATCTTCATTGTTCAGGATGTTGTATTCACCCAGCTGAACCAGATGGTCAAATGCCTTCTCAGTGTATTGGACAGAATATGTTGAATAAGGGGAACAGCAGCCATAGAGATCAACATTTCCATCTTCCATCTCTGACTTGGAGCGCTTTTGGCCTAGGAGAAAAGAGAGACAAAAGACTACTTAGAGGTGGGATTTACTCCAGTCATAAGCAAGCAATCTCCTAACAGATCAGGGGAAAGAGATGTCTCTCCACAGAGAGAGTTCATAATCTAAACTACTCTTGTGGATTTTGAAAATATTTTTTCAAACAAATAATTCTTTTTCAAACTTAGAGCTCACTTAGAAAGCAGCTGCTTCACATGAAGTGGGGAGAAAAATGCTGATTATTCTTTTTAGATGTGTCTACACTGCAATTGTGAGCTGTGTCTGTTGCTCTTAAGAGGTACAAAGTTACCTGCAAGCTAACTAGCTTGGGGACTGAAACAGGACCACCATGCCAGCAAATCTGAAAAAACAAGTAACTTGAAGCAAGAGAGAGTTTTGATGTATTAAATGTGTCAACAGTGAACTTTAGGTGTTGGAATATTAAATATACTCCCTTTAATAGGCTGGCTGAAATGTCAACCTTTTTTTACATGCCTGAGTACTTACCTGGTGCTTTGTATTTTTGGAAGGTATCATTAATTAGTGGGAAAAATATCAGCACTGGTGCTCCTGGAGTCTCAGCACCATCAAAGAGGTAACATTCCTTCAGGTTTTTCCTGTCTTCTTCACTCAAGTCCACCTTGGGAAAAAGGATTCCCTGCTCCGAACAATACTTGCAGGTCTGGTCCAGAGCCTGGGTCAATGGATAGAACAGTACTAAGACTTAAAGAGGATTTCAGGACTCAGGATTTCTTGAAGTCCAGAAGCAAAGGGAGGGTTTTCAAGGCTACCTGTGTGAAAGCTCTGTAACCCCCAGTGGAAAGCACTGCATCAGTGGAGAAAAGACTTTTTGTGTTCCCTGAATTCCTAGCACAAAACACTTCTATCATACAACAAAAAGAAATGAGAACATGCACAGCCTATAAACAAAATATCACACCGTGGCATTAAGCTAAAAATGCTAATTGTTAAGACATTCAGTAGGGTCAATATAGAAAATGCTTAAGTGCTAAAAACTGAGAGGTATGCAGCTCCTGAAGAAACAGAGATGGTTTAAATTCCTCTCACCTGTGTTTGGGATCCAGCACTGTAGTTTAAATGCAGGATAACATCCACCTTTCTCTCTGGCTTTAACAGTGGCATGACACTTGTATTGATGAAAAATCCTGTATCTATCAGAGACAGGAATTCCTCTGATTGTGTCAGCTCATTAGGAAATGTGTCCAACACGGTATCTGAAAGGAAAGATACTTCTTTAAGTGCAATAGTGCAAAACTGCTTAGCCTCAATTCCACTCTTACACCATGACCACAGAGCCCTAACTGAGCCCTAAGTTTATAAACTTTGGGGAAGGGAGATTCAATGTACCCCTCCTCTTCTGCCCTCCCAGATCCAGCCACACAGTTTTGGACCCACAGTGACATTCATGAAAGGGGTTTCTTGTGCCTCCCCAGTGACTGTGTCTTCAAACACAGACATGGACCACCAACAGGACCTGGTGCCCCTGGCTCAGGAGATGTGTGCCACCAGCAAACCACTGTCTTGGAGCTCAACACCACTCCATCCTACATCCCAGTGTGCCACAAACACACAATAGTGGGGTTCTGCCCAAACAAGGCCTCTGACCTTGAAGTTGAATATCAGCTCCGTGTTTCCATGTTTGTTCTGCATGTTTATTCTCTCCTCAGGCACATAGATCTCCTCTTACCTTTCCATCTGCAGAAGTGCTTGTTTTCCAGGTAGTCATTATGCATCTGGAGCCCTTTTAGGAAGTTGTGCTCCTGGGCAATGCAGAGGCGGTCGGTGAGAGCACAGCGCAGAGCACTGCCCAGGGGGCCAGGAGGGGTGAACAGCCGAGTCCTCAGCTCATGAGGCTTCAGGGGGAGGAGGGGTTCCTCCTCTGCACAGGGAAAGGCTGTTAATTTCTACCTGCCTAGAGCAAGGTCATAGAATCATAGAATCATAGAATGGGCTGGGTTGGAAGGGACCTCAGAGATCATCAAGTCCAACCCTTGATCCACTCCCGCTGCGGTTCCCAGCCCATGGCACTGAGTGCCACATCCAGGCTCTTTTTAAATATCTCCAGGGACGGAGAATCCACTACTTCCCTGGGCAGCCCATTCCAATGTCTGATCACTCTCTCTGTGAAGAAATTCTTTCTAATACCCAACCTACACCTCCCCTGGCACAACTTAAGACCATGCCCTCTTGTCTTGCTGGTAGTTGCCTGGGAAAAGAGACCAACCCCCCCTCTGGCTCCAGCCTCCTTTCAGGGAGTTGTCATCCCCCAAGATGTCAAGGTAAGTTAACGAAGAGAGGAGAGGAGAGGAGAGGAGAGGAGAGGAGAGGAGAGGAGAGGAGAGGAGAGGAGAGGAGAGCAGAGCAGAGCAGAGCAGAGGAGAGGAGAGGAGAGGAGAGGAGAGGAGAGGAGAGGAGAGGAGAGGAGAGGAGAGGAGAGGAGAGGAGAGGAGAGGAGAGGAGAGGAGAGGAGAGGAGAGGAGAGGAGAGGAGAGGAGAGGAGAGGAGAGGAGAGGAGAGGAGAGGAGAGGAGAGGAGAGGAGAGGAGAGGAGAGGAGAGGAGAGGAGAGGAGAGGAGAGGAGAGGAGAGGAGAGGAGAGGAGAGGAGAGGAGAGGAGAGGAGAGGAGAGGAGAGGAGAGGAGAGGAGAGGAGAGGAGAGGAGAGGAGAGGAGAGGAGAGGAGAGGAGAGGAGAGGAGAGGAGAGGAGAGGAGAGGAGAGGAGAGGAGAGGAGAGGAGAGGAGAGGAGAGGAGAGGAGAGGAGAGGAGAGGAGAGGAGAGGAGAGGAGAGGAGAGGAGAGGAGAGGAGAGGAGAGGAGAGGAGAGGAGAGGAGAGGAGAGGAGAGGAGAGGAGAGGAGAGGAGAGGAGAGGAGAGGAGAGGAGAGGAGAGGAGAGGAGAGGAGAGAAGAGAAGAGAAGAGAAGAGAAGAGAAGAGAAGAGAAGAGAAGAGAAGAGAAGAGAAGAGAAGAGAAGAGAAGAGAAGAGAAGAGAAGAGAAGAGAAGAGAAGAGAAGAGAAGAGAAGAGAAGAGAAGAGAAGAGAAGAGAAGAGGAGGAAAGGTGGTCTTTATTTAAAAGGCCTAGGATGAAAAGACTCGGTGATCACAGGTGACCAAATGCAAAAGAAAATAAAATGCTACTTGGTTCTTGACAACCAAATACCACTTCCTTACACAGGCCAAACTTGGATGAAAAACAAGACTCATTATCAGGCAGCAATAAAAATCTGCATCAGATACATGCACACTTATGCAAGAGACTGAATTCAGGCTTTGGAAAAGGGTGAATTTTGTCCATATTTGTATTACAGTAGCTCATACTTGGAGTAGTCAAATTGGTTTTGCTTATCAATAATTTACACGCCAATCTTACTATTCTTGAACATTTTACTCATCTGCAACCATCAGCACTGACCCCTCAGTGAACATATAGCTCACGGGATTGGATCATGCTTTGCAATATGAAACTTAGAATCCAATGTCTTCCAGAAAGGCAATGTGGCCTTTGAATAAAAATTAAAAAAAAATACCAAGTGTATGATGCACATGCCACATAGCAGAAGATTGTGATCATTTATCTAACAATTAAGTCTATCTAATAGTGAATACACCCTAATGAAGTATGACAATTTACCTATATTGTTAATTTTGTCCCGGGTCCACCTGTGCCAGAAATCTTCTGATGAGTGGGATAAATTCCATATGTATAACACATTCAGTGAAAATAAACTACTCCACACACCTGTAAAGGAAAAGATTTCCAACTGAAACATTCATACAACATGAATTACAAACTGTGGGAAGAAATTCGAGGTTTATGCTTTTCTTTAGTTTGTTTGTACTGGTGCATGACTGACAGGGCAGTTTCAGTGGAGAGGATAAATGCCTTATCATTGAATTAATACTTAATAGAATAGATTCAGCTTACTCTAAAACAGGAAATTCAAAGTGACAGACAGGCTGTCTGGTGCTTGGTTTATATAGCTCACAAGTAAAATAAAAATCCTTCAGATATTTTTAAGCCAATAGCTCACCTTCTAAGAAGCAGATCCTGGACTCAGGGACCTTCTTCATCAACCGACCCATGAAGAACTCACTGCCAAAATCCTCAGTGCGAACAAAAGCTCCATATTTTTGCAATCCCACCTCATAAGGGGTGAACTCCACCCATTCTGTGAAAAGGATTTGAAAAAATGTTTTCATACAGCCCCTTAGCTGCAGATAAAAATGAAGTCGCTATCATGGGAATGAAAGGAGTGAAAAATTAAAATAATTTCTGCATTTCAGTCTAGACCTGTGGCAATGAATTGTAAGCATGGTACAAATGAAAACTCATGAACATGAAAAGTCTTTGGGATATTTTTGACTGTGCTGAATAGACAGTCAAACCTTTACCTGTCCATTATATGGACACACAGCTGAAGTTCTGGTCTTTAAATAAGAGGACTGTTTATAGACTATCTGACAATACTGTCCCAGGATTTATCAGCTTCACTATAAATACATATGAGTCTAAGTCTCACAATTACCTTTGAAATCCAGAGTGCTATAGTTGTTCTTGACGTTGACTGCAGTATAGATAGGCAATGGGTTCTGACCACGATCAAGGGCCTGTTGCTGATCAGAGAGTCTGTGGTTGTCTTTCTGTGATTCCAGAAATAAGGTTACACTAAGATGAAAATTAGCACAGGAAGGTTTTTTCTGTGTCTAAGCATCTGGGGCAGAAGAATTTCTGCCTTTAGGGGATAATGGGTGCTAGGCTTAAATTCTGAAATGTTCCATGTTTTTCAAGATTCCTGTAAGTGTTCTGTTATCAAAATACCTGCAGGCATCTAATCTGATGCATTAAGGTAATGTCTAGAAGTTTCCTATTTCTAAATAAAATGTATAACATGCAAAAAAAAAATAATCTTAAAATATAATATTTTGTTCAAAATGTCATTCTTGTAGTTTTCTCAGAAAAAACATAACCAAAAGAATGTTTATTTCCACAAGCAACAATGCTTATTTCCATGGTTAGGTATTTAAAGCACTGACACCAAGTGTTCGGAAAATTGCTGAGCATTTGCATGCCCACAGTCTCATAACAAACAGAAAAACATTTTCTCCAGAAATTAATTTTCAGGAAGTTGTAAGCCACTGTAAATGCAGCTCTATGACATACTATACCCCGTCATGCAGCAAAGATTCCAGGACAAGCCCCCAGAGATCTATAAAAGATGTTTTGCGCCCCTCTTTTTTCCGTTGACATAGCTGCTTTTTGTAATACTTCAGATAATGCAAGGAAAGGGAATTTATTTTGCATTTTGTCATATGTTTTCGAGCCTCGCTGATCTGCTTGTCAAGATCCTTTTGTGACCAGTCAGCATCTCGGTACAAGTTTGACATGGTCCTAGAAAGAGGAAATATATATTGAAGAAGGGAAAAAATGCACCAAGATTTGAAGGAGGTAATGGCTACATTTTATGTTTTCTTTTAAGGTGTTTTGAAATTATGTAAAAGTTTTCTGTCTTCAGTTCCCTAAGAAACTATCACATTTTCCCTTTGAAATCAGAGTTACTATCCCTGTCAAAATGGCTTGAGGAATTTTCCATAAGCTGCTCTTACAAAAACACTTATTTTCATGAAAATTTTGTTACATCCCCCATGACAAGACTTCAGTCTGACCGTTTCGCAAGATGACCAGAAAACCAGGACTGCTGCAAAGGTATCACAGGTAGACTACTTCATGTCAGACCCAGCCTCCTTCAGTGCATCAGTGTCATCAGGAAGACTCCAACAGAGGGTTGTAGTTACCATGTAGTCCCAGACAAGCCAGTCAGGTATGTGGCACAGTCCAAGACATTGAGTTTCTTGAGTCCCCGCAAACTGCCGTACAGCGCCGTCAAGGATCTCATCCCTCCTCCCGTGGTCATGATGGCCACCACTGGGGTCTGGGCAACATGCAAAAAGTGAGGTGTTAGAAAGTGGGCTGCAGCTCACTGTGGGTTTCAGCAGAGATCTCCTGCTTCACAAAGCTTGATACCATCACAAGTGCCCAGATACAGACTTCTTTCCAAGTGATTTCTACTGAAACATAAGCTACCATTTATTTTGTAAAGGACAACAGGAATAAAAGCCATGACAATTTTTGCTTAGATAGCTGACACTTGTCTCCAATGTGTTCAACACAGATATTTGGTAAAAAACAAACAAAAATGCATTAATTCAAACCAAAGATGACAATAAGAGAAAAGGTTAGTTGTAAAGACAGGTTTTAAAAGGAAATCTCATGGGTCAAGGAAAGGAGGAAGGATTATCAACAAGGATAACAATGGTAGGGTAAAGTCTGTAGAAGATGCCATTTCTGCATAAGGTATAGCTAGCCTGGCTTGAACTCAGGATAGCAACTGCAAATGGCATAAACAGAAGGGTAAAATTAGAGGTATGGGGCAGTAGTGGAAGTATACATAAGTCTAAAGATAAGGAAAGACCAGAAAACTGGGAAGAAATGAGGTCATATTGTGCTGTTAGCTCCCCATGGCTAAGGACTTATGAGGTGATTTGAATGTTTGCCCTACAGACCTGGTGGTCCAGCAGATCCTCCTCCAGCTGCAGCATCTTCTTCAGAGCAGGAGCAACATATTTCTGTCTTTTGCGTAGAAATTCCTTCTCTTGCACACAAAGGTCAAACCCTAAACGCACATCAAGGTGGTCTGGGCTGGAGCAGAGATCAGGAAAAAAAGAATATTCTCTTTTATTATTGGTAGACAAACTCATTTTCCAATACAAGGGAATAAACAAGATCTACAGAGTACTGCATTTACAGGAGGAGCCTTCCCCAAACTCCCCAGCAGGTATACAATGCAAGGATGATGGAAAAAGGAACTGCTAAATTTCTAAGTGATTATTAAAAAAAAAAAAAAGAGAAAACAGACATTCCTGTCTTATTCCAGATAATTTCAGAGACATCTGCTGTCTGGTTTCTCTTTTTCTTTAGACTGCACTGAGAGCTGTAGGAAAATCTTCTCACATTTGTCTTGAAGTAGGTAGCAAAGTTTTCCTACCTGATGACCAGTAGCACCAGGTGATCAGCTGCACTTTTATACAGCTTTAAAGAAAAAGGTTAAAGTCTGCTCTGAACATAAAACTGACATAGCTGTGCTAAGATAATTAACTAATAATAATATTTCTACTATCTCATGCATTTTTTTCATGATTTGTGTCTTTAATATAGATTATCTACACGTACTGTTGATTTTACAAATGTAGTTTTCTTTTAGCTCATGTTAATTCCACATCACCTGCTCACACAACCTACTGCCCTTCTGTGAGGGCCTCCTGTCCAGTAAAGAGCAAGAAGGGAGATGAGTTTAGCTAAGGATGAATTAGCCTCCAAGACTGGCCAAGTCTCTTACCAGTCTTCAGCCTTTGCGTATAAATCAAATCCTTTATCCTGTAAAGCAAGAATGCAAACAGTGTAAGTATGACCACCTCCTTAACACTCCTCCTCACACCCCTGGGAGGGATTTTAGCTTGTTCAGTCCTAGCAATAGAGCTACACATTGGGAGCTCTGAATATCCAGCAGCATACATGAGTTGACCACATTGGCTTATTGTCAGGGAAATGTTTCAGTAATTCCCAGTGTCTTCCAGTGAATGTAATGCCTGAGGACAACTGCTTAGTCCAGAAGAAAGTAATGATAATGTACACCTTATCTATCCCCACCAACATTACCTCTCCTAGGCAGGCAGCCAGGCTACAGCCACTCTACTACAGCTCCTCCCTTTCCGTGTCTTGTATCCCACAACAGCCATTATCTGTGATCTTTCAATCTAGATGGATAATTTATTTTTTTTTAATCCATGAATCTAAACGTGCTTTGCAAAGCACAGTCAACATCAGCAAGAGACTGGCACTACCTCAGTTAGTTCAGGTAATCTCCTGGTGTGTGAGATGGAGAAAAGAAGAGCCTCTAAATTTAGCAGGAAGTAAGAATAGGATGGAGTAACATGATTTCCCATATTCCCACACCCATTCAAACAGAGCAAGGCACAACTTGGCCTTATCACTTAAAGACCCACTACTGTAAGATTGTGACATTTTTGTCTGCAGGCTTCCATCTTCAGATGACTGCCCCTCTGATAACCAGTGATGCAGACTTCCACCCTCAGGTTTCTCAGCCTTTCCCACAAAACAGCAGGCACTTACCTCTGCTAAGATAATTTTTTTTCCACTTGGGAGGGAATGAAGTTCCATGTTTGGAGAGCCTGTATCATGCAGATGTGAGCACTGAAAAAATACAAATATACCTCAGTTTATATTACACGGAGTGTTACTTTCTTTCCACAATGCAAATTAATATTACTATTTATGATGCATGTTTCCTTACATATGATCATTATGCTTTATAAAGTCTGGTTGTAACATACCAAGGATGGAGATGGTTTCTTCCCAGGTAGCGTAACATCCAGAGTTGGCTGTTTGTACCTGGCATAGTGGAATTTGGCAGGAGACAAGGAGCTGAAAATCAGATCAGATCGCAGCATAATGTCTTGAGTGCCCTCATAAGAGCCTTGCACTTTAAAGGAGAATTCTTTCTCTAAGAAAGTGACATAAAAGCAGACACAACAATTTTTTTATCAAAACTGGAACCAAAAGTTCTTACAAAGTCTATCACAATGCCATTCTCATGTTATGGGATGTGGGGTTTCTTCATTTGCACATTAAGCCAGTTAAGCAAATTGCCCTCACAATATTAGCATGTCATTATTTAAAAACAGCTGAAGGAAAAATAACCTCACTTGAGAAAGATTTCTTCTTCTTTTTCTTCTTCTTCTCAACCACCTGGACTTCCAAGGAGCAGATTTTGCGAGACTGTAGGAGACACAAAAATAAAATGTCTCATATCAGGGAATTTTCCACTCTGAGATTCTGTTTCCTAATTTAAACTGGTGGGATACAAATGCTCAACATGCAGTGCACTTTGTCCCAAGGAGAACATTTTATCTCCACAGTAACCTTGATACCAGATGCTGGCTGGAACAGGAGGAGTCTTTGAGAAATTGGACACAGCCAAGGCAAGGCTGGGAGCCACGGATGAACAGGGTTTGCAGAAGGGAGAAGGTAAGGACAAAGTGAAAACCATTAGTCTCAGGATCCCAGCAGAGTCTGATTTATAAATAAGTAATGAGGAAACAGAGGTAATAACTGAGAAAATGGCAAGGTCAGAAAGTCCCTGTGTAAAAAGCAGAGTTAGGAATGCAGGACATGACGTGTGCCTGGGACGGGATAAATCTTGTTGCTTTGGCACTACAGGAATTTGGAAGGAGTGATGTCCCAGGGAGAGTTCACTGATGTCTCAAAGCTAAACCTCTTCCATGTGTTGATTTTGCAACACCAGAATGATACTAGTATGGGGGATCTCCCTGCATTTCCAGGCACAGCCTTCCCACCACTGCCATCCATGAGGATGTCCTGTGAGACAGATGATGAAGAGGGAAATCACAGAGTTTCAGTACTGGCTTTGGTCATTCAAAGTGCATAATGGCCTGATGGCTGTGAGACAAGTGAAAAAAAATGTGGTAAGAGGAAAAGAAAGATGATGACACATAACACTCACCACTAGCACTCCATTAGTAATGATGGTTTCAGGAGGACCTGAACTAGGAAACAGAAAGAAGAATAAATTTTTTATAACTCAATATAATTACAGTATAATTTGTAAGACACACCCTACTCCTAATTTTCCTCTTGCATATTTTTAGCTCTGTACTGGATTTGAAGAAAAGTGCCAGGAGACTTTTGGTACAGGTTTTCTCACTTTACTCTGTCAAGGCACAATCATCATCCTACTAGATGATGTAGAAAAAAGTACTGCAGGGCCAAGGGCCAAACCATGTAGTGAGTTTATGCTGAGCCTCAAATGGAGGCAGCAGATCCTTTCACCAAATCCAGGACTGCTAAAGGACTCTAGGTCAGAAATTCAGTGTGTTATTCCATGTTATACTTTGAAAGGAGGCAAACTCCCCTCTGATCTCAAAGACATGACAGACGAGCAGTCCCCATGTTCTGGCCTTCAAAAGTATTCATTGCACTAGACAAAAAAAATGTTTTAGTATGTTCTCTCTGTCTGCCTAAAGTTCACAGTGGGTCATCCAGGAACACACCATTTGTCAAACAGCTCATAGTCCAGATTCCTTGGGAAACAGCATTCATCATCAGCATTAAAGATGATCCACTCTGGACAATTACACTAGATTATTCACACCTCTGAATTATTGGTGATTTTTTCTGCAGATTATGTTGCATTTCATGTTTACTCACATATTATCCAATGCAAATCCCACCTCTAGCTCCTGTTGTCTCTGGAAAACAAAGCAAGGAAAATGGCACTAGTCTACTGGCAGTTCCCATGATGGAAGCTCTTATTCTGGCAATGCAGCTACACATGCACTACTTGTGACTAGCAGAGAATTTAAAATAGATGCACCCAGCACCTTACATCTGTGTGTCTTGAGCCTCAAGATTCTTTACTGATAGGAAGTTTCTGGATAGAAGTTTTTAACAAAGCAAGTGACTGACTTGTCTGGTTCTGCTGGAGCACAAGGCACAGACCCAGGCAGAAGTTCTGCTGCAGGGAGCAGCCAAAGCCCTCTGGTGCAAGGAGGGGGAAATCTGTGACAGGCAAAGCATCTGTGGAGGAGGACAACCTCTCTGGCAACGTGTTGAGGGCTTTGGGGTAGAGATAAATCTGACATTAAGGCCTGTTCTGTGGGCTGGTGTAGAAAAGTATAATCCCTAATGGAAGGAAACACAGGAGGAAGGAAAACAAAGGTGGGGACAGAAGGGATGATGAACAGAGAAGAGATATCATGCTGTAGGTTACTGAGTTGCTCAAATTACATATTACATTAAAAACACCAAAAAGGTATTAAAAGTGGACCGTAACGAGCTTAATGTTCTTATTTTACCAAGGGCTAGTGGAAGACCACACACTACCCCTCTGGTATTTTGCAGACAAAGAAATGTTCAAATAAGGCATTTAAAGATAATGAACTTCAGAGTTGGTGTTGGTGTGTGTGTAGATAAGGTAATTAATCAACCAAGGGGACTGGAGGGAACTGGGAAAAAAGAGGGACATACTGGGAGGTGGGGTGTATGACTTTCAGAGCCTCCCTGGGTGTTCAAAATAGGAATATTTCAGGTTGCACAGCTGAGTGGCATGACTTAGACACCTTATTTAAACACCCACACCACAGTCCATAATTAGCAACCAGTCTGGTTCAACACTTGGTTACAATCACAGAGTTAATAGTTCCTAATTACTAGGTTAAGTAACAAGCTATGACAAAATGTATCCTTGATCCTTGATGGGGGCAGGCTCAGCAAAGTGATAATTTTGCAAAGACACTTGAAGCTTGTGGGCCTCTGTGGCCAACACCAAACACTCCAGTTTCCCTACAGATCCAGGTGTGAAGAGGCTTTCCCATGTCAGAGTGAAAAACAACTTTTTATATGGCTGGACAGTCTGTACATAGGAAGGAAAACAAAGATATGGCCAGTAACATTTTAGAAAAGAAGATAAACACATTCCTGCCAACCTATTCCATTTCTCATTTCAGATCTCACCTGTGAATCACACTTGAAGTGCATGAAGACTTGCTCTCCTAGGGAAAGTTTGGCTATATCAAAGTACACTGTGAAGAGGTGGTCATCTTGAGTAATCACATCCTTGTCATAGAGTGCCAGCTCCAGCACATTCTGGGAAGGGAAGGACTTTAGAAATGTTTCAGGTTTTATTTAAAGCAATCCTGAAGACAGCTGCAGGGTGGGAGGAAGTAAAGAAAAGAGCAACAAAGGAAGGAGAGGGGAAATCAACTCTATGTAGGCATCTGCCTACAAGGAGGAATGAGAGGAAATCACAGACATCTCCAAGGTTACATTCTACCTGTGGCCAAGAAAGATAAGTGTCTTTCATGACATGGAAAACCATTGTAAGGATATGTGTTATTCTTGCATCTTCCTGCATCTTTCCTTGCCTCTTCAGAAAATTACTTTTTCCTTTGCAAAAGGGTAAAGCCTGGCAGTTTCTCCCTGGGTCATGGTTAACAGAGAAGCCTCAGCTCAGTACCTTGACCTTACTCTGGATCCTGAAGTAGAAAGTTTCATTCCAGACTGGATCTTTGCAATTCTTGATAATTTTAGTCTTAAATTTGTCAGCTGAAGCAGTTGGCAACCACAGGCTCACGTAGCAATCAGTCTGACTGACTGTATATTAAAAAAAAACAAACACATCTAAAATGAGGATATGCTTTAGGAGAAAGAATGTATTGAATGACATGAAGTTTTGCTTTCAAAGAGAGACACTATGGTACATTATAAATTACATGATAGGAGTGGATTAAAAAAAAAAGGACATGATTCTTCTGTGAATAGAAGCAATTAGATATATAACAAATGCACTAAAGCCAAAGTGATAGCTCTTCTGTGTCATCAAGAAAATTTTTTAGCCCAAGCTTCAGGAAGCAAAGTGAGAGCTTCTATTTTAGCCTGACAGAACACTGAACAAAATACAAACAAAAACAAAAAAAACCAAAAAAACCCTTCTTGATTTTTGCATAAGTAAACTTAGAATCCTCTATTATATTTCAATTGCAGACCATCAGAATTGAACCTACAAAAAGTAACAACATTTAATGGACTTTTATCTGTGAACGGTGTTACACAGAGAACTGGGGTATGATAATTTGGATTACTTAGCCCTGAGAAAGCTTTGAATAAAAGCTACATTTGAGATAAGGCTTCTCCATTGCCCCAACCCATGTGTGTCCTTGGCTACATCAATACACTCCAGAAGAAAACAGAGATCTTTCCACATTCCCTGCTTTCAACAGACTGTAGAGTTTTCCTGCTCCCTTTGGGAATACAGAGGAATATGTGAACTTGGTAGAGCTGTGACCTTATAGAGTTATCTCTGCACATAACTGAGCTGATGCAAAGAAGAGCAAAATGCTGTGTGCACTGCTGGAACAAGCATGCCAGTGAGAGGACTTTCTCTATCCATGGAAGAAATCTAGGAAGGGGAAGTTCTTCTTGGAGCAGGACTAGCTAGTACCCCATGAAGGTTAAAGGGACCATACAGAACATTACATATACTTACAGACATCTCCCTGGTGAATATTTCTTGCTCTTATGACTCTTATAGTCAGTAAATAACACAGAGATGATTCTATCTGCTAGGACAAAAAAATAAAACAACAGACAAACCATGCAAAAGATGGGAATGAATGCTAAAGGCAGATATCATTTTGGAAGACAGAAATAATCAGGTCACAAACAACATATCTCTATGAAATGAGCAGTACATTTATTTTCCTACTGATACCTAATAAATAAAGTGCTTGACTGTCAGACTTCTCTGCTTTTATAGCATGCTATGTGAATTTGTATTATTATATTTGCTACCTGATTAAGATCTAGCTGTACAAAATGGTAAAATACAGTTTGGGAGAATATTTACTTGTAAACTAAGTAAACTCTTCATGTATGGAGTTTCTTTGGACTGTTTTGCATTAAAAGTACAAACAAACCATTTTATGCCTGATAAGAAACCCTTGTCTGTGCCTTTTGGCTTCCCTCTTTCATATCAGCCCATGCCTCTGACTTGAAGGCCTCATGCTTGACTTCTTAGTTTCTCACATTGCTGTTCCAGTCTCATGTTGGAGCCCAACATATGCTTTCCCCTTTCACCATAAAATAACAAATGAAATAACATTATTACCAATTTCCTTTTATCTATTACCTTTTGTTTCTACTGTCACAGAAAAATCAGCAGGAAAATTGCTGTAAATGGCTCCAGAAGCATTAAAATACAAAAGGTAGTTAGAGCAACTACTGAGCTATGAACAGGTAGTAACACCACCTGCTTACTCAACATAACTGGAGAAAAATCACTATAAAAAGACCACTGTCAGACCTGAAGTGACTGATTTTGTCAGTCCAACTGAGAAGATGTGACAGAGGCACTGTAGGAAAGGAGATCAGGACTTCTGTTCTAGTTGGCCTGTCTGAGAAAAGCAATCTACTATGGACTTTACCAATAATGTGCCATGCTTAGTGCCCATAAAAAGTGCATCAGTGTTCAGATATGGAACATAAATCCATGTGATGTCTCTCACAAGGTTCAACCTGAGTGTATTAATGCATGCAGCTGGGGCTAATGAGTATATGTTGTTGAGACTGAGAGTAGTTAGCAAATAGGCTAATGAAGAAAGAGGTAAAAATAGCCATCAGGTAACCAAAACACTCCACTAGGAAAAGGCACCAGTGATATTTGTAGTGTTCAGCAGCACAGCAGGTGACTGGGTGTGAAAAACAAGGATGTCAAACCACTGCTAGGAGTACAAAGAGTAGCTGTGGATAAGACTCTCAAAGGCATTTGTATTCATGTCTAAAATCCAACTCCTGAGGCACAGAAATGACCCAGGTTCAGGTGGAAAGTATTGAGGAACTGCAGAGCTGGTAACCAGTGGCTGGCTTTGGAGAGGGCACTTTCCTGGAAAGGTTCAATTCAGTTTAGGGGATTGGGTCCCCTGGAGCCCTCCTCATGGCTTGTGATGATCCCAAAGCACCAGGGAGGTAGTGCAGGTTGAGCAAAGACCTCAGGCATGTGGATGTGCCTTGTCATAGCCAGGGAACCTTGGCTTAGACATCACAGAAGTATAAATAAATGGCCTAAATGCCATCAAAAGTATGAGTTTTGCCTAAAAAAATGCGTGAGGGTTGGTTTGCTCTTCTGAACCTGCTGTGGTCCCTGCAGTGTAGGGAGCTGTTGTTTAGGGAGTGTTTTCTCATCTTTACATTTTCCATTCAACTAATCAACAGAAAGGGATGGCTCTGCCTTAAACTGTAGGCAGAACAATTACCACTTAGCAACATAGCTCCAAACAGCATGAGTGAAAATTCCTAGTTATTACTTAAAAGCCTCAAACTAGAGAGAACAAGGTTAAAAAAAAAAAAAAATCATCTTGTTCAGAACATTTAGCCTTCTCATTTCCTAGAGGAAAAAATTCACATCATGTGACTGAAGTCTCCGGGAAAACTATTAGGACCTTTCAGAAGAAGGATTTGTCCAGGAAATCAGGTGCTGAAATTCTACCTCAAGATTGTTCCCTACTCTTTGTGGGAGTAAGCGGCACAATTTCAGATATTTCTACCTACACTGGCAGTAAACTTACCCTCGTGCTTTAGCAAGGCATATGTAACAGAAAGCCTACTCAAACCTGTCTTTTTAATGATATTAGTCTTGTTAAAACAGGATTCATTTCCCACATGCCAAGGATAGAAAACAGCACTAGAGCTTTAACATGAAGCAAGACTACCTAAGTGAAGTGATCAAAACAATAAGCTCCAGAGTTTCACGGAGGAAGCTGCTCTGGCAGCTAATTAGACTGCTTGGCAAATGCTGAACCCTGTCTGTTCACACCCAGGCTCCACCCAGAAGAAAAGTCTCTTACAGTTTTCTTTTTCTTAATTCTCCTTTCTGGTACCTTTGTAACAAGAGTCCGCTGGTCCCCATCGGCATCCGGCTGCATAATTCCTTCTGCTGGCTCAGCAGTTTGAGGGATCAGCTCCTGCAACAAGAAGGGCACAGGTTACCCCTGAGAAAGCCACCCTGTCTCTTAAAAGCTTTTCTCATGGCCCTGCACAACAGCAGCAAAGGGGAACCCATGGCCACTGCTGAGGGCAGAGCTTGGGCAGGTGCCGGCATTCGCTGCTGTCCCTGCCTGCACCCTGCCTGCCCCACAGAGGCGTAGCATCCAGGTGAGGCCCAACCTCTGCATGACACAAGGGGAGGGAAGGCAGGTCCTGGCCCCAACTATTAAAGGAACAACAAACCTGTCTCCCATAAACACAGCCTGTCATTACCGTTTCACCTCGATGCACAGCTCCGTGCTATTTAATACTTAGGTTGCATACATCACGTTTCTAACTGAAGAAAACCCCCAGATACACAACCTGCTCCCCTTGTAAATAAACTCTTAATTCCCAAGTAGTCTCTCCTGCCTTCTTCTGGCTTGTTTTTTTAGATTTTGATAAGGAGTTCTCAAAGCACAGACTTTTTCTTGCTGTGCATTTACAGTCAATGCCAGGTCAGTGAAGTGGTGCTATCTTTGCACTAAGTGCACCAGAACTGGCTGAGATCCCAGACCCCTTGCTTTGCTCTGCACCCTGCTTACCTGAGGCAAAATATGATTTTGCTCCATTGTGGTCACTGTCACATACACGTCCTGTATTAGCTGTAGCAGTGCTTTTTCACATCTTCCAGCTTCCACAGACAATAGTTTAAATGTCTCATATGCAGGTGAGCAACTATTTTATAAACTGACTCAGAGCCCCACCTCTACACCCAGTTATTCCCCTCCCATTTTCTTATGCTAGGAAATGGAATCCCGTCGTCAAAAAAGTATGAAAAAAAACATCTTTGCCCTGTACAATAGCTGGAAGTATGCTGTTTGCCCAAGAGTGACCAATGGCTAATGGTAGGACAAGGATGCCCTTTCATCTGAGCATTGAACTTGCCACTTAGCAAGACCTCAAAGCCTACAGAAGTACAGAGCCCAGCAGTACTACATAAGTTGGATTTAGGTTATATCTGATAGTAAAAAGGATAAAACAGCTAAAGGAAAAAAAATATATATATAAAAACGAATGGTACAACACTTGCTCTCAGACTAAAGTGGTTCTTGAAAAAGCCAGTTTAAGTGTTTCTAAGTCTTATCAAATCATTGTAGAGAGATCCCTCCATTCCCATGCCTCATTATTATTTTTATTTCGGGATGAAGACTCCTGAAGCAATGACTTTCCTTAGTTCAGCTCCACCCCCTGTGAATACTTCTGCGCCACTTTCCGGCTCAGACTGACTCTGGCTGTAATCTGGCACCATTTCAGCACCCATGTCTGACCCAGTGAACCCTGCCAGCCAGAGGAAACACTCACACTGACCTCAACAGACCTCCAAAGGCTCCACTGTACCTGTGCCTCCTCCTGAGACCTAATCTTTCAAAACCAGCACAGCTCTCTGGAACAGGACAAAAAAAGGGCCGTCAAAGACCTTAACACAACAAAACAGATCAAAACCCCTGAGGAAAGGGAGTACTTTGGCTTCCCTGCCCTCCTGAAGTACTGTCTACAAGAAGTTAGCTATTCCCTGAGAAGCCTTGAGCTCACTGGTTATATATTTTTGCCAGGCAGCACAGTTCCCCTTTGCAATTCCCATGCAAAAAAGTAACAACAGTCATCACAGTCCATACAATAAATTTTTGCTATAGGCTATGTCATTTCACAACGCAGAGAAGAGTTGCATCTACATACATATTTCTTCCATGTGCCAGCTGCAATTATGTAGCTTGGTGAAATGCATTTTTCATTAGGTCACAGCAAACCCTCAGCAACATCAGCATCTTTCAGTCATAGTTAAAGGCAATGTTTTATTACAACATCTCCTGGGAAGGCTAAGCTATAAACCAGACTGCCTACCAGGACTGGGCCTCTGAGACTGGCACTCCCAGAGTGCTGGTGACCAAGAAGCTCTCATTTTCACAAATAATATTTGCAATCCACATCAGAGACAGCCTTGACTGGAGGGAATGACTCTGGCTTGCTTTGTATGCCTGCAATACATCTCTGAGACATTCCTTTATCCACAATCCTTGCAGAGAATATTTGGTATGCTCTTGTGCTCTTTGCAGAGATAACAACAGTTTTGTTTTCCTGGAACAAGGAACACACTGTGAACCTGGAGCATATTACTAAAATGCCTAAACATGTGGAGCAAGGCAGATAATTTTCATTTTGCAAACAAGCCTTTATTGTCCAGTACTGTATACATGAAATATTTGCATGGAAATAACATTTCTTCAGAGCTGGAGGTGGCATGAATTTATGGCTAAAAACCATCTTTATTTTTCCACACCAGGGTTTGAGGGATGGTCCCAGGGTTATATGCAGAGCACATAGCACCATATTTCTGACTATGACTACTGAAGCTACCATAGAACAACAAAAAATTAACAAATAAACAAAGAAACAAACAATAACCCAGAAGTATGTATTCATTCAAAACCTAAAGAATTTTAAATGGCATTATTTATGCTCTGATCTTTAGGCTTGCAACATTATGCTACAGTTGCATTAAAAAAGTAAGGTTTGGTTTGACATCATAAATGACAAAGGTGTTGTCAGAAGTCATTGTGAACCACTTCGTCAAAATAATTTTTCATCAAAAAAAACCAATGTCAAAATTTGTCATCATTTCTTGCCAAAATGAAAATCCTCAGAGTGTCGTTTTGCACTAAGCCAAACATGTTATTTGACTGTAAAGGAAACCTGTTATTTTCAGGTTGGGTTCCCTGGGCTGAAGAGGTAGGCAGTCTATTAAAAAGAAGCAATGTTTCAAAACAAAGACATTTTGTAAAATATTAACATGAAATGTTTCAACTTACCCAAGCATTCCACCTGGCTTATTTTAGCCCTTGATTTTGACATCTAGATGATCAATTTTTTTTTTCACTGAATAGGATTTTTTGTTCAAAATTTTCCCAGTTTGCATTAGGACTCAAACTTTATTAATAGAAAAGTGTATTTTCAATTTGACTTGCTCCTGGAATGCAAAAAGTTGTTATGGATTTATTATTTTTAGAGCTCATCCTCATCACCTTCAACAGTTCAAAAAAGACACTCTGCACAAAATGGAAAATGAAGATAGATTGAAAATTAAAACCCACAACAAATGGTATTGATGCTTTTGTGCTAGATCCCATGGAGAGTCAGTTCAGATTGTTCTAAGGTGGCCTTGCTGTTGCAGGCTCTAACTCACTCCTGCTTGTCTGTGCAGATTAAATAGGCAGAACTAAACACTTAAGCATTTTTGTTGATGAGCATATGTCCTTAACTATTAAGCAAACTGCATTAAGTGAAACAAAGTTGTAATTTTCTAGTGGAAGTAAATTTTTTTCATTTCAAGCACTTCTTTCTTTTCAATTTAGGAAAGAATGTTTAATATGAGATGTAACTCATATAATCCCAGGGTGTTTTATTTCAAAAGCTGCAAAAGAAAATTTTGGCTTTTTTATACACTGTCTTAACACAAAAGAATCCAAACTAACATAAATCCACAGGAAATTTTGATGTGCTCAAATGACACCGTTCACTGGAAAAAAAATGTTTACAAGAAAAATCTTATGCCACTTCCTCCTAAGTTGTTCTTTCCCATCTACATGTGATTCATTCACAGCCCGAGATCCCAGAAGGTGGACACAATTCACAGGGCTGGCTCTGTGCACACACTTGTCCCTTTTGCATTTCCAACTTCTTTGGCTGTTTTTCAGGACACTCGTAAAACAGATTTGGCTCAGGGATTCAGTGCCAGCTTTCAGATGCATCTTAGGTTTTTGTCCATTTTCTAGGGTTGGATGCACTTTGTGTTCCACACAGAATAGTGGGGAGCTGTGTATACCCTCTTCTTATGGCCTGTAGGTCTGGGTTGTATTACTGTAGTAGTGTGATGGTAAAAAATTGGTTTTCCTATATGCCATACATTATAATCAGTTAGGCTTATATTCACACTGTTTTAAATATCTAACAAAGATTTTAAGTAAAGAGTGTTGTTCTACAGACAACCTTAATTTAGGGAACTAATCATATGTAAAAATTCCCCAGGCAATGTCTTTGCCCATAGAGGCCACTTCTTGGGAATGGAAAAAAAATCCAACAAACCACTAAGAAACTACTCTGGTAGTTTCTTTCTGGAGTGCAGAGCAGTCAGTGTTCAAAAAGCTATGTCCCCTCTGTGTCTCAGAGCATGAAAAACTCCTCTGAGAAGCTCGAGAGAGTTGGACAGGGTGATCAGCACATGTTTTGCCTTCTCCTTTGCATTGCTGTCTGCAAGGCCTGCATGATCATCTCTGAGTTGTTGAGGATGTTGTATTCACTGAGGTTCAGCAGCCGGCGGTAGTTCTCCTCAGTATACCTGACAGCAAACATGCAGTATGGGGAACAGCGACTGGTCAGGTCCAGTTGTCCTCCCTCCATCTCTGAGCAACAGCGTTTGACACCTGGAGAGGAAGAGAAGTGTGAGATGGTTTTTGTCTCAGCTGGTGACAAGCTGTCCACAGCAGCCCAAAGAGGGGCACTTTTCTGTGGAAGAAAATTCACAGGATTTAAACGGACAAATGATGCAGATTGTGCAACCCTGCTCCTAGTCAAGAGAATGTTGTGTGCCTGAAGTGTTGAGGACAGAAGGGAGAAGTGAGGGAAGAACATTGCAATGGTCATCTACAGCTTACTTATAAGCATCTGTCTCATTAAAGCCAGGGATCAGTCAAGGATATTAGCCTGAAAGGGCACTCCAGTAACCACTGCCAGGGTACTGCAGGTCTTATCCTGAGCAGCTGGGACCACAGCAAACCCCAGAATAGGGGAGATGCTAGGAAAAGAATAGAATCTAAGTGAAAAAGGAGTAGCAAAAACACACAGGAACTTTACATTCCAGCAATCCCAAATGCAGCCTCAGGGAGCCTGGCACCAGGATCCATCTCTGCCATCTCCAGCTTTTGTGTCTCTCAAATTCCACAAAAACAGAATTTAGACTTTACCTGCCTGCTAGTGAGGAGCAAAGAAAATACATCCTAGGAACTGGCAGTAAAGGAGAGGAATACAGAGGAGGTGGCCTGGCAGAAAGAGAGTGACAGGCCCTGAGTACAGCACTGTGAGCAAAATGACCCCTGGGCTGATGTTGTACCACAAGGAGACACATTGATCTTGACACTGCAGGAGTTCAGCCTGAAATCCAGGTTCTTGCTCTCCCACAGCTCATTCAGGATGATGTGCCTTGTGAAGTGTAGAATTAAATCCCTGGACAACAGACAATGGATGTAGGAAAAAATAAGTTCTGTGAACAGTATTCTTCCCCCCAAAAATGCAATTAACTAGCAACATCTAATGTTAGAAATGGGAGAAAGATGAAGGTAAACACCATCCACAAGACAAAGGCAGTGTCTGTTCTCTTGAGATCACAAAGATGACATGAATGAACAAACTGGTTTTGTCAGAGATGGGGAAATCCAGGTTTAATTATCTAAAATGCTCCCCACAAACCCACTCAGGAAAGACAGCCAGCAGCAGAGAAAAAGACTCCATCTGAGTCAGGGAAGCAATTTGTGATGCCTTTTGATTAAGGCTTTGACACTACTTGTAACTTACCTGGTGCTTTGTACTCTCGGAAGGTATCATTCACAAGAGGAAGAAAAATCACGATTGGACATCCTGGCAAATCTGAATCTTGGAAGATGTAGCACTCCTTCAAGTTTTTCTTATCCTCATCAGTCAAAGAAACTTTGGGGAATGGGATTTTCTGCTCTGAGCAGTACTTGCATGTTTTATCTAGAGACTGGAGTATCACAGAAATGGTCAGCATTGGAATTAATTGTCTTAAAGCACCTGAAATGTCATCTAGTATTAAGGTTTAGTGACTCAGATCTGTAGGGTGGGTTCCTTCTTATCAAGGATTACTCTAGAGATAATTAGCATGCACAATAGCCAGAATACTAATCACAAGCTATAAACACCATTTCAGGGTGAAAGAATTCATGAAGGACCCTGCTTTTTAAAAGATTGAAGCAATTTGCAGAAGTTTAGGGTAACTCAAGTATGTAGTACTTTAAAGCATGTGGTTTTAGCAAATGAAATAGCCTGTATTAAATATATTGTATAGAATTAATTAGAAAAGAAAGCCATGGTATGAAAATGTTTGAGGTATCTCATTACTTGCTTGGAAGCCAGGAGGTAAAAAATTTAAGTTTAATTGGGAAATTATGTCTTTGCCTGTGCAGTCATTATGGTCCAGTGTTAACTGAGACTGACACTTTACTGAGAAAGTCTGCAGCACTGTAATTTTTTTCCCTGAAATGTTATGTATAGTATCATGTCTTACTATGTAACTTTGCACCATCTAATAGTAGACACTATCGATTAGGAATTTTTTTCCACTTAAGCACTTAGAACTGCTGCAGCCTTTCTTCATAAAATTAATTTAGACAATGTATGAGGCTGAAATGAAACTTTATTACATGTATATCTCATGCACTGAATGGACTATTAACAGTAGCACAGCTGTTCTCATTCACAAAAAATAATACGTAAGCAGGCCAAGATGCTTCATAGTGAGTTTCTAATTAACCTCATTCTCTGAGATATAAAGAGGCTAACTACTTTTTTGTAAGGCTAATTAACTTCATCTCCATGAAAATAGAGTTTCTGCAGGAAGATGCTCATTGATGAATTTATCTAGAAGCACCTTTAATTAGTCAGCCTGGAAGTGATCTGCCCCTGACTATCCACTTAATCATAGAATCATAGAATGAGCTGGGTTAGAAGGGACCTTTAAAGGTCATCTAGTCTGTCACTCAACCCCTTTTGTATTCTCATTTCAGTCAGGAGATATTGCTCCCTCATCTTCATGCTTATTCCTGCACAGGGTCAGGAAACCTGCTTGATTCTGCATAAAGCAGAAGAGGCACTTTCCATTATTCTGACAGGGACTGTGTTGATGTCCTCTTGAAATACTCAACATGCTCATAAACCAGCAAGAGAGACTGCACGAGTAGCAGGAAGAAATAGTAACAATATTAATCACCAAGTGAAAAACATTGGGAACTGCAGTAGTTGAAAACTAAACAGCTGCTACAGGTTAGAGGAGAGACAAGACATGGTAACAAGATGCTCCTCACCGATGTGTGTGATCCAGTAGTGTAACTTAAATATATGATAACATCCACTTCCCTCTGTGGCCTTAGAAGTGGTGGGCTGCTGGTATTGATGAAAAATCCAGCATCTATCATGCCCAGGTGATCAGGATTTGCCATCAGCTGGTTGGGACGTGAGTCTAACACGGTATCTAAAAGGAAAATATTCATTGGGGTAAGAAATTATCTGTAGGTATTTTGAGTGGAAAAAGATACGTGAGGTAAAACTGATCATCCCAGAGACTTAGTTTAATTTAATTGGCACAATAGCCAATTGTCAAATAGGTGCGGGAGGGACTGCAAAATGCCACCTAAATTCCTGTTCTGAAAAATCTTCTGTGTTGAGATTTCAAGCAATTTATTCCAGCAACTTGTCATACTTATCAGTGGTAGTAAACTATTCCTCATACTTAATTTAAATCTCCCTTGATTGATTTTAATCATTGTTTCAGCTTTTATTCATTAATGAATTTAGAGAATGAACTAGCCCAATCCCTTCTGAAATTCAGATTTATGTCTCCCTTCCAGTCTACTTTGGACTACAGAGCCCCACTCCTGTCCAGCTTTCACTCATAGGTCGTATTTTCTGGGATATTCCATTTGCATCTGAAGTTAGAGACAGTCCTGCCATCTTTCTACCATGTTCATTCTGTTCTTTGCTACTTTAAATTCAGTTCTGTTAGGTACAAGCCAACACTCTTAGTCTGGACCAGAGAGATCTCAGCTAAAGCACGTGAAAACATGGTCATATTTACTTAAATACCTGGCAACACTGAAGTCTTAGTCTAGACCAGAGAGATCTAAGTTAAAGCATGTGAAAACATGGTTATATTTACTTAAATACCTGGCAACACTGAAGTCTTAGTCTCTCCTCTCTGCTCAGAAAAGAAATGTTCTTTCAGAAGAGTTGTTTTTTTTTTTTCCCCTGCCAAGCCTGACAGTGTTCTTTCCTAAATTCCTCATCCCAAAACGACTTGAAAATGAAGCCTGTGAAATATTAGACCCCATTACCTTTCCAGGTACAGAAGTGCTCATTCTCCAGGTAGTTGTTATGCAGCTGGTAGCCCTTCAGGAAATTGTGGTGCTGGGCGACAGAGAAGCGGTCAGTCAGGGCTCCCCGAAGGGCACTAGAGAGGGGGCCAGGAGGAGTGTACATGCGAGTCCTCAGCTCATGGGGTCTTGTAGGCAGCATTGGGTCTTCATCTAGGGGAGAAAAATCGGTGAATTGTTTGTTAATTGATGTTCATTTGTGGTTTTGCTGGTGTGTGGGAGATCTCAGGGGTTGTTCTGCAATGGTTCACTAAGCATACAAAAACTACTCTGAAGGAGAGGAGTGGCTGCTGGACAAAGCTCTGCTGATGGTCTTGAGATTTCAAGACAGTTCAGCAGAAGCAGACTTCAGTCCTGGAAAAGGGACACCTTAGGGGAACAGAGAAGGAGATTGAGGTCCTGGAGCAGGTCCAAAGGAGGGCAACCAGGCTGGTGAAGGGATCCAGCACAAGTCCTGTGAGGAGAGGCTGAGGGAGCTGGGGGTGTTCAGCCTGGAGAAGAGGAGGCTCAGGGGAGACCTCATCGCTCTCTACAACTCCCTGAAAGGAGGCTGGAGCCAGGGGGGGGTTGGGCTCTTCTCCCAGGCAGCTATCAGCAAGACAAGAGGGCATGGTCTCAAGTTGTGCCAGGGGAGGTTTAGGTTGGATATTAGAAAGAATTTCTTCACGGAGAGGGTGATCAGACATTGGAATGTGCTGCCCAGGGAAGTAGTGGATTCTCCATCCCTGGAGATATTTAAAAAGAGCCTGGAGGTGGCACTCAGTGCCATGGGCTGGGAACCGCAGCGGGAGTGGATCAAGGGTTGGACTTGATGATCTCTGAGGTCCCTTCCAACCCAGCCCATTCTATGATTCTATGATTCTATGATTCTATGTCCTGACAGAAAGTACTCTCCAGAAGCTATCATGAAACAGAGGCAAGCACGGAGAAAATGTGGCTGAAAAACATGCTCCCACTCAGTCAGGATGGTAACAACAGGACACTATGGAATCTACTGCAACAGTGGCAGCTTCTACCTGATAATTGCCCATGGCTACTTGAGCCTATGCTTCATCAGTTGAATGAAACCATCCCAGGAAAAATGAAGACATGCATTCACATCTAGACAGTGCAGGTAGTTTTCAGGGTGAATACCTGGCAGTATATGTGGGTGAAAAGTAGAAATGGCATGAGGTGTGGTTTCTCAAAATCATAACCTGCTTTGCCAGACCAAGTTGCTGACAGTGCAGCAAGAAAGACTTGGTGGTTTCCATGATTGCACAGATGTAGTTCTTTGTTTTCGGGATGTTTGTCACAATAGTTACTATTACATTAACTAGTTTAGCAATAAAACCACGGTTTCTGTATTGCTTCAGAAAATACCCTCTGGGCCTCATTTATCTTTGTGCCAGGGTGAATCCAGTGCAGTAATTACTATACTGAGTAACAAAATAAAAACCCAGGAAATATTGATTAGCCAGTTCATCTTCAGGTTTATTCTCTGTGCAGCTGGCAAAAATAATTTTATTCTCTACAACTGGTTCTTGGGTCTGTACAACTGAGTAAGTGTGTGACCTGTCAAAACACTCACTGGGAATGTGTGAGCCCTCTAAAGATTCCTTTTAAGGACAGAGCCTTTTAATCAGTAGGGGTTTAGTAAGCCCAGTAATTACAGCAGTATTTTCCTGATTACTCTCTTCCTCTTAGTCTTAGGTGGGAGGGGAAGTTGCTATCTCTTAGGAGGATCCCATGATGCTGTCTTCAACATAGTTGACAGGACAATGTCAAAAGACATCCAGAAGACTAAGTGACCACAAATGAAAGGCTTAGTAATTTCTCACCAACTTCTTCTATTCGGTCTTGTGTCCATCTCTTCCAGAAGTCCTCTGAACTGTGGGACAATCCCCATATTTGTAACAGGTTCACAGAAAATATACTGCTCCACATACCTGTAAAGGAAATTGGTGAACACAAGGGCTCATTTTAACAAGAAAATGTTTTTTCTCCTCCTCTTTCAACCTATTACATTAATTTTGTAATAGGCTCAGTTCAAGTATTTCTAAATTTTTGGGCTTGTAAGTTTCTCTTTATACAGCATTGGCTCAAGTTATGCTTCCATACGTTCTATGACTAAACTACTCCATGGCTCTGCTGCACAGTGAAGAGAGAGAAGAATAAGAGAGAAGCAAAGGAGACAAAATAGTCACTGAGAAGCAAAATAAGAGCTCAGGTAATTCAGATGGGTAAACTGGCTATTCTGCTATTTGATTTGTAAGAGAAGATCTCCCAGTGCAGCAAGTAAAGGGTCACAGATGCAGTGGGGTCCTGCCCCACTGTGCTCTTCTGTCCATCCAGGATTGCCCCTCTCTGCCTCCACACAGGGTGGTGGCTCCTTTGAAAAAACACAGTGCTGCCGTTTAATCTACCATTGCAAATCTAAATATACATTCTTATTAATCTACCAAAAATGGACTTCCTAATTTTCAGTGGGACACAGAAACCAATACACAGTATGGAGAAAATTAATTTCCCAGTAGTGAGCCAGGTAAAAAGGACCAGCTTGAGAGACAGTATTTTAAATTTATTCCTGAGGATTATGGACTATTTAATATCATAGCATGTTTACTGAAACCAAGGAGCAACACAGCCGTAGGAAGAGATTACTGAAACTGAACTTCCACAGCTCTGTGTTCACCTTTCAGTGATTTTAACTCCTCTGTGAAGGGATATTACTACTTTTACATACAACGCATCAGTGCAAGACAAGGGACTGACTAGACAGGTTTAGAGACCCTTTGCTTTTGTTCTAGACCCTTTGCTTTTCATCCTGGGCATTCCATATATTTATTAGCTGGGATTCTCTGCATGAAGTTAAACCTCACAGCTGAAGCACAGCTATAGGTTTTCTGCAGTGTCAAAATTTTCATAAATTGGAGTGCACTCAGAGAGGAATCTGAATAACCAAAGAAGTGGGAAATGCTCCCCATAGTTAGAGTTAAGGTGCTTCATCTATACCATCTATAATGTTACAAAGTTTGTACATACGGAGTTGAGAAGCTGAAAAAAGATGCAGGATTTTTTACAACTATTACAACCTGCTACACCCTCCCATGTCTTGGCAGGCAATATCATAGCAGCATTCAGTCTGTTAGACCTGAAAAATCCACCCTCTGGTTAACAGCACTGTACTGCTCCAAAGTGCCTCTGTGCCAGGACAACTCAATACATGACCTTGAAGGTAGCAGATCCGGGACTCAGGGAGCTTTTTTAACAGGCGTCCCATGAAGAACTCGCTTCCAAAATTCTCCGTGCGAACGAAGGCTCCGTACTTCAGCAGTCCCACCTCGTAGGGGGTGAACTCCACCCACTCTGCAACACAGACACAAGGAGACACTTAGAAGGTTCCCAGATTCTCAGCAGGGTGTGGAGAGAGGGGAAATGAATGTATAACTTGATCAGAGCTCTGCTTGCTAGGCTGCCTTGGCAAAGCCTTGCTTCTAAATGACACCTGCAGGGCCAGGCAGCTGAACTCAGACTTTGGCAGTGGGGAGGCAGGATCAGATATGTCTCTAAGAGTGGTGTTCCCTGTGGCACAAGGTGAACACCAGGAGCATGGCTATTCTCCAGCTCCTACACACCCTGTGGGCACACACACCAGTCCAGGGCTCTCCAGCATGCACCAGGTTTCACTCCGCCCTTGCATACACCACACTGAACAGAAACGACTCCCACTGTTGTAAAATCATGGAATCATTTGAGTTGGAAAAGACCTTTCAGTCCACCAAGACCATCAAGTCTAACAGTTAACCTAAGACTGCTAAGTCAATCAATAAGCCATGTCCCTAAGCACCAGATCTATGTGTCTTTTCAATACCTCCAGGGATGGTGACTCCACTGCTTCCCTGGGCAGACTGTTCCAGAGCCTGACAATCCTTGTGGGGAAGAAATTTTTCCTAATATCCAACCTAAGCTTCCTTTGGCACAACTTGAGACCATTTCCTCTCATCCTCTTGTTAGTTACTTGGGAGAAGAAACCAACCCCCGCCTCACTACAACCTCCAGTGAGGTAGTTGTAGAGAGCTGTAAAGTCTCCCCTCAGCCTCCTTTCCTCCAAACTAAATAACTTTAGTTCCCTGAGTTCCCTTCCCAAGAATTTTTTCTCTAGACCTTTCACCAGCTTCATTGACTTTCTTTGGGGAATACAGCTAATCAATGTAGTTAATTTAATTTTCCTTGAATAACGTTGTTATGAAAAAGACAGGCACTCAGCTCTTTAGAAATGAGGGTTTTTTTGTAAGAAGCCAATTATACTCTCTAAGGGTGGTACTAAGGAAGACAGGAGAAGTCCTCAGCTTTCCCAGATGTCCTCTTCAAGTAAAGTGCAGGTGCCTGATATAACTGCAGTGTGAGCAAAGACAGAAGGGTCATAGACCATAATTTCCTTTCTGTTGAGAGGTGGTTTGTTTTTGCACCGTAAACATTTGTTCTGAATTTCTTCTCCATCTCTCTTTTTCTCCAGTTTCTTTTCCCATGGAAAAAAATAAGAAAAATGAGTAAAGCAAAAGATTCAGTTGGGAGCCTACCTTTGAAATCATTGGTGCTGTAGTTGTCCCGGACACTGACTGACACATAGATGGGGAGTGGGTTCTGGCCATCACACAGTGCTTCTTGCTGGTCTGAAAGTCTGTGGGGGTCTTTCTGATTTTGAAGAGAAATAAATATGTGAGAAGAGATGGAAATAACACAGGGTGAGGTTGATGGCCCCAGTGCTGGAGGAGCTGGGCAGGACACGCCACGCACAGAGCATGTGGGGTGCCCCCAAACCAAGAGAGAGACCAAGGTCTGGCCTGATTTTGTGCACAGGTTCACAAAGAGACTAGGAGAGGGGAAACTATTTCTGCATGGATGTCTCTACATACTGAAAAATACTGCCCTGACAGGTAGGAGAAGAGGTAAACTGCCTCCTAGGATGAGGAGCACAGTGAGCAGCCCTTGCTTCCCTGGGACTGAAAGAGGTCTTTGAGCAAGTTGTCATCAAGTTTCCCTCCTTAGTGCACAGCAGCTGTCACAGAGACTGGAATTTGCCAGGAAATTATTTGCATTCTACCTAGCTACTTTTCTGGAAAAGCATATTCTCCTTGGAGAGGTTTGTAAGAAACTAAAATCTTATGAACTGCTGACAAATTTAAGAGTAGCTGGTTCTGGCAGATTAGGGAGGGGTTAATGGTTACATAGCAATAATCAGCATTGCTCAGAGTGCAAGATGCTTGATTAGACTGTGACAGTGACAGCTGAGATTAAGTGAGAGGCAGGTATTCATCTTCTATCTTTGTTTTATGTGTAGTATTCCTCTCTGTATGGATTTACTTTCTGTTTACATATGTATGATACTAGATATACGTATAAATAAATAAATAAATGTACAATTTTGATTGCTGAATGAATTAATGGCTGAATGACTGCAGCATTTCTGTCACCACTGGAGGATACCTCTGTTCAATCCTCAGTCACTCCTCCCTTCCCACTTCCCAAGTGCCAAAGCACTCATCCTTGAACTGTGGCCCAGCTGGAGAGAAGAGAGAATAGGTACTGTAGGGGGTAGAAAACATTTCAAATAATAGACAAGCAAATTTGTTATTGCTTGCAAAAATTAACACCGTGTAGACCAACTACTGCCTGAGAAGTCCTTGCCAACAAAATAAAAATATGTATTTGCCTCCTAGGTAATGGTACTTGCAGATCAAATTACCTCTCCTGACACAAATCATCAAGCACTCTAACTATTTTGTGTTTGCTTTGCATAATTTTCACATTGTTGAGATTCCTCTGCTTTGCATCTTGAACTCTTTTTGGATATAAGATTGTGGTCCAGAGTTCAAATGGCTGCATCCACAGCCTAATTCATTAACATACAGAATGCATTTCTCCCCAGGCAAACTACTGAAGAAACTAAATAGAGCTTGAGTGTTTGCTGACATGGGGAACTCCACTCTGGTTTGAGGAATGTTCTCTGAACTGATGGGCTAGTTTCCTCTTCCCTCACTGAAAGATATATATGTGGTTCTCTAAGAAATTTAATATATGCCATACCCCATCATTTAGCAAGTACTCAATCATGAGCCCCCAGAGATCTATAAAAGATGTCCTGTATCCCTCTTCTTTCCTCTGGCAGAGCTGTTTATTGTAGTACTTCATACGATCCATAGAGAAACAGCTCATTTTGCACTTGGTTGCTTGTTTCTGGGCTTCACCAATATGTGAGTCTAGGTCCTTCTGTGACCAGTAGGCATCCTTGTATAAGTTGGCCATGGTCCTGGAGAAAAGTAGTATAGACAGCAAAAATGAAAAGCAGGGAAAAAAAAAGACTTGAAATATCCTGGTTTGGGGACAGAAGTTTACATTTAGAGATTCACTTCTGCTCACACATGCTTTGGTTTTGCTGCTCCATCCAGCAGAATGAACACTTAAGATTTTCTGTGACTGCTTCTAAGATGGCCCTGAAGGATAAGGTGTTGTGGGTTTTATTAATGTTACTTTTCTTATTTATATATGCAGAACTAGCAGCAGCTTAAGGTATACATGACAGCTGTGAATACAGATACATTTCTGAAGCACAAATTAGGCAGAAATTTATCATATATTTTTCCTTGTTTGTTTTCTAGAATCATACTACAGTTCACAAGAGGCCACTTGGCTTTCTAACACTTATGTTAATTTTATAGTATCACTATGCTTTCTTTTAATACCATCCTCTATTTTACCAGCCTTCCCTACATAGGTTCATCAGATGTTGGGAAGTTGTGGGTCCTCTGAGCAGGGAATAGCACTGCCATGGGGAACCCAGTCCCCTCCAAAACTGATAGATTGCAGGGGAAGTATACACTGTCCTGCAGTTTTTTTCTGTGTGACCAGTCTGAAGGCAGAGCCAGCTGCAGAAATTCCTGGGAAGAGCAACATTTGGGACATCAGTGGAGAGAGGTGTGATGCTATGGGCAGTCTTACATTCAGAACTACTTACTTTGAGATGACTTTGACACGTGTAATTGCCCTGTATTTATTTAACTGATGTAAACATGAAGTTGAAAAGCACAGCAGAGAACTGCCCATCAAAAATCAGTTATCAGACCAAGTTAATATTTAATGGTCTGTGACTGAGAAGCAGCTTCTTTCTATGATGTTTGAAAAAAATCTCCTGATCTTATTTGCTGTGGGAAGTTGCTTCCTGCAGCAGCAGCACCCTCAAAAGGCCTGCCCAAGCCTCTTGTGTGATCTGGCTTACCACGTGGTGCCGGACAGCCCACTGATGTATGTTACACAGTCCAGGAGATTTAATTTCTTGAGTCCCATGAGACTTCCATACAGTCCTGTCATTGACTTCAGTCCTCCACCTGTGGTGATGATGGCCACAACAGGAACCTGTTGGGCAGAAGAGGATGGGACATTCACACTGACAGCATTCAAGGTGGTTCCCTGGAGTGCCATGAGGTCTGACCAACACACCCAGCCCAGGTCATGAGCTCAGACCCCGTGTCCCCTCTGGTAAGGAAAGGTTCTGAAACCAAGCAATGACTGTTACTGCTCTTTCCCTTTGGGCAAGCATGGGTTCCAAAATTACCCCAAGCCTGGATTCTTGTCCATCTCTAGCACAAATAGGAGCACAGATGAACAAGAGGGTGCCCTTCTGTGGAGGCAACAACTTATTTTCTCCACATTTTCTACTCCTTTGCCACTTTTTTCTTATTTCACACATCTGCTACTACTGATTCAAAATCTACATGTCAATCCCGTGATGAAATATGCTCAGTTCCCAGCCAGTGTTGTTAAGCTATCCTCATCAATGTTGTTATTCACTATCATGAAGTTACTTTAAAATAAATGATGTTTATTTCAAGGAGTTTTGAAACTGCATGAAAGGGAAGATATTATAAGAAGCACTAAGAGATTTTTTTCCCTACATTATCACAAAACAATAATATTTAAATAAGGGAAGAGATCTTTTCTGAGCAACATATTTAATATACACACAGCATTTTTGAGGCAAGCCAGTTATAGCATAGTATGGCAGGTATGAACACACCTAAAATCTGATAAAGTCCAGATTGAAAATTGTGAAGGATAAAACTACTGTAACTAATCATTCTTGCAATAACAAAACTGACTTGGCAGCAGAAGCAAATGTACTCAAGACACATGTACTAACTGGTACCCCCCCCAACAGATATATCTGACCACTCATCTCCAATACATAAAGACACTGAAAACTCAAGATCCACCCCCACAGACAAACGTACTTCACAATCCTGCAGATCCTGTTGTAGGTGAAAAACATTTTTCAGGGCACTTGCTACATATTTCTTCCTTTTCCCCAGGAAAGTAATCTCTTCTGAACATAAGTTGAACCCAAAGCGCATGTCGAGGTCTTGTTGGCATGAACAATTACTAAGAGAAAACCAGACACATATATTAATACACCCATATCAATATTAGGACTGTGATTAAAGATAATCCATAGCACCTTTCTCTTCTAGTAGGGAGATGCAAAATGACAGGAGCAAGAGAGAATATTCTAACTATTTTTAAAAGTAAAAAAAGTTATTTCAATTAGTGAGTTTAACCAGTGGCATTATATCCTATTCTTACTAATTAGTGAAGAAACAGTGTGCAGTACTTACATACGAAAGAAATTATTTGAAAGTTCAAAAACTGAAAGAATTACTGAAAGAGCAAAAGTTCAAAAGGGAGCATATTGATTCTCATTTCACTGGAATTTTTTAAATCCTAAAATAAAACCCAATTTTCAGATGTTGGCATTTCCAACAGGAAGGGAACTGGCTTGGGAACGCACCCCCCTCTAGTGGTGGCCATCCCCCTGCCTGCGAGACATGGGTGCCACATAAACCTGCTGGCTGGAGGGGTCACCTCGGTGACATCCCCTCCTGGATGGGGATGGGTCACTAAATTCAGTGGGGCAGGATTTCACCCCCCAACTACTGCTCTGATTTGTCTGCACTTGCCCAAGCTGTCTCATGGGTCAGTTTCACATCAACCGCGACTCAAAAATTGTAAAGCTTTATATTCCTCAGAAGAAGACTTAATTTGCATTGGTTATGAAATGCCATAAGTCATTCCTTGAAAATCCACTGCTGCAGCTTATTTCCCTGAGTATTTGTGCTCTTCCACTCACAAACCTCACTCCTATCTCTTCCTTCCCTGGCACCTACAAGACATCAGTGGGTAAGAGACCTGGCATGGTGTCTTCAGGCCAGAGCTACCTGGGGATACCATGGCCAGGCACTGGAAAATGAAAGTTTTCCAGTTCTCTGTTTTCTTTTTATTTCCATGGCAGAACTTCTCTCTTCCACTGGGTCTGTAATTTTAATGAAACTAGTGATGAAATTCATGAGATTTCTCCACCATCAGATTTGGATAGAATCAGCATAATTATTACAACTGTATTTGTAGATTAAGACACATAAGAGGAACTGAACTGAGTGGAGCTACAAAACCCAGTTTCCTTTGTAAATCAGTATATAAACAAACACCTTTAGAGTTCTTGGAGAGTAAAATAAATAAATGGGAAGCATTTTTCCTGTTCTAGAATAACACTGGTTTTCCTGTTGTTTTTGATCACTTGCCTTTCTGAAATGAACGACTGAAAATTCTGTTTGAATTTCAAATTTATATATTTTCCCCTTTTATTTCCCTGTTAGGCACACACACACACAAATGGGTCAGTTTGCCCAGTTCTGTGTGCTACATATGGTTATGGATAACATGAAGCTGCTTCATGTTTACTGATGAGTATTACTGATCATGCCTAAAGATGTCAGATCTACTCAATATAGAGTAGAACTGGACTTAACAGAATACAAAGTTTATTGCTACTGAATATTGACAGTTAAGGAAAAAAGTTCCTAAATTGTGACCAATTTTTATGTTTACTCCTGTCCATTCTGTTTTTTCAGTCAGCCTTGTTCTTTTTGTGAATGTCAAAGACTGACACTGATCAAAAAAATATTCTGTGGTTAGAAGGGAAGGAATAATGCTAAAATAAATACATAAACATGTTTATTAACATTTATTGACTGAACTACAATTTTTCTGAGACTAAATTCATATAAGATACTGTGCATGTATTTTATATTTTATTAAAAGCACATTCTAGTTTTCAAGCTGAGAATGCCTGCTTGTGTCACTTCCATGTGGCTAAAACAATATCAAAATCAATAACCCAAGTCTTTAGGAATAGAAGATCTCTTACCAGCTTTGTGCTGTCACATTCAAGTCAAATCTTTTCTCCTAGAAAACAAGGATATGCAGTGTAATTTTTCATTTTCATTTTAAAAATTCTTTTTCCCCATTTTGGCTCGGGGTCAGAGCTTGATTTAGATGCCAGCACGGTCTGACAATCAAAAAGTTGAATGCCTGAGATCTTGTCATGTATTTCCAAAAGCATTCACTTATCTTTAGTGGAATATCCCTACTCACAGATTCCTAAGGCTTCCAGGCTGCAGAAACCACTGACAACCTTGATCCAGGCAGTTCCTGAGACTCACAGAGTGGGCCCCACTTCCTGTGTTATTTACAAGCTTTCTGTAGCATCCTGAAATACTTCTTTGTATGTTTCTCTAACAGGCAGCAGATCTTTCACATTCTGGACATGGCCTTACAGTGAAGGTACTGAAAGTCTGCATTTGCTTCTACAAAGACTTCATCTGTCTTTAAACTCTTATTGCAACCTCCATTTTATCTGACAAAAAGCACTCTCTTCTGAGAGGGTGTTTTAATGACCCTGAAATCTGATGTCCTCCTACTTCTTCACAACATAATTTATAACTGAACAAGACTATTCCTATTAAACCAGATGTGTAGATTTTTCTTAGCAAACACTTTTTTTATACAAAGGATCTTTCTATTAATTTCACTAAAAATTATACAGTACATACATTAATTTAAAGCAATATTCTTTAAAAGCTATACACTATTTATTTTCAACAAATTTTAATATATCATCTTTTGAAGAATATGGCTTACTGAAGACTGGTTTATTGTCTTTTTCTTTGTTTGTGTCCAAGGAGCAACATTCAGTTTGTACCCTAAACAAAGGAGGGGTCACTAAGTCTTTAGGTAATCAGGATGAGAAGTACTGAAAGGAACCACCATATTTTATAACATTGAATGACATAATTTTATGCAATTATATAAACTACACAGTTTTATGACATATTTTATGACAGTATGACACGTTATGTCATTGGTCTCTATATCTACTGATGGCACATAACGCAGACTAATGAAGGGATAACCTGGTTCTGTGGAGAAAACAGATGAAGAAATGAAGCTCCCGTTTTTTCATGGTTTGAGGAAAAAAAGGAACATTTCTGACCCTCCTAGCAGCCATTTGGGACAATATTACAGGAATGGTTTCTACTTGAGCGACCTTTCATTCCTAACAGATGAAAGTTGTGGAGTCTCCTTTTCTGGAGACATTCAAAACCAGCCCGGATGTGTTCCTATATGACCTGTAAGTGACTCTGCTCTGGCAGTGGGGTCAGACTTGATGATCTTTCGAGCTCTCTTCCAACCTCTAACTTTCTGTGATTCTGTGGAGTGATGCTCACCTCTGCAATGGTGGTTTTCGTTCCCATGGGCAGTGAATTCAGCATCACCACTGGGGCCCCCGTCTCTGTACGGTATTTACAGGTCCACTGGGAAAACAACAAGCTTTAGAACAAAACCAGGAATGGGTTTTACCCTCTCCCCCTCCTACTCATTTCCTAAAAAAGCAGTCATGGTCAGTTCATCATTAATGTCACTTCCAACATACAGGGTGGTACCGCCTCTTCTTGGGCATCATGACATCCAGGGTTGGCTCCGCGTACTTGATGTAGTGAAACTTGGTGGGACACGAAGGGGTGGCCACTCCACTGGGCCCCAGTCTGATAGCCTGTGTCCCCTCAAAGGAGCCCTTCACTGTAAGGGAAAGCTCTTTCTCTACAAAAACAAAACAGAGGTGGTGAGACACGTCACTGTGATTTAACCTGAAAATTGCACTGGCTTGATTACAAGAGGGGTGCGGGTAGCAGAGCTGTAGAGTTTGGACCACAGCTTGGTCAACTGGGAAGCACTCTGGCAGCAAAGGGAAGGGAGCAAAGCAGGTGCTATTTTCATAGAAAGGGGAACTCTAAAATTCTTACTGTTGTATAGAACTGGGATTTCAGCTTTAATACTGGTCTAATATACCTTGTTTAAATATACTTAAGGGAGTAGAAGATGCAGTCATTAAAGTCTATAAAAACCTTACGTCTTCAAATCCTGCTAAAAACACTGAATTGGCCACAACAACCCCATGGGGAGCTCCAGGCTGGGCACAGAGTGGCTGAGAGCAGCCAGGCAGAGAGGGACCTGGGAGTCTGGATTGACAGGAAGCTGAACAGGAGCCAGCAGTGTGCCCAGGTGGCCAAGAAGGCCAATGGCATCCTGGCCTGGATCAGGAACAGCGTGGCCAGCAGGTCCAGGGAAGGGATTCTGCCCCTGTACTCAGCCCTGGTGAGGCCACAGCTCGAGTCCTGTGTCCAGTTCTGGGCCCCTCAGTTCAGGAAGGAGATTGAGGTCCTGGAGCAGGTCCAAAGGAGGGCAACCAGGCTGGTGAAGGGATCCAGCACAAGTCCTGTGAGGAGAGGCTGAGGGAGCTGGGGGTGTTCAGCCTGGAGAAGAGGAGGCTCAGGGGAGACCTCATCGCTCTCTACAACTCCCTGAAAGGAGGCTGGAGCCAGGGGGGGGTTGGGCTCTTTTCCCAGGCAACTATCAGCAAGACAAGAGGGCATGGTCTCAAGTTGTGCCAGGGGAGGTTTAGGTTGGATATTAGAAAGAATTTCTTCACGGAGAGGGTGATCAGACATTGGAATGTGCTGCCCAGGGAAGTAGTGGATTCTCCGTCCCTGGAGATATTTAAAAAGAGCCTGGATGTGGCACTCAGTGCCATGGGCTGGGAACCGCAGCGGGAGTGGATCAAGCGTTGGACTTGATGATCTCTGAGGTCCCTTCCAACCCAGCCAATTCTATGATTCTATGAAAGGGGCATCCTCTCATCAGTAAGCATGCCATTATTGGTAAATATACAGCAAAGCAATAACTTTACTTGATTTTTGCTGCATCTTCTCTGCCACTTCAACTTCCAAACAGCAAAGTTCACGACACTGTGAAAGATAGAGAACACAAATTAGTGAGTTACATCCCAACCTAATTACAAGGAACTGTGAATCACTCAGTCTTTGAACATGTCTAGTCACCTAAAGTATCAAATTCCCTTGCATTTCTGGGTTTTTGCCCATTATTGACTAAGAAACAGGAAAAGCTTTGGAATGAGGTGTAGAGCATCCTCCAGTGACAATGACATGATTGGGCACAGCAAGAGGAGAACAGAAAGGAAGAAAATCAGGACCATTTTCAGGATAGCAGCATAGATACAAAAGGTTAAACTTGGAGAAACATAAATGGCAGAGAGGTCAAGACTCCACAGTAGAAAAGGTTTTCTGAAGAAGTGCTGTTAACTTTGGGGTTTGGTTTTTTCTTTTGTTTTTGTTTTCTTGGGGTTTTGTGTTAGTTTGTTTTCTTGGGGGGTTTTGTGTGTTTGTTCGATTTTATGGCACTCACTCTTTAACATAATGTAATTACAATTACATTATTATTGTAATTACAATTACAATCAGTGCTGAGCTTACCCACTAGGATTTCCTCCTCATCTCCCAGAGGAGGAAAGGGCTGGGAAGGTTATCAGCAAGTGGCTTCTCAGTCTTTTTGCTACTGTGCTTTGATAGACAGCAGTACAGTTTTCTGAAGGAGTACCAGAGGAAAGCTCTGTATGTCTGTGTGTGCTTGTCTGTGTGGTATGTAGGACAAATGGGAAATAATGGGATATCAACAATTAACAGGGTAATAAAATATGCCATTCTCAAAGCATCTATATAGGAAAGAGGGGAAAAAGAGGAAAAATTGGCCTATTGGCTTCTCCAGTCCCCACCCCCTCTTCCCCTTTACATTAAGAAAACACTTAAAGAGAATTTATTGAAAAAAAGATACATACCACCAGTACTCCATTGGTAGCAATTGTTTCATCAGGACCAGGACTGGGAAATAAAATGAAAAACAAAACATAGATTTTTTAGACCAAACAAATGCCCACTCATTCTTGCCCAGGACTTTGCTCTTTCTCCCCATTTAGAAGAACAATGACCAGAGGGTCCCCAGCAGGTTCAAGTTCCATGATTCCTTGGACTGAGCACTGCTCCCAGGGGACTTGCCTCTGTACCAAAGCTAAGCAATATGTATCATGGCTACTTTTTTGCAGAGCAATGTCATGCTCATCTAAAATGGAATTTGAGGTTAGGCAGTCAAATTCTTCTCCTTACATGTAAAATATGTGTATTTCAGAGGTAACGTGTCAATATGCCAGCATATCCCCATCAGGAAGCACAGTTCTGTGTACTTGTTGGTATGCAAATACCACCAAAGGGGCACAGAACAGTGGGTACAATTACATGGGAGAAAAAAAAGGCTTTTCAGCTCATTCAGGTGAAATCAGGAGATGGTGAAAAGTGACTTGAATTCTGGTCTTGGCTCCCCACTAGGCCTGACCTTAGGCTGGCCACTTTATTTATTTAACTTGTGGCAAAAAAACTCCCACTGATTCAAATGGACTACAGGCTGACCACACAGAAGGAAAAACCCTACATTAGAGCTTCCAACACGTTTTCATTGTGCTGGACAGAAAGAAAACAGAAATACCAAAAGACCAAAACAGTGCTGCAAGGGAAAACTGAAGGCACTGGAAAACTGAGCAGGATGGTTCAACATCAGGAGTCTGTCCAATGATCAACCTGAGACAGGCATGGAAAGATTGATAGACATGGATGCATACACAAGCACGCTCACACACCCTCAGAAAGTCTTCTGAAATATCCCCAGGCAGACAAATCTGATATTGTGGACAGAAGATAAAATGTTGGAGGGTACATATTTGAAAGCAACTGAACTACAGAACAAATTGACTGGAAGAATTAGCTGGGTGTCTGAAGATGGCAGTGATGATGATGTAGAAGACTGGCACTTTTCTACAGAAACCCCACAAATCTTGACTTCTAACACTATTTCTTTGTTTTAGCATTGAATGCTTTGTGCCTTTTAAAAATAATCTGCATATCACTTACGCAGCCTCCAATTTGAATTCAACCTCTAGCTCCTCCTTGGCCTGAAAGCAAGAACAAGAAATAAAAAGTAGTAGTTACATAATACTTTATCCATTGCCTAAATACAGGTCCCTGGTATGCAATACTGAAGTAGTTGCTTGCAATGCACAACCTGTGATAAATATTTCAGACTGGAAGGTCTGAGACAATATTTCAAACCAGATAGCTTACATACTCTTTCCTCACTTCCTTCTTCAAGGTATCATCAAGACAACCTGTAATTTTATCTCTTGGTGTGAAGTTGCTCCAGAAAGACAATTTGCAATTTGCTTTGTCATCTGAATTCTGCCTTTTTCCTCCTAATTATTCCTAGCACTGGCCTGCCATGACTTACTGTCTTTCCTATTAACTTTAAAGATACTTTTTACCCATTGTTTTAGCCTAGTAAACAGAGGATGGTATTACTGAGTGTTTCAGTGACAGCTCTGCAGCCCTCTGTAAGGCAGTGTTGATATGCATGTGCTGGTTGTGAGTCACCTAGTTTGGGTACCAAAAGCAATCTGCCTGTGACAGCAACATATTGCATGTGAGATACTTCATTGATCTCATCCATAAATCTCAAAGGGGATTAAGGCTGTTTTTCCCATTTTATAAATGGAAAATTGAGAAAATGAGTGAATCAGTCATTCAGGGCTCCCAAACCACACTAGTTTTGAAACCTGTTGTCAGCAGGCTCAGCCCTAGGTGACACAGAACTGCAGAGGACAGTGCTGGGGATACACACAGGGACAACTTCAGCTTTGGGGTGAAAGTAGATACAATCTAAGGAAAGGGCATAGTGGCCATGAACTACATGGGAAAAAAAATTTACAGATTACTGACACTGCAACAACTGTGCAGCCTTGGTGTCTCTGTGGTAGCTCACAATCAGATCCCTCCTTCAGCAATTTATAAAACTACTGGAAGGAGGGGCTCAGGGTCTCAAATCCAGATCTCTTTGCCACATTTCTTTTTTTTGTATTTTGAACACCAGTTCCTGTGCCCATTACTGGGATAAGTCAGCCAGGGTGCATTTAGAAAGCTCACCCCAAGATTTTGAAAGTGTTATATAACTCTCCACTGGTTTCTTAGTTGTTTTATTTTTTGCTCTCACCTCTGGGCTGGGCTTAAAATACAAGATCACTGTTCTTTCAATTGGAAGTTTAGCAGTATCAAAGAGTGTACAGAGGAGATGGTCATCTGGAGTAACAAAATCCTCATCATATACTGTCAACTCCAGCACATTCTGAAAAAAAAAAAAGAGAAGTAGTTTTTATAGTTTCTACAGTTTCTATAGTTTCTAGCTCTCAGGAAGGAGGAGTGTTGGAGTGTTGGGGATGTGCTTGAGAAGCAACGTGGGTAAATTAATAATCATCCCCCTTTGGAAATACATTATGTAAATCAAATATTCATTCTTTCCTAGTTCAGTTTAAGTGTTATAACATGAGAAATATATTGGCTATGCCTACACAACAGCTCAGTTTACTCCCAAATTCTGTATCCATCTTACACTGAATTATATGTGTCTCTAGCTATCCTAAAGCCTCAATACCAAGCTCAGATTCTGGCCCTCCTAAAGAGCACCATCTAACAGGCATGGAAACTCAGTCATCTCTGATGTGAAACAATTTGAACAGTCATGTTCTATCCCTTAAACAATTCCTGAAAAATTGAGAAAATAGCTAGGACCCACTGCAGACAATATCTTCAGACTGCTTCAAGCAGCTTTGGCTCCTTACCTTGACCTGACTCTGGATCCTGAAGTAGAAGGTTTCATTCCACACTGGATTGTTGGAGTTTCTCACTGTTTTAGTGCGGGACTTTTCACAGGTCGCAGTTGGCAGCCACAAGGAGACATAGCAGTCAGCCTGGCTTACTGGGTAGGGATAGAGGGAAAACAACAGTTCATGTGGCAAAGCCAGAGGTGCTGGATGTTACTGGGAAAGTGACTACATGGTCCCAAACACCAATATGATTTATTTAAAGAAAGAAATGCCTGAAGTAGTATAACTCTTTTCAAGGTGTCCTTCTGCGAGGAAAAAAGCATGGACCATGAGATGACCTAGAACAAGAGGTGGTTTCTATTCTTCCTTGCATAAGTTACAAACAACAGTAATGCTGTATAGAAAAGGAGGGGATGAGAATTTCCTCTTTCAGTCAGCCACTTTCTTCAGTTTCTCAACCAACAAGCTTTCCTGTGCTCATGCATGCATGCACACACTACCCCTCAGCTCCTCTCTGTTGAGAGGGGTCTGGCTGCTTCCTCTGCCTTTTGAGAACAGCTGCAAAAGGTTTTTATCTCTGCTTTGCCTTCAGTGATTTTCTTGGTGAGGGTTTGTGAAAGCAGCTGATGAACTACCCCTATTCTAGGAGCCAGCAGAGGCTTCCTCCAGAAGGAGCTCCTTGAATTAGATCTTTGATCTTGACTAAGTGCCACCTCCAGGCAGGCAGAGACATGCCAAGTCTTTCTCCAAAAATACACCAAGAGAACATAAGCAAAGGATATTCCACCCCATTTCACAAAGGCACCTAAATTAGAATACATCTGAAATGGCTACAGCCAAAAATGTGATGTACTGTGTGCTGGAGGAAAGCAACTTTTCTTCACAGAGGTTATGAAAAATACTTCTGTGCCTTGAAACTCTCTCTTACATAGTTAAAAGTAAAATCATCAGATATCACATCATGCAAAAGGTAACTAACTTCCAGAATGGATGTCCTTTGATATGGGCATTTTGAGACAAGTGATGGCAGCAGTAAATGGAGGGGCCCTTCAGCAGCTGATAAGGACTCTGCAGGTAGATTAGGGGAACAAGAGCTTGTAAATCAGCTCACAGGGAAAGGCAAAAACTTGTCTGGCTTCAACAAGAGCTTTTTCTTGTCTTCTTTTCTTTCCTTCTCTACCAGGTTTTTCCCACACTTTCTTTTCCCTCCCCACTTGAGGCTTTGTCTCAAACTGGGTAGAGGCTACATTTTGTGTTTTTGAAAGTGTATTTGTTAAAAAAAGCTTGCTGCTTCTTCATCCAAGCCAGAATAAAATGCTGAAATTAAGAAAAATATGTGTAATGCAATGTGTTACCTCAACTGACATGTTAAGTATTGGCTTCCTAGTTTTTAATGTTATAATGTAGAAACATAAAAGCATTTTTAGTTCTGTCAAATTTCTCATAAAAACTTGTGGAGAAATCAATGTATTCCTTCAGAGAAAAAAAACCAACATTCCTCTGAAAAAAAAATTTCTTTGGGAAACATTCAGCAGGAGGAAGAGGAAAGGAAAGAGGAAAGGGGAAAGGGGAAAGGAGAGAGGAGAGAAGAGAGAAGAGAGAAGAGAGAAGAGAGAAGAGAGAAGAGAGAGGAGAGAGGAGAGAGGAGAGAGGAGAGAGGAGAGAGGAGAGAGGAGAGAGGAGGGAGGAGGGAGGAGGGAGGAGGGAGGAGGGAGGAGGGAGGAGGGAGGAGGGAGGAGGGAGGAGGGAGGAGGGAGGAGGGAGGAGAGAGGAGAGAGGAGAGAGGAAAGGGGAAAGGGGAAAAGGAAAAGGAAAAGGAAAAGGAAAAGGAAAAGGAAAAGGAAAAGGAAAAGGAAAAGGAAAAGGAAAAGGAAAAGGAAAAGGAAAAGGAAAAGGAAAAGGAAAAGGAAAAGGAAAAGGAAAAGGAAAAGGAAAAGGAAAAGGAAAAGGAAAAGGAGTTGTCTGGTGTGGTATGTTTTGCTTTAATTCACTTCCACCTTTCCACCACCATTATCTCTTAGCCTCCTTCCATGTACTCTCTTCCTAATTGTGTTGAGGGGACACAGCATTCACTTTTGCCCTTTCCCTTCCCTTTCCTTCCTTTCCCTCTTCCCCAGTAAAGTCCCAAATGGAAGGAAAAGGGTTGCTACAAGCTGCCTCCCTGCTCGGTGTTCAGGATCAAACATGGAAACAACAGAAAGTACCTCAGTAGTATCTGTTTCCCTCACCCAGATGACTCCGTGGACTTTGCAGACCAATGACTCTGAGAACTGATCCCTAGAGATGTCTTTTCACTTCAACTGTTTTATTTACATGCTATACCTCTTCACCTCCTGCTCTCTTATACCCATATCCACATTGCATTAAGGCCTGGGTGACATATGATCAAGACATGCACAGTGAGGAGTGACTGAGAACTTTGGGCTGGTCTAGTTTGGAGAGAAGGAGTTTTGAGAGGCTCTTCACAGCTTCTTGAGGAGTGGAAGTGGAAAGGGAGTTACTGAGTTTTTCTCCCTGATATCCAGTGATAGAACAAGTGGGAATGATTCAAAACTATGAAATTGGATGTTTAGCCTGGACATTTGGAAGAATGTCTTCACCAAGAGGGTGGTCAAACACTGGAACATGATTCCTAGATATGTGGCCAATGCCCTAAGCCCATCAGTGTGTAGGAGGCATTTGGCTAATGACCTTCAGAACATAATATAATGTGCTGTGTTCAGCCCTGAGCCAGGCAGCTGGATTAGAAAATAATTGGTGGTTCCTTCCAACTGAAATATTCTATTCTGCTATGCTATGCTATGCTATTCCATTCCTAAACAGTGCAGAGATGATGAATGCTGCTGCAGGCTGCAAGGAGCCTGACTGCTAACACTGAAACATTGGCTGCTCATTCCAAATGTCTTCCCAGGAGGGGTAGGTTGAGTCAGCCTGGCCAGTCTGGATGCCATACACGTTTTGCCTTGCTTAGGTGCATCAGTATCTCCCTGAAGGAGGAACAAAGTGTCTCATCTGCATCTTTTCCTTCTAAAATTTATAGACAGAGCTGACTTAAGATGTAGGTTCAAGGCTGCCCTTCTTCCATCTTAAGACAGTAAGAACTGTCAAGTTCCAACAGTCAGTCTGTGTCTTTCCCTGAAGCATATCTGTCTTGGACTTGGTATTTTGGGAAAGTCTCATCTGAAGAGTTTAGATTTTTTTTCCAAGGAAGAAGAAAAAACATTACAAGCTTTCATGTTAAAATATATTTCCTTAATAATTTCACTGTCAGATAATAGCCCTTGCTCCAGAGCAGAAGAAACAAACTAATTGTAGAATAATACATGCATCATTCAGGCAATGCCAGAATAAGGATCTCCTAAACCAGACTTTGCAGTGGGAATGTTTAAGAACCCTTGCTAGACTTATGCTCCATGAATAATTTCTTTTTTGAACAGATATATTTTAACATTCATGCATGCCTGGAACAATGGGTCCCATAGTTTATTTGTATATTACTTCCTTTAGTTTTAAACCTCTTGTTTCATAATCTTCTTGGGTGCTCCTTTATTCTGGTACTGTGAGAAACAGTAAAAAATTACTCTTTATTCACCTTCTCTCTCCTATTCCTTATTGTAGGGACAGCTTCTATGTTGGCATCAATAATTTCCATTCCACTTTTAATGCCTGTAGCCTATTTAGTTCCTCTGGATGTGAAATCTGATTCAAATCTGTCATCATGGTTTGTGCCTTTCCATAGGTTCTTTTGTTACTCCTTTTCCTCCTGTGTCAGAGGCTTCTGCAGTGGACCTACAGAATATATCCCCCTCATAGAACTGTATGAGCATTTTATTTGTCATAGAGATCAAATAATGCAGAAGTTTTTCTGTATAACTCAGTCTCTTAATTTCTTTTTTTAATTTGGATAATTCTATGCAGATAAAAACACTTTGAAGAATTTTGAAATTGCAAAAATAGGTATTCATATATGTCTGGAGATCCTAGAAGTAATGATACTGTTTTTAAAATGTTTTAAAAGTAATTGTCTGTGACTACTACATGACATTAGGTTTATCATGGGAGATCAATGTCTGTTGGCTGTTTGGCTGGCAAAGCACTCTATTCTACTGATGTGATTCATCATTCTTGTATCTTAACTACACTAAGAGATACAAAGCATATCAAACAATCCTTAATTACATGAGTAAATGAAGGCAAGCTAGTCAGATGTGTATTTAATGTAAAATATTGCTTCAGTCCTGCTTGCACAATCTTTCTACAACCTAGTTATTTATGATTTTGTCTTGTTGCCTGAGAAGATCTATGAGTCCTTGATGAAACCTTTCTGTGTTATTGCATCATCACATGTGTGCCACAGCCATGGACCAGAAGGGAGGTGCAGGTGCAGAGAGTGCCACCTAATGATATGACCTAAGATATGGCTAATATATCCCTCACTTGAAGTTGTGACTCAGAGAAGTCCTCTGATATAAGTTCCAGAAAAACAAGTGACAACCACAGGGATGTGGGATGGGAATGGTACTGCATGGTAAATCCAGATCATTGTCTTTCAAAACATCTTCCCTGGCTCTTCCTGTGCACGAGACTGTAGCACCAATTGCTGGCACTCACAGTGAAACAGGAAAATCAAGAAAGGTGGCAAAGTTACACCATTTCCCTTCACTCTCACCCTTGAGCTAGTTTTGACATCCTTTCACTGGTGGTCATGTATTGAATCAATCAAAACAAACTGTTATTGGTGTGACATGCCTCTGCTCACTGTGCATGTGGGTAGTCCATGTTATTTCACAAAACACAACTATTTTCCTTTCCTGCTCCTCCACTTCCCATCACTTTCTTGCCACATGACTCACACACTTGCACAAATGCAGAACTGCTGTATGAACATTAGAAGGGACAAGGCATCCAGCTGTCAGTCAACACATTTTTGACAGTCATCTTGGGGTAATTAATAATGCAATTAGCCTGGTGGTAATGGTTTTAGAAAGTTTTTTCTTGCTCATTTCTTCCATGTCAGAGCCAAGACTGGGGGGATGAAAAAGTTTGCTCCTGACAGCCACTGTTCCTAAGGTGCTAAAATTCAATGGCAAAAATACCCCTCTCTTTTGAAAAACACAGATGTGGTCTTCTTCATCTACCTGTGTCAGAAACTCCCCTTTCTTTAGGAGAAAGTATTTATCCTCAAAAACACATTAAAGTCTTACACACAACCAGAAAGCAGAGGAATAACATTCAATGAAGCAGCAGCCAGCAGCAAGGACTGGTTTATAACAACTGGTTTACATAAACACTGATTTACTTCAGAAACACTTGGAAAAGATTGTAATCCAATTATAAAAGAAAATTTGTTGCCTATAGCCTGAGATACCACCAAGACTGGAGACACTTACAGGCATCCACTCGCTGGAGATTTCTCATCCGGATGATCCTTACAGTCAACAGGTAGCAGGGAGAGGATTCTATCTGGAGAAGAACAGTACAAAAAGGAGTCTGAATAAGCCCTTGGTGGGAAAAAGCTTTAAATGTGCATAATAACAAAGTGCTATAAAACAATAATGCAACTGCACTGTTAATATGGTTTGCATACACAAAACAGGAATACAGTGTAAAAATTGTCAGCCCTCTTACTAGTCTGCAGATGAAAATCTGCAACATTCTGCTATGGAAGTCCTGTTTTAACATTTTATGTATGTCACTGTCTTTTTGCTGTGTTACTCTTGAGGGTCTGGCTTGCTTTTCTAGAAGAAAAGAAAGGGAGAAATCCCTGTCAACTGATAGTGTCCATGAGACACTTGCAAAACCCCTTGCTCTGCAATTGCAGAGTTTAGCTCTACAACACAGCTCCAGTAAGTTTCTTGAACAGAGTAAATGCACTGGTGAGCATCATGGTGGAGTTGTCAAAATAGCAGCAGTCTTATTCAAATTTACAGCCAGAAACCATTAGAAACCACCCATGAGGTCCCCTTGCATTGAAAGGAGCACTGTGGAGAACATCTGTCCTTGCTGACTCACACAGGATAAACATGAGGGTGGTTTTTTTTCTTTCTGCTTAAAAACCAAATTTCTCTTTTTCTCCTTTACAACTGTATGGGAAAAACAGTAACAATCAGCTGAGGCTTTTTAAATCACAACAATAAGTTAAACCAATGGCTGTGAAATGCTTCCAGGGGGTTTAGATAGTAAGGAATTTGGTATGTATTTCCTCTGGGGAAAAATGAAGAACGGTAACCAACCTCTAAAAATACTTAAGGTTGAAAGTGCTCAGGCTACGTTGGTCCCTTTGAATGTCTCAGCCATAACCTCTTATAAAACATGCCTCCCCAGATTTTGTGACTGCAGGGACATCTTCCTATTTATTATTAAGGGATAATGTGATTTCCTTCTTCTAAGGAAGGTGATTTCCTGATGGCCCATTCTATAAAACTCTCTCTGGCTCAGACCTATCTGCAAAAGGCAACTTTGACAAAGCCAATAAATAAATCAGCACTTCCTGTGGCTGTGACATACAGCCACTTCCTCACACTCCTAGAAACATTTCCACCTGCATAGGTGCTTAAAGCAGAGCCTCCAAATCATTCTTTTTGACAACTGCTATTTTAATCAAATGATTTCCTCTCATTTAGGAGCATCCTTCTATTTATATAGCACCTCAGGGACTTCCTAGAATGACTATAAACACGGAGACAAAATAGATGTTAAGGCAGATAAAGAAAAGCTGGAAGAACCTAACTTAAAACAATATGTATAGTGTTGCCAATTTTTTTTTTTTTTAGGATAACAGATCAAAAAGGACCATATTTTCCGATGGAAAGACAATTAGGCCTCCTTTGTCACAACAAATTACTTCTTCCTTTTTCACTTTAATATCTTCTCCCTCCTAGTACATCATATTATGTTAAAATGTTTTCACTGAGATTTTGCTGCAATCACCCCTCCTCTATGTGCCTCAAGAATTCTTTGTTTTCTTCCTTTTTTAAAGTATTTATTCATTAAATTCATTGTCAGCTACCCATTCACCTTCTATTTCAAGAGTTCTCAAAGGAGACAAAGCCTAGCAGAAGATGCAAAATCTACAAACAACAACTGATGGAGGGGTATGGCCTCAGAGCTACCCCATGCAAAGACATTTCCAGAGCAGTAGAGTTAACACAGTTCTCCACCCAGTTAATGAACCCTTCTTCTAAGCTGGGTAATTAGCAAAGGTGGATCACCCCAGTCACATATTCGGAATGAGCTTGGGCACATCAGCATATGCCCTAGAAGGCAGAAACTCATCCTTTAGTAGGATCTGCATAAGCACAGGGCAATTCTTGCAGCCATTTATCTCTGGAGATTGCATAAAGTGCTGCCAGGTCCTGGCCCAGCTCCAGCTGTGCTTCCGCAGGCAAATGGTGTTTCCTGAGTGAGAAACCATGGAGCCAGGATTTGCAAAGCAGTCTGAGATTCTTAGATAGGAGTCCTTAAGGAAGTGTGGAGGGCTGGGGCGGGGGGGTTTAAGGATTATTACAGTTTCTTCCATCTGATCACCTGTTTCCCAGTTCCCATGTAAGGACTTTCTAACGAGTAAACCAGATTTCCTCATCTGGCTTGGGGAAATCAGATCCCACAGATGCAGGTTTCACAAAAAAACTTAAGTTTTACTCCTCAAAAAATAAATCAGTGGCTTCACAGAAGCAACAGGAATCAGGACCTGTCCTTGGACTGCAGAAGAGGCATTTGCCACCACGGTTACCTGAGGAAGAGGCAGCAGCCAAGCATCAGCATCACCCGGGTACCTCCTGGTGGGGACAGCCAAGGCAACAGGGAGAGCAGAAGTCACCCAGTGATTAGACCTCTCTAGTCCTGCTGCTCCCAGGAGGATTTGCTATTTTAATTAATTCCAGTAATGTACTAAACAAAAGAAATTTATTTACATAGCAACTGGGACAACCATAGCATGATGTACTAGGGTCTAGTTAAAGAGACAAAGAAAATAGCAGCTATATACTCACAAAGGAAAGATTAAATGTTCTGTTATTGTTTACTCAAGACCTATTATGATCTCTAACAAACAAGCAAACAAACAAAACCAAAAAACAAACAAAAAACCAAAGACAGAGCCTTCGGTGATGGAAGACCCAAAGCATTATCCTGCCCTGGGGCTAGCAGGGATATGTTGTAGCTTTGCTTTTGATTAAATCAAGAGATTAAATATAAAATTAAATTTAAGATATTAAATGCTTTTGATTAAATCATGACTGGTGTAGTCACTCTTTGCCTGTTCCACTGGCTGTCAATCTATTGGCCTATCTTCAGCTGAGTGCTCCCCAAGCTGTGCTCATGTGTGCTTCATGTATATGCACAAAGTACCTCACACTCCAGTGCCTGAGCACCACGTACACTGCTAGCTCCTAAAAAACAGAATTTTACCCAAATTTTCCAAACAACAGCTCCGTCAGTCACAGAGCAGAGCTCATTGTCCCTTTCTGACACTTTTCCACCACTTCCCCTAAAGAAGGGTAAGGTTGTATATAGAATACTTGGCACCAAGTTACTGCATTGGCAGAAGGAAAGGATTCCTCTGTCATGTGAACAAGTCCAACTTTCTCCCACTCAGGTGAGTAAGAATTTGAAAACAGAAATTTCTCTGTAGTGAGAACTCCAGGAATGCAGACTGCCTGCATTCCTGGCAGATTTGTGCTTTGGGAGGTCTATCCCAGGCCTCTTTAATGTCACACTCATATTCAGATGTAGGTATGTGTGGCATGCCTCCATCTGGGGAGAAGAACTGCAGCAAATTACTCCACTGGTTTAGCTCTATAATACATCCTGTCAAATCACAAGTGGAGCTCCAAAATGACAGTACTCCTTCATGAGACCAGAGCAAGGCTATTCTATTCCTCTGTACCTTTTTTTCATAGTGTTTCTCTCAGTACCTTTCCTCAGCCCCTGTGATTTCTCATCTAACAGACCCTTCCAGCTTTCTCTATTGTTAGCAGCATCTTCCCAATTTGCAATATCAATGCTATGGATGTTCACCACTCCACCATGTCTCCTGTAGATTACCCCAGTCCTGCAGTTCCACAACAGAACAGTAAAATGTATGCTGGGTCAAATCATATTTTGCTTTACTAAGATATTCAGTCACTTAGTAGAGTATTGTAGCTGCCCTCCCAAAATAAGAGAGCAATCATCCAACAACACTTATCTAGAGAGAAGAATTTATTCTTGAACCCTACAAGGGCAGCCAACCCAGTCTTGGGTTTTGCACTTTTTAGATATTTAATTCTAAACAATCATAAACTAACAGAAAAATAATGCTGAGACGCTGAAATTTGTCTTCAGTATGTGATGAAAACTACCATCACCAAAAAGCAGATGTCCTCCAAGCAGGTGCTTAGCTGTTGCTTTTCTAAAATAAATGTGGAATGCCTTCCATCCAGTCTTGTGACTGGGAGGATTTTGTCATACTGGAGGAAAATTTGCAATGAGGAAGCAGAGGAAATTATGTGCCACAGTGTGCTGGTACCAATACCTACTTCAGTGCAACTGCACTCCACTGCATGATATTCCACAAGTCACTCTGCAAAGATCAGATGAGATTTAAAAACACCTTTTCCAGTGGTTGAAAACAACCATTTCTACATAAAACCTGGAAAAATTATCAATGAAAACTATGAGAACTGCTTCCTCTCCACTCACTCACATTTTTCCTGAAGTCACCCAATAATGCCTCTGTCCATTTCTAAGTCATCTACTGGCACAGCAGCCTTTGCTGGCAAAGATACCTTCCCTGCCTTGGCTAAGGTCCCTCTGCATTCCTTGCCCAGAGAAGCATTCTGCTGAGATGAAGTCACTCACAGGATGTCACCTGGGCACTCCTTTCTTCTTCTCCAGGTGCTAATTTACCTAGATGGTAGCCAGGGACCAAACCAAGAGAACTAAAATGCTTTGCTGATGACCATGTATCCAGAGCTGGTGGTGTGTGAAGAAATGCCTATCTTGAGCTGACTGAGAGTTAGGTCTCTTTAAAGAATGTGCATCCCTAAGTTTTTTACAGTTGTAATCAGGATGCTTCAGGCCATGAACACCACTCTGCCCAGCCCTGCCCCAGCCTGCTGGAACCTGTACCCCCCTGTGGTTGGATGTACCAGGGGACCCCAGTCTGCCTGGGCTAAGTGCTGGCAGCTGCTGTAGCTGTCCGTGTCTCTGAAGCTCTTTCTCTTTTTTGACAAACCTGGTTTGCATGTCAGAAAAGCAGCAGCTCTCATTGTTTCCTTCCTTCCTTCACTTCCTCCAGGCCCTGGGGCTGCAGAACCTCCATTGAGAGCTGTCAGACTGTGGGGGGGCCAAGGGGTGCAGCCACTGCTCCAAGCTGGTTTTCACAAGCCATTTATTTCATGGGTTTTGTTAACAACATAAGTTCTAATCAGACAGCCTTTTCACCAGAATTATCAGGAGTCGTTGGATATTGGTGAATGAAAAACCTGCACAGATGGATGGAAACACCCTTTTCATGCATATAGTCACAGAATCACTGATTTCATCAGGGAAAATTTGTTGGTTTCCACAGGACAGCGATGGGCATATGCAAGGCCACAAGAATTGTGTCCTGCATATCACTGCTTCCTCATACATTTACCCATCATGGGACTCCAAGCACTTTGGATGAATAAAACTCTGCACATGATACTCTTTTTGAAACACATTTCCAAAAAGCAGAATTTCAAATATGGATCAACACAACATGGATACTCTTAGTGCACAGTGCTTGATACCAGCTCCTGCAGCTTCTGCAGAGATTTGTTCTTAGACTGTTAACTCAGGCTTGTTGCATGGCCCATTCACTGCTGTTAACATTGTCCTCCATATTTTACTGTTTCCAGATGTCTGACAACAGAATTTTTTCTGATTTGGAAAACATAGAGGATTCAGCTGTATATTTATTTTCATATGTAGAACTGTAGGCAGGGAAATAGGATGGTTCCCCCTATCTAAAAACAGACCCCTCTTATGCTGCTTTGCCCTTCCCAAAGAGAACAAGATGAGGGAAAGAAACTAGGCTGAGCATTAACCAGCTGAGGGTTGAGAGTCATCACACCTAATTCCAGATAGCTGTAAATTAGGTGTGTTTACATCTGACAGCTGTTAGGCATTTCTGAGTCTTAGCCTAAGGTAGACATTACCACAGGACATGCATCACACCCTGAAAATCTCTGTTTCATTAGTACTGATTCTCAAAGGATTCTAGAGGGCTATCTCAGACAGAGAGGTTTTACATTTTTTGCTGTCAAATATGGATAAGACAAACAATACTTCAAAGTTATGAGCTGATGAGAAGTAGCCTTCTTTGACTTTGTGAGGTTCATTTTTGAAGTGGGAGGCATAATGGAGGACATAATTTCAGCAGTTTGTATTTTAGGCATCCCCATGCCACCACTCAGGGTGGCAGGGGAGGCACTTGGGCTTCTAACAGCTTCTGCAGCTGAGCAGAACCACTGCTGGTGCCATGCTCCTGCAAGCACCATATGGCTGGGGGCTGCTCACTTGTTGCCTCCTGCCTTTCCAGTTGCTGTTGGGACCAGGGCAGGACCTGCAGTCTTTTGCTTTTGTGGTAGAAAAAGACCCCCCACACCAGTGGGGACCAAGCCCTCCTGTCTGCCTCAGCTCCTGGCTCTCATGACAGAGTAGCACCTCTAGAAGAGGCAGCACTTGCAACCTTCTCCTAACCCCACCATGCAGTGTGGGAGCTCCCCACTCTTTCCATGTTCTCAGGAAATGTTTCCAGCTTCCAAAAGCCAGCAGAAGCCAAAGCTTGTGCTTTGCACAAGACTGAGAGCTTAACCTGCCCCTCCAGTGTTAAAGGGCTGCTGTTCTCCCAGCTGCACAAAGCCTGCAAGAACAAGAAGCCCTTGCCTGGCAAGGAAATGAGGTACTATTTGACCTGAGCTAAGAGGCACCTTACCCTTGTTAAGACATGGCTCATGCTGAAATCAGAAGTATGCATCCAATTTTTCCCCTCCCCTTTCCTCACATTAATTATTGTGTGAGACCTGCTGCAGGCCTTAAATATTTAAATACAAACACTGATGTCTAAAATACCAGAGCTGGCTTTGCCTGCTGCTTTAGCATAGGACAAAGCATTATCAAAGCTCAAATGATGTACATTTCTTAATGCAGATAAAAATCAGCATGTTGGCATAAAAGCACATGCAGTTGCTGGAATATGCTGTGGTGTGATTCTAACAGATGATTCCTCTCAACAGGCAGGGCCCTAATAGTTAAGTCTTCTGGAAGTTTCAGTGATGAAAAATTTATATTTAAGAAAAAATGAGCAGAAGATTAGAGCATGTATGGATCCTTCCCATAAGCATGCAATATGCTGCTGTAACCAAATCATGATCATGCAAGTAAATAGTGCTGTGTTCTGATCATAGAAGAAAAAACAATGACTATATAACCAGATGCATGAACAACAACTCAGTCCACCACCAGTGGTTTGTCATGAATTTTTGGAATTTTGAAACGTGAAAAATAATCCTTCAGTTAGAGACAGGGGCAATAGAGTGGTCTAGAAGAAAGTTATGGTCCCATACACAGAAATTAGATTCCTTTGGTACCCTACTGTCACATCTGAAATTTCACTGCCACCAAATGTCTTTATCTAAGACTATAATCCTGAGCAGATAATGGAAAAACAAACACATCACTGTGTAGGATTAAGAAATGGAGACAAATAGTTACCTGTCATATATATAATTATCATAGGAAACTGTAACTCAGGAGTTCAAAACCTTTTGCTTTCCCTCATCATGATTTTAGGTTCCTTACCCCTTGTGAGGAGCATATGTTACAGCAAAAACTGAACAAATCCTTGTGTTTCAGCCTGATTTTATCATTTATGAAATACTTTGTCCTACACATGGTCCAGCATTTCAGTATCTCCACAGGCTGCAGATAACAGACATTGTAAACTATACTTGCAACATGAAATGCCATAAAGACACCAGACTAATAAAATATATGCTGAGGAAATACAGTATAATCTTTAATGTCACTTATCTTTTTTTTTTTTCCTTTTTCTTTCTTTTTTTTTTTTTTTTTTTGAAAATCCTAATACTGGGCAAACAAAACAACAAACAAACAAAAAAACCACCCAAAAAACAAAGAACAAACAAAAAAGCTAAACTTTGATAAAAGCTGTGAATGTGATAAGATTTTTTTTTTTTAATTTCTCAGTGCCTAAATTGCACCAGGACTACCTGGTAACTAACTTATCACAAAGCCCATGTCTGCCTGCTTGCATCCTTTCAACTTTCATATAAGGCTCCTTTTCAGCTTCAGTGTCTCAGTGTAACTTGTCTGCATGGATTATAATGCACATTTGCATAGAATTCTCTGGATCAGAGGCAGACACTGCCTCTTACATGAATCACATTTACATTTCTCTAATCCTGACAGATAGGAAACAATGCCTGTATATACTCCATGGGTAGCAAAGCTACAGAATGAGAACTCCTACCAAAATCAGTAATTTCTAGCAAAAATACACCCATGACTGATCTTCAAACACAAGAAATAGCTTTAGCACATTCAAGCATCACTCTTTTCACAGAATCCCCTGTTACAGTGTTTTTCTGATAGAACACAAACTCCTATGAGAAAGATTACTCTGCCAAAGCCATTAGAGGAATACATGCATCTGTTACTTTTGGCCCTTCCAGTTGAAAAAGCATTGTGGCATAGAAAACTCACCAGTGGATTTCTTTTACAAGAATGTGATGAGTTAAAACAGTAAATCTTCAGTATGCTCCCAAGAGACATAACAAAGAAACACAAAAAGTGATTGTGAAAATCATAAATAGAAGTGAAATAGAATGATCCAAGAAATAAACCTATGGGTGTTTCCCTTACAACACTCAGACTGCTGCCATGATTATTTACCTACTCGAGCATTCTCCCCTTTTGAACAAAACAAAGCCCTCAGCCCTTTTTGGTTCAAAATTCTTGTGTTCATAATACCTGGAAATCACCTTTGTCTGGTACTTGCTCTTCACCATCTCCTGAAGAATTGATGTCTGAATCTTCATCCTGAAGAAAGAAAGAAAGAAATGATAAATGATAACATGAAAACAACAACAGCAGCATTATCAAGGTAGATAATTAATTCCTACTCACAATAACTTATGCTGAAACCCCAATTAGAAAAGTTGTTGGTTACACCCAGCCATGTCACAGTGCTCAGCATAATCAACAAACCACCATGTGGTTCAGCACATGCTGGTACCAAATCTATGTCAGGGGTACCCTTTCAACCAGTCACTGAAGGAAAAGATGTTTCAGCTGGGAGATACCCAAAAGCATACCTCTGCATTTATTCTGTGAGTAAAGATTTACTTTTTGGTTCAAATGTGGTCTTTAGGCAATCTACTATTGCTCTCAGGAATATTAGATATTGATTGTTAAAGTCCCAGAAACTCTTCTCTGGGCTTGAACCCAGAGTGTGAAACACATTGCTATTTCCAAAATTTCAAACTAACATTTCAATTTTTTTTCAGGAAACAGAAGTTCCAAAATATTTCTTACAATGTTGGGTGCCCCCTCTTGAAAGGATTTGTAAGAAAACACCATTAGAGGACAGTTCCTATTAAAAAAACTTTCAAAAGTATTTTATTTCTCTTTCCAGACTACTTCCTGAAGAGATATGCCTTCAGCCAGTCAAAGAGCACACAGAACAATGTATAATATTGCATCCTTTCAACTTTCATATAAGGCTCCTTTTCAGCTTCAGTGTCTCAGTGTAACTTGTCTGCATGGATTATAATGTTAAGATTAAATAAAAACTTGAAATGATCCAAAGAATGCAAAGCAAAATGGAAAATCCAGAATAAAAATGGAACTGTGGGAACAAAATTCTCTATAGCTATTCTCTATCCTGTCCTTACATCTTTTCCAATAACAATGAGTTGTCACATTAATGCACATGTCAAAATTTTGTTATTGATACAGAAATACTAAGTTTTTAATAGAAGTCACATTTAATTATGGAAGAGGCTTTTTAGGTATGTTTCTGGATTCAATGTCATAATGAATTGCCCTAAAATTGTTTCCGTCCCTGATAATTGTTTTTTCACTTTTAGTGAAAAGTCTTTTTTATGTCCCCTTGTTATACTGACTTTATCAAGAGTGACTCTTAGTCCAGAGGACTTTTGCCACTGATAGCCATGAAAAGAGAATTTCATCTTAAACTCCTTCAGGCAGAGACATTGACACCTGGTCCCATCAGACAGTAAGTTTGCCCAGTAGCTTGTATATAATCATGCTTACAAAGCAAGACTTCTTTTGCTGCCAAATGCAGTGAGCATTAAACATTTTTTTAAGCTTTTTTTCTTACCTGCCGTGCTTTTCCTTTTGGTAGCCCCATGGTCTTCCCTTTTGGTAGCCCCATGGTCTTCCCTTTTGGTAGCACCGTGGTCTTCCCTGAATTCTTGCAATAGAGTATTTCTGGGACCTCCACAGGCAGCAGTTCCTCAGCCATGTTTGCAGGCTTTACTCCTGTAGGAGTCAATGACAAGTTATTTTATAAAATTACCCAAAGCCCCACCCACCTCATCTCTCTAAGCAAAGGACTGCCCTCCCACTGCCAAAGATGGTGGAGCACCAAGGATGACTGCTCCAGGGAAGGATCTTACAGGGCAGCACAACAGCCCAAAGGGTCATGGTACCTTCTCTCTGGCTGGGAATCTCTCCCACCCTCTGCTTGCTCCTTAGGTCCTTCCGTGGTGAGCAGGGTCCCCAACAACCCTGTTAAGCAAAGAAGCACAAAAGGCACAGAGAAACACACCAGCCAGCTCCAGCAAACCCAGCTCTTCCCCACCTGCAGCACTGGGAGTGACAAGAGCTCCTGTGGGGGGGAAACTGAGCCCCAGGAAAAGCCCCTGTGTATAAATACCTACAAGCCTGGGTGCAAGCACACACCTCTCTTCACCCTGGTCGGAGCACCCATGTGGGCAGAGGGACCCAAAGTTGTTGCCTGCAGAGAGGTGCTGCCCTGCACTCAGCAGGAACCCCCCTGGAAAGGGTCACCCTCACCCCCTGGCAGGGCACTGCCTGCACCAGCAGCTCCCAGCTCCTACTGGGCTGCTCCCAGTTTTGATTCCCTGGGTGGAGCAAGGCCAAGGCATGGGGCTGGGTCTTTGTTTTGCAGAGGTGAGTGAGGGGCATGGAGAAGGAGGAGGATGTTTGCAGGGGGAAGCAGAGACCTCGATGGCCAATCCCTGTGGCTACAAGCACTACCTAAGACTACTACTACTACCTGAAATTTCACAAAAGAAGCAAGAAAATAAATAAGCTCTGCAAACCGGTTATGTTTTGGTACATTTTGCAGAGCCAGGCACTAGAACTTTACACAGCACTCACAGGAAACTCGTGTCAAGAGGAATGGAATATACTATCCAGTGGTTTAGTTTTATTAGCTTTATTTTACAGAGATTTTGCTCATCCAAAGTGCTTGAACAAAAGAGCACATGAACATCTCCAACCATACTCAGTGAAAATTACCATCTTCACACACAGGAAAAAAAAAAAAAAAAAAGAATAACAAACCAGCAGCTCCAGTAACAGTAGGCTGTGTCATAGCATCTGCATTTCCAGCATGAAAAGTAGCTCTGCCCACACCTGAAGTACCAGAACATCTTTGGCCTCAGGTCACAGACACTCTGAGCTGCATCCTGGAGAACACCTCTTGCAGCTTAATTCAGAGAACACTCATGCATCTTATTTTTTTTTTTTTTTTTAAGCTTCACCAGAAAAGATGACCTACCTGACCTTGGAAGACCTGCCATGGGACATTAAAAATACCAAAATGCTTGCTATTAAAGCATGTCAGCTTTCCCAAAGCCATTTAGTTCAGAGGACCAGTAGCATAAGTGATGACATTCACCTAGAATCATAGAATGATTTGGTTTGCAAGGGACCTTAGAAATCATCTAGATCTAATCCTCCTGCCATGGGCAGGGACACCTACCACAAGATCAGATTGCTCAAAGTCCCATCCAACCTCTCTAAAGGTGACAAATTTTAAGAAAATTGAGATTCCCTGTCCTCAAGGAAGCTTGCAAAGAAGAACAGGTTGAATCTGCAGTCAGACTTCCCAGTCTGTGTAGTTAACTCCCCATTAGATGCACACTCAGCTATCTGGAATGGTTGGAATGATCTTCAGCTAAATTTATGTATTCTGCTCCCACCTGGGAGACTCTGAAGGGAGCACCATAAAGAAAAAAAACTCAAGGCTCTCATTAGCAACTGAAACAGTGTTATCAAATTTAAAATTTGAATGTACAAAGCTGGGGGGGGTCTCAGTTTGTGAAATGAAAAGCAAAGGCTCCAAGTGGAATGATTATATTCCTTTATATTTTGTATTTTAGTAATTCAAGGAAATATGAAGCAAAATAACCTATCTGCTTCCAAGATCTAACCCTGGTGCCCTGGGAGCACACTACTCTCATCTCTCACTACTTGCTAGACCTCACACTTCCTCTAATACTTAGGTTTCTTGTTCACACTAAAACCCATTTTACAGAAGGATCCATCACTTGGCCAAGGTACTGGTATTACATTTGACTGCAGAGACAGGCTGTGGGGAAATGGATCTTTGTGACAAACCCAACATTTTTAACATTGAAACATAGCTTTGTGATTTCTTTTATCACTGTCTTAGACTATACTGGTATTGCTGATAGCCACTGTCCCTCCAAATGCCTTGCAACAGTATATTCTTGCCTAGCCTTTGAACAGGCCATGCAAGATGAGCCTGGGGTTATTCTGGCAAGTAGCAAACACAACCAGGACTGCCTGTGACTGCCTCACTGCTCTGAGACAGATACTTCTATGCAAAAAAAACCAGCACTGGAGCAGAGTCAGGTGGGTGTTCTGGCTCAGCTATGTTCTCTTCCAGCACAAGGAGCAGTGTCTCAGACCCTCACTTGTGCAGTTAGTGTAGGAAGTCAATGTGGAGCAGGAAACTCACAGGGGACAGGGTATTATTGCTGTCTGTCATGTTAACCCTGCCACAGGTAAGAAGGAACCATCTGGTAAATTAAGTTTAAAGCAAGTCTTTAACCAGAGTTTCAAAGTACAGGAATATCTTCATGTTAAAACATGACAATCACACTGAGAAAAATATGGCACTTTATACACATTATGTATATGCATCAGCACTTGTATGCATGTGGCATGTAAGTACTGCACAGCTATGATACTGAAAGGTACTGCTTTCCCACGAGAGAGACTGGCATCACTTTTACATCACTGAACTCACAGATAAATGCTTGTCTATGTTTCTTTCATGTCATAGTTACTGATACATCAGATAAAGCCAGCACTTACCATACTGGTCTCAGAGCAGCCTAAACGACATGGAGATTTATGCTCCATTATGCCTCTCAGTTTTTATGCATGTTGCAGTCCTCAGTGGTTACCTATACAGTGAGAAGCTCCTTTGTGCCTGGAGTTGTCTCTCTGTGATCTTTTCTGTACTTAGAGAAGTTTTCCCAGGAATACAGTAAACCAGAAGAATGCTTCTTCAAGTTTTGTGAATTCTTCACATTTCTGCAGACTGCATGCAAGCCTATCATCTCTACAAGAGATGGAAACCAGCACAAGAGCAGCATGACCAGCATGGCACTTTCTCCTGTGCTCCAAACCATTTGTGGCCATCAGCTCCTGTACCAGCAGTGATCATGGCCCACAGATTAAGAGTGACCAGGGAAGGTATTTGTTCAAAGTCCTAAAGGATTTTCTGCTAACTCTCCTGCACCTGGGACTAAAACATTTAATCTCTATCAAATAGGTTATCACTTCATCTGTTAAATCTCAAAAATATATGACAACAAATAGTTACAAAGAATATACCAAAACAACTGCAGCTCAAGGAGGCATTTGGAGCATAGCTTGCTTTCAGGACTGATTGGAACAGTCTGGATGTCAGCCAGTCGAGTAGCAGAAATTGCAAAATTAAAGAAATAACTATCAATTGCTCAAGATTTAAAAGCGCATATTAATATATGTAGAAACTTGCAGCTCTTTACCTGATTGTTATCAGCACCTAAGGATGCTTCATTACCTCAGCAGAGAAAAGGAAGTAGGAGGGGAGCAAATATTTAATATATTCACAACTAACCTACAAATTATTAGCTGAGAGAGAGAAGGATGCAATAAGCAGCAGCTGGCAGGAAAAGCCACACTGCTAGGGACCAAAGGGCCATCTTTTCCCAATGTTTAAAGGCAAAGAATAGAGTGAGCTGGGAGCCTGAAAGCACTCAGAGGATGAGTATCAGGCATCTGTGTCAGAGTTTGGGCCCAGCTGGTACCAACTGGGCCTCTGCTCGCTCACCCCCCACCCAACCGTGGGACAGGGAGGAGAAAATCCACCTAAAGGTCCTTAATCCAGACAAGGACAGGGAGGTTTGCACTGCCCAGTTACAGTAAAAGGCAAAAAAACCCTAATACAATCTACAAGGAGAAAGAGAAAATACAGCCAGACTTTAATACCTTCTCCCCCCACCCCTGCCCTCTCCCTGTCCCGGGTCGCTTCACCGCCGCCTCCCCTCAGGGCACAGGGGACACAGGGGGGTTCAGGCTCAGTTCCCCACACGCTGTTTCTGCCGCTTTTCCTCCTCAGGGGAGGACTCCTCACGTTCTTCCCCTGCTCCAAGGCGGGGTCCCTCTGAGGGGACAGAGTCCTTCAGGAACCCCTGGGCCATGAGTCCCTCCCATGGGCTGCAGTCCCTCAGGAACTGCTCCATCCCGGGCTGCCCACAGAGTCACGGCTGCTGTGGGAACAGTCACCTCCCCTGCCACGGGCTCCTCCATGGCTGCAGTTCCACATCTGCCCCTCTCTGCCATCCTGCACAGGCTGCAGCTCCACATCTGCCCATCTGTGACCCTTCAGGGGCTACAAATCCACATTTACCCCACTGTGCTCCTTCAGGGACTGCTCCACCCGGCTCCTCCATGGCTGCAGGGGCACAGCTGCCATCTCACCACGGGATGGAGGGGAACCTCTGCTCAGGCACCTTTCCCCCTCCTTCTTCACTGACCTTGGTGTCTCCTCTTTGGCCTTGCTCTCTCACTTCATCCTCTACTCTGCTCCAAGCAGGGATCAGTGATGAGTGGCATTCTTCAGGGGTTACTATTGGGATCATCACTGTTTGACATCTTTGTCAGTGCTACAGACAGTGGGATTGAGTGTACCCTCAGGATGACTTCCAAAATATCCATTTCCTTCTTTTGGATAAAGCATCTCAGTATCATAGCTATACTACCTCTATTTTTTTCTCACCCTTCCTCCCTCCCTTGCTTTTATACCATGTTTTCTTAAATTTTCCCCTTTGTGTCTGAATGATGGAAACTTGATCATATTTGGAACACACTTGGTCATTAAGGCAGCTGGGATCAAGCCATGACATCTGATGAGACACCACGCTGCATGGAGAAATGGAGACAAACAATAGTGGGCTGAAGGGAGTGCAAAGGAGACCTCAAAACACAAGGAGAAAGAATCTGGAGACATGACAAGACATCCCAAAGTTTTGATATGAAGGGCTAGAAGGGTGGGAGGAGTGCTGGGGAAGTGCTTTATGAATGCTGCAGCTGGTGAGAGCTGGCTTCAAGAGAGAACCCTGCAAGGGACTGTCAAAGATAGAAATTTCAGGGTCATGAAAGATACACAGCTCTCACCCACTGACCACCAAACCATTACCAGGGCATGAGGAAACCAGTCCTAGTAGAAATGAAGTCCTAATCACCTCCTCTGCAGTATTATAACTCAAGTAAGATGGATGGATATTGCACATACACAGCAAAGCTTTACCTGTGAACAGGTTTTGGCCTGGGGTTTCTCAGAAGGTTGTCCTGCTCTACCACCCACGTTCTGTAGTCACTGTGGCAGATACATTTCCTGTCACTCGCGTGGTGCAATCTGTAGTCTCACAAGTGAATAGCTCACTTCACTCAGCCTGTTTGCAATAATCTTTTGTTTGATCACTTCAGAAGAGTTTAAAATGGTGCTGCCAACCAGCCCATTAGCTTCTGCTTCCTCAGTGGCACTCACCAGACAGGACTTTCAGAGAACTCATATGCCACAAAAGGGGTTCAGAAATCCCACTCCTGCTTGCCTTAGGTTCCTAGGGGCTGACTCACCCCACTGAGCTGCCCAATTCTCACTGCATCTTTGTGATAATCAGAAGGGCTGAGGCAAAGGTGCAATTGCATGCTAATCCCTTCACTTACCTACAGATAATGAATGGGTAAGAAGGAAAAGCCAGGCACAGAAAAGACTCAGAATGTATTCATTACAATTAAGGAGGTCACCACGTTAGTGTTTGTAGTTCCTATTTCCACAGCTACGGCTCTGTCTTTTAAAACATTTAGGAAAAATCATGGTAACTCCTGTGAGTGCTAACACTGTGGTACAGCATGGGCCTGGATTTTTGCAGGGCTTCTCCTCTCCTAGTTTGTTTCCTCCCTTGAAGGAGATAATGCCATGAAATTACTCCTACTTCCTGTAAAAAGAGACACTGCCAACCTGAAAAACAGAAGAGCTTTTAAATGCCACATCTGCACCTGTTACCTGCATTCTTTCAATGCCTCAGTACAGCCCAGAGGCTGAGATGGAAAAAATACCCCATTAGCAGCTGAAATAAAATAGACAAAGCCACACAAAGCCTCCGCACTGACCTGCAAGAACTGACAGCCAGGATCTTCTGCACAATTAATTAATTAATTAATTGAATTATAAAACACAAACTGAACCAAACAAATTAACCAGCCCTTTCAGTCACAAAGAAACCACCTCTACTAAACATTGACCTGGAATGCTGACTAGGTGGGATTCATGAGAACAGGCTCTGCTGAAGAGCAGTCACCTGCACAGACCAGCTGTGAGGGTATCTGAAAGAAGGAAGTCAGGGATGTTTGAGGGAGAGAAGAGGAGAATTGACAAGATGATCAAGTTCTTGTCCAAGAGCTTTACCCATATGAAAGAACCAGTAGGAGTTATTGTGTGGATCTGGCCAGACTATTAGGAGATAGGAGGGACCCAGCCCCTGGAAGGGACAGCAGAGCATGCCTTAGTGGCACACTGGGAATAAATGGGGCTTCCCTCTGTTTAATGAACAAAAATATAGCAAAGGAAATAAATATGTATAGTTAGAGGCAGAGATGAGAAGAGAGAGACAGGATTCTTGAAATGTGATGTCATCAAAGGCCTTGGATGGCAGTGATGGGAACTCTGATGTGAAATCAAGAGATTTGCAGCTCTTGAGGATGCCCAAACCCCAGCTGGAAGATGGACAGCTGGGAGAAGTAGCAAATGTGTGTGTCACCCCAAATGGGTTTGCCACAACGATAATCAGGACAGGCTGAGAGGGAGGTAGAGCTGGGACAGAGGAGAGGCAATGCCAGAAGGGATGGTGTGATTCAGCAGCAGAGATCACAAAGAGGAGGGAGCCCTGGGTGAGCACTGGCAGGTAAACAGCCATTTCAGCACACTGAAAGGTTTGAGGTTTGAACCAGGGCTGCAAATTGGATGGAGGTGTGAGGGCCTGGAAAAGCATCTGGGGCAGGAACACACCATCCCTAAGGGGGCTGAGGTCATGGGAGGTGAGTGTGGGAGGCTGAAGGTTTACAAACAAAGAGACAAACAAAGGCTTAAAGCCATCAAGGAATGCTTGGAGGAAGAGAGACAAACTATCAGAGTAAGAGGGAAGAGAATTTTTCAGCCTTTTAGAGGTTCATATTTCATTTTGAACTAAGGATCTATTTTCTATTTGGCTGGGATTGCATAGCTCTGTGGGTGCTGATAGATGTTACTGCAGCACAGACAAGTTATCGTGTTTCATTTTAATCTGAAGTAATTAAGGACAGCTGATACTGACTGAAGCATTTTATCTTTTTTTTAGATTAGCATCTCTGTTGTAATGAAACAGGCTTACAGAGCATTTGCATTATTAAAATCCTTCATAAAGCAAGTAATTATTTTGGTCTCCATCTCAAAAATAAGCAGTTTCAACAAATTGCCTCATGCTATTTATAGTTGTTGCATAGGCCATGTGTTGATTGGATACAGTCAGAGACTGACAAAGTTGTGCAATTACTCATGAGTTACCCAAGCATATCAGTGTAAAGCACTTAGCTTGCCTTCTTACCACAAAATCTGAATACCTCTCAGGTTTTCATGTTCTTATTGTCATAGTATCCCATCCTATAATAATGAGAAATATGATTAATCCAGTTGAAATTAATAGGATGCAGATGCTGAGCTGGATCCTCTAAATCCCATGGGTGTTCAGTGAAAAACACAACCCCAGGTTAGCTACTTACACATGCACCAGAAGAGCTGACCTGGCTGACAATGGGGTTTGGAACAGTTGCTTCCAAGGGATTTTCCAAACCTAAGTATTTCCAGTGTGATAAAACTTGTAAATTCAGAATTATAGAAAAACTGTGTTTTCCATATGAAATCTCAGATTTTCTGTATTTTTGTTTAGTTTCAGATGTTTTTTTCAATGAAATTTCTTGCTGAAACTACAGGAAAATACAGTTTTCTCTTTCTTTGAAATTATCCAGCGTTATGTATTTTTCTGTTGCACTAGGTTTGGAATAAATTAATATCTGCAGCTTATTTGTCTTTACTTCAGTTATAACTTCTACTACTCCAGTAAAGTTTGAAATAATTGATATTGCTGCCTCACATTCATAATTTTAAATACCCATCAATAAACCTCATATTTTCTAATCTTTGATTTACTACATGTAAATGTACATGTACTACATGTATGTACATGAAAAAAATGTTCACTAGCAGTTAAATACAATATAAATAAAGCATGAGACTAATCATTATTTTGTTTAATCCTTTTATCTAGGATCACCACAAGGTGAAGAGGAGCTGGGACAAGTCTTTCTACTTTTCCAAGCTTGTCATGTTCATTCACAAACAGGTCTTGATTCTTCTGCAGGAAAAAATATATTAATTGGGTATCTTTCTGAAACTCAGGACGGTGTTTCTTTTTGGCACTGTTGTTTCCGCTCTATAGCTGAACTCAGAGCCTGAAGGATCATGTGTTTGTTGTTCTGAATGTTGTAGCTGGTCAGTTCTACCAGTTTGTCAAATGCCTCCTCTGTGTAGGTAAAGCTGTTTAAGCAGTAAGGGGAAAAAATGGTGGAAACGTCCACGTTGCCCTGTGCCATCTCAGCGGGACTGCGCTCCACACCTGACAAAATAAGGAAAGGTTGTCTGGGGAAGGGGGGGTAGATGTGGTCCCACTTTTCACGTGGATCACAACATTGCTCCTTGCTACACACATTTTTCTCCCCTGGGAGCCTCAGCAGGGGAGGCAGAGGACCACACTAGACCAAGCCTCCCATCCTGACTCAGCCAAGGGGCAGCAAGGTGGTGGGAGCACTGTCTCTGTCCCAGAGCTTACCAGGTTCCTTGTATTTTTTGAAGGTGTCATTCACCAGTGGGAAAAATACCACTGTTGGTGCCTCTGGGGTCTCTGCATCTTCAAAGATGTAGCACTCCTTTAGATTTTTCTTTTCTTCTTCACTCAGGTGGATTTTGGGAAATGGGATTCCCTGCTTTAGGAAGTACTTGGAGGCTTCTTCCAAAGGCTGCATTCAGATAGAAAAAGAGGTCAGAAATTCTGCCAACCCCTCAACTTTTCCAAATGCACAACACATCCATCAGGGAGCACCATTCACTGTCAGTGTTTCTTCTGGCCTTTGTCTCTTGCATGAGATATTAAGTACTAGTCATTGACAAAGGAACATTTCAAGACCTAGCCTTTAACTTGCACTCTTGATTGTTGTCCTGCCTCCTCCTCATCAGCCTTTATCTGCAAGATAAATAAGATATTCTTGGCTGCAGGGGTGGCCTAGTCACTTAGGCTACAGAAGCATGGTGCCCTTTATGGGAGAAAAATCCTGAAATGAGCAGAATGGACAGGAACTGGAAATTTTAAAATATGGATTTATAAAGCTATAAGTACTTTCTGACTTGCATGAAATAGAAGCCCCCTTAGATGGCTGTAAAAAATTATATAGGAGCAAATATCATCCTGACTGAAATGTTGATTTAGTCTTGCAGGTGCAGAAGTCATTTTTGAAAATAGGATTTTTGTTGCTGAATCTGGTTGACATGGTTGAAAACTTCTGCCTTATCCACATATAGTAACAGGAATTATAGGCTGAGCTGTGAGCTGGTATTTGGAACAGCAAAAATGGCATGAAAAAACAATTCTTCTCCACAATTTAGAACAAAATAAAAAAACCTGTTCCTGTTCCAAATACAACTGGACAAATCACTTCTAATTCAACCTTATGTGGATATCTTTAGATGGATACCAGAATAGAAGTGAAATGAGTGCATCAGTAGTGATACTTGTTCAAGATAAATACTCCATGCAGACTCAACAGCCATATCAAGATCCCAGTAGCACACAGGTCTAGGAAATAGCTTTTACATATCAGAGGGTTATTTGAAATAAAATATTTAGAAAACTGATATCACTTCTTCTCTCCTTAGGGGATTTGTCATGGTAAACCAGCATCACTAAGAGATCTATACATCTACAAAACAGGAGTTGTATGCCAAGAATCCTTTTATTCCAGATACTGTTTCTTCTATATAATTTATTGGGACTCCTTTGAAGTTAAAGTACTAAAAGAGCTAAAAGACAGTGGCTTTCATTGAAGAAAACAGTGTGGTCATCTCACCCATGTCTGTGATCCAGAAGAATAATTCAAATGTAAGACAACATCCACTTTCCTCTGTGGCCTCATGAGCGGTGGATAACTGATATCGATGTATCCTGCTGTGTCTGCCAGGCACATGAACTCTGCTGCTTCTGTCAGCTGGTTGGGAAAATTCTCTAGTACAGTATCTAAAAAGAAATATTTCTTATGAAGATTGATTCATTGAGTTTATCTGGGTTTTTTGGCTAAAACTGGAGGAAAAAATGCCTCTTGTCTCCCTGTAAGTTTTTGCTCTCCAAGAATCTGCCACACTATCCAAGCTCAGCCTTGAAACAGAAAAGAAAACTTCTCCAAGGTAAAAAGACAGAGCTCCTTCTCTTCACTTTCTACTCTTCCTTCTGCCCCTGATGAGCAGTAGTTGCCTTTCCCTGGACTCAAGGAACAACCTGGAGTATTTGTTAACACTTCAAACCCAGTAAAACCTTATCAGTGTCACAATTCAATCTGTTTTGAAATTTCACTTTAAAAAAAGACCTGTTGTCTAACAAGTAATTTCTCTTACAGATACTCAGATCTGCTCAGCTGATTCAGCTGGATGGAACTTAACTAGTTTTGATTTGCAAAGGTAAGAATAAAGCCTGTTCAATCTCTGCCTTCTCTTCACTAACAAAAAAATCACCAATCTAAGCAGATAAAAATTTATATTCAAGGACATGTACCTTTCCATATACAGAAGTTTTTGTTCTGGAGGTATTCATTGTGCATCTGGAACCCTTTCAGGAAGTTGTAGAACTTTGAAACCATCACCCGCTCGGTCAGGAATTTCCGAATGATGCCCGTGATACCACATTCAGGGGTGACAAAGTAAGTCTCCAGCTCATGGCTCCCGGCTGCTTGGGAAGACTCATCTCCTTCTGAAGAGTAAGGGGATTAAGAAGTGGATGTTTTGATAGAGTTATTTGCAATACTTGCATTACTAAAAGGCATCTAATATTAGCTAGAGGAAAGAAGTTCCTAGGAAGAGATGGCAATGCACAGTCAAATCAATATCAAAGAAAGAACAAGAGGAAAATCAATGTTCAGTAAAGTGTATTCTATGGAAACCAGTCAGACTGGCAACACACTTTTTAAAGCTGGGAGAAGTGATTTACTGTTTCATAGAAGTTGTAGGTGGATTTCCTGTGTAGATGTCAGTGGAGACTGAAAATTAAGGACTAACTTCTCTCAAAATTGTTCATAACCAGCTTGGAGGAAAAAAAAAAAAGTGGTGTCAGGAGACTTAGACACCAAGAAAAGAGAGAAGGATTGTGCTAAATGACACCTCATGAGATTGGGAAAGAGGACCAATGACTTTCTATCACAGCACATTTATTGTGCTCAGGGTTCTGCAACATGTCCCTAAAGAAAGTGATGAAAAACCCATAAACCAAACTCACTAACCACATTTGTTTAACAGAGGGAGGGCAGCCAACACCTCAAAGGAGCACACAGATTCACAAAGAAATCAAATAAAACTGAAATGGAGTTCTACATAACTGATATATCCACATCTTCCACAGCAACATACATGAAGTATGATCTGCCAAGGTAGACAGAAAACACAGCACTGAGCTATTTGTTCACTGAAAGGCCCTTAGCAAAGGGGATCTGTTAAAAATCTTCAGTAGCTCTATAACTGGTGGCTCATCATCACTTGCATCAACTCAGTCCAAGTGAGACTAATGGAAATAATGCTGCTATCAGTTAATTCAGGGAGGAAATCTAATTAGATATCACTGGCAATATGATACCTCAGGGAAAAAACAAAACAAAACAAAACAACAAACAGTGCAGCACTTGCCTCAATTTTCATTTTAAAAAGACTTCATAAAGATTTCACACTGAAAGTAGCATTCATTTAAACATTCTTTCATCTGAAAGTAGCATTAGTTTAAACATTAATTAGACAACAAGTAGAAACAGAAATGCAACCAACCAACATCAACACTCCTGTGCTGGGTACATCTCAGTGAGCGCCTTTCTGTAGGATTTGATGAATGCCAAGCATCCAGTAGGTTGTAGGAAAAGACATTGCTCCACAGACCTGTGCCATGGCAGAGAACAGGGTAACTGTGATGGAAATATTTCAATAGAAAATATCCCTTAAAAAACCCCAACCATTCAGTTTTCCAAGGAGTATTTGCAAGTATTGGAATGATTCAAGGTCTCCAAAACCAATTATTAGGTTCTTGTGTAGCAACTCATATTCTGCTCTCAAAGAGGAAACTAAACCTTTTAAATCATTTTGCCAGCCTTTCAGCCCCTGTAATTCATTATCTCATACAGCTATTGCCAACACACTGCAAACCAGCACTTTCCAGCCTGCAAATCCCTGCTCTGTAAGCAACTGTTATCAGAGAGTAAAAAAATGCCATTTCACATCACGTAAGGATTTGGTCTACAAATTATGTCATAAGCAACAGCTTACTTAGTTAAAGTGTTTCAGGCTGCTTCTGAACAGCCAGTCCCCAATTTGAGATCCTCTAAAACAAGACATCTTCTGTGTTCCTTGTAAGACTTTGCATGTGACAGTTGGGAAATTCCCATTGTCTTTCATCCACTTCTGCCCTCTCACTTTAAAGAACATCCAAAAATGTCTCCTCAGGGCAGAACTCTCCAAAACTCTCTTGGTCTTGAAGCATTTCTTCCTCTATAAATCTGTTGCAGGCTCTGAGAAGAACTCTGCCAGAGAAGGCAGTGCTGAGCTTTGCCTTGAAAATCTCTAGCAGTGAAAGCTTTGCACAGGCCCTACATCACAAAGTATGCAAAAAGCTGAGTTCCACAATCCAATAATTATGCAGTTGTTAAATTAGTGAGAGAAATACAATTCCCTTTTAAACCTGGCTTATTTGTGGAATGACACAAGAAGCTAAGGGCCTTCTGCTTCACAGTAATAAGAAGAGAACTCACTTGAGAATAGTTAGAAATACATAATTAAGAAATCAGATAGGGGGTCTCTGGCTCTACACTCATCTGGCAACCAGAGTTCCTTTGCAGATGGCCAGTTTCCATCAGCAAAACCTCAGCTCCCTGCAGCTTGAGAATCCTCTGTGCAGTTCTGTTGTGAGAAGGCACCTCCTCTCATTTCTGCTGTCTTCACTTGGTGTGCCCTCACTCAATAACTCCTCTGTCTCCCCAGGAGTTACACACTACTCATGTCTTACAGTATCTCCCAGGACTGAGTTGTAACTGCACAGCAATGTTTCCCTAGCCTCTTGCACTGAATTTTCATGGTGCTTATATTTGCTGAAATAAAAACTGTGAGGAGAGATAGTATCTTTTACTAGGCTCCCAAAGCTGGAAATAGTAGAAAAGCTTTTATACACGGTAAAAAAATAGTACATCTTATTGTAACCCAAGAGGGCATTACATGTCCTATCACTAGATGGCAACATTGCTTTAACTCTCCACTAGATGCTTTCTAAAGATAGACCCAGGTCCTGGAGATGGACAGGTAGGAACACTGACCTCAGCCCAGAATGGCTATCTTGGCTACCTGGCCACCTCAGGAGTGACCACACCACATCACTATGGTTGCAAAGCTGCAATGGAGTCAAGGAGTTCTCAGAAGAAGGCTCCAAAGTCCCATCTAGCTCTGTGACCTACCTCCTACTTCTGGCAGTCAGCACAGGGTGCTTTAGCACAAGACTACAAAAAAATAGGTTTCTTCTGCAGTGTACTTCATTTGGTCCATTCAGTGCTGGTGGCTGCATCTGAGCTATTGTGTTAGAGCCACTGGTGGCAAAACCTTCCATTAATTTGTCCTTCCACTTTTAGACCTATTTTATCATCTTGGATCTTGTGGTATCTTCTGAGTCTTCTCCCTCAGACATCTCTTTCTTAATTTGTAACAACACTAAAATCTCCAAACATAGTCATGGAAGCTATGAGATGTAGTATCTGTGGAGCTAAGCACGATTGTTTGCCCTCATGCCCAGTTTTTTCCTCACAATTTTACAAATATGGACTCCTTCTGCATTACACACCGATGTGCACAACACCTTTGCCCAACAAATGAAGGATAAGATATGGTGTTGCTGCTTGTATGGATTTTTCAGTATGTAAGTACATGTTCTTACTGGTATCCTTGGTGTCCTGTTGTGTGTTGTGCTTATTTATGTGTAATAAATCTCTTGTTCACACTCCAAGGACAAATGGATTCTTTTGGAGGCAACTTCACCCCAGAGAACCAGTGCACAAAGGAGCATGGTAGAGAATTCTGGCATTATGCAAAGCTAAAACAAGAAGTGCATAAAAATTTCTGTCTTTCATGCATTACTGGTAGCAAGAATTCCAAATCTTACCTATTTAATCATGCTAGCAAAACTACACATTATTTAGAACACTACCAATCATGTTTCTTTCTCAGTTCTGCTGCTGGTCTGTTCAAAATAAACTTAGCTTCTTTAAACAGCTCTGAAACTTCAGGCAGGTGAGTGACCATTCAAGACAAAAGCAACAGTGAATAGTGTTGTTGGAAATTTCCTCCAAGTATTTTTAAGCACATCTCTAGTGTTCCAGGAATTCAGCCAGAGGGAAGAACAACATGTTGGGCACTTTGCTTCAGTCTCCCGTGTTGCGGGACACTGGTTGAAATATGTAGGATCTGTTCTATATTAAAAATACAGTGAATTTTTAAGGAATTCAAGTTTTCCTGATGGAGCACATCACCTTTCATGAAGCAGATGCGGGATTCAGGGAGCTTCTTCACCAGGCGACCCATGAAGAACTTGCTGCCAAAATCCTCTGCACGGATGAAGGCGCCGTATTTTAAAAACCCAACCTCATAAGGGGTAAACTCCACCCATTCTGCAGAGGCACAAAAAGGATTTTTAAATCTCAGTCCTAGCCCATCTTCTTGCATGAAGGGCTCTGAAATGACTGGGAAGCAGTTGCAGGGCAAACCCTGTCATCTGGGTGAACACAAACTGATGATTCTGGGTAAGGAATCATCATTCATCCGTTTTCAGTCACTCAGTAATGTTTCCCAAACTTGTTCATACAGAGCTTTCCAATGAGCCTCTTCAGAAAGGACATAAATGAGGTTTATATCAAAAGAGGTCAGCCTAAGTAACCCATGTTGAGCTAGGGCTCTGACTTGGCAGTACCTTGGCTCTCCTTAAGCACAACCCCCAAAATATTCTTGCCCCATGGAAGATGGGTTCCTCTCAGATCCTGGGCACAAAGTCTAGAAATGGAAGACGAAGTGGAAGTTAAAGAGGAAGAGGAACTACTTATGCATGCTATGGCCCAGCAGTGCAAGGGGATGTGGGTAATGCAGTAACTGATAATGCAGATCATTTGAACATCAACAGAGCCCTCCCTGCCATCACCTTTGAATTCTGAAAGGCTGTAGTCTTCTTTCATGTTGAGGATCATGTAGATAGGTAAGGGATTCTGGCCCTGATTCAATGCATGTCGCTCATCTGAGAGTTTGTGGTTATTTCTCTGTGAATTGACCAGAAAGAGTAAACCAAGGGACAGTCTTGGCATGGTGTATGGGCTTGCAAGATTACAGCAATATAAATACCAGTTTTCATCTTCATTTTCTTATTCTCTCCACTCATTTTGTGTCTCCAGCTATTTTTTGTATGCAGGGAGTGATCTGAACATTTACACGTCCACATAAGCTTATTTAATTACCAGTGAGCTGTAGGACACTTTGTGGTACAATGATCTCTCATTCTTCCCAGTAAATGCAACCACTTTACATATATTACTTAAGTTCTCCCATAAAGGAACAGAGCAAAAGAAACCAAAAGAAGGACTCTGTTGTTAGATGTTCAGATAGTCATACTGGGAGGACACACAGGTTTCCTGCTCTACAGAATACCTCTTGGGCTGCTAATTATTTGTTGAGAGATACATAAGGACAGATCCCCTTTGTTAGTCAGCAGAAATCATCTGCTAGAAAATGCTAGAAATGCTAAAAAATGCTCTCAGGCTAGCACCAGTCCCTGGAGTTTCATTTGCCATACTGTAGTATTCATCAGCTGTTAGGGAAAATACAGACACACTACCCCATCACTTAATGCTTTTTCCAGCAGCAGCCCCCAAAAATCAACACTAGAGATCTGGTATCCCTCTTGCTTCCGCAGTTTTAGCTCTTTGTCATAGTACTTGAAGCTCTCCAAGGAAAAGCAGCTCAGCTTGCTCTTGGTCATGTGTCTCCGGACTTCACCAATTGGTCCAGACAGATCTTTTTGTGACCAGTCAGTGCTCTGATACAAATGTGACATGGCCCTGGGGGAAAGAAAAGAAGGACATTGAAAGTACATAGAAAGTACAAGAAAGTACAAACTTCTGCTTTTTCAACTTGGATTTAAGGACTGCATCACATGAACAAGCTGAGGTTCATTTAAAACATCTTTGTGTGGATTTCTAGGCAAGAGAATAGATTTTTGGATTTAGAGGACCCCTCAAATCCCTAGAGAAACACGAGGACTTGCTAAAAGCATCTCTGCACAGCAAGGCTGTGATTTCCACTGGGGTTATTTACTAGGCAAGATCCTAGAGCTGAAACAAAGGGTCACAGAAAATAGTGTTCCCCCTAAGCAGTGAGTAGGCTGTATGATGGCTCAGGCAATGTGTTCCTAGTGCAGCAATAAAAATACTCAATTCTAAAGTATTTCTTTACCAAAACTAAGAGAATGAATCTCCTCACACAACAGACTATCAAGGTGAGGAATTATGTCTTTGTTCAAGGTCTCCTTACCATGTTGAGCCAGATGACCCAGTGATGTATGAAACAGCATCTAAGAGCTCCAGCTTCTGAAGACCCAAGAGGTTGCCCAACAGAGATGTCAGTGCTCGGGTGCCACCTCCTGTTGTCATGACTGCTACAACTGGTACCTGTTTAAATACCAAGAAAGCAGTGATAAGTAACACCTCAGTTTACCAGCACACGTAATCAGATCTGAGTGCGTTGAAGCATTTTGGTCCCACAGGAAATTCCAAAATTTCACCATTTTCCCAGGCAGGGAAGAAAAAGGTGAGAAGCTGGTATTTTGCACAGAAAGATAATAATTAAAAAAAAATTAAAAATTGGTGATTATTTTTTACTTTTTAAATCAAAATCAGTCAATTTTTCTTCCAGATTTTTATATGCTGGCTTATCAAAAAAGCTCAAAATATGTTGTTTCAGGCCGTATCAGGCTGCATTATATCAGACTGCATTTGCCTTAGTGGTACATCATCTTATGAGAGCTCTATTTTGAGAACAAGCAGAGCTCATCCTCTTTTTTAAGTCAACTATAATAACTAGATTACATTTTCTATAAAGTACCCAGGGAATATAATTGCAGTGATGAACCACAAAGCCTAATTTCATAGAAATCTAAATAGTGTTACAGGAAGACAAATTCCTTCAAGAAACCTACTGAGAGGAATCAAATGACATTTCCCAAACATATTTCCAGGCAATTGCATCAAGGAAATATTGGTGACTGAATGCTTGGGTAAGAGAGTAGGACTATCCAGATCTGTAATTCCCAAATGAAGAAAAAAAAAAAAAAGAGGCAAGGGAAAATACTGATTTATGGCATTCTGTTTTCTGAGGAAGTGTGTTTGATGCTACCCATGCTCTCACATTGTTTCATCTAAACGTTTCTTAATGCTTTATATGAGGCACTGGGTATATCAGGGCAAATGATCTCAAAGGTCTTTTCCAACCACAACTCTGTGGTTCCAAATTAAGGAAAAATATGTCAAAAGCTACAAGCATAACATTTCTGTTCCACAGCACATTCCAGTCCATGTTGTGTTCCACATACCTCATGGTCTTGTAGGTCTCTCTCTAAATTAAGTGCTTTTTTCAGAGCAGAGGCCACAAACTTCCTCCGTTTCTGTAGAAGATTTTTCTCCTCCATACAAAGATCAAACTCCAAGCGAACATCTAAATTTTTTGACCTCAAACAAAGTCCAGGGTTAAATAGGATATGCACAATCACTTATAATTAATGTCTGGACTCATGGTGACAAGTTTCAAGCCTCTAATATTAGGCTTAGAAAACCTGCTATTGTGTCCCCACAAGAGCATATCACAGATAGTATAGACAAGGTAGAGAAAAGGCTGAGAAATTTAAAAGTTGTAAAATCTTATAGAGAAAAAAAACCCACAACAAACAAACGAAAAAAACCCAACAAAAAACAACAAATTGAAATATTTATTACTGGACTGATTTTCAAGAAGTGTCTATCATAAATACTGCAGTCCATGTGTAAATACTATGACCACTGGAATTTTTTAGGATTTGATGTCTGGAGACCTCCGGGTTTAATAAATACGAATACGTGGGATTCCTTACAAGTAAGGAAAGTGAGGTATAACCAAGTCTTTATAAACTTGTATCTCTATGGATTTTTGCAGCCAGAAAAGATTATTCTCCCCATCCAAACTGAACTCCTGCCTAGTATCATAACACAAATTTTCACCCAGCACTATTAACAACATTCACCCTCTGGGCATGGGTAATAACAGAGAGTAAATAGGGATAAATGTAATCATTGACTAAATACTTTCTCCCTTAGTTACAGTCAGAGACAGGAAGGCAAAAAAGCTAGACAACATTTTTTTGGTTTTTTTGGGAACCACAAAAGCCAAGTAAATAATTTCTTACCAGTCACTTGACTTCACAAGTAAATTGATTGTTTCATCCTAGGAAAGAAAATCACAGTATAAACCCTGGAGGTAATTTTAGGTCCTCTCTTTTCCATCAACTCTGAAGTCATTCAGTTTTTCTAAGAGTGATGTTGAAGCCATGAAGCCATAACAATCAGAAAATCCATCAATCTTTTAAAACTTCTACAAATCCACTTTATTTTCTTTAAATTGTGTTAAACTAAAGATGCGTAGAGCAGTATCCTGTAAACACTAGTTCTGCCAGCATGCCCTGACTTGCCTCATCATTTTCATCTTCTCTGACCCACATTAGTTGCCCAAACATGTGGCTGTGGTTTTCAGTCCTACTCAGCTCATATGAAAATCTACAGATCCATAACCCTCTTTGCTGGGAATCTAAGGGCCCTAGCAGTTATATATATACATATGTGTGTGTGTGTATCTGTATGTATATATATCTTCACAATGATCTAGTTAACTTGTGTCCACTGCCCTTTGGTCCATAAATTCTCATTTATTCTAAAAAGCTGCTATCAATCACCTTTGCAACTGTTACTTTCTCCTTGAAAGGAAGTGAATCCAGTGGAATAGTGAGGGATGCACAACAATCTGTTTTCTCTTTACCAGAAGTCCACTGAAAAGCAAATTATAATACAGAAAAATATTTAATGTACACATCACAGAAAAGCACTGTCACCAACAGATTTTTTTCAAAAGGGGTCACCATCCAGAAGTTTCCAAGTTGGCATCCAATATTTAGGCATCTTAGGAGGTACAGATCTCTTCCGGAGAAGATCACAAAAGATGGTTTTTAATTAAAAATACAAATTCTTTCCATCTGCCTCAGTCAGTTATGGAAAACCATGAGCTTACTGCCCTCCTTCAACCTAATAATCACATACCCAGCAGGAGTGAGGTTGCTGCTCTGCTAGAGCCAGATGCAGATCTGGTAGGCTGTACTTGATGTAATGGAAGTGCAGGGGCTCCACAGGTACCTGGGAAGAGCCCAGTGACAGAGTCTGACTCTCTTCATAGGATCCCTTCACAGAAAATATGAAGTCCTTCTCTTAAAAAAAAAAAAAAAAAAAAAAAAAAGAAAAAGAAAAAGAGAAGGAGAAAGAAAAAGAAAAAGCACAAATGCACACAGAGAAGTTAAACACTCATTCAGAAGTTACTATTTTAGTATACAGAGGATTTAACCATGCTTTAAAGCAATGCTCTCAGACTTTTATTTATCCAAAAATTACGAGAAGATAAAACAAAACATAGAGCTTATAAAACAGTAGTAGTTGTTTTTAAAACTCAGACATACAGGCAAACTGGGCAAAATGCAATTTGTTGTGATAGAAATACATGTTTGCTTCTATATCACAGCACTAATAATTCTCATTAGCATTCTAATAATCCACTCTAATTTTTAAGTCCAGGTTTTATAGTTAGTTAGCATAGGCACACTATAGTTGTTGGATCTATATATAAGAATATTATAAGTAAATTACAAAAAAATGAGAAATTTTTAGTTTATCATAGAGTAAAATTTTTGTTTCTGGTTTAAAGTCTAACCTGAAGGTTCTTTCTTCATCTGCCTATTGTCCACTAGGACTTCCAAGCAGGAAATTTCACGAGACTGTAGCAAGAATGAACAACAGGGGAATTAAATACACAATACATGCCATATCTGAGTCACTTCTCTACCACCTATCTCTGGTGACCTGTGTCCCTGGGGTCTGGAAATGTGACCACCCTATGTCTGATAGACTAATAAGAGAAAAAACTTGGTATTCTGAAGATGTACCAGGTTTCAGGAAAAAATGGCTGAGGTTCTTTGTTCCATCCTTGGGAGCAGGACTGGGAGGGGAAATAACCAGGGAGGGAAGAGGAGTGTGCTGATGCCTCACAGGGGTAGACTGATGGGCTGATCACATCATAGGGGTGCTGGACAGCCAAGTGCTACCTCCACTGAACAGGGAGGAGTTGAGAAAGCCACTTTCATGTCATCCAATGGAGGCTGGGAAAATAGGATGGCCAGGAAAGGGTCCTAAGAGAAGTCCCCCGAGGGAATGATGCAGAGGCAACAAGCCAACTAAAGAGCAACTCAGGCTTTGCCAAGAGGCTGTCAGCTGGTGTGGTGGGCAGGTCTCTGAGTGTCCCCAGTGACTGCTCACTCTTACCTAAGGGATCTTCCCAGTGAGCAGCACAACAGTGTCCAACCCCCCATCTCCTTTCCCTTCAGCCCTGCCTGCAGTGAGGTGTTGGGGCACTGCCAGATTCACCACTCCCATCACTAACAACATAGAAGGAAATAGGTTTAAATTACCACTAATACACCATTAGTGACAAGCTTTTCAGGAGGGACTGGACTGAAAGAGAGGGGAAAAAAATGCAATTAGAGCTGGTACATCCTAAATGTATCCCTAAGTGAACAGCAAGGCATAATGCTTCCCTTGAAGTTTGCCATCAGTATCAAATATGTCACCGATTTTTAATTTTGGGAGGCATCTGAAATGTGGCTTCCTAATTTTTTTAGTGATAATGGTAAACAGCAGCAGTAATAAGCACAATGGCTATGGTTCTTATTATCCTTCTTCCTCTTCCAGCAATTAATGGGATAAATTAATATCCAGGGTGATTCATGGTAGATAAGGAACACTGTGTTTTAGCCAATTTGCAACTAGCTTGATAAGCACCAGCTGCTGCTATGATGCTGGGTGTTTTAAACTACATTATTCCAAATGCTAGCATGTGTTTTCTTGCTTTTGCAAATTACATTTCCTCCGTCCTTTATGGGCTTTACTCACATGCTCTCTGATGCAAACTCAACCTCCAGCGTCTCTTGTGTCTGTAAAAGATAAATTAATTATAAGTGTTTTCTTTTTCAGTAGCTATGGTTTTCAATTATTATTCTTAAAACTGTCTAAAGCCTTGTTTTTTTCTGGGTAACATTACCAGGAGACCATAGCCTGTCTGCCAATCTGATCACAGAGCTGAATACCAGCACATAAGCTATAAGAAAAGTCAGTGAAACAGCATATGTATATAAGTGCCTAAATCAGACACTCAGATCCCACGTTGAAGTCATCATGTATGAAATCAGGCACCCTGAAGTGACAAGATAGTTTCAGTAATTGGCCATCAATGGGTTTCAGCACATCAGCATGAATCTTTGTGTTATATTCAGGTACCCAAGGCACGGTATCAAGTTTTTAAGTGACTACTCCAACACCTGTGCCAGAGGATGCCCAAACTCACAGATTCTGGTCACAGGAAAAGAGATTCTAACAGAGAAACTTTGTGCAATGGTGATGAAGACTTTTATGCCCTTCAAAACCTATTTGAGCAAGTGAAGAAAGATTTAAAATGGAAATTCTGATGCCAGACATGCCCTGCTAAAAGGATTGAGGATCTTGTAAAAAATCTTCAGGATTATGTCCAAAGTAGGAAGGTAAGGTTTGTCCACTTTTCTAAACAAGGTTTGGAGGGTACTTCACAGGGCACATGAAGTATGAACCAAGGTCTCCCACCTACAGTTGCATTCAAGACATTATTTAGGAGGTAACACCAAAATTTCCTACCTGTGACCAAGGCAGTTTTATTCCTCACCTTTGGATCTAGCTGAAAAAACAAGCGAACAGTTTCTCCAAGCTGGATTTTAGCAACATCAAAGAGGACAGTGAAGAGGAGGTTGTCTTTAACGACTGCATTTTCATCATAGACTTTCATCTCAAGAATATTCTGTGAACAGAATTACAGGATTAGGAACATCTCTATTTTGAGACCTTGTAGAGGCAGAAGATGATGTGCTCAGCGTGTTAGGGAAGACAGAGAAAGGATGTGAAGGGCATGAACAAACTTTTCATCCACACAGGGCTGAAGAAAGATTTTCTGAATCTTAGAGGCTTTGTTACTTATTTTCTCTGCAGAGTGATTTAAATGACAAAGATTAGTAGAATAGTTGAATAGGTAGCTCCCATACTGAAAAGCATGTTTGACCTCTAATTTAGTTTGAAGACACCACTCTTACCTGAATTGTAGGAAACCATCTAGTGGTCAGGACTTTATTGCTATTTGTAAAAAAAATTAGATCCTTGGATATAAGCAGTGATTAATATAAGGAAGTTCCATGTAACTACTTCATAGAAAAGTAGATACATGTTTGGATGGACAGGAGGAGAACAGCCCCTGCTCTGCCTGGTTGGTAGCTGCACATGGGCTGGCTGAGAGATGCCTCCCAGAGTGCTGAGCAAATTAACATTAACTGCTCTTTTCTCAGTTTTCTCAGGCCTCTCTCTAAATGTTCAGTAGCCCATTTTCATGTAAATTAGAGACCTCTTATCTCAGAGATTCCTAGTTATCCATCTGATTTAACTGCAGCTTGCTAAGAAGTTTGATGCTGTTTAAGACACAGGGATAGGCATGTGGTCTCACAAATACATGCAAAAAAAAGGAGTGAGCCCATTTACTATGCTGCCTTAAACATTCATAGGTAAGTCCAATATTAAATCTGATAAGTGAATGAATATACAAATATGCAGGGAGGAAGATGATCTAGAATCCAAGTATTCAATTTTGACATCTATCATTTCTGTGAGAAATTGGTGTGAGAGGGCAAGGTGATGTGAACTTGAGTCTGCAGCTTGCTGGCAAGGCAGCTGCCCTTTAAGGCCATGTATGTAAATGTATTATACTGTGCTTCAGACAGAAAAACAATTCTGTTTGGGGCTGACAAGGCCAGACAACACCATCATTGCTAAGAGAAACATACTGACAAGAGACAAAAACAAGCAGCTCCAGCACTGAGGTTTATAGGCCAGCCATAAATAGCCTGTAAAGGATTATAGAAGGTGATGGAGGGAATAAACTTAAAAGTTTATCTGCAATCTGGAGAAGGAAGGTTTACACTGAAGAGCATGACAGTTTTCCTAGCTGTGGTACTGTAACAGACTGTCCTTATTTGGCTAAAAAGGATGAAATCTTCTGAGTGACAGACTGGTTTGAAGCCCCTCAGTTACTCCCAGCTCGCCATGAGCAGGGTGCTGGCTGCCTAAGGGAGATCTCCAGCTGCACCAGTACAATGCAGTGTGGGAAGCAGTGTGGGAATCAACCCTTTCTATCTACTCCTGACAGAGGACATGAGTGCAGCATGGCCAGGATCCAGGCCCTGAGCAGAGCCAGCCCTCAGGAGGGCTGCATGCTGCCAGCTCCTCTCACCCTCCTGTCAGGGTGCCCACAGCACCAGCCCAGGAAGCCCTTCCTCACCGACTGAGCTTTGTCAGATGTTAACCAAGACAGATGCTTGTTTTGATGTCCTGCTCCTGATGGGAACCAGCCTAACAGAGCCAAACAAGTTTTTCTGCTCCACAGTTGCTGTGTATTATATGAAATTACTGAGCTCTGGCTCCCATGATTTGGCAAGAAGAATATCAACTATACACAAGACAGGCAAGGAGAAAATAACCAGACCAGGAAGCTCTGGCTCTGCTCAGAGGGTAATGAGTAAAGCAATTGCAATGCATGCAGAGAAACCTGTGAGAGCCTTAACTTACTCTTTTGAGCCCAAAAAGCAGAGAGGCAGCAGTGACAGAGATGCCAGAGCACTTTGGTTGTCCCAGATCCCCAGGACATATTTTGTGCAGCCCACACTGGAGCCACAGTGGCCACCACCAGGCTACTGATGCCACATACTGCAACTTATTGAGGCTAAAGCCACATGTCTTGTCTCCTGTTGCAAACCTTATGCAAATTAAATGTCAAAATTAAATGTCAAGTCTTCCATATACTTCCATATACTACTCCATACTAGTTCAAGCACCTTCGTGTAGTCAAGATATTTCTTTCAGCTGTTACATGTAGTATGGCAATTTTGAAAGACCTGTCAGCCACAAATCATTACAAGAAGTAGGGATTCTGCTACAAGGGTTGCAGATCAGGGGGTGTTTATTTCAATTCTGTAATGTTTGCTCCCTGCCTTTCACCTTGCCACTAATCCTGCAGTGCTCAGTGGAATTGGGTCTCACTGTGCCTCACTGGGGCTTCAAAACAAGTCAGAATCTTTTTAGATCTTCCCAAAAATCACTGGACATAGGGTGAAGAACTATAGACATATTAAAGCTGAAAGCTGTACCAAACAGGACCAGCACTACTGTGTGGAACTTTTCTGTTGGAGAAGTTTATTGGTGCTCAAGGCATCCAGGGGACTGGCAGGCAAGTTTGGCACCTACTGCCAGGAGGCTTAGGAAATGAAGGGTGCAAGCTGTAAAAAGGGGGCTTATTTCCCCAGGTATGAAGTAAGCCTGTCTTACTTGGCCTGTCACTTACCTTTGTGGATTCCATTGTGGTGATTCCACTACTTAGCTTATACATGTCTTTTTACTATTCAATTTACTTTATTATTTATTATTTACTTTACTTTATTTTTACATGTCTTTTACTATTCAATTTACTCTGAAATTCTCACCTTTACTCTTGGAAAGCAGTGATTAAAAAAAAAAAAGGAAAGAAAAAATAAAAAACAAAAATTGACAGAGCATTATATAAACAGTTGTGAAATATCTGGCTATCTTTCATAAATAATTTTTTAAAAATCTAATTTTCTTGCTGCGTGCTACTCCAAATTCCCTTCCCTGCATTCTTGTTGTCCCTCTCACATTTGTTCTTACAGTAGCCAACATACTGATCTCAAAATGTGATCTCCAATCCAGAAGAAAAACAAATACTCTCTGCATCTTACCTTTACTTGGCTCTGGATCCTGAAGTTAAATGTTTCATTCCACACTGGATTTTTGCAGTTCTTGATGGTTCTGGTCCGGACGGTCTCAGGGAAAGCAGTGGGCAGGGACAGGTTTACATAGCAATCAGTTTGGCCAACTGTATTTGAAAAAATATATTGTACCTGACTAATTACTAGAAAAATCTCAGAGCATAGCCTTATAGCACTGTGTAGACAGCAAGATGCAAATAGGAGATACTGTTTCTGTAACTGTTCTTACAGGTCCTTCTTCAACAGCACTCAATACTATTTCTTTCCTCCTGTGAGCAGAAGCTCTGGTCATTAACAGAGATTGAGAGAAGTACTGTAGTGAGGAGAAACTGGTAAGAAAAAAATATGCAGAACAAGTTTTACTTAACAAAATCCATTATTGGTATGTCCCCTCTGTGTTGCAAATCAACAAAACTCTGTAATTAAAAGAACCTTTTTGAATGGCAAAATACTTAACACTTTGAGCACTTAGACAAAGGACTAATTTTGTCCTTTCCTCTTGAGAGGGGAACAGAAGAGCTAAAAAGGGTGTGGTATAAAAGATCTTACCCCTCTGGTCTGCTGTCCCCAAGAAACTGTAGTCCAGCCCATATTACAAAGGAGTAGACTGTCTAACAAAACATGTGATTGCACCCCTTCACCATCAACAAATATGCAAAAGTAGCAATGAAATTTTATCTTACTGATTTAAACTCTGAGCCTTGACAAGGAAAAACTTCTAGTTCCTTAAAAAGGTGTTATCTTAATGTATATATGTTATCTTAATGCATTTTTCAGCACAAGGTTGCATGGTTAGTTATCAGTATGGCATTATACCTGTGTAATACACAGAGGCTGCTTTGGGGGGGGTTCCCAGCCAGGTGAGCTCAGCCACGCTGGGCACTGCCACAGAATGTTGGCAAGTTCTGTCTCAGGGATTGCTGAGTTTTCCAGGGAGAGGTAGGATGGGTATTTGTGGGTCTGTGCAACTAACTTGTTTTACTTGCACTGACCAGATGTGTGGGGGGGGTTTAGTATTCTCCCTGTTACTTCTAAGATGATGGGGTTTTTGGTAGGAAGCAGTGCTGAGTGTCTTCTAAGTGCACTAAAGAGCTGATTGATGTCTCATGAGCCTCTGGTAAGAAACTGAGAACCTGATAGTAGCAGTGAAGAGTAGTGGGACTTACTCTGTCTGTACTCTCATTCACCCTTTGTAGCCCTCCCTTTTGGAACACATCTGCTGTCCTTCAGTTCTGTACACTGTTTGCACAGAAATAACAGACTTTTTTTAATCTGCTGAGTAACTACAGCTGCCTCTCATGTCTCCACCTCTTAGAACTTCTTTAGTAACCACATTCACAGTTCAGATTTGGGTGTAGTAACAGGCAGTTTGATGCTGTGGGATCCATGCTGGGAAAGGTCTCATGATGTGTTGGCTCTGATCCCAGCTCTGTTCTAACCTAGGTCACTCAGGGCAATTCCTTCCATTTAAACTTATCTTGCTTCTCTATCCACATTTCTCCATCAATAAGCCACTAATAATGAGCCTTTCCTCTGTAACCTGCTTCGACATCCCATGATTAAAAACATAGAATGAATAACTACCATTATTAATATTTCCACATGGCCCACAAGAAGAGGGTGCCTTATCAGTAATTATGTTATTCTTTCTCTACCAGTCTCTTGGTTCTCATTCCACACTTTCTGTAAACCTGTGATGTTATCCATGTGGCAATGAATAGGTATTGCTTAAAGCAAGTTATGCAATCAGGTGATGTATGATTTAGCTTTCAAGTCTTCTGGTACGGTTTGAACATGAAACATCTTCCAGTTTTTCAGCATGCATTTGATAGTTTCCCCCTTACCATCCATAGCAGGGAAGAAATTACTTTAACACCTTAAATGCAGATGTTTCTAATTCTTTTAAGTAGTATTAGGATATTTTTAGACTTATTACTGCAATTTTGAAATGCAGAATATGAGCAATGTACTGCTAGAAAAAAAATATTGGTCAAGGAAGTTATAGAATAATTCCTTTAGCTCTCTCCCCCACAATATTTTCTACAATTCTTTAATTGATTTTTAATGACTGAAAAAGAGAATATTAACTTTGCCTAGTCACTTCTTCAGATGGTGCCAGAGTAGCAAGATAAGAGTGAGAATTTGTTTTTTCAGCAACAGTACCTGTCAGTTACAGACTACACATAGATACATGGGGGTCATAGAGAATTTGTTCATTTATGGTCTGGGATATTTCTTTGTTGTGCATCCAGCTATGAATCTTGATTTAGAAGACAGGCATTTGATATTTTCAGAGTATCAAGGAAGCCAGCTCTAAATTTGAGACTTAAAATCTTATATCCATCTAGAGTTGTGATAGGGTCTCTGTTCAGTCCTTCATCCTCTCTGGACACAATAGACCTATAGCAAATTTAAGAAGTTAGTCCAGTCTTTAACAAGGCTGTTCCCTATTAATAAGAGTAAAAAAAAAGTCCAACAACCTGATGACCACACATAATACCAGTTCAGTTAGTAACCAGTGGGGCCTCCATCTCAACATAGCTCAAGACAAGAATGTAGATAGAAACAAAGATATTTGAATCTGGAAACATGCAATTGCAACCAGGCCACTGCTTGGAGAATAACAAATCATGCCCCAGAACTATACTGTTGCAAGATTTATCTGATAGTTTATACATACAACACAGATTTAGATAATTTTGGATCAAAACCCCAAAACATACTGTTAAGTGTAAGTTCAGGGGGTGAGATTTATCACTGAAATCTCCTTGCATACACTCCCAGCCCTATACAAGAAGTCGGTGTTCAGTGTCTTCCATGTTCCAGCTCTCTTCCACTCTCTTCCTCCCTTCTCCATAAAAGACTGCAAGTATGGCCAACTATTAAAATTAAGCATGTTCAGATTAAACAGGAAAGACATAAATAGCCTGGCATGTGAGAAAATGCTGAAAGAATTCAATTTGCTGTATCAACAGCAGCAACATCAATGCCAAAGACTGACAAAGGACATGGTAATAGTTCTGTGATGTCCAAATGACTGAAAGAGAAAGGACAATGATCAGTGACCCTGAATGGTCAGGGGGAAATAAACAAGCACAAGTATTAGGAAAACTGTTCCACCTCTAGGACAGTAAGCAGTAGCAAGAGAAATTTTATACATTTTCTAGGCAACTCATTTCAGAGGGTATTTGTACCCAGATGTGGATTAGAATGGCAGACAAGGTGAACTTGATCCTGCTTCAGATGGAGAACACCAGCCCCAGTGAACCCACAAAGGTGTCATATGGAACTGCTGCCACGTGATGCCTATGTTTATGCTGGAAGGCAATAAACAGGATAATCATGTCACATCAATTATATTACATGGAAATGAACTAACCAGTCTTCCTGCCAGCCTTGACTGGGAAGGAAGTGATAGGACATCCTTATACTGTGCACCAGCTCAAGAAATTCATTCCCGGATTTCTTGGTGCTGCCTCCAAAACAACTGCAAACCTCCTTCTTTGGCAAGTATAAAGTAAGACTGGAAATTCATTTGAAAAGTTGCCACTTTTCCTTTCCATACACATCCAGAGTCCAAGTAACAAGGCCTAAATCCATACCTAGAGCTTCTGTGTGCCATCCTGATATAATTGTTAGAAGGAAACAATACAAAAAGCAATACAATAATACAGAGAAGCCCACAGAGAGCCATGCTACAACTTCTCCCCTCCACTCCATCTCCTGTGTAGCAACAGCTAATGGATTTTATTACCTAACTGGTATTTTGGGTATGTGTAACTGTTCTTGCAAGCTTTGTACATGCTAAAAGAGGAACAAATTTCATTAGATCACCCTTACCTATGTTCTCTCTTGGCAAAGTGGAAGTAGAAATAATGTATTTCCATAGGTATATAAATTTTTTGACTTTTCATAACTACTGACACTCTTTTGCTGTTTCCACTCTCAGCAGGAAACAAAAAGCCCTACATTTTTGGCCAAGAGGTATTATGAAGAAGTCAGACTTCCTTCATTCCACTTCAGACCCTCTTGCATTGATTTGAGAGTTTCACCTCTATCACTAGAAAATGTCTTTTAGAAAGCTATTTTATTTCCATTTTAAATTAATCTAGCTGAAATTTAGGTCTTGGCCACATATCAACACTGTTGATGCAGACCCAGTGGGTAGTTAGAACTGCTGAGCACCTAAAAAAAAAAAACATTGCCAGAGGGAAACATCATGGCAACAGACCTGAAAACAGGCTGCAAGCAGTACACCAAAGTGCCTCAAAGAAAATGGAATTGGGAACAAAATCAAAAGCTGAAGCAGCTGATCTGATAAGTAAACTTTCACAAATTTTATTTACTGAGATGTTCCCAAGAATGTTATTCATTCACTAAGGGAATAGGAAAAAAGAATTTTAAATTAAAAAAAAAAAAAAAAATTGAAAATTAAAATGTTCTTTATGGCAGAGACACTTCTCCTATGTACCTTTCTTTCAAACAAAATTTTGCACTGCATAGGAAACTACAAAAAAGCTGTAGCCCAGTACAACAATGAGGACAAGGTCAGCTTTCCAACATGAGATATTCCTCTTTTGCTGGCTTTGCTGTGTCTCAAAATCAGAAAGTACTTGCAAATACGATGAACCATCTCTCAGTGATGATCCATGGGAATTTACTGTAATTTCTGTACACTTTAAAAAAAATGGATACCTGTAGATGTTCTTTGGTTTTTAAAGTGAGTACGGAAGAGTCATGCTTATAGAAAGAGCACGGAAATAACAAGACACATCATTATAACTCAGTTACAGAAGCAGGGTACAATGAGTCCCCCTGTCCCTCACACAATGCTCTGCAGCAATCAGTGAGGGTCAAGACATTGATGCTGATGAGTTAATTTGGTAAGAAAAGTTCCATTACACACTGCAGCAACTTACTGGAAGCAAAAGAGTGTTTACTTCACCATGTAAATAGGTCTTTTTGTGCCTGAGAATTCAACCCAAAGTCTGGAAACCGTTTTGTGTTTTGTTGTTTTCTGTCAGTCACCGTTTTGTGAACTAAATTTTGGACCTACGGGGCATAACAGAAAGGTGAAGATTACAGTTTGATTGTTTTGGTTTATAAGAATGAACTCCTGTTCATTCAGCCTGGATTAAAAGCTTACATTGCAGCAATGGTTCATCCTTTGGGATGCATTGCCAACATACTCTTTGCCTTTGGCAGCCAAGTCTTCACATTTTATACATCTTTTCTACAAAGATGTCACCATCAGTTTCTTTCACATCAAAGCAAGGCACAGATAAACACACAGCCTCCAGACTGTTTTTTATCACAATACTATAACTAATCCTGTTTTCACAGTGAAATTAAATGAGCTCATATTCTGGCTGGAGTCCTCTGGGATTCCCAACTGCTCAAGCAGTCTACAGCAACTTTCCTGTGAGTGTGAATGGAAGCCTTAGGAATAAATGTATCTGGCTTTCAAGTAACATTTATATGCAAGACCCATTCTGTCTAGTTTTCATTCTTGTATTGAAAGGGAACTCTAAAAAACAGTGGCCAAGACTAGCCCTCAAGAAATGAGAAAAGATCAATACCTTTGCCAGTCCAAATTAAATTTAAATTCCAACTCAAAAAGATGGCCAATTTAATAGCAGAACACAACATGAGCACCAGCACCAACATTTGTGACTGAATCTTTCTTTTAGCTTCCACTGGCTACTACTGCAGCACTACCTTAGTGGCTCCTGCTGTAGCTACAGGCACACAATGTTCATGGGAATGAGGCAGTTCTCTCATATGGAAATTCTCACGTGTCCTTCCAGCCATGTGGGCTACCACAGCCATGGTAAATCTAGGCTCTCTACTTGGCCTCCCACATAATGGTAAACCACTTCTGAGTCCTTATCTACAAGGTAATCAATGTCTTCAGTTCAGCAAAAAGATTGCCTGAAGCACCTCTCTGGACACCATGGCTGATAAAAGTCCACAGGCTCTGTAAATCTCCCCTGTGGGCAATGATTTCCTCAGCACTGCTCTGAGTCTTCAGAGTAAACCTACATGGGGACTAAAAAGTACCACTGGCCATATCACATTGTGCTTTTAGCATACAGCTCATGCCAACATCACTTTGCATCTCAGTTAGATGTGTGAAAGAGCACTGAGAGAGCACAGGTTTATAAAACAAGGCAGGTCTCTGCTCAGAGGGCAGGGGAAAGAATGAATCACTGATTACAGATACACATTAAGCAGTGTCACAGGTATCTGGATGAACTGCAGATACTGCTGTCTTGATGAAACAGGAACAATCAGGACACAACTAGAGCAATTTTCTGCACATTCTTTAACAGAAAAGAAAAATCTTTTGGGAATCAATGAATAAAAATTCACTTAAATGCATTTTTCACCATAAAATACCGAAGATGAGAAATTGTGCTGCCTTCTCATCAAAGGGGAGTCTCAAAAACCCCGAAAAAAAAGTCCTGCAATAAGTGAATGTCTGTATCAATCTTCATATTATTTATGAACTTCTTTGAATGTCTCACACAAAAATTACTAGTGCTGTAAACACAGACCTGCTGTTATTCACTTTGTGGCCACCCTTCCATGTCAAGTGAAATATACTTCGGGCTTAAACTCAATAGATCTTTGTGCAATACTAAGCAGGATATAGCATTAAATGTGGTCTGTATCAAGGATGACAAAAAATGCCAAGGTTCATTAACTTTAAAGAAGACCTGAGAGATTGTAAGCATGGGAAAAGACACAGTTTAGCTTAGTTTTCTATGTGTTGAGAAGGTGTTACACAGCTCAGACCAAATAAATTTGAAAATGTAGAAAAGCTATTCAGAAATCAAAGCACAGATTTCATTGTCATTATCTGCTGACAACTGCTGAACTTGCTTATGTGTTTCTTTGAAAGAAACTGTATGCTAATCTGGTCCTGTTTATTAGCACATAACTTCACAAAATGTGCCTCAGCTCTTGCACATATATCCATCCAAGCCTGCTGAAACTCTGAGTGCAAAATAAGAAGTCATGTCCTGAGCAGAGTCTGCCACTGCCTTTAATCCTGCAAGTCAAACTGCAGAGAAGGGTCACAAATTGCTTCATGGACCTGTGTCCTCTCAAATGACTGTGTGGTTCTACATTGCTGCCATCATCACCTACTCATTCCAAACCCTTTCCTCCACCCAAGCCTCTCCCTTGTTCATTTCCATTGCCTCCACCCTTTTCAAACCTGTTTTAAAACAAGTTTTGACAGATAAAAATATTAGAAAACATTTAAAAACCTCTTTCAACCATATATTAGCTAGAAGCCTCCTCTAAACAAGATAATAATGAAGCCTACTAGGAACCTGTAGTACAATAACAAAAGGTTTTTAAGATCATTCATTCCTGTTCAGTGGACAACTGCTGCAATACCACCTGTGCTTGCACAATATTCAAGCACAGTAGCTGTTCTCATCTTTGCCTTAGAAACAGAGATGAGCCTAACACCTAACTAAGACCACTGACTCCTTTCACCAACCTCCTTCATCCTTCCAATCTCCCTGTGAGGCTATTTATTAATGCTCCTGTGAGCCTCCTAATCTCTTTCCTGAATCCTTTGGGTTTTTGGTTTGTTTTTTTAATATGAGAAACTAAGCTTTGGGAAAACTCATCTTCTTCAAGGTTATGCCAGGATTCTGGGGGAAGTCATGGGGGAACATCATACAACATTTGTGACCCCCAGAGCACCTTTCTGTTCTTGCACACAGAAAGACACAGATGCCAGCATGGCTGCAAGAAGATGCATGTGTACCTACATACAATCCACTGATACCTAGCAGCAGAGATGCAATTATTTCCACACCTGTAAGGCGGTGCCCTGACCAAGAACCCTAAACAAATAAAGTATTAATGAGCCCCCTGATTATAGATAGCATTGTCCTTTTTAGTTGCAGCTTATGCTGCTGTGAACACACAGTGGAGGCTTTTAATCTCCACACTTCATATCATGTATCCAGTGCAGTGCAGTTGTGTACCATTCAGTATAGACTACATTCTATACAATACACTCCATCTTGGCATTTCTGCTAACAATATATTAAACACTTGAGGAAGGGAAAAGCCTGGAAATAAACTCTCAGACTAGAGAACACAAAATGGGTAATCTGAAGGAAAGTAGGATTTTGCTTGTATTTAGACAGTAGCAATGAGCTAAGAAGAGTAAGAGCAGGGTTAGGTAACATGAATGGATAAAACCAAACAGCAGATTGAATGGAAAGAGGTTGTTAACAATTGCAACTGTTGACTCATATCATATTAACTGAGATTATCTGTTAATTTGTTACTCAGTTTAATAACTGTGGTTATAACTTTATGAATGCAAACATCAGTCAGGACCAAGGCTCCATTTTGACAGGTGCCTAAGTGGTTCTGCAGTTAGATCTTGATATTGATTTACTCACCGTACAATTACAGTAAGAAAAGACCCTCTTCAGGACATGACATCACAGGGAGGAGCTTCTGGTAATTAACAGATGCTTTTATACTTGTTTGTTTCAGTTTCTTAACCAGTCAGGACATCCTTGTTTACAGGCCTTGTCGCACCTTGGCATCTATCCACATAACCCCTTCCCTGGTTTTGTTCAGATTCCTCTTGCCAAACATTTGTCTTCGTCTTAGGATTTCCCTCCATCAGTGCAAACGTAACCTGGATTAGCAGCTAGCAACACCAGTAACTCAATGCCCTCAAGTCCTGTTTTGCTAGAGGGTTTCTCTCAACTATGGCAAAAGTCAGTGACCACATTCCTGTTCCAGAAAAAAGACCTAAAGCACAAGTGCCAGCAGTACTGGCCAGCCCAGGCAGCTGCCTGCTGGTACTGCCCATGCTTCCTCTCTGCCCTGTTTGCAAGAAGGATGCTGCCACCCCTCACCCCACTCCTACAGTCAGAGGTGAAGGTCAGAAGAGGTATAGGCAGCATGTTGCTTGAACATCTTCAATCCAACCTCTCCACACACAAAATTTCCTTTGGAGAACTCAGCAAGGAAAAGGAATTGGTTATTGTGATGCTATTACAGAGGATTTAGGAGATGTAAGGAAAAAAAATTAACAGTACTGCTTTCCAACTTTCAAAATCAATGGCCAGTGTAGTATTGGGAGTTTGCTATAAAGTTACACAACAGCAAGGCTCAGATTTAATAAGTCCCAGATCTAACACTCCAGCAAAACTTCAAGGTTGGCTTAAGGCTTTATCTAATGAGAATGCTGGCTGAGCTTGTCATTTTAAAAAAAGAAAAAGCAGCTGTATCCCATTCCAGGAAAAGCTTGCTGGAGCCTTGGGCTTTGCTAAATACAAAGTAGGTCAAGACAATATCTTTAAATTCTTTTCTCTACTCCTAAAGGGAATATTTCCATGAAATGCATGTATGTAAGAGATACTATTTTATATTTCACCCATAGCCCATGAAACAACCAGGAACAGCCTGTCTGACCAACCTGATCTCCTTTTATCATCAGGTGGCCCGCCTGGGGGATGAGGGGAAGGCTGTGGATGGGGTCTGCCTGGACTTCAGCAAAGCCTTTGACACCATCTCCCACAGCATTCTCCTGAAAAAGCTGTCAGCCCACAGCTGAGACAGGAGCACTCTGTGCTGGGTTAGGAACTGGCTGGAGGGACGGGCCCAGAGAGTGGTGCTGAACGGTGCTGATCCAGTTGGCGGCCGGTCACCTGTGGTGTCCCCCAGGGATCAGTGCTGGGCTCAGTTCTGTTTAATATCTTTATTGATGATTTAGATGAGGGGATTGAGTCCATCATCAGCAAATTCACAGATGACACTAAGCTGGGGGGGAGTGTGGATCAGCTGGAAGGCAGGAGGGCTCTGCAGAGAGACCTGGACAGACTGGAGAGTTGGGCTGATTCCAATGGGATGAGGTTCAACACGGCCAAGTGCCGGGTCCTGCACTTTGGCCACAACAACCCCATGGGGAGCTCCAGGCTGGGCACAGAGTGGCTGAGAGCAGCCAGGCAGAGAGGGACCTGGGAGTCTGGATTGACAGGAAGCTGAACAGGAGCCAGCAGTGTGCCCAGGTGGCCAAGAAGGCCAATGGCATCCTGGCCTGGATCAGGAACAGCGTGGCCAGCAGGTCCAGGGAAGGGATTCTGCCCCTGTACTCAGCCCTGTCCCACAGCTCGAGTCCTGTGTCCAGTTCTGGGCCCCTCAGTTCAGGAAGGAGATTGAGGTCCTGGAGCAGGTCCAAAGGAGGGCAACCAGGCTGGTGAAGGGATCCAGCACAAGTCCTGTGAGGAGAGGCTGAGGGAGCTGGGGGTGTTCAGCCTGGAGAAGAGGAGGCTCAGGGGAGACCTCATCGCTCTCTACAACTCCCTGAAAGGAGGCTGGAGCCAGGGGGGGGGGTTCGGTCTCTCTGAGGAGACCTTACTGCAGCCTTCCAGTATCTGAAGGAGGCTACAAGAAAGCAGGAGAGGGATTTTTTAGGATGTCAGTAGTGATAGGACATTGGGGGAATGGATTCAAACTAGAGGAGGGGAGATTTAGATTGGAATTTAGGAAGAAGTTCTTCACCATGAGGGTGGTGAGACACTGGAACAGGTTGCCCAGAGAGGCGGTGGATGCCTTATCCCTGGAAGTCTTGAAGGTCAGGCTGGATGGGGCTCTGAGCAACCTGATCTGGTGGGAGGTGTCCCACTGGCAGGGGGGATGCAACTGGATGGTCTTAAAGGCCCTTTCCAACTCTGAAAATTCTATGGTTCTGTGATTTTATGAAACACAGGGCCCCGTATACAGAAGGCTTCAAGGGGCCTTCAAAGGCTTTTATAAAAAATCAGGTCACAGCAGCCCCATGCAATGCTAAGGCTTAGGGGAGAATACCTGGAAAGTTTCCTGGCAGAAATGAGCCTGGGGGTGCTGGTTGACAGCAGCCTAATAGGAGCCAGCAGTGTGCCCAGGTGGCCAAGAAGGCCAACAGCATCCTGGCTTGTAACAGGAACAGGGTGACCAGCAGGACTGGGGAGGTGATCATTTCCCTGTAGTTGGCACTGATGAAGCTGCACCTTGAGTACTGTGTCCAGTTTAGGGCCCCTCACTACAAGGAAGACATTGAGGTTCTGGAGTGAGTCCAAAGAAGGGCAATGAAGCTGGTGAAGGGTCTGGAGAAAAAAATCTTATGAGGAGTGTCTGAGGGAACTGGGGGACAAGGAGTGAGGGCGGGAAAAAAGCATATTGCAGTGTTTGTCCTACTCCAAAAACATTTATTATAGGACAATCCTGAAGGTATTACTGTCAATCCAGATGAAACCTGGTACTGGTCTGGTGTCACTATTCTTACAACTTTTGACAGGGAAAATTTAGAGGGATTCAAACATGTCCAGAAATTGAAAGAGAAATTGCAATTTTTTGGGGAATGATAGGTACTACTCAGATTGTAGTTGCTTGATAACCTATATAATGTAGGAACAAATTATTCTGATTCATGAGTAAGCCTAATTCCTATCAGATTTCAACAAACATTATCAGTCTAATTCTTGTTATTGTGCTCACACCATGTATAAATACAACCCTTTGTCTAACACAAAGAAGAAAGGTCAGGAGATCATGCTTATAGATGATTACCAGAGCTATCCTATAATAAGAAACTGAGTCATATATTACATGACCTGTGCAAGATCTAAGGAGGCATGGACACTGTAGGTAGCAGACCCTTTGCACCAGGAGAACACTTTAGTTGTGCAGTGCCACAGCTGAAGAAAAATGATCTAAACTTACTCCACCAAAACACAGATGGCTCTTGCAGTTTGAATTATTTCTGTTCCTTCTTTCAACTCCTTGTTCCCATCTCTATCTCTCTTAACAGCTAAAAAGTACAAAAATAGCAACTAAAACGAATGTGAGTGGAAAATAAAAACGTTTCCTAAAATATATTTTGAGCCTAATACATTTTAAATATTTACAAATATTTGAATAAATACAGTAATTACAAGCAAACTACATTCCCACAAAAAATATATTATAAAAAAAATCAGTTCTGAGCCAAGACCTATCCTGAAAAAGTAAATATCTACAGAAATATAGATATGTAGGCCTAAATAATTATCTCTACTTTCTTCTTAAATTATTTTTGCTACATTCAAGTAGCAAGTACTACCACACAATCAGAGAATGTTAGGGGCTGGCAGGGACACCAAGAGCATTGAGTCCAACCCCCCTGCCAAAGCAGCAAAGTCTCCAGTTCTCTCACTATTCATAAATGTATTTCACCCTAAACCACTCTGAACTTGGTACAGACTACAGAGTGAACTTTGATGTAAATATCAAAACCTCTCTCTTCAATGACAGAGCCCTTGAAAAGGTGCCTTTGGATCTCTTCCTCCTTAGACTTTTCTCACTGTTCAGGTGTTAAAACCTCTCATTTTGTCAAAAATAGAAGGGTCATCGCATGAAGGTTCCTACTACACTCTCACACTGTTTTTCTAATTCAATTTAATGCTTTTTAATGAAGTCTCATTTCTTTTGATGTGTATCACACCACTTGGCATGGCTCCATTAACAAAATTAAGTGCTCTGAGAGAGAATACAGGTATTGTGCAGATAAAATCTCACTGGCCATCTGCTGTGCCACAGGTAAGTTGCTATGATTCTCGGATAGAAAATAAAAATGTGGTGCCCCGTTGCACAAAAAAGACAGACAGTTAAGATGAGGGATGGACAAGGCTGCTCCTTTCAGACTCTTGCACCTAGCACTTCTTTTGGCTCTTGCTATCAAAGACATCTGGCTTTGGAAACAAATCCCCACTGATACAGCTTCAGTCTTGCACTCAGGCAGTCAATAATCAGCTCAAAACAAATCCACAGGATAAAGACTAATAAAAGATAAAGAGCTAACATAAATAGTTATGAATTTCTGGGAGTTCTCTGGGCCTAAAGAATGAAAAGGCTGTAATTTCCAATTGTGATAAAATACTGAGAAATGGAAAAAAAGAGTCACTGATTTAAAGGACAGAAAAAGATATTTGGTTATCAACTCTGTAGGTGGCTATCTTGATGCTATTGGCTGTCAGGTCAGATTCAGCATTCCTTTAAGCTGGTGTCATTTATGCCAGAAAACAGCTCAGCTGAGATCAAAAAGACAAAGGGAAACTGAACTGAACAAAGAGGAAACTGACGATGTGCAAAATGTGATGTTTTCAAGAAAGGCAATATCCTATGCTAGGCTCAACAGCAGAAAAGCAAGAACTGAACAGTAATCTCCTCTTCCTAAGTTTATTTAGTCTTACTTAAGATGCAAAACTTCGTATTAACTCCCCTTACATTGTTTCTGCATTATTCTTTCTCCCTGAGGCAGATATTTTGGTTGACCTTCAGCTCACTTTCACCCACCTCAGTTACTGATGAGATTATTTTCCCTTTCCTTCCACTTCCAGCCATTCTACCAAGCTCCCAGGAGCATTTCAATGGTAATAGTTTTTCCTTGAAAATCTGGTATTTTAATACATTTCAGAAAACATTTCACAGACAAAAATGTTGATTGATAATACGATGCAAAATCATCTTTTTTTTAATGTTAATAGGAATTCAGATGTATCTGTGTGTATTTCTGCTGACTGTAAAACAAAAGCCACATACAGAAGGTGTAAACAAAGTTTCCACATTACCCCACAGGCTCTGGCAGGCACTCAGCATCAGTACTGGCATTTTTGTCCAGAAGCAGATGTGCAGACTGTATCTCAATGCATCAAAAACTGCATCTGAGAATTAACAGCTGAATTTGTTCAGCAAAACTGTCTCTGGAGCTTATGAACAGTTAAGATACTTGGCAGTACACCACAGGAGATCTTTGATATTTACACTAATAGTAACAGTTTTATAAACAGAATGATATTGTTTATACAAAACTCTATTCTAAGAATAGTCCAATTTCAAATATGCATCAATATTTGAAACCATGGTGACACTTCATACACAAATACAATTTACAGTTCTTGCTTATATTCTCTGCTTTCACAACTGAGTTACTGGGAACTGGAAAGAAAGTCTCTGATACTCACATAAATCTGCCTTTCTCAGATTTCTCATTCTTATGATTTTCACAGAGAGACAGCAGCATGGGCATTCTTCACTCTGCAGAAAAATAAGTTATTACTCACGTGAATTTTACATTGCTTATGCTTCATAAAACATGCCCTCCCATAAGTGCATGCTGCAATTTTCAAAGCTGTGCAGCAAAAAAAAAAATGGGTGATGAACTACTTGCACTGCTTTGGAAATTAAAATCATTACCATGCAGAGTTTAAAAAAAAATACATATATGTATCTATCTATATATATATATAAATATATGTATCTATATATATATATAAATATATATATTAAAATGTATATATGTCATTGATGGAAGAAATAACAGTAAAATGGATAACAACAGTAAAATGGTTTTAAATACGGTTAATGCTTGCATTACATGACAGAATGTTTTAATGAAAAAGAAATATTAATAACAACTAAACTGGAAAAATAAGCTAGCAAAGATGGAGAAAGCCTGAGAAGCACCTCCTATGAACATCTGTAGACAGAGACAAAATAAGTTTATCTCTCTTGAACAGTGAATTTTCACACAGAAAGCAGATGTTTTCTTTTTTTGAACAGTCATTTCTGTTTAATAAAAATTCAAACTTTCCATTTAAAATCTTCATCAGGACTTTTCCCAGAAATGGTGAAGAGCAAATACATGAAAGATTATGAGGTGTTTAACTATTGTGGTCAGGAAGAGACCAATGAGAGGATCCGAGGAGCTGCTATAAAACAGAACTATTTTTACATGATATCATTTTTACTATGATTACAGGTAAATCTTGTAATCACAGTGCTGCAGACCCATGTTCAAAAGCACCATGATCCCAGAAGAAAATGGGACTGCTCACTGAGTGAGATGCCACCAGCACAAATGCAGCAGAATCTACATGAAAGAAAACACCTTGGGAAGAGATGTTAAAGAACCTTCCCCACCCAGCCCAGGTGCTGAATAATGGCAAAAAGGATCAATGTCAAGCACAGAAAAGACAAAAAAACACAAGCCAAAAACATTTATTAGTTCTTGCAGGTTTTTACTACCTGAACCTTTAGCTATTGCTTCACTGAAGTAATTACTTAATCCCTCTCAGTCTCTGCTAGCAAAATGACTGTGTTAAATCCCTTCAGGTGGATTATGTCTCTCCTCTTCATATTCCAGTTAGGAAATGACCCAGCTGAGAAGTTGTGTAGAAACTCCCTTACCACTCTTCAATTATAATAAGCTGACCTTGGTCGATATTTTACATCTCACTCCAAAACAGAAGGGCATGTTTTAATGTCTTCTAGTAGGATTCAGGTTCTAGACAGAATAATTCTTCTGTCCACACTCCGCAACACACACACACACACCAAAAAGCCTCTACTTTTACTGTTTCTCATGAGGCTGTTCCAGTGGTTTAGGGCAGGAAGGAGAGCAGAGAGGACAATCCCATTCCTTGCTCTATACTTGCATTTTCCACACAGAGCCTGTTGCCAGAATATGCTCATTACTCTCCCTTCCTTTCAAAGGGATGAACCTGTAGATTCTTAGTGTTTCTTTAAACAGTTTTCTTAGATATTCGTGCTTTTTTTTGTTAAGCCATGGAGATCCTACATTTGAGGTACACACATCGATGTTATGGAGAGAGGCTCTATAATCTAGCTTTTACAGAGGGAAAGTAGGGCACAGAATGATTAAATAACTTGCTCATACTCAAACAGAAGCAGAAAGAGCAGAAGAGTTCAGAGCAGAGAAGAGAACAGAGTATGTTGACATTCTGGAGCCCAAGGGGAAATTTTAGGGCTTTCCCTCCATGTTATGATCCACAAAAAAATTAACAGTAAAAAAAATTAGTCTCAGATATTACGGATAAAGGCAGATCAAGATTTTCTTGGGTGTCAGTCACGCACAAACATCAAACTAGGACCATTTTTGTGTCCATGATTAATCACTATTTTTAGTCAGTGTCCTGTACTGACACAGTGCAAGCCTATGCTCCTATCTGGCAGATTCTGCACTGTGGAAGAGCCCAGCTTTATAAAATGCTTTCATCAAACCACAGGTTCATCCCAAGCCCACAACAAGCTCCTGTGAGACACCTCGGACTGCTCCCCAGCCTCTGTGGATCATGCCCTACAGCTGAACTTCACTATCAAAAATGCCCCCACAGGGCAGTCAATATCAGCAAAGCTCTCAGTCATTCTGACATAAGTAAGCAAATGCTTACAGGAATTTGGACTAGCAGCTCCCAAGTCCTTTTCCAGGCACCAGAATCCCAGTCAGAAACCTACCTCAGGTCATCTTCAACACCTAATGGATTAGGGTCTGAATTGTCCCAACCTTACCTCACGAGAACTCCAGTATGAGCCCATCCTGCTTCCAGCTGCATACAAGTCAGGTGTGAATGTCACTTCACTGATAGAGGCAAAAGCTGCTACTGACTCATGAATTACCTCTGCAAACTTTAAGGAGGTACCTGCTGAGGAGCAAGTGGCTTACCCATGCCCCACCTTCCCCATTGACTGAAAGGGAAAGCATGAAGAGAGAAGGGGGGGGGGGAATTTGCCAATGCCAGAGGTGTGTGTCGGGGTAAGGCTGTACATACTAAGATGCCAAGAGTTATTATCAGTTCAAGATAAGGGATCAATGACACACAGTTATTATACCTGGATACCTATGACCTGGCAACCTCAGCAATGCACAGATCAGAGAACATAACAGCAGGTCCATGTAGGTTGGAGGACAACACACTTCTACAGCACCCCGATAAACAACCAAAAGTAGTGTGGACAAAAATAACCTTCCGATGAAAGAGGTAGGAAACAACAGAAGATAACATTCCCATTGTGTCTGCCAAAACAAACTTTCAATCAGACAAATAACTGATAGTTATTTATGCCAAAACTGAGAAAACTGGTGAGAAAGTAGATGAAACTGGATTGTATTTTAGTTTCTGCAACAGCTGAACTGTTTTTCCTGAGCCATTCCCTGGAAAAGTCTGACTTGGGGATGAAGGGCTATGGTAGCACCAAGACTATGAAGGATGATGTCTGTCCATGGGTAAAGAAAAAAACCAACAACAAAACCGAAATAAAAAACACCACCAAAAAACCCAAAACTAAACCTGCCAACATCAACAAAATACAACTCCAAAAAGCACTGAGTAGTGTTCCTTTGAGGTAGAAAAGGAGGCAGGGAATGACTGGCTGAGCCCAGAATAGCTGAGAAATAACTACTTGTTGAATAACTCAACGAAAGAAAACAGGGGAGCAATCTCTAGGTATCTATTGCCCCTCCTGCCCAAGGGGTGCAGGCTGCAGGGATTTCCTCTGCAATGAGGGGTACAGAGTATGGAGCTGCAGGGAGCTCCATCCCAGACACTGGCTGTCAAATACCTCTGCTAGAAGAGGACATCATAACAGTTGTCCCTGTACAGGCATCTGGGACAAGACATCAAGTGTGAATGTACAGAAAATGAAGAAAGCACTAACCCAAAACTCAGTGCCAGTGTCTGGGAAACTACTATTTCTGTTTCAGTTCAGATTATCTGGGATATTAGGGTGCCTCCCAAATTTTGACAAGGGGCATATAAAAGGTGGAGCAGGCTGGTGGAGGGATCTTGGGAGAAATGTTTTCCTCGTCACAGGAATATTTGTCTTCTGAGCAGCCTGAGGCTGGTAAAACCAGGGAGGATCAGGTGTCAACAATTTACCATCAAAAAGTCTCCAGGCAAAATCAAGCAGAGTACCCAATCCTGATCTAAAAATCACAAATAAAGGCCAACAGCTAAAAAGTGAAAAGCAACATACCTCAGACTCAGGAGCCCAAAGACTTTGAGAAGCTGATGCAATATCCAGGTCTTTGCACACAGGAGGCCTTGGACAAATATACTGACACCCTCTCTGCCAGGCATTAAGGATTCTGTCACAATTTGGGCAGTTCAGGTACCTTATTTTGAGGCAATCACTGGCTTCTCAGATAAAACAGTGAACAGGATTTTAGAATATACGGTTGAAATTTTGTATGCATCTTGCTAGGTAATTAGTAGAGAGCAAAGACTCTTTTATAGCTCTTGGCTGCCTCTTTTAGACCAGGCTACACAATGAGGTGAGGAACATCCTGGCTGGCCTTTGACAAACTCAAAGCTGCTAGTGCCTGCCTCTCAGGATGTTTCTCTGGCACTCTGACCAAAAAGACAGCAAAAGCCAACTTCATAACCAGCTCAGGTTGTAGAAAAGACCACTTGGCTTTCTGTGGTAACTTGCCTATGTGGAAGGATTGACACTAAAACAGAAATTACATGTGTCTCTCTGCTGCACCTTTCTTACCTTTTAGTGTTTCAGTAGCTTCCTTTTTCCTCAAAACACCTGCCTCAGTCTTTTCTTTTCCTTTTTTTTTTTTTTTTTTTTTTTTTTTAAATATCTTTTGTATAATATCTGTAAAACTTTCCAAAGAGGCATAGGATTTACTTATCAAATGTCTCATTAGCTGAAGAGGCAGAAATACAAGATATTTATTTTGCTATATACCCACATTTAGGTATGATGATTGATCAAGTTCCCTGCTTTGGTGGACAAGATTCTTGCTTCTTGGAAATGATACTCAATTGTTTCTTGCATTACAAAACTCTCTCCTGTACAGCTTGAAGAGAAGTGTTTCTTCTTGTTAGCATATTTGTCATCAAGTCCTTTATCAGTTATGTGCATGCATCATTTAGTGCATTCCCAGGATGGGCTTTTCTTCTTCTGTTGCTTGGCAACTGCACTGCTGTTTGAGAGCTGTTACTTTTCTATGCTCTGTGTGTATAAATCAGCTTTTCTACCGCAGCTACTGCACTTCAATGTACTTTTCAAAATTATTGGTTGGACTGTGGCAACTGTACAATCTTAATTTATACTAGCATACCCAGCAGCTGTATTTTTCATGTCCTGGTTGCTTAACAACTGTGATGCAAATAGGATATTGGTATCTTATTCCACTTCTCTGGTATCATTCCATGTACCATATATCTTGCAGTCCCCTTCACATGTTTTTTTTTTTTTCAGTAATATTTTAATTCACTACATTGAAGAAGCTTGACATGATGCTAAAGTAAAATGGCACTTTAGGGAGACAAGTGCAGTGCAGACACATGATCTGAGAGGTAACACAGTAGATAGAGAAAGGAGAAGAGCAATGGTACTTCAAAAGAAATTCATGTCTTATTTAATTGATAAGTATAGAAGTCATCAAGGACCTAAAAGTCTACTCAACTATACATCCATTATCCAATAAAAATTAATAATCTTGTGTAAAATATCTATATTTCACCACAGTTCGTAACCAAAAAAAGAAAGCCACCTGGGAAACAAATTTCTTAAAAGGCAAAACATCATTTAATCGAGGTTAGTAAAACAAAGTAAATTATTTCAATTGCTACTACTACTCAGTCACCACCTTCTGTGTCAGAAGAAAGCTTTATGAATTTGCTACTGATGGTCCTGACAAAATGCAAGAATGTTTTGCAGATGAAAAAACACTAGTGACTAGTTACCAAAACAATAAGAGATTGCAGAGAGCTAGAGCTAAAACTGCTTCCCCATCACACAAAGCTGAATCTTCACCTCTTGAGCTCATAGTGAGAACATGTTAACAAGATGGATTGTGTTGGATATCACAACTCTGGGTCAAAAAACCAGCTACTGCTTAGTAAAACAAACCACATGGCTCCGAAACAAATACTTCAAGTTTTCTTTTTTGAGAGGGCTACGTAGCTAGAAAGAGAGAGCATCTGCCAAGAAGCAGCTATCACATATGTGCTGTTGTGGGAAATACTTGATGAGGGAGAATAAAATCTGGTTAAGCAGAGGATTGTGCTTGTGCTGGCTGGCTCAGAGCTTGCTTCTTCCGTGCCACAGCCGTGCGCAAAGCCTGGAGAATCATGTTCTCATTGTTCATGATGTTGTAGTTAGCCAGCTTCAGAAGCTTGTTGAAATCTTCAGCTTTCAGTGAGACTTCCTTCGTTGAGTATGGGGAGCAGAAACTGGAGATATCAACCTTGCCCTGTTCCATTTCAGCTGCACTACGTGTCATGCCTGGCAAGGGGGGAAAAAAAGAACAGTTTTTGAATAGCCCCTGGGAATTACAGTACTCTGGAAGACCATGACAAAAATATTTTAGAGAGATGTAATTGCTATGAAGAGCAGTGCTATTGCCCCTGTACTCAGCCCTGGTGAGGCCACAGCTCGAGTCCTGTGTCCAGTTCTGGGCCCCTCAGTTCAGGCAGGAGATTGAGGTCCTGGAGCAGGTCCAAAGGAGGGCAACCAGGCTGGTGAAGGGATCCAGCACAAGTCCTGTGAGGAGAGGCTGAGGGAGCTGGGGGTGTTCAGCCTGGAGAAGAGGAGGCTCAGGGGAGACCTCATCGCTCTCTACAACTCCCTGAAAGGAGGCTGGAGCCAGGGGGGGTTGGGCTCCTTTCCCAGGCAACTATCAGCAAGACAAGAGGGCATGGTCTCAAGTTGTGCCAGGGGAGGTTTAGGTTGGATATTAGAAAGAATTTCTTTACGCAGAGGGTGATCAGACATTGGAATGGGCTGCCCAGGGAAGTAGTGGATTCTCCATCCCTGGAGATATTTAAAAAGAGCCTGGATGTGGCACTCAGTGCCATGGGCTGGGAACCGCAGCGGGAGTGGATCAAGGGTTGGACTTGATGATCTCTGAGGTCCCTTCCAACCCAGCCCATTCTGTGATTCTATAAACTCTGGAAAATGTACTTTTGAAATCAGTGTCACTAAACGTCTTTCCATTGCAACCAGCACCTTCTACTGGCTGGCTCATGGCATGTCACTTTGTGTGCCTACAGATGCTCGAGTCTGCTGATTCTTGAGTAGAATACATAGTAAAGGTAGAAGGAATAGAGAGATATATAGGACCTATATATAGGATCTATATATAGGATATATAGAATATGAGTGGCCTTGGAAAACATCATAATTTCAAAGTCTGCATCCCAAATACTAGCCCACAAGGACATAGCAACTGTATTAGTTTACTTACTATTGCTTTGATTTTCCAGCATGTACAATCAACACATTAAATAGCCCAAATAGAAAGCACAGTGGCCCTTCATAGAACCATTCTGTCCTGTACAGGTAATTCTGTCCTGATCTGACTGTCATAAAAACACAAAATCTGAAAAAAATATGCTTTGTTCTACATGCTAAAATAAACTTTTAGAGATCACAAGGAGAAATTAATTCCCATTCTTCTACTTGAGGAACATGTTACTTCTTTCACTGAATTGCCCCAAGACTCAAACTAATATTATGCACAGGATTTCACCTGATTTTGCAGTTTTTGTCATTGCATTTTGCAGTATGTTCTGTAGTAGGAACAAGCAAACAAAGGATTTTTGTACTGGGATGAGGGAAAAATACCCAGGGTGTGAAAAAGTTCATTTGATCAATAGAATTATTTAGGTACTGTAACTTACCAGGCTCTACATATTTTTGGAAAGTGTCATTCACTAATGGAAAATAAAGCAGCAGAGGAGCTCCTGGGGTGTCTGCACCATCAAACACGTAGCACTCTTTCAGGTTCTTCTCATCATCCTTCAGCCCAACGCTGGGAAATGGAATTCCCTGCTGCGAGAAGTATCTGCCAGCCTGCTTCAGGGGCTGGTGATGCCCAACAGCAAAAGCATAAGGAATGTAAAAGATACCCAAAATCAGGATGCAGGTGAAGCCAAATAATTCATGCAAAGTTGCACATAATAAACTGGTAATGCTGGACAGTCAGCAATAATGCCAAGACCTGCAGCCCCAGGGACTGTTTTTCTCTTGCCTGAAGAGCTATTTGGAAACAGTCTTACAGGAAAACATTTAATATCAAGATGGAAAAAAAGGTTTAAATATGTACTGAGGCACACCTCTAAAATGGAGATATTACTTAGGAACAGATTAATACTAATTCAAAGCATGTTCTAGAGCATCATTAATTAAAGATCTAAGTCAGAAATATGTAGACATAAAAACACCTAAATTTGTGGTCCCAGTCAGTAAGATTCACAGTCACATTATTTGTCTACAGAGCAGTTTAACTTGTGAGTTGACTGCCATAGACTTTAGAAAGGCTTTGAGATCAACTTACCTGTTTCCATAACTTTGAATTTTAGAAATAGTGTTATTGCAAGATAACGAATTTTAGACCTCAAAATATAACCCGAAAATCATTTATCAGAAAGCTCATTTGTGATAACCAACTGTGTTAAATTATCTAAGAAAACACTGAATTAATTATTTCCAAAAGACCTCAGAGAACAAGAAAGAAAAGTAGCACATGTTATTATGTATGTTCTTTCTCAGCTACATTACAGAGACAAATATTTTTAATGTTGCATGTAAGAATAGCATGAGAATCTCCTTCACTTGAAAAAGTTTCAAAGCCTTAATCAGTGAACCTTGTGTTTTCTGTGGTGTTTCTACAAGTTGTATTTGGAAGTCTAAATTTTTCTATGTGGTGAACACCACTTTCAAAATCTGTATAACCATTTTAACCAAGCTGATTTCTGCACACATAGTAAATGCATTTGATATCTTGCTGCAAGCCCACTATTTAAGGAGAAACTTTCTATTTATTAAAAGGGATTAAAATAAAGACAAAATTCTTCACTCACTAGGTTGTTCTTAGACACCTAGAAAATCACATATAAAGTAGAAAGACAAATAAAACCTTATATGTTTAGGTAGAATTCAGATTAAATTCAGCATCTGAATCACAGGCAAAGTTTTCCCTGGTATTTCTGTGCTATTAAACCTAATATATAGTTGTAACAGAAGTTAACTGTGCTGTTCTGTATTTCATTGGTGAAGCACTTACAGCTATTTCAAAAATAGTTTGAGAAAAATAGAGATATATTCTCCTCTGGGAATTTCCATTCTTCTAAGGCTTGGAAACACCATGTTACTAAATTCCACTAAGTTCCATGTTTTACAGGCACCTGTCTGAATGCTGTGGAAAGCAAAGGAAAAGCTGTTACTAAGCAGAGAGTTTTCAGACTTCTCACCAAGGTCTGTGATCCACCAGTGTAATTTAAGTGTATGATGACGTCCACTTTCCTCTCTGGTCTCATAAGGGGTGGGCAGCTGGTTTCAAAGAAAAAAGCTGCATCCACCAATTCCAGATGCTCTGAGTTGTCTCTCAGGTCATTAGGAGAGGTGTCTAGGGAAGTGTCTAAAGGGTAAAAGATTCAGAGCTGTTAGCAATCTGCAGAAAGGCATTTTTCAACTTAGGAAGCAAAGGGAACACAAGTGTCCCTCCACCCAGGATTTTCCCTTTGCTTTAGGACAGAGTGCAGAAATCCTGAAGTTCCCTTCAGCCTCTCCACTCATGGATTTATTTATTTTTTGGGGGGTTTCCCAACCCATGAACAGCACCAAAACCTGAGCAGATGCTCCATGTGTGCAGAGCCCCACCCCAGTGATTTTCACACGAGTCCCCGCACCAGCTCCCACGATCGCTGAGGCACGCAAGCAGGAGCCCTGCCCACACCTTTCCATTTTGTGAAATGCTCCTGCTGGATGTACTCGTTGTGCATCTGGAAGCCCCTCAGGAAGTTGTGGTACTTGGAGACAGCAGGGCGATCCGTCAGGATATCCCGGAGAGCCGTGGAGATGCTGCTCGTAGGGGTGGACATGCACGTAGCCATCTCATGTGGCTTCTCCGGCAAGTCCGGTTCTTCCTCTAGAGATCAGTGGCATAAATCATAGAATCATAGAATTAGCCGGGTTGGAAGGGACCTCAGAGATCATCAAGTCCAACCCTTGACCCACCGGAGCAGTTGCTAGACCATGGCACTGAGTGCTGGGTCATTGACTCTGCTGTACCAAGAAAAATCATGTGTTTAAAGCTCTCAGCATTTTGCTATTTTTTTCCCTATGGTCTGCTGTGAATTCACGCTAATTTTTTTGACAAAAATAGGAACCTGCTTTTGTTTTCTAAAACCTGTATGACTAAAGGAGTATTTTTCTCATAAAACAACATGACTTTGGTATACTTAAAAGTAATTCATTTCTCCAAGCAAAAAAAAAAAAATTAGGGACAATAATTTTATTTATACATTTGATGGGATTCCTTCTTTTAGATTCCATGCAGGCTAAATGTGAAATTCAAATCTTATTTTTAAAAAGAGTAGAAAAATTGCATTTTTAAACTAAATATTTTAACTTTTTTTAAAAAAAAACAGTTTGTTCGGTTTGGTTTGGGTGTAGTCAACCAAATCAAACACAAACTTGCAAGTAATTTGTATAAATGTAAACATAAAAGTTTGTAGTATCTTTCTGAAAACACAGTCCACAGAACTGTAACCCAAGTCTGTTCACTATGAAATCTGTCTTTGCTTGAATTTTAACATGAAGATACTCATGAGAATGTTCAAGGAATGATCTTTCAGTAAGGAGCTGCTTCTCTCAGATGGTGTAATAGAGCTCCAGTACATTGACCTCTTTTGACCTCTACTAAATCTTTCAGTTCAGTCAGATTTTGAAGGGGGAAGGCATTGTACAGGATATTGTGTGAATAGATATTAGAATGGAAAGACTCAGTTTTCTCTCTGGATAACAAGTAGTTGATATCGTTTTTGATAGAAAGAAGTTCTTTCCAAGCCTTTTAAACACAATACTTTAGGGACTACTTTATTTATCCCTTCCCAGTTTCCTTCTTATAACAATCTCACTATTTAAGCAAAGCACTGGCTACTCAGTAAAATCAGATAATTTGATTTTCCCAGTGTCTCCTGTACCCTGAAACTAAGACCATCAGGATGAGAGAAAAACTCAAAAAATGAGAAATGTGAGCACAGTTCTCCTGTCAAAGAGGCCTGAGGGAGCAAGGTCATAAGTAAAAATCTACTTGAGATTTACCTATTTCGGTCACTCTGTCTTGGGTCCACCTGTGCCAGAAGTCCTCTGAATTGTCAGCTGCATGCCAGGCATCCAAGAGGTTTTTGGAGAAGATACTACTCCACATTCCTAGGATGTGGGAGACATATAGTAAGTAGTGCTGAGGTAAACACATGGAAGAAGCTGTTTTAAAAACTGCTTTCTGCTCCTTCTACAGCTTTTCTCTAACTTTTTAGTATTTCTATCAATTTTTTTGCAGAAGTCCATACATCTATTTCAATGGTATAGCTGATTCAGAAGGCAACCTTGTTTCAGAAGAAATTTCAAAACATTTGCCCTTCTGCCACGTTTTACATGGAACTGCTTTTTTTAGGGGTTTTGGTTTGTTTGTTTTTTTAATTTTACATTGCCATTTTCCTAATTTTGTTTCCTTTTTCCTTTGGTGAAGAAATATTTTCATATTCCCTTCTTTCTTCCACAATTTTCCCTCTTTCTTCCCCTATTAATTTCTGCTCAGCATTTCATTCAACTTCCATGAAGTGTCATGGATTTCCAACTTTCAAAATGTTTTCTAAGCTGTAAGAAATAGTGATGTTTCAAAAGCATGGGTATGTCACAACATATTTGTCATTTTAGTTTCATTTTAAGGGGCAATGGTTTAAAACTTGAAGATGGGAGATTTAGATTAGATATTAGGAGGAAATTCTTTACTTTGAGGGTAGCTAGACAGCAGAACAAGTTGCCCAGGGAAGTTCTGAATGCCCCCTCCATGGAAGTGTTCAAGGTCAAGTTGGATGGGGCCTTGAGCAACCTAGTGGTAGATGTCACTGCCCATAGCAGGGGGTTTGGAACTAAATGATCCCTTCCAACCCTAGCCAGTCTATAATTCATTATATATATTCATATATAATGAATTATAATTTCATATAATTTATATGAAATTATAAAATTTCATATAATTTTATATGAAATTATAAAACCTCATTTGAGAGAGTCTCAGGAGACATGCTTGAATTTCAGCTGACTGACCCAATACCTCTGCTGCCACATGCAGAACAGGTTTCTAAGGACTACTTTCCAGAATCATTAGTGTATTTAATGAAATCTTGTCTCTCCCCAAGGCTGGGGAGTCACCTTGCATGAAGCAGATCCGGGACTCAGGGAGCTTCTTCATCAGGCGACCCATGAAGAACTCACTTCCAAAATCCTCTGAACGGATGAAGGCTCCGTATTTCAGGAAGCCCACCTCGTATGGTGTGAACTCCACCCACTCTGCCAACATATGCACCAGCAATGTTAGATTCCATACTAAAAAACAGTCAAGTCAGCAGACATGGAATAAACTTTTCAGGGATCACCCCTCACAGGGAAGCTGGCTTAGCACTTGTATTAAGCAAACCCTGCTTACAGCTGCCACTACACCAGCTGTCACACTGCCTGCACATTAGGCTAGTTTTCTTTCTTTCTTTCTTCCTTTTCATCTAGCAAGTGGAAAATTTTTTAAGAGTGGTGGACAAAAAACCGTGACTCTCTGCAATTGTTTTTATTGCCTTTAGCCAGCCATGAGAAACATACATTAAGGAAAATTAAAACTCCAGTGAATAGCATTCCTTAAGAATTTGTTGTGTTTTTGAGACAGATATAATGCATTGTTAGTCTGAAGTTAATATCTGAACATGCACACTTACATACCAGGAGGTCTTACAAAATACTGAACTGTTGCTGTCTATCCTGTGGCTGCCCAGTTACTCTTTACATCTTTGAACAGGACTTCTCCTGGCTTGGAGTGAGAATTTAAAACAATTCATCATTATTTTCAGTATCCCCATGGTTTGTCTCCCTGGCTAAAAATATAGGTCTTTGTCAGAACTGAAACATTACCTCTAAAATCCTTGGTGGCAACTTTGTCCTTGACATTGAGGGCAAGGTAGATGGGCAGTGGGTTCTGACCCCGATTCACTGCCCGACGTTGATCAGAAAGTCTGTGGTGGCATTTCTGGATATGGGAGGGAAAAATAAAACAAACAAAAAACCAGCTGATAATTAATGCCTTAAAGACATCAGCTTATAAATCTGAATATGGGATGTGATTTTCCAGAATTTCCTTGTAAAATTATTTCCATATGCTTTAATAACAAAGGGAAACAAAATCACAGGATAAGGAATAATAGTTAAGACAAGCAGAAGTGTTCCATATTCAGTATACAATGATAGTAATGAGTTACTTCAGGTGCTATTCTAACCTTACATTGCTATAAGTAAGTGAAAAAAAATAGTGACAGTTAGATATGGGTAATTGAGCTGTTAGCATTTACTTCATATGTTGAACATTTAAGTTCCTGAAGGCAGCATGTTAATGACCCATCTAAACAGGAATTTTTTTTAACTTTCCAAAGTTTAAATTTAAAGTTCACATGCACCAAGAAAAATGCATGAGCTGTCCTGTACTAACAATTTATCTTACACATTGAATGGAGATCTTTAGTATTCTTAATCCAAATTAAATCCTAGCTAATTTTGCTATGCACAATGTGAAATAGCATATGAAATGAGTGTGCTTCATTTTATCTCTTTGACCTAGACAAAATATATACCAAGCTTACAGGATCTAAAATAAAATAACTTTTCCTCCAGCCATCATCAGTCTGCTAGTTTACACTTATGCCATTACAACAAAATAAAGAACAGGAGGTCATGAGAAATCAAATCCAAAGTAGCTGAAATGCACCTGCAAAATCACAATTTCTGTAGCTAAGATGTCTCAGGAGCTTTGGATCTTTCTCGTCACTAAACCATACAATGCAGTAACTGCACATGGTGTACACCTGGTGCATTCAAGGTATGACTGCAGCTTGTGTAAATATTGTAGCAGTATAGACATAAACCCATGGGACTATAAAAAGCACTTAAGAACCTCAAAAATTTCTTGGACAGTTATCAAGATAACTAGCATGCTGGTTCCCTTAGAGCCAGTCCCAGCATTTCTGTTACATTCAATCATACTTTATGTTCCAGTGTAGATAAATGCTTTGAATCCAAGTATTTAAAGTAGATAAGTGGTCTTCTACCTACATTCCAAGTTCATTGTTATCGGCCTGGTGTTTCTTCCTAAGGTTTTGATTTCTTGTTAGTGGTCATAAATATCAAGTCACAGAATTTTTTGAGAAAAAAGATATATGTAGACATTACCCCATCATTTAACATGGATTCAATCATGAGCCCCCACAGATCAATAAAAGATGTTTTATGTCCTGCTTGGGTTCTTTGGCTCAGCTCTCTGTAATAATTTCTCAGACTTCTCAAGGAAAAAGCCCCCATCTTGCACTTGGCTGCTTGCTTCCGAGCTTCGATAATTATTTCTCCAAGATCGTTACGTGACCAATCAGCATCTTCATACAGTTTTGTCATTGTCCTGCAGACAAGAAATATGATAGAAAGTGAAAAGAAATGAAGAAGATAATTTTGAAATACAGTAAATACTTCACAGAGCTTTGAGCATGTAGTGTTTAGTCTTTTGGTTACTCTCCTCTTTGAGCTTTGAGCAGAAATGGGAGTCTAAAGGCAAAAGTCAAAAACCACTTGATCTGGGATTCAACACAAACAGCTACAACTACTATCTATGCTGTTCTCTCCAACAGTAAATAACCATAAAGGATCATTTTGCATCAGATTAAGGATGTTTGGACTTCCAATAAAGTCTCCTCTTCTGGTTGTGGCTGAGTTATATCAGTGACACTAAATGTGTGATGCACAACAGACCTTTGTGGGTGACTCTGACATTCATAGACCAAAGATGGAAGTAAGAACTCAACAAACCCCCTTTACCCTTGCAGAGATGTGAAGCCCTGGAAAAAGCATCATTTTTGCTTGACACAACAAAATCCAAACAACAGTATCAAAATGACTCCTCACCAAGTAGTGCCAGACGAGCCACTGATGTACGAGATGCAATCCAGAAGACGCAACTTTTGAAGACCCAAAACGCTGCCATACATGGCAGTCAGTGCTCTTACCCCACATCCTGTTGTGGTCACAGCCACTATAGGCACCTGTTCAGCAAAAAAAAAATGTAGAAAACATACGTGTAAAAGTGGTATTAAGGCACATCCATGTGTCTTGGGTTAGTGCCATGGTGTTTGGAAGTAGAAGAGGCCACAGGGGTGGCTCCTGTGAGAAGCTGCTGGAAGCTGCCCCATTTCCAATCCCTGCCCCAGCTCTGCCCAAGGTCAAGCAGATATGGAAAAATAGATGCACCTCTGCAAGAAACATATTCAAGAAAGGAAAAAAAAAAAAAACAAAAAAAAAAAAGAAAAAAAAAAAACGGCAGAGCAGAAGGGAGGAGGAGGTAACAGGAATTCCAGAGCAAAGACACCGAGGTCAGTGAGGAAGAAGAGGGAGAAGGTGCCCAAGAAGAGATTTCTCCACATCCCATGTGTGGAGTAGCACAGTGGAGCGGACTTGGATTTGAATCCCCTGAAGGATCGCAGTGGGCAGATGTGGAGCTTCTGTCAGGGAATGTCACAGATGGGCAGATGTGGAGCTGCAGCCTGTGCAGGATGGCAGAGAGGGGCGGATGTGGAGCTGCAGCCATGGAGGAGCCCGTGGCAGGGGAGGTGACTGTTCCCACAGCAGCCGTGACTCTGTGGGCAGCCCGGGATGGAGCAGTTCCTGAGGGACTGCACCCCATGGGAGGGACTCATGGCCCAGGGGTTCCTGAAGGACTCTGTCCCCTCAGAGGGACCCCGCCTTGGAGCAGGGGAAGAACGTGAGGAGTCCTCCCCTGAGGAGGAAAAGCGGCAGAAACAGCGTGTGGGGAACTGAGCCTGAACCCCCCTGTGTCCCCTGTGCCCTGAGGGGAGGCGGCGGTGAAGCCATCCGGGACGGGGATGGGGAAGATGGGAGGGCTGTGGGGAAGGTATTAAGATTTGGTCATGTTTACTCTGCTCCTGGGAGATTAAATTAGGATTATTTTTCTTCCCAAATTGAGTCTGTCTGGGTTTTCCTGTTACTGCAGCTGCAGAGTGTAAACGTCCCTATGCTTGTCCAGGTAAAGGAGCCTTTAGGTAGATTTTTTCCTCTCTGTCCCACAGTGTGTAGGGAGGGTGGGTGAGCAGAGGCCAGGTTCGTACCGACTGGGTGCAAACTGTGACACCATGACAAAAGATGACAGAGATGCAAAAGCAACATCCACACACTAGTAAAATAAAACGTGGGTTAGAGATAATTCAACATCAGTCCATGAGTTATAAATAATGCAAGTTGCTGTGGGGTATACAAGATCCTGACACCATGGAGTGAACTCATTGGTTTTAAACCCCTTCAAATGATTTACTTGAAAGCCAAGTGGAATTAGAGACTTTGCTCATCCAGACAGACTGAGCTCTCTGGCTGAGGTGACCCTGACAGTGCAGACACAGTGCCATGGAGGAGGAACTGCTGCCACAGGTCCTCTCTCCTTTTCCAGATAGAGGGGAGAAATTCCTCCTCAACTCCAGGCTTGAGGGAAAGGAGAGAGAAAAATTGTGCACCAGTGCTTTTCCTCGTTACCTCATGCTCTTGCAAATCTTCCTCTAGATGAAGAACCTCCTTCAGTGCAGCAGCAACCACCTTCCTCCTGTTCTGCAGGAAATTCTGTTCATCAGCACACAGGTCAAACCCCAGGCGGGCGTCGAGGTTTCTTGGCCTGAAACACAGCCCCTGAGTCCTGAGACCAGGGCACAAATATTATTATATTATTATTCACAGCTGTCAGCTCCAGCCATGCTTGTCTGTGGTTACAGGCCAGCTTGTGGGCAGTGGCATGTAATTAATGAGAAAGAGCAACACCACAAACAGGCCTCTGCTATTTGCTGTAGTTGCTAACAAGAATGCAAATGGGAAGGCAGAGCAGAACATAATGTGGTGGTCCTGGTATGGAAACAAGATTCCTACAACACACTTCTGGTTTTATTTGCCCATATAATTCACTCTTCAAGTTTCAGTAGTCCCTGCTATATATGTCTGTAACTAGACAACTGCTGTCAACAAGCACTGCAGGGAGACAGCTGCCATGCCCTGTTGTTATTTTGTTTGTATAAAACAGAAATATAATTTCTTTGTGGAGCTGCTGTCTCCTTCTATGGGCATAACAGTGCACACAAATCAAGATCTGCTTACAGAGCTGAAGTAACAGCTTGGAAACTTGAAGAAAAGGGGACCCATGATTTAATTTTCCAGCACTGTAAAAGGAGAGCCTGGCAAACAAAAGCCTGCAACCCCAAGATGAACACACCTCTGCTTACAACCAAGCCTGTATGGACCCCTGTTGATTTCAAATGAGCTTTGTGTAGGTGCAAATGTCTCCCAGTGACAGGATCAGGTCTTGCTGGAGACACACTTACCATTCATTTGCCTTTGTGTACAAGTCAATTGTCCTGTCCTGAAAATCGCAATACAAAGAGTGTAAGCATGCTCAGGTCATTAATCCTGTGCCTTCCTCCCCCACTCCATCTACAGGCTTAATTTTACTCTTTGCTGTCACAATTCAGGGGCAGAATGTGGCCAGCCATAGTCTGGGTTGTGAAAGATATAACAGGCTCTAGTATGGTCCAAATAGACTGTACAGGGCTGAACACAAGAGGATCATCCACCCAAGCCAAGTGGGCATAGGGCCCTTCAGCTTTTCATAGGTGAAAACCTCAGTTTTCCAGGAAAGTCATTGAAAAAGCTCAGCATCTGAACCACAGGCATATGGATGTTCTTTGATTTATCATCTGCTTCAGGCTTTCCCTTTGCAAACGTTTTAATTGTCATACCCACTACTGTTAGCTCGCATGCTATGTTGATGAAAGCATTTGATATGTCCTGAGGAAATTACTTTAAACTCAGAACAGGGTTGAAAGGCATGCCTGGAACCACATGCAGAACAAAAGAAAAAAAAAATTATGCATGGCTGCAGAGTGACTGTAATTCACACATTACACTGTAGCACGTGTCATGTCTGACAGGAACTGAATCACTGACGTGTAAGACTCTCGTCATGTACCAAACTGAACATGAGCTGGGCTGTTTTTTGACAAAAACTTGTTCTTACCTCTGCTATTGTTATTTTCTCTTGTATAGGAAGCAAGTTCAGAGGCAGAGTCACAGACTCATTCATATCCCTTTCATTTTGACTCGATAGAGACTGGAAAAAGAGAGTAAAAAAAGAAAGACAGTTACGTATTATCCAAAAAAGGAGGAAAAAAAAAGATTAAAGGGGTGTCCCCAACCTCAATTACATACATGCACCTACTAATTCCCTGCATACACAGATCTGAGGTCTTAGAGGTCCCCAAAGAAATAGACAGCAAAGAGCCAGCTTCACATTAGAGGGGATCACATACCCTGCTGAGCCTCCTCCGCTGGGGCAGAGCCACGGTGAGAGCTGACTGATTGTACTTGATGTAGTGGAACCTGGCCGGGGAGGTTGGACAGAGGCAGGAGCTCAGTGTGTGGGTTTGGGTTCCTTCATATGACCCATCCACAGTTAACACAAACTTTCTCTCTGAAACAAGGGAGTTTCAGATTTAAGGTCTTCAAAAAAAATGCGGATAATTTGTTTGCACAGTCATACATGTTTTTCTTAAGCTTTTCATTTTCATACCCAAATTATAGGATAAATTAATAGAAACCTTTATTCAAGCCTTTGGGTTTCAACTTTAGAGCTCATATACAGAATGTGCCATACAGTAAGTGCTGCTATAGTACTACTGCACTTCCATATATACAGTGACTGAGAATACCACCCTACTCATTAGATAATGGTTCACAGATGCTAATGGTTTTTGGTGGAAAAAAAGTGCTCTCTCTTGAAAACCTGAAATTAGCAAAGTACTTCAGTACATGTCACTAAAATATTATTCTGGTATAATAATAATAATATATTTTGAAAAATTCAGATTCTTGGGAGACTTTTTTTTTCTGTAGTAGACCATAGTTCTCTTTGAAACTAGTAAAATCTTAGTCCCTCCATCCCATTTCCCTTTAACTTCAATGTGTAATATTTCTTTTGAAACACTTTATAACATTTGAGAAAATTACATCCTGTGGGTCCATGAACATGGACTCAACACGGTTGTGATATGCTATTTAAAATGTGCAAAAAACGTGTTTGTTATTATACCAAGTGTCTGGTGTTTCACCTAGTGGCGTGTTTCATATGGTTACGTCTAAATAGATTTTAAGAAATTAAATTGAAAAGAGGCCTAGTCCTCATTCTACTAATTTTCTTTGTCTCTGAATCCAGAAACAGCAGGAATTAACTCCAGTTTAGAACTAGCTAATTAACTAAATAAAATCATTTCTCTGCACAAATACTTGGGAAAATTCTAAGCATCTGACATCATATTATTATAGAGGAAAGTATTTTGTGAGGACACCAGACCACACGCTCATCACACCACGTTCTGTAATAATCTGCATATTTTTAACCAACTACAGCCTCCTCCACAGAAAGGTTTTATCTTGCATGTTAAATAACTTTAAACCAGCATGTTTAAGTACAGAACACTGAGTGCTTTAGCCATAAACTGGCACCCAGAGTTGCTCTGTAAATCAGCTCACCTGTACTGTCCTTCCTCAGCCTCCCACCATTCACCTGCACATCCAAACAGGAAACCTCACGAGACTGTAAGAGACAACCAGGGAAAGAGAAGAAGTTGTTCACTGTCAGCAAAGTTCTGCCTTGGACAAATGTGGGGTGAGGAGGCTTGGGGCATGAACCTTGGGGGACAGTGCCAGCCTGCAGAACCCCTACCAAGTATAGGGAGGTGGTATTTGGCTTCCATGTGGGAACTGACAGAACATGGAGAGATGAGGAAAGAGGAGGGGTCTGCTCACCCCTTCCTGCAGCTCTGCAGGGGGAGGACTGGCTGCAGGGGGATGCCCCTTGGGCTGGGTGCTCAGTCCCCTCTCCCTGGGCAGAAGGAGGGATGCTGTCCCCCTGAGCTGGGTTTGGGCAGAGGCTAAAGCTGGCAGCAGCTCACAGCTTTGGCAGCTGCAGCATCTTCCCACTAGCAGGGACCATGTAGGAAAGCCAGCAGAGACACGAGCTGCAGCCTGCATCTCATCCTTCCATGCCACCATATGGAGTACTGCTCAGTACCTGAAGTAACAGCTTTGCAATAAGCTTTGCTAATGGCAGGAAAAGAATTACGGAATAAAAATTACCACTAAAACTCCATTAGTAACGATGTTTTCGGGAGGATCCGGACTAAAAGACAAAATGAAAAATACTTCAAAACCAGCACTGTCCATCACCTTTAATCATTAGTTCTTTAGCTATAGAAGTCTGTCTTTGGACAGGCATCATGGGCAGACAGCAGAAACATCCAATCAGTGCAATTTGCTTCTCATAGGCTTGAGTCTGAACTTTATGGAGATCTGCTGAACAGGAGAACTCCTCACTGTATCAGACAGCATCATTTTCTGACACTGAACCAAATTTACACAGGGATAGCATAATTACACCATTGCCCCGCATTTCTCATTTCAAACCTCTGGTATCAGAGCTGAAAAAAAGTCAATTCATCCAACATCCAACAGAAAAAGAGGAAAAATATTGACATTTACCTTAAAAATCAGCTAACAGCACTAGAATTGATTTATGTGCCCATTCTCTCTGTTAGCTGTACAGTCAACTTAGATGAAAAAAAATATTTTTAATCTATTCCACCATCTAGAACAAAATACATGTATTATTTTCACACTGAGAAAGCAAACAACTGGGATCTCACAGTAAGGAGTAAAAAGAGTTTGAAACTTAAAAGTTCCTCCTGTGCAGAATGCCCCTTGCAGCCTGGCGAGCAGCAGCCATCAGGGAAGCTCCAAGCTCCCATCAATATCTGTGGCAGCTTTTCCATGTGTTTGGATGCTCAGTGTAGGTGCACACATATCTTACACTGTCGTGCACCCCTTCTCTGTTACATGCCCTACATAAGCACTTCTGCACAACTGAAGTTCCCCTCTGCTGTATTCAGACAGTGATGGTGTTCTGGGGCTACAAGGATCAACTGGTGATTTTCCGTCTATTTGGCCTTACACACCTGCTCTCCATTGTGAATTCGACCTCCAGCTCCTCTTTTCCCTGTGAAAGAAAATGAATGCAGTCACTGCAGGTTGATTTTCCTGTGAAGAGATTCCCTACAGGGATCTGTGCTCTTCAGGGGACTCTAGAAGCCAGTGCCCACCTTTCATTACTGAGCATGCAACATTTTTTATTTTCGTCATGTTGTATCTGCTATACTTCTAGTGTCACATACTTCTAACATCATATCCATTATTGTAGCAGACTCCTACTTTAGACCTTGCAGGACAAATATAATACATATTCCAGGACCTTTTAGCTGCACTTTTCTGCAGTTGTGGGTTCCTTAGGCTCTCATTGCTCCTTAGCATGAGCAGGGTTGGATTTGGTGCTTCCAAATCACCCTTCCCCTCTCCCAGACCTCACCCACAGCCTGTGCAGATGGGCCTGGTGGCAGAATTATAGAGTGGCAGACTTGGACATATGAAGTCCAGGATGTTCTGGAGTGTCTACTTTGGTTTGGTGGAGTCTGTGCTTGTAGATCACTGTGTACTCAGTCTTTATCTTCATATTTTGTAATTTCCTCCCCCTGTATAAGGAAAATACAGCATGGAGAGACAGCATCTCCAAAACAGGGATCAAATCAAACCAGCACTCACTGAAGTTAACCACTTAGAGCACAAACACTGTGCTTAAAACTTCAGTAAAAAGTTGCCTCGACCTTGTGAAATCAAGACCTGCTGAAAAACTTACTAAATGAAAATTGTTTTGGCAGCTTATGACTGCAAATCACTCCTTTTGTGTTAGCAGAACGTAATGCACAGCTCAGAGCCACCAATTCCAGCTGCAAAAGGATGTCCAAAACTGCTGGGGTAAACTCTCAGTATTTTGACATCAAGCACTGCAATGAGACAATCAAGTTCAGTAATGTGTACTAACTCTGCCTGTCAAAGCAGCACCCAAAATCTACACTAATTACAGAAATAGCAGCAAGTGTCAGCCCCTGAAACAAACAGACATACTCAGGCTGCTTAATGGCCAGTAAGAAAGGCTTGCATATGGGACGTGAGAGGAAAGATGAGCTGACTACATTCTGACCTGACCACATCCCCTTAGCTTTGTCCTTGAGTTTTATCCATACCTGAGGATTCAGCTGAAAAGACAGCTTAATGTTTTCTCCAAGCTGGATTTTGGAGACATCAAAGAAGACAGTGAGGAGATGGTCATCTTGAGTTATATTGTCCTCATCACAAACTTTCAGCTCCAGAATGTTCTGGAATCAAAAGAAAAAGAGATAGTATAAGGTTTAGCAAACAGAAGACGCCACATATGTTTTGGCTTAGCTAAAGGAATCGGGTGAAGAAATTCAAGACTGAAAGCAAAGGCAAGAGTGAAATGAAAATGTTGCAGCTGCATGTTAGGGACATTTGACTGACTATACAGGAAGATTCAATCTTATCCAACCACTGAAAGCTGATAACTAAGTAAAGAGAGACCCACAGCGTGGAACTGCTATGGGGTAAGCTCCCTCCAGCTGAGGGAGCTGGGGGTGTTCAGCCTGGAGAAGAGGAGGCTCAGGGGAGACCTCATCGCTCTCTACAACTCCCTGAAAGGAGGCTGGAGCCAGGGGGGGGTTGGGCTCTTTTCCCAGGCAACTTTCAACAAGACAAGAGGGCATGGACTAAAGTTGTGCCAGGGGAGGTTTAGGTTGGATATTAGAAAGAATTTCTTCACGGAGAGGGTGATCAGACATTGGAATGGGCTGCCCAGGGAAGTAGTGGATTCTCCATCCCTGGAGATATTTACAAAGAGCCTGGATGTGGCACTCAGTGCCATGGGCTGGGAACCGCAGCGGGAGTGGATCAAGGGTTGGACTTGATCTCTGAGGTCCCTTCCAACCCAGCCCATTCTATGATTCTAAGTTGGATATCTGGTAAGAATACCTGTTGGGGTTAGCCACCATTCCTACCTTAACCTGGCTCTGAACTGTGAAGTGGAAAGTTTCATTCCACGTGGGGTTCTTGCTGTTCTGGACAGTTTTGGTGCGGAAATGCTGCACCGAGGCTGTTGGCAGGCTCAGGCTCACGTAGCAGTCTGACTGGGTTACTGTTGAAGAGAGGAAAAACATCAAAGCAAGGCACCAAGGAGACACATCTACTACTCCTTAAGTAGTTGAGCTGTATGAATTTTTAAGCTCTGCTCACAGGACAAGATGCAGAAAGCAGGCCAGGATGCTAGCTAAGGTGCCCTCAGTCCAGTGCTAGACAACCAGCTTGCTTTGCTCTCTGTGAAAGCCTGGCAAGTGTGCTCTTCTTAAGAACCACCTACTTTTAATTGCTGGAAAAACAATAAACATTCAAAATACACAGTTAAATTGCATACCTCTTTTCAAAGAGATACACAGCCAGACTATGTATTATATCAGACTTCAAGTTCAACAACAAAGCTTTTAAAGAAAAAAAATATTTCAAGAAAAATAAATCAATCATCTGTGGAGAAAATGAATGGCACTTAATCCTCTGTGAAGTGGATTAAAATGAAGATGTATTAGAAAGGTTTGGAAATGTCGAGCAGTCTGATGGTGTAACATTTGGTTTCAGAAACAGCTGTCCTGAGGAAGAGTTTTTGCCAGGAAAGCTGTGTAAAAAATATTGCTTAACACCCTTATTTTCACCTGCATCTCTGTGCCTCAGCCAGAGAGGAATAAGGGTATTTGCAACAGCTGATGGACAGGTGAAAGCTTGTCTGTGCTGCCCAGCAGAGAGAAAGGTGACATTGCTTCTTTGCACAAGATTGCATTTCTTCAGTCTTGCTGTTTCAGTCAGAGGTGTGTTCAGGTCATGCAGTTCACCCATGAACTGTAACGTTTCCAGATGTAGGGAGGGCAGATTTAGTATTTACTTTTCCTTTCCCAGATAAAGAAGCCAGATGTAAAGTTTGGTTTCCCACCTGAGCTCTGTCTTAAGTGAGGGATGTTCAGGACCAAGGCTTTAGTATAAAACAGGGGTTAGCAGCAATCTGCAGTGCTCTACACCAGCAACAAGCACTTTCACCCTGGGGTCAAAACAATCTGCTTGCAAATACCTTTTTTTGTCGTTAATAAGAAATAGAAGGCAAACCTGAACCTAATTTGAGATTAGTGTGGATCCACACTCAAAAGCAAGGCATGATAACCCAACAGAACACGATCTGCTGGTTAGGGACAAAAACCCACACAAGCACCAAAGATAGCATGGGTGAGTATTGCCCATAATTACTAATCCCATCATTAACATCATATTTCCTCTATTTGTAACCCCACCTACTTGAGTGTTCCTGCCTTTGCATAGCAGACACACCTTCGTATGACTACACTTGGTCTTGTCCCATTTAAAATGTGTAGATGTGGCACTTTGGGACATGTCTAGTGTTGGGCTGATGGCTGTACTTGATGATTTTTGAGGTCTTTTCCAATCTGAATGATTCTATGATTTAGTGTTACCACAAAACCTGACTTTGGGAAACAGAATAATTCATTCAGTCTTTTAGCACACTTTCTCTGTAGCTGAAAAAGCAACAAATACAGCCTTTTTTTTTTTTTTTCCTGAGATTTAAGCTATCTTTGATTGAGTTAACTCTAAATCAAAAAAAAAAAAGAAAAAAAGTAACTGACTGATGAAAGTATATGATGAAGTCTGTGGTATACACAAAGGCATAGAAATTCTAAGACAACAATAGAAATTGAAATAACACAAGTTTGTAACAGTTCTAATCACTCCTAGACTTCAGTGTGTGTGCAGAAAAAGTCTTTATACAAATCTTTTTTGGCTCTTGGGAAGTTGAGATAGTTATTAGCAAAGACTGTTGGCAGTTCTTGTCCCCACTAGGAGGAGGAGCAGAAGGACTTGAGAACAGAACTCGTGAGTGACCCAGTGTTTATCTCATTGGCATTTCCCAAATATCAACACCCACTCTGACTAGGTCTGTTATGAAGAACAAAGTATTACTTTGAAATTCCATCCATTTTTTTTCTTTTCTGCAAGTGATCACTGCCTGCTACTGCTCTGTTTTGTACATCTTTAAGAATGTACATTCTTTAAGAAATAACTACTTGCCAGACAGCAGACCTCAGACTTTTTCTGAAGGACTTCTCACATAGCCATTAAACGAGTTTGCTTCCCTCTTCTGATCTGAAAAACGTGTTTGGTGAAGCTTTTTCTACTTTAGAGGTGACCTCTGAAACTGAATTGCCTCTTGTCTAGGAAATATTTTCCAGGCATTACAAGAGAGTCACTTAAAACACTCAGGAACATCTCAGATACCTCGGGCCCTATTCTGCTTTACTAGTTCCAGGCACAAGAAACCATGAGAACTGGAACTTATCCTGTGCCCAAGCCAATCAATTATTATTATATAATAATATATAATACAATAGTAATACAATAGTGGCATCCCATGTATCATGTGCCTCTTCACATAGATGTATGAGACTCCCATTGCCAGTCACATGCCAGGAAATCATTACCCTGGTAAGTAACCCTAACCACAGTGATGATGCTCATGTGTGGCACACACAGCAGAGCTTCCCAGCATCTGTGTCCCACTCCTGGACCATGACACGTGAGCAGCCATCAAATATGCTTGGGTGGCAGCCATGGTATCACTGTGGGGCAATATCCTGCCCAAACCAGGCGTGGCTACAGGTGTTTATGACAACATGGTCTCTTGGTCTAGTTATTACACTAAGGTTCTAATTATCTTCCAGGAGAGCAGCAGGACTGGATCTTAATTGTGCTTTGCCATTAGAAAGCATTACAGCAACATGACCCATTCTCAGAAACATCACAGCCCCTGCACCACGCTGCATCCCAGACATGAGCAGGGCACCAGCTCTTCCGACTTGAGCTAAAATCTCATTTGTCTCACAGACAGCTCAAATTCAAACAGGGCTACACCAAACAGATTTAGGTTTTGATTCTATCTCCTTTTTTGATGCTAGTAGACCCACCTCCAGCCCACACGTTACCTGGGCAGAAACCTGGGTATCCTCCTCATCCTGGGATATCTTAAGTGCTCACATTGAGACCGTTTCTAGGGTGTAGATTTTTTCATGACTGTTAGACTATAGTTTTATTATGCTAATGGGATCCAAACTAAGAACATGGTCTCAAACACTCTTTGCCCAAATCCTCGCCTTCATCATGTCTCCCCTCAGGCAGATCCAGCCATGTCCTAAAATATAAACTCCCACCACCGGGTGAGAAAAGCTTTTTTCTTCTTCCTCCCACACCATGGAGCTGAGCAGAGGTCTGGCTGAGGGTGGATGGACAGGCAGGCATTGCTGTTTCTGGAGTGCAGAATATTGGATCATTTAGAGCATGGGAACTTTATATATATATTTTTTTAAATGAGAATCTGGATTAATTCTGTGAAAGTAAGCATCTTCCTTCTCGAGGCCCTTCACAACCAAACTATCAGAATTCTCATTCAGTCCTGGGAGGTCAGTTCCTGCCTCCAGGGAGCATTCAACATTAATCTCCTAAGAGCTAAACTTCAGTAAGAAGCTTTCACTCTTTCTCCCACTCCTCTCATTACATGGGGTGGAGCACCCTACAAATACCACCTAGTCTCATTTCCATCCCTCCATCAAAAAACCCTTTGCTAAGATGTTGCTTAATAACCTTTACTTCCCCTCCCACCCCTATTTTCTCCCTTTTCAGGCTTTATCAGTCCACATCCTCTTATTTTATAATAAGATTTCAAGCTGCACCTAGGACAATAGGCACTTGGTACATAACTGCAAGTGCTTAAATGGTGAAGTAAGTAATAAATAACAACGAAACAATAACAACAGCTCAAGAACATAACACCAGAGGAAGTCTGTGGCTTCCTGAAAAAAAGTATCACATGGGACCATAGTTCCTCAAACACTAATGAATTTCACTGGCTATATTTCTTTTCAGGATCTCAAGGGCTTTCCCATGAATTGATTACATATCTATTCAACCCGTTAATGCAATGTGAAAAAAAAAATATAATTTATAAAAACATAAAACATGTTATAAAATATTGTACCTAAAATGATATGTCTTATTTTAAAAAATCCAAAAATTGGAAGTTTCCAACCTCAACAAGTCTAACTTAAATTAAAAAATGAAATAAATCTGTAAAAGCTTTAAAAAATACCGTTTTCCTACTAAGAAAATGCTGAAGAATATTTTTAACTCTACACCAGTCAAGGTTCATTTAGTCCAGGGCCCACAGGCAGCATCCACTGAGGACTCCTGTATGATATTAGGAAGTGGGGAATAATGGCTTAAAATTGCTCAGCTCGGTGTTCCCATCCAGTTGCATTTTTAAACTTTTTGTTAACATTTAGCACTCTATTTTCTTTTTTCATTTTTTAATTCCACTTAGCCATTTTGTTTTTCTCCAATATTTTGTACTTTAGCCCCTCTGTCTTTGTTTGGGGAGGATCTTTGGCTGCATTGGGGATGGACATCAGTGCAAGAGGAGAATATGCCCCACATCTGGTAGTGGGTGTCTAAGGAAGAGTATAAGAGGGCAAGCATCATATAATTCTCTCTCAGGTCTCACAGTATAAGATTCAAAGATTTCCTACCCCAACATTCACTGGCTTTTTCCTCTGTGAAAATATTCAGTCTCTGCCTGAATAAACTTTTCATATCCATAATCTCCTGCTGTGGGGAATTCCCAAGCTGAACCACATATCCCTCTGTTTGTATTGGAGCCATGGTGGTTGCCCAAGGGCTGTGAGAGGCTGAGCTTGAAATTTGAAATTCTCTGCAGATAAAGCCCTGCTTTTAAGGGTGGGTTGGATTGGTGCACATCCAAGGCTCACCCCATTAGAGAGTCAGGCTGCAGATGGAACACACACCCAGATCTGGGAACTGGCAAGTGTTCACAGGTCCGTGAATATCAAGAGCCCAAATGAGGCTGATGGGGAAGTGGGTGTGCTCAATAGGAAAGGGGAATGTGGAGAAGGCAAACAAGGCACTAAAATCACAGGTGGTATCAATGGTATCAGTTATGCAGTGACACACAAGTGGAAAATATTGTTCTCATTTACACACTGATGGATCAGTGGGAAGAAGAAGTAGAATAGTGCAAGGGTGTATTAAAATGATTCAGAGTTTAAAAAGCACAAGGAAACAATTTAAACTGCCTTAGGTAAAAATACTACATTGTGCACTGAGCTTCCATTAAAGTCTTGTATTATCTCTTTGGGGGAGGTGTTAGTGTGGTTTTGAGACTCTATTATTATGGATTAGTTTTTCCATCTCCATTACCTGGAGGATGGAGGAGACAGACCAATAACCTGCAGCATCAGGTTTGCAGACCTTCTAAACACTAGATGAGCATTTAACGGGGATGCAAAAACTCTACAGAAACCTAGTACAAGAAGGGACCTGGAAAGGAGAAAATAAAAAATCGGGATTCACTTGTGAAAAAAACAGGGTGGGCACAATTGGCAAGAGATAGAAAGAGCTGGTTTAAAATGTTAAAAATATAAGGTGACAGAGAAATTAGTGACACTTGCCAATTTGTTCTATCTAGTGACATTTGTTAAAGGAAAGTGGCAAAAGCAGAGCTAGGCAAAGGAAAAAAATTCAGTGTTAGGAGAACAGTACTGTAAAGAAATTTACATCTCTGGTGATGGACATCCACATATTTCTGGGTTTCCTATGGTTCAGTCAAACTACTCTAAGAACTACTGTAAAGATGACTGAAACAGTGCAATGATATTCCCACAGTTCTACACAAACCAGCAAAATTTTGTGCAAGTGGCTCAATTTCATCTTAAGCCTCACATTCTGCAGCTTCTCAGGGAAAGACACATACAGGTACTGACCTGGAATTTGCAATAGCTTTTACATTGCAGTGAGTTTAACCAAAGTTTAAATTGAATTATTAAAACATTAGAAAAATAGTTATATTTCATATGATAAAGAGAGTGACATTGAAATACATGAATTCTATAATTCTGATTGCATAGAAAACTACGTCTGAAATGGTTTAATGGCTCTTTTTATAAATGCAACTGAGAAATTTTACACTTGGCAAAAATCTAATGTTACTGGAATTAAAGATCTGTTAATCAAAACTAGATTCAACAATTATCAGAAGGAAGGCAGTGCCATGACTGGTATGATATTCTTTCCCTACATGATGCAAGTACCTGAAAAGCAAAGCACTCACTTTTTGCAAGTATTGTTCCTGGTTTGTTTGTGCACATTTTTTTTTTTTCCCTTGGTATTTCAGCTGATCCTACCATTCCAGACAGATAATATCTGGGCAATGTTGGTGGTGAATGTCTCATTTTGTTTTGCAAGCAAGATCCAATATATATTTCACAGTGTAAGACAGAACAGCCCCAGCCTAGTAAACCTATGGAGTGGCTCTCCTGCTAATCTGGCCCCTGAGCTGGACTCCGTCATTCAAACTGCTCCCTTAAGCACCTTTAGGGGCTGTTGGAATCTGGCTTGGACTGGGAAGCAGAAATTCCTGAGCATGTCAGCACCTGCCCCTTGTCCTAGAAACTTTCTAGTATTAGAGTAGATAGCATCAAAACATAGGAAACTCCCTTAAAAAAAAAAAAAAAAAAAAAAAAAAAAAAAAAAAAAAAAAGAAAAAAGAAAAAGAAAAAGTTTCAAGACATGCACGCACACACACAAAAAAAACCAAAAACCAAAAAAAAAAAAAAACCAAAAAAAACCCACCATATTGATCTAGATGAGAAAAAGGTGGAGAGGAAGTTTGATAGTTTCACAGAACATGATTACGTGGAGAGAGATCTAACGGCTGAAGTTTTCCACATCTCTTTCTTTCATTTGTAGACACATTTGTACCTTCAAATAGGTTTCAGCTGTACCAAGGGATTTCTCTCCAGCCTATAAATGAGCTTCAAATCTTTTTTTCTCAGTTTAGAGGTAGCCCAGTGGGGAGGTTCATACAGACTTTTCTTCCCCATGCATACAGCAACAAGAAAATATCCTACTTCAACAAAATTTGGACTGAGAAACACTTTTTTGTACACCTTTGGTCCCTAAAAAAACTATAGCAGAACTCAAAGCAAGCCACTGTGGAAAGGCTCAAATAAATATCTTGTCTTGCATAACTTTAACTGAACATAATTTAATTTGGTCTGCTTCCTATAGAGCCTTTATTGATTCAGATCTTCTTATTTGTGTAAATGAATGTATGCAAGACAATTAGCCATATCTTCAGACTGGAAGTGATTGTGATTCACACCCTTTTTTCCTAGTGCTTTGCAGCTATGGATGATGAGAAGACTTTCTGTAACTGTAATTCCTGGACACTTCATAAAAATAAGTTAGATTAGAAAAAGCTAACAGTGTGAGCCCTCAACTAAGTTTTGAAACATGGCTGTTTCAAATTTGACAGCCCACAAGAAATGTCAAGTATCCAGTCCTGAGCCCACATAAAATATTCTGTGTCAGGCCTAGGGATGCACAGGGCAGACATTACTGTAAGAAGAAACCATAGAAAGAAGTTCCCCATCTAAACTTCTCCTTAACCTTCCCTGTGAATAAAAATCTTTTCTTTGCATATTAGGATATGAAACATTTTATTCATTCTCTGACAACATCTTCTGAACTACAGCTGGTCACTAGACTTCAGCAGACTGGTGAAGACCCAAAAATAAATTATATTTTCTATGCTACCTAATATTTGGCACACCATAGTCAAGCATCTTCTCTCTCCTTTTATAAATACTCTGTCATGTCTGTTGCACTTGATTATGCTCTGAGTAACTTTACAAGCATGTGGATGCTCCAGGGGTATAGCACAGATACTCACACAAGTCTGCTTTCCTGGCATTTTTCATCCGGATGATTTTTACGGTGAGCAAGTTGCATGGAGAGGGTTCTGTCTATTGAACAGCATACAAAATGTGTGAGATGAGCATGCAGAGAACAAAAACAGAAGCACAGTCAGAGATAACAGCAAGTGGTGCAATTCCAACCATCCAAAAATCTTTTGAACCAAGGTTCTTTTTGAATTATCCTCTACTTCTTCCTAGATAACCTACAGCCAAGTGTGGCCAGAGATCCAAAATGTACATTCAGTCACAGACAAAATCTCTGCTGTTCTCCGTTTTCCATTCTGCTGAAACCTGTGGTAACCCTCAGTTTGAGGTGTCTGACTCTTACAACCCTATCACAGAGAAATTATGACAGTGACCCTTGCTGTATTATTAATACAGCTGACACAGTATGTGCAAATCCAAAGGCTGTCATATATTTCCACTATATTTCACAACAAATTGGAGACAATCCACCAGGGCAGGAATTAGTAAGGATATCATGGTGTAATGATGCTCTTTGTCAGATGGTTTATAGATATGTAACTCCATTGTTATGTTTGATGTAGAACAGTGCTGGGTCTCAAACAATGAGGACCTGAAAAGCATCTTCCAGAGACCTGTCCCAAACTTCCCAGAAGTGGGGAGTGAAAATGACAGCTCTGTAATTATTTCTCTCTGACTAATTCAGAGCCTTAAAGGAAAGGTCACAAGAAAATACCAATGGAAATCTTGGGAAACCACCTAAACCTAAGTGGTTATCGAAAGACATTTAACCAACTTGCCAGGAAAGTGGTTTGATTTTGTCATCCCCCCTCATTCTAAGCAAGGTTCAGACAGACATGGGACTTAACTGAAAGTATGGGGTCTAAAGGTGAAGTACTTTGTTCCCTAGATAATTGTCTTTTTAAAGAAATAAAAGGAGAAGTGAGAGGAGAGGAGGAGAAACTGCACTTTTGAAATTCTAAATGACAAAAAACCTCCCACCAGTACCATTCAAAATATTTCAAAAAACCTTAGAATTGTAAACAAATGAAAAAAACCAAGAAGAATAAAAAAGAAAGGGAAAAAAACCTTCGTAATGATGCAACACACACTTATAAGAAATAGTTCATGCACACAGCCTGTAGTACAGGGTTTATCACTGCGACAAATACATAGATCAAAATATAATACTGTGCCACCATTAATCCCTTTATGCCCAAAAACTCCCACAATTTTTAAAAGAGCTATATTTGAGACCGCATGTAATATCAGTTTCCTAGTGATACCCCCTTATTTTTCCTTAGTAGGTTTTTTTGCCTAGCTCAATTGGATGGACGCAAAGGGCAGCAGCCATATACAAAAAGATTTGGGTTCTTTCTGGTTGGTTGGTTGGTGTTTGTTTAGTTGTTTTTTTCTGTGTTTGATTTTGTTTTTTTTTTAAATTGAGGATTTTAAAAATAGTTGAATTAATGCAGCAGTGAAGTCCTTGCATTCCTGAAGGCCAGAACAAAAATTAGGCACAAACCCCAAGGAGAAGCCCAGCTTTGCTCCCAGCATCAGTGCTGCTGAAGAAACCTCAGAGCTGAAGATACAGGAGATGGAACACAGGATACAGGAACAGCACCTCCTACAGTACTTCCCCATCTGCCACCAAGTTGCTGCCTTCACAGCTCATACCAGAGCCTCCTCTTTCCTTTTCTTACCTGGATCTTACTGTAGAACAGCCCCATGGTGGCTTTTTCCACGTCCAAGCCAGCTGTGCAAGGTGGTGGTGGATAGGGACAGAGGAGCTTTGGCCAGGCAGCTCCTGCTGCTTTAAGTCCCAGGGAGCAGGCAGGTGTGTTAGTGCCTGACTCAGTGCCTCACCCAACACCACCACTTGAGCAATCCCCAACTCCTCCTCCTCCTCCTCTTCCTCCTCCTCTTCCTCCTCCTGCCTGCCCCAAGGGATGCTGCAGACACCCAGGCCTCAGCACTGCAGAAGAATGGGCTCTGCAGCTGCAGTCAGAGGGACAGAGATCTGAAAGGGATCTTTCCTTCACTCTGATGGCCACTGAGCAGGTGTTTTATAATTTTGAGCATCCTCATGACTTCTTGAGAAGGGCAGAGTGCTCCTTGCACCAGCCAGGGTACATCTGCCTGCCCAGGAGTGGGCAACAGGGACTTCTGGGGCCAAGCACATCCTAACAGTCTGTTGTGCATTTAAAAAAAAAAAAAATTAAAAAAAAAAAAATTTAAAAAAGCATTTTATAGCATTATATTGCCTGGAGGTAGTAGGTGGGACTGTGCTTAAAGCCCTGTCCTTAATTTCTCACCTTCCATTTTGCCCAACTCAGGCAGTAAGCTGTTCTTCAGACAAACCATTATTGCAGGATAAATACTGCAAGAAACAATTCCCCAACCACCTGTTGAAACTATAAGTTTCCATTTTAAAGGCAAAGCTTTAAAAGCTCGCTCACTTTCTCATTTATTTATTCTTTTTTACTTTGTGCTTCTGAAGTAAGGTACTTAAGCAAATAACCTCTAAGAGAATATATTCAGGAGAGTGAAATTAATGTTGAAATTAATGTTGATTATTCTTAATGTTCTCACCTATTCTTCATGACTCACTTTTATGAGGCCTCACTGTGCAGGGCATTCCTAGCACCCTGTAAGGTGATCCCAAAGTCAGTACACAGGAGGTAACACAATGGAAGACTCTTTAAAAAAATATCATTGCTATTATGAAATTAAACAGAAAAATCAAACTCAAAAATTGTATTTCATTTTGTGATGAGGTAAGAACTGACTGATAGTCAAGAACTTCACAGACTTTATATGATTTAACTTTCTGAAAATATTTGGCATCTGAAGACATTCTAAGATAAGAACTAGATGAAACAAACATCACCCAGACATTAAACAGATTAAGGCTGGATAACTAAGCATATCACAATGCAGTAGTCAGAAGAAGGTACCCTCAAAGGCAAATATTCCTAAGGAGATCACAAACTGCTCAGTTTTAAGCCTACTGCAAGTTTTTAACAGTGACCTGGAAAAAAAAAAACAAATACAAAACAAAAAGCTATTGGCACCCTGTTTCAGAAACTTGAAATATTGGGGAAGCTGAAGGAAAGAGATTCAGAGTGAATTGAAAATAGGAGGAATGCCCTTGCAGAGGGATAAGCAGATTTCATATAATCAGCCAGCAGGACACAATACAGAGAGACCCTAATGCTGACTTGGGATGCAGCAAAGCATCAGTACAGTAATTAGTCCTGGTAATTAGTCATGGTTAGAAGATGGGCTAATCAGCCCTGGTGAAAAGGAGGGCTCATCAGGCTCAGGCTGTGTCATTCACCTATCTTCTTTTTTTCTGTCCTGTTGTTGAGTAAATATCCCCTATAAAACAGACTGAAACAGTTTCCATCCTGCTATTACATTTCCAGTAAAAAAGGTCTAGAAACTATAGGAGTAAACCCAAAGATATCTCTGGGAAAGACACAGAGGGATTCCATGGGCTGATGCTCTCGTGTTCTAGAGCTAAAGCACAACTGCAGCTGCCACAGACACAGAGGGTTAATATCTGAACATGCAAAACTATACCTGGAAACAGGGCTATAACCAAGCCCTTTCAAGTCTTTCAGGTGAAGGAACACAAAGAACATGCTCATAGGTAAAATGCCCCCACTCTTCTTCTTCCATCACCCAAATTGCTCTAAGATGCACCACCAGCTCTATTTTCCACAGCAGAGAAATCTTTTTCTCCCGATTCCTAGAACTTCGTTCCATGCAAATAAATTTGGTAGTTCTGAGCATAATCACAACTCTGACCTCAGCTCCAGTTCTGCCCAGGTGACTCAGTCTGAAGTTCATTGCAACAGAAGCAGCTTTCTATTTTCAAAAGGACAGCAATCCCAAGCATCTCCTGAGCTCCTGTGACCAGCTCAGATGGATCCTGTATGAAGGATCCACAGAGCAGGGTTCCTGTCTTGAGAGACTGAGCTTGGGATCTACTGACTACAGAGCTGGGAGAAGCTGTGAGGATTTGGAAGCAACCTTTCCCAGAAGAGTTCTGGGGTTCTTGATGATGAGGAGCCACTCTCTCAGGGCAGCCCCTGCAAATATGGCTGTACCTGAGCTCAAAAAGCCCTCTTGCATTGCCATGCTCTGTGCAAACAGCTGCCAGCCACTTCCCATCTTACCTTACCTTGCAGAAATTGCAAAGTAATCCTTCAGGAACAGTCAAGGCAGGTGAAGATGAACAACACAGGACAGTCAGCAGCAACTCCAAGAGGAAATCACAGGAAAATTAGGCAACAGGGCTACTACTTATGCTGAACATAGGTGTTTTTGTGAATATCAGTTCAGAGGATTCATTTGATGCTGAAACAAAGATGGGCTAGCTCAGGGGTATTTTTTTATTGATGGTGAAAACTGTATAGATTTTTACAATACTGATAGTGACTTTAAAAAATTATTTTCAAAGATCAGTGAAGAAAGCCCACTAGGTAAAAACCTCATAGTGGACAGATAATCAAATCAGAGATTACAGCCTTCAGCAGGCCAATAGATTCACAGAATGTCAGGTTGGAAGGGACCTCAAGGATTATGTGGTCCAACACTTCCGATATTATTGTCAATATGAGATGTCTCAGCACCCTGTTGAGCTGAGACTTAAAACTTTCCAAAATGGGGGATCCACCACTTCCTCTGGGAGACCATTCCAATGTCTGGCTGTCCTCACAGTGAAAAATTTTCCTTGCATACAACTGGAATCTCCTCAGGACCAACTTATGCCCGTTGCCCCTTGTCTTGTCCATGTGATTCCTTATAAATAGGGAGTCTCCATATTCCTTGTAGCCTCCTTTAGGTACTGGAACACTGTAATAAGGTCTTTCCTAAGACTTCTCAAGGCTGAAGAAACCCAGTTTTCTCAGCCTCTCCTCATATGGCAGCTGCTCCAGTCCTCTGATCATCCTCATAGCCCTCCTCTGGACCTTCTCCTGTCCACATCCTTTTTGTGCTGCAAGGAGCAAAACTGAACACAAAACTCCAGGTGTGGTCTGACAAGCAGAGAGCAGAGTGGGATGATGACTTCTTTGTCTCTGCTGGTGATGCCCTTCTTGATGCAGCCCAGCATCCTGTTGGCTTTCTTTGCTGCTGCAGCACATGGTTTGCTCACCTTGGGCTTCTTATCCACCAAGACCCCCCCAGGTCTCTTTCCACAAAGCTGCTCTCTAGCAAAGTGGATCTGAACTGCACTCCTGTTATGTGTTCCCAGGTGCACGACACACACTTGTCCACACTGAATTTCCTGAAGTTTCTGATTGGCCACTCCTCCAGTCTAAGTCATCCTGAAGGGTGGCTTTCCCTTCTGGGGTGTCAACCTTTCCACTCATCTTGGTGTCATCAGTGAACTTCATCAGGGTGTTCTTGATCTCAACAGCCAGGTCACTTATAAAGATGTTAAACACCATCAGGCCCAATATCAAATGCTGGGAGACTCCACTTGTGGCCAGCTGCCACCCTTAATAATTAAGATAGGCAAGACCAACACAATGAATTAGCTATTTACCAGAAAAATTCCAGTTCAAGAGATTGCTGCTCAGCCAGACAGGAAAGAAACATATAAATACAGGTTTGATTCCCATTTTAATGTAAAATTTTAATGTGTTACAATGTTCCATTAATATCTTACACAACAATAAATTCATTTATACAGAATATGGATATCAAATCATAAAGTAACAAAACTAAACACAAATTTGCTGCTTTGAAGTTTGTTTTGGATTAAACCATGGGTAAATTCCAGTATATTTGTTTGAACGGTCATTTAAATAAGATCAATTGGAGCCGAGCATGTTCTCAGGATGATGCAGTATACAGTGTGAAGTATAAATAGCACGGGACACTGCCAAATATCAAACACCTTAATCACACCAGATAACAGACAAGTCAAAAAATACCACGGGGAAGGTTAAAGGGAGGAGGTGCTGGCTGATAATTCCGCTGCTTCCTCCGTGCCACTGCCAAGCGTAAGGCCTCAATTATCAGCTTCTCATTATTCAGGACATTGTAATCAGTCAGTTTCACCAGTTTGTCAAAATTCTCTTCACTGAAACACACCTCCCTTGTTGTAAATGGGGAGAGGATACTGGAGACATCAACTTTGCCTTCAGCCATCTCTTCAGGAGTCCTTTCCACACCTGAGGGGCAAACCACAAGGAGACACCAGTTGGGTTTTACTGTGATATGTGGCTCATATCAGCCAGTTAAGTAATTATAAGTAGAAAAGGGGGGTTTGGAGGCAAATATAGGATTTCTCAGAGGAACTTTAAGCTAATCCAGTAGCACCGTGTTCTTCAGCCTCTGGATCAAGCCTCCATCCAAAAATGATACAAACCCAAGCATCTGGGAATGAGAACAACATTGACTATGAGCAGCTCTTGTAAATCACTGGTTGGACAACATTAAGTCCTTTTTATCCAAACTACAAAAGCACAAGCAAAAGGAAACCAGAACACTCTTGTACTGGATGAAACAACAACCCTCCCATTGAAAGTTCAGGGGAAATTACAGCACTCAGAGAGAAGATGTAGTTCAGACCAAAACCCAAGGTCTCTATCTACTTGGTCCTCAGCCTGGGAGATTCCTTTTAACCATGTAAACAAAACCCAGATGAATGGGCTACCACCAAAACCTCCAGAAGGTTTTATTTCCATCTTTGTTTGCCAGCAGGGGTGCCTAACAAGTGTGTATTTATAGAGTATAACAGCTTGTGCTGAGGAAATGCCATCCTCTCTAGATGCAGTCTGGGAGTTTTAACTTCATATTATCTCTAGTAAATCCTGTGGATTAAATGCTTATTTTAATATTAAATGTATTAGCAAAGCTTTTTGAATTCTCACAGTTCACACATACTGACACAGACCATATTTTGGACAGTGATGAGACTAAAAACATTGGAAAGAAGGTGGGAGATAACAGATTAGGTATGAAATGGGGAGGACACACTAGGCAAATGACCTTTTATTAAGGCTACTAGCCACAGAGGACTCACCAGGAGCTTTGTATTTCTTGAAGGTGTCATTTACTAGGGGGAAAAAGAGCACTGTTGGAGCCTGTGGACTGTCAGCATCCTCAAACACATAGCACTCCTTCAAATTTTCCCTGTCTTCCTCACTTATCTCAATTTTGGGAAAGGGGATTCCTTGCTCTGAGATGTATTTTGCAATCTGATCCAGAGGCTGGATGAAAGAATAAAAATAAGATTAATACAAAGAATCAAAACTCAAAAAAGATGCAGATACCTGGATAATTTTAAACTTCAGCAGCTAACATGGATATTCTACAGCTTGGCTCTCCCTCTAAGAGGACATTAGATTTCATACAGAAATAGCCATAACCATACCAAACATTGCTGTTTATCTTATTTTCTGCCTTGCTTTAGGTAAAACTAGAAAACAGTCACTTTCTGTCAGCTTGCAAATGGAGCCTAAAGCCAGAGCACCAATTTCACATTTCCAATGAAAAAAAATTCAGCAGGGAAAGGCATAGAAACAGCAAGAATGGAGAAAAAACAGATTGGCCCAGACTGTTTGTGACTGGTTTGAGAATGACTCCCTGTTAACAATTATAAGCACATCTTATGCTCTCATATAGAAAAAAACAAAAACAAAACAAACAAAAAAACACCTCTAACAACTATAGTTACTATAAACCTATGTTTACTTTTATATTATTGTCATTATGTATGAAACACTAACTTCATTATTTTTCATTATTAAATAAGTCTGGCATCAGAAAGTGTGTTTCCCTAAGTCTAATATGAAATAAACAGGCCCAGAGACACAGGTTTTCCCACTAAATCTGTTTAAATACTGTCAGGACTTTCACTTGCCTCTGAAACTTGTTCAGTTCAAGAATAACCAAGCACAGAATCAGAGCAGCTCCAGAACATTCCTCACTCACCTCCTCAAAATCCACTGCAGCGAAGATCTGGATGATTTCAAAATACCTATATCCATCACTGTCAGCTAATATTCTTCTTACTTACTGAGAAACCTAGTAATTTATTATTATATCATTTATAATTTAGATTTTCCCCTAACAGTATTGGAAAGTTAGCTGTTTTAACTAGCAAGTGCTAGAGATCAAAAGATCATAAAAGAAAAAAATCTCTGCTTTGTCTTTTCTTACCAGTGTCTGGGACCCTCCACTGTAATTTAAATGTAGGATGACATCCACTTCCCTCTTAGACCTCAAAAGTGGAGGGTAGCTGGTGTTGATGAAAAAGCCAGTATCAACCAGGGAGAGGTCATCATCTGCTGTTTCCATCAATTTATTTGGAAAGGAGTCTATCACTGTGTCTGAAATACAAATTCAAAAACCAAGATTGACTGCTTCTCTGCAGAAAGTTGGCAGGGAAGAATGGAGAATTTTGGACACTGTATTCTCTGCAACCCTGTGCTGATTCACCAGCACCACTGATTTACAGAAGCAAATGACACACTACAGCTTTTTCCTTCATTCATTCCTCTACAGCTCAAGCAGCTTTGGGCCTAAAGGGGAGATTTCTCTTGCCTCCTCAGGCTGAGCTCACCTTGCCCACTGGAACACAACAAAATTTAATTTCACTGCTCAAACCCCACCTCCACCATACACACACAAAAAAAGGAAAAGGGGAAAAGGGGAAAAGGGGAAAAGGGGAAAAGGGGAAAAGGGGAAAAGGGGAAAAGGGGAAAAGGGGAAAAGGGGAAAAGGGGAAAAGGGGAAAAGGGGAAAAGGGGAAAAGGGGAAAAGGGGAAAGGGAAAAGGAAAAAGGGAAAAGGAAAAAGGAAAAGAAAGAGAGAAAGAGAAAGAGAAAGAGAAAGAGAAAGAGAAAGAGAAAGAGAAAGAGAAAGAGAAAGAGAAAGAGAAAGAGAAAGAGAAAGAGAGAGAGAGAGAGAGAGAGAGAGAGAGAGTGAGAGTGAGAGAGAGAAAGAGAAAGAGAAAGAGAAAGAGAAAGAGAAAGAGAAAGAGAAAGAGAAAGAGAAAGAGAAAGAGAAAGAGAAAGAGAAAGAGAAAGAGAAAGAGAAAGAGAAAGAGAAAGAGAAAGAGAAAGAGAAAGAGAAAGAGAAAGAGAAAGAGAAAGAGAAAGAGAAAGAGAAAGAGAAAGAGAAAGAGAAAGAGAAAGGAGAGAGAGAAGAGAGAGAAGAAAGAAGAGAGAGAAGAGAGAAGAGAGAAGAAAGAAGAAAGAGAAGAAAGAGAAGAAAGAAGAAAGAAGAAAGAGAAGAAAGAAGAAAGAGAAGAAAGAGAAGAAAGAGAAGAAAGAGAAGAAAGAGAAGAAGAAGAAAGAAGAAAGAAGAAAGAAAGAAGAAAGAAAAGAAAGAAAAGAAAGAAAAGAAAGAAAAGAAAGAAAAGAAAGAAAAGAAAGAAAAGAAAGAAAAGAAAGAAAAGAAAGAAAAGAAAGAAAAGAAAGAAAAGAAAGAAAAGAAAGAAAAGAAAGAAAAGAAAGAAAAGAAAGAAAAGAAAGAAAAGAAAGAAAAGAAAGAAAAGAAAGAAAAGAAAGAAAAAGAAAGAAAAAGAAAGAAAAAGAAAGAAAAGGAGAAAAAAGAAAAAAGAAAAAAGAAAAAAGAAAAAAGAAAAAAGAAAAAAGAAAAAAGAAAAAAGAAAAAAGAAAAAAGAAAAAGAAAAAGAAAAAGAAAAAGAAAAAAGAAAAAAAAAAAAAGAAAAAAGGAAGAATAGAAAAAGAAAAAGTGAGAGAAAAAAGAAGAAAAAAGAAAAATACAAAAAGATAAAAAAGTAAAAGAAAAAAAGAAAAAAGTAAAAATGTAAAAAAAGAAGAAAAATTAAGAAAAAACAAAAAAAAAACCACAGAGAAAAAATTAAAAAATTTAAAAAAAAAAGAAAAAAAATAAAAGAAAAAGAAAAAGAAAAAAAAGGAAAAAAAACCCCAAAACCCAGAAAAACAAAAAAATGTTTCAAATCTGCCTTCTATTTGGGAAAAGAAGAAGGAGAATTTTAGAAGAAGTCAGTCATGTCTCTTTCTCTTTACTGGAAATCCTAAATAGATTCCTAAGCCTACACCTCCTCAAAATGTTACTGAAAATCATTCTGTGTTACTGTGCCTTTCCAGGTAGAAAATCCTTCACTCTCCAAGTATTTGCTGTGCATCTGGAAGCCTTTGATAAAATTAGGATATTGCGCGATGGTTGGGCGCCCTGTTAAGACGTCTCTCAGAGCAGAGGAGAAGACACTGGAGGGAGTGAACAGACAGGTGTCTACCTCATAGGGATTCATGGACAGAAAAGGTTCTTCTGCTGTGAGAAGGAAAGAAGAAGTTTGGAGTTTAGGACAGCTTTATAAAACGATCAATTTTTTTTTTTTTTTAATGGAGTAACAAATAACCAGAGTTGTCACCATGTTCCACCCCAATGGTAAATCAAACATAGTTGTGATCCCTTAAGGTCTATGCCACCAAATCAAATTCAGCATTATAAATGACAGCAACCTGCAGGCAGTAAGGACCAACTCCCACCCTTGGCTTCCTTGAATGATGCCCACTTCTACTGCACTGTGGGGTGCAGGGGACAGCTGAGTCCCAAAACATACAGAAAGGGAACACAGGCCTGTAAACAGGACTCTCTCAGGAAGCATGGGAACATCACTCAGCTGCAAAAAAGTCAGTACAGCTTCCCTGTGCAATTAACAGCAAGAGCAAACTTCTGCCATGGACATTTTAGTGGAGAAAACAGCCCTCTGCAAGGTGTTTCCTCCACTGAGAGTATTAGTGTCCAAGCAGGACCATACCCTAAGTTAACAATCTTAAGGTTTGTTCTTAATACAATATTTTTACATGTCTGCTGAAGACTGCTTTAGTGTCTGTATGTGCTCCAGAAAATGTCTGTATGTGCTCTAGAAAAAGGCACATCTTTACCAAAGCTTTGCCAAGGCAGCACAGTTTAGTCCCTCTAAATCAATCAGAAAAATTTCCTAGGTCACATATCTGCTTTGCTTCCCTTATCTCTCTCAATGACTTCAACAGCAACTCTTTTCTTTTAGCATTAGATCTCTGCACAGAAAATAAGCAATATACACTGGTGGTAAAAACAAAACAGACATCTCACCAATATCTTTTACTCTGTCTCTGGTCCATCTAAACCAGAAGTCCTCTGAATCAGTAGCCAGATTCCAAACATACATCGCATCTATGGAAAATATACTACTCCACATGCCTGCAATGTGAAAGAGGGAACAGAGACTGAGTGATGGAGTAGTCCTGGAAGAATTTTAATTGATACATACCTTCTGTCCTTGCCCTTGGATACTTCCTTTCTGTTTTGGATGGATATCTTTGTGGGCATACTCCTCAAGTATTTCCTTGCTAATGCAAACCCACACTTGTTCAACCTGTTTGCTGGTGTCTACCCATGGCCACAGACCATGTGCTCACTCTTGCCAGCTGCCTCTCGAGTAGGTAACCTTTCCCTCTAGGTAAAAATCACCTTGCATGTAGCAGATCCGAGTCTCCGAGAGCCTCTTCACCAGTCTTCCCATGAAGAATTCACTCCCAAAATATTCTGCGCGAATAGACGCTCCATATTTTGGGAGACTGACTTCATAGGGAGTGAACTCCACCCACTCTGTGGTGACAGCAGACAGATCATGAGAAGGCAATAATGTCTTAAGTGCTGCTAAACAGAAAAGTACTAGAGAGCAGGAACAAATCCTCAGAAAGACACCATCCAGTTCATGGTACCACTGCCCCGAGAGAAGAGTGGTAAAAGCCCTGGTCCGAACAAAAACATAAGCATTCTGTGCAGATAATTTTACCCAAAAGTACCTGTTGCTCAGGTATAACTTGTTCCCTCTTAAGGGCACCAGTGACAAAGAGCCTGGTGTCATGTACTCAGCTGCTCGTATTAAACAAATACTATGAAAATGAATGCTAGAGAGAATAATAGTGATTTTCCTGCCAATGGACCCAAAAATCCAAAGTTCTGCCTTTATCTGTTTAAAATATGATCATACGGAACCATCATTTGTTACAATTTTTGTTACAAGATTTTTGTGATGAGGATCAATTGCATGTTTGGCATGTTCAGTGGTATAAATATATTTGTTTCTTCTGGCAACATGTATTACTTAAATTCTAAAAATGAATTATGTTTGGAATTTTTTTTAAGTGTTAGTCACTATTATGTGAAATTTCAAAAGGTGGAGGGGTTTTTTTGCTATTACAATGAAAGGACTATTGTATTATTAAATCTGATTACGTGCTTTTTGTGTTAGTTCAAATTACTTAAATTATAAAGTTGGGTTAGAAATCTAGATCATAACCATTACCTCTGAATGCCTGAGCACTATAGTTGGACTTGAGGTTGATGGCCACATAGATGGGCAATGGATTCTGACCATTTTCCACAGCCTGACGTTGGTCTGAGAGTCTATGCTCATCTTTCTGGTTTTGATTAAAAAAAGGTTAATGGAAGTGAAAAACAATTTGTATTTGAAATACTATAGTGTGACTTAGGAGCTTTATTCAGGTTCTCCTTCCCATCCTCAGCTCACTGGACTGTGCAAAAGTATATGCCATAGGATATTCCAAACTCAGCAATATCCCACATGAAGCAGCTACACCCTATATGGGTTCTCAGATTTTCAGATGTGAAGAGAGGTTGACTGTAGATTCATCAAGGAAAGAAAAAAAATAACATTCCTAGGAAGAATTATGTGGCTAAATTAAAGATAAGGTGCTTTCCTTGTCTGTATCTCAAGGACAGAGTTTATCAAATTTATCATATTATATTATTAATATATCGTATTTTCCAAGTACATACATATGCAAGAATGTATTCTATTGCACATGGCAGTTTAAAACTTCACTGTATAAACATAAACAAGAACATAAATAACACTACTTTCAAAGTACCAACATTTCAATTACTGTTTCTTTAAACCTGATAGCATATTTAGAGAATGATCTTTCCTGTTATTTGAATCATCTCCATATGCAGTCTATAACTAAGTCACCATATTCATTAATGCTAGTGAACTAAAAGACTACAAATTTTTAAGTGCCTCTTATAGACAGAATATTTCAAGCCTAAAGTAACTAGTTTATATTTCACAATATTTTTTGCTCAGGGTTTTTCTTTAAGAAGAACAAACACTGACTGCAATGCTGTGGCTCCTTCAGTTGAAGGTCAGCCTCTCTTTAAAGCAATAGTAGTGTTTTACTAATGGATCTGAATATACAGGATTTAATCAACTACTCATTATTTGTGTTAGTAATACTGAATGGCATTCCAGGATTTATTTTCTTCTTTATAGCTATAGAAGTTCATCAGGTTTCTGGAAAAAGGGAGTAATACCTTATCATGTAGCATGGATTCAATGACAAGCCCCCAAAGGTCAATGAAAGAAGTTTTATGTCCTTCTTTAGTCCTCTCTGTCAGATCATTGTAATAGTATTTAAGACAATCCAAAGAAAAACAGCAGATCTTGGATTTGGTTACTTGCTTACGAGCTTCCTTGATTGCATCCTCCAGATACTTTTGTGACCAATTAGCATCTTCATACAAGTTTCCCATTGTCCTGAAGAAATGTCAGAAGAAAATAATGAAAGAGAACTAACACTGTGATTTGGCTTCAAAGAACGTCTGTGCAACCTGTTTGCCTGATTCTTAATTCATATGGGGTTCACAACTGAAAATTAAAAACATCTAAATTACTCTCATCTCAAGAGTAAACAAAACCTCTGAGCTTTCTTTGTTTTGATGACAAAAGTTTATGTTGTCTCAAAAATGGTCTGAGAAATCTAAGGGGAAAAAAAAATCTGCTCAAGGCTATTAAATACTAAGACTCCACATGTCTTCAGAAAATCCATTTCTTGGAAGGCAGGAAGTATTCTAGGGAACAGTCACCACCAGGTCTCTCTAGTCTCATCTTTTTTGCCACTATCAGTTACTGGCTTCCACCAGCAAGAGAACTGGGCAGTTCTTGTGTCTTGGGCAGGTCCTGATAAGACCACTCTGATTTCTCCTTGAAATATTAACACAGACACACTCAGATCTCCACAAACATATACAGAGAATAATTTTGGCAAATAATAGGACAAATGTGTCATTGAGATTTGGACTCAGATAAGTCTCACACAGTTCAATGCAAAAAAACCCAAACCCTGTCTTCACTTCCAATCAAGTGTAGAAGATTCTGGACCTGTAACCTACATGATTATATAATTAATCATCTGCAGTATGCTCCCTGGGAGCACTAAATAATGAGCAAACATAGCTGCAGTCTCTCCAAAGTCAGTAACATGGCATCATTTGTTGGATTGTCTTTCACAGTATTAATTCCACTAGCCCCAAATACATCTTTTACCAGAGGGAGATGCACTCTAAATCCAAAATGGAAGTGAGAATAACCAGCAAATGGCAGGCATAAATTCTTCTTCCCATCTTTCTTCAATTTCCAGTCTAAAGACAAATTCGTTGCATTCAGTCTAAGGTATAACTGATAAAATATGAAAAGGTAATAGAGCATTTGATGAAAATATCAGGCACAGACTATGTCAATGTGGAGACAAAAGCAGCTGATGAATGTGACAGTTGATCTCTCATTCAGTGTGCTGTTTCTTTGCTCTAGGTGGACACGGAGGAGATTGTGGGGAAAATGGGAACGCTTTTGATTTACTAAGTGCCACGTAAGCTGACGGAGCTGTACAAACACCCACCAGTATTAAGCAAAGAGAATGTAAACATAAACCTTTTTTTGGGTCATTCTCACCATGTGGTACCCGATAAACCACCAATGTAGGATATGCAGTCCAAGAGATTGAGTTTCTGGAGACCCAGCAGGCTGCCATACATCGCGGTCAGCGACCTCGTCCCTCCCCCGGTTGTCGTGATGGCCACCACTGGCACCTGTTCAACACAGCCAGGCAGGTGTTAGAGACAAGCAATCCTCCTCACTGCAAAAATCAGATAACAGGGCACTGACACTGATGCAAGGAGTGATGTCATTTTGTGCAGAAAGGATGTGATATTGCAAAAGGCTTCTGTTGCCACCACCCGACTGATGGGAGAGGCAAGGCTTACGCCCTACTCACTCAGATGGGGTGGGTGGGAGGCTGTTTATTTAATATGCAACTGGAAATCAACCTCATCACCTTGGAATTCTTCTCAAAGTGTATTATTACAAGCAGTCAGAGAACACACAGGATTTACCATGTTGGAGCAGATGAGGGATCTGTGATTCTGTCTCTAACAACGAGCAGTGTCCCAGAGGAACGTGCAGTACCCCCTCATCAGCCAGACCTCACCATAACCAAAGCCTTCCTGGCCTCAGGCCACTAATTACTTTGTCTCCTGAAACATAACTATCAATAGGGCTTAACCACAAACCCCACAAACAGAAGAGACATTATTCTTCTCTTAATCTTTTCGTGATTTGGTACACCCTTTGCTTCCATTACCATCTTGACATGTGCAGATGCTTACATGCCTTATGGAAAATGTCTACTTAGACCTCTTAAGTATTAGCTTCTAATTACATCAAGCAATCTGCTGTTCTTAAGGTAATGAAGAGAGTTTGAAGAAAGTATTTCTCCTATTCTATGAAATCAAAAGCACCAAAAAAAAAAAAAAAATAAAAAATCTTATTCCTACCTTAAACTCAGTGAGAAATTAAGTTAGGGAATTTTTCAGGACAATAGAGAAGAAAAATCTGATTATCTTAACTACAATTAGAATAATTTCATAAAGTTATATTTTGGGGGTTCCATTTTAGAACCTTCTCCATTATGAATCAAAAAAATTCTACTGATAATCTTTTTTCATCCAGTTTCTTTTTCCTTGCCAAAACCTGCACAACCAGCAAACAGGTAGGCAGGAAGTTAAATACATTAATAGGAGCACAAGAGTGATCAAATCTTTTTAAAAAAACAGCTTTGGTCTTACCATTTTAGTTTTATCACCTCAACCACTTTTCTACATGTCAGGAAACCTTTACATAGCTATGTGAAGATTTGCTTCCCAGCTTTCTTGACAACTGTATTTCCTACATTATTCTCTGCTCTGAAATCCAATAATTTTTTTTTAATCAGAACCCTATCCACAGCACTATTTATTTTCATTGTCAGTCAAGCACGGTTCTTGCTATTGCTATGTTCAACAACCCTGCTAGGCATACAAATTTATAAAACTTACAACTGAATTACAGAGGCAGGAGGAAGGGCTAAAATGATAAAGCTACACTTTTAACCAGCTATTTCTTCTATACAACTCAACAGTGCTTTAAGATTCACTCTTTTTCAGCCTGATCTTTTTACTCTAGTGGTCAATTTTCCCAATAATACACATTTTCTCTTGCAAAAAGTACCCACGGTATTTTTATTCAGATGTCTGTATGAAAATTTTTGCTTCCCTCCCTCAAAATCCTTTACACATGCCCTGACCACCACCTTGCCTCTGTTACTGGGTTAAGAAACACTATTTCTAGACAGCACCTCCCAGCTGTTCTATGTCTGACCACTGTAAATTTTCCCCCTACGATGCATGAGCAATATCAAGAAGATCACAAATATACAGGAATGGTTTGGGTTGAGATGTTGAGAAGTCCTGGGGGATGTAAAGGCTTTATCCTGCTTTCCCTGCTCTGCTGCATGAACCAACTACTGCTTCCCTTGCCCATCTTTTGCCCTAGGTGGCCAGGCCTGTCCCAGAACAGCAGGATTAATTAAGGGTTTTTTTATTTGTGGTTTTGTAAGCCAGGCCCTGATCTCCAGAGAGGAGTTGCTACTAGACACTGTATTGGCTTGCCTCGTGCTCTTTCAGATCCTCCTCCAAATGAAGAATCTTTTTCAGAGCAGCAGCAACATATTTCTTCCTTTTCCACAGAAATTCCTGTTCTTCTCTGCACAGGCTAAACCCCAGGCGCACATCCAGGTCTCCCGAACTGGAATAAACAACCAGACAAACCAACAAACCTGTTACTTACAGCTGATTTCAAGACCTTTAGGGCAGGTAGTCAGTGAACTCCACAAATCATCTGTAAAAACAAGCTGTTTCCAAGTCTGCACACTGATCAAGGAACAGAAGGAAAAGGAGCATTTGTATTGCCAGCAAGGACTACAAGTGAGGAAGAAGAGGAGTTTCCAAGAGGCTTTAGAATTCTTGCAGAGGCAGGCACAAAGACAAGACACATAAACCAGGCAAAGATCAAGAGGGGCAACGACAGGAGCAATTTTTTTCTGTATTCATTCTTTTTTGTCACCTTGACATCTGGAAAACTCAAGTGATGCCACCATCACCTGTTCTCGGATTTTGGCAGCTCACTAACAGCATTTAAAGTGGGGGTCCTAATGAGCTGTGTGATGAAGCTTGAACTGCAAAGCAAGTCCTGCAGCAACACCCCCTGCTCAGCCTCTGTCCTCTGAAATCCAGCCTTTCATCTGTGCACTGAACAGATTTCTAGAGAAGCATTTTTAAGCTTCATCCTGCAAATATATAACAATTTCTTCCACATAGGCAGTCACACTGTATTTTCTCCCTTGAGAGATGTGAAGCATAAGCAAAAAAAAATTTGCAGGGCAAAAGGTACAAAACTAATGAAATAGCAGCTATTGTACTGTTCCTTCAACACCACACATACACTTGTTAATGAGAAGAGCAGTCAAGATTGACCAAATCTCCTGAGTCACATCACCCTCTGGTGGCTGCAAACTCTACCCTGAACATTGCTGTCACCAGTATTTTGCAAATATGAATGTTTCAGGAGTTAATGTTAGTAATCTCTGTTCTCCAGCAAATTTGGTATATGACAGTGTGATTTCAGAAACAGAATAAGGTCAAATTGGTTGCCCTTGTAAAAACCACTTGTTTATAGGTTGATTAAAATTTCTCTTGCTCCTTCTACAAATCAGTATCTGTTAGATTCACATTTCAACATATTTTGTTAAGGCTGAGATTGAGCAAGGTAGATGTTCTTCCTATGCCCTAAATTTCATTTACACAGACAGCTCTGAAAACCCAGCTTGCTTCTCTCCTGTGTATCACCCAATGATAAAGGCACTGTGAACCATATGAATTTTTCAGCTGTATCCTAAAACCTCATTGCACCTCATGAATTGTGAGCCTTTACTGGTGTCTATGAACAGTCATAAAAAAGCTAATTTACTCTGAAGAAACCCACTGAGGCTCATCATCTCATATTGAACTGCATGATCCTGTACCTGCAGCAGGCTTGCTCTTACCTTGGGCACCACGTGAGTACAGGACAAAGCACTCACGCAGCACGTGTTCATCTCTCCACCTATCACAGAAAAAAACCTAGATAACCAGTTTACTGTAATCCTGGATGAGAGGACAAAAAGAAGCTATCTTACCATTTTCTTGCTGTCAAGCACAAGTGAAAGGAATGACCCTAGAAATCCAGAAAATAAAGCTAATTACCATCACACATTTTATACCTTTCTTTCCCTCCAGCTCAGGCAATGCTGGTTTAGTAAGAGAGGAGGTTCTCAAGTGATAATTCACACGGCTAAGGACATTATTTTGGGTATAATTAGCAGCAGTCTTACTCCCTGCTCTGGAATCAAAATCTCCCTTACCTAACAAGCCTGTCTGCTTAGAGCAGTGTGCCACAAGCTTGCATATTCACCAGCTCACTGTGTGCACACACTTAAAAGAAGCAAAAAGAATGGGACAAGTTACTTATTAAAAAATAAGAAAAAAAATTACATACAAAAGTACTCCCAATATCAGTATTCTGACAAGATAAGATCTGAATTAAGGTCTAATTCTGGATTATTTGGGGTTTTCAATTACTAACCATCCTGGAATTACCCCAATACCCAAAAAGAAATTTTGGAATGCATGTGCATGTGACAGTCACTTCTGTTCCTTGAAACACTTAATTCTAATTATAGGATGCAGGTTCACAGTAATTTTCATATTCTTATAATTTTTGTTAACTCCTGCATTCCTTATAAGTCATTATGACAATCTTAGTCTTTTTAACATTTTCTATAAATAGCTGTACAATTTTACACAGTTATCCTGTTCACTTGGTAACTATTTTTAGCCAGACAATATTAAGCACATTCTGAAAATATTTACTTCAAAAGGGTCACAGCACTCACCTCTTCTACTATTATTTCCTTCTGCAAAGGCAGTGAATTCAGTGGGAATGAAAGGACTGCAGAGTTCTCTGTTTGGTTTTCATCTTCCAGCTGAAACAATGTCAAAAGTGGTAGGGATAAGCACATGAAAACTCATCTCTAGAATGTCTTCTAAGAGCACTTGTTCAGTTCACCTGTTACATTAATTTCCTGTAATTTCACTGAGATTAATGGTAAAATACAGAAAGGGAACAAACCTCTTCTGGTAACGTGATATCCAATCTTGTCTGGTCATTGATGACACAGTGAAATACCATGATCTTAAGGCTGGGATCAGAGTCCAGCAAAATCTTCTGGCTTCCTTCATGGGATCCTTTCACTGTAAATGTAAGCTCCTGGTCTAAACACAGAATCAGGGAAGAAAGAGAATTTTAACTATTCCCAGCAAACAGACATAACAAAATCATCTCCTACTCCTCACACATTTTTTGTCCAATTCTACTTACATCACTAGGATTACATAGACTTTGATTGGCCAAAAGATACTGAAGACTGATATAAAACACCTTGTTGGATCTATATAAATCATTAATATAGAGAAATATTAATATTTTAATATGTTTTAAATCCTCTAGCATGTTACTCGGTAGGTGCTTTGAACGAATAGACCAACTCAAATTTAGATTTAAAGAACTATCAGTTTAAAGGCATTTTGGATTACTCACATTAAATGACAGCATCATTTATTTGATGTCAGCTTGCGCTGGTTCCTTGTGTACATTTTATTGTATGTGTACATATTTATCTGCTACAATAAGCAAATGATTCAAACTCAAAAATCAAGCAGGCTACTTGCAAAGCATGCTCATGTCACCAGCACTGAAACAACCCAGTGACTCAAAGCTTGTGTTCCTTACCCAGAAAACCCTTTACTTTAAGAAAAGATTGTATACTGTTCTGCAAGAGCAGAGCCAAGAGATACAGAATTTTAGGTCACTACACTTTCCTCCTCATGTTACATTTCAGTCAGAAACTTGCTATAATGCCTTCCTATAATATTCCTATAATTTTTTTTGTAAATGTCAATTTTCCATTCATGAATTGTCTCAAAACAGCTACAATTTTCTTGAATTTTGCCCCATGACTATTTGCACACAATCTGATGCTTGTTTGAATTAACTTAAAGACTAATGAAGAGTCTTGCCATATTTACTAGATGTTTCCTAGAGTAACAAGTTACAGTCAAAGGCCTGATTTGGTGGTGGGTCACATTTTATGCAGACCCCTTTGATACAACTTTACATTAAAAATTAAAAGCTTACTATTTTTGCTGAGCAACCCCAAAAAATCTCTTTCAGAACCCTAAATGTGCAGAAATACTGTACATAAATCCAAATTAAACATACAGAAGATTCCTACATATTAATTTAATAAGATCATTCTAAATAAGCTCCAATTTAGCTGAAAATTTTCATGATGAACAAGCAATAACGAAAGAGAACTAATATTTTTCCTAAGTTTTGTATTTTGGTCTACTATGTGCTCTATGCTTGCATAAATCTAAGATTTGCCTCAGAAAATCAGACTAATCTGAATTTTGACAGATACAATCTTCCTGCAAGGTGGGTCCTGGTGAAGCTACAGATTATGTGACACGGATAGAGCAACATGCCTAACAGATTATTAATTTTTCAGCACCTGCTACGACAACTGAATCACAGCACAAAAACAATAGGTTAATGAAGCAATAACCTCACTTGTGGATTGCTGCTTCAGCTTCCCCATATCCACTCTGACCTCCAAACAGGAAACCTCCCGTGCCTGTAGCAAGAGAGGGGACACGACAATTGGGAAATGTCATTGCAAGTGATTCAGACTGTTCTCAGCCCACTCCTCCAGTTGTTTAATGAGCAACAAAATTCTTATCAATTACTGTGCCTTCAGATAACATGAGGGCAATGGTGACAAGGTATTTTTCCGAAGTTTGAAAGAGGAACAATTCATGAGCTGCTTGAACTTGGAGAGACAGTTAAGGAAAGATGTGACCTATGGAAAATAAGAGGTTTGCTGAGATGTGGGCCTCAAGTGTTTATCACTTTCTTCATTAACCCCTGATAGTCCTGGGTGTAATGTGGATATAAGGGGTAAGAAATTCAAGTTTATAGAAGAAAGTAGGTGGCACATGCATGCTGACAACAGCTTCACAAGAGGCCTTGGCAGCAGATGGCACAGTGATAGGAAAATAGGGATCCATACAGATCCAACAACAGATCCTTTTTCTCAGTGGGACAGTGTGGCTGATGGTACTGCCTTTGGGACACAGCTCAAAGCTTCCAGAGTGAAAAATATGAAGACTTTTTATGCAGACGCAGGAAAGATTGTAAGAAATATACATTACCACTAACACTCCATTGGTAATAATGCCATCAGGATACTCCATGCTGAAAAATAAAAGGAAAAGTAAAATGTTATGGGTGTGACAACTCAGATAAATATTTAAGTCAATGAGTTAACACCTTACTCATTTTGCCCCAACAACTTTGATATTTCTGACTTTATCATTCTCAATCAATAATATTTTAAAGCTCTTATCAAGCATAGTTCTATGATGACATGAGTTGCAAGTTTTTCCATCCACCACCAATAAGATATGAAGCTTGGCTTTTATTCTGTGGTTTTTCATACTTGCTTTAGTTAACCATGTGATGATTTTGGGTGATCTGTGGCAAACTGACTTTGAGGAGAGCTGGAGGCTGTTACATCTATTTTGATTGTTTTGAGCATTAGACAGCTCAGCCCACAGTTTTCTGCTAAAAAAAAGCCCCAGTATATTTGTCTAGATTTCCAATTTTCCAAAAGGTACCATGACAGTGGTAGAAATTGAACTCACCTTTATAAAGTGATTTGCAAGACCCCCATGATTTTAGTATGTGTAGATGTGTTTCCACTTACCCACCTAGGGGCAGAAGTGGTTTCGTGTACTTCAGACACCAATTTTTATATTCTTAAATATTTTTCCCTCAGAAAAATCAGGCAATGACTCATTAAGAATATCTTGTTATTTGCAGTTTCATTAAATTGCAGATGTAAATTCAAACAGTAACTCAGTAACCCAGACTAGTCCAAAGGAAATGCACACACATATATAACACAGATGTATACAAACACACATATAACTGCTGCAGACACTATGAGCTGTTTCTTCAGACTTCACAAGCTATGGATTAGACACTCTACTCTCACACAGTTACCCAGTTGAGATATGCATTACACCTCAGCTGAAACCAGGCAATATCTTACCCTTTAAAATCAGATAAATTACATGTATTTTAAGAGAAGATTTATCACGACTATTAAATTTCAGAGTAAACACACATGAGAATTTTACTTAAGAATTCTGTAGGATCTTTTTTTGAAAGAATATTTTAAAAGATTTCAAAGAACACTGGTCAGGAATGGGTAAAAATCAATCAGAGTTTCTATCTGCATGCAGGGAAATGGGTTTACATACCACTCAGGTTTTGATTCAGACACAAACTTTTGCACTTAATTACTATTTTGTGATCAAATAGTTGTAATGTTACGTAGCATACAGTGTCACTACCCTCAAATACTTCATTAAAAAAATTAAGGAAAGCAGAGAAAGAACATGGTAGAGATTAAAAGACCTCAGCCTGCATAGCCTAGTGAAATGAAGGTGGAAAGATAGGAAGAGATCTCTTCATGGAAGTAAATAACCAGTAGAGTTCAGCCCTATTTGAGGTATTGGTATCAAAAAAGTATAAAGTTAGGCTGATAGATGGGGGCGGGGGGGGGAAGGAAGACCTTCAACTAGGGTGGAAGAACCCACACAAGATTTTTTTATTTTTATTTTTTTAACCTGGTGATCTCCAACTTGTTTTAAGAAGAGCAAAGACACTCACCAGCTTCAGAGATAAGCTGTGGCTAGAAATACAGCTGAGCTGGGTGCAGAAGAGCTCTTGCTACTCAGGTTGTCAGGGATCTTTGAGTATTTTGCCTATCTTTGGAGCATTAAAAAAATAATTTGCCTATCTCTGGAGATTACTATCTTCCCAGGACTGGCTAGTAGGTTCCCCATCAACCAACCAGACATTAGCCTGTGTTACACGTATTAACTCTCCCATCCCTCACAGTTTGTGGCTTATAGCCTTTTTTAATGTAGGCATCAGTTTTACTGTGAGGAGTGGGAGCATATTATGGGCTGTGGCAGGGAAAAACAGTAACAAAGACCCTGGGCATCCTTCTTCACTCCCTACTGAAGGGGTGCCTGCAGTGGACTTTGAGTGCAGGGAGCACTCCCCCACCCCTGGGAAGCATCACACTGCCACCTCCTCCTTTTCTGATCATGCCTGGCTTATAATGAAATAGGCAATATTGTATGGGAAGTTACAATCACACAAATTCTCATAAATTGTTAGCATTTAGAGCAGAGTACTGTGCTTCATTTCACAAGGGAATCTGGCTTTTTTGATACCTATCTACAGAATTTTAATTCTTTCATTTCTGATCCAGCTTCCCCTGCTTTTAGTACCTTCCACAAAACCTAAAGTTACTTTTCTGATCTTCCCAATCTCCCAAAAGAAGTATGGGGAATGGATATTAGTTCAATAAAGAGAATGTTAATCACCTCAAAGGTTCTTTGGCTGTTATCTTTCTTGACTCTAAAACTTTTGCCTTCAGTGCTTCTTCAGGCCCTGTGACTTCCTGCCACACAAATACAAACACAATATTTGGCCCCAGATGGATGGAGATTCAGCCTGCTCTGAGAAATTCCTCAGCAGTGCCCAAACCAAATGGCTAGCATGGTCTGCTTGTCCCCCCATACATGGGGCAAATTTCTCAAAATAACACAGCAGAACTACAGAAAGAAAAAAAGACTTTTATTTTCTAAAAATCATGATTTTGCCATAGTTCAATAATTTATACTTAGCTTTTATACATTTTTTGTACACTTATTTACACTTATTTGTCTCAAGTGGGCTTTGTTTTAAACATCTTTCACATTTGAAGAAAAAGAAAAGGGAAAGGGAGAAGAAAGGTTGTGTAAGAGTGATCCTTCATTCTTCCAAGACTCGTTTGAGATGCAGCTCCTCAAGATAGGACACCTGAAAGATAGAGAGAGGCCAAAAAGAAGATCAGCAGACCCAGCAAACACCCGGGGCCCTCAGACCTCTCCTTCAAAACTCAAAGTACCTTTTAGTTCATCAGAAGTCTTTGTGGCCCCTCAGTATTCAGGCGTGGGCTTCCTTAGAAGTCAGAGGGGAGGGGGATGTTGAGCGAGCGAAGCCACCTGGTCCAGCGGGACTCTGTCCCTGCAGCAACCCGGAGAGGTTCATTCTGATGCTGGACCCTAGCAGTGGAAACACAAGGAAGAACACCCATGTTACCATTGATAATCATCAGAAAACAACAAGATAAGCACAGAAGGATGGCAAGTCAGCAACCTGTGTACAACGACCTTACCTTTTTCTGTCACCGCTGCTCGAGAGCAGCAGCTCTCATCCCAGCTGGGCTCGTGTTACAGGCCCATAAAACACTGGGCAGGCGTTTGCAATCCCTTGGCTCAGTTGCTGGTGAAAAAAGGCACTTGGAGGAAGGAGCATGCCTTCCTCTTCGTGTCATTAGGCTCAAAGGTTTGGCTCTCAGTGCCTGCCACGGGTAGCAGCAGCAGCAGAGAGGTGAGCACTTGGAGGTAGTGAGACAAAACTAGAGAGGGTATTCATCTTGCAGTAGTGGAAACCAAGCTACCAAAAGAAGGTTTTCTTCCATTTTAAAGAAAAGATCATGGGAATGAATGTGGGAAGCAATTTCATACACCCCTCCAGTGTATTGCAAAGGAATTTTTACCATGTTTTTTTGTCAAAGTAGCCAAAATACAATTTTTGAACTGTAGTCAAAAAGCAAACGAAAATAGAAGTGATAAAGCCACTAGTGTAGGTGCAAACCAGGAAACTTCCTTGGCCTGGGGCTGCACTTCATATGTGATATTATTCATCTGAAATTCTGGAAAGAAAGAACAGGGAAATCTTGCATTTGGTAAAAGTCTGGAATGAAGATAGAGAAGGAATGAAAAACTACTTCAGATAAATAGTGTCAGACAAAATGTGTCAGTGGAAATAATTAACTTCAGAGATAAACTTCCATATTTACCCCCAAAAAGTGTTCTCACTGTTCATGTCACAATACCAGATTTGTGGAAACTACCCCCCATGGTCAATTGTACTTCTTGTTACCACTGTTCTCCCCCTCTGAACATTATCTCTCTTCCCTATCCACACCTCTCCCATCCAGCAATGTTAAAACCCTTGCCAAAACCTGCTAAACTTGTTCAACACAGGAGATACTGGTTTGATCAATAGCTCTCTGTTGACCCATCTCAGCTGCTTTGGTTCAGTATTTCAGACCTTGTCAGGGCTCTTCAGTTTATCATATGTAATGTGGTGCATTGTATCCAATTTTAATGCACAGACCCTTTCATTAATTACTCCTTGTATCACACTTTTCTCTGTTGAGGGCAAAAAAACCCCCAACATCCTACCAAGATCACAATACTTAATCAAGTCACATGTGCTAACACCTTTATTCCAGACTCATCTGATGGACAGAACAGCACTGACTGCAACATGTATGCATGAATGAAAATGAGGGATAGTAAGAAAAGTGTCCATCTGCCTTCCAACAAAATGTCCATTTTCCCTGACAAGAGTCTTCCCTTTTTTCAGGCCCGCTGGCACCTCACAGGGATATTCCCTCCTGCCTGACTTAAGTCACATCAGTTTCTTCCCTTCGTGTGTGAAATTCTTCAGACCACAACTGTTACATTGGTCACCCAGGTACTACACGATGAATAAAAAAAGTGGATCAGATGAATTCTTGCTGTGGCAACTGAGCCATGACCGTGGTTCTTTTTTAATCCTCTTCCTTGGGGCAGCCAAGGGTCATTTTTATTTTTGTAGTCCCAACCATTATCTTCCAACCTGTAGAACTGTTACTCAGACAGCATGTGCAGAAACTGCTAAATTTCTGAACTGATCTATTGAATGTGTGTCCGGGAAAAAGCAACAGGCTGCAAGGTCCAAGAGAAGAGTTTGACACAGAACCAGTGCCACATTCTCCAAGATGAATTCCAGCCTCCATCACCATATACAAATCTACTCATGCACAGCACCCAAGTTGATAACAACCTGCCTGGATGTCCCTCATCAAACAAGAGGATTATCTAGAGTATGATTCTGTGTACCAGCTCCACAAGCCATCCCCTGACTTGCAGAAGAAGGAAAACTGTAGACAGGCCATTTGGAACATATACCAGAGCTCCCTTCCTCATGGCTATTACTGATTCATGACACTCCTAAGCTGTGGTAGGAACCCTTTGTCTGCTGCTGTTGGGCCTTCAGTCAGTCTTGTGCACAGTAAAGAACACACAATCTGCCCTGCTGAGTTTCCACGAGTTACAATTGGAGATGATTCTGGGACTGCTTTCTCTCTAATGGTTTGGCTTTTTTTTTTTTTGGTTGTGAACACAGAGATCTTTTCTTCTCCCATCATAACACTGAGATACTGCCCTTTCTCCAGTAAGTCCCAGTTTCCCCTTCTGTCAGGAATAAACATAGCCACAATCTCCAACAACATCTCCTGATAGGCCCCCTAAAGGGCCCTGAATGCCCTGAGAAGGCACCATTTCCTCTCTAAGATTACTTTAACAACACTGTCAGACCAATAACGTGGACCAAACTGGTAACAGATATCCTTTGAAGTAAATTCTTCAGACTGATAAAGCATATTGGGGGCACAAACTATAACACCCATGATCTTCGATCATACTCCCTTGCCAGCTAGAGAGAGAGGCTCTGAGATTTCTTCACAGCATGATGCAAGCACTTCCCCAAAGCAGTCAAACTCCACCAACACCTTCCAAGACTACCAAGTGAAGCTCATTCTGTTACACCAGTTTTCCTTGTTCCTCAGCCTCCCACACTGATCTCAGCTCCCTTCTTCATACAGTACATTTAGTATTTAGTTCCTCTCTTGCCAGAACCAATACTCAAGTGTATCACAGCTCAGCAGGTGTAGCCAGGTGAGCTGAACAAATCAGCTTACAGGAGAGCATTTTGCAATGCTGTGGATTTGAAGAGTCAAGATTCCCCAAGAAGGGGGGTCATAAGACATTTAGGCCTGACAGTCCTTCTAACCTGAATATTGTAATTTTACTCATACAGGAAAATATTGGTGCCCAAGAGGCAGCAGTCAAATAGGGCAAATATGACATTTTAGATATTTAAAATGTGAAATATATACATTCTGAAATTCTCATTTACTAGACTTGAATGAAAATATCTAGATACTGCTTTCAGAGACTGTAGGTTTAAGAAGCACTGTCACAGATGAGTCATGTTTCAAGACTATTTTGATACTAAATACAACAGCTTATATAAAATTTAGGATTCTACTCACGTGTTCTGCAATGTGAACTCCACCTCCAGCTCCTCACGTGCCTGAAGAGAGTAGAAAAATAAATACAGGAATATCACATATTTTTTCTTCATGGGTTTCATCCTACCCATTGCATATAATTAGTAAAATATATATTTAGAATAACACTTTGGAAAATTCACGCAACATAAGAATAATTTTTAAAAAAAACCTGCAGTGCCAATTGAAGATACTGAATTTTAAGATACTGAAAAAGCAGTGGCTAAAGCTAGGGTTTTGAAATCTAAATTCCATTTAAGTAAGAATTGCTATTCTACTAAAACAGCCATTTTTCAGTTTTTCATTTTCAACACAAAAAGAATGAGCTACTGTGATATTATTACAGTTTAAAGTTACTGAAACTACAAAACTTAAACCAACAAACATACCAGAAAACTTCAGAATTAAGGCACTGGGTAATTAGTTCTAGATGGTTCCATCCTAGATTTTTAGCACCGAGATTTGTTCTTAACAAAAGCTATCATGAAGCACCCAAGGGGATTTTAAGATTTTTACCTATAATGAAACACTGTAAAAGGCTTTCTTTAGATGGAAGGAAAGAGTTTGTTCTCAGCAATTCCATTGCTCACCTGTGGATTCAGCTGAAACTTCACTCGAACGGTACGACCTACAGTGAGTTTATCTATGTCAAAGAGAACAGTGCAGAGTTCATCATCCCTGGTGACTGTGTCTTCATCACAGACCTTCAGCTCCAGCACATTCTGCAAAAAGAGATTAAGAGTATCGTGGACTTAGTTCTGTACCGAAGAGCTCCATAACTCAGGAAAAATCTCAAGACTGTGGTTTTCTCCCTCCCCAATCCATCCTTAGAGGCAGAAGGGAAAAGGAAAAAGAAATAGAAAAGAGGAAGAGATTTGGGAGCATTTCACTTCATATTGCTGATAACTTTAGATACACAAAGAAGTAGGTTTGTCTGCCTCAGGGAATGAAACAAGACAATCAACTCATGCAGAACATCCATGAATTTCTCATAGATAACTGTATTAAATGGTTTTACATTTATTTTATGGTCTTTGCCTTTAAATATATAAAACAGGCACAGGCACATAAAAATGCGTAAATGATTTCCTCTCCACAGTAACTAGAACCAACTGATCTTATTGTCATTTTTATGTGATCTTTGTCTTGAGTCTCACTTCTGTATGTCAAAATGGGGAATAGGCCATGTTCTGCAGGTCATTTATTTGCTTCTCAGTGCTTCAGTAGATTACATGTTTAAGTGACAAGTAGCTGGAAAAGAACAATACCAAGCAGGATGTAAGCAGAACCTTTAACACCTCTAGTATCTGGGAACTAGATAGATAGTTATTGATTTAATCTAGGTTTGCAGGTAATAAATATGTAATAAATATGTAAGAGGTGAGTGCCAGGAGGACAGAGTAAAGCTTTTCTCAGGGGTGACCAACAACAGGACAAGGGGCAGTGGTTATAAACTGGAGCACAGGTGGTTCCATATAAATATTAGGAAGAATTTTTTCAGCGTGAGGGTGACAGAGCCCTGGCACAGGCTGCCCAGGGAGGTTGTGGAGTCTCCTTCCCTGGAGACATTCCAAGCCCACCTGGATGGGTTCCTGTGTGACCTGCTGTAGGTGACCCTGCTCTGGCAGGGGGAGTTGAACTTGATGACCTCTTGACGTCCCTTCCAACCCTAATTTTCTATGGTTCTATGAATAAATGGTGAAAACAATTTATTTTCACTACCTTGACTCGGCGGTCAATCTTATAGCAGAAAGCTTCATTCCAAACTGGGTTTTTGCTGTTCCTGATGGTTCTGGTCCGAACCTTCTCAGTTGAGGCAGTAGGTAACCACAGTGTCACATAGCAATCTGAAAGGGTGACTGGATAAGGAGAAGATGAGAAGAGTGATAAAGTACCCAGAGAAAGAATTACTGTACTAGGTACATCTAACCATAATATGACAAAGGTAACATGATAGGGGATTTTGTCCAAAAATATACAGGGTAAGGAGTAAATAACACAATGAAGCACTCACAGCAGAGCAGAAACATCCTCACACACTTGCCATGCTCATTTCTACCTTATAACTTTCAGTCAGACTTTTCTTTTACAGCACTACGTTGTATTTCAAATCCATTGCAATCCACATGCAGTCAATGCACATCTATCCATGCCGTGGTTAGATTTATATTGATGATTATCCAAAGGAAAGGGGCAGGGGAATGCTGTCCAAACAGTAGAATCTGTACCAGCAAACCCTCTGCCATGCACATACACATCAGCTCTAGGATGGCTCCTTTGTTGCTCAGACAATACACCTCACAACCTTCAAGCTGAGCTGCAGAGATTTGTTATCTAGCATTTCATCCCCATTTTTTGTACCTTCACTGATTGAAAGCCTTATCCAAGTGCTGACTTAAATGAAGATCCATATATTTTTTTCCAAAAAGTAAAGTGTTCCCCCATCAAGCTGAAAAGTTTGATTTCCTTATCACAAACCAGAATGTGCCAATTTCATATTCATCCATATATTGAATAACATTTTCTGAAGTTGTGTCTTTCTCAGTAAGCCTTGTAGGAAAACAGTCAGTTTCATGACTTGGTTAAATTACTTTTCACTCTATTCCTTACTGCTAATCTATCTTCAGACTGGAAAAATCATGCTGTCACTCATGTCTGAGGAAGGAAGCCACGAGCACCACCAAAGGCAACAGTTCATTCCATATCTTGAATCCCCAGTGTCTGGAGGAAGATCTGCCAGGGAGTGAGACTTGGAGAAATTTGATACAGGCTCTGATAGCCTTTCTCTCCTACATGCAATGCAATGTGCAGTCTCCCTGCTTCACATTACCAATGCTTAACCAGTCACCTGGTTCTTGCCAGTGACCTTGTGAGTCAGAAGAGGCCAAATAATTCAACTCATAGTCAATGCCTGCATCATCCTCAAAACCTGTAACTGTGTTATTACATCATATTAAGTACAATTTTCTTGAGGTATTTCCTCTTTATCTTTCAGAAACCATGACAGATTCAAATTTTTCTACCAGCCATATTTTTCCCAAGCTGTTCCTTTGCCATCTTCTTAACTGTGCTATCACAATCATCAAAATCTTGATAATGACTGTGGGAAGGACAATGTTTCCTGAAAGTGGCCTGAGCCAAACCTAATCAGAACAGCATGATTGATCAGATGTTCAGCAGAGGCATAAGTGTAGGCAGATGAAAAGATCAGTTGTTAATGGTGGTTAATGCTATAGCTTCCATTTTCAAAGGGCTTGAGACACACCAGTGAATTACTTCACAGTGACAATGTAAGGATTAAGCAAGTACACTGAGAAAATTGGAATGACTTGCCCAAGATCCCACAATGCAATCAGTGTGCAAAACACAGTCTAGATTTTCAGGCCTATACCCAGATCTATTCAAACTAGCTTGCTATCTTGCTCTGGAACAACAGTAAGGAGAAATACTTTAAAAGTCTGTTTATTCCACTGGTAAAGTAAATAGGAGCATGGGAATCAAAGATCAATGAAAAAGGTTCACTTCAGTAAATTAAACATCAACACTTTGCTAATGAGAAACTATGAAACAAAAAAACTCACACACAAACATGGGTAAAACCAGTGCTTAATCAGAAAAACAGGAAAGCTAAAGTGGAGGAAATAAATGTTCACTCAGGATTGTAACAAAAATCATACTCTTATCATTACAAACAGGTAGAAAAGGGACATTTCCCCATAGCTAAAAACACTGAGGTTTCAAGGAAAACTAACTGAAATGATTGCCATTTTAATGCCTCAGAAAATATAAAGACTGCCTGAAATATTCTTCTCACTGCAGACAATGAATAAACAGGTTTTCCACAGTAACTTGAATTTCTTCAGAAAACGTATTTGCTGCTGAGAAAAGTCTCTTGGCTGAAAAGTTTTCAAATCTCTCTTGTCAGACATTTTAAAATAAACCATTGGAATGCTCACATTCTGAATTCAGGACAACTCAAGCCAATAAAGACATGATATTCATCTGTTCTTAAGAGCAGAATACAAGGTAATAAAGAAATATGATGTGGCAGGCATGCCAACAGGCTTCATGAAGAAAGACCATACAATTCACTTTGGTAAGGAGTGACTGTGAGCAATTCATTCCTGGGGACAGCCACAAGGAATTGAAACATAAGCAGGTGAGCTGCAGGAGCACAAAAATTGCACAGGCAATTGTGCTTGCAGGTTTGCAGATGCAATTGAAGTGACTGCCTGGTCAGATCACGTATTTGGTTGATACAAATCACCACTTAGGCATTCAGACATCTGGATTTTGTTAAATAAATTGTCATGCACACAAGTACACTACCACAAAGTGTGTGCTTCTGTACATAAAAACAGGAAACAGAGTTTTACATCTTACAAGGTGCTCTCGTTTTTTGTAATGAACCAAACCTTTCAAAATGACAGAAATCATAAAACAAAGCAGTTTGAACATTCTAGACTAAAAAATATTATGACACAAGGTATTCATTAAATCATAGCAAATTTTAGTGTTGGAAACTAAATGTTTTTAATGTTGGAAAATAAAAGAAAAAAAAAAAAGAGGAATAAGCAAAGTAGTATGGCATTGCAGAAGGCAACAGAAGTACCCCAGAATCCCACAAGTGCAACAGAGATTGAGAGATTTCTGTCAGGGAACCATTCAGTAACTATGGCTAAGCAGAACTTCCTTATGTTCCAACCACATCCCTCCTGCCAGAAACCAATAAATCCAACCTCAAATAAGTTTTCCCTCCACTCTTGATGCATCACTCTAGTTCAAATCTCAAAATACAGAGATTAACTAAAATTTGCATCTGGTTTCCTTAGAAAATATCATTGAATCACAGAATGGTTTGGAAGGGACCTTAAAGATCACCTAGTTCCCACCCCACTGTCATGGGCAGGGACACATCCCACCAGAGGTCAGGTTGCTCAAAGCCCCATCCAACCTGGCCTTGGTGTTGTTACACTGTGGTGCATGCAGTTCTGAGTGTATCTAAAGAAAATTAATTACGAGCCATGCTCAGCAAGCTTTTAGGGAGCATATTGTGGATTTTTCCTCTTAGTTTTACATCTTTCCGTTTTATTCTTCTGGTTTTCAGATTTGGATTTTCTTATTCTCTGTCTTTATTTCAAGCTTTCTGACACATCTGAACAGATGCTTCATCATTCGTATTCCCCCATGAAAGTAATTTAGTGGCACAACTGCATTTTGAAAGGCACCTGAACAAGTCTCAGTGCAGCAAAGAGGGTGGGCTATTGAGGACCCACAGACGTGGAACAGAATCTGTGTGGAAAATCTTCAATGAACTGGAAAATTCAGAACTAAACAAATCCTTCCCCTGGGTGAGTCGGTACCATTTAGTGAACAAAACATTCTTTCCACCTGTTGCTAGTCTCATTCTCCCACCAAGGATTTTCATTTTAAATTTGCTGCCACAGTGTGGTTCAAGCTGATGCTCACCAGTTTGCAGAGGCAGAGAAGGTGAATCATTACAGGGCTTCCATAACTGGATATCACCAGACTTTGTAAACTTGCCTACTGAAGAGCTCTCATCTTGTCTTGGGCTCTTCCCACTGCTAACTCTTATTCTGTGATTGGGCAATGACATTTTTTCTATTGTAGTCTCTCTTCTAGGTATATTTTTCTTGCTTCCCCTCACTATCCCTCATTTAAACTCCTTTAAAACTCACGGGGGTGCTTTGTTGAATTTTTTCTGACTTTTAAATTGATCTTTTCTCTAGATTAAATAAACACCCAGGCACACTGGATTTTAACAACTCTTCTTGCATATTTATAAATTCTGCAGAATTAACAGAACGTGTTTGCTTATATTTTTGCTATTTTCATAAGCTTTCCTTCTACAGATTTTACAGTTGTATCACCAGCCCTCTCATTTCTTCCATCTAGAAATTCTTAGGGAATACTCAGGTTTCTTACTCAAAGTACAAGGATTTTCATCATTTAAAAATTATCCCTCTGTTCAGCAGTTAAGTCTGATGTCACAAGGGTAGAAAATTGTCTCATATAATGAGGTATGAAAGCAAAAATGCATCACCTTGCTTGAGTTAGCCACTTAAGGCTAAAGAGCAGAAAGCAACCCTTCAGTGTCACAATAACAATAATTTGTACAAACTTGCAACAACTTATGTTTTTATTCCTACATAATTTAATAAACATAACACTGACCAAGTATTTTCTTTACTTTAAAGAGTTGTAAGGAAAATCCAAAAATAGATGTACTTACGCACGTCTGCCTTCCGGGCATTCCTCAGTCGCAGTATTTTTACAGTAAGCAAGTTGAAAGGAGATACTGGTCTCTGCATGACAGTTCAAAATTTAAAAAAAAAACAACAAAAAATATTATATTAATATCACAGTCTCTAGTGACAGACTACTGTAACCCTAAATTTCTAAGGACATAGATGAAACAAAGTTTTTGAAGTTGAGCCAGTATTATTTGTCAAGCTTACTGGAAGAGTTGGAAAAAAAGAGAAATTTTTGGCACAGAACCCTTTTTCAGGTCTGAAATAGAAGTAACAGATTTCAAAACCACACATAAATTGAGAAGAAGGTGTTGAGAGTTCAGTTTGAAAAAGATCACTTCTTTCTAACTCTGTTCCATTGTCACCATAATAAACAAAGCACACACACAGGTCTCCTTGCCTTTTACACACCATCTCCTGCAATAGAGCAGTCTCTGGGACACCAAACACTGCTACAGCAGCTGTGCAAGTACAGCTTAGCAACCAACATGCACCAGCAAAAGCTCCTGCACCAGCTCAAGCTCCCACACACACCTTAAAAGTTAGAAATGTAGTGAGGAGATATTTCTCATAACAACTCTGATCCATCTCTGATCTCCATCCCTGTACCCCAACAGAAAGCTACAAAACTCCTTCCGGAGATGATCTGTAGAATAAGCTCACAACTCCATCAGACATTAGGCATGGTAGGCTCAGAAATAATAATAATTCTATAATCCCTTATAACTTCCACGGCTCTTACTAACACGGCTTCATATTCCTCAGGCTATAAATTAGCTCTTTCCCTGCTTCACCTTGGAGATAACTATTTAACATCTTTCTCTCCTTTCCCCACATTAGCATCTCCTCTGTTTCATAGGTACCATCCTTCCCTTTAAGACCAAGATATGTATAGATACTGTTTCCCTCAACACTTGCTAAGACTGGCATTTCGCTCTGAGTCAACCAATTCTGTTTTAGAACTGAAACAGGTGTTTTGTGCCCAAAACTTTTCTAATGCTTTTCTCTGTGCCAGCTGACAAAAACACATTAACTCTATCCATAAATCCTCTCACTTCTGCATTCACAGACACACCACACACTAGTAAAGTTAATACAGTGTCCTAGCACAAACACATGGGGTTTTATTACTTTGCATTTCAAGTGCCTATATTGATCATAAATAGCAAAAGTACTGATGCTGACTAATGAAATTTACCTTGCTACTATTTCCTTCATCCATGTTATACATTTTGCTCAACCATTTGTCTTTCCATTGTGTTCCACAATGCTTTGACCAAGTGTTAAGCAACTGGGACCACGATGTGACACTGGACACTAACAAAATGTAATAAAGCAGGCGCTTGTCCTCACCAGTGAAAACTTCAGCACCTCTGAAAATGCAGCAGAAATAAAGAACAGTCTCCAAGAAACAGCCTCTGTAATCCCCAACAAATCCTCTTGCACCTCCCTTTGTGCCAGCAAGGGTCCTGAGAGTTCTGCATTATCTTTACCAGACTCCAGCACAGGGCACAGTTTTATGCTGCATAGTTTGCAAGAACTTGAATTTTCAGATGTAGGACATTTTCACACCTCTACCTGCTCCATTATCCCACATATAGCCACAAAGGAGAATTTGGACAGATGCCAAAAGAGAAAAAAAAATTCTTTAGGGGAAAATAAAATTTAAAATTACAGTCCTCAATCAAAAGCAACCAAAAGACACCATGCCCAGACTACACAGTAGAACTGACAGAACTACTTTTCTATATACATGAAATAGAACTGGGTAAAACACAGAAGCACTCCTTGGCACAGGGACCAACAGCCAAGGCTGGTCCCTTCCTACCAAATCTACTGACGTTTATGCTATATTTATGCTTGGTCACTGCTTTCCTGCACAATAAATCCTAAACGTTTTGTTCTCAGCAGTGTTATTTCAGCAGAAGAGGTAGGGCATTTCTTTACCTGGGAAGGATGGTGCTTCCATTCCTTGAATTCAGAAGAACATAGAATCATAGAATGGGCTGGGTTGGAAGGGACCTCAGAGATCATCAAGTCCAACCCTTGATCCACTACCGCTGCGGTTCCCAGCCCATGGCACTGAGTGCCACATCCAGGCTCTTTTTAAATATCTCCAGGGACGGAGAATCCACTACTTCCCTGGGCAGCCCATTCCAATGCCTAAAACATGAGCAGAAGTTCCCTGTCCCAGGGCAGTGCTATAGCCACTGGGCTGGACACCATTTTAAAGGAATATCCTTTGCTCAGCTCTAGCATCTAAACCTCTGCTTTGTGCATCTCAAGTGGACAGTGCAGAGATTGGATCTCAGAAGGATGTTTCTGTGCTCAGCTGTCCCTGATAGCTGGAATTTATGCAGTGACCTGCTCAGTTGTTACAAGTCCCATTCTGCTGTGCATAGTTTTCCAGACACATTAAATGTATGCTCAGGGCTTCCCAGGTTGTAGATCCCATTCACAGAGTAGAGAGTTGGAAGTCAAGACTTTATAGATCCTAATTTTTAGGTGCCTGAAGGCTTTGTCAAGTGTAGCTGTCAGTGATTTAAACTCACACAGAAAAACTACCACGGGGCATATCTCAAACAGGATAATCTGCTAGTAACAGATTACAACTTCCACATCTTTCCCTTTAATGTGACGATGCCCATGTGGCTGGATAAGTTCTGAGGCCAGAAGCCTCCCAGGTCAGCTGTTACCTATACCTGGACTTTCAGCTTCTGTATTTATTTTGTCTGAGCCAGGATTGTTACTTCATAAACCGGAAACACAAGCCAGGCATTTTAATTATCACTCTTGAAACTACTTAAATACTTAAGATTGCAAACACAGGACTTGGTGACATTAGCCTACGTCAGATAAAAGTTCAATTAAATCCTGTGGCACACTTGTGCAATCCATACATATCTAGTGCCAGGGAATTCCATGGGAGTGTTCACATACACGAGTGCTGATCCATGAGACCATAGAGTTGCATAACCAGGCTCTAAAACTGCTCCATTTCAGTAAAATTCCAAGCTTTAAAATCTTTTCTAGATTTTTTTTTGTCGTTCTTGAGACTTGAGTGAAACACCTACAACATTCCCAAGCCGTACATCCAAAAGGCAGCAACCAAAGTCAAACAGTGTGTCAGATTTTTTCAGAGCAGAGCCCTCTTCCCATAGCATTCTCTTCACCAAGGAACAAAAATCTCAGCACTACTCTAAAAACTATGAAGACCAACAAAGAAAACACTCAGTCCAGTCAGAAACAGTGGCAGGACATTAAAACACAGATCATTGCCTTGCTTCTGACCCAGGTCAGGTATGTGGCACCATTTAATTTCAAAGTGTTCTGAAGCCCCAAGGGCAGGCAGGATTTCATTACCTTACTATGTCTGCCACCTCAGGCAAGGTCAAATGCATGAGAAACACTTTTCCTTATATTCCATATTTCGTATTTATATCATCCATTTTAAAATATACCATAGCCAGGTCTTACTAAGTCAGTAGGGTTATTCCAAAATAAAAACAAGGGGAACAGCAGTGCCTGAAGACCTGTTTCTTTCCAAAAGCCTGCCACTTTCATGCAAGTTTTCTTCTCTTCCTGTTTGCAGCTTCAGAGCTGGAGTTTAACATCAGAATAAATCCGAATCTTAGATGAGAAACCAAGCCAAGCACTGCCATAGTTCAACATGACTTTTTCTCAAGACTATAGCCTATATTATTTTCATATAATGCAGTAATTTGAGTAATCTAAAAACTACTACATTGTTGCCTGTCACTTAAGGGAACTATCAAGATTTTCTCATTAAATATTTCACATACACCCCATGGGATGCCCTGAAACTGACTGATAATGAAAACTGGTTTCCTTAACTGAGCCATTAAGTGGCAAAACCTAATTCAGATTCACAGTGGTTATATATTTATCATCATAGATATCAAAATTCGTAGCAAAATAATCAGGTTCTTGCTGATTTTTGCCTCTGTAAGAATCAAAGAGTCAGGGCAGAAAGAAGGGGATCTGGATCCTACTCTAAACTCTATGTACTGCATTCAGGTAAGTTCTGCCACACTAAATTCTCTACAGACAATCTAAAGCCACCTGTACTGAACTGTACTGGTCTCACACCTAAAAACCTACTAAGAATGTATAAAGCACTAAGAATTCAAAGAAAAAGAAAAACAAAAATACAACAAACACAAAACCCCAGCTTTATCCTCTGAACAGAGGCTTTGCTTTCAGGACTAAAAGTAATAACTGTGATCCTAGCATACTTCTTTAGGGCTGTCAGACTATATAGAGGACTAAATATCACTTTAAAAGTGGCTTTTTTAAAGAAATTCTGAAAAGTCTTTGCTTCAGGACACTTTGAATAGAGACTGTAAGCAGCTCTTAGGCACAATCAGGCATCAGATAGTATCAACAGCAGCAAAGCTTCATGAGGGAGACCAAAACTACCAATACCTGGGAGAATCTCTATCACTGCAGTCCTCCACTTGGAACCAAAGCCCAAAGCAAACCAGGTGGGAAACTGCACATCTCTGAAGCAGGGACAAGAGCCCATCTTTCCACCTACAGATCTCCTGAGAATTGCAACAGATATTGGCAGCCCCAAACCCATTGCCAGCATCAGAAGAAAGTCCCATCCTGCTGCCACTGTCATTGTTCACAGTCAGTGGCTCATAGCATCTGATCTAATCTATTTTCCTTTATGCTTGTACCTGTTAAGATGAATGCTGCTAATTGTCCTGGAAGCTTTTCATTTGCCTGTCCAAAGAATTCATCCTCAGTTCAGACTTACCACACCACTTTCTTGCTCTTTTTTCACATTCAGAAAAGTTTGGGCACTGCTCCCACTCCTACCAAGCTGATGAGATTGGGCTTGTCAGGAGGCTGAACACATTTATTTCAGAGTTTTACCTGTTCTGACACTGTTTCTAAACATCATGGTTAAACAGAGAATTGCAAGCTCTACAACAGGCAGTTACAGAGCAAAGAAGGACTACTAGGAATACCAGAGCACTGAGAATAACCAAAAGATCTGCTTAAACCAAGCCTTCCTACGAAGGAATAATGTCTAAGACAAGTGAGTGTTTCATCCAAAGAAACCCAAACACAAAAAAATTGGAAGAATTAAAAAATCAATACAGATGAAATACAAACCAGCCCAGATACAGTGCAAGACCTGCTCACAGCACCATGAGCATCAGAGACCAACAGAAGCCAGACTGATTTAGATTTCCCTGAAAGCCAAGGCAATATTTCATCTACAAAGCTGAAGTCGCAGCTCAGCTTTACAGCGTTCAGTAAATATTGCAGTAGTTTCCCTCCAAGCCATTGAATTCCTCACATTTTTTCCAGTGCTCTACATTCAGCACTGGAGAGCATTTAATGAAGGACCAGCTAATGACTACCTACCGTTCTCACCGCTGGTGCTGAGGTGCTCGTAAAAGTCTAGGAAAAACAACACAAGGTAAAGTTAAGAAAACTAAACTACATTTTAAACTCTTATTTCAGGCTGGCTTTCAAAAACATCTCACACTCAAATCCATACTTAGAGCTATGTTCATTAGCTGCCCTCATCATGTATTTTATCAGCCACCAAACCCATCACAGCGCTGGGCCACCTTATGTCCTTGACATAAAGGTATAAAGGTTTTTTTAAGGAACCATAATAAGTAATGGTGATAGTTCTAAACCATAGTCTGAAAAATGTAGATATACCATAAGGTTCAATAAAAGGCTAGACTAGGAAACCATGCTTACAGCCACAAGATCCAAGAAACAGCAAACTCGCTTTCCATGGTCTCCATATACCTCAAACATCCTGTTGTCCACTGCGACCAGCTTGACTGGAATATCACACAATTTTACCCACTTTAAGCTTGATATTGGTTTCTTTTTCTTACCTCATTTGAACTTAAATTTGATCCCATTGCAGCCCCAGTTGCATATAAATCCAATCTTAAAAGGATACTCAGTGGTACGGCGGACAGGAACTCCTCATGCAGATTAGGGGTGGAGGAATAGGGATTTTATGACCAGGCTCTCCTGCCCCACCCCTTTGTAATTTCCAGTCATTAAGCAGTCTCCTCCCTGCTTCCTGCAGCCTATTAGAGCACCTCAACTGAATCAGCAAAATGAAGAACTATTTCTCTTCTACCTACTGTCATGTTTTAGGTGGACAGTGAAGCCCCTTTCTAACCAAGGATTGCATTCTTGTAAGTACTACTGCTAATAAAAAGTTTTGCGTTTACACAACAGCTCTAACCCCCAAGCAAAGTGCTTGAGACTAAATCACAGAGCTCAGAGTATCTCTACACTGCCACCCTCATACTGTAGGGTGGTGGAGAGATAAATCATAGAATCATAGAATCGGCTGGGTTGGAAGGAACCTCTGAGATCATCAAGTCCAACCCTTAAATAATTGGTGAATCATACTGGTGAATAATTCACTTCATGCAGGTAAAGAAAGTAACTGTGCAAGCTGCAGTGGATGCCACCTAAATGTGCTCCTCTGTGCCATGGTGGCCAGAATCACAGCCATTCTGCAGGGGAGAGAGGTGGTGTTGTCCAAGGAATATTGCCAGAGTAAAATCCTCTTTTTACACACAAGTTGATTCCTTCTCTGTTGATGTCCATGCAATGCACGTGTGACAGCTGTTCAGAAGGTCTTATCCAATAGGTGCAGTGGTCCTACCTGGTGGCTTTCATCAAAAACACTTAACTTGCTGCTCTCTCTATAGTCACACATTGCACAGCCTTCTCAATAGATATAGGAGCAAAGGAAAATGGCTCATAAACAGGAACTTGCAGCATCTGAAACACTCCTAGAAAGACAGACCAAAAGATATTTCCAATGAACATAAATATCTCTACCTCAAAGACAGAATGTGTCACCAAAATTCTGTCTTGACTACTTTATATCTGTGCTAGATACTTACGAACAAGTTCAGGTGGAGCAGAAACAGCTGATAATCACTTATTTGCACTCTCCTAAAACTAAGTCTTTTCAGATTTTGAAAGAAAAATTCTTCCCTTTAAAAGTTCCATTATTAAAATTTAAGGTGGTAATTTGCTTTTATTAAATATATCTATAAAACATTTTCAAAACAGCTCAACTTCCCCAAGCTGTCCCAGCAGACAGACTCTTACATATTTATACCATCCCAGGTGCTTCACACCAATACCAGACTCTCTGACTTTACATTTTCTCACCCACATCACTTTTAAACTCCATAAACAACATCACAATTTAGAAGATTATTCCAAGTCAGTGCATCTTGATTGCTGAATGTTCAGGTTATGTTTTCCCTTTGTCAAAACAATATCATCAATGACATACCCAAAACACGTTCCTAAAGAATTCCTCCTCTCCTTTTCATGACAACCACCAGGTTTTGTAGCTGACATTCTCTGTCCCTAACCACTGCTTGTCCAAGCCACAAAAGGCGGCTTTGGAATACAGTCTCTTTAAAAGCTTTGTGCAAATTAAGAAGTACAATCTCAACAGTCTTATCCATGTAGTATATTAATGCTACAACTACATATTGAATGCTTATAACAACCCATAACAGTAAAACCTCCACATCACAGAGAAAATTTTACCTGTTGATGGCTTCTTCAGTGCTGTCTGCACAATCTGCTTCAAAACAAACTGTGATTTTGTAGTTTGTCCCACTGGCTTTTTAGAGGTAGAAATGTGCCCCCAGGATTATGATCTCAAAAAGATTACTACTTCAAACGTTAAGTATTTTGTTGGGGTTTTCACATTTTTCCTTATTTTTTCCATAATTCAAGGAGAATTTCAAATACAACATCAAGCATGCCATAAATAAATTCATGGGTGAAGTTACCTAAAGCCTAAAGAGCCATATACTCCTCTTTTTAGGAATCACATTTCCTGATGTCACAGTTTAATGTAAATCATAAGGTAAACCATTTAAAACTGGTAGTGATCTTTATAGACATGCTAATTAGACTCTTTTTAAAGACTAGATACTATTTTTAAAGACTTTTTAAAGACGAGAGACTGTGTTACTCAAGGAACACACAGCAGTCTCTTAAAGCTTTGAGCAACAAGTAAAAAGGAAGGCATTCTCCTCTGCTCTCCATCTACTCTGAGCACATTTTCATGTACATAATCTTGTATCTGTGTCTCAATTAATAAGTGAAGCAAATATAAATACCTTGCTGTCTTGAGGCAGTCAAAATTCATCTAAACTACCCCAACACAATGTTCAGACAATTGTTTACCTACATGCAACAGGTTGTAGGTGGCAGTAACAGCAGCATCCAGTACCCCACAATTGCCTCATGCACCACTTTGTCACCTTCTGCTAATCCAGGAGTACAGAAATGTATGACTAATGGGGCATTCAATATTGTTGCAAGAGAAAAGTATTCTTTTACCACCTTTGGGTGTTCATCATCATTTAACCACTTTGAACGTAACAAGAAGGGTAAATATTGAAAAATTTGCTAGAGGTGTTGCAAAATAATGGCAAGATGTCACATGAGAAAATAAATATTCAGAATTAAAAAACAGAGCAAATTAACAAATAAAGCAGTATAGTGCCCGATCTATAGTAGGGTATTTTCCCTGGCTCTTGCTTTCCAGCTTGTTTTTCTTTGTCTTTTCTCTCATTTAACTAAACAATATTCCATTAGCTACAAAAATCTACACAGGCCTAATCCTACCAGTCAAACAAGAGAGCAAGCAGTCCAAGTCAAATTCCAGTTACACACGAGACCTAAACTCAATAATTGCTGCACAAAAGAAGATGTAATGTGGATGTAAACTGTCAATTCTTTCCCCATGGCAATGGATTTTGGGCTCTGAAAAAGTCAGCTTTAGCTAGATACTTATCGGCCTGCCACTAATTTAGAGCACTGTCTGGAATTTAAAAAACAAAAATAAAAACCTGCATTTCACATTCATATGTTGCCATTTCATTTCCATGTTTATACATACAACACATATGTGATGTAAACACTTTATGTGTTAAGTTAAAAAAAAAAAAAAAAAAATCACAAAAGATGGAAAAAATGGGCTTCCTGAGAATGCACCCCTGCAGAAGATGGCAGGAAATATAGGTTAAAGAAAAAAGTATGAAAATTTATGAATTATCCATTTGTAAGCAGAAGAAACCCTCAATCTGAATCTGAATTTAAATTCCTGAGAATGAAAGGTGCAAAATCAGTCAGAGAGATGACACTAGCTCATCAGGGTGGGGGGGATTATATTTTTACTTAAGGCACTATTCTGATGACGACACACATGGAGGAGGATTTCTGCCTTCAAAAGTATATTGAGAAATTTGATTTAAATGATTCCACATGCCTTTGATATGTTTAGCTGAGATAAAAATCTCACTCCTCCTACTCACTCACTGGAACTGGGCAGTTTTGACATCCAAAAACCATCAGTAAAGTATTGCCCCAGATGTTCCAAATACATGCAATCCTGCCTTCAGCTTTGTTGCAACAGAATTTCAGAACCAGTCCTTGTCTCACCAAGCAGTACCTCACAACCTTTTCCTCTGCTTTTCTGTAGATCTGAGCATCCAGCAGCATCTCTTTGTGCTTTTGCAGGAAGAGAACGAGGTTGCCTGACCTTCCCACATTCATTCAACACTTCAGACACTCTTCAAGCAGCTTTTTCTCTTCCCTATGCTCATGAGACCACAGGCAGGAGGAACACCAGCACCAGCCTGTGTCAGCTAATTAGCCAGTAATTCCTTTGGCATAAATGTGCCACAACACGTAACCCAAGACCTTTAGAGGGAAATGGAGAGCAAATTTGAAGATGAACCAATTCTCAGAATATTTGGAAGTCACCTCATGTCACCAACTAATTAAGGGTGTAACTTCATCCATAGTCAGCCTGAGAAATGTCCAAGTCCTAACAAAGACTATAAAAGATTCACAGTTAATTGCTTACAGGATTGTGCCATTACATTTAGCAGAGCCTCTGTGACAGGTCACAAATGGGTGTTTAAAAAAATTAAAAAATTATCACTGACCTACCTGGATCTTAAATAGAACAATGATGCCAGTGCTGAATCACTGAGAGATCCAGTTAACACGTCACTGAGCCTCAGCTCCTTACTTTAAAAATAGCACCAGTCACACTGAACATCTCTCCTTCTGTTATTTTTTTATTAATAGCTGGCAAGACACATGAGTAAACATCTCATCCCTTGTGCTTGTTACACTGCTTACATTTTTTTACACTGTCACCATCACTTCACAGGCAGGATACTGAGGTATAGCTGCAATGCAACAACATACACAAGTTTTAATAGGACAGGAAAACAAGCCTTTCCTTTCCTAAATAGGGGATTAAATTAGTGTACTGGGAGAAAACTCACAAACCATCAGTTTAAGACCCCTGAGCTTGGGAAGCTCGGGGAAAGCATTAGCCTTCTGCAAATGTTGCATCCTTGCAGCCAGGTCCCAGCTCAAACATCACCATTTCTCTGACATTCCTTCAATTCAAAAGAATTGCTAAACATTTTGGGCAGCCTAGGATTTTCCAGTGGCTTTCTCAACAGGCTTAGATTTCTTAAAATAGACTCCCTTTCTTCAGCTCATTCTAATAAATCTTAATTTTATGGATTTGCTTCCAAAACCACACATCATCACCACACCTTAGGTGAGTAAAGCTGAAGGCTCAGTGCCAAGTGTTGCAAACACAAAAAAAAACCCAGTCAGGCATAAACTGTCCTACCTCTGTTACATCTTCCTGGAACTGTAAAAATGAATCTTGAAAATCTTCAAAATACCTAAAAGATAGTTAGAAAAAAAAATTTTTTTGGAGACCTCATTTCATTATTGTTTAAAAATAAACTGACGACTGCCTCTTCTTCTTTGCTCACAGAAATTTCTTGCTGCCTTACTGGTGAGGCATGGTATCAAATTATTGTAACCAAGGTCAAGAAAAGAAGGTGAGGAACTGGCTTTCTGGTTAAGAGGGAAGAGTTAAAAGACAGACTTACCAGTAACTGAGAAAGAAAAGAGTTGTTGGACTTAACCACTTTAGACCCATGAAAAGTAGGTGCAAAGGTTACTGCCAAGTGTTTCCTCTTATGTAGGGAGATATTATAGGTTTGACTCAAACTGCAGCAAAGTGTGGCAGGAGATGCCTGCCAGAGTTATCTCCTGTTAATTGAAGTGATGAACCCAAAAAAGAATGTCTTAGAGGTACCAAAGCATGATGTTATCTCCTGCTTCATAAACAGATATCTCTAAGCCTGGATAAGAGCTCACTACCTTCTGACCATGGCACAGGAGAGAGAGACATGAGATGCCCCATCCCTAGGGTAGCACAGCCATACTGCTGGCAGAGAGATGGATGCACTTTTTTTTTTTTTTTTTTAATATTCCCATGAGTGTAATGAATGAGATGACTCAAAGGAGAACATAAAAGACTGATGAAAATATAGGCACATACAGAGTGCTAGTAAGTGCTGCACACAGTGTTACTGCATAAATACTTTGGTGTTTGCAAATATCAGTATTTGGATTTGTAAACCTTTTATTATCATCCCCATCATCTGCACTTTATAAGCAAAGTTTCCTTCCATTTTACATCTTCCACGGATGAAGTGACAGCTTTTCTTTCATCTTTCATCAAAGGTCATTAGCAAAACTCATTGTCTTTCATCCTCAATATATGATTTCTTGATATCAGAAGCAAGAAGCACTTTTCCTTCAGATCAACTCAGTAGCTGAGCTGAGTCAATAGAATTTTTTTTAAAAAGCATACTTCAATGACTGCATCTATACAAGTCTTTTTTTTAATCAGATTATGCATGGGTATTTAGTATTTGAATAGTAGTTATTACATTGTATGTATATTGATGTATGCAAGAGAAAATAAGATCTAAGAATGACCAACTAAACACATTTTCTTAAATGAATATTTATCAAGATAAAGAAGTATGATAGTCTTGTGAACACCCCCCTGTCTGTTTTGGATGGCAGTGTGAATAAAACTGCAGCAGCAGCTGCACACTGGTCATCATAATGTTGCAGAAGTCAAAGTGAGATGCTATCAGAAATTTTGTTGCCATCATGAACATCCCTGAGCTCACAGCATATTAATAAATGAAGACATGTTAATGGCCAAAGCCTAGGTTGTTAAAACTGTTTACAAACCTGCTATATGCATGGTTTAAAACCATAACTTTCTATCCTCTGCCTCAAAATCTCCTTGGCAGGCAGTATTTCAGAGAGAAGATCAGCAAAAACTGATGCAATCAGATGATTTCTATCTGGTAGCTAGCAAAAAATAATCAGGTTATTATATGATGATCACTCTGGAGTAGTTCATCAGAAATGGAGACTCACTGCAATGATAGCCTAGCAAGTAAATCCACTGAAGATTAGACTTTTGCCTAACAGAAGGACATTGAGAAAACAGATGTCATATGCTGTTCTTTTATTCTGTTATTATCAGTCTTCCTTTTCCTTGTGCAAATATTTTTGGTATCTGGTTTATGTCTTATTGTCACAAGCAGAGATCTGTGAAGAAGGCAAAAGCTTTGCCTGAGCTTTGCTTTGGTCTCATCTGAAGACCAGGTACCACCACAATTTGTGTCCAAATCTGGCATGAAATTTTTTGCAATTTTTTTCAGATTTCATTTTTACATGGCTGTATATCCAAAATGGAGCCTAGAACTCTACAACTGCCCTGCCACTCCCTTAAGTTGTGAAGAGAAATTTTAAAACTAATCATGAATTGCCAATGACATTAATGACAGAATAAGCATTAGACCCGACACACAGTACTGAATAAAATTCAAAATTTTCTTTTTTAACAAGCTAACATGGATGTCCATTCTGTATGGATTCATGTACCCTGAATATTTGATAGTCCATTACCAAAACATTTGTATATCTGCTTCTGCTGAGATTCATCAAAATATACTTTAAGAAAGTTTAGTTGTCTGAGGTGAGGAACAGTTTTTAAATCGCTTCTTCCGTTCCACTGCAGTTCTCAAAGCCTGAAGAATGAGATGTTTATTATTTAGCACGTTGTAGCTGCACAGGTTCAGCAATTTGTTGAAATTCTCTTCAGTATATGTAAGCAGACCAGTTCCATAGGGAGCAATACAGTTGGACACATCTACTCTTCCCTGCTCCATCTCTGTGGGACTGCGCTCCACATCTGAAGTTAGAAGATAAGTGAAGTTCAACACAGCAGTGTTACTGAGGGGGAAGACTCCTACCAGGCAATGCAAAGTAACAGCCACCAGAAACTGAATTCCCATGGGGAAAATGGCTCAAGATTTCATTACTGTATAGATACTACATCTGCTGCACTAATAAAATCCACTTCTTAGCTGTTGGACAACAGTCACAGCTGATCCAGAATTGACTGGCAGAACAACAAAATGTTTTCCTCTTTAAATCAAAGCTTGCAATCAGAATATTTCACTTTTGCAGATTTGGAATTTTGAATTTTTAATGTTTCCATTGGGTTCAAAGATGACAGCTCCTTATCTACCAACTGGTAGAAAATGAGAACAAGAAGCTCCTGGATTGGGAAATCTCCCTCTCAGGCAGCTAAGAGTTTAAGCAGCAGGACAAATAGGATGATGAACTGCATAAGGTCTTTTCCAATAAGCTGATACTTGGATTTTTGTTCAGTTTTTGAGGAAAGTTTTCTGGACCATACTAATTTAGCAACAAGAAAACTGAAGTTGATGTATACAAACGTATACAACTGAATTTGTAGATTTTCTGGTGAAATAAACAAATCACTGTTATATTGCTGAAGTACAGAAAATAAACATTTTCAACAATGACAAAAATCAAAGCCACTTGTTACTCTGGCACATCTTTTTTTTCATTATGTTTTCAGCAGTTTTTATTCTCTTTTTTTTCATGTACAAGGCAATGAGAAAGTTTTAGCTTTGTTAACAAAGTAAACACAGTATCTCATTACAAGTGTGCTAAGTGACAATGTTAGCTACCAGTAGATATGACATATTAGTTGCCCCCTGTCCTTTATTATCAAAGGAAAACAACCTGTCCCAGATGCCAAATAAGGGTCTCTTCTCAAGCTACAGCTATTTATGCTCTTAATTTTGGAATTCCTCAGTTCAGTCCTTGATTAATTGACCAACACTATGTCCATCACAACAGGACCGGGCATACGTTAACATAGCCAACTGAGAAGCTTGCCAGTCTCTTATTTTAGAAGAGAACAAATTTAATGGATAACTGCATGTGACAACCTCAAAACAGGATTGACTAATACTGTCAACTTACTTGGTTCCTTGTATTTTTGGAAGGTATCACACACCAGTGGGAAATAGACTAAGATTGGTGCCTCTAAGCTGTTCTCAAACACGTAGCATTCCTTCAGGTGTTCTCGGTCTTCCTGGCCCAGCTCCGTGCTAGGGAATGGGATCCCATGCTCCAAACAGTACTCTGAGAACAGGTCCAGTGGCTAGTTCAAAAAAAAAAAAAAAAAGGGGGGGGGGGGGGGTGGAGAGAGTTGCAACAAATAGAGAAGCTGAAATATGGCCCCACAATTGATATGTGGCTGCACTACACAATCTGTGATTCATTTATCTGTTTACAAATAAAGCTAAGTATACACTGGACCAATCATACCCTCTTGATTTTAATATAACCTGGGTAATAGAAATTTGGTTAATTTAACACTTCATTTTTAAAGTAATCTTTTTTACATAAGTAATCTTTTACTAGTTCCTGAAATTCAGATGATTATTTTTCCTTTAGGGGGCACAATAGCGGATTTGGAAAATTGAATTACACATTATCTCAGATCATAGGTTCTTGAGTTTTTACATTCAGTGCATCTAACAATATCTTCATGTCTTCCTTACAAATAAATCAAATTCATTTCAATCATATATGCCCCTTAATATTTCCTCCAACATAGAAAAGCAAAAACCCTGACTGAAACGTGTGCAGACATCGAGTCAAACTAAAAAGGAAAAATACAAATTTTCATTCAAAAATAGCAAAATTATGTATCAGTTAAATATGTTGTAAAGTTATTTAACTACTGAGGAACTTGGTACCACAATAACCAATATGCAGAGCTACACAGAATAGGTAATCTACGTGTGCCTCCCAGACAGATACTTGAAAATAGCCCCAATAAAGACAGTGACATGGTTGGTGTTGAGTAGTATCATTGCCATGATCTTTTAACTTAAAAACAAACAAACAAAAAGACCCCAAACATTTTCTGAAAAATAGAGAAACATGGTAATTCAGCTGCTGGAGTCACTACTTCAAAACATCACCAGAGTCTGGGAGCCTCCACTGTAATTCAAATGCAAAATGACATCCACTTTCCTCTCCGGCCTCAGAAGGGGTGGGCAGCTGGTGTTGATGAAGAAAGCTGTGTCTACCAGCTTGAGGTAATCATCCATTTCATTGAGCTGGTTGGGGGAAGAATCAAGCACTGTGTCTGGAAGTCAAAAACTTTTCAATCAATTACTGCAGGAGTAAGTCCTCTTTTTTTTTTTTTTTTTTTTTTTTTGCAAATCAGCACAACAAGGAAAGAAACAAAAGACAACTGACATTTATATTCATCTTTGGCACAAATCACAAATCCCACAGTTAAATTTATGCCTTTGACACAATATTAGCAGCTATAGCTCTGTTCTGAAATCACTGAGAGCACAGTTCTGAGACTCAGTTCCATCCAAAGTGATATATTGAGCTGCCTTTTCAATTGATATAACTTGGTGGTTATTTAGCTTCAGTGGAAATTCTAAATCATTCTTTAGTGAATTTTCCTAAGAACAGAATTCAAACAAGCCTGCTGAGACTTCTCCAAGACAGAAAAAAGACCAACAGCATATTATTTAGGGCTCAGCAAAAACCAATCCCACAAATGTGTTAATCAAGTAACAGTAATAACAATTTACCCTTATAGTAAAACTTACCATGTTTGTCCTCGGCAAGCATCAGTACTCAAATAATCTCCAAAGATGCATTTTAAATGATTTATTACCTTTCCACATGCAAAAGCTCTCATTCTCTAAGTACTTGTTATGCAGTTGCAGGCCCTTGAGGAAATTATGATAAGTTGAAACCACTGGTCGTCCAGTCATCATTTCTCGAAGATTACTGGAAAGGCAACCTTTGGGAATGGATAAGTGAGTTTCCTGCTCATGAGGCTTCTTGGGCAGAGCAGGGTGTTCCTCTGTAAGGAGAAGAGGGTGTATGTCTGCATTTGTTTGGAGTGCTTCTTGGATAGTAATAATAGTAAAGAAAGAGGCACAGACCAACATACAGAATGTTCTCCTTGTTCCACAGGTGTCCTATATCTCCCCAAAGGACTCGTGGTAACCCTCTCACAACTAACAAAACTCCCAGGGATGTTCCAGAGTGAGAACCTATTTTTCTCTTGGTTTTACTTCATTACCAAAGGCTTGGTGTCCCCAAGGACACAAGCATGACACAAAATCAGGTTTCGTATTTCGGACAGATGTGACAACAACGCAAATGCAAGTACCCAAGTAACTAACCTATGTTATGCTCAGTGCCTCGGGTCCATCTGTGCCAGAAATCCTCTGAATGACCAGAGAGGTAGACAGCATCCATAAAGTTATGTGAAAATATATTACTCCATGTGCCTTTAAATTTAAAAAAAAAAAAAAAAAAAAAAAAAAGAAAAATGCAATCTATACTTAATACTACCTTGTATTTTTAGAGCACAGCTGTGACAGTTTATTTGGATTCAGCCTCTGAAGGTGTTTACTTTTAGTTGTTTTAGCACTGCTAGAGTTATGAAATTTTATGAATTGTAACAGGACTATCAAACACCATGACATTCCACATAATGTTCTGTATATGTCAGCCATTTTAGAAACTTGGCTATTTATAAAAGTCACTGTGATTTTAAATAATTCAAAAGATCAGTTCTAATGCACATGTTCTGTTTTGGTCTGAATTAACAAGCTCAGCAAATTATTGCACTTCTCTCAATAATTTGCTTTCTCTTTTGTTACTTTTTTCTGGTTTGTTTGAGATTTAAATTGCATCAGCTACATTATCTGGTGTACTAGTATTGCTGCTTGCAAACCAGTAGTTTTTAGATGCCAACCCTTTGTAGACAACTATGTGGTTATAAAGGTGATGTTTTTCTGAGATAGTAAATCACCTTCCAAGAAGCAGATACGGGACTCTGGAATCTTCTTCATCAGGTGACCCATGAAGAACTCACTACCAAAATCCTCTGAATGAACAAAAGCCCCATATTTCAGGAAACCCACCTCGTAAGGTGTGAACTCCACCCACTCTGCAAATAAGGTAACAAGAAGAACTTATTTCAGCCACCTGAACACATTTAAAAGTAACAGCTGAGAATCAAAAAAGAGAATCAAAAGCTGGAAGAACAAGGCCTGTAGCTTTAGCATATTGGTGACAGTTCAAACCATCATGTTTTGAAACAAACAGGTGGCCTTCAGTGCATTGTGTGTTATATTGGTGAATGCAAAAGCAAAATTCACCTCCTCAACTAATACTGTGAAAATCCATTCAGCTTGGGTTTCAGGTCCATGTCTGTATTAGTAAGACAAAACTAGTCCTGAAAGCTTACCAGCTGCTAAGGCCCTGTGCAAGATGTGTTTTCAGTCCTTCTGAGACAGCAATGACACCAGCTACCACTCATTCTTAGACTCTGATAATCACTGCTTTGTGAAGCTAAAAACACTCAGACCAAAACCTATTCAAACCTTGGCTGAACACAGTGGGACTGCAGAAGAAAGATGATCAGGCTCAGCTGCAGGACCTTCTGCTTCATTTGGGCCGAAAATGCTATGGAAATAGTGATCAGCATCACTGATCAGAGCACAGAACCAAAGAACAATTTTGGTTGGAAGGAAACTTCAAGATCATCCAGTTCCAAGCCCCACCCTGCATGAGCAGGGACACCTCCCACCAGACCAGGTTGCTCAAGCTCTCATCCAATCTGTCCTTGAACAATTCCAAGGATGGGAAATCCACAACTTCCCTGGCAACCTACGCCAGAGTCTCACAATCCTCATGGTGAAGAATTTCTTCCTAATGTCTAATTTTCCCCTCCTTGGATTTCCTTCTGGCTGCTGGAAGCTGCCTCCCACTCTCATTCCACATCTTCCTTTCTCCTCCCTTCCTTCCCCTCCTCACTCAGATCTTCACAGCTCTCTTGGACTACTCCTACCCAGCAGCTGAAAGAGGCTGTGAAAAGTAGGTGGGGATGAAAAAGAGAAAGAGCAGCAGTGTTGCAGAGGTATCTCTCCACCACAGGATTAGGATGCATGGTTTTCATCCAAGTCAGAACTCAGATGTGAAAACAGAGGAAAGATAAATTATTTCCAAGATTCATTGGCTTGGACTTACAGTAGAAGCTTTTGGCATTCACCAAGCACTAAAAGGAAACTCCTTAGATTTATAGAAGTGTGTATATAACAATCATTACCTTTAAAATCCAGAGTGCTAAAGTCATCCTTGACATTGAGGGACAGGTATATGGGCAGAGGATTCTGCCCTTGATTTACTGCCAGTTGCTGATCAGACAGTTTGTGAGTACTTTCCTGTTTATAAAGAACACAAGTCATTGTAAAAGATGAATATGATACATGCACTAAATACAGTATCTAGGCATGGACTGTCAATTAAATGCCTCCTAAACCCCAGAAGATTTTGTTCTGTGTACTTCAGGTGTTTAACCACACATGTGTTACTGTGCTATCTGCCATCAACCTTTGCTAAAGCATTATCACTGATTTTGGAATGGGGGGCTAGAGTGAAAATGTGAGAAACTTGGTATGCATTTACTAGGCTATCACTTGATTTAAGGAAAGAGAAAGATATTTGGCTACCTCAGAGGTACTGCAAATAAAGGTCAGCCAGGGCCTATTTCAATCAATAGAACTTTGTTTGCTGGTATGGCTCTATATTGCTATGTCTGAACTTAGCTCTGTCAGAGCCACCTCTCTTTATGTTACTAGAATGATGAAAAATCAGTGTCATTAACATCCTTACTCTTTACATGCGCAGATGTTTCCACTGGATGCTTACATTTTAGACTTGATGTGTTATTTTTCTTCTAAAAGCACAAACAAAGACACCTCAGAAGTTTTGAGCCTTTACTATAGCCGAATCCAGAACTTCAGATATGAAAAGCTAAAAATCCTCTGGAACAAGAGATGGATACATAATACCTGATGATGTAGCATACGATCAATGAAGAGTCCCCACAAATCTGTAAAGGACAGCTTGTGCCCCTCTTGCTTTCTTTCACAAAGCTCCTTTTCATAATATTTCATATGATCCAAGGAGAAACAGTGCAGCTTGCTCTTGGCCACATGTTTTCTGATATCACTGACTGGCCCTCTGAGATCCTTCTGTGACCAATTTGCATCTTCATACAACTTTGCCATGGTCCTGGTAAAAGAAAACATACAGTGGTTCATCACTGGGTACATGACAATTCATGAGCTTGTAACAAACCTAAGCATTTTGTTTCAGGTTACATGAGGCTCTCCCCGCTAATGTTTACCTTGGAAGAGAAGTTCAAAGCTCAGGCAAAATGTAGAGTATATGATGGTATTTTTGCTGCAGGGATACATTCAAAATTATCTTAGCTTGCTTCTTATCAGAATCAAAAGAGTAATAAATCAACACCCATAACTAAACACATGCTTTTATTAGAATTATCATTTCATTATCAGATTTGAACCACACCTTCTGTCCCAGGCCATCTCCCTCAGCTGTTCCATATGATGTGTGAAAAGTTAAGCAGGAGATCATTAGCAAACAGTGCCTGGACAAGAGCAAGAGCTCCTCTCCTTGGGCATGAAGCAGGCAAGTCACTTCAGACTCTTGGCATACCCAGGACCAGTGGGTTTGAGATTTCAGTTCCCAGAGTTCAGGCAGATTCCAGCCATCTCTTCTCATCCCTGCCCCTCCTTTCTAGCTCTGTCTTAGATCTCTTTTTAGAGAAAATAAATGAAATGGTATCATGAAATGGGTGAGCACCAGAAGGATGCCAAGTCCCAGCACGGAGTAAAATTCATCAGCAAGGCAGTATGCTTCACCTGGTTATCACTCTGCTAACAATCAGCAAGCACAAGCCCAACCCTCCTTACCATGTGGTGGCAGATAAACCACTGATGTAGGTCACACAGTCTAAAACACCCAAGTCCTGGAGACCCAGAAGACTGCCAAACATTGCTGTCATGGATCGCACTCCCCCTGCTGTGGTCATGACTGCCACCACGGGCACCTGCTCAACACACAGAGTTGTTCATTACCAGATGAAACAGAGAAGTGATGAGCGTGGAGGAAAAATGATAGCAACACTGATTCAGGTAAGTTTGGACACAATTCACACACCCACTTAGGTGTGTGTTTGAGTTTTGGTGGGACTTAGCTGATGCTGACAGCATTTTCCTGATCAGTGATACTTTATTAAGTCAGAAGCTGTGAGTACAGCTTTTGGGTGGCATAATCTGTTTTTAGATTTGTAGAGTCTTTCCTGGATACTTTCCATTTTTCCTCATATCTCTCCCTCAAAACACATTTTAAAATCCTGAGTAAAACTGAGGTCAGAAGATCAGAGCAAAAAGCTGCCTGCATACTCTTTTCTTCTTCTAAGTTTATGTACAGCATTTGCTACTTTCCAGACAGACAGTGACAAGCTTTATAGATTTAACATCCTCTTTTTTACCCAAATTCCCTGCCACTTCCCTGATATCAATGCTATATGCAATTTGGCCTTACTTTCCTCAGGGATGCAACAATTCTTTTAGCCATCCTCCCTTTGCCCCATAGGTAGCCCTTAACAAAAACTGACACAACATATTTATTCAGGTTTAGGAATATATGTTGCCATTACCTTTAGTTTTACCTTCATTATATTTTACAGTCTAGTTGGAGTTTTTGTTTTTTAATTAATGTGATTCAATAACCCTTTATTCTTATTTAATAACCAGAAGTCCTATTCTACTTGTTGTTTAAGCTCATGAGCACTTTGACTTGGTTGACAAATGCTGTCCTGCACACAGCATCAAGGGATGGATGTGCTGGGAGCCAAAGAGAACAGTGGAGGAAATCCCACACAGCATATTTCCACCCAGTTGCAGAAGATTGTCTCCCTGACTCTTGCTCCAAGCACCACAGCCCCAAAACAGATCACTGTCCTCCAGCAACAGAGCAGCTACCTTGGAGCCCAGGGATCCCCAGGAGAGGAGAAAACAAGAGGTAATGCACTGAAAAACACAGAGATGATACTGCATGAATGTGCTTAGGGAGAGTCACAGGTGTCTTCTCTGAGCCTTGGATAGCAGCAAAGAAGGAGAGAGGTGTCAAACTGAGGAGACACAGCTTCAGTCTAAGCATCCAAATTTCATCATGCTTGGTTAAAGGTGTTCATCCCAACAAATATATCCTTTGGGTGCCCCTGAATAAGGATGGAGGTTGGCAGAGTATAAAGGAGCTATTAACTGATCTCTTTGCCAAAATTCTTGGATATTCTTTGTCTTGGGAGCAAGTGACAAGCTGCCCTCAACATTTTAGTCTAGAAGATGTCAAAGAGCTAAACAGGTAGTCATGCAACTAGCTCACATCCACGTTGTTCAAAGTGGGACTGAATACTTTAAGATCCCAAGATGCTGTCCTACATACCTCGTCCTCCTGCAGGTCTTCATCAAGCTGAAGGATGTTTTTCAGAGCAGCAGCAACCACTTTCTTCCTTTTACAGATGAAATCCTTCTCCTTTGCACATAGATCAAACCCCAGACGTAAATCTAAATTCTTGCAACTAGAGTATAGGAACAGACCAAGACCTCTAAGCCATTTCTAGAGCTACTGCAAAACCAGCAACAACAATAAACCAGTTTACAGAGAGGTTACTTCTAGGCATGTGAAGGTTCCTATATGCAGGTATTTGGATAACACAGGGTCTGTATTTCTGCCTTCCTGTGGACATTTTAGAGCAGAATCAGGTCCTGATCAACTTCACACAGCCATGAGCAAGTTAAATGAATCAAACGTTTTGCTGATGTAAAACAATGAACAAAGCTGAATTCCAAGTGTTTCACAATGAGTTTGGAAATGTAGATACCTTTTCAAATTCTTTTTCTATGTATGTGTCTCCTGAAGAGCAGTAGGAACCTAAGCAGTTACTTAAACTTAACATGCTTTAGGCCAAATGACTCTACTACCATGTTAGGCTTTTCTCTACTTGGGCTGTAGATAAAATTGAGTAAGATGTCTCTAAAGTGCATCCCTTCATAGCATGATGATGAACATTATGTGCATCATTAATTCTGTAACTTCTATTTTCACAGGATGACTGTTTCAGAGTTTTTTCATACAAAACGTTATTTTGTCCCATCTGAGATTCATAATTAATATTCAGTAAAAACCTTTGATTTATCATATGAGTCTGCAATTAATGCTTGCATTGTAGCTAACTAATCAGTAGAGGGTAATATTGCCCTTCAAAAAAGGAAGGAACCACCAGCATTAGGAAAAACACTGTCTGGCTATACCCCATGATTAACTACCACTTATTCTATGTTGAAATCTTACCAACCAATTTTAAAGCATGTATCATTTTATTAAGCGTCCCCATCTAAAGCTTCCCCTCTTCTTTAAACAATTACAAGATTTATTCCTGGTTTCAAATTAAGCTAGTTTAAGCTGTAACTTCCATGCATCTCAAGATGATACTATGAAAGGATAGGAGATGACCTACGTAATCATTCAAAAGAAACAAGATTTACCCATCTTCTTCCTTCACAGACACCTCATAAGATTCACCCTGAGAATTAAAAATGAATACACCATAAATTTTAAACAGAACTGAAAGTCTGCAAAAACAAATTTTACAGTATTAGCAATTTTCATATATGTAGACTAGTGATAAATCTTTGATCTCTTCTCAGGCCTTCAGCACACAATCACTAGGATTTGACTTTTAAATTTCTTTCAAAGCAATCAGCAATTCTGAGTATGCTACTTTTTCCCTGAACAATACCTATACTTTCAAGTGTATGCACAGCTGAGCATACATATATTCAACTAGAACAATTTTATTTTAAAAATTAATAATAGACCAGATATTGCAGCTTACATTGTTGAAATAATTCCAAATGCTGTCAAAGGTTACTCACTCTCATCACTGTAACTTTCTTTCCCAAGTCCAGAGAATGCAGAGGCACAGATATTTCCCTCCTGGCTGAGTTGTGCTGCATTAAAGTGGGAAAAAATTGTTTTAAGGAATAAATCATTTACAATCTGTAGGTACAAATCTTGCAGAGAAGAGCTAATTCATTGTGCCCCTCTCAAAAGTTACTTTGGCCTTTATCACCACCCACAAGCAAAACATACACCACAGCAAAAATGCTCCTTTGGCAGCACCACGTGGAGTCTGGGTTGACTGTGTCTGATGTAGTGGAACATGGTGGTTTTGCTGCCTCCTTGGCTGCAGTAAGGACCTATGGAAATATTCTGCTCTTCTTCATAGGATCCTTTCATTGTGAACGTGAAATCTTTCCCTAAGAAGAAGCAAAGCACAGAGAAATGTTAACTGCACCTGGCCCTGCAAAATCATATATAAAATATCCCAAGTCTCAGCCTTAGTGCACTCAACAATTGTGGCCATAGTGGTTTTTCTCCCCCATAATCAGTTTGAACAAGGATCACAGTGAAAAGGCATCAACAGTTTGGTGCAACATTGCAACTTCTTCCCTGCCAAGGAAGAGAAAGGATGTGTTAGGCCAGTGGTACTGCTCACACCCCCCAAGTTAACCAGATAATATTTCCACTCCTGATAGCTGTGTGTCTCTCTTCTTTTACTTTTTGGTCTCATCACAGGTATTTTCCATTCCATCACATTTGCTGTGATGTTTCTGAGCCTTCAGCCATGTCCATAGTTCCCCTTAAGAAACATAATCCCATCACCTCCAGAGGTTTTCCCTATTAGCAAGTAGGTAATTCAGAAAATGCCTCAGTCCCCGAGCAGCCCTGATACAAATGGAGGAGGATAAAATGGACCACATATTTATCTAGATTTAGCTGCATCTTCCATACCACTGACAAGTGATTTAAATCAATAACCTCACTTCTGTAAGGGCTCTTCATTTTTATTTCATCCACCTGTACTTCCAAACAGGAAACTTCCCGAGACTGGAAGAGATAAACAATAAAATTACTGGTCACAGAAAAAGTTCAGGATCCTCACTGAGGATGTAAGGGCCCTGTGGAGACACCAGGCTTGGCCATGATGTCCTGTGAACATGCAATTGCAGCAGCTGATTCTCAGCTTGTATAAATCATACAAGCAATACTGTGCTCAGTGGAGCTAAGATAGGGAGCTGCCCCATTCTGTTTAAATACCATTCAATCCGCAGCAGTTAACACATGGAATTTTTCCCCACACCTTGACTGTGCTTTAACTTTTGTCTACAGAATAGTGAGCTGAAGGATGCCTACAGCTCTGCAGAATCACTCAACAGTTGGGCCTGTACTGTAAGACCCTTAGGATAAAGCTGAAACTTCCCAAGAGAGCACTGCCTTAGAAGGAAGTAGCAACACAGAAGCATCAAACAGTATTTTGGACATGGTGTGAAAAGAGCCTTTAGCTCCAGAATATATGCTAACTGATAAACTCTGCACTGACACTTGATTCCATCCCCTTCCCAAGTTTCCTTGTATACTGCCATTTCATCAGGGGGCAGCTCACTGGCACTGTGGCAGAGTGCGGATCCAAGCCTCTCCAGTTACAGAATGCACTACAACCATGATCAAATTGAAAACTTTGCAAACATACCTTCTCTCATCTGAAAAAGGGTAAAGGCTATGCCTAAAGTCATAATTCTTGCAACTAGATCCTTCAGTTTTGCCCTAGCATAAGAACATAAGCATAAAAAAAATAAAACAATTACCACTAGTACGCCATTAGTAATGATGTTTTCAGATACACCTGGACTGAAAAGCAAAAAGAAAAGGACTTATTTAAGTGTGAGTATAGAAGTAATAATCTTTTGCATGAAACAGTTCTCTGAGCTCAGTTTTTCCAGCTGCCAAGTGCCATCATCACTCCCATCCTTCACCTCCATCTGATGCTCACCACGAGGTCCCAGTCCCATAACTCCCAGGGACATTCCCCCTTTCTTAGCTCTCCTGCTCAGCATCACCTAAGATTGAATTACAAAATAAACACCCACCCTCAGCTATAAATAGTAAGTGACAGTGTCACTCAAGGAGGGGTTTCACCAGATTCAGGACAGAAAAGCAACCATGGGGAAGATGCTGAGATGGGATGTCCAAGCAAAGGTACATGTAGCCATTTCCCCAGTGCTGCATTACCACTCTTCAAAATGTGAAGCTTTCTAATGACACTTAGGCTTTACTCACATGTTTTCCAGTAGAAATTCCACTCCTAGTTCTTCCTGTTTCTGAAAGTAAGATTTATTTTTCATTTAAGAAAAAAGAATGAATACATTTTTTCCTTGATAGAGCTCTGATGATTTTGCACAACCTTCCCTTTTCAGGTTCTGCTATTCCCATGCCCTCTAAATCATAATGTAAATGGATGGAGCCTTTTTTGGCCACCCTTTCATTTCATGTCTCTCCACCATTCTACTGTTTACACACCAACTGTCCCCAGAAGGGGAAGAGGATAGTCAGTATCATGCAATAGGGGTTGAAGGTCCTTTTATTTATTTATTAGTTGGATGATACATGGGTAAATCACTGCCTAGGAAGGAAGATAAAACAGATGAATGATGTGGGAGAACATACTTGAGAATAAATGCACCAAGGTATATCTGGATATATCTGGGTTAAAACAAAGAGTATTGTAACAACATAAAGAAGAGGTCAAAGAAGAGACTAGCTTGGAAAACAGAGATTGCTAGGGTGAAGGGAAGAGAAAAGAGGGAAGACTGAAGCTGAGAATGAGGGAAAGAACTCACAAAGGCCAAAGCAAGATGGAAAAGGAGGAAGAGTAACAACAGGGAACAGAAAAAGGAGAAAAAAGTAACACATCAACAACATAAGAGGGACTGTAGTACTTTACTACAACCATTTGCTGGATCAGTCTGTATGGGACACAGCCAATCCAGGGAAGTGTGAGGAGACTGAAAATCATGCCAAGTCTGATAAAGTGGGTGCTGAGGTTTTGTATTTACTAGTTCGTGTCAGTAAATGAGACATTTCAGGTGACTTCCCTGACAGCTGTATCTGTGGCATGGAACCCAGCAGCAGATGGTTCTGCTTGCTTATTTCTCCCCAAGTCTGTTTCATGTAAGGTGGTTGCAACAGTTTGTAACAGAAGACTGAGGGATGGATTTTAAAAAGAAATCAATTTACAAAGGTACAAGACAGACTTCATAAAGTATCAGATTTTGACTGGTCTGTACTATCCCACCTCACTGAATCTGTTCAAAAAAAAGCAGAAACAATGTTCAGGAGACCCTGTAATATTTGTAACAGACTTGTAACATTTGTCTAATTTTGTTTGTCTTGTGTTCCCACCCTTCTTATGCTGCTGTACACATGCTCACACAAACTAAATTTGTATTAAGTACAATCACAGTTTTGTGGGTGAAAAACCTGGTGCAAAGCAATAGGAAGATATGCTGAGACTTAACCCCAGACAGTAACTAAGGCCCACACAGCTGCTCCCTCACTCCTCCCTGGATGAGGGAGAGAATCAGAAAAGCAAAACCAAGAAAACTCATGTGTTGAAACAAAGAGAGCCTAATTAAGCAAAGCAAAACAAAGAATCTATCCACCACTTCCCATTAGCAGGCAGATGTCCAGCCACCTCCAAAAGAGCAGAGAACCATCATCATAATGGTTACTTGGACTGAGGAATGCCAACACTCCAAGCATCCTTATTCTTTCCCCAGCTTCATATGCTAAGCATGATTATCATATGGTGTGATATATCCCTTTGGTCAGCTGTCCCAGCTGTGTCCCCTCCCAACTCCTTGTGAACCCTCAGCCTGCTCACTGGTGGGATGGAGTGAGAAGCAGAAAAGGCTTTGACTGGGTGAGCACTGCTCAGCAATAATGAAAACACCTCTGCTTTTCCAGCACTGATCCAAAACACAGCCCCATACTAGCTACTATGAATAAAATTAACTCTACCCCAGCCAAAACCAGAACCACTTGTTAAACCACACAGTTAGCAAGGGGCAGAGCAGGAAGCAATGCTGATGCTTTAACATTACCTATCTAGCTTCCTCAGCCCTTCTTTTGAGATATCTTGGTAGATGAAAGAAATCATTATGGGCAGAGGTGGCATTACTGCCTATTATTAAGGTTGGCCAGTATGCTCCATTACTAAGTCACTTTAAAAAAAAAAATTAACCCTAGCTGTTCTAAAAATCCATGTACAGACCATAATTTGTGATGTCTCATGGGCATCTGGGTGGGATTTGTGACTCAAATAAAGACAGCTTGACCAAAACATTCCTGAAACTCAGCTCACCTTGTCTTATCTTCCCCAACTTCCACATTGCTAAGCCAGTGGGTACATGCCTCAGAGCAAACTCACAGCTCAAAACACACCTCAAATTATCTCAGTGACATGAGCCTTATTCTGAGGAAGGCCATAGCCATCTGCAGAAAGCATACTGAAATAATTAATAAAAACTGGCTTTCTAGAAGAGTAGGGAGCAGGCAAGAGTTTTTTCCAAACAGCCTGTTTCCTGACACAGTGATTTAGACATAAGCAGAGCACACACAGTCCCTAGGAACTGTAAACTCAAGCCCTAGCCAGAAGCATGAAAAATCCCTGGAGTCTCATTACTACAAAGCCTCCTAGAGACAATGTTATATTTTGCAGAAAGTAATCTGAATACATATTTTGCTCTCTTAAAAGATGGATGAGATTTCTCCAGTTGCCCAGAAAGGGGCTCCAGAGTTGTACCCATCCCTGCTCTGTCAGTCTCCTACACAGCAACCAGACCATCACCTTTTTAATTTTTGACTCTTGGTGTCTTTGCTTTTGTTCAAAAAACAGTTTTGAAACCACAAAAATAAAATATTCTGAATAGGTAAGCCATTTTACATCTAATTACAGTCACAGGAGAGGAGTGACTGTTTCTGCCCCCTCCTAAACCCCAGGCATTTAACTTTGCGCTTAAATAAGTTTTTTTAGCATCTTTCCATACAAGAACAACTCTGGTGTTCAATATAGGTTGTAACTTGTGACAAAATTCTGATCAAGAGTATTATTTTATCTCTCCAGCTTCTTTCACTCCTCTTTTCACTTCTTACCTCTGAATTCAACTCAAAATTCAGCTGAACTTTTACTCCAGGCTGGATTTTAGCTACATCAAAGCGAACAGTCAAAAGCTTGTCATCTGGGGTGAAAGTATCCTCATCACAAACTGTCAGCTCCAGGATGTTCTGAGAAGTAAGACAAAGAAAGAGGTAAATGCCATATTCTGGGACTACTGAGTCCAAAAGGAAGGTTTGGAGTGAGTCAGAATGCAGCCACCATGGTGTTTTATTTGGCCTCCTACAACAGCATGGAGCCAAGATGGGTGCAGAATGCTCAGGGAGTAACCCTGGAAGAGGAAAATCATCAGATTTGGCAATGAACAAGAGCTCAAAAGAAAGGCAGTGGAAGTGACAGGCATGATGTTAATATGCCACAGGCAGAACAGAAAATACTCATGCTGTTCATAACAATCTTTGGTCTGTGGATGCAAAATCTTTGGAAATTTCAGCATAACAGCAGAAAGTAACAAGAGAGCAAACTCCTAGCCCTTTACAAATGGAAGGTAAAGTAAATTTCATCTTGTTAAAATACTTAAATTAAATTGCAGTGATTTCTCTTGCATTTCTCCAGAGCTCAGATTGCACAGAGCAGTACAAGAAGACACAGGACTATTAAGCCACAGAAAACTGACCCTGTGTCTAGATCCCATATCACATGCACTCAGCTTTATGCCAGATGATCCATAACCCTTTCAAGCTTATGCTCATTCAAACCATGGGATAGGCATGATCCTGTAATTCTAAGGCCTCTAAATCAGACATAGGTTTGATTTCTTATGGTCTAATAGGCTTTTCTATATATGCTTATTTAGTGATGGAGTAGTTGGTACTAAAGGGTGGGTTGGGTTTTCTTTGATTTAAAAAAAACATTAAAATATGATACCTCCTAATTTACAAATGTTGTCATTGCTACTGTATAAAGCAGAAATTACAAGTTCATGGCAACATATAGAAAAAATGCCTTCATGGTTGAATGTAAGAAAATATTACTAATCCTCTGAAGGGTTTATAAAACTCCCACCCAATTCCTAGGGTCCTAATGTTTTGAGGATGATGGAGACCAGACAGGGTACCAGAAGATCCATACCAAAGTCTGCATATTTACTTTGGGGCAGGTAATAGCATCACTCATGCTGTCTCTGATGCCTTCTTCATCTTTTCCTTGCTATCCTACTCCTTAGCATAACAGAGTTGAAGACTGTGTAAGCCTCAAGCCTCTCAAAGAGCCTGCACACAGGAGGTGCAGATGTCCCCTTTAGGAAATGTCTGCTCACCCTCACAGGTGCAGATCCTACCTTTACTTCACTTTGTATCATGAAGTGGAAGGTTTCATTCCAGACAGGGTTTCTGCAGTTGCACACAGTTCTTGTCTGGGCTTCCTGATAAGAAGCTGTTGGCAGCCACAGCTTCACATAGCAATCAGTTAGGCTCACTATGTTAACAAAAAGGTGTATACAGTTAGTACAGCAGTACTTATTTTTATTAATTATATTAAATATACATTATATATACACACTATATACTTATATTTTTATTATGTCTTTTGCCCACTCAGGGGGGAAAGCATTAACCTCTGAGGAGTTCTAAATATTTCATTGAACACAAAGGAAAATAACTCTAAATTTAGAATGTTTCACTACTCTAATTTATGTCAATGCCAAAAAAAAAGGAATTTTAAACACTAACACCATTATTATTTTTTTTGCTTCTATTTTCAGACATTTGCCAGGCTGCAAGCAAATTCATAAATTACTTAATTTCCTGTACTTTAAGAGAAAAAATAAGAATTTTGTTTTGAAGATTTTTTTTCCACCTAGTCCTGTTTGTAATGTACAAGCTATTCACAATGAACCAGCAATGAAGAGACAAACACAGAAGCATCCAACACAATTATTGATTTTTCCCATATCTTTCACAAAGGTCTCCCTTTCTGAAGTGAAATGGGCAGACTGTGGATAAGGAGACATAGAGGAGTCAGGGAATGAGAAATCCTATGGAGCAGCTAGCGAAGAGAAGAATAACTTCTTTCCTAACACAGAATTTCTTTTATGTTGTTAACTGTCTTCCAAATTTTTGTAATTGAGTCTAGATAGAAATGACACTACATACAACTTCTTCAGCTACAAAACCTGAGGCACTACTATAATCTTAGCAGCAGGTGTCTAAGAGCATTAAGTGCAGGTCTAAGTGAGTTTTTTGCTGACCTATAAACATGCTGTCATTGATACTTACACAGGTCTGCTTTGTGGAGATTTCTCACACTTATAATTTTCACAGTAAGCCAGCACAACCGAGGCACTTCTGGCTGCAGAACAAATTGAAAAATACCTTAATTATCAGCAAATAACTCAGATATAGCTAGCATCACCTATCCTATTGCATAGCAATGAGGAAGACACCTGGAAATAAGTAAACAGAGGCCTTTTCATATTAATGCACTGAGGATGTTTTCATTTTAATTGCTTACAACAAAGCCTGAGAAGCACTTCTTTCTTGATATCATGTCATGTCAGATTCCAGCTTGTTTACCAGTGAGATTTGTTTAAGTTGTTCTTTTTTTTTTTTTTTTTTTTTTACTGATTTAGGATTTGGAGGTTAAATTTCAGTGCAGGGAGTAGTATGATATACCCTGAGACAGTTTGCACAAATAACTGCCCTGTAAAATCCAGCTACCTTCAAACTAGAGTTTGCTCCTCATAGTTCTAGCTGACTGACTCCAACAGATTCCAGCACAGCACTTCCCAGTGTGCAAGCCTGGAGACCATGGGATACTCACCATACTGAAATAAATGATGCTTAAAAGGGAAAAAAAAATTTTTAAAAATTACTAAATGAGGGAGAGAACAGTTCTGGAAGTCAATAGCCCAGCATGGGTCTGCAGAGGTGTTTGGTCTTGGGGCACATTCTTACATTTCACACGTAAGCACAGCTCTCTGTAAGGCAGCTCTAGAATCTCAGTACAAATTTGAGATGACAAAAGGCAGAAGCAGCTGTGGGGACTCTGGGGGCTCAGTTTTGTGTATTACTTTTTTTTTTTTTGGCTGTGTGACATTGAGTGAAGATAGCCTGTCATCCATACATAGTGGCTACTTTAATGGAAATGAAACCACACTACCAGAACATACAGAACTGATGTATGTACATACACCAGGAGCTAGAGGAAAAGTAGAGCTGAAGAAAGCAGAAATCACACAGCCTCAAAGCAATGTAAGAAAATGGAAAGCTGCATACACAAACTGAATTAACTGTCTGATAGGATGACAGTAAAATTGCCAGTGTGTGTTGGATCATGCAATTACACTGAAGATACATGGATAAAAGTTGTAATTGCATATGAAAGCACATACACACACACAACAACCAAAAAGCACAAACAGGTAATTAAGATTGCCATAGCTGATTCAGGACTTTTGGAATAACAAATTGCTTTGAAAATGTTTTTCCATGGCAAACCCCTAGGCTGACCTCATTGATTTACAAAGGAGAAACACCAAGATATTGCCATGTATTGATATCCCATAGCTCTACAGGGGGAATATCTTGGGCTCTACAGGGGAATATCTTGAAAACTGCACAAAATACTCCAAAAATTTTTGTTTGTTTGTTTTCTCCCTCTCACTCCTCATCACAGCTGCACACAACCCTATATTTAATTACTAGAAAAAAAGACAATCTTGAAAACATCAGAAGTAAAATACTATGTACAGAAGCAGTAGCTCTATTAATTAAATCGAAAGGAGCAATTAAACCTTCAGAGCATCATGATTTCTGAGAAACTATCTCCTTAGAATCTTCTGGTTTAACTCTCACTTTGTCTCCTGACTGGTGCAGAATAACCACCTAAAAAACCCTAAAGTCACCAGGGTAGATCCTATTTAGAGCCCACAGGAAAAATCCCAACCCAAAAGGATTAAAATGCACAGACACAAAACCAATTATTATCCCACAGTGCTAGGAAGTAATGAGTCCACTACTTCTCCAGATCTAGCCAAGAGTTAGACTCCTGCTTCTGCACTGAACACAGCTAGGGAGGAAATTCAGGAAAACTTGGGGGAAAAGAAACCCCCCACATTGCTTTATTTTTAAAATCTTGGGGGTTTAAGCCATCATTTAAACCAGACATTACTCAAAAAAAGGGAATAATTTAATTACATATCCAGTATATACCACATTCAGTACCTTCCATCATCTTTTACCAATTCAGTTTCATAAAAATTTAGTCTTCAGTATTATTTTCAGTGGCTGAGACCAAATAATACAATTTATCTGATCCTCTGCTTCTACAAGGCAAAGGCAAAACAATTTGAAGACAGAGTTTTGGGTTTTATGAGGTATGACTACCATCAGAGAGTGAGGTCACAGTAAAACAAGACTGAAATCCAGCTCTCCTAGTTCCTGCCCAGCATCTAAACCACAAGTTCATCACTGTCCTTCCCTTCCCAACCCTAAAGTCATAAAGGATTTTTTCCACTCTGTAGAGCACACTTACAGGAGAAATAAACATCACCTTAACTAACTGTCAGAAATATTAGCTCTAATGATGACAGTAAAGCTCAGGGAAAAGATAGGAAAGGCTGATGGCAGTCTGCAGGTAGCACAGCCACTGTTCATCCCCCACAGCCCTGTCCCTGCAGCCCAGATGTTGCCCTCTGCCCAGTACCTCATCTTCAGCACTGTGCAATCTTCCATGATTCTTCCTTCTGAGTCCCATCTTCCTGTGTGGGTTTGCTCGGATGAACTGATCCTGGGGACAAGAAGCCAAGAGAGGGATAAGCAATGAAACCCAGTAGTCAACAATCCTTATTTTTCAGTTTCTCTACCCAGATTTGCCATGGCAGTAGAAGAGGACCCCTGCCATTCCTCCTCCTCATGGTATCATACACCTGCATCTCACCAAGACCTTATCTGCTGCTTTGACTAATAAATCTGATTTGATATTTAAGCATCGAAATTCCTCAAGCATTTGATTTTGATGAATCTCAAACAACCTGCCCACTTCTGATTTTCTCTTACCAGAGGAGAACAGGCTGATGATCCCATTAGGAGCTCTGTTTCACAAAAGGCAACACTATAATGGTGCAGTCTCTATGTCTCACGGCTGACAGGTGCTCCTGGACCACACTATTTTCCAACCAACTGAGGAAGGGAAGAAGAGCAATAAAGATTGACTCATGGCTCCACCTCCCACTGATTTCAAAAGCACAAATTATGCACTTGTTCTGTGCCACATGAAGTTTTTTTCATTTTTTTTTTACCTCCACAGTGATTCAGAAGTGAGGAGATGTCTCAAACATTTTGTCATAGGCTGATCCCCCCCCAAAAAATAGTTATTCCCCACTGTGTTTAATAACTACACACAGAAGAATATTCTGGAGCGGTTGCAACCCTCACAAACTATAGAATATCTAACATAATATTGCAACTACTGATACCTTCTGTTACTTTCTCTAGTCCTAAAATCCATAAGGGGGGTTTGGCAGCAACAAGTGGAGTGATCTGAACATCCAAACAGCAGCATTCCAACTCCCACCACTTCCACTGAAATGTTTTTAGCCAAATTGCTGTCTCAAATTAATTTATGTTTGAAACTCATATAAGCTTTAACACAAATAAGTGCATGGGATTTTTTCAAAATATGTAAACATTCGTGTTAAAATTGCCAAGTCTGATTTTTTCATTGTAGAATAATTTCACATTGTTTTTCTGCAATAGCACTCAATTTATAATTGCAAAAGTATTTAGTACCACTACTAAAATGACAGAAACCAGCTACTGTGCTAAATATTTTTTAAATCAGTAAAACCATCTGTTACTCATCAATGAGAAACTTCAGATTAAATAAAGGGTTTTTTAAAATACTGTTTATTTTTTTTTTTAGAATTCCTAAGTTTCTACATCAGACAGAAAATCTCTCTTTGAAGCAGCAAGACTTCCAGTGGAAAAAAAATAATCTGACTTCCAATCATTTCTAATGAAAGAATCTTATTCCAGCTCTCTGGTAGAGGAAAGGTGCCTTAAATAAAGTGTCAAATGATCACTGTAATTAGTCTAGTGCTTCATAGACTCCAGCACTGAATAAATGAAAGCTCCTGTCTTACACTGAGCTACAATCTATGCGAAAAAAAATATTATGAAAAATAGTAGTTGCACTGCTATTTATACTGTGTGGTGAGCTCCCAGTAATTCTCTTGGGTTGTTCTTTTATTTTGTGGACCTGTCTTATTACAATAGAGATCTATTTTGCTTTGATTATATGATAATGCTTTTGATGCAACACTCCCTGATTTGAAACAAGACATTTCATCTTGTGCTTTTACAAAAGGCTGAACACAGGCAACTCTCAGTAAGACAAGAGGGCATGGTCTTAAATTGTGCCGGGGTAAGTTCAGACTGGATATTAGAAAGAATTTTTTCACAGAAAGGGTGATCAGACATTGGAACGGGCTGCCTGGGGAGGTGGTGGACTCTTCGTCCCTGGAGATATTTAAAAAGAGACTCGATATGGCACTCAGTGCCGTGGTCTAGTGACTGTGGTGGTAATTGATCAAGGGTTGGACTCGATGATCTCTGAGGTCCCTTCCAACCCCGCCTATTCTATGATTCTATGATTCTATGACAACAGCCACTCAACTCAAGTGATCTTCTGGCTCAGTTTGATGGCAGTAGATTCACTCCAGCTCTTCAAGAATAAAAGTTACCAGTTAAATAACATGCCAAGCTTCCCACTCAACTCTCACCCTTTCCACAAGTGGGCCTTAAATTAAGCAGTATTAACTGTTCAGTCAGCTATGTTATTACACTATACATGCTTGATCTGTGCACCATGGCAAAGAAGAACCCCATTTAGAGAGCTCTCCCATGAAAAAGCTGGAGTCACCCAGTCCCAAACTGGCCATGTCACCTGCAGCATGGTGGCAGAGGACCAGACCCCTTGCAGCAGCACTGGCTCCCCCAGAAGCAGCTGGAGAACCCCAGTTCCCACCAAGGTCCCAAAGCAGTTTTGACACAGACTCAGAATAACTTTGCACTCACAGAAAAATGAGACTGATAATCAGTGATACCTCCAAATTCTCACTGGGTTTCTACAATTATTTAACATTTAATCTAAGGTAAAGGGGGAAAGGTCCTCAGAGTCTGGCTCACAAGACTTTGTGAGATGGTTAACTTCTGATAGAAAACTACTGTGAAAAAGAGACAGAGACTTCTTCATCTGAGCTCGGACACAACAATACACACATCAATTTATTTCAAAAAATACTAATGATTTTATTCTTCATAAGCCTCTAAACAAAAGCTGTTGGGTATCACACCTCTAAATACCAGACCTCATTTACATGACCTAAATATAACATCCCAAAGCATCACTCATAATTCCTTTTTGACCTAGATTGTAACAAAAGCTGAAGTGACAATTATTGAAATCAATAAAAAATTGTCTTATGCAATTTTAAGAGCACCTGTTTCATTTGGGAAAGATAAAGAACAAGAGATATTAAGCTGCATTTCTTGCTTTGATGAGACAAAGAAGATCACAGGAAATGTTTCTCTTGTAGGATAGTCTAGCAAATAACCTGTTTGACTTAGCAGCAGCTGCTGCACATAACAAACATGCACAATTGGTTCATATTGTGTAAGAATTAAAGTTTTGTCCTAGCACGTGACTGGGTATGACCAGAAAAAAATCTTGACACTCACATCACCAATTTGGGCCTTATTTATGAACTAATTGCTCCATTTTCCTCAAGCTACTTCACAAATATTTCAATCTGAGGTGAGCTGACCCGAGTGACAATGATAAGAAATACACAAACTGCTTTATGTTATTGCTGAGGAGGCAGCTCAGGAGGCCTGAATTACTCAGGAGCTCCCTCCTCTCAAGCAGACCTATTGGAGTTACAGCACCCAGAATCCACCTCTATCTCCAGACAAACAGCACCTGTTTGTCACTAACACATGGGAGACAGGATGGTACACCTGAGGCTTTGAAGTGGTACCTACACCACCAGCCAAGCATGCACTTGTCCATGTGGGCTAACTGCCTCCAGGTGATGGAATTTATCAGGCAAAAGAAGACCCAAAGGCATTTTCAGTGCTTGTTCTGTATCAATGCTCACTTTTATTGCTAATTTGATTATAGCTGTGGTCTTTTTCTATAAAGACACGGGAGGACAGAAGCAAGCATCACGTATGACCTTATAATGAGCTGCTATTACTAGCTAATGAAAGGAATAGGATAAAATGTGCTCTGTTAGGACCTAAGGGCTGAACTGTGCTTTAGAAGTGCCTAACTCTCTCTAGTGAGTGTTATTATCATCCTTCACCACTCCAACACCTTAGATATTTACCTGTAGTATAAGCTTGCTTCCCCCCAAGCATTTGTAGACAGTACAGCAAAGAAGGGATGCTAGCTGGTGTACAGCACCATCACCTGTGAAGTATCAGCAAAAAGGTCACTAATGGTGGCCAAACTATTCATATACTTTATCTGGAGACTTTACCTGAACTCCACTGTGGGTATAAAGCAAGTGTCATAGTCTCAATCAGAAAGAATTAGAGCTTGGAACATTTAGACTGCTATAGGTAATAGGAAATAAATAAAGGGATATATCAATGTAAGTACAATAAACTGTGTTGGGTTGACTCCAGCCAGCAGCTAAGCCCCCATGTGACTGCTCACTCACTCCCTCCCAGCAGTAACACTAAGAGAATACAAAAAGCAAAATCAAAGAACCTCTTGCATTAAAATAAAAACAGTGAAGGAAAGAGGAAAAGAAAAAGCTCATGCAAAGGCAATAACTTACCATCTCCCACAAGCAGAGTGATGCCCAGCCAGTCTCAGAGCAACCTTGGAATACTTCACTCTCAAGCAAAAACAGACATCAAGACAGGAGATTGTCTTCACTTGACATTCTTGAAGAGTCAAGTAATCCTTTTGACTTGGAAACAGATTCTCTGTAGCCCTAAAGGTTTATGCAGGTAATCCAGATAAATCTACACGAGATATCTATTGATAAGACAACTGCTCTCAAATAATAGTTACAGAATCACAGAATTATTGAGGCTGGAAAAGACCTTTGAGATCAAGTCCAGCCTATGACCTCACACCACCCCATCAGCTAGACATGGCACTCAGTGCCACATCCAGCCTCCCCTTAAACACCTCCAGGGATGGTGACTCCACCACTTCCCTGGGCAGCCCATTCCAGTTCCTGATGACTCTCTCCATGAAGAATTGCTTTCTGATGTCCAGCTAGACCATCCCTGGCAGAACTTAAGCCCATGCCCTCTTTTACTGAGAGCTGCCTGGGAGAAGAGCCCGACTCCCCCTGGCTCCAGCCTCCTTTCAGGGAGTTGTAGAGTTGTAGAGAGTGATGAGGTCTCCCCCGAGCCTCCTCTTCACCAGGCTGAACACCCCCAGCTCCCTCAGCCTCTCCTTATAAGACTTTCTCTCTAGTCCCTTCACCAGCTTTGTTGCTCTCCTCTGGACCTGCTCCAGCACCTCAATTTCCTTCTTGACGTGAGGGGCCCAGAACTGGACACAGTACTCAAGGTGAGACCTCACCAGTGTGAGTACAAAGGGGAGAATTAGATCCCTGTTCCTGCTGGCCACACTATTCCTGATACCTGCCAGGATGCCATTGGCCTTCTGGGCCACCTGAGCAACAACAACATTTGGACTTGAGATCCAACCTTAGCTATGCTATGTAAATAGAGAACAATATAGTTGTAAACTTCTCTCATATTTAGAGACATGTGGTGTATCACAACCCCACAATGTTTCTAGCACTAGGGTGAGAATGAAGAAAACACCTCACCCACGAGACTTCAAGTCTTCTAGTACTGATTTCTGTTACTTCTACATTTCTTCCATTCACACACAGGCCCTGCGTAAAGCCTGCAGAATCTGGCCTGTTAATTAGGATACTGTAGTTAGTGACAAGAAGCAGCTTGTCAAAACCATCTTACAGTGCATGGCATTACACAGAGAAACACAACCCCTGGCAGGCACCACTCCTCCTGCCCACCCCCGCAGAACTGCGCTACCAAAGGGCACAAACATCAGTCCTTGTAGCAAAGGTTCCCACTCCAAAGTGGTGGCAGAGCCCGAATCAGTCTCGACAGCACCCCTACGTTCAACTGTCTGTCTCGATTTGAGTGGACCAGAATAATTTTTTTGTACAAGGACCTAATGAGAGGCTCTTTAGGAACCCGAGGGGTGGAACAGAGGGTCAATATTCCCTCCCATTTCCTGCCCGTACTCTATCAAGGTGGGGCCGAGCAGCAGCCCCAAGCTCCTTCACCATCATCTCACCCCCTGCCCTTCAGAGTCCACATCCATCGGGTTCTGGAAGAGCCCTGGAGCCCTTTCCTGAGTCGGTGCTGCCACAAGGAGCCCCTCAGGTACCTCTCTAGTGAGGCCACACCTTGAGTCCTGTGTCCAAGTTCTGGGCCCCTCAGTTCAGGAAGGAGATTGAGGTCCTGGAGCAGGTCCAAAGGAGGGCAACCAGGCTGGGGAAGGGATCCAGCACAAGTCCTGTGAGGAGAGGCTGAGGGAGCTGGGGGTGTTCAGCCTGGAGAAGAGGAGGCTCAGGGGAGACCTCATCGCTCTCTACAACTCCCTGAAAGGAGGCTGGAGCCAGGGGGGGTTGGGCTCTTTTCCCAGGCAACTTTCAACAAGACAAGAGGGCATGGTCTCAAGTTGTGCCAGGGGAGGTTTAGGTTGGATATTAGAAAGAATTTCTTCACGGAGAGGGTGATCAGACATTGGAATGGGCTGCCCAGGGAAGTAGTGGATTCTCCGTCCCTGGAGATATTTAAAAAGAGCCTGGATGTGGCACTCAGTGCCATGGGCTGGGAACCGCAGCGGGAGTGGATCAAGGGTTGGATTTGATGATCTCTGAGGTCCCTTCCAACCCAGCCCATTCTATGATTCTATGATTCTCCTGCCAGCATTGAGCTCGAGCTGTATAAATATATTTGTGTATTTGTTCCTTATCCTCTGTGTCACTGCCTGTCTTCTGTTCTAGTAAACCTGTTCCAGTTTTAATTTCCAACTTTAAGTCTCTCGTCCTTATTCCCCTTTTATTATCCCTTGGGAGGATGAAAGAGAAGTAATAGCAACCAATTCTCTACTATGGTTTTTGGTCTGCCTAGATTGCTGTAACCATGGCACTGTTACAAACAGGGCTTTATAAAATGGCTGAACAGTTGAAAGATGCTTTTAAAAGCATAACATCAAAAGCTGTGCTCATCAAAAGGACAAGCTGATGCTTGTGTTTCAGTGGTGTGTGGTGACAAAATACACAGCAGCAATAAGGCAGAGTTTGTTTCCTTGGGGTGTCAGTTATCAGGGACCACATCCAGGTGCCAGACAGGAGAGCTGGTCTGTACCTACCTTCACCAGGCAAGGGAATAAAGATATTTCAGCCCTCCAGATAGGAGCAGCCATAGATGGCCATCTCCATCACCATCTCTTTACTCCATCCTAGCATAACTCCACAGAGTAAGGAAGAAGCTCTGACTTATTAAATTTTACCATAGTGGAATAATGTGCCATAAAAAGAAGACCTAAGGGAAAAAATGAATGAATGAATAAATAAATAAATAAATATACACAGATCAGGTGGGTCTGCAATTCTCCCTTAAAAAATTAATTTTTTTTTTTTTAAAAAAAGCAAAAATCACGGAGAATTTCCAAAATGCCACAGAGTTTTTCTGCTGTCCTCTGTAATGCAGAGTGCTACCTAAAGGCTGCTGGTAGGAAGAGAAAGAGCACTCAGAGACAACAGCTGTTTATGTGGGCCTCAGCAAGCTGACCGAATTCCTTTGAATGAGGTTATTTCACGAACATGAGGCTGGAAAAAACAAACAAAAAAATCCATTGATTTACCAGTATTTCACAATGCTGCAAAGATAAACTGTAGTCTTCTCTTTGGGAGTGGATCCTCATCAGTGAGGGAGGCATTAAAGTAAAAATCTCAATCCTTTATGCAAATATCTGTATCTCTACAGAATTTCGATGGATTTATCTTTGATAAGCAAATCAAATTCAGTTGGGATCAGCCACAGGATAAAAATATATCAGAGTACAATATACATGTACAGGAAACATGGTCTTCTATGTCTTGATGCCTTAAAAAAAAGCCAGGAGAAAGAAAACAGCCAATTACTTACTTCCACAAGTGTTTCCATGTCTTTCCAGCACCATGAGAAATATCTTTAAAACTGCAGGACTTTTAAAGGATAATTGAACATCTCGGCACTTCTGCTAAATATGAATACTGACTCAAGCAGTTACAAAAATAAAAATAGCAAAGCATCCTCTTGACATTGAAAACACACACCCTTTGAATTCAACATGTCTATGAAAGCAAAATACATCTATGCCTCCAGAATAAATACATTTCCATCAGCAGTAAATACCCGGTTCTGTGACAGTTGAGACGCAGAGAATTTTGCCCCCAGCACCTTGCCTAAGCATAAACATCCCACAACAGTCAGATAGAAAATGGAAAAACTGAGAGAAAACCTGCATTAGCTGCTAACTGAATGGAGGTGATTTCCACTTCGTGATGTGTACTCTGAACTCTACAGCTCAGGAACCTCTGCATTCAACACCAGTTACGTGCCATCTGGCAACAGTTCAACCAGAATACATTTTTCTCTGATTTCTTTCCTTCTCCCCATTTCTTACTGGAACATTGTTTTAATGCTATTGACACATTTGAAATGAAACTATGGGGTAATATTTTCCTTAAAGCATTATATGCATTGCTTTGCAGATTCCAGTAATGGATCCAGGTAGGGGCCAAGGTGAAATTTGCAAGTAAAACTTGCTTAAACTTGCTGTGTTTCACAATGGAGTAATGAATGCAGCTGTCAAAGTGTCATTTTCTAGTACATCTCATTACCAAGCATTGGCTGACTTCTGCAGACAAAGCATTCACAAAGCCCTTGTAAAATACAGTCTCTGAAGCTATTCCCCTGCTAAGCTTCTCATTTCCATCTCTGCTTTTCAACTTCCCTGATTTACTAGAAGGAGAACAAACCAAACACAAACAAACAAACTAAAACGAGCTTGTGAGCTGGGAAATAACCTTAACAGCAGGGAAACTCCATTGCTCTACAGTGTTAAGTGTGTTAGTGACTGGCTCTGGGGTGGAATGCTAAAGGAAAAGTATCCCTACATCCTACATGTACAACATGGATATGTCTACATTGAGTCTGCTAACTCTGACAAGGGCATAGCAATGCTGCAGTTGTACACTGGTTGCATTACAGTTGGGTATAGCTGCTTTGGAATGGGAAATTTTAGCACTGGAGATGGAAAAGTGTGTATTGCAAAGGCAAATCAACCTCACAGCAATGTTGCAGAAACCTACTCTAATTTTCACTTGTTAGAGAGCAGGAGGAAATGTTTGTGGTGATCAGATTTGGCAGGGCCAGTAACCAGACATAAAAGTAGGGTTTTTTCCCCACTGGGATTATGTAATGATGTTTTGCTGCTTTAAAACTGAAGATTGCATGTAAAATTTCATTACCAATGATATTGCAGGACTTTTTTTTTTTTTATGAGAAAAGGATTTGAATTTTCATCCATAATTTTCTGAGCAACATTCTCCTCTGAGTTATCAGACCTAGTTATTCAAGCTTTGCAGCTCTACATGTTTACCCTTAAGGCAAATTCAGGCTGACATTTACATCAACACCCTTGGTTGAAACTACATGGAACATGAATCACTCTCTGTGGAGTGCTCATCACTGGTGGTTTGGAGGACACCATACATCACTTAACAGACCTGAGCTGACTTAACTGTGGTGGTCAGCAACTCAATAACCAATTCACAAAAAAACCCAACCAACCAACCAACCAAATCCAACCAAAAAAACCCTAAACACACACACCAACAGCACTGCTGAGCTTAACTGCATTAGTGGATACAAGTGAAATAGTCAAAAGCATAGGCATGATTACAAAACCACAAAACTACAGCATGGAAGATGTGATACAAGATAAAGTTTGTAGTTAGTAATTTGCAAAGTTTATAGTTAGTAACAACTTTCCTCAGGTCTCTCCTGCATTACTAACCCTAATTCTGACATGGTTGGCCCTGAAATTGAAAGGTCCTTCTGTCACAGTTCTTTCAGAGAGGTTTGCTCAGGCATTTGCAGGAAATACAATAATAATAAATATAATTTTACAGCATGTCCACTAAATACAGCAGTTGACTCTTGCAAGAGGCTGATGAAGTTACTGTTCCTGTAGTTCAAGGTCTTGTCTTATGATATTTTAAGATGATAAATACAGGGGGGGATGCCTTGTTGAGGGGTGAGTGGAGAGTGACTGCAGTGTCATGGAAGAGGGCACTATCTCCTCTCCTGTTCATGCATTTGAAAAATGTAATGGGTATAATAGAGCATCTAAGTATGTGTATCAGTGCTAAAGCACAGACTGTACAATCAGACTGACACTTCCAGGATAGTTTCAACTTCTCACCACCAAAACACCAGTGGTGATGACCTTAGTGGGGTGCATCTGTGCTGTGAAAGGTCAATAAAAGTGAGGTTCAGTACCATTGCTGCAATCTTCCTCCTCCTCCCAGTTCACGACTTGGGAAATCCACAGTCAGAACCTACAGTCTCACAGGAAATGATTCACCAGTGTTCTTAATGCAATACAGAATGTTTTAATGGCTTAGAAGAGCAATCTTATGTTTTTGTGCAACTTTACTGAGCCCTGCTACTGCTTCACCAGGACAGTCAGAAGTGTGGGAAGAATTATTAGATATATTCTATATAAGTATTTGGATAGGTAAAAAGACATTTTCAAGTGCTCCTTAGAACCACAATTTCTTACAGCAGTGTTTTAATTATATCCTTACACTTAGGAGTGGCACAGAGATCATGATCACATTCCTTTGGATAGCAAGCAGGCCACCATGAACTATAAAAATTAGGTCATAAACAAATTTATATTCAACAAAACTTGGCAGGATCTGCACCTGTCTCCCAAGAAAAATTCCACATCCAGCTCTTATATTTTTTCTCTTCAGAGACACACAAGGGCCACCTGAATACATAGTTCATAACCTCAGGAACCATTGGATTTTCCAGCCAGGAACTGCTCACATATATCTTCACATTAGGTTTGGCCATCTGTTGGTGAAGCCCCACTTCTGACACAGATGTCATTTGATTCACATGAATGTCTTGGTGCCCACCATGTCTCAACCTCTTGCCATCTTACCTCCAAGAGAGGGAGTGGAAAAAAAAAATGCTTCACATGCAGGACGGAGTCTCTCAAGGGTTATTGTGCTGCAGAAGGAATACATGCCTCAAATTATCATGGCTATGATTCTCAAACAGGGCTAAGCTGGATGAGATCAGCTAAAGTATTAATCTGGAGAGCAAATACTGTCCCCAAGCTGCCAGAATGCAAGATCACAGAAATGTGATCCCAGACACATCTTTGATGTATTAGAGTTGATAAGATGCTAAAGATTTTGCACAGCACTGTATGAAGAGGTAAAGTTCAACAGAAATTACTTTTTTTGGGTTGTAAATAAATTCCTTGGAAATTCAAAAAAAATGCAAAAATTTCATCAACCATCCTGCACCAAAATACAGCAGCCTTAAGAGAACACCACTGCCCTCACTGCCACCCTTGTCACAAGATTCTGCTCCCTCCTTTTCCCTGGCTCTGATGTTTATCTGGTGCTGTCCTGAGCAACCTAAAAGCAGCATACATTTTACCTTCACAGCATTGTGGTGCTTCTACTTTAAGTTTTATTCTGCTTTTAATCACTGCTGTTACAATAAGACCTGTTTTTAGGAAGTAACTGGAGATTTGCCACCACACAGCAGTTCAACACTGGAAAACAAAACCCAAGCAGTTATTTTCATACAAAGCCATTGTTTTCTTAATAGCATGATATCCCACATTGGCCATTTTATATCATTTCTTCACAACTTAATCCTTCAATAACCCACAACAGGTTCTTTATTATTGAAATCTTATGAAGTATTTTATTTTAAAAAACATAAGAATTCATCATTTACTTGTAAAGCAACCTACACCAAGTGCAATTAATTACAAAATCTTAGTTGCTAAGCATGATAAATGAAAGAAAACTTCAGCTAGAGAAGCTTCTCAGCTACTCAGAACATAACTTTGTTAGCCTCTGTTGAGTAAAAGAACACTTACTTTGGTGAATACAAGTGGCTTCTTGTCCAGGGTAATCTTGCAACTCCCCAAAAGGAAGGCTACTTGATCTGTAATACTTGTTTACATGAATAGCTGGTCTTGCAGGTGCAGGCATCATGATTTTTAAGGGTGACCACAGATCAAAGACCAGGTTGTTAGAGTGTGAAATGCCAAGTTAATTTGCTTTGTGGAGCCAGTTCATTTTATTCCATATTTAATAACTGTATAAAGAAATTCTATGAACTATATATATACTAACTCATGGTGTTTCCAACTGGCTCATCCTTTCATTCCTTCCTTACTCTTTGGAAACTTTTACCCAAGGAATGGCTGCCCAGTTTTATTTTTCTGCAGATCAGGATTTTCTGCAGATCATATTTTTGTTTCTAAAATATATTTTATTTTTCAATTTTTGTTCAAGAAATTCCTTGACCAAAGGTCTGGCTGAATTGCACACCCAGGTATAAGGAAAAAAAATACCCAATTCACACTCTTCAAAGGAGCTTTCTTTCCTCTTACACAGAAAGAGAAAGATGAGGTTTACAGCATTGTTAAAGATTCTCAAGTTGTGATGATCAGACTTTAAGAAGCAACAGAATCCTATCATGTGTCTTTAGTTGCTAAATATAAAAAAGTGAACAATTACTTCCTCAAAAACAAATGGTTACCAAAACAAGGTACCCTATATTGAACTTCTAGGAGACTTGAAGCCATTATTACCCTTGAAAAGGGCAGGAAGGAAATATCACAGAGATCTTTGAAACAATGAATGGCAAAAATGGGAAGCAGAAAACCACTGCTCAGTCTTGAAAGCACAAGGGCATCATTCTGTAGCAAGCTGAAAGCAAAAGAACACATTCCTCTCTCAGTGCTAAGTTACAATCTGTGTAGTTCCCTGCCAGATGATGTGAATTGTAAAACTTCAGAGAGGGTGGTTCAAAAAGTGAGAGGCAAAGATAAAGAAGAAATCAGTGTTTCCTTGAACACAGCCACACCTTTGACAAAGGGGGGTGCTTTATTCAGTGGAGTTTGGAAGATTCTTCTCCAGATGCTTGAACTGTTTGAATAGACCTCCCTAGTCACCTGCAATCAGCCAGTGTAAAATGAAATCCTGATCTAGGTATTCCCTACTATTCCTCAACAGGGCTAAGCAAAATCCATGTTGAACTGTACATCCCTTGGGTTTTCCTGAAAGTGTCTGTTATCTGGAATGAATTTTCAGGGCTCCATGTGCTACTCCCTTTCCAAGGAGAGAGTATCCAGCTATTAGTTTTCAATATCCTGTCTTGAACCACACTGCTTCTGTACACTGCAGCCTCTTTGTATCCTCAGCTATGGAATCTGCTCATGTATGGGATGTGTTGATGACTTTCTTCAACTTTCTCCTTTGCAGAGCCAAGTTTAGGGTTTTGAAGAGAGTGTCCTTGCTGTTCAGCACATTGTAGCGATTCACTTCCACCAGTCTCCTGAAATCATATGGCCCAAAGGTGAAATTCAGGGTATGGTAAGGAGAATCTTTTGCCTCAATGATGAAGTCACCAAAGGATTTCTCTTCTTCTGACTCACGTTTAACTCCTGCAGCAAGAAAAAACAAACAAACAAACAAACAAAATCCATCTTTTAGTTGGATTCTACAAGGAGGATCTCACAGGTAACTCTATTGAAATCTTAACTTTTTCCCCACAGCTCATCCTAAGAGAGAGGGTTCAGCTCCTTCAGGATCTAAAATGCTTGGAAGCTGAACATCAAGTGTTGTGACACTTACTACTTCCACTATACTCCAAAATACAGGACTAAAATACCTTTTCATTGTAATAAATTGTTTAGTGCATCCATGATCATCATCCTCAAAATAGGAAATACAAAGCTCAATTCTTCCTGGAATTGTTGTTCTATGCTAAAATAAAAGATACTGACACCCCAAGTTCAACTGACCCTAGGAAGTCAGTATTTACCATTCAAAGTATGGTAACTTGTGTTTTTAGCATCTACCACTGAAATTTAAGTACCAATCTTGAAAGATGAAACATAATTTTCTAAAACACTTTTGCTTACTGCTATCACATTAATAGCAGTTTTAAGCCACATTCAGCTTCCAACACTCTGGAACACTTCATCATTGATGAGGAACCACAGCCAAGGCCTGCAAATCATTACAATATTAATACAGATAGCATCAACAAAGTGCCTCACATTTCCCTTGCCTCTGTCAGTCTTTCACATTCTACTTGAGGGATTCCAAAGGTTTTCTTCAGGCTACTGTTTCCTCCCAGCACAGGAAGCCCATGAAGAGACTGAGGTGGGCCTTACAGTTTACATTAATCACATTAAATGAAGGAAGGATCATTTATCACTTGACTTAACACTACAGGGTTATAGACCACTTAGCATTAAGTTACATGATCTGACATACAGACTGATCCTCAACACTTTGCTGCTTAGTGGTTTATTTGTATCCAATAAACAAATTATTTAATATTTAAAATAGTAAATATTTTAAAATAGTAAATATTTAATTAATATTAATTTATTAAATTAATATTATTAAATATTAAAATATTCAATCTTATTTATAGCATTCTCCTATATATTCAAATTAACTATAAGTAACAAAATCAGGTGTCAGGGCAGAAAGAAGCAAAAATATTTCCCAAATTTTATTCTCCCAGGCTTTAGATTTTTTTTTTAGTTGTCAGCCTCTTCTCCCATCTTTCCTTCCAAAAAAAACTCGTGGAAGCTGATTCCATGTTAAATGAAAACAACAATAATTACAGGGTTATACAAAGAAGAATCAAAGGAGAGAGACTGAGCCTACTGAATTTTCCCCATCAACACACCTAACAGATTTTTAAAATATCTCTAAGAAACAGCTCCTTACCTGGAGCTTTGTATTTCTGGAAGGTGTCATTCACCAATGGGAAATGGAGCACAATTGGAGCCTTTGGATTATTGTCATCCATAAACAGGTAACACTCTTTTGGATTCTTTTCATCTTCCTGACTCAATTCAATTTTTGGAAAAGGAATCTCCCGTTCCTCACAGTACTTCTGAGTCCGTTCTAAAACCTGTTGTCAAAGAACAGAAAGTAATTCCAGTAGGAAACAGCAAAACAGCAAGAACTCCAAGATCGTCTAACTGCTATCCTATACTTTCACAAAAAAAACAAAAAACAAACAAAAAAACAAAAACAAAAACAAACAAACAAACAAAAAAAAAAAAACAAAAAAAAAAAAACAAAAACCAAAAACCAATAACCCACCAAAACAGGGCAGAAATTGGCATAAACTAATTCTCTGGTTGATGATACAGAAGAAGAATGATGAACAGAACTGAGTAGAACTTGACTTTTCTGCACTTGTCTATACAGGAAATAATTTCGTTTTATGAAGAAAATCACCAGTAACTACTTTAACATCCAATTAATAAGGATCCCAACTAAGCAAATACTCTTATTTTAGGTAACAATGCATTTTGGCTTCTGAAAAGTTTAGATCTTATTACAGTTGTCACATTCCATCTCCTCATGATTTTCTATGTAAAAAGCATAGTACAAAAATATTTGAAAGAGGTAAGGCTTTAATTTTAAATCACTCTTCAACATTAAGTGATCTGCTGCCATTGTGAATATGATTCTGTGCTTTTATCTTCATGTGATAATGCTCAGCTGCATCTCTCTTACCTCAAAAGGAGCTTCCCAGGAAAAATTGAATGACAAGATAACATCCACATCCCTCTCTGGCTGAAGTACCAAGGGAAAGGGAGAGTTGATAGAAAAGCCACCATCCACTAAATACAAGCTCTCTTCCATGGGGGTCAGCTGGTTGGGAAATGCATCCAGATGAGTGCCTGGAAGACACTCCAAGTAACAGAAGGAACTATAATGATTCATTACACACCACCCAGTACAAGCAACGAGCAAAGGTTATGCTGGGGTTATAAGAAATAAAAACACATTCCAACATGCACACTGATCCGAGACTGACCTGCAAAGTCTGATGATGAGCTTGCTTTACATGACAGAACACGTGCAGTGGATCAGATTTTTTGATATGGTGTAAGGAGGGGTAAATTCCCTGACTTCAGTGGAACAAATTCAAGCTCACTTATGTTCTGCAACACCAACTGTTACAGAACATTAATGCGCTATTTTATATCCCAGCTACAGACTCATTTACCTCTCCAAGCCACAAACTTCTTGATGTTGACATAGTCTTTATGAAGATACAATCCATGCATGAAGTTGAAGGTTTCTCCACATGTGACCCGGGACTTGAAGAAGTCTTGAAAAATATGTAACCAGGGGCCCCCAGGTATAACCAAGCGAGTTTGCAGCCGTGTTGGGTCTCGGAAATGGAATCTTCGGCAGTCATCTGCAGAAGCCACAGAAGGATGCAAAACACAGAAAATGCTTGTCTGGCTCCAACATTTCAATCAAACCTTTTTTTTACAATATTTAACCAGTTTTCCTAAGGCTGAACTTGTCCTCTAATAAAAAAACCAAACACTGTTTAAATGAGCTGCATTTTCTACAGTTGAATAATTTACACGGAATTCTTTACAGGGAATTTCTACAGTTGCCCTATTTACAGGGAATAGTGACATTTATAAATCTTCATCCTCATTAATTTCAAACACACACACACAGATTCCTCTTACCAAGAGATGACAATTTCTGTCTCCTAAGCCAAGAGTCATACACACACACAAGCATTTACAGTTACAACAGAGTGTTCAGGGAAAAAATTATGGCTGCAAAAACAGAAGAAAAAAATTTCTCTTCTCCCAGTATTTACTGTAAGGCTACAACTATACACCCAAGCAACACTAAGTCTTTAATGCACTTCCTTTTCACTGCTAGGGAGGCACTGTTCAGATGTAGAACAGTGCATTAACATACAGCCAGTTCATCTAAACTTCCAAAAATCAGGCCTAGAAGGAAACTGAAAACCTAGTTTCCACCTCCTGGTTAACAGTCCAGCTTCTATTCTTCTTTTTCTCATGATTAAGACCCTTGCACTGCATATTTAAGATAACTCTCAGAACTAGCCAAAATTTATAGTCACAGTAACATACAAAATTTAATAAAGGAGGAAGAGAAAGTACACCAAAACTATCAGTACTCTCTTCACTGTGTGTGACAGAAAGGAATAATACACGGTACGAGAAAGATCTGTCCAAATCCATCCTTTTTGCTAATCCTGAATATTATGCACAGCTCATTTGTATCATATTATTTGTATGATCATTCCAAAACCAGAAATCTTTTTAAAATCCTACTATTTGAACATAGGTTCTTACCTACAACTTTTATAACATCTTTGAAAGAATCTAGGAAGCTCAGTCCTATACCAACCACCTTCAGGCAGATGTCATCCAAGCTTGCAGCAAAGGCACTGCCCCACATCCCTGCAGGAGAAATGTGGTGGAATTTAATACTCAAAATGCTTTCACAGTGTAACCAAAAGACCTATAATTCATCTGCTGTTTGTTATGGGAAAGGGGTGTCACTTGACCCTACTGTTTTCACAGGTGATGCCTGAGTTTAAACCTCTGAGTTACTCGTGTGATAAATTCTAATGAAATAATACAATACAGAAATTTCTCCCACAAGAGAAGGTTTCTATCAGGAAGGGAAAGATAAGCAAGAGAATGGGAAGACCTAAAGCAGAAGTTTGACAGGCAGCTTGTAATAGAATCTCCTTGCAGGTTGTAGTAATATCAACCTACACCTAGATATTTGGAGAAAGCTTTGATGTTTTCCCTTCTTCAAATTCTTTAGTAGGGGAAAAAAAGGTATCTGCTTATGTTAATGAGTCCCAAAAGCAGCATAGAACCTTTCCATCTTCACATTTTATTTACTTCTGTAAAATCATACCTTGTAGAAAACAAATCCTAGGCTCTGGATGTTTCTGGATGAGCCGTCCCATGAAGAACTCGCTGTCAAAGTCCTCTGTTCGGACAAAAGCTCCATATTTGTGAAATCCAACTTCATAGGGAGTGAATTCACACCACTCTAAGAGCAAGCCAACAGGATTGTTCATTTTGGGGTAAACAGGTCAACACATTAATTTGATTTCTGCTCACACAAGGGAGACAGAAGGGCATCTCTTCCACTTCTTTGACCATCACTATGGGTTTCCCTGCTGATTGTCTCAGTGTCTTTATTCCTTATATAATTAAAAACCTCTGTACAAGCTTTCATTAACTAAACACAACCCCCTTTCTTCCTCTCTTTTGGAAAAAAAAAAAAAAATTCTACCTTGCTCCAAATTGACCTTATTACTGCAGAAGTAGCCTGCCTATTTTACTTCCACTTTAAATCATTCTGATGGCTCCCTTCTCCATTACAAATGGAAATTACTTCACTTTTCTCAGCCTTTCTTCACACTACTTACCATCTTTCAGCAACTACTACAGTACTAATTGAAAACTCAGTTGCTCCACTGTATCAGACTTTATTTTCTGCTTATGGGGGTGTCTCCTGGTGCTTGAAGGCTTTCTACAAATATTTACAAATCAAAATCTTTGTCATGCACATGCACTCTTCCGAAAAAAAAAAAGAGAATGCCCCATAGTGATAATACAGATGGACAGTATTTGTGTTCTGGTCTCACTGTATCTATGCTCACTTGTTGCATCATATTTAAAGTTTCAAGGGACCTGGAATAGGATTGGCCTTCATTTTTTATGGTAATTGTATTAAGCAGCAAGAACCCAGGCTGCTAAATACCACAATTTTTACAATTTTTGTGCTACAAAATTGCTAATCCACCATTTTACATGAATACAACACAAACTGATTATCTGTGACTACAAAAAATAGGGCACCTGATTGCCAAAGACTTCACTTCTTTGATTCAGACACTGACTTGTGTAGTATCAGAATCTTTCATGAAAATTTCAGGCACTTTATAACAAAATATATGGAGCAGACAGCAGAGTTAAATCTCATTTCTGTTACAGCCATGGCAAAGATGTTTGCAATCAGGATGATAACATTCTGCCAATCAGTATTCTATTACTTTTTGCACTACCAACTTGCTTGACCCATGTTTCCCATTGTCATATCCAAGGAAATTGATAGATTAAATGAATTGATGGATTTTACCAAATTAATTTACCATGTTCATACCTGCAAAGTCATCACTGCTAATATTTGGTCTCACGTTAACAGCTGCATAGATAGGATAGGGGTTCTGGGCCCATTTCACTGCCTCTTGCTGATCAGACAGTTTTGATGGATCTTCCTGATCACAAGAAGCACAACTTAGTCAGATAAGTTCTGTATCCATACAGTGATCATTTGAAGCTGTTGCTAAGCACTTCTGACTAGAAATGCTACTAATGCAAAGTCCCCTTTCCCACCTCTGTCCATGCTTATGGTTAGATTTTGTGAGAATCTTCCTCAGTTGCATATTTAGAATGTCTGGTGTAACTAATAAACCCCTCTGATTTTCAGTTTCAATTACCATAGAAAATACTGCACAGTAACACCATTTTGCAAAGCCAGTATCAATCTCTCTGTCTTAATCTGCCCAACAAAAAATCCATTAATTTAATAACAGGCATTAAAAATAAAACCTACTATTTTCTATAGCATTGATCTATGAGACTTCAAGTTCTCTTTATTAAAGAGACTTTTTATAAAGAGACTTTTTAAAAATTATTTTTCTTTATTAAAAAAGGGTGCTGGGAAACCCAAATCAGACAGAGGTGAGAACTCCCAATGCTTATTCCATCCCACAACCTATTCCAGAACAGCTGACAAAGGTAGGGAGTAATTCATTTATTGACACTCAACACATGGGTGGGCAGAGCTTCCACCTGGAAAACAAAAAGTGGTACACATCCAAACGTGAACTTTTACCTTCTGTTTTAGGAAATATTCCACAATAAGGCCCCACAAATCTGTAAAAGAAACTTTCCGTCCACTGATCTCCATGGCATTCAGCTCCTGGAAATAGTATTTCAGTCGTTCTGGGGAAAATGCCCCTGCTTTGCTGCTGGACACAGTATCCTGGGCTCTTCTGATGGCATCTTGAAGGTCTTTCTGTGACCAGTTAGGGTCTTGATACAATGTTGATAAACACCTGAAAATGCTTATATTAATGTCATCAACAACAAAGACCCTCATGTGAACAACAGTTTTAGCTTGTTAAAAATCAGTGTTGCAGCACTTAACTAGGTAAAGGATGAAACACCATGAAAAAACCAGAACAGACCACAATAACTGATCTCTGAGCTCTAAAACATGCAGAAAAACCCTGACACCAAACAACTCCATCCTAATTGCTATCCTACCATTCAAGGATATTCTAAGCAGCATATGCTAGCACAAATGAACCAGTTCATAAATGAGTTAAATCCAGGCTGTAATAATCCTGAGAGACTGGCTGAAGGCAAGGGTCCTACAGTATGCAGCAGAAGAGACCATACTCTTCATCAGAACACAAGTCTGATTAAAGGGAAGAACAGGTTGGACTACTGGCTGTCCACATGAACAGATGCCTGTATTTCTTTGACAGTCTGTCTCTGAATCAAGGCTAGTGGAAGAATAGTAGGTATTAATATATTTGATAACACAAAACTCTGGAAAGGAGGATTATACTGTCAGGTTGCACAGCTCCTTGAATCAAATAATTTCACACACACGCACAAAAATGTGTAGGGATGATTTTACCACCAGCTCCAAGAACTGAGCTTCTTAAACATCCAAGCCCTGTCTAACATCTCAGCACATTGCTCCAGTCCACACAAGTGCCAGCCAGTCCTAACCCTCTGTTCAGAATACCTCATTTTGGAAAGTGGTGACATAGTGGTCCATGTGGACATTTCCAGTGACTTGTACCACCTCAGTTATCTTCTTGCCAAGAGCAAGAAAATGGGGAAAATTTCTGGATTCAGGATTCTGAGGGAACACATAGTAGGTCTATTAGTTTAATACATTCTAATAGTCTAATGCCAGGGTTGCAAAAATAGCAGATTGTTAAATTTAACCAGTAGCTGTATGGGTGAGAAGTGATATTGAATCTCTTTGACTCTTTAGGATCCCCATCAGAACTTAAAGGTGAGAACTTTGTTGCCTGCCTACAAATGGCACAAATGCAGTTTTGGCTTCAGTTTGCATCAGTGTTCCCCTATTCACCTGGAAGCTTCTGGAGTCAACACTGCCTGTAACTTACCAAGTAGAGCCAGAAATCCCACACAGATACATTGCAGCATCCAAAAGTCCCAGCTGCTGAAGCCCAGAAAGACTGCCATAGAAGGATGTCAGTGCTCTCATCCCACCTCCAGACCCCAGCACTGCTACAACTGGAACCTGCAGACAGACAATTCAGAAGTCAGGATGCCAGGCTTTTGAATTACCAGTCATAAAAATAAGAAAATCTCTATTTTATCCACATCTAAAGGAGTTTCAGGTTTGATTTCAACTGGAACGCCTTCCTCTACTTTTCAATTGAAATATATTGGTTACTATAAAACATTTAGCAGTGTCATCTTAGGGACAGTCACTTACTGAAATAGTTATGCATATTAGCACACATTTACTTGCATGTCATTAAATATACACATAAGAAAAAAAAAAAAAAAAAAAAAGCAGCAATTATTCCACAAGGACCAAAAGATCACAGAGCACTGTATCAGGCTATGTAGATACAACATTTATATATAATATATAAATATATATACACACACACATACACCATAACAGTGTTACCAGTGGGCAAATAGGAAGCTGTTCCTGTGGTCTAAGCTTCAATTTAACTTTTCTGAACTAGACTCCCATCATAATTCAGAGCTCAAAGCCCAAGCTACAAGAGTTCAACTAAGAAAGTACATACATGATGAAATTTCAAGTTTTTTGTGTTCCAAAACACACACACCTCAAAATTTTAGAAATAACAAGACCTGAAGCTTCAGAATTGAAGTGTCACAGGGATCTGTCTCACACCATGGTGAATACAGTGTTTTCTGTTGTTTATGGGCAACAAATCCTACAATACTTAATTATCAACCCAGAACAAAAGATTCTATTATGAATCTCACTACAGCAGTATGCTCAATACCTCATTTTTTGGTGGGGATTCTTTTAAGTGAAGAGTCTTCCTCAATGCCTCAGAAACTATTTTCTTCCTTTTGTCCAAAAATTCTCTCTCCTCTTTACAGAGGTCAAAACCCAGACGTATATCAAGATCCCAAGTGCTAAAATAGAAATTAAGACCAAACAAGCAAGCAAACAAACAAGAAAACATCAAAATTTTGGAAGCTTTGTGATTTCCAAGGAAAAACAATTTATGTGAACACACAATATACGTGCTCATCTGAATCACTGGATCAAAATTTTAAATGAAGTTTTAGTGTATGTCTATCCACCAGCTGTTTTGTAACAACAGCTTTTGGAATTAAAAATGAGACTTCTATTGTATTTTTTCTTTAATGTCTAAACACAAAGATCAAGTTCAACAGTATTGAGATTAAGATTCAGGAATTTCAGAAGCAGTAAAAAGTTATCAGTATGTGAGGAAGAATATATGAGGAGTAATTGAAATCACTGTATTGACATGAATGGAGAAATGAGGGGAAAAGCAATTTCGAAACAGAAATTTCTGAACCTAAGAGGTGAAAAAGAATAACTGAATACCAATAAACTTCATCAAGTCATAGAATGGCTTAGGTTGGAAGGGACCTTAGAGATTATCTACTCCACCTCCTTGCCATGGGTTATTTTCCTTCAGTTTAAAAACCATTTCCCCTTGTCCTGTTGCTGGATACTCTTGTGAAAAGTCCCTCTCCTGCCTTCCTGTATGTTCCCTTCAGGTACTGGAATTGGATAAACTTCCTGTGTAAAAGCTGAAGCAGGATCCTCAGTTATTGACTTCATACCCAATGATCCTATCAATTTCATAGTCAACTGCTAAGTTTTGTGTTATTCTTTCCTTATCAGTCCTTTCTTGCACCCTTCCTCTACTTTACAGTTCAAGCTCTTGAAACATAGAGATGTCCTTTCCTGTTTGTCAGTACAGCACTGCATATATTCTGGGAACTATCTGTACGTAAGAGCTACTTAGTATTTATACCATAAGGTATTTCATATTTAAGTATTAGGAATAGTAAATCTGTTAACATTTCAGCAGGACTGACATCAAACCAACAGACAGTATTGGCAAAGTGAAGAGTTGTGGCCTTCAGTAAGAACTAAAAAAATAACAGAAGATATTTTTTCATCTTTTTCATCTATTTCATGTCATCTATCCCAAGAGATTAATGGAGGCAGTAGACTTCCCCAGAGCAGCAAGGAGAGTCACTCAGCTTCTTCACTATGACAATAAAAGCCTTTGTTGATTTTTAGAGGTCTTTGAGGTTCTCACTCACCTCTCTTCAGTTTTCAAGCTCATATCCAAATTTTGCCCCTGTGAAAAGAGAGAACAACATTTGTAATTGACATCAACATCATAGGTGGACCTACTAACTAGAGGTTATAACATCAGTGGAGTTGCAAGACACTAACAGAACAACACTCACCCACAAAACTACATCTCTGGAACTCCTTTCTCTTGCACCTATTTCAGACATTTTCAAAAGTGTCAGCAGAAAGTAAGAACATGTACTCAGTGGGCAGGGTGAAAAAACGGTTTTTTCTGCAATCTTCTTGCCCTACTCCTCCTCCAATATTTTTCTTTCACACCCTAACAAGACTTTTTGCTTTGGAAAGTGACGAACTTTATACTTATTTTGCAAGATCCAACCATGAAAACCTTTAAGAATTGCACTGAGTAATCTCAGTATTTCATTCTACATAGCCAAGAAACCAGCACTCCTAAGAATAGCATGCAGCTTAACTTTCCAAATGCCTAAAGGCAATGGGAAAAAAAGTTATCCCAAGCATGTTAAAACAAGTGTAATATGTTGACATTACCTCTCCTAGAGAAATGATTCTATCAACCTTTTGTCCAAGAGGGAGGGAATTAACTGGTATAGCCCCCAGTCCCAGAACTGTAGAATGCTTTTCAATGTCAGGGTTCACACCATCCTAATAAAAAACAGAATATTATTTTAACTCTCCAGAAGACAAGTTTGAAATAGGACTTTCATCTGTCAAAACAGCAAACAATCTTTAAGATCATTATAACTAAATCTTTCCAAAAAGTCTGATGCTTTTCTAGATTTACTTCTGTCACTCAAATAGCTCTTTTAAAAAAAATTTACAGCTGTAAGAATTTTAATCTCCAGCAGTAAAATTTCCAAAAAAAAAAGTTGTCTTCTGACATGTGTCAGAAAGCTAACAAGAGAACTTGTATTCTGTCAGCAAAGCAGGATTTAGAAAATATACCAACAAGACAACAGCATTAGACATATTTTTTTTTTTAATAAATAAATTCCAAAATAAGAAATAAGGTAATAGCCTCAGGGGCAAATGAGAGCATGTAATTAAAAACATACATCTTTACAATCAGAGCAGATTAAAGTTTGCTGGGAAAACCTTGAATTTTTTTCCCATGTTGTATCAGCAATTAGCAAGCTGTCTTAATACAGAGTTGTGTGCAGATACCGAAATCTGGAAGAAGTACATTAAACAAAGACCCTCATGTCACATAGAGTGATAGAATGGGCTGGGTTGGAAGGGACCTCAGAGCTCATCAAGTCCAACCCTTGATCCACTCCCGCTGCGGTTCCCAGCCCATGGCACTGAGTGCCACATCCAGTCTCTTTTTAAATATCTCCAGGGATGGAGAATCCACTACTTCCCTGGGCAGCCCATTCCAATGTCTGATCACCCTCTCCGTAAAGAAATTCTTTCTAATATCCAACCTAAACCTCCCCTGGCACAACTTGAGACCATGCCCTCTTGTCTTACTGATAGCTGCCTGGGAAAAGAGCCCAACCCCCCCTGGCTCCAGCCTCCTTTCAGGGAGTTGTAGAGAGCGATGAGGTCTCCCCTGAGCCTCCTCTTCTCCAGGCTGAACACCCCCAGCTCCCTCAGCCTCTCCTCACAGGACTTGTGCTGGATCCCTTCCCCAGCCTGGTTGCCCTCCTTTGGACCTGCTCCAGGACCTCAATCTCCTTCCTGAACTGAGGGGCCCAGAACTGGACACAGGACTCGAGCTGTGGCCTCCCCAGGGCTGAGTACAGGGGCAGAATCCCTTCCCTGGACCTGCTGGCCACGCTGTTCCTGATCCAGGCCAGGATGCCATTGGCCTTCTTGGCCACCTGGGCACACTGCTGGCTCATACACAGCCTCCCAGGTGGGCAGGAACCTTTACACCCACTGCAGGCCTCAGCCCTTGAGATGACACAGCACCTTGAAAAAACAACAGGTTGTTACCTTTTTTTACAAATAGAACCTAAGACAGACAAGGAACAACCCAGAGATTCCAGAGCTGCCTTCTGACCACAGAGAGCTGTCCCTCTAAGCTCACTCTCCTCTTAACAGAGGCAAATATCTTGTACAGGGCAAGGAACATTACTGCATTCCTGGTGTTCTACATCTGATGAGAGAGGAAAAATCAAACTGGATAGCTTGATACTTCATGCTAGCTCCTGAAGGAAAGTTCTGCTGGCTGCCAGAGGTGGCTTGGTTGCAGTTTACCCCTGGCACCAACCTCCCTGTTTGACTTCTAGCATGACTTGCTTGCTGACTCCAAATTTTTGATTACTTAAATCCAGGTTACTCCCTTCAGCTCGGGCTTGCTGCCCAACCAACCCCATTGAAAAGCTGTCCTTCATGTAGCAAGCATGTGCAGATTCCAGTGAAAAAAAAAAAAAAAGAAGAAAAAAAAAATTGCAGATTTTAAAAATATTGGTGAGGGTATATTTTAAGACAAATTCTCCTCCTTACCTAATGTCAAAGACTCAATAAAATGCGTGACATTTTTATTCAATTTTTAAATTAAAAACTTACAGTGTGTAAAATGTGATGTTAGTGAAAAACTTCTCTCTTTGGCCATAAATTCCTAATACATAACCAGAAAAACATTACATCCATTCAAGACAGGCTTCTACCCTAGAAAACTTTGATCTGAGCAGTTACAACATTAGAGTTAAGTTTTATCACAAACATGTATCTGGAAGTGATGAGTAACCTTCATAACTGATGGTCCCTAGCACTACATACATAGAATAATCCACAAGAAACTTGCTTCCAATATACATGAATAATAGATCTGAATAATATACCCAAAACTGACATCCCTGAACATCTGAAGAAGTTCCTGGCCTGCTTCTGATCTAATTAGGCCCTTCAAATTTATGCTTAAGGACATTTTTATGAACCAAATGCACTGGATTTACAGTGTATTTATTCAAAAGTGGGCTGCAAACTTTGGAGATGTCAGTGCAGATGCATACCTGTAGGACAGATATGGTTTGCTCCAGCTCCACTTGCAGTTCTGGGCACATTTCTTTGTCCATATGAAAGACAAATGAGGTTCCATAATCCTTCTCATTATCTGGTGTCCAAGGAATACACAACTGCTTCTGATATGCCCCTGGAACAGACAACTTGACCTCATAGTTCCCTGTACATTAAAATAAGAAGTTTAGATCACAGGAGGAGCCATCACAGGAGGAGCCATTTAAATAAATGTCAAAAATCAGGTACTGAGACAACCAAAACACAAGAAAAAAAATCACTTGTGTGATATCCAGTGGAAGTGACCCAATAATACTAAAAATAAAAGCAAGCAAATTAAAAATTTAGTTTAGTAGTCAGTAAAGAAAACTTTAGAGACAGAGAACACATCTCCCCTCTCTCATAAGGAATGCTAAAATAAAGTAGATCCAACTTAAACTCTTCAAGCAGCCCTACCTTGCTGTTTCTCTTCTGTTTTTCCCTCTTTGTTGACAGTGCCTTGTAGAGACAAGCAAGGATGAACCTATAAAAAGAAGAAAACAGCTCACATCTGCTTATTTTTTTGTTGAAGCTTAATCCACCTACTACAGTAGGTGTAGGTTTACAGATGTTAGCTGTAAAAAAAAACCACCTCAACACCTGAGGTTTTTCTGTTGTTCTACTTTTTAAGACATGAATTACTACATGCTCAGAACCTGTTCATATTCAAGCAAGCACTCCATAAATTCTGCAGTAACTTTCTGTACTGGATTCTCCACATCCTCATGAAATACAGTGTCTCACACCATTCAGTCATGAGCTTCCCTTCCAGGACAGCAGATGAGATACTTAACTGGCCACAAGTGATCTAAATGAGAAGAAACTGCTTCAATGCTTGAATGTAAGACTGATTTGCTAAGGGAAACAGGAATAGAGACTCCCTCCTGTGAAATAGTTTGCAGAACTTTGCTGTTAAATGGCACCAATTTTTCCTAAAAAAAAAAATGTAAAAAATCTAGATTTCAACCATGGTGAACTCTTTTCCTTCCTCTTCTCCTTATTAAAAAAACATTACTCCATTCCCTTTCCTTTTGGGAGGAGAAAAGAGTTGGTAACACCAGTATTTTTAAATGTATAATAAGCTGATTTTCCTAGACTGATTGATCCAAGAGAGCAGATAAATTCCTCCCACTCTCAGACCCAAGAGCTATCACCTACTTACTGGTGTCAGTGGTAAATAGCTTAGAAATAACAGGCATTAAGTAAGAAGGGGAACTATACCTGGCCAGCATCTAGGCTAGTAAACTCAGTGCCATTTGCAGGATACATTAGCCTCCTAAAGGGATTTTTCATTTACATCTTTTGAAACAACCACACTAGAGAAAAAAAAAAATATATATATATATATCCTGTTTCTGTGTTGGTATCAAGTTTTAAAAATTGAGGAAGCTTTTTAAACTAGCAAATTAAAAACTAGAGGCAGATGCTGGAGAAAATAGGAGTTGAATGCAGGAGTTGAATTCTCCACATTCTTATCCTTTCCCTACTAAAAACCTACCTTCAGGAGTAAACCCCAATGTATAGGTAATTGACTTTCATGCACTCACCACAAGGACTCCATTGGTCAATACCTCTGTAGGGGCATCTGAGCTGTGAAAGGAAGATTTAATGAAAAACATTTGTTTTTAATTTTCTTCATCCTACTTTAAAAATTAACTGTCTCTATAAGAGGTGGGTGAGAAAGGTCCTCAGTATGAAACCTGTGCAAACTAGAGTGGCACCAAGTATATAACCCTTGGGATATATATATATATATATATCACAATAGGGAGAAAATACTGTGGAAAAATTCCTCTGCAAGTAAAAGCATGTGCTACAGGGTCTCCCCCTCTCAGTCATTCTGATAACCTAGAGAGAAACTGAGCTTAGATGGACTATCAGATAAAGTATTCAGTTTTTTATATTGCAAGGTTAACTCTAAGTTTTCTAGTCCTAAGTCATCATCATGGCTTGGCCTCAAGAACAAAGAACTACGATCTTAAATCTTAGTGCTGAGTAACTCATTCACAAAATGTTTGTTTCCATTGCAGTGCTGCCATTTCCATGAAGTTCAGCAAAACTTTATTTCATTTTGATACCCCAGAAATTTTGGTGCCAGCAGCTTTAAGGATATTTGTGATCAGCCATCCACAGATCAGCAAACCAAAGAGAACTGTAGAGCATTCCCCTTTCCCTGAGCAAGACCATCCCTGACAGAAAAAGCAACTAATACAATGTATCTGCAGAGCACAAGTTGATTCAGCTTTTCAGACTCACCATTTCTCCAAGTAAAACTCTACATCCAGCTCTTCATTAGCCTTTGAAAATAGAAGTTGGACACAGGTGACCTTTAATCTTGAATATAATTATGAGAAGTTTTTCCAAGAGACTAAGATTTCTTCTTGTTACAAACTGTTTTTGTTGCTTTTACAAAAGCAATTACATTTTGGAAGGTTTAAATTTATGCTGTTATTGTTCTTTAAAAATTCCTCTCTTCTTAGACATATCCTATACCACTACACACATCTGTTTGAGGAGACAAGCACACACAGGTGAGAGCTGGCTCTCGGATCTATTAATCTGCTCATGTGAAAAAGCCATGCCCTCTGGCTCAAGAATCACTGCAGCACCATCTCTGTCAACAGCTTCTACGTGAGGCTTTGTGCTTTCTCCCATTTATTAGCTCAGCAGAATGCACTCTCAGCTCATTGCAGTCTATGTTTTATACAGAACTTGATCCAGACATCCTTTCCCCTGACAGAGCATACAGCAAACATGATCCCAAACCTAATGCAGCTTTTAAAATAACCAAGTAGAAGTTGGTAATTCTTGTGTAATTCTGTTTACTGGGTAATTCTCTTTACTGAAGTTGAAGTTTCCAGTTCCATAATTAAAGACCAAGATGACTTAAGCTCTCAGCAAAGAGGACAGAGGTAATGGGAACACAGGAGTTACTAAATCTCTTTCTGTGGTCACAAATAATTTAGAGTGCCTGTGACCCTGACAAACACCTGCCTCTAACAGCTTACCAGTTAGTTTGCTTCTGACCACACCAAGAGCACTGAAGACTGATTTCTCAATAAAACACACCATTATCTCACCTTAAATCCAGACCTGTTGTAGCAATGTGTTTTTAAAAACATAAGACTGATTATATGGCTTTAGCTATGTAAAACATGTTTCCTTGTTGTGAGTCCATAAACAGGTGCACAGGAACTGAGAGCAGCTGATGTCACCCACATGAAACAGAGGCTAAATATAATTAAACATAACTCAAAGAAAATAAGCTTTCCTTGGGATTTTGGCTTATTTAATATAGAGGTAACCTTTGGAGCAACAAACTTACTCACTGCAAACTGATTATGATCAACCAAAACAGTCTGCAGTCCCCCAAATGACTGCTGACTACAAATGCCTTTCATTTTAAGCCCAGTTTATGACCCTCCCAGTCTCCTGAAGAATGAATTCCCTTTAAAGGTGTTTCAACATCTAAAAGACAGCAGTCATCCCAAGCTTCACTGAGCTGGGATTTTAGAAGAGCATCTCCAATGTCAGTAAACCCATATATGCTGACATAGCCGCTGATGTATTTTCTATTTCTGGGTTCTACAACTTCTGACAGATCAACCAGCATGTATTGCAAGATTTGTGCAGTGTTGAGCTGCAGCTGTTCCCAGTTGGCATGGGAAGAAGCCAGGGACTAACCTCCGGGTTCAACCTGAAAGTGCGCAGCAGGGGCTGCCCCAGCTTCATGCCCCCAACATCAAAGACAATAGAGGTGAGCTCATCACTGACAAGGATATCCTTATCATAGAGGGTCAGTTCCAGGATGTTCTGAAAACAAACAGAAACAAAAAGCCTCAGATGATGACAGAATTGCTTCCACAAACCTGAGTAGATATGTACAACAGACACTTTATGCATTAATCAATACCTTTCCCCTCCTCCACTCCTGAAGAGAATTCACCATTTCAAGCAGAACTTGGGCCATAATTAAGCTAAAAAGTCCTAGCTCAAAGATTTGATTGTTGTTTAGCTCAAAATTTCTCTCAGCTTCACAACTAGAGAGATGTCAGAGCTGAGTGCACTCAGCAGCAGTCTCCACCACCTTCAGGAACAGATTTGTCTGAGGAAGCAATAGCAATTTCCACTCATTCAAGCATTATTCAGTCCAGGATGTTATAGGGAGGTATCTCAGCTCTGCCATAGAGCAGGTTACATCCAGCAGAAACTAATTGAAGTAGACACAGTGAGTACATATGGCACCCAGAAAAATGGCCTTGCAGCATCCAGTTTGGAAGGAGGTGAGATGGAACTTAGAAGTGTGGTGGCACAGCCTCACAGCAGTAACCAGACTGAGGCCTCACAAGCCTACAGGAGAAGCAGCAGCTTACACACTCTAAAGCTTAGTTTGCATTTTACTTACCATTTCAGTCAATCACTATTCCACCTTTGTTACCAACCATTATGGAAACATAAATCAGTGAGGGGATAGTTACTTGTAATAAACACCTCATTCCCAAACCTAGGATGTTATTCAAAGCAATAGTGTCACACTAAAACCAGTCATTTGGAGGACAGATTCCCTTCTCCCTACCATTCTTCTTTGAGAATGAGTGCTGACCATCTAAAGACTTTGTTCAATACTCTACTAGGTCCTGCCCAGACAGATGCACTGTCTCTATGTATGATTTTGCATTTTGCTTTTCTCAGTCACAGGAACTGATGGCAAAACTTGACTGAATGAACTAGAGTAGCAAAGTGATTTGAAATTTAGTTCCCATTATCTTCACCCAGCAAGCAAGTCTACAAAAACACAACAGCTACTCTGTGAAAATAGAGGCAATCCTCAAATAGAAACTTGCTGTATCAAGAAACTTTCTTGAACTCTACTAGGTAGTCCCATAAATTCCCTTTCCTGAGTTGCATCAGAAGGAAGTTTATTGAAAACTCTAGCTGTAGTTTAAATGAGTGTAGTTATAAAGTTCTGTGGTTATGACTGGATACACATAGGGCAGCTTTTTGTACTACTGAAGATGGTACACTTAGCAAGCAACACTGGTTTTCAGGGTAGTAAAGATCCCTTGGTTTTAAATAAGTGTCTGAATTATGTCAGCACACACAGGCAGGTAGCCCAAAGTGCACTCCTTACCTTGACAGCACTATGGATGCGATACTGGAAAGTTTCATTCCATTCTGGGTTATCAGAGTTGTCAACAACCTGAGTTCGGGAGACAATGGGAGATGCAGTGGGCAGCTTTAGTTCCACATAGCAGTCTGCCTTGGACACTGGGGCAGAGAGTGGACAGACAGACATTAGAACAACATAGCCTTTCCCATAAGCTCCTCATTTTCTAAATCTTGTTGCACCACAGAAATGTATAAATTTCAGGCTGGACTTAAAAAAGAGAAACCTTTAAGTATACATCTTTAAACATCAACAAATTTAGTATATAGGTACTTCTTTTTTTCTGATTCATCCAAACGATAAAGCTGGTTATAAGACAGATTACTACCCAAAATGAGGAAAATCAACTTTTTAAAAAGATTACTGCTGATATTGGGCACACTGTCTCGCGTTCTGTCACAGCATCACTGAAAGACTCTGGCTCCATCTTCTTAACATCCTCCTTTACAGATCCTTGTGCACATTGATAAGAACCCTCCCTGTGCCTTCTCTTCTGCAGGCTAAGCACCAGATCTCACAGCCTTTTCTCATCTGAGAGATGTTCCAGTCTGTTCATAGGCTTAGTTGCCCTTCTCTAGACTCTCCCCAGTAGCTCCAACTTTTCTTGTAGTGGAGAGCCCAGAACTAGACACAGTCCTCCGGATGCAGCCTCACCAGTGCTGAGTAAAGTAGGAGGATCACTTCAGTCATCCTGTTGGCAATGCTGCTTCCAATGCAGCCCAGGATGCTGTGAGCCTTCCTTGCAGCAAGGGCACACATATGGATGCTGCTCCACCATCCAGGTCATTAATCCAGACACAGAACCATAGGGAACCCCGAACTGACCTCTAGGTTGCACTGCTTGTTACTGGCCTACAACTAGACTTTGTACCACTGATCACCACCCTCTGAGCTCTGCCATTCAGTTTCCAATCCAAATCACTGTCTGCACTGTCCAGTCCATACTTCATCAGCTTTTCTGTGAGAATCTTATGGGACACAGTGTCAAAAGCTTTCCTAAATCCAGGTAGACAATATCCACCACTCCTATACCCTCATCTACTCTGGCCAAGAGGTGAGCTTTCTGTTTCCATTCCCTGAAAATAACAGCTAAGGCCCCTTTAACAATGCAACTATGGGAATTGTTCTGCACTCCTGTTGAACAGGACCATAAAAAGAACTTCTCTTCAGTGTGATTCTAACCCTCAGCATTTCAGGAGGGTTTTCCATTCCCTGTACAGTCATTTGTCATTCCAGTAGTTCAGTGCTGGACTCCAGATATAAACTTAAGGCAGGCAGAGCAGGCAGACTACCTTAAATCTGAAAGAATTAATCTTAAATCTGTAAGAATTAAATCTCAAATGTGTTTTAAAGATCCAAACGCCCCAAAGAGTCCTGAGAACTTCACTCAACACAGATGTGTAAGAGGAAGGGAATATATACCATGCTACAAAAAACACAGAAACTGGTAAAAAGGAGTTTGTTTTGTAGTCAGTCAACTCCCTACCTCCTTAAAAGGTTCAATGACATAAAAGAAAAAAAAAATTACCAGACACATGAAAGGAAGCACTACTACAACTGAGAAAAATAAACATTTGGAAGCTATAATTGGAGAGTGATGCTTCCAGGTGCAGGAAGATTGTTCAGCAGCAGCAAGGGTGAAGTTTGCATGACTGGAGGGCTGAATCCAGACAAACACAGAACAGGCCACAGCAGAACACATACAGGAGCAGGGAAGTGAAAGATTACCAGGTCTTAACTGATCTTGTTCTGCCAAGTAGCACCTTTAATCTGCAGCTTGGCCTCACATCAAGCCTCTAATACATTTATGTATATATATATATATATATATATGTAACACTTTACAAAAGAAACCTTTGTTCAGGGAAAAAGGCCATGTATTAAGTGTAGGTAAGCAGTTCTCATAACAATGTTACTTGTGTTACAGTATGCACTGAGCAAACCATCTTTTTCATAATACCTTGACTAAATACTTACACAAATCTGTACCCTTGATGTTTCTGGCTCGGAGGACTTTGACTGTTAGGTTGTAGTAAGGGTGCTTCTCCCACTGGAAAGAAAGGAACAAGTTCAGCATATAACTCAACAGCAATGCCTCTTCTATAAGCACTGAATAATAGCAGACATGGCAAGAATCTTAACAGCATGGTCTAAAGAAAGAATAACTGTTTAACATGAGGCAAATACTCGGTTTCTTGTAGGAATACATCATTCACAGCAGTTTGCAAAAGAAGAAAACCCTTAAATTCTATTCATTCTGGACTGTTACTGGTATCAACACACTAGATATGCATGCCACTTCACAGATCAAAATGTAATCCTTGCTCTTGAAAGCTTCTAGGAAGCTATTTTTGGAAAGTAGTATTAGTTGCTAAATGCCTGGCTGTGAAGGGGAAAGAAAACCCTGACTGAATTCTAAAAGATCATCGAGGAGAAGGGTGGGAGGGTAGGAGAAATCAAGAGAAAACCACTTGAAGGGATTTAGTTCAGAGACTGTAGAGAAGCAATTGTGTAAGGCTCATGAACACAAATGAGTTTCTGCCTCATTTTCATCAGTTACAACACAGTCCTGGCCAGCTAAGGACCTTTTCTCTTCTTAAATGCCATTGCAAAATGCTTTCCATAAGTGGTCACTACTTCACGTTCATCATTTGCTACATGTCTGGCTTGAGACCAGAGTTTAATGTCAGGTAAAATATTCATCTGCAACAGAATTCAACAGATTCTTTGCTTACAACAAAATGCTGCAGAGCACCAAGTATTATACAAAAAAGTAGGTCCCACATATCACTAACTAGGATCTCAGGGGAACCAATGAACACTGAACTATAAAACACTTCTCAAATATTCTTTATCTGATAAATGGAATTGTACCATGTTTGTTAAGCACTCACATACTTGTGGAGTTTTCCTTATTTCTTCTTACTTCAAGATACCTGTCAGCTTTTGCAAAACAGGTTTTGATCAACACAGTAAAACCAAGACATACATACTATAATAGAACAAGGATGTGCTATCCACCCTGACCAAGTGAAAGGTAAAAATTACACACACAGTATAAGATTCTCTCAACCAGATGCTAAATGAAATTTCTGTAAGGAAAGATCCAGGGCTCTTACTTGCAGCATGTCAACATGTTGAAGATATTCCATCCCTTATTTGTTTTTGGGAATAAGACATTCCTTCCCATTGAATTTCACAATAAGCCCTGTCCTCCAGATTCCAGTTTTCTTCCTTTCTAAACCTTTCCTAATCACCTCTGTTGTGTTCAGACCACTGACACCAGTTTCTCAGGCAAAACCTGGCCTCCTTCCTGCATCATCAAGTTGGGTAATGGATTACAAGGAAAATTTCAGGATTGCATAGGTTATTCTCACCAACTTCCTGAAGATGCTGCAACTCTTCAGGCTGTTGATAAATGAAGGTACATGATCACACCTCCACTGATGTCAAAGCAATCTTTGCTCATGTAGCCTGACTATTGCCTAGAATTCAGACACAAATAAAGAGAGGAAGCACAGAACACCCTGAAGATAGCATATTCCACCTTCAATGCACACCATCTGTCAACACATTCAAAAGAAAGTCCTTTCCAAAGGTCTCTAATAACTCTTCATTTACAATCTATCATTACATAGCTGAGGATACATTTTCCACACCTACATAATTTAAGGGCACATAATGTGAAAGATATTTCATGATGTGGCTGAGCCCATGTTATGCCTGAACTTTCCCAGGTGCCTTTTCTACTTTTCTTTTAGCCAATACACAGCAAGGTCATAACATGTTAGAAGGTGAGCTTGCAGATTAATGAAGCATAAGAGTATCAGATGTGCTCTACCTGAACATATCAGGGAAAAGTCAGGAAAGAAACTGGTATGGAAACTGTAGAATGACAGTTCTGCCTGGACGAGTGTAAATAACAACACACCAATGTTGTCATGTTCACAACAGGTGCAAACAACCAATTTCTAACTCTCAGTTTAATTTTTTAGACTCATCTCTTTTCAGGAGCTCAGCAAAGTGCAGCTGGGAAAAAACAAAACAGAACCAAACAAAAATCATAAAACATACCCCACAGCAAAAATCCTAAAAAAAACCCCACACCCAAAAAAACCAAACAAACCAATCCTGAAATCTTTAAATAGGAGTACAAGACTAAATCCCCACTCAACCAAGCTTACAACTGACTGTGTCTTTTGTTTCAACTGAAGGTGCTGATGCAACAGCAAGGAACTGCAGAACAGGTTATCCCAGCTACAGAGCACAGTAGTTTTTCCTCTCATACAGCCCAGAACACCTCTGCCTTTACACAGCCAGTGCTGGGACCACTCCACACTTCTCAGTAGATGCAGAGGACTTAAAAGAAGCATGCCAGTTTCATTATAGAAATGGCTTCAAAAGCAAATAAAAATATAACTTATAAGCTGTATTTACTTCTGTGTTCACTGCTAAAAGGCAAGTAAGGGCTCAGTCAAAGAAATTTAGCAAATGAGAACTTCCCCCCCCCCCCCCCCCCCATCTTGTTCCTGCTTCCAAATAAACACTACTGCCCATAATTCCCCCCACTCCTTACTTCAAACCCTAAAGCATACTCCTGGCTTTCCTAAGCACCCCTTCTATTTTCTCTCCCTCCCCTAGATGTGTGCACCCAACATCAAAAAAAGGAGACTTCAGATCCTGCCCTAAGAACTAAGGTCTTCCAAAGAACAAGTTTTATAACCAGTTGGATGATGCCAGTAGTTCAGTAGCACAATGAGTGGCAAACACAGGGCTCAATCTCTGTTTATGCTGTTTGTCTTTAGGTATGTGAAACTAAGGCTAAACTTTGGCAAGTTAAAAAGATCTGATCATACTGCATGATCAGATCAAAATCCACAAAGGTGATCTGATGACTTTCTCCTTGCTCAGTTGCTGTTAAGTAGTCAATACAAAATCTGTCCCCACCAGCCAAGACAGCTTTGCTGAGTAGTGTCTATTTTTAAAATTTATTTGCATAGAGAGTACCTAAGGGGAACCACCACATCCAAGTTGTTTATTGGTTAATGGAAATCACAGCAGGCTAGCCACTAGTCTTTTCTACACTCATTTCCCAAGTAGTAAACAACAACATTAAAAAAAAAAAGTCAACAAGGTAATTTTTACCACACCACAAACAGGAAGCTTACCAGCAGCAATGTCCCCTGACATTTAATGGTGGCCTCAATTTCAAGCTGTAGATTTAGGGGACAGGGACAGGTAGCCAGATGACCACCAGACCTCCTATGCAAAGGCTCCTTAGCAGTTTAATGAAACCCAAAATCGAGGTTATTGGCCAGAATGTCTTGTACAATGGAATTACAATAAGCTTTTTAAAAAACAAACACATTGAAACCACTTTATCTAATGTGGCTACACCGTGTTATTAACAGGAGGTGAAGTCATTGTTCATCTTTGTCTACTTTAGATTATTAAACTCTGTGGGATAAGGCAGAGAGCATAAAGGGAATGGTAATAAAGGATACTTTGCAAGAAAACATTAGTAATTAGTACTTTCTTTTCTTTTACTGCCAGAGGCCCACTGTGCTCAAGTGCCCTCCCAGAAGTACTCGGCATCAGCCCAATTCCCCCAGACCTAAGGAAACAGAGACGTGGCTCTGCATTGCCTCAGACAGCCCAAGAATTTAATAAAAACCTGGAACCTCTGCCAGTATCATTATCACCCCAATTTTCCCCCCTAATGATAAAGCTTCTCTGTTACTCCCCGCAGAAGCGTGGGGCTGGTTTTCCACACACGCAGCGGTGACAGCAGTCACTGCCCAACCCGTGGGGTACAAAAAGCTGTCTCAAAGACAGTGCCACAATTTATCTTACCCGCCAATGATAAAACCCAGTCTCTTTCCTCTCCTTCCTTTGGAAAAGCACAGCTGCCAGAAAAGGCAGCGCTCTGGGTGGAAACGGGCCCCGCAGCACCTCATGGAACATGGGGAATTAAAAAAAAAAAAAAAAAAAAAAAAAAAAAGTCTCGTCTTCTCCACACAAAACCTGACAGGAAAACCCCAAAAACAGAGTCCTTGGATGCCTGTCTGCCAGGGGCTGCTTGCTACAGCCTGAGAGTGAAGGTTCAGGCAGGGCCGGGCTGTGCTCCAGCGTGGAGAAGCAGAGGTGTGGCTTGGACTTACCCAACAGCCCAGCTCCAAGCCTCGCTGGCAGGTTTTTCAAATAATGGCAAAAGATGAGGGCATCAAAGCAGCAGAGAACGAGGAAGCCCTAGGTAAGGTGAAACACAGGTTTGTGATTAAGCCACAACCTTAAAACGTCCACTCCAGATTTTCTTTTAGAGTCCCAGCAGCCTTGACCTAGGACTTGGGCCGTTTTAAACCCTTTTGGAATTTCAGCATACCCCAGAAGTATTTTTAAATAGAAATTCTCATCTTTGCAAGCCTTAATCAAAGCAGAATTTCAGGGAGAGAGTTTCAGGGAGGACTGAGTGGAGACACCACAATTTGGTCTGTATTAGGATGCCTCAAAGCACATGGATATAACACCAGGTCCAACCTCTAGCTATGTGAGCAGCCTGCACAAGTCCCCCCCTTTATTCTTCCAAAGAGTCCTGAAGAATTGTACAAGATTTGAGTCTATTGTGCCTTTAAAAATACTTAAGTAATTAAGGAAATTGCTTGAATTAGTTTTTTAATAGTTGCTGACAGTTGCCTTGTCCAGAACTTTCTATTAAAAAACTTAAAAGTGTTTCAAGAACTAGAAAGTGACAGAGAACATATGAAAACCTGTAATGCAGCATGTCACCAGCTCCACATAAACATGAACCTGTGACACATTCTCAGCAAGGTCTCATCCACTAATCATTTCCTGCCATTAGTGTCAGTCACTAGATCAGAATTTTAAAAAATTAAGAAAATATAGGCACGGACATTTGGAACACAAACATATCAGCACTAGTTAGTGAATTCACATGCTTGGAGGCAATACACAGGGAAAAAGCAAGCAGAAAGCCACAGAAAAACGGCCACAAGAGTAAAGCTCTCACATGGAACTAAATAGTAATGTGAAGATAAATACTAGGTTGAAAAAGCAATTGGTTTCCACTTCTACCTATCACTGCATGAAAGTGAAGGACTCTCAGCTTTATTTTTTGGGTGCCCAGCTGCATTTAAAATCAGGCTTACCTGCCTTCACCTGAAGTTCTCTCTTCTCTTCCAATGAAATCTCAGCACAGGGAACTCACAACTATAGAATTTCTCTTGAATTTCTCACTCAAGAAAAACTGAAAGCTCTTTAGAACATAGACTTAGGAATTTTTTTCAAAGCTCATCCATTAGCAAACAGTGTTTGTGTGCAGTTTTAGGTGTCCATAGACACTGCTGACAGCCAACTTTATATCCATAGAGAAGCTACTTGCTTCTGTCATTTCATATCAGATTAAGAAAATGGGCAAAATGGCACCACTTGCTAACACTACTTCTGCTTGGCTCAGAATCCTCATAGTGGTTTTACCATATGATAGTAAACCATACAATCATAGAATGTATACCTACATTTCATTCAGGTTTTATTTTTCTCAGCAAGCATGAAAAAATGACACCATCACCAACTATACCACATATATTTAAAATGAGAGTAAATAACATAAGGGACCACTTTAGCTCCCATTCAGAGTACTAACAGGAAAGCTGAGATACAATGCATAATTAGAAGAGATGCAGATTGCAAAGGAAGTTATCAAGGTTTTGATTTGGGGTTGGTTTTGGTGGGCTGGTATTCTCCAGAAATACCACTACTCAGTTGTAAAACAAGGACACAAAAGACTTCTTCAGTGATGCCACCTCCCCCATTTCCATAGCTGGGGAAAATTGAAGATCTGTATTTTACTTCCAACACCTGTCTAATCTACAGCATACAGTTCAAGCAATTAAAAAGCTGTGAATATAAACATTTCCTGATTTGGCCACAGAGAGCTCAACACCCTTCCCCACTCTGGAACAACATACCATCAGTCAAAAAAAAAAACCCTGTAATTGTAGCATTCTCTTATAAGTACATGTTTAAAGTTTTAAGACTTTCAAAAACATTATTCGAAAGAGAGAATATAAAAATGTTTTAGTTGGATTTTGAGAACATTCACGAGCATACTAAAATCTCATAGATTCAAAAAACAAAGTTGAGAAGTTAAGATAGCTCTCACAGGACATGGCCTCATTTGAAACACACACACTGAAGCAGGGGTGATACTGGGAGCCCTTGCACTGGCACTGACTTCCAGAAGAAAGTGAAGACTAATATATTAAAAAACCCAAAAAACTTACAGCATCCCAGACAACTTTAACTGTGCAATGACTGAAACACACGGAGTTTCACAACTTTTATTACACTCTGTTGCTTTAGGTAAACCTGCTGGTATAGTGAGTAAACCCAAACCACATTATAAAAACCAACCAAAATCATTACAGCACTAACCACATCTCTCTGAAAGTTATGCAATGGAGGTGAGTAGAGGCACAACCTTAACTATGTAAGTAAGCACAAAGAAGATCCTCATATGTGAATACAGCTCTCCTGGTAATGGATAATAAAGATAAAATAAGAGTAATGGTACTAAACATAAGAGCAATATTGTTTATAACTGCATACAAAGAATACAAGGCCTTTTTAAATACCCTTCTTTTATTCTAAATGACCTGTAAACACAATTCTCCCAAACCGTCTTCCCTCTGTACCTGAACTAGTATATAAAGATTTATACAGAATGTGCAAATCCAGTATAAGTATTTTTAAGCTCTCTTCTTCAAATAGAAGAAATACAGGGTTAAAAATATTAACACCACAGAATCCCTCTACCCAGCCTCTGCAGAAGGATGTAAGTAGCAATACTGCCCAGGACATCCAAGTACAGCAAAACATTGGACCAAGAAATCCATACAAATATATGGCATGTGAAAAATAAATACAATTACATGGAAAGGGAAAAAACCCAAACAGTTATGAAGGGAAACTATGAACATTGGCAAATGAAAGTGAATTAGGACTCGTCTACAGCAGATCTGTTCCTAAAAAGCACTCACATAACAATGGCTTAAGTAAACCGATGATGTTCACCAAAATCCAGTTAGACCTTGGGTAGACAGACTTTATTCATCTATGTGTTCATTAAGAGGTGATATCTCAGAGTTACATGCCATGCTCCATACTATTTATTAATTACATATTTATAAGTATTGCTAGATCAGGATGTTGGGAGTCAGCCCCTCTACTGGGTTATTTGCTACCACTGCCTTTTTATTACCATTGCACAGATTATTTCTGCACTGACCCAACATTTTAGTATCCCTCATACTAACTTGCCATGGAGTAAACTTCATGGAAAAATAAGTTAGACAAAAATATTACAACCTACAAGGAGTATGGTACAATCTAGTTCTTATAGTTAAGACTTCTGGCCCAAGACTTAAGAACAGTACCAGCCTGAGCAGAACACAGTTCTAGAGCATTTAAAATGGAGAGATGACAAAATAGTCTGGATTTTAGTTCAATGCTAGACAGTGAACCAGAGACCAGAGAATTTATACACACAATTCTCAAGGATAGTTTAGAAGCTCAAGCAATAATTATAGGTCACTCCCTTCAGAAACTGCTCTTTGTTTTTTTGTACAAGTACAGATGTGAACTTCTCAGAATAGTCTCTGAGCTTCCACTCATGCTAAGAGTGAATATATTCACTGCAAACAACACAATTCCATTTACAGCTCTCAAACTAAAGTAGGAAGAAAAAAACCATGCTTACTAGTGGTATCTACTGCTTATCTGTCTCCTGTGGAACTTCTTATCATTAGTCCAGGTTGTAACACTGAACATCAATAAAAAGATTCCTTTGGCCAGCATTTAAACATTCCCATTAGTGAAATGATAGTAAAATTATATTTTCTAGGTCTAGAAATAGGCACAGCTTTCCCTCTGCCAGGTATCTGGTGATCTTCATGCAACACTGACACAACTGCAAAGACTTCAAAGGAATTTTCTGTTTTTGAAGAACTATTTACATCCAAGGCCTAATCACAACATTGTCACCCTAATGAGGTAAGTTTTATAGTAAAATCTGACTTGAGGTGAACACCCAGGAGTTGTCTAACACCTCATTCGCACGGTTGGAGTGCAGTACAAAACTCACTACAAAAATCAGTTTCTATTCTTCAGCTGAGTACTGAGAGGTTCAGTGCAGTTGCCAGCATTATAATAACATGGTTAAAGTCATTTTACCAAAACCAATATTGCCAGATAGGTACAGTCAGTCCATGGATACAAATGACTTCTATCCAGTGTAAGAGAACATAGCAAAAAGCCTCAAAAATCTCAGAGGCAGCAACTTCTTAAGTCATCAGTTCTGAATTTCATATGCATGTTGGGGTTATTGACCACGACAAGGTCAGGTGTCCAATGTGTTGACTTCTTTGGAGCAGAAATAATGCACAACTATTGCATTAGGATATCGAGCAAATGCACTGTAAAGAGACAGAACACAAAAATTAACTGTCAATACTCTGTTCCTTATTCAAACAAGAACATCCAAGTTGTGCAGATTCAGAAACAGATGTCTATACAATTTTTTTTAAATTATAGCCTGAATACTTTATTGAGAAAGCTAGACAAAAGAATTCCACTGATTTTATAAGAGTCTTGTTTGAAACAAAACAAAACCCCCAAAATATCTATCTTCATTTCTACAGTCACACTTGACTAGGAAGTCATTAATAAGAAATTAAAGCCTGAGTAACACACTGACATGCTTGATGCTTGCCCTTCAAAACCTTGCTGAACTTAACAACATTAGAAAAATCCCAACAAACCAAAACAATACTGCATAGGCAGATTTAAGTTCTGACCATACATGCTATACAGTATGAATATGCACAGCAGTAACTGTATTTAGAGACTTCTGTTCATTAAAGTGTTTTGGATAAAGCATCCTTCCCTATCATTGGGAATGCTACTGATATTTCAGAAAGGCTCGCATCAAACAAACAATAAGCTAGTCATGTAGCATTTCAGTGGAGTTCAAAGAGGAAAAAGTGCAAATAAAGTTTGCATTCTATACTAGCTCATAATTACCGTCTAGCATTAGCAGAAAAGTTATTGGGTACTAAGTGAATTAGTTCTCTTTTTAGATGTCCTAAGATAATTAGGCTACAAAATGTAAATCAGCCAGGGAATCACAAAGCCATCAGATGTAGAAAACTACTATACATGTATCTAAGTCTGACATTTGTTACATCACCTTTCTTAATTCTGGTTAAGAGTAGAGTAGGCAGAGCTCTTAGAAAATTTTTCCAAATCAGTCTAAGAAATTTTCTAGAGTTATGAAGTGAGAAGTCTTGTAAGTTTCTGAAAGGATTTTGTTCTCTTTTGTTAAAAGCAGGATTAAACTCCTGCAGTGGACTTCGCTGAGAAAAGTTCTGATGTTTATCCAGCCACCCATTTGATTGATGTAATTTGTAATTCAAACACTCCTCAAATGTCTCCCTCATACTGCTGTTCTGTGCATAGACGCAATGTGAGTTTTGCAGCATTCTTAAGTGTACCAGATTCACATTTGATTCAGTTTCCCAAGCCTAAGGCATATGCTCTCTCACCTGTTACCTATCTTCTTTTTACACACAGTGCACACCTTCTCCTCTGTAATTATGCACTTCACTTGCTGATGCAAGATCCGCTCCTCCTGGACCTAAAAAGAGGAATTATAAAAGAAAAAAAATCTTACTTGAAAAGAAACACCCTATCATGGCTCCCTTCTAATCTATGAAACTCAAAACTGTCACAACATTTATTTTTCTGTGGCTTACATCTACATTAGCAAGTTGTAATACATAATAGAAGGTCTGTAGAGCAGAGTAGGTGTTATTGAATATCCAACACCCACACTATGTGAATTGCAGGATTTTCCTTTCAACTAGCCTGGTACACAGACTAAGGCTTCCCCACCACTAAAGGGTGTTCAAGGGAACTCAATAGTCCAGTAAGTTTAATTTATTTGAAAGAAATCCAGTCTGTGAGTCTCCAGATTCATCCTTCAATGCACACCAGAGTCCAGAGACTCACGAAGAAACACACCTCAGCCAAACTCAACTGAATGTACTTGCCACCTCCTGAAAAAATTTCAATCTACTTCATGCACCTATGAATTTCAGGTGCACTACAGCACCACCTAGAGAACACATATGCTGTACAACAAATAATTTAAATACTGAGCATTTCTTCAAAACATGATTTCAATAAATGACAGGTGGTGGGTACTTACCCTAAGAAACTCTGCGTGAAGAAGATTCTTGAGTACTTGATTAAATCTCTTCTTCTGAGCATTTTCTTCAAGGACTTTCTCTAAGAAGATTCTAATCTCACTTATCTGTGTATTTGCTGGGAGTAGGTTTATTGCCTAGAGCAAAATACACTTACTTAGGAAAAATTGGAAAGGAACAGAGAACAAAACAGAATAGAAACTGAAATAACTCTAACACTGACACAATTACAACCTGTTTGCTTGTCTACTTCAGTGCTTTCTATCACCTTCCACCAAAAGTACAAGCTAAGTACTCACACATCCCTCTTACCTTGGTGGTATCCAGCTTGCTGTGATGTAGTTCTAAAACCTGCAGAGCAGCCTGCAGGTTGGCTTGAGGCTCCAACACCTCCATTTTTATTGGTCCCAGGCAATGAACACTTGGAGGGGAGAGATACATCCGGAGCAGTGACAGATAGACCTGTGGCACACAAAGAGAAAGGTCTGAAACCACTGTGCTGGTAGAACCCAGGAATGATACAAGTAAGCTGTACATATGCCATTCAGCTTTCTGAAATGCTCATTTTCAACAACTCTTGTCTTAAAACAAGAAAAACTGAAAAGTACCAATGCTGTACTAGACCTTTAGTGACTTGTATTCCACATTCAGGTTTTTCTATAAAAAGCAGTTTCAGTTACACCCCTCTCATTTATCTTGCATAACTCATAACTCAACCTTTAGAGAACAAGACTTCATTTTTTAACCATGAACTTTTCTGTAGATATATGTGGAATATGCACACAGTATTCTGTGTTGTGAACTCCATCAGAACTTTAGCTAGAGCATATGTGCTTCAATCCAGAGATACAGTAACATTCTCAACACAATAAAAAAAGAAAAACAAAGCAAGCCCAATCATCTAGTAATTCCTAAATTTCAAGAGCTTATATATAGGTTGCTCTCCACCTACACAAACCACTAACTCTGTACAACTTTAAAGTCCCTGAAATGGTATGAACAGTCCAATAAATCCTTACTGAAAAGGAAGATTGCAAGGGTGAAGCTACTTACATCTTTGTTGCCATCTTTGTTTCTGTCATAATGTTTATGGCAGTAGCTAGAACAGAGAAGAATCAAGTAAAATGCAGGGAAAGTTTTGGAACCCAGAGAATCAATCCACAGAAATTAACATTTATATGCTTTGATTACTGAAACCATCCAAGTTAAATGACCATACATCTGATTCTGATCAAGCAGACAAGTTGAACAACAAAACCACATCGTTTACTCTGCATTACAATGCTGAGAAAAGGGGGGTTTTGTGCAAGTCTCCCGCTTCTAATCAACTTAAGTTTTAATGGAGAAACTAAAGTTAATTTAGCTGTGTAAAAAAACCAGGGGTTGAGGGAGATGTCTTCAATCAACACACCGTAGCATACAAATGTGTTCAGATACACCTGCCAGTATCAGTTACTTCTATATTCATCTAAGCACTTTGGATTTACTCAGAAGAGTCCCTGACACAATGCCTAGCAAAATGCCATATCTATATTAAATGCTAACTGAGGGAGCTTGACTTTGCATCTGGGATATCATCTCCAAAGAGAAAGGAAGGAAAACAACATTAAGAAGCTCATATGCTAAGGACAGGTGGAAAAGACAGAGCTCATTGAGAAGTCATACTGCTCTACAGTGGGATGACAGAAGAGCATGAAAAGGTAAACCTCAAGGGGACAGCAGCATCATCTGTAATGAACAGATACCTGGGAGAGCCAGAAAGTCAATAAAACATAAAAAACCAGAAGATTCTGAAGGCTTACAGCATTCATGCTTCATATACAGCAAAATTTCACTACACATCATATCCATAGCATACTGAGCAAACAAAATCCTGCAAAAAACAAGGAAACCCTTACTTTTCAGCCATCTTGGTGTCCTTCAAAATATGAACATAAATAAACAAAGCTTGTTCATGCTTCCCCATACGACCCAAGAGCAGAGCACGTTCTTCTAGGAGACCTAGTGACAGCATGAAGTATTAATCAATAGCTATACACAGAGATGACAACATAAGCTCCATTAGTGTCCAGACTAACAGAAAAACTTTAAACTGTAGTCTGAGCACAGGTTAAAGTCACAGTGAAACTGTACATCTATTTCACACTACTCACACTAACGTGTTATGTCTTCTTAATTTCTTTAACTCTGAAACTATCATGCTTTTTTAAACTTCAAATCTGTTGAGCAAGGTAGGCTCATCACATAGTTAGACTAAATATTTCAGAGATGAGGGTGCCATAGGACCTTAGGCCAACAGCTACAGGAATCCTGCACAGACTGGTAAGCCAAGCTGTGCCAGGAAAAACAGAGCTAGTGTACACACCAGTGGAGTACAGCTACAGATACAGCTACCTTCTGCTTCCAGTTAACATCATTCTACACTAAGTGAGGTTTTACTGTACAATGCTATAAGCTAGGGTTTAACCTGTGGAAACTGAACTCACCATCAAAAGGGAAGTCACTTATCAGTCGACTCGGTTCATACCAGATGGACTTCTCTAGAAAAAGCAGAAGCTTTTTCCTGTAATCCCCCAAGTCTCCTCCTTCCTCCCCAGCAGGCACTGGAGTTTTATCTATATGGAAGAAAAGAACATAAGCTACCATATTACAGCTACTTTTGTGCACGAGTACACACATAAAGATAAATTATGAGGAGAAACCAAATGCTGATGAAGCTGATGATCCCATGGGCTGGGATTCTAGTGCACCCACAAAATTACTTCAGCTTCTTAACACACAGCAAGTTATTGGGTAAATAACATTCAGTTAGTCAACACCCTTCCCCACCCTTAATGTGCAGAACTCAGAAAACAGTAGCTGCCATTCCACTTAATCATGAACAAAGTGTCACTTGGTCCCTTAGGATCTCTACAGAGGCAATAAACTGGACTTCCCTACAAACCCACAAGTTCTGTTGTTCAGTTCACTCGTCACTTGGGATACCTTCTTCTGCATATGAACAGGGAAGGCTTACAACAATACACTGTGAAGGCTCCCCCGTGTTGTCTCATGTCCCTAATCTTGCCATCAGAAAAGGCTGAACATACCTGCAGGGAAACAACTGAGATATTCCTTCATTAAGCCCTGCACTTTCTCACAGTACAGCTGGATCAGACAGTTGTGGAATTCTGCACCGGTTTCTTCCCAGACATGAATGATGTGTTCCTGCAATTATATGTTTCAGGTTCAGTTATGGAGACCTCCTTTGGGAAGTAATTTGTTATAAGCAACAGTGCCATGCTTGCCTTTACCAAGCTTGACTTCAGGATTACACATATTTTATGTTTCCTTTGCACAATCTATGGCAAAGCCAGCATTCTCTAACACAGTATCAGACTCCAGTGCCTGGAAAACTAAAGCATTACTTGCAACAAGTTGTACTCCATGTAATGCACCAGAAGAGATTTCAGTTCTTACCAGATAAGGAATAGTCAAGCTTTTAAAATTTTCTATCAAGAAACCGAGGACTTTGTCTCGTGGCAAAGCTTCAACTTCTGGGAGGTCTTCTGTAAATATCTGTTAAACAAAATTTTGTCCACAGAATGGTAATTTTCTTTATTTTTTTTTAATTAAGTGGCCACAGTGAAGCACTGAAGCCCAGCGTATCACACATGTCCAAAGAGGAAGTATAAGAAGCATAAAAAAATCTGAGCAGCTTATTCAGACACTCAGAAGCTATCTCAGTTGAAGGATTAACAAACATCCCCACTTCTGTCTTAGTTAACACTCTTACAGTGCCCAACACTTCCCAAATGGGAAGTTAATTCTATGTCAAAGGGAAAATAAGAAAGACAAATTAACACTTCATACTTTAATACTCAGTCAGGGTCTTCTATAAAAAAGTATGACAACAACATTAAATGTTGTATCAAAGGTTCCCATCTGCTTATTACAAGATAAGGTATTCCAAGAATGGAAAAGCATAGAAAAACTGAAAGGCTGTCCTGCTCTATCTGCTGATCATCCTACCACAATAGTGAACATAAAAAGCATACACTATACATTAAATCCATTTAAATGGATTTAACATTAATACACAGCTTCTTACATTGAGCTTTCTTACTTGCATGCACTGCACTAAGAATTCCAGTGTCAAGGAGCCTGTTTCAGCCACACTTACCTTCAGCCCATCTTCAGGAAAATCTCTTAGCACCCAGACAGAGTAGGAGAATACCAAGTGCAAGTTTTCTGTGCCTGGAATATAAGAAGCAGCAGTGCTCCATGTTACCATTCTAAGGATCTGCCTACTCACAACACAAGCAGATGCTTTCAGAGCCAGCAAAGCTTAATTTATAGGAAGAACACAATTTGGTTTTTTTGCCTGCTCAAGTCAAGCAAATAACACATTCCAGACTGGAGCTACAATTTCATTACTTTGCAAACATAATTTCAAACAGAAAAAAGAAGTAACTGAAATACTAATTGCCACCAAATGTAAACAATTCAGACCAAAACCAAACTCAAGACCAAGCTGTCTTAATCACATTCCAAAAGTCTTCCCATACAATTTGTTTTTATTAGGGTAGAAAAAACAGTGTACTTTTCACTTGTGTAATTCCCTTCAGCCCACTTCCAGACTGCCAGTCTAAGGACTTCTATAGCAAATGACCAAATACTTCCTAACAAATAGTAAAGTGAAGCATAAAAAACTACACAACAGGTAATAACTTTCCAGGTTTTAAGGAAAAGTAGGACCTATCTCTCCTAAAAGAATACTTTCATTTGGACATCTTCATACTCAAAATTTTTTAAACATGTTAAAAAACTTTCTCTGCATCCTCCTGATCAGAACCATTGAGGCATTCACTGCCCTAACAATGTAACTAAGAAGAAACCTACACAAACTGTACACAAACTGCTTTTCTTCATCCCACAATATCATGACTAAGTTACTTTTGAAATATTTAAAAGAAGCAGTATTTTCATCATGGCACGACTACTAAAAAAAAAAAAAAAAGTAACTTGGCAAATGGCACCAAGATCAAGTGTCTGAATTTCACTGAACTTCAATCAGCTTTCTGAATTAACAGAACATTGTATGGTACTGAGTTCGCTAGCTTAAAAATTTAAATAAAGGCAAGGAGAAGTCATAGGAGTAAGTCCTCACATAGAATAAGAGACAGAAGAGAAAACTTCATTCCTTATAATTCAAATATGAGCTATGACAGGAAGATGTGCTGCATAAAACTATTTTAACAGATAAATAATGATGTAATACGGAACCAATCAAATGTATAACTCTCCTATGCCTACACAGATAAAAGTATGTTTCTGATGGACACAGCCAATCACAGAATTAACAATTAATATTTGCTTTGATGTAATGAACAGCAGGTGCTTACTCTGTGAACATATGGCAAGTATCAAATGCAAATCAATAATATATACTCCATGACTTAAAAGACAACAGCTACAAGTCTGGAGAAAATTTTCTCTCATTACCTAAAAACTTTGTAAGAACAATTCATAAATGCCAAGAAAGAAACACAAAAGAGATGACTAAAGAAGAGTTTTTACTTCATTCAGAATCTAGGTGAAAGCAACCAAAAATACATTTCACTTAAATTTTTTAAAATAATTTTAGAAGTAAATTATTTTGATTAGAATTTTACAACTACAAGAAGCCTTGCCAAAGGGAGGGCAGAAGGAAAAACGTGTAGAAATCCCATGGTCTGAAAAACCATCTTATTTAAGGGAATTCCAGAAATTACATTATCAGTTAATCCAGGCAGAACAGGCAGTTCAGATAAACACATACACAGAGTATTACATTTCTGTATTACATACTTAGGGGAGGAATCTGCAACTGAGACCAGTGTAAAGTGTTCCATTTAATAGCAATAGTTAACTTTCTAGTTTGTTTCCACTGTATTTCATTACTATGAAGAGAGCAGACCCAAATATCTTCTATCATTTTTAAAGGGTTGAGCAAGAAGCACATGAGAAAACTGATTTTCAAGAGGTCCTGAAACACAGAAGCTCCAGAAGTCTAAAAGAAATTTAGCAAGCTGCTAAACTTATAACTTGGGTAGTCTTCAATATCATTAATGTCAGGTAAAATGAATGAATAGCTGACAATTTAAATAAATTTACCAAGATTACAAATATTTTTTAAACAAAATTAGAAGTTTTTTGTATGCTGAATATAACATACCTACACTTCTCTAGGATGAGTGACAATACCAAGTGAGTTAGAAAGTGTAAGAGAGAGACATGGCACAAACAGAAAAGGTCTCAATGTCACTCTAAGTATTATCATTGAATAAACAGCAGTTTCTTCTTAAAAGAAGTAATTATAGAAAAATATCAAACCTTACCAACAAGATTAGGAGATGAACAAAATTATCTCCCTCATCAACTACTCACTCCCCAACCATTAGTGTGATAGATAAAAGAGTTGTGCACTTAAAAGGAAATAATATCATTGGATAGGAGGCAACTATTCTCAAAAGTAGCAAAACAAAAAAAGGACTTGGGAGTTCACAATGAGTAGTGAAGGTTATTATCTAGATCTACCTAAACAAATAAAACAAAAACTTCATATAGGATTCTTCATCTCAGGGAAGATACTACTACAAGCCCCAGCAAATGGAAGCTTGACTTTAAGCTGGAAAGCCTCAAACCTAGGAAGTTAGATTTTCCTTTGGTCAGTAATGGTAAATCAGCACTGGCAGAAATTGCAAAATACTATTGCACATTTTGTACCAATGAAAATTTTTGTCAGAAACAGGGAAGTTTTCCAATAAGATACCCAAGTTTCAACAAGGTGCTCGTGAGCTAATCCTTGAAGTTTGCATTATGCTAGAAATCAGAGATGAGAAAGATGCCCTTTAGCTTGATAGTCTGTAGAAAGTTGCTGAACAGTAGAACAAGCACTGAGCTCAACAAAAGCAACATCTTAACAAAATGATGCTCTCCTTTCACTCACCCAAATGCTGCAGATACTGCACTGTCCTCTCATGACCCTTCAAGGGTGAGTTGGCTTTCTTTGACTGATCCACCAGTACCTGTAAAGCTTGCAGAAAAACAAAAAGGTTCATTACTTTATAATCACAATTATCATTCAAATTTGAGCCACAAAAAAACGTGCATTTTTCCTGTTCTGCTACCAGACAAAATAAAGTTTTGTTTTAAATACACTGATCAAATAGGTAATAGGAACAAAAACCAATTTAATCACAATGCAGACTCAGAAACAGTCTCTTCAGAATACTTGCTTGCTCACTGAAGACAAGACAAAACTCAGTACTAGGAATAACATGCTTGTACCCCTTCTCATCTCCTCACCCCAACCTCATACTTACCTTTCTCATGCAGACCTTTCTTCTCATACAGTATAATGAGTTCACTATATTTGTGTGCCTTCTTTAGTACATGCTCACTCTCCTCAATATGGCAGTGATTGTTCTCCAGACGTAGCAATGGTGCCACCAGTGCTACATTTGTCTGCAAGCAGAAAGAGAGCACTTAAACATACTTCTAATGTGCACCTCCAAAAGCTTAGTACAAACCATGAGCTGAGGGGGAAAAAAAAAAAAGAAAAAAAAAGGCATAAGAAATGACAGCTTAACCTCTTAAAGCAAAGCCCACCTTCATTTCCATAATTTGTTGAGACAAAGAAAATATAGCAGAGCTACTCCTCTTCAATAACAGAGGTCAGCTTTCAAAACACTGTTGACAGCAAAAATTGTATTCTCCTATACTTCACAGTACAAGGCAATACAAGAAGCTTTCACTAGAACTTCAAAATACAGAGACATGGCCACATTCTCTTCATAGAGGGAGCAACCAGAAACAGATACAGCTACTTTATTCCATCCAAGCTACTTCCTCACCAGTGGGAAAACTAAATAACACCAAAGTGCCTCTACACCAAGCAGAAACTCACATGAAGGTAACACTTTAACAGGGTAGTATCAATGATTTGTAGCAGCTTCTTTTTGGATTTGATTGTAGGTGTTCCTTCCATAAGAGGGGAAGTGCTGGACTGATGGTCAGAATCATTTAGCTTCTTCACCAGCTGACTTCTTTTCTGCAGGACATCAATTGAAATTTTAACAGGAAAAGGCCAAGGAACTCTCCATCCCAATTTAGCAAATATAACCCACCAAGTAAAAAAAAATAGATTAAAGAGATTACAGCATTTATATCTTCTTTTTTTCAACCGCTTAATAAAGAATTTTTATTGTTTCTAACTCTTCAGCACATCACCTTTCCAACTACCTTCAGGTATATACAATTATTTTGCAAATTTATAGTTTTGCAAGATGTTCAGAGTCTTGGGAAAAGAGTCAGAAAGAAACTGTGTTGACTTAAATACAGACATTTTAGAGAATTCAGGAGACATTTAGAACACTTGGAAAACTATTTTGGTTTTGAAACAGTAGGACCAAAAAAGCATCCTCCCTGAACACACAAGCTTCCTTTTAGTCTAGTAAGAGTGGCAACAGAACAATTTAGATACCAGTTATGACAAAATCAAGAGGGCAGGAAGTTACAGTACCTCCTACCTCCTGTTCTACCTTTTAATGCATGCTTAGGATGTGTCTCCTGAATTGGGTGCCCTCCACAATAACCACCAAAAACAAAAGATCCAAGAGCTCAAGTCATCTTTAGAAGGCTACTAAATAAAGTAGCCTAGTAGAAGTAATAAATAAAAGACTTCACTTGTTCACATCTGGTAAGTAAATTTTGTTCAGTCCTCACAAAAGTCTCAGGTGATGTCTTCCACAGAACTGTGGGTCACCTCACACCTTCCAGTGACCTTGTTTTCTCACTGAGGTTAGCCTGACAGAGCTGGAGTTGATGTGCAAGGAAGCAGTACACCTAAGTTAACCACCAAAGTACACTAAAACTGAATAACCCTGTTCTAAAACCAGATAGAGGTGCACTCACTTGAGTTAGGTAGTCTATCAGAGCTAAGTGTGCCTTCTCCAGCTCTGCCCCAGAGAGCCCTGGCAGGGGGTTGGGATACTGCAGCTGTTTCCTGTAATCTGTGGGCAGGAGGTCGGGATACAGACCCATCACATGAGTGGGATCTAAGCAAAAAATAACTAGTATTAGTAACCATTCATAACATTATTTCTGGAGACTCTTAAATGTATGTAACCCTTGAGCAAGCTTGGCTTTCCAACAGAGCTGTTGGTACTCATCTTGTATGCCCATAAGGTTCCAGATAACACAGTTTGCTTATTACAGAAAAGATGCTAGAACAAGGCAAAAGAAGCAGGAGAAAGACTGTTTCAAAATCCAATCACAGTAAGTTCCAACCTGAGCCCTGGGCACACCTAGAGGACAAGCACTATAATCCTCTTACTGATCTTTTTACAGAATCCCAGCATTAGCAACTCTGACGGTAGGATGGGACTTCTAGGAACAAGCAATGTTTTACGAAAAGATCTATGGCTGGTTTTTTGAAGCAAGAATTAAATAGCATCATCTGTAACTACTGAAGACCCATTTGCATGGAGCTGAAGAAAATTCAAAATTACTCAAAGTATTTTGAGTTCTCAGTCCTTTTCTTTCACTGTAGTTTTTCAAAGTAAATATGATATTAAGTGTCATCAAAACAAGTTCTAGGTTTGGATGCATGAGGGATGTGCTGTGATTAATAAAACAATCTCAGTCTTAAGTACTATTCTTTTGTACAGTCCAGGCTCCCAGTGTTCCTCAAATACTCCTGGTACAAACCAGAGGACCAGTATCAGAGACAATTTTGACTTCCCAAATCACATAAAAGTTTTCTGACTTGAGCAGCTTGGCCCATTAAACAAGAAACAGTGTTAAGGGTCCTCAGCTAGGTCCCAGTTCAAGGATTTAGCAAATCTACAGTTGTCCCTTATGTTTCACTCCAAGCTACAAGGAGTAGACTATAATTATTTTTTAAACAAAACTAGAAGATTTTTGTATGCTGAATATAACATACCTACACTTCTCTAAGATGAGTGACATTACCAAGTGAGTTGGTAAAGAAACACTCCATTTCAAGGGTCTGTGTAGATGCTATATATAACATTTAACATGCAAAATAGCCTACAATACAAATATATCCTGCACAAAGGGCAAATTCATGATTTTACTTAACTCTCTGCCTAAAGTTAATTAAGTACTATAATAAGTTTCACAAAAAACGCAAATAGTAACTTATGCTATTTGCTATTCACAGGGGAGTGGTCTGCACAAGACATTACCGTTATAAAATAAAAACAAAGCAGAAAAAACCAAAACCCACACAATAGTCTGTGAGCTTCCTTTCATTCCTCCTAACCTGGGTATCTCATTGTGAAGGCAAACATTTACCTGTACCAAGCTTAGCAAAAACTTGCATGGATTCATCAAAGCGCTTTTGGCAGAAGAGGTTGAAGGCAAAGAGGTTTTTTATGTGGTGAATTTGTTGTTTCTTCTCACTATCTGAATCATCCTTCATTTCCTACACACATACAAAATAACAAACATTAAAAACCCTTGAGCCTTATAGATGAAAAGGAAATACTCTACAGAAATAGCAGAATTATGCTTCAGAAAGAGGAAGAAAAAGTTAAAACTTCTAAGTGAACACTTCTCATAGTAATTCTTAGCTGCTATGCTTACTGCATCACTGAGATAACCTGGAAGGTCTGAAAGCTACCTCTGGTTATCTTATCTATACACTCACTCTATCACAACAACTCCCTCTTCATTCATTTACCTTTTCAAATTTTTTTCAAGTTAGCAACACAAAATGCGGTTAATTCATTTTAGTATAGTTCCAGGGAAGTTTCTGGAAAATATAAAAATTCTTGAACAGGCAGAGCACTGTAATTAATCACACTGCTTCAGCATCTCTAAGAAATTATTATGTTTTTGGAATAATGTGGAGGGCCAATACTAAAAATTCTGGTCATTTGACAGAACAACATGCACACCTTCAAGAACTTTTTATAAGCAGACTGAAGAAACTGACCAATTAATCAGCTGAGAAAGAAAATCTTTCACATACAAGAGGGTACCTCAAAATCTAAGCCATAATAAAAAGATGGCAGCACAAAACTAAAACGGAGTCAGAAAAAGCTATAGAGCTTAACAGTTTGTGCAAAGTGGGTAGCAGGGAGGTTAAATTCTCCAGACTAGCTCCAGTCAAACAGAAGACAAACATCCTTCTCTATACTTCCACACTAATGCATCCACTGCAAACCCAAAGTTTTTTGAGTACTTACTGCCAATTGCAAAGCCAACTCAAACTGCTTGTCCTGCAGAAGCTGCTGGATCTGTGTGGCTATGGACACTGGAATGAGCCGCCAAACGAAGTGATTACTTGCCACATATATAATATTTGTGCTGTAAACAAGACAAAAAGTTCAGTTACTAAGCTCTGGCACTGAGAAAAAGGAATAACTCAATCTGAAAAGAACAATCCTAGTTATTCTATCAATCAGATACAATATTGCAAAGCAGAGAGGAGAAGAATGTATCTCCAGTGTTCAGAAATTCCCAAGGACACTCAACTCTGTTTACACCTCTCGATATGTCCTCAACACATCTGCTGATAAAATACAATTAACTGCTTCAAAGCTACTTCTTAAGCCAAGGGAGTTAGAATTTTTCAGAGATGGTGATGAAGTATGCTACCAGACACCCATGCAGCCCAGGAAAAGTAAGAATCAGCTGAAGCCAATACCCTCCAGAGGTGATAAAGCGTGGTCTCTGCAGCTCAATGCTCTGCACCAGGAGCCGGGGTTCGAACGTACGGATCTCCACGTACCTTGGCAGCACAGCAATGATGTAGGGAGGCTGATGTTCTAGGAGTGAGACAAGTGAAAACACACATTTCTTCTGCTCCTTGAAAAAAGCCACGACTTAAAGTCTTCTCTTTTTTTTCCCCCCTTCAAACGTGTCCCATCTTTTTTTGCTTATTAAGACAAAATTCCATGCCCAATACTGACAGCAACTGGTGAATCGACTACTACCAGGCTCCTTCAGCATCAGGAATTTTTGTGACACTCTGGCATTCAGAGAACCTCAGAATTACAATGAACTCACAACTACCTTCCACTTCAAATCTTGTGCCTTTATTAAAAGATATGTAATATACCTATTTTCTGAGGAGGAAATAGGTGTGCAGACTACAAGCAAAGACCAACAAACAATAAAACACAGAAACATCCACACTTAGAGTACAACTTGACTTACTTGACTGTCACACTCCAAATCCAGCTAGTTTCTAAATTCCAGGGGCAACCATTTGGCATATACAAAGGAGTAAAGATGGATTTAAAAAAAAAATTCTTACCCATGGCTATAGGAATATCTGTCCAATTCAAGGCACATTTCTGAGTACAGACCCCTTCTTCATTGAGCACAACTGTTAGATCATCTTGGCCAACTGCAACTTTTCCATCTGCTACAGGAGTTACCAATGGTTCCAGCTGCTTCCCTGTGGGAAACAGTTCTTTGATAGATCCTTTTCCATCCACCTAGGATAATAAAGAAAACAAAACTCCTGTTATTCAAAATAACCTTTATTTCAAAACTGCATAAGACCAAAGCCAAAAGCCCCCTACTGAGATTTACAACCCAGACTACTCACTAACAGGACAAGTGCATCTTTAAAGACTAGCAATAAATTTTTCTGCATTTCAGAACTTATCTTCCTTATACATGGTTTGGAAATTAACACTTTTGTGTTTACAATTGAGTTCCTGCTACACTAGCTGAGCCTATAGGTCATACAGGTTTATAAAATGCACAGTATAGTAACAACAAGCATCCTAACACTTCTTGGTGTAACCAGAGTCTTTCATTTAAGAGAAGACTTTCACATGGTTTTATTCTGGTGTAAGAGAGCACTGCCACGTAAAAAACAAACTAGAAGCCAAGCAACTTGCTCAGCATTTCTTCCCCACTCATTTCTGTGGTCACTTGCTGCTCATGTAACTGAACCCACCATCAAGAAATAAAATAACAAAAATCCAACGAGCTGCTTCACCAGCTGACCTAACAACTCAGTGTCACCAAACCAGTAATCCTCCTCCTTCACATCCAGCTACATGCCCCTGCTGCTTCCCTTGTTGTCTGTCTGCTGGCTAGTTGTTCATTTAACACAATACCATAAAAACATGGGTTTTTTTCCTGCCTACTTAAGTGAAAAAAAGCCATTCAAGCACCAGAGCCAACCAAAAGTAGAAACTTGGACAGCAAGTCTCTGCTCTGGTTGGTTGAGTGGCTGCACAACTACTCATTTCACTGGACTGGCAGGAATTAACATTTAGAAGTCTGCAGAAAAATATCACTTCTGTGAGCAGTGTCAGTGTGAAGTGACTGTAAAAAACACTGTGCAGTTTTCCTGTTCACCACAGACCAGCATGTACACATTTGTGTGTGTGTTGCACCTCATCTTTATCTCCTTGTCCTAAAATATCAGCAGAAGCCTATTGTAAAAGCAGAAAAGAGAATCTAATATAGCACTCAAGGTGTAAGTGGAAATTTTAACATTAATTTAACAGTAACTTTAGAGATTTTTCAATCTGGAATGACTATACTTGAGCAAGACCAAAAAAAAAAAAATTAAAATGTTTAAGTTTCACTATCTGCCAGATAAGGAGATATTCTCAGTCTTTCTTCCCTTTAGAACTATCTGTGTTCCTAATACATGAAATAAAATGCAAACTCAGCTTACAAAGACTGCTGCCAGAACAAAATATGTCTTTTACAATGCCTTTTTTCTGCAAGAACTTCCAACATTGGTTTCAACACCATTAAACGGAAGATTACTTCCTGGCAAAACTTAGACTGTACTTTCCAAAATCACATACAACAAGAGTATCAGATGCTGTGTTTCACAAATATGTTAGCTAAATCCTTTGGCACAGGAGCAGCCTCCATAATGTCTACTGCTGTCCAAATAATCTTAAACACTGTATCTCAAACCCCAGTCTTACCCTTATCAGGTAATAGTCCCTCTTGAAGCCTACACAGATGGAATTTTCACACCAGGCCATAGACTTGGGAACATCAGGTACACTGAAGTCCCCCTAAGAAATATATGGAAAACAGGTTAAAATGGCTATTACAAGAGAAAAGCAAAAGTCAGATCTGTCAACATGGACTGTAACAGGCAGCACTGTTGCTGACACCGTATTCCCCACCTCACACATCCAACTTATGTTGGTCAAGGAAGGGCAGAATTCAACTAAAAAGCTAAATGCAGGCACAGTAAAGAGGTGCTTCCTAGAAGGAAGGTAACTTCCTGGAAGAGCAGCATAGCTGCAGAATTCTCTACACATTTTCATTCACTATTTTGTGGTATTCACAATTGCAGTTCTCTATGACTGTTGTTATTAACTAAAGTTCTGACTTAATGACATATCTGGAAAACTTTGGGTAGAAATGGACACAGTGTTATTGTTAGGAATACATTAATAGAGGCTGCACACTAATACATTTCACTGACTTACAAGTGTACTGCAAGCAGAATGTTACAATATACTGACTGACTTTATGAAACTGTATCAATATCATTAACTGTGATTTCAACCATGTATTTTCATATTTATTTGCTGGTTGTTAAATCTCTGCAGAACCAAAGTCAATGCTCTGAAAGTCAGCAGTGCCTCTAAGCAGTCAGGACCCCACAGCAAGCAGTAAGAAGCTACATTCCTTGTTGATGCATGCAAGACTACAGAACCAGCACAACTCACCTGTAATTCATGGAACTCTCTATCCTTCCAAAAATAAAGTTGTAGCTTCTTCCGTACTGCCACACACATCCTCAGCACCTCTTCCCCTGAACCTGACTGCTGTGAAAACAGACAAACCAAACTCACAAGGAGTCATAAGCTAAGAAGCAAGTGAGATAATACAAGGCCAAAAGAATTCTCAGCCTGAAGCAAGGCTGCCATCTGAAAAACATGCCAGAAGGGCATTCCTTAAACAAGCAATAACAGAGAGAAGTGGAGCAGAATACCTAAAAATGAACTTTGGCAGTGATTGTAAGACCAAGGAAATAAAAAAAAAAATAAAAATAAAAGAGCACCAAAGACACACACACACACACAACAACAGAAGTTAAGTAGAGAGCTATCAGCCCAGCCCTGAAAACTATGATTAACAGCTTGAACTCCTTGCAGTACAGAAGGGGGGAGGAAGCAGAACAATGTAAAGAATGTGTTACACTCACAGATAATAACATTAATAGCTGTTTAATATTCTGGACTATTGGAAAACTTTCCTGACAAGAAATACTAGTAAAGTTCAGCACCTGTATGGTGCTTATGGAATGATCAGATTTAAAGGTGCTTTGAAAGACATCTCTATTTTTAAACACCCAAAAAACCCAAAGTGTTTACTAGAAAATAATTAATGCTAAGATCTCATGGGGCAGAGATGAAAGTATTGATGAGGAGCACTTAACCACTTTTTCTGGTTACGAATAAGGCTCCTGAACTACATGGGTAAGCTGAGAAAGTCACTTGAATAAAAACAAGCTACTTAAAAAACATAGCATTGTGAACAGAGGACTGCTATACCTTACAGAATCATTGTACAGCCTGAATCTAACAAAACTGTCCTGGGACTTACTGGGCCAATAGAGTTTAACAGAAATAAAAATGTAACAAAAGCAGTGATGGAGATGCTTGGTAAAGGAAATCACTAAGAGCTAGCACACTGGAAGTTTAAAGAAAAGAAATGACTTTTGTATCAAAGATGAACTTTCAAAAAGTTACTACAGGATAAAAATTCCTTCAAGTTTTGTATCAGAAGGTTAAATGCTGCAATCACATCAGGCACAGGAAGATATTTTATGAAGCACAGAAAGAAAAATAAGGTGACCACACTTAAAAACTGTTGCCTTAAGCAAAGTTTCAACATCCAGTAGGTCCCAATTTTAAGAAGCACTAGTACCCAAGCAACTTGGTTGTATCACAGAATTAAAAAACCTAACCTATACAGCAACATAAGAAAGTTAACTTCATTACAAGCAATAAAAGGGTCTGTGACACTGCATTCCTCCTCTTACCTGAAGATCACAAGTGAAGAGAGATGCACCTTTTGCCTTGGAAACTGTGGTGATTTGTTGAAATGTCAACAGGTCATGGACATAAATGTTATTTTCTGTTTTAAACAAAATTCCAATTATTATTCAATATTTAATACATGCAGAAATCATTGCTAGTTCAAATAACCTATATTTTATGTTTACACATTTACAAAAAAACTTGTCAAACTCAGAGCTGCAAGAAAGGAAGAAGGAATGTTTTCCCCAAAGCTGAAAAATAAGTGCTAGAGCATATACAAATACAAGACAACAAATGCAGAAGAGAAAACTAACACCAGTGCTGATAAAATTCCATGAAGGAACTGAGACTAGGTGCTAACCAAGCAGAGGAAGTGGGAGAGGAGGCCAGAGCACAGCAAGTTCACAATGGAAAATTGTACAAGCAAAAGACCATTTTGAACTGGCTCCTCAAGAGTGAACAGCTGCAAGTGGAGAGTGCTGCAGCCAAGGTTTGGTACGCACGGGGACGCAGGCAGCAGAAATCTGCACATGCTGGAGTCGGGAGAGCCGGGACTTGGAGATCATAAAGAAGGGAGTAGCAAAACAAGCCAAAAAAAGACAGAGGAAGATCCTAAGGTTAAACAAATACAGCCAGAGACAAGCAAACTTAGATCTTCCCCAAGATAGTAAAGGATCAGCAGCTGCATATTAACTGAATTTGGAATAACGCACCAAGAGGAAGTTTCATACATTAAATAAGTCTGGACAGACTTATTTCTGTCCAGACCCTGTCATATGGTGCATAGGGGTCTATGTATACATACAGCAGTACAGACAAACTATATGTATACACACACACACTAGAATGCATGTATGCATTTTTATTGTTTCATTCTTAATTGCAAAACTCAGCATTAATACTTTGCTTTCCAAGCTGGCTTATGACAAGCAAAGCTGCTTCTCAATCTGTGCTGCTTAATGCTTCCTCTGGGAAGTGAAAAAGTTTAAATACTACACAATGACTTTTCAGCTAGATAACTATATACAGGTGTATGGAAAAGATGACAAATTCAGCCAAATAACTGCAACAGGAAGAGGTAATTAAATATTAAAACATTTTCTTCACTTACCCAGTAGACTGACCAGAATTTTAAACTGAGAAACAACATGAATCTGAAAGAAAGAATTCTATTAGTGACTCCATTCATAAATTAAACACCTGAAAAAGGCTTGATTACACAGTTAAAGAAAATTAATCTAGGTACTCTCAAAATAATGAAACAGCAAGGCAGCTATCTCTGTGTGACACCTATCACTTATACTGACTTTATATAAGATAGCAACCCAAGCTGGCAAAAAAAATCCTGAAGTGGTATGTTACTACTGAAGTACTATTAAAGTACTATTAAAGAAATACTTCTTCAGTATATCCAGAGTACTGCTGGGAGAGGCTGCTTAATATTTGAGGCTAACAACTACTTAAGTACCCCAAAGTTCTCCAAAAGAAAAAAAAAAAAAAAAAAAAGAAAAAAAAAAGATTGGCAGTAGATAATCAGACAATCAGTTACTTTAGTTCCAAATTCCTAGTAAGAGTAATTACATTCACATTCCTATGTCATTTTATCCAAGAGTCAAATTATATACTATAGTCTGTTGTGTATTACCATCATTTTTACAAATATTCCCAGTTGGAGCACCTGAAGATTTACTGGAAACTACAGCATTTCCAAAAAAGCCAAAAATACACCTGTAAGTTTAATTCTTTGCTTTCTGTTTTAGCAACCAAACTAAACTTATTCTTGTTATAGAAAGAGTGGGTAAAACCACCAGGCTGTGCTGCCTCTAGAAAAAAATCCATAGGTTGGGGGACATTTTTTGTTAAGTTTAGCAGAGATTTCTGAATCACATTTTCTATTTTGTTTCTTGGCTAAAAACACTGAACAACTGTCCCCATGTCGAGAAAATAGCATTTCCTACCTGCTGAATCTTTTTTGAGAAGTTCTTGTTGGATTTCTCCAGTGTAACTTCAAACCTATTGCAGCCTATCAAAAACATTTGGGAGAGTAAGTTAAATTAGGACTGAATATATCATACACTAAGTAGACTACAAAAAATCATGAAAGCAAACTTGCCCACTTAACACTAGAAGTATGAGTCTTCTAACTGTGTTATCTTTATCTTAATAGCTAAATGCATCTACACAGTCAGGTGAAAATTTAAATTACACTTCTTGCACCCATCCAAGACCTCATCAGTAGTTAAGTTACATTTTTGCCTTGCTGAAATTTTAGATTACAAGAATTACACTTAAATACTTTGAAACCGATAGATACAAAGATACCCAAAATGACTTTATCCACACCAATCTTATATCAGCAATTTAAACTGCTAGGGAGCACATCACTGAATGGGAGACAAGGAATAAACACTACATCACAAAGGATTAGAAGGAGTTTTAGGGATAAAGACTTACAGACACTTTCTGATGACATAACCTCTCCTGGTATTGAATGCAAAAAAGGGGGAGAAATTTACCAAGTGAGATAAGATACTAACAACTCAAGACCAGCATATTCTGAAGAATAGATGGCCTACAAATTTCAGAAAAAGAAATCTTCCAAAGAACTAATGAACTTAGAACTTTCCTTTCTCATCCCACACTACACTACATTTCTGTGTTCAGTATCATCAGTTATTACACAACAGCAGATAACGTGAAATACAAATCTGTTTAGTGAAAAACATTTTTAGCTAAATGGAAAACAGAACAGTTCTCTTTATGGCCTTTCCAAAATAGACTATGAACACATATGATTGTGGGGAGAAGGCAGGGAGAAGAAAATACATGGCAAAACTGGTTAGGAGGGATCCCTCTTCCCCATCCTTTGAAATTCACAGGATAAAGTTGCTCTTTCACTTATGAAGTACTTGATTAACAGAAGGAAAACAAAAAGCCCCTGGAAAACAGAACACTGCACTGTTTTAGCAGCACATGTACTGTACTCACAAAAATTAAAAAAACTTACTGTAAATTCAAACATAAGGAGACCTGACAAAAACATCCTTTAAAACAGAAAAAAAGGCTGATACTCCTTGCTATCTTTGTTGCAAATCTGGTAAATGCTACGTACACTTTCACCAAAGATCCCACACAAACATTCATTAAACTCTAGGTGAGAAAAAATCAGATATTAAATATATTTGTGCTAACATCCTCTAAGAGTGTGAGAAATAAAAATAATGCAATCAACTTACCTATGTCTTTCTTGATCCTGTAAAGAAGAAGATGCCCTTGTTTGGTACCAACAAGAAGCCATTCCTCTATGAAGATGGGGAGGAGAAAAAAAAAAAAAAAAAAAGAGTCTAATTAGTTTCCAAAAGGACTGTCCTTCCCAGACAAGTTACATTTATAAGAGCACTTGGAAATTTGTTTCAAATGCCAGAGGACTCTCTGTGGTGACTACACACATGCTTCCTACCATCTCTGTGGTGGAAGTGCTCAGAAACAGCTTTTGTTCTCTGGTTAGCATGGCCACAGATCAAGCAGCAAACAAAGAGTACAACCCTAGACATCACAGCCCACTTGTTTATTCAAAGGTAAAGAGGGAAGTAATCGCATTTTTTATGCAAGGGTATTTTAAAATAATTGAGTTTCTATAAGAACTCTAAAGCAATCAGCTATGCCTGGAAGGGCAGTGGCTGCTTCTGCTCACACACAGCTATGAGTGAAGAAAGAAAAATTTTAATTACTTGGACAACCAATGGTCACTTAAAGTTTATCAAAGAGAACCTTTAAATATACAAAGTCTGCAGCAAAGTTTCAAACTCTTCCTTTTTACAGCATTTACAGCATACAGAAGGCCTAGAATCTTTACTGGGTCACAAAATATGACCGACATTCTTCCTTCTTGCTGAAGATGCCAATAAAATCTCGTTTCCTTCAAGACCTTTCTTCCATGATTTGGTAGAAAAGTTGTAGAGACCCAATTACACAACTATACTGACATATGCCTGTGGGGTTAGGCTTTTTTCTACTTCAGCAAAATAAATGCTTTCAAAGATACAAAAGATGAAAGCTTCAGGAATAAACTATCTTCACATCTCCTCTACCACATAACTCTAGGATAAGCAACCCATGTTTAAACGTGGCATTACTATTTAGCTTATAATTTTGTTTTTGAAACATATTAAAGGGGTCACAATTCCATAGTGTCTGGAGGCTTTTTTTTTTTTTTTTAAATTATCGGTTTTCTGCTATGGAAGGACATCTGATGGAAACTGCTCGAGCAGCTTGAAAAGCCTTATCCAAGCACTATCACCACCACAGCCGGTCCAATCACCTGACCCAAAATTGGGGTCAAGCACACCCCAAAATGTAACCTGCATCCATACACCTCTAATATTAGACAACAACAGATTCGGAACCTCGGACTTGAACACACCAGTACCTGCACGGGACAAAATTTGGGTCAAAACAGAGGGAAAGCTAAAAAGCGGTGACCCAGGGTACCAGCAGCCGGACGGGGGGGACTGGGGGCGGCCGCCGGGATCTGGGCCCGGCTGCTCATTCCTGCGGCTACCGAAGCCCAACGGAACCAGCCAGAACCTGAAGAAACTCTCCGGGTGGGCCACCGGCGGTACAACCTTGGGGACGGGGGGGAACCAAACAGACCGGACCGCCCTGGGCCGGCTGCAGGCAGCCAAGAAGGGGTGATGGGGCATCCCGGACGCCCAGAAGAGGGGAAAGGGAAAGAAAAAGACCCAAACCCCGTTCCCCCGGGCTCACCCCAGGCCGCCAGGCAGTCGATCTGCAGCGGCAGCTTCTCCAGGATCGGGACGTGTTCGAAAGCGTCGTGCATGGCGCTGGCTTCTCCGGGCCCGGCTGCCGATCCCCCAGCGCGGCGGGAAATGGAGACTGCCCCGGTCCGGTTCGGTTCGGCCCGCCGGAGGGACAGCGCCCCGGGAAGCCCCCACAGCCCTTCCCGGCAGACCCCACCGCCGCTTCCGCCAAGAGCTCCGCCTTCCCTCCCTCCCTTCCCTCCCCGCCGCGCAGACTCCGCGGTCCGGAGGTGGAACCCGCGGTTCTTCGCTGCGTTCTGGTGCTGCTCCGCCAGGAACAGGGAACCCGAGGCCCAGCGCCGTTCCCCCTCTAAATAAACGCTCTCCCCCTTTTCATCCTGAAGGTTCTAGCGGGAAATGCGGGCCAGCACCAGAACCAGCGGTCCGTCCATCCGAGAGGAGCCTCCTCACCCTGCCATAACCCCGGGGTGTCTTCACACGGCTCGGAACCGGGCTGGGCTGTAAGTCACTGACTGGATTCCCACGGTGGTGTTGGTATCGGGAGCGTCCAGGGTTGCTGCTCTTTGGTAACACAAAAAAAAAAAACAACACCTGGGAATTCCTTCTGTACACGAAGGCAAAAATGGACCTAAGGAAACCAGAACCCCAACTCATGAGAACCCCCAAACGTCTCTTGCACGTAAAAGGTTATTTTTATAGGCCCTAAAATTTACCTTAATGAACTTGGCCAATGAAGTTCAGTCTCCACGGGGAGATACTTGTTACACCTTCCTGAACAGGTCACGGTTGAATTTTTATTGGCACAACATTCACCACCACTGACCCAGAAGCTAAATCAACCAAACAAAAAAAGCACACAGTGCTAAGCTTTCGGAACACCTTCCCCAACAGAGACCACTGCTTTAGAGAAGAGAGACTGAGGATGCTCTGCTGGGAGATGGCAGAACAGGAACCTACTAAGTCACATCCCCTTTGCAGACACCAGAGCTGTAAATTGCCAAAGGAAATAGAGGTCAGACATGTATCTGGTCTCCTTGACCTAGAAATCCTACAAAAGGAAAAGGAACATAGCACCATTTTAGTGAAAGGAAATGTTTCAGTGACGCCAGGTAAAATATTTCACATGCAAATGGCTGCAATTCATTTTTACCTGTGCAATTTAAGTGCAAGGCATTGGCCTCTTCAGGTTTTAAAAACTACACTTTTCCTCTACCATGCTACATAAAATGCCAAATAAAGTCAACAGAATGATTTTTAAAAGCCCACAAACTCACTCACCCCTACGTCTGCAGGGTAAGACAAACATACTCTTCCCTATCCCAGGTCTTGTGATCCTGACTCACTCTGTGCCCATCAAGCCTGTTGAATATTGTTACCATGAGATGTGATCTCTTACTACTCAGCTCAGGAGCTCCTGGCAGTAACATCTGGTCACAATAATCAAAAGTTGGTCAACATCATCACCCTTCTCACTATTATTTGTTTTCAGTTTTCTGTATGGCATGCACATGCTACAATTGCACCAGTAGTATCACAGCTACTTCTCACAAAAAAAAGAACTGGGCGCAAGAATGCTAAAAAAACCTCCCTCTGTATTTGAATTCCTGGCAGACTTTTTTTTTTTTTTTCCTGTAGAACATTATCTCAGTTTGGAACAGCTTGTTGAAGACATTGTCAGCAGCCAAATTTCTTTTTAAAAAATCAGGTTCTAGACACCAGTACTCTAATTAGACTTTGGCAGATCTCAGCCTGAGAACAGACAAGTTTCCTCCTGGTTACCAAATCTTCAGAGTAGTCTGCACTTTTTATTTTAAAATTACAACCCCCATTTTGAAAGAATGGATATAAAGGCGAATTAAGTCTTCCCTGCCTACTTAAATCAAGTTAATAACCCTGCAGAGCTTCTGCTCTCTTGCACTCTGGCAAGCTGGCTTCCTAACAAAACTTCCCTGATCAGTCACGGAGCTCACTGGTCTTTAGGAGCAAAAGGAAAGGCAAAGATCTCCTCAGCTGAACCAACACATCTGACCAAATACAGTCAGAGGAGAGGCCACATTACCACAACTCCTTTACACACAGCCCTTCACTCCTCACCCAGATCTCCTCTGCTTTTGGCCACCTCTTCTGCAATCCTAACCGTGGCAGTACTTGTGCCTGTGCCACAGCCCATGTGATACGGGGGGAACTGGGCTCTGACACAAGTTCTCTGGGCTCTGACACAAGTTCTCCGTGACACTGTGAATGAGGAACTGACAGCACACACCTGCTGCACGCCAGAAAGCAGCTGCTACCTGCCAAAGATAAAGAGATTCTACCAAAGAAGGGGAAAACCAAGAGCAGCTAACTAGGGGAGCAGCCCCTTGTGGAATTCAGGATAACTGATGGAAGTGACTACAGGGATGGAAGGGCAGAAGGCAGAGATTGCCCAAGACCACTGTAGTTATAGGCTGAAACCATCACACTGATACTACATTGCTTTTAAATTATTAAGCTATGAATGAACTTAAGAGAAACTGTTTAATCTTTACTTTTGTTCAGAAATTTATCATTTGTCCTACCTAGATTAGCTTTTCAAATAACAGACTTTCATTCTATCGCCAACTTTAAAAAGAAAAAAAAAGTTATTGGGATCAAATGCATTATAAAGACCATGCAATAAAGAGTTTAAAAAGTGAGAGAGCTTTGTGAAGAGGTTAACACTTTCTCAGGTGAAAGAGGAGGCAGTAAGTTAGTGGAAGGACACAATATAAACCTTTCTACACTTTGCCTAGCTTTTATTAAATAGTACATACAAACTTCTTTTGTGCTTCCAGTAGAGAATATTTTCCCCTATTTGTCTCAAAAAACCTTAGTAACCCAAAATGATAGGACTTAAAAAGAAAAAAAAAAAAAAAACAAACCCAAACAAAACCATTAAATAGCAAGTTTCTTGCAGCTTTATTTCACAAAATTTCCTCTCCCCAAAAGGACACGAAAGTAAGGTTTGTTTCATTTATACCAATTAAGCATAGCAAATTAAAGTGTTTTCTCATTAAAGATTCTACCTGTGGCCTAGAGAGGTCAGCAGAAGAGCTCCAGCAACTCTTACAGACTGATGTGTTTTGGCCACAGTTTTCTCTGCCCATCCACTGAGGGTTTGCTGCCCCCATGGCACAGCTAGCAGAAGATACTATGCACTTGTGCCTCAGCTACTTCTACTGTAAAGTGCCATGTTTCAGCATAAATTGCTGATAAAATTAAAATAGAACTAACCTACCAGACCTTACAGTGGAATTCATGAAGTGCAGGCACATGTTCACTTCTGCTGACATGTAGCTATGAGTGAAGAATGAGAAAAACTGACTCCCTGTGCCATTCCAGCAGCAGCTACATCAGTTCCTTAGAAGTCCAGGGCTTTGCTGCTTCTTGCCTAGAATTAGCAGTTGCAAAGGTTATGAACACAACCTAGAGCTTTTGTCATACAGTCCACAGTGGGTTTCCACATATAAGTTATTGCAAGTGAAGCCTCTACAGCCAAAGATCAAATAGAAACAGAACACTGTCCAAAAGCTCTTCTTCATTTGAAAAGGAGAAACAAAAAGCAATTATATAGAACAGAAATCTGTGACTTGGACTGAAACACAGTTATCTCATCAGAATAAATCTTGGCCACAGGAACCAATTGGGACAAGAAAGTCCATCATCAAATCACTTGAAGGAAGGCAACTGGGAGGCAATTCCAAACAGACTCTGGGAACAGAACTACCCCAGCACTCTGTACTCCCATCAAGGCCTCTTTCAAGTAAGGTAAGTGGTGCTTGCACCCTTTAGAAACACCATCTTCTCAGAAAAGTGCTGACCTCTGGGTGGGAGATGTTACATGTACAGGGAGAAGTGTTCTGCTGAAATGTCTGGCTAACACCTGCTTAACATGAGTAGTCAAGCACTGGTGAAGAACTGCAGGAGTGGGTTTGGATTTGTTTGGTTGTTGGTTGTTGTTATTTTTTTAATTAAATCATGCAGCACATGGAAGGTAAGGGCAAATCCAGGCACCCACCACATTGCCGGCAATGAGATGTGCCCCAGCAGGAAGTGTTCCCTCTGTGCAGCTGTAACCTATAGGTCAATGGCATTTAAAATAGAAAATCTTTCTTACACAGTGTTATGAATAAAATTGCACTTGACTTTGTTAAAAACTCATATCACTGTAACTTTTCCAAATATTTCCTTTCTGGCATCTTCACTTTCATCATTAGCAAGAGCTTCTCTCTAAAAACTTCCCAGTTCACACTGGACACATGACACACAACAGCAGGAAGCCACTATCTACCAGAAAATGGGTCTGTGGTTTCTTCAGTGCTTACTTCTGTCTGTCCCCACCCTCCCTCCAGAAAGGTACAGGCAGTTCACCTCCAACTATCAATTGCAACGTTGAAATATAAACTCCTCAAGCAGACATTAGGAATTTTAGTTTCACAGATTAAATATTTGAAAAGTTACAGAAGGTGCTGGAATAATACACATTTAAATTGCTTAAAAATCCAAACTTGCAGCAACTTCGTAAATTCAAATTTCCAAAAGGTTTATAGTGTCCTCATGAACTTCCTCCACATCGAGATGCCCTCCTGACAATAAAGCACCAAACTTCCAAGGCTGAGATCAAGAAACAAATCAGCAGGATGCACTTGCTCCACATAGCAACTTTAAAAGAGGCATCTCCACTTCCAATAGCAAAAAGCTACTCCTTCATTCCATTTTGGACCTTTCAAAATGTGTAATCATTCTTTCCTGAAAAAGAAAATACCCCATGTTGTCATTTCCCCAATAGGTTTACAGTATTCAGAAATAAAGTGCTTTGCATGTTCACAACAAATGCCCTCATACGCATTTTAAGTCAGAGCCAACTTACATAGCAGATATGCCTCTTCTTTTAAAATACACATTTAGAATACACTGTCTATTCCAAGAAGTTGTATCATAGTTGCCCCCACTATCCTCCCTCCACCCCCTTCTAGTATTTTACAGCTGCATTGGCAAGAACACAGTCCAGTTCTAATAAGCCAAGTCCCTAACAGCTGACTCATGACTCCTCTGGCATCTCAGAAGACTAATTTGAACTGAAGATTGGTTTACTGACCTCATCTGAATCCAGGAGAGCTGGAAGAGCACTGCAGTGGGGGAAAAAAAAAAAAAAAGAAATAGTTAAAAGAATTAGAACACTTGCTGAGAGCATATTATTGACAACCATTTTCAGCCTTATGCTGCACCTTAAGTTTTTTAGGGGACAGGAAACTGATGGTGAAGGTAGAGCTTTCAATTAAACAAACAGAAATTAAAGATACAAAAGAGGAAGAGCCCGAGGAGTATCCTCAATGACCTTTGCAGTTAAAATTAGTTTTTTCTAAGCTTCTCATGACCAACTGAACAATTTCCAAGTTGCCATGAAATAAGGTGCATCATTCACATGGGAACACTGCTGAACTACACTAAAGACATTTATAACATGGGACCATATTGTAAAAGCATGTCCCAGAAATAGAACAAGTGACACTAGTACCACAGCCTTTTTAACAACAATAGACCTTCCATCTATTGGAATCTCACCACTTCATAACCCTGATCACACTTTCAAAACAGAAAAACCAGTAGCAGACTACCTTAAGGTGCCCTTTCCTAGCTTATACAAGTCCAGACCTTGTTTTCTTAAGGAACAAGTAGTAGATCTGGGAAAAACAAATTCAATTGAGAATATTTGCTTTTTAAACCTCTTGAAGCTTCACTTGATTTCTTGCATTTAACTGACTTCAAGCAGTTTTCTACTTGAATCCAAAGCCTCTGCCATAATTACCTGTTCAGATTTGTGAACATAATCTGTGAATTTCTGATACGAAAAATTTAGACATGGACACTGACAATTTTAGGATGTAAAAGTCATTAAAAGCAGAACAGATATGGACTGCCTATATAGCTGACTATATTGACAGAAGCATAACAATGATTCAACACACATTCCAAATAAAGTTGAGAACTAAATGACATTATTCAGTGGTTTACATTCAGCAAGATGCTCAAAGGACTTGTCAGACCACTAAACAGAGAGGATTTGTTTGTTGGTTTTTGGATTTATTTAATTAGTTTTAACCTCAGTGCAAACACAGCAGTCTTTGGTGTCACAGTCCAAGACAGTGTTTAAGTCAGCATGGGTTCAAGTGGCATGAACTGTTAAGTCTAACAGATTGCATAAAGCCAAGTGAATCATGCTAAGAAACCAGAGGCCTTTTCCAAGCTCAACTCAGTACCTGCTCACATAAGTGCAGCATACAAATTAGGAGGCATTCTAATGTATTTTTATTCCTATGTCCAAGGAACCTGCTTCTATTGTGATGATAAAAATACTCACACATCTGTCACTGATGAAGGAACATTCTCCTCTACCCACTTCAAGTCATCCTCCTGCTGCAATTACAGAAATTAAATAGAAAATAAAAGTCAGTTTTCCCAAAATGCTGTCACATGCAAGCCTTTTATTTGCAGCCTACTTGACAAAAAACAGTTTATAATGTTAGTTAAAAAAAAAATAAAAATCCACCTTCAACTTGATTTCTGGATTATAGAAAATGCATTCCAAGAAAAAAAAAAAAGCCACCAGTAACCTAGTGTTGACTCTGTAATACTCTAATGGTGTCTAGGAAAATTTGGCCTTCAGGACACTTTATTTACCTAATCCATTTTTTTATCCTACAAAACATTAATAGATGTTACAGATGATGAAATTGTAAAAAGCATAAGCTACATTTTGCAAAGGTAAATTAAGCTGTATTGTCAGGATTTCTCATTTCGGATTCACAACACAAGCCCGCTAGAACAACTGAAGTTGGAGAACTGACCCTTTCTCAACCTGTCCTCAAACCAGAAAAGTTTTGTTTTCATGTTACCCTCAGAGTAGCAGTATATAATTGCAACAGACCTTTGAGAAAAACAATACTAACAACAAAAATATTATCATAAATTCCTACAGGTTTTTCATCTTTCATGCATAAATTTATGCATAAATGCCTTGAAAAGATTGAGACATTTTGTATATTAAAAACATTCCACTCAAACTATCTAGGTTGCATAAGATATGCAACACCCTCTTATAGTATTGAATCACACATCTCAAAATTAGAAGGCAATTTATTTAAAATATAGCTCAGCCTCCCTCTCAACCTGACAAACTTGTTAAAATAATGCATTACTCATTATCAAAATATAGTATTATATATCTATCTATCTATCCTGGATTTTGCAAACATTCCTGAAGAACAGACTGAGAGACCTATTATCCTTCAAGGTGGGGGGGAATACTCACAGCTTTGTTTGCTTTTACATTCCCATTTGGTTCTTGCTTTGTACTTCTCATTTTCATTCCCTCTGAAGAGAAGAGAAGGAAAAAAGGTTGGGATACCTGAACCATAAATTGTTCAGACTGTAAATGCCTGTTTGTTGCTCAAGTGTCTCCGGAGAAGAGCAACAAAGCTGGTGAAGGATGTGGAGCACAGGTCTCATGAGGAGCAGCTGAAGGAACTGGGGTTGTTTAGTCTGGAGAAAAGGAGGCTTCAAGTTGCCCCAGGGGAGGTTAAGGTTGGATGTTAGGAAAACCTTCTCCACAGAAAGGATTATTAAGCACCAAAATGGGCTGCCCAGGGAAGTGGTTGAATTACCATCCCTGAATGTGTTCATAAGTCATATAGATTTGGTGCTTAGGGACATGGTTTAGCAGTGGTCTTGTAGACCTAGGTTAGCAGTTAGGTCAAAGGTTGGAGTGGACGATCCTAGAGGTCTTTTCCAACCTGAACAAGTCTATGATTCTCTGAAAGTGCTGAGTGTTCATTCAGAATATTTCAGAGACAGAGTAAGACAGACAAGTTAATCAAAAAGACAATGCCTCCTCTTTGAAAAGCTTGTAGTATTTTTCTGACAGGTGGGGGAATACCTAGTTTTTCCTGTATTTTGCAATTTTACCTGGGAAATAATTTTTATTTCTTTTCTTTAAGCCAGATATAAGTAGCTTAGAACTTAAAACATAGTACCCCAGAGAGACTCTGGAATCTCCATCCTTGGAGATGCTCACAAGCCATCTAGACACAGTCCTGGGCAACTGGTTCTAGGTGACCCTGCTTGAGCAGGGGTTTTAGACAGGATGAACTCCAGAGATCCCTTCCAACCTGCACCATTCTGAGACATATACAACTCCCATAATTTATTTTAACTTTTGACTGCTGACTAGCCACTTGACTGACTTTAAAGCTGAGAAGAAAAACACACCTCTCCAGCCTGGAGAAGAAAAACACAACTCCCATCAGATATAGCTGATATGGCAAATTCACCCAAGAGATTACACACTCCAAAGAGCACTGCTCTTTGCTCCTGGCAGAAGAGATTTGTGGAGAGAACAGCAGTGGGTATGTCATCCTACCTCTTACCTAACTTATTAAGAAGGACAACAGACATAATAGGAAGATGAAAGGGAGGGAAGAGAGAGGGTTTTGTAGTAGGAAGTGGGTGAGTGGAGAGAAAGATGCAACCTAGAACTATAGAGCAGAACTCTTTCATTCAGATGTAATTCCACACAGAATCCATATTTACACTGAACATACCTATACTAGGCCCTAATGAAGAAGATTACAGAGAACAGCCAATAAATGAAAATCCTTAAACTGGATTTTAAGAGATAACTGCAAAGTAAGTTTCTGCCAAGCAACGATATCTGAGAGATCTTTGTCATCATGACAGGAACCAGAAACTGAAATATTGAATAAAACAAAGTCCAGTGGACATGGTAAAGCAACCACAAAAGCAGCAATGTGTTCAGTGTCATCTGAAAACTCCTGAATTAAACAGGCAATGTAAATACTGAAAAAACCCCAACATTTTCTCAACAGCTCCATAAATCAATGGCAACAGGGAGGCACCTATTCTGCTTTCACAGTAGTAACAAACAAGAGAACAAGAAACCTCCTTCCAAAGAAGTGTCTCTTCAACATAGAAATTTTTCTCTTACCAAAGCTTTCCTTTAACATTGGCTCTTTCTGCTCATCATCCTCCTCCTCTTCAGACAGTGGTGAGAAAGCAAACCTTTAGGAGGGAAAAATAAAAGCTATCTTAGAATAGTACCTCTTGCCATTCAAGAAATTCATTGTCCCAATACTCACATGACTCAGCTATTCTATGTAGTTCATAGCTTTTAAGACCTATTCTAAACTACATAATCAAAAGTTGAAGCCATTTCTTTTTAAATAACTTCATCAACAGGAACAGATTGAATTTATCTATGTGACTTACTATACTTTTCCCCAAGTCCCTCCACACACTGCTTAGTACCCTTATGGTTCAGTATACAGCCACTAAATTATCCACCAATACCTCTTTGGATAAACAAGCCTTCCCAAAGAAGAGTATTTCCAGAAAGAAATAAGAAAAGCTGAACCTTTGGTTGTTAGCAGATGGTCGCCACAGGATCATGATGACAAAAAGGATCATTGAAAACAATAAACGCCAGATGGCATCATCCACCCATAGCTCCTGCCAGTCCTGTCAAGTGAAACAGCAGCACAAATGGAAAGAGTTGCAAGGAAAAGCCTGTCTTATTTCTGTGGACATAGTCTACAGAAAAATCTGCCCTCTCACCTCCTATATTGCCAAATGTAAACTTATCAAGAGGCAAGAACTGCAGAAAGCATTCACTATAGACTCACCGACTGACAGTCCACCAGCCTGAACTTCATGGTGGTCCAGATGATAAATACAATAGATGCTGCAAGATTGAAATAAACAAGCTGCTTATTACGTCAAAATATGCTAATCTAAACGAACTACTCACAGGACTCTGTTCCCCAAAGAAAGGGCAAAGACCTAAGTAGTGAATTCTTAGATTCAAATTTATTAGTTCTGGAAAATAGGAGATTGATTTATTGTACTGCCTTTATGTGGGGATTTAGGCACAGACCTGTATATTTTTCTCTAGGTTCTTCACAGACATAAGGAATAAATCAAGTATTTTTTTAAGGAATAAATCAAGTAAATCAAGTGTTTAGTCAACTCCTCATCCCTACTCATGATTCTTATTTTACTTTCATCTACCCTCCAAACCATGGCTTCCTCATCAGTTGACAAATAAAGTCTACCTTGAATAACCAAACCATGTGATCTGCCAGAGATCCTAAGCATTCAGATCTCACCTGTAGAAGTTCCAATGCTCAAACTATGCTCTCACCACACTTTTAGATGTGACTTCCCTCCATGAGGGTGTTTTATGAAGACTAAAAACCAGATGCTGGCCGGAATTTAATCACAGCTGTTGACTAAGAGGAATGCACTTTTTTCTTTGTTTAAATAAAAAAGCACAGTTCTTAGAAGTTTTCTGCTCATTGTATGGACAGCATTTCCAAACAGATGAGGAGCTGAGCACCTGGCAGCACCAACAGATTTATTCTTGAAGTTCAGTTCATCCCTACTACAAATGGAAAAGAGAATCTAAATTTGTGTTCTTCCAGAACAAAGAGGGCATTATGTTACAATGCTAACAATACTGTGTTCCCAAGAATCACCCTGGTCTTCAGACATTTTAAAAAGCCAGTAGTACACAGTGATACTGTGACTTTGGCAAAAACAACCTCTGTGAAGTTAACAGCATAAGATGGTATTTTGCCCCCAGGAGCTTGAAGAGGGACACAAGTGCTCCTTTACAGCAGCTGCATAGAACTACTGATCTTCCTAAAACCATGACTAATAATCCACTGCCTCTGAAGTATCAACTTAATACTTTGCATAGACCCACTATTAGAAATGGGTCAAATGCTTGAAATACCAAATACTTAGACTGCATTTACGAAAGGTCAAACTCAAAAATCTGCTTTAGTTATCAAGCCATATATCAAAATGACAGGAGCTCAATTTTCTCCTTACCTGCTACTGCCAAGATGAGTGTGTTGGTGAAATGCCGATACAAAGAGAGTTTCACAACGTTCCTTCGAAGTTTTAGCAGTTTCATTGTTTGTGTTAAGCTGATGAATATGTATGGAAAGTCAAGGAAAGTCTCTGAAGACAAGCTGGTCCCAGACTTAGGACACTGATCTTATGATTAAATGGTTTCCCACTCATACACTTAAGGCCTCCAAAAAGGTAGACCAGACTCAGAAAAGTTCATTCTATGGCAAGGGGACCAAAGAGCAGGATTCATCTCTTTTTTGTGATTTAGTCATCTGTACCTAGAACTCCTTTCACACAAAGGTGGTATAGATACATTTCGGACTATGGGACATTACTCCATAAAAGTGTCAGATGTACTTAGGATAAATGGAAAATCAAGTCTGAACTAGAAGCAAGTTAAACCCCAATTAATGCACACCAGTGTCTTCACCCTTCTGCCTACAGTGTTATTTCCATAGTGACAAAACAACATAGGAGAGACATCATGGTTGGAGAGAATTTGGGTCGTCATGGTTGAGTAGCAAGCTATTCACATTTTAAATAGTTCTGTGATTGACTTTTACTCAAAACACTTCATAGGGATTTTGCTATACATGGTTTTGAGTTCAGCATTTGACAACAGATACTCAAGTCACATAAGAGTATGATAGTTTGGATGTTATAGGTCAAGACACCAAAAAATTAACATATTGTCATCTACTTCAAGATGAGTTCAAATTTTACAGAAAGAATTAGGCTTAATGTTGCTAAGCAACCTTCTCCTCAAAACAGAAACTGAGTCTGTTCTCCAAAAGCTACAACTATAGTACCATTACAGTGCTACACTAGAACAAATTCATTTCATACTTCAGCAATCAGAGACTGATGACAAACAGACTTAACCTCTCTCTGTGCTCAGAAACTGCTCTAACACAGATATCTACTAATTTTCCTTATACTGGCTGTAACAGCAGCCCTTCTGAACACCCAATTACAGAGGTTCTATTAACTTTCTCAGAAGTGGAAAGCACATGAACTCAAAGTTGACTAAAAAAACCCAAAAAGTTCATCCAAAAAGACTTCAAAAAAAACAAATTTGAAAGAAAACACACCCCACCAAGTAAAATAGTGAAGGATATCCACCAGCACAGGGCAGTGTCTAGGAAAGCCAGGGGTATAAAAGCCAAGGAGGCAAGATCATTCTGGGCCTGGAGACAAAGAGAGAGCCAATAAGAACAAACTGAAAAGGAAACAAGATACAGAAGAAACAAGGAGGGTCAGGCTATGAGAAGTCACAAACACTCCACCACAGTGCTTCTGAGTTTTACTACAGAAGCAGAGGGTTTGAATCAAGAGTTTAGCCCAATGCACAAAGAGGAACTGACAATACCACATTGTCAGTTCTCAGTTCTCCACCAGCAAGACAAGAAGTAGCTTTCCAGATTAAATCAGTCTAACACTGTTAAAAGGAGCCTCTGCTGAGGCAATTACTATGATGATATGATCTGGCCACTTCCCTGTAGAGAAAACTAGCAATCAACTTGTTAGAGTTGGAGTAATTAAATGTTTTACACTATCTATGGACAAACCAAATGTTCCAGTAAGCAACCATGAGTTTGACTGAAAGTGGCAAAAATTGCTTTTGTGTGCACATCAAAAACTATCAAAGTCCCAACTGCAACGAGCAAATCAAAGTACAAGACAGAAATGATAAGCTATAAATCAGCTTGTAACATTTTACAGTTTATGAAAGGATATCCACAAAATAATACAGGCATCAATCATGGACAGGGCCAAGTTTGCTATCAGAGCCACAGTAGCATAGAAAAACTGTAAAAGTACCAAATATATAATATGTTAAATACTTTATCCCAAAATATCAAAAACCAGAACAACAAAAATCAACATCCTGAGATACACTTCTTTTTTTGGTTTGCTTTAGATTTTTTTTTCAGGTCAGGTGGCCTAAGCTGTACATTTGTGTCTGCAGCTAGTGCTACCTAATCCAAAGTATTAGACACAAGAGTCCAGAATATAGTGCCTGAAACCTGACTGATCAGGAAGCTTTTAGAATTATTTCAAAACACACAAATACATCCTGATAAAGAAGACATCAAACTTTAAATACTTGTCAATAATCCATATGCACAGTCTGAGTTTAAGCACTTCATTGTCTCTGTTCAGCATAACCCTGGGATTCTCCTTAGAATGTAAGTAAATACAACCAGTAGTATCTGTGGCATATGTGAAAAGTCAAGCAATGATTACTGACCCCTGTGACTCTAAGAACACCTTCCATGCCAGAAAATAACAGGTAAAGGGCTCCAGCCATAACTACTTTGTGAAGAGTAACTCCAAGGCGAGGCCTGTAGGAAAACAACGAAACTTAGATTAAGTGAGGGGAAAAAAGTGAAGTCATGTCAACTTTAATCTAACAATAAGGCATGAAGCATGTGAATAAAAGGTCCTTGTGACAAGCCACTTTCAGATCCAGAAATAATTTTATTAGAGTGCTTGAAGCTTACACTTCATTTTGCCTTGTGTTAAGATCTGACTAAGGGAGATAATGGTAACTAACAGTCCTATTTTCTTAGTTACCCTGTTCAAGTTTTTACAACCATTTCAACAAGTCTCAGCCCACCCTTTCTTCACCAGTTTCCCCACATACCTACACTTGCTAGAAGCTTCCATTACTACACAGCATGTTGTTTTATCATCAAGTACATCTGGGTCAGACTGATGAGCAGCAATATTGGCAGCAGAAGCCTCCTAGAGCAGATTGCCTCCTTTATCAGTGATTCTTAACTTCCCCCATTTCTAGAAGCTCCTCCTTGCCCAGAAGGGAAGCACAAAAAGCTCCCATATCAGTCAGTGGAGTGTCCCAACAGTGACTCAGAAACCTACCCAACAGTGATACATGGGAGGAAGTGGGAAGAAAAGTGACCACCAAATGCAATTGATGTTTTCTGTTGACTAGTGGAAGTCTAGACCTTTACAGTACTTAATGAAAGCATCTGCCCTGTAGCAAAGTACAGGGAGATAAATTATTAAAACCAGCAGTGAAAAGCCTTCTAATAGAACACCACAAACCTGTGACAGAATTACTCACTTGACTATCCCATATCCCAGGCTGACTATGATGACCAGAGTTCGAGCCAATGAACGCTTCACAGCAGAAAGCAGCTCTGCCAGGATCACTGCTCCTTGAACTACCAAAAGCAAAAAGAAAGAAGCTAGGTTATGAAAATACAGTTTATTTTATTAACTACTGCATGGAACTGTATTATGAGGACAATTATTTTCAGAAAGCTGGCTATTAAAGTACATATTTTCTTTGTTACCTACATCTGGAGTAAGCTTTCAGAAAAGCTGTATCTCTTAGTATAAAAAAAGCTACTGAAAAATTTTACATCCATAAAAAGTGCAGAGTAAACGATTCATATTTATCCATAAGATCAGCAGGGATGAACTTCCAAACAGGTCAACCAACAAAACCACCCTGTTTGTACAATTGGGTGTGGCCAATTAACTAAGTAATAATGAAGTTTTACTTGCAGAGTTTCATTTGTATGCAACCATCCTGAAAATTCAGAGTTCCAAAGTTTTATATACAGGGAGTAATTTAAGATGAATTATCAGACTATAGACTGACTACCAAAAGTCACCTGCAATCAGGAGTTTAAGTCTCTTTCCATGGTCAATACCAACTGTCAGAATTAATTACAAGCTACACTTAGGATTTTAAACTTCAAGTCAGTACTAGAGAGTTTCTGCAGGATCTAGCATTTTTCATCCCTAAGACACAACACTCAAGAGTCAGAGAAAGCAACAGCATTTTAGCTTTAGAAAAACAGATCATATTTACAATATATTTAAAAATGCAGAAACTTTGTTTCCCTGTTGTTTGTTTTGAAACAATCCTCAAATAATTAAATACTTATTCTGCATCTGTCATCCCCATTTAGCATAAGTCATTAGTGGAATAATGTCCCCATCAATTAAAAGGCATGCTGCAATTGCTGCCTACCAGATTCCCCTGTGTAGCGGATATTCTGGAACTCTGCATAGAAAACTGCTTTCTCGAGCATTCCCAGGAAGATAACAGCACCAATCCAGAACTGAATCCTCAGGAGATCCCGCCAGTAACAGGCTGACCACGCAAGCCACAGAACTCCAAAGAATACATACACAATGCACATCACCATGAAAAACTATTACACAAAAAGAAAGAGGGAGATTAGACCCAGAAAAAGCATCTCCTCAGTTCTATTCAGCCGCTCTAAGATAGCTCTATTTTCTCCCCAAGTGTCTCTCTCCTGAAGTTTTTATACACTTAAGTTACTAGAAACAAGCATTGCTTCATTTGTGTTATCTGGATTCTTTTACAGTGATGATCTGTTTTCCCACTACCAACCAAGAGCATCAGAGTAACTGAATTTCCAAGCAATTTCTCTCCTGGAGAGCAGTCTGCCAATTTCTTCACAGGCAATTTTTCTAAGGAAGATATCAAGTGCTACTAGCTGTCAAAAATTTAGATAAAAGCTCAGGCAAATTATCAATAGAAATCCTGACCCTTCTTACTTATATTTCTAACTTTATTGTACATTTACAGTACTGTGTAAATAAACTTAAAAGTCACATTTTCACACCATTCCACACAACAGAGATAAGCAACTGATGTTTGTAATCTCTCTGTTCAAATAATTTGACCATTTCTCTCAAAAGTCAATTTCCAGCAAACTTAGTTTTTGACCATGCTTTAGGTCAGCCAAAAATCCGGAACTGAAAAAGTAACTTGGATATTTAAACATTATAATTTTGTGCCTTTTTTTTTCAGTCCGGTGTTACTTGCTTCAGAAAAATTTTCAGGGTACTTATCTCCCATGGCAAACAATAAGCTTGAAAATGCTACTCAGTGCTGAAATTCCTAAATGACAGCACCACAGCAGGTGCTGGACACTAAGAAGAGGGATAAAAAGGAGAGAGTAAAACATGAAAAGAATTGCCTACATAGAAGACCATAATAATCATGCAATCTCTTCTTGCAGAAGATGGATTTTTTAAAATCTTAAACCAAGCAAGCATTGAAATCAGCTGCCTAATCCACTGAAACTTTTACGAACTGAAAACACCTTCCTTAGGGGAACAGCTTACTGCTCCTTAAAAACTTTTAAATCTGACTGTCCATGCCTCTCAAATGATAAGGACCCTAGGCATATTACTTCACATTCAGATTTCCATTACAGAAACATTTAGACCTTTTTCTGGACCTGCCACATGGGGATATTCACACCAGCCAATTACATGTCAGTAAAGCTGCTGGAGGACTTTTGCTGCTGTGGAAAGAAAAACATGTTTCAGAAATGCCATCAGGCTCTCCTGTTTCCAGGTCATGCTTGCCAATACAGTCAGGCTGGAGATCTCACTTGGTACTGATCCCTAGCTGAAGTCTGTCTGCTCTACATAAATATTTAAGAACTATTTTCTTAGCCTTCTGGACAGAGACAACTAGCAACTAAGTCAGCAACTCCTCTGAATAAAAAGAGGATCAGCTCTTTGTAGTTCAATTATGCTTTCACTGTTAGGCAGTGCTAAGAACCTCCTCATGGGGTGTAAGACAGTCAGCTGAGGAAGGAAGATTAAGCTGTAGAAGAACAAAGAAAGCACTGACAAATGAAAAAGAAGCTGTAAACAAAAGCATAGAACAGCAAATTTTCTCAAATGAGCTAAGGAGAAAAACAACATCAGTAACACTGCTCAGTTTAGAACTAATGATTCTGGTAACTTCTGAAACTACAAAGTGACCACCAAGAAGTCAAACAATCCACAGAAGGACAACATCAGCAGCTTATGCAAACATCAGAAATGTGTCTTTTTCTATTTAGTTTCAAAAAAACCCAACAATACAAATCTAAAATACAAAAAGCACCCCACCAAACCACACTAAAATTGCTAAGTTATGTTTTCTGAGACATTGGCTTTATGTTTCCTGAAGTCTGGAAGGAGAATATTTGAGATTCAAATCAACCAATAGCTTTATAGGTCAAAGAAAAGATGTATTACTTACAATCATCAGAGGATAGTCTGCAAGTGAGAGATACTCATATGGCCCCTTCAGTTCTACTGTCACTGTCAAAAGACAATCCAATAACCAAACTGAACAAGAAGCAAATGGAGGAAGCCAGGATAAAGTACTTTAACTCATTTTTACTCAAGCGTAAAGAAATTCCAAATATTCACATAACTTGTAAATCTAACTTGCACTTTAATCAAAGAAAGTTAAGACTCAACACACTCACCTAAAAGCATGCAATTAAAATTACATGCTCCATTAGCAAGTAACTCATGGCAGTACTTTAAGTGAAAGAAATTTGTGGTGGTGACTCATGCATAACAGGAAAGTTCAGAAATACACAGGTAAATTTCTAAGGGGATATTCAAACTTCCCTGAAGTTTGGATAAGTTATCCATGCACTGTTAGATATACAATAATGTAATTTCAAGGTGATAATTATGGTCTTTGTATTATACATGATTTCAGAGAATTAATGTAACTCTCATTGTGTTGGTCAGGAGAGTTTTGAAACACAACACCAAACCTCAAAACTGAAGTGCTTCAGACTCTTTACTGCCATTGACCTGCAGGCTTAGCATCTTCAAGATACTATCACCTATTTTCTTATGATAAAAAGAGTTGTAGTAGGTAATACTTTTATCTATTTTAAGTGAAAGATAGTGTATTATGAACCATACAGCATAAACAAAAAGTACCTTAAAACATCAGACTAGTATACATAAAAAATGGCACTCTATTTTGATCTTACTTGTATAAACAGCTATCTTACTTGTAAAGGGCTTGTTTTGATCTGAGGAAGGTGGTGTTTTCTCTATTCTTTTAACATTGGCAGGAGAATTCTTCACAGTTGTAATTCCAATTTGCACAATAAATATATAAGGCCCATCTCGCCAAGTTCTCATAACAGCATTCATTGCCTGAAAAGAAAATGTCTACATATAGACAAAGCATAGTCAAGTAGACACTAAAAAACAGCAGACTTTTCATACATGGGCTGTATGTTCCCAGTAAAAATAATCTCTTCCCCGGCATAAAAGTTGTCAATAAGTATTTGATTTTAAATCTATTTATTAAACACCTAAAATTTAGTTGTTTGAATCCAGAGGAACCTTAAAAAACCTGGAAAGTGAACAGGGCTTATTTGCAAACATTGCACTGACTTAGTGCAAGAGTCATCTCAAAGGCATTGCAAAAGCTACAAAGAATTCAGCAAAGCATCCTGGGTTTTGTTTTCAGTCTAGAAACATTAGGATCATCACAAGAGATGCTGCTTTCCACCTGAAATCAACTGTTTACCAGCAGCACAGCTGCATATAAATCAGCTTCCCAGGGAAGGGTGATTTTTCTTGTGTAACATAGAAGAGGTAGCAGAGACATAAAAAATTTCCATAGCAATCATTTCCTGTGGAAAGTGCCCTGCAACACATCACATACCCATAAAACTCAAACCATGACAATGAATGAAGAGAGGAGGCTCTTATCCTATCAAATCCTTATCCTTGTCCAGATAAGGATTTGCACCATGAAACAAATCAGAGATCTCTTCTGAGTTCCAAAACTGTTAATTCCACAACTGAAGAAGTTATAGCCAGCACAGAAACTGCATATTTACGAGGCTTCAAGGTTAAAATTAAAACTACCTACACATATGCCACCCATGATGAATGCAGAACTACCACAAAGACTTTTTGTAACAGTCTCTGCAAGAGAATTTCATTATTAAGAGCATGCATTTCTTTCAAGAAACCTCCTGTTGCCTCTTTGGACAGTGGAATTTAGTGCATCTTCAGCAAGTTTGCTGATGGCACTAAGCTGTGTGGTGTGGATGACATGCTGGGGGGAAGGGACACCCTCCAAAGGGGCTCTGGCAGGCTTGAGAGGTGGGTCCATGCCAACCTCATGAAGTTCAACAAGGCCAAGTGCAAGGTCCTGCACCTGGGTTGGGTCAATCATAAGCAAAAATACAGGTGAGGTGGAGAATGTCAGATTGAGAACAGCCCTGAAGGCTTGGTTGATGAGACCAATGTGGTCTCACAGCACAGAAAGCCAAAACTGTCCTGGGCTGCATCAAAAGAATTGTGGGCAGCAGGTCAAGGAAGGGGATTCTGCCCTTCTACTCCACTTTCATGAGACCCCACTTGGAGTACTGGGTCCAGCTCTGGAGCCCCCAAAACTGGAAGGGGAAGGACATGGAGCTGTTTGAGTGAGTCTGGAGAAAGGCCACAAAAATGAATCAGGGGCTGGAGCACCTCTGCTCTGGAGACAGACTGAGAGAGTTGGGGTTGTTCAGCCTGGAGGAGACAAGGCTCCAGGGAGAACTTACAGTGGCCTCCCAGGATCTGAAGGGGGCTACAGGACATCTGGGGAGGGACTTTTTACAATGGCATGTAGTGATAGGACAAGGGGTAATGGTTTCAAACTGAAAGAGGGCAGATGGAGGTTAGATATTAGGAAGATATTCTTTCCTGGAAGGGCGGTAGAAACACTGGAAGAGGTTGCCCAGAGAAGCTGTGAATGCCCCCTCCCTGCAAGTATTCAAGGCCAGGCTGGATGGGGCTTTGAGCATCCTGGTCCACTGGGACATCTCCCTGCCCATGCAGGGGGGTTGCAACTACATGATCTTTAATATGCCTTCAAACCCAAACCTATGATTCTAAGACCTAAAGCTAACATAATTTTATGTATCAGAAAAAGAATTAATGCTGCTATTGACTGAAATTGTCAGACTCAGTTAAAAACACAGTAAACTTAAGAGGGGTGTATTTGAATATACCAATTTTGCTTTTAAAATAGCTCCACCTCTTACTGCTTTCTTGTGTTATTTAACAATTGCACACACAACTATTTATGTTGTAGCTTTAAAATAAACAGCCCTAAAAATACACATGGAGTTAAATACATTTTGCTTAATGGAAACCAAAAATCACTCAGCTTGTTAGGTACAATGCTTTGAAAGACTATGTTAAAGATGAAGCCAAATTCATCTCCAAGTATTAGTCCCCACTTAAAGAGACTGTATCAATGATTCTTTGAAATTAGGAAAAAAAAAATTGTAAATTCATATCATCAGTTTGATGATAAAATCATCAGTCCTGTAATTCACACATAGAAGCTGCAGTTACTCTCTTTTTCCACTAGTGCTATCTAGTTTTAAGGTAAATCTAATTTAAGCTAGAAGGGTGTCAAAAAACCTAAAGAATTGCACCGTTCCTGTAAATGCTACCAGTAATTTCCTATGCAAAGAAACATGAATTAAAACACAAATTAAGATTCCTGGATTCCAAGCTATGTTTAAATCCAATATACATACAGTTTTATCTGCCACCATTGTGCCATTTCCTCCACTGTCCTTCTTCTCTTTTACACCCTTAAAGAAAAACAGAAAAAAACCCAAAAAACATCAATATGCTAAAATCATCTGTTCATGCCTACACTAAACCATTAGAAGGAAAAAAAATTACCTGTTGTTTTTCAGGTGAGAGAGGCTCTGGATGAACAAATTCTCTATAGAAAATCTGCAAGATATAAAAGGTGCAGCATTTTTAAGGCACTTTATATTAATATGAGATTAACAGAACAGCTCCCAGTAAACTTCACTATAAAGATGGATTCTCTGAAGAGAGCTTTCCTTGTTCTAAATCAAAGAACTGCCCCTTTGTGGAGGGAGCCTTGAATACTTAAGATTAGTATTTTGTTATTTGAGAGTTGCTTCCCCCCTCCTTGGACAACAGGTGTCTATTTTTAGAACTCAGCCTATGCAAAAAAAGGTCCCTAGATGAGTGGGGTGTCTACTAGAGATCCAGATTTTGCCAACTCTCCCAAATTATTGTGACTTGAAATCTAGTGGAAAAAAGCATACGGAGAAATTTCTGTGAAAGTTGAGAAATGAATACCTGAGAGGAATAGGTTTTGCTAAAAATTCAGTTGAATTTTCAAAGAAATCAGAGGAAAAGTTACTTTAAAATCCCAGATTCACCAACCTGAATATTCAGCTAAGGCATCCAACTGCACATTACACAGCTAAATTCACAAGATCTCTTCTATAAAACTAAGTAAAAGCAGAACTGACATTTCTCATATTAAACATAAAAAGCAGGCAGCATGCAAATTATTTTAGAAAAACCTTTCAAGCCATTATCCCAATCAATGGAATTAGAGACTTACAAACATGTTATTAAAAACCCTTTCTCAAGTCACCTTTAGCTTTGTCTAAATCAGAAATGGTGGAATACAGATGCAGCACTGCACAATTTGCCTTGAATTCTTAAGTTCAGCACTGACACTGTCATTAGTATGACTGCAAAGCTTTGCCTGGTGATATACAGCTGGTGTGGAGACAATGCTTCCATTTTATTTCCTTATCCTGTTTTTCATTGTGTTTGCTCTTCCGTTTAATTTGTTTCAAACACATTTTAGCACTACTTTTCATTTAGAACCTATCAGAGATTAAGTAACCTATTTCTCAATAGTCTTTAATCTCCAGTATTACAAATGAGCATTATCATAGAAAAGAAAAAAAGCCAGTCCTTTATCAACTCAAATTTATTGTGAGCTTTACTCTGCTGCCAGAAATTGACACATCTACTCAACTAGCAGTATCCTTCTGTAAATAAAAAAACATTCAAAACACAGAACCACAAAGAAAAGGCAGTACCAAACTTTACAGTGGTTTCCCCTCCCCATGGCACACCAGTGAGATACAAACACACCTAATGGGAATTGTTGTGTCTGTCTTAGGTATGACAAAATCAAACAAGCTGTGAAGTTTCTACCCATACCTGAGGCCTGAAGAGCTCAGAACAATTAGGAAAGAGGAGAGAATCTGTGGCATAGTATCCTGACCAACCCGGATGCTCTTCAAAGGTAGTCCCAAAATAGTAATCTGCTTGCTCATCCTGCCAGCCATAGAATAGAACTTAGGTTAGCATCAAATATATCAAATGTTTTTTCTCAGTAGGCAGCTGCAAGACCTAGGAAGCACAGGAACTTCTTTCTGCACAGACTCTTGGATGGAATTTAATTGGATGAAGGCCATCAAGAACACAGACTATTCTTAAAAAAAATAAATAAAATTAAAATTCCATACGGGCTTTGAAGAAGAACTAATACCTAATTAAATACATAAAACTAATGAAAGCACAGTATTCCTGCAGTGAAGGTGCAGCAGTCAGCATAAACTTCAGTCTAGACTAGAAAACTCTACATTATGATATTAAGGATCATAAAGACCTCAGTACTGTGTTATGTTAGTAGTTAAAACTGTTAATATTTTAAGTAAACGTAGGAAAGATGTTAGACAACATAAACCCCAGTTGCACACTACCACATTTGACTGAAACACCAGACTTTTTGTATAAATTGCTAATCCTTGCAGTGTGCATCCATAAAGAACAGAACTTAGACTAAAGAAGAAAATACTCAATTTCTTCTGCTTGTTGTCATTAAACATAATTCTAAATAATATTTCATCTACCATAAACTCACAGACTTCAGTTTAGAGCTGGTACTAATTAGAGTTGGTTACTTATTTAAGCTTCTGGGTTTAAAAGAATTCTGCCAAACCTTCCACCTTACTCCAAACCCAAAAGTCAGAAATTCCATCACGTAATTCCATTATAAAGGACCCAGATATTTCTTTTCTTCCAGTGGAAGACTGATGTTTTAGGCCAAAAGAGAAATGAGGTTGCAAGCAAGACAGCTGCAATCCCTTCCTCCCCAGATCTGCTTACCTCTAAAATTCATTACCTATGTGTTTCCAAAGAATTCTTACCCCAAAGTTGAAGACTTCATTGTAGCAATCAGAATATCTTAGGTACCAAGTAACATTGTAACTTTGAGAGGGATCACAAGCTTTTTCATCCCCTTCAACTACAAAAACAAACAAACAACAAAAAAGATAACGCGTAAGATAACCTCTGTCTCCTGTGCTTTTCCTCCCATTTTGTGGGGTTTCTATTTTACAAACAAAACCAATAGCAAAAAACAGAATAACATTTTCCTCCAGTAATTCATTACTGTTCAGTGAAAGAAAGAAGCATGTGGGAAAGGAAAGGCTATTATAATGTTACACAATTCTATTTAACAGATGAAGATCATTTGGAAACCTTTTTTTATTCTCAAGACAACCAGTGATATTTCAGCAACTGCAAACACCAAAAAAAAACAAAAAACAGAAGAGCAGTGATCCCAAGTGATTGATTACAAGACACAAAAGATTTCCCTTTCCCAGATATGTGGGACACATAGCAGACAAAGCAAGGAACAGGTTAATCTTGGGGGTAATTTCCATAGATAATTTTAAAAATACTAATACCATCACCAGAAAAATAAATGAGAAGATTTTGCAATTCAATATCCACCCCCCAGCTCCCAAAGAAAAGTCAGTCATCAATACATTAGCTGTCTGTCAAAGCTGCAATGATACCACAAATAGCAGTAAGGTAACTTCCCTCCTTATTAGAGACAAATGCATGAAAAGTGGAAGAATAGACTTCCTCCTCCTCCCTCCCCCCTTGATTGTGATTTTTGTCATTTAATTGTAATTCCAAAGCTAAAGCTTGAGGAAGAGAATTTGCTTCACCTGCAGAGAAAATGAGCAGTGGTTATTCAGCCATTTAGATTATTGTGTTTGTGCTTTGCCAGTCAACAGATGGCAAAACTCTTTGGAGTTGGCAACCTGTTTGTAGTGGCTACCAAGTCCCACACAACCTCACAGGCAACTTTCATGTCAGACTAGACACCAAAAAAATTGTTACATGTACAGGGTTTTTAATGTATGTTTCCACATAGAACCCTGCAGGTAAAAAAATGCAATCATGAAAAAGATCCTGCTATGGAGTTTTATCTGACTAACACCATTTTACATTCTCCATGCAGCTCTAGATGCTGTACAAAAGACAACAAAGAAGGTAAGAGGCAACACAAGCACTGCAGTGACAAAAGTGGATACCAAATTCTTAGAAAACACAGGGTCTTCTGATAAAACTGATTAAATGAGGAACATCTCAAAAAAAATCCTATCAAAAAATACAAGGTTTTAAAAATACCTTTTAAATTCCTTTTTACATATTAAAATGTTGTTTCAATTACTGAAACTATGTTCAGCAGTAACATCAGCTTTATTTACAGTATCATGATCCTAGACAGGAAGCCAGATGTCTTCTTCTAGAATAGCAGTTAAGGAAAGGAGTAGATAAAAAAACTTAATTACTGACAATACTAAAAACCAATGGCAGTCTTCCCAGTCAGAAACAGAAAGCATCAGACACCTATAGACCATAAAAAATAACCAAAAAAATCCCCACAACACCATAAATATAAAAAAAAAAAAAAAGGGAAGATGAGATGCAGGTGCTCACCAAAAGAAAAATACAAACAACCCATGACCAGTCATGTACAGCAAGAAGGGTACAAGGACCTCAGAGCAGATGGGAGAGGCAACAGATAGCAAACAAAAGAGTGACCAGTTTCCATACAAACAAGGGCAAAAAAAGAAATAATATGTAAATAAAGCTGAAGTTTCCCAGTATCAGACACAGTTTAACTGTCATCTAGGCTGAGAAACTACAATTATGTTCTTAGCCTTTGTTGTTTCCTCTTTCAGTGATTTATTATCTAAATTTATGTAAATCTTTTAATCATGCTGAAAAAAACAAGTGCCTTCACAAAAGAAGGCTTCCCCCTCCCCACCATGACAAAAACTGGTGCAAACAACTCCTGAAATGCTCAGAGTGTATGGGAAAGATTTTAAGCCTTCCTAAAGCAGCTACTCACTTCCACCAGTCACCTACATCATCTTGTTACTACCTAAATGCTGTTCTCATTTTCACAGGTAAAGTATTTCACAGACACTCTCCTTTACCTCCAATAACCTACATAATAGGTAGCTATGGCCAGAAGAATAAAGAGCAATGAACACAATGAACAGGGAGGCTGCAGACATGTTGACTGTGTAGCACACTGTACATAGGAGAAGCAAACAGCTCTTAGGAGAGCTCTGACAGTGTGCAACAACAATCCTATACCAGTCCTAGAAGCACTCAGCTAAAAAGGAACAGGGCCTTAAAAATATTGCCTTTAACTGGCATCTTGCAATACAAATAGTCCCTGTTCCAAATGGTGGAAGATCTCATGGATAGAGGGATTTACCAGCTCTCAAACAGGGAAGGCACATGGCACAGCAGGGCTCAGCACACCCCACACCTGATTACCCACAATTTGAAATGAAGTGGTGCTCCCACTGCCCACCTTGCACTCTCCACTGAAGGCCTGAATAGAACCATTCATTTCTGCTACTGGATTAACAGATTACAATTGGGAAGCTTCAAGATTGTTAAAACACCCGACCATATCAGAGCTATGGCTTTCATCCAGTGCTAGATTAGTTGTCACTGCAACCAGTGCAGTTAAACACTTCACAGTGTTTTAAATCCTAAATGTTAAAGCAGAGGGGGTGCCAAGCAGCAAAGAGCAGGTTAATCCCTTTTAACCACTTACATCTCAGGAAAATGGTGGTGTTGCTGAAGAGAATCTTTCCAAAGTTAAACTTCTTCCCCTGCAAAGGCACAGAAAAGGAAGAGGCATTAATTGTCTTAATGTCACTGAGCTTAAGTAAACACAATCTGCTCAGAGTTTTATGTCAATACAGCTATGAAAGTGAGTGTCAAAGCAGGAGCCAGCCTTACTGGATTTTCCAGTCATGCCTCACCACCCCTTCAGCCTTCTCTTAAAGATGGCTTGAGAGATGTGGGGCTTTTTGTTCTGCAAAGCTGAATCAATTTAATACCTATTTGTTGAAATTATTAGCATTTATTTTTTTTTTTTTTTGCTGATGAGAGGGTCTGAAGTATTTTTGGACCAAAAAAAAAAAAACCACAACAAAAAACAAAACAAAAAGAAATCGACAGGAGCGTTTATCGTGATCCTTTAGTTACTCCAAGAAGCTCAAACGCCTCACAGAACATTACTCTCTTCCAGAGCCGGGCAAAGCCAAGTTTAACGTGAGGCAGAAACAGCTTTTTTACCACACAACGCCGAACTCGCACGGTGCGACAGCAGCACGGGGTATCCATCCCTTCACCTCCCCAGAGACCCCGGTTCTCCCGGTTTACCACCGAGAGAGGCTCCCGGCCTTCCCGGAGCCAGGACACAGCCCCAGGGGTGCTCGGGGCGCCCTCTGCCCGTACAGGCCCCACCGAGAGCGGGCCCCGGGGAGGCAGACGGCTTCCCGGCTTCCCTCCCTTCCCACAGACCGAACCCCGACGCTGCTTCCCGCAGAAGCCCTCTCTCCCCCGCAGCTACCGCCGATCCGCGGATGCGGCTCCAGCCTCGGGCCCCGCGCCCTCGCACAAACCCCGGCTACGTTCGGGCCCCACACCGGAGGGGACGCCCCCGCTCAGACCGCAACGCAGCGAGCAGGAGAGGCCGCAGCCCTCCCGCGGAACCCCGCGGCCCTCTCCCCCGTACCCCTCCCTCAAGGAAGCCGAGCAGAGCAGCCGTGGCTTCCCTACCCCCGCCGCGGACCCCTACGCTCCGACCTCCGCCACAGTCGGCTGGCTCGGCGGCGGCGCGGGGCCGACAGCCTCCAGCGCGGCGTCTCCCCGGGCGCTCTCCCCGCACTCACCGTAAGCACCGGCAGCCGCCATTTGGAACGCTGCCCGGCGCCCACGGCGCCCGCCAGCAGCAGCAGGGTCAGCAGCCGCAGCAGGACGGCCTCAGAGCACCGACACCCCCCGGAACGCGGCACCGCCGCCGCCATCCCGCCGCACGGAGGCCGCCGCTGCGCTGGGCACGCCCCTTCCGCTCCCCGCGGGGGACGCGGTGCCGTGGGCCGGCGGGAAGGACGCGGGGGGCGGAGCCGCAGCCCGTCTGGGTCCGAGCTGTCAGGGGAGCCGGGGTCCAGTCGGCAGCCCGGCCGCGATCGGGGTTCTCCGGTTGGGTCAAGTGACAGAGCGTCTCTCCGGGGGCCTCCGGTACCGAGCGAGGCGAGGCCGTTAACGGGAGGAGCGCTGCCCTGCTGCCGCCCTTCCCTCTGGGCAGCCACCGGTCCCTGCCGCCGGCCGGCGGTCACCCCTTCGGGGCAGCCCCGCCATGGAAGCGGTCCCGCCGGGGGAAATCAGGTAACGCTGCCCCGTCGCACCGTCTCGCTCCCGGTGTGCTCCCGGGGCAGAGGGGACCGTGTCGGTACCGTCCCCTCCGCCCGTGTCAGGGCAGAGCCTTCCTGCGCACCTGGCCGCGGAGGGGACCGCGAACGGGTACAGAACGCGCGGGTTGGTTCGGGCGAGGCGGTACCGCTGGGGAGAAGGCGGGGAGGTTGCAGGGTGTTAAATACCTCAGAGGAGTCCCACAGACCTGGTGTAAAAGCCCGAAAGTGCAGGGGTATCTTCGGGTAAAAATGGGAAGGGTTGCATTACCTAAATATGTGGAATATCTGGTTAGTGTCAGGTCTTTAAGTATTTAGCTCATGGTGATCGTGACTGAGTCTTCATAGCTGCCATCTGCATTCTCCACGTTGCATGTAAATAATAAATAAGTATTTTGTAAGCATCAGCTCTTTGCCAGTACCATCTTACTCCCATGTGTCTGAACTCAACATCTGCAGAGTATTTTTAATAATAGATACTACCGGCAGTCTATTTTTTAAGGCAAGCCAAAAATGTGCTGTTATGTAATAGATCTAAAAGTTACCTCAAGACATTTAAACATTTTCTTTATCTGATATTTTTAGTGTCCAAGATGAGGCTGTGGAGAAAAGTACCTTTAAGGAATGCAACCAGATTGCTTTTTACAGGTAAAGAGGAGAATTGCAGTGTTTCGTTTCTTTTTTTCAAATTAGCATTTTTTTAAAGATAACAGGAAGTGGTTACACACTGATTTTTAATAACAGCAGGTTTGCTACTTTCAGAATTTGTCTTTCAAAGTGAGTGTTTCAGTCACCTGTCAGCAAGCAATAACCATCTTATTTTAAAAGGTAGAATCTTTACATCCAGAACCCCTTCAGTTAAAAGTCAAGAGTCAGTCCTCTCACCTGACGAAGCCCCAGCAATATTTTAACTGTAGGTACACTCAGATGCAGGTTGTTCTCTTGATGTGGATATTTCTTGAACATGTGTTGTTCAAATCAAGAGAATTCTCAATAGAAACCATTAATCTGTGACAATAAATAGCATACAGCACTACAGTCCTGCTTGAACAAGTGCCTTGTCTAGAATTCACCATCAAAGCTAAATTTTAGCTTATTATTCTCTTAAAGCTAACCTTAAGCTAAGTGATCCTTCTCATCCAATTTCTAGGATACCACTTTCCCATTCCTTTTCTCCCATCCTTCACTGTCTTCTATCCTGTGCTGCCTGAGTGAAAGGAATGATTGCCCAGTGTTACACCAGTTGGCCACAGATGTACTACTCAGTGGCAGTTTCACATATTAATTTCTGTTCTGGAGGAAAGGAAAACCTCAAATAACCTTCTGCCACAAAGAGCAGGACTCATTCCTCTTTTCACACCAGCACTTTCTAGCCTGTCATCTTTTTAACTTAACACATCTAATTTCTCAGCAGAAGGTTGCCACACATTGGTGAGCATATGATGGTGTCTCTGCTCTGCTTTTAAAAGCCATCCTTTATCTGATTGCTTGCATTTGTGCAATATCTGTTATTGCAAGGTAATAAAGTCAGTTTACTAATGAAGAAGCTTCCCTCTGGGATAGACACTTATTTTCAAATAGTTCATAAACCTTCACTCATCAAGGAGCATTCTGCTAACAGTTGAAAGAGCCTCTCTTTCAGGGTCTCTGTCCTAAAAATTTCATCAGGGCCAAAAGATGTAGTCAAGACTCCTTAATCAGCAGGCTTCTTGAAAAACAGTTTCCTCGGTGCATGTTCAGGAGGTTACAAATTACAAACATACACTGCTTCATCACTACAGGGTGTAGAAGCTGATCACTGGGGGGCTGCAGACCAAGCAGGGGTATATGACAGAAGGTGAAAACCAGAGCTGAAATTTCTAGAGTCACAAAAAGAAGAAGAATGTAACTGGACAACTGAGAACTTAGTTGGACACTTGAATTAAGACAGTTGTTGTTTAAAAAACCCTCACAGAGTGGTGATGGGAGACCAGATACCTCTTTAACATCTCAGTCATAACCACGTATGTGTGCTCAGAACTATATTCCTTATTTTTCCCCTTGTCTAGAAGCACTGATAATAATTGTATTTCTTTAACATTCAAAACAAAATTATTTATTAAGCATTTCTAAGAATATTATGACCCTTTGTGTGATGTAAGCCATAACATTTAGAGAAACCAAAAATAGTTTTCTGTTTTGACAGGCGTCAGAAACTTCTACATCCTGGAAAATCATTGTATCGAGCATTGTTGGATTCAGTCACACTAAGTGATGAGAATGTCAAATTCCAAATTATTCATGAGGAAAATCAGGTGAGATCCCACCTAGCATGAGAGGGTGCTTACAGAAAGAACAGTGAATATTACCAATGAGTCTAATAATATTTGTGAGTTTTGAGATACTTCAGTGATAAATATTTAAGACATGATGCAAAGTATCAGTCTGAAGTTGTCCTTACTGGTCAGTATTTACTTGATGGCTTGAGACTGTACAAGGAGAACAGATATTTGAAGGAACATAAAAATACCTCCAGCTTTAACAAATTTATGAAAAATATGAATAGTACTATTTTTATTTTTAAAAAATAAAAGTTTTTAATTCAAAGTTTTCTCCCTTGTTCTCAAATAATAACAGGACCTATGTTCCAGCACCTCCTAATCATACCTTTGTAATCCTATGCTTGTTCAAAAGCATTTTGGGGGGAAAAAGAATACTTTGCATTTAGCAAGACAGAGGAAGAGGGGTGTCTTCTGTTTCTTTACTTTAACAGCACAGCAGTTACCACATTCGCTCAGGGAACAGGCAACCTAACCCATCCTGAAATTATGGGAGTTTGGAACTACAGCTTTCTTCCATGCCCTAAGCATCACGCTATGTAGATACCCTGCATAAATGTACTTTCTGGCTCTTTATCTAATCCTGACCTTCTTTGCAGTAAGCATAGCACTAAGAGCCTATATTGTGCCTCGATTTTAAGGTAAATGAGGGACTGAAGGCTCTGTGGCATGCAAGACTATTTGGGGGGTTATACAAAGATGGCATAATGTAAAATATTTCATCTGGATTCCCAGATATATCTTTTCTATTTTCCCTACTCTCCCTCTAGTATTGTGGCTCTTTCTCTCTTCCATCCATTTGGAGAGAGCAGGGATGATTAACTTCCAGGTAGAGAGAAAAGTTATCAGGCCAAACGTCGTCAGCCAGATTTATGTCTCACTGAAGAGATTAAGCAAGGAAAAAAAAAACAAAAAAACCAAGCCAAAACAAAACCAACCAAACAAACAAAAAAAACAAACAAACAACAAAAAACCCCAAGAAATAAGGATTGGACTTGTGGTGTATGGATCCTCTGTGGAAGAAAAATGAGTCATTCTGTGTGAGGTAGAATGGAGTGATTTCCCAGTGCCCTGAACTGGGAATAGCAAGTTACAGTGGGTAGGGCAGTATCCTGCATGTCCTTTAGTGTCTTTCTGACACAGTCCATCAATGTCAGCACCACTGTCAATACCAGTGAACACAGAGCACTGACGTTTTTTGCAAAAAGCCCACATCTCAGTAGCATCCCACTCTTACACTAACAGCACTGTAGTGAAATTTTCCAAATTTGAAGGCTACACTAGTAGATTCCATGCTGCTTGTGGGGATAGATGAAAAATGCTAGACATGTGAGATTTTAAGATAGTCTACTTAAAAAGAGTTGCCTCTTCAAAGAGCAGAACTAAAGTTAGCTATTGAAAATTCAGGTGAGATGATGATTGTTGTTCAGCAATGCTTTAGAACATGAAATCATAAAGTAGATCTGGGCTTTGTGGATTTTTTTTCAGATATTAAGTGTCTGGTGATGTTGAATTGAAAAGTAAGTTAATCTTTTTGTATCACTGCCAGTTTATCTGTTGTTTGCTCCCAGGTTCTTCTACAAGTAGAAATTTTTGAAATTGAAGGCAATATTTTCAGGCTTAAAATTGATGAGGCAGCTCCTCTTAGATCAAGATACAAAGTTCCTGATGTTCTTATAAAGGAACCTACCACCCAGAGGTAAGTTATGGGGAGATTATTTAGCACCTTAGTAACTTACACAGCTTCATTTGCTAGGATGTTGTCCCTTCTCCCTCATTTGCATGACACTATAGTTACCTCTTTAGTCAATACAAAGTTGTTACAGGAAGTGAAAATAGAAATTCCGGGGGTTAATTTACTTTCAAAAATTCTTGTTAAATACATAGGACAAAGTTTTGTCATATAGATAAGAAACTTAAGGCTGTTTCACCCAGTCAGAAAACAACTTACTTGGTAAGATGCATCATTTTTACTTGTTAAGGTGAAAGAAGTGCAAACTGGATAGTTTTCATGGCAGTTCTGAAACCTGAACATAGCGTGGATTTCTCAGGCTCTTTGGATCTACATCATCCTTGAGATTTTTATAATGTATGTGGATAGTTTCAGCTTATCTTTTGTTTTAAATTGTTATTTAATTACAGTGAAATTCACATGCTGATGATTGGTACAAAGCTGTTGTTGCTTTTCATTTGCCAGGCTCTCTATATCACAGAAGGAGGCAGGTGTTTTGGTGCTGTCAAGTGTTAATGAGGACTACAAACTTCAAATCACTGCAAATCCCTTCCAGGTTGAGCTACAGTCCAAGGATGAGATTGTTCTGAGCATTAATTCCAATGGGTTGTTATATTTTGAGCACCTACAACCACCTCCCAGTGATAGGTACAGTATCTGTCTAGTTGTAGTATGTCCTGCAGATAAACAATTCTATATAATTGCAGTTACTGTGACAGAAGCTCTTATGCATTGAAATGTGTTTCCTCTTTTACTTCATCCTAGTAAGTACAACAGTGAAGTTTTAACAAAGAAAATCCAGATCAATTAACAGCAGAGTGTTTTAATCCCTTGCAGCAGCCCTGTACATATTGCTGACCTTATTTAATGGCCTATTCTGAAAAACACTCGAGTATCCCCGTGTTTCTTGGCAATAAGTGATGATAGTATGATGAGGTTATGAGTTTTGTCTCCTTTTACAACTAAATTTACTCTTTAGGTAAGGTTTATTCACCACATAAGCTCTTGAAGTAACTTTTGTTCAACTTGCAGTATAACATACAACTCCAAGATTTTACAGGTCAGTCCCTCTGAAAAGTACTGGAAGTGCAGGGCATGTCATGACTTAAGAAAGAGAATAGCAAGCATCTCTCTTAGAGAGCATTATTTCAAGAAAACTGTAATTAACAGAGAGCACATAACAGAAACTAACAAAGAAATTAGGATCTTCGGGCCAAATAAAACCCAAAACACTGATGCAGATAAAAATAAGTATGAAAGGCCAAGAAGTCAACATACCTCAAATATGGATTAAAGATTGTTTTAAAACATTGCATATTAAAATGGTTTGCCAGTTACAGCTCTCAACTATGACATCAATTTTCAGAATTGATGGTTGAAATTCAGAATTTTTACATAATGTATAAGGATAATGCATAATGCTATATGAATTTTCTGTTTGAAATTCTTAAACTGATTTTTTTGTGTGTGTTTGTTTTCAGTAGAAAATCTACAGCAGAAAACAAGGAGGAGGCAGCAAGTGATTCCTCTAAGGTAGCACGTGCTTATTGCAATTCCAGCATGAATATTTTGTAAAGAAGAAAATTGGTTCATTAGAATTACATGTTCATTTCTTGTGGTACTATGTTTAAAAACATATTAGCCACTTTCAAGTGAAATTCAAAAAGGATCTGGTATTTCATATTGAGGTATTTTCCAAATTCATAGTTGAATAAAGGTTTATGTGTTTTACCAGGGCTGTAGAAGACATCAGTCAGATAGATCTAGCTTTTTTCTTTTTTTTAGAATTTCTTTCTCTTTTGTTCTCATTGAATTTGGAGTAGTTGTGCAAACAGGAGTTTTGTGATGATATTTGGTAATTTTTAAACTCCCTGTTCAAAGCAAAGAGAATTTCAAAAGAACAAGACCTATTTTATAGAAGTCCAAAAATATGCCTCACATACATTCATGCTTAATCCAGAAGTAAGACTCACTCTGAAAAAAACCCTAAGGTCCTGGCAGTGCATAAAGGCACATTCCAGTTTTCTCAGGAGGCTGAGTTATGTCTGTGATATAATTTTAGCCTCCTGTAGCAGATGGCTGCTTACTCCACCATCGTGTTATAAATGGCAGGAGCTCTGCTGCCTTCAGCATACTTGTGTCTGAACTCTTGTGCCTGCCCTGGCAGCCTCACACAGCTGCAAGAGGCCACGTCTGCTGCTTCTGGGATGAATGTCCAAGAGAAATCCAGGAAAGACTGTGAGAAGGGGAAATTCTAGGATAATGAATGGCAGGGCACCAGGCTTGACATTTGAAGCAGACTAAAACTGTTAGTTACAGGCAAAACTCTGGAGATTCTGGAGAGGGTTTTTTTGTTGTCTGACCTTTACTGTTCAGGGGAGTGAGTTGGTTTCTGGCTGTATAGGTTTTCTTGTTTGGTTCCATCCATACGATCTTCGCATTTCATAATCATGTTCAACATCCAGAAAAAAAGACATTTTTTACATCATCTAGGCTCCCTTTCCCACAAAAGTTTGGACCACATCATCTTTTTAGGCCCCTTCCAACCTGGGCTATTCTATCATTCTGTGATTCTATTCAAGAGCTCAGGTATTGCCTTTATTCTCTGCTCCACTAGCACATCAGTTCTTCAGTATAAATTCCTGCAGCAGGATCTGAATTGGGTTTTGTATTTATCTATGTTAGCAATACTTGGCAAAAAAACTCCACTTTACAAGGCACAAATCTCATGTGAATAAATGTATTTTTCTAAGAAATACATGGTGCGAGCAATTGTACTTCCTAGGCTTAGCTATTTCTGTATACACAGGAGAAACAAGAGGATCTAGGTCTCTGGCAAGAGAAATTTGGCAAATTCTTAGACATCAAAGCTCATGGTAAGTCTCAATCTAGTTTTGAAGACAGCTTTACTGCTTTGTAAATATCTGCAGTCATTCATACTTCCTTTTTCTCTCTGTTCAGCTGCACAATGTTTGTCAGTGTCTTGGTTGCTCATTCTTTGCATTGCCTACCAGACATCACTGATGGCTAACAAATTTGGCAAAAGTGCTAGAAATATTAATTAAATTTCTGTTCAGGAGGGAACACATTAACTGTGACCCTTTTAATCAGCTCACTGGGTGCCATTTCTGACACAGAATAACCCTATCTGCATTGGCTGACTGCTGTATAATGCTTTTGTTTTTCTCTCTTTTTCTTTTTTGCAATCAGCACATAACACTGATTTTACTTGTAGTTTGTTCTCATGACATATCAGAAATCATGATATCTAAGCATTAACAATTATCACAGAGAAACTCTTAGTAAGTGGGGGTTTACAAAAGGAAATGCAGAGCAGTTTAAAGGGATAATAAGGATATAGAAACAAGTAGGTCAGTAGCTCAAATACAGTTTCAATTAATTACCAAATTTTATGGACATCTGCTGTCTGTGCAGTTGTATTCTACACTGAGTTGTTTAGTTTTGTCCATTACCAGTAGCATGCAGACTTTTACCAGTAGACCAGCACCACCCAGCAGCTGCAGTAGGAAGAAATAGGGAAGAGCTTCCTTTTGGTGACAGCAACTTCTTCATTTCAGAGTTACGACACAGAGGGGCAGGAAGCTTTTGCCCTTGTTGTTCTTGCTGGATCTGATCCATTAGCCCACCATCATGGGGTTTTTCTGTTTCTCTGTGCTGGAGGAATGAAGTCCATATGGTCAGGTTCTGATCCTGAGCCACTGCTTGTCAGTCTACAGGATCTCTGGTCACCTGCCAGAAGTTGCTCTGGATTCAGTAATGTGACAAGATGATATCACTGGCAGAGACTCTTGTGCATGCTACTCCCTGGGCTGAGGCTGAAGAGAAGAGCAGTAGAAAACAGGCAACTGACTCTAAAATCCACTGCTGTGCCACTGTGCTGCAAAGCTTGACTTGTAGGTAATGGGTTAGAAACAGGAGATAATTTTAAGCAGTTTTCCTAGAATAAAGAAGTGACCATTGTATGGGTGTTGGGGTTTTTTTTCTGTTGAAGTGGCTCATTTTATCTTAAGCAGATCAAAATCAGAATAAATGCAATAAAATCTGTTTAAAAGATTACCTCTATAGTATTTAAGTAGCAATTAAAGTGAAGTTGAAAACAAGTATGAAAGAGCTTATTACTAAAACTGCTTTTTAATGCTTTTTTTCAGTTAGGGTGCTCTGCTGTGTTGCTTTCAGCTAAGCCTGAGAATGGAACTCTGTGGTCTTCTTTTTTAATGTTATTCCCACAGGTCCTAGTTCTGTAGGCATGGACTTCTCTTTACATGGATTTGACCATGTTTATGGAATACCACAACACACAGAAACACTTCTTCTCAAAAACACCAGGTAAAGGAGGCAGATTGCCAGTGAAAGCAGGATCATTTTTGTAAAGGAGAGCAGTAACATCATCTTAATAATTTAATGCATACAACAACTTGAGATTTGTGTACTTTATAGCATAAGTTTTAGTTTAATGATACAGCAAACTCAATCATAGTGCCTGTCCACATGCAGTAAGTTGTTCTGCTTTCCCTTCTACTCTGCACTTTCACAAATGACCCCTCTGTTCTCTTTCAATTTTCCATGCAGTTTTTTCTAGCATTGCAGAATTGTTCATGTTTAAGATGAACTCTTAGCAACTCCACAGGAGAATTCAGACTTGTTATTTTAGGACTTAGAGCAAATCAGCAGTAGTCTCACTGGCTGCAGTGTTGTTTGATTCAGATACCTGGGACCAAAGCAGGGAAGCAGTTAATCGAGGCTGTCCACATTTCAGCTTTGGATGCTAAACAAAGGACCAAAATACAGAGTATTCACTGAGTTTAGTGGAATGGCAGTAGAGTTAAAGTTGGCCCAGTGCAGAATGCTTACATATAATAAATACATCTTTTTGTTTGTCCTAGTGATGGTGATGCCTACCGGCTTTATAATTTGGATATCTTCGGCCACAAGATACATGACAAAATTGGCATTTATGGTTCTGTGCCCCTTCTCTTAGCACACAAGCCTAACAGAACTTCAGGGATCTTCTGGCTGAATTCTTCAGAAACACTGGTGGATATTAGTACAAAGGCAGTAGCTGAGGTGAGAGATGCACACTTTCTTCAGAATTTAGTAATGAAAGAAAACATTCCAAGGCAGTGCTAAATTGCTCATTATATCACTGAAAAGAACAAAGAGATAACTCAAGAAAGAGCCAGGTTGTAGAACTTCTATCTCAACAGGTCTACAAGAGATGGCAGAGAGAAAAGACATGTTAGAGCAGTAAATATCTACATATGTGGATGTAGCTGGCCCAAAAAAGAGTGGACAAAACCCCTGAGAATCTCTTGAATTTGAAGAATTTTTCTTAGTTTTTAAATTCTTGGAATTGCTACACATTTCTGCCTAGCAGAATGTAATGGAATGTTATTGACCTTTAAGAAACGTGAAATGTTCAGGAAAGGAACTCACTTGATTCTTAAAACACAAAGATGAATTCTGTTAAAATCAAGAGTGGGGAAAAAATCTCAATTCTGCCATTTCACTATATGGTTCTTTGTTACTTGTTTTAATACAGTTATCTATAGATATTACTCAAGCATCCTGCAGAGACTGTGTAGTCTTTAATTACAGAGAAGCTTTCATTACTTTGCCCCTCATTACCCATTTTTCCTCATTAACTGTTACTCTGAATTGTGTATAAGCAGAATGCGGGGTAAAGGATTTTGAAGGATATATAGGAAACACAGGTATATTTAGTGAATTTTTTTGAGTTTCCATCTTCACTCCATCACTGAACAGAAGTTTGATAGAGATTTTAATTTTTCCCTTGTTTTCCTTCAAAGCACATGCCACCTGAATCTGCTGCAGAGCCTTCTAAGCAGAGGGCAGTGCCTCTGACTGATGTGCGCTGGATGTCAGAAAGTGGGATCATTGATGTTTTCCTGCTGATGGGACCCACTCCATTTGATATCTTCAAGCAGTTTGCACAACTGACAGGTACTAATTCACAGAACTGGAGTCAGCATGGCACATTTACCTGGGAAATTCTCTGAGGAACATGCAGTACCCAAGAGCAGGTTAATATTTACCTAGACCATTGTGTTCAGGACGCCATTTGCTCCCAAATTGCAATTTGGAAAGCAAAGGTCAGTGCTTTGTGAAGACAAGCCTCCTTTCTTGTTTTCCTTAGCATCTTGCAGCTGGTCAAACATGGCCCTAGTTGAGAAGCCATTATAATCACTGCTATCTGAAACTGCTGCCTTAGATGAAGAGATGCAGGGGGTTAGGACTGCCAGTCAAAATCAAAACAGACTACCTTACAATGACAGAAGACTGATGTTATGGAGTGATGTATCCTGGCAAGCACTGAAAAAAGATAGGTAACTCTAGTGTGTCCATTAAGGAAGGAAGCAGAGATTACATGTAGATATAGGAAAGAAATCAAGAGGCTCAGGAAGAAACTAAAAAATGGAGGCAAGAGGACTGTTATTTTATGAAAGCAAAATTCTTTTCATACTAAAGATAATTAAAAGCACAGAAACACCCCTGGTAGTTTTTTAGTGTTAGATTTTAGATTTTAGTTTAGAATTTTTTTGCATAGATGTTATGGGGAGAATGGGGCTTAGCTGAGCAGGAATAGAAAAGTATTTTAATACAAAAGGTTAATAGGAAAGATTTCTAGATAATCTCAGCAAGCAAAGTGCATGCTCATGAAAGTTTCCCAGCTCCCTTTTGCCATATGCATACATACATACTTGTTTTCTAAGTTTAAAAATTCCTAACAGTGGCTCTTGCTATGGTTTTACTTGTACTGCAGCACCTGTGGGCCTGTTTACACTACTCAGGTTCAAGGAGTCACAGAAATTGCATTCTACTCATTAAAATCTATTTAATTGTTTGCGTTAATGACACTTAAGATAATCTAGAGTATTTCACGTTAGAAAAAAATTAAGAAATTTTATTGGTTACTGGAAAAACATTTCAACATCATTATGAAATAGCAAGTTTCTTCTCACTGGTGTATTACCATTACAGCCCTCTGCTCTTTCTGGCTGTTGAGCTCATTGTAATGTTTGTTATTTCAAGAGTTCAGTCACTTTGGTGTGAAGAACATGCTCCAAGCTCAATTTAGGCCAACATTTCCTAGCTCCAGACAGATCCATTTACGTTAATTTTTCCACCAACTCTAGATAAAATCATGAGGGGCAGTAACAGTGTTATTTTAATTCATATCCTCTTCCTAGGCACTCAAGCCCTGCCTCCTCTTTTTTCTTTGGGCTACCATCAGTGCCGGTGGAATTATGAGGATGAGCAGGATGTCAAGGCAGTGGATGCTGGCTTTGATGAACACAACATTCCTTATGATGTGATATGGCTTGACATAGAGCACACGGATGGCAAGAGGTATTTTACTTGGGACAAAAAGAAATTCCAGAACCCCAGAAAGATGCAAGAACATCTTAGGAAAAAAAAACGCAAGGTAAATAGTATAGCAGGATGAAAGAAAATATTTCTCTCTGCTGTGAAGCTACCCAAGCTAGCTTTAACCAGGGTACTTCAGATGCTAGAAACAGTTCAACCACAGCAGAGTAAATTAGACTGTGTTGCAGTCTGGCGATGCTTCCAGTGCACAACCCATCTTGTTTAATTCATCTCTTTGTGCTCTTCTGTTATTTTGTAGTTTGTTCTTTAACCTAACTATCCCACCAAGTTTGACCAATGTGAAGCTTCATCTTACAGAAGCAGCCCAGTGCTGTCCTTGGTGGGCAGAGTAGAAAATGTTTCTACTTGACAGGAGCTTTCTGTGCTAGTTGCTATCTTTACTTCATCTTTTTTTTTTTTTTTTTTTTTTTTGTATTGATAATACTTCTTATTTTTTTCTTACACAACTGGGATTTCTCTTCTATACTTATCATCAACTATGTTTTTTCTTCTGGTGGAGTCCTGGTATGATATACAGTCTGTTAGCTTAGGGTTTTTTTCTGCTTTTACAGCTAAAATATTTAGTTTACAATTACAGAGGCATTAAAATATACACAGTTAATATTTAAAAGTTCTAGAACTGCATAATGCTTGATCTTTCCAAAAGTCAATGACTGACTGTTGAAATAGCATTCAAGTGTTACAATCTCACAGTTGGATCTAAAGTATTTTCTTAGCTTTACACTAAGGCAGTTAATGGCAGCAGAAAGTAACTGCAAAATACAATACATGGATGTTTTAAAAAATTAGAAACTTCAGTTGCTGTTGTACAATATGGTATAAATTAAGATATATTTAAACATCTTAAGGCAAAATATTTTAAGCAGGGGCATGCACATGGAGGTCAGATATTTTCCCATTCACTGAATATAGCAGTGAATTAGACAGTGTTTTTAGGGGTTGGGGCATTTGCTTGTATTGAAACAATTGGTTCTGGCCCTTATTTCAGAGGGTAAGCATGAATTTGTGCTCCTTGTAAATTCAGCTATTATACATAAGTCTTGCACAGTGTATGTAAGAACTGATAACTACTTTCTGACATTAGTGACACAGCTACCTACTTTACCTGAAGGAAATAATTATCTGCCTTTTATCAAAAGGGATCTCTTACTGTTTCATTCAGTAGAATTGTTGCTAATGATGTGTTTCATTTTCTTTTCCTGGCAGCTTGTTGTCATTGTAGATCCCCACATTAAGGTTGATCCCATGTATACCCTGTATTCACAGGCAAGAGACAAGGGATATTTTGTGAAAGACAGAAACGGAAAAGATTTTGAAGGCATCTGTTGGCCAGGTAAAAAAACCACTCTGTCTCCACATCTCAAGTGATTTTTAAAAATTTGCAGAAGAGTTTAATTGGGAGCCATGGAAGTAGAATTAGATTCTTACATCCCTTGCATTTTTTGTAAATACTTTTAAGTTCAAATGCTTTGTGTTTTATTTGGTACAGTCATGTTCCAGTTCCCTCAGCTGTACAAACCCTTCTGTTACATCTGTTGGATCTGCAGATACTTTGAGTGCCTAGAACTTAAAAAGTTGAATTTGTTGATTGGAACAGCTGTCCCTCTTCCCAACTTGTCTTGGGTAACAGAAGTGTGTTTTTTTCTGTTGAAGCGAGCACTGCTTATGTAGAGTGGGTGAAATTAAATAAACTCTGATACTGAAGACTTTGAGTCAGTCCTAATGTAGTGATCTGCCATGTTATTTTTCATTGGGAGATTTCATTGCAGGAAGGCAAAGGAGGAGAAAGCCCACAGTCCTAGCAAAGGAATGAATATGGGAAAAACCAAGGACATATTATAACTTCTAGTAGCATGGCAGGATGTCGTTATTCATCTTCTCAGGAACTCTTTCCTGACTGAGCTTAAAATGCCAGGGATGCTGACTTCGTGTTCAAGTCTAAACTTGTTTCAAACTGCTGTTTCAAACTACTAACAGTTGTTAGCCAATATTGCTGAGATTCAGGCTCCAGAATCTACATGGTCTGGTCTGCAGAACATGGCAAGGGTTTTGCTGAGTTCCAAGTCAGCCTGGAATTTGCTTTTGAGCTTTTGTCTCAGAAGCAATAGCAACTACAGTATCACTGCCCATTGCCTAGCATTAGGCTGCTGAATTTAGGCATAAAGACAATGCAGGCCTGCTTTGAAAATGAGGTAAATAACTGGGATTCCCCACATTCTCAGGTTCCTCTTGTTACCTGGATTTCACCAACCCTGAAGTGCGAAAATGGTATGCAGAGCAATTTGCCTTCAAAACATACAAGGTGAGTATTTATTTGCTCTGATCTAGTCATCCCAGAAAACCTGAAAATGGGGAAAAGAGGAAAGTTAAACTACTGGCTAAGCAGGTTGGTGGCTTCTGTAGCTACATTGTCATTTTGTAGAGAAAAATACTTGATAAACTGAAAGACCACAGAAGGATTTTCTCCATGATCTTGTCTACAAAGAAAGTTGGAGCCCATATGGCATCCTTGAGCCTGCTCACTTAGTTGCACCAGTAGCATGAGCACACTGTAGGCATTTTAGCAACCCACACTGTAACACAGATGCTGCAATTTCAGCTTTTACTATCATGATAGCACACAAGGGTCACTTCTCCCTGACCTTCCTTCCAGACCTCCTTCCTAATGCTGCAAATGTCTGACTGAACACTGCTGGGCACCCCTGGCTCCCCTACCCTGCCCCAAATTCTGCTTTGCAGTGGGGTTGTTGAAATCACTTCTGTAGCAGACATGTAGCAGACATTTCCCATACTGCTTTTCCTGTCTAGTTTTTGTTTTCTGGCCTTCTCTGATTTTTTCCTCATGGCTATTTAATACTTCTCTTTCCACTGCCTCTTATCCCTCACCAGATGGCAGGAATAGCAAATACCTACTGAGTATTGTAAGAATTGAAAAAATCAAATGGGCTGGTAGGCTGTCATCCTGACCAGAAGCACCACCAAGTGAGATGAGATGAGATGAGATGACATGAGATAGGATGAGATAGCATGAGATGAGATGAGATGAGATGAGATGAGATGAATGACAGCTGCCAAGTGGACACAGAAATATAATTCCCATGTCTTGCTTTGCTGTTGCTGTTTCCACTTATACCCCAGACTGGCCTGACACCCACTCGAGATAAGTCACAGCAATGGCTCTGTCATGTCCTAATTGCAACCCTGTGTCACAGGGATCCACAAACATCCTCTTTGTGTGGAATGACATGAATGAGCCTTCAGTCTTCAAAGGGGCAGAACTAACTATGCAGAAGGATGCTGTGCACTACAACAACTGGGAGCATCGGGAAGTACACAACCTCTATGGATTCTACCAGGTAGAGTAGCTAAGACACAAGTCAGCAATTATTCTCTCTGCTGGGTGTTGTTACATTTGAAATAGACTCTGTGATTGGTCACAAGTAAATGTGACAACATCCTTGCCTTTCTGCCATAACAGTGAAATAACATTGGCTGTCATTACAGGATATTTTGTTTGTTTGTTTGCTCAACTATATTCTAGTGTTGTTTTAGTAATGGCTACTATTTGTGGCTATGGATTTCTTAATTGTCCTGCCTGAAAGGGCTAAAAAGGCAGCATAGCAAGTATCCTAATTATAGAGTTTGTCTTTGTGACTTTTGCATTCATGATTTTCAGCAAATGGCAACTGCAGAAGGGCTCATCAGACGTTCTTCAGGAAAAGAAAGACCATTTGTCCTGACACGATCTTTCTTTGCTGGATCACAGAAGTATGGTAAGTAAGGAATAGCTGGATGCTTTTCACACTGCTCTGTTCTGTTAAGTTTGGTGTGTAGCAGTTGTGTCTAGAGAGGACAGAAACTGTCTCAGAAATACTAAGATGGTAAGCTCATTAAAGTACAAGTGATTAAAAAAATAATGAACAGCTCACAAAGTACATACAAGTTAAAAGCAGAATAACAGCCTGTGCCCAGTGACAAAACACTGCCTGTTTTTATTGCATATTTCAGGAGCATGTGTGTATAGAGAAAATAAAGTTGCCATGAACCATTCATGAACCATTCATGACCATTCTTGTCTTCTTTCCTTAACTGCAAGTTAATGCCCAACTGAAGTTTATGCCCAACTTTCCTGTGTAATGCTGAAACTGGGTATTTCCAGGGGCAGTGTGGACTGGAGACAACACAGCAGAGTGGGCTTACTTGAAAATATCCATTCCAATGCTTCTCACCATCAGTATGGCAGGGATTTCATTCTGTGGAGGTAAGGTGTTTACCTGGATTTGTTCCGTATGTGTAAGTCATGGGTGCCCTCAACCTTGTCTCCCAAGATAGACACAACACAGATAGTGGCAAGCTTAACAGTCCAGTGCATTTTTTCAGGCAGTTTCACAGATGAGTTTGGTTTCAGAAGCCAATAACCCAGCACTCACCATCATTTCTCCACTAATTCTTCTGTAGAGTTTGTGTCCCATCTGCAGCAGTGGTCCTCTCAGTAAGCCTCCAAAAGCTCTCCTGAGATTTATGTTATGGGATAGATAACTTGTTATACCTGTTTTCTACTCTTACTTGAATAAGCAGTTGCCCAACAGCAGAACTGCAAGCCCACTGTGAAATGCATGGATCCACCCACACGGAATGTTTGTTAGGTGGGTAAGGAAGAACCTGTGAGAGCCATGGGGCCTATGCCTGAAATCTTTAAATTCCCACTAGCCCAGCAAAATGCTTTCATCCTGCTTGTCCTGGACATTGACGTGGTGTGGCTGGAAGGTCTGCAGGAACTCAGAGTAATACATAGGCAGAGAGGTCACTTTCTGGAATTTTAGTATAATTTCCAAAAATGTGTGTCTTTGTTTGTCTGCGCAATATCTAGCTGATGTGGGAGGGTTTATTGGAGACCCAGAACCAGAATTACTTGTTCGCTGGTATCAGGCTGGAGCCTACCAGCCCTTCTTCAGAGGTCACTCTAACATGGAGAGCAAACGGCGGGAACCATGGCTTTTTGGGGAGAAGAACACCCAGCTCATCAGGGAGGCCATTAGGGAACGCTACGTCCTCCTGCCATACTTGTACACACTCTTCTATCGGGCACACACAGCGGCTGAACCAGTTATGAGGTAAGAGTGTAAGTCACAGAATCACACAGTATCACAGAACCACACCAAATCTTAGGGGTTGGAAGGAACCTCTGGAGATCACCTAGGGCCAACCCCACTGCTGGAGCAGGCTGCACAGGACAGCATCCATGGAATGTCTGGAGAGGCAGAGACTTCACCACCTCTCTGGGTTCCAGTGCTCTGCCACCCTCAAAGTAAAGAAGTTCCTCCTCATGTTTTGATGGAATTTCCTATGTTCAAGTTTGTGCCTGTTACCTCTTGTCCTGTCGCTGGGTGGCACTGAGAAGAGCCTGGCCCCATCTTCATCTCTTGACACCCATCCTTTAAGTATTTATAAGCATTGATAAGATCCCCTTTCAGTCTTCTCCAGACTTGACAAGACCCAAGTCCTTCAGCCTTTCCTCATTAGAGAGGAGTTCTGGTACCTGATCCTGAGCTTGGAGGAAGTGGTACTTGAATACCAACCAGCTTTCTTGAGCTCTCCTGCCTTCCAGAGCCCTAACCTCTAGGATTTCTCTAAGCAGTTTCTTGATCATCTCAAAGTTAGACCCTCAGTCAGGAGATTTAGTGATTAGTTTCAGGAAGTTACTTGGAAGGGGGATGGTTAAATTACTGTCTCTTACTATTGTAAATACTTACTTAAATATTTAAAAAGAAAAAAAAATCACAAAAATTACTAAACTCTATGTTCGTGCATTCTGAAAGCCTTGATAGGGTTCTCAGAGGAAAATTACATGTTTAAGTTTTTTTCCCAAATGACACCTGGAACACACTAATTCAATAAACACTGCACAGTCTTTAAATTTGCTATTTTAGTACTGTGGACTCCAAAGTTCTTATCATGATAAAGAACATCATGTAGTTTTCCATACTTAAAACAATGCTTAATTGACTCTGAACTTGCTCATCTAAAAACAGAAAGTCTGGTTTGGCTCTCATTAAAATATTTGCTATGGATTAATTGTTAATGTTATAAAAGATTATTTCTTATTTATAATATGAACACTAATATCTGCAGTATTTTTATTATTTTCTTTTAGTAGAAAATCCAATACTCTAGAACAGAAATTAAATTAGTAAATAAACTTTTGTTCTGCTGCTCTCTATCCTCTAAGGAAGTGCCTCAGGTGTCCTTTCAGCAAGAGATGAATGTCCTTAAACTCCCTGGTATTGCTGTGTCTTTGAAGTTGGCCTAAAACTGTTCTTTTATATCACCTTTACTTATTGTTATGCAAATACATCTTCTAAGTTTTAAAAACATAAAGGTCTTTTGGGCAGAAGTTGAGTGGTTTGAGCTTTGAAGATGATTTGCATTACAGACACAGTGTGAGCATCTGTCTGCACATGTGTAAGTGCAGATGCCCCTGGTGTATGCACTGACATTGACAGTGGCTTTGTCTTTCTTGAAATGAAGCTTATGTTGACATGTGCACTGCCCACAATACTAAATAAAACTGCTTATTTTTAAAATTTGCAGCAGTAGGTACAGAATTAGAGGCGTTTTTCTCACTGAGAGAAGCAGAGTGAAAAAGGACTGTGCTGCAAGCACTATCTCATCAGGTGTCAGCATTGCTGGTAAATTGAGAAAGAAAGGTTCATCCATCTCCCCTTTGCTAGAAGGAAGGTATATGTAGTGCAAGTTTGTAAGGAAGAAGGTGGAAGGGAAGAAAGTGAGGCAGCAGGAGGCCAAAAAGGTCTACTGGGGTCTTAACCCATCTTCTTCTGGGAACTCTCAGCAGTGACTCAGGAAAAGGTGCTTTAAGGCACAGGAGAGGACCTTGCCCTGTCTTCAGCACTTGATAGCTTCAGCTTGTAAAGAGAGGCAGAAAATGGAGCCTGAAAATCCCAGAAGGTCTTGGTAGGTGGGGAGGAACTAACTGAATCCACTATCTTTCTTTCTACAGGCCTCTTTGGGTAGAGTTTCCAGGGAAAATAGAGACTTTTGGTGTGGAAAATGAGTACATGCTGGGTAAGCAGGTGTCTTCTTATTCTCTGGAGTTTCAGTTATATATTTTTGAGCTGATAGTGTTGTGTGACCAGAAGAAAACATGAAAACTTTGCCCAAGACTTCAACAAATTATATTGTAACTGAATATAGAACTTGAGACTTCTTCAAGGAAGCCGTTTTAACAGCACTTTGAAAATATGGGTCATATGAGATGCAAAAACTGAATTCAGTCTCAGCAGTCACTTTGAAAAAAACGTGGTTGCTTCTGACCTGAGACAGGGAAGTTCACAGTAGCAGCCAAGACCACACACAGCCTACTCCAGAAATTATGGCAGCAAACAACTTCTACATGAAGCTGATTAATTTTCCTTCTGATTTGGCTGAGAAATTTTTCAGAAAATTTTTCATTTTAAGTTTAAGAGCTGAGTGAGTTTGTGTAAAGCACATTCAGCCTATACAGAAAGAGAAAATGGGAGGGGAATGTTGCATTTCAGTATTTTTTGTTACCTCTGGGCTCAAGGTTGCCTGCTAATGGCTTTCAAATGAAGGGACATCCACTTCTCAGGGACAAATCAGACCAAGGTAGGCAGGACACTGCAGCAAAGCTAAGTGTGGTGAAGCAAAGCATTTCAGAGGACTCTGGAAGTTCAGCTTGCAAGTTCATTGAACTGTACAGTTTCTACATATTAATATGTATGCTTTCTAGCAGTGAAGAAATACTTTCCCCAGTGCAATAAGCTTAAGCAGATTTTTTTTATTATTATTTTTAACAAAGACACTCCCATATTCCACTTCTTTGGTTAGAAAAACATTTTTCTGTTCAACCAAAGAGCAAAGAAGCAGTCATCTCTTAGTCTGTGAGGGACCCATAAGTGCCTCCAAGCTGCTGGTATGCAGTGCAGTCCAGCTGCATCCCAGTGCCATAGCAGAGCAAGACCAGAGCAGCCCCCAGCTCCCTACACGTGCCTTTTTTTTCCAGTAGAAAGAGAACCAAAGCACATGGCATGCCAATTTAAGGCCCCAAATGGCTAAGGGAGGCTGAAAACCCCAGACCACACAGCTTCTGCTTTGATGAGATGCAGCCTTGAGGACCACAGCCACGTTTGTGTTTTTCTCCAGGAAATGCTTTGTTGGTGCATCCAGTCACGGATCAAGAGGCCAAGGCAGTGAGTGTTCTGCTTCCAGGATCAGAGGAGGTGAGGATGAATATAAAGCTGCTCAGCTGTTCAGCCCAAAGAAGTATTTTATGCAGCAACATTTCAGCTCCCCATCTCTTAACTGCTGAGCACTGCTGCTGTGCCAAGTGCTGGCCAGCTGTTCTGGGCTACTCTGAACCTTCCTTCCAGCTTGATAGCTCACATGCTTGGCTCACAGTAAATTTACCTTCTTGCTTTTCCAAGCACAATCTCAGCTCTCCTATAATTTAAATCTTCCCTCAGATTTGCTGCTTCTTGTGGTACACCAAAGCACGACTGACACCGAATTGTCAATTCCCTTTTTTTTGTGTGTTTTATGTAGAAGAAAAGGGATCTTTGAAGAAAGGTCATAAGGAGATCAGAGGGAAGCTGTGGGGAGGGAAAAGATAACAAGGAAATACAAGCCTCTGTAGCCAGGGAATTGTAGCAAAGACTTTGACATGTCCAGAGATGAGTTCCTCTGGGAAGTTTTTTAACCGTAGGATGGCACTGCCATCCATTCCTATAAAAAGCATTTGGCTGCAGCAGCTGAGAGGTGGGGGAAGGGAAAGAATTTGGGGAAAATAGTTCCTAAGGGAAGACTTAAGACTAAAGAGGAACTAGATGAACAGACAGCAGCAAAAAGGAGTGTGTGAGACCATGCAGAGCTGAGTGACTCCACTAACACACCTGAGGACCCCTAGAGTTCTTCTCAGTATAAGGAGCAAAACAGATGAGTTAAGAGTAAGATTTAAAACAATATTTCTGTGGGAATTGGCTGCCTGGCTCACATAAAGTAGTTAAACACACTGGGAAGTGTGGTGCATGAAAGGTTTCAGATGTAGCTCTTTTTTGTGATCTGTTATGAGTCACTTTGTTCTTCATTTTTATTTCAGTATAAACATAGCTTATTCTGAAACTCAGCATTTTGCACTTCCAGATGCCTTAGAACACACAAGATGTTATTCAAAGTGTAGAAAAGACTTTTTTGCTTCAGGAATGAGAATTCATTCTTTCTATCAGTTGGATTTAAAAAGCAAATGCTGTTTCTTGCACATCAAAGAATTAGTGACAGTAAGGGTAAGCAAAGGAGTAACTGCATCTGCAGAGGGAACGACTCTTTCTGTATATGTCATGTTCATTCTTTTTCCATTTTTCCCAGATTTGGTATGATTTCAGAAAATTTAAACAAATGGGAGATCCAGGCACTCTGAAGATCCCTGTAACACTGGAGAATGTATGTTTTTATTTTAAGATACTACTTCTATTGAGGAAAAAAAAAAAAAAAGATGGTCTTTTGTTTTGTCAGTGTTCAAAATCAAAGAGGTGACATTGCAGTTTACCTGTAGATATGGAATATAGAATAGTTTTTATAGAGAAGAAAAGTCCCATCTCCTTTGTTGTTTTGCAAAACACTAGTGTATCCTAGTGGTAGAGAAAAAATTAAATTATACTAAGGGTGGCTTTTCCAAGCAAAGATATTTTCCTTCTGTGCATACAGGAAGATTACTACTATTGTCATTGTTGAATGATCTTCTTTATGTGCTTGTGGTAAAGATTGATTTCTGAGCTTTGGTAAAAGTAAGCTTTGGTTATCTCTATTCCAAGTTAAAATTACACAACCAGAGTTTATGAACCTTTCTACCCTGGCTTTGTTTTTTGCAGATTCCTGTATTCCAACGGGGAGGAACTGTGATCCCTCTGAAGACCACGGCTGGAAAATCCACTGAATGGATGATAGATATTTCTTATGAGCTCCATGTGGCCCTGGATACAGAGGTACTCTGAGATGAATCTCTCTTTACAAAGTTGTCTTACTTCATCTGACAATTTTAGGTCCTTGTTGCCTGTTCCATCAGGACAGCAGTGTCTGCATCTGTATTCCCAGTGCCTCTCTTCCACTTCTTCTATGCAAGGAGGTTCCCACCTCCCTCCCATTGTCCCTTCAAGGTGAGATTATCTGTCTATAGCAGAGGCAGAACATTTTTGTGACTTTTCCCATCCCTCCTCTGGGCTCTTGGAGGGAGGAGCAGAGAATGAATAGGACACAAACTTTCTCTTGGACACAGAGATTACCCACAACTGTCTTTTCCTAATACATTAGGTGACACCTGGCACCTACATCAATTTACAAAACCAGGATGTCCAAGTCTTCAAGCTCTCTCAGACCTGAACTCCCTGAGCCTTCCAGGGATACAAATTGCTAAAGAAAAATAAATACACATCCTTCAATATGGAACATAACATATAATGAGACATTTTTAGTTTCATTGTCCAGCAGTAGAAGCTGCTGTTGATTTGTACTTCATCTGATGTGTTTCACAGGCCTGTGCAATAGGTGAGCTCTACCTGGATGATGGGCATTCCTTTCAGTATCTCCACAAGAAGCAGTTCCTGTATCGGAAATTCTCTTTTCACAAGAACATTCTCTCTGCCAGGTAAGAGCAATTAGGGACAAAAGCCACTAACACACTCTCATTGGAAATGCTGTTTCTAGTTCATGAAGCCTTCCTACAAGCTTAGAAGTATTAATCTCACTATTGCATAGTGAAGACCCATGAAGTCTTAGTGAAGAGCATGTAGAATCTGTCACAAAACTGCAGGGGTAACCAATGTTCTGCATCAGTCTAAGGGTATCAAGAGATGAAACACTGGCTTGTCTCATATTTCATTCTAGTCAAATAGGAGATTCTACAAATTTACTCAAATACAAACGAAGTCATCAGCAAGAGTAAAACCTACTGGAGAGACAAAAAAAGATAAACTGGGAGATTTGCAAGCAGGCAACACCTCCTGGAGCATTTGTATTTTCTAAGACGTAGTTTACTAAGATCTTCCTCTCTGAGAGGCTGATTTGTCACTGGCAAATGCTCCCCAGGGAAGTGGTCAAGGCACCAACTCTGTCAGAGTTCAAGGAGTGTCTGGATGATGCTCTTTGTAATCTGATTTAATTTTAGTTCATCCTCCTAGTGGCAGGGAGTTGGACTCAATCCTTGTGGGTCCCTTCCAACTTGAGATGTTCTGTGATTGTATGTGGGAACCACAGACACCTTTACATGTAGCCTCTAAAGTCATTAACAAATGCACCATATATATCAGCATAAAATTGTAAAATATACAAGAAAAGCATTTGAAAGGAAGTATGAGAGGACACAACAAAGGTTGACTGAAACAACCTAGAAACAAAAAAATATTCATAGCTGCTTTTAAGGAAAGAGATGTTAAATAAGTCATTATGAAATTTTTACCAATGAGGTGTGTTGCCCAGGGAGCCATGCAGTGCATAAACAGTCATTTTACAAGCATTTCTTTAGTCCTCCAGATTTGAAAAATAGGTAAGAGGTGGTTCTAAAACTACAAAATTTAACACAGAGCAAAACTGTAGACTAGCTTGGAAAAGTACACTTCAAATCTATCTGGGATGCAAAATCTGAAAAGGTTAAAAATTCAGGATGGAAAAAAATGCTGCTAAACTGATAACATCTAGAAGTTGGAAAAAAGTAATTTTTAGATTAATAATATAACATTCTATTCACTCTGGAAAGGAAAGTTTCATTTTGAATTGATTTTTTTTAGAGCTTTTTAATAAAAATTAAATTAGGTACAGAATGAAGGGTAATTGTGCCTCGGACTGAAACATCTTACTTGAAAAATATTAAAGTTAGTTTTACATTTATATGTAGAAGTTTTAACTACCAATTTGCAAAAAGCTGAAACTTTTCTGTTTGTTAGAGCCATGCTTTTAGCCACAAATTATCTTCTCAATTTTTTTTTTTCTGATTTTATGAAATACAGTGAAAACTTAGCTGATAATGGGAGGACTTGTTTCAGGGGAAAGGTAAATGAAAGAAAGGAAACAGTATGGGGAGCTGTCAGGGTGAGACTGAAGTAGTACTTTTGCTGTACGGTTCTAAACTTCTACTGATAAACAGAAAATAATATATATGAAATTATTTTCTTTTTTCAGCTGCAGAGATGAAAGTGGACAGTATCACACAACATGTGTAGTAGAGCGGGTGATTGTTCTGGGATTTGGACAGCAACCCACTTTTGTGACAGCCTGTACCAAGGGTAAAGAAACAACTTCTATTTTACTACTATTTTTTGGGTCCTGTTGCTAAATGTTACAGCACAGGGACATCTTTGTTTAGTTTTCTTCACTGCTTTTTTGATATCAAGGACAGAATTTAGTGAAAGGAGAACTGAAGAACACTTACATGCAGAACTGAAGAATACTTGCTTTGTAAGGCAAGTGAATACATCAGTAAAAGTGGTTCAGAATTAACAAGTTCAGCATATGACCAGAGATAGCATTTCAAATGGAGGACCATTGGCTCAAGTCTGGAAGCCTGCCCAGTCTAGAACATGAAACTTGCAGACAAAACCAGAATGATTTTTCTGTTCTCCTGCTCATTCAAAGGTGTCTGGAGTTCCTGACTATGTGAGGGTTTCTAGAAGTTGTGAGGAATGCCATATGGATAGGCAGGAACACCCGAAGAAAGGTCTTAGGATTTGTGCTTCCTTTCCAAGCACATCCCCTCACTTTGGGAACTGTGTGGGTGTGGGACTCTGTGCCTCCTCCTGTTGATCTTGAGGACTTTTATGGTGCTTGAAGGAAAATCTATGCTGAAACAAGGTTTATTTTTTTCAGAAAAATTCTTTAATAGTTCTGTAGTTTCACATACTATAGTTTGAAAGTTCAGAAAAAAAGAAATAGTTTTTTCAATTCTGCTTTATTCTTATGTGTGTACTGGACAGATTTGACTATTTCTTTTTTAATCAATTCTTTCCACCTGTGGCAGCAACATTCTGAATTTAAAACTGGAGGGAGTCACATGTAACTGTTTCAGAAGGGTTCTTCTTTAATCATATAATAAACTCTCTTGTCCTTTTCAGGTGGGAAAGAAAAAGAAGTAAGTTTCACATACGATACGAAGACCTCTGCACTGACACTGGAAAATTTAGCCCTGAGTGTTGGTGCTGACTGGGAGATTTGCATCAACTGAAATGAGACATGACTTCTTCAGAGTATTCATTGAGACACTGAGGGAAAATAAGTTGGGAGGACTTAAAATCTTTACTTGAATCCAGTAAAATCAAGGAACTTACTTCCCACCCCCCCAAATAACATTTCCTACAATTTTTACAGAATTGTCATGGTTGAAAAAGACCTCTTAAGATCATCCAACATCATCTTAAGAACATCCAACCATTTTTTCTTTTAAAGCACTAATTCCATCTTGCACAGCTCTTTGATTTGGCAAAAGTAATAGCACTAGGATTCTATCTTTGGGGAAAAAAGGTAAAAATTGTCTGCTCTGGGCCAGCTTCAGTTAGGCATTGAGTTCTCACTGATATGGAGTTTAATGTAAGTATTTGGACATCCCACTATTCAGAGACTGGAGAACTTGAGAAAGGCATACCTGGGCCAGTTTGGCAAGCAGCATCAGTAGATATGCCAGATGCAGAGGTTATCATCTGCCTGCAAGCTGCCTTGTGAAGACAAACTCAGAAGGAGACACCCTGTATGATTACAGACACTTCCTCTTTCCAGTACTGATGACAATGCAAAATTAGGCACTCTGTATAGGAAAGTAAACAGACAGGCTAGCCAAACAGTTTAGTCACTGATGTGTAGAAGTCTCTCCAATAGCTGGATTTGAAACTAGTATTTGGATTTTGAAAAGGCACAGGGGTAAGTGCAATACAGGCTTGGGGTAGTAGTGAGACTCACGTAGGAACATTTTCCATGTTATTGCTCCTCTCTCTCTTCAAATACTAGTTAAAAAATAGTCTCCTATTAGGAAAGAATTGTCATTTTTGAATAATTGAATGTCATTGGTTAAAGCCAGACCAGTGAAGCAGCTCTGCTTATAGAGAGTTTTGTTTCTCCACATCCTCCAACCAAGGTTTTGTTTCCTTTACACATATTTTAATAATTTCTTGATCAGTATTTAGTATCTGTCTGAGATTTGAGCTTATTTATGAAGCAGATTTTTTATTTTAATAGGATTAATTCTGTGTTTAGGCATCCCCCATTCTCTTAAAACTCACCCTAATGCTGCTTTTCTCACCATCTCTGTAAACAGAACTGGTGTGTCCTGCTGCTTTCTTTCAAAACAAGGAGATATCCTGAGTCCCATATCACCTACCTGCCTGTTCCCACAGACCTTTCTGATTCAGCCATCTCTTTTTGCAGGCTACCATTGCTCCATGACTGAAGTTGCTTGCCTTTCCATTTGCTAGGCTTGTCGACTGTATTATTTTAAAACCAGTTCTGCCTTGAGTCAAACTTGTCATCTACTGGGTTTTGTGGATATAACAGGGTAAAATTTCCTTAATTTATTTGAGCAAGATATGCAGCTATTTTCTAAAAAGATCAGTAAATTAACTCCTAGGAAACAGAAGGACAGTCACCATTTTTGCCAGCTAAGGGTAACAGAACAGTCCATTTGCACCCTGTTCTCTCCTCTTCTTGCCAAGTCCTCCCTGTGCTTGGCCAGTTATTCCCACCTGCTGCTGTTTGTCCTCTGCAGGGCAGATTTCTGGGAATAGCAAGTGTGTGAGCAAACTGGGATTACTCCACTCTTGACTACCAAATGTAGTTTGTTCCAAGTGTAGTCTGTTCCCCACCAGGCCCTTAGGTTCCTTCTATGTTATTTTGCAGAGCTGTTTGTCAGGCCCTTCTAGGAGACAGTCTGAGCTTCCACACCAGAAAGTGGCAGCCACAGTGCTGCTCTGCTTAATGCAGACAAGTTAATCCAGTAAGAACAGTAGCAAATAGATCTTTTACATCTGTGAGAAAAAAGACATACCCTATTTTTGAGACAAATCCTATTTTTCTATCAGTTTCTAAGCTTTAAATGCCGATTTCTTCTTATTTTTAAACATAGCAGTGCTTTTGACAGGCTGTAATGATTGACTGGAATATTTTAATGAAATAATTTAACTGGTATTTCTCAAGTTGGGAAGTAAGTGAAATAAAGTAACAATGAAGCAAGTTACGTGCCTTATTCCTTCCAATCCTCTTTCTACTGTTAAAAATCATTAGTAAGTATTCTTCCAAAGGTATATGGTTAAAGTGAATGATTGGCTTTTATGCTCTAGTGCTCAGTATGATAGCTGCACTACAGTAAGTACCCATGGGCCAGTTTTTAGTGTTATGAAGTGCCTAACATCTGTGTATTTCAATAGGAGTTAGTTGCTGGAAATCTTAGCAGTTGTGGGTTTAGATTTGAGAAAATAGATTTCAAATAATATACTTCACATTGGTATTTGTAGCAACTCACATACTTTTCCATGTATTTATACCATAAATGAAGAAATCAATTTATAGTAAATACTTACAAGTAATTGAATTGAATTAATAAAAACAACTGGAGATAAAACTTAGCAATTACTAAATAAATTATCAGCCAGGTAATTCACTTTTCCTCTGTCTGAACAGGTCAGCTATTGGAGCTCTTTTGCTTGTAAGAAAGTGCATCACAAAATGTGGTTTAGTTCCTAATGGACAAAGGCCTTATTTTGCTGTTTGTAGCAGACAGCATATCTATTCTTCTCTGTAAGTTTTTTTTTTCTTTAAAGACACCTTTTTTCTGTTAGTAGTAACTGCTGTTTCTCACAAAAAAAAAAAAAAAAAAGCCCTACATAAAAAACATAGAAACCATCTGATCACTAAAAAAAAAAAAAAAAGAAAACAACAAGAAAGGAAACTGTTTTTTGAACAGGCATAGCCACAAAATTCTCCTGAACATTCATAAATAGTGACAGTGGGTTAGAAATGAGAAGTGCATGCATGGCACCTGCTATGCCCCATGTAGGCAATAGCTGAGCTGTTAGCTGTAGCAAGAGGTCAGACCCTGACACTTGCTGACCATCCCAAGGAAAAAAAAGTAAAAAAAAAAACAAACAAAACTTGTCCTTCATTTGATCCTTCCCATCAGCCCACAAGGATTTTGTCAAATGTCCCACCTGTGCTGCTGACAATGTTCCTGAAACAGAGCTCTATGTACAAGACAGACAAATTTTTGTATTGGGCAAGAAGGGAGCATCGGGAAGAATATATGCACAGGCTCCAAGATGAGCATTTTTGCATTTTGCTGTGCAGTGAGAGGCTCTTGTATTTCTCTCACTACTTGCACTGCTTTTGAAATATCCTGGAAAGGGTGAGAGGTGGCTCTGCCAAGCTGTCCTGCAAAGTAATGTTATATAGGAGACTGGCAATCCTTGCCTCTAATTTAATGAGGAAGGCATCAGTTCTGCATCTGGACAAGCAATTGCATTTCTCTTCCCATGAACACCTGCATCTGTCCTTTCTGATTGTCCTGTTGGTGTGAGAAGGTTTCCATTCATGATAAAAATAAAAGGATTTGGGCCACCATTAGAAGACAGGATTAATATTCCTAAAGATTAGTCAGGCTTGCCAACTACACTGCCTTATTTAGAAGTTCCCTAGTGGAGTATTTTTAATGAGATGTAGAGATCGTCCACTATACTGTTGATTTGAAATGTGTAAACCAAGGAAATGGCTGAGAAAGAAAAGAATCAGTGCCTTGGAAAACATCATAGTACTATGGGAGAAGGTCAGCAATGTGTACATGAACCACAGTGCAGAGACTACTGTCAAGAGGTAAAAATGTCACTGATATCATTGTGTGATTTTAAGACTTTCCAGTCAAAGAAAAATCAACGTGGTAGGGGTCTTTTCTTGACACACAAACAATGTAACTTTTTAAAGAACTGGGTTATAGAGATGAGAAGCATATGTTTAGATTTTCTTTTATGGGGACTGTGAATTTATCCCACTGTTGTGTGACAAAACAAATGTGTAAAGTCAAATGTGTCCTCTAAAACTGGTATATCCTAACATACACAGAATGGCCAAGTTTCCACACTGGGTCCCTTATAAACTTCCCTGCCTTTGTATGAAAAAGAGTCTTTTAAGTGGGAGGTAGTTATCACCAGGTACATCTTAGTGCTGGTAAGCTGCTCTCTACAGGAGACAAACCCAGCTGGCAGGTATTGACCTGGCCTCAGAAACATCAAATAATTTTTCACTGGTAGGAGCATGTTTTCAGATAATCCTCCCTACTGGTAAAAATCTTTATTTAATCTTTTCTGCAGCAAAGGGTTGAAACAAGTCAAATACAACAGTTCCTTCAGGACTGTCAGAGCTATTTTTTGGCTGGCAGTACTTTCTAAGCATGTTCCCAAACCAGCAGGTTAACTTCAGACCTTTACCATTCCCTCTTCTTAAGGAAAAGATGAACTGCTTGTACCAGGAGGCAGCCTGCACCCAGAGCTTGTCCCGGAACATGCTTGGGCTTGGCACAAGCTGCACAGAGGACTGACACCATCTCACTAACCCCCCTCTCACTTTCTCTTACTCCTGTAGTTATTTTTAGATTTCACTGGTTAAAACTTGTCCTCTGTGGACACTTACACAGGGCAGGCACACGCACATGCTGTAGATACTACAGCTCAGGAGCAGGAGTTAGCCAACAGATTCTCTTGCTCCACATCAAGAAATAAAATCTAATTTCTTATGACAACAAACTGCCCTCTGAGAGGATGCACAGCCACATGGAATTTTATTGCTTGCGAGTGTGACTGGGAGGCTTTCAACGGATAGAAAAAGCTGTTAGCACAGCAACTTCCTCTTTTCTTCAGTTTCCTTCGAGTTTGCAAGATCTTCCTTTCTTTCAGCCTCTGCTTTCAAGCTGATTCCCATGCCGACCGCCATCAATGCAGCGGTGGCTCAGCAAACAGCTGCCGGCTCAGTGCCCTGCACCACTGTTGCCACCACAGCAGAAGGGGTGGGGGGAGGCACAGGGGGGATTTATTCTGCCATTATCAGTAGGAACCAGCCCATTATCAGAGTAAAGGAGAACACCTATGAAGAGCTTCACAAGAAGTGCCTGGAGAAGAACATTCTCTATGAAGATCCTGATTTCCCACCGAATGAGTCCTCCCTCTTCTACAGTCAGAAAATCCCCATCAAGTTCGAATGGAAAAGACCACATGTAAGTAACGTGCTTGCTGAGTGCCTTTTGCTTTTTTTAAATTGAAATATTCACCCTGAGCTTACATTTTTGCAGAAAGTATGTGTGGGGGGAGGCCGGGGAAATAAGCTGGCAATATATTGTCTTAGATCTGGCCTGGAAGATTACCAGCTAGTGCTGGGGAAGCTCAGAGTGTTTATAAATACTAAAATGCAACAGACCAAAATGAAACAAAAAAGAGATTGAATGAAATATGTAGAAAAAGAAGTATGGACTTTAATTTTCTTCTTGTGTGATTTCCTAGGGTTGTTATTTTGTCTGAAACTACCAAACAAAAATTCTCCTCTTCCTGCAATAAGTTACTGGGTTTGCTGGGGGTTAATTTTTCAACACTACCTTATTTCGTGTACAACCTTGCTATAGTATTGTGCTGGTTTCCTCATCCGTGAAAATAAAAGGACAGGTTACTCTTTTATTCAGTTCTTTGCTTTGCCAACTGGCAAAGGTTGTTTACGATATTATCCATGTACCATGAAAGTGGGTGTTGTAATCACTGTGAGGACCCACTCCTTCTCACTAATCCCATTTATTTTTCTGACCTTGTGAGCATTCCCCAGGGAGCCTTCCTTCTCTTTTCCACCCTGAGCCTCTCTCGCGGGCAGAGGATTCATTCCACAATTCCCGATTGATTCCCCATCCTCCCATAGGAGGGGTTCTCCTCTTTCCCTGTAATTTCTGCTGGGCAACTGCTCCCCTCCAGGGAGCCAGATCCCAGATGCTGCTTTAGCTCCTGTTGTCCTCCATCCAGCAACAAGGTCACGGTTCTGAGGAGCTTCCCCAGCTCTCTCTTTCTGGCAGGTTTTTTTCTCCCTTTTGTAGATTTCCTGTAATCCCCCAACAGCCAAATCTGTGCTTCGATGGAGAAGTCAGTCAGGACAGATAAAAATAACCACAGGAACATAACAAAACAGCAAAAGACCAGGAGCTCTTGTGGGTGTCCCTTAAAGATGCAGAGGAAAGGCCATGTGCTGCAGTCACAACAACAGCAGGAGCAATGTGGGGGGAGCAATGTGACACCTTCCCCATCTGCTGTGTCCTGTGCTGCTCATTCCTTCATTCTTTCCTCCTCACCACAGCTGCGTCAGCTCCTGGAAATGTGTGTGAATGCAGCTACAAGTTAATCAGCCTGAAGGGTTGGCATTTCCCCTATTTCTACAGAGAGGAATGCCATGTAGCAGTATAGTGAAGGAGTGCCAGCACCCTGGGGCAGACAGGCTGCTAGTGTATGAGAAAGCATCAAAAAATGTAAAAGTTCCTGTGTAATAGTACACTTGTCTAACAGAGCATGCACAGATAAAGCCTTTGGTTTTGGGAAGGTTCAGATGTCAGGGTCTCTTTCCCAAAGACATTTCTTTCAACCACTCTTGAACAGTAAGTCTGGAAACTCTGTGTTTCTTATTAATGTAGCAACAATATGCCTGGGACTGTGTAAGACTCAAAACACATCCTAAACATACAAAATTAAAGCTCTCTGTGCTCTTTTGACACAAGTATTGGGTCACCTGATGTATCTGTGGAGCCACCTGGAGGTGGAGCAGAGGCAGGAGACCCAGAGAGCTTCAGCCAGCACTTGCTGTGGGATCATGGACCCAAACCGGTTCTGATCCCGATGTGCTGGGGGCCAGGGGCAGACTGGGTCTGATTTGTAGAGAGTCCTCTGTCCCCTCTTGAACAGAACCACACTCTGTACTCAGGGGATCCCCCAAGGGGAGATACATACCATGCTTTCTCCTTTTGTAATGTGTCCCCTACCTCGTCATCCACACCACAGCTGCACAGTGACACTTCTCTTGGGGACAAATGACCTGTATTTATTGGTGCTGATCCAGATTGACCCACGACTTTGCTTTACTGAGCTTTAAAACTGTAGGCTATACAGCACTTCTAGGACAGCTTGTCTGATGATATATACATTAATAGCCATGGTAGATATGTTAGCAGAACATTATAAAGTCAGATGAATAGGAAGCAGTAATATTGGGCTGAAGAGTGTTTTGCAAAGAGATGAAAGCTATCACTGAAGCACAAAATGTGAAGATTTGACTACAAAGGCCATGTTTTCTATTAGTCTAAAAAGGTATGAACCACTCCTGTTCTTATTAAGTGGTAATGGCATTTTTTTGGCAAAGAAAGCAATGACCTCATAAACTATAGCATTTTGAACTACCACTTTTTAATCCCCTTGAAATTCAGGTCAAACTTGAATTGAATCAGACCTGATAATATATTCTAAAAGGAAACAAAATACAAGGCAAGTTCAGAAGTCCCAAAAGAATATCCTAATACTGGCTTCACTCTGAAGCCTGATTTCTATAGCATATTGTATATGCCACATTCCCCCAGTAATAGCAAATAAGCCAAGGATCAGTGTGCTGTAATCTCTTATTCAAAACACAGAGCTGGGAAATAGAAAACCTGTTCCTGACTGCCTCTGGCTTTCTGAGTCACCTTAGTCATGCCACCCAACCAGTTTCTATCCCAGCTCCCCCTCCACCACGAGGTCAATGTTTGACAATACACAAAATGCTGGTTTGAAATGGCCATTAAGTGTGGTGACATGAATCCTCGTGGAATTGTTGAGTGCAACTTTTTCCAGAAGCTCCAAGTATTGTTTTGAGAATGGTAAAGTTAATGTACTGAGTGCCTGTTTGCCTGTCAGTGGGGCTGTAACTGAGCACTGATGGTGTTGCTGTTCCTCTGCTGAGCAGTGCTGCTTGGCTGTAGCTCTCAGTGTGCTGTGCTGCCCTACAGAAAGGCTATGGCTCTGCACCTGGGATTTATCAGAGTCAGCCCCATAGATGACACTCCCCAGCTCCCCATGATGGGATTGGCAGGAGGCAGCTCCCCCTCACACATGGGACCTGGGTTCTCTGCTTCCCCTGGCAGTCATCATGTGGTGATTCAACTTTTCTTCTTTTCTGCAATTCTTTCTTCCTTTTTCTGCAATTCAGTACTCAAGTGGTGAGAGGTGTCTAGCATTCCAGAGCCAGAACTACTCCTTGTTCTCATGTGTCTGGCCCAACAGGCTCCTCTCTTTGTGCTACCTGGAGGTCAGGTCCCCTTCTGTCACCTCCTGGAATGATGGCACCTCCTGGAATGATGGCCCCAGCCAGGGCATGGGGACTGGTCTTGTGCCTTCCCTTCAGGACAGCTGTGAGCCTTGGCATGGGGGCAGAGAGAAGGCCCCTGTAATTCTGCCCAGTGAGTGACTGCCATGCAGCCACGTGAATGCACAGAGCAGAGCTCCTAATGCTCAGTTTGGGCAAAAGGCAAGTGACAGCCCTGAAAGATTCCTTCAGTAAAGACTGCAGGATCCATCCAGTGTTTCTGTTCAGGTACATAGAGGGGACATAAAATCCCCCTCACTTAGTGCATAACATTAAATTATTCTTGCACCCATGGAAGGTAAGAGAAGCTCAAAGAGTGATTTTCACCTGCACCAGGCTACATCCAGCTCAGCATCAGGCTGTGCTCAGCTTGCTAAAGGGTCTCAGCCTCCCACACCTCTGCTGCCTGTGGGAGCTTCTCTCAGCTGAAAGCAGGGGTGAGATCCCCAATTATTTAGGAACTGAGAAAAAGTCTTAGAACATCATGCAGAGTATCCAGAGGCCCTGCTGCAATCCTGTTTGGATCTTATGACACTGCTTTGACACTATGATTTCAAATGCATCATTGTCATTCTCTTTGCCCACAGCCAGGAGGTGACAGCATTAGCCACCAGATTCAATGACTTCCCAATAGTCATCCTATCTGTAGTCAAAAGAATCAACAAGAGGAAAATTCTTTTCATAATGAATACAAATAAAATCAAGTCAGCAGACTGGTGGGTTTTGCTTACAGTGAAAATGAGTGAGTTGAATCATCATCATCTGACTACTTTTTACCAGCCTTGGAAGACCTTGAAAACTTTCCCTGTAATTTCTGATATACTCAGCAAAACCAGCACAGCTGGCAATGAACTAGAGTAATACAGGATTAAAATTATATCCACAGTGAACTAAACATACCATAAAGAAATGCAGTAGAAGCATTTCTGTCATAGCTAAAATGGTCCATACAACAATTCCCTCCTTTGCATTCCTTTATCAACCATCTTACAAAGAAAATGAGACCAAGATACAATAAAGTGCTCTGAGGAACCACCAGAGCTGCACATACATTATTTGCCAACACTTAAGCACCATCTAAATGCCTTCCTCTAAAACACAGAATGATGTATTTCAGAGCTTGTTGCTTCAATAGGAGCAGGATCAAGCTAAAATACAGTAAGGGAGGTTGAAGAAACACAACCTGAAAACCTGGCACCTCACAGCTGGTTTTCAGGAGAGCACCACAGCAATGTGAGGAAGAAAACTCTCAGCAAAGCAAGTGGGTGGAGAAAAGCATGAAGGCATCTCAGCTGCCTTGACAAAATGAGACCCCAGGTCACCTGAGGGGGGTCCAATATGTTTTCACTGGGATCTGCTGCTGAAAACTCTGCAAAAGAGCATGATATCCACAAACCATCCTACAGGAAAACACTGTCCTAAAACAGCTTTTATTTCTGTGGCAAAAGGGCCTCCTGATTCATGTTTTCCCTGCTCATCTATCTGTTTGTATTTTGCAGGAAATTTGTGAGAACCCACGGTTTATTATCGGTGGAGCCAACAGAACAGATATCTGCCAAGGAGAATTAGGTAAGAAATTCTTGCTTCAACTCTGCACTTTTTGAAGTCTGTGTCCTTTAGTTTTCTTTTACTTCCAAGGTGATACTTGAAATCCTCTGTCTCAGTATAGCACTACCTACCTACTGATGCCTTCTCTCTATAGCAAACCACTGATACCTGTCTACTACCAATTTAGGGAAGAACTTTAAGCAAAAGATGCCTTGCAGGGTGATTTGCTTTTCACTAACTAGTAATATGAGTGTGTTACAAAGCACCCATTGGCCTCTCTTTCAGGATTTGAGTAGGGACAACATTGGTTAAGACAAGAATAAGAGATAAAGAGGAGTTATTTGACTGAGAAAAAAATACTGCTGCTGTGGTTTTTTAGGTTTTTAGTCCTGTTATTTCCATGGAGAAACTTCTGAAGGCTTCCGGCTCAGATGCTCAAAGATACTTTGATGTGTAAAGCTACTACATAGGTAGGAGTGCAGCCCCATCCTGAGTACTGTGTGCAGGTCAGTACAGAAAGGACATGGAGCTACTGGGGAGTGTCCAGAGGAGGCTTGAAGGATGGTGTAGGGTTTAGAGGGAAAGCTGTATGAGGAGCAGCTAAAGGCACTTGGTCTGTTCAGCCTGGAGAAGAGGAGACTGAGGGGAGATCTCATCACAGCTTACTGCTTCCTCACTAGGGAAGGAGGAGGAGCAGGCACTGACCTCTTCTCTCTGGTGACTGATGAAAGGGCCTGAGGGAATGGTAAGAAGATGTGCTAGGGGAAGTTTAGGATGGGTACTAGGAAGGAAAACCTTTGGGCTTTTCACCCAAAGGACAGCTGAGCAATGGAGAAGTTATGGTACCAAGCCTGAGTTCAAGAAGCATTTGGATGATGCTCTCATGCACATGGTGTGATTCTTGGGGTGCCCTACACAGGGATAGGAGTTGGACTTGATGATCCTGATGGGTCCATCACAACCTGGCAGATTCTGTGATTCTATAAGTGATGCCTCTGCAGCGTTCATCCCCACAGCACTCACCTGCATTGCTTTGTACAGTTGTTCCCCACTCATCTTCCTCACCTCTTTCATGGTTTTATAACCTCTTCTAATCTGTTTCCTAAGCTAATATTTCCTGATGTGTGTTAATCTTTTCATTTAAAGGTTATTCTGTGCTTGTGACTGTCCTTATCACCTTTGTCAGTATGTTTTTAAAAATTTATTTAAAACTGCCTCTCTTTTTGAGATTATCAGAATTTCACAGCTGCCAAGGTGTGGGCACAAATGAATTTATGAGCATAATATGTACTCTCTTTTGTCTTCTGTTCCTTCTCCAACTACACATAACTGTTTACCTGTTTGATTTCTGCTGAGCATTGGACAGTTTAGAAAACTCCTGCTCACATCCTTCCTGAGGGAAAATAGGTAACTTAGAATGGACTGGTGTATATATAAAGAGTGGGCTTCCCAAAATATATGCATTTATGTATTCCTATGTGTTTTATCACTCCACCAGTTTCATAAATTACTTTTATAGCTCCCTGAAATCAGGTTGAGTTTTCACTACCCCCTCATAAATCCCTCACCCCAATAATTCACACTTACCCTATAACTTCTCTTACAGTAGCATCTAGGAAGGTTAATGAAGGGTTGAGGCATCCATTGCTGAACACAGATTACTATGGGAGGAAGTCACTTTCCCAGAGCTCTCACAGGGGCAGCAAACTTGTGCAAGAGTCTGAATGAGGAACTGAAAAGCTCTGAAGGGAACAGTGTTCACAACAGATTCAGAAAGAGGAAAATGCATCAGAGCAATGAAGCAAAAAAGAGGCCCCACAGAATGATGATTGGGACAGGAGTTTATCTTGAGAGCAGAAAATTAAAATGAGAAACTGAACCCCAGATATACACAGCTCCACCTTGGGGAGAGTTATCTCTCAGCTGGAGTCTGTCCTGAGCTTGGATGCAGAACTAACAGAGGAAGTCACGGAGGCATTCACATGGCACAGGGAAACCTTAACATAGGGAAAATCAGGTAAAATCTTAACACAGGTAACAGTGCTTCTCAGATTTTAAGTTTTTTCTAAATTACAGGGAACATCATCTATTTAACAGGATTGTACCTAACCATGAATGATACCAATGAGCACCTCTAGAGCACAAATAAAGTATTGCAGAACACACAGAGAAGAGCCCTTTCCTGAAAGGCAATGACATGCTGTACAGAGAATTATTGTCACTTTGCAGTATCTCAGCTTTTCCTTTGGGTTCTAGTTGCTCTGTCCCTTCATTTTTTCTGCAGCTTCTGCTTGTTTACAGGTGACTGCTGGTTCCTGGCTGCCATTGCTTGCCTGACACTGAATAAAAAATTACTCTGCAGAGTCATACCTCATGACCAGTCCTTTATACAAAACTACGCTGGTATATTTCATTTCCAGGTGAGTCCCTTCATTTAGCAGGAAGCAGATGTAACTGCATTTATTCAAAAGAAAGCTAGGCTCTTGGACACACTCTTCCCTACAATTTCTCCACCTTTGGAAGTCTGAGTGACAGTGGGGAAAGAAGGGAGGTCATATTGCTTCACCCTAAACTCATTCAACCAGAGGGTCACAGAAGGACCAGCCCATACAGGCAATTAGGGAGCATTAACCCACCAGGGAAGTATTTGCAAATCCCTGTTGTCCTGTGCTTAAGGGGATAACAGCAGGTGCCCAGTCCTGCCTCTGCTCAGATGCAGCACTACAACCAGCACACACACACTGGTAGCTGGCAAGAGCATCTCTTCTAAGGTCCACAAGCAGCTGATCTGTCAAAACCAAGTTACAGGAGAACTGCATATTTAGAAAAGATTGACTGCTTTCCCCATTTCCCTTGTCTCTACTAAGGGACTCCTCACTGTCCCACCACACTGCCCAGGAGAACTCAATCTGGCTGCTTCCCTCCCAATGGCTCTCACTTTTTGCCCTGGCACTCACCAGTTTAATTCCCCCATTTCTCTTCTCTCAACCTGGCTTTTTCTGCCAGGTTCCCCCCCTCCCTGCAAGGAGCCAACCCAGGAATTCTTTTTTCTCTTTGTCTTCACTCAGTTCTGGCGCTACGGAGACTGGGTGGATGTTGTCATCGATGACTGCCTACCCACATACAACAACCAACTGGTCTTCACCAAGTCCTCCCAACGCAATGAGTTCTGGAGTGCCCTCCTGGAAAAGGCCTATGCAAAGTAAAAGGACCCACGGGTGGATCTTGCCAGGCTTTGTGCCAAGGCTTTGGCTGGGGAAGTGGTTAAACCCTGGCAGACAGGGCTTAAAAGGAGCACACAGAGAGGGTCTGAACATAGCAGTACCTTTGCCCAGAGATTCTCAGGCCTCTGAACTGGGGAAGGGATAAAGCATATTTTCTAGAGGGTTTTGCTACTGAAATGCCTACATTTGGTTCTCAACATATCTTCTTTGGTGGTTTTTTTATGCATGCAGGGGGTATGTTTTAAAACTTTAACTTGTGGGTTAGCAAACAGACAGTTTGTGAGGTTTTTATAGTATGTGTGTTTACATATCTTTATTTATATATAAATACAAGATATATACCTGTTATGTATAAAAATGTGTGTAAAAGAGAATCTAATTTTTCTTTGCTCTTTTTGAGACTCCACGGATCATATGAAGCTTTGAAAGGAGGCAATACCACCGAAGCCATGGAGGACTTCACTGGAGGAGTCACTGAGTTTTATGAGATAAAGGATGCCCCAAAAGATATCTATAAAATCATGAAACATGCCAGTGACAGAGGATCCCTGATGGCCAGCTCCATTGAAGTGAGTCCATTATGAAGTTACAGAAAAGGCAGAAGAACAACCACTGTACATAAGTATGGACCATCTAGTAATGTGAGAGAAGTTATTTAGGCTATTTTTTACCACTTGTAGGATTTCACATCTCTCTCCCTGCCTCATCTTTCTGCACGATATTTTTCTCCTATTCTCTGTACCAGGATAACTTGGGCTTTTCCTATGGATCAGCTCCTCGGAGCCACATTGGGGAACTGATTGCTCGAATGGTGAAGAATCTGGAAAATGCACAAATGTCTCAACCCACTGTGGACTACCAGGGGACAGATGAGAGGCCAGCCTGGGTTCGTATCTTTCCAGACATGGTTAACTTTAAAGAGCTTTTGATTACAGACAGAATAGTTAAGGATATTATCTGTGCTTTTAAATCCTTATTTGGCTTCGCTGAGTTAACACTAAAGAGCAGTTCCTAAGGATGTTATTTGACATATTGTTAAAGCATTTCAGTCCTTTGAAACACATTGGCTGATATTAGAGGGCTTTGCTGATAATGTGGCAAAGGGTTGTTGGCTCGTGGCAAAAGGCTTAGAATTTCCACAGCTTACCTGTACTGTAGTAATGGAGAGGAAAAATCACATCAAATATATCAAAGAGGCACACTGGGCAGTGTGTTTGTGAACTGGACACAAATAGTAGATTTTATAAAGTCCCTCACTTGCAAAGGGTGGAGAGAGTAAGAAAATTAGAATACTAGCATGGAACAAGACCCCTGAATGTGGAGGGGGTGGGAAAGAAAGACAAAGCAAGCACTGGATGGATCTCATGCCAGGCACAAAAGCTCTTGGTGAACTTATTTTGAAGCAGAGTGCTAAGGCTCACTGCACACCAATGGATGAGAGTCTGCACTCAGGATCCTTCTAGATTACTGCCTTAAAGATCTTAATTTAAAATTAGTAATAAGGAAAATGAAAAATGCATTGAGATTTAAATGGAACACAAACTCCAGCATGCCTATGTTTCTGTCAAAATAGAGAGAGGGATGTTAAAACTGTCAAAGGAAAATCCCATATTGGGAAACTTATCTTCCAAATCTGTAGAGGGACACATTGCTCTCTCCTTCTGCATTTCCATCCAATAAGAAATTACATCTCTCTCTTTAAAGAGAGAAAAGAAACCCAACACATGCACACCCAATTACATAATATAAAACTTCTGGTTGCACAAACTGTCTTCCCTATTTGCATGAGGAATAGTTGATTTTTCCTCTTCTGACATCCTGAAAGACTGAAATGGTGTAATTCTTCAGGAGAGCCAAGTGTGACTGCCTTGTTTTGCGAGCATGTCTGCCCAAATCACCCATATTTTGGGGGGAATTTTCTCCCCGGTGACTGTCTACTCCAGCAAGTTTGAAAAACCCTCTATGGTTGCTGCCCCAGCTGCTGTTTTGCTACTGCTTATTACACAGTCCTGAGACATCCCCAGCGGGGGGAAAAACAAAAAAAAAAGGAAAAAAAAAAATTAAGACTCTTGGTCTAAAGAAATAATACAGACTTCAGAAGTACTCTAGAGATGTGGCCCAGGACATGAGCAGAAGTTAATATTCTTAGCAAAAAAGAGAGAAAGGGGTTATCATAGGTACTGATTGTGACAGCATGAGTAGAAATGAACAAAAAAAGTAAATATCTATGAGGTTGAAGGCACAAAAAGTATGGAAACAGGAGCAAGAAATGAAAATAAACAGGAGCAGAAGGGAAATAATGGAAAATAATTGCTACAGCCAGGAAATATTTGGATGAGATCCCCCCCTGTGCAAGCTGAGAAGGTATCTATGTGACCTTACTAATTCTCCATTTCCAGCCCTACCTTTCTCATGCCCTCAGATGTGCCAAGGGATGGCAGAGTTCCTGGCACAGCCTTGCAAACCTCTCTCAGTGACAGTCAGAAAGGAGGAGGGAAAGTTTCAGCCATGGTCCATGTGCCTATAGAGGATCCTTCCCTTCCTACTGTTCTCAGTGATCTCTCCTACAAGCATAGTAGATTCTGTGCACCTAACATCTTCTTTCCTATTCTTTATCTCCCAGAGAAACAGCATTCTGAGGTTTGCAAATCAAAATCTATCAGACACAAAGAGTTGATTACCATGAAAGCAAATATATTTACACCTGAGCAACTCATTGCTGAGGAAAGCTGTGCCATTTCTGAGTGTCAGAAAAACTTTCAACCATAAGGCTTTCAGTGAATATGGAACAAAACATACATTTCTCAGGAAACTAAGATTTTAAAAGACAGTGTAAGTTAGAAGCAGTGCATTAAATAGGGTTTTTTACTGTCATTGTGGTAAGATAGCAACCAAAGATGAAAGTATTCTTTTTTAGGTGTTGATCTGCTCTGATGTTTCCAGTTAATATGTAATAACCTGACTGAGCATACAAAACCATGCTATCCTAAAACAGGCTGAATAGTCCTACTAAAAGAAAACCTAGTTATTTTGATTGAGAATGCTGTATGTTCTGAGTGCAAAAAAAGCAATAACATGCACGAAGGGGAATAGCAAATCACAAAATATCCTTTCCAACTGATAGTATTAACTTTTTGCTCACTCCTTTCTAACCAACAACATTAATTCGATGGGCACTAAGCTTGACCACCTTGGCAGCTACAAAGAAGAGAAAAAAGACAAAACCCCCTGTCACCTGAACAGTGTCATCCTGCCTCCAAAAGCCCTGGGTGGCAACACCTGCCTTAGAGCAGCCAGCTGAGCTTTGCATGACTCTTACAAGTTTTTATCTTGTGTCTGACAGACCATAATGCCAATGCAGTATGAAACCCGAATGTCTTGCGGGCTCGTCAAAGGTCATGCCTACTCTGTCACGGCTGTGGAAGAGGTATGTCCTGTCCCTTTCCTCCAGCTATGGGCACCCGTGGTCTACACTGACCATGTATGTCAGCAAAGCTATGTGTGGGGGAGGAAAAAAAAGCATATTTTGGTTTTTTTAAAAAAATAAATGAAAGCCTTGTGGAGAAAATGGATATTGCACTGCTTGGGCAAAAGTGGCCACAGTCAGCCACCTTCTGGTCCTACAGCCTTCCTGCATTCACCTAAGCTGGACAGTGGCCCAGGAAAGCACCATCACTGTAGGAGATGGTATCAGTGATTTGACAGAAATAACATTTCCTTTTGAACCTGCTCTCAGTCTGTTCTTGTTGCGTTCTTCTTCAATCAGACAACGTTTAAAGGGCAAAAAATACGCCTGGTAAGGCTGAGAAACCCCTGGGGGCAGGTGGAATGGAATGGGCCTTGGAGTGACAAGTGAGTAAAACATAGATTTGTGTGATTTGAAGAAAAAAAATGCAGTTTATCTGCCCTTATGGAGCTTTTGCATGACCCTAGTAGTTTTGACACATGCACTTTGAAGTTGATCATAGCTGAATGCTTAGCTGAAGCTGTATAAAAATAAATGAAAATTAAGAGAAAGCCCAGTATAATGGCACAGTCAATCAGATTTTACTCAAGTTCAGCAATGTCTGTTTGCAAAACAAGATGTGACAGCAGAAAAATCTTTTAGGCTATGGAAGAGCTGAATGAAGCAAGATGTCAGTACATGTGAGAGTCTGGATAGAGCTTGTTACTAGGTTTTACTACTCCAGCAATCAGAGTCTGCAAATACTTTTGTCTTCAAGCTAAATAAAGTGAAAACAGTTCAGGAAAATTTTGAGAGCTGTTAAGGCAAGGTCTGAAGGGAATGCAGAGAGAGCAGGGAAGTTGTTTCTTTATTTGGGCATGTGGAGAGGAGAGTAGCATTACGAACAAATGATTGCAAGGGCTGCAAAGGAAAAATTGCATGGATGTAGGAAGATGACTTTCCATTCTATGAAGCTTACAGTTAAGAGCAGAGATTTTAATGAAAACTGTATTTCAAATCATAATCTAACTTGTGTACTCTTTTGAAGGGCAGAGGAGTGGAACTTCATGAATGAAGAAGAGAAAATCCGCCTGCAGCACAAGATTGCAGAGGATGGGGAGTTCTGGTGAGAATATGAAGTCAAACCCCTGTGTTTCTATAGGAGATATGAAACTACCGCAAAAATTAATCACAATGGACTACTTAAAGCTGCTAAACCATTGCAGTAATCCATGTTCCCCTTCATATTCCAAATAAGCCCTACTCTGTGATCCCCTCATTCTCCCATCAGCATTTATTGAGTACCATCAGCACAGTCCTAATGATGCTATACTTCCACAAGTTCTTAATCACCCTTCCTATGTACTATACTCTTAGCTCAGCATCCCCCAGTTTGGAGCTGTACCTGTGTTAATTGACTTACTAGCAGCCCAAATGCATTAGGAAATCATGGCACCCCCATTGCAAATTTACCCAGAAGCAGCAGTAACACGGGTCACCCTCCTCTGCCTCACCAGGATCTTTCAGACACCTGCCCATTGTGCAGATCCATTTGGCTTCAGTTTCCCCTCCATTCTTCCAGGATATCATTTGAAGATTTCATGAGGTACTTCACAAAACTTGAGATCTGTAACCTCACACCTGATACCCTGGAAGCTGATAAACTCAAGACCTGGACTGTGTCAGTCAACGAAGGGCGCTGGGTGAGAGGCTGCTCAGCTGGAGGCTGCCGCAATTATCCAGGTGGGTCTAAGAGAGCCAAAAACCTTTTGGTGGGGACTGTGTTGGATCCCACAGGCTAAGCCAGACCCCAGCCTGCTCAGTGCTTGGTCATAGGAAAAGTCTTGCTTCCTCAGTGGACAAGGAACATGATTTTCTAGCTGGAAATCTTCTGTCTCTACATCTGTGACAATACCTCATGCACCCAAAAGGGAGGCCTGGCAAAGAGAAATCACTGTAAAAATACTTCTCGGTGTCTCAAGTAAACAGGAGAGATCAATTTCACTCTAATAGTTACATTTCACTTGGGAAGTCCACTTTATATAGCTTTAAGTGCTTTGGAAATTTGTCAGATGTCAAGTCTTCATTTTTTACCTTTACTGTGCAGTTTTGTTAGAACAATATAAACAAAATAAACATATAAACAACATAAAAAATGTTGTGTTAATTAACATATTAAAAATATATATATGCATTAGCTCAATTTCAACCTTTTCCTCAGGAGCTACAGGCAGGGATATTAAAAGGTCTGTTTGATTTTCAATATCATTAGAAGAGCAAAGCTTTACGTGTTTGCTCTGGGTTGTTGGTGGGATTTCACAGACACATTTTGGACAAATCCCCAGTATCGCTTGAAACTCCTGGAGGAAGATGATGATCCTGAGGATGAAGAAGTTATCTGCAGCTTCCTTGTTGCACTGATGCAGAAAAATAGGAGGAAAGAACGGAAGCTGGGAGCCAACCTTTACACCATTGGCTTTGCCATTTATGAGGTACCAGCTCTAGACTTTGTTCTTAGTACTGTTGACACAATACCTGACACAATGCATTTAAGAGAGTCACTGAATAATTCAGCCTGAATACATAAACTGCAGTTTTCACTTTGCAAGGAACTTAGGGGAAACCTGGAAGAAATTGAAGGCTTCGTAACCATACAGTTCACAGTAACCTCAGGGTTTCCTCTGTCTGTAGGTAACACACTTTTTAGGCTCAGATTTTAACATGCTCTTTCCCACATACCCTTCAATCTTCCTTTCACCCCTAGTGAAACTAAACATTTCATTAACAGAATAGTGTAAAAAGGGAAACAGACACCCAAGATGCAAATGTAGTGATTTATGTCCCTCCTATCAACTTCATGAAGAAGTCAATTTACTCAGTCCCTTGCACAAACCTATTTAGCTCACACAGATTCCAAGAAACCTAGAAAGAAAGAAAGTAAGAAGTTGCTTGGAATGATTATATAACCTATAATTTCTTACTGTTTCTTCTCATTGTTTCTCCCTAAGGTGCCTGAAGAGGTATGAGCAAGATGGAGGTAGACTGACATCTCGGTGTCTGCTCAAAGCTAGCGTTACTGTTGTGCCTGTCTGTAAATCATCAGGAAACTGTCAAGTTTGTTTTCAGGGGTGTTTCAAAAGTGCAGCTGCTAACCTTTCTGCTTTGAGTGTTTATTCATAACATTTTGTGAGTAATTTTTAATTCCTTCTCACCCGCATCCCATTTTCACCTGCACCATTTTCTTGCTCCTTTTTTTCTATTGATATGTGGTCTGGCCATGGCTTGCACAGTCGTTCAGTGAGTCCTGGATGCAGGAAACAATGTCAGCAAGTGCTTTGGCATTGCACCCCATGCAGAAGTACCCTCATCCACTTCCATTTCCTCCTGCAAATAATGCCAGTGGCCTGTACGCTGCAGCCACAGAGCTTTCTCTATAGTCTCGGAATTTGTTTGGAAAAAAATGATATTTCCAGCCATTGAAGAAAGCTAATTAGAAGTACATGATGTTAAGTTATTCTGAGCCTGCTAGTAGTTAAATGATTGGAATTAGAAGTTTTGCAAACAAGCACACCCAAAGGCTGGTACCTGGAAAACATGTAGATGACAGTTTGAATATTTTCTTTGCTGACTATTTGACAGGTGGTTCCTTCTGCAGCAAACAGCTTGCAAGTGTTCTTGGACCACAATTCTTGATGTGATCTTCATATCTTAATCAATGCAACGTTTGATTATCACATTTCTTTAGCAGATACAGAATTCATGCTTTGCCTAGGGAGGATATGTTTCCATTGAAAGCACCTTCACCTTACCACACTTCATGTTTGCATACACCATTCCTTGCCATGCCAGTTTCCAAGGAAAGTCACTGAACTTTGCTTACACACACCTTAGCATCCAACAAAACAACCAGATAAAAGTGCCTACAGCAGAAGTCAGTCAACACTGCGGGTGGGCTCTGGAGCACCCTCAGAGGCCAGATAGACTCAGCCAGTAGCAGCTTAAGGGTGATGGAACAGATATGGAGTCTCAGTTAGCAACCCAAGACAGCTCCCTGCTTGCTGTGCTGCTGCTTCTTTTGTGTTTTCTGTCCCAACCATGTACTTCCCACACAACAAGCCACCTGGGAAATGGATATGGCTTCCCTGAAGAAAAACTGACTCCTTTGTTCTGCAGATGCATGGTACTAAGCACCACTTGCAAAAGGATTTTTTCCTCTACAATGCTTCCAAAGCTAGAAGTAAGACCTACATAAACATGCGAGAAATCTCTGAGCGCTTCCGCTTACCTCCCAGCGAGTACGTTATCATCCCATCAACATATGATCCACATCAGGAGGGAGAATTCATCCTGAGGGTCTTCTCAGAGAAAAGAAGTCTTTCAGAGTAAGTTGCAGATCCATTTCTCTGGCCATATAGGTGGAGGTGAGCTCACCAGTCTGCTACAGTCATGTTTCTGGTTTGCTACAACCTGCTTTCCATTTTCTCAACAGCGTTAGAAACTCCAGACTGCAAACTCATTTCTCTGGGCTTCACTTATAGTCTAACAAGAGCTTGTTTGGAATTCTCTTTGGAGAAGCTTATGCTTGTAAGATATCCACACTATTAGCCATTTTAATAATGAAAATTAGCCTGATCAGTTGTTATTTCTATATGCCATTGGCTGAAGTTTTGGGCAGATAAATCATTGAACCCGATCTAATTTCAAACAAGAATGAAACACAGAAAGAAGTAGTTAGTTATTTTCCATCCTGCTTATCAGCTGGTTTCCCAGAGCTCAGCAAATTGCAGCCACTGGCATTCTACTTAGGCCAAACTGCTTGTGGTTTACTCCCAGCTGTCGAAGTCCAGTGTAACCAAGGCTCTTTAGAGAAGTGAAACAGGCAGCAGCCCTCCTGGAGTGGTACTTGGGATGCTCAGCTCAAACTAGGAAAAAGCTACATCTAAAGCCTACATCTGTAACACACTGGCTGCTGGGAAAGTTCAGGTGGCTGCTTATAAAACAGCTACAGAAAAAAGTAACATTGTGAAAAGTCACTTTCCTGATTTATTTACTTTCTGCTGTCTTCTAGGGAGGTTGAAAACATGATTGAGGCAGAGCGTCCACTGGTAAGTGCTGTCCTCTCCTGGATGGGCATAGGGGTAGGGAAGGGAGGAGCACCACATCCAGGGAAACCTACAGCAGGAAACCATTTGCTGCCAAGTGACTGCTCCTCTAGGATAAATTCCCACATTTTGTCATCAAGATAGTTTTATTAACACTCACTTTGTATACATTACTTTCTGATTTGGTCAGACCAAAGTCTTTTTCCAGATTTGAAATTGGCTCCTGGCATAAAGTTGGATGCTAAGCATTGCTTTTGCATCCATCAATGGAGAATATTCATTTACCCAGGGAGACCTAGCTTTGTTCTCCAAGACTTTGTGAAATTGGTGCTTCATATGTTAAAAAAAAAAAAAAAAAAAAAAGGAAAGAAAAAAAAGAAAAAATGAAACAGAAAACCAAAACTAAACAAAAAAAAACAAAACAAAACCAAAAAGCCACCATATTTTGAAGTACATGCTTTCTGGAAAGGAATCCTAGTGATACTCTGATTCAAACTAGCATCCATGACAAGCTGTAACTCTTCATCCTGAATTGTTACACATCATTGTGGGAATACATGAGAGCTAATTATAGAATTAGTCTTGGGAAAAAATCAGAGGAAGCAGTCTTGCAGAGAACTGAGCTCCATCTAACCTTGCTCAGAAGTGTTCCCCTTTCATTTGCTTTCATGATAACAAAGCATCTGTCCAGATCTGTTGGAATTTAATTGTCACTTCAGAGAACATTGATCTGTGGGCACAAAAGTCCAGCCTCCACTGCACTGACAGGTTGGGACAGAGAAAAGGAATAGTCAGAGCTAAAGGTAAAATAGAGATTTTATTCAAGCAGACAAAGCCTCAGACAAGATGAGGTACTGTTCTGCTGTGCTTTCTGCAGTTTCTATCTTTCTGTATACAGTTTCTTGGTGGGTGCACTTTCCCTCATCTTTGGAGATTTGAAAATTGTATTAATGTAGGAAACAGTAGAAAACTGTATGACTATAGGAATGGGAAAAATAAATGTGAGAAAGATCGAGAGGGGAAAAAAATTACCATCAGCTCTGCATAATCTGTGTAAAATAAGTAATTCTGCTTAAAACCATGTATTTAAAAAAAATTTGTCTCTTTTTGTACAGAAGAAAAAGGGCAAGGTGGGTACTTGTGCAATGTCTTGAGTGCCAGCAAGGCATGTGCAATGCATGCAGCAGGAGCAGAGTTTCTTAGCATCATGATTTCTTTGCATCCAGAAACTGATCTAGTTGATGAAGGGGGTGCTTCATCAGAGGCCATTTGCAGGCAGCAAAGAATTTGTCTTTCTATACTAAATTCTTATGAAATAGCATTAGCATCATATACCCCTCTTACTCTGAGCTGCTAAAACTGCCCTTCCTTCCTGCCCCTCCACATGCACCCTGACACCTCTTTGTAGAGAACAGCATCCCTTCTCCAGACATGTGCCCTTACATTTGCTTTCTATTGCCTAATGCAGCTACTTCTCTTTCCTGAAGTTTCTGCTCACCAAAATCCAGGATTCTCTTTTTGATTCTACACAGCACATTTACGACCTTGAAAATGTAATCAGACATTTTAGTCTCAAGAAAGGATGATTGCAATTAACACTCTAGGGTAACATATTCACATCTTGTAGCAACTTTCCTTCTTTTAAATAAACTAAAACAAACAATTGCATGTGGCTTGTTGAATGCTTCACTAATTAATACAGAGAAAGAACGTAAGTTTCACTTAAGTAACCTGCTCCTTTTCTGTGTAGGATTCAGATTGTGTTTTCAGGGCTAGTGCCCTTCATAGAGAGGGGCACGTTCACTAACTGAGAAGCAAGAATCTGGGAGCCTTATTATTCTTTAAAAAAAAAAAAAAAAAAAAAAAAAAAAAAAAGAAAAAAATATTTAAATGCTTACTGGCCTTCTGAACAGGAAAGCTAGAAGCCTGAGGTAGCACTCTTGCAAAAAGACATTTGCAGCTTGCTTTTTAGCATGAGGACAGCACTTATTTCAGAAGTTAGCCTGTCTGCCTGCTTCCCTTCCCTTTTTTCTTTCCCCCCCCCCTTTTTTTCTGTCATTCACAGCTCTGGCTCCCCTCAGGAGCAGGAGCTGTTGCTGCATGTGATTTGCCACAGAATATTAGAACAACTGTCACCAAATATTTTCCTTTCCACTATTTCTCATTTCATTTCCACTTCTCTCTTGCTTTCTTCCTACTTCTTCTAGCCTATCATCTTTGTTTCTGACCGAGCAAACAGCAATAAGGACCTGACAGCAGATGAAGACACTGGCAAAGATGGTGAAAAAAAACATGAAGATGAGAAAAAGGTTTCTGTGGCAAGTGGGAAGAGGGAAAGAGATCTTGGGCTGGCAAGGAGGAGAGAGCAGCTGGGGAGAGCAGAGGACAGGGGCAAAGAACTGTCCTGAGATATTTCACAGCTTTTCATTTAATCTTAGCATAACTTGCATCTGGCTTAGGCAGAGCTAATGAGCATGAGCAAACAGAGACCATCCCTCCAGTTATTTAATTCTTGTGCTGGAGGATTTAGTTGCTTGAAAACTTCCCGTGGTCCCCCCCTCATACACAGATCCTGTCTGTGTGTGATCCCTCCCCTACAAGCAAAGCAGTTTAATCCACTCTCACTCAGCCCCCTGAAGTGGTACCCACTTTACACAGGGCACATGCACAAGCCACACCTCAGGGCCTTCAGGAGCTCCTGGCAATGACCACAGCCTCTCCTAATTCCAAATTACACATCCCTATACCAGTCCTCATCAGCCAGAAGAGGAAAGGATGAAAATGCAGGATCTCCTGCACCCCTCCTCTTCTCATTCACAACCAGAGAGGAGGAAAACAGGATAACACATTTGGAGTGTCTGCCTATAGGTGGGTGAGGGACATGAGATGCTGCACTCAGGCTCGTGGTGTTTAGAAGCATAGTTGGAATTTCTGCTTATAGACCTGTGCTGCTCTGCTGCATGACTGCCAGAAAATGCAGGTGGTGAAGTGGGAACCAGTCTTCACTTTCCTCTGCATTTAGAAAAACAAAAATAAGAACTAAGCCAAGAAGTTCACTTTACATTCCTACACATAATTCCTGTAATTTAATATTGGAGGGGGGAAACTATAGTTTCCTTTTCTAGTATCAGGCTCAGAGTTCAGACTTGCTTTTCACATGTGCCTGAGACAGAGGCAAACAATAAAAGTGAAGCTGTCTCTGTGGTACATTACAAAGACCTCTCAAAGCCCAAGTCCAAGTGCCTCTGCTCAATTCATAGCCTGCAGCGTGGCTATGGAGCAGATAGGCCTCTTCTGCTCCAAACTTCTCCTTTGCAATGTTTTGAAACAAACAAAAAACAAACAAAAAAAAGATAAATATCTGTCAGAGAAAATTATAATCCAAGAGAAAGGAGACAAATGGGATGTTAAATACTTGTTAAATAATGTTTCTTGGCAGTTTTGCTGAGAGACACGTTTAACTAAAAAAAGGGGAAAGGACCAGGAGGACAATCTGTTCCTCCAAAGAGCTCCAGATTCAGTAAGAGGCTCCTCTGCAGGAGGTTAAGTGAGCCATGCAGCCCCCCAGTCCCCTTGCTTTCCTGATGAAATAATGTTGTATCTCTTCTTTGCTTGTCTCTCTTCAGCGTGCTTCAGCAAAAGCTCAAGAGAGAAGTGAAGAGGAAAAACAGTTCAGGAACATTTTCCGACAGATTGCAGGGGATGTGAGTATGCAACAGATCCCTGTCTCTGCCATCAAAGCAGCCTAACGACAACAACACCTAAAGCAACTCCTTCATGGATTCAAAACACTGAATTTTCAAAACACTGAATCACACTGGTGGTGGATCAAGGGTTGGACCTGATGATCTCAGGGGTCCCTTCCACCCCATCCGATTCTATGATTCTATGATTTTAAAATTTCTTTGGATTTCCTTCCATCAGATTTCCTTTGAGATCTGAAGCCAAATCAAATATAAATCCAATTAAGTATACAGCTGTCCTCAGATTTACATATCAGCTGTTTCCATTGTGCACAAGGGACCCTTCTTTAAATTTAGGTTTTAGTTCTTTCAGTCAGGGGTCAGTATTGGGACCAGTGCTGTTAAACATCTTTGTTGAAGACATGGGCAGTGGGATAGAATGTATCCTCAGCAAGTGTGCTGATAATACCAAGCTGTGTGGTGTGTTTGACACCTCAGAAGGAGGGCAGGCCATCCAGAGGGACCTGGACAGGCTGGGTGGGCCCATGCCAACCTCATGAAGTTCAACCTGGCAAAGTACAAGGTCCTGCACTTGGGTCAGTTCAGCCTCAGGCACAAACACAGGCTGGGGGGAGAATGGAGAGTGAGCAGTCCTGAGGAGAAGGACTTGGGGGTGGAAGTAGATGATGAGCCTGACATGAGCCTCCAGTGTGCCCTGAGAGCTCAGAAGGCCATGCCCAGCCACCCTGGGCTGCATTAAAAGAGGTATGGCCAGCTGGGCAAGGGAGGTGATTCTGCCCCTCTACTCTCCTCTTGTGAGACCACACCTGGAATGCTGTGTACAGCGTTGAGCCCCCAGCACAGGAAAGATACAGATCTGCTGGAGAGGATCCAGAATAGGGCCACAAAGATGATCAAACAGCTGGAGCACATCTGCTATGAAGAAAGACTGAGAGAGCTGGGGTTATTCAGCCTGGAGTAGGCTCCAGGGAGACCTTACAGCAGCCTTCCAGTACATGAAGGGGGCATTGGAAAGCTGGGGTGGGGCTTTTCACCAGAGAGGTTAGTGACAGGACAAGGGGTAATGGTTTTAAACTGAAAGAGGGGAGATTTAGATTAGAAATTCTTCACCATGAGGGTAGTAAGATACTGGAACAGGTTGGCAAGGGAGGCTGTTGATGCCTCCTCCCTGGAGTGGTCAAGCCCAGGTTGGATGAAGCCTTCTGTAACCTGACCTAGTGGGAGGTGTCCCTGCCCATGCAGGGGGGTTGGATCTTGATGATCTTTAAGGTCCCTTGCAACCCTAACCATATGTGGTTCTAGGATTCTGTGCTACATGATGCTATTTTGCATAGCTTCTATGAAAAAGTTAGAAATACAATGTCCTCACTGTATGCTTATTGAGAGAAGCTAGAAGTAAAAGCAGATTTTAAAAATGCATATATTGAGAGGTTGTAGATGGATTATAGGGATTTTCACATTTTGCTTCTTGACTTAATACAGTGGTTTGAAATTACTGGTTATTATTCTAGTTTTAATAAGTTTTATATGGTAACTTTAGACCTATCTTGTACTGCAGCTTCAAGAAAGATTTGGGCCACTGGTTAGATGAAATAGAATGTACTCTAGCTTGAATCATATATGCCTCACTGGAAAGTGATCAGAGACATTTTTAGCATATCCATCCATAAAGAGATATGCTTAATAAGGAATGTTGTAATTAACTATATCCTCACCACATTCCTTACCAGGACATGGAGATCAATGCTGAAGAACTCAGGAATGTTCTTAATAACGTCGTAAAAAAACGTGAGTTTGAGCATGTGTTTCAGTAAAGTGATGTAATGATGTAGCCCTCCTTCCCCACCTCCCCTCCCCCCGAGTTGAACCCCAAAAGCTATGGTTTCAAAGTCACAAATTTCCTAATTACATCTCCATAGACTTTGCATCCAAGACTTAGCAAGATGAACGTTTCAGAGCGATTCTCTCCACAAGTGATCAAGTAGTGATAATGCAGTAATCAGCAAAAGTTTGTTGGGAGCACCACCCAGGATGATACAGCAATTCTAGAAGTCTGCAAATGCCCTTAAACAAAAGAATTCTAATGGAGAGGCAGGTCTGTCTCCCTGTTTTACAAACTTTAGCCTACAGACCCTGGACTTACTTAGTTACCTGGAAGTTAGAGTTTTCCAGAGGACTTTATTGTATATAACAGGTCAAGAAAAGTCATCTCTAATTCACAAGCAATACCATTAGAGTCTATTCAGATTTCTCTACTCCTCAATTCTTACTGGATGAACAAAGTTGTTTTGGCATCTACTTTGAGTAGTTACACCTAAGAGGAAGAAACTCTTGCTGACTTGCATGACCTGTTTTCACCTGGGATCATCTATTTCAGATAAGGACCTAAAGACAGAAGGATTTGAACTGGAATCCTGCCGCAGCATGATTGCTTTAATGGATGTATCCTTTTGTGGTGAAAGGGGAGTGCTTGGTATCACACAAGTCCACTTGGGTTGCATTCCCCACCACCACACACATGTGACTTAAAATGGCAGAGAAGCAAAACAGGACATTATAGTCTGTACTCAGCTTACACAACATTCCTGGCTTGGTGCTTCTTTACTCCAGCCATCTCAACCTTTGCATAACTGGCAGATGAAAATGTTCCAAAACAGAAAACTACCAAACAAGCCAGCCAGTATGATACCCTTCCTTAGGCAGCAGTGACTGACCAGCTCATGTACTAAAGCATGATTTTATTGTTTGGTTGGTTTGGCTTTTAAACCAGCCCAACATAACGAAAATTCTTGCCAAAAAACTTACTATATTTCTCTCTTCTCTTTAAGTTTATAGCATGTTACACATTCCACTATGTACTTGACATGCAACACAAAAATTGTCTCAGAGCAAGTATAACAAAACACACTACAAGATGTCATACTGGCTTACCTCTGATGCATCACTCAGATTCCCTATGTGAAATTATGTTGAAAGAACATAAATGTATGCAAACAGAACTGGAACAAAACTATGACTACAACCCAGAGCCATAATTGTTGGAGCCTAAGCACATTCCTGTAGATGGCTTTAGTCAACATTTTGCTTGGTTCTCAATTAATTTTAAGCAAGGCAGAAAGGACTTCATTCTAGGATAAAGGCTAATTGCCTTAATTCACCTTCATATTTGGAGGTATTTGGCAAGAATCCACTTAAATGTCCTCATGATCCATCTTATACTAGATCTAGGAGCAAATCTCTCTCTGCTGTACTAAATGTTTTCTTCTACGCAAAATACAAATAGTATTTCATACTCATGAAACAAAATACTACAGACTATAACCAAAATATTCACAAATATTTCAATGAACAGCTCAGCCAGCTCTTCATGATGAGGAAATCCTGATCTCAGTTTCACATTCATCCCTTCATCAGTAGCTACAGAATTAATTAGTTTTCCTCTTTAAAATATCATGAGGTTTTTTTACCTGAATCTTTGCATCACAGACAGATGGCTCGGGGAAGATAAACTTCGATGAGTTTCAACACCTCTGGGACAAGATTAAAAGCTGGCAGGTATTGCTGGTATCCACAGTGCTGTTCTTCACATCGTCTGCAGCACAGAAGCTTTTGTAGGAAAACCAGACTTCTCTACATACCCTACAATAAAAAGAAAAGATAAAAACATTGCATATTAGCTTCTGAGAAGTCATATATCTCCTCATCCTACTTGGAGGCTAAGCAAATAACCTGAATCTCTGAAGATCCAGAACATATCTAAGGATATCCCCCATGAGAATACCAAAGAGACATACAAATTGCAGGAGGAGGGTGATGGGAAATAGAACAAGGCCTTGTAAATAGCTTAATTAGGACAAGCAAAAGAGAAGATTAACAGCCTAAGTTCAAGTCAAAGAAGGACAGTCTCTAGGGGAGAGTTTTTTGCTTCTCACAGCATGGATCTAAATTCTTTTTCTTTGTGACTGAGAAGACCTCTGTGATAACAACCCAGACTGCCAGCAGAAGCCTCATAAGGCAATTAGCCAAGCCTCCAAGTGCCTGAGGCACACATCCCATATCCAGTCAGTGGGTATGTTCAACAGAAGTACAAGCTTTTATACCTGTTGTATACTTATTTTTTTCTTTTTTACAGAAAATTTTCAAGCGTTATGACACAGATCATTCGGGAACCATTAACAGCTACGAGATGCGGAATGCAGTCAATGATGCAGGTACTTCTCTCAGTGCTCAGTGCCTAACAACCATAAAAACCTTATTTCGGATGAGCTTGTTTGGATGAGGGTGAAATCATGAACACAGGAGTTTCTCTTTGGAAGGGAGACCCTATAAAAATTCAGAAATACTTTTTTGCCCAACAGAGCTTAGAATCTTAGCATTACAGATTCATTTTGTTTGGGAAAGGCCTTTAAGATCATAGGGACCAGTCATTAGCCTAACACTACCAGGTCAACCACTAAACCTTGTCCCTAAGCACCACATCTACACATCTTTTAAATACCTTCAGGAATGGTGACTCCAGCCTGTTCCACTGCCTGACAACCCTTTCAGTGAAGAAATCTTTCCTAAGATCCAATCTAAACCTCCCCTGGCACAACTTGAGGCCCTTTCCTTCTTTTCTACCAATTATTACTTCAGACACCAACACCCACCTCTCTACAACCTCCTTCCAGGTAGCTGTAGAGCACCATAGAGTTGTAGACACCCTTTAAGGAGCATGGTCACAAGTTGCAACAGTCAGTACCACACTTTGGTAATGCCACACCGAGGAGTTACTTCCTTACCTATTTTTCAGCCTTTGTTTTTTCACAGCAACTTCCTCCTAAGTTTCTCTCACTGAGGCTTTGCTCCTATCGGGCCCAGCTAAGCTGCAAACTCCTTGGTATAGACCTCTTCTTCATATTTACAGCATGAGGGAACTCACATTCTATTGGCTGACCCAAATAATAATTTAAAAGCCTCGTTTCCATCTTAAGAAAGTATCTGGGCACACTGAAGCTCCTTGTAGCCTTATTTCATTACATTTAGTGGCTTCAGCTGTACCCTTCAGCTGAGCCTGGGAAGCCCCCATGGCCTCTCCTGGAGGCCTGAGCGGCATCAGCCCTTCCCCCCTGGCTGTGGCCCAGTTGTGCCCCATTTCCATCCCATTTCTGTCCCTCTGCAGGGTTTCGGTTGAACAATCAGCTCTACGACATCATCACCATGCGCTACGCCGACAAGAACATGAACATTGACTTCGACAGCTTCATCTGCTGCTTTGTGAGGCTGGACGCCATGTTCAGTGAGTAGCTACCCCCTCCTGCCTCACCCCAAAGCCACACGGCTGAACTCAAAGCACTACTCATTCACCTATGGTTTTAAAATTTATAGGTGCAGGGAGTCTAAAATGACAGCTGTGCCATACAAGCACAAAAGAAAACAAGCCACTGCGTTTTCCTTTGTACTACCTAAGGGAAAACATAGCTGAAATACTTGGTGACCACATAAGTAAATAGCTGCCTGCACAAGTTTCCATAAATATGGCAGGAACACAATTTGATTCCCTGTATAGGATCATCTTTACACACATAGTAAACTACTCCATGTGTTTTTATTTCCTTGCTTCAGGAGCATTCCGTGCCTTTGATAAAGATGGAGATGGCATCATTAAGCTCAATGTCCTGGAGGTAAACTGCTTTATGCAAGTATTTCTAACACAATGTCATGATACTAAGTTTTAAGTGTATAATTCATTGCACGTGTGCCCAAGGGAGCCTATGAGAGGTGGTCTGAAAATGTGATCCAATCTGTAAGAGGCCACAAAACCTCCTAAAAAAAATTTCTGTAAGCCAATGTCCCATGGAGAGCACCTCTACCCATCACCTGCCAGCAACAGCTGCTCTGTGGGGCTCCAGTTGGTACTGAAGGGCACTGCTGTGGACTCTTCATACTTTAAAGTGCTTGAAAAAACTTCTGAGGTTTTTTTTTCTAAGGCAATTTTAATTAAATATACTAATATGCCATTAACCGATATTGGGGTTTAACATAATTCTTTACTTTTTTAATATCTTATTAAGAAGGCATGGACAGTTTCACCTTAAAAGCATGTCTTCTGCTAGGAAGATCATAAAAAAACCCTTTACTATATGCAAGGGAAGGAGGAATATGAGTAAGAAGCCAAAGATAAAATTCCCCACTGCCACTATGGTTCATCCTAAGGGTCAGCAGGCAGCTGCCTTTCAGCTAGAGATGGTGGTGGCTCAATACCATTTTTTCTGAGAATGCCAGCAACTCTTTCATCCTTTAATTCTCTCTCTTCTTTCAGTGGCTGCAGCTCACAATGTATGCGTAACACCGGAGCCAGTGTCAACCTTTGGCAAGAACAGATTCAAGTCTCTGTTTTGAGTTATTTGTTCCATTCACCCTCAAATACAAACAAGAGCATTTCCCAATTATGTGCTTTGCTTGCCAAGATAAAGAGCGCATTGGAAGAAGCACTTGGAGAAAGAAACAACCATACTCCAGTAGGCAGACTAATGCACATATTCTGTAACTAGTTTTATAACTTCCTGACTTTTTCATTTGGGCTACGAGGATTAATTTATTGATGACTGAAGTAAGCTTTTTCTGCATGGTAAAGACATGGACTGTGTCTCATTATTCTGCTCATGCTGACAACTGGAAATCTTCCCTCAAATCAGGCAAAACTGGGATTGTAGCTGAGCTGTGAAAGTCAGAGGTGTTTACTACCACCTTGTAATTAGTCATTAACTCTTTGTCCTGCTTTTGATACTATCATTTCAGCCTCTTCATAATGTTTACTGAATATTTCACACAAGATTGTCCTCAACTACATTAAAATTATGCATCCCAATCCCATTGCTACTGATGAGGCTGTGCAGGTTGGTTCTATGCTAGAAACTCGGAAGTAAGGCACGAAAGACTGCAATAATACCTAGGCACAGCTTGGGTTGAGTGCCTCAACAGAACTACCAGAAGGAGCAATTTGTTCCCATTTTTAATATCCCCTAGTACCTTAAGTATACATTGGATATTTATTTTAAATGTTTTTTTTTATTGTAACTGCATTCTCTGTAACACTAAGAAAGTTGCTTCCCGTTTCAGAGAGAAAACCTTTTACACATACAAAGTCATGTATCTACACACACTCTTCCTCCCCCTCCTCCAGGCCCCATTTCCTAACTGTATTGTATATTTCTTTATTGTAAGAGGTGACCTGGAGCAAAGTCAGACACTACATTAGCCCATCCACTTTGGGAAGATCATTAAAATGTGTAAGGACAACTAGTTTAATTGAACCAAAAATTAAATCAACTGGATTTTGGCCTAATCTTTAGGGTTTTTTGTTTTATTTTGAAATAACAAAGGATGATAAAACATTGAGCATTCTTCCAGCATTCTCCTGAATATACAGTAGCTTTTGGAATTTTATGGCAAGTGTGAAAACATCCTAATATCTCAAACACTGGAATGTATTAAAAAAAACCAGCACTTGAGCTTGAGAGATTCCAACATTACCAGTTTTAATGACGACAGGCTTTCAGAACTGGTCAATCTTAAGTCAATATAAAAACAGAAGGGAAAATAAAAGGTGTGAAAAGACCAGACTTTGCCAGGAGAACCTTCTGCTTAGCTTTCTGCTTGAAAAAAGTAACAAAGCAATACACTATTGTAAGGCAAAATTGTAAAAACAAATCGCAGCAACCACTCAAAGCTTTTCTATTCTGGTAAGTAGCACATTTAACTGAAAGGTCACCAAGAAACAGAAAATCTCTTGATTATACAGTTCTAAATCACCTAATCACAGCATGTTAAGGGTTGGAAGGGACCTCTGGAGGTGATCTAGACCAACTGCCCTGCCAGAGCATGTTTACCTAGAGTGGGTTGCACAGGATGGCATCCAGGCAGATTTTTAATGTCACCAGAGACAAAGACCCCACTATCACTTTGGGAAGCCTGTTCCAGTGCTCTGGTACCTTTCCAGTTAAAGTTCTTCCTGTGTTTTGGTTGAACATCTTGTGTTCCACTTTATGACCATTGCCCCTTGTCCTGTGACTGGACATGACTGAAAAAAGTCTGGTCCCATCCTCCTGACACTCACCCTTTAGATATTTATAAGCATCTATGAGATTCCCTCTCAGTCTCCTCCAGGCTGACCCAGATTCATCAGCCTTTCCTCATATGGCAGATGCTCCAAGTCCCCCAATCATTTTAGTGGCTTTGTGCTGGACTCTCCAGTTGTTCCTTGTCCTTCATGAACTGGAGAGTCCAGAACTGGGCTCAGTATTATAGATGGGGCCTTGCCAGAGCAGAGAGGGAGAATAACCTCCCTCAACCTGTTTGCCACACTCCTATTGACACACCTTAGGATACCATTGGCCTTCTTAGACATAAGGGCACATTTCTGGCTCAGGGTCATCCTGTTGTTCACCAGGACTCCCAGGTCTTTTCCACACAGAGCTGCTTTCTAGTAGGTGAGCCCCTAACTTACACTGATACATGGGGCTGCTCCTCCCTAGGTGCAGCACTCTACCCTTGCCCTTGTTGAACTTCATGCAGTTTTTCTCTGCCCAGTTCTCCAACCTATCCAGCTCAACCACAGTGGCAGCACAGCCCTCTGGTGTGTCAGCCACCCCTCCCAGTTTTGTATCATCAGCAAACTTGCTGAGGGTACACTGTCCCTTCATCCAGGTCATAGATGAATATATTGAACAGGACTGGACCCAGTACTGACTCCTGGGGAATACCACTTGCTACTGACCTTCAATTGGACTCTACATTACAAATGATCACCCTCTGAGCTCTAGCTTTGAGCCAGATTTTAGTTCACCTCCCTGTCCATTCATCTAACTCACACTTGCTAAGCTTGTCTATGAGGATGCTGTGGGAGATGGTGTCAATAGCCTTGCTGAAGTCAAAGTAGACAACATCCACTGCCCTCCCCTCATCTATCCATTCAGCTATGCCATTGCAGAAGACTACCAGATTAGTTATACATGAATCCCCCATGGTGAATCCATGTTGACTACTTCTGATAACTTTCTCTTCCTCCACATGCTCTGAAATGATGCCCAGAATGAGCTGTTCCATAATCTTTCCAGGAATGAAGGTGAGGCTGACTTTCCTATAGCTTCATGGGTCTTCTTGCCCTTTTTGAAGACTGGAATGATGCTGGCTTTCTTCCAGTCCTGAGGCACCTCACCTCTTCTCCAGGATATTTCAAAGATGATGGAGAGTGGCCCAGCCATGACTTCTGCCAGCTCCATTTGCAGGTGTAACCTACTAGGACCCATGTACTTGTGGTTATGCAGTTTACTTAGCTGACCTCTAACTTGATCCTCCTCTACCAAGGGAAAGTCTTCTTTCAACCAGACTTCATTACTGCCAAAGTTCCTGGAGGCTGCCCTGAGCAGTAAAGACTGAAGCACAGAAGGCATTCAGGAACTTTGCTGCCCCTGCATCCTCTGTCACCATGGCACCCACCTCATTCAACACCAGGCCCACATTTTCTCTCAATTTCCTTTTGCCTCCAATATACTTGAAGAAACCCTTCCTATCAACCTTGATGTTTCTCACCAGGTTCCATTCCAAGGAGGGTTTGGCTTTTCTCATTTCCTCCCTGCATACTCTGGCAGCATTCCCAAGTGGTCAGTCCCTTCTTCCACATATTATACCCTTCATTCTTCCACTTGAGTTTTTTCAGTCAGGCAGGTCTTGCTTGATTCCTTGCTCTGAGGGATACACTGATCCTGAGGCTGGAGGAAGTGGTGCTTGAATACCAACCAGCTCTCTTTAGTCCCTCTACCTTCCAGAGACTTAATCCACAGGATTCCTCCAAGTGATTTCTTCCAAAGTGCAGTTAGTCCTCCTGAAGTCCAAGGTTGCAATTCTACTTATTGGTTTGTGCGTGCTACCCATGATCCTGAACTCTATCTTCCCATGATCACTACTGCCAAGGCTGCCTCCAACCTTAATGCCCTCCACCCTTGTTTGTCACCTCTTTGTCTGGCAGTACTAAGCCCACCCCTCTTTGTCAGCTCCTCCACCACCTGAATCAAAAAGTTGTCATCAGTACACTGGAGAAACCTTCTGGACTGTGCATGCATGTTTAAGTGGCCTTCCCAGCAGGTATCAGGGTGACTGAAGTCCCCCATAAGAACCACAGCCTGTGACTTGCTGATGACCCCAAGCTGTGTGGTGCAGCTGACACACTGGAGGGAAGGGATCCCATCCAGAGGGACCTTGACAGGCTGGAGAGGTGGGTGGGCACATGCCAACCTCATGAAGTTCAGCAAGACCAAGTGCAAGGTCCTGCATCTGGGGCAAGGCAATCCCAAGCACTGATATAGGCTGGGCAATGACTGGCTTGAGAGCAGCCCTGAGGAAAAGGACTTGGGGATGCTGGTGAGTGAGAAGATCAGGGTGAGCTGTCAGTGTACACTTGCAGCCCAAGAAGGCAACCAGATCCTTGGCTGCATCAAGAGAAGTGTGGCCAGCAGGTCAAGGGAAGTGATTCTCCCCCTCTACTCTGCTCTCATGAGATCCCACCTGGACTACTGCATCCAGTTCTGGAGCCCCTGTTACAGGAGGGACGTGGACATGCTGGAGTGTGTCCAGAGAAGGGCCATGAGGATGATCAGAGGGCTGGAGCACCTCTGCTATGAGGAGAGACTGAGAGAGTTGGGGTTGTTCAGCCTGGAGAGGAGAAGGCTCTGAGGAGACCTTATTGCAGCCTTCCAGTATCTGAAGGGGGCTACAAGAAAGCAGGGGAGGGACTTTTTAGGATGTCAGTAGTGACAGGAGATGGGGGAATGGATTCAAACTACAGGAGGGGAGATTTAGATTAGATATTAGGAATTAGTTCTTCACCATGAGGGTGATGAGACACTGGCACAACCCCTCAGGTTGCCCAGTGAGTGAGGTGGTGAAAGCCCCATCCCTAGAAGTTTTTAAGGCCAGGCTGGACATGACTCCTGCTCACCAGAAGCAAAACCTTGCAACATCCCCTCTGTGCTGGAGCTTCCAAGTGGCCTGTCTGACTTTATCCAGCCCTCTTAAAAACAGAAAAAAAGTCCAGAATGAAGTCAAGTTCTACCTATGAAAAAAATCATTTTATCCAAACCAAAGAAGAATCAGACTGACAAACCATAACAATATAAAGAACTTTTATTTCTCTTTTTTTTTTTTCTTCCTTGTTCTTTTTTTGCTGTGCAAAGGTTTGTTATTACACTCACAGCTCTGTACCAAAGTGAGAGAAGAAAACCAAGGTCAATCTCTGCACATGTGCTACACAGCTTAAATTATTAAGAATTCGATGCTGTTGTTTTATTCCACTTCCATTCTTCCAAAGGACTGCTTAACACTTACAGCAAAATGACACTTGAGAAGCTGGCAGGCACATAAAACAGAACATATACCTACACAGTTTGCTCTTTAACTATTAAATATTTTACAAACAGTAGCTGAAACCGTTTCCTTAATCCTTCCTCACATATTCTGCAACTCAGGACAACTTACAGACTCTTTGAATGACAGTACCATACAAGCCTGAAAACCAAGATCCATCTGTACCTGTTTTTTAATATAAAAGAAGGAGAAAATGTTTTTTCAGCATCTTGGTCTGGCATTATTGTACCGTTTGAAAATGTTCATTATGAACTGCACTACTCCAAACACACAGCACAGCCAAACTTCTACTATTTTGCAGAAGTCATCTCATGTGCTGATAACACATTTAAAGTCTGTAATCCACACTCCACATCTAAGTAACACCAGGCAAGCAGAAGCTGGGATATTCAATGAGTTTTTGTACCAACGGTTGCAGCAGTTTTCCCTCCACCCCTTTTCAGATACAGAAGCAGCAGTGTTAAGCCATAAAGTATTTAGCACTGACAGCTGTTATTTTTCCCTGTGATTTGAAGGAGAAAGGAGCAACAGACACAGATCAATCCTAGTGCTGTCTTATCATTCAATACATGTGAAGTTATGAGCACTGGGGCAGGTTAAGCTTTGCAGCACATGTGAGCTTCAAGTGATCATTTTATGCTACTTGCACTCTCCTTTTGGAGCTTGGTATGCCTACTGCACAAGTTCTGATGCTTTTCAAAAGAATAACTGGTTTCAGTAGCACCAGGCCCATTCTTTCTATAATGCCTCTGAACACTCTATCCTCTCAGGATGCTCACAGGTTAATAGGTACAGTGTCAGTCCTGCTACAAGGAAAATGGTGGCCTGTCCCCTAAAGGGCCTGCCATATGTAGTCAGACATACAGCAAGTCCAGAGCTCCTTATTTAATATTTGACTCATAAATAAACACAGCTAACCAGAAAATGAAACCTTACTCTACTCACTCCTCCACCCACAGCTTTTTACTTCCATTAAAAAACAAACTGAAAACAAAAATAGTCCTGAAACAGCCTCCAGGTGTGCAGTACTGCTTTTCATGCACATATTACTTTGGTAAATTTCACAAATAGTCCACCTTCCCAAAGTTACTACACCCTTCAGTTGGAGGTATATCAGAAGTCAAAACCCTAAGTTGCAAGATTGAAGAGAATCTCTTGAGTGGTTACCAAGCCCACACATTTAGTCTGGTATCTCCCTCCTGTAATTGCCTCCAGAAGAAATAAACAGTCAATAGCAAAAGCTGTACTGAATTCCAGCTGAACAAATCAGAAACCTCCCCACAGAACTCCAGAGAAAGGATTTCTCCAGCTGCACAAAAACTTCCTAATAAATCCTTTAAAGATATCCTCAGAACAAAGCAGCACAGCGTTTTCCTCTGAACCCCTGAGCAATTTTTGAAATTGTCTTTAACTTATGAAACAAATTTTTACAAAGATTCATGCAGCACTGCTATTTTCCTGCCTTTTACCCATTTTAAGATTTCTACACTATATCTGAAATGACCTATAAATCATCAAATGACACCCCTGGTAAAGCTAATGTTGGATTTTAGAAGCCCAGACTTTTCAGGAGGACTGTTTAAGGAAAAATAAAGAATTACAATGGACTACAAGAAAAAGAAGTCTACTTCCAGCTAGAAAAGATAAATGGAACAAACAATCAGGAATGCAAATAAAATGTCATAACTGTATTTGTTGCAACACCTACTGAGAAAGATCCTCACACATTCCTGAAAAAAGCTGAAAGAATCACAAGGAAGAAGTAACAAAACCTACTCTTCTCACACACCATTTTTCAGAATGCTACGATCACCCCACGTGCTTGTCCTCAGGACACACACCTCCACAACTTCACTTCAAAAAGAGTCCATGAAGGACAACTTGAGATATTCATGTAGTTCATGCCACACTTTCACATGCTCCCTCATTATGGTTCAAAATAAACCCTGAAGAACTCTTGAATATCAGTAATTTTGGAAATGGTTTAAGTATTATGCAGTCTTCTGGATTTAGATTATTAAAAATCCAAATACTCTCAGAGACATCAGAGCAATACAGCCTGCAACAGAAGACATCTTACACTGCTCAGAGATTTCCCTGAACTTGATTCTTGAAATATTTCATCCACAGACAGAAAAAAAAGAAACAACAAAACCACACCCCAAACACACACTCCAGAAACCACCCTCAAAACAATCCAGGGTTTTGAGCCACATCTTGGGTTTTTTCCTGCTCACAAACAACTTAATAAAAAACCCAAACAAATAACCACAAAAGCACTGGAACCTCAGAGATTCCCATGTGTATGAAGTAGGATGCTACTACATCTCATTCCTGTTTTACTGTCTTCTCACCAAAAAATCAACAATGTCAAGCCATTACAGAGAAATTATTCTTGTCCACTAAGACAATACAAAAATAGTGTGCCCTGAAGTTCTTTAATTTCATGGCAGCAGAACATCCATGGGCTTTCCTCAGTTACTTTCTTGGCCTAAAAAGGCTTCTTTATAGTCAAAGAATGGGGCTATAAACCTATTTGGTCTATGACTGGCATACCAATACTCAGAGTAGTGGTGAAAGAGGTGCCCAGTAAAAACAGTGAATCCAATTTGTTTGAAAAGCACTGGATTCATTTATAAATGGCTCCATTTTGACACTGGGCTGTCTTTACCTCCTGTTGCACTTTGAAGACATTATTTTTTAATTTTGAGCAGCAAGTTAAGCAAAAGTGACCACAAAGCTCCTTGCTAGATTAGTCTCATTTTGCTAAATTAGTGTCAATATGGGAGAGAATTGAAAATGTAAGAAGTACATCTCACTGAACTTAATGGGTAAAGTTTTCCACCCCAAGGGACACCTCCAAAGGAATCCTGACAAGCAGAAACAATCTTCCCCTCTGCACTGGCTTCCCCATGGTACCTTCTGTGCATCAGCAGAAATAAGTCTTTAGCCACACAATATGCATTTCCTCAGCTTCTGCTTGAGAACTTTTATAGAGTTAAAATCCTTTAAAAATCTTTCTCCATTCTTTCCAGTTGAGTTTTGTGTGAACTTGATAGGCCCAAGTGAATCAAGTCAGTTCACAACAGAAACAAAACACTACTTAAGCAGATGCACTTAGGCAGTGTCTTTCCATTTCTCTTATTTTACTATGCCATGAAGATATGGGAACAGCAAAGCTCAGGCACTAAAATTCCACATAGAAGTAGGTATCCAGCTACAGTGATGTATCAGGATAGCAGTGGTTATACTGTTAAAGAAAACAAAAATCAACACCACTTACTTCTTTCCTGTACATATAGACCTGTATTTCAAAAAGACTATGACTGCAAAGCATCTGAGTAAAGACACTGTTCTGGCTGTTTTGCTGCTACTGGCAAAGAACTGTTTTCCTCCAAGTGAACAACATACCTGAGGAGATACAGTAGTTAGGGCAGTCTGCCACTGTATTTTTGTACCAGTTATAGCAATTTTTACACAAGGAATAAAAAATAAAGTAGAATTAATATTAAAATAATTAATTTATTCCAGTTCTCCATAAAATACCTTTTCTTTTTATGAAGAAAGTAAAAATGTACACTGGATATTCAGGTTACACTGTTGGAATCTCTGGTATTCTGGTTTGCGGAATTTTATTAAAATCAGCTTAAAAAATTGGATACAACATAAACCCAGACATGTCTTAGACATTTAACAGACTTGAAGCTGAGTTTGCAAACACCAGCACCTATTGTAATCTTAAGTTCTCAACACCCCTCTGGACTTAGCAAAGCCTCTTGGACTATTCTTCATTAAAAAAAAACAACAAACAAAGAGAAAAAAACCTAACAAAAAACAAAAAACAAGGCAGACAAGACAGGGGAATATTCTTATCTGTCAATGAGTTTAGAACTTCCAAGAATCTTCCATTTGGGAGAAGTCTTAACTGACCAGCCTTATCTCTACAGAGTGCAAAAACCTGCAGCCTCTGTAGCAAGGCATTTCAGCCTCACTCCATGTTTGCATTCCAACTGGAAAAAGAAAGAGGAAAGACTGGAGTAAGAAAATGATGGTATCTGGAATAATTCTGACATATAAAATTACTTCCCAATGTGGGAGGTGAAAAGCTTCATGAGTCAATCCTGCTGTCATCCTCAGCATGTCTTTCAATGTGTCCTACAGCATCCTAAAAAAGAATCAGAGAAGTAATTTAAAAACAGTAACTAAAAAACCCAAATAATAAACTAAAAAAAAAAATCTAATAACACAACACAAAAACCCACAAAAAGACACTGCAAATGATTCTTGAAGCCTCAGGGAATGTGGTATTCTAGACAATATATTTTTTTGGTTTAAAGCTTCTAAAAATTTTTTTAAATAACCTAAAAAAAAAAAAATCAGTGCAAAGATAGTAAATCACGTATTTAAATTATCTCATTTACCACATGATTCAAGGCAAATAAAAACAAGCTTCCTTTCTGACTAGACATATACAAAGCCAATGATTAAAGAGAAATTAAGGATTCTCCTTCTGTTTCCTAGTTATGAAAAAAACTTCCATTTTGGAAAGCATTCAAAGCAATGTAGTTTATAATGCCAAGGAGTCAAATATGGATTTTACTAGCCAGACTACAGGTCTGGTTCCAGAGCCTAAAACACTGTCTGCTACATCTACTCACTACAAAACCCTTCCCACATCATTTAATCCAACTGTTATAACTTCTTAATTCTTTTTTCCCCATTTGTGCTAACATTTACTCAGAAATTTATGCACTGTTTATTTAAAGACTGTTAGCAAAACAAATCACGTGAAAAATAAAAAGCATCAGCATCCACAGCAATGAAGGAGCTAGTGGTGGATAAATGTAAAGAGGATACAAAACCTGTTTCAAAACTGATGCTTGTTCAGCTTTAAAATAATTTTTTCTTATAAAATCTTAATTACATCTTGAGTAAACAGATTTTCATGTAGTAATTCAGGATTTCTACATTTTCTATGTGGTATTTTAGGATCAAACTTTTAAAAATTCTCTGTATCTCAACTGTGGCACTCCTCATCTGCCACAGGTTAAGCTGAACCCTGTTAGCCTTATATGACTGTAATTGCACACAGTTCAGATTAGAACTTAACCCTTAAGAGAAATGTGATTAAGTCCCATAGCTGTGGTGATAAGGTGCTGTATACTACCAAATACAACCACATGAGTTCACCCACATACCTGCTTAGAACCCTTCCTGGAAGTAAAGAAAGCATCACAGTTCTTCCAGCGGCATTTTAGGGTCTGAAAATTTGGGTTAGTGTGGTCATTTAGCAAGTGTTGTTTCAGGTGGTCCACAACTCCAAAGATCAATGAACAACCATGCCACTAGGAGGAAAAAAAAAATGCCAGAATAAGCCACAGGGAAAAAAAAATTAGCTAATGCTTTTCTTCTTGCAACTTTATTGCATTCTGCCAAGCCTGTTCACACACATACCACCATACCACCTCTTCAAACTTTTTCATCTTATTTAATTCCCATTCTCAGTGGTCTCAAGCCCTTTAACTATAGCTTTACAGAGATTCTTTCTGACTCTAACCAAGCCTTGACCATCAGCAAGAATGGCAGGAGGAAGAGAGGAACTAAGCCTTCATAAGACTGAAGCTTTTTTGAGACAGAGTAATTAATTAAGCTTATTTAGCAGAGTAAATCAGTTTTTCTATGTCACTCAGATGAAGTTTTTAAACAGTTTAAATCACCATCTGAAAATTTCCAGGAAGAAAAATAATATAAGATGCTACTACTGACTTGCCCCAAAGCATACGTATATACTACAGACCATTAAAAAAGGAACTAGTGATATACACTTACATTAAAATTTATGTATACATTCTAAAAATAGATTGAATTATCATACAGATCTGGCTACCTAAGACTGAGTAGTGACCACTTCCAGATAAGTAGCCTAAAAATTGTAACAATGGGAGGCTAGAAGATTTTTGCTCATTACCCAGCAACGATAATTCTGCATCAGATTAAGCCTCACAGCTCTAACACTGCCATCATAGCATCCAGTGTAGATCTGTAAAAGAAATATTTATGGATAAGGCAAGCTGAGTATAATACAAAAAAAAACCATGAAAACAAATTTTGAAGAAGGCTTCAGTGTAGAATACATTAGGTAAAAAACAGTAAAATATCAACATGCTTCTGAACTTTAAAAATGGGTCTCATCTTTTAAGATTTGCACTCATAGTTTACAAAACCCAACTAATAAGAAATGCTGCTGTAACTTCAGTCATTGATAGTGTCATGTCTGCAAAGCTCAGAAAACTTTAAAATAAAAAGTTACTACTCACTGAGGTAAAAAAAAAGTAGGTTTAAATGACAAATTAAATATATAATGGTCTGAACTGTGCCAGAGGAGCTTCAGATTAGCTATTAGAAGAAAATTCCTCTCTGGAAGTCTAAACACTGGAACAGGCTGCCCAGGCAGGTGGTTGAATCACCATATCTGGAGGTGTTTAAAAAATGTGTAGATGTGGTTTAAGCAATGAACTTGACTGAGTTAATAGTTGGTAGCATTAGGTTATGGTTGGACTCAATGATCTTAAAGGTCTTTTCCAACCAGAATGATTTTGTGAAATTCCAGGACTTAACCAATTATATGTATAACAAAATGAGATGGAGAGGGAAAAGATCCGAATTTCAGAAGGAGAAGACTCATAAAAGGCAAAGACATCTTAACCACTTCTCTCGGGCAATTGTTTCACACAAAATTGTCCTTTGGAAAGAAAAGGATGTCGGATTCTTGTAATCCCATAAAGAAGAGAGAGCAGTGAAAAAAACCCCCACATAATATAGAAAACTCCACAGGCTGAAGATTTCATTTGTTATTTTAAAGTTTTTTTGTCACTTACAAATTCATCACCAGGACATGACAGCCAATTCACGGTGTGTAAGAGACTACACCTAACTGCTAGAGATCACTACAGAAAACTACAACATTCTACTCATTACAAAGCTTGTAATCTGAAAAATTCTTTTGACTTGAGAATACCCAAACCAGCCTGTGGCAGCTCAAGCCTCAGACTGTAAGCACAAAGCCTGAATGAACTTAGATCTGCATCCTGCTCATACAAGAGGTAAAGCTTTGGCAATATGTATTCCAATTAGTATGAGAGTGGTTCTGCTAGACTTGATTCTTCTGTTAATGCAGATCATTCCTATTCCTCTTATTTTACAATTCCTCTTATTTTTCAAATTCCTACATGTGTAGATAAATAAGTGATGATTAAAATGACTATTTTAAGCAACTTATTTATCCAGAAGTGATTCTGAAGCCTGCAGGGCAGGGCAGGGATCTGTACATCTAAATCAATTGCATACCTTTATTTAGGTTCTATCAAAGGTTACTAGATATTTGGCTGGGGATGAAGTTTTTCTCTAGCATCTGTGTGACTCTCTTGAGTAAAAGTCAAACAGGATTGATGCTTGGGAAAAAAGGGAGTATTTTACTCTTTCTAGACTCTTCATTGCAATCCTCACTTTAAACAAAATCATTGTTTTAAGACTGTAGTAAACTAGAAGGTACTTTTTCTCCAGAGAATATCGCATAAATACAAAGCTGTAACAACTTGTTTTTTTGGCTGATATTTCTAAGTTCTTAGATGGCAGGTTGATTTCATTATCTGAAAAAATAAATTGTCTTTTATATTATGTGGAAATTACAATGTTCTCTTTGAGACCAACAAAAAGAAGGAAGTTACCATGCTTTTGTGGATGGTCATACACATGATCATATCTGTGTGGCCTCCATAGACTTGCAAGCGGTCATGTGACTTGAAAGAAACAGAAATAGACATTTAATAGCCTGAAAGTTAATAGTCATTTTTCAAAGACACGCCAATGGCAATGCTGCCAAAAGCACTTTCCTGAGTAGCAACTAAACTGCTCTGGTGGATTCCAAACCTCATAGCCAGCATGAAAACTCTCTTTTGCTTATATTACTTCTCTTAGTATTTTTTCACAATTGAGCACTTGGTCTTTCAGCAGCCAAAACTGCCATTTCCCTACTTTTCTGAGCTGTCATTGTCTTAGGATAGCCCATGTTCTAAGAAAATTATTTAGGTTATATTCTTATCATCCATGTATTTTGGCTGGTGAGACAACTATAAATTCTGAGTAACAGGAAAGAGAGGGATAGACCAGTGAGCACAAAGATGACTTTGATTTTACTCCAAAATAATTAACACCTATTAACTACATGTCATTGGTAATCATCTATTTTCTTACCTGTAGTTCATAAACACGAACAAATTTATCCAGACAAGCTGTCACCATCACCTTTCCAAGAATGTTCACAACTGTTACTGCATGGTTATGGCCTTTATAGATCCGTACCAGCTCTCCAGTCTGCCTCAAAAAAAGCAAAGGCAAATAGGTGTTGGGTTTGTTTGGGTTTTTTTGAAAAAAAAAAAAAAAAGTTTTACTTACATAGATAGGGTAGCTACCTTCAGCACTCTAGCCTCAAAAAATGGAAATGCCTTTTATTAGGCTTCCACCTCCTATGAAGGCACTTAAGATATTATGATGCAAGCCTACCCATCCTTTTCTTTGACCACAGTAACACAGAGCCACTCCAGCACAACACGACCCCATGCCACTATGAAAAGTGTCTGCTTCTCTTTTCCTCCCTGGTTACATGCTCCCAGCTACCATGCAACTAGGACTGTGCTATCAGTAATAGCAGTATTTATGTAGCAACAAGGATCAGTGGGCAAATTTAGCTAAATACACAGAAATACTTTTTTTCGTCAATTAAAATTTACCTCTCACAAGTGTCTCACTCTAACTTATTCTAAGTATAGTCACATTTACAGCAATATTTGCAAAAGTGAGATCTGCAAAAAAAAAGGCATCTCCTATCATCTTAGAAGAATCAGCATGTTTATCTATTTTCTGCATGCCTCCTTTGGTAGCTGTAGTGCATAGTCACGTGAACAATAGTATGACTTCCTTTTCAGGAAGCAATTTGACCCACCAGTCAGTCAAAAATTTTGGAAAGGCTGACTTAAAGCACACGAATTCGCTGCCTCCAATAGCAAAGTCATTGCAACGTTGTAGATGAGACTTACATGAATGTTGTGGGCATGGACAGACTGATCACTGGAGCCACTGAACACCAGATCATTCACAACCTTACAAAGGAAAAAAAAAAAAAAAAAAATTGTTTTGTTATTGTAACAGCTATAGAAATGGGGCTAGCAAAACACATTAAGAAACTGTTTAGTTCAAACTAATATTTCCTAGACATGACAGTCTTAAAACAAACAGAGTATGAAAAAAAGCATGCATTGAGTACTCTACATAGAAGCTAGAAAATACATTATGCTACCCTAATGATGATTTTTGACACTTCACAATTGACATTAGAAAGAGTTAACTTGTAGCCCATCAGGGTAACTCATTCTACCTATGGACTACTCAGGCACAGCTCAGCAGCAGACCAGGGACCAAGCAAACTGAATGCAGAATGCTGCTCTGCACAGGCACAGTGAAGTCCAGCGTTTCCTGGAAATATTGGATGTGCTGTGTCATTATATTCTGGTGCACATAAGAAAGACAGTGCTCCTAACTAGAGCTAATCTGGAAAGGAAGCTTAACAGCTCCATCATGGATCAAGACAGGATCACAGTATGCTGCCACACAAGCAGGACTAGGACAGTCCACAGGGCAAACAAGTCTGTGCCACTGTACCACAATGTCTGAAGTGACAAATACAATTTATGGAAGTCATCCCCTATCTGTTATATGACAGTGGTCACAACAAAGCAGTCAGACAAGTATATATTCCACCTTGTACTCTCAGAAGCCAGAAACCTGTTAAAAAGTGTTAGTGATTCTTCCATTTAAAAAAGATTTCTTGCCTAGAGTTAATTTTTTTCCAGTTTCCGCCGAGGCTTGTACAATCAGGGTTTGTGAAAATTAACTTCATCTTTTCCCTAACTTTCCTTCAGTTGGCAAACTCATGTTTCAACATACCCTGAATCTTCTAACAAGATCAAGTAAATATACTTCCTACATTCATACCCTGAACAGTTTTGCTGGGAACCTGAGATGTGGCAGCAAGCCAGAGACAATTTTCCTACTGAATAACTCCACTTCTATCATTTAAAATAGAAAAATCCTCTATTTCTGACCACAATCTGCTCACTATTAGATGAGAAAGAAAAAGAAAAACCACACCACTTTAAGCATACTTTATCAAAAGCATATTTTCAGAGACACTTGCCTTCATGCAGAGTATTGTCTTGCTGTGACCTTCCAGGGTTCTGAGAAGCAGCCCATTCCGTGCATCTCGCACGCTGATGGTGCAGTCATAGGAGCCTACGACCAACAACTTGCGTGCTCCTTCCTGAGCTGTGGCTAGGCAGCTCACTGCTCTGGGGCCATGGCATTCAAAGGTATCAACCTGCTTGTTGTTCTGTTGGGGGAGGGAAAAAAAAAATGGGTTTTAGGAGTTAAAACTTTGCTATGACACACATTGGACGCCCAAGTCTTTTTTGTGTTATTATAACATAATTTCAAAGGTGGTAAGAGTTGCATCTTAACAACTACGTTTCCAAATGAAGGAAATAATTCTTTATGTTATGCTTCCGTTTTCCATCTTTTTAAAAAAATACTTCTTTATTTAGCAAAGGTCCAGTAACTCCTCTTTCTGAATTAGAGCAATGAGAAGAAAGAGCTTTATGAGAAAAACGTAAACCAGAATATATTTGTAAGGCTAAGATTGAAAAATTAGATGAAGATCCATTAAAAGAATAATTAGAAGAATAATTTAATAAAATAATTATTTTTGTTCACTCTTAAGTATCATGAGAAATGCTAATGAAGCATCTTTGCCAGCAAGTGCTGTGAATGAGTCTCTTCTGTAACCTGCTCTATTTGCAGGAAAACCAGCAACACATTAAAATCTCTCATGCTGCTTTGATGGGCAAGAAAGGAGGATTCACAAATTAGCAACTGTGTCAGAATACTCATGACACATGACTAGCCTAGGCGAAACCATGTAAGGAAAAACATGACAACAATGCAGCAGATAAGAGAAAGGTAACCAGAGGGAAGGGCAGATGAGACAGCTCCATGCAGCGACAAAATAAAGGACCAAAAGGGTCCAACAGTGACTATTTATAACAAAATAATTAAAAATACTCTTACTGATCAAGAGAAAGAATGGAAAGAAACACAAAGGGGAGAAAAAGAAACAGTTTAACAAGGTTTAAATGTGCCAGTACTCAAAACTAACCTTTATGCTGAAAGTCACCACACTGCCATTTGCAAGGCCTGCATAAAGGATTCTCCATCTAGTGTGTAAACACAGCACTCTGTCTTCCAATTTAAACTGCTCCATGCGCGCTCTGGTCTGGCAATAGAAAGAGGTATTTAAAGCTTTTTGTCAACTGAAAAAAAAAATCATCAAAAAAAGTCTGAAGTGAATGCTGATTTTCACCTCTAAGTTGCATGTTTTGAACCACAAGAGATGGAAAAAAACATCTGAAAGTCTGGCAGTTTAATCCTGGTTTTAATCAGCTTGCTCCCATCTCTTAGACTTGACCGTATTTCAACATCCAGTTATAACCCTAAAAGCTTTAATCTACTCACAACATCTACTGTGTATAGAAGTTTAGACTACAGACTGTATAAATGAAAAGCACCCTATTACACATATAAGTTTGAGGAATCCCCATGAAGTCCCCTAGAGGGCACTGACAGGAATCAACAGCTTAAAAGTTAAAAAACTGTGACATTTTGCCCCCTGAGGCAGATACTTGCTTTCCAATCCTTCAATCCACAGGCTGGAGAAGACTTCCTATAATTCATCCCTAGAAGTCCAGCTTCAGGAAGTCTCCTCCACCTGCACTCATTATAACTGTTAGGGCATTCCCTCTACAGCTGCTCTACAAAGAGAGCAGTGCCTTCCATAAGCAATGAAGTCAGAAATACAGCAAGATTAACATGATATTCATGACCAGACAACCATCTAGCACTTTGGTGCTCCCAACATTCAGAATTCTGTCGTGCTGTTCTGGCAAAAACACTGCTGACAAGCTAAAAGACTAGGGTAGTAAATCACTTCTTTTTCCTTTTTCACTCTACTGAGGTATTAAGTGAAGCTTGTGTCCATCAGCTCTTTTATGGGTTTGAATGGCTTTGACTTACATTTGCAAAGAAATATTTGCATAAAAATGCAGAACATGTTAATCAACAGAGAGTTGGAGTACCTTGATATTGTAACAGTTGATAGTGTGGTCACTTGAACCTGTGTAGAGTGCAGCATTCTTCCCATTTGTCTGAGTGACCAAGAGGCAGTTCACTTTTGAAGTGTGTCCTTCGAAGATCGCTACACACTTCCTGCTCTGAAACGAAAACATAGGGTCTGTTAACATAAAGGCCCATAATGGGTTTTGGGATATGGGCCTGACAGCCAACAAAAGCAGAACCCATGCAGTAATACATCTCCCCTTGTCCTGTCATGTGGGGAAGGGGATGGGGAGCAGGAGAAAAGAGGTTTCAAGAACAGTATAAGAAAAATCAGGCACTTAAAAAAGCAGCTGCTTCCTTAACTACAAAGTAAGGCTTCACAAAAACAGAACTGCAGCACTGTGACTGCAATTAATGTAAGACCATTCCCACAACCTTACTTACAACCAGATTGTAGGCACAAACAGTTTTGTCTGCTGAGCAGGTGTACAACAAATTCCCAAAAATCTGAATAGCATTCACTGCAGCCAGGTGTCCCTCGAAGCTCCCCTCTGTGGGTTCTTCATCCTCACCTGGCTCTGAAGAGACTTCTGTAGGACAGAGACACACGGACTATAATTACAGGAACAGACTCCAGCACCCATTATTCTGCTGTTTGTACTACCAAACAGAACTACCTGTGTGCTCAGCACCATAAGGTAAGATTTCACTGAGTCCCAGCTACAGCCAGTCAGTGATAGAAGACAATATAAAATGGCAGAAAGACCTTTATATGACAAGTCCAGGTAGATCTTTCAAATTGCCAAAGCAATGCATTATTGTTTGTCCTGCAGGTCTCTGGAGACTGTGAAACAGAAGTGTTTGTGTGGGAAGGGGTGGAGAAATGTGGAGGGGTCAAGGCACAAAAGATACAATGAGATATGACATAAGTGAGTTTCACTAAAAATTTCAGGTTTTAGTGCAGGTTTTTATCTTCAAGAGAAAATTCCCCTCTGGAAGCAGTTTGATAGAAACTTAACTCAAAGCCCTGCGTGATACTATACACAAAGCATCAGAAGAAATGCTTAAAAGATACCTGATGAGTTCTTTGATCCTCTTAGTGATGATATGGAAGTCTGAGTCTCAGCCACACTAACACAGAAACAGAGTAGTAAGATGTGACTTTGCATGCTCATTATCAGACAAAACATTGCTTTAAGTAGCACTACAAGACTCTGCCCTTAGTAGAAAATTGGCTGTGATAGAGAAGCTCAAAACCAAACTTTCTATGGAGGAAAGTTGCTCTTGTATTAGAGAAATTAGTAGCTAGCAAGACATAATCATCTGTTAGATTAAAAAAGCAAATTCCTTTTTTAATTTCATTCAGGATGGGAAAGAAAAAGTTACTGATGTTGTAAGACTTTCTGAATAGCAAAAAGAAAACAAAACAAAATCCACCCCCAAAAAATAAAAACCCCAAAAGAGAGGCCTTCTACCAATATTGTACAGTGCTTTTACTTCTGAGAGATCTACAATAATTCTCACCTTCTTTTCCCATCATCCCTATAACTTGTGCCAATCTCACTGGTTGAGCTCACTTCATCATAACCAGAGCAAGATGCCTCTAGGACTGCTTGATCCACAGAGCTGCGTAAATACTTCTTGGATGGACTGTCTGGTTTCTCATCTCCCGATTCTGATGAGCCGACATCAACCACCTCACACTGGGGTGCTGGCACTTCCACTAATTCCAGAGAAGCATCACTGTCATTCTCATCTTTGTTTCTTGCTGTTTGAGCTGTAGTTCCATCCTCCTGTCTTGGAGGAGTGGATGTAGTAACTTTTTCTCCTTTAGGAACTTTTCCACCTTTGACTTTCCGGACAGGTTTAGAGTCAATTATATCCTGTTCTGTATCACTGTTCTCTGGCACTCGAGCTGCCCTCAGCATTTTCTTCTTCCTTAACTTTCTCCTTCTCCTGTTCCCTTTTTCTGCTGGGACAACAGTGGTTGCCATCTGTTGTTCAGATGGTTCTGCTGACAATTTGGGAGGTTTATCCATCGGCATTTCTAGCAGGATCGAACGTTTTGGAAGAGAACTGCTACACTGATCCAGTAAAAAGCTTTCAGTCACTGTATCATTTGCCTCTCTCTTGCTAAAAACTGACAGTGAATGAGGAGAAGGGTTCTCAGGAAGTCCAGCCTTTTCCCTGTCTGCAGCAGCCTTGTGAACATCTTCATTATTGCTTTGGAAACAAGCTGCCAGTTCTGGTAGGGATATGGTTGCAGAGATAACTGGATACACCGATGTATTCTGGTTGGTCTCTTCTAAAGAAAATAGATTAGTGTTACATTCAATCTGTACAGCACAAAATATTTATACAAAATTGCTTTCCCTGAATTTTTTCTGTTCTTAATTGTGCATGTCAAATAGATTCTCCGATGTGTTGAAGCCTATGTGCACATGCAGATCTGCTATTTCAGTCAGCTATTGAGCCTTTAAGAAACAACTGGGGAATAAAATGTTTATCCATGTATCCAGCAGCAAAGGGAAGGGGCAGATCATTCAAGTTGCTGGCATACTAAATGCTTTTTAAGTTCTGACAAACAACCCCTGGTGAATCCTGCACTGTTGGCTCAGGATACCAGCAGACCATTCCTTGTGTGCTTCCTTACCAGCTGTCACCACTGCTGTAGGACAGGTATGAACCAGTGTGTGCCTAATACATCTCAGCTGCTCTGTGACACAGTTGGAAGACTTGTGCTTAATCCAGCTGCATTAGGTCCTTCTATCAAGTTACTTGGACTTAACTAAAGGTAGATGCACAACCCACTCTTACTTTCTGCCCTGGGAATGCCAGCACTGTAAGCCATCAGGATAAGATTTGTGTAGTTCGTCTGTAGTGAACTATGTGATGGGGCAAACATACTCCTGCTGTTATTTTAATTTGAAGCTAATATGAGCAATTTAATCCAGTCTCTCAACTGAGACTGGCTAAAAGCACAGGCAGAGTCTCTCAGCTGTGTTTCCCACGCCCTAAAATTCTCTGGTTGCATTTGCAAACTACAGTCCAGAACAGGATGTTTCAAGTTCACTGCATTTATTGGGTGGTTTCCCTCAATGCAAGTAGGAAGTTGGCAGTATTTGAAACACTCCTCTGCTTCAGTTTCTTTGAAACCAGCAAATTAAACCCACAGCAATGCTTAGACAAAGCAGTTGGGCTTTTAATATCACATTAAAAATTTCATGCTTTGGAACTATGCATCCAACTAGAGACACCTTAAATGCAAACATCTTGCTCCACACATTTCTTAGATGGGAAGTTCCAAGATAAATCTAGAACTCAACAGTCTAGGGTATATTTTATAGAAAGTAAATGGAAAGCCAGTTTTCCCCCAAACCATAACTGTCACACTCAGCTTCAGCTAGTTAGAAAAGCCTTTAAACAGAAGAGACATCAATGCTTAGACAAGGTTTGAACAATTACTCTGTTGAACTATACCGAGAAGAATGCAGAAACCCTTAAATTCTGAATAAAAATCTAACATCATGCTTCCTTCATTTCCCCTAGGAAGGGAGAAGGAAGGAACATGGTCACTTAAACCCAAAACAAACAGGAAAATGCAAGAAACTGGGTACTGAAAACTCAAATTTCTAAAACCAAAAGCCACTAATTCTTAGCAGTAGGTGTACTGCAGGTTTTAGAAAAGGAAGTAGGAAATCACCATGGTAGTGCAAGAAAACAGAATCACTCAGTTCCACAGGTGGGAGAGGTTGCTGGAAGTTAGTGGAAACCAAATGCCATCAGCTCCTTCAAAGGCTGAGGTGAGCTCCTAGGGAAGCTGAAAAGCCAGATGTTCAGCTCCCAGAAAGCAGTCTGCTCTGAGAGAATTTCTCTCTCCTAAATTACAGAATTTACCTGATGGCAAATGCTTATTTCCCCCCCCAATTAACCAATTCCTTTGACACTAATTTTAAATGTAACACGTACAGAAGCTGATCAATCTTAAAACCACATAAATTAGACAAACACAGAAGGAACATCCTTGCAATACAGCGAAAAGAAACGTTTGTAGGAAAATGACAAATTATTTAAGTAATAAATAGAGCTCAACATTCAAGTTCACCTCTATGAGAAAAAGCTAAAAATCCTCTTCAGCTTCTGTTGTGCCTGCATATCACTAGTCTGATGATTCTGCAACAAGACACTTTGTATCTCTACAGCTAGTGATCATTCTTTCCAATATTAAAAAAAAATTACACTTCACTGATGTTTAAACATAACAGAATGGTATATGCCAAAAAGAAAACAGGGAAAAGAAAGGAAAGGTAATGGCTTCCTATGAGCTGAGTCTTAACAATGCAATCAAACACAAAACTGATTCTCAATACACAGTGGAAGAGGAAATGCAGTGGTGACTAAAAAAGCACACGGAACACTAAGCAGAATTCTACATCTGAAGCAAACTGCAAAAAGGTGAAAAAACTCTTCAAATTCTTGCATTTACAGAAGTCCAAGTTTCAGTTCTGCCAACACTTACCATATGCTTGTGAAAAAATATGCTTTAAAAAATAGAATAGCATGGCTTTTTCCAGTAGTATTTTCTACTTCAAATGAAGAAAGAGAATTGCATTGGCTATGTTTATTTTTAACAAGGACCTTTCTTATGAATCTTTATCTCAAATTATCCAAGCTAAGTGTTTGTATAAGAGACACTGTAAGGTAGACAAACAACTGTTAATACTCATCCTGCTTAATGGTGATGATTGAGCTTCCCATCTTCAGTTTGTACCTTCAGTCACAGTAGTAAGTTGTTGTGGAAAGTACCAACAGCATTTAAGCCTTTTACTACAGACTACAGTACAAGAATTCTGGAGGTTTTAAGCTAAACAGCCAGGGATTTCATCTGTAGCCATTAAAATCTCATCTTTCTGAAGCAGTAGCTATCATATTAGTAGATGAGTTAATTCAACTGTTTCTCCTCAAGGCAAAAGTGAACACCTACCTTCATTGGTAGCCCTTCTCTACTTAATCCCACTCTACTCACACAAGCCATCAGTGCCCAACATCCTTCTTACAGTAAATTGTTTACTGAAATCACAAATCAGACCATAAGATCTTTGAATGAGCATCTCCACCAGTGGGATTTAAAGATACGGAAAGGGGGAGAATACAGATTATTACTTTTAATATCACAAATTATACTCTGTGCTCATCCAGCAGGGCCCAAGAAGAACACAAAATACTCTTAATATAGGTGGGATCATAATTTTTAAAAACAGATCTTCAGGTATGACATTTTCCTTTGTAAACAGATTTTCAGCTACCAATGCCCATTAAATGACAGCGGGCAGAAGACAAAAATTACAGGGGAGGCTTTAAGGTATGATGGGGTTTTTTACTAAATAAATTATTCTAAGAGGAGGTAACATTCAAATGCAAACTTTTTCAAGTAAAACTAGAAACCCATAGGTGTATATGACTCCAATTTGCATGTGTTTAACAATTTCAAACATGTAGAATCCATTTGGATGTGCTGTAAAGAAGGTACCCCTTTCTAAGACTACTAAATTGGCAAAGTATTAAGAACTTAATCAGAGCTGACCCCTAGACAACAGGCTGCTGGTTTAACACCCAACTTACATTCTTCTGGGAAAAAAAATATTTTTAAATTAGTTTTTTTTCAAACTAGTTCTCTTAAAACAAAGAAAACATACCATCCTTCTTCTCCATCCCTTCTACTTGTGAAGCACATGGAGAGTGCTGGAGTGCAGAATTCACATATTCTTCTGAGCCTTTTGGAGACACAGGTTCTCGTTTCACTTGTATTGAGGACTCAGGAGGAGCACCTGGTGTGATGCCAGAAGACTGGAATGGTGATGGCACATTTACATGAACAGAAGCTCCCAGAGGAGATACAGAAGAAGACAAAGTGTCCAGGAGGGGCAGAAAAGAGCCTGCAGGAATTAAGTCAGCTGCCACCTGAGATTTGCTATTTCTTCTCTCACTTAAGACACTGCAGGAAAGTTGCTCTGTCAGTTCAGAAGGTTCGTACGTTTCTAATGGAAAAAGAGGAGAGAAAAGAAAGAAACAAAAAACCAAAACGTGAACTTTTCTGGTTTTGTTTTTACAATAAAATTTAGAGGTGCAAGAGCTCACTTCTTGTGGACCCAGACAAGGAAGGACAAGGCAAGGAAATTTGTAAAAAAGCCACTAGATGGCACTACCACAGATGACAAGATCATACTTAAACAATAAAGACCTCTATTTCAAAAGCCTGCAATTGTATTAACATTTTAAATGAGTGAATTCAAGTTAAATGCAATTTTTACAAGATGCTGAGTTGAAAGGATTTGAGAGTCAACATTCCACTGCTTCAGTTTTATGATATATCATACCTTGTAGCCCCTGCAAGATCTGGATTCTCTGACTTCTCAGTGTACTCATTTCCATGGTTATCTGCAAAACACTTGTGGTTTAAATCAGTCCTACTTAAGACAGTTTTTCAGGTTGTTAACTTCTAGTTCAGACACTCTCAAAAGACCACTGTTACCTGTTGCTTTAATACAAGGAACCGTTGAACCTCAACATAGGCAGCCTGCAGGGCAGCCCTAGCCTGCAGGAGACTGCTGTCCACACTGTGCAGGGACTTGCTTAACTCTTCTTCTCTCAGTGAAATAGCCAACAACTGATCTACATGAGAACGTTCTGAAAAAGAAACAATATGTAGAGTATAATAGTACTTGGCAGTAGATTAAAATACTTTACACGGGATACCTCAAGAAATGGTACCATGTCAGAATGTAAAAATCACATAAATTGGGTCAAGCACCAATAGTCCAACAAAAAGCTGAAAAGGAATATATGTGAACAGGAATAGCCATATCTACATGAAAGAAAAGCAAAGCTCTTCCTCTTCACCAGATCTCAACCTTGACTCTAGTAACTATTGCCATCATAGCTCTGCCAGCACTAGTACAGTTTAGTTGAAGAGTCATTCTCTTTCACAAAGAGCTTCTCTTAAGTGCAGAAGTACATGTGAAGTACAGATGCACTTGCCATTAACTTAATCAGAAAGGCAAAGGCAAATTTAAGGTAAACAAGCTTTAATTTATAAATTTAATCCAGGAAGCTCAGGAAAAGCAGCTTAAGAAAAAAAGGAAAGCATTGATAAAAACAATTTACTATCCAGGATTATTTTAAGGGTTGCAGTCTCTTGAGAAAAAGTATCTGAGCACTGAACTAATATACACTATCCTATATTGTTAATTTCTTCCTGGCATTACAGATTTTTCAAGAAAATTGAGTTTCAGTTTGAGTGCTGCCGAGTTTCATTCAGGTTATAGCTTCCTTTAGTAGATTTATCACAGTAACTCTGATGCTGAAGGAAAGTAATGGGAAAGATTTTACTAAGTCAAATGTGTCATTTGTCTCCACAATAGACACTATTAATTGAAGACAGAGGCTGATAAAGCCACCTTGGCAAATACTGAAATATTCATTCCTACAAGATCTGTATTAATAATTTTTCTTAAAAGCTTCAAAAAAACTTTAAAAACATTTTTAAAACCTTTGAAAGCTGTCTTCTGGACCCCAAATGATGATGCAATAATTAGGTTCCCAAAGTAAACATTCTGCTTAAATAACAGGGGTTTCATTTTGATATGTGGTGATGTGGATGTGCTATGCATGTTTGAGGAAGACCTGTCTAATGCCAGAATAAAGCATAGGAAGGAGTGAGGCATCCCACATTGTGTTGAGGAGAGGGAAGGAGTGAAAATATATACATATAAATTGCTGGAGATGTCAAAACCAAAACACAACACCTCTCAACTTGTGGAAAATACAAGCTTTCTGGTGTGACCACCCAGAAGCAGAAAGGGAAAGCTGCATGGCTGAAATAGAAGGGAGTGATGGATGCTTCTCCCTGCAGAACTTGTATCCAAAGAAGCAGCAAAAAACCTGAGGAGGGGAAAGCAAAGGTCCCTTCTTTGCAACTGGGAACATGAACTGCAGGTAGACAGAAAGGAGGGACAAAGTCTTGTCTTAGAAATAACTTCTGATAAATTAAGACCATTCAGAGAAAAGAGACTTGATAGCAATCCAGCTCTTGATCCATAAGAGACCAAGAAGTACCAAAGTAACATCAAGGAACTACCATTTTAGCCAAGTCAAAATACTACTAGTTACTTGAACAGCAGATGCAGATATGTATTATATTCACTCACCTTTTTTACCTTTGATTTTTCTTCTCTTATTCTTTCTTTCTAAACTAGGGATTTCAGGAGAAGATCCCTCCTGCAAGTAAAGTTACAAAAGCAATTTTGCCTAAATAAAAAAGTCAAACATTCACAGAGAATATACCATGAATTTTGCACATTCTCATATAACTCATCTTTTCTTCTCCCCTTAGAAGAAGGGGGGCAGTACAGTAAGCATCTTGTTTTCACCTCAACTAGGAGGTGAAATAAGCAAACAGCCTTCTGCTTGCTCAGATGTTTAAGACCACACCTGGGTCAGATTTTCTGTTCTGCAGTTCTGGTTGAAGGTCTAGAGGATTAGATCAGTGAGGAGTTAAATTATCACTTACTGCATGTAACAAAACCATTTTGAGGATTTTTATCAGAAACATTATTTCTTCCCTTTGGGTAAGTCCAAAACAGCAGAGTGAAACAAATTGAGATCAAGATACAATTTTAAGTATATAATAAAGGTTGTCTTTCTTTACTCAACTATAAAAGTAGAAACATCTAAGAAAAAGAGATAGGAAATGAATGTAGAAAAACTACAGTCTAGCTTCCATTTAAATTTTGAAACACCAGGATCCATACTCAACATGAAATACTTCCATGGAAATACTCTTAATAGCTGTCGTTTACCAGCATAACATGCCCATTACCAAATCAAAATTAAAGAACATTTGCAGTTCCTACTAATTAAAAAGATTAAGCAGAAACCCTGCATTAGAAAGGCAGAAACAGAAAATATTCTCAAAATTAAGTCAAAAAAGCAGATCAGTTTGAGGCTATCAATGTACAAGACAATCAGATGGAGAAAATCCTCCTTGCAGACATCATTCCAAGGCTGAATGACCACTGTCAGGGAAAAAATACCTTTTAATACACCAAAGATGGACAAAATTTGCACACTTACTCCAGTTGCTCTTCGTTTCTTTCCAATTCCTTGACTGTCATTCTGCTCAGTACCAGATGTGCAGCTGCTGTCTGTAGCCCCATCTATGTTATTAGATGCTACAAGAAGCGAAGCATTATTTGAAGCTGGATGGTTTTCTTCTGAGATTTCTAGTACATTTTGTTTTTCAAGAAGAGGTGTTCTCTTCTCTGGGCTCTCCTGGTCTTGTTTTGGCATGCCTGTGACCTCAGAGGTGGCCTGCAGACTGTGTCTCCTTCCACTAGTCTCAGTTCTTTCAGGTAGAAATGGTGACAAAGGAATAGCAGATGCCTTCTGTTTCAAGTCAACCTCAATATCACTTGCCTCATACCCAGATGTTATGTGATGTGAGTGGCTGGTTGCAAGCATTTGCCTGTGCCCACTTTCTTTTGATTTGGCTTGTTCACTGAAGAAGCTATAAGCAGAAGGATTTCTCTCTGCAATGACACTACTTTCAGAAAAGCTACGTTTTCTGGCTGAGCCAGGCACTGTTAAGGAAATCCCTTCCCACTGGAATCCTTCCAGAGCAGACAGATCAGATTCTTCACTGAGCTCTAGACCCTCTTGTTCATTTTGAATGAGAGGTACCATTTCTATGCCAAACCTTTAACAAGATAAAAAGAAAAATAAATACGCATGTAACGAGTCAGTTAAATGTAGCAAAAAGCCTCCCTCTTGCCCAAATGCACATTACTAATTTAAGAGATCTGGCAACTCATTATGCTGGTATTCTCTGCTTTCTGTCTCATTTGTCACTGGAGTATCTTTTGTGTATCACAAAATTAGATTTAATGACTGACAACTGAGGGCATGATTTCCAAGTCAGAAATCATGTTGTTATAATTATTTCAATAATTATTTTCACTTCAATAATTATTTCAATTTCAATTTGCAATAAGGTAGTATGAAAACTTTTCAAGACACTTCAAAACCTTCAGGTTTAATGAAGGTTTCAAAAGTGAATCATTATATAATTACTTCCTCTAAACACAAAACCCAACTGTGATTCAGATTAAAAGATTAACAGATTCACAAGAGGGAACATTTATTCTGCCTACAGCAATGCAAGCATTTCTTGTAGTCCTGAATAAATAACAAAATAAGCAACTGCCAAAGCATTGTTACATCCTGATTGCATTTTCATATTCTTCCACTTACTAGAATTTGAAAAGCAAATATATTGGTAGTGTCCATATTTAGATATTAAGCAACAATTATCAGAATTCCTTTTCTGAACATCAGATGACTGCTACTTATCTATGGATAGACATTCACAGCAGCAAGCATTCTTAAAAACTCTTAAATTATTTAAATATAAAAAAGATTGTGGCACAGCAAGCTTCATTCTCAAGTCGTAGTTTTAGCATTCTAGAATTTATTTCAGATTTGAAAACTCATCTGGGGACAAACAACCCTCCTCCCCTCATCATCCACACAGAGAAGCATGACTAGATCTGAAAGCTACCAACCTTGGTAAGCCTTTTCCAAGCTCCTGTTTCTTCTTGGTTACCTGCTGGATGACTTGATCCCAGTTCACATTTCGCCGGGAAGCACTGAGGATCTGCCTGAGGGTGGGCTTAAGCCCTGACTCCTTCTCGGTCTCGCTCCTCCGATGGCCGCTCACATTCCGAATGCGCCGCGCGTTATTGAGATTGGGCTCTGGAAGATGTGTCCCAACTTTGCTCTTCAGACTAATATGCCGTGTCAGGTCTCTTTGCAGAGAGGCAGGGAGACCAAGTTTGCTTAAATCAGGAAGGAGGAGGCCTAGTGATTGGCCTCCTCCTTTATGCAGCTCATGATCCGAAGGATTTTCGAAACCTTCCGTTTCAAAGTGATCGTGTGACTTGACATGGTCTTCATCCCCTTCTCCATCCTGTGAGGCAGTTTGCAAATCCACATGCAGATGGTCCCGACTGCTTGACGGAGAAACTGTGGATTCCATCTGAAACTTAGAGTCTTGATCAGCAGAAGTAATAGTTGAAACAGCTGGCTTTTCATCATCTTCCTTTTCAGAGGTGAGGGGTTTACGTTCTGGAGTATCACAGGGTAAACAAGAACTAACAGAAGAACCCAACTTTTCAACTCTTGCTTCAGACTTTTCACTTCCCATTAAATTGTCATCATTCACCTCTTCTAATGAACCTATTCTGAGCTCATTCTTTGGCAATGCTTTCCCAGCTTCTTCTCTATTCTGGTCACTTGTATTATCCCTGCAAGAAACTAAGGGAGTATTTTGCAAGGGATGGTTGGACTGAATATCTTTGGGGTTTTGTTCTGCTTCATTCAAGTTATTAACAGCCTCTTCAAGATTTCCACCAAGCACATCTTTGTTGTCTTGTAAGTTACCAGCACATGCACCATGCAGCTTTGATGAATGGGAGGATAAACTGGTTTTTTCCACGCTCAGTGGGTTCAAAGGACTTTGCTCTTTGCCACTAGTTGAGGATAACAGAAGCTTGATATTTTTTAGGAGACTGTTTGTGTCTTGCTTTGGGGAAGATAACTTCATTTCTGTAATATTCAGAAGAGGAGATTTCAGTGATGGCATCCTATTATTTCTGGCATCATCTTTGTCAGGCTTTTCACCACTGGAACAGTCTGTTGCAGTTACCTTGCAAGAATCAAGGTGATCTGAGGTGTCATTAGAAGGGGAAGATGCTTCCTGTTTTTTAAGTTTTGGAGGGCTAATGCTGGCTTTACAAGTTTTTCCTTTCATTGATGAATCAGTAAGAGATGTAAATACAGAATCCATCTTATCTGGAGTTTTAGAAGGATTATCTTCAGACCGTGGTTGCTGCTCTGCAGCTTTCTGGGATGGGTATGGGGTCCAGCGACATCCTTTATCTCTGGAAGGACTGACACTTTTTCCACTGGCTCTCAAAGTCTTACCTTCTGGTTGTTTCAACAAACCAAAGTCCAATGCCCCCTCAGAAGGAAGTTTATCACTAGTAAAATCAAGTGAGTCACTCCTATTTTTTCGATCTCTGTATGGCAGAACATCAGTGTCTCTCTCCTTCCGCTGCCATGTGTATTTTTCCTTATTATATTTAATTGGCTCTACTGAGTATGTATCTCCTGAGCTTCCAAAATTCCAGCCATTTGTACCATGAGGACTAGATTTCCAGTTTCCTCCGTAACTTTTAGAATTCCAGCTAGGAAAATGACCTGTTCCTTCTGAGTGCCAAGTAGAATTTCTCTCCCTTGCACTGTGATGCCAATTTGATGTTCCTCCTTCCCGGCCACTTGCATGCCAAACATTTCCAGAATTCCCATAATTATGCCGATTTGAAGAGTTTCCTGAAACATTCTGGTGCCATCCAGAGCGTCCTCTTGGGCCACCTGAATGCCTGTTTAGATTAAGGTTCCTCTGAGAGTGTGAAAATTTGCCTTGTCTTGGACTAATATAATCATCCTTTTCCCACTTCCAGTCCCTCTGTGGAGCGTTATGATGCCGTGATGACTGATCATAAGCTTCCCTCTCTTTGTAAGCAGCTCGCTCTTCTCGCCTTCTCTGTGGTCTCCTGTCATCACGTTCTAATTCTTGGTTTGCACAGCTTGGTTCAGCTTGCCTAGAAAACAGTGGAGAAAACCATAAATTCTAATGCCATTCCACTCAAATCCAACAGCAGGCGAGACACACGTTTTACTTGCACTAGGAAGAAAAACTTTGTGTTGATAAAAGGAAAGAGAGATCACTTTAGCTGCTTCACTGCTCAGGCTTCTGTAGTGTTTGACTTTCAAAACTCATGTTGTACCTTTACCTAAATAAGGGATTTCAAAACTGCTTTTACAAGAACAACTGGTTTGTTGCAGGGACACTCCAGTAAATAAATATTCCTTTCTACTTACTAGTTATTGGACTAATAAGAAGCAAACAAAAAAGAAAGCTACTTTTGTTGTATAATCTCTGTAATTTGAGTAAACTTGACAGACAAAATATTAATAGTGAAATATTTTTTTTCTGAAGACTACCTCATTGCTGTTAGATGGTATAACTAGAGAGAACTGACACAAAACAGAAGGAAAGTTGCATTAAGAAAAGCAGTTAAAACATAAATGTAAAACATCCACAGAGGTTGTAACTAAATTAGAAAAGTGTTTTGTTTTGTATTAACCAACGGACTCAAACAGTTCAGGAAATGCTGTCTGTGCAGGCCTCCCAAAAGTGAGATCTACTGCCCTTTGGATAGTACTTGTGCTTGGCAACCTATCATGAACACATGGTAAATTGTCACATGTACATTTAGAGATAAATGCTGCCCTAACACCAGCAGCTGTTTCCAGGATCAGCAGTCTAAATGTTCTAGGCATTTATTCTACCAAATGCAGGGTTTTTATTAAAAGTTTTGGGAAAAACTGACCACAGAAATGCTTCTTTCTGACATTACAGGTATACTTTCATTCATGATCCCTGGACAGGACAGGAAACTTACACACTATTACTCAAAAGCAGCTTATTTAAGTAATCTGAAAATTCATATTGTACCACCTTAAGTTTTCAACACATCCTAGTTTTGCTAAAAAGATGCACAAATAATTACCTTCTAATAGGAAATGGCCTGTTGCATAATTAAAAGTGAACTCTAAGACAAGAACTCCAAGAAACAAAATCTAATTGATACTGTGAATTCTAGAAGCAAGCCCAAAGAGATTATGATCTAATGGAAACAATTTTGCTGCATAACTTAATCCATGTACTTTCTTTTTCTCCCCTCTCCAAACTAGTACCCAGCAGAGAGAGATTTTAAAAGATTTTAATTGCCTGGGAATACTGACAGGTTACTACTTCACCACAAAAAAGCAACACAGTTGCTACCTACATTGATACAGGAACATGGCCACCATGCAGTACAGGGACACCTTGGTATGACAGAATGGTTTCAAACCCAAATACAGGAATTTGTGTGCTTGGAGATGCTAATTGAAATCTCAGAACAAGCAAGAGCTGCTTTCAAAATTCTTATGCCCCTTTAATACCACTGCCATACCAAAAATCTATTAAAATAATAGATTCCCAACTGGAACACCCTATTAGTGATGCACTTTTGCAGAGCCACATGGAAGATAGAGAGAGATAACTTGCTACTCTCTGCAATCTTCTACTTCAAAGTGAGCCACTAAATTATGTTTAGGTAACAGTAAGCAAGAAGATAAAACAGGTAAAATATTTCTTTCAAGTAAGATTTCAGTGTGGCATTGACAGAACAATCTAGTTTTTTAAAATAGACAGATTGAAGTTTTACAACAAAGCAGGTTCAGCAACAATTTCCAAATGGCTAGGTTCCTACAGACACCCCCTGCCCCCAAAATATTAGCACTACTGTCACATTTATTAAGCCTTTCAGTTACATGGGCATCAAATACTAAAATAAAAACATTAAGGCTCTCAGAACACAATATTCCATACTGGGGACTGTTCTTATCCATAATGGGGAATAGCTGTATTTCCTTACTTGTAGTGGATCAACAGAACAAGAACATTCAGCAGAATCATGTTTACATACTGAAACTTCAATATCCACATAGGTCTCCTGGATTGTTCTCAAAACAAACATACTGGCACCAGGTAGTTTACCTGAGTTTACCACGAGCAGCTAGGCTAGATGGCATCCTGTGTTTTTAAAGCAATTCCATGACCTAAGAGGAGAAAGAAAAACTCACAAGTTACGATCCTTCCTTTGCTTGATTAGTTGAACGAGTTCTTTGTCAAGGTATTCTTCTTCAGCCTCTTCTTTCTCTTCCTCTTTTCTGCCATGGGCATCAACATTGTCTTTGTGCAGCTGGCTGGAGATGTGCTTGGCATATGCTGACAAACCCACGAGTGTCACCCTGCACACCCGGCACTCGTGGTTGCTGTCCCTAGGAAGAGAGGCAGAGGGTGGACTCTCAACTCTGCCCACAGGCATGGCAGGTTTCTCTGATCTTACTTTGTTTCCTCTGAAGGTGCCCGAGTTCAAGGCAACTAGATTTTTGCTCAGTATATTTAAGTAACTTGAATTCTCTGGCTTTTTCTTTCAAGGTCTAATTATTCTGATGGTCAGCTTTTAAAAGATTTTTTTCCAACAATCAAGAGGTAAAAGACTTGGTAATAGGGCTGCGTTTACAAGGATGAGGAATTCTTCTTGAATTGTTGTACTCAAAGTCTTTTCAGAGGAAACATAGTGAGGCAGGAGGCAGTGGAAGGCTTACAGAGCTAGCAGGAGCTGCTCTGAAGCCCTTCCATGGTGCCAGCTGCACTGGGGAAGCCTGGTGACAGCTTCTACATTTAATCCTTGCCTTGAGCCTTCCCCCAGTAAAATTTAGAAAAGGGAGGAGGGAGACCATGGATACAGCCTATCCTGACACAACACAGCCTAAACTGGGACAGCTGAGACTGCTGCCTGGAATCCAAAGACTCCACAGCACAGCGAACGACGAGAGGGTATCTTCAGTTCACTGTACTTTATTTGGTTCAAGTGTGCATGAGGTCTGCTTTCTACTTTAGAGGACTTATCTTAAAAAATACAGGAATTATTTCAGCTGGAGGAAGTTGACAGCTGTGTCAGACAAATGGTTTTACTCATGTTTCAGTGAATACTGGATTACGGTTACATTTTTTTTTAACCTTTTTTTTTTTAATTCAGATTTCTAAAAATACCTTATTTCTTCTGACAGATCCTTTCAATGCTGCACTGTTAAGAAAATATGTTTTTCATTATATACCTGAATAAGGAAAACACATACTCCAGTCTTAAAAAAAAAAATAAAATAATAAAATCAGAAAAAAATGTAATTAGGGCATAGTTGACTACAAATAGGCCAGCAGGCCCAAGTTAGGACTTGCTGCCTGGCTTCACAATGCTGTCTTTAATTCTGCCATTTAATTGACAAAAGCAGATCTGCATATCCCCATGGCACAGTTGAGGTCAAAGTCTCATAACAGTAGCATTATAACATCAACACAGAACTCATGACTGGGGTAAAAAAATGGGATCCACAGAGGAAAAAGACAAACATGAATCTTTGTCTTTTTTCAGAGTAATTATAAATTAAAATGATAAAAATATCAGAAGATTAATCAGAAAATATTAAGCCAACATCCTTATCAGAGTAGTTAATGGAGTGTCAGCAGCTATGCTTTATTTATCCTGGAAATCTGTGGCTTTGCTGCTCACATAGTTGGGGTATTTAACCAATTTGAACAGACTAATTCATAATTAATTTAGATTTTATTTAACTATTTCATATGCTGCAGCCTGACTAATTTCAGGTAAACATTTTGATAAATTTCATTTACAAAGTCAGTAGCTTACAAATCTAATCTGTATTTTCCAGAGGGAGGTGTATTTTATTTTCCACACTTCATACTCACTAAGAAATATTCAAAGCTGAAGTTCTATATATTGTACTTTGTGCTATCTCATTAACCCAGTAAAAATAACCAAACAAAATCAGTAAATTTTGCTAATGCCATAGGATGAATCCTCTCACACTCATGAAGGGCACAGTTATGCCATTGCCATATTTTTAACTTCAGTCATCACACAAGGCAAACTGCAAATAGAAAGTTGGCTTCTTGCTGGAAACACTGCTCTTTTAACATCACGTTCCACTTAAATCACAAGGACACTTCAACAAGAACTATACCTTAATGGGTACTAATTATGTTTCACAGAACTGCCTAAATCCTCTGTAAGATCCATGTTTTAATTCTTTCATAAAACTTTCATCATCCTCTTTTATAGTCTAAATAAAGAAATGCAAAGCCAGTGAGCTAGCAGCTGGCCTAAGGACAAAGAGCTAACTTCTATCACTCCTAACAAACAAGTAACTAATTACAAATACTATTAATTACAAATAATACAAATACTACAAACATACACAACAACTCTTCTAACAACTGACAGCCTGAAAAAAGCCTCAGATGGGTGGTGGCTAGATTTCTGTGTTCTGCTCTTAACATGAACCTGAAGAAAAAACACAACACTATCTCTTTCTACATGAATAAATTCTTAAGTTAAGATTAATTGGCTAAGAGTTTAGGTAAGTTAAGGGAATTTAGACCTCCTTCAGTTCTTTCCTTTCTGTATCCCTGTTAATATCAGCCAGAACTGGGCACACACACACTGAACATGCATCTGCATTTCCCTGCCATGCAGGAACACTGCACTATCTTAGCTGCTCAACAAGAGGGGCAAAAGCAGTTTGAAATAAACACAACAGAACTATCTTCAGCATTAAAACATCCAAGAACTTTTATTTACTGGAAGTGTACTTCAGCTACCAGACTCAATGTCTCTCAGACAAGAGGTTATTTCACTTTCAACTAAAAGCAAAACTAAACAAACCCACTAAAGCTCTGTACTTGACATTCAGTTCTCCTTATGTATCTGTGCTGGGTTTGGCTGGGACAGAGCTCATTTTCTTCATAGTAGCTAGAATAGGGCTGTGGTTTTGGATCTGTGCTAGGAAGACATAATAATGCAGAGTTATTTTCATTACTGTTGAGCAATGCTCACACAGTCAAGTCCTTCTCTTCTTCTCCAAACCACCCCACCAGCAAGTAGGCTGGAGGTGCACAAGAAATTGGAAGGGGGCACAGCTGAGATAACTGAATCAGCTGACCAAAGGGATATTCCACAACCTATGACATCAGAGAATGGCTTAGGTTGGAAGGGACCTGTTCTGGGTTGATGTGGTGTTGTTTTTGGTAGTGGGGGAGAGGTCCCTTGCAAGAAGATGCTGAAAGCTCTCCCAGCTCCAAAATGTCCATCCCTCCCCTCCCCCTGGCTAATATTGAGGCCATCAGTGACAATGGCCTGCAATTAACATATTCAAGAAGGGGAAATGATCAGCTATAAGACTTCAGAGCAGAGGAGAGATGAGGAGGAGGAGAGAAAAATATCAGGAGGTGAGAGCAACATGAGCAAACCATGTGCTGCAGCAGCAAAGAAAGCCAACAGGATGCTGGGTGCATCACTAAGGGCATCACCAGCAGAGACAAAGTCATCATCCCACTCTGCTCTGTGCTTGTCAGACCACACCTGGAGTTTTGTGTTCAGTTTTGGTCCCTGCTGTACAAAAAGGATCTGCACAGGGTGGAGAGGGTCCAGAGAAAGGCTATGAGGTTGATCAGAGGACTGGAGCAGCTGCCATATGAGGAGAGGCTGAGAAAAGTGGGTTTGTTCAGCCTTGAGAAGAAAAGTTTTACGGGAGACCTTATTACAGTGTTCCAATACCTAAAGGAGGCTACAAGGAAGATGGAGACTCCCTATTTACAAGGAATCACATGGACAAGACAAGGGGCAACGGGCACAAATTGCTCCTGGGGAGGTTCTGTTTGAACACAAGAAGAAAATTTTTCACTCTGAGGGCATTCAGACATTGGAACAGTCTCCCAGGGGAAGTGGTGGATTCCTCCACTTTAGAAAGTTTAAAGTCTCAGCTTGACAGGGTGCTGTAAACAATAATATTGGAAGGGTTGGACCAGATGATCCTTGAGGTCCTCTCCAGCCTGACATTCTATGATTCTGTAATTCAGTGCTGGAGCAGAGATACCATGGTCAGTGATGAAGGAGAGGGAGAAGATGCCCTGAACAGAGGTTCCTCTAGATTCTGTGGTGAGACAGCAGGATGGCTCCCATGGAGGAGCACAGTAGAGCAGATGTGGACCTGCAGCAGTGGAGGACCCTGTGCCAGGGGAGGTGACTGTGCCCAAAGCAGTCCATGGCTCTGTGGGCAGCCTGGGATGGAGCAGTTTGCTCCTGTGGGATTGTACTTTGTGGGAGGGACTCATGTTGGAGGAGTTCATGAAGGACTCTCCCATAGAAGGGACCCCACTTTGGAGTAGGAGGAGACTGTGAGGAATCCTCCCTGAGGAGGAAGGAGCAGCAGAAAGCAACCTATGATGAAGGGACTGTAAACTCCACTCCCTGTCCTCCTGTGCTGCTGGTGGGGGAGGAGGTAGAGATATGGGGAACAAAGTAATTTGGGCCTGGGAAGAAGGGAGGGGTGGGGTAAGGTATTCAAGCTCTGATTTTTGTTTTCTCTTTGCCCTGTTTTGATTTGATTACTGATAAATTAAATTGATTTTTTTTCTCCCATTTGAGCCTTTTTTGCCTGTGACTGTAATTGGTGAGTGGAACCCTCCTAGTCCTGGTTTTGATCCACGATTTCCTCCTCACCATCCTAAATTGGGGAGAGAGAGTAGATGACCTTAGAGGTCACCTATGATGGACACTCTTATGAAAAGTCTTTCTCCAGCCTTACTACAGGTTCCCTGAACACACTGGAAGGCAGCTATAAGGTCCCCATGGAGTCTTCTCTTCTTCACAAGCTGAAGGAGCTGGGCTCTCCTCATAGCAGAGGTGCTCCTGCCCCTGGGTCATCTGTGAGGTCCTCCTCTGGACTCAGTCCCACAGATCTGTGTCCTTCTTATGGTGTGGACACCAGAATTGGATGCAGTATTTGAGATGGAGTCTCACAAGTGCAGAGTAGAGGGGGACAATCACCTCTCTTGATCTGCTGGCTACACTTCTCTTGATGTATCCTAGGATGCAGTTGGCCTTCTGAGTGCACTGCTGGCTCACGTTGAATTTCTCACTAAACACCCCCGAGTCCTTCTCTTCCAGACCCACTCTGTCCCCAGCTTGTAATTGTGCCTGGGACTGGCCCAGCACAGATGCAGGACCTTGCACTTGGACTTGTTCAACCTCATTCAGCTTGTTCTGGCCCATTTCTCAAACCTATAAAGGTCCCTCTGGATGGCATCCCTGCCCTCAAATGAGTCCACTACACCACACAGGTTGGTGTCATTGGCAAACTTCCTAAGGGTGCACTCAGTGACATTGCCCATGTCACTGACAAAAATGTTAAACAGCACTAGACCCAGAAGAGACCCCCTTGTCACTGGTGTCCAGCTGGACACTGAGGCACTGATCACAACTCTGACCTTCTAGCCAGTTCCTTATCTACCAAGGGGTCCATTCATCAAGACCATGTCTCTCCATCTTAGAGGCAAGGATGTCATGTGGGACAGCCTCAAATGCCTTCCAGAAGTTCAGGCAGATGATGTCAGTTGCTCTTCCCACACCTCCCAGAGCTGTAACTCTGTTGTAGAAGGCCAAATCCATCAGGCATGATTTGCCCTTAGTGAAGCTAAGCTGGCTGTCACTTCATGGTTTTTCATGTGCCTTAGTACAGATACCAGGAGGATCTGCTCCATGATTTTACTTGGCACAGAGGTGAGCCTGACTGGTCTGTAGTTCCTGATGTGTAGTTTTTGCACTTTTGAAAAATGAGGGTTATTTCCAAGCTGTGTGAACTTTGCCAGTCCAATCTCAGCATATAAAGCTGGGGGAAGAAGAAGGAAGAGGGGAAGTTTAGAATGATGGCATTTGTCTTCCTAAGTTGTCACTTTGCAGGATGAAGCCCTGCAGTCCTGGAGATGGCTGAACAGCTGCCTGCTGAGAGGAAGCAGTGAATTAATTCCTTGTTTTGCTTTGCTTGCATGTGTGGCTTTTGCTTTACCTATTAAACTCTATCTCAACCCATGAGTTTTCTTACTTCTACCCCTGCAATCCACTCCCCCCATCCCACCAGGGGAGAGTGAGTAAGCAGCTGTGCCATGAGAAGTGCTGGCTGGGGTTAAACCAAAACAATATCATGAGGAGTAAGACTTCATGAAGAGAAGAGCCTCAAAATGTTTCAGAAAATTATTCTAGCCCTTGATATTACTAAATTAATAGGAGAAAAGTGTGGATCAATGTATGCACTTCCTTCACCTCTTCCCCACATGATTAAAAGTAACTTTGAGTTGGATGTTAAATTTGAAGGTAGTAAGATGCTGATACTACTTATAGTATAGTTAATAGTATTATCCTCACACAGTTCAGCCACACTCACAAGGCTGTTGCTTGTGCTTCACATTTTCTACTTGGAGTAACTTTTGTTTTAAGAGGCTGTGAGACTCCTAAAAGACTTTTACTAAACATAAATGGGGGTAAGAAGGAGAGGTACAGGGGAAGAGAACAGGGCTGCTGCTGTACAGTGAAAAATGCAGTTCATTATTAATTCTGAGAAAAAATATCTTCCATTAATTCTTCTGAAAAAACTAATAAGGACATCTTAGTAATAAAAATGTAACGATGATGAAACAAATTTAATTTAATTTCAATATTACTGAATTGGAAAACCAAGAATTGTCAGATCACTTGCAAGCCCCCAAGGACAATATATAATTTCTATAAATTACTGTAGAAATTACCGTTACCTTCAAGAGTCATAAACTAATACAACCCAATAAAACAAATAAAAAAATATATAAAGCCAGAAATAAGATGCCAAAACATGTGAAACTTTAACCTGATCTCAGAAATATTGTAAGAAGATGATAATTCAGAACAGAAATGATCTACAAGTTAGCTCACCAGGATCCCCAAGACAACATCTTGTGCAGGGGACATTCTGATTTCTAAGCAACCCCTTTGCAGCTGTTCAGTGACAGAACAAATCCTTTTCATGCTCAACAGGACAGATACTGAATAGCAGCCCAGACATACTTTCAGAATGTTCCTAGCTCCAAAGCCCCAGTTTTGTGGGGTTCTCTTTTTAAGCAGCTAGCTCAATTCAGAACAAAAAAATGGAAGAAATGCAGAACAGCAATGGCAGAGAAAAACATTTTAAAAAGAAGAGAGTGGGGAAAGTGAGGAATTTATCATTTTTATGCCCTACATCTCTACTAAATTCAATTTTTATAGGGGGTGGGGAGGGGTGGGAGTGAAAAGAAATAGCTTCCAAAAAGCTGCATTTATACATTTTCCCAATGTCATGCAAGAATAACTTGTTAATCTTGACAACTTCAGGATTAACAAATTTAAAAAATCTAATTTCAAGCAGGAAAGATTATTTTCAGCTGATACATTTTTACACAACATCTGCTTAAAGATAGGCCAATGATACAGATTCTGAAGACAGAAATTAAATTAACACAAATTAATTGAATATTAAAGAGAAGCAGAAATTAGATAAAGGTTATTTACTAAATTGTCCTTCAAGGTAAGCAGTACCTTTTCCCTTAATGTTCTGCAATAAGGGTATTTTTTTATTCTAGTGAGAGAAATTGGAATGTTAGCACCTGTGCGCATGGAACATACAAGCTACAGACTTTCTGGAAATCTTAATCTAAAACCATTCTATGGTGCTGATTTAGAAAACCTCCAGCAATAATTAATAATCCAATATTGTACTCCAAACATGAACTCTTCTGCACCTATACACATAGAAAAAGTTAGTGAAGAACTATGTTTCTAACTTTCTCTAGTTTTGAAACACTGTAAAACAAAACAGTTGAGGAGTTTTAGTAGAACTCAACCTGGCACAACTTCACTACTCTGGCATTAGTATCTATCACAGTACAGATCAGAGCCTTAATTTCACTCACCCATCCTTTAATAGTTTAAAGAGGTCTGGAGCCCTAACAGCTCTCACCTTACACAAAACAAGAATAAAAGCTACATGAACAAAAAGGTAGCATGCAAACAGAAGAAGTTTACAGTTTTATTTCCCAGGATATAAGATAGATAAGCCTGACAAAATGGATCTCCCACACCTCTAAAAGATGAAAGAGAATCACTTCTTAGTCCTTTAGAAGGTGTTTAAAAGAGATTTGCCATTTCCATATAAAGTTTGTGCTGCAAGATTACTAAAAATTAGTCTCTGGATCAAATACTTAAGTGGAAACTATCTGATCTGGCTACCTCAAAACCCATACCTTTGAAAGAACTTTTTAGTGCACTATGGTTATAATCCAATTCCATATTATCAGGCTGATATTTAAACACCCCTTAACTTCCTCCTGCTGCTTTCCAAAGACTGCAAATAAAAACAAGGTAGCTAGAAGGACAACACAATCCATCCTGGCTAGGTTTCCATAGCAAACAACTGAACCAAGGTGGCAGAGGACAAGGCAGTCACTTAAGTAGCTGCACACCTTATATCCAGTATATCAGTCTTCTCACAGTAATTTAAAAAATGAACAATTGTTTCTATACCACTGAAATCTTTTACAAAACATGTTAAATAGGAATATAGCAGTGTTCATAATTCTGCCAAAGGCAAAATTCTAGTGCTTCCAAGAAAGCAAGCATGAAACCCTCAGGACCTTCCATTTTATTTCACTGTAGCCCACGAAATACAGGAGAGGTTCCTTCCACATTGTTAGCTCCCTGAGTTTTTGACATTAAAAGAACATACTCATTGCCAGCCATAACATATGTAACATATTCATATGTAACATATTATGCATCAAAATAAATTGTGCAGTTTGGCTTGTATGGGAGACAGGACATGATTCTTTCAGAGAGTGACATACAAAATGCAGAGAAGGATGCAAGATTGGTTTCATACCTTCCCTTCAAGTTTTCAAGTTCTCTGTGGTGAAGCATGCTTCTCATGTGTTCTTCCATCTCCTTCAACATAGAGAAAAAAGTACAACTGGTCAAAACAGAAAAAAAGAAATAAATGGTCTATCATAGTTGAAAATCTCACTTTTGAGAACTCTCCTGACATGCAGGAAGGTGCACTCTGCTCCTGTAGGGCTGTAGCAGTTGCCATTTGTGCTTCTGTGACCATGAAAGCACAAGTAGTCACACTCTCAGGAAGTCACATAATATTACCTTTCCTGAGGAAGGACACACAAGAGTCATTAGAATTCAACAGAAGGAGAGCAGAATTCCAGGAGAAAGAAAAAGAGGAGTGCATATAGCAAAGCTTATTAGACCCCTATTTGAAAATTACTATTGATCATAATTTTCATTAAAAGTCTCATTGATACCACTCTCCACAATCACAGTACTTAAGGCACTGGTTTCCTGTGTAATCTGAGCAGTCTCTCTGTATTTATATTATGACACAGCTGTCATGTCATCATCACATACTCTCTTACTCTACTAGATGCACTTCAGAAACTGAGATGTACACAATGTCAGTTTATCATTTACAGCAGTCTTGATCTGTGACCTTCACTGCTGTTATAATTAATTACTACTAAAGGAGAGGTAGGGGAAGAGAAAGAATATTTGTAATTCTGGAAGAGAAAGAATATTTGTAATTCAGCAAAAGGAAGCAGTGCAGAAGACTCAACCTTCTCCTGGTGTCCTAGCTAAAGTGCTTGGAAACATCCAAGGAACAGATACTAATCACTATCCTCTTTAGTCCTTGAAACCCCATCTGCAAAGGGGAAATAATTTTCAAGCTTGAAGAGTTGTGTGAATCAATACATCAGCATTTGCAAGATACTCATGCACCACATGGCTAAGCAACATTATTAAAGTCCATGAACAGAGTCATAGAATGGTTCTGGTTGGAAAAGATCTTTAAGATCATCAAGTCCAACCATTAACCCAGCACTGCCAAGTCCAACACTGAACCATGTCCCTAAGCACTGCATACAAATCCTTTTAAACAGCTACAGGGATGGCGATTCCACCACTTCCCTTGGCACTCTTGTTCCAGAGCATGAGAATCCTTTCAGTGAAGAAATTTTTCCTAATATCCAATCTAAACCTCCCCTGGCAAATTTAAGGCCATTTCCTCCTGTTTTATTAATTATTACTTGAGGGAAAAGACCAACACCCACATTGCTACAACCTCCTTTCAGGTAGTTGTAGATGGTGGTAAGGTCTTCCCCCAGCCTCCTCTTCATCAGACTAAACAATCCCAATTCCCTCATTTTAAGACTTAGGCTCTAGACTCTTAACCAGTTTTGTTACTTTTTTTGACACACTCAAACACCTCAACATCCTTGTTGTAGTGAGGGTCTCAGAACTGAACACAGTACTCAGGGTGCAGCCTCACCACTGCAGAGAACAGGGGAACAATCACCTCCCCAGTCCTGCTGGCCACACAATTTCTGATGCAGGCCAGGATGCTGTTTGCTGTCTTGGCCACCTGGGCACACTGCTGGCTCATATTCAGCTGCTGTCAACCAATACCCCCCCCAGGTGCTTTTCCTCTGGGCAGCTTTCAAGCCACCCTCCCCCAGGCCTGTAGCTGCACTTGGCTTTGTTGAACCTCACACAAGGAACACTCAGATTCAATGCAGCCTGGGCATGATATGCAGTGCACAGGATACACATCAAATTGACACATGTGGTGGTGTATTAAATCAACATCACATTCTGTGCTACATTATTCCACATCCTCCCTCAGGATGGAAACACAGACCTCCCAAAAGGAGTAAAAAAATTGTATATGACAGTATTCTTAACATGTGGCCACTTATAGCCAAATGAGTCTGAATGCTTTTCACTTCAGTATAAAAACCACAAAGACCTTAATATTTTTAAAATTCAGAATAAAGCATACAGCTAATTTCAGGAAAGACACTCTGAAGAACATGCAAATATATTTGATTTGTGATACACCTGGATCAGTGTATTCCTGATAGAGGTAATAACCCTCATACTTCACATAATTTTAAAATGGAAGTGTTTCCTGCATGGATTTCATAGTAGTATCTTCATATTAATATCTAAGTGCTAGATGTATAAAGCATTATTTACCTTTTTTGAGTTGTACACAATGTGACACAATAGGCATTTTCGTTCTCGAACCATTCTTATTACTCTGGACAGATCTTACCCCCTACCTGGGGAAAAAAAAAAAATAAAAATTTAGAAACCAACATTCTGTATTACTTGTTTTTTCATTAGTCAGTTTTAGTAGGGCAAGTCAGAGTAGGTTACTATTCATGAAAACACCTGTATTGATTCTTTTAGAGAATACAAAACTCCTGTGCACAGTCAATTCTTAAAAAAAAAAATAATGTAATTTTAGACAGTCATCTAAACAAGTATAACAAAAAGGAGTTTTCCTTTTCTTTCATTTTGTTCCTTGTCCTCCAAGACATGGCACTCATTCTACAAGCAAACAGAGACCTGTAGGAATCCTCTCAGCCACTCAAATCAGACTAACAAAACACTTTTCAACTGAGATGAGAAGAGGGAAATAAGGAATTGGGAAAACCAGGCAGAGCAAACTCAGATCTTTATTTTGGTACACAGGGCAGCTCAAGAAAGGTATTGGAAGTCCCTAAGAGAATTAAAAGAAGACAATCATTACCTCAAAGGCCATCAGTCTTCAAGGTTTATCAGCCCATTTAATTCACCATAAAATAAAACCTAAAGTGATTTAATTCAGTATTTTTCACATTAAACTCCATAAGCACTACACATAAGCATGTATCAACATAATCACTTTAAGCAACATTTTAAGATAAGCTGCTAACATCCTGCTCTACATAGGCACCTTGTGTATTTGAATCATTAATAAAAATTATTGATTTTCAGTCATTATTCCCCTAAATATAATATTATATAAACATTGCATGATAATGGTATCCAACATTTTAACAGTCATCTACTTAAGACTTGCATATATGCAAATAAAAGCAGCAGCAGGTCAAATAAATGCGGTACCTATTTTATCACAATGTTTAATTCATTCTAAATCAGAGATATATAACTGTCTTGGCTATATTATGAGTTATGTCCATATAAGAGAAATGATACAACCTTTACTCTTTCTCTTAAAAGAGACTAAAATACCAGATGGTCAAGCATCATAGTAATTTTTTTCTCAACTTGGCAGAAGCAGCTCCTCACCCTGAAATGGAGAGAAATGCACCTTTTTACTACCAGCCATTTTTTTAATCTCCACACAGATGAATCCTTCCAAGCTTTGCTATCTTCTATTAGTCAATTTTAGAACTAACTTAGCTCATACCACCAAATTTAACCTACATGAACCTTTCTCAACAGCAAATCTCCACTGCTTACCTGGGAAGTTAATTCTAATTATTTACCAACAACCTCTGTATCAGGGGCATCCAATCCTCCAAATCTGGCATTAACTAGAACTTGTGAGAAAAGGGAAAGAACTGGATTTTTTACCAAATCCAGTTTAATCAGCTTCCTATCTAGAGTTAAAGCAGCTCTGACACCCAGTGGTACAACCTAACTTTAAACAAACAAAAAAATAAGTAAAACCACACCCACTATATTTTTAAAATTGTGGTTATTTGAAAAATAACTCTCTTGCTCCAGATATGCATGTCAATTTACAGTTCATATATGCTCCAGCACCTGTGCAACTTAAGGGGAAGAAACTGAGAGCTGAAGTAGCCCTTTTACCTTTAGGTAACAGAGAAAACAGCTTCCTACCTAAAATAAATTTTAAAAATCCACATCATCATACCAAAACTTACACACATAAAACACAACAGAAGATTCAAATATCTTTCTATGTTCCCTAACCCACATTCCTAGGCTGCCATTCTTGATCTCATTGAAATACGTGGGCAGTGTTAAAATATGCATCCTTTAGCTTTATCACACATAAATGCATGTATCAGTGGTGTGCATGCAGAAGCACCTCCCTTCATCAAAGATCTGTAGACAAAAATACCAAATTTTGGAACAAATTGTTTTAAAACCACATATAAAGAGTATAACCTGTTTTTAAATGTATTTCAGCTGAGACATAAGTTAAGGAAAGCTTAAGTTAATATGAACAGAGATAGAAAATGAAGTATTTCAGCCTTATGATTTTCCAGTAGGTTATTAGGTGAGTATAGGAGCACATCAGTCTACTGTTTACACACAGATATGTGCAGCTGCAACAAACCTAGGAGAATTATTTTTGATTACAGAAAAGTAACAAAGGTTTGGATGCCTATCCAATACAGATGTTTTAATGTGATTAATGAAGTTACTCCTGAAAAGTAAGGGTGCTAAGCCTTCCTCCAACTGCAGATACTTCCTTTTGCATTAAAGTATTCTGTGCTCCCCCAACATTCTTCACTGGCAATACTTTGTAGTTAAGCAGAGTAACACACCCTGCATGTGCTCAGGAACTTGTTAAGACTACTCAAGTATTTAAACAATTCATTTTGCACAAGGGTGCAAGAGCAGCATGGGACTTAAACCAGGAAAAGCAGGCCAGTAAAGCATGGTGACTTGCTGCCACCAGCTAGCAAGTAATATTAAAAAACTTTCACAGGTAGAGCTAACATTACAACTGGTTTGGCTGATATAGTAACTGTACATGATTACAGAAGAGTTTCAGGCTAACTGAACTTTATGCCAATCAACTGGGCATTACTTATGGCAGACTACTAAAAATACTGAAGGAATTCAAATGCTATTGGATGTCACTATGAAAAGTGAAACTTTCACCTCCACAGAGAGAAGCCCTTAGAATCAAGGACTCAGAAGAGATTCAGGAGATGCTACAGGGACCAGGAGAAGGCCAATGTTCTATTTCCAGATCACCTTTTGATTTACTCTGCAGTGATAAACCACCTCCCTTCCTTAGCTTTCTCCAAGATCCTGCTGTAAAACCCATGGCTCACTTTAATGAAGTACTTAAATTTCACTGCAAAAGAGCTTTCATGAACTATTTTGAAAAACATTAAAAATTCAAGTTATTCCCACACTCCCGATGCAACAGTGAAAAGAACCAGACAGCTTTTGGGTTAGGCAGCCAGTGAGAGCATTTCATCTCATCATACACTGGTCTGCTCAATCATAAAACTTTCACACCAAGAAAATTCAGAAACATGGCTTTACATACATACATGCAGGCATACTTCAATTCTTCATAAAAATTCTTAATAAAAAATAAAAACATTCAGATTTGTCTGAGATTTTGAAATTATCAACTTGTGGCAGAGCATATGAAATTACTTCTTATGGAATGTTAATAGGAAAATCAGCTACTCTAAAAAAAAAAAAAAAAAAGCAAACTGCAAGCAAAGAGAAAGTTTTCCCAAAAAGACCCCACCACCATGTAAGACAGAAACACATGCCAACACTGTAAAGTTTTCAAAACAAATGAAATGTTCTGATGAAATCCTACTTTGAAGGAATGTAACTCTGCAGTGGGTGATTTTTTTGTAAATGCAACTTGCCCATAGCCTGCAACTGCCCAGAGTTTGGAAACATGACACAGTTTTATTTACCTTGAGTAAGTTTGCTACAGAGATTTTGGAAAACACTTCTCACAAGTAAAAATAGTCTACAAAGAAAGTAAGGCATTAGACTGCTTCCTGCTACAACATCCATTTGTCCACAGTTATTCAATCTCACCGGATAACATACATTAAAAATGTATGTCAAGGTTAAATCTGCTACACATCAGTGGCTCAACACTCTGACTATATAAAGCCACAAGTCCCATGGAGTGGGGCAGGCAGCCCAGCATTCCAGATGCCCAGAAATCCTCAGGAGGCCTCAAAGAGATGAGCAATGTGGCCTGTCTGAAGGCCTGCCTGAACACTGCCTGTCCCAATGGACAGCACTGGAAACTCTGCACTTCACAAGACCAGAAGTCTGCAAGTTCAGAATGCTCTGGAGTAACATGCTCCTCAGCTCCTCACAGCTATGTCATTCCTTTAGGGACTTCTCTAACTGCACATGTCCTAGCTGAGCTGTAGAACAGTAATACAGCTGCTACAGATGTGGGACAGACAACTTGCCACCAAGTCCATTTGTGAAATCTCGAGTTGGTTGATGGAAGGGAACAGTGGGCATTGGGTGATTTTGAAAAGCACCTTGCTCAGAATAATTAGGAATGAAAAGCACATAAACAACCACAGCTAGGCTCGACCATCTGTAGTTTCATTATCAGCACAACTTACTCTACCAGTCTGCCTGGAGAACCTCACACAGCTCTTAGAAAGCTGTATGCAACCACCTGCAGTGATAAATGAATGCTACAAAGAAGTAGCAATTGCTAATCTAACCAAATAATGATTTACTAGAGCCTAGTAATAGGTATTTTCTTATGGAAAAATTTTATGGCTGTAAAACCATAAAACCAAAAAAAAAAATTTCCCTGTATTGCACGCTGCTCCAAACATCAAAGGCAGTACTGCTGTGAGGATGCTGTACAAAGCCAAGTAATTCATCATAACAAGAGACCTATGCTCAAATTTCATCACTTCAAGCAGAATTTAAGTGGAATAAAGCATGAACATTCAAAGACTCATTCCTTCCCAGATTCACTGCCCTTGAGGCATCTGACTTCACATGCCCTTGCTAGAGCATAACTTTTGCCAATTACCTTGATATTACTTCTGAGCATATGTGGAGGCACTTTCACCTTCCTTCTGAGATGCTGATCTGTGCAACCTAATCCAGTCAACCAACAGAAAGTTAAAGACTTACTAAAGTTAAATCATGACTAGCAGCATTATTCTCCTCTAGCACACTACCATGCACTGTACAAGCTGCTTTGTAGCCACAGTGGTATTGTTTTCTCTTTTTTTTGTTTTTTTGTGGCAAAGGAGGTAACTATACTACAATCCAGTAGTTAAAAGACTTTTACCAGAAGTGAGACTTTCAAAGTAAGCTACTCCCTGCCTTCCAATATTTAACTTCATCCTCACAAGGGGCTGAGGTTACTCTGTACCCCTCCCTCAGCACCACTACACATCAAATGTTAAAACTGGGCAGCCAAATGTTCAACTGTTTTGGCTCTGAGCCAGAGGGATAGGAGTTATTTCACAGATCAAAGTTCCTTAAGTTCCTGCTCAAAACAATAAAGTTGAACTCCACTTAACTACCCTGGGAGACACCTAGAAGAAACTGTTTGCATACTATCCCATGAGTACATCTGCCTTTTTAAAATACACAGGGAATTTATACTGGAGATAAGGAGAGTGCAGAAAAATATCTTAAACAGACCAATGCAGGCTCAGGAACACCTGTCATGAACACAAAGTTTTCACCAGTGTCTATTTATATTTCAGGTAAATCTTACTATAAGGTACAGCCTAGAATAATATATACACCTTAAATCACAGTCAAACTGCATCTTTCCAATTCTCTCTATATATGTAATGCTTATCATTTCCTACTATCCAAAATAAGGGGGTTTTTTTTGTTGTAAACTGAGATGATAACTCCTTCCTAGTGAAAAATAAATGCTTTATTATTATATTACTTGCAATAGCTTTTTTACACACAAGTACACACCTCAAACATAATTAAAAATGATTAAGACAGTCTTACTAAGAAGCAACAGTGATCCACAGGATGTGGGGCAAATAACTTATTTAGATATTTCTGTGAAGTATTTTTGATTCTGTGAATCAAAAAATTCACAACAGCTTATTCTGATAACTTTGTGTCATTTTATAAAAGGTCTTCAACAAACAGTCCTCTATAAGAATGACAGAAACACCTGCCACTTAATTTTACACAATTCTGTAACATTGAGCAGTATTTGGTGGTGGTGGTGGTTTGGTTTTTGTGGGTTTTTTCCCCTTTCTCTCCTGGGGAATTTCAGCTTATACTACTGCTCACATATACACATATGATGTCTCTTTCACAGATCAGAAGTTAGAAACACAGACTCAGAGCCCAAATCAAAACAGACTACTCTCTATATCCCACCTGTTGTAGTTCCACAGAAGCACATACCTGGCCTTGGCAAAATGGCTCTGGCTCCCAAATTAAAAACTACAGAGACACAAGAGAGCACACAGCATTCAGTCAGTCGTTGGGCTCTTTTTATTTATGGAGTCACTACAGAGTATAAAAAACCACTGGAGAGTGATTTGAGGCACTCAAACTAAGGCTGTCAAGTCACTCTTTAATATACAGAGCTTTGGTGCCAAGTAAATTCAATTTAAGGATCCAAAACATTTTGACAGCCATCACTAATCACCAGGCAATAGAAACAGAGAGGTCTGTCTGAATTCTTACATCTCTGTACTGCAGTTTGTCCCAGGACTGAATATTAGCAGCTTCATCAATTTAGGAGTAAAATGGAAAATAGTTTAGGACTGGAAGAGACTTACACTACAAATATGAAAAACATTTTCCTACAAACTAATTAGGTATTTGTAATGCACAGTATCCTCTTACTTTCCTATAGTCAGCTTTAGTCAAATAACATCTCAAATCTTATGACACCATCTGGTGGCAGAGTTCACAGATGAATGATTACCAGATGTTAAAAATAACCGATTCCAAATATCTTACAAATTGTGTCTTTACAAGAAGAAAAAAAATCAATGGGATAAGATCTTAATTTTACCTGAGTAGGTATTTATAGGATAGTGATTGCTGCTTCCTTTCCACTGTCTATAATAGTCCTGCATAAATTAACATGCATTTAGTTCACATCTCTTCCAGTGTGTGACATTTTTGAACACATGGGCTAGAAGTTGCCTGAAGTTTGGTCACAGTGATCAGACTGACTCAGGGAACAGGCCAACAAAGACTAAAAAACAGAAATACAGGTGTCTGTCACAGCAGAGACTTCAGGATAGGAATCTATTTGCCAAGACTAGGAGCTACAAAGCCACATTATACTGGCCCTTAGAACCTGCAATATGCATCCCAAACATTATGGTCCTAATAAGGAGATACTTTGAAACTTGATCAAAGCTATTGACCAAATTTTTTTGAAGGCTTGTGTGTTTTCTTTAGGCTAGGATCTATCAGTTCTGCAAAACAGTCAGCTAGATTAATATAGTTACTGAACATTTACTGGAACAAGTAGCAAATAACAGAAACATCCAGTGAAAATACAGGAAAAACAACTCTGGGAACTCATGCTGAAAATGAAGTCCACCAAACCTCAATCCTTTTCTACTTCAGGTCAAACCCTGGAACTGATTTGTTCCACAGATGCACAAGATGTTTAAAGTTGCACTTCAGAAGGTGTAGGAAAGAGGTGAAAGTAAAATTTATTACTTGGAAGAGACCATTGCTACCAGACCACTACCAATAAAGTATATTGAACTGTAAATTTTAATCACCCGTGCCACTTCCACCATAAAACTCTCATAACTGTTGATAAACTCTTCAAAGTTGAAGTCCATAAGCAAGCCTGAGCAGCTCCTAATATAATTTAAGTTTGCATGCAAATTACCCTGTTTACAATGATGAATAACTACTTTCAGATACCTTAAAATTTCGCTGTACTGTTAAGACTTGTTTAACACACTGAGTCCCACTCCTTTTAGGTTTCCAGGCATTTATCACCACATTCATGCTTTCACTACAACGCATTCTTAGGTGTACGTTATGAAAAAAAGTGAGTAAGTAGCTTTAATTCCCAACGCCACCTGGGAACACTTCTGGAATGTATGGATATGATAGCTCAGCAGAGAACACCCTCTCACAAAGCTTGTATTTAACGGGCTGACCAAGTTCACACCACTGCAGCAATAAGGGGATGCTCACAAAGCAAAGCAAAACACATGCTCGCCCCAAGGCGGGATGCTCGCTGCAAAAACCCCTCCAGGCCGGGTCAGGCCGGGTCGGGCCTGCCTTCCCTTCCCTCCCCTCCGCCAGAGCCGAACCAACCCCCTCTCCCCCCGCCCCCCGCTGCCACCACAGAGCTCCCTCAGCTCCCCCCCAGCTCCGGTACTCACACACCGCACCCCTCGCCAGGGCAGCGGCTCGGAAACCCATCCCTTTCCCAGGACCCAGCAGACCGGGCCCCTGCCGCCGCCTCCTGCCCCGGGCCCACCGCCCGCACGGAACCAGCACCAGCACCGGGCCGGGCCCACCCCACAGAGACCCGCGGCGCGCGGCGGGGCGGGGCAAGCGCCCAGCGCAGCCAATGGGCAGGCAGGACGGCGGCCGCGCTGCACGCCGGGAAGAAGCGTCAGGGCTCCGCGGTGCCTGCCGGGAAATGTAGTCCTGAGGGGGGGGGAGGAGCATCACGGCCAGGGCAGCAGCGCTTGGTGTCAGTCGGGGCCCTTCACCAACAAATGCCGCTGATAAACGTTGTTATTAGAATCATAGAATCACAGAATGGGCTGGGTTGGAAGGGACCTCAGAGATCATCAAGTCCAACCCTTGATCCACTCCCGCTGCGGTTCCCAGCCCATGGCACTGAGTGCCACATCCAGGCTCTTTTTAAATATCTCCAGGGATGGAGAATCCACTACTTCCCTGGGCAGCCCATTCCAATGTCTGATCACCCTCTCCGTGAAGAAATTCTTTCTAATATCCAACCTAAACCTCCCCTGGCACAACTTAAGTCCATGCCCTCTTGTCTTGCTGATAGTTGCCTGGGAAAAGAGCCCAACCCCCCCTGGCTCCAGCCTCCTTTCAGGGAGTTGTAGAGAGCGATGAGGTCTCCCCTGAGCCTCCTCTTCTCCAGGCTGAACACCCCCAGCTCCCTCAGCCTCTCTTCGTAGGGTCTGTGCTCGAGTCCCTTCACCAGCCTCATTGCCCTATATTACATGTAAATGTAGGGCTATAAACACACACAGCACCACGTGGCATTTTAAGTTAGCTCCCGAAGTGCAGGCAAAGAGACTACGTTAAGGTAGGAGACATTGCTTTATACAGTTGTGTGCAGAGTAAGTCACTTGAAACATTTCCTAAATTGAGTACACTTGCTCACAAAACTTGAGTATGTCTCCGCTGAAGCTGATGTTGTCGCCCTAGGTGGCCTGATACACCACATAAAATCCCTTCTATCTTCTACATTTGTATAATGCTAACACTGCAAAACAAAACTACCCATGCATGGGGATCTCTGCTGGCCATAGGTGGTCTTTTGAGTAGGTGCTCCCTAGTCATTCCAAGGCAAAGTTCACTTCAGGACTCTTCTGCTGGAGATTTTCTTGTCAAATGCTCTCTCTGGAGACATTCCAAACCCACCTGGATGCATTCCTGAAGGTGATCCTGCCCTGGCAGGGGGTTGGACTTGATGATCTCGTGAGTTTTCTTCCAACCTGTAACTTTCTGTAATTTTGTGAAGCATTTAGTCGCTTAAAATTTCACATCCATTGGGATATCAAGTTTCACCCAGACCTTGTGAATGATTCACTCGAGGGATTAAAGCTGCAGAAAAGCAGCTGGAAACATATATCAAATTTTGTGGCAGAATAGCTCCAAACATACTTAAATAGCATTTGGTTTAACCCTCACTCATAACACTACTGCTCTAAAATGCAGGCCCTGAAGACCTCAGTGGCAAGAAGCCCCTGAAGTCATGCTGGGTAATCTCAGCCAGGGCAGCTGTGTCTGATAAATCTGTTCCAGGAACAACTTGAAAGACAGAAGGTCAAGAGTGTGAGCTTGTGCCCAGGCTACAGAGTGTGCAGCAAGCCTCAGTTCCCTGTGATGTTTTAAGAACCCAAAGCCCAGAGGGGCTGAGCATCCTGAGGGACAGAGGGAGTAAAACCATGTCCCTATTCTGAGGTGACATCAGTTTCACAGGAAGAAGCACCTTGCACAGGCTGCAAGAGGCACATGGGACACTGAGAGCCTGACTGGTACAAGAGCTCCTGGCAGTGGCTTTACAGCAGGTACCAGATCCTGACAGCAGCCTAAATGGAGAAGAAGTTATTTACACCCAAGGGCAGGCTGCCCAGGACAGATATGAAAGAGAAGGTCCATGATGCCTCATGGAAGCTGCCGTGCTTCCTCCTAAGAGAGTAACTCATCTGGAGAAAAACCCCACTGAGTTCAGTTTTGAGTTCTCCAGTGCAAAAAAACAAAAAAACCAAAAATCCATCCAGGTGCTGCAGCATGTACAAAAAAGAGCAATGAAACCAGTGAAGGGTCTGGAGCACAAGGCTCATGAGAAGCGTCCGAGGACACAAAAACTGTTCAGCCTGGACGAAGGGAGGCTGAGGGGAGACCTCATCACTCTCTACAGCTACCTTAAGGGAGGTTGTAGCAAGAGGGGGGTTGGGTCTCCCTAATAAATATTGATAGGGCAAGGAGTGTCCTCAAGGTTCGGGAGGTTCGGGTTGGATACTAGAAAAAGCTTCATCGTCGAAAGGGTTATCAAACAGGGGAACAGGCTGCCTTGGGAAGTGGTTGAGTTACCATCCCTGAAGGAGTTTCAGAGCCGAGTGGATGTGGTGCTCAGGGACCTGCTGTGGCACTCGGACTCAGCAGAGTTGGGTTAACGCTTGAACGCTACGATCTTCAAGGTCTTTTCCAGCCAGAATGATCATAGAATCATAGAACCATAGAATTAGCCGAGTTGGAAGGGACCTCAGAGATCATCAAGTCCAACCCTTGATCCACCGGAGCAGTTGCTAGACCATGGCACTGAGTGCCACATCCAGGCTCTTTTTAAATATCTCCAGGGATGGAGAATCCACTACTTCCCTGGGCAGCCCATTCCAATGGCTGATCACCCTCTCCGTGAAGAAATTCTTTCTAATATCCAACCTAAACCTCCCCTGGCACAACTTAAGTCCATGCCCTCTTGTCTTGCTGATAGCTGCCTGGGAAAAGAGCCCAACCCCCCCCTGGCTCCAGCCTCCTTTCAGGGAGTTGTAGAGAGCGATGAGGTCTCCCCTGAGCCTCCTCTTCTCCAGGCTGAACACCCCCAGCTCCCTCAGCCTCTCCTCACAGGACTTGTGCTGGATCCCTTCCCCAGCCTGGTTGCCCTCCTTTGGACCTGCTCCAGGACCTCAATCTCCTTCCTGAACTGAGGGGCCCAGAACTGGACACAGGACTCGAGCTGTGGCCTCACCAGGGCTGAGTACAGGGGCAGAATCCCTTCCCTGGACCTGCTGGCCACGCTGTTCCTGATCCAGGCCAGGATGCCATTGGCCTTCTTGGCCACCTGGGCACACTGCTGGCTCCTGTTCAGCTTCCTGTCAATCCAGACTCCCAGGTCCCTCTCTGCCTGGCTGCTCTCAGCCACTCTGTGCCCAGCCTGGAGCTCCCCATGGGGTTGTTGTGGCCAAATGATGATGCTGGGAACCAGAGCCGCTACCCCTTGGCGCCGATACTACCGGTCCGGTCCGGTCCGGCCGCCACGCTGGGTGTACCCGGATAGGCGCCGCATCCCCACCTCCCGCTGGCTGCCTCCCGCCATGTCGTGTGTGGCGCCCGGCACCGCCTCCGCTGGGCGGTATCGGTTCCCACTTCCGCGGAGCGGGCGGTGACTCACACACGGGTGGGTGCTCATCACCGGGGACGGGCGGGACATGGGATCGTAAAGGGCCGGCTCGGTTCAACTCCACTCAACGGCGGCAGAAGCAGCAGAAGCGGCGGAGGCTGCGGGGCGTGAGGGAGCGGTGCTGGTGCCGGTAGGTGTTGGGCGGCTCGGGCTTGCCGGTTCCGTGCGCTCGGGGCGTGGTGGATCCGGTCCGTGGCCACTTCCCTGCCGCGTAGCGCCCCGTGCGGGACCGGCTCGGGTTCGCTGCGGCGGCGGGGGCCTCCGCGGTCCGGTCCTGGCCGCGCTGTCCCTGCGGGTGCCGCCCCGCCTCGGTTTCTGGGCCCGTCAGGCAGCGGAGGATCCGGGACGCGGCCTGGTCCGGGTCCGGGCGGCCCGGGAGGTCCTTGCGAGTCCCCGCCGAAGCCGCGGGTTGTGCCTGGGTCCCCCTGGGTGCTTGGGAGGCCTTGCCTGCCAGGGGCGGCAGTGCCCTTTCCAGGGTTTGGGGATTTTTTTACTTACCTGGTGAGAGCCTTTGAACTCATCTGGTAGCAGGGTTCAAGGGAATGAGCTCCTCCTGTACATCGTGAGCAGGATCAGAGGTAACCTCTGCTTTTGTGCTTCTTTGAACCCTATGTCTCGATGCCTTCTGGGAAGCTAAGGAAGAGTCAGCTTAATTTTCTCCTTTTTTTTTTTTTTTTTTTTTTTTTTTTTTTTCCACTTTACATTTCTTGCACCCATCGAATGTTATCAAATCAACAAATGTGATTTGACAGCAAGTAAGCTGAAGAAACATTGGAAATTTATTGATGCAACTTCTCTTAACCGTTTACCTTCCTCTTTTTCCTCTTCTGAAAATGGCAGAGCTGGTGCTCAGTGGCCACAACTCTAAGCAGCTTTACTTCATGAGCAAACCTGATTTTGTGCTGCAGGAAGGACGGCTCTGTAGGATGGTGTATAGGGACAAAAGAAAAGCCTCCTGTAATATCAGTGGCTGGATTCATTGGCTTCAGCAATTACCTGCTCACTGACAATCTGGTAACTGATCTTTAAACCTAAACTCCCCTGTTCTGCAGTTTTTGAAGTAGCTTAGCACAGCTTGTGTGCTTCATTAGAAGTGGAAGCTGTTAATGTCTGCACATGGATGGAGGGCTGGTGGTTAATTGGTGTTGACCAATTTGGAGGAGGTATCCCAAGGCTTTTCCAGGGACAAAAATGAATTGTTGAGACGAATATAGAACTAAACACACTGCACAGAGGAGGTGGTGTTACTCGTGCCTATTCTTTGTTTTATCTCCTTTGTGCAGGGTGTTTAGGAAGCTGATAAGAGAAAGCAGGAAGCATGCAGAGTAGTGTGTTAGTGAGTCCTGGCCTCTTCCCCCAGGGCCACAGATGCTTTAATCATTTATCTTGTGGGTATGGTCATATGGAGGAGTACATTCTGGTGCTGATACCTTGTACCACCCTGCATTAGCTGTGCTGAATTTCAGATGGCTTAACAAGGAGAGTAACTGTGTTAAGGAAGAGCTGAAAAAAAAAATCCTCCTACATTTCGTATATAAAAAATTTTAAATAAAAAAACCACAAAACAACAAACCCTCAATACAAAAGCTATTTAGTGTGAAAACTGAACTTTTCAGCTTTGCAAGAAAGCTTGTCTTAATTAACATCACATTTTAAGAAAAATATTGTTTCATGATGTTTTTTGTCTTTTGGGGAAGATAAATACCTTGCTTTACAAGAGAAGGAACATCAATGATCCCCTGAGGCTGTACCAATTTGCTGATGGTTAAAGGTATAGCTTCTAAGACTGACTTTCAGACAGTTGGTGTGGGATTGTGTCAATACCTAATAAGACTGGTAAGATTACCCAAAAGGTGACATAGGCTGCATTTTTCAATCATACTTCTAAATGTACAGAAGACAGGAGTTGGATTTGATTGGTGATGGGTGACTTCCAGCTCAATAGATTCTTTGATTCTATGTATTGGTTGGTAGCTCTTGTGTAAAGCTTTTTCCCTGGTATGTATATGAAACATCCAAGCAAAGAACTAGTGAAGTAGGAATTGTTGGGTTTTAGGGTTTAATAGTTTGGTATTCTTAGTAGTGGATTATGTTACTTTATGGTTTGTTTGAAATGAAGAGGTAGTCAAATATAGTTATTTGAAAATACAAAGGGTATTCTTCCATATCATGTCTTTATAAAAAACGAGTAACTTGGACAAATATGTATGAAAGTTTTCCACTCAACTCTGCTACATTTAGTTCCAGTTAAACAAAACTTACACTGGATTTGAAGAGGAAAACAACATGAAGGCATAAGGATGGGGTTTTGCTCTCTTCATTTAGCTCATACCTGGAACTTCACCCGATGACCACTCCCCAGTCAAGAAGTGGAATCTGGAAGAGGAGAGAAGCCCTCTGGGTTGAAACATTAACGAAATAACAAAACTAATACAAACCCTAGGGTAAAGTGTGTAAGTCTAGGTCTTGGGAGCAGCAGGCCATGAGGGAGGAGCCCCAGGAAAGGGAACTCCCCACCCTCAGCACAGCTCCCCCTTTGTAATGAGCATTAGGTACGTGGTGTGGGACATTCCTGGGTGTCACCATCAGTCAGATGCCTTGGGGATACTTATGGTCTGTCCTCCATGGCTGGACTGTGATCCTGTCCTAGTGAAACCAGGAGAAACAATCAGCACTTTGTAGGAACTGTAGTTCTCATGCTTGGAATTAGCTCTTTTGAGAGAGAAATAAATTAGTCTAGAAGGCAAACTTAATAAGCCTTATGGGTTTGGCATTAGAGATCATGTCAAGTTTAGTTATCATTGTGGAAGGAAGAAGAGTTTTTATCTTAATTAGAAGCATCACTTGATAGAGAATGTAAGGAACTATTTTAAAATATTTAGCAAACATGATGGATGTGTGACTGGTTTCTGAAAGGCATCCAGTCTGTCAGAGGCACAGAACTGCATGTCAGAGATACAGAGCAAGTTTCTTATTATTATTTAAGATGGTATTGTGAAAGTGCAGCCAAGAACAATTTATGGATCTGGTTCAATCAGACCTCTCTGGTTTAAGAAAAGTTGTCATTTTAACAGCCTCTCCCTGCCTACAGTCTTTTCCAGATGCAGACTGTAATTGCAGCTGAGCAAGCACTTTATTAGCCTTTGTGGTGACCTGTAGTTGGTTTAAATTTGTATGAGTTTTGAGTGCTTTGGATTACACAGCCTGAATATACCATGTTATAAGACAAGGAAGTAAATTTTCTTGCTTTCTTTGCCTTAGAAATGCTTCTCAGCTAGTGCTGAAGAAAAGCATATTCAGCTGACTGAATATGTAAATATGAAGCATTGTAAATTTAAAGCATGTAAATTGCCTACTATAACTTTCATTACCTTGGAAGTATCTTCTAAGCCTCAGAATATTATTGGAATTGAAAAACCCTTGAAAAGTCTATGCAACCTCACTGTTGTAATGGCTTTTGAAACTTGTTTGTGTTGGAAACTGTGTAGGCATAAATGGCACGAAGTTTACAAATAATTCTGAATGAAAAAGAAAAAACTCAAAGTCAACTAAGAAAGATTTCATGTTAATTTTTTTTACTTTATGCTCTGAGATGGGTGGCAAAGATGAATGCACTGTTCCTGGCTGCATAAAGCAGAACTTTGATCTCGAGGCTTTGTCAATTCAAATGCTTTACTTTTCCCCTGAAGTTTTTAATGTGCCTGTTGTCTGGGAATCGTAGCCAGAGAGCTGCTGTTGTATAAAATGATATTGTCTTAGCTTTCTGATCACAGGCAGATAATTTAAACTGGGAGACTCACACAGGCAGACAGAAGGGCACTGTGAGTATTTTACTGAATTTGCTCCTATTTTCCTCAGTCTTAAAGTTAGAGCTGGGCAGCTGCTAGCTCCCAGTTGGGACAGGACTCATTAAGTGCCTGTGACTGATCCACCTGAAATGTGGTGATGTGAGCAGCACTTTACCCAACTGAAAATCTGTGCTGTACTCTCATGGGATCACCCTTCTGCTAATACAGACATAGCTGTAGCTCATGCCAGTCTGTGTCACCTTTCAGTTCTTCCAAGTTAGACAAAGAAAGTACTGAAGTGCTTGAGCTGCCATATGGATATGCTGATTAAATATATTAAGATCTCAGGGTAATAAAGCTTTCAATGTGTCTGGTCTATGGTAAAATCAGCCACAAAGTGCTTTTCATGTCCCTTATTCTCTTGCAGGAAATACCTTGAGGCTTTAAATAGTTCTGTAAAATCACATTTGCTATGTCTTTTCCTCGGTGTTCTCCAACTTAACATCACAACTTAGCATCACAAAAGAGAGTTAATTTGAAGGCTTTTTCAGGGTTTTTGGAGCCTTTTGGACTTCCTAGTAAGTGGAGAAAAAGTCTGTAGACATAAATTTATTTCTTTTATTTCATTGTTCCTTTTGTCCAAGGCATAGAACTAGCAAGTTTAATCCTCAATTGCCTTGGACTGGAACATCCTAATTTTAATATACACTATAATAATAATAATGAGCTTATAGGATGGCTTAGCACAGTGAGTAGTCTTGTGAAGAGAGAACATCTTACCTAAAGTTTGTGATTCAAATCAGGATTTCAGAGAACTTTTTCTGCCCCCACAGTTGCCAAAATAAAACATGGCATAAAATACAGGTTCTTTTTTATAAGACAGTTATAGTTAAGATGGTGAATGTGTTGTACTCTTCTATGTTTCCTGGTAGAAAAGTTTTCTGCATAGTTTGAAGGTGTCAGGTTTTCCTATGCAAGGGCTAGAGGAGGAATTGCACTGGAATGTGTTTAACTTCAATCCTTGCAGTCAGGTAACCAAGTAAATACTGCAGAGTGCTTTTTGATAGCAAAAGGTAAATACAGCTGACATTACATCCTTCTTTAAAGGAGTTATACTTTGTATTTAGGCACATTAGTTTCTTGTTTAAAACCACTAGAAAGAAAATAAACAAAAATAGCAGAATGTTGTAATATAACTATGATTATGTTTGTAAGGTGTCTTTGGTTACTTTTTGGATAGGATTTTAAGGAGAGAGAAAGCAAATAAAGTAGGCATTGAGCATTGATATTAAAATAAATACTTGCCTTAGCAAATCTTACATTACAATAAAAACACATACCAGGAACAGTTTAGTCATACCAAATATTTCTCCATTAATATCCTTTTTTTTTTTTTTTTTAAAAAAAAAAGACCTTTAAGACTCCTCAATAACATTTTGTCATATACCATAACTAAAGAGCTGGATACCTCTGTGGATGGTCTATGATTCCTAGGCAGAAAAGTATGGGAATTACTATCCTTTCTTTATATATGCTTACTGTGTTCTATTGGAACAGCTGAACTATTTCAATACAAGTGGCCTTATCTTGGGTGCTTTACCATCTTTAGAGATGCCTTGAAATAAAGGCACCTATGTTCCATCTATGCCAATTAGTCATGTGGATATCAAGTGTGTATCCCCATCTTTGGAAATGACCCTTTCTGGAAAGGTTTAATTTCTTTTCAAGTACTTCTCTGTGCTTTTTTGGTTGTTACAACTGCAGCTTGTGTGTCTGTGTACAAACTAACAGGAGTAAAGCTATAGCTTTTGGGACTCTCATGCATCCATTTTGGATATTCAGCTTTAATCATTACAATCAATCCAATTAAAACATAGGTTTTCCTAAGCATGTTGTAAGAAGGGAATGCTGTCTTGTTTTACATAGCTGGGATGGCAGTGGCTGAACATTGAAGATGAGTAAGATTTGCTGGGAGGTCCAGAGAAGGAAAAGTTCTGTCACTGTTTTCAGTGACATAAGACCTCAAGAAACAATCAGAAAAGACTAGGAAGTGTATCATTAAAAATTAAATGTCATTAAAATTTTTTCACTTTTAATCAGGTGTTCTTAATGGTTTTATTTAGCTTTCTCCCACCGAGCTCAGTTATCTTATCAATTTTAGGTTGAATTTGAGCTATCACTTCACACTACACTTTCATCTCATAAGAGGCAAAACACTGCAGGTGTCCCAATATGAGCATCACAAAATAAACACACACATGCCTCAGTTTTGAGGAATCCTGGAAGTGACTTTTGCTGTTTCTTACGGTCATCTGCTATGTGAAAGGGTTTTTTCCTTCATGTCTTGCAGTTGAATTACTTCAGTGTTAGGTCAGTTCATAAACAGTTTCAAGACCAAATATCACCCATTTAGGGGGAAAGTGGGAGGAATGCTGTGAATTTCCATAGAACTTTTTGCTGTCTGGCATCTGGGTTCCTCAGGAAGCTGTGAGCAAGGTAGGGGAAACAAAAAACTTGTTTGTCAGCTGTTAGAACTGATAGATTTAGTGGCAAGAGCTTGTGTTCTCAAGCCATTGTCTGGTGTCAGACACAACTTCAGACACTTTCTGGTTTAATGTCTTACTTCTGACTTGTGTCAAATATGGATCACTAATTCCTTTGTAGGCTAACAAAAATAGTATGAAATCAGGGGAATAGTCTGACAGCTAATAGTACATGAAGTAGCTTTTAATGGAATTTCTGTGTCTCAATGTAATTACTATTAGATTTCAAAATTGTATTATCTTTCATAAGGTTTTATTAATATCACAGTTGTCAAGCCCAGGCTGACAGTTATTATAGAATCATGGAATGGGCTGGGTTGGAAGGGACCTCAGAGATCATCAAGTCCAACCCTTGATCCACTCCCGCTGGGGTTCCCAGCCCATGGCACTGAGTGCCACATCCAGGCTCTTTTTAAATATCTCCAGGGATGGAGAATCCACTACTTCCCTGGGCAGCCCATTCCAATGGCTGATCACCCTCTCCGTGAAGAAATTCTTTCTAATATCCAACCTAAACCTCCCCTGGCACAACTTAAGTCCATGCCCTCTTGTCTTGCTGATAGCTGCCTGGGAAAAGAGCCCAACCCCCCCCTGGCTCCAGCCTCCTTTCAGGGAGTTGTAGAGAGCGATGAGGTCTCCCCTGAGCCTCCTCTTCTCCAGGCTGAACACCCCCAGCTCCCTCAGCCTCTCCTCACAGGACTTGTGCTGGATCCCTTCACCAGCCTGGTTGCCCTCCTTTGGACCTGCTCCAGGACCTCAATCTCCTTCCTGAACTGAGGGGCCCAGAACTGGACAGAGTAAAAATTGGTACAGTGTATGTAAGCTTCAGTCCTGAGGTTAATTCATGTCTGTTAAATCCCAGTAATACAGTACCACCAGCTGGAAATGCTGACTGATGTCTGCTTCTTCCCCCTTTTTCCATTTCACTGCTGCTTTGTTTCTCAGTGGCTTCTGCATGAACTTGGGGTTCTAGTAGCACAGGGCAACATTTTGGCAGTATGGTTTAAACCACAAAACTCAGTATCTGGCCTGCTAAAATGTACACTCTTCAGAATTTGTGCACGTGCTTTCTGTGCACGAAGGTTTTATAAAGTATTACAGACATCTGTTCATCAAAGACTTATTTTATGTACATCCTTGTTGTGCATGTTTCAGAGTATTTTTGTCAGGATCTTGCCTCCAAAGCAAAGAATCTGTTGCTGTATTGTGTTGTGTTGGCTGCACTGTCTCTTGGGTAACTCAAATACAGCTTCTAAGCTAAGGTTACATCCTATGTCCAGCAGCTGTGTCTGTGCTGGTATGTGAATTCCTGGGTAGCCTGAATCCTCAGCTGCAAGGGGAAGCATGACACCAAGGCTAATGAAAAAGAAATTTCCAGGTCACTTTTGGAATACAGCTGTATTTCCAGTCCTGTTCTGCAATTACGATGGGATTATTGGGAAGCTGTTGTACTTAGAGGATGGGGATATGATAACCATTTCACTGCTCAAAATTAAATGTTTTATAGCTCCCAAGCTGCAGAAGTACCTGACTGTGTGGCACCCAAATCAGGAAAAGGCCAATCAAGCCTGCAGCAACTAAAGTAATCCAGATGTTGCTTGTTCAGTGCAAGTATATAAATGAAATTTCATCCTGAAATTTTCTGAATATGAAGTAAATGTGAGATCTTCACCCAAAGCACCAGCTTGATGTAATTTTCCTGTGCTTCCTCTCTAGTCCTGTTCTTCTGGTCCTTAGCTATTCAAGCCAAATTGAATGACATGGCCATAATCAAAGCTGGTACAGAACTGTCCTGAATAAACCCCACAAAAGGAGCCTAAGCCTGTGATTTTTAAAGATAAGTCACTGATGATATAGTTCAGTTTGCAGTAGTTCAATTTGTCTGGTTGAGGCCCCATATGCCTGATCTTTATAATTATGGCAAAAGCCAAGTTGCTTTGACAGCTACTCAGAAAAACATCTTAAAGCCATAGGTTTAGGCTGAATACCTATGTTAGGTGCCAAAGACCAGGCTTTCTGAAATACTTTGAAAATTCTGAAGTACTTCAGTTATAAGGGATTTAGTGTCTTGATATCTGTTCACCCTCAGAGTATGCACACGTCCTGCAAAGAACATAATCCTTTCTTTAGCTGAGTGAATCTGCAGGAATTTGCCCTTCTTTGTGGCTTCTAATGTTATGTCTTCTAAAGTATTGATTTAGTTGCGATATTAATTTAGATATTGATTATTGTAGGGGAAAAAGGAATGTTTTCTGTTAGTCAAGCAGAATGTTTAGGGTGATCTCAGTGGATAACATGAACTTAATTGGAAGCTACTTATGTGAAACAGCAAGGATTAATGATCTAAAGTTAAGGGGAAAAATAATTTTTTAAAATCCTCTTTTTATACATCTTATGTGCTATTTCATTAAATTCTTGTGAGTCCTGGGAGCTCTGTTTTCACATTGCTAGAGGCTGGCTTTATTAACATACTTCCAACAAAAACACAGATTTGTAGTTCTGAAAAAACTCTCTGGTAAGAATACAGTTACTAATGGTCTTTCTTTTTCCTCTTGTATCTTCAGGCAAAATTATACCTCCTTATTATAGTAGACTACTTTGTTGAGACTTCAGTTATGAAAATCTAGATCTTGTCTTTATTTTGACAGGTGGATTTGAAAACTGCTAGAGTTGTAGATATACCATTTAAAACTGTTGCAGATCCTTTTTTGCATTTGAGGAATTTGCCACACCAAAAGAACAATTTTTTCTAGAGTGTTACTGGAATAATTCTAGGTGATGCTCATCCTGTGAAAGTGCTTCCCCTTCTTGTTGAAATACCTCAAAGGCAAGGGGAAGAACATTTAAAGCTTATGCTAATAACTTACATGCCTCAGTGACTTGTTTCTTTTTTTTATTGTAAAACTTCATTTCCTGATTTTTACCTTACACTAGCAATAGATAAAATTTTCCAAAAGTGTTTAGAAATTCACGTTTGGAGAGGAAACTATTTCACATACTCTTGCATTTCATACTCAGTTTTGTAATATCTGAGTAATTCTTTTATTACTTTGTAGTCCTAACCTATTGGTGTACCATGCAGAATGAAATGTGTAGGTTAATGTTCTTTGAACTGTCTTCTAGTTACAGCTCAAAATACTGATAAAAGGATAATTCTGAGTTAACTGATTGTCCTGTTGTAGGAGGAAGATTGTTTTCAACGTGAGTACTTACCAAGTGATAATTTCTCATCATGGCTGAACTGTCAGCTGAAGAAATTCAGCTGAGGGCCCACCAGGTCACTGATGAGGTAAGTAGTATGGGAAGCCATTTGGGATGACAGTACATATCTGTCCAGATGATAGTATCTTTGAAACATTCAGTATTGTCCTTATTTTAAAACTTCCACTTCACTTGGTAAGTACTGGAGCAAAAACTACTCCAAAAACTAAGAAATAATTTAAACTTCTCAACTGTAAAGTCACCCCCTAGTCCTGAGTACTGAGACAGTGCAGGCTAGGTATCTGTGCTATTCTTAATCATGTTGACACACTATTTAAAAAACATTTGACTATATTTTCTTTTATGATCACTTTTCAATAGGATAAGCAAGGTACTAGCAAGTACTCAAAACCAAAAGTTTACTAGCTACTAAAGCAAAAAACAAGCTCTAGTATGCTGCCACTATAACTGTGTTGTAGTACATCACATGTAGGCTGCTGTGCCTTACTGTGGTGAGCTGGTAAAGAAGGCTCAGACACTGACATAGGCTATTAACACTTATTTATTTTTATTATTATTATTATTACTATTATTATTATTATTATTAATATGTTTTAAAATTTTCTTTCTAGTCTTTGGAAAGCACAAGGAGGATTCTTGGCTTGGCCATTGAGGTAAGGAAATGCTTCTGAATTCCCTGGGGATTTATGTAGGTATAAACAGCAGCATGGTAATTATCACAGAGTGATCTTAATTGCTTTTTTGTCCTTGGCAAACTTTTTTTGAGACACATTTTATTATTAGAAGTTGCTGTTTCCATTCAGTAGTGTCTTTTACATTATGTAAAGCCAGATCACAGAAGGATTGCTATCTTTGCCTGCTTTCCCCCTAAGCAAATTGGCCTAATCTCTGCTACAGTTCAGTTACAAAAAGTCTTCTGTGATGATCAGCTATGGCTCTTGCTTCTCACAATATCTTCCATTTGTCTTTTAGCTCACTTTCCCTGTGAAAATGTCTTGCTTTGAGGATAGTAGAGCTCAGTTGGGTGGGACAGTAGAGGGTGGGGCTGCTTTTGGTTATAAACAAACCTATACACTGTTCTATATACACTCTCTTACAATGTTTATCAGTTCTAACTTTCAAGATAATTAAGTATGATGATGAAACTCTTACCACCCTTGCACAGGACTTGAAACAAAAAAATTTGTATTTTAGATTTATCCAAGTGGTATTGTATGAAGAATCTGTTCATCTACACTGTTGTGTCTTGCATGCCCATTGTAAAAAAGACTAAGTTTACTTTTGATAATGTAATTTCAAAAAATACAGAGCATCCTCTTGGCAGCAAGTAAGAGAAGTTCTCTACTAGTCAGCTCTGGTAGACTTAATAAAGCTTAAGTTGTTCAGCAAAGATATATTGCTAGTAATTGGATATGTCATAGATTACTGGGAATCCAGAGGCAAAGCAATATTGTCCTTTCAAAGCTAATGCCCACACTTTAGTACCAAAGACATGAGAATTTTTTTTTTCAGCATCAGAACACTAAAAAATAAACCAGTGAATAAAGTGTTTGGTTGCTTTGGTTGCTTTAGAGCCTGTACTTACTGTCCAGGTAGCAGCCTGCTGTGGAGATGAAGATGCTGCTGTTACCAGTGAGGCATTTGAATCAGCCTAGACTAATGAGTACCTCTCAAACAGAAAGGTGAAGAACATCTAATGAGCCAACATAATTTCTCTTGATACCATGATCTGGTGATTCATGGAAGCTAAAACTCTTACTGTAGACAGTTCTGTGCTGCCAGTTTACAGTGAAGCATGGTGAATTTTGCATCCTAGGTTCTAGACCTTAAGCCAGCCAAGAGCTGTACTGTGGTATATTCCTCACTACTGTTTTTTTTGCTTGGTTCTACAACTAGTGATGGGCTTTTCTCTTGATGATCTTTTTTGCTGAATTATCTAGAATGTTTTTGCAGGCTTTATTTTGCTTTATTTTCTGGTTTCCAGGGCTAGATTTTTTCAGCCTCACTGAAGGCTATAGGAATAAAGAGTGAACTAAATACCACTTTTCAGAACAAGGCACAGCTAGGTTTACTTTTTTAGTTTGACATTGTCATAGTTCAATCTCAGTATTACTGTAAAACTGTATCATCCTGTTGTAATATAAAAAAAATAAATCACCAAAGGCCCACTAATTAAGCTAGGTGTAAAAAGATTATCAGCCTAGCATAGGAGCTAATTTTAAACCTAGCATAGCTTTACTACAGAAATTACTCCTGCCACAGTTTTTATTATGAGTTTTGTTGATTTAACAAATCTACTATGGAGACCTGTTTTTTGCACTGCTGTATTGAAATCTGGTTTTATATCTGCAATAAATTTACTTCTACAGTCCCAGGATGTTGGCATCAAAACCATCACCATGCTGGATGAACAGGGCGGTGAGTTCTTCCTCTATAACACTAAAAAATCAGTTCTATAAGAAAAATAATTATCATTCCAGAGCTGTTGCTGAAACTAAAGGTGTATTAAAGACTTTTTATGTGAAAATGGGATTTGCTAATGGGTTATTTTCATGCATTTGTGGTATTGAGGAGAGGTTTTAAAGTAGTTGGGGGATCATGGTAGTTGCAGTGTAATACAGCTTCTGCTACACAAGCAATTCCTATCCACCATTGCATGAATGTAGCTGCATTTATTCCAGAAGCAGTGACAGAGGTGCAGCTCTAAGGATAGGGAAAATATTTTTGATACAGAAAACAAAATGTATCAGTTAATATCTTTTTTTAAATTAAAAAAAAATAATCCATAAGGCAGGAAAGAAAACAGACATTAGACTTAGTATAAAGATAGATTTTAAATGTGTAAGTTCCTACTTGAAAGAGATGTTAATATCCTAGCCCCACCTTCTTCTAGGCTGTGTTTATTCAGGTTACTTGTTTCTCTTCTAGAACAACTAAATCGCATAGAAGAAGGCATGGACCAGATAAATAAGGATATGAAGGAAGCTGAGAAGACACTGACAGAGCTCAACAAATGTTGTGGGCTCTGTGTCTGTCCTTGTAACAGGTCAGTTAAGCAGGTACTTGGGTCTGAAGTTCTAGTGTATTTCCAATTGCTACTGCACTGGGAGATGGTATCTAATAAAAGCTCTCATTAAAAAATGCTGCATCTCTAGGAAAGCCAATTGTTTGGGTTTTTAGAGGTGCACTGCTTTAGAATTATGAGAGTAGCTAAAGCTTACTTGCATCTAAGCATATAGTGTGCCCTTTTCACTGTACATATAGCTGCTGTATAATATCCTGCACAACTGCTCCCTAATCTTCTTATAGCTTATGCTCAGTAGAATAGTATCAGCATCCATACAGATGAGGCCAAATTTGACTGCAAAGAGCTATGTGTAAGTGCCTGTCTGCTAGGAATTTTACTTCAAAAATAATTTTTCATATAAGTACTTTTGCACTAAAAAGCAAGAAAATTGTTTTGGAGAAGGAAATTAATATTAGTTCTCTAGGCATTTAAAAAATGTTTGTGTTGGAGATGTTGAAGCTTTAATCTTTCACCAATGAGGACATAAATCCTGCAGATATGCTTCACAGAATATTTATCAGGTCAGTGTTATGGCTCCTATATCCAAGTCAGTTAAGGGGTAATCTAATGTTTTGTATGGCACTTGATTTGTTCTTCTACACACCTAAACTGATCAGAACTCGGTATTATAAAGAAAACAGTATTTATTTTTTGAAAGTGTGCTAGCTTTATCCTTACACAAGCTGTGTGAACTGGATGTCATCATAGTTCTTCTTCTAGAAGTAAGTTATTTTAAGAGCATGACCACTGAAGTGAATAATGTTGTTTGGGTTTTGGGTTGTTTTTTTTCATTTTTAGCTCCTGGTATGAGCAAAAAAACCTTCTAATTTCACTGAGAAGTGGCAGAAATTTAAGTAAAAGTTCCTTGGAGTAGCTGAGTCTATTTATGCAACAGAATTATAATTTGAGGATCACTTAGGATAGATATGTGGGTTCTAGGGGTGAAAGTGTTCAAGCTTTAGTATCTTCAAAACATAGATAGTTTTGTCCTGACCTCTGGGTAGGTGAGTTTACTGGTTTATATTATTTTTATCAAGCTGATGGACTTTGAGCATTTTGACTCACTCAGTCTTACTTCACCAAAGCTAAACAACTTATTGACACGAAGCAAGCTCAGAATTTGTGAACTCCTGTTCAAATACACAGATAGGAATAAAAGAATGAGTTGTGGACCACAATGGGCCATAATGAGCAGGAAAATCTACTAGATAAGTAGAGGGCAATGAAGAAGAAACTGAAAGCTTTTCAAGTATCTACTTGTAACTGGTTTTCTGTCAGTGTTATTTGTCAACTGGTTATCTCCAAAGCTTTTAATTTTTTTCATAAAGCTAAATCAGAATAGTTGCTAATAATGTTTGTTTGGGTTTTTTCCCCTCTTTTCTTCTAGGCTTAGATTACTTATAGAAGCTTTGTGAAAACAAAAAATACTGGCAGTACTCTAATCTACGTACTACTAACAATTTACCTGTTTCCTGGTCTTTCTTCTTTCTTTCCCATTCTCTCCTAACACTGATGCTTGCATTCTCTAAATGAAGACTAGGATAAGAAGCTGTGTTCACTTAACTGGTGAAAGAGGATTTTAGGACAAGGTCAGTCTTACTGATGCAGATGTACGCTTAACCAGCTGTCTCAAGTGATGCTTCTGTTAGATTTGTGCTTGCATGTGCATGATGTCTGCATGCAGGTCTCCTTGTCACTGTGTTGTGTTGTAATACTGATGTGAATGAAAAATGTCAATTACTATAGTGTATTAGCAGTGAAAATGGTGAACTGGTTGATCTCTTGCTGGTTTGATAGGTTGCATAAAATGCCTCTTACAGACGTGGAATATGAGGAAAGTGAATGTATAGTAATTTGAAAAAGCTCTTAAAACAAAATTAAGTGATGAGAAGATTTGTTCTTAAGTGTGCTTATTTTGAGCAGCAGTTCTGTTTCTAGATGTCTGCTTCAGATGTGCAAGTAGTTTTCTGGCCACTTGTTTTTTTGATTAATTGTCTCACAGTTACCCCTGGCACCGAAGACTTTCTAATCCAGAAGCCACATACATTGCTCTCCTGCTTTTGTGGCTTTAGAATTAATGAGATTAAAATGTAATGCTCAGTCTGGTTTCAGTAAACTTTAAAAGGTCTTTAAGCCTGTCTATGCACAAGCAGCTGGAATTGTTGGCTTGAGGTTTCTTTAGGGTTCTGCTGGGTGCAGCTGTTTCATCATGAGCTGAGAAGTTGCTCCTTTTTGCATATATTCATACTAGATTACTTCTCATAGAATCTGACCTATGAAATGTCACTTCCCATCTCAAATACCTAAATGCCACAAGAGTGAGTGGAGTATTTCTTCATTGCAGCTAATTTCACACCTCTTCAAATGTGAAATATCTGAGCACTGTAGAAATTGAGATTAACTACCTGTAATTGTAAATTTCAGTGTACTAAAAGCTACTACAGATTTCCCTTCACAGGCCTTTAATGAAGCAGAAAAGTAGCTGTGTTGTCTGGATTATCACTTAAACTTTAAAATGCTGGCAAACAAGATGAACATGAGAATATTATTCTCAAAATGTTCTTCAGGGTTCATGAGAACCCAATTTCGATCGTTTATTTTTCTGTTATAATTTGTTCTTTGCTTTTGTAGATATGTGATTCTTGAGATTTGCTTTATGTCAGTGTACTTTAATTTTTTTTCTTTTTCTGAATTTTGTGGTAAAAGTGTAATGGCAAGTTGTTTTCTCTATAATATTGTAATAACTCTAATTGAGTTATTACAATTGAATTGACGATTTAAGTTCTTTGATCATGATTCCTGTTATTTCATAATCAAAGTTAACCTGAAAAGCATTATCTTTTTAAAAGAAAATCTTGGAAACAGAATATGTTTGGCAAAAGCTAGTAGGGATTAGTGGTTTTCCTTCATAGGGTGTCTACTTGTATTAGATGGAGTCTTTTCCTTCAACCTTATTTCTTCACTGAAGTGTAACTAAGCTTGATGCTAGACTAGTTCCTGTTCTAAGTGCTTTATCTTACAACAGTGTAAGCTTTCCTGTTACTTCTGTAAGCTTCCTCTCTTCTGGTAAAGTATATTACTTAAAAGGAAATTGCTGTGCTTATATTAAATCTTAAGACAAATTAATCAACTGTCCCTAGAGTAACTCAGTTGTGTTTGTACTATCCCAATATAAGAACTTCTGTTGTATAGACAAGGCTTTGTACAAAATCTGGCTTCTCTCAGGCATGAGACAAATGTTACAGAAAATCCTAGAGTAATACAGAACTGAAGTCAGGAAGCCACATTTTGATGTAGCAATTAAGACTTCTTATTTTTATGGTATAGGACAAAGAATTTTGAGGCTAGCAAGACATACAGAACCACCTGGGGAGATGGAACAGAGAACTCTGCAGATCATGTGATATCCATGCAACCAAGAAGAATAAATCACCAGCAGCCTCAGACTTCTGGAGGACCAAGTGGTGGATATATTACAAGGTGTGCTGCTTCATATCTCTCAATCTCAAATGCAAAAATCTTACATTACCAGTTGTCGCCTTTCAGATGCCTTCTAGGTGAAGTTGACAAATAATAAGCTTTTTACTACTGCTTGGAGGAAATGTTGCAGCTTTGAGAGGAGCTTGCAAAAGCCTACACTTTGAGTACTGTGTTCATCTTACATTTCCATTTTTTTCATAGTGTTGGTATTATCAGTCTGTTTCTGGATGCTAGGACTCTAGAGCTTAGTGCTCAGTTATTGAAGGAACTGTTAAAAAATATGGATTTTCATTGTCACAAAGTATATTTAACACAAACTTATGTCTTAAACTTCCTCTGGTAGCTGTTATTTTAAATTCTAAGGCTACTTTTGGAATAGTGGCTAGCTTAGTTGATTGCCTGTAATACATGGGGTTTTAAAAGAGGAAAAAACATACTTTGGCTTGAATACATTGCCTGTCAGATAACTGCAGCAAACAATTTCTGTTACAGTAAATTTAGAGTAAGGAAATGACAGTTCTTGTTTGGTGGAAACATTGTCTTAATTATTTGAACAGGATAACAAATGATGCCAGAGAAGATGAAATGGATGAAAATCTTGCTCAAGTGGGAAACATTCTTGGGAATTTGAAAAATATGGCTCTGGATATGGGAAATGAGATTGATGCCCAGAATAAACAAATAGACCGGATAAATATAAAGGTGAGTTCTCTGCCTTCAGCTTAGATGTTGTTAGTGAGAAGTTACAAAGAATGAACTCATTGTTGTATCTACCTGTATTTGCAGTAAATACACACTAAGATTGTACCATCCTCTAGGTTACTGTGGTTTAAACAAGACATACATCTCAGTGTTTGGTTATGTAGCTGGAAATTCAAATGCTTTGGAGTATCAAGAAACCTAAAAATATAGCACAAGTCAGTGCTTACTCTGAAAGCAGCTAAACTTAATTGGCTCAAAAGGGCAAGTATTTACTGGAGGGGTAACTGGGGTATTGCTGCTGGCAGGGATATGGAAGGAAGAAGGTGTTTTTACCAATAGCAGGATTCCTCTGGAGTTCCTAAAAAGTCACTGTAATTATTGAATGTCAAATAAAACACAGGTAGCTCATTGCCCTGATTAATAACAATATTAACACAGGTTAATATTGGGGCTGGGGAGACTTCAGAATAATAGGTCTTGTAGGCTCAAAAGGAGATGATATGACATCATCTGCATGTGAAGTTGGTCATAGCCAGTAACCTTTTTTTTTTTTATTGTTTTAAAGTTTAACTTCCCAAAACAGATTGATCATATGTTTTGTGGGGGGTTTCAGAGGGTAATTTATGAGGAAGTTAGTAATATTTTAAGAATTCCTATATTCTGAAATGAATAGAAGTTCTTTTAAAGGCATACCTGGTTAAGAAAGGAAATGAAAGCTTTGAATAATGTTTACTAAAGACATAAAAAAGCAGAAGTGGACACAAATTGCTGTAAAGTTACAGAACTAAGACAAAATGAGAAGTTTGAGATAAATACTGAATAAATACTCAGACAGTCCTTGTCTGTCTGAGACAAACATCAGTTGTACCCGTGTCAGCATCTCAGATTTGCACGTTATTATGAAGGATGCCTTAATTGTCTTTTACTGTTCTCTGAAATTGCAGATTTGAGGTAATCTTAATAAGTATAAGAGGATTCAAGCATTTTAAAGAACAACAGAAAATTTAATTGGAGCTTAAAATTAGGTGTGAAATCCTTCCAGCTTATAAAGTGGACTGAAAATTGCATGGTCAAGTTAACTTCAAGTGTGAATTAATGGTTTTAGCAGTAGTGTTTCTGGTTATTTCCAGCACCTCTTTTGGCCTGATGCTCTTTCATTTTAGTGGTCTGAATAAATCTTACAGATCAGGTCTTACTAACTATTAAAATAGTATGCAAACAAGTTAGAACTGCTCTTCAAAACGGCAAGAAAAATGCAAGTGTGATTGACTCTGAGACTGGCAACTGTCTCAGGATATTTAAATTAATCCTGTTATGCTGACATCTGTTTTTAAATTTAGTAAAGAGTGTGGAAATTAAATCAAAATGTTAAGGGTCTATCTCCAAGTACCATCTAAAGAAATAAAAAGCAGTATTAAGCTTAACTTCAGAATAGGCTTGATGCTTGCTTTTTTAAATTAAATTCCAACTCACTTGTAAAATACATAGGCTTCACTGGATGACTTTTAGTAGCCTGCAGTGTTATGCAGTACTCCTAATCTGAGTAATTGCCAAATAAAAGCTTATGTTATGGCTTTTTCTTAAAAGATGATCTAGTAGCTAGATGAATGTGTTTCCAGAGTTTTGTTAACAAGTGAGATACTCATTTTTCTATAGGAGATTCCTGCCTCTGCCCAACCCTTAAGAGCAGGAAGGAAAGAACCAGAAGGGAAGGGCTTGAACTGCCAATATCCCTTTCCCAGTGCAGTGTGCAGGTGTAAACTGGCTAACACTTGGCACAGGTAGAGCTTCTCAGAAGTTTGACTCCTTATGGTGAGGGCAGAGGCTAGTTTTGTGCTTCTTACCCCTTCTGCTCATTCCCCACTTCATGATGCATAATCAGGGAATTATTTCAAAGCTCCTTCTCATACCTTTTGGTAGAACTTTATCTTGACACTTGTTCAGCTTAGATGCTGTGCCTGACTTGATGCTTTACAGCAGTAAAACAATTATTAGGTGCTTTTCTCACCAGTACCATACTGTTACGACTGGAGGGTATGTGCATAAAAACCAGGAATATGCACTGAGAAACCACAATCACAGATCCACAATAATTCTGACAAGATGCCCATAAGTCATTTCCATGTTTGAGTGTTACTTCTAGTCCAAGGCAACAGTGCTGCTCTGTAGAGGTCTTTTAAGATGTTTAAACACTTGAAGTGAGGGAATTTTTATCCCCTTGTTCTGTTAATATTCTTCCTGACTTGCTGAGACAAGCTGCACTGTGTTTTGAGGGTCAGCTAAAGACTAAAAAGTGTTTCACCTAATTCTGTTTCTGCTAAAATTGACAGGAGGAAAAAAAGAAAATAATTACTTCCATCTTACACAAGTTGCTTCTCCTCTGTATATTGCAAAAATACACTGCAAGGCAGAAGTTCATGTCAGTTTGAATTTTTAAATTGTTTCACATGAAATCTGCAAATGACCTATTAATTTCTCTTTCAGGCTGATACAAACAGGGAACGCATTGAGCAAGCCAACATCAGAGCCAAGAAACTAATTGACAATTAAAGCCTGCTGTCATTGTTCAGTGACACTGTCACTTCAGCTGCAAGCCACCATATTCATGGATCTGTGAAACTTCTATTCTGAAATAAGAGGGGCTGGGAAAAATGAAGCAGTACCCTTTCTATCGGGATTAATTTTAATTTCCTCTTTTTTTATTGCTTTATGTAAATGTGACCTTGACTCCAAGAAAGCAGCCAACATAACTTCCTCCTATTCATTTGCCTTCACTTTCTTTAAACTGCTCAGTTCCTGCACCCAAAATACTGTCCTTTATTGAAGTTGAACAAGCAGATGAATTCACAGCTGTGGGAAGTTGGAGAGGGCACTTTGCACTGTTTGAAATACCTCATAAGTTGAGTGTCTTCACTGAAACAGGGACTTGGTGAATATTGTCTGGTTTGTGTCTTTAGTAGGCTAACCATAGTTGTACAATCCAAACCATATGATTTGGTTTGGGGTTTAGTTTGTGGGTTACAGAAATGAAGAGGCCCACTACTTTTTAATACTTGTGGGTTGAGGGCTTTAAAACACTTCCTAACCACATGAACTTTAATGCAAAGGTAACAGGAGGGATATACAGGTTTCCACTTCTTTACTGTAAATTGGTGTCTGTTTGGAGGTCATGATTAGTAAATCATGCTGCATTGTTCTGATATTTGTTGTGTATATAAACATACCTGCTCTAAACACCATGCACATATGAGTAGAAGAAAATAAAACTATCTGCCTTGACTATTTATTTGATGGAAAAATTTATGCCCCTCATCTACTAGACTAACTTTTAAGGGTTTGAATGATGCATCCTAACTGGAAGATACTGACTAGAAAAGCATGCAGCTTTCTCATCTCCTGTATCAGATTCTGGTTTGTCACTGGATACCTTTTATCCAGTGCAAAATAATGGCTGAAATCTGGCTGCTGAGAGCAAACTCTGCGTGACTCTGGGGGAGCTGCTTAAACCCTACTGAAAACAGAGAAGTTTATTACAAAACTTCTTTTGTCACACGTCTGGATGAAGCAGTACCTATTTAAGAACTGTATGCTAGTTCTAAATAAATTAGTTCTAAGTAGATTCCTGACTGGTTTATTATTTCAGACTTTGGGACTGGCAATTGAAAATGTTGCATGTCCAAGTTCCTTGCAGTTAAAATGTTCCTGTTTTGTTGCAGAATAGAGGATTTTTTTGACCGGGTGGGGTAAATCGGTCTTCCTATGAAGAAAACATTTTGGTTTTACTGCTAAATAATCAGATTTCTTCCCAGAATTTTCTAACTCTATTGCAAGTGACCTGTATAATTCTAACTCTACCCAGAAATATATTATGCCACTTATAAAGATGAAAAGGATGCTTTGGATTAACCTGTGGTATTTAATGTTGGATGGAAAAAATCTTCAAATTGATTGGAGGAATCATGAAAAATATTAGCATTATGGGGTGGTTTTCTGGAAGGATAATCCATAAGTATCCTGTAGCTATTAATAAAGAATCCCAGGGCTAGAGAGGTGACACTAATCTCCTGAAATGTAAAGCAACAATAAAGGTTTTGTTTTCTTTTTAGTAGAAACACAATCAGTATTACTTGTATATTCTCCCAGAAAACTTGATACTTAAAAAAAGCCAACAACCTGACCAAGGTTGGAGCTGCTGCATGTAATAAATAGGCCAGTGGTTGGCCATTTTCTTATGTGAATAACATGAAGTAATTTTTAGAGGAGTGGATACTTCGGTAGTGTGTTGACTTCTGTCTGGCTTCCAGTAATTATTGGAAAGCTAATGAATAAAAAAGCTTATTATCTACCCCCTTAGTAAATGAAAATTATGTTCTTAAAAACACAAGTAGCAAAGAAGTACTTTTAAGAACATTAAGTACATTTTTAACAGCCACTTGTATGGGAAAGCAGAGGGAATTTCTATCTTTTTTTTTTCCTTCTTACAAACTTCAGGTTAACTGAAGGCATATTTGCTGCTGGTTGTGAAAGCAAAGAATTATATCAACTATGATTGTCTCCAGGAGCAGAACATTAAAGTGGTTACCTTATATTGCATACAACAGTGCAAACCTGCTCTGTAGCATCTGGATGTTTCAAACATTGGAATGATTTTCTCCCTTGCTATTAGAAGTCCATATTCTTGACTTCCCTGACACCTAACAACAAGTTAGCACATTGCCTGAGAGAATGCTATGATTGCTACAGCAGAATTGTAATATGGTAATGGATACCACACAAGGAAATAATTTTTGAGACTCCAAGCCTGAGTATTAATGGAATATAATTTTCTTTTTTTCTGATACAACAAGAGCTAAATCTGTAAAAGATCCATAAGGGCATGGGTGCCTTTATGTTAATGAACAACCCAGTCTGCTTCTTGGATTTTCTTGCTGTTGTATATAGAATATATGCTTAATTTCCATATCTATGGGATAGAATCAACACTTGTATGTCTTTGTATTTCTGAATGCTATTAAGAATGAAGGTTTACAGTTTCTGCTTTTGTTTGTTAAACTATATATTGTGCACAAAAAATACATACTTTTATAACTGAATGTGTTTTAAAACTATTTTATCTTATAAATATATGTGTGTAGTGTCCTGTCCTTTAAAAACTTGGCAGAACTATTTGCTACTATGCAACCAGGAAGTTTCACTTCTATTTTTATTTCACAGAAATCCAAAAAAAGGAATGGGTGTGGTTGAGAAGAATATTGTGATATTTTTTTTACACTATAGATTTCTTCCCTGCATAATCAACATCACTTATCTTCAAATTATGAAATGGGTTCATCTCTTTGAGAAACTGTCATTTGGCATGGGACTGTGCTCCAGGAAGGTAAAGGAGCTACATACAGTAAACTTTGGAGTCAAGTATCTGTAACATGCCTAGCAAATACCTTGTCCAGTAAGTGAAATCTAGTGACTGAACTTTACTGCCAATGTAACTTCACTTGTGAGGTAATTTAAATTGTATTTTCTGTGGTACTAGAGCCTCACATTCCCAGAATGCTCTTAGTGGGGGAGAGAGGGAAGGGAAGTATTGAGCTGCAGGAGAGTAGTCTGGGAATGGCTTTAGAAGGTGCAATTTATATACTCTGTACCATAGGAAAAAAAAGAACCTAGGGATAGGCTGCATAAGTGACTGTCCTGAATTTGTAGCACCTGTCCCATGGGTACACTTAAATGATGGTAAATTCAAGCTAGCCTTCTCCTGGATGCAAGATGAATTAAGCCTCTTAATACAGGGATCACTATGAGTATGAACTGCAGCACATGCTGCTTGTGCAGCTACTTGCAGAACTTTCCTTTGTGAAGTCTCAATGGTGAAACAGTTTGCCATTTACACAATGTAGTGATTTGCAGTTGCTAATTCACCATAACTGCATTTGAAGCAGCTGTGTACTGCATGTTGATTGAGTATGGCTGAAAGTCTATCTTAATGCAATGGAAAATCAGAGAGCAAGTGATAAGGACTGAAATAAAAAAAATGAATGGTGTATAGTGTTAACTAGGGTAACACTTTCTACCTCAATAATTCCAAAACTAAAAAGCTGCAAGTGTAATTATGCATGGGAGTAAAATTGGTTTATAGTGTTACAAACTTCCAATATAAAACTACTGATAGATGATATACAGTGCTGAATTGTACAGTATTTACATTTATTGAGTTAAAACATGCAAGGGCATCAGCCAGCTTTTTTTCTTGAAACAAAGTCTTCCTGTGTTTTGGGACAAATTTGGTTGATCCAGGATTAACTAAGCACCATTCAGTATTTTGTATGGTGCTTTCTCCCTTTTGTTTTACAAAATTTTTAATAGCTGTCAGAAATCCAAGGAGTAATTGAAAATTTTCTACATGTACTGGTGATCATGTAACAGAAATGTTGATGTACTTTCTCAATACTTCCAAAAGTTGTAAAATAGCATTTCCAACTGCATAATTCCTAAGTGTTCTGTTACCAGCTCTTCTTACACATCTTTGTTGAATAGACAAAAGAATCCTGCTAAAGGTAAGTGAGAGAAACGTGTCTGAGCAGATCTTTCCAGTTTAAAAAACCAAAAGAAAAACCTATACCAAGACCTACCATAGCACAATGTTTCCAAGTGGACCCATACTGATGATGGATCATCACTGTAGTCAGAGTTGGTGAATGTGTAGGGGAAATCTGGTACCTGAGGGCCTTTGTTTTGTGTATGTCTTGCATCTCTAGAGAAAAAAAAGCTAATACCTCAAATGGGCTTTAGCCATCAGGTAGGAGATGAAATTTAAAAACAGCTTTGGGCTTTAAACTATTGAGTACTGATTTCCACATCATAATCTATGGCATCTATTAGTATGATGCTGAATAGGTTTCTGACTGCAGGGGTTTACATGATAGTAACCTACATGGTGTGTTCTTGCACTTTCCTAGGTGCATGCCTTGGCTTCACTGGAATAGAATTAAAGAATCGGTTTCTGTTCAGGGAAGCTGCAATTTTTGAGGAGACTGCAGCACCCTATTCTGTGAGAACATAGTTGGTGATACACTTTGTTTTAGTTTGTGACCAGCCATGGTAGTGATCCAGATCTGTAGCAGTTTTGAGCTTGCCAGAAGGGCACAGGAGGAGCAAAGGCAGAACAGCTGACCTAAGCTGGCCAACACAAGTATTCCATGACACAAGTGTCACAGTCACTATAAAATGCAAAGTTTGCTGGGGATGGGGCTCTTCCTCACTAGCTGACATCCATGGAGGTTCTTCCTTGTTCTGCCTTGGAGACCTACTGTCCCCTGTGCTGTGACCATCAGGTTCTGACTGGAGCTGTGGTGCTGGTTGTGTCTGACATCCAGCATTCAATGCTGGGAGGACAGCTCACAACCACCGTATGGGCTGAGTATAACTTCATGTTTCTTATTAGTATTAGGATTATTAGTAGTTCATAATTTCATTAAATGTGTTTTCATTTCAGCCCATGGGTCTCTTTATTTTCATAATTCCCTTTCTCAGGTGGGGAAGGGTTATTAGGTGATACAACAACTGCCTGAACGTAGGCAGTCTTGCAAAATGCAGTAGCCTTGTAAATACTGTCTGCTGTCAGCTATTACTCTAGCAGTTTTTCCATACAATAACACTTAGAAGTTAAGTAAAATTGGTTCCTTGTTTAATGATGGATCACATCCATCCTTTGAAAGAGGAACTGATGTTCTCTAAAAAGTAGGTAATACTGTGTAAGAATGGAAATAAACCAGCAACAGGGTCAGGGAATTAGATACCTCTTCTGAGCATCTTATAAAAGAACCACTTAACTCTAACCTTAATTATAGTTCTTACATTGAGGAAAAAGATTTGCACAGAGGTCATTTCATTTTTCTCAGCTGCAGAGACGTTGAATACATTTAATTACACCAGCAACTTTGAGTTTGCTGTCCAAATGCTTTTCTTGTCTTCTGTAGGAAAGCTGAAGTATAGAATATAAAACAGTCTCATCAGGAATCGATGCATCCATCCTTGTCTTGCAAAGAAGTAAACTTAGCACAGCTCCTACTTCACTATTTGGAGCATCCAGTACATATTAATTGAATTGCTACTGAAGTGTTGACATCCTCCAATCTTCTCCATTCTCTGAGCAGTGGAAGTATAGCACGTGTTCCAACAGCTGATGGAACAAAGTGCCTAAATGGTGGCCTTCAGCAACAGCTTAGCTTAGGACTACTTGTTAAAGTGACAACAGCAGCAGTCACACAAAATGAACTTGATTTTTTGAAAATTATTTACTAAAATAAACAAGTACATTTTCCTTTTCATTATAAGTTACATAATTGCATACATTTTTAGTTTTTTCTAGGTGCTTTTGGTAATAAGGCAGCAGCAGTAGGCTGACAACTAAAATTTTCAGCATTGCACTGTAGACAAGGAGTCAGTGCAAGGATTTTCAGCAATGCACATTTTTACTGAATACACTGAAGATGAACCTAATTTTTATTTTATACAGCTCAAGCAGAAGTGGACTGTAGTGCAATTCTCATTTATGGGAAAAGAAAGCCTGTACAGTAAGATATGAATGAAGGATGCTCAAAATACGGATTGTTGAACAGAAGCAGTTATTAAAACCCTTAGTCACAACTATTTGTGCTTTATAAAAAACTTATACCAGTTATAAACTAAAATCTCACCCGTAAAAGTTCTCTGTAGAATAATGTTAATGCAAGCCATACAGTGTTTCAGATCTGCTTTGGTGGTAGAACTTCCAAGTGCTATCATGGAAAAAGGTTTCCAGAATAATCCTCTTGCAAACCAACAGCCAGCTTCCTGACGAAAGGGAACTGGCAATTTGGAAATGCTCATTCACCTTCTCTGTGAAAGAACAAGCCCTGACAAAGGAGAACACGTGTTATAAGCTATAGTGGCACAAAAATAAAAACTGGCCCCTGGACAGGTTCATCAGTTCACTATTCATGTTCTCTAGTTCAAGTGTAATCAATGTGGCCTTAGCAGACCTTAATAGAGTCCTAGAGGAGCAGTACTGTAATCATCTCCTTCATCAGTCTTGGTTTAAGTCAGTGAAGCAGATGTTCCAGTTATTAACTTTCTTTGCTGGGTATTACTGGTCAGAATAATGATTATGCAAACTTCTTCTTTGTAGCTGTAAATCGCTCCATGTACTATGAAGAAAACAAAAAAAATAAAGATTCAGGAACAGATAGACAATTTATTACTGCTGGAAGCAGATAGGCTTCTGCTCTCAGAATCAAAAGGACTCTGCATTTAAAGCTTATTTTCATTTCCCAGATGTATTTAAGCTTAACAAAACAAAAAAACAAAAAAAAATTCTGCCATTTGCTGTAATTCAGATTAATCTTGTAGAAAGTCTGCACAGTGCTGAAAAGCCAAATCTCAAGTTTTAAGGATGATTGACTATTAAACAGTTAAGAATGCTGCATAATAGGAAGCATCTGTTATTTTTTGTCCTGTCCAAGTGAAGACACACACCTGTCATGTTACCCTTCAAAAGATGCTGATGAAAGAATACTGATCCTGAATCCTGTAAGAAATTTAATTGTTGAAGAACTCTTGAAATTCTATTCAGAGATTAGTTACAAACCCATTACCAGTGACAGTACTAATAGACTGGTTGTGCTTTTATTCATCAGCATAAAACCTTAGTATTCTGGGGAGATACTGGGTAAAGACCTCATCAGAAGCTTCTTTTCAAAAAAGACCAAAAAAACCCAGACCAACAAAGAAGACACAAACCTTGTCATAGCCTTCCAGTTCTCTGAGTTTCTTGATTTCAAAGAGGTTGCCTTCTACTGCAAGCAGTGAGATCTGGGAATCACTGAGGATACTTTCAGGAAGCATGCTGAGTTCTAGACAGTTTTCTTCTAAGCGCAAAACTTTGAGTCGTGGACAGTGGGAAATCTGCACCGAGATCTGAGAAATCTAGTAAAAATAAAAAGCCAAAGAGAAATGGGATTAAAATATTACTGATCCATGACTATTTAAAGTAATTTGGTTTAGACTAATATGGAACAATTACCATGTTGTAAATGTAAGTAAGCTACAGTAACTACTTAACAACAATGCAACAATAACTGTCATAAAATCCCAAGTAAAATTTTTTTCCTCCATGAGAACAGGCAGCCCACACATCTGTTTATCAGCTTACAACTCAAGAACTGTTCAAATAGGTGTATGATTAAATTCAGGATTTGTTAGTTAGTCACATCAGGCAGTTGGATGTATCAGTACACAAACTGCAGTTATGATCTTTCATTTTGATTGTGTCCATGAGATGTATTTTAGCTATAAAGTTTTGATGGTCTCATCTTCTGTGGATGTCCAAGACAAACCATGTCCTAAATCTACATGCCCATAATATCTCAGTTACAGACCTGATTCTGATTCAAATTGAGCTCAATAGCCTGCAATTCTCCAACAGTGTCAGGTACATTTTGGATCTGGTTTCTTGAAAGATCTACTACATCCAGGTGGCGAAGACCAGACAGTTGTGTGGGCACAGTCTGAAGCTGGTTTCCAGAAAGGCTCAGGGTTTTGAGAGCTGAAAGCTGTCCAAAAGCAGCTGGTAGTTGCCTCAAGTGATTGCCATTCAAGTGTAGTGTCTCCAGTTTTTTCAGTTTACACAGCTCCTCAGGTAAAGCAGCTAGAAATAAATGACAGAACAATGAGATGGCCTAAACAAAAAGCAGTTAACAGCCACCCCCATTCAAAGAAGCTTCTGCATAGGAAATGGTGCTGTATTACACTTATTTCTCACAGGGTTCCTCCTCATTACCCAGTGCAGGTACAGATCCCTGAAGAGAAACTCCATCCCACTAGCAACACATGTTTTTTAACCATTTTCCATAAAGATCTTTAAAATAACCTGCAGAGAAGGCAGACTTTTCCTTTTTTACAAACCAGGAACTACTCTGAGAGGATCCATTATACTCTTTACTTACCACTTTGCCAGTGCATTCTATGACATTTGAAGTACCAAACAATTTACAGCTTCAGGCTGACTGCAGCCCTTAAAGGGTATTACTCAACTCAAGTTCTCAGATAATTCATATTGTATCCTACCAGCATAAAAGCCTCACCAGGTAAGTTCTGCTGGTGTTCCTTCAACCCTCATTCTACCTACACATGTATCACTTGTAGCACTCCTTGAATTTCACTGTAGAGCCACTGAGGTTTTTAAATCACAGTTGTTTTTCAAAAAGCAGATAGTACACAATTAATGCATAAAAAGTTAATTTTTTTCATCTCATCGTAATTGTCCATTAACTTAAATGGACAATTTGTCCAAAATGGACATTTGTCCAAAAGAAACCATGACAACCACTGGATGCCAAACATTTTCTACAGATCATCTTCATTACCTGTTGTCCCTGCAGGCACTAAACCATCTGACTCTGTTAAACCTTCAGATCAGTCACAGCCCAGAAACATTGTGTGGTTTCAGTACTTACATGTCATTGTCAAACTGACAACACAACTAAGTTGGCAACTAGTTTTGAAGAATTTATGGTTTGCTTGTTTGTTATTTTTTCCTGTACATGAATTCCAAAGATTTCAGTTTAGGTGACTAAACTCCCCATTTACATCCTGTGAGAGTTAAATCATTAAATTTAGTTTCTGATCAGAGAAGTCAAGTTATTACTTTAAAAATATCTGTGGAGATATTAATTAGCAGGCATACTCAGTTTGTTGTTGTTTAGAACAAGGCTCTTCAAGAAGGAAAATTTTCCAATGAGCGGTGGCAAAAGCTCTATTTTGTTGTTTGACAAGTCTATTGTTCTTAAGTTGCTTGTTAACTTCTGCAGATCTTCAGGAAACTATGAGGGAGAAAAAAGATACAGCATTTCAATAGTCAGTACAACTTCAATTGCTCAAGTTATGCCTCTTAAAATTTTAATTGAAATTCATAATTCCATTACATACCGCCATAGAGATCACAATGCCCAATCACACTGTGCAGCTAGGTTGGTAAATTTGCTTAATATGTGATTTTAAAAATATGTTTTCATCTGAGGAAGGGAAAAGGGATATAAAGGAGACAGTCAACCATCTAGGAAGAGTAGTCTTTAAGCCAAGGAATTTAAACTGGAAGAGGAGAAGGAGCATCTCATGACACAAGATTTTTTATGGTTTAGTCCTCTTGTGTCCTCCTCTTAAACACGACTGTTATTTAAAAATATTTTACAGCTAGTTAACAGCTCTGTATTTTTAGCAGAATAGAATTAGGAAAATTTTCTCTTCCTTTTATCCTTAAATAATCATGTAAACAACTTTCCTATTTCTTATTTACATCCTCTAGCACTTTAACCTGCACACTGAGCTGAAAAAAGACAAACATGTGGCAATGACCATTAACAGACCAGTGGCTTTGATACTCCTTTGGTCTGGCAGAGGAAATGGGAAGAGAAAGGGCAGGATAGTGGAAGAAGAAATAGAAAATTACTGGAATACAGAGTTATTTTGGCTACCCTGTGTTACTCCACTTACAGTTCCAAGACAATGTGTGTTTTTCTGCAGTTGAGTGAAAAACAATTCCCAGTTAAATAGAGTGAATAAAGTGAATGAAATTCAGAAAAAAACCCCAACAAACCTTCCAGTCTTAAATAGGAAAATGTGGGAAATAATTTACCTATTTTTTAATATCAATTTTAACTTTAATTCAAAACTGATTTTAAAATATTTTCTCCATAATTTCATTAAAAAGCAGACTGGGTAACACTGTGCTGATTTATTGCACAGTTGTGAATGGAACAGATTTTAGTAGCTAGCATATTGCAAGAAAAGCTGCAGCACAGAAATATGCTAAGGAGCATTTCACTGTTTAATGTTGCTTTAGCATTGGATGTATTTGGTTTTTTTCTCCTGTATTGTTAATCATTCTTAGTATTTACTGGTTGAATAATTGCCATTATGCTCTCTAGAAATAAAAAACCAAAACCAAATGTAACAGTATACAGTTGTCAAGTAATAACATTAAATTATGATTTGGTTAAAGTTATCCAGTCCACTTTGTGTTTTTCTGCAGCTGAAAGTCAAAAGAATTTCCAATATAATAAACTTCATGACACTTGCAGCCCAGTGAACAGCCTGTACAGACTATTCATAGGACTACAATTAAATACAGCATAAGTATCCAAACAAGACAAATTGTGGAATATCTGTCTAGGTAACAATATGTTTACAAAATTTACATTTCCCCTCAGGTTTACAGCCCTTTAAAAAAAAACACAACATAGTAACTAGGGTTTCTTGAGCAAACATGTACTCAAAAATATAGGCCCATAAGCATACAAGTGCCCTGACAGATAAATCAGAAGGCAGTGCAAGCAAAAATCTACTCTGCAAAAAGGAAAAAAAAAAAAAAAAGAAATTATTGAAATAATATTATCCATCAGTACTTATGAGAAATGCATGTACCTGTACACAGGGCATTATGAATTTCTCTCCCAAAGTATCATCCATGCACACAAACAGCCAGATTTCCCCTACAGTAACATTACCTCTGTAAGTCCCTTTCCTGTTAGCTGAAACACACCAGTTTTCTGTGCTGTCTCCAGGTGGGCTTTTAATGCACTATTTCCCATCCTAACAGTTCTCTGTCAAATGCAGACAGTGTCAGCGATGGTCTCCGCCAGTTTCTCTCAGTTATTCTGTGCTAGGGAACTGCGACCCAAAGTTCCTGTGACAAAGCAAATACAAAAAGGAATTTTATGTGTCCTGCCTTCAGCACCACGGCCCTACCCACCATTTCACTGCTGCCTTTTCACCTCCTGAGATCATAGAATCATAGAATTAGGCGGGTTGGAAGGGACCTCAGAGATCATCAAGTCCAGCCCTTGACCCACCGGAGCACAGTTGCTAGACCATGGCACTGAGTGCCACATCCAGGCTTTTTTTAAATGTCTCCAGGGACGGAGAATCTACCACCTCACCGGGCAGCCCATTCCATTGCCTGATCACCCTCTCCGTGAAGAAATTCTTTCTAATATCCAACCTAAATCTCCCCTGACACAACTTAAGACTGTGTCCTCTTGTTTTGTTGAAAGTCATCTGGGAAAATAGTCCAACCCCCCCCTGGCTCCAGCCTCCTTTCAGGGAGTTGTAGAGAGCGATGAGGTCTCCCCTGAGCCTCCTCTTCTCCAGGCTGAACACCCCCAGCTCCCTCAGCCTCTCCTCACAGGACTTGTGCTGGATCCCTTCACCAGCCTGGTTGCCCTCCTTTGGACCTGCTCCAGGACCAAAGATAAAGCCTAGAGCTTAAAAGATTTACCTGGCTTTAGGTAGAGCAGTTTGAACACTGAAATGATGCAACAAATACACTTAAAAACTAAGTGAATTAATGCATCATCTCCACATTTTGCCTCTTTCAGGGCCCAGCTGTGTAAGGAGATTCTCCGTGATTTTAAGCGACATCAACTTGCTCCCAACACTACATTTTTATTTGTTTTTCTGGAAAAAGTTATTTTATTTAGAGACCCGACTCCTTTGCTGTGACTAGACGCAGACACCCCACATTCCGGCGGGATTTAATCCCCAGGACAAACAACGCCGGGTTCCAGGCCGAGGGATCCCTGCTCAGGGTTGTAGCCCGAACCCTGAGACCGCGGGCAGCACCACTCCCCGCCGCCACAGCCTCCTCAGGACCCTCGGGAAGAGGGGAACCAGCCAGAACCCGCTGCAGGCCCCGACCCCTCCGCCTCAACCGCGTCCCACCGCAGCCGCTCCGCTCACCCCGACCCCGCCACCGCACGAGAGCTCCGGGGAGGGCTCCCAAACCCAGCCCTGCCCCTGCCAAACCCACCTCTCCCGGTACCGCACACTCCCCTTCCGCGGCATCTGAGCCCACCGCCCCCCTCCCCGCGCCCCGTCCCCGCCCTTCCAGAACCGACCCCTCAAAAGCGCTCACCGGCTCCCTTGGAACCGGACGCCCGTCACTTTTTTCTTCCGGCCGCACCCAGCATGGCGGATGCCCCCGGGCCACAGTCGCCTCTCTTCGCCCGGGCTTCCGGGTCATCGGGGATGGCGGAGCAGCACTGCCCCGCTTCCTCGGCGGCCGCCGACGAGCCCCAGGAGCGCCAGGACCGGCAGCGAGACGCGGCGAGCGGTGAGAACCGGAGCGACGTTGCGGCCGCCCGTCCCCCATGGCCGTCTGGGCAGCCCGCGGCGGCGTCCGCCTTTCTGGCGCGGTGCGTGGCGAAGGGCGTCGTGAGCCAGGTAAGAGCCTGGGAGAGGGCCGGGCAGGAGCGGCTGCGGGAGGGTCAGTGGCAGTGGTCAGTAACGAGAGCCGCCCGCTATAGAGGTTCGGAGGAGCCGGGGATGAAGGTTCTGTGTTGCGGTTCTCCTCTCCCCTCTGCGCCCGCCCGTTCGGGACGGGTGTCCGGTGCCTCGGGCTGACACACGGCGGCTTCGGGGCGCCTTGAACTGAGGTGGTAGCGCGAAAACGTATTACAATTTTGTGTGGATGCTTGTTCATTTGAAAGGCGGAGACGTTTCCATTTCATAGAATCACAGAATGGGCTGGGTTGGAAGGGACCTCAGAGATCATCAAGTCCAACCCTTGATCCACTCCCGCTGCGGTTCCCAGCCCATGGCACTGAGTGCCACATCCAGGCTCTTTTTAAATATCTCCAGGGACGGAGAATCCACTACTTCCCTGGGCAGCCCATTCCAATGTCTGATCACCCTCTCTGTAAATAATTTCTTTCTAATATCCAACCTAAACCTCCCCTGGCACAACTTAAGTCCATGCCCTCTTGTCTTGTTGAAAGTTGCCTGGGAAAAGAGCCCAACCCCCCCCTGGCTCCAGCCTCCTTTCAGGGAGTTGTAGAGAGCAATGAGGTCTCCCCTGAGCCTCCTCTTCTCCAGGCTGAACACCCCCAGCTCCCTCAGCCTCTCCTCACAGGACTTGTGCTGGATCCCTTCCCCAGCCTGGTTGCCCTCCTTTGGACCTGCTCCAGGACCTCAATCTCCTTCCTGAACTGAGGGGCCCAGAACTGGACACAGGACTCGAGCTGTGGCCTCCCCAGGGCTGAGTACAGGGGCAGAATCCCTTCCCTGGACCTGCTGGCCACGCTGTTCCACATTTATTATGGAATCTTTACTTTTTTGGCTGATAACAGCTTTCCTTACTAGGAAGGAAATAAACCCAATTCAGGTGTGTGTTTTTCTGGAGTGTAGACAGAGTTTTTTGATGTCCTCTCCTGTGCTCCAGGGGCACGCAAGAAAATGCTGAGAGTGCTCTTGTACTGCCTGTGATAAAATGGTAGTATCACTTGCGTTCATTTATTCCATGTAACGTGTGCATTTTACGAGTTATGTTTATGAGCTGACATTTACTCCTTTGTGTAGTGCAAGACATTAACAGTAAATTCATACTTTTAAAAGCCAGTCTTGAAAATTTGCCTGGTGCCTGCTTGCTGCTGATTACAGTTTTTTCCCCATTGTTTTCCTTTCCCAGGAGACACTGGATTTAACCTCAAGAAAAACTCCATGCTTTGTGGAATTTTCAGAGATGGAAAAAATGGCAAACATGCAAGCTGAAATCAATGAGGTACAGACTGTACTGTTGTCAAGTTATACTCAGCACTTCAATCCTTAAGAGATGACACGTGTTGCCTGAGGAGTGACACTGACACCCAGCATCAGCATTTAGTCTATGAAACATCTATTTTTATACTTGCCATTATTTTGTCCATGAGTACAAGTATATTTTGTGTTATTTCATAATTGGTTATTATGAGCTCATCAGGCACCCTTATTGCAAGTTGATGAGCTATGACTATTTGTTTACACAAAGCAGAGCCTCCTCTGGTTAATGTAATCTTCCTAAAAAGCAAAATATGTGCTACTGTACCCTTCACCAAGGTCTTGTTGTTCTTACTTAAAGTTGTTAATGAGTTTTTGTTTAAGGGCAAAGTGCTAGTACATCTGGGCCAAAGTCTTCACAGCCCAAAACACTACCTGCTTCACTACCCAAAAACTTGGAGGTACTGACTCTAGTGTGCTGTTTCATGTTTGTTTGTTTGTTTTTTTTTAACTTTTTAAAAAGTTGCCACTTTTCCTCCAGGGACCGAGTTGTCACAAAGAAAAGAACAAAATTATGAAACTAAAGCTTCTGATGGAACTAGAATTTTTTCTAGTTTGTTCACATTCACAGCACTGTTTCTTTATAGGCCAGGAGACCACTTTGTTGGTTAGCAAGATGTGACCTCAGTCATTTCCTATTGCCTGAATTGGCTGTTGGCTTGTATTTTTTTTATCCTGGTATTTTCTGAGCATTAGGTTGCTGGTACAAAAATTTTATTAGTTACACAGTGTGAGCTCCAGCAGCTGCAAAGCAATGTGACAAACTCACCTTTTACTTTTTTTAGAGAATAAGCTAAACAGCTGGCATAACCTTGTATTTATTGGCAGAAGGAACAGTTTTCAGCTCCCAGTAAGGCTGCTACTTGGCCTCCTTTGCGGGTAGATTTCATGTACAGAGTATCTGTCAGATGTTCAGTATATTGTGAATAAAGCAGGCTTGGTTTTCTCCTCTCCTCAGTGATCAAGCAAAGCATCAGTTCTCTGTGTATCCTGAGACACTGTTACGTCATCCTCTTCTGTATTTCCTTCAGTTTTCTCTTCTTCAGCCAAAATGACCATGACTCTTTCAGTCACAGGAAGGTATCTGCTGCTCTCCTATTGATTTATCAGTAGGAAGAATTCAAGCTAGGAGTTTCACCTAAGAGAACTTGTCCCACAGCAAAAAAGCCAATAAAACACAAACCAGTCTTCTCCAGGAGGAGGAAACTTGGGGCTGTGAGAGATTTTTTAGTGGAATATGAAAATGCTTTGTAGGAGATGCAAGTTTCTGTATTTTAGGAATTAATTGCAGGATCTTACTTTTCCAGCATAAATTCCCAGCAAGCCACCAAATTGTTTTGTTTGTTTTTTTTTTTTAAACAGTCCTTTCCTGTTGACCAAAAAAGCTACATCTTGTAGTAGAAACATTCTAGAGAGAATGATAATGTGCATTCATGCAAATACTCTTTCACACATATTGTCATCCATGCTCCTACTTTCTCCCTTGCTACATCCTTTCCACCCCAAGAGAGTCAACACTATCTGGATAAGTATACTAAAATGCATTGTAATCTGATGTTGTTCTTCTTGTAGAAGAAACTGAAAATTGAAATTCTGCAGTTGGAGAAAGAGACAGCAGACATTACTCACCCTTTTTACTTAAGTAAGTGCAGTTGTAGAAAAACAAAGAATGTTCAGTGACTCAATCAGCATTTTAATATTTCATCTGATAATGTGACACATCTAGAAGTTACTGCAGCTGTCTCCACAGCTTCTTAGAGGCTGCAGATGTTTTATTAACCCCTAAGGAACATTTCCATACTATTTGAACTTGCATGGTCTGCTGTCTCAGTAGAAGCTCAGAAGAAAGAGTTACATGAGTGCATGTAACTCATTCTCCAAAAAAACCCAAAAACGTGTGTTTGTGGTCAGCTCCCCAGGGCCAGTGGAGCATGAGGAGTTTTGAGATCATCAGTAACCCAATTTGCTTCCCTTGGCCTATGTACTTACTCTGCTGCATTTCCAGTAACTCAGTGTATTTCTGCTGCATCTGTATGCCCCCCAAATCACTTGGATTTTAATTTTAGTATTTTACGAGCATATGTATTAGTTTGTTTTATTTCACACTCTCCCTTCTGTGATTTGATAAACACTTTAAAACATCCTAGCTTGCTACTTCTGTTTTAGGCTTGTGAAATATATTGTAATAATTCAGTGGTATGGTATAGTTTTGGAAGTTAGTTTCATTTCAAAGGCAGTTTACTTAGCTTTGTTAATTGTTTTACATTAAAGTTTTATCTCTAAAAAGTTGGTATTATGACTTCCAGTTGCATACTGATGTTAAGTCCTGTATGCTCTAACAACAGTTGTTCTGATTACTGATGTCCTTCTTGAATGTAAACTGCCCAGTGCAATAGATCAGTCTGACTTTCTTCAGAAGAAATTTTGCTCTTGTTTTAGCAGCATGGTTTCAACTTTTCATTTTTCTTTTATAGGCAAAAAATGTGAGATTTTGCAAGATATGAACAGACACTTGGAAGCAGTACTAAAAGAGAAGAGTGCTCTTAGGAGGAGGTTAATAAAACCCAGATGTCAAGAGAGCTTGCCTATTGAGGTTACTTTCCACAGGTAGGCATATAGAAAACAATTGTTCTTTGTTTGTATGAGTCCAATTTAATTTGAACTACTAGGCAATAAAAATGCATGCTTTCATTCACATTTTCAGTGAGAATAGCAATAAAAAAAAAGCATAACCTCAGCTAAAAGCTAGTAGTTACTCATTGCTAAATTCATAGAAAAGTAGTGATAGGTATTTTAGGAACATTTACTTATGTTACTAGTCTTGTCTTGTGAAAATGTCACCACAATTTATGATGCATTGTTTTAAGCAAACCATTTAATACATCTGTTTATTATGCTTCTCCATACCTAGGAATTGTCACTTTAGTATTTCGTATCTTCCACCTTCTACCATGACTTGATTAGAATAAGTGTGTGAATGATTCCCAGGCATGTGAAATAGATGTTTTTAAAATGATTCTTCTCATGGTCTAAAAATCTAGCCCAATTACTGAAGAAGTATATGTTCACTGCTGTAATTCCTGCCATACTTGTTGCTGAGAGTCATAAAAGAAGTTTAATTGCAGAGAAATCAATTAGATGGTTAAGAACTTGCATAAAACTGGAGCAGAGATCTAGGAAAACGCACAGGGGAAAGAAATAAGAGCTTGGAAGTATTAAATCCTTATTGTCTTGCACAACTTTTGAGTACTCATTCTGGGTTACAGGTCTGTAGTAGACTTGTTGGCTGAGGCTGTGACTTTCATTGAGAATCTTGAAAGCCATTTGCAGACTTTAAGAAGCATCCCTCAGATACCAGACATGATGAAGAACATGGTGAGTAGCAAAAGAACTGAGCTTCCTGTCTCCTTCAGTGTTAAGAATTTAATGTTTTGTTTATTCAGGTCAGTTTTATGTCCTGCTAGATTGACACAATGTATAGAGATTAAATCCAACTCTTTTCTGCTTCAGGACACTGCTTTGACAAAAACAGAGGTGCTTGTGATGGATCTGGAGGAGCTGGCAGAGCAAATATTAAAATGGAGAGATGTGCATAAAGAAGTGTATTCTGACAGCATCTGCAAAGCTGCTGAATTGGACTTTGGCTTATCTTTAACTTAACAAATAATTTTCCTCAAATAGGATGCTTATTCAGAGAACTACCTTTTACTGTCTCAGGTGAAAGCTACAACACAGTTGTCCTTTAATCCAATGGGGACTTCAACAGTGGTTTTACTTCTGTTCTCACATAACCATTCTCCAAAAAAAAAAAACCCAAAAAACCCCAAGGAAACAGTGACAATAAACAGTAGATCACGGGAAGACAGACAGACTACTGAGAAGACTGCTAAGGAGTTCCTTTTCAAAACAGTAGGGCAGAGTTCCCTTGGAGCTTTATATCATCAATACAGATTTGTTTTGATACTTATACACTTGCTATAGTATCTTTACTCATTTTTATAAGTGTATTGGTAATAAACTATTTTGTATGTTACTATAAAGCTACAATAAAAGTGCTAGATTTCAAGAGGTCAGGTTCTTGGTTTGTATTTTGCTGTAAATTCCTGTAATTAAAAGAACAATGCTAAGTCTTAGGTCCCATCCTATGCTCTATAGGAGATCCAACCAAGTAATAAGTTTTAAGTTACAGCTTATTATATCTGCGATATGTGGGAAAGCAGGAGACACTCTTATATGTGGCAGGTCTACTGACTGGTAGACCACATTTCTCTGATAGTAATAAATATATTCTTCAGTCTCTTTTCCTGTTGCTTGCCCTATCTTCAGCACCCCCCTTTAGAATAGAACATGCTCCACTAGTATGACTGGCACTTTAGCAAAAGCATTGATTGCTCCACTTTGCAACCATGACTTTTATATCATGAAAAGACTTGTTGGTAAAATGTCACTGGCAGGACATCCATAAACCAGGAGAATTGTTTGTCATTGGAGGATGTCCAGTTCATTATTCAGGAGACAGAAAAACTGGAAGTAGTGCAGATTATTCTTTTCTACTGTTGTATTGTTTGTTACCTGAATTCTTCATACATCCATCCTGCAGGTTTGTTTTTTTTTTTTTTAATGAAAATAAGACCCCTTTATTTTTTTTAAAGTAGCCACTAGGCGGCTCATTACTACACACAGCACTAGTTGAACTGACTACTGCATGAAAACTTAGAATAGAATTGAGAATCTTTGGTTCTTCGTTCAGTCTTATGATCCGACTTGCTTGTAATTGGTCTACTCTGTATTTGAAGTTCTCCAAGAATCCCACTTTAATCTTTGTAGACTATGTTCTGCTGGGTGTGATGGTGATGTCAAGGAGTATAGCCTAACAGATTCTCTGGTATGCTATGTAAGTGTACCTGATGTTCCTCTCTTCTGTTGAGAAGTTAAAAAGACAGAAACAATTTGGATTAAGTCACGCAGAGTGTCAGTAGTTACCCTCTGAGAATATAAGCTGGCATTTGAGTCCCATAAACTTGAATGGGTTCTTTGTGTGAGCATTTGCTATATGTCACTGCAGGATTTGAGTCCAAAGTCCCACGTCATTGTCATTTCAGATGTGGAGAAAAAAAGCTTTACAAAGGAGGAGCTGGCATGTTTACTGAAAATGCTTTGCATTGCTGGGAACCACAGCGGTACTGGATCAAGTGTTGGACTTGATGATCTCTGAGGTCCCTTCCAACCCAGCCCATTCTATGATTCTATGAAGCTGAGGGAGCTGGGGGTGTTCAGCCTGGAGAAGAGGAGGCTCAGGGGAGACCTCATCGCTCTCTACAACTCCCTGAAAGGAGGCTGGAGCCAGGGGGGGGTTGGTCTTTTTTCCAGGCAACTTTCAACAAGACAAGAGGGCATGGTCTCAATTAGTTCCAGGGGAGGTTTAGGTTGGATATTAGAAAGAATTTCTTCACGGAGAGGGTGATCAGACATTGGAATGGGCTGCCCAGGGAAGTAGTGGATTCTCCGTCCCTGGAGATATTTAAAAAGAGCCTGGATGTGGCACTCAGTGCCATGGGCTGGGAACCGCAGCGGGAGTGGATCAAGGGTTGGACTTGATGATCTCTGAGGTCCCTTCCAACCCAGCCCATTCTGTGATTCTATGAACAAGAGGAAGCAAATCTGAAACCTTACCCAGCTGCTTACAGAACACTCCATCAACCTCCTCTCCTTGGCTGGGTGGTCTATAAGAGTACCCCTAACACTTTGGCATTCCCCCTGATTCTAACCCATGCCTGCATGTTACTTAGAGAAGAAAGGTGAGGAGGAGTGTGATGGGTTAGACCGGCAGCCCTTCACTTCTGAAACAAACCGGTTTCTCTCTGGTGGTCCCTAGTGAGCACTTTTGTGGCAGCACCCATTTAATGGGACTGTCGGCAGGAAGCTCAGAAGTAAAATCCGGGTTGGTTTGCTGCTGCGAATCAGGATGTGTTGTGCCCGCCGGAGGAAGCAGAGCACTGGCGATTTTAAGCGTGAAAACACCGTCTCTTGGTCCGGGTGTCCCGCTCTCTCGGGCCGACCTGTTTTAGGCTGGAAAAACCACGCTGCGGGTACTGGAGAGGCTGCCGCACCTCTGCCTTCAGAGACTTTTCCCGAATCCCCTCCATGCCCCTCCCCTCGGTACCGGGAGCTTTCCCTCCCGCCCCCGCGGGGGCTGCCCGGGGCGGGGCTGGCGGCTCCGCTCCTCCCCCCCCCCGTCCTCTCCGGGTTCTGGGGCGTGATGCGGGGCCGGGGCTGCGGGGTGTGAGTCGGGCCATGGCTAACGTCAAGGTGGCCGTGCGGGTCCGGCCCCTGAGCAAAAGGTGCGGCGGGACGCGGAGCGGGGAGGTCCCGGGGGCGGCGGCAGCGGGGCGGCTAAACGGGGCGGATAACGGGGTCGATAAACGGGGCGGATAAACGGGGCGGCCAAACGGGGCGGATAACGGGATGGATAACGGGGCGGCTGAACGGGGCGGCCAAACGGGGCGGCCAAACGGGGCGGATAACGGGGTGGATAACGGGGAGGCTAAACGGGGCGGATAACGGAGCGGCTAAACGGGGCGGCTAAATGGGGCGGATAAACGGGGCGGATAACGGGGCGGCTAAACGGGGCGGCTAAACGGGGCGGATAACGGGGCGGCTAACGGGGCGGCTGAACGGGGCGGCTAAATGGGGCGGATAAACGGGGAGGATAAACGGGGCGGCTAAACGGGGTGGCTGAACGGGGCGGCTAAACGGGGCGGCTAACGGGGCGGATAACGGGGCGGCTAAACGGGGCGGCTGAACGGGGAGGCTAAACGGGGTGGCTAAAAGGGGCGGATAACGGGGCGGCTAAACGGGGTCGATAACGGGGCGCATAACGGGGTGGATAACGGGGCGGATAACGGGGCGGATAAACGGGGCGGATAACGGGGCGGCTAAACGGGGTCGATAACGGGGCGCATAACGGGGTGGATAATGGGGCGGATAAACGGGGCGGATAACGGGGCGGCTAAACGGGGTCGATAACGGGGCGCATAACGGGGTGGATAATGGGGCGGATAAACGGGGCGGATAACGGGGCGGCTAAACGGGGTCGATAACGGGGTGCATAACGGGGTGGATAACGGGGCGGCTGAACGGGGCGGCTAAACGGGGTGGATAACGGGGCGGCGGTGGGATGCTGCTGGTCCTCATCCCGGGGACGGGATGGGCTTTGGCGGGGCCTGAGGGAGCAGCACCGGTGCTGGGGTGTTAGCGGTAAGGCAGGAGGAGTGTCAGGACTTTGCTCTCTGAGTCGCTAAGTAGCTTGGAAAGTTTTCTTGGAAAAGTCCCCCAGTGGAGCTATGAGGCTGATTCCCTCTTCCTGAGCTCCCCAGAATAGGGCGATCCAGTGTTGGGGAATCTGCCTTTCCCCTCCTGGGCTCGCTGTTTGTTCCAGCGGGAGGCAGAGCCGGATATTCCCATTGCCGCTCAGCCCCGCTCCCTCCCCGCCTCCCTTGGCTCCAATAGAAATCCCAAAAGCTATATGGGACGGCTTGAAGACAACTCCCACAAACAAAAAGATGCCGGAGCACGATGGATATTTTACATATTTAAAATTCTGCAGGCTTTGGAAATGGGGGAAGGAAAAGAAAGAAAAGCCAAGCTGCCAAAGTTTCACCCTCTGGTAGTTTACTCCTCCTGTTAAGGCAGAAATGTTTTGAAATGTGGTTTGAGCTCTGAGGGCCTGTCTTTGATTAGATGATGTCGTAGACTTTTTTTTTTTTTTTTTTTTTTTTTTTTTTTTTAGCATGAGACTCTCATGTTGTCTTCTGACTGCACTGACTTCTCTGATAAATAACTCTTTCATGTACCAGAGAAGATGATTCTTCAAGATTTGCCCAGTCTGAAAACCAGCCTGGTCACTTAGCCAGCAATACAGCAGCACGTTAGAACTCTTCCTTGTTCTAATTTTTTAAAAAATTGTGGATTTTTTCCAAGACAAGACACAAGAGTGTTGAATGAAATTTAGAAAAAAAAACCAAAACCAAAAACCACACCTTCCAATCTTAAATAGGAAAATAATTTACATATTTTTGATATCTTCTAACTTTAACTCAAAGCTATCTGATTTTAAAATACTTTGTCCATGATTTCATTAAAAAGCAGATTGAGTAATACTGTGCTGATTTATTGCACGGCTGTGAATGGAACAGATTTTAGATGCTAGCATTGTGTAAGAAGAGCTGTAGCACAGAAGTACGCTAAGGAACATTTAGTTATTTAATGTTGTTTTAGTATTGGAGATACTATTTGGATTTTTCTCCTGTATTGTTAATCATTCTTAGTATTTACTGGTTGAATAAATTGCCATTATGGTCTCTAGAAATAATATTTAAAACAAACGAACAAAAAAACCTCAGAAAACCTAAAACAGTATACAGGTGCCAAATAATAACATTAAATTATGATTTGGTTAAAGTTATCCAGTCCATAAGACCCTTTTGGTTCAGTCTTTCACAGTTTAGTGGAGACTGAAAGTATCTGAAAGCCTGACTTGGCCATGCAGTCGATAGTAGACTTTTTTCTTCCACTGTAGCATTTGGCTACTTATTTCCAGTTATGTAGTGGACTTAGTAGTCTCCTGTAGACATAAATTAAAATGAATGTTTCTTAGCAGTTGGGGAAGAGAGGCAAAAGACTGAATTGGCAGAGGTATAATCTTCCCTCTCACCAGATTCTTTGCTGAGCAACTTTGCACCATGCATGTCTTAATGTTTCTTCTCTGATGGTTAACATTAAATAGTGCATAATAATGCATATAGCATAAAACAGCACCCATAGTTCTGTCAGATAAGGTGTGATAAACAGGAAAACCTTCACCACAGTCAGCATGGGCCAGCTGTTGTATGGTCAGGAAAGTATCTTGAAGGGGAGGGGGAGGTCAGAAAGGCAGACAGCCTGCTGCACATAGAAAAACCCAACCTGACACTGGAATGGAAATGTTTGTACGGAGGTGACAGTGGAAACCCAGAAGATAATATGAGAAAAGGCTGATAAATAATTCCATCTACTCAACCTGGGGCAGTGTAACTGATGGGATGGGGAGTGGAGACCAGTCTTGTGGTGTTTGACCCTAAAGGCAAAAGGCCTTTTGTTCCTTGTTGTGTATTGTCACAGCTGAAGTCCAAGAAGGTGTTTCAGGATGGATATTTATATTTTATAAAAGGGAAGGGGAAGTGATGGGATGTTGCTTGTGAACACTCTGACATAAAATCATGCTTTCTAACTGTGATCAAAGTTGTCCAAATATAATGACTTTAAGGCTTCATATATTTGGTATCTGCCTCAAACCATGATAGAGGCTGAAAGGGCTAAAGCTGTCATGGGATTAGAGCCTACTCTTTCTATTCCAGCTTCTTATACCACTTCCATGTTATGGTCACACAAGCCTCTTTCACACTCTATACACACATGCCATGATTGCCTCAAATAGGTACATGTTTCCAGAGCTCATAAAAATTTTAGTTCAAGTAGACTGAAGTACTGTAATGTGTACAATCACAGTTCCAGCAAATAATTGAAATGCTGTAGGCAATGTCTAGAGCTGGAGTGTTGGTTGTATGGGTTTTTTTCCTAGACTATCTCACAAACTTCACTCATTGCTTCTTTTAATTACAGTGGCAGATGAACTTTACATTTACATTTTTGCATCTTGAAATTTACAGACTATTCAGATGTTAAAGGAAGTTAAGATGGAAATTCATCAAATTCTGCTTTCTGTTTAAAGTTCTCATTTTTTATAAACTATATTAATCACATCTGCATCTTGTTATTTCACATAAGGCAAAGAGTGGTCTTTTTGTTCTCTGCAGCACCCATTACAATGCATTCTTTAACAGAGGGTTCCTGTGTGCAAATAATCCCCAATAGTTATGAAGTGAGTACAGTTACACAGAATGCAGAAGTTTTTTGCTTTTCCTAAATTTTAAATAGCTTGTAGCCAATGTTTTTCATAATGCCATCAGTCATTCTGTAACAGACTAAATGATTTTTTATCACCAAAATGTTGTGTGGGGAGTAAATTTCGTCAAATATGTTCTCTGGAGTGACATTGCTTTTTAAAAAGTCTTTATAATATATTTACATTTCTACATACTAAAAAAAAGTTTGTTACTTTGTGGTTACATGGATATATGTTCTGTGTAAATACATTTTCCCCTCAGAATGACATATGGAAGGCTGAATGGGTGCTATAAATTGACTGTAGTAATAGGTAATAATCAGGTATTAAGTAGAAGCTGGGAACTGATTAAATCCCTTTACAATATATTTCTGGACATCTTGCTGCGTGGTCTATTAGATATTGAACTTTTGTAAGGAAAGCATAATGTTATTTTTGGCTCTCAGTCAGGAGCTGTTGATGGAAACACTTTCTATGCTAGCACGTAACTATGTGAACGGGGAATGTTGTTTCTCTTTCTTTCTTGATTTCTGCTGTGGAATGTGCCAACACCAGGGCCTGTGGTGTGATGCGGGGATACCAGATCAGTGGGAATGGCTGGGAAAGAGGATGCTTTACCCTTCAAGTATTTCAGTAGAGTGCCCAGGGCTCTCCTTGTGCCTGGGCTTAAAACTGGGTTGGGTATTTGTCTGCTACAGCACCACCCAGAGTGTTTGGCGTCCCCTTTGTTTATGCAGGTCAGCAGAAACCTGTTCAAATTTCAAAACTGTTTGTCCCTCTGGTATCCCATCACAATTCCAGCACCTGGTTGTGGTTGCTGACTGCTCTTAAACTGGACCTCAGCTCAGTGTCACAGCAGAGGAGGGAGTGCTGTGTTTGGGAGGGGATCGAATGATGCGTCCAGGAGCATCTTCAGGACCAGGATGGAGCACAGCCACCTCGTGCCTTTTCCTTCATAATTCACTTCCTCTGCATCTTCTGCTCTGCATCCAGCTGGTCTCGGTTTACTGGTGCCCACTTTCATTCCCTTGTCTCAGTGTAGTTTGAGAATTGCTATGTAAGCAGTCTTAGAGATGGGAAAGAAGGGTTTTAGGAATCGGTGCTCTCTACCACAGCCTTGTGCATTACTGGAGGAGTCTCTTTTTAGCACGCACCAGTGACTAGAAAACATTACATTCCTTCATGGATTGTGCATGGATTGAGGCCTGGGTAAAATAATTCAAAGCAAGTTTGTTTAATTGAATTGTAAAGTTATAGCACTGTAAGTTAAAAACTTGTTCACTAGGGCACGCAAGCTGCCCCCATGCAAGCTGCCATGTGACACTTTTTTCAAAGTTTAAAGGACTTCATTAGGCCCTGAAGTTTGTGAGCTATTTGTGCAGGACCCAGCAAAACAGAAGACACTCTGATGCTGAAAGTATCTTCTCTATTTTTTAGCTACCTCTGTGGCCTGGAAATGGAGAGACTGGCAAGGAGCTTTTACCTGAAAGGTGTCTTTAATGACTCACAAATGAACTCCCCATCATCTATGAACCTCATAGACGTTACCTGAAAGACCTGCTGAACAGATTAATTAACCTGAAAGCTGCCCTTTGCATTTCTCTGCTTTTCATTGTTTCCAAGCTGTAACTTGAAGCCTCCTGGCCAGTTGCTCATTTCCTAATTCTCAGCAGTTCCTGAGCCTGTCCTCCATGCATTGGCAAATCAGGGCATCAAAGAAATGTAGGGGTTGTCCCAGGCTGCAAAACCGAACTGGAGTTGCTGGTTCTGTTTACTGTCAGAATTTGAGCTGCAGCAATTTTCGTAGTCACTGCTGCTCTGTATGGTATAGTTCTCTAAGCACCTTCTTGGAATGCAGCAGGTGACGAGGCTTGAGGGTGGGATAGGGGTGGAAGAGCTGAGTTTGAGCCCCTGAGAACACCATTGAAAAGTGTAAGTAAGAGCAAGGCTGGGAGAGAATTGCCCTGCCTGTTAGAGAAAGTGTCTTCCAATTTCCAGAAACTTGCTTGGTGTGGCAGGCTCACCTGAGCAGTGCATTGAGCACTCTTACTGAGTAGGTAAGAGAGAAGTTCAGCTGTTCAGTGCATTATGATGTAAACATGTAAAATTTATTGCTCTTCAAAAGGCAAGTTACATGGGAAATAACATTACTTTAAACATCAGTCTGGAAATGATGCGAAGTAAATAACTTGGTTTCTGTTGGGTGTGCATTTATTAATCTGCTGCAGATTCATTCACTAGTCCCTGTGCTGTGGTCTCACTTGCTTGTTCTAATCACATTGTGGTAAGTAAAAGGAAATACTATTATGTATGCAAGACTTTTTGTTGTTTTATAGACTGTGCTATTAGATAACTTACACTCTTGTGTATAACCACAAAAATTTACATAAAGCACTATTGCCTACTGCTGGCAAGGGTGTTGCAGTTTTTGTAGAAAACATTCCTTGAATCTTGTGCACAACTGATGTTAAGTGCTATATCAAAATAAAATAAAAGCAACAAGCAGATTAGAGGTTATTGTTTTCCCTCTTATCCCCACCAAAGCAACTGTGATTGTTTTACTTATTCAAGCACTTTCCTTTTAAAATATTTACTTTTCACTTGCTGTCCTTTTTAAGTACTTTTTGAACCAATCCTCTTCACATTATTGTATCTCTGTCTTAACACATTGTAATGCTAGTGGTGAGATGAGTATTCTGAGAAATGATAGCCATAGATGTTTATAACATTTCAAAAGCTGTTCCAGTTACATTTAAAAACAACCAATCAACCAAACAAACCCAACCAAACAAAAAGCCAATCAAACCAAAATAGAAGCCCTGAGTCTACTTTATACAAACTGTTGTGATAAACTACTTGAAATATATTTGGTGCAAGCACAATCTTGATATGACACAAGATAGCAGCATCCTTAGTATTCATACAGTTCATTTTTATTTACAACTTCGACTCTGCTTAAGATAGCTTTTCTGTGGGTTTTTTGGGTACTGTTTACAAAGTCTTTGTACTTAACCTTTCTTGAAAAAACTGTGTGCAAAGAGACAACCTTTCTAAAGGTAGACAGGAGGATTTTTTTTCTTCATTTTCATACTTTTCTTGAGCTGACTTAAACTTTACTTTGTAACACAAGTGTGTGTTGGATAAATTAAGCACTATGTTAATCAAACACTGCCGTAATCTCTGTTAACTCCTTTACTGGATGTAAATGAAAGTAACTTAGAAATCTGTATATATTTTACATTAGCACAATAGATTGAAGTAGATTGAGATAGATTGAAGTAAAAAATTATCTGGAAAATGTATACGGTAAAATTTTGTTTCTAGGTATTCACTGTAGGTTCCACATGGATGTAATTATCAAGTACTAGAAAAAATACTGCATTCTCTGAGGAAAATGACAAAATTGTCTTTCGTTTCAAAAGGACTAGAATGTATCCGTGAAAAGAAAAATCTGTAAACAGGCAAAAGCAGAAATCATCTTTTAGCTTGATTAGGACTGCTAGATTCATATCATGCTATTCCAAGGATTAGACGATATAGGGTTATATGTGTCTTCTACCCTGAACTTGTTTCCTTAGCCTTCTCTCTATATATATTTTAGTATATAGATTCCTTGCTACCTTGGTGCTGTCATAATCTTAGAGCTGGACAAATGCTAGGATTTTATTTACTGTAATAGCTGAGTAAGTGTTGGTCCTGTGTGTCCTTCCATTACACAACAGTTGTGTTCCTCAGGTAGTGAGAGTTGAACTCCATCCCAAATCAAAACCCCATCTGTGGGTTTTGAGGCTGGTACCTTATGGTGGGAAAGAGCTGTCTCAGGCCTTTTTCTGAAAATCTGGAATCTGCAATGGTTATGCATTGCTCATGATTACCAGCAAGGTTTTTTTGTTGGTTGGTTGTGTTTTTTGGTTTGTTTTTTTCAGTGGAGGAGCTGGGACTTCAAAGAAAAGTTGAGATTCAAATTTTGTGTTTATAGAGAAGAGGACCCTCCCCTAGAGAAATGTATTTTAATGTTTGTATACCCTGTTTTTTTAACCCAGCCCACTAAAAGGGTTATCTTGACATCTTTTCCCCTCTCTGAAATAAGTTATTTTGTTTTGCCTGGTCTGCTATTTAAGGTTTTATGTAAATGGTCGTTGAGGTAGCTGCTCTTTTCTCTTAGTAACTGTATTTGGCACTAGCAGGCAGTTTTTGAAAGTCACATTTGTGGTTTTTTAAGGGTAATGCATCAGCAACCTTTCCTAGATGTATTCTTGAAGTTGTAGGAAGCAAGTTTATTAATTTTGGTGAAGGGCAGGATTTCTAGTTCCTTAAAAGGGCAGGACTCTGAGTGGCCACCATTGCCTGTTCCAGAGAAGATAATGCTTCTGAAGAGTTTATGTGACAATCCTGTGCCTGTACAAGGTGCTGGCTACTGGCAGTTCACTGCTCAGAGTAAGCAGTAGAAGGCTGACTGTCTCCTTTCACTTCTCTTGCTGCCTGTGCAAAAGCAGCTACAACAATGTCCTAAAACAACAGCAGCAAAACCAGCTTTTGGAAGCCTTTTAGCTAATATTTTGTGTGTTCATAGAGTTCTGTTCTTCTCAAGTCCTATGAATACTTAATGATTGTCATAATGTTTTGGAGCAGGGATCGGGTTTGGTTTTGTGGGTTTTTTTTTTTTTGTATGCAGCAAAATAAAATAGGGTGTAATGTCCATAGGTGTGCTGGGCAGTTTTATTTTCTCCTCTCCTCTTCTCTTCTCTTCTCTTCTCTTCTCTTCTCTTCTCTTCTCTTCTCTTCTCTTCTCTTCTCTTCTCTTCTCTTCTCTTCTCTTCTCTTCTCTTCTCTTCTCTTCTCTTCTCTTCTCTTCTCTTCTCTTCTCTTCTCTTCTCTTCTCTTCTCTTCTCTTCTCTTCTCTTCTCTTCTCTTCTCTTCTCTTCTCTTCTCTTCTCTCTCTTCTCTCCTCTCCTCTCCTCTCCTCTCCTCTCCTCTCCTCTCCTCTCCTCTCCTCTCCTCTCCTCTCCTCTCCTCTCCTCTCCTCTCCTCTCCTCTCCTCTCCTCTCCTCTCCTCTCCTCTCCTCTCCTCTCCTCTCCTCTCCTCTCCTCTCCTCTCCTCTCCTCTCCTCTCCTCTCCTCTCCTCTCCTCTCCTCTCCTCTCCTCTCCTCTCCTCTCCTCTCCTCTCCTCTCCTCTCCTCTCCTCTCCTCTCCTCTCCTCTCCTCTCCTCTCCTCTCCTCTCCTCTCCTCTCCTCTCCTCTCCTCTCCTCTCCTCTCCTCTCCTCTCCTCTCCTCTCCTCTCCTCTCCTCTCTTCTCTCTTTCCTTTTTTTTTCCCCCTAGAAAAGTCTACAAAAAATATTGAAGTGAATTGTTCCAAAAAACAGAGCTGACACAACTGATGGGCAGAAAAAGCCCACATGCTGTATCAGAGAGAATTTGTAGTAACATAAAGTGAGTGCATGCATAGGGACCGCTGCACATCTCCCCTGGGGGGGTGTTGGTTGTCAGTCCTGTGGAACCTTTGTGCTGTACCTGGTGAGACACCACCACTGTGCATGGAGAATTTATGTCAGTATTTATGTCACTGTTTCCCCAGTTTCCTTTCCAGTGCTTTATGTCAGCTTTAAAAAGCAGTGCAATTCTAAAAATTTCCTGCCATCTTCCTATCTGTAGCATAGATTTTAAACAAAACAATGGTGTTTTGCACTTCTGTTTATAGAATTTAAGGGTTTACTATAGTAGCTGCTTTTGCTACAAAGAAAGAGGTATCTAAACAACAGAGATGAGACAGTGTATGGCAGCATTCATTGTTACAGTCATTTATTTAACTATTATCACAGATTAAAGTTCTTACCTGGTAGAATGAAAACTAACCAGTGTGTCCAAATTCTAGTTTGTATGGAGATCACAGCATTCACACAGAATTTCTTTGATGCAAAAGTCTGAATTGTACCATTGCAATACTCAGGAAACAGCTGGGGAATCAAGGGTGGATGAAACTGGACTGTAGGTTTGTTTTAAATTCTCCTTATTTCATGCTTCCTTAAGTGCTGGCAGTATGACAGACGAAAAGACTTTTTTCTTCTCCTCTTCCGTCCTCCCCTTGATGCCTCTGTATAAAAGAGAAAATATCATTATTTCACAGCTATTCCAAGCACTGATGGATCGTCAGGAGTATTTCTGACTTGGATTGGCTTGGAACTCTTGTTCTAGCAGTTCTGCAAGGCTTCAGAGATGGTGCAGACAGGAACAGTCTTGTGCTGTGCCATATGCATGGGCAGGATTGGAAAGTTTATGGTGACAGGAGAAGGCCAGTCTCTGCTTCATCTCCTGGCTCATGTATGAATTTTATATATATCAAAAGTCTGGTGAGATTAAGAAAACTGTTTGAGCAGGCCTGCATCTGAAAAGAGCACTGACCATGCCTCGTGTCTATCTTTGCACCAAATATTCCTATTTTTGTTGCTGTATAGCATTTGCAATAGGGGGAAACCACACAAGGATGAGGAGTATTACTAGAAATGGTGATTTTTGACTATCAGATTGTTTTAGCCATTAGCAAATGAAAGCTCTGTACAGCTAGAAGTAGCCTTGAAAGATGACTTGGGCAGGATTTCTAGTATAGCAGCGTGCTGTCTTGGTGAACTCTGTGTACTTGGCTTCAATATAGATTTTTAAATTATTTATAAACATCTGTTTTGAATTTGGTATGAGGATTGCTGTCTGGGTGTGCATGTCTCTTTTGCAAGACATAGTAAAACAATTATGACTTAAAGAGAAATATCCAAACTAGCTTTGGGTAGTACTAAATAATGAAACACTGCAAACAAACTTTAGATAAAATTATTGGTTATTGATACTTTTTTACAAGAAAAATCTGCATTAGCCAAAGTGAAGACATTCATATTGCTAAAAGCTCTTGACTTTCACGGCTTTATCCTGGTTTGGGCATACAGTAGTGATAAGGATTTAAATTATGCTGATGTGCTGGAGGGATGCTGTGTTTGGGAATGCTGTGGTAGTAGGTACCTTAACTTGCTAATAGAGTGCAGAAGCTTTAATAGCTGAAAACTCTGACATTCATATCTACATATCTGCATTCTGTATCTATATTCATATCTGATGAATCAGCATGGAGTCTTAGTGTTCTCTCAACAGGTACATCATCAACCCACTTTGTCTGGGGCAATGATCTCTGAAGACAAGCATAACTTAGAAAATACACCCTGTATTTTTTGTTTCTTATTTTTCATGGCCAAAGTCAGTTGCTGACGAGGTGCAAATAGTTCACCCTCTAAAAGAATCCTCTGCCAAGGCCACTAATAAAGAAGAGGTAAAGGCATCTTCCAATATACTGCTAATGGGAAGGAGGCCATAAGTCTGAGTACTCCCTGAACTTCTCCCCATAAAACTGTTGGACTTTGTGAGCAAGAAAAAGTTTGGGTTGATTTGGCTCAGGATTATACAGCAGCAGTTGGCATAGCTACTGGGTAGAGGTGCCATTCCATTGCTCAAAGTGTCCCAGGTACAAGTGGAGGTAGTTTGGTAAATGTTGTACCTTACCTACAGGCTATTATGGCTATGGGTCCTGGAGACATCAGAAGTGACTGCTGGCATGCATCCTGCCAAGCTTGCTAGAGGTGTGCATTTTTTGTGTTTGTGAGCAGATTGTGAAAATGTCCATCAAAAAGGCTACTCCCTTTTCTCCCTTTTCTCCCTTTTCTCCCTTTTCTCCCTTTTCTCCCTTTTCTCCCTTTTCTCCCTTTTCTCCTTTTCTCCCTTTTCTCCCTTTTCTCCCTTTTCTCCCCTTTCTCCCCTTTCTCCCCTTTCTCCCCTTTCTCCCTTTTCTCCCTTTTCTCCCCTTTCTTTCTTCCTTTTCTTCCTTTTCTTCCTTTTCTCCCTTTTCTCCCTTTTCTCCCTTTTCTCCCTTTTCTCCCTTTTCTCCCTTTTCTCCCTTTTCTCCCTTTTCTCCCTTTTCTCCCTTTTCTCCCTTTTCTCCCTTTTCTCCCTTTTCTCCCTTTTCTCCCTTTTCTCTCCTCTCCTCTCCTCTCTCCTCTCCTCTCTCTTTTTTTTTTTTTCCCCTAGAAAAGTCTACAAAAAATATTGAAGTGAATTGTTCCAAAAACCAGAGCTGACACAACTGACGGGCAAAAATCCCTGTGGGAGTGGAGGGACTGATACTTTTGACATACTGCTTCTGAGGTCCTCTGCCTCAGTACAGGCTGAGATTGGGTTTAGAGTTAATTTGGGTGATGGGGATTTATAGGAAGGCATAAGAACTTGAAATGATTACATTGCAGAGTTATTTTCCAAGTTTGTGTAAGTAGACACGTACTCAATTCTTTAAAAAAAAATTATAAAGATTTCTCATGTACTTGAGTTTTATATATTGGCTTTAGTGTGTTTGATTACTTTGGTGAGCATTTAGTGGTCTGTATTTGTAGAAGCTGTTTTGTTGTATGACATGACAACTGCTAATGACTCCAATATTTGTGCTTTACTGCATGTTTTTAAAATAAACATCAGCTTTTAAGTCAGTTCCTTTGTTCTCCAAGTGCCTGGCTGTTATATTTGAGAGGGTGGAGAAGTGGTGCAAATTTCATAAAAGTCTAAAATAAACAACTGTCCCCTTTCTTTCTGCCCACTGCTTCCTCCAGCTCTGTACACCTAATTGTACCTCTGTACTTGGTGTCTGAACCCCTCAAAGTGAGGTCCAGCAAGCTGTGGGAATGTCCCAGAGGGAGGGTGGTGTCTGTGTCAGGTCTTGATTCTCCCAGGGTTCTTTTCCACTGGCTTATTGCAGAATGTTGTTATTCCTCTGGGCTTGCATTAGCCTGTTGGCTGCAGAAAGGATTTGTCACAGGAACAGAAAATGTTATAAGGAGATTTTTCTTTGGGCTACCCTGTTTTTTTGGACTGCCACAGGAGCTTTGCTTCTGCCAGCTCTCTCTTTACCCTTACAGCTTTGCTCTTGCAGCTCCACCACTGCATTCTGTGCTCTGTGTGTCTGCATTTTTCTAAAACTTTGTGTGTCTGACGATCCAGGGTTTTTTTCTGGCACGTGTACCATTAAATTGCCTTTTTATAGCTCTGTTTTTGCATGAAAATGAGCTACCTATAGAAAGTAATTTAGGAGAGGCACCAGTTTTTCAAGAAGTGGGGAAGGGGAGGATGAGGAAACTAAATGTTAGGATCACTGTGACCACTGAACAGAAATCAAATTTATTTAGTGTACTTTGGAACTAATTCTGTTGGTACAAGGAATGCAGCTTTCATACCTGTGGAGCAGAGCACCCAGTCCTAAGGATGATGGGTTGTTTTATCAGACAGATGCCAACTGTGGTGCACATGTGTGTAAGACTGTACTAACAAAACACAGGTTTTGCTGAGGGAGCTTTTGTAGTGTTTGCAATCTGGAGTTAAGGTCAGAACATCTGCAACAGCTGTGAGTCTGCTTTGCCTCTGGGGATTTGTCAAACTGCCAAGAAAGTTGGTATAACTCAATAGCCACAGAGATTGAGACTATTAAGCAAGGTATTCTTTGTTACAGTGCTGGTTACATGGGGAGATCAGTCCTCCAAACACCTACTTATTTATTCAGTTACACTTTTATTTATTATTTCAGTTACAAATCATAAGGGTCGTTAGGAGGAAGGCTCGAAGTCTTCCTCACTTTTAACCCCAGGCCTTTAATTTTGCACTTAGGTGAGAAATGCTGATGGAGAGAACCAGAACCACTTGAGTGTGGCTTTTCTCTAAGCTTCTCAGCAGCACCTCCCCTTTGCCCCTGCAATAAATCAGAGGTATCCTGCCTAAGGGTGCCCTGCCTGGTAACATCCTGCCCAGTCATTTCATTGTTCCCATGCTAGCAAGTTTTAACCCTTTGCATCAATATCTTTTCCAGAATTATTTGGTTAGTACCTAAAAGATGGGTGAAATAAACACAAGTTTACAGGAGGGCTGAAAATAGGGTTTGTGGAGCTGGGAATGGCTGCAGGTCCTGTTTTGTTTGTCCAGTTAGCAACTTGTGCAACCATTGGGGTCAGTGCTCTGAAAGGGCTCACTGGCCCTGTGGCACCTTGATTATTTATTTTGGAGTGGCTGATTCTGATCACAGCTGATCTGAGTTATTGCTAGGTCAGATGCAAGAAAAGAAGTGGGAACATGTGGGCAGTTGGAACAGAGAAGAGAAATTGTCCATTGCAGCAGCCACCTGTAGTTAAGATATATAAAGACAGAGAAAGGGGAAACTTTAGTCCTCTCTCTGTTTGCTTTCTTGTCATCCAAGTCTTGAACAAAACTACTTGATTGCTGCTTAGTGAGGAGACATGTTGGTTACCCTGTGGCAAAAGGTGATGTAATGATTTTATTTTCTGTTGTTTGTATTTTACTGTTCTCACATCAATATTAATGTAAGCATGTAAGTACAAGTAGATTAAATTTTACACATGAATGAAAATTTTTCATACTTCAAAGGTTTTATGTTAGGAATTTCTTCTTTATTTTGAATCTTCAGTAATGAGAACCCACAGCATAAAGTCATTAATTCATAGGGATTGTGTATAGTGTATGTCTGCAATTAGAATACCCTAGCATTTAAAACTAATAAAAGCCTTGCCAAATTTCAATCATTTGGGAAGAAATCTTCCATAAATGCCTGCTTCAGGCTAAATATTTTTAAATTTTTTTTAAGCTTTATCCAGAAAAGTTCAGTAGCTACACAAGATTAGGTTAAGGGAAAGTTAGATTTTAAAATATTTAAAAACAATCTAGGATGAGGTTTTATTTGAATTTCCAATTCATTAAAAATTGGAAATCTGATGTATATTTTTAAATTCCCCATGTGAATCCACCCATTTCTGCCTGAGTTCTAAGCCATTAAAACTCTAATGTGTTTGGTGAAGACCCATAAGAACAGTTTTAAGGAATCTGCTTTCTCTGAGTCCATCTGAGCTTGTGTTCTCTAGTGTTGACCAAATCCTGCTTGCACCATCCCCATAAGTCAAAAAGCTCATCAGCTGAGCACTGCTTTGGTAAATGAAGTGCACTGCTGTCCAAGTCACAATTGAAGCTGTGGTACAGGAACTGAGATCAAGGTCTTATGTCCCATTTCATTGCAATAATCTGTTTGCTGACCCCAGCTGGTGTCTGAGAAGGAAACTCTGATTTGGCTGTGAAGTGTACAGGTAAACTGGGGATAGAAACTGGAAGAGCTGACAAGGAGTCTATTGCTTTTAGAGAAGGGAAAGCAGCCTAAAACCCCTTACATAGCAGGAGGAGGGAGCTGAGACCTGTAGAGCAGATCTTTAAGGTCCCTTGCAACCCAAACCATTCTATGACTCTGTGATCTAAGTATGAGTTACAGAAAGTACAAAATTCAGTCTGTCTCAAGGCAGGTGCTCAAAATCAGTGAATTATGGAGACTTCAAGGGAAAGTGTTATTTTCTACCTGCAAACCAGGGACAGACAATGCTCTGAAATGGTGTTTACAGCTTCTTTATGCTTGTAAAGCTCAAATGCTACAGTGGTCATCTCTGTGGAAGTCCTGCTGAGATGGTGTTTTGGTAGAATAAGCATGGGGTGAAAACTGAGAAGCAGAGAGGAGGGAGCCCAGGGTGAGACCACCTTGTGCTGTTTGCTGCCTGAAGTCAGAGCCATCAGTGAAAATAAAAATCCCTGGGAGAGTAAATACTGTGCACACCTAAGGGATGTGTTGAAAGAAAGATGGGCCACAAATGAACAGTGATCAAGTAGGTTTTGAACTGACCTGGTGATACCAATACAGCTGATTCTGAGGGGATATAAGTACAGTTGATCTCAAATGACACCATCAAAAGGCTTCATCAAAATAAAACTTTCTGGTAAAGTTGCAGCTCACAAAATTTGTCAGAATCAGAGTACAACGCAAAACAGAGAAGAAACAATAAGGGATTAAAAAAAAAATCTTTCTCCTGTTCTTAGCCTTTCAGTACCAAAGGGTTTAGTTCTTTTCTGCTGTCTGATAAGTAGGCTGCTGACCTCGTCTTCCTCATTTCTATCTTGCTGTGTATTTAAAAACCCACTCAAGATACTGAGAGGGATGTGATTAACACAAGATCATGCTTAACTTCAAGTAGACATCATGTTGTCAGCCCACAAAGAAGGTGTTGGTTGTTGGGTTTTGTTTGTTTTCCTTGATTTGGACCCATGCTTTTTGCATTCTTTGCTAATATGACTGAAGGTGAAAGTTGGCTGTAGTAGCCATCATCACTGTTTTAAAAGGCTTTTATAGAGACAGCATATATATGCATGTGATTCTTTGAATTTGTGGAACAGTTCTGTCCATTTACATTTCAGGAGAGTTTTGTTTTGCTGAGATTACTTTTTTAATGATTACAACAAATACTTTGGATTATATGGTAAAAATCAGACAGTACAACTTGACAATGCCTATGGCTCAATGGCCTGTGACATGGATCTGTACCCCACAAAACACACAGTTTACCCATGCTCCACTCCACTTTCTTATAAACCTAACTTAAAACAACAACTCTTAATTTGAAACAAAAATATAATAAAATATTTAGGACAAGCACTTTAGAACTGCTTAATGACTGCAGTTCTGTTTTGGTGGCGTTTTTTACTATTGAATTACTTGGCTGCAGATCTGCAAGTATTCTTGTCAGAGTCTCTTATAAACATCTGTTTTGTAGTTCTTTATGGTTTGCAGTTTGTTAAACACAGGTTTCTGGGTTTTACAAGTTTGACATGTATTTGTCTGTGTATTCGTATTTTAAATGGATTTTTGACTGTTTTCTGTTTCCAGAGAGAGAGCAGAAGGAGGAAGAGTGATTGTAGAAGTTGATGACAAAGTGGCAAAAGTCAGAAATATAAAGGTATGATTTTTATTGTCTTCTCTTTCTCATATAAGGATTCTGGTATCTTGATTTTGTCATTCTGGTAGAAATAATAAGGGAGAAGTTTATGGAGCTGTGCCCATTTAATAATTGCAGCAAAAGTGTGTGTGCCAGAGGTAGTTTTGGTTTGGAGTTACAGGTTTTTTAGACGGGATATAACATGTAGCTGTATTTTCTGTATTCAGTGTTTATCAAAGCTTTTGCAATCTAGCTGCATGTTATCATTCAAAGCTGTTTGTAAAATCCACTTAGGATCTCATGCTAATCTTAATGTCACTAGCATATGGATTATTTCTTGCTCTGTGCCTCATCTCTCATATTTGCACTCTGAATACAACTGAGTTGCATAAAATAGAGAAAAAGTGCTTGGATATGCTTCAGGCCTTGGTGAAAGACCAAGAGTTGTAAGAATAAACTGAATGTAGCTGTAGTCCTCTGTGAGAGCTCTGGAGCTCTGCATGGGGATCAACCCTCTGGGTTAGGCTCTTGAGGTACTTAAAGCTGCAACAATTCCTCATGAAACTAATGGAATGGCAGCAAATGAATTTCATGTTGTGAAACATGTTGCTGCTTGAATGGCAAATAAATGAACTGTAGGATAACTCTGACTACTCTGGGTATCCTAAAAGATGGATACATTTTCTGTATTTCTTGCCTCCTTTTTCTTTGTATTTGCAAGCAACCCAGTTATCGTGGATTGTTGGTTCAAGAGAAAGAATTTATTAGGCTTTGAAGATAAAAAGTGGTAAAAATGGAACGAAAAAATTTTGAACTGTTTATCGTGTTTCCATTATACTATTTTTGTATTTACTACAAGTGTGTTTTTTTTAAGTAAAGAGGGGGGGGAATACTAGTGATATGAGACATCTCATGGGTGTAAAACCACTCATTTTCTGTATATTTCCTTTTCAAAGGAAATGCAGTGTCTGAGACTCATGACTTTCTGAAATACTGTTCCCCCATTCCTTAATGTGTAAGCAAGCTCTCAAAGAGGCACTTGTTCTCTGGGTGTGACACTGTCTGGTCTGGGTTGATTGTCCTCAGGAGGGCTGTGAGGATTTGGACCTTAGAGGCTGACCACCCAGCTGGGCCAACCTCACTGGCCTGGGAGGACCTCAGTGGTGCAGCTGCCTAACTGGGTCCAGCTGAGGCTTGTTAGACCTAGAGGGTTTTCTAATTTTATTTGTTTAAAGAGGAGCTGTGGGCTGCCTTGGGATCCTGGGCAAACCACAGCAGTGAAGCAGATTGCTAGCAGCAGGACCAGAAGGGTTATTTGGAGATGCAAGGGCTGGCTTGGGGATGTTTTCTCTCCTGGGGTTTCATAAATGGTGAGTTTTGTAAAGGGAGTGAGTTTGCTTTTTGCATAAACTAAATTTAGACAGCCTTTGGTGGATCCAAGTGTATAATTTTTAAGTTCACACACTGATGTTCACATTGTTGTGTGGGGGCATAGCTGTTGCTCTGCAGTTCAAAACTAAACCCTCCTCACCAGAAGGATGGTCACCCCTGTGATCAGAGGCTGCTTTTCCTGAGGTAGAGGGGTATTTTTATTTTTTTTTATTTTTACATGTTGCAATAGGAAGGCAGTGCTCCAGGCTATCTTCTGCCTGTTGCTGCAGAAAACCTGTGAAAACAAAAGGTAATTGGACAAAAATCTCAGAATTGCAACATGATGAAAACATCATTATTGAGGATCAGAAGGCTTGGTAAGATGTTCTGCTTAGAGGAAATCTGGTTGTATTTAATTCAATATGACAGCTCTCAGAATCATCCGGGGTTTAAAATACACAAAACCCCTTTTCTTCAAAGATAATTTTAAATTATGTCTCTCCTCTTTTGCTTTGCTTTTTCCTGGTTTAAAACCAACCAACCAACCAAAACCCCAAAACAGTCCTGTTAGATGGACCTGTAAATTGGTTTTTCCTGTTAACTTGACTGCTAGTGGCAGAGTCCAGCACTTTTAGAGTGCCCTTTATCCAGCAGTCTGGTTGACAACACTTTTGACAAGTCTGATTGACAACTCTTTGCTTTTGGGGCCATTAGTCAAGTGGCTTGTTTAGGTACCCAATTATAATGAACATTTTTTTCTGCTTCTGTTATTGCAAATGTCAATGTTACAATGAAGTTACTGATTAGGTCAAAATTACATGTGGATTGTATTAATTTTGTATAATTTTTTGACTCATTACTCTCCTTTGATGAGGAGAACAGCAAGGGGTAGTTTCTGTCAGTGACCTTATCTGTTTTGTTATGAATCACTTGGACAGAATTGTACAGAAAGACTTACACGATTTGCTTAGTATTTTATTTACCATGTCTGACTGTATTACTGAAAATGCTCCACTGTCATTATTATTAACTCATAAAAGTAAGGTTTGTAGTGTGCAGTTCCAGTGACAGGAGTTCCAGTGACAGGGAAACAGAGGAAGAGGTCTGCATTTTCAACGATGCAGTGAAAAAATTGGTTTTGTTTTCTCACTTAGGTCATTGCTTCTGTGATGCAGTTCTTGGTGAAACTGAAAATGACAGAAAAATAAAGGCTACAGTACTTTTCTAACCCTAGTAATGTTTTTTCTGAGATGTTGTGGAGGTTCACTGAATTCTGTTTGCTATACACAACCCAGAGCACCTTAGCTGTAGTAAATGACCTTTCAGTAAAAATTCTTCTGCAGTTCCATCATGGACATCTTCATCTTTCTGAGCATCAAAGAAAATGGAATAAAGAGGTCAAACCATTTGCTATTCCTTTTCCACAATTCCCATGCTAGATAAAGTTCCTTTTCATTTTCAAGCACTTACATTTTTATCAGCTTCAAAGTAAATTGGTCTGTCTGTCTTTTTTCTTCCTGTTGCCAGCTTGACAGTAGGCTTGATGGCACTTGGGACTCAAGAGAAAAGACTGTGGCCTTTAGCTTTGACTACTGCTACTGGTCAGTTGATCCAGAAGATCCCAACTATGCATCTCAGGAAATGGTAAGTGATGCAGTGCTTTGTGTCTTTGTTCCCATCCTGTTTTGTCTTATCTCTTCACACCTACAAGAAGAGATTGAGATGTAGGATAGATAAAATTTCATTGTCTGATCCTATCTTTTTCTTGTTTGTTAATAATATCACAGTGTGCTCAGTTTTCATTGTCTTAAGTAGGAGCAGTAGCACTACAATAGCATTGTTTGTAGATCTGTCAGCTTTGGCAGTGATTATCAGTTGTGGTCATCTGAGGACTTCAGCTTTACAGTCAGAATTTTGAATAAGGGGGAAAGGAATCAGGTTCTAGAGGAAGAAAGCTCTGAGGTGCAATGAAAAGTGTCAAGATGCTGCTGCTGAAAGGATTTGTAGGGAAAAAAGCACATCTTTAGCAGCAGTAAATTTAACTTTATTCTGAACACTTTTTCTTGCTGAAGTATGGGAAATCTCTTTACAACTAATGGAGTCCCCTCCTAGTTTAAAGATGCAAGGTTTGATTGATTAAGGAAGAACATTGAAGGATTTGATATTAAAATAGGATACAACTGTAAATTTTTATTAATAAAGAAGTAGTTAGTGTATCTTCTACCAATAAATATAATGGGTGGGCAAAGCTACCAAAAGATTTCTTTATGCATGGACACAATCACCTATATTTGCATTAAAATATTTTTACTTCTCTTTTGTCTTTGGAATTGTCATTTTTAATTTCTGTCTTTTGTCAGTACAGTTCTTCCTGAGATGTCAACCTGTGTAATTGTTTTGCTTTCCACAGAAAGTACCACTTAAGACTGAGATAGTCCTATGAAATTGGTGTTTCTGGTGGTGATGAACACAGGATTGTTTTATGTTTGAGAGCCTATATTTGAAAAAATATCAAATTTGGCAGTTACTATAGCAATAGAAGATTCTGCTGTTTTCTGCTTGGTGCAGTAGTATTCAGTGTTCAAAAAAGAAACTTGTCTTTCATCACAGAATCACAAGTACTCAGCATTAGATAAATTTCCATTTTGGTGATCAGAAATAACAAATCTTTTACATTGTTGAACTCTTGAGGTCTCTCCCCCTTTATTATTCTACTTGCTTATTTGGATTTCATGTCCTTCATGAGTTCTCATAACACACTAGGCAGTATGCTGCTTAGAATAGATGGCAATACAGTTGGCTTTTTAATTCAAATGGTTTAGCAGTTCAAATGTTGACAAATTCTCTGCCAATTCAGCTTTATCCCTGCGCAGTATAAAAAATTATCAAAACTGCTAAATGGAAAATATAAATATTGGCTACAAAGTGAATTTTTTTTTCCTTTTTATTATTAAATATAAGTGCAATTGAAAAAAGAATGCAAAATGCAATATAAACAGTACAGCTTCCTTGCTGAGTCTGAGTATGTATTTTGGACACTGTAGCAAGTTTTGTGTTCTCATGCAATAAATACATTTTTATCCAATAAAAACACTGAAGGGGACACAGAAACTCACTGGCCATGGAAAATTAAGTAATGGGCCATAGTTTCCTTACTCATGCCTGATGCTAGCTGAAAGATGAGAAGTGCTGCTTCATGGAACTCTTGGGTTCTTGAGCCTCTGACAGAATTCTTTCATGAGTAAAGAAAAGTTTAAAGGGACTGGTACTTTGAAAGGCCTGAAGTCAGGCATGAATATCTTGGGCTTTTTATCCACCTTGTTGATTGTAGAACAAGGAAAGCACACCTGAGATGTCCTTGAGAAGAGGGCAGCTGGAATACCATTCTTTTGTGCATTTATCTGCCCCCTTACACTGTCTCAATGAGGTTACTGTACTAATACTATGATTGGAATTATCTCTTCAGTGCTGAGCTTGAACTTTCTACGCTTCCTTATATCAGTGATGCTCTCAGCAGCCAAAGGAGATTTGGTAACACTGTCAGCCAGTAAAAGCTTTCTTTCATGAGCTGACCTTGGATTGCTTTCTCCTTGAAGATATCCTGCCAATGACTGTCATGGATGACTCGTGTACTGGTTGGGGATTAACAGTACATTAAAGTATCTGCCTTCAGTTTTGTAGCATGTGGTCCTTCAGCAAACTGTCCTTTTGGTTGTCATCTGGATGGACATACAAAAATGAAGACCCAGCAGTTTCTTCAGTTAAGAATTCTGTGACCATAAAACAATACCGAGATGGCTGAAAGTTGTAGTTTTAAGTGAAAATATGATTTTAAAGATGCCAATCTGTTTTCTTAAGTAATTCTTAACAGTATCTTCCAAATGTTAACATTCCTTACTTCTGGTCCCGTGCATTCCAGAGATGAAAATGCACAGTGCATTTTATTCCCTATATATTTGGATCATATACAACACAGTTACTTGTGACAGGCTTAAGTGACACATGTAAATACTTCCAAATGTTTGGATGAAAAACTCAGATTTATTGTTCTGTTTAGAAAAACTGTGCTTTTTCTGACACCTGTATTCTACTTCTATTTGCCAAATTGAGAATACATGTTGCCCACTGTTTGTTTTTCTCCTAATTGCATTCATATGAATATATCTTCTATTGCTGCCTTTAAATTAAAATATTGGAAGTTTTTTGTTTTTTTTTTTTTTTCATTTTAATTTTGGGAGGGCTGACCTTGCAATACTGTACTCTAAAGAGGAACTGAATGAAATCAGTAAAATCTGCAATGCTGATCTGACAGATCATATGTGTTTACTTCCTTTGGTTCTAATAGCACTGAAACTGGAAGTGCTTTTCTCCTCAAAAAGCTGGCACAAACAGAGTCATAATAAGTTCTTTTGAAGTGTCACTGTCTACATAATTTTTAGAGGTGAACTTAAAAAATAATTCTCTTTTCATAATATATACAAGCTTTCTTGATTGGCATTGCATAAATCATATAAGCCTCCTCATGTCTTTTAAAAGAGGAAAGGTTTTAAAATTAAAAACAAAACTGATTTTTGAATACTGAAAGAAGAAACTATTACTTTTACTCTTTGGGAAGCAGGCATCTTAGCTGATTTAACTTGATGGATAGTGTTTGGTTTCATAAGATAGTTTCACATACAAATGGATTGCCTTCTTTTAAATAAGAGATTATTCTCTTACGTGAAATAGATAAAGATGCAGATACAAGCCAGAGTTCTGTTCTTCTCTTCAGAGTTCTTCTTCTCTCAGAAAACCATGGTGAAATATGAAGCCATACAGTGTTACTAATCTAGAAGCTTAACTCAAGAGTCTACTATTAGTGGTCTGAATTCTTAGTCTTCCTTTAGAAATTACATAAACTCTTTACAAAATATGGGATTATTATTTTTTTTAATATAGTTCAGCTATGGAAGTATTATATTCATTATCCAAATGAGCTGAATGCCACATTTTACAACATGACCTCTGATTTTTAGGTGGCCACTTGGAGATCCTTGGGCTCGTTGCTTTTTTCTCACTGGTCAGTTCAGTACTTCATATAAACTGAGGTTTTAATCTGCAATTCTTTCCAAAGCAGAGCCTATCTTTAAAGTTTGTTTGTTTGTTTATTTTGAGTGGATTTGTTAGTGTATAAACAGAACAGAAGAATAAAGAAATACCTTAAGATAGGAGTTACTGGATAAATCAATCAGAGCTTACAGCCACTAAAGGAAGAAAAAATAGGAAATGTGCTACATCCTTCTAAGTATGTGCTACATACTTTTTTAAGTATGGAGAAATGAGCCAGGCATTAGGTCTACATGGCAGAGAAAGAAACTTGAGTATTGAAAGATGTAGAGGACCAGAGAATGAAAAAGTAACAAATGTTTCAGGACATGAACCAGAACATTCAATGGGCAAAATATGAAATGAGTAACAAAACAAAATTCTAAAAGATTATGAAAGGCATTTTAAGAGAAAAAGGTCATGCATTGTTTTTCTGATCTCAATTTTGAAATTTGTTTCATGCATTTTCCATGGTTATGAATGAGGGAATGGTTTTCAAAACCATCACTGTCAAGATGCAGCTATACTTTTTTTAAAAAAGCAAAAACCACGAGCCCAGATGAGAGAACTAAACCCAATCAACCAACCAAAACAGACCCTATAAGAAACTGTTAAAACTTCAGTGATCCTTTTCCTGCCACTTTTGAGACAAGCTATTAATTTTTGTCTATGCTGTGTTGCTGCACAATTAGTTTAGTTTTGCATTTGCTGAATGTCTGCACCTCAGCTTTTCTGTCTGCAAACGATGAAGTATTTTCATGTTGTCACCCTGTATACTCTCTATTTTTGAATTTAGTTTGGTAACTATACAGAACCCCCTCTTTAGGAAAGGGAGACATTTTGTGTGCCTATTGCTTCCTTCTCCCCTCTCCCCTTTCTTCCAGATATCTTCAGGAAGCTGTGTGTAGTTCAGGATTGTTTTTCAAAGGCAATGTTGGAAATCCATTGTTCTGATCACTGTATAATCATGAGTGTCCTTCACTAGAGATCAAACAGTCACACTTCTGAAGAATTTTAACTGAGACACCTTTAAGCTGAGTTGTGGCACGTTCATGTCTCCCTACATTTCCTATGAGATTCAGGTTTTTAATTATGAGACTTCTCCAAGACAAATTCACAACCTTTTGTATGACATACCTTCTTAATTCTAAGAATTATAACAAAACTCTAATTTAAGTATCTTGAAAAAAAGTCTTCAATTTGTTCTCTTTTTCTCTAGTCCCCTCTCCTTCTCTTGTTGTAAAAGGAGGGAGAAAGAGAAGGAGGCGGTGGCTGTGGGTGTAAATCACATTTTTGCATGAAATATTTGAAAAGCAGTAAGCATTCCATCAGTAAGCAACATTTTTTCCCCAACCCAAAGCGAGACAGAAATAAAAAGGAGAGTGTGATACAAGAAAAAGGCTTTTTGTGAAATTGGATCAGTATATAATGATGGAGGGAAACCACCACGAGTGCATGCTGTTTATATTCTGCCAGAAGCACAGCTGCTGTGTTCAGTTTGTGTTCAAATCAAGTCATTTCTTTCTGCCTATATGAAGATGTCTTTGCAGGAAATTTCTCTGGGAATTACAAAGAATAATGGCAAACTTCAAAGCGGGCTTTGCTGGAAGACAAAAATTAATAAATTTGATTTTCAATTTACCATGCATAACAGTAAAGATGTTGTATTTTGAGGAGACTGGAATGAGTTTCAAATAACTGAGGCATTGAGTTAATTGCTAGAAATAATTATATAGTCATACACATTCATATGAAACTAGTATTTAAAGAAGATGCATTTCAAATATGAAGGCAAAATGGGATTACATAAGGATTAATCTTAACATTGGTTACAAGTTGAGGGAAATCAAAAAATCATTTTTTTCAAACTAGCACTGAAATGAGGTGTTTTTCAACTGTTCAGTGTGCTGTTGCTCATACATACACTAGTTCTGTTTCCCTGATTGGTTCACTAGAATAGGCAGGTGGTATAATTCACTAAATAATACTGAAAGGATCTGTAAGTGCATTCAGCAGTTTAGGAGAAAAAGAAAATAACAAGTTATTTGGGCTGTGCACCATGCAGTGAACCTGCAGACTTAGGATAACTGTGTTACTTCTGTAATCCTTGTGATTGTTGTGTGTCTCACAGGTAAAAACAAAAGCGTGGTACTGGGCATCTCCAAACCTTCTGAAGTAACTTGACAGCATGTGATCATTTAGAAGGATTAATATTTTTTTTTAATTAGCTGCTGGTGGTGGAGATGTATTTTAGTAAATATCTGTTTATGGATAATCTGTATGCACATGTTGATTGTGATGAACATACAGATGAACATTCACAGTTTAAATTCCTCTCTATAGTCACCACACAATCTTTCCTCCATGGTCAAGAAGTAGTGATATTTTTTCTTTTAATCTAAAATGAGGACCATTCCTTACTCTTTCTGATTTGCAGACATATGCAAATATTTCTACAGCATGGCTGGACACAGAATAGAAGGCCATATTCACAGTACCTCCAGGGTAGAAGATTGATCCAAGATTAGCTTAAAAGCTCTAAAACCTCAAGAATTTTTTCTACAGTCTTAGCCATGTCATATGAATAATTTCAGTTAGACTGGTCTTTTGGGTACTGCAGTTACTGAAAAATTAATCTGAACCTCAGTTAAGTCTCCAGGGTCATATTGATCTGAGAGTTCTGTGGTCACTGGATGAAAAGATGCTGATAGACTTTTAGTATGAGACTGAGACACGTTTGGGAGTTTTATCTTATGGGTTTGGGTTTTTTTTGCTCTTTTAGCAGGCAGCTGGCTTATGAAAGATTTTGTTGGGCAGCACTGTGCTTGCACTGGATGGTGAGATATGTTTAGGGCAGCAGCTGTGATCGAGTTCAACACAGCCATTTTGTTTGTTTCTGAAAATGTGCCATCTTTCTGACATGTTGCAGCCATGAGATTGGACTTGCATGCATAAGTAGCTAAAGCATGAAAAACCTAAATAATATGCATGTGTCCTGTGCCTGCTTAGTAAAGCGTTTGGTATGAACACCAATTGTTCCTTTATATTATGGCAAAAAACAACCCTTCCCTTTTTTAGAGATTTGTGCTTGCTTTATTTATTTATCCTCGCTAGTAGCTAACTTTTTTAGTTTTCTGCTAACTAAGATCTTATGCCTCAGACAGATGTGTGTGTGTGGCCTTGAACATGAGCTGAATGAATCATCCTGTTGGCTGGATCTGAGCACCTGCATGTTGACTCCCAATTCTATTTTGTTTTTGAGCAACAAAAAGTTTGCCCTTGAGAGCTTCTATGTGAAAAGCAAAATTAACATCTCTCTTTAGTCGAGGTTTTTCTGCTGAAGTGTGTTCTGTTGGCAGTGCTCCTGAATTGCATAAGAAAGAGTGAGGATGAATAAAATTAATTCAGTCTGGAAACATTTCCTTTAGGCTCAGCACATAAACAACAAAATCCTGAATATCAGTTTAGGGTTCCTTACCCCTAGATATCCATGCTACTATGGACAGGTTCTTGTTCTTTATAACTTTGGTGTTATGATGCCAGGATATTCTCAGCTGACACAGGGAAGCTGGAATTCTTCATCTTAGATTGGCAAATGTATTTTGAAGACTACCTTACCAGACTATATCCCTTTTGTGAGAAATAGTTGATTTATAAGTTCTGGAATGGACCATCTGAATCAGTCTTTGCTTGCAGAGGTTGTATTTCTGAGATGCTGGATGGCAATTCCTATTTTCCTGGAATTTTATTTTAATTTTTTTTTTTGTGTGTGCCTTTAAGCATTGACTTCTTTTTAAATGACATCTATCAACTTGTGCTTTACTGTTATTGCAAGTGTTTTCTGTTCTGAATTTTCAGACATCCCTCTTCTGCACACACATACATCTTTGAGAGTTTATAGACAGATTGTATCATCAGTACAGTGTGCCTTTACAGTCTTGTTTGCAGATTTTCTTATGAAGAGTTACAGAAGCCATGAGTATTTCTTGTATTCCAGCACTTCTAAATTTCAGTCAAGTTAATGGTGAAACTATTTAGCATTTTAGAGCCAAAAATCATCTTAGTTTTGTAATAATTGGGAAATGTTCTAGTCTACAATCTGAAGCTGTTACTTGTTCCTTTTTAATTTGTTGTCAGCTAAGTTTGTTATAGATTTTAGTTATTTTTTATGTCTTGTAATTCTAAACGAAGAAACTGACAGTGAATTTTCAGCTCACATTCAGAAAGTGGGCAATCTTCTTGTTTTCTGCTTATGAAGAATTAGATAATTTATAGCCTGGGCTTAAGTGACTTGATATTTTTAACTTAAATTTAGCAGAAATTCAAAAGAATTGTCAATGACTACAGATATATTACGTCTGAAAACACCAAGATTTCAAAGGATTGTTGAAATTTGCCTTGTGTTTTTCTCCTTTACATCTTTTCTGTGTATTCGAGTGGTACAGCACAATGCTTTTATGGCCTCACATCCTACTGCATGTAACATGCATACATTTATTGCTTATTACAGTATATGGAATCTAATATATTCCTGTTCCATTTATAATCAATGTAAGTAGCTTTCCACACTGTCATTGACATTGAAGAGGGACCAATAGAGATTAGGAGATGTTCTTTTGCTTCTCATTTTATTAACCTGGACTTGATGATTTTTCCTCATAGCAAACTGAGTCAAGTAAATAAAATGCCCCCATTAAGCACTGGGAAATATTCCCTGAGCACTGCAGCTCAGACATCTGTACTGCTAAACTTTTGGAAGTATTCCTGGTATTGTTTGGGCAGGGAGAGCTGGTACAGCTTACAACAGTTTGGAAGCAAAGCCCAGCAAGTGGCAAAGACCAGGACCATTCCTGACAGGCATTTTGCATGCAGTCACACTGATTTGGAGGGTGAGGGTGTTTGATAGCAGGAACACAGACTGGTGTGTGCCACATGGGCTGGGCACCTTTCAATGGCTGGTGTTGAAATTGCAGGGTCCTCTCAGAAGTGCCTGCAGCACTCTTTGGGAAGTGATGTGGAAGTGCTTTTGCAAGTGACTAGAAGTTACCAGTTGGTTAAAGGAGAATGTTTTTCACACATTTGCTCTGTCTTCCCAGCTTTGTGGGACAACATACCCACACCTTACAACTGCCTGCATCTTGGTGGGGTAGAAGATGCTCTGCAGTGCATAACCCAAAGCTGTGATGGGAGCTGGCTGAAGAGTTCTGTTCCCAGCAGAGGGATTAGGAGTGGAGAGTTCACTATGGAGGCTGTAATTTCTTGCACACAGTTTGGCATCCTTGTTTTAATGGCTGTGCTTCATACAAATATCATGGGGTTTTTTTGTTTTGGTTTTTTTTTTGTTTGTTTGTTTGTTGTTTTTTTTTTAATATGCTGTCTACAAGATGTCTAGCAACATGCACACTGTAATGTTGTTCTGGGCCTGATAGAGTTGGGAAAGAATCTGTAGCCCTTTTTACTGCCAGAGTCTGTATGAATGCTTCTCCCATGTCTGTAGGGCAGCCTCTCAGAGTCCTTGCAGCTTTGGTTTGAAAGATATATTTACCATTAGAGCTGGTTCTGTACAACACACATCTGCACTGTAGTTTTGGACATTATTCACTGTACCTGGCATGTGGTGGATCCTGCATCCCATCCTGGAACATGAGAACACTTTCTTTAGCATTTTTGGGCAACATAAGAAATCTCTGATAACTTCTACAGCGTTTTCTACCTTCATTTTGTATTATTCAATCCTTGTCATGCTTGTTTTTGCTACTGTGAGAGATACAGAAGTATTTATCAGACTGTCTTTTTTGCCTCAAGAAATTGGGAATAAAAGGCAGGAAGAGAGAAGACAAAACAGGGTGTAATTAACATATTTGAGGTAGTCAATTGCCACTATTTAAAGTACAAATGTTTGTTTAAGTATCATTAATAAGAAATAAAAGGCTAGGCGATTCACAGAAACAATTTTTCACTTGTAGGAAAGAGCATATACTCTTTGTTCTTTTAAGACCTAGCTATAAGAAAATGTTACATAAACTGAGTCTGCAAGGGAAGTCCTTGCAGTCGTTTCTATTGCAGGCACAGCTTGCATGTGATAGGTGTAACCTTTTTTGAGAACACAGAAAATGCTGAGGTAGCTCTGCATAGTATTGACAGCCCCGCCTCAATTTTTCCTTCCAGAAGGAATTACAGGAGTTTTAAGTTGCTTTTAATATAAAAAAATATTGTTACTACCTACCTAAGGATCTTTATGCTTAAATATGTTGCAGTCAGCAGAATAAGCACTAATACTTCTAGTTGCAAACCATCAACAAAATTTGGTGCCTCCACCACCTCCCTGGGCAGCCTCTTCCAATATTTAACCACTATTCCAGTGAAGAAATTTTTTCTAATATCCAACCTGAAACTTCCCTGGTGGAGCTTGACCCCATTACCTCTTGTCCTACCACAGGTCACTGGGGATATGAGGACAGCATCTGTCTCACTACAACCTCCTTCCAGGTAGTTGTAGAGAGCGATGAGGTCTCCTCTGAACCTCCTCTCCAAGCTGAACACCCCCAATTCCCTCATAATGTCTGTTCTCCAGACCCCTGATCAGCTTGATTGCCCTTCTCTGCACCCTCTCCAGCACCTCGGTGTCCTTCTCATACTGCAGTGCCCAAAACTGCACCCAGGACTCAAGGTGCAGCCTCACCAAGGATGAGTACAAGGGCAGGATCAGCTCCTGATTGTCACTGTTTCTGATCCAGGCCAGGATGCTGTTGGCCTTCTTGGCTACCTGGGCACACTGCTGGCTTATGTCCAGCCAGATGTCAACCATCACCCCCAGGTCCCTCTCTGCTGGGCAGCTCTCCAGCCACCCCTCCCCAAGCCTGTAGGGATGCTGGAGGTTGTGGCCAAAATGCAGGACCCAACATTTGGCCTTATTGAAACTCATGCAGTTGGCCTCAGCCCATGGATCCAGCCTGTCCTGGTCCCTCTGCAGATCAACACTCCCACCCAGCTTGGTGTCATCTGCAAATTTACTGAGGGTGTATTCTATCCCCTCATCCAAATGATCAATGAAGATGTTGAAATCATTGTACTGAAAAGAGAGAAGCCTGAGCTGAATTCCCTTGGAGACAGAGGGAGTCCTCTTAAACAGCAGAGTTGTCTCAAAATCACCCAGCAACTTTGGCATGTGGTCATTATATTCAGTACTCCCTTGAAACAGAAACAGTATCCTCTAATAACTCAATTTCTAGTTAGCTCAATGAGGCATTTGTTCTCCATCTACAAGATGCTACAGAGTAATCTCTTCTTGGCCTTCTCTCTTCATTCACTGTTTTGCAGAAGTCAGGCATAATAATATATAAAAAATATTCAAGTGTGTCTAGTTTTTAATATGTAGGGTTTTCTTGACACATAATCAGTCTTGGTTCTCCCTGCCCTGTCTTCTATTGTAATTGTACCATGGCAGAAGTTTTCATACCAAGGGAAGAATTGCAGAACTGCTCATAATCAAACAGTGTTCTTCAGTTGGGAGCTCAGGATGTATTCCTGAAGCCTGGGCAGGAGATCCAGGATTATACAACTTCTCAGAATTCTCCTTTGACACACATGGAAAGCTGCATATGTCCAAGTTACTTGGAACTGGAAATGTAGGTGATTAGGTTGTCATATCCCACTACATCCTCAGGTTGTGTGTCAATCTGTTCTTTTCTGAAGCAGTTCATTTTAGTCAGACAGTTATATTAAAAGAGTTAAGGGGCATGTGTTTAAGATGTATTAATTTAACATGCACTCATTACAATATACCAATTTTGGGATAGAACAATATAAGTTGCAAACTACAAGTAGCAAAACTTACACCTCTTCGTAAAGCATTAGAAAATGTATGTGAAAGGCCAGATAGTAACTTGAACCTGGCAAAAGTACATGAATTTCTTTCATTTGAATAATTTTAAAATAACTTCATTTGAAGGCTTAATTCTCTGCTCATTTCTTTCCCATTTTAATGTCCTGCATAGCACAGATTATATATTTGCAAAGAAATCGTAATGTACCTTCAAATTGGAAAACTTTAGATGCTGTAGAAATGTATTTCTACTGTATCACTTGAAAAGGAAAAAACCCACAATCCTTCATGTATTATTAGTCATGAATAAAATAATGCTGTTTTTCTTAGACAATCTAATGTATTCCTCTGGATATTTTTAGGGGTGGGGGAGGGTTGTTTGTTTGTTGGTTTTTTTGATTGGTTTTGGTTGGTTGATTGTTTTTTTCCCAGAAAGCATCATGTCTAAGACAGCACCTCCAGTATTATCTTCAGAGGAAATATTATGAAGAAGTTTTATTGGCAGTCTGCCAAAGGGTCTTTGTTCATCTTAGTAGTAGCAAAGATTTTGTTTATTACTGGGCTTGTAATGACACAGAAATATGTGACCCAAACCGAGAGATTCCCTGATTCTGATGAGTGTTTGTTCTGTGATCTTTAGCAGTTCTTCACATCTTGCTTTTTGAAAACGTTTGGTGTTATCTTTTGCTTTTTGGAAGTATTGTGATGGTTGGTGTCTTAGATGTTTTATAACTGCTTTTTAGATATTTTAGCGTGCTTTTTGCTTTCTGTCTGTTTTAGCAAAGTGTAGTATGAAGCACTAAGGTATCTTCATGGTAGGCCATACCCTTTTTTGAGGCTAACATGGTACCAAGCAAGTTGGGAGGAGAGAAGAACAGTGTAAAGAAGTAGTTATGTCTAGCCTAAGTAATTTCGGTCACTGAGGACAGAAAATAGAATTATTTGAGCTGTGATTGTCCATTGCACCTTTGGCTGCTAATATGCTGCCCCCACTACTTGTAAGCTGGAAATGAGCAGGGGCTGCTGACCTGGCAAAAGAGCAGAATTAACAATTTACTCAACAGCTCATCCTGGCAAAATTCATTGTTAATATATTGTTGAGAATAAGATGCCAAGAGCTCTCTCTCTGAAATCATAAGTGACCTTAAATTACCTCCTGTTGTTTGGATTCTCCCCAAAACTGCTAAACCCATATAGATTTAGAAAGAACTTATTTTCCTGAGGATCCTGTAGAGCTCTAAACCCTTTTGTAAATTAGAATTTCTTTATTTTGAGAAATAAAGAAATGTTGTGTATACCATACACAACGTTCTTTTTTATGAAATTAAAAAATCTCACAAAACTTTAATGCTTCAATCATCTTTGAAGAGCTGAATGGAAGCCAAGAAACTTGCTTAGGGATTGGGCTGCTGGTTCTTGATCTTCTCAGTAAATAGGGTGTAGAGTTTTTTTCCTTCACACCCTTTCATGGAAGTCAGTTGCATGCTTGGTACTCTGAGCAGTAGGGTAGGTGTTTTAAAACACAGGGGTAAAAAAAGTTCCATTGCTGTAAAGGACTTTACTCAGTGAAAACATGACCATTATATGTCTCTGTGCCTGTGAGAAGAGTGATAGCAGATCTCTTCCTTGTGACCCATGTTCAATGAAGATAGTTGTCCTTCTTATAAGTGTACGAAGAAATCTGTGTGTGCAAGTTGTAGCCTTGATAGGGAATCTTTTTCTCAAACTGTTATTTTGGCAATAAGCCCCACACAAATTCTGAAAGCTGACCTGAAAGCCCCACACAAATTCTGAAAGTTTTCATATCAGTGGGCATGTATGTTTATGTCTTTATTTTAAGGAAGCAAGCAACTGAAAAAAAAATCCATCTAATGATTACAACAGATTTAGTCCTAAGTCTCTAGACTTTTTTTTTTTTTTTCCCCTGCAAAGACAAAAGCAGAAGTGACTACAGTGTATTATAATTTCTTTTAAATATAGAGACTTACTGTCTCTGTATTATATAAGACTGTTGTCTTAAGTGGCAACAATTCTGGGTCATACAGTTAACAACATAGAGTTCTTTATAGATTACCTGAATTGCTTTATTATCAAAAAATACTGCTGTATCTTGCTTGATAACCCAAATTATAAACCAAATACCTCTATATCGTATTGTAGAATCAGGTTAAAAATTGTTTCTTCCTTAGTAACAACTTGAGTCAAAGGATGTGTTTTTCAGTTACTTTGGTGGGACAACCAGTATACAAGAATAAGAGAAACATGGTAAGCCACTCCTTTGCTTAACTGCTGCTGATTGCTGCATGTAAAACATAGATTATTTAATTCTAGCCTTGGCAGGTAAGACTGCATTTGCCTGTACTCTTCAAGGGAAACAAATTACTGCCATAAATCTGAAGCCCTGTTTTACATATGCTGCTAATAACACAAATGCGTAAAAAGTGGGAAAACTTCTAGTTTCTTTTTATTTGATTTTCATGTTCTGCACTTAAGCAGTGAAAAAATAATTTTAAAAATTGAACCCAGTACCTCCACTTTTTCAGTTTATCAGGAAGGTTAAGCTGTATATCTTTCCTAAGGCTGTCATAATTGTAATAACAAAAAACTAAAATTTGAGGTGCAGTTGAGACGAAGCACTGGTGAACTTTGTGAGCACTGGCAAGGTTCACTCAGATAACAAAAGGTTAAATACAGAAAATCTACTTTCAACAGTGTGGATAGAAGCTTATCTGTTTTGGGTACTGTTTAAATCCAGTTGTTGCTCATAGTTTTACAAATAGAATCAGCTTTGTAGAATTTCTGATGGCATTTGAGAAGAATTGTACATATAAATTAGTAATTTCTATGTCTCGTCATCTTTTGCTTTGTTTTTACATTCTTTTGGCAATGCACTCTTTTGTATGAAGATGAAGAAATTACATTTTTGGTAATAAAATATATCTTATGGGCTTAAGAACTGTTTTCTAGTGTAGTAATTTTAAGAGCTGATGATCTTGTAGGAAAAATAGCAACTTGAATTAGCTGATACATGAAAAGAGAATACCATTTCCAGATGAAAAGAACAGAAATCAAATCTTCATAATTCATTGTGCTGTTGTCTGAGTATTACAGATGATTGTTAATCCTTACTGATACACTGAAAAATTTGGATCACTACTTTTTCCTTCCACCCCCTTGTAATAAAGTCAAGGAACAATCTTTTTTTCCATCTCCATCATCCATCTTCCCAGAAAATTAATGGGCATTTGTTTTCAGAGACACAGCTGAGAATTTATATTTGTTCCTGCTGCCTGAAACAATAAAACTTACTAATTTTATGTTGTTGTTCTTTACTTTGCTTTCACATGGAATCACAGACATCCGCTAATGACCTGGGCTTCCAGCCAAGAGCTAGCAGTCCTGGGGGAAAATGCAGGATATTTATAACTTCATTAAAATCCTATATTTATTCCTTGCTCTTCTCATTTCAAGAGAGATGTAATTCAGTATTTAAAACAAACAAACAAAAAGCCCAAACCACCAACCAAAAACCCCACCAACAGCTCTCACAGTATTTATTTTCTCATTTTAAGAGGATATCAGGAAAGCTGCCACTCTTTTTTTTGCTTGTGTTTTGGGGGTTTTTTGTTAGACATCGAGGCACAGATAATTATGGTATCACAACATTTAAAGTGACAAATGACATTATTTTTCAGGCATGAAGTACTATCTGCACTAGGGGAGTGAGGTGTCTAAAACTCGTTCTGCTCCTGGTGGAGTTAAACAGTATGACTGTAGAGAACATTGTGCTGCTTCTTCCAGCTGTGACATTAGCCTTTGCTAGGCCTTTTTTTCTAAGAAAAGCCAAAGTTTTTAGTTCCTGCAGTGATTTCATTCTTACATGGTCTGGCCTAGAATTAACTGGGTGAAAAAAATAAATCTTTTGCTGTGTATTGCTGGCAGGAGTGTAAATCAGTGTGTTACTGTTCTGCTGGTGAAGATGCACTGCACAGAAATAAAAACTCTGTTACTCTGGCACTCAACTTGGCAAACAAGTACCAAATTCACAGAGCAGCATTCAAATCTGCAATCCCAGGTTCCTGGAACAGAGAAAGAAAAACATTTAGATGCTCATTTTCTCCTTAAGTGGTTGATGGATATAGTGTTGCAGGTTCTATGTAGCTAGCTATTTACTTGTAATTTCCTCCTTCTTTTCCCTGAAAGTGTTTACTGAAGCTCTTATGTAATTTTAGAAAGCTAGATAATGATGCTACAGAGTAATCTCTTCTTGGCCTTCTCTCTTCATTCACTGTTTTGCAGAAGTCAGGCATAATAATATATAAAAAAATATTTGAGTGTGTCTAGTTTTTAATATGTAGTGTTTTCTTGACACATAATCAGCCTTGGTTCCCCCTGCCCTGTCTTTTATTGCAATAGTACTATGGCAGAAGTTCTCATACCAAGGGAAGAATTGCAGAATTGCTCAAAATCAAACAGTGTTCTTCAGTTGGGAACTCAGGATGTATTCCTGAAGCCTGGGCAGGAGATCCAGGATTATGCAACTGCTCAGGATTCTCCTTTGACACACATGGAAAGCTGCATATGTCCAAGTAACTCTATCTTTAAGGAATGTTTTACATAAATTGAACAGGGCTTTTGGAAAAACAGAGCACCTGTGACAATTCTCTTTTACAGAATATCTGTAAAGAAAGAGGATTTAAGTCTGCAGTTGGACTTCTGCCAGGTGACCCACGTGTTTAGTTCAGAAAAAGAATCAGCTCCCCAAGACAAACAGTCCTTTTCCTGCGGTTCCTCTTAAATAGTAGTTTTGTAACCATTAGCTTTTGAGGAATTAATGGAGGATGTTTTCACTGTCTCACTAACAAATACTTTCTGTTCTCCTGGAGAGAACTACCAAGCCTAACAGCTACTTCACAGTTCAATAAATGAAGTGGGTTTCATTCAGTCCTTCATGGCTAGGATTAATCCTTATTGGTGTGGTGAGCAGATGAACTACCAAAATAAAACTTACACATGAAACACAAAATATAATGTGTAAATCTTAATGTGTTCATTAATAAAGCCAAAATTATGTCAAGGTTCTTTCCATGTAGTAAGCTTTATTATGAGTAGTATAGCTGGACTGAGCTGTCAGGTGTTGATACAGTGTCAAATGCTGGGGGGTTGGATTATATAGCTGTTGCTTTCACATTGGTCTCCTATAATCCAGTGATAACACAATAGGAATCCCTGTCAGGCAGGAAAAGAGGAACCAGAGAAGAATATGGTTTTGCAAAGGCAGGTGAAAATACCAGGTTATATACTTGCATGGATATCTGATCTTTCAGGTATATGTTTACAGTAGAATAACATCAACTTGATAAGAAGGAGCAAGAATAATAAAAAGTAGGTGGAGTTGTGCTTTTGGTGCACTTCATCACTTTTAAAAGTTCAAGATTTCTTTCAGAATATTTATGAGTTAGATTAATGTGATGACATGAGAAGCATTTTTCTTCAAAATGAGAGAGATTTTTGATGAGTGGATAAGCTTTGTTTTTATGATTGTATCATTCAGTGATAAAATGACAGGAGTATGATGACCACTCATCCTAGGCAATGTTTCTCTCATTCTCTCTCCAGTCCCCCAGACAAATAATAGTTATCATATGGTATCTGTGATTTTTTCTAGTATTTTACAATACCTTCATCAAGATTGAACTTGATCTTAAATGCATGTGTACACGCAGTCACACACATTGTCACATGGAGCAGTTTTTCCATTGGAAAAAATCACAGCTGATAAGATGAACAAAGAAATCTTTGTTGTCTCTCCCAGGGAGAATTTAAGCACAAAGGGATTTAAGGACACACAGGAAGTCTGCTGGCAGAGCCAAGAATTGAACTGTCTCTCAAGTTCGGGTGCAAATGCCTCTGCCACTGGCCAAGCTTCTTGAGCTGGAGAGAAGCTGTCCCTTTCACTCCCCTGCTTCCGATTTAACTGGGAAAAGAAACTGAAAAGGCTTGATAGAGAGAGGAAAAAGAAGTAATCCTTGCTGTGAAGCTGTGGCCTTTTAACAAGAGAGAAGAAATGTTCCCAAACTAACGAACCAATGCTTTTATACTTTTTTTTTTCTTTTTTTCCCCCTTCCTTTATCCTATTCAAACCAAAAAGTAATGTTGCTGAAGTAATCCTAATGTCACAGTAAAAGGTTCTGTGCAGATGACCAGCATAATGCACTTCCCTTTGCTTGTGATTTCTCTGGCTGTGTACAGAAAGCACTTCAGCTGGCATTTGTTTCATTATCTTTAAGAGAAAACATGTGCGGAAAAAGCGTTGTATTGTTGGAACAAACCTCTGGAATTGTTTCCAGATATTCCTTCCTTCCATACTCCTGCATCTTCCTTGCAGAAGACCCTGTTATTGACATTAAGCTCTGGGGCTCTGTGAAGGTTTTAGAACCAAGGCCTTCGTTATTTTTGGCAGGAAGCATTTAGTTTTGTATAATTCTATTTCAGGAAATATTTTTTGACCTTAAATCCAAGTCTTGCTACTATATCTGAGATGTAGCAGCAAGTTAAATTAACAGAATTTGGTCATAGCCCAAATTGTATCAGCCTGGGGAGAGGAGGCAAACTCTTAAGTTATTCTGTAAGTGTGTGAGATTCTGTAAGGAAAACACACCCAAGTACAAGATTCCATGTATCTATCATGAAGCTGTGATTTGATATACATTATTTCATGAACTATGATAGTACATATGTCCAGAATGATGCATTGTAGTACTTTCTGTATAATCTGCAGCTGTTAACCCTGATGGATATTTGGACTAATGCCTCTGATGTTAGCACAGAAAAAGCTTTGATTTCAATAACTCTCCTTTATTTTTAAACAAGCTATAACTGCATTGCTGCATTTCTCCATTTTTTTTCTGCAGTGCTCTGAAATAAAGAGGCTTTTCTTAACAAATTGGGACTACATTCAATTCTATTAATTGTAATTTATCTTTACAAAAAGAGAAAAGGTAATTTACCAGAAAGAATAAATAGAAAACAGTACAAATCAGTTATTAATAGCTTTTCAGTAAATGATTTTTAAAATTCTTGTTCATTATCATCTCCTCTCAAGGCCTTATTCAAAAAGGGCTGATTCAAAACATTTGAATTGAAGTGTCTGAGTAATTGTGTGTGTTTAATAGAGAGTAAATGAAACAAAGCTTTGATTAATGGGACTTTGGAGTTAGATGTTCTTTTATCAGAGAGTCCAATGTATGTGAAGAGAAAGAGAGTACACAGTACTTTTGCACATCCAGAAAAATGTAAGCCAAGATCACAAGTTTTATGAAGAACATTGCACAATTTTTTACTAATGAATAGCACTGTTTCTACTTTATCTGTAGGAAAATGGGTCTATTACAATGTTACATGCATTGAACAGGTGTCATGCAAAGGTTTCAACAACAGAGCTTCAAGTAAAAGGCAGTTCTAAAATTCCAACTTCAGAGTCTAGGTGATATTACCAGCATTGCTGTCCTGAAGGATGGCTACTGAAGATTTTCTTTCATTACACTTAGATCAATTAATAGCTCTGAAAGATCCATTTTGACTCTTCAGTAGAAAAGCACAGCTCTTAATGAGGAAACTATCAGAATCAAGGTACTTCTCTAAGCTGCATTTATCTGTTGTAAGTAAATGCATTTATCTGCATTATCTGTTGTAAGAGGTTCTACCATGTGAAGTACGGGTTTCTAAACTGATACAAAGTATGCAAGGTGGTCATTTTAGGCCCCTTCTTTGTAAAACAATCCATGCAAAATTCCTGACTTTATTGAATGTTGATCATCTGAAAGGAAATGGGCACAGGCTTGTCTTGTTCCTATCACTTCAAAATATTAATCCTGTTATTTCTTAGTCCTTTTCTTTGTGCTACTTTATTCCAATCCATTTGATTTCCCCAAGAATCCTACCCTCTGTACTCCAGATCTATAAACATCTACCTTTCACACTTGTTCCAGTTCTTTGTCCTGCATATCAAACCAGCCCAATGGTTTCCTGTGCTTTGGCCTCCAAACTCAATCTCTTTCCCACTGATTTGTTGTCCCCATAGGATGCTAATGCCATCTTTGTTCCCTTCATGCTGCACGGTTTGACTCCATCACCCTCTTTTTATTCAGAGCCTCTTATCAGTCCCACCATGTATTCTTTCCTTCATGTCAGTATTACATGGTTTTTTACCCAGGTGCTTCACAGTCTTCTGTCAATCTTCAGATCTGGCTCTTGCCATCTTCAATTTAAATCAGATTCTTCCTTCTTTGCTGTGTTCACCCTCCCAGAAAATGAAAATCATTGAGCTACTCACACAGGAGGAACTTTACCTTTCTTCTGCTCTGACTTTAAGTGTCCGTCTTAGGAATGTCCTGCCTCATGGCAGTCCAGTTTTGAATCTGCATGAAAGTCCTCATCTTGTGAGCTGAAACACGTCCTGAGCAGGCAGAACCTACAGAAAAAATAGCTGGTGAGATCTTAGTCTCTAGAGACCAGGCAGTAACTGCAATCTCCTATCCTCATTTTCTGAAGAAATACAATTTTGTAGTGGTTACCTGGTTTTGGCGCATGTTTCCCAATAATTTTTTAACAAACTGGTTAGGCTGAACCAAATCTGAATTAGGTTCCCACAAGATTGCTGTGCCAACCAGCTAGGGAAAAAATCCTAATGGTGCCTATACAGAGGGAAAGTTCAGTATTCCCTGGAGAATTCACATGGGAGCTCAACCATAAGAGGAAAAGCCTTAGGCAAACAGGTTAAGTGGCTCAAGAATTATGATCATTTTGCTTTGCAGTCTTGGGGTATTTTGACATCTAAGTGAATAATAAGCAGCAAAGTAGAAAAGCCAGTAGGACAAAGAGGAAGAAAATTCTGGAAGCTGGGTTGCAGAGGGCAGGCCCAGTGGGCATAAGGAAGACAATGGTTGTTTAGTAGCACAAAAGACACGTGGAAGAGGGTACCATTCTTCCATCTTTTTTAAGGCTGCATGGCAGTTCATGACACAGATTTAAATTATAAGAAATTCTTTTGTGTCCTGCCAGAGCTTGGAAACAGTCTGTGGTACTTGGTGCAAGGTTTGCATGCATCTCCATCAGCAGCTGACAGCAGTGTCCCATGTTCTGCCTGGTCAGGCATAGCCTCTTCCCCAAAGCCAGACACCTTGTGTCCCAGTTCTCAACCAAGGACAGCTGAGAGTGGATCTGAAGATAAATGAGAGGCAGGAAGCAGTGGAGGGATGGGTGGGTGGGTTCTGAAGCATCCATGAGAAAATTGCAGGGAGCACAAGAGGATGGGGTCAATGTATAAGTGCCACTAGTTGCAGTTTGTTGTAACTTTAGTGGCCTGCATGCTCATTTGAGTCTTGAGCTCCTGTCAGCTTACAGATTTACTGTAAGGGATTAGGTAAACAAATTTCTGAACTCATGGGACTGATCAATGGGGCTGTGCAATGTCAAGGAACTTGAGTTATATCCTGTGTTGATTGATAACTCCCGCCAAGAACTAGTTACAGTGATTTACATTGCTGCTGTTAATGCTCAGATGCTTTCCCAAATATCTTTATTAAAGAAAAACAGATTAATCTGTTATAATGATGTTGTAAATATGGGGCTAACGTCTTCCTTCACTGACACTACAGGGAGTGCATCAGGAGAAACTTCAGAATCACTGTGTTTAGCATGTAGCTTGCTCTATGCTTATCACCATGCTCTAAAGCTGTGACATTTTTATGGTGAGATGTAGTGAGTTGTTCAGCTCTGGCTGTTAGCTCTGGCTGCCTCTTTAGTTAGGATTGACATGACTCTTGCTGAGTCACTGGAACAAACAGGAACTCAGTTCAATAGCAGGAACTATGCTAAGATAGCTTAGAGATGTGTTGACAGCATGTGTTGCATACTGTCTAAAAGTGGCCAAATACAATTGGATTACTAAAACAAAAAACTGTACGTCAGAAACAGTGGAAGACTCAGCATGTAAAAGTGATCTTGGGGCCAGTTTCTGCAGATCTTCATATAAGAAATCCCGTTGCAACAGGGCTAAGTGCACAGTTTCATACATTTATTCAATTATTAATTTTAAGTGGAGCTCCCTTAGATGAAGGGATACAAGAAGAGATGTTGAAGCACTGCTAGTAGCAGCCCTCAGGAAAACCCAACCTCCAGCCTAATCCCTGCAATTACATTTTCCCACAACTGGGCAAGCATTCCTCATGGGCAAAATGCTACCTGTGATCCTAATTTATACTTTCCAGTATGCACTTGATTTATAAGGAACAATTTTCTCTCACTTCTGGTTGTAGGACTGGGAAACATTTGTATCTGACATGGGAAAAAGAAGGACAACTTTTATAATGGCTCTGGGAGAGGTTTCTAGTGGTAATTCCATTCTGTCACTTGGAAGTAAGAAACTTCCTTTTCCCCTTGCCTATAAAGTTCAGAAACCACTTTGTAATTGTTACTCTGTTTTTTGTCTTTCTTTTGCCTGGTGCTTTGAAAGTATAGCTGTCTTAGCTGTCTTTCAGGTTTTTTGCCTAGCCTTTCTTTAAGCCCTCTTTGATGCTAAGGTTCAGACTGTTAAAATCCTTGGGGATAAACTTCCCTCTTCCTTTCCCTGGCACACTTTCCTTCCACAGTGTCACCCTTAAAATTGACATTTCCAAGTGCTTCTCAGTATCTGTCTTCTCTGCAATTTCTTAAGCCCCTTCTCTGCCTTTTTGTGCAGTTCTGCATTTTTCATATAGATTCTAAACCTAGTGATGACCACTGTATATACTGATATTTGTAAAAGTAGTGTGATAATATCATTTTAAAATTTGGACAAGGTTTATTTACTAGGTAAAAGTGGTTAATTGGCCTCTTCAGCATAACTTTCAGCTATCATGCTAATATGTTAGTTATTTGTTCACTCATTAGTCAGCTATGCACCACAGATTTTTTTTGGCAAGTATCTTTTTTTATTTTTCCTTCCTGTCCATAAAAGTTGATCTTTTAGTGGCATATTTTCCTCAATGGCAAAATTACTAGCCAGACGTACTTCTTGTGAGCTACCAGTTCACATTGTATATTCTGGACTTTTGGCTGTCATCTATTTATTCAAGACCACAGATAAGTTTATCCTTAAAAAAAACTTGATACAGTTAAGGGATGTATAAAGCCACTGCCTCCCATGGGCTCCAGGACTTGGGGTGTCCTCTTACCCAGGCCCTGGAGGCCAGACCTGTGTGCCTGAACACCTGGAGGTCTCTCCATCCTACCCTGATGGCCAAGGCACCTGCTTTCCCCTTTGCAAGTTCAATTGATAGTGTGTGCCAAAACCACAAACACTGACAAGGACAGAGGACACAGCACAGGGATGTACCTGCCTGTGCAGATGACCCCAGAAGGCACTGTTCTCAACAGTGCCCACGCATAGGACTGCCAGCACATTGAAACATGTGGAATAGGCAGGCACATTCCCTTCTTCCTATCAAGCTGTTCAGAATTGGGGTTTGCTAGTGAAAACATGTGCATCCTTGCTCTTAAGGTCTGGAGAGCAGATTCCTCATATACCAACTGGGACCTTCTTTCTAGCTAACAACATTGCTTACACCTTGAGCCCTTTTAGCTGCTCTACAGGTGTTCTACTTGCCTGATAGGCCAACACCCTGCTCACTAGCAAATGTGCAGCACCCCTGCCCTCAACCCCTTGATTGCCAGCAATGTGCCCTTGTGGCCAAGAAGGCCAATGGCATCCTGGGGTGCATTAGAAAGGGTGTGGTCAGTAGGTCAAGAGAGGTTCTCCTCCCCCTCTATTCTGCATTGGTGAGGCCGCACCTGGAGTATTGTGTCCAGTTCTGGGCCCCTCAGTTCAAGAAGGACAGGGAAGTGCTTGAAAGAGTCCAGCGCAGGGCTACTAAGATGATTAAGGGAGTGGAACATCTCCCTTATGAGGATAGGCTGCGGGAGCTGGGTCTCTTTGGTTTGGAGAAAAGGAGACTGAGGGGTGACCTCATCAATGTTTTCAAATATGTAAGGGGTGAGTGTCAGGGAGATGGAGTTAGGCTTTTCTCAGTGGTGACCAGCGATAGGACAAGGGATAATGGGTGTAAATTGAAGCATAGGAGGTTCAAGTTGAATATCAGAAAAAATTTTTTTACTGTAAGGGTGACAGAGCCCTGGAACAGGCTGCCCAGGGGGGTTGTGGAGTCTCCTTCACTGGAGACATTCAAAACCCGCCTGGACACGTTCCTGGGAGATGTACTCTAGGTGGCCCTGCTCTGGCAGGGGGGGTTGGACTAGATGATCTTTCAAGGTCCCTTCCAACCCCTAGGATTCTATGATTCTATGATTCTATGATTGTTTGCATGGTCTCTTGGAAGTAAGAAACTTCCTTTTCTCCTTGCCTGTTAGGTTCAGAATAAGGAACTGCTTAATATTTCTGCCTGGACTTTGGACCTCCTGCTCACTGGCTTGTCCAGTTGAAGTCTGCAAGCAGATTACATCCCCCATGCTGGTGCATCATCACCCCAACCCCCCCTGCTCCATCGCCCTTCTCCACAGCTCCAGTAGCTGATACACAAACCCACAAATGTGGGTGATGCTTCCCTGCTCCACATTCTGGTGCTGAGATCCTAATTTGCTTCATCTTAGCCAGCCCAGTAGCTGGCATCTGAAACACAGACCCTGGGACCCCTGTGCCCCTCTTCAGCTGGTGACAGAGCCCCCCAGGCTGCTCCAGTCCCCCTAGGAGCTGGGACATAGATCCTGTGACACACCAGTTGCTGGCACTTAGACTCCTACTTGCTCCAGTTTCTGGCACCATGGATGTGTGGGACATGTTACCTGAGGTCCAACTTTTGCAGCCACAGTGGGACCAGTGGAAGCTCTGGAAGTCCCCAGAGGCTGACACTGATTTGGTGGTGACAATCTCAAATTCTGCATTACGATGAGCAGAAGGAGGCACTTGTTACTCTGCTTGTGGTGTGAAGAGAAAATAAAGCATTTAGTCCTTGGTGGTGTTGCTTCCTGATGAGACAGGTGGTCAGATGGAAGTGTTGCTTGCATAAAGTCTGCGTGCAGGCTGTGGGTTAGACCTCAGTTTGCTTCTAATTACTCTTATTACATCAAAGGGCTTTGATTGTGCCTTTCTGTCAGGTTTATGCTGAGGACTGTAAAAACCTGGGGTGGGTGAGAACCTCAAGAATTTATACAGGCCAAGTGTAAAATAAGAGATAACAGGCAGAGGAGGACAATTAAATACTACTGCTTGGTGTCAGCACTGTGCTTGGCATGTCAGCCTGTGGAGGAAGATCTAACAAGTAAATGCTGGACACAATATTGTGCCTGATAAATTAAAAAGGGAAATACTGTGAATATCCTTGTTCCCATGAGGTTATTAAAGCTTCAAGATCCAAAAGCTGTGTGGAGTGTGTATAGGGAGGTGCTTTACTCACTGACTGTTTTGTTTCTTTTGGTCTTTCCAGGTGTTTCAGGACCTTGGCACTTCTGTGCTGTCAGGTGCATTTAAAGGATACAACATCTGCCTCTTTGCATATGGACAGACAGGTTCAGGAAAAACTTACACAATGATGGGAACACCTGTGAGTTACACCATTCATTTCCCATTTAGGGTTGAAGGTGGGATGTCCAGCAGAAATAATGCTTAATTTTTAAACTCTGATTTTGTTGATGTTGAGCAGAATGCTCATACATATTTTAGGCAGTATTTATATATTTTAAATAAGAGCTAAGTCTTTACGTTTAGGTAAATCATGTAACATCAGCTAAAAATACTACAAAACATGATGTAGGCAGTTTGTTCTCTATACATAAATAGCTTGGCTGTTGGTGAAACATGCCCCTAAAAAAAAAAATTATTTAATGGTTTGCATGAGTGGACCACTATTTCCTGCACCTATGAGATTCAATTTTTAGGGTGAAATAAGGGTAAAACTTGTTCCAACCTTGACAACATGAAAAAGACTGTCCTGGTGTGGTTTGTACTTTTAACAAGAGCTTGGATTCTTAAAATTTATTTTTTCCCACAGACATCATCAGTAGGATTTTGTAAAATTGTAACCAGATTTTAACCTTGAACCCTTTTAGCTGCTCTACAGGTGTTCTACTTGCCTGATAGGCCAACATCCTGCTCACTACCAAATGTGCAGCACCCCTGCCCTGAACCAGATTCTCTGTTCATTTTAATTTTAAATCAAGTTTAGCTCCATAAAAGCCTGAAGAATTGTTAAAATTGGTGTTAATCAATGACAAACTAGGATATTTGTATAATATTTTTTTGGAAATATCTTAGCAATTCAGAATGGCCATATCTTGAAATTATCATTATTTCTTTCCAAGGAACTTCCCAGGTGTAGTGTTTCTAAAGGATTTCTGGCTTATAAAGTGACTACTTTTCCAATGGAAATTGGCCACTTTGGGTCCTGTTAGCAGCCTTTATCCTGTTCTCTCTGAGAAACCAGATTTGTCATTCAAGAATATAAATCTGTTCCAAACTCTGCGTTGCCACAGCACAAAGAAGTAAAAGCAGAATAAGGGAAAACCAAAATACTCTCTACCAATGAAGCTAATTTCACTATTGGCCTGGATTTGTCCAGATTGCAACACACCTCTGACATAGGCATGCCCATTGCATCAAACAGCTCTTGGATTTCACCCAAACCTCTATCTCTTCAGTGCTGTATAAGTTGCTCTAAAATTACTTTTAGTACAAATCTCATTTGTGCCGTTTGCATGTGAGTGCCTGCAGTGTTTCATAAATAAGATGCTTTAGCTGGAGTAGTAGAGCATTGCCATGCTGTTTTAACTACACTTCAGAGAGGTTTGTGTGGTAATCTACCATGGCCTTTTATTATAACTTGGCTTTTATTAAAAATAAAAATTAAAAAATCGCAAGAGTTATAGCAAGTATATGGTTTAATTAATTTTTCTTTGTTTATTCTTTGAAGGCATCCATTGGGCTGACACCTCGTATATGTGAGGTATTTATTTTTTATTTTACTTCCATTTGTGCAGTTAGATTTTCTTGATAGATTTAAAATATACAACCACCTCTGGTTTGTGCAGGGACTCTTTTCACGGAAGGATGATTACTCAGACCAGACAGCATCTTGCAGAGTAAAGGTCAGGTAAGTGTGTCACTGTTTTAGAAAAAATTATGAATGCTTTCAACAGCATACTTCTGTAATCAAACAAAGCAAAGATTAGTCTATTTTGTTTGTTTCCTCACATAATAGCAATTTTGGAACAGAGAGGAGAATTTAGAGGAATGATGAGAAAGTGTTGGTTTTAATTTTCTATCTCAGTATAATTCTTTGGATGCAGTCTGTTCACTTTTGTGTAGACAGATGAAATAGTTCATAAAAAGTTTACTTCCTGTTTGTTTAACTCTTAAGCTTGAGCAATAATCCTACATTTGATTCTTATTCATCATTCTCATTAATCTAATGAAGTATTATTTTTGGCAAATCGAGGGTTTGAACTCACTAGTGTTAAAAAAAAAAAAAAAAAGCATAATTTACAAATATTTAATAGAATACTGAATGCCTCTTGTTTCTTGGAAACATTCTATTGTGACCTCTATCTACATGCACTGCATGGCAAGGGCAGTAATAGATAATGAAAATAAATAATAAAAAATAATAAATTAATTAACTTTATCATGAAAGATCTATGTAAGATTCAGATGGTTGCTTAAATATATATGCTTTCTCTTTTGTTTTTTCTTCTTTAATCCTGTGCATTTAAAAGTCTTTTTTTTTTTGTCTCTTCAGTTTTCTTGAAATCTACAATGAGCGCGTCCGAGATTTGTTAAAGAAATCAGACCTAAAGAAACCTTACACCCTTCGAGTCCGAGAACACCCTGAAACAGGACCATATGTCCAAGGTGAGGGCAGCCTCACAACTAACATCAGCATTTTTAAGTAAATCTGTATCAGGTGTGTAGGTACCTTTGCATTTGTTCCTGGTGTGATTCTGATAGCTTCTACTCTTCAAGTGTTACTTTCCTCAGATATTTTCCTTGTTAATATGAACATGTGTGATATAACAAAAGCTTTGCCTCTCTTATCCCCCTGGCTGGATGTCCTCCACTTTCCTGTTTGCCTTTCCAAGCAGAGGTTCTGTGTCAGCCAAAGTGTTTTGCTTTCTTTTGTTCTAAAGAAATTTTTATCTAGAAATGCACTTAAACATCAACACTAAATACAGGCCAGCCTAAGGTTCCTCCATACTTCTTTCAGTCCATGGCAGCAGTATATTTACAAAATAATAATTTAAAAAGTAGAAAAACTCAAACTCAACTGTTTGGTACTGCAGGTCAGGCCATAAGAAGCAATAAAAATATGTATTACCCAGGTGAGAATCCAGTAAGTTTCATTTTTCTTCATTTAACTGAAAAAGCACAGGATAGTTAATGTAGGTGCATTATATGACTAAAAACATTTCCATTTACATTTGCAACAGCAATCCCTCTGGTGGCTTTGTGTTTTCTAATGAATTGCAGCTTTCAAATCAGGTGACAGAGAACAGATGAAGAAAAAAACCACAATGTCAGAGGTATTTTTTACCTTTCAGTTGTTTGTCTTATTTTGGTTCTTTTCTCTCATTTTTTATACTTCCACTTCATTTCCACTTTTGATACGTGCCTTCTCTTTGGAGTCTTAGATAGCTTTAAATTCGAGCTTGGCCATTTTTGCTTTGCAAATTGATTTCCTGCTGGAAAATTTGCCTGCCACGTTGTCATTTATTGGACCAACAACTGACAAAAGGCATGTCCCTCAAAATCAGTGCACCGGTGCAAAATCATACAGAGTAGCTTTATAGTGGCAGTCAGAAGGAAGAGTTTCAAAAATTAGTGTGTTTGGAAAGTAAATGCACATGATTCCTATTCAGTGTGCCTTAGCTCTAGAGAGCAAGACTCCCAAGTAGCCTTGGGTTCAGTGACACTGCAACTGCTTGGTTGACTACCAAATGGGTAGCAACACCTGGGAGGTATGCATTTAGTATGCAAAAATGCATATCACACCAAGTTTTATTGGTCTTCTCACATCAGATCAAATACTGATTTGTTCTGTTTTTTAAATAGAGTTCTTATCTCTTTTTAGTAATGTCCTTCTGTTTTCCCTGGATCAGTTTTCTCAGTCTGGTTTCCCTTATCATGGCATTACACATCATATTGTTATCACCATTTTAGAGATTAAGCCAAGATGTGTCAGCAGATAGGGTGACTTCACCCTGTGACTGGATGGAGCCAGGGATCCCCAGCTCTCATTCCTTGGGTACCTGCAGTATCAGCCACAGTACAACTAACAACTGATGCCTGTTACCGGTTCCTCCTCTGAAAATTTAAAAATAAACACTTGGGAAGTGTTTAACTTGCATGCTCCTACACACCAGGGACTGTCTGGCATTCTGGTTATTTCAGCTGTGTTTTCCCAGCACATCAGCATCCTGTTTAAGGAGAGCTGGAAAAGAGATGAATTAATGGTCTCATTAGTATGGCAAACTTACCATTCCTTGAAAAGCAGATTCATAGACATTTGGCCTGTATTGAGGTCCTTCCAAGACTTTCTTCCTACCTGCTTGTTATTGGAGAACTTCACTGTTGATGGAGTACAGATACTAATTATTTCCTTTTAGCAGCTGCTCATTCACCACAGAAGAAAAGGTCTTTAAACTGCTTCCTTCCGTGGCAATTTCCATCCCTTTTCTCGGGCCTTATATCTCCAGTGATTCCTTGGCTGCATAAAATGGAGTTCTCTTGTCTTAAAAGAAAATGAAGTTATAGCTTCTGCCAATGGGCAGGCTTGCCTTTTGTCACTACTTTGTCTTCATCTGGAGCCTTCCGGGCCAAATCTGTCACTTCTTTTTCAGTTCTGGTTTTGGTGTGTGTGTTTTTTTGTTTTAATTTAGCTCTACCCCTTTTGAATAAGGATTTTATACCTAGACACCACTAAAAATTTAAGTGGAACAGTTTTATGTTAGATTTCTGAAATATCTCATAAGTGTTCCTTACTTACTAGATTTTGTAAAATAATTAGAAAGGATAATGGAAAAAGGTTAACTTAAATAATATTTGCCTACTTTTGCCATGTTTGTAAATTCAGTATGAATACTTTATTTCAGAAGATAGACTGTTCTTTCCTTCTGTATCTTATTACAGACTCCAAAAATCACATTAATGCCTGTAAAAAAAAATTCTAAATTAATTTTAATTATTTTTTTTTAAATTTAGTTATGTGATTGACATTTTTTAGAAACAATTGATCACATAGATGAAAAATTAAGTAATTTCACTGTTGAAGGCATCATGGGGTGTAACCAGATGTTGTTGTGAGGGCATGTGAACAGAAGTGATTTCAGACAGATGAGTCAGTAGCTTAGGGTAGCAGTCAGATGACATAGTTCTTCTTTTTTAGATATGTGTATATAAATATATATTTATAAATAAGTATGCTTATGTACAGTTTACACAATTAAGGACTGTAATAGTTTACTCTGGACAATCCTGGCATCTTTTGGGGAGAGGAACTAATAAAAAATGTATGATTACATAGCTCGTTTTGGAACCGCACTCACTATCCCACATGAAAAATAAGCAGCAGTGAGATAGCCCAGAGATTGTTTGAATGTAGGTGAGAAGTGCAGCCAACTTGATTTTAATAATATCAAATTCAAGAAAATGACTGTTGGTTCACAACATTGGTACAAAATGCCTCTTGCAACTGCAGCAATATGGTACTGCAATCAGCAGTGGGTGATCTCTGTAATGAGGGTCTTCTATGTGCTGAAATAGGTTTTTTCAGTTTTATATATAGTCTCTCTGTGCAGGATCAGAGTGCAAGAATGTTGTTTCTAAGAGCTAGATGGCAAAGATCAGTGTGCACTGCATGCTCACTAGAAGGGGAGTGTGTTTTTTATTCCTCTTCCACGCAATTTGCTGGATGGGAGAAAAACAGTGGACGTGAGCAAAGCTTAGAAATTTTCCATTATTTCCCTAGATTCAGTATGTCAAAGGTTAGCATCTGTGTTTGGATAGTACTCATTGCAAGTCATCAGCAATCCTAAGGTTTGCTGACTTTGAAGAGCTCCCCAGTGTACCTATCATTAGTTGGGCAGTTGTGTGGTTGGTGTCAGGGATATCCAGAGGTGCACTGGGTGAAGAAAAGAGAGGAAAACTGGAAAACTTAACCCCTTTAAGGATGCTTTGATGGTCTGGGAAATGCATTTTCCATTTGCAAGTCCAGTCAGGAAGTCCCAGCTCTGAACTCACTAAGTATTTTGAATAGTTTCCAGCCCATCATTTTTCCACGTAAAGGCTGGGAGATTGTAGCCCTTTAAAATGCTGAAAGTGCTTCAGAGCTTTGGGCTGGAATCGTTTCAAACTTCTCCCTCACAGATGGTTGCACTGTTAAGGAATCAGCCTCTCTTAAATCAGGAAATGATGCAATCTATTTTGTTACTCTGAGACAGATTTCTGGGGGAGATCCTTTTTTACTCCAAGGCAAATTTCTAGACAAGCAAGTGGTTTTGCTCTTCCTATAGTACTTAAAAGTGGCTTTGCATTTTCTGGAAGCCAACAGAGCACTTTATCACTTCTTTTCAAACAACATTTACAGCTCTTTATTTATCTTACTGAAAAAACTAAATGTTTTGAACTCTGCTTTGTTCACTATTTCAGTACTTGTGGAAATGGTAGGTAAGAATTTCTTCCGTGCCTCCATTTTATAACTGGATTTCTATTCAGTTAAAAAGACAGAGTTCTGGGAAAACAGTATCTGATAGTTTCCATATTGTGAGTTTTGAAGATCCCAGTGGTGTTGGAAAAATAATGGGCCTCTTTCTCAGATGGAAAATGTGATGACTTCTGGAATTAATGTATTGTAAAGAGATCCTAGAGAGCACAAGAAAAGCTTTTGTTTGAAAATCATCCTATACTCCATGTGTTTGCAAGTGTGCATCTGTCCACGCTACAGTTGGGGTTTTTAAAAGTCTGGATGATGAAAAAAAATTTTGTTTTCTTTATGTGTATCTTTTATTAAAGTACTAAAATTAATTCCCACCATTGGATTATATCTTACTTTTATTTAAAGTCAAGCAACCTGTTCTGTAAGGCTAGACTTTATCTAATGCTGTTAGAAGTAACTATTTCAGTTTTGCTGAATTTCACCTGCGTCTTGACATATGTTCTAGTAGTAAGTTGCTTGATCCGATTAATTAGATTATTTTTTTTTTCAGTGTTCTGCTTTCGTTCACACTTTTGTGGCCTGCAGTGAGCCAAACCAAACCTAAATCACAAACCTGGGGAGGGTAACTGTCTGGGGGTGCTGGAATTTGCCCCTTTTAGGGCTCTGTGCCTCAGCAGCACAGCGCACACTGCCCTCCACTGGGGCCCTGATGCTCACAGCCTCTGCTCTGTTTCTGTCATTTGTTTTGGGTTTTTTTCCTCTTAAAAGTAAAATAAAATTGAAAAAAAAAAAACAAACAACCAACTGACAGACAAAGAAAAACAAACAACAACAAAACAACCCCACAAAACCCAAAACCCAAACAACCAAAAAGCCCAAACAAAACCAAAACCCAAAAAAACAAAACCAAAAAAATAATAAACAAGAAAAACTCCTAAAGCAGAAGATATGAAAAGGCCAGATGTTTCATATCATTATTTTAGTACTCTCCAGGCTGAAGCCCAGTTAAATAAACAGCAGGCATTCACAAGAGGTGGTTCCTAAGTCTAATTCTGTTGGTTGTGTGAGCAGAGCCATTATCCAGATGTGATGGCAAAACACTTCTTTGCAGGACCTCTACCAAGTTAGAAGCACTGACATAGCTGAAAATTTCTGATGGACTTTTAGTTATACTGTTTTGTAAATACCACTGAGCTGTAAATAAGTTGGAAGAAGATCTGTACTTTGAAGGTACAAGGCATTTTTATGCTGATGTCATGTGAGCATTTGAAGGATACACTGATTTTTAAATTTTGTTTTAAAAAATAAAATCGTTTAAAAAAAAATAAAATTACTTTAGTTAAGAGACTACTGCTAGAACAAACTGCCATCCCAGCAGAACATCCTTATGCTTCTGTTGTTGGGTAAAATTTTGGGTAAAGTGGCAAACTTCCGGAGAAAAGTACGCATTTAACTCTTTTTAAATCTTTGGCAGGATTGACACAACGTTTAGTTACAGACTACAAGCAAGTTGTAGACCTTCTAGAAGAAGGAATATCTAAAAGGTATTTTATAAAACAAAACAGCTCCATCTTTCATTAGCACTTCTTTCACCATGCATTGATTTCCTTTATATTTATTTTACTGATAGTGTTGCCTTTGCTTTATCATGACAAGATGTCAGATTTGCTGATACTCCACATGATATACACATAAGATGTTACATATCCTCATATCAAACAAAATGAGACCTACAAGTACTCATGAAGATGCCTCTTCATATCTGATCCCATACCGACTTGCCCACAAAATTCAACCATCTATCTGGGATTAAAAAAATGCATGCCAGGAAACTATTTTGCTGTAAATCAGATTTCCATTTTTCTTCTCCACCTGCTCATGACACTTTAGACAGTATAGCTTTCAACTCACTTGTTAGTGTAACTTAGTGATCTAGACTGCTGAAAAGATGGTGTGTTTTTATTTAATTTCTAAAAGGATTTTTAAATAATTATTTCTTTTGATTTTTATGAGTATTTTTGTAAGTTCTTAGTCTAAATGATGCATATTTGCTGAGTGAACTGTGGGAACTGGCACACCAGTGATGCAAGTGATTTCACAGCTGTCATGAGTCAAGAACCTTTTTTACATTTTCAGTGGAGAGACGTGGATATCAATAAAATTGCCATTACAAACACAGATCACAGTTCCAAAGTTGATATTAAGTCTTATCATAAGAGAGGTCAAGATTTTAAACTATCAGTGATGCTGGGGAGTAAATAAAAACTAAAACTGCATTATCACAAAAATATAAATTGTACAGTAGGATTAAGTTTTGTTACTTCTCCTTGTAAATTGATGCAACTCTATGGACAGAAGAGACTTTTTTAGAACAACAAGAAAGCTTCAATTTTAATCCTAGTATAATCCTACAGTCATCTCGTGGCTAAGGAAATAGAAGATGTAGGGAAAACAAAATCAGAGTTTCAGTATTTTGTGTGTAAGTTTCAAACTTTGTCACTCGCATGAAACCAAGCAATGTCTTCTTTTTCTGAGTAACTTTTCAAAAACTTGTCATATACACAAAACTTCTATTACCTGTAGACTTTATTGTTATGAAATACTCTGCAAAGTATTTATTAGCGTATTATAAATGCAAATGAACTAATTTTAAACAATCTGGAAAATGACACCAAATGAACATCAGCAAGATCCTAGATATAGACAGTGGAAAAGATAAAGATAAAGACAGTGGGGAAGAGGTTGCAATTGCCCCATATGGCTGGAGGCAAGAGAGGAGCAGATGGGGCATGACAGCTCTAGGACTGGCTATACAGGAAAGAGAGGAAGGGAAGCTCCCCTTGAACAGGGGTGGTGCCTTTCCTGGGGGAGAGGGCAGCTCCTGTGCTAACAGGCTTACTTTAATAAAAGTATTTTTTCTACCAGTTGCTTTTATCAGGTGACCTCCAACCCTCCTCTGACTGCACCTGCCCATTGTAAAATAAACAAATAAGATTTTCAGCATGCAATGCAATCATTATTTTTGATGTAACTCTCAATGGTATTATACTTTTTTTCTCTTTATGCTTTTGGAAGGCTTAGTCTCAAATGCTTGAGAATATAATTTTTAAAATTCAAGAAATGCAAATTTTCAAATTTCCAGAGGCATAACCCTGGTGCTGTGTAAAGCAAAACACTGGATTTTAGATATTAGTGTTAGAGTAGTTAAAATATTAAAATGTACACCACATTCCATGATGAAATAGAAGATATGAAAAAATAACACATACATTCTCCCATAAAAATGCTTTTGTGGGTTGTGAGTAGTAGAGATGTGAACTTGCTCTCCAATTACCCTGTGTATTGTCGGAGGTGAGAGGCCAGTACTAACACTTCTTCCTGCAAATTCAGAAGCACTTTCTATTCTCTTTTGCTTTATAAACTTCAGTGCTGCTCCCTTGTAGGCCCTGCCCACTGCAGAGCTATTTGCTGTCTTCTGCCCTTTACCCAGTTGTCTTCCTCCTGCAACATCTGCAGATGAGTTCCTGTGCTTCTGCTTCATCAGCTCAGGTTCTTCTGTGACCAGGGTGCCCTGAGCTGCCTGGAGCTGCTGGCAGTGCCTCCTTCCAGGGCTGTGGAGGTGTAGGAAAGGTGTAGGAAGGCTCTAGAAGGGAGCCCTGGCTTTGCAGGTGCTCAGGGATGTGCAGATGTGCACACAGCTGTGTACGGCTCCTTTCTGTGGTTCAAGTGGTGCCTGCAGTACTCTGGCAGCTGGGCTGGTCACAACAAAGTGATTGCCCTGTCCTTGTCTGCACTGCTAAAGTTGGCTGCTGTTGTGATGGGTAAGCTGAGCAAAACTCATCCCAAAGGCTGCACACATAGCTGGTAATCAAGGCAAGCTCACAAGAGTGACAAAGGACAAGACCTGTGACCTGGCTCCTGCCCTAGGCTAAACCCTGCATTCTTTGGGTTTTCCTGATCAAAATAACAAAGCAGGAATTCCAGAAACTTGTGTTAAAGAGACAGTGGGAGGGTGCTGCTGCTCCTCCTCCTGTCCTTAGACCCTGCAGGCCTGAGTGTGGTGGGTCAGAGGGCTGGAGCCAGGTGATCAGTCTGTCCAAGAGGTAAAGTAGCAAGTGCTACACAAGCGTGTAGCAGTATTCAGTTGGGTACTCATAGTAGTAGGCTGGCTGGTGTTGTTGGACTCCTAGCAGTGTAAATCTACTGTAAGTCAGCCATGTGGCAGAAGGGAACCCCAGGAGTGATGTATGAAGTTTTTTGACCCTTTGAAGGGCCAAGAAATAGTCATAGGGACAATATGGAGAACATGTACTGGAACAAGGTACATTCAGTGGTGTTGGGGGTGAGATGCACAATGCTGTTGCTGGCTCTGCTTCTCTGCTGTGATCTACCAGTGATGAAAGGGTACTTTAAGATACGTCTTCAGAGTGCTGCTGGTGGGCAGTAACACCTCTAACTGACCCTCAGTTTCTACCCTTCTAGGCCCTCTCCTGAACATTCTGGTTTCAGCCCACCATGTTCTCTGAGTTGCACATACTTTTGTCTTCATTTAGCTGCTGCATTTATTTTTGCTTTCCCTGAATACAGGGAAGTAAGCCTTTGAAATTGTGTGTTTTGTTCTTTCTTCTAGAATCACAGCAGCTACACATATTCACAATGCGAGCAGCAGATCCCATGCTATCTTCACCATCCACTACACTCAGGTTAGCTAAAAATAATCCTATTTCCTTTTCAGTCTCAAAAAGCATTGTTCAATATGTTGTGCATTGTTTACTTGTCACTGTTTTGTGCTGTTGGTAACAATCTCAGTGGAAGCTGTTACTTACTTCCTTTGGATCACACTGCAGATGTGTAACATTTTCTGCACTGCCTGATGTGTAGAGTGTTTACTGAAGTATTCTTCCTCCTTCATGCAAGTCTAGAGTCAGAAGTGATGCCAAAGACCTGCTGTAAATAGAAATGTTTAGAGTTTTAATGAGCCCCTTGAAATGCAATCCCCCTTCTAGGATGCTGTGAAAATTATGTGTTACGTTTTGTCACACTTGCTTAGGGATTCTTAATTGAAGTGTAGCATTAGTTTAATACCAAAATCTTATGTCTGTCCAGCTTTTCAGATGTGCTCATCTCCCTAGCATTTGGCATGCACTGCTCTACCAGAGACAATGCATCCTTTCTCCAGAGGAATTATATCCTTCCCTGGCAGGGAAGTCAGTCAGGGATCCAACAGACCTTTTCTATCTCACACTTCTAACATCCTGTAATCACAGAACACTTTGGGATATTTTTCAGTAGGTTCACAAAAGACCTTTGCAACACACTAGTGGAAAAGAACTCTGCAAGACCTACAAGAAAGCCTTTCACAGTCGCTAGGCAGTATATTGTGTCTTTTTTCAAGAGGAAATCAGCATAAGAGGGTAGTTTCTCTGTTGGGTGAATTAATGTCAGTGGGTCAAGGTCACAAAGAAAGGCAGTGAGGCAGTCATGTTCAAGTCAGTTTCAAACAAAAAAGCACAGCTATTTTATTTTCATTAATTCAGTAAAAAGAATTTAAGTGTTCCTTATTTATATTTGTCTCTTCAGGCTATACTGGAGAACAATCTCCCCTCTGAAATTGCAAGCAAGATCAACTTAGTGGACCTTGCAGGCAGGTAATAGTATATTGAGGGACGAAAAGGTAGTTTTCTCTGAAGATGCTGGTAGTACTGCCTTAAAAGATGAAATTTAAGATTTTAAAACTTCATTAACTATAAGCATGACTTTTGTATACAGTAACGAGGAATACTGAGCTAAGATTGTTTCTGTCATTTGTTGTTCTGTATTGGTGATTGCATTTCACTGAGGAAGGGAATTCCTGGCTCCTCAGATCTAGTACTGTTCTGTTGCATACATTTAAGGTAATTCCATTCAACCCTGTATTCTTAAGTGGCTTTTCCAGAACCTATGGTAGAATTACCAAATCTGAGTAACGCTCTTGAAAAAGGGAGAGAAAAATTGAATGTATTCCTCATTGCTGTCCAGCAGGGGTGGGATAAAACAGTCATATCTCACATCTTGTGTTGTTCATGTTCCAAAAGTTTCCTTGTTTGGTTTGCATTGTCTTTTCCATGCTTGTGTACTGCAGTGAAAGAGCTGATCCCAGTTACTGCAAAGATCGAATTACTGAAGGTGCCAATATTAACAAGTCATTAGTTACACTTGGAATTGTCATCTCCACTTTAGGTAAGGACAGTAATTTTTTATAATGAAGAGCAGTGGTAAAAGCATAGGACTTACTCACTGTGTGCTGTCTCTTGATGTTTGTATTTACCACAAAAAGCTGAGCAGCTGTGTGGCATTTTCATAAACTGTTATGACATCTAAGAAAATTAAATTGCCATAACTGAAAAAAAAAACCACACCAAAAAAAGCGCGCCTCTTTCCTTATCTCTGTGGAATTTCTCTTTCAGCACAAAATTCACAGATGTTCAGCAGCTGCCAGAGCATAAACACCATAACAAGTGAGGGGGAGAGCAATCATGCAGACAGTCCTTCCACGGGCAGTGTCAGTGGGACCCGGCGTCCGGCTTACATCCCGTACCGTGACTCCATCCTCACCTGGCTGCTGAAGGACAGCCTGGGGGGCAACTCCAAGACCATGATGATTGCCAGTGAGTTTGGTTTCTGTTCATTGTTAGCATTTTGTACTATAGTACCCCCTCAAAATGCATCTCTGCTGCAGTGAGAATACCTTGATCGCTTAGACTCTGCCCTTGTAAAGATTTTCATAAGCACTTCATAGGATGCTCAAGGAAGTGACAAGGCATGCTAATTGTGCCTGAAGTTAAGCTTTCAAATCTTTCCAAGGTCTTAGCTTTGATTTCATAGCATCATAGAATGGGCTGGGTTGGAAGGGACCTCAGAGATCATCAAGTCCAACCCTTGATCCACTCCCGCTGCGGTTCCCAGCCCATGGCACTGAGTGCCACATCCAGGCTCTTTTTAAATATCTCCAGGGATGGAGAATCCACTGCTTCCCTGGGCAGCCCATTCCAATGTCTGATCACCCTCTCCGTAAAGAAATTCTTTCTAATATCCAACCTAAACTTCCCCTGGCACAACTTGAGACCATGCCCTCTTGTCTTGCTGATAGTTTCCTGGGAAAAGAGCCCAACCCCCCCCTGGCTCCAGCCTCCTTTCAGGGAGTTGTAGAGAGCGATGAGGTCTCCCCTGAGCCTCCTCTTCTCCAGGCTGAACACCCCCAGCTCCCTCAGCCTCTCCTCACAGGACTTGTGCTGGATCCCTTCCCCAGCCTGGTTGCCCTCCTTTGGACCTGCTCCAGGACCTCAATCTCCTTCCTGAACTGAGGGGCCCAGAACTGGACACAGGACTCGAGCTGTGGCCTCACCAGGGCTGAGTACAGGGGCAGAAGTGATTTATTCAGTTATAAATATAATATTGAGAAGATATGGTAGAAGAAGACCTCCTTGACTTCCCACTCCTGAGGTCTCACTCATTTTCCATGCTCCCCAATGCTTCCCTGTTGTGCTGAGGATCTTTCCCAGCCTAGGACATTCATCTGACTTTGGCTGGAGGAGGCTCTAGCCTCAGCTGGGGGCTGATCTGTGAACTTGGTGAAATATCCCTAAGGATATTTTTGGTTTTGATTTTTAAAAAAAGCAAGACTAAAAAATTCCATCATTTTGGAAAGTGATGGGTTAAACTGATTACTTGTAACACTAGTGTTTCTGTTTTCTGTCTGCAGCTATCTCTCCTGCCAGCTCCAGCTACAATGAAACCATGAGTACCTTGAGATATGCTTCAAATGCCAAAAATATTATTAACAAGCCCAGAGTGAATGAGGTGGGGCCCTGAGTTCTGCCTTTCATTTTTATATGCACTATTGAAAATTCATTCAGCATATCTGCTCTCTGAATGAAATTCATAACTCTTTTTTCCCATGTTGATGTGAACTAAGTAGGAGCCATTCTTGTTCAGTATTAGTCCAGATGTTTAGAGTAAACTTTCAGTGCATGCTTGTTCCTCATTTTCCACCCTTACACCACAGCAAAATTCAAATAACACATAATAATCAAGATCTACGATCACACATGCTGGAAGTGCATTAGTGCTCTTGAACTCAGCATTTGTCACCTGGCATTCTGCTTGAGGCTGCCATCCTCCTGTCATCACAGAACTTAAGAGCTGAATCACAGTGTATCCATCTAAGAGGACTGAATTATTGAATTAAGGTTTAAAAAAACCAGCTTTGATTCCAGTATTTCCTAATCTTTGAGCAGTTAACTTTACACCTTTAGTAGGGTTATTCTGTGATTTGACCCAGGTATATCAAGATTTTACCTGTAGATAGAAAGATACAATCTCTGAGATGTACTGAAATTTATTTGCTTTCCTAGTCACACTCTGTTAAATCTTGAGCAGTAGGGAAACCCTTTCAATCTGAGGTTTCCCAAATTTAATTTGCATCCATATTACAAGTGCCTATAACTAGCTTGTAGACACCACTAGTGGCAGGAATAGTGTGTTTAGTTTTGGCAGCAGCAGTTCTTAACTCTGTGATAGGCCACAGACAAATAAACACTGTGTAAGTCTCTTGTTACATACAGCTTCTCAGTCTCCTAACTTGTGTGCTCATCTCTCTCTACAACAGCTCATGCTAGACCCTTAACTCCATCCCTTCAGCTAGTTGCCTTCTTCCCCTCAATGCAAACTGACCTGGGCCAAAGTGTGACTGGCAGCCCAGAGAAACTTGACTCTTGACTCAAGATTTTCCCTGTAGTGTCTGCAGAAAACTAATTTCCAGAGTCTGCCTATTCAGACATGCTCACTCTGAAAGTGAGATAAATGCCTCTGCACAAGGAGGTGCTTTGTGTGTCAGGTCTGCAAGGGCTTTTAATACTGTGGCTGGTGCCATTGTGACTTAGTCTCTAGCCTGATTTTATTTATTTCTGCATCTCAGAAATAACAGCGTTTTCCTGACCTGGCTGGAACTATCTTGAAGGAAAATCCGTAACAGTAGTGATATATCCAGTTGTTGTCATATTGGAAACAAAAGCCATGGCAGCTTTTTGTTCAGAAAACAGAAGGAGCAAAGTTTAGGGGAGAAGAAAGCCTATAAAACTTGGGAAGAACCTGCTCCTAGGAAGTACATCTCAGGTACCTGGCAGGGTGGACCAAAGAGTACTGCTGTGAGGGTACCTGTTCTCTACTCCTGGCTCTTGGAACATCTCTGCATTGATTTCTTTAGCTAGAATTTTTTAAAGAATGATTTTTCCAACATCTGTGTCTCTGTGTTTCAGGATGCAAATGTAAGACTGATCAGAGAACTGCGAGAAGAAATTGATAGGTTGAAAACTATGCTGATGAGCTTTGAACTGGTACGTAGGAACACTTCCCAACTGGAGCTCTAGTGATGCTTTAGGTAGTTATAGTAGCTTACTTTTGTCTGATCTGTTTATATTTCCATGGTTTTTTGTAACTGGAGGGAAATTAAATTGATCTCTCCGTGATTTCATGATGATTATAAAGCTAACAGCATTTCTGTAACTTCTCCTTTTTCTGGCATTGTATTGATGATCCTGAAGCCTAAGTAGTTGTGTAATGATTGGAAAGGATTTCCTTGACTGTCTTTCATGGAGTCAGGATGGTTTTGTTGTTCCAAAATACCATGAAATATAAAAATTATATTTTTAGGGATACGGAAACACCCAGATAGTACAAATTCTTAATCATTGATGTAATTTCCCTGCCAGACTCGTTACAATTCTCTTTTCCCCAAAAAGTGAATTAGCAGACCTCAGCAGTATTTTGGAGGTTTTACCCTGCCTGCAGTTTGCCCCTCAAAGAAGTTGTGAATGTCTGTGAGCCTTCACAATACAGCTGACACTCTTTTTGTTTTTCTCACTTAATAATAGTGTCTTGCTTTTTCCATGCCATGAAGAGCATGTCTTTCTTGGAGAAACTGGAGTGACAATCCAGGATTTAATTACCCAGAAGTATCTCTCTGTTAATGCTCTTCCACCAGTTCTTCACAAAGACTTGTGTGCAATACCTAAAGAGATTTAAGCTAGATGTTGGCAAGCAGCATCAAATGTCTGTGTATTTTCTATTTCCTTCTCCTGTATTAATCTATTTGAAATCATGAAGAGTGAAAGAACATACCTGCCAGTTGTGAATAAGGAAAATAACATTTAGATATTGGTGGCTGTTGTTTATACAGAGGAATTCCAGTCCTTCTTGGAGTGATGACAGGGATGGAAATCTGACCGAGCTGGTTCTTCAGAATGAAATGAAGGTTTGTATGATGTTTGATGCCTCAGCATTCTCCTGTTTCATTAACCAAGGGAGTTAGCATTGCCAAAGCTCTGAAACCACAAGGAAAAGGTTTTTGTCCTAATTTTTTCTAATCTGAATATGTGGGAAACAGCCATCCTTAATGTATGTTGGTGGAAGCTCTCTACCAATTTGGAACTAAATTCTTGTGTCCTCAATGGGATGCTGTCCGTTTTGCCTGCCTGATCTACTCCTTGTTTTAAAGCTGTCTCAATATATCACAGTAATTCATTATACAGAGCCTATCTCTTCCAAGATTAAATTCTATCAATTGATTCTGAAGAAAATGTTGTGCTGTAACGAGAACATTAAGAAGATTTGATCACTAGTGACCTGGAAAGGTTTTGCTGATCTAAATTTTAAGTTTTGCTTAGAGAGAGGCAAAATAACTAGTTAGCATGATCATGAATCTTTCTGACATTTTGGGAATGATTCTTCAACAGATTAAATTTATGTTAGTGGCTTAATCCAGCAGCAGTGCAGGTTTTGCCCAGTTTTTTATTGCTAAAGAAATGTACTGCAATTAGAAACACGCCTGCGTTGATGAAAGATTTCTGCAGCCAGTAACTGGGAAAAAACCCTGCTGGTCTTTCTGAAGAAATTTATGGATGAGAAAAAACAACCTCCTTAGTAAGTGAAAAGTTTCCTCTCCTGTTCTTCAAGATTGAGCAATTGACCAAAGACTGGACCAGTAAGTGGACAGACAAGAAAGCCATCATGGAAGAATACAGTGTGGACATCAACAAAGAAAAAGCTGGAGTAACAATAGATTCTAATTTACCTCATCTAATGGCCATGGATGATGACATCCTCAGCACAGGAGTGGTGCTCTATCATCTCAGGGTGAGATATTTTCACTTGTTTTATTTTTCCCTTGAGTCTGAAAACACTTGTGAGTTGGAAATGGGAAGTGGTTGTGGTGGCATTACAACAATAACTATCAAAAAATAAAGGCCACAGCCCACAAGAGAGATAACAGGGTAAAAAAAGCAGAGAAGGATACATGAAAATGTAGGAGGAGAACAATTTATTAATGAAATAATAAGTTGGTCTATTACAAATGCAGGTGCAAACTATTTTATAATATATCCTAAACAAAGGAAAATACTTGAGTGGGTATTTTCCAAAGTATTTTCCTAGATTAGGTAGAAATTTGGGCTGCATAGGTATTGATTTGCTGAGTAGCTGCTCATTTAAGGCAAGGTTTTCCCTGAGAAGCTTCCATAACATTGTATGTATATTACTCTACATTGTGGCTTATGATGTATATGGGTAGGCCATACACGTTGAGGGATTTTTTTGTTTTTTTGTTTTTTTTTTTTTCTTTTAATAAGCTGATGGTAAGATGGCCCTTAACTTTAATGCTGTTTGAATGAATGGAAATTGCTAAAATATTGATACTGTTTAACATAAAAGGAATGATGGATAGGCATCTCTACAGAGATGCATTTCTAAGCAAAAAAAAATGTTAAATATGGTTAAAAATTATGTATCTGTCTGCTAACAAAATACCTTAATCCAAATCCATGTTTTGTGCCACTTTATATAGTTTAGGGACATAGGATTATTTTTTTTTTTTTTTTATGTTAAAAAGCTGCAACAAATATCTGGAATAGAAATTATGCTGTTCTTTATCATGATGAAAGAGAAACCTTATGAATTATTTTCATGCCAGCACAAAGAAATAGTGCCAGGTAATAATTAGGGACTAAGTAATAATGTCCAGTGCTGATCAACATGTAACTTGAACTACTCAATCCTGCACTAACATTAAACACTTATTAAAAAATAATTGCTGCCACTTAAATGTTTTTTCCATTACGTACCATTTTGGAAACAACAAATATTTTGACATACTAATTATCTAAAGTAATTTAAAGCTATTTTAATGGAGAAACCTAGTTTGAAGGGTCACCTTCTGAAGTGATTAGTATCTGTCTGTCACACTAACATCATTGTCCCCTCTTTCTTTGCTCCTAGATGCTGCCTTTTCTTTTTTTGTGCTTTGCATCTTTTAGACTTTGGTGTCTATTACCTTCATCTGAACAGCAAGAAGGTAAAATGCTAGTGGTTCCTTACATTTTAGGGCTTCACTTTATATTGTACTTTTAGAGAGAGGTTGTGGCAGCATTTTCACATCATGCAGAATAAAAATTGTTTTAGTCCTTTGATATTCTGTAGTATTAATTGCACTAATCAATGCTGTGCTTATGCTTAAAGAACCTTTCTTTCTTAGGTTCTGTTCTTTTTTTTCTGGCTTTCATTAACAAAAATACATGTTTTCCCTATAATATAACTGAATTTTTGCATAGCTTGAAATTATGGGGTTTATATTGTTTTAGAAACTGTATTTCACAATGTATTTCACAAACTTTTTTAAAAGTTGGAATACTCTCAAAACATAGGGGGGAAAGCAATCTCACTCTTAATGGTTCTATAACACCTGGGACTCCTACCAATGGTCAGAAAACACAGCCAGAAGAGGGTAACAGGCAACAGATATGGAGATGTACCATGATATGTTAAGATGCAGTTTTATGATAATTTCATCTTAGTCATGTGCTTTTTTTCAATTTTTCAGGTAGAATACTCAATATTAATTAGGAAAGAATATAAATATTTAAATTATTAGCTCAGTAGTATCATTTGAAAAAGTGAAATCAACATGGGCATGAGTTATGGCTATTTTTGTTTTATTTTCTTCTTTAAATTGAGTTTGTTTGTATCCTGTCTCTACCATTGTTCTCAGCTGCAAATTTAGTTGTGCTTAAACTCACCCAGAATCATTCCACCAACTGGGACCCTCTTGTGAATTTCATGAGCCAATACTACTGTAATATACTTTTCTGGATTATTACCAGAGAGTTATTTCTGTAGATTGGAAAATGGTTTCTTTTGGAATTACAATAACATAAGTAATAGATAACATCATAATAAACTATGATTTATTCACGTGCTCAGGAAGATAATGGATAAGGAGGTCTTTGAAGAGATGGTTTACGTCTCTTGGCATAAAATATATGTTGCTGATTCACTTGATAGTGTGAGGTGAGTCAAAGGCCATATGGATCATAACTTTTCTACAAGTTGTGGCCAAACCAATGTGTACATTTTGTAGCTGACTCCACTGAATGTTCAACTGGCATGTAACTTGATAATTACTTGAAAGCAGGGACCATGAAGACTTCTATAAATGCCATTTAAGTTTCAGAAAAAATTCTCCTTTAGTAGTTAGTTCGAAGAATTCATAGTCTATGACAAAGTTCACTTATAGGAAGTCTATTACTTTTATATCTAAACAGCCTAGTTAACTGAATAATCATTTTGCAGCTTCTTTCTTTCAGCATAGATATTTCTACGAAGAAATATCTGATTTCTGTAAGTAAAAAGTCACACTGTAAATGTTCAAAGCATTGCAAAATATTAAAAATATTTGTTTCCAGCACACTCCAAAAATTGCCTACTGAGTGTTACTTCATCTACTGGAATCATAATAGGAGAAGTTTACAGAGCTGCAGGATAAGAAGTAATCGCAGGACAGTAGGCTGAAGTATTACAAAGCAGTAAATACAGTTTGCTCTAAATAAACAGTTATTTAGAGGTGTTTTAATTTAGGTATTTACTGAGATTCAGCACCAAAGCTTTTTAAAATATTATGCATATACCATTTTGAGTAACCGACCATTAAATCCATTCTTTTCTTGTTTTAGGAAGGAACAACCAAAATTGGAAGAAGTGATTCAGACCAAGACCAAGACATTGGTAAGAGAATGATATTACAAATTATTTTATGACGTGGTCCAATCAAACCATTAGATTTACATTTGTCATGTGTAGTAGCGAGGTAATATTTCTCTTTGTCAGCTTTCTTTCTAAAAGAAGGTAATTAGAAGAGAATCATGGTTTAAGTTGGCTAAAACCTTTCTGTTATTTTTTGTGTTTTAAGGCAATGATCTTTACTTATATGAGATCTCTTCATGGTTTTCTTCCCACTTGTGAAATGCTACACTACAGTTCAGAAACATTTTTAAACAACATCCAAATATTTATGTGTTCTAAATTAGTGGCACAAGTGATCGTGAGACACTGAAAATGCTTTTCAGCTCTGCTTGGGCAGAGTATTTTAGATATAAAAATTATTCGGGATAATTTTATTTAATAAATTTCATTTCTGCTCATAATTGTAACAGTCAATCTCAAGAGCTACAAAGTATGATATTTGAAACATTATAAGGAAATTTCACACTTATGGAATCTCATCCTTGGTTAATTCTGCTAAATTTGGTTAAGCTTGATTATTTTGACAGTGTGTTAATAAAATATAAACAATTAATGCCATAAGAGCAATGAGGAAATCTGGAATATCGGAAAAATGTGCACCTCAATTGAAAAATCAAGGTAGTGCATATTTTTCCAAAACCAGAAATATTTTAAAAGACCACTCTCAGTATTTCCAGTCAGGTAAGTTTTTTCTGTGATTGGGTACTTAGCTGGCAACCAGAAAAGACAAATTAATCTCCTTGTCCTGCATGTGGCCTAGCTCTCTGAGGGATGAAGTAAGCAGTTGCGGTGTCGGACAGCGCGCGGGACTGAGGAAAATGGTGCAAACCCAACCTCTTCAACAGGTGACATAGAACACATCTGTACTTTATAGTTTTGCAGGGACAGTGGATTGAGAGGGATCACTGTATGATAGACAACATCTGTGGGATTGTAACACTGCGACCAGTTCAGGGTGCACACTGCACAGTCAATGGATGTGAAGTCACTGGATCGTGTCGGCTGTCACAAGGTAAGGTTTGCTTTTTTTCAGTCAGTGTTGTACTATAATCAGCTTATCTCTGGAGTTCGGAGACAAGGATTTAGGGGACTCGTGCAGATCTAAGAAATTCACCTCTTGGACTCCTACTGCTGCCCAGCACCACAAGGTTTGATCCATGCCTACACCTTCCAGACTGCGACAAATAAATTAAGTATGTGACAGAAAGTAAAATGGAGACTTAGGTGACAATATTAAGACCCCTTTTTACTGTAGCAGTCTGGAAAGGGAAGACCTGCAGTCAGAGGCACTGCTGTGGAAAGGACTGGCCCTAAGCCAGCTGACCTCTGGAAGTTTTGGACACTTATGTGGCATGGCTGAAATAATCTTCAACTTTTTTACAGTGTTTAGGTGGAACATAGTGGCCATTGAGTCATAGCTATGGTGAGGGAGCTCAGATGAAATGGAGGAGGCTCCCATGCTTTCAGGGTGTTTAAAATGAGAGAAACAATCCAGTTTCTGAGGACTTTCAGTGATCTGTATTCTTAAAAAGATAGTGTCAAAACAAGTTTCTAGCAGTGGGTTCGTTATGGTTTTGATATTAAGTCATGGTGGCCTTTAATATGAACTGAGAATTCACTGCTATGTTTGTAGATGTCCAAGATTATCTTGCTTGGATGCTGTCATTACAGAATGAAAACTCTGCTGGTCCATAGTGGCACATTTTAAAAGTAGTTTTCTGCTCTGTCATGGTCACAAAGCTGTTGATTAGAAGGAAATTATTTTTTAACATACTGCTCTGTAGCAGTTTGTATGTGCTGTAATCTGTGTACCAGAGTTAAGAAACTGCTAACATTCTAGGGATCAGCTGTTTGGTGAATTATGTCTTTGTAGAATTCTCATTAATTTTTGTTCACAGGAGCTCTTGTTGTCCTTGGCAAGTCTCATAAGTTTAGATTCAATCACCCAGCAGAGGCTGCTATCTTAAGACAAAGAAGATCAGTAAGTTTTAAAACTGCATTTTTCTCTCCTAAGTCTTCATTGATTTTCCTAATTACTTGCCCTCTTAAAAGCAAGCCTAATATAGAAAATATTTCTTCTCATCACTGTATTCACTTAATTTCTCCCATCTAATGGTCTGTAATGAGACAAAACCTTTTGTGGGAGGACACAAGTACTTCTTTCAGATGTGCTTAGCAAAAGATGATGCAGATCCCTTGAATTATTTAGTTTCCTATTTCTAGCCATGACTACAACAGGATTGAAACAGAAAGTCTGAATGCTGCAGTGAGAAAACCAGTAAAGAATTTTATTACAAATGTTAATTTCTGAATTCTCTTCCTTCTTTTTCATTTCACCATTCCAAATGAGGTATACTGCAAGAAATGGAAAATTTATGGGAGTAAGTGATTGAGTATTGCTGACCCTAAAGGCACTTAATTGCTACATACATACAGATGGATACAACATTTACTATGATGTTCATCACAGGAACTGACTACTGCAAGATACTGTTTGGTCAGCTAGTTCAATAATGTTTAAAAAAAATAGATTATTTTTAAAATGACTTGCAAATATAACTAAAACCCCCCAAATTTAAAGAATTTAATTTTTTTGGTTTGGGGCATAACCATATTACCAACTGATATTAGCAAGAATCTACCTTTTAAAATGGATTTTCTTATGTTTTATGCTTTCCCCTCAGCTGTTCTTTTGTACTCACTTCTGTAGCTGAGATAAGGGACTTTAACTTCCATTTGCTTTTATTCTTAATTACTTTACTAATGAAACATGCAGTACATTAAACCAGAGAGAGATGTAACTCAGTAACAAGTACCTCACAGTTTTGCAAATTATCAAATACTAAGCAGAACTGTAATTGGGATTATAAACTCACATGGGAGGTATTACAGAATCACAAAAAGCAGCGTTGCAGGCAGTAGCTAACAATGTGGTGTTAATGATAAATTGGAAGTTCTAGGGTGGCTGTGATATTTATTCTTTCTCCTCTCCTGTGTGCTTTGTAGATCAGTGAGACCTCTCCCGTTCTGAGTTGTGGAGCTTTAGACTGGCTCAACTTGGATAGAAGTTGCACCCATTCTCCTCATTATATACTTTCTACTCTTGACAAGTAAGTTAAAAAAACCAGCCAAACAAATGAACTATTTCTCATGTGGGATGATGACTGCAACCAGGACTTGGTTCAGACAAAACTAGGTTGTACATAGAATAGGTCCCATCGTGTTTTCAAGTGATCAAATGAAAGTGTCCAAGAAAATGCTTTGGCCAACTGAGTAGTATAAAGTGTTATAATATCCAAGCAAAAACCCAGAAGAAGTATTTATTGATGCACAATGAATATTGATGCACAATTGAGAAAATGCCTCAGATGAGACTGTCAGCCTTAATTCCGTTCACTTGCACATCTGCACTGTAGCTGTTCTGATTCAAGAGCTAATGTATGATTTTTACAATATTCTTACTCCAGTGCATAGCATGAACTTTTCTAGATATGCTTTAGTCAAGGTAATTATTACCAATTCAGTTTCCCTGCTAATTTGTGGTGGAAGGTCAGGTCCTCACTGAGCCCTTTATCTCAAAAAGCCATTGTGATTCCCTCTTCTATGTGTGCTTTTAATGTGCTTTTCTGAAAGGGAAAGGATTGGTGTGATGAAATCAGTGATGAATATGGATGAGGAAAATGAATTAGGGTATCTCCTGTGTTTCAGTTTGTAACATTGGAAACAGAATATCACAGCATTAAATGTAATTGGGTTCTTTCTCTTTTTTAATTCCTCTCAGCTTGGCACATTCAATTGACCTGTTAAAGGCAAGAAACAGCCATCTTTTCATTCATATCTGTTGATAGTTCTGCTTCTTGCTAGAGTGTTTTTGGTGTGGTAACATGCTGGGAGTCTTCTGTTTCTTTCTAGAGGAAACGTTTTTTATGAGCATAGAATGTTATCTCTGTTTTGAACATCTATTCATACTTCAGTCAAGTGGCTTGCTTTCCACCTTGGGTAGTGTGTTTCTGTGTGTTCTCTTCAATGTATCTAATCTCTGCATTTGCTTTTCATTTGCTGCAGTGATACCTTTCTGTACAAAATGGTATTTCTTTCTGTTTCTTTACTGAGGTACATTTTATACATCACTGCTTGTTTTTTCTTTGTAAAAATTACAAAGGATTTAAAAATAAGGGGTTGCCTAATGACCTTCAAAAGTAGGTACCAAGTTGCTCTTTATGTGTATATAAGCATCAGAGGTGGAGTTTTTATTAGAGAAATTTGTTGATGGTCCTAGAAAAATTTGCAGAAATCCCAGAGCATTGTGAAGTTTGGCACAGAACTGCACTTCATTTTTCCCTTTTTAACCCGACAGAACTGAAGAAATCTTCTGATATATCTTTTTTCAGACCACAATCAGATAGCAGATTTGTTTGTGCTGATAAATTTTTTTATCACTTTGACAGCACTATGCATACTACATTACTTAACATTACCCTCATACTTACTTAAAGTGTTTCAAATGGTTGCTTCAGTGAAAATGAAAAGCATTATAGTATTGCATTCACTTGAGTGTCATGAATGTTCATCTCTTAGAGGAATAAGCTATGAACTATGTCTAATACTAGTTGCCTTCCACCTTACATGGTTCTGTGGTCTTTTTTTTCCTCTTGGATAGTTTTTTTGGCAAAGTTAAACTGAATTGATCCACTCCAAAGTCTGCATTTCTGTCCAGACAAGTAGTTTTGCTCAGGGAGAAGGTTATGGCTGGGACACCTACCCTAGGATCTATGATATGAGAATAAACCCAAATATTTGCAGTCTCTCAAATGTCCTGTTTCCCTGGAGAAAAGTCAGTGTCCTGTACCAAAATGTGTGTCTGAGAGACTTTGCAAACAGTAACACAGGACTAAGTAGACTACAGGCAGTGCTTATTTATTCATCAGTAAAAGTCCACTTAGTGCAGGGTCTTGTCTCTGTCAGAAAGAGATACTTAGAGGAAAATATAAGAACAGGGGAAGCTGTGTGTTTGTGTCTCTCTTCCTCTCTCATCCCTCTCCTTTTGTAGTTTTCAATGCTTTCCCAGCTGCTAGTAATCTGTATCTTAGAGTACTGAAAATCACAATAACATCTCTGTGTATAATAGGCTCCAGTGAAGCTTTATTGCCTTCTTTGTGAACATTTTTATGATTTTCTATTTTTATTTTTACAGTCAAAAATGTAGAAACTGTAAAGAAAAATGTTCTCCTGAACTAAGGTAAGAATACTAATGTGTCTAAATCATGCTGAATTTTTTTGCCCCTCTAGCTTTGTCTTTCTGCTGTACCACACTGATTTCATCCAGAAGAGATGCAAGCTAGGCTCCTTCAGACTTGATCTTGTGTAAAGGTTTTGCAGCTTTGTTGCATGGATCCCATGATGAGTGGGATTTACACTGATACTATACAATATATAAGAAACAAAAAATATATTAAATTATATATATAAATATTATATACATCACTAGTAGGTGGTGAGAGTACTTATTAGTATACTGAAAATTCCTTGGACAAATTGAGTTCTCTTCTGTTGAGAAGAAAATGGCTTTATGTAAGAGTCAAAAAAAGAAGTCCTAGCATAGAACATGCAAAGCAGAGCAGCTGGACACAAAAAATCCAGAAGAAATGAAAGGATCATCAGTTCCTTATTAGAGTCCTTAAACCCACGGAAGCCTATAGATTTCTGAATTATTTTTATTTCAAAACATCTGAATGTGTATATTATGGTCATGATTACTTACAGCCCTATCTCCCATGCTGTCAGTATGATGATATTTTTTTTATTTGCACTGAATTACCAGTTCAACCTCTAATTGTTAAATTATTTAGAGAAATGAGAGAGAAAAAAATTCTACCATTCCACTCAAATATTAAAACTTTAGGCATGAAACTTTCCTTGAAAAGGGATGTGATTCATGGATTTTACTTGGCTGCTTGCTCATACACCTTACTCCAAAGAGCCCTAGCACTTCAAACTTCTGATGTTGTCAGTCAGCACACACACAGGAGGCTTGCAACGAGGATGAGTCATTATATGATAACATCACCACAAATTAGTAGGTAATGAAGTTCTTGCTCCTGACATTGTCTTAATATGTATAAATATAAACCCTGCATATAAATGCAAACCCTGATTTTGGTTTTTTTGCTGGTTTGGAAAAAAAAAATCAGGAGTTTTTCCATTACTATCCAGGGAGATAGCAGTACACTGAATTCATTTTAGCTGCTCAGAGCATGCTTCTAGGTATGACATCTGATGCTGGAGAACACAACACAATTGTTATTATATTGTGGTGAAGCAAACATGTCTAAATATTTGTAAAAAAATAAAACTATGAGTTCTTACTAACAGCTTTCATTTGAGAATTTCAAAGTGCTCTACAAATATAAGTTAAATCTTTTGCCTCTTTGAAAAGATCCCTCAGATATTTTATTCCACAGAAAAATGCTCTGTGTCAGCTACAGCTCTGCAACTTACAGCAGGACAGCATATAGTGGGTTAGCAGGGGACCTCACTGATTCTATAAATGACTGAGATTATAGGGGCAAAAGATGTCATAGATTGTAGTTCTAGATGAACTGGAATTTAGCAAGGCAGCTGTCACCTTTACTGAAGTGTGTGGCTGTGTCTCATGCCTGTGACTTACTGCCAAAAAGAGGTTTAAACTGTGTTTAAAGGCTTTCCTTAAATAAGTCTGCCTTACTGTTCTTTCAGAACCTTAAGCAAAGAAAAAAAATCATGAAGTTTTGTGTGGAAAGGCTTAAAAAAAAACCAAAAGGGGACAAAAATTTACACTGGTGTGGTTTTTCTGTATGCCAAGCAGCAATCAGAAATCCAAATGATACTTCACCTGATGGTGACGTCTGTGAAATTACTCTATGGGTACATTTCCAAGGTCCCTTATTTCTCAAGGTTTCTGACTCTTCTGGCTGTTCTGACTGATTTTCCCAGCTCCAGCTTGTTGCCCCTCAACTTCTGGTTTGAATTGTGAGTGGCATTGCTTCAGGAGGCTGGTGGAAGAGGTGATACAAGGTCTTCCTCTCTCCTTCATCACTCTTCCCTTTGCTTGAGGGAGGAGAAAGGGAGAAGTATGGGGCTGTGTGCTAGGCAGGAGTAGATGTGGACTCTGATGCAGCTGCATGGTGCCTGCTGCTGCGTGATGCTCTGAGGCCCTGCGGGAAGAGCCCCGGATTGGACAGGGTTGGAGGGGGAGGATGGAGCATGGGGAGGGATGCAGATGACTGGATAGGCTTGTAAACCTGACTTGTGATTGCTCTCAGTCCTGAGACTTGCAAAGGTGCAAAATGCCTTGCCAACATCTTTTTTTTCTGCTTTATTATTAACTCTTCTTCCCCTGGAAAAAATCGTCTGTAAAAGGAAAATGGGACTTGCACAGCAGGCTGGGAGGATGGGGATGCTGACTTGACTGATGTTATCTTTGGCAAAATCAGAAGGTTTCAGCTTTTACCAGAACTGGTTATTTTCACTTGAGTTTCTCTATTTGAGCCTTAAGATTTTGTTACAGAAGGCATTCAGCCTCACGATAGTGCTGTTGCTGCCATAGTTACTGAAAGCTGCATTATGCTGTAGCAGCCGTCAGCCTCTGCATCAGCAGTAGAAATGTTTGGGGAAGAGGGGAGGAGACTTGCACAATAGGATCCCGGAGAGCTGATGACAAAAAAGACTGGAAAAAATGTGGATTTACAGATGGTTCATTTAGCATGCATCATGGAAACTTTGTGGACAGAAAAATGAGATGGAAAACCAATCCAGCAGCCTTGGTATAATATGAAAATTTTCTCAGTAATCTGTGATTATCTTTAGCTTAAGGCTGATGTTTGTTCTGGTGTAATTTTACTTGCTATTTTTAGAGGTTTACTTGGAGGAGAGGTAGCTGTTAGCACTTCTTGCTGCATTTGGTACACCTAAAAACCTGCATGCTTTTATAAAATTCTGTGCAGGATTGGTTTTTTTTTTTAATATATAATCTGTGTGCCGGTCCTGTGAAACCAGGATTTTATGCATGTCTTGATATAAGAAATTAAGCTGCTTGTCTTATGTTGGTCCTAAGGTTATATTATTTCCTGCTAGAACTATACTTATTGTAGATTGTTTATGTGTGAAGACAGAAATACAAGCAATAGTAGAAATTATTCTGTGATTGATTTTTATATCTCATAGTATTCCTGTATGTCAAGTATGAATTTAGCAATACATCTGATTTAAGATGTTTTAGATGAAAGAAATGAGTGGTGTCATCTGCCTATTCCAAAATACAACTAAATTCTTATGTGAACTGGATTTATACTTGTTTCTAGTTTAACTAATCAAACATCTATTACACAAACTGATTGTTCTTTAAATTGTCTATTAGGTGATTTAGGTATGAAGTGTGCATGAATCTCATTTTCTTTCTGGGCCATTTTCACCTTGTTTTTTAGTTTAGTTTATCTGTTATTTCCACAAACCAGCAAGAGTGTGTTGATGTGACACAGCATGTTTGAAGGTAGAAAAGGAGAATTCTTACTTCTTGGTCCTGGTTTAAGCAGTTTCTGTGACAGACAGATCTGTGTCCCAAACCAGGTTGTCGTTTTGGTCTCAGAGTCCCATGGCCAGAGGAAAAACACCTCCTGGCATACCTGTATTATGTCAGTGCCTCTGCATGAATTTCCATTATCTTTTTGTTCTACTTGAGAAAACCATTTTTAAGAGGCAACTTCATAAAACAGTGTTTAATGTTCAATCTCTGTTCTCAGACCTGTCTCACTGCTCTGCCTGGTTTCTGTTTTGTGCTGTTAAAAATTAGGAGCTGAAGGAAAGAGGCACAGAAATAACAGAACTGCAACTCATATATGTAACTTCAGCAACAGTATTTTATTACAAAAACTTTAGCATTAGAGAGAGAGGATTGCACCATCTAGCTGCATCACCAGAACAAAAGCTGTAATAATGCTGTAATGGTTGCTGTGCCATGTTTGGTTTTTAAGGGTTTTTAAAGGTTTAAAGCAAAATATGGCTGTGCCTCTGCACTCTGCCTTTTTGGGGTGTAGTCCTGGTGTGGAGCTGTGATGAATAACAGAAGTTTGGCCTGTGTTGTGTTCTGCTCTGTGTGCAAACACACATGCCTGTTGGAAAGGATCTAAGTTTCATGTTAGTTCAGCAAAAAAGCCATTTCCACATGAAGGGAATACATTGGTGTTGCTTAGAACAGCAACCAACAGGCTTCCATGTGCATTGTTTGCATTGCTTGTTCTTTGATAATTTATGGGTGGGGTGGGTGGTTTCAGCGAGCCTCTCCCAGCTGCAGACAGATGTTACCTAACCACCTCTGCAAGCATTGTGAGGTCTTTGAATTGAAATGCAGCACTGAGTTTTTTCATATACTTAAATGTTCTGGGTTTCAATTTGTAAATAGTTTGAACCCCAGTGGGCCAGTTTTATGGAAAGGATGGCTGAGAGCTACAAGTCATGGTTAGGAAAAATTTTAAACATTTTGTAAGAGGAATTTTATTTGATCTAGTATAGTAAACAGTTGCATAACAAGAATTCTCTGTCTCCTTTTTTACTATCATGCTTCCCTTTTGAGCCTTATTGGCAATGATTTAGTCAGTTTTCTCAGTCTCATGCAGAATGCTGCTACTAATACTGAATTAATATAAATCAGCTCTTCTGATGTTTGAATTTGTGATATTTGATGATATTAATCAATCCTTATCACTCCTCGCTGATGAATGTACTTCGCTGATTTTGTACATTTCTCAAACTAAATGATTCCCCAAGGTCATGCAATTGTCCAGTGAAAAATGTAGACTCATGTTTCTCAACTTTCATACCACTGTAGGAGTCAGAGCTTATATATGTCTGTTAGCAAAACAGCTAAAGACTGCCCCATCATCAGAGTATGCACAGAAACTTAGTATTTACAATCACTATTAAGGCTTACTAGGTTTAACATATCAGGAACTTCATATGGCATCAGGGCCTCGCAGATGAGGTTTAATGCACAGGCATCCGGTCCTTGCCCTGAGGACCTTGAAGCCTAAGTACATGAAAGCACAGAGGTGATATAACTGCTCCAAAATCACAGAGGTTTTGTCTCAGTGGCTATTCCATTACATTTCCCTCAGAAAATGTGGAAGATAACCTGGAAGCTGCATTCAGGGAAAGCCTCCTTCAGAGTTGTCCTTAAAACCATGGGAGCTTTTCCTAGACAAGATCCTTCATATTTAATACTCTATTTGAAAAGTGATTCTTCTCCAGTTAACCAGTCTAGCTTTAAGCTCTGAGTTTGTCCCTCAGTAGTTGGTGGCATTAAAAATACCTGAACAGCTGGAGATTTGTAATAGCCATGCAGTGCTGCAGCAAAGTGTCTCTTCAAACCTACTGCAGCTGAATGAGAAATGAGGCATCCCATTCCCATTTCCTGGGGATCAATTACAGTTTATCTGAGAGGAAAAAATTGCAAATCACAGATTGTTGGCATCTTTGTAGCCAAGCCAAGGACAAACAGATCTTGGAGCTGCCTGTTCTCATAATGTGTTCCTTTGGGTCCCAGACAGACATAAAAACCTTTTAGCAGGTGGCAGTAGCAAAGCTTGTGTTCTGTTTGCACCATGCCAAGCAACTGAACAGAAGATGTTCCTTTTCAGCTACTCTCACCAGCTGTACATTTACATAAACATTAAAACCAAAATGAATTCTGTTTTCCATAGGTGAGGAAAAGAGGGTCACATTAGTGTTTTAAATTACTGAGAATCTTCAGGCTTTCATGTAGTGAGGCTTATTTCTGCTTCTTGAGAAAGTGAAATGCATATTCTATGTAAAGGTGCTCCAGAAGATTTGTAAATTTTGGCTGCTTAATTGTTTAATCTGTTTTGTGATGAATCTAGCACACAGAATCAAAGTTGCTGCTGTAGAAGTGCTTGCTTTTGAACAAGTGCTTACAGTTCTATGTAGAGATTTCAAATTAATTCCTGTGTAGCAAAACACTAACACTCTTCACACAGGTGACCTTGTATTGGTAATGATTTTACAAGCAACATGATATTTCCAAAATATTCCCTTTGAAATTATATTTTTGTTTTCTTTTGACCCTAGGGGACTCTGTCAAGTTTTTATATCTTTGCTGTTTTTTAAAGTACAATAAATACATAATTTATTTCATTAGTAAAAGATATTTTAATTATTTTTCAGTTCCCAAGGACTGAATTTTCTGAGGTTACATGTAATTATTCATTGTTTAGAAATAAAAAGAGGCAAAGATCATGTATCACCTCTATAAATAACTTTAATGCTAAGAATGCCTGATGATAATGTGGAATAGTTTTGAATATCATCATGGATTTGGCTAAGAATAGTTAATATTTTGACTGTTATTCTGTGTGTGTCTGTGTGTAAAAATTTGGCACCAAACATCCTGGTGGGGACTGTAAGGCAGCTTTTCACAGGTTAATCCCTTCTCTGATCACAATTCTGCTCCAAATATAGAAGCAACACTTGGAAGTATTTAGATGACAAATACCCTGTGTAGTGGTTATGAAATTTTGTAATACATAAACAACCCCCCTCTCCATTTTCATTTTTGGAAGATCCATAGCAAAATGAAAAGTTATTATATCTTTTAAAGTCTTCTTGCTGATATCTTTCTGATGGTGGAATTTTCTGCTTTACCACAAGAGTTTTCATGTTTGTTACATATACTTTATGATACAGGATTGTAGCCTGTTGTGACATTCATACACACAGCTACTTCACCCCATGAGTTTTTGTCACAGGGCACTATTACTTAACAAACAGAGTATCTTGAATGTTGTCTTTCTTTAGTAAGATGACTTGTTTAATTACAAATGTTTGGCATTCGTTTCTTGTTTAAATTGACTGTCAACATTTCTAACAGCAGAGAAATTGATGCTGTGCGTGAAGAGTACAAGCAGAAACTGAGAGACCAGGAAGCTTTCCACAGAAGACAGATTCAACAGCAGCAGCTCTATGTTGAGGATTTAGAGCAGCAGATCCTGAGAGGACAGATCAAAGCAGAGAAGGAACTAGAAAACGACCAAGCACTCATCAACCAGCAAATCCAAGAAAGTGGGTGCCTGCCTCTTCCCTGCCATTGCTGCGTTCTTTCATCTTCTTGATATTTTTGTCCTAGTTATGCTTTATATGAAAGGTGGAAGTTTTTATCGTGGTGCACGATAGATGAGTCTGCTCTTGTGCTTTCTGTTTTTCTTGTGATATACCTGTGCTTCATCCAAGGAATTGTTCCAGGAGGTTGAAACTGAGATGACTGTGGTAGCTCCTACCAGAAATTTTGTCTGATTGAGATGCTCACTTGACATGTCATTGATGATGTCACCTGTAACAACACTGTTTTCAGGTGGTTTTAATGAATTTCACTCATTGGGAAAAATAGGGCCATGGCATAAGACCATAGCTCAAAATTAATTTTATTTTAGTTTTAAACAATGAGAACAAAGAGATAGGTGGGACATTGAAGTCTGGTGCCAAAATCCCATCCCCAGTTAAGGGAGAGAGAATTTAATTGGCTTTTATGTGGTCAGTATTTCCATACACACCTTGCCCTTTTATAGTATGAAGATATTCTGGTGTGAAAATTAAGGTTGAAAATAAGATGCAGGTTTTATTTACTCTGAAGATGACTGATTAGTGTTATTGCATTCTCCACTGCTAAATTTGTTTTAAACAAAAACTGGATTAAAAAAAGACAGACAGGCTTTGGTTCAAATTGCAGTAGTTTCTTGGAAGTTCTGCAGTGTTATGCAGGAGTACAAAAGGCCAGATCAGTGCTCAGATTTTGTAAATGGCAAATATCTCTGCAATAAGGGGGAGAGACAGCATAGTTGCAGAAATATTTTTTAGTGTTGCAGGCTCCTGGCCTCTGGTGCTGCTTTGCATGTAGGCAGATATATTCAGCAGGACATCTTGGGAGGGGTTAGATTGCCCCTTAATGAGTTTATAGACTGATTTGATTACAATAAGTGTTTCTGACTAGTGAAATAGGGTACTTACAGTGTCCTCTAGTTTGTCTTCATAGTGAGTGATTTGATGCAGGTTTCTTGATAAGGAAAATCTGCCTAATACAAGGGCACTGTTCCCACTTGGCAAAACTTGCTTCTGGTTTCTCGAAGAAGAAAGGGTCTGTGAATTTTTGGAAGCATCTCAGGCCTAAACTTATGCAGTCTGCTATCTTTTAATTATGCCAGCCACAATGAAGAGATCAAAGAGAAATCGGGATGTTGCAGGAATGGACTGAGGATGTCTAGATAGTACAGAGAACTGGAAGAATTCCCCAAATATCTTTATTTTGTGGCTCTCTAGACGTTCTCTGCTTCCACCGAGTTCTGATGATTTTGCTGTGTTCATGAGAGTCCTAGCCAGGCAGGTAGTTTTTGCCAGCCAAATACAATACATCACTTGGAAAGCCACCAAAGTTCTTCACCTTTTCTGTGCCCTCTGTGTGTCAGCTTCTGACAGAGACTAAATTGTGAGCAGAGATTAAGTAGCTTCTTGGAGCTTGCGGCTGTGTTGCAGAGAGACTTACCTGCCAAATATTCTAATTGCTAGAAACAGGCTAATGAGGACAGATCTGGAAAGGGAGTTGAGAAAAAGCTTTGTATGTGTAAGTTAAAAATATTTAAAAAAAAAAAATAATTACTAAAACGCTTCCCTTTTTACCTGTCGAGTAACCATAGAGTTAGAATTTCTGCTTCTGTGTGTGTGTGGACCTGCCAGCATAAACAGGACAGGAGACCATTGGGGGAGGGATCACTAGGGAAATATGTTTAGCAAGATCAGTAGGCACCAAACAAGGGATGCTGAGAGTGCCTGTGCTCTGATGATTTCTTCTCTCAGGGGAACTGCCACAGCCCAGAATTCCTCTCTTGCAGCTGAGCTGTGCAGAGCTGTGGCTAGCCCTGGCTCACCACATCAGACTTAAATACCTCTTAATTTCTAAGCCCTGAATAAGCAATGAAAGGCTGATTTTTCAGTAAAGGACTGCAGATTCAAGGTAAAACCAGCCCCCACCCAAAAATGTTGCTGCTGGTAAGTGCTTTGTAAAGGTTTGGTCCTTTGAGAAGTGCTCTACTTGTCAAGGAACCTTGCCTGTGATTTTTACATTGCTTTTTCAGCTAAGGGTATTTTTTATTTGCTTTTTGCAGCTGCATACGTATATTTTTATAGCAGCATAAAAATGAACAAACTCTGCCTCATTAAGAGAATATGTACAAGCTATCAGACTCAATCTGGTAGTGTTGATCTCAGTAAACCCTTCTTTTGATTGTTACAGATCATCATAGCTCAGACTGAATCCAGTGCACTCTGAAAAGCCTCTAAGCACATCCCCAGAAAGCAATAAAATATTCTGCAAATAGTCTTTCCTTCAGGGTTAAAAATCAATCAACCTGGCATTCTGTGTTCTCTGCTACTTTCCCATTGAGTGCAAAGATCAGGTTCTGAATATTTAGAGAAGACTGAGTGTGTAAGCAGAGGTAATGTATTTTCTTATTCAATTAGGTTAATCAGTTGGTTTGTGAGCATATTTAGCATTTATGAAATATGGGGGATATTCACAAAAGCAGAGAAGCTAACTCCCTGGGTGGAGCAAAGTGGTGATTTTATGAAAAATACACATTGACTGGTGTGAATTATATTTGTAGGGGAGTCTTGTATTTATTTCAAATAGGTTACATGCTAACGTACTCACATACAAGATACATGGGCTCCCATCAGGCTGTTTTAGCAAGTGCTTGTTGGACCAGTCCTACATAGCTACAGCAGGTAGTAAATTTGTGGTTGTTGCTCTACCCCAGCCATGTGCCACCCAGGGTTTGTGTTGCTTGGGAAGTATCCATCAGATGGGTTTAGAGAGTCTGGCAGAAGTGTCCAGCAGGTACCTACATGGGTGGCTTCCTTGTAGCCTTGTCTTCAACCCATTTTGGTGGTGTCGTGACCATCCACAGGACTAGGACCTTGCAGCTGCCTCTGCAAATGGGGCAGATCCCAGCTGGGCTTAGAGGGAGAGGCTCACTGGCCTTGCTGCTGATGAGGGTGAGCAAAAAACCTGCCATTTCCTGTGCTAAACAAAGTTCCTTAGCATGATTCTGGGTTTCCTCCATTTTCAGCATGCCTAGGTAAGAGAGATAAAATACTCTGCATTTGGGGTTTGTTGGTTCAGTCAAGGAGGAGAGGTTAGGAGTAAAAGGATCTAAGAGACATGCTTGTTTTACAATAGCTGTAAAACACTCAAATCCTGCAAGTCAGTAATATTTTAAGATTGGACAAGTGCTGCTTTTTTTACCCAAAATACAGGAATTTATTAGCTCATTAGTGTGGGCATGAAGTTGTCTTTGCTGCATTAACACAGAGGCTCTCTTTTCCTCTGTACTATTTATCATTCCAATTCCCTCGTTAACTCTGCTCTCAGTGCACATACAGTCATTCCCTAAGGAACACAGACAATATATTCTTATATATTGACAGTAAAAAAATATATATATATTCTTATATATTCACAGTAAAAAGCTAATGAACACATACCTCACTGCTGTGAACATATACCCTAGGTCTGAAAAGTGCACAGAAATGAACTCAGGTCTTTCAGTGGTTCCACTGTATTTTAACAACAAAATCAAGGTGAGTGTAATTGAGTGTAATCTTTGAGAAACTGAAATGTGTTCTACTTCTTGCTTACAAAGAAGGTCTTAGCCAAACCCCTTATATTTTGAAGATTTCACCCAAGTCCTTATCCCAGTGAAGAGGCTTTTGGTTCTCAGTAAAGAGTAGCAATGGTGCATTTTCCTATAAATGGTTTTCCAAGACTCCTCTATATGTGCATATAAATTTTGTTCTCAAGGCTGATTAAATTAAGAAACAAGATAGCATCAAACAGTGCATTTCCTATGACTCTTTTGCTTTCTTTCAATCATTTCGTTTACAGACCAGCAGTGGCTTATCAATGAGAACAGACGACTGGCTGCCCTTCAGCATCAGCAGAGGGAGTTTGCAGTGCAAACAGAGGCTACACTGTGTGCAGAGGCTGAGGTGCAGAGTTCCATTGGGCTGGAAATCTGCCCTTCCCTGCTTCAGCAGAACAAGAAGAAACTGGTGCAGCTGGAGCTCTTGCGAAGATACTCCTTAAAAAAGGCAGAAAGAAACATAAGACGGAAAAAGGTCAAATTCCAGCTGGAAAGGATAGTCAAGAAGCAGAAGTTATTGGAAGCCAAGCAAAACCTAGAGCAGCTGGAAGCTAGCTGCTGGATCAATGAAGAATGTGTGAAACAACCCCAAATCCTAAATGAAAATACTGCTGTATGGTCCTCTTTGGATCACCAGTTGCAAAATCGAAGGAAGTCACTGGGCTCAAGTTCCTTGCAGCACAGGCAGCATTCATTCTGTATCCCATGCCTGCCACAGGTACCCAGGTAAGTTAACATCTGCCAACTGCACTTTCAAAAGTAATTTATATTCAGGGTGTGGTCTGTGACCACCTATAATCCAGAATTCCTTTTGATGTGTTGAAACAATCCCAAACCTTGTGGTACCCATGAACTTACTATGTTGTGTGTCACACTGGTGCTGTTTGTCCTTTTTCCTTTGATCTGTACTGTGTATGCCATCCTTAGCTCTTTGACATTGGGCCAAACTCTTGCTTCATAATATTTGTATCATTGGGGTGACTCTAGATTAGACTTTTTAATTGGCCAGCCTTTCTAAAGAGGAATGAAAATCTCTGTGCAATGCTAAAAAGCCTGGTTCCTAGGGTGTTTATATATCACAGCATGATCCTGGTGGCACAAAACAGCTAAACTCTGCTAAGTGGATTTCTATGACTTATAACCATCCTTTATTTTTAACTGATGTTTGCAGCTACTTAAGCCTACAGAGACTAAACACCAAGCTATACCACATAGCATCAAGCTATTCCCTTGCATTGCAGAATGTATTTCAGGTTCTCTGCAGAACTGTATGGCTCCTGACAGATTAATTTATTTTATTCTCTGCTAGAATTTGCTTTTGAAAAGCATTAAGATTGTCACTTCCTATGTCATTACCCTTAGCTATAAGACATTACTGATGAGGAAGAGTTGTTACATTAATTATTCAAGCTAGGATTGTGGTTTTTTTCTTCTTTATATCCACAGCCATTTGTTGAAGAGGGAAACTTTCTCAAAGTTATCTACCTCACCAAATATTGATCAATGCTGTGAAGGCAACACAACGAGTAGGTTGTCATCTGTAGAATATTTTTACAGAAAAGTTAAAGATATTTCTGGGAGTGATGACCTTAACAATGAAAAAGGGATCTCCTTTTCAGTACAGAGGCAGCTAACCGAAGGACAAAACTCATCTTCGTCTGGAAGTAAAAAAGTAGCAGAGAAAGACTCTAATGATTCAGCTATCATGGCTTATACCAGTAAAAATGATCAAAAATTTGAAAAGTTGAATGACAGCCCAGAGCAAGCTGGATCTGAAAAACAGACCTCTAAAGGCTCCTCTCCTGATCTTTTTAAGGAGAAAGATGAGCCTGAAACCTTTATCACAGGGACAAGATTGACAAAAGCAAAGGTGCTAAGAGATATAAATCAGCCTGCAAGTAGCAATCCAGACCAAAATAGAGCTCAGGTATCCAATAAAAAGAACAGAATGGATATGAATGGAAAAGGCCACAAGTCTTCTCCAGAAAGGTTTTCCAAAGAAGTTAAGAAAACAGCATATGGAAAACCACCATCAGCACATTTAAACCAAACAGCCAAAAACTGGAAGAGAGAGGCAAACTCAGCCTTACTGAATCATGAGAAATCAATGGAACAGCAAGAATTTCTGATGGTGGCAACATCAGCTGGAAACCTCACTAAGATGAATGCACAGGCACCACTCCACTTTGTCGAAAAGAAGTGGCACAGTGCTGAGATGCTAAGTGCTGGAGTGTCCAAAATAAGCACAGATGTACTGGGGAACTGCCAGGAGGATGATGAAAATGAGATTTCTGATACTGACAGTTCCTATTCTGTAGATTCTCTCTCCTGTGCTTATGCAAAAGCTTTCACAGAGAAAGTGAAACAAGATTTTGACAAAAATAAATGTCTCACCAACCCAGAAGATTCTGAGAGCGATGACAGTCAAATGTCACAGGACTCTCTGGTAGAAAAGGAAAATAGAACTAAACAGCAAAATAAAAGCCAATTTCACAAGTCAAAGGCTCACCATGACCCAGCTAAGCTTTCCAAAAGCAGATCTGATCACCATGTTTCATCTTTGGTGACACCATATGCATCTTGTAGGAGACTGGGGAGGCCTGAAAGAAGCTTTTCTCTGGACAGCCTAGCTGATACAGAAGAGATGCCAGCAGAAGATCTGGTAGAAGATTCCAAATCTGATTCATCTGATGAAGTGCCAGCAGAGATTTTTTGGAAGTTACAAACTCCCAGATCACCAGCTATGCAGACTGAGGAAGACCATGAGTCCAAGACATGTGACAGAGGTATGGAAGGGACAAATTATGATCTGAAGCTGAGCAGTTCCTTTTATTTGGACACAAAACCACAACCTGCTTCCAGTAATGCTTGCAAGCAATTGCTGAAGGAGACAAAAGTCTCTTTTGTCGAGCAAGAAGGGTCTCTTGATAGAAGAATGTATTACCCAAATGGAGAGCCTTTGCTTACTACTGATGCATGGTCTTCCTGTCACTCAAAGGTTGACATCAGCAGCCCCAGAATAACAGCACCTTCTTCCCATGAAAATTTGGAATTTCAAGAAGCTCATCCATGCTCTTTGAGCAAACCAGAACATTGGCCGAAGAAAGATGATCTAAAACAGTCAGCTGCTGAAGTATCTTTTGTTTCAGGCTCTAAGCAAATACACAGCATTACTCATTTATCACATCACATAAATGAACCAAACACAGTTTTCTTCTCTGACACATCAGAATTACCTTTACCTGAAACGACAATGGCAAACAGAGTTTCTGAGAGTGGATCATTAAATAAGATTCTTGAGAGATGGACAAACTCGAATGGAAATTCTTCCTTAGAATCTCAAGGTGTAACATCCTCATTTGTTAGCTCAGTAGGAGCAAGCTCCTCTTTTATTCCTACTTCAGCAAAGCATGATTTTTATGAACACTCACAATCAAATCATCCTGAACAAGAACAACCAAACAGATTATCTACGTATGGGTCTACCACTGAATGCACACAAATATTCCACTATTTGGAAAGTGCCTCCACTGCAGACTGCTTGTCACTGGTACCTAGGAAAGAGGAGGAATCTTTCCCCACAACACATCCAGAGATGCAAAAAGATCACAGTCTGACAAAAACACCTTTTGTTTCTGTGTTGCCTGTGCACATTTTGGAGCAGAGAAATGGCTGCATAGATGCAGATTCAGGAGATGATTTCCTAAGAACTTTTGAAAAAGATGACTTAGATGATGACTACAATAACTTGATGACAAAATTAAGTATAACAGATTCAGGCAGTGGAAGTGCATCTGTCAGTGCAACTGCTGCTGAATCTTCTACAGGAATTGTTCATCATTTGGCCTCAACACAAGCATCTGAAGTAAACCTAGTCCAATTTGGAAACCATGGGCAGCTTTTCCCAAGAAGGGAAATACCAACATGTTGTGATGAAGGTTTCTTTCTCAGTGATGTAGCAAATAAGAACTGCTCTCTAGTAAGCAGTTACAAGCTTCAGACACTGGCTGGACAAGGAGCAGAGTCATCTGTTAGAGCAGATCTCCTCCAATCTGAGGCAAGTAATTTGGAAACAAGGCAAGAAACAGATTGTGGACAAATAGCCACAGAAGAAGTAGCAACAGAGACAGACTTTTCATCACAGAAGACAACATATCACTTCAACCCTTTAATTACTGCTCACAGTACAAGTTATGATCAAACTGCAACAGCAATAGAGATGTCTCAGAAAGAGATTATCTGTATGCAAACAAGCACAGATAGTTTGGCAGAAACGGAGCCAGAGGTGCCTTCATTCGGAGATGATGAAGAAAATGAGCCAAAGGCTGAAGACTTGTCTTCACTGAATCATTATGAATTCAAAGGCAGACCTGCTTCAAAAAATTATTCCCATGAATGTTTTCTAGCAGAGAGTCAGGAAAGTTGCTTATCCCAACGAATTTCAGAGAATTCTACATTTTGCACTAATAACGTAAGAGAAGAAAGCAGTGAAAGCAAAGAGCACAGTGCTTTGAATTCTCAGGCTGTAGTTCAGAAAGAATTTTCATCCAAATATGAAAACTTAGTGGTAAATGAAGTAAGTTATCTGATTATGAATGTAAATGGAAAAGACACAGAGTCCTTCCCTGCAGCTATTTGTGAGAGTACAATTGATTTTCTCCCAGAATCCAATTCAAGCATATTTTACCAAGCTTCAAGAAAAGCTAATCTTTTTCAAAGTGCATCTGAGACTGAAAATTATGATAAACTACTAGAGCATGTCACAGTAGTGAAAGGAGATTGTGATATTGCATCTGATCTTACTGTGGAGGAAATCAGTGCCACAGAAAGCTGTTCTGGAGTCCATTCCAGCAGCCTTTGCACAACGTGCTCTTCAAAATCAACAGGGCAGAAAAACCATGTACATAAGATGACTGACATTTCTGATACAACCATTTTCCTGGAAACAGAGACAAAGAACACATCTTTAGTTGAATCAGGAGAAGAGAAAGAAGGGCTTTTTGAAGGCGATTGCCCAGAGGATATCTTGCTTGATGAAGATGATGTAAACTCGGAGTCAGGAAGAGTACTGGAATACAACACAAATATATCAGCTACTCTTTCTCAAGAGGAGAGTCCATATATAAATAAAGAATCTGATTTTTTAAGAAATCCAGAAGTGAATCCAGAAGAAGCTATGGTTCCTTATCAGAATACAAAAGCAAATGATGATGAAGAAATAACAAAACGGATCAATAGCGCAACCAACTTAGAAAAAAATGCAGTGGAAATTAAATCCAGACAGATTGAAAGTTTACCTGACTACCCAGTAGTCAAAGTCCAAAGTGTAATTGAAGACAGGAGTAAAGAGGACTTAAAAGGCATTTGTGTATCTCAGAAGCCAAAGAAACCTATTGATATTGTAGCTTGTGAAGTTCAGTGTGAGTTTTATAAAAACCTGTGCCTGACACCTGAAGAGGTAGAGAAAGATGAACCAGAGGTAGCCAGCACCAGGGCAGAACACACTCAGGAATCAAAAGCACTCGTGCATTCTGGAAGCCAACTTGAAACAAGCAGCTTTTGCCAAAAAGAAAAAAGTGAGGAAATAGACAAAGGTATTTATTCACCAGAGTTTTCTGTTGCTCCCCAAAACACTTCTTCTACTGTGTGTTCCCACACAACAGATTTTATTCAGAATACTTCAGGCTTCCTTGATGCTTGTGGAGGGCTTTTGCAAATGAACAGGAAAATAGAGAACATGTTTAATACAGAGCATGTAGCTGCAACGGTACTAATCACAGGTAGGCAAGGAAATATTTTAGCAAAATGTGAAAATGAAGGACAAGTAAAATCTAGCAATGTCACTGAACATTATGTACCAAACTTTTTGTCCCAGGAGGACAGCTCTCAAGGGGCTGAGGGGCTCATTAGCACAAGGCAAGAAATCACAGACACAAGTGAAAATGTTTTACTTACTGAGGAGTCTCCAGCTCAGCGTCAGATGTGTTGTGACAGAGACAGCAAAGAGGAAATTTTAAATCCATTTAAGATCCCTGAAAGATACCTGACAGCTTCAGGAGCAGAACATAATATACTGTTAGAAGATGAGTCAAGATACCATGATCCTACTGAAGTGACTGAAGATGGTAGCTCGATGGGTTCTGTTACAGATTCAAGAAATGCAGTCATGAAAGAAATTGATGTAGATGACTATTCTGTTGATGATAGCACTGGTATTGACCAATATAGAATTGAGCAAAAGTTTGAACAAGGGGACAGACATACCTATATGAGTTGTTCTATGCGATATCCTGAGTGTGTTGCTTCAGAAAACTTGAATGTAAATACTGTTAGAAAAAGACCTGGTATTTGTGAATTGAATCCAGTAGGCTCTAGAGATGAAGAGGAAAAAGTGCATTTGGTGAATCTAGAACACATGGCTAAAACAGACAAAGAAAAGCAGATGTGTGTAGAAAACACAGAGGAGGTAAAAATGAACAAAAACCTGAGTGAACTATTCCCTGAAAACAAAGATATCTGCCAAATGACACATGATGACAGCAGATTGATTGAAATACTAAAAGAAAGTCAGTGGATGTCTACCAGCTTTTCTAGAAATACTGAAGATATCAGCAATCAACAAAATCCACCAGCAGCACTAAAGTCTATGGAAAAAAACCAAGAAGATTCACTTAAAGACTCCCCATTCCAATCTGTAAATCACTTTTTATATCTTGGAGTAAGTGACAATACCCATCTTGTTCAAGATGTTCCCACCACTGCATTGACTGGACATACAAAACCATCTAACAGCAGTGCTGGATCTAAAGCTGTGCTGCCTTACTATGAAACTTTAATGGAGAGTGAGGTCTGTGTTGGAACACCTGTTACAGGTCATAAAATGAAAGAAGATGATAAAATGCCAAGTAAAAATGTAGATATTCTGCAAGCCAGGACCACACAGGGCAGGCAGGAGGAAGAATGCTTTGTATTTAGCAATACTCCTGATTATGTTGCATGTGGGCAACCTGTCAATGAGAAGAGCAGCTCTTCCAATCCCTGCACTGCAGGCATTCTTGAGTCTGAAACTGTGGCACTTCAGCAGGGAACCATAGGAAACTCATTTTCCTTGGAAAATACGGATTCTTCTGAGAATGTAGTTCAGGATGTTAAAAACACTCCTGAAGAACACAGTGTGGATTTAACGGTTAATAAACTATCAAACGACTGCCTTAATTCCAGAGAAGATACATCTCAAGAGGAAAAGTCTGCCATTGGGCCTAAATCACTGCTCTTGGATAATTCAAATGTGCTTCCTTCTTCAGAGAAAGGAAGAATGGAAGATATAGAGGGGGAAAAACTACATTCTTTACTAGAAATGTCTCCCCCCAAAATGTTTCACAATGCTAAAACCACTCAGAAAGTACTTCACTCAGGGAGTTTACCACCACACAATGAGGAGAAGTTTCTAAGCACAAGTTATTCTACAAAAAATGGAAAACATGAAAATACAGTGTTTCCTGGTATAGCTGGACATCAGCATGAGCCCAGAGAAAATCAAGGGTATGGGACTTCTAGAGAGTGCTGCACAGACCAGTCAGGCAACACTGTTTATGAGAACACTTCATCCCTTTCAGAAGGCCTAAACAAGTCCCCATGGAAAAATCCACATTGTAGTAAAGAGTCTCGAATTTATAACAGGAACTCTGACACTTCTGGATGTTCTCCTGGTCTCCTGAATCCTCCAACCTCATTTGCAGATGTTTTGATTGTCAGCAGTGGAGACAAAGGTAAAAATGATGCTGTTCTCTCTAAAGAAACAAAATACTTTGAAAGTGAATTGACTGATTTAAATGTATCTGTAACTCTCCCTGATGCTTCTCAAAATGGAGATGAAAGAAAAAATAATTCTGCAGTTGCAGAGGCCACATATGCTCAGAATAATAAACTCCCTGGAAAAGTTGTGGGAACACATCAAAAGGGAAAAATAATTCAAGCTTCTTTCCAGAATTGCAGTGACATAAAAGAAAATAAAATCTATGAGTACCCAGAGCACAACAGTAACATTTCTGTGTTGTCTGTACCAGAATTTGGCTCATTTACTTTCCAGAGTCAAGGACAGACTGGCAGCAGAAAATCCAAGTCTCTACCATCCTACTCTGCAGAAGGCCCTCCGACTGATACACCATTTCAAAGCTCCAAGAACTTCAGTGTTTTCAACACTTCCTGTTTACCTGATGAGACAAAATCTCTCGTATTTGGTCAGCATGAGGACTCACTTCAAGACACTTCTTTAATTGAGCAAATATCCTCCAGTTCTGCAGAAGTGTGCTCTCTAAAAGAAGGAAATTTTCCCCAAGAATTTGCAGGTGTCAATCACCCATCCTTAACACTATTATCAGATACAGGCCATGGTGAAACTGGCACATATGATGTTTCACAGCCAAGTGTATTGCAACACTCTCCAATTGCTGTTTTGCAAATACAGGACACTCAGTCTGATAAGGCTGTGGTATTTGATGAGCCAGTCCCTCCTTCAGGAAGTATCTTACTTTCTCTTGCAAAAGAAAACAGGCATTGTCCAGTATCAGACACAGATGCTACTTCATATAAAAATTCTGGTGTAGATGGGGAACCTTTATATGGAAGTCCTTGTAAAAACTTTGACAGTGCTATAAAAGTTAATCAGCACCACTGGGGTAAAGTTTCACCACAAGAAGCTTGCACAGAACACACAGAGAAAGCACTAGGCAATGATGATTCGCTTTTATTATCATCATTACCTTTCTGGGATACTGGAAGGGCAGTTGCTGTTAAAGAGGGGCAAATGAGAACACTAAACAGAAATGAGGAAGAAGTGCATTCAGATAGTAAGGCTCAACATTTTGCAGTAAAGACAGAGCAGAGCAAAACATCAGGTAGAGAGCCTATTGAAAAGCAAAGTAATGTATCCTCAAATTATGCAAATGAATTAATAGGCCCAGATGTTAGAGTGTTGGAAAATCCATATCCAGGAGTTGTTGGTGTGGATCCTGAACACACCTGCAATTCATTTAGTTCACCATATCCCACATACAGCACAAGCACTGATCCCAGACAACTGTATCATGCTGTCTTGGGTTTTGACAGGCCTGCAGATCTGCAAGAGAGTTGTCAGTATGTGCCTAGAGGTGAGCAGGTAAAACAGGTTACAGAGGGAACAAATACAGATGGTAGAAAAGAGATAGTAATTTGCAAAAATAATACAGGTTCAGGTATTAATAGCCCTGGTAATGCTGCAGACAATTGTTCAGCCATGGGAGATGTTATAATGAAGAACAAGACACTGAAATCTGAAAGGCTGAAGTTTTCTGTAATGAGTAATCAAAGTACCTCTGTAAAGTTTTTACCAGAAAACCATGATTTGCCTCCTCAAGAATCCAAATCAGTGCAATTCAGGAGCAAAAGATCATATTCTACTACACGGAGTACAAAGAGCTGTAAACAAGGTGAACAGATGCCTTATTTACAAAGTCACAGACTGTCAGCCCCAGCTATTGCTGTGTCCTCTGATCTAGAATATCCTTTGGAAGCTTCATCTAAGGCAGATCCTTTGTTATATTCTATATCTAAGTCACTACAAGATTTAAATATGAGTGTAGAGCCTCCATCACCTACTGAAGATGATCTTCATGGAATTGAAAGATTTGCGAAGCAGGAATCAAAGAACTTTCTACAGGTTAAATCTAAATCCAGATTTCAGCAAAGAATGGCACAAACTAAGAAGCTTGCAAACTGTGATCCAAAAAATCTACAAAATTTTGCAGCAAGATCCCAAAGCAGCCAGTCTTTAAAAGACTCTACTACTCATTCTCCATCATCATTCCTGCACACGCTGCACAACCACATGGGTGCCGAAGCAAGTGTCTGTTCCAAGAGTAGTTCTGTAGCTCAGTGTAGTGAAGGCAAAGTTGAAGAAGCTGGGTGCCCGCCAGAAGCAGATTTATTTTTGCAAGACAATAAAGATGCAATGCATTTTAGTTCAAGTGATATCAACCCATATATTCATCCATGGCAACAAGATGGATCATGCAAGATTGGCTGGAAACAGTATGTTTTTGGAAGTGCCAGTGATGTCTCTTGCAATCAAATACCTTTAAACCTGGAAAATCGTAAAGTTATGAGATGTTCCAGTGTAGACAATGGACTGAATTCACAAAATTCTCCTTTTCATTCTCATCTCAGCTCGTATGCTACAGCAAAAGTTTTATCAAGCACTTTAAGCAGCATTGAAGGTCTTCAAGGATGGGACAATGTCAGACAAGGTTTTCTGTCTGTATTCTCAAGTGACAGTACCAAGCAGTATAGCAATGTGTCCAGTGACACACTGGAAACTAATCCAGAAAATAATACTGCTGAATTTGAGAATCTGTCTCCTCAACATGGTAATTCTTCAGTGCAGGTTGATGAGATTGTACTCTTATATCCTTCAGAATCTGAAAGGTCTTCCAACAAACTACCAGCAATTATGTGTGAACAGGGAACACAAACAACAAATACAGGAAGGTATAAAAGGCAGAGAAGACATCAGAGAAGCTATACAGACATTTCTGCAAGAAAGCAGGAACCAAACAGAGATTTATTTCATCGACCTTCTTCCTGGACAAGTACGCAGAACCTGTCTGTGCATCTGTCACAGCTTCTGCAGAGCACTTCTGAACTGTTAGGAAACCTCTCCCAAAAGACTATTAGAGATAATGGGCAGAATGCCAAAGCCAGCCAGAGGGGAACTGAGGAGGCTGTAAAGGCTACTAGATCAGATAGCTGCACTCAGACTACTGCAGATGTAGGCACTCAGACTGAGACTTTGGAAGACCCTCAAAGCGGACATGAAGAAAAACAAGTGGAGGCAAAAATGGAAAATGAATTGAGGCCAGCTCCAGCAGTAAACGTAGATTGGAAAGGAATAAGTGCTGATGCAGTAGGGAGTATTCCCAAAAGGAAAGAGGAAACACTCTCTCTTGGAGAAGGAACACAGGAACGAGCAGGGCTGAAAGATCTGGGCAATCCTGACTTCCATGACAGTTTTGACAGCATTTTGGAAGACTCCTTTATGCGTCTGCCTCTCTTACCCAGAGCCTCCACTTCTGTCTTAGATTTTCAAAAAACATCATTAATGGCACACCAGAATCTTGGTTTTGCTAGTCCCAGAGTTTCATCTGTCACATCACATTCTCAGAGCTCAGGGCAGGATGGTTCCTCATGCACTGTAGTTAGCAGCCCTATTAATAGCACCTTTCAATCTCCAGCATGTTATGCTCAGGATAAAAGAAATGCCAATGAATTAGAGGCTCCAGCAGAAAGAAAATATTGCTACAAGAACACCCTGCTAGTTGACAGGGCCTCTTCCCCTATTCTTACTCTTAGTGCTAGTCCCAGCAGCCAGACTGCTTTTAGTAAGTCTGTCTGTCCTACTAAGGAACCTCTTGGATATTCCACTGGTGCTTCAAGTCCCCTTCACAACCAGAGAAAGCAGAGGGCAGGTCCATGGGCCAACATGCAACCTCATGTGGACAATTTTTCACAGACAGAAGCAGACAATGAATTGAGCACAGACAGAGACAACAAGGGCATAAGAAAGAAATCTGAAAATTTCTCAGATAAGAAAGCATTCAAAGATCTTTCAGGCCAGGATGGTTCAAAAGACTTGGAACAACAGTGTAGACTCGTGGCTGACACCCACACTACCATTTGTGCAAAACAACTGTGTCACTCCAGTAGTATGCTGGAGGTGTCAGACCAGAGGGAAGTTTTGACAGGTGATTTCAGAGACCCCAGTCCTTTCGCACATTCAGTTCATTGTATGTATGTTACAAGGGGAGGAAGAGGTTCTTCAGCTGGAGTAGGACACGAAAAGTGTGTTGATAATTCTGATATTACTTTGGTTCATAATTACTCACCTCCAAATGCTGACTTACTTTCTGATAAAAAAATCAGTGCTGCTTGTTCAAATAAGACAACTGCTGGTACATCCTCAGAACCCCTGGTAGAAGCATCTTCTCTACAGCTTCAAAATTTCCTCTGGAAAAATGACAACAGCTGCCCTCCCTCACTCTCTGACATGAGCGATGTGCAAACTTCCTTCCAAGATGACAATATAGATTCTGTCACTGAAAGTGAATGTGACACTGAAATTCCTCTCAACAAAAATACTGCTTTTGCAAAGCCGTTCAGGCCTCGGAGCTACAGTCTCCGTGACTTACCTGTACACAATAAATTCAGCAACTGGTGTGGTGTTAAGGGCAGCCCTCCTTCTTCGTTACTCAGCTTGAGTGGCAGCGTGACTGATTTAGGAAGTCAGGCAGAAAGGAAACGAGCCACTGAATTGGGGTTGAAATCCCAGCTCGGTGACAGCAGGAGCAGAGAGATTGAGAGGCTCCAGAGGGAGCGTGCCCAGATCATGTCTGGCATCCACCTCGACCTGCACCAGCAGCCCCTCACCGTGGAACTGGCCGAAGCAAAGCTCAGTTATGGCATTGGGGAGACGGACGCCCTTTTGAGGGTCCTTCAGAGTGGAACTGCAGAAGACGTGGTGGGAACTCCAGTGAAACAGCAGCTGTATGAAAGGTAAATTATTTAAAGGTGGTGTATTATGTATTTTGAATACCCTTCATGTACGCTGCATGCAGCATAAATAATGAGCATTTAAACCCTTCCCCACATCAAGGGAAGAGTATCTGGAGAGATATAGTATTAAACTTATTTTAAAGTGTATTAAAGTATATTTAAGTAATGAGCTTACAACAAAATTTTGGGGTTACTTCAAGAAAAAAGGGAAAACTATAAGATTCAGTCTAATTCAAATCTAGTATCACCTCACTCAAAATTTGTAGCAGCTATGAGTGATCATATGTACCCGGTGATCATGGGAAGGTATTCCATTGATTTATTGCAATGTTAAAATAATTGATGCATCCCATTTACAGAATATATCATTTATGCTTCTGTGATTAAATGCCACTGTTTGAATATGAGAAAGACCCAAACAAATCAAATTAAGAAAACTTCCCATAAATGTACAAGATACATTATGGAAAAAACAAGATCCTAGTTTTTTGCGATTGGATTATAGAACTCCATTTAGTTGTTGTAACTAAAAAAATTCAGGACTAGCTGCATTAGTGTCCTTCCTCAATTTGCCTATGAGCATCTGAAGACATTGTTATGCATTTCCTACTGGTACAAAACCAGTGGAGTTTTAGAATGTCTGCATTATCTGTCAGCATGTTGCCAAAAGTGGATCTGCAAGAGGAGTGTTAGAGTATTAGATTCCTATAAAATTCACATGACAATACTGACACCTAAAGGTGTTTGAAAAAAAAAAACAACAGAAGATGTAACTTTGCATTGTGTACTTGGTTGCTCCAATCCTGTTTCCTGGCAGACACATGAGGACTATTGAAATTCTGAGGAAGGAAAGAGAAAAAAGGCTGCAGAGATACCAGCGAAGCCGAAGTCTAAGTCCTCAGAAGCATTTGAGTCTGTTGCAGACACAGGATGCAAGTCAGAGGGACTTGCATTTAGATCTCCCCAGTAGACGCCGAGAATATCTGCAGCAACTGAGAAGAGATGTGGTGGAAAATACCAGGTATGGCATTCAGAACCTTTTAGCCTGATGAACACTGCCAGTGTTCACAACAGTGCACATTAATGGGTGTTGCTGACATCTGAGGCTTCTGTGGCAGAAGACTTCTTCCCAAAGCAGAAGTGTTAAACATCCATTAGAAACTTCAGTCTGGTTCATTTCAGTCCATAACAGATGTTCAATTTTTTTTTAAGTGTATGATGTATGGGGACAAACAAGTATTCAATCTCAACTCATTATAGACAAATCTGTCTTCTTACTCCTTCACTAACTTAAAAGCCACATGAAATTGTTTTTACATAAAAAGGTATTGTAACCCTTCACCATTTAGAATTTGAGTTTCTTGTTGCCCACCATATGCCCTAAGTGACTTTTGCTCCTTTTGTGACAGGTCAGGAGACAGTTATTTTCCCAAGACAATAATTTTGCATGTGTTGTGCCAAAGCAGTAACCTTAGATCATATGGAGAGCTGACAGAGAAACCAGTGCAATCTGTGTGGTAAACTGGACTTGAACTCTGAATAGTTTTCCAAGGTTCATGTCCATGCAGCCATTAGTGAGCAATGAGAAGAAACTCTTTGGAAGCTAACATGGTGGGTTTTAATTGCTTTTCTGACAAATTTTCTTGTTTTTTGTTGAAAGATTATTTTCTTACAGCACTTTGTCAAGTGACTTGCTTTCAAGTAATCTGTATGTGTGATTTTCCCCACCACCACCCTTACCTATCCATACAGAGTTCGAGAATCAAAGAGAAGAAGCATTCAGCATCCTTCAGACATTGAAGTGTTGCTCCGAGACTACCAGAAGGCACGAGAGGAAACCAAAAATGAAATTGCACGAGCTAGGGAGAAACTTCGCGAGAGAGCTGAGCAAGAAAAAAGGCGTATAAGGGAGCAAATATTTTCTCAGTTACAGAAGGTGAGCATTGCAGAAGAAATAATTCTGCATTATTCACATCAATGTATGTTTTTAAAGAAACTTTTAAGCGATTCAGTAATTCTGCTGTTTGATCTATAACAGTGTAGAAAAAAAAAAACAAAACCAAAGAATTTTTTTTTTTTAAAGGCTTATCTTCTTTTTTTTCATCTTTTGGTTGGGCACTGTCTGAGTGCATAAAATTTTCTGCAGGATGCAAGGAGGTGACCTTGTTAGGATGTGTCTGTTCTGCCCAGTTTCTGACCAGTTTCTGACTAACCCAGTTTCTGACTATACTTCTATGCCATAAACTTGTCACTGACAAGCAATCTGACAACACAGCTTCATCTTCTCCTTACATCATATGTAGTCTGAGATGTGGTGAATGCTCATTTCATTGCTCTGCACCCTTTATAGCACCTCAAAAGTCTGGATCTTATATATGCTGCTGTATTTCTCTTGTGAAAAATACTTCATGCTAGTTTTAAAACCAAACTTAAAACTGTTACTGAAAGTATAAACAATCTTGAAGTTCTCAGTATTTTCTGAATTTGTAATTTTTTATCTCCATCTTTTTTGTGCTGGCATTGAGTAGTTGCATAGGTTAAAGTAAAATCTTCAGGCTTTAGAACAATGTTTGACCAGAAAGTTAAGTCAAGGCAGAGAAACAGGCAAAGAGACAGAAAGGAAAGCTCTTTTTTTAAACTTTTTTTTTTTCCCTTAAAAACATATTTTTGTTAGCCTGGACTCTCATATGTGAAGAGCAACAAGCAGCTGCATTTTCCCAGGCTGCTGGGTATCACGGGTTGATTTGCTCTATGGCTCATGTCATTGTAGTCTTTCAAACAAGCTGCTTATTTAATACTTTCTGTAAGGCCTACACTCCTTGGAAGAAACAGGACTTGAGATTATTCCACTTTCATCTTTCTTTCAGTGCTGATTTGACTCGTTGCTGTGCAAGTTAAGTTTAATGGGGTTTTTTTTGTTTGTAATACTGTGATGTCTACTATAGGAGGAAGCAAGGCTGAAGACTCTTGCAAGTACAAGCACTTTATGTACAGACTCCAGCCTCAGCATCTCCTCTGGCCCCACATCAGGTTACAACAGCAGTAACACTGCTGCTTACACTGCAAGTAACCTCAGCAGCCAGGAAGGACAGGTGAGAAACAACTGGCCTGTGAGACTGACATCTCCTGATGCTTCAGTAAAAACAGAGAGATAATGTATGAACATAAACCTTTTCTGAGCTGGTTTTATATTCTGTCACAGCTATAAGCAGGACAGGTTTGTGTTGCTTGTACAGAGGGGTGGTGACAGGGTGGAAGGAGCATTACCATGTAATTGCAGAAGACAGTGAGATACTTACTTTTCTGGATATTTTTTAACTCATAAGATAAAAACTAGACATTGTTACTATTGTCAGTAATGACACTATCCATCAAATGTTCCAGAAACAAACTTTTTGGTGATAAATCAGAATCTGGTATTCTCAGTATGCCTCCCTCAGTGATGCATACATTCATGTAAGAGTCTGTGTGGGAACATGAACATTCCTGAAGTTACTTTTTGGAGTATGCATGTGTTTTGCTACATCTCCTGAATCAAGGTATCATTTCATAACCAGGGGAAAGGCAAAGGAGTTACCTTATGATAATGAGAAATTTACAACCTTGCAAGACAGATTTGCTATGAATATTACACTTGCTATGCTACATAATTGGCTTTTCCCTGTTCATACCTCAAGCCCCCACTTATGCTCTTTCTTAAATCAGATTTCCTCTGGAAATGCTCTGCTTTCAAGAAATACACGAGGTCGTTCAGCTCTTAGAAACAGTCAGCTTTATGTGTTAGAGCAACTACAGAAAGATAAAACATTTGGTAAGTAAAATATACAATGCTTATGTTTGAGTTGTATCCCAAAGCCTACTGAGATTTGTCATTTATGCAAATCAAACTCTAATTTGATTCTGGGTGTTCTGAGGATTTCCCTACCCATTACCTGACTTTGGAAAAATAGTCAACCAATAGCCAGAACTTGCTTAAAATTTCTTGCAAAAGTAAATGGCCATTTGGTCCCTCTGAATTTGCTCTTTTGATGTGGTAATATCAGTGTTGAGAGAGTGAACCAACAAGGCTGGGGCAGGGGGAACCTAAACTGCAGTGAGTATAGAATTGTATGTGAAAGTTTTTAGTTTTACCCCAAGACTCATGTCACCCATTCTGTAGGTTTTTTATTAGCTTATACTGATAATCACCATTAATGCTAAGTAATGCAAAATGTAACTGCAGTGCAATTACCAATACACAGCATGTCTAGACAAGGGGTGTTATCAATTCTTCAGCAGGATCAGGTGGGTTGGGTCCTCCAGTGAAGTGTTTAAGTCCCTGCACTTACAGAATAGTGGCAGTATTCCTTTTTTATTTTTTATTCCTCTAAGGCTTTTTTTGTTTCCTACAGAAGCCAGCAGAATTCAGCCATCCCCTCCTTCCAGTAGCATCAGCTGTAGGTTCACTCATGGATTGACTATTTCAGTCAGCTCCTCTTCAACAAAAGGATACCAAGATTTATCCAAGCACATCTTGGCTAACGCTACCACTGAGGTAACTAAATAAGCAGAGTTTTCTTATTCCTATACCTCCTGCTGGAAACTGTAGAAAAAACAAGTGGGGCAAGATTTGGTGTTCTACACTGCCCAGAATTTGTCAGTTACAGAGTGATGCACTGAGCAATTTTATAAGGTAGGGGAAAGTGAGCCAGGCTGCAGTGGAGTTCAGAATAGAGACTGTTGGATGTTAGCTGAAATGTTTGAGTGAAGGTGGTGAAACTGCCCAACCATGTCCAAGAATTCCTACTGTGCAGGTTTTATCCATCTGTGTGTGGCAAGCTGGGACTCTGTAGACAGAAGGAAAGCATTCAAATTTCCTGTTTCAGATCAGGTAGAACCACTTACTTCACCATCATTTGGAGACATGATTTCTGCATTTCCCATTTCTTCACAATAGGTTAGGCTAATAGATAAGCTTAGGCTTATATCTATCTATCTATCTATCTATCTATCTATCTATCTATCTATCTATCTATCTATCTATCTATCCACCCATCCATCTACACAGCAGAGAGCATGATAAGCAAGTCAGTCTGTCTGGTAGTACCCTCTAAGGATTACTAGCACTGTAAAACTATTTGTGGGAAACCAACTTAAGTAGTTTGAATAGAAGCTACTGTAGCAGCATGCAAAAGCTGAACACAATTTATAGTTCCTACAGCTTTCTCTTACCTGCCCATTTGTCATTGTTTTTTAAGGTAATGGCAGCATGCTCTAATAACCTGAGGAATCTCTACACATGCCAAGCAGCAGCTGGTTGGAAGTAAGTTTATGCCAGGTCTTTATAATGGAAGAGCTGTGCATTTGACCCTCTTTTGTGCATATACCTGTCATTTGTCTTGGACAGGTATCAATGTACAGAAAAGGAGGTGCTGGTTTACTACAAAGTCTTCCCTTCAGCAACAAGGCACGGGTTTCTGGGTGCAGGAGTGATAGAAAGACCTCTCCTCTCTGTGTGGGGATTAGTGAGAGATCCTGGCAAAAGGCATCTCTATGACAGAACCATCAACACAGCTCGGATACACAAGAAGGTCACCAGCCATATTCAACTGGGTGAGTATCAACACAAAGGACTGTCCACCATTACCATTACTGTACCTCCTTCTTCAGGTTTGAAGAAATTATTTCATTATTTAATACAGGAACTTCAGTTTTGCAAGACTTTGCAAAGTAAGGATAAAATTAAACACATCTTGCTGCAGAGGTTCAGCTGAAGACATCGGAAAGTCAAAGTAAACCTTAAGTGGCTTTAAAAAAAAAACATCTTAAGGACATCTTGTCAGCTTGGGCAATAAGAAGTTAAACTAAAATATGGATGTGCATTTAGGGCAGGGGGGAAAGTTGTGATGAGTTAAAGCTGTCAAAGTCTAATTTCCCTCTTTTTGTTTTTGGGTGTTTTTTTCCACAGTATATTTAGTGACTGACAGCTCCCTATGTTACCTTAAGCAGCCCCGGGATTTCTGCTGCATTACTGTAGAAGCTGAAGAGGTAAAGTGAATGTTCTCTCTATAGCATGGAGGAAGAGTTGTTCTAAACTCAAGGTTCAAGGACTAAGCAGGAAGGAGAATGTCCATGCCTGTATTTCCCAAACTGACAGTGTTATAGGAAGAAAACCCAGGCTGATGTGAGACAAGTCAATTATGTATAAAACCCTCTTGTGAATGACAAACATCAACAAAGCCCCCTTAGGCAGTAACAGACAAGTTACACAGAATTACTGATCCTTGGGCCCAGTCTTATTCAACATCTTCATCACTGACCTGCATGAGGGGACTGAATGTATCCTCAGAAAGTTTGCTGGTGATAGGGAACTGGATAGGGAACAATGGACATAAACAGAAACACAGAAAGTTCCACCTCAGTGTGGGGAAAGACTTCTTTGCTATAAGGTGGCAGAGCACTGGAACAGGCTGCCCAGGCAGGTGATGGAGTCTTCTGCTCTAGAGAGTTTCAAGAGCTGTCTGGATGTGTTTCTGTGTTACTTACCCCAGGTGATCCTGATTTAGCAGGAAGGTTGGACTTGATCTCCAGAGGTCCCTTCCAACCTCTAACATTCTGTGATTCTATATTCTGATTATAAACATGTGGGATTATGGCAAAAAATTATTTAAAGTAGTAACAAAATATTATTTCTTACTAAAATGGTTGTTTTAAGTAAGCATTGGGAAAGATATGCCTCACCATAAAAAAGAGAAAACATTACTGTATGTATGTACATTGATTTTATTTTTTTTTCATATTTTCTTCTTTACACTTTCTCACATGCAGGAGAACTTGTCTGTCTTGGCTATTCAGTCTGTCTATGACACATCCATGCCTCACCCTTGTAAAGAAGTGGTGAGAGGAGAGATTTTACCAAGTGCTTGGATACTGGAACCTGATGTAGTGAATGGAAGAGATATCACCAGAGTAATTTACATGGCACAGGTAAGATTTCCTCTATGTCTAAGAGTGAATGCAGAAAGCCATTATGTATCAGAATACTTAAAAGCTGGTAAGTAACAGAATATACTCCTTATGCTCCATGAAATTTATGAAGTGATCAAAAAAGTCACCTCCATGCTGTTTTCTGCCATATGTACAAAAATGCAGAGACTTTTATGAAGATTGTGCTCAAAAACATGATCCCAGGTTTTTAACAGCATCTAAAGCTGCTCTCTTGGACATAAAGACTCTTCTGTAAAGGTTTATTAGCAATTTTGGTATATGTTACATTCTCCTATGGTGAGACAGTATGGAGGGTCTTGTTTGCACTTTCCTCTTGCTGTGGACAGAGGAAGTCCTCATCAGGTTATGCTGTTTTCAAAATACATAGAATACTTATTGCTGACTTTCTGTAACTGAAGTCATTAATCCTTCACACTTAATAGATACAAAAGAGAATTCAAGATTAATATTCAGTCAAGAATAAGAAAATCCTTCCATCTGTTTATTATGCTCTCATCTGATAAGCAGGCTCTAGTACATGGATGTGCATTTTCAGTAATGCTGTAACTGTTTCAGACTAGTTATATTTAACCTAAACTCCAACACAAAAGCAGTGTGGGTCATACCTGCTGTAAGTAACATTAAATACACAAAGCTTTGAAAGTCTGTGGAATATAGGGAAGGTAAACCACACAGTAATACCTGTAAACTACTTTTGTGCTCAACATATTTGCAACATCAGTGCTGTTCCAGGCTCAAGAAGTGTTCTCTTCACATGAGCACAAACCCTAACATTTGGCCTTCTGTCTGATTCCTGCAGGTGGATCTTGGTGCCCCAGCTATCCCTGCAAGGCTCCTGAATTCAATTGCTAAGCGACAGCCTCTGGTGATTGCTCGACTGGCACACTTCCTTGCTAGTTAGTCTTTGGTACAAAACTGGACACTTAACAGCAACTAAAAGTTCACAAAAAAGACACAAATATCTGCAAGGGTAATGTTGAAATGCTGGCTCACAATCCAGCCTCCCTTGAGGAGCCTAACTGCTCGTCTGGGACTACACAGAAGCGCAGTGAAAAAAATGGATCACTTCTTTTGGCTGACCCTGTTCCAAAGAAACCCAGCAAGTTTCATCAGGAACCTGTCCTCCTGGAGACAGCTGTGGGAAGCCTCTACCTATGGAAGGTGTGGTGTCTCTGTAAAGAGCAGAGGAAGACACTTTGACACAGCCAGCATCTTACATGCAGAAGTTTGTTGCTGCACTTGTTTCAAAGATGAACCTTCTTTAAGAAAGCTGAGGCAGCAGTGAGAAAGAGGCAATGAAGAAAAGGGAATGCACTATGAAATGGGAACAGTACACATATGGCTTTGCATGTTTTACAAGCTCTTGGGCTGAGCTGCAAAGCCACTTTCTAACATTGGGATAAAGATCAAACAGAATAATGCCCACCTCAGTGTAGCTATTGCCAGCTACCTAAGGTAGATTACTGACTGCCCCTTGAGGGGAAGGTAGCAGGATATCCACACATCATCCTACACCTGGGGTAGATTTTTCTTGTGTAAGTGGCTGACTACTTACAGCCAGCATAAGGTATTTCAGATTGCCACACTATGCAGCATCAGTGGAAACCACCAGACCTCAGGACACAGTTCTACTGCACTGCAGTATTAGGTGCTTCAAAACAGAGAAACCAAACTGACAGCTGTAAATAGCAACACTTTGTCATTAATAGCGAGTAGTAGTACTGAGTAATCAGCTTGTTTCTAGAATTTAAACCCTGCAGATAAGAGTAGCTCCAGCATTTTTCCACAAGGGCTTTTCCATCAGCCCTTCCATACTTTTACACAAATGCATAGAGCTGAAAAAAAATCTTGTTTGGCCATAGTCTTATCTCACATCTTTGGTCACAACACAACCAACTGTCCCTACTGCAGTGGACACAGGCTCTTCCCATTCAGTTACCTCGTGGTGGTTCTGTTGAACTCAGTCCAACAATCCTGCTGTCAGGCTTTACATGTTTGTTCAACACACTCTCTAGTTTAGTCACAGATTCCTAAACTTGAACAACACAACCAACACAGATATCCTGATAACCTCATTTAGTTCTTCAGCACAACGGAAAAAAAATAAAAAAAGAAAAAAATCATCACTTTAGATATCTTATCTAAGCAATAAAAACTGCTATAATATGCTTTCTTTAGCTCAAAAAAGCCCATGTCATTCAAGAAGCTTCAGATTGGTCAAGTGAGAAATCCATATTTAAGCACCCACCTGATCAGAGTCAGTGTCTGCTGCTTCACAGTTATTTTCAGCAAAAGATGCATTTTCCCAGTGTTCAGGGAAGTTAGCTGCACTTCCCTCCTTTGTATTCAAGAGCCAAAATATATCTGTTTTACTATCTTCCTTGCACAGGTGAATTTTTGGCTCTCAGCTTCTGTGTTAGTTCCTGTTACTAATATATTAAGTTGTAAAAGAAAGAGGATAGCTATTTTAAATTGATAGTTAAGAAAAAAGCACTTTTGAGACAGCCCAAGGCTCCCCCCAGCCCCTAAACTGTATCAGGTAGGATAACAAAACCTTTAACTTACAGAATTGCTTTGTTTTATCTTTAGATGGTCATGATTGCAGTCTTAACACCAATCTCTTACTGTTTTCTTTTGATGAGGCTCAGCCTTTTATTAAAAACCTGTCAGAGTCATGGCATGGGTCACTTCCAAGTGTCATGCATCTCCCACAGCCCACCAAGCTAACAGGGCAACCTGTTCCCAATTTACTGCAACTGTGTGAAAAGACATTATCAGAGTTGCAGCTTGTCATACAGTCCCCCCTTTTGTCAGAAGCCCTGAAAGGAAGAGCCAAGCAAGGCAGGACATAAAAAAAAAAGAAGCCCTAGGAAAAAAATGAACAGAAATGGCAACACAGGGTACTGGCTCTGTGCCCAGTGCTGCTTTAATGGATTTCCAGAGGAGGTAGGGGAGGCCTTCACACAATCCCCAAAAGATTTGCTCAGTGCTTTGCTTTTTTTGCCTTTTGTTTTGGACATGGCACTAGTGATAAAGCAGGTTTTGTAGGAAAAACATCTTAGGGGGAACTCCTGTTGATCAATGATGCCAGTGCCTATGAAGGATAATGTCTTATTGTACAGTGCATCAGATGTTTATTTTTATATATACACATAAGATTTTTTTCTATGTTTACAAATTAAGTTATTTATATATGCTTGTTTTGAAGTGTTTTTATATGCTATCAAAGCTAAGTTTTATTTTTATCAGTATTGAATTAATGTAAGTTTTTTTTTTTTAATACAGGCTTCAATTGATACTAAATGAATGAATGTTTATATGAAAGTTTTCTTTTGCAAATAACATTTTTATGGTACCTGTTGATGTACAACACTGGTTTCTTTGGAAGGAAAAAAAACCAAAACCAACCCAGCAGATACCTAATTTGTTAGTCTACAGTGGGCAAAAACCAACGTCTTATGAGTTACTGGTGAGCAGTAGATGATCAATCCAACTGTATTGTACCACCTACTGTTGCATCTCCGCTCTTAATCAAGATTGCTATTTTCATATCCACAATAAATGGTATTTTCTACACAAGAAAACATGGCCCACATTATTTGGCTCCAGCTAAGATACATATCTATGGCACTATGCTTCCACAGGAGGAGTTTTTTTCTACTCAAGATAAATATTTGTGCTTTATCAAGAGACCACATCAAGGGTAACTTGTGATAAAAGGTGTAGGTCTCCTACTTACCTGCAGGGGAATGGGCACTGAACAGCAACCTTTGGTACACCAGTCAAGAACCCATTCATTGCTTAACTTTGGTTTCTGCAATGTACTGCCTTGTCTAAGCACAGGGTTTATTTTCCTTTGCAGTGAGACTCTGGTTGAAGCTGCTTCTGGAGTCCAGTTACACAGTCCCTTTGCTTTGAACAGCTAGAAGGAAGTGACTATAATACCAATTTCCTTATCTTTTACATGTTGCAAGTTTGCAGTGGGAAAGAGTGACAGAAGGCAGGCCACATGCTCTGCCACAGCTTGCTGTGAGCTCTCCCTGTTGCTCTCCTTGCAGCACCTCTGGCACTACAGCAAGCAGCAGTGCACAGGGAACAGGAATGATGCTTGAAGGGCTCACACCAAGAGGAGTCTACCAGCCCAGTGGGACTGCAGCCATGCACCCTCAAGAGTGGTCCCACTGCTCACTGTCCCGAGGCAGACAAGAGGATTTTAGACAGTTGTTCCAAAGGTTCAGCTACCAAGTGAGGAGTCTGGCTGCACACAGCCACCAAGGCTGAGCCCCATGGGATGCCCAGGAACTGCATGAAGATGTAAGAACATGGCAACAGAGGTGTCCCTTACCTGCTGGTTCTCACTGAACACCTGACTGCCTTTGGCCCCACAGGACAAAACGATGCTCTCTGGACGTAGTAAACTGCTCCTGGGGCTTGGTCACCTTTTAATAAAAATTTCCAAGTACTTTGTGTTAGAGAAGGGTAATTTTGTGAATTCAGCTTTGGCCAAGCTATCTATGAAAACTGTTTTACAATACTCAAGTCAGTTTAAGAGCTGAGAGCACCTTTAAAACATTATGGATTCCAGGTTCTCACCCCAAGTTCCAGCACCTCTCCCCTCCCCTTTTTTTAAGCAAATTAAGCTATAGTTCAGCATAAGGAAAGCAGCAGCAGACTGGACAGGAGCAATTACTGTACTTACCCTGCCCCATACCTTGTGGCAAGGAACTTTCTTGCATTTTACCCCTGTACAGTGTTTATATATTTAAGCAATGGCTTGAACACAAAACAGGACATTTAATAATGTTTATTACGACAAACAACAACTTCAAATGAGATCTGCAGCAAAATGTCACATACAACTCAGTCTCAGGGAGCAGGTATGATACGGTGTACTTGCTATTTCAACCTGTATTACCATGTCCTTGGTGCATTCACAGCATGCATAGTTTTAGGGAGCCCCTGCTTCATTCACATCATAAAACCCCTAAAATTAGGCATGCAGATGGAAGAAGCCAAACCTTTCAGTACAGTGTTTAGTACTGAAGTCAAGAAAAAAAACCTCAGTAAAGCTCAGACACTGACATGCCTCTATGGCACTTAATTAGTCCTGTTTCTGGTTTTTCTTAAATCAGTCTCCAAGATACTATCTTTTCTTGCTTCATGCAAGGAAGAGGTAAGTTAATTAGCAAACTAAAAAGCCTTGGGCTTCACTTTGTCCAGATACTGTTCTTCCATAACATGGTACTTGCTCTCTGGAAAAAAGCCTGCACTATAGAACACTCCTACACAAAAGGAAATAACAGCTTCACTGCTACAGGGAGGGGGGGAAAAAATCCCATGAGACAGCTAATTCATAGGGAGGTCACACCCTTGGTGATGATTTTTTCAGCAGGGGCAAAAAAAACCCCACTGTCCTCCACAAAATGGATTCCTTCCAAAACCCATCTCTCCAGAGAATGTCACAGTCCTTTTTCACTACTTTTTGTCTGTTATTCCAGGCTGTAGTTTTCTTGCTGCAGCCCTCCCTGTCTGATAAAACCCAAACTTTGAGGCAAGAATGATTATAAAAAAAGTCAATAGCAGCCAGGTGCCATTTATGTTCACATAGTATAAAAGTGTCTTAAAAATACTGTTGTCTGTCTTCAGTAAAAAATATATAGAGATTTTCTCCCTTATTTCTATGAAAAACCCCAGGGAAAATTCTGTTTCCAACAAGAGATGGTAAACCACTTAAGCATCTACATTCTTTAAAAATAACACTGCTAGCGTTCTGGTGTATATATTTAATATGGTTTAACTTTTAAAATGAGTCTTAAAAAACCTAAAACCAAACCTTCAAAATTGAGCTTTCCATGAAAAATAAATATATGCTCCTCCCCATGTCATATGGGTTCAACTTTTCCCTCCCCTGACTGTACAGTCTGTCTTAAAAGACAGAATGAGAAATCACATGAGGTTAAGAGCAGAGAAAGCCACCAGGAAACCACCTCTTTAATCAAAGTCCACTTGACCACTGGAATTGATTCCTGGATTTGGTCACAGACTATTGCTACACAAATACAAGAAGTGGCTACTAGTCCAGAAAACAGATGCTCTGAGCCACAGTCAAGGTGCTTAAAGGACTTCTGTATTGGAGATACATTTGCTGATGTAAATCCTTCAGCATAGTCACCACAGCAAAATATCCACAGACAGAAAGACCAATACAGTTTTGTCACAAGGAGACCTCTTATCTGCAGTGTTCTCCCAGCACTCCATCAGGGTGTTCACAATGCACTCAAACACTAGCAATTCTATTTGCTTCTTCATTAGTGATTTTTATTCGGAGAATCCACCTCCACTAACTCTGTGCTGTGATGGTACTTGGAGATTGTCTGGGCAGCTCATAAGGGTTAGTCCTGGGCTCTTATATGTGATGTTCTGATATAAATATGCTGGACAGCATTTCCAGTTCTTTTACAAAATCCTGTAGCAAAGATACAAACCAGAGAACCCTTATTATCAAATGATAATCAAATAAGCCTCAGAGGGGCTTACTTCATTTTCTAAAAAAAAAAAACAACTTTACAAGGTTAAACATAAAATCATAGAATCATCATGGTTGGACTTTCAAGATAATCAAGTCCAACTGCCAGTTCTACACCACCTTAACTACTAGATCATCTCCTGAAATATGATGTTTTTGATGGTTTTCCTGAGCAGAAACCTAGACAAGATACAAAACTGATTGGAAAGATGAATACCTGTAGGACTACAGGTTCAGTCTCCCCTCACCCACACCCTTCTCAGAAACGAACACTTCCATAGTTTAAATGGTTCAACAGCTCCAAGATGCAAGCACCTAACCAGTTTTACAACATTGTCCACTTTTTAGCACCAGACTTGGGCAGTTTTAGATTTTGACTCTAGCTAGAACAGTCTGACTCCTCTCACATTCTGGTGGTAGGAGACAGAGGCTTAAATGCAAGTCTGGGCAGTAAAGACTTCCCAACATGTCAGCTGGAACATGGCAAACACATTAATGCTAGAGTGAGAGCTGGTAACTGAGCCAAGCTGGTCTCAACACTGGGTTACAATTTTTTTTGGAAATGTTTCTATTGCAGGGGAAATGCTGTGATTCACACCAGAGATTTCATCAACACACTACTGACAGTCACAAGTTTGTTGCAAGGCAGTCCTGCTGGTGCATTAAGCAGGAATGACAAGGAAGGTTCTGGGCTTCAACTATATGAAAGAGAACTACAAGGACTGTCTGTTTCTGTAGCTTTACTTGTTACTTCACTTTCTGTTTACACACATCTAAGTACTTACAGATGGCCAAGGGAGATCTTCAAGGCTATGCAAGCAACTCTGTATTTCACTAGTTCTCATTAGTTCATGTTCTACAAGACCATGAAGCATGTAAAGGAACAAATCCCACTGCAGGAGAAAAAAAAATATCAACATCTCAAAAAGAAACTGATTTTGCATTTGTTTCCTTATCCCTATACAATTTATGTTTTTCTTCTTGGGAGAGAATGAAGAGAAAAAGAGAGAGAGAACAAATCCCATTATTTATCTGTGTGAGGCAATGAAGGACACCAAAGAGCAACATCCAAAATGAGTGAACAAAATTCTTTTAGTTTATACATTTTATCCTTACACAAAGTCTCAACATTTCTAATTCCCAATTTCCAAACACAACAAATAGAAATACTGATGTGTTCAAGACAGACTGAAAAATTCCTTTCTTACCTTCCAAACTAGGATGATTTTAGTCAGCAACTATACAGCGTGGTTTCAGCTTCATAGTTGGAGATCTTATAACACTTACACATATGCAAAAATGAAAGCTCACAAACACAACCAATTACATGTGTTCAGCCCTCAATCTCCCAGACCAAGTAAGTCACTTTGCTACTTGTTCCTAAATTAAACTGTGCCTGCCTGACAGACCCCTAGGTGTGTATCAAATGCTGACAAACAGTATACAATCCTCTTTGCCTCTGCAGAAACAACCCCTGCTAACAGCAGAGCAAATCCTGCTTGCCTGGTTCATGGAAGCAATCAGTTAGCACTGCAGGCAGGCAGAGCTCTGACATGAATTCATCAGAGCAGAGGGGACCACTGGCAGCTCCACAGATCACAGTAAGCTTTACCTCTCGCTGCTTAACTTCTGCAAGATAACCAATGTTCTTCTTGCTGAACATCAGCTGCACAGGAACAGGTGTCCCAAAGTCTTCCTTCCAGACAGAAAGCAGCAGTTTTAGAAGGCCATAGGTGGGATTATTCTTTACAAGCAGCCTCTCGGAGCTGCTCTTTGGGGACTTGCCCCTGAGACTCAAAGGAACACAACCTGAAACTGTAAGAAAATGAAAGAAGATGGTAAATTTACTTAGTTGCTTTATTTTCCTTTTATAGTCATTATCTTGGTCCGACAGTGCATTTTGCATAGTTGGTATCTAAACAATCACTGTAAAAGTTAAAACACTCAATGACTGTAAACCAGTGAACTTAAAAGGACTGGAGTTCAGAAACATGCAAAATTATGAGCAAAAAAATCTACACACTTGATGACACCAAAAAGAATCAAACATCCATCAGCTCTAAATACTGATGTGTCTGACCCTAAGGATTTGACAGAATTGTAATAACAGATTTCAGTCTTAAACAGCTTATTGACTTACTCAGCAAAGAAGCCAACTCCACTGTACACCTTGCCAGCTGCTGTTCTGATGTGGGACACATGAACTGGAAAACACACAAAAGAATTTGTATTTTTGTCCCCATACTGCAGGCTGAATAAAACAGGACTTCACAAGGGATAAAAATATCAAAGAAGAGCAGGCAATTTGCAGCAAAATTTACAGAGCTGTAATCAGGAGACCATAAAAAAAAAAAAAAGAGAAGAGATTATAAATGAAAAGGGGATCCACAAAGTCTAACTTTAAGTAACAAGCAGACCACACAGTGTAAAAAATGCAGTAGAACTGTCACATTTGAGCTCAGACAAAAACCACTCAAATGAACTTAGTTGTGAAGCAAGGCAAGCTAACAAGTTGGCAGGTATGAAAACAGCTCAAAGCAGTCCAAGGTTTTTTTTTGTTGATTTTTAGCTCTTACCTTTCTGCATCGAAGTGTCTGACTCAATCTTCCTAGCAAGCACTCCAGCCACAAGTAGTCAATCACTTCACCCTCATCCCGTGGACCCACAGCAACACAGAGCACATCCTTGATGAAAAGACAGCAGTTAATTCATCTATTAGTATCCTGCACTTCCAGAAACATCTCTCTGGACTTATTACAGAAGTTCCTAGATACTCCTCAGGTCTTCATGAAGACAAACAAATAAATAATTAAATATTCATTTCATAAGACAGCTTCAAGCTGAACTTTCCACAGCCTTATCCAGCTCTATTTTTCTACCATAGTTCTCAGTATGTTATGAAATCAAAGTCAATGAGGGCAATCAGTTAATCCTTCTTAAAAGCAACTAGCTCTGAAAGCTCTAGATAAATCTCAAAGTCCACCTAGCAAGTTCATAGCACAAGTGCTACAGAAATCCAGAGTCCTCTTATATTGTAATGGTGGCTTCATTGTTAATAAAAGCTGAGTATAAAGAGCACTAATAAGGCTATGGGATGAAAACTGGTTTAGCAAATTTTATATGCAGTAGCACCTTCTGTCACCAATTATTTACTTCACATTATCCAGAACCCAGAACAGAAATCGAATGAGTGAGATTCAGTATTATTGCTCAAACAGATATGAACCACCAAAAAACCCCAAAAGACAGAGGCAGAATATTTAATGGTAAAGTGAGTGAGGTTTTTAGAATTCTTCTTTTCTTCATGGGTTACTCACACAGGTTATATAATTCTATGACTTTTGCCAGAGCAGAGACGGTTTAGAAGTCCAGGAGAAAAGCCCAATATGTAATTTGAATTTGCTTCAACAGAAAATTGCTTGGGTCTAAGGCTGAAATTAAGTCCATACTATCACCTTTTTATGATATTCTGATTCTCCCTGAGTATAGCTGAATGAAGGTGCAGATGCAGACTGGCAAAAACCTTTCAACACGTTTGTACAGATTCCTCTGACACTTCCCTAGTGTTTACAATGGGGCAGTCTACCAAGTTGTAAAGAATTAAAAGAACCAAGAGGAAATACTCTAAATGGAGGTTAGGAGAGTTTCCATAAAAAGAGTAGGTCTACAAATAAATAGCTATTTTAATATACTGACTTTTCAGCAAACAGTGGTACACACTGATCTTCACGCTATGGTTTCTATTCGTATCAAAAAGGCCACTGTCATGCTACCAGAAATCCTGTATTTGAGACAGCACTCCTGATCAGGGAACTCTGACCTACAAACAAAACAGCAAGCAGGGGAATTAAGGGAAAAAAAAAAGTGATCTTTCCATTGTGCTTTCAAAATACTCCTTACATCCAGTTCCTTAGAATCAGAATATCCCCTTTTTAAAACAAAACGAACCCCAAAAACCCACTATGCAAAAAAAAGCAAACCACCAAGGTGAAAAAGAAAAGGGAGTTAGGGAAAGCCAGGAAATGGGCACTCTGTACCTTAATCTCATTGATGATTTGGGAGGGAAATGGAGCACAGTGCTGGCAGTCTGGGGGGCAGTCCCTCCTCAAATCCAGAGCATCCTCGCTGGGCAAGGGAAGTCCTGGAACTTTCAGCATTCTGTTGAAGGTTGCCTTCACTTCTCTTTTGATGAGTGCTACAAAGAATAGGAAATTAATTCTGTCTACTTCAGTTTTTCTCTTCATCAAGGCAGACAACCACTTCCATGCACTGCCCTTAGAAGCCTCTCATTCGAGGGCCACGGTGAAAGAGGCAAAAACAGTTCACCCTTTCACACCCTTCTCACTCTGAGCTCCCATTATAAGTAATGTCCAGAGGCACAGGTGCTGAGGGTGTTAACTCCCAGGTCTAAAAGGCAGCCACCCAATTCCACCAGGTACCACTGGCAACTCCTCTCACTTTCCATAAATATATTTCAGTGGGTTTAATGAACCCACTTAGCAGTTGCTAAGCCAGGAAGCAATGCCAAAGTAGAAATCACTGTGCCCATGAAAGCAATGTGTTTTCTACCAAAATAAGTTTTGACCAGCATTCAAAACACTGAAGTCCTGCTGCTGACAATGGTGCTGAGTATTCCTCCCTAGATTCTTGGCACAACCTCCAGCAACAGTGGGTTTTCAGAAATTCTGAAGAGTTTCCAGAGCACTGTTACAGAATAAGAGGACTACAGTTGCATACAGGCTGCTGAAAACACATCTAGTCCAGATGGATTGGATTTTTTTTTACAGATTTCAGAAGCATTGTGTACATGTGGACCTTAAGGTGGCTTGAGAGAGTCACTGTCACTATCACACACTTGAAGTACTAAGTTAACTTCAGCCTAGATGACAGCAGCTTTCCACAGCATTCCTTCTCATCACCCTATGAGCCTCTGTAACTAAAAATCACTTACATGGGCCAAGCCTGTAAAATCCCTGAAGAAGGTTCTTGGAGCTAGAAACCATTCCTCTTATTCCTAAACAAGGAGGGACAAAGCAACTGCATGCTTCCCACTAAAAGAAAAATGAGTAGGACCAAGTACTTTATAAAACTGGAATTAATTCTATCCCTTGATCTCAGAAAAAAAGAACAGTGTACAGGTTAGAAGCTCCAATTCAGGGTAAGGACACTTACCTGCAATGTTGGCAGAAAGCCAGCCACAGGCTTTTTCAGTAGCCAGTTCCACTGCAATGTCTTCTGCACTACTTAAAACCTTCACAGGGAGGACAATAAGTGAAAGGAGATTTACTACCAGGCACAGCACTACAGTCAATGTCAGAAGGAAGTGTAAATGGAAAAGGCTTCATTTAGGCATGCATTTAAACTGAGCACCACCATCTCTGTGGGAACTGTTAAAATGACCCATTCTGATTTCCCAAACCTCATCAACCCCATAGGAACCCCATCAACTCCTTGGGAAGTTGATGTTAAAAAAATATAAAAGTTGCATTCATCTTGCAAGAATAATACTTTTGCCATTCTAGTCTCAACAGTTAGCTGTTGGCTAGAGTTATCACTTTAGGCAGAAGATCCCAGGCAGCCTGGCAGAGATGACCCTCATTAGCTATTAGTTTTCACATGAGGACATCAATAAATTTCTCTGCCCACTTCCCTAAATGAAGCAGCAATGGAAAAATTGTAACAGTCTAACTTCAGGTCAAGGCTTTTAGCAAGTTTTAGTGAAAGTACATACTGCTGCAGATGTCTCTTCTGGCAATAACACCCTTACTGCCTCAGGACCTTTCTTTTTGCAAAATCTGCAAGAAAAGAAAAATGTGTCACAGGATCAGTCATCAAAGTTCTTGGACAACACTCAGTGGTTCATTACCATAGAAATTTTCACACATTCTCTTACAGTCAAAACCAGCTGGAAGACTGCAGTGAATTATGTCAGATCAAAAGAAACAGACATGGAAAAAGCAATTACAGTCCATCAAGGTACAGTACTCAGTTTTCCAAAGAGGGGACATACAATAGCTGCACTGGTTATCTATTTGGAGCTGGATGCAGAGGGATTCACAGCACCTTCATTTCTTCCTACAAATATGGCACCAACTGGCTGCAGGTGCAGCAGTCACCCTAAGAAGAGCAGAGGTCAGGGTTTATAATTACCAGAACCTGCACATGACAGGCCAAGTCATCCTGGGCTTATAGATTCCACAATAAGAAGAGACAGGAAGGCACAAGTTTAACTTTTCCTCCTTACTCTCTGCCTTTGATGAGTGCCTGGGCCCCTTCCTCATACAGATGAGTGCACACCTCTTCAAGCAGTTTGTCATGATTAGTATCCTCCTCCTTCACTTTCTTCTGCAACATGACTTCAGCTCTTTGAACCAACTCTGCTACCAGTGTTGCCCTGTAAAAAACCAAGAACAATCAGACAGACTGAAATCAGCACAACAAAGAGTGCACATTAGGAGGATATCCATCTCTCAGGCACAAATGCAATTAACCACACTGCATTTATTACTATATATTTATTGTACCATCTCCTTATTCTTTTGGTATGGGAAAAAGCAGTGATGAAGATACCAAAATAGCACGAAGACTCAAAAGCCCTTAGATTTAATAGAAATGTCTATGAATACAGGCAACATTTTTGGCAGCAGTGCCTTTATACTCTCAATGGGTACTGGCCAAAAGCTCAGAGACATCAAAAGCAGCCAGATACAGCCAATATTCCTTGTGGTCTGATACCATTTACTGTCTTCTAGAACCTGCACAGCAGGACAGTGCAAACTCAGCAAGCTCATAAGTGACATGCTGGAGGGCAGAGCTGCCATTCAGGACTGTGACAAGCTGGAGAAATGGGCTGACCATGGGTTAGTGGGTGTGTACCTATACAGACTGGGGTCCACCAGCCAGCAAATGGCTCTGCAGAAAACAATCTGGGGTTCCCAGTAGACAAGCTAAAAGAGTTAGCAGTGTCCAAAGCAGGCCAACCTTATACTGAGCTGAAATTTGCAACAGTGCAACCAAAAAGTCAAGGGAAGTTACTGCTTCCCTCACAATTGTGAGGCTGCCTGTGGAAAGCACTGCCCAGCTTTGGGAGCCTAGTACAAGAAAGCCATTGACAGCCTGAGTGACTGCAGGATAAAAAACAAAACCAAAACAAAACTAAGCCACTAAGATAGCTGGGTGCTGGATGACAGCCTATAAGGAGACTGGAGGAGCCAGTTTCACATAGCCTGATGAAGAGAAGGTGAAGGGAGAAGGAAAGGTTATGGAGAAGACAAAACAGCCCTTACAGGATGTCTGCAGCTAAAGGTTGACAAGCAAAATGCACAAGCTGGAGCAAAGGAAATTCTGATAGGATATAAGCAGGCATTTTTCACAAGGCCTGGGAAAATTCAGGACTGGAACATGGTAATAAGTGGCTGCTCAACACTCATCATTGGAGACTTTCACAATTCATCTGGGAAAGATGCCAAGCAACCTGACCTAACTTAAAAGCTGGCCCTGCTTTGAGCAGCAGTTTGGATCAGATGACCTCCAGAGGTCCCTTCTGACCTAAGATTTTTCTATCATGAGCAAGAATGTTCCCAAAGGGATATGAAGTCTCAAAATGTTGTATTATGTTCACATTCCAAGTGTCCCACAGACATATAACCCTTTTCTTTGAATCCCTTCACAAACCCCTCTCTGTGATGTTGCTGATCAATCAGATGTTGCTGAATCCCACTGGCATAGCCTTATACAGTCTTGGTGTTCTCCTAAAACATCATACTCTGAGAGTAGCTTTCTTTCTCCCATACATACAATTTTCAAGAATCGACTCTTTGCCTCATTGGTGTAAAGTTACTTTTTAATTCACAGAACAGACACCAGCACTTACTTGATGTGCTTAACACAGTTGGATCCCACCCTCTCTGCCACAAATTCAACTGTTCTCCGTAGGGAAGGAGGCTGATTGTGGAAGAAGGCCTGTTCCAACTCTACCTGTTCAAGAGAAAAGTGCTACAGTTTATTAGAGCATTCCAGCCAGATCCTCCTCTCCTCAACACAGAGATGGACAGAACTACCACCTGGAATTGTGTCAAAAAGCAATTGGCCTACACTAGAACTTTCTGATACTGTAGAATTCAGCACCCCTGTAAAATACTGGCTCCAAATTTTCTTCTAAACATTTAATGCAAAGCTCATTATGAGTATTTATGAAGCGAGAAAAGCTAATGCACAGTATAGGAAAGAATCTAGGCTATAATCTAACCAAAAGAGAGTATGAGAAACATAACATTTTAGGCAAAGAACAGGCAGAGAGAGAAGCAAGCCAGTTGACCCAATTGCAAGAACATATACTGAAGTTGCCTGGATTTCAGAAACACCCACGTGGTATTCTAGCCACCTGACTATAACAGAAGCATGAGAAGTAACTATACCTGACTGTTAAACACAATGTTCCCTGCTGCCTAGATGCATTCTTTTCTTTCCCTGGCATTGGGATACCACTGTGTACCCAACCTTCATACAAGCAATTTCTCCCAACCTGCTTCTCCTTCCGAGTCCTTAATTTCTTTACCTGCAGTTTCTTCTGGGTGACAGAAGCCTTGGATGCCAAGGACTCTGCTGCTGTGGGAGTGATTTTCCTTATAAAGCCACCATTTTTTGCTCCACTGCCAGCCACAAAAGAGGCAAGTAGTTTCCGCAGCTCACCTGTACAGAAAAACATGCCAAAGCAGTCATCATCCATCTAAGCAAAGGAACAAATCAAAACTCAAGAGAGTTTTCACATTGTCAGTCCTGTGTCCAGGGCAGACTCTCTCGGGTGAAGTTTCAGAAAAGCAAAGGGGTGTCCCACCCATTTAACTGGCAGGGCACAGGGAAGCACAAAGGCTCTGAAGATGAAAGTGGAGGCTTCCAAAACAGTCCCTGGCACATAGAACTTGTTCAGAAACATCAGGGAGTAGGCATTTCCATGCATCCCTTTTTAGCATGGCAAATGGGAACTGTAAAGCCTACAAGGACAACAAGGAACGCAGAATTACAAAATTTCAACAGGAGGAGGAGATTAAAAATGGTAAAAGCTTGAAGACTTGTTTAACCCCTAGAAGCTTTTGTAATGCAGGTTTAACATACTGTTTTCCTAGCAACTAGGTCCCAAAAACCAGAGCATCATCCCACCATCTGAGACCCTACAGAGAGGGATTTCACCAATGGCTGTCAGACCCCAGGAAAAAGATCTCAAGCAACAATCTGTTAAAGCACCAAGGCACAAAGGATTCTTCCCTGCTGCCCAGCAGGCAAAATATGCTCAAGGATGAAGACATTTCTCACAGTACCAACATCTTCCCCTATAGCTAGGATGGAAATGTTGTAAACTTACTCCTTACAGTGTTTTCTTAAAATTTGTGAAGGATGAGTTCCCCTGTCCCTCTGTGTTCAAGCTCTATAAATCAATTACCCTGACTGTGTAGCCTCCCTCCCCCAGCTTCACCAGATACTATTCACAGCTGCATGAGTTTCTGCAATAGAGTTTTTCATCAAGGTTGACTCATACACAACTGAGAGCTGAAGTTGTGAGAAAGGACAAGAGCCATGATTTAAAGACTCACAGTACCAAAGGACAAGTATATTTAAAAATAAATAAATAAAACACTAATATATTTTATTTATGTAGCAAATATAAATACTCACCAAGATAGGGACAGCAGGTATAAAGTAACTGCTGATCCACCAAGGGTACAGAGTCCTGGAGAGATAAGGAAGGAAATGCTGAAGGAACACAGCAGGAAGAAAAGTCAGAAATCCTGTAAGTGTGATCACAGGCAAGTTTCAGAACTGTCTTTCCATGAAAAGAATAAAAATAACTAGATTTCAAATATACAGTAAAACTAGAAACTTTGCAGCCTAAGTATTCAGTCCAGCCCTGTGACATACAACAAGCTGCTCTACATTTAGTTCACATAGCTCAGCCTTTGCTGATGATTGTTAAAGCCCAGCTGAAAGCTGATGGTTACAGAAGGGAACCAGGACTGTTGCCACAGCTGCTACTCATAAGACAGAAACCTATCCAGGCAGGAGAATAAATGAGGCACATCTGCTATGGATTACACCTCCACAGGTTTCTTCACCCAGACTCACTAGAACACCACACTGCGGAGTAATGTCACTCCAGGATTACACAGCAGAGCCAGAGCCACAGGAGAAAAAGCAACTTGAGATCCCATCTACACAAGCATTGTGTACTGCACTCATTTTGGGGGGGGAAAAAATAAAAAGGTAAAATCAGTTGATCTCAGTATTTTGTCTGCCACTGAAGAGATAGGGCAAACCAGAACTCCTAATTAGAACAAGATATATATGCTTCTTAGCAAACATACTGCTCATTTTCCAAGGAAAATGTGCGTTCTTGCATGTCTGAGTTACCTGGAATACCACGTGCCATAAACTCACCTCCTTTTCTGTTTACTCATGCTATTTTCAGTTCAATTATCCTTTGTCATAAATATCCTTTGTCAAATATTCTTTGTCGCCCAAAAAACAGGCGACTCCAACAACAGCAGCCTTGCACTTACAATCCCATCTTATTACTTCTGTTGAGGTCACCATTTCTCCTGCTTATTTCTGGGAAGAGTTCCAGGTCTATCATCTCACTTTGTATTGCATCTATAATTAGTGAGCAGGAAAACAGCATCTGTTCTTGCAGCATAACTTTGCATCTCTTCAGCAAATGACTGCACCAGGTGAGATGGCTCCTACCTGACAACAACCCCATAGTTCATAATCCAGGATGCAACTGAAGAATTTGGATCAATTGGGGCATCACATCCATTGGCCTATGTACTCTCAGTGCAGCTGTACTGAAGCCAAATTCCTCACAAAATCTTAAACTCCTGAGGCTGTGGTAGGTCCATCCTCACCCACAGATTCAGAGAACATGCTGCTGCACTAACTCACCAAAGCCTGAGCAGATGTCACAGTATCCATCATCAATCCCTCCTGCCTCACATCAGTGGTAAAAAACAGCTCTTCAGGAACAGATGGAACCTGAAACAGAAACCCCAGTAGTTACACAACCTGAATAGCAGTCGGTAACTCACACCTTTTCTGATAGAGGACAGTAAAATCTCAACCACTTCTCACCTTCAAAAAATCTACCTCTAATGATCATCTCTGCCCTAAGGAGAATCCTTCCCTAAAATTAAAGATTAGTTTCATCACCACAACATAAGCCACCTTCTTAACCCTTCCTTCTCCATAAAGAAGCTTTCACATTTCCAACAGGTTCCTGCTAACTGGTTGCCTTGCTTCCAACTGAAGGCACAGAAGTATTTTAAAAGTTCATCACACAAAATCCCTTTATCAGACAAAAAATTCCCCAGTAATTCAAGGCTGTCAGCAAGCACTCCATCTTTGAGACAAGAGGTTCCAGTTCTAACAGGAATCAGCTGTCAGCTTGCTTACAAGGATGCAGATTTACAAGTACAGAATGTGTTTCAGTAGCAATTAGAAATCCTATTGGAAATTAATGTTGCTTCACACAATTCCACTAAAGGAAAACAATTCTCCACTGGAATACAGAGCATTTTTTTAAACCCCACACTAGTGCAACAAACAAACAAACAAAAAAACCCCACAAAACAAAATCAAAATAAAAAAGCCCCAGACAACAATCTGCTGTTTAGCAGTGTCTTAACCCACTTCAATACAATTTTCTAATGAGTTCTGTGCCCTGCTTTTTTTTCAGGGGAGAGCCTTGTGAACAAAGGAGACTCTACCTGAAAAAGCCAACCCAGAACTGCAAGGATTAGCAGCTTGTTCAGGAAACTCATCTCTTTATCTTCAGAAAGGACCATTAACCTGCCACAGAGCAAAAGCAGCAAGAGAGAGTGTTAGATTTCAGTTGCTCAGTTTTCATTAAGGAAAAAACAAAAAATTCCAAAGCACTCACATTTAATTAAACAATTTGTCACACATTCCCTACCCATCTGACTAAAGAGCAGAGAGCAAGTTCTACTTTTTTTCTACATACATGTCTGGGTAACATGCTGGTTTAAGTTTATGCTAGATTGTGTTTCAAATTATTCTCATGTATATAGCAAAGAAAACTATAGAATTATTTAGACATAGCTTGTAGGTTTAAGATTCACATTCAAGGTTTAAAATTCACAAGGTTTAAAATTCACAGCTGCGAATTTAGAAAGAGTGAGTGTGGATTTAAAGACTTTTGTTTACTTAATGAAAAAACACATTTAATTCAAATTTTAATCTAGGTTTAGGATGTGTTCTCTTTGCAGCCTTTGTAAGATAAGAAGTGCTCATGGTTTGTAAACAAAAAAAGTCTTTTATTAGAACTTTAAACTAGGGCTACAATGCATTCTCAAGCAAACCTTCACAGAGAAGTTCCCAAACAACCAACCTTTCCCTGGCTCTTACCTGTATACCTGCAGCAAGAGACAAAACACTTTCCTATAGTAATCAAGGAAAGGTGCAATATGATCCACAAGGGAAAGGTACTCCACAATCCAAGGAATAGTCAGGATAGAACGTTGATCCTGAATAGATCGTCTCAGAAGCTTCAACACATCCAGTACAGGCAGGGTCTTAATGGACAACAGAAGTTAAAGCAGTAGCTTGAAGTTACCTTTTGATACTTAAAGAAATATTTAAGTCATGACTTTCCTTCCTAGAATTTCATCTTCTATACAAGTAAGAGGTGACCTTCTGGCTAACAAACAGTTTTTTGCTCACGAGCAGAGGTAAAAATCATGCTAGGACAGCAAGCAGAAGCTGCACCAGGACTTCCAAGAGTAAGGCCTAAAGTCTGAGTATGTATAAGTGGAGTCAAGATGTAACCCCTGCCTCCTTGCAGTCAGTATGACATGCTGCTAGGAGGTGTGTGCAAAATTCAGAAAACCATTCCTGGTAGCTGGACTTCACATTATAAATACAAGTCTTCCTAGCTAGGTCAGAGTTCGGTATGACAGCTCCAGATGAGCAGAAATAAGAGAAGACTGATACCTCACCATCAGTGCATTGCTCCCTCTTTTCTAGCTTACACAAACTCTTATTTCCTTTATTCCCAACCTCAGAATATGCAGTAGGAGCACATATCTCAGAAACCACTAGCTTGCTTTGCAGAAGTTAAACCATTCATAATCCCCTCCTTGGATCCCCTCCAGGGATCAGTGTTGGGCCCGGTCCTGTTTCATATCTTCATTGATGATTTAGATGAGGGGATTGAGTCCATCATCAGCAAATGTGTAGATGACACTAAGCTGGGGGGGAGTGTGGATCAGCTGGAAGGCAAGAGGGCTCTGCAGAGGGACCTGGACAGACTGGAGAGTTGGGCTGATTCCAATGGGATGAGGTTCAACACGGCCAAGTGCCGGGTCCTGCACTTTGGCCACAACAACCCCATGGGGAGCTCCAGGCTGGGCACAGAGTGGCTGAGAGCAGCCAGGCAGAGAGGGACCTGGGAGTCTGGATTGACAGGAAGCTGAACAGGAGCCAGCAGTGTGCCCAGGTGGCCAAGAAGGCCAATGGCATCCTGGCCTGGATCAGGAACAGCGTGGCCAGCAGGTCCAGGGAAGGGATTCTGCCCCTGTACTCAGCCCTGGTGAGGCCACAGCTCGAGTCCTGTGTCCAGTTCTAGGCCCCTCAGTTCAGGAAGGAGATTGAGGTCCTGGAGCAGGTCCAAAGGAGGGCAACCAGGCTGGTGAAGGAATCCAGCACAAGTCCTGTGAGGAGAGGCTGAGGGAGCTGGGGGTGTTCAGCCTGGAGAAGAGGAGGCTCAGGGGAGACCTCATCGCTCTCTACAACTCCCTGAAAGGAGGCTGGAGCCAGGGCGGGTTGGGCTCTTTTCCCAGGCAACTATCAGCAAGACAAGAGGGCATGGACTTAAGTTGTGCCAGGGGAAGTTTAGGTTGGATATTAGAAAGAATTTCTTCACAGAGAGGGTGATCAGGCATTGGAATGGGCTGCCCAGGGAAGTAGTGGATTCTCTGTCCCTGGAGATATTTAAAAAGAGCCTGGATGTGGCACTCAGTGCCATGGGCTGGGAACCACAGTGGGAGTGGATCAAGGGTTGGACTTGATGATGTCTGAGGTCCCTTCCAACCCAGCCCATTCTATGATTCTATGATTAGAAAACCTGCCTGTCAGCCAAGTGCCACATTAGATGTCTTAGAGTTTGGTTTCTTACATGGTTCCTTAATGCTACTGCAGAGTCTTGCAGGTCTCTGGTTGGTTGCTCAACAGTGTGGTATGGTAAAAAAACAAGGAGCCCCAGGAACTTGGCAAGGAGTCGTAGGCTTAACAGGACCACAGTGAAACGTTTCTTCTCATCCTGAAATGAAAAAAAGCAAGCTAAGGCAATGCTACCCTGAAGTGGCAGAGCAACTATCTACACTAAACTTCCACTCCCTTCATGTAAAAGGATCACACAGCTTCATCACTGCTTTTTAAAAATTGCTTTTGCCTCCACTGCTTCACTTACAGTGAAAAGAAATTAATTCAAGAGCTTTCTAAAACAGCTGCTCAGTCTTATCTTCATACAAACAACTTTGGAGTCAATGAGAGGGCAGAGAGCTGATCACTTGTTGCCTCCTTTCTACCATTAGTGGTCTGCAAGTTTTTGTGAACCTTTGGCTGCTACTTTGCTAACAGCCTATACTTTCTGATGCCCCTAATAGGTATAGATGAGTGAACAAACACTCGTACAGGTATGAACTGGTATGACCACAAACTCATTCCAACTAAAATCTTCCTATATGGAAAAGTAACAAGGAATTATTGCAACTGAGTGCAACAACTGGGCTCAGTTAATTTCATTGATCTAACATAGGGTACTAACACACCCTAAGAAACTCTCACTTTTCAAACTACAAAGCATCATCTCCTATGACACAGTTCTAGGAAGCACCCTGAAGCATAGAAGTAAAGGGCAAGGGGCTCCAGCTTCCATAACCAAATTGCAGAGCTATGACAAAACCAAATGAAGCAGCTCTTCTCCTGCAAACTTAGCAGTGGAAGTTCCATGGCAGCTCACAATTAAGCCAGTAATTCTTTGGGTACAGGAACATTTCAAAGAAATTCCTAGCAGATGTGTCTGCAAAAAAAAAGCTTACCTGCTCACCCATATCTGTTTCCCCATCACTATACTCATGCTCCACCAGAGTAAGGCCATCCAGTTCAAGTATCTTCAGGCACAGACTATCCATCAGGTGCTGATTGAACTGGTAACTTCAGCAAAAGATGATGATGAGTCAGACTGGGCTGAAAACAGCAGTAAAACCTCAACTAATACACTGCAAAATTTCAGTCTTATCTCACAAGATGTATCAAGCATCAGCAGACATCCAACATAATAACAGACTGAAGACAAGCAAGCAAAGAACAAGTACTGGCTGATCTTCTTTTCAACTCTTATTTTCTACTTTTTTAAACAGATCCTGTTTAGAAGTCTCAGTATAAAGATAATAATACAGATCTGTCTAAGAAGGAAGCTGTAAAGTAACTAAACTTGAGGTTCAAACCTCCCATAGATCACAACTCCTCCATGCTGCGGACTGTAAAAAACTCATGAAACAAAACCATGAACCTGGCTTTATGCTCTAACTCCTTAAGCTTCATGCACTGCCACACAGGAAACACTTGGCCAGATGGGTGCCCATGTCACAGAGCACTGCACGCTTTGGCACTGGGAAATGCTGAGAGTCTGTGACAAGATACTATGGTTTTACAGAAGATTTATTACCATACAGTCTAGCCTGATGTTGCACACACGCATGTAAAAATATTCTGTACTCTAGACAGAACCTGCTTATTAACATATTGACCATGTGTGCTGGCCAAGAACAGTAAGAGTGGTGTTATGCAGCTTAAAAACATTTCTGATATGCTCTGCCTAGGACACACTGTGCCCCAAGATCTCCATACAACTCCCTGCTGCAAGAGCAACCCACTGCTATCCCCCACACACCAGCACACTTCACTGAGGCAACAGCAACCATGGGCAGCTGACCTTCCTGCACTGAGGATGAAGTCCCTGAAGAACTGCTGGCACCCTGGAAATGAAGGGGGTGGACAAGGTCCTCTGATGCTCTGAGGCACAACAAATCTTTCCTGAAGCCTCTTCAGACGGCTCAGATTATCAGAACCCAGCATATTAAGGACATCCTGGTCTGGGGTGTCTCCCCAGCTGGCGCCACCTCCAATAGGACTTTTACACATCTTCAGGAGACAGAAAAGAGCAGAAAGATGAAATATTTGAAATAAGACATCAATTCTCTTCATCTCTCACCCCACACATTCCTCCTTCCTCAGAAGATTTGTTTTAGCAGTAGTCCAAAAAGACTTTTGAGATAGCCTGTAAAAGAAAGAACTCTTCCTCATGACAAAACATCTTATTCACCTGAGCCATAAACAGCCTAGAGATCTTGAGATGGAATTCCAATCTAGTTTATGAACATCTAGCAGACTACATCTGGATGTATGAAGAGAAAAATCTATCAGTTGCATGGTCTTTATAAACCACTCAGTGGGATCTTTAGCCCAGTCTCCAAGGGTCAATGATACTGCACTATGCATTCCTATAACATATTTTGCTGGAGTTTCTAATCCAACCCTCTTGCTCAATCAGTGTCACCTGCAGCAAGCTACCCAGGACCACATCCAATTGGGTTTTTAATATCTCTACAGACTGGAACCTCACAACCCCTCTGGGCAGCCTGCTCCAGTGTTTGACCACCCTCACAGTAAGGGTTTTCTTGTATTCAAGTGGAATTTCCTTTTTTTTAATTTTTTTTTTCAATTTGTACCTATTGCCTTGTATCCTGTCAGTGAACACTACTGAGAAGAATCTGGCTCCCTCTTCTTCATTCCCTCCTCATCTGTTATCTGTACACAGTGCTAAGAAAATCTGCAGCCTTCTCTTCTCCAGACTGAGAAGTCCCAGCTGTTCCCTCACATGAAAAAATGCTCCAGTCCCTTAACCACTTCTGTGGCTGTGTGCTGGACCTGCTCTAGTTCGTCTGTATCCTTCTTGCACTTGAGCCCTAAACTGGACCCACTACTGCAGATGTTACACCCTAAACAATGCTGAATAAAGGGGAAAGATGATTCCATAATCCTACATCTAAGTTAGGTCAGTTTTAATAGTTTTAATGAGAAACCATACTAAAAAACATTTAACAAAGTGTATCAAACTAAGAAATACTAGGTCCATTTATTATTAAACCAAGAATCTTCCTCTCCTGAAAGAACATCTTGTTACACTTCCCAGACTTTAAAATACCAGGCCTCAACACAAATCTTCTTTTCTGCATGAGGATCATAATATACACAGGATTCTGCAAATCCCTTTCTGGTCAGACAGACTGGATTCATTGAGGACTCTTTGTTATCAGTTTAAATCTTTGGTTACCCTGGTGAAACCCAGTAGCCTTCATTATGAAGGCATTGATATAAAGGAGAAAAATAGTATCCAGGACTAATTAAATCCTGCTAATGCAACCAAATCAATCTCACCTCTTTTCCACAGTCTCCCTGAACACATACATCAGACAAGACAATGATGCAGACTCAAACTGGACATGAAGAACTTTCAACATTCCAACATCTTCAAACTTCTTGGCAACCTGTGTGGGCTTTTGGTGGGTTTTTCTTTGTTTTGCTATGCAAAAGGAATCTACCAATAAGCCAGCCATGTATAGAGAATATATTGAAAATTAACATCATAATCAGAAGCATCTCTTCTTTCTTCATTCCTTCAGTTACAGTGAAATCAGATGATGCTTGAAACTGGCCAAAAGAACCCTATAAACTACCATAGCAATACTGTATCAAAACCAACCTGTTGCAGAATTACACAGAACCAGAGACTCTTTGCAGGTAGTACACACAGGTTGCTAATGAACATAGCTGGGAACTCAGCATTTGACTCATGTCAAAAGAGATCCTTAAAATTTCTAAAAAATTTTAACTATTCTAAAACTAGAAGAATTAATTCTTACAGCTTATGATATGCTCAGTGTGCCTTGCCTCTTCCACAGAGTTCATCTGTAATTTATCACTGATGTACACTTATGGAAAAGGAAGGAAATTCCTATCCTTAAGACTTGGCACTCCCAAGAAAAAGCTTCAGTAGGAAAATCTCAGAAACTTGACACATTTTTTTGAGTTTCAAAGACAGTTTGCTCTCTCAGGCCAAGGATGAATCAAATCAGCTTTGATGTATATCTTCATGGGGCAAAACCCCAAGTCATTTACCTGAATAAGCTGTTTCTGAAAGAGCCTGGCGAAATGGCTGTGGTTGCAGGTTGCAGATAGATGAGCCATCATGGCCCTGCAAAGGAAAACATCACAAAGTGCTGACTGGATCTCTCTGTGGCACAGAAAAGTGCTTTTAACCTCAAACTATTTCAAAAATGTAAAATAATTGCCTTCAAGAAAGTGATCTTCAAAGGCCACTGCAAAAAGCAGCATCTTTATAACTAGGTTTCCCAAGCCTGAGCTCCATCTGCTGACCATGGAAAAAAGAATTCTCCCTGAGCAGCCACAGAGCAAACATTTCTAAAGATAACAAGACTCCTCCTTTCCTAAATAATGCTATAAATAATGCTATTATTTGGAATAATGCTATTATTTTGGAAGAAAATTAACTTATTCAGCTCCTGCTCTCCCCTGTGCAGAGCAGTGAGTTGAGAGTTCACACATGCAATCAAGAAAACAGTAAAAGCAGTATTTCTAATGCCAAAAAAAAAAAAAGGAAGATTTCTCAGTTTAAAACTTTGAAGCATCACCTTCATACATGTAAACTGTTGTAGGCTGTTGGTTAAGAATAACACAGAAACCCATAAGACAACTGCTTTCAAACACATAGCAGTTTCTTTTTAAATACTCTATGTTGATAAAGCAATAAATGAACAAACCAGTTTGCTCTTTCCATAGAAAGAGACACAGTTGTCTTATTTTCAGAGCCAAGACACTAGGACTCCCTGAAATAGTAAGAAGCTTCTGAACAGATAGTTCTCCATGCTCAAGAGAAGTGGGGCATGGGAAATATGAAATGCATACAAGGGGTATACAGTGACCATGTTCAGACTGCAACATCCTGGTTGTGAGAGTGGCTCTTCCTGTGAACAGGGAAAGAGCCTATGCCAAGACTGATCAAATTAGGCCCTCGTGGCTTGTTTCTTTAAGACAGCAGTTGATGCTTTTAAATACTGAAGCAGGTTTATATGCACAGTACCTTCCAAGGAAATATAGCTCCCTGCAGATTAGTGCAGAAGACCATTAGGAAGAACATGGAACCTGGAATGCTGTGCTCAGTATGCTGCACCAGCAGTTCATCTACTTTAAAGAGCTAGCTGAAGTTGGCCAAGATTCCTACCTGATCTTGTTACCCAGAACTCTTTCAAAGTCCCAGCCAGTTTTCTCATGGTTGTCCTCCCACTCACGCAGCAGTTCATAAAAGATATCCCTGTGAATCAAGATATTGAAGGGCATGAATTCCCATTTGTCAAAATTTGAAATAACAATTGAATACTCAATCACTCCTAGGCTCCCCAGTAAGAATCTATCTCAGAATAAATAACTGAAGCCTCTAAGCACTCAGATACCTTTGGAAAACTCATAAATGTTAGGGAAACCTCAGTGAGTTTCAATTTGCCATGTCTTCAACAAGAAGTGCTTAAGCTTTCCATGCCCAGGCTCTGACAGAATGAGGAAGACACCCATTACCAGACATATTGAAGATGGAGTGACAGGAGACAATAAGTCACATGAAGTAATACTAATGAGGAGAGAAAAGGACCAAGACATCTTGTGATTCTCTCCTCACACTGTTGCTGCAAGCATGGAGGAAGGTGGCAGGAAGCATAAAAGCATGGCAGATTTAGATGCAGAAGTAATCCATTAGGGTGACACATTGTACTGGCCTTTGCCAGAAGTCTCAATAGCTTCTGAAGAATTAGGCTCTTCTCTAAAGACATTAAGCATCTAACTCCTACAGTCAATATGGCCAAAACCCTTTTTTTTTACTAGAAGGAACACCTCAAAATTTTTCTACAGCATGTAGCATACGTAAGGCTTTCTTAATATCCTTTGATCACCATCATGGAAAGATTACACCCTGTGAACCACAGAGTAACAGCAGAAGAAACTTACCTTTGTTTCTTAAAAATGTGAAATGCTCTGTCACTGGGAAAGTTAGAGCGATTGTCAGTTTCTGGCTGGAAAGAAACAGACTGTACAGAGCATGGCAGCAGGAGAGATACCTGTTAAAAATAAAGGCAGCCATCAGACTAGTGTAAGTAATTTATCCAACAATCTGAAACACAGAAAAAGCAGGGAAAAGACGTGATGAGGAAACCAAGTGTCTCTAGTTGAGTTGCTCAGACACCAGCCATTTCTCAGTTGCTAACTGCTCATAAACACCAACAGTTGTACAACCTACACAGCAGAATCACTGAGCATTATGAGTGGAAGCACCTCATCTTAGAAATCTCTGCAGAACAGATTGCAACCAATACTGATACAGTGTGATATCAATTTACCAAAATTTACCTTCAATATAAGGCTCCAGAGAATGCAAGTTAGTGGATGGCAATTCCTGAATTATTATTCTCTCTCCTATTTGAGAAGCCCATGTCTTCAAGTGACAAGAGACCTTTATTTTCAGCTTTCACTAAAAATCTCAGCTACTAACATGCCCTAGTCTCAAACTATACATTCTTTGACAAGAGCAATTCCCATTTTTAAGAGACAGATGAAACAAGATACAAACTTCACTAAGCCAAACATTCCTACCATCCAGCTTTAGTTCCCCAAGCCAGATGATTACATCAGAAAACCACTTTTCACAGGCTGCACTGTCTCCTCTACAGCTTTATTTAACTGACATGAGTCTGTAGCTACGAGACAAATGCATTTCTTCCAAACTACATTCTGATATTGCATCTAACGGATCATTCTTCTGTGAGCCATGTTTATTACAGGAGATTCAAAAGCAGCCTGCCAAGGTCACTGGTCACAAGGGCCTGGAAGGAAAGGTAAGGCTAGCCAGCAGTGATTCACAGCTAACCATCACTGGACCTAGCAATTCACTCACACAGTAGCAAAAAAATTAAAAATTGCTTTTAGACACTTGCCCAAGACAAAACAAGACACTGAAAGTAGAAGGAATGAGATTTAACATCAAAGCTGTCGCAAATAAAAGAGTAACAAGATAAAGGCTTGAAGCAAAGTCAGTGGAGGGCTGCCAATTTTTACCTTGGCTGTGCTGCTTTCATAAGCCTGTCTGAGCCTCTTGTGCAAGGTGGGAGAAAAAGATGCAATCCGTTCATTTTCAGCCAAGAGCTTCAGAGTTCCCTTTTCTAAGCGGGAAATAATTCTGCCAAGACAACATGGAGAAAACCCGCAGACAGACATAAATAACACAATCAGACCTAAAGAAATGCTTATGCTCATTTTATGGGGCTACCAAGCACAATTTTCAAAGCCCCAGGCACCCAGCATCAAATCCTATTGGCATCTGTAGGGAGCACTTTTCATTGCCCTCATCTTGTGACTTTCCCAGTCCCGTATAATCATAGTGAGGTTCAGTAGACAGATCAGTGCAAGAAAAATTCACAGACATCCAATTCTGTGCCACGTTGTATGTTTTGAAGAAAATTAACAAGTCCTGTAAGTGGTACAGCTCTAAAATCCAAGCACACTTGCTTCATCTTACACGTATCTGCAGACACAAGCAGATGAACAAAAGAAATTCAACTCACTCGTACTGATAATCCAAGACCTGAACAGCAAAATAAACACAATTGTGCACACTTTGGAAATGCTGTCTCCCTGATGCATCTAAGGAAAGAAAAAAAAAAAAAGAAAAAAAAAAAAAAAGAAAAAAAAAAGAAAAAAGAAAAAAAAAGAAAAAAGAAAAAAAAAAGAAAAAAGAAAAAAAAAAAAGAAAAAAGAAAAAAAGAAAAAAGAAACATGAGATAACAGCACCCAATACCACTTATAAACTAAAATATCAACAACTCTCTCAAGAAAAGTAGGAACTGCCATATCCAAAAACAGACTTTGAGACCAGTATTTAATTTCCAGAAGTTCCCATTCACTGACACCGGAATAGACAGATCCTCCCATCACTATCCTTCCTATACTAAAGACAATTAAATGTTTCAGTGTTTAATGGGAAAGAAAAGATCTCTCTCAACCTTCTGGCCAACAGTAAACAGATCCAGAACAGAAAGTAGACCAGCTGCAAACAGCTACCAGCTGCTGCTCCTGCAGCTGGAGACTTCATGTTCCTAATCTCAACCTTAAGAATGTGTTAGTGTCAAAACAAAGGTCAATCAAATAAAAGCATCTTGGGGAATGCTGTCTTACCTTAAAGCCACTTTTTGGTTTTTATATATAAAATACTAACCACATCAAACTTAAGCATGAATTTGCAAAAAAACCAAATGCATCAATTACATATCAATATGGACATGTCCCTGTGCACTTGTAACTCAACCTTAAATTTAAGAAACACACAAGAGATCAACAGCACTTTTGAGATGCAAGTACCAATGGAGAAGATACTTTAGCATACCTGTCCTTCTCTCTGAAAGTCAGTGTTAGCAAGCAGCTACAGCAAATCTCACACAATAGGAGAAACCTTGATTCAAACCCAACTCCATCATACTGCAGAAGCCCTTCTCACTCATGCATGATTTTTGACAGCCTCTCATTATGCTGTCATGCTAATAAGTGACCTTTTGGAATTTACGACTAAATGCCCAAGCTAAAGACAACTACTCTGTATCACATTATCCTTCCATTGAAGTAACATTCTTTCCACTTAATGCTATTCTTTACCTTTACTTCTTTCATTGACTTCAAGGTCACTGTCCCCATCTTCTGTAGCAGCAGTGCCTTTAGATGTCAACAGCTGCAGAACAAAAAAGAGCTCCAGAAAAATATTTGGTACCAGATTTTCTGGAAGAGAGAAAATGAAATACTAAAAGTGGATTGACCTGCTTTAATAAACAAAATTAAAAAGATAAATAACTGTTTTATGACACAGTCATCCAAGAAATCCCTCTCCACTCACAGAAACAGTGTAAATCAATATGGGAATTAGAGGAAGGTTGTGTTAGGGAAGGCTGGTTTTGGACAGGAAGATACAACTCCAGCCTCCTACAGTTCAGAGTACCACAACAGGTTCATCTCCTTCCCTAAGCTTTTACCTAGTATCCATTTATTTTAATAACTGCGTTGGCTTTGTTTTTTCAGATGTTATTTGTTTGTACACCTTTACTGTCCTATGTAGATTCTCAGCTACTCCCCCTGTCCTGTCATAACACACATGGAAATTCAAAGCTCAAAGAAAGTTCAGCCTCATATCATCAGGGTCTTCACCTGTTATACATGAAGAATAGAGCTCAGCCAGACATTCCAACTGTTTCTTGCAGGAAACCTTAGTAGGATTTGCACAGGTCACCAGATGGTTTTCAGCAGGAAGGCTAGCACTGCGAGGGTAGCTGGGCTTGGTAGGAGTACCAGGATCTAGAGATATTCCTGCAGGAGAAGATGCCTGGTGCAACAATTTGCATCTGAAATTCAAGAGCAACAATATATTATGTGGTTGAAGATGCAGCCCGAAGAGGTCTTTCTTCTCTTGCAGTCTAGTATAAAGGAATTACTATAATAACTAACCATGTCATTTACACCGGCCAAAGCTGCTTTTAGCATGACAGTAGTTTAACTTGTTTTTCCCCTAAAGAGAATGGATCTCAGGGCTAACAATCAGAACACTCAGAAGAATCACATTCAAACTCCAACTCTGCTAAAACAGTGTGGAACTCTCACCAAATTATCTAATTATCCTATGTAACTGCTTCTCATCTAAACTGATATTTTTAAGGACACAGAATCTGTTAAGAGAGACCAGGACATAAAAAAAAATAACTTTGCACATACGATTTCTAACAGCTAGACACTTCATAAATAGATATGATTGCTAAAGATCCCAAGGGAACATCCATACTTGGCACATGACACCACATTTTAACCTTGTTGCATCAAAAACAAAACCTTTAGAAGTCACTTCAAAGGCTATGGGGAAGACAGAAGTGTGCAACCAGTGCAATGAAGAACAAATTAGTCCCCGAAAGGGCATAAGGTTATTTAGTAACATCTCCCTTGCAATGATCACAAGCACACAACTGACACAAGAAAATGACTCATTAAGTACTGTGTAAACCAAATACAGTTAAGAGTCCAACAACATAGACTCTGCTTCACTTCTCTGTCAGTGCTGTCATCTGCCTCAGTACGAGTTTCAACTTTTGCCCTTGCTCAAAGTGACACAGTTGGCTGAGGGCTGCATTAGTTCTGTACCTCAGTTGACCACTAATGAGGACACAACAGCAGCTCTCAATTCTGAGCACCAGGCACCAGGCACCAGGCCCATTTCAAACATGATGGACCAGATAAGATCACCTCATGGGCAAGATCCAGCCCATAGCCTGCTGTTTCAGCTATTTTAAGTTATATGGAGTAGGAGGACATTTCAGGTAGAATCCAGACTGCTTCATAAAAGTACACAGAGGAAGGTTTAAACCCTGAGCAGTTCTGTTACAGGTCTGGTGTAGTGACTGATGTGACTCTAGTGGGTCTGCTTAAGCCAGTCTGGTCCCACTGAAATGAACTGCAAGGCTTAGCAGAAGAATTCCACCCACTTGAGTTTCCCTGAGAACAAAATCTACAAGTAACAGCAACAGTTCTGTCAGCAATAGTACACAACCCTTTCTCTACTACTATTTTTTGCTTTTTTTTCCTAAAGTGTCAATCCTCACAGATTAACAGTGATGTAATTTTACGGAGGCTGAAAGTCACACAATAACTGAAAAGCAGAGACAAAGTTAGAAGACAGAATTCACCTCATCTCCCAGCACACAATTTTCAATAGATAACCAAAATAGTAACATTTTAAGCAGAATCTCACACTACTCATATGAAAATATGCAGTGTTTTCTCTGACTGTAAGTTGGTGTTAGCCTGCCCACCTTGCAAAATCATTCACGTTTTCTCCACACTTGCAAAATTAGCTCATTTTCTTCAAACCAGACTATGCCTTCCATCACAGGCACAATCATCAAACACAGCCTAACCACAATAACTCAAACTTGCTCTTTTTTCCTGAGCTATCTAAGGATAGCTGGCACAGGAAACAGCCACACATGCAAGCCCATGAAACACATGAAAGCAGGGAGGACTGACTAAATTTCTAAAGAGAGAGTTAAGGGTCATTGTTCCAAAGTCAGCACACCTCTAAAATGGCAAACATGAGCTAGCTGCATGAATACCTAGCCTGATACCAGGGTAACTCTTTGTTTTAGGCAAATTATAGTTTAAGGTCGCCAATAACTGTTTTGGATATTCTTCTGATCATTTCCACTCTGGTACTGGTACCACCTATAAGACATGAATATTAAGATACAAGCCTACCACCACCCTGACCAGATTGTACCGTTCTTTCTTCAGCATCTCCCTCTCCTCTTGAAGGCTGTTGCTCATCACAGACGTAAGGTTTCCATCCTGGACAGCAGTAAAGGCCTCAAAGCTTGACCCAGATGAAAACCGAGCAGCTGGAGACTGACTGACAGGTGTAGAAGTGAAACACATCTTTGGTTTTGAGAGGGGACGTTCAGCACTTACAGGGGTTGGGTTGATTCGCCTTGATGGTTTGCTTTTGCTGAAAAAGTGAAAAAAGACTACACTGAAATAAAGCTAAACAACAACAAAAAAAAAGCAGGTCTGAAGACAGATATGCACACAGCTCCTCCAGAAGAACCTAATACAAAAATAAAATGGATGTGGAGTCAGACTGCTGAATTTCTAAACTGTATGTGTAGTTGCTGACTTTATTCTGGTCACTAAATAACAAGTCATGGAGATGCAGACTGCTACAAAAGTCATGAACCATCAAGTCACAGAGCAGGTGGCACAGTGTGACACAACTCTTACAAACATTTCTCATTTGAGAGGACAGGATATGTCTCATTTTAGTAAGAAATTAATTCACCAGCAGCTTCTAACAGGACCACAATAAAAAATAACAATCAAGGTGCTGTTGTCAATCAGTAGCGGTCCAGACTTCTGAGTTATCAAAGGCCCTTTACACTTAAGGAAACTCATCCTTCCTGCATAAACTACCAGGATTTGTCCTTCAGAAAGAAGCTCTGTAACACATTAAGAGGCATAATGGAAATGAACATGGGAACACAAAGCATTACACCTTTCAGGAAATGCTGGGTGCTACGATTGCCATTTTTCTCAAAATCTGTATAGTGTTGGCTTGTAAACACTCCATGGACCTTGTTCCTCACTTTTTATCACAGCTGGGCAAAGTACAGCTGAGGAAGAGAAGACTTGCTGGGAACACATCATATCTCCCTTGGCCAGTGCACCATTTAGAGCAGCATCTAAACCCAGCATCTGGCTCTGCTGTACAGACCCAAAGACCTATCAATTTTCAGCTGGAATTTTGCATGTCCAACTATAAAGTCCCACTTTTGGAGGCCTGGTATATGAGCAAACAGGCTGGCACAGAAGCCTTTTATTTGGTAATGAAGATTTTAAAGAGTAGAATCTCAAAAAGAAAGAGAAAAGGACTGAGGCAACCACAACACAAACAGCTGCCCAGGAGCTAAGCCAAAGTCACCAGGGTGACCTGGGCTTGCTGCAGACTAAAGGGAACACAGGCATCAGCAAGCTATTTTGTCCATGGCCACATGGCACAAATGAAGCTGCACACTAACATTTGTTACCAGAGGCCACAGAATGTCAATCCAAATGCTTTTGTTTTGCTAGCATCAGTAAAGCTAAAGAGCCTTCAGGACTGCTTTTCATTTGCAGTTGCAACTCTGTTAAATGAGAAATGTGAAGAGATAATGCTGACTTGCTAGAACATGCAAGGACAAAGATGTGTGCAGTTTGTATCAGCTGGTCTGTGCACGGGTAAGCTGCAGGCAGCATCACAAATCAGAATCTAAAGAAGCATTTTGGGTAAGTTCAGAGTAGAAACCTGACTAGCCACTGAAGCAATATTCCTCTGTGTGGCAGCCATAATAAAGCAGTTCTTGCCAAGGAGACCAGATTTGGTATAAACAATACCCAGGTATTGTTTATTCCTGATGTAATTCAGTATCTGGACACACACAACAAGATGAGCTAGTTAAGGAAGAGTAAACTTCAGCACAATCCAAATGAGACAGAAAGGCAGACTTGCTCTTACTTTGTCCATCCAGAGGCAGCACCCATGGGTGGAAACTCCTCCAAGTTGTTAAGATTTAGTTGGCTGGGTGGGGACCTGGGAGAAACAAGAGGCACTTCGCTCCGCTTCCTTCTCCCTCCGCTCCATGACACACCATCATTCTTCCCATCTTCCTCTTCAGCCAGGGAATGCCCCAGATCCCGAGCTATCTGCCGGCCAGAGGCACTGACTGAGCTGCTGCCTTTCCTTCGGCCTCGTCTCAGGGGCAGAGGTTCAGGTGTGGCTGTGAGGAAGCTCCCCAGGTTGGCTTTCTGAGAGGAGCGCTTCTCACTCTGGGTAAGCACAGGGCTGTACCCAAAGCTCGGGCTGCTGCTGGAGACCATGCCAGCAAAATCACTGCAAGGGCTAGAAAGGTTTGACCCAGAAAAGGAAGAGGAGCCATTTGATGCTGCAGAAGAAAAGCTGGTATCTGTGGTGCAGGTGGTGGCTGAAGTCCTTTGGGAAAAGAGCTGCACCCGGCTGCTGGCTGCATGGCCTGCCCTCCTTTCTGATCCTGTCCTTTGGCTCCTGTGAGCCTTGGAATTAGGAGTTTTAGCAGGAGTAGAGGGTCCATTCGTCAAGATCTGGCTGGTCTGCTCCCTTAAAAAGTTTAGAAGAAAAGGCACAAAGTCTTTCTGAAGCAAACTAAGAGATAGCAGCTTGTCATGGATGTGGTTCTCCTACAAGAAAAGAAGACAAAGCATTACTGTAAGTACACTAACTGATTCTTCTTTCCCATGAGCCTCAAATCATTTAAATAGTAACTGTGTGACTGGAATATACAATAAAAAACATGACACGTCAAAGCAGATCACTGAAATTCAAGAGACCTTAGTGCTGGTCACAAATCTGAAATATCCTCCACACAACATATTTTGACAGAACTCATTCACTTTGGCCTCCAACTGGGAAGCAGCTGAGCTGTTCCATGGAAACATCACTAATACTGAAGGTATAGCCAGGGAGACATTAGAGCAACTGGCACCTCTAAGTCCAGCATTCTAAAGGCACTGATAATGAAGCAGCTGATTCTAATAGAAAAATCCCAAACCTGCAACTTCTCCATCCTCTGTCTATGAATGCCAGCTGCTTCCACAGAGGGGTGCTGTAACAACTGCTGAAAAACTTCTGAGTCCTGAAGTGTCAAACACAAGACCAAAGCTGCTCTTGTACCTCAATTAAATAATTTTGCTTCCTTGAGACCTCAGAGAGGTCTAAATAGAAACTGTGTGATTTTAAGATACATGAAGTTTATAATTAAGAAACCTAAGAAAAAAACCCACCACAGTCAACACATTTAAAATCTAAACAAGTAGGCAGCAGTGATCTTACAAGGGTAAATCTGGACAAAACAGATGTCATGTTACATGCACAGCTCAAAGCTTTGTACACTGGGTAAAATTTCTTTTGTTCCTAACACTGCACCAGATTTCTACTTCCTCTCAACTGGATGCAGCAATATTTGCAACAACAACAGAAGAAACTCTCACAGGCAGTAACTACCTCCTTACTGTCATTTAAATCACACAGTCACACCTCCACTAGATGAAAAGCCAAGAGAGCAAATGCTATTTCTAGAGGAATTTTTTGTATGAAAGGAGTTGGGGAAAGCATGACCATGACTGGACTCTGACAATCCTTGACTCCGAGGCCAAACTTCGTATCTGAAAGTGTGAAACTTCCTGGAGAAGCACGAGACTGCCACAGAGCCTGGGGAACACACAAAGCAGCCAAAGCTCACTGCTTTAGTCCTATAACACGGTGAAAAAAAACACAGGTCAGAACACAAACTCTGCGAGGTGTTAGAAGACCTAACTTCTAAACCACTCCAGCCCACACCTGCCTTGAAAGCCAGAGCAAGACATAGTCTACCACTTCCTCAGGTGCCCCTCTGGGTTTAATGCAGAGGCACAAAGACACAGTCTGTGCCATGCACAAGGTCAGGTAGTTTCTCCAACTTTTCAGTGTGCAGCCTGCTTTCACTCATCTTTCTCTGCACAAGTTAACAGAGATTCACTTCTTCCACAGCCAGACAGTGGCAACCTGTCAACACCTGACAGCCTTCCATTTGCTTTCTCACCCTGAAGCAACTGAGCTGCAAGGCAACTCCCTTACAAGAGCAAACTTTTCAGCCTCCTCACCCACACGGTGCTAGATGAGCTGCCAGCATCTCAGACTTCATAAGCTCCACAGGTCTGCTTCTGCAAGTCACTGTTTAGGAGACAACGGCCAACATAAAATAGCGGTCCCTTCTTCCCACACAGGCTTAGGATGACAGCAATCAATACCTGACTGACTCACTGAGGTGACTGCAATGAGTTTTGATTCTAATTAATACTAATATGCACCCTGAGGAGCTCAGGGGAAAAAAAAACTGTTTAAATACAAATTGTTCCTCTATGAGGGAAATATAATCTCACAGTCTCCCTGTGGTTACGAAATGCTTTTATTACCACAGGAACCCAAACTTTCCATCCCTATCTCACTACTCAAGCTCAACACAAACCCACTCCCAGCCCTGACAGATCATCCCCGCCTACAGCCGGGGGAGACAGCGGTGCCTGCACCGAGCCACACACGAAGCCCTTAGGACGCAGCCGTGCCCGGGAGGGAGCGAGGGCCCAATGCTCGGGTGCCGGGCTGCACCGGCTGCCCACCGGGGGCTGGTGACAGACTCCTTCGTTTCTCACCGCTACTTTCCCCGCCAGAGATGCGGGAAGCGTCCCCCCTTCCTGTCACCGCGTTTTCTCAGGACACCGGCTGCCCGCTGCTCCCTCCGCTGCCACACGACGGTCAGGGGACCGAGGGACCGAGGCACCGCCTTGGCGCCAGCGACCCCAGGGCCCCCCCGCCGCCTCTCCCGCCCTGCCGCCGCCGCCACCCGCCGGAGGCCGCGGCCGCCGGGCCCAGGCGGCGCTGAGCTCCCGCCAGGCTCAGCCCTGCGGACGGTAACGGGTTTGAAGCCACTGCCAGGGGAGCTGCCCCAGAGCGCTGACCCGCCGGCAGGCTCCCGGTGGCAGCTCCCCGTGGGCAGCCTCGCCTTCCCGCCGCTCCGCTCAGATCCCGCCCGCCACGGGGCAGCGCCGCCGGCTGTCTGACGGAGTTCCCGCTCCCGGCCGCAGACAGGCCCCTCGGTTTGACCCACGCACGCTTCGCTCCTCACAGGGGCCCGGGGCGGGCAAACTTTCCCGCACGGCCCCAGCCTGTGGCGGCTGCGGCGGAAGCTGGGGGCTGGCGCGGCGGCAGGCCCGGCCCCACCGGGACGAGTGGCTTTGAGAGGGAGGGAGGAAAGGAGGGAGAGCGAGCAGGCGACCGGCCGCGCGTTACCTCAGCTGGGCGGTGGCCGGGACTGTGCCGAAGCCACCGCACCACAGCGCTGACCGGCACCTCCTCCTGCAGCAGCAGCTCCAAAACCGCCGCCATTCCCCGCCGCTACCGCCGCCGAGCACGCGCACAACCCACGGCGGGAGCGGGCCGAGCGCTGCCGGGCGGGCCCGTCCTGAGCCCCCTGTGGCGGGGGCGGGGCGGCGGGGCGGGGCTGCGGCGGGGATTCCCGCCGGGGAGGCGGGCGGGGGTGGGACAACGCTGGCCGGGGCCGGGACCGGGCCCCCTCCCCATGTCAATACACGGGGCACGGGGCGCCTGCGCCGGGCCGTGCGCGTCTTTTCCTCTCATGCGCGGTATTTGCTTCCCCAGCAGGGCGCCCGGCCCGGCCTAGCGGCGGCGGCGGCGGCGGCAGCACCCGGGGGCCGGGGCGGGGGAAGGGGCAGCGGCTCCCCCCGCGGCTCCGCGCCCGCCCTCCCGCCGGTGCCGGGCGGGGGCCGTCCCGATCCGCCGCGCTGGAGGATGGCCGAGGACTCGCCGAAACGACGCAAGGCGAATTTTAACGAGGCGGAGACGGAGGTGCTGATCGAGCAGGTGCTGAAACACGAGCAGCTGCTGTTCGCGGCGGGGCCGGGCCGCGCCTCCCCGGGACAGAAGCGGAAGGTGTGGGAGCTGATCCGGCACAAGGTGAACCCGGTGGCCGCCTGCCCCCGCGACGTGGAAGACCTGAAGAAGCGCTGGCGGGACCTGAAACGCCGCGACCGCAGCAAGCTCTGCCGCCTTTCTCAGGGCTGCGGGCCGCCGGGCCCCGCCGCTGCCGCCGCCCTCGGCCTCCTCCTGGCTCCCGAGGGGATGCCGCCCGCCGCCCCGCCGCCCGCTCGCCGCCACCTCCACCACCGCCACCGCGCCTACGGCTCCCTGCTGCCTGCCGAGGCCGTGCCCATCGTGGGCGGCATCGACACGCTGGAGCTGCCCGGCTCCGTCGTGGGGGAGATGGGTGAGTGCCGGACCGACCCCCGCGGCGCTGCCCCGTGCCCGCCGCTCCCCGCGGGGGCCCCGGCAGCCGCTGCCTTAGCGGGCTCCCCGCCGGCTGCCAGGGAGCAGCCCCGCTTGGAAGTGTCTGGTTTGGATAGCTGCAAAATGTATGTATTCGCACAGACGCAGAGCTGGCGAATGTCGTGCTGCACGTCACAACAACGCGTCAAAACAACGCCTAGGAGTAAATCCTATCTCGTAGTAGGTGCACGTCTATGAGGCGTTAGAGCCAGCCTCCTGTGTTAGTATGTGTAGTACTTACTCTTGCCAGTGCCAGAAGCCGTGCCAGCGCGCAGCTCTAGGTGATGCAAAGTGCTGCCAGGACAGGACTTCCTACGTTCGAGAGAGACATTGCAGTGCGGCGCCGAAACCAGCACCTTCGGTACCGAGGGATTCCTGGCAATCACGGTTACTGCGTGCAGAGTAGAGCACGAAATGAGCTTGCAATGAACTTTGTCACTTGGAACCCAAAACTCAGCTTCTGTGGTGTGGTCTGCTAGGGATCTGTAGTGTGCTAATAGTGGTTATCTGATGAGTGCATCTTTGAGTTTCTTTCCACATACCAGGGTAATACGTATTCTAAAAGTATCAAAGATAGTGCAGTGCAAATTGTAGGGTCTTGGTTCAAGGACTAATGTTAGTTTTACTGACCACCAAGGTCATGAAGTTTTTCACTGACTCTGCTTTGCTTTTCCTCTCCTCCCATCTCCTCTAGGGCTTAATGACAGTCCTGGCCCGTCTCATCAATCCAGTTTTGAGAAGATGAACCTCAAAGAAGAAATAGTGGTGAAAGTGGTAGAGCCAGAGGAAGGCTCTGAGGACATGGCAGTGGTTCCACCTAGCCAAGAACAGCTACCTTTTCTGGGGACATCAGGCAGTGGTTCGTCTGGGAAAGTAAAAGCCAAAACAAAAGGCAGGTCCCAGGCAGACCAAAATGAAATAACTGAAGAGGACCTAGCGCAGATTCAGCAGACCCAGATGCGGGTGATCCAGTCTGGCTTTGACAGTGTCAACCACAACCTTCGGCTGCTGCAGCAGGGCATGCAAGATCTGAGTAACAGCCTCAGCATCATGGCACATACACTTGTTGCTATTAAAAACGTCTATGTGAGAAACAACACTGGCCCGACCACCTATGCCACTGCCTCTACTCAGACCACAGCTGGGTACCTGAGCCCGGGTTCCCCCCAGGTCTCCCCTGCTGAGGACAGAGTTAGAGCACAGGTGGCTGGAAGCAGCAGCAGAAGCAGCAGCTGCAGCTCTAGCTCCATGTCACAAGAAGCAGGTCCCTCCGAGTTTCCTAGGCCTCCCTTGAGAACCATTAAGAAAGAACATCCAAATGGCTGCTACTACTTCTGCTTTGCAGATGTGTAAAAACTTCAGTATATGTAAAATGTGGTGTTAGGTGCTGTTGTATGTTCTGCTCCGACTTGTGACTTCACAGGAGCAAAGTGGACTTGCCTCACGTGTTTTTCCCAGTGGGAAACATTTCACTAGAGGTGGCATTAAATACTAATTACCAGTCTCCTGTTTCTTAACTCTATTGCAGTTGGCTAATAATTTTTTCAGTTATTTTTATCCTCTTACTCTCTTAAAAAAAACAACTAAACAAAAAGAACCCCTGATTTATTTTGACTAAAACTCTAGTCTGTAGCATCCTTTGTTTAATGTGAGCTTTTGAAAAATAAAAGCCACGAGAGTGGGGTCAAAAAGTAACATTATGGTTACTGACCATCAAGAGCTGTCTTACACAAGTTATTTAGTGTTTTGATTAAACAAACATCAGAAGTAGTTGAGAAGTACTTGCTTTTTCTAGTAAGTATAGTGTCAGGGGCATTTGCTTGGGTGGTGTTGTTTACATCTGAGTTGTGCAAGGCATTGCAGAAGAGTTCGGCTCTTAGGACTCAGCTCCAGGAATGGTTTAGGACTGAGCTTGTTGGTTCCTGAATGTACTACTCAGAATTCACACAGCATTGCCCCATTTGATTGCTCATCAAATGCATCTTGTCCTCAGACATTTACTTTTACTGCACTACTTCTACTACATGGCTAGGCTTTTGTCACATGATTAAAATAGAGAAATAGAGCAAAAAATAGTAATTGATGAGCTCTGCCTATTTTTGACATGGAGTATTTTTCCTTGCATGGTTTACAAGCAGGCTGTATCTTAACAGATTTTGCAAGCCTTCTGGAATCAATACCACAACTGAAATAGAGCAAAAAAGTATCCATATTGTTTTACATGAGGCAGAAGTTAGATTTGCTGTTAAACCCCTTGCACGAGGCAGAGCTGACATGTCTCCAGACAAAAATGAAAGTTTCATACACTATGCAGAAGCATTTGTTCTATCTTTCAGAGAGATGAATAAAATCTTCCATTCTCTCAACTGTATATCCAAGAAAGAAGAGTTGGAGCAAAAAGTAGTATGATGTGTCAATTCTGAAACAAGCACAAAGGAATCATTTATCCTGAAGTAAAAAAACAGAATCTCCTTTTTACATTTCAGTAGGAGGAAACTATTGTCACTGGTACTATTCTTAAGATGATGTGTTTAAGGCTTATCTGTGAGAGTCACCCTACCTTGGATGGATGATTTAAAATGAGCAGAGGAGCTGCATTCTTATGTCCAGTGTCCATAGTGAAGGAAAACAAAGAAACCTCTCACCTGCAATTTAACCCAGTGACCTGAAAAATAATACAGGTCCTATTCTTAAACATTTATCAACAAAATTCAAGTTGTACAGATAAATCTGGCTTATAGCGATGGCTAGCTGCCTCTGGTTTGTCAGTCACTTAGTGCAAGTGTTTCTGCCACAAGAATTAAGCAAACACATGTGACACAGAGAATGGCAACCCAAGTGTCCCTCTCCTGGAAGCATGAAAACTTATCATAGGGAAAGGTCATTTTTGCAGCCAGCTTTGACAGAGCTCTACCACATGAAAATTTAAGTACTTCTGCTTGTCTTTCATCATGGGGTACTGGTCACACACACATGCATCTTGAAGAGCTGCTGCCTCATAAAAATGTGAATACAAGGTAGGTTAGCAAGGGTTTCCCTCCAGTATAAGAGATGGAGTAAAATATTCAAATATCCCACAAAAATTAACACACACATTGTTAACTGGAACTACTGCCTTGAAGAGGATGAGGTTCTCATTTCCATACCTGCCTGCCAGGAGGAGGTGGTGTGGGTGACAGACGTCACTGTTTTCTTATATATTGCTGGTTTTAAAATCAGAAAACAATCTTTCTCAATCTGAGTTTATGTTGTTAAAAGCTTTCCAACCTTATGCTTTGGAAGCATTTATAGTTCTCCTTCAGAACAGATAAGCTCTTGCTATCAATGCCAAGAACAAGATCCAGGGAATTTTCTCAACTTCTTGTAAAAAAACCTTATTCTGCTGTGCAGAGGGCAGGCAGAATTTTCCACAGCATACCAGGTGTAAGAAGCAGGCATATAAACCACAAGAAAAAATTACCTACCTTTACTTAGTTTTACAAGAAAGAGAAATTAAAGGATCTTGGAGGAAAATACAGCAACTGGTGGTTTAAAACTGCATTTCCACATAGCACCAGCCACTTGGATCCCATAACAACTTTGGTTCATTCATTCCTCTGCAATCTGCTACTTACATGTATTGCACAAAGGATGAGACAGGTCTCAAGAGGCTGTAAAAGCTCAGTGACTACATCCAGTCAGCTGATCACCTCCAAAGAAATCAATTACAGTAGCTTCTGACTAAAGAAATTACAGTTTTGAAGGAAAAAAAAATAGCAGCTGGCTTTTCAGAATGACAAGGCTGGAATTCACCATACTGTTACTAAAATTGATCTGATCTGGCTGTGGCAATGTGTTATTTTCGGCTAAATGTAGGCAGTGTGGATAAAAGTAAGAGCAAAAAGTGAGGTTTCTGGGGAGGCCAGTTGAGTTTTTGTATTCTTTCTTATTAGAAAGACTTATTAGAATACATGACCCTAGTCATCCAATCGTTTCAACTTGCAATACAAACATCTGACTCACGTTGCAGTAGTACTCACACACTGATTTGCTTTCTTGAAACAAACAAACAAAAAATCACTGCCAAAGCACTTTCTCCACTTAAAGTTCAGGGTTACAATCATAAACAATATTAAAAGAAATTCAATTGAAGCTTTGTAATTAAACAGAATCAAGAACTGAAGTTTTTGCATGCTGAATGAATATTTTATTTAGAACCAGTTTATAAAAATAAAATACAAAATAATTTGAAAACAGAACTTAAAACATTGTACAAAGCCTTGATATGGTACAAATGAGAAAATAAATAATTACAACTTTATGTACAAATGACCATTAAAAGGGCATTAACTCTGTGTTCTTGGGTGCCTGAGCAAACTTAAAAGGAAAAGAATGGCTGAGAAGATTTCCAAGGACAGGAAGGGAACTGCAGTTACTGAGCAAAAGAATTTGAAGGACTTAGCATTTGTCTTCCTCAGTGGTACCAAACAGTTGGACTACTTTCTACTTAATTTAATCATGCTGCTGTCTTTACTACTGAGTAGTTAATTTCTTATGGGGTAACAACCTTATGTTTTTAATTAAGACACAGATTTCATTCTTTGTGGTATTGCCCAGAGTTTTTTGATTAGCAGCCATTGGTTGGCAGCTTCAAAAAGTCAGTACTTGTCTGAAGGCATTGATGGTGATTTCCTTGATTTACTAATTTGGATGTTCATAGGAAAGCATTTGAAAACTGGCATCTGTTAGAGCAAGCACTACACCTCATCTCTGGGCTGACTCTATAGAAAGTAAGTTAGAGGTTGGGAAGAATTTCAAATCTTGCTTTCTAGACAAGAAAGTAAAGAGGATGTAGAGAAGGCTGCTAAGCAACCAATCCAGATCTCCAGTCAGAGGGAAAAGATGTGAAATAATAGGAAAAAAAAATAAAAAAAAAAATCCCACCTCACCTTGTGTCAAGCCCTTATAAGCTTCCCTGCCACACAGCAGATAGGGGCTTAAAAGGATTTGAAGCCAGAGAGACCAAACTAATTATACTGTATCTTTTGGTGCAAGCCAGTCTTCTGTTATTATAGGTCCTTTGTATAAAAGTTAGGTCAATGATCAAGTGATCTCAAAAGGGAAATTAACATCTGTGACTGAAATTAATTCCAGCAGAATTCCCAGAGACAGTTGTGGATCATCAGGACCTCATATGAGGAGCCCAGTTGGTATTGTTTTTGAAGAAAAAACTTTGTACTCTTGGCCAAAGCTGGCCCTGAGCATTAAGTCTTACAGAAAAGTAGATATCAAAAGGCATGTCACATCATAATAGTAATAAAATTTAAGCATTTTCCAATTTAAAATACAGCAACTGCAAATATATGTGGAGTAAGTTTATTCCTCCAGTCGCTAGACAGGAGAAAAGACCTCAACAAAACAATCCTGATTTTCACAAAATCTTTACCTTCATGAGAACAGCAAGAATTCCCAGAGATTCAACCTCTTCATTTGGGAGAGAAACTGAAGCAAAATACACAAATTATATTTGCTAACATTTGGGTTTGTCATTATTACTGTTAAGAGAGAATGTGTCACCAATAATGGCAAGTAAAAGCAGCCTGTATGTTCAAACCTGGATGGCTGGAATAATTGCCATGTTAATACATTAGACTTCAAAAACACTACATTCATTTGCATTTTTCCTTTAAAAAACAACCAAAACCCAAAAACTCCTCGAAGGTTAATATTTAAAAGCTTGATTATTTAAACAAGAGAAAAATGAGTGATAATACCTGTTGGCATTTGACAGAATCTCCAGATAATTCCAGACAATTATGATTTTTATATAATTTCTCATTTAGAAATGTCATACCTAGGGAAAAGGAAGACTGGCTTCAAGCAGAAAGCTGAGGTACTCTTGTGTGAGGTGCGTGTCTATGTGATTTGTATTTATTAGGTAAGAACTATATGACCTATGCCCATGTATTGCATATAGTCAAAACAATGAACCTAGCTTCCTTTTACCAGCATTATTGGTTGCTAAAATTTGCAGTTATTTGACCAAGGACATTTAAACCAAAAGCAAAATGGCAAACAACACCCTTCAGTTCACTGCCTACTTGATCAGCAAAGAGAAGCAAAATAAAAATATGCACTGTTCCAAAAGTTTCTGAAATAGGAATTAATATCCAAAGCTTTTACCAGTTGAAGGATCCATGGAAAATCATCGAGGCTTTTATTTATATAGGTGACAGTTCTCTGACCTCTCCTTATATTGGAAAAGCACTCAGAGAATGTGCCCTATGAAATTATGATCTTAACCTAAGACATTTAACCAGCCCCTCACTCACTGGGATTAACAAGACAGGCATGGCTCACATCACCTCACTGTCCTGAATGAAAAAAACTAAAATCTGTATGTTATAGGCCTATAGTAGAAACCAATTCGACTTTGAACTCTCTTGTATTCTATTTCTTTTCAGAAGATTCCTCTCTCATTTAACATCTATATTCAAATTGGAGATACATATCTCTAGAGTTTGCCATTCGACATAAATTAGAATTTATGCCTCTTAGTGTTCCACAAAAATGTCCTCATTGTAGAAAAAAACTGTTTACAGGAAAGAGTCTGTATTGTAAGTTTGGCTTTGTCTACATTCTCACAAAAAAAAGAAGAAAGTATTTTTTAGAAGCACTACATCCAACCATTTCATAAATGTTACTGCAGTAGGAAGGACTTGAAGGGAGTTTTGCCCAAGCAGGACTATCAGATCAGGTCTTGTAGTATTGAAAAGACACAGATTCAGAATTAGGTTATAGCAAAATTATGGTAGATAAAGAGATTAGAGCAAATCAAAGCAAATGAATTCCAGTAAACAGGATGCAATAGCTGAGGCTGTTCCTATCTATTTGTATATACACACACATATGTATGTATGTATGTTTCTCTATAATATACAGTATCTATATAAGCATATATATAGATACATTTATATACAAATGCCTATTTATATATATGAAATAGAAATTGTGTGTTTTCCCAGCTATAGTTAATACCTTAATAATATAAATCGTAAATTATAGAGCTCTTACAAGTCTTTTTCAGATGAAAAATATTACATACTGTTTTTAAATATATAGGACCAGATCTTCCCCTTTACATCAAGACTGTTTAGTGAGGTATGCGAGAAAGCTTGATCTCAAATATGCAGACTTCTAGGCAAGAATATCTCCAGATTTCCCAAGTCAGGACGTGGCTGGTAGCTATAAGGAATGCCCCATGTCACTCCCTAGGGGTTTGCCTCCTACCTGAACAATTGCATGTAACTGAATGCAAATACTTAACTTTGCATGAGTTAAGACCTCATATTGCTCCTGCCTTTGAGTAGTGAAATTTTCTACACTTAGTGATCCTGCTCAAGTATAGGTGCCTAGCATCATACAACTTGCCAGTGTTATTCTACTGTGTCTACCTTCTATCAGTTTTAACAGCGTTTTACTTAAGTAGTACTGGCATTTGTAATTAATAATGAGGTTTATTAATATTAGTATAGATTTTTGAGGTTGCAATTTTGATTATACCATGCTGTATTGCAGCACAAAAGGCTGTGCGAGATGTTCAGTCTTTTCAAGTTCTGTTTTAGTTTAAAGGCTTCATGCCTAAGTTTCTCTAAAAAAATGCTCCAAAGTGCTGGCCAAAACACAGGAAACACCATAAAGAGAAAAATGCATGTGCAGCATCTGCATCTACTCTATGCCATGGCTCCATTGCATTGCCCTCTGAAGAAACGGAGGCTTGAAGAGGACCAAGCACCAGCTCTTTGAATTATACTGTTTCTCAGCTAAAATCCTTGTGCAAGCTACTATATGCCATGCAGAATAACTGTAACCATTTTGTAGGATAGAGAAAAATCTTTCCTGTCCAAGAAAAGTCTTTGCAGATGACCCTCTGTAAACCATTGATTCGCAGTCTGCACAAGGGCCACGCACACGTACATTGGCATTTTTATGCAGTTAGTTGAAGAGTCAACTATTTGAGCTTACAGACTTCTTGATGATTATACAGGTCCTCTAAAAATATTAAGCTAATATTTTTATGAGTTGATCACCTGACCATTTCCTTACAACTTTAATTGATTGCTACATTAGTAAGCAATGCTGTAAACTTTTGGGGAGAGGGTATTAAACAATCATAAACTGCCGCAGAGTGGGTTGTTCAAGGTAAGTTATTCACAATCACTCCTCCCTTCTTATCTTCATGATTTTCTCACAAGATACTGTTGAATATAGAGCAAAAAGCAGCTGGTGATAGACAGTTCTACTACACTGAAAGAAGCCTGGGTCATTGACTATGACATCTCTCTCCATTTTGGCATGGTTTACTCTTTTTACATTGGCAAGTAGTTCAAGTACAAGTGAATTTCTACAGCATTGATTTATTTTACGTAGAGTAATGTGTAACAATGGACAAGTATGTACTTTGAAGACAGAAATAAAACCCCTTAGGTGTTATATTTTTTCTCACCTGTAAAGCAATTGCTTGTTTCTAGATCCTGCTACACTGGAGAGAAAATATAAACACCTCAGCTTCAGCATTTCAGGCAAGGATGCATAAAGTTGGTACCTATAAAAACCTGACCATGTTAATGTAGGAATAAGCTTACAAGACCATGATAAATGCTTTTCAGAAGTGAGGGAGAGGGGAAGAAAAATAATCATAGGCTGTTAAACCACCTTAACAAATAATTCCAGCAGTGCCCAGGGCAAAAATATCACACTGTGACCAAATTATCTTTATGGGGTACCATAAGGAAACATGAAGAAAGCAGGAAGAAAAACATGGAATTTGTTCATGTCACATTCATCTGTTAGGTATTCAATGACTGTCACTGCGCTTGCATGATGAGTATTCAGAACAATTCAAAACTCACATTGTGAAATAAAAATGAGTAACCACAAGCCCCATTTGTAATCAAAAATAAAAATTCCTTTGAGTCCCTCTTCTTGTTCTATATGCAAATGCACACACAAAATCAAAAAAAAAAAAGCAAGCTGCAAGACAAAACACTGGCTGGTTGAGAAATCAGTAGTCCTTCAATCTTGTACCAGGGAATAAAGGCTATTAGAATTTGTGCATCCAGAATTTTGTGGAAAATAGAAGATGTAATGCCAAAAGTATTCAGGAACCAACAGAATGGGAGCTGTATTATTTGTGGTCCATAAATTACAAACAAAAAATGAAAAAGAGTGAGTTTATATAAGCATATACATATATGTATATATAAATATTTATATTATATAATTTACCATGAGGACATGCAATTATTGGTATAGCACCTATTATACAATATAATACAAAGGAATAGGACTTTCCAATGGTACAGTTTCTTCAGAAAAAGCAGGTATAACCTACCTATTGCATTCATCTGTAGTGCTTGAAACCTGAATGAAATTAAGGTTCCATACTGTGCTACATTTCGAATGGGAAACAATGTACATATTCATAGTAAGAAAAAAAATAAAAATCAACATAGTCGGACAAAGCAAGAGAAATTCAGTGCAGCTCCAGAGCAGCTTTAATGCAGCATTAGAATGTGTTAGCTCAGAGACAAAATATTCCCTTTTTAATCCAAAGGTATTTATTTGGCAGAGGTTAAATAAAAAAAGCACAGATGCTGGCTGGAGAGGCATATGACTACAGCAAGCAGATCAGTAATTGATAAGTCTCCTGTGCATCCAATGTCCCCACGAGAGGAATAATTACGGAGAGCTGGATGCATTTTTCTCAAGCTTTCATTCTTGTGTGTTACTATTCTGACCCACTTCTGAATTGAGCAAAAGGTGCTGTAAGAGATTACCAAAGTTGGAGGAATTAGACATCATGGACACAAAGGAGCTTAACTATAAGAAAAAACAGTTGGGCAAAAGCCATACAACATATCTTGGCTTGCTTTCTGTATATCTTCCTTTGATGATTAGTTTTCTTACCCAGGTTTTGTATGAATGTTAAGAATACTTCTGTCACCTATAACCTACCAAGTTCATGAAGACGACAATATCCTCATCTCTGTTTCATCTTTCATGTTTTTATTAAATGAGCTGAATAGCAAATTGTGACTGGTAATCATCTCTGCATCAGTACTTTATGCAATCTATGACTAATGGAAAAACTAAAGCCAAAAATAACAAGGGTTCTTTTTGCAGTTAAGAGGAAAAAGGTACTTCCATTTTCTAACTTAGTTTCTAACTTACATTGCAATTTATTTTAAAACTGCAATATCCAGTGAATTGCAGACATGTCCTCCTGTCTCTTCCAAATTCCACTGAGTGCACTTTGAAAAACCCCTCTATGACTCCCAAAGAAGTCTATAATGTAAAACTGAGACTTAGCTACACAAAATCATCTTGGCAAAAGTTTATATTAATTTATAAAATGTCATCGGTGTTAAGAAGGGGCAAGGTATATGATACTTCTTTAGCGAAAAAAAAACTGTGCCACTGTAGATGGGGGACAAGAGAAGCACTGAATAATTCAGAGATGCGTGCAACTCAAACTGGAAGAGACTTAGAAGGTAGAAATACCATCATCTTCTAAACCATGTGCTTTATTAAACTGCAAAGGCATATTTGAGCAGTACCTATCTCCCAAGTGGTGGTGTCTTCTGAGAACAACTGTTTCAGGTTTTCTTACATAATCAAGTATATAAGGTCTTAAATCATTAGGCCAGATGTTCTAGCTAGGTAAACTAAAACCATAAAAATAATTACCCTTTTAAAACACTCATGTTAGAGATATTTTTTTACTCTAAATACATTGCACCTCTTAAGACTACCTAGTCATTCTTATCCTGGCCTCTACTTGCCCCTCTCATGGATCTGCTTGCTGCCTGTTCTTAGGCAATGCCTGGCCATTTATTTACACAGCATGTTTTCTCATGAGTAGTTTATGATGCTTATTTTCTTCAAAAAGCGCAGATTCAACACCATTTTTTTTAAAATCTAATTTTTTGATTATTTTTTTTTTTTTAAATACACAGTACACAGACAACGACATGCATCAGATTTAGGAGAAGGCTTTATACCTGTCAAGGCCCAGTTCCTATCTGCTAAGTTTAGTGGTTGATTTGCTCTTTCCTGTGGAAGTCTTAGTGTTTGGAGAATGGTGGAAGGAACTGCTAGATCCTTTCAGACCATTCTTGCTTGGTTTGTTGCAGCAGTGCTCTTGTTGGCAGGACCTCCTAGAAGATGAGGAGCCTGAATGGCTAGGAGGTGATTTACTCCTCCCCAGATGTGGGGATGACGAACTTCTCTGATCATGATGGGGTCTCCCAGCCCGGGATGGAGAAGAACTGGCAGAACGGGGTACAGAAGAGCTCCTAGGAGAGGCACTGGGACTGCGTCGGGGGATGACAGGGCTTTTGGGTGGTGTTTTTGGACTATGTGGAGATCCTGGACTTTTACACTGGGTAGAACTCCTTGGTCTTTGAGATCCATTCTGTAAGATCTGAGCGAGACGAGAGATGAGATCTGAGTCCGAGCTGCTACTCCCTAGGACTCTGTATCTGCGCAACCTTAAGAAGAAATGAAGAAAGATTATTTCTGTCCTTATGCACAACGTTAAGGGATGACAGAGTACACCACAACCTCCTTCAGAGGATTTTGCACTATTGTATCAAAATTCTACTTATCCTAGTAATGTAGGCACCGAAGAAACTATATCATTGTTGTCTACATACAATTGGCAAAGAGGGGGGACGGGACTCCTGAAATTCACTCTGCCTTCAATTAATTAGTTGTTTTTACTTAGCCATGATCTGAGCATGACTAACTCACTCAACTCTGATGGCTGGAATCTCCAAACCCATGTCTACAATAATATTTCCATTTTCAAAGGGGTGGATATGACAGAGCTCTGGGCTCGTGAATAATCAACAGTTCTGGAAAACTGACCCCACTTTAAAAAAAGTATCAAGACTTAGCCACAGACTGACAGGTTCAAAATACTGAATACATATCTACTGATGTGTAAGATTTAAGAGTGAAGCAGGCTCATTCTCATTTAACAGCCTCTCCTCTTTCACTCTCCAACTACGTAAGATTTCTCAGAGAACTGAAGCCCAGCATGTTTAAAAAATAAGTTAAAGGATGGAACTTCCCCAGGATGACATACTGCATAGTAACTACAGTCTAGCTCAAGTCCACTTTCAACCTGAAAACCTATTTTCATATTCTCTGCATTACCTAGCTTCTAGCCCAGGTCTAGTAGGTGGCTTTCCTGGTGGTGGCCGAGGAAAAAACTGAGCTGAACTTGAACTGTTGACTTGATCAGTGGTAGCCCAGGACACTGGCCTTGGAATCTTGCTTTTTCTGGACTGTGGGCTGCTAGGAGATAAAGAGCTTTCTTCTGTCTGCTTGCTGAAATGAGAGTCTAGTGTCAATCTAGAAAATGAGGATAAGACATCGTCCTCAGAAAACTGTACTGGAGCAGCAGCCATTTTTTCCTCCAGTGACTTATCAGAGGCACTTGAGAGGTCACCGAGGAAAGATTTGAGCTGTCTCTTTTCCATAAGTAGTCTGACCAAATCTGTCTGATGGGCCTTTTTGAGAAGAAGCTTTTCCTTTGCAGAAACAGGAGATGAGGATTCTGAGTCTATCTCTTGTGCTAAAACCGGAATTCGGCTCTGCCTGAATACAAAAGGAGATTTAACTAAGTCCTTTTTAGATCGATGAGAAGTCTCATTTTCTGAAATGCAGTGGAATAACTCTCCATTTTTGGGAGCACTTTTCTCTTTTTTGTCCTCCTGGTGCAAAAAAGTAGTAAGGGCCACTTGGTGGCATTTCAAGTCTTCGATATGGACTTCTTCCTTATTAGAATAAAAACCATTTTCCTGAACTGGTGATATTTTGCTTGCCTGTTTGTTAACATGGGGCTTGGAAAGTCTTGAGGGAGAAAATTCTGATGATTTAGGTGCTATCAACTTCAGAACCTCATCTTGATTTGGCAAACAGACGGGCCTTGGCTTTGATTCTTCAGCACCTTCCGTATTCGTTAGAGGTTCTTCCTCTGCAGATTTTGAATTTCCTGGCAAAGAAGAATTCTGTTCCTTGCTTAGCATTTCAATGGCATCCTCAGAAACCACACCAAGCCGTTCCTCCTCAGCCTCCTCTACAGGAATATTTTCAGGTTCTTTCTCTTCCTGTATCCCACTGTGTTGTTCAGGTAGGTCCTTTTGGCCACAATCCAGGACATTGACACATTCTTCAATAATCCCTTCCCTGTCAAGCACCTCTTGGCTGACATTAAGTACCAAATCTGGTCTGCTGGCACTAGCTTCAAGCACATCCTCTGTCACAGGCAAACCTGGCAAACTTTCCTTTGGAGAGGAAAGTTCCACCGTGTGTTCTACAGACTGAGCATCCTGCTCTCTTTTCTCTAACTGGTGGCCATAATGAAAGCTCTCTGAAGCAGATTGTGTGGATGCCACTGAAGGTCTAGGTATAGTTATCTGCATTGGAAAATTAGAGAAGGAAAAGGTGAGAAACTCAGGAATGGTATAGAATTAATGTCTTCAAAATACATTATTTAATTATTCCTATGAATCACAATGTCCAAATAATACCTACCTTCATAATTTAGAAGTAGTTAATGAAAAAAAAAATTACGCTGCCATCCCATGACAGAAAGGTGTAACAGGTGAAAACCAATATATTTATCTGTGGAAAATGTTGCAGTCATCAACTCACCCTCCTGGAAATGAGATCCAGCCTAACAGGCAGGATTTTTATTATTTTTCATTAGTTTGAATACTCTTAGAATAAGTTGTACATAAATGTAAAATCTGTAACAAGTACATAACAATATTTTTAGACAGAAGACAAAGAACACAGTGAATTCCAGATTCAGGAATGGACTTAATTATCAATTTAGGTAGAATTTAGATATTTTGTCAACAAAACAATAAAAAGCTTCATTTGCTCAATTAAATACATCTATATGCATAATACCTAACATTTTTGTCCAGAAAAACTTTCCTGAGTACCCAGATTTTAGCTATAACCTTCCCTATAGAAGCTTGTGCCTCATTGTAACTGAACAACCTGGTTAGGACATCTTATCTTAGGTCATTTAGAGATTCACTAACTAAATACTCACACATCTAAATCCCCTCACAGGTATAATCCAAAAGATACACTTAAAGCACTCCTAAACCCTATATATAGTATTGAGGCAGAGTCCCCTCTCGAAACACTCAGTTATGATGAGTGCTGCCTCTAGTACAGAGCTGCATCCTTACAGCAGATGTTCAGGACATGGGACACCTGCATTCATCTCTCTCCCACCTGAGGAACATGAGGCCACTTCTCACAAAGTATGTACAAAACAAGAATGGAGTTGCTTCTCACCTCCCCCACTGAAGCACAGACAGAAATTCAACAGTCATGAGGTCAGAGGGTCAGAGAGCACACAGAAAATGAGTGGAGTTTCACCTCTATGGCCAAGGGAGGGGACCTAGATCCTGGTCTATACAAATTTGATTGAGTCACTTGGTATAAACAGTAAAAATAAATAAATAAATAAATCAAGGGACTACCCTTACATCTTTCTCTACAGGGCCAGAAAGTTCAGCTCCTTCTTCCCTTGTATTCTTTAGCCTGTGAATGTGACACAGCTTGAGTTTGTAATACTAAACAGAAAGTGGCAGACTGGAGCCTGGGTTTGGACACAAAGACTTTTTTGGTGCACTGATGGTAGAAGAGACAACTAGTGGTAGCCTATTTCCAGTGTTGCCAGGATTCTGCTGTTACAAGATAGATTTCAGCTGACCTTGTTGCAATAATTACACTGAGCTTAGTGGGCTTTTGCAAGAGCTTGCACATTTGTACTACTGAGAGGTAGAAACCAAGTTCATCTGTCAGGACCTGTGACAATGTACATTGTGTACTTAAACATTACAAATACAGAACAACTCTCCACAATAAGAAATGGGAATTGATAGTGAAGGAGATACAGTTAGATTTCCCATAAGAGTATAGTAGATTCATTGACATTCTTGCTGGGGTTTTTTTGGGTTTTTGGTTTGGTTTTTTTTTTAGCACTGTCTTCATAGTCCTGTATAACAAAATTTCTGTGATTACAGATGCACATTTTATCACCATGTAACACAAACATTCAACTGATATTATAAACAGTTTTCTATAACAAAACATGAGACACAAACTACAAGCATAAAGCTGGATTAAAAGAGGGCAGTTACATTAAATATTTCTATAGTGTAGAATGTGTTCTGAACCTTTCTAATTTATCTAATGTAGTTTTGGGGCCTTAATCTAAAAATGTGGAATCATATTTTTAAGAAATTTAGAATAAAAAAATTAGAGAAAAGTGTTGTCTTAGCTTTCTAAGTGGGACTAGCTGTTAGCTACAGAAAATGGTATTTTTCACTGGGGGGTGATGGGAGAGAAGCAGAAATGTAAGATTGAATTGTGCTTTTCCAAGTAGATCTTAGCTGCCTGTAACATCTTCTCCAGGTTGAGATTTACTGGGGACCTCAAAGATCACAGGATCATAGAATGGTTTGGCTTGGAAGGGACCTTAAAGATATCTACTTCCAACTGGTTGCCATGGGCAGAGGTACAAATGCTTTTGTCTGGAAGAACTTGGGTGTAACAGTCAATTATTGTAGAAATGGAAGAAGCTTGTAGAGGAACCTCCTAAGGCTCCTTATAAGATTTTTTTGAGTAAAGCATCAGCTTCTTTACAAGGCCACTATAGGTAATAATCATGGTTCATGCTATGCAGGATTCTAGGTAAAAAGACTGGAGGAAGTTTTTAATCCCTTAAAAGTTTTTTGTTTAAATATAATCCTGTAGCCATACTCATCCCATAAATAGGATTCTTGCAAGACACAAATCACAATCACAGAGTTGGAGAAGGGCTGATCCTGAGACATGCAAAATACTCCAATTTAAATTATCACTTAGTCTAGTTCAGGGAGATAAAAATCAACATTTTTCAATACGTATTTAGTTACAAAACAAGTAACACACAGCCTCATATCTAAAATTTAAAAGAACCCCATAATAAAAATAAATAATCCTTATACTTTCTTTTCTTCCACAACTAATAAAAAACTTATAATCCTATGATATTGCTATGGCTAATCAAATCAATTTTGTAAAACACTAAACCTGAGTAACAAAGATTACAGTGTAATGTGGGCAGTTAATCTCAGAAGAAATGTGGGGAATAGAATTTAAAATACTACCTCACAGCTCACTATGGTAATTATATGTTTATAACACAACTGGCCTGATCACTGCAGTTTCCATACTCCAAGAGAAGTTACGTGATGCAGCAGGTTACTGAAAATGGCTGAGACTGTTTATGGAAGAAGAAATTTGAGACTCTCCTTTCACTCAAAATTATCTTAATTTAATTACTACCACCATGGTCTTGAATCCTTTGGCCTTCCCTAAGTAATTTCCTAGTTCCTTTCTTATTCATCAAATTAGCATTTGACTGGGATGGGATGTTAAGAAGGAAAAAGAGCAAAACAACAGCAACATAAATATCTCAACCTTTATGACATTTGACAAACTCTCCTCCCTCTAAACTTTGACAGGCTGCAATAGCAAGTAATGTGCTTGGATGAAATCCTCTTAACATATCAGCAAGTTGCAGAGGAATAAAATACTGAGTTTTGATCTGCAGAGTTCCTAAGTCTGAAAGATTTGAATATGGATTATTGTACAATGCCAGCAGGTAAGCATTTAACCTCTCAGCAACAGCTTCTTCCCTCAGCTCATGATGTCTGCTACTTCTGCAAGCATGTCGAGTGCTGTCAGGACTCCAGGCCTCTTAGAAACACAGTGTTCAGATCTGTTGTTCATCTGATCCTGGCATTATTTGTAATATTAATAAAGCCATAAATACTTCACCTGATCAGTTTACTCTTCAGAACTTCTTTCCTACCTTAGTAAAGTCTGTGCATCTATGAGAAAGAAACTCATGTATATTTTTCTTTTTTCCCTGCTTCTCTTTCTCACCTATCCTTAGGCTCTATCTCCTACCAGCAGTACAACTGATGTTAGTTTGAGTCTGCAACTTCTGTAACAACAACCTCCCTGACTATATCCATATCCAGTTCACCAGCTTCCTCTTACTTCAGTTCTTTACATATCTCACTTTGTATTTCCTTGCACAACTTTATGCTTCTACAAATAAATTTGAACTGCAGTTTGCATGCAAGCATGTGGGTTTGTCAGCACACTACCCTCTACTTTACTCTTAGTGCCATTCTCATGTGCAGAAACCACTGCTATGCTTTCATCTCTGCAGACAGCCCTTCTACTTTTCAAAATTCTTTCTCCCCAGTGCTGTAATTCCTTCTGACTTTTTCGAGCCTAATCGTTTGAATCTCTGACATTCCCTTCTCAGATTAAATTCACACCAGGGAAAAAATTCAGATAATTAATTATAAGTTTACTAAACTACCTTGCCTATCTCCAGACAGAATAATATGGGGAAAACCAGGAGAACTATATGCCTGTAATCTGTGGTGTTATGGGACATAAAAGCAGACATTACTAAATATTGATACTCAATCCCTTTCAACAAACCCATATAAATGGTACTGCAAGCATTGCAGGCACTTGTAGGAACTGGTAGACCCCAGGATACAACTTTCTGTTTTCAAAATTCACACAATTGGCCTTAATAATAAAATTAAAAGCAAAATAACATACAAAAGCTTACTTGTATCCATCTGAAAAGAGAAGCACAGGTCTTCAAATATATTCTTCCTGCTTTTCTATAATGCTAATTTTTGCATCAATTTATATAGCAGTTGCAAGGAGTGGGAAAAGGATGGAATACAGATGAAGAGCTGTGAATGCAGAAGACAACGATGCTTTCATAGTCTCTAATGTGATAGGTATCTTTTTATGAAGATAGAAGATAGAGATCTGTGTGTACAGTCTTTCTACAAGTCTTATTAATCATGGCTTAATTTCGGTATTATTTAAATATCTTACCCTTTCAACTATCCCTACACAATCTAACAGGTAAAGGAAGATTTTTTTTCCTTTTTTTCTAACATAAACCCATATCCTCAAACATCCAATAAGGCAAATAGTGATTGCTCTAAAAGCATTGTCTTTAATTGCTGTCCTAGTTTGGGCCAGGACAGAACTATTTTTCTGTCTTGTAATTTTGCTTTCACCCAAGTCTCAGTTCTAAGTATCTGTACTTACTTGCTGGAATTAACAGCAAGTTTCTGTCAAGTCTCTGCTTCTAGGACTGCTACTGCTCAGTGTTTATAGTTATGGCCAGAGATGGACTGCAGAATCGAGGCCACAACTCAGTTCTGAGGAACATTTTATGCTCTGTAAAGAGAAAGGGAGTAAAGGGGTCACACCTGCAACCCCCCTTTGGGGAGAAGCAGACAAGACAGGTGACCAAAGCTGCCCAAATGGAGTATTCTATTCCATATGTGTCATACACGTGAGCATAAACTTCATCATTACTGTTGCATAAAAGCTGTGTAGTTTGGTTTCCAACTTGTAAGTCTCCCTCATTCTCTCTCCTTTGTTTATTAAGGAGGGGAGGGGGATTCATAGAGAGCATCTGCCATTAGGTTAATTGCCATCCCAGCATTAAACTTTGACAACTGCTTTTAGAGAATGACTGCCGCTGTAATAAGAAGCTAATTAGTTTGGTGATGAGACTAAAACAACAAATTGTTTAATTTGGAACTTCTATATAATGCACTTAAAGAATATTCTTGAATTAAGTTGCTGGAGAACTGGAAAGCAGCAGTGCTTACAGTCTGTTATTCCTTAACACTCACACAATGCTCCTGTCATATAGTCCTATTAAAAATGGGTCCGTATTGTAGTATTTTTCTTGAGTTCCACAGAGACAGACTTCTTCTAACAAAGAAAGCATAAATTTGCCTTAATACACAGCTAAGAGATGTGAAAAGATGGTGACTGAAGCTTATTTTACCTTCCCATCTCGGGCTATTATTTCCTTTTTTACAAAAATAGAATTGCTACTTTACCATAGTTATTTTGTAAAGTCACAAAAGATCCAGAGATCAAGAACTACTTTCATAAGTGTGGCAACTTGGAGAATTTTTCCTCTGGAAAGTTGGAAACTACTGATTCCATGAGGATTGTGTAACAAAACCAGGGAATTCATACCACCCACTACGTAGCACAGCATTTCTAAATCTAGATTTTACCAAACACCTAACAATCTTCAACAAGATGTTAATTAGTTCTTCATGAGAGGTTATGTTCAAGAATACTTAGGAAATCTGCTGCTAGGTATACTTAGGTGGTCAGTTAAGAAGCAGGATAAAACCAGTACAAATTAGGGTTTTCCTCTACCAGAGCACATACCAAATACAAAGTGGTATTTAGTTTTTAATTAATGGTGCAACCACTTTTGGTGTATAAAGTGCACGTAAATATTTTTCACAACTATTACTATCACAGCTAATAAGTACACAACAATCTTTAAGCAGACCTCACTTGGTTCCAGCAGCTGTGTGAAAGATATTAGAATAAACTTTTCTTATTTTAGAAACTAATTTTACTACTTTTGAATGAGGTTTTGAATTTAAGCTCTACACTAGTATCCTACAGAGAATAACTGCAGTTTTCAGAAACAATATAAATACAGGCTAATACTTCCTCAGGAATACCCTCAACTATCAAAGCCACACTATACCTTGTTGTTAAGGAGACCAAAATTTCTTTTAAAAAAATCCCACATTATCTTCTTTGAAAAATTCATTTGAAATGCTCTGTTCTAAACCCAAGTTAAATGCAAGTAAATATTTTTTATTTTGTCAAGAAAAAGAGACATACACAGTATCTCTCTATTACATAAGCACTGCTTTTGTGTGTATTAACAGTGAAGTCTGGTTATTAATGTTTAGGTTCATTGTAAATATACCTCTCCAATTGTATAAATACCAATAAAGGGTCATCACAAAGTGTCAGGTAATTCAAAAATACTATGAGCCTTAATACCCAGGTGCAGATTTCAAGTATGTGAAATTTTTGTATTTGTTTCCTATCAGCAACACTAATCCTAGATTACTGCTGAATTACACTTGCTCTTCATTTGTGCTATTTACACTATATTTTTCTGCAATCGTAAAAATATCTTCGAATTCAAACAGCAACACTCCAAAAAAAGCTCCACCATTAAAAAATACCCAAAAACAACAAAGCCAAAAACAAGCGACAAAATTAAGAATCTTCTTGACTTCGGATCCTCCAGCCAGACAATGAATCCACTCATTTGTGCATTGTAATGAATTAAATCCAGTTCTATCCAGTTATAAGTTTGGCACTATATTAGCACAGGTTGCCCATAGTTCTGTTATGCTTGCAAGGGAAAGAATCCATTATAAAATTCTCATGGATTAATCGAATATAATGGAATAACTGATGAAAGCATGCAAATATAATTTTAATACAAATTGTAATTTCAACAGATTAAAAAATACTGAACACATAAAATTTCATTCACAAATCCAGATTAAAGTTGTCTTGACTTGTCATGATCTACTTGAAAGCATTATGGGTTTTCTCATGCCCACAGTGTGCTACCATCTACAGCATTTGTAATTCACATAAAGAATTAGCTGCTTCCAGTTTGCTTAGAAACATGCTTAAGAGACATCCTTTAGAGAAGGCAGACACTGAGAAAGTAGCCTTATCTATACTAAGGGTTTATCTCTTTTCTTACGAATTTTTTTTATATATTCCCTCCTCTGCACACAAAGCTTTATACTTGCAAAGTCTGCAGACAAAAAGATGCAATTAGAATCCAGCACACCTTTTAAAAACAGAATAGGTAAAACTTCTGGCAGCCAGCTAAACTACATAGTTTTGACTCTGAGATGAGCAGTGAGGATTAGTGCAAAGCACAGCTTGGACAAATTATAGAATGGTTTGGGTTGGAAGGCCCCTCCAAGATCATCCCCCAGTTCCAATCCCCCTGCATGTGCAGGGACACCTCCCACCAGGTCAGGTTGCTGAGGCCCCATCCAACCTGGCCTTAAAAACTTCCAGGGATGTTGTGGAAAAAACACATCCACAACTTCCCTGGGCAACCCGTTCCAGTGCCTCACCATCTCACATTAGGAACCTAAGTTCTGTGTCTAGAAGCTGCCTGAAAGCAGTCAGAAAAATTTTAATAAGTTGAAACTGAACCCATTTTCAAAAATTTCATAGTGGTAGCTTAGTAGGACAAGAGACCTCAGTTTAGGCCTTCTCCTAGTTCTAGTGTTTTCTCTATTTTCCATATTTTAGAAAGTTCTCTCTTCCTTCCATATGACAGATCTATCTAACCAGGAGAAAATGCCAAGATGCTAATTAATTCACAAACTCCAAATAAAGTTTTTCCTGTTATTCTAGTTGGACTTGCATCATGTGAAATTTTAACAATAGCAGGGAAATTACTTTTAAAGAGAAATATAACTTAAATATCATATTACACATGCTATTATAGGTCATATCTGTGATTATATATACACATAATATTTAAGATATTAATTAGATCAACTATATTTTTATTACATGAAAAATTATCATTTAGTCCTTGGGCATCATGCTCTGAATTTTATCCACTTGTCTAATTCAAGGAGATTACTGTATGAATTGTCATAATGGAAATAACTGTTGTCACCAATGCTGATCAGCTCTCCATGGAAAAATTCCAAAGACCACTTAGTTTCCTGAAACTTCTTTACTTATTCTATGCTAATAAAATTTACTACATCTTATATATTTGGGATAAGACTGGCATTTAAAAAAAAAAAAAAAAAAAAAAAAAGTAAAAATAAAGACAAAATTCACCCCTTCAAGGACAGACAAGAAGAGCTGAACTATGCGGTTATGTATTTGGGAATCTCAAAACCACCGTGGATTTCAGAAATAAAAGAACATTAAAACCAGCAGCTTTTTGTATAGTGGGGGTTCCTACATGAACAGTGCATGTGGATGCTATTACCAAGGCTAATTAATTTTCCTGACCTCCACTATAACTTTTCTGCTGCTTGTGAGAAGAGAAACCTGCAGAAGGAGAATGGCCAAGATGGTTCAGTCACTAAAAGTGGGTGTGCTCTCCACAGGCAATACACTATTGGAAAAACGTTAAGACATTCATACTCACTGCTTGTTCTCAACTCTTAATTCCTTAACTTACAACTAGAAAAGTTTCCACTGAAAGAACAATTAACCTAACATGCTATAATTTTTCTTTACATCAATGGCAGATAGGAAAAAAGCACACCTGAAGAATTGCACTTCATCAAAGAGCCTACTAAGCCTTGGAGGCCTACTAAGCCTTAGATTTCTATGTATCAAGCAATTGCCTTTGCCACTTGTATAAAACAACGAATAAAGCTTTATTTGCATTAGAAAGTGTGCAGATGAAAAATGGTCAAGAAACATCATTATTAATATAAAATCCAGTAGGTTAAAAGAACAGAAGTAACCCATGGGTTAACATCCATCTTCTAGAAATCTTTTTCTTCTAAAATACTGCTTCCTGATATTCCTCACCCTATATGGTTTTGTATGAAAAATCTACGTCCTCCAGAGAAACTTTCAGATAAAGAAAGCAATGATACTGTAGCAGTGATCATAGCTTCTAGAAAGGCAAATGATATAACATTAACAACTGAAAACAGAATTCTGAATATGAGCTTGCCTTTGAATCTGGTCATAAGCATTATCAGACGATTTCACTGCTAATGAGTGAAGGCTGTAACATCACAGCAACTTAATTTTCAGGCTCAAATTTACTGAAAAATTAACAGTTATTAACAGCTACCCTGTCATGAACCAGGTGGTTTAACTTCTGTGCATTTTCCCTACTTAACAAATTTTCCCAGCTTGACAGAACCAGTAGCTATGAGCTGGACTAACTCCTTGAAATTTCTACCTTGAGTGATCCCAGTGTTGTAAACAGTATTAGCAGCCTCTTGGGAAAAAGCTTCTTTAAGCCTTATGCTGACTCATTACATTTTCCATCAGGATACAGAGCAGAGAGGCACAACAATTGTTAAATGTGAATACCAATATAAATGTTCATCTCTTGCTATTGCAGACTAGTCAAACCTGCCAAAATTAGTTCACTTAAACTGCCAAAAATCACAATATTTACATGCACTTCTCCTAGCTCATAAACCTAAAAAATCAAAAATAAAATGACAAATAAAAGGGATAGGTATCTTTCTCTAAATACACCTTGAACATGTCAGGCAGTCTTACCTTATTCTTCCATAGGTCCCTCAATTCCAGTGAGATGCTTAAAAATTAAGGTAAATTTTTCAACTCAGATCAGGATTTTATTAAAAACTAAAGTAAATTTTTCAACTCGAATCAGGATCTTATTTCTCATCTTGGATATGGATATGAATATGATGGTTTGTATTTCCATAGCATATTGTTGGAAAGATTTTGGAGCATTTTGTAACTAAGAATATAACCATAAAACTGTATTTTTTTTTTTAATGTTAGAATAAAGTAGAAGTTTGAGAAAATTAAGACATATGAGAAAATGTCTGCATAAACCAACTAATTCCAATTCCTTAACCTAAGACATACAGATTATCCTTCCCTTTCATAATAAATAACCACAAATTGATTAAATTAAAATTATCCCCCCTTGTACCCTGCCTCATTAAGCACATCAAAAAAAAAAAAATCCAGGATGACACAGAAAACTGTGTCATTGTAAAGGCCTTTCTTAAGGACTAAATCTTTTTGTATAGCAGCCAGTTTGGAAGTATTCAGGATGGCTGATGTGGCTAGACAAGGTTTTTACTTTCTTATTAAAGAACTAGAACTGAAAAACCATAAGGACAAAATCTGAGGTCACCAATTGTTTCCAAAGACAGAGTTACACATTTTGGACAATGTCTACATAAACAATCTTTTCATATCCAGCCCTGGCCAGTAGCTGCTCCACTGACATCACCTTTTCCATTAATCTCACACAAACACTTCATGCACTGGTCTAATGAGCAGAGTTCAGAGAACTTACCTGGCTGAAGAGAGAGAGAGACAGAGTGCTGTACAATTTGACCATGCTATAAAGGAAAAGGATGCTAATAGTATTCCAGCCACACTCTTCAGATTCAGGTCAAATAATTACTTCTCTTTTTTGTCAGCTCTAATGCTGCCAGACTCCTTCATTATGCTGCAAGTTGAATAACTAAGGAGGGTTGAAGTAAAATACTTCAATTCTCTTTCATTATACATGTAGAGCTAGAGAAGAATTTTCTTTATCAGAGGTAGAGCTCCATCCTATTCACTTTCTCCACTAGTGAGCAGAGTATATACAGAAATTTCATTACCTCCTCTATCTGATTACAAACTAAAGGAAGTTAAGTTACAGTTCCTGAATCCTCACTTAACAATCAGTAAAGAAAAATCCCTTTCCTTGATATCAGGAACAAATGTTTCTTTTTAAATTTTTCAGTACATGAAACTAAATTCAACAGCACATATCCCTGGCCTCTGCAATTCATTAGTTATGAATGCTGAACCAAACTGCAAACAAGGGGAAATCCATGAACATACATTCAGTATCAAATATTTACACAGAGTAATATAAAATGATGTCAAAACTCCTTTTTAATGCTTAACTAGAGAAAAGTTTTATGTTACTAACATGCATTTTCATCTTTCATGCTGCTATAACTTCTACTTGCTGTATACCTAACATTGCTGCACTATAGGAAAGAGAAGGACTTCCAAAAGTATCTCAGCTTTTCAGTAAGCCATAAAGTACATGAGGCTTTTCACTGCTGGAATGAACTGAAGAATCATGTGCTTGTAGTTTGCACAGAAAATGAAAACTGAAAGTTAAATTCTCAACAAAGTCAGGACTTTCTTCAAAATCACACATTGGAAAGGAACACAGTCATAGATTTACCAGGTCAAAGGAAAGACGAGATTGGTACATATAATACACACTCTACTCAGTAGCAGCAGCTGGCAAAACACCAGTTCTTTTTCACATGACAAGAAAGAGTACCACTTTGCAGCCCCTACTAATACTGCATCTGTATTCATTTGTTGGGCACTAAGGAAGCCAGAGAAGACTCTGTGCCAACCTACTTCCTTTGAGTATTATGACCAGTTTGCTAATTATACCTGCATTGCATTCTTACCAGAAAATTTAAATTGTAGATGTACAGGCAAAGGAGAAAGGAAAAAAAAGAAAAAGAAGAAAAGGAAGAAAAGGAAGAAAAGGAAGCAAAGGAAGCAAAGGAAGCAAAGGAAGCAAAGGAAGCAAAGGAAGCAAAGGAAGCAAAGGAAGCAAAGGAAGCAAAGGAAGCAAAGGAAGCAAAGGAAGCAAAGGAAGCAAAGGAAGCAAAGGAAGCAAAGAAAGCAAAGAAAGCAAAGAAAGCAAAAAAAAGGAAAAAAAAGGAAAAAAAAGGAAAAAAAAAGAAAAAAAGAAAAAAAGAAAAGAAAGGAAAGAAAAAAAGAAAGGAAAGAAAGGAAAGAAAGGAAAGAAAGGAAAGAAAGGAAAGAAAGGAAAGAAGGAAAGAAAGGAAAGAAAGGAAAGAAAGGAAAGAAAGGAAAGAAAGGAAAGAAAGGAAAGAAAGGAAAGAAAGAAAAGAAAGGAAAGAAAGGAAAGAAAGGAAAGAAAGGAAAGAAAGGAAAGAAAGGAAAGAAAGGAAAGAAAGGAAAGAAAGGAAAGAAAGGAAAGAAAGGAAAGAAAGGAAAGAAAGGAAAGAAAGGAAAAAAAGGAAAGAAAGAAAAAAAAGAAAAAAAAGAAAAAAAAGAAAAAAAAGAAAAAAAAGAAAAAAAAGAAAAAAAAGAAAAAAAGAAAAAAAAGAAAAAAAAGAAAAAAAAGAAAAAAAAGAAAAAAAAGAAAAAAAGAAAAAAAAGAAAAAAAAGAAAAAAGAGAAAAAAAAGAAAAGAAAAAAAAGGAAAAAAGAAAAAAAAGAAAAAAAAGAAAAAAAAAGAAAAAAAAGAAAAAAAAGAAAAAAAAGAAAAAAAAAAGAAAAAAAAAAGAAAAAAAGGAAAAAAAAGAAAAAAAAGAAAAAAAAGAAAAAAGAGAAAAGAAAAAAAAAAGAAAAAAAAAGAAAAAAAGAAAAAAGGAAAAAAGAAAAAGAGAAAAAAAGAAAAAAGAGAAAAGAAAAAAAAAAGAAAAAAAAAAGAAAAAAAGAAAAAAAGAAAAAAGAAAAAAAGAAAAAAAAGAAAAAAATTACAAAGTCCCATCTGCATCCTGGGATAGAAAATATTCCTGGAAAACACTGAAGCTTAACTTTTAATAAGTTAATTTCTCCTAGGTCCTTCTCCCTAGTCAATGTCAGTTGTGATGAATAATGCAGTATTTTGATATCTCATTGGGTTCAAAGTAATGAACATTGGGGAACTCCTAGTTGCCTACTGCCATACACCCAGGGCAGGTATTTTTTGTAGTCAGATAAAAAAGCAGTCAGAAGTTGCAGGAAAACCCACTGCTTTTTGAGCTAACAGACAAGATGCTGATATGAGTACATGAGTTAATTTGCCTCGTTTTCCCTCACCACCGATCCAACAGAGGTTTGAAATAAGACAGTGTTGATAGATTGCTTTTAATAACTTACTCCCATGCTTCACTGGAAGAAAAAGAGTTTTGCACGTATTTAGCCTAAAAAATACATTGTAGAAGAAGGCAACACAAAATATAAACCAAATAAAATATTAATGGCAAAATGATGATGATATGTTATAATGTTATGCATTAATGCTATGTCATACTGCTTTACCAGTCAGTGTAAGCTTATGTTACTTAGCAAATCTTTTGTGACTAATACAAAATTATGGTTAACTCCAATTATGATTCTAAGCCTTCATCTTTTTCATATTGAAATGAAACTGGGAATACAAGATTAATAAAGTCCCCTTTCTCTAGTGACATTTTCCCATTAGTTTTGATCCCTGATAATTTCCATCTTTCCTTTGTATGACATAGGCAGTCAAACAATTTTCATTCCCAAATTAGCAATTAACTATCTCTACATCACCCTTTCTCACATTAGAATACTTGATGGTAGTCCAAATTTTAATATGTGTTTCCAATTCAGAATCCACCTGGTATGGATTGTAGGAATACATTAAAAAAAAAACAAACCAAAACAAAGATGGATACTTTAATCATAGTTTTGAAAGAAGCAAAAATCTGTTTCAGATTTTATAATCCTGCCTTTTTCAAGAAAAAAAAAATCCCTCTGAGGAAGTGAACCTGTCTTCCAGAACATCCAGAGATGGTTGGTGCTCCAGAACATACCCTGAATAACAGCTAATTAAGTATTCCTGTCTCTAATTTTACCTTTTCTAAGTGGGACAATCTTCTTCACAGAGTATTCCTGACCCAATTCCTGGACAAAATCCATCTTTATTCCCTAACTTGATCTTTCAAAACATTTTTTAGGATGTTGTGTATAGCAGTATGACCAGCATATGCCTATTACCAGACTGTGCAGAGGAACTGAAAATGTGAAACTTTGCAGGTGACTGCTAGGGAGCAGTCACTTTTATGAAGACCAAGCTTATTCACCTGCTGAAGTTGTGCTTTTGAGATGCGAATGACAGGGGGGAACTTGTTGCCATAGGGAATGACAGGAAGCTGCCTACGACCAGTTGAGCAGGAGGAGGAGGAGTGGCTCTCAGCTGACTGACTCCTTGGAAAACCAACCTCTTTCAGAGGGTCCGAGTGGATGGATAGATAGATAGGGCTCATGGTGCGGAGGATGGAACTTGAAATTCTTGGAGTGGAGAAATGCAGCATATGAGATGAGTTGAGCTGTGAGAACAACATGGTGGGGAAGAAAATAAGGTTTAAAAAAATCAATATTTTAAAAATTTTTGTATCTTGCCTATGTGTGTTTTTTTTAGAAAACCATATTCGCAACTCCCTCCCTCCCTAATAGCTGATAATTTAAGAGGTATTTTAAGTCTAATCCTCACATTTCCCATCATTTTTTAAAAAATGCACTATCAAAATAAGTAGTATCAAATGCAGCATCAAAATCCTTTCTCTAGCTGGCTGTAACCTTCATCTGAAATTCAGTGAGTGACAACCTAGGGCAAGTTTAATAAACTAACACAGTCTGTTCCAAGAACATTGTGTACACAAACTACTTGATTGTTAACTGGTCCTTGCAAATGCTTAGCACATCTGTGCAGCCAGTTTTTTTTCTGAGATGACTATATTTTTAGAACATACACACATTGCAGGCTTTAAAAATGTGACTGTACCACTGTGGCTATAGCAGTGTATATAAATAACTTTACCTGACTGGATTAATCAGTAAGATCTGTACTTTATGATTTTGATGACATTTCCCAAGCATGGGCTTGAACTAGAAGGATACACTGCCCTGGAGATTCCATGAACAACTGCTTAATCTTGAACTACATCACTCAGGAGTTTAGAAAAGAGAAAAAACAAAACACGGAGAACAGGACCTGTAAAGTGAGAGTGTTCTGAACGAATAATTTTAGAGAAAGGACATTATCAAAATGGTTATTGAGGATTCTACTAAACTTATACCTTTGACATGTAACTCTGAAATAACTGATTCTTTGCAAGACCTTTTCCAATGTATGGATAAATATTTGACTGTCACACATCTAAGTGCCTGTAATGAGATTGCTATATACAATGAGTGCTATATACAATTTGCAATTATTTGTTCCCAGTGTATTTAGATAAAAACCATGGAGAGTAGGGGATATATAAACATTTTGCAAGCTTCACAATGGTGATTTTCTGTCTCCCACTATGGTATTTGCAATTCTAACCCATACTCCTTGGAAAAAGAGTAGACCTATTAAGCATTTCAGTTTCAAAGGAAAAGGTATTTTCAACTGTGTCAATCCTAAAGCTTCGGTTTGCATAACGCACAGCTGTCCCTCAACAGGGAAAAAAAAAAAAAAAAAGTATTTCCAGTGTCTCAAAGAAGCTGATGAGCTTTCTGTCCTGAACTGAGGACAGAAAATTAAATGAAAAATTAAACAACTTGGAACTCAGAAATAAATGGAAATTTAAGAACAAGTTTTTGATGAAAACAACTGCACCTCAATCTATCAAATGCTAATTTCATTATTGTTTCTAAATAATAAAGATAAATAGATTCACATAAAAATCTTCTATAGCCATGCACATATCTATATATATGGTATTATGTTGTCAACCAAGTGTGAGCAAACAGTTGTTTAATCTAAACTGAAGATGAAAATGGAATTAGCTGTTATATAGTCAAGTACTTCAACTCCAACATTATTTCTTTGCTGAAATATCTTCTTGACTAAAATATGTTGCAAAATTCCATGCATGCACTGTATGCAATGCAATAAAACCAAAGGAAATTAATGAGGCCATGGTTCAATAACACAGTGATTCCAGCTTTAGGCTCTTACTACCAGATCAAGGAAAAGAAAACTAGAGCAATTTGATGCAAAGCACTGCTCCAGTATAAATTCACCATTGGTCTAGGTCAGAGTTCAGATTCTTTTGACAGATTATGTTCATATCAGAAGATATTACAGCAAACCAGGTACTGTCTGCCTTCCTGCAGCCAGAGTCAACATAAAGCCATTATGAAAGCATAAAATCAGCATATATATCCTAGTATTGTCTGAATAGTTCCAACAGAAATGTTACCATGTGCCCATGACTCTGCCATATCAAACTGGTATTTGATGGTAGCCCACTGAATCTGTATTGCAACTGGAAAACCATGACTGATGACATGAAAATTAGTTCTCTCATCTGCAAGTTTTTGCCATTGCAGATAGCATAATTTGATGTAATTTTTAATGCCTGAAACTTGGTCATCTCAAAATCAGTAACTAACACATTTTTCTTTTATTTTTTGAGTTCAGCTTTCCTTCCTGAACTGCTACAACTTTACATTCTTACTACAATGCTGATGGCATGTGAAACAGGTAAGAAATTATATTCTCATCAATTACAGGAAGTCTGTGTACGCACACAGTTTCAGGAAGAACATTTATCTACAAATGGAGACCTGCAGACCATCAATTGCTTTCCTTCAGGAGAAAATAAGATTATGGGTGAATATATGAACTTAAATTTATTTTTTTTTTATACAGAAACATCCTTGCTACTACTTACTACCTAAATAGTGAGCAATAAAGCCCACCCCCCCCCAAACAAAGCAATAATAAAGAAGAAGAATTATCAAAGTAAAAAGGAAAAAAAAAAAGACATAAACCAAGAAAGCTCATTTATTCATTCACCGCTGAAGTAACTGCTTGTGTATTTAACAAACCTAACAGAATAGAGTCAAAGAACATAACATACTTTTTCCTAAGTGATACTCAAGCAGGTCACTAGAAATCCATATGGAAGGCACATTCATAAGGATGATAACCATGATTCCTGACATGTCCGAGGGTTTTAAGCCATTTGAAATGAGTAGTTTTTTTCAGAAATTATGTTAAACTATTATACTGATATAATTTCAATATCCATTTTAACCTCTCTTAGTAGCACTTAAGTAATTTGATTTATGGTCCTAAACTCACATTCTTCAAAGACTGCTCTTAGGAAGTGCTGCAATATAATTAAATCAGCAGACAAGTAAAATGTGACCCTTTTTCCATTATTTATATTGTCAGGAAGATGGTACCTGGATAAATTACTGAAGGACAAGAACATCTGATCCACAAACAAGGATCACAGTTCCAGGTGGGCAAATGCTTTGAAGAATAAACTCTACCAAACAGCTCCCTGAGGTCATAAGGACCCTGGAATAGAGAGGGCTATTGTATGAAGAGGCATATATACACTGTATTCCTGGGAAGGGACTAGATTGTCACTAGATTGTCATCTATAAGAATGGCTAGTGTTTGGTACCATCTCAGGAAAACTTTAATTATCTTTTATAAAGTGGAATACCATCAACTAAAGACAGAAAGAAAACTGTTACCCAAGCATTCTCCTGTGCCTCTCTTGGCTTTCAAGGACGAATGAAATAGATGGAAGATTACCACAAATTGCCATGACAGTTGGAACAGACACACTGCATAGACACATACAGTTCCCAGATTCTATATCAGCTAAATAATATAATTTTCTTTATTCTGAGTTCAGTTTATATTTTCAGTTCCACGTGATTCACCTTCAAAACAGCAAGTTCCTTCCTGCCGTTCATCCTGCCCTCATAGCACTACTCGCCCTTTCAGGATAATCAAAACCATATTAATTTACACCATTTTAAAAGACAATTATGCCTTACCTGCTTGCAAAGCCAAACTAAAATATAATCTCACCCCAATGTCTACTTCAACCAGTATTTCTTCCAATTAATAGACTTTGTACATAACTATTCCTACTCCCCTGCACAGAAATTTTTTCTAGATGAAGATACTGTTTATTATTTGTTTATGCAGTACACAACATTAGTATGATCTCTACTTTCAGTTTTCAGTAAAACAGCTATTTTCCCAAAAGGACACAAGTTTGTGTAAAGCAGGATAGTGCATTTGTACACAAAATTACAAGCTGGTTTTTAATGGCTTTTGAAATAAAATCACCTGATATTTCCTATTTTGTACAGGTCTAAATGTTGCCCTTTCTTGTCTGTTTTACTAAAACTAACATTTAAACACTAAAATTGAACAACTGGAAATGGTGGAGCAACTTAAATTAGTTTTTCATCTTTAAGAGTTTCTAACTGATCAAATATTCTTTCATGCAACTAATATTTCAACTTCAATCTCAAAAATCTTCTGTAGTTTAACCCAGTTCTGTATTTTGAACCATGCAAAATGAATCTTCTATAAACTACATAATTCACAAAGTATCATTTCTAACTATAACCTCATATGAAAGATACAATCTTGCCTTTTCCATTAGAACTTAGATATATTTGCAATTTTACTGTACAGCTACAGTTAACTACATTATGTAGCTCCTTTTTACCAGAAAGGATATCCCACACAGTATAATAAATGAGTTCTTGGTGATAAGAACTTTTTCCAACAAGCTGGCTTGTAACTTTCAAAAACAGTGGGGATAAGTGAGACAGAGTGATAGCCAGGCTTCTTGGCTCAAAGGAGCTTGAAAGAGCTGTTTTTATACCATATATGATGCAATATGTACTGAAAAAAAAGTGGAGAAATAAAACTAGAGCAGATTCCTAATAATTTGAACATTAATCTCACTTCATCTCTAAGTAAATCCAAAGAAGTTATAGTTTTGAATCAATGACAGAGGAGAAAAGAATAAATGTTCCAAAATCATGCAAATGAGAATTCTTTAGACAAGATGGAGAAAACCAAAAAGCAGGGGTTGCAATGGAAGCAAAGTCATCTGTCTTAGTGAAGAGAAAACACTGGGAGAAAGGAAATAGTTGCAAAATTATCTTGGAAGTTAGAAGCAGCAACAATTGAAGGAACCAAAGGATTTTTTGCATAAGTACAATTAAAAATTTCAGAAGAAACAGGAAGAAGCAAAGGGAACTAAAAACAAAACAAAACCCAAACAACAAAACTCTCTATATTTGCATATGTATCTCATTGATTAGGAATTACTGCATAAGGAGCTTCTTTATATATATATATATATATACATATATATATATATATATATATGTATCATTACTTATTTTTTTTATTGAGGAAAGTTCTGTGGATCACACCTGAAGTTCTTCCGTGGGGCAACGTAAGCACTCAGAACACGGAATGTAATTCCTCAAGAATCAAGCCCCATATCTGATAAAACCAGGAATTCTGCTACACTAGAGTATTTTACTCACTACCTTTCCCCTTACTATATCATCATATAACTCTGAATAAAGACACGTTCAATAACACAGTGACCATTTCTCTTACCGGAGTGAGTGCTCCTTCTGCTTGAGCTTCCATAGGACTTGTAGGAGTGGCTGCAAGAAGCTGCCCCGCAGCTCCGGACAGAAGGTCCAATTTATCTGTAAGCTGTTCAGAAACAGCAGGGTGACACTCTGTTGCTAGAACAAACTCCACCCCTGAGGTTTGGTTCTTTGCATTGACACCGTTTCCTGCCCAGCCACCCTGTCTGGACTGCTCTTCTGGAGGGGAATCCTCCAGAACTTGTAGTACCTCCGGCTCTTCATCTGAGGGACTTCCAGTAGTTTTGTGCCCTAAAGCCTCATTTGTCCTGAAGTCCTGCAAGTCCCGTTCCTTATCTATTATCACCCATTCCTTAGAATCAACCTCCTGCCTGCAGGAGTTTAAGTTGACAGCTACAAATCCATTGCTAATAACCCCATCAGCATGTTCTGGAGAACTGGCTGACACCGGCTTCGAAGCATCTGGGAGATACTCTTCATCATAGTGCCAAACATGGTCCATGCGGGCAGGAGCTGGAATAGTTTTCTTCTGAGAAAGAGGAGAAACAGCAGCAGCAGGAGTCTCTGCTGCAGCCTTCAAGTCCTTCTGCATCTTCTCCAAACTTAAGAAAAGAAGAATTAGTTAAATAATGTAAGGTACATTTGCATTTTTTTCAGTAGAAGAAAATCTAGATTTATATTAAAAAAATTGTCACATTTTAGAACAATGGCTATAATGGCTGAAGGATCCACGATTTGAGAAAAATAACTGATGTCAAGTAAAAGTAAACACTCCTAGAAATCAACACATATTATAACTATACATGTAATGTATGATACTGTATTGCAGCTACCAAAAGGGCTACTTGTGACTGGACACCAACTCAGTGGTGAGGCTATAGCTAGATATTGTTAATTCACATCACAAAGCAGAGGTTCAAAGCAGAAGAAATAGACATCTCCAGTAGCAATTAGTGGATACTTTCAATAAGAATGCTATTGGTTGTCTGGACTGATTCCTTATTCATGCTTTGCATAATTTACTATATCAATCAAATTTTAATTCCTATCCCTCCTATGATGTACTGAGAAAGTTTTATCCACTGTCAGCATCTCATCTGTCTTCTACTGTCCCCACTCAGCCTCTGCCTTTCAGTGCAATTTCACTGTGTCCTTCCTCCCCATATTCTTTCTACACATAGGAAACTGAGTCTCTTCTTACACATCTGTCTCTTCTCTACCTTCAAATTCCAGGATGGGGACCATTAGCTGTTGCCATCTGGGTGCCAGACAATTCAACACTGCTGACTCCCTGGCAGGACAACTGGCTGCCAGCTGGTGCTCACCCAGAGGCACCACACGTCCTTTTCTCCCCTCCATGCAGCACCATGCCATTCCTTCTCCCCTTCCCAGTGGAATTGTGGAATTGTGCTACCTCTCCTCCCCTCTGTGCAGCACCACACTGCTGATCCTCCCTTCCATGCAGCACTGTGCTGCTGCTTCCTCTCATACCTGGCAAGCTCCACAAAGCTCTTAAACATCAGCAGGAGCTCTGTGTGACATCTCTGGAAGCCCTGACTACCTGGTAGCAAGCAGTCCCTCACAAGAAGTGGAGGGGAACTGCCACCAAGCTCATTCCTGCCCTGTCTGCAGTACAGGTCACATTAGGGGAAGGAGGAGGGGGTTGAGTAGCAGGGCAGGGAGGGGAAAGACAGACACCTGGTGGGAGAGCCTGCTGTTGTGTCATATGAGTCTTGATGTTTTGAAATACAAGAATTAAAACATTGACCAGCATACATGGCTGGGAGAAGTGGCAGCAGAGTGCTGGGCAAAGGGGAGAAGCGATGGCGTGGGGGAAGAAGTGACTGTGTGGTGTCACTTTGGGGAGGAGGAGGGAAGGAGAGGGAGAGCAGTGGGAGTGAACACCATCTGACAGCTGCCCAGCATTGAGATGTCTGGTGGCCAATGGCTGGCAGCTAGCTGACAGTGGCCAACTGTCCTACACACCAAAGTGTAATTTAAGACCTGTCTTGTATCATGATTTTTTATGTCAGTGCAACACCTTTGGGCATAACTAAGCCTGCTGCATGCAGGTAAATTTTAAATTTTACTTCATAACTCCACTTCTTGTAAACTATCCTTCTCATGTCATATAGTCTAATCCCATGTTAACTCTATTCAGCACCTGATGTCATAATTCTTATTTCAGATTAATTGTATTGCTTGTCATAAGTATCTCATTGAAGGAAAAAAGGTAATAAACATGAGGGTTACATCACTAGGTCTTGAAATAAGTTCTCAAATGTGGAAGCCCAACTTTAGCTGTATACTAGTCCTAACCATTTTTAAAGAAGCTGCCAAGTGGTGAAATCCATTAATAAAGTAATATTATGAACATAGTATATACTTGGCCATAGCTTGTATAGTCATAACTCAGCAACTCCATTCTTGGGTCTTCACACAATGGAAGAAATACAGGAGTGTCATTACTATATACACTGTATAGATATAGGTATTAGAAAAAAATTATTTCTTTACCAGGTCTCAAGAAATTTATCAGTGTCTGGCTTTGGCTCCAATGTGAGATGTTTCTCCAACTCAAAGCTGTGAATTGAACGTAACTTTCGCACCAGGGGGGCATCTCTGTCTGGCTGGGTGGTCTCTGAGCGAACACGAATCGGAGATCCGAGACTTGGTGCATTGAGCATTCCATTCACTGGCCCATGGCTGTTCTCTTCCTCTGTAGCTGCCTGTGCAAAAAGTAAAGTAAAAGTGTGATTCACTAGGAGTGGCAAAACAGAGGAAGACAAGGTACCTGCTGTTCACAGATGGTGAACGCCATCCAGGCTTTTAGCCTGTGATAAACCAATTTGTATTTGGAATGGTCCTTACGTTCATGCCATAGTTAAGTTAGTTTAGATACACTTTCCAGCACATATCTACAACAGATAAAATATTAGTAATATACTAGTGCAGGTCTGAGAACAGGAGTCTTAAAACCCCAATAATATACTTAAATTTACTCTGATATTTTACAGCTAACTCTAATATTTAATAATAATCTGCAACCCAGCACTTGGTAGCATCTTCAGTCTGCTTTGCAGTAAAGTGCTCTCATTAAAGAGAGGTTGGCTTCCAAGCTGTCTTTGATTCTCTGGTGCATATAACACTGTTCTACACCAAATCTACCAGATATTTCTGTGACTTACAACTATGTTTTAGCCCAATTGCACTACATTCTGTATACTCAATGGACATGATTTAGAGCTGTGAAATCATGACCATCCTTAATTTCAACAGGTATGACTACAAAAAACTGCCTTTGTTTAAACCAGAACTATCTCCTTTCTCCCTCTTTGGTAAAGAACAAACTAATAAGTACATTTGAAAATAGGCACAATGCCTTATTGTTTCCCACAATACATTTTTTTCTAGCAAACAAGAAATACCTGCCTCAAAACTTGACAGCTCTCCTAGCTAAGGAACATCTGGACTTGATGATCTCAGAGGTCCCTTCCAACCCAGCTGATTCTATGATTCTATGATTTCAGTACCACATCCCTCTTCATGTTCAAAGCACTTTGTTGACATCTATAAACTAGACTCAAAGAGGAAAGGGGATAAAACCAGGCTCACTAAGGATGAGCCTTCAATCTGCCATCCCACTCGAGGTGGAAACTGGTAACAAAGGGGGTGTAGCTGGGTTTGTGCCAGTGTCTCAGTGACAGTCTGAATGTAGACCAGGACTCCCCCCCCCTTCAGCTCACAACCTGAAATGCCTGTACACAAATGCACACAGTATGGGGAATAAACAGGACGAACTGGGAGATCTATGTAAAGCCAAGGGGCTGTGATCTAGTGGCAATTTCAGAGACATGGTGGGAGAGCTCACACAACTGGAATGTGGTCATGGAGAGTTATGTCCCTTTTTGGGAAAGACAGGGTAGTAAGGGCGAGGTGGGGGAGTTGCTCTTTAGGTAAGAGAGCAACTTGAATGTATTGACTTCTGTCCAGGGATAGATGAGGAGCAAGTTGAGAGTCTGTGAGTGAGAATTAAGGGGCAGGCTAATGTGGGGGATACTGTGGTGGGTGTCTATTACAGGCCACCTGATCAGAATGAGGAAGTTGATGGAGGCCTTCTACAGGCAGCTGGTATCACAGGTCCTGGTTCTCTTGGGAGACTTTAACTACTCAGATATTTGCTGGAAGGCCTAACTCAGCAGCCATTAACAGGCCAGGAGGTTCCTCCAGTGCACTGATAATGACTTCTTGATGCAATTGGTGAAGAAGAAGGATCTGGGGATCCTGATAGATAGTAAATTATCCATGATAATCAATGTGCCCTTGCTGCCAGGAAGACCAATGGAATCCTGGGTTGCATAAAAAAGAGTGTAGCCAGTAAGTCTAGGGAGGTGTCCTGGTTTGGGCCAGGGTAAAGTTAATTTTCTGTCTTGTCATTTTTCTTTCAGCTAAGTCTCTTGCAAATAGCTGTACTTGCTGAAATTAACAGCATGTTTCTCAGCCAGTGTCTGCTTCTGGGCCTGCAAACACTCGATGTTTATAGTTACAGCTGGAGACTGGTGTGCAGAACCAAGGACACTGCTCAGTTCTGAGGAACATCTTGTGCTCTGGAAAGAGAAAAGGAGTAAATGGTCCTGATCCATATCAGCCTGAGTCTGTGTGTTCCTGCCTCCAGCTCCCGACTGCTGCTGACTCCAGGAATCCAGCCTGGACTTTCCCAGGTGAGCATTATTGGGAGAAAGGGGGAGGAACCTGGTATAATTTTCCTGTGTATTTGTATACATTTAATAATTTTTCCATTTTATCATTATTGTTTTATTAAAGCTGTGTCATTTAGTTTCCAACCCATAAGTCTCTCTCCCTTATTCTCTCTCCTTCCTTTATCAGGGAGGGGAGAGGGATTAATAGAGAGCATCTGTCAGTCAGTTGATTGATGGCCCAACGTTAAACCATGACAGGAGGTCATTCCCCCTCTACTCTGCCCTGGTGAGGCCACAGCTGGAATACTGCACCCAGTTCTGGGATCCCCAGTTCAAGAGACAGGGAACTACTGGAGAGCAGAGAGAAACAAAGATTAGTGGTGGATTGGAGCATCTCTCTAATGAGGAAAGGCTGAGAGATCTGGGACTCTTTAGCCTGAAGAGAAGGCTAAGGGGAGACCCTGTAAATGTCTACAAGAATCTAAAGTGTGGGTGCAAGGAAGATGGAGCTGGATTCTTCTCAGTAGTTGCTAGTGACAGGACTGGGGGCAACAGGCACAAGCTGGAATGTAGGGAGTTTCATTTAAATACAAGAAAAAATTCTTCACTGTGAGGGTGAGAACACACTGGAACAGGCTGCCCAGGGAGGCTGTGGAGTTCCCTTCTCTGGAGGTATTCAAAACCCACCTGGATGCAGCCCTGTGTAATGTGCTCTAGGGGATCCTGCTGTGGTGGGAGAGTTGGCCTAGACGAGGTCCATTCTAACCCGGATGATTCTGTGATTTTTATGTAAAGAAACAGGGCTACATTTGTCTGAATATGAAATGTTGCGATTGTGAGCAAGGGAGACAGGAGCCACTTCTGAGAGACCACTTTTTAAAATTAAGCAGCATTGGATCAGTACAAAGGTATTGTATCTTCACAGAAAACATCAAGTGAAATAAACAGATGCTGCCAATCACACTGCTGATCTGTCATTTGAAGAGTAACATTAAACTGTTCTTTGTCTATTTAGTATCTAACTTGACACATGCAAGATGCAAGAAACTTGCTTTAGTTTCACTCAGTGAGCAAGAATCAAAATCATGACTGAAGAAAATGAGTGTGAATAAAGTGCAAAGAATCTCAAATTATTAGCAATCTACTATGCATCATCATAAAGACCTGATAAAGTGTCATAAGGCTCAAAACCTTGTCTGCTTGTTCCAGTACATAAATCACTCTAATAAAATGTGTTAGCTCTACCATAAATCTTGTTTTCTTAGACCACTCTGCCTAATCAATGTTAGCAAGACTGCATTACTAATTATATCTCCTGTGCGCTATGAGATGAGGAAACTGTACAAAGATGGTCTTCACAATGCAGTTGTTTAAGTACCTTACAGATCCCAAGTTTTATTTTGTTCCTGTTTGCATCCATTTCTTCCCAAACATCTTTTTCCTGAGGACGCTGATGCCCAGGGGATCCAGGTAATTTCTCTGGTGAGACACCAACTGGAATACCATTCTCTCCATCACTGAGCTGTTCATCAGGAAACACTTCATCTGTGTTTTCTCGCAGCAGATCTCCTGGGATAGGAGTGGCATTGGCAATTCTACAAAAGTAGTTTAAAAAAAAAAAAAAATTAGAAAGGTAAAGATGTTGATACTCTAACATGTTTTCTTAATTATTTTCTATTCAAAATTATTTTCTACTTTATTAAAAGAAAGAAAAAACCAAAGCACCACAAGCAAAAGCATTCTTCTGTAGAAAACTAAATTGTAATTTAACTGTAAGTTTTTTACTATAAAACCCCTATTTCTTGGCCTTATTAATTTACACTTCTTAAATTTAGGCATATAACAAAAGATATAAATGAAAACCCAGTCACTTAAAAGCTGGGGGTTATTACAATTTCCAAAGTAACTTCTGAGAAGATGTGCTAGTGAGCATGTTCAGGTTCAACTTTGCTCCTGACTCATCTACATATATTCTTCTATTCAAATAATGAATGGAGACTTTCATAATGTATTTTCTTTTCCCCCAAAATTTGGTAGAATAACAGAACATACTGTATGACAAATAGAGAGCATTCAGCAAATGAAATGCAGTTTAATCACTATTCATACGAAAGTGCTATTTGGTCCCATTCCCGATTATTAAAACATAACCATAATGCTAACATTACATTTTAATTAAAGTACTGTAGTCCCATTGACTCGGGGCTAAGTAGGGCTAAGGCTTAGTGTAGTATCTGAAACTGAAGCAATGTTATTGTGAAAAAGGGAACAGTCAGAATTTCAATTAGATGTAATTTCTTTACAGCCACCAAAACTGTTAGTTCCAGAGTGATAGTGGGACTGAACCCTATGTTAACATCAGTGTGAATAATAGTGCACACTGTACACCTGCAAAATATTAACACCAGCTAACATCTTGACTGACATTTAGTTTAACACTTTTAAAAATCACTTTTAAATACTGGGAATTCAATACATTTTACGTGAAATCCTTTTCAGACTTACTGCATTGTAAAAGCTCCCTCATCATAACCTCTGCAACGCTCAAATTAAAAGTTGATCTACTCAAGACCTAAAAGAGGCACAAGGTCTCCCTCCACACCCATAAACACCTCTTATATTCTCCAAAACACCTTTTATATTCTCCAATACCCCGAGATGAGTATGGGTATTATTCAACGTCAGATGCTATCCAACTTACTCAATTACAGAAGGTCTCAAAGACCACATTAATATTTTAGACATGACCAAAATCTATTTCCAAATTTTCTGTAAAGTTCCATTCATTTTTCAAAATTATAATAAAATTGCAGATAGAGGTTTATTCCAAACTTACAGAAAACAATAGGTTTATTTCCAGTCAGTTAAACTCAGGACACATCATTTATTTCACAAAAAATTAGCAAATTTACATGCAATTTCCTGAGCTACTATTTTTATTGCTATAAATTTAGGACCACAGCACTGATCTTTCAGGAGAGTGTAAATGGGAACCCAAAGCAGGGTAATACTTCAAATGCTCCTAACCCTCCATTCCTCTATTTATTCTACAGTGTGTAGAAAAATCTAAAATATGGAAATATTTTCTCTTTGGTCCTCTGAGAATGCTTTTTAAGTGACCACAATGTGCATATGTACCCAATTGCAGCCGGAGTCAGACGAGTGTGCAACTGAGGTGTAGTTGAAGTTGTTGTTGTTGTCAGAGAGCCATCTGTTCCACTCTTCTCCCAGTCAAAAGGGTCACTTTCAATAACCCCAAACGTTTTCATGCTGTTTTCAAACACAGACATGAGAAGCTAAAAACGAAGGAAAAAGTTAATAAGCTTCATTTTCTTGTAATAGATCAAGTGATTAAGAAACAACGTTCTGTAATACTTGAACATCTCCAAGATTTTGATGACAATTTAAAAAAAACCCCTGAGTTCTTTATATTAGCTATTTCTACATTGCTGTAGAATAGCATCCAATAGCTCTCCAGCAGAGGAAGTAAAAAGAATATATTCAGTAACACCATTAGAAATCAAGGAAATCAATGAGGAGTATGGAGGGAACAATACTAATGGCCTAATACATACACTTGTATGCATTATATATATATATGATGTGTAATACATACACATCATTCAGAACTATAGACCTCTATGATGACCTTCATTCCACAGAAATACCACACTGGAAGCTTTCTATCCTTGTTTTATGCTATAAAAAAGCACCTAGAACAATTTGTGTCCATGACAGAAGAAACTGCAGATATTTTCCTCTCCCTGTGAAGAAGTCCCGTGTCTCATTCTAGTCACTAGTGGGAAGGCTGCAACCTTGTCACATCAGCTAATACTACATAACATTTCTGAAAACAATCTCTTTTTTTATTTTCTAAAAGCTAAAAATCTAGTTTCCATTCTTTCTTCAAGTCCAGGCACTTGAAAATTTTCTTGTATGAAGTGGTTGTGTCCATTTTATCCTTACTCTCTAGAACCTTTGGTGTGCCAGTCTATCACAGTCAGTTCCAAAATCCTCCAGAACTGCACAAAGCCATAGCTCACCCTCTGTGCAGTACATTCTCTCCTTTATTCTCCTCTTCCTGTAAACCTTAAGCAGTTTCTCTAAAGTAATTTCTAAGGTCATTCTCCATTAAATCTTCTTCTGTAATACAAATACAAACTCAAATGCTTGATGATAGCAAGAGGAGGAGGCAACATAAGCATAAGTACCTGAATAAAGTAATATTTGACACAATGAAATCAAACATGGATTCTGGGCCTATGACATGAACTTTTTAGACTGTAAACTCTTCAAAGCAAGGATCTTGACCATGTATACGTAGGGATAGGACAAAGAGTAATGGCTTTCAACTGGAAGAAGTAGATTTAGGTTAGACATTAGGAATAAATTCACTATGAGGGTGATGAGACACTGGGACAGGCTGCACAAGGAAGTTGTGGCTGCCCCATCCCTGGAAGTGTGCAAGGCCAGGATGGATGGGGCCTTAAGCAACTTGATCTAGTGGGAGGTGTCCCTGCCCATGGCAGGGGGGTTGGAAATAGATGATCCTTGATGTACCTTCTAACCCAAACTGTTCTATTATTCTTGTCCTGCTTTAGGCCAGGATAAAGGTGATTTTCTGGTTTGTACTTTTGCTTTTAGCTAAGTCTCTCGTAAGTAGTTGCACTTGCTGGGGTTAACAGCAAGTTTCTCAGACAGTGTCTGCTTCTAGGACTGATAACACTCCATGTTTATAGTTACAGCAGAGACTGTTATGCAGAGCCAAGGACACTGCTCAGCTCTCAGGAACATTTTGCCTTCCAGAAGGAGCGACGAGGTCCCACCTGAAACCCTCCTTTGGGGAGGACCGGACAAGATAGATGCCAGAATTGACCAAACAAGAGTATTCCATCCCATACACGTCATACTCGGTATAAATTTGAGGGATCACAAGGGTCAAATCTCTCTCTACTCCTTCCTGCCCTCCCTGCTTCCTTCGGCATCCTGAGAGGATTCCATCCGTCCCGGTGCCTGTGGTCCTGATCCATGCCAGCCTGAATCTGTGTGTTCCTGCCTCCAGCTCCCGACTGCTGCCGACTCCAGGAGTCCAGCCTGGACTTTCCCAGGGCTGCCCTGCAGCCTCGGTGGTGATGTGAGAGTTATTGGGGAAAGGGGGGAGGAACGTGGGATCAATTTTTCCTGTATATATGTATATTTGTATATAGTTAGTAATTTTTCCTATTTATCATTATTGTTTCATTAAAGTTCTGTAGTTTAGTTTCCAACCCATAAGTCTCTCCCCTTATTCTCTCTCTCTTTCCTTTATCAGAGGAGAGAGCGTTTAATATATAAATCTGTTTCTCGGTTTAAATCTGTTGTTTTGCCGGGCCAGGGTTAAACCTTGACAATTCTACATTCTTGTTCAGTGCCTAATCATAAATACAGATGAGGAATAATACGTAGCTAAGCACATGGATACCATTGCTGCTACAAATACAAGTTGAGAGAGACCAGAGCTTAAATTACCATGCAAAGTAAAGTACTTTCTCAATGCTCTTGTAAGAAACACCTTGCTCTGGTCTAAAGCACATGAGGCAGACCATGTTGTAAGGCTCTGGCTTCAGCTATACTACCACAAATGGAGGACTGTAAAGTACTGGGCTGTCTCTATCATGGAGAAACTCTGTTCTGATACCACATAATCCTGAGTGCATGTACTGTGTTAGATACAAGATGACCACAGAAAAAAGTCTTGCAAAAATATACCTGTGTATATGTTTTAACATTCAGGACATATAATGTAAGTAAAACACATTTAAGAGTCTACAGTACAGGTTTTTCTATGAAATATCAACATTTCAGCAATCAGTAACTTACAATAGAACAGAAAAAAAATAATAATAAAAAAATCAGATTCATCTTTATAACTAGGCACAAAACCTCCAAAACTTTCTTAATAATTTTCCTCACTTAATTGTAAACTTAGGATAAAATCCATGGATATTTGTAGTAGTAATGGGAGAAAAAATAAAGGTATTAATTTTTCAGGAATGATGAACTTTTTCTGTTATGTGTCCTAGCTTAAAAAATCTACTCCAGATGGATGTTGCTCTCCAGCTGCATACGTTACAGGTGCTGTGCTCCAGATTTTGGAAAGCTGCCAGAATTATTACAACCGAGAAAACAATCTGATGGATGTAACTTCAGGAGCACCCACCAGAGGCTATGATAGTAGGGTAGCAGCCAATGCTAAGAGAACACAGCCTGCAAGGCAACTGTCAATTATTTCCAGAAGCTTAACTGCCTCACTCTTCCCAAATGGAAAACAAAAAGCAGCTGGATGGTCACTAAAGTAATTTTGTTGTAGCACAATCCATAATTGGCACCAATGACTACACGAGGAAATCAATGAAACACTGAAAAAGAAATAGCATAAAATTCTGCTATTTAAAAATCAGGATAAGAAAATAGTAAAAACGGTTACCTGGTAATCAGGCTTTGTAAAGTAATCTAAGTTAGAAATGTGATCCAGAAAGACGTTGAATTCTTGGGGAAGATGTTTCAACATAAGCCTGTGCTCATACCTTTCTTTAATGGACCCCACTTGCTCCTAGGAGTAAAAAACACAACAAATATTAAAATGCCTTCATTCTCCACTACAACATACTCACTTTGTATCTTACAGCCATTCAATGCACAATTGGCCAGCAAGATGGTAAGTACATTACACTAACCAGTAGTGAGGAAAGCCATTCTACATCAGATGGCACAAGAAGAGATTTTTGCCATTACCCTCAGTACATGTACAAACAGTGTACAAACTTCACATCCAATATGAAAAGCCATTTACTGTTCTGCTGTGTTTGAATGCAAGAATTGTCATTAAACATTAACTCTTCTGAAAAACATGTTCTACACATTTAAATATCCTCTTGCATCATCTGAAGTCCAGTCACTTTTTTGGTGTATATTTGATGGTTATCATAGCATAGTGCATAAAATGAGTAAAGCTTGTGTAATATGAGTAAATCAAAACTAAAGAGATGCTACCTATATATCATATTGTCATCTAACAATGCATAAATACATCAGAGAGTAACCTTGTTCAAATCTAACTTCAAAAGTTGAAAGAATACATACTAATGAGACATTGTTTCTTCAGATATGTCACCTCTTACGTATGACTAAAGGCACTACTGCATATTGACTGATGCACTTTTGTTCACCAGCAGATAAGAAATGCCCATTTCAAAAATAATCAAAATAGATAAGGAATTCTAAATATGTGAAAAGTGAAATCAAAAAGTATTCAAGTGAAAACAGGAAAATTAAGTGGTATATATACACTTTTGTCTGCCTTGTAAATCATTTGCAAACTAGAAGCACAATCCACTTCCTGCCTAGCTAAGTTCATAAAATTTGATTGCTTTTTATACCACGACACTGGCAACTAAAACTAAAAGTAGAAAACTGGAAAATTTAGTGTTAAAAATAACGAAACACTGATACTTAGAGGAATCTTTATCACAGCATCCAAAAGTAAATCTCCCTTATAATTTTTGGTTTCACTTCTAGGTTTACCTTATCTTTTATTTTTCTCCAAGGCAGCTGCCCAACTACAAATTCTACCAACATGTAGAACAGGGACCAGAGATCATCATGCCGACCCATTTCCTGTAAAAAAGAAATACTGTTCTTATGCATCTTATAAGCACCCAGGAGACTCCTCACTGCTCTGGAGATTTAAATTGTTATATATAAAAATTAATATAATCAATGCTGCAAAAGAAGTTCATATGATTAAAACTAGCAACTATTTTAAGTAGAAACGTAGAAGTAAATTTCATAGAAGATACAGAGAAATAAAACCATAAGTATAAGTGTGTTTAAAAAACCTTGGCAAATCTCTATAGTGGAAGAGCTGTTTATTTGGTTTTCCCTTGTATGTATATAATGTTGTTTCTATGAAACTCAGTAACTCAGTAACTTCATCTTTTTAATTTTTTAACTTACAGTACAATTGAATATTGTAAACTATCATTTCTACAAGACTATTTTTACCCTTGTCTGACTCCTTTCCCACAATTTAAAAGTATTAATTTCTATAGAATAAACACACACAGAAGAATACGAAAAAGGAAATCAATAACTGCATTACTGACCATTTTCAGTTCCATGACACAGATATGATATAGATTGAGATACTCACTCTGTTTCTGTGAGCATTGATTGATGCATATCGTACCGTTCCTCGAAAACCAGCAACAGCTCGTGGCTGTTAAAGAATAGAAAAAGATTCTTACATTCTCATTGCTAGAAATAAACCCTCTGACTACTTGGTATCTAGAAAGTCAGTATGGAATCACAACAAATAACACTTAAGACTTTTTATTTCAGTTTACTGTGTTTCTACAAGTTAGCAGTGGAAAACAAAGTAGGTATCACAGAGTTACAGATGTCAGTTTTTTAAACCATCACTTTGGTCTCCACAGACATTAATTCCTGTTTACCTCAGCTGTCAAAAAAAAACCAACAAAACACTATCTGGCAGAACTATTCTTCTTTTTTCTCCAGTAATGAAATTACTTCTTTGTCTTAACTATTAAAAGTTTGGGTTTATAACTTCTGACAGGATCTAAACCATGATGATTTCTTCCACTTCACAAAATACACCAATATTACATGATACAAACAGACAACCAGACACTTATTGAAATGTGCTGGTAACATTTCCACAAACTATTTTCTGAAGTAGCAAACCAATCAAGTTTTTGAGAAATTCCAAAAGCAGGGAAAGGTAAGCCTCAAAGCTGTGCTGAGCAATAAATAGCAAGGGCTTCACTACAAGAACCAATTAAAAATCTTTCTTTTCTAGTTTCTGAAAAACAGCATTTCCTCTCTGACACTCTGGATATCCTGACAGTAAGTCAATTGGCATTTTATAATCACATAATATACTTTCCAATCCTTCCTTGCTTAAAAAAAATGTTACAAAAATAATGAATCAGTCATACTCACTACATATTTCCAAATAAAAGAAAAGTCAGAGTGTGGTGCCTAAGGCAGTTATCCAATCCATGCTTACATCCTTAACCATCATTCTACATAGAGAGAACTACCAGAACTGCTAAACTTACTTTCTTTTACATAGTCTTATTTTCCCAATCAAGAATTCTTTTGTTTTCCTCTAACACTGAATGTGAGAAACCTAAATTATCTTTCTCTCCTCTGACTTGTACTGAAATGGGTATTGGTGCCTGCCCCAGACTCCTGACAATTCTTAAGACTTAAAAAAAATTTTGCATAATACATTTAAACATTTGGCTTGATATATATACAAACCACAACACAAAATTACTGTCCTTTTAAGATAAAATCCTTTAGACTCCTTCCACCTAAATATAGATGGGTGTAACTTCCTCTTAACCACCAAGAGATGCTACACTGAGAGCTATCATTTAAGTAGATCAGGAACTGCCATTACTGTCAGTGAGCCTGTCAATTAAATCCAGCAAGATTATGCAGCAACATCTTTAAATAAAATGAATCATATAATCAGTAGCTGCTGGAGTGGAACAGTTACAGCTGAAACAGTGTTACTTATGGTGGAGAATATTTTCCAGGATGTTCATGAACAGCTTCTCAGACAATATTCTACTAATCTTGGGTTTTGCACATTATCACAAAATGCTTGGGACACATTTCGTGTTCAGGCAGGTTGGACAATTCACTTGCTATCTTATATCTTCAAGCACACCTTACTTAAGGTATATACTTACATATACTGAACATTACCCTGAAATGAAGCGTAACACTGTAGTTGCAGAAATTCCACATTAATTTTGAGCAATAAAATTAACTCAAAGCACTTTGGAACTGCTACATTTCAAGAGGGGGAGAAAAAAAAAAAAAAAAGTCTCCTTCTTAGCAGTTCTGAGAACTGGCAAACCATCCAAGTAAGAATAATACAGCATTAGTGCCAAGGCAACAAATATACAGGTATATTTCTTAAAAAAAGATGCAATATTTCTAAAAGTATATTTCGGAAAAAAAAAAGATGCAATTTGATGAATAGCACATCTTCAGAAGGGCCAGGACAAGAGCTTAACTTTAAAACGCCTTGGAAATAGAAATTAAGTAAAAATTCAGTAAGTAAGAGCATAAAGTTTCAGAAGATAAAACCAAATGGTTTCTGTCTTCACCCTCTGGTCTGAATGCTAAAAAGTCTGTATAAGGAATTTCCTTCTGTAACTCAGTTTCTTCTGCTTGTTAAAGTCACTGCCATCCTTAGACAATTCTTTATCTCAGCAAGGACACCTAAAACCTTTCACAATCTTTTGCCTTAGTGTGTAGTTTGTATAAATCTGACTTTAGAGTGCATGTAACTCTGCTACGTATCAGGACAAAATTAAATACTTCTTAGTAATGCACCTGGTCAGTAGAAGTGATATTACAATGCTACACAACACCAATAAATTAATTCTATCTTCTCACTAACAACATGGCTCTAGCAGCTCAAATCCAGTTTACACAATGCAGACTTTTGAACTTTTGCAAAACTTCTTAAATTACTTCAGTGTTTTTTATGCATCTCATAAACCTCATGCAGCAAGAGAGAAATATTACAGGCAATAACAGCATTTTTTTATTACATAAAATTTCCCTTGCTATTACTGATCACATTAATTTGCTTCTAGAAACTTCCATTTTTTTCCTGAGCAACCAACTTGGCGGAGGAAGCAATTGAGCTTCCTTAAAGCAAAGAAGACTTCCTTGTTGAGAAAAAAAGTTTATTAGGCCCATTTTTTTCATTTCCATTTCATTTCATTACGTCCATTTTCTATTAAGACAACCAATAGTATCTATGGCATTTTTTGAGCATATAGCTGTACCAGGCATTTGTACTTAAAGAGACAGTGAATCCTACATTTGAATGCCTTTGTGAATTCCACTGACACCCTTAGTTAAAATAGATCCCATTCGTGTTCCTTTCCATGACAAATGTGAAAATCAACATGTTCCTGTTTTTTCACTTGAAATTTGGGAGGGAGCATTTCTTCACAGGCTTCTTCACCCTAACCCCAACCCCACATCTAGGTGCTGTCTCAGTTGAAGGGATCCATTAAGACTCCACTCATCAGTGGATTCCATTCCTCAGATCTTTCATATTTAATAGCTTTATTTAACTTGCATTCATTTTCTATTGTTATCATAGTTTTCCTTCAGAGACAGTAAGAAAGCCTTTGAAATTGACAGCTCTCAAACTGGCACAGGAACAAACTGAAAATTAGGGAAGGGATCTTAGATTCTTGAGTCATAGTTTCTGCAGAAACATGAATTCCTACAAAACTGCCTTAAATTTCAGGTATTAAATCAGTGGTAATGGGCATACAGATCCCATTATTTAGTTCCTTTATTAGAATAGGGCTATAATTTCTAAGTCTAGAGTTCCTCCATACTTATTTGACACAAAACGTATTTTGCAAATCTCCAGTTGAACTGTAACTTGTTTGGATCAGTTTGTATGAAAAGGCTTTCTAATATAATTAGAGAAAACAGTTATCTGGAAGTCAGAGTGGTCTCAGATTTCATTACTATCTCTAAATTTTTCAAATATAAGTTAAAATAAATTTTTTGAAGACATATGCATATGAAACAGATCTAATGACTACAAAGAATTTTTCTACACATAAAGGTACTTTTTGATGTAATGTCAATTTTCTTTGGAGGGCCTAGAAATACATGACAATGTCTTAGACAAACTACATGCAGAAAAGCAGGAGTTCCTAGAAAAGTGAACCATTTCCACTAAGCACACAAGTGTGCAGATTCCTGGGAGATACTGTGCTTATAAACCTCTCTACAACTCTTCCTCCTTTGGAGGGCCTATGGAGGAGGCAAATCACCCTGCTCAGCTCAGCTCAGCTCAGTATTTCTAGATAAATGCTTTGGGTGACGTTGGAAATGTTGAGCAGAGCAAAAAGTTCACTTTTTATTGCAGCCATGGAAACTAGATAATAAACATGAAAACCAAACCAAATAATGAGTCTTTAGCTAATTATCTGACACATATCAAGATTCCTCCTATCAGTCAGGTAATAGCTAAAAATTCTTAAGTGTCTTTAGATTGGTTTTGGATTGAGAACCCAGCTCAAGCAGTGAACCCCATCTTCTTGGTGCTGCCTTTAAAGCTAAGTACTGAAGTGCATAGCAGGGTGAGCAGAGAAGCAGCCACCTACATTGCCTCTATTCCCCTTTGTTAAAGACAGAATCCTCCTTTCTTACCTTCTCCCTTTGAAAAGTCAATAGCCTAGTTCTTTTACCCAACAGGAATGTATTTCCAGGATTGGAACTATACACAGTTCCAGTTCTTTTGAACCTTTATCATGCCAAAAGGCTTCAATAATTCACATTCCCCTTCCCTTTTGTGTGTTAGCACCAGTGTAAAGCAAGTAAAAAATTCAGGGATCACCTGGGTAAGAAAGGATCAAGCAGTTGAAATACAATAGCCATTACAATATATTATACATCTCAGTTTTTACTTTATAAATAGCACTTCAAACCCACACTTTTATCACTATATATAAACATCAGACACTGATAACCAAGTACATGCACTTCAAACTATTGACCCATTTCCCACCTGTAGTCAGCATGAGCCATTATCTGGACTCAGATCTACCCAAATAGAAGTTGTAATTTCTGAAAATTGATTGCAGCTATCTGATCCTATGCTGCTGAGTTCCAGCAGAGGCTGAGTTAACAATTGACAGTACAACTTAATTTTGTTATTGTGGGTTCTAACAGACATATGGCGAGAAATGAAAATTTAACTCCAGCTGCCTGTGCTAGAAAGAGCATAACCATCTCTTAGACAAGAAGATTTGAGATGTGAACCATTTCCTGAGCTACTCAGTTTTCAATCTGGAGTATTTACTTAGCAAACATGATGCACTTGCTGAAAATGGCAGTTGTTCCAAAGCTGACTCATGAGCAGAAAAAAAAATCTGGTAGGCTGGAGGTGGTAAAAAAATCTACAAAGTGTCACCAACCTGAACTTACTGCAGTGAAAAAAAAACAACAACATTACACGAGATAAATCTGTCATGAATGTTTGCTTTGCCCTGTGCAATCTATCTTCTCCCATACCAGGAGCTGAAGGAGAGATTACTCTGAGAGGAAGACTACCTACATTAGCCAAAGTGCTAGCAGAGAATTTTCCCAGACAGCAGAATATTGTTTTACCTATCTCTGTAAGTAATAATTTTACAGTCATTTTGCATTGTGGGAAGTCCTGTGCTCTTAGCAGACTGAGAATCAGTACTTTAATTGTTTTGTACATATCATATTTAATATTATAATACCACACATTAGAGAGTTGCATCAATCCAGCAGTACACTCATTCCAGTGGCTAACTTATTTTCAACTAAGGATCAGAAGCAAAAGGTCTCAAGCAAGCTAATGTACATAAAATAACATGCTTTCCTTCTTGTCTTTTAAAGTATTCAAAGTAATTCTTTATAACTTAGCAGAGAATTTTCTCTATAGTTTCTAATTCTTCCTGAGCTAAAGTTTGATTTTGGTTTGGTTTTATTTTTGCTAGGAAACAAATTTTAGAGGACCAACTCATCTGTCTTTCCATTATAACAGCTCTTAATTTCAAATAAGACAGCTCTCAAAGACTTCCAGTTCCTGAAAGCTCAAGGAAAATTGGTGATAAGAGACAGAATGCAAATTAGTAACTTGACACAGAGGCAGAGAGTTGAAATTCAATTAAAATCCACATCCATCTTAAGAGACACCAATCAGTTGGTCAATCAGCATGCATTTTAGACAGCAAGTAAAAACACATGCCCAGTCTTGAAACTGTAACTATGTACTGGCTAGAAAGGGAGGATGCAGTATGAAGCTGAAGATACCAAGAAACTGGAAGGGAATTAGGCAGCAGTACACAAAACTACAGCAAAGCAGTAAAATTCCTCACTCATAGAAAAATTTCATTTTTTAAAAAGATATCAGATCTCAGTGGAAAAATTATTTCTCTCATTTTTAAGGACTGGTACATCCCATTCCCGTGAGCATCTATCAGTTCTATACAAAATAAAGGAAGTGTTGTATTAGAATATAGAATTGCTACACTGCACACCAGAATTCCTACATTAAATCGTTCAGTGGTTGTTTGGATTTGACATCAGCATTCTGCACACCACACGAAAGAAAAAGAAATCCCAATATACTCCAACAATTACAAAGTATTGTATCATGAGAATTAAATGTTTTTCATATTTCAGCTATTTCTCAACCTGTCCCTTCAGACAGGATCTTAATAGGTTGTGAGTATTTAAAAATACTCAAACCAACCCCCAAACACCACGTCACAAACAATCTTCCTCTCAAAGAATTAATTATTTTTCTCACGTTTTTAATTTCATTTAACTATTTCAAGAATATTCCCTAGAGATGTTACAAAAAACTACACACCATATATTCATATATCCATTCCACTTGTTTCACCTTCTAGGTCAATTCATAATGCTCTTTTTTCGTCTTATACATGAACTCATTAGCTGTTTTCTTCACCTTGTACTATCACACACCAGACACCAGCTGTATGTCTCTGTAACACTGATTTCCTTCCTTTGTTCTATGCCAATAATAGAACCAAACTTTCAAGGGTCATGTTTAGTGGATGCTGAAAATGCTACATAAATACATTATAAATCTGCCTTAAATCATCTTCCTCTGGGTCCTTGAAGGAGCTTCTGGCAGACAAATGTATTGTTCCACTGGTGGGTTTATCACAGCTAAACATCACTTGACAAACCTCTAAAACCTAGCAACTTAATAATTTTTTTACTATCTCTTTTTACAAATAAAGTCTGCACAAACTTCTCCAAACTAACTCCCTTGACTTCCCTATAAAGTTATCACAGATTCAGAAATGGAGCCTCAAATAACTAATGCCATAATTCTTTCAACTCAGATTCCTGCTTATATAACTAATAAAACAGAGGTCTCTTGGCTTAGTCTCTCCAGCAAATAACCATTTCCAAGTAGGACATTTTGATATAAAAATCTAAATCATCTTCAATTTCCCCTACGATTTAAGAAAAGAAAACAAAAAAATTAATTAGGCTGTAGTCTTCATTGACTTAGGGAAAGAAGTAAGAAGTTTATATGTTAAGAATGAGGCTTTATGTTTATGTCTTGCATTAAATGGCTCTGATATTATATAAGAATTCCTTTGCTAAAGAACTGAAAGTTATGAAGAAAATTTAAAACTGTAATAATCAATCTTAGACTTTTCAACAGAACTCCATTCACAGAAAGTTTTTTTCTATAAAGTAATTAATTTTTTTTTAAAAGCTATCAGCTATCAAATGGTTAGCTCAGAATTTAGAAAGTAAACTTGCAAACTACATCTGTTTCCAAAAATATGTTATGTAGCCTGATTGGTGCAGATTTAGTGAAAAAAAAGTTGAACACAGTTTTAAAACTTGTTGTTTAGACATTTTCTTTGTTTTACAGTAGCAAATGCACAAAATTTAATTTTATTGACATGGAAAGGCTTAAGTGGTCTATGACAGATTACATGTCCTCTCAACATGATTTTTGAATCATTATTTATTAATAAAAATCTTTATTTTAGAAGAACATACTGTAAATAGTTTCCAACTCCATTTTCAGAAGCTTTCTGCATTCTATTTGGCAGCTGAATTATATAATTTACATTTCTATTGCTCCTTCTTTTATTTTATTTGTGCCATAATAGCTGAACTGATTTTGTTAATTGCTATAAAAACACAATCACTGTAACATTATTGAAATAAATTAAGATTTACACATTAAAGTTTTTTAATATTTGTGTTTGTTGAATATTTTATACTTCATTTTATGCTTTTCTGCTGATTTATCCAGAGTGCAGTAAAAAAATATTACTTGTTGTAATGTTTTACAGTTTCAGCTCTTGCATTTTCCCAAGAAGTGCTGAAGGGAAGCAGAGAGGTGGCAGTTGGGATGCTGATCTCAAAATACCTGATTAAGACACCTGTCCTATGGTTCAAGCTAACACTGCAACTTGCCAACTTATTCCACCATTTCAAACTTCTCAGTGAGCTGCTAACAGTGAAAAACTCAATATATTTAGCTTGGTGGCATCACACTGTCTTCTTCCTCCCTTTGTATAGATTAGAACAAATATTTCTAGAACCAGTTTCAGGAAGCAGCTGAGTCAGTGCAATTCTCTGGACACTACTGGCAGAGCATTTTGATCTCCCCAACCTGGAAGCTTCACACTAATACATCTGAACAACTTCCAGATTTAAAGTTCACTGGGGCATTTATATGATGTCTTTCAGGTTATGATCAAAAGTTCCTTGTTCTTTGTTTCAGCACCTTCCATCTTTACTTCTGCATTAGAGAGGGCAAGTACACAATATTAATTCTCAGCTACCAGTTCCCTTTCCTCCTCCTGTTTTTCCCTTGCACTCTCTGATAGCTCATATGCTCCACACTTCTCCATTATTTAATGAAATGTAATCACAGACCTGGGAAGGAATAAGGGAAAATCTGAAGAGTTAAATGGAACTCAAAGTGATTTGGTAAAGATAAGATGAAAGAATTTGAGAGGAAGGAGACACTGCAAGTTACATAGTCATTTAATGCCTGATATCACTTCACTGTGGTATCAGTGCTTTCTCATTAATTTCTGTCTTTGTTAGACAAATGATGAAGAAATTAATAAAAAGAATTCCAATCACAGGATTGACGTTTCATCCTGGAAACTTCTTATGCCAAATTTTACCACCTTTGCTTTGTTATCTGTTAGCACTAAGGTGTCCAGCTCATCATGCATAGATCTTATGCATATGCTGAGGAAGAAAAATAATTTTTGTCTCTTCCTTGCTCCAAAAAGTTATGTTACAAGATAATGGTGTGTTCACTTAGACAGTCAACTTACAAAAGTCTGCTCTACAGTACATTTGTGTAAAAGCCCCAGAGGACTATTATACAGATAGGAACTTCTTAACACTCATTTAGCTTCTTCCATCATCCCTTCCATAATTTCAATCTTTTTCTGAGAGTAAAGAAGAGCATGGGAAGGGTCTTGAGTGCTTCTTGTGCCATGCTTGAATAGCTACGTAGCTCTTTGCTCCATGTCACAGAGTGCCTCAATGCTAAGCTTGGGAATGCATCCTGAATATTACAGGTCTTGTGTTTTTCAGAAACAGGTTGAAAAAGGATGAAAGGATAAAATATGATTAACTTAAGGTTCAGATTTCTTCTTACAATATATTATGTATAGTACCATAGCACCTACAACTGCAGAAACACTTCCTTGACACATTCATCACTTGCAGCCCAGACAACAGCAGCCTAACAACATGGCAGTGCAGTTATTAGGGAGAGGTGATGCCAGGAAAATTCCTGATAAGGAATAATCTAAGGAATGATGAAAATGTAGTCAGAAGAGAGAAGGCATGCAGATAAATTTTAGAGAAGTTTTCTAAGTTTTAGTGAGAAAATAATGTGATTTAGTGACAACTTGAAGGAAAAAAGGAAATGCAGAAGAAGAGCTCAAAAATTATATTGCAAGTTCAAGTGGCAATATATGTTAAATGAAAGACAGGAAATGTTGCTGAGGAAGTTGAAAAGATTTCAAGAAGAAAAATAAATACAGTTTTACTTGTTTAGGCAAAACATGGAATCCTCTATTTATCACATCGCTCTGATGTACTCTTAGGGACTGAGAGAGAACATTACTGAGAAAAGATACTATAAGGTAAATCCCAAACATAAAATACTTCTCACCAGAATGAAACAACCACTGAACAGAACACTTAACAGAATTATATGGAATACTACCCTGCAGCACCTGGCTTACAGGTTTTTTTAGACCAGTTAAATACTTTAGCCAATTATTTATTACATGCTTAATATGGAGCACGATGAACTGAAACAGCTCCCTGGAACTTTTTTCATATAATCCACTGCCATTTATTACTGTGCTGATAAAACATGTCCTAGTTGTCCTTGGATTTTTTTTTAATCCCTGTCACCCAAAGCAAAGAATGTAACAAGGAACTGCTGAAGATACACTATTTCTTCCTGCTCTTCAAATAAAACCAAAACCTGACAAATTTCATAATTTTCTGGAGTTGGGCAAAGTGCTGGCAATCATCTAAATTTAACAGGTGGTCTCAATCCAAATTTTAATCCAAATGCAATATTCAGTAACTATCCTTGACCAACTTCCAGTATGTATCCACTTATTTATAACAAATGCATGCAGTCAAGGTATTATTCAGGAGTAGTTACTGACACAAGATCTAAATCACCAGAGGCACAGAGGCAAGTGAAGAAAACTGCACCAGTTTTAGTACTATCTGTGGAACACTTCTGAGACTTTACTCCTAGAGTAATAGCAGTGTTTGCAGGCTGTAACATCATTTACTTGAAAAGGAGCTTGAGAAGCATGTTTGAGCAATTCATCTTTAAGCAGTCTGTGGGTCCAAATTGTATTCAGAGTGGACAAAACATTTGCCCCAATTTTTTTTTTTTTTACAACAGTTTAGCTTCAGCACTACTCTTTTTGTGCTCAAAGTTCTCTTTTTTTTTTCTTTTTTTTTTTTTCTCATCATAAAAAGCATTTACTGCATATAGCTTCCACTCTTTCAATAGCATAAAGCTGTTTTCTCTTTCAAACACAGAAACAATCTGCAATTTGTCTGCCAAGATGACAGGAGAAAAAGTAGAATAAGATGGAAGGATTCTCTAATCCTCCTCAGCAAGATACCCAGATTATTAAAATATAGAAGTACAAATGCATAACCATTCCCAAATTTTCATTAAGTGAAAAACAAACAAACAAAAAGAGAATTTAGAATAAATTTTTATCTTCTATCCTTGTATTTAATTGAAGAACAGTATACTTCCTAAGCTTTCAAAAGGTATTTAATACTCTGATTTGATATTTACCAAAACACTTCTGTGCAGCACTCGCTGCAGGGGTTTGTTTTGTTGGGGTTTGAACATCTGTTTGTTAGGTTTTGTGTTTTAAAGAATTCAGCTTCTTAAAGTATATTTCCAGGACACTACCCATCATCCTAAAGTGAAATCTGAAGATACATACATACATATATATATATATATATATATATTTGCTGGAAAACCCTCAGAACCTGAGAAAACTGAAGAAAGGTGAGCAGTACTCAGCTGATTTTTCACACAAGCACCTGAACAGAATAACATGTCATTGTTTGATGTGAACAGATTTGCAACTGCTTCCCTAGGGCAATAAAAAGATCTAAAACCACTTGCATTCACAGTTGCTTTCATTGCATTTTTTTAGGGGTCAGACTGCATAGCAGCTGCTGTGTCTTCTGCTTTAGCAGGAGTCAGAGACAATTTGGTTACTGACAGGTCACCAGTAATGAGTGTGAGAGTAACCCCCAGAAAATTTTGGTAGACCCTCTGTCTCCTTTGGATTTGAAGACTTTTGCTATTGTTTAGAGTAAGAATTTATTGACTCCTTTAGCAGAGCAGTGTGACATTTCTTAGTTGTTCTACAATCAGGACTTCCCAGCTTGACAAGGTTTAAAATTTTGCATTTCTAGGTGAAAAAAAAATCTAGAAAGTTTGATCTAAATATTGTAAACCTTCTCAACGCATGATATAATAATGGATTTTTTTTTTCTTCTTAGTTCAAATAAATTGAGAAAAGTTTAGCCACATGAAATTAAGGTCATGTTAAACAAAACTATGAGGGTGAGGACTTTGCTGAAGCACTTTGGTTTTTTTTCAAATAAGAACTGAAGCAAGACCTAAAATCTAGTCACTAGGAAATGTAGGAGAAGGAGAGGGAAGAAGGGAGCAATCATAGGGTAATTCTCTCTTTGATATAAAAAGCCTTATTTGTCAAAAGTACAACAGCTCTACAGGCATAACAGAGTCACCTCAGAATACCTTCATCCACTAGTTAGGAGACCAACTAGTACCTAACTAGTTAGGTAACTCCTAACACTGGCAAGGAAGATGAAGCCCACATTCCAAAGCAAGCACCAAATTGGACAAAAAGCAATTTTCTCCTTCATTCAGCTCTGCTGAGTCCAAATCATCAAATTTAGGGAACAGGGCTGTTAATTTGAGTCACTCTTTAGGTTGCCATTCAGAGACACCTGTAAACTGAGTAGAAAAACACAGATGCTTTAGACAAATAGGTTTTATCTAAACACTACCCTCTCATAGATAATTCTTCAATAGTGTTTTTCCTTAGCTTTGTCAACTCAGCTTGCATACATATTATACTATCTTCTTTGTAAACAAATACCAACCAGCTTTTGTAACTTGAATTCCACCTACATAAAAGATCTTGATAAAACTCAGGCCTGTGTTAATACATGATAGTTGAATTTATGGATTTAAAAAAAAACCACCACCTCAAATTAATTTTTAAGGTTAAAGAGCAAAGATTAGTAGCTTCTTTTTTCTTTTGTTTTGCTTTCTTTATATTAAAATTAATAGTACCTCAAAGAACAGTTGTGTTTAACATTTACTTTAAAACAGGATTGATGACAACTGCCCAAGAGGGAGCTGAAGTACTGATGATGTTAAGAATGTAAATGTCTTTTGGATCTTGTCCCTCAATGTTTTCTATTTCTGTACCACAGCTTACCCCTTCACTTTCCATTATCACTATGTAAATAGAGACATGTAAACTGAAGGCTGAAAAAAGTTGGGATTACATTCAAAAAGAATCATGTATTCTTTGTCTCAAGAAAAAAACATACTAGTATCACTCCAGCCATCACTAAAATAACAGGAAACAAAATGGAAGGGAAAATAACCTTTTCACCACACTCTCAAAAAGCAATAAACAGTAGATAAATAGATATATTAAAGTCCTATCCTGCTAAATGTATATGTTTGATTATTAGAGTCCCCCTACAATTAAATTCTAAATACCCTACTTTGCAGTAATCAATTCTTAACTACACCATTAATTGAATTATTGGCTTCCCCTCTCCAACAATTGATTCCCCTTCTCCTTTTTCCTCCTATCCTTCTTTTAACAGTCTACCCTGTCCCTGGTGGTTTTTCTTCTTCCCCAAGCATTTTTCTCTCTTCCATTCTTTCCTGTCACCAGACAAAGCTCCTCTCACCAATGAGTGTTTCCTTAGGAACTTCAAACTAGAATTTAATTCAACATCTACTCCAAATACCTGCATCCTATTACTGTCCCCAACATGTAACATTTATTTTTGGAAGTCTATACACACATACTACTGCACAACTTCCTATTCCTAGCTACACACAGACTGTTTTTCAAGGCTTCCCAAAAGTATATATGGTCAAAATATGTTCCAGGCAAAATGAGGAAAGAGCCAAGGTTCAAACCACTGAGAACAGCATAGGTGCAGAAAACTTACTGTGCCCTTTGCTTATACATTTTTTCACAGTTTAGAAGAGACTATACTAGAGACTGGTATTTTTCATTTTAGATATTGCATACAGGTGTTAAGAACAATTTCATTCAAATAATACTAGATTTTCAATAAACATGTATTCATGTACAGAAAAAAACCCCAAAACCACAGTTTTGGCATCAAAAAACTACCCACTGTAAATAGTGAATCATATGTTAATACAGCAAATACATTTCAGAAGTCCTTATCTGCAAGACTTATCCCTTTTCCCATTACTCCTAAAGTGAATATACATATACAGATGAAGTAAGTGGCAGAATAGGTACATTTCACCTGCACTCTGATGCACATAACATTAGTATTACCTACATCTACAGTATGACATTTGGCCGTGCATGAGATTTCATCTGAAAAATTTGAACTTTTTCATTATATATTTAAGTCAGACTTCAATCTCTTTAGCTAATAAAATGAGGTTAAGTAAATTGATCAGAACATATAAAATAACACTACGTGAGTTCTGACTTTTAAACAAATGTGAATTATTCTACACCCTTTCAAGCAACACTATGAAACACGTTTGGCATTACTTCCTTTCTTACATCCTTCCCAATCCTACAAACTGCTATAAATGTTTGTTTCTGACTTTCAAGTTCCAACCAGGTAATAGTGTCAGATCATACAATGTCATGAACTGCTGCCCTTCACTACTCTCTGCAGCACATTTTACAATTATTTTATTCCCGAGATACAAAGGACGTATCCTTCTCTTTGCAGTCAGCTCCTTACAAACATTGTCATTCACACAACTGCAAGACAGGACAACTTTGCTGAAACAAATCAATTTTAAAATTATGTGTTAAAAAATACTTGATTTTATAGCAATTCTTCTGAGAAAGAACTACTTGTAGCAAGAAAAAATTTGCAAAGCATGTTTTGTACTTTACATTTTTATGCTAATCTATTTTTCTTTCAGATTCTTAGATTTACCAACTGAAGCAGACCACTGCAATAAAATGATACTATAAGAAAACCACAACTGTTGCATTTTAAGACTAATATCTGGAGTAAGTGGGAAACTGCCTGCTGACTGAATAATCCAATAGCATCTAAAACCCCTGGGACTTTAAGATGAACAAAAAAGCAATTTCCTTTTGCCTGTATGTTTAGAGACTGGGGAAGACTAATAAAACTCAAACACAAACATTTTCATTACATAAAATAATCTCTCAAAACATTTCTTCCCATAATTGCCTGAAATGAACTTTTACTCCTCTTTATAAAGAGGGGTGATATTTTCCTTTAAAGAAAATGATTAATTTAAAGTTACAGTCCAGGTAATTATTATGGAACACCAGAAAAGTTTATTCCTCCTTCTACAGTTGTTGTATTACATTTAAACTAAATTCTATCACTTTTTACCAACTTTACAACTGATTACGACCTCCACAGTCATTGTGTAAAATAAGACTTAAAAACTGCATTCACTTTGTAGTGAAGGGAATAGACATCTACAACTAAAATATTTGGGAAATAAACTGGAGATGTATTATTTCATTGCTTTTTGAAAGAGAGCTCTCATTTTGGGGAGAAAGAAATTATATATTTCTGCAGCGAGAATTAGAAGAAAAAGGTTATTTCAGCTGCAATTTGGGAAAAGAAGATTATGTAAAAGGCAAAAAAGATGATAGCAGACAGAAACCAGGAAGAATAAGGAAGGAAGTGGATACTATTTTTTTCAAACAAAAATCATATACATCTATGTTTTTACCAATTTATTCCCCATTTTAAAAGATGGAGACACTCCTCTGCTCTTTAACTCCATACCATCCTTTCTATTGGAAAGCTTGGGTCAGATAGAATGGATGACCCAAACAACACATCACTGGTTGGTTCCCAAGTAAATACGTGAGGAAAACCTAACTGATAATTAAGAAGAGAAATCATTTATATCTTTCAGATATGTAAAAATCAGTGGATCCTGTAGCCCTGCTAAACTACTGCTTACTGACTTCAAAAGCTTAAGCTTTGTGACTGTTAGGCACTTTTCTTGAAAAGGGGGATTTGATAGATACAAAAAGGTGGGAAAAGATGATATTAATACCTGCAGAAGCAATTTCTTAGATTCCATTATATTCTTATAGAATAGAATACAATGCCTCTCCTTCAAGTCTTACTTTTTTACTTTCATAAGCAGCCACATTGTCATCTGGCTGCTGCAAACCAAGTGAAGGTCATTTTAGATAACCTAATCCAAGGGTGAGAAATCACACAATTGCAAATCCCGCTGGGGGAAAAACAGTGAAATGGGCTGAAAACTGCTTGCTCCTCAGTTCTGTAAACAGTGCACATGTGACACTCCAAAATGCAATGAGAAATACAGCAAGCACTACACGTGTTGAACAACCGAACTGCTCACTTGGGACTCTTATTCCTGTCCTTTAAATATTACTTTCTGAGGAGATCGTTCTACCAAACCTGCATTTTTTCCTATTTAGATAAGAGAAGCTACAGTTGAACGGACTTCCTGGTAGTGTGGTTTTAATGGTACTAAACCACCATGGAGTCTGACATTGAGATGAGTGGTACAAAGATGAATGACATCTATGAAAAGGGCACTGAGATGTCTTAGGATCTGACAAGCATGGCAACAAAATTCTGGGGTATCCTTTAATACAGAAGTAAGGCTTGAATCCACTGAGCTACTTGGATGACCTTCAAGAAAGGCTTTCCCATTCTAAGCTCTCTTCCTTGACCATTCTTTCAGGTAAGAAGTCTAAGGAAACACCATAACTTTTCAGGAAGAAAATAACAAAGTGACTAGAAAAAACAAAAAAACCCCTCCAAACCTGTCTATAAGAAACAACTAGTAATAGCCAAAGTGAAAATACAATGTTGAAACTACTTTTTCAGTAATTCAAAAGAAGCTAGCAAGATGTACACAATGCCTGCATAAATAAGACTTCCTATCATTCTCTTGTTAGAAATATTTTCCATATGTAGTATTCTCTCCATCATTTTGTAGTTCTACACACACTAAATTTCACTTTTTGCTGTTAAAACATCCTTTCCATTAAAACCTTAAATAATTACTCTCATAACAGACTGTATTTTAAAGCTTAAGGGACAAAGTTTATTTTCAGCTCCTACAGAAAATAATGGTACTTTTCCAGTTTTGCCTCCAGAAATTTAAACCAAAATATTGAGGTTTTGGGTGGTTACAGAAATGTCTATTTCAATGTAAGGAACAATCTGAAGCAAAGAATGAAGTTTCTTTCATTAAAACTCCAGAAGAAGACAATGGACACAGGTCACCATCTTTACTGTGAATGAAATATAATATGCTGTGCAGGCCAGGAACCTTAGAAATAAAAATAAGTAGCTTCTTTGATGCATTTTGGAAGGGTAACATTATCAAAACAATGTAAAACCAAAATGGAATTACTATAGATAGGGCCAAAAATATTTAAGTTCCCTAACCTGAATAAATCTTCATGTTATTATGAAATGTAAACATTTTCTATTGGAATGTTACTGGAACTTCATAAAAAATTCTCCAGACTCATTAGCACTGCTGCTTGTTTGTGAACTTCACCACCAATTTATCATTTATGGCACCTGTAGTAAAATCTGTACTTAAACATCAGTTTTAAGCCACTACTTTTCATACCGGATCTTACGTTCAGTCACTTGCAACTTTCTGCATATTACCAATTTAAGCTGAAATTCTTAGAATCATAGAATGGTTTGGGTTGGAAGGGACCTTATAGATCATCCAGTTCCAACCCCCCTTGGCATGGTCTGGGACACCTCTAACTAGACCAGGTTGCACAAGGTCCCATCCAACCTGGCCTTGAATGCGTCCAGGGAGGGGGCAGCCACAGCTTCCCTGGGCAGCCTGTTCCAGCATCTCACCACTCTCACAGGAAACAATTTTTTCCTAATGTATTGCCTAAATCTCCCCTCCTTAAGACTGAAACCATTTCTCTTTGTCCTCTCACTACACAGCCGGGCAAAGAGTCCCTCCCCAGCTTTCTTGTAGGCCCACTTGAAGTGCTGGAAAGCTGCTACAAGGTGACATCAGAGCCTCCTCTTCTCCAGGGTGAACAACCCCAACTTCTTCAGCCTGTGTTCACAGGGGAGGTGCTTCAGCCCTCTGATTATTTTTGCCTCTCTCCTCTGAACGTTCAAAGAGCTCCACATCCTTCTTATGTTGGGAACTCCAGAACTGGACATGGTACTTCAGGTGGGGTCTCACAAGAGCAGGGGCAGAATCACCTCCCCTGATGGGCTGGCTCTGCTTCTTCTGATGCAGCCCAGGACATGAGTGGCTTTCTCAGCCCCAAGTATGCATTGATGGCTGATGTTAAGTTCCTGTTCCACCATCACCCCCAAGTTCTTCTCCTCAGGAAATGCCCTCAATCAATTCTTTCCCCTCCCAATCTGTAGTCATGTACAGGTGTCCTGGTTTGGGCCAGGATAAAGGTGATTTTCTGGTTTATACTTTTGCTTTCAGCTAAGTCTCTTGTAAGTAGTTGCACTTGGTGAAATGAACAGCAAGTTTCTCAGACAGTGTCTGCTTCTAGGACTGATAAAACTCAATGTTCATAGTTACTGCCAGAGACTGGTGTGCAGAGCCAAGGACACTGCTCAGCTCTGAGGAACATTTTACCTTCCAGAAGGAGTAAGGAGGTCCCACCTGAAACCCTCCTTTGGGGAGGACCAGACAAGATAGATGCCAGAATTGACCAAACAAGAGTATTCCATCCCATACAAGTCATACTCAGTACAGATTTGAGGGATCACAAGGGTCAAACCCCCTCTTGCCCTTCCAGCTTCCCTTCCTCGCCTGTCCCTGTTTTGCTTTGACATCTGGGAGGATTCCATCCATTCCTCTGCCTGTGGTCCTGATCCATGCCAGTCTGAATCTGTGTGTTCCTGCCTCCAGCTCCTGACTGCTGCTGACTCCAGGATTCCAGCCTGGACTTTCCCAGGGCTGCCCTGCAGCCTCAGTGGTGACCTGAGAGTTACTGGGGACAGGAGGAGGAACATGGCATCAATTTTCCTGTATATTTGTATATATTTAGTAATTTTTCCTATTTATTATTACTGTTTCATTAAAGTTCTGTAGTTTAGTTTCCAACCCATAAGTCTCTCCCCTTATTCTCTCTCCTTCCTTTATCAGAGAGGAGAGAGGAATTAACAGAGAGCATCTGTCAGTCAGTTTAATTGCCAGGCTAGTGTTAAACCGTGACAATGGGATTGCCTCAACCCAGGTGCAGAACCCTGCACTTGGCCTTGTTGAACCTGATGCACTTTGCACAAGCCCACTTCTCAAGCCTGTCAAGGTCCCTCTGGATAGCATCCCATTCTTCATGTTAGATGACTGGTTTTGTAGCTGCTTGTTTTTAATTCAGCAAATAATTTCAAGCTGTTCTTGAATGCAGCTGAAACAAATCTTTGTTTTTTCAAACCCGCAAGAATTTTTAGGAAGCCTGTATCTCCAATATGATTTGGAATGAAGGCAGAAGGATTTGAGAGTGTACCATGATGATTTCAAGGAATATTCTACTAGCCACCCAAAACTGATTATGCTTGAGCTTTTGAAAAAGTAATTTCACACAAACTCAATATAGCCTTGTTTGTTGAACCAGGCATCTAAATTCTTCTCTACTAGCCTTGAAGCTGACTAATAACGTGTATATGCAATCCAGTGGTGCTGGCCATTATCTTCCAGAGGGAAATACAGTCCTGTCACAAACTTTTTTGCTTTCAACAGTACTCATATAAGCTTATTCTGTATTTTTCAGTTGAACAAACAGATTTATGGCCACCAGTAATTCCTTAATGTTGGGGGAAATACAAAGCTGCCAAAGAACTAAAACCTGATATTATAATTTCCAGAACTTCTCTTCTGATTCTTTTAGAATACATCATGGAAATTCAAGAACTCAGGGGTGATATAGAAAATCTCAATGGGATTGGGTGCTTTCTGCAGAACTTTGGTACGTAGCAAAAATTTTATCACAAAAAACCAATTATCAGTCCCAACTAACGAACAAATTCTAGTCAACAGAGTACCATGTTTATGGAGTACATACATTTGAAGGTTATTTGCAGTATCTGCTGAAGAAATCTAATGAAGTTTAGAAAGATATCCTTAAGGAGAAGCACATGTCACATTTAGTGAAAATGTTAAACTGTATTAGTAAGCAAGCCCAATAGTATGGTTGTTATCTATACAAGAGACATTTCTGACTATTAAGGACAAATAAAACCACAGCTTTTTTTTTCCCCCCCCTCACGCCACTCTACTAATTTGTATTACACTGTCAGAAAAAATTCCAAACAGATTACATTGAAGAACTACTTCAGTTACACTGTAGGGCACTGCAATGAAAAACAAAAGGCAAGAGCTGAGTTGGTGCAAAAGAAAGAATAGCAAAACTCTTAAAGTTTCAGTTGTTATCACTTATTTTTTTCAGAAAACACTACCATTGGTGTGTCTATATATGGAAATCTTGGGAACTGCTTTCTCTGTGAACTTACAGGTCACTTAGAAAAACATTATAAGCAGCCAAACATACATGACACAACATGGACACTGAGAAATTAAGAAAAAAAAATTAAAAAAACTACTTAAAACACTTAGCTCACCTTTCCAACAGCAGCAGCCACTCTGTTGGTCTCCCCTGCTCTTTGCTTTCATTGCAGTGTCCAGCATTATGGCTGAAGAAATAGAGTACAGCACAACCCCACTAATTTACCTTGCTAATTCACGTACCTCACCATTTGCCATTTTCCCAGCTTTTTAGGTAAAATAAAACTGAAAATCCTGTAGAGATGGCTTCTACCACTCAAATCATGTGACAATAATAAATGACTAGTACATTATTCACTACCACCATCAAAAAGAAAACTAAACTATTTTAATTCAGAAAATACATTTCTTTAAAACATCACCATGCACCGTGTCCCTGCCTTGTTCATTTTTTTGAAATTAATGAAAGGACTGTCAGTGAACTAGGGAGCCTCTACTGTACTTAAATTTGTGATTTCCTCATTGATACACTTTTATGTACGATTTTCTTAAGATTGCATCACATGGGAATGCAGCAACTACACTTAATTGTGTCCTCCTATGTATTTTAATTAGTGTCCTAAAACTGTTTTAACTATTCAGATTTTCTTTTTCAGAAAATAATATATTCAGTTTAATATTTAACATTTTTCTTCTACATAGATTTTCTTATTGTTGGTACTGCAGTATATGACATCAAGATCTCTAGTCTATTACTCTGATACTTAATGACAACCTACTTGTTGCTTGATTTTCCAAATCAAAAAATATATAATCCACAAAAATCACAGACTACAGCTGTTTCAAGCCAAAAATCAGAAACATAATCAATTCCCATCAGGCAATCTTTTAATATAACCAATAAAACACATGACATTTCTGATCTGGGATGATGTTTGTCAGGTTAGATCTGTTACCACTTCAATGCAACTTCCATATTTCTCCAGATAAAAAGACAGTACAATTACACATTCTATCAACACAATTGATAACTGAAAGTATCTTACTGGTCTGACATCCCCACACGAGTTGGTAAATTGCCGTGCCAAGCCAAAATCCAGCATATAACACTTCCTACAGGTGCTTGGAAAGCGTCCCATTGCAAAGTTAGACTAGGAAGAAAAACAAATGTAGATGGATATACAGATGAACTCACATATTACAATACAGGCATGTATTAATGCAGTAACACAACCACAGAAAATCCATGTTCTACTCTAGCCTTCCTTTGATATTTTCAGTTCTATGAAACTCCCATTAAATTTGAAGAAAACATTGTTAAAAATTCAGACATCCAACTTAGCATATCTCAGCAGCAGCCTACATGGTCCAAAGAGATCATCTTGCTTCTGCAATTAGAATATATTCATGTTTAGCAAGAATTCTCCAATCATGTCACCCACTCATGTATTTTGATTTGAACATTTCTAAAAGCTACCAACCTGGGGGCTAACAATTGCACCTAAAAACCCCACACTGATACCCTATATGCAGAATACAGAACAGGGTGCAAAATGTCTTCTTTTAATGGTAGGGGGAAAAACCAGGCTTAAAAACAAAACAGAAAACAAAACAAAACAAAAACTCAAAACAACCAAAAAGTAAGAGCTGGAAAGTCATTGAGTAGTTATGGAGGTAATGAAAAATGTCAGTAAATTGTCTTATTTGCCTGTATGGATTAACATTCCATGTTAGCCCTTTAGAAAAGAAAAAAAGATTATCTTCAGCACTGCTAGTTTATGAAATTTAAACATGTTGCCTGAATATTTCCAGTCTCTCTCACAAAATCCCCTTAAAATGATATGATATTTAAAAAAATATAAATAAATAAGATAGATAGATACAAAGATAGAAAGATACAAAAACAAGTTCTTGCCCATTTGAGCAAGCTGGAAGCTTAATGCAATTAACTTTAGAAAGACTGGTTTTGTTAACAGCAGTACTGTTCTAAATAAATCTGCAATGTCAAAGGTTGAGGATAAAAAAAACCAATCAAAACCACGAATTGATTGTGATCAGCATTATTGTTAAATGGAACAGATTTCAGCATAGGCTAGTTCATCACACAAGGCAAATAACCAACCAAGAATTTCAACAGCTCAGCTTGGCACCAATTTGCTTTTACTGTACTCTAACAAGAAGATATTTAATAAGAGATAAAATGGACTTGTAATTTCATGTCTCCTTTTCCGTGCTTAAATCACAACATACCACCTATAAGGAATGAAAAATTCTTTTTAAATGAATCTAATATACTGGCTCAAGTTGCTGATTATCCTGACTCAATGTTTAATTGTCTGGCTTTTTTTTCCCCATTACCTAACAGCATTCTCAATTTCTATTCTATTTGAGCCCATAGACTCCAAGATAGAGCTAGATAACAAAGATGTCCTCCATCCATCCTGCCAGATGGATTCATGCTTTCCATTCAAAGCCTAAATTGCTTCCATCACTAAAATCCTGCCCACCTAAAAACTCCATCCCACCTATTTCACTTGACATTCACTGTCTCTGTGTCCTTTACCTATTAAATGAAATCTTGGGGATGGGTCAGGGAGAACATAAGTTTTATAAAAGCTGCACAGAAGAAATGATGAAAATTAAACTTCCCTACTTATAGGAAGAGTTTTTATGCAAACATCATTCCGTTGACAGGAAATTTACGTATTTATGACAGATACTACCAGCTACATTTGCATCTCCTTTAAAACACAAGATCATCTTATTTTTTCTCAATTTATTCAATTTTTAAAAAAATTTCTAGTTCTAACAGTATTTTTAATGTATGCAAATATGAAATATGAAAAACAGCTGATACAATTTCAGGAATAAAGATCAACAGAAAAAAATAGGAACAAAAGCATGACGCTATCAGAAAGGCACCACATTCATGACATTTTGGAAATACATTAGAATTGCACAATACTACTGAATAGTTTTCTCTTACAGTCTGTCCTTTCTTTGTTGGTTATAAGTACATTAAATCTAAAATTTAAAAAAATGGTATTGAGGAACTTAGAAATACACCATCTAGCTAGAATATATTCTCTTGAAGTTATTATGTGAAGATACCAATTGCTATCATCCATTTATTATATCTCTTGCAAATACTCTTAATTGCATGATGCTACAATAAAAGAGTTGGAAGTTTTATCTACAGAAAACTTCAAGGAGGCCTAGGTAAATGAAGACAATAACAGAAAGCCAAAGTTAATTAATGTTGGATTGCAACAACAACAGTAGGAAAAAAATGTTCCCTCTCTGATGAATAAAAATTCAGCTTTCTGTCCCTTCTCATGTCTTTATTTTAACTTGTATAGAACCTACTCTTATTTACATGGCCATCTAATGACCACATTTTACTTGTTTGTTTTCATTTAAAGGGCAGACTTACTGGTTTTATGTCCCTGTGCAGGAATCCCACAGAATGAATACTTTCAATAGATTCCAAAATCTGCTTCCCAAGGCGCAGAGTGGTACTGATGGTGAATGTTCCTCGAGACTGGCTCCGGCGTAGATCTGCCAAGTTCCGACCCTGATCAAATTAAGAGGAACTTTTCATTAATAAAACCCAAATTCTGAGATTCAGTCTTCTTTAACTGTTCATGGATAACTGTAAGATAACAATCTCATGTACATGTGATGAGCATGTGTCCTCAGGTATCTCCAACATTAAATTTACGATCTCATTTTGAAAATATCAATTTAGTATCTTTCTACTCCCAAATTACATGGACCAAATTAATCTCTACTAGGAGACCAGTACTTACACTATCAGTTAAAGTTAAAGCTGTCACACACAAAAAAAAGACCACCGAGAAAATGCTCAACAAGACTTCTTTACACCCACCTCTTTAAGGATAAGTATGTAATTTATTTCATTATACAACATATCTTGGACAGTTTAATGAAACAGATGTAAAACATACAAAGCAGGATACACACTCCCCCCATGACATCTAGCAACTTTTGGTCTGAGAAAATAAACAGATAACCAATAGTATCATAGAATCATAGGATGAATAGCACACTTCTTTTACCAGTATCCATATTCACCAAGATGATGAAGAACCATAATTCCAAAAATGTGAAGTGCTAATCACTCATTTTATCCTTTTTCAAAAGGAACAAGTCTTTCAGTAACATAGAAGTGAAATTGAGTGGCACTTTCACTTGTGAAAGGCATGTTTTCACTTTAACAAAAAAGTCAACAAAATGCAGACTGACATGTTACATTTTAGACTATCTTTAAGTGTAGAGTTCAAAGAAATGTGAATTATCTCAGAAGAAATTTACTCTTTCAACAGTCAGGTCTTTCTGAGGATATAAACTTTCTCCTTTCTGAGAGAATTATGGATGGAATATAAGAGGGTAAAGATATGTGGATATGCTCACATTAGGTTTGCTCACTATTATTTGTTAATGATTTCTGTTTTGGAGGGGTTTTTTTGTTAATTTGTCATACTGTAAAATTTTACTGGTATTTTCATACATGCCTGACTAATAAAACAAAACATACAACTGAACTTTGAGCTCTGCTTGATAAACTGACCTGCAACTGCATGACCACGTAGTTAAATCTGTCATTCCTTCCACATCCAATGAATCTACAGACATGATCTTTTCCTGAGAAAAAAAGAAGCAAGTTAGTTAGTAATAGTATTAATAATTTTCAAATTCTGTAGTTTATTCCTTTAATTACCCAGCAAATTACTGGAAAACTCAGTTGTATTTTTTTAGAAATACTTAATAAACTAAGACCCCACCCCACAGTTCCACAGCACTAAAATCAATGTCAGTTTTACGTCAAATTAAACAAAAGTTTTCTCCCATGAAATATGCAGCCCTACCACAACTATCACCCTTCCATAGGAAAACATACATGGCAACGTGCCTAAATGTCCACAGATTTGAGGCATTTTAAAAAATGTAGAAAATGTAATTCAACTAATCTGATTTATTAATACCTTTTTCTAGAACACAACTGTTGCTGTTTAGCTACAAAAGACAAATTTAGCTCAGGTAACACTGAAGCAGAGATACAAGAATTGTAGCAGTTAAAAAAATAAGTAAATCACAATTTGGTTTAAGCCAATTTTCTTTAAGGACTTCTCCTGTCCAAGGAGCAAACTGTGGAGGAGAAGAGGGCAGGTCAAAAATCATCTCTTTGCTACCCTGCAGTTGTAAACCAAAGCATAAGATTCCCTAAGGAAACAGAGAAAAAGGCAAGCAAAGATTGCAGTAGGGTAATGGAAGGGGAATACAACCTCATCTTCATTTCAGCATCTGTGTTCATGGACTTGGAGACAATCTGGGACCCTGATGGGTACTGTAGAGACCTGTAGGGTTTAAGACCCTCAAGGCATTTACTTTCTTTTCTGCCACCACGGAAGCTACAGCCAAGACAAGGCTAATGGTTACAAGTGGCTATTAAAGCTGTACAAAATTTGTAACACCTAAGGTATCTTGTATTTATTGCTTTACACTTAGGACTACCAGAATATAGTAGAAATATTATACTATATTCTAGATAAATAGAAAAACGAGTGATAATAAAAATGGGGTTTTTAAATTAAAAAAAAGTAATTCCCACTATCAAAACACTACCACTTCTAGCAACACATCTGGGACGATTTTTTTGTTACTGCTGCACTCATAGCTCCATCAAAACCCTAAAACTTGGCCCTACACCTTGACAGAAAAGTGTCTTCCTCAGGAAGCCTCCTGCCACATACTATTAAAATAGAAAGACCCAAAGAAAATTAATCAGAATTATTTTATAATAATTATTTTTAAAGAAATCACAAGAAACTCTGCGAATACCTAAGTGCTAAGCTATAATTATAATCTGCTTTTCATCTAGTTTTTCCTTCTAGCTATTTGTTTAGTAAAGGCAATGCTGCCGACAGCATCATTTTATAAAGAAAAAGGATTTGCAGGAAATTTGTCAAAATGAAATTTTCTAGATCCATTGCAGTTTCTGGCTAATGAAGTCTCATCTCAAATATTTATGATTCATTTTACAGCCACTGTGGGTATGCTGAAGGAACATCTTCAGAGAAACATCTTCTTAGTCAGTTTTCATCTGACAAATTCAGTAAATGGCCAAAACTCAGTTTGTCAGAAAAACCCCATTTTAACTGCACCAGCAACTCCAGTTCTGTGGTAAACTCTGGAAACCAACTTTTCTTAAAATCTGAGGGCACAGAAAGGACAGAAATAGGGCCTGTATACCTTATCCAAATAACATATCATTCTCCACTCCAGTGTGCCTATGAACACCTACTACACCTTTGCAGATACCTTCGGATCCTTTTCCCCCAGCAAGAAAACAGTATTTTCTCACACCTATGAGCCACACATCTGGGGAGCAGGGAGGGAAGATGATGACGATAAAGGCTGTAATGTAGCAACTATGCCCTTGAAAAGCTGCTTAGGCAGGGTAGAAAGTCTCCATGCCATTCCCCAGGCTGCAGTGTATCACTACAGCTAGCTTTGCAGCCTACACCAGACAAAACCCATCACTAAATTACACTAGAGAGCTGTAAATGAGAATCTGTATGGTTGTGTGAGACAGGAACCAACTGAGTGAGTCTCACTCTCACTGAGTGAGAGGTGATAAATCTGCCTTCTCCCCTTCTGACTGTGGGAACAGATGGCTTACCAACATGATCAAACAAAACAACCATCTGTATCAGCAGATTTCTTAAAAAAAAAAACCCAAAACCCACAACAACAACAACAAAAAAACCCCAAAACAAACAAAAAAGCCCCAAACAAGGCAGAGCTTAAAGAGTTAAACAGTATTCTGGCAACAGTAATTAGGAAACAGCATTGCTGGCTGATGCAACTGATGACTAAGCTGCAATAAATAGCCCTATCAGTGAGCATACTCCTCTTCATAATTAAGAAGTCACACAACTACTCAGATCTAAGCATGTTTTGCTAGATCAGGGCCTTAAAAGAGGTTTGAAGCTTTTCATTATTCACTGTAATGCCTACCTACAAAATTATAACCCATTTCACACCTGCAATAAATGACCACGCTGTTTTAGGTTTTTTTAATTTCTGGAAGCAAAAAATCATGAAACATTGTGCATCCCTGCATTTCTGCCAGTAGCTATTCTCGTTTCAGTTTCGGTTTCTGTGAAATAAGATTCTACCTGAAAAACACTCAATAGCAGGTTTATAACCTTGAGAATGGGCCTATCTCTTGTAAAGAATGGAAGAGCTGATTTGTTGGAGACATTTTACATCCATAAAATTCTTTCCTAAAGACCTGTTTCTTCAACATTTCCCCCCAAATGGTACATGATAATAAATATACACGTTTTTTAAAATCAGATCCACACATCAAGAGAATTCTCAATGACACTGTCAGCTCAGTCTCTCATTACATACTATTAATAGATCAAACTTTCTAAATATTTGCAAGACAAAGGATTTTCATCACAATTATATTCCTGTCTCTGATTTATGTCCAAGCTAACTAGAACACCTTGAAAGTGAGAGAACAGAAGCCCTTTGAGAAAAGGATAGTAATTATATGCATGCATATATATATATACACACACATATGCCAAAAAGGGATAGAAGAACAAGATAAAAGTTGATCTAGAGGATGTACTATTAGAAGGTTATTACAAAAATATCCTAACAGAACTGTTTACAAACTCATTGTCTCTGAAACTGCAGGGATAAAAATTGTCAAATTTCTACATGGTAAATGAAGCACTTAATAAAAAACATTCCTCAAGAAGCAAGGATGAAGTTGTTTTCTATTATCCATTTTTGTTCATTTTTTTAAATTTTCTTTCTGCTTCAGATTTTTAGCTCTTGCATACTGAAAATTTAGGAAGGTAGGAAAAGTAATGGAAATGGATCCTAGAAAGAAAGATTTGATGTAAAACATAAAATGGTCTACATTATAATCCCATTTAATTTAACTATGCATAAAAACGTATGTAGGTAAAACATATCTGTCCGGTCTCTAGATTTCAATATACACAAAAGGTTCTCCCTTGACTCATTTCTTACTGTAGTCATCTTCCTGACCCATCTGCAACAGTCCTCATCTAAAACCAGAGCTGTTGCCCTGTAATGTGGAACTTGCACAAAAATTACTAAGAGTCTCCTCTAGTGTTGCCTTTTTTTGTTTGTTTTTTAAGTCTGTGCAAGAGAATAATACAAGATAAAAATTAAGGAATATTTTTTAGATTGCTTTCTAATGAGGAAGATTGTCAAGGGAGCTCCTTCTAAAGATCTCGGACAAAATCAGAGTTTCAGTTGTACAAAAACCTGTTTGTTGTTTTCTCAGAAATAATATTAAGAATATAAATGACAAAGATATTTATTTAGATTATTTGCATCAGTAGGTCTGCTGTTCTGGTGTTTCCTTACTCTCTTCTTTTGATCTAGACAGCATTTGCCATGATTCAGTAGAACCAGAGATGATTCTGCATGCAGGCTTGGGTTGTTAATGAATTATATGCTCAAAACAAGACTGACAAGAAAATTTTAATTTCTATAAGGCCTTATGGCAACGATTCACAAACAATTTTTTTATTATTTTGTTTAAAAAATTGATTTTCAAAAGTATTTCTAAAGTTAAAAAAATTTTAGTAGGGGAAAAAGCATTTTTGTAACATCTACACGCAAAATTTAATATAGTGAAATTCCCAATAGAGAGTTATAAGGCACTCCAGTTATGCAGTCATATATAAGGATATATTTTTACAAAGTTGTATTGTAGTGCTAACAAATTCCAATATTTTATTTCAGTTATTGCTATTTTCCTTATTACTTTACCTGCTTCACACAGAACCACTTTAATAACTGGTTTTTGTTAAAAAGTAGAATCAAGCTCATAGTGTAGGAAAAAACCCCAACAAACCAGAAACCAAACACCTGAAAAATTAATTCAGATAATTTAAAAACCTGGGAGTTAGAGAGTATTTGTTTCTTCAAAACTCACAAACTTAAGATTTTTTTTTTTTTTTTTCCAAGAACCCTGGGAAATTGGTTCTATGTTTATGATTGGCAATACTGAAATTTAGTATTAGTTTCTGGACTAGAAAGTCTAAAATTCAAAGAAAATTAATATGCAGTCCCTGAATCTCTTTGCTCAGCTATACAGTACAACACTTCTTTGTGGTATTCTTTAGAAAGATATGCACATAGGGAGAGTTTGACAACACTACAACATGTGACATGCTTGCCCTCTGAAATCCATAGAGGCTGTCAAATTCTGATGCAATGTGACCTTTACAGCAGATTAGGCAGCACCATATGCTATGGAGATTTTGTTTTATTTAAGCTAAGAGTTTGGAAAAAGCAGGCTGCTGGCAGGGAAAGATGTATTAGACAATATCTTCCAGATCAAAAAAGAATTTAGGGAACAAGTCACCCTTTAAACTTTCTTTCTATAGTCTTGTATGGTGAAAAGCAATTAAGAGAAGCCATTTCATACTTTTCTGTATTTAAAGTTTCAGACACTGAAGTACTTAAAGGTACATCAAAAGTGACTACTCAAAGCTGTGATTTTGAATGCTCAGGGATCTGAACCTTAACTATTTCAAGAACTCTACATGCCATGATTTTTTTTTTTTCTACATTTTGAAATTGTTTCTTTGTGTTGTTTTGTTGGTTCTTTTTTGCTTTGTTTCCTGTTTCAGCATTAAAATTGCTCATGACAGTACTTGCAAAACCAAAGAAATACAAATACTATGGATGCTATGTGAAGGAATAAAAAAATATTCAGTGATAGCCAGTACAGAAAAAGAGATAGCATCTTAGAAATAACTAAATAAAAAGATTAACAACAACAAGGTCTAGAGCAAAGATGGTAAGAAGATACAGATCCATAATAAACTAGAGTTCAGCATAGGTTTTGCAGCAACTTCATTTTTTGTTGTTCTTCATATTTTCAAGTTATTCTGTCTCAAATAAAAGGTTCAATGTAGCAAAACTTTAAGAAGCTGAAAAAGCTTCTGTTCGATTTTTAATAATCATTTAGCAATAACCTGCAGAATTATAGGGAATATCTACTCAAACTACAAGTTTAGAGATTATAATGATTTTTTAAGAAGATACATTGACATTTTCCTTCTGGAATATCAAGAGCACAGCCCTACCTTGTAGTTTCTTCAGCACAGCTACTTCCATTTTCAGCACTTGTTTTGGCTGCTGAGCTGATTCCACCTTCAGTGCAACATTTTCCCGAGTAAGCAAGTCCAGTGCATCGTAAATTTCTCCAAATCCTCCACCTCCTATTTTCCTCAGCTATATCAGGGAAAAAGAAAAAAAAAAAAAGAAAGAAGAAAAATGGATTTAAAAGAGTGCAGGAGAAAGGAAACAAAACATCAATACTTTGTAGGGCTTGTAATGTTGCAAAGGCTATTGTAGTACAATAGATTTTAAAATAAGATAACCCTATCCTTCAGTCCATTGAAGAGCTACTGCACAACCTACAGAGGTATGGGGAACCACAGTTTGGAAGAGAACCCTAGAAATACAAGTGAATACACTCGATCCCCATCTGCACCAAACTTCTCATCTTCAATGCACTAGCATTCCCAGCATGAATCTGACCAAAGTCAGCAGCTGAATAAAGTCTTTCCTTAAATAGCCACACTACCAAGAGATCTTCAAACACAAATCCACAGTGACATTTTCAAAATATGCCCTCTTTTCCTTTTTTTTTTCAGAAATGTGCATTCTGAATACTAAAAGTATAAAGTCCATGGACTTACTAAAAAGAGATGGCATTTTCTATTCTATGCAGTGGCTTACATGTAACAGTTAAATCATAAATTATAAGAAATGTCTACAGTTATCATTCAATATGTATTTTAAATGCTACCTACATTTAATTGCAATTCACTAATACCATTCTTATTAAGAGACATACTAAAGAAACTTACATCACTGACAGTTTCATCTCTGTCAGGAAGATGTAGAAAGAATGCTCCTGACATATTAATTAGTTTGCACTACATCCAGAGCAAATATTAGTAGTTGTGTTTTCACTCTGTTTGAAATCTTTAGAGGGAACAGAGACTTGTCTGGTTTTTAGTATGAAAAATGTCCATGTTATTTCATGTAATGCTTTCAGATATGGTCATCTCCCTTGTAACTACCATTCTAAAGCTCACAAAAAAGGACATACAAAGAACTTACCCTAAGAAACACACAATATATTTTTCAGTATATTTTGCCTTGTAAGAACTGACACGGTTTTCCAAAGGTCATTAGAAAGAATACATTTGCTAAGGTTATATGACTAAAATGCATTAAAAGTCATCTAAACATTCTGGGATCTAGAGATCAGCATTTTGTTGACCTATCTTCAGATTCTGAAAATAAATCTCATGTCTCCTAATCCACACAATAAGCCATCTGACTGACAAGGAAAAGCAATTTTTAAAGCAGTCTAGCCCCCTAAGAAGAAGGTAGAAGATAAAATATTCGTATTATTTACTCACATTTTTTCAAATTGCATGCAACTGTTGTTCTGTATGAATACAACAATATTCAATCACGCACTTTCTGTACTGCAGACCTTTCAGCATCACAAACAACTTTGATTTCAGTATTTTTGAGATGAGGAAAACAGAGTCCAAGATACATTGCACTGTCTATATTACTCACTTCTGACCAATTCATTGCCTGTTTTAAAAAGGTGCATGGGGTTGAGAGCACACCACACTTCCAGGCCTACAGAACTAACCCATCTAAATACCTGCCTTCCATGCAACCCTTCTTGACTGCAAATTCACATGTCCACTTCTTTCTAAGAAGCAAGCTGTTACCAAGGGCAGCCTCCTCTTCTCCACAGGCTTTATATGTCTGAAGCAGCATAACATGCCTACTACCAGCCCAGAGGTAAGCCTGTTACTCTTGAACCTACACATTGCAAGAGTTTATCAAGTTCAAGCACAGACTATCACAAATTCTTAAGGAGTTTATGTCTTTGGACACAACCTATGTAAGGTAACAATCGAGTGTTAAGGCTGAAATAATGACAGCCATGAGGAACAGAAATGTTTAAAGTCCTATGAAATACTCAGTCTAATTGCAGAGTCTCAGTCCTTACAGAAAGGAAAGAGATCTGACATTTAAATACTGAAAAACATAGCAGGTTTTAATAGAATTATATGTATGTGGATTGTTGTTTGTTTTTTTTAAAAAGGAAAAAAAAAACAGTATGTGTGTATCTGTGTATATCTCTCAAAGATGTTTCGTGACTTACTTGGCCATTTTAAGCCTGCACTTTTCCACTCAACCTCTTGGCCTGGTAATGGCATTATCTTGCCTGAGCTCTGAGCTATTAACAGGGCTCCAGCAGTTAAACACAGACATTGATTTGACTTCAGTTTCCAGTGTAAGCACATAAATTTCCAGCACAGAACAAACACAACCGAGACAGTGAGAATGGCATGGTGAAAAAAGTGAGGGGGGGGAAAGGGAAGAGGTGACACTGCCATCCTCACCCCTATGAAAACTTCCTGCAGTTTATCATATAACTTCATTTACCAGCTTTGAGAAATTATCAGACTGCCTCTGAAAGACTGGGGTTTTTCCTGATCTGTGCTTGAAAAAAGTAAAAAAGAAAACAAAAATACACACTAACACACACAAAAAGAAAGAACCTAAACAAAAAACATGAACAAAACCAAGCATACCACCACACTAATAAAGTAAACAGATCAATTTCTGTGCTCTGATAAAGCACACCAGATCAGTAACATAGGCCAGTCAATAATTCCAGACACAAATGAACCTCTCTTTCACTGCAGAAAGAAGTATTTTCCACACCCTGTGTGACTGGGTCACACACCACACTTAGCAATGAGCCCAAGTTTTTTGGGTCTTTTCACTGCCAAAGTCCCTGCAAAAACGTTTTTGTTGTTGCTTTTCACATCCCCCAGCATTTTTACCTTCCAGCTGAGCTCTGCCTTTCCTATGTATGCATTCCAAAACAGAGGCAATGTCTCCAGATTAATCTTCAGCAACCTATCCCTGTTCACTTGCATTTTGCTTTTGATTTCAGAGAGTTCAGTTTAATCATACTGGCCTCCTGCCACATCTGCTCAACATCTTTTTTACCTTGACAAGGACCATGTTGCCCTTTTTCACATTTGCACAACATTCTCCCATTTTGTACATTAGTTTCAAGCTTCTCTTCTTTGCATTTAGCATCTCACATCCTAAACTCATCGTCCTCTCCATTCTCTCTTGCACTCCTCTATCTGTCACTATGCTTCAAGTCTACAGCATACAATTTCCAACATGTTTTATGTTGGTACTTATGCTTATACTGTGTATTAAATGCTTTTCTCAAACCCACATAAAACCAATTATCATTACAATCAAGTCTCTCCAACTCAGGACTGTAATAATGTTTCAAAAGCAAAAAAAGAGGGACAAGAAAAGGCAGGGAGAATAAAAGCAAATGGCAGTAAGTGCAGAGGCCAGTAGAGAGGGAGGGTGCCACTGAGAAAAAAATATCAAGTATGTCTAGGTTAAAATCAAATTTAATTGCGCATAGTTTTTAAAAATGCTTGTCCACAAATTCTACAGATGTTTCCTGGATTACATAGACCAAGGTCTTGAACAGCTGAAACCTGCACTTCAGCCACAAATCTTTACATAATTTCCAGAATGTATACCTTTTTTTTTCCTCAAATTTGTTAGAATGGAACAATCTAATGCAATCATAATAAAGAGCTTCCATTCTTCACTCCAAGAAAAAAAGGAAGGATATTGTGAGAGTTCCACAAGAAAAAAAAATAATCAGATACTACTGCTAGGGACAGTTCTTGTTATCAAAACTTGCAAGTCCACTGTCTTACAACATCTCATTTTAACTACTCTGCTGCTTCAAGAGTTTTGCTAGTGAGCAAAAAACTTTGATACCTCACTACCTAATAAAACAGTATTAATAATGTTAATATATACATGTGAAGCACTAAGGATTTTCTAAAATTTGCATGCTATTTTCTTCCATTGGCAGACTATCCTATGAAATTCTGAATTCAAAAGGATGTGTATTTTCTTAGATGACATCAATAAATTCTTTAAAGTTTTATATTATGAAACTGAAGTGTTATCCACAGAGTATTAACCACTCATCTACCTGTAATAGTTGATTTGGAAAACATACAAGCTAAAATGTATAACCACATGATAGCCTAGTATCAGGATTTTCCAAAAGACAGCAATCTGATCATCACTCTTTGTTACACAGGAAAGAAAATAAGCCAGATGAAAACAGGACTACTGGTGCACATATCACACCACTGAGAAGTAGTGATACATTAATATAGTTATCTATGATGCTATTTTATTCTGTTTGATTTGACTCAAGACTAGCTTTCAGTTTTTACTTCACTTTAATACTAAGATACAATATAAGATGGTTTTAAAATAAATATTTACACTACAAAGACAGACACTTAGGTACAACTTATACAAGAAGAAATATAAAGGTTTCCCACACAAAGCTAGTAGTGACATCCTGCAGTTTTAAATGAAGGTATGAAGGAGAGGGCACAAGATAGCTGAAATTATTTTCTATATGTGAATTTGAAAAGAATGATGAATATGAATCTATGTTCTGTCTCACAGTTTTAAATAAAATACTGAAAAATGGGAGTAACACAAAGCAGTGACGGTGATTCAGTACCCATTCACAGCCTTCTAAGCAGAGACTAAAAGAAAAAAGTAATTGAACATTTTGGGTAAGTCTCAAAAAAATCCATAAGCAGAAAAATAATAATGTGATAAGGGGGATGGAGAACCATGAGAATTCAGACTGGTTTTCCTAGCAACAGTAGTTTCAAATTACTATTTCACTCCAGATGTAAATCAAGGATATGAACACCAAAAGGGAACAGAGCTAATTATGGCAAAGCCAATGCTGGCACAAAGTCAAATGGATATAAATAAACCAGGAACATATCCCTGCTACAGTATATAACAAAACAAAAAAAAAAATTTCTAATTGGAAGAGCAGCAAGGTCCCAAAAAACCTTCCTACAAGAAAAAACAAATCTCACAATCTGACAAGTATCAAGAGGGTGCTGGCTGATTTCCAAAATGGGCTGACATAATCACTGGCTGATTGGATTCAGCATACTGACAGGATTCTTCCAGTTGTGCTCTGAACAAGCTTTAAGTGAGAATTTTAAAACTCTCCTAGGTCCTTACCATCCATATAACCTCTTTTTAAAGTAGGGTGGTTGTGAAGTCCTTTCACTATTTAACATAAGTATTAACCAAAATAACACTCACAAGAACAGATTTCAAAGCACAAACTACTTATTTTTGAAAGATGTTTTAAAGGAGAATGGCAGAAAGGCATACTCACCACTTTCCATCTTTCTTTGACCAAGATTCCTACACTGAGGATGTCAGGCTGCTCCCCTCCTCCACTCATTGCAACCTCCTTACCCAGTGGAGATGCTATGCAAAGTCTGTGTCAGCAGGAACCATCCAGACCCAAGGAGTGGCTTCCATTTAAGCAATGCCTGCAGAAAGAGAGCAGAACATAGGATGTCAGTGATAAAAAAAGTAACATGAAATCCTGAAAAAGTTGTGTTTCTCACCTAGCTAGCACCTTAGACAGGTTTGGTATCCCATAGTGACTTAGGTTGGGATCCTAGACAAACAACTTACAGTAGAGAAAGAAATTCAACTGTATTCCTCCTTATTTTTAACCTCATCTCCCTCAAAACTCCAATCCCAATCTCAAAATAGTAATAGTGAATATACACATTTTCAGAATTATATTCTGCAGGCAGTTTCAATTTGCTGTAAATCATAAATACGTTTAAATGTAATTTAAAAAAGAACTTCAAAAATCTAATTACTAATGTACTTAATAATTGGTAATTAATAATTATATATCATTATAAGCTTAAAGTACTATCAACAAAAACTACAAAATTAAAAATGGATACAAAAAATCAGAATTGTAATTTAAAGTTACTGCAGTTCATACTGACTATTCCAGATTTTACAATGTGTTTCACATACCTTTGATTAGACAGGACCAAATATGTCTACAATTTGTTTGTTTATACAAATATAGAATAATTAGTTTACCATACCAAATGATTAATATTAAACAAATATTTCTTTGGGGTTTTTTCACAAACAAAGGGAAAACAACTTGTTTTAGGCAGTTTTAACCATTTAATTTTTAATTTTCTGGATTTAGGCAATCACCTCTACCTTAGGCTTTATATAGCAATATAGAAATTTGTCTTTTGGAGATTAATCCATCCATAATGGCTCCCAATAGCCACTACTACAACCAACTAAAAGCTTATTACAATTGTTTGAAGCTTGTTTGAATTGTGCTTGTTTGTTACACTGGTAGACTTTGTAATAATTATACAAGTGTAACTCTGTACAAACTCTCTTATCCAGCAATAAGACTCTTAAGAAGTGGGTTTACTTTGGGTGTATCTCTATCCCTTTCAAAATAACAAAACTGAAACAGAAAAATTCTTTTCATGGCATGCAAAGCTGGTACTATCATTTTGATTTAACTTAGCAGTATGCCCTTCCTTCTAGATAAATGCCAAGTGTACTACTAGGGTTAATAATATTTAAAACAAACAAAATGCTTCTTAAATAACTTCTAAGATGGATGTTTGTTTGACACAAAGTTAACTGTGGGAGTTTTTTCATATTCTTTCATCTCTATATTTCCTAATTACTTTATGTCTTTCCTGCTTCAATTGTAAGTTCTGACATTTACACCAACTCCAAACAAAACAGACCTCTGGAGAAAAATTAATCTGGATTAGCTGAAGATCTAAATTTATATAGAGAGGACTACATGCCAGTAAGAGTGTTCATTCAGCATATGTAGCCTGATTTGTTTAATTCAAGCAAATGAAGGGAAACCACATTAAGATTGCATATTCCGAGTAACAGCATCCACCCTGCAATTTAATCAAGTTGAACTAAACCAATTTAAATTCTACTAGTGCTGGTAAATTCTCCCCTGCAGATAAGGTCAAAAAACTAAAGAGAACTATTCGTCTCATTCAAGGAAAATTTAGAATTGCTAAGCATGATTTTTGCTAAAGGTTCTCAACCATGAGCAAAATTCATCACCTGCAGGAAAAGCAGACATTTTATTAAAGATATTACAAGAGTGAGCTTTGAGGGGTTTTTTTTTTTTGTTAATACTGCTATCAGCCTTGAAGTATCTGATTTGATACTTCTTTTTTGTAAATACATTGCAAATTACAATTTATAGTCACACCTCTATCATTTCTGAGAGGTATTTACTCATGGATTCTTGAGGATACTGACAGAGCATCAGTAACTGGCCCAGAATGCAATGGTACAATTCATAGATCCACAGAACCACGCCATACTATAAGAATTATTATAGAATTCCACCATTATTATTACACAATTCCTCAATCCTGTTCCAGTACATTAATTCCTTGTCAAATCTCTTGTCATCCTATATAATTACAAAGCAATAAAATCTATATCATCACTCACCGGTATGATTCAAAGCATCAAAACCCCAAGTCCCATTAAACTGTTGTGCACAGAAGGCACAAGTTCTCTTGAGCCCCTGAGGCAATGTGCTATAAAGCTCCTGAAATTTAATAATTAACTGCATGCACTATTTTACTTGAACACAAATGCAAGTTTTACAAACATGTTGAGGTTACCTTGAAGAATCCTCTTTACTCCAAGACCCCAAATAAAGGAGGAGGAGGCCAAATTTCAAGGCCAGAAAACTTAAAATCAGCCCAAACTTTTATCTGATCAGGCTCTAACTTCACCCTCTTCAGTAAATCAGCTTTAGACATTATGCTAATGTGTAAGAGACCAAATACTGAACAGTCCCCCTTTTCACTGCTAACAGGTTCCAGCACATCCCTTCCTTCCCAGTAAGCCTGACCTGTACTTTCCAAGGTTTAATCCATCTAATTTTAGTTTCTTACCACAGGACTTTGTTACAGTTTTGGAAACCAAATTACATTCCCAGTAATTTCACCTCATTTAAGCATCTAAACACAGTTATTAACCTTCGGTAGATTAATAAATTGTGCTTTAAGCTTCCTATCCCATGGGTCTTTTATGTGGTACTCCTTTGCAAATCCCCTCCTGCTCCCTGTTCCTCTTGTGAGATGTTAGATAGCAACACTGAATTACACCCAATCAAAACAATAACTAATATAGAGAAAATATTAATTTTTAGTTATTATGTCATTGTGATAGCAGTCTGATTTCCCCAGTCTAAGCAGTTTTATCCTTTTACTTGATCACAACTTTATCAGATGCTTATCTACCACCATGCTTGCACTCAGGCACTGCTATGAAAGTGAGGATCCTTCAAAGCCTTTATTCACAATCTGATCTAGACTGAATTCATTGCTCTTTAATACTATGTAACTGAAATTCTGTTATTACTGTACTGCAGTAGATTAATATCTTTATATTCCTTACCTAATAGCAGACAACACATTCTGGTAGGTGCACTTCAGGTTACTTTTCCAAATTCATGTGAAGAATAAGGACATTATTGGAGAGAACTAGATCTAAAAGACTTCTGGACAGCCATAAATAAGCTGGTGACAGTGACAGTGTCACTGGTGACAGTGCTTAGGACAAAATCAAAACTGCAATTTCTCTAAATTTTGAAAGACTTCGTTCAACTAAGATTGTGTGTCCTATTCTAAATTCCACAGATGAATTAAAGACTCATAAAAGTACATACAGTCCCATTTGTATTGCTAAAACACTGCTGTAAGTTGCTTTCAGCACAGCTCTTTAACAGACTACAACTCTGTTGAAAAATTTAAGAAAGCTCCAGCATGTTCTGTATCCCACTGAAGCAGAGGAATAGTTACTGACATAGCATTAAGTTGCCACTTTCCTCTTTTTTTTGATTCAATAGGAGATCTTTTAGCAGTGCAGTTTTATATGTGGCTATATGAATATTTTTTGCTCAACAAATACTTCGTAATTCTGCTAAAAAAGTACTAGCCATATAATTGCAATTTATCTCATAAAATCTCTATACATTAACTCATCACTTACTCTATCAGAGCAGTTTATCAGACCAAAGGAAACATGTAAGATGGCAGAATTATCACAATTAAAGGCAATTAGATCTCTGCCAATATTATTTCCAGGTCATGGAATAATCAGGACAACACAGAGAATACAGACTTTATTCTATAAGCCTTTGTGTGGGAACTGATCACAGAATAATATAATAACAGGTGAAGGAGAGCTAGTTAGTGCTTATTTCCAGAATTTAATGTACAAACAGCAGCCATCTGTACACTTAACTACATTTAAGTACATATAACCCTTACAAAATACAAACTTTAATTTACCCCAATCAAGTATACTGAAAGATTATATGCTATTAGAAAATGGTGCAAAACTTCCAGGAAAAAAAAAAAAAAACACACACAAAAAACCTCCCCAAACCCAAGATAATTTTGTAAAATCTGATTCCAGCCCAGCAAATAAAGATACTAATTTTATGTCATTTGTGTGCTCATATACAACTTCTTTAGAAATGTCCCCAAACTGAAGCCAATCTCTGTTTACCAGCCTTTGTAGATGTTTAAATCACAAACCAAGCCTGAGAATGTAGAACAGACAATCTTGGCTGAATGGAGGTACTGTAAGTTTCAGGAAAATGCAAGTAAGGACAGAAGATAACTTCTGGTCCACAGAACAGTAAAACTTAAGTCCTGCTGCCTCCCTTCTGAGTTAATACCAACCTTTTGCTATTAGGAGCTCTATCTGCATATTAGGAGCTGTACCTGCCAACCTTAACTTAAGAAGCTAATAAATTAACTGAAACCTACCAAAGTTGCTTTCCACTTCTGTGCTTTGTACCTTGGAGCAGAAGAACTTAAAGGAACAAAGAAAAATTTAACAAGTCAGCATAAAGAGAAATCAGGGCAGAAGATGGTCAAAGGTACTTAATCCAACCACATTTTTGATAAAGTTTGCTTTCTTACACAGGCTAAGAAGATGTTCAAATTGTAAATTGTAAGACCAGACATGTTTTAAGTGTTTCTATTTGAATATCTAAACTAGAAAGCTATCCTATACTTAAAACCTCAATGTTTTCTAAATACATTCACTAGAAGCTGGAGTCCTGAAAATTATCATTCAGCATGCCAATGAGAAAACTAAATTTAAGACCCTGACCTAAATTTCCAATTCTAACTGGTTGTGAAGAAAGTATATTTAAAAATTCAACACACAACCAATGCCATTTTAGATTTTCCTATCACAAGCTCTTGGGTGCTAAAATACTCATCATCACTTGCAGATTCCAGGTGTGAAAAGCTACCAACTGTCTTGTGTGCTATTGCCAAAGAATCTAGATTTCCTTCTGACAACTTCTGCACTTACAGCTATGTTGTTATTACAAAAGTGGTAATATTGTCTCAGTTTGAAGACAGCTTTTAAAAAAATAAAATTTAGTTTAAAGATAACTGTCTTATTTTAAAAAGAGATTTTTCAAGCTACCACACTATTTCCAGCTTCCAAGAGAATTAAGCACCAAGATGTTATAAAAACACAAAGTTCATGGAAGGAGTATTCTTTTACTAAACCAACAAACAAAGGTGGGAAAACAATACAAGTTTTAGGCACACAACCCCCTCTTCAAGTCCAAAATAGAATGAGCAGCTTTAAAATTAAAATGAACTTGAAAGCAATTGCTCTGGAGTAAACTTCATTATTGTTTCTTGATTGGATCAAGTGAGAGAAAAGGTACTCCATACCTTGCCAAGAAAAAAAGGAAGCATGTGGGTATGTACACTACAGGGAGAGGCTACAGGGTTGTGGATCCTGTGAGAAATACAGCATGTAACTTATTACCTACAAGAGACCAGAAATTTTTGGTCAGGGAGAACTAGAACAAGTCCTAAAACATAACCTCTAGTTAACCCATTCTATTTTTGCCATGATATTTTTCAGCTGAGCGAGTTAATTTTCTAATTTGATCTGTCACACAATTGCACAAAGACTTAGGTCAAAACAAGAGAAAGCTGGAAAGTTACCTGGGGGGGGACAGGGAAGGGCTGGATTACTGTGGTGCTTTGGACTCAGGTGAACTACAACCTCAGGTGAAGAGCCTTTAATACTAATGTGGAAATATAACCCTTTGGAGAGGTCAACTTCATTCCAAACGTAACCATATTATTCTCAATTTGTTTACACAAATCAGAGTGTGTTCCAAATCAAAAACAGGCTTGTGAAACCTTATTAATTATGCCAAAAATAATTTTAAAACCCTCAAAGTGTCATTTGTATAAAAACAGAGAAAAAAAGAGCTATATTTCAGTGTTGTCAATTCACTAGGTTCCTAAATGGAACAAGATGTGAGGGGGTTTGCTATCACAAGAATTTTTTTTATCTGTCATAAAAGCCTTCTTCAAAGAAACTAGTTCTCTGATAACTTAAATGAAGCAAAAAGTATTTTTCCACACAAATGATAAGTCAGTTCAGTTTTCAAGATCCTTGTAAAATTTTCATTGCAGAAGACTTAAGTGATAGTGAAGTGTGGTTTTGAACACTGATGTAAAGACAGCTTGAAGTCAGACATTTAAGATATTTTACATAGTGACACAGTAATACAATATCAAAGTATTTATACTCTGGATTTGTCAGCAAAATAAAAATCTTTGGGTTTTTTAATGTTGGAATACTGAATTATTTTCTTAGGATACAGTTCAAATATTAGTAGATTACCATCAATGTCGTTAACTTTATATACCAAGGAGTAACATAAATTGATCCTTTAAGACACTCAAACTACTGCCCTTTCTACTAGTACTATTATTTCATTAATCCATTTTTTCAGCAAACAAAAACATAAACACCCAACTCAAGCAGGCAAACAAACAAAACTTTTTTGAAAATTAAAAATCAGTAAATTCATAGTAATAAAAAAAAATAATAATTAAAAACCAATCAGCAAAGGAACCTTGCCAAGATGAGCAGATAGATGACATGCCAATTGCAAAATGGTTTTTGCACTGATTGTGTTCAAATCAAATGATCAACAATGCTGCCAGTGGTGGATGAGCAGCCCAGCTGGCAGATCACAAGTTTATACTCACTGTCTTGTGCCCAGGCTGCAACACCATGTATAAAGCAATCTGGACCTCACTAACAAAAGCTGAGAATTCTCTTGATATGTTAGTTGATGCAGCACATCACAAAAATAGGGTGAATAAGGTCTGACAGTTTGCTAAGCAAACCAAGACAAAAATAGAGGAATAACCTTTTTTTTTTAATCTGTAGTGCCTAATATCATAGCATCCTTAAGGGCACATAACTAAATCTGAAGCAGTATTGTGATAAAGAGAGGGCACTGGCCATGCACACGTAGGCATTTCATCTCCTTAAAGAACTGAAGACAGCAGCTCTGCTTTTTGCCAAGAGGTGAAATGAGGTCAGTAACTTTTACACCAAACAAGATGACTCCAAAAGAGCCCAGCTGACAGGAGGATGGAATCCAACTGAGCCCACACAGTGCACAAGGCCTACCAAACTCTGGCAGGCTTTTGGCCTCCTCAATGAGAGGAATGCCCAGCCAACCTGCCACACAACACAGCAATCTCCAAAAGAGTTAAGAAAGATGCATCACCACACTACAGCTCATACAAGGGTGTCCTGGTTCTGCTGGGACAGAATTCTAAAATAATTTCCCTGTTTAAAGAAACTGTAGTTTGGAGAGACTGAAGTGCCTAAATTTGTGAGAACAAAAGATGTAAGATGATTTGGTGTGCAGGTTTCTGTAGAGATGAAGGTGGAGGGGAACCATGCAGGTGCAGTGGGCTGGGAGGGGTGAAGCCCAAGCCAGCTGACACAAGTAGCCAACCAAAGTATTTCATTCCATAAATGTCACCCTCACTATTAAATTGGAAAGTTTGCAGGGATATTTGGGGGCTTCTACCATAGTTGCCTTCCCAAGATGGGCATGTCTCATTGGTCATCCCATGCTTGAGTTAGGTTAGGGTTAGGGTCTCTTCCGCTTGCTGTGACCACAACCTTCTTATCTGGAGCCAAGTAGAATTTTGTATCTTATATTAGCATTAGGCTTAACATTAGTTCATTATTGCTATTCTATCTGTTTTCTTTTCAATCCATGAGTTTCCTTTCTCTTTCTATTGGGTGACAGAGCGTAGAGTCCCGGAAAGAATATTTGCCTCAAAAGAGCCACCTGACAAAACAGACATTGTGTTTGGGTTGGGGCCTCATTTAATAAGTCACATGGACTCTGCTCTCTCAAGGAGAGACCCTCATTTGAGTAACCACACTGATTAACAGTGCCCTGGTCTCACAAGAGAAGCCTTCCCTTTAGTGGCCATCGTGATAAGCTGACCACTGTCCTTGGAAGGGGAGCCCCTCTTTGATGGCCACCCTGACAGGCAGGACACTGTCTTTAATTGATAAGGGACAGGTGACCTGCACCCTGCATAGTGACATCTTGTGTATGCCCTGTGTAAGGCCACTGAAGAGGGCACATGTGGGTCATTCTCAGTCATCCCATCTGGAGGGCCCCAAGCACCTGGGTGCACAAGATATGCCAACCCACCCCCCCCCCAAATAGGTTGGGTCAGGTGGCATAAAAGAGGCACACTCAAAATGCTGGATGTGAGCCACCATCCAAGGACCACAGCTTCCTACCAAGATCACCACTGAAGGGTGGTGATATCTTTTTGTATCTGCTCTGTTTTCTTTCCCTGTTTCTAACCTTATCTTAGCACACAAGGGTAAAATAGTTTCTAACTCTGTTAATTTTTACAACCCGCTGCTTTGTTTTGTTAATTGCAACCTGTTGTTTTGACAAATTCCTTAAGTTTTTATAAGTTCTGCTATTTGTGAGCCATTGCTTTGAAAGTACCATCATTTATAATTCTGCTAGTTGTAATCTGACATGCTTTATAACCTTTTAAGTAAAGTTGTATTTTGTACAAACCTCCTGGGTAATAGTCTTACTCCTCGAGAACCGCAAAGAGAATTCCTGAACTTAATCTTGCCAAATGGGTTGTTAAAAGAGATTAATTAAGAGAGGAGGATTGGATCCAGCCACCCCTACGCTCCTCTCTGAAAGAGTTTTGAAAGCACAGGGGTCCAGTCAGTCCAAATCTCCCTGGGTCAACCCTCACTTCTGGGGAACTCTACCCATGGCAGGAGACAACCATGTTAAGTGGCCCCTTACGAAATTCCAAGTGACATGAGAGGTGGGAAACAGCTTGGTGCTTCCCTATGCTGAAGGAAGGTGGTACTATGGCACCTAAAATAAACATACAACAAGCTACTACCAGCAAAACTCCAAAAAAAAAAAAAAAAAAAAAAAAAAAATAGAGAGAGATGGGTAGCTCATCTAGAACTGCCTGACCAGTCTGGCCCTAAAAAAACACTTGTGCTGGGAATTTCAAAGGGTTTTAAGTCAACATCATAACTTGGCCAGAGCATACACTTGTTTTGTAGCTGCAGCTGAAGGCAGCTTCAAGCAAATGACTGAAACCTGAGCTTCTAATAAGAGGTCCTTCGAAGTTTGAAATGGAAGACAGGTATTAAAGAATTGAAACAAAACTTTGGCAAAGATATTTAAAGTTGGGACGAATCAAAAAATATCAATTTGCAGCAAGAAAAAAAAAAAAAAAAAGGAAAAAAAAAAAGTTTAGACAGCAGAAAAGTAGATAGCATGGAGAGCTAATCACAAGAGCAGCCAGGCTGCATTAGATCAGAGATCCACCTGGCCTGATCTCCTGTCTCTGACTTGCCAGTAGCACATGTCTAGGGAAGAACACAAGGACATTGAAAGTCTACTGATGCTTTCTCAGAGTATTTTCTAAAGATATAAAAAGATGAGAAACAAAACACTTTCTGATCCAGAGATGGTATTTTAGTATTGATCCAGAGATGGTATTTTTGAATTTTCATCATTGCAATTTTTCTGATTCCACGAAAGATTTGAGTATCTGTAACACCCTGCTGCAAGTAAATTGTAACTTAATTCCATGCTGTGGGAACAAGTACATTGTTATTTCCAGTTTGCTTTCTGCTGGTAATGTTTGAGTTTTACCAACCCTTGTATGGGAAAGGGAGACTTAACAGTTGCTCCCCATTCTCCTTTAAGTCCTACACAGGGAATGCACTGCTATGCCACCTCATTTATCCCTTCGCCTATTTAGTCTTTCACTGATTTTTATCACCATCTGTGTGCTGTTTCAGTTCTACTACCTCCCTTCTGAGATGTGGAAAGCAGCATTGTCACTAGGCACTGATCTGCTGTTTTCACAGAACCTGTAAGACCCCATCCCAGAGAAGCAAGCTCATCACTGTGTACATTTTAAAATTACTTTTCCCTACATTAATTGCTTTCTGATAACTTTCATTTATCATTATCTCAGCACTGCAAGGTCTTCCTCCAGCTCTTCCTCGTCTTAACCTTTACTAATTTTAATACCCTTGTATCAGCAGACTTTTTAATTTCAGTATTACTTTCAGTCTTTTCTAGACCATCTGTGAATACACACTTCAGTACAGAGAGCTACACTTTCTAGGCTGATGAGCTATCATTTATCAGACTCAATGTTTACATTTTTAATTCCATTAAAATATATTATTGCACAAATTATTTGCATATAGAAAATCCGACTCATGATCTTCCATCTGGATCATTAACAGCTCTTCTTTTAAATTTGGAATGTATTCCTTGGATATCTAAACACAATTCTTCTTCAAAAGATCTTTATTCAGCATGTGACATAATTCATGGTCACATTTTTTAGAGATACTGTCTGACCATATATCCCATTTCTCCTTTATTTTGGTCTTGCCAACAAAGCAGTCTAACAGATTTAGAAGGAAGCAAAACATAAAATACCAACTAAGAAAGACTGGGAAGAGGTCAAAAGCAAGCCAGCATGAATGAACAGCAGGTTAAAACAAAGCACACAAAGCAAAATAGACTGAGAAAGTTAAGTAAAATACATTAAAACTAAAAATAAACCTTTCTTCAGACAGTAGGAATAGAAAGTTTGCAAAGAATACATAGGACCAATAAATATTATGAACATGAGGTGGATTCAAAGAAGGTAAGACTGCAAGAGAGAAATCCTATGACTTTTGCATCTGTGTTGACAGTGGAAAAAAATGAGAAAATATCCAGACAGAAAATCTTATTTTTGAAACACATCTGAAAATTTGCCTTGAATTGAAGCTACTGAAGAAAGGAATAGGGAATAAGTACACAAAAAAATTAAAGCTAGGCTTAAAAGGAACTTAAGAATTAAATAGCTAATCCATTTATGATGGTACATAACCTCTCCCATATACCTGCTCTGGAACATAAAGACTGGAGTGAGGCGAATATATTGCCAGTTTTTAAAAAGGGTTACACAGGAGATCTAGTTAGCTTCAGACCTGGAAATCCAATATTTCTACCAAGCAATCAGTAGAAACCATAATCACAGAATGGTAGGGGTTGGAATGAACATGTGGAGATCATACAAACCAACTGCCCTGCCAGAGCACGTTCACCTACAGTGGGTTGCACAGGATGGCACCCAGCCAAGTTTTGAATGTCACCAGAGACCCCATCATCACTCTGGGAAGCCTGTTCCAGTGCCCTGCTGCCCTTACAGTTAAATAAGTTCTTCCCATGTTTCAGTTGAACCTCTTGTGTTTCAGTTTGTGACCACTGTCTCTTGTTCTATCCCAACTGAAAAGAAGCTGGCCTCTTGACACCCACCCTTTAGATATTTATAAGCATTGATAAGATCCCCTCTGTCTTCTCCAGGCTAAACAGACCCATGTGTCTCAGGCTTTCCTCATAAGAGAGATGCTCCAGTCCCCTGACCATCTTCAAAGTCTCCCACTGGGCTGTTTCCAGTAATTCCTCATCCTTGTTGTACTGGGCAGTCCAGAACTGGAGCCAGTACTACAGATGTGGCCTCACTAGGGCAGGGTAGAAGGGAAGGATAACCTCCCTTTACCTGCTGCCCACACTCTTCTTGATGCACCCCAGGATGCCATCAGCCTTCTGCTGCATCAGCCACTCCTCCCTGTCCTGCATCAGCAGCAAACCTGCTGAGGGTACACACTGTGCCTTCACCCAGATCACTGATTGAACACAACTGCACCCAGATCTGACCCCTGGGGAACACCACTAGCTACAGCCCTCCAACTAGACTCTGCATGGCTGACCACAACCCTCTCAGCTCTGTCATTCAGCCAGTTCTCAATCCATCTCACTCTCCACTCAACTAACTCACACTTCCTGAGCTTACCTATGAGGATTTTATGGGAGACAGTGTCAAAAACCTCGCTGAAGTCAAGGTAGGCAATATCCACTGCTCTGCCCTCATCTACCCAGCCAGACATGCCATCAGAGAAGGCCATCAGATTGGTCAAGCATGATTTCCCCTTGGTCAGTCCATGCTGACTACCCCTGATAACCACATTTCCCCCCACATGCTTAGAGATGATATCCAGACTGAATTGTTCCATCAGCTTTCCAAGGATGGAGGTGAGGCTGACTGGTTTGTAGTTTCCTAGGTCCTCCTGCCCTTTTTGAAGGCTGGAGTGACACTGGCTTTCCATATTAAGGATATTCAGCTCAGGAAATCCCTTAACAGAAAAAGGAAAAAGCACTAGGGGAAAGTAAATGTCTATTATCTCTATTTTTATACTTTTCCTTAGGCATCCACTTACAACCACTGCTGAATACAGGCCTTTAGCCTGCTCCAGAATTTTACATTGCTACATTACGTCTGGGAAGACAGAGAGAGAACAGATCCCTATAACACCATAAATTAAAACGATTGGAATGTAATTAAATTTTTGTGCATAATATTTTGTCAGTTACTGAAAGGAAGTTTCAACCCTAAAGGTGTTGACTATCTGTTTTCAGAATGACAACAGAAATCAAATCATTTCAACTCAAGGGAACTCTTTTCTGGCACATCTGTGAAGTTATTTCGGAAGGAAAAAAAAAATTAAACCTTTTTATGCAAAAAAATCCCACTCAGGATCTTCAAGTACAATTTGTACCATTATTTCACCTTCTATTTTCCCCATGCTGTCCCTTGTATTTTATGCTTAGTTTAGTCTTGAGTCTCAGTGTCTCTGTAATACTCTACCCATCAATCTGCATATTTCCTACTTCAGGCTCCCTGCACCAGGCTCCTCATTCAAATGCAGATTTTCACATGCACATTAAAATCTAATACTAATCACTAATGCTGTAAGCTTGAATCCTACCTCTGATAAATGTGCACCAAGCCATTCTGCAAACACCAATGAAGTTACATTAATTTAATCACTTGCAGCTATTGCACAGGCCTGCTACTTTCAGTGATCTTCTATATTCACTCATCTTTTTTCCACTTATGGTTGAAGTAGAATATTCCTTTTTAATTTGGTTTCATAACACAGAGCACGTCTGTGATCCTGTCAACCAGCAAAATTAGAAACACACACCTCAGCTGAAACATCAAAATCTATTACAATATGTATTTTTAGAAATAAACAATAACATCCCTTTCAAAAATTAGTTTCCATGCATCTTTCACAGAATGTTAACATAGATAAAGATGAAAGGAAATATGGCTTGTAGCAGTCACAGAGCAGTAGTGTGGGATCTGAAGCAATTTTAACTGTAGCAGAGATCAAACCATTCATAGGCTATTAAATACCTCCCTGTTTTGAAGACAATTCATTCATGTTCACTATGTTTCAATGGTTATGTCCACATTTATATTTTTACATAAATATCAGATAGTTTTTTTACAATACTGCGTTTGCTAAAATCCTGTGTGGTAATAATGTAAAATTTTGAATTATGCCTACTGCTATAGAAAAAAAAAGTCGGGCTAATAATAGGATATGCTCTTACAGCAAAAAACTTTCAAACATTAAAATGTACAGTGTTATGAAACCCACTTAACATGACATAATGATACTCAAATGGCATCACTGTTAGGTCCTGCTACTTGTATTACACCAGCTCTTCTGATTAATTTAAAAAAAAAGGTTAATCTTAGAAAACACTTTTTAAATTTTTCACTGTTTATGATGCTCTTGCAAATTTAAGTCACATGTCAGAGAGATCCTGATGCAAATTTTGGCAGCAGATTAGCAGGTTTTTAAAACTTTTCTAAAGCTGGACAGTCATTCACAAAACAGACTGATATTACTAGAAGTTTATAGAAGCACATGATTTTTTTTGCTAATTCTATACTATCAGTACAATTGTACAAATATATGTTCAACTCTTCTAAACTTAAGCCTATCACAAGATCTTACCCATTCATTATGTGAATAAGTCAAGTTTGCTCTTCTCAAGTCTAAAGTCCTTATTCTGCTCTCACTTTCCTTATTTCCCTCTACTCTTTACCCACTTAACCCATTGCCCTTCACATGTGCAACTGCTTCATCTTTATTCCCAAGGAACAGGTCCAGTACAGCACTTCCCCAAGTAAATTCACCCAGCATAACAAAATCTGCTCCTTAACACTCCAGTATGCAATGAATCAGACTAAGGAATATATAAGTCTAACTCTTTCAAAAAAAATTTATTTTAAGCTAGCTCAGTTCCCTGATCCAATTCACTAAGTGGCAGTACAAATCCTTCTGCTGAGACAGAGGTATTTTTTCAAGGTGGCAGCAATAGTTTAAGTACCTACCCAAATATGTTCATCTATATGTGTAGCTTGTGTTAGCTTAGCTATCAATATTGACATCAGTACTGTCAATAATTTATTTTTCTCCTCTCTAGCCTAGCTAAAAGTCTTGTTTTATGCAATGCACTCTAATAATTTTTTAGTCCCAGAGACATAAGTTAAACCAAAATACTGTTAAGTCAATTATTTAGAATCATCTTAAAAGAAAACAAACCTGTGCAATCCACAAAAGAATTTTAATTCAAAAAGACACAGCTCTAGTCCCCTGTTAAATTATAATCACATCACAATCAAGTTTTTTTGGTTTTGTTCTTTTTAAACATCTCATTTCTCTCAGATAGGTCTGAACACTCCTCAGTCAGTTGGGAATCTTATGGTTGAGCAGAACTGAGCTTGGAGAACTATAAAGCATGGCATGATTCAATAGTTGTGAGCATGGGCAGATGTACTCCTAGAGCTCTAAAGATCATGGATGATTTGAACACACTGGTAAGGTGAAAAAAATCAAATCTGTCTTAACCAATACATTATTTAGATTTTTTCCATTATTTTATCATACAGATGCCAAAGAAGTAATGCCAAGTGCATCCATGCCAACCCTAAAAAGATAATTCCACTATCTCTGCTGTCATGTTACCAGGTCACTTTGGTACACAATTGTAGCATGTCCTCCAAGGTGGTGATTAGACAAAGGATAGGTATTTATCCCTGTATTTAGCTTCAGAAAAGACTTGGAAATGCCTCTTGTAATTAAACTCAAATAATTCTATACCTAGGATGCAGAGAACCAAGATATTAACACATTTCTAACTGCAAAAGTATCTTTCTCTTAATAAAGCTGAAGGCATCCAGGGTCAGATTTTAGCAATGAAAATTCACAGAAGGAATTTGAACTCGCTGACAGTCAGGTACAACAATGCCACAGTTTGAATATTAAGAAAACTTTCATTTAAAAATTGGTTGTAACATCTGGCAGCAGGAAAAGATATGACTGATTTTTATATAGGTGACAGAACAAAAACTATTTGCTGCTAAAGGTCTGAGCATCAAGAAAAGCAAGGGTAAAAATAGCCATAACAGCTGTGATTTTCATATCTATGGTTAGTAACTTTGGGTCACCTTAGGGAAACTTCAATATTGTGTTTAAGTTACAAAAAAAAACAACAAACAAACAAACAAAAAAAAAACCACAAAACAACACCCACACAGAACAAAAACCATTCAAAAACCCCCAAAATTGCTGTAAAACATCTGGGAATACATATGACTGTCCTTCCACAAATAAGTTTCAAGGTAAAAAATATTTAAAAGGGGACAGAAATTCCTATAATTCTGTTGCCACTTGATACGGTACTCACACTTCTTAACATCCTTTCCACTTTTCTAAATCATTTTAGTTGATTATTCCTCAACACACTATTATAAGGAATCTCTGAATTGTAGCTAAATTCCAATTGTTGTTACCTGCTACCACAGGAAATACATTAGAGAGGCAAATACTGATTTTATGTAATACCATACAGGATTTATTGCTCAACTCTTACTGCTGGATTTAGACTTGTTGTTTTCCTAGTTAAATTCAGTATATATACACCTCCTTTTGGTCTGGCATTATGTGCATATCAGAAAGAATTTTACGAAGATTTCTATGTTGGTTGCTAGAGAAGCAATCACACACTTTTGCTGACATAGACTACTAAGCTTTTACCACATGATTAAATATTAAAAACCCTAAAACACCCTATGGTGGTGGGGAAAAAGAGGGCAGAAGTAAGGTTATTAATCCATTTGTTGGCCATTATCAGTTGTCAAGTCTGACAAAAGGACAACCTGTCTCTGAAAAGCTTGTTGAGATGAGGTAGTTGGTGATGGGAACAAGAGAAGACTGAAGCCTCACAAGCATTTTCAAAAGTTCTACTTAAGTGCTGAGAGCTGTAGCATTGAAGTGTAAAAAATGTTTTAAATTTGCTTCAGTCCTGAGGCTTTGCTTCAGTCCAGTAGCTAGCAACAAATGTTCAATAAGTACTAACAATTTTTCAGTAAATATTTTAAATCTGAGAAATAAATTTATAAAAAAAAAAAATAAAGTATGTGAGAGGCATCTTACTTTTAAGGAAAAAAAGCACCCATGGGTAGAGCACTAGGCATACTCACAAAAAAAAGGAAAGTACCTCAGTCAGCTAACTAGAAAATATTTTTTTTATGTGTGAGAGTCATGGAGTCCTCATGGCAGAAAACCACCCAAACCTCTTACCAGGAAAGGTAAGTGAAAAGGAGAGAAAATTCCTCCTAAAGAAAAGGAATTAGACAGGAGAGGAGAAAGATGTCAGCTCTTCAAGACATCTTCCAGCAGCACGACACTTTTTTGTCTTGCTTCACTTCCAGTTCTTGTTACTGCTTCCTCATGATTGCTAATGAGGACACCAAAGCTTAGGAGCCTCTGCTCTGCCCCAAGACTCTGAGCTATACCTGCATCCAAGTGAAAATTAATGCAGGGAATCAGAAGTGTAGCATTCATTACAATACTGCTAAACTAACACACTTTGTAACAAACATTACAAAATGTACTTTTATGTACATATCATGCACCCATATGTGCATTATTCACATATATATTATGTGAATAATATGTATATGTACATGCATGTACATATACACTATTATATATTTTACAGAAAAAACAAACTTCATAATTGCATCAATGAGGAGTTGTGCATTTCATAATAACTACATACAGAAAATGGGAGCATGTTTGGCAATCTAGCCACGTATAGATGCAAAGGAATATGCCCTAATGCTTACCAAATGGGGTAAGGTATTTGTAAAACTCAATCACTAAAATAAGTACGTCTAATAATAATTTAAAAATATGCTATCACTAGTCATCTTTAAAGTATATCAGAAAGAAAAGTGGTGTGGGGAAGACAACAGAACAGAGAGATTAGTGGGGAAACGGAGGAGAAAATGATACAAATATCTGTAATAAGCTGGAAGTTGTTTTTAGACATTAGTGTTATTTTCTACATTCATATTTGGAGGTTGTTTCATAGGGTTCTCTCAAGGGCAGAGATGATAGGACAAAGCAGGTGCTTTTTGAAAACTGTTGCACAGATTTACAGTTTTGCCCTTTATACACATACTGAAAGTTCACTGTGCTGCACTGTGATTGCCGAAGTTTCCCTGCTTAGCGCAGCTCAGCACACTGCGAAAGTTTCTATCTCTTGCTTGAGGTTGACACAGCATTATGCATTTGCCATAACTTGTGTGTCGAGGAATCTGCTCCTGATGCCAAGCTTAGCACAGCTGGAGCTGCGCTTCTGGGACAACTTTCTGGGAAGAGTTTCACTCCTGTATGGGCAGCATCTGCCTAGAGATTTCCTGTGCAAACCCCAGGATATGATGATACGTGCAAACGAGAAACTACAATCAGGGGCAGCCGCCTTTTTGCAGTAATTAACAGCAATTAAGTGCCCGCCAAGGGCCGGGGGGCTCCGCACCCCCCATGGGTCAGCACCCTGGACAGCTCCGGGGCGGGGCGGTCAGCACCCTGGACAGCTCCGGGGCGGAGGGGCAGTTTCTGCCCCCACCCTCAGCATCAGTCAGGTATTAAGGAGGTTGAGAATTACAGCTCTGGTTCCCTTTTATTTTAATAGGGATTTTCAAGGAGGCCTCGGAATTATCAGCACAGATTCTGGTGGATCGTTACAGCATAAAGGGAAAAAAGAAATAATCCAGAAGACAGTGCTTGGAAAGGATAAATTACTTTAGATATCACTTGCAAACAAAATAGAAGACTTGAATATTAAAGAAGTAAAGGAAGAGAATATAATTACTGCCGTTCAGCTGGACCACATTACAAGTTTGGCCTAAAAAGATAACAGTGTTAAGGCACTTAAACTTCTGTAATACAGCCAAGTTTGTACTGCATGGTACAGTCTGTTTTTAAGAAACTAAACCAGGAGAAAACCAACAGATCACGTTAAATAACAGGTCCCAAAATATAACTAAGTTAACTGAACTAATATTTCCCCAATTAGTTCCTAAATAATCAACTCCTGATTTCATAGTGAAACAGATTTTACTAGATTAAAACTGAGTTGTGGCTGATACAGAGATCAGGAAGTGGAATAGAACAAACTGCATCAGTTATTTAGTGGAGTGCAATCAAACTGCACGTGTTCCAACTTGGATAAAAGAGGATATTAAACATCAAGGAGCAAAGAATAAATGGAAACATCACCCAACAAGATACCAATAATCAGACTCTTTTGATAAAAGTGGCTGCTGCAGCATTAAGGCTACGAAAACTACGGATGAGTAGGCAAATAGGAGAAACTCTGATACCTCTCTATCTGCTCCTTGTAGGATTGCTGCTGGAACATAATATTACACTCAGCTCTGGTGGTCATATTTCAAAAATAGGCTTGGGTTGTTTTGTTGGTTTTTTTTAAACAAAAAGATGCAGAATACCAAATTATTAAGATACCGGAGAATATGTATTGTCAAAATTATGAAGCTCAGTTGCTTCAGATTATCTAATAAAAGTTGCTATAGTTTAGGAGATAAGAGATCTTCATTCTGACATACAAAATCATACGGTCAAGGGACCTGCACAAAAGATACAGTTTCTGGGGGTTAAGTGGCAAGATGGACGTCGCCACATCCCAATGGACATGATTAACAAAATAACAGCTACGGCCCCACCAATTACCAAAAAGGAAACTCAGTCCTTCCTAGGAACTGTTGGTTTCTGGAGGATGCATATTCCTTTGTATAATCAGATTGTGAAACTTCTCTACGAGGTTACCCGAAAGCAAAACGACTTTAAATGGGGCTCAGAACAACAAGCTGCTTTTGAAAGTATTAAACAGGAGATTGTGCAGGCAATGGCCCTTGGACCAGTTCGAACAGGGCCAGACATCAAAAATGTGCTCTACACCGGAGATGGAGGTGATGGTCCTACATGGAGCCTCTGGCAGAAAGCTCCAGGAGAGACTCGAGGCCAACCTCTAGGATTTTGGGGTCGAAACTACAAAGGCTCCGAAGCCAACTACACAGCCACTGAAAAAGAGATACTGGCGGCATAGGAAGGAGTTAGAGCTGCTTCAGAAGTGATTGGTACTGAAGCACAGCTCCTCCTGGTGCCACGATTACCTGTACTGGGTTTTATATACACAGGTAGAGAATCTTCCCATCATGCTACCGATGCTACCTGAAGTAAATGGATTGCTTTACTCTCACAGAGAGCTAGGATAGGAAGACTCGATCGTCCAGGAATTGTAGAGGCAATAAACCACTGGCCAGAAGGCAAACACTTTGGAATGCCACCAGAAAAAGTGTTAAAACAGGCTGAAGAAGCCCCACCATACGATCAACTACCAGAGAATGAGAAAAAATATGCTCTTTTCACTGATGGATCCTGTTGTCTGGTAGGAGGCCATCGAAGGTGGAAAGCTGCTTGACCAAAATCATACGAGTGAAAGGCTGAACCTTTAGATTACATAAAAACAAAGCCCTCCAAGGACTTGGATTTTACTCAATAAAGATATTCTAGTATTAGAACACCTCATTATGTCAGTGGATTCCTCATTACTGACAATTCTTAAAAGACAACAAAATGACTTTTTCAATTATAGGTTTTTATTCAACTACTGTTAGCACACAGAATTCCAAGAAGTTCTGAGGAAGCTGAAGTTGGCCTCAATAACCACAACAGTTCCCTTGCTCCTAAAGCAGTCAGGCCAATTCGTGTGATGAGGTTTTTATCTTTGAAAATTAACTATAAAAGTATATTTCATTATGAAAATATGATTATCCCAAGCAAATTTAGTATGCTGAGACTGTGTAAGTCCACAAAAGTACTTTTCAACACTTCAGGGATCAGGTGAAAAAATAAAGCATTGCATAATGATGAGGCATACAAATCAACAAGTTTATGTATTATTAACGTGGGATCAAGAGACTTACAAAAGTTATATGAATTTCTTACACATCAGAAGATATAACAGTGCAATTGCAGATTTTAACTCCCTGCCAAACCAACTCAGAACTATTCCTAATAACACAAGAGCAAAGTTTCCCACAAAACATTCTAGTCTTTCATTTAATTCTTACTTATATAATAAAAAGTATTACATAGTGGTATTACATGCCTCAAGAAATATTGGCTGGGTATAAAGAGGTTCAATACCAAATCACTCAGAATTTCAAAATAATCCTGGTCAAATTGTCAATCTATAACCTGCTATATCTGTACATTCTGAATGTTTAAACACTTTATCTATGAAAGTAAAATGTCTAAACCTAGAAGTTTGACTTCAGACTGACTGAGATCTAATTTTGTGGATATAAAATCAGTAATACATGACACCATAATTACAAAAGCATAATAACCCTAAAATAATAACAGTATTCTGTTTAACAGAAATTCATGTACGTTGGTGTTGTTTTAAATAATACTTGGAACTCAAATAGTAACTATATACCAAATAAAAGTTTGCTGTAGTATAGAACTACAGTTATTACTCTTGAAACCAAGATTCCAGCTTTTGTTTCTTTCAAAACAAGGTATGTAAGAGCACTTTATAATATGTCTACACCAAATATGATGAATACCTGCTGCTGGGCTACTCATACAGCAGTCTTTGGTCCTGATTCAGGACCAGTTGATTCGTAACTCAACTCTGCCCAATCTAGGAAAAAAAAAAACAAAAACGTAACACACCAAACCAAATCAACAACAAAAATAAAAAACCCACCAAAAAAAATACCACAAAAAAAATTAATTCAGGGACCCATTACACGTCAATGCAGATCTTCACAATAGGGTTGATGCATTTCCTACCAATTCCAACAAGCCAGCCAAAATACAGCTGCTCCCTGATTGCAGAGGGAGGGAAAATTGACTTGTTAAGGAAAGCTTAGACCAGTCTTTGGACTTGTACGTGCACAGCAGAGTGGCCACATGACTGAGATTTCCTACGCTCAAAAATAATGAAATACGTAAAAGCGACACGGACAACAGAGATAAATGTTTGGCCTGAATTTAACATCTAGCCCAAATTTCCTTCCAATTTATGGGAAATTAGAGCAACATCACCTGAAAGCAGCCTTTTGGGCAAAATGTTCCTTTTCTCTTGACTCCTCCCTGAGCTGACAACAGGCACCCAGGCCACAGTGATAGAGAGCAGCTGGTTAAAGCTTCTGTCTCAGCTGGACATGCAGGGTGAAGCTGCATGTGACAGACTGACCTAGCAAGAGCTATAAACCTATCCCAGAAAAAAGGTAATATAACCAACCCTCTTCTTATAATCATTCTCTGTCAAGTTAGTGAGTTGAATCAGTGCAGCTCAGAGATCAATGGACACTAGAAAAGGCACAGACAGAGGGCATATAAACAGCAGCCACCTCCTGCACTGGTTCAACAAAAATGTGTAATTTCATCTGCAGGAGCCAACACGTGAAAAATATTATACATACACACACACACACATATATATATATATATAAATAAATGACAAGCAGTGCCAAAGAGTCAACAATGGAGCTTCTCTCCTGTATGCATTTGCTTTATTGTGGGAAGCTCACAACTTCAGCATCAATATCTCCTGCTTCAGCTTCAGTATCAATTTCTTCATTCTCCCCTCCTCAAACAGGAACTGTCTGGATCAGTTGGCACATTTCTCCCCTACGACCAATAAATACTTTCTTCACACTGATCTATCTTGTGATTCTTTCACAATTTTCTCCACAACGATGAATTATTCAGCAGGTTTCCCCACTGGAAACATCACCCTTCTCAAAACTATACAACTCTGATTTTGCCCAAATTATCATGATTATCACAATAATTCCCTGGAGCATGAAAAAACAACAGATAAACTTTATGCAGGAACAGAATCATGATCCAAGATCAAGTTCCCCTCCTTCAGCTAGCAAACTATGCCAGTTTGTTTTAGGCTGGCTACTTATGAAATTATACTTGGATTTTACAGACAACCGGAAACAGAAGAATCAGAGAGTCACCTAGGAAAGCAGAACATTCAGTGAAACTCAAGGAGCAGCACAGTCATTCCTCCTCCAATAAAATGTCAGTCATCTGATATTGCCCCTTCTGAATCTATCTAATGCAGGATGCTGACAAATGGAAAGACAGAGAAATAATTCTTTCAAGACAGTAAAAACCTCAACATGACATTATTTAAAATAAAGAAGAATATAAACACATTCTTTAAAATCATCAGTTTGATGCTGGAAAGAAGCACAGTCTATTTATAGATGACTTTTTTGTTTTTAAGTACTTCAACTCTGTAAAGCTAACCAGACATACTTAATTTGCCCAGAATCTGTACCGAGTGGCATTTGAAGCACTGCTGTAGTGAACTTAACAGCTGCAACAAGACATATCCTGCTGATAGACCACACAAAAAATCAGCTTCCCTCTTTCTATCTTACTGAAAAACATGGTATCAAATAAGTGTTGCTAAAACCCTCACAAAACATTAATATCCTGAGAGACTGCATGACAAGAGCAACAAACATTATCTGAGAATTATCTGGGAAGTGACAGAGAGCAAAACAAACCCCCCCTTTCAGATTCAATAGGCAATTGCTGACTGGAGACAATTCCCAAGTACTGGAAAGACACAAGCTCTACGAGGCAAGATCTTTCTTAACTGTGGATGAGTCCAGTGGAACACCTCCATCAGCAATGGATACACTTTTTGTGTAACTTCAGTTGTGAGAGAAGTGCAAACACATAATAAAATTATTTCAATGTAAACACACAGCAGTAGGTCACCAACTTTGATCATTTCAGTTCTTCCACAAGTGAGCTTCAGATAGTTGCATATCCTTGCTATAAAAGTAACAAATCTCCTTGCACATTGAGAAATTAAAAAGTGACCTCATATTAAAAAGACTTCATCTTTTACAAGCTCTCAAAGCAAGTTCAGCATATTTTACCCTTTCTTTACACATGAGACAGCTTGGTATTGGAAAAATTTACTTTCCTCATCAATACCATCAGTGAACTCATTAACATCATCCATGAAACCCCAGCCACCCTTCAACTCTTCTAACTACTTGGAAGCATCTTCTGCACACAAATACAAGCCTAAGCAACATACACACATCTTTCTGAAAGGAAGAATTACTGGATGGAGTTCCTCATCAGCGCATATAATCTAATTCTCAAAAATTGATTAATCACTTCAGAGACAAAACAACAGCATGGAATAGCATTTCAGCAGTGCTTTTGCATCACAGAATTGTTCACGGTGCAGTACAAGAACCACAGAAAAAAACGTGTCTGAAACATAACAGGGAACACATTTTTTAATTCTTAACAAGATAGTTTAGTTAAAAATGCTAAAGACTTCTTCAATTTCCAATTTTGCCTTTTTTTTCATCCCTCCTCTCAAATTAAATCTCCCCCTTCTCTCAAAAAGAAATTCCTCACGGATTTCACATATTTAACTCCATTAATAGAGAACCAAGTTTGAAGAGTAAGTTCTTGAACATTATGACTCATATATCTTCCCCAAAATTGGAAAAAAGATACCTAAACAGATCAGGAAGTGAAGCATCAAAAGGTCAGACTTTATTGTTTGAGTTTTCCACTACTTAGGTTTCAAGATTAGTGAGCCATAAGCTAATACAGAGACAAACAGACTGCAAATTTTAATTGCCAAGATTAGCACCTCAATTTCACAATCAGCTTTAAAAAAAAACCAAAAAACCTCTGAGTTATCAGATGCCTTCAAAAGCACACTAAACATCTAGCACCAAAGAGAAAAAAACTAAAATCCAGCTCTAAAATGTTATAAATATAATAAAGTTGTAAAGGATAAGTAAATGAATGGGTATTTTCAAAAAAGGCAATTTGTAAGAATATTCAAGATACACTTACTAAAAGCCACGTTATATAGCATTCAATTTTTCCAACAAAGAGAGGGATGTCAACTTTTATTGTACCATGTGACACAGAACACAGTACCACCATGCAGGCACTCTACTTCTGCATGAAAAGCAGAAAAATGAAACTGATCCATTGGGTTTTATGCTCTCCTCCAACTCTTCCTAAAGTTAACATGTTTAAATGTTTCTGTTTAAGTAGCCTAAATGCTAAACTGTTAAATAGAAGAAAAACTAGTAAAAGATTAAGCATTCGAACAGGTTTCCCTCATCCTAATCACAGAAATCAAGTGGATACCAAGTAATTTTTAAACACAACATGATCTGCTGCTCTTGTATTCCTAATGTACACCATGCATTTAGTCAATTTTGCATGTTTTAATTTTTCACCCTTTTATATTTCATCTGTTGGCCCATCAGACTGATTTGCTATATCCATGGCCCTACACACTGCTCTCTGAGATCAAACAAATGAAGCTCAGGTTTCTTTGCCTAGGAGAGAGTGCTTTAACAATGAGAAGGAGGAAGGAAGGACAGTGGCTGGTCCACATACAACAAAACATCCCTGTGAGACCACTACCAGTCCTGGTGTACTGAAAAGGCAGCTGTTTCTCCTCCCCTCTAGCCAAACACAAAGGCTTTGTGTAATGCTTTCCCAGAGCAGGAGAAAGAGACAACGCAACACACAGAAACTGTCAGTCTCTGTTGTAGAGTACCAATTCATTCCCACTAAACAAACCAATCTTAGCTAACTCAGAAAACACAGCAGTATATTAATGTACCACAGAGTGCAACTTCACACACAACACAAATGTTTAACCTTCTGCACACATATACCTAGAACTGATAGACACTGATCATTTAGAAATCAGTTCTGAAGAGGGAAAATTCCGCTCACATCTCTCTTTCGTCATACTCAAAATTTTTCTTGATTTAATCAGTCACATTGGAAAAACCTCTCTGGAATTCATGATGTTAGAGGTAACAGACCCTGCAGCACGCAGCTGCTCAGTGACTGCACTAAATCCAACCAATGTCATGATATTCCTATTGCTCAGTTTGTTCTTCTTATTCTTACCCCATCATCTCCAAAATAGGAAGTTTAAAAAGATGCTGAACTTAAAGGGCATAACAGTACCTCAGAAATATACCAGAGAATAAAAAAAGTACCTGTCAGAGAGAACTGATTCCATCTTCAGGTTTTTTAAACTACGTTATCTTGATGCACTATTTTCAAAATAACTTTTGATTAATGAATACATACTACTATAGTCAAATTTCCCTATATGTGGTCTTTTTGACAAGCCAAGCAAATGTTAAGATGCATACTTCTTGTTTAGCAAGTTGAGAAAGTTTTAATACTTTTGTTAAATGTAATTCACACTGTAAAACAAAGGAATCCACATCAGTGAAGTACGGTGCAATTTAAGACAACAAAAATTATGGGTATCCTTGTACCACGAGTTCATTTCATTAAGATAAAAAAAAAAAAAAATTTCAAAACCAAACAAGAGCAGTAAAATAAGCTCTAATCTTTTTCTTTCTCTGATATAACAGCTAAAATGAACTCATATATCTACAAGCAGAGCATGTGTTCAAGAGGCATGACATAAACTATGCAGAACGTATAAAAATTCTACTCAGTTTTTCCAGAACCACTGCCTGGAAACTAATCACTCACTTTCAGGCTAACATGATTTTTGAAAGAAAGAGTATGCTTTATTTGAGGGCTCTTAGCCTTTCTGTCAATATAGTTTATCAATTCAGAACATTTAAGCTGAAACTGAACTGGTTCTGCACATTAATGCTAAGATAGCCATTAGAACCTATTTCATAGCTCATTTTCTACAGTCCTTTCCAGCTTAATTATAAATACAGCAGAAGGTTCTCAAAAGGCTGTGCAATAGTTAGGGTCTTTCCTTTGTGTCCATCTTTGCCCTCCACCACCAGATTAATATATTAGTATTATTAATATTTGCAAAAACATCCCCGTTCACACCAGCAGTGCTCTGGCTCACACCGGGGGTGAGAAACTGAGCTTCTCCCTTTTATTGCATTTGCTCTAGAGTGACAACAGAAGTCCAAGGATGCAGCTGCAGCTCCAGAGATCATCCGAGCACCTAGGCACAAGGTACTTCCCCAGTCCTTTTTTCTTAAGGCCGAGAGGATCTATAGCAACGGTGTGAAAATCTGTACGCTTACTATCACCCCTGTAGTGAGTACATCTGCGGCCTAGCCAGGCGTATCTGTATTCACAGATTGATGCAGATGCTGCTAATGGCTCCAGCACTCAGCTGCCTCCCAGCCAGCCTTGCCCAGGGATGCATCCCTGACACCATGAAGAGCTGGGCAGGCAGATGCAGCTATTTTAAAACCAGGGATTTTTCTCCACTAGAGCACGTAAACAGCGGTGCCGTTTGTGCCTTCTTGTAGCAAGTGGGAGGGACAAAAAAAAGAAAAATAATAATAATAATAAATCTCGTGCCTATAAATTTGAATTCTCCGTAGAGGCCGGGGCGGCCGATGACCGCTACCGGAGCCCGCCAGAGACGCTGCCCTTAACTCCACCGAAAGGATCGCCCTGTCCTCCCCGCGACACCCGCTCCCTTCCAACAAACCCTTCCCCGGGGCAGGCCACGGCTCCCCGCAGCTCCGGCCCCCGGCGAACTCCTTCTCCCGCGGGGAGAGGAAGAGCGACGCGGCTCCCGGAGCAACCGCTGCGGGCGGAACGGCTGAGGCGGCAGAGCCCGAGGGCCTCGCAGGGCTCAGGCGGCGGGAGCGCCCCCGGGGGACACCTCCGCCCGGCGGCCGCCGCGTCTGCTCACCTGGAACGGGGCCGAGGAGAAGGCGGCGGCTCCTCGGGGCAGCTGGAGCGCGGCGAATCCCTGCGGAGCGGGGAGCGGGGAAAGGGAGGGTTATGAGGTGCGGGGGGGGGCGGCTAGAGCGGCGGCCCCCGGCCCAGCCTCCGCCCCATGGCGTGCGGCGCGGTCTCTATGGCGACTGCAGTGCCGGGACAGCGCCGGCCCGCCCGCCCGCCCGCCCTCCCGCGGGGAGGGGTACGGCTGCGCACAGCGCGGAGGGGACGCTTAGGGGTTTACGGAGGAGCCCGCGGCCCTTCCCACCGGAGTTAACCCCCTCGCGGCCACCGCTGCCGCCATCCCTGCTGCAGCCCCCGCCGCCCTCCCCCGCGCTCGCCCTTCCTCAGCGGCGGCGCCACGGAACCGCTGTCCTTTAGGGCACCGCCTCCCACCCTCTTTCCGGAGCGGTGATTGGGCAGATCCCGGAGATCCCTGCCGCTGATTGGCTGCCAGCGCTATCAATTAGGACCCTGGAGGCGGGCGCACCTGGCCGCGGGCGCTGTGCGGGGTTGGTTGAGGGGCGGCGAGTCCCGATCGCGGCCGCCCCCGCGCAGCTTCGGGGCCGAGGTGCGTGCCGGGCTCTGTAGTTCCCCCGCAGCCGTGGCGGGGACCGCCGCACGCCGCTTCTCGCCCAAGTTCTGAGGGGCTGTCGGGCAGCGCCCGCGACGGGGATCCGGGCTGGCCCCACGGTGCTGTCCGCCGGGCAGCTTCCCCCCTGCAGCGCCCGCTCCGCTCCGCTCCGCTCCGGGGGAGGGCTGCGTCCTCCCTGCGGTACCGACCTCCGCCGCAGCATCTCTGGGCCTCTCCGCACCCAAGAGGGGGGCGGATGGCTCGGGGCCCGTCTAGGCCCAGGTCGTAGCCCTGCGGGACGAGCGGGACGAGGAAAGGCTGAGCCGGGAGGGGCTGTGACCCGGGGGGCCGCGCTGTCGCAGTAGGGAGGGGCTGATGTCCCCAGGGCGGCTTTGGGGGGGGGGTTAAGGCTGCAGCTTCGGCGGGGCCGTGGAGTGGGAGCTTCTCGGGGGGTACCGTCGGACAAGAGCCCCCAGGGCTCGTTTGGAGGCCACGGTGTCAACCCAGAAGGGCTGGATCCCGGACCTGCAGCTGGACGAGACCTGTTCTGGGGGAAGGGGGAAGGATGGAGTTGAGGTGGTCACAGCAGCTCGTATAAAATCAGTGAAGCGTCTTCCCCTCGTGGAGAAAGCTTTTCTTTCCCTAATCTCAGGCAGGCAAGATGTTGATAGTGTGAATAATTTAAGCTTCGTTCATCCCAAGGAGATTGTAGTCAAAGCGTAAGGTTAGAAAGCACTATCTCCTCCCTCTGCTTTATCAGAAGTGACATCTTGGTGCTTCCAGCTTACAAATAAGTTACACAGCAGTGGGAACGGGGAACATAGCCTCCCAGTGAGCCCAAACAGCTGGCACAGCCTCAACATCGATCCCTGAAAGGAGGCTGGAGCCAGGGGGGGGTTGGGCTCTTTTCCCAGGCAGCTATCAGCAAGACAAGAGGGCATGGACTTAAGTTGTGCCAGGGGAGGTTTAGGTTGGATATTAGAAAGAATTTCTTCACGGAGAGGGTGATCAGACATTGGAATGGGCTGCCCAGGGAAGTAGTGGATTCTCCGTCCCTGGAGATATTTAAAAAGAGCCTGGATGTGGCACTCAGTGCCATGGGCTGGGAACCGCAGTGGTAGTGGATCAAGGGTTGGACTTGATGATCTCTGAGGTCCCTTCCAACCCAGACAATTCTATGATTCCTTCAGGTGCTGCTCCATTCAAAGTGAACTACAGCAAGCAGTGGGGCCACCAGTAGTAGCAGTGTGGTTACAGCACTGGTGATATGGGTATATATGGTATTATGAAGAAATGTTCATTTAGTGAATGGAAATTTTTTTCTTTTAATAGTATATCTTTTTCCCAACTAGTAAATGGAGTTACAAGTTTTACTTATACTTGTTATTTACAATTTCTTACGTGAAAAATGCTGGAACTACCCTTCTCAAAGCATTTCAAAGTGGGACAACTCTTCTGTGGTAGGCCTGTGCCTAATAGCTACTATAAACAAATAGTTTTTTTCACATTCTCTCTAAACTAGACTATTTTTCCCAAATTTGAGGGCAGATGAATGCCCTAACCACCTTATTTTAAGCTATGCAAGCAAAACTTGTTGTGTGCTAGGTATAACTCATGAATATGAATTTATCTGTGAATAATATTGTTCCTCAAATAATCAACATATTGCCTGAGGTGTATAATTCTTCAGGAAACTTTTCTGATTCAATTAAAGAGAATGGAAAGGTCTTAAGAAACTTGTTTACCTGGTTTTCTTGTTTATGTGTTTAACATTGCTGATTTCAGGGATGTAGTTTCTTTAATCACTTTGTAGCTACACATGTTAATTAATTATCTCATATAACTGCATTGTCAGGCACAATGTCAGGGAAGTCACATCATGAATACATGTTAGCATACTGTAAATTAGCATGCATGCTGCAAGCTTTAAAACACCAAATACTCTAACACATTGTTATTGTGTTAGTTTTAAAGTTCCAGCAATATATTAGTTTTCAAATGACCATGGACTCTTCATAAGCACATAAAATCCGAGTGGCTCAGTAAAAGTCAAGCAGGGAAAAATTAAACTAAAATTTTTTGAGTCTTCTCAAAAGGAAAATCTCTGTCCACCTCAGTGCAGGAGTTCTTCACGGAGAAGATCTAATCTTTTTTAATTCACTGCCCCAGAAATATACCAAGAGGTTCTTTAAGGTTTTTGTTCTGCTATTTTTGATTCAAAGATGATGGTAAATAGAGCAGACGCCAGCGTTTCCTCTCTCAGTACAAACTCTCAAAGTAGCTTCACCAGAAGAAAGAAACACAAAATGCAACACATTACAATCTCCATGTAACTATGGAATCAATCTGCTCTAGATTTTTTGCCGTAGTATGGGCAATGGTGCTGATTGGACCTGGAAATAGTTACCCTGAGCCAAAAAGTGCCCTGTGCCCTTTGCTCATGTTTTACATTGTTGGTTCTTGTTGGCAAACTCCATTTGAAAACATGCCACTTTTTGCAGTGTAACTATCACCTTGTTATTTTAGCCAATTGTGTTGTGTTGCTGTATCTGGTTTTGTCTTGTAATTACCTGGTTTTCTGTAACATCCCATTAACAACAGTTTGGGATGCAGGGTAAGTAAAAGGGAGACTAACTGTAAAAAGTGTCTCTAAATAGTATCTAATTGTGGTATTGCTAAAGACAGGCTTGAGGGCCAGGTGGATAACTAGTTGAGCCTCATAGGGCATTTTTTAATGTTCTGATATAAATGCATTTTTTGCATGAAAGTTTGTTTTTCAGCCTTTTAATCAATATATGAAGCACAGGTGAATGAAGAGCCACCTCTGTATCTGCATGGAATAATAATGAGCATCCTGGGTCCTCCTATAAAACCAGGAATTTCTTGCAAGCATATTCAATATGGTAGCCCAGCACAGATAAACATTTAACTGCTGTGGCTGTGAGTTTATCTGGTAAAGTTGGTTTATAGGTACTTCTGTTGAAAGAAAAGGGGAAAGAATTCCAATTTGTTGCAGATCTCTGAGTCTATTCCTACTATAAATATTTTCTGGAAGGTGAGTGTATATACGTACATTTTACTTGTCTGTGCCTGTAAATGGCATACCTAAATATTTCTGCTTAAAACTATTACATTACTTTCATTATTCCTGAGAAACACACTGAAATTAACATTTTTACCATATATCATGCCAAAAAGGTTACTTTTATAAATAAATTATTAAGATTGTAGGGGAAAATCATTACTTGCATCAACAAAGGTTTAGATCTTGCCAAGAGGATGTAGAAGAAAAAAGTATTGAAAACAGTTATCTGCCAATTTATCTTTTCTGAAGTCAGAATTTCTGTATTAGCAGAAACTTTTGTCCCTTACTTCCAAAAGTGGAAACACTGGTCTTGTTGAAAAGTAAAAAGGAAAACACATTTTGGGCTCATACTTCAGGCAAAAGTCAATGAGGAAAAGAAGTACTGATCAAAGATGGGGTAGCACATCCAAAGATGGGAGCTTTGCAGCTGTTTACACAGGGATCCAGTTCATAGCAAATGAAAAATCACAGACCTTAAGACATCTAGTTCAGCTCTTTTTCCAAGGAAGGACCCTACAAGGATCCTAGTATTTGCCATCCTCTTTTAAAAGTACTTTTTTGATGGAAATCAAACCTTTTCATGAGCTGTTGCCCTATTCTCACTAAAATAATTATTTCTTTAATTATTTCCCCTCCTATCACCAAAGGAATATATTTCCTGCCTCTGTGCAACTACCTTAAAATGACTTGAACATTATTTTCAATTCTCACCATCAGTCTTCCCAACACCAAGAAGACAGAGTTCCTTTAGTCCTTTTTCACAGATCACAATTTCTAGACACAGAGTGTCAATAAGCATGAAGTCACTACTGAAGGGACAGAAGGATCCTGGACCTATTTCAGAAGAGCTCTAAGAGCACTATGTCTAGGTGCTGTTTTTTATCCATTTGAGAGCTTCAGAAACTTTGTAAGTCTGGGTTTTCCCGCACACACTTTTTTTTTTTTTTAAATGCCTCTATTCTTTTTAAAAGAATCTCAGATTCCCCTGAGGGTGTCCTAATATAGTTTAGTTCAAATGGTATCTAGAGAGTGAAAAACAGCATCAGCATAAGGTGTACAACAAGGTGAGAACAGGACTTCTGGGTAGTATAGGAGGTATCTTCAAGGAGAAATGCAATAATGTATGTATGTCTGACTGCTTTGCTGGGGGAAGAAGGGTTAATTAGTGATATAGTGCACCAAAGTATTGATGCTATGAGATATGGAATAGAAAAAGGAAATTTTACCTCATTATGTAAGGGGAATTTAGTTGGGAGCCCTTACAAGATGTGTGTAATTCCATTCTGCAAAAAGCCTCTTGATGTGATGATAACAGCCCATGGTGGGTAAGGTACAAAGGTGAAAAGTCAGATTGCTGCATGGTCTATGAATAAAGTCATAAAAATGGATTTTAGTCTTCAAGAAAAACATTACAGCCAAGATTACCAAGGGCAGGTTACCAACATTTTTAAATGCAGATTCACTTTCCAGCTTCACCATAAGCTGCTGATTTTAGGGTGAACACACTATTTCTGTGTTAGTTTTCCATTTGTAGTGACTCACCATGAGTCAGGAGTGGATGACTCAGAGGTTATGGACAGTACAGCTCCTATGGATTGAAATCAGAGTCAGCTTGATTGGTACCTGTGTGGTGTTTCCTGGAATATACAGGAGCCCTGAAGGCTGCCAGCACATGTGCAGTGGAGTTCATGCAAGTCTGCTATAATTTTGGTTTTTTCCCTTTCAGCATCCTTATAACCTTCAAATACCTAAAAATGAACATTTTAATTTAAAAAATTAAATGTTAATGCTTCTTTTTGTGGTACATTTTATCTGTGATGTTATTCAGGAAATTAAATGAGATACAGTACAGGTATCTGAGTACAGTACAGGGTTTTTTCATGGAACACAGTACAATGGGTCTTCTGGTACAACTGGTACCGTGTACAGTGTATAGCTGTAGTTGTAAAAACATAATTGACTTAGTTTGCAATAAGCTTTGTGGCATCCTAATGTACAAACTGAGTACTTTTGAATTACTTCTTCCTTTTGAGTTTTGACATTCCCTCTCCAGCTCTGCAGTTCCGTAAGCATGTCAAATCTGGCTTAGATTGGGTATCTAGTTAAACCAACCATAATCATCTGAATATTACTATACTTCCTTCATAAAAGTTCAAACATGTAACTGAGAGATGAATATTCTGCAAAGACCAAATTGTTTCTAGTTACCTAATAACTTACTTCTCCTGGTATCTACCATGTGGTTCACAACTTTACAAAAGCAAACAAACTGCATATGGTCTGAATTCCCTTTCCCTGCCCTCTTCTCATAAACATGGATCTAGGGAGAATCTCTTGATGAATATTGACTCTCCCTCTGAAGCACTGACATGTTAAAGAAAGGTTATATAGGATGTGCTTGTGTCAGACAATGAGTGCCTCTCATTTTAGTCCAGTACTCCAAAATCTCTTAGCATTAGTTGTTGTATTGTTAATTAAGACGAAATGGAAAGCCATCCAAATAAAAGAATAAAATATTAATTTTTGGAAACTAGATGTAAAATTACATTTTGCAGTATGTGTCATCCCAACCAGCTATTTAATTACGCTAATTTGGAACACATCTGTCCTTGCTTGTAGACTCATACATGAACAGTACTGAACAGATAAGTAATTGGCCAAATATCTGTTAAATTTACCTCCTTCAGATCCAAAGCACAGCAATCCCCACTGTTAGCAGGGAAATATGTGTTCTCTTTCTATACCACCGTGTGATAGATTGCAGACCCACATGTATAACCACTCCTCCTGAGCAACAGCATGCTACTCTATCATTATGGTCTCCAGGTTTACCACAGGTCTGTAAGAAAGTTCATCATGGTTAGTTATAGATTGTCATAAACCAAAAGTATTTTCTGAATAATTCAGCTTTTAATATTAACTTTGCAGCTGAACCAATTTTCCAATAGGAAATGGAACAAGAAATGGATGGGACAAGGATGGAACAAAGTAGCATTGACTTCTAATTGTATTAAGATTGGATTTAAGTTATTTCTTACAATGATGCATTCCTAAGCTTCCACTAACTGCATCAGCGACCTCTAATATCTCTTAGCACAAATAAAAGAAAACTTCTTACCTTGCTTTGTAAGCAAACCTACATACAGCAGCACTGCCACCTTCTGCTTGCTTGCTTTCATGCATGCAAATACTCGGTTTACATTGCAAAGCAGCAACAGGGAAGGTGCCTTTTTCTTCTTGTAGGTGTCTGGAGTTTTCTCATACTTGTAACACACATCTGGAGTTCCACAGATGTGGGTGGTTTTCACATAAAGAATTTAAGGCATTTTTCCAGGATTTCTAATATATCTCATCCTAGCCCAGAGCAACAGCTCAAAAATCCCAGGCCACTGCCTGTATCTGTGCTGTCCATAAGGAATAGATTAAAGCCACTGGATCTGCTCCATAGAGTTGATGTGTACACAAATGATCACATTATAAGAGATCTAACATGCTCCTTGTGGTCTGCACAAGTACCACAAGTCCAAAACATGAATGATCCCTATGCATCGGACTTCATGCAGGTGGGGTATGTGTGATCACATGCAAGAATTTGTGTGGCCCACGGGCAGTAGCTTCAACAGGTCCCAGATGTATCACAAATGCTCCTGATTTGAAGTTTCCTGGATGTGCTGTACATCAGCATTCAGGCAAGATAGAAACCTGGAAGCCCTACTTCAAATACTTTACTTAAAAAGATGCAGGTATGGCAAATTATATTTCCCTGAACTCAAGTTTCTAGCCAAAGGCACACTGATTCTGAATTGCTCCAGGGACACATTCCCCCACATCTGGGAAGTGACTCTTTAGTATATATCATATATATCATACAGTATAGATGATACATTGTTGAATGGAGCTTTCAGCATCAAACATTAATTATGAGTTTGATTGTATCAGAAAACCTGAAAAGGGAGAGAATTTCATTGTATGACTTTTTCCTGTCGGGGCATTTCCTTGGGGCTTCTCCTCCCGTGGAAGCAGAGTGACATTGGCAATTCTGAGCCTCCCTCTTCAATGCAGTAATGTATGACATTACTGGGAAGTGAACAGGTCTTAATGCTTTTTTCTTCTTAAAATATTGTAGTTAGATATTCCAGTCTCTGCTTTACTGGAGACTTTGATAGACTGAGGTGCACTGATAACTGTTCTTTCACCTTTCCCTGAAAATAAGCATTATAAAACTGATGCACACAAAAGGCTGTCCATCTTTATGAAAGTACGAGACCATAAATGAGGGGAGCAGATGTATTCCATTTTATAATTCTGTGATTTTTGTTCCCAGAATAGAGAGTTAGAATCACAGTAACATCCTGGGTTTGGTTTATTGCTCATCATTTCCTGGGGAAGGACAGTTTATGCTCCTGAGAATATTCACGAGCATTACAGTCCCTGGGAAAAGGGCCCCTTGTAGTCAGTTTTGTGTGTTCAATGAACTCTGCTCTGCTGATGCATTATGGACCCTGTAGACTTAGCTTGTGATGCAGATCTGGTAATAACATCACCACTAACTTGATCAAGTACTGATGCGAGCTTCTTACCACTGCTGTTTCCAGTTCAGCCCACTGATGTCCATCCCACAGGTTGCTACATGCTGGGCTGAGAAGTGCCAGAGGACATCTTTTGCTTGGGATAAAAAGTTCTTCCAAGTCTAGGACAGAGGTTTCTACTAGATTTGTTCTCAAACCTGGAAAGCTTCCCACTATGGTTTGAGGGGCCACAGGCTAATGTTGTGGTACCAATCTGAGGGCCCAGGGAGAGGGTGCTGTTCAGGACCCTGGGGGATCCAGAGGGCAAAACAGAGAGGGGTCAGTGTTCCCACCCACCTCTTGCCATACTCTATGGCAGAAGTCTCCCCCTTTCCTGCTCCCTTCCTTGCTGCTTTCTGCACTCAGAGGTCTCAGGAGAGAGGCTCCTGCTCTTCGTCATCAGCACCCAGGATACAAGTGCAGTGGGTGCTGGGAAGAACCAGGGATCCTTTTCCCAGGTCAGCTCTGCCCCAAGGGACCCTCGGATACTTAGATCAGTGATCACTGAGATCAGGTTTTGTATATATTTGTTCCCCACCCCACATGTTGCAGTCCCTTCCCTGTTCTATTAAACCTGTTCCAGTTTTAACTTCTAACTTCAAGTCTCTCTTCCTTGTTCCTTTTTTATCTTCCCCTGGGCGGGTGGAGGGGGTAACAAGGAGCAGTTCTGTGGATTTTGGTTTGCTCTGACCACTAAACCGAGACACTTCCCAAACCAGAATGTATGATCTTTTTCTATCCCACATTCAGGGTTGAACCGAAGCATTTGGATCTCTCACTGAGTGATCCCTCCCCAGCCAAGGAGGAGAATCAGGATGGGTTAGATAAGCTTATCCTCAGCCCAGTTCCCTGGACTAGCAGGGGCAGCAGCAGGCCAGGAGGGAGGAGCCTCAGGAAAGGGAACTCCCCACGCTCAGAACACCTCCTCCTTTGTAATCAGCATTAGGTAAGTGGTGTGGGATACCCCTGGGTGTCACCATCAGTCAGCTGCCTTAGGGCTACTAATGGGCTGCCCTCTATGGCTGGACTGTGATCCTGTCCTGGTGAAACCAGGACAGAGTCATAAATGATGATCCAGTTGACTGTGGTTACTTTAATTCCTTTCCTGGTTGCAGACAATACCCAGGACAGACAGTTCTACCCAAAGCAACAAAACATGGCTAAGGCACATAATGGTGAATGTGTATTATGATCGTGTGAGACAGATTCTCTTTCTCACATAAGCTCAAAGTTTCATTATTATTATAATTCTTCTCCTTCTTGGACAAATATTTATTGTTAAGAACAAATTAAGAACAATTAAGAACCAATGAAAACATTAGAAGGTACTGAAGAACTGTCTCTGTCACTTACCAGCCCAAACCTCAGGAGGTGAGTGAAAAGGTAGAAGTTACTATAAATCCATTTTGTTAGTGAAATCTTAGTTGCCACTCAGTTAGTTGTCCTGTTTTGAAGGATTTAACCTGTTGGTATAAGAACCTTGAAATAAATCTCTTAGCTGCGATTAGAGATGAAAGAGAGATTAGCATTGGCAGGAGAGCTGAAGTCTTTTTTTCCATCTCCACTGGTGAGTCAGTGTAAAGACAGAAGAACTACACAGACATCAGGAAATCAATACTGCAGTATTCCTCAGGATGCCTGATCCAGGTATTTTCTCCCTGGTACTCAGCAAGTTACCAGTTTCAAGATCCTGTTCAGTCCTCTGAAGCAGGTTAGTGATTTCTTCTGCAGTCAATCACAAGTAGGAATGTGTGTTTAGCTAAAATGGCAGATTTCAGTGAAACCGGTAAGATAAAATGTGGTTTGCTAATGAAAAAATTGCAAGCCAAGTTCCTTCAGACAATTTGTGTCTAGTAAGTAAATGTTACATGCAAACAAATAAATGGCCAAGCTGTGTTGTTCTATGTAGTCAGGGAAATTTCATAGCAAAGGAATAGGTAGGTGGCATCTTGGAAGCAAAAAGCTACTGTAGGCTGGTGGAAGCTGTGTTTGAAGTGAGTTAGACAAGGATGTATTAAGAACAGTGTCAATAATACAGGAGAGATTTTCACATGTGTATAGTTTCTGCTGAAAGAAGTGTTTCTCCCCTTATAGAATAAAAACCTAGCTTGCTCTCCCAGAGCTGGGGAAAAAAGAACTTCACAGAGGTGTTAGTTACACTGAGATACTAGGAGTGTTTGTGGGTTACAGTAGCCCATTGCCAAACACAGCTTGGAGAAGACCAGGTACCTATTGAAGAGCAACAAAATGACACTTTTAGCTCATAACTGCAATTCAGTTCTTTCAGCTGGAAGAACTTTCTTCATGGTGCTCAAAAAACGCTACTATGCAGCAGTACCTGTGTTGCAAAATATCTTACACTAATAATTCAATACTTCATTGAACAGTTAGAGAAAGAATGATGTTAGTGTATCTTAAAAATTCCTCATGATGGAAAAAGAATCTTGTCATTATCTAAAATAAATTCAGTAAACTGTTAGCACAGGAAGAAACAATGTCAAGAGAAATGTCCATGTAGAAGTTGGGAACAGAGTGGGTAAGTTGTTCTTCTGTCCCAGCCTCAACGCACTCAAAAGTTTCACGAGAAGCACAGCTGTCCCAAAGATCCTTTGGGAAAATCAGTGACAGCCAGAGTCAGTCACCAGTGGTCATTTTTCATTTTTTTAACTAGTGTTTGAAAATGGCTAAGGAAGCCACATGAGAGCAGCTACAGAAGACTGAATGTATCCTCGCTTACGGAGTTCAGATTCAAATTCCTTTATGGATAGAATATGACAGAAAGTCTCAGATTTACATCTTCCAAAATCAACAGTGCCTCTTGAGTAGATGAATTGCCAGTAAAGGAAGAACTGGTTACAATTTTTCTTCAAATGTTAAAGCAAAAGATGTCTGGCAAGTTGAGTGTTCCCACTGACACCATAAATATTCATGTGCCAAACAATTTTGAGGTATTTTGTAAATATATACGTGTATTTCATAGAAATGAACAGTGAAGGATGCATTCATATACACAGGCAGCTGCATACTCTTTCCAGGCTCAGCAGACAGGCTGTCAGCTGAATTCCTATGGGGTCTTAATTCTGTGCCAGCAGAGCATGATCCTTTTAAATGAAAGATACCGTAGAAGAATGGAGTGAAGAAAGTGCTGCCATTTTATAAATGTCTGTTTTCTGGACTTCTTTGTACAGAGGCATCTATCAGTAACCAGTATTTTATCTTGATCATCAAAATTATTATAACAATATGATCACAACAGATATTCAACCATAATGTATCATCAGCTTTAACAGTCATTAAAATTAAGACTCTGGAGAGGTGCTGGCCTCAACACCTTTGGAAATAAGACATGTAAGGAAAAATACTGTGCATTTCATGCACTGTTCTGTGTATTGTGCAAAAGGTACACAGAGATGAATAGTTTTGAAGGGAATTAATTTCCTCTGAAGATGCAGGAAAAAATGAACAACAACGAATGAATTAGATCATAGAATCATTCTGGTTAGAAAAGACTTGTCAGATCATCAAGACCAACTATAAACCCAGTGCCCTGCCAAGTCCACCACTAAACCATGACCCTAAGCACCACATCTACACATCTTTTAAACATCTTCTGGGATGGTGACTCCAGCACTTCCCTGGGCAGCCTGTTCCAGTGCCTCACAGGCATTAAAATGTTTTAGTATTCAGATGCAGGAAGATACTTAACCATATCCTCACATGAATGAAACAATCTGTTTTTCACCTGAGGAAACAGAATTAATTCCTTCTGACATATACAGATGCTGGGATACCTTTTAAAACTGTACTCACCCAGAGTTAAGCTTCATTGCAGCTGTGGCTCCTTTAGTGGGTAGGAGTAGCCATAATTTGTACAGCTGGGCTGCAGCTGGTTTTAATGCTGTTTTAGCTGATACCAGTTTTATGCAGGTGAAGTGAAGTAGTTGAGACCACTAGTTTAAAAAATATTATACAAGAATAATGCTGCTTATGCTTTTCCATTTCCTCAAATTTACAGGTTTGTTTTACTGATTATAAATGTCATTGTATTAGTGGAATTAGATGACTGTATGATCATATAAATACATAGGTTTGTAGTACAGAATCACTCTACTGAAAATTACTGAATTAATACAAGACCAGGCTGAGAGCAGGTTTTCTGGGGTGGAAAGAAAGAACTCCATATAGCTTGCACGTGTTGAGAAAGGGCAGTCACAAAGCAGTGGAAGCACTGAAGCAGGCTAAAACTTCATGGTTGGATTCTGAGATACTGCAGCATAGTTCTACATCCATGTCACATACACAGAAAACACATTGTCTCCAGCTCTAACAGGTTTTAGATATTGAATGTTATTATCTGCTTTCTGCCTGTGATTGCAATGTAACTGGAGAAGTGCAAAGGCAAAGTTCTTAGTAGTGTTGCAGAGAAGTAAAGTTAAAAATGCCAGGAAAGGTGGTGTCTTTTCTGTGATCCCCTAAGAGCTGGGGAAAAGAAGACAAGACCTTGAAACACAGAAGTCTTCCTTCAGCTGTGAAACTCTGAAATATCAGATTTGAAACTCAAGAGGGAGGGGGGTAGAAGTCTCTCCCAACATATTTTATTCTTACTATTGTGATCTTCAGAGAGAAAACTAAGTCTGTAGATCACATGGGAACATTATTAAAGGACTGTTAATAACTTAAGAGTAGGTGCGTGAAAAACAAGCTAATAAAATACACAAGATAGAAATTACTCATATTGAGGGGTTTCCTATAATTTTTCAAATTTTTCCCTGTCAAAAAATAAAAAATTTTAAAAATTGTGGTGTCCCTGAGGCTGCAGATTGTTCAGCAGATGAGAGAATGGCAGAAGCTCCAATGAGCAGTGAAGTCAAATCCACAAAACCACAAATCAATGTGCAGGACTCTGACTGGAAAATGAGGGGCTCAAAGAAAAACAATCTGCAGGTGGTAGGAGAGTTGGAATAAGGCATGATTGTCTGAGTTCTGAGGACAAAAAGGGAAAGAATGAGCAATTTCAGCTCCAGGAGCAGAGGTTAAGACAGTAACAGTGATTACCTAAGTAGTAAACAGGCCTCATTTGATACATCACACAATTCTAAAAACTGCTTTTTAGTAAGAACTTTGAGAAAGAAAGGAGGGAAAATTAGGTAGAGAAAGAAATACAGCATCTTAAACTGCTCTTTTTCTTAAGGTGTAAAGAAGCTCTGCTATTTTGGTAGGATAATGTGTTACTTCACATAAAAATGGTAGTGCTTGTATGCCTGGTCAAGTGGGAAAATGTGGTGGAGGATGGTTTGTTCATCATTAATATATTCAGGTCATAGCACTTAAAAGTTGATAAAATGTCAATAATAATAATATAATAAGAATAATATAATATTTTCTAGAAAACTAATTCATTCATTAATAGTTTCTCAGTTTCCCCTGCAGTTTTTGCCAGAGTGATCATGTTAGGAATATAAGGAATATAGGAACAAGACTGAGTTTTGCTAGTGAAATCTTTCCCCACACATAATCAACAAAATGACTAAAACCATCTATAGGATCCTGCCTTTCTGATCCTATTTTCATGTTTTTTCCATATGGAAAAAAGGCTTATGTGATTATGTTCTATGGATGTGCCTGCTTGTCCTGCTTAGCTACTTCTGGACACAAGTCTGACAATGACACAATCTAAGAATTATAGATTTCTAGAATCATCAAGAAAATATGGGCCCTGAGTACAAGGGAAGGTCACCACGAGTCTCATGGAGTGAAAGACACCAGAGCAGATCACTTCTACACATCAGAATATCTGCACTAGAAGTTGCTTTCAGGACAAAAACTCCTCAGGAATTCAGAGTTCATCAGTGCTACTCTTCACATCTTTGTAATTGCTGTAGTCTGTCCTTAAAAGAATTTCCTTATGTGTCTCATAATACATGAAATTTAAGCCATGCCTTTCACTGGGGCAGACCCTTGGCAGGTCTCAGAGTGCGTGAGGCTGTACAGGAAGCTTTCTGTATCTCTATAAATACCCAGTCAAATAGACAGTAATCTCTCTCTCTTCTTTAGATGTCTCCTGCATGCCTGGGATCCATGCTTCTAATCAGCTTACGAGCTCTTCTTGACCTACGCTTCTCTTCCTAATGCTGATCTGACTATGGCTGTCCTCAAAGTAAAATTCACCAAAACAAAGAGAGACAAATTGGCTCAGATCTTATGGATCCTCAACTGGGTTTCTGTAGTGAGCGGGGTCATTCTCTTCAGTCTCGGCCTCTTCCTGAAAATAGAGATCAAGAAGCGCAACGAAGTGATGGCAAAAGGGGACATTAACTCTGTCCCCAACATGCTGATCTCTGTAGGAGTCATAGCATGCATCATCAACTTTCTGGGTGGCAAAATCTGCTATGACTGCTCAGATGGCAACAAGTTCTCTCGATGGAAACTTGTTATGCTCCCCTACATCGTATGTACCTTCTGCTTTACCTTCTGCATCCTGGTGGGTGCTCTCATGTGCTACACCATGAGGAACGAGCTGGAGGAGTCTCTCTACCTGGGGCTGAAGGATGCTATTAAGTTCTATAAGGACACAGACATACCTGGAAGATGTTTCTTAAAGAAAACAGTGGATATGTTACAAATTGGATTCCAGTGCTGTGGAAACAATGGCTTTAGAGACTGGTTTGAAATACAGTGGGTATCTCCTCGTTATCTGAATATGGCTTCCAAGGAAGTTGTGGAGTAAGTATTTGGTTGTCACAACAAAAAAAAACAACATTCAAGAAGGCAAAGTAGATAATAGTTTTTTCTTGACCTGTCTCTTAATCAAAAGCCTGTAGAATGATGACATCACTCACAAAATATGATAATTACATGCACAATCAAAAGTTGCCTTTTGCTAACTTTTAAAGGATGCTAAGCAAAGGAAAGGTTTGGCTTTCCTTTTTTATTGTGTTAAATTAGCCACTTCGAAATTTCAATTATAGTGAATGAACAGAAAGAAAAAAAGGATCAAGACAATGCACAGTCAATTCTAAACACTGAAAGATCTGCATCCTTCAAGACTTTGCAAACCCAGGCTCAAATCTATACATTCACATGCAAGAAACAGCCAATAGCACGCAGACTGCTTAAAAAGGAGAAAAACCCTTAAAAATTTAGTTGTTTATTTTTTTTCATGATGCTTCAATGCATGTAGCAATTGTGAAATTATATGCTCAAAAGTAAGAGTTTGGTAATTCTTACAAGCCAATAGAAAAGTTAACAATAAAAATTTTTAAAAGTAGACAATCCAATATAGAATAATCCTTCTAAAGCTGAAAAAATGTCTTCACTGATGAGAGTGGAATTGCTATCTAATCCTGAGAAAGATGCACACAAAAAGCTTTGCTGGCTTTTGTCAAGTGTTCTGTTTTGTTTAACTCAAGACTCAGTGATAATAAAGCCAGAGAAAGCGAGGCCAAAGCTCTTCTTTTCAAAGAATTCGCATCTTGAAACTGCCATCATTGCAAAGCCTAAATGCAGAGCTGCAAATATACCAGAGGACAGGACTTGGGAGAATATGTACAAGAAGTGTCAACATGTGCCAGGCAGCTGCCTGTGGGAATTAAGCGAGCTTTGGAGCAAGTGCTTTTGAGGGAGAAGTTGGAAAGCAACAGTGACACAAAGCAGGCTGACCCAAGAGGCGGTTTAAATCCTAATTCTACACTAAAAAGTGACATGACAAGAAAGATGATCCTCAGAAACCTGAGTACTCAGAAACTCTTATTTTGAGGACACAGTGAAAATATATTCCCTTTTATTTCTGTGAGACATGCAGAACCAGTACAGTATTACCCAAGGTCTTAGCTAAACTCTCTTCTCTTCTACAGGGTCACCAATGCTCTACCTTTATTTTAAAAACACATTGTCAGCTAAATTTTGCCCTATGTAGGCAGAAGATGCCAGTGAAGTGGTGTGTGTGTGATGGAAGAAATTACATCATAGAATTTCTTTTACTGTATATAAATTGGATGATGCCATCTTGATTGCTAGAATCCAAGTTAGTGCTGTATGACCAAATTATACTACCATTTCCACAAATCTGTTAGTGAGACATTTGATACGAAAATATGAGAAGCAAATTCCAGGTGGTAACTTGCAGAAAGGATGGAGAAGGAACCAAATATTTTTCTTGGTTTCATCTTCTATTGTATGTCAGCTAGTACTGGGTGGATTAAGAGGCAAAGCAAGTGAGAAATGACACACTGCCAGCTCAGGTGTGAGCTTTGCAAAACTGAACTTCATAATCTTCATTCATAATCTCCTTTCTTCCCCTTCTATTCTATGCATGGCCAACACCACAATATGACAAGAAATGAGAGAATAAATGGGACCTGTAGGAGGCTGAGGCAGGATACATTGCTACAAACCTATCACTGCTCTGGTTGGGTAAAAATCATCTTTTTACAATCTCAAAAGCAAGTCTTGCCTTACAACAACATAAAGGCTTTGAATTGCAACAACAAATAGCAGTGAATGTCTTGCTCCCTCAGCTCTGCTGCTGAGGTCTTCCCTTCTGAAAGTACCAAGACAAACAGTTCTTTAATTTGCAACTATTAGAGAAAACATGATGGCAGGGAGACATAACTCAAGTATGGAAGTTGTACATTGCAGATTCCTCTTTATAACATGCAGCAGGAAAAAAAAAAAAAAAAGAACAGAATTGATGCTTGAGATCAAGAGACAAGCTTAAGGCCTAGCTCAAGAGATGGCAATTTAACCATTTTAGTTGCTGTACTGTATTTGGATTATGTCACTGAAATTCACAGGGCATTTTGCTGGCCCAGGTAAAAGCTGCTCTTTCACAACAAACTGGCTTTCCCCTCCTCCCTCCGTAAGGTTTCTTTTCTCCTTCTGCTTACAAATCTCCCAAGCTGTAAATCTCTGTCTCCCCTCATTGTTTCTTACCTAGTGAGTGGTTTTGCCTCTGCCTGTTATTCTGCTTGCACACTGAAGTCTGGTATATTTGGGTTCTTCTGCATTGGTTCAGTTCTGTTACCAAGAATATGACGGCCACAAAGTGAAGAGGAAGACTTTATGGAGAGGAATTCATGCCTAACCCACTCCTAGGTGGCAGCAGATGAAACTCCTGAGATCTTTGGGGAAGATATTTTTGAAGCAATGTTAAACAAGACACACTACCACCACCACCCACCCACCACCCAAGAAAAAAAAAGAAAAAAGGAAGGAGGTTGTATTTAGCAGGCCAACAGCAATACAATGAAGGCAATTGTTCTGCCATCCCAGCAGAGCCACAAATACTGAGCTTCTGAGCAGTTTATGTTTGTTCCAAAGGATACATTTCATCCCGGGATGCCAGAAGAACTGCAGAGTTTCTGCTGCTTCTGTTCACCTGATGAGTTTCTTGTGATAACTTCCTTCCCTTTAATTTAGAACAGGAAAATATGATTTGCAAATGCTAATATATAAGTATTGGAAAATATTACAAATTCTACTAGCAGTTGGTGAAAGTATTGGGTATCTGAGAGAAAGCTGTCTTTCATATATTCTGGCTCCCTATCAAAGGCTAAAGGGCAGGGGATCCATTGAGACATGCAATGATGCTGATCTGTGGTGTCTCAGGAAATAAGCCTTTTGCAATGAGCATGAAACCAGATAACATCCTTAGAGGCTACTTCCCCAAAGAGTGAGAGCACCTCTCAACATCTCATATACTCTCCAGTTTCTGGAAAATTATTTGAAAGAGAAGTCCTCACAAGGACACACTAGCTAAAGAATAGGTAATATGAGAACAGATATAAAGGATTCATTTAACTGTTCCAGAAACTCTTGATTAATCTGACACTCTTCTCTTTCCATCCTCTGAATTTTCTGCCCTCTTATTTCTTTGATTTTCTTTTTTTCCCCCCACTTGTTTTTTTCCTTTTCTCATAAAAGAGGGCAAGGAGTAGTTTTAAGGGGTAAATACAGCTTCAGAATTAACAAAGAGTATAGATACAAAACGTAAAAACTCCCTTGGGAATTAGTCTCAAAACATGTGCCATATCAGCCATTGCACATGAGGACAAAGATGAAGCCAGGCAGGCAATTTCCAGTGGCTCCTGTGGCATGCAAAGGTGTCCTTGTATTAGGAATGCTTGTGCTGAAAATCAGACCAGGAGTATTGAAATACAGATTTCTAGGGCCATAGCTTCCACTGGTCACACTGAGATAAACAATTTCAGAAATTCCCTTTAGTCTTTTCAGTGCAAATATACCTAAAAAGGCTTTAGTCAGTGTCAGTGAATATTGAACACAGATCTTGCAGGCACAGTGCCCAGAAACACGTAAGATACTGTGCTGATACCACACTTGAGAAGGACAGCAAGTGAAAAATTTAGTTTTCCTGCAGTAAGCAATTTGTCCAGGTGGAAATTTATTCCCACTTTCCTTTCATTACACTAGAGAGGCCTACACTGCAGCAGACTTACATTTTACCCTTTTCTAAAAATCACGTGAATAAAATATAAATCAATCTCACATACAAATAAACATCTCCTGATACCAGATCTGCAATGCCCAAACTTCCTGTCTTGTTGCAGCCGTCTTAAGAGCAATGTTGATGGAAAGTTCTTGGTGGATGGAGTACCCTTCAGCTGCTGCAACCCAAGCTCTCCACGGCCCTGCATCCAGTACCAGCTGACAAACAACAGTGCTCACTACAACTATGATTTTCTGACAGAGGAGCTCAATATCTGGGTAAAGGGGTGCAGAGAGGCCCTGTTGGATTACTACACAGGCATCATGAGATCCATTGGTATCACAGCTTTGCTCATTTGGCTGTTTGAGGTAAGTCTCAAAAAGTAAGTGTGTCAGAGTTATTGGAGTCTTTCTACTCTCTAGAATGGGAAGCAACTACTGTGTAATGTAGAAGTGCCTCAGTATAAAATATAAAGTCCACAAGCACTTAAAAACTGTTCAGGATTTCCTTCAGCTCAGACAACTTTCTCAAAGTTAGCAGAGCAGAAGCAAAGCTCATTGAAGTTGAGAACTATTTAGAACAAAGAAATATAATTGTATGTATTTACAGAACTTGTGCCATAGATGTTGGTGTATTTCCTTCCCTGAAGAATTTATGGGATCAGATAGAGGATGATACATACAAACTGGAGGGAAACTAGGTGAGGTCTTGTTTTGAGTCAGTTTTAGCAAAGAACATACAAAACGTCAGCAGTCCTTTGGCTGAACACATTGGTTTTATTTATAGGAAAAAATCAAGTGCAGTTTAATAATATCTCAAAGGCTCACTTTTACATTACACAGCTTTGCCATACAGCACTTGCAAACATGAGATACCTTTTAGATGTAGACAGGACTGCTTATTATGCAACTAAAATAAGCGTATTTCAGGTAAGCATACATACCTGCAAAGATACAGCTTTCTGCTGGCATCTGAAAGAAAGTTATTTGGACATTGTCATACGCAGGTATAGGACACCTTATCCACCCTCCTCCTCCCCAGTGGCACAGGCTAGAATATATTTGTCTTTCCTTTTGAGTAAGATTTAGTTTTCTGATTATTGTTCTTGTACATTGATATGAGCCCTGTAATTGAAACAACAGTCCTCAAGTGGTGGCAGATGAGCTGGAGGTGCCAGAAAGCAGCTCTTTGGCAGCACAAGAAAAAGCTGTGGGCCAGCTCTCTGTGCTCCCTTCAATGCTGACAAGCTGCACATGCCAATCTCCATTCAAGGGAACTAGGAAAGTGGTGTTTTTTCCTAAACTTAAACTTCAGCCTCTACTACTTAAGCCATCCTTCTTAATTTTAATGAACTGGCATGGAAGACACATATGGCTTACATTTGAATGATTGGACTCCTCAAGAGTAACACCTGTTTCATCAAAATAAGGGGGAAAAAAATCCACAGAAATTAATAGACTACTATTTAATTTTTTTCCTAGTGACTGATGTTTCCATTAACTGATCATCCATTCTTTATCAATTAGTTGTAGTCTCTGAGGCTGCAGCATTCCCAAGTAATTCTAGGTATTTATGTGGTATTAACATGCAAGTGGCAATTGGGCAATTGCTGCCTGAAGAGTAGAGAGAGTACCAATCAATCTCTTTTCCAAAAAAAAAAAAAAAAAAAAGTAATTAAATGAGAGAGTGGATAGATAGATTGCTGGGGTAAAGAATTTGTCTGCTTTTCTTAATGTTTATTATTAGGCCTGTAGACAGGCAAGTCAGAAAGCTGACTTAGTGGTAGGATTGAGGCTGTAAATTAAACTATTTAACCATTAACTTTTCTTTTAGCTCTCTGTACTTATTGGTGTCCGGTACCTACAAACAGCAATGAAGAATGTTCTTCTGCTAGGAGATTTGGAGGGTGAATCAGATGGTTGGTTACTAGAACACAGCTTTGTGGAAACTGCCAAATACAACATCAGCATCATTAAGAACCTTGGCAAAGCCAATCAGGTCTCCACTGTCTCAGGCATGAACGATCCCAACATTGATGTTCAAAACACAGACTGTGGCAAAACCAATGTTACCACAAAATCTATCCCAGCACCTAGCTAGGGAACATTTTGAAGAAATGACATCACAAGTGTAGCTTTGATGTATTTCAGTCTTATGATTACCAGATTTTTCACTGGTGGGGAAAAAAAAGTAGGAAAACTAATAGGACAACTGAACAGACCACAGAGTGGTGACAGCTCCAAAAATACTGATACTTCTTTGTCTGAATGCATTTGTACTCATTCTTGTGAAATCCCTGATTTTCAGCACTCTAGAAAACTTTTGTGATTTTCCCCACTTTCTCTCTCCTGCTAATGAAATGGTCTGAATACACCAGAAAAATCATTATGCACGAGCAAATGTGTTCCAGATAGGAGGGTCTAGGTGTTCTAACATACATGCTGGTCTGCTATGTACCACCAAAGTTTGTCATTTTGTCTACAGAAATCCCAGCAGCAGGGAAATCCCAGAAGAAATTGTTACACCAGGTGAAGAGATTCTTTAAAAAAAGACACAAAAAACATGAAATGAAAACTGTTAGTCTAAGCTAGTTTGTTTTGATCCAGAACAGGCTAAACTGTCTCTTCATTTTTCCCCCCAAATAGTTTAGAGAAAGCAAGCTGCCATATCTTCCTGAAAGTCAATGGTTATTGCTGGAGAATTGTAATTTCTTTGCTGAAGAAAAATAACTGCCAGCTCATGCTGGGATATTTAAAATTCCAAGTAGCATGTGATATCACAAGTTTGAAGTCAAATACTTCCCATTAAAAAAAAAAATACTGGTGTTTAAAAGCTCCTAATTTTAAAATTACTTACATGGACCCAGGAACTGGAAGATAAAGGGTTATTTCAATCCACTGAAAGCAAGAACAGGCTGAGAGATCTCCCATCACATTCCTCATTCAGTGCTGAGGAACTTTGTCAAGGGATGGATTTGAAAGCCTTCTACACCTGAGACACTTCTAGCTGCAGGATGTCCCGTGATTGTAATTCACCATTAACAGTAAGCAGGAAAAACATACTGATATAGAGGATAAAAGACCAAATAAAATATTTCACTTTTTAGTGTTGTGAATAATACATTGTTTGAATACAACTCCAGGCAGCTTGTGCATTCTTCATATACGATTGAGAAAAAGAAGTTGTATCAATGGGATATTCAAAGCAGAACTATTCCTCTTTTGAAACTATGCAAAATTAACTTTAAAAATTCTTTTACCTGTCTAAATAATGCTGTTTTCTGTAACATTAGAATAGGCAAGTGCTATACTGTAAGAATATCTTGTAAATGAAGTGTGTGATGTAAAAATTGATACTGTAATTGACGAAGGCTATGTGTATGATCATAATTTCAAATCCAATTGCTTCACTGCTTAAAATATTATGCCTATACTTAAGTATGGTAAAATGGACAGATGGGGTCTGGCTGCAATAGCAGCCTGTAGCAGGTGTTTTGCAAAAGGCATGTAAGAGGCAAGTCCCATTAGAAGAAGAGTTCTTCCCTTACAAAGCCTCCTAACTTGCAGGAAACAGCTTTCTGGGACTTGGTGTGACACAGAGGGTATTCGTGTCTCTGTGTTTTAATAAATCTCAGTGGGCAATTTTTATTTGGATTTTTGAAAATCTATATTACACACTGACTGGCTCAACATCCTCACCATATTCCCTGACTCTTTCAAAGAACTAGATTCTTGTAACCTGAGACTTCTCTTTAGAAGAACTATGGTAAACCTCTTTGCACTGCATTTACCTCAGTGTCGTCGGCTTTGCTTCATTTCCATCACTTTGTCCACAGTGGGATTAAACTTAACTGCTGCTTGTTTCTTTCAACCACTCTGAGAGCCAAAAATACTACTTCTGCATCTCAGTCTGTAGTGGTGGTGGTGCAGAACACTGAGCACAACAGTATCCTGGAACCTTACCAGCAGCACTAAAATTAGCTGCTACATACCAGAAAAAAACCCCAAACACGGAAAGCTGCAGTATCTTGAGAAATCAAGGAGGCAGTTATGTACTGCAAATAGATCAGACTTTGCAACTGAGTATTTTTATAGAAATGCAGATTATTTTTTTTAGACAAGTACGCAAAGTGCCACATGTCACTCAATAGCAATCCCCTCCTCAACACAATTTTTGTCCAGCTACATTTGGAAAAACAGTTCTAGATTTCTCAATAGCCAAAAGGGGTAAGATTATCAGAAATAACTCAGAGAAAACCAGAAATTATTTCTACAGAAATTTCTTTCCTAGTTTCATTCAGAAAAAAATCTATCACAAGGACTAAGTAAGAATACACATATTTTAAAAAACAACTTTAAAAAGAAAAAAAAAAGAGAAATGGCTCAGCTTGATGAAAATGCTTATAAAACAAGACAAAAGAGCAAAAATTAAAAAGAAAATTTTTAAAAAAGGAAATTTTGCTCTGTATTTTAGGAAATATTTCCTAATTGCTAAACATAACTAATGTAACTATAGAAAGTAAGTGAAGCCTTACATCTTGCACCATATTTCAAAATCTCTCTAAGTCATCTATTTAGCTTGCTGAATGATACGAGCTGTGAGCTTACTCTTTTGATAGGTCTCTGGTCAAGTTCCCTGTATGATGGATTTGTCAAGATTTCTGCCCTGAAAAACAGGTTTAGAAAAAAGTGTGACCTATAATGTTCATCCAGACTGAGCATCTCAGTAAAACACAAATTTCAACAATAGTTGCAGCACATCAAGCATGAGGAGCAGAGGTATAACTGCCTGGTTATGTATTTTCCCTTGTCCCCACACAGCTCATTTAATTTTATGAAAAAATGTGTTCTCTCTCTGCGGAAGTCCAGTTAACATCTACCAAGTTAACCTTTGTGTCTCAGCCAGCTGTGCTTGGATCACTTGTGAAATGACCTGAGCATGAGCACACATTTCAGCAGGGAACAGTCCTTGGTCTGACTGTCAGCAGCAGTGACTCAGTCACCAGGTTGTTCATTTCTACCCTGTACAGGCATTCAGAGTCCCCACCAATACGGAGTAAAAAAGATGACAGCTCATTTCACAGCAATCAGGATAGCATTTATTTTAACAAGTTTTTTCTTCCTTGCTTTGTGTGTGTTACTTTCCACAGACAGTGGAAGTGCATGCTGCCTATCTAGCCTGTGTTACAGCACCTGTCACAAGAATTTGGGTTTTCTGGAGTATTTAATTTTACAGCCACCAGATCAAGAAAACAAACTCAGGTAGCAGCACAGAATCCATCTTTAATGCTCTGTAATTTATAAAGACAAAGATGGCATTAGCAAGCCAAGCCTTTAAGCCAAAGCATCTGCTCAGATACAGAAATAAATACGATTTGGGGGACACTTCTTATCCTATTTGTTAATAATGCTTAAACCAGTCAGAATTTATAACAACGCATTTATGCAACAGCAACTTCCAGAGTAAGGAACTGCCCCTTGCATAAAAATACCTTCTTTATGAAGTTCTTCACAAAGTAAAAACCCACTGAAACATTTTAATGTTCAGTTTCCTGAGACCGTGCTAGGACAGTTTCTTCTTTCTGCAGAAATTGCAATGACAATGCTCTTCCTTTAAAGCTGATTACCACTGAAAACACTTGCTTTACATTGATCATAAAAATTAATAACAAATACAGCACATCTACAGTTTCATTTATATTAAAAAAAAATGAACGGAGCACATTTACTTAGAAGCTAAAACCTTCATTCTGAAAACTGATCTTTTAAAAATTGCATACAGTCATACAGCTCTCTACAACACATGATGCATGATATTTAAAATCTTAGAAATGATTTGGTACACATGTGCTTTGAATTGGTTTCCCACTATGGGAGCACTTTAGGGTCTGCATGCAGTACTCTGTAGTTTAGCAAAGAAATATAAAGATATAAAGCTCATGGAGCCCACTTGGAATCCTGATTTATGATAAGACCATAACTTAAATGGGTAATCTCATCCTGCTCCTCTATGTCAATCAATTGAGTCAGACTGACTGAGTGTAAACGAAATTGCTCAAAGAAGTTCTGTGTACATCAGAGCTGGGAAAAGAAATATTCCTAGATCACCTCCAGTATCATGAGACTGAGGCACACCACTTCTGCCACTTTTAGTAAAGGTTAGCATGATTTACAGAAAGAAAAATGGAATGAAAGAAAACTGGAGACTTTTTATCATCTGGAGTGGATTATTCCTGAACCTGTTGTGGTATGTTCAGGATAACTTTCAACCAAAAATTCTGGTAAACTGGGATGTGCCAGACTAACTGCAGATCTTCACAGATAAAGCAAGGACTTGAAACAACCACAGAGTCCACAGTCACTGCTACCTGCTTCACAACATTTTGGTGAGACTCATTAACTCAAGCATAAAGCCTAGAAACCTCCTATAATCAAGTCTAATGGATTCTAACTTGTTTGGCAACCTGTCATTAAATGGCACAAACTGTACTCCTTTTTTTAACACTGATCTCATGAACAATAGTCACATAGAAATAAGAAAACTCAGGTCCAATTTTAACATTTCATGTTTAACTTTATATGTGGTATTCTTTTACTTATCACAGATAAGTATAAATTATGTATAAAATGCCTTTGACTTTCAGCTCTCCCTCCTTCAATACAGATTTCCTTTACACAGATTCTCTTTCATGCAGGGTTTCAACCATACTGAATGTATGTTTAGAGAAATGCAGGCAGGACTAGAAATACCTAGGTTTGAGAGACTTGTATAGAAATGGATATTCATTATCATCCATTTGTTTTCTGTATCAAACTCCAAATTTAGCCTACCTGCAAAACAAAAAATAAATAAGACATTGTGCCACAGAAATGAAACAACTTTCAAAAATATCTTTGAAGATCTTATGAAGTAATAGGCTACAAGAATCCAAATAACTTAAATGCTGTATCACACAACTGACTAGTTTACAATGGAAATTATTCAAGGATATTGTCTAGAAAATAAAGCAGATTGTAACCATACAAAGAATATGAAGGCCAAAATCCTATTCTATGTATCTGTGTACATTTTATATTGCACCTTCAGATTCTTACTATGCAGGAAACTATGATGTTCTTGTTGTTTCTATGTAAATGTACTCCTGGCTGTTTGCTGAGTTCTGTAATGAACCACTTAAAAAAAAAAAAAAAAAAAAAAAAAAAAAAGTATCACACAGCACATTAGACCAACACCACAAGCTTTCCCTTTCTGGAGGCTAAGTACCTGACAGACAGTACAGTCAGCTCTTCTCTGAGAATCTACAGCCAGAATCACTCAACTGATCAGCTAAGGACATCAAAATATTAAATTCTATACTGAAGACTTATTCCACAAACTGAGGCAGACAGTGCAGGAATCTGCATCTGTGAAGTACTAGAACAACTAGAACAACTGGAGTATTTCTTTAAATAAGTGTGTCACCTTTACTAACTGGTACAGTGATGGCATGAACTACAAAGATAACTGGTGGTGTTAACCATCCACTTACTAACTTTTCTCCTTTGTCCTACTGACACGTGTTGCTGTGATGCTCTTGGTAAAATGAACTGTGAAGCATCAAAGCGCCTCCAAATAAAAACTGAATAATCTATGAGAAGTTACTTTATTTCCTTTTTTTAAAATATACATATACAAGATATTTTATTTCAAAAGCACATGAACATTATACAAGTTTCAAATTTACATTTTTGCAATTAAAGATACCAATATGTGCATTATCAAATGACTTCTGTCAGCTTGGATGGAAAAGAAATCAGTGGCATAAGCATTTTGCAGTCACTATATTCAGTTTATACTCACAGTGAACAAACCTGCATAGTAGTTGAACAAAATGAAAGATGACCACACCTGTCAGTGAATGATATGGGAGCCCATTTGCTGAATTAGTATGTGCAAGTGTACAGAAAGATGCATCTTTCCTCTCCCAGTTCTTCAGCTACGAAGATATTTTCAGAACTTCAAACATGGGCTCACCTGCTCAGTCAGCCCAGCTCCTGTCTTTATATACAGTTCAGAGAGAAAACAAAATAGTGATCTCACTGCATATTTGATAACAGAATTTCTGTATCAGTGAAGTGCAAGGTAACATTTTAGATAAATGAATAGGTAAAATGAGGGAAAGAGTAAGTGAATACAGTTTAGGTATCAGTGAGGCTTGGATTGCTTGTCTCAATCCAATATTTTTTGATGGGAAGAAGTGTTTACATCTTAGAAATTGCCAGTGCATGCAAGTTTTCATGACAACTGCCTCTTTTAAATTCAGTATGCATTTGAAATACATTTTATACAATACTAATAGCATTGAGATTTGTCTTTACTGAGTTTTATATTCAGGGTTAAAATCTGAAAGAATCAAATTAAGTAGAATGGTCTTAATTGCAAGAAACAGAATACCTGAAAAATATATCAAAGCCAACTACTTGTATCACCAAGGAAGGCTTATAGCAAAAGTTATAAAAAAGTATTTGAAATCAGAACAATTTTTGAGTTCACTGGTATTCCATTTTTAGATGAGTTATGATGCTTGCTGTTCACTACACTCAAATGTACTCTACAAACTTCAAAAACTAGGAGAACTGATATTCAAATCTAATTAGTTATTTGTGATTCTACTATCTCTCATAGCATTAGTAGCAAAAACAAAAAACAACAAAAAACAAAAAACCCACAACCCAAACAAACTAATGAAAAAACCCAACAACAAAAAAAAACCCCACCACCACCAAAAAAAGAAAACCAAAAAGAAATCATACAAAAATATATTCTTGGACATTAATTTGGAAACCTCTCCTTGCAAGCCTTATTAAAATAACACGAGAAAATCCAAATAGCAGAGGTGGGAAAATTTAGAATACTGACATCTTCAAACTCTCACACAGAAATGGGATTTCTTGGGAAGGCTTTTTCACCCATCACATTAGAAATTCTCTCATGTGTATTAGGGTTGAAATTCAAAAAACAGAAAACCAAACATTTCAAACTGAAGCACAGTCACATGCCACTGAGAGAGAGTTCAATCACAATGTGCTGTTGGCTATTGAAGGGCAAAGTGACAGATTTCACCACCTTTTTTCCCCCTTTTCTGCTCTAAATGGCACCAAACATGCCCCCCCTCAAATATGCAACTTCACTTATGCAGGCAGGGCTCCAAACAGCAGTGTCAGAGGATGTAAGAGTGGCAAATTTCTCAAATATGGGCACACAAACTTATTTGACTCTAAAACTTGCTGCTTTGGGGCCTTGGTTTTAGTCCAGTGATAGCTTTGAAGGCTGCTTAGTTTACTGATAACTCAGGTTCTTGTATAACTTACAGAGCTACAATACAATACCTAACAGCATTTTCACCTCTGATTTCCAGGGAAAATTTAGAAGACAAACTGTAAAAAGTAAAACTAACCATAACCTAGCCAAATTGTGTAAGCCCTAGACTTTAGGATATATAACATTGTTAAGTGACAATTTCATTACATAAAGTGCAGTTCTGGCAATGCAAAAAGCACAGATTTTATTTTTTGATGCAACAAGCAAGATGGCAATTCTCCACTTTCTATCCCACACTTCTCTTTTTAAGAGTTCATTAATGGAAACTTTTCATTAAATCTCTGGATGCAGCTGAATGCAGGCTTTTTCTGTACAACTTTGTCTCCTGTAGCTGTTGCTATAGATTACTAAAAGCCTGTCACCACTTCCACTCCAATATTATGCCACAGATCTTGGCCTATTTAAAAGCTTCACTAAGCTTGGAAAAGAACCCAGGAAGAAAGCAAAGGAGGCTTTTCTATAGCAACACCATCTGGGTATATTCTCAAGACATAGAAGAGACAGAAATGCAGTATGTGCCCTAAATGAAGCACAGCATTTGGGAAGTTGTCCTTGTCAAAACATGTGCAACAATTACAACTTCTCAGAAAAGCAAAAACATTCCTCGCCCGAATGTTCAGTAATAATTACATAACAGGGTTTTTCTTTTTGGGGGAAAAAGAAATAAAACAAGAAGAGCAAAACATATGACTTGAGGTTCTGTTTCAATGGATCAGTAATACATCCAAACTAGAGAATCCATCAGCTGTGTCTGAATTTCAGAAGCCATTTGAGAGTAGATTTACTGCCACCCTCCCTTCCTTTTCCAAAGCACTGCCAAAGGTAAGTTTTCACTAAAAATCATGAGACTCAGAGCAATTGCCAGTTGAATCCAAAGAAGATCTGATTAGTTTCTTGGCTCCTGGCTATCTCCTCTATGATGCAGTGTTGCTGCCATAGCAGATGGAGCTTCCGGTAACGCTCCCGACATAAGTGCAGGGGATTGCCTCTTCTTCATAGAAGAAAAAAGGAGAAAACCCAATAAGCATCTCAGAATAGCTACTGACAAACTGTTCCATTCATAGTCTAGCGTGAACATGCTTAATGATAGCCAGAAAACATTAATATTGTATGAACACCAATGCCAACCAATCTACTGGAAATGAAAAAAAAAAAATTCTCCATGTGTCAAACAATGACTGTAATTTCCAAGGTTCTATTTCAGCAATGGCAGGTTGCTGCACACTGGTGATGACAAGCACAAAAAGTATTCTTGAGAAAAGTAGGGAAGCTTAATAGCACCAAAAAAAGTGTATTTTTCCATTACGAGTAACCCATTCATGACTGGGAATTGCCACCAGGAATATGAATGTAATTGAGTTCACCAGGTCAAGATCTGTATCACAGAGCTGCACATGCTAGCAGGAAGAACATGTTGTCTAATGGGTATAAGAAAGAGACACCAAAATGGAAAAGTAGAAAGTCAGTCAGGCATTTACTTACTTCAGACCTGGATCTGTTTCTCCATATTCATCCAAGTAGGGAGCAGGATATAAGCAGCCCCTGGTTTTACCTTCAATGAGGACAACTCTGCATTCCCTGATTCTTAAGGAAAAAAAAGGTGCATTTAAAATACAAGGTTACTCCCAGCAGGTTATTAACTTTTTGCTAAGCCCTATCTAGGACAAAGCAGTATTTGTTCATCTCAGACAAACATAATCAAGAGCTTTGACAATGTTGCAAATGACCTTCAAATATTTCCTTTTACTTTTTAAACACATTAAATTCTGGCTAGCTACTTACTTGAGAAACATACAGACACCAGCTCCACATTGAAGAGCATGAGAAGTACAGGCTCCCAACTCCTCCCCATTCACCAGTTCTTGACAGCAAGTATTCTGGGAACACAACATAGCCCCACAGAACAAACACAATACTGGATGTTTCTGTTCATCATCAGAAGACCGTGGGCATCTAGAAAAAGTGTAACCAGAATGTTACTGCAGGAATTAAAACTCTGAAAGAAATGCTAACTATGGATAATCCTTAAAAAACAACAGCCCACAAATCTAAGACATACTATGACATATATCATATCTCCCATATCTGCCTCCTTTGGATAGGTTTTTATTTTGCTGGAAAAATTTTATCTGCTTTAAGTAGAAGGCTGGACAGAATGATTTGCTCAAGTCCCTTCTAACCTGAAAATCCTAACCTGTGATTCACTCTTCCTGGCAGAACACAGTGCCAACCTTCTGGGTTCATTGTGTCCAGATAAAAAATAATTTTCAGGCTTATGGCCAACTGCACATTGCACTGGTGAAAGAAGACCAGCAGATTAAGCTATAAGAATTATATATGCTATCCTATCAAACACAAGTTTTGAAATAAGCTGCTGTGTTTCAGATTTAACATGAGTATGTGCTCACACTGGTTAGTATAAGCATAACAGTGCCTTCAACTCTACAAAGTAGTTTCTGTACATGGTTTTAAACACCAGCAACAGCTACTGTAAGAATATAAAAGTTCTTAAAAGTGACAAAACACCTAGGAAGAGAGCTGAACATGTCACATCTTACCTAAACTGAGAGGCTTGGTTCAGAAGGCAGCTATAGTCTTCAGGAAGCTCTATTAAGCTATTTCTTTTCCTAGGATACCTGAGTAAGTGCAAAAGGACTATTATCATACAGATAATTACCAGAATAATAAGAACAGAATGGATAGCTATAAATTCCTGCTACACTTTCAGCCCTTTCTGCAAACTTCTGCAATTCTACACCAGTTCTTCAGTCCCAGAAGTCAAAGATAGAGGCTCCACATAGGAGCTTCAGCATTTTTATATTCCAGAAAAGTTGATTAAATAAAATTTCATATGTAATCTACATGTATGAAGACATTTGGGTTAGCTTTTGTTTTTTTGTAAAGTAAGCTAGGTTTAACAATGTTGTTCATTCTCATTGAAGAGTCACAAAGACCAATGTACTTTTGGTAGTAGAGCAGAAGGAAAAAAATACAAGCACTCTAACTTCCCCACAACTACTTTATATTTTTTCAGTTTTAAGTAAAAAATAGAAGAAAAAAGAACAGAAGCAAACTAACCTTATTGCAATGCTTTTCCCCTTCAAACAACTTAACACCACTGGGTCAGCACACCACCTATTTCAAATAAACAATTGCAGGTGACATTTAATATTGCTAAAGTAAACTAGTAAGCCAGGAGCAAATACAGAGCACAGACAAAGCTCTAAAGATTGATAGTTCTAGATGAAATTTCACAAATGGCTATTCTTTGACAATTTCATTTCAATAAAAGAATTAAAGTTTGTATACAAGAGATAAACCTATGTGGAAAAAAAAAACAGTTAAGATTATCGGCATGCACATGAAAACAGTTAAAAAATGGAAACAGTCTTAGCACATATTTAAGTTCTCAAAGTGAGCTACAATATAGAGCTTCTTTTGGAATGTATCTGCTGAAAGCCACAGTATAAGAAAAATGTCTACCACTAGAACATTAATTGCTTTTAAAAAACATTAACAATATTTTACAATGCTTTACTGCATGTCCTGTGCTTGCCTAGAATGGCCAAAATGAGTCTACCAAAACAAAGGGAGATACTGGCAAGTTACTAAACAGAAGAACTGTATGATGTATTTCAAGTTATTTCTCCAAAAAAAGGAGAAGGGAGAGAAAACTATAGCAGATGGTCAAACTAGTAATCTTTATTTAACACATTTCTCAACATTCATCAAATTTAGTCTTCCGAAATAAGAATCTTTCAAAAAACATATGGGAACTTGCATGATGATTTGACAACTGTTACTATTACATTTAATATGCATTCTACATGAAACTTTGTTTTTGACTGAGAGCACTATAGAATCACAGAATCATTGTGGCTGGAAAGGACCTTTGGGTTTGCTAGCCCTGCCTCTAATGACTATTTTCTAATGTTCACAAGCACCTACCCTTTCTGTTCTGTTTTTGTCTTTGAGCAAACATGTAGGAAGATATAAGACAAACTTACTTAATTTACTTGTCAAAATGCTATTAATGGATAACTATATATACAACAAATGCCAATAACCACATTAAATTGTATGTAGAGAATTGTTTAGGTCAGCTGTATGGACTGTAAGTTGGAGTCAACAGCTCCAAATGTCCCTAAAATGACAGAATCTAGACAACAAAAAAGAACAGAGTAAAAAAAAAAAAAAAAGCAAAAAGCCAATGAGAGACAGAGAATGCTGTCAAGAACCAGAAATGATAATTAATGCAACCAAGTGCTCATGTGGTCACATTAAATCCATGCAGATATTGTCTAACACAACACAGCAGGTTTATTGTCAGTTTAGGGGAAAGGTGTCTGCTTATTTTAACTTGTTTCTGAATGGAGAATTTTACCAGTTGTTTTGTTACTGACAGACTGTATTGTACATAATACTCAAATTGTACCTTATCAGCAGTAAGCTAACTTCGATATTTAGTATATTTTGGAAATCCAGAGAAGAAATACAAAGCCTCACCCTGCCACCTACCTAATTTTCCATACTCTCATTTTATAGGTCGTGTAATCAGTACTTTTGCTGTAGACAGATTAAAAACAGGCCAATGAGCAGCAAGTGGTATAGTATAATAGCAAATGTTTATGTTAAGTTCCTTCTGCATGAATAACTTCATGTAGGTCTGTTTATACTAGTCCCTTAAGCTATAATTCTTTAATATTTTAATTACCATAAAATATAGAGTGATTTATGGTTTTTTATTGCTGTAAAAGACTCACTATTCCTGTGCGCATCAAACGAGGGATTAGAACTCTAGTAGGAAATTGAGCTCAACCCTTTAGTAAGAAATTTGATTCAGAATTCCCATGAGGTCAACACAGAAGAAAAACGTGGCCTGTCCAGTACCAATTTGTACCTTTGAAGCAGTGGATTTACTGTGTCTGAATATTCTTGGAAGAGCAGGAACAAATTGGTAGGTAGAGAGAGGTAACTACAAAGTGCCTTGAATTGATCTTCTTCAGAAACTGCAAAAGAAAAAGAAAAGATGAGCAACTGTCAGTGTGTTTCAGCAATCCTAAATAGTTCACTCAAAACTAATAATCTCCTGATCCCTTTTCCACTGGACATTATGCATCTTAGAGCTTCAGGATAGCTCCTAATTAGTACAATTGGATGTAATTCTACTGACTTTATCAGAGCTATAAGAATTTGAATTAGCTGAGGAACTGCTTTAGGTTTAAAAAATTTGATGCAAGCAATTTTCAAGTCATGTAAAATCCACTAATAACAAAATTCTGTGCTTAAATTCCAATTCATTGCATAATATGTAACATATATCCCTGCAACAGATTTCTGTACTTATCATGCTTCAGCTTCTCACTATCCTTTTGGCCTGCAATATCAAATTTTGCTATTGTCAAGTCAGTGCACAAAGCTGGGCTAACAGCAGTTTGCTAGGTGATCATTTACTGGCTCTGCTACAGAAAATGGCATTTTCACCAGGAAGGCTTTCCTCTGCAGACTCAAAGTTCCAGACTTACAGAAAGGGAACATCCCAAAGTGATGATTTATCTGACTGATATCCCAATCAACTTATTATCTGTGACCTTAGCCCACAGTCTATATAAATAAATTTAAGATACCATATTTTGTCTCAGTTGTTCATAGTAAAATATTTATTTTTGGGTTTAGTATCTGCAATGTGTTGGGATCCTTTAAGGAAGATATAATGTGCTTTGTTTCTACTTGGCTCTGTAGGTGATTTCTTTAGCACTACCAAAATTAGCAACCACCAAAAATTTATTTTTGTGTGGGTTTTTTTTTTTGTTTGTTTTTTGTTTTTGGTTTGGTTTGTTTTTTAAATATAATCCAGACAATTTCTCAGAGGACATAATCTAGAGTCCCTAGACTTAGCCTTAAATCACAAAATCTTTGTATGAACCACTACTTATTATCAATACATCACTGATAATGCACTAATTTGCATGTACTCAGAAGTAACTCCTTTCCATACAAAGAATGTCAAGGCAATTCAGCTTCTCATGCTTGCCCCTTTCTGTACAATTTAGTATTTGCTTTCTTGCCAAGCCTTACATTAATGTATTAACTCTTGCTACTCTATTGTGAACATTTAAGAATTCTATTCTTCCAAGAAAACTATAAAGAAGTCAATAGCCGGATAAATTTGCTTTCTCATACTTACCTTGTAGTAGTTCCTCAGGTGGAGAAACTCCCAGCAAATAATGGAAAAATAATGCAGCACAACGAAGGTAAGGCATGATGCCTTTTTTGACAGAATCCCACACAAGCCAGCCTGGGATATCCTGACTAAAGCAACTGTAATACACAAATAAGAAATAGCTGCAGTAGGTCACAGTGCAAATCCTTCTAGAACTTTCACAGTTGGGTTAGCATTGGTAAAATGGTAGTTGTGTAGAAGCAACAGTGACCTAACCCTAAATTCTGTGAAATGCAGACACAAACATTTAACTTCTGACTTCCTCTTAACCTAAGAAATGAGCCCTGGGTTTATGTAGAACACTTACAACTAACCCTTCAAATTACATCCCCTTATATTTTTCAGAATTCTAGAAAATATAAATAGCCAATACATGACTGCCCACTCCTAGGTAACTGTGGATAACCTGGTTCAAATGGTGCAATACAGAATCACATGTAGAACAATTAAACTGGCTGCTTTTTATTACCAAAAGCCAGGGATTTTTTTAAATAATGAAAATTTTTCATTCCGTTGGAGTTTTGAATGAAACTGATGTATGAGAAAACAGAGATCAATTCTCTTAAAGAACAACAAACCCAACAGAATTAAAAAATTAATACCTCATACTTCAGTATGGAAGTCACAACAGTAACACTCTGATTGTTAAAAATAAAAACTACGCTATCCCAATTTTTGACAAAAATACTGAGGTGATACTCACCTCAGTAATTAAATTCTTGTAGACTGTATGATATGAGCATTTAGTCTAAATTTTGCAGTAAATTAACCTTACTTACAGTGCCTTTGTTTTCTAAAAATTTTAAACTTAGCTAATTAATTTATTTAAACAGGATGTTCACACAAATCTTGACCAGGACTTGCTGAAAAACAACCTCTAAGGCTGTATCATAACCTCATAGACCACAGTAAAATTAATATGCAGATTGTGCTATTTAAGCATAGATAGTTCACATCTAGAAGACAAAAATGCATACACAAAACTAAAACAATACAAGTTTTAGAGCTGCATAACCTTTGGCATTTAATTCTGTACCTATGTCAGCATTGTGACCAGATTTTCCAAAATGCACAGCACCTCTGATTAGAACCTCATGCCTCAGGAAAATTACTTTTATTACTTAAATATCAGATTGAGTATTTAGAAATTTAGACTTAAAATCTGTCTAAAAAGGATGAAAAGATGGACATGAATGCTCAAACAAATAAGCAGCCATGTTTAGGCTTTATACTTTTGCCTTCTTTTATAGAACCATTTCCTTCTTTCTGGCTTTCATCTGTAATTGTCAGATCTAAAAAAACCAAAACCAAAGCATTCAGGGCAACAAAAAAATTACTACAGTGAGTGGTTGTATTTCTTTTCAGGGTATATGTAGGTATTTTTTCATTCACAGAATAAAAATTTACTGTTGTCCACAAAAAGTAGCTAATTTAACTAAAAGTGTTCCTTAAACCAGTTTTCTTTTTTTCCAGCATTCAGTTGTATAGGAAGAAAGCACAAGGTAATGTGCTAACTCTCCATACAAAGTGGATAATTTTTTTCCTGTTTTCTGTGTTCAGGAAAATCTCTGTGGATTGTCCTCTTTCAAGGAAAGATGCTATGCTGTAACTAAACTGCTACTTACCCACTGGTGTACTGGCAAACCTCTCTACAGAAGAACTGTGCAGACTGTGCCTCCTCACTGTTGTCAGATGATTGTGCAGAAGGGGATTCTGCACACAAAAGGATGAATTCCACTGTAAATGTACTTCATTTGTGACACTTGTTACATATACTGAGCTCTTTTTGTTAACCTGCATTACAGAAATATTTCCACACTATTTTTGCTATATTTTACATAAAAATGTAAAACTGCACGCTATGAAGAAGAATCAGGATTACTGCCTCTGCTCATTCTCACATAAAGACTTCTTCCTTCCCCTTCAACTTTTGAAGCTACTGCTCTACATAAGGATTTTTTATTATTATTTTTTTTATTTTTAATTCCCATCATGATGACGGAAGAGGGAAGTAGCAGCTAGGAAGCCTATAGGCTACTGGCAGTTTTTAACAGCAGTAAGAGTTGAAGAGAAAAGTGAAACTCTCTTCTATCAGTGTATATGATTTCTTATTTTGGCTCTGGGTATTTACTAGGTTGAAGGGCAAAGAAAAGTTGATTTCCCAAACCCCTCTTAACTGTCACAGTACAGCTTAAACTGCTGCTGATGGACAGAGTTTTGCTTCTCTGACAAAGAGTGAAGGGAATGTTACCACTCTGGAATGACTGATTTGAGCAATTACTCAAATTATTGATTTATCACTAACTGTTTTGCTTTCTTAGGCTGAGCACACAAAAGTGATACAAAGAAATGCTCTGAAAATGATGTAGTGCTACTTATTTTATACCATAAAACAGTTATTACTACATAGCACTGTCATTTATTATTAGGAAGTTTACATTTGGAAGACATTAATGGTGTCTATCCAGTATCTTTAAGAAATTGTGCAAAAATGCCAGAATAATACAACCCAAATAAACCTCTACCTGTTGCTGAAGAGATAACGATTTGTGTTATGTGTGCCAGTGTTGTCAGATGGAAGAGGTATAGATGGTTGTAGGCTGAACTAATTGATGAAGGCTGCAAGTCTACAGCATCCTCCCAGTACAAAGATGGAAAGGATAACACAACTCCAACCTACAGTGAAAAAGAAGGAGCAAATATTAATGTAACAGAAGTTTGATAATAGCTACGCAAGTAAAAGTAATTATATTCTCACTACACATTTATATTTCACTTCTGTGGTCAATTTAAGTAAAAAAAGTGTAGCAAAAAGTCATTGAAAAATATTAACCCTTTGTGCCCCTCTGGCATGCAGGAAACTCAGACATAGTTCCTTTTTAACATTAAGCTTAGAGATACACAAAGAAAGCTTGTCCAGAATTTGTCCAGTTCCTAGAAGGCTTAATTTCTAGGGTTTTGCATAAGACAAAGCACAGTGAAAGAAATGAGAAGCAAGACCAATCAACAGCTAGAAAGGCAACCAGAGTAAACCAGGTTTCATTTTGGTGCATTTGATTTTTTGTTTGGTTTCTGTTGCCTTTTTTTGTTGTGGGGTTTTGCAATTTTATTTTTTTAACAGTAAAATAAATCATAAAACAGAATTGTAGTAAGCATAAAAAGAAGAGGCTAAGAGCAAAGAAGGCAGATGGTAGGAGAGGCCTATTAAGACAAGGAGAAACTGAGGGAAACAAGCTGAGTAGGTGCATTTCTCAGGGGTTTTTGAGGTTTGATGGTGAAAAGATGACAGATTGCAAGCATCACATTTACTAAGAGTGAGAGTCAAGACTTGGAAGCCAGAAACACAGCAGAACTGAGAGTAAGCACTTGCATGTAGCAACCATATGCAATCATTTGCTTATAATGCAGTGCTCACGTGTAATCATTTGACTCATGCAAGTGAAAAGACAAGACAGGTCTGGCTACAGGGGAAAGTAGACAAAATCCATGCTCAAGTATTAATATAAAAAATAAAATGAACCTGCTTACCAAAATGTGGAACATATCTACTTCTAAGAGGGATGGAGTGTCCTCCACTTTAAAGGTTGGTAGAAGAACTACAAGATAAATATATCAGTCATGCATTTAGTATATATTTTATTCTTTTGGATTGATTTGCAATGTCAGAATCTGATTTTAGAGCCTCTATCATACATGTGTTTTCATCACAAAGGGTCCAAGTCTCTGATTTAAAGAAGTATTTAATGAACTGCATACCACTGATAGATAGTGACTCTGTTTTGCTATTTCCACATAGCTAAACAGCTCACTATTTTAATGACTCTTCAAAATTCTGAACTAAAAATCTTCAGCTCATTTCTCCAGCTCTAACAGAACACAGCCAGTGTTAAGAGTGAATTCCAAAAACATACTGAGGCACTGCAACCCTGGATACCTCACAACCTAGCTCACTCCAAAAGCCTGTACTGCAGCTAAGCATTGTAAAAGGCAAGCCAAAGAGTGAGACTTATGAACACCACCATGCTGACCTAAAGATTAAGAAATATGCAGACCTGTGTGTCCCAAACTCTCTCTCTCTCCAGCTCCAAAATATTTCAAACTAGGGCTGTAAGCAGCCTTTTAAAAGTACGAGAAAGATGAAGTCTCAGAATTAGGAGAGAATACCTATTTTGTGGCCTTATCCACCCTGTTTAGGATAGAATTTGGGTGATTTTGAACACTGGCAGAACCAGTTAAATATCCATAAATATTCCAGATCTGGTGATTTCCAAGCCTAGGTAATCTGGGATAGAGGTTTTTGGGGGACTTCAGTGATACACAGCAGGGTTAACAGAATTATTGATAACCTAAGTTCAAGCATATTCCAGGACATCAGGCAACGTTAGATAAAATGAAGTATTCATTGTTGTCAGAAGCCTAACCTTTCCTTAAATGCTGCATTAATCCATGTGCCAATTTGCAATAGGAACTTTTGCAGCATGAAAGATAGTAAATAAAAGGAATACAATACCTCCTAGAAGACGAATCAGATGTTTCTGAATCAGGACCTGTGGTGATGTTGTTCTCTGAGCAGCTGCAAACTGCACTAGTGCTTTAAGGCCACTGTGCTAGAGCACAAGAGAAAGTGGTTGGACAGAGAAAAAAGGAAGATAGAACAGTGAAATAAAACTATGAAAACATATCTACTTCTACAAAGACAAAACACGTGAGTTTAATATGGACTTCCATGTGTAAGTACAAACATTATTCTTCCAAAATGCTCTTCATATCATCAATCCAAACATTTTGAAAGCTATCCCTCAACAGAGAATGATCTTGATGTCAGCAGTTTAAACATTAAGTTTTTTATAAATGTGTGTGTACTTTACATATATATGTATAAACTTCTTTGTTTAAAATGCATTGCATATCTTACTTGCCCATACCTGTCTATTTTGCAGAGATCCAAATAAAGGCTTGCCCTCTGTTTCCAAGAGGTTTTCTTAAAATTAAACACAGAAAAAATTAACTTTGTTCTACAGGAACTAACATAACATTTCTGTTAGAATACACTTAGTCCAAAATTCATTTATTCCTAGTATATGTACTTCCTTTTGAAGTTATGACTTTATTTTGATATGGGAATTCTCTTGAAAAATCTATCTTAAATGGTAGTGAATGTTTCCCAGATAAATGGTTGTAAAATTTTTTTTAAAAAGGCATTTAGTTTTCAAATCTTGCTAACTACAGTTTAAAGAAATACTGTTTAACATGAACAGTGTTAAGTGGTCCTATGGCTTTCTTTGCATTTTTATTACCCTTGTACAACATTCAAACCCATCACAGTGTGTTTACAGGGATGTTGTACATCTGTCTTGCCCTCAGATTCACACTACTGCATTGGACTGTAGTTTTACAAAAACATTTTTAAAACAAAATTCCCAAGCTGCAATACAATTCAGCTTTCTTCCCTAAGCACCTTGGTTCTGAAGGGATAACAAAAGAGAAAATAAGGCAAGAAAACCAAGAAACTAAATTAGCCCAATGGAGTAAAAAAGTATCAATTAAAATGTTTTTGTGCTTTAGCCACTTTTCAGGGATGAATCAGTATATTTCAAAATCTTGAATATTTTTTTACTATTTTCATTGGGTTTTTTTAGTTGGGAGGTTCTTGACAGTTGGTTTTGGTTTTGGTTTGTTTACAAAATAGAAACACAACAAAACCAAAAAATGCCTCTAATGAAAAATAAGTGTTTGATCTTAGAACCTGCCTACATCAGTTTAACACACAATATATGGAGTTGCTGAGAAAATGAGGGAAAATGTATATTTGTATTTTTGTGTCTACTTTGGGAAGTAAAGAAATTCACATTCCTTGGGTCAATGACACTTTGAACCTCCTCTAAAGGCTCCACTAAAACAGTTAAGGTTCCCTGTTGAGGCAGGGGAAGATGCCCCTTAAATGGTTTTAATAGTGCACCCCATGACTAGATTTAAAACCAGCATGCTAGGAGCTATGTAGTCAGGTTTGCTTTGCAATTTCATGGTTGCTTGCTCTATTTGTAAACAGAAATCAGTCCAAGGAAGAGGCAGCCTACAATAGGTAAGACTGTCACAGTGGTTTCCCTGACTTTATAATCTCAGTCTGGTAAGGCATCTGAATTTTCTATTTCTGGCATAGGCTTTGGTGGTAACAATTACTGCATTTAGACACTTGATGGTAAACTCATCCCTGAAAGTCACCACAGATTTTTTTCAGATACCAAATTAAAATAATCTGCACATCATTAAGTGCATTAAAATCAATAGAGCTGGGTGGCTTCCAGTCTTCTCCCAACCCACCGAAAGACTCTGATAAAATCCAACACTAAAAAGATGCATTCAGTTTTCAGTACTATTCCTGCCTTATCAGAATATTCTCAATCCTCCTAAAAACCTTAACTCTTGATACTCCAGTTGGGTCACGTCCACTATAGATTTAAGGTAGACTACACTTGTACCTCAACAGCTTCATCCAAAAAAAAAATGGCATACTTGACAAATTATATTTATGAAAATGTACTTACATTCTCAGTTCCTTCAGCAGTCATTACAGATTTCTCTCTTGCATCTCTCCCTGCCTGGAAGCCACTAGAGATTTCTCTACAGCTTCATGTCTATTACACAAACTTCTTTGTGTATGTAGTAAGGCAATGAAAGGAGACTAACTGCTAAGCAGGTACCTTAGCTCCAAAATGCAATAATTTTTATCATAATTATTTTGCCTTCAAAAAAGAGATTAATGCCAGACAATGTTTGGCATTGGTTTTTTTTTTCCTACCAGTTATCTGCCTTGCAATTTCACAATACAAGACTATATTTCTTCTACAAATTCCATGATAATTCTTTGAGAATAAAGATGAAAAGAAATCAAGAGAGACTGAGTACTATTTCATATCTGTTTAGATCTGTACGAGATGCCTGCAGGTCTGTGATTTTTTGCAGCCTGAAGATATTTATTGAAGAGGCACAGTTATAGGTAGTAAAGTGGAACATGATCAATTCCTGCTCCCTCAGATTGCCTTTGTCAATGTTGGCATTCCATACTTTATTTTATAAAATAACATTTAATGAAACATCCTATTTATACTGTTTTATAGATTATAATTCTATTATTTTATATGTAACTACATATAACATTTATACAATCGCTACATAATACTTTCATTTATGTATAAATGCTATCATTATTTATACAACCAGATTGTATTTGATTATACAGTCAAACTGTAAGATTTTCAAGTCATAAGAAGGAATAAACCCAAATTATGCTTTACCTATACACTGGATGGTAAAAGCACAAGTGCTCCAGGTCATCATGGGAATCCGGTAATCAGCTTCATTTGGAGCAACTTTCAACCCAACCCGATAGATGGTGGTGGCAAAGAGAATGAGCATCTCCTTGATACTGCTTGAGTATTTGGCTCTGCAAAGGAAAGCCCAGATAAATTAAATTTGAATTATTTGTAGTGTTTATTACTTACCAGTCAATCAATCACCAACAAAGTCCAAGTTATTTATGAAAGAATTACTGGTTACAAAAGCCCTTTGCTGGACAGAGAAGAAAAATATTACTTGTTTCCAGTAGTAAACAAGAACATTGACATACCAGGATCTATTAATTGAGAGATTAAGAGCTGCCAGGAAGGCAGGAGTCTATTTCTATATACTATAAAATGCATTTAAAAAATGCAAACATATAAATCAAAGTAAAATACAATGAAAAAAACAAGTGTGAATAAGAAAGTGTAATTTAAAGTGCTGGAGTAAGATTAATTGTAAGTGCCTTGTAAGGCACCAAAAATGGAAAAGACGACACTTTGAATGTGTTTTAAAACATTTTTTTTGCACTTAAACTCTTTTCAACTGACACTGGGTTAGTTTATGTAAAAGCAGTGATATGCAGAAAAGTGCCTTGGCAAAATCATGTACAATTTTAATGGCTTGTGGGTTTTTTCTACATAGAACTTTGTAATACAAACATGACATTCATATTAATTCTAAAATCTCTGCAGCCAAAACAACTGGACCACAAAGTCTGGGACTTCACCATACTCACACTTAAACACCACATTATTTAAGTGCAAACTACAGAACTTTTCCCATGGAGTTCAGCTATCAACCAAGAACTGGATTCAATTTTCTGATGGCATTTTTGCAAAAAGCAGGTATGTAAAAGCACTCTGACTGACTATGTCATTCAGAAGTAAAGTACTTACAGTGTGATCTAAAAAGAAGACAGCTGAGTACACTTGAAAACTATCTATCCATTCATTCTGTTCTAGTGGGAGAGTGCTTCTGCCCACTGGAATAGAAACAGACAATCCCAGATTCCTTTGACTAATTTGTATTACGTTATTACATCCAAATCTATGTGAAATCTATCCCTGGAACAGACGTATAACAGGAAAATTAACACAGACAGACATTAATTAAATTGCTAAGAAGAACTAGAAATTAACCAAATCACCAGAATTATGGATTAGAAGATTCCAGACTCCTGGCTTTTTACCATGAACATAAGAACTACCAGACTGCATCTGTCCAAGCTCTGTATAGATCTGATATTCAGTGACTGCTTAAGGAAAAGCTTAAGTAAACCCATGATGAGACAAAAAAAATCATATGCCTTTCCTTCAACACAAATTCTGAAGTATACTTAGGTTATTTTAGCAAGAATTAACATAAAGCAGAGAGCACTTTTAGTAAGACTTACGAGGACTGAACTCCAAAACTAAGGATGGAATGGAATTCCAAAGTAGAGTTCCCTGTTCCCTTGTTGGCAACAGCTGCAAGATTTTGTTTCTCTCCTTCCAGGGGAAAAAAACAAACAAACAAACAAAAAGGGGATCCACATTAAAAACCAAAGAGGTTGTTAAAGGTTTTACAGCAGTATAACAGAAGTCTGAAAGTAACTGTAAACAGATGTCACCAGGCAGACTGTTCTAACTCTCCTCCTTAAGCAACATTTTCTTCTATTCCCATAAATATGAGGATTAAAAGTAGTTCTTTGCTGGTGAGGAAAAAGAACTTTCCTGCAGTATAAGAGTGTAAAAAATAGTGATTCTGTAATCCTTCTGTATTTTTAAACACTTATATATACTTATTTTGGGCCTTTCCATTCATATTATTTATTCTTCTTTTTTTACTATATCGCAGCAGATACAAAAGTTTCATTAAGTCTGCATGTTATTTGGTGTTTATCCTCTCCAAGTGTTCATAATTTTCTTCTACAGGGGAGATAGAAAGAATTTAATAGAAACTAGAAAATTGGCCAGGGCACTGTGAAATCAAGATAGCAGCTCAGAAAGGGTCAACAACTTTATCCCCAGATTTATTTGACAGCAAAATGTATTCTGAAGTTTCTTGTTGCTGTTACTTAAACATGTACTGGCATATTAGATATCCCACAGAATAGCTTCAAAATTAAGATAACAAACCTTTAGTATTTTTCACACTGTAGCCAGATATCCTGACTATGACAATCTCCAGCCACCGTGCAAGGGACAGAATTTGAGCTACAGCTTCTGCATCCTCACTGAAAACAGATGGAAACTGGTTTTACTTTGACACTCAAAGGATCACCTTGTCTTTGAAAGCAGAGGACAAATTTAGAACAAAACACATTGACTCAGTATTTGCAGTTTTACTGGCTTTGCAAATTTTGAACAAAAAGTAGAAACCAAAATGTTAGACTACACAGTAGATCTAGGGACTTTCTCATCTGATATCAGCTCCAAAAAAAGCCACAGCCAGGTAATAAAAATACTTTAAAAAAAATAAGATCATAAAAATTGACCGCCAAAAGCACTGCATTTGGCTGAACAGTCAGTAAGGACATATAATCTTTTACACAGATTAAGAAGGTCAGACCATGCTTTCCTTCAAAAAATTTGAAGGGCCAATCAGGTCCAAAGTAATTTTAACTTTTTAAAATTTTTTTTTTTTTCCTTTTTTTTTAATCTATTTTTTTCTTAATCAAAGAAAAGCTATACAATCTGATAATTCACCTGTTTATTTTTTGGGTCTGCAATGGAACAATAGGAATCACAGTATTGCACAGAGATTTGCAAAGTGGACAAAGATACTCTCCATTCTCCAAGTCAAATATCTGTTCAACGTGCAGGCGCTGTCGGAAGTTCAGCTGCATGGCTTCAAAGTACCTGCAACATTGAAAAGAAAATTAGAGTGCAATGGCTCAGACGTGACATAGAAACAAATGTTCAAGTAATTAAGTGTTATTATCTAGCAAATGAGTATCCCAGCCAGCAAACAAGTGTTTTCCTTTGATTTATAACTCTTTCACACACTTGGATGTGAAAATAAAACCCTCAAGCACACAGATGTTTTGGAAAATAGATTAATTAAAAAAAATAAACATTACAGGGTTGGCACATCCTTACTTCTGCCAGCAGGCTGCATGCATCACATGACCACAGCTTCCTGTGTGGGTCCCACAAGGTAAGTCAGGGTGCATGAAGAGGGGATCTAAAGTATCTAGAAAGACACAGAAATGAACAATATGCACAGAACACAAGCCTTCAGATTTTATTTTCCCACAGTTTGCATAGTTAAATTAAAATCCCATTTGGTTAGCTCATCCAGACTAAAACTCCAGAGCCCACTCAAACTACTGAAGGCAATAAATTGGTTAATTTTTTTTTTTTTTAAATGTATTTGGTTCTTTTATTTTTAAAAGAAAGAAAATTAAATTAAGGACAAGGAATATTAGGCATTTCTCCAACTATTTTTTCTCAAACCACTGACAGAAATATCACCACTGAGTTACAGTCTTTTACTGATCTTGCCTAATTCTTAATGCAAACATATTATGAGAATGTAAAGCATGTCTTTGTGCTGCATATGTACTCAAAGTGAGCATCCATTTTCTCCTTAAGGATATTTAAATAATACTGCACTTAACTGAAGCAATCCTCCAAACTTCATCTGGTGGACTGTTTGTGATTTTGAACAGGTACACACAATTTAATGAAAAAGAAAACAAACAAACAAAACCTACAAAAGACCTAGCACACAAATTGCCCTGTAAATACAATTCTACTTGACAGCAGCTGAAGCTGTTATAAATCAAACAGAGACTGAAAGAAGAAAGTGAACCTTGGTAGAACACTCATCTGCTAGTATTTACACTTCTGCTCTGGGAAAAGGTTATTTTTCCCACTTGTATAGATCTGCAAAGACAAAAAATTCTTAGAGGCCTAGTTCTATTTCATGCAGTAGACCACAGTAAGTGTGGACCATGCAGTAGAGAGTGCTATAAATAATATCTAGAGGTGGCTTTAGGAACGTCATTCCCTCCTTTTCCAATTATTTCAGAAGCTCAGCATGTCACTAGAGGAAGCTCACAAGTGTATCTGACTACGAGAGCACAGGATTTAATTTGTACTTCAGAATACCACAAAAGAAATGGGAAAGAAAAAAAAAGGATGCAATTAGATGGCTTAGATAAAAATTCTATACAGATGACTCAAAACTGCTATTATTGGTAGTTTGATGTTAAAAGCAAAAATAGATCAAACAGGACCCTGCAGAAGCCTATCCTGGATATAGGACTATACAGTATTTGCTAATAATCCAGAGGAGGAAATACAAACCAACTTGTTAAATGAAAAAGCTTGGTAAAGGTTTGCAAGCATGACAGAGAATAGGGTAACACCCTAGAGAAATAAGAAAAAAAGTGGAACTTTGTTTTAGAATTCTACTTTAGAGCATTCAGAAGTGCAGCTGCAAACTAAGGCAGGATTAACAAACTTCAAACAGAATTTAAAGGCATTTGCTAGGCAGCAATGTCACTAAAAAAAAAAAAAAACCAAACAAACAGGACATAGGGTTTATTTTGCTATATGACCACGAATGAACAACACTACTATAAAACAGAAAAACACATCTGAAAACAACTAGAAATTTAAACTGCAAGTTGTAACATCCTTACAAACCAGAAAACATCTTGAAAGCACTCACAATCCCCCAATTTTATTATCTTTTAACACTGCATCCTTACTTCTTATACATTAATTAGCTTGAATAAGCAGGGTTTGAAAAAACTATTTATGCAGCTTTATAATAAAATATGGGCAGATACATATTTTTAAATAAATATTTAATAGCTAAAAGCTAATTAAGTTTTTATCTATCCTGAAATAAATCTAATATTCTTAGCCAGCCTGCCTGCCTTCCTTCTTCCTCTTAAGCAACTGATCAAAAATCTCTCATGTTTAATTAACTGTTACGTATAAAAATATTCTGGGTTGGTGTTTGTTTCCTATTACCAATATGCCATTATGAAACACTTGACTCTTGAGTTTTTATTATTCTCTTGTATTCGTTTTTTCATTCATTAGATGATATATAACCCTTGCTTACACTTTGCTATTTTTTTAATGTTGCTCTTTTTTTGTAACTTCCAAAAAAACCAATCAAATAAACAAACAAACAAAAAAAATCAAAAAAACCAACCAAACAAAAAACCACCAAACCCCTCCTCAAGATGCAATGCTGGCCCTTAACATTGTTCATGTATTTCCTCCACATTGGAGAAGTTTGCTGCTGAGCCTGGTTAAACAGAACTTTTAACATTGTTGGTGACCATTCCTGCCAAAGCTCTAAGTTTTATAAAATCATCTTGAGAGATTAAAGCACCTTCTGATTTCCAAGGGGCAAAGAAAATTCTTCATACACTTATTTTTTGTTTAAATCACAGATTTTAGAACCACTTAAAATTTTTCACTTTCTTTTCAGTGAGTAAGGTAAGCCATTTAACAATCTGACTGAAAGCTGTATTTAATCATGTTCAAAGGGTACAAGTTCCAAGTACAGAACAGTTTGCACTCTAAAAGAAGAAAAGTTGCATACCCCCTGAGATGTCAAGAATTCTGCTCCTATTCTGAGTTAAGGCAGTTGATTTCTGGACACAGGCAGACAATACCATTGCAGCACTTTCCAACTTTACTTCCTGCTCCTCCTGACACAGAATACAGGTGAGAACTTCCTTCTCAGCCACAGATGGACCTCGTTTGGGACCCAAAGCAATTTTGGAGTAATCAATTGCTGAAGACATGCTGTAGGACCATGAATGACAGAGACATAGATAATCAGTTGGATTTTTCTAAACAAACTTATTCTCCTGGGCATGTAAAAAAGATCACACACTGCCAAAATGTTTTACAAAAAAATGAAGAACCACCTCAGTCCTCACTAAAATGCAGTTTTCCTTGAAAACAGAAAGTAGAAGTCAGCTAACATAGAATAACACAATTAAATTGATTCAAACAGCAGGAAATTCAGGAGGCTGTATTCAGTGTAGATCAGGTTACATATATTTTAATCAGACACATTAAAATTGTTTCCCGTTCTTCAAGAAAACAGGGAAAATGAACATCACTACTTAATTCCATGGTTTGTGACACAATAAGCTTCCACATATTTTAATAAATATTCCTTATTCCAGTGTTCCACGATTTGACTTGTAGAACATGACTTAAAGATCAAAGCACAGAGAAGTGTTCTGTACTTTTTTATAAGTACATATGTCTATTTTTCTGATTTGTTTTGTGCAGCCCAAATTGAATACAACTCACATGTTGAGTCATGTATACTATATTGTTGAAGCGTGCCTAGAACAGAAGCAATCCATGTGGACAAAGTTATAACTAATGTAAAGAAAACATCTTCAGTATGAAGCTACATTTTAAAAACAAATGGATAGAAAGATCAGTGAATTGAAATACAAAAATCATATTTTCTTCAGTGCTATTTAACCTTAAATCATACTGGCTTTCAGATTATTTCCAAGTTAAATACTTAAATTTTCACAGAAAGTCAACAGTAACCTCCAAATTCAGTGCTATCAACTTAGCAGCTTGCTAATAATATTTTTTCAAATGTTAAGTTATGTAAGTATACCCCCTTTGAAGAAATAATTTTCTTTTGTTTATCTTCTGTTGCTCTACAAAGTGAGTCCACTATTCTTACATACACATGCTCATTTACATACAATCCTGTAACAGATTACTTAAAAGTAAGTAAATACACAAGTTTGCTGATTGGGGTGACACAATCTGTCCCTGGAACATACTTTCAAAATTTTTTATGCAGCGTAATGAGCTTGTGTATCTGGTAGTGAACTCTTCCCACTGGAACTCCAGATGCCTCTTTTCTTACCTTTCTTCCTCCATAATAGCATCTTCTTTCCCCTGTGCTTCCACTGTATTTTCATACAGGAGCTTGTGGGTTTCAATGAAATTCCTCTGCAGTGCAGACATCTGAGCCATTATCTTCTGACGGTGCAACCTAGCTGCTTCTGCCTTTCTCTTTCTTTCAGCTTTCTCTTTATCCTGAGTGCTCTGTGTCTTAAAAGACAATGAAGAAATCAAAGGCAAAAGAAAACATCAGAAAGAGAGAATATTTCTGCAACTATATGCATTCTAACCACTGACATGAAATTCCTTAACTGACAACATTTCAATAAAAACCAAAGTCCCTGTTACCTGAAAAATGTAAAAATGAAAATATTAAATGCTGACTAGGTTCATTAATCTAGTCAGAAGAATGAGATTTTGAGGGGTTCACAAAAGGTCACTTGTACAATCCCTTGCCCAAAGACAGAATCAATAATACATGATTCATATTAACTGGGTCTTAAGAAACTTTAGTGAGGTGAACATCACAAGCCTCCTCCAGTTTTTTGTTACTTCTCCCCATAAACAACCCCCCTACTGAGTATTCATTATCTTTCTTACAGGAATGAAGGAAAATTTTATCTTAAATCATCTATGGACAACATTGCAAAGAGAGTACTCCTGCATTGTTATGACAGTATTTTATACACCCAAGGCCTGTATTTTCCCTTATTCCTCTTTATTGCAGACTGGAAAACTATTTTTCTTCCAGTATGTCCTCATGGACCATGTTTTCAAAGAGTATAAACAAATTACTCATATGCTTTGGAAATGCAGAGTCTAGCTACACCAAAAAGTAGACCTAGTTGAAAGGTTGAGAACCTAATTGTTCTTATTCAGTTACTTAAGGTATAAATTCAACATTATACATATTGCTTCCATTCACATACCAGTATTTTTTTAGGAAACAGAACACTAACAAATTTCTCCACAAGATAAGGTAAAAGTCTCATTTCTTGCTCACTTTTGTACTTTCTTTCTTTACCTTACCAGGTATCATATGACATATTTCTCAAAAAAGAAACGCAGCATATGCTGTGATAAGGTGAGAGCTATGTATGCAATGAGTAGCCAAGAAATTGTTTGGCAACCAGCTGTTTACAGAGTGTGTAAGAGCAAACTGGTCTGTCTTTGCCCACTGTTGACAGCTAATCAGATTCCTCTTTTCTATTTAACTGCCAATTTAAAAACAACAAACAAACAAACAAAAACCACTCATGGGACTTTGGTAATCTTTCAAATCTCCCTTTCTTTGTGTCATTTGACCACTGGATTCAAAAGTTAACTTTGAGTGAAGGGGACCAAGACTGACAGACAGAGTAATCACCCAAGCCTGATGTCCTTATACCATCAAGGCAAAGCAGATTAACCCCTTGGTAGGTCACGTAGATTACAACACATCACTAAGTGGATCTGTATTTCTAATTATTGCACAATGACAACATATAAGGTAGTAAAGTCATAAAGGTAAGAAGAGAAACTATCGCAAATAACTTCACCCATCTCAGTTGTTTCACTTAACATGGAAGTACAATCTAAACCACATTAGCTGCTCATAATTCCCTGAAACGTCCTTAGCATAAATTTCATTTATTAAATTAAAATTTATTAAAAATATCAGACTGGGAACATAAATCTTACTTTTAGGCAATATATAATAATTAATATTTTAAAAGTTATCATCTCAGGTAACAATAGATTTACCCATCTTTTTGAAAACAGCTGTTCAAAACATTAAAAACAAGGCTTCCACTGAACTTTAAAAATTATTATTACCTCATCACATTTTGTAGTTTCTGAGGCTGATGTTGCTGCTACAGAGGTCAAGCTGGATTTTTCTCGCAATCTTTTCACTGTGTCAAACATCTAGGAATAGAGATGTAGATGTTAAAATAAAAATGCAACATGGCTCATTAGAAAAGAGACAGGATTAAAGCTCTTGATTATTTAGTTTCATGTTATTTTCAGCTTTTCAAATGCATGAAACCAACTCCTAAATACTAAAAACATCTGAGACCATATGTGCAGTCCTGTAGCACTGCTGTGTCTGTACCCTAAATGTGATGAAAACTGCTCAGTATGAAGGAAAAGTCTTCCAAATTTTTCAGTCTTCTAGCAGTGATACTGTTAAGCTGCTAATGCACCTGCACAATCTGCAGAATGGACAGAGACTGCTAGCTTACTTAAGCAGATGTGGGGTCACCCCATGGAAACAGTCACAAAAATAATAATAAAAAAACCCTACCTGGAACAGAAAGCTTTCCAGCATACATCCAAATAGTTAAAACTTCAATTTTTATTCACCACCTTCTCTAGCTATCTTTAATAAGCATCTTGAAGCTTTGATAATATGTACTATTATATATTTACTATGCATACCATTAAAACATTTACTACACTTTTTTATACTTTTTAAAGTACATTTTTACTTTCAACTTTAGAATTTTAGAATAATGGCTTTTCAAAAAAAACCTCTCTTTCAAACCTGCCTCCCTAGTGTACCAGCATACTCCAGTTTTAGTAGCTGAGGGTAATTTTGGATCCCTGCTATGGATTTCTTACCCTCTTTTCCAAGAGCACTCTCTTCTATGTTTGCCATCTAAAACAAGAAGCCCAAAATGGAACAGGGCAGTAGTACTCCTGTCAAGAAGAAGCAGCAGCCTCTTACTTTAGAGGTGTCACAGCTCTAGAAGTTTTCCCCATCTCTTACTGGGTAATGGCAGGGAGTTGTGTGGACAAATGTACAACAGGGCCATCAGTCAGACCTGTATGACTCAAGTCTTACTACAAGCAGCCCATAAAATGCTTTCCCAGTTAATAAACTTCTACTTATCACTTGCTTTTACTTTGCAACAAAACAGAAGGCATAAATTTCATGTATAAAAATGCCATGACTTGAATGAGTTACCTAACAAAAAATTAACCCAATATTTGGAAGTAGCAATTGCAAGAACAATGATCTGTAAGTGTCAGTGCAGTACTTGGGAAACTCTCTCATTGGGGGAGAAAAATTGTTCTAGCAGATTAACTCTCAAAAAATCACTGCAGCTGTAAACACTGGGTTATATGTAACCATAACATCTTTCATAAAGGCTTCCTAAGTTAATGAAATCACACCATACTTATCTCCCTCTTGTATACCTGAAGTATCCAATTGACTGTGTCCTTCTGTGCCTCTAACTGAGGAACTCTCTTTAATTTTTCCAGAAGCATTAACACGTTCACAGCATTCAAGGCTGAGCTTCCCATTCCTTTACAAAGAGAGAAAGTAAATAAGCAGGGGAGGGAAACTCAGGGGAAAACTCCTCAATGTTTCAATGTATTTACAACCATGTATATGCCTTAAAATATTGATCATACAACACACATACATGAACACAACCTGTGTAATTACTTACCTGCTGCAATTTTAGCTATTTATTCCAGTTAAATGCAGTATAATCTTTCCCCCTTGCAGATCTACAGTTCTTGCTACTTCCAGAAATAGAAACAAAAGCAAGAACTGCCTTTCACTTCAAGGAGCAACAGTAAAGATCTTACAGCTTATGTAAGTTTGCTAATAGCTGAGTGTGCACAAGTTTATTTCTATCACAACTGTGACAATGATAGCAATTATTTGCTTCCTCACACCTTGGTAACAGTTCATAATGCTCTAGGCCATTCTCTAACACAAGCATGCTTTAAAATTGAGATCATTCTCTTCAATTTAATTTCTTTAGCAACACTTTCAATTTTAAACTAATTTGTACCTTTTTAGAAGAGAGACAAATACATTACAATTAATTTTTTTTTTTAATTACCTCTCAGGAAGGGTTTTCTTACAAAAGTACTGATTGTTTTTGCATCCCTTACGAGTAAATGGGGCTTTGGCTGTTCTAGTTATGCAAAAGTAAAGATGGCAAAGAATTCTCTAACATCTCAACTGTAAATAATTTTAGTGTATTCCTGTAGTTACTATGAAGTTTTTAAAACAGAAATATGTTCAGTGTGATAAAAATGCTTCTCCATTTTAACAAGATAAATATAATAATAAATACATTTTTCAACAAGAAAAATTTAAAACCATAAAAGACATGAAATTGGAGTTTTTCAGTGACACCACTTTGAGCATTAGAAAAAAATTAATTCAGTTCAGCACCTCTATGTATTTTCTTATTTAAATGGTATTTTTAAGACATGTAGTTGTGTAGTTTCCATTTCAATCATGTTCTTGCAGGAGAAGAACCATTTTTTCACTTATCTAACACTAGTACTATTTTTGCATTTCTTTCCCAAGAAGGAAAGAACATCTCCTTTTGAAAACACCTGGCTGCTGAGAACAATAAAAGCTAGTCCTGGTGTCTGGATTATTAAAAAAAAAACAAAACTTATTTTAGCAGATTTTAATTCTATAGCAAAAAAGTAACTGACTAAAATCACCAAATACTTTCTTGTAGTTTATTTTTGTTCATACAAAATCAAGTTAACATAATCTACTCTGCCCTCATATGGAAAGTAAAACATACGTGTTGCTTTGTGATAAAAATCAAAGGTTACTTCTTCTTCTGGGGCCTTCTGTAACTGCTGCTTCTCTTCTAGTAACCCTAAAGAAAGGAGATGAAGTACCTAAAAAAAGAGAAAAATTGTAAATCATTTACTGTTAAGAGGTCTGGAAAAGAAGCATATAAAGTAAGTATGTTTGATATAGCACTGCACTGGATGCTGATTATATCCATAGTAAAACACAGAAATGAGCAAATGTGCAAAGATCATTTATGGAAAATGAAATAACAATGCACAATATAATTTTCCTGAATATTGCTGGCACTGTAATCTATAAACTTGCACACACCTTACATTAGTAACATATGAATCTTTTAATTTTGCTGATACAGATCTATGAAATATTTGGTTAATTCCGTAATTCAAAGATTACCAGGTAAAGAAATACAATTAAATAATCTATGCAATCTAATTAACAAAACTGATTAATCACTCCATACATTCAGGTCCTAATCCTGTAAATACCTTACAAAACCCCAAACAAACAACCAAAACCAAACCAAACCAAAAAAACACCTTAAAAAACAACATCAGAAATTCTTGTTTTAAAAAAGCATATAAAGACACTGTGGTAATATGAAATGTTTGGATACTTATTACATAATTTCATTTTACCAGAGGCCCCAAAAGACATTTACATATTTGCACCTTACAAGATGAAGCAACTCCATTTTCTTCTAAGATGATTAATAGATTACTTATTTGCACATGCAGGTTCAAGAAAAAGATCAAGTAAGGCAAATTATATACTGAAACAGTTTCAGTGATGAGGCAACACACAGGGGAAAGCAAAATAGACACCTGAAGAATATTCCTGATTTAAATTTATGATGTTTCACATTTTTAATCTACAGTGGAGATAAATAATTCCAAAGTAGGTCTTTGCCAGTAAGATTCATAAAAACACGTTTGGGACAAAAAGCCAATTTTTATCATTCGAAGTTGAAGTTTAGCTTTACACATTTTGATCCTATAATAAGCAGTTAACATGGAATGACTACAGGATCCTATAATAAGCAGTCAACAGAGGAATGACCACAGGAAGACCATAGCTAACCATACCATTTGGATCATAGCTTCTGTCCACAAGTGGGTTTCTAGTTCTACTGCCCTCTGAAGAATGGTCCGAAGTATGTGCATCATAACATCACAGTTCAGAATCCTCACGACGTTGCTGAATGCAGGACTGAACTCTGGAGGAGGAGGTGGTGGCAGTGCTAGAAGACACAGACATGCAAACACACTAACAAACTGGTATCTCATCAAATATTGCTGGAGAAGAGTAGAGAACACAAGCATACCAATTCCAGCAAAAGAACAACTGGACCTTTAATTCCATAAAACCGTCCTCAAACAGAAATGTTCACCTAAGTCAGCTTTTATCTTTAGCAAAACTAAGTTCCCATGCAAAACACCTGAAAGCCAAGCTAGAAAATTAGTCAAAGTTACTTTGTTGTAAGTGCAAATCTTAAATACTTTGGACTGCCTTATTATTTTGTATCACTAACAAACACGGTGCTTATATTTTGTATGAGATACAATTTTGAAGCACTTAAATAAGAGCAAACAGTGGATCTTCCAGAATGTGTGTCTCACATTACAGTGGCCAAAACATAATATGGCTGGAGCTCTAAATTCTTCCTGCTACTGGGGTGTTCAGATCATTTCTAGTTATGTACATTTTCTGAGGTAACACTGAAACTGTATGATGTGATGTCTACAATTCCAGAATCTCGGCATCTACCAGCCACCCCCTATCCAGAAGCATTGATTTGTCTTCTTTTGGTACCTGGATGCCTGTATTAAGAAAATTTCTGTCAAGTGCACTGTCTCTATAACCACGTATTTATTGACAATTTAGAATGAAAGAATTATAAAAAGTTACTGATAAAGATAACATAGCCACATAAAAGCCAATGCATGAAGTATCTGCAACAAAATGGGTAGTGTGAAGGTAAACAATTACCTTCATATTTTGTAACTGTATTGCCCGATTACATGAATGTGATTGACAATTTCATCTAAATATCTGCATTACAAACTGTTCCACAAAATAAGCGTCTCTGCTAGCAATTTAAATTGCTGAAGTGAACAGGGGAAAAAACATAAGGTTGAAAATATTTCAAGTGTATAAAATAAACAGTGGAGGAAGAAACCAACAGCAAGCCAAAAGATTTTTACCACTTTTTTTTCCAGCTGTCATAAACTTCTGAGTTACTTAAACTGAAGGAAAATTTTTTTTTCCAAAGATAATGTTATTCTGATTTAACTGTGCCCCTCATAAATGACAATGCTATTTTGTTCTTCAGTTCCAGTTTTTCAAGTGAAAGAAACCCAAGACATGTAAAATTTACTCAGAATTAATTTTAACTATCTAGGCATGAAATGCTGTAGTGTCCCTTACTGTAAATAAAAATCAAAATACATTTTAAAAGAGGAAGTAAAGACTAAATTATCCAGCTGGAAGGACAATCTGGGACAAGAAAAATAAATATCTGTTGCAGCTAACAAAAAAAGATAAGTGATTTCATTAAATTGTTCACTGTACTTACTCATTCTGCTTACAAATTCAACCTCAAATCAACTCAATTAATGCTTGTGTCTTGAATGGGTAAAAGTAAATTCAAACGGGAAATAATTTGTTTTACAGCAGAGACATGGGATTTACTGTTACATGTATTTTCAGCTTCTGGAAAAAAAAATAATCCTGATTTATAAACCTTACAGAATTGATATGTGTGCTATCTCCTGTGGCAACCTTCTCTTCATGGTCTTACTATATCTGAACACTCTGCTGGAGAAACTACTCATAAAAAATAAACTTTTGTCTCATAGTTACCCTACCATTAAAACTCAAAGTTGTTAATTGTGTCAATGGGCACTATGCCATGATCGTTTGCCTACAGGAAAACGAAACTATCTTTATGTTAAAACAAAAAGGAAAAAAGAGAAAACAAATGTCAGATGCTAATTAATTATAGTTAAGACAAATAAATTTAATATGAACTCAACTATCCATGATTGAGTCACAAGACATCTTTTAAAGCTCATTTTATAGGCACAAGTACATATACTATTGAATTTGCATATATTATATACATTTGTTGAGTGATCAAAACTTTTTACCTTCATCTCTGTTTTCTTGTTTTCTTCTTTTCTTTTGTGTATGTTCAGCCTACAGAAAAAGTAATGTTACATGAGCATCTCTACAGAAATACACAATGAAACAATGAGGAAACTTTGATCTGGGTCAGCACTGTGGTGTTTGGAAGCAGAGGGAGCCACAGGGGTGTCTCCTGGGAGAGGCAGCTGGAAGCTCCCCAGGTTCCAATCCCTGCCCCAACTCTGCCCAAGGAGAGGACAGACAGCCAACTGGATGTGCCTCTGCGAGTAACATATTCCAGAAAGGGAAAATGAAACTACAAAAATATATTTTAAAAAGACCTGCAGAGCAGAGGAGAGCAGGAGATGAGAGCAAGCAATGCTACAGAAAAGACACCAAGGTCATGAGGAAGAAGAGGGAGAAAGGTGCCTGAGCAGAGGTTCCCCCCAGCCTGTGGTGAGATGGCAGCTGTGCCCCTGCAGCCATGGAGGAGCCGGGTGGAGCAGTCCCTGAAGGAGCACAGTGGGGTAAATGTGGATTTGTAGCCCCTGAAGGGTCACAGATGGGCAGATGTGGAGCTGCAGCCTGTGCAGGATGGCAGAGAGGGGCAGATGTGGAGCTGCAGCCATGGAGGAGCCCGCGGCAGGGGAGGTGACTGTTCCCACAGCAGCCGTGACTCTGTGGGCAGCCCGGGATGGAGCAGTTCCTGAGGGACTGCAGCCCATGGGAGGGACTCATGGCCCAGGGGTTCCTGAAGGACTCTGTCCCCTCAGAGGGACCCCGCCTTGGAGCAGGGGAAGAACGTGAGGAGTCCTCCCCTGAGGAGGAAAAGCGGCAGAAACAGCGTGTGGGGAACTGAGCCTGAACCCCCCTGTGTCCCCTGTGCCCTGAGGGGAGGCGGCGGTGAAGCCATCCGGGACAGGGAGAGGGCAGGGGGGGGAGAAGGTATTAAAGTCTGGCTGTATTTTCTCTTTCTCCTTGTAGATTATATTATGGTTTGTTTCCTTCCAAAGTTGAACCAGTCTGGTTTTGGGGTTTTTTTCCTTTTATTGTAATTGGGGAATGCAAACCTCCCTGTCTGGATTAAGGACATTTGGGTGGATTTTCTCCTCCCTGTCCCACAGTGGGGTGGGGGGTGAGCAAGCAGAGGCCCAGTTGGTACCAGCTGGGCCCAAACTCTGACAAACCTAAACCAGGAATGTGACAAGATGAATAGTCAATACTTGGTCCTGCAACTAGAATCTGTCCTGAAATTTTTTTAACAATATTGTGTTTTGAATTTCAATTTGTAGTAGAGGTAAATAATTGAGCATACTTGCTTCCCCAATAAGAGTTATGAAAGCAAAGTTTGGGATTTTCCAGTTCAAAGATAATTCATATATCATATTTCATTCTTAGCATAAACAGCTAACAGAGAGAATAGAGAAGACACTATAAGGAAAATACTAATGCAGACCACACCATATAAATTTCTATTGCTAATCTTAACTTCATTACAAGTTTCGTTTTCAAGCTAGCTGCAAATACTGTTTTTTTGAATCAGTTTCTTAGGATTCCATTAATTCCTTTGATTTAGCAAAATTCTTTTAGTAAAGTATGTACTAGTATGTACTTACTTTACTAGTAAAGTAAGTATGTACTATTTTGCAACATTAGAGTGAAGTTTACACTGCTTACCTTGCTGTGCTGGGTCTTTGTATAGTGATAAAAGAACATATTGAACTCCTTCAAGCATTCATCTTTCAATTCATATACTCCATGGCCAGACACACCCGGTTTCCTTACAAAGAAATATTTCATGACATACAGACTAATAATGTATGTTCAGCACATCTTTGAATGTAAACAAACCAGTAACACCACTTTCTAAGTAACTGCTAATAAGAAGTGGAATAGTGATTGTTGCTTATAACAAAAAAGGCTGAGTACAGTTATAGTCTTTAATTTTCTAGACTATTTACTACTATGAAATCTATCCAGCAGCAAAATATTTATAGTCTATACCAACTACAGCACACAGTACAGTCTTTGACAGGTCAGCTCTTTCCAACTTTATAGGTTAGAATTTCAGACACTGGGTGCTATTGTATAAATTTCAATACTTTCTTTTACAAAGGTACAAAACAGGCAATACAAACAGCTACTTCCCAGCCAGATATATTTTTTTAATCTTTCATTTAATTCCCAAGCCAAAATTGTTAGGTAAACCAGTAACTCCCCTTGATTAAATATAAGCAAGCAATCCACATGAAATTTAAAATAAGGTATACGAAAATAATTAAAATTACAAAACATTTTGGTACAAGAATAGCAGACATCTGAACTAGTTTTCCTCAGCAGCTACAAATTATTCTTCCATATTTGCATATATAGATTGTTTTTAAAAATTCATCTCAATGTTACAGTACCTTAGCAACTAAACAACATCTAAACCAATGATTAGGTGGTGATTTTCAAAGCAAAATGAGCTGTTAAGTTTCCCATTAAACTTTGCAATAAAATGAATTTTTGAAGACATTCCCACTAGGATATGAGAGTACTAAACTGCTGAGACTCAAACTGAATTTGAAGAAAGGAGCAAAAGGAGAGAAGCAGCTGCTTCAGATATTCCATACAGTTTTCCTTCCTATGCATGTTTTAAAGCATTTTTCAAAACAGCAAAACATTAGATGAAGAGAGACTTCACAGTGCAGCAGTGTTATTTATATATATATATATAATATATATATATATAATATATATATATAGTTATATATAACCCATAGGAGATCTTATTTCATGTTCAAGCTAACTATAAACATAATAAGAACTTACCTAAAAGTAGCCACTTTATCAATTACATTCTCCAAGCCTGTTTCATGGTTTTCCTGGTAAAAAAAAATCAGTTGGGATAAAAATACAATGATTCAAGTATCTTCAGTATTATGCTAGGTATAGCAAAAATAGACACATAGATCTAGATCATTTTCCCTAATTCATGAACTAATATCTTTTCCTCCCTGTCATTCAGAAAGCAGATCATCATAACTGACAAGTTACAAGGAAGTACCAAATAAGAGATGGATAATACTTTCATTTAATCATGCAAAATTTTTAACTGAGCTGATTTACAGAAAGAGAGCAGTGCCTTAACCACCCTCAATGGAGGAAAAAACAGGTTTATTTTGTAAGAGTGGATCACCCATTACTGGTTTCTGATAATTTTCCAGGCTTTTTAGTTTACAATAAAATTGAAAGCTTTTGTATTGATTGCCAGCTCTGAAAAATTGCAGTCTATAAAATCTAATTCCCATTCGCTTGCTCCTTTGCTTGGAATTCCAGAAGTCTGCATAGGATGGCAGGGAAATCTGTGCTTTTGAATAGACATGTACAATACTTGAATTCCAATGGATCTGCACAGGCTTAAGTGATCAAAATTACATGATAAAATTTACTGATAGTACACAGGGCAGAGTGGAATCCAGCTGCATGGTCCTACAGGACCAAAAGAGAAAATAATTTTGGAACTTTTCTCTTTGAATTCAGAACTACAGCTGAATTTTAAAAAAATTCTACTTCATCAAAAGCACAATTCCCATACCAGTCTTTTCAGATTAGTCCATACCTGAATCCATGTCATTTACGTGTACATCAGTAAGGCTTGCAAGCCCTTTTGTCATGCTAGTTTCTAATTCTGAAATCAGCATTTGAGTTTTTTATCAGAAATAAAAAGATACCATAAAAAATACGCAAGCTAAAGATGAAAAAAAAAACCCCACAAAACAAGAAAAAGCAAATTAAGAAAAAAACCTAAATAAAGGACTCACATTTTCAGGCAAGGACTTGGTAATTGCACTGTGAGCCATTGGCTCAATACACAAGAGATGGATGATTTCCCTCATAATAACATCTTCTTTTGTCACATTACTCACTCCAGGCACATATCTTTCCCCTACCAGAGTGAAACAAAAGGAGAAGAATAGCAGATATAGAAGTTATAAAGCACTTTTGAATTTTTCACAGAGCCAATATAGTTGCTGGGTTGCTTCATAGAGTAAGTCTGGATTTGCCAGAAACCTCTCAAGTGCCTGAAAGAAAAAGTGTTTTTAGCCTAGCTTCCTAACCAAGTGGGCTGAGATGGAGTTTCTCTTCATATTCTACTTTAATGATCAAGTATGAAGTTAACTAACAGCTCTTCTGGCTGACTAATACTTGTGTTACCGAATCATCTATTTAAAACAGGCATTCTCCAGTATCCCCTCCATACCATCTATGTCAAAGAAAGTCATCAAGCCTGTTCTGCCAAACTGTAATAATCTATTAGAACAACAGAGAAAAATCAAACTTACCCACAACATAGATGAGAATCTGAAGCATCTCTTCTATTAACACATTACATTGTTTGATCAAATCCTGCAAGAATCAGGGAAATCAGTTTTAAAGAACAAGCAGGAAACACGAGCAGGACACTGAACTCAGCCTTTGGATGCACCACCTAGCTCAAGCACTGCACTGTAGGGAGAAACTTCCATCCTAACAAGCTGGAAAAAATGCCTGCAACTTGGAGGAGATACTACTTTGCATCTGAGGTACAAGATGCACATGCAGAAAAATAGCAGCTAAAAATGTATCCCAAATGAAGGGTAATATGAAAAGTTTAAGCCTTAAGAAGTAGCACAGCAATCTAATCCAAAGCAAGAATATGTAACATGGCTTAAGTGACATAGAAATTTTATAGAGAAGTGATTTAGGTTGACTTGGAAGATACCCTATGAAAGAAAAGTCAAAGAGGGCAAAATCTGTTTGCTAATTTTGAGTAAGTCCCCTACAAAGTCCAAACACAATCATTTACATACCAACTAAGTCTCCTGTTGACTGACTTTTAGAATGGTCATAAAAATGCAGTTAGACAGTAGTAAGTTTTCCTTATTAACATTCCATAAACACAAAGCAAAAAAATTAATCAGCAGAAATACTTGCTGCTTACCTGATCTTTGGTGGGCTTGATCTTCTTGAAGGCATCAGCAAGCTCATACCTCTGTAGTATCAGCAAAAGGAACTGATTTGGATCCATAAGAGATGCACCTATCTATAAAAAAAAACAAACTAATATGAACATCAGTTACTACTAAAGTTGATCAATTATGAAAACTACTCTTGACAAGAAATTTTTTTTTCATAATCAAAGTTAAAATAAAATTAATGAAAATTTAATGAATCAGGAAGGCAGTGATTCAAAAAATTATACCTGGAGCATGATTATGTCTTTATCATACATCTCTTCTCTGCATTTAACATCTTGATAGTAGAATACCTGAGAAATAAGAAAGCAAAATTTGAGAAGTAATGGAAAGCAATGCATTTGGTATGTACACCAGTTAACATAAGAGGTTTTTTTTTAACTGCACAGCACCTTTCCTGAGTAGGTGAAAGTCCTGTGACTCTTTCAAAACAAACATGTACTTTGATGGAAGTGAAAAATGTTTTCACCTATGCAGAGAAAGTCTATACCATTTTTCTTCATACATAATTCTACCAGCTGCTATCAATTTAACATCCTCCAAACATCCTTCAACATCCTCCTTCATCAATCATCCTTCAAACATCCTCCTCCTATCCCAGTTCTCAGAAAAGCAGTTCTACAAGGGGCTACTAATATTTACTTTAATTTTGCCAAAGCATCTTGTGAAAGATAATCAGAAAAATTCTGCCATCAAAGAAACAATAAATAATAAACAAAAAAGAGAAGCTAAATCAGGCAAAATACCAGATTAAGACAATTTAACTTTTGCATATAGTGATCTTCATACACAAAGAAATTCTTCTAGTATTTTATGCTATAAGTAACACTGTTAAGAGTACTTAAGCAGTGATTTATCAGATCTGAAATTACTTTATAATAGATGTCAGTAATACTAATACCATTTCAGAAAGTCAGAAAAAGTCATAAGTGAGATGAAAATACTTGTCTAATATGGGGAGGGTAAGCCATTGATGAAGCTGGTAATAAAACCAGGTTATCTAAATCCCCACCTAAAAATGTTTCTGTTAATTGTGTCACACTGGATGAAGCCACATTGCTGAGAAACACTTGCATACACCAGTAGGACCAACTCACTGTGACATAATGTAGGGGTACCTGGCTTATCAAGGAGAGCCCATTCCTTCTCCACATCTCTGCAGCAACCTGAGCAACTAAGACAAGACACCGCAAAGGATATTCTACCAGCAGCTCCACTTGAAATTCTTCCTAAAATGTTAAAAAAAAAAAAAAAAAAAAAAAAAAAAAAAAAAAGAAAAAAGTCTGCCAGTGATTTTAAAAGTTTAAGTCCTAATGAATAAAGACACAGCAACAGCTGCAAAATAACTTGTGTGTGCACCACGGAAATTACAGAATATAACTTTAGGCTTTCTCCTTTCCAGAGTATAAAACACAAGAAGTGTTTGGGGAAAAAAAAAAAAAAATCTTACAGGAGAAACAAACTCATGCAATCTTGAGATGGTTCCTGTCTTGCTTAATCGTACATGAAGGCCTGCAAAAACATTGGGAAAAAATGAGAAAATAAGTCAGTATCAGTAAATTTTCTTCTCCATTCTATATGTTAGCTAAATCACCTACAACTTGGAGAATTACAGAAGAAGAAAAAAAAAAAAAGTAGTCAAAGTTTACTTTAGAAAGGCTTGTTTCTTTTTTTCTTTTTTTTTTAAAAAGATAGAACATCTATCACATTATTTCTTACCAGTCTTACAATCCATTATTTTATGAATTAAATTAATTAAAACAATTTAAATTGAGATGCTGAAGAGTATTAGCAAAATTTTTCACTTCCCTTTTAAACTGTATGTCAGTAATAACTCAGTTTCAAGACTATAAGGTTTAACAGATGGTATCTTGGTATCAAATGATGTGATAAAGCATCTACAGCTTAATAATAGCATATGATTTCATTTGTATTCTAAAGAAAGCAGCAATCACCCACTGCTGTGGTCCTTTGCACTCTGATTGGAAATCTGGCCTGGCATGCTGGAAACATATGTCTTTAAGGAGAAGCATTACAACAGTCCTAAGATATATGTTGCTGGAAAATAAATTCAAGATACAGTAACAATGAGCATCCATTTAGGCAAAAAACAGGTATAAATAGATACAGAATCACATATATTCAAATAGTAGAGAAAAAAAAGATTTAAAACATTGAACTTTTCCTTCTCGACGGACATTCTGACTTCTCTCTCCTGTTTAAAAAATGTCCTCTAACCTCCACAGCATATGTTTTTTTGAGAAAAACTTTTCCTTAGAAGGACATCTGGGGAACAGGGTTCCTGAGTATGTCAGAAAGTCAAGAGTGACTGATTTGTGAAGCACTTAATCTAAATGCTTTCTAGAGTAAAGAAAGAGATGAATGGTAAATGCAATTCAAACAGCAATCAAAAGAAAACACACCACCTACCAGCAAGAGTCCTGGACAGTGGTAAATGTATGCTGACAGGGTCTGCAGAGACTCTGTAAGGTCGGCTCTCCAGGGTATGGCCACACAAGTGAAAAATTGTCTTTTCCCGTGAGCGGCCATTTGTGCTGCACCTCATCACAGCTTTATGACATTCTCTGTAAGCCCTGAGCAACAGCTCCTCCTAGGATTTAAAATAAATGCATAGCTTTATATTTTAAAAATCACATACATGCACTGATAATCCTCAACTGCTTTTTCTGATGGCACAAAAGTTATGAAAAATTCACAAAATAATTACTACTCTGTTTTTCACTGCTGAGAAGTGCTGCATTGAAGCAGTGGAGCACCCACTAAAGTGAAAAGAAGCTAAGCAAGCTTCTGTTCAAAAAAGGTGCTCTGTAAAATGTTCTCAAGTCTATGTTCTTATTTACACTGCAATATTAAAAAAAATTTGCATATTTTGCACCCCAAACTGGATCAAGAACCTTCCCTAATGAAAAAAGGAAAAAAAAAAAACAACTTCAAAACATCTCTAAGTTAACAAACTATACAATGTCCTCCCTTCTCCCAGCACAGGGATGACCTTCAGCACTGACTGCTTACTTAAGACTGTGCCATGACCCAAACAGCACAAAAGTTTCTGCCGTTTACTTTTGTAATGAAGCCACAAATCAGAACATCAGTATGTCACAGTGGTACTGAAGGCCCTCTCTGCTAGACATCAGTATTGTCTTTTAGTGAAAGGGTTGCTTTTACTGGAGAGCCCCTCTGCTAGGCATGAGGCCTTCTGTATGATTAACCTTGAGAATGTGTTTTGAGCTATGGCACTAACAAGATAAAAAAATGAATTAACTGGTGGTATTGTACAGGGGAGCACGGCGTGAAGGAGACAAGGAGATGTAACCACAGGAATAGAAGATGACTGGTTCTGGATGGTGTAAGGTGCCAAACTGTCAGAAACAAGTAACACAAACATCAGGTCACCAAGAGGGCAAGTGATGAAGAGGAAGAACGGCCACTGGATGAAGTAAACGACCACCAGAGGGACTGTGATTCTGGGAATAACCACTAGATGCCGACAGAGAATGCACAATAGTTTAAACTAATATGAGGTGTATTCATCTTAATGATTTCTTCACATAGGCAGTCTCATGTTAATTAGTTCTTGGAAAAATCAGGCATATACTATCCCTTCTTTGTAATAAAAGCCGCCTGAGGCTTTTGTCTTACAGACCATGTATATAGAGGAGGAATTCCCCGTGAGTCCCCATCACTGCTTAATAAAGAACACCCACTTAACAGTGACAAAGTGCTGCTGAGGTGAACTTCTTTGTTTCAGTACCATGAGCCTAATTCTCAAGATCTTCAACTATGAGGACTATTTTCTCTTTACGATTTGTCTGACACCCTGTGCAGCACTGTCAGGTAGAAGATCATGTACTTCTGGGAGCCCCTCTCTCTTTGTCTCACTACAGATTAATTCTTCCATTTTTTGTGGAGATCTGTATCGAACAATAGTTATTCTTTTTTAACAACTGCTACTTTAAGGGCACAATAGGCATTCATGTAAGAATCTCAAACAATTGATATACTTACATCACAGGCACACCACTCCTGGAACATCAACAGAATGTTTTTGAGCTGCATCTGTATAGCAATAGCTGCTTCCCAGTCAGGGTCCACCTCAATGTGTTGACCAATCTGTCTTTTTATTTCCTCCATTCCCTGAAATGGACATGCCACAAAATACTCAAGGCTAAATCAGTGACCACAAGCTTAAAAAAACCAAACAAAATATTATTTTTATAATGTAAACATTGCTTTTTCACCCACCAAAGACAGGGATTGAAAAATGTACCACTTTAATTGTATGTTTATATCCACAATATTGCTATGGACAAAATTATGATTTAAGAAAGTGCTGTAATTTCTTTGTAATAGAAAGAAACTGTTTAAATGTACTGTACCTGCATGCAGGTTAGAATCCTTAGGAAAGAAACAAATCCTTCTAAAAACCGCTCCCTCAGACGGTCTGTCCATACTGTAGGCTTGCTGACTAAGATGTACCTGCCCCCAAAGAAAACATTATCATCTTTTGTTAAGACTTCTCTTCCACTTACCTGAACTTAATTAACACTGATCTAAAGCATTTTTTGTATTAAAATTATCAACTGCATCATCACATTACATTCCCCTCCTGAAATTAAAATTTTTACCAAACACTATAGTCACTTGATGCTACTCCATCATTTGAAATTAACATTTTTTTCATTCCAAGGTATTTGGGGTGGACTGCTTTTATATTATTCAGTTTATTAGAGTAATATGCAACCTATAAGAGTGGAAACTTCTATGTAGATGACATTCATACAACTTTCCCAAAATGATAATGAATAGAAGCCAAATTTCCCACACTGTCTTACAGTAGGTATATTTTTTTTATTAAAACAATTGTTCCATGGAATGGTATCAGTGATTTGGGTTTGTGTTTAAAGAAGTTTTATCAACAGTTTCCTGAACTGAAACACCCTCATCCCACTGCCAATTTTCAAAGAATTGCTCTTGCTTCTCAACTTTACACCTACCTGAGGTCAAATATTACTGCATATACCCGGTTCAATTTGTCTTGACTGTAGCCTTGGAAGTTGAACTTGTCATTTTTGTCCAGGTACTCTGGAAGTGCTTCTAGGAGTGTCTCTGTAATGGTGGTGATTACATTTTGCTCTTCAATCAGATGACGTGCCTGCAAGGAGAAAATTAAAACATGTTCTTATTTTTGCTGAAGAGAAAAATAATTTTCCTTTGAATCCAGTCTTTTTGCTTTGAAATTATTTTAAGCATTGTAAAATGTCCAGGCTACAAGAACTTCTGTAGTATTTATTATGTATGAACACAATTTCTATCAATTCAGCCTGTTTTTTCACTCTGACAGCTTCAGTGGAACAGATTCTAGGACGATCATGCAGAACAGGACTTTTACATTAGTAGGAAAACAACAGATAACCTTTAAAAACTACAAGTATATTTTCCCTCCTTCAAAGGATTTAAAATACTTCACTCAAGACAGTTTGCCAGTTTTTTTCCCCTCTCCCACCCCCGAGATTTTAAAGTTACTTAAGAAGGTCAATATAAACAGTAAATGAACACAAAGTTAAAGGAGAGAACAATGCTGTGTAAAACTTACTTGCTTTCACTCTACCTTCTGTAATGAATTTGCATGTAAACTGAAGCACCTGCTTTCACATTTGCCTTACCAAATCTCAATCATTTATTTTTAACTCAGCAATGCTTAAAGACTCATTGAGAAATACATCAGCTTGCAAAGGTGATGCTGCTAGCAATTCTCAAAATTATTTTACATTTCTAGGAGAGATGGGCTGTACATACCAGAGTAGGTACAGTGAACATCTGAACCGAGAGTGCTGTCACAGAGAGAACTCTGTCATGATCATCACTTATGTATTCTTTTTGCAATGCCTTGTAATACTAGGAAAAGATAATATTGAAGAAATAGATAAAACAAGTGTTAATTTAAATGTTTACTTTTTTAATTGCAGGAATTACATCTCAATGTCTTTCCTCCTTTCTGACACAAGCAGTTCAAACAACAAAAGCAGCACAACATCTTCAAATGCACTGAAGAAATTAAATATGTGCCTCACTGCCTTAATAGTGAAGATAAGCACAAATTTAACTTTTCTGCCAGATGGGAATAAAAATATTTTTTAATCTACAATCAATTGTCCCCAAGAAAAGAAATAAAGCAGCTGAAGAAAGTTGATACAGACATGAATTCATTACAAAATAAGTCTTCTATTCAATAACTGTCTATAAAAGATGCATACAATAAGTAACATAAGTATCTGTTTGCTTTGTTTCAGTCCAGAGAAAACCATGACATCAGTCACAGTTATCAGGATTAAAAAGTCCCATCCTAAAACCAAAACCAATTGGTCTTATGTTTTGTATATTTCTTAACTATTGTATCTAATTTTTTAGAACCAAATACCAGTTTCAGTTGCAGTTCATCTGCCGTTTCAAAAGATAGATAGAATGATAAAAATACTACAACCAAAATAAGAATATATATCCTCAAATGACCAAGATGATAAAGAATAAAACAGTGACATTTGAATTAATACACTCCATAAGGGGTGAGCTAGTTGAAGCTCAGCTTGTTGAAAATTATTTATATTGGAACAATTTTCATGTTTAGGGGGAATTTTACAAAGCTAATAAAAATTCATAGTATAAAAACAAATAATCATTTACCTTCACAAATTCCACAGCAAAAAGTTTTTTGTATTCCATTTCCATGAAAAAACTACTGAAGATAAGTTCATGAAGAACTTTCCGTGCCCCTGTGAAGAGTCAAGACAATACACACCCCATCATTGTCTGGAGAGGTAGTTTTTGTGGAAAAGCAGAACAGATTATGAAATTTTAATTGAATATAATTAAAAGCCTTTAGATTGTTCCAAAGAGTATGAACAAAGTTGTTGGCAGCCTTTAAATTGTTCCAAAGTGTATGAACAAAGTTGTTGGCTTCTTTTTTTTCTTTTCTCCTGATTCTTAACACTTATTTAAATCACAGCATCAAGTTAATCAAAGTCAGACTACATCCTGTGAAAAGACTCTTCAAAATACATAAAGCAGGAGAAATTTAGAAGGCAAACATGTGCCCAAACTATCAATTATATGTAAAAATAAAATATATTAAAAATATAACTCCACCTGCATAGCATTTATTTACCTTTTACACATTTGTTACAGCATCACAGCAAACAATCATTCTGGTTGGAAAAGACCTTTAAGATCAAGTCCAACCATTAAAACCATACAAATACCCAAAGACAGATAGACACACCTTTTCAAGTACACCACAAAATTAAATCCTGTAATCTATAGCAGTTACAGGCACCGTATCAACCTCAGCTAATTACAGTTATTAGCTGTTCTGATGCCCTCTTTCAAGCCCCCAGCTAAAGTAGGTAAAAGCCTTCCAAATTAAACTCCTGCAGCTCCTGAAAGCAATGTCACATCTCTTTTCCTTTTTGTGCAAGAAATCTCACTGGTGAAGCTCAGTCAGTCACAGCTCAAACTGCACCTCTAAACACCTGCTAAACATTCACAGTGTCAGGTAGACAGATTGCAACAATTAACACACATGAAAAAATAATCTACCCACTTTATAGCAATATGGATACACAAACCTTTATGAAGTTTTGCATCCCACAGCATTAACTTGCTTATGAAGCATGGCTTTTCCGATCCAGCATCTTCTTTGAGACATATTTGACAAAAGATCTGTCGAAAGTCACCTGTAGGGATGAAATTATTCATTTGTACAACAGTGCTGTTGTACAAATGCTTTGATAATTAAATTATATAAGCCAACAAACTGAGAACTGCAAAATTGTTTTTTTCTTAAAGAAGACATTTAAGTACGAATTATTTTTAACAATGCTTTTTCCTCAGTGAACGTGCTCCCACATCCTCTACCCTTGCTACTTTCTATTATTCTTATCTACTTTATTAATAAATCCCATGATGCAAAAGGGTATTTAAAATGAAAATATTTTAGCCAGCTTTGCAAAGCAGATCCATAAAAAGAGTTCTCTATGTTAGCAGAGAAATGTACAGGCTGAGCAAGCCTACACTTGGGCCCTGAGAGTCAGTCTTTTATAAAATAATGCTTTGCCATTTTACATTTTCCTGCACCTATCAATAAACACAGTATGTACTTAAGCAGTTTGGGGGATCCACCTATCAACCTATCAGAGTCAATTGTGTGTTACTAACATTCAGAAATTATTTTACTAATTTCTAATTACTAATTTCTCATTACTAACTTCAAAGGGAACAGTGCAGTGTCATTAATCAAGTTCTTGACAACCTCGAAATAGATACTATAGAATGCTTCTTGATCCGTGTTCTACTACTTGAAGACAAATAGGAAAAAAACAGGAGTCATCAGAAATTCCAGCAGAGTAGAGAACATCAGGCTCTTAAATATTTGCATACATAACCCAGAAGAATAAGCCTGTGCTTAAAGACCCTCCTAAAGCATTTTAAAACATTAAACATTTAAAACATTTTAAAGTGTCAGTTAACCTAACCCAACAGTTTCCTAACCCAAAATGTTACACCCAGCCTCAGAGACTGTTTCAGTCTTAGCTGATCTCATCAGCTTAAAAGGTAAAATTGAAATAATAGCTAGACATACTACCTAGGAAGACAAATGTAGATAGTTGTTCACTAGAAATGTTGAAACAAACCACATGGTCAAAAATTTGGACTGACTAAAAGAACTCTCTGAGGAACTCAAATCAGCATGAAAATACTATCAGTGAAATAAATACAATACTAAAAACAGCAGGTAAAATTTGTAAGAAACAAAAAAGTACTGCTATTCATAACCATACTGATGGATATCAGCACTTATTATATTTATTCACTAATTGGGAGCAATGTGAAAGTATTATAAAAGGAAATAGCATCTCTAACACTGCTAAAGACATTTCTGAGAAAATTAGTTATTGAAATACTGACGTGGCATGATCATAAAAAAAAATCAGTTATTCTTACTTGAATAGTTCATCAGTTTGTTCAGCCAGGAACCAAGGCGCAAGGCAAACTTCTGGTGAGCCATAACATCAGCATGCAGAACCTCCACGTGAAGTGGTCGTTGAGAAACATTTTCAGAATGCCTCTAGGATCAGGTAAAAATTAGCAGACATAAAAGAAAGATAACATGAATTTTCATCTGTTTTCACCACCCATTACCACACCAAAAAAGCTGTTTGACATTTACCTATCTATCTACAGCAACTGTGGTGGGATAATTTGCTTTCAAAAAGTTCACCGGCAGGTTTTAAGAGCATGGAAGTACCAAATTAAAGACTGTAGAGAAGACAAATAAGTCTTCAGTATTTATAATGATGAAGTTGATTTGTATGTTTTCTTAAGTGAGAAAATATTTTAGGAAGTTACCTTGATTTCTTCTTTTGCTTCCTGACAAGATGCATAATGTCCTGCCTTAACAGCTCTACGACCCTGTTTACAGAAAATAGAGAATAAAACCAACATGAAACAAAACAAAAATCTCATAGGCCTAATTCTTGCTATGTTTTTTCCACATGAAAAAAACAGGAACCAACATTGTTCATGGTGCTTCTAGGCATCTAGAAGAAAATAAAAATTCTGTTAATTTTCTTTAAAAAATGGCTATTTTCATTAAATTAACAACAGAACAACAAAATAAACTCTGGGTATCTTAAAAGTATTAGTAAGGAAAATTCACATATACCTTAAAGTAGATCAGAGGTATTTCTGCACTATACTTTGAATCCAAGCTACATCAATTTTATTACTAACACAAAGTACACTCATGCTGAATTGTTTTCTACACTCTTTTCTACTATTTCTGTCTATGAAATAGAGTATATTACAAGTGTGGGTTTGATAGCTCTTCCAATAAAACCAAGAAGTGGTCCAGCTCAGGCCTCTTCCTTTTGGCCTTCCACTTTCTTTTCCAAAGAAAATCAGAAGCATTGGCTTCCAAAACAGGTTTTTCACACAGCAGAATTTCAAACAAGAACAGAGGAAATAGCTGTACATTGTGAAAATTAGAATTTATTATTATATATAATTAGAAAAATATAACCTAGTCCTGTGCTGTACCAGGTGCTCAGTAAAACAAAAATTCCGATCTAAAACTCTGGATCTAAAATTTCTGTTTCAGTTGAAAAGAACTTTCATAATGGAAAACATACACATATATACATATTTTATAAAGCCTGCAAGTGTAGGACATGCCTTTTAATTATTTAAGACTGACACTCCTAGCTGTGTGCAAATAGCCTTTGATTTCCTCAACAAAAAGAGAAACACAAATAGAAAAGAGTTTTACAGATTAAAAAAAGGATACTAGCTAACATTAGATGTTTTATATATAAATATACATCAAAATGTAAATATACATTCACAGCTATAGACAAAGTTTCTCCATGTGCAAACACGTATGTTTTGTACTTTTCTGAGGTAAAAAAAATGTGGTTGCAATTAAGATAATTCAAATACTGATCATGCTTTTTGTTTTTCCCAGTGGAAAAGAAAATAAAATTGCATTACTATTGTATGGATGTTGTATGTGACATTAGTTGAAAAAAATGAAGTCATCAAATACTCAAGTTCATTCACATTTCTTCATGGATTCTTCCTAGTTTCATTTGCTTAATCAGAATTTTTTGGATTTTCAAATTAAGTTTAAGCCAGAAAAAGTGGTAGCTTTTCCAAACATAAGGTACATTTCTAATTCATAACCAAATATGCATACTGCTGATGCATATTTTTCAGACAAATATCTTTAAAATAAAACATTGACCTCAGCTGAGAAGAAGAAGAAAAAAAGAAAAACATGCCAAACAGGAAAGGAGTAACTTCAAACAAATTATCTCTTCTTCTTCTTAAAAAACCAAACAAAAAACGGGTGTGCTTCTCCTGAAAAAATAAGTTTACAAACTTCCTTGAAATAAGTGCTGATTAATAGTTACACTACAACACACCTTTCTCTCTTCAAGTTCCAATGTTGCAGAAAGATTCTATGAACAAGAGACAATAGTAGCATTTCTAAGTGATCAAGATGTTACTTTATCCATATCCAGAGTGCACTAACCTCTTTATCTATGGCAGTAGTATGCAACTGGGCTTCACCAAGTTCACAGCCAAGTGCCCTTTGCAGGCTATAGATGACATGATCGTAAGAATGATGTTCATCATTGAAAAGGACACAGTAATAGCTGTCTACCTTCTCTCTACTGGGAAAAAGCCAACATATCACCATACAAATAAAACTGTAAAGAGTGTCCTATACAACACAAACCACAGTTCACTTAATAGCATGTGAGCTTTTCTATTTTTCAAATACAAAAAAAATTACAGAAGAAAATTAAGCATGTTCTTCATGTCAGACATACTCAAAAATTCCCTCATTATCAATACCACAATAGCCATTGAAACTAGGTACCAAGTTCCAAAGAGATTCTATTTCATTATTCCATAATTATTTCCTCTCCCTGCTGTTTTATGATCCCATTTGTCTTTTTAACAGATGCAGAAGAGTCTTCTTTGCATTTTGGTAGTGCACAGTCACACACTACTTCTTCCATGAAATATCACAATTTTTCTCTATATAACTTTAGATAAAAAAATGCTACAGTGCTGTTTACAAGGATTTTGGCACTAGCATGTTTGTGGGAGTGTAAGAATACCACAGGCAAAATTATCAACCAGATTTTTAATTCCTTGGGAGAGAAATTTGAAAATACTCCCTACCTAACTGTGAGTTCTGGAGGTAGTTCCTTCTCTTCTTCCCAAATAAGCATATCAACAATGTATTTCATTACAGCTGGAAACACCCTCCTTGAGTGCTCCATAATTTCTTCATTCAACTGATATTCTGAATTCTGCAAAACATAAGATAAATATTATTATGGAAAATAAATTTTTAAAATTAAAAGGGTTGGTCAAATACCTTACTAACACATTTGTTTTAAGAAATTAGCCTTTTTGTTATTTTCAAGCAAATAATTCTCCCCTAACTTCTCTTCAAAGTTGTTTCATCCCATCCTTTTTTTTTACTAGGCCAGTTTTTACCTAGGAAGAGAATATAAAAACCTAACCAAATGTGTTAGGAAGCTTTTTTTTTTTTTAGAGATCCTATCCCAGATTCAGAAAGCATTCATGAGAGCCCTGCAAATTCACCTATCTCATAAGCCCTGATGAAGCTCATTAAATCTACATCATTTATCATTATTAATACTTTCCATACAGATTTAAACAGGAGAGGAATTAAGGTTATTAGCAAAATATATTATTACCAAATCTACTCTCCATTTTCAGGTATAAGACATGGATACAATGCAATGACATACTGTATAAAGAGGGCTTTAATCCAAAGACCCTGATGACCTTTCTGTTATACCACTGTCCTTTCAGAATGCACATAACTAAAAGTATATAATGTTATTCACATTAATGCAACCAAATTCAGTAATTTCATATAAAATGTGACATAGAAACTGAGATTTACACATGGTTTAAAACAAATTTAGGACCACCAAAACTGCATACAAAATCTGAATATGCATGTGTTTCCAGACTTGGAAAAGACAAGAAAGAAAATAATTTCTGAGAATAAAACTTTTCACATGTGACTTAATCCTGAATGAATAAAGGACCTCACTTCTCCAGCATGTGGTCTGACAGATGTTAAATATAAAAGAAGAAAAAGACTGATGTATTTAATATAGCTAAGAATCGTGTTTTAAAAAAATTCTTGCCTATACAGTAACACTTATCTGTTTATGAGATAGATTTCTTAATAAAAAAATCAAGTAAAATAACATTTTGCCCATATGATGAAAAAAAAAATATATAGTGGAACGAAAAATGTGTTAACATGACCAATGGCTTTCACATCTCCAAACAGTTTTCTAACCCTATATGCATTAGAATAATAATTTGGAGTCAAGCATACAATCTAAATGCCTGCTAATTAAATCATGGTCTATAACTATCAATATGTGTGCATGCTTAATTTTGGATAAGCTCATGGTAGACCTTGGTAATTAAGAATATAAATGTTTTGGATAATTGTTTTTTCCTACACTGCCAAAGCTATCATCATGTTAGTTTGGAACAGAATGAAAAAAAACCTAGTGCACAAAATAACCTAACTAAACTGTGTTGGAAATATACTAAAAATCTTTTCCAGTATTTCTCAAGAGTTTGGCTTTTTAAGCATTAATGTATGTGAAGCAAAAACGGCAGAGCTGGAGGAAAATGCAAAGCTGTATATAGAGATACCCCAAACAAGAACCTTGTAGGAAGACATAATGCTCTCCTCCTTCAGTTTGTAGAAGAATTAAAAGGAAACCACATGAAAGAATTTATAAACTCTTAAAAATGGGCTTGGCACCCAGACAAAGAGAGAAAAGATAAATGAGGCAATGCCACCTCCAATGCACCCAAATTAATAGAAGTCACAGTAAAATGAAATTAAGATACATCCAATGTAAATTGAAAGGGTCAGAACTATCCCCCAAATGTGTAATTATTAAAGCATCAAGAAAAAAAAAACTGTGGAAGAATGAACAAAGTGTGTTCTAAAATCAAAGTTTAAAAATAACTAACAATGAAATTATCATTTTTTTTAAAACAAATATGTCTGGGAATTATTTTTACCTTATCTCAGGTATGAATTATTAAAATTATCTGCTTTTAAGGATACATTCAGGCAACAAGCTTTTTGTATTTCTGATATAATGAAAACATTATTTTGAAATCAATAGGCAATGGAAGACTCTCAAAAGCTTGAAGTGAGGATTCTAAAATGAAGTACTGCTTTTCTGAGCCTCATACAGAGCAACAAGTTCTGTCATTAATCTTCTTATTGCAAAATATTAAAAAACAAAAACAAATAAAAAATAGCCTAAGGTTTAATTAAGATTTTTTAAAGGGTACTGTATTTCACCAATGCTCACCTCACATCTTAGAATTGCTAAAAACTCTGGTGCTTATCATATTGTAGATGGGAACCTGTCCTCTACTAGAGGCTCCTTTTTAAGAGAAAATTTTTCTGTATCTAAACATAAACTGGCTTTTAATAACAGCAGCCAGGTCCTTAGCACATATTTACCAAGTTCTGCCCTGCAAACATACTACAAATTTATCCCTCTGCTCTTTGTTTCTACCTGATCAGATTAAGTTTATAAACAACCTAGCATGATATATAAAATAACTTAAAGGCATATTGGGTCAAGATCACCCAGAAAAAAGTGGGGTTTGCTTAACAAGCATGTGCCAAACTTCTGTTCTATCAGAAAACATGCTATAAAAGAAATATGTCTGTTCCCAATGTCTTTTCTCTCAATCAGCACTATATGCTGAGAAAATTCTTACATTATGAATGTCCTTGGACAGAGAACAAACAGAGAACAAACTACAAGGTTATCCAAACATCTACAAGCCTTTTCCTAATAAGAAGTCCCTGACAAACAAGTCCTACAAAAAAAGCAACACTGTCATGATATGCAATCTATCAGTTACATATAATATATCTTTATACACTGATGCATTTCATTATTGTAACAGTTGTGCTTCTGCCCTTCCATTAGTATACTTACCCTGACTGTAAAGTAACTATATATAACTATAAAATCAAGTCCTGTATCTAAACATTTACTAACCATTAGGAAAAGGATTATTTGTAAATAAGAGCTGAGCAATACACATAACAAAGAGCAAGAGACTGCAATTTTAATTCCAAAACAAAGAGCAAGAGACTGCAATTTTAATTCCAAAGCAAAGACTGAAATGCAGAAGACAGGTAGATGGAGCTGCTGTATTGGTTTTGCCTTTTCTTTTTTTTTTTTTGAGACAGAGGATGTCCAATATACATGTTTGATCCCAACAAATACCTTAATGAAGGAAATCCTGATTCAGCTCAGATGGACTGGCAATCTGAATTATACAATATACATATTTTCATATACAGGAATAAGCACTTTAAAAAAAAACAAACAACAAACCAGCATTTAAAATATGTCTTCTTTCCTTTTATGAAATACTCTTACTTCTTTTGCAGAACCTGATGCTCCAGGCTCATGTTTGGTACACAATGGTCCAGCCTTCCATGCCTCTGTATCTCCACAGTCACAAAATCCACCTCCAGCAGAGCTATGCATCTGTAAAACAAAATGTACTTCAGTCAGAAAGTACACACATAAAAAGCAAGAGAAAAATAGAAACATGCATTACTTCAGTCAAACACAAGCAAAAATACTTACAAAGTGTAAGAGTCACTGAATAACCTATGTACTTACCACATTTTTTCTCTTTTTTTAGATAAAAGAAGGCTTATCAGAGGATTGGGGAGAAAACTGTAAACTTTTTGAGAAGAAAATAAAGGATGAAATTTTTTTTTGCTACTGCAAAAATATATGCCAGTTTAAAACAAATTTATCTAGAAAGTAGTTGGAAAGCCTATGACTGATGCAGAACCACTTCATAAATGGCAAAATATTAATTTCTGGTTCTATTAGCAAAATTATAGCCAAGGTACTTAATGAGGTCTTTACAAGTTACTTAGTAAAAATCTGAAAATAACCTAAACAAGAGTACATGTGTATTAAATAGACATCTAGTAGTTCCTCCACTTCTAACCAAAGAAAATAAGTTATCATCAGCATCCCAATACTTGCAATTTCTTACGCTTTTAGAAATGTACAAATTTTGATCCCTCACTTTGGCAAAAATTCATACAAAACTTAGGCAACAATAGTTATCCTTATCTTATTCTAAATCTCTAAATCTGATCCTAAAACAAATATAAAAAGAGTGACCCAATACAGACATTAAAAAATTTATTTACTTGAAACACTTTAAAATAGCCTAATCTAATTAGAGGTGCTTCAAGAAGGAGGTTGGATAAGATGACCTCCTTAGGTCCCTTCAAACCTAGATCGTTCTATGAATCTATTAAGATAAGTAATTCTTTAGATTGCATCTTTAAAATAGAAATACAGCAAAGGTGCTCCCATCTCACTATTTCCACAGCTGGTTGTTTGCTCAAGAAGTTACTGAAAAACAAAGGACATCAGTTTCTCAGCTCAGCTGTGATTTCAAATTGCTCTGTAATCATTATAGTCTCTAAACTGTTAGCATGAGTGTATATATGAAAGTTATATTTGCATTACACAAGTAGGTCCACATGTCTTTGAATCAATAGTTACAATGCATTTTCAGATCAGTATACAAGACTAAGACAGAGGGGAAGACTATATTTTGGTCCCAGGTTATTTTGAGATTGCTACAACCTCTTCCTGAACTGACTCTCATCGAAACATACCTACTTAAAGAGGATTTATATCCAGATGACAATACAAATAAGAAGTCTCCTCAATAGGTGTCATGTTAATGAACATAAGGAATAGCCATAAAAAAAAAAAAATCTAGCCCACTTACTGGTTGTGAAAGATAATTGCATTAAATATATATTTTTCTGTACGTTTTCTTGCCTGTTGCAGCAGTCAGACCACCTTTAAAATGGTATTTAATATATTTTTTTCCATTTCTACATCCAAGGCTGCTGAAATTACTGAGTTCCCAATGAAGAAAGCAAGGTAGAAAGGGGGGCTGGTGTGACCTACACTAGTTGATTCTGCCCTGGCAGGAGGGTTGGACTCCATGGTCTCTCAAGGTTCCTTCCAACCCCTGATTTTCAGTGATTCTGTGAAACAGCACATGACAGTTTAGGCAGTGAGTTAGCTAAGTACTACTAAAAAGATTCCTCTTCAATAATTAGAGCATGGGAATCTCTCAAAGAAAACACAGGTTTGGCTCAAAGAGAATCTGAAGCATATGAGAAAGGGGTGATCCTGTTCTAAAGCAACCTTGTGCTGGTTGTGGCTGGGTTAATTTTCTTCATAGTAGCTACTATGGAGCTGTGTTTTGGATTTGTGCTGAAAACAGTGTTGATAATGCAGTCATGTTTTTGTTGTTGCTGAGCAGTGCTCACACAATGTCAAGGCTTTTTCTGCTACTCACACGACCTCACCAGTGAGCTGGCTGAGAGCACACAAGAAGTTGGGATGGGACACAGATGGGACAGCTGACCCCAACTGACCACAGGAATATTCCAAAGCATATGACATCACACTCAGCATATAAAGCTGGGAGAGACAGAAGGGCTTGTTTGGAGTGATGGCATTTATCTTCCCAAGTAACAATTGTGCAGGATGAAGCCCTGCTGCCCTGGAGATGGATGAGCACCTGCCTGCTGGTGGGAAGCAGTGAATTAATTCCTTGTGTGGCTTTGCTTGCACACATGGCTTTTGCTTTACCTATTAAACTGTCCTTATCTCAACCCATGAGTTTTCCCACTTTTACCCTTCTGATTCTCTCTCCCATCCCACCCAGGGGGAGTGAGCAGCCAGCTGTATGGTACTTGGGTGCCAGATGGGGTTAAAGCACAACATTCTTTTTTGGCACCCTATGTGGGACTGGAAGGATTTGAGATAACAACAATTTGACTGGAATGTGCTAGAATGAATTTATAGCTGGTGTTGCTGTTTAGTTATGAATTGGAAGACTCCTGTGCTTGCCATGGGGCTTGCTTGCCTTACTGTTTTTTGCAGTCTTGTGCTTTTTAGTGGCTGCTTTTTGCTTTTACTGCTCCCTGCAGTGCTTATCACCTTGCTCTACTCTGCCTGGGAACATTTTGATAACAGCAGTGGTGATGTGCCTGGGCTGGCAGATGGCCAGGGCATTCCTCCTGTTTCTGTGCTGCTGCACTGGACAGGCTGGAACTCCACTCTCAGTTTGAGTCAAGGGGACTGTGACCTGTGGATGAGTCCAGAAGGGAGCAGAAAACCCCAAACACCTGTGGTTGTGGTTATGTTTGTGCCACAGCATGTATACCTCTGAAGGGATTGTGGCCAAGGATAATTCCACAATGGGGAAGATAGACCTCAAAGCCTCTGTGGCTATGGATAAGTCCATGCTCCAGCAGGTACACCCTGAAGCATCAGTGGCTGTGCATGAGCTCACGCTGGAGCACCCCAAAGAGTGGGGCCATGGATAAGCCCATGACAGAGCAGATACACCCCTGGAGGGACTGAAGCTATCAGTAAGGCCATGTTGGAGCAGCTTTACCTCTGGAGGGACTGTGGCTCTGGTGATGCTGGGGCAGGCATGTCTCTGAAGGCACTGTGGGCCATGGAGAAGGCCATGCTGGAAGAGGTGCACCTCAAAGCACCTGTGGCTCTGCATAAGCCTAGGTAGCAGCAGGTACACCCTGGAGAGGCTGTGGCTCATAGATAAGGCTCCACTTGGAGCAGGTACACCCAAAAGGGGCTACAAGACCTAAGTCCAAGTAAGAACAGTGGCAAGGGGCAGAGACTGTAATGGAAATACCTTTAAATTGCTGTGAACTTGCATTTGAATTCCATGTCCTCAATTAAAAAAATGATAGTTATTAACATTTGTTAACATAAGTACCAAGGCAACGGCCCTCGTACAGGCACAGCATATATACAAACACTACTCACAGGGACTCAGGACAGAACTGACATATGCAATCATTTTTTTGCTCTGATATCACATCTGTGATACTGCCAAGCAGAATAAAAATGTATGCATTCAGGAACACATCCTCATCCTCTGATTCTTCAATTAGAAAGTCACTGTTCTTAAAATAGGCTTTATTTAGTAGGAAACATGAGAGATAATTAACTAATCAGTAAATCCCAGTCATTTTTTTAAAATAAAACCTACCAATAGCTTCTATGAAGTTTATTATATCCTCAAAAAAAAAAAATCTTCTCAAGCTAACAGTATGATTTCTTAAAATAAGATTTTCCTACCTTGTACCGGTGATTCTTGTGAATGCTGTTCTGGAAGCAGTCCATACAGAGTACACAGGTTGGATCAACTGCACAGTCTCTGCAACAAAAATACTAAGTGGAAAACTTTCTAAAGCAAACACATGGAATTTTCATGCACAAAGAAAATACTGCTCTGGAAAAAACAAACAAACAAACATATTCAAATTATAAAAACATTGGCTACTCTATGTCACAGAAAAAATGAAAGCCAACTTTGCTAGGCTTGAACTCAAACCTGTTCTATCAGATTCTATCCTGCTTGATTTCCACTTTCAAAATGTGTTGCTAACGTATTTCTGGTTTTGCTAATATGCACCTATTAAAAACCATGATAATTCTGAGCTAAACATTACTATTTTTTCCAACAACTGTAGCCAGTTTGTTAATAAAACTTTTGCTACACTTCTGCTAGGCTATGCTTCCAACCTCTAAAACAGAAACTAAAATCTAAAGAGAGTTCCTTTATGAAATAAGCCAAAGACTGCATACTTTGAAATTTCATTTAAACAGTTTCAGTCATCCACTCAAACACCTGAAAATCCAGAATGACTATCATGGGCAATCTGATTTCATTTTTTCTATGCTCCACATATATATGCTTTTTTAAATAGCCATTTTTCTGTAAAATTTCGTCACTGTTTATTCTTTAAATGAAGTTTTATTGTATGGAAAATATGGATGACAGGTGTTTAATATCAACATATCAAGGTTTTTTTTATTTATGCCATTATTCAACATCTAGTTAAAGCCTCCTTTATGATACAATTAAAAGAGTAGTAGATTACAGAATTAATTTCTTCTCAAACCTTTAGGTGACAATTATTACAATAATTTAATACTTCACTAACATTAATTTATTAACATAAATCAACTGCAAGGTGATTTAAAATAAATTAATCCAGAATTGCCTACTAGCTCTGAATGCCCATTTCAAGACATTTAGTTTTTAATATTTTAGACTATAATTCCTAGCATTTTAGAAGCTTCAGCTGCAGTAGGATGTGCAGTATTTTGTATGAATACTAACTTTTTGCAAGACAGGAACTTAAAAAAAAAAAAAAAAAAAAAAAAAGGAAAAAGATACAACCTCTGAGAAACACAGTTCTGGTTTGTTTGGTTTTTTTGCCTGCTATCATACAAGAACTTTGCAGAGGTAGGAACAAAATTATCCCTATTACAGCAGCACTCATCTGCCATGGCCATCCTTTTCCTTTGTACAATTCAATGTTCCATTCACTATACACTTTGTAGCAAACACCTAAGAACTTCTTCAGAGACCACTCTCCTTTCATACAAAACACAAATTCTCTATTCCTAGAGAAAGCTGAATAGTATGTGATTAATTACAACTTTACAGTGTAAATTATAAACAAATTTTACACAGATATTTCATTTTGACATTTTATGAAATTCTCAGGGCTGGATTTTTTAGGCAAAATAATATTCTTCACCTTAAATATATACTTGTGGTATTTTTAATGAAATTTTCTAGAATTTTAAAATAAAATAAAATGAAAACTACAACAAACTATGACAATAGCACGAGCATCATAGTTACACTAATGAATTGCCATGACCATTGCACTCTTTACGTCCACCTTAAAGACCTTGAGCTTTCTAGTCTTAGAGATTATTAATATATTCTGTATTAATAGAGAATTATTATTCATACTGTTAATTAATAGATTTGCATTCACATGAATTAATAGAAGAAATTATATAAAATCAATGGCCTGACATCTTTAGTATACTCCAGAATGAGAACAGAGGTGAAAAACTAGCATTGGTCACACAGCTATTGCTTAAACAAAAAACTGACAATGCACAGAAATGTCTTTTGCAGACTTTGAAAATAGTGAATATCATACAGTTTAAACATTTATGCCTGTTCTCTCTATTCAGGTACAGACCCCATATTCTCCCCTGTCATCCAATCTTTTTAATCAATGGCCTTCAGTACCTTCAATATTTTTTCTGTTTCCTTGCCCATTTCTCTCCCAGAGCCTGCTTTTCATATGCAATTTTCCTCAGCATAAATTAGTTTGAAACATGAAGAAAATGGCACTGTCACTTAAGCTAAGACCTACCAATACACAAGTAATGACTGGTTAGCAGTAGCAGGCTTTATTAAACCTTTATTAAACCACTTTGCTGCATTCACTCACATGGGAATATTCCTGATGACATCCCTGCACCTTACCTGCAGGAGTATGTTGTCTCCCCTCCTTTGAAGACTTTCCCACAGAGCTGGGAGGTTCCACTTTGTTGTAGCTTCTCCAGGAATATATCTGGGTCTTCCCCAAACAAATAACATTCCAGGGGGTATAATATTGCTGCCTGGACCATCTCTTCTTGTTTCTCCAGCAAAGGGTCCATTTCAGCTGAGTAAATATTTGGCACATTTTTTGCCAAGCACTGTAAAAATGTGGCTTGGAAGTTGAATCTTTCATCACACCACTGCAAGAAAAGCACACCCATGGATAAACATAAATGAGTAAATAAATTTAAAGAAAACAGGATTAAGCACTACTTCTGTGAATCCAAAATTTTTTTCCACATCAGAAGTCTGTTCTGTGTGCAATAAAACATAGGAAAATTTGATTCCCCCAAGAATTTCTCTGTTATTTTCTTCTCAGCACCCATCACAGTAACCTCTGTTCCCTTGAAGTCTTCTATTAAAATACACTAAGGGAAGAGTTGGCAAGAGTTATGCTACTGCAGAGCAACACATGCACTAACAAATCTTCAACTGCATGTTTGCCAAGAGGACAGCAAATACACAATCCTGATGTCTGCTGAAAAAATTCTTCCTAATATTTATATGGAACCACCTGTGCTCCAGTTTATAACCACTGCCCCTTGTCCTGTTGTTGGTCACCCCTAAGAAAAGCTTTACTCTGTCCTCCTGGCACTCACCCCTTACATATTTACAAACACTGATGAGGTCACCCCTCATTCTCCTCTTCTCCAAGCTGCAGAGCCCCAGCTCCCTCAGCCTTTCCTCATAAGGGAGATGTTCCACTCCCTTCATCATCTTGGTCGCTCTGTGCTTGACTTTCAAGATGTTCCCTGTCTTTCTGGAATTGAGGGGGCCAGAACTGGACACAGTAGTCCAGATGTGGTCTCACCGGGGCAGAGCAGTGGAAGAGGAGAACTTCCCTCAACCTACTAACCACCCCCCTTCTAACACACCCCAGGATGCCATTGGCCTTCTTGGCTACAAGAGCACATTGTTGGTTCGTGGTCATCCTTCCATCCACCAGCACCCCCAGGTCCCTTTCCCCTTCACTTCTCTCCAACAGCTCAGTCCCCAGCCTGTACTGGTACCTGGGGTTGTTCTTTCCCAGATGTCAGACTTTACTCTTGCCCTTGTTGTAATACATTAAATTTTTCCCTGCCCAACTCTCCACTCTGTCCAGGTCTCTCTGAATGGCAGCACAGCCTTCTGGGGTGTCAGCCACTCCTCCCAGTTTGTGTCATCAGACTTGCTGATAGTACACTCTATTCCCTCATCCAGGTCATCACTAAATATATTGAATAGTACTGGTCCCAGTACTGACCCTTGAGGGACTCCACCAGAAACAGACTTCCAACTGGACTCCATCCCATGACTACAACTCTCTGGCTTCTATCCTTCAAGCAGCTCCTGATCCACCTCACTACCCAGTCATCCAGGCCACACTTCTCCAGTTTAGCTCCAAAGATGCTGTGGGAGACAGTGTCAAATGCCTTCCTGAAATCAAGATAGACTACATCTACTGCTCTGCCATCATCCACCCACCTGGTTACATCCTCATAGAAGGCTGTCAGCTTGGTCAGACATGACTTCACTTTAGTAAAGCCACGTTAACTGCTCCTGATAAGCCTCTTGTCCTTGATAAGGGACAGCACCAACTCCATCACATTTCCAGAAAGATGCCCAACTGATTATATCAGTTTAATGTCCTTGGAAAAGCAGGCTAATAAGGTAATTTCATATTTATATGACAATCTTTAAAAGTACTTTTTTTTGGCTTGACGTTCTTAATCTTCATAATTTAAGCCCCTAATTACTCTGAATATGCTCTCCCTAATCATTCTACTGTCCTTCAAGTCTGAACACACTCTTCCACATTATTTCCATTTAGAAATACCTTTTGTTTATCCTTTTTGCAAATCAGATTACATGTTCACCCATCAAGGCTCCTAAGGACAACCTCCTTGCATACATAACCTTGATTTACACCCAAAAATTTATTTTGGTAGAAAAAAAGATTATACATAACTTCACAAATATTCCTAAAGAATTTCCCCTAGACCAACAAACAAAGAATAAGCAAAGCAACCACCAGAGATTGGATTGTGATCTTAAACTAGCAGACTATTCAATGTTAAACCATGACAAGTATGAAAATGCACATCATCTTACGTGAAAGGCAAAAAGATGCTGATCTTTGATTTAAAATGAAACCTTGATCAACTGAATCAATGGACTGGTCCCCAAAACTGACAGAGGTAAGGGACAAAATAATAGATCTGTAAGGCTGCAGCTCCCTAGTTTACTACCTTGATTAGTACAGTTGTCCAAAAAAACAAATTATTCTAGAACACATGCAGTCCAAAGCACTGTAATCCCAGTACTCTGAAAGCCAGATCTGCAAACATGTTCCCCTCTCAATTTGGTTACTGTATTTGTTCAAATTTGGGTGTGCAGGGTGACCCCTTGCCATGTTCTCTTTCCAAAACACAAGAGAATCCCAGCCTGTAACCCTTCCATCTTAATAAGCCCTATCCCCAGGAGACAGTGTAACTTTAGCTTCTGCCTTCTGGAACACAGCACATCAAGAAACACAAACCTAAACTTTCCTGAAAATCTGCCAGAAGTGTAGAATGGGTTCTCACACAGCCTAACTCACAAGCATTTCAAGTGTTCTTGTGCAAAGCTTTTAATTCTATTTAAATATTGTCCAGAGAGGCAAGGATGGGAAGCAGTGAACAAGGAAGAAAGAGATAACTCTCTCAAGCAGGCTGGCTGCCTTCTGCCAAACACATTAAATTGTAACCTTGGCCTATAATCACCCAGGAAATTTCCATTATATTCACAAGACAAACAAGAATATTCTTTTTATTATTTCTAAGAGCTGCACCAGGCTGAACTTCATACTTATCCCATACCCTCCATGTCTCACAAGAGAAGTAATTTACTTGCATAAAAAACCTGTTCAGCATACTATGTTCAAGTGCATAAAATTACATACAAAACTACCAAATATACAGAAGATGCCAAATAAAGCACACCCCTAAGTTAAGAGTGACTGTCCAATGCCAGCTGGTCCCTTTGAGCACACATCCTGAAATTCAAGGCTCAATCCTTCGATTAACAGATTGATCCCACCTTCCCTCTCACTCACTCCTTTACCTGAGGACATCATACCTGTCAAGTGCTCAGTTACTACAGATATGAAAACCATATGAATGAATAAATTGTTAGCTTCTCCTTCTCTTATGTAGAGAAAAGAAAGAAAAAGGGCTGACAGTAGTTTGGATAGGACGACATCCAGAGGTCCTTTCCAGCTTCAATCATCCTGTGATTCAAATGTGTTTACCAGGAGAAATCCTATGTCTTGATTTCTATTAATCTTTGAATTCCTGCTATAAGTAAGCTCTACATAAAAGTCACTTCCAAATTTGATTCCACTGGAAAATGAATTTGAAACAACATACTGAAACAGGCAGAGGTCTTGATACAGCAGGATTAAGATACAAAAAAATCATGTAACTAAAATACTATTAGGCAGCCCTCCACAGGGCTCACACCCTACTCAGAGCCCACAGCCCCCATCTAACAGAGGAGAGCAGAGGAAGCAGGCCTGAAAACACTCCTCTCCAACTCACACTATTCCACTGCAAAATATTTTTGATGTTCAAACTGAAAACTGCTTCCACATGCAGTCGGAGTAATTAAAGCTCCATCTCAAATATAAATTCTGAAATTTCTCAACTTTTAAATATCTGGACTAGCAACCTTAGTCAAGGGCTTTTTGGTGGGCTTTTGGGGAATTTTTATTAAAAGTTACCTGAAAAATCAGCCATGCCATCACATTGATCACATACGCAAGGCCCACAAATAAAACCCCCAGAACAATGATCAGAAGGAGCAACCAGAGTGAGAGTAACCCTGGCAGCAGCACATCCTCACCCTTCCTGGGGAAGAAGCATCATCCAGACCAGGTCAGTGGGCATTCCCAAGTGCTGTGAACAGGAGGCAAGGGTCACATTTGGGAACCAGCACTGACCAGAGACACCTTGTCTCCTCTACTTTCATACTTCATATTTCTAACCTTCTACAGCCCTCTCTCTTTTCCTCCTTTAATGATACATTCCTTTCACTTTCTCCTTTTTTTTTTTGTAAGATGACAAGAATTCTTTAACTGCATGAAAAAGGGAGGTGAAAGGAACCAGGAGAAGTTGTAAACCTATGTTTCTCAAGTGTAAGCAGTTTTGTCAAGTGCAGAGACAGCATCCACTTTGTCCAATACATTTGATTTGTTCTGTATATACAGTTACCTGTAATCTTTAAAGGCTTTTCAGAAAAATATGTCTGCAGAAGAATACTTTACAGCAACACTTGAGACAACCCACTAAGAGATAACCTCTTATCTTCTATGGAAACATACAAGTTTGCTCCTCCTCTGTGGGAGCAAACTACCAATACTTCTTCATGTGTAAGCATATCAAGATCTTTCCAGAAGTCAATTCCAACCAAACACATGGTTTTCCTCTACATCTAAAAGGGTAGTTTGTAAGCTTTTCCCAAACACTTTAAAGAAACAACATGTTAGAAAAAGACAGAAGATGAAGAATTATATTTGCCTAAAAATAATGCTATAAGAGCAACATAACTACCACTGATATATCCAGTACATCCATATGCAATTTTTTCATTCATGAATGCATTCATTTATGAATACTGCAAATAATCACAGGAATGACAGGTAAGTATACAAGGAAAAAAGAGAAAAAAAGTTAAGAACAAATTCTTTCAATTCACTTTACACCATCAAACCACCAAATGAGATTTCTCACCACTATGACAATGCTTGTTATTATTGCAACAATGCTATTATGTACATTCAGTAGGCATCACACCCAAGACAGTTTTGATTTACATCAATTTTACAAGCACAGTTCTGTTTGAATTCTAAAGAAAGCCTTTTCAAACTTAACAGTTTGCATTAAGTAGTACTTTAAAAAGCAGCACTAATTTAACTTCACTGATTGACACATTGATATTTTAGTGCAAAAGTGACTGCATGTATTTCAAGACTATACTTTTAGAAATAAAAATTAATGTAATCTGTAAAAATGAATCTGTATCTATAAACATTAAATAACAAATTGTGAAAGAGTAGACATTGCCAGTAGCACAAACTAAAACCTGTAGCTGGTCCAATATTTTACTTCAAAGGAGTAGTAAAAATGAGATGGTGATACCAGCTGCCCATCAAGACAGCTGATACAAGTAGAATTTCAAAAGTAAATAAATACAATGCTGGGCACATACTGAGTTCAAGTAGGTTTCATTCAACAAAAATATCAAATGCAAAAGGCACCTTTACTTTAATGGATGGGAGCTGTTACTAATTAAATAGTTTAGTGGTGCAACATGGTTCCTAACCCTAACCCAGAAAAATTTTATGGTGATATTGTCTATCCAATTGAGCAACCTTTAAAAAAACAAACCAAAGCAAAAACCAGAATCCAAAAAATCCCAAACCAAAAAAAATTAAAGAGGATAAACATGCAGGCATTCTTCAGTAGGTATGCAGAACACTTAAAATTTGTTTAGAAAGAAAACTTCAAAAGATTCTTGAATTAGTATTTTCATGTAAGGTTCTGCTTTTTAGTTCAATTTGCCCTTCTGTTTATTTTCATTTCAAATTATCCATTTTCTAATGCATTGAAAATAAAATTAAACTGCAGAACACCTATATGCTTTTTTGAGTAAAAATAACAAGGAGGCAAGGCAATCTATTTCAACCTCAAAGACATATATTCCCCAAAGAGGAAGCTTAAAAAGCACTGGAAATTAATTAGCATATTTGTTCTTTGCCTTAAATCAAACTAGATTTTTTTAGAAGCATAAAATTTTGCTATCTCAGGAGTGGCAGAGTTCAGGGAGTTAAAATGGAAGCTTACTCAAGTTTTTTGGTCCCATAAGCACCAGATAGCTGCTCATGATGTCACATTCTCCAAACAATGTATAGCCAACGTTTTGGCAGAGGATCAAGCTTTAAAAGAGGCTGTTGAGAACTCCATTGGCAAACACCTGTTTTGTGACACATTCACACAGCTCCCTTGTATAGCAGAGCTGGGAACCACCCGTGTACCAAACTCCTGTCAGTAAATGCACTTACAGAAGCAAGTTTGGTTTCAAAAGTTATTGTCTATTGGCACAACATGGAGAACATCAAGACAGTCCATTGTCCTAACAAAACATCAGTTCTGGCCTGAAGACATAAAAGAACTGTTTGATCTCTATGTTCATTTAAACTTTGGCCCCTAAGCCAAACCGGGGTGCCAATTAATGTTAAAAAATGCTTTAATGATGCAGGTGTTTGCCCACTGGGAATGAGGTTCATAACAACAACACAGATTATTAAAGCTTTGTGGACAGCAGAATCTCCCTTGATTTCAGCAGTCTCCACTGATTACCACTACAGCTGAACCAGAGCAAACCAGTGACAACCAGAAAAGCAAAAGTAACCAGCAGTAGCACCACCAGCTACTGTTTTGGCAGCTGGACAGCTAAAACTAAGGAGGTCTTCAGGGTAAACAACACAGAGAGCCAGGATGTTCAGCCTCTTTGAAACTGCAGGTCAGGTGTCAGTTCTCAATTACATTCATCTCCAAAATCACAGGAGTGCAGCTTCAGTACATGGGGGGAAGTGCTTCAATGTAAACAAGTGCCCAAGGAGGCATCTGAGGTGAAATCATGGCTTCTAATTCTCTCTGCTATGCTGTAGATACCTTTCTCATATTGCCTACCACTTGGATACTGTATATACTACAAAATTAACAGGATGCTACTAAGTAAGTTCAACAGACAAAACAAAGTAGCCAGACATTCCAGAATTCCCAAGTATGTGAGGCATCTAAAAACCTTTCATGTTCCAGATTTTTTGGTCAAACCAGCGTTAGATGGACAACAATGTACAACTCACACATCAACATTATAGGAAACAGGAAATTAGAATCAAGTATTAAAGCAAAACAATATACAAAATACATATTTTGGAGAAAAAAAAAAACCCTACAAAAAAGATCAGAATCTACTCTATTGAAGAGTTATTTGTAGTATGCTGTGAGATTTCAGAATTTTTTCTTTAGGTTTTGACTATTCATTTGACAGATCCTTTTTAAATATATAAGGAGACAAGAAGGATGATGCTGATGCTCCAGTCACTTGCTGCAACTTCATGGACTCCACTTTTTCAACACCAATACAAGTATACAGCATACATTCTCCTGCTAATGCACTGTTCTAAAAAGAGTGGCTTTGATTATATAAAATTCAGGGCTTATTGACACAAAAGGATACAATGGCTTAGCCAAAGATTTTAACTAATTTAGCTTAACATAAACTGATGTAAAATTATGTTAACATATCATCTAGTCTAAGCAGTTCAATGGAGTTTAGGAGAAGTTAGATTTAAAACAGGAAGAAGTCACTAAAATTCCAAAGTATGAAAAAATTCCAAAGGACCTACAAAGTAAGATGTTTGACTGAGATGTTTGACATGAATCTCAAGAAATAACCAGCATATGAATAACCCTTCCATATTACTACTTGATTACAAGACAGTTACAGAAGGCTCCTTGTATGCATTTTCTCAACTGTGTAACATTACTGAACAACACAAAACAAGATCTGAAATACTTTAGAATACACAAGCACCTGTACCATATTTTGCTTTCTGAGAGTAATATTCAAAATCAAGTTATTTTCCTGCCTTTAAAGGAAATACCCAGTAACACTTCTACTTCTTGTACATCACTACCCCATTTACATCTATACTTTTCTTTATGAGTACTGGCTGATAACAACAGCCAGGACTGAAAAAAAAGTCCCTTTTCTTCACAAATGTTACCAAGGTATAAATGCATCAAAAGACGAAGATTTAGTACAAGTTAAAATCTTTGAAATATTTAATATCTGAACCCTGCTCATCTATTCCAAATAGCAGCCACCAAAACAGGCAGGAGTCAAACTGGAATTTGTTCAGAATACAGATGCACAAACAACCAAAGGGCTGGATCCAGCCTGCAAAGCAGGCTTTTATTAGGCCACCAGCAACCCCTGCTAGCCAACTATTAGGCAAGCCAAGTCCAACCCACCAGTCAGCCAAGCAAACTGCAGATGCTGTTGGGAAATAAAAGAAAGTAAACTTAAGTTTGGTAGATAGAGCTTACTGCTAGGTCAGTGCCACTGTGGCTTAAATTCATCCCTCTCTTTCAGGACAGTTCAGCTCAGGAAGCAATACAGCTACTAAAGAAAAGAAAAGGGCAAAGATGGGACCTGGATCAACTCAAGCAGTGAGATGCCAACTCAGGTACATCCAACTACAGTCATCCAACCTGGAGGAGGTGGAGTTAAGTGCCCAGAAGAAACCACTAAGTTGGGCTGGATGCAGGTTTTATTACCTGAGTCATGACCATCCACTCCAGAATCAGGCTGGTTCCTGCAGAACCATTCAGGTAATCCTGCATCATGCACCCAGCACTGTGGGAAGGTTTACAAGGCACACAGCCAGATGTGGTGTTGCACTGTAACCAACAGCACCCCAAACCACAGACAAAGGAGAGCAAGAGTCAGTGTGACTGGGCTAACACTGAGACAGATTTGACAAGTTCAGTAAGGCTGAAACCCACTTCAGTCAGGCAGCTGTTTCTGCTCCAGATTCCTTCAACTTCCTGATGCTAGCACCACAGTAAATGGATGTTGACACCAGCTGTGCACATTGAAAACACCAGTCAGTAAGGATGTGTTTGTTCCACCTAACTAGGACCATCTTTAGTGCAACAGTAAACTGGATGCACTGGTTCCAGATTATAGCTCTGGCATCAATACAGACAGATCCATACCCCTAGCTCCCCTTCTTCCTTAATGCAATACCCTCATCCCCCACTCCCTGCCAAAATTCCTGCAGTTTGCTTGGATACGTGGCAGATGAGTGGCCACCCCACCCCTCTTGAAAAAATGGTAATTCTGGTACAGATACTCTAAACCGGTTGAAACCACATAAAAATTAAAACAAAGTGGGCCAGCACTGACAATGAGCAGGTGAGGATCTCTTCAACATCTTTTCCCATGCTTTTCACCATACCACTATTATTGGTTTTACACAGTGCCTGGGCTAACTCAATTTCTTATGTGCCCAGATAATAAAGATTTACTGCGTTGCGTTGCTGCTGATTGCAGTTATCATTCTCAGTACTGCTCTGACCGTATACACAGCTCTCTAATTTTAAAATGTGGCTGACTCATGTTGCATTTTTTGACACTGTAATACAATCGAATTACATTTTCACTATTTTAAAACCAAACTGTTTCTAGTGTAGAAAAAGTTTCACACAGGGTCACAGAAATAGACTTCATTTTACCAGTGTCTCTGTATTCATAGACTGCAACCTTAGAATTTGCAGATAGCCTTCTTGTTCTGAGAGGAAAGGTACAACGAACAATGGTTGATGGCTTACCACAGCCATCTGCAAGAGAAGTCCCATGAATAAGCATCTCCCTATATATTCCTAATACTATTAATCATGTGTAACAGTATGTAAAAAGTAGCTATTCTACAGGCTTGCCAGTGCCCAACTTCTAAACATCCACAGTCAGGTTTCAAAACCTGGCCACGCACATAGGTTGTTAGAGGAAAATGTAAAATAACACCTAAGGTTTCTGATACATATCCTGATTTCCTTTCTTAAAATTGACAGCTTTTGGTTTCTAAATTCCCCTAGCAAAATGTTTGCAGCACAGTAATCACTTCACAAGCTTGTGAAGGGAAAGCACAGAAATCCCTGACCCACTATCTCTACACAGATTCAGCACCAAATTGGTTCAAATATGGTATAATAAATCCACAGTGGATTAAAGTAATTCACAGGAGGGGAAAAAAAATCGACAGCTCTGTTTAGCAAATAAACAACTGTCTATGCCCATTCTAAACTTCACTATTTGCCTCTCCATTCACATATTCATTGCAGAACAACAATCTGTTCCTCCGGCTTTTTTGCTCCACAGTGAAGTCACCTTTAATTAATAAAGGAGAAGCCAGCCTAAGTTTTAAAAAAACATGTATACCCTAGGATGTTTTACGGACGCAGGGCAGTCTTTCAAGCTTTCCGAAGTCTGACCTGATTTAATTACCCACGGGCCAAATGAAGACCGGGTGTTGAGAGATGCTGTGGGGAGCTGGGGACAAACCGCTGCCCCCCGGGACACCCCACAGCAGCTTCCCGGGCCCGGGGCAGGTCCGGTTTCCTGGGGCCGCGGCCCACCCAGGCCGCCAGCCCCGGCTCCCCATCCCGCCGGGGCGGCACAGGGAGGATCGCCCGGTGCTCCAGCCCCGCAGCCCACGGGCCGTGCCCGGTTACCCCTCCGCAGGTGCCTTCACCACCGGTAGGAGCGGGCAGGCACTGGCGAGGCCCGCCCCTCCGCGGAGGACACCGCCCCCCGGGCGGGGACGCCGGTTCCCTCGGCGCCCGGCAGCGAGGCGCCCGGAAAAGCCCAACCGAGCGGCGGGGTCGTAGCGCGGGGAGGCAGCAGAGGCTGCCCCCGAGCGGGGGTAGGGGGAAACACGCCAAAGCACCGGGCTGCGGCCTCACCATGGTTTGTTCCTGGGGCTGCGCGGGAGCCCGCCCGCCCTCTGCTCCGGCTCCGGGCCCTTCGTCCGCTCCGTCCGCCATTTTGAGAGCGAGGGACGCGGCCGGCGGCGCCGTCACCGCCCGGAAGGGCCCTGCGCCGTCAGCCGCCCCTGCGCTGCGCTGCGCCGCGTCCCGCCCAATTCCCGCCCCCGGGCGTGGCCCTGACCGCACCGCACAGGCGCAGTCTGCTCTCCGCGCATGCTCCGCGGCTCAGGGGCGCTTGGGCCGGGGGGGGGGGATGTGCCAGCGAGCGTGGTCCCGGGGTCGGGCGGGCAGCGGAGGCTGTGGGGGATGAGGCCGGGGCTCGGCCGGTAGTAGAAAGCCGTGAGGCGCGGCCACCTTGGACGTTCTGGCCCGGCCCGGCCCGGCCCGCTGAGGAGCGGTGTGAGGGGCTGGGGAGGCCGTGCCACGTCTGGCAGCGCCTCCGGACCTACACGGGAAGCCGAAGCAAAGCGCTTCCCCGGGCTCTGTCAGGGCGGGCGGCAAACGAACCGTGTGCTCGTTCTCCCTGCGGGGTTGGGTGGATGAGGTTCTCTGCATTTTTACATTTTTACAGCGCCGGTGGTCACTCGGGGCCCTGCGGTACTTGCAGGATAGTAGCTTAGGTAATTTTTAAGCACACTGATTCGTACTGTTTCAGTAGAGCTCCCACTTGGGAGGCGTTTTACATTCAGGCTGTGTTTACATGGATTTACTCCCGTTGGTCACCTATTCCTCATGGCTAGGCAAAATCATTAACTTACTGCAGTCGTTACAGTTGCAAACTTAATTACAATCATTAATTTAAGACCAAAACCTTCAAGATCACATCTGTAGTCTGCCCATGGATTGAGGAGAGATTAGGAGGAACATGGAATGAGAAATAACGAGTGACATTCTCAGTAACTTTGTTTCCCAGGCCAGCAGCAATGGGCACTGCTTTATTCTACTCTTCTGCCATCCCTTGGGTACTACAGGTTTGTCAGCATTTGCAGTGCTTGCTGTCCACGATATAAAACTCATGTATCATGTCTTGGGTCGTAAAGTAAGCTGGGCAATTAACGTTTATCTAAAAGGAAAGGAGGAGAAAGCATTTGTAAGAAATGGTAAAGGTCTTGTGTGACATGAGAGGTCATATCTTGTTTGTGCTCTCAAAACGATGATGTTATGTGTTGTGGGTTTTTTACTATGCTACTCTAAGTGGTTTGTGAAAAGAGATGACTGGCCTGGTTATTCAGCTACTCACATCAGCAGCAGGACTGAATATTCAATATATTGTTGGGTTAGAACAAGGCTGGACTCGATGATCTTGAAGGTCTTTTCCAGCCTGAGCAATGCTATGATGCTATGATAAATATTTTTTGTATTTATCATTCTCTTCTCTTCTGCACTTACACAAAGAAGTCTTTTTAGGGCTGTTTCATTGCTTCTTGCTCATTATAGGACCTTACTTTATATGTTTGTCTAGAAACAACTTTATAACTTCCATCTTCCTGGCAGAATGCTAAAAAAATTGAGAAAGGAAGTAGACCAGATATAAAACATGATAAATGTTTTGAGTAGGGATCTCATGGGGAGCAGCTCACATTTTCTTGTTGAAAATGCTGCCATTTAGGAGTAAGGTGTTGATGTGCTGTGCTATTGTTGGGTGCTGCTGAACGGTTGGGATGGAATTGTTGTGTACCTCAGAGATACAAGGTGTTCAAGTTGTTCTACACAATAAAGGGACATTCTGTTCCCCAGCAACATAGAGGCATTTACAGCTCAAAAAATGCGTCAAACTGGTTGAAGTCCTTGTTTCAGAATGAACCATTTGAAAGGATATTTATAATTTGATATCTGCAAATCATGCATTAACTAGGCAGTGTGTGATTATATATCATATATAGTGTACTCTGGGCTGCATATTGGTATATATATCACAGAATCATAGAAACACAGAAGGGTTGAGGGTGGGAAAAGTTCTCTGGAGGTTATTTTGCCCAGTCCTTCTACTAACATCCAGAGTTGGTTACCCAGGACTGTGTTCATATGGTGTATGAATATTTCCAGGGATGGAGACTCCACAATCTCCCAGGCCAACCTGCTCCAGTGTGTGGTCACACTCACAGTGCAAAAGCATTTTCTGATGTTCAAGGGTACCTCCTGTGTTTCAATTTGTGCCTGTAACCTCATGCCATGTCACTGGGCTCTACTGAAAAAAAACCTGGTTCTGTCGTCATCCCTGCAACCTCTCTTCAGGCTTTTACACATATTCTTAAGATCCTCCTGAGCTTGTTCATTTGGGGTTTTTTTTGTTGTTGCTGTTGGTTTTCTCTTCCCTTCCCCTCCCCTTCCCCTTCCCCTTCCCCTTCCCCTTCCCCTTCCCCTTCCCCTTCCCCTTCCCCTTCCCCTTCCCCTCCCCCTCCCCCTCCCCCTCCCCCTCCCCCTCCCCCTCCCCCTCCCCCTCCCCCTCCCCCTCCCCCTCCCCCTTCCCCTTCCCCTTCTCCTTCTCCTTCTCCTTCTCCTTCTCCTTTTCTTTTTTCTTTGTTTTTTTCATCTGCCTAATTTGCAGGCAGATGAACAAACCACAATGAATGTGAAACTTCATCCTGCAGGCAAGAGAAGTCTTTGACTACGTAAGTCTGATCAGATGCAGAAAATCACTTCCTCATCCAGGGGGTCATTTGCATACATTGTTGGAGACATTCCTGCAAATCTTCTCAGTCCCTTCCCACTGGGATAGGCTCCTCGGTACTCTCAGGAGAGCAACTGCAGCATAGAACATGGTGGCATCTTGTCTACCCCAAGTATCCATGGCCTTCCCAGAGCTGACAGAGGCAGGTTTGACCTGACTTCACAGAATCACAGAATTGTTTGGGTTGGAAGGGACCTCAGAGGTCATCTAGTTCCAAACCCTCTGCCATGGGCAGGAACACCTTTCACTAGACCAACAAGTCCCATCCAGCCTGGTACTGAACACTTCCAGGCACAGCTTTTCTGGGAAACATGGTCCAGTGTCTCAACACCCTCACAGAAAAGACTGTATCTGAAGGGGCAGAAGATCTGTGGGGCAACATGTAGTGGGATCTCCAGTCCAGCCCAGTCACCTTCCCTGGACACTGGCAGTCCATCAGCAGAGAGATCTTGGTTCAAGTCCTGCTGCCAGCAAATCTTCCTTGCAAAATGCATAAGCTGTCCTTACTACATGAGCCACTCCAAGCTGTTGTGCTGAATCTCAGTGATTTGTCAAGTTAGTTTTAAGAGAAAATGGGAAGGTCTTTTTCAGTAGTCATTTAACTCTGAGCCAAACCCAAGCCTAGTAGACATTCAGGAGACTTAGCAACAAGTTCATGGTGGTTTGAACATCCCAAGGAGACTGAGAACTCTGGAGAACTTTTGTAAATAGTCTGGAGGAGGATACGAAAGCTAAGAGAAAGGCTTCCTACCTTGTGCTAGCTCTTCAGGGAGAAAAAGCAACTGGTGTAATTGGTAATAATGCCCACCAGGTGATTGCTGGAGCTGAAGCTGACACTGCCGCACGCTTTCTCAGGCAAACCACTGACGGCATCCCTCTGCGGAGCCCTCTGCTTGGGCTGTAATAAACGGGCCCTTTGGCAGAACCAAGGGTCCAAAATATTCTTTAAAACTGGAGGCTAAGGCTGGATCTTCCCAGACTCCTCCGGAGGAGCTTGGAAAGCAAGGGGGTCCAGGCAGAACCTCATGCTTCAGCAGCTGGCTCTTCCAAACCCTTCTTCCATAATGGCCAACCCAAAGCCTGTTGCCTTTTTAGAGCTGGCTGTAGAGTTGCCCCGTGGAACAGCCAAAACCAACCCGATGTTAGCTCAGGCATTCTGCAGGGGGGTTTCTACCTTCTGCTAACAAGTAAGGATTTTTGGGAAAAAAAATACTAGTTTATTGCCAGATGAAAGCAGTGTCGTGCTGTTAGTTTCATGCTGTGATGTTTTCATTCATCGTGGCTGTATTTTCAGGGTTAGTGTGAACTGTGCAGATGCTATACCACTGAAGAAGGTGAAACAAAGCTCACCTCAGCAGCACTTTGTCACTTTTGTTAAGTGGGTGTTCTTTATTAAGCAGTGATGGGGACTCATGGGGGATTCCTCCTCTATATACATGGTCTGTAAGACAAAAGCCTCCGGCAGCTTTTATTACACAGAAGGAATTGTATATGCCTGATTTTTCCAAGAACTAATTAACATGAGACTGCCTATGCGAAGAAATCATTAAGATGAACGCACCTCATGTTATTCAAAACTATTGTGCATTCTCTGTCGGCATCTAGTGGTTATTCCCAGAATCACAGTCCCTCTGGTGGTCATTTACTTCATCCAGTGGCCGTTCTTTTTCATCACTTGCCCTCTTGGTGACTTTATGTTGCTTTGTTACTCGTTTCTGACAATCTGGCAGTTTACACCATGCAGAACCAGTAATTTTCTATTCCTGTAGTTACATCTCCTTATCTCCTTCATGCCATGCTCCCTTCTACAATACCACCAATAATTAATTTTTTTCTTCTCTCGTTAGTGCCATAGCTCAGAGCACATTCTCAAGGTTAATCATACAGAAGGCCTCATGCCTAGCAGAGGGGCTCTCCAGTAAAAGCAACCCTTTCACTAAAAGACAATACTGATGTCTAGCAGAGGGGCCTTTCAAAGAAACTGATAGAAAAAAAGAATCATAGAATATCAGGTTGGAAGGGGCCTCAAGGACCATCAGGTCCAACCCTGCTAATATTATTGTTTATATGATATGTTTACAAGGCTGCTCTCTGGCCAAATGGATCCCAGTCTGAGCTGTGCTGTTAGGTTATGTGATCCTTGGTTCAAGACCTTGCACTTCTCTACATTGAACATCAAAGTTCCTGTCAGCCCCCCTCTTCAGGCTGTCTAAATCATCCTGGAGGGTGGGGCTCCCTTCTGGGGCATCAACCTCTCCACTCATTTTGGTGTCATCAGCCAACTTCATCAGGGTGCTGATGATTACAACATCCAGGTTGTTTATGAAGATAATATGCTGCCTCTGCCTTGGGAGGACACATTTCAGAGCATTTGCTGCTTTGTAGATATTCAGAGTGTAAAACAGGCACAAGAACTCCACCAGGTGCGGAGCTGTACACTTTTGCATTGCTCAAGAAAAGTTGGGGGTTTTATGCATTTTATTTCCCTGCTTTTCATTCTGTCCTAAAGTTTGAAAATAGACCAAGCATGATCACAGCTACTTTTGCTCTTCTTGCATAGTATTGGAAGAAATGGTGAAAAAACATGTACAGTCTGTTCTTCCATCCATGTAAGGCACTGGAATATTGCACTTTGTGACTCTGTATACTTGGCCTTAAGAAGCACCAATGATTTCAGTATTAAGTTGTATCTTCAACAAAAGATGTGCTATAAATAAAATTTATTTCTTATCTACCAACTTCTGCTACATTTCTTGTACATTCTTCATCATAGCTGAGGCTTTGGAAGAACTGAAATAATGCCATTGTCTTAAAGTAGCCCTGGATCTTCTGAATCAAAATATCTCAGCTAGCCAAGGAGATAGTGGGTATATTGGACAGGATGACAGAGAAGTCAAGCTCTGCTCCTGCTTGCACCCTCTTTTTCCAGCATTAGGAGAAGGTGTCCTCCTATCAGACCCCTGCGAGTAAGCTGGGACGTGCCATGAGCTGACATGTGCTGGTGCTACCTTTGCAACCAGGAGAAGGTGGGGCAGATAACCCAGCACTGGCTTGACCATATGAACTGAAGTCTGGAAACCCCAAACCAGAAGCCTTGTCCCAGAAGCTGTCTGCCCCAAACTCCCGTGAAAGGGGTTACAGACCTGGAACAAACCCCTGCAGAGCTGCAGCTGCAAGCTACATAACCACCCCTGTTGACAGTGGAAAATACCTGAGAGATGAGAGGGGCTCTGCCTCCAGCCAGGCGGAGGAAAGGGAAAAGAGGGCTTCTCAGAGAGTGTGGACGAACTTGATGGCCTGGCACATCAGACCCTAAAGAGTGCCTTGGGTGTTGTATGTGTCTGGAGGATGCCTGTTCCCTGGTACAGTGACGTTGTGAAGCCTCTCTCTAGAGTCACTCAGAAAAGAATCTCTTTTGTATGGGGCCCGTATCAAGTTGGGGAGAATGGTCCTACCTGGAGCCTCTGGAAGAAGGGCCCAGAAGAGACTGGAAAAAAAAATGGCTGGAAACCCATTCCAGGCTTCATGCTGCTGCCTGCAGTGCTCTTCTGGGCCTCAAAAGACAAATTTTGTTTCAGCCTAGGACCCCAGAGGGGAGTGGGTCCCCAGAGGGAAGTGGGACTAATTTGGGAAGCAGCCGAAGAGCTGACTGAGCCAGAGAGCTCAGTACAGAGTGGGTCTAAGCCATTCCTTACCATGCAGCAGCCTCTGTCATCATGGCTTGGTAAAAAGCACCCTGAAAGCAAGGGGTGGTGGAAGGTTCAAAAACTGGGACAAACATTTAGCACAAGCCCTCTAGTTAGTTAATAGTAGGGGATAGATAGATAGATAGATAGATAGGTAGATAGATAGAGAGATAGAGAGATAGATAGATAGATAGATAGATAGATAGATAGATAGATAGATAGATGGAGCCAGCCCTGCCCAGCCTGATGTTTTAGAGACAGGGGAAGGGGATGAAGTCCCTGCTGTAAGGGAGAGGAACCTCCTGGGAAAATTGTGTGGTTTTCTTCACCCTTGGGCAAAGGCAACACCGCTTGTGGGCTTTTGTCTGCTCAAGCCCCATGGGCACTCCCTGGACAATGATGCCAGCAAACCTGTGATCACAAATGATTTTCAAATCAACACTTGAAGCTCTATTTCTCAGTTTCTATTGTATTTATTGATAATTGTCTCCAAATCAGGTCGCCTGATTTATACAGAGCATAACAGGTAACATAGGATTTTAATGAATTTGCAAAATAAACAGATTTACTGTTTAAGGAAAAGCTCACCTTAGCTGAGGCTTTATATAGGAAGGCGGTTCAGAAGGACTGGCTACAACTTCAACTTGTGAGGGGAAAAAAAAAGTAAGGTGTTTTTTTTGGAGGTAAACTTCCCTTTTGATTAGAGCAGGATCACTCATCTCCAAAAAGCGGGTAAAGAGGCGAGGACTGCTGACTTAGGATGCTTGACCAGCACTTGAATGTTTGACTCAAGAGCTGCTGCCCTGGCCATGGGACTGCGGGGACTGCATCCCCTCCTTTGATGCCATCTCCTCCCAAGGCTGAGACACCTCTTCTACACCTTCCCCCCAAAGAGCTTGTGCCTGCAGCCCCCCCCCCGGGTGCCTGTGCATGGCATACTTGGGGGTGGATGTTCCAGCGCCTGCCTGTACACCCCTGGCCCGGTTGCCGGGTGACAATGGGACCTGTGTTACATCATTTGTGACACCCCTGGAGCCCGGGTACCTTCCTAGTGCCGGGCTGGCCCTGGCTCAGTGTCCAAGAGGACAGCGCTAGGAGCGGACAGGAGCAGAGAGCTTCCTAGGAGCCCTGAGCCATGTCTGGTGTTTTTGTGTCTCGCGAAAGCCGCTGTGGTTCCCAAGAGGACCATGGCAATTCCCAGGGGCTGCTCGGTCCCCAAGAGAGGTAAGAGCCCCCCAGGTGCAGGGGCTGGGGCTGGGGCTGGGGCTGGGGCTGGGTGGGCAGCCTGGGCTCAAATGTGAGGGATCAAATGAAAGGCCTTTGTGGTTTGTCCAGCAGGAGCTTCTGCCCAGCCCCTGAGGGCTGTGCTTCTTCAGAGGCTGCCCAGGAGCCTCCATCCCCAGCAGATTCACTGCCCCGTGCAGAGCCCGTCCCAGACATCTCCCTGCCCCCACGCAGCCCCCTTGGCCCCACGGGCTCTCCCCACAGGCCGTGCAGCCTTGGGGCCAGCAGCACTGCCACCCCCATGCCCACCCCTCATGGCCTCTCCTCCTTCCCCAGGACTGAGCAGAGGCCCCCGAGCCAGCCCCGGCTGGCCTGGGTGGAGGATGAGGTGGAAGAGATCAGTCTCCCCATCCCAAACGAGATGGCCCAGCTGCTGGAGCCAGGTGAGTGAGGGGCCTTTGGCTGCTTTGCTGTGCTCCTCCTGCATGGCAGCGGCTGCTGGGCACATCCCCGGCCTGTTCCGTGCCAGTCCCCTCTTTGGGTCCCCCCACCCAGGGTCGGCTCTGTCCTCGGGAGCTGGCACGGGGCTGGGTGCCGCCTAAGGGCCCTTTAGTCTCTCCTGCCAGCACCTTCAGCTCACCCTCCTCCCTTGCTTTCTTAGATTCCTGCTATCCAGCTGAGGAGAAGGAAGAGGGCCAGGAGGTGTGTGTGGATGCTCAGGAGGATTTAGGAGAGGTACCTACAGAGACTGCCACCTGCCTTGTGCCTGCTCCAGCTGCCCCCACGCTCAAAGATGCCTTCCCAATCAGCTGCCCTCTGGGCAAAGCTGGGGAAAAAGGCAAAAAAAAAAAAAAAACAAAAAAAACAGCAGAGTCCTGTGCGTTAGAGGGATCAACAAAGGAGGCCCATAACCTTCTCTTGTTGCAGGAGCAGGACTTGGAGTGGCTGAGAGATTTGGTCGTCAACCTTTCACCCTCCGTCCTCATGAGTCTGCAGGATGTCTCGCAGGTCTGGCATTTCCAGAGCAGGTCACAGCTTCCCCCATGCAAACCCCCAGGGAGGTTTCTCTCCCAGAGCCCTCTGCACCCTGAGGCCTACAGAGGCATAGAAAGGAGCAGAGGCTGCAGTGGGAAGGAAGGGGCTCTGGCCACCTCCTGGCCATGGCAGATTGGTGTGGGGATTTTTCCCTGAGGCTGGCAGGGACCCCAGGGACATGAAGGCAGAGCCAGGCTTTGCTGCTCTCCCCAGGAAGCTGTGGCAAATGCTCCCCGCGTAAGGAGCCTCAGGTCCAGACAAGCTCCAGCTGCCTCTTTGGGACTGCTGGGAGGGACCCCCGTGTGTGGCATCTGAGGGCATGGTTGCAGTCCAGTGGCAGCACCATCCTCTCCTCTCTTCCCTGCAGGCAGAAAAAATCTTGAGGTGCATCCACAGAAACGTGGAGCACGTGCGCACGGAACCAGCGCGGTGTGTCCTGAGGTCGGCGCTTGGGCTGCTGAGCGAGTGCTGCCCTGAGGAAACAGTTCGGATCCTCTTGATGATCAGTCCCTCCTGTGACAAGTAGGAGCCCCAAGAGCCCTGGGCACTTGCTCCATAGCCCAGGCACAGCACAGTGGCCAAGGCAGCCCTGCTAACAGAGTGTTCTGGCTTGCAGCGCTGCGCTGGCCACCTGGGAGATGCTGCTGTCCCTGCCCAGCACTTCTGTGACCATTCTTGACCGGCTGCTGAGTGTCACCCAGGGCTGGAGACCAAACTGTTCTATCCCATCTGTGAGTGACCAGAGCAGGTCTTGCTCCCCTTCAAGGCTGTTCGTGGCTCCCCAGGAAAAGAGACACAGCCCCTCCTGCCTGCCCCAAAGAGCCCCCTCCTCCAGGACTTGGGGACACAGCAGTGCCACAGCAGCTTCCTTGCACTGAGAGCTGTCCCTGTGTCTTTCTGCAGGCAAGCCAGGTCCTGTGCCGGCTCAGCCAGCAGCCCTGCTCTCAGGGCATCCTGGAAGTGGTCTTCCCCAAGCTCCTCATGAGCTTGATCTACAAGCTTTCCCTGGCTACAGTGATCCTGGGAGAGGAGCAGCCCCAGGCTGATCAACCCGGCCCTTTGGAGTGCGTCATCCCCTTCCCCTGCCATTCCCCTGGGCCCTCGGCCAGGGCCCCTGCTCTGTCTGTAACTGGACCTTGCTCTGCACACAGCTTGGCAGTGGAGGGCATCAAAGTTCTGCTGCATGCTGCTGGCTGTCAAGGGCATGTCCAGAACATCCAGCAGGAGGGCGGCTGGGACATGATGCTCCGAGTGGACACCCTGGAGAGAGGAGTCAGCTTGCTGGCCAGGTGAGAGCCCTTTGTAGCCAGCAGTGCCTCGGCAGCCCCAGCCATCCCCGGGGGCAGAGAAGTCCCCAGGCAGCCAGGCCCCGGGCTGCAGCCGCAGCCGCAGCCGCAGCCGCAGCCACAGCGCTGGCCAGGGAGCGATCCGAGTGGCAAGGGGGGCTCTTTGCCTGGGGAGAGACCAGGGCGCAGTCAGCAAGTGGTGTGGAGGCTGTGGCTGGGGGCAAAGGCCTGGCCTGGCCTGGGCTCTCCTGGCTGGGCTGGGCTGGGCTGAGAAATCCCAGCAAGGCTTTGCCTGCCCTGCTCACTGCCAGCACTGCTTTCCTTTCCCTGCCCAGAGAGATGAGGAAGAGCCCCTCTAAGCAGCGATACTTCCTGTTCCAGCATGTGAGAGAGGTTCTTGACCAGAGGAGGGAATGGCAAATGCTCTTTGCCATGATTTTCTATGCTGAGGTAAGCCTGGTGGGAAGCAGTGCCTCTCTCTGGCAGATGCTTCTGAAGCCGTCCCTCTGGCACAGGCGGCTGCCGGGTGGGATGAGAGTCCCCGGAGCTGGGGCAGAGGGCTCTGCTGCCAGTCAGTCCCTGGGGCCTCCATCCAGCCCTTCCTGCTGGGGCAGTGCTCAGCACCCCCACATGTCCACCCACCCGCAGGGCTGCCGCACCCCGCAGGGGCTGTGTCAGCCCCCGGGCCCCGAGCTGGCAGTGCTGACCAGGAGCTGCAGAGTGCCAGGGTCCTCCAGCTCTGCCCGTCTCTCACCGCTCTTGCTCTTGTTCTTTCAGCTGCTGGGCTGCCAGGGCCTTGAAAAGGATGGGAGTGACCTGCGCCTCCTCCGCTCCTACCTGAGCCACGGCCACCAGACCATCCGTCTGCTGGCACTCAGGGGCTTGGTGGCACTGGCGGCAGATCCGCGGATGGTGAGCGAGGCGGAGCCAGGCGGAGCCGCCTTGGCAGCCTGGGGCTGGGGCAGGGGGAACGTTAGCGCTGGCTTGGGCCTGGCTGAGGGGAAGGAGGTGGCTGTCAGCAGAGAGAGGGCTGGCTGAGCAGGGGCCACAGAGCCTTTGCTGCCCTTGCTCTCTCCTTCATCCCCATCAGCACGCACAGTGCCTGCCAGGAAGCTGGGTGGGAGGCTGCATTTGTGCCAGGCTGCCCCTCCACTGCTCCACCCTCACAGAAATTCTCTCTTTCCTCCAGGCAAGAGAAATGCGGGACAGCTCTCTGCTGGAGAGCATCCTGCTGTGCCTGAAGGATCCCTCCACAAACATCAGGATGGGGGCCTTGCTCTTCTTCCAAACCATCATGGCTCAGCTGAAGAGGAAAGAGGCCAGCGCCGTCGCTCTGCTGCTGGTGGAGAAGCTCCCACCCCTCTTTGGTGATGTAAGGCTGATGTGGGAGCCTGACCATGCCCGTCGAGGGCCATGGGGCAAGGACAGCTGCCCTCCAGCCCAGCCCTGCAGGCGGGCAGCACGTGGGCAGGGCTGCTGCCCTCCTCACGCACGCACGCACGCCCCTGGGCTCTGCTGGGAGGGCTGCTGGGCTCTGCACCCAGCATGGCTTCTCCTTGGCCTCAGCCTCTCTAGAGGTGCCCCGAGCCCAGCAACCCCAGAGCATCTCCCCTCACATTGAGCACAGTAATAGCCTTGGTCACCGTGGCTGGGGAGAGGCTGTTGCTGCACTCACGCTCTCTTCCTTCCTACCAGGACTCCAGCCAGGTGCAAGAGCTCTCCCTCAGCCTCTTTGGAGCCACGATGGAGGCCGTGGCGAGCAGGGACAAGGGAGAGATGAAGGAGACGATACGTAGGCTCGTCGTCTCCCTCTTCTTGAACATGAATTCTGGGAGCAGGATGGAGGCCGAGGTACAGAGTTGAAAGCTGACCACCTGCCTTGCCCTTCCTTCCCTCTGCCCCAGCCCTGGCAGCAGCAGCAGCAGCAGCAGCAGCAGCAGCAGCAGGAGCTCGTCAGCTCTTGCCCATTTCTCTTGTGCTGGCTGGCAGAGTGCCATCGCTGAGGTGGTGGCTGCCCCGTGTCCCTGCCTCGGGCATTGAAGCCTGGGCATTCAGGCTCTGTCCCCGGCTGCCTCTTCCCATAAGTAGCTGGGGACAGCTGGCAGCCTTGCCAAGAGGAGGGGGACGACTGCTCTCCTTCTCTGAGCTCTGGTGCCAGCTCCCACCTGCTGCTGCTGTTTTGCAGGCCTTTGGCAAAGCCCTGCTCATGTGTGCAAAGTTCCTGGGCTGGAAGAAGCTCAGGAGGGTGATGAAGAAGAGGAAGACCTGGCTGATTGGCGAGACTTTGGTGAGGACAACCCCCAGGTGCCAGGGCCTGGGCTGGACAAGGGATGCTCTGTGTGCTCAGGGTGTGGATGTGCAGCTGTGCACAGCATGGCTGGCCCTGATCCAGAGCAGAATGCACAGCTTGGAGCTCAGTCCCCCTTCCCCTTAGGCACAGCCAGGGCTTCTTCTCAGCCAGGCCCCTCTTCCCCCCAGCCCCTGGGTGCTCCCGACCCACCTGGGCCCTGGCAGCAGCACACAGGGGGTCACAGTACCCCCAGATCCCCGTAGTTCTGCCTGTGGTTCTGGCTGCACCTCAGCCCCCCGGGGCTCCTGGCTGGCAGAAAGCAATGGCCTGGGGGGGGAAGGGGTGGGATGGGCAGAGGGACTGCTCTGGCACACGGGGAATGGTCTGTGCCAGCCCCATGACGTGACTTTGGGCACTCTCCAGCTGCAGCAGGACAGGAGCAGGGTGTTAGACTACGTCTGTTTCAGCCTGCCCTACCTGTGGGACTCTCGGGCCAGCGTGAGAGCGGAGGCCGCCAGGTTCCTGGGTGAGCCACAGCCCCCGGGGACCCTCTTCTGGCAGCCCGGCCCCAGCCCCCGGCGCTGCCCTGGCAGCCAGGAGCAGCCCTCTGGCTGTCCCTGTGGCGGGGCCCTGGCCTCCCGCTGCCCCCCCTGCCCTGCCCAGGCCTTGGTGGCCTTGGTGGCCACCCGGGGCAGTGGCAGCAGCGCCCTCGGGGACTTGCCCGGCCGGGGCCATCCCTGCGGAGGGGCAGGAGGGCGTGCGGCCGAGCTGGCCGGGCCGGGGGCTGTGCTGCCGCAGTGCTGGGGAGGGGGAGGTCTGACGGGAGCTCTGTGCACAGGGACTGCTGCGCAGAGCCTGGGGAGGAATCGCTCGGAAGAGGTGCTGGAGATTATGTGGCAGGGTGAGTAGGCTCAGAGGGGTGCTGGTGGGGCAGGGGAGAGAGCCTGGGCAGGGTGCTGCCATTCCTGGCTCCAGTGCAGGGGAGGGAGAAGCTGTGACTGTCCCATCCCTGGAAGTGTTCATGGCCAGACTGGCTGTGGCTTGGAGCTCCCCGGCCGAGTGGGAGGTGTCCCTGCTCGTGGTGGGGGGTTGGCACTAGGCGACCCTTCAGAAGGTCCCTTCCAGGCCAACCCTCTCTGGGAGCCTGGGATTCCTGAGCAGCACCTTCCAGCTGCTCCTCCTAGTCAGGGAAAGAGAGGGATGGGGCTCGCATAGAAGGGTCTGTGCAGACACCAGGGTTTCACCACTGCTCACTTGCTTTCTGTTGCAGTTGTCAAGCACTTGGATAATGACCCTGATGCCTCAGTCAGGTCCCAAGCAGCTCAGACCTTGCACATCCTGCACAGGGAGCTGGAGATACCAAGATGGCCTTTCCGAGGCCTGTGCTTCTGTTGCTGAGGAGATGGGTCGAGGACAATCTTGCTGCCCCCATCTTCCTGACGGTACTTTCACCACTGCCCCATCACGGCTGCTGTTCCCCAGACCCTCACGTGCACCCCCAGACTGTGCCCCACTCTCTAAGTCCAAACGAGTACCCCCAGGACTCTCCTGTCCCCTGGCTCTCCCCGTTAAACCTCCCTGCTGGCATCCCAGCAGAAGGAAGTGGCTGTGCTGGCTGAAGGTCCTGGTGGGAAGATGCTGTTGAGAAATTGTCCCTGACCTAAGGGCTCCTGGTGCACAGGGCAGCATGTGAATCAAGAGGGAAGCAGCAGCCCAGGGCCGTGACATCCTTCACACAGGCAGCACCCCGAGCATGCAGCGCACACAGCATTTGTCCTGGCCTCTCCTGCTACATCTACGTCAGCTTACCCCTGTGAGTGTCCTGGCCCCAGCTTGCTGGACAGCCAGGTGACCCTTCTTTAGGGTTGTAGTGCAAGGAGGCACAGGGCAGAAGGGAGTCAGGGTTTAACTAGCAAAGGTCTTTTAAGCCCCAGCACTGCTTTGTCTTTTGTTTGGCAGCTACAGGAAGAAGGCAGAGTGTAAAATGCAGTGTGTTTCCCCTGGAATGATGAGCCTCGTCATCGAGCCCCCTTACACCAGGAGAGTCCTGGTCACACCTGAGGATGATGATGATGATGATGAACCTTTGCTCCTCCCAGCAGTCCTGCTCAGTGTCATGGGCATCATCATCATCTGCTGCTGCTGAGTTCTTAAAGCCCACCTACAGGTGAGGAATTGCATCAGCATCTGGAGCATTCTCACAACTGATTCCAACTCTCCCAAGCTGTGAGAAGCAGCTCTTCATTCCTCTTCTGTCACTTCCAGGAGGTCACCAGGGTGTCTGCAGAGTTTTGGAACTCTCCCACAGAGACCTAGAGCAGCTCGATTCATGCGGCTGAGCGCAGGGCCAAACAAGATACCCTGTTGGAGGCTGTTTGGCAATGGATTCATCACGAGCTGCCCAAGAGGCTACAGGAGGTTCCAGCCTTGCTGGGCAGGGTCACCATGTCACCATGTGGGCCCAGGCAGCTTGGGGCAGCTGGGCAGGGCACAGCTGAGCCAGAGCTGCTTTCCTTGTCTCGTCCGAGCAGCGGGAAGTGCAGCCTCCTGGCCTCTGGCATAGCTACCACTAGGTCAAAGAGGTCCTCAAATAAAATGTGGCGTTTGGAAAGCAGAGCATGTGGTGAAATCTGTTGTACGGGACCTGGGCTCTGATCCTGGGACCGATGGGTGATCCTGGGCTCAACACATCACAGAATCACAGGACTTGTCCAGCCGGAACCTTGTAAATGCGGAACACTGTGTCCCAGTCAGGCTGTTCAGTGGCAGCTTCCCTCAGAGACATTTGGGGAAAAAACAAACGTGTCAGTGAGACGATGGTTTTCACAGAGACTGAGTCTGAGCAGTGCTGTAGACCTCCAGCTTTGTGTGCAGTGCCCTGCAGAGTTGTGCCCTGCAGAGGAAGAAGAGGAACTGCTGCTGCCCAGCTCATCTCATCTCATCTCTGTGCAGCCCCTGAGCAGGCAGTGTCCTGGCTGACTCCCCTCCGTGTCAGAGCCCCGCAGCAGCCCCGGCCATGAGCAGCCGGGCCGGGCCCTGGGGCTGATGCCCTGCAGCTGGGCAGGGGCCCTGTCCTGGGGGTGGCGATGGGAAACACCTGGCGTGGGGGGCACAAAAGCCGCTGTTAGCGCAGCCCCTCCTGGGTTCCTGTTAGCAAAGAGCAGCTCCTCTGTGTGGGGCTGGGGGCTCCTTCCTGCAGTAACTTTTCAAGAAGGTCCTTTTGGGGTGTCTGAGAGGAACCAAAATCAGGGCTCTGATCCAACTGGTAATCTGTACCTCTTGAGTCTGATAGTCACGTGGATTGGGGGTGTTGAGCAAAGGGCCTTGGCTTTGTCCTGTGTGACATCGATGGTCTGTTCTGCGGTAAACTGGTCATGGGCTCTACCTGGCAATATCTATGTGGCAATATCTGTTGAACTGTTAGGGTTTTTCTTTTTATGGGAAACTCCCCATCCCGCCCTCATCCCAAGCCGAGTCTGTCAGAGTTTGGAGGTTTTAGAAATGGTTGTCCCTCTTTCTAAGAAGTTTGTGCAGGGTGCTCTGTCATCTCATTCCTGCACGCCTTCAGGAATGGTCTGGGGAGACCCTGATGCTGCCAGGGCAACACTACCTGAAGCAGCTGGCAAGGTCTGCCAATACCAGGACAGCCTCTTCCTTGGCTTTGACTTTGTTGTAGGCGTGGAGAAAATGCCTGAGGAGATAGTGGGTATATTGGACAGGATGACAGAGAAGTCAGGCTCTGCTCCTGCTTGCACCCTGGTTTTCCAGCATTAGGAGAAGTTTGAAAATAGACCAAGAATGATCACAGCTACTTTTGCTCTTCTTGCATAGTATTGGAAGAAATGGTGAAAAAACATGTACAGTCTGTTCTTCCATCCATGTAAGGCACTGGAATATTGCACTTTGTGTCTCTGTACACTTGGCCTTATGAAGCACCAATGATTTCAGTATTAAGTTGTAAGTAGTGACTGTTAATTATTGCTCAACAGCCACAAGAATCCTTAAAAAACATTAAAATAATTTAAAAATGAAATAGAAAAACGTCCAGAGAGGCACAGAGCAAATAAACGCATAGCCAGCTTTTGGGATATTGCTGTCATTTGCCTGCCACCTCGTGGGCAGGGTGAAAAAAATAAACACTAACAAAGTTTTCTGCCTCAGCAATGCTCATTAGTCATTTAAACCCTCGAATACCATAATTTTCAATACCAAACAATGACTTTACATACCCGGAGGAACCAGATGTTCTGGCAGTTCTTAAGCACACCCATCTTTAAAAACTGCCTCCACCAAATGGGCTCCTGAAACCCACAGGCTGGCCAAAACAGAATAGAGACTCAAAACTGCAGTTCATCTACACACATTTCTGTGTTTGATGCCCCAAATAAAGCACTCACAACAAAGAAACTATTTGAGCTGGACTACCACACAATCCTACCTTAGGCCTAGAATAATACCTGCCACACAAGGAGGAGTGCTATTAGCAGTACTGAGAGCACAGCAGGAGACAAGGAAGACTGAAAAATATCAAGAACTAAATGTATTTGTTCTCACTGGAAGTGATTCCAGGGTCAGAGGAGAAAGCAAATCATTTGAAGTGAAATAATTTGTTTTTTTAAAAACTACTATACTAAAACACAGGGCAAGTTTTGAATCACCATCACAAACACAACATTGTCCTTCAAGATTGTTTTAAAAAAATCTAAGTTTGTGTAAACCAAAGGCAATGGAAAATTCAGTGACTTCAGTGGGAATGTTGTACTGAAAATAGGTTCTTCACCCAGTGTGCAAAGTCGAATACCTACACAGAGACAAGGTACCAGGTTTATTGCCATGTTATGCAAGGTTGGGTGCCAGTAGGCTAGTGCCAAAAGACTAGCACACCATAATGACAGAACAGAGAGTATTTATACAGTAGAAATTGAGAACCAGTTACAATGCTTATCACACTTGTCCTTGAGTGATCTCTTATACAGAGGGTGGGGGCTAAAACTGAGTAGGGGCAGTTTATCATGACAATGTCATCCTGTTATCTGTCCTGTTAATGATGCATGTAAGACTGCACTCTGTAGTGGAGCCAGTCTATCAGTCCTTGGCAGGTCAGCAATTACCACTCTTTAGCATAGTTATTCTGAGAACCATCTAACAGGAACATACTCTGTTACCCAAAGAGTCACTGTCAAATAATTAGAACTGGAAAACAAACCATCAATTTTGTTCTTCACATAGCCTCTGGAAGATGCTTAGTTTAACACCAGAATCACAGGACATGAGAAATTTAATAAAGGCAATAAAAGCAGACAAGAACATATAAGTCAATTACAAGTCAGTTTTAAGTTCACTGAAAAATGCTGGTTTGCTATCACAGAATCTTTAAAGCAGCACTGCTGAAAGTCCTATACAATGCTACCCATTAATGCATTTCCTTGGACTGTGTTTTGGAGGGAGAGGATAACACTGCTGCAGCTGCAGCCACATCAGCTCGAGTCTGAGCCATTCATTTTCTTTTTCATTTTCAGTCGTGATACTGTCCCATTCCTGTCAGGTTACAGATGTGACCCACACAGCTTTCCACCTAGAAATGAAGAGAACATCACCATACCTGAGCATGTTTGCCAGCATCTCACCAGGGGCTTTCACTCCCTCATGTCAGCAGACATGGCATATGCCTCTCATTTGGTCTAAGCAAAGGCCAAATTTTTTTACTTCATACAAGTGTAGGAGGCAGCAGTAGCTTTAGGTACATGCGTGTCCCCAAGGTCAGATTTTTTTCTACACAGAATCACAATATACGAGGCTGGAAAAGACCTCTAAGATCATCATGTCCAGCCTATGACCTAACACTACCACACTGCAACTCCATAGTATTAACTATTCTGGGTAATCTGTGTTTGCTACCCTGGCAGAAGATTACATAGTTTAGGCACTTGGCTGATACGTGGCAGACCTGGCCTAAGTGCTGCTGGAAGTTTTCCAGACTGTTGCAAACCAGTCCCCTTGTGCAATTCCCTGTGTTCCTGCCTTTCCTAGGCTGAGGAAACAAGCAAATAGCCATAGCTATTTGGGCCTTGCAGGCATACGTACTAACCACCTATTGCCTGCCTAGTATTTCTGTTCTAAATTCCTTGCATTTTGGTCTTACCACTCCAGGCTTCCAAGAAACTTCTGTGTTCCTCAGTAATCAGTATGGGGATAAAGTTTGCATCTGATTTTTTCAGGTATATTCAATAGATTTTTCTCACTGTGCCTGCTCATAGGTACTCTCAGAGTTCTTCTCTTGCATCTTCAGAATATAGCTGACTGTAGCTCTTCTATAGTAGCTACCATTCATCATTTTATTAAGTCACTGCAGACTTAACTTTCCATCTTGAAATCTGTCACTTTGAAATTACTGCCACTGGTACAGGTTGAGGAACAAGATGGGGGGGAAAAAATAAGACAAAGTGGATGTTGCAATCGAGCCACTTAACAATTCAAAGCTTCATCTAGTTTTGTCTGAATGTGTTGCAGATCTGGACTCAACCCTTTCAAACAGCACGGCTGACCACTAACCAGCAGTGGTGCTTGCACAACAGACAGGTTTAGACTGCAATTACTGGAGCCCTTCTCATGTTTTAGCATTAACAGTAGCAATTGTATAATTCATCTCCCAATGCTGTTGAGCAAGAGAAGCAAGCCTGTGATTCCAAGACAGCAACAAAACATGCTCAAGCAGCAGGAGACTGCCTGCAGTCCCTCTTCTTGTGAGAAAAGCCTCTTGAATGGCCACGTTTCTTAGCTGAACAATCAGTATGGCTTCATTTTACTGCATGCTGATAGAAACCCAATGCTTTAGTTGTAGAAGAATAGAGTTACTATACAACATAATATAAAAAAAGATTTGGACCCACGTCGGCTGGAAGACAGAAAAATAAGAAGCAGGGAACCTCTGAAAAAAAGAAAGTTCGCACCAGTCCCTGGGCAGAAATGGCACACAACATCCAAGGTCTCCATGGATATTAAAGTAATAGAAGTAAGAACAACAAAACAGATATTCAGGAATTCAGATAAATTTTAGTAGAGACAAAATGCTGATGCTTGGCAGTTCTGCAAGAGCAAAACCAAAAAGAAAGAGCTCCAGGAAGAAACTGAGCAAACACTAGTTTTCAAGATTACCTCCCGAGATTACAGAGATCACTGGTTGCTAACTATTGATTTAAAAGCAGTTGTTTGGGGTGTTCTTTGCAGAGAACAGGAAGCAGACAAGCAAGATGGAAGACAGCTGAAATAGAACAAAGCAAGCATATATTAGATCCCACTAAACAACACCTAAATTATCAAGAACAACTGAAAATACAGTTACATGTCTTAAAAAAATGTAACTGATCTGAAAAGTGTTCTTCTTTATCAGTGTCAAAAATTCTATCTCTCTTTGCCCTATAACAAATTATATGGGACAAGAGCTAATGAAAATCGGGTAACACTGAATAAGAAACTTTTCTCGGTGAAATAGTTTGAGAATACATAAAATATCAGACAAAACAGCAACATGAAGTGAGAGAGTTTTTAGCTAAACTCACGCTTGAGATGATAACAAACAAACAGCAAATGCAGACGCAGGTAGGGAAGCAAAGTGCTGACAGCAAAGAATAACATAGCAATTATGAAACTGCAGATAGTGAGACTTTAAATGGCGTAGAGGAAAAAAATACATCCCTATTCGAAGACTTTTTATGTACATCAGGAGCAAGGAGATTCAATTGCGTGGATATATAAGCAGTCAGAATTGTAAACACTGACAGAAGGGGGAGAAAAACGTGGATGTTCACACGCTGCAGGTGGAAGGAAGCGGGAGGAGACAGGGATCTCTCCACAGGGCTTTTTTCGTCCCCACCGTTCCTGACTGGAATAAACAGCCGTAGGCCTCGCTACTGTACACACTTCCCCCCGAATCACGGAAATGGCTTAAAGACTAATGCAGATCGCGTAGTGACAACCACATTTCGGTTTCTTTTTAGCCTTTTCGGCATTTCCAGCCTCCCTTGCTGCCCCGCCGTCGGCCTGCAGCCGCTGCCCGGCCTGGGGGAGGGCATCCGGGGACGAAACCGCCAATAGCCGGGGAGCGCCCACCTCCTCCCCCCCGCCGGTTCCGCTCCTCCGAACCACCCGCAGACGAGCGGTGGGGGTGGCTCTGGAAGCCGAAGGGGTGGGCCGGGCCACGGAAGTGCTGAACCCGGCAGCGCTGGGCGGGAAAGGCCGCCGGGGGCCGGCGCAGGCTGGCGGCGGGGCGGAGGATGCTGAAGTTGGCCGCGGGGCTGTTGGCAGCGGCCGCCGTGGCGCTGGTGCTGGATTGGTACGGACCCTCCCAGGGGCTGTATCCGCAGGGACCGCGCCGCCGCCGAGCTCCTCAGCCCGTCCCCGGCGCCGAGGCCGCCGGGCTCCTTTGGGTGGTGCAGGTGAGTGCGGGAGCCCCGGGTGGAGGCGTGGCCGGCGGTTCGAAGGTTCGCCTTCAGGTTCGGTTTCTCGGGGCTGTTTTGCGGCGGAGGCCCAAGGCGGGACGGGTTCCGTCAGGGTGCTCCCAGCAGCCGAACCCCCGCACTGTGTGAGGGGCCCCGGCACCGTCCCCCGGGCTCCCTGCAGGTGCTGGGTTACCCGAGAGATGAGAGAGGTGTGCGTGGTAGGAGTGGGTAATTAAAATTCAAGTTATTAATACACTGCCTGGTACGGTATTATTTAATAGCGCAGTGAGAAATGCAGGCTCTGCCTACCCTTTTCCCCTTCTGAAAGTTGTGTGCTTGAGAAGGCAGTTACACGGATTTTATTTTTTAGCAACAGAAAGTACTGGCCTAGTGCAAGGTTGTTGCGTGTTAGGCTAAATGCAGACAATGTTAGGCTAAACAAACACAGCTTTGTTTCCAGGTTGAACGTAGGACCCGCGGTACTCTGGCATGGTCCTGGAAGGAAGGTCGTGTCTGGGTGTTTCTGTGGCCTCTTTCCTGTCTCTTCCCACCAGAGCATTCCTAAACTACTCAGTTTATAACTAACTGCAAAGCTGTTGATACATCTGCAGGTAAAAAACAGCTGAGGTGTCACGGGGGTTTCTGTGTGGTTCCTTATGACAAACAGTCTGCTTTTACTATCAAGCGTTTATTCTCAAACTCATGGAAGCTCTGCCTGTATGTATTACCTGTAGGCAGTGCTCTTGATACATAAGAGGACCTGTTATTAGTCCTCTCCAATCCCTATTTCAAAGTCAAATTTTCCCAGTAATTTTTTGCGAGGTGGCTTTAAGCTTATCTTTACTGCAGAACAGATTTCGAGGTAAGAGATCTAGTTGAATTACTGTAGGTAAAGCCCCTCTCCTGAGCTGCTATCTTGGAGAGGGTCAACTACAGCAACAAGTATCAGCCTCGGAGCTATGCTGACAAAGCATCATGCCCAGCTCCTGATTTCTCCTGCCATTTGCTTCTTGGTTGTGTTACTTCACAAGGAGTTCTCCCATGGATAGGTCACAGCAGAGCTAATTTGAGACTTGGCTTTACTATCAAGTGGTTATATTCTCTTTGAGACATGCCCTTTAACAGCTGCTTTATCACTGACCTAACTTGGAAATTAACCAAGCACTAAATCCAGTGTTGTGCTTGATGATGTGGGAAACAGGCTTCAGGGTCCCTGGTGACTCCAAAGGTCTAGCATCAGTCACCAGATAGAGTTAAATACAACCTGTTCTGCCCCCAACAATTCCTGCCTTTTTTTTTCCTCCCATCCACAGGACCATCTCTTCTTAAACTGAAGTCAAATGCAATCTTTGTACTGAAGTCTTGTGTTAATGGTATTTTCACCTTTCTTACACTAGAACTTCCTTTCTTACCCAGTGCCTAAGAGTCACTCTAGTTCAACATTTGACCCACTTTAAGAGTTGATTTTCCTCCTGTTTCTGTAAGATGGATGCATTCTTCTGTTGTTGAAGGCCTTGTACTTCTCCCTTGTAGTCCTGCCTTTCCTGAACCACATCTTGTAGATAAGCAACATGGTTGGTGATTTCTCCTCACCCTTAAATCACCTTCAACCTGTCTGATGACAATTACTGCCCACGATGCAATGAGAAAGGTCAAATATCCATATCAGAAGACAGGATATAGAGAAAACCTGCAGCAAGCAGGATTACCTACACTGCATTGCAAGCTTGTCCACTGACTTACATTTTATTGGGACATTTTTTGAAGTTAATTTAAAAAAAAAATGGGGGGAGATACATTATTTAATGTTTTTTAGTGATGACAGAAACTTAGTGCCAGGGCACTGTAACTCTTAGAACTTACAAAATCCTTAGAACTTAAAAAAGCCTTTTGTAAATCTTGAACTCATATCATAGCAGAGGAAAAAAGTGGGAAAATCTTTGTAGAAAGTCAGGCTTCCCAACCACTGTCTACTAAAAGGCTGGAAATTTGCATTGTCTAGTTACTGGTATAGCAGGACTAAGGTTTCCTGAAAGGCTATTTGCTCAAGAATCTGGAGAAAACGACAACAGAAGTTTGGGGTTTTTTCTCTGTGATTGCTGAGGTGGATAAATTGCAAATCCACAGGCTGAGGAGAAGCAAAATCAGATGTTGTTTCCTTGTCGATTAAATTAGGTTTGATGGATTGCAGTTTTACTGTGCTCTTTGATTCACACTAACATGAATGTGTAAAAAAAAAAAAAAAAAAAAAAAAAAAAGAAGGTTATGTCTGTATGTTTGCAGGTATTTCCCTTTTTTTAGCATCCAATTCTAATCTCTAGGCAAAAGTTCCATATAAGCATATGGGGAATTTTCTGAAGCAGAATTTAAAAATTCAAATGACTGAGTAAGCTATGGCATTTTGTTTCCAAGGTGTCTTATATGGATTTTTCAAAAAGGAAAGAGTATTACAAGACCCAGTTTTACTAAATTTATTGTAAAAGTTAATGTTTTTCTTTCTTAGTGATATCATCATGCTCATGGTTTTTTGAGCATCAAATACCTTTTTACTAAACTGGGGATGATAACTTATTAATTGACTAGAATTAAGTGGAATTGGAAGCATTCACTCAATCAAGATGTTTTTTGACAGACCTGAGAAGTTATAGTATTTTAAAAAAGAAGAAAAAAAAATTACTGTTCTTGTTCTTCCCGTCCTGCCCCATATGGCTTTTTTGATGTGAAGACTTTGACTCTTTAGTTCACAAATGAACATCATCTTTTACAGTTATGTACAAGCAGTATTATCATTTCTTGGGCTGTCCTTGCCTTCACAAAGGCACATGTAATGGGATCTAAACACACTCCTTAGCTCCATTAAAATGCACGGGTGGAATGTTAGAAAGCCTTTCACACAGCTACTGGAAATGTCAAACCGAGTATATAGTTAGTTAGCATTATGTTTCTGGGCCTAGATAACTTTAACCTATTCTTGCTTTGTAGCACTATTGAGTATTCTCTCTTATGGCAAGATCACTGTGTTGCCCCAGAAGCTCACAGAATTGGACAGTCAGCTGGCCACTTGGAGCCATTACAACTTACTGTAGATGGCTAAGTATTTCCTCCTGTTATTGTATGTCCCTAGTTTAAAGACATTTTCTTGATGCAAATGTGGCTTTAGGGGTTAAAGGTGCAATACTATATGCTTGCTCTGCTTTTGTTCTCCCATACTCACTTTCTGCCTGTGTCCCTTGTACTGCTGCGAATCACTATGACTTCTCTTGTGTTGCATTCTTATGTACTGGGCTTGGCAGAACGACCTTGACAGCTGTAACTCTCTGCTTGGGACAGTGTTTCATTTTTCTCTTTTGTAGGTGACAGATATTCATATCAGTAGATTTTGGGATCCCGAACGAACTTCAGACTTTGAAAAATTCTGTTCCGAAACAATTGATACAATTCAGCCAGCACTTGTTCTAGCAACAGGTAAGCAATTCAAAAGTGTGAATTTCCTGTTGAATGTGCTGACAAAGGAAGAGCAGATAAGCAGAATTCTAGGGTATCAAGAGAGAACCTTAAAAATGTAAGATACCTTAAGAAATGAAAATGGAATTTCAGCTGAAGATATGCTAAAAGCAGTGATAATAACTTCTCAAGGGAATCAGTTTTTGTTCAATGTCTTGAGGCTGATGTTGATTTTAGTGTGTATTATACATTACAAAGGCATAATTATGCAATATAGCTATTGTTTTCCTAGCACTTGTCCCTATACCTTGGTCCTTGCTATTAGCTACCTTTCTTCTTGAACTCCTGGTAGTGTTTCTGCAGCATTCTTCAAATTGAAATTACAGAAGTGAACAATGTCTCTGATGAGTCATTAAAAGCTAGTTCCTCTGTCAGAACAATCCCTGCTCATTTGTACAAAATTCATCTGTGAACTAACAGAAGATTTCTCTACTGGTTTTGCTTGAACATGTTCTATCAAGGCAGGTGAAATAAGCCTTGCTGTTTCATTTTGTGGCTTGCTGCTGCTTCTGCTATTGAAACAGATTGTGTTTGGCAAGCAAATCAAAAAGACTGAGCCCTTACTATATGCAAGGCTTTAGAAACTTAATGATAGACCTGGACTTTTGTTTCTACAGAGAGTTACTTACCTGCTGCTTGCTTTTTGGGTCTAGAGTTAAGACATTGTTAGCATTCATCTTTTAACTAGCAGTGCAGAGAGGCATTAGTCTGAACAGAAGCAGTTTTGGTTCAAACTTTTAACTTGAGCTTCTACGAGTAGAATCTTCAGGTGTAAGGAATACATAACTTTCTGCAGTGATGTGGTTGATGGATACTCAAACAAGATGCTGCATCTGCATTAGCAGGCACTTCCCTCATAGCAGCCTCTTGGAGCAGGTGGCAGGAAGGTCCAAGATTGCACAGAGGGGACCTGCAGGGACTTACATGAGGAAGCTTGGATTGCATGCTTGCCTAGGTCCAGAATTTGTGTAAGCTGTGTAGACCTCCAGTTAAATCTCATCTTTGTACACTTTTCAGGTGACCTGACAGATGCTAAGACAAAAGATAAACTGGGATCTGAACAGATAGAAGTAGAATGGCAAACTTACCAGTCAATCCTGAAGAGATCAAGGGTCATGGAAAAAACCAAGTGGATAGACATCAAAGGGAATCACGGTAAGAAGGAAATGAAACATCTCTTTCTTTCCTGTGATTACAGAGCTGATGTAGGCAGGTTAGCATAGGGAGGTAAAGAGTTAGTACTTACCAGCATGTTAGTGGTGGTTATAAGCCAGTACAAGGTCTTTCCATCCACATGTCTGCTCTACCAAGGGCATACTTGTTTACAGGCAATTACTGGAGTTATAGTACCAGAGAAGGAAGAATCTTCATTTATTGCTTTTGCCTGGCAAGTGGTGAAATGTAGCATCGGATGTTAGTTTCCAGTTCCTTAGTTTATATACCCCATCTTTTAATGGAAGGGCAAACTGTAACCTTACCCCACTGAACAAATGGTTTCAATTTACTTCACATAGATCACCCTATTAAATTAAAGGAAATCTGCTTTATTTTGAATAAAATTAACTCATGGAAGTTTGTACACATCATAGTTGTTGCTACATTCTAAGCAGTCAAACACAAGCTACAACATTGTAGGCTATATTAGCCAGCTGTTTCAGAAAGGGCAAAACTTGAAAGCCTAACACTGGGGAAAAATTGGTGCATGCTTTGTCATATACGGTCTGTATATGACATTTTATTCCCATTTTCCTATGAAGCCCTTGTTACCAGCCTTAATGGAGAGGTGGACCCCTACTGCAGTACAGACCTCCTCAAGTTAGGGTTTTATACATACTGTTCTTTGATGCTAGTTTATTTTCCTTGAATCAGTTAGGTCTTTCTTATAGAGAATGCACCCATCAAAAATGGTTCTGAAAATCTTTATAGCCAATGCGGAAACACAAATTTAGCTTTTAGCCACTAAATGACAATTTACATTGTCACAACAACTCTTATCTTTGAATTGAATTTGAAATGAGAAAACTATTCCCACCTTTAGGTCAACTGCATCAAATATATAATGTCTTTTCTGTGCAGCTGGGCAATCTGTTTGTCAATTATGCACTTAAAAACAATAAATATACAGAGGTCAATGATCAATATGATCTAAAAGTTTCTTCATTTCCTTTTTCTCTCCCTTACAGATTCATTCAACATTCCACACCTGGATAATGTCCGAAATTATTACAGGTACATTTGTTTACCATACAGATGCTGGTATATTCAAGGTTAACTTTGCCAAACAAAGTTCTGCTTTCAGTTACATACATGCTTTTGCACAGACATTTCTATAAACCAGTCATATTTACTGTTCCCTCTCTTTTCCATCACCAGTTAGAGTAGAATAGATTGAGGAAATAGAGAATTCTTTGCACAGACTTATCTCTTATACCTCTCTGTTTTGCAATTGAATATAGTGTAAATTTGTCTTAAGAAATGTTTCATGGGTTATGTGTTCATTTTCCTATGAGAAAACCAGTGTTTCCAAAGAATGCTTTTTCTCCTTAGAAGAGAAAGAAAAAATAAAAGCAGGTGAAAACTTCCCCTTCTAAATGTTCTTTCTGAATGCCCAAAAGGACTTTTCATGTCGTATGGGTCCAAATTTTATCTGAGCCATTTTTTGACATCTGAATTATTTTAGAAAATTGAACGTAGAGAAGCAAGATGGGCAGTTATTATAATGGAAAAATGTTCTTGAGAAACACACCTGAGATTTAAACCTAAAGACAGGTGAGGGAACTTTCCCCTCTTCAGCTGGCTCCTTTGCATGTACATTATAAAGGTAGCCTCAGCTGCAAATTGTGCTCAACTTCCCACTTTGTCCTGTCCTTCACATCTGAAAACAAAATCTTGTGCCATAATTTTGGCAGTTTTGACTCTTTGGAACTGGAGTAGGACTTGGAAATCTAATTTCTAATTTAATTCAGGCTTTTATGCCATCCACTTTGCAATAGGAACATAGATTAAACACCCAGTAGTTCAGTTTGCTTCAGTTCCTTGTGGTGCAGCAGGAACAGATACCTTTTTCCATAAATTCTGCGGGATAGGATCCTACAGCAACTGTGTTTAGAGAAGAACATAGAATTCACATGTGGATTTACCATGAAGGGAGAAATGTATGGTGCCATGGTTTATGGAGATTTTCTACATGACAATCTAGTATCAGTCTTCCACTCAAGTTTAAGGATGCTGTCAGAAGTTGTAGTCAAACAGGTAGTGAGATGTATGACCAGTCTTATTAACAGTCTCTTGCAAAAGAGTTGTCTTTTTACACTGTTTTTTTCTTCATGATAGTCTGTCGTCATAGCAAAATAAAGAAACTTTAGTGAGATTTATCATACCTTTTATCTAAGACTGAAAGAAGACACTAAGAGTCCTCTTAAACCATTAATCATCCCTAGTAGCAGACCTATCTTCACGGGGACAATTTTATTAGTTTGATGCATTAATGAAATACAAAGATTAAGAAAAATTTTAGTAAATGTGCCACAGTCCAGAAAGAGGTAAAGGAGATGACAAAATGAAATGGAGTCTTGTGAAAGCCTTTTCTTCTCCCCCACCCCTGTGAAGTTAATCAAAAGGACAATGTTCTTTGTTTTGGTTTTGCTGGTTTTTTTGTTTTTCTTGTTTAAACAACAGTAAGGCATTGTCTACTTGCCTTTTTGTGATTCCTGAACGAATAATTCAATTTTGCTGTACAACTTAGAGTGCTGTAACTTGCAGATACAAAAAGAGAGGCTAGGTAAAAATAGTTATTTAATACCATATTCTGATGTTCATTATATATTGATATTAAAGAAGGCAACAGTTATATTGAAATAAAATAATAATTTTACACAAAAGCATGGGTTGCTATTTTATGTCCACAACATGAGCAGAGATTTATTCAACTGTTACACATACTTTTACCTGGGACTAAAGGCAGAAATCTTAGTAATATGAGACTGAGCTGCCAGTTTTCTTATTGAAATTCATGATGTTCAGAACAATAATGTTAACTTTAAAAAAAAAAGTGTGAAAGGGTCTTCATTGGATTAGATGTATTGATCTATATATGATACTTGGTTTTAATATGTTGTCTTTTATTCTGTTCTGGTCAACCTTCCTGGCAATTTTATTGTTTATTCTGAATGGTGGAGGAATAATGATGGGAACTGCTTTGTGAATGGCAATGTTAAATCTCATTCATCTGAACTCAGGAATATTTTAGCTTTCATGTATCATGCAGGGTGGTTTAAAAAACAAAAACCCAAACCAGACAAACAAAAAAACCCAAACCCCAAACCAGAATGACAACAAAAACAAGAAAAAAACAAACCCAAAAAGACACAAGACAACAAAACACACACAAAAATCCCCCAAAGAGAACAAAAATTACCCCCACAATTAAACTAAATAACTTTGAGTTCCTCTTGGATTTACTCAAAACCATTGTAGTCACAGAATTTAAGTCATACTTGAGCAACTTAATAGGCTCCATTATGTGTCTGCCAGTGGAGGGTATGTGCAATTCTCAGTGTGCATTAAGTATCAAAACCACTTCAATTTTAGAAGCTATAAAAACTGAAAATATCTATTGTCAGCAGGAGAGAAAGCAATGTATCTGTTCATCATTACATGTATTTATCAAAGTCAATTTTAGCATAAAACCATGGCAGGGAAGAAAGGAATTAAATGCTATGTCTTTTAAGTCCTTCCCTGTTTACAGTTCTCTCAGATTATTTTAGGATTGAAGAACTCAGTTAACATCAGGTACCATGCAAAAGAGGAACAACCCTTTGCTCTCTGCTTTTACTCTCTTTATGAGGAATTCCCATGACATTCCATAGGTGGCAGGAAAGCTGCTGAGATTTGCTATGTTGAGAAAGAAGAAGGAGTAATGAGGAGTACTTACATGCTGCTTACAAGATTTTGTGTGGTGTGATACCTCTGTTTTGGGTCTTTTGGAAAATAACTGAAAAGGTTCAGTATTTCTTTAGTCCAAACTCATATTCCATTAGCCAACAGCTGATCATTCTACATCAGAGTAACTTAAGAGATCTCTAATACAATAGTGGAGACAAGAATTGATGCATTTGATACTTATAGCTAAGCAAGGGAAAAATATTTTTGAAAAAATCTTTCAGGTACCAAGACAATTTGTTTTCCTTTGCAGATATCCTTTAATTAAGAATGGTATAATATCCTACTGTCCTGTCATCTTGGCTGTTTGTTTTGCACTGTTTATGCTGCTGACCTATTCTTTATCCATAAAAAGTGCCATGTTGCATAGGGAAAGTGTATTTAAACTAACTTTTTTTTGAGTGCTAACCTGCTGCTTAACACATGACCTGTGTAATGCCTCTTTGAAGTACAGACTTGTAAATGCCATTGATTTTTAAGAAGAGACTGTACTGCAGTGACAAGATGGAGTTAGATCTAATGCAAGACGGTTTGCACTTGTACTGTACTGGTTATTTTTGCCACTGCTGCAAGTTTCCCTGACAACAATATTTCCATTTTATTTTGACAGGAAATACTCTGCCTGGAGTAAAGATGGCTCTTTCCACTACCTTCACACCACCTCTTTTGGGAACTATTCATTCATCTGTGTGGATGCCACACTCAGCCCAGGCCCCAAGAGACCATATAATTTCCTTGGGATTTTAAACACGGTATTTTATAAATTTTGGCATTCCATTTTGCTGGCTGTTTTACTTCTGTACCAGTTTGTTTGTTTTATAAAGAATTGTCTGAAAGATTTGTGTTCATCTAAAAGTCTACATTTTCATGCATATGGGACAGTTAGAAAAAATGTGTCACTTAACATACAGAGTATTTGGGTTTTTTCTCTTACGAATTAATCAGGTACAAAAATCTCAAAATTAGATGTTTTAAGAACACTATCAGTAGTTTCCTAACTTTTAGTTAGACCAGAGTGATAATTTCTTTATATGCTGTAAACTTTTTTTTAACAAAGAAAAAAAACCCCAAATGTCCTAATTTCACTAATTTTTGCTTTGTTAGATGCTTTTCTCATTGAACTTACAGATGAGAGAGTTGCACTTACCAGTGGAATAATATGAATGATAATGCTATAGAGAAATGTTTCATTGATGAAAGTGAGATCTGATCTTCTGCGACCATAAAAATAATGTAGTATTGTTTTGAAAGTATACCATTAATCCCAATGTTTAAGTCTCATGTCATCTGAGATAACATCTTGCTTCTCTTTGATTTTTATTTATTTTTTTTTCCTCTTTAGTTTGTTGATACAGTATTCTTGAGGAACTCTTATGAAGTGTTGGCAGAGAGTTATTGTTTCATGGTAAACAGATGCCATATCTTGGCTGTGATAAAGGCCTCAGTGAAAAGTAAAATCTTGTCCCTCTAATCTTGTCTAAAGGTGGCTCAACATTTAATTAAGTGTTTGTAAAGCACTTGATGGTACTTAAATGAGAGGTGGTGTAGTAGTGCCAAGTACTGTTCTCATTGTTTACTGTAATCCATAGTGGGTGCAGTAGATGTGCAGACAAACTCTCAGGAGCTAAGAAAAGCAGTTGAGGCTAGAGCTTCTGTCCTTGGACACAGTAAGTTAAGCATCTGCTTGCTAATTCTCCAGCAGCAGGAGTCCAGAGAGCATCATCTGCAGATTTTCATCAAAAACTGAAGATAGTAAAGACTCTGAGATCTTACTGGTGTTGGGAGTCTCTCTGGAGAGTATATGGTTGATTTAATATTGGAAGTCAAACAAGTAAATGAGAGAAATTTTACTTGCTATGTAAAGAGTAACATTGTCAAGATTCAGCATCATAGTTCATCCAGTTAAATGATGGTGCACAGTTTCCTGTTATGTCCATAAAAGACCATCCAGTGATTCAAGAGATATTAGGGAGGATAATTGTAAGGTGAAGATGTTTTTAAAGTCAACTCAAGCATGTTGTCTTTGACTATATAAATAAGCAGTAGAAAGGACAGCAATATCATTTACCAAAATTTCTCTTTATGTTGCACTTTTCCTGTGTTCAGTTGCAAGGAAGGTCTTGTTTTCAGTTTCTTTTTCCAACATCAGATTTTAGGGAGACTTCTGGTGGTACCATGTTTTTATGCACAGGTCTGTGAAACAAATGAATGTGGTGCTTGTTGGGGGGGAAAAAAAAAAATTAATTGCATTCTTCACTGGCTTTTTTCTGCTGTCCTTTCCCTATTCTTTCCAAATAGCTTGAATGTTGAATAGGTTTTTTGTTTGTCTTTCAAACACCTGCACATTTCAGAATCAAATGGAAGAACTATCTTTGATGACAACAAAAAGTCTTCACAGCAATCATACTATCTGGTTTGGCCATTATCCCACCTCAACAATCATCTCCCCAGCTCCAGGAATACGAACATTAATGAAGTAAGAGCTTTTTTTGGGGGGGTTTTTTCCTTGCTTTTTTCTGCTTTTTTGTTTTTGGTTTTTTTCCTTTGAGTCTGAAGTACATTTCTTGCCTCTCTTTACATTCTTGTCTTACAATTTGCAGGTCTTCTGCAGTTCCATTTACTTCCTAGCCCCAATAATCACAATTCTTATGTTTTATTACTAGTTCTGCCACAGCCTATTTATGTGGACATCTCCATACCCTGGGTGGGCTGATGCCAGCCTTGCACACTCAGCACTCTGGTGGCACTCTGGAACTTGAACTGGGAGACTGGAAGCATAACAGGAAGTGAGTAAACTCTGTGTGAACAATTATATGGAGCCTACCTGTTTTTTTTTAGCTGTTTGGAGAATTTGAAAGAAGTATTAGATCTGCCTGACTGGTTATTACTGGTAATGCATTTGAAAAGTGTCTCTGTGTGTAAGTTTGGGGGTTTTTCCCTATGCCAACAGTGTGATAAATTCAGTAATTTTTTTATTCATTCTTGATATTTAGAAATAAAAGGGCTCCTGAATGTCCATTTAGTATGTGTTTAGTATTCAAAGTAGAAAATCCTAATAAAACTCAACATTACTACTTCAAAATGTCCGTGTGCTGCACCAGCTGTTAGAGTTTTAGAGACAAAAATAGTCTACCTGAGAAATGTTACTTTGGCAGCATATCAAAAAGAATTTGATGCTACATGGTTTGTTTAGTAATAGATGAGCTTTTATTCTGCAGTAATCCTAAGAAAGACTCTTGTATGCATTCAGGAGGAGGACACACTGGGCTCTTTGTCCCAGACTAGAGTACCTGTCCAGACACTGTAGTAATGTACTTGATTTTTTTTTTTTTTTTTTAAACATAAAGTTCATCTGTCTGATTCATATCCAAAATTCAGTAGGCACTTGGAATTTTTGGTCGTGCTTCAGTTGTTTTATAATCAAATGAACTTGATGAGAAGTAACCAGCTGTACAGTTAGCTGATACAGGATCAACTACAGAGAGAATAAATGAAAAAGCAAATCAAACTTGTTCTGTTTAGGGACTTGTGAAGTATGGGAATCAGCTGTGCATGCAGTAGTTTGTATCCACAACATTTTTTCCCTTTCATCCCAGGTACCGGATCCTTGCGTTTGATCACGACCTCCTGAGCTTTGCAGATCTTAACTTTGAAGAGTGGCCTGTAGTTCTCATCACCAACCCCAAATCCCTCCTTTACAGCAGTGCTGCTCATGAACCACTAGTCAGAATTCTTTATTCCACTCACATCAGGTACCTTGTAATCTCGATTCACAACATTAATCCACATTTTGATAGTTGTGCTCTTTCTTGATTGTAATCTACATCTATATTTATAGGTATATACACAAAACCTTTTTTTTCAATTGTGTATGTCCACTGTTCTCAGAATTCACTTTTCTCTGCACAATTGTTCCTGAGAGCCACTTGAATCATATCTGTGATAAAAATAGTAGTAATTCATGTTTGGTTTATTTATGCAGTTACTTTCCCTACAGTCAATTTAACTTTTTTTATCTAACCAAAGCTGGCAGTTATCTTAAAGTGTAATCTGTGTTATCAATTGCACATGTTCCTGTTGCCTCCACTGATTTCAAGATTTTGTTGATGTCTACTATATTAAGTGTTTTCTCTGTTTGCTTTGGTTTTCTTAGCTTCTTGTGTGTTCAGTTTTACATCCCTTACACACTAAAACTTCTTAAGCTTCTGCCAGTTTTCATATGTGTCATATATATGTGTTTTTAAAGCTCTCCATCTTTCCTTTTCTACCTCTTCTAGTTATTTTTTTTCATTTGTATTTCAAAATTTTCATGTGTATTTCTGTGCCCTTTTCAACATCTTCTATTTGCCGTTAGACCAATATGAATGAAATTGCATACATGTAATTACAATTCAAAGAAGTTCATCAGTTTTCAGTTAGAAAGCAGTGTCCAACTAAGTCTACCTACTTTCCAGTTTCCTATTTAGAACCTTATCTGAACATTTTTATTATTATAGTAAATCTATGTACGGTTAGAATCATTCATTGTAATTATATGACACTCCTCAATTTGCCTGAAACATTCTCTGAAATGAAAAAATTTATGTACAATATATTGAGTATCTCAGTTTCACTACCAATAATAGATAATAGAGTTGTTGCTATCTTAGATCTGTGAAAACAGTCTTGCAGTCCACTCCATTTCTCATAGATTTAGTTACAAAGACTGAGAGATTATATTTTGACTTGCAAATTAAAATTAAATTAAATTAAAAACAAACCAAACAACAACAAAAACACCAAACAAATAAATACAATTTTAAAAAGTAACCCCACACCCAAACCAAAGGACTTTGTAGAGAGAGAGTGGCAATTTTTAATGAAGACATCTACAAGTATTTCATTATATGCCTGTATGTGTGCATCATACTTGTGTTAGCAAATGTTTTTGACAGCAAGAGTTGTGAGATTATTTCTGCCAGGACCTAAGGATCTCTGCCCCTTTTTGTCCATTTCATAGCCCAGTTTCCTGTCCTATTCTTTTGAACAATACCATACAGTGCTTCTCTTTTTAACTGTAGGAAAGAACTCCCATGTTGCCATTGACTTACCCACGTTTCACTGTTTTAATTTCTAACTCTCTTAAACTCATAACTGTGGGGTAGCATAATCTTTAGGGGCTTCTCTTCAGGAAGTAATGGCAAATCTGCAAGTCCTGTTTATTTCGTTGTTTATTCATTCCTTAGAATTCTGGCCTTCTCTCCTTCTGGCATCACCTCTGTTGAAGTCTATATAGATGGAGTTCACCTGGGGAGTGCACATCAGTCATCTGGCCCTCTCTATGTGCTGAGGTGGAGCCCCCAGAACTACAGTAAAGGGTTCCATCACATAGATGTGACAGTCCAGGTAAGATACCTGTTGGAATTCTTATTATTGAATTTTTGTATTGTCACATCTGCCCCATCACCCTTCTGTATCACATAACTAGGGATAAAATACCTTATAACTTATTTCACAGAATCCCAGAATTGTCACAGTTGGAATGGATCTTTAAGGATCACCATGTGCAACTGTCACACCACCTGCCCCCAATCCCCCTTGACCCCCCCCAAAAAAAACAAAAACAAAAAAACCCACCATCCCACTACAGCATGTCCTAAAGTGCCTCATCTGCATTCTGTTTGAGTATCTCCAAGGATGGTGACCCCACCACCTCCCTGGGCAGCCTGTTCCAGTGCTTAACTACTCTAATTCTTCCTAACATCTACTCTAAACCTCCCCTGGAGCAATTTCAGGCTATTTCCTCTGTTCCTATAATTATTTACTTTGGAGATGAGGCAACCCCCCACCTCATTACAACCTCCTGGTTGTAGAGAGCAGTAAGGTCTCCCTTTAGTTTCCTCTCCTCCAAACTAAACAATCCCAATTCTCTCAGCCTCTCTTCTTGGGATTTGTTTTCCAGACCCTTCACCAGCTTGGTTGCCCTTCTCTGAACTCCCTCTAGCACCTCAATGTCTTTCTTGTAGTGAGGGGCCCAGAACCAAACACAGCACTCAAGGTGGGGCCCCACCAGTGCCAAGTACAGGTGCATGACCATTTCCTTTCTCCTGCTGGCCACACTACTCCTGATACAGATTTCCTTTTGTATTTGTCTCATTACAAAAACCAAAGGGTTTATTAAATGAAAAAAACGCTGACCACTAAAACATGCATAAAGCATCTGGAAAAAAGAATTCTTTTTATTCATGAAAAGTATAATACATGACAGAAGAGAAATAATTGGTAAAAAATAAGTTATATTGAGTAGCTGGCTTTAATCTTTCAAGGTTGTCTTAGAAAAAGATAACAGGGTTTGGTCGAGGTAAATAGGAAATAACATCATGTTAGTCCAGAAGGAACTGGAAGATAATGCTCTTTGATTATCTATTTGAAGTTCTTTTAATGATCTCTTACAGGCTGACAGTGAATATGATTTCTGTTTCCCAGAACATCAGAACTAATTGGTATTAAATTAGTGGGTGAAAAAATATTTTTCAGTGAATGCTTCTGTTCTTGGTATATTCTATCTTCATACCTTCAAGTGGCACTTGAAGAAATTGATCAAACTGTTCTAACATTCTGCACATTGCACAATAGTAATGGGGAAGTCAGCTTTGTCCTGCTTGGTGAAACCCAGTGAGGCAGTGTTTCTGGGAGGACAAGAGCTTTTTTGCTAATGGGCTTTTTTGTTAATGGGCTTTCCATACTACCAGTGTTCTGCCTCCTCACTTGTTACTGATTTCTGTGGTGCTTTAGTTGGGAAAGCTGCATTTTATAAGTGGCTTCTTGGGTTTGATTTTTTTTTTTTTTTTAAGTTATGATGAAAGCATATGCACAAAACTGAGTAACATTTGAAGAGGGTTATACAGACCTGCGTAGCAATAGTTTGCTTGCAAATACATGCTTGTTATCAGATAACTGAATGGGAGTTAAAAAAAAATGTATTTCCTTTCCCCTCCAATCATAAATCATGGTTACATTTACTAACTGGAATTATTTGGGGAAAGAGAGGAGGAAGCAACATTACCTTGAGTTGGGTACCTGGAGAAAATGTGAATACTCATGGGCTGTACATTGTTTCTGAGATTGTCCAAATACTCTATCAGCTGTTTCACACTAAACATCCTGAATCCATTACTATAAATAAAACATTTCTTATGTACTGAAAGATAAGGTGTCAGTGTCAACACATGCAGAAATATCAAACTGTTGAATAAATGTAAGGCTGTTATCAGTTTCTAGCAAATATGCCAGAAAAGAAGCATTGCAAAGCCTCAGAACAGCTAAAGATGGGCTGTTATCTAGAACCAAGCTTTCAGAAAAAAAAGTGGTGGTGGTAGCTAATAAATACTGTTTCCCAGAACTTACTGAATATCTGACAGGATCACCCTCACCTGTAGCTCTCCCAGGTTATGATCTTACAATCAACACTTTACTTGAAACTACAAAAGTGACAGTAAGTAGTAATTGTTTGTAAGTAGAAGTATTTAATACAGCAGTATGCCAGAGATCCATATGTTAACTTAAATCTTCCAGAAAAGCTGCAATGACAACTGGCAACTTTAACCAGATATTTTGTGCACTACTAATATCTCATTGCTCTCTTATTTTATATCAATCTAGGATGCCTCAGGAAGAACTAGCACACAGAGTCATGTATTTGCTTTGGAAGAAAATCTCTCTCTTAGATTTGGCTTTTGGGCATCTGTTGTTCTTCTCACTGACTTCTATCTTCTAGTAAGTACATACAGCAAAACATTAATCATTCTGGTTTCCCCAGAGACTGCAGGAGGCAATTTCATAATTCCTGCATAATTCATACACACATTTTGTGCAAGAAAGAAATGGAAAATAAGCTACTGGAGGGAGCAGAAAAAGGAAACATTAAATCATAGAAAACATCACTCTGATCTGTTGCATTGTGTGTACTGTCAAAAATGCTGGAAAAAAAGGCTCACATCAGCTGAACAGCTAGCTCTAACAAAGAGGAAGACAAAATTCCCATTGACTTCAGCAAGTTCCAAGTCACATTCACAAGTATTACAGCTCAGCACATGTACATAGGACATGTCATAATAGTTTAGGTGCACTTAGAGAAGGAGATAGGAGAGTCCATATGACTATCGTAATTGGACTCAAAGTTATTAATATTCGATTTGTTAATCAATAACTGATATTCTCCACAATGACTTGAACTGGAGTTCTGTTCAGTATAGTGCTCAGAAGATGTTTTCCATAGGAAATGTATTCACACTTTTTCAGTGGATGTGTTTTACAAGCCCTGATCTTGAAAGATTGAGGTCTGTCACTTTCAGCCATTCAGCTGAATACAAGTCAGCAAGATGCAAGTCCAATAACTTAGTTACTCATTAGTTTCTTTTTACTTTTCATTTCAATGACACCATCAAACTTTGAATATGTGTTTCCCTGGGAAATCTTTGTATCATTCTATCAGTGTCCATAAGCCATGCTCCAAGGCAGCTTCTACTCCAGGGCTGCCTGAGAGTTAAAACTGTCTTTTCAGGCTCGTGTGCTCTTTGGACTGATTGTGCTGATTCAGATTGCCTTGATCATTATTTTCAGATACCTCCAAAAGCCAGCACTCAGAGGTATGAACCAGTGTTTGTAGATTTTAAAGGATCTAATTTTCCCTTAAGTTTTTTTACTATTTGTCTTTATGCTAACAGTATAAAAGTAATCATGCTATCAGTCACCATATGCATTTTGCATATAGTACTGTTGGGTTTGATTGAGTTCTCAGAAACTGCTGTTTTGCTTTTAAGGGAAACTCAGAATGCCTCCAGTATATCAAATAAAGTAAATTAAACCCAAAGAACTTCATCAGGTATCTTTGCTTATATAAAAATTAAATAAATTAAAGTCTATAAGTTTCATTTTAATGTTCTCAATGAATTCAATGCAAGCAGTGTTTTATTTTGTATTCTGTATGTATACTTGTTTCACTACAGTTGGCACAGAATTCTCCCTCACCTGAGTGGAGAAACAGACATCCTTCTCCAAAAAAAAATATAATCTTTGCAAAGAACATGAACAGGCTTGGGTCTTTCTCAAAATAATATTAAGACCAGTTCTGTCGTAACTTGGTATTTGGTTTGTGATAAATCTGGTAAATGAAAATCAAGACTGTTAAACTGACATGAATAGGAGGAAGAGAGGTGGTACCCAGAAAAATCTCATTACAAGGTGTGTTTCAAACAATTTTAAAGGATAAACACCAGGAGTTTATGTCCCTTGTTTTACACTCCTAAACACATGGCATCCTGAGGTAACTACAGCAACTGCTTACATCTAAAAAGAATAGATTTTCACTTGCCTTTATGAAACTGAGTAGCTAAAAATGAAAAGAGCTGTCATTCTGTGATCAGCTAGGTCCATATAGACTATGACAAATGTTTGACAAATTTGTTAAAACTGTTGATTTCCAAAGGTCAAGCTTGCCCTCTAAGCTCATGCTTTGTGAGAAGGGCAGCTATGTCATAGGTGAAATCCCAAAAGCTGACTTCTGTAGGAAAGCTCTTTCAATCTCAGTCTATGAATTGCCTGCTTCAGTTAGAAAAGGATTTTTTTTTTTCTTTTCTGACATCAAACACTTGTCAGAAGGCTGCCACTAACTCCTAGCCTTTATTTTATCTGAGCTGCTATCAGATCTCACCAAGTAGCTTTAATCAAAGAAAATTCAGTTAATATAGTCCATGCTCACCTGACGTTTTGGGTTTGCTGTTGGCATTTTGAATCTCTGAACTTTTCAGTTAATAGGAACTTTTTCCATGTTTTTCATTCTAGCTAATTTCATTTTATGGGTAGACTGAATATAGTAAGTGAACTCATTTTGAATGACAGCTTTTTCTGCTGTTTTCACATAGATGGTTATCAGCTCCTTACTTTGAGTTGTCACAGTAATAGTAGAAGTGCATTCCCTTGCATTTGTTCTGTAGACATACCAAATATTAAATTTACATTTAAGAGAATGAGTAAATAATGTGGAGATTTGTTTCAGAAAGACCAATATATGTGTGTGTGTGTTTCAACCTGAATTAAGTGTAATTTTCTTAAATGTTGTCTCTGTTTAGAAAAGCCAGGATTACTTACTCTGACCTCATATTCCCTTCATGTCTTCAGTAAAACAGACAGCTTTTATTACTCTGTTCTGGTTCTGAACTTATACACCATACTGGGTAAGTAACCTCGAGTAATGGAGAACATAAATTAATATTTTAAAATTACATGTTAGCTCCTGATGAAAAATGAGACTTCTAACATTTTGGAGAATGGGAAAATGTAAATTTACTAAATATATGTGGAACTTGAAAAGTTAATTTCCAAAGAGATTAAAGGTTTATTTGCAAGAGCCAAACTTAAAAGCCCTAAAATTAATTCAACATTTGCTTTATTAAATAACTCTGGAAGTGAATATTTTAAAATTTAATTTGGTTTTCACTTTTTCTTTGAGTAAGATCTGGTTCTATCTTGGTATAAAATGACTGTATGGAATGTACTTTTCACATCATGTCACCAAGTCATCTCAGCTCTGACGATAACAATTTTAACTTATTTCCCCTCTGAATAATACATCACTAAAATAGCTACTTTCTTGGCAGTCAGTGTAGCAGATATAATACAGTGCAGCCTGTATTGACTTCTGCCCACATTGACTTCTGAGAGGAGCCAAGCTGAAATTCTTTGACCGTGTCTTCCATATGTCTTACTGCAATTCTGGGAAGAGGGCAGCATTTGAAAGGAGCTATCTTTCCATTTCTCTTGAAAGGAAAATATTGTATGTGGTATTGGAAATTGTCACAGACATTAAACCACTTTAGAAGCATTTTCATGGCATGCCACAGCTCATGGGTGTACCATGGTCTTTTCACATTGGAACCTTCATCAGATTGCTGCTTGAAGATGAAAACAGAAGGCTTTTTACTATAGATGAGCAATAGAGAAGTCATTTTCCCCAGTTAACCACTTTTTACTCTGGAGTACAAAGGGCCATGTGAAAAAGGCCTGTGTCTATATTGTATTTTCTGATGGTGCTGTATGTTTGGTTTCCTTTCTTTCAGGACCATGGTTTGTAGGTGAACTGATAGATGGCCAGCTGGGGGCCTGTTTTTCTTTTGGAGTGTTCACTGGTGGTGCCTTCTTACAGGGTGGTCTGACATTTTTCATTGGGATTTTACAGGTACATAGCTATAAAAATTAAGGTTGAAAAATTGCTTTCTTCTGGTACTCTTTCCTGAATTACTTTTTTTAATAGTTTCAAAAAGAGAGAAATCTTGGAAGGATAGAGAAGAATAGTGGCCATGCCTAACTACAACAGCTTTCTTATCTTTCTGCAAGTTTAAAGGGCAGAAAGGAACAAGGTTGTGCATTAATTTCTGAAACTTCTTTTCCTCTGTTTGATGTTGCTTTGGACTCCCTGGGTGTCTGGATTAGACACCATCTCTACAGATTTACCACTCTTAAATTTTTTTTTGTCCTCAGCTCAGGCATAGATTGCAGTGATTAAGCAAAAGGAACTGAAGGGCCATGGCAGCCCTTGTACACTGACTAACCCTTCAGGGCTGTGGTTCTCCCTTTCCCAAGTACCCAGGAGTCCAGTTTTCCCAGCAGTCTGACTTGGCTGCCCTCTGGTTTTCCCAGCTACCATTAGTCTGAAAGAGAGGGTGTATTTCCTTGGCGTTTCAGCCAGACCAATAGTGCTGCCTCCTGCATGGTCTCTGCCTTATGCCAGTGCAAACACTTGTCTGAGAACTAAACAGACATAAGCACCTTCCTTTACTGTGCTAGTATTTTGCCAAGTCCAGTTCCCTGCAAGGAAAGGTTAAAAGAAAGAAATGTTAAATGCATGCCAGTGCCTCCCATTGCAGGATCTTGGAAGCGCATCCTGAGATTCCAGCTCTGGGGACTGCGCTCAGCTGTTAGGATGGGACTGTTTTATGTGCTCTTACCTTTATATGTCCTCATAGATGTTACCCCGAACACTTGGCTTGCTCATCACCTTACTTTTTTCTCTGCTCTTCTTTTCAGTTGTTGTTTTTCAACCTGCCATTAATGGCCTATCTCTGCTGGTGCCTGCTGCTGCGGTGCCAGGGTCACAGCTTCTGCTCTCACCTCCACCGAGGCCGTCGCCTGAAAGCTGTGCCCATCTACCTGACCATGACTCTCCTCCTGGCCTGGCATGTCTACTCCTGCTACTTGCTGCAGAGATCCTATGGGACCTTGGCTTTCCTCCTCTCCCCCATGAGGACATGGTTGGTGGTGCTGACCCCATTTCTGATTCACAAAACCTGGACGCTGAAATCATCTGAGCTCAGATCTTACATAGTAGAAATGAAAAACTGCCAGAGCTCCTGAAGTACAATGTCAGTATTCAACATCCTGACTTAAAAACTGCCAAGACACAAACTACAGTTTCGTGATGCTGGAATTCCCTACAGACCAACTCTTTAAGTGGTAAGATCTTAAGTTGTGCCTGCATTGCTACAGACCTATATCAAGAAGGAAATGTAAAAACTATGTATTATACTAGTAATAAAGTGAGTAATATATGTTAGATATATTTCCTTTCAATAGTAATGCAAGGCAGTAGCAGGAACAGTTGTGTGAGCTGTGACCAGGTGGATGATCAACTGAGCCTGGTGGTAGAGCTATGAGGAAGTAGAAAGGTTAAAGAGCATCAGGGAGTCAGAGAGAGGGAGACTGATGGAGCAATGCTCTGCCCTTCAGGTGACAGAAGGGACTTGGGGCCATTGGTGAGGGAAGCTGGCACACAAGTATTTTTTTTTCCTCTCTACTTCCAGTTGTGGCCAGAGGCACTGGAAGAAACAGACATACAGACCCAGTCTATCAATACCTGGCTCTGTGGCTGGTGTTACCACTACAGTTTGGGGTTCTTTGATGATGGGATGGCCGACACAGCACCAGGCTTGCTGGCATCAGATGGAATCCACCTTTCTCAAAGAGGCAGGGGACTACTTGTGCAGGATTTTGCAGGGCTCACTGACAGAACTTTGAACTAGAGGAGGGGGATTACATCAGGCATCCGTGTGACAAGATGTGGGATGACATGCCAAGGTCAAAGGGATGGGTTGCTTGCAAGGGCACTCATCCTGCTGCTCAGACATGTGCTGGGTGCAGCACACTCACAGTCTTATGGAGATGAGCAAGAGGCTCCTGAAATAATAGGAGTGGACATGGAAGCACTGGGGAAATACCTCCAGGGAATTCATTCACTCCAGACAGTAACTCAGCTTCATCAGAGGCTCAACTTAAATGCCTTTATGCCAGTGTACACAGTATGGGGAATAAACAGGAGTTACAGACATGCAGGTGCCTTCAGGGCTGTGACCTTGCTGGCATCAGGGAGACATGGTGGGATGACTAGTGTTGGGATGGAAAGATACAGGGTATTTAGGAAGGACATGCAGGGGAGAAGAGGAGGGGTTGTTGCCCTCTGTTGCTGGAATGCACGGAGCCCCAGCTGGAGATGGATGAGGAACCAACTTGCTTATGGTTCAGGACTAAAGGCAGGGCAGGGAGATGATAGTCAGGGTCTGCTGAAGGTCACCTTGCCAAGAAGACAGAGCAGATGAGGCCCTTATAGACAGGAGTAGCCTCATGTTCACAAGCCCTTGCCCTGGTGGAGGATTTCAACCACTCAGGTGTTGGAGGAACAGCACAGCAGGGCCCAAACAATCCAGGAGGTTCCTGGAATGCACTGGTGATAACTCCCTTCTCCAAGTGACAAGAGAAGCCAGGAGGAGTAACTGGATGATGAACATATCCACTCTGGGAGGAAGTGCTTTGTTTCCCACTGCCAAGGCTGCCAGTTTTCCCACACTTTCCCAGTGAAAGGACAGTGAATGATCAGTGCTGCTGGGCTTCCAAGCTGTAGTCACGAGTTCAGCTTTAAAGTAAAGAATGGAGACAGTGTCCTCAGGATTGAAGAGCCTGATGGAATCGTGTGGTCTGATGTCTGTGAACAAGGGAGCCAGGGTGGTATTTCTGGGTCTCACTCAAATGCACAAGAATGACCTAGGAGGACTCACTAATTTAAGCTTTTCTAAGCCTAAAAAGTGTAGAACAATGATAATCCAGAGCCAAGAGACCTGAGGTGCCTTTATCTTTAAGGGGAACACTGGCCGGCTTCACAAAACTGCTGAGTGGAACATTTAAAATAATTCAGGTAATTTTTCAGTAACTTATTTATGGCTCCTCAAGAAAATGGATATATAACTTATTTATGGCACCTTAGAAAAAAACAGCAGTGACTAGTAGAAAATACAGGAAAATAAATTTAATTGGAATTAAATTGCAATTAAGATTTTTTGTTGAAGTTTACAGTTTTCCTATTTTTTAATTCTTGTTTCTCAGTGACTACTGATATAATAGGAAAAAGACAGTAACAGCTCTTATTTGCATAATTTAAATACACTTAAGAGAATACAGAATGTCATTCCTTGCGAAGTAAAAAATGCTTTTAGAAAATCAAAGAGGCAGGGTACAAAATTGTGAAAACACTACTGAAAAATTAGTAATAAAACTGACATTTGACAATAGCTTTTATGTGACATGGGAGCATAAGATATGGGAATACTTCTGTTTCACATCTATACCCTGCGAGAAGACTGTTCTGAAATTAGACTTCATTATTGTAGTAGCAGTTGACTGCAATGGAAACAAAGCTCAGTGTAATAAAATGTCTGTGGGCTTAAAAATCCTAGTCTACTAAGTATTTACTTTTTGGCTTCATGGGATGTTTGCTAGATGGATGGAATTCTGCAAAGAAGATCTCAATACTATTAGTGTGGCAAGCTGTTTTATTTGTAGCTGTGCCATCCCTGGTTCTGAGGACACAAATCAGAAACACAGGCTCTGAAATGTGTTTGATGTGTGAATTACACATGTATGTGGGACTGATACATAAAATCTGAGTGAAAGAGACCTTTCTACTGACCTGGTATAGCAGTGAAGAGCACACCATAGAAATATACAACTTGACTCTGCATAGGAATTACTTCTTAGTTCATGTTCTCCAGCCACAGATTTTCTCTGTAAACAGTTTTCCAGTATTGTAAAACCTTAGCAGGAAAATACCAACTTTTGTAGTTGAGCTGTACATGAGCTGTATACTTTAACACCAGAAAACTTTATTTAAGTCTTTATCTTCTTAAGTTTTTTTAATTCTTTGTATCACAGCAGGCTGAAAGGTCTTAGAAGCACAGACTAGGATGTAGCCTCTAACTCAGCTGTTCTTACCATACAGGAAAGTGGCTGCCCAAGTTAACTAGGAGTAACAAAAAGCATAGTTAAATTTTTTCCTTAGAACTAAAGCAAAAATTAATTTTTTTATGACATAAAGTTAATCTCCCAGAACAGATCACCAGTCACTTAAATGAACCAGTGATAACTGGACAAACCTCTGACAAATAGGGAGACATGATAAAAGTGCAAGCCACCCTATAATGAAAACTGCATTTGCTCCTCTGTTGGCCTATGGAGCCCAGAGGAATCAGTCATAGAGGAATGAAGTGAGAAGGTCCAGTGGGAACAGACCCTGTGGTGTCCTGATAAATTGCCTGGGTTTGGCCCTCTTTCAGAGTTAAGCTTTTCTGCACACTGTAAAGCAGCATTTCTACTGAGAAGCTAACAAAGCTGTATTTTAGAATTTACATCAATTGGTATCAATTCCTCACAGCATTACATGGTTTCTGACAGTTTATGAACAAAAAGATTTATTTATTAAGTTCTTTTACTTGAACAGGACCAAATGGCTTTAGTATTCATTACTTCTAGCATATCTTTCTTTTCAGAAAGTACTGCATGGCTATATCCAAGGGTATCCAAGAGAGTACAGAGGTGTTTTGAAGAGTGCCCTTCCCAAGCTGGTCTCTGAGAAGACAAATCAGAGCTACACAAAGTGAGCAAAGCAAGTGGCAGATCATGGAACCAGACTGCCAAAGTACTTTGCATGCTAGTGGCAGAGATTAGTATCATCTGTGACAAACCCATCTTTCATAGTATAAATGCTCTGTTACACTCTGCAGGGTTTGTTGGCTTGGATTGTTGCCTCTTTTAATTTGCATAGAGGAGCTCATTTAAAATACTTAATTACCGTTTGAAACTACTCTAAAAGAACACTTGAAATAATTATTTAGAAAGAAAAATTCTGGCCTCACCACCTCTACAGCATTCTAAAAAAATTAAAATACAGAAAACCTTACCAAAACAAACCAACAAACAAAACAACAACCCCATGAAAAAACCCAACCTGAAACATTTCCAAAAGTTCAAAGAACCTCTTTCTGATCTGGCTGAAGCAAAGATGAGAGGCAGCAGCCTGCAGGGCACTGAAGGCTCATGCAGGCTGCCTGGCCCAAGGACACAGAAGGGGCTGTTCCAGTTTGGAATGCTCATTGCTGCCCAAACAGTTTTCTAATGGTGGTGTTAGTGTGGAAAGAGAGATACAGGTACTACTCTGGGGGAGTGGGATATAAAGGCAGCATCATCCCAGCAGGAAGCACCAGCAGACAGAGTCCTCTGCTGCTCCAGTCACACCCAGAACCTGGAGAAAGTCCAACCCTGCTGGCTCCTGGCCAAACTTCACCCTATCAGAGCTTGGTCCTTGATCCTTAACCTTCCCTTCCCACATTCCCAAGCCTGTGAAGGAAAGGAAAGCAAGTAGTGGCAGATGGGGTGAGGAAGGGTGCTTCTAACAGAGAAATAGGGTCTGCAGGGAGGTGTCAAGAGATACAGAGAAACCAGTCCAAGAAGATAGTGGAGCAGAGAAGAGTAGACCCATAGCTCATAAAAACCTTACTGCTTTCTCTCGCAGTTTGTCCTGTCTTGTATAAAAATAAACTGCACCTCCCTGTTTTTGCATAAACACTGCTATTCTCCATGCTTTCAGTTTTCTTTCAATACTGCTGCCGACCTCTTCAGCCATCTTGTTACCACCAATACTCCACAGAGTGCTGTGACAAAACCAAATTTTGCTATTTAAGATACTTTTCTGGTTGCAAAATTCCTTGTTCCTGCAGCTAAGAAGTCTGGACTAATTTCTGCTTCTTTCTGTACTTTTCCCAAAGAGTTGGGTCTCAAAATATTTTCTCGGTTTGGAGCTTTTTTCCAGCTGCTGTTACCCTTTCCTACTGCAGGATATGCCATCTGCCCATGGTCTTCTTTTATCACCTGGCAGTCTGCTCATGGATTGATTGCATAAACACATTTCCCACTGTGAAGAGAACCCAGAAAAGAGACAGGCAGCAATACAGGAGAGCAACATTACAACAACAGGACTAAGTTATCCTGCAACTGCTTTTTCCACAATCAATGCATTAAAATACAAAATGAGGAGGCGGAGCTATTTGAAAGGCATCTGCTTTTGCTCTCCCCACTTTTGCAACAATAGCTACCATAAACTACAGCAAGACACACGTCTTGACTGGCAAGCTCTATTCATGACATTGCTGACATTTTCCATATCCTGACAGAAAACAACCATCCTAGCCCTAAATCACTGGGAGATCTTTCTATGAAAAAGAGTGGAGGGGGGGAAGAAACGTGATGAACTAAAATGAAGGAAAGGTGGGAGGGGGTACAGGGTAAGAAAGCACAAGGTAAGAAAATTAAATACAGGACAGCCAAAACCAAGTGTTCAAGGTACACAGGGAGTAGGGGTAGCAGTGGTAGTGCATAAAACTACTAAATACAAACAAGCAGAAGATTGGCTCAAGCAAAGATAAAAAGTCTCTCTGTCCAGTGCTGTTTATTACCTTTTAGAACAAGAACTGCTTATTTATAAAAATTGTATAGCTGAACTTCTACTATTTTTGTCACACAACTTGTACTCCAAATTCATGCTTGCCCTTGCTTATGATCTTAGGATATTAGAAACCTTCCCTCACAATCTTTGTAAGGTAAACCTTCATGGGATAAATGCTGGTGCTTCTGCATCCAGTGACCATCCATCTGCTAACTCCAAAGCATCTTGGATTTTTGTTGCCAGCTGTCACTCTTTGCTCAATGAGATCTCTCCTCTAGTGCAAAATACATGATTGCTGAAGAGACACACTATTAAAATAATCAAGAAAGTATGACAAGGTGAAAAAAGATGTATTAATTAATATTTTTTTACAACTGTGGGCACATGGTTTAAAGCTTTTTCTCCCTTTGATTTTTATTTTTTCTTCAGAGGTAACATGCCAGGCTGAAGTAAAGAAACACTTCTACAAGAATCCTAAACATTTGGGGTAAAAGGATGAGGCTTACTTTGACTGTTCCCATTTTTATTTTTTTCTTTTTTCTCTAAATACATTTGGCCAATACTGATGTAATAATGACCTATACTGCCCTCTTGACTAATGCTCACAGAGCCTATATTGCCCTGGACAGCTTACATAACCACAGGAGTGCTGCTGCAATCTGGATGATCTCACTCTGGATCACCCCTCACATCATCAGCTCTTAATAGGCTTACAACCTGTGTGGATTACTAAGCAATTGCTGTAAAATTAATAGTGCTGGGAATTTTATAATGTTATCATATTTTGCTTAATTTTTGAAAAATAACTTCTTGGAGGACTGTCATTCCCAGAAGCTGTGTCAACTCTCAGTGCCAGAGATGAGCTCACCCTGGAGCAACTCTTCAGCACTGTTCAGAAGTACAAAATCTGTACTTTGGACAAGTTAATGTAACTCTGGAAGCATAAATCTGTCAGACTTAGGTCTTCCCCTGTAACATATGAAAAGAAAACAATATTCTAAAACCTTTTCAGCAGTGGTTATTGTTATGCTTTCTTACATTCAACAACAGAAAGTCATTGAAGTTCATAGATGAAGTCTCTTGAAATATACAGATATTTAATTAGCTTGATTTGGCTACTACCCTGTGATACTCTTCCTTCCAAGAAGTCTGGAATTACAACAGAAGGGTCTTCAGCTTTAAGAATAAAAGGCATTTTTTCACAGAACAGCCTGTTGAAATGAAAAAACTGATAGACTGAAGGAAACCAAACAGATGCATGGTGTTCAACATGAAGAATTAAGATGCTGAAACTTCAATGTAGGAAGAGGTCAGTACCAAGGGTGGAATAAAACAAGAAAACACCAGGGTGATACCATCCCCCCCGAGTACCATATATATTTACATTCAATTAGACAAACACACAAATAAGCCCTAAATTCAATGGAGGACCTTCTGTTCCTAATTAAAATTGATACTATTTTAACTGAGCACCAATGGCAATACTAATGGTTTCATTGTAAAAATACTCTTCATAGAACAACTTAGGTTGGAAGGGACCTTAAGAGATCATCTACTCCACCTCCCTGCCATGGGCAGGAACACCTCTCACCTAGACAGGGTTGCTCAAAGCCTCACCCAACCTGGCCTTGAACACCTCCAGGGAGGGGGCAGCCACTAGACCTCTGGGCAACCTGTTCCAGAGTCTCACCACTCTTATACTAAAGAGCTTCTTCCTAATATTCAATCTAAACCTATTCTCCTTCAGTTCAAAACCACTTCCCCTTGTCCTATCACTGGACACTTATGAAAAGTCCCTCACCAGCCTCGCTGCAGGTTCCCTTAACACATGGGAAGGCAGCAATAAGGTGCTCACAGAGTCTTCTCTTCTTCAGGCTGAACAATCCCAGCTGCAGAATGGTTCAGATGGGACTGAAACTGAAATGGGTTTCAAGTGCTCTGAAAATAGGGGATACAGTTCTACAATACAGAGAAATGGACAGATGGATCAGTATAAATTTGTTCCAGATGGCAAAATGGAAATACTTCTGTTATTAAAGACCTTTAACTCCAGAAACTGATTTTTTTCATTGCAATTCTCTGTAAAAATTAGAACAGTTAAATTTCAAAATGATCAGTCAGATTGTCAGGGCAAACTTATACTAGTACATTAAAAATTCCTAGAGAAGTTACTGGGCACTGAGACAAACCAGCCTGGGAATGGTGCACATTTACACTAGAAAATTCTTCTAATGAGCAAAAGCAGGTGGCTGCATAAAACATTGCTTATGGGAAATCATTCCTAGGATGTTCTAACTTCCAAACCAATACCCACAAAATATTTGCAAAGAACATATAACTCATCTCCAGTAAAAATGAGTGCATTCCTGTTTAAGATTCTATTCAGTTTATTAGCACAGGTTCTGCCATAGCATCTCAGAATCTCTGCTTTCAATACATACAAAACAACAAAATGGTTTATTTAAGAAATCAGTAGTGTAAATAAAAACTTGCTGTTAAGAGATAGAATCCAATTATTTTTCATGAAGCAGTAATTTTCACTTAGAAACTGAGACGATCTGTTTTCCAATATTGCCTCCACTCATCATGGACTGGAAAGCAGCTTCAAGAGAAATAATGAAATAAATTAGTGTCAAGCAGAATGTGCCAACTAACTTTCAAAAAAGAAGCCAACGTATTAAGCAGCTCCCCAAATTCAGATGGAAAAAAGTCTGTAATAAACTGTGAAGGGCAGTTTCATGTAAGCATTTTAAAAGCTGATTTGTAAGCAACTGTTTAGCCCTTATACAAGGTAACAATTACATCTGCTGCTTTAGTGATATGCCATACAAACACCAAACATTGACTGGAGACCACACAAATGCTGTGTGTTCCACAAACTTTTGTGAAAGGAAAAGGTTTATAAATATTCTAGGTAGCACAGTAATTGCCAGAGGTTGGTGCAAATTAATAAATCTGTGAGTAAATCAAGTACAAAATATGACTTCTATATTTGATCAAATTCCTTCATAATAGTTATTTATACCAGCAAGTAGCAATGATAAGAATAAATATAAATCTATATGGTTTGACTATCAATTCTACTGGTTCCAACCTTGTGGGACTAAAGAGTAGATGGACTAAATCACACTCTTCCCTTTTACTTGAAAGAGATGCATTTTTATGGAACATCTTGAATCACCTTGCTCTCCAGCGTTGTCTCTGGACAAAGAATCTGTCACTGGAATCACAAGGTCCCCTTCATCTTTGTATTTTCTGTGTTACAGATTTTTTAGTCCATTTTTCTAGACTATTTCATTTCTTTAAAAGAAATTATTTCTTATTTTGTTAAGCATTCGCTAATACACTTTTTCTTTTCTTGTGTGTACTTTCCAGTTTATTTTTTCTGTTAGGAAATACAGTAACAAACATAGTTTGTTTTTTTTTTTAATGCTAAGTTCCAGGTCTCCAAAATACCATTTTCTTTCAAGTTCTAAGAAATGAGCAGTGCCTTAAATCCGTGACTATCATCAGTTGCTACGGTAGAAGTTTAAGAATTCACTCCCTATCCCCCTAGTAAAACAAACAAACAGTCTTAAAATCTATATTCAGCAGGGGGTTTTAACAAAAAAAAATCTTCTCACATAACTTTTTAAAACCTTATAAATTGTTTCATTATAAAAATAATATTTTAGATAAAATACAAAAATCTGAATTGGTAAATGAAACAAAGGAGGCAGTTAACCTATTCTGTCACTGTATTTAATCAGATTATTAGTCATAGAAAATCAAGTGAAAATCTTACCACCAATGTTTTCTAAGCCTTCGACCACGGTCTCTCTGACCTGTCAAGGCAAACAAGTTCTTTTAGCTTTCTTCAAAGTTCAACATTTCTTAGAAACATGCAACAAAACTTCCACAGAAACTACAAAAATCTCAAGGATTGTCTTGCTACAATGGGCAGGGCTCTGCTTGGGCCAGATGCTTTCGTCAAGAGTAGTGACTCCTTTCTGACAAACCTGCAGGCAATTTAATGCTTCAATCAGAATTAGAATATCCCTGCCCCTGCCAGAATGTCAAGTCTCAAGATTTTTCCTAGAAAAAATTAAGGATCACCCAAAGAATCAGAAACTCATTTAATGACAGACCTCACAGGGATGGGCTGGAAAAAGCACCTATCACAAAACTATAAATGGTGATTATAAGCTTGAAACAAAATATCAGACAAGATCCCCAGAAGCCTTCAAGGCACTCACCAAAAATTTTAAAGTATATTTGGCTTTATTCCTTAAAGCCAAAGAAACACTTGCAGTCTGTACTGAAAAAAATACACACATCAGCAGCATGTAATTAGAGAAGTCTCTCATATTACAGTCACATCCTCATCTCCTAAAACAGTGCTCCCTAATAAGCTTTCAAGTATACTCAAGTGTTAGTGACAAAATCTGTTCAAATCTGAGGCATGGGAAGAGAGCCAAGGACAAAGCAATTTGACTTCTTGCAGTCAGAGCATGATCTAAAGAGACAGTTTCACAGGCCACAGATTAGATTTAAAGCTCCTACCTTCAGTTTACCCTCTTGGATCCACTGACAGAGTTGTAATATACAAGCTTCTTGTTTGTCCATATAGTTCAACACTAAGAATCTCTCCCTGTGGAAAAAAAAAAACAAAAAAAAAAGTGAGCCTTGATTTAAGAAAGCTTGGTAAGCATATTTGGAAATCTTTACAACTCTTTTCAGGAAAGAGCATTACTGAAATTGAAGGATTGAGTATTTACTACAATGAGACACAGCTCAGAGCTTTGCCAGCTGAGACAGCTCCCTGCAGTGGGAGCTTGACAGCAACATCAGTCTCAGACAAGTAATTCTGCTCAAGAGAGAAGAATAGTAAAAAATCAAGTAGTATCACCAGAAGTAGATGTCCATAACATGAGACTATTCCTTTCTTTTTTTTCTTTCTTTTTTTGTTTGTCTTTTGCTTTTTGGGGTTTTTTGTGCTAGGGAGAATAATTAGTGGGCCTACAACTAGATGGCAAGTGGAAATTAACTTTCAGGTTCCCAAAAATTTTGCATATCCTGCTGTCACAGACACCTATATCAATCCAGAAACACTCATCAAATCCAACAAAATCTCGTGGCAATTTACTGACTAAATTCCCCTTTGCCTTTCTACACCTTCCTTTTTTATCCATTTTTCAAAAGTGCAGACTACAGGAGCTGCAAAAGGAATTTTAATTAGAAGATGTCAATCCATTTGCATAGAAATCAAGTCTCCCCAACATTCTGCAATGCAATGAATGTAAAATCTCTTAAGACTTTACTTCACATCTCTGCTTTAGCTACACCTGAATCGTGAGATTCAGAAATTCTCAGTCGTAAGAAAACTCAATGTTTTACATGTATATATGGCACATCTACAGTCTCATTATCTAATAAAACCCCAAGCGCTAAAAATGCAATTTCAGTACAATCACTGCATCAGCTGCATCCTTACTTAAAAAAATTTTTAATTTTCTCACTGCCTGAATTACTACTACAGCTGGGGAGAAGGCACTGCCAAACATCTGAGAACAGAACCCTGGCAACACCTTCCCTCATGCTGAAGAATCTGCCAGAGACTCCAGGACTAAATCAGTCAAGCACAAAACATAACAACAGACAACTATGTTAACATAAAAAAAAACAACAAAAAAAAACCTTTTCCCTTTTTTTTTGTGCTGATACAGACAAATGTAAGAGAAAAGATTTACTGACATTGAAATAATAATTTCCTTTTTTTCTACATTCTGTTCCATGTACATGTGGAACACTGGGGAGCCTACTGGGGAACTACATACTCTCTTCCAAACATCAGATTTTATTACAATCAATCAATATTACACACACAATCTACCTGGAACTTGGTCACAACTTCTGGAAGATAAATGTACCTTGTGATATTCCTTTCTTTCTGTATTTTTTCTATGTCAGGAGGCAAGGGAGGAGGATAAGGCACATCTTTGTTATACTGAGAAATCTGTCCACACAGGATGATATGGCTGTTCTGATTCATCTGTTTTGGATAGCACAAAGTGAGAAAAATTAACATTCCCTGGTGTCAGACCCTAAATTTTCCAGGCTTATATTGCAAATTTTTTACATGGGTATTCTTATTTAGAGCCACATTTCCTAGAAAAAGAGTAGAATACTTGCAGGCAGGTCCATTCATCCAATGACAACATTCAGATAGAGAAATGCAGGGCAACAGTAGAAAAATAAATGGTATACAACCTATACATAATTTCAAAAGGCATTAAATACAAGGAACAGAAGAAACTGTTACCACATGCTCTTTTTGTCAGGAAGAAAGGGGCAATATGACAAAGAAGGTGGATACAGCTGTGGTTTTAGAGCTCCCAAAGACAGCATTGCCACCAGAGGCTCTCTGCCTTGAGACAGAGTGGTTTCACATTAACATTAACTGGTCACAGGTCTTCATGGAAGCCCACAAGAGTTGGTTTTGGTGAAGCCAGAAAGCCAAAGCTGACAAAACACAAGATTCCTCTACTGACAGACAAGGTTTTCAGACTATTACCAAGTCTCCTGGCCAAAGAAGCAAGAGACTAGAAACACAGATTTTCTTTCTATGACTATACTGCCAGGCTAGTCCAAGAGACAGACACTGATTTCAAATACCTGATTTCTCCTGGGACCAGGATCACCACCTGGATTAGATCAATGAAGAGGAAATGACTGTATTGTGGGCTGGTCTCCCCTATTAATTAATTGAAAGCTAGGTATGCAGTCAACAATGAGTAGAATCAACCCCACAGCTGGTATAATCACCTGACTTATAACTGTATCACTGATGTCTCCACCAACGTTGTCAAAGTAAACATCCACACCACCTGGGCAGAGTTCACGGAGCTGTTCTGCCACATTCCCCTTCTTGTAATTGATAGCAGCATCAAACCCCATTTCTTGGACCAAAATGGAGCACTTTTCATCTGTGCCAGCAATCCCCACCACTTTAGAGCAGCCCTCCAGGCGGCCAATCTGCAGGGGCAAAGTTAGGAAAAAAAAAAAAAACAAAACTAACTAAATAAACAAAACAAACAAACAAACAAAAAGCCCCAAAGAAGAGAGAAGTTAGATTATTCATCTTGATAAAGGTACCAGTGGGAGGAAGAGGGCCTGAAGGCAGCAAAGTTCATCCCACACTCCCATCTCATGTGACACAATTGCCTCTTGTCATTCCCCCCTCACACCAAGAGAATGGGCAGGCAGAAGCAAAATCTGCCACCTTCCCAAACTAACAGCAAGAGGTTTAGTCCATGGAGCCACCACTGACTGTCAGTACTGGAGAGCCAAATACAGTATAAAATCACTATCTGCCAAGTACCATAACACAGCTGATAAAAGGCCAGAAAGACTGGACATTAACTGATTTAAATATATTTTTCATAGACTTACTTATGCATTGTTTCTTCATAGCTCCACTTTATAAGTAAGAATCACAGAATTTCTCTGGCTGGAAGAGACCTTCAAAATCATCCAGTTCAACACTCTTAAGCTTGATTAATATCCATTGTGTTTGTGTGTATGTATATATGTGTGCCTCTATAGATATATATATTTGTAGATATGCAGACACAAATGCACTGTGCCATGTTCTTCAAAGCTGAGAAGGACAGAAGGGCTGTAAATCTCAGAGCTCTAAAGAACACAAGACGAAGGAAGGGTTTACTATGTTTTTTTGCCATTTTCTAAAGGAGAAAAAAATTGAAGTCTTCAGTCAACCCAAAGACTGTGTTCAAATGGCAGCCTACTATAGAAATATATAGTAAATACCTGTATTTATACCATCCACTTCATTTGTGCTAGAGACAAGGAATCACCTTGGGCTGTTCTTCCCTCTCCCGGTTTCTCATGAAACTGAAGTTTCACACCTCAAAACTTTCTCAGGGAGAGCATGAGCCAAATTTGTGAAACTGTCCCTTTCCATGCAGTTATACCTGCTCATGTTTTCCAATTATTTTATCAATACACGTAGTAACCAGCCTTTTTATGAAGATACACTTGGTAACAGAGTTTGCCTACCTGTCCAGCCAAGGAGCCACAGGCACCGGCTGCGCCGCTCACCACCATCGTCTGATTGGCACCCACAGCCACGTGTCCCTTCTCCTTTATACCCAGCAGGGCTGTCAGTCCTGTCATGCCAGCTGCCCCCAAGAAGTAGGAAAGGTGTCCATTCACAAGCTGTGGAATGAGCTACAAAACAGAAACGTGTGGTGATGTTAATTTCTTTTTAAAGTGAGGTTTTGCTCTTTGCTGTTCAGTCGTCTTGAGGGTAGAAGACTAACTGAGGATATTTACCAGAAAAGGGACAATTGGTAGGGACAAGCTATCTAGAGACTCTCTCTACCCTAACAACAAGTTTATACAATGTGAAACACAGATATTTCCACAGTTTTAGAAGAAGTTTTTAAACAAAGTCACTCACCAAAACTTAAATTATGCAGGTGTCAAAAAACAGTTGGGAAATAAGAAGCTTCCAGCAATTGTGGACTATCCTTATGTTAGCATAAAGGATGAAACAGCACTGTTTTATCAAATACTCTGATGGTAGATCAGTGGCAAAGAGTCCTAAAGGAAGCAGCTTATTGGAAAGTATACATTCTACACACTACAATAGTTTTCTGTGTTACATAAGGATATTGTGTTACACATGATTCTATGATTCTACACACACAATATCCCTAACACACTGTCACCTCTCTGCTTTCAACTTAATATTAACTACCCTGTCTTCTGTGGACATAAAATCTCAAGCAAAAGCTTTCATTAATATATGTTAGTGAAATAATTTAATTAAATATATCTAAGGCCTTCTGTGTCTTATGACTACACTGTCATGGATCAGGAGCTCCACTAGAATTAGAATAATTAACATAATGAATTAACAAAAGCATTTTCAGGGATACTTATTAACAAAAACAACAACTGAAATAATACTGCCATGTCTGGTAACCAAGAAAAAGATTTACATTTTCTTTGTTAAGAGATAAATCGATACAGATGTTTCCACATGTAAGCTAATCTGCCTTTTGAGAACTGGTTACTCCAATAACATGGGCTTGGTTTTGACTAAGAAATAGCATAATTAGCCAATATTTTAAAATATTAAAAATGTTTTGTTAAAGAAAATAGCCACAATCAGGGCTTTGCAGGTACATTACCTTTTGTAGCAAGCTTCCATCTAGAATTGCCACTGTCTGCCAGGGCCAGCTGAAGGAGGTTACAAAGTCTCCTTTGGCAAGGTTATCATGCTTACTCTCCTCCACAACCCCAATGCCCCCACCATCAGCAACTTCAGACAGCTGCCAGGGCAGGAGGTAATCTGAGCCTGTGTCCTCATTCATTCGGCAGCGCTGAAAGACAGGGATTTAATGAGAGGCTCTGGTGGAACACATGGCTGATGAGTTCCAGTGAAGCTGAGGATGAGAGAGGTTTAAAAATTCCAACACAAAGGGCTACTCAAAGATTTCTCAGTAAGACGCAAATATTCGTCGGCTTTTCTTGGATCCCTCTTTCCACTTGTCTGCTCAGTACAAAAGGACCATTCTCACCTCCTTCAGGAGCATTACCAAAGCAAACACATTCTATAGATGCTGCCTTGGCTGTGCAACCGAAGACAACTCAGCTTGGGTCCAACAGGAAGCCTGAACTGGACAAATATTAGAATTGTAGGATTGAACAAAAGGCCCACAAGTCATTTAGTCCACGCCTATGCACTGAAGAACAGTCAAATATATGTAACCATCCCTGACAGAGATATCTTTAATGAAACATCTTGAAATCTGAGTTGGTTTCAACATATCTCCACCTATCACCTGTTGTTAGTACTTCAGGATTCTTAAACTTTCCTTAATTCTCAAGCTAAACCTACTTTCCTGACATTAAGACTGTTTCTTTTCTCCCATCACCAGCTCTGCAGGAAAGCAATTATCAGAATTCTCCTTATAGCAAACTTTTACATGCTAGGAGACTGGGTCTGTCTGGTTTTCCTCCAAGCTTCACTTCCATTTCAACCTTCAACACTCCCTACCACATGATTCCTACAGTTCTGCAGAACTGGGTGCAAGTGCTGGTTATGGCTTCTTTTACTACTCCTCTCTCTGTTGCCATTGTTTAAAAAGTACTGACACATTTTTGTCCTATCACCCACTTAAAAGAGAAAAATATGACTTTCAATTGTAAACAACAAAACTGGGAATAGCTAAATAACATTTCACCCGAATAATTTATGTGTTTTGTCTAGAATTTTTTGCCTGATCATGTCCCTTGCTTGCTTCATCATGAGATATGCTTCCTCTTTTACCCATGCTTCCCTCAATTGAAAAATACTTCCTTCCATGGGAAAAAAAAAAGTTTACAACTGTATATGAAAAAGCAAAGTTCAGATAAAGCTGAAACAAACAAATCTATATATATATATATAACTATATCAAGGCTCACAGTCTCCTCATGGCCCTGCATTCATATTGCTATATATATATATATATCCCAGGCACATTAATGCTAAATTCCTTTCCAATATAAGTCCATTAGAAAGAAAAGAACTACTAAGGTATACTAGAGATTCATTTTTCCTATAATTTGTAACTTTGGTGTTAAACAGCATTACAGCTTCATGATTGAGGATATTGTAAAAAGCCACATTCTGGCTTAGCTCTATGTCCATCACCTACCATGTAAGGGTCCACAGAGAGATACAGGGTTCTAACACGAACTTGTCCTGCTTGGATTGTATCTGCTATTGTACTTTGTTCCAGTCGGAAGTTTTCAGCCACTGGCACTCCATTCTTACCTACCATTATTTTAAAATTAAACAAATAAATGGATCAGTATAGAGTTTCAATATGGGAAGGCCTTATTTTTCTTAAGGTAGTATTGTTAAGTAAGTTAGGCTGTATCTTTACTGAGGTACAAAGCTACTGACAAACTTTCATGTTTTGGGTCACAGACTAGGATTTAAATGGTTGTACTGCCACCACCCAAACTGCTGACTTGATCTGGCACCTTATACTTACCTGGGCCACTATCAGTACTTGCACTGACTTAACAGTCTCCATGGTGTTTGCTACACACCATTTTAGGACAAATTAAAAGCAAAGGGCAGATTTGTTTACATTCTCAAATATTGGTTTTATATAGTCTATGTACTGAAAAGACCCTTTCAAAAGAAAGAAGGGATTGGGACTTCTCTTACATAACAAAACTGATGTGCACTATTTTGCCAGTAGCAAATATATTTTAATCAGCTAAGTTTTAAACTAAGAAGCCAGGCTGAGGAAATTGAGGTTGTTCAGCCTGGAGGAGGCTCTGAGGTGACCTCATAGCAACCTCCCAATATCTGAAGGGGGACTACAGGAAAGCTGGAGTAGGGCTTTTTGCATGGATGTGTAGTGAGAGGACAAGGGGAAATGGTTTCAAACATAAGGAAGGGAGACTGAGGCTAGACATCAGGAAAATTCTTTCCTGTGAGGGTGGTGAGATGGTGGATGGATGGCTGCTGTGGCTGCCCCATCCCTGGATGCACTCAAGGCCAGACTGGATGGGGCTTTGAGCAACCTGGTCTAATGGAAGTTTTCCCTGCCTATGGCAGGGGGGTTGGAACTACAGGATCTTGAAGGAACAACCCACACCATTCTATGATTCCATGATTTTAGGGCTATTTGGTATTGAGAAGTATACAATACTCCCCCAAAAACTTAATACACACATATGGGTCTTCTGCAACAGGCAATTTATAAACTCAGTATTCAAAATACAGTGCTGACATCTGTTACAAGGCAACTGTGTAAGTAAGGACGTAAACAAACCTTCAAGAGTGTAAATTAAAAAGCAAACACTTTGAAACATGGAAAAAAAGATGCAATATTTACTAAAAGAAAACAAAAAATTAACAGTAACAAGATACTTTAGTATAGTCGTCTCTTAAAATGCAAAAAGGACAAATGTCAGAACTAAAAGGCAATGCTTGCTAACCTCTGAGTCCCCGCACTTAGGGTTTTCTCATATATTGTGCGCCACACCTTTTTTTCTCACAGAAGAGTTTAGAAATCTTGTATATACAGACTAAATAAATACCCTTCACAATAAACTTTATTTAATGCTGAACGCAATATCAAGATATATGAATGTCAATATCTCAAGTTAGCATCTGTTTCTACCCGCAGCATTTTGGCACACTAGACAATTCTAACAAACACATTCTTGCTTTATTGGAAGCAAATACATACCCGGGCGGGAATTCAGCACCACTCGCTGTATGATCATCCCTCCTTTTGCAGCAATTTCACACTGGATTTCTACAAAGGAAAACACATGTCCTCAAATGTAAAATAAACAAGCTTGTGAATCAAGAACACCCTGCTTATCATTTTAAAGCTGTGATTTTATACAGTATCACAGTAACGCCTTCTGAGAAGATTGGAAATTATAAAGTACCAGGGCTCCTTTTAAACACATCACCACCCCCTACCAGCTTGCAGCAGATGTGCTTGGTTTGCTTTGCTTTCCTGGGCTGACTGAGAACACTCTATGCCCACCTAAAAGACACAGAGGCAGCTCTGAATGTCTAAGTCAGGTGCCATTCCACAAAAAGTGCACACACACACATCAGCAATAGCATTATGCAGGAATATGATAAAAAGAGATTGTTTCACATGATGTTTCACATGAAATAAGAAGTCTTACTATTAGCAGTGGGTTTTCTTCTAAGAAATGGTCTTGCCTAGAGATGAGAAAGAATCAGATCACCATTTAACCTGTTTTATTGAAAAGTATCTCCCTGAACTTCCAACATGTTAAAAGAGGACTGCAAATCTTGCAACCCTGAGATGCCAAAGTGATTAACAGGGAATCAGTCTGATTTAACAGGAGAAAAATCATGCTCCTACATGCTTTTGGAGCCAATATAAAACTATGCTCAGCTGAGTGCCATAAATAACCAACCTCCACAAAAGGCAAGGACATTAAGGAATGAAATGTGATAGCTGATGTCTTTGTCATAATGTTTATTTTGCTGACAAGGACAGTAAATTGAAGTGAAGCTTAACAGATAAGCCTAGGAAGAGTACATCATCACTACTTATCCACCACACTTACTCTGTGAACACTGCAAAATACAGAACCTTCTGTTGGTACTGTTAGTGTTTAGATTACAGCACTCACAGATGTCAGGAGCTACAGCCTGGAGTGCTGAAAAACATAATTTAAAAGTTATCAGGAGAGAATGGGCATATCCCTGGCCTTTCCCTGGCCTCTAAAACCCACACTGACTCAAACCAAAAGTATATTTTCATAAAGCAGATAAGAGTTTTAACATTTGATTGTGTTCACATTTGAAAAGTGTACTTATTAGGTGAAAACCATTCAAGAGTTAGTTTCTTTTCACATTTTCAACACCCAAGGGTGCTACAAGAAAAACTAGAAGAAATGGATCTTTAATGTATCTGTACGGAATCACATCAGACATCAGTAAAAAATAAGTGACCTTCTGAGTTCTTTTGTTGTTGCAGAACAATGTGGGACATTAGTCTGCAACAAAAGGAAAAAAAAACCCACCACACTTTAATGAAGTTACTTCTTGCTGCTTGAAAATGAAAAATGAACACTGAAAATACAGGAGTTAACAGTTAAAGAGAGAAATAAAAAAAATTTACACTCAAAGCTGATACCATCTTTGGAATAAATATACTCATGTAAAACCCCAAAAGGAATGATGGCCTTAGATAAACTTTGGCAAATCTCAGGTCATCATCATGACTCCCTGCATGCCCGTGGGCATGCCACTTGGTGCTTCTTTGAGAAAGTATTTTTCAGAACAAAATTCCAAATTCCTCCTGATAACATTTGCCTAAGAAAATTACATTCAAGTGGTACAGTTATCCTCTGAGCAATTGTCTTAGCACCTGAGAATTTGTGCTAATTTAGTAAGCATTTTATTAATGTGTCAGATCTGCCCAGTGGAATTTCAAAGGGCAGCCACATTCTACCAACTTGCACACATACAGAAGTTGGCTGAAGTTTATAACCACTACTGGAAATGCTCTGTGCAGAAATAATGAGTCAAGAACAGAATCAATATAAACCAATGGTGACCTGACAGCTCACATAAAATCGGGGCAAATCATTCCTCTACATACTATTCATATTCAGATCAAATCTATACAAGGTGTTAAAGGTTTCATCCACTGTTTTAAGACAAAGTAGGCAGAATTGCTGTACAGATCAGGCCTTACAGAAAAGCCCTCTGTCACAACTGATAACACCATTTCTGTTGTCATGAAACTAAATACCTGTACTGTGCAAACACAAAAAATCAACCTGAAAAAGAAAAGATAATGGGATGCATTTTTATTTTGCCTAACACAGAGATATTTTTTCTGTAATAGTAGAGAGAAAAAAGTAAGAGTTCTTTAAAGAAAAAAGCCAAATATATTGACTTAGTAAGAAAAAGAAAAATACAGAGCAGAATAGAAAGATGAAAATTGAAAATGCATACAGAACTTCAGATTACTACTTTGAATGCCTGCCAATCTGAGAGAACAAAAATGCTATTGATTTCCTAGGTCATTTTCACAGCTTTTGGTTGAGAAGCCTGTGTACTAATTTAACTTGAAAATCTTCCAGGTACTGTGAGTGGGTAGACAGAAAGTGAAGCTGGAAGCTGAACTGTCACTCATTGTATGACAACTGTCACAGTAAAGTGCAACACTGGAGATGGACATTTACTTCTAAATATGACTGCACTTTACAGTAGAAGTCAGAAAAATAAGCAAATGCTCACTGTAATACCATAACATAGTAAGAAATAATCATACTTTCCTCACATTATAAACAGCATGGGACTGATGAAAAGGAGTAAGCAGAGGCAGCATCCTTTTGCACCATAAACTAAGGTAAGGTTTTGGAGAAAGAAAATGGGTTTTTTAGAAGTGAGATAAAGGAGATTTTTATCATATAGATATTCTTTTTCAATAGATGCATGATGCCATGAAGGATGCTTTTGACTTTTTGGTTTTTGTAAGACCTGCAGGAAGCAACATGCTATATTTACTATATTTAACTGTATTCACTATATTTAATTTTAGCAAACAAAACAAAAAAAATTACTTTTTAAATCAAATGGAATAAAAAAACAATTACAAGGTTTAGCATGATTCTGTGCCAAGATCACCTGACCTCCCTTATTAATACAACAGGCAACTTAATCAGAACAACAGCAGAACCTTCATGGGAGTCTCAAGTATGTTTTAGCTCAGATTTATTCTTATCTGTTTTTTTCCTTGCCTTCCTTACCTCATTTTTGCAGAGACACACATGATAGCTTCTTTTAAAAATGTTAAATAAATTCTTTTCCATGGAAATGCTCATTTTGTTTGTCCTAGGCTTGGTTCCTAGAACTTGTTGTTTCTGAGACTGCCCATCAGAGAGTTTTCAGTTACATATACTTCTTCCAGAATGATTCACCTGCTTCCAAGTTGCTAAGAGCCCATGCCAGCTGCTTTCTATTAAAGAAAGAAGGGAAGGTAGCTAATACCTCCTGTATCTGGCTCAGGCAGCATGGAGGAAGAAGGCAGTCAAGCTAAATGGAGGACAAGTAAGTTTGAAGTCTTCTGAAACTGTGGCCTCAAAACATTTGGAACAAGGATCCTCAGAGGAAACTCAAAGAATGAAATTTCAAGGAAGAATGACTCTGAATGATGAACTTGCAGGAAGGAAAGCTGGGAAGGACTTGTGCTAGGAATCAGTGTCAATGAGGGAAATGTGGCAACAGCAATTTAAAAGGCCAGTGAAGCAGAGAAGAGAGAGAACTGCAGAAACTGGGAACAATGAATGAGACAGAACTAAGCATAACTGGAAAGGTAAGGATAATGGAAATGGAAAAGCAAATGTAATGGATCAGGCACCAAGGTCTCCAACACACCCCTTAGAAGCCCTTCATTTGAAGTGTTCAAAAAGTAGAAGCCAGAATAAATGTAATGAATGGAGAAAAACACATGCCATAAAGAGGTAAGTACTTTCAGGAATAAAACTAATAAATCTAGATTTCTTAATGTTTCATGTCTGAATTCTCTGGTGTGAAGTTCATCCCATATGGTCTTCTCTGATGCACTATAATGGTCAAAGGCAGTCTGCAGTCTTTTCCTCAAGAAACATGTGAAAAAGAATGACAATAGTAGTAGGATCTTGATCCCTTTTTTTTTTTTTTTTATTCCAAGAAGGCTAATATCTTTTAGCTTTTTATCAAATTTGGGCAACATATAGAGCAAAAGTTCCAGTAATCATACATATATATACATAAGTGAATTATGCAAACTTTACTTTCTCAGGTCTAAGTGTCAGAAAAAATATATATATATACATAAGTGAATATATATACATAAGTGAATTATGCAAACTTTACTTTCTCAGGTCTAAGTGTCAGAAAAACTGAACGCTCCAAGGTACCACCTATTGGGCTTTTTTTTTTTTTTTTTTTTTTTTAATAAATAGTTGTGTTCATAGAATCATAGAATTAGCCGGGTTGGAAGGGACCTCAGAGATCATCAAGTCCAACCCTTGACCCACCGGAGCAATTGCTAGACCATGGCACTGAGTGCCACATCCAGTCTTTTTTTAAATGTCTCCAGGGACGGAGAATCCACCACCTCACCGGGCAGATATCAGAGTAGCTGAAAATTAATTAAAAAATACCAACACAGAAGGCCTGTTTTTTCTGAGCAGATTTTCAGGTCAGGAATGAACAGAAGAATGGAGAGTGCTGGCAGAAAGGAAGGAGCAATCACTTCAGCAGAAGCAGTACCTGATGGTTTTTTTAAGAAGCCGCTGATAAAGGCTCCCCCATCAGAGCAATCTGAGAGACTGTACTGCTGATGGGTGGTGGTGGTGATGATGATGAAGTGTGACCTCAGCCCAAGTCAGAAATCACTGCTGCCAAAGGTGAAAGAGGCACTTGAAGACTGCCTTGTAAGATGCTTCATTACGGCTTTCAGAAGCCGCAAACAGAAATAATTAAGGAGAGAGAAATCGGGAGGTGAGAAGCAACGATGGATCTCACTGGCAGGTGCAGCACCTGATGTCGGAGCTAAGGAGGAACCCCTGAGGAAAAGATCCCTCCCTCTCTTCACCCGGGGGGGCTCCGCAAAGCTGAATTCAGCCCTGGAGCCCGGGCACTCCCCAAACCCCTCAGAGCGGAGCTCCTGCCCCGATGAAGCGCTCATCCCGAGGTGACGGTGACTGCTGGGAATGCGGGCAGGGGTCCGGTCCGGTCCGGTCCTGCCTCCTCAGGAAAGGCTCGGCGGCCGCTCCTTCCCTCCCTCCCTCCCTCCCTCCGCAAGCGGAACATGGCCGCAGCCCTCCCCAGTGTCACCGCTGTTTCCGAGCCACACTCCTCCCCCCGGGGGCGGGGAGCACACACCACAAGACGCCCAGGGCCTCTCGGGGCCGCGCTACCCCCGCGGTAAGCTCATGGCCCCTGAGGAAGGTTGGCGGCCGAAGCCACCCCGGCCCCGCTCACCTTGACCCGCAGCCTTCCCGCCCCCTCCTGACGGGGCGGCCCCGCGGTGCCCATGCGCGCAGAGGCCTTGCACAAGGGCAGGCTGAGAACAGCTGACACCGGCGGGACCCGCCCTAAAGCCCGCCCGGCCCGGCCCGGCGAGGTTCCCGGGGGCTGTAGTGGGTGGTGATCGCTTCTCGCTGGTTGCAGGATTCCAGCTTTACACCCCCCCCATTTCGCCGGGGGTTGGCCCGCAGGAATGTGGGCCCCGGGGTGCTCTAGGTGCTGGTGCTGATGGGTGCTGGTGGTGATGATGATGATGGTGGTGGTGGTGCTGGTGCTGATGGGTGGTGGTGATGATGATGATGGTGGTGGTGCTGGTGGGTGGTATTGGTGGTGGTGCTGGTGCTGCTGGGTGGTGGTACTGGTGCTGATGGGTAGTGGTGATGATGATGGTGGTGGTGCTGGTGCTGGTGGGTGCTGGGTGCTGGTGGTCCATCTTGTGAGGCAGCTTGCAGCACCTGAGGGGCTTTTCTTGGAGCTGGAGGGTAACACCGAGAGAGATGTTGGTGCTTGGTTGTTCTAGTGGATGAGGCGGTGTTGATCGATGTGGCCCAGTGCTGTGTTACAGCCTCACAAATTTCGGTCAAGTCGCCGTTGTGGTCAAGGCGATGTCACGTGTGTACATTTGCTCTTCTCAAATGCAGCTGAAGAGGCATCTTTACTGAAAGAACCTGCTGCGAGAGGATGAATAACTGAAGAGTCAGAGTTTTCCTGGGCTGGGGCTCAGGTCTTGGTACTGCCAGACGTGATGACACCGAGCACTCGCCCCACGCTGCAGTGAGTCACCGCGCTGGAAAGGCAAACAGGGCTGTGAATTGGCCACCGAGCCGGTGGAAAATGCTGGGGAGCTTCAAGTGGCCACTTAAGACTGGAAAAACTTCCAGACTAATGATCCTGATGACTTGGTACCTGCCTCTCGCATAAAGGCAGGCAAAGCCTGTTATGGTAGCTCTACCCATAGCACTTTAATGCAGGTCTAAGTGACCAATTTATATTTGTGCCACCATAACACACTAAGCTTTGTCCTTCAAAGTTGAAATGTCATTGGAACTGGCATGGTTTAGGAAAAAAAAGAAAAAAAAAAGTTTTTTTAATAAGGGAATTTATATTTCAGAGTTTTTTTTCCTGACTTGTATCAGCTGATCTAGTGACAGGTCAACTTCTTACTGGTGTAATCTGCTGAAAAGAAGTCTTCAGGTTTGGAGGTGTCCCCATAGTTTCAAATGGGCATATCTTGTATGTAGGAGGCCTGCATTAAAATGAATTAATGAATGAATGCTGACTTGCCTCATCATATTTGTGCAAGAGAAGAGCAGTACAATTATTACAAAAATTATTGTTTCAGAAATGAATGTTACATGTCATTATATGAGCAAATAAGGACAGAGTATGAAGTGTATTAATGGAGGGCTCCCTGTTAATTTAGAAGTTGTGTATCTCAGTGACTACTCATAACTTAGGGAAAAGTGGGGAAAACTTCCAACATATTAAATGGGCTTTCAAATTCTCTGTACAACTCCACTCCTGCCTAGCACAGGGTGTCTGTTTTCTCCACAAGCAGGGTTATCCTCAAAGGTGATTACAGCAATCATCTGCCGTTTACTGTTTTAACCCTGTATGTTCACCCCCACCCCATTTTCTCTTTCATTAAGTTAAGCTATTGTGAAATAAGTTCAGGAGTGAGTTTAAAATGCAACAGCCATTCAGCACTGACTTGCCTCGTGGATATGTGTTCCATCCTAAGAATGCCTTTTTTGTGGTTTATCTTAATCCTCCTCATACTAAGATAAACAACACAAAGTCACACTTCATGTGAAATGAAGGAATCCACCCGTGCAGGCCAGTGTGGAATAGGTGTTACATAACAGGTATTAGAGGTTGTTAGCACATACAAACAGGCTAAATCAACCGGAGTGTCATCACCTTACAGCTGGGCAGAGGTGAAATGGGGGATGCTGGAAGATGGTTGTGGGCACTGACAACAAATCCCTGCTGCCTACCCAGACAGGGACACTTCACTAAACAGATATTCCCCCCAGTTCAAGGTTTTCTCTTACCAACTTAAGGCAAATTTGTGAAAGCAAAAACATTTCTTGGCCACATGGTGGGATTAAAAACACTTTGACCTGTGTGATCCTTTTCCAAAGATACAAAGTCATTTTGGATACAAGGTCAGTAGCTTCCAGAATCACTGTGACAAAATTTAACAGTGAAACAGCTTCCTGGTTCAGAGTGATTAAAATCATATTGTCATCAATTTTAATTAAGCCAGTAACAATATTTAAAATAGAACTAAAAAAACAGAATCTGGAGGCTTTTTTCTTTTTCTTTTTCTTTTTTTTTTTTTTTGTATTTTGTCAAATTGGTTGACTGTTCAGCTGAGTCCAGATCTTCCCCATTACTTGCCCTTAATATGGAAGCAATAAACCTTACATATTCAGCCTATACTATGAGTCTTAAATGTTCTTAAAATGCAATGTAATCCTGTTTGTTTTCCAAGATTTGCTGAGCTCATGCAGCACAGTTATGAGAGTATGTAATAGTAAAGCACCTTTTGTACTTTTCCATGTTCACAGGTAACTCATAATCTTGGGAGATGTGTGCCCTCTCCTTGCCATTTTTAATTAATGTCACTATAATAAGTAGTCTTTTAAAATCTCTATAGATTAATAATACATATGTTGTTTATGTAATTGCAGCTGTGTTTTGGTCGTCACAATCCTCTGGGGTATGCATGAGCTCTGAATGATACCATATTCTTTAGCCTGTGTGTGTAGGGAGCAAAATGGTCTATTAAGAAATATCCTTCATAGATTCTGTGGACAGGAATGATCAGTTAGATTACTCAAATCCAACTCAATTTAAATTTCTCTTTTTGATAGCCTCTTACACGATAGGAAAGTAAGATGTCATCTTCTGCTGTAGGGAAGCATTTTTCTAAGTTTTAAACTGATCTTCAGAGAGTTGATTAAATGTTCACTAAAGGTATTTTGAGGAAAGGTGTGTGTGTGTTTTCCACTGATAGAACGACCTTCTGGAAGAACTCAGCGAGTGATTATCTCCTGTATTCTTGGGTAACAAAACCAGTTCACTTGCCCTACAAATTCTGAAACAGTGTTTCAGGCTGCGGGAAGAAAAATTATTGCAAAATCTGTGGTACACTTGGTATTTCTGGTTCTCTAAACTAGTTGTTTACTAGTAACAGTTTACTCTTCTTCAATTAGGTTTCTTCCCCTCATTGCTGAGCCAGAAAGACAATGAGAAATACCCCATTTTCCTTCAATGCTATGACAGCCTGAGTGTAATTTGAGCTAATCCACATCCCTTTGCATGAAATGTTTTAAGAGCTTGCAGATGATTCATTCATAAGCTGTGGATGCAAGAACTTCAGCAGAGGACAGTAAGACATGAGGTCATTACAGCCATTTGCAGTGACTGATTCAGTGTAAGCAATCCAGAGCAAGAAATTAAAAATTTTAGCTTGAGACAGCTGCTGATGGTGAAATGAGTTTAGGTCAGAGTGACATACCCATATCATGCTGGAAGGTGCAGTTTAAAGGTGACTTGTGAGCAGCTCACCTCTTGGCTGAAAATGTTGGGAAGGGTAGACAGATGGGAAAAACAAGTTATCACCCAATTGAGATCATGCCACCCATTTCTGAATTATATCTGGGTTTTGGGTTGGGTTTTTTTTTTGTTGTTGTTGTTGTTATTGTGGTAGTGGTGTTTGGGTACTGGTTTTGGGGTTTTTTGTAAGAATATACAAGACGAACAATGTAAAAAAACCTGTTTTGCAGGTGGCCCCTTGGCTGTCATATGAGACTTAAACTTTCTGGTGCTAATTGCTAGCTAGTTGGGCTTCATCTGTACAGGTGATTATACAGATAAGAAGCAATTGCTACTTTTTATGGTAAGTTGTTTTTCTGATGCTTAGTGCTTGGGAATGCCTTGACCCATGTTTCTTGTTCATTGTTTCAAAATCATCTGAGTTCTGACTGACCAAATGACACAGGTAGTATCCAGATTTGCTGTGTCACTTACCATTTTTGTGATGGAAGCTTTGCCCTGTAAACAGACTTTGCTAGTCAAAACTACCAGTTTTGATATATGTTCACACAGAAGCATATGTGTAGGACACATCTTGAAGATTAAGGTAATAACTGCTTTTATTTTAAAAGTTAAATACATCAAATCAATAACACACCTTGACGTCTGACTTTTTAGAGGAAAACACGGGGTTAAAAGGCTTTTGCATAAAAGTTGTTGGGCCCCATCTTTTAACTATTTGGTATTCTGTAAAACTTTTTCAATCAGTGAAAAGTGAGCACAGTATGTTATTTTAATCTGATAGAGATTGGTATTGTTTGATCATCAAAGTTTTACTCAGAATTTCATTTCCTTTTCTGCCTGTGCCTTTCATCCTAAGAGAAGAAAGAACATACTGAAGTGCTTGTTCCAGACAGAGACTTATTTTCCTGTTGTCTTTAGTTTGTTAATGGTGGTTTCTTAAATCCAATCAGAAAGGGTCAAGTGATGTTCCAGTAGCGTTTATATTATTAAATATAGCAAAGGTACATTTTGGTATAGCTACTTATTTAATATTTATAAATTACCTGAGCCTATTATACGTGAAAACTACTCATGTTATACAGTGTCATATCAGAATGACATCTTTCATTTTTTTTACTGCAGAACTGCTGAGGAAATTAGGCCTTTATGCTTTAGAATCACACTGCTAGATAATCAAATACCTCTGTGAAGGAGCTCTGTGTGCCATTTCTATTTAATGATTTTTCTCTGTTATACAAAAGGTATGGTTCTACTAATACTCCCTCAGAAATAAAAACTACTGAGGTACTTCTCTTGGTATGGTTTATTTTATACCCTAAGATTCAGTCATGTATCAGAACAAAAATATTGAATTTTCCCAGTGTAAATAATATAAAGCATTATCATCCATCTGTTGCAGACATCATTAAAAAGTTTAAATTTTAATTTTGTTGTCATGGCATTTAATAGTTGTACAAGCTTGCAATACATTGTAATTCAAAACAGGAAGATTGGAAGGTTTTAAAATGAAGAATACCTGTAAACTTGAAGGTATTTATTCTTCTGTTTTCTCCACTGTCTAAAAAATACTGCAAGATTGGAAACAAAGTTTTTAAATGTAAGTGATTCTGTATTTTTTCTTGTTTCACAGTTTATGTGAATAGAAATTGGGAACATTCAGTGAAAAGGAAAATAAATTTGTAATTTAGAAAGAACTGAGGTTATCATGAATCAAGCTTCATTATGTGAGTATCCAAGATATTGAACCATCCTCAAAAATGGGAAGAAGGAAGAAATGTGGTCATAAAGGCTCAAATAACTTATTCAGAACACAAAGTGACCTTTGCAGTGACACTTACAGTGATGCCAAGTTATGTTTCTCTGGTTTAAAATTCCTGACAGCAAATGGTCAGGATAAGTTTTTCTGTCTGAACTGAAAATTCTACCAATTGCTGGACCAGAGCAGGGACCAGCAGTGGGTGATAGACTGTGCTGCATGGGGAAATCCTCATGCTGAGTATTGCATCATAGTTCTGTTCTTTCATACTCGAATTCAGAATCATTGCAAAGCTGCCCTGTTTTATTTATGCATCCTAAGGCTAGCAGAGCTCATGCTAATGGCTGGCAGAAGTACAAAGAAAAGCAGGTCTAGAATTAGAAAAAAAATTGTTCGTGTGAGGGTTGTATTTGTGAAGTTATAGAAAGCATAGCTTCCTTGTAGACTCCCTGGTATGTTAATTCTTGATCAAATAGAATTGAAAAGTCCCCTCTTGTGGGTTTAAAGCTATATATTTGTGGAAAAATATGTTTGGGTTGCAGATGAAAGCTCAGAGAAGGTGAATGAAAGCAGGGGTGAACAAGAAGGAAAATGAGGAAGAATCTGCTTGTCTTGCACATTTATGCAGTGCTTTTTGTGAAAAGAAAGTACTGCTCTATGAAAGAGGACTATGCAGACTTGCAAAGTCTCAACCTAACCAAAGGCATGGTTTTGGAGCTCTGTGCTGGGGTTCTTTCAGAACTGCTGGGTATTAGTAGAATGCTTCTCATCCATTCAGCATGTGGACATTCTCTTCTGGGGATTTACAGCACTTGGTTGTTATCAGTCAATTATTAATAACTTTGGTGTCAGCAAATCAGCTGTGGTATTCCACTGGCCTGGAAATGAGAATTTGTAAAGGCTTTCACCTGTTTAAGGAAAAGAAAGATCTGTAAGCACAACTGGTCTGGAAGAAATTAATCGAGTCAGTGACTGTATTCTAGGAGGCTGTGTTTGCCCTTACTATTATGGGTGATAAAGTATCTTATTTGACATGTGAGACTTAAAGGACAACTGTTTTGACTCTCAACTAAGCAACCACAAGATAATAGTGAGGGTTGTCTTTTAGAGGCTGACCAACAACTGTAAGGTGTGAAGCAACTAAGCAAGAACCTGCGTTGGATTATAATTGCATACTGTGTTTTACCCTGCATAGCTGGTAGGCAGTAAAGAGACTTTCTGCCATTTCTGAGCAATACATAAGACTATTTAAATAAAAATGTGTCTAAGGGCATTTTGGGGAGACCAGTTGTACATCAACTGTGGAAATTAGTTCTTGTTTGGATGCCTTTCTTTCCTAGGTCTTTTTGCAGCTTTCTGTATGTGCCATGGAAGATAGCACTAACAGGATATTACTCTAGGTCACTTAGTGGGTACTGGCTTTGCAAACACTGAAAATTGTGTTAATTTTAAATGCAGTGGTGAATAATGCTAAATGACAGAAATAAATAGGCTATATCATAGTTCTGGCAAACGTTGTATATTTTAATTGTAAATTTTATTAGCAAGCCATGACTAATTTGAGAGATTAGGCCTACAAAACAATGAGCTGTCCAAGTGAGCTTCTGAAATAATTTCTACAATTAGTCTTTTTTTCACAGTTCCCACCACTACTTTTTAGAAGCTGAAATGGCATGACAGAGTTTCATTTGGAGGTCAGGGTTAGGGTTGCCATTCTCTGGATCAGACTACAAAAATTATGGCTGAGGGACTGCTGATGGTATTTGAACTGATGACTCCAAGAGCTGATGACTCCAAGACTAAAGTGTCTGCAGTAAGAGAGAGTTGCAATTTTTACAAAAGAAATGCTCTCCAAAAATATGCTCTTGTTTAGCTCCCTTATCTAATTTTGCATGTCCCTGCTGATTTCTCTGTGAAGCAGCAATGCTCCACTCTTCCATTACAAAGTCACCTTTTATAGTTAATTGTAAAAGTGTTTTGTTGTTAGGAAGTCCTCTTTCTTGCTCTCTGTGTTGCTCTGAACCTCTGATAATGTCAATCTGCATCATTCAAGAGCTTCCACTATTCTTTCACAAAAAAGGAAAAAACCTGTTGCTTTCACCTGATACTCAAGAGAGACTCAAAAAAAAGTAAAGTTTTCTCCATCTCTACTATACCTCGATCTACAAAGCCCAATGTCATGATTCCACAGTGATTACTTGTGGGCAGTGGCTTTTTCTACTTCTTGCTTTGAGCATGGTGGGTTGCTGCTGCTTCTTGTTAGAGTGGCATCATGAAAACAACATAAGCATATTCAGAGCATTTCTTGTGGGGAGGAGATCTTGCTGAGCACAAGACAGTGATTGGTTTTGTATTTCTTGAGGCAGCAATGATACGGGAGGATGCCTCACTCACATACCCAAGGAAAGAGCAAAGAAACTAAATTACAAGTACCTATAAACAGAGGTTATGGAAATACAGCAGATATATAATGCTAGAGCAAGTCATCTTGCTTGTTATTTAAATCCCTTTTTAATTGTTGCTTTTGTAGATCATGTGTATTCCCCATGTTTGCTCCCCATTTTCTTCAGGCTAATGGTCTTGTGGCAGCCACAAAAGTGTTTCTGTTGAGCATTATTAGTCAAATGCTCAGTGGGCAAAATAATAAAACCACAGCCATAGCTAGGGAGCATTTCTGCCTTAGAACACCACATCCTAGCTAAGACTGGTGCTTTGAAATTGCATTTTATGCCCTATGTAGATATTTTAAAATAGGTCTAATTATACCTCATACTTTGAGCATGAGCCTTTTTAAGGTACCCAGTGACAAGAAAAACAAAATTGCCAAGTTTCTACTGAAAAAAAAAAAAAAGGAGAGGAAAAAAAGGAGAAATTCCATAGTGACATTTGTACTGATAAACACCCAGAGAGGCACTGAATTATTTTCTGTTTTATTGAAAACGCTATGTACTTTATAGCAGAATTAAGGAATGTTTAGAGATCACAGAGATAAACAGAGCAGCTGGTTGGGATAGAACACAGATCAACACTGAAAGGCAGCTTGGAGAACTGCCAGAATACTTCTAGAGTCCAGGCTTGAAAACCAGAATGATGTAACTTGCTTGTAAATCTGAGAAGAAAAAAAAAACAAACCCAAAGTGCACAGCAATTCAACTATAGTGCAGTGTCATGGTGATGACAGAAAAAGTTCTGCAGCTTGGTTTGCACCAATGCAAACTGCCAGCATGGGAAAGCATGGAGTGTCAGGGAAGAAGGATTGAGGAGGGACAGATAAGGTCATCAAGGTGCATAATTATTTGGTTCCAGACTATTTGGTACATGCCTGTCATATCTGTCCTATTTATACATGTTGGTTGTCTGACACTGTGATAGATTTATATTCCCCTCCCCTCTATAATTTATTTATGGCATGGAATAGGAATGAGTCCCCATGAGCTAAAGTACCATATGCTACCTGTGAAGCTTGATGTTAACAAATGCAGATTTTTGTTTCTCCCACTGCCCCTAGCTTTATCCTGCATATGTTTCAATTTAATTGCAGTGGTACTGAGTTATTGTCACTAAAGCCTGTTTGGGTTGAAAGTTTCTTAAAGGACTGTCAGTGTTAAATGATTTGAAATGGGCTTTGAGACTGCTACTTGTAATATACCAGCTTCTGAAGATCAGAGAATTCCTAGTTCATGATCTCCGTAAGAGATGACTTTAAGGATGCTTTTCTATCTATGTACAAAATATATATATATATATATGTATCGCGCATTAAAAATATACATAAGTATTGAACAAAGCTCCAAATTCTGCATATATTTATATGTCATGCACCATTATTTATGAGTAGCTTCCTGGTATCAGTAGGTCAAATAATTTATTTTTGCCACCATGAATGATTATATTTGTGTAAACCCATCTGAAAATTATTATCTATGCTGGTAATGTTTCATTATGTGGGGATTTTTTAATGTGCAATGGATAGATTGAATAGATTTTTTCAGCAAAATACTATTTTTAATGGTGCTTGAGAGCAGAAATGCTTTTTTAAAAAATTCAGTGAGGAACTGAAAGCTTTTGGTTTCCCACCACAAGCCATTGAAAATGGGCATTTCCAAATGCATTAGCAGTTGTGTAATTTGAAAAAGCATTACATTTTAGATTATACATTTGAAAGTTCAAAAATACTAAGAATGCCTGCAACCGAGTTGCATTTCTGCTCTCTCCACTCAGTGCTGCTGGGAAGACATGGGTGCAAAGATATTCTTAGCATGGAACTTCAGGATTGCTGGTTTATTCCAGTTGTCATTAGTCCCAGTCAGTAGCTGTGACAAACAGTGGGACATGAGGAAATATTAAATTATTCTTCTTCTGATCAGGCAGTTGCAGTTAATGGGCTGGACAGCATAGGAGCTATTTTGGGGTATGCAGCCTGGGACTTCCTGCATTAATGAGAATCCCTTAGTCCAAAAAACCAATAGCCTTGGCTGTATTTCATACACAAAGGAGAAAGTTACATTGATGTAACTGTGAAAATGAAATACAAGTTGAACCAAGTATTAATGATCAAATTCATTAACCGCACTGTACTTCAACTGATCTACTCAGACTATTAAAAGAACAGCCCAGATTGTCATCTGTGAAAATAATTCCTACTATGTAGCATTAATGTTATATTAAGACAGAAAAATATTCCAGCTCATTCTTTCAAATTCCAGCCTTTATTTTTGTTACTACACGAAATTCAGTGTGAGTATTACTCTGCAGTAAATGCTCTCAATATTTCTTTGTCTTGTTGGTTTCTTTTTGTTGTGACTCTCAGTACTTCTAGGGGGTTTCTCTGCCTGGGCTCAAAGCCAACTTAAAGAAAGCAGAGCTGGTTGTCTTGGGGAAGAAGAGACAGAGAAGTCTTAGTGTAGTTCACTGAAATTATACAACTACTCTCACCTTTTATAAAGCATTCACTGTCAAACCAGCATGGTGCAGGAATCAGTGTAAGTGCTCCTGAGAGCAGGTCTACAAACTTCCAAAATCTAAGAGTTTTGGAAATTATGTGTATACACACCCATAGTAATAGAGAGTGTTCTTGTTCAAGATGTTGCACTCTTCCAATGCAAAATGAGAGTTAAGTTCCAGAAAGGTTTGTTGAAACCTGTTTTAGTAATGGCCATCAAACCACTTAGGGATCATAGGAAATAAAAATACATATCAAAATTAGAAATATGCGTGTGGCCACCAGTTCTTGTTACTTCTTGCCCACCATGTTTTTCAGGAGTATTTCTACTGATCTGAAGTAGTCCTGGTCTTGTTGAGAGCTATTAGTCAATGCATTTTTTCCAGGCTATGTATACTACTACTACTACTACTAATAATAATAATTCATTGAGCTAAGGAATTTACAGTGCTTTACATTTTCAAACTTCTAAAACAGAATACTACATATAGTCATTAGTTCTTTTTAACAGTTGTTCTGACACAGTAGATAAAAAAATATGATCTCTAAATATTTAATAAATAATCAGAGACATCTTACAAACAACTTTTTGAAAATTGTCATATTTTAGGTATTTAGTTTTAAACCACTCTACTTGAAGTAATTTGAACTTGGGTCACTTTTAGTCAGTTGAGCAGCATGAAACATTTGGTGTCCTATACTGTATGTGTATATTAGTGACAGAGGTCTTATTGTAGTTTGGTACAATCTGTAGACTGAGCTCCTAAAATGCAGGAAAAGTATGTGGACTTGAGCATTTGGAGCTAATTGAAGTTCAACTATTGAATCTTTGTGTGGCCTTCAGCTCACCACTTAGCTTCTCCAGATGTTGTGTTTTTCTCAGTTGTAAACAGGGAATACTACCACAGACTATTGTTTGTAAAACAAACAAACAATGTGGGATTCCAGGGAAAGTATAATAAATGCAGAAAGGACTGCAAAGTGTGTTTAAGGCCACCCAGTCTAGCAAAATTAAGAAGACAGTTTCAGCAGTCCTGGTTTTCAGCATGCCATATAATTTTTACTAGCTATTCCTACTCTTTCTCACCACAGTGTCTTCACTTCTTTCAGTAGTGCTTTAAGCAATGTGAATAACTTTATCTTTTTCTTCTTCTTTTTTTTTTTTTTTTTTTTTTTTTTTTTACACGTAGTTGTTTCTCTAAACCACAGTGTCCCTCCCTTTCCCTCATATAACAAGGTCTCATCTTGGTTCTCGGGCAAGATGACACTCTGTGTGTGTGTATACATATGTATTTACACCCACATGCTCTATAAATAAACAAATGTATTCTTCCCTAAGTTGATCGAAGAAGCTGAATCTTGCTCAAGTAAGTAAAGAAATCTCAGTTTTATTTTAAACTCACATATGAAGAGTAAAATAAATATGCAAGATTCTGTTTTCTTTTTGCAAACTCTTTTTAAAAAGGCAAACCCCTTCTTTCAAATAAATCTGTCTGCATCAAGTTTCCCAAGAGAAGTTGTACCCTAAAATAAAATTTCAGATGTAGCCTCTTCAGTGTTTCATCTTTGTTCTGATCAAGATGACATTGATATTGGGGAAATGCAAACTTCTCTGTGGTAAGACATAATCTTTTAAAAAAAGAAATAAAAACATTTTCATAAGCATTTCCCCCTGTAATACTGCAGATGAAAACTATGGAACTACGATGGAATAGTGGTATGCATGTTTGTGCTGATGTCCTTCTAAATTCACAGCCTCAAAACTAAAGCCCAACCAACCTGAAACACATACAATAATTTTTATTTCCTGTAAGATTTTAGACAACTATTTTACTATTATTTAATTAGGTCTCCTCTTACATGAGATAAGGGGATTTGCTTCTTGAATTATAGAATCACTCAAAGGGAATTTTAGGAGGTCACCAGCTCAACCTTCTGCTCAAAACATGGTCAGCCCTGAATTCAGACCATGTTAGTCAGGGTTTCTTTGTCAGGTAGTCAGGGCTTTCTTAGGTTTTGGAAACTTCCAAGTAAGGAAATTCCACAGCTTCTTGTGGCAACCTGTTGCATTGTTTCACTATCCTCCCTAGGTGGTTGAAGAGCCACTGTTTCAATTACAACCGTTGTCTTTCTCTGACTGTGCCCTCGGTGCAGAGCCTGACTTTGCCTTCTCCTGGAGGTAAAGATGTAGCTACTGCAAGGCTGGAATTAAGGTTCTTCTCCCTGTTCTCCTTTCTACATTACACATGCCCAGTTTTTCTCAGCCTCTCCTTGCAGAGGACATCGGATGCCCCTCACCATTTTGGCTTTCTACTGGCTCAAGTTTTTCAACATCTTTCTTGTAGTGGGATGCTCAAAACTGGACATAATATTCCAGGTGCAGATAAGCAGATGGTGAGTAAATGGAATATTCATTTCCCTTGACATAGCAGTGCTTTTCTTTATACAGCCTGGGATGCTGATAGTCATCACTGCTGCCTCAAGTTTACCCCACTGTCCACCAAGACCCCCAGATCTTGGACAGAGGTGCTGAGTAGCCTGCTGGTCCCAGTCTGTGCAACAGCAAAATGTTGGTCCAGCCATAGGGCAGGGCTTTGGATTGCTCTGTGTTGAGCTTCCTGTGGTTCCTCTCAGTTGATTCTCCAGCTTGTCCAAAGGCAGTTCTGTCTTTAAGCACTGAATATATTTGCAGGATAAACACTGCAGCTACTCGTTACTGCTTTATGCTGTCATTAATTTTCTAAGAAAAATACCACATCCCATGAAAATTTTAAGAGGAAATGTCAGTGTGATTATAAGATGGATCTTTTAGATTTATTGGAATCTAAAATTTGTATTACAAGATTTGAATTACCTTATTACTAGCTATAGCAACTAGGGCCTTCATTTTATACTCAGTTTCAGGAAAACCAATAGCTCCATTCATCTTCCATAGTGCAGAAGCACTACTTCAACTCCTGCCAGCTGGGAAGAGGAGGAGGCATTAGGCCTACTCTGACATGGTGAAAAGAGTGCCATCTACTGAGGGTACGTCCCAGTTCTGCCAAGTTACGTATGCAAAGCATAGTCTTTAATCCAAATTCTGACTCAGTGCAATCCAGTTTATTAATGATATGAGTCGATGTTGTTACAGCACAAGATGTGTCTGTACAAGCCAAAGAAAGGTAAGATATTTACATGGTGATAGCTAGGAAATCTTCCAATTTCCTTATTCGATGTAGTAATAAAATAACAACATGCTAGGGAACATACATGTATTAAATTTTGTTACTGTAAAACTGATGAAAGTGCAGCCTGCATGCAGTCACGGCACATGCTGAGAAAAGAAGAAAGAAAAACATTTTTCAAAGCATAGTGAAAGCTGCTTCTGCAACGAAAAAAATGATGATGGCTTTTTCTGAATCAGAAGTAAGGACTGCGTAACAGAGAAACAACTCAAAAGTGCATAGAGGCAAAATCTTTACAAAACACTTCATAATACTGTTTATTGCTTAGTAAAATAAACAGTAGCGTACAGGTTTATAAATGCTCGTCATGCCATGGTGTCTTTGAAGTGTGCATCTTCTATTTAAGACCTATAAACAGGCTGGTGTACCTACAAAGTTGCCTGTTTTTGTTTTTATCCCACTTGGTATGTTTAGGAAGAAGTACCATCCTTTTCTATAGATTTTTCATCTTATAGTTTGGTTCTGATTTGTCCCTGTGGTTACTATGTTGTCTTTGGCTCAGTAAAGAAGGATTCCTATCTGCCTTATACATTATTTAAGATACAACTATCAGACCCAACATGTTAAAATGCCTCCTAGACAAGGGTAGAAAGCATACTCCCCAGTCTGTGCTAAGTTAGCTTCTGTAGCCAGATGATGACATTTCCACCACTGTCTGCTACTTTTACCTGATTATGTGTTATGAAACACAAGACACTGCTCATAATTTTGCTTCCCAAAGTCCAAACAAGTTAAGTACAACATGAGTTTATTCTGTCTAGAAGAGCTATATTTTGCTGCTATAGCAGGATTTACAGTCATAGAAGAGTGTTGGGTTGTTAAAGTGGTTTGGTGGGGGTTTTTTTGTTTGTTTATTTGGCTTGGGTTGGGTTTTTTCCCAATGAGAGCTGAGATAAGCAATATGTCTTATCAATATCTGATGTGCTTCATGGGACGCACTGATTGCCTAACGTAACAGAAGGAAATAACTCCAGTTTATGGAGCCTGTCTTTTAAGTTTCTAATAGGGCAAATCAAACTCATGGGTTGTATGCCTTTCACTTCACTGTTAGTCATTATATGTTAAATTATTTATTTTTGCTTTACATATTAGCTAATTTGTAAACAATTGTGAATATTTTTTCTTCGTTGATTTAAATAGCTACTGACCTAGTGCTCCTGTCTATTCAGGAGTTAAGAAGAGCAAATGTATTAGTGGTAGTATAGAAGAATTTTCTTTGAATATCCTATTTGCATCAAGTGATACCTTTGGTTGTGAAAGAAAAAAAAAATCTTGTCAGTAGTTCTACTATTTTGCTCTTCACCTCCATGTGTCTCACTGTTACTCTCTGCACTGTGACAGGAAAAGATTGGGTGTGGTAATTAGACTACTGGCCTGGGACTCATCAGAGAAACCTGGTTATGCATCAGATACCTTCTGTAGTTAGGGGTAAGTCACTTCTCTGGGCTCCTGTTTCCACACATCTTGAGCTTCCCTAGCAAAAAAGTGCTCCATGGAAGCCAGCTGAGATTGTGGAAGAAACGCAGACTCGAGTGAGCAGTGCGATAATTGCTTATATATTTTACTTTATAAAGTAACCCATGCTAGAAGGGAAACTGCTGATCTGAAAAAAAAACCTCACAAACCATGCTACTGTGTGCATGGAATGATCTCAGCCTGGATGAAGGCAAGCACGTGGTTATGTGCACGTTGGGAGAAAATGTTTGGCATTTAAATGTTTGGCATTTTCGCCTTGCTTGGCACGTTTCACTGAATGTGTCTTATCTGCAAACGCTGTCCAGATATTATATGCTTAAAGTTTCTTTAACTATGAACACACTTGAGCTATCAGAGGATACTACAGGGGGAGCAATGGCGAAGCAGCTGCTTTATTTCCTGCCTTAGGAGGAGCAGCTTGCCTGCATTTGTGTTTTTTACTCCCAGCTCCTGGCACCAGAGGAAGCCATGTTCCCGTAGTCGTGCTGAGCTTTTTTTGAAACCTCAGTCGCATGTGTTCTGGTCAAAGTTTATCTTTTAGCTTTCTTGGGGAAGTAAATTTTAGGTGTTCTCTAAAACAGCCAACAGTATAGAAACGACCTGAGGATTTGTAATGGATACAAATCCTCTCTCCCGTTTTTCCACTTCAGAAAAAGCTGTGGGGAAAAAAAAAAAAAAAAAAAAAGGGGGCCAGAAAGGGAGGGGGGGGAGGGAACAGAAAACCATGTTTTCCTCTGGTACAAGTGGTTCCTTAAAAACAAAAAAGGGTTTAGTTTGTTTGGTTTTCTTTAGAAAGAAGGGCCACGAGGCCTGACCACACCGAGCGGCTGAGCTGGGGAAATGAATCCAGCGAGTTTTGCCAGGTGCTGAGCACGGTTCGGTTCCGTTCCGTTCCGCACCCGCTTGGCTCCCGAATCCCTGCTGCGAGCTCTCTCCCCGCCCCTTACTCGCCAGGGATTTCCCCTCCTTCCCTGCCACAGCAGCGAAAGCCAAGCACAGAAGGTCAAGCTAAGAGCTGTGAAAAAGGACAGTGGGCCCAGGTCGGAGCCAGGAAAAGACTGTGAGAGGCGGCGGGAGCGAAGCCACGGAGAGGCTGGGGTGGAAAAAGAGGAGGAGGAAGACGGGAGGAGGAGGAGTTGTTGAGGAGCCCGGGCCTGGGAGCCTCCCCGCTTACCGCACTAGGAAGTGACGCTTTCCCCGAGTCCCGGAGAGAAAGAAACAAAGTTTGGTTTCCCCCCACCCCCTCTCCCTCTTTTCCTACCTCCGTGCAAATCGCTGCAGTCTCCCGCCGCGGCAGCCGTGCCTGGCTTCGCAGGTGAGCAAAAGCGCCTTTTCTTCCTTATTCTGTTTGCCGCGGGTTTATTATTATTATTATTAATCTTTTTTTTTTTTTCCCTCGCACGATTTGTTTCCGTTTCCCTGCCATTTTGGAGAGGAGGTGCTTTTCCTGGGGGTTTGTTTGTTGTGGGTTTTTTCGGAGGGGTGCGTGTGCTCAGTTTGTGGGTGCTGGGTGCAGGATGAGGAGGAAAAGCACCCGTGGAGGTGACGGGGGCGGATGGCTCCGCGCCTGGGCCCTGCAGCCCTGCGGCTCCGGGGCACTCTGATCCCGTCCCGCCTGCTGCTGTGGGGGGGACCCGGTTCGGCTGCTGAACACTTCTCTCCTTGGGTCGGCTGCGGAGGGGTCACTGCCTCCTTGCAGCAGCACCTCGAGGAGGAGGAGGGGTATCGTGCCCGGGTTGTGGCTTGAGGGGTGGGAGGGAGAGGAGAGGTCGGGGATGTTCTTTTGGGTCGGGGATGTTCTTTTGGGTCGGGGATGTTCTTTTGGGTTGTCCCTGGGCTCGCTGGGGCCGCGGCTGGAGGCGGTGGCGGTGTCGGTCTCGTCTTGCAGGGGCTCGGGGGCGTCTGTGCTGGGATTCACGTGGTGGGAGGGGGGTGGGGAAGGGAGGAATTTATGAGGAAATTTGTCAAAACCCCGCACTCTCCCGCGTCCGGCTCTTTCCTGGAGAAGCAGCTGCAGAGGACCGATTCTTTGCAATTTGCCAGCAAAAGCTGACAGTGCACCCACGCACGTATGGGAGCGCCTTATATAATACTTGCGGGTTTTATTTAACAGGCGTGAGCAGGATTTATTTTTGGTTTGCTAAGTCTTGTGCGGTTCCAGCTTGCAGAATTAAACAAATAATCTATTTGCTCGACGGAGATTTTACCTGCCATCCTCCTTAAAACAGATGACTTTTTTTTTTTTTTTTTTCATAATACCCAAAAGAATTTTATTTATTTCATCCCTTCTGCGTATTCGGGGTGCAGTGTAAGGGCCTCCTGTACCGGAGCAAGCAGTTAAGGGAGGGAAAGAGAGAAATGTCCTAATGCGGAGACTGTATTAGGTTGTTTAGAGGGCGAGACTGCAGTTCCAAGCAGCAACAGCAGCAGCTTTATGACTGTGTGTAATTATAGAGTGATTGCACAGGGCAGCATTGTTGGAACGAATACGCATACACAGGCTATTGTGCAAGATTTCTGTACCGAACAAAACCCAGTTTTGCATTGCAGATGCTACAAAAGTTAATGTATTCTGCATTCGGCCCTCCTTTTTCACTGCACCGAAGAATTAGGAAGGGATTGGGGTGGGGAAAGGTTTGCAGAAGAGGAGGGAGGCTGAGTGGTCGCAGACCTGATACACTCGGCAAAACCACCCCCACCCCCAGTTTCTGAAAGCACAGAAGAAACTGAAAGCTCTTTGGGTTCGTGTTTCTGAAGTCATTATGCAGCAGGTGAAAATCAGTCAGGTTTGCTTCACTTCTTGCTCTGAAGGCATTGCTTCTGTGGGGAAAAACGCCTGTGTTAAAATAAGCAAAGTGCAGTCCAGCTTGCTTGCTTGGAAAGGGAGAGAAAAGCATAGAGGAGAGTTTCTTTGACAGGCCACAAAAAAATAAAGAGGTTGAAAGGAATTCTAGACCAGACAAAGGTTTTAAACATGCTGTTTCAGCTTTAGTCAAAGAGTTGCATCTTTACCATGATCTAGCAGGCAGCGTTGTTTGAGGGACAGGACAGGGCACTGAGAGTGTGCCACGGACACTGTATTAGCAAGTCTTTAATTAAGATGTTGAAAGACAATAAAAATTATGCCAAAGTGCTTCTGGATGCAACTTAAGCTACACGAGGTTTGTTTTTCAGAGATGCTGCTGGTTACCTGTAAATTTTAGCAGTTTAGTTTTGGAATCACTTGGGATTTATGAAGTACCAAATCCAAACGACTGCATATCTGATACTCAAAGTGGTCTTTCTAAGATGAGACAGCTTTCTGGAAATGTTGTCTTTAACCATCATTGCTCTGCTGTAATAAATGCTGGGAAGGCCTGTAAAATGTTTTGAGCACTGTGGTAGAAAGCACTATCAAAGTGGAAAACTGCTTTAAAATTTCTAGTGTTCAACTAGCATGAGTTTAACACAATCATCTTGTTACTGATAGTTTCCTCAGGTTGTCAACTAAATGCTTCATGTAAAATGTATGTAGTTCTGTTAGTGAATAACATAGTGATGTATTGAAGAAGTTTACATTTTGGTTTGGGTTTGTTTTTTTTTTGTTGTTTTGGTTAGTTTTTGGGGGGTTTTGGGGTTTTTTTTTGGTAAATGGTTAACTAACTGCAACACTGGGCCAGTCAGTTGAAAAGCTTACATTCATAGTGGTCCTTCTCTAAGTTTATTGAAGCATTTTAACACAAAATAAGCAAAGATACATTAATCTGTGCATTACTGTGATGTTCTGCTTCTAGATTTTTCTTTGATTTGTCCTTCATGTTTTGACTGACCTGTAAATCTATGTTTATACCAGGTATTTTATAGCCAGATTACTTCTGGGGAAAAACAGATTCCTTGAATCGTTTGTGGTCGTGATAGAGTACAGTCATGCCTTATGCTAAATCTTTTGCATTTCATTGAAACAAACCTCCCCTTTCCAGATATTCCTTTATGCTTCTGCATTCTCACTCCTGCCACCTCTAAGGGGCAGCTGCAGAACTGCAGAGGATATTTTCCAAGCCTGGCAGCCCTCCCATGACACTCCTCTGGCCAGGCAGCCCCTTCTTAAGTTGCCCCTGAGAGAGGACCAGCAGCCTGTCTCTGGAAATGGCCACCTCGGTGCTGGTGGCAGCAGCAGGGGCTGTGTTCAGGCCTGGAAGGGGACCAGAGTGGCTGCCATGAATCAGAAGAGGTGTCTGTCTACACCAGGGTCCTGTTTCCAAAGGTAGATGTATTTTCTATAGGCTCAGCAATTCTCGAGGGAGTTTCTGCTCAAGAAGCTTTCCTAGGTTACCTGAGGACCTAAGAAGTTTTCCCTCCAGGTCAGGTAAACATCTAGCAGCCACTTTTTTAACCTACTGATCAAGTCATGGAATGAGGATGTTAAAAGGGACTTGTATTAGGGAGAAAAGATGCTTTGGTTTTGTTGTTTTGCCTTTTCTTAAAAGAACAAACAACAAAACTCCTGATTGCTTTCCCCTTCTCTTTCTGAGGCATTGCATCAGGTCTGACCTGGACATAATAAGATTATATGATAAAATGAAATGTGGTAAATGTGCATATTGTCTCTGGTGCAGTTAGTTATATTCTAAGTGTCAAAAAGGGAGAAATAAACCATTTTTCTCTGTGTTCATCATGTGAAATGGGGGGTGAGGGAGGCAGGAGCTCTAGTGCTGAAGTTTTTCCAACACATATCCAAAAAGCTTGCAAATTCTGTCACAGGGAAGCCAAAGCTCATGAGTCAGCTCCAAATGGAAGACATGTCACTGAGCAGACTGTAAATTGGAGGGATATATTGCTAATTCAAGGAAATATGGTTATGACCTCCACTAATAATTGGAATAGTGTGGCACAGAGCTATCTGTTAGACACTAGTTCATGCTTTGAATCACATGTTCCCTTCAGTGTGACTTGAGTGTTCAAATGCAGAAATCCTTGTCATGCAATATGTAGGTCCCTGAAGGAGGTGGTTGCTCAAGTAATAATTTAAATTTTTGTAGCTGCATACCAGCAACTTGCATTCCACGTGGAAGCTCCTTGGCAGCTCCAGCAGCTCCCAGTGCACAAATGGCATGTGTTCCCAGCATCAGGCTGCTCAGTAGGCACTTCTCAAGGTTTTGCATAACTTCTACTTCTGAATGGTCTCCAACTATAGCTGATTAGCTGCAGAGACTTAAAAATACACAGAATGTTAGGAGAAAAGGCTATATAATACTCTGCACAGCAGGGGAAAATGGGCATGTAGGCATTTTGAATGCAGGCAACATTCTGATATTCATGAGCAAACAACTGAATGGGGATGCAGAGATAAATCTTGGTAATTAATTCTTTGCTTTTCTGTTTGTGTTGATGCATTTTATCATGTTTGGTACAACTGACAGCCAGCTGATCAGCAGGCCTGAATTAATATAATTTGTTAATTTCTATATAGTATGCAAGATGTGGAGATATTCTTTGAAATACGTCTCAAAAATTAATGTTCTCTTTATGTGCAAGTAAATTACATGAACGCCTCTTGTTGCATTTACAGCTAGTGTTGAGAAACTGACAAACTGGGAAAAGCTAGATTTGGAGGGGATGGCAAAGTGTTCAGTGTTTTATTTTGTTGTTGTTTGTTTTTCTAAGCCACCTCAAAAGGCTTACAGAAAAACATGGAATAATACTTTTTTTTTTCAGTTTTTAGTTTTTGAAAATTAATGCTACAGTTCTATATACTTTGACTTTAGTATGCATGAGGAAAGAATGCAAGAAGTTAAATGTTACCATTGGCTGAAGTAGTAAACTGAGAAACATTTCTGTTAAATTTCTTACTGAATTTGTTATTGATTCATTGTATGCTCAGTGTTGGGATTTGAAGAAGTATAAAGTGGAATCAAGTCAGTATTTACATTTTATTTTTTCTTTCCTGTGTATTAATTTATCACATGAGAGCTGGTTCTTAGTTGCTTTCTCCATCATACCCTACTAATAGGAAAGATTATAATGCAATAATATATGTTGTTATATCCTCTTGTCCTTCATTTTGGGAAGACAAATTAAATTAATATTGATATTTATGTATATACACACTCTGCTGTTATAGACCCTTAATTTTGTCATCTTACCAGTTTCCCTGAGAAACTTGTTTCTTTTTCCTGTGCTGGAGTACTGCTTGTGAACGGGTTTTTGGTTTTGGTTTGGTTTTGGTTATACTCATTTCATACTTAAGTATCATACTAGATTTTGGGCTTTATCTTTTAATAATGTTGTGTTTGATATTTCTAGAGCTATAGTGATGTAAATGTGTGAGTTGTGACCGCAAGGTTTGTTCTTGACTTTTTTTTTATTAAGGGGTTTTAACTGAGAAGACTTTCTGAAATACTGGTTGGACTTGGCAGTGTGGTTGTGGTGCTGCTGTGTTGCAGGGTTGATTTCCAGCTACCAGACTGGCAGCATCCTTCAGCATGGGGGAACTGGAATCTGTTCTCTGAAGCCAGGTGTTGTAGGGCAGGTCTGGCCAAACACTTGTCACCTTGTCTGCAGTGCATCTTAGGATGAAGTCTGAAGTTGAAGCTAGTTCCAGAAGGTTGAATAATCTCCAAATGGCCTTGTTATGGTATAGTTCATAAAGTAAAAGTGTGTTTCTTTTTGGATTCCAGGTCACTTGAGTATGTTGCATGATTCCAAACTACTTAATGATGTATCCTTAGGTGGAAGCCTTATTTGCTGGGTCTGTGTACACTCACAATTCCTTGAGCATCTCCATTTGAACTCCTGCACTGCTCTTGTACTAATCTGTCACAAATGACATTATTGTTTAGAGTTTTATAGTGAGGCAAGTCAATTGTTCTTACAGTTTCATAATAGTCTTAAGTGTTCAGATTCCTGATGCTGAATAGTCTTCTTTAGATACATTGAAAAGTAAAACAAAGATCCATACATTAAAAGCACTTTTGGGATTTTACTGGGTCACTTGCCATTAAACATTCTTTTTTCAGGATTTATTTCTTCCTATGTAATGTTCATTCTTTCAAGCACTTCCTAAAGGGGATTTATACTGTGTTAGTGGGAAATTACTACACTTGGGTGGAGAAGAAGTTAGCAAAGTGTTTTCCTATTTTGAATTTGATTTTATGTCATTTGAGAACAGAATTTCTGCACTGCCAAATTCCTGGTGAAAGGAGAGATAGCCACAGCTGTAAGGCATTCAGCTTGCTTTAAGAGATGCCGATGATTATATTTATAATGCCAAATATTTATGCCTGTGAAACTGTCAGGGAAATCTGACTACCCCTGTCCTTTAGCTTGATTTTGTGACTTTAAAAAGTTATGAGTCAAATTATTACTTTAGAATAATTTTTTATAAGCTCTAGATGTTATCCTGTATGATACATGCTAAATATTTGGAATATGTAGAATATTTAGAATACAGTCTGTAGTATGTTGAATAAAATATAGATTTATTTATATTTTTTAATTAATAAAGCTATTACCTTTTCAAATTTGTGGAAAGTATAAATATTTTTTCAAGTATATATCATGAGTAAATCACATAATCTGTCTACAATGGTATTGGTTTAAATGAAGGATGTTTGGTTTTGAAGGATGTTGAGATACCTGGGGAGAAGTACATGAATATACTACTGTAGATGAAAGATGGGGATTAGAAAGTAGCACTGTACCATTAGTTCTTCCTATTATGAAGAGTTTAAGATGACTTCCTTGAATATTTGGAAAGTCTTCTGCACATGAATGGTGTTTTTGCAAGTGAGTAATTGTGTGAAATGCAGCATTTGATTATGGACTTCATTTTTTCTGATTTGCTTTAAGTAATGCAGTGATCTTTGTTACCATGGTTTTCTAAATTCGTGCAGTATTGCAAAATAGATTTAATACATTTCTTCTTTCCTCTTGAAGTTTGAGAACTACTTAACACTCCTCCTTTGTTTTTTTCTTTTAATGTTCTTCCTTCTTTGGCAAAAGTGTAATATGTCATGTATAGTTTTTTGCTCTTACCTCTATTTTGCTATTACATCTTTCTATAGAAAATGTATTCTTTCTATAGAAAATGGAGTGTAACTTTTCCTGTAGAAAAACTCAATCTGTAATAAAAGTTCTCTTTTATTGCCTAAAAATATGAAAAGAGGAATCAGAATGGTTTGGGTTGGAAGGGACCTTAAATTAAAGATCTAGTCCCATCCCCCATGCATGGGCAGGGAAGCCTCCCAGGAGACAAGGTTGCTTTAATCCCATCCAGCCTGGTCTTGAACACTTCTAGGGAGGGGGCATGTGGAGCTCCTTATAAACAATTAATTTTAATTTTGAATTTTAGATGCAGAGAATAGACACTCAAAGTACTGAGGTATTAAAAAGTTAGGAAGTTTGGTATACATGATGCTGTGCTTAGGTTTTGCACTTGCTAACAGTGAATGATGGGCTGCCTTGCGAGAAGCTTCATTGAAATCAATGCTGATATTTTTTCTTTAAAAAATAAACAAATCCTATCTGAGGTTTTCCTTTTGAAATATAGATAAGGCTAGTTACTTCACATTTACAAAAGAAGGTAAAATATAGAGAGCTTTGTTAGCAAAGAAAATTAAATGTAGATTTGAATCTTTAACTTGTAAAATTTTTTTGCTACAGCTGGAAGAGCTCTTAAAAAATAATAATTACTATCAGTGTATATGGGAAGATACGGTTTCCTCATCCAGGTAATCTCTCCTGGTATTTTAAAATGAGCTGGCCTGCCTGTGCACACATGTATGCCAAGATGCAGGGTTTTGTTTGTCTAAGAAGGACATAAGCATGTATTTGCTAAATTGGAAAGCACGGGAAACAAAAAAAATGTGGGCCACCTCATCATAAGTTATCTCTCCAACACAGAGCAAGGTTAGAGACTTTTCACTGGACTTCAGATTGCAGTGCTGCTTTTAAGTGAATTTATGGATTTTTCCACAGGGTACCTCTGTCAGAAGTCTGGTTAGGCAAGTATGAGACCAAAGGCAATGGCCCAAATACTTGTAAACATCAGCAATTACTTGACCATATGTACTTGGATATTAAGCTAAAGGGAGAGTGTATTTGACATTTGGAGCTGATGTTAAAACAGCTGTTTTGGCAATGAGTTTTAAAATTAGAGGGCAAAACTTTGTGTTTTAAAAGACAATTCCCAAACCAACCTTCTTATGCACACAGAAAATTACAAAGTGCCAAGGTAGGAAAATACTTAGATTTAGAGTCTTTTAATACTTCCTTCACGGAAGGTATTGGTATTTAAACTGTACTTGGATTTGGATCTCAGATTTTAAACACTTCAATCTGTCTACTACCATAACAGCATACTTCAAACATGAGAAAAAAAGCAAACAAGAAAGTTCAGTATTTCAATTGATTCACTTTACTCAGATAAAGAGCAGAGATGGCACTGATGTTTGCAGCAACTCTCTGTTGTTTAGTACAGAAAGGTAATTTCTTAAGAAACAAACAAAAAAAAAATGGTTTTCTGTAGTCTCTTGGCAGAAACTTGAGCAGAAGTCTACTGAAGTGACTTTATGAGAATAATTTGAATGTGTGGAAAAACTTTTGCTTCTATTTTTCACATCATACATGTTAATACTAAGGACTCCACCTGCTCTGTAATTGGGATACATGGTGTAGTTAAGTCTACAGTTTTACTCTCTCTTTCATATTCTGAGCCAGTATGGTTTTACTGCAGGTTTTTATCATTTTAATTTGAATTATGAACAAAACTGCAGGCTACAATTAGCCCTTCACAGATCTAAATGATCAATAAGTGTCCTTTTGTCAAAAACAAATTTTGGGGTCTGATTCACTGCTGGAGGTTGCAATGCTCCAGCATTGACTGGCTCTGTACCAATAGTTTCTGTGGAGACCTGTTTCTGCTATATAGCCTAGAAATTGAAGTTAAGGGGAGCTTTTGAACATAGTCATTGGTTCAGATGTTTAAGAAGTCATGTCCACACTCTTACCACAAAGTCTATAGCTTTGTGTAGCCTTTTAAAAACTTCAGTAAACTCTTGGTCTTAATCTCTTGCTAGCCTGAAATGCTTTTAGTGTTCCATCTCCAAGTTAAATGGTGCTAATATTCTGGTGGAGAAAGAGTATTTATGATTTCATTCAACCTTTTATTCATAGGCAGACACAATGAGCTGCTTATACTGAAACTGAAATAGTCTGCAAACAAGAAGCGTGTACCTAGAGCTTAGAGTAAGTCATCTTTTTGCCCTGATCCAGACATCTATTAGGTTTTCCAGTCATGGAATTTCCTGCATCTAACATACGAGTCTACACTTACATTTACATGCTGTTAGACAACTGTGGGACAACTAAGACCGAAGGCAGACTGGAAGGAGAAGGCCAAAAGACGCTGTACAGGGAGGAAGTATTTTCTGGTGCTGAGACACACAACAGAACTGTTTCCAGCCTTTTCCTCTTTCATGCAATCTTGCCTCTGACAAGTGATTTCCATGGTTTGTACCTTCTTACAATCCTCATTTTAAGGTGAGGTAATTGCCTTCAACAAAGAGGCTACAAAGCCCTGCTCTGACCTAACAAGTAGTGGCTCAGGACTGGGAATGGAGACTCCTCACCCATTGGAGCTGCTTTGGGGGCTGTGATGTGCAAGTCTGAAATTTGTGCAGGAGATCACACCCTCTCACTCCTACTGTGTTTAAGACGGGGCTGGTTTTCTTGTTCAGAAATAGTTATGCTGTGGACTTGCAGGAGATAGAAGAGCTTAAGACTTAGAATAGCAATTTTTTTCCTTCAGATGCAGTTACATTTGTTTGCCTTTATGATGCATCCAATATAGACCCTTTTGAATGGCTTTTTCCTGCACATCCTGATTAAATATCCAACTTTTGGTTCTTGGTGGTATACTTAATCCCTTCGTGTTCCTTCTAGAAATCTGAGATATGGAACTGAGGCCTCTGAATTACATTCTAGAAACCAGGGACCTATTTCTATATGGAATGGATTTAGTAGAGTTTCCCTAGCCAGGTTACTTACTGGGCTTTAAATCAGGTTGTCAGTGAACAGAATTATCATCTCTGTGGTTGTGTGTGCTTAGGTGATTTCAGCCTGTCTCTTATGCACAGGTTATTTCATACTTATCTGTTTCTCAGCTGAGTAACTTTGGCAGTGTCATCAAAAAGGTCTGACATGCAGAAATCAAAGTGGTAGATCCAGAGCATTTTTTCCAAGGTGGTTATACATGTCAGCTGCTGCACTGTGGTGGTTTGGGGGTTTTTTTTTGTGTGTTTGCTGTTCGTTTGGGGTTTTTTCAGTTTTGAATATGAATAGAACTCAATTTTGCTGTAAAAAAAGTATTTTGATATGACAGTTTTTTCTGAGTGATTTGATTTATGAGAGAAAAGTACAGTTCGGAGGTGGGAGGGTATTCTGTTTGGTGACTATTACAACTGAGTTGTAAGTGACACGATTTGCTTGGGAAGGTGCTCTAGATTAGGTGTAGGATGCCTGGCTGTTTACAAGTAACTATTTGAGCTGTATAGTTCGGATGAATAGAGGGAATGTGAAAATCTGTTGACATATTTAGTTACTCAACTAGTTTATTTTTGGGAGCTCGTGAACTGGGAGGACAGAGTGACCCTGTCTGAAAGGGAAAATGTAGTGACTTTGGATGCAGGAAACTTAATGAATATTTTGTCAAATTACTTGATGCTATTTCTTTGTGGCAGCTGTAATGGAGATTTTAATCTTTTGCTTTCCCACTGAACATTTTGTAACCCTTTATAATGTTGTACCCTTGGTTCAGAATAGCTATAGCTTGGATTCAGAATTGATCCTGGGCACAGAATGCTACAATGCAGAAAAGACAGAGCTGTCTTGCATGCAGGAAATATTGGATGGTGAACAAGGAAGGAGCTGGAAGAAGTTGTATTTATGTACAGAAGCACACCTGGATGATTTGTGACACTGATACTGCTTTTACACTATGTGGCTACACAGACCCATCAGAAAGGATCAAAAGCTGACAGTAACAACTACAGACTCTTGCAGAAGCTTTGCTATTCCTATTACAACTTTTCTGTTTGTGACTGATTTGCACAAACTGCCTAGCAGGTTAGTGGATTGTTTGTAGGTATCTCTACAGTTGTGGTTTAGAGAGCTGGTATGAGGCTACACAGAGTAACTGGGGATTTTGCTCTGTAAGAAAGTTGTTTGGGTTTTTTTGGCTTTCAATATTCTGTATGCTTACACCACCAGAAGTTCTCAACTGCATTGTCAGTCTAGTTGAAAACTACTTTATTGCTGGAAATAAGTTACTTCAAAGCAATTTATTTAATGTTACTTGCAGTTGTCTTACTGAACAGCTAAATTTGTGTTCATTAATCATTCTGTATCCCTTTATTCATTCACCCAATTCACTTGTAGTCACACACCAGCACTGCAGGATTATCTACAAATGCTGAATTTTGAGAGCAGATGACTTACCTATCACCTTGAAGGGAAAGAAACAGTGGTTTGATTTTTTTGTGTCACATAAACAAAATTTTTAAAATGCCAAGAGATGAAGAAATAAAGCAAAGATTAATACTTGGAATGCTGACTGGACTATGGAGACCATTTTGATTTAAAGGTGACTTCTCCACATCCTTTTAAAAATTTTATTTATTTACTTATTTATTATAAGGAAGATGTGGGAAACTTGTGTCTGGATCAATGTCAGCAACAGTCCCTTACTATTATTAAGTACAGTTGCTGGAAAAAAATTCTTGTGTCTCACATCTTAATCAAAGGCTGGGATATTAATTTATTTTTTAAGATCTTTTTTTCTGAAGTATTAGGTATTAGTTTCAAACAGTTCTTTTTTCTGTACCCTGTGCTAATTTTCAACTTCATTTTAACAAATCTATAGTTTAATAACCTAGCTCTTTAGCTTATCTGTTTCTAGTTTTAAGAATGAAAACTTCCTCCATCACAGTAACTTCTAAAAATTAAAGTATATCCATCTGAAAAAAAAGATGCTGCTTTTTTTTTTTCTTTTTCTTTTTTGCTTTTTTTTTTTATTCCCTTTTTTGGATCAACTTAAATACAGGTTTAATGATTACAAGCAGCTTGTTGGTTAAACATGAAAAAATACATAGTTGTACTTCCATGTTGCTTAATAGTCTGTTGATAACTGAGAAGGTTCTCAAACAAGTTGAGGTTTTTTGGAGGTGAAAAAACTCTCAAGTCCTTGATGCCTCTCACACAAAAACTTCTTTAGAGCAAAATCACCGTTTTGATTTCAAAATTTAAACAAGGCAGTGTTTTTACAGTTTCTTGATGCATGGTAAGATTATTAATATGCAGGAGCCTTCATTATTTATTCAGATTATTTGTGTAATGCTTGTCTTTTTATGGGGATAAAGCATCATTTTCAGAAAAAACACTGTTTAAGTAAACTACTTATGAAGAATTTCTTACACTTAAATTGGTTCTTACCTGCAGTGCAAGTGGTAATATAAGTTTATGCACATATACATAAATATAGGTGTAAAGTATAGCTGAGATAGAATACAGCTGTTTAATGATCACAGGCGTTGCTTATTGTTGTGACTTCAAACAAAATCTGCTTTGCAAATAGCATTCATCTTCTTGCCAAACAAACTATTCAGATATAAATTGGATGCTATCATGAGGGGAGAACACCGCCTTTGACAAGACTACAAATAAGTTATGACCTTGATTTCATTGGAAGCGTTACATCTCTTAGAAGTTGAGGATTAAAGCAGTTGAGAGTTAGTTTGTTCTGGGGTTTTTCTTGAGGGCTATGGATAGCAGTGTATGGTGGGTTGTTGGTTTGTTTTGCTTTTTAATATTAAAACAAAAGAACACCCAGAACCTTCCCTGTTAGTGAGGGCTGAACACTGATTTAGCTGGACTCTTTTAACCTGATCTGTCATTTCAAGGAGCTTGCTTTGCTTCTACTGCAGAAGTTGGAAAAGAAGCTGTGTATTCATTGCTCATTAAAATGCAGAATGAGCAGTATAAACAACAGAAAGGGCTCTATATTAAAAAAAAAATAAATAAAAGTACTGAAAAATCCTCATCCAAGACCTAAATGAAATGAATGTATTCCAGGAGGCCTTTATGTCCCTGCTGGACAGAGTGCAGGACTCCATGCTTGTGCTGCAAAGGTCTGTCACCTTTACAAAGGTGTTTAGTGCCTGGCTGGGTGTCAGGGTGGCCTAAATTAAAGGAGGGGTCGGGGTCTGGATGTCACAGCAACTGTGGCTACAGCTGGTGGCATTCCAGGCTGTCTGCAAGGGCAGGGGAGCTGCCAGGTGCCTGGTTCTGAGCTCAGCCTGTGCTTCAGGACTTTTGAGACCGGTGAGCTCAGCTGCAGAATGGACAGAAACCCTCTGAGAGATCCTGTTTCTTCAGGCTATCAGTTGGGTTCTTGCTCAGCAGCTGGTGGGAAATGCAACATGATAAAAGCACGCTTTTAGACTCCAAGTGTCTTTGGAGCAGCTGTACTGGGGCTAAATAAATACATCCCTCTGAAAGAGGAAATAACTTTTCCACCAGTTCTATGCACTGATGGATTGTAATCATATTAAGCCCAGTGTCTGCCTCAAGAAGAGAAAAAATAACTTTTTAGTAGAGAGCTATAAATGGAAATCTGTGCCTACGCTAGCTTCTTGAAGCAGTGATTGGAGGGCACTGCTATTGCCTAGTAGGAATGAGATAAGCATCTTAGGGAGTTGGAAAAACTAAAGGAGCTGGGGAGATACAGGCCACAAGCTACAACAGCAGTGTATGTTAAGATTTCTGCCTGCAAAAGTGTCTGGGATTTCTTCTTCCACAGGGAAGGTGTGTGAGGTGTGTGTGCCACAGGTACTCACTGTACTCAAAGAGAGCAGGGGAGGGTATCCTTCCCCTACCAGGGGGAAACCAGTGTCTTGCCACCTCCAAAATACAGATCCCATTTTGGCATAGAAAATTAAGGGGTTTAACTTTCTTTTTTAAGATAATGAAAGTTTGAAAGATACTTAGTACTTGCATGTATACTTCCTGAAGTATTTGATAGCAAGTCGGGCAAAGTACAGAGCTATAATTATATACAGACAGCACTTACGAGAGCTGCTGCTTCTTAAGGAAGGAATTATAGTGCTAAAATAGTGCATCTGGTATAAGATCATTCCAGGATTTTTTGTTTGTTTAATGAATGGAGTTATTAAATTAATACATTAATGAAGTATTTTTCATCACTTCATCTCAAAATACTAAGATACTTCATTAGAGAGGGATTTTGCTTTAAAAAGGCAGCTTCAAACTGAAAGCAAACATGTAGATTTAAAAAACGCCATTCTGTCTTAAAGTAAATGGGTTGTTTCTCCTGACAGAAATGATGGCAATATCCAGAGGAGAGACCTCAGGGCCAAGTGATGGAGTTGCTTTCCTTAAAGACTAAAAATTGACTTAAGTTGTTGCATATGTGTGCCACTGTATGCCTCTCTTTTTTCTTCTTTTGAAAAGCAACAAAACAAAACAAAAAAAGGTTGTTAAGCTTTAGTGTGGGAGGGAAGAGGTGCTCAGGGATTGCTTTTAAACACTGAGACTTTCCAGAATGCCTGGGAAGGACATGGTGCTGCTTTTGTGGTGCACGTTTACTGTGGTCTGTGTGGCAGAAGGGACTGCAGCAGAGCTCACTGTGCTCCACAGGCCAGTTTTCCACAATCCTCAGCAAATTGGTCACCACTGATTATTCTTTCCATATGTCGATTTTGTGCATGAAGCTACTTTGAGGATTGAAGCCAAAATTCAGGAGTTGGAAGGTTAATTATTTTCCTTGACTTTTTGCTGTGCGTGCAATTTACTTGGAGGGAGAAGAGGGAGAGTGTGTTTAACCATTTACAAGCATAAATCTCTCCTCGTTCCTTCCCAGAATGGTTGTGGAAATTACTCCTAGGACAGTTCAGTGTAACAGCCAAGTCACTCTCAATAGTAGAGACTGTTGTCATTGTGCAGATTAGTAAAAAACAGGCAGTGAGTGAATATTGTTACTGCAGAATTAGTTCTCCATAATGAGCAGGAAAAGAATGCATTCGTATTTGTCTGAGGAAATGTTTGCTATTGCAGCAAGGTAAGCCAAGTATCTTTATTGCTATGGACTATTTATTCAAAGATCACCAGAAGTGTCATTTTATTTGCTTAAGGTATAAAAAGCTTGCAAAGTTGGAGCATGGTGCACAATTTCCTTTTTAACATTAGAGTTGCAGAGCTGCTTATTTCAGAATTTGACAAGAGACCCAGTGAAGTGATACTGGGAGCTGAGCAACTGACAAGAGTGTTTTTTCCCAACTGCTGCCACTAAAAACCTGAACCTTTAAATCCAATGTCTCCTGAATGTCAGGGGGAGGTATGTGTATGAAATTTTCCAATGGATTTTTTGGAATTTCCAGTCTTTCAAACTATAAGCAGTTCATCCAATGATACTTAGAAATTTGGCACACAATATTCTTTCCATATCTTAGGAATTGTTAATTCCTCTTCACCATGGAAATATCTGTGCATAAAATTAAAAGATATGTATTTACAAGTGAAATTCTTGGAAAAACCTTTTCTTTCTTTAAAGAAGGAAGCTGAGAAGTATAATTAAAATGGCAAACAGCAACTTCTTGCTGGTTGTAGCATTCAATGTCCAAATCTGTCCTATTACTCTCAGATAAGGTAGAAGGCAAAAAATTATATACTTTTTTTGAAAATTACCAACTGTGAGAAGCTACATTAAAGAAAAAGCACACTAAGAAGTTATTACAGCTGCTGTACGGATTGGTTGTTCCTGTCTTTTGTAACAATTTGTCCTGCTACGATATCTTTTAGAGCTGAGTATGTTTAACTGGAAGGCATCATGTTCTAGAAAATGGACAAAATGTACTGAGAATGTAGGTGCAAGAGGAATTGCATTTGCAGGGACTGGTACTGGTTTCAGAAGGGAGTTCTTCCTTCCTGCTGGGTTGTTTTTTCTTGTCTCACCTTTCTCTTCTGTGTTAGCTTCCTACATGTTGCAGCATGAATGGAATCCAGACACTGTGCTTGACCTCAACCTAAAATCGAGAGTGGTAAATTCTTCAGCCCTGGGCCTCTGCCCCTGTGACTTGGGGGAATCCCTGTTCCTAGGCAGATACAGCTGTGAAGCTTTGTGTCAGCACTAGGGTCTCACATCTTGCAAAAGGTGGGCTGAAGATACCTGAAGAATGTGAAAACCTTGCTGAAGCAAAAATGTGAATTTAGAAATCGCTACAATAATGTAAACTCAGCCTGCAGGAACTTGGTGACTGTAGAAGCCATTCTTTTGTCTGAATTTTTTTCCTGTGGCTCTGACAGTACCTTGCTGTCTCTGATTTGGCAGAGTTTGTTTACAAGGGAACCGTTTGTGCTGAGTGTTAAAGATTTTTAGTAAGGGAGAGAGCAAAGCCACAAATATAAGTAGTGGCAGATTCAGGAACAGAATTGACTTAAACTGCCATAGTAGATGAATTTCATCAGAGTCATGTGCAAATTATTACTTGTTCATTCTTTCTTAGTAATACTGTGACCTATCGTTTTTCATGTGTACCTCTCAAGGCTTTTTTAATTTTTCCTAAGCAGCTGTTACAAATACTTAGCTTTTTACAGAAAAAGGAAAAACAAGACTTGTAATTTCATCTTGAGTGTTTGCATATAAAGAACTCTGGCCCCTAGGTTTATTTTTTCCATGACACTTCATTATATTTCATAACCAAGCGTGGGATAGGTCTGCACCTCCCTTCCCTCTCTCCCTTCTTAGATGATGGAGATCCTGCATTCATGGCTGCAGAGCAAATCTGGGACTCAGGATCCTTCTGCCCTCCATCCACTTCCAGAGCCTCAGAAGGGGCAGCAGTGGCAGCAGCAGAGTCCTCCTTGTTCCTGCAGACCCGCTGCTGCTAAAATCAGTACCAGTTTTTGATAGTAACTTGAAAGGGTTGAACAGAAGATTCAGTCAGGGCATTCAGGGGGTGGAAGTTTGTCCTTACCACGGGTGGGCTCGGAACTCGTGCAGCTCTGACGCATCCGTTCCGTGCGGGTGCGAGGGCTGTTTCTTGTTTGCGGTGCCTCAGAAGTTGCAGTTGTGGGAAAAGAACAAAGATTCTTTTCCCTCGGAGTGGTGGTTGGGAAGGAGGCTGCAAAGCCATGAGGAATATACGTGTCATGGTAATTGCTAAGAGCACTGTCTTGAAGGATTTATGATCTTCCTTTCCTTTTTTTTTTCTTTTTTTTTTTTTTATTCTCTGATTCCAAAACGTGCTTTTGTGTTTGTAGTAATTGTAAGTGATGTAAACAGATGAAAATATATATAAAAGCCAATCTACTTATAGCTAGAAATCAGTGTAAAACATTTGTAATTGCATGCAGGGAGGAAATTTGATGAGGTTATGCAGTGTTGTTACCTAATCTTTAGTCAAAAATAATAGCAACATAATTTATCACAGTTTAGGCCCAGCTGGTACCAACCCAGCCTCTGCTTGCTCACCCCCCCCCACCCCACTGTGGGACAGGGAGGAGAAAATCCACCTGAAGGTCCTTAATCCAGACAAGGACAGGGAGGTTTGCATTCCCCAATTATAGTAAAAGGCAAAAAAACCAAAAAACAAACAACAAAAAAACCCAACTGGTTCAACTTGGGAAGGACAAAAACTAATTTAATCTAGCATGAGAAAGAGAAAATACAGCCAGACTTTAATACCTTCTCCCCCCCCCTGCCCTCTCCCTGTCCCGGGTCGCTTCACCGCCGCCTCCCCTCAGGGCACAGGGGACACAGGGGGGTTCAGGCTCAGTTCCCCACACGCTGTTTCTGCCGCTTTTCCTCCTCAGGGGAGGACTCCTCACGTTCTTCCCCTGCTCCAAGGCGGGGTCCCTCTGAGGGGACAGAGTCCTTCAGGAACCCCTGGGCCATGAGTCCCTCCCATGGGCTGCAGTCCCTCAGGAACTGCTCCATCCCGGGCTGCCCACAGAGTCACGGCTGCTGTGGGAACAGTCACCTCCCCTGCCACGGGCTCCTCCATGGCTGCAGCTCCACATCCGCCCCTCTCTGCCATCCTGCACAGGCTGCAGCTCCACATCTGCCCATCTGTGACCCTTCAGGGGCCACAAATCCAAATTTACCCCACTGTGCTCCTTCAGGGACTGCTCCACCCGGCTCCTCCATGGCTGCAGGGGCACAGCTGCCATCTCACCACAGGCTGGGGGGAACCTCTGCTCAGGCACCTTTCCCCCTCCTTCTTCACTGACCTTGGTGTCTCTTTGGCCTGGCTCTCTCCAACCTTTACTCTGTTCCGAGGTCCTTTTAAGAACTATTTTTGCAGTTTTGTTACCCTTTTCTGAAATGTGTTACAGAGGCACATCCATTTTCCTACATCTGCTGGGCCTTGGGCCGGGACAGAATTGGAGCCAGGGAAGCTTCCAGGAGCAATCCCTGTGGCCCCTCTACTTCCAAAACTACCCCACTTCCACTGCACTAACCCAAGATGTGTTTTTATCTGAATATTCCTGCCTGGTATTCCTCAGTTGCACTGTGTCCCCTCGACACTGCTCTAGCTGAGGCTAGTTCATATGCCTTAGAGGTGACAGCTATAATAAAAGCTAAAAAAATGTTTTTAGATCCACAGTAAACCTGCATTGAATGCTATATGCAGCTTGTAGGTTGCCAAGAAGGACTTGGGAGTGTTGAATGGTTTAAAACTGAATATGAACCATCAGTTTGTGCTTGCAGCCCAGAAAACCAACTGGGCTGCATCAAAAGAAGGGTGGGCAGCAGGTCAAGGGAGATGATTCTCCTCCTCTGTTCTGCTCTTGTGAGACCTCACCTGGAGTACTGGGTCCAGTTGTGGAGCCTCCAAGACAGGAATGACATGGAGCTGTTGGAGTGAGTCCAGGGAAAGGCCTCAAAGATGATCAGAGAGTTTGAGCACTTTTCCTATGAAGAAAAAAGCTGAGAGAGTTGGAGTTGTTCAGCCTGGAGAAGAGAAGGCTCCAGGAAAACCTTATCAGCCTTCCAGTACCTGAAAGGGGTCTAGAAGAAAGCTGAGGAGGGACTTTTCACAAGGGCATGTAGTGATAGGATAAGGGGTAATGGCCTGGTAGATTTAGGTTAGGTATTAGGAAGAAATTCTTTAGTGTGAGGGTGGTGAGACAGTAGAAAAGGTTGCCCAGGGAAGTTGTGGCTGCTTCCTCCCTAGAAATGTTCAAGGCCAGGCTGGAAGGGACTTTGGGCAACGTAGTCTAGTGGGAGGTATCCCTGCCCATGGCAGGGCGATTGGAACTAGATGATCTTTAAGGTACCTTTCAGCTCAAACCATTCTATCATCCTTGGGATAGGATTTCAAACTGAGTAAGAGACTAAAGATGATTGAAGGGGTGGGGCATTGGTTTGACACTGAGTTGGGGTTCCCTCTTCTGTTTCCTTGACTTCTTCAGGGAATTCATAGTATCTACTTGCTGACTTTAATCCTCTGCAATAAAAATAGAATAAGTTTCCTACCGTAGAGAGATGTTACCAGAGTAAGTGTATTAAAGGTTATATAGTGCTGTTTGAGGCCAGGCACCCGTGTAAAATAATAATTGCTGTAATTCAGTTTGGATACTACAGTGCAAGAGTGAAGCCATTGACATTAAGAGGACTACACCTGGCTAGTTTTGTCATTTTCTTGAAAAACACCCAAAATATAAACCCCCCAGCCAGCACAACTGATAAAAGTGGAAGGCCCCTTAGCCCACATTCCAGGCAGAGGTTGTGGACCACACAGAGTCATAGCAGAACTCTACTTCTGTTGAGTACTGGTTACAGATCTCTGGTATGGCACTGCCATATGTATAGTGTTCTATATTAGTTTCTGAATTGTATTACACCTGTTCAAAATGAAGATGCTTTCCCTGACTGCTTGCAGATGCAGTTTGTATGCAGCATGAAGGAGTCAACAGTGGACAAAGCTGAATCAAAGAACTCCAGAATAGTAATCTGTTGTTGGCTACTTTTTTGGTCTTTAATGTGGTGTGCTTTGTCTCTTTGTTTACCTCTTAAAAAAAAAAAAGTGTTGCACCTAACACATTGTTGTGAGGTTTGTGAGGTTGGATGAATAAAATTGCTTTTACTTTTGCAAAATATTAATTATTCTGTAAATATTGAGTTTGTCTGTGGGCAAGTTCCTTCAACTACTTTTACCAAATGAGATTTGTATTCTGTATAGCAATGAGTAGGTTTTTGTTCCTCCATTGATTCTTAAATCTCACCCAGATGGGGAAGACCTGTGAAACGAATGTCAGCCTGCTGATGGGAGACTGGACTTGGAGATTTCTTGAAAACACTAAAGTAATCAGAAGCTGTGGGACATAAGTTGAAGCAGTAAACTATTTGGAATAAGAGAATGCTCTCTAGGTGGTGTGAAAAAATCCTTTAGCATCCACAAGGTGTGTTAGGGATTGTAAAGGAGCATCAGTAGTAGAATTTCTCTTTCTTCAGTGTGAGAGGATCAGGTTAATGGTTAATCCATACACCTGAAGGGATGGTTAATTTATTAGCCTTTCATTCTGAGAGTGAAAACTGTTATGTAAGGGATATTTTTTTAATGCTTAGTGATTTATTTTGGAGATGGTCAAGTGTTTTGCACTCATCCTTTTAACAACCTTTCTAGTAAGTTGCTGTGTGACTTTCCAATTATTTATGGCCTGCTTTTCTCACAGCTGGGAAGGACTTGCTGTTCCTGTTAATAGCCATTACATGCTTTATATCTTTATCAAATACAGCTATTCAAAGTGTAATACAGGATTATTGACCCAAAATGTTATGATTTTAATTGGAATGTATTTTTGTTGTTCCAGGACTCAGAGTGAACTATATAAGAGGAGGAGGAAATGTGGAAGAGTGCTACAGTGCTGATCTGCATAACACAGAATTCCATGTGCAGGGCGATCAGTGCATGAACTTTATTTTTTTCTGTCATACTGAACTTGATCATTGCAACCTAGGATTTGTCTTTTACTGAGAACCCAGTCTTTTGCTCAATTCAAAGTAGGTTTGTAAAGTTTCTTAATAATGGGCACTTTTCCCCAGGCTGTTACTGAATGACCTTTTTCCTTTCTAGTTATGAAGTGCAGGATGGGTGTTTGTTTTTTGGTTTTTTTTTAAGGCAGGCAGGCTTGTTGAAATGAATCTTTAGGAAGTTTTTAACTTCGCTCCAAGTAAGTGCTGTCACTTATGGCCAATTGTGGAAGTGCTTTGTAATGTGAGTAAGGATACAAATATGCCACTACAGAAATGGAGAAGCCCTGCTTTATATTTGATGCAGCATTGGTGCCAACCATCTGCTCTTTCTTTCTTCCACTGAAATGCCTGTGGTTAAAAGGAGGAGATTATGCAGGTGTCTGGCAGGTAACTGACAGGGAGTTCTGAATCTGGGAGCCTGGAGAGTGCTTTCATTCTTTAATTAAAGATTGATAAATTGGAGTGCTCTCTGAGCCCCTGGATTCTTTAAATCTTCCTTGTTTCCACTGTGTGATGATCGTGCTTGCTCACATTTTTCAGTGTGTGCAACAGTGTGCTGTTTGCTTAGCTGCAGAGTTGTGATGCCTGGCAGCCCCAGTCATGTCCAAGAGCTTGCAGTACCTTGTAATGGATCAGCACAATAAAAAGACTCTTTTGTGTTCAAAAGTGACCACAAGTGTTCTTTAAATACATAATGTTAGAAATGTAAGCTGACATCCTGTCAGTTCTGTTAAAGACCAACTGCTTGAGTAGTTTTATAATGGATTAGCTCGGTCAGTAGTGGCATCTGTCTGGCTGCAGGTGTGTGGATGTGGACAAACAAGATGGACACTGCTTCAGCCTAGAGAACTACTGAAAACAAGAAAATATTTCTGGGTAGAGTGAGGCAGAGAGAGGCATATGACAAAAGAACAACTATGTTATTATTTGTGTGACCTTTTTCCCTCATTTTTTAGCCCCTCCCTCTTTGGTAGTCGTTACCCTGTTGCATCATATCTCAAATTAGACATGAAGTCTCTTTATGGAAAAATTCCCATCTAGCCTGCTAGTGGGTACTATTAAAGAACACACAACTTTTATAACTTTGAAATACTTCATGAGTATCAGTGTATTTTGGGTTTCAGGTATTACTCTGATTTTATGAGCCAATCTGAAGTAGCTTGCTTAAGATGCATGTCTGTACCAGAGCTGGAAATTGATTCCAGATCCTGTGAGGTTCTGTCTGTGCTTTTACTCTCAGCTGTTCTCTAGCCAGGATTGGGTAACTGATGATGCTTGCTTGATGGCATCAGGAGTGTCTCTACTGGAGATATGGTCTGGGTATTGAGAGCGTTTTTGTTTCTCATGAAGAAACCTCTGGGAATGGCAAGTGTCACCTTAAGAACCTTCCCTTTTCCCTTTCTTTATTTGTAGGCCATTACCTCTTTCAAAGCCTTGAAGGAATCTGTGAAGCACTCTTGAGTGTGGGTTCCTCTTCTCCATCTCCATATGCCTGGTTTTGTGATGGAGTGCTGGAGAGGTGAAGATGGAAACAACTGACCCTGCAGCTGTCTTTCCTGTTGCAGCTTGGTGCATTCAGATGTTTTGTTCTCGGGGCTTAAATGGAAAGAGATTTGGTCTGTGTGGGTGCAATTCTGCAGCGGGAGTGTTTGTGTCAGTAGAGGCAATTGGAGCAAAGGATGCATTGTGGTTATGTCAGCTATGTGAAGGCAAGGGCAGGGAGAAGCTTTTGGCCTCCTCTTGGCCATTTATACTTCAGAGCTTGCTGTGATCCCTGCCTGTTGAACTGTGGGTCTCTCTGTTGCTAGCAACTGCCTTCCCAGGCAGCTCCAAACAAAAAAGCTTAAAATAGCTATCGAAGTGGTTGCAATTAGGAGAACTGTTAACCCATTTCCAGTGGGAAAGAATTGTACGTTCCTGTAACTCTACAAAGCCTGAAATTAGTGTTTCATACTTCTTAACTGCTGTGCTCTTTCAGTGCATTAGGGCTGCCCAAGCCTCTTCACATCATGGCTTTTGTCGTGATGATTGATTATAATAAGTAATATTCCCAAATTCAGTACAATTTATAGGCATGGACTGGTTTAAGAAATGTACAATATAGCTATTTTGTTAAAGAGTAAGCCTGCGCTGTGTTGCAAGCTGTTTGTAAAGATGGGCTTTCCTGCTTATTTGCTTACAGAGTCCAGTTTATGTAGCTCTCTCTTTCTCATAGTTCTCTCAAAGAACTGCATGTTGTTGCTATGCAAGATGAAAGATGAGTCTGGTGTAAATGATCAATCTTTTGTTTTCATGAGATGGGGTTTGGGAAAATTTTCAATTATTTTGCAAATACCATTGGATGTTTTGCTTGAGGATAAGTATGGCTTAGTAGTTGACTGTGTTGTTAGTCAAAGGTTGGACTGGATGATCTTGGAGGTCTCTTCCAACCTAAACATTCTATGATTCTGTAAAATTGAGGCTCTTAATTGTAGTAACTTACTGTAGTAACTTTTCAGTAGCTGATAGAAATGAGATTATCAGTTCCTTTAAAAATAAATCAAGGTTGGGTTTTTTGTTGTTGCTGTTTGTTTAATAATCTGCTAAGATTTAAAATCCTAGCCTGTCTTTTGAATAGTTTTTCTTCCTCATCCATGATGATTTTGTCCTGGTGGAGCTGTTTGTGTAAGCCAGGTTTTGCTTGGATGTTTTGTGGTAAGGACAAGAATAATTGGTGCCTAATGGGCATCTTCTTTTTAACACATTTTTGTCTTTCTCATCCCTTTAAAAGAAAATTATGTGGAAGAATACCAGGCGTGTTTTGCAAAATGAACCTCTAGTACTTTTGCCAAGCTTGTGTTGAGGAAGACAACCCAAAATTTAGTTTATTTTTGAGTATTCCTTGAAAGTAGACAACTCCCCTTTCATATAACTGTTATCTGAAAACTTCCTTTTGCTATGCAGAGGGTCCAGAAAAGAACTTAGGAGGAGGATCAGAGGACTGGAGCAGCTGCCATATGAGGAGAGGCTGAGAAAACTGGGTTTGTTCAGCCTGGAGAAGAGAAGGCTTAGGGGAGACCTTATTACAGAGGCTATAAGGAAGATGGAGACTCCCTATTCACAAGGAGTCACATGGACAAGACAAGGGGCAATGGGCAGAGTTGCTCCTGGGGAGAGTACAGTTGGACACAAGGGGAAGGTTTTTCACTGTGAGGACAGTCAGACATTGGAATGGTCTCCCAGGGTTAGTAGTGGATTTCCCAACGTGGTAAAGTTTTAAGTCTCGGCTTGACAGGGTGCTGAGACATCTCATGTAGAAAATAATATTGGAAGGGTTGGACCAGATGATCCTTGAGGTCCCTTCCAACCTGACATTCTATCATTCTATGATCTGTGTTTAGGTGGAATGTGTGAAGTTGTGGTTGAAGGGGAGAAATAAAGCCACATCCATGGATGTAAATAGGAGGTCAAAATCTGGTCAGAGAGCATGCTTAGGTGAATTTTAAGACCATTTGAACAAAGAAAGTTGCACAATTAAATAACTTTGAGAATACATTTTCACTGGCTCTAATTTGTTATATCCTTTACTATAGTAAACCAAAATATTTACTTGAATAGGAGTCCTGTTTCTCCTTGATTTGCTTAAGTTTGATTAGCTAATATCTTCTTGGGTATGTATGTTTTGCCAAACAACATGATAATTCTACATTTTGTGTTACTTTGTTTGCTGTAGGTAATTAAGCTATAATGTTGAATGTCAAGAGTGATCTAGATTGGGGCAGTAGTTTTTCACAGCTGGTGGTGCAGTACAAGCTACTGATTCTGCTAGCAGGTAGTCCTTCAGCATGCCCATTTTATCCCTTCCTTCATGCCACAGAGCTAATATATTTCACATTTGAATCTCTGGTTTAACGCAGCTTTATCAGTTCCCAGCCTCTGAAAATGGGAAATTGAAAGTGGTAGTAAAGTAGTTTTTATCATGCTGTCCTTAGGGCAGAGGCAGCCCTAAAGTCAGTCATAGCTTCAGTCTTTCTCTGCTGTAGAAATGGGCCAATCATGTGAAAATTTGGCTAATCCATAAATCTCTTAGCTCTGTAATGCTTATTTGGGTGTGTGTTTGCCAGCCCCAGGCAGGCACCTTCAGGCAGCAGAGCAGTTGTCTGGCTTCCTGGATGCTGTTTTCCCTTTTGCTGTCTGTCTGTGAAGCAGCTTTCCCTTGATTGGTTTTCACAGTGTGCCCATAAAAGGCACAGATTTCCTTTTTTTTGCTACAGTGTTATGCAAAAAGAAACCCTTCCCCATTTTTGGACTTTATAGATTCTAGGACTTTCATCTAGGTCCCTGGAAAAATTTCATGCTTGGAAGGGTAGGGGAGATGATTGCTACCTACATCTCTTCTTTTGTAGTGGCCTTCTTTAAAGACTGTTCAGTTGTTTGGTTTTGCTTGTTTGCTTCTGGCTTTAGTTACTGTTCTTGTGTAATGCTAGGCTTCTGAAAATATCCCTTTCCCTGCATATTCAGGCTTTCTAGGTATCTGCAAAATCCCCTGCCATGTGGGGTAAGGTGACAGGGACATAAACCCATCACCTTTTATTTAGTTTTTTGCTTTCTTGGATAATGCTTGGGTTTTAGTTGCTTTGAGCTTTCTCCTGCCTTTCTACAGAAGATAGATTGCTGTGCTCTGCTGTATAGAATTGACACGTGTGGTCTATTTTCTGTTTCTCTTGTTCTCTCCTGGGGTGATGTGTAAGAAAGCCATGCTGTTATCCTTCCTGTTCAAGGTGTCTGAAGGTGGTGAGTGGGAGGCTGCAAATAATCTGCAGGAATTTTGATGTAGCTGACTGGAAGAAAATGTGACACGGTGTGCAGGAAGAGGCTTTTGAGGGAGACATTGAAGCTGGTTTCATATGCAGCAGGATAGGCATAGGGTATGAATAAGCTGTGCAGTAGGCTTTGCAAATCTTCAGCCAAACACAAAAGCTGTCTTGTGTTTCCATTGCTTTATTGTTTTTTACTCAAGGTGGTGGTGGTTTCATTGGGACAGATTTCTGTTAGCTGGAACAGCTTGTTGGTGATGCTGTGTGAATCTCCACACATTTAAAAAGAAAAACCCAGCATACACACCCAAAGCACCAAAACCAGAATCTGAACCTGTCTTATTGAACTTATCTCTGTTTGGCTACTGCACTGAAATAATTCAGTTTTCTGTGTCCTTTCTGCACATATGTAAATAGTGCACCTAGTTTTTACATTTTGCATGTAGATTCCAACCCATATTTTCTTGCAGGGCTGGAGAACTAGTAGTGAGTATCCTATATTCTGTTCTTGATTTTTGTCCTGGTTTGTGTGCGAGTTAGTTCCTCTGGTTTTGTTCCTCATCAGTAAAACATGTGTCACAATTCTTTGCCTGTTTCAGAAATGTGGGATTTGACCATAGTAAAGAGCAAATTAGAGAAGGAAGTCTTGAGTGCTCAGTCTCAGAAGGACACTAAATAGATTGCTGCATTTGACTTAAGTGTAAAATTGTTCTTGGAATCTGTTCATAATCATTAGAAGTGTTTCAGCTTCAGTAATCTGAGTTGCTGGCAGCAGGAGGACTTAGTGAGAAGTGATTCTCATCACTGTAATTTCACAGATTTCCTGTAACAAATCTGAGCAGCATTGTTGCAGTTAAGGCTGAGAATGTATGTTAGCTAGAACCCCAGGAACAGTTTCTGGTTTTCACATGGAAAAAAAAAAAAACCAAACCTAAGACAGATGTATTTAAAAGCTAAGATTAAAGTGGTGAAATAGAAGATTCTGTGGTCTGTGACCACTTACTATTTTCCACATCCTTAACTTCACCAGGGTTTGAGAAGTCAGAGTCTTTCCCGAGGAATTTCTGCTGCTGTCTGTCAGAGAGAATTGTGTGCAGATTATCTCAAAGGAGATTAGGAATGTGCAAAATTTAAACTTGCTTATCATGCCAAATATAGGTGGTGCAGCAAGTGAACTAAGCAAAGCCTGCACAGCCCTCAACAGCAGAGCTGAAGAGCAGAGTTTAAGGTTACTGTAGAGTGTGTGAGGTCATGAACTTGCTTGGTGAAATTGTACATATATGCCCATACTTACTGAAGAGAGTATTTAAAGAAGTGTAATAATGGTGAGTGATTATTAAATATACAGGCAAAAACTTTTGAAGGGAAATAAAGATATTTTATATTCAGTGGTTGCAATGGAGTGTCTTTAATTTGTCCTTTAAATAAACTTTTAATTTTCAGAAAATACATTTAAAAGGTTTTCCAGCAGCCTGGAATTTCATGATAAAGTGAGACAAGATGGCTGTAACAGATAGTGATGTCTATAAGATTCTGCAGAGCTTAGTCTGGGTTGAGTGCAGCCTGCTGGTGCTGTCCTGAATGCCTGTGCCCTCATTCGTCAGATTTCTGCTCTGAAAGGACTTCAGGGACAGCATCCTTCATGCAGACAGAGGCTCTTCCTTAGTCCTATTATATACTTAATTTTAAGTCCTTTGAGAAACTTTTCCTAAAACGAGCCCATATGGCATTTTATATGTGTTTATGATTTTCTTTAAAGCTCAAGTGCAGATATTCTGGAGAAGTTTTAGCTTAACTTCTCTGAGTAAGGCACCATAGGTTTTTGCATCCCAGAAAATATTACACATGGAATGGGGCATATGTGTATCTAACGTGACTTGGTTTTTGTGTTAGGAAGAGAAGGTCTTGCAACATCAAAAATTCCTTTAAAATCTGAAAATGTTTACAGTATGAAAGGTGGCATACCATTCATATTCCTTTGTAGAGAGGTCAAGATATGTTCTTGCATGGCAGAAGTCCCTGGAAGTGAAAGTAGCTGCTGATGTTGAGAGTTATTAAAGCAAAATATCCTGATGCTAGGTTCTGCTTTTTCTCTGTGCAGCATAAAAGCAATGCAAGGTATCATAATACTTCAGTGTATTTGGAAGCAAGACACAGTATCTTCTGGGAATTATGGTATCAGGACTGGCTCTGTGCTTTATCCAAAGGTAAGAAATGGCCAGGGGTGTACTGCTCAAAAGCACACTGAAGCCTCGAGTTGTGTTGCCATTTTACTGTGCTCCTGCAGACTGACTCTTGTGCTGAAATTAAAGTAAAACAAAACCAAACCAACCAACCAAACCCAAAAACCAAAAAAAAAAAAAAAAAAAATCCCTACCAAAGCTGGTAATTGGCTAGGATGACAGCAATGTGAGCTCATCCCTCAGCCCTCGGGAGGGAAGCCTGCTTAGTCATAGTGCCAGCAGTGCTAAGGCAGTGAAGCTGCCAAGTGTGAGCTTTCCTGGAGTATAGTCATGCTGCAGCTTAAACATTATTCAGTTTCAAATATGGACTGTTACTATAAGGATGACCAGCAAGATGCTTTTCTGCAGTTTTTCTACATAGAAAGAAATTCTAAGCAGCTGAATTTGTGATGTTTTCTTTTACCATCTAATACTGCATGCCCCAAATTCTTTTTTTTTTTCTTGCTGTTCATAGTTAGGGTTTATTACTGCATGCAATTGGGAGAGCTGTGATGTTCAGTAAGTGTATTTTGTTTAAAGTATCTGAAATCTCTTTCCTCCCCAACAATATCCTGGGGTTTGTGCTACTGCAACTTCAGTTGTTCAATCTCTACAGTCTTCTCAAGTGATGAGGGAAGTTCCCTAAGAGGCATCAAGTATTTTTAGGAGACGTGTAAGTCTCCTAATACTCTTACTTTTGTGTAACGTGTAAGTCTGTATTCCTTTAATTCCTTTAGATTGTGAACTTACTATTTTTGTAGGCTTTGCATCTTTGTAGACTTCTGTAGACTTTTTCTGCATCCCTGTCCTAGATAAGTGTGCTTCTAAACTGGTGTGAGTTAAGCTTTGCAGTGCTGGTGGCTTCTTATGTAGTAATGGAAAAAATAGAGGCAAAGTCCACAGAGGTGGAGTGGATTTTTGTTTTGGGTTTTTTTGTTTGTTTTTTTTATTTTTAAACGAGTTAAAAACAAGGACCCCTGAAGGTGTATGTCAGTTTTTTAGGCAGACACTGTTGCATTCTTCCTCAAAGTGTATAAAACCTGCAGCAGAGGTTCTGAAGGTTGTCTGGCAGGTGTCTTCCCATATGCAGGAAAAACTGTGTTCTTTTTATCAGAATCATGTGGCTCATCAATACAAAAGCTCACAGAAACATAAATGGAAGGAAAACTGTTACAACTCTGTCTAGTTTGGAGGTAAAAATAGATACTGATGACTTAAGAAAGCAAGATAGTGTCAGAAACCACTGTTAGTCTTGTTACCTCCGGTATTGTGGTTTAGTTGTTGGCTCTGTATGTATAGCAGTGCTGCAGACAGCAAGGAGGGGTTATATTGCTTCTGAGAGGCACACAGCAACCTTTCCACCTCTGTTGCTGTTCGGTTTCCTGCCGTGGAATGTTTTTTCCTCTCCTAACGAAGTTTTGAAAGAGGAAAAAGTTACTTTGTGAACTCCTCGTTTGTGCATTAGGTGCAGCGGTGAGCGAATTTTCCACCTCGGGTGTCCACAGTTTCTCCAGAGAGTTATTTTTGTCCTGTTGAGAAGAGAGAACTGGAAAATGAGCTGAGCCGTGGTGCTTAGAGGAGGGAGGAACGCCCTGGCTGTGATATGGAGTGGCAGAGGTCCATGGAGGAGGGAGCGTGGGGGGGAAGAGCTGTGTAAGAGCCTGAGGAAATGAGTCACTGGGATGTGAAACACAGGCCTGTGGTTCCAGGAGCACTCCAGCCAAGCTTGGCCACTGAGGTGGAAGTTGCATAAGTTAATTTAAACTCTTTGCCTTTTCTTCCTCCTCGTGCTCCCAACCCCACCCCAGTATTCAAACCTGCACTGTAGCCGTGTCTGTTCAGGGGAAGCTCAGTTTTACAGGATTTCAGTGTGCCACGTGCTTTTGCTTTATTAGGTTTCATTTTATAGGGATTTGATAAATGGATTGCAGGTTTGATTGGAGGGGATTCATGTGTTAGTCTTAAAAAGTTTGGTCCACTCAAGAGAAACTTGATTTTATAGCAGAAGAATAAGAATGGGCTTTTAACTGTTTGTTAGGATCTTTCTCAAACATATTTGTGTGTGATTTCAAGAATAAGAGATTGCATATTGAGAAGAGATTAACAGAGACACTTTGGAAGCTTGAGTGTTAGTAGTAGTTTAAAAAAATCTACTAAATTTAAAATTTATCTTCTTGAAAGGTTTTAGGTGTCCTAATAGAAATACTGGTATATATGTTAACACATTAGACCTTAATCCTGCAAACAGGGCTTTTAGAGCCTAAGTCTGTGGGTAGTTTTTTTTCTGTAGGAGATGAAGATAAGTTGTCCCAGAGAGCATGTTCTGGAAAGGCTTTCTCCTGTTGTGTTTGTAGCTTTACACTGACAGATTTGCTGGTGTCCAGGAGCAGCTGTGACAATCTGGTTGAGCTGCTTTTCCATGTGTGTGTGACCTGAGCAGGAGCAGGTGCTTTCAGCTGTTGAAGGAAACATCTGAGAGGCCACAAGTTGAGCAGACTCTGTCTTGGATGCTTGATGGGCAGTTTTAATTGGAAAGCAACTGTAGTGATTGTGGGAGGGGGTGAACACTGGGCTATTGCCTGATCCTTTCAAAGTACTGAATTGAGCATCTTGCTGCATGTTTGGCTGCAGTCTTTGTATGCACGTGTGTGTTTTAAACGTCTGGGAAATGTGGCCTGACATGTTGTATTTTCTTTTGGCAAGTCAAGAGGGTTTTTTTGTTTTGTGTTTTTGAGTTCAGATTAAAACCAGATTATTCTGTCTGCAGGAAGACACAGAAGTAATTGGCCAGATGAAAGGGGTGTTCAGAGGAAAATCTTCAGGATGGGCTTGAGTGATTAGTGAGAAGTCTGTGTGCAGTTGGGAGTTCTGTAAAACTAAATTTTTTTGCTTTGCATTCTTTTTGCAGGTCAGATCTATTATTTCTTACTGATCTTCATTTCTGTGGGAAATGGGACAGACATACAGTGTTGCTTATCACATGAGGGTTTGTATGCCAGTTATGTCTGATGATGATTCATTGCAATTGCTTCTCTATTTCAGGACCTGTAATAAGTGGATCCTGCTGACCTCTGAAGCACACAGGATAAGAGTGAAAAGAAGTGGGAGAAGCACACAGCAAAAAAGGAAGTTGATGCACTTTCCTCTGTACTTCTTTCCTGCCCCTTATTACTAAAACTGAATGGAAAAGAGAGACTTCTGTGCCTTTCCTTCCCCAGCCTCAAGGATGGGTGGATTGTAAATACAGTGTGTGTAGTTTGGGAAATTAGACTGAACCATGAATCTTCAGGCTCAGCAGAAGTCTTCAAGCAAAAGGACTGGGAAAAGAATTGCCTATTTTAATGAGCAGGAAATAGCAGTGTCATCAAAAGAACCACAGCAGCAGCTTAAGGAAGGACAGTACTACGGTCCTGGAGGGAATATACCTGTATCCCAGACTATGGAGATTTCTCATGCAGGAGGATTAGCAAATGCCCCCAACAATGTTGCTTTGATGAACTCTGTTTACAATCAAGAGAGGGGGGAATCAATGATGATGTCTCAGGCAGTAACAGCTGTCAAATGGCAGAATTCACTAATGGGCAACCGGCTGCCAGAGAGAGGTGACAGCCACTGGCAGTCTCCACCTTCCATGTGGAGCCACGGTATGGTGTTTGGGGGCAACACAAAAGGACCTCACTCCAGTGCTGGTGCCCCAGGCTTCTATGGCCACTCAGAAGCCCTTAAAAGAAATCAAGAGAAAGGAGTGTTTGTGTCACAGCTGGACTTGTATGGTGATGCTGTCCAGCAGATGATGTCTCAGAAGGCTCAGCTGGAACAGCAAGCTCTGGTTAGACAGCAAGCTCAAATGAATTCTTTCCATCAGATGCAGAAACAGCAGCAGCAGAATCAAAGTCTGCCATTACAGCCTTTCCAACTTGCGTTTGGTCACCAAGGCCAAAAGCAGGGTCTTCCTGAGTTGTTACATGTCTTTCAAGAGGCCCCAGCTTCTTCCAGTCCTGCATTTACTGCTCAACAAAAGCAGCAAGCTCTTCCCCAGCTACAACTGTTTGAAAATTTCTATCCTCAGCAGCAGCAGCAGCAGCAGGCTGCCTCACAAGCCTTCAGTCTGCAGCAAGCTACTTCCATAGCACAGCCTCACGTAGCAGCTGCAGCACCTCAGCATCACATGATGGCACACCAGTTTCAGCAAACAGAGAGGAACCAGGAACTATTCAAGGCTCTAACAGAGCAGAATCAACAGACTGTGCTACCTCAGACCCAGATTCCCTTTCCAAGAAGATCACGGAGACTCTCTAAAGAAGGTGTCCTGCTGACATCTACAGGAGAAGTATTGACTACCAAGCAGTCAGAAGAACAACCTAGCAATTTATTTCTTCATCACTGGCAAACACATCAGCAAGAGGTCCCATTACAGCAGCCACCTGAATCACTGCCCCACAACAAGAGTAACTACTTGCACCCCAGGAGACTGGATATGGGGCAAAAGGATGTCTTGGTCAATAGTGAGCTCTGCCAGATGGAAACAGACAGGCAAGCCACAGCCCAGAATGGCAGAGATGGAGAGAAACAGACAGCAGCAGCTGAAGAAAATGCTGAGAGAACCAGTGACTTCCAGGGTGTCAGGGGTGGTGTAATCCAGAGCACACGACGCAGACGCCGTGTTTCTCAAGAAGCCAATTTGCTGACTTTGGCCCAGAAAGCTGTTGAGCTGGCTTCTCTTCAGAATGTAAAGGTGAGGTTTACATCCCAAACAATATAGTGGGTTTTAGACTACAGAGCAGGGCTGAAATGGAAGGACTTATTGTGCTTATGCAGGATAGGATGGTACCTTGATGCATGAAGTGTTGTAGTACAGCAAGGGCAGCTCTGGAATGGAGGCGTGTAAGTTCAGCTACATAGTTCATAGGTGTGGGAGGACAGAGATCTCCTAAGTGCAGTAAAACCATGTAAGGGCAGTCTAATTTCACTAATTCCGAATGTCATTTTAATCCAGGGCTTCAATATTTGGTCATTTTCATCTTGGGCTTCAAGCTGATGAGGAATTTAGACAAGTATAAGCAGTTCATTTGGTGTCTTTTTACCAATTACATATTAAAAGAACCACAGAATGGTTTGAATTGGAAGGGACCTTAAAGATCATCTAGTTCCAACCTTTCCCAGCATGTCCAGGGACACCTTCCACTAGACCAGGTTGCCCAAAGCCCCATCCAGCCTGGCCTTGAACACTTCCAGAGAGGGGACAGCCACAACTTTCCTTCCACTGTCTCACCACACTAAAGAATTTCTTCCTAATATCCAACCTAAATCTACTCTCTAGTCTAAAAAGTCTTTGACGTTAAAGCCTCTACCCCTTGCCCTGTCTCTACAAGCCCTTATAAAAAGTCCCTCCCCAGCTTTCCTGTTGGCCTCCCCTTCAGGTACTGGAAGGCCACTGTAAGTTCTTCCCACAACCTTCTCTTCTTCATAAAACAACAACAGCTGCAACAACCCCAACTCTCTAAGCCTGTCTTGATAGGAGAGGTGCTCACTCCAGCAGCTCCATTCTCTTCTTTTGTTAAAAGGATGCTGCTTACCTGACAGTTCTTCAGTTTTGGGAGTTGAAATGTTTCCAAATTGTGCTACTCTAAAAATTTCATAATACAGTTTTCCTGTTCAATATTTCCTAAATAATAAAAGCCTGAGGAAGCCTCACTTACATGAAGAATTTAAATCAGGCATAACAAAGGTCTTACCCTGTTTCTCAGAATGAATTACAGTGACTGTTTTGACATTCCTAACCTGAACACAAGGTCTCTGGACCTTCTGCAGGGCTTGATGGGGAAAGAAATTCAGTGCTTTCTGATTAGGTTGTTCACTACTTTCATCCTTTTGGTGTTCCATCAGTCTAAAGAGTACAGTATATACATTCCATATGGCAAGATGAGAGGGTTCAAAATTAAATAGCCTTGGGCAAGCAAGTGGTGGGATTTTTAGAGTTGGGTGGGCATTTTTTGAGGGGTTTTTTGGGAGTTGGGTTTTTTCCTTCTGTTTTTTTTTTTTCTTGCTTTGTTTTTATTTCAGTTGTGGTTTGACTAATCTTTCATTGAGTGCTTTTCATGAGAAGTAAAGAAATACTTTTTCTTCAGAAACTTCGTTGCCAGGGGCTGATGAACTATGGGTGTTAGATCATGAACTACTTTTACCTACAGTTTTGCCACCCGAGTTGCTGCCCAGTGAGACAAGAAAGTGAAGGGAATTTCATTCCTTCTCATGTCCTCACCATAATTTTTTTCCCTAGTCTGTGTGTGGTCATGTTTTCCCATTCCTTCCTTAGAGGCATGTACTGTTTGAGTGAAAGAACTGAACTTCAAAACAATGAGGCAGATACCTGTAGCCTACTCCATCTCTTGCACAGCAGGCAGCCAGCAGTGGCTGTTGATGCTATTTTCAATCCTTTTTGCTCTAACTCCAGTTGGACAAATGCCTGACAAATTTGGTGGCCTTTTATGGTGGGGTCACAGCATCAGTGCACAAGGGGAAGAGCAACTGAAGTCATCTACCTGGACTTGTGTAAAGCATTCAACACTGTCTTGCACAACATCCTGGTCTCCAAATTGGAAGGATGTGGATTTGATTGATTGGACCACTTGGTGGATAAGGAGAATTGAAGAGTAGTGGTCAATGGGTTGATGTCCAGGTGGAGAACAGTGATGTGTGGCATTTCTCAGGGGCTGGTACTGGGACCAGTGCTGTTTTAATATCTGTAAGGCCAGGCTGGATGGGCTGAGATGGTTTGGTGGGAGGTGGCCTTGCCTGTGCAGGGGGATGGAGCTAGATGATCTTTAAGGTGCCTTCCAACCAAACCCATTCTGTGATTCTATGATTTGATAGAAATTTGACAGAAAACTAGTAGTAGTTAAGAGTGTGAGTTGCTTGCTCATATTCTGCCTGCCATTGTATGGTTATGTTTCAGGAAAGCCTACAGTTCACATTGCTGTCTGATCACCAACACAGTGGCAAGAAATGAAACATCTAGGAAAAGGGAAAGCAAGAAATTGGCCATTTGAAGGCTTGCAACTTGGGTCATACTGTAAAGTCCAAACAGAGAAGGGCTGTGACAGATGCTATGTTGTTGTTTGCAAGCAGCTTGCTTCTGTGCTGGCACTATCAGAAGTCTTCCTTATGTTTAGGTATCTTCAAACTTTCAGGATGAGGTGTTGAAAGATGTTAAAATTCTTCTCTGGTTTGATGGTATTGCATCTTTAAGGAGGCTGGATATCATGTGAGGGAGAAAAAGAAAACACCTACTGAGGGTAGTGTTCTGCTTCTCTTGTCAGTGTTTCTCTGTTTCTCTGTTTCTGGAAACCTTCTGCAGCATAGGTTATGTGAAGAAGGCCATAGGGTCAAATTATTGATAAGAGAAGATACATTCATAATTTGAGCCAGTTGTTTGAACATTCTGATGGAGGTATGTGTACCTTCTGTGAAAACAGTATTTTGGACAGCAGGATCTGTCTACAACATCTACAGCAAAGTTGTAGTGTCACAACTAATGATCTGCACTGGAGCTGCCCATCATGCTGTGCCTGCCTGTTGCAGGTGGTGCAAGCTTATGGCTGCAGCAAATTCTTACTTTTATAGTTTTATTTCACATACAACTGTTACATGCAAAAGGGCAATGTAATAGGCTGTTGTGGGGTTTTGTAGGCTGTTGTGGGGTTTTGTCTGATCACAGCAGGGGCCTTTGAACAGTTTTTCCAGGTATCTTTCTGCTTACCTCTGAGCATAATCAAACAGTTGAGAAAGCCTTTAGGGATCTGAAAAAAAAAAAAAAAAAAAAAAAGCTTAATTCCAAAATCTGTTGTGTCCCCTCTTAGTAAACCTTAGATATTTGTGGTCTTTCATGACTAGAAAAGCTCATGTATTGACCAGAGCATCCTTAAGGATGTCTTAACTATTTATATTAGATTCCCAGTGGAACCTTCTCTTTATGTCTACTGCTTTTGAGGTCTTCTCTTTCCTCTCAAAGGAGAGCCCTTCACTGATTACTTCCCATTCTTAAAAATAAGAGCACAGGTAACCTGATCAGACAGCCTAAGAAATGTGATGTCTTGTGTGACTGGCTGCCATAACTTCCTCCTGGTAGTTAGGAAATCAGTTCATGTCTTTTGACCTACAGAGAATGCAGGAAGTATGTGGAGTTTGCAGATTGGTCAGGATTGGTGCTTGTTGCCATTATTTGTATGATTACTCTCTTGGGTGCCCAGAAAGCATGCTGGAGTGCTTGCACTAGTAACAGCTGTATCAGGAGGGAAAAAGTAATCTGATTAAGGCCAAAACTTTATTGGCAACAATCTAAAGAATGTAATATGAATGCACTGCCCAAAGCTGTGGTGCAAAACTATCTGCTGTGGATCTCACTGCCAGATGACAAAAGCAGAACTATCCCAGTTGTTCATCAGTAGGCTTCATACATAAGGTGGTAGCAGCGTAAGTTTGCTCACATATAGGAGGATAAAGTCATACATGAGCTGAAGCTTCTTCAGGTATGGGCAGAACTAGTGGAAGCAGGCATCTGTTTCCAGTAGATGACTTGTTTATATGTTTTAAAAGGCACCCTTGTTAGTCTCTCTTACCTGAAGTAGTGGAGAGAGGCTGCAAAAATTTATAAGAACCCTTTACTACCTAGTAGTGTTCTTTAGTGATACTTACCAGTGTGACATATGCCTTCCAGATCCAAAATTGGTAGTCTTGTGGGAAAGCACAGGTGCCCCTCACCAGCCTGGAGTGAAGGGATGTCCTCAGAGCTCATCTCATTCCCCCTGCAATGCAGCCTGGGGCAGCTGATGCCAGCTGTGACTTTGCAATTGTGTTTCAGCATTGTGTGGTAGGGGCAGTCTCCAGTCTCTGCCAAGAAGCAGTCTTGACTGCTTAGACTTCTTAGACATCTAAACTGCACTGTCACTTACGGGATAAACCTTCCTGTGCATACTTAGCCTTCCTCTAGTAAAAGGCATTGAAAGGAAGCATTCCTAAATATCCTGGATACGATGTATTTTATTTGCTCAAGCTTGGCACCCAGCTTTTTTGGAAGGCTTAGTGTTTCAGAGTGGACCTGCTTTCTCTTGAAAGCAACAAAAATTACCAGGACTATCATTGGGACCGAGGCCAGAGCACTAACTCCAGGCTCTGACTGATGCATCTTGTGACAATGCAGGTGCTCTCCCTGCAATATTAATATAGTATTGAAATAGCACTTCAGTCTAGTGTCTTTCTAGCTATCATGGGTTGCCTCTACATGGACCAGATGGAGCATATTCTCTTGCTTATCAGTGAAGCTGGCTTTCTTGGTCTCTGATCACAGTGAAATGTTTTGGGGGGGTATCTGAATCCCTTTGACAGAACCTGCTTTTTAATATGTAGCTTTTTAATCAGGATTAGATATTCTTAAAAGCACACAAAATATTCTTTTTGAGAACTGCAGTAAGTCTGAAAAATTTAGTTAGTCCAGGTTGGAAACCTCTTGTCATACCTGAGAAATAGTGTGCCTTATTTTCTACCTGCAAAACACATCTGTTCAGGTAGATTGCTCATTAGATTGTGGCTCTGATGAAGGATTAGTTTCACACCTGATCCTAGCCAAAGGCTTCCCAAGCTGAGCTCTAGGTTAAAGTTCTGAAACACTGAAAGGATCATCTTCTATGGCTTCTGGACTGCACTTCATAAGAGCTTAAAAAGCCCTCCTACAGCCCTGAAGAGAAGTGTTTTTGAAAGTTGAGCTTTAATATCGGGCTTCAAAGTGAGCTGGCAACTGCTTTTGAATTCAGAATGTAATGAATATGTGGATAGTTATTGGAAGGATCAACCTGGAAACATTTGGTGTTAGAGTATCCATGTGTATTCAGTAGCTCATCCTCTGTTCCCATCTCCTTGGAGCTTGATTTTCTAGGATTTCCATGAGTGGAAGAAAGCAGAGACATGGAAGCTGTAATACCAGTGTAAAAAGTATCATCTTGCAGTTAGGCCTTGTTGATTCTGATGAGCAAAAGTTCTTAAGGCTCAACCCTAATTAGGCAACAAATCTCAAAGGCTCCAATTACAATAAGGAAAGTTGCTTCTGTCATGTAAATCAAGAAAAAAAAGTGTAGCGAAAAGTTAGTTCTGTTTTTTGTATGAGAGATTTAATTGAGATTGCCATGGTTCACTTTCTCCTGGAATGGAAGTCCAGTATTTGAAATTAATAACCTGCAGTTTGCGATAATTACCAAAACTGAAGAACTTTTGTTGAAGTTACATGGCTGGGCAGAAATTCTTCTGGAAGACAGTGTCAAATCACAGGCAATGAAAAGATTCTTAAGAATAATTTATACAGATCTTCTAGCCATTGAGACTTCAGGCAATCCTCAATAATGATAAGAAGTTCTGGTAACACTTTTTTGAAGCATTCTTTTTCCTCCAGTAGCAATTCTCCAAATTAATCTCAACTGGCATATTGTGTTGAGTAATTTGATACACATCATTGAAAGTCAGTTATCATCTGATTTATAATGCAAGTACTACAGAACTTTTAAAAATGTATTTTTCTTCTCAGGAACCAGATAATTCTGAAGAGAAGAGTGTGCTGATAACAGCCCCAGGACCTACAGCTGCAAAAAGTGTTGTTGAATTCGCCAGTTCTTCACCAGCTCCAAAAAGAGCTCGAGAGGATAATAGCCTCGTGCCTCTTATCATTCCTGTGTCTGTGCCAGTGAGAAAAATTGACTTGCAGAATCTTGGAAAGGAAAAGTCTGAAGATGGAAAGCTGCAAAGAGGCCAAACAAATGATCGAGCTCCTTGTGAGCGGAAGCCTTCTGTGATAGTCACTCGGAGGCGATCCAATCGTAATACCAACATGGAAACCTCAAATCAGGTATGGATAGGCTAAGAAACCAAATCTGTTAAATTTAATTATGTACTCATTATCCATAAGCTCTTCTGTTAAAGTAGGTTGAGCTCAAGGCTTGAAGTTGCTATGGATGTAGTCTGGGAACTGGATTTTTGTTATCATAATGCTGCCGTGTATTTGGGCATCATTGGCTCATGCTACTGCAGCCAAGCAGTGCCCCACTACTAAACTCTGAATAAAGCCAGATGCTCAGTAGCACTAGAATAAACAGTCTGTCTGAGTAAAGAGTGCCTTCTCCATACATACATGGGTAATAATAAATTGTGAGTAATGCAACATCTCTGTATATGAATAAAATGCGAAGTGAAGGTTTATTCAAATAGAGTAAAAATCTCTTACTGGGGTACTGAAGATCAGTGTAACACCACCCCTGCAGTGTGGTGCTGTTCAGTGGGGTCTGGGGTTTGTTTTGGTTTTCTGTTTGTTTGTTTGTTTTGGTTTTTGTTTTATCTTCTCTAGAAGCATAAAACAGTGTTCAGATACCAGAGAAATGTCAAGTTTCTAAGGAGGTTTCTCTGCATTTAAATGCCTGACAGTCTAAGAAAGTACTATTATACTGTCTTCTGTTCTCTTCTAGCAATCTGGTGTTACTCTTTATCTGTACCAGGGTCTGCTACACTTGTATATCTTCTTTCAGGCTGCCATGAGGTCATTATCTTTCCAACCAAAGGCTGGACAAGAGACACACGTGTGGTTCTTGCAAAATATAACTTCATAAGCACTCAGAGCCATTGTTGTTCTCTAGTAATTCCTGGTCCCTTCTATTCCCCATCTCTCTCCTTTTTCCCTTTGTGCTAATTGTTGAGACACCCTCCAACTCTGCTATCCAGATTTTGAGCTGCTGTGAAAGACAGTATGGTGTCATCTCACCATTTGTTACTCAAATAATTCCATGTTTTAAAATAAAATCGTGTTGTTGTTTTTTTTTCTGATAGCATGAAGACACCGTTCCAAAGGATGAAGCAGAGGGCTTTGCCCGGAAACCAAAGCAGAGGCCAAGACCTGAGCCACTCTTCATACCACCAAAAGCTGGCACATTTATTGCACCACCTGTTTATTCTAACATTACTCCTTATCAGAGCCACTTACGGTCACCCGTCCGTCTGGCAGATCATCCTTCAGATAGGAACTTTGAGCTACCTCCTTACACTCCTCCACCAATTCTTAGTCCAGTGAGAGAAGGATCTGGGCTGTACTTCAATGCTATCCTCTCTTCAAGTGGTCATTCAGTTCCACCTCCAATGACTCCTAAAAGTGCTCACAGAACTCTGCTTAGATCAAGTAAGTCACTTCTTCCTTCCTTTATTATTTAATTTATGATTAGGAGAACATGATTTTAGGAGGTGTAGTTATGTGGAACTGGGGACAGTCTGGGGAGAAATGCAATGTTGCTTCCATCTGGGCATGTTATGGTGCATTCACGAGTGGTCTGCAACACCCTCTGCTGACATTCTTCTCACCATGACATCGTGACCTCCTCCATGGTAGATGGTCAATATCTTGAACTAAGGGGATAGTAAATAGTCATAACTGAGTTGTAGATGGTGACTGGAAGGTAAATTCTTGGTAATCTTAAACTCCTTTAGTGTATGGGTACCTTTTTTTGGAGATTGACAGCTCCAGTAGATTTACAAGCTGTATGAAGAATGTATCTGAGATGCAAAGACAAGATGTCTCAGCAGTTCTTTCTTTCCCTTGCAGACAGTTCAGAAGTTACCCCTCCTGTTCTTACAGTTGTGGGGGAAGCCACCCCAGTCAGCATTGAACCGTAAGTCCACAGTAAATTCTTAGCCCTGGTGCTAGATGTGCTGCTCTTCTTCCTCCTAAACCTTCCAGCTGCTGCCTGTACAGTTGCTGTATCTCTTAGAAACATTGAAGTCAATCCTATTAGTGACTATAAATTGTCTTCATTAAAAATTACTCCATACAATAGGTAATGTTTATTTGGGCAAATAAACCTTGTAATTCTGGTACTCCTAACAACTTTTATCATCTGCCTCTGGGCTGAATGCTAAAGGTGAACTGTCCAGTTTTGTTGTATACAAACACTTCTTTGTATGATGGATGTTTAAAGAGTGGGGAAATAATGCTCCTTTGGAGGAAGGCCAAATAGCATCATGGAAGAATGTGTTTAGCTGTCACATGGACTGGTCAGATTGCACATTATCCATGTATTGTGCACTGGCTGCCACACAGCTGTGAATGTGACTTTTCTCCCTGGAGCTGTGAGCTTGATGTCAGTCCTGCTGAACTTGAGGTGAACAGCAAAAAAGCAGAGTAGCAGATGTGTCTGCACAGCTCTTGCAAACCTTCTGGGAGTGTTACCAGTCTGAATTCAGTGCTGTTGTTTTGATTCATTATTATGCCTAAGTTAATGAACTCCTGCAAAATCTGAATGTGGAGATGCATGGCATGGAAACACCCCCATGGCATAAAAACACCCACGAGGGGCTGCATTGCTGAGTCTACAGCCAGGAATTGCTGCTCTAACTCTGCAGTGTATGCTGTAGCATTTGACATATTTATCTGAAACTCTTCCCAGATAAATACCAAATTCTTTGTCTTCCAAAATGGCTTAAAGATTAACAGGAGCAGTTGATGTCAATTTGTTTTTTCTCACTGTTGTTCCATTCTGCCTTCTTGTTTGAAGCTGAGTTTTCTGCACTTTTGAGAGCAGGCAAATGTTGCAAGTGTGAATAAACCCAGATTATTCTTGTCACCTTTGCATATCCCTTCCAGGCTGAGACCATTCATGGAAATAAGAACATTTGGTGTTTTTTAAATGTGTTTTGAAAATGTCTTAATCTTTTTGTTGGTGGTTCATTTAACACTAATCCAGGAGAACCTCCTCTTGAACAGATATTGTACACACACACACCCCCCCTGGTCTTTGACCTCTCTATTGTGCAGTTGTTTTTGGCTGTTGTGTCTGTTCTTTTAAATTGCTGAAGTTTATGGCAAAATTATCTGCAGTTTTAGTTGTGTCTAGAATTTTTCAAAGTCACTACTGGACATTTCAAACCATAGTAACTCAGTAATGCAAGTTCCTTTCCCATCACCAAAAGGGAGTTATGTGCAGAGTTGTCTTGCTGTCTTTTTATGCAGATAGAGAGCAAACTGGTGTAATTATGTGTTGTCAAAGTAATCAATTTTCTGCTCTGAAGATGGTTTGTGCAACACTGTTGTGGTCAGTTATGCAGATATATCTCCTATAAAGGAAATATATAGCAGGAGGCACTTTTTTAAAGAAACAAATATTTAATTTTACATTCAGTCTTAACTCTGTCAAAAGTCGACTGTAACTTTTGATTGCACAATATTACGTTGTTAATTGCTTGTCTTTTGCCAGACCTTCTGCTAATGCTTCTCAAAAGCTCACTTCATTGAAGATATTTGGAATATGAAATGTGGTAATGAAGTTTAATTCTTCTATTTGGGAAGTGTTTACACCGGGCAGCTGGTGTCACACATCTCTGTGTCCTGCCAGTTTTGCTCTCCAGTTGCTTCAGAGTCTTAAAGTCTTAGAGTCTTACTTAGCCAGCTTCAAGTATAGGTGTTGTTCCTCAGCTGTGAATTGCCTTCCCAGTTCACATCCTCAATTCAAGATAAAAAGTAACTTCTGATAGCCCGTCAAGCCCATATCCCTTCCCTCCAGCTTTTCCACTTTCCTTTCACCCTCTCACAGGTAAGGTCAGAGGAATTTGTGTCTTGGGACACCAAATCTCCTGAATTTGCCAGTGCAGTAACAGCCTCTTTAGCTGTTTCCAGTTGCCAGTAAAGTGTCAGTTTCTGTCAGTCAGCCCTTCTAGGGTAGGTCAGAATCCATTACTCTTTTTCTTTCACTGTGAAGCTGTGACAATAAGCAAGAGTAATTCCAGTGGGCAGAAAACTCAACATCATTCTGCCCTCCATCAGAGTGTGCTGAAAGGAGGGATCTATCAGGGTGTCTGCCTTGCTTTTCGCAGGGGCTTCTCAGTCTTGCATGAGATCTCGTGCTTTTTATTTATGATCTTAATTGCACTGTTCCTGTCCAAGATAATACAGGTAAAGGAGAAATGGAAAACCATAGTGTTATAGTTTTAATAGACTTTTGTACCTGTAAAACACTCAGAACAAAACTTTGAGGTTTTCTTGGGGTTCCTCATTCCCCATGAAGGTGCCACTTTTAGTGTGCATTTGAAATTGAATTACCTTTGAGAAGTGGATCCTGAAACATGCATTTCTCTGTTTATTCACACATGAATTGTAAAGCATTCCCTTCAAGCATGGATCTGGATCTGCAATAGATACAAACCCAAACAGTTTAAAAAACCTCATTTTAGGTGTATTCCCAGACGCCCATTAGTTTTGGTTGCAGCCTTTTCCAACTCATGACATCTCGTGATGACAGATGTTTACTGACACGACCAAGGTGATGTGTTATGCAGAAAAAAGGGAACAGAGGTGTTTCTGCTTCCATCACAGGAAACAATACCCTCTTCCTTCCCTTTGATACCACAGCCTTTCTAGGATTTCAAAACATCCTACTGGAACATCTGCCAGTGTATCTCTGGGGTTTTCTGTGTTACATGTGTTGTTTCAAAGCCTCCCCATGCCTTTTCCAGACTCTTGCTTTCACAATAGACAGGTCTCATTCCAGAACAGCAGAGGCCCAGAAAGTTCTGGAGGCTGCCATTTCTCAGATGTTTTTTTACTGGCTTTTATTGTACTAGATAATGGCTTTTTCTCTGGTAAACCTTCATGGTAGGGGAGAGACAGGTCAAGACTTGAGAATTATAGCAAGCCTTGTCCCTGGGCCATGAGTTTTACCTTTTTTCCAATGAAGCAGCTCCAGCTTGTGAGCATTGCCTGATCTACTCTCAAAAAAAAAAAAAAAAAAATTAAAAAAAAGCTTATTCTTCCATCTTTTATTTTTTTCAGGAACTACCAGTATGGTGTTAGTTTTTTGCATTAAGTGTAGGTATCTGATTTCAGATGAGGAGATTTGATTTAAATTTGAAGTGATCTGAGCACCTGTTCTCAAATATCTTGGTTTTCTTAAGGTCTTTTTGCTAGCTTAGCTGGACACTTGCTCTCTCATCAGGACCTCTGAATTGCATGCATAGTTGCTGCATTACTTCTAAAGTTGTCCTTGGACTTTTCCAGTATATTTTACTCTTGGGTTTGTGAAGCTACTGCTGTCACTGTGTGTTTTGCCACTGAGTGAAAGATGGAGAGCAGTGACAAAGGACATTGATGCTTTCACTGCTTGCTGTGCTGTTGGCACAGACCTCCAGACCTCCAAGCCTGGTGGAGCAGACTTTCAGTGTTGGTTCTTACCTAACTGTGCACAAAATGGTGTTTGCTGGTACTGAGTACAATCTCTGTGGGTGGTCACTTGACTTTAAGCAAATATAGTGCTCTGTGGATTGCATGTTGTGAAAAATCTGTCCATTAATCCAGAATCTAAAAGTATGAGATTGTTGGTAAAAGAGGGAGATTTGATCAAATGAAAGAGATTTGATTTTGATGCAGAATGAGCAATACAGCTTTCACTGTGTTGCATTTTTTTTTATTTCAGTTGTTACAAATAGTTTCTAGAAGATCCTAGCTTGTGTTAAGGTCAAAAGACCCAACTTTGAGCTTGGTGCTGCCTTGAATGAGGAGTCAGACCACTTAAACTCCAGAAGTCCTTTTCAACCTGGATAATGCTCTGATTCTGCATTTAGAGCTGGCAAAACATTATTCTAAAACAGGCTCACCTGTGCATGAACAGCAATCTTGCTGTAGGAGATCATGTGACAGCCTCTCAAGAAGTTATGATTATTAAAGGCTAATAACTGTTCTTTGAGCAATTATTAAGAGATCCTAATTTAAATACAATTGCAGCCATTGTTAATAAGACAATGGAAACTAGAAATGGAAAACTTCTCACCTCTTGAGTCATACTTATTAATAAAACTTACAACACCTGACAGCTGTTCATGTTATACACAGGAGCCTGCTGCATTTCAGCTTGTTCATAAAAAGTGCTTTTAGCAGAGATGGAGACTTTCTGGATGCTGTAGAGGGGAGGCTAACAGTTATTTGTGACATTTTCTGCAGGAGAATAAACGTAGGAACTCGCTTCCAAGCAGAAATCCCATCACTCCAAGACCAATCCCTGGCAGCAGTTGATGAACATAAAGCAGAACTGGTGTGGCAGCCATGGGATGACCTGGAAACCAACAGAGTCACCCAAGAGAATGGTAAAAATGTGGAAGGCTGTTAAATAAGACTGAATTATCACACTTGTATGGGTAGCCACATATATATACTGTAGGCATAATTTAAAATCTCAGAGCTGCCAGGCAAGTGACATGTTTCAGTGGTCTTGAAAACAGTCTTAGGAGTAAAACTTGTTTATCAGGTTGCATGTGGTGGAGAGGTTGATAGGTCTGGTTTTTTATTTGGAATAAAATTGGGACCATTTGTTGTGGCTCAGGCAAAGAGAAGTCTTTTGCTGACTGAAGCTTCCTTTGTTAACATTTTAACATACCACATGCACTCAGCTTCTGTGTTATCAGGGGATGTTCTAAGCATAATAGTATTTTGGAAAAAACAAGTTTCAGGAGGAAGTCAGGATGAGGAAGCAGGAGTTGTGGCAGCTAGTAGCAGACCTGGGGAGCTGTCTGCTGCTGGTGCACATGGGTTGTGGCATGTGTGAATCCTCCAGGGAAGAGGAAGTGGGCAGGCTTGGAAGAAATATGTCTGATGAAAGAAGGTATTGTGAAATGGAAGTTCACAGTGTAAGGGGGTATTCAGAAAATCTCTTGAGGTGAAGTGAGATGGGAAGACCTTGTAGGAGGAAGGACATGTGCAAAGAGCACTGCATGGAGAGTAATAATTGTGTGACCTTGCAGTCTAATGAGTTCTTCTGTCCAGATTGGACCCACATAAATTTGCAAGAACATTCAGGTTCTCCAAGAGTTTTACATTCCATTATGTCTAGCCCTGCTTCAAAAAAGCTAATTAATGATGCAAATTCAGTAGGAAACTCCATTTTAATCTTCTTACCTGAATTTTTTTCATACCTCTGTGGAAATAGTGGAAAACCTGCTAGCTGCTGCCTGTTCAAGCATTTTTCCTGGGGGTGGAACCAACCAGGAGCTGGCGCTGCATTTCTTACATGAAGCAAAGGGAAGCATACTGGTGAGTTCACAGTTTTTCATCTTGGTGTGGTCAAGGATGTTAATAGAGGTCAGGTAACCTGTCATTTGGTGAAAGGACAGCCTTGCAGACTCCTTCCTGTCTATCTGACTCCCACTGTTTAGTCCCTTGGATGTCCCTAACGTGGGTTCTGCCTTGATGTATAGTGCCATCTGTGCTTACTATTTTGAATGTTTTCAACTTTGACATGTTTGGTTTTATAGCACACAGTCTGCCAGAGTTAGCTGAGACTGATGAATGGATTTAAGTGTTGTCTTTTGTCTTTTTGGGAAGGTGACCATGTTAGAAGGCAAAATAAAAGGCTGAGACTGAAGCTGAGACCTGAAGTGCAGTTTCTTGCTCCTCTTCCTTTACTTCTTTGTGTATGTCTATAGAATGGCTGTGCTGCTGAATTTGTATCAGTATTGTCAGACATGTTGCACTCTCAGAAATGCCCTTTTGACACCTCTGGAAGGTAATATCAAAAAGCAGAGCTTAGCATATGACACAGGGTTGCTTCTTTTATAATTCTTGGATTGTTTGAACCTGACAGAAATCATCCCTGGGGTCACAAGCATCCTGCACCTTTGCCTGGGTGCTTGTTTCCCATCCCCTGTAGTATGCCAGTGCTGACTCTTGCAAGATTTTATTGGAGAAGAATGTATGCAGTTTTGTGTGCATGTTTTAGGCTTCTGCTAGGGAAGTTCCTAGAACCAGCCCAGGAGTGTGAACACTGTTGCTGGCATTAGGGAGGAGCAGGCTTGGCCCTGACTGCAGGAGCTCACTGTTGAGGTGGTTTAAACTGAAAATGGAAATATGACTCCATTCTCTGTGTGTGTGTGAAATCTTTCAGTCACATGACTGCTTGTTTATTTTGAAATTCTGCTCAGTTTATGGGAGAAGATCACAGTGGTTTGGATGTTTAAGGCAGACAGCATGGAGGGCAGTGTTTTTGGGTGGAAGTTATGTGACTTAAGCCTTTGGTAAATGAGGGGAAATGGCTGCCTGTGGAATTAACTCTCTCCCAGTAGCGTGGTGGTTGCATTGTAAGGTGTCAATTCACAGGGACATGAGGAGGTGCTGAGAGCTTGCCACTCCTGTAATTCTGTGATTCTCGGATTCCCTGTGGTACTCAAGATTCAGTAGATAGTCAAGAATGTGATCTTAAAGTTGTCTCAAACGCTACCCTGTGCCAGATGTTAAACTGTGCTATTGTTCTTCTCAGTTAGCTTGCCTGCTCTTTATTTTAAATACCTGAAACATGAAATTAATTGTACTATTTGTGTTTATCTCAGGGAGCTTTGACCAAGCTGCTTTTGGAGGGGCCAGTACGATCACCTACCCACCCTTTGGCAGATTATCACTACACAGGTTTGTCAACCAGAATAACTCCCTGCTGCCTGTCTATCTTTTTCTGTTCTTTTGGGGAATACTGTAACATTGCAGTAAGACTGTAAGAGCAGTCTGGTAAGTCAGATGATGTCTTGCGAGAATTTTTGCCTGTGCAAATTATGAGATTTATCATGTAAGAAACACCACATTTCTCAGAACCTGTGCATGTGTGTATTTGCATACCTGTGTGTGTGGGATTCCTTCATGGGGAGAAGGAAATGTGATCCCTTGCACTAAGCCACAGAGGGTGCAGGGAGGTAGCTGGTATGTACAAGAAAAGCTTTGGTAACATCAGAACCACAGCCTCTTTGGCATAAATTTCCCAGGTGGAGTTAAGAGAGGGTTTTATGTAAAGAGTTTTCAAGCTTGCTGAAGAAAGCTTAGCAAACCATTGATGCCAGTCAGTGTTTCTGCAATTTTAAATGCCATAAACTTTGTAGTTTTGTACCTAATTAGAAAATAGCTGTTTGACATTGATTTAAGTGGTCTCGAGTCACCTTAGCCACCTGAAAGAACTGATGTAAGGTGGTAGAGAGACATCTGGTAGCTGGCGCCACAAAGAATATAAATTACATTTTTTCATCATTATACACTCCTACTATAATGGTTGGGGAATATTAAATAATATTTGTAAGGCAGGAGGAGATTCCAAAATGTGTTTATGATTAGAGGCAAAAGTGCTAGGATGAAAAGAATATTTGAGGTGTAATAAATCTTCAGGTACAGTGGATTGTTGCTGAAAAAGAAGATCCTGATCTCCTGCTCTACCATTTTACTTGTACAAACTGTAATGACAGGGCCACCACAAAGTGTCTCTTTTCCTTCCTGTTTTGTTGGAAAACATCTGAGTTCATCTAACTGGCTGGTGTTTGCAAGCTGAACTGAGTTAACCTCTGGTGATGAGTACTAGATCTAGCACAAAGGGAGTGATGAGAGGAGTGCTGAAGTGGAGCAGCTCAGGGAGGGGTTTACAGTGGTCTGCAGTTATGTTGGATTAGGTGTAATGAGAGGCTGGACCTTTGCAAGTGTTTTGGTCTTATTTAAGGCAAAAATGAAGAAAATATGTAGAAGAGTAAACATTTGAAACTGGAAGGACTTTGGTTACAACTTTTTTTCTCTACAGGATCAGACAAGTGGAAAGTTGCTGAGAAAAAACTTTTCAACAAAGGCATTGCAATCTACAAGAAGGACTTTTTTTTGGTCCAAAAGCTTGTAAGTTATTTTTTCTTCTTCACAGTGGCAGCCATGATAGATTCTTATGTGGTTTTGAGCACTTAATGAATCTTGATTCTCTGAAGCCTCAGTATTCTGCACTCAAAAGATTTCAGAGAATTTTCTTAATCCACCACAGCATAAAATTTCACTAGGAAACTAAAACCACTAGTTTTGCTGTTGTTGTTTACTTAGCCCTTGTACTTCCATTAGTCCACACTGAAGATACCACCTCAACATGGCATATTTATAGACTGCAGGCAATGTGGCTTGATTTGCTTTCTTATAATACTAAATAGAAACACATCCTTGCTGTTGATGAGAAGGACGAAAGAAGGATATGCAAATGATGCACCCTTTAAAATCTCTCCAGTTTCCTGTGAAAATGATAGCAAAAATGATCACTGCCACCTGTTGTCATGAGGCATGACACTTCAGTGAGGGAGGCATCACTGAAGGAGAGTGTAAAAAAAAACAGGAGTTGCATACCAATTCCCTGAATTCATTCCCAAAAAGTTATAAAAGTCCAGAAGCTAAGAATATATTCCAAAACTTACAGAAAAATGATTGATACAGAACACGTGGACAGTCTCAGGTCTGTAGTGATAAATGTCTACCACTCTATGTATACAAAATGCACTTGGCCAAAGTGGGAAAGGGCTGCAAACCTACCTTTCCTTTTTTGGATTGGTATTGTGCTCTGTTCTTCTCTGAAGTGCTGGTGGAAAATAAAGCTCTCCTATAAAACTGAAAAGTTGCTTTCAAGCCTGACATCTCAGTCAGAAAATTTAGGAGGCTAAGAGGTGCATTATGCTTACAGAGTGCCAGGTTCTGTCACCTTTACATTGACCAGCTTTTCTTTGGAAAGTTGTTCCTGTAGTTCTTGGTGTGTAATGTGCCCATAGGAGATGGGGAATATAGGCAGAAATGGCATGAAAGAGGAGAGAAGGCTTTAACAGCAGTTGTTGTGGAATGGAGACTACTAGGGAAAGAAAAATATGAAATGTATTTATTACACCTTTAGTAATTATTTATAAGCCTTCTTAAAATTGTGTAATCCATTGGACCTATGTGTTTTTAAAATAACAGATAAAAACCAAAACAGTGGCTCAGTGTGTTGAATTCTACTACACATACAAGAAACAGGTGAAAATTGGTCGGAACGGGACCTTAATATTTGGGGACATTGATGCTGCTAATGAGAAATCTATGAAGGATGAAGCTGAAGTTGACATCAAGGTAAATTCCTAAATTTCACTCACTTCTTGGCTATGGTTTAAAGTTTGATTTTGTGTGTTGTCTCATTTGCTGGTAAAATCAAAAGCAGAAACCATTTGGCCAGTCTGTCATATAATGACATTTACATAGAGATAACAAAATTAACAGTTCCTTTATCTTCTGGTGAAGAGTTCCCATAGGTTTGCACGTGTTCTTCCTCCCAGAAGGGACTTTTACAGTGATGAACAAGGCCATGAAGATGAGGAGGAAGAGGAGGAAGAAGAGGAGGCCGAGGAAGGGTTGGATAGCAGAAAAAAGGGCACAGTTTCTTTCAAAGATGAACAGACACTACAAGATGGTGTAATAGTAAGTGCTGCATTGTGCTCGTTGTGCTTTCTGTGTCCCCTTCACTCTGCAAGCAGTTCAGAAAGCAACAGACAGTTTCAAATGTAAAAGGTTTCTACCTCTAAGAGACTGGGCTGAGGTATTTAGAGTGTTATTAGCAACCAGGCTGTGCGCTATGGTGGGAGAAGTGGGGTGAGTATAAGGAGGAAAAGAAAACCTAATATAATTCTTTGTATTTGGGGCACACGTAGGACCATGATGAGAAATCTCCTGCAAATGGCCTGAAGACTTCCATAAAGTCTGGAATAAATGAAACCACAGTAGCTCAGCTATTATTTTCTTTCTGATGGTGGGTTTAAGTTTCAATTTGCCTTAACTGTTCCCTTCTTTCCAAAGGCCAGTGATGCCAGTGTCAGGAGTCAAGAGGCAGCTGTTACAGGCAGGACTGGAAGGAAGCCAAGGGAGACAACAGTGAAGCCTCGAAAGCCCATTGCTGCTCCAGTGCAGAGGAGGAGGAGGAAACAGAAGATAAAATCAGACACTGTCAGTAAAAATCAGAACACAGAAAACACCTTTCCATGTAAAAAATGTGGCAGGTGAGAGCAACTCAACTTCCAGCAGTAATCACAGAACTGTAGTAGGGCATCTCTTGTGAAAGCTGAATCTCAAATGATTCCCTTCTGTCTATTTAATCCTGAGTCAGGCAATCATTTTAATGACTTATTACCCCACTAATACTTGCAGATTAGGGATTTTCACATATATTGATAATAAGATACTACTGTTTGGATACTACCTACTGCCTGCTGTTTTTCCTGAAATGGAATGAGATACCACCAGCATTTCCACTGTGTGCAGTATTTGGTGTTAAGCTGCCCTTTCAAAGAGCTGCTGTGTTACCCCTCTGATGCCTACATTCTTGTAATGAGTAATTTCTATATATTTGCTAGATCACCTGTGAGAACACAGTACAGCCTTACATGTGAATAATGGTGTAGAAATCCAAAAGTCTGCCATTGCTGTAGAAGCAGATACTAGGCTAGAGGTCATACTGTTCATCTAATTAAGCTTGTACCCATCTTTTGTGTCCATAAAACATATTTATTTCTTCACAGTTCTAGTAGCTTTTGTTGGATTGTTACTAACAGTTTCATAAATGCCAAGAAAGTTCAGTTCTCTGCATAAATTGCTTAATTATAAGTGAGTCTTGTAGTACCAGTGGCTACCCTGTTACTTAAAGAAGACACCAAGCCTAGGTGATGGGGAAAAAAATGCAGTCTGTGTCTATGTATATCAGCAAGAGTGTTGAGAGGTTCCTGTGGTGGCTGGGACTTGGCTGGTCCTGCCCAGGCACCTGTTCCATGTGGCACTGGAAGGGGCAGAGCTGGGATAAGACAGGCAGTTAGGTTTTGCTCCTTCCCACTGACAAAGCAGGAGCAGGAAAGGTTCCTTAATGGTGTCTAAACTTGTCTTGTGACATTTGGTGCCAAATCCAAATTGTTTGATAGTGAAAGAAATGCAGAGTTGGGAGGAAAAAGCTCAAATGTTTGTAGCTGTCTGGACAAGGGTCAGGAGTGGCATTTGGCCATTTTTCACCTGTTTATTGTATTTTTGCAACATGAGGGGAATGCCTCAAAAGCAGAGCCCTGTTGTGTGAGGCAGCCTGTACGTATTTCAGGTGCACTGCCCCTCTGAATTCAAAGAATTTAAGATCTGAATGGGAGAGAAGAAGAAATGGCTGTATTAAGAAGGATGAGGTGTCTGGAAGTGTACTGGCACAGGCTGCCCAGGGAGGCTGTGGAGTCTCCTCGGGTGACATTCAGAACCCACCTGGGTACCTTCCTGTGTGCCCTGCTGTAGGTGACCCTGGAGTTGGACCCAGTGGCCTTTTGAGGACCCTTCCAACCCCTGACTTTCTGTGGTTTTGAGGGTGCTGGGGATCTCCTGCTGCAATTCCCACTCCTCCCCCCCCATCCCTCCGGTGCTGGCAGACGGAGGCGATGGTTTGGGTTTGTTTTTTTTTTTTTTTCGACGGCGTTATCCTCATCTCCCTCTGTGCTTCCTCAGGGTGTTCTACAAGGTGAAGAGCCGCAGCGCCCACATGAAGAGCCATGCGGAGCAGGAGAAGAAGGCGGCAGCGCTGGAGCAGCGGCAGAGGGAGGCGGCGGTGGCGGCGGCGGCGTCGGGAGCAGCGCGGGGCCTGAGCCGTCGGGGGGAGAGCAGCGGGAGCAGCGGGAGCAGCAGCGGGAGCAGCAGCAGTGCCAGCTCGGATGAAGATGGGGAAATATAGCAGCAGAGCAGAAGCGGAGGGAGTGGCAAGGCTGGACCCGACCTCCCTCTTGGCGGTCTTAACTTTTTTTTTTTTTTTTTTTTTTGCTTGCACTTTTCTCACCTGGAACCCTCAGGGCTCCTTTTCAGTGCTGCCCTTCCCTCATGCCCCGTGTTCTGCTTTGTGTTGCCAGTACCGACCAAGTCAGAATGATGGATGGAAAGATTTGTTTCAACTTCCGGTTTGCTATGGGGTTTTTTGTTTTGTTTTTTAACAGCTAAGATTTCTACTCTATTTATAATACTTGAGGTACATAATAGAACAATGTCACCTGCAGTGGAAGTAAGTTCTCTCTTAGGTCAGTTGGACCTTTCTTTTTGTGCTTGTCAGGAATCATGATACAGGACTCTTGGATATACAGGCTTCAGAGCAGAGCAAGAAAATAATGCTGTTCTCTGAGCTAACTGTATCCAGTGACTGTGACACTGCTGATTTCTGGATGTTTCTTTTCTCAGCAAGTTCTCCTTCCTGTTACACTTTCCTGCCTTTCTTTCTGAGTGTTTATTCAGGCAGCCAACAAATTTTGTGGGAAGATGGTGTGCACTTTTGGCCTCTGCTTCACACAAATGAATAGTGGGATGAGCACGACACCTTCTTCCTTTTGAGAACTTTTTTCCAAAAGGAAGCCTGAGGTGGTTTCTTTTATGCCATTAGGAATGCAGCGATGGATATAAAAATACCCTGTGGGATAGTAGCCACAGGCCTCACGGGTTTTCTTATCTTGGAAAACAAAATAGTCTGCCTTTGATTAACTTAATGGAAGGTAGTCTGGGCTTCACAAGTGCAATTTGAACTGAAGAGTGCTGGGTTTGACTTTGCATAAATGGGGAAAAGTTTGTTTAGTGAAAATGAACGAAATCCACCTCATGTGCTGGATTGTGTGTACCTCAAAGGTGGGAGGAGTGGACTCTCAACTCCAGCAGTCTCCCTGAAACCTCTGTTGAATGGCTCTTACCTCTCAGTACATCCATTTCTTTCTTGTGACATCCCTCTTTTGTTCCTTGAAATTGCCATCAGCAAGAGCTTACATGGTGAGGCCCTCATTTCCTGAATACTTCCCGTCAGACAGTATGGAAATGCAGGAGGAGCTTGTCACCTGCCTGCTGGCTTGTCCTGCTGCCTTGTCCCTGCTCTTTGCAGAAAGGCTGATTCTTCCTTCAGAACTGACACATGCTAATAGCCCAAAAAGCCTGGCCACCAGGAGCCTGCTGGTTAGATGTTCGAGTTAACATAGAGTTAAGATGTTCAAGTGGTGACACAGATGCTAGATTTGCACAGGATTGTTCTGTACATCTTTAAGGCCCATGTTTATCATTATTCCCCTTGCTGCCCAGCTCCTTCCCTCCAGCCTGTGCCCAGAAGCAGCTTCCTGGGTGCCAGTGCTGTGTCAGCTCACCTCTGCAGTACTGAAGGAGAAAATTGCTTCTGCATTCCCAAGCAGGGATCCAAGAGGAACTGCTGTACATGAGTGAGCATGGCTGGCTGGTTAATTTTTTAAAAACTTGACCGTTCAAGCTGCTAGATAAATTTCAGGTTCTCTATGAAAGGTGGCATCTCTCCTACTCCAGTGTGGCATCTGGCAGTCTTTTCCTGCCCTGTGGCTTTTTGCAGCCATGATTGCTTCACTTTCTTGAGTCTGGGAGGCTGTGTATTGTACCATGTTTGCTCTGATATATATATATATATATGCCTTTGGCTAGAATCCTCTATTTCAATAGCAAAAACAGTTACTACTCTTACAAAATAGTAGGAGTATCATTAAGGACTGTACTTCTTTCCAGTGTTGACACATTGGCTTTTAAATGTTCAATTTTCTGCCAAGGTTGTACTTTTCATTCCTAACAAAATCAGGCTGCTTTTCAGCATTTGGATGACACTTCCATGTCCCTGCATGCAGGGGTCTTTTTGATTAGGCTGTGGAAGCAGTTGGCATCTCACAAAACAGTTCATTCATAAACTACAAAGAGCTAAAAGCTACTAATCTTTTTTTTTTTCTAAAGTAAAGCAGTCTTCCTGTCCAGAGAGAATGTTGATTGTTAGGTTTTTCCTTTTGTAAATTGGGAAAATGCTTGTCTGACATGATCCTAGGGCTTTTTGAACAGACACGTTAGCACAGGACAGACAGCAGGTGAACTACACTTGTAGTACTGGGATGAATTCCTGTAAAAAGGAATGATGCAATTAAACTTCCAGGTTCTGAAGTGTGTTTTTGGGAAGTTGCCAATAGATTCCAGGTCTTGAGAACTGCAGGGCAGGGCAACAGTTCAGAGACAAGTGGGGCTTGTTGAGTATATCTAAAAAGGATTTAAAGTAATACAAGTATTTTTATACTATATTGTTGTAATGAATATGTTTGCCTGGAGTAACAGCATGAAGTTAATGGAGTCTGGGAAGGCCTCAGAACACATAATAAAGGTGGAACAGGCACACATTGAGAAATGTGGCAAAAGTTACGAATTTTTTTTATTTTTTTTTTTTAGATTACATTGGAGACCTGGCTAAACTTGAGAATAGAAAGAAGGTTAATCAGACTGTCTTAGGAAAATGCTTTTATTGTCCTTGCTAAAGAGCAAAATCAATCAGCATGGAATCCTCCAGAAAAATAAGAGATGGTTCATACTGTGATGAACCAAAGCTCTGTCTAGCTCCAGGTCTTGTTTCTGACAGCAAGCAGGAGTAGATGCTTAGGAAAAAGCAAGAGAGAGAATGGACCACTGGGTATGGTTTCAGCTAAAATACAGAATGCTAAATAGAAATCACATTTCTCAGTGATTTCAGATAAGGCAGGTCTGCAGAGGGGTTGGTACTGAAATGTGCTGTTCTCCTTACAGACAAAAGATCAGGACATTTCTCTGCTTTTCACCCTTTTCTAGTCTCTGGCAGTGTGCCTGTGCCATAATGGGTGAACATTTAGTCCTGGCCCTCAGGAGTTTTCAAGCTTGAAGTAGTTTTAAATAAGGCATAGCAAATTACGGTGACAAACAAACAATCAGAGGAAATTAAGTACAAACATTAAGGGAGCAACTCATGGGATTTCTTTAAGTACTAATTTTCTTTTGGATACAATGATGCTTGAGTGGAAGCATTGTTATAGTCTTCCAAACACTAAGTATTTCACTTTTTAAGAAAATTGATAGAAGACTAACTTTTCCTCCTATCAAGGATAAAGCATTCAGGTGCTGATAACAAAGCAGATTTTTTTTTTTTTTTATTTTTAATTGCCCCAAAATGGTGTGTGTGTGTGTGTTACACCCTGAGTCCAGTACTCCAGGACCCTGCTGCAGTACAAGTGGGAGAACAGGAAGATTTGATACAGAGAGGTCTGTCACTGGATGAAAATTGGAAAAGGGCTTTTTCTGAGGATGACCTCTTAACAGCTGTGAGTTAGCATGGCTGACCAACTCAGGCAAAGGTTCCAAGTAAGTGTCATCAAGTGGAAATATTTCTGAGGTGGTAGCCACCAGAAGACCTCTTTTGTGTTGTGGTAATAAGTAGAAATGTTTCTGACTTTAATTTTTAAAAATAAAAAAACAAAACAAAACAAAACCTGCTCCCAGTTGCTTACAGTAGCAGTTTGGAATTGACTCTAGATCTGAATTTGATCCTGCCTACTAGCAAAAGTTGTCAGAGAACTGTATTAATAAAGCAAATCAACCAACCCTCCAGCTGCTGGGGACAAAGCATGTGAATTGAATTTGTCAGATCTGGACTGAATTCTGTTACTCTTCTAAGTGGGCAAAAAATTACTTGAGTGACTCTTTCCTGCAGCACAGTGTTAATTTAAGGCTGAGTTGTTCCCAGGGTGATTCAAAAAAATAGATTTTCTGTCTTCTGTTGTGTTGTCCATCTTAAAGCCCTATGCTCACGATTTTCCATATTTTTTAAGCCCTATGCCATTTAGCATAAGGTTTTGCAGTTAATTTAGGAGAAATGCAGCATGTGTTCAGTCATTGAGTTGGAACAAGGTGTCTCTCTGCCTTTAGCTGGCTTTTCTATGGGAACAAGGACTGCAGCTCCATAAAGGTGTCCTGATGGATTTGCCTTTTGCAGTGGGAGCTCAGGCTCTGGCTGGCTGTATACTCAGTCAGTGGTCAGGTGCATTACACCAGTCTGAGTTCTGATGTGGCTGTTGCAGAGATTTTGCTCTGATTGCTCTCCTGTTGCCTGTGCAGCTCTTCTCAGCTGGATTCAGCCTTTCAGGTTTGTGGTCAGCATGGGGTAGCATCTCCGTGTTGTAAGGCTCTGTGTGTGTGTGTATATAATTACTAGGGATATGCTTGCACTTGTGAGTGCCTGTCTGCTACAGCTGCAGGCTGGCTGCAGGAACAACTCTGCGTGTTATTTTCTGATGTTTTTTCCATTGAGTGATACAGGGAGAGAACTTGAGGGACTGTACAGCTTCAGTCATCTGGGCAGGATCTTGGCATTTTGCTGGGTAGGACCTGGTAGGAATACAGCTCTCCAGAGGCAGGGCAAAGGTAGAAATTCTGAAGTTTAGGAGTAACTGAGCTACTAATCCCACACTAGAGATGTAATGTGAAGTCCAAATTAGCTAAAATTACCCTCTGATTTCTCAGACTGAGGCTTTTGGTCACTTTTATCGTTGCAACAAGATCAGATTAAAATCAACATTCAAAAACAGTTTCCTAAACCACAGAGTGAGTTTTCTCACTCTCAGAAGTTACACAACCTCTTCAGTCTTTTCAGGCAATGGACTAGGAAGTGTCTATGTATACATCTTCTATTTTAAAAGAAATGGGAGTAAGGAGGACTGTAGCCACGGAAGTCTTGTCTTTTTTCATACAACAGCACTTTTAGTCCAAGGATTACCTCTGTCAGAAACCTTATTCTAAACCCTGTTTTCCCACACTAATTTTCTTCCTCTTTTATCTTCTGATGTATGTCTGGAAGTTGATAAAGCTTTAAAGAGACAGAGAAGCCGTGTCTACAATTTGTGTTTGATGTGGGGGGGAAGGGGGTGAGTTTCTGTGTAAATTTATTGTATGGGTTTGGCTGCTTTACTCGCCCTCCTTCTCCTGTGTCATATGGTAGAAGACACAAACTTTGAATCCCCAGGTGTCTGAGGACTTCTCTTTCCAAGACGAGGACTCCACTGACAGCTGAGCCTGAAAAAAGCTATTAACTTCCCCAGATTAGAAGACAACATATATTTTTATAGAAATCTAATTGTATATTTTAAAAACCAGATTCCTGCAGCTTCTCCACATGTATTTTCCCCCTTGTAGTTCAGATTTGATATAAACTTTTTTGTGTTCACTCTTTTTATGTTTTGTTTTTAAATTTGTAGTCAAAGCTTTGGTGTACTGTACAGGAGCAGTCAGCCTTTGTAATTACTGTATAAATGCTTTATAATAAAGTATATTACTTTTATTTTAACAAGTGAGCAGACACTTCCTTTTGCGTGTTTGCTGCCGAGGGCACCTTTTAAAAGACTGTTACATGTTTAAAATGTACATATATAAATATATTTACCTGTTGCTGTACAGTTGTGATAGACTGGACTGAATTTATTTTTTGTGTGCTTTTTTTATAAAATAATACACTAAAGGAAATCTTGTTGATGTGACTGTAATGTACTCTGTAACTTATTTACATAATCGCCTCTATATATCTAAGACCCCTTTTATTAAACGAGGTTTAAAAAATAGCTTCACAGCTGAGTTTTTTGCTGGTAGGAGGGAGTGGCTGAGGGCTTTGGGGTGGTTGTGACTGTGATGCTTTCATGCGAAGGAAGCAGTTACAGGTTCTTGTGGAAACAACTACAAGGGCAGCAATGGGGTAGCTTGGTACCTGCATCACATCTGAATTCCTGGATGGTTGTGGCTGGGACAGAAGGTAGAGACTGAAGGAAATCTGGAGCTGCTGGGAGAGGAGTTAATAACATTTCTCTGCTCTTCAGTAGTACAATATGCTGGTTGTAGAAACAATTACTCCAGTTGTAAATCATCGCATCTCATTTTTCAATGAGTTTTAGCAAATGCTGTCTGAAAGGCACTTTGTTACCTCATTTATAAGGAGCTTTTTAAAACATGTTTTGTTATCCAGAGCTATCCGTATTTCCTCTGGCAGTAGCTTCATCTCTTGCTGTGTATTATTAATAATTAGTACACATCCATCTCTCTTCAAAACAAAGGTTCTTCCTGTTTTGGTAGTTAACTGGTTTTAGTTAATTAAGTCACTGTTTGTCACACCTATGTGTGAAGTGTATAAACTGCAAATGTTTCACATGCAAACGAAATATGTATCAGTGTCTGACTGGCTAAAGATTCTACTACAGAATTTAATTAATCTCTTAACTGTTTCTTGTCCTGGCTAATGGAATTGATGGTATATTGCTGTTAACAGAACTTAAATTTAAATGTTTTAGTAATTTTGTACTGACAAAAGACTAATCATTTATTTAACTTATTTGGATTTTTTTTTCCCCCAGGCAGCAGTATGTCTCAGTAGTAGACTTTTCTCTTGGGACCAAAGAACAGTCTGACAACCAGGGTCTTAAAAGATTGAAAAATATTTATGGATCAGATGAAAAAAAAAACACAATTTTTAAAGCATTTTTTAAGTCTAAGCTATCTTCTGTTCTAAAATACAGAGGCAATAATGAACAACATTTACATATTATAGATACATTGCTCCCTGAGCAGCTAGGAAAGTTTAATGAGACCAAACAAATTTCTGAACGCACTCCACCAGCTGAACTATTTCAATACACAACAACCAAAGACGTTTGTATAAAATAACATTATATTATTTTTAAACAAGTTTCACAGAAGAACATTTAAAAACATAAGCCTAAATAATTTAAACACAACAACTTTAACAGTTTGGTCATACAACAAAGATCACTGTATACAAAAGATAGCTAAGGGGGATGTTAAAAGTGCTCTCTTGCTTGAAGATTGTTCTAGGTGAGTCTATTTCTAGTGCCACCTGAGTCATCTGCTGGGTCTCAGGTCTCTCCTTACATTTTTCCAGCAGCTCTCAGTATAACCACTGCATACATCAGCTCTTGGAAGAGAGGTCCAAGTACAAAAAATTAACTATTCTCAGTAATTTAATTGTAGGGTATTTTGCTAAAGTGGCAGCTAATACTCCATCATTTCACTAGGAAAAGCAGAATTCTGCATGGCTTACATATTTTTTACATGGGTGTTCTTTTCATCCATGCATAATAATGTGCTTACTGCTTCACTGGATGTGGTGAGACAAGGAAGAGGAAAGAGCACAGGGGAAAGCCAAGCCTCTCCCTGGGGTGTGCAGGCTGAGCTTCACTCTGAGCTTATACATCACATGGGGGTAGCACCATCAATATGCAGAGCAGCTGCTTTAATTCTGCCACCTAGGTTTCTCTTCCACCACAGCCAGTGCATAATTTTAAAGTGCAAATTTTAAAATTTAGGAAAGCTTTTATTTATTTTGGCAGCAAAAAAGTTTAGGGGAGGGGGGTGATGTTGATTTGTGCTGGAGAGTAATAATGATTGATAAAGCCAAGCAAGATTAAGCTGACCCTTCCACCCAACGTTGTGCTGCTCTATCTCCTGACAAATGAGAGCCAGACTTCATTCCTTTCATTCTGTATTGTTTCATTGAGCTTGACATGCAGGTTTTATGAGAAGGGTTTTTAATTATATGCTAATTTGTCACAGCATGAAGGGTATAAGGCAAGGGTAATCTTGTAAATGTCCTTCACTGCTGTTAAAATTGTGCTGAGACTGAATTCCTTCAGTAATGATTTTTTTTTCCATTTTCTCTTTTTATTATTATTTCTTTTTTCTTCATAGTATTTAAAATGCAGCCCCTCAGAAACAAGATGGAGAATTTGTGCTGGTGATCTGTGGAAAGAGCTGATGACAGAGGGCCATGCAACACACACAGCTCTACCACCAATGGCAAGTTTTTGGACTGATACCTATAGCCTCTTGAGGTCACTTACAAGAACCAGGAACTGCTCTTACCCCTCGTATCTTGTCAGTGGAGCTGTGTTTCATTGCAATCATAACCACATACTCAGAACACTTAAGTTTCTATTCTGCTCTCCAAATGTCCCAAAATAGCCAAAGAAGAAATGGCTGTTGACTGCACATCCTTTGTCCCATCAATACTGCCTTTACTAATTATAAATCTAGGCAAAGAATCCAAAAAGAAACTACACAGAAATATAAAGTCTGTGAGATAAATCCAGTGAGCTCGTTAACTAAGAAACTGCTTTCTGGTAAAGAGAACAGGTACCTGGGTTTGGTTTTTTTTCTTTACCTTGTTTGTGCCACTAGGTAAAGAATGTCCACAATGTTTGCCATTGCTCTCTTGACTTTATGTTAAGTAATAAATCTAATCAAACTCCATCCTTACCAGCACTTGCCAATTTAAGTTGGAATGCTCAAGAATTCCTCTCACAATCATAGAAGTACTAGCACTATATTGAAACTAAACTGTGATTGCCTTGCAATTTCTACTTCACATTGCTCATCTAGAAATTTGTTAGAAAGAGAATTATTACAGTTACACCTGGAGTTGAGATCAATGCCACTGTTATCTGGGCTAGTTCTACCCTCCTACCCTGTACTAGGACTTCCAAGATTTCAATTCCTGCCACACCTTTGCAATCAAACCAGTTGAGAATGGCATTCTGCCTCCATTCTTTCTATGCCCGGTCTGGAAACAACAGGTACACTTGTCACCATCTTAATTTGAACAAAGATGGTACCATAAATTAGAAAAGCTCAAAAAAAAACCAACCACTAAACAACCAAAAACCAGCTGCAGAAAAATCTTCTCAGGTGACTTGGATCTATGCTTTAAAAAAAAAAGAAGAGAAAACCCTCACTATTGGCCTCCAACAGAGAAACCAGGTATGTTTTCATCACTGTTTAATTCTTTTCACTAAAAATAGTTACCTGTCAGGTAAGTTACTAAAACCAGATGTTCTGCAATACAGCACATTTAGTACATCCTCAATCCTTTTTTTTTCCCAGTGCCCACTTTCTGTCTTCTCTCACTTTCCCACTAACTACATACACTTCCTCTCACTGCTTACATCTGTGCCTCCATAAAAAATCAGTATCACCAAAAAACAATTTTTCTGTCCTCAAAATCAAGAGATTTTGTTTACTGTTTGTTTCTGTACTAGTATCAGTTAGTTATGCTTATCAGTTAGTTATGCTTAGTTATAGGAAAACTCCAGCACTGATTATATTCCACCAGTGACCCAAATGAAAACTAGGAACCAGCTAAAGCCACATATTCCAATTGAAAATGGTATCTTAGGAAGGGACAAAAAAAAAAAAAGCTTGCAGATATTTTAGTCTCACTGAAACCATGCAAAGAATTCCTATTGCCTCTTTCAAATAAATAGATGCTACACATGGCCTTCTAAGCAATGCAGTTGAGTTTCAATGTGAGAAGCTCACTTCAAAACTTAAGGCCAGTAACAAGTGATCATCAGACCAATACCTTTTTTGTGTGTAGGTCCACAGCTACTGGGCCTGTTTGGCATAACAGTTAATGGGAGGAAAAGGCAAATTCACATATTTAAACGCTGAGGGATTCCCACCAAACAAACACAACAAAGCCTGTAACACATCTCTAAAGCACCACATTGTTCTTTTGGCCTGTGTTTCCAATGATAACACTGGCCAACTGCACTGAAAGAGTTAGAACAGTTCTATTATAGCCCAAGAATTAATAACAAGCACTGCTAATCAGGGATTTAAAATGTCCATGCATTAGTTCAGGTAAAGTTGTCTTGCTAGCCAAAGAGCAGATAAATTCAGCTCCACTGGTCTCTTCAGAAGGTGTCATAAGCCTGACAAAATTGAGGTGCTCAGATTTTGGTAGCTAACTCTTTGGGTGACAGACTGTGGAGATAGGATGGTCTTTTAAAAAACTGTCCCAAGATTTTCTTCAAAACAAACATTTATATAAAAGTTCTAGTTCCAAGCTATCTGGAGTTATTTAAATAATTAAATGCCCAACAAGAAAGTGTCATCAGTTTGCTCCTTCCTCTTCTTCCTCTTCTTCTCCTTCTTTAATAACATGGGTACCTAAGGAAAAAAGAGAGGGGGGAAAAAAAATCTAAAAAGTTTTATAAAGAGATTATGCAGAGAAAGATATAGTTAATGCTGATAAACATGGAACCTAATCCTGACTGTCTGAAAGAGCTGAACTGGCAGAAAGAGTAATGAGTTGTATTTCCTGCCTCTGTTTCTAAGGGACATGAACTTTTACAAACCTGAACTGCTCTTAGCTAGAAAAGCCTGCAACTCATGAGACCTTCTGTTGGATGGTTTTCCAACTTCATGGGTAACATGTAATAGAAAAGGCACTAAAGCAGAAAAGATCAGCCTAACTTGGTCACTGGGAGGTACACCATATCAGTTTCACAATCAACAACCAAGTAGCACATCACTCTCCTCTCGCTGGGCCTCTACTTTGTGCTGCCATTTCCACAGCACAGATGAGCAAGTTGTTAGTATAGGACACCTCCTCAGTGATGCCTCACTGGGATGTCCAGACTACATAGAGTAACCCTGTGAGTATAAGTTTAGATCCTTCATTTTTAAGCATTCCTGCAGCTGGGAGCTCAAACCAGGACACAGCTCTTAATTAGGTACAGGTACAATTCCTGTGCAATGTAGAAAGAGATCAGCTTCTTTAAGAATGGAAGCCACAAGGATAAGAATGCTGAGCAGAAGAGAAGTCAAAAATGCTGTAACTGACTCGGTGGTTCTTGCTGTTGGGCTGTCCCAGGATCCTGTTTTTCTTACATATTTTATGTGAGAGGCCTGTGAGAGTATAGGGACCTCAAAATTATTAGAAAGGTTGAAGATCTACTGGGCAAAAATAAACACTGAAGGTCTCCTTGAGCAGGTAGGGGCTCCTTTCTGTTAGATCCTGTTCCAGGAACCCTGCTCAGCAGTTAGGTACCTAAAACAAAATACAACCAGGCTCTGATCATTTTATTTTCTCTTTCCTACCTGTGAAGAAGCAAACAAAGCACCCCAATCTTACAATAAGAAAAGGGTTCTCACCATCAGACCCACCACCATTCAGGCCACTGCCTCAAGCTGAGCAAAGCAAAGACCCAGTTCCTGTTATCCAGGTGACAGTGCAGGTGAATGCACATACATCTTCACACCCCTGCTGTTCTTTCACCAGTTGTTGAGGCATTTGATTGTGCTTTTTCAGTATGCTGTGGGTTTTGCTACTATGAGGAAAATTTGTATCATGATACAGTTTTTTTGAGCTATTAGCATTCCAGCTTATTTTAAATTCCATGAGGTGGTACAAACCCTGCAAACTGCCACTATCCCACAATCTGAGGTGCCTTTGCACAACATGGCAGTTATAAAGTGGTTCTATTTTTCTTTTTAAGTATCCAGGGGGCGGGTATAAACTACAACTCCACTTTACAGTGTAGCATTCCTATTAGTTACATGCTAAAACTATTTAACAGGATAATTTCCAGAATGTAGCCCAATACTGATCTGCAAGACCACCTGGACTTAATACTCTAAAATCCATCTAACACTTTCAGAAGATTCCACTGCCAGAAGTCAGCCTGCTCCAAATAGAGTAACTCCAAATAAAGGAATACTACATGGTCATACAGATCAATTTCTGAGGTTATGATTAATTTCCCTGTGGCTGTCTTTATATTAAGCTGTTAACTTACAGCAATTGCCTCATGACCCAAACTCACCATCCAGCTTTTTCAGGTTGGGTACCCGTTTGGTTGCTTCTTCAATCCAACTGTTCTTCTGATCAGAGGCATATTTCTCTTGTAGTGGATTGCCAACAAACACCAGATCCTCTAGTACTGGCAGCTCTGCCAGTCTCACAAACTCTGCTGCAACAACAAAGGTGAAACACCACCCAGATTGTGAAACATGGAAAGTACATTCACACCAAACCTTGCTTTCAAACTCAGCACAAACAGAAGCAGCATAGGATACATCCAACATTGCTTGGGTTTGAACTGCTATCAGGTTAAAGAACATGTAAGCATTTTAAAAGAAGTCCAAAAAAGAAAAATCAAAGACAAATCTCCATTGGGCTTAGAAGTTAAATTAAATACTCTATTACTCTCTTGCATGAGTGGGTATTTAGGTATTCTTTGCATATCTGTAGACTTATCAGTGAGACTTAAAGCTCTGTAAGATACAGAAATATTTTTTACTTGGTGACTTATCTCATGCATTCATCACACTACAGGAGAAGTTACAGAATAGAGAGGTGTGGCTTACCCCAGTCTTTCACCAAATTATTTGACATATAAAGAACCTTCAGCTTCTTCATTACACGGATACCCCTTAGTTTCTCAATGAAGTTGTATGAGATCCACAGCTCCTCTAAAGTCTCTGCAACTGCTTCCTGGAAAGTAACCAAAATCACCCTCTACAGGTCACCTCATGTGAGAAAATACTAATGTATATTGGTCCTCATTTCCTTTTAAGCAGGTCTCTAATTATGTATTAGAAAAATATCTGAAATCTATTTAGGAGGAAAGAAATGACAAGATCAGAATAAGAAAAGAAATAGCTGGCTGGAGCACTTATTAAGGCACAGGGGGAGAGGAAACCAATTCAGCTGTTTGTAAACTATGAATATAAACATGAAGTGAATGCAAGTCAACAGCTACTTTAGATGGGGCTTTATACAATTTGGGGAATGATCCATTTCAGGTGCACGTATCTTTGTACCTATCAGCCTGAAGTTGCTTTCATGATTCAAAATTGAGGGGTTTTTTCAAACCAGCCATTACACACCGACTTCATTTCACACCTAAGGGATATGGAATCTCTGCAGGTGGAAATAACTTTGAAGAGAAGCATTCAGCAGGAGAAAAACTTGTCTAAGTGTTGACATATGTCTTGAGGAATAAAACAATTTCTATATTAATTTAAAAAGTTGAATGCAAGAATGCTCTTCTGCTCTTAATTTAAATGTAACAAAATTGATCCAATTTTTTCCTCAACAATTTTTCCTCTACCTGGTAGACTTAGTCCTGCCACCATCTTCTCCCCCCAGGCCATATTGCTCCAGATGCCAGTTAACATAAAAAGGCCAGACTCTCATAAGTGTGTGCTCATAGGACTGCCAATATTTTTAGTAAAGAAGCAGAGACTAAGTATCTTCAGGTAGAGCACTCCTCATGTAAAAAGTCTATAGGAATTATCTTAATGCAAATCCAGTGGAACTTAAAGGGCTTTACAGACAGATAGCAGCTTTCAAATAGAAGTTCTGCTTATCTTTGTAAAACACAATTAAATCCTTTCTTAAATCCATTTATGTAGTCAGGTAGCCCCAAAGAATCATTAAAAGTATTTAAAGAAAAAAGGAAGGCTGTATGAAAATTCAGAAGCAATGTGAACAGATCATAATGGATGTAGAAAATAAATGGTTAGGCAATAATGTAAATTTAGCAATAATTTTTAGGAAGATACAGGAAATACCCCACATTCTAGACAGCACTCCATTTTGTTAGCAAAGAATTGATACTAAGAAGTGCATACCAATCCATTCAAGTTCTTTATGTTATTTCTTCCTAGAGACAGAATCCTCAAATTTTCTGTAACAGATAAAAGACAGGTTCTTGTTAATAAATCTGTGTTTATTTAATATAAGTAGATGCTGACCAGGCTGTTAAGAAAGTATGACAGAACAGAAACAAAACCTCCTGACCTACAAAGATCATTAGGAGCAGATGCAGTGGGCAGCTCAGAAACATGCTTATGAATACAAAGCTGCTCATGTGTAGGTTACTAGTTGAACGTCAGTCCAGATAAATACTGATTAAAATATTAATATTTGACCTTGCATGTGAACTACTAACTTGCTAGTTTCCACCCCTTTCTTTCCAGGTAAAATTTGTTCCAGTCTCCCTTCAAAGCAGCAGATTTGATTACTATAATAGAGGCAGGATATAAAGTTGCCTTACACAAACCTGATGAGAGACATTGCAAGTTAGTCTGGCACCCAAAGAAAAGTCCTTTCCAAGTGAGCTGTTCTTGCTGTGTCATACTACTGTAACACAATACTATCACAAAATAGCAGTCTTTTTGTAAAATTCATTTTCACTTTCCCCACAGCTTTCTTGCAGTTGACATGGGTCTACTTCTTCTTGATAACTGCATTAAGGATGGAATTATTAATGATCTTGTTTTGCTCTTGTATACATAATGATTGAAAATTCATGATAAAATAATTAATGACAAGACAAAAGTAAGTTCCAGCCAAGTAGTAATGGATACTCCAGTATGAATAGTGGCTAGAGATTGCTATGGATGAAGATTCAAGGCTGATCTAGAATAGTTTTATGTTTTGTCTCAGGAAATGCTGTGAGGAAATACACCTGGTAAAACCACACCTGGCAAATGTTCTGAAAAAAATGTAGATCCTTAAAAGATTTCTCAGCCTGGAAGCTCCAGCCCAAATACTGCAGCTCTTTGCCAGCCTCATGCCAGAGTCAAAGTCTTGAGGCCATTAAGAATTCAGTCCTAAAGTCAGTAAGCCATTGAGTTTCCAGATGTCATAGATAGCTGCCCACAAAAAAAAATTCTACTTCTAGACGGATGGCACTTCCCTTTTAAGTAAGAAAAAAATCAAATCAAGTATATCCAAATCCTCTGAAAGGTGGAATGGCATTTTTCCATCCAGATCTACAACACTCAAGCCTCAGTCCAACCAATATCACAATTACAGAGGTGCTGAACTGCAGACTATCACCATCATGAGCATTGACACTGGTCAGTAAATCATTGTAGAACTGATTAGATTTTTGAATATCAAAACTCAGGCCTACTGGAAGTTACAAAGATGTTTTCTGAATTAATTTTTTTTTTAATCTGCAAAATGAGACAACTGCCAAGGCTAGTGCACAGGGATATGTGCTTTATACACCATTATTGCTAAGCATGTATTCTCCACTAAGGGTGATAATTTTAAAGGTCACACGTAAATTTCTAAGAGGAAGGAATTAAAAAGGATAGGAGTAGGTATAAAACTGGACACATGTAACAAATTACAGTGTTAATTCCTGTCCAAACAGCTAGAAAACAAACACAAATCAATCACTGGCTTGTCACTTACTTAGGTTGCTCAAGTTGGCAATTCTTTCAATGCAGTTTGTAGACAGTGATAGTTTCCTTTAAAAGCAAGAATAATCAACTCACAGTATACAAGGAATCATTATACCAGAAAATTTCAATGTCAGAACACCATTGCATGAGAAATAATTGCCTATTCTTCTCTTGTTGGATGGTAAACTATCTGGATGTATAAACAGACTCAAAATACCCTCAAACCATCAAGATTTCAGCAACTTTATTTAGCTTCTGGGGAAATACCACAAGTTACTTACATAACACAATGCATTATCTTTTTTATGCCTTAACAAATGCATGCACGTTTATTTCTGAAATAGCTCTAATTTTTTTCTGGAAGTGCTGGTTAGTTACCTTCTTTTTTTTTTTTTTTTTTGCATAAATTTTGTAACAGATCTTAAATGTGTCAGCTGACATACTCCAAATATGGACCTGCAATTATATACTGATAAGAAACCAATTTTCTGGGGAAAATATCAATGCATTCTTTCCTAACATCTCAGTTGAGTGACAGGGATCCTAGAACTAAAAAGTGGAACAGTGTGTGAAAGAGAAACTTAGCTGAGAAAAAGAGAATGATGCTGCTTTGAAGGCCAAACTTAAACATAGAAAACACATATTTGCACAATAGACAGCAGAAAAACTGAAAAGTCATAAAAAGGAAAGATAATGTTTGGCTTAAAATTTGGTTTTAACTGAACTTACTCGCAGTTAACGAGTGTGGACAAAGATTCATCCATCCTCTCCACAGGAGGAATCTGGCCATACAGTTTCACCTCCTTTGCCTCTGAAGCCTTCTGGCCATTTTTTTCTTCCTAAAGAAAAGAGAAAGTGAAGAAGATGGTCACTGCTATATGCAATTACTAAAAGTGACTGTACTAAAAAATTCCTATAAAAGTAACTGGAAGTATTTCCAGCATACTACTAAAACATATTACTGAAAAGAGAAAGCATGTTGAATATTGTTTATCAAGACTCCTGCTGGTGCAGCATAGCTTATTTTCCAGATATTAAAAGACCTTACACACTACACATGCTTTTTAAAAAGCTGTGTTACATCTGAGCAATTAAATTAAGGGTGCTCTGCCACGAAGAAATGGAGAATAGGTGGAGGTTTAATGAATGAAGACATTTCCTTGGGGGCTGACATGGAGGCACCTCAGACAGGGTCAGTCTGTAGCAGGAGCTGATTCTTAAAAGCTCTGTCAGAAAAATTTCCTCCCTGTTTCACCCAGAAAACTCAGAACTCTCACCTTACTTACAAGACAAATGGAATACAGAGGAGCTCATTTTGGGGGAGAAGCTCAGCAAATCCACAGAGCTAAGAATCTAACCCCCAATAATTTCTAATTAGATATTTAAAAAAGAGTGGGGGAAGATTTCATACTATAAAGAACACAGCAAATAACAAATTTCCCATTCATAAAGTTGTCAATTTTCCATACTAAGTATTTGATAAAGTTTAGAGCTTTAGAAAAATGGGCATAACTCCAGCATTGGAGTTTATTAAAAATATATAATCTATTAAATCTTTTAAAATTCTGAAGTGATGGCAACTATTGACTAATAAGTATCTATTTAGGTAGTAACACCAGTTTGCACTCCCTGAAAGCACAAAGGGACCATTTTCTCAGTTCATTCAATGCTCAGTGGGAGGACTGGAGGTCCATTAACAAAGAAGAAATGTACTCAGCACTTGCAAAATTAGGACTCTTGTTTCTTGTTTTATTTCAGCTACTGAAAAGTGAGATGGCTGAGGTCTGGCCTGGTTTATATGGGTATTCTGTAGTGAAATTACTTGCATCCCAGAAGCCTTAAAATCCCACAGCACAAGATCAGGTTCTGATAACATTATTTTCTCTTTATTGTACCCCAAATTCTTCAGTTTAATAAAAAAATAGCACATTGCCTTGTGCATTTACCTCTATTCCCATTTCTGTCCAAACTCACTGTGATAATACTTTTACTTGTAATTAGTGACTTAGCAGATAATCATGGCAAATGTTTTGCTAGAATGTGGTGAACCGGTTCAAATGAAAATTTCCATTTTCTTTCCAAGAGCAACACTGTATCTATTTGCATTTATACTCAGTTTATACCAACAATTAAAATACTTTTTTTCTTAAAAACATGGAAGGCAGAGAGCTTCCAATGCAGACTCTGGCCAGCAGTGAATCCTTTCAGGAAGAAAATTAACCCTGGTTGCTGCTCACTTCTGGCAGAAAGGTCAGCTCAGGGAGCACAATAAACTATAGAGAAACCACTGGTAGAGCAGACACTTTTTAAAGAACAGGTTATGTGTTTTTTAAGTTAAAGTTTTTTTTATTTAACTAATGTCACCATGACTGTAGGGCAGGGGTAAACCCTTACGCCAAAGAGATTAGAAACAACCAGAATGCAGCACAACACCAGATCCAATTTTACAAGCCACATGGACACAGAATAGGAGTAGAAAAGGAAGATTTAGACCCACCCTCAGCAACAGGAACAGAAAAGCAAATTCAGCATTTTGTGCCTAACATTTATGGAATTGCACTGGCACAAGTCTGTTATCTTGAAGAAATGTGACAGAAGAGCACACAAAAAATAAATCTTTAATAGAAAACATGGAGTTGTGGTTTTGGAGGTCACAAAGAATAAGAGAGGAAAAGCAAAAAATTTTTAACAGTCACTTCACATCTCTAGTAATGCTATTGCCTGCAAGCTGTTGCATTCTAGTTCTTATTAGAAAGGCAGGAGTGAAGTTTGTGGGATACACCAACATAACAGAAAAAAAAAATCTGAAATACTGAAGGTACTAAAAATGGTAAAATTAAAAAAGTCAGCAGTCTTCAATTACAGCCCAGTATTTTCAGCTGGTGGTACACATCTCCTGACTTTCAAATGTACCTGTCTACATTGTCTTAAATCCAGATGTTTTAGAGACCAAAACACTTATAAACTCTTGCTCTAGCAACTGGCCAGAATTGGCAGGAGAGTTCCTATATACCAAACAGTACATCTGTGCCCTGATCTAAAATTCACTGTAACTGGGGAAAGATTCTCAGAGGTTTTACTGCACTGTGAACCAGACTCCTGAGCACCCTATATCATTTGAAATTACATCTGCATTCTTGCCAACAAACACCTGTCTGTAAGGCTCCAAGACTGGGTCAGTCACCATCCCAGATGACTGTATTAATCCAGTATTTCAAGAAGAAAAACAAGCAAGAAACTCATTCTGAGATGAGCTTTGCACAATATGAGGGGCCATATGTTAGAAGACAATAGTGAGAGTTCTGCTGTTTTCAGTACAGTAAGAATTTCATATTTCTTTACTCTGTGTGCAGGATTACACTCAGGTAGAATGAACAGAAGATAATGCAAACATAACACATCCCCAACTTTCAGTCTCTGTATCCTCAGGCCTTCTATCAATGCATATTCAGCAGAACAAGGCAGAAGAGCACTCATCTTTACCACCTGTATCAATTTAACAAGAATACACAGAAAATCCAAAAGAATGTATTATACTTTAATAATAACAACAACATTTTTACTTTGTGAAACTTTTTACAGCAGATGTTTCAAGCAAACATATTTCTTACAATCAATTTGAAAAATAAATTCAGCTGCTTACAGTTAAAACCCATGCTACAGAGTATTGGAAAGCAGACAGATACTGTTTTAGTACTTACCCACTTGGCTAGAGCTTCTTTGATAGTTGTTGCTTTTGCCTAAAAATGAAACAAATTTAAATGAATATTCACTGCAAATTTTTAGTTGGCTTGTTCACTGCAAACCTATCTCCTCTCTCTTCTCTCTCCCTAATCTGCTTCTCTGATCCCTTCTACCACTTCCCTGCATTATCTTCCTCCAGCTGAGTCTAAGAAGCCAGAACTTTTCACTACATTGCAATTTTATTTTCTGGGGCACTTGGTAGCATTTTCAGAAGCTATCCCTTGGCTTCCTGCCAACTGGCATTCAGCAATTGGCACTACCTTCCAGGTCTTACTTTCTGCCCTGTGTGGAACAAGTGTGTGGGACACTGCTTGTTGCCTTTGATGCTGAAATTTAATTCAATTCAAAGACATAAGGATTTACTGCACTGAAAAAACATGGTCCAATGCTCTTAAAACTCTACACTTTTTATTATTGTGCATTGGCAACTTCCTGTCTAGGAGCAGACAGAATGATACAGCCTTTTAATGTACACTAAGGAAAATAAGGTATACCTTGCCAAAAATCAAAAGCAATCTGGATTGTTTATGTTTGTTTCTCTCCACTTGCTTTATGTCAAGTCACATCATGTGATGTGAAAATGTGAGTTAGGGAAAATCTGAGAGAGGCATTTAAAAGACAGACCCACTGCCCAACCTTCTGTTGTCACTAACTCCAATTTTTATGCCTCACATCAGAGCATTATCAAAACCACAATATCCAAACCAGCAGTATAAAGAGAATTCATATATATCCTAAACATTAAATGTAGTCCAAGGTGTCTTCCAGAATAAAAAAGTTCCAGAGATCAATCTTTCACAAAAACTGACCAACAGCCTCCTGTCTACAAAAAACCCAAGAGGTCTCTAGTTTGGGCATCTCTTCTGCTCTCAGTGTAGCACTGCCATATGTGGATAGAAGCAGGAAAAAAATAAAAAGAAACAACAACAAACCAACTGGAAAGTTAAACCCAACAAACTAGCTTCCACCCAAAATCTTAGAGGCAACCACCTTGGTCACAGAGCTTTAGCAACAAGGAAACTCTGGAAACAGTTGAGGCAGCTGCATATAAAAGAATGGCTACAGGCACAGAACACCCAGCAACACTCCAAGAGCCAGGAGGAGCTCCACAAGGAGCCTGTGACTGTACCTCAGACATCAATATCTACTTTCAGTGAGACATCTATCACTGAGCACCCTCAGATGTTCCAGCTGCTTCCACCCTCTGACAGACATTAATTTTATTTCTGCCTCTACTGTAGGACACACTGTAGAGGACCTGACAAACTTGTGCCCTGGTGTCTGCTGCAGATGAACACCTGCATAACCTCCTGCTGCTCAGAAAACCACATCCCTACCTCCAACTCCAGCATGAAACCAAACAACAGCCACCAATGTGCCAGCAAAAACAAATGGCTTCCAGCTCACCAGCTTTTTTTGGCCATCAACTCCATTGCATTTTTCATAATGATGGTAGTCAATCGTCACAACATTTGGGTTAAGTGATCTCAGCAACTCAAGTTGAAGACAGAAATTGATTCCTATGAGCTGTGCCTGGTTTTGTTTCAAACTCACACCAAAAACCCAACTGGACTTTGAAGCTAGTGAGCCATAAGGAGCAGCTTCTGCCCTAGTGTGCTTCTCTTGTAACAATCTGACTTGGGGGAAATAGAAAAATCATCACAGGGGGTTATCACAGAACACTTATCAGGGAGTTTGTTTCTTCTTTGAAGGGGAGCTGAACTTTCTATAGGTAAATTGCAGTATATTCTGCCAAGGGAGGTTACTTAATGGAAACCTGTCTCTGGGAAGCCTGTTCTCAGGGCTTCTGTACCTGCTTGTTGAACAATTTCCTACAGGAATTTAGACAAAAGAAAGTAATATTGCTTTAAAAAGTCAAAATGCCAAGTGACCAATTCAGCCAAGCTTAAATTGTCACCCTGAAGAGTCACCATTAACACGTCAGGAACAAGAAACATGAATACCTTCAAGGGGAAAAACACCCACATCCTGTACATTTAGAAGCTGTAATGAAATAATTTTTCTCCTAAAGGCATGGCTGTTGGACACAAGAGTAATTACAAAATTCAGATCCCCAAGAAAAATTCAAACAGTGACACTTTGCCATCATTTGCAAACATTTATTTATATGTTAAATAGAGCAAATCAGAATTGCACAGCAAGAAATAACCAAGCTAATCGCCTGAGTAAGCACAGATACTCCAGCCTGTAAGACCAAACACATCCTAACTCCGCTTTTACAAAACCCCGGACTCCCCACCGCTTCTCCCTGCCCCTCACGACCCCCCCTTTGCCCCCGCCTTCCCCAAGGCCCCAAGCACCGGGCTGCCCCCTGACCACTTCCCGCCCTCACCGGCCGTGCCCGGGCTGCTCGGGGAAGCAGCCCCGACCACCGAGGCCTCGCCCCACACCTCACACCTCACACCTCCCCGGGGCAGCGGCACCGCCACTGCCGGGGCTGCTCAGGGGACAGCCCTCAGGGGACACCGCTGACGCACACCCCCCCCAGGCCGCGGTCGCCGTGTCCCCCCCTTAACCGGGGACGCCCGTGATCACCTCTCCCTCCCTCTCTCCCTCCCCGTGTCCCCGGTTTCCCCGCCCGCCCCCCCGGCAGGCCCAGCGCCGGTAGCGCAGGCACCCACCATTGCCGTTGCTACCGTTAACGCTCCGGTTGCTATGGCGGAGCCGCCTCCCGCGCATGCGCAGCGCCCCGGGACCGGGGGAGGAGGAGGAAGAGGAGGGAGGGCGAGCACGAAGGCAACGACACCCGGAGATCATAGAGATGCGCTGCGACACAGAAAGTCCCATCCCGGAACTCGGCGGTGCATTGTGGGACGTGGCGGGCGGTCCTCCCGTCAGGCGCTTCATGGCGGTCACCTCCCGCCCCCCCTACCCCCCTCGCTCGGGGTAAAGAAATGAGCCCCGCCAGGGTTTATTGAAACCCACCCGTGAAAAAGTGAGGACAACGTGTAAGCGGTGCTGATGCGGCCCGCCTGACCCGCTAGCTACCGGTTCTTCACGGGTTTTGCTGGCTGCATCCCGCCCAAGATGAGCTGTGCCCCCACCCCCCCCCCCCCCATACACACAGACACACACACAGACACACAGACACACAGACACAGACACACACACAGCTGAGGTGGGGCCCGTTCAGCCCGCCCAGAACGGTACCGAAACCGGGGCTGTAATTAAGGCCATTATCTGATACTCGGTTTAATCAGGAAATGGCTGAATTATCTGCAGAGTGTCCGCATTACCTCTGGTCTCCAAGTGGCATTGTAAACAGACAACGACAAAAACACGAGTGTAAAAGTTGGCTGGTTTTTGTTTTTCTACATAATTCTATTAATTATTTTGTCCAGGAATATGATGAGCTGTTCACAAAAGGATCTTCATAGTAAAACTATATTTTCCCCCCTTTGTTTAAAAAATATCATTCACCTTCCCAAAGAAATGAACTATTCAGCAATAAAAATATAACATCAAGTTCTTACACAGGCTTGCTTTTTAATACAGGAAGTGGTTTATGCCTCTTTCAAATTGCATATATCTGACAACATCCAACGTGGAACTATTTTAAAGGCTTGTACTTTAGAAATGAAGTCTGAGAACTTCTAAGCTGCCTGATTTTTGTTTAATTTACAACTTAACATTTACTTCCTGAGCCTCCAGCTTGCAAGGTAAGGCTGCAGTGTGGAGATAGGAGTACCAGTACTGGGAGGGTGACAGAACAGTCAGGGAGGTGCCTTTCTACCACAGTTGCACAGCTCTGGCCACTGAGGAGACAGATGATAAAGCAGGCAGAACAACCTGACCTTCAGACAACCCTTTCCTCTGTGCTGGCAACTTGGAGTGAGTTTGGAACAAACGCAGGGGATTAAGCTTGGGTGACAACAATGTGCACATCACAGCAGGCTGTAGTCCTGGGCTTCTGGGACTGTTCTAGGGTAGGTTCAAGCACCAGATACAATTCTGCAAAGGCCTCTTCAGTCAGTGAGGGCATTTAGAGAGACTGGGAATGAAGATACTTTGAGTAGAGTGAGCAGGATGGAGAAGCTGATAGATAAATTGTTCACCTGGCAGTGATGGCATGTGGAGAACATGTGACTTCAATCAAAAAAGAGGTAATCAGAGTTGCAGAAAGCTAATGAGACCTGAGCAGCAACATCATAATGACAGTTAACTAGAGAGAAAAGATCCCTGAGAGCAAAGCAAATTTTAGTACCATAAATAGAGGTTTTGTATCTCTCTGAACATCTCTCAAATTGATCTAACAGTATGACCTTGGAAGGAGAAGTATTGAAAGACACCCTTGTTAAACAGCCCTTCAGCACTGGTGCCATTCCAGCAAGACCCTCACTAGAGATCAAACCATTTGGGAAGAAGTTGTTCCTTTCTGGTTGACTGGTAGCAAAAAATAAGGCAGTAGTCAAAAATTAATTGGGATCAACCTCTCTCCTCCCCCTTCTCCCCCCCCCAGTAGTAATGAAAAAGATATCCTAGATTTGGTTTTGTTTGGGGTTTTTTTTAGAGGGGGGTAGGCTACTGGGGGTATTTTGTGGGTTTTTATTTGGTATTGTGACTCTAAGTTAATCATCACCACATGGTGACAGCTTCTTACAGTCCTAATATTCTGCTGGCCAGGTTTTCTGTCTCTCAATTGTTTCCTCCCTAAGAACAGCTGTCAGCATCTGTTGACATCAGTATTAAAGAGTTCCACGAGTAATTAATCTCTAACTTAATGGGATGTGCTACTAGTTTAGATCAAGCAAAGAGGAGAGAAGTAAGACTTGTGCATAGTGTAGCTGCTTTAAGTTACACTTAAAATGCCAATCCAAGACACATGAACAGATGGTTGTATCTCCAAGACAAGACAGTGCTACTGCTGCCATTCTCCTGGGATGATAGGAAAAGTGCTTTTTGTTTTCCCACCCTACAAGTACTTTTTATTGGAAAGAAATAGATTGTTAGCAGAAGACCACTTCTCAAGATATACAAGCCACATTCCAAATATATGTCCTCAGCTTCAGGTAAATGGAAAACATTTCCAAAGTCTGTATGTCTGTAAATTTGAGAGTTCTGGGCTAAGGTAACTTAAGGCCAGAAAAAGTCATAATTTTGATGTCAGAGTTTATCATCCATGGGTTGCCATCATTCCCCAGGTGCAATCCAATCTGTAATTGCTGAGGGCTGGCTATTATCCAGTTATTTGACTCATAAGTGCCAAAAGCAAGGAAGAACCTACTGCTCTCTTCAAATGCTTGTTTCTTGAAGAAATCAGCAATTCAGGCTGTCACGTTTCTACTACAATGCAGCCTACTTACATTATTTCACTTTTCCTCTGTGCAGCTAATTAAAATAACTTAGACTAAACCAAATATATCCTCTCTTTTTGGATTTGTACTCGTAGTCATTTGGTTATTTTATATCTCAGTGCTTTTCTCAGTCAGTTCCTCCAATTCCCCAGTCATTTTGGTGGTTCAAGCACAGTCCTCTACAGTTCTGCAACAGCTTGCGGGTGCCTAAGCATTCATCCCAAATGCATGCGCAGAAACTCCTGAATCTTTCCCCAGGAGTGTTCCTGGGCATGGGCATGTGCTTTGCTCTCTCCACCCCACAGGACAGGCACCCCCAGAATACGATCCAAAGCTGCCTGACAAAACGGAGTAGAAGGAGGATCAATTCTGTGACCTGCTCCTGGATAACTCAAAAGTTCAAAGTTTTCTTTCCCGTGCTGGCGCAGACGCCTGATTGCCAGCTCAGCATATAAGGAGCTCTTCCACATACGATCAGCTTCCCCTACCACCAAGAGAAGGTGACCTTCTGCCTTCTCAATGGGGATTGCAGAAGGAGAATTGGCAGGATTTGCTGGGTCATCCAGAGCTTCAAAAGTGTCAAATACACCAGCGTCAGAAACACTGACCTTGTTCGTATCGAAACGCAGCCCAGGCAGAGTCATCTCACCATAATGGAGGTCTGCAACTGTGTTTGAGCTACAGCCAGAGATCCAGACAGCAGCCACCACTTCTGGCAGAAAGGTGATCATGGAGAGTGCTAATTCTGCACCTTTCCCAGTCCCAATCACTCCAACTCCTGGTCCTTTCACCTTCAGATAAGATAGGAGGTGATGAAGAAAGGAATAAAGGAAGTATGAATTACAATGGCATTAGGCATTATGCCTTTGGAGTTCTGTTACTTTAAAAAAAAAAAAAAAAAGTTTATTACTGATGACCCTGGCTCCAGGCTTCTTCATCTGTTAAGTGTTGTACTTTTTAGAGAAAAGAAGCTGTAAACCACACAAAATAGCACAGACAGGCACAAAGAGGTACCATCACTTCAACTGCACCTAGTCCTACTGTCTATTTTGATGCAAATATTTTCAGTTTCCCAAAACAGGTAGCAGGAAAGTCAAGCACAGCCTCTTGCTGTTTATGTCCGAGGCAAACAAAGTAACCTCACAAATGACATTTGAAGGATTAAATTATTTGTATTATTAGATTATTGGTCTTGTACTGTTCTAGCCCAGGAAGTGAAAATGAAACCCAAGTCATCAAATCCATACTTTTGCTGACTCTGGCAGAGTTTTGTATTACCCTCTTTTAAACTAATTGCTTTCATTAAAAACAAAACAAATAAAAACAAGCAATAAAAAAACCCACACAAGACCCCAAAACCAAACCAACAAACAAACAAAAAAAAAAAACAAAAAAACCCCAAACACTCCATCTTTATTGCCACTGCACCTTTTTGGAGGATATTCCAGCAAAATTTTCTAACGATCAAAAATCTTCTACTTCCCAACATAAATTTATTTAATAGACAGCATGGGCTAGAAGAAATTCACTCTGCAGTTTCAGGTGTAACTGCCTATGCAGGACTTGCACTTGCCATTATTTGGCCTATGGGCAGAACTCCCTTGTCCTGAGAGCCCTCTCATTACACTCACCTTTGGGTGATGCTGTAGGAATCTAGCTGCCTCCTCAAAGTATTCTAGTTTGAGTTCTTTCATGACCCTAGGCAGATCTTCAAAGTCAAAATATGGCAGGGAAAGAGCAGCAAAACCACGGGTAGCCAGGAGGCTGGATCTAAATTCAATCAATCCTCCTTCATCACCGTACATGTCAATCACTCCTGGAAAGGGGCCATCCCCTGTATTCAAAAGATGATGGACAGACAACAAGTGACCAAACAGGACACTAAGAACTATCTGTTAAAAAGTGAACAACAAAATCTAGAAGGCTTAAGGCATTTTCTATTAATATCCATTGCACAGCACTGATTAGAGAACCAGTGCTGTATCTGACCTTAGATATTTCAAATTAAGAATAGGTCCTTACCTTCCTAAAAAATTACCAGTTAAACTTGTCTTTAAAAAAAACCAACCCTGTTCTAAATGTATCTTTCAATGGTCTTAACCTCCCACCCTCAGAATAATCATACTCTTAAGTCAGCTATTTCCCCACAAAGAAGTCATAATTTAATTAGCAAAGAGCAAACTCATTACTAGTGTGGCAAGAGCACTGAGCCCTGGAAGGAAATTCTACAAAACTTATGGAAACTCTGGAATAAGGTGCATTGAGCAAAGAGCAGCAGAGATACATCTGTTGCTAGATGGAAGCAACTGGACTTGGGAGCTCTGTCTCAAGACCAGCACTGTAAGACTTGGCAGTAGAAGTGCTCTACAGATGTGCACAGAGGCTGAAGCTGACAGCTGTATGGGTGTGATTATGTGGGCATAAGTGATGCAGATAAAGACACGTAGGTGTGTGCAATCAGTCCCACAAAACCAGACAATCAGAACCACAATTTTCACCAAACACACTTTTGCAGTCAAGGTTGTGTTACAACATTACTGCGTGCCACACCAGCAGATCCTGGGTTAAAAGGACACAGTTCTTGACAGTATAAAGACCCCAAGCAGGCAAATTGGTTTTTTACTTTATTTTTTTCCTAGCCACCAGATGTCACCACTGATGTACTTGATCCATCCCACTACAGCTATCTCAGCAGAAAAACTACCTGCTTGTGCAAGAGCTGACTTTCTGACATTACTTATATGCAATGCAGAAAAGACTGCTGGCGTTTCAGAGTGCTTGAGAAAAGGAAGTTTTGGGCAACACTTGCAAGATGGTGGAAATCTAATGGCATTTAGAAGTCCGAAAAGGACTGAAATACGATTTTGGGATCTTTTCCTTTCAGTTCTGATTTTTTAAGGGTCCCATTAATTTAGCACCCCTACCTTGAAAGCTTTCTAGCAAGAACAAATGCTTGCTTCTCACAAAGGCAACCTTCATCTTACAGAAGGATCCTGAACTGCTTTCCTGAGCGCCTACACGTGCCCAAGTATAGTTTCTGCCTAGGGAGGTAAAATGGGCTGGATAAAATGGGCTACACAACTACTACTGCTTAAAAAAAAAACAAAACAAACAACAAATAACACCACACCTGTAACTTATGGCTGAATTGAGAAATCTCCTTCATATTAAAATTACAGCATAAGCCCATTCATGTCATCTAATTTTTACTATGAATGGTTGACATTTAAGATTCCTATCTTAACAATAGTCACATTTTTTGATTCCCAAGGCAAAAAAAAAAGCTATGGTAGTAATAGTGTAACTGGATCCTTGATCAAGAACGATGTCACTATCATTTAAGCTATGATTCCAGACTTTACCACGTTATTACAAAGCCAGCCTTTCTGAAGGGAAAATTGCAATTCCATCTCACAAAGCTCTGGTATCTCACTGGACTCAGCAGAAATCCAACTTGTCCTCTAACGTGGGATAAATCAAAACAACCATGTCTCAGTGATGGAAATACAGAACGCTGACTAAACACTTGATCTGAAATTCAAAGTTCAATCTCTGCTGTTGTTTTTTTCTTCAGTGGACTTTGGATCTGTATCTAAATAGATAAAATGATTATTGGTTTAGAAATCATTCACTGAAAATACTTAAATCCCTAATAACTCTAGTGGTACTCACAGAACTTGCTGAACTAAGTCGTTATAAATTGGAGGTGATTTGGAGGACAGTTCTAAGTAGCACAACACTCAGGGAAATGCAGAAAGTTTAAATCATGGCTGAAGTGCACATTCACCATGATCAGTGTAAGGTTTCATTTTCCAACACCACTTGCAGTTGATCAGAATATCACACCTCATAAAGTATAACCACCCCACAAGCAGAACAGGTAGAACTTGCTCTGAAATCTATTTTCCCTTTGTAAAACACAACAGCCAACTATTATATTGGCTTTGGCTCTGGCGTAACTGAGGGGGAATACCTGAATTTTCTAGAATGTCTTTTGCTTCCCACCTTACCAGCATGAGTTTCACAGGGAAGAAAAATGCCTTTTTGATTCAGACCTATGCAAGGTGAAATCCTTGGGAAGCAGCACAGCCTCACATGATGCAGATCAACTTTTCTGAACGTTAGGGATTCCAGTAGTGCAGAGCAAACATCACGCCTACTGAAAAATCGTAGGCTGAGAGCAGTGACATGATAAGCTCTACAACCCCTGTCCTCATTTGCCTTCTCCCTGTCTTGCAAGAGCCATCTGCTTGTGCCTGTCCGCCCCGGTGTCACAAAGGGCCGGGCAGTGCGGCCGTGTCCCGACAAGCCTTTGGGAGTGTAAGATGTAATGGAAAAAACAAAGCAAAAAAAAAAAAACAAAAAAAAAAACAAAAAAAAAAAACCAAACACAAAAAAAGCCACCAACAAGAGAAAAACAAACAGAGAAAAACAAACAGACAGAAAAACCCAAACAAAACCCACACAAAAATCCCCAACCCCCCACCTGTCCGCAGGGCGGCGTTCAGATCTAATATGGATTATGGATTTCTCAGGTGATGTATTTTGTACGTTTATCTTTTAAAAGAGACTGTCCTTACTCTGGGCTGAGAAGCCAGGCGGTCCCGCCGGCCCCGGGGTGAGGGTCTCCGGCTGGGGCACTCACCCGGCGGTAGGAAGAGAGACCCCCTTACGCCTCCCTCCTTCAGCCGGATCCTCCGCACGCCGGGGGCAGCGAACCACCTCTCCACCTCGGCTTTGGCCACCACCGGGCCGGGGAGAGCTCCGGGCAGGCTGTGACCCTGGTGGACCAACACCTCCACCTTCATCGGCGTGCCGGTGCTGCGGGGAACGAGCCGCTGGTACGGCTTCTCCATGCCGGCGGGGGCGAGGCTCCAGAAGAGCCCCATGGGCTCCACGCCGGTGTAGTCCCCGCCGTGCGAGGCGTCCGTGCCCAGGTGCAGCTCGCCGCGGCCGTCCGCCCGGTAGTGCGCACACGACTGGAAGAGGCAACCGCGCTCATCCGCCGCCACCGCCCGCAGGGTCACCGCCTGCCCCGGGCTCAGCCCTGCCACCCGCGTCTCCACCCGCTCGTCAGCCAGGCCGGCGGTGGGGGACACGGCCACGCTCACAACCCAACGCCGCGGCGGTGGGAGGGGAGGACGCGGCGGCGGGACGCGGCACAGGGCCCGCGCCGGGACCAAGGCGGAGGCGACCGCTCTCCACATCCCGGCGGCAGCTACGGGAAAGCCGCTGCGCCAGCAGCAACAACGGTAACGGTACCGCCACCGCCCCCTCCAGGCCGCCTCAATCGATGGCAGAGCCCCTCTTGACCTGACCGACCGCCTTGCGGAAGTTAATGCGTGTGGCCGGGGCGGGAAACGAAGCGCAACCTCCCCGGGACCGGGACAGGGACCGGGGCGGGAAACGAAGCGTAACCTCCCCGGGACAGGGACCGGGGCGGGAAACGAAGCGTAACCTCCCCGGGACAGGGACCGGGGCAGGAAACGAAGCGTAACCTCCCCGGGGCCGCGACCGCCTCTGCGTTCCCTCCGGCTTCTCCCTCCCGTTCGCTTCTCGTTCCCCTCTCCCGTTCTCCCCTCCGGTTCCTCCCTCCCGTTTCCCCCTCCGGCTTCCCCCTCCCCTTCCCTCCTACGGTTTCCCCCTCCCGTTCCCCCCTTTCCCGTCCTCTCCCCCGCAGCCTTCCCCGAAGCCGTGTGGAGCAGCGATGCGTTGGTAGATGTTACCGTTTCATTTTAATCTATTAAAAAAAAAAAAAACCAAAAAAACCACAACAAGACAACAAATACAGGAGGTATCGACACACGTACAGAATTCACATAAATCACGAGCAGCGACTTAAAGGCTATGTCCACTCAGCTTGGGTGTTTAAGGCACCGACGTTTTAAAACATTTTTTTGTACAACAGTGCAACCTCACCGGCACCCCCAGACCAATATTCAGTGCTTTTTATTTCCAACTCCTCCTTCTGTGCCAAAAGTGACTGATGAGCCCCAGGTGAGGGATGAGAGAGTGCCCCCCGCTCCTCAGAGCCGCAGACAGACGCAGGGACAGGGAGAGACAGCTCGGGTCACAGCACCCCCTGCCCTGCCCCTCCTGCCTCCCCGCACAGGGCGACAGCTCCCGCAACCCCCCCTGAACAGTGCTTGGTTCAAGATGCCTCACGAAGCTGCCATGCCAGCTTTGCAGCCTTGCTGGTTTTAGCAGCACTTCGAAACAAGGCAGCTGTGAAGGCGCCAAGGGAATGTAGAGGTGCTGCTGGCCTACGAAGGGATATCCAGCCCTGCTGAGGAGATGCCCACATGCAGGGACCACGTTCCAGGCATGACTCCAAACAGATCCAAATCTGTTGCTTCTTCATGCTTACCAGCACCTCCAAACCATACAAATACCTCCTTTTGCATTGTATGTGCCCAGAATGTCACCTTAGGTTATGAGCTCTTGGTAAGTGACATGCTAGATATTAAATGTTAAGGCTGATACATTTCAGTGATGTGGGAGAAGAGAAAGGAGCATTAAGGGGGCTCTGGTAAGGACAATGGCATACATCATATTTCCTCTGAGAAAACCAAGGTAAAATGTTATCCCACTTCTCAGCTTGGATGAGTTCACTTCCCCTTAAGTTCACCTTCAAAGCAGACCCAGCCTAACCATCAACACTTTTCCATGGTTTGTAATCCCATACTACACACAACAGGAGGCCAAGACCTCCAAGGTTAGAGGAGGGCGTTAAAAGGATGCAGCTCTTGCACTCTGGCCCATTATGACCCTCTAGGAAACCCCATATCTTATTCTCTGATGTTCTTTGTTGTAATTCAGAGCCATTTAACAAAACAAACTCCAATTACCAGCATATTAATCTGTAAAGTAACCAAACTCATATCATAGCTTACTAGATATTCCAGATGGCTTGCCTGTGAGGTGTTTGTGGAAGAAAGCCTGGATCTGCTGCCAAGCATCTATCTGTGCCCTGCAGTGTGCCTTGGGCTCCCCTCCCCACACCACGGGCATGCCAACTAGAAGGTGCATTGAGGCTGCACACATGGGAAAAAAGGGGGGTTCAATGTAGTGACCTGCTCCAGGATAACAAACTATCTCAGGCTTTTCCTTCCCATGAGCTTGCAAGCGTCTGCTCCCCTCAACTGCAAAAAATTCACTTTTCCAGTTTCGATCATCCTGTCCAACAATGAACAAGAAGTGACAATCAGCTTTCTCCAAGGGGATAAGGCTTTGGTGGTTAGGCCCTTCTAATGGGTTGTTCAGTACATCAACAATATCAGCAATCCCAGACTTGTTGACCTTGATGCGTTCAATATTCATACCAAGGGGTGGAATGGTGACATCCTTGTAGCGGAGCACTGCGCCCACGTTAGCCACTGAGCCATTGATGAGAACAGTGGCCGTGATGCCCTTTAGGAAGGAAGCCATGGAGGTGCACAGGTCACCCCCCTTTGAGATCCCCAGCAACCCAATTCCCGGACCTTTAACCTGGAGAGGAGGGAAGAGAAACCACAAGCAATCAACCATGGCACACCACTTCTTTAAACTGTTGCCATATTCACAGCAAGGTCTGTCCTGAATCTGGATTCCAGGCCCTGGGAGCAGGGCCCATGTCTGAGGGACACTGGGGCACTGTTTTGTGCCTGGCTGATGCTCATAAGCCCTGCAGCATTTTCCTAACAAAGCTACAAGGCATATGTTGAACTATATGCAGAGGGTTACAGCTGTGCTTGCAAAAACCATGCAGACGTGCAGCCCCAGATTCACTTTGGCAGTTCAGGGAAGAAAAAAGAAGCGGCTGGGGAGGCTTCTTCTACAAATGCCTTCTTTCAGAGCAAAGTGCTTAAAATCAGCAATGGCTATGATGCTGTCATCACTTATGGTAATGTAGATCTTATATTCAACAACTGTCTTTGAACCTTTCTCCTACTAACAAGATAAAATAGGGTAACAGACTCCACAACAGCTGCTCTCCTGTTTCTCTAGTATGCTTGGTGTCTAACTCACAGAGGAAATGAGGTATTCCAAAGCAGCTTACTCATCAAAATGTATCTTAAAAAAACAACCTATTAAAACAATTTTTCTAAGTGAATTGTCCAATTGACACTTAAGTCAATCTAGAATAGGTTACATTAATTTTCTTTTATCCTGGCAAAGTAACTAGAATAGAAAAGCTAAATGATCTTACAGGGTGATTAAATCCTCTAAGGATATTGAAAGGTTAGCTAATATCCCAACTGGTCTAATATCCAAAGACCCTCAGGTAAAAAGGCTCTGAGACAGCATAAAGATTTAATACCTTTTGTACCTTATCGTCAGTGTAATAGCCTCCAAACAGATTAACTTTGAAGCATGGAAAGGGACAAATTGGAAAATATGGCTCAGACTTTGCAAGGGTTTATAAAACATGGTGAGAATATCAGTAGAGGTGTTAATGTGAGGCTATGGTACTGCTCTCAGGAGAAAAAAAGGCAAAGGGGAAGCAATTTTCACAGGTTTTTTTGGGCAGAGAATTTGCACTAGCAGTTAGGGTTAGGAAAGCAACCAAGACTTTTAACTGCTATTCATCTTTCTGAGTTTAAAGAAGGTATTTAGAGCTCTGCAGAGAAACCAAGAGCTGCCTTATGCAATTCTAGTTATCATCATGCACAGCTACTGGGAAGGAAATGCAGAACCGAGCAGAGGTGTTGACTTGGAAGGATCCTCATGTTTGCAACTAGCTACTAAAACCCACACTCATGAAATACCAACATTTTGAGTGATTTTTACAGCTTATACAATACACATCAAGAAATGCATTCTGGTGGGCTTCCTGGAGGCCTGGATCACCTGGAGGTTATCATGTGTTCCGTGGCAGAAAAGGGCATTTAGTTCTGAAGGACATTCTATAGGGCATAAACCTAAAAGCCTGACTGAAAGTCCAATAAGCCTCCAGGCAACAAGTACCCTAGTTATGACCTGGGGTTGAACGAAGCAAAAATTCCCAGTACGTGACCTATGTGTCACTGTGTCACCTGGCCAACTCAAAAGGAAGAACTGGAATTATTTGCCAAAGAACCATTATAATAGGAGCTATAAAGATATAAAACAAGTTAATTATAGCCAGCTTGCACAGAGATGCTATTTTAAGCACAGCAGTTCTGCCTCAGTCTGACAGGGCCTGACTGATAGGAGTGTCAACACACAAACCAACCTGTGGGTGTTGTAACATATAGTTTACAGCTTCTTCAAAATATTCCAAGTGGAATTCCTTCATTTCTTTGGGGAGATCTTCATAGCTGTAGAAAGCCAGAGCCAGCACAGCAAAGCCATGGTTGGCTAGCAGGCATGCCCTGTATTCAGGGAGTCCACCTCCGGTTCCATACAAGTCAATAATTCCTGGAAAAGGCCCATTTCCTGCAAGAGACCACATAAACAGACACATTAACACACAATTTTTAATTTGTATACCGAATTTGTAGGCCTGGGAATGCAGCTTTTTGAAAAACAAAAAAAACCCTAGAGTAGCAGAATGGTACTAAGGGTCCTAAATTACTGTGCCAGTTTCCACTGAATGGCTGCATTGCTTCACGATTAAACAAGACAGCACAAAATAGCAGGACTGCTAATGTTCCAGATATATCAGGGAACATGTGGCTGGAAGGAAAGGGATCCCCTGACAGTCACAATTAGTTCTTTGTATCACATAAATTCACTGCAAAAGAATCAAGTTCCACTTCAAAAATACCCAGGAGCCTTCTCCCCAGTGCATTTCTCGGAAGATTGATCCAAAAATTCTCATCTTCTGATGGCTCCAGCTTATCAGTTTCAGTGTAAATGTACTCTAGCCATTTATTCTGGGATTAAGGAAAGTATTTGCAACCAGCCTTGTTAACCTGGTGAGGGAAGCTTTACATTAGTTCATCAGGAGATGGGGCCTGAAGTCCTGAACTGAGAAGGATTGCTGCAATCTGATAACAAAGTATGGAAAGGAAGAGGCTAAGAGAGAGAATCCCACTCCTGCTCAGGAGGGAGGGTGAGGCTTCCCTCAGCTGTCTGCATGCTGGTGTGCAGAACTTGGGCAACAAAGAAGGAGAACTGAAAATCCAACTCCAGCCAAAGAGCTACAATGCAGTCAGAGTCTGGGACACTGGCTAGGACAGCACATTTGGCACTATCATGGAGGATTTATCAGGGACAGACAGGGAAGAAAGCCCCATGGAGAAGCTCCTTGTGATTCTGGAGACATGCTTGGTGAAAGCTGCTGGGTCACAGGGGAAAGGAAAGGTGGGATGGCAGAGTGGCTGCTTCAGAGCACTCAGCCAAGAGGAGGCTTCACACAAACAACTAGCAGAAGTCCAAGCAGCCACTGGGAGGAAAACATGATGTGCAATCTGAAAATTTCATAGTCCTCCTCAATTATGATTTTTTGACAAAAGTACTGTAAGAGAAAATATGTCTAATGTTTTGCTTGATCTGCTCACAAAGAGGGAAGAACTGGGGACAAGAATGGCAGCAAAAGGCAGCCTTCAATACAGAACCTATGACATTGCTAAGGGTGGAGAGGCTGCAAAAGGAAGCAGCAAGCTGAGATCAACCACACATCAACCACATTTAGAGATCAACCTTCAAATTAGGCAAATAATTACTAGCTGACTTCCCTGGAAAGCAGCCAAGTAGAGGAAAAGTAACCAGAAGACCGGCTGCAACCACATCCCACGGCATCTGGGAGCAAAACGAGCATTGTGATCAACGTCTTCACGTTCAGTACGAGTCAGTCAAACAAATTCCCTTGTGTTTTAACCAACGGAGCTGCACATCAGGAGATGAAGGTAGGTCAGGCTGCTCCTTGAAAAGTGCCCAGGTCCAGCTGGAGAGTTCTCCCTCCCCCTTGTCCTCTGCCTGGTGTCGCGGCTGGAGAGGGCGGGGCTTCAGGCTTGGAAGCACAGGGTTAAGAGCAGAGGTAGCAGCCGTGAAGGAAGGAATCCGGCAGGGATGGTACTCACCAGGGGGCAGGAAAAGCGTGGCCCGGATCCTCCCCTCCCGCACAGGGATTCTCCGCACCCCATCCCGCAGGAACGCCCGCTCGTGCTGCGCCTGGGCCAGGAGCCGCCCGGGGGGCTCTCCGTGGCCCTCGAACACCTCCAGCTGCAGCAGGAAAGGGCTCTGCACGTCCCGCTTGACCAGCCGCCAGTACTGCTTCTGAGGCTGCAAAGCCCAGAGCAGCCCCATGGGCTCCAGCCCGGAGAAGCTGCCTCCCGGCAGCGCGGGGCAGCGGGCGAGGTCCAGCTCCCCGTCGTCTCCCGCTTGGTAGCGGGCGCAGGCCTGGAAAAGCTCTCCCGTCTCGTCCCGCAGGGATGTCCGCAGGGTGACCTGCTGCCGCGGCCCCAGGCCCTGCACGGCGATGGCCAGCGGCTCATCGAAGAGGCTGCGGGCGGCGGGCGAGAGGCGGATGGAGGCGGCCAGGGCGGAGAGGCTGCGGGCCGGGGCCATGGCGGGGGTCCGGGCGGTGCCGCGGGGCCGTGGGGCTGCGGGGCAGGGGCCGTGGCAGCGGCTGGGCCAGGGCAGCCACCTCTGCCTGCCGCAGCAGCTCTGCCGGCACAGGGAGCGGGCACTGACCTGCCACATGGCTCCGCGTCGCTTCCGCCTCTGGTGGCGGATTCCGGGACAGATCCCCGCGTGGACTTAGACCAGGGCAGGGGGCGATGCCGGGCTCAGGCAGGGAGTGCGGGATTTCCGCTGTCACAGCTCAGCGGGAGGAGCGGGACGGCAACTCCTTCGCCCCGCCTGCATCCTCAGCTGCCTTCCCTTCCTCCCCCCCCCACATCCTCGGCAGTGGGAGGGCTCTTCCCTAAGGGCTCTGAGGGCTGAGAGCCGGCCGGGTCTCGGGGAGGTGCCCGGCGCCCTTCCGAGCTCCCGAGCGGTGTCTGTGGGCGAGGGGATGTGCGGGCAGGCGAGGTGCTGGCGGGTACTGATCAGGATCTCGGTAGGGATTCACTGTCCGGACAGGGAAGGGGCCCTGTGCCACCCACCCCTCCCAGAAGGGCAGCACAGGACCGTGCAGCTCAGCCGAGGAACGGGAGCGAGTGTCAGCCCCAGCCGAGGAGGGGAGAAGAGAAACCAGCGCTAGCCCGGCATTGCTTCATGTCTCTTGGCTGCCTCTTCCTCCTGGTTGGTCACCCTAAGGTTTGGCCGAGTCTATGTCTCTGCCAGGCCCTGCCCAGCCAGATGAGTTGGGAAGGATGGTCAGGGTGATCAGCAGGGTGGCAGGGATGAGGGAGAGGTGCTTTCACAAACTCTTTGGGAAATTCAGGAAACACCAGGCTCTTCCCATAGTAGTTGTGCAAGTGTTTTAAAAGAAGGCCATTCAGTCTGTCTTACCCTGAGCTGGATCTTTTTCTCCAAAGAGAACTGCAAAGGGAGAGCTGCTTCCTGAGGCTCCCTGCTGCCTCCTGGGTGATGCAGGTAGAGGTGCCTCTCAGCTCCCCACTTACTGGTGTGATACAAGTGGGAACATCTGAAGGAATCCTAATCATTGTACCATTTTGAAATACTAAGTGGTCAGGGGTATTGGGCAGCGTACCAGCAGTTGTTCATTCCCCATGGGGATTGCCCCATCTCTTCTAAACATAATGAGGTGCCTTGTCTGGGTATGTTGTCTGGTGTCCAACCCTCACCAAGTGGCAACTTCTCCTAAGGAGAACAAGACTCCTTTATTTGAAGTGCTGTATTTAATCACCAGCTTGAGCATTTGCTGGAGCAGATGCTAAGGGACAGGGTCTTGAAGTCTTAAGCAACACTCCTCTTCAACACTTGGTGCCCCAACAGGAGTGGAAGAGTGATGGAAATGGGGTTGAGTGTCAGTCTTCTCCAGTCTTCTCTCCCCACCTGGGCAGCCCTTGCTCCCAAGGTCCTGCAAGTTCCACCCTGAGAAGCAAGAGTGGTCAAGGTACAAAGATCCCTGCTTCTAAACAAACTATAGCAAATGACTCCATGGCTTTCGTATCACAGTCTCTTTATTATCATTCTAACCCTAATAACAAAGCTTAAGAAGTTCCACATCATGTGCAAATTTGTGGAAGATACTGCAGTTGTACTGATACAACTTTGAACAAAAAATGCCTGTCAAGTTAGGACATTTAAAGTTGCGTCTATCTTTCAAATTAATTTTCATTTAAATATTTGTTGAAAAAAGCCTGGATCTGTGGCCAAGCATGAACCTGAGCTTTAGAATAAGCCCTGAGTTCTCCGCCCAGGACTGACCACTTGTGAAAAACGGGATGCTTTCCTATGGAGTACAAAGGGAAAAAGGGAGGTTCCATGCAGTGCCCTGTTCCAGGGTAGGAGAGAATCTGAAAATTTTCCTTCCCTTGAGCTTGCAAAAGCTTGCAGACTTCAGTAGCATAATACTTGGATTTAATAATGCGATCATCTTGTCCAACAATGAACAGTAACTGTGCCTCAGCTTTCTCTAGTGGGATCAGGCTTTGGTTGCCAGGGGCTTGAAAGGGGTCGAAAGAGAGTTCAGAATAATCAAAAATATGGGAATCAATGACCTTTGTCCGTCGTTCATCAAAGGGCAAAGAGGGGATGGTTTTATCCTTGTAACAGAGAGGAATAGCTGTAATGGCCACAGCGCCATTGAGGGAAGCAACAGCAGTGATGTTCTTCAGGAAGGCAGCCATGGCAAGACAGAGATCAGCTCCTTTGGAGTAACCAAGCAGTCCAACTCCTGGTCCCTTTACCTGGCAGATAGAAGGAAATGCTCATCAGTACTGAGCTGAAGAACACAACAACTACTTGCTGGAGGGGGACGCTGTATAACACTTGGAGTCTGCAAAACACTGTGAAGGAGATGATGGCAATGATTAATATTCCTTCTGGAAAACTGCCAATCATCTCCTTTTCCCCCATTTCCCCCCTCCAAACTGCTGCTTTTGATAATGCTTCCTGGTGGGCTGATATCAGCCCAAGAGAGGGGGAATTTGATTTTGCCACTGTGAGTGCAGGTTGTAGCACATAGACAAGAGTTTTTAGCCTTGAAAGTTGTCACATGCTCTTTACTTTTCACTTTTGAGACTCTAGGAGGGTGAGGACAATTTGGTGGCAATTCATGAAGGCTCTCTCCTTCACAACCTCCCCACCTTATTATGTCTCAGCTGAGTCTTGTGAAATGGCTTTATGATTTCTCTCCAGTGCCCTTTGCATGCATATCTGTTTGACCTTTCCTTTTTCCTAGAACTCAGACACCGGAATTCCTGGCAGATGCCATCTGTGCCAGGTGCGTGTTTCAGCAGCTTCCTCCAGACATAACTCAAAGTGAGAGGCACTTTGGAGAAGCAGTAATCCCTGGAGCCCAGAAGACACGGAGGATTCTCCTACCTGTGGGTGCTGCAGCATATAGTTCACCGCCTCTTCAAAATATTCCAGGTGGAGCTCAGTTGGCTCCTTGGGCAGATCCTCATAGTGATAATAAGCCAGAGCCAGGGTGGCAAAGCCATGATTGGCCATCAGGCTGGCTCTGTGCTCAGGCAGTCCTCCTCCAAGTCCATGTATGTCAATGATCCCCGGGAAGGAGTCTTCTCCTGGAGCAGAGAAGACAAAGAGCAGTGTTGCCTGGAAGGACTCCTTCCAGTGTTTCCCTGGTTTAGAATGCATCTGTGCATCCCCAATCCATCCCCAGAGGCCAGGAGTGCAGCTCTCTGTGGCCCATGGCTCAGCAGAGTGTAGCAGGGCTCTGTGGACTTGCACTGAACATTCACAGAAAAGGTGGTAACCCTTAATAAGGCTCCAGGAGGTGCTCAGGAAAGGTGGGACAGCACTGTAATTAAAGCTCTTTGAGCTTTTTACATGGCCTTGGATCATTTGCTGAGGAGTGTCTGCCCCCTGAATCTGAATGTGGAGATGTGTAGCAGAGCACTCACAGGGACTGAAAATCATGATGGGACTATCTCAGTGCAGGACAATTTGAACGTGGTAAAATCATGGTGACTGTGACATGGAACTATGCAACAGAAATACTAACTGCAGACCAAGCTTATAGACTTGCCAAGCTTGCGAGATGAGAATAAACTCCTATCCTGTGTCTAGGAAACATTTCAAAGCACCAGGCAGTGTGGCAAGGGCCTGTAATTTGAAAACCCACAAAACAAGGGCAGGTCAGGGGTCACTGAGGAATTGCACCAGGAGCCAAAGAGCCTCAGGTCAGAGGAAGCAGAGCATATTGGATACAAAATGTATGGTGGCTCCTTCCTGGTCAGCAGGTGGGGGTAGAGGTGAAGCAGAGGAGGGACCCCCAGCCTCACTGCGGGTGGGATGCTGAGCTTGTGAAATAGCCCTCCTGGCACCCGAACTCTGGCAGGGAAGTCAGCTGCCCAGAGGATGATACAGCCTGGTGGTGTCTTGGACAAAGCCTGCACTTCAGAAAAGTGCTCTGCACCTTTTCCAGAGCAATTAAATAATTGTCTTTTCCTGCTAGAAAGGTTTTGTCTCTGTAAACGTTCATCTGCTCCCACTCACAAGCTGATGAAGTCTACATAAACAAAAAACGATGGACTGTGGTCAACATATAGCTAGTTGCTACTATGCTGGGGGTAGTCAGAGGATCCCTCAAACCCTCCCAGTGAGGAGGACTGCCAAGGACTGGCACAGAGATCCTCTGCCACCACTCTGCTGCAGCTTCATGTCTCCAGCGTCCCTCCTGGCACACTCACTTCCAGCTGATCATTTCTCCACCTTTGTAACCTCAGGGTCTGAGCAAATAGAGTTATTCCTCTGCCTGTTTCTGCACCCTAGCACCGGCATGGCCAGGTGAATTGGGATGATGCTCAGGCTGGTCAGCAGTGCAGGAGGGAAGAAGGAAAGGACTGGAGATTTCAGGGACTCTTCTTTACAGAGATCACGGAGCAGCTTGCATTGGCAAAACATTGGTTTAGGGAAAACAGGTTGGCCACGGAAGGAAGGAATCCGGCAGGGATGGTACTCACCAGGGGGCAGGAAAAGCGTGGCCCGGATCCTCCCCTCCCGCACAGGGATTCTCCGCACCCCATCCCGCAGGAACGCCCGCTCGTGCTGCGCCTGGGCCAGGAGCCGCCCGGGGGGCTCTCCGTGGCCCTCGAACACCTCCAGCTGCAGCAGGAAAGGGCTCTGCACGTCCCGCTTGACCAGCCGCCAGTACTGCTTCTGAGGCTGCAAAGCCCAGAGCAGCCCCATGGGCTCCAGCCCGGAGAAGCTGCCTCCCGGCAGCGCGGGGCAGCGGGCGAGGTCCAGCTCCCCGTCGTCTCCCGCTTGGTAGCGGGCGCAGGCCTGGAAAAGCTCTCCCGTCTCGTCCCGCAGGGATGTCCGCAGGGTGACCTGCTGCCGCGGCCCCAGGCCCTGCACGGCGATGGCCAGCGGCTCATCGAAGAGGCTGCGGGCGGCGGGCGAGAGGCGGATGGAGGCGGCCAGGGCGGAGAGGCTGCGGGCCGGGGCCATGGCGGGGGTCCGGGCGGTGCCGCGGGGCCGTGGGGCTGCGGGGCAGGGGCCGTGGCAGCGGCTGGGCCAGGGCAGCCACCTCTGCCTGCCGCAGCAGCTCTGCCGGCACAGGGAGCGGGCACTGACCTGCCACATGGCTCCTGGCTTGCTGCCTTCGGTGTGTCTGCATTCAAGCTGAGACTTTTCCTAAAAATGCTGCTTCCCACACACGGGCGAGGGAGGGGAATCGGGGCAGGAGCTGCGTGGGCTCACACCGTGCTGAGAGGCGACAAGGCAGCCCAGAGCTGCTGCTGCAGCTGTCTCGGTGCCTCCGGCAGGGCAGGATGGGCCCCGTCACTCTGCCGGCGTTGTGGGAGCATCTCCCAACAGTGGCAGCTCTGCCCAGACACCTCCTGACAAATATGTGCTTACTTGCTGTGGTGGCAGTTCTCTGAACCAGGCCTGCTGGTTGCTAGCCTTGCAGGACTGGATCCAGGCAAAAGTAACAGCTGCTGCCCTCCTTGTGTTGCTCTCTTTTCTTCCCCTGAACTCAGGCAAGCTGCGGGCTCCCTTTGGAAAAAATTTACTGCTCTGCTGCATGCGTATCTGCAAACAAATGGCACCACAACCTGGGAGCATTTTTTGCACGTTGATTCTGCCACCCCCATGGATGGCTGTCCTGGGAGAGGCCACCTTTGTGACATGGTTCTGAAGCCAACAGCGTTGTCACGTGTGACCAGCTGCAGACATGGGGATAGCATGGCAGGGCCTAGCACAGAGCACCTCTAGACTCCCATCTGCTCTAGCTCCTGACCCATGCCACAACATGTGGAGAGAGGTCTCCTGCAGCAGCAGGAAATGCCAGGAGTCTCAGGGGGACTCAGTGCTCAGCCCCTGGTAGGGAGCTCCAGCCAAAGCAACAGGGCATATTTAGGGCTCATGTCCCACCCGCCCCTTGGGGGAAGATGTTCTGCATAAGCTCATATGCCACAGGAGCCCACCTTGCTCAGCAGAGGCATCCCAAGAGGGCCTGGTGTGGTCCTGTGCTATTGTGGGTGCAGGGTACCGTGGCCTGGGAGCATCTCAGGGGAGAGCCATCCCTACCACCCTGGTGCTGCTCTCCTGGCATCTTCTGGGACTTCACAGTCTTTGCTTCTCTCACTGGATGAGGGCGTCTGGAGTGGCTACGTGCTGCCCCAAGGCTCCTGTCACCCCCCCCTCTCCTGCTCTGCAGTCTGCTCTTCTTGCCCACATCCAGGCAGAGCTCCTTACCCATGCTAGGGCAGGCCCATGGATGCCAGCCAGCACTGCTGATAACATCCATTATCAAGGCTGCCAAGCAGGGAAGAGCTGTGCTGCTCCAAAGGAGTGCACACAGGTGCAGGAAACAGGACAGGTCTGAGAGGCAGCTGGTGGCTCTGAGGTCTGTCCTCGTGTGTGAGGCTGGCCAACAAGACATCTGCACCCTGGAGACACCCAGGTCAGCTGGTTCAGCAGGGAGGTGGCAACTGGCCTCTGCAAGGGAGGTGGCAGCCCTCCAGGACCCACAGGGATGATGACCCCTGGCAGGCTAAAGGAAGACAAAGCAGTTCCAAAAGGGGATGCTGGGTGCAGTTCATTGCTTGTTGATGTCTTGGGATGAGTGTGGTTGCTCTGCTGAGGTGGGGCAGGAGGCCCTTGGGTCCTTTTCACCCACAGGACCCCTGCTTCACCCTGGGAAAGATACCTACTTCTAACCAAAGCACAGCAAGTGACTCGACGGCTTTCAAATCTCAGACTCTATTGCAATTCTTGCCCTAATGATGAAGCTGGAAGGGTTCCACATCACGTGAGAGATCACAATGGCTCTAAATTAAGCAGATGTTGTGCATATGTTGTGGTCTAACCCCAGCCAGCAACTAACCTCCACAGAGCTGACTGCTCACTCTCCCTCACAGTGGGATGGGGGAGAGAATTGGAAGGGTAAAACTGGAAAAACTCATGGGTTGAGATAAAGACAGTTTAATAGGTAAAGCAAAAGTCACACACGCAAGCAAAGCCAAACAAGGAATTAATTCACTGCTTCCCACTGGCAGGCAGGTGTTCAGACATTTTCAGGACAGCAGGGCTCTATCATGCATAATGGTTACTTGGGAAGACAAACACCATCACTTTGAACATTCCTGTGACAGATGCATTCAGTCCCCTTAACCAAACCAGCAGCAGTTTGGTGTACAGGCTGCAAAGGAGGTAGAGGCCAGAGGTGAAGTCCAATCAAGAACTCTTCAAAGGAGCAGAGAGACACAGTGAATCCTGATAAGTTGCAGATACAGGAGTCTTAGGCATACCTCTTGAATGAAATGAATTTGACTATGAGGCAATTGCTTTATTCCATATGAAACATTGAGTAAGCTCTGTATCTCCCTGCTAGGCAGTGTGGCTGCATGGTGATGGTCTCCCCTTGAGCTGGGATGACTCTCAAGGGCACTCGTCAGAGCAACAAGATCTTTTACCAGTGACAGATGACTGAATAAGCCCATTTTGAATTCTCCCTGGGCTGCACACCAGGCAACTCTGTCCTTTAGGAGGGAAACCTCTCAGTGTTGAGAGATATTTGTTGTTTAGCTTAAACAAGTAAGTTTTAAATAGAATGAATCAGAACTATAGCACTGTGTAATTTAATATACTGTTTGCTTGGCTTTGCTTAGCTAGCATGAGTAGCTAGATTTGCTGAAGCCTTAGGATGCAAGCTGTGAATTTCTACTTAGATTTACTGGACATGTACTTACTTAGTCAAACAGGGTCTCCAGAGCCAGCTGAAATAAGATATGGAGCCTTCCAGGCTACAACCATCATCATCAGCTGCAGCTAGATGAGATAACAGCCTGTCTCAAGATAGTGAAGAAATCCATTAAGGAACAAGAAGACCACAGAACAAATTTTATTTCTTGACTAAACCATTGCATGAGGGGTGGGTGAATAGTCTGTAGGGGTATAATTACCCAGGAATTTCTTTGTTTGGCTTGTCCCTTCTTTGAAGACATAAGCTAACCATGCTGCTGTACCATTTTATTAAATGATTTATTTTTATAAAATACACTCCCTGAGAAATTGCTAAAGGAAACATAGGATTCAAACTATGGAGCAAACAAACTCTGCATGCCCAGACAGAAGTGAGAATAAGCATGATGAAACATTTGAATCTTAGCAAAATAGTATCGAGAATTGTGTGTGCACATATAACTCTTTAGCTGTTAAACACATATAATCTCTCAGCCAGAAATCTTGTGACCAAGACTGGGACTAGGAATGTGTCCACCCCACCCAGACTCCTCCCTGAGACAGGAGTTTAGAAAGCAAGAGGGTCTGCTCTGAACCTCCTGACTCAATAGGAAAGTTGGCTTCCCTTGTCTGTCTGCATCTACAGTCCCTGGGTTAATGATTCTCAACTGATTCTAACCCAATTTTCCCTCTGTATGTTCCCTCTGTGTAGTAAGTAATAGAGAGGACTTTGCCAACAAAATCTTGTTAAGTAGCACTTTTATCTAAACAGTGATCTGTTCAGTTCCCACCTTCCTTCTTCTTCCCCCAGCTTTATATGCTGAGCATGATGTCATATGGTATGGAATATCCCTTTTGTCAGCTGGAGTCAGCTGTCCCAGGTGTAGCAACATGGAATTATGGAATCATAGAAAGATTTTGGTTGGAAAATACATTAAGATGATCAAGTCTAACCACTAACCTGACACTGTCAAGTCCACCACTAAACTCTATGTGCCACGCCTGTACATCTTTTAAATAATCTTCTGGATGGTGACTCCACCACGTCCCTGGGCAGCTTTAACAGTGCCTGACAACCCTTCCAGTAAAGAAGTTGTTCAAAATACCTAATCTAAACCTCCTCTGTAACAACTTGAAGTATTTTCCTCTTGTTTTATTGCTACTTGGAATAAAAGACTGACACTCACCTTGCTGCATCCTCCGCTAAAGTAGTTGTAGAGAGTGACAAGGTCTACCCTGAGCCTCCTTTTCTACAGACTCAACAACCCCAGTTCCCTCAGCCACCTCTCATTAGACTTGTTCTCCAGACAAGTTCTAGACTCTCTAGAAGCTGTGTACCCTCCCATCTTCTTGTGCACCCCCAGCCTCCTCACTGGTGCAGCAGGGAGGGAAGCAGAGAAGGGCTTGGAGCTGTGTAAGTCCTGCTCAGCAATAACAAAAGCATCTCTGCATTATCAACCCTGTTTTCATCACAAACCCAAAACATAGCCACATACTTGCTATTATGAAGAAAATTTACTCCATCCCAGACAAAATCAGCAAATTCTCCACCCCTTATTCCATACCATTTACGTCATGCTCAGGTCCCACACTATCCAATACATCTTGGTTAATGACAACTCCCTTTTCATTCTTTAATATAATACACAGATATAATTCTCTTTGTCTATGAATGACTCCTGTGAAATATCTATAAAATGTCCATGAATGTCCACAAAATGTCCACTAAGTTGGTTTGTTTGTTGGGGTCCATCTGTTATGGTGATCAATCAGGACAGGAGAGGTGTTGTGTTGTGTTGTGTTGTTGTGTTGTGTTGTGTTGTTACTGGGCACCAAGGTCATCTCAGGTTGCGTCACTTCTGCACTTGTACTGCTTCTTTTAAGGTTTGTCCTCCACTGGTTCAAGTTGTTCCTCCTATAATAATTTCCCTGCAACACTTAACTCAAATTCTGGGTTACAACAATTTAAAGTTATTTCTATTACAATCTTCACCCCTGGTCCCTCTGGACCAGAGCATAGGGTTTAACATTGCAATGAACCTTGCCCCTGCTCTAGCTTGGACTCATCCACAGACTGCAGTCCCTTAGGGGTGGAGCTGCTCCAAGTGGTGCTATATCTAGGAATAACCCTATAGGGGTATACCTACTGTGGTGTAGACTTATGCACAGCAGCTGTCCCTCCAGAGGTAAAGCTGCTCCAACATGGCCTTACTGATAGCTTCAGTCCCTCCAAGGGTGTATCTGCTCTGTCATGGGCTTATCCATGGCCCCACTCTTTGGGGTGCTCCAGCATGAGCTCATGCACAGCCACTGATGCTTCAGGGTGTACCTGCTGGAGCATGGACTTATCCATAGCCACTGATGCTTTGAGGTCTATCTTCCCCATTGTGGAATTATCCTTGGCCACAATCCCTTCAGAGGTATACATGCTGTGGCACAGACATAACCACAACCACAGGTGTTTGGGGTGTTCTGCTCCCTTCTGGACTCATCCACAGGTCACAGTCCCCTCGACTCAAACTGAGAGTGGAGTTCCAGCATGTCCAGTGCAGCAGCACAGAAAAAGGAGGAATGCCCTGGCCATCTGCCAGCCCAGGCACATCACCACTGCTGTTATCAAAATGTTCCCAGGCACAGCAGAGTAGAGCAAGGTGATAAGCACTGCAGGGAGCAGTAAAAGCAAAAAGCAGCCACTAAAAAGCACAAGACTGCAAAAAACAGTAAGGCAAGCAAGCCCCATGGCAAGCACAGGAGTCTTCCAATTCATAACTAAACAGCAACACCGGCTATAAATTCATTCTAGCACATTCCAGTCAAATCTGTTGTTATCTCAAATCCTTCCAGTCCCACATAGGGTGCAAAAAAAAATGTTGTGCTTTAACCCCATCTGGCACCCAAGTACCATACAGCTGGCTGCTCACTCCCCCTGGGTGGGATGGGAGAGAGAATCAGAAGGGTAAAAGTGGGAAAACTCATGGGTTCAGATAAGGACAGTTTAATAGGTAAAGCAAAAGCCATGTGTGCAAGCAAAGCCACACAAGGAATTAATTCACTGCTTCCCACCAGCGGGCAGGTGCTCAGACATCTCCAGGACAGCAGGGCTTCATCCTGCACAATTATTACCTGGGAAGGCAAATGCCATCACTCTCAATGTCCCTCCCTCCTTTGTCATCTCACAGCCTGATATGCTGAGTGTGATGTTGTCCCTTCTGGAATATCCTTTTGGTCAGGTGGGGTCTGTCCCATCTGTGTCCCCTCCCAGCTTCTTGTGCACCCTCAGCTACCTCAGTGGTGGGGTGGTGTGCGAAGCAGAAAAGATCTTGACTGTGTGAGCAATGCTCAACAATAACTAAAACTTCGCTGTGTTATCAACAGTCTTACCAGCACAAATCCAGAACACAGCCCCATTCCAGTGAAGAATGGAACTATGAAGAAAATTAACTCTAACCCATCCAGAACCAGCACAGCGTGATATCTTGGAGCCAGAAGTACCCTCAAGGCAGAGTACTTCCTTCTGAAGGAAAGAGGAAAAGAAGGTACAGAGAGCAAACAACCCTCCTCGAGGGTTAATCAGAGACACCCCAAGCCTCCAAGCCATAGCATCCATTCTTACACAGTTCCAGCAGCACAGAGATCAGAGACAACTCCATTTGTGGTAAGACATTAGCATTTGAGAGGTGTTGCTTTTAAGAGAGCCCGCAAAAGCTTGCAGACTTCAGTAGCATAATACTTGGATTTAACAATGCGATCATCTTGTCCAACAATGAACAGTAACTGTGCCTCAGCTTTCTCTAGTGGGATCAGGCTTTGGTTGCCAGGGGCTTGAAAGGGGTCGAAAGAGAGTTCAGAATAATCAAAAATATGGGAATCAATGACCTTTGTCCGTCGTTCATCAAAGGGCAAAGAGGGGATGGTTTTATCCTTGTAACAGAGAGGAATAGCTGTAATGGCCACAGCGCCATTGAGGGAAGCAACAGCAGTGATGTTCTTCAGGAAGGCAGCCACGGCAAGACAGAGATCAGCTCCTTTGGAGTAACCAAGCAGTCCAACTCCTGGTCCCTTTACCTGGCAGATAGAAGGAAATGCTCATCAGTACTGAGCTGAAGAACACAACTACTTGCTGGAGGGGGATGTTGTATAACACTTGGAGTCTGCAAAACACTGTGAAGGAGATGATGGCAATGATTAATTTTATTTTTTTTCTGGACAAGTGCTAAGCATATCCTATGTACAAATTTCTCCCACTCTCACAAAAATTGTTCAGCTAAGATAAGAGCCAAGAGACAGCAATCACAATGGCACCATTTGAGCACAGGTTGCAGGAGAAAAGGAGGTAGCCTGGAAAGTTTTTTGTCATAGATATCTATAGGGATGATCTCTGTCTAAAGGGACCAGGGGTTGCCTCCATGTTAGCTACATGCTGCCCCAAGGCTCCTGTCACCCCCCTCCCCTCCTGCTCTGCAGTCTGCTCTTCTTGCCCACACCCATGCAGAAAGCCTTACCCACACAAGGGTGGGCCCGTGGGCTTTGGCTACGCTGGTTGAAAGCATGGATTACAAAATACCCTGCTTAGGCAAGGGCCTGGGAGTTTCATTTGCTGGCAATTCTTTTTTATCAGTTCAGATCTCTTATATAGATTTTGCAATCCAAACAAAAAGCAGGCGTATATCCATTGACAGAAGACTGCAGAACAGCGTCTTGGATAACCAGATCATATTGAGGCCAGAACTGAAAATTCCCAGCCAGACCACATCCTTCCAGAGTTGAGCCCAAGGCACAGAAGACATGGTTGTTCCAGAGAGAGATCTCACAGCAGCCTGAGAGCTTCTAACCAGAGACACCAGCACCACTACTTCTTCCAACACCCCATAGTGTACAGTTTCTGCTGTTCACCAATCAGAGGTGTTTCCATTTGTGATGAGATGTTAATTGTAAGTGTGCTGTGTGTGAAAAAATATTAATGCAATAAACAAAAAAGCATTTGTCAACTCCAGTCCTCCCCAGGTGTGCTTGCTGGTGGAGCAGAATGAATCCCAGACCTCTTACCAAGCATCATCCTGGTTCTCTGAATGAGCCTTATGCTGCCTTGTCTCCCATCTTAGATGGCCAGCTGGTTGAAAATGGACTCCTTGCTCCTGGTGAAAGGTGAAAAGGAGAGGAGAATATGTCTGGTATTTCTTATTCTGAGATTGCAAACATTGTTCTGGTTTGATTAACAAAATGTTTGCTTTTGCAGAAATGATCTGCCTGCCAAGTGATGAAGAAGAAGTGCCTGTCAGGAGGAGAGGTCTCCCCAGTATTTCCAAGGCTCTGTTCAAGACTCAGACAACTAATATTGAACTGAACACCACTGTGAGGCAAATGCCAGCACAGCTTCTTAGCTGGACTGCAGCTGCAGGTAAGTGGTAGGGACATTAAGGTCTGCTGAGAGGTTGCACAGAGTATATAGGGGTGATGGCAGCCATCAGGGTTTCTGTTGCACTGGCTCCAGCCATGCCTCCCTTCCCATGTCCCATCTGACACTGCCTCCTGACACGCTGCCCCCTGACCAACAGGGACAGGTTGCTGACTACATTCTTAGTGTAATGAATGATTCTTTCAAATCCGACTGCCATTGCTGGAGCCAAGGAGTGGTATGACTCTTATCTGCACTCAGAAAGTGTTTGCATGTTTGGCTCTTGCTGACAGATGACTGGGACACCAAATGAATTTTGCTGATGTCAACAAGATGAGTGGAGAGGTTGACAGCCCAGAAGGTTGACAGCTATTTTCCAGGATGACCTAGACAAACTGGACAAGTGGGTTTGCAGGAACTTTATGAAGTTCAATGTGGAGAAGTGCAAGGTCTTGCACCTGGGAACATGTAGCCCAGAAGTGCAGTTTAGATTGGGATCCACTTGAGAGAGCAGCCTTGTGGAAAGGGACCTGAGAGTCTTGGTGGACATCAGGCTCAACATGAGCAAACAGTTTGCTGCAGCAGCAAAGAAAGCCAACAGGGTGCTGGACTGCACCAACAAGGGCATCACCAGCAGAGACAAAGAAGTCATCATCCTGCTCTGCTCTGTGCTTGTCAGACCACATATGGAGTATTGTGTTCAGTTTTGGTCCCTGCTGTACAAAAAGAATGGGGACAGGCTGGAGAGGGTCCAGAGAAGGGTTATGAAGATGATCAGAGGACTGGAGCAGCTGCCATATGAGGAGAGGCTGAGAAAACTGGGTTTGTTCAGCCTTGAGAAGAGAAGGCTTAGGGGAGACCTTATTACAGTGTTCCAGTACTTACAGGGGGGCTACAAGGAAGACGGAGACTCCCTATTTACAAGGAGTCACATGGACAAGACAAGGGGCAATTGGGCACAAATTGCTCCTGGAGAGGTTCCGATTGAACTATGAGAACAGTCAGACATTGGAATGGTCTCCCAGGGTTAGGGGTGGACTCCCTCACTTTGCGAAGTTTTCAGTCTCAGCTCAACAGGGTGCTGAGACATCTCATATAGACAATACTAGTAGAAGGGGTGGACCAGATGATCCTTGAGGTCCCTTCCAATCTGACATTCTGTGATTCTGTTATTCTATGATTTATGAAGTAATCTATGTCACCTAGTGGAGAAGAGCTGCCTCACCTATAGATTGTAATACATGTGTGTTCTTCCACTTCTCCCATTTCCTCACAGAGGAGGAAAATCAGCAGTAAGGCCTTAGAATGGTTTTAGCTACCCTTGGATGAGAAGTTTTCATCTGGAATTCCAGGTGAATTTGCAAGGTGTGTTTCCTGCCATGGGTATGACAGCTTCGCAGTTCCACTCACCTTCCGTGAACCTCTTCACCATCGTGAGGTCATTTGGGAAGCCCACGTCTGACTGAACTGCTTTAAGTGTGCAATTTTACACAGCCAGAGTTTCAGTATTTAGCAAAAGATAGGAAAGGCTGTTCAGAGTACAGAACTTTGGGGGAAGATGGTGCACACTTAAAACACCAACAATTAGGACTTTGGGTGCCATCTTGCAAGACCCATCAGCTCAGGAGCTGCTGTCTGCAATGCAGTCTGTTCCTGCTGGGCATGGCTTCAGGAGGCTTTAAAAAGAGTATCACTCACCTCCTGACTGGGAAGATAAAACTGCACTGTAAAAAAGTATATCTGAGGTCAGGAACTGGCCAGGCAGCCAGGGGTGCATTAATGTAACTTGTTAGGTCCTGGTATGGAACTTTTTGCACCCATCAAGAAAACCTCCATATTAGTGGGTGCCCTATTAACCTTGAAAGGACAAATCATCCTTTTGTTGTGGGCTGCTGTGGGAAAACCAGTGGGGGAGGTTATTCTATCACTAAGAAAGCTGGTAATTATCAGATTGAAAGAGACCCTGAAGCATTTGAAATGCAGCAGCTGATGTTTACACGAGAACATCTTGCTGCATTATTTGATAAGGACAAGCCCGTGCACGTGGTGTAATCACTGGCACTGAGTGGGAGATGCCTGCAGGCTCTGCTTTTAGGAAGAGTTGGTTGAGGTTCTTCTGTCACCAAGGGATCTGTGCAGCACTGCACTGGCCTGAAGGCCACTCTGTATGTGCAGCACAGCACGAGCACACGGAATGGTGACCATCACCAAATCTGCCTGTGAGTAAGGAGAGAACTTCCTGCAGTAGGGCAGGCTGCTTTTGAACAGTGTTCTTGAACAAAGATAATTTATAGACTGCAAGAAAGCTCACTGGCTTCCTGAAGTTATGTAGGGTGTAGTGATATGGCTGGTGAAAGGAAAAAACCGAAAAGTAAGCACTTCCCTTCTCTAGTCACTCAGCTACACAGAATCACTCCTAGAGCAGATACTTGCTTTAATCAGTACATTTGATTTCCCTACCCACACCAAAGCCCTTCTTACCCCTGATGAGATAACGTGATCCACATTGCTGATTCACACCCGGCAAGTGTAAAGCAAGAGCAAGACAGAAGACTCTCGAAACAAATGTATGTTTACTTTGTTAAAAAATCAAGGGTTACACTTGCACAAGAGGTTTCTTTGTAGTCAGAATGCCCTTCTCAAACAGGAGCGTGGCTAGAGAAATCTTGTCCTCTGAGGTTTCACATGGAAGGGCATCTACACTGACGTGGTTTGGATAGGAAGAAAGGAGAAATTCAATACTATCTGTAAACTCGGGATCTATCTCAAGGAACTTGGGTTCTTCCTTGTGATACTCTCTTGAGTTTTCTGTTGTGTAATACAGCATCACACCTTTTTCTTCATTACACAATCTAGCGATGCCATGGCGGAGGAGACGGACCTCGGTGTCTTTTGTTATCACTATATCAACGTGGCAGGGGCCTCCATCCTGCCACCGAGCTGGGAAGCCATACACACTCCGTGCCTTTTCACTTGGCGTTAGCACCGGGGGAAGACAGTCGTGAAGAAATGACTTGGCTTTCTGATCCACAGCAGCATCGATGGGCGCATAGTGGATGAGCTTCTTTATGAGGCTCTGCACCTTCTCCAGAAAGGCCGCGCGGCGAGCGTCGGCTGCATCTGAGTTGGCAACCCCCATGTACCTCAGATAGTCCATGGGAAGCCCTTGCCGATACTCCACATCCTCTTCCAAGGCCATATGCAGGGCAGCCGGGAGGAGCTTCTCCAGAAAGTCCCCCCAGGAGTTCCTCTGATAGGAGGACACTGTGATGTGGAGTGAGTGTGCCTCAGGGAGACAGCTGCCCTGGTGGATAAAGCCACGGGGGAAGTACAGCAGGTCCCCGGCCTCCAGCACCGTCTCCAGCATGGGCTCACCAAGCTCTGCCTGAGTGAGGTTTGGGCTGGAGAACTGGGGCAACACCTCAGCATCCCTCCGGGGGCTGTAGACACGCCAGTGCTTCTTCCCCTCCAGTTGCAGCACGAAGGCTTCGATGTCATCATAGTGCGGGGCAAAACCCTGCGTTCCCGGTGGCGTGAGGTAGGTGTTGGCCCCTGCCATGCTGCCGAAGTGCTCCTGCAGGATAGAGAGGAAGTGCCAGACGGTGGGGGAGAAGGTCTGGGGGCTGAGGAGCCGCAGGGAGCAGCCGTTCTGGTAGAAGTCCCAGACGACGGCGGGCAGCGCCCGGCCCGATGGGTTGTGCGTCTCCCGCACCCCTTCGGCGTAGCTGGTCACGTCCAGGTGGGTTCCGAAGTGCACCTCGCCGCTTCGCAGGGCGGAGTCGAAGTCGGCGGTGGAGAAGAGCCCCGCGTAGTAGCCGGGGTCGCCCCGCCGAACGAGCAACGGCGCCCGCTCCCAGTGCCGCCCCACGAACTCCCCCGGCGACACCGGCGCCAGCAGCCACCGGAACAGCTCTGCCGCTCGCTGCCGGCTGTCCTCCAGCCGCCCCAGCCGCTCCAGCAGCCTCACTACGCCGCTACCGCCCTCATTTGCCGACCGATCACCGGCGGGGCCGGACGCGGGGCCGGACGCGGGGCCGGACGCGGGGCCGGACGCGGGGCCGGACGCGGGGCCGGACGCGGGGCCGGACGCGGGGCCGGACGCGGGGCCGGACGCGGGGCCGGACGCGGGGCCGGACGCGGGGCCGCGCTGCCGCTTCGCTTGTGGGCCGCCGGTCGGCTCCTTGCCCGGCTCCACGAGGCCGGCAGCGGCGATGGGTGATGTCTGCGGCGGGGTCCCCGGATCCGGGCCTCCGATTCTCCCCTCGCCGCGCTTCGGCTGCGCTTTGTCCCCCTCCACGCGGCTCGGAACGGCGATCGGCGGCGGAGCCTCCGCCTGCGGTCCCCCGCTTCCCGCCCTGCCGCGCCTCGGCCGCGCTTTAGCCCTTTTGCCCCCCGCGGGCAGCGGAGTCTCCCGGCGCCGCCGCTCCAGCAGCCGCCCGGTCCCCGCTGCCCGGCGGTACACGGAGAGCGCCGAGAGCCGCCCCAGCCGCCGCCGCTGTTCCTCCCCGCCGCCCGCCGCCATGTCCGCCCGCCCCCTCACACCGCTTCCGGCGGGGCCTCGGCGTCTGCTGGGTGCTGCCGGGAGCCGCGGGGTGCCTGGGGAGAGGGATCCCAAGGGGGGGAAGGTGTGGATGGGTGCTTGTGGTGCTGCACGGAACGGCGTGCCTTAGGTTTTGTCATCACGTCCGCTTAAACGAGGTCAGGCTGGGTTCTCTCCCCCGCCAAAGGAAAGGTGAAGAGATTCCACCAGGAACGAATGTAAACACGTCTGTTCCCTGGCTGGAAAGCTCGGTTCCGTGGGTACGCTGTAAAAGAGGTGCAGAAAAGAGAATTTTTTCCGCAGGTGTGCCGTAAGGATGTGTTTTTAGACGGCGTGCAATCACTTTGCATCCTAATGAGGCAAGATGAGGTAAGAGCGATTTCCTAAGGTTCTGTTGCACAAGGAATAGCAATCCAAGTTGGATGGAGCCCAGTTCTGTTGTGACATCCCTTCTCCCTGTTTCTTGTACTCCTAATGGAGATGTCAGGTGAAAGGCCATGTCCTCTCAAAGGATCCCCAAAACCCCAAAAGGCTGTTACAGCATGCAGTGGTTTTTTTGATGGCTAGGGTTTTTTTGTGGTGGGTTTTTTTTTTTTTTTTTTCCCAGAACCACTGACTGCCTAATAACCTCGGCAGACCCGTGTTTCTCTGTCTCTTTCCTTGACCTGAAGCTTCTCAGCAGGGCATTATCAGTGGGGCTGTGAGTATTTGGGCAGCCTGAGGGCTGCTCTGTGCTTCCTGAGGCTGCAGCTTTGGCCTGGAAAGCTTTTCTGGAAGGTAGAGGGCACACCAGCTATTGGTAAATGTGAAAAAGTGTAGGGTTTTTTATTGTCAGACTGTGTTGAGGCTTTTCTGATCAAGAATAAACTTCATACAAGAAAATCACTGTGCGGTACTTCCGTGAGAAAAATCTTTGATGGACTCCATTAATTAATGGCCATGGATTTTGCATGAGAATTTTATCTCCAGAGGCTGCTTTGAGTCTAAGGCATTTAACTGGAGTAATTACTCAAGTGTGCCCAGGCACCCTCTGGTTCACCAAGGGTGTAATTAGGCTCTCACAGATACCAATATCAGGTTCATATAATATGTTAAACAAGCAGTTAAAATTCACCAGGCATGTACAGATCTGTTATGTGGGCCATTTAGCACGCCTGGCCTGGGATATATAGCTGAAAAGCAAATTTTCATCTCTTTACCTTTGCCAGGATTTCAACCTAACCTGTATTTCAATTTTGCCAGAATTTAGGAGGAGAAATCATTAGGTAGGCCTAATGAGGATGAGCAGATGCAAGCATCCTAAAGGTTTAAGGTTTTTTTAATTGCCTTAAAATACAACACGAATCTGCTTCAGGCTGTATCACACCCCATCACTGCATTACATGTAGCCAAGACCCATTTTTTAACCTATGCAATAACAACTCTTAATTTTGGAGGTGTTTTTTCTCATGGAGTTCTGCCGGCACAGCCTTTGCAGCCGAAGCTGAAGGAGAAGCAGCAGCAGGTTGCCCCGTTTGTACTACGATGGTTTTAGCTAAAAGACCCGGATTTTGCAGCCTTTTTGCCCCTGGTTTAACATCTTGAACGTTTTTGGCTTTGCCAGCAGGTGGCAGAGGCCGATCAGCGCTGGGAAACACGCGTGGAAGGGGACACCGCCTCTGATTGGGGTGGATGGGGTTTAAGACCAGAGCCAGCAGTCCGTGTGTGCATGTGTAGACGAGAAGAAAAGGGACGAGTGAACTCTTTTTCAAACCACTCTTTGTTTTCCCAAGGTTAAGCCCTGTTTACCAGAATAATCTTTTATTAGCTGAAACCATTTCAGCAGAACTGGGCCCTTAACAAAACCAAGATGCAGGCACTGAAATATGGCAGAAGTTAGGCTATTGTGTGCTTTATTTATATGTAAGCATGGCTAAATAGACTTGGGGGTGGAAAAAGCTTTGAAAAATCTGGGCATCTGGGTTGCCATTTGTGTTACTGTTTAATATACTCCAGTGCAACCCATATTCATTCTCTGAAGAAGCTGTCTGTACACAGAGCCTTCCTTGAGTTACACCAGAATATCTAATGACTGCAGCAAAGCTGTTCTGGATGTTTACCAGTAGAATCACAGAAAGTTAGAGGTTGGAAGGGATGTTGAAAGATCATTGAGTCCAACCCCCCCTGCCAGAGCAGGGTCACCTACAGCAGGTCACACAGGAACCCATCCAGGTGGGCTTGGAATGTCTCCAGGGAAGGAGACTCCACAACCTCCCTGGGCAGCCTGTGCCAGGGCTCTGTCACCCTCACGCTGAAAAAATTCTTTCTCATATTTATATGGAACCACCTGTGCTCCAGTTTATAACCACTGCCCCTTGTCCTGTTGTTGGTCACCCCTGAGAAAAGCTTTACTCTGTCCTCCTGGCACTCACCCCTTACATATTTATAAACACTGATGAGGTCACCCCTCATTCTCCTCTTCTCCAAGCTGCAGAGCCCCAGCTCCCTCAGCCTTTCCTCATAAGGGAGATGTTCCACTCCCTTCATCATCTTGGAGGTTCTGTGCTGGACTCTCTCAAGCAGTTCCCTGTCCTTCTGGAGCTGAGGGGCCCAGAACAACACAATATTCCAGAAGTGGCCTCACCAAGGCAGAGCAGAGGGGGAGGAAAATCTCTCTCAACCTACTAACCACCCCCCTTCTAACACACTCCAGGATGCCATTGGCCTTCTTGGCTACAAGAGCACATTGTTGGCTCATGGTCATCCTTCCATCCACCAGCACCCCTTTCCCCTGTGCTGCTCTCCAACAGCTCAGTATGGTGGATTGAAAGTCTCATTCAAGTGTTCTGATCTTCATACAGACATCACTTTTTACTGTCAAGAGACAGATGATTGATTATAGAATTATTTTTTTTTAATTTTATGTATCACAGTCTCAGAATGAAGAACTCGGTGGAAAATAGTGCTGGTGAAATCTCTATGGCATGAAAATGTTCCTTTTTACAATTAACCTTTCTAACAATAAATGCTTTCAAGATTAAAGAATGTTGTTATTTTTCTGTGTGACACAAGAGGGTTTTAACCTAAGGCAAAAATAAAGAGCTTCAATATCACTTGCAGAGTATTCAGATGGTTGTCTAGCAATAGCTGGAAGGTCTACCTGCTGTTTTCATTCATTGTCCAATATTTCAAGGGAATTTGTTGTAAAGAAAGAACAGTGTCAGATACAGCTCTTTAAATAAACAGAAGGAATGTAGCACAGATCTCTGAATGATTAGGTGGTCCCCAGCTGCTGCTCATGTAGACAGAGTAACAACTGGGGGCTCAATTAAATTTCTTAATTAGAATTTAGCACAAAGTTACTCAGATTTTATGAGTGTATAAGCTGCATTGCCAAGAGCCAAACACAATTTATTTAAGAGGATATAAAAATGTGGTGAGTACAACTTATTAAAGAGGTGCAAGTGACTTCAGAAGAAATAAGTAAATGGCACCTCAAAGAGATGTAGATTTCTCTTGATATTCTAAATTTATGCCACTCCCTGGCATATGGAAATCTTGACTTTAAAGATGAGTGAAGACTCTTTGCCATTCTTTGTGTATTGGTTACTCAGTTGTTCACCACCATGTGAACTGCCCAGTATTTTCTATGTGTTCCCAGCAAACCACTAATGTAAACCAATCACTTTTAGAAAGTTAAACTCAGTTTAATCCTTTTTCTCATTATTACTTTGCTGGCAACCTTCCTTTTGCACTGTCAGTTTTGTTCTCATGCCAAAAGCAATACCCAGAAAGGCAAAAAAAACCACTTCAAGCCTTCACTAATGGGTTTTCTCAGCTAGAGCCCTGACAATCTTTCCTATACAGCCTAGTGACATCCAGTATGTCATCACTGGAAAGACACAGGGCTGGATTGTGAAGCCTGCTCCTCATTGTGAAAGCTATAAAGTTCACTGCCAGATAACAAGACTAAAAGCTAATTCAGGAACTGTTTCTCAAGAGCTATCCTCTGGCCCCCCTCATCAGAGTGAATGCACTCACTCACTGAAGCATCTCTTGGCAAAGATTTTGGCCCCTCTCCAGCTGTTTCTCTCTTCTCAGGGATTTTCTTATTCAGTGACTGGCTGTGGTCTTTAATCCTGGTTATCTTGTACACAGTGCTCCACTGAGAAAAGAAGCCTACCCTGCCATGGAGGAGTTCACTTAAATTTATAACAAAATAGTAATTACAAAGTCCAGTCCTGCCTGTGAATTTTTTTTTTTTTTTTTGGCGGGAGATTTGGAAGCACAGACATTTCCTTTTGTTCCATGTGACATTAAAATACATACTTGGTGAGTTAAAGTGAAATTTACATAATGCATTTGAGTAAGACCTTTGAGCTTACTCACCCCCTTGACAGGACATACGTACTTTGTAAGCATTTTGAAATAATTTTATGAGGGGTTTTTTGCCCTTAAAAGATGCCACTTAGCATTTGGTAGCACTGAGCAGATAGTATCTACAGTGACTCTATGGGCAGTGACTAAACACAAAGCTGCAGACTCCAAGACTTCATTCTTGTTGCTTTTCAGCAGAAGTAAATGACCATGAGGGGAAAATCCACATCCTAAAATGAAACCAAGAGAACCTGAATGAAGTATTTGTCCCCTAGGATTAATCACTTCTAGACATGGAGATAGAAGGTATAGTCAAGCTGTTCCTGCCTGTGTTGAGTATCTTGTGCTTAGAGAACATTCTTTTGATATGCTCAGACCATGGCTCTGCACAAGCACTTTGGATGATGCTTTTCCACAGAAGACTTTAAAGCATTCTTGCTATTCACATCCTTTAAGCATTAATGATTGCAACTGCATAGCTTTGCTCAGGAACTTTATTTTTGCCCACTATTCGAAATTAACATATAGCTGTGCTAACGTAGCAGCACAGTTCCACATTCGTTTCTTCTGTAAGTTTCTCCTTTTCAGAAGACTTTACCTTTTATTTCCTGTCAAAGCTGCCTATACCAAATTTTTCCTGAAGTACTCTGGAATTGCTCACTCACCTCTGACGCAGCAGCAGCAAGATGGAAATACCATGCAAACAGGATGTCTTGGTTTAAAAAACATATTGTTCAGGTCTGCTCAGAGCATGACAGGAGAAAGCCCACCTACTACTTGTGTATTTTCTTCCTGTAGTAGATTTGTACTGCTACCAGACAATATGGTACCTTCTGGAAATAGCTCTGAACATTTTCCTCATCCACACACACAAGCTCCCTCTGTTTTACCTGTATTGCCAAAAAGATGGAACTCCTCTTGTGTGAGCACAGTTACAGCAGTGTAAAAATGCTTATGTTGTAGTATTTATACTGGTATGGCTTGTTCCTAGAAAGGATAATATTACAGTGTGATTAGAGAAGGGAGATTTAATCACTGACATTGTTTTGGATAGCCAATAGGGGAGAACAATGTTAAGCCTCTGGGTACCTGGAATGAGGATATGGAGTCTGCATTATGAGGATGTGTGTAATATACTCTCAAGTCCTTAGGGAACAGTGTCCTATCCTGCCATCCCACTGAGACCAGGAAGGATCTTGCCCAGAAAAGCACTACTGACAGGAGTAAATGGGCATGACAGGGACAATCAGGTCCATTAATCCTGCATGTTACCCCCAGGGCCCTGTTGCCACTCTTAAAGAAATGGTGAAAAGGGGGAATACTGGGTTAGATTTCTTGCAAATGCTATGAAATCTGTCCCAGTTCTTTGTTATCCATAAGGACTAAACCACATTGAAGCCTTGCTGTGAGTATCAGGCCCTAGAGAATTGATTTCTGTCTCTCATATGGAAACTCTGTGTGGGAAGGGTGACTAGACAGAAGCTGCAGCACAGCACTGCAGATGTGAGGTTTGTTATGTTAGATGCTCAGCTTATCCCACTAGGTGACCCCTAGGGTCATCTTCCTTTCCCACCACACCCCTCTGTCTCTTTGGTCACTAATGACTATATGGGGAGGTCAAGTTAAGAACAGATATAAACAGCAGAGCAGAGAAGCAGTAATGGCCACAAATCAGTTTAATTATCTAATAAATATCTGCAAAGGCTCTATATAGCTGAGGCATATATTAGAACTTTATTTACAATAGCGTGTCCGAGACTTTTGCTTTCCAGCTCTCAAATACTTTTCATTTGGAAGCAGAGCATCTTTGTAATATAGGAATTGTTCCTCAGAAATTAGGGTTTAAGGCACAATTTTTAATTATATATAATATATATAGTCAATAATCCAGAGACTATGAATAAGATGGAGTTCAATTGAAGCTACTGGGAATGCAGCAGCCAGGTCAGAAATGTCTCTCATTTTCATAAAATCAGAAATCTCAGGACTGATGGAAATATCTTTTCTGTCTCATAATTTTGGAACGTGTTTGGCTCTAGCACAGGTGGCAGAGAGTAGCAGTCTGAAAGTAACTGAGAAGCAACTGTGAGAGGGAAGGCAGCTTTCTTTTTTTGCTTTCTGACCAGCGGGATACGTAGAAATATGTAATGAAAGAAAAAAAAAAAGGTAACATCATCTTAGTTTAATTTATGAACAAGGGATGACTTGGGATTGAGAGCATCACACTGAAACTAGAAGTGAGTGTTACACTTACACTTCTGCCTGAGCACCTCCTGTGTGAACTTGGTAAATGAATTTACACATGATGTCCTGAAATTCCCCCTGATTACAGTTGCTTTATTTTCTGGATGTCTGGCAGTTAACATTAAGGCCCGTGTTCTTCACTTCTCTCTTTGCTTGCTTGATTCCTACACAAAGAGGAACTAGGGGGATGGTGCATGCAGGGAGAAGATAATGGTGCAGAGAAACCTCCCGTAATCTTTGCATTTCAATTTCCTACAGTGTGTGATTTTTTTTTTTTTTTTTAATTTATTTATTTTTTTTTTCAGCTGAGCACTCCAGGAACTGTTCTGGCTTGCATTTTTGATGAAGTAGCTGCTTGAAAGCCCGGTGACAGGGGGCAGCTGTTGGACATAGGCGTTTTGGATAAGGCGTTCAGGCCAAACCCCATATGTGGGGTCAGACGGGTGCTGCGGGCAGAGAATTCCCGGGGTCATTTCCCTCTGGAGCGCAGCTTCCCTGGTGGATTCAACAGCGGGTGCTGCCCGCGTTTTGAAAAATGGAGCTTGTGCTTGTGCTTCTTGGGCTGGAGGAAGGAAGCCTGAGGTTTGGGATGGCAGAAAATCCCAGTCATGGAGATTTAGCCGTGGCAGAGAAGAGCCTGCTCGTTTTTTGTTTTTTTTTTTCCCCTGCAATCCCGGGCTCTCGCTGATGGAGAACTGGCATCAGCAGCGCGTTTCACCGCAGCCCCCGGGGAAGGCGACAGTGACCCCACGCCGCTTCTTGGGGTGGAACAGAGGTGGCACCGGGCCCCGTGGGACCCATCCTCATCACCCTCCTCCTCATCCTCCTCCCGCCACCGCTGCCAGCCACACCGGGGCCGCTGCCTCTCCTGCCAGGCGTTGTCCAGAGCCTGCGGGCGGGTCACCCCGCTTGGGGACAGCACTCCAGAGGGAACAGTGCCGGCGACACGTTTTGGGCCGGCGCCTGCCAACGAGCTCATCCAGCACGGCGGGTGGTGGGAGGGGGGGAACGGCTTTCACGTTGTGGAGGAGCCCGGCCATCCAGCGGCTGGAGAGGCTCCGGGAACCGGCGGGGATGGAGGGAGGGAGGGAGGGAGGGAGGGAGGGAGGGAGGGAGGGAGGGAGGGAGGGAGGGAGGAAGGGGTGGGTGGGTGGGTGGATGGGTGGATGGGTGGATGGGTGGGTGGGCTGGTGGGTGGGTTGGTTTCTGACCCGAGACCCTCAGCCGGGATCCGTCCCCGCCGCCCTGCTGGCAGCTCCCGCCGTGCAACGCAACTCGTCGCCGCGCCGACGCAGCCTAACCCTGAGTGGGGAGGCGGGCCCACGGCCGCAGCTGGCACCTCTGGCAGCCTATCCTGGCTCTCCTCTCTGACCGCTCCAGCCAATCAGGAGCGGCGAGGAAAAAAAAAAAAAAAAAAAAAAGAGTGGGGGCGCCAAAGCCCCGGCGTGAATAAAACACCCGGGACCCGTGGGTGGAGAGGGGCGGGGTCACGGCTTTGACGAGCAGCTCCTCGCACCAATCCTGAGGCCGGAGGTCGCGACGGGCCGCCAATGGGCTGCCGGGGTGGGCGTGGCGGGAGGGCGAGGGCGGGAGCACTTGCCGGGGGGTCGGGGGGAGCGGCGGTGGCGGCGGCGCTGCTCGGTAGCGACGGGCGGCGGAGCAGGCGCTGGAGGGAGGCGGCTGCGGGCAGCAGGTGAGCGCGGCCGGGCCGCTGTGCTGGGTAGGGCCTTGGCCGCAGGCGGGTCCGTGCGAGCCCCGCGGGGTGGTCTGGGCACGGGGGTGTGGGGGGTGGCGGCGAACGGCGGAGGCGGGGGAGGCTCGATGGGGCCGGCAGGAGGGGGGCGGGGGGGGCGGTGGTGCCCCGGGGAAATGCGTGCGGCGGCCGGGGGAGAGGCGGGGGCGCCCTCCCGTTCACACGCCAGCGGGAGGGAGGGAGGGAGGGAGGAGGGGGGGGGATCGGGCGGTGGGGTTGGGCCCCGTCGAGATCCCCAAGGTGGGGTGGGGCGGGGCGGGGCGGGGGCCCGGCGCAGGTGGAGCCCGCGGGGGGCGGCCACGGGGCCAAGGCCCTACGGGAAGCACCGAGCCGGCGGAGCGACCCCCGGGGCGCTGGTGCTTCCTGGTCTCCCGTTCCCGGGGCCGCCTCTGCCTGCGGTCTTTCCTAGGCCTTGAATCCCGGCCAGGTTTCCGTCAGAGGGTCCCTCCGGCTCTCGCCGTTCGCGGCGCTTTGTATCGCCTCCCGCCCCTGTCTGCGGGGGTGGGAGGGGGGGGAGGGGGGGGCAGGCACCGGGGCTCCGCCAAGTTGGGGCTTCCCCTGGAGCCTCCGCCTCGTCCCGGCCGGGGCTGGGGCGCTGTGAAGTTTGGGAGGCGCGGGGATGGGGCTGGGAAGCGGGGGTGCTGAGCACCCGGCCTCCCAGGGCGAGTTCCGAGGGAAGGGATCCCCGTAAGCACCGAAACTCACCCCGTTTCACCCGCTCCGTGGCTTCGCCGGTCCCCGGTTGGGCTGCACAAAGGGACGGGCGGCCGGGTCCGGCTCGTCCTGCGGGGTTTAAGGGGTTGATGAGCAACAGCGTGTGCCGGGAGGGCTGCGGGGCACCGGCTGCCTCGCTCCCGGTAGATACCCAAGGGTTAAAACGCAGCTTCCCTTTGGAATCGGCGGAACTCCTCTTACTGCACTTATGGAGCTGAACTGTCTGGGAGAATGAAATGTTGCATCCCTCAGAGGAGAGTTAATGTCTTGCAGCAGCTCTGCTCTACCACTCCTTCGGTCCAGGAGATTTATGTAAGCTGCTCGCTAATGGTTTATGAAGTGATAAGGGAGCTTTTGAGTCGATTTCTGTGTGCTGCTGGGTTTTCAGGGTTGTTGTCAATGTTTCTTAATTCACCTGTCCAGAGGAGGAGATACTTTGGGCTCTTAGCGGTGTCTGATTGTACAGTTTAAGGGGTTTTGTTTTGCCTTGCTTTGTATTTTTTTGGTCTTCCTGCCTCTCCAGATCGGCACCCGAACCAGGAGAGTGGGTAAAATGGAAGACACAGTCATTCTGTTTGGCTACAATATTACTCTAGGTATGGCTTGTAGCAAGAAGTGTAAATATTTAAATGGATTTCTGACTCATCAGTTCTGTTTGACTTATTGATCTATGGTTACTGCTGGAACAGTCTTCATGATTATGCAGAAGTTAATAGTTACCATAGAGAAACAGTATTGTTTTTCTACTCACCAGTGTGTTTTTTCCATTTCTTCATCTCTTGGCAATTGACTGTGGTCACGCTGCTTTTTTCCCTTTGCAAAAAAATTTTTTAAGAAATAAAAAATAATGATCAAAGTCCAAAAAAATGTATCTGAGATGTGTTTGTTCTCGCCTGTGATTCTTAAACTCTTGATAACCTGACTTATCCTACAGTAAACCTTAAAATCTGTAATTCAGTCGGTTGTTGGTTTTAAGCCTCAGTCAAAACTCTGATTTACAGAACTCTAAACATAACACATCAAAGATTTATTTTTTTTTTTTTGTTCCCTAGACTGTACATATGAAATGCAATTCAAATCAGTCATTTAAATCCTTATTAGCAGAAAGTTTATTTTTTAGCCTGGGAATTATTTTCCTGCATTTATTACTTCTCTTAAATGTGTGGAAACTGTGAAGGTGCATGTAAATGAAACGCAGTAGACAAGTTTGTTTATCTTCTCACCCTGATATTGTGAAATCTTCTGATTTTGTATTAGTAGCTGACAGTATAATGCATTTAGGAAGAAAAAAACCAAACCAACAGGACATACTGGGCTTTTAAAACTTGCAAGACTTCTAAGTATTATATTTTGTAGTTTGCTGTAGCTGCTTGCTGTCAGAATGTTCTGCAAGTACCTTTCTTTCCTACCATAATGAGCATGCTGGGATAGCTTTCTGAAATGACAGTAAAAATCTTTGCAAATATGCTTGCCTCCCCAGGAACAGGGCTCATCAGGAAAATGTGGTAGAGTTTTTATTGCATGCTTGTAAGACCTTGTTATAGCCCTGTACCAGATTCTTGAATCTGTTTTTAGTCCCCTAGTAATGTTGGTGGAGCTGCATAACATTGGAGGGGGGAATAAATTACCCTAATGTTACACAAAAGTAAGTACTTTGCTTTCAAGAATAGATATTTTACAGATTCTCCCAGGTAAGAGGTTCTTAGGGCATCCTAAGCTGGTGTAATTTTTTTATTTTTTAAAATTTTTTTTTAGGGTCAAATGTTATTTATATTTTTATTTATTTCTCCAGCTCATCATGCCCTTAGTCTTTTGTAGTTTAGGTTGAACATAACTGTTCACTGAAAGTGAATCTGTAAACAAATATTTAAATTACAGATTAAATTTAAATTACATATGCCTGTCCAATCCAGGCATCTCAATCTTGGTAAGTGACATTAGAGCATATTGCTTTTTTTCTTCTGTGGAATACGAAGTATAAACTCAATTATGTTAAGTCATAACACATCCTCTACAGTCACTGCATTATGACCAGAGCAGCTTTGATATCTCTGGCAGTGCTTTCATCCAAAAGGAGCTATTTTTTTTGTCAGTCTTTCTTTGCTGATCTAGCTGAAAACAAAGATACAGAAGAATGTTGAGCTTCCATTGGATCAGCTGCCTGGACTTCATGGCTATGCAAATGTTACTTCTCACAGAGGAGGAGACTTTGACCACTTTTTTGCTCTATTTTAGTTTTGCCTGAGCTTGTCAAGAAACTTGGCAACCTTAACTGGGGCTGCTGTGGTCCTGCCTCCTTGACTGTGCATCTTGCTCTACTGGCAAGGAAACCTTTGTGGCTGTGAGTTAAGCAAAGTTGGCAAGAGGGAGTTAATCAGGATGGTAATGACTTGGGTTTTTTTCTTTGTTGGATTTTAGGTGGTTCATGTTTCTGATCTGGGTGACCATCCAGGTCAGAGAGTAGGAATGGGACTTATTGTTGAAGTGAACGAGATGGGGGTAGGAGATGCAGCTATAGGAGCTTTGATTTAAATTTCCTTGAGCTTTTCCTGAGGCATACTTTTCCTGGAAGCTACAGCAAATTTTAAGCTTGCTTGGCTGATAAAACCTCAAATAAATTGGAGAGTGTTCTTCCACTTTTCTCTTTTGTGTGGTAACAGCAGTGATCAGAGGGTGAGGAGCCCAGGCATGGGCTAAGCACAGTAATCTCAGACTGGCACAGCAATGTCTGGAAGAGGATTTGTCCTCATCTTTGTTGTGGAATCCATCAAATATCCATTTTGAAGTGATGTTCTTTACAGTGTATAGTTGAAGCAGAGGCTGCATGAGAAAGAAGAAAACTTTCATAACAAGCAAGATTATGAAGACTGTTGCACTGTGCAGGAGACAGTGATTTGTTTTGTTTTCTTTTTACTTGTATTGACTAAGACATGCAAGCAATAACAGGTTGTCACCGGTCTAGAAGAATAAATGGCATCATGTCATGTGTAACTGTGTCACACATTCATCCAGAATCCTTTTAAATGCTTTGCAGGAGATACTTTGGTGAAAATTTGCGTTGCTTTGTTCAGCATTTATCATTCCAGAGTAATTCTTTTTAAAGTCCTGGTGTTCTGTTGTTATCAGATGTGATGGCTTAAAGATGTTTCTGCATACTATTTTGTCTTCTGTTCCTGCAGGATTTTGACCAAAAGAGTGTCAGGGCCAATGATTTGTATGTGAGAAACTGGCTGAAAGAGGAATACGGGTGCCAAAATGTAAAGGTGCTCTTGAGGAAAATGTGAAACCAATCTTTTCAGAATTTGGGGGATCAGAAACAAGCTCTTGTTTTCTTGGAATGCTGAATCTGTAGGATTTGAGATTTTGTTGGTGGGTTTTGATATTGAAGCCAGAACCAAAGTTCTAAGTGAAACAATGCTTTAAAGTACAGGGTATTAAAAACTGTTCAGACTTTTTTCTGGTTACTTTTTCTTTTCTAGGAAACAGTTATTGCAAACTTACTGGTGAACTGGATTTTAAACACTACTCTAGGTATACCTAGAGAGCTTATGAATCAGAACTGCTTTCGTGTAGGCATATACTGGGTCATTGGCCTGGGCTTCTTCACATGGCACAACTGCAGCAGCTGTTGTACTACTGAGACTTTTGAGAAAGAAATACACTGGTGCACTTGGCCAAAACTGCTGCTACTGTATGCTAACTGCTCTCAGTCTGGATGTGACCACTTTTAATCAGTTTAGGTTTTTTTAGGGGGAAAAAAAGCCCTGAACCCCAAGTGTCTCTCTTTCCTTCTGTGTTTAATGTTTAAACTTGCTTAATGCAGTTTGAGCCTCAATCGAGGCTCCACTGGCAGCAGTGAACTTATTTTAGCCTGTTAAAGGAGCTTGTTTCCATAATCCTAGGCATTCCTTGGCTTTTCCAAGGCTATGCAGTTTGCTGATGGGCACCACTGAGTGTGAAACTGCCAGACAGGACATCATGGTTACTCAGTTTGCATTGCAAGTGAATGCTCAGGGGCTGTTGCATGCAAGGGTCTTTAGTTAGCTGATATCTTGGTGTGTTGACTTAAGGTTTTGAGGGAGGATAGTGTGCTTTCAAAGGCATTAGTTCATCAACTGCTGAAGTAAAAATCTGTGGAGACATGGGAATTTGTTCCCTGTACAGAGAAATGACAAATAGATATTTTGTTCACAAGTGATACAGGCTGGGTCTAACTTTTGTTTAGTAAATAATGGTAGAAGTGTTGGATTTGTATTTTTCCTTTGTATGCGTGGTATGAAGGAAAATCAAGTATGTTACTTCCTTCTAGGTGTTTTGAGACCATGTTTTCTAGTTTTGCTCTTGGATGTTTTTTTTCTGGAACTTGGTAGCACTAGACCAGTTTTAGTGAAGCCAGTAGCCAAATACCCATGGCACTTAATTGCTGGCTTGGCTTTTTGCTGTAATATTTGTTTTTTACTCAAAGTAAAATCCTGGATTATGTGCAAAATAATCAGTGAATGCTTTTTCTCATCAAAAGGCAGTTGATACTTATTTGATTTCTACAGGCTGCTGTAACTTCAGGTCTACAGAGCCATACAGGCTGTGCTGTGGGTGTTGTGGCTGGCTCATGTTTCTGCAGTGGGATAAATGAATTTTACAGCTTTTTAAAAAAAAAGACTTTTTTTTTTTTTAAAAAAAAAAACCTTGGCTATTTTATTGTACAAGTCTGCTTAACATGATCTTTCTGTTGACTATTTTTAATTTACAAGAACAAGATGTGATGCTGCTTCCAAAAAGCCTGTGAGGCTTAATCTCATATAAAAATCCTGAGAGAATTTACCTGTCATTAAGGTGGTAGTTGTCAAGTTTAGTGCTTAGTGCTGTGCTAGGGTTCCTCTTGAGGTTCCAGTTCTTGTCCTTGTATTTCCAATCAATATAGAATCTGTGTTTATGTCAAATCATCACCTTTCAGGTTGAAATTTATATCGCCTGTGTGTCAAATTCCCTAACCCAGTCTGAAAACATCATGTATGAACATTCAGTGTTTGGTTTAAGGTCTTGCATAGAGCAAGTTTTATAGGATTCACTAGTTGTGAACCGGCTTTGTTTTTCATATTTTAGCAGATAATTATGAATATAGGGGTTGTTTTGGGTTTCTTTCCTTCCCTCTCACTTCATAGTGAATTATCAGAAGTCTAGATAACAGAATTAATTGTGCACCCTCTCCTATTAACAGGCCTTGAATGTAATCAGAGGTTAGTTTAATATTAAGTATTCACTTTTGCTTGCTTCTATAAATTTTTCTATTTATGCATAGGTTTTTGTGTGTACATGAATAGTGTTTCTTATGTAACGTGCTCTTTCTTTAACTGAGTTTGCATAGGGTGGCTTTGAAAAAGTGTCATGACATTTGTAGACATAATTATTTAAACAGCAGATTACTTTTTTTTTTTTTTAAATTTGTTTTCCAGAGGCTGTTTATTCATTTAAAGCATCTCTCAACTGTGCCATGTATGGATGTTCCTATGTAAAGAAAGGAGCCTCTAAAAAGCCACTCAGTATTTGAGCAACTGGGCAGACCTGCATATTTCTTTTAGTTGGTAGCAGAAAGCCAGCCTCATGCAAAGGAATGAAGGACTGCAATTCAGTTGGCCTGAACCTTTTGGCCAGGAGACTTACTGAAAGCTTCTGTAAAAGAGTTGTTTTTTTAACGACCTTTTCATAGTTGGTTATATATTTTTTTAATCTAAGCTGTCTTGGATTTACTGTATGCAGCTGGGAAATAGTCAGTGAAAGCTTTGTTCTCTGGGTGTGTTTTGGGTGCATCATGCTAATATTAAATAGGGATGGTTTATTGTTTCATTTAAATGTCTGCAATAGCAGTATGTGGCTCTTTTTTTTTTTTTTTTTTTTTCTCCCAGGTTTTATTTTGTTTGGGCCAATTCTGACCCTCTAGCCTAGATGGCCTAGGGACTGCTCCAGCAGTTTGTAATGAATGAGATGGTAACTAAGTTAAGTAATTTCTGTGCTTCCCCGAGCACAGAGGTACATCAAGATAATTTTTAGGTTTTCATTTAGCTTTTTACCAACTTGAGTACTTTGTGTCTTGGAGTTTCATAAGGAGCACACAAAATCTGAGTGTTATCCTCCAAATAAGGTCACTTATTTTTTTCCTCAATATTGCAAAGCAAATGTTTGTAATTGTCCAAAGGCAAAGGAAAGCTTGTAAGACTACCCAAAATATACAGAGGTATATGTATAGTATCTGCAAGTTTTCCTCATTCCTAAAAATACAGAAGCTATGCCTCAGAAATTACCTTTATTGCTTAAATGCAAAATCTTAATTAGCCATTGCTTCAGATGTAATATGGCTTCACATCCATTCCCTCACATTTTAGATGTGGTCCTGTACTTGAGTTTTATTTTCAGCTGTAATCAGTTACTCTCTGTGTAGTTAACTCTTTGCTTTGGACATCATTTACTTCAGATGCAGTTTGTTCTAACTTCGTGTCTGCAGTGCTCAGTGTCTTGCCTGTGCATGGGCCAGGAAAGTAACTGGGACTAGAAAAAGTCAACATGGTTTTTCTGCCTACAGTATTTATGGCTTTAAGCTAAGGACCTAATTCTGCAAATCTTAAATAATATTCATAATTCAATTGGAAAAAAAAATTGGCTCAATACATAGTAATTTAACAACTGTTCAATAGCTATGCTGATACTGCAGATTTAGTTCTTTTCTTCTGAGGCAGGCAGTGTTGAGGTAGAAATACACTGAGGTCCTGTGAACTGTGGAAATATTATTCTTGTTTTGAAAATCCTAAGAATCACAATGAAGCTGGTCAAAGTAATTATTTTTGAGGAAACGCAAGATGAAATCTGTCTAAGTCACACAATTTTCTTATTCCTTAATTTCCTGTCTTAGTGTCTTAATAATGTACGACACTGCTTTGCTGTGAATTAGTGTAGTCACTGGGCTGGGAAAAAAAAAGGAAGTGTTCCACAAAATGTCTTGCCTTCTCCTGTTGGATGTTGTCTCTCACCTACAGAAATTTTGTTGACAGTTTACTACTCTCCTTCATCTTCTGCATGTAGGAATAATCACAAGAAAAAAAAGCTATTCGGAGGTGAGAAAGTTTTTGGAAATATGCTGTATCGTGGAGTTGTCCGAGATGCTGGATCGTGACTTACCTCCAGTCTTGCCCTGTGATATATAAGCTTCTTGTGCTTCTGAATTGTGGTTTGGCATCTGGGGACCGTTTGTATATTCCTTTCTTGAGTGATTTTGTTTCTCCAGGTTTGTTTTCAACACAAGCAGTTCCCTGTTTCCATTCCTGCAAGCACTAGCACTGGAGCTCTGGCTGGGGAACAAAGACCAGAGGGGCTGCTTGTAAAAGGAAGTGACACAGAACTGGTGCAGGTGGCTAATGAAAATACAAGCTAGTACATTTTGGAAGTGGTCCTGTCTCCCTCACTGGCAAAAGAGCCCATCTTAGGTGAAGATTATTCATGCAGGAACTCATTCCCTGAAGACTGCTCTAGATGCATTAGTGATCTCTGCAGAGGAGGGAGGCAGCCAGTAACATGGCACAGGTAAAAGGGCTTGATGCCCCTTCAGTATAATTACATCTGGAGCTCTGGTGATGTGAAAAGCCAACTGCTGATTATTTTGCCATAGGATGTAGGTTTCAGAGATGAGAACACATCTCAAATCCATCAGTGACCTCTTGACTACAACCACGTTGTCTTGCTGTCTGTTTCTAGTAGCTGGCAAGGTGTTTGTTAGCAGAACTGAGTTGTGCTCATTGCTTTAACCCTCATACCCCATGTAGTGTATCACAATCCAGTGGCCAGACTTGGTTCTGTCCACTTCCACAACAGGGGGTTTCTGCAAGTAAAGGCTGTGGAGCCTGCTAACCACAAGTAAATAGAAATAATTGAATGGATGTCTTGTATTTTATGGCATTAGATCAAGTGGGAAATGGAACCAACTGATGTGGACAAAATGTAGGCAAACACAAAAATGATTAATGAGGTGATTGTGAAGATGGACTGTATCTTGCAAACAATAATGTTACTTCAGGGGATGTTGTGGTTTGAGCCAGAACAGAAACAATTTTCTTTTTAGTAATTTTACTTTTCAGTTCAGTCTCTTTTAAGTAACTGCACTTGCTGAAGTTAACAGCATGTTTTCCACTCAGTGTCTGCTTTCTGGACTGATAATGCTTGATGTTTGTAGTTACTGTTGAAGAATGATATGCAGAACCAAGGCCACTGATTGATGCAGCTGAAGTTATGCTCTGGAAACAAAAGGCAAGAAAGGGGTTACACCTGAGACCTGGTGTGGGGAGGAGCAGTCCAGACCAAAAAGTGACCAAAAGTGACTGAATGAAGGATCCATCCCATACGTGTCATACTCAGTATAAATCTGAGGGATCATGAGGCTCAAGCTCTTTGTCCATGTCCTGGCTGCCATCCTGGGATGACTTTGTCCATTCATCTGCCTTTCATTCTGATCAGTGTGTTCCTGAATCCATGTGTTCCTGCATCCAGATCCTGTCTGCCACTGTCTCCTGTCTGGGACCTTACCAGAGCCTGTCTTGCAGCCTCGATGGTGACAAAGGTGTGACTGGGGGAGAAAATGATAGTGGTTTTTGTATTTATTTAGTAATTTTCTTTTTCATCATTGTCCTTCCATTAAAGTGGTGTAGTTTAGTTCTCAACCCATAAATCTCCCTTATTCTCTTTTCTTTCCTTTTCTGGGAAGCAAGAGGAGTTAACAAAGTATCTGTGACTCATTAATTGCTGGCCCAGTGTTAAACTCTGACAGGAGGAAAAAAAGTCATCCAAAAATCTTTCTTCCTTTAGATTTTCTATAAAGACTGGAAAACATAATTTCTTTTATGGAGCTAGCCTATGGGTTTGGTTTTTTGTTTCCCCTTCACATATTGTCTGTGGCTCCAAAAAATGTACAAATGTGCATACTCTGATCTTCTTAATGTGGCTTTCTTATTGTTCAGTTTGCTGCTTCAGTGTTATGTCTAGGTAAATTCTGCATAATCTTCCTTTCTTCTTTCAAAGATGGTCTATCAGCTTTCTAATGTGCATCTTTCTGTGAGATAGATGTATATCTGTGAGATATCACATGTATAAAAACTGATACGTTTCAACTATGTTTGGCTTGATCTTCATGAAATAGGTAATGATTTGTTGACGTGTTTATCTGAGATGGAATTACATGAAATCCAGTTCTGTGCAGAGATACTAAATCAATCTACATGAATTGCTGTCCTCGTTTTTTCAGTAGAAAGGGACTGGCAGCTGCCAGTCTTGCATCAGATCACCCCCAAATCCTGAGGACTGCTATTCTATAGTAGGTGTGAAATGGCTACAGATGTAATGTTTTGCAATGCAGATTAGAATTAATTTTATCTTCTGGGACTTGCTTTCAGATGTATTTTGTGGAATTTGTGGGTATCAGCAGCAGTTCATGGCAGAAAATTGTGTTTTTACACTGTGCTGTCCTTGTTTTGCTGTGTGGTGCAGCCTTTATAAGGTATATATGGCTGGCAGGGCTCGAAACAATACTGGCTTAAAGCTACAGACCTAATTCCTGGGACATTCTGCTTTAAGAAGGTGATGAATGGTGCTGGTTGGAAATAGACTGGGAATTGCTTCTCTCAACAGCTATTTACACAGAACTGTGAACAGCCCTTCCACTGGGGACTTAGTAGCTCTTAAGGTATAAACAAAGTAGTTTGAATTCTGGTAATTCTAGCTCTTGCTTCTTTTAGGCACATCACGATGAAGACGAGTCTTAGTTTAGGGAAGTAGCAAGGATGATCTTGGGGTTTTTGTTCATTTTTTTCCCCAGAAGTCCCACATTAGATGTTTTAATATTTTAAAAACAAACAGATAATAGTCACCCTGTCAGGTGTCATTAATGAGTACTTAATTAGGATGTTAAAAGAAGAAAAGCAATGTTCCCTGAGTAAACCTGGTATGGAGTGTATGGACATCAGTCTCATGTCTAGGTGCTAAAGCAACTTGCATTACTGTATTAAATAACTTTTTTTCATAATTCTGTGTTTACTTTGGGGACTTCATTATCTGCCGTTAAGTTTGGAACTTGGTTACAGAAATTCTGGGGTTTTAATCCTAATTTTTTCCTTTCCTGCAATTTAGAAGATCTTTTTATTTTCCTGAAGATAGGAACTAATGCCCCTTTAGCCCCCTCACAAGTCTTTATTCCCAATAATGTTTGTAAACAGCTTAACAGAACGAACTGTCATTAATACATACTATTTTCTTACAGTTACAATTTCCTAACGGAGCTGGGATCACATAAGTTCAGATGCATGGAGAATGTGTGAGGTTGCTACTGTTCAGACTTTAGCATATTTCATTATAGTCAGTCTTGCTCAGAGCAAAAATAGGGAAGTTCTTCACGTTCATTTAAGGTATAAGCTTTTTGGGAATGCAAGTATAACTTACGGTTTATCTGAAGGGCAATCAGTATAGTTTAATGTGCTTAAAATTTGCCTTTATTTTGCAGTAAGGATGTATCATTGTCTTTAAGCAGGTAGCAGAATGCTTCTTTAACTGTGGCTAATGGAACATCTGACTATCAGAAATTCAAGTTAACAGGAAGGGGGAGAGTTAGGGCAATAGATTGAATAATTCTGTGTTCAGTAAAGTAAATCCAGTGTGTAGGAACTTTCAAAATGGGATTCTTGTGGTATACAGAAAGTAAAGGATGTTGAAGGAAATTGCAAATTCTTTCCCGATTTTGCAAACTAAAATGTTCCATGGTGCAGCACAGGTTTGTTGAAGAGGAAGTTGGTTGAAGGATCCTCATTTTTCTTCCTTCTTATTTTCCTTAATCTTCTTCCATAAAAGCATCACAGAAAATGTCTCAGATTCTTTTAGTGAATGGCAAACTTGTTAGATCTGGCTTATTTTATTTTTTTTTCTACTTTCTTTTTGCTAACAAGTTATTTGGGGTTAAATCCAGAAGACTTAAATGTTGCAACTTTAACATTTAGGTTCTTGGCATGCCAGACTCAGGGTTGTGAATCATATTTTGGTTCTCCTGTGAGGTGCATGGGGGAAGGTTAGGAATGTGAGAATGTCAGTGAAAGGAAAGTGTATTTAAAGCTGTGCATAGCAAAATAAAAACCCACAGAGATGAGACTTCAGTCCTCCACACTCTAAGCTGCAAGATACTTATAACACTTTTTTAGTTGTAAGGCTATTTTTAAGTTTACGTTTCTGTGGTTCATGGTTATTCCTTCTAAAACACCCCTGAAGGAGGTGGTAGTTGTGCCTTGAGACAGTGTTGGGACATACAGAGGAACAGATGACTGTGTGAGCTGTAGGCTCAGAAATTTATTTCCCAAGCAAGTCCTGTGCACTAACAAGTATTTTTGATTCTGGCAGTGATACTACTGAGGATGTCTAAGGATGGCCCTGGACATCTCAGGAATTCTTGACCTGACTGCTGCCAGTGGATCAACTGGTCTCATGACCTGTGTGTGCTTCTGCAGCATCTTCTGTTGGTCTCTTTCATAAACCATAACCATTCAATGAAACCAGCAAAAAGCAGGTATTTTCTGCTCCTTTGTTTAGCTGAATCATCTCTGAGTGGTCTGGCAAATCGGTGCTGGTGTGAGGGAGAAAGGGAACCAGGGGAAACAAGGGGCAGTTGGATTGACCACCACCTGCAGCCTGGCCTTAAATGTGAGGGGGTTGTAGTTTAGATTCAGTTTCTTCAGAGCATGGGATAGAGAAGGTAATTTGCAGTTTGGTAAACCTAGCTTGAATTTCCATGTGGAAGTGGCATGCTGATGATTTTTGAGACAGTAGGAGAGCAGAAAGATGGTTTGCATTTTTTTTTTTTTTTTTAGGGGGAAGTAGCACAAAGTACTAAGCAAAATGCAATTGCCCTTAGAAAAAGTACAGTGTTTTAACTTGTTATGAGGGGGAAGTGTTTAGTGTCATCCCTTTTAAAGATGTTCTTCAAAAAAACCCCCAACCCAACAACTAATAGAAGATGCACCGGACTAGAGAGGTGGGCCACGGGCAAGCATGGCCTTCAAGCCCAGTTGTCAGGGTCCCCTTCTGAAGGACAGACAGGATGGTGGAAGTTGTGGCAGCTGCTTTGGGGATTGTGCAGAGCAGTGCTTTTTTTATTTTTTTATTTTTTTTTTTTTTTTTAAGTGTATGGATGTTACACTCTTAGTGTTTTTTGGTTTTGTTTTTTTTTCCTGTGTGGCCAAATGGCAGGTAGGTTGGTGTTAGGTGGGTAGCAGCTTTGAGGAGAGCTGTTGGGTGCCAGAGCTGTGTAGTGGTGACTGGAGAGAAGAGGTGGTGGTTCTTGCAGGAGAACAGGAGCATTAGAGAACTTGACTTACACAAAAGCTTTGAGCAATGGCAAAGTTGGGGCTATTACAGGAAGGAAGTTATTGCTTGTGGGTCCTTATTGTCTGTTGCATCTTGCTGGTTGCTCTGCTGTGTTCCTCTCTGGGGAAGGAAGAAGATCTTGTCTGCTTAGGAAACCTTATTTGTTTCAGAATCCACCATACAGAGAGCTCTGAGCACTGATTTTTTTTTTTTTTTCCTTTGAGAGATGTTCTAATGGAAATAAGTATTTTTGTTAGTTTCTAAAATGTCTCCATTTAATCAGCTCTTGCTTTCTAAAAGGCTGACTCAAGCACAGCAAAGCTTGCATTTCTGTGCTTGAAACCTGGAGGCACCAGGAGTACAGCCACTTCTCCCAGATGTTCAGTACAATCTGTAAATATCTGTATTATTCAAGATGTGGAACCATAAATTCACTGTACTTAACCTGTTACAGGCTATAGCTGTGACATTATCACTGTTACTGTGCTCTACATTACTGAAGCATCAGGTCAGTACTTTTAGTGCTAACTACCTCTTCCTTGCAAAAAGGTGCATCAGTGCCACATCTGGACTGGTGATGTTGTAGCTGATTATCAGGTGCTAATCCCTGAGCAAGGTAAAATAGTACAGCATTTCTAGGGGGAAAAAAAGAATTGCTCTTGATAGTCTGTGCAAAGAAACATGAAGTATATACCTAAAGTATAGCTGAGCTCAATTAAGTTTGAAAATTAATCACATGGGCAAGTTATTAGTGAAGTAAACACCTTGTATTTATAGAAGAGCTCAAGAATTTTAGCCATGAAAGAAATGCTATACAATTATAGACTCAGTAAATTTTGAGTAGGAGGAAGTGTTTAATTTCAGTCTGCTCCAGCCAACTTTTCTGTAATACTCTGTGATGCTAAAAGCCAAGTAATCACTGTATTTAAAGTTATTTTGGAGTAAATTTGCATGTTACATATAACTTAGGAGTAGAAACTGAATATTAAATACACTTTGATCTGTTTTTCTGGTAAACATCCTTGCTGTGTTTATTCAGCTATGCCTTAGTACTTTATCCTTTATATTTCTATTACTAAGGACTGGCTGTTAGTTTGCATTCTCCTCTTTCTGTAAAGAATGATGATTGAGCATTACTGTGTGCAAGTATGACTTTAAATAGGCTGTAAACAGCAGAGTTTGAAACATGGCTTCCCAGTTTGCTTAATTTTGTTACGGGGACAGCTCATTTAGAAAAATCTTACTGGGATTATTTGTGCTTTGATTTTATTAAAAGGAGTCTGGTTTTGGCCCAAACTTCCCAATATAACTGTTGGAGGTTCAGTTTTATTGTGAATCCAGAACTGTGTGTGTTACTTTTGTCACTCAAACACTGTCAGCTATTCCTACTCTTTGCTTTAAAAGCCACTAAATGTGCTAATATTAGGAATTCACTGGTAGAACTTTACTTGAGTTTAAGTTGTAATAGGAATATTAAATTTTGAGGAAGCAGAGTGTGTCTTTCTCTCCCTACCCCCTTCATTCTGATGTGTGGCACCAGGACAGATTATTTGCTTTGGCAGAGCTGTGATTTGGCTCTTTTTGCCAAATGGAGTTGTCAGGTTTCCTGCGTGTTAATGTTGTAATGGTGATCCAATAAGCTGCTATATCCAGTAAATTGGATATATCTTTTTTTTATGCCTAAAGACGTGAGGGTTTATTTATATGATGGTGTCTTTAAAAAAATGGAAGTTCTGGTGTTTCTAGAAAGCTCTACCCATTGTTCTGGTAATTTATAAAAGTATAGACAAGACATTCAGATTTTTAAAGTTGGAGACATTATCTAATCCAAGCAAAGCAGATTTAGGTATCTGTATCTTATCCCTCTTTTGCTGGAGTTTCTGAACTGAAATGTTTTGTAATTAGTTCCTTAGTTTCATCTTTGTGAAATGCCTCATACATGGACACAGGGGTTCTGGTGATAGGTGTCAGATGCCTGAAGGTGAAGTTTGAGAGTGGGCATGAAGGTAGCCCTACACATGTACCTTAAGACAGCCTCAGGGGAGTCTAAGCCAGAGGAAAAATACAAATACTGGAAGTCTTTGTGCACTGTTTAATACAAAGGAGGTGTTAAGGTAATGAAAGTGATTGGTAGTCCAAGCTATTTGCTGACATCCTGCCTTCTGAAACGATTACTTATGTAACTCATTTAATTTTCTTAAATTATAGTGAGAATTAATTACCTTCCATGAGTTGCCTTCAGTCCAGCTAGGTTTATCCAACTTGTTTAATTCTGATAGCAGGCATTTCCGAATCTGACTTTGCAGATGCTCTGATGTGATTTCTGTCAGAACAAGGCCTTCATAATGAATGTTTGCTTCAAAGTGAAGGGTTTAATAGACATTGAAAAAGAAAAAAAGCTGAGAGTCTTCAAAGTGAGAACTAGTGGAAAAATCGTATGAGACTTTAGAAGAGCAGTTCTGGTTTGATTCTGAAATAGTGTGGTTGAAGTCCACTTTAAAATGAGCTACTGGAAGCTGTTTTCTGCGACTTTCATAAAACTTGATAATGAATAAAATTAATTTTCTTCTTGTCAAACCTAGCTTCTTATTATTCTGCAAGTGGGAAAGACCAAAAGCTTTAAACTTGTAGAAGACCTGAAAGGGCAGATCTTATCCTGGAATGACATTTTTATACGAAGTAGATGAAACAACATTTCCTGCTTCTTTCTTGGTGCTGCATGCTTGTTCGGAACTGGCAAAGCTCAAGTGGAAGATAACACCTGGATATGGTTTGGATATGGATATGGATATGGAAGATAACACCTGGATATGGATATGGCTCTTGCCCCTTTATATCAGCACCCTCCCTCTCATAGAATCTTTCTGCCTGGAAAAGACCCAAAAGGTCAAAGGTCAGGGGCTGGTTTTGGGGCCATTGCCAACCTACAGGCAATCTAAATTGTGCAAGTGAGGAACTTCTGCAAAAACTACTGGGGGAACTCTGTGCGTGGTTATTTTCCAGTGCCTTGTTTTATTAGCATTCAGATTATGGTGTCTGCACCCTACTAGCAACATGAGCAGAGAAGGTGTTGCTTTAAAACTCTTGCTTTTCAAGATTAGGAAACAGTAGTTCCTGAGGACAAAGGAGGATGTTCATAAGATACTTCAAGAAGACATAAAACCCAAAGAACCCCCTCCCCCCCCAAAAAAAAAAAAATCCCCAAGAAATAATAAGAGGGTGTAAGTACCCAGTGAATACTATCTATTTAAATAGAGGTCACTTTCAAAGCTTTTTTTTTTTTTTTTTTTTTTTTTTATGAATGCTGGAGCCACAAGGTCTACCATGATTCTTTTAAAATCAATTCTGGAAACAAAAGTGAAACAAGGATCCCACAGTTAAGCAAGCTCCAAGTCTGTAATTTCATTTTGCAGTGAGTTCAGTCATACCTACTGAAGGTTTTCAGAATTTTTTTAGTGTTTGATTAAGCTAGCAATTAGAATTTAGAATGGCCTTGCTGGGGTCGCTCTCAGAAGATGTATCCACTCAACCAGACAACATAATTCTTAAATGCTGGGTAATCTGGAAAACAGCAACAGCTGAAAATGGGTTTCATGTTTTTCAACTAAAAGGAATTAAGAATATGAAGCCCTGGCTGTAGGAGTCCTTTAAAGGCAGTTTCAGCCCGGTCAGTAAGAGAATCTCGAGGCGTTTGGTAGCCATAGGGATAAAAAAATGTCCATTTTCAGTTCTTCTTCTGAGCCTCAACTCCACCAGGAGCACAGCAGTGCTAACCACAAGTGCTGCCTGATAATGTTCAAAAGGTATGTGGTAGTTTTTGAATTCTGACTATCGAAGGCTGAATGCAAGCTGATACTCCTAAAATAGAGTATTAGCACTGAGGAAGAGCTAGCCTATTAACAACTGATAATATTAAGTTTTAAGAAAAGGGTTTGCTTTTTGGATGAGTAAGATTATTTTAGATGTTGTTATTTGTGTTAATATTACTACGAAACAAACGTGAAGTCTCTGCCTCCTGATAGGCTCTGTATTAGTCTGTGTTCTTAGTACAGCCTTTAGTCACAAAAGAGACCTTAAAAATAATAGCAGTAGTGAAAAGAATTGGGTATTGTGTTGATACTGAGGCAGTTTGGTATTTGATATATTTGGATCTTGCACTGTTGGAAAAGAAATTCTGAAAAAAGTAAATTTATTGGTAGAATTTGAGTCTAAAATATGCAGAATCTCCTCCTTTTGAAGTAACTGATTATGGGGGCAGATTGTTCTTCACAGAAATATAATCTGTAAAGTTTGTTGAGGTGTACTTCACTTGTAAGGTGCAAAACTGGTTGCATTTCATGATCTTTTCTCTTGTGCTCTTAAAGGCAATTTAGGTGTCAAGAACGAAAAGGGATGAATTTCTTACAAGGTGTCTTTTCCTTTATAAAGCTGGGTATTCTTGAAATTGTCTATTCAAATGAAGCAGGACTAAGGTCTAGTAATCATTCATAACACACAAAAAAAGTACCAAGTACCAGTTATATACAAGTGTTCACTTAAATCCATATTAAAGCTTTTTTTTTTCCTTCCTCCATTATCATAATAAGGCAGACAGCAGTTAGTTTGAAACTCTCAGTATAATGGTTCAAGTCATTCAAAGTTTTGCTCTAATAACTAGGAGAGAATGTTGCCAAAGTCCAAAAGAAATTGTGAAATGCAGTTTATAGTAATTGGTGTAATGGGTTTTAAATTCAGTCTGAAGTCTACCTAGTAGACAAGCTGCTGGTACTATGAAAAACTATTCCTGTTTGTACAGTCACAAACTAGGCAAGTATAAACAGACCTAATAGACATTTGACTCCCAATAGTTTATGTAAGTCTTCTGAAACAATTTCTAGCATTGTCAAAATTGCAGCTTACCTCTTCTCAGTACTTTGTGTTACAAGTGTCTTAATTACAGTTAACTGTGAAGTTCTGAGTGGAACAGATTTTGTCAACACTGAAAAATAGGTAAAACCTGGGTTTAATTATTTTATGTTGGTTTTTTTTTTTGTGTGTGTGTGTTTTTTTTATACCCTGTTACTTGTGCAGGTGGAGCAAAGCTTCAAACTTGAATGTTATGGGTTATCCTTCATACTTTTTGAAGAGATCAGCTATAGGCTGCTCTTAGCTCAGTCCTGATATGTTGCAGGAGTAATTACTGCCATACTTTGAAGCCTGCTGATGATACCAGAGGAAGGCTGCTGTTATTTTAGGGTTCTAATCCAGCTTTTAAGACAAATTTTTTTGTTTTGTTTTTGACCCTTTGTAATACCTAAGTATGTCCACGGTTGCTTTTCTTTTGGGATTTTTTTTCCAGGTTACACAGTAATAGATGCAAATTCAACTCCTCTTTTGCAAGGTCTGTTGGCTGGTGCCTATTGCTGTGCATGCACACCAGCAGTGTTGTCAGGTCCCATCTGGGCCGGGGAAGCAGAACAGCTGCTGCTCTCAAGTTCCATGCAGAATTACAATTTCCACCAGCAGCTGGTTCTGCACTGAGCAGACCTCTGTCCCACGGTACCACTCCAGTCCTCCTGGGCCTGGCTCAGAGATGCTGCCCTTTGTAGAGCTGCTCTGGCTGTGTTGTGTTTTGTGGGGTTTTTTTTGTTTTTTGTTTTTTGTTTTTTTTTCACAGGACTTCTCAGTCTGCTTTGCCACCACCCTGGTGTGGTTCTGGTTCCGGGGAGCTGGCATCGGGCTGTTGCTGCATCCCAGCTGCCTTTCCTGGGAAGGATGGAGATTGCTAAGTAGCTCCTTGGCTTTATGAGTAGTGGGCTGGGGCTGACTCCATTTGGGTGCCTCCCAGGCTTTGTTGCAGGGAACAATCTGTACACTGTAGCTCAGCTCTCTTTTATCCCAGATAATGAGAATCTGTCTCTGTGTTGATGCAGTCTGCAAACCGGGCTGTGCAACAGTAGGTGTCAAGTTTAGAGTTGTCCACTCTCAGATAACACAGCTGCTGTAACTTTTTTCCTCCCTCTGGAGAAATAAACAAACCAAAGTTTGCCTTTTGGTGCCTCCTCTTTAATCTTAAGAGACAGAGTTAAAAAAAGAATTATTTAACAGTGGAGCATAGCACTCCTTCCCATAGCTCTATAAAGCTCAGTAGTAGGGAATATCTATTTTAGCTCATCTCCAGTTAAATTTATCTGTTCCTAGTATGCTATGAGTAACTGAAAGTTAAAAAACCCAACAAAATACCAAAACAACAGCCAAGACAAATGCTTAGACTTTTTGTGAAGTGTCTTACTTCAGGGTTTGAGTGACGGGCAAAGTTTTGTTAAAAAGAAAGTTTTGCGTCATTTGGAGTACTATTCAGTAAAAGATTTATATAATTGGCTGCCTCCCTTACAGTCTGTGATTCCAGTTAGGCTGCAGATATTGACCTAGCTGCATGATTGCCCTTTGCCTGTGCCAAGTACACCCCAAGTGTTGGTATTTATGAAATTCCCTATCAAGATAATAAAGTACAGAGTTCCTTCTTTGCCTGAGGTAAGGACCCTGATACTCACATGTCATTAATGAAGGTGGCCCATAGTATCACTGAAATTTTTTGTCTCAAGAATGCCTCTTAAGAAGTGCTGTGAGAAAAGAAAAGAATTGGACACTGTGTTAGCTCCTGTAAAGGCACACCCCTGAATTTTGAGCTCATAGGCATGGGACTGGCATCTGGTATCTCGGCCAGGGTCTCCCCTTGTCCTTACCACCCCAGCATCTTTTTTTTTTTTTTTTGAGGGAGAAGGATGACACCTTTAAAATGGAACCATTCTCATCTCTGGCACACAGACATCCACATCCCCACGTTTAGCTTCTTGGTGCTAAATAAGGCTAATGTTGAGTTTATTTTCTTTCCTACTGACACCATTTTGGACTAAACCAATGTTGTCCAAAAGCAAATCTTTTACTAGTTCAACCTATTTTATAGTTGGAAATTAGATGCAGGAGTTTCTTTTGGTGACAGTCTGTGGTAAAATCTTATACAGAGTAGAGCTAAAGTAGCAAAGCTCTGTTTTGTGTGAACTACAGCTTATGTTGTAAATCACACTATCTCTGTTTTTATTTTTTTTAAAACTGCAAATGTTGGATTTTCCCAGTATGCCTTGGCAAATTATAGCTATAAGTAAGCTATGAATAGTAGTCTAGTATCAAGTGTCAGCCCCTTGAGCTAGCAGAAAGAAAGCAAAAAATTGCAAGAAATCTTTGTCATTTAGATTATTGTCTAGTTGTTGCTTAATTCTGTTATATCTTCCAGAAGTCAATTAACCAGAGTATAAGAAGTCATTTTTCACGTATGTGTGTAAATGAAATTAGGACCTGGTGTTACAAAGCTGCTTGTAAAATGTGGGAACCTGAACTGTAGGCCATACTAAAATGATAAATGTAAAGGAGATCTGGTGAGTGGACTGATGATGGTGCTTCCCCTGCATACATATTCAGAGGTAATTTCTTCTGTCTCTTGCAACATGAAGTATTCACCTTGCCCTCACTTTTATTCCCATAATGAGAATCTATGATAATCCCTATAATGGAAATTAAGTCTATATTTCTTTTTTTGTATACATGATCCTATGACTTGTCATAATCCATATTGGAATAAATTAACTATGAGAAGGAATCTGTCCCCAAAACAGGTTGTTGTTACCTCTGAATTTGTCAGTTTCTGATATTGGCAGACTTTACTGTTAAATATTATTCTTCCCAGCCATAAGTACAATACAAGAAGTATTAAGCCTAATGCTAATCTCTGCTGGACACAAAGAGAAGCACTTTCTTTTCCTTTCTCTGTTGGGCTTTTATTAGCTGTTAATCTGATAAATTGATCACAGAGGTAAACATTTAACCCACTTGAATTTAAGACTGCTCAGCTAAATTTCTTGTGTTTATATATCTTTATTTAACTCTGAAATCACAATAATAGAGGTTAGTTTGTTATTATGGTGATTCTTGGTAACAGAAACTGGGAGTTTATGGAGGAAATAGTGAGATGGCACTTCATTCTAGTATTATGGAGATTTCTGAGTAGACAGAAAAGAAAGATTTGGGGACTGTATTGCTATATGATCTTATTAATTCTCAAATTAGTCATGCAAGAAATCATGCATTACAAATGAGCTTGGAAGCACTTTTTTTTTTTTTTTTTTTGCCTTGAATAGCTGATATGGCCATTCCAAGATCTGCTAAGATGTTAAGCAAAGAGAATATATGGAGTGTTCCTTCTAGAAGTATTTTATTTTCTGATTGCAATAGGACTTACAGTAGAAAAAGCAGGTTGTAAAATGAAATATTTCTACAGTGTGGTTATGGCTGAACTGTGCAAGTCAAAACCTGTTTTTCCTCTCTCACTGCCAGATATGAACTGATTTATATGTACTCCAAATAGTGCCTAGGATATGCTTCAAATTAGTACATTTTAGGTCGTTTAGATGAACTTCTCTTAAAGTGGCTCACAGAAAGATGGAGTTTAGTATTGCATTATGCTCATTTTTCCAAAGAAGTTGAAAACCCTATTGTGCTTCACTGCTTTTTTAGTGCAAAATGCTGTCCAAACTTTTGGAAATAAAGCCAGAAACAGCAAACTGAGTCTTAAAAATAATATTTCGTTCCATACATCTGAAAGCAGTTTATGAAAACTGTTCCTAGAAACCACATATGGCACTCTTCAATTTATAGGAATAGTAAAATGAATAATTGTTTTGTTTTTTTTTTTTTTAAATAATCTATCGTGGGTTTTGTAGAGTGATAGGGAAAGGGGTTGACTCTGGATATAAAATGGTGACCTTTATTGCGTTTGCATTAGGCAGAATTATTAACACTGTATTGTAGAGGCTGTGGCACATTTTTGGCAAGCTGGTACATTCCTCCCTTTCTCTGTTGCTTCCTCCCACTCGAGCTTTTGTCTTTCCCCATCTGCTTTTTTGAAGAGAGAAATGTGGTATATACAGACCTCTGAAACTGTAGCTTGAGTTTGGATTTGATGTAAAGCTCAATTGTTACTATAAATTCAGACTACAGAAATATGCAAAATTAAAAAGCTCTGTCTTATTTAAATAAAACCAAATATAATTAACTGCCTAGACTTTTGTGACTAATACCTGGCAGAGCTGAGGAGCATTGACTGTGCAAGTGAAGAACCACACCTGCTCCATGTGTTTGTCTATCATCTTTTCTTTTTCAGAATAGAGAAGACTATTACGAAATACGACAATGAGTTAAATACAAGAAAAAAAAAACCCCACAACACTCTTCATATTAAGAAAAAGTGTATGATAGTATGATGCAAACTATTGTCATGCTGTTTTTAACAAAGACAAGCTTGGTCTGTGGTTTTACTCAGATCTTGGTCTCTATTGAATGAGTTTGTGTGGAGGAACAGGGGAAGCTACAATTTGTTACTGTGGCCAGAACTTAAATTTTCACAGATCTATTGGGTACCCCATGTAATGTAGCTGAAAACAGTTATGTGCCATGAGCTTATACTTTGAAGGATTATTTTAAGCCTGCCATATGCAAAACCCCATTAGTAAGGTTCAAAGGTGGCTCCCCACACTGCATGCACAGATAGATCTGGTATGAACAGCCCTGGATTGCTTAAATGTGTGGTTGTTTCTCAAACAAACAGTAACTCTTTCCCTCTATTTATATATAGACACAGATTAATTAAAAAGCTTGGTTCATCTTCTGGCTGCTTCTTACTTATTTACTGAAGTTTTAAAAAGATTTGAAAAACTTGAGTTTTCCTTTAAATGATTATTATAGTAATTTAGGACTAATATTTAAGCAAGTGTTTTTATAAAGCTAGTAATATTTTACTTTAAAGAGATTTACCTAAGATATTTTACGTTTTAAGGCTGAAGAATTTATGTTCCAGGGATGAGAAGTGAGAATTGGAGAGTGGGGAGGTGAGCAAAAAAGCTGACTTTTCATAGTCAAAGATGTCTAAAAATGGAGCATAAATACTAATACTTATACTTTTAATGTCCTCTTCTAATTTTATAAAGACTAACAACAGAAAGTAGGTCTAATCCATCTTAGGGTAAACCAGAAAATGTTCTGTATGAAATGTGGAGAGATGGCCCATTCTTTTCTGAATGTTGCAGTTTCTCAACTTTTATAAGGTGCTGTGGTCGTAAGGGAGGACAGAAAAATGTTTTGTAACAGGATCCCACAGGACTTGGGTCTGTGTGTACACTGTAGCATTGAATCTAAGAAACATTTTCAAACTGAGCCAACTAGGTGCTTTTAAAAAAAAATCTGCCTTAAAAAAAATTTATATTCCACATAGTCTATTTCTCCTTGCATCAAGGTTCATTGCTGTCAGTGTGCTCTTAGTCACTGGAAATTGTCATCAGTAATGCCTTTACATTTATAAATATTACCCTGAATTAAAAATTTTCTGAAAAATCAGAATAGTTAATAATTTCATAATGGAAGAAACCTGACTGCTTCCAGGCAAAGCGTTTCAAGTGGAGTAAGGAAAAAAAAACCACAAAAACAACAAGAGGGAGTACCTTCTCTTAGGACATTGTCATGAAATTTCAAAGATTCTTAAGAAGGTAGGTTTCACCTCTGCTGGTGAAGTGTTGCATCTTGGCAGGTCTTTTTATTCTAAAATCTCTTGGTGAGGTCAAAGGTTTTCAATTATTCAACTATTAACACAAACCTCAACTATTACACAGATGTCCCCATGCATTCTCCTGGTCAGATTGATATTTCTGAAAACAGAATGTCCTTAAGCAAGTCCTTTGAGAAATTTGGGCTGGCAGAAATCACTGCTAGTGCTTCCAGCCAGCGCTCAGAAAAGTTATAATGAGTTTGTTGCTGGCTTTCTTATTCAAGACTAATCTGTGGTATGTGTAGCCCTGGAGAGAAACTCCTTAGTAAAGATTTATTTCCTCTCCTTACAACAAGTAGCAGGTAAACTATTCCATATACTAAAGGTATCAAGATTTAATTTTTTTTAGGTTTTTTTTTTTTTTTTCCTTACAGACTCATGTAGCATAAATAGGTATGTTGTATAACAATTTTTATATTTTGGTTGATGGTTATTAGCAGTGGCTGTTAAATAGGGTGAGATCTGGTAACAAACAGACAGTTTCTTTGAGAAAGAGAACTAGTGCTGTGACATGGACCACAGCATGGAAATCATAATTTATATTATTTAATCTGAGTTTTTAGTTTTGTAAACTAAGTTCTGTTTCTTTAAAAGTCACATAGTAAAGGACCAGGTGAGGTTGGCTCATGAGCCGTGTTTGACCTCGGGAGGTTACCAGTGCTGAAGCTTTTTCTGCATGCATATTTTGCTAAGAAATTAAACATTTCAACTCTAGTAGAACTGTGTATCTGTTAATTAATGAATGCTACCAGTTTCTGGGAAAAAAAAAAAAAAAAGTTATTTTTTAAAGTCTTGTAATAAAATGCTGGTTAGGGTTGGAAGGGACCTTAAAGATTATCAAGATTCACCCTCCCTGCATGGGCAGGGACACTTCCCACTAGGTCAGGTTGCACAAGGTCTCCTTCAACCTGACCTTAAACACCTGCAGAGAGAGGGAAAATGCTTCTTGACAGCTGATGACACTTTTTCCTTGGATGTGCAGAAAGAGTTTGTAGAGGTACAAAGCAGTCTCTGCTTTCCATGCTCAAATGTCCCTTTAGGCATAAGAAATGCTGAGTGGTGTGACCCAAGGCAGTGTTTGAGGTCAGGCTTTCAAATACTTTGTCAGAATTGTGTTGATACAGACCCAGCTTTGGGTGTGCTGGCCTTTAGGGAGACTTAAGATGTCATAGGTCTCATGTAAATAATACCTCTATTTTCACTTCATTCAGAAAGCAAAATTGTAAGTTAATGGTAACTAGTATGTGAATATCATTTAAATAAAAAAATACTAATAATCTTAGAGCCTTATTTTTTCTTCTTTACTCATTTCCTTCAGTATCTGTTTCATGGACTTTTGAATCTGAACGGTTAAAAAATTCAGTTGTACAGATGTGCTGCTTTTTCAATAGTAAAAATACTTGCTCAGGCAGATCTTTGTGTTTACTACCACACTCAGACAGGCACAGAAAAAAACTTCACTGACTTGTTCATGAAGGTACCACTCCCAACATGTCTTCATCTGCTGTTCTACTTTTGTCGATCTGGTTGTGGAAATTAGGAGGAGCAGATGAAACAACTGCGTGCTGGCTGTTTCAGTGTTAGTGTGGTTTGGGGTCAAACAAAAATAGCTGGAAAGAGGGAGGACTGCACTGAACTGATTATACTTTTAAATGGAGCTGTACCTACAGCACTGAGCCAAGAATGGGTGCTTGCTTTAGAATTGGCTTAATTAAACATTTGTTCAAAGGCTTTTTGGTAAACCTGTTAAGTCGGTTTGGGAGCCACTGATTTGTAGGGAAATGGTTAAGGATGTGCTGTTGTTTTAATCTTATCTGTATCCACCTAGAAGAGAGGTGGTATGAAAGGAATGTTAAAGTTGTATTGATTACTAAAAGCCACATAAGGACTTGTGTGTAGGCTCATCCACTTGTGAGACTGAGGGAGGGAAGATGCTGGTGTGCAGCCCAATAGCTGTTCATTGTCACCCTGAGAATTAGTTTCTGATACATGAAACTTCTTATCTGCCTCTCTCAGGTGCTTTCTTAAAATTCAAATACATTTTTTGTCCTTAAACAACTTGGCTAAATACAGTTGACAAGAACTCTGGACAACTAAAATATTTCTGGATTTTTACAAAAATGGTTTTTGTTTGTCTCACTTAGGAGGCTCAAAATAATTTATTATTTTGAGACATGCTAAAGTTTGGGAATACATTATTTTTTATGAGTGGAAAGATCATCTCATTTGCATCTATTATGAGAGATGTTGAGCTGTTAATATCAGCTAATTCTGTAAGTTTCTAGAACTTTCACTCCTGCTGTGTGGGACACTTTTTAAAAACCAGCTTATCACTCTGAAGTACTGTTCATAATCTAATCTAATTCTCAGAACTGCTCCTAGCATCCTTTTAAGTGTGAGTACAACATCTACTGTCCTATGGCATAAAAAGTAGCTTCAGAGTGTGCACATACAGTAGCTCAGTCATTTGCTGTGTACAGTCAGAGCTCTTAAATGCATCCTGTCCAGATCTAGTGAGCACTTTAAAATACTTGTCCTAACACTGAACCTGTGGATGTCCATATGACAGTCCTGTGCCCTAGAAATGCAGGGGCAGACTGTAAGATATGAGTTCATACCTAAGATGAAAGAGCTGTATGTTCTAAAACATCAGAATAACATAACCACAGGGATGCATCATTTCAGTTTCCTGAAAGTAACAATTCACTTTTGTTATGGTTATAAACAGAAGTTATGCTACTCTTGAGGAGACAGCTGTCTCACTACCTAATCACCTCCATTCCAGTGCATATCAAATCTGTCAGGCTCTGTAATTTTGACTACTTAACCATCATTAGCATGACCCTTGTGTGGTTAGGTGGGGTAGAGAGCCAGTTTGGGGCTAATTCTAATCAGTTTCTTAAGTTTTCTTTGATTCGTTAGTGTTCTATTAAAAAAATGGCATTTTCCCTTATTTTGTGATGTTTTGAATCTGAACTAAACTGCACCTCCTGCTTTGGCTGTGTGGGAAGAACAACAGCAAAGGAATGTAGAAAAGTTATGGCTGGGATTGGCTTTGGACCTCAGTTTTCAGGTAATGCTCAGGGGCATGAAGAGCTCCTGCAAATATACTGGTAGCCAAAGGAAGATTAGGAAAAAGCTGACTTATTCTAAGGCTTCTTTTGTCTTAATCTCTTGGGTGAGATTTGCCTTCTGGAGTCCCAGGCCTTGGAGACTAGTGGGAAAATCTGGAGCAATGAAGACTTAGAGAAGGACCAAGTAAGGGAACATGGAAACAGTTTTGCTATAAGGAGGTCCACAGGACCTGACAGAATGTACCTGTGTGGTGAGGGAGCTGATGTTGTAGCAAAACCACTCAATTATTTTTAAAAGACTGTGGCAATAGAAGATGATTCCTGAGGATTAAGCAAATGTTGCTCTTGCCTGCAAGAAAGGCAAGAGGGTCTGGGAATTTACAGACTGATGAGGCTCACCTTGCTCCCTGGGAAGCTGATGGAACAAATCCTCCTGTGAAGTCATTTTCAGATATATGAAGGACAAGAAGGGGATTAGCAATAGTCATAATGAATTTATGAATAGGAAATCATGCCTGACCAACCTGTGAGTCTTTGGTGACAAAATGACTAGGTTGCTGGGTGAGGGAAGAGCGTCTGGTATTGATTGACTTTAACAGGGCTTTTGACATTTTCTGCCTTAACACCCTCATTCACAATCTAGTTGGTGACATTAGGTAGGCAGTGAGGTGGCTTGCAAATGGGCTGAAATGGCAAGCTTAGAGAGTTGTGAGTGGTGGCACCAAGTCCAGCTGGAAGCCAATTACTACTGATGTACCTTGTGAGATGGTAGTAGGGCCTGGCCATTAACATCTTCATTAATGACCTGAAGGATGGGATGGATTGCATCTTCTGCAGGGTTGCATGTGGTACAAAACTGGGAGGAGCAGATGAAAAACAGCCAGTTGTGTGGCCATTCAGAGGGACCTTGACAGGCTGAAGAAATGGGCTGATGGGAATCTGATGTTCAGAAAGGTTCCACAACAAATCTGCCAGGAGGGCATCTGCGTCCCAGCACAGTCATCCCCAAACTGCACTGTTTGTGCCACTGCCAGCAGCTGGCAGACTGCTTGTTGCTTGGGTTTGGGCAGCACACTGCCATTTAAACATGGTGATTGGATGAAAAATACACAAAACATTTTGGAGAGAGCTTTCAAAGTCTTAGAAGAATGTGATAACTAAAGCAAGACATTTATTTTAAGGGTTCTTAAAGTGTTGAGGAGGTGATCTTTGCAGCTCTGCACTACTACTTAAAATGTTTCTTGGTGTCAAGAGTTGAACAAAGCAAGGAATGTGAAAGGAGTTTTAATCACAAGTTATGTAGTGATTTGCCCCTTGAAAACTTACAGGGTTGCTGCTGCCTAGCCCTGTGTTGCTAAACCCATGTCTTTTATTTTTGGTACAGTCAGCCCTGCTGCCACAAGTTGCATGCAATCTGTAAATTATTTCTTTGTGAAAATACAACATCTTGTCCAGCAGTCTTCAAATTTTCAGAACTAATGTTGCTACTTCACAGGACTTTGCTTAAACACGTATTTTTCAAGATTTTACGTGTTTCTATAGTCTTGGTTTGCAGTTCTTAGATTTAAAGTATGTTTTAGCTGGAGTTGATGGTTGCACAAAAAGTGGATTGTGATGAGATAAAGCTTTTGGGTATGAAGACTTGAGTATGAACAGGGGTTCTGGGAAGAGGCTTCTTAAATGTGTATGTTTATGGGTAGCCCATATAACTTGAGAACTGTTGGACTGTATGTTAAGCATACTGTATGTAGCCATGTAAAGCATGTGATACAAGAAATTTGATTTCAAAAGAAGGACTTGAAGAAGATGACCTGGATTATTTGTCATGCTCGAATTGACACAGTAGGTAGGGGTTATGTGAGGTTTTCATAGACCTTATAAAGCAAAATTGTAGTGTGACTACATATGCTTGAAGGAGTAAAACCCAGAATTTCATAGTGTCAGAGCTGTGTCTGATCTTAGAAGCAGATAAGAGTTCACAAGCTTCAGGAGAAAACCTTATAATAGCTATATGCTACACATTATGCCATTTTCTGCCAAAAAAAGGAATCAGTTCCTGTTACTCAGGGTTTTTTGTCTGTTTGCTCTAGTGCATTTTTGCCATGGTCTGAGACTGACATCCTTCTGTGGCTTTGTGCTTTCATGAGTGGTTGTGAACTAATGAAGTAGCCCATCACAAGGTTATGAATTATAGGTAGTCTCTGAAATGAAGATACACTCATCAACACAGTTGAGCCAAAAATAAAGAAAATTATAGATTGATTACTGTGAATCTGCAAAGAAAATTTTAATTTGCTGCCACTAATACACGATGCAGATGTTCATCCATGCACACAACACCTTCACGGGCTTCTGTGTTTATCTTTTTATGGATGCTGTCTTGCCAGATGTGGCACAGATAAGAGTTGGTTTTATTAGTGCATTAGTGATAGCTATCCACACATATTCTTTTAGATAATTAAGTTGCACAAGTATCACAAGTTTGTATGAGACGGCAGAAGGCAGGCTGGTTGATTGGAGGGTTAACAAAAAAATATTTTTCTCCTAGTGTACTGAATCTAGAAATACTGTTTTATATGCTCTTTGGATTCCAGGTTGCTGTTCTCTAACCACTTTTAAAGGATCATTCTCAAGTTTATTTGTAGATCAAACTTCTGAACACTGAAATTTGCTACAGCATTTTCTGTTGACAAATATACTTAAGTGTCTATGCACTGTCACACTGCCATCAATTACAATCAGTCTGGTAGTTCCTTAGATAATCTTTGTTGGAAGGAATATATCAATGGAAAGAGGTTCCTGTTTTAATCTGAATAATTTGAGCTGGAATTTGTGTTGTCTGGTTGATTGTTATTTGAAGTGGATGCCAGGAATTCTTATGATTAAAATCAGTGATAATCATTGTGCCAATTTAAGGAGACATCATCTCCACCCCAGAAGTTCATAGGAAACAAAATCTGGAAAATTAATCCAAGATGAGACTATACTGGCCCTGGAATACCTTGCACTTACCCCAGATGTGGGTACCCTAATTCTAGAAGCCTATCTGCCTGTGCAACATCAGTTTTATTTCTTGTCTGTGAAATTGATCTTGGAATTTTGAGATGCTCTTGGAAAGGAATTGATAAGAAAAATATTTATGCAGTTGCAGCTGTGTGGTTCTTGCTCATGTATATGCTTGACTCCAGGTGTCTAGATTCAAGCAGGAATCAAATGGGGTTGATCTTCTTTTTAAAAGGATATTAGTCAGTTGACTCCCTGATATATACAGTAGAGTCTTTAAATAACTTTAAATAGTTATCTCTATTAAAAATACCATTTGTGAATTTAGCAATACTTTTAGTTCCTGAAAATTAGAAATCTCAATCTGTCTTTGATTCATGGTGTGTATGCACTATAAGGAATGTAACTAGAATCTGGAAATTTTGACATCTGGATTATTGTGTCCATATTATGTGATTTGCTTTGTCATTTTGTAAAAAGTACAGTATTTAAGTGTTCTTCACTGTTTGAACTAGGATTTAATACACACAAGCTCAAATTTGACTCTTACTTGGCTCAGTGTTTTGCTATGTGTTGCCTGCACAAATCTCTTTGCTATTTGATAAAATGACATTCTCTCTCTCAAAAGTCCTTAGCTGTTATTTTAATCCAATGTTAAAAACAGAGGTAATCCGTGTTATTAAGTGTATTAAGAGGTTGAACTGGGAAAAATAATGTTTGAGAACTCACCTGCCAGCTTTTTTTCTAACCCAATCTCACTAAGTAAAGCAGTATATGTTTTACAAATAAATTTTTAAAAAATGTTGCTGATTTGCTAAATGTTCTCTATGAACCAAGAAAAATGCAGAGATGAGTGTTTCTTCTTAGGGAGAAGTGGTAACTAAATATAAAGGTTTAATAATAAAAATGCACTAAAACCACATTAGAAGCAGTCACTCAGGTAGTCTGGGCTGATCTTTTTGTGAAGTATGTACTTGAGAAAATAAGACTTTTTGACCAGTAAAGCAGTAATTTTACTTAGGAGGGGAACTGGTAAAATATTACCAGTTCATTTAGGAGTCCTGCAGTTTATTATTGACCTAGACAGCTTGTTTCTGTAAGTACAAGCTGTTTTGGGGATGTAATCATAAAAATGGAAACAAACAAACAAAAAGCCACAAAAGCAGTAAACATCCCTAAACAGATGCATACAGTTGTCTTAGCAAACAGGCCCGGACTATATTCAAATAAATTCCAAATCTGTATTGAAAGCAATAGCAAATAGATACTTTGTTCTGCTAAATGTTTTGTTCCGGGAACATACAACTTCAAAGCAGAATGGATGTTACAAATGAAAGAAATTTTTTGCACATGGACACCACCTACAGAGCTCAACAAATCTTTCGTTCCTAGATCCCTCCAGCTACATGAGTGGACATGTTCACCAGAAGTTCTAAAGTGGACAAGATGTGGTTAGAAAAGCCTCCATGTTCATAGAGGACTTTTTTTTTTTCTTTAAGCTGAAATAAGTAACTAGGGAAACTGTATTTATTATCCTAATCTCCAAATTTGCACGCTTGTTACTGCTTTCCTGGCAGGATGTTTTGAAGGACAGTGTGTCCCTCCCTTGAGGTCAAGGCAGGACAGGGAATAGATCTTCATCCTTAAGAACTGCAGCCATTTTAAACAATGATGCACCTTTGATATGTAATTGTCTGCAGAGAAGAGGGGTATCAGCTACAACATTTCCTCATATTGTTATGTAGTCAGAAACACGTCACTGGGAAAGTCTGAGATCTTTACAAAGTCCATATTGTAAACTGGAGTGTGTGCAAAGCTGTAATTTATGAAAGCTCAGTTTCTTGAAGACCTTTGTACTAATCAGTTTAAAATTCTAACCTTGCTTTGTAGATACAGCTTAGCAGGTTTTTTAACTTCATGTGACGTGCCTGTTTTAAAAAGAAAAGATAGATGATAAGGGGGATTTTTGGGATATTCTTATTTGTTCCCCTCTCCCCTTTTTTTTTTTCTTCCCCCAAATCATGACTTTTAATTTGCACCCTTCTCATCTATATAGACTGACTAGAAGCACAGAATCACAGAATGTTAAGGGTTGGAAACGACCTTGAGAGACTGAGTCCAACCCCCCTGCCAGGGCAGGATCACCTAGTGTGGGTCACACAAGAACATGTCCAGGTGGGTCGCTGGTGGGGTTCACACACTGGTCACAGAGGGGTTGCACAGGGGTTCATTTTTAGGGCCAGTTCTCTTTAATATAGTCATAAATTCCTTAGATACAGGTCTTGAAGGCTCACTAATTAAGTTTGCAGCTGACACAGATCAGAGTGCTGGGCAATTGCCAACTGTATGAAGTTTAACAAGGAGAAGGGCAGGATTTTGTACCTGGGATATGGGAACCCTGGATGTTCATACACCTTGGGGAGCAAGAGGCTGGAGAGCAGCCCTGCAGAAAGGGATCGGGGGCTTCTGGTTGATAGCAAGGTGAACATGAGCCAACAATGTGTCCTGAGAGCCAGGAGGGACAACTGAGTCCTGGGGTGCATCAAGCAGGGCATTGCCATCAGGTCAAGGGAGGGGATTGTCCCACTTCACTCTGCACTGGTGTGATCCCCATCTTGAGTACTGTGTGCAGTTCTGGGTGCCACAGTACAAAAAGGACATGGAGCTACTGGGGAGTGTCCAGAGGAGGCTTGAAGGATGGTGTAGGGTTTAGAGGGAAAGCTGTATGAGGAGCAGCTAAAGGAACTTGGTCTGTTCAGCCTGGAGAAGAGGAGACTGAGGGGAGATCTCATCACAGCTTACTGCTTCCTCACTAGGGAAGGAGGAGGAGCAGGCACTGACCTCTTCTCTCTGGTGACTGATGAAAGGACCTGAGGGAATGGTAAGAAGATGTGCTAGGGGAAGTTTAGGTTAGATCTAAGAAATTTTTCACCCAAAGGACAGCTGAGCAGTGGAGCAGGCTCCCCAGGGAAGCAGTTATGGTACCAAATCTGCCTGAGTTCAAGAAGCATTTGGATGATGCTCTCAGGCACATGGTGTGATTCCTGGGGTGCCCTACACAGGGACAGGAGTTGGACTTGATGATCCTGATGGGTCCCTTCCAGCTCAGCAGATTCTGTGATTCTATGGTTTTGAATGTCTCCAGAGAAGGAGACTCCACAGCCTCTTCCAGTGTTCTGTCACTTCTACAGTGAAAAAGCTTTTTCTAAGGTTTACATGGAACCTCCGATGCTCCAACTTGTACCCCTTGACCCTAGTTCTATCATTGGATGTCACTGAGGAACCTGGCTCCATCCTCCTGACACTCTCCCCTTACATATTTATAAACATTGAGGTCACCCCTCATTCTCCTCTTCTCCAAGCTGCAGAGCCCCAGCTCCCTCAGCCTTTTCTCGTAGGGGAGATGTTCCACTCCCTTCATCATCTTTGTGGCTCTGCACTGGACTCTTTCAAGCAGTTCCCTGTCCTTCTGGAGCTGAGGGGCCCAGAACTGGACACAATATTCCAGTAAACAGCTTTATAGGAGAATTAGTGGGCTATACTTATGGGGATAATTTTTTTTTTTTTTAAATCTATGTTTTCTGCTGGCAGTCTTGTGAACTTCATTCTGTGGAGCACCTCCCTTCTGCCTTTATGGGGTTGTGAGTTGGTATTGGGTGAGTGCTGCTTCTGGATTACTTGGATTACTGCTGCTTGTTATGAAGGTTTCCCAATTTGAAGGAGTGTCACACGTTTAATTTTAGTGGCATGGATGTAACATTTCAAGAACTACTTGACACAAGGAATGCAGGAGGTATCATACTAACCAGTAAAGATCAGGCTTATTGACTCAGTGGCCTGCATAATAAATTCTGAACCAACAGTTTAATGTATTTTTCCAGATGTGGCACTCTGCTTATGGGGGTGCTGGTTTAGAAAATCTGTCCTGGAGGGTTCTCCAAAAAAAGCAGAATCCCTTTATACTGATGTCATACAACATGCTTTTAGGTGAGTGCAAAGAGCTGTCTTTAAGTTAAATTGAAATTATGAAGGGGTGTGTGTTGTGGAGTGTGGTGTTCTTTTCTTGTTGGTTTTGTTGTTGTTCATTTGGTTTGTTTTTTGTTTTATTTTCCCCTTAAGATCTGAATGTAAATCTGATCTCAGATGACAACTAAAAGAGCTGCCAGAATATCTAATAAAATAAATGGTTTGAGAAGTGGTCAACTCTTTTAAGAAGAGGGTTGGGAATGAGTATCAATTTTCATAAGAGGTTTGATTTATTTTTTTATGTTAAGAAAAAAAATTGAAACAAAATCATTGTTGATTTAAAACTGTAGACTAGCTTCAAAGTAAAAGTTTTAAGTACTGATACTTGCTAGGAATTTAGGTTTTAATTAAGAAGTGGCTGACCTGCAGAAAGCCACATGCCAGCTTAAGCTAAATATATAAAATTCTAATAGAAAAATGATGCATTAATTAATAGCACCTAGCAATTTCACCAGGGATTATCATTATTTTGTAATCCTAAGTAAATTAGACATAATTCTGCTGCATGTGTGGCAGCTGTAAAGCAAATCTCTTCCCTTTAAAGGGCAGAAAAAGTATATGGGAAAGGATACGAGAGGACATCATGGGAGGCAGGGTGGGTTGGCTATTTGGTTTAGAATTAATATTTCTAAATAATTCTAAATTAATTCTAAATTTGGTTTAGAATTAATATTGGTGTGTTGACTACTGTGATGCAAACTTTCCATTTGTGCCTTGAGTGAGATGGGGAAGGAGTATAGATGTGACTTTCCTACTGGGAGTCTTTAATTTGGGTTTCTACAGAAACAAGGAGGATGATTGTCCACTCCTGAGCCTTCCTCAATGTAAATGTGATATTGCCTTTCACTTATTGGGTTGATACAGTGGATTGGTTTTCGTTGTTTTCTAGCTAAGTGCTGTTTTTAATCAAATGGAAAATTGGGATGAAAAGGCACAAATTCTCCATGAGGCTGGAGTTTGTGGAAGGGCAGTTTTCTATCTGTCTGCCGTCTCTGTGTGGTTTGCTGAGGACTGAAATGGGTGGGGGGCAGTGGGGCACCCACCTGGGGGGCTGTGGCAGGGAGGTGCAGCAGAGCAGCACCAGACTCTCTGCAGAACTTTGTCCTCACTCTACAAAGTAGACACAGGATGAGCCTCAGCTCTTCTCTAACCCATAAACCCCAGCATAGTGGTAGTTTGGATTGATTCAATTTCAGGAAGTATTTTTGTCTGTGGATGAAGGGAGTGAGCTAAGAGTGGGTAGGAGCCCAGCATTGTTCTGCAGTGAAACTTTTCAAGTTAACAAGCTGCAAGTCTAGCCCTAACTTATCGTTTTCTATTAATATTAGGACTCTACTTTGTACTTTACAAAGTACTTTGTACTTTGGTCTGGTGGAAGGTTGTTGTTTTGGTTTGGGTTTTTTTACCCTCTAATCTGTATATTTAACTATAAGCAAATGTGTTCAAAACATAACACTCTTGATATATGTTCAAATAATAATTGATGTTGGGGGTGGGTATTTCCTGATACTTGATGATGATTTAGAATAATTAGTCATCATTGGCCAGGAAATACCAACTCCAGATTAGATCAAGGTCAGTTATCTAAAAGATATTTCAGTGTCCATCTGAATGTGGTACATTGTCAGAGACATTGTGTTTGTAACAGCATCTTGTTTTGGTGTTTAATTATAGAATAAGTAGTGGTATGTGGGTTCTGTCTGCTATAAATATGTTGTCTTGCAGTCACTGCCAATGCTGCCCCAGGTTTTGGGAAGTACTTGGGTGGTGTTGTCTAAAACTGAACTTTGAACTTTAATTTTGTAACTAAGGATTGCTTTTGGGTTCTCAAAGATAAAAGTTACTTCCCCCCGCCCCCCAGTTTCCTCCACCCAACAACTGTGTTATCCATGTAAGTTTTACAGTATACTTCAGTTTGGGGTAAAGCTGCATCTTTTGTGATTGCTTAGGTTCTCTTCCACTTTGCAAATGGGAGCGATGATTTTGTGAATCCTCTGGAAGCATTTTTACCCTCAGAAGTCTTACAATAATTTTATTCCCTCATGATGTTTACATCAACCTATGTTCTTCAGTTTACAGATTGACTTGGTACACATGTATACTTTTTCCATGTTGTTGACAGAAAGCTAAAGCACTGATATTAAAGAAAAGTGGTGTTTTATTCTCTCCCCTTCCCTACTCCACAACATTTATCTAGATTGAAGGAGTGGCTTGTTTTGGTCATTGTACTCTGTCCTACCATAGCAAAAAGAATTTTAGACTTCTGTGGGTTTTTCACAGGAGCTCATAAAACTTTTTTTTTAAGTGAATTACCAAACTTTTGATAGGGTTAGGAGATGCCATGATAAACTTTAAATCACTATTTAAGAGATCTTGAGAGATAAAATACCAGTAAGGCTGACTAATGTTTCCTTCTTAATCCCATTCATCCTGCTTAGTTCAGTTGAGATAAAGATATGCCTCCTCCTTGCAGGAAAGGGGGCAGATGTGATAAAGCCTTTTGTACCAGCCAGTAATCTGAACTGGTCAAATAAACTAGAAATTGAGTGTATCATGGTACATAATGATCTTAATAGCCTGGGTTATGTAAACCCAAACCAACCCACAAATTGCTGATTATCTCCTATGCTACTGTATAGTTGATGATTTTTTTCCATGCTGTTGTTTCAATATTGAGAACTCTCTTAAGGACCTGAAATTCCCAATGTAATTTATCTCCTCCTGTAGCAGTATTTGAAAGCATTTTCCTTTGTTTGTATGTGTGTGTGTGTGTTGGTATCAATTCATAGTGATGTTACTCTTCTGTGGTTAGGTCATCAGAATTTGGAACCTGTAAAATCCTTTTCCTAGTTTAAAAAAAAACAAAACAACCCAACATACACTGGCTAAAATTCATTGAACAATGTTAAGATTGGACTCTGAATCTTAAAATAAAACTGGGGTGTTGAATTTAATGCTTTTTACAAAAGACTATATTGATACAGATATAAGACAAAATCACTTCTCTGGTTATAGCTATACTGTTCTGATGATTTGGGTCTGTTTAACACCTTAGTGTCAGATGTACTAATCCAGAGAAGCGCTCTTATCAAATAATTACACCTGCAATTGAAAAGATACGGGGTAGTTTACAGAAAATATCTAGAAAAGAGGTATGTATATGGTAGTGAACCTTTTTGTCATGCAACAGCGTGTTTAATACAGGTGGTGCACCTTTGTGTAAAGCAGCAGTATGTTATTTCCTGTAACATGTTGTCTGAGAATCCTTGCTCTTCTGGTCTTTTTGGTGAAGCAGGTTCTTTGCAGCTGGATAATGTCTAATATTCAGATGGATCAGTAGTCCCAATGCTTCTAGGACTTGTGCATCTTATTACTTGATCTCTCTAAACCTAATAACATCTTGTAGAGGCTTTATACAATCACACAAGAGTCTACTCCTGTTCTTTTAATCCAGTGTACAATCATTAGCTCATTCTTGTCATGATAGAATAAGTAAGTTTAAGAAAAATAGACAAAATACAGAGGGTGGCATAATACAAACAACTCTGGTAATTATAACCAAATGTTGTTAGTTGTTTGTGTGTTTTTTTGTGTGTTTTTTTTTTTTTTTTTAAAAAAACCAAAACATTTTAAAAAGGGGGGGAAAAGTGTTTAAGTATTTTCAGACCCCTTTTCCAGAGTTACTTAGTCCAGATACTTGTTCCAGTCTTTACTCTGTATGTGAACTGAATATATGTGGAGAGCATGCAGGTGGTGGTGGTAAAAAAAAGTAGTCTCGTTTTTGATTCAAGACTAAAGTGAGAAATTCTGGAATGCCTTCCTGACTTTCTCAGTTACCCTTCTGCCTTTTGGCTTCTTTCCTTCTCAGGACAGGTGAATTCTTCTAGCTGTAATCTTGTAAAAATGTATATTGGGACTTCACTGTATAATTGTAGGCATCTATTCTTGCATTAAGTATTACACTCCCTTGAAATAGGCTGAAACCTCTGAATGTCTAGGCTTGTAACTGTCTTACTAGTGTACCTAGAGACCCTAGTTATCTTTATAGGTGCATACTAAAGAGCAAAGTAGCTCTATCAGTCATGAAACAAACTTGGTCACCACGAGTGGGTACCACTCGATTCAGTTTATAGAACTAAACATTCTGCACGGCTTACGTACACAAGAACTGGTTGCAAATGTTTCACTCTGGATGTTACCCAGCACCTTGTCAGCTGTTTTTGCAAGTTTTCTTAAGCTCTCAGTGAGCACAACTTGGAGCTGGCTGAGGCTTGCACATTCTTTGAAGGTGCAGAGAGAAATGAGACATCTCCTGTAGAGAGCAAGGAACATGGTGATGGGAGTTGCTCAGGCTTTGCAGGAGAGGTGTGGTTGTCACTCAGGGTCTGGCTTCAGTTCCACCCAAGAGGAGAAATGTCACTGCCTGCTAAAAATCACTCCTTTCTGTCATGGAAGGATGGACTTTATGAGCACATTAACTGCAGAACAAAAAAAAAAAAAAAAAGGGTTCAATAGTTGCTTTTTAAATTTTATGTCGACAATGTCAGTGATGCTTCTGGGTGGAATGTAGTAGGTGTCAGTCACAGGAAGCTGCACTGGTTTCCATAGCAGGATATACCTACTGCTTCTGTTAGAGATGTCCTGATGTATTCAGATTGTAGTAGTCTCCTACAAAATGTTTTTTTGGGAGTCAGGTGTCACAGAACTGATGCAGGTGTTACTAAATCCTGTGCAAAACCAGACAGCTGAAGGTGGCTTTGGTTTGTGTGCACCTCGGTGTCTTAAAGATCCAGGTTAGATAACTTGGATGTAGCCTTTATTTTGACCCCAGGCTATCTCGAGTTTGTTGGGGTTTCCCAGAAGCATTTTGGTGTACCTGACCCATAACAAAGGCTGTCCAGGCCCTTCCTGTTTTGTGTCATGTTTTTGTACCTAATGTAAAGGGGATGTGGGCGGTGAAGAGAATTTGCAGGGAGTGTCTTGGAGCAGCCTGACCAACACAGCTCCAGTCCTCACTCTATGCACTCTCCCTTGCAGAGGCTTGCCTTTTTGTGCTCAGAATTTTGGGGAATTATATCACCTTTGGATTTGTGTGTGGTGTAACTGGCCAGGTCTGCGTGGGTAGTAATTGGTGGACTTCTTAAAACAACAGAATTTTTTTTTCAAATGGTAAGTTAAGTACTCTGGAAACCAACGTCCTAATTCTGTTTATAAAAGTGAGTGTTCCGTAGGAGACTTTTCTTTTCAAGTCATGGATGGACTGTATTAAAATTACTAAAGGAGGTATTTTTTTTGAATTAGGTATCTGTACCCTTGGTTAGTTCTGCTTTCTTTGCCCAGTTGAGTAATGTGTTTATTTCCTGAACTGTTACTGTGAACTCCTCCTTCATTTCTTAAAAACTGAATGCTACATGTTTTTACTGTATAATTTTGTGAGGTTTAGAATTTGAAAGATGCTATGAAAGACTGCAAATTAATTCACCAGGAAGTTTATTCCTTCCTTAAATGTGCCTCCTAATGCTGTTGAGAACATTGTGTATGTGCTCATTTTGGCTGGGGTAGCCTTAATTTTCTTCATAGTATCTGGTATGAGGCTGTGGTTTGGATTTGTGCTGGAAAGGCTGGTGAAAGATAACACAGTCCCAGTTTTAGTTATTTCTGAGCAGTGCTCACATATTCAGGACCTTTTCTGGTTCTCACCCCACCCCACAAGCGAGCAGACTGGGGGTGCACAAGCAGTTGGGAGGGGGCACAGCTGACCAAGGAGATATTCCATACCACAGGACAATATTACTATGATAATTACTATTAATAGTAGCAGTAGCATTATTAATATTAGTATTCTATTATTCAATTATTAAACCATTAACCCAAAATTTTTTTCACTTTTGCCCTTCCAGTTCTCTTCCTCCCTTCCTGCTGGCAAGGGAGGATGAACAAATGTCTGTGCTTAGTTGCCAGCTGGGGTTAAATTGTGGCTGTTTCTCATCTCTACCAAATCTTTACATTTAGTGGGATCTTTAAATAATATTTATAGTTTTATTCATAGTGGGAATCTTGAACCACTTTCAATAGATTGAGAAAATTAGTTCCTAGTTACCTTGAATCAGTTTGTACTTTTGAAATGTATGAAATAAACACCGAGGGGGTATTTCATTGTATTTAGTTTGAATTTTGTATTTAGTTTGTATTTGAATGTTTCTCTAGTTTGAAGATTCAAGCCTTGCCTAGGTTTCCTTCCAGATGTAATAATAAGCTGATCCATAATGCTACTGATATTCAGATTTCTTCTAAAAATCTTTCTTCTTTGATGACTGTCAGTTATCAGCCATCCTAAAAGCTAGAGAAAGTGCCACTTAAAAATAGCTGTGCTAATAACAAAGGAATTTCTCTTTGCTCATTTTTTTGTCCGTATTTCCTTATTTTATCTTTCTCAGACTTAAAATGTAATGCATAGTCAATAATATTGACACATATTGCCTGTTCCCATAAATCTGTGGGTAATGATATATTCAAAAAGCACATTAGTTTTCTTTTTCTTCCCCATTCCCAAAATAATTGTGTGAAGAAGAATTGGAGCCAGAGGACTCAATTCTGATTTTGCACAGGGTTGAGTGTTTGCTCACTTGCTGTTTGTCTCTTGCTGGTGTATTGCAATTCCCTTGGTCCCTTCTGGAGTCTCCCTTCAGAGAGAAAGGGACCTGTGCAGACACTTTCACATCTTGTAAGTATTTTAATTTTACCAACAAAACCATTTTTCTGTGTAATGTAATATTGTTAACCAGCAAATATAGTCTCCTCCTCTTCAAGACTATACAATTTTTTAGGAATGCTTTCTAACCTTTCCAGCGTCAGAAATTCTCTATATCAAATATCCTGCCCAACTCCATTCCCACCGGTCTACGCCTTTAGGAAAAAAAATTTACAAGATTACAAGTCTAGACTCTGGTGAAATGTAAGAGTAAAATGTAACAGATTTTCAAATTTTTAAAAATAACTGCTTCATAAGTTCAGGGTGGTTTCCAGAAGAGGGTCATAACAGTAACAAAATTTACAAAACTCCTTCTTATTATAAAAGTCACTTAACTACAAACAATATTTTGAGAAGTAGAAATATTCTTAGTAGAGTACTTGCCCCTTCACTCCCATGGTGAAATACACAAAAGCCCCAGAGGAAGCTGCAAAAGCTGCACAAACTGTCACAGATTGTATGCATGTTCATCTGTGAGCATGTTCTTAAGCATGGGCAGGTTTTAGATATGTTCTGTGAAGTTAATTTGCGTTCTCATTCAAATTTCTTGGGTCTTTTGCCTCATTAGATGTGAAGGAAGCACAGAATTGATTTATCTGCTCACCACTGGTGTCCATTTTTTAACTTGTGCTCTTTGTAGTACTGAAACTTCTAAGGATTATTCAGTTATTTTGGAAATTTTCACTAGATCAGGAATTATGGAAGTTCATTTTAATAAACCATGTGTTCAGTCTGTTAGTAAGCTACATTATCATTTGTTTTTACTGCAGAAGCAGGGTAGGAATGAGGTGGAGCAACTGCAAGTCTTTCAGCCCTTTGAGACAGAAAGCATGGAAATGCCTCTTGCTTCAGAGTTGTGTATGAAACTCAGACCTTTAGGGAGGCTGCTGATGCTCCTTAGCCTGACCCTGGAGTGTGTCAAACCCACATTTGTTTTTCTTCACCCTATGTATTACAGGGCAGTTTGCTACCAGTTAATATGTTTAGGCTTTTCCACACAAATTTTACATGTTTTAACTAGGAAAGACAAATGCAGTAACAGGATTGGATGCACCAGGATGTAAAATGCAGGGTAGTATGTCTGCAGCCTAAACCCCTTGTTTCTTCTGCAGCTGTATTTCTCAGTTGCTGTTTCCAAGAGAGCTCAGGGTGTGCAGACCACATGCCTTAAAGCAGGCTGCTTCCTGAGTGTCCTCCTCTTCCCTTCATTTTATATTGAAATGAAACTTTACTCAGTGTATAACTAGTTTTGGGGCTTTCTCCACAGGGCTCCAATCTTCTCCTGTATTTACAGCACTAGATATTTATAGCAAACCCCTCCTCAGTGTATTATGCCATCGGTGAGAAATTGATGGAGTGTGCATTGTGATTCCTTCTGCATCTACGTCATGCCACAACTGCTGAGTTTTGGCCTGCCTGGCATTCCTGGGTGTGGTTGTAGGACAATCCAAGATAGCCTGAGTTATCTTGGCTTTGTTACAACAGCTTGTTGCACTTTAGAGGTTCATGTTAGTGCATTTCATTCCAGCCTGTTATTTTCTCACCTTCATCTTGTTTGGTTGGTTGAGTTTTTATATGTTTGGGTTTTTTGTTGTTGGCATTTTTAATTTTTTGTTTTGTTTGTTTTCCATTAAGATTTGAGGGAGATGGAGGTTACGTGAGCAATCAGAAAGGCCTGGTGCAGTCCACAAACTCAATACATTCTTTAAATATTTTGAGTCACGGGAATAAAAATTTGCATAGCTGTGGTTGCTTTTCATCTTTGGAATTTAGAATCCTAGGTGTGCTGAATTTCATCCTGTTCTTCCTGGATAAATTCAGTGTTAAAGAAGTTTCATCATGTAACAATAATGAGTCTGCTTCAGCCATCATAACTGTAATGTTTAATTTTGAGAAGCATCTAAAATGCAAGTTTAGGTAGGATGAACACAGGAGGACTAAGTAAAGGAAAGCAAACGAAGCCTGAGCACAAAAAAAAGAAAACCCATAGTAATTGCCAGATGTGATGCATGGGCTTCAATCCCTTCTTCTGCCAAGAAACTCCCAGCAGGCAACATGAATATGAGTGCATTGGAAACTGTTGTCACTTAATAATGTTGGCATTGCTCAAACTCAAGACTTGGAAAGGCTAAGAAAGTTCTGACAGTTCGTGTAGTCAGACACTGTGTACTTTGTAGAACTGTTTCTATATAATCCCTGTGTAAACAGTGCTGGAGGTCAGCTTCCAGTGCTGGTATTTCACAATAGAGACAAGTGGAAAAGGAAAGAATGATTTTTGCAGATGTGGCCTCTTTCCTTATAGAGTGTTTTCTCATAGGTAGTGAGGGAATGACAAGAATATAAAGCTCATTAAGGACTCTGAACTTGTTCAAATACTTCAGCTGTCTTTTAACAGGAAAGATGGAGTGGCTGAATTAGGCTGCCCTTGAAAATTCTTCTGTTACTGCTTTCCCAGCTTGATAAATTTCATTGAAAAGCCTTATTTATGTAAAATATTAAGTGTAACTAACTGAAGAACGTATTATTATATAGATTATTCATCTTTTGAGGTAGTATTTGTACGTTTATCAGCTTTGCCTAACCACTGTAAAAAATCAATTTGGCATAATTCTTAGTCATGCTTGGTGTGAAATTTTAGGAAAGGTGACTAACAGCTTCCAGCAGTATTTTCTGAGGCATGTAATTCAAATGCCTGTAGACACTAACCTCACAACAGGAAGATACTGCAAAATTGGCCAGAGAAACATATGTAATAACTACTTGGCTTTTTCTTCTCCTAATTTGTACCAATTCTTTGGTGCTGCTTTTTCTGAGTAGGAATCTAACTTCTCAGATCTTGACGCTGGGAAAACTACAAGATAAAATGCTTGTGTTTAGTAGGGGAAGGCTTTACATAAATGCTTTGAGCATCTCTGGAGTGGTAAGCTAGGCTCCTACAAATGTCAAAAGAAATCTCTTACAGAATCACAGTGTTAGGGGTTGGAGTTGTGTAGTTCCTGTCTGAAACCCCTTTCCCTTTCCAGTGAGTAATACTACTGGAGGAGACCACTGCCTTGAGTAGTGGTAGTGGTGTGATGTGTGCAGCTCCAGAAAGCTGCAGGTAAGATGCTGCTGTGCATATGATCTCAGGAGGGGAAGTTTGGCCTGGGAAGGTAAAGAATGGACTATAAACAGAGAAGGATGGCACTGTAAGACAGATAAGTGGCATTTTTAGCCTTCGAAATAAAATCTGCCCTTTAAGAAGTAGTCTACCTAGTTCCTACATGTTCTGATGTGGAAAACCTTTGTTTTTCTAGTGCTTTATGTTCCCAAGGCACTGGTTGCCATCAGTAAACCAGGGGTGAAGATTGCTGAAGCTGCTGCAACAATGGTGCAATTTGAGTGAACTTTCTAAATTTTGCTGTATGCACTTGAGTTTTCTGACCAAGTGGAACACAGGGCTTTGGTAATCTCAAAGGGACATAAGATGATGCTTGGCCCTCCAAGGGCTGTATTTAAGATTTACTGCTGTGGAACTTGACAGGAAGAAGGGATAATGCCAGCTTCTCAGGAGATCTGATTTTCCTAGAGCTAAATAAGATGGCTTTCTCTCTCAATTCAATACCTATGTTACCAAATCACTATTTGCATCCCCTGCTTATAAGTTCTGTTCCTGTGACTGTAGAAGATGAGGTGAAGTGTCTCCCACATAATTTTAATGAGATTCTGAATGATGGTACCCATATTGTTGATGTCCTATATGCTGCCTATTGTATGAGGGACAACAGCACATTCTGTAAGGAATAGACCAATTTATTTTTAATGGTTTCCAAACTTAGAAAGCAAAGGCAAAGGGCACTGTTAAAAATGGTGATCTATGAGTGGAGTAATTAAGCTGCAGTCACCTCCTAGAACTGAGTTTATTCACGATGCTGCTCACATCATTGGACCCTGTGTCTAGTTACTGGTGAACATAACACAGTTGTGATTTTTATGCTTGTGTGAATCTGGTAGCATAATATCCCATATCTGTAGCCTCAAGTACCTGTTAGGCCTGTCTTGCTGCTGGGTGCCAGTTCTTACATTGCAGACATTTTTTAGATTGCTTTCCTTTCCATCCCATCTTCTGCTTCCATTCTCAGTTGTCCCCCTGGGAAGCAACTGTCTTTTGTAGAAGTAAGGTGATGTGCCATCTTTAAACAGAAAAAGACATATCTTTTCCTGTACCAGCCTGGGCAGCAGCATCATGATTTCCTACTTGCCCAGGCAATAGATCTCATACTGCTTCTGCATCAAACTGATTCACCGTAGGAGTGAAATCTGCTGCTTGTCACTGGGGTCACCCATCAGCTGGCACTGTACAATGTGGGAGTGGTAGAATCTGAGTGTTACTCAGAGGAAACTCTTGTGAATGATGACCTGGTTACTTTGACCTGCCACTTGCTCTCTGCTGTGTCTGATTTTGAGGTGCCTGATAGCAGCGTGCTGAGCTGCGGATGTGGAAAGGCTGCTGGTGTCTACAGAATTTGGGAGTTGTTGGGTGAGATTTCTGTCTGTGCTGAGCTTGAATCTTGATTGATTGCTCCAGTGAACATGAGACCCAGTGTGAACGAAGACCATTTCCCTGGTTGTTTCATATTTGGCTTTTCTTGTTCCTTTGCCAAGAAGTTTGTAGTTGGGCAGATGACAGCTGGTTTGTGATTCAGGAGGCTGCTGCAGTCCTGTGGTTTTCCAGGACGTGTTACTTCTAAGCAGTGTACTCAGTGGCACTGACACCCAACTCTTGTGTGTCGCAGTAAATCATTTCAGCTGCTCTACTGTAGTGACCAACAACTGGTTTAGAAAGGTGGGAAATGTCTGTGGATTCCATAGTTCCAGCCTGGCAGTGTGCTCATGAGGACTGTTGGCATCAGTGGAGCTGCTGAATTGTCACTCTTGGAGCCATCCCTGCCTGTGCTGACTCCTGGGCAGCAGCATCTCCCTCTGGGAGACCTGCTATGTGGCAGTGGGATATGTTTAACCATCTGAAAGAGATGGAAATGTGGTCCCTTGTAGTATAAATGGGATCCTGTTTTGTTTAAGATCATGGCAGGAGTGAGGGAGGTAATTTCTGTACTGGTGACATAACTGATGCGAGGACACTTGTACAGATCTGTATTATCTGTATGTACCTCAGTAGTTCAATATGATGTTAATATTGGACTTTCTTCCTGGATTTGAACAACAGTAACAAAGGTACAAGCTCAATTTGAATAACAGACATCTTTGAATTTTTGTCCATGTCTCAGCTGGCAGCTTATTTTAAATAAAATTAATAGGTGCTCAATTGTGGTACATAATATATCTGTAGCTCTTACTTGGCCTTAGCTGACAAAATCTGCTTTACTGATGGCTTTAGATACTTTTCATCCAGCACATATTGCTTGTAATTCTCTTGTAATTTTAATATTTTGCTGAAACCAAAAGGCACTCTTTCTAGAGTCCTCTGCTCTTTTATTTGGTTACTTACTTGCAGATAAATGCTAAAACAAACACAGTTCAGATTCTCTTAGCTGGGAGTACTGTTTATGGGTAATGTCAAAACAGGAGTTTTGTGAATGTTTATGGAATTTTGGTATTTGTGGAAGAAGGTGGTAGCCTTAGCATCTAATATAGATAAACAAGAGACCCTGAAAGGCAGCAATAGCATTTTCAGATGCAAAACTTAACTTCATATTTTGAGAGTATGATTGAACAACTGTTAAAATGCTGTTGGTTAAAGTTCATATCACTCGTAAGTGTTCTGTGTCTTGCTGCACTAAGAGTATGGGAACACTTTTGATCTTAATTTCTAGATCTTACAATTATGTGAATGTTATTTTAAACTGTTGTATCAGAATGCATGTTGTGCCCTTTTCTTAAAATCCATTTTTACATGTGAGTACAACTTGTAAGGCAAACATACATGCAAAGGCTTGTTCTGGCTGTTAATGCATGTTTGGTTTTACTACTTGTCTGTATTGTGGCAGAAAGTCTATGCTGATCTTGAAAGAGATAATAAAACCTGAATGCTGAGAACTGAAATTTAAATGGGAAAGAGAAAGCTAATAGAAAAGAAGCTGAATTAAGATCCCAATATTTTATGACCAGGAAGATTGTACAGTAAGGCTGAATACATTGTATTCTAAGCCGAAGATTTGGCTTGTGTGTTAAATTGCCATAGATTCAATTCTGACTAAATGCTGATGTGAGTTCTTGCAGTGCAGTTAGGAGGCAAACCAGTTTTATTACTTTGGAGCAGTTTATCTCAGGTAATTCAATTAGATTTTTTAATTTTATTTTTTTTTCCTCTTCCTGTAGAAGAGGCTGTTATATTGGACTTAACTGGTTTAGATATTGTCTACAGGCTAGAATTAAGGTCTCATTGTAGTGATGGACCACATATTTTGACTAGATTGTTAGAAAATGGAACATACTGCTTCCATTTCTTGATTTTTTTTCTTAAAAAAAATCTTTATTATGGTGGAGGAATTTTTTAGTTATTAGTCTGATATTAGGCAAAAAGGGTGGAAACTGTTTGGATGTCTGTTGAGTTATTTATTTAGTGAAATTGTATTTTCATTGTTAGGTATATTTGAAGTAGGTTTGTATAACTGAACTGCTTTTTCTCTCCACTGAGTGTAATGGGACCATAAATGACCAGTTTGGATGTGGACCCCTGGATTTACAGGCATCTCAAGCTGTATATGGTAATTCTCACTGAGCATGTAATTGTGGCTTCATGAAATATTATTGCTGATCAGCAATAATGTGTTACTAATTATAGAGATCATAACAAAATCTGGTAAGTTCTGTGAAAGGAAGTGTCTGAGAGATTACTATCAGTATTTCAAAAAATAGTGCCTGTGAGATTTCATAGCAGTTAAATTCCTATCTGCTACCTCCATAAAGACAAACATTGCTGTCCTCATAAGCAAGAGGCATTAAATGCTGACCTATAGGAAAGGGGAGTAGGGAGGGAAGTATACATCTGTTTACAGGAGCTGGTCTGAAAAACTTGACTTGGAATTCTTCCAAAAAAGCCAAACCTTAAATGGAGTCTGTCTGCTTTGTCTTTTTATCTTTTTTTTGTCTTATCTTTGTCTTAATCTATCTTTTAATTTTTTTGGACCAGAAAAATCTTCCCCCTCCCCAGATCCTTCCCAGTTCCACTGAGATTCCCACCTCCCCCTCCTCCACTCCCTCTCCCCCCCAGTTACCTCCAACTGATAACATGCAAACCCTGCAATGAGTAAGGTGAAAGGTTTTGCATTGGTCTGAGAGGACTCAAGTCTGTTGCTATGAACAAAGGAAAATCCCCCCTTGAATGGAATTGTGGCAAGTTGGTATAATGGTGTAACAATTTCAGATTGTGGGGTTGTTCTTTGAAAGAAGCAGTTGAAATAATGTCAAAATACATTGCCTTTTGAGGTACAGGGAAGAAAGGACATAAGTTCTCAGATAAAACCTTTTTTAGTCCATATCGGACTTGATTTTGTCTTTTTTGTTTGTTTTTTTGTTTTATTTTTTTTTCAGCCCATAATTTTTGTATATCCACGGAGTCAAGGTTATAGCTTTGAGGGAGGGATTTTGAGAGGGGTGTTTTTAAGAAAAGTACTAATGCAGAACCTGAGGCAAAACCTGTAAGTCACCAATTCAACATATTCTTGCTACTGTGATTTGAACATTGTGTTCTGGTAACTGATTCTCTGACACTTGGGGTTGGGGAATATTTTACCACAAATTGCATTAATCAGGATTTTAGGAAGTTCAATATTCCTGAAAGGGGTCTCTTTAGTTATGTTACTATACTGAATTCTCAAAACCACTGAGCTAGCATGACTCAGTAGTTGTGCTTGGATCTTCCTAAGGCTTGGCAGTAAGCAGACATGGGAAACATTGGGCATGAAATGAGGTTATAGGTGCTGTGTAATCATAGGGAATACTAATGTATATATAGCAAATTGTACCAGAAAGCTGGAAGTATGTTAGAGCACTCTAAACACATCTCGGAGGGACTGTGGTGGCACATTCCCTAAACATAGCATGGGGTCTTCCGTGGGTGACAAAGCATGTGGCTTGTATTAGACTCTGCAGAGTATTTTTTTAAGGGTATTTTACTGCTGAGGGAATTCAGACATCATTGCATCCTTTGTGCTTAAAAGCATTTATAGCTTGTATCTGACTTTGCTAAGATAGCTCTTTGCAAAATGTCACCAGGAGCTAACAGGATTACTTCCTAACTCTGTTTTCTTTACACAAATGTAATAAAATCAGAAGCTATCATGAGAAACAAGTTATGGAACAGCTCAAAACTTGCAATGGACAAGTATACAATGTTAACTTTAATCCCTAGTATAATAAGGAAGAATATTTCTATGAAGAAAAATTTATGTTCTTACCAGTAAATCACATGCTGGACACCAAAGCAAGTTCTCTAAGAAGATTCTTCCTGTATTTTATTTGAAATAAATATAGGAAGGCTTTGTGTTTCCAGGCTTATTTAAGGGATGATCAAATGATTTTGTGATATTCTGGCAGCCAGAAAAAAATGATGTATCTTTTCTTTAGGCTCATTTTTATTATCAAAACCCAACATTTTCACAAAAGCCTGTTGCGAATCCTTTACAATTTAGCTTTGGGAGTTATACATTAATATTAAAATTGACTTTTGTGACACTCAGCCTCCTCTGCATTGGATGCAATCAGAAGCGTGGCTGATTTAGCATCGAGAAGCTGAAGAAGATGTGTGGAGATAAAAGGGCCTTAATTATATTTATCTAACTGTTGAAGGATGGGAGGTAGTAAAGTATCTTGAACTGCCACATAACAGCTGCCAAGCAGTGACTGACTCGGGCTCACTGCAGTAAGGGTGTACTAAGGAGTCATCTGTCATCCCAGGAATGTATGATCCAGTTTTCCCTCACACACACAGTTTAAGCTAACTTTCATTTCTAATTGAGATTGACCAGTGTGCACATGGCTTGTTGCCACAGGAACTCAAATTTCTTGAGCTACCGGAAATATAGAAATTCACGTGATGGTTTTCATGGAAATGCCTTGAGCTATAGAAACCAGTAATTCTCTGGGTTTGGGAAGGAAGATCCCTACCATGTGTAGCAAGCCAGCTCTTGGTGGTCCTGGTGTAGCTGGCTGCTAACAACTCTGCTGGGACACTGACAGCTGGAACGTGGGGCCACTGGAATTAGTGGTGAAGGAGACTGGCGTGGAGTTGTGGTTTGCAACCAGGGGTCCATAGCACAGTAATTCTCTTTAGGACAGTCAGTAGTGGGGCAGAGATGAAATAAGCCTTCCCAGCTTGTCAGGTTGGCCTGGCTGATTTCCTGAATGGGAGGCTGCCCCTCCACTATAGTTCCTAGAAGCCTTTGGAAGTTCTGATCAAATAATTAAACTGGTTTTGGTTTTATTGTTCCTTTTCTATCTTTAGTTTGTAAAATATCCCAGGGCAAGGAACTGTGCAAGTTAATTCTGTATCATGAGAAAAATACCCTTTTATTTTGAAACTTGGTCTGCTAGAGAATTCCATTATTTCTCTGCAATTTCTAAAATATAAAAATTAGGAAACCATCATTCCCTGTCTTATTTTCCAACACTTACGGTACTGTAATTTTTGTAGCTCTCCACAGCAGCTCAGCAGAAATTGCTTTTCTGAGGTGAAGACCTGTGATGTATCTAATCTGTTCTTGAACAGAAGCTGTTGTAATACTAATTATCCTTGACACCTTTTTGTTTCATGTCAGAAAGTGTATATTAACTACAAGAGGTAGTTAGTACTGAAGCTGAGACCAGTCTGGTCTTATGCTTCAGCATCTCATTGGTTTTGCTTTGCTCCTTTCATAATGATTCTTACTATTGTCTGGTTATTTAACAGTTACATTTTTAGAGGACTAAACATGTGATTTATGATCTTTCCTAGACAACTGTAATAGCTGAATTTATTTAATATGCATCATTATTTATAGTGAGGGTCATTCTCTTACCCTTCTTCTGTGTGTTATTCTCTGCTGTTTTTCTTACAGAATGATTTCTTCTTGTGAGATCTGGTATCTCTAAAATCTGTTTGGTTTAATGTGTTACAGAACAGTTTGCATTAGCTGTAGTTACTGTTTGCTTTTTGTGAGGTTTGACATAATTATCTTCAGCTTTGGTTCTCAGATTTGGGCGATTACCGGAAATATTTTTCCATTGTTTTCAGCCCATTTCCATTTTTCTTAAATATCTAATTTCTTTTCTAAATTCAACATGTTTTTGTAAAGATACCTTTTAAAAAGATGTTTGTGTTTGAAAACTGTTAAGTTGTCCAAGAATTAGCTGCCCTCAATGTAAATGATTCACTTGAAAATAGCACGGCTTGGTTAGTTAAAATTCTTCACGTGCATGCAGATGAGCTGCAAAACAACTGCTTGAACTGCTTTCCACAAGGCACAGCTAGTGTTTCTTTAGAAAACTTGTGCTTCTTTTCAATTATTATAGGTATTATAAATCATCTTCCTTTGTATCACCTAGAATGTTTAGGAGATCTGATTTTCACTCATGATTATTGCACTGTATTTTTAGAGTAAGCCTATAAAGCAAAGGGATTACTGCCTTATATCTCTACACTTGAACTTTTAAAGCACATTATATAGGACCAGAGTCAGAGTTTGCTGTGGATTCTGATGAATTGGGACATTTGCTCTGGGATATTTATTGTTGGAGAAAACAAAGCTTGCTTTCTTGTAATTGCTGAACTTCAAAAATATCAAAAATGATATTTTTCTTATAACTTCTAGAAAGAGCATTGCATATTTTTAGGAATATACTTCTGTCTTGCAGTGATCAAACTTGCATTTTTTTGACAGTTTAAGAGTCTGAGTGTGGTTACTGTGCTGGTATGTCTGATACATACTGTTGTGGAATACCAAACACTATTTAATCACATACAGTCACTGCAGTCTGTGGATATTTATGTTTGAAGAGTCTAGTGTATTTTATGAAATTCTAAGCTTGAGAACAGGGCTTCTGGTAGCTGAATGTTTTAGCCACACAGCTGTTGATGGTCTATTGGAATACAGTACATGATTTCATTTCCTGATATTTCGCAAGCTATCTGAATTTTTTCTTTAACTCTGTTTTTTTCCCCAGTGAGATGTTGCTATCATCACATTTTTTCCTCTTCTCCTGGCCTCATCTGTTGTACAGGTAGTATTGTTAGGTGCTCTGGAAAACAGCTGTGGAGTGTTCACATGATCAGCTACCTTAGCTCAGGTGTGAGACAGCAAGAAATCTGCTGGATTTGAGAGGATAGCTAACACCTCACATCTTATGGTCATCACAACTTCTAAGAATGCTGTCAGAGAAATTTATATTATCATTATGGCTCTGACCTTTTTGGTCTTACATAGAGTTTAAGATTGCTGTTTCTGCTGTACTTACAGAGTATGATCTAAATACTACTTTCACTGCTGAAAGGTAAATTTTCTAGAGCTGATGTGCTTGTTTTAGTAGTCTTTTCATGATGTATCCAACAGTTCAGTTTTCTGCAACAAGGAAATTCCCCTTAATTTGAACTCTAAAGAATACCAGCAGCAACAAAAAATGCATTTATTGACTCAACAAACAAACTTTTTCTTCACCTTTTATGTGTATTTTGATGTCTTGGAACGCTTACTTTTATTGTATTATTAGAACTTAATTGGGTAATGAAAGGGTAAATGGGTTGGAAAGCCATCTGGTAAATAATGTGGTTTGTCTCGGTGTATTGCATAAGCAGGACTGTTAATGTTTTAGTGAGAATGTTTGGATGGTTACATGCCTTCATTTGCTTCAGTGTGACACTACTGGATTTAATTAAATTTTATGGCATCTAAACTTACAAAAAGGCTCAAAGTTCTGTGTTCAAACTCTGACACATGGAGTGACCTTTTCTTCCTTAGAAGATAAGGGTACTCTGTGTTCTTGTGCTGGTGAGTAATTGCAGAGAAGCTGTTGCAAGGCAATTGCAGCAAGTTTTGGCTAACTTTACAGTAGGAGAGATATGGCACTGCATGTTTTTGTACTGTGTAAGTGGGAGAGGACAGGAGGTCATTTGTTCAGCAGCAGTGCTTAATAAGATTTTTTCAGAGTAGTAAAACTCCATTCTGTCATCTTTATAATAGACAGGGACAGACTAACTACCTGGGCAGCAATTTCCTAGCTTGCCTTTTTATTATAAATGTAACGTTCCTACCTTGTCTTGTTAAATGTAAAGATTCAAACTGTGCCTTAGAAAGCAAAATGGATCTAAATATTTTGAACTGCTTCTTTGTATTTGTGCTCATACTGCAGGTAAGCCTGCCAAAACCAGATCTTGTCCCAAGAAAAAGTCTCAAGACAAGCATATTTCCTTGCTGATGTTGCAGTGTCCCAGTTATAGCCAAGGTTGACAGTTGTGTTGAAGTTTCAGTAGTGAATTGGGTTTTATAGGAAAAAAAATGTGTGGAATACTCTTCTATGAAAGTGTGGGCTGTTTTCATTTCCTGGTGTAGACCCTCTTGTATTCTGTAATAAAATTCAGGTTTTGAACATAGCTGTTACGTATGAGTCTTTGTTATACTTGCATCAGAACTCAAAGCCATGAAGTTTTCTGAGGATACAGATCTTCTCAGGCCAGTCAAGGAATGTTTCTGGAGTGTTTTCCTCGTGAGTAGGTTAGGCAAGCACATTTTTTTCAATGAGATTAAGATAATTTGCATGTCCTCTAAGGTCTGAAGTATCAGGTAACTTTGGCAGGAAAAACACATACTTGCTCCGAAAGCTTTGTCAAGAAATGCCTGGTACTTCTTAGGCAAAAAAGCATAGTAGTGGTGGATGAACCTCTTTTTTTTTTAATTACTTATGTTACTGATTGCAGCATGGTGATTGGACTAGTTTTATGTGGAGGCTTGTAGATTTTAGAATGATCTATATAACACATTGTTTTTAGACCTATATTTTCCATGTACTTCTCAGAATGTTACTGATATGTCAGAAAACAAAGTAATCCTAAACCCCTCTAAAATAGTTTTAAGAAACTGGTTTGAACTGAAGATTTAAGTTAAGTTTTTACCCTTTTCCATTGCAAACAAAAAGGGTGCTGCATAATTGAATGCAGACCAGATAACTTTCATGAAGGCTGAAAGTTATCAGCAACTTTTTTTGCGGCAACTGCTATGCAAGGATGAGTTGTACAAAATGTCCATGAACTGCTTCTCTGAAGATACGGGTGCATTCCTTACCTCCTGCAACACAAGCTAAACTCCGAATTTGCATCATCCTCTGCTGCCACCTAATCTAACTTCAGCTCATGTGAGAGCTACCCCATCTCTATCTGAAGGATAAATTGCTGGTTTGTGGTCACTGAAGGGTAAAAGTGAACACACTGGTACAGCAGACCAGCTAACAAGACATGAATTAACATGCTAGCTTTATCTTGCAGTAATTTGTTCAGCAGCCATAAGCTGATGATGCACAAGTCAGTGAAGCCAAGAGTGCTTAAACATGCACTTTTCTTCATGATAATGCTTTTTTTTCTGTCTCAGTGCAGCCCATGAGTTGTCAATGAGCTGGCATAGACTAAAGTTATACCCTTGGAAGTGGTCAAAATGAGTAGTGGTGCTTTAAATTGGCTTTGGAGCTGTGTTTTCAAAATAACCCATGTATATCCATTTGCATAAATGTAAATGGCAACATAGATTTATAAGCTCCATATGTAAATATCTTTTCCATACCTTTTGTAAATGCTTGTATGGTGCTTTGGGAACTGGTCTGATGTTGTAATTGCTTGGATTGCAAAAGGGATGAAGGTTTTCTTGTTTGTGTATTTTTTTGTTCAGTGGTTTGGTTTGGGTGGTTTTTTGTTTTGGTTATTTTTTGTTTGTTTTGTTTGGGGTTTTTTGTTTGTTCTTCTTTTGTTTTGTAACCTTCAGATGTTGAGCTGTCTGTAGTTGGCCTTCAGGTAGAGGTAGCCCTGAAATGTAACAGAATCTGAAGTGGCTCAGTTTCCTCTTTTCTCCAGAAGATCTCGGTGCTTACAGCCTTTGTTACAGGTTTGACTCTAATATAACACAACATTTTGTGCTTTATTTAGATTTTGAGTTTCCCATCCTGTCTTTTCACCAAGTTGCTCTTCAAACACTGGTTCTCCCTTGTCCTTTCTCTGGGCCCAAGATGGACATGGGATTGTGAAAGTGAAAAGGCTTTGGGACAAGTAACTTTCAGCCTATGTAATCTCCAGACAGAGTATAAAACTTTTTATGCTACTGGTAATTGGTTCAGTAGAAATAACCCTGCTAGCTTCTTGCATCCTTGTGTGGTGTCTCTCACTGTGTGAATTCAAGCAGAAAATGCTCACTTGTTTTTCTCTAGAATTGCTGTGCAGGGATTTTGAGCTCCAGACAAAATCAGTAGACATTTCAGCACTTAATTGTAGCAATTCATGTGCTTCTCTCCTGAATCCTCAAATATGCAGCCTGTGTGAATCGTTTTACTTAATGCTTTTCCAGCAGATGGCAACTCTAGTTATACTGGGCTGACGTGCATCTTAGCAGCAAATTAGGTTTTTTTGTAGGGCAAACTATTTTACAACCTACTCGGAGCAATATGACAGCTCAGAAAGCTGAGATTTCCACTCAAGTGGCAGTTGAAGAAAGATCTCTGGTTGCCTGACCAGAAATTAATATTGCTATTTGTCAGCATTGCTGTTAAGTAAAACAGGCTACTTTTAAATCACTTGTCAACATGAGCTCAAAATTAGAACATGTAGGAAAATGGGTTTGGTTTTCAGTGAAAAGGAAATACTTTTGGGCAAAATGCCATTTCAGCTTCTCACAGGAAGAGCAGTTGAGGAACTCTTGTTCTCATCCTCCCCTGTGGTTTGGATTCCTGGTCAGAAGTCTGCACTAAGGTACAAGTCTCATGGGCAAAAGCAGTGCTTCCGGGGAGAGGTCCAAGGAAATGCTCAGATAAGCAAATGTTCTGTTCTTAGTTGCTGGAGTAGAAGGTCAGGCAGCTGGGCTTTAAGCTACACACTGGCCAGGCTCCTGAGCTGGAGCAGGGGTTTTGCTCATCGTGCTGTGACACTGCCAGTCTTCAGCAGGGACAAAGATGGGTGACTGTCCTGGTGAGCCGAGGTGCCTGCCATGCCTTGCTTTGCTTCAGTATGTGTCAGCTTTGACCCCTTTGAACTTATGGTTCCTCTAGACTGAATGAGACATTCAGTGCCTCTGTTTGTAGTTGCCCCATGCTTATTGGCACACAGAATCAGAATTTTCAGGGTTGGAAGGGACCTTTAAGATCATCTACTTCCATCCTCCCCTCCCACCAGATCAGGTTGCTCAGAGCCCTGTCCAGCCTGGCCTTAAAAACTTCCAGGGATGGGGCTTCCACCACCTCACAGGGCAACCTGTTCCACATCAATATGACAACACTTAAATTTGCCTGTTTTAGTGACATAGTGGTGTTTTGTTTATCCTTTATCTTCTATAAATTATTAATAGTTTTACAATGTTGCTTTTATGCATTACAGACAGCATACTCTAGAGAAATGAGCCAATGCCATGCTCATAGGATACAGTGGGAACTGACTTGCCTAATGAATTACAGTTTGATGAAGAAAGCAATAGCTGCTGAAGGAGGGCTTGGGGTCCTTTTTGTTACTGGGAATGGCTGAAGTGCATGATGTAAACCAATTTAATATTTTTAATTTGGCTGATCAGAAGTAGCCGTGGGCAGTGATCTTCTGTCGTGCTTTGTTTTCTGACTCTTGTTCAGCATTGAGATTGTTGCATTTTGAATGTAAGCTTTGTAGATGTCAGTTACCACAAACCTGAATGTGTTGACTTTTCTCACCTGTGCCAAATAGTTTTAATTCGATAACACTTTTTTTCCAGGTTTTAAAATGGTTTTCAGACAGCTCTTAAAGCTGCTTTTGTTCAGAGGCCACCTATTCACACCCCTAAACAGCCATATTCCGTGGTTTAATTAACCTAATGGGAAATAATCCAGTTAGATTTTGTTGCCTTGCATTCTGCAGCATCATTTTTTTCTATCAAAATGGGATATGGTTGTAAGAAGGTTTCTTTTTTCAAGAAGAGCCATTCTGCATGGTTTTTTGTATTCCCTACATTGTATCCCATATGATTTTACTTATGTAGCTGAATCCTGAGTTCTTTTATTAGTACTACTTTCTCTGATAACTTTTTGGCTAATTGTACTTTGAATCTAGTGAGCGTGAGCATGTCTAAAATATAGATTGGCATGTATATAGAAACTGACATGTAAGAGATTAGTGTATAAAATTTATTTAATTCTAGGCTTTGGAATTGTGAGTACAGAATTGTCTTCTCCCTTTGAAAAGGGAAGACTGTGTAATTGTTTAGAGATTTACCCAGGACACAGAAGTCAAGTCAGTGCTGTACTCATTTAAAGAGGCAAGAACTCTATCCAGGAGGCTAATCAAGGTTGGACTGTGCCCCTCAGTAAAAGCATGAACTTAAAGAACAGGACAAGCATGCAGTTTTAAGGCTATGAATCCTTTCCTTGCATGAGTGCCTTGGATGCTTGTGCTGCTGGTATCCTTCTTAGTTGCTCTAGGTGGGTGTTGAAGTTTGGGGAGGCAGGATTTAATATGCATCACTCTTCAGAGCTTCTCTGTCAACTATTTTAGGTAACCTTATGCTTAGAGTAGTAGTTATTCCTGAGTCTAATGCTTCAGTTGCTGTGGAAAGATATTAAACAAAGTGGATTTGTGTTTTCTACTTCAAAGTGAGTATCTGTCTCTCTCTGAGTATACTTCCAAAATATTTTCCTTTCACGGGTACCTCCACGGATATTTGCTGAAGCCCTGATTTTTCACAGGGATGTTTGTTACTATAGTGGTGACCCAGAGTCGTTAAATGTGTGTTTTGATGCCTATTGGCAGTATTCTTTTTTTTTCTTCTTCTTCTAGGACGTGAAAATCTGAGAAATGAACAAATTACGGCAGAGCTTTAGGAGAAAGAAAGATGTCTATGTCCCAGAGGCCAGCAGGCCTCATCAATGGCAAACTGATGAAGAAGGTGTTCGTACTGGCAAGTGTAGCTTTCCTGTTAAGGTAAGAATTTCTGTCTTTCTTTCAGATATCCATGAGGAACTCTCAACATTAGCTATTATTTGGGGCTTTTTTGGCAAGCATAAGCCAGAGGCATGCTTCATTACACACTGACCTATTTTACAGTCAGCTCTCACTGCAAAGGATGTGGGGTTTTTTTAAAGCCAGATGACTCATGTAACAAATGCCTTGGAAAAAAGCTGTCTGAGATACCCTGCTTTATTATCTAGTTAAAATAAATCATGTAGCTAGGCAGAGGAGTGATGATACTTGTCTTCATTTTTCTGGAGGAACAGAATTGATAGAGCTCTTTGGATTGCATGGAAAGGTACTTGGTTCTCTCTGTTAAAAGGGGAGTTGTGGTTGCAGTTTGACTTGGAATGTAAGCAGTGGATTGTGCTTGGAAAGGAATCCTTTGTCTCTTTTGATAGTTGAAAGCATTGCAAAGTAACATCTGGGTTTCCTTCCAGTGCTTGAGGTTCTCAGCACTTGCTAACTTCTGAGGGTATCTATCAATTTTGTGTGTGTATATTACAGATGTTAATGCATGTGAAACTAAAATTAACTTTTTGAACTCCGAGAACTCATTCCAGATCATCTGAGGATTATAAATAGGCATTTTCTTTTGTGTCAGGATTTCTCCTTCCCTTTATTTAGGAAACAATATTATTTTATATTATAGAGGAATATTTACTATCAATGCTTAAGAAATAGAATAATAAAAATAAACAAGAAATTTAAGGTGTCTTGTTGCATATGCTTCCCTTGTAATCAAAAGCTTGCTTCTTCAAGACATGTTGCTACTACCTCTACAATAGACTCTAAGAAGATGACACTTAGGGAAAGCTAATGAATTAATTATCTGTGTGGAAGGAAATCAGTCTATGTCTGATACTTGAAGACCTCTTATTATTTTTTTATATGTATTATACTTAGTAATTCTGTCCAGTAGATAAGCAGGTGATGTTGCTAGGTGAAACCCTTGAAATCGACTTACATATTTTTGTAAAGCTGTGGGTATGTGGAGATGTGCAACAAATTTCAGGTAACTTGCTTAAGTGTGCTTTTACTTAACTGTATGTAATGCTTCTTTGTTAGGGTTGCTTGCTTATTTGTCTTGTATTAGTTTTCTGCTAGAAGGAAGGAACTGTATTCCAGTACTAAGCAGAGATGGTTGTTTTGCCAGAACTTTGAAAGTGAGTAACTGCTTTGTGGAAACTGAAACTTGGATTAAGGTTTAACACTCTCTAGCAGAGAAGAGCTGTTGGCTTGAGGATTGTTATTTTAAAATAACTTTGCCACTACACAGGTTGAAAAGCAAAAACTCTCCGTTTCTAGACATTTAGTTTTACTCAAACTTTTTCAGTCCTTTTCTAAACACAAAAGGCTTGAATTGATTCCTGCTGTTTAAAGACTGACTTTTTAAACTCTCAGTCAGGACTTGCTCTTATAATGACAAATGCTTCCTGTATTTAAATGAAGCATTCATCTATTCTGGGCACATGTACCCAAAGTTCAAAAAGGGTTTGAGCTATTCTGTGCTGAAGAGGCGTAGAAATGGATGAGTCTTTGCATCCTGTCATCACAATGGAACTTGTTAACCCTTATTTGCCTGCATTATATTGGAATTCACTGAATTAGTGTAATTTGATCACTGGGAAAAAAATACCCTGAAGTAAATGCATCTTTACATATGTTTCTTGATTTGACCAGAAGGGTAGACTATTAATGTTTAGAGAATTTGCAATTAGAGGAAGACCTAAAATCATAACGATTTGACTCTTAAGAGGCATTTTAGTTTATTTGAGTAGAACATAACTTCCAAAATACTGTGCCTGGAGATGGGCAGTCGTGAAAATTTTTATGAGGGTTGGGATGCAAAGTGGGTGTTGACTGGTCTTTAATAGATACAGAAAGGAAGTGTGCCATTGTGAGTGAGTGAGATAAACCAGATGTAGAGTCATCGCTTTAGTGGGTGGTACCATATTTTGCTCACAAAAAGAATAGAACTTTGTGCTATTGAAGGAGAGTATCCTGTTACGCTGTTCTAGGCTATTATTTGGAAAGTCGTACATTCCAGAAAAAGTATGGCATCGCCCATGTCCTTAAATATCTGATGGGGTGACTTTTCTTCCTGATGCTTCTCAATGGAGCAGAAGAAACTGAGGTATTTTGGGAAAAATGCTTGATGAATAAGAGTGCACTGAAGTCCAGAACATGGTGAAAATACCTTCATAAATGATAATTCCAGAATGGTCCATTGCCTGTAGCATAGCTGCCCAACTGCAGTTTAGTGTTTCTGAGGGAGTTAGGCTGTCCTTACTCTTTATGGTCTTAATTGCCCACTTTCTAAAAATCATTAGCCATAGTTCTTTGAAGGTCAAAGCATCGCTGAGTGGCAGGACTGGAGTCTGACTTTTGCAGAGAGGGACAAAATTTTACCAATAAAGCAACTGAAGACCTGAGAACTGTTAACAGATGTCTCTACAGCTGTTTTCAAGGTTTTCTATGTGAAAATAAAATACATGAAATTTAATGTAGGAGCCATGTTGAGGGTTTTGTTTCTTTTAATGCTTACCATTTCATTTAGTTAAGACTAAACATTCTTTTTTTGGAGAGAGGAGACAACTGCAAATGCAGAATGCTTTCTCTTGGCTTCTGATGTAAAAGAGAGATCATAAAAGTTTGAGTGAAAAATATGTCACTTTCTTAACGCTTCTTTAAGTTGGTGTGTTTTTTGACTTCTTGTCTTTGGGCATTTATATTTTGCCCAGGGTTGAGGTGTTTGTAGAGTGCTAGTACAGATCTGTCCTTCTTTAGATATTACAGAGCATGTGGAAACACTTTGAAAGTCATGTTGCAAATAGGATTTCATCCTGCCTCCAGGCTTTGTTCTGTTAATGTTGGACAGGGCCTCCAGTAGCTGCTCCATCATTGTGCTTTGAGGCTGCAAACAGATTTAGTGTTACTGAAAGGTTTTCTGCATTGGCAGAGTTCTTGAAATTCTTCCTATGCTACAGCTGATAATTAAAGTCCCTAAGTGTGCTATTGGATTCTGAGCAAATCCAATGAGTTTATGGGTTGTCTTCATTTCAGTACAGAAGATCCTCTGTGGGAAGCTTTGGCAAAAGTCTGTTCCCATGTTGCAGGTTAGTGGCTTGGATGCACAGTTGGTTCTCTCCAGTGATGTGCCTATAAATTTGGAGGTGGTGATAACCTAGGACAGGTCCTGTGACTCCTAAGCAATAGCAGCTTTTTCTGTTCAGCAGTCTGTGTTTTTCCAGCAGTCAGAGTAGCTGTGTTGTATGTTGAGCTACTGATCATATTTTCTCAGTCATCTTAGTGTGTGTAGGATGTATTTACAGATAGCTCTTCACTGTGTTGGGAATCTAACCATGCTTGAAGTGGTAATCTGACACATTTAAAATAGAGCCTTAGGATGGCTGCTGGCTTTCCTGCCCTGCTCTTCTGCTCTGAACTGGCTTTAGTTGTATTGGAAGAAGAGCCAAGTTGCTGGAGTGTCACAACCAAATGGTTTTTTCCCTACTCCACTGCATCAGCAGAGAGAGACAGGTGCCTCTCTGTCAGCAAAGGTATGGACAGGATGTTAAACTTGTGTTTAGACAAGTGGGATTTGCACTTTACATTACATAGGAGAGTGATAACATTATGCTCCTAAACACTTGTGGTGTGGAGGTATATAATACATTGCAGTTTTTATAGATTTACTCAGAGTTGCTCTGTTATTAAATGTGGCACTCTTACAGCTGCTGGAAAATTGATGTAAAAGTATATTTTGAGAGGTGAATTCTCTTCCACTGTCCTAACAGACTAAAAAGTAAAAAACAGAAAAATTATGCCAGATAAATGTAATGTATGACTTAGATGTGTAGATATAGTATTTAAAAGTATTTTGAAGTAGATTATTCTAAGAGACGTTACAGCCGTGCTTATCAGTGCTGTAATTTATTTTTAAACAAACTTTACACATCATAATTGCAAGCAAATCATTGACATACACATTTTGAAATTTGCTTTCTTGCTCTAGACACTACCTCACTGAGAACATGCAGCTGGTCTATGCTTTAATGACTAAAATATTTGACACTAGGGCTTCTTTTGTCTGAAATGCCTTTTCGAATGTCCCTCTGGGTAAGTAGTTTTATTCATACAAATGCACTTTAGACTAACTGGTCTGTGAAATTTATATCAGAAAAATTAGGTCATTTTCCTCTACTTAACACAACAAATCAAACATTTGCAAGTTCTTGGCAGTTCTAACAGCTGATTCCTACCTGTGGTTCTCAAAGATGGCACAATCACACTTATCTTTGATTAATTTAATCTTATTTACTTTCATATTGTTGGTGATCAGTCTTTTTTTGAACTTAATACGTCTAAGGCTTTGGTTGCCTGTGGCCTGCACATTTACTTGCAGATTTTCTTCCTTTTATTCCAACAGGAAGACTAAAAACTTCAGTAAAAGTACTCTGTGTGGGAAAGTAAAAAAACACATTTGTGTGTTTGAATTTTAAGTCTAGGATTTGCTGCTCAGTGCCAGTGAATTAACCTTTCCACTGAATCTTAATTTCTGTGTTAGTGTTGACAAATGAAAAATTGTATGGATACAGTTGGACATTCACACATGAAAAAATGAGTTGACTTCTCAGAGTAAATACTCTTCCCCTCTTTCCCATCCAGCCCTTGCTTTATAGAGAGGTGTTTGGAGGACTCTGTGTTGCTCTATATTCAAGCAGAAACAGAAGGAAAGGGAACAGTTTGTGGTGAGTCCCGTGGAGTGTCCTCACTGGGACGTGTGTCACTTCTCATCTCTGGGGTCCTGTGACCCAACCAATGTGTTGTGTCACGAGGCCATGTGTGGCCCTGCTGAAAACACCATCAGTAGGAAATAGGTCATTTCTGTCACTTTGCTGTGTGCTATCCCACCACACACAGCTGCCCAGTTGTTCTCTTTTTAGTTTTGGAGTTTACTTACTGAACTATACTGCTTAGTGCCTCTTTTGTAAATCTCAGATTATTATAATATTATAATTATATAATTAATTTTTTTTAGTCAGTGTATAAATACAGCTTGCATACTATTGTGTTCCTCCAGATCAGAATGTCTGGTACCTAGCACAGGTAACTAGTTTTAATTAAAATTGAAATTAAATTAAACAGACTTAAATGCTTTTCTAGTTTGGAAAAATAGTAGCTATGAAATAGTTTACCAGCATGCTGATGCTGAAGTGCCATTAAACGAGGCATGTGGTATTTCTGACTGTGAAAGCTTAAGATGCTTGATTAGATTTTGGAAACTATGTGAAGTATTTTTAAGAAGTTAATGTCACAGATCTGCTCTTTTCTGAAATGTTGCAGAGCCTTATACATTAAATACTACAAGTCCCTACCTCTTAAGGCATGAATTGATGTTAGCAATGAACAATTCCTATTGAATACTAACTCAGCAGCAAGCAAAAAGTGGGTGTTTAAATTCCTGCAGCATTTAAGATCACAAGAAAAAAAGCATGAAGATTACTAATTATAGAAGAATGGTATGAGGCTTGCCTCAATTATGTTCCTATGCATTTTTGTCACAATTAGAAGGAATGTAATGCAATCCCCAATCTTTAAAACTTTCTGCCCTTGTAAAGAAATTTTAAATGAAGCTTCTTAGTTTTAAAACCCTCCTGTCTTAAATTGTTCTAAGGATATGACTATTAACGCTTAGAGCTGTAAAAATGTTTCTTTAGCCTTTCAGAAGTATTTCTTTAAAATGTAATTTAAGTTTTGAAAATGAAGTTTTCATTGGATTATGATGTTAAATTCTGTGTGGTTTGTTTTTCAAAATGAGGGGATTTCCAGTGTCATAAGTGATAACTGACTTTTTGCAGGACTTGAAGAAAAGGTACAGTGTGCATCTGCACAGTGTGTTTATAATGCTTTGTGCTATTTTACAGAAAATCTTAAATTTACATACTAATGCTGAGTTTCTGGAACAGTAGGAATTGCACATCTGAGCTAACAATCAAACCTATGTTTAAACAGTACATACATGAAGCTGTGAAGGGGCTAGGAGAAACAGGGGATTTAAACCTCATGAAGGGAAATCTAGAATGGGCCTTTAACAACAACTCAGCACAACAACCTCCCCTTTCTAGCAGTGAGGTTTGTAGGCTCCAGAGTAGAAGGTCTACCCTATTGATCTCCACTTACAAAAACGTCAGAATAGTTCAAGGCTGACTTCTCTGATGTAGATGTGGATCCTGCCTTGAGGCAAGCGCTGTCCTACATAACCTCCTGAGTTCCTTCTCTGCCTCATTTTAGGGATTTGTGAGAATATGAAGAATATAGCATTTGTGTATCCTGTATTGAGCTTTGTTTCCCACTGCATCTTCAATAGATCTAACTGGAAGTGTTTGTTATTCCCTCACAGTGTTGTTTCTGTTCACACCGATAAATACAGTTGGAAAGTCAAATGCACGGTGTGGCTTTTAGGTGGGTGTGATGTGAAGAGAGGATGAGAATTAATGGTGTAGACACTGCTTTGTTTTTAGAGTTTGATCCTGTTGACCCATGCTATTCAGAGGCAATTAGCAGTGGTACGCTGTTACAGCTCTTGTTTTGGGGGCTTTATCAGCTTGATGAGATATTGTAATTTCTCGTGACTTAGGGAACTGGAAGAAGTTGGACCCCAAGGATATGTGTAGCGTTGTAACTGACCTGTAGCTTTGAGAACGCAGAATTCAGCTTTGTTGCTGCTTAATCATAAGAATCTCTGTCTGTGCTTCTACAGCTCTGTTTGAGCAGACATCTGTTTCAAACTGATAAATTAAAAAGCAGGAGTATGGGTATGAGAGAGGTGTGTTGATCAGCAGGATGTAAATCTTACAGAAGTCAATTGAAAAGTAGCTCAGCTTGCAGGCTTTCTGAATTTAAGCTCAAATCCAGTTGCAAGACAGCATTTCACTGTGAAACTCTGGAGCTCAGGCTTTAATTCTTGAGCAATAGCAATTCCAGAAGCATACCTATGAATGCAGATGCCAAGTAAGCAGTCTTACTGTTTCAAAGAGTACCCCAGTGGTGGAGAGAATAGTACTTACACAGAGCAAGAAAGGAATGTTGCTACTGCTAGGAAAAATACCAAGGAAATGTTGGTGTAGTTCTCTCTATGGCAGCGAGTTCCCTACCATGGGACACCTTGGCCAAGGCTTATGATAATTTCTTGCATCTGTCTGGTTTCAAGTGTTATTTGAAAACCTAATCTATTATTGGAAATTAAACAGCACGTGTGAACATCTGCTGATGATTCAGAGGGAACTTCAGAGATTTGTGTAGCTGTATCTGTCTGGAAGAGGAACTGTAATAGTGTATTACAAGGATCTTTCATTTTGCCAGCTGTTGTCATTGAACTTTGAAAATTTGATAATAGAGTCTGCCAAGTATTTGCGAAAGAAATGAAAGAAAAGGAAAAAAAAAAAGGAAGATGAGGGCAGAATTTCTTGTATTTGAATGTGCATGGTATAACATGTTTCTGACCAGCAGTGTTTCTGTTCTGATACAGCAGCCCTTGATGTTTTTTAGGAGAAATTCAAGTAAGTTTATATTTGGGGGAAAGCAGTAGGACAGCTTCACCAAAAACACTTGATATAGTAAGTCAAGTAGTTAATTTCTCGATTAAGTTGAAAAAAGTTTAAGATGTTGGAAGTAAAATACTTTCTCAAGCACTTTGTAGTTCTAAGGTTCTTTTGTTAGATCCCAGTTTAACCTCATGTGTTGATTGCTTTCTGTTCACTTGAGTGGTACTGAACACCACCATCTGTGAAATGTAACATGAAGGCCGAAAGTGAGAAGGAGAAGGTTTTGTTTATTACTTGCTGTGACACCATCTCATCCTTTTTTTTTTTTTTTTTTTTTTCTGAAAATGTTAATATAAGCAATGTTTCTATTAAAAAATGTTTGTTTTTAGGGGTTTTCCAGCTAACTATAGCTGAAGGTATTTTATATTGTTTAGAGCTTTTATTTCATCTTACTTTGCCTGTGGACTTTGCCTATGAGGATTTTAGCTTCCTCTAAAAGCATTAATGGTTAATTTCTGGTATAGCAATTAAATCTCTTGCAGAACATCTTATGACTGAGAATTGCAGATGTCTTGACTATCATTCATTGGTTGCTATGGAAATTAAGTAGGAATGCATTCAATATTAATATTGCATTCCTCCTATGTGCACTTTGATGATGGAAAAGAACTTGCTTCCTCTTTGCAAGTGTGTCTGGGCTACCTCCTTCCTTGCTCTTCTGCAAAGTCATTGGCCACCATGGCATGGTGTATACAGTCCACACTGATGTGTGATGATGAATGTCTGTGTGGTAATGTCCCTTGGTGGATTTGCATGAGATTTTACTTGCATAGGACAAATTGCTTCCCAAGCTCTTCATAATGTGTTTCATCCCCTTTAGTATGAAAAGGGAATTAGTTTCAGAGATCCTAGAAGGCTGTCTATACAAATGTGGGATTTATGGATCTGCTTTTTAAAGTGGTTTCCATGCAATCTCTTTCATGTGTCAGGACAAAGGTGGTTTATTTTTAAGACCTGAATCCTGGTGTTTGACTTCCATCTCAGGCTATTAGAAGCAGACCATGCCTTAATCTAACTAGCAGCTGTATTTTAGCTTTCTCCATTAAATTTTGAAATATCATTTATGAAATGCTGCTGCACTAAAAAGTTGAGCTAATATTTCAAGTTTAAGTTTAGATAATAATATGATTACAATTTAACACTTCTGATGATGACAATGTAAGTTTACAAGCAAAGGCCTCAGTCTGTAGCAGAGCTGTTAGCCAAGTTTCTTCAAGAAATACTTACATTTTTGATTGCTACCTATTAAAAGATAACTATTGTAGCACTGGTTAAACAGGAGCTCTTTCTGTCTACTCTCAGCCTGGTGGGGGCAAGAGGCTTTTTGGAAGAAACCTGAAGATGTGGAAGGGGACCCCCTGCTTAAGGGAGGCTTGACTAAAACCAAAACAAACAAACAACCAAAACCAAACCAACTAAACAAAACCAAAACAACAATAACAAAAATGAAAACAAATAAACAACACCCCCCCTCAAAAACAAACAAACCCAAAACCAAACAAAAACTAGAACCCTACATTCTGATTGTACAGCTGAAATTTATTTTTACAAGAAATTTAAAAATATGTCGCTATCTATAAGGAATTAAAACACCAACCACCCCACCCTATGGGTGGGGGTGGTGGGAACCAAACCCAAACAGGAAGAATTTTGAAGCTGCCTTGTACAATGTACAGGGCCTCTGATACTGATAGCAATGAGTTTCTGGCTTCTGCAAAAACTGTGCAATGGGCAGGACAAGTTCTTTTTGATGAATGACTTAGATTGTGAAGTGTAAGTGCAAACAAAGCACCTTTTGTCCTCTATATCATAAAGAAGTATTGTGTGGCAGTGTAATTTCTTTTATAATTCAGAATTGATTGATGCTCAATGAGGTTTGTGGATTGTACCCTTTTGGTGTGGGTAGATGCACTCGATACGTGCAATAATGTCCTCTTTCACTGGAGTGGAAGCAGTACTGACAACTGCAGCTAAACTTGCTGTCCCTGGCAGCCCTGGCATGACTGATTGCTGAAAATTGGAGCCTGGGACTTGAACAGAGGTTTGACAACACAGGGGAAAATGGTTTCCTATTTTGGAGTATGCCAAGAGGCAATGTTCATCCTGCTCTGTTTCTCCCTTTTCCAAGCAAAAGGCAGGTTGTCAGATGCTGGAGCTGAATGGTTTGGATCTTCACCTGGAAACATTTTGCCTTCACTGGGGTAAATGAGATGTGCCAGTAGTGCTGGAAATATGAAAGTTGTCCTCTATATGTCTGATACACCTAGTTTGCACAGCCATTAAGTGGATCATTGCATATATAAGCTATTTTTTCTGTCCTTAATAAACCTCAGCATTGTTCCTGTCTACATCCTTCCCTTTTTAAGAAGAAGATTACAAACTTGAAAGTTACTAAACACAAAACTTTTCCATGATAAATATGTGCACAGAATTTCTGCATCTCTGGAACTTTGGAAGAGTCATGGCAAATCTCAAGATCCATCTGCAATAGCTGTTGACATAAATAAGTACTTAAAGACATGTAGTAAATGCATCTTTAATTGTTACTGTTTGTGTATTTTTAGGATTAAAATTTTCCAGCTAGTGTGTGCTTTGGACAGGGGAAGTTCTTGCATGAGTGTTCAGCAAGCTCAGCTGAGGGAATACGGTTGGTGTTTTGGCAGCTCCAGCACTGAATTACAGAGCTTCAGCCTCACAGAACTCACTGAGCAGCTCTTAATTGTAAAATCTCTTCCGTTGACCTGGTAGTTTCTACTACAGCTTATTTTTCAAGTTGTTCTCCAGCTGTGAGGGCAGGTTGAAATGGAATTCTTTCAGAATTGTTCCTTTAGATTTATTCTGTTTGAGAAATGCCACATACTGAGATTTAATGTGAAGGTCCTGTGTCACTTAAAACCTTTTACATCTTTCAGCAGTTAGATATTTGATATGTGGAGTCTCCTCTATTGGGGAATCTTGCCTCGTATGAAAAAACCCTCAACTTTCAAATTTCTCTTAAGGACTTAAAACAGTCTGAGTTTGTCCATTTAGTTGAATAAATTATGTAACTCTGATAGAATGCTTCAATATGGTGCTAAAGAGTTAAATCTTTTTTTGTCCACCTTTTAAGTATTGATATCTTAATTAATGAAACAAAAATTGTGAGATTTCAGGTAACTCATGACAGAATATTTTGTGATGGAATGGGACTCCTCAATACCTTATTAAATCCAGGTTTACTACTGCATTAAATGACCCAAGTATTGATTATGACATTTTAAAAACATCTATCCACTCTCTAGCTATTCTAGAATATAAATGCTGAATTGCATACAATTTTACAATGCCTCATAAATTGGTGTAAGTTTCTTTACCTATACCTCCAATTACAAAACTTCAGAAACTTTTATTTAATATCTTCTGTAGTTTTCTTCAAGAGCTAAGTACTCTGAATAAGGATATGAATGTTTCTGGGTGAACATTTCCTTCTATCAGAAAGAAGTAGGGAGAAATTTTAAAACAGAAGTTTGACGTTTTTTCCCTCAGAATGTAAAATAACACTATCCACAGTACTCTGAGTACTGAACTCCAATGTATTTCTTGAAACTGCTTTCTCTGCAGACTAGTATTATTCTGGGTTATTAATTTAAAAGTTTTGTAACTCGTAGCCTCTATTCAATGTTTCTCTTTGGTTTGTGGGGCTTTTTTCTAAGTAGTGCTTGATAAGTTGAATATGCAGAAAACTAGTATTTTTAAAAAAGGTTTGGCAAAACAATGTTTTAGTGTCCACAAAAGAGCCTTGTGTTTAATGAAGGCAAACGGTTCTGATGTACAGTTACTTAAAAAAAAGGGAGGGGAAAGAAGGATGTTTTGCAACAATCCATATTTGCAGCATTGAAATTTCTTGTATTTGAATATGCACATTCAAGTATATTTGGTTATTTCACTGTGTCAGTTTTTTATACTAAATTTATGTATCAGTATTAAAAAATAATTTATTCAGAATCATCTCTGTATTGATGTAAGTTTTTTTTTTTATCTGATGCTAGTGAAAAAGTGACTAGAACACGTGCTGAGTAAGGAGGAAAATGCAGTTCTATTTTCCAAGTTCATTTTTCCCCCAAGCAAGGAAAGTCTGTCTTTCCCTCAAAATTTCTGGATGTCTGATGCTGGTACCCCATATAAAGTCAAACCTCCAAATACAGGTCTCAAAATAAATGTGAGTGTTTTATCAGCTGTACTGAGATGAGTTCAGAGATTTGATCTTTAAACCTGTGGTGTTCAGGGAGCTACTATTAAGCTTTTCTCTCCCTACTTTCTTTCCTGCAGTACTTGGGACATGTCGAAGTGGACGAATCCAGAGGAATGCATATCTGTGAAGATGCTGTGAAGAGACTGAAATCTGTATGTATATTTGTTTCATGAAACAGTTGGCTTTGGGGCTGTGAGCACTACTGGAAAGGTCTGTCCAGCAGCAGTGCCCCAGCTAAGACTGAACTTTTGCCCCGTGTTAGGAGGGCAGTTGGCTGGTCTGAGAGCACTGCTGCGGTCAGGGGGATGTGCTGATCTGGTGATGAGAGGGAGAGAGTCACAACTGGTCTTTCTACTTACAGAAACTATTTGCAAAACAAATGTGTAAAAATCCTCTGTGACCTTTCAGGCTAAGTTGGTACCCACATGGGACTTCAACTGTTGTTTTTTAACAATTCTTTCTCCCTCTCTCTCTCTTTCTTTCTTCTCTCTTTTTTCCTCTCCCTCTCTCCTTCTCTTGCCTGCCACTCTAAGAGTGACTTAATTCACCATTGTTACAAAAAAAATTACTTGATTCAGACTGCTTTTTTTTCTAATGCACTGCAAACATTGTAGTCATGCATGAAATAATCTGGCTTGCATTGCTCAAAGTGGTCTAAAGGCTGCCTAATTCTGATATGCCATGAAGTGGGCTGCTCTTAGTTTGGCTTCCGTGAACGTTTGCTCTTGTAAATGGCACTCGTTCAAAGCTCTTTGTATTTCTGTGGCTCATTTGAAGAGGCCTTGTCATCTCTTTCCTGCAGTAGTAATATCACAAAATTCTGTGATAATAGGAAACTCCAGAAAATCAGTGGTCAGTCTGTCCAGGAACTGAGGCTGAAACAGTATTGAAGAGAACAGAAGGAGAAGGGGCATTAAAACTTGAAGTTTGAATGGAGATAGAGAACTGCAATCCTTTTCATCACTTCTCTTGTGTGTTTTAGCTATATGCATTCTTTAGTGATGCCTTTAGATGAAGAAGCTCTTATATCCTTGCAGCTCAAAATTATTGAAAGCAGATCAAACACTCCTACTACACCTTTGCTAACTTAAGATACCAACTACTGGATATCACTTTCTTCCTCAGCAAATGTGAGAGCTCAAATGATTTTCAGCTAGATCTGTTCTTCCCTTCCTCTTAGCACACAACAGAGAATTTTAGGTTATCTTTTCTGCCTTCTGTTTCTGATTTGGTTTAGCACTCTGATTAAAATCAAGTCTCTTCATTCTTTTCTCTCTCAGCTCATGTAAAGTGGCCACATCCCATCTGTTTCCATTCAGTCCAACAGCGACTGGTGATTGATTTTGTTTAAAAAGGGCTGCACAAAATTTAAATTATTTTGTTTATTATGTGGATTTGGTTTATGTAGCTAGAATGCAGGTCCTGGCCACATAATGAATTGCGTCCATTTTTGTCCTGTTCTGTTTTTTCTTCTATTGGAATAGTTTCATTTAGCACATCAAATAGCACGGCAATATCTACTTTATGCAGCTTCTCTCATTCTCTTCCCTGAAGAGCTATGCTGTAAAGTAGTTGTCCTCTAGGTTGTTTTTTTTAATAAACTTAAAGCCCATAAGCCACTTAAATGTAGATAAGTTTAAAAATAATGAGACACAAAAGAAGCAAAGTGCTCAGTTACTCTGGAGTCTGGACAACTCCAGGATTGTGATTCTTGATCACCTGAATTATTGATTCAGATATCAGGCACCTGGATATCCAGCTTTAAAATGCATTTTGTGGAAGTAGATAATTTCTTTTCCCTATTCTGTACCATGTCATCATTTCAGATTGTGGGTGACATCAATTTACCCATTTGCATAAATTCAATGCTTTTCTTCTGGTAGTTTAAATTTCTTCTGCTCTTTGAAGTTGTTGATGCCTGTATGTAAAGTGGACACAAGTGCATGTCTCTTGTAGTTGCTCTTTGCGTTGTCTCCTTTGTCAGTGTTGGATGTTGTGAAGCAGAAGTGACATTCTCATTAGGCTCCAAGAGGGACACTGAGATCACTGAGACTACTTTCTGCAATTTAGTTGCTAGGCTTCATCAGATCCAAGGTTCATTTGGAGCTGCTCACTTCAAGTCAACGCCTGCCTCCCACCCCCAGCATGTAGATTTTAAATTGGGGGCATTTTTTTAGGACTCTGCTCTTACTGAAAGTTCTTGACCCTACGATATAGTTTCTTAATTAGCCAAAGCCAGATCACTGGATGATGTGATAAGAAAACAGTTTATTCTTTTGGTAGCCTCTTGCTTTCACAGAACATAATTATTTTGGTGCTGTTTCTCTTGACCTTGACAGAATTACAAGTCTGAGCTGCAGTGGTCAGCCTGGAAGCCTATCTTAAGAGAAAATGCATTTCACTTTATATGGTGGCCTATTTTAACCTTTATTGTTATCTCTGCAGGTAGTGTGGACATCTTATAAATCCAGCCAATAAAATTTAGACAGAATTGTGAAATACTTGTATCTTGCAGCTTCTAAAAATTAAGTTTTGTCTCTCTCTACTTTAAATTTTTTTTCTCCGAATTCCTGTCCTCCAACAGTTGGCAATTCATTTGGACAACTGATGGCTGTTCTTCTTTAGGGTTGTCTAATGGATTTTAAAACATTTTATGGGATTTTTGAAGAAGAGTATAGAACAGTGTTAATCTTGGTTTTAGAACAGTTCAATTTCTGATTTACTTTTTGAAAGAGAAGTTGCAAACACATCTTTCTGTCTCTCTTTATTGTGGGAAACAAGCTTCCAGGTTTCTTTTTTACTACATGCTCTTTTAATGGGGCATAATTGTTTTTGAGCACTGCATCCTGCAGAACTTGAAACCAAATGGTTGTGGGCAGTTTATTCAGGCGTTGTTTAATTGATAACTGAATAAAAAAAAGCCATTTTTACTTAGAGAATCCCTCATCCACACTGGATGTTATAGTTCTATAGCTCTGAAATTGCACACCTAACAATACTATAATGTGCAGTACAATACTGTACTACACAATATACTGTACAAGTACAATACTATTGGTTAGATTGAATTAAGAAAAACTTGACTTATGCCCTTGTTTTCTTTGTGATGAAATGGCACCACAGTCTCATTAATAGATCAGAAGCCCATATATTCAGCTATCAGTCTATTGTTAACATGGAGCTTGCCAATGGAGCTTGCATTTTTCCCTTATTAGAGATCTATGTTTCATAGCTGCTTAGGATCCTTGTATTAGGACGCTGAACTCTAAATGGTTTCCTCAGAACTATTTTACTGAATTTAAAATATTCAGCACAAACTGGAAAATCACTTTGTAAGGGCCCTAGAAGTGTATTTGGCTCAGGTATGGGAACATCATAAACAGACAAAAATATATTCTCTCGTGATATTTTGATTTTAAATTAGCTTTAGCGTGTAGTGATGGTTTCTAACGTGCTACTTTTTGTTTTAAATGATGCATTTGTTTTAATTTATGTTCTTGTTTTAGCAGGTAAAGAGACATAATTTAATACTTTAAAACATGCATTAGTTATCTCTAAACTACATTAACTTAGTGTTGTTTAAAAACCATTTTGCATGATGCCTTTTCCATTAACCCTGTCTAGTATATTAAAAAAATAATCTTGTTTAACAAGCATTTTGCTGAAAGCCAAATTAACCATCACCTAGAAATGAAGTAGCTTCTGGTGAATCTCTTTAGCTTTTGCTATCTTTAAAAGGCTGTTATTTAGTGTAATACAGTAGTCATTGCTCAACTTGGCAGCAGCATCCAACCCCTTCTCATTATGTACTCAGCACTGTGATTAATCCATTAGTTCCCCTCCTAGTGTTCATTATATCCTGTCCAAATACATAACCATTCCTGCCTCAAAAAATTGTTAAGCATTTCAACTGACTGAACTTAGAGATGTTCTTTATACAGTGTCTGAGTTGATGCAAATATGTTACAGATACTCAGTAAAAAAGCTCTGTGGAAGGATCTTGGGCAAAGAGGCACACAGCAGCAGAAGTCAGCAAAGGCAAAGTCGAGACGGATGCTCCCTCCTTAATTTTGTGTTTCCTGGCTTTTGTTGGCTTATGTCAGAGCAATAGCTTTGTTTTAAACCTAACCTCTCTTTTCAATCAATTATCAAAACACTGCCTCAGGGTATGTGTAATGATAATTTCAATATAGTTTTGTTATTGGCAATCAGCGGGTTGGAATTGAACAGTGTGAATTTGGGGGCTGTCATGAAGATGCTCTGTGTCTCATCTGCAGTTCTCCACCTTCTCCCTGTTACTACTATACCATAGCTTTCTTACAAGTGGAACAATTTGGAAAGATGGCAGGAGCAGGGATATGCTTCATGCCAGCTTCTCTCAAAGGCGGAGCAGCCTGTGACCCCTTCGCAGGGCACCAGGACTGGTGAAGTTTTCTCAGAAAGTCAGTGCAGATCTTGGAGTTTACTTTTCACAGTCTCATAACAAAATAAAGCCAGTAAACTAAACTGCATGCAAATATGCTTAAAATTGTGTGCTGCCTTTTTCTGGATGCAAATTGGGCAATTGGTATAATCACTTCCAGGCTGAAGAAATTCAGGAAGTTTTAGTTCAGCTCTTGGTATCTTTGTATTTGCCTAACTGTCTGTCCCTGTCTGAGCTGACTTCAAGGGGGTCTTGTTCAGCCTGTCAATTCAGAGTTGTAGAATGAACATCTGGTATTTGTATAAACACTGTTTAAAGCCTTGGAAGGCCTTAGAGAGTGTGAAAGAGGCAGGGATCTCATTTGTGTTTCAGTGGTACCACAAGGTAAGATGAAATTCCTCACAGTTCAGAAAAGACTGCCTAAAATGTGAAGTGTAAGAGAAGCAACAAACAAATGGAATAAAATGAAGTAGTGTTTAACTCTTTCTTTACACTGGTCATACATAATTCTCCAGCTTACAAAGCATTTGCTTTGAGAAAGAGTGATCAATACAGAGCATATTGACTGAGTTAGAACTTTGCATTTCACGAGAGTCCATACAATATTTTAATTCTTTAACTGCCATGTCTGCTGCCAAGTTTGGTTTATAACCTAACTAAAGGGAACTAAACAAGGGAGAGAGTGAAAATAAAGTAACCACTTTGCATGAAATTGGGGCTGAGGCTCTCTTCTTTCCACCAATTTCAGAGCAGTAGCTTATTAGAATTGTGTGCGTGCCCTTTGGTCTGCGTTTTCAGGGGATTATTTTCACATTTGCCTGTCGCACCTTCTCGTGGATAACTCTAAAAACCCCTTCCTTTCCCTCCAAACCCTATTCTTGTGTGTGCTTGTTGGTTTAAAACCCTGGGACATTTTAGCTACCTACAGTAATAGCGCTCGACTTGTCCCCCCTGTTCCTCCAGGAAAGGAAGTTCTTCAAAGGCTTCTTTGGAAAAGTAAGTTTAATGCCTCGTTTGTGCTTGCACTATAAGGAGTTACATCCCTGGTATAGCACTGCCATAAAATCAGGGTGATGAGAGTCCCCTAATAATTTTCAGAATATTTTATTTAAAACAGGCTTGGAAATACATTGATCAAACAAAGAATATAGTCAAAAAAGAAACCCAAAACAGAAACTAAAATCCATATGGACCGTATTGGAAATGTACTGTTCTAAAGTGATTTGGTCTTCCTGTAAAAAATGAGGTTTTTCCTTTTCAGTCCTTAAACTTGTGCCAGCCTATATCACCTCAGCAAATTTGTACAGAGCAGTTGGGGTCTCTGCCTTGCAAGTGCTTCATGATCAGTTGCCTGGCACCATGAGTTGACCCCAAATGTTAGTGTTGGGAGAAAGCAGTATACCTACAGATACCATTCCTGAAACCTTTTGTTTTTGAGCACAGTCCAAATTCAAAGGTATATGAAGATGAGTCCAGGTGTTTGCCTACTGTGTTTTTGTAACTGCAACTCAACTGTATAACTAAAAAAATTACTGTTTCTGTCATTGCTTTTATTTCCATGAGGACAGTGTCATAGACACGAAGGGAAGCAACTCTTTGTCCTTACTAAGAATGTCCTGTACTGACAGCTGGGTGGTTTTGTTCTTGCTGTCTACATCTCCTCAAGGCAGTGTTTGTAGACCTCTGAAATAGCTCTCTCTCTCTTTTACCTCTCATCTCTCCCTACCTCTGTGTTTAAAATTCCTGTAAAAATTTTCCGTTCAGTTTTCCTGTGGAGTTAATACGTCTTTTGAAGGATCTTGTTATAAAATGAATCATAGAATCACAGAATGGGCTGGGTTGGAAGGGACCTCAGAGATCATCAAGTCCAACCCTTGATCCACTCCCGCTGCGGTTCCCAGCCCATGGCACTGAGTGCCACATCCAGGCTCTTTTTAAATATCTCCAGGGACGGAGAATCCACTACTTCCCTGGGCAGCCCATTCCAATGTCTGATCACCCTCTCCGTGAAGAAATTCTTTCTAATATCCAACCTAAACCTCCCCTGGCACAACTTAAGTCTGTGCCCTCTTGTCTTGCTGATAGTTGCCTGGGAAAAGAGCCCAACCCCCCCTGGCTCCAGCCTCCTTTCAGGGAGTTGTAGAGAGCGATGAGGTCTCCCCTGAGCCTCCTCTTCTCCAGGCTGAACACCCCCAGCTCCCTCAGCCTCTCCTCACAGGACTTGTGCTGGATCCCTTCACCAGCCTGGTTGCCCTCCTTTGGACCTGCTCCAGGACCTCAATCTCCTTCCTGAACTCTTGACTTAAATAGAAACTAATGGGTTTGTAACTTCTATAAATAAAAGTCTTCTGGAGTGGGTTATTCTCTGGTCATGAATTTGTTTTGGCTTTGCTTGAGGAGTCAATAAGGTGTCCCCTTTTTCTCAGATAGCGATGTATGTTTTGCCAATTCAGGTTTCTTCCTATGATCCAGGAAAGCACACATCTAAAGTATACTGATGATTAAGTAAGAAAGTAAGCAGATCTTTTTTTTTTTCTTTTTTTAGGGTCAAAATACTATAGGTAGGAGATATGTCACATTAATCGAATCTTTCCCACATGCAAATGAATTTTAAAAGCTGGAATCTACATATTTTTTTGCTTTACAACTGAAAATGCTAAATACTACTTAGTTTGTTTAAAGCAAGCAAACAGAAAACCACCTCCTCAACCTGATCAGATATGTTAATTTTCTTTCTGGTTGTTGGTATTAACTTCAGTTAGGGTACATAAGAAAGCAAAGATTGAAAAAGACAGATTTTTGCATAGGACTTAAGTTAAAAAGTCAAAGGAAGATTTTTATGTAGGTAAAAAACTAATTAAAATGCAATGGGGAAGATGCTTGTTTATGAGGTCTGCTACTTTGCCACTGTTACATATTTGTTTGGGGTTTTATTATAAAATTTTGCAAAAGGAAGAACTACTTCAGCCTGTGAAGTTCTATTAATTAGCAGTGAATCCACTTCAATCCACAGTGTTTAGATATCCCCAAAGCATCTGTATGGCTTCATTACAACTTTGGTCCCCAGTATTATCCCAAATTAATGTTGAAAAAAAACAGAGACAGCATAAAAAAAAAAAAGTGACAGCTGTTCTCCTTATTAATAATTGAGAAATACTGATAACTCTAATATTTTTTGGCTGTCTCAGCTATAATTTATGCACAGATGCCTTGCATTGGGATTAATATAATATTTTAAACCATAGTGCTGCTTAAAACACAAAAGCAGCTTTCAAAAAGTCAGACTAGACAGGTTTGCTGCCTTCCCTGTTCATGTTTTTTCCTCTAAAAGGTAAATCTGATGGATTTGTGTCCAGAAATGTTCAATATTTTCTTTTCAACTTTAAATAAAAATGAGATCTCTTGACAGATCTGTCTTAAGCTTCTGTAGTTTTATTTTGTGTAATGTATGCAACATGACCAAATCAACTGTATTTTTAGGCAGCTTTTCATATTTTAAAAACAAAGGCTTTCTTGTTGTAAGGAACAGTAGTACAGATTCAGTGATCTTTCTCATGTTTTGCTTCCACTGAGAGCATGTATATTCTCATCATGCAATATTTTATACAGACACAAATTTTTCTTTATATGTACCTCACAATCTAGATATATCTTACAGCTGTTTGTAAGTCCCTGTACCAAATACAAGAGGCAGAAAAGACTAGAAACTTTTTAGAAGTTTTTAAAAAATACATTATTGAGCAAGTTTAATTTGGCTCTGGCATGCTAAGAACTATATTTTCCACCTTACCATATAGTTGCTGCTTATCTCCTTTTACTTCTAACAGTTAAAATATCATGAACTTCTCTCTTAATCAATAAATGTATGTTTCATATTTAGTCCACTTCATTTTCATCTTTTTGTGTGTGTATGTTGATGCCCATCTCTAGGGTTCTTCCAGAATGATGGAGAGGTTTCCCTCATGCCCAACACAACGTAGTCCTGTCTTTGAGCTTTGTCTTTGAGCCTCTGACAGTAGTCCACATAAGCAATCTCATATTGGAGCAGATTACTGACTCATATGGATGCCTGGATGAGTCCCTTGGTAGCAGCATTTAAAACTGCACTGTTCCAGTAGATACTGGGCATTTGTTTTCCATAGTTTTGTTTGAAGTTACTGGACACATATGTTTCAGTGTTTATTGCAGAAGCTGTGATCCTGCAGTGGAGTTCACCTCCCATGCAATGTCTTAATTCCAGTCTGATCTTTGTCCAGTGTGTGCCAGCAGTGCATATATCTATGTAGCTCATATCTACTCTGTAATTGTGCAATTTACTTGGCAATATCCTACCCATAATGGAGTTGTACTTTGCTTTGTATAGCCATTATAAACTGATAAGGAGAAGTACATTCCTTTTGTACACCATTTTTAGGCACACATAAGCTAAGCATTCAGTAGATGGAAAAATCATCTTGTCCAACAGTCGTAGCTGTGTGTTGGGGATGCAGACTGTAAGAACTTACTTCTTCCAGGTGCTGTGTCCACCATAAATCTAGAAGAAGGAATTGGGAGATAAAAGTGTCTGTTACATTTCTCTAAGTGTACCAAACCCATATTTGGTTGTTTTGCATGAGGAAAGTGGAGGAGGATTTAGATTTAAACAGCCCTTTTTAGCCTTTTCATTTTATTCTGAGAAACATGAAATTTCTGGTCATGAATTTGTTTTGCTTTGCTTGAGCAGAGGAGAATCCTGTCTTACCAGTAGAATCACAGAAAGTTAGGGGTTGGACGGGATGTCGAAAGATCATCGAGTCCAACCCCCCCTGCCAGAGCAGGGTCACCTACAGCAGGTCACACAGGAACCCATCCAGGTGGGCTTGGAATGTCTCCAGGGAAGGAGACTCCACAACCTCCCTGGGCAGCCTGTGCCAGGGCTCTGTCACCCTCACACTGAAAAAATTCTTCCTAATATTTATATGGAACCACCTGTGCTCCAGTTTATAACCACTGCCCCACTGTGTTTATAACACACTGTCCTACTGTTGGTCACCCCTAAGAAAAGCTTTACTCTGTCCTCCTGGCATTCTCCCCTTACATATTTATAAACACTGATGAGGTCACCCCTCATTCTCCTCTTCTCCAAGCTGCAGAGCCCCAGCTCCCTCAGCCTTTCCTCATAAGGGAGATGTTCCACTCCCTTCATCATCTTGGAGGTTCTGTGCTGGACTCTCTCAAGCAGTTCCCTGTCCTTCTGGAGCTGAGGGGCCCAGAACAACACAATATTCCAGAAGTGGCCTCACCAGGGCAGAGCAGTGGAAGAGGAGAACTTCCCTCAACCTACTAACCACCCCCCTTCTAACACACCCCAGGATGCCATTGGCCTTCTTGGCCACAAGGACACATTGTTGGCTCATGGTCATCTTTCCATCCACCAGCACCCCCAGGTCCCTTTCCCCTTCACTTCTCTCCAACAGCTCAGTCCCCAGCCTGTACTGGTACCTGGGGTTGTTCTTTCCCAGAAGCAAGACTTTACTCTTGCCCTTGTTGTAATACATTAAATTTCTCCCTGCCCAACTCTCCACTCTGTCCAGGTCTCTCTGAATGGCAGCACAGCCTTCTGGGGTGTCAGCCACTCCTCTCAGTTTTGTGTCATCAAACTTGCTGATAGTACACTCTATTCCCTCATCCAGGTCATCACTAAATGTATTGAATAGTACTGGTCCCAGTACTGACCCTTGAGGGACTCCACTAGAAACAGACTTCCAACTGGACTCCATCCCATGACTACAACTCTCTGGCTTCTATCCTTCAAGCAGCTCCTGATCCACCTCACTACCCAGTCATCCAGGCCACACTTCTCCAGTTTAGCTCCAAGGATGCTGTGGGAGACAGTGTCAAATGCCTTCCTGAAATCAAGATAGACTACATCTACTGCTCTGCCATCATCCACCCACCTGGTTACATCCTCATAGAAGGCTGTCAGCTTGGTCAGACATGACCATGTAAAACCATGTTGACTGCTCCTGATAAGCCTCTTGTCCTTGGTAAGAGACAACACCAAGAATGAGTTGTTCCATCCCCTTTCCAGGACTGAAGGTGATGCTGAGCAGTCTGTAGTTACAGCTCCTCTTTCTTGCCTTTCTTGAAGACTGGAGTGACATTTGCTTTCCTCCAGTCCTCAGGCACCTCTCCTGTTCCCAGGGATTTACCAAAGATGACGGAGAGCAGCCTAGCAATGACATTTGCCAGTTCCCTCAGTACCTGTGGGTGCATGCCATCAGGACCCATGGATTTAGGGATGTCCAGCCTCATTAACTGATCCTCATCAACCAAGGCAAACTCATCCTTTACCCTGACTTTCTCAGCAGCCTTAGGGCCTTTGGGCTCCTGAGGACATCCTCCAGCAGTGTACACAGGGGCAAAGACGACAGCTATTTCTAAATCCCCATTTGGTAAAATAGCAGGTGAGGAGTAGCTTTGTTGAAGATTAGTGCTGCTTTCTGAAATCCCAAGCTCTGTTAAACATTACTTTAATAAAAACTTCAGGTACTGCTCACTATTTCTACAGAAACAAGGTTTATATTGTCCACTGGGGAAACACACATATCTCTGTTTCAAGTGATGGTAATAGAAACCAAACGGTAACCTGCAAGAATTGTCTTTTCTTGTTTGTTTGTATTTGCTTGAAATAAGGATTTTAAGACTACTAACAGCGTGTATGAAACTGGTACTTTTTAAAACAGTTCAAGGAGGTAGACTTCTTACAAACCATTTGATTTTGGTATTAATAGGGACTTTTAGGCTATAGAAGCTAGCTAAACATTGAAAATATAGATTGTTTTGTGAGTATTGATACTGTCTTTAAGACCAAAAATTAGGAGTGTCTTAAATGCTGCAATGTTTTTTAAAACACATGATTTTAAATTTAAGTACATCTTCCCCTGTGAACAATACTCCTTCTGTTAGGCATTACGGAATCTGTGAGGTTTACTTTAAATCTTGTCTGGGATATCCAGCAGGCTAGATGGACACATAGAAAGTTGCTTCTGCCAGCACTTCTCCATAGCTTGCTTTCATGCTGTGCTTATTTTCTGTGTTTTCTCTTTTAATCACTCTTCCATACAAGTTAGTGCCATTCTCTGTTCTCACCAACCTTTTTGAATATGCTTGGGGTGTCAATGCTGCTTCTGAAACTGGGACAGATAGTTCCTTCCCCAAAACAAACAGAAGTTCTGCCAGGCCCATTTTCACTGTTTTATTGCTGTTTTCAGCGAGAGCGAGACCAAAGTGATATTTCAAGATACATTTTTCTCCAAGACTTGAACCTTACAGCGTTAATATTAGTGTTTCAGAGCTACAATATGGGGCAGCTTATGCCAGAATGTGTCCGTGTTCCATTATTTGCTGCATGCAGATCAATTATGTACATCTGCAGTGAACTATTAAAAAAAAGTAATTGCTATTCTTGCATGAAGTTGCTCATCTTTTTTTGTTGTTGCTGTCTTCACTCCCAGCAGCAGTCTGTGGTGGGTACCATTAGCAGACACAAACTATGTAAACCCAGTGCTTCAGAAAACATTATGAGGAGAATATTTTATTAGCCTGCCTAAAACTTGTGAATTATAATTAGATGTTAAAAGAAAGGAATTATTTTACTACTAGTAGTTTTCTGTAACAACCAGTAAAATTATGTTGACATCTTGTACCTGCTTTACGTTCAACAAATCAGTTTCAGAATGATATCGAATCAAATGTTTATATTGTTTTCTTAAACTTTTCCTCAAAGAGTAAACAACCTAGAAAGAATCTGTAGATTAAATGGTTTCTGAAGCCTTCCTCTGTTGACCGCTTTTACTTACCCTCAGCTTGTGGCAGCTGAAAGCTCCCACAGTCAGATCTTGGATAAAAGCCAGGCTGCTCCTCCGCTGCGTCACTCTGCCACACACCATTGCTTTTTCAAGATACACACCAAATGGTCAAGAAAGGATCTTTTTTCTACCTCTCTTCCAAGAGGTGACGTTTAGCCCTCAATAGATTAGAAACATGTTTGGATGAGCACAAAGCTCATAACATGGTAACTAATAATTTTTGGGTTCTTTCAACACTGGTTTAAGGTGATGCCATGATTTTGCCATGCAACTATTGGGGCAGAGAGTAGGGCTGGTGGAAATAACAGGTAAGAATTTTCCTGTGTTTAAACTTGTGCTAAAGAAGCTACCTGTGGTGTAACTCCTTATGAATTAGTGTCTTCTGACTCTTTAGTGGAAGTCTTCACCCACTTGGTCAGTCTTGAATTCTTTCCTGTCAGTGGATGCACACCTTTTTTTTGCCTCCACCTGTCCTGTGCCCTTTCCCCATCCCCACAATGTGCTCTTTCTGAAATACTGGCTTTGGCTTGGTTCTCTGAATGTTTTGCCACTTGGATTGAGTATCTGGCTTTGGGCACCCTACTGACCGTGGACTTCATCTACACTTAATGTTCTGGTTCTTGGGAAGTGGGTGGCAGTCTCATGCTATTGGCATAAAACTGTTCTCTATTTTTTTTTTTTTTTTTCTTTTTTCAAAAGTCTGGGAAGAAAGCCGTTAAAGCAGTCCTGTGGGTTTCGGCGGATGGACTCAGAGTTGTAGATGAGAAAACAAAGGTTAGATTTCCCTGGACAAAACTTTTAAATCTCTCTGTAGTAATGTCTGTGCTGTAACTTTAGTGGATAGCTATCATTATGTTAATGTCAATGTTGGTATTTGAAAGGAAGACTGAAGTCTGTGATTACTTTGATAATTTCTTGCTGTGTAAACTGACATATGCCTGCTAATTGTTTTTCCCAGTTCAAGACCCATTTTCTTAAATGTGGCAGACAGCATAAGCTTGGAATTTTTTTTTTGCATTTATGGGAAAAAACTATTTTTTTTCCGTTAAGTTCTGTCGACATTGAATTTGGAGATTCCTCCCTTGGTTTTGTTCTGTGCTACTGCAGAAGACTGCAATATTAATACACAAGGAAACTCATGTTAATATTATTTTCAGTGCATGTAAATTCAAGAATGGGTCTGAATGAACAAGGGCTAGCTTCCAAAAAAGTAATGAAGAGAGTCAATGATGTAGGGAGGTTATGCCTTCAGACTCCAGCTAGATAATTAACAGAGTATCAAATTTGGTACATCTAAGATGTTGGTATGAAGTGGAAGACTAATGTATTTGTGACATCCTTCTTGGTTGCTTTACAGGCTTTTTTTCAGTTGTGAAATGGCACAGTAGGTACCACCAAGGCACCTTGTGTACAAGTAATGGCAAAAAATAGTTGGATTTTTCTAGAAGCAGGCAATTAGAAATGAGAGAGTTATACTTGCCTCTGTAAGCATACAAGTATTTTAAAAGATTATATGGCTATCCAAACAATTTTCAATCTCATTAGTTTGAAATTAAATTGTTTCATATTCATGTCATTTAACACTTACTTTGTCTGCCTATAATTTGATTTCTGCAAAGCAACACTGAGAAGCAGGTAGAGTTAATCCATGTAGCTCTCTAGTATGACTGCCTGTCAAATATCTGCTCTGTGGCTCAACTTCTCCAGGGCTGCTTTGATGGTATGGTTCATCAGCACTAAAGTTACTGTCTCTTAGAGATTCAGTTTCTAATACAGTCATACTGTTGTCAGTGAATTCAGTCTACTGATTGCTTCATTTAAAAATAATAACACAAGTATTATTTTTAGAAACATTACTGCATCTCTCTAATCTTTTAAAACTGAATTTTAATGAGTTGTGCAGACCCTGGAGATAATTAAAAGCATAGGACTCAAAACCAGAATATACTGTTGCCTCCTGGTGGTTGAATACATTAGCACAGGTGTCATGCACTAGCCACCAACCAGAAGAAAAGATGTTGAAAAAATAATTTTTAATGAAGATGGCATAGTTCTTGAGCTATGCTATCTCCTTTTTAGAAACATTTCTCCCATCAACCCATGGCAGCACATGAGGGGTGTTTAATACTGCCAGTGCTGTTGGTGCTTTTCAATTGCACCCCTGCTTAGCTAAGGGACAGATCAACTTTTGGGTTTTCTTTGTAGCAGCTGCTAGACCTTTTCACACTTGCAGACCTCTACCTAAGATTCAGGGTTGTGTTTTAACCACAGTAAAGATTTTTCAGTTGCAAGACCATTGAAGCTGTAAGCTTCATAGTCTAGAGGAGAGATCTGAGGAATAGTTTGGGACCAAAATTCAGTTCTTGAGTGGTGCCTAGGTATACTTCTGCCAAAGCTGGCTGATGGAAAATGTCATCTGTCCTTATTTTTTTTCATATCTGGGAATAGAATTCTGAACAGTGAATCAATTGACAGATAATTATAGCCACATCAGGTGGTATCTTCTTTTTAGTGTAACTCCTTCTTGCAGTTAACACCAAAAATTACTTCCTCAAGAGTTTCTCTGTATTTCCTGACGTTTCTTTTGTTGCGGGGGGTTTTTTTTCCCTTCACTCTAGGATCTTATAGTTGATCAGACAATAGAGAAGGTTTCTTTCTGCGCACCAGACAGGAATTTTGACAGAGCCTTCTCTTACATCTGTCGAGATGGCACGACAAGACGCTGGATATGCCACTGCTTTATGGCCGTAAAGGACACGGTAAGTTTAACACGCAGTGTATCCTACTCTTCCAGATTTTAGCAGGAAATTATGCTCAGAAAAACTATCTACCTAGAATTCCGCAGTGTGTTTTGACTTCAGCTAAAATATTTCTTAGTCATTGAAAATTATTTTAGTTCCAGTTCTTTGTCTGAATGATTTGCCATTCCTCTGTGGTGTCGTCTCGTGGAAACAGTGCCCAGCATGGGTGTAAATGGAATGCAGTCAGCCTCAGATATCTCTAGCAGGAGGGAACTACTCTTCTAAAAATAGGCAGAAGATAGTCTCATCTGAGAATGTATACAGCCAAAAACTGAAGCAGTGATGACTGATTTTCCAGGACAAAATTGCAGTGAGCATATACAGACTGGCTATGAATGCAGCTTCTTGTACGTCAGTCTTGTCTTGAATAGAAAGTAACCTTAAATTTAAGGGATGGAGGCTAAACTGTATTAAATTAATGTGTTGCTTGCTTCTAAGTGATTGATAGCTTTCCAGTAAAAGGTTTGCAAGTAAGTTGCCTCTATCAGTCTCTTGCTGTGTAGACTTACTTAACTCCTTGATCTGGCCTTTTAGTTTTTCTGCTTTTTGTTGAATCTCGCCTATACTATACAAAGCACTTGGAACCTCATGCAAATTCATTGTCTGAGCTGCACGTAGCTGCATGTTCAAAGCCAGTTGTACTTGACAATTTATCATTTTTTCTTTAAAGAGAAACAATGAAGTCAGAAATTCACAGTTAAATCTGTTAGAGCTGGAGCATTTCTATTTTCCTCTGTGAATAACAGGTCAATTCACTTACTGATTATAATAGATGAGTTCAGCTACTGGTAGTAATAGTGCCTTTACCTCAACTGTAGCTGCTCTATCAGCTGGATTGCTGAACTTCCTCAACTGGGATTTCCTTTCCTTATTGCAGTTATTGGACAGTGGATCCTTTTGGCCTTACTGGTTAATAATTGAAGTGCTTTCCAGAAGGCACTCTTAATACTAACTTGTGCTTTTGGTCAGTCATTCAGAGGTGTAAGTAATCACGACATATTCACGCTTGAGCACAACAGTAGTGTCTCCCTGACCCCCTCTTAACTTTCTTTGATAACAGCACTTATCAGTCCTTCAGGACTTACACCTGCTTAAGATGGCTTCACAAGAGTTTCTTCCTGCACAAGTGTATCCAGGGGCAGGGGATCTGTGCAGACACATTATCACACTAGCATCCTAGTAGCAGCTTAACTGAGCAGATTATCTGACAGTCAGTTTCATTTCTGGGTGGCTTTCATGAACATTCCTTGTGTGTTAGCAGCTGAGGTTTTTATATACCACGTTTCATTTTAGAGCCTTGCAAAAGGTGGCCAATTATGTTGATTCTCCATAATGCTTTAATTAGATTCCTCTTGTAAAGGCAGGTTATCACTTTGCAATGCTTGAAGCACACATAGGTTTTTGTTGCAGTTACTCTATGATGCAATATTGTCTTGTACAGGGGGAAAGGTTGAGTCATGCCGTGGGCTGTGCATTTGCAGCATGCCTGGAGCGAAAGCAGAAGCGAGAGAAGGAGTGTGGAGTGACTGCCACCTTTGATGCCAGCAGAACAACATTCACTAGAGAGGGGTCATTCAGGGTCACTACAGCTACTGAACAAGCAGAGAGAGAGGAAATTATGAGACAGATGCCGGATGCTAAAGGTATGGGGTGCAACTTAAACAATCATCCATAGTGAGAGAAAACCTGCTGTGAGGTGAATCAGAGCCTCTGCAAGGATTGAGGCTCAGCATCCTTGCAGCATTCCCTCTCTTGAACCTAATGATGTACAAATCATATTTCCAGATGAATATCACTTCAAAGTGAAAAATGCTTCCAGTTTCACTCATAGTGCATTTTCCTGTATCTCCTCTAGAAGAACTACAAGTGCCTTCATGTGTGGAAGCTGCTCCTACTTTGTTCTGTCAGTATACTTTATTGCAGAGAACACCATAGGTACCATACTAAAAGGATGTATAACAAAAATGTTATAAAAATATAACAGTTTTGCCAGACATGAAGTAATCCTTTTTGTAGTTTTAAGCTTATGGTAAATGAACAGAAAAGGATCTGCATTTCTCTTAGAAAATAATGCATTTTTATTTTATTCTTAAGGCTGGTTACAAAGCTTATGTATAAAGTTATATTGCATGAGGGAAGGTCAACCACGGTGTGCTTTCCAATAAAACCAAACCGAAACAGCTCCCTCCCCATAAAACACATAACTGTTGCACTTTTAATTACATTAAAAACTAGTAATTAACTGATTGGAGAAAAGTTAGTTTTTACTTTGTACTTTTACACAATTAGCTGATTGGAGAAGAGTTAGTTTTTCCTTTGTACCCATTCCAAACATCGTTTAGTGGTCTGAAATTCAAGCAAAAGTAGAACTTCTTATTAAGTTTATTTACAAATATTGGAGCTCTACAGCTAACAAAAAAAAAGTATTATAAATATTGCTCCAAGCCCTCTTTACAGTGGAGTTGAACTTGTTTTCCAAGGGTCCTGCAGCAACTTTTATGCTGCCATTCAATTACAAAACTTTAATCTTCGTTTACATCATCCATCTGCTTGTTCCCGTAAGTTAGTTTTAGAATGTGCTAAATGAAGCTTAAACATAAGTCCTTTGTTACTTGAGGGCATGAGTCAAAGTCTTGACTCAGTGAAGGTGTGTGAAATCCTTTTCAGGAAAGACTGATTAGAAAAGTTTCACTTGAACGAGCAGCTGCAACTCATGGGTACTGAAGCTTGCAAGACAACATAATTAGTTCCTTCAACTATTCCAGCTCCTCAGAAATCTGTAGTGTGACTCCTCTCTTTACCAGACTTCTAGTTATATTCTTGATGAGTCAGCAAAAGTAATTGCTTTGCCTAAAACATTTGGAAAGCAATATTGGTAAGGTAAGAGTTCATACCAGGCTAGTGAGACTCTCCTGCTGGGTTGATGAGCCGTGTTTATTTCCCCCTAAGCAAATTCACTTATGGCTTTAGTGAAAGAGTGTTTTCCTAGAGATGGAAAAATCCCCTTTGCTATTCTAATCATGTTTCATTGTTTAAACTGGGCTTAATCTGATTCTTCTACCATTAGGCTGGTGGGCAGTGAAGCACTGCGGTGCTCTGCAGAACCCTGCAAAGTGAAGCAGCTGCTTTTTGGTGCAGGATCTCCCAGTGCAGTAACTCCCAGTGATTGGGTGTTAACATTTACAGCTCAGTTCAGCTAAAGAAGTGATTCAGGATCTCACCATAAATGTGGCTGGTGTCAGCAAGGCCTGTCAGCTCGGAGGCTGAATCTGCCTTGCAACACATTTCCGTCTCTCTGTAATGTATTTCCTGGTGGAGCTGGGGAGCTGCAGCCTGAGCCCTGGATGCATCCTGACTTGCTTAGTACTGCTGCTCTCTTTGGCCTGCTGAACCTTCTGCAGGTGTCTTTGGCTACTGCTGCTGATTCTGCAGGGCTAAGGGGGTGGCTTTTAAAAGAAGGACCGAGACCTGGGTCCCATTCCCTGCTTGCAGCTGAGCTATGCCACCCTAAGTCACTTAACACAGTTCGCAGTAATATTTTGGCAAATAAAAGATCTCTAACACACAATACACTTTTCAGGCTCAATCATAACTGAATTGAATTGAAAATATTTCTAGAGCTGTGATTGTAGAAATAGCTTGAAAGAACATATACATAAGGCAAACATTTCTATGGAATGACTGGACTGAATAAGTCGGGATGTGTGCAAAGTGACATGGTGAAGATCATGAAAGCATACAGAAATAATTTTTCTGCTGTGTCAATTAGAAGCTCATTTGGAAGAGTACTAGTCATGCAGACTCCTATAATTTCTCTTTTCAGAACAAAAGGGAATAGGTGCAGGCAGTTGAACACTCCTTTGCTTTACTCTTCTAACCTCACCCTATTTCCTCCAGCAGTTGAAACAGAAGTGAAAGCAGTAGCACCCGGTGCTGCGCCAAACAGTACTGCCCCCTCTTCTGGCTCACCAACCTCTCCTACTGCTGAAGTTCCTGCCTCTCTGGAGAAAGAAATGAGCAATCCCCATGCTATTCCACGGAGGCATGCCCCTATAGAACAACTTGCCAGGCAAGGGTCTTTCAGGGGCTTCCCTGCCCTGAGCCAAAAGATGTCTCCTTTTAAACGCCAGTTGTCTTTGAGAATAAATGAGCTGCCTTCAACAGTGCAAAGGAAGACTGATTTCCCCATGAAAAACTCAGGTAAAAACCAAATGGTTCCAGTGAAACATTGTCTGAAAGTGTCTCTTCCTCCTTTCCTTCTCTGTTGCTTCAAATAACTCCTTATTTTTCTAGTAAATCCTTCTTCCTGCCTCACGTGGATCATTTCTCATGAACAAATGTTACCACACCAGAAAACCTCTGCTTTGGGAATAGGCAAGAATTTCAAATGCAGTATTGGCATGCAGAAGACAAACAGTTCTAATCACTATCTGAAATATTGGAGCACAGCTTGAAGTGCTTCAGGAATGGGTGTTGGTGATTTAGTAGGTTCTGGCTCTTCCCTTTGAGTCACTGAACCAGTTCCTCCACTTATTCCAGGGCATCTTGAGAGTCAAATCTCTCCAAGGCCTTAAACACTTGTCATGGGGTCATGTGATGCTTTCCTGCAGTCTGTCCTTCTGCCTGGTTGAATTCTTTTTGAGAGCAATGAAATGGCTTTTCACCTTGCATTAAAAGAAATTTTACTGCTCAAGTGGCACAGCTGACAGTATCAGTTATGTGTGGCACATGATGTTTTCAGGTTTCTCATGATGGTAGTAGGGTTTTCTGGAGTCTTCCCAACATAAACACCTAGACTGCTCAGTATCTTGAGTAATGTCCTAGAATCCCCCTACCTAGGTTATCTTGCAGTCCAGCTGTACTCTCACTTGGCAACAGAGATAATTTTAGGATTCTCAGTTTAAAGTAAAAATTACTGTAGCAAAAAAAAAAAAAAAAAAAAGCTATTCTGATTTATCTTACAATCCTTATTTGTTGGCCTGTACTTTAGGACCCGCACTGAGTTTATTAGTTTTACAGTAATAGTACACTGATTATGAGTGGTACTCACCAAGCAAACTATAATCTGGGTTTTCCATGATTCAGAACATTTCTGATGCATGTTCCCTTGTGTACAGCTGCCAGCACTGCTTACTGTCACACCACGTGCGCTGCATTGGGATATCTCTCAAAGAATCAATTTTTGGGCATGCCTGAATTTTAGATTACGGTGCATGACATCTTATGTTATTGTACTATTTGTGCTTAATTATGCCTGCTGATACCAGTTCTGTGCAATGAAGAACTGAGGATCAGTACTTTTGAAAAGCAGTGCAATTAGTAATAAAGGGAACATCTGGTAAGTCGGCTGTTTTACTCCAGATGTTACTTTACCCGCATTATGCTGATACTTGGTTCAAAAATGAGTGTCCATTTTATTTGAGCATTCAGCTTTTGCTTTTCATAGTTCTATCATGGGAGCCAGAGATTTCAGTTACTGTTGAACTGGAGCAATCAACATTCTAACTCTAGACTTAATTTGCTCCTGTGCATTAATGTCAGCACATTTAAACTTCATCTACTTACTGTGGAAGTATGCTGCTGGAACACTTAAATCTCTCATAAGTATTTTCATTTCACAGAATGCCAAATCTTAGTGCCAAATCCTTGATATGTTTAGCACTTTAATACTGAAAGATTTAGATCTCTACTAAAGCTATAGAAGACGCTTTGATATTCTGAAATGAACATCCTCTTGCATTAACAGAGAGAAGCAGCAATAAGAGACTTTAAATCTGGGATGCTGATCTCCTTACCCTCTTGACTTAGTCACAAAATACACTACTGTGGTATTCTATTTTGGGTCAGATCTTCAGTGATTTTAAGAAAAGCTGTCATGCAAATCAGTAGCAGGAACATTCAGGACATAAGGGAGCTAATTTTATTTCCGTTTCAGACTGGTATTTGTAAATTGCTTCTGTATCCTTTAAGCTTCCAATTTAATGAATTTTGTTTACATTTTAGTCCCTGAGGTAGAAGGGGAAACAGACAGCATTAGTGCCCTGTGCTCTCAGATCACCAGTGCTTTCAGCGCACCATCAGAAGATCCTTTCTCTTCGGCCCCCATGACAAAACCAGTAACAGTAGTTGCACCACAGTCTCCTGCCTTTCAAGGTTTGTGGTTTCTCTGTGTGCTGTGTGGTCATGCTGGATGAGGCTTGAATGCACATATAATGTTGCTTTACAGTAACACATGGTCTTAGTTTCTCATGCAAGTTCTGTTACCAGTATTTTGGGGGAATGCATCCTGCTATATTCATCTTGTCCGTTTAGTTTTTCTGTGGTTTGTTTTTAACAAAAAGTTCATGCACCTACCACACGATAGTTACCTGTAAAAGGGACTGGCTTTGAGATAATGGCTACTTTAACATTGCTCCTCCTGAATGGTAAAAACCTTACAGCTGTGTGTCACAGGAACCAAATGTGGGAAGAGATTTGGTGCCACCACACGATTAATGTTTTTCACAAAAACTCTTATCTAAGTTGTGGAGAGATGCCAACCATAGAATTCACAGCAGCCTTTCTTTAGTCTTCATTTCACTGATAAGCTTTTATATAAATTGCGTGAAAAAAGAACGTCTCCTTGTTCAATGTAGGTATTGTTACTTGGCTTCTAAAACCCATTCTTCGTTTTAATCTAAAATTAATCATACGGTAACTTCTGGTGAGCCATATCTCCTCTCTACAAAAGCAAGTTTAACTTGAGTTTGTCATCAGAACTCAAAGTTTCATCAAATACATGAAAAGCCACTGTCCCAAATTCTGTTAAAAAGCATTGGCTCAGTGAAATGGAATTTGCTAGTTTTACTGTCAGTCCAATATGTCTAATTTAAGCAAACTGCTGTCATGTGGAAGTGTCTAAAATCACTGTATGTTGATAGATATGACATGGCTCACTAATATTCCAGTCATGTGCATGCCTTGCATGAATTAATTGCATTGATGTTGTCTGCTCCCATTTTAGTTAATGGCACTGCCTCTGCCTTCTGTGTGCTTGCTGCTAAACCATCCCAAGCTGCTGTAATGTCCACAGCTATGCCTGTTCGTGAAACCAATCCTTGGGCTCATGCTCCTGCTGCTAATACTGGAGCTGCGGCCACGGTCGCTGGTAAGATTGGAAGTAGGTCCAGTGCACTGCTATGAGATCTTGGATCGAAAGCATAATTGAGCCCTTGAGACAATTGTCAGTGCCCCTTAATGGCAAGAGGAAGGAACAGTAACAAAAGCTGGAAGTAGTCGCCTTTTGCATGAGTGGATGGAGGGAAGCGATGAACTTGCTGGTTCTGGGTCTATAAGCTGGACTGATTCTTATTTGGCAGCATTTTAGAAAGTCCAGTGCTTAAAAAAGGAAGTAATGAAATAGTGTGTGTTTGGGGGTGAAGAGGAAAGTATCTGTGTGTGCCCAAAATATTTCTTTTTTTTTTCTTTCTTTCCACTAACACATAAAGAGAGATTAAGTTCATTGCTAAAAAGCTTTAGAGGTTCATTGCATCTGTTTAACACCAAGTTTAATCTGTCCCTCCAGTCCTTGTCTGTAAAAATACAATGTAAGATGGCACCTTAAGTGGCTCTCACCCATGCAGACACATGCTAGGAAGGTTACAGTCAAACTTAGTTCATCTCTTGGTGCAATCTCAACTCAGAAACTTGGGTGTGAAACAGTAGGTTCTACTTGCCTGTCTAAGACTACCATACCCATTTTCAGTAAGGCTTCTCTGAGAAGGCAGAGTCCCCTGCCTCCAGCAGTTCCCTCTTTAAAAACAGCACTAAACTCATCTTCAGATGGAGTTTAACTAGGTCAGGCTGACTGGAGACTACTGAGCAGTGTTGTTTTTTCTGCTTTTCCAAAACACCAAATAACACATGAATTACTGGTTGCTTTTCTCATCACATTGGAAACCTGGCAAGGCTCTGCAGAAGGAAAAGAAAGTTCGGAAATGTAGGCATAAAGAAAACCAGAATTCAGCTGGTGGGAGATAGTTTTGGAATAATTTTAGTAGGAGGAATGAAAATTATAGTGATTTTTTTTTTTTAATCGCAGAAGATACACAAGTTAAAATCAGAGCTGGTTTTATTGAATAAAAGTCTAAAATGCTAAGTCTTGAACATTGCAGAAGAGCTTGAGAGGGTAACAGTGCCTGAGTTACATATAAAAAAAGAATAATAGAAGAGTGAGTGGAGGAAGGGAGAAAGTATGAAGGAGTCATAGTAAGTAGAGTTAACGTAATTTGATTAGCTGTATTGCCCCAAATATTTATGCTAGTTAGTACTCACACTTCAAAGTATGGGACAGAAAAATTAATCTTGTCTTGAATTCCTAGTACCATTGCATTACTGTCCTTAGTGATTAGGTAAAGGCTTAATTTAGGAAACAGAGCAGAAGTGTCTTAAAAACGGCTTCTTACAGATTTCTGTTCTAACAGTCCACCAGTCCTGAGCTGTATGTTCAGAAACTGGTACTCCCCCATCAGAGGAATTGCTGGTTATGGACAGGATCATTGCCTCTAAGTTATGAGTGCAGGTGGCAGCTCTCCTGCATACCCAGTTACAGATGTCTGCTATGAAGAAAAATAAATCTGTGTTTTAGTGTAGAAGCCCTTCTTGACCAGTGCCCTCCTATAACAGAACAATACAGTGGATGCATAAAGATGCTTCCAGTGTCAGCAGCAATCTCTCAGCTGTGTAGGGAGGAGGCCTGCTGGTTGTTGTGTACATCCTACAGCCTTTCTAACTGATAAAATGTGAGGAGTGGAAATACGAGTGACTTTCCCCATGCTTTCCTTCCCAGGCACTGAATGGAGCAGCACCTCCTCAGGTGCAGCCTCACCAAGTCTCTTCCAAGGAAATCACAGACGTACTCCCTCAGAGGCAGACCGCTGGTTGGAAGAGGTCTCAAAGACTGTCAGAGCCCAACAGCAGCCAACCCCAACCCCAGCCCCACAGCCACTAATACAACCTCCTCCAGCAGCTTCCCAGTCAGCACCAGCCTTCCCAGTCAGCACCTTCATTGCACCTCAGCCCGTGCCAGTGGGTGTGGTACCCCCCATGCAGCCAGCATTTATTCCAGCTCAGCCCTACGCCGTAGCCAACGGGATGACCTACGCAGCCCCGAGTGTACCTGTGGTCGGAATCACACCTTCCCAGATGGTCGCCAACGTCTTCGGCACCGCAAGCCACGCTCCGGCAGCCCCTCCTCACCAGTCTCCCAGCCTCGTCAAGCAGCAGACGTTCCCTCAGTACGAAAGCAACAGTGCTACCACCACCACTGCCGCTGCCACTGCCGCTGCTGCCAGCCCTTTCTTCAGCCCCCCCGCCCAGCACAACGGCTCCGCGGCTTTCAACGGAGTCGATGGCGGCAAATGGGCAGCGGAGGACAAACACGGGCAGGCGCCGGCGGCCGCTCCGCAGGTGGATCCCTTCGAGGCACAGTGGGCAGCACTGGAGGGCAAGGCAAAGCAACGCACTAATCCCTCCCCAACTAACCCCTTCTCAAGTGATTTACAGAAGACATTTGAGATTGAACTTTAAGCAGTCCTCTGTGGGGAGGGGGGGTGTGCGTGCGTGTGCGTGTGGATAAATTGTACATTAGGTTAGAGGGATAAAGGGAGCAGAAAGGACTGTTTCTGATCAGTTTGCTTTGATAATCCCGAAAGTCCCTTCAAACTAAAATGAGTTAGAAAGAGGGAGCAATGACGGGGAGGATATAAACATGCAGAGAATTTTATGAGCAGTTCTTAAAAGGAAAAGCCGGAGTCTGCGTTCCCTCATCCCTTGGAAAGCTGGAAGTCAAACAGAGTAAAGAACGGCACCCAGTCCCAAAGGCTGTTCTGCAGAAACATCCATTATCTCACAGAAAGGAAGGCAGATTTTCTACTTGCATCCTTCTGATGCCCTGCGAGCCCTGGACATTCCCCCATGGGGGGTGGAAAAAGAGTGGGTGGGTGGGTGGGTGGATATGGGTGGGAGATTGTCACCTGCTTAGCAAAAGCTAGGTTTGTGGGAAAAGTTGAGCTTCCATTTTGAGTAACAAAGTGAATATTATGTAAAGAATAAAGTAAAGCCAAAATCTTTATTTTTATGCATTTAGAATATTTTAAATAGTTGGATATTAAAAGCTGTATGAGTTGTAAGTAATCTTGCCAAAGGTTAAAAAAAAAGGGGGGGTTGGATGTAAGAAATTGTACATAAGATTGATTTATCTCTGATTCTTATTGTAAGTAATATTGGGGGGGTGGAAAAAGGGGCTCTAGCTTGTTCTTGTATCTGTTCATTGTAAGTAGCATATTGCAACAACAATCACAACCAATAAGTCATTATATTGTAGTTTTAAATAAAGAAAATTAAATAACAGTATTGTCATGGTTTGAAAACCATGGGGAAAATTTACTGGTTTTTATTGGAATCAAGCTACATATTATATATAGTATGGGTTTTTCCTTTCATGTATTGCTGCAGTTTCTTTATCTTAATCAATTGGTTCTAACACTACTGTGACAATTTAATCATATCTGCATCCTGGGGCTACCTGGGAAACCATTTTATGTTTGTCTGTCAATAGATCCTAGAGGTTTTTAACTTTGGTTTTATTTTTTTTCTGCTGATTTGTGAAACCTTGTGGTTGAGGCTGCAGCTGGTCCAGGTTCTGCCTCTGGTGACTTGTGAAAACCATCTCATTTTAACTTTACTTTTAAACTTTGGCCTTACAAGCAAATGTAAGTTATATATATTTGTACTGATGATTTATAATCTGCTTTAACAGAAATAAATGTTGGTGGTAGAAGCACTGTCTGCAAAGGCTCTCTTTCCCACCCTCATACATTTTTCATCATGTGCCCTTCTGGGTACTTTCTGGGTTAGCAGGTGAATATAGATGTGCCCTCCTTGCCAACCTAGAAGCTTAATAATGGTATCTTAACACCTCTCATTTTGTATAGCATGTTAGTTTATCCTGAACTTTAAGACTGAACTTGCAAATATCTTTATGACTCATAACTATTTAAAGGTGTAAAATGACGTGCTTTACTGAAAACATCAGGTTCTGGGTTTGCATCCCTGTATTTTCTAACACTGAATATTTAGATGGAGACAAATATGAAGACATTCAAGAAGGGGAAAAAAGAAAAACTCACTGTTTTGTTTTGTTTTGTTACCCCTACTACTAAAAGGAGTGAATGTCTTAAGAGCCCTATGAGAAGACAGTGTATTTTCACTCATTTTCTGTTCTTACAGCAAACTGATACCTACCCAGTCAGTTTAGACACAAGTCAGACTTCATAACGTGGAGGGGAAGAAATGATTCCTGTGTTTGGCCCTAGCATTTGAGTTTGCCAGCAGTTTCCATTTCCAGGGAAGTACAGTGTCAACAGATCTCACAGTCATATCATCTGTAAGACTGGGACTTTTTTCTGTGCAGATCCTTACCTGTTTTTGCTGAGATATGAATAGCAAGAATCATCAGCCCTCCCTATGGTATTTGAGTTGAGAGCAAACCTTTTTTTCTGCTTCCAGAAAGTAAGCAAGCAGTTGTAGGCAGTAATAAATAATAGGAGAGAAAGCATGTTACAGCTTATTCTATTAGTTCCATTTCTTTGGCCCTTAATGGTCCTTAATGAACCCTCTCACACGTGGCAGTCATGGTCTGTAGATGTGCTCAGAACCATGGTTAGAAGTTGGTTATGGTTGGTTGTTTCAGACTCAGTCCCAGAATAAGGCACTATTTTTAGCAAATTTAAATATTCTGTGGAGTCAGTTTAAATTTACACTATGTGGTTGTATAAGACATGGCCAGGGAATGCTTTCTCAGGATTCATGAGCACTGTAACAGGCACCTGGAATCTGATGGGAAGGGAGTGCTTATTCTGACCTTTAGCTGCATAACCATGGTAGTGGGAGGCAAGCAATTTACTCCTTTAAATACATGCCAGGGCTGTAACAGTTAACTAAAGGGTCTTTTTTACGTCTTCTATTTGGCAAGCTGAGCTTTCCTCTCTATGTAGTACCTTAACTGCCTGATTTTAGTGGGTTTTTTTGTTGTTGTTGGTTTTGGTTTGTTTTTTTTTAATTGAGAGTCACAATTCTTCCCTAAACAAAGGATTGTAGGAAGGTCTTATCTCCTTTATTCTTCTCTCCAGGGCAGGGGAAGGGAGTGAGCTATTTTTCAGTTGAAAGAAAGGTATTTTAACTGCAAAAAAAATGTTTTTGTCTTTTCTAGCACACAGAGTCTATCAGACCATGGAAAGACCCAACCCCAAGTAGCTATGCAACAGTCACCTCTCCTTTCAAGGATTCTTTCTGGACTTCTCAGTTTGTTAACAAAACAGTGTGTCTAATCCTGGAGCCATACTTGTTCTGGGTAGAGTGCAGTTGTTAGGTTAGTAATTCTTATTTGAGGTGCAGCTGAACTGATTTATGGGATTTAGAGTCCAAACCAGCTTTAGGCTGTCAAGCTTGGGAATTTATCCCTATGTATTACTGCTGTCCTGACTACCAAGTCTGGGCTGAAGTAGAGGAGAGTGGTGTGAGCACAGTTCTGAATTAGCTGCTTTCTCTAGAAGCCTTCGATTAAAGAGTAGGAGAAGGGAAGGGGGGGAAAAAAAATTGAAAAAAAAAAAAAGGCCAATCCTCCCCAGCCAAAACACCAACAATCAACACTACATAACAGTCTACTAATGTATAGCTACATCTATGCAAATAACAAGCAGGTGATGGTGCTAACTAATATGATTAACACATCCAAGTCGCAGCAGGGAGTTTGAAATGAGGATGAGGGCAACTGTTAGGACTGGTGCTAGGATAAGCCAATAGTATGGCAGCTATGAAAAATGCTTTAGCTCAGAAACAGGTCCATTTTGAGATACTGAAGACACCCAAGGGCCTTTCCTAGTTTAATAAATCATGATATAACTTCACCTCCTCACACATATCCCTTAATACCTGAGCCCACCTTTCTCAGAGCCTCCTGTGCATGCTTGCTGACTCTCAGTGTTACTCATGAAAGGAAGCATGATTTTCAGCTAGAGCTGCTCTGCCCCTGGAAGATCTCGCTTGTTAGCCCATAGTAGCCACATGCAGATTTAGGATTCCCCAGGCTTGGAGCAGATCACTGAGAGAGTTATTCTGACAAGTCAAGTGTCCCTATGCATGTATCTATATGTATATTATTCACCTCACCAAGCTGAAAGGCAACCACTGTGCCCAGCTTTTCAATAAATCAAGCAACACAGTTCTGGCTCAGGGATGAAAAGTATAATTATCTGCTGAGCCTTCCTAAAGTGAGTGGTATTTAAGCTGCATTACCCCAGAACAGATAACAGTGCTGGTATATTCATCTAAATTTCCCCTAAGATTCAGGAAGGGCTAAAAACCATTCCACGGCATCTGAAGCTTTCTTTTTGTGAATCATTGCTTCTCTATGTCACTCCAAAGCTGATGACAGTCAAGTAGAAACCAAACTGACCCAACCAGAAATTTGTCTTAAGGTCTACTGGAAGAAAACAGCTACAGTAAGGTGGCTTTACCACTGCATCTTTAGAGCTAGTAATCTCATTCCAACAGAACACTATTTCTATAGGCATCAAGCCCTTTCTCCTTTCCATTTGGATGCAAAGTGTTCCCCAGGCTTACAAGTGTTCATCTCTCATTAGTGCTTTGGTTAGGACAGTTCAGGCCCACCTTCAAGCACTCCAGAGGCTGATTTTTTTTTCTTAAGAGCACTCCTCTCTTGTGCTTATATGAAGAATTGGTCTCTCTCTCTTTCTGATGCAGGTTATATGCCTTCTCTAAAGTCACAGCATCCTTGTATTCCAAGTGTCAGCTTGCTCTGTGAATAAATACCCTGAAGAGATGTATTAGCTACAGCAAGGTGAGGGGGGTGGTGGGGGGTGGAGAATCTCACAACCAGGTGGGGTCTCCCACCTTTGACCAGTTACACCCAGTACATCCTGCTGCCCTCATCCTCCTGAGCTCGACAGCAAGGCAAAGGTCCCAGAGCAGTAAGAGAAGAGGGTTCAGCCTTCCAGTCTTGTCCTCATCAGTCACCTGTGCTTTGGTGTGGCCGTGGCAGCCTGTCACCCGTGGTGACGAGGAGGGCTGCCTCGAGAGCAGCTGGCACAGCAGAAGCTGGAGTAATACCCATTGCTGCAGAGCTGGGCTTGCAGGATCAGCTCACAGTTGGCCAGGTGTGGTTGGTCCACGCACTCTCTGCTCAGGTCCGCCACACGATTCCCAGCAGCTGCAGCCAAGCAAAAAAAGGGGGAAACAGCTGTAAATACACTGCCAGAGCTTATCCTCAGGTTTGCTTTCTCCTCCCCCAAAAAGCACAGCAGCTTTCCTGCTTTCTCCACCCTGCTGGTGCTAACGGGATTGTTCTAAATTTAGCCCAACATCAAGGATGGGGGAGGAAATGGCACCTCTGATGAGATAAAGAAGGAGAACGCAGTTCTTGAGGAGATGCCACACTGTGTAAAGCCAGCTGGATGTTGCCAGAGCCCCAAAATGAATCTTGCCTCCCAACTCTTTGATAAAGTCATTTTGGTCCCAGGAAGCTAATTAGAGTCCCAGCACCCTGAGTGTGGGGCATATTTCCCCCATCCTGCCCAGGGAAAGCGAGGCTCCTCAGCTAGCAGAACCCAGGGGCTCCTGCTGCTCCCCAAAGTCTCAGATCAGTGGCGGATGGGCACACAAAATGGGCAAAAAAATATGTTGTACTCACTGCCAGGCCTGCTCCTCAGCACTTTCACCTCTGTGCTGGCACTGACAGAGTTGCTGCTGCTGTAGGCACTGCACGTGTAGGATCCCTCATCAGCCTCTTGAACGTTGTTTATGATCAGGCTTCCATTGGGGGACAGGTGGATGTGGTGGCCATCTGCCCGCATGGGGACTCCATTCCTGTGGTGAAAAACCACTTTTTGTCACTCTTGCTCTCTCTGGGAACTGATGCTCTGTGAAAGGGGTGAATTTTTACAGATTTGGCAGGAAGGAAGGAGAAATCTTTCTCCACGACCTGGCCCTACAATTGGGTAGTAACATGAGCCTGAGTCAGTCTGCATCTGGGTGGGAGGTGGCTGTATGCTCTGGATAAAGACACTGCCCTTTACACTATTTGATGTGTTTGAGGAACAAAAAGAAAACCCAGGGTGCCTCTCTCCCTCTCCAGGTTGTGGTCTGGCAGCACTTGTTTGGCTGGCGTTTCTAGCAGCACATATCGCTTGAGGAACATACGGGGTAGTGATCAATGCAATGTCCCCTCTTCCCTCTCCCTTAGAAGGTTGTTTTTGAAAAAAATATTTAAAATACCAGCAAGACTGTGCCTGTTCTGCTCCTCCTGGAATGCTCTGTGCCCAACAGGAAAACTGCCTGAATTATTAACTCCTAGCTCATAATTCACCACGGAAATGAAATTCGTTTCACTGCAAAGGGTTTCATTCAGACTGGGAAACATACATCATTCTGTTGATTCAAATACCAAACTTACATGCTGAAGAAAAGCTCCCAGTGAGATGACCCACTTCAGTCCTACCCCTTGGAATAGGGGGATTTAAACAACTACCAATCTACCCCTCTGGACCCTTTGCAAGAAAGCATCAGAAGAGAACTGATTAATTTCAAACTGTGGGGAAAAAAAACAACACTAAACGCTTGGACAAAGTCAGATTTTCACTGTAGATCACCAAGAGAAGAGAACACAGCTTTTTATTTACCTTTATATTCTAACACATTAAATTCTCCTTTGATATCCCTTGGACAGCAGAAGGAGAGAACTGTCTCAGCAGAAAGCTAGAAGGGTCACTGTTGGGCTAAAATGTTTGCTAGGGTTAAGCAGAAAGACCAACTAAAGGTTTTCCTCTGACTGCTCATTTAATGTTTTGGTATTTGTCACTATCTTTCCAGCATGGAGCCCCATTGAACTCCATGAAAACCAAGCTTAATATCTGCTCTCCTCACTTAGCTGGAACACAAACTTGGTGACTGCTACAGCCCACAGGTGTCTGGGTAACAGCCAAGGTTATTTAAGAGAGGGTGGGTGATGCTAGTTGGGGCTGAAAATGAGGAGTCTCTCCCTTACCTGCCAGGTATCCTGCATTATTATTTGAATGGTAAGTGAAGAGGTAAAGGAAGAGGAGGAGAGGGAAGTTCAGTCTTATTTTTGCTTACCTTGACCACCTTATATTCACATTGTTGCCAGTCACTGTACAATGAAGCTGAGCAGTCCCTCCCTCAGGAACTGTGATGCTTGGCAGAAGGCCAGTGATCTTCAGGACTCCTAGACCACAAGGGAAATCATCACTAGCAGGAAAATAATGCCATGCTGCCTCTGATAGTAGAAGCATTCCCTCACTGGAGAACTCCAGGGTATGCTTTGGTGAGCTATGACGCCTTAGGTATTGAGACAGCATGTTCAGGGCTACGACACTGCTGCTCTAGGGAATGTGGATTTCCTGCAGGGCAGGTAGCACAGGCCTCAAGGAACTTTTTCCTTCAGCTGGGCACAAGCACATCACATCCACAGAAGAACCATCTCCGTAGTTCTTCTTGCTCCTACACCCTGTCCACACCAGGGTCCCAGAAACAAGTCCTGGGGAGTAATTTGTCCTTCATCCCAGCTGCGGGCAGCACCACAACCCACTGGATGAATGCAGATCGCCAGGAGGTAAAACACCTCACTCTTCCCATGCCCTCAAGCTGCCAGTTAAACATCAGGTGTGAAGCCAGGAGGCATGGCGAGATGAGAAACTCACACTGCCCAGCCCTCCCTCTGTCCCACCAGCATGCACACACGTGTGCCCTGCACCCATCCAGTACCTAGAGGTCGGAACAGGACCTGGCGCTGGTCCCGGTCACGTCCATTTGAGGCAATGCAGGTAAAGAAGCCCACGTCTCCAGAGCTGACCCGGCTGATCAGCAGGGCCCCATCTGACTGCTGCCTGTATCTGGGGAACAAAACCAGAAAGCCCCTCAGCCCATGCTTGGGTCAGGGTTGGGGTGGGACTCCAGCTGCCAGAGCTGAAGGTGAGCCTTCTGCACAGCTTTGTAGTGACACTGAGCAAAAGTTTAGCAGCAGCTCTCTTCAATCTGTAATGCAACCCCGAGTCCTCAAGCCCCAGCACTTTTGCTGTAGACCCTGGAAAACCTCACAGCTACCTCAGGCTTCTGGGAGCAGAGGGTGAGGGGAGATAGAGAAGAGCAGCACCTGTAGCTACAGAAGTTCCCTGCAGGCACACTGATCTCTCTCATTGCTATGAACTTCTGCCCTGGCTCACAGACCAGTTGGTTTTGGCAAATTTCCTTCTTGTGTATCCTCTTTCTGCTAATCTTGCAGATGAACACATTTCAGCTTTGTCTCCCCTGCAGACCCTGTATCACAGCTCGAGAGTTCAGTGTTCAGACTGTGGGTGAGGCCAGGGCACTCAGGTGGCACTAACAGCTCCATCCTCTCAGGGAGGAGACAGGGAAGACAGGGCAAGGAGGAGGCTCTGGAAGCTCACCTGGGAGAGGAGAGGGGATTCCCATCTTTCTGCCACTCAATGTTGAGAGCTGGGGATGCTTCCACGGTGCAGGGCAGTCTGACTCTCTCCCCGATGCTGGCTTCCACTACTGAGGGCTCACTCTTATCCATTCTCAATCTGCAAATTCCAGAAGCACAGCAAAAGATGCAGGAACTTCCTCATCCAGCATCTGACCTTCAGCACAACGCTTTTTGAATCACAAGCCTTATTTTTTGCCTCCAATGGGGAAGGGAGGTCTCTACATGCCCACCAGAGCTCTGATATTTGCTATTACCAACATTCACTCAAATCTTCAGACAAGAGCAGCCTCCATCAACATCCTGCTCTGGTTCAGCACAGCTTCTTGCTGCACACCTGCCATCCAGCTTAAGCCTTTAGATACAACAACCCTGTTTCTTACAGCATGTCTCTGCATAACAGCCCAGGGACTGTTAACAACCAAGTCCTGAACATGGCAACCAAACAAGCTTCTCCCAAGGTACTTGTCTGGCACATAAAAATGAAGGTTTCTCTTTCTGTCTACAGTCACTTGAACAGCTAAGGATGCTGCCCTTGATATTTCTACTTTCATTTGAACCTAGCTCCTTTGCTGTCAGCCTCCCTGCGTGTCTTTGCTCAGAATATTCTTCTTTCAGGAGATCCTCAGGGAGGACAGAAGACAGCTTGTGACTGGGATCTTTGCCCATTCCTGCTGTCAGCAGTCCAGTACTCTTCGCTTCCCAACCATGCCCTAGAACAGCTGATCCAGGACCTTTCCAATCTTCAGCTTTTCTACATGAAGAGATGCCATATGGTTCATCAGCTGGGCATGGTGGACAAACTGTTGCTGTATGTGAACTTACCTGTAGGTGAGTTGCTGATGCGCAGAGGAACCAGCTGCCTGGACAACCTTCCTGCCTCTGGAATGCTCTCCTTGCTGCTCACTTCCCCTGTGAGGGACCTGACCTCTCTCACCCTCTGCCAGAACAGTGCTCTGGTACTCTATACAAAATAAAATGCCATATGTGAATAAAAGGACCCTTCTTACTGTGACCTCTTGCATAGGGTTTCTATGAGCTTGGGAGATCTTGCTGAACAGGAGCCAAAGAGCCCTTCAGCCATCTGTTTTCTGGCTGACTAGTGCAGTAAGCCTGTGCTGTCTGCTAATGAGAGTCACAGACCTGCTGGCAAGCAATTTTAGACTCCTTTCTCTCCACTGTTATTGAGCATGTTGCAGAATCCCTTAGGCCACAATGCCTTCTGCCCCATGTGTCGTTCCTGTGACAAAATACACTTCAGAGACTGAAGGCTACAGGGTGCCTTGCTGGCCCATCTTTCACACTAGTCTTTCACTTTTTTTGTTTGTTTGTTCTATTTCTTAAATAAAGCACATTTTTCAGAACAGAGAATTGTTTATGACCCAGCAGGACCTGTTTGGACAAAATGCAAAACATGAATGCACCAGCACAGGCAGCTGCAGCAGACTGGTTACATTATAGTTGGAGATGGAGGGACCAAGAAACTGCAGAAAACCCCTCACCAGGAGCCTCTCTTCTGGGATCAGGAGGCAGCTGATGGCTCTCAGGGAAAAAGTCATGCTTGGGGTGGCACGGCAGGGGAGAAAGTGCTTTTACCATGAGGCAGCACCAAAAGAAGCCCCTCTGCATCCACACTCTCTCTTGGCCCTATAATGGAGGAGAGCAACAACTTTGACTATCTCTTGGGACCCTGCTGCCAGGGAGTGAAGAAAAACACTGCCAGCACAGTGTGGCAGCAAAGGAAGCTTGCTCCCACAGCTGGCTTCATTGCTCCTATTGTCAATAACCATTAAAGAGCAGTCCTGACTACCTCTTTGGTCTTACATAGAAGAGAAGTCACCTCTGATCTGTAACTGAATCTGTCGGCTCTCTGCCCTCCCATCAGAGACGAGGCATCTGTAAGTCCCAGCATCCTCTGGCTTGACGTGGGTGATCACTAAGGAGCTGTCAGACTGCTGGGTGTGCCTGCAACAGGAGCAAGGATTAACTGGAGAGCTGAGGCAGAGCAGCCCTTCCAGAGCAGCTGCTGGGACACAGATTGTCACCACGTAGTGCCCTGCCCAGCCTGGGAAATAACAGAAGTCTGCTGACTGCAGTGAGGTCACAGGCAGGGGAAATAACTGCAGCAGAAGGGAGGTCAGGATCAGAGAGGGAACTGAGATGGGAAAACAGGGAATGGCTTTCAGCAGCCCTCTCCCATGAGGAAGCAAACTGCCCTCCCAGGATGGAGCTTGAGCCCCAGCAGTCATCTGCAAACAGAAACGCAGAACTAGGCTTTTCTGAACTGTGACTTTCATAACACAAAGTGACTGTCTGGCTCCAAACTGTTGATGGAAACAGCTTCTCAGGCTTTAAAAGTTGCGGGGTTTTTTGGTGTTGTTTTTTGTTTGTTTGTTTATTTGTTTGTTTGTTGGGTTTTTTTGTTTTGTTTTGTTTTGTTTTGTTTTTTTTAAATTATTTCAATAGGAGTGCCAGAAACTTCCAGCCAGAGGAGCCCCAAATTACTTGGCTACAAGCTTCACCCTGGACTACTGATTTAGTGCTGCTCCAAGATGAATCCAGCAGAGACAACATTTTTCTGTATCACTGCCCACATGTCAGCTTTCACCAATACCTTGTTATGGGCCAGCACCTGTTCAGCCCCATAATGCAAGCCAAAGCCTCAATTCTGCTGTAGACTGTATCCATTTCTGCTGTGCACAGACCAGATGGACAGGTCATGCATGGGCTTGCTTATTTAGTCATCCTTTTGTGGTTTTTTCGTTTGGGTTTTTGTTTGGTTGGTTTGGGGGGTTTGTGTGGTTTTGGGGTTGTTTTGTTTTGGTTTGTTTTTTTTTTTTTTAATTTTAAGCATGTTAACAGTAAGATTGCAAAGAAAGTAGAAAGTAGGCAAAGCATATTTGGCACTCAGCCCAGCAAGGAGCCCATCTGCTCTACAACAAAGGGAGCTGAGCTCACCTGTCTGAAGAGACTGGGCTGCCATCCTTCATCCACTCCACTCTGGAGAAGGGGGACATGCCTGTCTTGCAGATGAGCTGGATGTTTTGTCCCACTGCTGCTGTCACAAGAGAAGGCTTGGCTTCCTCCAGGATGGCTCTGAAAGAGAAAGCAATTCCACTGGCACCTCAGCTGCTCTGCTTTCCTCTGGGTCCTCCTAATATGACTCTGGGTGAGGCACAACCATGGGGTAAAGCAGAACTGGCTGCCCCTTTAGCTCTGAGCATATGTACCAGGCAACACATGGGGAGCCCTCTCCCACATGGCAAGGGATGCTCTGGTCAGCCTGGATACTACAATATTGCCAGGAAGAGAGTCCTAATACCCCACTAGGAAATAGGTTCAGCTAAGCAGACAATAACACATCCCATTCAGACATTTTTACATCTAGCTTTACATACTCCTGAGTTTCAGGGTGACACTGTCTGGATCCTGACCCACACTCTGCATCTTAGAAGTCTTCCCTATAACAGCCCACTGCTGCTCTATGCCAAGTGTTGAGATAAAAGCTCTGAAGTCAGAGAGCAAGCTGAATTTGTTGGTCAAAACAAGAAAAAAAAGCCCTGTGGATTCTCATGTACCATGTAAGAATGCCTTCCAGACAAAGATCTGAGGATCCTGCAGTCTTTTCACACACCACACCTCCAATGCTGTAGGAGAGCAGGCAGACTACAAGGAAAGACACAGAAGGCTACTCCAGGACCTGAATAACTTGGTGTACCCAAGGGCCACATGTATAGACAATCCATTGCATGGTATTCCCAGTGAGCTGGTCCCAGCTGGGACATCACTCACACCAGAGACAGCTGCGCTGATGCTTCACAATGAGCTGGCAGAACATGAAAGAAAATAAATAAATAAATAAAATTATCACCTAGGCAGAGGTCCTGCTGGGAGCGAGTCTGCAGATGCCAGGTGCCCAAATCCTTCTGCCATGGAAACATCTGCTCCAAGAGCCTTATGCCTCTGCTTGCCTTCCCGAGGCAGCACCTGCTGGGCACTGCTGCGCTGCCCCCCGGGCGCTGCTCTTTCCCATGGCTGCTGCTGGTTCCGACTGTCCAACCTGCTCCTCTGGGCACCCCAGCCCTGGCTCTCCAGCACACCAGTCCTTGGCAAAGGCTCTGGCAGCACCTCACTTCTCCATCTGTCCTGGGTGAGGGGTGAAGCTGTGTGGGCTCTTCCTTCTTGGCTGTGTCCTACAGCCTCCCTCAGGGGTGGCTGCTGCTGATTCCGAGCATCTTCTGTAGGAGGGTGGGAGGCAGTTTGCTGGTGTTGCAGGGCTCCTGTGCCAGAAGAGGGATGGTGCTCCAGGGGACTGACACCCACAGGGCTGTGGCATGTTCTCATGCACTCCTCCTCTGAGGAAAAGCTGTTTTTATTGCCGTGACAGCCTCCATACCAAAACCGGTTGCACTTGCCAACGACAGCCACAAAGTACCAGCGAGTGGTCCAGTTTGCACAGGGGCCATGGGCACTGGGCAACAGGCACATGACAGAATATGCTGCCAAAAAGAGCGGAATAGAGGGAGATGTGAGGGTCATGAAGCACAAAGGTCCACCTACCTAGATGATCTGATAGTGCAGCTGGGCAGAGGGCAGGCAGAACACCCCAGCTCTGCTTCAAAATTGAGCAGCTGCTCACAGGTTTCTTTCTGCTCCAGTTTTGCCACTGCTGGAAGAACCATCAACCTCAGAGACATTTCTGAATCTAGGTACCAGACAGATGGTTTATGGCCTTTCTTGGGGAGCTGTGCAGCTGCAAAGTTGACTCTGGGACTTCCTCTCCTGTAAGGGTCAATGTGGCTGCATTTGCACACTTCCAGCCCATCTGTGAAGCCTCATGCATTACAAAAGGACCTGATATAAGAGGAGCACAGCCCGTTGTGTCTACAAATATGTTCTGAGTCACAGGTGTCAGAGCCTCATGCTGAAAAACACTGGATGCAGGGCTCAGACTGAGGGGTCTTTTCTCAAGCTGTTGAGCAGCGGGGATCCCCCTTCCCTGAGGCACCCCCAGATATGGGCACCAAGCAATCTCCATGCTGCAGCAGAAGAGCAAGACAATGCAGCAAGGTGCCTGCAGAGGGTACAGCTGTGAACTACAGGAACAGAGATGATTTTGCCCAGCAGCTCTAGTGCACTCAAAGTACAGCAGGCACTGCTGGCTGAAAGTATCCATGCAGTCCTGAGTAACACCTCTGTCCTTAGCTGTAGCTCTCATTCCAACCCCATCCATGGGCTGTCTGAGGGCTGAGCACATCCCTGATACCTCAAAGAGGTCCTACTTCTCCCAACCACAGGTAACTTATTTGGAGCACTCCAAGCTGTATCATGGTGTCTTCTCAGCAGCAAAGAGCTCCTCAGAAGTCCTACAGGCTGATGGCACACAAACACACCTCTATCCAACTATCAGTAGAGGACAAGAAGAATTTCTGCCACAGCTGACAGAACTTGCTGTTTCCCTACACTCCCTCCAAGCTTCCCCTGCCCCAGGCACCACGCAGAAGAGAGAATTCACTGCATTTTGCAGAGAGCAGAGCTTTTACACTGGAAGCTTCCATCTGCTACTGGATTCTGTAGGACTTTTGCTACATTTCCAAAGCAAGAAGCCAAAGCATCACTTACGGTAGCTGGGCCTATTGAGACATCCTTCCCCTCGAGGACCTGAAGCTGAAGCAACATTGTCAAAGCAGCAGCCATACACCGAGCTGCGGCACTCGCCCGCGGGGTGCATCTGGGACAAAGTTTGGCTTGCCTTGGAGACAGGAATTGAAAGCCAAATGTTACCATGCATACATGAGGACAGCAGCACATGCAAGGCACCACATCCAAGCTGTTGGCTGCAGAAGGTCAGTTTTCAGAGGAGATGCTATTTGGTTTTTTGCCTCCTATAGAGGTTTTCCTGCTGGGAAAGGGTGGAAAGCTTGGCTGTCAGCCATGGAGCTAAGGCTGCACTTTTCTGCAATACAGACCTAGACAGACCAACAGCAGTCTAGTTTTTCCAGCTGGCCCCACCAAGCACCCCAAGCTATGAGAGGAATTACCTCCCTGCCTATTTTGCTCTCAGTTAATCAGCAGAATTTTTTTTAAAAAATAAATAATAAATAAATAAAAGGCAATGAAAAGTGGGCATATTTTTTCTCACTTTTTCTGCTTTCTTGGATGGTAAGTTTCTGACCAACAGGAATGTTATTACTCAGGATTATTCAATCAGTTCTACACAGGATAGTCTTCTACTTCTCAGACATCTCCCAACCATCCACTCTGTATCCTGCTTATAAAGTATCACACTGCCCCAGACAGAATAGGAGAGAAGTGGGGCAAAAGGATTGATGCCATGCATGGGGGGTTGGTCTGGCAGAGATGAAGCACAACAAAAAACTACAACCTGAGCCACTGGGTGTCAGATCTCAATCTTTGTGTCTGATGGATGACTAAAATGCAAAGGGTTTGTATACTTACAGTTGGAGAGGCTGCAGTGGAATGATTTCTGCTGACCTGAGTATCCTGGTTATATTGAGGGCATCCCATGTTGTTTGGACCCTGAGCGGCCGATACTCCATCAGGACAGCACCCATACCTACAGGCAGAAGGGCTGTAGCAACACCTGATCTGCCCAGCTCGCTAGGCACATGCTGTTAATTTTGGTAAGCCCCCAGAAAAGGCAATGCCTCCCTGGTCTACTTCCAGCTACCTGTTCTGGTGACAATTGCTGAAGGTGCAACCTCTCCCCAGAGGTCCTGAAGCTGGAGTGTGCCCATCTGGACAGCAGCCGTGTGGGCTCTGATGACATTCCTGAGAGCCAGTTCCTGCATTGGGGTCCTGGGAGAAGCTGAGCTGATGGGAACCTGATGAGCGTGATTGGGATTTCCAGTGAGCAGGCAACAAGTTGATGCCATGGTCCTTGGTGGATGGGAGGTGGTGATTCCCAGAGGTGTTAGGGATCCTGGAGCTACCAGGGACCGTCCTTTCATCACCAGAATCTGGGGAGACAACTTCTTAAAGCATGCAGGTTGTCATCAAAACTGGTCAGTTTTCCTCATCTCTGCTCTCTTTTCACCTGCCTAAGGCTACAGGGTAGCCTTTTCTGTATTAGGATTTCACCTGAATATGTGTCTTCTGGCTTTGTCCTGAGACTCTTTTGCTCACTGCCCTGACCATTCTTCGTGTTGTCTCATGAGAAACCACCCACCACAGTACAGTGGTCCCTTCCCTTGGTCCTTCTTCATACAATCTGCTCTGAACAGCATTTCTCACAGCCAGCACTTAAGAGGCACTGTCAGAATCTGGGATCAGTATACATGGGCAGGTTCAGATACTGCTCACTGTTGTGTGAAAAGAATCTATACTTTGTCCCTGGCTCCACAGGTGTCTAGAAGTCCGTAAAATGAATAAGAGAAATAATTAAAAGGAGGAACCTTTCCCTTTCCACATCCTGCTTCAAGTCAGCCATCACCAAAACCCCAAACTAACAAAATTCTTCCAAACCTGTGGCAGGCCTGTCTGGGCTATAGCGTGTCAGCAAGGACTGGCGAGTGGCATCATATCCCATAGCGTCCTGCAAACTGGGGACCTCTGCAAAGAAAGGCATAGATAAAGTAAGTGCAGTAAATCCAGCCCCATGTTCTAATAATTGCAGGACTCTTCAGGTGACTAAACTTGACAAAAATGTTTCTCTTCTCCCAGAACATCAGCTGACCAGCAACTGGATTTCTCTGGATTTTCAGGACAGTGACCTACAATGGGCAAGGCAAACAAAAGTTAGCATTGCAGCTCTGGCATGAAGATGAGACAAACACAGGCATCAAATAAAATCTTCAGAGCAGTCATGCCTCCTTTACAGATGGTCCACAGGGGTGTGAAAGTTATCTATAGTTTTTAGCTTCTGAGCTAAAAACCTGCCCAGGTTGCCACCCTTCTCGACTGGGATTCCTGAGGCCAGCCTGCAACACACACACGGGACAGAGCCATCACAGAATACTGAATTCAAAATGGGGACACAACAGTGATCTTCCCAAGCGTGTTACAGACATTTCAAACATCACAGGGACTCTGGAGATATCATGGCTATGTGCACAAAGCCTAAATGCACAGGATAGAGACAGGCAGGCAAGTGGTTGAGAACATAAGCTGGTGCAGAGCTGGGAATTTCTACTCTGAGACAAAAAGCATCTTAGGAAAAGCTAGGTGTGCAGAAGTACCACTCACGCTGTGGCAGATAGCAGGGCTGAATGTTGCAGCTTCCCAGGGTGGCTGGTTTCTGTGGCTGGATGGCTTTGCATGTCTCAGGACTGTAGAATTTGGAGTCACTGTCAGCACAGATGACCTGGCGTGTCCGGATGCCGGAGTTGCAGCTCTTGGAACACTTGGGCACAGAGACAGAGCAAGTGAGCAGGCAGCAGAAGCTGAATGTGGAAACCCCACAGACCAGCAGTGTGGAACAGCTGCATCATTAGCTGCAGGCTGAGCACAGCTTCCTCCACCAAGACAAAGCAAGCAATACTTCAGCTGGATTTATCTGAACAATTAGGAAACCATACTTTAAACCATTTTACCACGTGTTGCACCCAGCCCTGAAGAATTAGGCTCTGAGCCATCCTCAGCCTGCAACATCCAGATGAGCTGCTGTTATCTACAGTGGTGTGGCAGGGAGCTGGAGGGAATTGTTTCAGCCTGGCCTGAAGGCATCTCAGTAGGTTAGATATTAGGGAAAAAATAGGGAGGTGGTGGATTCTCTATCCCTGGAGGTTTTTAAAAACAGACTGGATGTGGCCATGCTCTGGTATCCACAGTGGTCGTGGATTAAGGGTTGGGCTTGATGCTTTCAGAGGTCCTTTCCAACCCGGACAGTTCTGTGTGATTCTGTGTGTGTGTGTGTGGATACTATGGGGATCCACCAGCTGCGAGGGGGTCAGTTTTGAAGTATGCATTCAAGAACAACAGCTTACAACAGAAAAGCAAACTGGTGGCTTTCTTGTAAGCAGCTAATGGGAGTTTCTCCCACTGGAAGCTGTGGATGACAAGGAAGCAATGAGCTCATGGCAAGCTCTACAAATATTGGGACAGGATTTCTCTTATTTGGATGGAAGTAAGAGCATCTTCTGATATCAGAAAGCCAGGAGATCAGATTAAGGTATGAAACTTCTTCAGCTGTTATTAAAACTTATCTGACATCTCATGAAGAACCATGTTTTACCTCAGAACAAGCTGGTCTGGCTAGCACAGAAGGAAAAAAGTGTGTTTCAAAGTCACCTGGGTCTACCCCTATCTCCCTCCCCCAGCACTTTTTCCTAGGTTGAATGCAGTCTGGCTCCCTCCAAAAAGACAAGACTAATCCAGCTGAAGGACAGTTTATCTTAACAACTACCAAAATGTACTTTAAACCAGAGCAGTAAATGCAATGACCAGTCCCAAAGCCTGGAGCTCTAAGCCGTGCTCAGCCAGAGAATTCTGCTGTTCACAGTGATGGAGAGAAGAACTGGGAATAAGCAGCAAGACTGGATTGTTTGGGCTTATTGGCTGCATTTTGCCACTGTCACTGAAACTATAATCCCCACCTCAGAAGGATTTATTTTTGTAGCAGCTGCATTCAAAGCAGGCAGCAGATTAACTGGAGCATTACGAGCGCCAGTTACAATGCCACTGTGAGCCAAGGGACTGGCAATGAAGCAGTACATGCTCCCAGCCCCAGCCAGCATGCAGACTGCACAGATCAAAGCTTGTCTGCCAGGAGCACAGCAATATAATCAGTTATTTCCAACCCATGGAAGTGTGATGCTCACCAGGCCCCAGTCTCCAACGTGCCAGCCAATTTCCTGGATACAGTTCTCCTTAAGGCAGGGCTGAGTGGCCGATGGCTTTGGCTCCATTAGGCAAGCAAAGTCCTGAGTCTGAGTGCCCTGCTGGGTTCTGCAGGTGACAGTCCGGGTCTGGACCCCTTCCCCACAGCTGGCTGAGCACTGCAGGAAGAAGCCCAGCAATTACAAGGAAGCACACAGTTCCCACTTGCTTTTCCCAGCTCAACATTAGAGCAGAGCAGAGCACCATTGTGAGGTTGCCTAAAACAACCAAATATCATGAAAGTCATCTTCTGGGGTGGGACTTAGCTGAGTACTTGTTTATGCTGTAGAAGGGACAATAAGGCATGGTGGATAGGGTCTGGGAGATGTGGAGCTGACTGGATGATTTTGGCCTAGTTATATTTCTCTTGATCTCTACCAAAGGAGAGATGGAATAATTATTTTGGAAAACATATCAATACTACAGAATAAAATGAGAACAATACATGTCAGGAAATACCTGGAACCTCATCTTATCTATTCTTGATTAAAACCAGCTCAGGGTGAGATCTTCAAGGGAAGATGAAAATATTAGAATCTTAAATTGCTCATGCCTTCTGCCCGAAGACCTTGTACTCCATTTTTGCTGTGTGGATCTGTGACAGAATTCTATACCAATAACTGGTTTGTGACATTCTCAGTGCCCTCTTAAATTCACAGTGGTGCTTCCTGGAATCCAGCCTAATTCTACATGAATTACCAAAGTCTCTTACAGAGAGCATTAACTTGGGGACAGCCTGAATTTCTTTAGATGAGCTTCCCAGCTGAGTTTCTGCCACTCATTTTCTAGAGTGACCTTTTATCTCTGAGTGTACACAAAACACAGTCACTTTTGAGAACCCTGGAATGAACCCCAGTGCTCTTGCTCCACAACCCTGGGGTCATCTCAATGTTTACACCTCATATCTCACAAGAGAGGAGGGGAAAAAATCCCACACAGGAAAACACAGCATTTACAGTCTATGTTATCATGCCTCAAAGATTATGCTGTTGCACCACTGAGACAAAGTACCGCCAAGATTTTAAGTCAAATGTTGCAAGTATGCATGTGCTTGGAAGAGGAAAATTCACTTGTGCTTTAGGGACTAAGTACACACAACTTGTACTTTCTAAAGCTTTGAAACATAAAATGCCTTCTAAATGCCTGGCTGGCAGCACTAAGCACATACAGTTGAATAGTTTCCTCTCCTGGAAATATAAATGCACACAGGCATTAGAAATACACCACACAGCTGACAGACAGCAGGTTACCAGTGTTTCAGAAATATTTTGCTTAACAGACTGCTGTGGGTTTACTCCTGCTGCCCCAGGCTGTGGTCATGGTGAGGCAGCCACATGCATGGAAATGAACAGCACAGGCAGGAGCCCCGAGCTCCTGCTTTACAGAGGAAGGAGTGCAGATCATCTGCTGATGGACTGCAGCTCTCATGCCCACCCTCTGCCTTCACCAGGTCCCACTCAGAAACTCTGTCAGTGCCAGGTCTGGCAGATCTGTTAATGACAGAGGAGTGGGAAAAGCACTGGCAGGCCAGAGAGGAGAGAAAGTGCAGGGAGAGGAGCAAACGTGTAGGGGTATATAGAGTTTTGAGGAACAGGGATGTGTTTATAGGAGGGCACAGGTGCCAGCTGGCTGGAGAACCCACTCGGTTGGATGGGAGGGAAAAATCCTGGTGTCTCTGCGTGCGCCCTGTGCAGGGATGCACAGGAGAAAAGGAGCCTGGCTCTTCATCCTCCAAGCTTGGGCAGATCCTCCTTCAGGAACTCACCTCTGACCAGGGCCCCGTGCTCCAGGTTGCACACTGCCTCACGTTGCAGGGCTGACTGCTGCGAGGCTGCTGTGCAAAGGCCATGCACTCCGAGTTATCCACCACCCCTTGGGAGCTCTGACCATCAAATGCCACGCAGTACACGGACCGAGTCTGGGTCCCCCCTCCACAGGTGGCTGAGCAGGTGCCCCACTCTCCTGTCTTCCACCTGTACAGGTCACAGAATTGAGCAAAGAAAGGTAAGCCCTGATATATGGCCCAGAGGGCACAGGTGAGGTCAGTGCCACCTCCCTGATTTAGTCAGGCAGGGAAAGTTTCCCTCTGCGGAACAGAGCCTGAGGAAAGTTCACTTTTGAGCAAGCCCTGACCAGATTGATTGGCAATGCAGAGAGTAAGTCCCCCTGAGACAAATCCCCAACTACAAAACACTGGTTTCTGTGGAAGTGCAGAGCAATCCCAGAGGGGGAAGGTTTCTCTCCATGGCTTTTGGACATCTGCAAAAATAGCATGGCTGTGATGGAACATCAAATAAAAAGAAAGGAAAAAAAACCAAATAAAACAATCCAGATCAGCTAACAGAAAAGCAATGTGCACCAGCCTAACTACCTATTACACTCCAGACACTACCACAAACAGCAAAACCCAGCCAAGACCTCATTCTGCCTACAAACCATGCCAGACACTCTCAAAAGTGCTTGTGAATATTTTGCTGACAGCCAGGAGAAAGCTGGTTTATTCCTCCTGTTGGCCAGATTCTCTAACAGCAGCACACACACAAGAAGCCCACAAAAACTCTTTTTTTTTTTTTTTTTTTTTTTTTTTTTTTTGTCCTGTGTTTGGTTGCTGAAGCTGTTGTAGAACACTGTGAAGATACACCCTTGCTAATGGAAGCGGGGACATCCAGAAAACAACCTGATTGTTTGGGTGCTAAAATCCCTGACTTTGTCTGCCCCTGAGCCACCCAGGTAGCTGGGAGCACAGCTGCCATGGCCTGGCTTCAGGACAACTTCATTCCAGCCTCCAGCATTCTGTACAGTCAGTAGGCACTGGTGGTGGAGGGGGAGCATCATGGTGCTCTGCTTGTCATCTGCTACCTCTCCTTACAGTCAGGTGAGCCCCAGCTGGGAAGAGGAGGCATCCCATGTTTTCTCCTCCAGTTGCTTCCCTGCTCTGCCCTTGTTACCCCTAAATTGAGTTTTAGGCAGACAATTCACATTCACACCCTACCAAAAATCCCACGGCTGTCTGAGACACCTTCATCTCCTTGAGATACCCTGCTTTGTGGATAAAGATGCTATCAATCCAAAATAGAAAGGCCTTTCCTGAAAAATAAGGTGTTCCCTTCAGAAAGGAAACAACTACAGCAAGTAGAAGTCACTTGGAGCTGTGTGGCTGCAGGGACAAACCAAATTAATTTATCAAGGTTTTTCAGAAGCTCCAGTGGGGATGCCCCCCCTGACCCAAAACTGTATTCTGCCTCCTCTGAAGCAAATGTGCAGCTTTAGAAAGGCTGCATGAACTGGATGGGCTCACCTACAGCTTCCTTCAACTGTGAGTCAAGGCATCTTCTCTGAAACTTGTTTCATTTCCTGTGTAAGAGAAGGTCAGCTGCAAGGCTGGGACCCTCATCAGTGGGCATAGAACTGGAAGTTCTATGCTTTTAGCAGTTTGCTGAGGGACAGCTATTTTGCTTTTGAACTTTTTTATTTCCCATACCACAGTGCACGTTGTAAGTATTGTATATGTCCCATCCTTGTACCCATCACAGTATATAGGCACTTTTCTGCCTGTTCTAGAGCCCATGACAAAGAAATACAATATTTTGATGAACTCTGGAGCTTTGGCTATGGCACACTGGCATCCTGGCCAGTGTTTCAGTCATGCAATCCATCATGTTATCTTTTCCTTTCTGTTCTTTTATTTATCTTGATAAACAAAAAAACCAATTATCTCGTAGAACATGCTCTCACCTGTCTATCCTGATTCCACAGAAGAAACCAACAATTATCAGGATAAGCAGCCAAAAGCTATGCAGAAACTGTCCCCTCATCAGTCCCATAAGAATCAAGTTACCAGGAGCACACACAACCACCTAAGCAAAGCTCCAGCCAGCACCCTCCACCATCATTTCCATAGGCAAGAACCAAAAGCAAAGCACCACCCACTGCCACCACCAGTGCCAAGGAGGAAAGTCCCCACACATCCCCACAGACTGCAGTGAGCAACCAAGTGGAGAGGAGAAGAGGGCAGCTGCTTTCCTGTGTTTTCTATAACCTCTCTCTCCTTGTTACCTCTTCAGCTGAGAGCTCCGGGCTCCACTGCGGCTCCAGGCTTGTGGCAGATAGATGTAAGAAGTCCTTTATACACAGAACAAAGGGTTTAAAGAACTTAAAACCAGTAGCTACAGGCTGCCACGTATTCAGGAATGCTCCCAGGCTTTCAAATACCCTCTCACCCTCAACAGCCCTCTCCCTGGCCTCTGCTGCACCCACCAGATACACCTAAGGCTCTGGTTACAGCTCTGGATGCCCACATCAGGGCCAAGTGAAGTCAACTGCAAGGCTCTATCAGCAAGGAACAAGGTGGAAATGGCTGGGTTAGGGGGTTTGAAAACTCCACAGAATGCAGAAGATTCCTTTCCAAGAGGAAGGAGACTGGGAATGCAGAAACGACATTTTAAAATGACACCCTGTGGCCTACTCCTCTGTTTTTGCAATTAAGAGTTAAAAAAGTAGAGAATCTGTTTCCTATCCCTGCATGGACTAGAAGACTATCTTTCACAGTTGTATGATGGAAATCAAGTTTAATTGGTCTATAAAATCAACCTAGGACATATTAAGCTCTTTCCTTGTGCAACAAAAACGCCCCTCACATCATTGTCATCATCATTCCTTATCTTGGGGTTTCTCTAAGAAATGGAACATCTCCTTAGAAAGAACCACAGCTGGAGGGCCAGAGAAGCGAGATGCTCATATTTCTTCTTGGTTCCAAAAACCTCTCAGGAAAAAGTTGGACCCCAGAAGAAGAAAGAAAATCTTACCGTTTGGTCTGGGGACAAGCCTGCTGGCCACACGTCCTATTATTCTCTGGTTGTGGTTTATTCCTGCACATGTAGTCTGGATAAATTTCATTGTCTATGGTACAAAACACCAAGCGGGATTGGGAACCTAAAGAAGCAGCAGGAGAGTATCCTGATCAGTGCAAGCCACCCAGGTTTGTAATGCCCTGGCCTTGGCAAAACAAGTTTCAGAAGTAGTGCAGAACTGACACCCACCTCAGGCAACCTGGAAAAGTCAGGTGCACTGCTTGGTCTGTCACATTATACATTTGAATGATCCACTCCAGTGGATAGGAGTCCACTGGGAAGGCAAGAGACAGCTCTGTGTAGCTGGGGAGCATTTTTGTGTTATTTTATGGTTTGAGGCTCACAAGAAATGTGCTATATCCATGTATCACTCATGGAGGAAACCAGCATGGTGTGTGCAGTACACAGCTGGAAGGTTGGGAGCCTCCTGTTAGGTTCAGAGCATCAGTCTGATTCTGATGTAGAGCAGATACAGAAGAAAAACTTGCAACTCTTTATGTTTCCTATAGGATAGGAGTGCACAGCAAAGACAGTAACAGCTCCTACAACCACAGTATGGCAAAAGCTGTCAAAATGGCCTTCATCAGAGGAGAACAGGTGGATAGGAACTCTATGTACTAGTCAGCTGGAGAGGCCTTTTTCTTGCTTTTTTTGTTTTGATTTTTAGCTTAAAATTCATAAATTTTCCCACAGAAGAACTTGTAAACTGAACATGACATGACACCTCAGGAGGTCTGAGAGATCCCCTGAAGAGAGGAAATCTCCCAGGCTATGGTAGAGGTAATGATGTGATTTATATTGTTAGGTAGGCCAAGTCATAAATGTTGTAGACCCCACAAGTGGTTGAAAAGACCTGAAAAGGACATGAAGAACTGAAACAAATCAAAGCAAAACAAAGGCTACTGATGAAGATCCTTAACAGATCCTAGCACCAAAGTCTGAGGACTAGGGCATGGGAAAGAAGAAAGGATAAAGCACGGGACACAGGGCTGTTGTCACTCCATGTGTCACCTCAGCAGTCCCCTGCAGATACCTTGTGCTGTCTTCCAGAAGGAGACTGCTGGGAAGCAGCTGCAGAGGGCTGCACACAGTCACACAGACCTCAGGGTGTGGATATAAACCCCACACCAGCTACCTAAGACCAGGTCCTCTCCCCTTACCTCCTCCACACTGGGAGCTGCACTCACTCCAGGAACTGTAGCTCCAGCTGTAACCTGAAGCCTGTCCTTCCCTGGACAAGTAGTACTCATACTGTATCCCTGGGTTTGGTTCCTGGCTGATGAGCTGCAAAAGCATGGGACAAAGTCACAAAAATAGCAGCAGAGAATCACAGAATCATCAGAGTTGGAAGGGACCTCTGGAGATCATCTAGTCCAACTCTCCCATTAAAGCAGGATGTATGTACCATGTGGATCAAAATATCACAAGGTTACAACATGGCACAAGGTCACCAACAGAGATCAGAGAGCCTGATAGCTCTTTGACATGAACAGCAGTTCACAATATCTCTTAGCTTGCTTATTTTGGGAGGGAAGAAGTGAAGTCCTAGAAAAAGGACTTGGCCTGCACAAAGGAGAAGATGCCACAGCTGCTGGTGGAAGCACTTTGCAGCATTTCCCCACCATGTCTGAGGGTTCCAGATGACCTTGCTTCCCACATGTTCAAGGAGAACTTATCCTCTATGCTGCATTTTCTCCTTGCCTTTTCTGATAATCAGACATTTTCCACATTTTTTCAGAGAGGAGTGCATTCATCCTCTCAGACACAGAAGATCTCTCTGCTCCTGTAAGCGTCCTTGCCTGTCCACAGCACACTGTAACAACCCCAGAGCCTGTCCCAGCCCCAGCACCATTCAGTGCTGGCTCTGAAAGTCACACCCCAAGGGAATAGGCAGGAAGCCAACAACAAACTTTTCCCTGCTTCTTTCTGGGCAGCAGAAGCAGGGCCCCAGGGCCCCATCACTTCTCCAGCTTTCCCGGTGTGGTCCCCCCAACAACGTCCTCCCACTGCCCCACCATTCAAAGCCGGAGCTCCTATGCCAACCAAGAGCTTGGGCAAGGGCAAACAGAGCCACTTACCTCAATGATGAGAGGTTCTGTGGTGGGCCCACGGGCATGAAGGAGTTCTGGGGCCAGATCACCCTCTGAGCCACGATCATAGTGCATGACTGTGCTCGCTACCTGCAGTGCTCGGCTGAAGTCAATGGTCCAGTGCCCGTTCAGATAATATTCCCCTCGAACATTCTTGACAGCTAGACAAACCCACAAGACAGAGAAGACAAGGCATTGAATCAGCACACCAAGAACCTGACACTGGGCTCCAGGTGGCCCAAGTCAGGGCCTGCTCCAGACTTTCAGGGTATTGGCAATCCACAGATTTCTCAGCTCCACCATTTGAACCCCGGCTCCTTCGCACCAGTGTTGCAACCCTTTAAGTGTGGCAACAAGCTGATATGGCAGCATCTACCACAGCAAAAATTCACACATCTAAGAGGATCATAAGAACTCAACAGGGCTGCTTGTGTTTCTGGTCAACACTGCATCTCAGCTGTAGCAAAAAAAAAAAAAAAAGACCATCTTCCTGCAACAATACTTTCCCTCCATAATGTTCTCCCAGAAGCTGCTCCATGTTCAGACAATGCTTATTGCCAGCTTTCTTGCAGACCAATCCCTCTTTTGATGCACAACAAAATGCCTCAGGTATAACCCAGCCCTGTCTCTGTGATCTGCATGTGAGGCACAGCCTATGTCCTGCTTGATGTTAAGATGTGGCCTTCACATCCCACCACCTTTACACCATTATCCTGTCCATCAGACATTCTGTTCAGTAGACAAAGACTTTGGTGCTGCATCAGTTTTCTACACGTTTTCTACAAAGGAAAACAGCACGACCCTGATCTGTCCAAAACATTGGGTAAGGCACTAGTCAGAAAAAAGAGAACTTGCTTGCTTCACTAGAGTTTCCTCTGCCCTACCCAGCAATCTAGGTGAGGACTTCTCACTCTCCCTTTTTGCCCTCTGCAGCATGACCAAAGTTTGAGGTGTACAGACAAATACCCAAACAATATCTAGGGGGAATAAGGTACATCCTGACCTTTTGGGTGGCAGGAGGAATTAGGGTTTACATTCACAAAGCAAACAGCAGAACTCATAGCCAAATTTTGTTCTACCATCTAGACTCCTTGTAAGGGCCAGGCAGGAAGTCTGAACACAGCTGGGTCTTTTTATTCCCCACCTAACAGCAAAATCACCACAGAAGAGAAAAAGAGGTAAACCAGAAGCCTAGGGTTGAGCAGAACTGACACCTCAAGGAAACTCAGTGTTCCTATCTTAGCTTTCAGAGAATTAGTCCCTCTGCTGTATCAAGCCTTCAGGGTAAACACCCCAAAGTATCTGAAAACCAAATTTCAATGCAATGGTTGCAATCCAAACAGTTCTGACAGGTTCTGACATCAGTCTTACCCAGAAAATTCCTGCTAGGCATAACTTCCTTAATTTGAATGCTGGTGGCTCCCACAGGAATGATGAAGATTTGATTGTAACCTGAAGACAAAATGGAATTATTCAATATCTGCTTGTGGATGTCACACAGTCACAGTCACACTTCAATGCCAATGATGCTTGCTCATGGTTTCACCGGTGCTTGAATGACCAGATGAGCTTTATGATGGTGTTATGTTAAGCATTTCAGACGTCACTTTAGCTGCATTCTGAATAGCTTCACCCAAAACTATCCACAAGTCACTCCATGTGTGAAAAACTACATCTCAAAAATGTAACAGTCAGTGCAAAGTCAATTTTTCAGATTATAAAATCTTTGGCATTTCAGCAAGCATAGTATAGGAGCTCAACACAGATTTAACCACAGTGCAGCTCTGATCTTGAAATTACTCAAAACTGGCCAAATGCAGAAAATGAAGTCCCATTTCTAGCCTTGCATCAATAGCAGTGGTGCTATCAAGATACTGGACAAGGTGGCAGTCTTTTGAAGGGGGTATATAACTGTTCATATGGTGGATCTACAGCACTTGATGGAGAGAGAGCAAGAAAAGACACAAGCAACACAGCAAAAACTTCAGTCTGTACTGAGAGTAAGGAAGTGATCCCCAGGATAAGGCCATCAGCGTGTTTACTGATGCTAAAGCAGCTAAAGAGCCATGTACCACTCACAGACATTGCAAGTGAACTTCCAAACCTGCCTACAATCATCTGAGCAGCTGTCCCCACCAGCCCTTGTAGCAGCTTGACTTCAGGCTTAGCTTTCCCTTTCTCACCTGCCCAAACTACTAAAATCATCATTACCTTTGGGAAGATTGGGTACATCAAAAGTGCCCTTCACACCGTAACAGGTGCTGCCATCTCCTCCACACTGCAGGCACTTGTCCTCCTTCTTGGCAGATTCCAGCATGTTATCACAGCCAACAGCCTGTCAGAGCACAGGAATGTTGATATGAACAAACCATAATGACAGAGGAAAGAAAGAAAAAAATGGCCAAATGCTGGACTGATCTAAGGAGAAAAGCTGAATTTTGGGAACCGGGGAAGACAAGAGAAGAACCAAGAGAAGGCAGCAGAGGAGTTGCCAGAGGAAGGACAGAGTTGGCAGATAGATAAATGCTGTCCACATGTTCCTTGACACCTCAGAAATTGAATGTTTCTTCTTTTCTGGTGTTATTATGAAGGGCCGAGTAGAAAAAAGGGACGCAACAGAAAGACTGATAGTCACAGTGGTAAAGGCAGGAAGGAACACAATGACTCACCTGACAAACTCCATCAACACAAATGTCCCTCTTGCCAGGTTCACAGGTGGTTCCATCTATCACTACTTCCCTGTGCCTGTAGTAGAAGTTTTCTCCCTTGGGAATACAGTTTAACTCACACTTATTTGGTGCTGGTAGGAGAGAAAATGCAAACATTACATAGAGTTACAGCTTGCTAATGTATCAGGAACCTGGGTTTAGATTGTAGGGGCAGAAACAGAGAGGTGAACAGATATTAAGTGGAAGATGTTGAACAAATTCCTGGGTGACAAACTTCTGGGAGCTATAAGGATACCCTGGTAAAACCTCACTGTATGCACCCATTTCCCAGGGCACCTTGGCTTGCTGGTGGTGGAGGGGGGGTGTTGGACCAGGTGGATATTTGGTTATGTCTTAGTAGGACTGCTGTTACACTCCCTTAAAATTCCAGGCTTTTCAGATTGAGAACAAGTACAGGTACAGAACACAAGGGAGATATTATCTTAGTAGCCAGCAAACAAAACTTTAAATTCATCTTGAAATCCCTCCTAATTTGTTAAACCACTGTTCATGATAACATATCAAAGCTCAGAGCAAAGACTGATGATTCCTGCACCTGCCTTCTGATCTATTTCCTCAAGAAAGCACAGGCCAGTTGCAGGACACATAATTTTTTCTGAAGCACTTGGTAATTATTTGCATTTGTTTCATAGTGCCTTGCTAATATTATTTCACCAATACTGAAAAATATAGCAGAGCTTCTGCTACTTTAATACGCAGGACTTAGCTGCAATCATTTCCAGTTGTCTTGAGTAATGTTTGTGAAAAAATGGCTGTTGCAAGAGACCACCATGTATTGCTGCAAAGAGAGATGTCTCTTGGCCCACACTTCTCATGCATTCATGAAAGCAAAAAGACTTCTCCAAGTCAATGCCCCATCTGCTACTCCAGCCAAGGAAGTATACTGCTAGGATTCAGCAACATTATAGTCATTGAAAAACATACAGTGGATAGGGATGAAGAGTAACCCTACATGTTTGTCATTACCTCCATAATATGGAAGCCAATTGTATTTCTTCCCTTGGAATTCTGTCCCATCAAACTCTGCACATTGCTCTGCCCGGAAATCCTGGGAGCCTTCTGGGCAGCTCTGTTTGGAGAACAAAATGTTTGCACTGGGTCATATCAAAAAGGCAGACAAATAAGTGTCCAACAACAACAAAGTTTTTCATTTGTTACTGCTCGTATATAAAATCAGGGACATAAATTCAATATCCTTATGAAACGATACCCTTGTGAACAACATCCACCAGTGATACCAGAGAAAGAAACTAGTAATACCATATTCTGAACAAAAATTATGTTTGTCTGGAAAAAAAGGAACAACAGGCAAGCAAAACCAATAAAGTAGGGTGCTGTACCTGAACATTGCATGACCTATACCTTCGGGTTGGTCCAGCACAACTGGAAGCACCTTCTGTCCTGAAAGAAAGGGAAATAACATGAAGTTTTCTGAATAATACATATACAAAAAAATAATCTCTGGGGAGACATGGCAAATAACCTTTACGTTGAGAATACCTGTAGTTTCCCAAACCATATAATTTCCTGAAGAGAATACCATATAGTTTCCCGAAAGCCACAAAATAGCTAAAATGTACTAGAGCAAGCTGGCGTTTTCTAATGCCATTTTCTGCTATGGTTTGCATTTTGGAATGCAGGAGAAATACACACCATGAATAATTGGAGTATAGCTCTGCAGGGTCAGGCTTGCACTAAATACTGGAAGCAGAGCTTTTTGTCCTTTGTCCGTCAGCACAGAGCTGAAGTGTCCTAGCAAGAACCAGAAATACCCTATGAGCACGAAGGCAGTGGCCTGTCCAGACCAGGCATGCACATCCCTATCATGCTGTTCATGGGCACACCAGGCCCACCAGTAGGAAGGACTGAACATGCCTATGGGAAGTGTGCAACACCTTCATTCTAGTGTCTCCAGTTGAGAATGATGGAAAGTAAGGTTTATGGGGGAAATTTATCCAAAAATCCAACAAATGTCTATTATCTCTGCATCCCTAAAACGGGGACTGGCAGATGTCTACCATATTACAGAGGTGCTTACCATAACAGACAGTCTTTAAAAAGAGACCTTTCTGATGGGAAGAAGCCATGCCCTCTAACTCTGGATTCTTTTACTTAAAAAGCCCCTCTCACTTCTCTAACATAAAGAGTTGTGTTTTGATTTTTTTTCAAGGATTTATTAAGAGTCTGGCTTTTTTTCCCTTTTCTTTGTTTTATCCACAATAGATTCTCTCACATCCATCATTTCCAACAGGTTCTGTCCCACCCATTGTCCTCACTGGATCGAGTCCAGCAGCAAATGAGATGGCCCAGCATTGACACTGCTCGAGCCAACTCCTCTCTCCATTTCTGCCATGATAATTTACATTCCTGGGAATCACCAGCCTGCAAAAATCTTGGCACACTCGTTGGCTCCCAGGAGAGAAACCTACTGCTCTGGATGGCTCTCCCTCAGGCCTGCCGTGCTGGATTTGATAGAACAGCTGCTGCCATACCAAGGTGACTGTGCACCTTGTTGCACAGTCTCAGGTGTCACAAACTGCAGATGTCACAGCAAGGATGTGCTGCATCCCGCGCTATGCAGAGCAGCGACTGAAAGCTGAGGATCATCTCAAAGTAGACTCAGGTGATGTAAGCCCCTGGAACCAAACCCTGGGTCGTATTTGTTCTGGATATATATTGGAACAGAAGTGGAGGAGCACGGTAACAGAAAGCCAGGTTTAAAAGAAGAAGAAGGAAGTTTGCCTTCACCTCTGGGAGTAGCAGCGCCGCTGCCGAAAGCTGACTCCACCGCCACAGCTCCGGCTGCACTCACCCCATTCACCCCAGCTCCCCCAGGCACCAGTCTGACGTTTCATCCTGTGGCCCTGTAAATAAACCCCAGAGATACATCAAATGGACATGGCAGCACAAGGGAAAAAAGAAAATAAAAAAACGGAAATGAAGTAATGAAAATAAAAAGTGGAAATGAAGTGGACCTCCTTTGTGTTCTCTTGCAAAAGAGACTGTCTTGCTGGGCTGTGCTCCTAGTATGAAAAGTGGAAGAGAATAATACATCCGAAATGTCAGTCCTCTTGTATCTAGGGGTATTAGCTTCCTGAAGCCATATAGCACATCCAGCTTTATAATCTCCCTTAAAGTGCTACTCTCCGTCTATTCATAGATCTCAGCACTTTTGAATAACCATCTGAAAGAAGTTAGGCAGTTAGGCAGCAAAGGTAAATTGTTACTTCAGGGACTATGAGCACTGTCACTCAATAGCAGATTGATAGAGCCACTTAAACTCAAACCTTTGGCTCTGAGCCAGGTACTTAAGAGAAATAATAGAAATGGTAAGGAAACCCCCAGAACACACTTTTCACTGCGACAAAATTCCATATGTGGACCCTTTTTCTCCCTATCCAAATATGTCTGATGACAAGGTCAAGCTCTGGGCCATCATTAGCTACAGCCTTAATTAATTTTGTGTTTAGAAAGCCTGAAAGGATACTGCCATTAAGAGAAATAAGCATTATAATGTGGAGAAATTTCTGAAGGACTGTGGACACCCAGCGATTATGGCCTATCCATGTTTTCAGAACTATGAAATAGACTGAAACTTTTAGTTCTGAGAGCAGTAAACAACTTGTTCCCAAAGTGTCCTTGAAGTGCGATTAGAAGAACTAGCTTGGCAGATGCAGATGCAGCTTTCGAGAAAAACAAGATGCCTAGCCAAAAAGTAGTTAATTGCAAGAATTTGTTATCTAAAAGAGGTGTGCCCTCTGAACCCTATCATAGAATCATAGAATGGGCTGGGTTGGAAGGGACCTCAGAGATCATCAAGTCCAACCCTTGACCCACTACCACTGCAGTTACCAGCCCATGGCACTGAGTGCCACATCCAGGCTCTTTTTAAATATCTCCAGGGACAGAGAATCCACTACTTCCCTGGGCAGCCCATTCCAATGTCTGATCACCTTCTCCGTAAAGAAATTCTTTCTAATATCCAACCTAAACTTCCCCTGGCACAACTTAAGTCCATGCCCTCTTGTCTTGTTGAAAGTTGCCTGAGAAAAGAGACCAACCCCCCCCGCCTCCAGCTTCCTTTCAGGGAGTTGTAGAGAGCACTGTGTAACTATTAATATTATCGTATATAATATTATTGTATATAACGCTGTGTAACTATTAATAAAACTGAGAGCTGTGTATCAATCATACTGGTTTTAGTCACAGACTCCATGTTTTTGCGCTCTTCCCGGCATTATAAACTAGACAAGAAGTTACAAGTGCAGGGGAATGAACTGGAATACATTGTCTTAGAAACACATGGAATATAGTTTCAGGAAAAAGGGCCCACTGCAGCTGATGGGATCTACATACAGCAGGACATGGGGGTTTGGCAAGAAGGACAGCAAAAAAAGCCCTATCAAACAGCTGCAAACTGCAAAAGGATTAAATCTGCCTGGGAAAAGAAGGTAAATGCAGGGTTGCACAGGGGTTGCAGCCATACCTGTAGGGCAGTTTATGTATATATTATACAGCTGAGAAGGTAATGCATAACATTTGGGCACTTGTGGTAGTGAACAGTGGGCAGGCAGAGAAACAAAAGGCAAAAACTTACTGAGATGTAGTCTAATTCCCTTCCACACATAGAGTATCCCACCAAATCTACATAACCCTAGAGTCCGTGTCCCAGTCCCTCCTCTAGTTTCACACAGCTTCTTTTGACTTGAACATTGCAGCCCACATTCCCATCCTCTGTGGTTCCCTGCATGAGTCCTGTGAGGAAGGGCTGAGGGAGCTGAGGATGCTCAGTCTGGAGAAGAGGAGGCTCAGGAGAGACCTCATCACTCTCTAAAACTCCCCGAAAGGAGGCTGGAGCCAGGGGGCGGTCAGGGTCTTCTCCCAGGCAGCTCTGAGTAAGACAAGAGGGCGTGGGCTTAAACACTGCTAGGAGAAGCTTACGTTAAATATTAGGAAGAAATTCTTTCCAGAGTGGGTGATCAGGCACTGGAATGGGCTGCCCAGGGAGGTGGTGGATTCTCCATCCCTGGAGGTTTTTAAGAAGAGACTGGATGTGGCACTCAGTGCCATGGTCTGGGAATCACAGTGGTAGTGGATCAAGGGTTAGACATGATGATCTCAGAGGTCCTTTCCAACCCAGATGACTCTGTGATTCTGCTCAGGATCTGTTTCCATTACTTCCTATGTCCCTCCTGCATCTTCAGGTAAGCTAAGCTACCCCCTGATGATCACCCAGCTAGTGAATGCCATCATAAGGCTTTTCCTCTGGAGTGGAGGAACATCCTAGAAATGGAGAACTTCACCATAGCAGTGATATTAACCTTACCCAGCTCACACTTTCCACACATCCAGATCACTTTCCAAAGCCTACAGAGAAGGCACAAGCTCCTCAATTAAGATCCTTATTTTCACCTCAGTCAAGTGGTAACTGCTTTTGCATAAGACATTCAGATCTCTGTTGAAATAGGAGGTAGCCTAATAAATTACCCAGTGAGCAATCCAGACAAGGTGTATGGGTTAATCCTCCCTTGTAATTTAAACTTTAAAAAAAATTTTCAACACATACTCCCTGCCTGATTGTATGTCCTTGAGCTACGGCCTTGTTTCTCTTTCTCTCACCCCCTTAAGAAGGAATAATTCCCTGTTGCTGGCAGAGCAACACAATCATCCTGCTGTACTTACGCACTTGCAACCAAATTACCCACAACTATCTAGCTGCAAAGTGACCCCAGACTCTTCCTGCCAATTATCTATCTTGCTTTAAAGTTAAGCACTTTTCTTCTTGGCCAATGTTATATAAATTCCTTTGCAAAAGTTTTGTGCAATTCTTTCTAAAACCTCTGCAAATAAAATCCTTGAGGACAAGGTTTCTGGTTCAGATTAAGTCTGTTTGCCTTCACCCTTCTCACTCAACAGCACTACCCAGTTAAAATCCATTTCTGCATAGTTTCTCTCTGCCAAGTCAACATCTCCCTGACCCCATGCCAAAACCCTTCTCCCATTCTTCTTTTCCAGATACTGAGCTCAGTGTTTGTCTTCTGCATTCTCATTTGCCTTTCCAGGAGTAATCCCATCAACAGAGTTTTAGCTTTCAACAAGCCATCTTACTTTCCCAAGTTTTTCTTCCAGGCACCTAGTTCCTCCCACTGTAATCCCTCCTCCCTTACTCTCAGAAGAATGAAACATGCTACCACTCTATTTCTCTGCAGTTTTATTCCCCTGTATCAACTGACTGATTTAGGAGCAGTATCACCTCACTCTGGAAACAAAGGAGCTTTCAGTCAGCATTAAGACAGAAGAAAGCATGTAGATAAAAATCCAAAGGAAGATCATTTGAAAGTCAAATCATTGGAAGGCAATTAGGACAGAAAGCCCTTCCCTGACTGACACAGACACACACACCCCAACCTGATAAATATTCCAATATCCCTCCTACAGAAGTAGCATTCTTGATTCCTTCTATAGAGAGTAAAATCTTCAGGGACTCTTTGTTGTAAGGATTATGCATCCCCAGAGTGCAGAAACAATAATTTTTTCAGTATCATTCCATTTATGTACACCCCAAAAAGAGCATCAACCAGAAGAATCCTCCCAAAGCTGTAGGGTGTTAGAGAAATGTATGTATAGGGGCCCAAATTCCACATTCAAAAATCTGTGCAGTCCTCATTACTTCAGTAACTGCATGCGTGTGTACGCAGGCAAATGTTAAGCTGCATAGCTATAATAAATAGGAAAATTATTATTACATAATCTGATGTTTTTAGGTGCTGTCAGCTTGTTTCTCTTCCAAAAGCCTCTTTCTGCTCACTTCAGACTTTGGAATACTTTTATCTATTGTCATCTGGGATGATCAAGTCCCAGACCCTCAAGAATGCCAGAAACAAACATCTACAAACTTCATTGCTGTCACCACAGAATTACAGAAAGTTAGGAGTTGGGAAGATCAAAAGATCATCGAGTCCAACCCCCCCTGCCAGAGCAGGGTCACCTACAGCAGGTCACACAGGAACCCATCCAGGTGGGCTTGGAATGTCTCCAGGGAAGGAGACTCCACAACCTCCCTGGGCAGCCTGTGCCAGGGCTCTGTCACCCTCACACTGAAAAAATTCTTTCTCATATTTATATGGAACCTCCTATGCTCAGGTTTATATTCATTGCTGCTTCTCCTCTTCTCCAAGCTGCAGAGCCCCAGCTCCCTCAGCCTTTCCTCATAAGGGAGATGTTCCACTCTCTTCATCATCTTGGAGGTTCTGTGCTGGACTCTCTCAAGCAGTTCCCTGTCCTTCTGGAGCTGAGGGGCCCAGAACTGGACACAGTATTCCAGATGTGGCCTCACCAGGGCAGAATAGAGAGGGAAAAGAATGTCTCTTGATCTACTAACCACCCCCCTGCTGATGCACCCCAGGATGCCATTGGACTTCTTGGCCATAAAAGCACATTATTGGTTCATGGTCATCCTTCCATCCACCAGCACCCCCAGGTCCCTTTCAGTTTCACTGCTCTCCAAGAACTCAGTCCCCAACCTGTACTGGTACCTGGGGTTGTTCCTACCCAGAGGTAAGACTCTACTCTTGCTCTTGTTGTAATACATTAAATTTCTCCCTGCCCAACTCTCCAGCCTGTTTGGCCCCTCTGAAATGGACCAGTACATTTCATTCCATTCCTCTTTTGTTGCAGCCTAACATGCATACAAGAAAGCAATGCCTTTATCTGCCTGAAGTGTGTATTGTAACATTTCAGAAAAAGTGAGAGAAAGCATACAACCAGCTCCCTTGACTTCTGAAAACTCCAGGAAGGTCAATCAGCTAATGTCCTACTGCTCTGTTGGGTTTTACTGCCTGTTAAGACACAAGAAACACACATCTTCTGGGGATACTGATGATGCACATGACCCTGGCACCACATGCTCTCAGTGCTTATTTCTAAACCAACTGCTGAGGTATAAAAGCTTAGAAGGCCAGTGATTCCATTTCTGTGAACACTCCATTGCTTTCTTCTGTTCCTAGGTAGATACACTGCTGATGTAGTTGCAGCACCTGCTGTTATCAGGCCAACTGCTTCTGATATAAGCAAGTAAAAACTCTGTGCCTTTGAGTCACTACATCTCCAGACTTCATCTTTAAAGAAAATACTAGTATGCATCAGAAACAAATAAAAAAATTCTGGAAAAGGGTCCTAGAGAACATAATGTTTTCCATGTAATGTTTATTTTTACAAATGAAACGTGCACTGGAAGAGAGGTAATGAATGGGACTTGACTCAGAAAACCAGAAAATGTTGTCAGCACATAGGAACACTTTAAAAAAGGGCCCTTGAGCAACTTCTCAGTAAGTTAGATGAGTTGGACAGGAAACTATGCATGAAGACTGTGCTTCCCAGTTGGAAGCATTGCAGGCACGCAGCAATACACAAAGTTCACATAACCAAACATGGGCTAACAATTCAGCAGGAATAATTTCCTAGTGCCTCCTTGCAACTCAAATACTAACAAGCTATCAAAACAAACATCAATTTACTACACAGTCCAAAGTGAGCAGGGAAGGCTTGCAGTCACAGGTCTAAACAACCTAAACCCCAGCTAAGTTCTAACCCCTGGTTTTTCTTTCACTCCCTGGGCACCTTTGAGGACCTAGAGATAGTCCAACTGAATTATTATTCTAGGATTCTTCGTGCTGCCTTTCCAGACTGGCAAGCAGCAACAAAACATCATGTTACACCACTCCAACTGTTGCTGCTCAGAGCACATGGTTAGTGATACCCTCCTCTATGCCTGAGAGGTTTTGAACAATGCTAGTCTTTTTTTTTTTCTTTTTTTTTTTTTTTAGCCCAGCAGGTCATGCAGCTTTGGTCCATCAAGCTGCCACTGAAGCACCTTTTTGCACACTGAAAAGTTTTACTGTGGTTTTTTGAGCTGCATCACAGAGGCTCCATTCAGATCTGATGTGAATCTCAGTGCCAGCACTGAGGACGTGGGGGGAAATCCTTGACATTGGAAACTGACTACAAAGTCCAGTCCAGGTGTTACCCACTGCAAACAGATACTGCTGTCAGTGATGGGTAATGTGAGTTTGATTCACCAGATATCACTCTTATTTTATGCAGCATTCCCACGGCTTAAAACTAGTAAAAATCACTCTCTTTAACCTTTCATAGTATTTTTCAAACAACACTACTCTCTGGGGCTTACAATTTCTGAAATAAGGCTAATGTTTATTTTGGCACACCCCTGAACTGTAGCCTTATTGAAACATGTCTGAAAGCAGGGTGAAACCCAAACATCTCATGAAAGAAAGTTATCACCACAGTCATTTATTCTGTAATGGCTTCATTGCCAAAGTCTTGAGAAGTATGAAGTCCCTGGTGAAGAATGCAGCTTTGTTAGCTGGAATTATAATTGCTTAGAGAAAAGTTAATAAGGGGGTGGAGGAGATGGGGGGAGAGAAGGAGAGTGTCAGGGTGGCCTGAGGGCTGGCTGCTCCCCAGGGGCTGTGGCAAGCCAGGGAGCAGTGATTCTTGTGTCACTGGGATTAAAGTGACACACAGTGCTCTGAATAGGCTACAGAAAATACTTCAGACTTTCCTCACCTCCTGACTGCTCCAACAAGCATCTGGAACTGCCTTTCTCTTGTCTGTCCCTAGTAATGCTGGTTACTATATTGTGGCTTTAATTCTGTAAGAGATTTTTTTTTAATATGCTTCTAAAACCCAAAAGATATCTGTACTTTTTAGGGATTCTGTGCTCCGTTTGCGTAATACTGCAAAATTTTTTGTTTTCTTCTGTTGTCAAAGTAACCACGTAGAAAGAGAAGAAACCCCAGGAATATATCACAGGTTGTGTTTGAAGTGCTTATTGCTGGTTCACAATAGCTGAACCCTTGACAGATTTGTGTAGATTTAGGTGCAAGGCTGTTGCCATGAGCTAGTTGTTAGCAGTTCTTTATTTTGTGGTCATCCAAGACCTGCAGAGGAACCATTGAGTGTGGGGACACCAGGCTGGGTTGGCTCCTGTCTGCAGGTGGCTGGGGACAGCCCCTGACCCCAGGAACTGGGGACCTCTAGCTGAAGCCAGGCTAGGAAGCCTTGTAGTGACATCAGGGGCCTGACAAAAGCAGCCCACATGGAGTATATTCTTAGACCATCTGCTTTTCAGGACGTGAACTATTTCCTTCTCCTTTCTACATCCAGGAGACCTACCCAGTAATACAGTGATGATCACCTATAGTGTTTCCACCTAGCTAAGCCCTGCCTTACACAGGACATGTGGCCTTCAGCACTCCCACATAATTGAAAGGGAGATGAAAATATTCAGTGTACCTCACACATTTATAATGGAGAAAGGTGCTACTACTCTGATGGATAGATCAGGATAAATCCATCCACAACTGCCTATGCTATTAGCCAAGAATGCAACAAAAATATAAGCAAAAGGATCACACCCACATCAGAAAAGCCTTTTTTATATTTGTCTTAACCATTGATCTTGGCTCAGACAGAGCAGCCTTGCAAAGAGCTTTGAAGGTGAAGAATGCCAAGGACAATTTTTATGAATAACAAATAAGCAATCAAAGAATTGCATTTGAGCAAAACTAGAAAAACAACAATGAAAGAGAGCAAGATGGTGACAGCAGGAAACAAAATACAAAATGGACAGACGAAGAGACTATCATATTCAGACAAACTGCATCAAAAAGAGGAGAAAAAGCCCAAGGCTTCATTACTTTTGATGGCCTGTGATTTTTAAACTCACTATGTATGTCTCCTTTCATGTCTCTCTACCACACTAACCATAGCATACCCTCTCCAACAAATCCACTAAAATCCATCATTTCCCTTATGTCTTCAGCTCCTCAAAACACTTCAGGCTCTCCCTACATCCTTTAACCAGTTCCTACACTGTTTCAAACTCTTTTCCTTCATCCCCCTCTGTTCACCTTCCCCCAGCACTCCTCATTCTTCTACCTCCTTATGGATTGTCCTGCCAAATTCCTGGCCCCTTCCACGTCCCTCTCCTTTCCTGGTGCCACTGTGCACACCAGGCAGAGCAGATTTTGTGGAAAAAGAAGTAGAAAGCCTCTGGGTGGCCTGGAGCTGAGCAGGGTATAAAAAGAGCTCACTAAAACGATAACAGCCATTGCAAAGAAGTCAAACTAATTCTTGGAATCCTTGTGGGAGAAACCGGGGACATTCAGAAAACTCCACACAAAAGGAGGATTGTGAGCAAACGTAAAGATCCCAAACTTACTTGGAAAAAGTGGACAAAACACACAGGATGAAGTCACCAGAAGTTGTTTACACAAGGAGCCTAACAGGAACTCAAGGCTGAAATGATAAATTGTTTCATACTAGCAGACAACTTGGCTAAAACCACTTAGGCATCTGATTATTGGAAAGTGGAAAATGTGACACCAGCTTCCAAAAGGATCCCAGGCTAACCCAGGGAACTGCAACCCACATAGTGTAAAACTGATGTATACTCATAAAATTATAGAAATTTATGAGGTACTTTTGTAAATAAAGTCTGTTTGGGAAAAAGTCAACAATGCTTTTTTAAAGGCAAACCCTTCTAAGACTATTGCATTTCTTTCAAAGATTCACAAACTTGTCAACAACAGTGAGCTGTCAGATATGCTCAGATTTCCAAAAGGCTTTCAGCAAACTCCTTGACCTAAGGCTTTGAAAGAAGTAGCCAGAAGGCAAGTCCTTGTATGGACGATGAGAAGGTGGACTAAGGAGAAAAACATAGGCAGGAGTGAAATGTCTTCTCACTGCAAGAACTGACATTAGCAGAAGAATTCCATAAGGAACCTGAACTGCTCAACACATTTATGAGTTATGACAAAACCACAGAAGTAACAAAGACTGGTGATAATAAAGGGTAATAAAAGACAATATAGGACCAGAGCCTGGCTGCAAAGATACTTTAATGTTTGTCCACAGCTAAGTGAATTGCCACTAAAATTATAGCTGAGACTTCATGTATTTGAGTATGATTTTCAGCCAAGCCTCAGACCAGCCTTCACTTACAGCATACCTCCAATATAACCTAGGAGCAAATATAAGCATCTAACTATTAAATAATGATTACAGATCTTAAAAGATTAAATAAAGCTCTTCCTTTGATGAGCAGCTCTTCTTTTAAACAGTCCTGTGATACGGGCAGGTAAAAGATCTCCAGTCTGGAAAGAAGGAATTGCAGATGCAAAAAATACTGAAGCAGAGAGAAGTCTGATAAATGCCACATTTGCTGAACATAAAGCAACTCCAAAGCATAAATACACATACACAATCATGCCAAATACGTGTGCAATAATAATAGAAGAGTTATTCACATGGAAAACCTTTAAAATTTATTTGGAATCTAGAACTTATTTAGTGGACAGGGCTCACACAGTTTTACATTATTTCATCCTTGTGTGAAAACACAGGAGGAACCATAACAAAAAACCCTTGAACCTGGACTTTTCCATTGGTCCTAACTTTCCTAGAATTCTGTCTCAGTTCTGCATTAAGAGCTAGGGTAAATATGTAGAGACATCTTCGTTTTCTGTTTGTATAACCCTTTAACACAACTGCTCCTGACCATTCAGCTGCAGTTTCCAGTACTGCCAAGTGCAATCAGTAAAGGAGCTGCAAGTAATGGGTGACCTTTTCCAGATCCTTCAAAGTCTGCTGGAAAGGGATAGACATCACAGGTGCTGTATGATAAGACCAAGCCGGAAAGAAAGGAAAAAGAGCCTAATGTGTCCCACCAAGGATGAAGGGAATTCTCAGCAGCCAGTAGTGGCTTTGACAAGCAGGAGTCCCTTGCTTGCTCCTTAATGTTGCCTGGCAGATAAACCATCCACTCTCAGATGGCAAGCAGAGAGAAAAAGTAGGCAATAGCCTCAGCTGCTCTTAAAATCTCATCTTTGTCAACATTTCTGCCCTTATTCTGTTAGCTACTTTCCTAACAATCAATGAAGTAAAACCAAGTTCAGCTACTCCAAAAGTAGCAGAGGTGAAAAGCAGCAGGCATCAATCTACACTCATGAATCCCTGTAGATTCATCTTCTCCATTGTTGTGTAAGCCTGCAGTTCATACATTTATAGCTGTACTCCCATTAGTAGTCTGTGTGTTTGAAAGTTCATGTTTTTCTGCTTCTGGGACAAAAGATGTCCAAGATGCAATCGTTGTTTGCACTGGCAGACAGGATGGATCAAAGAGGTAAGTGGTTTGTTCTGGAATAAAATCCATACATGCTGTTCTGTGCCTTTTCTACTCTTTTTAGCACCACCCTCTTCTTCCTGGGGTGTACACAATTCACTGTAGAGCTGGAGGTGACCCACCTTTCTACACATTTGCTGCCAAAGTGGCAGCTCATTTGATACCAAAATCGAAACAATTGCTGCTGCCTCAGCTGCAAGGCCCCTCTGGGTCTAATACTTAGAACAGTTAAAGTGGCAGATCCTAAATTTCTTAGAGATATGCTACTATACATTAAAGGAAGTGTTTGACCTTCAGTGTGGGAAAATGCTCCATGCCACCTGCCAATCCCTTATACCTGTCACTTGGAACAGTAAAAGAACAACACAAGTGTCCTGCTTTCAGCTGGGATAGAGCTGATTTTCTTCTAAATAACTAGCATAGCATTGTGATTTTTATTTATTATGGGATTTTGCATGAAAACAATGTTGATATGGCACTGATGTTTTTAATTGTTGTTAAGAAACCAAAGAGTTTTCAACCCTATGTTCTTCTGTGTGGGGGTGCACAAGAAGCTGGGGGAATACATAGCCAGAGCAAAGGATCCAAAGTGGCCAAAAGGATGTTCCATGCCATATGGCATCAGACTCAGCACATAAAGCTGGGGCAAGAGGCAGGAAGATGGAGGTGTTGAGAGTAATGGCATTTCTCTTTCCAAGTAACTGTTCTGAGTGATGGAGCCCTGCTGTGCTAGAGAGAGCTGAGCACCTGCCTGCTTATGGGAAGCACTGAATTAATTCCTTGTTTGACTTTCCTTGCACATATGCTTTTGCTCCACCTATTAAACTGTCGTTATCTCAACCCATGATTTTTCTTACTTCTACCCTTCTGATTCTGTCTTTCATCCCACTGGGGGAGAGTGAGTGAATGGCTGTGTGGGGCTTGGTTGTGTGCTGGGGTTAAACTACATCAACAGGGAAAGGACTGTGTGACATGGATTGAAGTAATTTTTCTATAAGCCTGTCATCAGGTGAGATAGCAGGATCTCATTTAAGTATATTTCCATCTGTGAGATAGGAAATCTATGACAACTTACAAACTCTCCTTGATTTCTGGCCTCTCATCCCTGATCTTCAAAGAAGGCCTAGAGAGCATTTGCAAATGCTGAATCTGGGAATGGAACTTCATAATTGTACTAGAGATTAAAAGCTACAGACTCATTAATTTTAATGGCTTATTTATGATTCCTCACTACTCCCACAAAACTCTTATTCCAGGTGATAATTACCTCTTCCCTCCCTCCTTCTGATCCTTTTCACCTAACAAACATATTACTTTTCCTTTGCAAACACTTCCATCCCACTCAGCAGGTCACCTTTTATTTCAGGTGTCCAACTCATTAATATAATTGAAGTTAAATTCAGAGAAACTGTTCTTGAGCTGCATTTAGTTCAGAAAGATCCTACTTACCTCTCAAAGAGGAAGAGGAATCCCAGTGCTTGGGATAATAGCTGTGTTCTGTTTCTGACACCATCAAATTGGCTTAACATAAAGATTCCCTTCTCTAGTAAAGCTAAGCCATATGGCTTAGACCACTAAGACCAAAGAAATGAGGGAAAAAACAGCCAACCAAAAGTTCTTTACTTTAAGTGGCAACTGCAGCTTTGAAGCAAGGCACAGCAATTGCTGCTTTGCAGATAACACCCCTAGAGCCAAAGGCACTGCCAGAATTTTGTTATTTAATGGCCACATTAAACTTCCTATAACATGTACTGTGGTAGGCCTGATGACTTGAGCCCACTGGCTCTTTCAGGAATACTTTCTACAAAATACTTGAATTACAGATGCTGACAGTTCTTAAAAGAAGTATTTTTCATTTCTTGTCACAGTGTTCACAAGAGCTTTTACTTACTGAAAATGCAGAAGGTAGCATCACTGCTAGCATGAGCAGCAGAAAAAAGTTCTTCATCTCTGCCTGTGGGAACAGAAAGATTATTGATCAGAATTGCTTGCTGCTTTGTTGCTTGTATGGTGGAAAAGCCAAGATACCATACAGCAAAAATGGAGGTGGAGCTAAAATCGAGGTGAGAGAAAAAAAACAGTTTTGTCACTACAGTCCATGGGTAGATGAAGGCAACTGCAAAAACTAAAATTACTCTGCACAGAAACCCAGAATATAATTACTGAGATCAAATATTTCCCTGAACTTTCCTCTGGTATTATGAGAACATCATCCCCCAGCACAGTAGAAGCTACATGTTGATGCATGTCTGCCCTCCCATCCTTCTACATATACACATAATAAAATACTTGAAGATTGCAATGACTTCAAGCAATCCAAAGTAAAAAATTCCACAGGCAATGTTTCTGTATGTTATATTCATCCTGTGTGGCTTGGTGAAGTTTCATGTCTGCTATTGTGTGATCTTACTTGTTTAAAATCCTACAGTTATCCTGGGTGCACCTGGATTCAACCACCAGTATTAAAAAAACTCTTCTGCAGAGATAGAAAGGAGATCAGGCCACACAGACTTGTACGGCAGGATACAACAGTTCCTAAAAATCATGGCTTTACACAACTTTGGGACCACAATGCTCTGTTGGTGCAGTGCCTGTTTCTACTTTATCCTTCCTTTTTTGAGTTGCAGCTCTAAGCCTACATGAACCACCATTCACCAACACTTACAGCTCTGACCATGGACACTTCAGCCAATAGAGACTCTTTATTTCTCTTTTTAATTTATTATTATTTTTTATTTTATTTTTTTCTGACCTCATGACCAGTCAACTGAGCCCAGATAGAAGAGGTGGTCTAGATATTCTTAACATAGTTTTGTCTAGTCTAAGCTTCTTTCTCATCTGGGAAAGGAAAGGGAAAAGCAAAGGTGGAGAAATCTTCCATTCACCATGCATAAAAACATTAAAGGAAGCAATTTTTTGTCTCATCAGTCATTGTAACCTCTGTTTTAATATTAAAACTTGATATATAGCTCCTTTAGCCTGGCCTATTAAATCCAGCTAAAATAAAGAATGTATATCACCATTGACAATTATAATATTGGTATGAATCATCATTGCATGAGAATATCAAGACAGAAAGAAAAATTATCTAAAATGAAAACTGCTTCTTCTAGTGTCTGTATATTTCAGGTTACTTTATGATGAAGACCTATTTTCCTCATAGTGCTTGGTCTCACAGTATATTACAAGCTCTAAGTCCATGTATACTATGGATTTTGACAGTCCCAACATTCGCAGTGCTGAACATAAAAAGCTTGTTCTTTAATGTGTTTTCTTTTGGATGTAAAAACTGCTACATGCTGAAAATCTACTAGCACCAATGAACAAGGAAAATGTGATGAGGGAAATGGACACTGAGATGTTTCTCGCCCTATATACTCATAAGAAAAAAAAGCTTTTTTTTTGTTTTAAAAATATATTTAAAACATTTTTATGTATTTAAAGTGAGAGGTTTTTTTTTTATGAGTAGACTTTCATTAACTTGGAATTAGTCCTTCTTTAGAATTTGAGGGAAGGTTATGTACCCTCTATCACCCACAGATGCTACGACTTCCTTCCCCATTCAAGTCAAGGAAGAAACAACCTGGAGATGCCCTCCACAAGAGGTCAAGCACACTATGCCAGGGAAGCCAATAGCCAAAACACAGGCTAGATTTGTAACACAATCCTATCCAGCTGCCAAATCCTTTCAGAGAGGAAGGACAGGCAGGAGAGACAGACATCCCTTGCTCTGCTGCTAATGGACAGCCTGCTCAGCTCCTTCTGGCATCTGAGCCAAGAGGCAGGGAGGGAACTGGGACCAAACCATGTGAGGCTCCTGGAGCAGAGGATAAAGAAGTTCACCAGGACTAGCAGTGCTCCCACTCTCCAAGATGTTGATAACTTGGAGGTTTTTAGTCAGATAGGATAAAAAGATTCTGCAGGGAGCCAGCTGGAGACAGCACCCAATGTCTGGGGCAGTCCCTGGCATCAAAGAAGCAAGAGATTACAGCTCCAGTGCTTGCTTGTGTTTTTGTGCCATTGCACTTGCATGGGAATTGCTATAATTTGTCCCAAATGTAGCATTAAAAAGTTTAGACCACTCAGGACTATTGAACTAGCTGACAGATTCCAGGAAGGACGGTCAGAAGGAAGAACAGGACCTTCTGTATCCTATTAATTCCACTACTGCAAAACAAACCTTGTGTCTGGTTCTCTGAGCCCCAACATTATTCAAAATCTTCCTCAGGTGCAGTGTTCAGCACCTGATCCCTGTTGCCTTACTTTGAGCTTTAAACAATACAGATGGGACCAGAGAAGCTGTCTGAAACCTTTGAAAAAAGGTCAAGTTCTTTTTCCAGATTTAATGGCTCTATTGCACCTTGTAGGACCTGGGATACAGCAGCAGATGGTTATCCTGATTGTTTTCTGTTCTCCTCACTGAAGTCTGGGTATGTGGGGAAGGAATGAAAAGGACAGTGTTTTGCAGATCTTTCACTTAAAACAACAGCAGCAGCTGCTACTCCCTGTGCTTCCTGCCCTTCTTCAGTTCTCTCCAAGGCTCCCCAGCTCCCTTTCCCACTGTGTGCTAGGACAGCATCTCCACCCAGAAACCCCCCCCCTCCACCCAGAAACAACAGCAGGGCCTGAGGGGAAATGGTGACTTTATGCTCAAGATATGGAACAGCTGCTGGGAAGCTCAGATGGAAGAATTCCTGCCACAGTGCTAAATTATGAAGCTATCTCAGTGAGAGGGATTATGAGAATCACTCCGCAAAAAGTAAGAAAGCATCAGAATCCTCAACCAGAACTACAAGAGTGTCTGGCTGGAACATTCCAAATTGCCCATCCGACCACATCTGGCATTAACTGCTCAGGTGAGATGAATAAAAGGGTTGAAGTGGTGATTGGTTCCAAGATTACTGTCTGTAAGCTTGGTCAAAAGAAAGTCCAGAGCTGAACTATGAAGCTGTTTTCTCTAAGAACAAAGCTCCTCTGAACACTGGAGAAGTTTCAAACTTGAATCTGACTGTAGCACCTCAGGGCCTTTCTACCCCAGAATAGTATGGATCAAATCACATTCTATGGAAATTTCAGTTAACTACTGAATGTTCTTCCCTTTCTGAGCTGCCTCCACAACACCTGCTTCCCCCTGGCACTGTGGATGGGAGGGTTAGAGGGCCAGAAGGAGATGGCAGGAATTTTGTAACTCTGGACAGAATAAAAGAACTCCAGTACACCTGGAAACTGGGATAAGAACCCTTATTTCAGGGCTTAGCACTGAACTCACTTAGGAAAGAAGCTTTTGACATAACAGATAGAAGGTCTACAAAGACAGATGGGCAGCCTTGGAGAGTTCTCCACAGCAGAGAATCCAGTGAACCAGGGTAAAAATATTTTATTTAGTTACAAACTCCTATCAAGGCTGAGGCAGGCTTAGCAAGATCAGTCAAATCTTCATTAAGACCAAATCAAGGAGTGTGTTCCAAAATTGAGGATAGTTTAATGGCTCCTATACTTTATGCATGCAAATTCTGCCTTCCAATGCAGAAACAAGGCTCAGGAAGGCTTAGTTAACCTTGGCCTCTTTTCCAAACCACTCAACTTCTGTGTATTGCCTGTACACATATGTAAAAATAACTTTGAATCAGCTGGCTGATTTCAGGGCTTCAAAAGCATGAAGTTCTGTCTAAGGGAAAAGATACAGGGCTGGGATTAAGAGACATACTAGACATTTAACCCATTTAGATGATCATTTTTTCTCTTCAACAACAGGGAATCCAAAGTTGAAGGAGCTGTTACCAACAACCCAGCCTTATTTAAAGAAGAGCTTAAGCTGTTTAGACACTGAAGAATCAGATCACAAACTCAGAATAAAACAAGTCTCACGAGTTCCATTGCTCACAAATTTGTTAGACTGGGTTTTTCTCTATTCTGTTTGAGAATAATTGGACAGACAGCTACGTGGTACTTCTCTGTTTAGCACATACAACAGACCAAATCTTCTGCCCGAGAACCACATAGCTAAATCATCCTTTAGCCAAATCTCTATACCACATATGTGGGCCAGGGACTGTTCTGGGAGTGGTCCATAAGCAGAAGATAAAGACCCCTTCAGGGTTCCCGCATTTCTACTGCCATACAAGCTTTATCTGGGCATGCAGGTAAGCAGCAAAGCCACCCAGCAATACTATCTTCAGCAGGTCCTTGCAGCTCATTTTGTCTCCCAGATGGGAATCTCAATTATCCAGTGGGAATCTATTATTCCCAACTGAGGTAACCCTCACACAGAAGCTTCCTTGGTGTGTCTTGTGAGTCCTGAGTTGGCCACACCTGCAATAAATATTTGTCCATTGCATTACAGATCAAAATCACTTATTGTAAAGTTTAGCACACCCAACACTAAAGCAGAAACTGCAGCTGTGATCCCACTACTCACAGCTTTGCAGAATTTCCTTCCCTTCCCTCCACTCCCAGCTCTACCACCCACATATCTCCCTCAGCACTTCTTTTTTTAGAGGTTTGGCTGAGGGAGGTGGGAAGTCAGAAAGTAGAGTGATAAGTTGCCCAATTATCCACCAGCATAAATTTTTATATCCACTGACTCAGAGCAAAGTCTTTTAGCTTTCAGACTCATTACAGTTTCTAAAGACATGATTTTTTTCTTTTGGTCTCGAGACACCCAGCATATTTTGGTTCCAGCTTGTTTTTGTTGCCTTATCTATTGAGAAGCACCTTGTAAGTTTTTGGTGGAAAAGTTAAAAAGGGAAAATAGAGAAAAAAGGTGGGATGAAAGCAGGGAGAGAGACTCCATGGAACAGGGATCAAGAGTGGGGAAAAAATCTTCTTTTACTTACTAGAGCTCAGAGAGCATCAGGATTGCAACTCCGCCTCAGAGGAAGAAAGAAACCAATCACCCCTTTAGTCAGAGGATATCACATTCATGATCATTCTTGGTATGCCTTTTTTCTTTCTTGTCTATAGTAAACCATATTTTCTTTGACATTTTTCCAAGAAAAATCCTGGGCCTGGTGTCCTTTGGGCTAGGGCAGACAAGCCAATAAAGTGCATGTGGCTATTAAAATGGGAGAATGAATTTTATTTGCCTGGAGCACATGATCAGTCATATTCACAAAGAGCTGTTTATATACAAAGCAATGGACAAACATGTTCAAACATTCAAACATGTTTAAATACAACAGTTGTTGAAAGAGCTTAGTGAGAAAGGAGAAAATTAAAAAAAAAAAAGACAAGCTGTCCAAGTAAGTTTTATGGAGATGTCTTCACATTGGTATCCAGATTCATTAATTCACTCTAAATACATGCTAGGAGTTGAAGAATCCTCATCAAGAAAGCAATCGTGCTGAGATATACTTTCAGCCAAACTGTCACATTATGAAAGACAATCTTTCAGCTACAATTACTTTAAAATTTACCTTGTTAAATGAAAAAAAAAAAAAAGTTACAAAAACTTACTAATGAGCACAGCAGCAGAGGACCAGCCGGCTGGAGAACTGGGTAGTGGTAACATGCAAGCATCTTCTAGACTAATCTATCAGTAGATTTTGATCTTAGCCCTCAGCTTGATCCATAACAGGCACATAAATCTATACCAAGCCATTGTTTAACATGGCCAGCTCAGACTGACAATGTTTTTACAGAGGACTTCCACAGCAGCCTCAAGTTCAGCAACACCTGGGGGAACTATAGCAGCCTCTGTCATACACTTTCAGTCTGAGTAATGAAAAAAAGGAAAAGTGTAGATGAAAAATCACCAGGTGCAAGAGCAAGATCAGACTGTGAAACACACATAAGTTCTACAGGAAGGCATCACAGCACAGCCTAATGAGGGGTAGGCAAAGTGGCAGATCTGCTGCTTTCCCACTCTCCAAAATCCACGGTGAAGTATCCGAGGTTTAGGTCAGTGAAGCAGCATCTTCCAAGCAAATGTGCTCACTATGCCAGCCCTTTACTGGGGCCAATACATTATTTCATGAGGACAAGTTCCTGTCTACCTATTAATATCAGCTGAGATTCCATTTTCTGCAAACAGCCTCCCACTATTAGGTTTGCAGCTAGAGATTTATTATAAAGGAGTAAAGATAGGATTCTGCCTTCTATTTTGGAAGTCTCACTGTGCTTAGCTGTTAATTAAATCTGGGAGCATGTAGGGATAACGACGAGTGCACACAGACTAATTTAGACAGCATTGCAGCAAGAAGCCACACACTGCCTATGGAAAACACATGACAAGCATATAATATTCCAAACACTAACATAATTAAAGAGGAATGACTAATAAGCTTTTAAATTTAGTACTCTCCTGTCACAGTTCAAACTTCTTTTATATGACTTATTTAGCCTGATCTTAAATATTACCTGACACTGAGCACTGCTGCTGTTTCCGTGTTAGCCAGCTGAGATTAGTCCCCTCCAGTTCAAATGTGTGAGAATTCATTAGGAAAGCAAAGGGGTTTGATGCTGAAAAACAACTTCCTATTTTATTTAACTTCATTCCATCCTAAATATAAATATGACAATTTTCTCCACTGTGCAAGGAGTTAAAGGAATAATAATAAAAGAGCATTACCTCTTCAATTATCAATCATCAAGCAAGATGCATTATCAATTCTTTTCTATGCCTCTTTGCAAGTTCTGCATCTCTGCTCACTGAGGGAATGTTAGAACTAAATTAAACTGTACATTTGTAGCAGGCAGAGGGAAGACCTGTGTTACCTTATATAAATTTGCTTGTAGATTAATAACATAGACAGGAAAACATGAACCACCTGTGGGTTTCGATTGCTGCTGCCTCCACATTGTTTCTGGAATCTGTGATACTTTGTGGATTTTTTTTTTCTTTTTTTTTATTTTTAAAGCTCACTCAGTTTTAACTGTATATATGTCAACATGACAAGCACAGCACATTTGTATGGCTACACCTCTTCCCTAAGGAATCCCCCATACTAACTGTGATGCAGACATACCTACAGTGGTGTAAAGCAGGAATTCCCCTAGAGAAGTCAGTGAACTTACATCACCCTGCAAGGGAAAGACTGATATAAGAACAAAAAGAAATTAAAAAGGAATAAAAAAAAAAAAACTCCAGAACTTTTGACTAACAAACTTAGGAGGTAGAATGTGGGCTAGTGGAATTAGGGCTGTGGTCTCTAAGGATACCAGCACAAGCATCTTTCATCTGTCACTAAAAATTAACTTCAGAAAAAATTATCTTAAGAGAGTGTGATCAGACTGCAGTGTCTGGAGAGATCTCAAAGGAAGCACATGCTTGACTGTGTGATTACAGCAAAATGACAACAGTGGGATTTAAAAATAATTTGTTTCTTTGCTCTGAAGCTGGTTTCTCCCACAGATGCCCAAAGGAGATTCTCAATTACTGCTCTAAGGCCTAGGCAGAGAAAAACAATCTGGGGATGGTACTTGTTTTCTATACAGCATCACTGGATGTCAAAAAGGCAAAGTTATTGCTGTGTGAGAAAGCATCAAGTGGTTTCTAGGTATGACTAGGTACCCACTCAAATCTGTTGTATTAAAATTCCTTCCCAAATATCTCAGAATGGTTATTATTCATCATCCAAGACAAGACTGGACCACAACAAATCATATTATAGATCCCAAGGTGTTAAAAAATGAGACAGTGAAACTGTATCCAGCAAAGTATAATTTCTAGAGAAATAAGTTCTTTGACAAGTCCTTCATACCATGGGCAGAGCTGCAAATGACTGCACTGGTTTGGAGCAATCCCCCCTCACTGACTGGGCTCAGGTGCACTGAGGGGTTTATCATCAGTTTCATTTAATCCTCCCTGCAAACCTAAGAGCAAAGCAACTTATTTCCTCTTGTAGTTTGCTAAGCAGCAAATATGCCTCTAGGAGAATGTTTGCCCCCTCACTCAGTTAATAAAGGGTCTATAATGTGAATTGAGAGACCTCTTAGACCTGCAGCCTATGTATTCTAGGTGCTGGTCTTATACAAATGGACAAATCTCATCCTCTTTTATGATAAAAAAAAAAAAAAAAAAAAAGAAAAAAACCACCAAAAATGCTGTTAGTTTGCTGTGTGTTAGTGACTCATAAAGTACATACACAGTCAAATAAAAGGTTAACATTTTATTAACATATAAGACCCCCCCTCTGAACAAAGAGAAAGCCTGCTGGCAGCATAAACTCTAAGAAGAGAATATTTTGCCTAACTTTGCATCAGAAGGAGGGGCCAACAATCAAGATGGGAGCTTTCCCCCCATCCCATGTTCCCCATTTTAACAGCACATCTGTTAAAATTTGCTCTTTTAAGACAAACTCAACTACCACCAGTAAAACCAGTTGCAACATTATTCCTTTCCCATTTCTGAAACCATTTCAGCAAGTCAAGGCACAGACATTCACACAGACTCCAGCTGAATCTTGGTGCCTAATTTGTGAGGCAATTAATCCTTTAAACAACTGGATTAGATGAGCTCTACAAGCATTGGCTTTTACCAAGCTGGAGCTCAGAGAGGACCCAACCCAAAACCAGAGATGCAAGAAGTACTGCATTTACTGAACAGCAGCATTTGAGATAACCCATTCTCTAACTTATCTATAGTGTTATAGTACCACCATGATTGCAACCTGCCCCTTAAAATTAAGACAATTTTATACTTCTCTCTTCTACCAGCAACAAAACCCTATACTCTTGCTTAAAAATAATCTCAGTTTGTTATACCTCTTTTCTCAAATGCTTAGAGTTCTCTCAATGAGTAGATTGTACTATTTGCTATTCCAAATCTGTCTACATGTAAACAGAGTAACTACCCAACACCAGAATTTCTGTGAAGCCAACAAATATTTACACTCATGAAGCAAAACATTCTAAAAACAAGTACCTCTGAGGTGTCAGGATTCTTCACAGTGAGTGAGAACCTTAAAATATGCTTGAAAAAGAAGTCTCCATCATCTTACACTGGGCAGGAAAACATACTAAAAGCAAACCTTCCAGAGACAACCAATTTACTCTTTTTTTTTTTTTTTTTCCATTTTATTAATTTTGCTGTTTACTAACATGAACAAATATTAGTTTAAGGTAGTGCCATGCCAGAGGGACGTGGTCCTACCTACATTTGTTGCACATGACCAACACCTCCCTTTGGTCCCTGTAACAGCAGAGCCCTTATCCTCAAAGTCCAGAATGAAGTTGCCCAACACCCACGTGGCTGCAGAGCACATCAGCTCCCCAGCACACCACACCACACCTCAGAGAGGTGTTCCTTAGCAGCTGATCGACCTACAGAGACTGGGAAACACTCTGGCATTACTGAGGGTGGTACAGTTTAGGAAGTCAGGAAACATTTAAGCTGCAAGCCAGCTTACATAGAAGGTGTTGAAGGGCCTTCATAAGTGCAATGTAGAAATGATAAAACAAACCCCAAGTGTTGTGAAGACTCTTCCAAAAATAAGCTAAAGTGTTTACAGGCCCTCTTTAGGGTTTATAAAGACAGACTTCAAGAAACACACTATCTCCCTAAGTTCCTCTACTACCACCAGTTACTCCTAGTCCTAGGAACTCCATTCAAGACTGATGCTACCTTCACCAAAGCTTTGAAACTCCATTTTAAAACCAATAGCATCACAATCAGTAGCATCCTCTACCTCCACTTGACCACCCTCAAAGAACACCAGTGCATCAGGCAAATCCCCCACTGTACCACATTGCTGCCAGCCCAATACCATCTCCATGGCGGGACAGGTCCCTGAAACTGCTTTCCTGGCCTCCCTCATGCATCACACTTCCTCGGGGATGAGAGATCCAGCCCTACAAACCTCCCCTTTCACAAGTGGATCAGATCTGAGAGCACCTTTTGCTGGGGAGGAGTCTCCCCAGTGTGTCCTGTGTCACAGAGCTGCAGGCAATGCAAGGCTGATGAGGACAAACTCACCCCTCAGCACCTGCCAGCACAAGAACAGAAGCAGCTGAGCACTCCAGGGATTAGAGATTACAAGGCTCTTGAGACTTGGGCAAGATTTATTCCTTTCAACAAAAATTATTTTTCTCCAGCCAACATCACTGCTGTGTTTGCCCAACATCCTACCCTACTGATACCTTGTCCCTTTCCATCTCCCTGCTTCCCCCACTCATGACATTAAGTCTCAGTATAATTAACTGCAAGTGAAAGGTGTTAATGTTCACCAAATACAGGGAGCCTCTTCTTCCCTCCCTTCAAGGAAATAAAGTTTTGCAATCATAAGGACTCTGGTCTCTTGTCCCCTGTACTTTTATATCTGAATTTAAAAAAAATGCTGGGAAATAAAACATGGTTTAAGAAACACAAATAACACTGGAAAAAAAAACCAAAAAAACAAAAAAAACAAATAGAAAATAGATGTTCAGTCAGGGGGGTCAGGAAACCTCCTAGAACCCAACGTCAGCACTTACCTTCTGCATCTACCTGTGGAAGGTGAGTGCAAAAGCTGGAGACACCTACACCACTCTGCAGCCAAACTCCAAACCCCACTTTCCTATCCTTCTGGTTCAAACATCGGCTTTTAAGGCTCTTCTCTCCAGCTTCTGTTTGGTTACTAATCCTTACTGCACAGGAAAAGGAGTTGTATTTCATTTAACCCCTTCAGTCTCTGACTTCCTTCATGGGAGTTTCTGCTTTTGCTTTGGGAAAGCCGGCGCTGTGAGCATGCATGCATCCACATCTTGGAATTGTTTCTGGCTCCCCCAGTCCTTGTGCCAGCAGAGACATTAGCTCCAAACTCTGCCTAAGTTATTGCAGGGGTGGGACCCTTTGTAAGTAGTTTTATTTTAACTGTAGGCAGCATATCAAAAGAGACACAGTTATCCACAGCTCCCTTCGGTATTCATTTCCACTAAGTTCTTAACTCTAAAAAAAAGTTGTTTAACTGAACACTTACTTTAAAACTGAAGCCTGAGTCACAGTTCACAGACATGCTTTTGACCAAAGAAAGTTTTAACTTAAACATGATTTGCAGCTAGATCTGTCTCTATGTAGACTTCAACAGAATCCTAAAATCTGAAAATACCAGCACTCCAGATACAGACCTGAATTTACTAAAAACAGTGGCAGCTGAGCTTTCTCCATTTTCTCCTCTAACAAATGCCATTCTGCAATTCAGATACCCCTCTGAAAAATCCCATGAAGAAACAATTTAGCAACACAAAACTGTTAAGGGAAAAGGAATCTAGTTGGACGCATTACAAGGAAAAACTTGTGCTGTTAATTATGTGGATATTAGAGAAATTGTTGCATAACAACTTCTGTGTTGCTGTTTTAACTTGAAAAGAGATAATGGCCCCCAGTTGATTTTGTTCTCTGCTTATTATAAAATATAATAAGTATTGAAGTATAGAGATCACTGATCTCTAAAAACAGATTTTGGTCCAGCAAATGTAACAGCTACCAGAATTTTAACCTCACTTGAAAAATATTATGAGTGGGGTCTCCAAGATGATGGCAAGAGCTTTATAATCTTAAATTTGAGATGGTCTTTTTGTTTCCCTTCCAGTGTTAGAGTCCTTTTTCATCAGTAGTTCACTTGAAACCATGAGAAAAAATCCCCTTGCTTTCAAAAGGAAAGCTGAAGCTTCTACCTTCAGGTAACTCCATGTGATGGATCTTCCAAGGAAGACATCAGGATGTGCACTGAAGTGAACTGGCATCACTATTTTCTTCTTGGCCATGCTATTTAAATGATAAAAAGAGACAATATCCTTGGCAGCTGTTGACAAGCCTGGACACGCACAGCTCCAAATGGAAAAGAAGTTTCCAGCAGCCTCATAAATGCACCAGGTGACACAGAAACAATTCTATTCTAGGGCTACAGCTCTTTTCACCCCTCCTGGTCAATCCCTGTCTGGCAACCAGCCACAAAAGGTACACAGTACTCAAATCCTACCAGTACTCATGACACAGGGGACAGAGTTCAAATAAAAGTCACATCTTTTCCACATGCAAAAGCAATCCTGCACTTTCCTGTCCAAGCTAATTCTGCCCCAGTAAACAAGGATAAGCCTTAACAGGAAAACTAACACAAAATGGCAACATCTCCACCAAGAAGCAGGGGAACCCCAAAGGCTGAAAAAACCACAACACATCCCTGAAGAATGCCTAATGATGGTTCTGATGCATGGCTTCCTGTATTCCCCTTCTCAGGAGAGGCAAAAATTGTGCTTTGCTAATGCTTCATTAAGAATAGAGAGATTTTGGGGGGTGTGGGGCGTGGGGTGTGTTTGGTTGTGGGGTTTTTTTGACCCTTTAAATTCAAATTTTCTCTTAGGTAAATAAATTTGGGCTTTGGGCTCAACTGGCCATTGGCTCCTGCCATCCTGCCAGCTGGCACAGTTATATCCTAAGCTTCATGACATTTGATCGCCCCCAAATTGAAGCCTGAAGCCTTGGCCTCATATGAATAGACTTTCAGGTCAGTTCAAAGCTTTTAGCCTATATCATTGTCAATAAAAGACATGAAATCCAATCCTAAAGATTCAAAATTAGTAGTCAAAAAACTCCAAAACTCCATATGAATTTATAATTACCTGATTCTCAAAATTTCTTCTCACAGCAGCAGGACCCTCAATGAATGTTGTTTTTTTTTAAATACCAAGCTTAGTAGTATTGTTCTTGTGCTCTTGTTGATAGCTAAAACTACAAGGGAATTCACAGACAAGGAAAATGTGACAGCTCACATCGGAATTTAGCCAAACAGCTGTGCCTACTGCATTAAAGCAGAGACTACATAAACATCTGGATTAATTTTAACCCCATAAAGACTTAATAGATAACCTCCTGAGATGCTGAAACAAAACCAGAAGTGACCAGATTTTTATGAAGTATTGAATAAACTCCTTTTGTTAACGAAAGAACAATCTGCTCATTCTTCCTGGTTCCAGTAGAGACATAACAAAATCAGAAGCTATTAGTGTGGGATTTGAACTTGAGGGCAGCCCTTATCAGGAAGAAGAGAATGCAAATATAAAGTACACCTTTGCCCAGCAGTTCCACAGAAAGTTCTGTGTGTACCCTCTCTCTGGGAGAAAGGACACAATCCCTCTGTTGAAATTGTTTTCAACACTTACCTTTTAATAAAACTAAGATAATCCACCCATTCAAGACCATTCTTGTCTTTTGATAAGACACTCAGAGTTCACTGTGGAGGGAATACAGTCAGGACCACAGGCATTTGCCTCTTGCCACTAGCTCTGTCCAGTGGCTTGCCTGGGGACAATGGCATCTGCATGTCACAGATGTGGTCATCAAGAAGAAACAGAGGTGAATGCATGGAAAACGGAGAGTGATGAACAAGATATCCTTTCCTCCTTGATGAAGTGCTTTTTGCAAGAAGAAATGTCTACAGGAGCTCTGATACTGGGATTTCAACGTGGTCAATAAGACTTTTGCTCTGTGTCCAGTCTGTTGAGAAGATCTGGATCTTCCATGAGACTACTGTGATCAGGAAACCATGCAGAGACATGGTACCAAGTAGCGTTCTTGATCACTCTCGTAGTTATTTAGCCAAAGAGCAAGGATCTGTGACGTTACTGTTACATCACATGCTTAAAAATGACATGTTTGCCTTGCTTTGCTTTCAGGTTAATATCCAGTTTCTTAGATAAGTGCAGTAGCCTAATCTATTCTTCTCAGGCTCTCACTCACTATCACAGGACGTGATGTAGCCCTCTGAGCCACAGCCTCTCAGGATACAGAATGAACCCTTGCCAATCCTTCAGGAAAAGAAGCTCAACTTCACTTCCAGAAGACACTGCAAAGTCCCTAGAGGAAAGGTGTAAAGCCTATCACACACCAGTGGGCTGTGTTGTAGAACTTAACTCCATTAAAGCCTGTTATCCTCTGGCAGTAAATGTCACACTGGTCTGTGTCTGCTCCAGAGAGCTGGCCACCCTGGAAAATCTTTCAGGTGCTGAGGATTGTTGCAGAAGACTTCAGCCTGTGCAGGTTTTGTACAGATCTTGCTACTAACAGAGATTATTTTATTGTGGTTTGCCATTGTGATAGATAAAGTAAGTACCTCATAAGGTTCTTTCACCTCTTTCATGCAGATGTCTTTGAGTCATGCTTTCATGAAGCTTTGGGGACTTTTAGTCCACTTTTGGAAGGTTTTCCTCCTGTTTTCCTGGCTGCACAAAAGTAGTCTGCTTTAGCGAACTCCCCAACAGCTTCCTGCTTCTCTTTACACTGCTTACAAATCCCAAGATATCTTCAGCTTCTACTTTTGATTCACCAACATGGTTTCTTGTCCACTGCAAGCCAGGATTCCCATCCACCACCTCACATGTGCATCATTAAACTCCCTCCCCCATACCCAAGCACATTCTTGTTGAATGTCAGAGAGGCATAAGCTTAATTTCCATCCAGTATCCCTTCTTGCACACTTCCATATAATGCAGCCCAGAACTAAACAAATCATCAGTATTTTGCTATAATCGGCTCCAGGAACAGACAAACTCACAGGCACTTGATCTGACTTGGTCCTCTTCTCTTAAGTCCCTTATTGAAAACTGAGCCAATTCCTGTGCTGTGCCCTACAACAGAGCCTTCAAGAAATTTACTTTTTGTATTCAAATAATTAGATACCCCTCTTCATTCCTTTCCATGATGAGAGAAATGGCTTCATATTTATTTTGATTCTCACTCGAATCAGATGAGACTTTTATTCAGGCCAATTTTTTTGAACACACTGATGATGCTACACACAAGTTTTAGCTCTTCATCCTTAGGCCACTTAAAGGAGAAAAGCAGCAAGCACTGACAATGTCACTGCTCAAAAAGCAGAAACAACTTCAAAGAGCTCTAATTCCAGGCAAACTTTGTTGTGAAAGTTGCTCCAATACACTGCACCTTGGAATACAAATGAAGGCACTAACCCATTGCTGGATGGTAAGACCATACCTGGCCACAGATATTTCCATATGAAAACCAGAGGCCCTACATCTAATGGAACGTACATTGATCTTAAACCAGATCAATTACTTCCATGTTTAACTCATGTAGGCAAAACCAGGACACAGAGTCTATTGGAAGGGAAGGGATAGTGTAATATTTTTTCTAGTATTGGTTAAATAACTTCAGATATTTACATGTAACTTCTCACACAGCTTTCATTAAAATTAGACGCTTTGAATCCTGCTAATTATTAAGAAACGTAAGGATGCTAAAATCCCATTTTTTTCCCCTGTATCATGGATTTAAATATTGCACCGTATGAATTTGGCAGCCATACAGAGAATCTCATTTCAAGAGATTAACACCTGGGAACATGGAGAGGTCTGGAGGGTCTCCATTAGTCCAACCCTTGCTGTATGGGATTTAAACAGGAATAATTATATTTAGTAAGCATATACACACACGCGGGCACTCAAAAAAATAACATATGCAGACATTAAACGAGGCGATGCCTTATCCAGAACAGACGCTCCCTCAGCTGTTTGTTTTCCTTTTATTGTTAGTTTTACACTTTCATGATATATAAAAAGTTGAAGAAATCACAGGAGGTAAGCAGATTTGGGCTAGAGAATGCATTTCAATAGTAAACATTTTTCAGTTCTTATACAGACAAATATACTGATTATGTTGATTTCTTGTGCTCCCCAAGCTGTCACTGGTGAGCAAGGAGCAAAGGGTCAAGGCTGGTCATTTGTATTCAGATTACATTTTAAAACATTTTGGACAGTTTACGATCTTCCAAATGTTTTCCAAATATTCCAATCTGCCTCACCCTAAACAACAAAAAAGTAAGAGTTTACATCACACAAATTTAACTAAACACGTTGTCACAACTCCCACTTACAGTGATTCACAGAAAACACTGTTTCCCATGGATGCCCCAGTGCTTTGTTTGCCACACAAACATCAACCCTCTGCTTGGAAGGTCTGGCTCAGAACTCGGGCAAATTAATGGGAAGATTTTAATTTCCAAAGGCTTTGGATCAGGCCTAGGCTGATGTAGCAGAGGGGAGGGCAGACAAAAAATAATAACTAGCTAATTCTAAGCTTGATCTCAGTATTTTTATAATTCAAGCCAAAATTGCAACTATTTTCACCATTGCCAAAGTGAGTCCGAAGAGAAGGTCTTGCTGAACTATTCTGCCTTGCCCGAATCTCCACAGGGAAACCTAAGCAACCGAGTTTCCCTTCCCCTTGGGCTGGCTCCCTGCTCTCAGGATTGTTTGTCCCCTCCCTGTGTGCTCCTGATGCCACACAGACCCCTCAGGGACAGAAACATCTCTTAAACATCAGCTCTCACTGGGAGCAGGGGGTTTGCTGGCAGAGATAACAACCCAGCAAAGCTTCAGAGGGAAGAAGGAAGCTGGTTGCATCACAGCCAACATGAAGAAAGATCATCCTGGAACTTTTCCATCTATTCTCCATTTAAACATTCAGGAATTTTCTCTCAGCACTCTCTCCTCCCTTTCCTCCCTCCCCCCCCACCGAGATCCCCTGCTATTCACTGTGGAGTCAAAAGTCACCTGCTCTTAGCTGGGCTTGGCACTGACTGCCCCAAATGCTGCTTAGAAGAGACAGAAGAGAGAAAAGCTGAAAGCAATACCTCTGACAAGCAGTTCTCATCCCAACACCCCACATCCATTTATTCCTCCTAATTCCTGGTCTGTTTACACACGTTACTTCTGCTTCAGAAAAGTAAACCCAGTGCCAAGCCATAGCTCTTTGTTTAAAAAAGTGTCATATTCAGCAGAGGCTTAACTCTAGCATACTAAACACAGAGCCATTAGGATTTAACATCATTGAAAGGGAAATTCAGAAACCTTTCCAGTTCGTATACTTTGCTTTGGAATTGGAAGAGGACAACACCAACTGTAATAGCATTAAAAGATCCTCTGGACCAACATGCCCTTAATAGCAAGTACTTGGAAGCATGAGGCACGACGTAAGCTCTTGCTGATGTCTTCCAGCATCAGGCAGCAAGGAAGCTGGCACCTTACTAAGGACAGCACCTCAGCCTTGCTGTGCAGCAGAGAAAAGCCAGTGATGAAATAGAGCAACAGAGCCTGTCAAAATGATGATCTTTCTCTCCATCTCAGCAGACTCTCATGGCCCAGCTCTCTCCAGTGGCTCAAGGCAGAGACAGTTCTTTTCCCAGGCTCTGTCCTTGTGCAGCCCCCAAGGGGGATGAAAAGGTGCCCAGATCCTGGCAGCCCTTGCTGTACGCCTATGGTCAGATCTCCAACAAGGGGTCTTGAATGAGATTTCCCTCCCAGCATAATGAGGTATTAAGTCATTAACAAAGGAACCTTCCTGGGGCAGAATTCCAGCTGCGCCCGAGATCTTGACTCCATAGAGAGAGGTTTACTTCCAGCACACGAGTTTAGTCTGAGGAGGAAGGGAAAGGGTTGCTTAAAATACCAATCCAGGGATTTTCAGTGGCAGCAGTTGAAGGTTTCTGTTCACTCTTAGATCAGGTCAAGATATCTCTCTCTCTTCTCTTTCTTGCCACTTCACAGCTGCCGGTTGAGCTTCTGTGCTTGCCTCTCCTTTGCCTCAAAGGCAAACCTGGTGTCCTGCAGCTGGGCAATGGCCTCCTTGGCCTCCTTCAGGTCCTGACAGATGTGCTCATACTTCTCCGTCAGCTCCCTGTTCTCCCGGCGCAGTTCCTGTACCACCTGGTTCACCTCCTCCGTCTGCTTGGTGCAGTGGATCTTCAGCTGCTCTACCTCAGAGAGCATGATCTCCATGTTCTTGACCAGTGACTCCAGTTTCTCTTTGGACATGGCGTCAGGTTCGGTTCTATTCAGCCTGCCTAACCCAAACCCGAAAGGGACAAAGAAAGCCACCCTGTGTAACATGCACCAGGAAGCCTGGCACTCACAGTCCTCTGGTCTCTTTTTATACTCCTTCCTGCTCATCCTCCTCCCTTCCCTTTCCTTCCCTTCCCCCCCAGAGTGTCTCTAAGCTTCTTTGCTTGGTTAATCTCCTTATTCTTATTGCACTGTAGAAATCTACTGAAGGGCTGACAACCCTGGAGTAACTTATGTGCTCTGCACCAAAAGCCAGAGCAATAATGAGACTCCAGACATAGACAAACAGCTTTCATCTGAAGAATTCTCTTGGGAACCCCTTGAAGTGCCCTTTTAAGTACAAAAGAGACCCCTTCAAGCCAGATGACTACTCCAGTCTTGCAGACCCAGGCCCAAGAGCACATGCATGACTTTTGTCTTACATATATTGAGGTAAGCAAGCTTACAGCACTATAAACCATGTGTAGGCAATAAAGAGAATTACCCTCAGTTTATCTTCCTTACTCCTAATCTTACATTTTGCCAAGGTGGAAGGAACAATACATAAAATTTCTTTTTTTCAGGAGAAGGTCTATCCAACAACTAAGTCCACAAAAGCCTGTACCCCATCTGATGTTGAAATGAGTTTACAATGGTTATCACAACCAGTGGCAGCCACAGTTACTGGACCATGTGCCACTTGCATGTGGTTTGTGCTCTGTTAGTGATACACAGGCTAGAGATTTTAAACACTGGTCCTATTCCCCTCCTGAAGTCACTCCAACATTAGCAGAAGCACTGTCCCAGGAATTTATGTGCCAAATGACCCACTCAAACAGATTCTCAAGCTACTTACAAGCCATTGTCAGGCACTGCCTAAGCACAACAAAACTTCTTCCTGGATACACTTGCCACTCACAACAGAATCTCCAACTACTGCTGAACACAACTGTGAAACTGTGAGCATCAGGACTAAGATGTGCCAGCCTGACAATGTGCTGATTACTCAGGTCACACCAGGCAGCAGGATGATCCCAGCAGCCACATGGGACTGAGGGAGTCTGGATGCCTTTCTGAAGTTTGACCCAGACTTTCTCTTGTATCCAGTTAATTAATGCACTTGCCTAAACAATGATCATTAATTAGCCAGGGACCTGTTGTAACAATATCACCCTTGAGAAATCGATCTGGTTGAAGAGAAGGTGTTATTTCATGAGGCTCTCCAGGAAAGAGCAATTCAGTACTGATTCAGAGGGCAGAGACCAGAACAGAGACAGGAAGGCAGGCCTGCCCCTTGCATAACTTGCAAAGTAAGGTCAGAAAAAGTGTCTCTTCCCTTCCTTGCCCCATGAGGACCATTTCCTCCAGGCTGAGTCTGCACCTTTTCAAAAGCCCTGTGCCTGTCCTACACGGCCACAGAAATGCAGTCTCCTTTGCCATATATCAGATACAGACATGGATCTGCCCTCATCGTATTCACCTTCCAGAATTATGTTCCAGTGCACAGAACTGTGTAATAGCCTTTATTCTTGCATGCTGCTTGGTAATTCTGGTTCCCTTAAAAATGGCACCTAGGTAAGATCCTGTAGTCCCATCACATGCATTTGATACCAGGTTGAGAAAGAATACACACATTCACACACATAGCTCCCACAAAGACAGTTTTCCTCTATTTTCCTCTACAAATCATTGCTTTTTTTTCAGCTACAAAGAGTTGCAGATGCTTCATCCCACAACCCATTCCCCCTTTTCCACTGCCAGGCTCGGAGAAATGGAGCTCTTTCCAGGGAATTTTACCTCTTCTCCAACACTGGATGAAAACACTGCTGGACACTGGCCAAGCTCTGACAGTGTTCAAAGGCCTGGCACTTCTCACAGGTGGAGGTTAAAGAGTCACTCACAAAAGGCAGCCATCCTCCTGCCTCTCACACAAGTGAGCCCCCCTCATGCTGGCAGATGGAGCACTTTGCACCACACTTTCAAATGAGCAGAAAGAGTGACATCCTTCAGATGAAAAGAGAGTGGGAGAATCTAAACATAATTAGAATATGTCCTGAAGTCCTTGAAGAAACATTTGCACTGGCTGTCAGCCCAGAACCCACGTGATGCACATGGCACTGGAATAGGCTGGAACATGTTGCAGCATTGAAAACCAGCAGGTCTTCATTAGGAAGGAATCTTCCCTGTCTCCACGACTGTACACACTGCACCCAAACATTTTAAATCAAGCAGAATTACAATGATGCAGAAAGGGAGAGCCACAGAGGTCGTTCACTTGGATATTAGTAATTGATACATCACCTCTCCCTATCTTGCTCTCAAAATTATTTAAGTTGCCTTGGATACAGACAGAATCTTGGCAGCAGAAACTGAGCAAGAGACGCTGCTGAAATAACAATGTACAATGAAAACAAGGAGTAGCATGAAAGGAGTTTCTAACAAAGAAAGATGGGAATCATTACTAGGGTAGGTTTGATTCAAAATATTCTGTGATGAAGTAGGAATTAAAAGCATGCTCGTGAAAACTGCAGGGGAGAATAATGCAAAAACCACTAGAGCAGGAGAAACACAGCAATGAGACTCAATGCAAAGTGGAGTTTGTTACCTTTAGCCAGTGCTGGACTCTACTGTTGCAGAGGAACTGGAGGCACAGGCAAACACCAACAAGAACGAATTAATCTGGGAAAAAATGCAGAACAGCATACCTGAGAGAAACAATTCAATCCAGAAGAATTCAGTGCACAAGGACACACAGCAAAAATCAGCGTTAGCAGTGTTGGGGAAATAGCATATTAGACAAATTTGTGACACAACAGAGCCAGGGAAAATAAAGCACTGCTAGGCTGTACTACATAGAGACATTGCACCACAGGGGGATGAAGTACATTCAGCTCCTCCTCCACTCTTTCCAATGCATTGGAGAAGAAATGTCATATTTCATTTTGGACATCTTGTTTTAAAAGGGCAGGAAAGAAGCATGCAACTTAGACAAGTGTCCAGAGAAGATTCTGATTTCAAAAAATGCTGGCTCTAAGAACTAGGTGTACTGAAAACTTCATGGCAAAATATTTCTAGGTCTGTTCTGCAGTCATGCCCAGGTTCTCTGCACATTTTAGGGAAGTCAGCTCTGCTGAAATAATGCTTTTGCAATTATTAAGGGCCTGAGCATGAAATCATCATCTAGAAAACACCAGTGATTTCTACACAGTCAGACAAATGGTGCCTGTCTGGTCATTTCCTGGCCAATTTAAAGCAGGAAAACTTGGTCTTAAATATACAGTACACACTACCTTGAGAGACACCATTACTAAATCTATCAGCCCCCTCCTGCGTGTCCTTTCTTTATTCCACTTTTGAGATATGAAAGCAGGAAAGGCAGAGCTAATTGAGAACAAACAGGGGAGCAACCATTGGAACATCCACTCCTGCTTTTGTGGATGTTGGGAAAATTGTGGAAAGTGGCACAGGTGGAAGTGAAACTTCTAGTGCTTTCCCATAATGTCTGGAAGGTAACACATCTGACTCCAATACCACACTCAACTCTACTGGTTTTAGCACTAGAAGCAAATGAGTACGATGGTGCCAAGTTGAGGATGGCTCATGTGAGACATAATTGTGTCTTCCTCACAGGTCTTCAAGCCAAAGAAGATCAACCATTCCTCTCACCCAGAGGCACACACAAGACAGAAATGCAGGTTCTCCACCATGTTCACACCTCAGAGTTTGAAAAGGAGATGCAAAAAATCATACCCTTAAATATCTGTCTGAAAGCAGATCACAGGCATTCCCATTTCTAGCTTATTTCAAAGGCATAAAAATGTTATTTGTGGAATAGATCAGTAAGCTACTCCAGTTTCTCTCTGGGGTTTTCTCTGCAGCTCAAAGAGGCTCTACTCTACTTTAGATTTTTAAATGGGAAGGAAAAAATTGCAACTCTCATCAAGAATGGCTTTTAAATAACCACTCAGGTTGACAAAGGATACCTCTTGGTATAAGCCCTGCAGAATAAGAAGTAAAGCTACAAATCACACACCTCATCTTCCCAGGATGAGACTTATACTGCTTTATTTCTACTTTTGTCAGCCACAGACACCAATGCCCAGTGCAATGTTCACAGAAATGTAGTGGGAGACAGTGCTTTACTGTCTCATAGCAGCTTGCTAAGGTTATCATTCCCAGATAGCAGTGGTCACTATTTTAACAATTGATTGGGGATTTAAAATACATTCAGTGTGCCATAACTCTAGTGAAGAGTGAGAGCTCTCCACACTTTTGCAACACTTCCATTCATCCCCAGTTCATTCCCAGCGTGTCTAGCGGCCAGGGCAGCGTGCACAAGATCTTTTGCTTCATCATCTGGGAAGTCCACTCGGGTAAATGTATTATGTAAACCAACTAATTACATGATGAAGCATAAAGAGCTCTCACCTCTATAATTATTTTTGGAAAAAGCAAACCAAAACACTAAAGACCACCAGCACTTGGTACTGATCAATCCTGTAACAAAGTGGGAGACACTTGTACCCAGCTGTTAATTTGGTTCTAATAAAAGCCAAACACCATTGCTATGCATGTCAAAATCCTCAGCACTGGGGAAGACATTGACATAATGATGATCTCATTTTCAGAGCTTAGAGACTCCTGATAAAATCTGCTTTCTTATTAAAAATATGAAGTGTAATTTTAGCTACTATTATATGTATTAATTACATCTTTGGCAATCTGGCAGAACTTGCCTTGAGCTGGACATAAAACTATATAATTTACAGTTTTTGATCCAGAATACGGAACTGAAAGGAAAGCTACCCAAAATTATGATCCAAATCCTTGACAAAATTTAAAATAATATGCCTCAATATTATTTTAAGTGTCTACAGAGGTATTAATAGGTACTTTTTTCTATTCAACCTCCATCTACTCACCAAGTCAGATCAAAACATTTAAGAAGTAATTAAGCATGCTACAGCTCAGTAAAGAAAAATTAATACCTTTTAATTGACACCTTTGGGGATACTGCAGTTAACCCCAAAATGGGTTGATTTCTTGCTAAGAATCTTGAATAAGCTGAGTAGCATAAATACCAAACAGTGCCAGGTTGCTTATATAAGCTGAAAAAACCCCTCTACTAGCATTTTTTACCATCTAAGTGGAGGAAAAAAACAGTTGATTCACACTATAAAATTATTTAAGATCTCTGGTGAAAAAACTTCCAAAGTGGGACAAAATGTTGAATTCTTCAGATTAAATAAAGCAGTGAAAAATCTGAATTACTCTTTTAAAACGTTAAGAATGTTTTATACTAGAAGCTGCTTTAAAGTAAGAACTTTGTTGCATTCAGAGCATCAAGCTGGAAAGTGGTGAGGACACTACACAGGACTTCTCCTGGAGACCCCACAGGACAGCCTGAAGAGATTTCAGGTATTCCCTGCTCCATCCCCACAGTGCCTAAAACCAACCCTGGGAAAAGGAAGGGGAAAGAGGAAGGCAGCACCTCCCCCTATCCCTCTGTACAGTTTGTGGGGAGACAGCCAGCATGTGCAAAGCTTGCAAGTGCAAATAAGATGTCCAGGACTCAAATGCTGGCCCAGGTACCAGTGAGCAGGGCACCCTGAGGTGTGATTAAACCTGATCAAAAGGTCACCAGGCACCACTCAGAAGTCACCAAAGGGGCAGATAGTTATTGAAAAATGCTAGAATTGCTATGGCATTTCAGTCAAAAGAGTGTTGGGGAATTTTTGCAGTACCTGGCCAGATCCCCTCTAATACCAGGAACTCATCCACAGACTGGAACAGGAATAATCAGCATTTGGTCTAATGCATCTTTCCATGACAATCAGAACTAAAGACTGCAGCAAAGGAGAGAAAAAAGCAAAAAACAATTACCCATGATGAATACTTTCTAAAGAGGCAATCAAATCTATACATTTTAAACTCTGTAAATAAATAATTAACCTTGGAAAAGTTCTTGCATTTATTCTGTCACATGATTTGTCCTAAAGACTGAGTGTCCATCTATCCAGAACATGCAGACTTAAGGAAAACAAACAAATATAGCTCCACAAACTGTTGCTATCATTCAGTACATATGAATCAAAATACTGGTGCAAAGGAAATATGTATAGTACTTACTTGCAGGACACAAGGGTATGTAATCCAGTATTCTAAGTAGACTACACCAAATAAATTAGCAATGGCACAGATCTCTGTAATTACTGAGGAGGTTAATTAGGTGAGAAGGTCTCTTTTGATTCTAGATACATATCAACATCAATTTTGGTTCAGGATACCCTGGATATATAATGATTATTTTGACATGACACTTTAAATTCTCCCTACCCAGCTGTACTGATCTCCAAAAAACACTTGAAGAATTTGTCAGTTTTCTGTGGGTTTCTCTGGACTACCTGTTGTACAGGAATTGTTAAGAAAAAGTCACTCTGGATTAACCAAATACTTCAAGGAATTTTTGTGTGAATTTTCAGGGACTACAGACTTTACAGCAATATATAAATATGACAGTGCTGTTTGGGAAGCCCCAGAGACTCTAGGAGTGGAAGGAATGGAAGTACTCAGGATGAAAGGAGGTCCTCAAAAAGGAGGATTTTAAACCATGGGAGATCCATCAGTGTGGCAAGCTCCTGTTCAGAACTACCAAATAACAGTTTCATTTAACCATGACAACAAATTGTGGTATAATACTAAATATACCCATATATGAGCATATATGTGTATATATGTAATATATATTAAACTTCCTGGGGCAACAAGTAGCATCTTGTCAGTGCTGTATCCACTGTTCCCTGTCACATAAACAGCCTTGATGATCTTTAAGCAGATTAAGTACACAACAGCTTCATCTCCACAGGAAGTAGGATTAAAAAGGTTAATTGCTACTATGACAACAGCCAGGTTCTGCTGTTCTTAAAATAGTTTTGAAACCTTAGCAATGACTGGAACTGCATACACACCTCCCCTGCAGGATTCATCATGTACTATATACAGTCCTTCAAAAGGAAGGAGTATTTTAGAACAGTCTTTCTTTTTTTTTTTTTTTAGGCATTTATTTATATCATGCTCTTTAATCCCTTGTTACGAGCACCAAGAATAGAAAGCAGTAAAAAAAGGCACAGTGCTGCCATGTGGCTGTGATTACAGCTTTAGAAGTGATTATTGCTGGGAGCTGGCTGCAGACACCAGGACAGGCACTGCTCTCTCACTTCTGCTCCAAAGCAGTCTTTGCTTCTTGCCCCCAGATGTGGCCCCAGATGTGTCCCCAGCTCCTCTTCTCCTGAAACACAATGCCAGAGACCAACCTCTAAGTGCTCCATGCTGCCTGACACCAGCCATTTTTGATCTTCTTACTAATCTCCCTCTTGAAACCCACAGGTATTCTGATGTATCTAATTCTGAATTAATTCCTTCCTCCCAGGTAACTACTGGAAGTAGAATTTGTCACACAGTTCATTACCAAACAGCATCACATAGGCTTGTGATGAGGGTGCAAGTCTGACAATAACCAGATGGCAGCTGGGCACCCTGTGTTTAAATGTGTTATTCAGTGATCAGTTATATCAGTGATTAGTATTTTGTTGTTGAGGATGGCTAAATAAACAATTGATTCAATTGGATATGAAGCTACAGCATTTGATGAACATGCAGTTGTGCTCTGAGGTATTCTCCAGGTACATTCATGCTGACCTGTACAATACACCAGGAATAAGTATAATGCCCAAATCTGACAGCTGCACTACCCAAGATCAAGGCAGGTAACACTTATTTGAACTACAGAAGAAAGACAATTAACATGAGCACAGACATCTATTTGTTACTCCAGTCAGTTTAGATTAAAAGCATATTTCAAAACAAGGAAAAAACCCAAATCTTATCCAATTCCATTGGTATCATCCATCGGTGTCTCTTGATGCCAGGCAGAAATCACCTTCCTGCAGCAAATGGGGCTTTAAAAAGGAGAACCAAAATCAGGTTATAAAATTCAGGAAGCAACTGCTTGTTTCCTTATCAAAAAACCCAGTTCTGTTAGCCCTGGTCGACAAAGACTGATTCTTTAGAGTTCACAAATTCCTATCTACTGACCAGAATTTGGCCTTAAACATATCTTTAATTATAACTTCTTGGTAATTTAAAAGTACCTGGCAGTGACTGCTAAAGACCACACTGAATTCTTCATCAGAGCTGATGATGTCAGTAAAGGAAACTTACCAATCCCCAAAAGACTGTTAGAAACAGAATGAAGTAATAAAACAAATGGGTATTTAAATCAAAGTATTAGGATAGTAGCCCCAAATTGAGTATTTAACCTCAGTAAGATAAAATGCTAAGATGGAAACTCAAATTAGATCCCAAGTCACACTTTTTAGAAGAGGCTCCTAGTTCCAAAAACTACTCCTATTCCGAAAGCATTTCATCATTTCACACCTCAGGACTAGCTTGGAATGAAGAAATTCACATCCTCTGTCATGATTTTGTGGCCTAGTAAGCCCAGAACTAGGCATGGTAATGCAGATGTAGTGAGCAGAGAGGAAGGATCACAACTCTCACCTACACTTGCCTGCACTCCTGATGCAGCCCAGGATGCTCTCAGCTCTCTTTGCTGTAAGGTGGCATTTGCTGGCTCATGGTCAGCTTGCTGTCCACCAGGCCCCCAAAATCCTTCCCTGCAGGGCTGCTTTCCAGCTGGTCAGCCCCCAGCATGGCCTGGTGCCTGGAGTGACTCCCCAGATGCAGGTCTTTGCTTTTTCCCCTTGTTGAACTTCACAAGGTTCCTTTTCTTGCCTGGTTCTCCAGCCTGTTGAGGTTCCTATAAATAACAGCATTCCCATCTGCTCTCCCAGCTACTCCTTATGTTTTTTTCCATCAGCAGCAGACTGTCTGAGACTGCACTCCAGCATCTCATCCAGACCATTAATGAAGATGTTGAACAGTATAGACCCTAGTATTTTACCTTTGGGTATGCTGCTAGCAATTTGCCTCCAACTGGATTCCGTGGTGTAGAAAGCAATCCTCTGAACCTGGGCATTGTGCCAGTTCTCAGTCCATCTCATTATCCATTTATATAAGACATATTTTGTCTGCTTGTCTATGAAGATGGTATAATAGACAATGTAAAAAGCTTTACAAAAGTCAAAGTTAACAACAACAGCCTTCCCCTCATCCATGAAGCCAGCCAGGCATGATTTCCCCTTTGTAAATCCATGTTAAGTACTCCAAATCATCCTCCTTTGATTCATCTGTTAGTCCTTCACAGAATTTTCTCTGTCAGGTTCCCAGGGACTGAGGTGAGGCTGACTCAACTATAGCTTCCCTTCCCTTCCGTCTTCCCTTCCCTTTCTCCTTTCCTTCTCTTCCCTTTCTCTTAACCTTCCCTTCCTTCTTTCCTTCCCTTTCTCTTTCCCTTCCCTTCCCTTCCTTCTTTCCTTCCCTTTCTCTTTCCCTTCCCTTCCCTTCCTCCTTTCCTTCCCTTTCTCTTTCCCTTCCCTTCCCTTCCTCCTTTCCTTCCCTTTCTCTTTCCCTTCCCCTTCCCTTCCCTTCCTCCTTTCCTTCCCTTTCTCTTTCCCTTCCCCTTCCCTTCCTCCTTTCCTTCCCTTTCTCTTTCCCTTCTTCCTCCTTTCCTTCCCTTTCTCTTTCCCTTCCTTTCCTCTTTCCCTTTTTCTTCCCTTTCTCTTTCCCTTCCTTTCCTCCTTCCCTTCCCTTTCTATTTCCCTTCCTTTCCTCCTTCCCTTCCCTTTCTATTTCCCTTCCTTTCGTCCTTCCCTTCCCTTTCTGTTTCCCTTCCCTTTCTCTTTCCCTTCCTTTCCTCCTTCCCTTCCCTTTCTCTTTCCCTTCCTTTTCTCCTTCCCTTCCCTTTCTGTTTCCCTTCCTTTCCTCCTTCCCTTCCCTTTCTCTTTCCCTTCCTTTCCTCCTTCCCTTCCCTTTCTCTTTCCCTTCCTTTCCTCCTTCCCTTCCCTTTCTGTTTCCCTTCCTTTCCTCCTTCCCTTCTCTTTCTCTTTCCCTTCCCTTTCTCTTTCCCTTCCTTTCCTCCTTCCCTTCCTTTCCTCCTTCCCTTCCCTTTCTCTTTCCCTTCCTTTCCTCCTTCCCTTCCTTTCCTCCTTCCCTTCCCTTTCTGTTTCCCTTCCTTTCCTCCTTCCCTTCCCTTTCTCTTTCCCTTCCCTTTCTCTTTCCCTTCCTTTCCTCCTTCCCTTCCCTTCCTCCTTCCCTTCCCTTCCTCCTTCCCTTCCCTTTCTCTTTCCCTTCCTTTCCTCCTTCCCTTCCCTTTCTTCTTTTTGTCCTTTCCTTCCCTTCCCTTCCTCCCTTTCTGAGCATCCTATGGCTTCTTCCTGGGTAATGCACATGTCCATTGTGCCAGTTGATAAGTTTGAGTATAATCTTGTATTGTTTTTCCATTCCTTAATTATATCTCATGTGTGCTTTTGCAACAGGCCTCAACTGCTTCTTTAAATGGACACAAAAAATAACTTCTAGAAGAAAGTATTTCTACAGAAAGCAGTTTGAAGCTACTCCTCTGGGAATTAATGCAGATACTTAAGGGTCTTCAGGCAGGAATCTTACTCATTAAACGTGCACTAAAAATAGTAACAGTGTTCAGGCATTCAAAAGCTTTATGTGATGGCTTTAAAATAATGTATTAAAGGCAAGTCAAGTCAGGATCCATGCAATTTTATTTTAATAATTAGACAAATACAGGAAAATTTCCAATAATCTATCAAAAACATATCTTACCAAGAACCGGAAAGGTGTTTAAAAAACATTCACATTCAATTCAGATTATGTACAAACCAGTGTTTGTAAAAAAGAAAACAGCAAATGCTTTGAGTGTAAAAGAATCCCATTCCAGCTCATGTTCCAGCCTTCCCAATGACCAAATTACCACTGAGATGCAATCACAGTGCAGACATGTTCCACAGTCTATTAAACTCGTTTCAAAAGCATCATTGCCAAAAGTAAATTTTTTAAAAATAAAGCATTTTGAGAAGTTTCTTCATGCAGTACTGTCCACCCAAAATGTACTCCTGCATATTTAATTCTGGACTGCTCTAATGGAAGAACAGCTTTCATCTTCAGGCCCAGAGTGCATATAGTATCTATCTACATCTCTACAGGTACAGATATATATCTATATATCAAAGAAGCACCAATCTCCTATGCCTGAAATAGTCAGGGTCTGCCTTGAGAAGAGCCATTTTTAATGGAGCACAGCCCTTGATTATTTGGCTCAAAGAAGTCATCATCTGTCCAGTCAGAATTTTTTTGAATATGTTGCAAATAAAAGCGTGTAGCTTCAAGACTCACCTCATACAGGTGACATTTGAATTTGAGTGCCACCATGCAGCCAGGCATACATAGATGTAACAGCCTCATATACCTTTGCTATTAGAAGTCCTCTTACTCTAGATTAAGTTCCCCAGCAACAACAACAAAAAAAGAGACATGGAAGTGGCTGGCTTTTATGCAAACCTGTATCTCAGTATTATGTTTTCTCACTTATTTATTTGAAGCTGAGTCAAATAAGGAGACGAATAATTGATATAAGCTGAAAGGGGAGAGACAGTTGTCATAATACCCAGTTTCAAAGTATGATTACTGAAACAGTCAGGCAACTGTTACCAATCAGCCTGCATGGGGACAAAAGATATGAATCTCCCAGGGTTACAGAACAATTCTTTCCGAGCTACAGTCTAATGTGCCACCATTAACATACTAATTTAATAATAATGAAAACTTTCTCAAATTGCAGACTACATACCAAAAGTCTTTCAGTTATAGCAAGCTAACCAAACTGAAATGGTTCATGATCAAATCAGACTGGTGTTTTAAGACAAATAAGAGAAACCTGACACAACCTTCACACTTAAATAGTAAAAACCCAAGTGCAAGCCAACACTATTCTCAACTGGAACACTACAGACCCAAGTACCAAGATCATCTTTAGTTGAAAGATCTCATTTGGAACACAAGCTACCAGGACTTGGCATAAGATTGCAAACCAAGAAAATTTCATCCTGTTTTCTGAAGGTTTACATAAGACTTGATAATAAGCAGTGTACTTCAACATATATTGGCCTGGACTTGAAAAGCACATTTCCCTTTTGGTTTTGAGATTCATATATAAACTTGAACAGTTTCTGTGAATATAAATTTTATACTCTCCACCACTGTAACTCCACACTAGATCAGAAATTAAAACTTCAGGATAGCAGAAGCAGCTCTGAAGAGTGGAAGACTGGCAATTTAGTGTTTGAAGATTCTGAGCTCTTTCTTGGGCTATACATCTAACAAGTCCATTCAAGTATGTGGAAAGTGTACTTCTACAATTCCAAAGCAACTCTTATGGAGCTAGTGCTCCCATGGTCCATATTTAAACCAGAAGAGTAACAATAAGGATGACTGCTTCATTTAAGTAACCATTCTTAGTTGGGAGCTGGCTTAGAGATGCAAAGAAATGCCAGTGATGCCAACTCTTAGCAAACCTGTTCCATACAATGTAAACTAATTAGGATGCTCAGTAAATCAAAAAAAAGGGGAGTTTTCTTAGATCTGATGTTCAGGAAAGGGACAATTCAAAATAGTATAAAAACAACTCAAAGTCTTGTAAAAAAAAAAAGCCACAACAATCTGTTTTAAGTCAGGCTTCTTTGCAACAAAATATGGAACAGTGACAATGTAGAAAACATAAGCAAATTTGACTTGAAAAATCAGTGTAAGCAATTTTGATATGGTTACTCTACTGATGCTATCCATGGTGAATCTGCACATAAATGAGATGAGTAAAAGTACTTTAGAGGAGACAAGACAATATATTTTACGCAAATGTAAATACTAACACTACAGTTAGAAAGTCATACTGGAAAACTGACAGAGATTCCAAGGACAATCAAAGTAAGCCTTTCTTGGCTTCTTTCTTCCCTTACTTGGGCAATGACTGGTGAGCATCTGTGATGTCTCAGTCCTTTGATTATAGGCACTGAAACAAAGCCCAAAAAAAAAAAAGTAAGAGAAGCTTGCATCAGGACTTTGATAGTTGCTCTACTTGGCAAAGACTCCATTACCAAGATGCAAGTAAAATGGAATGCCTGTCAAGAGTATCCACTCCCTATGCCTCCCTCAGAAAAAAAATACTTGAACAGAATAAGAGCCTAGGGCAAAACCAGCTCCATCTCACACAAGTCTCATTTCCAACCAATTATTCATAAACACGTTCTTTCAAATGAAGAAGCAGTTTTTAATGTTAGAAATTATTCTTTTTCTTGTAAGAAGCTGAATATCTTGTATCGTCAGTGATTTTGAGCTGTCTTTCATGTCTCCAGTCTTCTGTTCCTCATGGAAGAGGTAAATACAGTGAAGAGGGCCAGATATTTTGCCCCTTGGTAACATTAAGTAATGTCTCAACTAAGTTAAGGATCCTCACCAATAAAGATACTGCATGGAAAAAAAAAAATCCTTGCCCAACCTGAGGTGTTGAGTCTTGACCAAGGTTTGAGTCTTCAAGCCAACAGAACTGTAAACCACATTTTTGAAGAGAAAAAATGCAGAGATGCATTGAAGTGCTACTAATAGCACTTTGGCCTCTGGAACTGGCACACTAAACTCCATCTGGGATTGCTGCAAATATACACTGTTTCATAAGAATTTCAACAAAAGGAACATTTACCAACAATGCAGTCCATGCTGTTAGTGACTATTCTCAAACATAGGGTTTGAAACAGTGTTCTAGCAAAATGATTTGCAAGAGCACAAAGAGTAAGTCCTGAAACTGTTTTTTAATGTAGTTTATTAACCTTTTAGAATCTATGATCCAAATTAGGACCTTATGATTCACTAATGCCAAATTACTCAGTCCAAGTTGAAGTAGCTACATAAACGGGAGCAGGCGTACAGAAGGTGCACTCCATGCTTGAGGATACAAAGTATTAAAACTGAGAAGACGCTTTAGGTCCAGTGTGAAAAAGAAAATAAAAAAGGCTTTAAATTTACTAAACCAAGCACACTCAGGCACAGAGGCTATGAAGTGGTGGAGCACTCTTAGAGTGACAGTATTTTCTCCTTTCCTCAAATTGCTACAAAGTCCTTTTTCCTCACACAAAGCAGAGTCAGGATTCTGCTGTCAAAAAGTCACTGCTGAAGAAGTTTGAATTGGGTTCTCTCTCTTCAAGCAGTTACAGGGACAAGTTCCATGTGTTAACATCAAGGAAGTCCTGAGCACCCTTTATGCAAAAACCATCAACCTGTGGTAAGAGATCACATTGCTGGTGGAAGCCTTAGCAATTTTCACTCAGGTGGTCCTTACCAGCGATATTCGTATCAGATTACCTCTGATATAATAGCACCTGGTTCAGACCAGTCATCAGGAAGAAGCCACTTTCACACAGAAAAACTCACGTGGTGCTCAGTGCAGCACTTGTCTCAGGAAAAAACAAAAACCAAAACATCGGAGGAAGTTGTAATGATTCAAGCTTAGAATCTTGAGTATTAAACTTCAGCCTCACTTGAGAACTCCAGGAAAAACATTTTTCCTCCTCCCAGATTTGCTACAAATATCCACAGAATACCAGCATCAAGGGTGGTGCTAGATATAAAACTGATGGAATGCTAGCTGGTCCATAAAGGGCTGCACCAAGTTGTCTGTAGCAAAGTAAAAGACTAGCCCAAAGGTTATGGAGATTGGAAGCGCAGGTAAGGCCTTCTTAAAGATGGCAAGAAGTAGAAGTGTAAGGCACAGACCCTGAGGGAAAGAAAGAAAAAACACAAACACAAAACAAAAACATAAGGGGAAATTAGGAAACTCCAACAAGCACAAGATTATATGTACATATATATATAAACACTAATCCTACAGAAATAAAAGCTACAGTTCACACAGTCCTACACCAAAGGTGTAAGTGATGGGTGTGCAGTCAATGAAAATCAAAGCTGAAGCCCTCATCAGTTTTCAGTCAGGCCACCAAATAAATGAATTCCAAAGAACAAATGTGGCAGTTATGACTTTGTCCCTGATGAACAATAGAAACTCCTGTTTCACATTACTCCTGTTATCATATTACAGTATACTCACAATTAATATGGCTACAAAACATGCTAAAGTTGTATTCCAGTCCCCGCTTGCTGTTGCAGAGGCTTTGCCAACAAGAACACTGTAGAAAATGAAGTCTCCTAAACCTAGCTTTACTCCTCCTGCAAAAGTGAATACATGGCAGTATTAAGTATCAGACAGTCAGTAATTGACAGAAAATAATGCAGTTTTACATCGAGGTATCAACAATTCTTGCGAATAAGAGCATTTTATTTTCAAAACTAGTAGCACTCCTTAATTAAGTGATAAAGTCTTGAGAAATAAAATGGCTTAGGAACATTACACCACTTGGTTAAGTCATGGTATAATTAGAATTTTTCTATATTCCTAGTCTCCTGTACATACAAAAGCAATATATTCAATCTCAGGTATAATTATGTTGGCTGGGGAGGGGGGGTCAACTTTTGGTTGTTATGTTACATTCAACCAAATATTGAAGTACAATTTCTTTAAGCAAGTGGAGGGGGAAAACAAGTAAGCTACTTCCAAAGCATGTTTTATTTGCTAACTAGAATCCTATGCCCAGAAAAACATTTCACTACTTTCCCAATTTTCTTATAGAATTCTTACTAAGGTAGTTCTATAAAAAGCACTTGTGTGTAACTACAGAGCCTATCTCTGAGGCAAAAGCCCAACTTATTTATTGCAAGATGTGAGGCTTAGGAAAACTCATGGGTTAAAGTCTTAACCTTTTAAATAGTAATGACCATCCTAGCAACAAATCTAGTAGCATAATACTCAATTATTTCTGCAAACATAGTAACAAGGATTTTCTGAACACCAGTTCACTTTCTGAGCTTTTAGTCCAAGATATTAAGCCAAAGAAGCCAACATCAGGTCACCATCTGTTTTCATTTGGCCTATTGTTTACTTTGTCATTGATTACAGTCCAGACCACAACTCACTTTAGAGCTTTAAGAGGGACTTACAGAGCATCAAAACAGAGGTGTATGCCTGGTTGATCACTGAGGAAAAAAAAAAACAAAAAAGGAAAAAGGCAAAAAGAAAAGAAAAAAAGGCAACCCTACTCTCTTTCAGCAGGCCTCCAGTATATGGTTCTAGAACAGTGGTCATGGGAAGTTCTTAAGCATTCAAACACACTTTAACTGCTGAATATATTTGGATGCTTGATTTTAATGTGACAGAACAATAGGCAAAGACAACTGCAAGATAACTCTTTTCAAACAAGTGAACTCTCCAAATTTCTACTAAGCCACTCCAAACCTCTAGTAAGCTAACACTGTCTGACAAGTCTGACTGGATCACTGCACATCTGTCATTACTATTTGCTGTAGGAATACAGGAAGGAGACAATTCTTTGGCCAGACAAGAAGTTTAGTTAACCAGTTAACTAAAATAGCCAGAATTCCTGATGTTATTTTTTTGAGCTCTATAATTGAAAATGGATTTGCTACACACTTTGAATTTGGAATTTTGGTGACAAACTAAGTTTTAAAATCACTCTTTCAGTAGAAGGCTCTGTATTTTTAAACAGAGGGAGCACCTGAGAATCAGAGGAAGCAGTTGCACCTGCTAAATATGGCAGCATCAAATAGGGAGAGCAATTTTAGAGAGGCAAATTCTAATTTATTTAGAGCTTTGCAAATCTAATACCAGCTTAAACTCCAACTGGAAATCATGAGTCAGTTAAACATCTAAGTACTGATGTCATGTGCTCTCCAAAGACACTGCACCTCACCCAGATGCTGGAGGAAAATAAGCAAGTCCATGGCATTCTGCACTCATTTCAGTCTCCAATCAGGTTTTAAACATTGCTTTGTGCAGAGTGGATTACAGTAATTTAATCATGAGGCAAAAAAAGGTTAAAGACTGCATTTAGAGGGCCTAAAATCCAGAAGAGGTAATACACAAGCAGAACATTGTGTGAAAAAACTAATGCAATGGTTTGAAAGCAACTTGTGCTGCTGAACTTTGGAGTCTAGTATCAAACTGAACATCAGTTTGGCCAGTACTACTCATTCCTGCAGCAAACCCAAAAGTTAATAAATAAAAACCCTCTATGAGGCATGTCAGAATTCATTATAAGCAAAAGCAGCTCTTCAGCTTGCATTAGCTCACAGCATGCTGTACCTGCACAGTCAGAAAGACTAAGGCTGCCTAGCTTCAGATTTCCTAAGTGTTTCAGACACAGTAGTCTGTACTCACGTTCTTCAGGGTCTTCACTGGTTTGGGAGTTACTGGGTAAAGCCTGAACAGCAGCACGTGATTCAGGTGTTGATTCAATGGGTCCTATCCTATTGTCCCTTTGTTGTTGCCATTCCTGACTGAAGCCACCATCATCTGCTCCAGCATCTTCATTCCGAGTCTGGTTTGCTGGAGCTCAAAGGAAGAAAGGCATTTAAGATCTGCTTCAAAAACATGCCTTCTAAAGTGTGACAATCTCTCCACATGCAAGATCAGAGAAGAATGAGGAAAAAAAAGGTATTCCATAATATTTAGCAACATCCAACATTGGCACATACCATTACAAGACTTAGGATTTTGATACCTATTTAGACATTGAGGAGTCAATTTGCACTCTGCAGTAACAGCACCTACATGCTGTGCTCAAATCCTAGTATTCAGGAGTACTTGGATATAACAGAAGTTTGGGGCTGAGCTAATTTAAAGATCACCGTTTAAGAAAGAAACCCATCTAATATTTCATTAGCTTCTTTAGTTACTATTGACAGCTTAATTTTCCAGTAAAATAGAAAAGTGAGTTATATGTACATACACTCCTTTCAGTCATAAAAAACCCCAACAAAAGAACAACAAAACAAACTCTGCTCTTATAATACATGTAAATAAACCCCATGTTCTTACACACTAGCTGCATAGCCAGGAGGGATAGGCACATTTCTGCTTGATGCAAATATAAATAAATTAGCATTATACTATATTATCCCAAATTGACAAGCAATTGAGCTCAGTCAGTATTTGTCTATTGAGAGTCACCTCACCACCAACATCCTGAATCCCACAAAAATGAATGCAAGAATAATAACTGCACAATAAGTGAGAAATTTCTGAAGTCTTAACAGACTCATCATTCTTAATAAGGCTTCCATACTTTCACTCTTCCACAGCAACCAGAACACTTACAAAGTTAAAGTCTCCATAAACATGTTTTCCAAAAAAACATCAATTTTAATGATTTTTTAAAGAACAACTTACCTTGTTTATCATAAGTGGAGTTTTTGGAAGCTTTCCGTTGGGCTTCTGGATCTTCCTCAGCCATGTTCACAAGCCATACCATGGTAGCTGTTGAAAAAACAGACAAACAAACCAAACCAGGCCAGCATAGTTAATCACATTCTCAGATGTATGCAATTTTGAGATAGTGTTAGCATCAATCCGTTCTTTTTTTTTTTTTTTTGGATACAACTATCTTTTACAGCAGGTAATTTTATTCTCATTAAACTACAGTAATACCTGGAACACAGCTACAACATGCATTTGCAGAATTTGATGGTTAAAAGATTTATATGAGGCCTGCTCTGAAAATCAGAATCAAGTATTTTTTTTCCCAATAATCAGTTATTTTATGTGCATGTAAAAAGGCCTATTAAGACTGATACTGAGAAAACTTAAATTCAGATGCAGCATCTGCCTACAATATCACTCAGAATTCTAAAATCTTGAGGTAGTGAAACTTTGCCAGACTTAAATGGTGTATTTTAAGTGAAGTGTGTGGTTTTTCAGCATTAACCTCTCCTCTCACAGAACAGAACAGGCAGCATCACTAAAACACAGCAAGGGTGACAGATGAACAAACCCCTCATCTTTCTCCACTGTAAACCTGTCCCTGAAATAGCCAGTAAGTCTACAACACACTTTCTGCTTTACAAAGGTTTATGATCAACCTATTTCACTGTTTATCCATATGACTACGAGTAGCAACAAAGAACTTCAGAAAGACTGGATTTATGTATTAATTCTGCAAATATATTAGCAACAATAGGAGGACTAAGAAGATGCAGGGGAAAACATCAATGACCAAGGATGAGGAGAAGGTAGTAAAGTACCCTAGCCAGGAAATGGAGTTAAAGCCAGCTATCAGCTGGTCACAAGTGGTGTTCCTCAGGACTCAGTACTGGGGCCAGATCTCTTTAATGTCTTTATCAGTGATCTGGACAAGGGGATCAAGTGCATCCATAGGAAGTTAGCAGATGATACTAAGTTGAGAGGGAATGTTGATCTGCCTGAGGGTAGAAAGGCTATACAGAGGGATCTGAACAATGCAAGTTCTGCACCTGGGTCACAACAGTCCCATGCACCAATACAGACTTGGGGAAGAGTGGCTGGAAAGCTGCCCAGCAGAAAAGGACCTGGGGGTGTTGACCAACAACTGGCTGAATATGAGCCAGCAGTGTGCCCAGAGCATCCTGGCTTGTATCAGAAATGGTGTGACTGGGGAACTGATTCTTCCCCTGTACTCAACACAAGTGAGGCCACACCTCAAATACTGTGTTCAGTTTTGGGCCAGACACTCTGGTGCTGGAGCAAGTCTAGAGGAAGGAAATGAAACTGGTGAAGGGTCTGGATAACAAGTTACATGAAAAGCATCTGAGGTGGTTTACTCTGGAGAAAAGGAAGCTGAAGGGAGACATCATCACCTGCTACAACTACCTGAAGGGTGGCTGTAGCAAGGTGGGGGTCAGCCTCTTCTCCCTAGTAACAAGCAACTATTCCTCCCAGGAAGAGGAAATGGCTTCAAGTTGTGCCAGGAGAGATTTAGATTGGGTATCAGAAGAAACTTCTTCACTGAAAGGGTTATCAAATACTGGAACGGGCTGCTCAAGGTGGTGATTGAGTCACCATCTCTGGAGCTGTTTAAAAGATGAGTGGATGTGGTGCTTAGGAATATGGTTTAACATTAAACTCAGTGGAGTAAGGTTAATGGTTGGACTCTGTGATCTTAAAGGTCTTCTCCAAACAGAAGGATTCTGTGATTCTGTAGGTGATACACAAGTCATAACAGTAATTTGCATACAGTATGTTATTTTTTTGCTACTGCAGAAAGAAACAACATATTAAAAAAGACAAGCCTTGGAAAAAACAGTTCTGTAAATGAATCTTTGCCTGGCAGTTTCTTTCCCTTTCCTTCTAATAATACACAAGGTATTAAAGCTCTGAAAGCTGGTAACTATTTTTTAAAAACAAGTATCCCCCTTGACTGGGCTTGATTAATTAAAATGATATATTGCTTTGGCCAAAACAAGGTGGTTTACCATGTTTCCTGTTTGTATTTTGTAACAAAACACACTGTTTTTTATCTTTAAAGATCTTAGCCAGATGACGTTCCACATTTTTTAGTCCAACAGTGAGAGGAAAACTGAGGGTCAAGTAAACTGACTAAGAATTCCAGCTAACAAGCATCATCTTAAAATGAAGTAAAATCAGAATAATCACTTCAGTTGAGTGGGTGAGTGTCAGAATTTAATGATATATACTTACAAGAGTAAATAAGTGCTGGGAAGAGAGTTTCATTTCTCTCTTGAGCTGTTTCAACTAGCATACGAAGAGGACCTTTAGGACACAGGACAGCAACCAAATCTGGAAGGATGAGCAAACAGATGTTACATCACTGCAGGCCTACTTTTAAGGTCTTTCTGTAACACTTGCAGAGACTGGTAACAGGATAAAATTCTACCCTGAAAATAGACTTCTAAGAGACCCACCGGCGGCCACAAGTCAGTATACTACAGGAATACTTTTTAATAGTCTCAGTTGTACAATATAATTTACATATTACTGTAATATGTATATAAATTTTTAAAATGTGATGTTCTTCACTTAAGATAATACACAATTGCAAATGCACCTGTGTCTGTATTTTGATTTGCAAGTTGAAAGCAAAGCATTCACAAAAGCCACTATTGAACTAACATCTTGGAAATACTCAGAAGCTTTTATCAAAGATTTTCTTAAGCCAAGTTTAATGCTAAAACAAATTTCAGGACAACATGTAAGTGGGGCTTACATGACTTTGATGAAGTAGGCATGACTGCCAATTTATTCCCACTTTAAGGAAAAAAGTGAATGTACATGGGAAAAGGAAAAAACCCCATGTTTATTAAGCACTGCAGAAAAATGTTGTATTTGCAAAGATTTGAGAGGTGTCAAAAGAACACTTAGCATAAGAAAAAAACAGCAGCTTTCTGTTGCTTCCTTCAATTCTTGCTCATCAGATTGTGTATGAAACTAGGTAAGCAAGTAAAAATTAACTGAAAAGAAGTAATTTACAAAAGAAGATGACTGTATGAGTTACTCATCCACACCTCAAAGCATAACATGAAGAAAAACGTATCCATCAGATGTTCCTGAATGTTGATAGTTTGTTAAGGAAATTCTCAGCTCCACCACCTCAGCTACTTTTCCCTTGTCTGGGTATTTGGACAGAAATCTGTAACATTTACATATGAGCTTTGTTACTACCCTTTGCAGTTGTGCACTCACTGCATGTCTTTAAGTTCATTTCAAACAAAATCTGACACTGAAAGTAGCAGCTTACTTGTCCTTCTGTGCCTGAGCTAACTGCACCACTGCTGCTCCTGCTCAAGTGAAGAATTCTTAGCATGGGGTCAGGGCCTTTCAAACTTCCTTCCTCTTTGCTCAAAACAACAAAGTTATGGTCTTGGAATACAATCTGAAGGGTCGTTTTGGTTTTTAATCACAGAATGAATGCTGAATGCTTGGAATAGTCAGATTTATTCCAGTGATCTGAAGTAGGGAAAAGGGATGGGCAGATCTTCTTAAGATCTATAAGCATACACACAACAGACATTTGGCTTCCCTCTGAAGAAAAGGACTCTTTAGGAGTACACTGATCTACCAGAGATAATTGCATTTTATTCATTCCTCCAGTTTCACAACTGGACAGATCCTTGGTCTTTATCATTATCAGTGATTTTCAGACTACGTATTTATCAGACTTACATGCTTCCAAAAAAAAAAAATCAAGTTATGAGCACACCTTTATAGATGCTCCTAATCTGTAATGATTTAATAATGTCTAAGTAACTGGATTTTTGTCTTGCATGGGAACTAAATCAGTACCTGGGGTACAGAATGACCTTCTTACCAAAAGTATCCAGTGCCCTCTAAAGCTTTATGAAAAAATTACGTCTAGGTATCTCAGTCATCTCTCTGAAAAAATGTGTAATGCAAGTGAATTTTCTTTTTATTTAAACAAAAAAAATCATCAGATCTTGCAATTATATCCTTCTAAACATAAAATGACTTTGAGCAACAAAATCTGCCTTTAATCCTTCCTTGCTTCATTCTTGTTATCTTATGAAGCATGGGTCAGGGTGTTCTTTCAATGTCTATGAATTGGAGCAATTCATAGGTTGGGCAAATCTATACCTGTATGGAACTGTACCCAAACAACACGTTGTTAAATTCTGAACATACAATAGTTTCCAAAGATTCTTGGGGAAAATGAGAAACCAAAAGCTCTCCACCTTCACAGAAGAGATCAAAATGGCAACATATGTCTCTTAGCCCTCATGTCTTCGATTACTTCAACTGTCCTCCCCAAAGAATCTATATATTCCAGTACACACACAAAAAAAGATGGCATCACACAGTCACCCAAACCCCTCAACTGCAGGGGACTGATCTCAGTTTATATCATTACTCTTATTTCTGCAGTGTACAATCACTTTATCCACTACTTTGGATGACACCTCCACCCTTTTCCTTAGCTTTTTATTTTTTTAAGGTCTAGTCAGACAAATGAAAAACAATAAGTTAAGGAACAGAAAGAATTCCCACTGTGTTATCTGGTACCAGGCTTTGCCCCAGATCTTACCATACACTGAAATGACAGCCAGGATAAGCCATGCAGTCCACTCAGGAAGGTACTTAATGAACACCAAGGCCATGAGAGCACTTATCATGATGAGATACGCCTGCTGGAGCCGCAGAGGACCCTTCCAGTGAATACAGATCATCCCCACAACACCAAAGTTCCAGATTATGAGTGCCACTGTAATGTAGTCCATGGCAACATTGTACGTCTTAAAAACCTCACTAAAATGAAAAAAAAATACATGGAAATTAACACGGACTGCATTTGCTTAAAATAATAGAAACACATTACAGATGCGAGCTTCAGAATGTTTTTTGGTTTAATTAATTTTCATAGTCAGTGTAGTGGTAGAAATGTAAAATTCTATCTCAGATTAGTACTCAACAACTCTTCACAAGGGGGTTAATTTTACCAGGGGTTGCTTCACACCAACTCTTTCACCTTTCTGAAAATTTTCATTAATGTTCTATTTCCTTCTCAAACAAGGCAGAAAATGTCAGGAAATTACACTACTGAAAAAACAGTCATTTTGATTATGCTCATGATTTTTAAGGAATGAGAAGAATAAGAACTTTTGAGGTTATAATGGATCTTTAAAGGCATGCAAACAGATCTCTTTCTACTTACCTGCTGCCTGTAGCATGGAAACATTTTGTTAACTTCAAAGTAAGATATACACGGTTATTCTATTTTATTCTTCACTACAAACACTAAAGTAAAAAGCTTTTTTCTTTTTATCTGAAGACCTATGCCACTCTGTTATACCAAATACTATAAATTAAGACCCCAATAACTAACATGCCAAAACAGACAAATATGCTGTCACCAGATTTGACAGGTTTTTGTAAATTCTGATGCTACAAACACATCAAGCCACTAAGAACTTTGGAATGTGCATGATGCTTTCCACAGGAAATGTGTCTTCCTTCCCACTGCTAGCCTTTGGGCTGTACAGTGTTAATAGGATGCCCCTTGCTGCCATCACCACATCACCTGCCACTGGTCCACAACCCAGCTCCTCACTCACTGCAGTTCTGCCAAAGGAAGCCAGCACTGCTGTGAGGCTGCAGGGACAGGTAAAGGAAAGCAGAGAGTCAGGAGAGCCTTTGGTCCCTCTGCTCACACGTGCTAACAGGAGAGTGCCAGCTCCAACCCAAACCCAAAGAAGTGAGCCTGGCAACTTGTTTCCACCCAGTCTGCACAGCACTTGTGAAGGACACATTGTCTTGGAATTCAAAAGGTTTTACCAAGGTTAGAGACAACACTGACCAAACAAGGCATCACAGATCACTTCTGGCAAAAATTAGGGACTGAAATAACATCATTTCCTTCCCCTAGAGACCAAATTAAACAATCTGCTTCAAAGAGAAGTGTGTATGCCATCAAGTGGTACAGAAACACACTGTAACTCCATGGCATATCTCTAGTTAGAAACCATGGTCAGGTTGCTCATCCGGAGTATTACATACAATTTTTCTTGATGTCTGGACAAAGGCATGCTTCTTCATTTGAAAAGAAAAACACTGAATATACTTTGGTGAGAGAGTTGATAAATCTTTTCAAACACTCCCATGCAAACAGCCTTTGCACATACCAAAAGCCATGATAGGAACAACTGCCCTTGAATCATATTGTTGTGGAACATTTGTCAGAAGATACACCACCAGAATAAGCTACTGTGGAAGATAACTTATTCTGGTGATGCATATGTAATGGATATCTCCTGTACAATATCAGATGCAGTATAAACCCACAATATTTTCTTATGTATACTCTTATGAACCTATATAAAACAAAGAAAAAAAATTACAGCAATAGCTTACTAACTATCATTCTAAAGATTGAAAGGTTAGTTCTAAAAAAAAATACATACACAAACTAAGAAATGAAAGATAGCTTTAGTTCACTTACCCCAGGTAGATGAATGAGAAAAAGAAAAGCAGCAAAAGAGAAGAAATTATAAGCCAACCATGGATCACCTTGAAAAAAAAAATCAATACAGGGGTTAGATTTGATATTTCAAAAATTAATAGTCACTTTAAAAGGCTTTAAAGGCTATTTTCCCTTTTGACTAAAGCAAAAAATTGAGATCTATGTATTTGGTTGTATCTAGGTTCATATTTAGTCTAATTGAAACTTACAAATTATAAGTTCTTTGTGCTCTTTCAGTAGAGGTTCTATACAATGAAAACTACTGTTTGTATATTTTTTTGCCATTTTGATAATAGTGGTATAACAATATATAGCAGAAGTGGCAAGTATTAACACAGATGGAGAATGATTGATTTTTCACCATTAAAAAGTCTGCTCTGATTGCAAATAATTTTCAGAAGTTAGAGAATTAATGCCAGAACTAAAAAATCTTCAGTGCTTATCTGTTGAAATTCAGACTTAGCACATCATTGATGGAATGACCATATGAGGATTTCTATTTTCTTTATTTTGATACGACAGCAGATACACATGGCAAACAATTTAAGAAAAAGCAGTTCTGGTTGGACACAGATTTAAACTAAGGAGGGCACAGCTTTAAACTCAGGAATGACAGCTACTCAGACTTTGCACGGATGAAAGTGCACAACACTCTTTGAATGCTACTGTGGAAAATTGAAAATTAAGATTGAAGAGCTCTGTTACTTTGGTAATCTCTGAATGGAGAATGAAACGTGTTTGTCAAATTCCCAGCACAGAATTTTATCTACAGAACCAGACCAAATATTGCAAGTCAACAAGCAGTTAGAAGCAGTAATCTTGAAATTCAAGCTGCATAAGAAGTCCTGTTTTGAACAGACATGCTCAGTGGAAAATTAACTGTTTAATTGGCTATAATTGTACACCAATCACACGTACACCACATGTACATAGATCGAAGTACTCAGAAACTGGTTGGAAACTGTTATCTATTTCTCTTTTGAGAGATGCATAGTAGAATGCATCCTCTGTTACAGTTTTTAAAATATTTTGCAGAAGTGAATTTAAAAGTCAAGCCCATATGAACACAGACTAAAAGAATCATGTTTACAAAAGGCATTCAGGACTTCCCAGTAAATTAAGAATCTTGTAACTACTGATATAATTTAATATATTTAGTCTAATACTAGCTTTTTCATAAGCACTCTTAATATTCTCAGACATTTTTGAAGCATTCATTCTGCTCTTTCACACCACCTCTTTCAAAACACTTCACAGTATCTCTTTCCCTTCCTGGTCTCTAAATTAGAACGATATAGTTTCAATGGATGGGCCATTCAGGGAATAAGGAATTGGCTGGATGGTCACATTTAAAGAGTTGTGGTCAATGGCTCAATATCCAAATGGAGAAGTGATGAGTGCCATTTCTCAAGGGTAGGTACTGGGACCAGTGCTGTTTAACATCTTTGTCAGAGACATGAATGGTGGGAATGAGTATACCCTGAGCAAGTTTGTTGATGACTCCAAGCTGCATGGTGTGGTTGACGTGCTGGAGGGAAGGGAGGCCATCCAGGGGACCATGACAGGCTTGAGAGGTGGGCCCATGCCCATTTCATCAAGGTCAGTAAGGCCAAGCAGAAGGTCCTACACCTGGGTCAGGGCAATCTTAAGCACAAATACAGGTTGGGTGGAGAATGGACTGAGAGTAGCTTTGAGGAGAAGGACTTAAGGATGTTGGCTGAAGAGAAGCTCAAAATGAGCCAGCAGTGTGTGCTTGGAGCCCAGAAGGTCAACTGTATCCTGGGCTGCATCAAAAGAAGGGTGGGCAGCAGGTCAAGGGAAATGATTCTCCCCCTCTGTTCTGCTCTTGTGAGACCCCACCTGGAGTACTGTTCTGGAGCCCCCAACAGATTAGAAGCACATGGAGTTGTTGGAAGAAGACCAGAGGAGGGTCACAAAGATAATCAAAGGGCTGGAGCACCTCTCCTGTAAAGATAGGCTGAAAGAAGATACACTTCCAGGCCATTCACCTGGAGAAGGTTCTGGGGAGACCTTACAGTGGTCTTCCAGTCCCTGAAGGGGGCTGGGGAGAGACTGTTTATAAGGGCATCTAGTGATAGGGAGAAGAACCTTAAACTGGAAGGGGTTAGATTTAGGCTAGACATTAGGAAGAAATCCTTCATTATAAGGGTGCTGATGGAACAGTTTGCCCAGGGAAGCTGTGGCTACACTCTCCTTGGCAGTGTTCAAGGACAGACTGGATGGGGCCTTGAGCAACCTAGTCTAGTGGGAGGTGTCCTTGGCCATGCAGGGGGGCTGGGAACTAGATAATCTTTAAGGTCCCTTCCAACCCAAACTATTCTATGATCTACTAAAACAGGTTCAAATTCAACCTTCACCCTAATAAAACCTGTTATTTAACTTGCTAATCTAACAGAATGGCTTTCCATATTTGCTTGTGTATTCTCAAAGAGACTTCAGAATTTCTCAGATGTAATAAGCATGGTGCCTGTAATGATGCTGCAGGGAAACTGTCAAAGTATCTGTCTCAGTCCAACAAACTGTCACCACTCATAGCAGTTTAGGGGAAAAAAAACCCACTAAAGCTAAAGAGTGTTTGTACCCGAAACAGAATCCAACTTTCAAATTTGTGAAGTTACCAATATATCTGAGCAGTAACCTGACAGAGTAATTTTATTTCCAGCAAAGTGAGCTGAAACCATTTTAAGAAAATGGCAAAGCAATCTGTGTAATTTCTTTTAATAATATTGGGACTTCTCTCTGTAGTTCTTTTTTACTATGGCCTCAATTTTTTTTACTACTGAAAAAAAATAAAAGCAAATACTGATGTTTAATTCAAGTAAAATGCTAAGAACATCAAACACCAAAGGCATAGTCCAGCAAATGTTTGCATACACTTTGCCTAACTACCACCAACAGTATTAAAGGCAGTCCTTTCAAGAGCTGACATAAGTTGGCATTTTACACACAGTTGTTTGTTTTATTCTCAGTATGTATCTCATTCACTACAGCATTTTCCAGATCACCAGACTCTTTTCATACAAGTGATTTTTCCAAAGTATTTCCTGTAAGTTTTGGCCAGTGTTTTCCTAGCAGCATACCATGACTGGTCTGTTCCTTTCTAATTAAAGAATTTTCATTCTTCATTTGACAACAGCTTCTACACTAATTGATTGTTGGTACAGTCAGCTTTGCCTGCTACAAACTGAATGAAAACTAAGGACTTCAGAATGGAGAGAATTTAAATGAGCTGCACTAGCCAGATTTTGGTTAGGCAAACTTAACATTAAAACAATGAAGAATGTAGAGAATGAAATACATTAAAAGGAAAAGCTTCTCAAACAGAATCACCTTTGAAAATGCTGTTTCTGGTCAGATTTAGGAGCTAGAGTCAGGACCATGCCTAATTTATCATATACAGGAGAAACACAGGAAACTAACAGTAGTAAGGCTGAAATAGTATTTCCTTTCTCCAAAGGAGTTTTCAGACAAAAATCTTGTTAAGATAATCAAATTACCACTACCAGTTGGAGTTGTAACATTCTTTCATTGGAAGTTCCTTTCCCCAAAATCTAGGCTACATTCTACATATGCAACTGCATGCAAAATAGAATTTAACGAATAGGTAACTATATTTTACAGTATTCTGGCATAGCAGCACAGAAATTCTATGTTAGTAATTCTAAATTCTGATAGTTATTCTAAAAATAAGAAGTTATTTATTTAAGTTAGCATAAAACATAAACACAGGAAATTTATGTTTTCCAGTAATACGAATTTTTTGTTATTACAATAATTTTTTAAGGAGAATATGCAGGGTTTTTCAAGGTCAGGAGGGAAGTCAGAAGTATGAAAAGCTTAGTAAAAACCAGTTGATGCCTTCAGCACCTAAAGAGAACTGACTGGCTGCCAAGGAACCTAGCTGAGATTTATCTGACTTCATTAGAATGAACAGAATTGACAGTTTAAAAAGAAAACTTTGTCAGTTCAGATTTAACACTGCATTGTGAGGAAAGAGTCCATACTTCAAAAAAAACTGTGCTAAGCTGTATGCAGATTCAGGCAGAAATAATTTCCCTACCTGCTCCACAGACAGTTCATAAAGGGGTTGCATCCACAGCCATGAAGAAAACATTTTTTTCTCTTGAAAATAGAAAAATGGAGCAAAGCTTTGTGCCAGTGCATGGATCCCACAGCTTGTTTTACAACCATGAAACAGATTCAAGGTTCTGACTGCACACTGGGAAGTTTTATTATGACAAGCCCTGTCAAATGGGTCCTTAAGATCAAAAGACCACTAGGAGTTTGCATGAACAACTCCCAGGCAAGTGACATTGCAATTATTTATGCTAGGCCTGGACTTGCCAGGATTATGTCATTATATGACCAAAGACTTTCACAAAAGTGCCTTAAGAGTCACTGTGTTCACTATATGGATATTGCCTGGTGTGCAGAGCCACTTACACATCACAGTGTTGGGAGCTTTCTATACTGGGGCAGGGTAGGGAGAGGGCAGCCCTTGAAAAGCCCCCAAAGTCCTGAAGAGCTTTCAAATTGTAGGACCAGGTCTGTACTTAGTAGTTCTTGACTACACATTTCAGTACACAAGTACATTTCACAGAACAGAAAGCAATACAATCCTAATTAGCTAAAACTAGCACAATTACTCAAGTCAATTGTAATTATACTCACCTTGTAGCATCTGTATTTGTAAAGCACAACCAGGAGTATGGTCATGACGATGATAACGCTGATCATGATAGCGGCGTTGAGAATGGAATTCAGGGCTCGCTGTCCAACTGTTTCTGTCTCTTCTGTGAAAGGAGTGTAGATGCTACAACAACAAAAAGTCAACTGAAATGCCACTGAATGCACAGATATTTTGGATATGTGAGGCCAACATTAAATGAAACTGCAGTAATCTTTCAATTCAGAGCTGTATAGAAGCACAGCACAGTATCATATAAGGCAAACTTTAATTTAAAAGAATAAATAAACATTTTTTTTCCTTAGAAGATTTGCCTTTCCTACATTCTTAGATTACAACTATATACTACTTTGTAAGTCAAACAAAACCAACTCCATGTTGTCTACTACAATTACTCGCATGCTATGAGTCATGAGACTATTAGGGCAGCTAGACCTTTCTAAGCACACCATCTAGTGGATTTACAGTGAAAAGTTCCCCAGTGATTTCAACAAAACAAAATTATGTATGGGCTCAACACTCTTCTAAACACAAGCTGGGGAAAAAAGCACTTTGTTACTAGACAGGAAGGAAACACCATAAATATTATGTAAATAAACATAATTCTCTGATCAACAACTTAGTGAAAATGAACTCTGTGTTTTATTGAAACATTTTATGACATGCTTATATTATACAAACATTTCAAAGCCAAACAAACTTTGAATAATTTTGTCTAAATGTTTTCACAGTGGAACATTTAGACTGATTCACTGCAGTTTCTGACAGGCTCTTTTTTTCTTTCTTTGTCTCCTCTCTTTCAAATCAGCTTTGACTAAAATGCTTGGGTTTTTTCTTTGTTTTGCAAGATTAATACTCTGCACTCCAATAACATTAGAACTACTATACAGGAAACCTGCCAGGAAAGTTTCTGTAACTGCAACAGAAGTGAACTTCATAAAAGTATCTTCCTCTTGCATTTGAATTGTTTTTTTCAAACAGCATTGGTAAACCAGAACCTGTCATGTATGTTATTTCATTTAAATGAGTAGGTTAGTTTTTTTTTTTTCCTTCTCCAAAATCCCTGTACTTTACTAGAGTACAACTGAAATGGCTTTAGCTCAAAATTGAGTTTATTTTATAAATATCACAGGGCATACTGAGGTTTTAAAATGAAGACTAGGATTTGAAACAAGCAGTAACAACAAAGATATTATCCCAGCTGGTCACAGGACAGACAACAGATGTCAACAGTACCACATATATATTGATTCTAGTTTCTGGAAGGAATAAAAGAAAAATATATATGGGCTGGTGGAGGAGAACAGGGAGGCAAGAGAGTTCTCTGCTTGAATTAAGACTCCAGAAGAAATGGAGATTAAAGAAAATTATCTGAGTCCAGTGAAAAGATAAGGAAAAAAAATGATACATACAGCTGTCCATCCTTGCGTGTATAAAAGCTGACAGACTTGATGGTTGCAACAACGACCACCATGCAAAGTGTGACAGGTACAAACAACATAATCACATGTTTTGCCCCATATTTCAGCGTCAGCTCTTCATCTTCTTCTTCATCTTGTTCCACCACATGATGAATGTTGTTTTGTGGCTGCCCATTGGTCTCAGATTCGGGATTGTCATTTCTTCTGCGCTCGCTATTATCATGGCGACGTCTTTCACTGTTGTCATTCTGCAACACATAAAAAAAGTTCCCTCAGCAGCTACCCACAATCATATTCTTGTACACTAACATAATGATTTTGAGGAGGAAACGTGAGGTATATTTACTGCCAAGAACACCTGCCACAGCATGGACTTAACCAGCAGTAATCAATTGTATCACATAGTTATCAAAAGAACGGGAGCACAAGGTTATGTCAGAAGCATTTATATTAGAAATAGCAGCAGCTGAAAGTAGGGCTGGTTGTGTCCAACAGTCTCTGTCACCTTTCCTTTAAATAGAATTTCAGAAGCTCTATAAAGACAGCCTTGGCCCGGGCTACAGTTGATAGAAGAGTATGTAACAATAGATTACTCATAGCTTGTCAAAAATTAACTGCATCCATTCCTAGAAATAATACCAAGCAGACATTTATGAGCCTAAGTACACAAAAGTCACAAGAAAATTTCTCTTTTCCTTACCATGCTACTCCAACTACAGTACACAGAATATATATTAAAATGGAGTTTCACAAGATACTCTCTTCCCACGTTTTTAGTGAGAATGATGACACAGAACTGGTGAACAAACTCAAATAATTCTCAGTCTTTACACTGGGATTTGATCCCACAGTTCTAGCATGATGAACTGATCATGCAGATTCTTTCTCTCCTTTCCTAAGCACACTACTGCAACATCCTTTCACTGACACTGAAGAAATTCCACCACTCTTGTCAACAAATACGGAAAAGCTTCCTAGCCTTCCTCATACTGCCACATGAAGCATCAAGGGTATAACTGAAATACAAGGACAGAAGTAAACTTTAAATGGAATTATCTTACTATATGCAAAAACAGACATTGGAAACACCACCTACAAGTAAAGGATCAGGTCTGCATTCCTCCTGTTGCCACAAACCTTGTGCCCCTAACAGTTTATACATTTTTTTTAGTGCATTACCACGTCCAAAGCCAATGCTGTACTATTCTCACTCCCTCCACTCAAAAGGTTGAACATAAGAGATGTAACACAAAGATTTTTCATTAGTTAAAAAATTAATCTCATTTCTTCAGAACTACTTCATTTACAGACAGTTCAGTTTAAGTGCACTGAAGCAGCTTTAGAAGAAACTCTATCTGTAAAACTGAAAGAAGACACCTTTTGTAATACCTTTAAAATATCCCTTTTAGTAAAACTGATAGGGCACTGAAAATAAGCTGATGTATTTCTGCTTGAGTACTCTTATGCAGTTATTTTTTTCCTTAAACATGCAATTTTAAAGTTTCATTATCTATTCTTACTAGCATTTTCAAACATAATTGCTGACTTGTATCTCTTCAACTCACTGCATTTTTTTGATAAACCAATGTCAATTTTGGAGATTCTTTATCCCCAAATATTTCCTCAGCCTCACCCTCAGAAAAGAGATGTTGTTCTGGAACTCATAACGAGGTTCTCAAGAGCACTTAAGTGATTAAGAAGTACAAGCCTCTGGACTTTGCACTGCAAACATTGACAGTGCTAAAATCTTGACTGAGACTTTACAACTTCCAGAACTCATGAAAAATTTGCTTTTACAAAACATTACAAAGTAACAATAAGCACTAAAGGCTTTATTTATTTACTTTTTTTTTGTGGTATCCTCAGAATCAAGTTCAGTAGTGTTTCAACAACTGTCCTTTAAGAAAAAATGCTTTATTTTTCAAAAATGAAATGGAATATAAGGGGAGGAAAAAAACATCTAAAATTGTCTTAATTAAGCAATTAAAGCGATTAAATTAAGCAATTAAAACTAGCAGGCAACCAGACTTTTAGAATCAAACGTTTAAACCTCAATTTTAATTTAGTGTCATTAACTTCAACTATGTCCTGAAAAAGATTCTTACTAAGTGAAAGATTCATTATAAATCACCTAGCATTTAGCATAAAGTCTTCACTTAAAATTTTGAAAGTCAGATAAAAACAGGAATATGGCAGAACGGAAGTAAAGATATTATATTTAATTGCTCTGAGATGCTGGCTGCAACTGAAGCTCCTCCTGTGCAGATCATAGTTCTAACGCAACATTTCTCACTTTTATAGTGAAAATACTCCATCTCTCTCAGTCTCCAACACAACAGTAAGCTTACATGTCCAAATAAACTGCCCAAGATGGTCATGGTAACACTACATTAGAGATATGAGTGTGTTGGAACACTTGATTAGGATAGCAGATCTAGTATTTAGGTTTCTGCACACTCGCAGAGTATGTTGCTCTAACAGCAGTCCTGCGTGTGGAAGCACCCCTATCTTAGGCACAGAAAGATGAAAGTAAAATCAAAATCTACAGTTTTGCAAAGCAAACACAAAAGCAGCCAAAGGGAAAGCCTGATTAAAAAGCACTGGAAAAAAAACCCTGTAAAATTATACTTACAGAGAAAAATGGAAGAAATCAGACTCATATAGGCTGTTTTATTCCCTCCACTAACTAGGAACAAAGACACAATCACAGAATGCCTTGGCATATTAAAACAGTGCATGAAAGCCAAATAAACATCAAAAGAGTTACAAGAGTTATTCTCTTATTCAGGGTTAAAACCAGACAAAGTTTTCCTTTCAGGCTACTCAAGCCTAGCTAAATATGACATGCGCATGCCCCCCTGCTTAAAAGAACAAAGTGCACTCATATCCTACCTGATCAGTATTAAACAGAGCAGAGGCCATGGACTCTTGCTGAAGTGGAAGCAAAGGAACAGACTCTTCACTTTCCTCAGACATAGTTAAAAGTGAAAATTCTGAAGCTAAAAAGTCAGTAACACCTGTTGTAACACCGTAAGCAAACGTAAGTAAAGAGCTACGCGCTTTCAGGTGAATAATCAGTATCAAAAGCAAATGATAGGTTGTTTTTTTTTCCCCTATCAGGAAAACAGTTAATAGCAAACCCAGAGCAATGCCACTGAACCAAGAGATAAAAGACTAGCATATTTGTTAAGAAGATTTCATTAATAAAATCCAGATTTACAAATCAGAAGCAGACTTTGTCTGAGAGTAGACACAGACTTCATTAGTTCTCACATACACCATTTATGTTTAAAGACCATTACAGAGTAACAGATATTTAAGACTGGGCTGAAAACTTTGGTGCATGACTGGAAGAAGAGATATGGAAAAATCACAGCACTTGGTGATTTCCCATGTGTCAGCCACAAAAGATAGGCATACTTAGGCAGGAAAGGACTTTTGTACATATGTACAAAAAGCAAAGCTGCTGTGTGTAGGAGAGAAAAATCATTACAACTAAGTACTAAAACTACACCTAGAGTTACATTTAAATATGTCAAGAAAAAGCACAAGTAGTAGTTATTTATCAGCAGAGTCAGTCAGTGAGAAGTACACAGAACCAGCTGTCCCCCATTGCTGCGAAGAAGCATCACCAAGTTATCTATGAGGATGGTGAGCCCACAGCTTACCACTGAGCTCTGCCTCTGGCAGAAGTATTTATTAAAAGTTAATCTCTCACCTGTCCAAAATAAAGAGAAACCTTTTTCATTCCCTCTGAAGTAAAAGCACAAATGATGCAGTAGGAAAATTTCCACTTTTCTATTTATATAATCAGTTTCTATAATCTCTAAGGTCTTAAGTCAGACTGACTTAATTTAAAAATTATTTTTCAAACTTTTTCTATTTTTAATGATACAGCAGGATGCTGATCTGAGATAAACACAAGGATTTTTCAGAACTCTACTGCTGGATTGTATAGAAATAGAGCAGGGATCAAAATATTCTCTTAAATCAGTGCCACAAACACTGCTACTATTGGCCCAGCCTCACAAGAGCATTTTAGAGTCACAAGGAAACCTGATATTCAAGACCTATAGCAGGAACAAAGAACTGAACATGACATATCCGAGCACCACACCCGGGTAGATCACTATACTTGGTTTTATCAGAATACATGCAGTACAAGTGCAGTTTTAGCAACACTTATGTGCTTACATCTTTCAAAGCAGTCAAATAAAACTTCCGTGTTTGAGTTCCCCTCCTCCTTCCCCTCTTAAAACCACAAGAACTCTGAGAGCACCTTAACAATTATTCACAAGGCAGGGATGCTCCTCCTGCATAGGAGCTGTCCTCTAGAAACAGCAACAAAATGCAGGCATGAAGCTCTACCTCGACTTAAATTAAGTCTGTGACTGAGAAACCTGTGAACCAAGAAGAGCACAGCAGGCTCCCTAAATCCTCTAAAGGTCAATGTTTCACAAGGGAGCATCCCACCCCATTTCCTTTTTTTCCTGAAGGCTTGGTCACTCCAATACCAGTTTAAACTGGAAGAAGTGTTATCTGTACATAATGAGTTTAGAACATCAGGTGTTTTACAGAATATTTCTTTCTGCACTACTTATCACCACAACAGTCCAGACTGAGAAAACTACTCCCAGCAAGAAGATTTCTAGCATTCTGAAGTGTTTTCATCTACATTCATTATCCATCCTGATCTAACAACTACCAGGTAATGAATTTCTTTTGATTACATACGGTGTTGCTGTGGTGGTTATCAGGGAAGTTTTCTGTCAGCTGCCCATGCTGAAACTGGGGTAAATGTGCAGACAGTTCTGTCATTGGAGCTGTCCTCTGGAAAATCGCTACAAAAACGGATCTTTCTTCTTGAGATGCTGAAAGAAAAAAGATGTGTAAAAATTCTTTTTCTTACATGATCAAGTTCTCCATCTCCTCCCTACTCCACTTTTTAGAGTTCACACAGACCAAAGGTAACCATTTTCTGTCTACACCATGACACTGAACTGTACCACACCATTACTAAGAGGTTGTAATAGGGATTTTCCAGCATAAAAATACAAGTGTCTAGGTGTTATCAAACTAGTTCATCAGCCACGGAAGTAAGTCAGCAACAAACTAATAATTCAAAACAGTTCTCCAGTCCTTCTTGTGCAACAAATGAGAAGCACTGAATGATCACTGAGAGCACAACTTCTATGTTTTTCTCTCAGCAGACAATTGCCTCAAGTCGTTCAGTTTTGAAATGCTGATAGGCATAAGGGAAATCTTCAAGCAAGGGTGACTGAGATACCCTGGATCATTTAAAATCTGAATATTATCATATAGCATAAGGCCTAAGATTGACCTAGAGCTATACAAAACAGCATTTCAGCTGAGACTCAAGAACTTCCCCAAATGGTAGGTTTTGTGGATGAGCAAAATGTATACTAACAGCTTTATACATTCTTCCTTTAAAAAGTCATACACTTTATCCTATGCAAACATGAATACTCCATGTGCTCCATAACAAAGGAGGGTAAAGCAGTGTAGGGGGAAGAGGAAGAAGAGTGACGTAACTACGTAAGTTCCAGAAAGCAACATAGTTTTAAGAAACAATGAGTAAGTCCAGATAAATCACTGGTTTGGTTACACAAAACACAGGGAAGTGAATAAACCACTGCCTGAAGGGTGGAGTGCCAGTCCCCACTTCCATCCCGAGTGGCTCTGCTCCTTCCTACCTTGTGCCAATTCCAGCACTCAACAGTCCTCTTTACAGTAAATTTTACTCACTAAAATGTAAGAAAACAAATTCAGAAAAAGAAAACAAGAATATTTTTCTGCTGCTTTAGCATACTAAACTAATGTATGGGGGAGGGTTGAAAAACTCATACAAGGGAGGACATCACAAAGCAAGGCTTCTCAATCTGGGGGCAGCCACAAGTGCTGCAAGACAGCATCTTACTTAAAGAGGGAATTTAGTCTATTCTCATGCACCCTAAAGTGCAGAAGCTGTTTCTGCGTACAGATAAATACATATCTTACAAACTAATGCTTACTAAATTCAGCAGGGATATAGCTTACACTGAAGAGCCATTAGGAAGCAGCAACAACTCAATGAGTCTAATGGGGGCATCTGAATTGTTTGGAAAAAGACAGTGCAAGTATTCACTAAAATGGCTCTCTTGCACATTTGTAATTAAAAATAAAACACATCTAATTTAAAATATAATGAAATGTAAGATTAGATAAAAATAAATTGGCATTATGTTGCTTTCTCTTTTTTAGGTTTTTCTCTCTAATTCTTTGATGGGGGTAGAGAATACAAGCAATGTTTTCTTAAGGCTGCTACTCATAAAAATTCTAAGTAACAGGGCCACCATAAAGGAAAAAGTTGGCTATTTTCATCCAAACATAAAGTGAGGTTTTTTTTCACATAATAATGTATCAAAATTCTAATTAAATTACATGAGTAAAACAAATAATGCATCAACTCTCAAAATCCTATTTAAAGACTGGTAAAGAAAATCACCACAAACTCACCAAACAAAAAACAGATACTGAGTAGCAGAAAGAAACTGAAGACACAAAGGCATCAAAGACAGGAAAGTTGTGCAAAAACTTGGATGACAGTGCCTAACAGTGCCTCAAAACTTACGGTTTATTAAAACAATCCCTTTTGGTAACTCATGAGCTCAGAACATTGATTCAGGCCAGCTTCCCTAGCAACTTCATTTTCTGTTATTATTAAATAAGTGAGCACTCCCAAGTTTAAAATGTAGCTATGAATGAATGAACTCTAGAAATGAACTGTACCTCAACAGACACGAATTTCAGTTGCATTACCCGGAACAAGTCACAAAACAGATCTTTATTCCTAGAGAAGCTATTAAAACAGTCTGCCCAAAGAAGTTTTATCTTGCTTCCTCTGGCTTTCCTTAGCGAGAACAATTAGAGTTAAGAGGTGTGTGTTTCACGCGTTTATATTTACCCTAATCAATAGCCGCAACACACACCCCCCCCAGCTTTAAAATGTCTCCTCAGCCCACCGGAGAAGCCTGGCTCAGCCACAGGGAATGCGGTGCGGTTAACCCGCGCTTTATCTCCTCACCACGCAGCGGCAGCACCCACAGCTTTTCCCGGGTGGGTGACACCAAACGCCCCACGGACCTCGCCCTCAGCCCCACCCCGGGCCGGAGCCCTTCCCCCCGCCCGGCTCCCCTGACAGGGGCTCCGCTCTCCCGCGGCAGCAGCAGCCGAGCTGGGGGGGTCCCGGAGCCCGGAAAGCCCTCGGGGGGGAGGGGGGGTGAGGGTCGCTCCCCTGCCCGGCGCCGTCAGCTGCCCGGGCCCTCCACCCCGCCCTAACCCGGCCCGGAGGAGGGGACCAGGATCCCGGCCCCAAGCCTCGGCCCTGGGTCAGGACTGACCCTAACACCACCGCCGGCCCGGTTCTTCGCGGCCCGGCCTGCGGGACAGCCCCGGCCCGGCTCCGGCTGGCGCAGTGCGCTCACCCCGCCAGACCCACGGGGACGACGGGCACCCGCGCTGCTACCGAGACCGGCGGCGGGGTGCCCGGGGCTACCCGGCTGCTGACACACCGACCTGCTGCGCTCTGCTCCCGCGGGCTCGGCCACCGGCTCCTCACCGCCCCCCGGCCCGGCCCCGATCGCTTCCGGCACGGGCACCGCCCTCCGCCGCGACCTCACTTCCGTCGGTGATACCCGGGAAGCACCGGGATCGGCACCGCCGGAGCGGGCGGCTCATCGGAGGAACCCCGCAGACGGGTTCCTGGGACCCGCCGCCCCGCCAGCTCCGCGAAAGGGCGGAAGCAGAGGTGGGGGCGAGCGGGTGAATGGATAAATGTCGGGACGAGGAGCGGGTGAATAAATGTCGGGACGAGGAGCGGGGGATGCGGAGCGAAGCCGCTTGGAAACTTCAGGAGTCTGGCAGCCCGGGGACCGGAGTTTTGTCCTGCTGTTCGTCCTACCAAGTTTATGTTCCCCAGAGCAGGGGTATCGTGACCCAACGCAGCTTTGTTTTGTGAGGGGTTTTTTTTGTTTGCTTTTTATAAATCCAAGTCGTATATAACCTACTAACCCTGTTATTAAAATGATCTTGCAAAAATCTCTCGTGAAAGGAACCTGACAGGCTCTATCTTTGAATTTAAAAATGAAAAAAAATATTCAATGTGCCATCTTTTCAAGAAGCTGCGACTCAGTGGTGGACTTAAGGCTCACCTATGATATTTGAAGAGTAATCCACAATTCCTTTTTAAAAATGCGTAACTTACTGCGTTACTAAAAAGTGTAACCCTATTGTAACACAAAAGCCAACAGCTTCCTGTCTGCAGTGTAAACTTTTTCTAAAATACTACTGGCAGTAGCTATCTAGCAACTCTTATTTAGTAAAAGCATGAAATGACTAATGCTTCCCTGTCAGGAAGAATAAAGCATTAGCTACAGTAAAGAACAGGAATTCATGAAACTGAATATAAGTGTTTGGAGCCTTTCCCCTGTCCATAATCATTTAGCCACACGGTTGCCTTTAGAGCAGGCTCCTGATTGAAGGGAGGAAAAGGCAACACCTACAATTAGTCTAAATTAAATTAGTACTTCAACAAGGTAAATACCCTAACAAGAAAAGTCTCTTCAAATTAATGGCAATACAAAAATGTATAGTTCTTGGTAATGGGCTGTTCTTGTTCATGGTTTCCTGTTTCTTTTCAGTGCACACTACCAAAAGAAATGATAGTTTCTGTTTTGTACTTACATATTCCAAATAACACTTAATGGCTATTACACAGCATGAAGATCAGGAGATTAAGGGCATGTATTGGGTTAAGGTGTAAACCCTGTTCCACAGTGAAGTCCAGATCACTGACAAGTGAATCCAGCATTGTGTAAATACTGGTATTTTTATCCCCTCTACACACCATGTGCAATATTTAGAGTACATTACCATCACAACACAGATCATGCTGCACTGAGTACCCAGTGGTAACATACATACTTTGCTAATGGATCTCATTCTCAGTACGGTCTTCATCTGTGCATTCACCATCATAACACACATACTGTGTATTAAATTGCATATTCAGATGGTAAAATGTTGGCCAAAAAAAGGGCTTTTTCTACCCCAAATTTTCCAAGCTTATCTTGCAATAGATCACTTACTGTTAGTAGAAAAACAGTTGACAAAGGCACTTTCTGTACTAAGAACAGCAGTATGTAATGTGTTCTACTCCCCAGCATCAAAACCACAGAGTATATTGTTATCACTACGAAGTAATAAAACTAATTTGAATAAGAGGTTAACACTAGAAGTGACTTGTGACTTTACATTCTGCATTCTGGAAGAGGAAAATTTGTTGAAGTACTTGCATAAGACAAGCTGGAGATGCTATAGGTAACGTGTATCTTCCTCCTTCCACTATTGAAGAAAACCTCTATTTACACAAAATATTTTTTTTTAACATGTCACCACTGCTTCTAAATACTTATTTACCTGGATATCTAACACTCCAGTTTATGTTTTAGATATCTTCCTCACCCAGACACATTCGGCCTCCTGACAAACAGAAAAGGACAAGCTTATGGCCAATGCATAATTATAGCTAAATACACAGCTTTAGGTTAGGGCAGAAGGAAACAAGTTGAAGCTCCACAACGGGAGCTTTCACATCAGAATCTCAACTAGGATGTCAGGCAGTTTGTCACACAGTGGCATTACAATGCATTTGTTGCACGTGGCTTGTTTTAACTACTACTGAGGATGGTACAAATGCTCTATTAGCAGGACAAAAAGCACTCGTGAAGTTCACTTTCCCTCTTCTCTGTATTTACTAAAAACAGAGCAAGTTCTGAATTTATTTAGAATTTGGAGAATTTTTGGAAATGCTGATGTAAAACTGTATGGGGAGAGTGGGGAAGTAATTTCTCAAGGTAACATCAAGTTGCAGAAACAAAAAAGAGGAAGACTGCAGCATATGTCAAACAAAACATTCTCACGCAAACTGAAGCACAACAGAAAAGTAACATCTGGGCATTACACTTGAAATTAAAAAAGAACATTTTGTGGTGTGTAGGATTACAGGAATATGAAAGAACACACTGGAATCACATCTGCATTTGCAGGCTTCGAGTCACCTGACATAAAGCAGGAGGTAGTTTTAAAAAAACCCACCCCAAATTTGTAAACATTTGATTCAGAAAGCAATGTTAAATATAATGGCATGCTGCATAAGACTCCAAAAGAATGTCAGCCCTTAAATCAAATATATACATTTTTAATATCTGAAATATTTACACAGTGGGACCTTTACATGATCCCATTTGTTAAGAACAGTGTTTTCAAGTGCCCTCTCCAGATACAAAGAACTAGTAACCCAAGGTCACAGTTATGTTTTCTGAACAGGTCAACCTGTATCCTTCAGTTAAATACAATATAGAGATACTGGAACACCTTTACTTAATTTGTTTGCTATTAAGAATTGTGTTTAAAAATTAAAAATGTTTTTGAGACAGTTTGCTCCCTGGAACACAGCTCTCCTGCAATCGAAACAACTCATAGCATATTACCCATTTGTCTTCTTACCCAGGTATGATCTAAAAATGCAGTTTACAGTACATCTCATCATTTATACCCTATCAGCCTACTTATAAAAACTCATACAAACAAGGTAGGAAAACACCACCCTCTTTGTGTGGACAACAGACTGCTTACAGTAGAAAACAAAATTTGGGGCTACAGTAACAGTACGGATAAAAACAAGATTTCAGCTTTGTTTGAAAACTTATGGTTTAGTTTTTGTCAGCTGTTATAGTCAGTTACATCCAAAACTTTTTTTCCTAAATACTTAAAAAAAAAAAAAAATTCGTAAAAAAAAAAATTGTTTTGGAGACACAGGAGCTAAAATGAAATGGAGCAGAAGATTCACGAGGTTTAAAAAAATAATTATTAAATAGCACTTACTGAACTGAGGTTCTGCTCTTGTTCTCACTGGGCAAAGAATAAAAGACTTCCTAAAATTTGCGCTTCCTAGGAAAGAAGCAGAGCATCTGCAAGAGATTAAGTTCCCAGCTTCATTAATGATTCTAAATGGGAAAAAATTTGCCAAGACTACTGCTGGTTTACAACAGAATGAAGTGTCTGAGGGACATCCTTCTCCAGAGTCAGATGAGGGGACCAAATGAACACAAAGCTGTTCTGTGAAAGCAGCTCAAGCCACTTATTTTTAAATTGTATTTTGATCAATCATTAAATAAAGAGGGAGAGTACGGAAAATAAAAAAAAGCACTGATAAATTTGCAGTAAAAGAATTTTTCTTCATCTCTAACTGACAGAGCTCAACATTAAGTGCAAAGGTCTTGCAAAACAGGGTTGTTTGGGTTTTTTTCCTTAATATTTGTGAGAATAAAGGTAACATAACAGAGTTATTACCAGAGAGCATGTACAGTAGCTGCAGATTATAAAACATACCAGTAATTGTACCTTGTCAATTATAAAGAGAACCGATGCAGGATATTCAGATAACTAACTGAGAAAGGTAAAGGCTGCCTCAGAGCAGAGGACAAAAAATTCACATTTTCTACATAAAAAAATACAGGTCTCAAGTCTCTGAGAACAGAGAAAATTCAAAGTCTTTGAATGATGGGGAAAATAAAAAGCCCAAATTTGAAATGGAACCCTAGAAGCAAGGAGAGTGCTTTATTTCACTAGACCAATCTTCTTCGCTTCTGTTTCGTATATCAACAATCTCCACATTTTGACTATGAAAACTTCAGCTTCTTCATCTAGTACCTGTGGGAAATAGACATATTATAGATTGTTTTGAAATTAAGCATTCCAGTTAGAAAGACTAATTCTAGATACATCAGAACTACAAAGTGGAGGTAGTGTAATGCAAGTTAAGCCTTTGAGGGAGATGCTGAATAAAATTGCAGTGCATTTGCCCTGCATTTATCACCTGACCTGACTAGGGTTTTAATTACACACTTGTATAATGCAGCTGTGAAGCACTAAGAGATTGGAGTACCAGTCTCCTAGTCTCCAAAAGTAGCTTGGAAAAAGGCAGAGGAACTGAAAGCTTGGGGAGAAAATGTAACAGGACACATACGTGTGGTATTTTCTGTTAATTCTCTCCTAGTCTCTGCTCATTTTCAGCTTCAAACCTTCCCAGGTATTTATGAATTAATCCCTTGATGGATTTATCTTTCTCAATTTTATTATGCAGGCTTTTCTTGAATCCATGCATGTTTACCATGCACAACATCTCTCAGGTATTTCTGTGACCCACTGGTCACAGCGAGACTATGACTCTGACTCCTACCGACTCCAACTCCAAGTTTCCTTACTGGAGGAGAGTGAATAATTATTTTTTATTCACCTTTAAGTCTATGAAAACAAGGTGTAACAGTAGAATTATTTAATGAAGTTTCTCTCTTCCACTACCAGGCAAAAAAGAGCTCTTACTCTTCTAGAGAAAAATCACCTTTTGCTCATTAATTAGGAATAGACTCATTAAACCACTAATTATAAAAAACTAGTTACAAGAATGAGAAGGAATAAAGTTTACATTTCTGACAGTTATGTTATTGTTGATTCTTACCTCTAATGTTAGGGACAGAATATTTGTTCCACATTTCTGAGTATTAAGAGATTGGGAACAGGGATCAGTAATTTATACCAAGATGCTTTCACTGAAAAATCATGCTTGTGCTAGCACTGTTTCATCAGAACAGCTTTTATATCCAAGTCATGTTTTCTATAGATGTTCTATGAACACTAAATACCTCTATTAGGGACTTCTATTGTTTTGCACAATTGATTTTAGCTTCTGTATAATGTAGAAGGTGTATCAGTTACACAAGTTCTGCTTACCATGGCAACATCATCCAGTATGCTCTGTGGTGAGCTGTGAGCCATAACCTGAAAGAAAAAAATGTTTTTATACTGAAAGCTCAGAGTAAACCACATAAATGTATCTGGGCAGAAAACAGTTGAATAATCTGCACATACAAAAAGCATCTGCAGTTCATTAGTCCACACTTTTAACCAGGGCAAAAATTAGTATTAAACTACACTGGATTCCTCTATAAACCAGTGAGTACTGGTTTATAGCTTGTTACTGAGGAACAAGTTCCAGGAAGTTCCACAGATTCAACAGCCCTGTATTTGCTGGCTATTCTTGCATGTCCAATTAAGTTCTCCTAAGTTAGGGTGTAATCTCCCCTTCCTTCAACAGTGAATGGAAGAGAAAGGCAAAATTCTCCCTGTATCACTCTTCCCAACTGAACTTTCGATCTGCCTGTTAAGAATTTCAAACTTCTTTTTTTTTAAAGAATCAAGTTGTCTCTCAGTATCAGAAAATGGCATTTATTCTATATATATAATTTGAGCTTGGCAAATATTCAATTTCTGTGTTTTACATTTTACTAACCACCTGTGCCACAAAACTATCACTTGCTTTGCCTCTCAGACAGTAGCCCAAAAACAAAAACCAAGACAAGCCATTAAGAATGTACCATGAAAGCTGAAAACAGTGTTTAAAGTTCCCTATTGATGCAAAGCCATAGAGTTGTCATGACAGATTTAAAAAGGCAAATTATTAGAACTCAGTATGGAATTTGATAGAAGAGTTTAAACAACTCATGCGATGGCTAAAAGGTACTGCAAAATGACTTCCAATGCTAACTTTAAAATCTTATAGTATCTGCTTACTGCTAAATAAACATCTCAGCATCTAAAAAGATTTTTAAGAATTTATTCTATTTAATTAAAAAATATAGAAAAGCTACTGAGTTTTTTCCACCTGAATTCACACATCCTCTTTTTGAAGTGAAAAATGTTAATGGCCAATGAACTATTAACTCTGAAATCTAACAATAAAAGTTACAGTTTATACAGCTGCTCTTGTCAACAGCCGATTTCTTTATTGAGATCCCTGTTTATCTAACAGGTAACAGAGTATCTAGCACGTACATATTGTGCATATGCACCGAAGGAGGTAGCTTGAAAGGGTATTAGGGTGCACAGTGATTTCAAGTATACCAACTGTCTCTGCTGACAGTATTCTAGATTACAGAGAAACTAAGAAGAGACTGCCTTCAAGTACAGTGGCTTCAAGTGCAGCCACTGCTGCAGCTTAAATAGGGAGCAAACCCCAGATTTCAGAAAGGAAGTGGAAGATACTAACCTTAGAACACACAAAGTCAACTAACGTGGCTTCTTCTTCACCAATATATTCTATTATTTTTTTGTTGATCCATGGTCTAATTCGACGTTCCATTAGCGTCTGGAAAAATAAAAATAAATAAACCAATCAAACAAAAGCCAATATTTTCATAAACTTCAGTCTTGAAACCATACTGCCAGATAGGCAGCTGGAAGGCTCAACTATTTAGCAGAAGATACATTTTGCTATCAAGCTGATAATCCTTTGTATGTGGCATCTGCAAGTATTTCTTGCCTTTCAAACCTGGTTTTCTAGGACCTTTCCCCCACCCCCCCCATAACACACCTTGACAATTCATAGCAACAAGTCAGGAGAGACCAAACAAAAATAAGCAGGCATGCCAGAGGATAAGCATGGAATACAAGGATAAGCAAGGAATACAGTCCTCAAGCTTGATCCGTTCGATAATCATGCTGCAGTTCATTGGGGTCCCAATCATATTGTTTTTCTATGCAATTCCAAGGTTTGTTTAGAAAAAAATTACGCTTTTTTGTAAATGGCTAAAGAAAATCAACTTACTGAATCCACAATTGACCAGTCAAGAGGATAAGCAAAGAGCTCTGGTTTTGCTGTGGGAATCTTCTCAATGAGACTCTTAATATGTTTGCGTTTTTCTTCAGTATTGACACTGCCTTTGATATTGCTTTTATCTTCTTCTCCATAATCCAGGGGGACAAGTTTCCTTTTCCTGGGCACATCATCACTGTCTTCATCATCAAATTTATTGAACACACTATCCACAGCAAGCTTCTTCCTTTTTACAGCATTGGGCTGATTAGGACTGTTGCAGGCACCTACAACCCAAAGACAGAACAACATCTTCACAGATTGGAACTGTAGCTAGTTTGCTCTTCACACATTTCTTGAGTTACACTGGTTTATACATTACATAAAAGTCTGTGACTGCCTAGTATTAGCATTTCAGTATCTCAAACTGTTATAACAATGGCAAAAGAGAGAAACATCTTGGTTTATTCAAGATTTTTGAAAAACAGGGTCTTTTTTCTCTGCCCTGAAACAAATTAGCAACCTCACTCAAGGAGAACTATAGTGTAATTTAGCAGAGGCAGAGCACAGAAGTGAAAGGTTGCAATGAATCTAGGTGTAAGGAAAAGTATTCATCATCTAGCTTAGTACTACACAATCTCTCTTCATTCGAGATCTAACAGTGTGAGCTCAAACTGCAGCCCCAGTATTGCAGTATAATTTAATTGTAATAGTAAGTAATAAATGCACAAATCTTCTGGAATACAAATATCCTTAGTTCTGTTGCTCAGAACAAAGTGGTTTTTTTTAAAAATGAGGAACTGCTAAAATACGAAGGAACTCTATACACTTATGTTCCATTAGCAGTTGTAACTGATTCATTGCAGTATTCTAAGAGGAATTGAAAATAATCTAATATTCAGTTTTCTTCTTTTAAAAGGGTCTACATGAATAAATATCAGAACTAGATAGGACTTAAACCTAACATAAGCTTACATCAATGAAAAGCAGACATTTGAGATTTAATAGATATCTGTTAAGGTGAAAAGGCATGTGGAAATAACTATCCCAGCTCAGAACATTCTTTAAAAAACTAAGCCTTGAGCATGCCTAAACTGCCTTCCCTTTTTCCCTTTTAGATTTCAGAAGAGGAGATATCTAAAAAAGGTATCTTCTGGATAAAAATAACTTGATGTAAATGTCAAAACATACAATATGTTAGGAAAACTGTGGCTACTCAGGTTGGCATTGTTTTCATTCTAATCTCATATGGAACATTAAAATAAAACGTATACTTGCCCAATTTGAGGCTAAGTCCTATTTTAGGCCGATGCTCCTCTGGCTGCTGCTGATCAGGTGAATTTTCATGAGGGATAATAATACCACAGGGAGACTCATCACCAGGTGTGTTAGGTGTTGCATTTCCACTAGCCGAAGAAACTGATGGGGCAGAACTGATGGGTCGTAAAGTTGGTTTAAGGCAGGGCTTCTGTTCAGGCTCTTCTTCCTCTTCCTCAGGCTCTTCTCTTTTTTCCTCTTTTTCTGCCTTTTCTTCCTCTTCCTCCTCAGACTCTGGCTCTTGTTTTATTTGTGGCTGCCTACGCCGCTCAGCCTCCTGCTCCATCTACAATGAAACAGACAATTAGAAAAAAAGCTTTCACAAAATCAGCAGTGTTTGAAAAGAAACTAAAGTTTACCAAAGAAGTCTGTTAGCTAAGAACAAATAGATGCAACTACTGCCATTACCATCAAAAATACTAACTAATCCAAATTTGTTTTCAAACTCCATCTAAATATAGAACTGGAAAGTTATTTGACTGAAGTGTTCTTACTGATTATCTGGACTTCTATTTTTAAAAATAGTGAACAGAGCAAGTATTAACTATAAGATCTCTTACACAATTTTGCTCAATACCACCAGAAGACAAAGGACTTTTTTTTTTTTTTCTGTCAGACCAACAGTTACTTACCCTCTGAAGTTCTGCATCTGGATCTGGGTGTCCTTCTGCTAGAAGACGCTGCCTAATTTCTTCCAATTCCTCCTTTTCCCTTTTCCTATCCCGTTCATCTGCTTCCATCTCTTTCTCCCTGTCTCGTAGCCTCTTCTGAAGAGCACTACCCCTACAAAAGATACATATTTTGCATTTGAAAGAACATTCCAATAAGAACCCTGTATCACAATACAAGAAATACCTGATACAGATGTATCTTCCACTAAGTGAAGGTAAGACTCATAAGAGCATCTGGTGTCCTCTGTTTTATTAAGATATCACTTCCCAATATATACCATACAGAATTTACCCCATCACATTAAACAGATGTAGACAATGTGAGTGCCAATCATCATAGAAAAAGAATCAAAATAATTTATAGTTTTTTGCTTGACAAGAACTAGTTCTGCTACCTCAGCTTGATGCAAATTTTTGTTAGTCCCAACCTGAAGAGCAGCTAACACCAAGCAGTAATGAGCAACACTAAGGAGTTTCTGCTTTTCTCTCTGGTACCTATTGATTGACACTGAAGTAATTGAGATAATTACATGATCCTTACTTCACCACATAATCATTCAAATACAAACTTCATAATCCTCTGCTGACAAATCCCACAACTGTATTAAAACAAACAAGATTTTATTGTTAGGAAAAAATACAAAGACATACCTATAGTATTTTGGATCATCTCTGTCATCATCATAATCTTCTAAGAATTCTTTTAACCGTTTGGCTTCTTTTGCCTGCAAGAAATTGCAACATAAGTAATGTTATAAAAATGACTCCTGGTTTTCTCCCTAGTTTAAAATTTGTTATTCTTATTAGTAAGTGAACTTAACATCTACTATTCTTCCAACTAAAAATATGGAGTTTTCAAGACACTAAATGGAAGAGTTTTGGAACTGCATTATCCTCCAGGGGTCTGTCAACTTGGTATCATATGTTCAGTTGCAGACAGAACACCCATTGAGACCACTGGGATTGTATCTCTAATTTGCAAAACACTTTGCATTTCCAAGTATTTTCAAATGTAACACCCCCCCCTTTTTTCTTTTACGTCACAGAAGAAGAGGATCAAAGTTCCTGTTCTTTGCATCAGTAAGTCTGATATTCAATATTTTAACGTGGTAGCTTAAGTGTGTCTTATCAGTACTGTTATGTTTCAAGAGCTGTGCTTTTCATAGAACATTTAGCTCTGCACAGGAACAAATCTAGTGGATACTTCTAGGACAACCACTCTCCTGCTCTGCTTCTAATCCAAACCATGTGGCACTGTATTAAGGCACAGCCTTAAAACTGAAAGGGTGCAAGGGGAGTAGAGGTATTTTTCCCCACTTTTTGATAAAATGAAATAAGAAAAAAAAAAAAAAAAAAAGAAGAAAAAAAAGTAAAGCAGTTATTTAAGAATATATATTGGGACATTTTAACCTCTATCTAAGCAATGTTTTTAAACCAAAAGTAAGATATTTCTATGCCAATGACTTCAAGAAGCAAGTAACAGTTATGGTTGCAAATTCAGCACAAAATCTAACACTGTTGTCTACAACTACCATCCATTCCCAGCATCCAGGATGATCACAAAGAGAAAATATCACTGAGTCATTTTCAAAAAATTATTTTCCCTCTCAAGCACATAGGTGGAATAACTAGATTCCAGGTAAAACAATTTATTTTCTAATTCTCTGTATTTTTTTTTCTTTGTCTCTTTGCATATTTTGCTTTAAAGCAATTCCCAATCCATCTCCTACTTAGAAATCTCCCATATCACCATCTCCTCTGAGAGAATTGTTAAGTAACAACACTGTAATTTAACTTTTTTACACTTCAGCACATAACTGAGAGAAAAGAACTATTTTTCTTCCAAAGGTGTCTGGTTTTGTCTTTTCCAGCTTCCAAGCACTACATTGGTAACTGTAACAATTTCACAACTGATAATCTAAAGACAGAAATTTGCAAACTTAATATTCTGTAATATTTTATATTACAGAATATATATTATTATAGAGTATTATCACACCGTTTTGCAGCTACTTTACATTATTTTTACTTCAGAAGACCAAGTGACCTAGGCTTTGTTTTCCAGACTCTCAACAGTACTTCAGTAGTACTCCCACTAATGAGACATCAGTTTCAAGTCTATTAACTTTTTTTTTTTTCCCCAGTATGGAAATACATGGTCTTTATACAAAACGAGAGTTCTATCATGACCTTAACGATAGCAGTGGAATGTTCATTCTAAATGGGACACAAAGAAGGGGGGAAAATTACAAGCAAAACTAAGGCTTACCATTTCCCTTCTCCTTTCTTCTTCTCTTTCAGCTTCTTTTTCATATTCTCTACTTTTCTTCCGTTCTCTGATTTCCCAGTTCTTAAGACGCTACAAAAGAAGAAAAACCACTTAAATCTCAAGAATGTGGAGAAAAGCGGTATTATTTTGCAATTATTTTGGGTTCTTGTTTAAAACCAGCTGCATTAAAATTATGCAAGTTATGTACATAATTTAGAACGCTGGAGTAAGAACGCCAAAGTTACTTTAACAGCGATTTACATGTTCTGTTCCAATACATGTAGTCAAAAGATTAAAAATACATTTAGAAAAAGGGAGAGGAAACGACATATTTTAGAGTATTTTATATAGACATAACACCCCCTGCAGAAACAATTTTGCCCTTACAGAACCTTAAAAATCCCACCTTACCTCTTGATATGCAGCTTCTTTTTCACGCAGTTTCCTCTCGAGCTTTCGGCGTTCGTAGGCATCTTCCTCATCTTCTTCCCGGTCTCTCTTCTTATCCTTCTCCCGTTCCCGTTCCCGCTCCCGTTCTCTTTCCCGTTCCCGCTCTCGCTCTCTTTCCCTCTCTCGCTCCCGTTCTCTTTCCCTTTCCCGTTCTCGTTCTCTTTCTCTGTCTCTGCTTTTTTCTCTGAAGGGAATAAAAGTCCAAAGTTAGGCCCTTCCTCACCCCTCAAGCAGCGATTTGATGCCAAATGCACAGCCCACTACTGAGAGCATCTTGCAAGTTATTCTTCTGCAATTGTACAAGCTGCTGAGCTGGTACAGCAAAGGGCATAAAGCAATACTCCTAATATATTCAAAACCCAATTTGCCTAAAAATAGTTATTTGAGCACAGAAATCATGCCTGAGCCACACAGCAGGTTTTATGAGACTGCATTTGTATCTCTCCATAAGTAAGTTACAGTTAAAGACCTGAGAAATAAATGGTATGCTTAAGAAATCCTTCATGTTTACATGAAGTACAGAGAACTTAAATCCTACTGACAAGATGATTTAAAGCCAAACAGATATTCTTCTATGGTGAAAGCACAGAAAAGCACCATTTAGAGCCTGATATTAGTCACAGTATAATTCTGGAAGAGGAATCTCCTTGCTCTTATTAAAACAAACGAACATTAAAACCCCAAAACAACCAAAAAACGCCCACACATCACAGGAAAAGGTGAAACGTACTTAAGCGAAAAGATACTGCAGGCATATGAGAACCTCAAGTAGGAATAAAGCCACCCCAGAAAAATAAGAGACTTGAGATAAACCCACGATGTCATCGTAGGGTGGTGGCTTACTACATATTGTATTCATGTGCTGGGGAGGGAATCCAATATTCTTCCAGTTTATGTAAATACAACATTTTCTATAATTTTCATTTCCTGTTCTTACTCTGACCTTCCCAAAGGACTCTTGTGTTTTGAGCCACTGCTGAACCATACTCACTTAGTACACAGCATTAGGAAAAACTGAAATAAATGGCAACTCAAGTGCATTTACCTTGACCGGCTCCGATCTTTGCGATCTGAACTCCTTTCGCGGTCTCGGTCCCGATCTCGGTCTCTGTCTCGGTCCCGGTCCTTGGTTCGGTCCCGGTCCCTATCTCGCTCTCGTTCACGCTCCCGTTCCTTCTCCTTCTCTCGTTCACGCTCCCTCTCTCTTTCACGCTCCCTCCTTTCTCGTTCACGTTCCCGTTCCCTTTCTCTTTCTCTGCGTTCTTTTTCAATTTCCTGTCTTTCTTTCTCCTTTTTGCCTTTTTCCTCCTCCAGTTTCTAAAAACCAACAAGAGAACTTTCACAGTTAATTTGGTAGTCATCGGAACCGGATATTCCCGGCGCAACACACAAGGCTGGTAATGGAAATACCAAAACCGCCACTGATTTTTAAAATATTAAATAGGGTATGGTGGGTATTTTTTGGAACTCATAAAGTATGAAATCAAAATGCAGCAATCACAAGACTAAAGTTTCGTGCAAAAGCATAGATCTACACAGACCAGCAATCTCCAACCTTAGCAGAGTAGGGCTGGCCTCATATTATAGGCTGTCTAAACTGCACACACACAGTGCACTGCCAGTCATGATTCAGGTGGGACACAAATTCCATGGCCCTATAAGCCACTTGGGTACAAGCAAAGTGAACTTCTAGCAGATAAAATTAGTTCTGTTCAACTGGGAAAACGTAATTCAGTGTAATGCTTACTGGGACAGTTGTTTCCCGAAAATTCTTGGCAGACCACAACAGTCCTATATTGAAAACTTGAGTAAAGAAATTTATCCATTTACACATGGTGCATGTGCTTAATAAACAGTGAAGAGAACTCTGCAACCTTTCCCCTTTTCCCTCCCTAAAAAAGTTCTAACAGTTCATAGGTAAGAACTGGACTTTACAGAATGGAATCATTAACTTCCATCATTGCAAAACCGAGTTTTAAAAAGGTTGGAAATAGCTCTTTTGAAACATAGAAACTAAAGGGTTACCTGCTACAGTGTTACTAAAAATTGTACAAAATTGCCCCCTTTTTTTTTTCTTTTTTTCTTTTTTTTTTTCAATTAGACACAGTTCCTATGACCAGAATTCCAATAAGACAATAGAAAATAACATCAACAGAATAATAGATAAATCCATCCTTGGAAGCAATTGTTATGTGTTAACTTACAGATGCTGTGCTAGGACATGGACCGCCAACACTGGATTAACCTTGCCTATAAGCTATGTTTCTGGGAGGAAGAGCAAGTACACGGTTCACAAATATACCAAATAACAACCAAATATACCAAATTCAACCTGATGGATGCCAGAATAACACTTTTTTGAACAAATATTGAGCAGAATAAACAGGTTTATCCCCTTTGGCTCCACGTTTACCATCACTGAAATGAAATTAAAAACTGGAACAATAAAACAGCATTTTCTCTGTTTGTTTTTTTTCTTTTCTTTTAAACAAAGCATTTAAGACAACTTTAAAAAGCAATCTTACCTGATAAGAGTTCTTCTGCCATAGGCACAGGGACCAGAGAGCCAACAAAGGATTACAGAAATAAAGCTAATTCACTAGTGATTAATGTATCCAGTGAAACTACACTGCATTGATAGCACAATACAGGCAAACCAATGTTGGATACATTGAAATCACAAAAGGAAAAAGAGACTAAAAATGGTAGGAGTTGGTAGAAAACTGATTATGAAAAAACAAAACTTAGATTCTACAATATACACTGGGTTGAAAACCAGTTTCTAAAGTACTGTATTTTACAGGAGCTTTACAGTGTTAAACCCTGGTATGGTCAGACATTAAACTAGGTTGTCACCTTTTAAAAATCCAACTTACCTCAAATTTCATATACTTTTAAAGAAAAGTTTACATACTGAAGTGGTTGATACTTACAGGTTATCTTAGATGTTCCAATAGAAATTTCTTTGGTTGAACTCCTGCTTTTTTACCACTCTCAAAAAGTTTGCTCGTGGCGAGAAAATGATTTCTCAAGAGAGTGGGTCAAATTTATTTATTTTTTTAAATTATATTCACATGTGTAAATATACACACAGAAAAGTCTTGGTGCATTAAAATCCATTTAGTAGGTCCGCTTTCTTAACATCCAATTGAAAAAATAAATTGTTCTATTTTGTAATCAAAATCTGACCTCATAAACTTCTATCAACCTAAATAAGAGGATCTGAAAGGGTAATGGGATGGGAACGGTATCAAATATATTGAAGTAATGAACAGAAATGAACAGGTAAAAGAATTATAAATCTTACCTTGAGCTCTCTTCAGACTCGTCCGTGCTGTAAATGGACGCCCCCTGCAATGCTGACACCCTGACAGTCTGTTGTTATTGTTTATAAACTCATACCAAAAACATGCAAAGGTTCACTGTGCTCACTAGCCAGCTGCTAAGGGTTCAACAGCCCCTTTTAAGCATATCCAATACAGGCAATGACTACTTTCAGTTGCTTTTTAATGTTAAGAAACCCAGAATAGCCCCCCCAATACAGATTAAAGGCAGTAAAATGCCCAACAGCTTCTGAAACAATGAAGCATGGTTTTGTTTGGTTTGTTGGTTGTTTTATAAAAAACTTGTTTGCATCTTAATACCAGTGATGACTTGGGGCTGGGAATTGAACACAAATTCTACTGAAGTTTCACCGCTGACCAGTTTCACATTCAATGGCTGAGCTTCTCCAGAGGACACATTCTAGAATTTCTCCCTAGGTTTTTACCTCCAACAACTTCAGTCAAGAGAAAAACTGAATGCGTGTACACATAACAGTTTGTAGTTGCTTGTGTTTACATTGATAACAGTTGGGTTAAAAACACAGTACCATCCCCAGAGACTGCATGTGGTAGAGCTGAATAACATGGGCATAGTTCACCTTGCCGTACCTTCAACATTTTATTTAACATCAATTTAGGGTGATTTTCATCTAAGTGCGTGCCCAAAAAAAGGAACTTGATACTTCCCTAGGCCAAGGATCATTCCAGTCTTATTTGGGAAAAACTAATACCAGCTTTAAGCTAAACATTAAAGTAAGAACATTACATGCATAGTTGTGCTTTACTATCCACCGAGTATCATTTTCTAAAGCAGAAACATTCACAGATGTGCTAGCATTAGTGGAAACTTCTGTAAGTGAGAATCCTGAGGTGGGACTTGATCTGCACAAACATTTCCAAGCCAGTTACCCCTTTGCATATTTTTCTGAGGGGGCATCCATAAGTATAATAAAAAACAGAAGCTCATACTTACATCCTATTCCATGTTACTTTCCAAGCTGTGAGTTTCATCTTGCATTAGTCACCATATGATCTCTATCATAATGGTGGGGGTCAATGAATAGATTAGCTTTATGGGAATTTACAGTTCTTCCATGCATCTAAAGTTTGGTAAGTCTGGTAACCACTGACCTAGTTTTAATCTTCCCCCACTCTTAACTTAGAACTATTAAAATAAAAGACTTAAATATAATTCAAGTTTCAACTCTTTGTAAAGTCTTGGATTATGTTACAAATCTACCTACAGAAACACACTCAAGTGTATGTCTCATACTGCAGCCCCGTTTAGCCTTCAGTTATAAATATCTTGACTTAATGTATGTGTAGAAACTTAAGCTGCCTTTATTCATGTTAAAAGTGAGAAGACTGCAAAATACTCAGTAGCAATCAAAGACTTAGTATAAAGATGTCAAGGGCCACTTTAACGTGGTAGTTGTCTTTTTTTGACTTGTAAAGAACTATATGTATAATAACCTAATATAAACATATTTTTAAGTGATATTGCAATGTAATGCTAAATTTTATAATAGTGTTTTTTCTGGATTTTGAAAAAGTCTAATTTGTATGAAGTGCAAAAACAAGAATACTACCTTGTGTGTGTCTCTGAATTTACTGATCTCTCTTGATATCAGGTCTCTTTTGTCTTCCTCCATTTCTATAGCATTTATATCCTCCTAAAAAACAAGCGGGACAGGAGGAAAAGCATTAAGAGCCATCTGTACAGACACAGGAGAACAAGAGAAAAGCTGAAGGTTAGACGTTTTCAACCAGTCTTGCAAGAGATAAATAAAGTCCTTCTGCAGTACCAAACCTGACAGTCTGATGTTAATGAGTGAAAAAAAAAATAATCAGATGGACAAGAGTCACAAATCTGGCAACTAGCAGTAAACATAGTCATTGTCAAAGCCTACAATGTAAACGAACCTTGGTGATGAGTGGATAAGGTATCAGTGGGGCCACTGGAAATCTGCGGAAAATCTGCGGAAAAATCCACGGAGATTTTTTTTTTTAAAAATAGATTGCACACTACTCTGAAAAACAATGTTTTGTATGTTTGTACTATAAAGCAATACTGTATTGCTGTGATCTCATTTCTCTGATTCAACAAAGTTACAGAAGAACCTCGCTAATTCTCCCTTCTCTGAACTACTTAAATTACACATAGTGAGGTCTGGTATTAGTAAGACTTCACTGAATTACAAGTATACTGCAGGATATTAGTACACTATGGCAGCATCATAAATAGGACTAAGCTACACTTGCCAATACAAATGAGCAGTACATTTGAGGTGGGTATGTCTTGATTTTACTTACTCGCTAATTCGCAGAATTTGGTAGCTTGCACCTACTCACTAACGGTGCGAATTAGCGAGGTTCCCCCGTGCTTGTAGTTGAAAACCAGATTCCACTCACTCTCAGTTCCCCACACACAGTTTCAACTCCCCCACATCAGTCATGCCTTCATCCAGAACAACTAACAACAGACTCTGTGGCCAGCACCAGTGGGAGTTATCATCTTCACACCAAGCCCTTCAGGGCACAGCAGCCCCAAAGCTGGAGAGCTTCCCTCCCGCTGCCACCCCCACACAGGTATCTGCATACATCTTCCCTTTCCCCCCACCCTCCACAGTTCTCTCCCCTCTCCTTTAAGGACAAGAGAGCAACGAGCTAGGACCATCTCTTCACTCCCACCTCTATCCACACAGGCCAAAGATGGCACTTTCCAAGTTTCGTTTCCTCCTTCCCAGTCTGGGAGGGATGCTGGGGTATAATTTCAACCCACAAATGCTATGTATTTTAAAAGAGCTTATTTGTCTGCTTGGCTAGCTCAGATTGGTCAAATTCTTCATCAGACAGTGCTAGCAGAATATTCCTCTGTCCCAGGGACGTATTCAGCACCGAGGTCTTCCAAGACTCTTACAATGTTTAACTACCTGGATTATTCATGGCCATATATGTATATAGATATATAGATATATATGTACCCACAGGACAATACACATTGTAACAATGTTTGTAACAAAAAATACAGCTCATAGCATTAGACAGTGACTCATTTGTAAATTCTCATCCAAGAAAGCATCTTCTCCCAAAGGGAATGAGAGGAAAGAAAAACAAATTCTCAGCTCAGCACTCTTAATACCTCAGGTCAGCCATGGCTAACAGCATTGTAGGGAAGATACACTTGTTCCCTGAGGGAGACATTGTTTCTTGCACCACACATTTGAAACTGCATCATAGCCTTGGAATAGGTACTTTGCAGAAGACTTAAGTGGGTAAAAATCTTGGTCAAAAAATTTCCAGACTCTTTCATATTAGGTGCATAATAGTTATGTGTGAATGCCCATTTTTCCATGGTTAGGAACCTGGTTGGAAAAGCTAAGTCTGAGTTTGCTCATTCTTATTCCCCCTTCTCCAGCTTGTTTTAATTCCATGAAAAAGGTTATCCATAGAAGCAGGTCTAAATCAGAACATGCATTCCTGCTTAGCAGGGTTTTCTTACATTACACAATATATGAAAACCAGCTGGTCAAATCCAGCCAAACTGACATGTGCATGTAAAAGTGATTTTGTAAGGCAGAAAAATTACAGTATGCCTTTCAGCCCTGAAAGAACCCTCCAAGGTTTGTGAAGTATACATATAAACACAACTAATGAAGTGCTTCCACATCTCAAGAGACAGCTGCCACCAGCTGGACCAAGGCACACTACAAGAATGCACTCCATCAGCAGAGAGAAGAATTTTGTCAAAAACTGCCAGAGCAAATTCTTGCCATTACAAAAGTGCCCTGGCATCTTTCAATGGGAATAGCTGGTATGCAGGAACGCTGTACAGTTGATTTTAAAGTTCTCATCTAAAAAAATCCTACATGCACATGGAGATTAAACTGCACTAAATTCAGTATTTCCACCTTCAGAGAGATGAAAGGTTGGTTCAATCCTGCCCAGATTCAAACCTGTTGTTCCAGGAAGTCTAGGTGCTTGGAAGCCTAAACCATCCTCAAGGGATGTCTACAACTGACTAGCTTTCAGCTTAAAAAAATGAAACTTCTGCTGACATCAATGCTTGTTGATTTGTTTTCTCATCAGAAGTTTAGGTTTAAAGTATTTGCACAAGGTTTGGCCATTATATAAAGGTGAGTTGAAGAAAAATCTGTTTTGTCCAAAATCAAAACACATACGTCCTCCTTCTTTTCCTTTTTCTTCTTCCTGGGGTGAGAGTCAGATTCCTGGGAGGGGGCATTGAGCTCGCTGGAATATTCTCGTATTAAGACTTCAATGGCCCCTTTAATTATCTGATCTCTTCTCTTGGTTTCCTCATCCAGTGCGTCATCATCATCAGTTGTCGTCTCTGGTCTGGAGTTCTAAGGAAAAATTGCAAAGTAACATCAATCAACAAATTGAGAATGACATTATTGTTATTTCAGAAGTTCACCTTTGACCATGACATTCATGCCCCTACAGTACTTACTAAAACCAAAAACAATAGAAAACCACAACACACACCCCCAACCCAATAGAACAAGACCCCAGCAAACAACAAGTCCACAAAAACCAAACCACCTAGAAGTAGTTACCAATTGCATTATTTTAGTCAGACCTTTCCTTACCAGCAATACCATAGGGACCACATAGTTTTACATGTGGAATGGCTGCAGAGAGCAAGTGTATGTTTGCATAACAGAACATAAAAATGAGAGATTAAGGTGGTAGACAGGAAAAGAGAAAGCACACGCAAGCTCACAGAAGGACTCTCAATAGAAAACAGCTCTTGGTCAAAAGTTTCTGCCTTTTATCCTCCAGAACTTCAAGTCTTTTCAAACAGCAGCTCCTCAAAGCCTTCTACTGAAGTGCCATGCAATCCAAATGTCTACATCTAACTTTCAAGCTGCAACTTATAATGGGAGTACTATAGAAAAGAAACATTGTTAGGGAAAACATTTTTTCTACAGCGAACAATTTCTTAATATGGTTGATCAGTTATTGTAGTTCCTCATTTTTCCTCCCCTTTCCACCTTTTAGGAAGGAAAGGGAAAACACACAAAAAAGAGCATTTCAGGAAATGTCGTATGAAAGGGTAGAACAATGATCTGCACACTGAGCAAGGTAGCCCACCTCTTGATCCCCTGAATCTTTTAGAAAAATGGAATCTCACCTGAGAATCCAGCTGGGTATCCCGTCAAGCAATAGGTGGTGGGTGGAGTGAGGGGGAGGGAAGGGTCTGATGGAGCAGCAGCTAAGAATGAGGGGGAAGGGAGGATTCAGTTGGAGCTGAAGAGACTGCCAGGCCAAGGAAGAGCAGGCTGAAAAGAGCTAGAAGGCTGTGACAGGGGGTGGAATTGAAGTGGTCCAGGAAGAAGTGATCAGGAAGAGGAGCTAATTAGATAAAGGTTTGCTTGGAGTGTTTCTATAGGAAACTGTGTTGTGGTTTCATTTTTTAATAAATAAGATCAAGGAAAAAAGTTGAAACTTTTGGATCTGAGTGGCACCAGCACACCAGTGATAGTATGAAAGGAATTGCAAACAGTAGGATTACTATACACACTTCACCAATATTCCTTGGCAATTCACACCCTTTCTTTGCACCACCACAAACAAAACCAACACTTGGATCTAATTTCACTCTACAGTTCACAAAATCAGCACATTCTGTTGTCTTCACAAAAGCCCCAGAGTACAGAGGGTACTCACAACCAATCCTCCAGGACTGATTGCAACTTGCAGGAGCTCACAAAAGCCAAAATTCACAAGAGATTTATAAGAACTCCACAAATACTTCAAGGTTGTTTATAGCATCAGCTGTGAAGAACAGTATTACAGGTGATGCCAACAGGGAAGTGTGGAATGGAAAGGGCTGTCAAATCAAACTCTTACCTAGGTTAACAGTTAGTACATTACTCGCCCCCTGCTTTACTGAGCTACTCCATTTTAATCCCAGGCAATGGGTACAGAGTAAAAAAAGCATCAAGTACTTAATCACCTTTATGCCTCTAGTTCTGGTTAAATAAAGTGAAGTACTTTTTGTTCCAATTGTATTTTACATGTATTTAAGAACAATTCCAAACTGGTATTTAAAAAAATTGCCTGCTACAGTGTGATTCGTATTTTAGTCTGAAAAAAAAGCCTCTTCTCACTTTCAGTTCACAAAAAGTAACTGGTTTAAGTACTATCTTAAGGCAGATGCAGAACTTTAAAATACAGACCAAGCCAGCCAAAAACTAGATCATGATGTCAAGTATGTTATTTCAGCAAAATCTATAAAATTAATTTTAACCCAAATTTTTAAGTATCTCAAAAGAATTCAACACATTAAATATCTACCATATTGTAAATACAAGATGTAAATATTAGGTATTTACAAATATCTACCAATTATTCAAAATAATTATTCCAAAACAGATCCTTAGCTCAAGAAAGAAATAATACAAAATCAATTTCCCCATCTGCCTGTTAGATGCCCATTGTCTGATAACTGCAGTATCCACTGAATAATCTACTTTTTTTTCCTTTTTGTAGATCATCATCAATAGAGGAAAAAGAAACTCCAAGCTCTCCTCAGAAAGCTGATTTACAGACTCTGACAGAGTAACCATTACAGCTAGATTTTGTATACTTCCAAGAGTTTCAAAAAACAAAAAACAAACAAAAAAAAGCAAGCACAACAGAATCATAAGGTATAGCATGTACCACGACACTTCAGAATTAATTAGAGAATTAATTCTAGAGATTCAGTTGCAGCTTATAGGTGAGTCTGAATGATGAGCTTACACTTCACTGCCTTTCAACATATCTTCAGATTCATTTAATATGTGATTCTGGCAAAATCTTGAAATGAAGTAAGAATAGAATAGAAACTAAGACACTCACAATCTTATGTAATACTTATGTTACATTGCCACCCTGAAAAAAATAACACAAGTCACACATTATATACCTACCCCATTAGAAGCCTTTTTCTTTGCTTTCCATTCATCTAGCTGAGCCTTTGTCTTTGCATCAACTTTGACTAGCAGCTTCTTCTCTCCAATCTGGAGGTCATGAAGCAGTCTCAGTGCCCGTAGTGTGGATTCTGGTTCTTTGTACTCACAAAATCCGAAGGCTGAAACGGATAATTGAAACGAAACATGGAAGTGTTAAGGCTCTTCAGGTCATCTACTTTGTATTAAAAAATTCTCTTGAATCAATAAAATTGGACCGTTGGCATTCCTTTTTTTTTTAAACCAAGAGTACACATCATAGGAAGTCAGAAAGATCATTTCCTGCATTAGTCTATGATATAACTAATGGCCCAGTAAATAAGGTAAAACCAATATATACATTGTAGATAACCCATTCCTGGAAACATTCAAGGTGGGACAGGACTGATTCACCTGATCTGGCTGAAAATGTCCCTGCTGACTGCAGGAAAGGGTTGCACTAGATGACCTTTGAAGGTGCCTTATGACCCAAATCATCCTATCATTGTGTTTGTAAAGCTTTTGACATGTCTGTCTTAGCTAGGGAATTCAGTCTGTATGATGACATTTCTCTGGTGAATTTGTAATTGTCTGAAAACCAAGAGCATCAAGAAACCTAAAGAGAGGGTTACTCCAAAGCAGGTTCTTCACAACAGATAACGTAAAAGAAAAAACACTTTATGAAAGCAAAATAAACATGATGTGTACAGAAGCTGAAGAAACCGAGTCACATGTTTAAAAAGAAAAACACCTAGGAAAGACAGGAGAACAGTAACAGCAAAAAAATGTAACCAAAATTGTTTACTATTTTGTAGGAGCTAGGAACCATAGCACCTAGAGAAAGGTTACAACAAAAAATAAACCAGTTCAATCTGACAACAGGGAAGAAAGATTATTTTTACATCTCCTTAACATAGAAAGGTAACACACAGTAATTGAAAAAACAGTGTTGCAAATATGCACCTTTGGATGCTAGGTACAAACTGCTAAACCTTTCTCAGGAATGGTCTATAAACTCCTGATTTAGCTTCAGCACAGAAGAAAGGTGAGCAAAATTAGGTCCCCAAGACATTTTCCCATTTAACCTTTCTCTATTTATTTTTCTCATTCTGTCTTGACTCCAAGAACAGAAAAGATTAGCCCTTTACTAGAAAGCATTTCACAGTTAAGTATCATATGCAGTATCTTAAAATATAGAAATACTAATAGTAATGTGTCAGACATTTGAAAATTTGCCAATCAAACAATAGTCTGACTAAACATTGTAACTTTCAATAATGTTGAAAATTATTAAATAATTACCTTGAAGTTTCCCAGATGCCCCTTGTACTCTCTTCCAACTCAAAACCAAGCCACATTTCTGCATTAAAGATAAATATTATTAAATATTGTTTATGCTAAAAGCATATCAAAACTTAAGACACTTTTTGCAAAAAGATAACACGTAAAAAGGCTCAACACTGTAAAAAATAAAATTTACCTATGTTCACTGATTCACTGACAGGTGTTGTTTAAAAGAAAGCAGTTTACACTTTCACTGACTTTCAGCCCAAGAGTAATGGACTGCTTGGGCAGTGTGAGTGGGACTAACTCTACTTTTAGTTTCAATCCACTCTTTGTGGGGAACAACAAAATTCATCAACCGGGGATGAAATTTAACAAGCAGACCACTGTACTTACTGCTAGAAGCTGCCGTATGAGCATGTCTGAGGCCTTCTCAGAAATGTTGCCTACAAAAACGGTGGTAGTGGGACCGCTGTTTTCATCGTTTTCTTTGTTCTTCAGGCCAGGGTGTTCTTTTCTCACTCCCAAATGTTTTCCAACCATAGACACCGTGGTAGGAACTAATACCTAAAAAAAGGAGGAGAGGGTGTAAAATAAAGTGTTGGATTGGGTTTTGGTTGTGTGTGGGTTTTTTTGTTTGATTTTGTATTAATTTAAATCTGTAAGGGAAAATACTATATGAAATAGAGCAAAATAAAAATACTGCTGCCATCTACAAGTTTTGCTCTCCATTTTATTTTGCTACCACCTCATCCCCTGTAGCTGTAATACTTACAGTTGGAGCAGGTGCCATAATGCCCATTGGTACAGGAATCATGGGGGTCCCTGAGAAAGACAGGACAATAATATTAATGTGCCTTGTTGAGATTTCTGAAGAATAAAAATGAACTGATCTCAGACATGATTTCTAAACCAGACAGCATTTTAGTCACGTAAGAATTTCACAGTACTGATTACAAGTAATGCCTTAAGCATTCAAGCACAGCCTAAGTACACTAACATAGGCTGTGTTATGGATCCCAGTCACTTTTACCATATTACCATTTCAACTTTGCTTGTCACAAACTTTTTTCCCAAGCACATTCAAGCTATGGCATTGCTCTAGAAGACAGCTGTACAATGACTGAAGCAGGGAATTCCACAGAGACCAAAGCAGCTGAAGTCCTACAGACAATAATTTCTCTCCCAACTTGCTCAGTTCTCACAGGACAATGGATTCTGCTCACAGCTTAGAGATGAGGTCCTACAGAGAATGCCACCAGGTTTCGTGTACTATTTATGCAATAGCTTAATAAAGGTGGCCTAGAAAACCTCAGCCCAGAAGCTACCTAACTGCTTAACTCTTGATCGTTTCTCAAACTTAATTTAAAATAGTATTTCATCAGGTAAAATCTGTAGTAGCTTCTTTTGCAATACCAAATTCACCGACAGCTTTAAATACTATCATGCAAGCCCACACCTGATCACAACAAATAAAGGCTGTTTAACTTTCCATGACAGCTGCTAGAGGAAGTCAAAGACATCAAGTGAATGGATTTGAAAACTACCTGCTGGTCAGCAGACATTGAGACTTAAGAACAATGAAGTCAATCCCCTGTTCTTCAGAGAAATACGATGCAGGGATCCTATTTTTTCATGCTACAAAAAACTTAAGTCTTTCACTCTCAATCCTTCCCTTCTGATCCTAACTTACTCCATCTCTCCCTCATTGCTGCATTCATAAACTCCTAGCTAAACTTTTGCAGCCTTCCCCAGCTTTGTCCAGTGCTTAGTCCTGAAACAGCACTTCTCAGACACCCTCTCCAACTTTCTCCTCATCCACTCTGGTTTTACCTTGATTCCACCTTTTCTTTTCCCTCCATCACTCAATCCTCTTCATTAGTCCCAACAAATTAAAAGCCATACTGCCTCCTATCTATCCAAACTCTGTGTATTGCTCAATGTGTGTTGCTCTCCCATGCTCTCAGTTTTAAATTACCATTTTCTTCCATCTCACAGACTGGAGGAACTACTCCAAGATAAGACTCTGGTTGCACAGCCCCTATAACTATTAAAATCCAAGTTCAGCATCATGGTAATTATAAAGTTACAGCTCAGAAATATAAAGATACTTCTGTTATCACCAACAGCTCTCTGAAACTATCAGCACAGTGCTCAGCCAAAAAAAAAAAAGCCACTAGAACCCTGGGCATCATCAGTGAACATACTCATGATCTAGACCACAAGAGTCTGCTATATAAAAACCTGGCACACCTGTATCTTGACTACTGCCTATAGACCTGGTCTCTGCAATCCAAGAACACACAGCCTGAAGCAATTAGCTGACTTAAGTGTTGATAGAGCTGCTTTACTAGGAAAGACTCTTCAAGTGTGGAGGCTTGCAAGGTATGGAACACAGCCAAGGTGTACAAATAACAAAATGCAACTTAACTGACTCCCACATCAAAACTGTGACAGGAAGGGAAATGCTAAGTAGGCATGGATTTAAAGACAGGCATAAGAAAGTAGAACTTCACACAGTAGTTAATGAACGTCCCAAATCTGGTGCAAGAGGTGACAGTAGAGACTGACAGTGACAGCAGGTTCAAAAAACCACAAAATATTCCTGAATGGTAAGTCCAGAAAAAACCAGAAAAACTGAAGGATCATTCTCCAATCTCCCTAGCACTATAGTGGTATGAGGGAACAGACTCAGACAGCAGGTAAGTGTACATGCCCACCCTAAACACCATCTTGTATTCCCACTGCCCAGGCAACACATCAGACTATATGGATTGTTGGTCTGACCCACTATAGAATTTCTTACGTATGAATAGTATTTTTTTTACATCTTAATGGTATCTGATGATCTTCAGAGAAGAGCTATTAGAATCACCTCCATATCAAATCTTCCACTTAAAAATGGATATGCTACAAGTTCTTATATTTAAGTCCTATTTTTAAGCAAAGCAAGACTTTCTTCCTAACTTAATTCTTACAAAAGAGCTCTAGCAGAAACTTTTTAAAAAATTATAGGCCAATTAAGCTAACTAGAACATGAAAATTTGTCCAGATAGAGAGCTAAAGATAATACTATATGCCATTAAAATTGTGATCTTGCATATGGAATAACTACACAGCAGACATTCATAAAATCACTGTGACATTTTCTCTGTGACTTATGCTAAGAAATGAGAGTACTCTACACATCAAAGTATATGGACAAGTAATCAAATCATGTTCCAAGTGTGAAGAGAAAAAAACTTTTGCCTAATACTCATCTCCTCTACTCTACATGCTGTTTGGATTACTAATATTCAAACAAGACTGTTTTATATAAAAAGTTAAAAACAGCAAGTGAACAAATAGACCTTTGTCACAAATGTTAAGAAGCAAGTGTTCAGAGCAGAACCTTATGCCAAGCATTTTAAAATACTTTCCAGAAAGTTGTTTTTAAAACTATCTGGTGTTTTTCAGCTGGTGCTGGTAAAGGTAAGAGGTACAGCTTTAAAATTTAACCTGACATTTTTTATGGCATAATGCTACCTAAAAAAAGAACTCTGCCTTTGGCAGAAAACAAGGTAACACCTCATGGAACTCAGGAAAAGTAAGTTTAGAAAAATCAATGCAAGATTGGATGGGTGGATGTGCACAAAAGATTGCCAAGTTCAGCCACCTGATTTTTAATGCCTTTATTGTCTACAAAACACCTGTGCAAAACACATCTTAAGACCATACAAGGAGTTATTTTCTGCAGCCCTTGTGATGAATTTTAAAGGGGCAAATCTCTGAAGTATTCCTCTCTCCAATTGACTCTCCTGCTTCCAGTCACTGTGAAGGAAAGAAAGTGGCTCCATACCAACCATTTGAAGTCTCAACACAAAACACAGAGGCTGATCTTACAGATGAATAAAGAAAAAAAGGTGGGATTAAATCTGGGAAGATTAGAAGGAACGAGGAATGTTAACAGTAAGCTTGCAAGATGTGTGGAGCAAAATATATATGAAGCAGAATAAAAAAAGACTTTAAGAAAAATGGAGAAAAACAATCCAATCTCTGAAAGTTCCTTTGCTTTCATACCACATGTTCTCAGTATACCTAAATGTTTCCAAAGGCTGTTACAACGGTCTCTTTGAAAGTAGCTAAAAACCATTGTCTACTGTCAAAACAGTGGTTCTGTTTTGAACACCTAATGAAAAATCACCACCTAGCTTCAGTCCTGAAAGAAAACTTCCCAAGACAAAATCCAGTACTGTCTCTAATGACTCAGGTCAGAAGTAAGCACCTTTTCATAGACCAAAAGGAGCTTGCTCCTGTAACACCATCTGTGGGTAAACTAGAAATAAAATTGCAATGTACTTGAATCAGAGTTATTGAAATATGTTAAGAACCAGTAACTTCTGTTAATAATACTATTCAAAATACTAACAGAACTTACCAGGAGGTACAGGTGGAGGAAATCCAGGAAACTGTGGAGGTGGAATCCCAGGGGGAAGTGTTGGGATACCCATAGGAGGGCGATTCAAATGTGGTGGAAAAGACATTCTTCCAGTCACAATCTGTCAAAAAATAGGAAAGGGAAGTAAGTCATTTCCCAAACATGAATTACAAAAGCATTGCAAATTATAAGCATCCATAATGATTTAAAATCTTTGTATAGCCATTCAACTACAAACTGAAATTTTTCAACTCTTTTTTCCCCATGATATTCGTTAAGTTACAAGCGCAGTGTAAGTCTCCTTTCACAATAGAAAAACAGCACTTCCAGGAAAGTGTTTCAAAATTCAGTGAAAAACAAAAGCAGATCTGACTCCTCATACCAATGGCTTACAAGGAGTGCAAATTAAGCACCACTGAAGATTGTAAACGTTTCTTTTTTAAATAAGCTATTTTCTGCACTATCTGGAAAGAGAAGTAATCATAGGATGGTTTGGGTTGAAAGGTCATTAGTTCCAGAGCCCCTGCATGCACAGGGACTCCTCCTACAAGATCAGGTTGCACACAGCCCCATCCAACCTGACCTTGAATGTTTCCAGGGAGGGGGCATCCAACACCTTTCTGGCCAAACTGTTACAGCATTCCACCACCCTCCTTGTAAAATAACCTGTGCACCTGTAAGTTCCTTGCTCTTGAACATGACTTTCCCCTACTATGGGCTGATCTTCATTGTCCCAGTCCCTGCCTTTGCCTTCTGTGATTTAGATGATGTGGCCTGAGCACCTTCATGTGAAGACTGAGGGAAGAAAAGTATTGAGTACCTCAGTCTTCTCCACATGCCAGGTAACCAAGTCTCACATTTCCTTTCACAGAGGTCCCACATTTTCCCTAGTCTTCCTTTTATCACTGACATACCTGTAGACTTTGATATCCCTGTCCAGATTTCATTCTATCATGGTTTTAGCTATCCTAACTTTATCCCTTGCTGCCCAGACAATTTCTCTAATTCTCCCAAGCCACCCATCCTTGTTTCCACCCTCTGTCAGCTTCCTTTTTGTGTCCAAGTTTGTCCAGGAGCTACTTATTCAGCCATGCAAACCTCCTGGTCTTTATGCTTGACCTCCTCTTTGTTGGGATGCACTGCTCCTAAGCTTGAAGGAGGTGATCCTTGACTATACACCAGCCTTCTTGGGCTCCTTTTCTCTCCAGGGCTTTAGCCCATAATACTCATCAAACAGGCCCCTGAAGAGGCCAAAGTCTGCTCTGTTCAAGTCCAAGGTGGCAAGCTGTGTTCCCTCCTCTCTGCCCTAAGGATCTTGAACTCCACATTAATTACTAAACCGGTAAAAGATTTTCAGTAAGGCAAGTAGTCCTCTTGTACAAGAAATGATCACACATCATACAACTGTGAAATGAAATGAAAGAAAGAACAGGGACATCCTGATGCATAGCACTGACAGGAATTGTATTTAAGACAACACTGGGGAGACCCCTCAAATTCCAGCATATAGACAGTTAAAAGCTTGGAAGGGGTTCTCTTATCTATTTTTAACTTCCCAGTCCACACATTTAGAACTCATCCTGGAGGACAGCCCATGAGCTCAGAGTCAATATGCTGTCCTGGAAAGACTGTTTTAACACCATTTGTTATTTAGATTACTATTATTGTGTTCCTATTGATGACCCCATAACAGACACAGCCCAACAATAAAAAAACCCTCCAAGATCACTCAACACAACTAACAAGGCATGTATTCTCGCTTCCAGTATTATCTCAGCAACCTTGCATGGTCAAGTCTTGAAAAAAAGGTAGTCCTTCACTTCTAAAAAAAAAACCCAACAGCTTCCTGACACTGAGCACACAAGAGATGGGAAACAAGCTTTGCTGGAGACAGATGTGCCTTCTGTACATGTACAAGAGCAGGCAGTTAATGAGTCTTAAATATCAGAAATAAGAGCTAATGCCAGTACTCTACCATAATAACAGAAAAATTATCATATAGCAAAATTTTACCTCCTAGAGAATCTGGAGACAACTCTAAGAGATAAATGTATATAGTGGACTAGAGAGGATGGAAGGGAAACTCAAATATATTTGGTAGTTACACTGAATATCAGAACTTACTGATTTAACAACACAGCTATGACCCTATAGCATAATTTAAAGACACATACAGCTACAGCAATTACACGAGTTCTGTGAAGATGGCATTCATTAATTGGCCCCAAAGGGCATTCATCAACATCTCACCAGATGAGATGAATGCTTTTGTGACACAAGGTCTAAGATGGTAGAGGAAACAAGAGCGCAGAAGCAAGCTTTCCTCCAACAATAAAACATAATAATAAGATAATTTTAATAAAATAATTAAATAATAATAAAACAATTAATTAACAAAAACAGTTTTTCCTCCTCAGAGTCCATATGCCTAAGAACACAGTTTCTGTCATTCTTGAATTTCTGAAGCTAAATGGGCGAAGAAAAACAGCAAAGGTGTACTGCCAAATAAAATATTTGGAAGCACATTATTTTTTGTCTCTGCAGACTACATGCACATCAGCCAACATTCCTCTAGAATTTGAAACTATTAATTAAAAGCCTTAAGAATTAAGGGTTTGACTTGATGATCTCAGAGGTCCTTTCCAACCCGGCTGATTCTGTGAAACTTTGGTGGTATGGAAGGGAACAGAACATCCTATCTGCCACTTGAAGCTTTTTCCCAAATAACCCAAATCAAAACAAACACACACCAAAACAGCCAATGGACCCAGGAAATGTGTAAAATTGGCATTTCTAAGGCTCTCTGTCCTAACCTATATTGCACACTGATAAGACAACAAAAGTCAGAGCTGTTCTAGGGCAGGATGGCAGAGCTATAAGCTATTCGGTCTGAGATGGTTCTGAAGAGGCTATAGCTGTGTCACACCACCTGAGGTCCACAAGGCATTAAGGAATGTCTGTTAAACCAGAAAGAACTATTGGGGAAGTAATTTCCCAAGCTGCCTGTAGGTGCAGTCCATTCTCTCACTCCAGTAAGCACTTTATCTGGAAAATCATGTCTGAGAAGCTTAAAAAAAAAAAAAAAAGCCTAGGCACAAGAGGTAAAAGAGTTGTTTGAATTCAAAGATGCTGAAATACCCTGTATTCAAAGGATGCTACAAATGCAAATCTGGTTTGGGCCTTTTTTGAATTTAAACAAAACCCCAAAGATCTGGCATTCAACAAAGTAATTGCTACTGCATAAACCCATAAAATTTACTGCATAAAATTAGTAAGAATGGATCAAATGCTTTCAATCTTCTGGTCAGATGACATGAAATACACAGTTATCTGTAGGGTATCAGCAGCCCATTTTATTTGAAGCACCCTGTTCTTCTATCATCCATATTTGTACAATTACTCTCACATCAGCTAGAAAGCTGCCCTCTTACTGACTTAACTCTTGCACAGACCAATCCCAGCAACTCAGCTGCCCGTGACATTGAAGATCAACACCAGAAATAAAGACAGCCTTGAGCTCTTTGTCACTGCTCCATGTAACCATCAATGTGAAAGTGGCAGAGACAACAGCTGCTGTTACTCTTATAAAAACTGTGACAATCAATAGATACAGAAATTGAAACTGCTCACTGGAGAAGTGAGAGATCTGGCTGAGAGAAGATACATCCAGTTCCTTGCAGCAGAACAGAGCAGCACATTTTTTCTGTCAGCAGCTAAAGAACACACCAGAAACTTATATAATCAGAGGACCCTCTGACATGAAATTGATAAAAAACTTCAAGCCAAGGGTTAGGTATGAAAAGTTAACAGATGCTAAGCTGGGTCTAAGTAGAATATGTTTTTAGGTATCTCAGGGACAGTACCTTGAACTTCTCTGCAGACTGTTCTATACCTTGCCAGTACAGTTCAGTAATCAGTGTTTGATGTATTTGCTGTGGTATCAGAATTGTATATGCTGATCTTGAAATCTCCCCCATATATTCATGTGTGTAAGGAACTAAACAGCACTGAGATATTTTTAAAACCTTAGCTGACAGATGAAAGTATTACCTCAAGTGAAACTGGATGTAACTAGCAGCTCTTGGAGTGAGAGATTAATTTATGTGAAGTCACAAGGATATAGAAGTAAGACAAGCTGTGAACACCTACCCTGACATCACTCCAAATACTGACATCATGACACCTCCAGCCCCCAAAATGGTAGATTTGTGTCAGGTCTCTGAGTCAAAGCAGTCAATGGAAGGTTGGCATGGATGGCAAAAACATGTAAGCTTACTCAAAGCAAACTCAGCTCAAATCCAGCCTAAGCTAGTGACTAAAGCAAGTGCTACACAAACATAGCTATAATATTTGAGGTTCAGCTTTGGATTAAAAGTTCAGTTGCTTCCACACACTGCTCTTCCAAGTTAGTAAGTCCTGATGGAACCAAATATGCAGAGCCAGCTGCACCAATCTTCTGAAGCTTGGAGAGAGGACGGGGATATTCACAGGGCTCTTGGGTTTGGAAAAATCCCCTAAGACTTGTTAGTTCTGACTGGGTGCTATCCCTGCTGGGACAGAAGCACCCTCCCTCTGACACACAACTGAACAAGGGCCCAGGGCTGACCTGGGGGCATGCTGGACTCAAGTGATTGAGATCACACAGAACTCAACTGCTATGAAAGTAGAGTCACCCTCATTCAGACACTGCTGCCCCATGCTGCTTTGTTACCTCAAACTCCCAGAAGTCCCAATAAGAGGAGACTGAGTAGATCACAAGATTGTACTGGTCCAGCTGCACTGCTAATGTACTGTAAAAAAACTTCCAGCATTCTTTAAAACTTTTTTATTCTGCTTTTTTTTAATAAAGGGGTGAAGAGGTATATTCTAAACAAAATCTAAGCCTAATAAGAAACACTGGTAACTAAGGTATTCTGAAGTGACAATTGTACCACCTACCCTGGGGAGCATCACCATTCTACCAGTATCACAGGATTAATCTCCATAGTATTTATGTGTTTATACATAACTTTTATTTTAAAGCCTGCAAAACATTTTAATCATTTCAAAAGTCATTGCTCATGAAAAACAGTTATAAAACTTACTGTCAAGCTGCTGTTATGCTAAACAAAGTTTAAATTAACAGTAAAATCTTAGAAGTTTTAATGTATAAACAAACTTCATGTATCTTAAGCACACACATAATGTAACAGCAGTGACAGTATGGCTAATCTATCTTGATTTCCTTTTGTGCTATTTTAACTTCTTTTTAACATTTTCCCAATATAAGTCTTTTACATCACAAAAAAAAAATCTGTATACATAGCCTAGAGCATGTTGCACAACACAGATGGGCAAGCTAGTGCCTGAAGTAAGGGAACAGTAAGTGCAGTATTTTGGATTTTTTGGATTTATATTACTGGATAGCAGTAAATAATTTGGATTTTTTTTTAATTAACTACAATCCAACCTTGGTTATAATCCTAACATGTAGATTACTGGAGTGCCTGACAAAATGCACATCTATGGTAAGCACATTAAATAGCTCAGTGCTGTGCTGCTCAGTGACACCCTCACTGAACAGATGGCATGCCAAGAAATTTGATTTGTGTCTCAGTGTTATTGCGTGCTATTGAAAATAGAAAAGCTTTCACACATAAAAATGCTTTTAATGCTTTTTAGGAATTAAAGTAATTCCTGTTACAAATCATACAGTGTTTTGGCATTTGATTCCATCAATACCCAGGCAGCAACAGAGAATGAATAATGATTTCCTCTAACTTGTGACAAATTTCCTCTAACTTGTGACAATTTTATACATTGTATCATATGATGAGTACCGCAATAAAAGCATTTTCAGAAGTAACTGGAGAAAACATGAACTAAAGCAACCCTTTTAAGTTAGTACTATCACACAGGCTTTTACATCACTCTCTACATGATGCATGGACTTTTAAGCCATTCCATTATAAAAACAAATAGCTCCAGGGCTTGTAACTGACTGGAGAGGTTGTTTATATTCTTGCTTCTCACAACAAAAAAGCTCCCTAAAACTAAATCTTATTTCAATCTGTTATCTACCTCTATGTTGTGTTTGACATTAATGATTTTCTAAGTTAATTTATTTCTGAACAAACAAAACTAGTATTTGCTCAAGTCAGTTTTTCAGAAGTGATCTAGAAAGTTTTCTCTAACTGCCACAGAATAAGTTGCATCCCAAACCACTCTTAGAAACCCCAAAAGAAACACACTTATCCAAACCAAAGCTTCATTCTAAAAGCCCTTTAAAGTAGGGATCCATGTAACCAGTACTTGAAGATCTTCGATTTAGTTCCTGAATCTGTTCTCCTGCACCCCCACAGGAAGCCATACAGGAGTCTCCACTCTTAACTTTTCTAATAACTCCTCCCAGAACACAAACCTGCCTTTGACAGTACAACATGTACATGAATGGGTATTTGAGAGACAGAAGCACTATGTATATGATGCCAGTTATTTATTCTGGACCCTGTTCCATAAATGCTGATGCAATCAACTTAAGCAACGTTTTCCTGTCCCACAAAAAAAAAAAAAAAAAAAAAAAAAAGATCCACGTGCATGTATTTCAAACCAAACAGATCGAAAACCACACAGCCTCAAGATTTTACTTCCCTCTGTAAGACTTACTACCAAAGCAAGTTAATTGTGTTCAGGATGTTCGCTGTACTTAAAACAAAAAGCCCTCTCTTCTTCAGGCAGACAAAGGTCTTTTTCTATAATGAAAAAAGCCATCATGAGAAAAACACCCCAATGTACACATCTCACTGGTACCCACACAGATGGTTCATTGATTCTTTTAGGCACCACACGTGTCTTAGGCTGACTACCCCAGCTCACACTAAGGATATTAAGTTCCCTGCCACGACACCGTCGAGCCGAAAAACGTTTGCTCGCATGATCGGTTTCCCCGACGTAAAAAAAAGAAAACCCCAAGCACAGTCTCGAGGCCCGGGGCTCAGGTTTGGGCTCGGCCGCTGCCTCCTCCGCTCCCAGCGAGAGCCGCAGAGTGAGCCCGAGCCGGACTCCTCTCGCCTCCCGCCGGGGCCTGCTCCCCGCGGGGACTCCGGGAGGCGCCGGGGGCTCCCACGTTTGGCGGGCGGGAGAGGAAGGGAAAGGCCCCGGGGCCGCCCGCCGCCGCTCTCCCGCCAGCGCCGCCCCGAGGCCGCACTTCCCGTCCCACCCCGCCACGGGGCCCACGCCACCTCCGCGGCCCGGTTGAAGCCGCCGGCGCCTACCGCGGCCTAAGGTGCCGGGGACGCGGCTGAACCGGGCTGGGCCCGGGCCCGACCGCGCCTCCCCCTCCCTCCCGTCAGCGGGCGGCTGAGGCGCAGCTTCCCCCTCTGCCTCTCCCCCCACCTCAGCCCCTTCTCTCCCTCTCACCCCTTCGCTGCGGAATAGGAGCCGCGTCCGGAACGCCGCCGCGGCTCCTCCGAGCGTCGCGGGCCGGGGATGGTGCAGGGGGACGGCGTTCGGCCGCCTGAGGCCCGGTCCGGAGGCCTCTGGGCGCCACTAGGCCGCGAGCACACCGCGCCGAACCGACACCGCCGCCGCCGCGCTGGGTCACGTGAGCCGCCCCTTCCGTCAGCGGCCCGACCTGCACCGCGCCCCGACACCATAGAGGCGGCCGTGCCAGAGCGCCCCCTTCCCTAAGCCGGGAGAAAACGCGCCCGACCATAGAGAGGAGGAGGCCAGAGCGGCCGGGAGAGAGGAAAGGGCGGGAGGGCGGCCGCCGCCATCTTTGCTGGGGGCAGGAGGCTGGAGCCGGGCCGGAGCTTCGCCATCTTGAGGGCAAACTCCGTCGCTCCGGACTCCTGCGGGCAGCGGCGAGAGTGGTTGGAAGCCCGGGAATGCCTCCCGCTCCGGGCGAGCACCAGCGCCGCTTCTGGCCGCTGCCATAACCCCCGTGCCGCGGAATCATGGAATGGTTTATGTTGGAAGGGATGTTCACAGATGATGAAGTCCAGCCCTTCTGAAGTGAGCAGGGATGTATTCAACTGGATCAGGAGACTCAGAGACACATCCAACAAGTTGCAAGTTAAGTTACAAGCGCAGTGTAAGTCTCACAATGGAACAGCACTTCCAGGAAAGCGTTTCAAAATTCAGTGAAAAACAAAAGCAGATCTGACTCCTCATACCAATGGCTTACAAAGAGTGCAAATTAAGCACCACTGAAGATTGTAAACGTTTCTTTTTTAAATAAGCTATTTTCTGCACTATCTGAAAAGAGAAATAATCATAGGATGGTTTGGGTTGAAAGGTCATTAGTTCCAGAGCCCCTGCATGCACAGGGACTCCTCCTACAAGATCAGGTTGCACACAGCCCCATCCAACCTGACCTTGAATGTTTCCAGGGAGGGGGCATCCAACATCTTTCTGGCCAAACTGTTACAGCATTCCACCACCCTCATTGTAAAAAAATAAAAGATAAAAATCTACTCTGAATCCATCCATCCTCCCATTGTTAAAAAAACCCTTGTCCCACTGCTACAGGCCCTACTAAAAAGTCAGTCCCCAACTTTCTTGTAAGCACCCTTTATTTACTGAAAGGAAACGGCCTCTTGGGAGCCTTCTTGTCTTCTGGCTGAACAACCCCAAGTCTCAGCCTTTTTTCACAGGAGAGGTGCTCCAGCCCTCTGATCGTCTTTGTGGCCCTCATCTGGACTCACTCCCAACAGCTCCATGTCCTTCCTGGGTTGGGGCCTCCAGAACTGGGCACTGTACTCCAGGTGAGGTCTCACAGAGCAGAACAGAGGGGGAGAATCATCTCCCTTGATCTGCTGCCCACCCTTCTTTTCATGCAGCCCAGGATACAGTTGAACAGAGAAAAGCTGTATCTGATGAATAAAATAAAGATTTACAGAGTAAAAAGACCAGTATCTTAGGCAAGATAGGCTCATCAAGATGTCACTGTGCTATAAAGAAGTTGGGCCTAGCCTGGGACAAGTGGTATTTTCCCTGACCTACTTCCAGCATTTAGACTACATCAAAAGTCAATTTAAAAGGTGCAATTCATCCCCATGTTACATGCATGACAGTAAATGCTGTGGTTACCCCAGTGCTGGCAACAAATGGAAAAAGGAAGCGAGTGTGAATGGAAGGAAGGTGGTCTGAGGGATCATTCTGAGGTAGACCACAACATGAGCATATGTGCACAAAGCTGTTTAAAACCATTTTGGATCAGCCAGGGGAGGAAAAATCTTTCTCTATGACATTTTCCAGTGCTGCTATACACTGTTCAAGGAAAAGTACTCAAATAACCAGAGTCTAGTGACAAAGAATTCCCTCTACCAATGGCAAGAAAACCATTGGAAGCAAGCCCTGTTGGTTTGTGCAGATTAAACCCACCTGACTGATGTCATATGTGCTACTGAACAGTCAACAACTGAGCTGGAACTAAGGACCTGGTCATCACCTTACTTTACAAGATGATGTTCAAGGGTAGATAATTTCATAGCAGCAAATTTAGGAAACAGCTCAAAACTGAATGCAAGTCCTTCCCCTTTCAGGAACAGCATTTCTGATTGATATTAATTAAAACTAACTCCATGCAGCCTGCTTATCTCTCTCCCATCACCTAACAAAAATTTAGTAACTGCAATACTTACTCCTGTTAATGTTTAAATAATTTATAAACATACCTGTATAGATAAAAATGGTACTCATTTTGCAGCATGCAGGGAAACCAAGGAAAAGAGAAAGAGTGTAAGAAGAATCTTCTGAAATTCCTGTTTCTATGCTGTTGTCTCAGGTTGAAATTCTTATCTGCTTGAAAAAAAAAAGAGAAATCCAAACTCACAGGTACTGCTGTAACAAGCCCCTTTATTTACAGGAAAGATTGCAAAAGCTTCCCTGATTTAAACATTTGTCTGTTTTGTTTAGGCAAAGAAACACACAATTTTGCATTTGCACTCCCCTCTAATTAAGAAAGAATAGTATCAGAAGCATCCAGAAAAAAAAAAAAGCTACTTCCACAACTCCATTTTTTTCTGCTACTGAATTTTAGAATTACCTGTCCCTAAATCCTTCAATTGTGAATCTGAAATTCTGCTTTCCTGATACTGATCACAATTCACCTTATTCAGCTCCACCCTGCAGACTCCAGAATTTCATGCTTAAGACAATCAAGAAGACTGGAGGAGGCTTTTAGGAGTAAGGCTGGAATTTAAAGAAGTGCTTTTTATGCCTGCAGATTGTTTTGCATTTCAAGAGAGAGAAATCATTCCAAACATGCTAGGCAGCATCTCAGGATACAGGAGTCAATTTTTTTCTAGACAATGCAACACTTTGAATGTTTTATGGATAGAACAGAATTCCATTCCACAGCTCCAATAATCCCTGGGTAAAATAGGATCCACTACAGTGGTGAAGCAGATCCACTACAGTGCTGGAGAAACTCAGTCTTTTTAAAAACTCTTTATAAAACAGTGACTAATGAGAATCCTGGATCCTAACTATCTGCAGTTTTTTTCTCTTCAGTCTATCTATGTTACTCCCACAGAAATCTGTAGAACTTGTACTCAAGGGGCAGGTAAATTGATTTTTGTTGTATAACAAACACAAAGTTATGGCTTTAAGCAGGGAATTTAAAAGAGCAATTGAATCTACATTTAAATTCTCATTTAAATACATTTAGTAAACAAGGAAACAATTCCTAAGGCCTGACTGTGACAAGGAAACAGCTGAGGCCATGAACAAAAACACTCCATATGAACAGAAATACTCTGTTAGGAGTGCAGTCAGGAGGTGCAGTGCTGCTCTTTTTCTGAGAGAAAAGTAAGAAACAGGAGAGGTGAAAGTTTAGGCTTTATGCAGTAAGTAATAACTAGTGCAACTTTGTATATTTTGTAATACCATAACTAAAAGCAGCCTTCAAGTGTACATTTGTAATACCACAAAATGCAGAATTACATTTTGTTTTCTCTTGCTCACACCCTTTGGTTCTTCTCTTTATAACATTGCCTCAATACAGAAGCTTAGAGGAAGATCCCTTAGATGCCAAACTCACATTGATTTGATTCAGTGAATGCTGAATCATCTATTATCTATTCCTATAAATGTCAGTTTGGCACCTAAGGGATCTTACACAATTAAATGATAGGGGAGACAGTTACTGTGCCTATCTTCAGTCATTCATCATCACTCAGCTGCATAGAAGAGAAATAGATAAACCACATACATGCCTAGTTACACAGGTGTGTGTATATATATATTAGAATCTAGTAGAACAATAGCACTAGATCAATCCATTTGAATTCTGACAGGACCTTGGACACTCCTAGTGTTAGAAACTTCACTGCTGCCTCATTTTCATAGTAGAGGGGCCTGGTTGTTTTGGTTTTGTGTAACGATGATACTTCTTCACCTTAGGAAAGGTAAACTTGCTCTCACTGCTGTCCACGTGGATATCCAGAGATGTAGTGTGGTTCTGTCTCAAAATTATTTGTATGCAACCAAGCCAGGGAAAGAAACAACAGGGCACTGGCTATGGTTACCAGTGTTAAGTCCTCTGAAGTGACACAGTGCATCACCTTCCTTGACTGAGGTAACCATTAGTATCTGAACCAACCACTTACCCAGAACTCTGGTTGGTTTAGAAGATAAACTGTTCACTGCTTATGCACACAGCCTAGATCACACTTTCGTATACACATACCCTCAAGGAAAAATCACTGATCCTTCTGTTGTAGCCCCCTGCCCTTTCCAGGCAGTACCATGACCCCAAAGCTCACTGTGGTTACTTCCTCACCGCGGGGCTTTGGGCACCTCTGTGCGCACCCACCGCCACTTTCTGATGGACATTCTACCATTTTTCAGGCAGTCGTGTGCCTCTATTTCAGACCCGTTGTCTCTTTCAGCTAAACAAATGGCGGCCCTTCACCCATGGGCGGTAGCCACCCTTACGAGAAAGAAAAAACTTGCGGCAATTGTAGCGGCCCTCCCGGAGGGCCCCGTTTGGAGCTGTGAGGCAGAGGCGGGCCGGGCCCTCGGCGCTCTCTCCGGCTGACACCCCGGCCCTCTGATCTGCCAGACCCGGAGGGCTGGGAGAGGACGAAAAGAGCTTCGCTACGGATTTCATCCCTCAAACACCCGCTGGAGGCTGTGGGTACTCCTCCGGGGCAAGGTGGGCTCAGGGGGAGGCGGTCAGGCCCGGACGGACGGCGACACCCAGAGCCGGCCAGCCCCGAGGGAAAATAAAAGGGAAAAACCACAAACTTCATGGGCTCTCAGCCACCCGCCGCCACCACCCCGCCGTTAACCTCTCTGCTCCGCCTCACCCCGCCCCGGGTTCGACGTTTTTGCCCCTTCCCTTCCCCTCCGGTCCCGGGAACTACACCTCCCAGCAAGCGCCACAGCGGGGCCCTGCGGGGACGGGGCGGCTCTCCGTGAGGCAGCGCCGGTTCTCCCGGACTACATCTCCCAGCCTGCCAGCGCTGCCCCGCCCGCCTCCTTCCCATCTCTGCCAGAAGAAAATAACCCTGAAGTTCCCCGCGATCAGCTGATCCCGGCTGGCAACGAGGGGAGCGGGCGGAGGGCGGCGGGGGCGCGGGTCCTGCCGTGCCCTACCAGCCCTCCCGGGTGCCTCCCCTGCATGGTCGGGGTCGCCGCCCCGGCCCCTGGGGGAGGAGAACCGGGACACCCCCCCACCTCCCTCCCCCGGGAGCGGAGAGGGCGGGCGGTGGGGAGGGAAGGAGGAGGAGGAGGAAGCAGTCGCGGGCCGGGACCCGACTCCTTAGTCACTGGCTGCCGGTGGGAGGAAGGGTAAGAAAGGTGGCCGCCGGCTTGTAAACAATAGCCCGGCTCGCGACGCCCGGTGCCGCGACGCCTTTGTTCCCCGCTCCGGCCCCGCCGCAGACTCTCCGCCCGCTGCCACCGCTTGGTAAAAAGAAGCCGGCGGCTTTCCTCCCCCCTTCCTCCCCGGCAGAAGCCGGCGCCGCGCTGGACGCAGCCCCCAGGTCCAGGTAGGTGCGGGTGCGGGCGGCTGCTGCCACCGGCGTTACGTAACGGCGGGCGGGGGGCCGCCCGCAAAGCCCCGCTTCACCCCCCGCCCCCGGCCGGCCCAAGGGGCGGCCCAGCCGCCAGTGCCGGCTGCCGCGGGGCCGGGTTCTCCCCTCCCTCCCTCCCTCCTTCCCTCCCTCCCGGTGGCCGCCCCGAGCCGCCGCTCCTCTCTAGGTCCGCGGAAACGGCTGGCGGGGGGCAGCCCGGAGCGGGAGCGGCTCGGAGCGGGCTGGGAGGGAGGGAGGGACGGGAGGGGAGGCGGGCGGGGGCCGCTGTGGGCAGGCGAGGCCGGGGCCGGGGCCCCGCAGCCGGGAGGGAGACAAAGGCGGCTGGGTGCGCAGGCTGCCCTTAGCGGGCGCTGGCCCGGGGACCCGCTTGGCAACTTGGGTCGGAGAGAGAGAGGGGGGGAAAAAAAAAAAAATAAAAAAAAAAATCCGTCACTTGCCAGCCCGGCCGCGGTGACCCAGCGTTGCTACTAGAAGGAGCGCACAAAGAAAAGTGGATTTTTGTTTATCTGGCGGAGCACATCAGGAAATTCTCAGCAAATAAATACTGTGAACCCTGAAGGAGGAGCTTAGCTGGGGAGTAAAAGAAGAGAATTTTCTAGTATCGACACAGTCCTGTGTGTTTCTGTATATGTATACATGCTTGTGCATTTCTCATGCCTCTTTTTTTTTTTTTCCTCAGTGTCACCCTCCGATCTCTGCTTCAGGGAGATACTTGCCCTATCTGCTGAAGTACACCAGGCTCACTGTTTTTTTCCTCATCGCTGAAATTAAGTTTTACAGCTAACTGGAGAAATAATGTGTGCCAGCGTTTGAGTGTAACAATACATGAAGCCAGCCACTTTGCTTAGGTTTATTTTGGAGAACGAAACCTTCACCTGTGTGTAACAAGACTCTTCCTGGGAGGCAGATCAGGGTGTGAATCTTGCAGAAACATCTGTTAATTACTAAAAATTAAGTGAGGACACAATTCCTGTCGTGCTTCTTTCCCCCGAGAAAATACTGAGTTTGCAACTGACTCTTACAGAGATCATTGTTCAAAACAGAACCAGGAGGGAAAAATCGTGCTTTAAAGAAACCTGAAGATGAGTGCCCACACACAAACTGCAGAGAAAGGACAAAACACAACACTCCTGTGCCAGGAAAGCTATGTTTGCAGTGGGACAGATGAAGCAATCTTTGAGTGTGATGAGTGCAGGAGCTTACAGTGCCAGCGCTGTGAAGAAGAACTGCATCAGCCGGAACGGTTACGGAACCACGAACGGACCCGTATAAAACCCGGCCATGTGCCCTACTGTGACTCCTGCAAAGGTGCCAATGGGAACATAATGCATGCCAGTATGACAGGCTCAAGGCAGATAGCAGCAGTGAGGTGCCAGGTGTGCAAAATCAACCTCTGTGTGGAGTGTCAGAAGAGAACACATGCAGGGGGGAACAGAAGGAAGCACCCTGTCACGGTGTACCATGCTGGCAAAGCCCAGGAGCAGGAAGAGGAGGAGATGGATGAGGAGACCAAGAGAAGGAAGATGACAGAGAAAGTTGTGAGTTTCCTCTTGGTGGATGAAACTGAGGAGATTCAGGTAAGAACTGCTGTGGTTTGTTTGGATGGGCAAGATTCTTTAGTTTCTAACAGACTGCTGTGATGCATGCTTAATATTTGAAGTCTAACTGGCAGCAATGGTAACAAAATAAGGATACCCAGTTAAGTGGCACTAAGTGAGCATCTTGGGACAAAAAGAGTGTCCTGGAGTGGCCTTGCTCATGAGTTCCTCAAAAGGTCAAGTTCATTAAAACCTTATGTGTGGCAAGAGCCTCCTCTAAGAGGCTTGGTAAGTGAAGCTGGTGAAAGAATTGATTCTGTACTAACACACACAACTAAGATAAGAGCTCTCTGTGCAAGATGCTGATGATTCCTGAACAAAACCAAACTGAGAGGATTGCTGTAGATATCTTGCAAACAGGAATGCTGGCAGCCAGTCTCCTACCTTATGACTCGGAGTAGGCACTGTACCAGGCAGTTCTAATGCAACACTACAGCCCCTTGCTACCTTTCTTTGGTATCAGTAAATCATCTGATTTTTAGGAATAGGATAAAGTAGAAGTAATGGTCCAAAGTGTTCCATCCATGTCCTACAGATATCATTGTTAAGCTATATTGCTTGTCACAAATACTATTCCACATTAGCCTTTTGCTGAAAGAGGACAAAATTGGACATTAGTTTGGAGTAAACCTGCTGGTAATAGCAATAGAAATACTCGTTGAATAGGAAAAATCTCTCAGGAGGCATTATTTTAGAAAGCATGTAATGTGTGCAGCTAATTAGTTCTTCTGTTTGCCCTTACATTTAGTGAGCATAGGCAATTTACTGATGTAAAAACAACAATGTGTGAAAAGTCACAGAGTAGATTCAGCTTCACATTCTGGCTTCCAGTTTGCATCCTTCATGTTAAACCCCATTGAGGAGACAATGAAAGAAAATGTGTGGTCACGTGAAGACTCAGTCTTATTGCTCTTAATTGAACATATTCGTGCTACCAGTGGTAAAGAGAATTGTGATGATAGTCCGATTGCTGGTAGATTAGCTTTTTGTATCCATGATAGTAAAAATCAATGTGTCTACCATGCCTTGCAAGGGAAAGTGTCTTAAGTGTCTTTTAGCTATACTCCAGAAAAGCATATACATAGATATACACTGTAATTGTACCATATTGTAGGTGCAAGGTACTTGAGCCACAATTTGGTCAGTTCAGATGTACTCACTGACAAATTCTCATGGCTTTTGGAGGGGAAAAGGAGGAAAGGATGATGGTCTTTCTGATGCACTGACATAGGAAACACACTGTGCAGGACACAAGTGGCTGTAAACTGAGTGATTGAGTTTCAGGTGTAGCATCTGTCCTTAATTTTGTGTGCCTCTCCTAAGCAAACACATATTTCCTTGTCATGCATGGCAGATACAAACTTCCAGATGCAAACCTTTTGGTAATCTTCATCTAGCCACTACAGCAAGCTCTGAAGTCCCTTGGAAGAGGCTTGGAAAGCTGCTTACAAGCTGTGGCTGTGTGTGGTTGTACCGACTGAAGTTACTTTATACCTGTGAATCTCTAAGACTTACTGAGACACACTTTTGGGTGCCTCTTGCAAGCAAGTGCATTGCTATGTGAATGTCATGGACAATATTATTGGGACATAATATTGGGGACAGTGGGTGTCCATTGTCAGATCATAGCAGGATGATCAGAACTGAGGTGAAAAAGCTCTCTAAAAAATGATCCAGCTTCACCATCAAGATGTTGAATCAGAGCTCTTCCATCTGGAGTGATCTTTCCTTCCTCGTAGCTGAATACTTACATCTCGTAGCCAGTGTCAAAGCAGTTTGAGAGTTATTATTTAAAATATTTTCTGGTGGCTGGACCTTAAAGAGTGCTTTCTATTATAGTGATATTTCTGTTAGTGAGCACACAGACCTTTATTTAGAGAGGGCTGTCAGGTCACTAGCTAGCTCTGAAGACATCTTCTGTAGCATCTTTTGCTCAGCTGTTAGAAAGTGATCATCAGTCTTTTCTTTTTCTTGTCATTAGCAAGATTATTGCTGATTACCTGGGAATAAATCCATAGAGCATTCTTTATTTAAACCAACTTTTTATCCAAAAATGCCAAAATGGTAATAACTTGAAATGCAGAGATTCAGGGTTTGAGGGTGTGTGACTTTTTAAGCTTGAGCAGGCTGGAGGAGGATTTATCAGAATTATATAGTCCAACTATCTCTAGGAGTCTGTTTTCTGACCTCTGGAACCTGAAGATTGTTGCGTTAGGAAATGAGAGGAAACTGCTGATTTGCTGTCAGTGGTAGATTCTGCTGCAGCAATGTTAAATGCTAGTCCTACAAAATTAGGCAGAACAATTTATGCTTCTGAGCAAATATGATGGATTGAAATACAAACAGATGTATATGTGCTTACAAAGCTCTAACTTGAAAGTAGTTCCTTGAGATGGGAACATGAGACAAAGTTTTCTTTAGTTTTCTTTGGAACTTGGAGCTGTTAAGCAAAAGTGGTTAAGGTTCATCTTAAGACTGTTTTTTTGGAGGTGGTTGCTCTGAATCTGAAGGACATTTTATAGTGTGTAAGCAATAACTGAGCTTCCAGATCCAGAAGGAGTGTAGATGAATCCATAAGGAGCTGTGCCTGAGCAAATTAGTTCAGCTCAGAGGTGGAGATTCTCATCTTAGGCTCAGCACTGCACTGATACAGCTATGATAATTCTGAGATCTGCATAATTGTCTTTCTGCCATGTTGTGCAGATGTGCTGGCCTGCTCAGAGCTGGTTTGAAGCTTTCTGTGCTTTGCAGGCACAGACACAAGATGAGGAAGCTGAGGACTTGTGGTTGTTTTGAATCCCCTTAGTTGGGAACGGTCCTGTTATAAACCACTGCTCATAAAACAATTGTTTGTAAAGAACTGATGGTAGTTTAAGTTTAGGTCTGTGTAAAACAGGCTTCTCTCATGTTCCTTGTAACAACACTGTATCTGAGAACCCCAAAAAGAGATTTGCTATCTTGTGTTAAGAAAAGGCTGCTATAGGCTAAATCCAAGCTTGCAGTACAAGTCTGGAAGAACCAAAGAGAAAGGCTGCTCCTGACAGAGCCCAGCCCCAGCTGTCTCACATACCATGCAGCATGATGTTCTGTGACTCTTGTGAGTCACTCTTCATCCACCTTGACCTACACCACAAATTTTTCTTTATTTATTCCAGGACTTACCACCCCTCATAAGATCATACTGATGATTTCTATCAGAAAACAACATTTGTCAACATTTTGCAAACAGGCATTACATGCAGCTCAGACCCCATCCTGGGTACTTTTCATGAGGTTGTATGCATTTTCTTTTTATGCAGTATTAAACTTTTGGCCTTACATACCATATATGTAAAGCTAAGATTTTGATCAAATTGGTCCTGATTACTGCAGCATCTGTTATGAGTTGGCTCTGACATGGTCTTATTTTTCTTGCTCATCTCTATACAGAATGATATTGTGGGGATTACTTCCTCAGTCAATTTCTTTGTTCTTGTCACTGCTCTCGTTACATCTTCTGCATCTTCTCTTTGCCATGTTAGACTCAAACACGTGTCATCTTTTTTCATGTGTGTAAATTCCCCAGCTGAATTTCTTGATCTGCTCTGTCTAGATGTCAGCTCTCCTTATCTCTAACTTGCTGAAGTTCTATTTTGCTGTTATGAGTGCTGCTTCTTCAGCAAAGGAGACACTTCCCTTAAGAACTTAAAGAATCAATTCATTGATCATGTTTAAAACTCCAAGCACTCCTGGATCTGTTAAGAAAAACACAGCAAAGTGCAACAATAAAAATATGAGTCAGGTAAGGATAGTTGTTTCAGGTCCTGATACTGTCTCGCTGTGTCTTGAACTTTTCCTCTGGTCTGTATCTGTTTTCATATTTTTATGCAGTTTCTGGAATATTACCCATTTTTGCTTTGTCTTTATACAACACCTTTGCAATACAGCTCATTAGTATAAAGCAGAGAGGCGTGTATCAGTTGAATTGTGAACTCTATTTACTACTACTTCTGAGGTAAGGGAGAAGAAATGTTTAGCAATGCATAACAGCAACTTGGGGACAATTTTTATCTTGGGGGACAGATGTTGAGAGTTCTCACCACAGGATCAGAATTTGGTTGTAGTGTCACTAGTGGCTTCTATGATAACATTTGGTCCAAAGCTGTAATTAAGGAGTTGGTGCATTTACTTTTATATAAAGTACAGAAAGGCTTTCATGGACCGCTGAAGACAGGAGACTTGTTTGATTGTTATTACTCTGCCTTAAGGAATTCACTGATCTTTGACCAGAAGCTGTCTGTCACAAGAAATTACCCACTCTCAGGGTTACAAAGAGAAATGAAAGGTACTGACTTTGTAGCCTGCCTCACCAAGGAGACAGGAAGCAGAGTTTTTCCTCTAGCTAGTCACAAAAAAATAGTCCCAGCAGCACAATTTTATATAGGAATAAGGAACATACACTTATTACTGGGGCTACCCTGAGGTACCCACTATGACCTCCCCTTCTTCAGTTAGCAGGGTCCTTTTTTTTTGTCAAAAGACATCTCAGTTTCCTAAATCCAGCCCTGTTCCTTGAGTTCTTTTTATTCCTACTAGCAGGGTTAGACACCTAAAGGATTAAGCTCTACTCAGAAAGTGTTGAGCAGGATCTATATAACAGTTTGCAGCCAGTTCAGGTGATGCAGGATGAGCTGTAGCCCTATTTAAATGCAGGCCAATATATACAATTACTGAAGAACCAGCCTCTAACAGCACAATGCTCCATGTGTCCTCCTCTGTTCCCTCTTGTTAAAAAGTTACAGACACAGAGTGATAACTCTTCAGGAGTGCTACCTGCTTTGCTTTTCTCACACCCACTGTAAAGATGATGAAAGTACTGTAATTTTTCCTTATTACCTACTGATTTGAGCCTGGCTGGTCAAAGTCTAGGGATGAGAAAATGGAAAGTGACTAGGAATTCTTTTTCTTGTCATGTATTTGTTGTCTGTCAGTGCAAGCTAATGATGTCTTCTAAGAGATCACATTCTCTTAAGTCTTATTGCTTGCCACTGTAAAAAAGCACTGTAGAAAAGTATTTGTAGAGCAAGTAGTATTAGTTCCTATGACACTTTTGCTTTGAGGGAATGTTTTTGGTTTGTGTTTTAGTCTAGAACAGTTAGCTGTAAGGTTCTGGGAATTTTAGTCTGTACCCTGTAAACTGAATACTCACAGCTGGTTATTTGCCATGGATGTAAAAGAGGAAGAAGTGTAGAAGGATCAAAGTTTTTTAGGTCAGTGCAATCTATCAGATCAGGATATGTAATTTCTGTCTCTCATCACTGTTGGTGTACTGTTAATGAGTTTTCCTCCTCTGTGCTTCAGAGAGGTTTTCTTGCCAAAGTGTTTTTGGGAGTTTGCTGTCCTACACTCCATGAATTTTTCTCTTATTACTTTGATACTATTCAGGATACCTCCCATCCTAGTCTGTTACCAGTTTTGCAGTTCCCTTTCCTACACTAAAGTGCACTGTTTTTCTGTCCTTGCAATAAAATAGTATAAAAATTACTTATCCGGTTGCTGGTTAGTGTTCTTTCTTCCACTGGACATATACCAGTATTTTGAAGAGTATTTTTAGAAGATGGGAGAGGAGCCATCTATTCAACAAATGCACAGCTCCTTTAACAGTCTCGAGCTGACTCCTAGCTCATTTGAACAAAGGCACTTAAAAAACACTGCTTTTCCCTAGAATTGCTCTTGAAAGGCCATAATCAAAGTAAAATCTCCTGCTTGCTTCCTGTCTCTTTTGTGCACATAGGAAATGGAGGCAGGTGTGGAAGCAGAGGAGAGCATGTCATGGGTGAAGGAAGCTGGTGTCAAGCTCAAGCCATTCTGGGATTACCCACTGTTTGATTTGAGGAGTTCCTGAACCAAATAGGGTTAGTGGGGAGAAAAGAGTCTTCTAGTCCTCTTTCCCTTATCCAGTGAATTCTTTTGAGTTCCCGGGTGCTGCCAGCAAGAGCAAGAGGTAAATGCTTTGGGGTGCAAGAAAGAAAAGGGAACTGCCAACTTGCTGTCCTCCAGCTCTTCTGTCCTTTCCATCTCCACTTTCTCAGGTCTGCAGGGGTCACCAGGTGGCAGCCATTACTGCAGTACACCTTTAAATTTTTTTTTTTCCTGGGCTATGGATGCCTTGCTTTAGGATTGTATAAAGGCAGAAACATCACAGTCCTTTGGCCTGCTTGTCAAAACACCCTGCAACTGGGAAAATAACTTTTCTAGGAAGAGTGAAACTGTAATACAAGTAAGTCTGTAATGCCCCTCTTAATAAGGACAGTAGTATAAATTAATGTCCACTAATTAGTGTCCAGGGAATCTAATTATCCTTAGTGTAGAGGAAGTCTAATAGTTACAGTGTGAGCTCCCTCACTGACTTGCTGTATTCTGGGTCTTCTGGGTGAGGTCTTTGCTGCTTCAGCTGTGAAACAGGGGTGGTAATTGTTAGCTGTGTGGCCAAATTAACATCCATGGAGAACTTTAGAGGTACTTTGCATAGAGAATAATGATTTCTGCTTCATTGTTTTCTCTTCAAGAGTTAGATGACACTCTTAAATTAGGGTTATTTCTGCAGCAGCTGAATTTGCCTTGAAGTCTGTATTAGTTTTTAGTTCTCACACAAGTGTTTTTTTCAGCTAGCAAGCAGGTTAGTGGGCTGAATAGTCTGCTTTCAGCCATTTAGTATAACTCAGCTCTCATCTACAAGAGCAGAATATCTAGTAATAATAGCAGTATTTTGGTCAATATTGCCTCTTGGGTTAGAGAAGAGACTAGTCCAATTGAATTACCTCACATCCTCTTATGTTTTTTCCTCTATTGTCTTAAGACCTTTGAAATAGGGTCTCTCTCCTCAGGTAGGTTATAAAGTAGGATTTAACTCCTATTTCTTTTTTTTCTTTCAGGGAAGAGTCCTGTAATAGCTAGATGTGGGCTTCAGCCTCCATCCCTCATTGCAGGGAGCTGTAGGTCTTCTTGAGACTCCTGCTGCTAGGTTCTGTATAATCCCATGAAGGTATTCTCCCTGGATTACTTTGCCAGAGATGTGGGGGGAAAAAGAATAACTTTGGTCTGAAAAAGAAATTCAGTTTGGGGACACTATTTTCTTGGATGTATACAGAGCCTAATAAAACAAATTTCAACCAAACCCATAGATGGTACTGCAGGGAAGGCAAATAAGGAAGTACAAAAAAAGCCTTGAGCTTAGAAAACACCCCTAATACAAATGCTTTTCCTTAGTTGAGCCAGGCCTGCACCCCTCATGGGGAGTAAGACCAAAACTAGCTGAAGTTGAGGAGGTGTGTTGGAATCTACCCTTAAATCTTCAGAATGTGTCTGTCCCTTCCTTTATTTTGCCCTCTCTGCATCTGCTGTCAGGTCACTCTGGGCTTGAGGCTCTCTAGGACTCCAATGCTGAAAATGCTCATGTCCACTGTCAGATTTGCTGAAGTCAAACTGGCACTGTGGACATTACTGATAGATATATTTAAGTGACTGATGGCTCAGTGATTAATAACTTTCTCTTGAATAGCAGATTGTAACTACTGGTATGACGTGCAATTTTATAAACTAATCCATTGCCACAGCCCTTTTGGGAAAACTCTTCCAAGCTACGGTAAAATGTTTACATAGTAACAGGTATTTAATTGAGCAGTAGAATTAATGAAGTCTTATTTCTGGGCTACTGTCCCTCAGTGCTCTTCTGCATCTTTTGGGTAAAGCAGTATGTATGCTGTCATGCACCAGTCATGCTTACTAGCTGGCCACTATGGGTGTGAATGCTCAGTTTAGTGCTGGATCTTGGAGGCTGGCTGGAGTGCACAAGAGACAAGCAGGAAGGTTGTTAGTCCTTCTTTTCTACTTTGCTGTTTAATTCCATGAAACTTTTAAGAAATTTATGTTTGAGGCATTTACCTATCAAATATGTCTATGTAATTGGATTATGGTTTCTATATAACATGCAGAAGACTCAAATGATGACATAAATGACATTTTCCATGGGATTTCATGCAGAAGAAAAGGTGTGAGAGACAAACAAAGGTAGGAAACTGTATCTGCCTGGACATATAAGTCAGACTTGATTCTTCCTGAGCATCTGTTTATGATCAAAATCTTCTTTCTTTGGAGGTCTGTAAAAGCTGGGAGGTAGTAATGACCTCCTGAGGTCCCCTCCAGCCTCAATTAGTCTATGATCTTAGCAGAAACAGCTTTTGATTTGTGATTTTTCTCACTTGGTAGCAAGAAACATTTGGGAATATCAACAAAAGTTTCTCCTGGGGCTTTCCAGACTGGATTTTCCAGATGCTTTTTTAGTAGCCTGTTGCCCTTGAGTTGCTGGGCTGTGCCAGTTGCATTCATGCCATTTGCATTCATGCACTGACTTTCTCAGAGTGATTGTGAGGAGCTCTGCAGAGATAAGAATTTTGGTCCCAGCACTGTGGTGCAGGTTATTCTTCTCAGATTTGTCTTACAGGAAGTTGAAGGAATATTGTTTGTAGGTCTCCCAATAGATTTTTGTATGAATCTGCCCCTGGATAGGAACTCAGTTTTCTTAGAGTTACAACACAACTGCCAGAATTTAGAAGCTGTGTCATGAAGAATTGGTCTGTGCTGAGGTAGTCTGATCTGACACACTTGTTTTGTTTCTGTGCTAAGTGTTTGGTATGATACCATGTTCTGGAGATCAGTTACCTACAATTCTTTTTAGAAATTCAGGGCTATTTAAAACGTCACAGGTCTTCTTTTAACTTGCTTTGCTGTTTCTCCCTCCAATCTCAGGTGTTAGGTTGAATTCTTGCAAGCATTTTTTAAAATGTTTTCTGAACTGTGAGCAGACTTGCTTGCATCACCAGTGCTAAGTAATACATAAAGGGAAATAGTATTTTTTTCCACTTGCTTGTTTTGACCACTTGTACTTGAAGACTGATTAGTTCCAGATGTTTGCAATTTTTTGCTGGTATATATTTGGATGCGCTGTTGCAAATCATAAACCTTATTTTTCCATTCACTGAAAAGTGTGTTAAATTTGTATCCTCTTTATTGATGTAGAAGACACTGTCATGTGCTGGTTGACAGACTAGTCTAATGACTTGTTAACTTAATTATTTATACAATAGTATCTTATTTGTTTGGAGAAGATGTATTTTAGTTATTAAAGGTACTGCATTAAAATCAAGTCAAGCGAAGAGTAAGATTTTGAAATGCAACAACAAAAGTACCAATGTAAGTCAAGATTACAGTGTAAGACTTAGCAAGTGAAGGCACTCTGATGAATCCTGTGCCAAGCAGTCTGATTTGTTTTGAGCTATTGTGTTGTCGTGGCACAGCTCTGGCTTTGTGCACTGCTCCTGCGAATATGAACAAGCCTAAAGGCTCATATTCATAAAGAATAAAACTCAGAGTTTTAAAAGGAGAAAGCTATGGTAAAAACGTCTAATTCACCTAATGTGTTTGTTTTGCCTGGAGGCAGACTTGAAGTTGCATGAGTACAGGTCACTGGAAACTGCATTCTATTTTATGGATTTTGTTCCTAAGCTTTTTGGCACGTTATCGTTTTAACAACATTGTTTCCAAGGCATTCATAGGCAGGAAAGTCATTTTAGCAGTTCTTGGGTTTTGTCTCATCCTAAGCATCTCTACTTTTATTATGGTTTGTATCTAGGAAAGTTACTATGTTAAGTATAATACATTTCCAAGGATGGTTGACAAGGAGGTTTCAGATCTAAATGTGTTCCACAGCAGCATGGTATGAGTGTTTGTGTTCTCCTTAGAGAGGAGTTCAGGTATAAAGTTCCCTGTTTTTCCTGCTGAAGACCTTCATCTTTGGTTCAGCTCAGCTTGGATGGAGTCATTGCCTGGGGGGCTGGATAACAGCTGCCAACAGAAATGTAATTAAAACTGTAGAAGAAGATGAACCATGATTCTAACTTAGGATGGAGTAGAAACTACTCCTAGAAAATAATCTTCTTAAGATCTATAACAAAAGTGTAAACGAGTCTTTCATACTAGAAATGGCAAAAAAGAGAAGGGCTGGAGAGATACCCTTCTTGTCCTAGGTTAGACATGCAAAGTTTTCATTCCTAATTGACATTGCTGTGGAATTTAAGGAAAGTTTCATATTTACCCTCTGCTGTTTGTGTGCAGAAGTTGATACTATGCAAACTTCTTTAGAGATGAAAAGCAAAATGGAGAAATGTGGCTTGAGCCCAGTGGGGATTAGTACTTCAACACACTTATTATACATACTCTGACTTTGAATGTCATAAAGGAACTTGCTCAAAGGAAATTACTTTGACTGCTTTTATGGGGATTGTTCTTCAGGACTGTTAACACTATGCTCATCTGTGGTTAAATAAGACAAGTGCACAAGAGCATGGAGCACCCATGACATAGAAGCTTATTAACAAAAGGAAGAGGGTGGTTTTTAGGTTATATTGGTGTTTGGTTTTGTTTATTCACAACTACCATGACAACTCCTGCAGAGTCCAATATATGGAATTTATTGTAACAGGATGTTGCAGGATTCAAAGCTATGACTAGGTTTAGAAAAGGGTTAGACAGCCTCTTAGAGAACAGGTTTGCCTGCTCTGTACCAAACATGAGCATCTGGATGCAACCACTGCTCAGGATGTCCTTTGACATCTGACTACCTGAAGTGGTAAAGCATGCTAGGAAATATTTGCTCTTTTAAAATCTAGGTTCTTTTTCACCTATTACCAAGTCCTGTAAGACACAATGTTGGACTATCTGGACTTCAGTACATCTGGTACTCCTGGGTGACCTGCTTGTCCAAATCCCTCCTGGGTTCTGTCCTGCAAGGAAGTCTGAAAGAACTTAGAACCTTAGAAGGGAGTAAGGGCTCAGTGCTTTGGGTATTTGATTTGATGCTCAGGGTAACTCTTCTGCTGGAGTGATCAAGATTATTGATCTGGAGCCAATTTCTCTTCTGTCTGGCTCAGCGATACCTCTGCTCTTCCCACAATAAATTGTCCTGGCATCATCAATTGTTAAAGTACATCAAATGCAAAAGAAAGCTGGTGGTGTGGACACTTACATTAGTTCAGCCTGGGACAATTTCAGCTGCAGTGGAGTTTGTGTGAGTTGACTGCTATTTCTTGCTGGTGGGAATTCATTGCAGAGCTCGCCTTATCCCGGTGCTCCCTATTATCCTTTGTCTTCTGACATTACTGGCTCAGTCCCTTCTACATCCTCTCCAAAACTGACATCAGAATAACTAACCAGTGCTGCCTGAAAGACCTTAGTGATTAGCTGTCCTGCCAATGCTTAAGCAGCTTTAGGAAGATGGATGTTACTTTGGGCCATCCAGGGAATCCATGACCAGAATGATCAGGTCTGGCCGGGCAGTGACTGGTAAAAAGAGGGTCTGCCACCCTTATGGTAAGAAGTTTGGAATGCATGAGGTAAGGTGAAAACAGTCTGGAGAAGATGTTATATTCCTTTTTTCTTACATAGACATAACATCATTATATTATCAAATCTTAATGTTTTTAGGAGCTATACCATGAACCAAGAACTTTAATTTGCAGAGACATCTCCAGAGAAATCGAGAAACTGTGTCTGTTGTCTAAACTACCTTCCTGATGACAAACTAATAGTCACATACCAAAAAAGCAGACTGTCTTGTGCACATGTAATTTGAGTATATCTTGGTGGTGTCCTACAGACAGCAGAAAAGATTATTGAGACCATTTTTGTTTCTCAATTTCTTGTTTTCTTTCATGTTGTGAGGCTGCCTTGGATGCTTTGAGTCTGTGAGAAGCTAGTGCAGCCCCACAGTCCACAATTTTTCATTCTGAACACTGATTTTGACCACAATCTCTCACATTGGTTGTTTTTTACTTTTTTGGCACAGTGGCTGTATTTTATTTCAAAGTCTGGCTGCTGCTGATGCATTTGACCAGAGCAAATGTGGCTGGCTAAGCTTTAAACTAATTTGCTGATCTAAGAATAAACTTGTTCAAAGAAACCACTTATTACCTTATGGCCTCTGTGGATCATGTATCATGAGACCTTTTAACTGCACTTGTTGGAGGTGGGGGGAATAGCAAAGGACCTTCCAGAAGCTGAGAGGCAGGTGAGAGGGGATGGCAGCCCTATGCCTTTCAGCTGGTGGGAATTCCTTGAGGAGGAAATGATGACAGAGGAGGTGAGTTTAATCCTTCTTAAAAAATTAGTCTGTCGTGTTCTTCTATTTCACCTAACATGTGGATAAAACCCACTGGAAGAAGAAAAGGCAAATAATAAACAGTCATAGCCAGAAGCATAAAACCTTTGAAACTCAAAGCCATATTCTGCAATGGAAACAAAACAGGCTTAGGTACAGAGCCCTAACCTGCTTTGTTGCTTGTGTATCTGTTCCCTGTTTCTGTAGGATCTGAACATAAAATGCTCTATTCTCTAGTCAAAATACTATAACATTTGTCAGTGCAATGCTACAGGCTTGGGGAAGAATGGCTGGAAAGCTGCCCAACAGAGACAGACCTGGGGGTGTTAATCAAGAGCTGGCTGAATATGAGCCAGCAGTGTGCCCAGGTGGCCAAGAAGTGCAACAGCATCCTGGCTTGTATCCTGTCCAGCAGGATAGGGAAGTGATTGTCCTCCTGCCTCACCTCAAATACTGTCTCCAGTTCTGGGCCCCTCACTACAAGAAAGACATCAAGGTGCTGGAGCAAGTGTAAAGAGCATCAACTAAGCTGGTGAAGGGTCTGGAGAACAGATCCTGTGAGGAGCATCAGAGGGAAGAGGGGTTGTTCAGTCTGGAGAAAAGGAGGCTGAGGGGAGACCATGTCACCCTCTACAACTACCTGAACAGAGGTTGTAGGAAGGTGGGAGCATCCGTCTCTTCTCCCAAGTAACAAGCAACAGTACAAGAGAAAAAGGCCTCAAGTTGTGCCAGGAGAGGTTTATTAGAAGAAACTTCTTCACTGATGGGTTTTCAAACACTGGAACAGGCTGCCCAGGGAGGTGATTGAATCACCATCCCTGAAGGTGTTTCAAGGATGTGTAGATCTGGTTCTAGCACCACGGTTTAGCACCAGACTCAGTAGAATGAGGTTAGTGGTAGATTTAGGTTAACGGTTGGACTTAATGATCTTAATGATCTTTCCAACCAAAACAATTCTGTGATTCCATGAGTTAATCTCTGTGAAGCTCAAGAGAAGTTTCCTGATGAAGGCTGTCTGCTCTCATAGTTTCGTGTTTGTATGTGTGTTTTGTTGTGTTGGTTTTTGTTTTGTTTTGTTTTTTTTTAATGAAAGTGCAATACAATAAATTATGAAATGGATCACTGAGGTAGTTATGGCACTTATGTAAAAGCCAATTTGACCTGCATCAACCTCCTCGCTCTGGTACTCAACTTTGCTTTCTTCTTTGCCCCTCCTTTCAGCCAGAGAGCAGCAAGAGTGGGACAAAATGTGTCAGAGAGCCCCTGCATGTGGATAGATGCAGCACAGCTGCATAAAGGATCTTTTTCTCCCTAACAGATGTTCAGCCTCTGTGGAAGGGGCAAGTTAAGGTGGCAAAAGCACTCCCTTGTTTGAATGTGGATGCTTGCCAGGATACCAGAGCTACTGAAAGTTTCTGCCATGTTCCTGGTAGCTGTGCTGGCAGACTTACAGCTGGGGTTGTGTTCCCTTCTTTGAAAAGATTGCCTTAGGCAATGGGGTGAGGTAGAAGAGGTTTCACTAGACAGGTAATTACAGTGAGGTGTCACTTCCAAAACATCTACTTGATGGAACACCCTAAATCCCATTGATGTGTACATGCTACAAAATTGCTTTCTAATACTCTGCTTTGAACTTCTTGTTGCTTCAAAAGCTTACTATGAAATCTGAATAGGAAGTAATTACTCTTGTTAATGTTATGAATCCTGACACGAGCTGTGTTTTCAGTGTTGTCTACTCCAGTTGCATGGATATAACGTTTTTCTCTTTTTACTTTGAAGGTAAGGAATGAAGAAGACTTTATTAAGAAACTGGACTGTAGTCCTGACCAGCATCTAAAGGTAGTGTCCATCTTTGGGAACACGGGGGATGGCAAGTCTCACACCCTTAACCACACTTTCTTCTATGGCCGGGAAGTCTTCAAGACGTCTCCAGCCCAAGAGTCTTGCACAGTTGGAGTCTGGGCAGCCTATGACCCTGTCCTCAAAGTGGTGGTAATTGATACAGAGGGGCTCCTGGGAGCCACTGTCAACCTGAGCCAGAGGACACGGCTGCTGCTGAAGGTCCTGGCCATCTCTGACCTTGTCATCTACCGTACTCGTGCTGACAGGCTCCACAATGATCTCTTCAAATTCCTTGGTGATGCCTCGGAGGCTTATTTAAAACATTTCACCAAGGAGCTAAAAGCTACCACAGCCCGCTGTGGCCTAGATGTTCCTCTGTCAACTTTGGGTCCAGGTGTCATCATCTTTCACGAGACTGTGTACACCAAGCTACTGGGCTCTGGTGAGTAGGCAGTAAGATAATGAATTTCAATGTGCTAAACTTTATCTATAAATTATCAGGTTGCACTGAATATTCAACGTTCTTTACTACCATGTAGAAGATGTAGTTTGGGTTTTGCTCTCGTTTGTTCCAGTTTGGGAGGCTGAGCATTCCCTGATGACAATCTGACTATCCCAGATCAACTAGAATAATCCTCTTAGCCAGCTGGAAATCAGTACTGACCAGTCATGATGGGAATAGTGTCAGCTGTAGAAGGGGTCATCATGTGAGATCTTGAGTTGTGGGTATACAGCAGGCTGAGATGAAAACTGAGATTTGGGTAGGGATGTGCAGGATCCTGCTGTAAAAAAAAAAAACAACTGTAGGTAGAAACTAGGATGGAAAAGAATAATGAAAATTATGGACTTTAATACTGACAATAGCCTCATTCTGCTGTCTTAAATTCTGTGTATAGCAATGCAATTCTGAGGTTGGGTTTGAGGTTGTGGTGGCAGAGAACTGCTGGTTTAACACCACTTTTCTCTGTGCAAGTATCTGATATGGCCAAAGCAGCAGGCCTAGCACACTATTATTCCCATTGCTTTCAGTGTTCTGCACTAGTACTTTCAACCTGACTCAAGTATTGGGTTATGCATCAGTAAATTGGGTACTTTATTTGTATGATTGAGTAAAGTACATTCTCCTATAAAAGCTGAGTCACGTTTTGATTTTGACTATACAGGGATGTAAATTTGTTCTTCTGGCCCTGTTTTTCCCATGTTTCAAAAGGCATGATAAAAACTTTTCTGCATTCTGTACATTTCTGATGCTTTGATGAGTAAGAGCCCTAATGAATTGGCCTGCAGTAGCTGAGGCTCAGTTCTTCTGTCTGTTACCATCTGGGAATCTTCTGCCATGTAATACCACACCAGCTCCCTGCTGGCCCACAGTCTCATTTTAGATTTTCTAACCAAAAAGTGAGGTCTTGAGCTAGTAGAAGAACTTAGCATTCTTTCTGGTTGTTACTAGAGTGCCTTCTGAATGTCTTTTAACTTACCTGCCAGAGCAGTTCCTTTTCTTACATACCAATTTGCTGATCAGCAATTGAGTTTCATAGAGTTGTTGAAATTTACTATTTAAACAGGTTGGATTTAGTGACCCACAATGATAGTTGTACCAGTGTGCAAAGTTAGGGTAGTAAAAATATTATATTTTTATGATCACTTCTGATCATGGTAGGAATAGGGAAGAAAGCTCTTAGCAGCTGGAGTTGCAGCAAGCTGTAACCATCTGTCTTGATGGATAATTGAGGTGTGTTGGAGGGGCCAGGGTTGGCATGGAGAATAAGCAGCCCATCTGAGGTTCATGTCTTCCACTTGTCAGATGCTCTGACTAGCTACACCATGGTCAGATGAGAAGAGCTAAGAAGTGTGCTCACATGGAGTTTCCTCATATTATGTCATAAATGGCATATTCTTCTGATAGCTGTGTTTCTAAACCTAGGTGTTTCTGGGTTTACCTGTGGAATTTGGTCTCAGAATCTAAAAGTGCATCAAAAAACAGAGACAGCTTTTGGAAGCAGTTTGTTTCTGTTCCTACCTGTAAAATATAAGTGCATTCCAGATGTATTAGAAGGTTTAATTAGGAAAAAACCTAGCACTGTGTTGCATATGAAAGCACTGTGCAATTTAAATGTTGTTTTAAACAATCAGTTCTTTATATACTTGTTGATACTCTTGTATACAGATCATCCTTCTGAGGTTCCTGAGAAGCTCATTCAGGATCGGTTTCGGAAGTTAAGCTGTTTTCCTGAGGCTTTCAGCTCAATCCACTACAAAGGAACAAGGACATACAATCCTCCAACAGATTTCTCTGGACTTAGGCGAGCTGTGGAGCAGCAGCTGGAGAACAATACTACTCGATCACCTAGACAGCCTGGGGTTATCTACAAAGCACTAAAAGTAAGTGGAGATAAGTTCTTCCCAATCTTTATCAGTAATGCTGTTGCTGGTAACAACTATCAGTTGCAGCTAATAAAGGCAGAGCACATGAACCAGTGATGCAGACCTGCAGATATCTGCATATCTTCCATGAAGATTATGATTTTTGTGTAACATCGAGTAGGGTGGATAGTTTTTTTTTACTTAAACACCTTTGCAAAGACTCTGAAAGATCAAGAAAGGCTGAAGAGCAAAACTGAGTAAAATCAGAAAACTGAGCCAGGCAGAAATTAACTGGGGAAGAAAAAAATAACTTATGCTGTGAGTGACAGGGACTTACTGACTGTGATTTACAAACAGGAGGCCCAGAAGGAGTTATTGGTCAAATTCTAAGGATGACTTCAACACAAAGGGAGGGAATGCAAAAGACTTGGAAGGAGTTGGTGGTTGGCAAAACCTAGCACAGGGTGTAGTGTAACCCGAGGGCTCAGAGACAAAAAGGAGAAAGGAGCTGGCAGCTAGTAAACAAGATGGGATCAAGCCAAGTGATGTATTATTTCAGAGGTGCAGCATCAGATCAGAAGGCTGATGAAGAGGAATTGGAGGGCACCACCAATGGATTTCTCAGAAGGTTCACCTAGAATGTCAGGGATTTTGGGGTCTTCAGATTTGCAGTCTGTCCTACAAATTTTCACATTGCTACTACTACATGATTAGCATTGTATTTTCAGTGGCCTGAAGAGCAGAGCTGTTATCAGGGAGGGGCTGGCAGAGCTGGGGCATATCTGCAGAAGAAGGTAGTGTTAGCAGTCTTTTCCTGATGTTAGTCACAGCTGTTGGAACAGATAATTCCAACTCCTCTGTATTTGAGGTAGCCAAAGTACATAAGTGTCAGGATGGCAGCTACACAGTTCCTTGCAATAGGGAGCAGGCAGCAGGTGAAAAACAGTTGGAATGGTTAATTCCAGTTTGATTTCTAGGACTTTATTGCAATAATCAAGTAGTGCAGTATCAGATACAGTTGCTTGTATACTTACATTGACATCTAATAAAGTGGTTGCTGTGTTCAGATCACTACTAACTACAAATTAACATTCATAACACAAAGGACACAAAGTTTGCTAGAGATCTGTGTCCATCTCCTCCAACTTTTGAATCCATTGACCAGTACCAGTCAAGCTTGAAAAAGATCATAAAGATAATTTCCTTGAAATTCTGTGAAATCACATGTTGATATAGAGATCTTTATCTGGGAGCAGCTGTGCTAAGAGGGAGATGTGTGTCTGTGTGTATATGCAGTTAGACAGTGAAGATGCTCCCCCAGCTCCCTGGGAAGGGAGGGGGAGGAAGAGAAAGAAGAGAACCCCCTCTGGTTACCTCAGCTGTACCTCAGCTCAGTTGCAGGTAGACCTTATGCTTTAAAGATCTCCATCAAGGAAAACTGTAACCATCTGCTTTGTTCCAATGCTTGCTTTTAAATTTTTTTTTATTTTATTTTATATAACACCCAAAAGAACTGAAAAAGTTAAGTGTGCCAGGCTAAGGACTGACTTAATCTGAGAACAGATGCTCGGGAAGGAAACAAATCCCTTTGTATCAGTCTTGCAGTTTCACCAGGGAAGAGCAATTATTCAAGGAAGGCTCAGGGCAGCACTTTCTGAGCTTAGAAGCAAAGAATTGATCTTGATATACTGTGAGAAATGACTCTTTGAGTTTCCTTCTGGACATTTTCAGAATGCAGGTGCCCTTTTAACAAGCACCCTACTATTTTAGGCACGGGTTGTTTGCACAGAGGTGGATGCAATCTTCTACCACCCACTTACCACCACACCTGCTATAAAATTCAAAGTAGGGGCAGGAGGAGAGGAGAAGAGGAACTTACAAGTGCCCAGGTCACTTCCATACAAACGCAAGGTTGTTTTCTTGCTTGGTTTCTAATCCTTGGCTCGGTTTCCAGGTTAGTAAGATAATACTCCTTAGCTGTGTACTCTGCCTCTTGCTCCAGTAGAGGAGGAATCAGTGCTTTTGCTTGCAGAAGCTTTCATGAAATGTCTGCATTGGTCTCAGTCCCTGACTGGTTCATTCTGTTCTGTTTGACAGGCTCTCAGTGACCGGTTCAGTGGGGAGATCCCTGATGATCAGATGGCTCACAGCTCTTTCTTTCCAGATGAATATTTCACCTGCTCATCTGTGTGCCTCAGCTGTGGGTAAGTAGATGAGATATGCACCTTCATCCTCTTAGAAGAAATTGTTGCCCTGGTCTGCTGCCACAGAATATAAAGTGTCTGTGACATCTTGACACCTGACCTCACCTATCATCAGCTAGTACTTTCAGGCAGAATTTGCTTGAAATTCAAGTCTTTACTTGAATTGGATGATTGTTATTTCTGTGTCCCTGCTGGATGCATGGTCTTTGCCTGCTCTGTTTTTGATTATGACTACAAACATGTTCTGCCTGTATCTTTTCCCCAGTATACACTGGGCAGGAAGAAAGGAATGCTTAAAAAAATCCCCTGAAATTTCCTATTATTATTTTTCCTGCCATTTTTGTTACCTAAACAGTATAAACAACTCTAAACCACACATCATCATGGACCTGGGCTATGTTCAGTGACTGTATCTAAGTGTAGCTCCAGATTTGATTAGAGCTTGGCTTGCAGTTCTCTGTGAGAGTCCAAAGGCTGAGTCTGGGGGGGCATTAGATTACATTCAGTGCTGAGTCTGCAAGGTACTATATCAGCATGATGTTGTGGATGATTATGCTTATGGAAACATTTTCTCTCAGATGTGATATAGTGCTATAGTCCTGCTCTTTTATGCTTAATAGAAAATTTCTAGCAGCTCCTTACAAAGGTTGCAATGTTATCTCTGTCCTGATCAGTTTTCAAACTTGGTCAGTCCTTCCTAAAATTCTCTGTGAAATTTAAATTGGCTATAGTAATAATTTCCTGCATTGAACTGTTGTGTGCTGCTGCTTCATATCGTGGCACAGTTGCTACAGCTCCTTCCAAAGAGCCTGCTTTGCAATGATAAATGATGTCATTTTTGTATGTAGAGTTGTGAAAATGGTTTTGTGGCTTTACAAGTGCAAGATAATAACATAAAAGAACTCCTGGGGACTTCTGTCATGTGTCTAACAGCATCAGCTCCTGGTTTGCTTTTGCATACTCAGGTGTGGTTGTAAGAAGAGCATGAACCATGCAAAGGAAGGAGTCCCTCATGAATCCAAAAGTCGATGCAGATATTCTCACCAGTATGATAACAGAGTTTACACTTGCAAGGTGAGTAGTGACAATGACAAAGCCTGAAAAATGGAGAAAGATGGAATTATTATATTCCTTATTATATTCCAATAAATAAGGAATATCACAGGCACGTGTCTATTTTCTTGCATTTTTTCAAATGTGAGGGTTGCTCATGGTCTTGACAAGAAAAACTGATCCCAGTCAAACTTGTATTTTTGCTTGGAGAGGTCACCAACTCTGTGAGCTATGTGTCATTTGCTAGCTAAATTCTGAACCTAGCTGCTCTCAACCTGGGTGATGACCTTCTGCACACTCAATGTGGTTACTCTTCTTATTTGCTTATACCCATTGCTTTGTATTAGCAAAATTTTCTGAAGGATGTGTGAAAGAAACAAGGAAATTTTCAGCTAACATCATGTTTTTAATTGTAGAAATATTTCCCTGATGTCATTCATTATTCATAGTGGGTTGGGTTTTGTTTCATTTTTTAAAATTAGTTCTGATGAGTGTCCTCCTTTGCTGGGGAGACCCCTGCTTGCCAGTTATGTGCTCTGTGTACACAAACAGCTGCCAGACCTGAAATCTGGGATTCCCAGTAATGCAGTTTTAATTGAGCCTTTGTGTTACAGGCCTGTTACGAACGGGGGATGGAGGTCAGTGTGGTGCCAAAAACCTCTGCTTCTACTGACTCCCCTTGGCTGGGCCTTGCCAAGTATGCTTGGTCAGGGTGAGTACTGCAGCTAAGATCTCAGCTTTCTGTTGTCTCTATGCTGCCTGGTAACGTGTTACTGAAGGAACCTGTTGTCCTCTTCTGCAGGTATGTGATTGAGTGTCCCAACTGCGGGGTGGTGTACCGCAGCCGACAGTACTGGTTTGGCAACCAGGATCCTGTGAACACTGTAGTGAGGACAGAAATCGAACATGTCTGGCCAGGGGTGAGTAGTCTGGTTGCTGGACAGTCTCTATGTATGTGTGTAGCCACACACATTTGTTTTGGTTCTTCTGAACACTGAGAAAATTGACTGGGTGTCGTTCAAGCCGGTCTCTGTCTCTGCTCTTTAAAAGAATCTTTGCAAGAGCTTTCAGTCATCTTTTGGCTAACCTGAAATGGCTAAATTGCCAGTTTGTGAACACTTGTATGAATGATACACTGTTAAAACCTCTTTTTCAAAGCAGGGCTAGTGATGTTTTTTTCTCAAGTTTGCCATTCAGTTTAACAGGAGCAGTGGGTTGCAGAGCCATCTGCTTCTTTAAAAAAAAAATGAGGTTTCCTTGTTCTTATTCCCTAATGAATATCCATTTCTTTCCAGACTGATGGATTTCTGAAAGACAACAACAATGCAGCCCAGCGTTTGTTGGATGGGATGAATTTCATGGCACAATCAGTATCTGAACTTAGCCTGGGACCTACAAAAGCCGTGACCTCCTGGTTGACAGACCAGATTGCCCCAGCTTACTGGAGACCCAACTCTCAAATCCTGGTAAATAGCAGCTGCTGTAAAGCAAAGTGACCCTTTAAGTAATATAGATTCCATTGTTTCTTGTTTATTGCAGCAAGCCCTTCTACATTTTTGAGAAAATTGAAATGCTTTCAGTTCTTCCCATTCTTGACTCAGCCAGAGAAATTACTAATGGAGACTTTGCCCAGCCTTGCTTAAGAAAACATTTTCTCCCTACTTTTTGTGACCACATCTCCAGCAGTATCACAGAAAATCCTTGCTTGCTTGTACTTGCTCTTCAAAGCAAAATATCAATATTTTAAATCTAGCTGCTGCAGTTAATGGTACTTTTTTTATATGTATAAAAATCAAACTGTGGTTTCATACCAGATGCAAAAATCTGGTCCCAATAACTCAACCAGTAAAGGATTTGCTGTTTCTTGCAGAAACAGATACTTCTTCAATGAAAACAGTTTTCTGAATTCTTACCCCCCATAAAGACCACATACCCATCATTCAGCCCTGCATGATATGGCCCTCATTATTTGTGATTGTGAATGGAGGGATCATAGCAATCTATTGGCTTAACCACTGTACATCTACCTGTCTGAATCACTTGTCCAGGGTAAAGTTATGGGACTGGTAGCACCCAAGACTTGGGTATAACTATATTTTTCACAATTTCAATCTTGAGTCTTGCCATCCTGGGATTCTGCTCTCTGTTTTTCTGTTCAGAAAGATCGAACTAACAGTTTTTTGGTTTTGTTTTTGTTTTCTTGTTGTTTTTTTCTTTTTATGATGTTCTGAGCAGAGCTGTAATAAGTGCAACACACCTTTTAAAGATAATGACACTAAACATCACTGCCGGGCCTGCGGAGAGGGCTTCTGTGATGGCTGTTCTTCCAAGACCCGTCCAGTGCCTGAGCGAGGCTGGGGACCAGCACCAGTGCGTGTGTGTGACAACTGCTATGAAAACAGGGGCATCCAGTTAGGTAATTTTGAGTTGATTGTGACAGAATTATCCCCAGGCAGTAGTTAGCCTAAAGTCTTTGTCCCTGGCTTCTAGGTCACAGTCATTCCCATCGGGTGCCAACAGTGTTGTTCAGACTGGGGTTTTGGCACGGAGTTTTTAGTAGGGAAGCTCAAGAGCTCAATGTCTTTTGGCAGGAAGATGACACTTGCAATAAGCTACCAGGTATCTGCACCCCTGCTTTGTTTTTCTGGCACCTGCTGGTGCTGTAAAGCCACCATCAGAGCAGGGATGTTGCTGTTTCAGCAGACTATGTATTTTGTCCATTATTGTTGAAATGAAAACTCCCCAATCCAAGGCTGGGAATGTGGGACGTAAAGGCTGAGCAGTGGCTTCAAGCTGTCTGTTGGGTTTGCTGCTGTTTTTTGCTTATGTGAATTAAATGGCAGAAACTGTGCTGGACTTGGGTGTTGAGCCTTTGTTCCTTGTGTCATGCAGATGTGGCTGAGCTGCCTTCAGATGAGGAAGGGGGGACACTTATTGCCCGGAAGGTGGGGGAAGCTGTGCAGAACACTCTTGGAGCAGTGGTGACAGCCATGGACATTCCCTTAGGTGAGCTCTGTTAAATTCTGATTTTTTGTTTGTTTGTTTGTTTTGTTTTGTTTTTTGTCTAGGGGCCTTTTTTTTCCTCAAAGAGCAAAACTTCAAAGTTTGTGTGATTGGTGGTGCCTCCACTAGGATACCACTGCTGGCTGAGCATTCCAGCATCTCTTGCTTGATGTTTCCTCTTGGTTTTCAGCACATTGTTTCTGCATTTCATACCTTTTCTTTTCTCCTTATTGTGCAAATCTGTGTGCTCCAAGCTGTGAGTAATTCATACTCCCCTGATGCATCACTGCAGTTGACCTGCCAGCTGGAATTCCTTAAAGCCTGGCCAGTTAGGAAGCATTTTATCAGGCTTGTTTTTCTTCCAGAGATGCTGAGTACCTTTTAAGTATTTCCTTGGATAGTGCTGGCACTCTGTACTTTTGCAAGGGAAAGCTGAGAATCTGAAACTTTCCAGGTTGGTAACGATGGGAAAGTAATCAGTAATGTGATCTTTAATGATGAGCTTAGTACAGTGAAAGTTTGCTGCTCTTTCATGTACTGGCTAGCAGTTCAGGTATGTAAGAAAACACTTTCCATTTGAACCTTCTGTTGTTGGACCTGACTTCCTACTCACTGTGCAGATCATTATTCCACTGCTTTGGCTACAGCATGTCCTGTCATCACCCTTGTGGGTGTTTGTTGTCTGACTCAATGAAAGGAAGAATAAATCCCTTTCTCAGTTCAGACAGTACATATGTTTTTGAATGGTTGGTTTGGTGACTCTGGTTTTTTTGGCCACAGCTGAAACTGAAGGTAGAGAAAAGCAAGTGTTTCAGCATCTGGAAGAGTGTATGTAAGGGAAACAACTTTGCAAAGTGGGAGAAAGGCAGAATGGCCTAAATGCCTGCCCACTGCAATGAAGTATTCTGTCAGCATTCTTCCCCTTAATTCCAGTGCTCAGACTTGCAGTGTGTGGGTGCTTCCATCACAGCACATCCTTGACACGCTCACGTTCACAGATGATTTTCTTCTCCCTCTTTTCTCATCCTTCAACCTCACTTCCTCTGCAGGTCTGGTAAAAGATGCTGCCCGACCTGCATACTGGGTACCAGACCATGAAATCCTCCACTGCCACAACTGCCGGAAGGAATTCAGCATCAAACTCTCCAAACATCACTGTCGGGCCTGTGGCCAGGGATTCTGTGACGAGTGCTCACACGACCGCAGAGCGGTTCCCTCTCGTGGATGGGATCACCCAGTCCGGGTTTGCTTTAACTGCAATAAAAAGCCTGGTGACCTTTAACACCAGGCTCTTCTCCAGATCTTGGCAATTCCTTATGTTCTCAGGGTTACAAATGAAAATAGCTGATCTCCCTTTCACCTCTTAACCTGTTACAGCCAGAGTGCATGTTTCCAGTTTCTGGCCTCCTCTCGTGTTATATCCATCTTGGAACGCTGGGAATGAGCTTACGTTTAGCCTCTAGGTTTTAATTTCAAATTGACTGGGGAAGGGAGGGAGCTCCCTTGTAAATGAGCAAACCAAAATCCAGTGTATTTTATTCCAATTAAAAAATAATATATATATATATGTATAATTTAGTACATTAAGAATGCGGTTGGCTAATGAAGCTTTGAGTATTCCTAGTTCAAATGATGGATGATGGTGTTCCTTACCATATTGGATCAGACTCACAGCCTTCTGATTCATCTTTTGGAATGTCTTACATTATCATGATGTCCTGTGAGGAAGGTTTGGACTCTGTGCTGCCAGGAAATCTCCAGTGTTGACGTATGAGTTACACCTGGTAATTCAACCAGCCCTGCATCTGGAGGTGCCGTACTTTTGGCCGTGGAAGATTTAACTCAGATTCATGACCTAGTTTGTTTGAACTGTGATATGAGCAGTGGTCTTGCAGTGCAAGAGGTATCAAGTTGAAATAGACCCACGGGTAGAGACCAGTAGAGCTCTGAAAGGTAAAGCAGATCAATGGCACAAGGCAAAGCATTCTGATTTTGCCATTTCAATGTCAATAGCAGATTGAAAGGTATTTGCTCTCTCTGACAATGTTCTCATGTTCTCAGGTTTTCTTCAAGTTTCTCTGCCAGCTTCTTGCAGTTAAGTTTTGTCCAGAACAGAACAAGAAAACAAGTTATGTAGGCAATTCTGAAATACAAAGTTTGAGTTGTTTGGGTTGTGATGACTTTTCCCCCACTTTTTAAGTGATCCTGGAGTCTCTGGAGCCTCTGTTCTCAGACGTGGTTGCGTAAAAACTGCGCAGATTTGACTTATCCTTTTTCTAGTAATCTGAACTTAAAAATCCACCTGGAAAATGGGAATCTTTCTTCTTTGCTCCTAGCAACTTGCACTCACTGGACTTCATTATTTGATTAAAGGACTGCAATGAGTTCACTGATTTTAATATCAAAAGCACCATTTAACCTAACTAATACTGTCTTGTACTGTGGATTTGTGGTTCCAGTTTTAAGAAGTAAGAGCCCATTGTGGATTGAACTGCCTAAAATTCTCCCTTTTTGGCTTATATAGACAAGAATTCTTCTACCACATGAGAACTGTCTCCTCTAGGAGTGGCTGGACTTTGATGCAGTGACCTGGAACTGTGGTATTTTTTTCCCCCAGCTTATTAAATGTGCTCTTATGTAGATGACTGCCCCACACCCTGTTTCTGGACTGTATTATTAATTAACTGCTATAAAAGACTATCTTCTGAACAAGTGTACTGACTTTTTCCTTGTTACAAGCATTTCTCACTTTGTCTTTGAAAGAACATACCCACAAAGTGATTGACCCTTCACAACTACATCCAGCCTACACATGGAAGTAAACTTGGAAGATTTTCCAGGACACCTTTGGTATTGGCCCAGTTTACTGGGGGCTGTCTAATGATTTTGTAAGCAAAGTCTGCCATAAACTGACAGTTGCCCAAGAGAGGGCATGAGTAGGTATAAATCATCTATTAAAAGACATTCTGCACATCCAGCATAATTCTGTGCTTCAAACTATTTTTTTTTTTAATGGGTGAACAATGTGTTCTTGGTTTGTAGGCTGTGCCTGGTGTGCTGTTTATGCATGTGGCTGTACTACCATGTTAATGCACAAAGAAAAAGCAGCCATGACATTCCTTGTATAAAACCTTTGGCATCTGTTTCAACAACTTGTGTGCTTTTTTCTCTTTTTTTTCCTTGTCACAGACAAAATTCCTGCTCATTTCAAAGAGAAAATATTGTCTAAACATCTTTAGTATATATGCAATTGTAGTGACTTAGCAACCTGGCAATATGCAGAGTCCGTTCTTGATTGATTATCCTGGTGCTGAATCTTTTATGCTGTTGCTCAACAGAACAAAATCTTACATGGTGCTTACACTGCAGCAGGCTTGGTGTTACTTTTTCTGGACAATGCTGAGAGGATTATATGGGTTCTTTGTTTTCAAAAATGAAAACAATATACATAAGGTTTAAGTTCACTGCTGTTTTCTGTACACGAGTGCTTTTATTTTTTTCTGATAGTTTTGTGTGCTCTGAGTTTGCAGATACAGGGTATGGTAAGTAAATGGATTAGCTATTTAAAAGGGATAGGTGCATATTTTCAGAGAGACCAGTGCTACTTAAGATGAACACATTGGGATTCAGTAAACAATGTCTCTAGACAGAAAACTCTACAGGAAACTTAAGTGAAGGAAATAAAAATCCTGAAAAAAATTATGAAAGCAAATAATGTGGGAGCAGCTTGTTCTTGAGGTGGAACTGTCAGCCTGAAGACAGAAGTTAATCCTAGCAGGAGAAACTCGTGAGAGTTTTATTCCTAAACTCTTAGGAAAGATGCTTCATATGCAGAGGTAGTGGTAGCATCTAACCAGAACAAATCTTTTTGCAAAGCCTGTCAGCAGTTAATAGCAGTCTTGCTGGAGCTCTGCAAAGCCCAAACTGAGTGTTTTGTAATGGTAGTGTGAGACAGATCTGATGCCCCAGTTAAACTCCTGTGCAAAAGAAGTCTTGTTTATTTACAAGGGCCAAGGATATGAGTGGACAGCTTTCCAGGAAGCGTCCAGAAGATCACTATGTGTGTTTCATTAAAGTAAAATTTATTACTTACCATGAAATTGCACTTCATCATGATAGTGTGTCCTTTGGATCAAGTAAAATTTATTGTAATATTACTGTTTCAAAGCACAGGGTCTTGAGAATTAATTCAGTTGGTCTGAGATGTGGCACAATAAGAGGATGCTCTGAGTTACAGAATGAAGTTGACTTTGATGTGAATCTCTTTCCAGAAAGGTGATGTCAGGTTGCTTATTGGCAGACCAAGCAGCTTCTGCACCTCTTCTGATTAGGAAAAGCTACAAAAAACATGGAGTAAAATAAGAATCATGTGAATTAACTGACATGCAAGGATGTGCCCTGTTGAGAAACTATTTCCTCACCCAAAATATGACAAAATGGGCTTAGGTTTGAGGAGGAAACCACATCTGATATTATTGCTTTATTCTGATTAATTTATTTTAGTTGTGGGTGTCTATGGTGATTCACCATAAAAATCCATCTTCAAATAGTTGATGTGGGTTTTCCTCTCTTTCTGGGAATCAGTTATATGTGACCTTCATGTAGATGTGCACACTTTTAACTGAAACTCCATACCCAAAACCTTTAAGCCAGACATGGCTTGAATGTTTACCAGGTACACACTGGACCTGAGTGTTGGGGAAACAGAGGGCAGAACAGCCTGCCTGGAACATGTAGCTATTGACAGGGAAGCAGCAGGATGTCACCTGTAGCCACTTGTGTGAGAAAAACTGCTTTGTCTTTCACTTCCCTGTCCCCCCAGTTGTTTTCTTCCTCATTCATCTCCCTGCCCAGATCCTCACAGGTGAAGCTGCACTTGCCAAGGGATCCCACATGGGTCACTTGTGGATTGAGTTGTGTTCTGGAAAACATTACAACTCTTGATAGCTTTTGATCTCAACAAGAGTTGATTTGTTGAAATAAACACCATCATTGTGTTAGACCTGCCTGCCATGTATGCTTTGGTGTCTGTCTGCTGCATCTCTGCTGAGACCCCCACCAGTGCCCTTGTTGCTTTGGGCAGCCTGGGCTTTGACACTGTAGAATGCTTGGTTTCCCTTCTGGTCATACAGACTTTGCTCTTCTTTTTGCTTTGAGCATAATTATCCCAATTAGGTTTGAAATAATACTGTCTTTATGCTGCAGCTTCTCATTTTCATGTTTCATTTTCAAGTCTCTTCATATTGTGGTGTTGTGCTTCTATTTGATTTATTGTGGATGGCTGTAATATAATTTGGCACCAACAGATACCTCTTTGCATGCCAGTAATCTGAGAAGAGAGAATGATTTGGACAAGTGATAGAACTGTCTCTTTTGTTGTCTCCGTCCCATCCCCACTCCCCAGTGAAGATGACCACTTTTTATGGTAAAGCATTGTTGACATTGATATCCTGTTGATCACAGCACATAGTATGTCTTAAAGTGTTCTTGTTTTCCAACAATGAAATCATGGCAATGCCCAAATAAATAAAAACTTACTGTGAGGGCTTTCAAAACCAACAGTAAGATGTGACAAAGCCAAAGCCAAACTAGAATGGCAGCTGGTCAGTTATTGTGGGCCAAAATTAAAGTGCAATCAGCTTTTAAACTTGATTTTTACTGGATATGACTCAAGCAAAAATTAAAGCAATACAGATACAAGTTTTATATATAGAAAGAGATTCTTATGTAGGATATGTCTCAATGTGTAATTACAAATATTCTGTCAAGACTGATGGGATATTTTGAAACACTTTGATTTCTGACATTTTGAAAAGCTACCTAGACCTTTATTTCTGCATAAAATGCTGTTTTACGGCAGCACTATAGAGAAGGAGTGGTGTATGTATGATCATCTACAGATGATGACTTGTCAGTAAGGCATTGGAGTGCTTCACAGCTACCATAATATTAATAGAACTTCAGATAGGAAACAAGTTGATTGAACAAGAAAAGGCAGGTGTTCTTGATTGTATTTTCAGTCATTGCCTAAAACAGTTTATCAGCTTTATGCCTTGGCTTCCATTTTCAACCATGAAATGAGTTCATAAAGTGCTTTAAACACCTGGGTGTTTAAAGCACTTTCAGTGCCCTGTCCCTCTCTCCAGAACCCCTGTCTAGAAAGTACTCTGGGTTGATACTGATTACTTGAATCAACTTGATTGCTTCATATGTATATGTAGTATACATAGTATGTGTAAGCAGGTACCACCAGCTGAAGATTTGGGGACCAAAGCTGAATTATCCACTGTCAAATTATACCTTTTCTCAAAGCAGCTACTCTAAGGGTACATCTCAAGACTATGTACACATTCCAGTTGGAATTCCCACTTGCAATGCTTAATTTTCTAGTACTGTTAGAATAGGTCCTTATTAGAATCAAAAATGTAAAAATTCCAGTGTGGAATTGTGTCTAGTAAACTGATTGTTTTAACCTCCTAGTTTAAGTATAATACTGGGGATTATAATTAAGGATAATATAGGGGGAATGACCATGTACTGCAGTAAATCGGGGTCTATGGAGACAGAACCTGCCCCCTCCCTCCCCAGAAGACCCCAAATCAAATCCCCTCCCTGCTTTAGACACTTCAAGTTAAAGCTGTAGAAGTTTAAGTTGCCATCTGTTATGTCTTGGAACCTCATGTACTGGAAGGGTTTTATGGGCCTTTTTAATCAGGGTTGAGATGGAAGAAAACAAGTGTTAGACTGGGGCTTCTGAAAAAATCCCATTGAGGGGAGGGAGTGGGAGTTGTGTCAGGGAGGAGAGCCCAGTGGTCTGCTCTGAGCCTTGCTCCAGTGAGCAGAATTGTGCCTGGTGGATGAGGAACTCTGCCATATGTCTTGGAGCTCAGGTTTGGCCTTTCTGAAGTTTCCTCCTAGATTCAGGACTTCCTGAGAAGCTAGGACAAAGAAATACAGTATTTTTATACTGTAGCAGAAGGAGAAAGAGTGTTGCAGTTCCTTATTTTTTTTAGCTGCCTTAGGGTCCTATCTATCGCTGCATAAGGAAATTATTGATTTAATATGTTTTAGCCACTGTCTGAAGGCAGCTTGTTGTTAGTCACCGAAGTCAAATTGCCTCTCTTCTTGCCCTGCTTTCCCTCTCCTTTCAGACTGCTCTTGCAGGCTTAATTAGAAGAGCTGGCTGAAAAAGAACTAATTGGGTGAATGGGTTTGCAAGGACATGTGTGTGCATTTGGCTCCTGGAAACAACAGAAAGCAAATGAGCATCTTTCTTTTGTTTTATGAGCTTTGCCTAAAAGAAAACAAAATATCTTCAGTTATGTAAGATGCCTTTCTGCCACAATTCTTAGTTTGTTTCCCACAGTAACTGTGCACAATTGCTGCACCGTGGTGTTCTTGCAGAAAGGGCATTACTGGAGTTAAGGGCACTGAAAAGAGTTTAAAAGTTAATTTAAATTTTGGGGTTAGTTCTGATTTAAGGGAGTTCATGAGTTTTGTGGTTTTCTACCTGCGAGCATTCAAACCTCTCATACTTGCTAGAAAGTGTGTTCAAACTCAACTCTGAGTTAGTCACAAGATCCAATATCAGGGGTTTGCAGTCAGATAGGGCCAGCCACGTTTCTGTTTCCTCAGCAGATGTTTGGGTGCATTATTAATTAAGTCAATGCAAATGCTTTGGAAAGTTGTGCTACCTGTATTAACCACTGTGCACACACCAGAAAATGTCTCTGTTTAACAACAGCTGATCAAGAGAAATTGCAGAGTGTTTTCTCAAAGTGAAAAGTAAAGCAAGGCAGGAATCGGGGACCCCAGGAGGCAAACTGGTGTGTTGTCCATGGGCAGGAGAGGGAATGGGAAGAGACAACAAGACTGACTGAGCATCTGAGCAGAAGAGAGGAGCCTTGGTCTAACAGGCAAGTTCTGTAAAAGAAGGGCAGCACAGCCTATCTGCTCTGCTTCATGTGAGAAAGAAGGCTCTGCAGAGAAATGCCAAGCTGATGTGTACTGGAGGGCCATAATTGTAAGGAATTTATAGCTCAATCTGCCCATGGGGAAATGGGAAAGGGCTGTTAATGGGACACAAGAAAGATATGAAGGGTTTGAATGTATGCTCAGAGAAGTAACAATTTTGAATGTTTGCTGGGATTCATCTTTCATCTTTACTACCCTGGCAACAGCTATTTCACACAGAATATGTTCACAGTGTAACACTGCTCCCACTCTCCCAAGAGGAGAGTTTTCCTGCTCTATTGTCTTCCATATAGATCAATGGGGAAAAGAAATATAAAGCACAGGAAGGAGATCTCCACATGAAATGTTGGAGTGTGGTGAGCAGTGAGAGCTGCTGAGAAAAAGAGATGGTTTCCTAGAAGAGCACATTGATTAGGCCTGAACATTGTGAGAGGACCAGAGAAATGGGTGTGAAGCCCTGCAGGGCAGAAAGGATGTTTAGTAGAGCCAACCCTTCCTGGCATCGGCATTTGAGTAAAATTTCCTCTTATCCAAAGTCACTTGAAAGATGAAAGAAAAGAGAAGTGCTTTGGAAACAACAAACCACAGGATGGGCTCAGGTTTGCACTGGTCTTGTGAAGGAAATCTGCCAGTATTGGACTTGCAATGTGGGGTACTGAGCATGCTTCCTTTTGGAGGAATCTCTGCCAGAGATGCAGTCATGAAGGGTATTCCATGATCTCAGGGAACTAGCAGGGATACAAAGTCATGGATTTGCTGCCATAGCAAGTCCTTGGTGAGCTCACACCACAAGCCTCAAGGATCTCATCCCTGTTAAGAGTGCTGTGCTGGAGCTTCAGCTCTCCTTCTCTGAGAGAAACATTTTGTGACTGAACAGTTTTGCCAAGCCACTTGTTTAATGCAGATATCTACTCCCACTCAGTTACTGCCCAGGAGCTTTCCCTGCACATGCACCAACATGGAATAGAGCTGATGACCCAGCATGATGAAGGTGGTGAGGTGCAATGCCTCCATAAATCGCTTTCTCTGGCCCAAAGCTTTGGATGCAAAAGAGTAATAGTATCTGCTGCTAAATAAAAACAACTAGAAACCTTTGTAGCATAGAATCATAGTATGTTAGGGGCTGGAAGAGACGTCTAGAGATCATCTAGTCCAACCCCCTGCCTGTTATGCCTAGGAGGGTAGCAGTGAAGTTTTTCTCCAAGGGCAGGAATAGGTTTGCTTGGTACCCTCCTGTGCCTGATCAACCAACAGAGCATCCCTCACCTCCTCTGGTCTGTAGCAGCACTTCAGCATAACTACAATTACCTCTTCCTGTCTCTGCCTACCTATACACAGCAGATACTGTGCTGGAAAATGTATTTCTGCTCCTTGATGCCTTCCCTGCCCCTTTAAGCAGGCCAGATGGTCCTGAACTCAGTAGTGACTTCAGAGATAGCACTCCTGGCACTGGCAACACACTGCAAAGTCAGGCCCTGGAGAACAAATTAATTATGGATGATCAAAAGATACAGTGGAGTGAATGGGGTAAGCCATGTATTAGCCCTGTTTCTTTTCATTCCTGGAATGCAGTTTAGTGAAGTGAAAAAAGCTTTGGTGAGGACTTGCCAGGATGCTCAACATTGTTGCGGGCCCCTGCAATGAGGACACAGATGGAATCTCAGGTGTGAGTCTGTGCTCCCAGCTTTAGGCTACACCTCCAGGCACCAGCAACACAGATCTTTGTGCACATCTTCAGCCTGTACGTGACTGGCATGTGGGATGCAGCCACTCAGCCTGATGCTCTGAGCCATGTGACTGACCCAGCTGGACACAGCCTCCATCTGAACATGCTGTGCAGCAAGGGTGCAATTACAACCTCTTTGTATGCTCACCTGCAGACCTGGTAGGACTCCATGGGAAGCAGCAGCTCTGATGATACAGTTGTAGATCTCAGTGGATCGCAGAGTGCAAAGGCAGTTACTGCATTCCTTTTCTAGGAATTCTGGAAGACTTGAGTGTAGCATGGCTTTCCTGTGAAGCTCATCAATAGCCCCACCTAGTTCATGAGGGCCTCCACGCCCTGGAGAGTCTTGACCTCAGTGCTTCCTACATATACAAGTCTTGGTCAAGCCAGACTGGTTACCAGGAGGGAGGTGGAAGTAATGAGACTCCCTGGGATGCTACTTGTTCTTAAATACTGTGACAATCCAACTGGTGCTACAACTTCACAGCTGAAGGCCCAGTTGTACCTCTATATGCAAAAGCCCTGACCCTGCACAGGTGATCTCATAGCCCAGAGGATGTGGCCTGTCTTGTGTGGCAGCTGCATAACCAAGCCTGCCATTCCAGACTGCTGCTCTGACTCCAAGTGAGGGGTGTGGACTTGCTTAGGGAACACTCTGATAAATTAACATGGAAATTGAGCTTCAGTGCTGAACCAGAAAAGGGGTTTTGTTCTAAGCATGCTGGCTTTTGAAAGGAATGGTGGCAGGGCAGTGGCACTGCTACCAGCATCTGAAGAGGACAAAACAAAGGTGGTCCAGCTCAAAGGACTGACTGTGCCTAGGGAAAGAGCTGTTCCTTGGAGTGCTTCCCAGCAGAGATGCAGGAGAGTCAGTTGATGCAGTGACCCAGACCAAAGCTACTCCAAACAAAGCCCCAAGACCCCTGCAGTGTCAGCTTCTCAACACCAACCACTTCACTCTGCTAATCCACTCATACAACCACTTAAGTGTGGTTACACCTACATCAGCAGCTGAGTGGCAAATTCTGATAGCATTGGACAGGCCTTTACTGTTCGTTACTAGCTTTTCAAAGCTTATACCTACATTTCAAAGAGGCTGAATATTGTCTAGGAAGTTACTCAGCATTCAGCTTTTATTTACAAGATGTCCAAGATGTATACAGCAAGATCTGTTGAACCTGAAGGTCATTCAGAATCTCTTGGGTCAAGCAGATGCAACAGCAGCACATAGTGACTGGTACAAAAATGCTGAAGTGATGTATAGGCTGGCAGCTTTGTAGGCCAGGTCTGAGGAGAATATGGTGTCAGTTATAGGAGAAGTGGTAGAGATCCTGTTTGACAGCCATGAGTAAGCCAGGAACTCCTTGGCTACCCCCGAGTCTTGAAGAAAACACCACACTGGGAATGGCATCTTTGGAGGAAGGGTGAGGAGAAGGGATGGTTCTAAGCAGATGGGCATCTTGGAGACTCCAAATTCTGGTGTAGCAATCCTGACCAACTGGAAAGGACAACAGAATGCAGCATTACACATTTTTACACATCTCTGCAAGACTTTTATCACAGAAGCAGAGGGTCCACAGAGAACCCCCCCTGGCCACTTCTACACACACTAGAGGCAAAATGCTTATCACTACTTTATGGAACAGAAGCTCTACACTGAATATTGCAAAAGTGGGGAAAATGTATATTTCCTACTAGTCAGTAAAAGATATTAGTACTTAAGAGTGCTTTCCTCACTATCAAGCACCAAAACAAAAAACAGGAAGAAAAACTAACTCTCAGATTAACAAGATCTCTTCTCATTATTTCACCACTTACTGAAAAATTCAAGGAGATGACGTAGCTATGCTTACAGTGAGACTGTGAAACCTGGCTCTACTCTGAGGATTTAGGGGTTTTGCTTCATTTGTTGTTACTTCTCCTCCCCTCACTTAAAGTAAAGTATCAGACTGTAGCCAAGTATATTTCAAAATGAACCTCAGTGGTATACACAATTTAAAAGGAATTATGCTCACATGCCAGTGCTTCAGTCCAGTATGACATTACCCACATAAACACCAAATAAAACACATACAGTCTTTAGTCTCCATAAAGTTATCATCAAGTCTCCTGTTACACATTGTTTCCCTGAATTTCAAAATAAAGAAAATTCAAAAATTTTTTTCTGCTCTACTTGAGACAAACATTGGAAAGGACAATAGGACTTCTGCAGGACATAGCCATTTAGCACTACAGAGTGTAGTGCACAGGTGTGCATCTAGAACATTATTTCTTAATTTTCGTGGTATATTACCGTATACCTAAGGCTGAATTTCTTCTGAATTTTAAAGAATTAACAGGTTTACAGCTTCTAATAGCTGCTAGCTAAAAAACAGTCTTCAGGTATAAGAAAATAACTGCCATACACTCTGCAAGTAGAGGTGAAAAAGTTAGCCCACCTGCTGTAAGAAGTCCTTCCTCCTCATTTACATGCAAAGGGAGAAGAGCATATTCGTTGTGATGACCTTTATACTCTTTCACACATTTTGCTGTTCTCAGGTCCCACAGTTTTATCTGCAAGTTGAAGCAATTGTTAGAAAGAGGATAAAGTAACAAAGCAGAGAGTGCTTGATGACTGCTAAATGAGTGGATCTGGAAGTGGACCCATACATGGCACCATCAGCTCCCCAAAGAAGAGACACCCACCCTCGGGACCACGTCTGTCAATGCTTAAATACTAGAAGGAGCAGAATACCTTAAATGCAACAAATCCATACCTTTCCAGCCATATCTGCTGCCAGAAGATGATGTTCAGCCTCCAGAAGGTGAACAGAGGTAACTGCTGAGCCATGGAAGAGGCGAACTGCTTTCCAGCTCTGGCCCTTGCGGCTGCGCTGCCGCACGTCGATGCTGAAAACCTCCCCTGAGCGGCAGCCATTGTACAGCACGGGGGTCTGGGAGGGTTGGGGAGACAAAAAAGTGCACTCTGGAACATCTGAAAGGATCTCAAGAAGTTATGCAGACAGAAGCTATGTCAAGCTTCTATGTCAGAATCTATGTTGTGCAGTTGTCAGGTTGACTTTGTGAATGAGTCTGTTAGTATTTTATAGAATCAGAATTTTCAGGGTTGGAAGGGAACTTTAAGATCACCCAGTTCCAACCCCGACACCTCCCACCAGATCAAGTTGCTCAGAGCCCCGTCCAGCCTGGCCTTAAAAACTTCCAGGCTTCCACCACCTCTCTGGGCAACCTGTACCAGTGTCTCACCACCCTCATGGTAAAGAACTTCCTAAATGCCAATCTAAATCTCCCCTCCTCTAGTTTGAATCCATTCCCCCATGTCCTATCACTGACATCCTAAAAAGTCCCTCCCCTGCTTTCTTGTAGCCCCCTTCAGATACAGGAAGGCTGCAATAACGTCTCCTCAGAGCCTTCTCCTCTCCAGACTGAACAACCCCAACTCTCTCAGTCTCTCCTCACAGCAGAGGTGCTCCAGCCCTCTGATCATCCTCATGGCCCTTCTCTGGACAAGCTCCAGCCTGTCCACATCTTTCTTGTAACAGGGGCTCCAGAACTGGATGCAGCACACCAGGTGGGGTTTTCTCCTTGATGGAGACAATGCACTGAGTGCTAACAAAATTAGGCTGTTTGCCAAAACCAAAACAATTTTACAGCGCCTTTTACTGTTTTATTTGTACTTCATTTCCTTTTTTCTGCTGTACAATTAAAAAAAAAATTGCCCCTCTTGCTACAGAGTTTGCAATCAGGTAATCCTTCTGTTGCTAACTCAACTGTTCAGCCTGGAGAAGAGATGGCTCTGGGGAGACCTTAGAGCACCTTCCAGTATCTGAAGGAACTACAGGAAAGCTAAGGAGGAGCTTGTGACAAAGGCATGGAGTGATAGGATAACGGGGGGTGGTTTCCAGCTGATAGAGGGGAGATTTAAGCTGGACATTAGGGAAAATTCTTTCCTGTAAGGGTGGTGAAACACTGGCCCAGGCTGCCTGCAGAAGCTGTGACTGCCCCACCTCTGGAAGTGTTCAAGGCCAGGCTGGATGGGGCTTAGGAGCATCCTGGTTTAGTGGGAGGTGTCCCTGCCCATGGCAGGGGTATTGGAATGAGATGATCTTTAAGGTCCCTTCCAACCCAAACCAATCTGTTAACTATGTGCAAGCATCAGACCAGCTCTGTTGTGAAGCAGCAACAATTGTAATCACAACCTGAGGTACAGCATGATGAGTCCTATCCTAGAGAGAAGACAAAGCCCACCAACGAGGCAGCACTCTATAAAAATGAAGGGAGTCTGATTCTTTTTACCTGTATGGCAAACTGTTGTGCCAATACATCACTACTGGTTCCAAATGTCTGTCGATGACCTGTCACTACATTGGTCACCAGAACTCGTCGTGTCAGGCCTAAGGAAGACAGATTATCTTCATTTAGCTGTAATTTGGGTAGCAGCTGGGAGATTAATGCAAGGTGTCCTTTTCCCTCTGAGACAGAAGGGGTTGCTAGCCTTGCAGATCACCTGTGCTGAAGCAGTTGTCTGCTTGGGGATTCAGGCACCAAGCACAGGACCAGGCAGTGGATATCTTGAAGCTGCAGAGCATTCCAGGTCTGTCACCTATGAGTGAGAAGCAACACATGAAGCATCCAGCAAAGGTTAGCACAGCTTCCCTGGATTGCCATACTTTTTTTGACACTGCAGCCTGAAGCAGAGAAAATGTTACCCAGTCAGTGTCCCCGTGTTACTCAAGAGACCAGAAATAAAAGTGGGACTTCATGACTGTAAGCTGAAAACTAGACAATTGTGAGAGACTGTGAAATTTATTCAGTAGTCAGAGGGCTGACCATGACAGGAAAAATAGCACTTGCTTTACAGCACTAAGTAAGCCATTTTTTAAAGACAAGTGGGCTAAAATAGAAAACATTTACTTTGTAATTAACCAAAAATTAACCAAAATGTAACCTTTAGGTTCTTGGTCTATTTAAAATAAAAAGGTTTAAGTAAGTAACAATACTTGAAATTTGTTCCTTACATGGCTCCTGCAAAAAGTCCACTAAGTGACATGAAAGTTAAGTCCTCATTTTCATTTCCTTTATGGCACATGCACTACAATCTTACAGATCTCAGGTAGCACAGGTGACATTTCCAAAACATGGTTAAGTTCGACTTTTCCCCCAGCAGCTACTTAAGCAATGTTCCCTCAAACAAAATATTTAGAAGCATAAAGTAAATCAAGAAACTTGGAAATTCCTAAAACAGTCAATAGGAAATACTAGACAGAAGGACTTTGGTGAGACTCAAGGTATCTGACTATGTTGAAGGGCTAACAGAGCAACTGAGCATGCTGGCCTAGTAGCCATCCATCTTCAGTGACTCTTCGAGATCATAGTGTGTTTTTTTTTTAATGGCTGCATAAATAGCATAATATAAAAAACTTAAAATAGGCTCAAAACTCTTATCTGTCACAGATTTCCTCTGTGTAAACTTAACTGATCATGTCTGAATGGAAACCAGGCTAGAGGACTGTGATTCTGTGACTGTACTGTGTGACCTGAAGAAGCATGGTTCTGACATTTATCAAGAAAGTCCCATTAATAAACTCTTGCCTCCAAGAACAGTAAACAAATATATAGAGAGACAGCTAGAGTCAGCAGACTTAAAACACACAATTCTCTAAATCAATCATGCTTACACACAATTGAACATGAGCTTCTACAAGGAACTATGGGCTTCAGCTTTCCACTTTTGATTAATCCACTGAGCATACTTGAGTAGATACAATGAGAAGGGATGCTGCAATTCTAGATAGCCTATAGGGAAACTTGAGTACTTCTTGAGTGCAGCTTCTGAGTACTCGTTACAGGCCAAGCTCCTCATGAAAAATCTCAAATATTTACAAGTAAGATGTTCTCCTGCCAAAGTCAGGTCCTACATCATCACCAGCTAAAATAAGCTAGTGCTTTCAATAGTGCTTGTGAATTAATTCTGAAGGCAAGTTCCTTCATCTGTTAACATATTTCATGGTTTAGGACTAAGTGTTACAAGAGTACAACAGTCTCACCAGCTACTGAAGAAAAGTGCAGCAATAATCTTTCCCTTATGCTCTTGTCATGTCATAACTGCTATTGGAAGTTGGAGAGAAAAAAACCAACACCCTACCTGGGTTAGTGCTGCTGAACAATGATGCTGGAAGCAGACTGGCACAGCCTGGTGTTTCTGCAATTCCCATGAGACACAGCTTGCTGAAGTGACTTAAGAAAAATAAATATTTCTCCCTAGAAAGGAACAGGCTGCCTAACTTTTATAGCTGGGAAAAGCGAGGTCCTCTGACACAGCTCACAATACTTTCTCTTGGAGACTTCTGATGTACCTTACAGTTTACAATTAAGTCTTGACTCTTCAAAGAGCTAGAACCCCCATTCTTGCTTCTGTACTATCACTATCAGAAAAACCAGAAAGTAAGAGGAATATTAAGGCATCTTTCTAGTGACAGAAGAACATTCATGGCCTGCATGGATCATTACTCTCACCTTTACACACTGAAGACACTGCATTAATATAGATCTGTTTTCCATGGAGGTAAGATGGAAAAAGGGCAGCACACATTGGGAAGCCAAGGAAGACTCACTTTAGATTACATTAAAACATTTCCTACAGATTACATCAGGTAGATAGAGGATTTGAAAGCTGCATTTCAAGTTCAGCGGGGTCAATCTGTTACACAACTGGAGGAAAGCACAAAACCAAACCAAACAATCCCAAACTCCTAACCAGCTATGGGAAAGCCTGATAAGCTCCTGCCACCTTCTGGATCAGTCCTGAATTACTTGGATTTTCCCAGGAGCTTCTGCATACGTTTCTGTACAATCTCCTCTTTTGACACTTGAATAGCACTGCTCATCTGTTGACTGCCATCTCTCACGTTGAAATCCTTTTTCTTTGTTTCTTCTGGTTTATGCCATTGTCCATTACTGATTTCTCTACTATGCTATCAACCTTCCCCTTTTTCTAAGAGAACTGCTACAGAACATAGTCTGAAAGTTGCAGAGAATGATGCCAAGGAATTGGTCCCACTCTATGCTAACCCCAACCAATATGGGGATGTTTTACAACAGAAACCAACCCAACCAGTCTCAAGGAGGTCCAATTCACAGAGAAAGTTAGTTCCCTCATGTTCTTTTGCTTCAGTCAATTTCTAACCATCAGATAATTCTGGATATGGTATCTACACTATTAACAGAGTGTGTTAATTCCTCCAGAGCAAGGGATGTGGTCTTTCACCTATGATTACACTGAAGCAATTCCACATACATGTGTAACAGAACCATACAGCTCTTTCACTAGCTCCAACATCTTTCAATTTTTTCTAACTTCCTTTGTTTTCCAGAAAACAAAATTTATGGAGTAACTACATGAGATGTCTTCCTGGAAGTTAGTTGTTCTGTGCAGCAGAGTGAAAGCTGAACTGAAAATTTTTTTTTAAAAGGATATAAAACATGAGAATCCGGATGAGTCAATGATGCCCAGCACACAGAATTCACCTTCAGAAACACAAAGACACCATTTTGTGATCTCTTATTCAATTAATGAATGGGTATTTCCATAGAAAGATGACATAAAACCATGCACTGGGCACACTTTCTTACACCTCTAAATAGCCCAGGAATGGGTCACGAGCATTTTAACCTCACATTTCTCTTAAATGCAGGAGACAGAGCAGCATTGACAAGCCAGTCTGAACACAGAGCCAGGCACCAGGCACATTCTCTTACTTAAGTGATCATCTTTGAAAGAATCTGAGCATGAAGAGATTGTGAAAGCCTGCTTTAAAAATGCTTCACGTTCAAGGATGAACACATTTTCCAAAAATTATTTTAAAGAAAGAAGCATGCAAATCTTTGGAATTTCTGGCCCACAACACCAGTTCTGTCAGCTAATGGCAACTCTGAAGTGAGCACTCCTTGGAAGCTGGTACTTCTACAGAGTCTTCTGCTCCAGCTGTACCATAACATTACTGAGAACAAACACTGGTAACTGAGGACTTGTAGAGCCAAGTTTACAAGGATTCTGCATTTACCCAAGTTTCCTGTTGCTACATTTTTCCATTCTCTCCTCTTAACCCCTTCTCCATCACTCACACATGTCCACCTGTCCCTCCCAAGCAACAGTATTCCCAGAACACAACTGAAGGAAGTGTAACAGAACACAGTACTTTGCGGTTTGTGAAGTAGAGGTTGTCATACATCTCCACAGTGAGAGACTCCTTCCCCAGACCTCTGAGGTTGATGATCCCATATTTACATCCTCCATGCTCTACGTCATTCACAGTGAATATCCGCTCACAAGCAACATCTGCCTGTAAAATAAAAGCTTACTGGTCATGCTTCCTAGAAACCTGACAGGAAAAAACAGCTTGAGGTAGAGGCATAAAGCCTAAAATTAAGCAATGCATTAATTCTGATCCCTTGAACACAATCCAGTTTTCACTCACCTCTAAAATAAGTGGCCAACTCCTTTTTTTATATGAATACCCAGAAAAAAATGTAAGCAAAAAAAGGATTTAGTCCTGGAGTAGCAGTAAATACTCTTTCCAATTTTATCACTTCTAGACACTTACTCTATTAGTAAGCACAGCCTGGTATTGGTAGAGGACCCAAATTGTTTATTTTCTTGAAAGTCAACATGGAATTCTCCTTCTGCTGCTGGTGCTACATTTCAACTATTTTTTAATGACACCCTTTTTCTGACTCCTGGCTTCAGCTACCACCTCTGCAGTGCTCTGTTACCAAGGCCAGCAGATCTTCCTACACAGATTATGAAGATACATGCTCCAAAGATATCTCTGGCACACCGAGTACCACCAAAGACAGCAGATACTGCCTTCTGATCATAAAATATATAGTAATTACTAATGTTTACATAGACTCTCTGGACAACAGACTTGGACACTTGCAAAATTCTTCATTTTTCTTCTTTCTCTCTCTCTTTCTCTACTCTCCCCATAGTCCCACACTAATTAGCCACTGAACTCCTGATTATTTCCAAGAGTACATGTGGGTCAACTTAAAAATAAACAAACAAATCAAACAACAAAAAATAAAACCCCACAACACTTTCATGTCCAACCTCCTCCTCATCTTCCTTTCTAAGGAAAGGAACCTCTTCCTACCTATTTAAAATTATCAAGCACAGATTTTGAGAACTGACAACAGGAATAAAGCATTTTTGAAAGCAAAATTTGAGCTATGAGATATTGCAATATTACAAGATCCTGAATTTTCACTGAAGATGGGCTCTCTTGATCCTAAAAACTTAAAACAGTTCTCATAACATACCACAATAATTTTAAAATTGTTGGTGCCAGCAACTGAGGAATCTGGACTGTGAATTTCTATCTTCCTCCTCCGCATGCAGTTCACTTTCAGCTCATGCACCAGCCTGTCAAAGCAGGGGGGGTGGGGAGAGAGTAATTGAGGTAAGCCCAGGTTTAATGCCAAAAAAAGGAATACTGGATAGTATATCCAGAACTGCTTCTCTGTCACAAAAGAGAAAATGCCTGCACAAATGGCATGCTGCAATTCACTGATACAACCCACGAACAGGTATCTTCCACATCCATGGAATTTCATCCCTGTTATTGTGAATCCCAGCACATCAGCAGCAGAAACAGCAACACAGCAAGTCACTGACTTGTCTTCTGTGCTGTTCCTGGACCTAAGCAGTGATTCTAACAGGGGGCAGCAGGGGGACGAGTCACGTCAGTTGGAAAGCATTCATCCAAAGAAAATCTGCATTGTATTTATAAAACATCATCTGGCAAATCAGCATATATAAGAAAGAGAAGTTTTCAACTCAAGCTGGGAAACCTCTTCTTCATTTGAATTCCCACCACTTTAATAATCTGATTATGAAAGAATATAACTATTTTTTTAGTAACATAAGTAGTATGTTCCTCTTATCCTAAGTGGAACAACAAGAAATGCAAAAAACCTGACAGGAACAGATGCACCAACAGCAGAACTCGGTATTGCTAACACAAGACAGATCATTGTACCTGCAGTAACTTGTGGAGCTAAGCAAACCCAGCTGCCTCTTCTGTAACAGCATAGATGAGTTCAGTCCAAGCCTTGTTGTTTTCTGGAAGAGAGTAACATGAAAGTCCTCGGTTATTTCCTTGTTTCTGATTCATAATCATCTGTGGTCTTAGATGTTTGGGAAAGTTAAGTAACTTTTTCCTCTAGCCTACATAAATTAAAATTTTCACAATGTCTATAAAACACATTCCAAAACCATCTCCCTGGCCTACTATAGTAAGCACACATGACAGATACAATAATATATTCCTGTGAGATGAGGGATGCTTCTATAAATACAAAAATGATCATACTAACTATCCAGTGTTCTGTTACACTACTTTTCCATTCATAATTTTTTTAAAATTTCATACAAACAACTTCTGGGGAGACAAAAGGATAGAGTACCTTGCAGAGTTATGGAATAAGAAACCTTTTCAATAATGCTCTGATAAAACAAGTATTTAAAAACAAAAATGTTCTTCTCTGGGAACCTAATACAGATGTGATTCAATAGCTTGATTTTGAGAAGTGATCTAAATCCACAGTTCCCATTAAAAGGAACAGAGACATCAGCAGTCTAGTATCTGTGAAACCTAAACTGCTCAAGGAAACAGCTAAAACAACAACCCAAAAAAAAGGCAAAACCAACAACAGCACTTTCACAGTGAAGGCTGAAGAGCTGAGAAGCTCATCCAAGTGAGCATTTCATGACTTAAGGGGAAAAATACTGCTCACTTCTTCCAAAGGACAGAACATTTAAGCTGAGCTGTAATTTGTGAAGTTCTAAGACATAGCTCTGAGGTAATTAAAAACCATCCTTGTTAGGTATTTTACCCTGACTACTGATATGCAGCATCAGCATTAACTTTGCTGTAACACTTTGTGATGAAAAGCATACAGGCTTCCCAGGCATAAACATAACACCTTGATTTTACCTGTCAAAAAAAATTCCTCATGAAAAAGCTGTTTCCCTAAAATATCATTAGTACTGGTTCTTCAGGGTCCAGGAATATGGTCAATACATTTATTAAACATATGGAAAACTTAAAATCAAGAGCCCACTTTGTATAATTCAAGCCAGCAACTTGAAACCTGACACCCAACATCCTGACTCAGGTGTAACTGTTGGACAATCTGCAGTTCTGAACACAGTTCCTGTCTCTTTGTAAGTTTTTTTTTTGTCTGTACTGACATTCTATCATTCTTGTGTGGAACAGCCAAACACAAGGCTTAAAGGACTATAAATTCTCAGCAAAAAAAAAAAAAAAAAATTGATTTCTTCAGACAGCTTAGGAAACTGTACCACAGTCAGAACTGAAAGCTTCATCTTATAACCCACCCTATGCCAGAGTACAAGAAAGCCTAATTGCAATCTTTTTCAGAATGTACCTTCTTTTGTTTTTCTTCCTCTTCTAAAAGTCTCAGTCTTTTGCATTCCATTGCCTTGTGCTGAATGCTTTCCTTGGTGAGTGGGTTGTAGTTATTATGCCCAGGCAGCAGGCGAAAATAGCGGTTCTTTTCTGAGTCATAGTAAAATCCTGGCAGTTCTTTTTTAAAACAAACAAACAAAAAAATCCAAGTGTCAAGACCCAGGCAAAATCAGATGGATAACTTAAGTTTGTTTATTGCTTTTTGCTGTCCCACACTTTACAAAAATGTCAGTCAGGAGGCTCAAAGATCCTGTTCCTGGCAAGTCCCGTGTGTGATACAAAGACTGGGAACAGATGACACTTAAAGGGAAAAAAAAGATTAATTATACTTTTCAAATGCAGTGCCATTACACAGCTACAGAAGGGAAGTCACCACTGACCAAGGTGAAATTTGGACAAATCAGAGTAGTGGAGAGGAAAGGTTTTGCTGCAGAAGAAAAATCACCTTTCCTCATAAATCAATCATGAGGGGCCACTCTTGGTTAAAAAAGCAAGGAGGGCAGTCCCAAACAAACAAACAAACAAACTTTAAAAATTACAACGAGGTATCACCCAAACCAAAATAAAGTGATTCACATCCCAGAACAAGCCACCTTTTCTTTAACACATAGGAGAGTTTTAGATGCAATCAAGAGTATATTTGGACAATACAGAGAGGGTCCTTCCAAAGATGACTTGGGATGAGAGAAACATTCCAGTTTCATGCTTCACTGCCCAGGTAAATTCACAGATGCAAACAGGCAAAATACTCTGACAATGTCATAATGGTTCATTGTGTCAAGACAGGATTTTATTCAGAAGAGCCAAGTGTTAACATCTTCAGTTCAAGAATTTTTATTTAAACCTTTACTTACTACCAGTAACTGTGTTTCAAGTAACCTCTTTTTGCTGCTGCTTATAATTCAGATCCTTGTCAGCATCTTTTAGCTTTCAGCTTAGCAGCAAGTAACAAAGATTTATTAAAGGCCCATAAAAATCTTGACTCAGTAAGGTTCATAAAAGCACACTGCATTTAGTAAACAATCAAATTACACAGCAACAGATGTTTCACAGGACACAGATCCTGTTCTGGTCACAGCCTCTTAAGCACAAAAGAACAGAAAAGGTCTCTTGAAACTCTGGCTTTGTCTGCTATTGGGAGGCGAGAGTGTCAGTGGTGTTTCAGGACTCTCCTGTTGTGAAGAAATACATGTTCCCACAGGCTTATCTTTTCCTAGGGTTGTCTAGTGAGTCAGGACACCAGACTGCCAAGGAGACATCTTCCTCAACAGAACTCCTACTGAATCAAGTCTGGTGTCACTGGTCAACTCCCTAATAATGAACATTTAGTCAGAGTCTAGTTCTTCCAGACTACAAAATACATGGAAGGCACAGAGAGAGATGAAAGATGTATTTTATGTCACCTTTAGCACATGAGAAAATAAAGTTCATTGTCTTCCCAAAGCAATATTTCTGGAGGGAGAAACAGAATTTTTTTTTCTTTTCAGTTTCTATCAGCTTGGTTTATCTCACAAGTTTTCAAATATGAGAAGCATTTGTGGACCTAGATGAGCATTTGGCCCTGCTCTCTATATTCTCACTTAGTACACCTTTTTATATCACTTGATTTTACTTTTCTCTACAAACTTTACTGCTTAAATCCTTCCTTTATTAACACACTTCCACTGTACAGTCAGTGTCAGCACACAGACACTGATTTTTCACCTGTAAACATGGTCTCTTACCTGGTACTACAGAGTTCTGTGTTAAACTGGATGAAGAAGCATCTCCACTGCTACTGGGGCCTGCATTCACTGGAGTCTGTGCTTCCTCCTGTTCTGGCCTAAAAAAAAACCCCAACCATAGCATTGCTTTCAAGACAGGTTCATGATTGTCCTACATATCCTTCCCACAAAGAATCTAGAAAGCAGTTTGTCACTGACATTAATGGAGTACAATTTTACAGGGCTGTGATAAGCACTAAACATACACTAAGCAACAAAAACAAGAGAGTAAAAATATTCAGCTTAAAAACGTCCCAATAACTCTGGAGATACCAACATCTTAAAAGGTTTAATTAAACAACTGCAAGTGTATTTCAGTCTTCTTCATGCAAAAGATTGATCCTGTGCATTTTACCTTACCCCCTGATTAAAAGAAAAGCCCACCCTTGAAAACATGCAAATCTTCATGGCACTAAGTGAAAGATAATGTGGGTAAAACATTGATGTCAAGTCAAAAATATTTTGCCATTTTCTTAATGACAATACTTTTATCAATGAGATTCAGAAAAATAAAGTTTAATAAAAACTCCAAGAAAAAAATAATCTGATTTTGTAATAAACATCACAGTTGACAGGGCAACTACAGCTCTCTTCTTTTTGCAGTAATTTAAATAGGTACATTCACTACTGATGAGCAAAATTCCACTGTGATGTTTCTGAATCATTGCTTACTTCTTAAGACAGGTATTACTAGGTGTCAAGCTAAAAGCATTAGGCCAAGATGTTTTGCAAGAGTCATAATTTAGTAAAAACAAAATGACTACAAAAGTCTAGGTCCAGTTCCAGCTCTCTTGCTGTTTGCTTATACAAACCTGAAAATAACTACAGAACATAAGTGATCTACAAGGGGGAAAAATGCCACACCAAATCCAAGCTCTTCAATTTAAAGCTTTTTAGTAAAATTATTTTAACTTTATATTCATAGAATGAGGGCCTATTTGCAGTTCTAACTTTCCTTGCCCAAATACAACTAACTCACATCTATATATATATGAGTATGTGCCTCTTCCTCTAAAAATACATTTGAAAAAATTCTTAAATTAAAAGCTTTAATTAAAGCAAAGAATTGGCCTCTTTCATTCCTGCAAGAGGCACCAAACAAGGAACACAGGAAAGAACCATAAAAATATCTCAAACACAGGCAAATATATGTTTGAAAGTTTAAGATGTATTTTTCTGAAAGATTCAATTTTCAAGGCAGTGAATTATTCCTGAGACCTTGTTTCAGTTTCCTGTTCTGCTAGATATGGTATTATTACAGTGCTTAACCTGGTTTTAAACATTCAGGGAAATCCTTGGATAGTTTTTACACTGGTAGACACTGAGGCATAAAATGAATGGGCATGTGAGTCAAAGATCTTACAGATATTTTTCTTCTCTGAATTATCCATGCAGACTGATGAAGAATTTATGGACAATCAGGCACACCTGAAAGGAGCAGCTTGTGGAAATATGTCTCAGTTTAAAATCAATACGAAATTGCAAAAATATGACACATTTCCAGAAATAAATGCAATTCCACTCCCAGGGATGACAGATATTGTGTACTGTCCACTAAAGTTTTAGGTGGCAACTGTCCCAATTCTACACAGCCACCATTCTCAGAATTTAATTAGCCATTAAATTTTTTGTGGTTTCTCTTTGCTTGGGGGAGGGGCGGTTGGGGTTTTGTTTTTGGGGGTTTTGGGTTTGGGGGGCTTGGGGGGTTTTGTTTTGGGGGGGGTTTGTTTGGGTTTGGACCCATGCTAAGCAGAAGATGCATAAACTTGCCTTTCATTACAGTTATTAGGATGGGATCTGCACCGATGGGGATGATAGCTCTGCTTCCCATGGCTCCATCCATGCTTGTTTTTGCTTCTCCAGCAATTTCTCCTCATGCCTCCCTTTAAAACAAACACACACACTGGTACATGTCTGGAACGCTAAAATACTCTCTTTTTAACACAGCATCTTTTCAAACCCGGTTCAAACAGCTTTGCAGCAGCCTACAGATGAGAACCAAGGATGCAGGGTGAGGAGAACAACCGAGTTTTAACCCAAAACACGGAAAATTCCTAACGGCGCCAGAGCTGAAAGGGAAGAAAGGCCAAGGGCAGCACCAGGAGGGCTGAAGGGATGTCCTACCCCTCCCCTGCCCTCCATCGGGGGGTGACGGGCGGACAACACCCTCTGGGGGGGTTCTGAGGTGCGGGCACCACCCAGCACCGGCAGCAGCCGCGTCCCCGCCGCCATTCACCTCCTCCCGGGTACCGGGCACCGGGCCGAACCGAAGAGACCAAGGCCCCGCCCCGGGCCCAGGCACCGCGGAGACACGGCGGGACGAGCAAGCGGCCTGCCCGAGGGGTTCCCCTCATCCGAACCGCAGCCGAACCGGTCCGACACCGCCGGCCGCGGGTTGGTAAGCACTGGGACCGGCTGAGAGCTCCGCACGACGCGCGCTGCCTCGCTCCTAGGGACTTCCCCGCGGGTCGGACCGACGCGCTGAAGCTCAAACACCCTAGGGAGGAGGTGCAGCCGCCCCCCAACATCTCCCCCGAGCACCCCCGGCCCTCACCGGAACCAGCACCGACCCCGCCGCCGCCGCCGCCGGACTCCTCCGCTCCCACCCGGCCGCCTCCGCTCCTCTCCGCCCAGGCCCCGCCGAGGGCGCCTGCCCGGCCCCGGCCCCGCCCCCTCCGGGTGACGGACAGCTCGCTCGGCAAACGGCGAGAGGGCAACCAGGCGCGTGCGCCCTGAGGGGCCCAATCAGCGTGCAGAGAGGGAAGGGGGCGGGGCTTGGGTGGGAGGAGCGGGGGAGGCGGCGGGACGGGGCTGCGGGGATGGGGGTGGGCGGGGTAAAGGCTGAGGGGGGGGGGGTTCGATTGGTTCGATTGGTTCGATTGGTTCGATTGGTTCGATTGGTTCGATTGGTTCGATTGGTTCGATTGATTGGTTTTTGGGGTTTGGTTTGTTCGTTTTTATTTTTGTTTGGTTTTTGGTTTTCTGGGTTTTGGGGTTTTTTTTGGGGGGGGGGTTTGTTGTTTTTTTGTATTTTGCTTTTTAGTCTTTTTTTATTTTTGGAGGTCTTTTTGGGTTGTTTTTTTTTGTTTGTTTTTTGGGTTTTGGGCTTTTTGTTTTGTGAGTTTTGTTTTGGGGGGTTGGGGTTTTGGGGGGTTTGGGGTTTTGAGGGGTTTTGTTTGGTTTTTTGGAGGGTTTTGGGGTTTTGTTTTGGGTTTTTTTTTGTTTTGTTGGGTGTTGTTTTTTCGGGTTTTTTTCTTGGGGGTGGGGTATTTTGGGGGGAGATTGCTTTTTTTTGTTGTTGCTGTTTGGGTTTTTTTTTTGGGGGGTTGTGTTTTTGTGGGGTTTTTTCGTGGTTTCTGTTTGCTTGGGGGAGGGGTGGTTGGGGTTTTTTGGGGGTTTTTGTTTTTGGGGGTTTTGGGGGGTTTTGGGTGGTTTTGGGTTTTGAGAGGTTTTGTTTGGTTTTTTGGAGGGTTTTGGGGTTTTGTTTTGGGGGAGATTTTTTTGTTTTGTTTGGTGTTTTGTTTTTTTGGGTTTTTTTCTTGGGGAGTGGGGTATTTTTTGTGGGGGTTGCTCTTTTTTTTTCCCTTTTTTTTGTTGCTGTTTGGGTTTGTGTTTTAGGGGGTTATGTTTTTGCAGGTTTTTATCGTGGTTTTTGTTTACTTGGGGGGGGCGGTTGGGTTTTTTTTGTTGGTTTTTGCGGGGTTTTTTTGGGAGGGTTGAATCCTAAGGCATTTTTTGATTATACCTGTTTCTCATCAGGGTTTAGTGATACCTTCTCCAAAATAGTTTTGAATTTTAATCCAGTAACAGACTGCAAGTGTCTATAGGAAACTACATCAGCATCCCTTTCCCTAAACTTGTTTAATGCTGTTGCTGGTGTAGACAGCATTCAAAATAATGATTTATATGGTGTTGATGATATGTATGTAAATTTGATACACCTATGGACAGGATTCTAGGCACAGTTTCTTTTTCCTGTTGTTTGCTGGCTTGTGGGTAATAATTCAGAATGCCCCGTGTTTTACAATTTAGGTGGATTCTTTCATTGGCTGTGTTTCACATTTTTAATTTCTGATGCCAGTGAGCAGATTTCAGGTTCTGTGACCAAAATGCTGCTTGTGAGCTGTGGGTTTGACTCCACTGAAATAGAATTACCATCAGGGAATAAGTATGCTAAATTATTTTTCTTACTTGTCTTTGCATATAGGTACTATGGAAATTCACAGACAAGGACAGACTGGAAGACATTTCAGAGAACACTGGCTTTCCATGTGTATGTATTTAAATAAAATAGACAAATATATACATAAAATACACACACTGCCCCTACTGTGTTCTTTAACAGTTACTTGCCTAACCTCTTCTTAAAGCATTTTGGTTTGGTTTATTTTGATTATTTCCTTATATCTTTCACTGAGAGATTTTCTGCTGTGTTACTTGAATGCTTATTGCTGCTATTTAGAACCACTACTGCTATTCCTTCTGTGGATATAGAAAACATTCTATTACTTTGCTTTCTGCAGCCACATTACACATTTGAGAATAGGTAGTGCTGTCCCACTGGAGTCTTTTTCTCTAAATTAAAGAATGCCAGTTCACTTGGCTATTACAGATGGCAACTTCTAGCTTGGCACATTCTTGGTTCCTTTTAGGACCCTTTCCATGGGGAGCACACTTTTCCTTGAAGTGTGTTCCCAGAAGCTGGATGTAGCACCACTCAGCCGAGTGTGTTCTGCTGGCTGTACTCAGTTTGGGAGTTGCAAGATGTTTTATAGCTGCACAACAGTGTTAGCTTTTGTGAAGCTTATAGTCAAAAGGACTGGGGGAGTTTTGGTTTGAGAAATGCTTTGTAATCTGTTGTTTTCAGTGTGGATTTGTGGAACTGGCTGTGCTTGACCTGGTAGCAACTGAATGCTGCTTTTTTCAGGCCAGTTCCTGGGAGGGTCAAAACCACCATGTCTTGCAGAAGGCATTCTGCCATCATTTGCTTTGTGTCTTCCATTTGCTCTGTCTGTTTTTCTACTTGTCTTGAGAGACTGGATTTTACTTGTGTAGTCCATTAAATACATCTATTCAGGCTATATTGACTTAGCTTATTAGTTAAGCTTAAAATATAATTGTATGAAAGCAGAAAGAAACTGTGGAGATACAGAACTGTGTTAATAGCATTAGAATTTATGTTTCAGACATAGCTTTCAGACATTGCAATTTAACAAGTTACTTTTCATCTGAACAGCAGTTCCTGGACCTGTGTCCATTCCTAGCAGTCACATTTGAAATTAAAATTAGTTTGCTTAAACTCCTTTTGTGCTGAGGCTTAAGACATGTATTTTATCTTGTGCATGTTGGGGGCCAAAACTGTGTATTCTGCCAGTTGAAGCTTAGGTTACATAAGGCAACTTATTAAGTGGGTAAGTGGAAGGTGTACTTGGGTCCATGAGTCACAGAATCACAGAATTATTGAGGCTGGAAAAGACCTCTGAGATCATCAAGTTCAGCCTCTGACCTCACACCACCCCATCAGCACTCACTGCCACATCCAGCCTTCCCTTAAACACCTCCAGGGATGGTGGCTCCACCACTTCCCTGGGCAGCCCATTCCAATTCCTGATCATCCTCTCCATGAGGAATTGCTTTCTGATGTCCAATGTAAAACTCCAGGCCATGCCCTCTCCTCCTGGGAGAAGATCCTCACCCCCCCCCCTGGCTCCAGCCTCCTTTCAGGGAGTTGTAGAGAGCGATGAGGTCCCCCCTGAGTCTCTTCTTCTCCAGGCTGAACACCCCCAGCTCCCTCAGCCTCTCCTCATCAGACTTTCCCCCTGGTCCCTTCACATCCTCCTTGCTCTCCTCTGGACCAGCTCCAGCATCTCAATGCCCTCCTTAAAGTGAGGGGCCCAGAACTGGACACAGTAGTCAAGGTGAGGAGTTCCCCTGCGAAAAAGCAGGATTTTATCTAACAGTAAAATGTATCCTTGTTCTAATGCTGCTGAAATCCATGTGATTGAATTAAGAGTATTTTATATATTCCTGTGTTTTCAGCTGCAGTAGTCCTGCAGTAATAATGTGACAGCTTTTAGATGTTTCTGAATGTGATGGTCTTTGACTTTTTAATCTTAGCTCTCAGACCACTTTGCTGTACCCGTTCTATTTGATGCTGAAAGTAATTTTTGCATCCACTTTCATCAGGTAAGTGGAGGAAGGTACAAGCTGCTGCAGCACTTAAGATGAATTATCACAATTTATCTGACGAACAACTAACTTGCTGCCTTTATTTTGTATGCATCTGTGGTTTACTTTTTCTTTGTGTTGGATGGCAAGCTCCCAGAGCAGTCCTGTTGGTTTTGGAGGTGCATCTCCCCTGGGGTCTGCTGGGGGGTGTAAATCTGGGAGCAAATCTGATCCACCCCAGGAGAGGGCAGCAGTGCACTTGCACAAACCCGCAGTCTCTTGGCTCTGGGGTGGATTTCTTTTCCATCTCTCTTGCAGCGAGTATCAAATCCCTGTAAAAATCAATTTTAAAAGCAGAAGTATACCAGCGAATCCCCGTTGCAACACTACTTAAAAGTATTTCTTTTAGTATTCACAGCTTTAAGGTGCAGGGACACCGATGTTACGTATTCTAAACAGACTTCTCTCCAATAAGAAAGTGAATTTTTTTTTCTCCTGATACATCAGTCTTGTCTTCTCTTCAGGTCAGAGGTCATTAAAAAACCCTGAAAAACTGGAAAATGAACTTTCATAGTTTATATCGCTACATTAGCTCAGAGTTATTTTAAATTCCAGTGCTTCTGGCTCTTTATATGGCAAGGAGTACTTGTAGCTAGTAAGTGACTCCTGGACATTGTGTTACCTACTCTATAGATCAGCTTTTAGTATTTTACATGGATATTTATTTAAGTTATCACTTGACATAAATTCAGATTGTGCTCTGAGACTGTGTCTGCAGTCTCTTTCCTTCAAGTATCTCCAGAAGTGAGAAATACCCTTGTCAAAACTTTCCTTGTCTTCAGTGTTGTTAAGGGAGGTATCTAGATATAATTTACTGAAATTTCTCCTGGTTAATGTATTTTTTTTTTAAAGGAATAAAAGGTTTCAATGAGTTCTACATAAAACTTAGCAGTTAAGTCCCATTTAAAAATAATTCCGATGCTTAGGAAATTTTCACTAAAAAGGAGTAATGAAGATACTTAGGTTATACTTTTCTTTTGGTGATGGAAGGGCTTTATGGCTTCTGATTATAATCAGAAGTGTGGAATATGCAGGCAGAAGTGGATGCCAACAATTTACATGGTATTAGTTGAAATGCACCTGTGGTGTTATGGGTGTTTATTAGATAGGATTGGCACATTCCAGGAGATAGTCTTGGGTAAAAAAAAAAAAAAAAAAAAAAAAAAGAAAAAAAAAAAAAAAAAAAAAAAAAAAAGAAGAAAAAAGAAAACAATCTCTGAAAAATCTCTGAGTCCCAGGCTGTTAACCCCAGTGACTGCCACTGCTCATGGCTGCAATAGCCCAGTGCAGAGCTGTGTTGTTGCTGCCGCCACTTGGAGCCCACTGGAAGAAACAAAACAAAACAAATTCCCCAAAACACCACAACACCACAAAAGCTCAGCCTTGAATCCTATTAGATTTGAAGGGAACAGTTGCTGGGAGATTTCTGATCCACATAGCAGCAACCCAGTGAGCACAGAAGGGCAGTCTGGTGGCTGCTGTTGTCAGCTTTAGTTAAAGAATTGTGTTTATTACATGTGAGTGTTTCCTGCTGTAGCTTCTGGGGGTTATTAGAACCCAAGAATCCCAGGTATATTATTACTCAGCTGCTGTACCTGTGTAAAAATCTGTTACTGCAGGACAAGTCTGGTCTTGGGTATATGGAAAAGCTGTGCCAGTAATTGCCAATATCAACAGATTGGCTCTGTTGTGTATAGTTAAAGTCAAATGACTGAAGTGATATGTCTGTTGAGTTACCTTCTAGAGTGAAAGACAGTCTGAAGTTGGGAATTTGGAAGATAAGGCTCTCTGCTGTGACAGTGACTTGCTTCTATTGTCTAGATGTGGATTTTTATTTGAAATTTCTCTTTCCTAGAAAGACAAACTAAATTCCAGACTGGTGCTAAATTTCATGCACATCACTGCATGTATCATAAAGCAGCCCTTGTTGACTCTGATTCTGAAGGGATGTTAAAAATCTTTTGGTTTTTGTTGTAAAAAGAAGGGTTGACTTTGCTGGTTTTGTTCAGGCTTGCAACTCCTGTCAGAGTCAAGCAGGTAGGGATGGTAAAGAGGCTTTACACTGCCAGAACACAGAGCCTGGAACTGGACCTTAAATTCCTTGCAGAGCCATTGTAAAGTAGAATATCCTGATGGTGTTGAGTAAGGCTGCTCATAGGGGAAAACTTAGGTTCTGCATTGCAAGGTTAAGTAATAAATGTTGTGTTTAGAGTAGTGGCAGCTGGCAGCTTTTTCATTTTTCCTCCAGCCTCATTTGTTCAGCTTATGAATCTAATACATAATTGCTTGTAGTTACAAGATTGATTTCTAGCCTTGTATTTAATATTTGCCAGTGAAAAGAACTGGTCAGCATCTCCAAGGAAGTATTTTCTTTGGGGTCAAAATGTGTGCTGCTTCATATCTCCCTTGTCTGCTTTAGATGTAGGGCTGTACAAAGAGAAGTGAACTATTTGGTTTTTACACATCAATAGCAGATGTCAGAGCTCTGACAGTTGATTTCCCACTGGGAGAAAAATTGGTGACATGGACCATAGGAATTATGGTTTTAGTAGATTTGGGTTTTTTGTATTAAATACATAAGGCTTTGAACAGATGCAGAGACTGATGATAATGTAGGAAAAAAACCTCTCCAGAAATGTCAATCTGGAAATCCATGTTTTGCTTTTAGAAAGCAACGCTTGATATTTGAAGTTTATAGCAACTTGACTAAAGACACTCTGACACAGGGCTGCTCACACCTCACTTCTCAAATTCTATCCTGCTCACATCCAAAGGAAGTAATTGGTGAGACCTATGTGCAGGAAGCATTATAATCATGTGAGTCCTGTTTTCAGAAATGCTCAGTAAATGAACACAGTGCTTGTCTTGGAGCAGGACCTTCCTCAATGGTCATGTATGTATTGTGGGCTGTAGATGTACCCTTTGTAAAAGTACTCTGGATAACTCGGTCTCCATTGCCTCCTTCCCCCACTGTGTCATCTTTGAAGATGCACGGTGGGATTTCTAGCTTGAAGTGTTCGTTTTTGTTTGGTTTGGTTTCTTGTTTTTTGGTTGGAAGCTCAGCCCAGTGTATGCAGACTTAGCGTGGGAGATTTCCTGTTGCTGAGGCAAAAAATATCAAAAGTAAGTTTCTTTTCAGGTCTTCCAGGAGAACATCCTGAAGGAAGAAGGATGAGAGGAGGAAAGGTTACTATGGGAAGGCAGTCTCTGTACATCAGTACATTCTGTAGGTGGTATGTGTGGGTTCTTTGAATTGCTTATTTGGTCGCAGTACAAAGGGCTTCAAGGGAAGTTAAGGATACCAGTCTACAGATAATTAGTCTTATAACAATCCTGTATATTGTCTGTTCATGTCTTGATTACTATTTATGTGGAGTTTCATAATCTGGCTACTTAAAAGTGTATCATTGTGTCTTTTGTCTTTAAAATTTAGACTACTGTGCCTTTGGTCATCCTAATTGCATGAATATACTGATACTTGATTGACGTTGCCTCCAATCCTTTGGAATATTTGTTTCACATCTCACAGGTAGCTCTGTAGATGCTCTTCTTCACTTCTAGGACTGAGCTGGGTTTCAGACTGCTTCTCTTCTTAACACTGAATAGAAGCCAGAAACTGTGGTCAGTCATAATTACCAGTATAGACATCAGCCTGTAAATCTTGGTACATATGTCTTGTTCAGAAGTCTGTCCATGGGAATAGCATTGCAGTATTTCTCCCATAACTACAAACTAATAAAAAATTAACTTTCTCTGCAGTTTATGATGTAATTTATGCGTATTTGTGGAGACAAAAAAAAAAAGAAATGAAAAGGTATTTTAGACCAAGATTTGCATGGAAAAAATTAACTGTTTCTGGAAATAAATATTAGATGGAGCACTAAATTAAAATAAAGCTGCAGATAGAGTATTACAAAATACTTTGCAGTGTTTTGTGAGATATCCCTAGAAGTCTAAAGACAATGGAAACTGCTTGTGTGCTTTGTGGAACTGAAGCAGTAATTCTTTCACATACAAGATGTAATGTATCATTTTGCAGCTCTAAAAGAAAAACCCAACCACCAAAACTTAAGCTCTGAGTTTAATTGGATGGATGTCAAAAGAGGAGGTTGGATATAGGAGATAGTTTGTAGGCTTGGTTGAGCTATCATTTCCATGAGCAAAGCACCTGTCTTATTTGGAGCTGTAAAGCTCTGCATGTCCCAAGGAAAGAAGAATAGCTAAAGGACATCACCAGTTCTGTACTATGATCTTGTGGGAAGTCAGGAAGGATGGCAGAACTATGCAGTGGTTAAGAGCTTCCAGAAGCTTTCAGAATCTACCAGACCACAGGATTTAAGAGGTATTAATTACCCAGCAAGATGTAATTGTGTGTGGGATGTGTTTGGTGTTTTTTTCTTTTTCCTTTCTTTTTTTTTTTTTTTTTCTCCTGCCTGGGTAACAACTGAATGTGAGTTGGTTAATAGCATTTACTTGTTTTCTTTACAAAACATGCCTGCTTTCCTCAAGCTAACAGACAGTGCAATTATGTCAGCTGGTAGAGCGTCCTCACCTTGAATACCAAACATATTTTATCACTTCTGTTCAGGATGCCAAGTGTGAAAGAAAAGGAAAATACAGATGATTGCCAAGTACGTGTGAGGCCAAGGTCTGTGAGGCCTTCTATGAGAGAAGTAACATAAAGGGTGAGCATTGTATGGTGATAGGTCAGTGAAGTAAAATTGCTCCCACAGATTCTGGATAAAATTAAAATAGCAGATGAATGTCTTTATACAGTGTAGCTCTGGATGTCTGTGTCCAAGAGAGAAGTACTTCTGACTTCAGGAGAATGTAATCTGAAAAATTCTGCTAGGAGGATTACAAGTATTCAGTAAACTTTCTAACAGGGATTTGCATCCATTCATGCAGTTGTCAGCCCTGTAAAATGGGGAACGATCCTTTTTGGAGAAGATTTGAGAACTGTTGCAACAAGTTTCTAAGAAAAAAAAAAAGTTAAATGGAGAAGAAAGATATGGGAAAATATTTTAAGGTTCATTTGTATTTTGTTTTGGAATTTTTTTTCACCGACACAGAATTCAAAGCAAAGAGATCATTGTGTGGGGCAAAGTCATCAAGATACTGAAGAATCTCTTGATTAGTAATTATGTATAGGGAATGGTAACTTTTCAGGTGTATATCATGACAGAAGGCTAAAAGTCTTATATTGGGTAAATAAGTGAAAGCAGGACTTTACAGATAAAATAAACATTGCAATCAGGTGTAGACCTGTTATTCTATTTTTTTTTTCCTCAGAGACAGCATATATGCTGTATGTGCCTGGAAATCCATAGATATAGACTGAGTAACATAAACATTGACTGTATAGAAGGATAATGCCAGTGTCATTGAAGACAGTCAAAGGGCCTTAGAAACTTCACCAAATAAGCAAAACCACAATTGCCCAGCCAGGGAAAAAACCCAACCAAACACCAACAACCAAAAAACCAGCACAAACAAAAAACCCACAACCCCTCCAAACCTGAGTGTGTTTATGGATCTTAATCAGCAGGAACTGATTAAGTCAGTATATACTGAGTTGTGAAGTAGACAATTTTCCAGAAAGGAAATGAAAGTTTTAAGTTTATGAAGTTGATGCCCCCTGCCTTTACAGTAAACAATATAATGGAACTTAAGCATACAGTTTCTTCTAGGCCAGTATGCTGGTTCTGCCTGTAACCATCACAGGGAAGACAGTGATGTTCTGGATTTAAATGAGTATTGTCTCTCTTATGCATCTGGTGGCCTAGACTCCCATCTGGATTTAAAAATTGTTCATCCAGGAAGACTTAAAAGTCACTGATGTATTTTTACTGGATGAAACTATTTATTTTAAGTGCATGTATATTTTTTGTGGCCACAGCACCTTTTGAAAAGGACTTCTATAATTTAATTGCTAACTATGTGAGGAAGTACTGCCTGTGTTAATTTTCACAGAATCTCAGAGATTGGAAGGGGCCTCTGAAGATCATTGTTACGGTCCGAGGTAACATTAAAATTTTTTTTTTTTTTTCTTTTGGATATGTGAAACAAAGTGCAACCCTAGAAATGGTAGAGTGTAAGCAGATTTTATTTGACAATTGACACAGGTGAAAATATAGAGCCAGACAAAAGAAGGAGAAAGGAAAAGAAGATATAAGAAAGAGAGAGGAAAAATGGTAAGGAAGTGGTAAGAGAGAAAAGTGTAGAAAAAGGGTAAGAAAGTGTGAAGAATGAGAGAGAGAAAGAGAGAGTCACCACCAGGGGTCCGGCTGTCCAGCGAGTTTCTTCAGGCTGGTGCTGATTCTGGACAGGATCCGATGCAGAAATGGCGATGGGTCAAGAGACAACAAAAGCAAAGCATGGACAGCCATAGAAATACCCCTGAGACCCTTTTGTTCCAAAGGGGCAGCTGTCAGTCAGCCAGGGTTGTTGGAAGACAGGCTGCCTGGAGGGGAGCAGAAGGGTGTAGTCCTCCACCCAGTCATCAGTTCTTATCTTCTTCCAGGTGCCATCCTTACTCTATTCCAGCCACTTTAGCCAGGCACAGAATCATGCCTCCAGGGGTGTCCCAGCACTGAAGGTTGGCCCTCAGGAAAGGGGAGTAATCTCCACCCAGACATCAGTTCTTATCTGAGCCAGGAGGGCTCTGCAGAGGGACCTGGACAGACTGGAGAGTTGGGCTGATTCCAATGGGATGAGGTTCAACACGGCCAAGTGCCGGGTCCTGCACTTTGGCCACAACAACCCCATGGGGAGCTCCAGGCTGGGCACAGAGTGGCTGAGAGCAGCCAGGCAGAGAGGGACCTGGGAGTCTGGATTGACAGGAAGCTGAACAGGAGCCAGCAGTGTGCCCAGGTGGCCAAGAAGGCCAATGGCATCCTGGCCTGGATCAGGAACAGCGTGGCCAGCAGGTCCAGGGAAGGGATTCTGCCCCTGTACTCAGCCCTGGTGAGGCCACAGCTCGAGTCCTGTGTCCAGTTCTGGGCCCCTCAGTTCAGGAAGGAGATTGAGGTCCTGGAGCAGGTCCAAAGGAGGGCAACCAGGCTGGGGAAGGGATCCAGCACAAGTCCTGTGAGGAGAGGCTGAGGGAGCTGGGGGTGTTCAGCCTGGAGAAGAGGAGGCTCAGGGGAGACCTCATCACTCTCTACAACTCCCTGAAAGGAGGCTGGAGCCAGGGGGGGTTGGGCTCTTTTCCCAGGCAACTATCAGCAAGACAAGAGGGCATGGACTTAAGTTGTGCCAGGGGAGGTTTAGGTTGGATATTAGAAAGAATTTCTTTACTGAGAGGGTGATCAGCCATTGGAATGGGCTGCCCAGGGAGTTTGTGGATTCTCCGTCCCTGGAGATATTTAAAAAGAGACTGGATGTGGCACTCAGTGCCATAGTCTTGTAACTGCAGCAGTAGTGGATCAAGGGTTGGACTTGATGATCTTTGAGGTCCCTTCCAACCCAGCCAGTTCTATGATTCTATGCTTCTGTCTTCTTCCTGGTGCCATCCCTACTCTGTTCCAGCCCCCTTAGCCAGGTACTTCACAAGTACAATCCAAGGTGGCTCAGTCGTGCCTGGAGGGACCGCCCAGCATTGCAGGCTGATGCTCAGAGAAGAGGAGCAGTCTCCACTCAGAAGGTCATATCACATCCTGAGGTGTCACCCCCTGCTCAGCTCTGGCCAGCCAAGTTCTCCACCCTAGCCAGGGCTATTCATTTTAAAATTGCTCCTTTGAGACAATTTCAAATCAGTGAGGTCAGACTCACACAATCATCAAGTCCAACCCCCCTACCAGAGCAGGACCAAAAGTAGGGCAACTTTGACCATGTCTTGGCAATTTTGACATGCAAACCCTTTGTTTTAGGACAGATTGCAAATTCTGTGCCCCTTCTGGTAGTCACAACTTTATAGACTTCTTCCATTTCCCTCTTCAGCCATCTCTTCCAGTCTGAGGTGTCAGCATATTTTTTTTTTTAGCTTCTGTTTGTACAAATTATACAGAAATTGTTCTATACCTTTAATCAACCTTGTCATTCTTCTTTGTGTCTTTAAGGATGCAGAGTACTGAGAAACTGGGCTCACCATAAATGTTTATCCTGTGGCACACTTCCCAGAGCATCCTGTCTTTCACTTGTGGTTCAGTAGGGAGCTGTTTGCAAATAATTACTGGTTATACACCAAGATCTTGTTCTTGGCTGATGGTAAGTAGTTCAGAGACCGAAGGTGTACATGCAAAGTTAGGATTTTATAATGTATCCTCCTTTGCCACAGATTTTTCCTGTCATTTAATGTCTTGGGAATCTCCATATACACCCAGCCCTCTTCACTTGCTGAAAACCTCTAAACCAAAAAATACTAAAAGACTCTTAGAGACCTTAGTTGGAAATTATCACTGATACCTTCTCAAAAGCTTAACTACCTCATGAATCCCTTTCAGTAAGAGAACTAAGGGGAGCTTGCTTCAGGGAAGAGCTTGAAAAAAAAAATCATTAATTCCAGATTCCACATTCTTGTGCTGATAAAATGACTTGGGAATGCACTAGAAATGTAATGTGACTAATATCGAATGGTTACAGGCTTTCTGAATTAGTGCAAAATGTTTTGATTCAAGATTCACAGGAGAGAGGTTACAGAGTGACCCTGATTTCTTTCTGTCTGTTGCTGGTAGGAGCCAGGAGGAACTGGAAAAGGTGTTACTGAAAGTGTTACACAAAGAATGTGGCTGTTCCTAAAGAGGGTAAGAGCTTGGTACTTGCAGTTGAAAATAATTTATTTATAATGTTGCTGAATCTGTGGTTCTGTTGTGCTGCTGGCCTCTGGTGAGCTGCACTATGCAAAGAGTGGTGTGGCAGAAATGCTGTAGCTTTCTGATTGCTGAATGTATACTATGAATACAGGCAATTAATTGTGTTATAGTAGATATAATCGAAGGATATAAGAAACACCATAAAGGTATTGTTTTATCTAAGCTGTATTTGTCTTAGCATGTTGGGTGTATCATACCCATTAGGAGTGAGCTTATAAATGTTCCAATTTAAAGTCAGCTCTGTAGTATTTCTTAAAACTTTATTAACAGGCTATGCTGGCTTGTGAAACCAACTGTTCCCTCTTCCATTTCATAATTTCAGGGATGTGGCCAGCATTTATGTGGTGTTTGCCAGAAAGCTTTGGGATGATGGCACTGGTGGGAGGGTTGTTCAGTCAGCATCAACCTCTGGCACTGCTGTAACTGCATGAAACAGTGCCCGAGACAATAAATCTTGTTTGGTGACCCAGCTCTTTTCTTGTGCAGCTTTGTTTACCTGTAAAGGTTACAGTAAGCATGACACTTAGTGTAGTTTATGGGTAACTTGGCTCACTCAGCTGGCCAGCCAAACAAGCTGTAGACAGCTTCAGATTTGCTGTGCATCATGGTGTAGCTAGTGAGTAGGCAAGGCTGGAGTAGGAAGACACACCCTGATTGATCTGGTGCAAAGACTATTTAATTCTCTAGAATTATTTTTATGGAATGTGGCTTAGGTGCTAAATCCTGGAATGGCATTTAAAGGTTTCTTATCTAAGAACATTCAGATCTCCTGAGAGACACAAAGTGCACCTCTTCAGTTCATTTTGCTGAGCCAAAACAAACCCATTGACTTAAAGTACCTAAATAATCTGCTTGTTACAATATTTCTGTAACTTATTCTGGGTCAGACTAATGATGTGACTAAATTAATCTCTGGATGAATCAAGTACTGTCTTGTTATTTTTTTGGCATTGTCACTTGGCTGTGGCCTTTAATATTCCTGATGTTAATGGACAAATTCCAGGACTTTATGTCTGGCTTTTCTGTTGCATTTTGTTTCAACCTGCCACACCACCTTCTTTCCTGTAGCTTTCCTTGCTGCATACACACCCTTTTTCACTGACAGTTGTCTGGGTTGGTGACTGCTTTTTGTCAGGCTGGATGATGGGAAAGATGTCATCCTACCCTGCCATCCATCTCTAGATGGCTTTAGTGAGGCTTGAATGAAAAAGCACAAATTTGCTGTTAGTGTGACAGCAGAAATGTCCTGCCCAGCTCCCAAAACGCTGGAGTGGTGTCAGGTGTGTTAATGCCAAGGTCAGTGACAAATTGTTTTACCATGGTAACCTTTCTCAGGGCCCTCCTTTAAGCTTTGTCCACTTCAGTAGAAGATAGACAGTGGAAGTGGAAGAACTTGAGATGTTGAGACTGCTAAAGTAATTTTTTTTTCCCTCTGGAGAAAATCGACTTGTCTAAATGTTTTGTTTACCCTTTGTTATTGGAGGAAGAGTTTTTTAGTCTGGAGAGAAAAAAAAAAAAAGCATTAACAGCTAATGAAGTTTTTTTTGCTTTAAGGAAACAGCTTGAAACTACTTTGAAACAGTGCTACAATATATGGACTCTTGAAATAAGAAATATCTGATCTTGCAATCAAAAGTTTGCATTTGTTAAGGGTTTCCACCTGCTGATATTATTGGTTTGGGTTTTTTGTTCGTTTTGGGGTTGTGTTGTTTTGTGGGTTTTTTTTTTTTTTTGAGTATTATAAACTGAGTGATGCTTTCTCATATTTATGAAAGGATTTGGATTAAATACCACAACTGGCTTCTTTGTGATAAAAGACTTCAACCACATGAATGCTCTATATGGGTTTTTGGCTCTATAGGCTGTGACTAACAAGTCCCATGTTGCTTGAGAGACATATATACATAGTAAATCCTGAGTCACACCAACTACAGATTGTTAATCTTTCTTGTATAGTAAAAAAATAACTAAACTTCATAGGGTGTGCCTTGTATGTTTTTCATCCTTCTCTTACCTGATTTTTCTTAAGAATTTTGGTGTGAAAATGCTACTTTTGGTTTAGGTGTTCCCCCTGATCCTTCTGTTTTGTTCTTCACCTTCATCACCATCATCATCCCAATGGAATCAGAGTTGGCTGCTGGAAGAATAATTGAAGTGTCACAAACAGACCTATGATTTCAAGCAAAAGCAGACAAAACACTTCAAACACTTTCAGGGAGTATCTCTATACCAGAAAGTGAAAAGCAAAAATAATAATGCTATGTATATGATTTTTATTTTTTTAAGTTGCTTTGAGATTGTCCCAGGGCTTGCAGCCTGACTTCAAAGGTTGAGTGAGTCTCTGTGGAGCTGTGTTCATGCTTGCATCTGTATGCCCAAATGCTGGAGAGGGACTGTGTGTCTCTGTGTGTGTTTTTACAAAGCATGGTGGAAATAAAAGTCTTGAGGTGTAACCTCTATGTCTCAGTGCTGGTACATGAATTCAGTGTTGTGGGGAAAAGCAGAATGCTAGGCAATAGTTGTCACAGCTGTAGATGTAACATATATGTAATAATACATATGTTAAATATAAATATATCATAAAAGTAGCACTAAGGATGTGAAGTCAAGCCCTCAGAAGAACTTAGGAGATGCCACAAGAAGGGTTTCATCAGTTTTAACTCAGCTTATTTATGTGTATTGCATTACAATAGAGTTTTTGGTTGCAGAGCTGGGTCCTTTCTCCTGATCTCTTCTGCCCTTCCCCACCTCGTACATCGGTAGGGACAACCCAGGGAGTGCTGCTCTTCCCTCCCTGCTACCCAATGCAACATTAACTTCTGGATGAACAACAAATACTGCAAAAATACAGATGGAATCCTCGGGAATTTGATTGCTGCATCCCAGCAGGTTTCTGATGGCATTTTTCATGGCTTAGGCAGTTGTGAGTTTGGTTTTTTTTGTTTGTTTGTTTGTTTTTTTTTCTTGTTTGGTTGGCTTTTTTGTTTTTGCTTTTGTTTTAGGCTCCCCCCCTCTCCCTACCTGAGCCCAAAATCAAATTTCAAAGCCATGAAAGGCATCGCTCAGCTGGGTGGTTGTTACATTGAAGATACCTTGTTGTTTGCTCTCGCTGTTGGAAACGCTGAAAGATGCCAGAAAGTTTGCAAACCGCTGTCGCCCGTTTCCGAAAAAAAAAAAAAAAAAAAAAAGAAAAAAAGAAAACCACGGACCCAACCCCACCACAACCCAACCCCAAACCCATCGAATAAACGCGGCCGAGAACGCGAAGCAGGTGATGAGGAGGGAGGGGGAGGGAAGTTGAAAAGGGAAGGGAGTTTAAAAAATTATCATTTATTTACTTTATTTTTGTGGCTTTAAGGCCGGGGGACCCGCGCGCCGCCCTCTCGCCGTCGCTTCCTCCAGCAGCCGCTAGGGGGCGCCCCAGCGGCGGGCGCTGCGCTCCGGGAATTGGGGAAAGGGGGGGGGGGGGGGGGGGGGAAGTTTGGGAAGGATCAGGGGGGAAAAGGGGGGGAAACGGAGCATTTCCCGTGTCCCTGGACCCTTGGGTCCCATCGGGAGTCGGTGTAGGTGGAACACGGTGAGTCTGAGTTCCGGCACAGCCCTCCGTGCCCTGGGTGTAGGGAGGGAGTGCGTGGGTGAAGCACTGGAGAGGAGAACCACACGCGTGGGGGGCTGGGGTTTTTGCTTCCAGAGGATGGTTTTATTTATTATTATTATTTTTAGTCTTTAAAGACCACGCTTTCTAAAAGGAAAAGGCGATCTACAGGCTGTATTCCGAACTTCTGTGTGTGAAGAAATACAACTTATTTCAGGTCGGGGCTTTTCGCCCTGACTTTAGGTAGTACCGGTTTCCCTCCTGGGTTGACTTTTTGAAAACAATGTATGAAAAATTGCACAGAAGACCTCAACGGCAGCATGCGTGTGTTTTTAGAACTTCTGTATAAACACAGATTATGTTCTGCCTTAGTTTACACTACTATAAATGCAGAATAAATCTTACTGGCAGTATAAACTGGATTTGATTGTGACAATGTTGGACAACCCTTCTTCCTGTTGAAGCCAGCTTTGGCAGAACAAAGCCTTTAGGTTAGAATTGCATATTACAAATGGGAACAGCATCTGACTGAGAGGGAAATTCTTCTTGTTTGTTTTTAATGTCTGTAGCCCAAATATTCAGCCTTAAGGAGACTAAAGCCAGGCCCCTGAATCCAATAGCTCCCAGAATTACCTGACAGGAATCACTGAGATCAGGAACCCATATAGAATTTAGGCTATATGAATACAGGCTTCCACAGCTGTATTGCAGCCCTCAGAAATTCTCTGCTCTGCTTTTTCAAGGTGTTCTGTGGTTATGGGCTCTCAGCCCTTAGTGACTCTACGTTAGCTGCTGTGATCCTAGATTTTTTCTTTACGATACCAAGTTCTCAGCAGCTGCTGCTTTCTGAAGTATTTTCTGGTCCTGCCTGATACCTGTGTTACTTTTCACAGAATTTAAGTGGTTGGAAAAGACCTCCAAAATCATTGAATCACACTGTTGACCCAGAAAACAACCCACCATGCCCCCCCTGAGCATGTCCTGAAGTGCCACATCTACACATTTCTTGAAGACCTGCAGGGGTGGTCACTCGACCACCTCCCCTGGGCAGACTTTTCTGGTTCATGACTACTCTTTAAGTAAAGAAATCCTTCCTTGTATCTGGTCTAAACATCAAGCCACTTCCTCTACCATTATTTACTTGGGAGAGGAGGCCAGCCCCCACCTCCCTACAACCTCCCGTCAGGTGGCTGTAGAACGTGATAAGGTCTCCCTTCAGCCTCCTCCAAACTAAACAATCCCAGTTCCATCAGCTACACCTCACAGGACTTGTTCTCCAGACCCTTCACCAGCCTGTTTGCTCTCCTCTGGACACCTAACAGCAGCTTGGTGACCTTCATCCCATGAGGGGCCCAGAGCTGAACACAGTACCTGAGGTATGGCACAATCACTTCCCTGGGCCTGCTGGCCACTCTATTCCTGATACAAGCCAGGATGCTGTTGGCCTTTTTGGCCACCTGGGCACACTGCTGGTTCATTTTCAGACTGGTGTAGACCAGCACCAGATCCTTTTCCACCAGGCAGCTTTCCAGCCACTCCTCCCCGAGCCTGTAGCGTTGCCTGGGGTTGTTGTGACCAAAATGCAGAATAGTTTGCCTGTAGCAAATGAATGGTTTAAATAATGCTACACAGACAAATGTTTCAGTGTCTGGCTGATCTGGGGTCTACTCAATATAATTTTTGAAAACAGGATAGGGCTTCTCTAAGCCTTTAGGGAGAGTTATTAAAATATTTGTGTAAGAATATGTCTTAGAAACAAAGCTTTGTTGGTGGATTAGAGTACATATGGGGGGTGTGGGGGTGTGTCTAAATATGCAATAACCACAAAATAAATGCCTGTTGTCCCAGCATTCTTGATGCTCTGCTAAGAAGTAGGCCAGACTTGGATGTCCCCAGCACTCTGGTTTGGAATGGCTCCCAGCTCTGGAGTATAACATGCTTAGGTTTGTATCTGCAGTACAAGTGGGATTCTCATGTTCAATAATCAGGAGGGAGTGTGAGTGAGGGAAACAGCTGCATGTCTCTGGCACTGGGCTTTGCACACTGACCCTTCTTGTGTAACCTCCGTGCTCCAGAAGTTTGAATCCATTTCAGGAGGTGGGCATTTACTTAGCTGGGAAAAGTGTGAGCTAGTGAATTATTCCAAGTATATAAATAGAGTAAGGGAATACATTGCTTGTCCGATATGAGAATGATCTTAAGCAATATGCACTTCTCACCCACTGCAAATGCAATTTCAGACCATTCTGTGCTATCATTCCCTGTCCCCCTAAGTGGATTTGGCCAATGCCTATGTCTAGAAGAACATCGTGAGCAGATGGTCGTGATTGCTGAGGGAAATTATTACTGCGTAGGGGGAGAAAAGGTTTTAATAAAAATAACTTGGAGAAGACCTGGCCAATGGCTAGGAAAGAGTAAGAAGGTGTTGCAGGGCCAAAGAGAAGTGGAAAAGAGCACAAATCAGTTATGCTTCCTGGTACCATTTCTAAAGTTGTAAACTGGGTAAAAATCAATAACGAGGTTTATTTTGTGGTCATTGACTGAAGAGGGTTCCTGAAAGCTGGTTCCCACTCTTGTGTTCTGCAGTAAGATGCTGATGCTTACAGGAGCCAGGCAAGGAGAATCTCCCCTAATAAAATAATTTGGTAAGCTACCTTGTGAAAGATGGAGCATTGTAGCAGAAGCTGAAACTGTGGTTGTTTGTTTTTTCTGGTTTTATTTTTTTATTTTATTTTATTTTATTTTATTCTACCAAAGTTGCTTTAATTCCTATAAATCATATTTCATAAGGACTTGAGCCATAGACACCAGATGGAGGGGAGCATTCTGCTATATGTGAGATGGGCAAACCTTATGGGTTTTGCAAGTGAATGCAGAATTCAACACATATAAGACACTGTCTTTAGTAGGTGACTAATCTTACACCTAGTTTTACAAAGTTTTCCTTGGTTTAAAAATTGTAATGCTTTATCACTCCTGAGCATGCCAGCTGCCAAAATGTTCTAAATGCTACAAGATTTCCTTGGGTATGTTTGATGGGAATTTTTCTGATGCTGAAGATGCCTGTGCATTTTTTTTTTTTCTAATGGTTGGGCTGGCATGCTCCTTGCTGGTTGCTGACCTTTAGAACAGACAGCCAAAACCCTATCACAAGCAGACACAGGAAGGAATAGCAGGTAGGAAGGTAGGGAACTAACTGGTGGATCTTCTGCATGTGGCACAGTTGGCATGATGAGAAGTGTAAGCTTTATGTGATGTTGTAGTATTTAAACTTATGTTCTGTTCTCAGCTCTTGTGTAGCAAACTTTTCTGTCCTGCTGCAACCTATCTGGAGATAGGTTAAATGTGTAGTGTGTATGACTGTGACTTGTAGCATCGTAGGGTAAAGAGTGTGGGGTTCATGGTCAGGAATCTTGAGCTCCCTAGCAACAGCTGTGAGCTGCAGGGTTTGGAATGAGGCCTGCAAAAACCTACTCTTGTTGATACTAGGCTGAGTAGTAGCAATAGTACCGCTGAAGTCAGTAGGCCCATAGTAGTAATACACATGACAGATGAGAATCAGGCCCTACGTAAATCCTGCACTAGGCAATCTTTCTTGGAATGGCACAAGGACTCTGCAGGATAGTCCTAGAAATAGCCTAATAGGCAGCATTAGTGGTAGCAAAAATATGGCCTCACACCAAGCAGTATCCCATCAACCTTTTTCTTTGCTCAGAATTTTGTAATAAACTTTGACAAGTTTTTCTTAGCTGCTTTCTCTTGAGGCAGCACAGAGTAACAGTGTCAGCAGAGGCTTGTCAACTCCAGCAAAAGCCTGAGCTTTCATAGAGGACTTGACACAAGGGCTTAGATGTGCCAGAAGAATGGCTGGGACAAGAATTGTATGGCAGAGCATCCTGCTCTGGTGGCCTCTGCGTGCCAAGGAGATGTCCTGACAGCTAAAGCTGCCCCCCTCCTGCTTAAAAAAACAAAACAAAACAAGGAAACAAGAAAACCCCACAACCTTGGCAATGCTGTTTCTATGTAGGGGATTTTACTGATGTCATTACCTTTGCTGAAAAGTATCAGTAAAATTATTCTGAAGGGGAGAAGTCTGGCTAGAGAGCCTGAGGAAATTTCTATCAGATGAACTTCACAGGTACAGATTATTGGGGAGGTTTGTGGGCAAGTAAATCAGGGCTGGCTCCACTGTGACACTGTCTGCCATAACTTTCTCTAATAGATTCCCAGGATCAGTTTTGTGTTATACCAGTACCACATGTGTCCACTGAAATTTGCAGTCATCAACTTTTAAAGTCAGGCTTGACCTAAACTGGTATTTTAAACAGGTTAGTCCATATCTTTCTGTTGTTTCCCCTCTATGCAAAAGTGTAGTTGTATGGGAAATGAAAAAACAGTTTTGTGGTGCTTTCAAAGCTGTTTCTATTTATCAGGATTTAAAGTGTAGCTAAACAAAAGGAATCTCATTTCCCCCTTACTTGCATTTTCCTCTGGTGTCTGGCCAATCAGTACAATAAAATGAGCTAGGGCTTTCTTATCCCCTCACTAATTCCAAACTGCTGTTTATGTGGATGTTTTCCTTTCCACCTCAACCCCCAACAAATCAAGTTCTGTATTTCTTACTCTGAACTCTTACGTAGTGAAAGGTCTTTTTAAGTTACAGGTTGATTTGAAAATAATGGCAGAAAACAGAAGGAAAGAAACAAATCAAAATCTTCAACACTGCAATTCTTTTGAATTTACATGGAAGGGTCACATTTGTCAGTTGTTAAATTTTCTCAGGTACAGTGCTGCTCATTATGTACAATTGAAATATTAAACCTGTCTTAGAATCATAATTACAGCTTGTGCTCTCTGCTTATTAGACATGAGATTGATTAGCAAGCTATTACATTCTGTTTTCTACTCATGGGCAAGAGAAAGTCCTGTTGCAGCATTCTTAAGCAACATTCAAAATATGTGTTTAGATATATTTTAATATATTAAATATATCTAACTGTATAAAACCGTAGGTAGACAAAATCTCCAGACTCCATCCACAGTGGTGAGAAAGTATTTTTTGAAGGGTCAGATCTGTCCATATAATTAATTATACGTTGATCTATATTATTTGATCTCTCCAAGATTCAAGGCACCTAAGAAGCTGCCTTTCAGCCCTGCACTAGGGATAGATGGAGAAGACATGGCATTATCTCTGATGAATCAGGGTACAACCTTGGTATCCCATTGGTGCAAATAGATATAGAAATACTTCCAGAATCACAGAATTGTTTAGGTTGAAAAAGACCTGTAAGATCATCCAGTCCAACCCTACTTAATTCTACTAACCAAGCTCCACCAGAGCACTGCTAAAACATCTCCCTAAGCACCATATCTGTACAATTTTTAAATACATTCAGCGATGGCAATTCAACCACTTCCCTGGGCAGCCTATTCTGGTGCTTAAGAACCCTTTCTGTAAAGAAGTTTCTCCTAACATCCAACCTAAGCCTTCCCTGATGCAACTTGAAGCCATTACTTTTTCCTACGTTTTAATGCAGGGAAGAGGAAAAAGGAGTCCTACAGGGTTCACTTGGATTCTTATTTTGTCTGGTTGGTTTTCATTTGTTTGTTTGTTTTTCTTTTCCCCAGGTAGTTACTTAAGAAATAAGGCAGGCACACCAGTAAATCTTGTGCTTCCTGGTGGGAACTCAGTTTTGTCCCATCTAAATTTTAACAGTGACTCCCCTCATGAAGAGGACAACCATGGTTACTGTAGGTTACTGTAGGTGTGTTCTTCAGGGCATGTGTCTAACTGCATTTTTAGATTCCTTTTGCTACTACAGCTGTGGTACTGCAGTGGCTATCAGGAAAATCCGTATTCTCCCTTTGAGACAGTTTGTTTGTAATGTTGTATCCTATTATTGGGAAACTTAAGAAGAGCCCATTATAACACAAGTAATTCCCTAGCAAACCCACTAAAAATTTTCAGCAGTTTGTTAAACTGTGGACAGACTTGAACCAGAATCTGAAACCTTAAACAACTTCCATCTCGCCACACTTTTGAAAACTCCATCTCGAGGCTTCAATGTACTTCCTATTAATAGAAACTTCTCTTTAATGTTAAGATGTATTTATCAGAACTTCCCATTAAAAAATAAAGGGTTTTGAGTCCAGACCTCAGCATAGATGTAATTCAGGTGTAATGAGATAGAAAACTGAACAGTGAATAAAAAACAAAAAAAACTTTACGGAGTCAGAATCAGACCTGAAATCAAGATAGCCTAGAGGCACCCAAAATTTGTTGCTATATCCATAGAGGGGAAATTTTGCTTCAAAATAATTTTTAAAGTAAATAATCGAGATAACTTTTAAAGAATGTGATTCCCTAACTTGTGAAGAATGAATCATTGGCGCCAGTTTTTATGCTGTGCAGCTCCATAGTTATCTTTGTTATGCTGACTGTGTAAAATTTTTGGTGATGTGTCTGTAGAGAGCTGGTGTTGAGTCTGTACCATTGACACTCTGATATCTTTCCCTCCTCTTTCAGCTAACCAACTATTGGTAAAGATCAAAGAAAGTGAGGAGGAGGGCTGACAAGAAACAGGGTATGAGAGATGCCTGCACAGTTTTAAATAAATAAAAAGGGGTTAAGGCTTCAAATCTGTTGCAAGATATCTGTTCATGTGGGGCCCTGTTTTGCCTGTAACAAGCTACATTACAGCACATGGAGCATGCTGTCATATTTAAACCTATGTGAATCTGGTTCCTTAAATACTGATGTATTCAGAGAAAATTAAGTTGTATGTCACTGGAAATATCTGGGAATACTGAAGCAGAAAAAAACACCTGGCTTTTGGCAGAATAACTGTCTTTTTTGTTTCCCTCCATAGCAAAATTAGATTTGTGGTTTTCAATGTTGGTGTCTAGTTTGTTTCACTTTCCAATTCACAAGAGTTGAGGAATGTGTAAGTAAGAACCTTACTTTCCCTCTCTCCAGAAAAGAACATCTCTGCATTAAACTTAGCAAGATAAAAAGAAAAGCAGGAGACAATAAACACAGGCTAAAAACTCTTTCACAGTGAAAGATCATCAGCCAAAAGGCTTTGCAGGCTGAGCAGGAATATTTTTGGCACCTCACAGAAAGGATCAATGCCCATGCATTATGTAAATAGTGAAAATGTTTGAAACAGAGGTGGATCAGGAGAGCAGCAGTATGGTCTGTGAGATATGACACTTCCCAATACAGTGAAAAGAAATTACACTGGTTTTCTTCTACTTGAGCAGAGTCCAGATGCAATTCTGTGTCAGGGGCTGTGTCTGAGGCAGTGAATTCTGCCTCCCAAAGACCCACTCACTCTGACCCCATAGAGACAGCATGCTTAGGCCTTATATTGACATTATACATTTCATCCCAAAAGTTTTATGGCAAAACTTACCTTCCTTTTTAAAATTTAATTGTTTGCTGTCCAAACAAAAAGAGGCTGGCAACCTCTCTTTAAAAATATGCCCCCCTTGGGTTTTTTTGTGCCAAATACTTTAAAAGTACTTATATTTTTTTGCAGCTTCCTAGTTGTGTTTCAGGTGGGTCTGAATAAAACTATTTGTAGCTAAGTAGGAATGTAAAAATTTTGAAAAGTTGGAATTAATGTCTATGTTACAGAGCATGTTTCAGATGTGTTGGCCTTGTAGGGTGTAAAACAACAGTAATACTATTGATTAATGATGATACCCTAAAATCAGAAGAAAAATTAATCTAAAAATTGAGTTCGCAGATTATCAGTGGATGATAGACTGGTGTGTATGTGAAAATGGAGGTAAGTATGGTATGGAATAAAACTCTTATTAATGCAGGTTTGTGATAATGTAAATAATGACTATTCAAACAAGTTACACGGCTCATTACAAATGAAATGTCACTCAGTGCTCCATGCTTTTTTTCCCCAGCTGAAATAGTAATGTAACTGTTATGAAATTCTACATGAAACATGTTTTAGGAGAACTGTATGGACACATGAGCAAAGCCTGATGTCGTTGTTACCACGAGAGAGACTTCCCACTGCTCTGATATGGCAGCTCTGTCCTTGGACATCCTGGAGATTGCCCTGAGCGAGGCAGTGCTGTTGACTGGTTCTCCTGGCCAAAAAACGTGGGGTCTGGCTGGGAGAAGGGCTATCAACAATCCAAGGTCATCTGTGGCTGTTCTCACTGTTAGTTGCTGCTGCTGGTAGCTGATAAAGGCCCAACGTCTGAATAACAGGAGCAGCAAGGGAAGCAAATGTGTGGCTTAATCCCATTTTTGCAATATGCTCCCTGCCAAGCTGTGCCAGGAGCTCTGCCTGCAGAGCAGGAATGGGCCTATATATCCAATGGAACAGGACCAGAGGGACTCATTAAACTCCTAAAAATTACCTCAAACAGGTTTTTTTGTTTGTTTGTTTTTTAAATGATCTGAAAATGTCACCACTATTGCAGGGCTTTCTAGAGCTTGGCTCAACTTCCATGTCTTCTCTCAGTGACACAGTCTGCTTAGAGTTCTGCAGTGTGATACAGTCCTAGGCTATTTTTTTCTTTCGTGTGAAGCAAGGTTGTTGTTACCCCACAAGTCAAAACCCCTAAAATTTCGTTGCTGTTTGCCACTAAGTGAATATTACAGCAATAAGTAGAAGTCAAACCAGAAATCCTCGTAATAACAAGATGTGATACAGGTTGCTAGCTCAGGGTCACCAGTTCAGGTGCATGCTGAGCTGTTCATTTCTTTGCAGTGTGTACATCAACTGTGCGCTTATGAAAACTCGTCAGTTTGTGGTTAGGTTTTCCTGTGAACAGTGAGAGAGTACTGAGCAGGGGGTCTGAAGTCACATTCAGTGTCACCTGGGCTACTACTGTATCAAATAATATAATGTAATATGATAATGGAAACATTCTTAAAGATTGCTTCCCAGAACTGTTTTGGGATGGACCTCAGCATCTTGGCAATTCTCCAGCTGACAGAAAGCTCATTTCTCCTAAGCAGTGCCTGTAACCAAACGGCTTAGATTGCTTTGATGGAAGAGACAATTCCCTCCAGGGATATACTCTTGGCACAGTACCTAGGTTGACCTCGTAGCTGTTGGAGGCAATGTTTTGGAAAGATGGACCCCTAAAAGATCTTAGTTTAACTTTTTCCAAACTTCTGATGAATCCTGGACAAATGGGAAACTGCTGCATTGCCCTCTTCTCCCCTCTTTACTGTGGATAGTAATTTCTCTATTTTTCTTTTCTCTATCCTCCCTTCTTTTCTCCTCTGCACCTGTATTAGAAAGTTCTTTTTCTATGAGTGAAAGATTTTAGTTGTTTTCACCGCTTAGAGTTCAGCCCACTTGCTCAAGAAGATTGCTATTTCTGCTTCTGGAAAGACCCGAATATCTCTCAAACACAGTGACTTCAATTCTTTTATTCCTTAACTTGTGAATGAAGTTGGTTTTGTGCAGCAGTGTGTTTTAACAGTCTTTAGTTGAGTTTCTTCTGGTTATACAAATGTAAAGAACTGAGAAACAGGCTTGGTTCTGGTGGTGGGCTTGTTTTGGTTTGTTTTTTTCAGGGGATAGAGGATGCCTGAAGGGAGGCAAGACCTCTGAGAAAGTGTTAGCTGGAGAAACTTGTGTTAGCATCAGACAAGCAGAAAACTTCTCGGTTTGAATCTGTTCCTGTTTGACGCCTCGTTTACACCGGTGCAATTTCGTGAACTTCGGTGGATTGACTTCTGAGAGCGAGATCACGATTGGCATCTCTGAAATCACTTATGTCACGCCCCATAATTCATTTGCAAGCTCCTGTAATTAGCTGCAGGTAAGCCCAGGCTCCCTGGGGCTCGCTGCCTCCCCAGGTGCGGGCTCTGCCTGTGTCCCGCGGGGCTCCCGCTCGCCTCTCACCGCAGCTCCGTGTCCTGGGCAGGCTGTGCGGGGCTCTTCCCCCCCTTCTTGTGCCGAAACCTGGGGGGCCGACTCCCGAAAGTTGCGTGTGTGTGTGTGTGTGTGTATGTGGGGGACAGTCGGTCCGCCTGTCCGTCCGCCGCGCGTTATGTAAGGGGCTGCGGTCGGGCTGACTGACAGGGAGAGGGAAATTCCTTTGGGGGGAGGGGGGGGGGGGGGGAGGAAAAAGGGGGGAGGAAGGGTTCTGCCCTGGAGCCGGTGCCAGCTCCGGCGGCTACCGGAGACCTGGCGGGCAGAGCGGTGTTGGAGAAAAGGAAACGGCCCGGGCGGGACGGAGCCGTAAGAGCGAGCGGGGCGGCGCGGGAACAGAGGGGCAGCGGCGGCCGTGCGAAGGGTGGAAGGGGGGCGAGCCCGGCTCTCTCTCTGGGGTGTTCGGAGAGCCAGGGGACAGGCTGCCGGTCCCGGTGTCCCGGTGTCCCGTCGCCGGGCGCTGCGCCTTTAAGAGCTGCCCGCCGCCAGCCCCACGGAGAGGGAGTGACCTCTGGGCTTTGACAGCTCCCCTCAGACCCAGCAGCGCCCCTGCCCCGCCCCCCGCACGCCATTGGCCGGCGGGCCGGTATGCTGCGCGCTGATTGGCTGCCCGCTTCCCCTGAGCGAACCTTTAGAACTCCGAGACACAATATTCTGTTACATTGTAGCAAAATGGCGACTGTCATTCACAACCCCCTGAAAGCGTAAGTAGGAATCAAAAATGTACATATTCCGCGTGGTTTAAATATGAAAAAAGGCGCCTTTCCGGCTGCCGCCTGCCAGACGCAGCCGGCTGCCGGCAGCCTCCCGGCGGGTCCCTCCTCCGCCTTCCTTTCAGCCCCAGCGACTCGCTCGGGGTTTTTTTGTGGGTTTTTTTTTTTTTTGTGCAACACATCTCCGCGGCTCGCGCCGAAATTAACGAGGGAAGAAAATTGTCGGGCTCGCGCGCCGGTTAATTGGCGGCCGGGCACGGAGCGAGCCGGCGGGGGTGAGAGGAGAGGAGAGAGGAGAGGGCCGGCGGGGCTGCTCACCGCTCCCGGAGCGCAGCGCGGAACCGGAGGAGTCCCACGGGGGTGCGCGCACCTGGAAACCCCCGGACCCTCTGCCCGGCCCGGAGGGATCCCTCCCCTACACCTCCCCGACGGGGTCCGGCGGGGAAGAACCGGCCCAGAGCAGCGGCGGGGCAAGCGGGGTGTCGGTACGCGGTGCCTCCGCGCTCCGGCGGCAGCTCGGAGTTGCCTCGGCGAAATCTTTGAGGAGTTGGGATGAGTTGAGGAAAGGGAGCGGAGCGGAGGGGTGAGGGATGGGAGGAAGGGGAACGGCGCTGGCAGCCAGGGAGAGGGGCAGCAGGGGCACTGCGGGAGGAGAGGGGGCAGCAGGCTTGCGTGAAATGAATGACTCGGGACTGCCGGGCGTTGATTTGGGGCAGGAAGTCCGGAGATCTGTTTTGCATATAACAGGCTTTCGCTTTTTCGAAGTGGCAAAGAGAGTTGATTGTCTTCCCGTTCCGCGAGTGGGCACAAGCAGCCGAGGAAGGGCTGTGGGGACGGGGTCTGAGCCTCCGCTTGCGGGGGTAGCGCAGAGAGGGAGCGAGCGGGAGTGCGGGAGGGAGGGGGCAGGTGCTTCTGCTGCGGGAATATTCCGGGGTTCCCGGTCTGGAAATAAGGCTGGGTTAAGAGGGGGGCTGCGGGAGCCGCTTGTCGTCTTCTGGATCGCGTCCTGTATTTTCCTTGTGGTCTGCAGCGCACGCCGCTAATCCCCGCAGGCATTATGGAGAGTGGGATTTGGCACCGCATGTGGGGAGAGGAGCTGCCTTAACCTCTTTAAAACCTCTTTAAAACGACTTCTCCGCTAACGGGGGCAGCGCTCTTGCTAATAAAGCGAGGAAGCAGAGTACCTGGCGGGGACGCTTCGCTTGCACTTTCTGCCTGCGCTGAGTGGGTGTTTTTATACGTTTGAGTTTTTAGAGATGAAATTAGGGCTGCAAGGTTTTCCTTTTTTTTTTTTTTTTTTTTTTTTTTTCCTTCTTCCCCGACTCAAGTCTTCCGTCTGGAGTTGGAAAAACACTTGAAGGTTTTTTTTCCCGGGGATTCTTGCCTCTGTCCCTCCCTGCCATCCGGAGGGAAAGGAAAGCCTCGGGCTGGGAAGGGGTGTTCACATCTTTATCGGCTCCCCTACTCAGTCCAGGAGGAAAACCTTTGCTTTCATGTACCCATCCTCTCGGTACCACGTTACAGAAACCCACAGGAGCTCACTTGTAGGGGGTAAATCAAAGAAGTCCGAGTATCCTGATGGGTTTGGGGGGCGATGTGGGGCTGATCACGCTCTGAAAACGGCGGGGAAGAGCCGGCGAGCCCCCCCCCCCCCCCCCCCCCCCCCCGGTTGACGGCAGGTTTAATACTTGTGCAGGAGAAAGCAACTTCTCCCCTTGTCCCCCCGCCCCTGCCGCTGCTCGGGCACCCCGGAGCGGACCCCGAGGAGCACCCCGAGCAGCGGGGGGGGTGGTGGGGGTGTCCGAGCCGCACGGCTCCTCACCTGGGCTGGGAAAAGACACGTCCGGTTGTGGCAACCGCGACTGTTGCCGGTAGCGAGGAATCCCGGGGCTGGTGAGCACCGGGAGCGGGGGATGAGAGGCGGGGAGCGGCGGAGGGAGCCCGAGGGGAACGGGAACGGCAACGGGACCTCCGCTCCTCGGCTGGCACCTGGTGGGAACGGAGCGGAGCGGGGGCTCCCGGGGGATCTCCCGAGAGGGCGGGTCCTGCTCCTACCGAAAGGAACCCGGGGGCCCGATCCCGCTGCTGCTGCTGGAGTCAGGGAGGGGAGGATGAGGCCATTTATAATTAGCTCCCTTCTCTCCCCTTCGCCCCTGGGGTGGGAGGGGAGGAAACAATAGACATCAAGTGCTTGGGTTCGCTTTTCTCCTCTGTGCCTTTTAAAGTACTAATGCTACGTGGAGGAAACAGAATGAGTGCTGGCTGTCTGACACCGTCTGCATTTTTTATTCACAACTTGGTTAATAAAACATTTTATAATTTTCACTTATTCTTTAAAGTTGCTGATCGGGGAACAATACACATGTAAATAAATTATGCATGGGATAAATTAGGGCAAAAGCAGTAGGACACATAATAGGGGAAGGGATGCAGCGCACAGTGTTTTATCCTCATGTGTCCTTCCTGACAATGAAAGGGAGCTGAATGACATTTGCATTTCCTCTGTCTGCGTTTTGATCGTATCTCAAACCCCACAAACGCCCCCTACAGAAACTGGCCACACAAAGGTTTTGCTCTGAGATGGGGGACAATGTAGGGACTGAGAAATCCTAGCTCAGGTATCAAGCAACTCCCTGGGTGTGCTTGTGCGGTTAAGTGTGTCCAATATTCAGTTTATCTCCAGCACTTGGACACACATGTGGCCCTGTTCATGCCAGACCAGTCTCTCGGGATAATGTATTCCAGTGTACCTCAGCATCTGGGGGAATACATTACATAGACGAGCTTAGTGCTTACAGTCCCTTAGCAATGATTGGCACCTCCTAACACTCACTTTGCCTCTTTCTCCATCTAGTGCTCTCACTTTCTGGTTCTCTTTTGTGCTTTCATCCCTTTGCTCTTCTCCTCTTCGCTTCCTCCGGTGATCCAATCAACCTGACATGACTGCCTATTATTTCTACCATTTAATACCTTGTTGTTTACCAACATGGTGCTACAGGCAAAAATGTCAGAGATCTAAGTTTAACAGATCTGCAAGGGAAAGGCAGCAGGTGTCTGGATAAATACATTCTTCTTCATCTGTGGTAAAGGTAATATTCAGATAGCTTTAATGGGACGGGAGTGGATTTGAAGTGCTGGATTTGCTGGGTTGTTTTTTTCACTAGTCTGTGTACAAATCTCCATACTTTTTCTTTTCATGTTCTTCTCTTTTTAATATCTGAATATGGAGATATTTGAGCGGTGCAGTTTGAGAAACAAATGCAGTTACAAAGTATTCTGAATTACCTCAAATGTCAGTCATAAATCTCAATGGACTTTGTAAACATTAATTAATTAAGCCTTTCAACACCCTTGTGAAGGAAGGATTATTGCCTTTGTTTCACAGATGCCTAAACTAGGACAAGGTGGTTCAGAAACTTTCTAATTTGAAGATCAAGTCTAGAACTCAGCTGTTCAACTTCCAATCTTAGCATCTAGTCCCATTTCCTCCATCCCTGCCTTATTAGCGATGTGCATATGGTACCATAATGCATTTAATGTAATTAAGACCTTGTAATTTACAAAGTCTTATCTAGAAGCAGAGCTGGTTTCCCCCCACCCTTTCCCTGTCTTTACTCCCACAGCTGACTTTTATTTCAGGTTGTCAATTAAACATACTCACTGGAACATATGTTAGGCTACTGCCTTTTCTGCATATGAGATTCCCCCTGCCTGGGTTCTCAGCAGAGGAGCTGTTGCCTTCCAGTAGTTCAGGCTTGGGGGAGCAGTGCAGGTGATCTCCCTTTATTTTTGGCTCCAGACAGCCTCTGGGACAAAAGAGGCCAACTCCAGCTCCATTGCTAGGCCAGGTCACTTGCATGCTAACTGCATTGTTGGATAACTTTGATGCGCTTGGGGACACTTATTCCCTGCCAGGTGTCTGGGGACCAGATCATCCCAGACTTGTGTGTGGAGTTCTGGAGCTGACCTGATAAACCCAGCCAGGCCTGTTCTGTCTCTGCATTCCCACTCCAAACACACAGCAGCAGTCGGTTTTCCAGTTGCTGTACCTTGTGAGATAAAATTGCCTTGACAGCCAGCTCCGACCCCTGGGCTGCCAAATGGCCATCCTTGTGTTGATGAATTCTGTGGCATGAGACACCAGTGAAGAAATGCTCTGTGCTGTTTCATGTCAGCCACAGACCAGCGTGGGTCTTGGGGTCTTGCATGGCAACAGTAGTTCATTAGTGGTAACTCTGTCTTGAATTCAAGCTGAGGGCTCTTAACTGAATAGTCCTGTATGCCACTATGCATCCCTTAAAGAGCCCTATGTCCTGATTAGGTGCTGATGAAGACTGATTCTAAAATTTTTTTAATTATTATTTTTTTAAAAAATCTTTTCGCATAAGCATCTGGCTGCTGATTTTTAATACAAAAGTGAAAGTATAATGTGCAGTGCTGCTTTCAGCAGGTGGCAACAATAAAATAGACAGACAGTTAGGTTGCCAGTTCAGTGTTTACAAGTGATGTGGAGGTGATTTTAATGTGGCTTTGCAGAAAGGAATTTTCTTCTGCTTGACAGAACAGGGTTGTTGGGCACATTAAATCCCATACCAAAATCTCTACAGCATTTCCAGTGTGGCTCTGTCACATAAAACCATAAATGAGCTCTAGTGTGACCCATTTCAAATTATAACTCTTCACATGAAAACTGTATTTCCTATATCTAAGCACCAGCTTTCAGAGAAAACAATGGATGAATGTTATTGTATTTAGGCAAAGAAAAATGAGCATTGAACCAAAGTCATTGGGTGGGAAGAGAAGCCAAGTTAAGAAAACCTGTTTTGAATATGAGAGAGTCTGATGAATGCTGTGTTGCTCCTTACAGTGTCATGTCTGGTTCCATGAGTAGCTTGTGCATGGTTAGTTGCTGCAGTGCTTTTGTAGTTTTGTTTGGTTGGTGTTCCAGCCTTTCACAACCTGCCCAGCTGTGTGGGTGAACGGAGGTTGCACAAAATAGATGCAGAAGAAAAAGTTTTAAAAACCTACTATTTCTGGTGTGTGAAAGCAATACTGAACTATCTGTCTTGTGCTCCAGAGGCTCAAAGGTATGATATTTTGGAGGGTGTAACAATTTCAGTGTAAGCACGTGTCCAGCGAGCTGGGTGAGTAGTGCCTGTTAGATTGGATTCACAGAGCCTGAGTGGGGATAGTTCACCCCGAGCGTGCAGAAATCCAGTACACGAAGCAAAATGGGGCTTTGTCTTCAGCCTGAGTCATGGGGAAGGTAATGTGGCTCATCCGTTGTGTAGCTTGATGAAAATTGATTTCTTCTGCTGCCTTCCTGAAGCTGGAAGTGTGCTATTTGGAGCCTGCTCTCAAAAGCAGACTTTGCCCACCTTGCCTATCTGTCTTCTGCAATTTATGGCAGTCATCTGTGCCTCTGCTGTCCCAAAATGAGACAATGCAATGCCACTATTTGTTGGGAATGAACCATCTTTTAGCATTACTGTTTGCAGAGTCTGGTGTTTTCTCACCCTGGTTTGTCTTTCATGTCAGAGCTGAATTTCTTTGCTTGGTAGATCAATTTTACAATCTCAGTATTTATCCTGGGCTCACCACTGTGTTGTCTGTATGTGATGTTGCCTTGAGCAAGAACCATCCCTGTGTTGTTTATCCCCGAGGACTTGTAGGAGCGGAATGAATCTGTTTTGGGAGTTGATGTTTTTCTCCCTTGGACAGACTGACCTCTGATCTAAGGATTCCCTGTCTGGGGTGACATCCTCCCACATGCAGAGAAGCAGCACCAAGGCAACACTGCTGAAGGCCTCTTCTGAGAGCTCTGTTAGGATCACACTGCTCTCCTGGCTTTGCCTGGGCAGTTTTGTCCAGGATGTAGAGACTGAGCTGTGTTAGTCACTTCCTTAGTGCAGGTCCCAGTTTTAGCACTGGTTTGTTTCTCTTAAGCAAAGTTGTCTCATCAACACAATCTAGCAGTAAGAATACCTTATAAACCCTCTTTATTTTTTTTTTTTTTTTAACAATTTCTTTCTCCCTTCTTGTCTTTAAAAACTTCTCTACGGTTTGTGAAACAAACGCAAATATACAGGACGAGTGCATGAGAAGCAAGACACTGGTTTTCCTTTCTTATGTCAAAAGAAAGGCCCAGTGTATGTCTAAACTGAGTGGCACATAACATAAATATCATTTTTTATCTTTAATACTGTAAATTAGAAGAAGTAGGAGGCTTTTTTTTTAATGTTATATACGCTTTATTTCCCCGCGGTACATATTTTAACCACGGAATCCTAGCAGATGTCTCAGAGAAAAATAAAGCAGTGTCTCAGGGGCTGCTGGCAAATACCCTGCTCACACCCTCATCCCCTCCAGGATGGGACTAGCAGGAGGATGGCAGCGTGTGGCTCAGTTTTCAGGTTACCTGCCTGAGCTGGGTGTGGCCAGGGAGCTGCAATTCCAGCCTGATGGAAGCTTTTACTGGCACCCTGGCACTGTCTGAGGGGAGGCTTCCCAGGGAGTCAGTGGAGCAGTGAGAGGAGGGCAGGGATGGGTACTGATGAGTGTGCACTCGGTGGCCTTGATCAGCAGCCTCTGCTTGCCAAATCCTGAGTCATTAATTTTGCATTCTGCTGAGCTGTGGCTGGGAGAGAGTCCCCTGCTCAGGTGTTGATGGGGACACTGACTACATAGATGCTGTTCTTCTGGTGAGAAAGGCTGGAAATCTTGTTTAATATTGCAGTCCCTTCTGACAGAACTGGTCCAGCCTGACTGAGGTTCATCTCTCCATTCGTACAACACTGACTTGGATCAGTCTTTGACATCTAATAATGCTGTCCTTGCTTTCTGATCATTTTGATGAATTAGTATGAAATGTCAACTGTAACACACGTATAAAATCTTTGTATGCAAAAGAAAGGACCCCCACATAACTTCTAGTTTCTCCCCTTTCTTTCTTTTCAGATTCCCCCTTGTGATGCAGGGCTTTGGCTCAGAGGTTGTGCTAAATTCTCTACAAACACATAGCTTCATGCATCCTGCCTTTTAGGTCTCAAAAACCTAAGCACGTTGGAGGGTGCAAAGAAAATCAGTGAAATAGGGCCATGCCCTGAGTTGGTTAATTCCAGTCTGCCCTACTGCATCAGCTGGCAGGGCTGATTTGATCTGATCAGATGTGGGCATGCTACTTCTGCCAAAATGCAAAGTACAGTGCTTATGCTGCTTTTATGCTTTGAGTTGGCTTCATGCTAGCCACAGGAAGATAGATTATGCCTGTTGGAACAAAATTTCCACTTGAAATTGTTTTGGGTGCTTTTCATGTTTTGGAAGAGCCGGTGAACACCTGTTCAGTGCTTTGTGTCCATGTGGCTGTGAAATTTTTGGGCTGGTTTGAGGATCTTTGCAGTTTCTGGTGTTCCTCTGGATCCACAGCCTAAGGGGATTGGTCACAGAGCTGGGAGGAGAACTGAAATGGCCAGAGTTGTAGCCTAGATAGGTCACTATCCAGTGAATAGTGCTGTAGGGAAATTTAAAATAGAGAAAGTAAGTATTATTTCTTTGAGGGAAAAGTAACTTCCATATTTCCATTTCCTTCAGGAACAGTCCTGAGGAAAGTAATCCATGTGTTTGTGAGTGTTTAACTGTTTTGATCTCAGTATTGTTTTCTGAGAGACTCTCTTCAGTCAACTATGGGGGCAAATGTATTTTGTGATTACTTTTAAACCTATGCAATCAGCATAAAGAATAATGGAAACAGTGGTTCAGAAGGGTATTTTAGTACTAAACTCCTTTGGTCTTGACAATAAACAAAAACTGCATCATGCTACCCTCCAGAGTATTCAGATAAATCACTTGCCAGTGTCCAACACTGGAAATTATGACATGAACCCACTTGTATCTACAAGTTTACATTGATCACTTTAACTTTTTTTTTTTTTTAACTACCAAAGGATGTTTTGAAGGCTGTAGGCTTTTGTGTTTTCTATGGATTCTTTATCCTCGAAGCTTTCAGTACATAAGCACCTACCTATTGATGTGAAATACAGAATCAATCGGGAGTGCAATTTTAATTTAGAGATTAGTACCTTTTATAGTAGGGGTTGTGGAGGTTAAGAGGCATGAAAGACGTGATGGGTGAGGGTTGGTGGGAAGACTCTGCAGTGACTTCTTGCTCCAGAGGTGTGGAGAAACCCTCTCAATTATAGCATTGAGATACTTCTACTGCTTCATCCTGTCTGACTGACACTTTGAGTTTTGGGAGGTGCTTCTCAAAAAAAGGATGTGATTGTTAATAGTCCTCACAGATCAAATCACATGTAGATGAAAGTGATTTTAACACCTCTCCAGGTAGAACGAGAGCCCTGAAGACTTCTTGCCTCTCTCTTTTCTTGTGTTGATACAAATGAATGGGAATTTGGTCAGGTCAGCTGGTGTTACATTGGTGGCAAATAGGTATTCTGAAGGTCAAAATCTAATGATAAAATGTTGATGGGGGAAATACGTGGAAAATCCATCTCAATTTCCTGTCACCAGATCTGATTTGTTTCTGTCAATAGCCTCAGCTAAATGTTTTATCTTCTCCTAGCTTTCCTCTCCCCCACCTCCCAACCTCTTTCCCACATTGACCTCTACAGGCACAGTCCCAGCTGTTGATTTATCAGGGCAGGCAAGCTCAGCACTGTATGGAGATTGCTTTTAATTAACTCTCTTCATTTTTTTCCAACCTTCAGGGAGCGGCAACCCTTTAATTAATTTAATATTTTATCTGGATTTATACCCACCTTATGTATTGTTTGTTGCTCTGCTTCCTCACATGTTCTTCCCAAACCATTTCCCAAAATTAAATGTCTGTTTCAGGCCACTTGGGCAGGATGAGGAGGAGAGTTTTTAATGGCTTTTGGACTGGGAGGATGGACTCTCAATGATCTGTCCTGGTGTTTTGGATAGTGAGTATGAGGTGGTGCATCTTGGTGCTGTCTTGAAGCAAGACTCTCTTCAGTGTTCTACCTCCAGGCACAGGGTTTCATGGTTGCAGCATGGCAGAACAGAGGCTCCTGAATTCAGTCTGACCCCTGACTTACTGTACAGCATAGATAAGCCATGAGCTTATTTTCACAGTCAGGTATGACTCCCATGTTAGCCAGGCTGAGCAGAGGAGCCACTAATGCAATTTTCTGTTGCTAAAATGTAGTTAACTCCCTGTGTGTGTATACAGGTCTCAAGGAGAGTCCCTCTTTACCTGCAAAATATAACCTTTGCCTACTGTCAGGAGCTCTTCCAAGTGAGATTTCCTCAGACCTAGATGAAAGCAGCTCTACAAAATTTCTCCCACCTGGGATTTTCACTTACCCTGCCATGAGGATTTCAGGAGGTTCCTGGAAGAATCAGGAAAAGAATTAGCATGAAGAAGTTAGGAAAGAATTAAAGGAAAGGATTAGGAAAACTGTATGTTATTTGTAATGTAAAATGCGTGGCACTTTCATGCCAGAGCAAGAAAATGCTTTATAATCATGGTTAAAGTAAGCATTCAAGTTGCTTTCATGGGGCTGTTTTCTCCATTCTTCTAATGGGAGGAATGGCATGCATTGACTGGCTTGGTGATAGTCACACTAGTCACACCCCTAACTGTTGACAGAACTGGAGGTTTAGAAGCCATGTCACTTTGCTTTTGCTGTTGAGTGTTAAACAGTATATGAGTGATGTGTTGAAAATGAATGGGATTCCTTCTTTGGTAGCGTTTCCATGGCCAAGCTGAAGTTAAGGGCACTGAGGAAGAGTGGGAAAGTGAGTTAAGACTCTCTGCCTGGCTCTGATGGAAGAAGTTCACTCATAAGTTCCATCAAACCATCCTTAATGGCAGTGGTTTATGCCTAGATTTGGTAAAGACACTGTTGGGGTGAAAAGATTTTACTGTGTTTCCATGACCCAAGTGGCAAATAGTTTTGCAGTTCAAAATACACACCTCCACACCAGACAGTCTGCTCAGTACACTTCATGCATTGAATTCAAAGTCATTGCTGTGAGAACAGTTTGACTCAATTTATTTTAGAAGGCTACTTGTAAGTATGTGTAAGTGTATGTAAAGCCCCTTTGGTGAAATGGCAGAAGAAATGAAGAAGCTCCCAGGTCTGGTCCTCCCTCACTGGGGACAGTCACTCTGACACACCAGCTGAAAGGAACACAGTCTTGGGTGCTACTTATCAAAATATTGCCAGCACATGACTGCATAAGGTCACCTATGTCATCTGGTCTGTGTTTTGTGTTTGTGTCTTTCCTATTTTCCCCTGGAGTCCTCTTTACTTTAAAAAAATTATTATTTGGGTGTATTTTTTTCCATGTTGTTGCTGCAGTTCCACATTAACTAACTCCTGGCATTCTCATCTGACCAGACTGCAAATGTATCAGGTTTAGGTATTCGTTCTGCTGAGCAGATCTGAAAGTTAATTCCCTCCTCCCCTATTATTAACTTTCTAGTTTTGTTTCCACAACCAACTTATCCACAAAGTCCTGGGGTTAGGAGAAGCTGTCTCTCCTGACACATCTTTTCCAAATTCCTCTCTTCTAAACACACACCATGCAAAGTCAAAACCTGGCTGGCCCTCAAAGGGCAGCCTATTTCCCAAACTGCTGTTTCCAGCTACCTCCATGCACCCCTTCAAGGAGGAAGAGATGAGGGGTGAGCACATTGCCTTTGGGAAAGGCTCTGACCTGAAAATGGATTGCAATTCCAGCTGAACAGTTCCTTCCCTTGGTAACAGAATTGCACGTCTGGGCTCTGAGGTCTTTGCATTAATTCTATCTCTGCTAAACTTTCCCACTCAATTAACCATGTCCATCTCCTGCTCTAGCAGCCACATGTGCTTTTCCTGCTGCAGCAGGGTTTTGGAACAGTAACTCCCTGCAGCTTTTGCTGCAGTAGTTTTCCTCCAGCAGCTTCCCTCAAGCATGGTTATCAATCAGGACCTGTCAGGTTTTTCCCTCCGACCCATCCATTTTCAGGGCTGTAGAACTTTGATCTTTTTCTTTTGTCTTTGTAAGTACAATTTTTTTTTCCAACAGAGGCCAGCTCAAATGCTAGGTGTTGGGTTTTTACACGGAGACAAAAGCTGCATGAAAATGACTTAGTGTGAGGAGATAATACTAAACCTGGATATTTCTTCTGGTTTCTGTCACTTGGCCTCCCTGGGGTTTGAAATTTGCTTGTCAAAAAGGCCTCATTGAGTTGGCCAGGAGTTCTTGGGGGCTGTTCCAGGCAGCTCCTGCAATGCAGAGGTCTCTCTGAATATCTGGCTAGCAGGACTGGATGAAAAAGTACTGAGGCTGAAGTGTCTGGGAGATTCCTCACCCATGAGATTTGATGTAGACCACCTTGGAAGGGAATTCTGCACACACCTCTGGAAGAATCATTTGAATGCTGGCATCAAATACTCTCTTGGCAAAGCACTGAAGGAGCCATGACAGTGGTTTGAACATGATTTTCTTGCACATTGTACTGCCACCAAAGGTCAGGTTGGGTGAGAGTGCCTATTAAAGCAAGAGGCTATGCTTAATATCTGGTCTTGAGTGTGTGGGTGGGCCTGGTCCTGTTTCTAGTGGATAGGTACCTATATCATAAACTTTGCCATCCCAGTTGGCACTAATTGGTTCCTGTGTGGGTACTTTCAGATGATAAGACAAAGACCAAATTTGCCACAGAGGCTCAATTAATACAAGTGTAGGCTTAAAAGAGGGTTCCTAGGTCTTATGTCCAGTCCCCTGGTACCATGTCAGATAATCCCTTTCATAAACTGAAAAGTCCTTGTCTTAAATCCCCACTTGGACTGTTTGTTCCCATTACTCCTCTTGGGAGGGTTCCAGAACCCACTGCTCTGATGGCTGGAAATAGCATTTTAATCCCTGGCCTAGCCCTACTTGTGACCAGTTTATACCCATTTGTTCTGGTGCCAGCATGGAGTTGTTAGTTTAAATACTATTGCTCCCTCTATGTCTTCCTCTCCACTATGATGCATTTGCACAACACTATTTTAAGCCCTCTCAGTCTTTGTTTTGATACACTAAACTGTCTGTGCTATCTTTTCCTTTCCTTTGATCACTGGGGTATTTAATGCCTTTGCCTTCTCTACTCCAGTTTGGATTACTCACATTCAACTTTCTTGAGTGGAGTAGACAGAGAATTGTACTCTGTGAGTACAGAGGGGAGGTTTTGCCCTCTATTTTTAACCTCTCTGGGAACACCTTGCTTATGCATTTGTTTGTGGTTGTATTGTGCTGGTGTTTCATCCTGTGCTAGACTGATGCTGTCTCTTCTCCTCTCAGCTGTTGTTGTTGAGATGATGATCTCCAGGGCATTAAGTGAAATTTATACTGAATTCACTCCATCTAATTCTTGCCTGGTATTCTTAATTTCATTGATGGCTCTTCTGCTTATAGAAGTGCCTAAGTTGTTATCAGCACACATACTTCTGATGCCAAATTATTAATGGAAATCCTGAATAAGATCAGTCCTCAGACTAAGAAGTTTTAGCATTCCAGAAGCAACCTCCTGTCAGCCCCTTACTGTCTCTGTTATGACTTTACCTGTGTCCTGCCCTCTTTCAGTGTTTTTCCAGGCGTATCACCATTCTTGTACTAGTTCTAATCTCCATTTTCACTAACTTCTCATATAATACTGCATGAAACACTTTCTAAAAGCCCAAATAATTAAGATGTCCAGAGTATCAGCATCTTATGAAGGTAAGATATTGAGTTAATCTAGCATAAGGTCTGGATCTTCCAGCTTAATCGTTTCCTTGCTCAAGAGTGGTAACTTTGGACTTGAAAAATTGCATGTGAGTAAACTGGCTCAATTACCCTTATTAGAGTAAATTTGCAAGTTCTGTGTTCCAAAACAGTTAACATGGGGTATTTATATATATCTATTTTATTTTTCTTGCTATATTAGTACAATACTATAGTAGTAACCATGATTTGCAGTATCTGCTTAAAGAAGTTTCTAGGAGAGGTATTGTTTCAGTTTACAGTTCTTGGAGAGAGGTTATTCAGAATTTATACTTTGACTGCACGTGTGTCTTCATGGCTTCCACCTCAGTCATCCCACTGAAGCATAGCAGTCCTTTAGTTCTTGGCCCATAGCTACAGTATATTTAATGTATATAACATTCTAACTGAAAAACAGCTGAACTTCCTTTGATCACTTTTATTTTTATGTCTGAAGAATATTACTATTTTTAAATAGCTTTTGCAAGTTCTAACACTTGACTTTGGCAATTCTCACTATACTTCCTGAACTTTAAGATCCATTTTCTTCTCTTGCTACTGTTTTCTGCTTCTGAAGGGTGTCTGTTTAATTTTGATGTCCTTTTCCATGGTAATTATTCAGCCAATAGCTTCTCTTCCAGTCTTTCCGTATGAGTTTCAAACAATCATTGCATTTTTCTCTTAAAGAAATTCCCCAGATTCTGCTGTGCTCCACTTGTCCCGTGCTTGGGGAGCAGGTTTGAAGCACTCAGGAACAGATTTGAAGGATGTGGTGATGGTGGTGGGAATAGTACAATTTTTTTTCTTGTTCTTGGACTGCAGAAGACTTAGGTCTATTGAGCTAGGTCAAGCAGGGGCAATTCTATGTAAAATCATGTTGTTTTACTTAATTGGATCATGCCTAAATGTGAACTTTTAAAAGTTCACCAGTGTAAAATCTCTGACCATTAAGTAAAAAATCCAAAGGAGCAACATAAAGTTGATTTTTTTTCCTTAAATGACCTTGTTCTATTTTTCTCTGATGTTATTGGTCTTATCTGGAGAAAACTGTGTGTATGCATAATATATGAGTATTTGTGTGTATGTACAACATCAGAAAGAAAGAGTGTATTTACAGATGGCGTTTATCAAAACATGGTATTGTTCATTTATTAATCAGTCTTGGCATTTTAAGCATTTCCATATACTTTTTACTGATTTATAGCAGTATGTAATTCAACTCTTTCCTATCAGTCAGTTTCAAAACCTCACATAAACAGGAAAAAAATTTACATATATGCATTTTTTTTTCTTACAAGAAGGCTCTGGGAACTTTTAAAACCTAACAGCACTCTTTGGATCAATGCATATCCCAGCAATCCCTTGCATAAGTGACCTAAAATCGTGTGATCAAACCTCTTCTCCCCTCCCCATCCCTAGAGAGATATTTGTAATTAGATAAAATGAGGACAGAATATGCATAAGTATCTGTTATGCTGGGATTCCTGCCCAGAAAGGAAACTAATGGCCTGAGCTGGCCATAATCTTTTGCACCCTGTGTACTATTGACAAGGCTATGGCTTGAGATGTTGGGAGTTCAGGAGCAGATTTTTACTGCTGTCTTCTGGTAACCTTTCTAAATTGACTGTTTTCCAAAACAAGTGGAATTGCACAGCCTGTATTTTACTTGTCATTCATTGTCATTACATTTGCCTGTAAGAGAGGGCCTGATTCTTCAGTCTCATGCCTAATGCTGTGGAAGTGAGTGTAAATTACTGCTTCTGTGGTTTGGAAGTGTTTCACATTCATTTTGCCCTCATGTAAACGACCACGTGAAGTGTAAGACAGTGGAGAACTGGGAGTGGAGTTGGTGTTAGTTCTTTTTTTTTGTATTATTATTTCGTCTAGCAATTACTGCTTGTCCCTGGTGGGGTTATGTGGGCAAATTCATCTCTCTAATCAAACTAAGTAGCCTCTTTGAAGTCTGTGTGACAGGTTGTGTATTACTGGGATCCTACACAATGCAAGAGGATCAGATAGGTGGCACCTCAAAAATCTGGAGGCTGCTTTATGTAGTGTGGCTGTTTCCTTCTTTCTCCCAATGTATATTGTAGGTGTCTGCTCACCCCTCACAGAATTCTAGGTATTTTTAAGTCCTCTCCTACTTTTGTGGGTTTTGTCTTGTGACTTTGCAACAGTGAAACACAAACCCTGGGCACATAGGAATCTGTCAGTCTTCTTCAGACATCCCAGTTGCTGGTAAATCCACTGATGAAAAGCTTTTCTTGGAGCAGGCGGGCAGTCTGCCTGCTAGGCTTCCTCTCTTGCTTTGCTTCAGTGTCCTTGGGATAAATGTCACTGAAAGTAAGAGAAGTGTTCTGATAAAAAGAGGGGCAAGGTCATGTAAAAAGCATGCCCTCCTGCACATTCTCAAGGAAGGTATCTATCCAGCATTTCCCTTGCTCTGCCCCGTGTAGCTAAATCAGGAAGTCAGACAGCCAAAGCCATGCTGAAATATGATTAATTTTTTGAAATTATGTTCAGTTTGGCATCTTTTTGAGCTGAGATAGTTTGGCTTGCTCTCCTGCACTCGCAGTAATTTACAGAGTAGGAGCTTTGGGGTGAATCTCTGTCTTCTCTACTTACAAGGCAGCAGGAGCTTCTATGGCTGGGCTGGAATGTGTTGTTTCAACACACTGAATATGAAAAAAAAACCTTGAGCTTCATACAGACTGTGGGTTTTGTTTGTACTCAGTCAGAGTGATTTCACTGAAGTCCAAAAAGTTATGCCAGTGTGAGAGACAAACTAAGTCTATGTTATTTCAAGACAACTGTACTACCAGAGAAAATTCCTTTTATTCCCCTTCTTAAATTTTCAGACTCAGTAGTGACCAGTGCTTATAATTTGGCAGCAAATGTTGACATCAGCAGCCACCTATGAGATCCTTAGTAGATGTCTATAGCTTAATGGGCAGGGCAGGGAGCTGATGACTTCTTAGTAACTGGGATGGGTCCTGGATCTCAGCACTTCTTGTGAGCTTCAAAGATTGAACTTGGGTCTGAAGTTAAATGTCTTTAATGGACAGGTTCCAAACACCCACAAGCTTTGGCAGAGCTCAGATCCAAATTTTGTCTACCTAAAGAATCAGGGTTCTGTTTTTATGTAGATTCTTCTACTAGCGAGAAGCAAAGGAAGGCATAAGACAGAAAATATGACACATTGGCAAAATTGTTTTTCAGTATTATGTTTTTCAACATTTTTTCCATGAGGCATCAGCACCTCTTAAAAATCACAGGGAGAGTGTACAGTTGTCAATGAGCCAGAACGGGTAAATGCTTTTAAATATTTGAGTTGGGTTATTCCTTCACCTTTCTTTCTCACCAGCACGTCTGGTAAAGCTCCAGTAATGAAACCACTTGCTTGAGGAGGGGGATGAAATCCTTTTCAGCAAATAAAGGTGGTGACATTTTAATCACAACACTGTTAACAATGGTTTAAGTTTGGCATTGAACATATATACACAACATTTGTTCTTTTAGACAGTATTGGTATTACATAGTAAAAATAGCCCAATTGCAAAACTCATCTGTTACCCTTGTGCCAACTTTGTTCAGCTGGCAGTTGCTGTTTGAACTTTCAAAGCAAGTGATGTTTCATCCATATTTTAATACCAAATGTGTGATTAATTCTCTGCTTTCAAATGATCCCCTTGTGCCCTACAACCCTGCGTGGTAGTTACCTCCAAGTTTGAGTTACCTGCAAAAACACTTCTGTCAGGTAAGCTGTGCTGATACTGACTGCTTCCATACTTCAAGATGGGGAAAAGCAGCCCTTGCCTTTAAATTTCCTAGTACATCCCTGCACAAGAGTTTGTCATAGGCACTTCACTTCACTGAGCCACTTTAGGATGGAGCTATTTGGAAATTGCCATGTTTCTGATGAGAGATTTGGAGCTGCTCTGAAAAGATTTGGATGCCACATATTCTTTGATTATTTGCTGCCTGTGAAGGATGCTTGTATAATTTCTGAGGTTATTTTAACTGCAGGGTTTCGATTTTTAAAAAGAAAGATACAAATCAAGAGGGCAAAAACAAGAGCAAGAGCATCCATAGATGAACACAAGTGGTATTAGAGAGGTGGGCAGCTGGGAGTAGATTTTATTTTAAAACCTTTGGAATTTTTCCTTATTTCTACTGTTACAGCTAAGCCAGGCTTTATTTTAGGAAGGTTGTTGTTTTCTGTATTTACTTCTTAACAGTTTTTCAGGTGGGAAACTTAAAAGGGGTAGGAAAGAATTAACATGCAAGAGTTTGTGTAGACTGGAACCTGATCCCAGTGAGGGGAATTAATGGGCTTTCACACTGGGGAGGGCATCAAGGGGGAGATTCTTAGAGATTAGAGAGGAGCCAAAAATGCTGTTGATTCCGAAGAAGTATCACTTACCTAGGAGTTAGGTGGAGTGGGTTTGTTTTCTGACAGGCCTGACCCAAGTTCCACCCAATGTTTCCTTTTGTGTATTTACAAACATATAATGTATGAAAGTGAGCTTGCTTGTCATGACCAGTGCTAGACCCAGCCCTTGTTTTTTCCAAGATACCACAAGAGCCCTGGGTTTAGTAGACTTTGCAAAGTTGGGGACTGTTGGGAGGGTGATGAAGGTTACTTCTTCATAAAATCATAGGTACCCATGGGAGGCAGTGTGTGTGTGAGACATTTCTTGCTTTAAGTTGGCAGCAGGCATATATAGCAATAATTGTTACACAATCACCCTGCAGAATGCTGGGCTGGGCTGGCACCACCTGTGGCTGCATCCCTGCTCCCTGGCACTGCAGACACCTGCGCTCCCAGGAGGCTCTGGATTTTCTGGCAGTGCAGGGAAAGCTGTGTTTGCCTCTCCAAGGATGAGGGGGCAAGGCCAGAGCTATTCCTGTGGGGAAGGAAAAAGGAGGCAGAGCGGGAATGGAAAACCGGGAGAGGACGAGGCCTGTTTTTCCTTTTCCTGGCAGGAGAGCAGGGGAGCTGGGAATGGCAGCTGGGGAGCAGAACTTTCCTCCAGTGGTTTCCACTCCCACTCTGCAGCCACCAAGAGACTTCCTGGTTTCTAAATGCCCTTGGAAATGTTCTTCTCTAGAAGCTTTAAAAGAAACTAAGCTGCCTTGGGAAGTCCTCCAGAGGTGCAGTTGGGTAAGGCTCTGGAAAGAGGCTGGGAACAACAGGGCAGGTCGCCCGTGGAGGCCACCTGGATCAGTAAGTGGGCTGGTGCTGCCTGATAGGGGCAAATTATATGGAAAAGAAAGTGGAAAGGAGGTGGTAAACATAGCTGATAGTGCTAAGTACATTCCAGGTAGGAATACCATGAGGTTGTTGTGAAGTGTTGAAGGAGGACGTTGTGAAAATGAATGACCAGGCTCATCAGAATGGCCACTGAGGGTCAGTTTAGGTAAATGTAAATTCTGGCAGGTGGGGAAAAAATGATCCCAAATTAACATGTACAGCAACAGGGACAGAACTTGTTAATGACACTGAAAAGTTTTGGAGTTATAATAGATCTACCAAAATACAAGCTTTGTGCTCAAGAGTGGGGAAAGATAACTGTAAGATATCTTAACATAAAATATCTATAGATAAGATACCTTATCTATAACAATAATAAGAAAGAAATGGAGACAGAAAGGAAGAGATGCAGGTTGAAAGTTAGGACTAACTATGAAAAGAAAGAAAACAAATGTCATTACTGTGACACTATATAAGTCCAAGGTTTGCTGCATTCTGATTAATGGGAGCAGTTTTGTTTTCTTGTCTTGAAAAAGGTACAATAAGCTCAAAGCTGTACTGAGAAGGAAACAAGGATGATAAAAAGAAACAGTATGAACAACATGAAGAATTACTAAATTGATTTGGGTTTTTCCAGTCTGTAAAAGATTTCTGACTCTGTATGAGAGAGGTTCATGAGATCAGGAGCATCATGGAAGGGGCAAGCAGTGGATGGATGTTCACTGTCTCTCTTGACGACAGAAGTTAGAACATTATGTGAAGTTATCAAGAGGCTGGTTCAAAAGGAACAAAGGGAAATAGTTTTGCACTAAATATTAAATAAAGCTGTGGAACTCTTTACAGTGGGATGTGTAGGGTATTAAAGTTAGCCTGGGTTCAAAAAGCATCAGCTTCACAGAAGAAAAACCCTTCAATGGCTGTTGAATATCAAGATATCTGAATTACAGTCTGCCAGAGGTTGAGAGGCTATACCAGTTCATTTCCTGCAGGATATCACTATATCCTGCCCATATTTTGTGGGTCTTCTTTGGGACTCCTTACTGACTGAAGTGTCCTGGGTTAGATGGACCTTTAATTTGACCAGGTATGGTCTTTTTTACATTTCAAGGGCTCTGGCACTCACATATTAGTTAGTAGTGTTGCAAGAAAGGCCTTAAGAAGTTTCAAAATAAGAGACTCAGAAATGCAAGATGGAATTATAATTACTGGAGGAATAACCAGAGCTTTATTTTGTTCTTTGCAACGTTTGCTCCTTCATGTCAACCCTAGGGGGAAATCTGTGTGCCAGTTCACCCAGGTCTTGCAACAACCTGAGACAACCTGTTTATTAAACATACACTTTGGCTGCTATACAGAGGAAATGGCATGTTCCAGACTGGTAATGCAGAGACTTGCACTTAGTATCTGCCTGCACCATTGACTTTCTGTATATTCCCCAGTTAAATCCTGTACCTTGTTGTCCCTTTGTTTCCATATGGAAAGAATAGAAAAAAATCCTCCACACCTCTCCTTGCAGAGCAGTTTTTGAGATTAATGGCTGTAAAATGCTAAATAAATGGTAAAAGTTGTGACTGAGTTGTGAGTGAGTGCAAAGTGTTTGATGCTGATTTGTGTAATGGAATTTGCTCTTAGCGAATTTGCTGTCTTCACTGGCCTCATAGGCCTCTTGTTCAGACTGGAAAAGAAGTCAACCTATATTCAAATATGTTCTAGAGGGAAAAAAATCTGAATTAGTTGTTTCTCTACTTACTAGTTATTCATTGGTTCAGGGTCTGTATGTCAGAGTAGGCAGAGTTAACCCCTGGGAAATCTGCAGTGGTCTGATCTGACTAGAGGAAGCATTATTTTTTTTTTGTCCTTCCTGCCTTGCTGCAGAGGTTTTTTTTTTGGCTTGTGTGCTCTCACTAGGTCACTGTTTATGGGATGAATTTTCTAGTCCTGTCTCAAATCCAGAATCATAGGTGACCCTTTTGGCTCCTGTGGCCATTTGCAGTTATTATTTATGATGAAAGTCAGCTGATGGCACTTACACAGAAGGTGGTTGTCCTCTCCTCATGCTGTGCAGTAGTATACCTGAGTCCTGATGAGAAGACAAGGAGATGCTCTTGTTCCCAATTAAATCTATCAGAGGCCCTAGAACCTGCCTTTGCATTTGCTGCTGAGCTAGATGGCATCACATTTCAGGGAGAGACAGAAAAAGTTATTGGTGTCTAGCTCGTGTCCCAGGTACCTGCTACTTGCTTAAATTGAGTTTCATCAGGGATGTGCATAGCCACGAGCACAACAAACTCTGCTCCCACCCTTCTCTACACACCTTGTAAAATTAGAATTATTTAAATGGATTATTTAGGGTTTTCTCTCCTTTGGACCAACTAAAATCTGTCAGAAGAAGTGACTTGAATGTTCTTGGTCTCTGAATCTCTGGAAAGTGGTTTGACTCCTGGCTCTTGTTGCTATTACATCTGATTGCTGTTGTCCTTATGCAGCTCTGGTGTAGCTGGAATATGTGGATATTTCAGCTCATCCATCTCTTTTTTAAGCCTCTCAGAAGCCCTGTTTGCTTCTTTTTCCAGGGGAAGAGGCTCTCTAATTTGCTGCTTTCCCACACTGGGTTTCCTCCTCAGGATACTGTCTTTACACAGGAGTGGCTGCTGTGTCAGTGGAATGATTAACAGGTGCCTATTAGGCACTTGATCAAGCATCTGTAGATGTTTCCAGGATACTGTACACATTGGGTGAAGGACATAAAATAATCCATCTTTTTCTGTGCACTAGCTTGGATTAATGTGTCTTTCTACAGTCAGGAGGAAGCTCTGAAGCTTTTATGTGTCAACATTTGAGTTCTTAGACATCATGTTTTTGAGAAATATTTGGAGATGAAACACAAACTTTGGCAGCACAACCAAGAAGACCTACATGATTGCCTTTTATTACTGGGCTTTAAGTGCTGGGATTGCATCAGTGTTCTACCTCAAAGCAGTTATGGGTCAGGGAGTATGGGAGAGGGCCCAGGTGGTTGTGGAAACCTTTAAGTTTCACTATTAAACTTCCAGACACTTGTGAAATGGAATAGCTTGGACTGGGGGGCTTCTGTGGAGAATCTTGCTGCAGTAAAGGAAATTAGCAGCCCCTGTTAGTTTATCTGCTTGGTGCTTGGATGTAGAACAGTCCTGTAGGGTATGGGAGCAGTCACAGTGTGAATCAAAGTCTGCATTCTAAACATGCAGGCAAAAGATGTGAAATTGCATCTTGATATGCATTATCAATGATAATGCAACTCACAATGACATTATTGTGTGTTTCCAAAGTTTCCTAATGGGCTGGCAGGGCTGCTACAGGTGGCTGCTGGGAATACACATGTGGATTATGAGGAGAGGCTTATGGTTTAAGAAGAAACAGCATCCATCAGTTAGCATAGGATCCTCTGCAGGCTCCACACTGAGTTGCATGGCGAGGAGCACAGACACCACGTTGAATGGTGTTAAATGGTAGTTGCCATACCTTTCCTCCAGTAAACTCTGCCCACTTGTAATGATCAAGTACATCTGGCCACTTCTCTGCACCTACTATTGCATTAGTAAATTGTCCAGATTTAATACAACACCTATGTATTTTATTTCATTCATGCCATTCACCCTGGAATTCACCTGCATTTGCACTCTGAGCCACTGTGTGCCAATTAAAGCTATATTTTGACTTGGAAAAAATGGTTATTTGAATGACATCTCTCAACTTGATGTAGTTTCACACTCCCCCCATGTAAATTCTGTGTGAAGGTCACCATGCCCTCTTTCTCTTTGCATAAGGATAGGGAGGTACCTAAACACAACTTAGCAAAGAATTATTCTATGCTATGCAAACAGTAACTGTGCAGAGGGCATTCCCCCCAGCTTGTGCTGCCAGTGATGATGCTTAGAGGGTGGTCTTGTCTCAAGTTTCCTTGTTAACTTCTGGTTGCCTGTGTATACCATGCTGCCCAGTGACCAGAGGCAACCAGTTATGAAGTATAATAACTGATTAATATTAAAAAAAAACAAAACCAAAACCAAAAATCCACAAGAAAACTCCCATTCTTGTTTAAGGCGTGTCACATTTGGACCTGAGTGCTGAGGGTTATGTAAAACAGTTGAAGTGCCCATGAAAATGGAGCAAAATACATTAACCTCAAATAGAAAAACGAACTCTTAATTCAATATTAATATTGCAGGTTATGGGATTTTTTTTACCTGAGTTTAACTTTTTGCCTTTTGCTGTGTGTAATCCCAGTTCTAGTTATAGTTAAGGATTTCTCTACCTCTTAGGTATCTGAAAACTATCTTCTGGCAGTTTTAAGGTAGTTGATAACACGGTGAAAATGTTAATCTTAAGAGTCCCCTGCTGCAGTTTAACCCTTTTTTTACAAAGGGACAGTCTTAGAGCCAGACCTCCAAACTCCATCCCAGTTTTGCTCTCTTGCTATTATCTTTAGTGGAAGAAAATAGAAATATTTCTAGGTGTTAGGCTCTTCTGGTTCTTTAATTTCTGGAAAGGTCAAAGTGAGATGGAGGATAAGCAAGCCCTCAACAGACTGAAATGATGAGTGGCCACTGCTGAAGCAGGGCAACAGGTCAGGATGGAGAGAAAAATGTGTGGAAAGAAAATGTGTGCATCCATGTCAGAGGAAAGTACTGCAGATGCTGGAAGGCATCCAGTCCTTTTGAAGATTCACAGCATTCTGACTTGAAGTAACAAGTATTCCCATGGGGTAAGGGATGTATGAAGGTTTCTCCCCTCACCACACTCTTGGTTTTCCTTTAATTATAGCAACAACTCACACCAAACCATAAGGTCAGGTATCAGTTGTCTCCTTATACGCTAATGAAGATTAAGGTAGTAGTGGGAGGAGGGGGAGCAAACTTTCAGGTTGTGTGGAAGGTGTGAAAGGAGATTTAAAGGATGGCTGCCAGGTGTGGTGACATAAGGAGGCCCAGAGAGGACCATCACCTGGATTCTGATGCAAGTGTGTTTTACTGGAGGAGGGCTGATAGGGAAGGCTCTGCCTGAGGAAGTAACTGGCAAAAGAACATTGGGGAATGAATAGGAAGCATGGTAGAGACATAGTAAAGGTAGGAGAAAAGGATTTGTTGGCCAGACAGAAGGGAAATGAAGGCAAAAAAAAAAGACAGACTGTAGTACAAATTAAAGAAATTTTCTTTAATTAATTCCTTTAAGAATTGCTATTAACTAGAAATCCATATTGTAAGTAGCTCCCATTAGGCTGTGATTGCCTTGCACTAACTGAGCAGTTTCTGACCCAAAGAACTCCTTTCTGGCAGTTACCAGTGGTCCTGGTCCCTCCTAAGCAAAGGGATAATCATCCCTTGGCAAATGAGGAGCCAGTTGGCTCTTCTCCTTGGTGGGATGTGACAGGAGCAATTGGCTGTCCACAGTGCTCCCAGGAGAGGATGGCTTGTGGGTCCTGGTGTGATATCCTCGGGTGTATTGCTGGGATTTTGGATGAGAAGGCTCAGATCTGGAAAAACAACAGTAGGACCTCCATTCCAGGCCCCATGCGAAGAAGTGGCGAGGAAGAGTTTGGGAAAGGTTGCCATGGGAACAGTGGGAGGGCACTCATGGCACAGGGCAGTAAAACACAGCTTCAGCAGTAGGTGCCAAAGCTGGTGACATTTGTAATCCTGTTCTTGAGGGGAGGTGTGAAGCAGAGACCCTTCTGTGCGTTTGGGTTTTCAGAAACTAAAGGAGCATCACAACTCGGGAGATGTGACCACTTTTCCTCCTGTTGGTAATGGAAGGAGATACCTTTTCCTCCTACTCTTCCCACTGAAAAGCAGAGGCAGGAAATGCAGTGGCAGCCTCGCTGGAAAGGGCAGGAGACAGCGTCGGGGATATCTCTGCACCAGGGCATTGAAAGATGGAAAAAAATTGCACAACTGCCACGTTGAAGCTTGTGAGTTACTCTTCTGGAAGGAAGCAAAAGCAAGGATCCTTTTTCTCCAGCTCATAAACTTAACCCTTGGGTTGCTAAGGAGGATTTGTCATGCCAGATCAGACCTGTTATCTGCCTCACCCAGAAATCTCTTTCTGGCAACAGTTTTCAGAGCTGAATTTTTAGTGTCTTCTAGGGGTCTTAAGTGAAAGCTTTATTTTGAGAGCTCAACTGCTTGAGCTGGGGACAGCGTATGCTGTCTTCAGAGATGCTGTTTGCTTCAACACATTCCCTCTTCAGTGTCATTCCCACTCCCACTTCCTTCTCTTCGAAATCTGTAGGGACCAAGAAATGTCATCCCATGATTTATATTGCTCATGGGTGCAGAGATGATTTTGTGCCCACTGACTCTGTCAAGGAGGTCCCTTGAGGAAAGCTGGGAGAGTAATCCCAGTTAGTTTGTGAGCAGCTGAATTGATCTGACCACCTCTTCTCATGGGGTTCTTCCCACAGCATTCTTCTTCAAAAACTTAGGGTGCAAGGCTTGGGTAAATACACTCTGAACTGGATGAAAAACTGGATGGATGGCTGAGCCCAAAGAGTGGTAGTGAATGGAAGCAAATCTGGCTGGTTCCTAGTCAGAAGTGGTGTCCCCCAGAGTTCAGTACTGGAGCCTCTTCTCTTTAATATCTTCACTAATGATCTGGATGAAGAGATTAAGTGCACCCTCAGTATATTTTCAGATGACACCAAACTGGGTGGCTGTGTGGATCTGCTGGAGAGTAGGGAAGCCTTATAGCAGGACTTATAGCCAAGGTTAATTGTATGAAGTTCAGTAAGGCCAAATGCCAGGTCCTACACCTGGGACATAACAACCCCATGGTGAGCTACAGACTTGGGGAAGTGTGGTTAGAAAGCAGCAAGTTGCAAAGGGACCTGGGGGTATCAGTTGAACTAAATATGAGTCAGCAGTGTGTGTGCAGGTGGCCAAGAAGGCCAATGGCATCCTGGCTTCTAATAGGAACTTGGTGGCCAGCAGGAACAGGGAGGTGATCATCCCTCTGTACTCAGCTCTGGTGAGGCTGCATCTGGAGTTCTGTGTTCAGTTCTGGGCACCTCACTATAGGAGGGACATGGAAGTGCTGGAGAGTGTCCAGAGAAGGGCAACAAAGCTCATGAAGGGCCTGGAGCACAAGTCCTGTGAGGAGCAGCTGAGGGAGCTGGGGGTGTTTGGTCTGGAGGAGGCTGAGAGGAGACCTTAGAGCCCAGCTACCTCAAAGGAGGGTGGAGCGAGGAGGGACACAGTCTCTTCTTGGTGGCATGTGACAGGAACAGAGGAAATGGATGCAAGCTACGCCAGGGGAGGTTTAAGCTTTATATTAGGCAACATTTTTTTCTCTGAAAGGGTTGTCAAACACTGGCCAGGGCAGTGGTGGAGTCACCAGTCCTGGAGGTATTTAAATGGCGTGTGGACCTGGTCCTTAGGGACATGGTTTAGTGGTGAACTTACAGTGTTGGTCAGAGGTTGGATTGGATGATCTTGAAGGCCTCTTCCAACCAAAGATATTCTGTGATTCTCTGATTCTCCCCCACTGCTCCTCTCAAACAAACTTTCTCCTAAATATCCTGCAGTCATAAATGCCCAATAGCAGCTCTCAACATACACCCTCACTGTCAATCTATCTGCACTAAAGTAATCTGAACAATTCCCTATTTTATGCTTTTTTTTTTTCTTTTTTTTTTAAGTGAATTGATCAGTATAAAAGAGGACTTGGTAAGCAAGCAAGCTTCAGTCTCTGTTCTTTTCCAGATATGGTGGTTCATTCACTAAGAAAGTTTGAAACCTGTCACATTTTGACCAGGTGTTAACTACAGCACAAGGTGTGCCAAGAGGGGTGAGACCCGCCTTGGGCTCTGGTAGTATATAAAATGTTGACTTAAGAATCAACTCTTTCATGTTGTCCTAAGTGTCCTAAATTTCACCTTTGTGCTGTCATTTTTGCAGCAGTGAGTAGCACATCCAAGGCAAACAGACTCTTTTCTTTCACATCCTAGATACAAGACAAAGGGATCTGAGTAGCTGTGGTGCATGCGACAGTGCTCAAACCAGGACAAAAAGCCCAACCTGTGACTCACAGGTGCATAAAAGCATAGCGTAGGCATCATGCTGCTCGTCTTCAGAGGGGAAGAATAAAAACAGTTCGGTGTCAGGAAAGGTTTTCTAGAAGGTTGGCATTCACCACCAGTGTTGCAGTGGCCCTAAGGACATCCTCCTCCAGTTCTGGTTTGGGATGGTGCTTGTCTATTGCATACAAGAAAAATGCAAGAAGATGCTACGTAATTTCTTGTAGAAATTTGGTGGATGACTTTGTTCTTTCCCCTGTCCAGGACAGGGCTTCAAAACTGGCACTGGACATTGTGCAGAAGGCCAGGACAGTTTTGCAGCAGGAGACCCCTGCTGAGATGTGGTTCAGAGGCTCCTTCCTCTGCTGCCACTATCCTAACACCTCCTTAAGAAAGGAGCCACAACCTGCCCTAGATTGGCTTCTGTTTACAGAACTTGGTGGTAAGGAAACACACCTCCTTACAGTCACTGCTCATATACTACCAGGAGTTTCACTACACACACTGGAAATTTGGGTGGGAAAGTAGTTTCAGGAAAGCAGCTCTATTTTCAAGAACCATGGTGAGGAATTTTGTGCAGCCAGTGAAGAGACTTTCCAGGCTTTATACTGAATCCAGTGTGTGCTGGATGGGACTTTGCATGTTGAATCACTGCTGTCTGACTGTGTGTGTACTGCAGAAATAGTCAAAAAAGTGTGATTATGATACACCTCATTGTCCACTCTTCATGCCTTGAATTAAGGTGCTCGAGAGCAGCAGTTCACATCTTCAAAGCACTGCACCAGTTTTCATACCAGAAATTCCTGTGATGGGGCCAAGTGATGTTATTCCTATTTTAAAAATTAGGGGATTGAAAGAGAGAGGAGGAGGGAGAGAGAGGTGAAGTCACCGGCCTGGGACTTTATAAATATTTAAGTAACATTTAGGTGTTTCTGGCCCTTATGCTTGTATTAAGCATGACAAAACATGCAGAGGTCTGGATATTATCAGTGTAATTTACAGGTATATGCGTATTAAAATTCCTTATGACTGTCAGTCATCTTGAAGACAGTCTGTTAAAAGCCATACTGAAGCATTCCTGAGCCAGGGTCACCTACCTGCATCATCTGATCAGACCCTGTCTGTGACCTGGCTGCTCCAATGCAACCTAGAAAACCCAAAGAGCTAACCATAGTCTGAAAGGTTATTAATTTTTTTTTAACAGAACAATGGTGAACATGCAAAGCAATTAATTAATTTTTTTCCTACTGTTCTGAGAAAACACAATCTCATGTCATGAGACTGGAGGGATGAAGACCTTCTCCTGTGAGGAGTAGTGAGGGAACTGGACAAGCTCAGGCTGGAAAAGTGACAGCTTTTTGGGGACCTAACAGCAGCCTTCCAATCCTGACAGAGAGAGCATCAAGGAGATGGAGCCAGGCTCTATCCAGCACTGCATGGTGGGAGAGGCAATGAATATAAATCAAAATGAGAGGTTCAGAATGGGTGCAAGGAAAAGCTTTTTCACCCTGGAGACAGGCAAGCACTGAGAGAGGCTGCCCAGAGAGGTTGTGTAAACTCATTTTTTGAGTTTTTCAAGACCAAACTAGACAAAGCTCTGAGAAACCTGGTCTGACCTCAGAGCTGACCCTAGTCTGAGCAGGAGGTTGGACTGCAGGCCTTTGAAGTTCTCTTCCAACCTGAGTTATTCTTGGATTATTATGCAATGTTTTGCCCTGTGTGCTGCAAATCAGCGTTCATCTTGAGCTTCCAGAAAGCTACAAACACTAGAGAAACGAGGCTGAATAGAACAAATATGACAGCAGGGATGGCAGACAAAAATGTCACCTATTTCTGAAAAGTTTCTGGATCTCTTCTGTTGTAATGGAGATACACAAATAACAAAAGATCTCTATGTAAAGGTTTGGTGAAAGTCTTGTGCTCTGGGACTAGCAGTGTGAAGAGTTTCTTTAACTTTCCATAGCTATAAAGAAGTAATCTCTTTCAGATGGTGCACATAATTTCTGCTAATACTAAATGGGTGTAGCTCTCTCCTTTTCTCTCCTCCCCACCAGAAGCATTGCCTTGGGGTGACTCTCTTGCAGTCCAGGGATGTGAGAAGAAGGGAAGGGAGGTCCTCAAAGTTCCTTTTTCAGGGTGGAGCACAACAGTGTTAACTTACAAGCCATGTTACCTCCAGTGACCATTGTTTGTGGTGTATGACCCACACATTTTCAAGGAATAATTTCTTTCCTAAAACGTATTTTTGACTAGGGTAAATGAAGACTGTCTAGGCCACACGTGTTTGGTTTGAGGAATCTATAATACACTGGAGAGAGATTTAACGGGAAAAATAATACAGTTTTGGCAAATCTTACATTTTGAGAACAGACTATTAATCTCTTAATATCCTTTCCTAAGAAGGACATAGACTGCAGAATCATAGAATGTGTTGGGTTAGAAGGGACCTTTAAAGGTCATCTAGGCCACCCCCCTGCTGTAAACAGGGACATCTTTAACTAGATCAGGTTACTCAGAGCCCCATCAAGCCTGACCTTGAACATCTCCAGGGATGGAGCCTGGGCCCCATCACCACCTCTCTGGGCAAACCTGTTCCAGTGTTTCATTACCCTAATGGCATGAGAACATCTTCTTAATGTCTAATTTAAATCTATCCTGCTCTAGTTTGAGACCATTGCCCCTCATCCTGTCACTACATGCCCTTGTGAACAAGTCCTCCCCACCTTTCTTCTAGGCCCATGACTGTGTTTACCTTTGTTAAGAGTTTCTTTGCTCAAAAGTGTAGACTTCAATTTAGTTGATTTATGTGCACTATACTATGTCAATACAGCTACTCTAGGTGAGTGCTGGAAGCAGTAGTTTTGTGGAGGATAGCATGCTGTATTTTTCATTTTTGACCATGTGTTCTGAAGTGCCAAGACTTGCATTTGGAACAGTTGTCCTTGGAAAAAACTGCACTGTATGGAGAAATAAAAAGTCAGAGTCTAAGAAAAACATAATGGTAGAAAAAAAGAGGGTACAGCTACAGAGTAAAATAGTTGAGCTGGCTACACTGTAGGTAGCAAATGCAATGATGGTTTCTGCCTGGAGCTCCAAATTTGAAAAGAATTTGATGAAATCCTTATCACAATTCCCTTTGCCGTTCTCTACTCGGCTTGGTGTCACTTTTTGAACATGTTGCTTAACTGTTCCCATCTTCTGTGAAAGCAAGAAGCTTTTAAACTGAAACAGAACCTCTGACCCTCTCACCTGACACCTGGTAAAAGTAGATACCATGAGGCTCTCCTCTTATCTCTGAACACCTGAAACTGTAAGAGGACACCTCTTCTTTGCTAAGTTGAAGCTCCAAAAAGCTTAGTGAGCTGTCTCTCTTTCCCCTTGAACTCAGAGGATACCATTAGGACAGGAAAATTGAGGCTGAGATGTAAGTATATACAAGAAGAGCCTCCTTCCTCTTCTCTGTTTAGTCAAGTTGGGCAGGAAAATCCTTTTGACAATTCAGATTAAGTGTTTCCTGAAAATGTTAATGAACTCTGCAAGCTGCCTGGAGAAACTAGCATAAGAAGCATGCCTAGCAGTTAGATTTCAGGCATAATGAGTCAGAACACCCAAGTTGTGTTTGTTGCATCCTTAGTGTCCTTGGACAGGTTGTTTAACTACTCAGCGCCTCAGTTTGTTTCCTGTATAAGGAGAACAATAAATCTCACATGCATTAAGGGAGTGTTTAAGGGTTAGTTGATGAATACTTGTAAAAAACCTTAAAAGGGCCTATTGAGAGACAAACTAATTATCATGTGCATCATTATTACCTGAGATTGCTTCTATGTGTGGCCAGGTATGTGTATGCACACAGCTTCAGGTTCACAGCCTGCTGAGGGCTCCTGACCAGCAGCAGATTCAGAAAGGAGTTCTTAGATTTGGAAGGTGAAGAAGTCTTCTGCTAGTGTTATATTAATTGCTTCAGTGGGAGCTGACATTTACCGAGGTATGTAATTTAGGCAAGGAGGGGGCTGATGAAGGAGGAAAATAAGTACTCCTTATATTTTGGTAGTTGCAGGTTTATCTACAGCATGCTTACAGGCAAGATCTTACAAGACTCCATCATCTTGCCTTAAAAAGATCAAGGAATCCTTCATTCAAAGGAATGAGGAGATACTTCATGCTCCACAAGCCATTTAAGCCTATGGCTTCTCTCCAAGGGAGGTATTTCTAATGGTGTTTCTACTGATGTGCCTGCTTGTCCACAGGAAACTGAGCTGAAACACCTCTCTCCCCCTCTTCACAAATGCACACCAGACATGTAAGAGTAGGTCAGCGGCAGGGAAAAGGCAGAGATGAATTTTGGTGACTGTAGTTTTGCAATAGATGTTTAATGGATGTTAATAGAGCAACGTGGACTTTGCTTCAGTTCAATAGTGTTACTGATCTTGGATGGGAAGACAGAAAGTACAAAGGAATGGAAGGTGTGGTTGAAGGTGGATTCTTTAAGTAAGGCAGCTTCTTCCTTCTCTGGATTTCCCATGTATTTTCAGTTTTCCTGCTTCTGAGACCTTGAAAAGAAATGGAAGCCCTTACAGAAACACTGCTTTTTTTAAAAGTGAATTTTTTTTATATTCACATGTCTATAACCAGAGGCTGCCTAGGACCCATATAAATGCAGGACTGGCCCTTCCAATTGAAGAAAGAGCTCTCTGAACAATCTTTATGTGGTTGCTCAACAGCAGAATGCTGTGTGCTCAACTTGGTTGAGGTGGGTAGAGGGAGCAGGGAGTTTTTGGGACAATTATCTGAAAACTAGAGAAGACTGGGTAATTTTTTCATGGACTGTTTTGGAATGTTGTATGACAGTTCATCAAAACCAATCCAGTTCATCAAGACCAATTCAGTTCATAGAACACATCTGATTTTTTATTAAATTTCTAAACCAAAGAATAGAAGTTGGGTTTTTTTGGAGAAGTTTTGGAACTTGTAGGGACACCCAATTTTTGTATTTTCTTAGGTATTTATTTTAATGTGAAAATTACTTAGTAATTCAAAAGGCCCCAAAGGTTAAAATCAAAGTGAAACACTGTACGTGACTTAAAGACATTTTTAATATATTGTCAGGTTTTGTGCTTTTCTGAGATTTTTAGATTTTCGTGCTGTTGTGGGAAAGAACAAAAAAATCTCAAGATCACCAGAAGTAAGAAAATAATTTTGCAATGAGATTAATAAATGAGAGGTGTGAACACAAGAAATTCTGATTGTAGTTTCTGTGCAGTGTTGAACAGATCAGAAGCCTACACTGTAACTGGGACTACTGCTACTTAGATCCACTGGGTAGTGTTGCAGTATGACTAATCTGAAAATTGTGGCACAAACAAATGGTTTTCTACTCTTCAGGAAGGTTAAAAATAATGATTTTTTTTTAATGGTGCCTTTTTGAATGCCTTTCTTTCCACTTAAAGTTTTGAGCCTTAGTGTACAAGTCCAAGGTATTCTCTGCGAATCCAAGAGTTAGAAACACTTTTGTACCTATGAAAGCTATGACTGTATATCACATGGCTCTGGAGTTGAACTTTAAGGAATAACACCACATGGCACAAAATGTGAAATCAAACCATGAGAATGGTAAGAGCTGCCTTGTGCTTTTTGCAATATTGCAATTGAGATCAAGTGCCAGCTTCTGAGAATCAAGAAAGAAACTTGACCATTCCTGATTTCTGTTTATGGACTGACTGACTACACAACAGATATATGAAAATGAATTCTTGCTTATAAGGCTCTCTGAAGTTGCAAAGAATGTGATTTGTAATGATTTTATTAGCTAGCCCTTTTCTTCCTGTGATGACAGCCTATCTCAAACTGGAACAAAGTGAGGCTTTTTCTTGTTTACCAGAATATATTTAACTTTCCATAACTTATTCACCTGGTTTGGAAGCTAGCTTGTTTGTTTTTTCAGGAAAGGTGCCTGCTTTTGCCCCACTTTATGATGGGTAAACAAAAATGCAAGGAAGATGAGTGGCTTATACAAGGTCACCCACTGAATTATCTGCTTAACTGAGTGTAGCACTGTAGACCAGTCTGACCCATGGTCAGGTGAATGAGGACCAGCAACATTTATCCTCTTCTTTCTCCCTTTCCCCATTCCTCACATGTAAATCAGTCTCCTCCATAGTCAGGGATCTCTTGCTTAGATTCTGACATTTTGTCCATAAAGGCAGCAGAACAAGGGCACGAATTCATGGGATGTTTCCTGACATTTCCAAGCCCAAGTGAGTGGCTGAGCAAAAGCTAGCTTGAAGACTGTATAAGGGACAGAGAGCCATGCAGGACAGAGTGGGGGAAGCTTTGGGTACTCAGCAGACAGCCCTTTCCCTTTTTCCCAGTTGCATCTAAACACAAGTGGTTAGCATCCTTTTCCTGCTTCTCTTCAAAGGTTCTCTTCAAGGTTCTCTTCAAAACTTATGCTCTGTTGTGTGTAACTTGGTTTACAGAGTGGCTGTTTAAGATTTGGTTCACTGGGGAGGCCAAGGTGGGGAACTGGTGTTGATGTAACAGGAATAGTGCCCCTGTGCCCTTTTTAGGGGCCGTCTGGATCTCCTCACTTGGTGCTTTTGCTGTTGGAATGGGACCTGCCTGGCTGCTGCTCTCCTGGCCTGATCCCTGTTCCTTCAGGTCACCCTTTCAGATGGTGTTTTCTGTTGGGCAGATCAAACAGTATCCTGTTTTATCTGCTGTGCTTTATCTCCTGTCATGAAAATCAATTTTCCCATCTCTGTCTGAGAATAGACTACTCCCTTGTGGAATGCCTCATGCCTTTCTCCCTCAAACTCTTATTTTAACTTGTTTATGGTTTGGCCAGGTAGTTTGTTAAATTACCACATGTGGTTTATACAGCTGGGCCTCTGAGAGCAAAAGAACCTCACAACTAAACCTGCAGCTTAAATATCTTTTCTCCACCTCCTCTTCCTTGTCCCCTCCCCACCCCCCACACTAGAGAAAAAATCCAACTAATCATCCATTGCATCTATTAAAATATTAGTCTGTGGGATACTGCATGCAAGAGCAAATCCTACAGAAACTTCTTGCACCTGCAGGGGAAACGTTCCACTTATGGTATGAAGGCTGGCAGAGTCTTCATTCAGAATAAAATATAAATTATTCTGGTTGTTTTGCCACATCCTGTTTCTCTCATTTATGCATGCACTATTTTGATAACCAGTAAATAGTTCTCAGTTTGTGGTAGCTAAAGCTCTAGACTTGAATCACAGCACCAGTATCCTGCTCCTTTAGAAGTGCTTGGGTTCTGTCCCCCTGCAGAGACTGGGGCCAGCCTCAAAAATTGGGGCAATCCTTAAGTTTTCTTGCTGGTGTTTCTCCAGGTTTCATAACTGCTTTTGAAGTGTTTAAGAGTAGCTCAGAAATGACAAGCTGCAGAGTTTCATTCTCTGTTTAGTCAAATGACCTGTATCATCTCTCTCTTTCTTTCTTAAGCTGCCATCCTTTGTTTTGTGTGAGATATGAAGTAGTAGGAGAAAAGCAGTTGGTATGCTTCAATTTCCTGGCTCTGCCCAAGGGCCTTCCCTTGTTAACTCTGTTTCTAGTGTTAGGGCTTTTTTGGCACATGAACAGTCTTGTAGATTGGACTGTTCCCTTGGCTGATTTCGGCATTTTTTGTGTTTACATCCTGTATTATTCCCCTCAGAGCATAGGTGGTGTGATACCAGAGAGAAAACTTGATTTTAAGAACACTGTCAGTGACTACAAGAGAAATCCCCATGTGGACACCTTGACTTAAAACAGCAGCTACACCACTTCCAGCAATCTTCCTGCTGCTATGCCTGAGTACTGAGTCTTGCTCCGTAGCAGCCTGTGGTGGTTCAGGGTGCTCCTTCAATCTGTTGCCATATTTGAATGGTGATGTTGTCTCCTTCACCTCTTCTGCAGACTCCAATAGCTGTTGGATTCAGAACTCAAAGAGCCACAAATATAGGAGAGGATAGATCCATCCAAATCTTTCCGATTTGTAGTGAATAAGGGACATGTCAAGAAGATGCATCAAGGCCCATTGCTTGAATGGACTTTTATTTGACTTCCAGATTTGTTTACTCCAAGTATATTTTATACTGAAAAAGTGCATGCAGTCTGCTTTGTAAAAGTGATGGTGCTATCTGCAGTTTTATCTTCAATTAGTAAACCCATGCAGAGCTCAAATATGAAGAAGCTTCATATTCATGAAAACGTGGCTTTCTAGCCCATTTTAGCTGCCCAAGTGAAGCAGTGAGTGGAACTTAAAGTTTGCATTAATCTGGTAACATGTTAATAGTGTAAATGCTTTGTAGAGAGCTTCACCTTGGAATAGTGTTTTCCTAGGGAAGTAGAGAGGTAGAAGATTACAAATCCATTTGAATAACTGGTAGGGATTTCAGTGTGAAATTGGTGGCTTAATGATGCTTCCCTGCTGGAAATTCCAGTCCAGGCTCCTCATGTTGTGCAGCTGGGGTGCAGGCTCAGGAGTCTGTGTGCCTTTGGATCCAGCCTGGGGGGTATAGGCCTAATCTTGAAACTGAAATCCAGTTAAAATTAATATGTGGTTACTCTCAAATCTGAAGAATGACCAGATTGGTGTTCTGTGCAGTTGCATCGCACCTGTTGAAAATGAAGTTTTTCCTGACATTTGACAATTTCTGCATCTTTCATATAGTGGATGTTAAACTGAATCAAACTTTGGCCCATGCAGGCTGTTGTGCTTCCTGAGACACATGGAAAAGATGACTCTTAACAAGATACTTACAGAAGACTTTCAGAGGACAAAAGCGATAAGTAGCTCCTTTCTGCAGGCTTATAACATCCTTGTGTTTCTTTTTCTTGTTCTGTCTGAAGATGCTGAGCATCCTAATGTGCTCCAGCCATTTAAAAGTGCACACAGAAATACCTGGCTGCCTAGTGCCCAATGGTGCAGAATGCTGCAGCTCCCATGTGGTAGCTGGGAGCCCACCACCAGGCAGAGTTATCATCACTTATTTGCTATTTGCAGATAAGTGGCATCCACAGTAAAGATGAATTCAGTGAGACTGCTCAGGAGAGCAAGACTCAGGAGCAAGATTTTGGGGTGCCTTGCTCTCTTCAGGAATGCTTGAGCTATTCAGCTATGTGGGTCTAATAATATTGGTCTGTGTGTGTGGAGAGTTGTGTTCTGTCCATTAAACAAAATGTGACCTCTACAGGTTCTCCTTTTCTGGTGTAAACATGATGTCTACACTGACTGGAGAACCTAGAACTAGTGTTGCTGAGTCCAAATAAAGTAATGGTGACAGGACCCTTCCCAGGAACTTACTCTGCCAAATTCATAATGCAGAAATGTAAGAAAATGAACTCATTGGACCACATCCTCACAATTCTTGTAAATCTTGGTCACCTTGCAGACTTTGCTGAAAGTGTGCCAGAGTGCACCAAGAAACAAATGGGATCATTCTCCTTTATTCTTTACCAGCACCACGCATGTATAATATTTTTAATATTTATATATGACTGATACTCTTACTTGGAATAAATCCTTTGCATGCCTGGTTTTTCTTTATTGGCATGGCTGACCTCCTGCAAGCAGTTCTGCAGGGTAGTGATGTGGTTTGTTCCCAAGTTTCAGTGTGTGTTGTCCACCCCTTCCCCCTCCTTCTCTGCTTTGTGGAGCAGATGGTGCTAATTCCCATGGCAGCTCTTGATGCAGCTGAGGTCTCTTCACTGATGCCTCCACTGTATCGTGGAAACTCCATGTGGTCTTTTTGGAGAAGAGAACACACAGTTGATTATTGGCTTTTGTTTATGACTTTTAAGATCCTGTTAGGTTTTTATTTCTTTTCACTATTCTCTTCCACCTCCCCTTCCAACCTGTCCCAAAGATCTTTGGTCTGAAACTCCCTGCAATTTGGGGAATATTGCTTTTCATTCCTGTTGTTAGTTATATTATTTTGCATTCCTACAGACACCCACCCACCACACGTTAACCTTTGTAAACATCCTCCCATTGTCATTGTATTTACAAATTTTTTTCGAGCAGAAATGCTGAGTCTTTACCTATACCAAAGATCATTATATTGTTTTCTCTTTCAATTTAGAGGCTGTAGCACCACTAATTGCTATTTTTAATAGCCCCTTCCTCAGTGTCCCTTTTCTCATCCTTCAGTCCTCCCCTTCCCTTGTATTACGCAAAAAGATGATTGCTAAAAAGCATCTTCCTCTCCACTGGGCCACCAGTGTCCTCTGCCCACCCCTCTCAGACTCCCTGTAATGTTTTTTTTTGTCTCCTGATATGATTCCATTACTTGTCTTCAGTGCACTACATTACTCTCTCCAGACCTTTCTGATTTTTTTGAGCCATAATCTTTCCTCTTGACAATTATGTCAATGGTTTTGTACCGATGAAATCAGGAAGAGAATTTCACCTTGTGGATCTGATTCCTTCATTTCTTGTGCCTGCTCTCACCTAATTCAGCTTCCTGTGTTGCTCCAGCATTCTCCTGCTATAAATGTCTGTGCATTTTCTGTATCATGTAAAGATGCCTCTCCAACCTTATGCATTGTGCTACTCAACTTTCCTCCAAACCACTCACAAAATCCACTCCTTTTAGGCTCGCCTTCCTTTGCTGTTCTCCACCCTTGCCTTTTACACCAGATATGATGCCAAATCCTGACACTACTGAAGTCATTTGAAACGTTGCCATTTGCTTCACTGAGATGAAGACTGAGTTCACTGTCTACAGATTTAAATATTATGAATGGGGGGAAGTGGAGAGTGAAGTGACAGGAGAAAAAGAATCATTAAGTTCATTACACCCACTGAACAGATCCTGTGAGCTCTCACTGGTGTGGTATGTGTCCTGCTGTGACACTGGTTTTTGTCACCTCTGCTTTGCTATGCTTAATATAGATTGTAAATTCCTCACATCATGCTCTTTCATTTCTCCTTCATGTGGCACACCCACCTATGGCATTGTGCCTGCATAGCAGCTCAAGGAGAAGATGTAGTCTTCTGAAAATTTTACCTAGTTTAAATGATTTGAAAACATAATAAATAAATCACCTTTTTGTAGTACCAAACAGGAAATCTCTGAGCAGCGGTCAGGATCTCGGTGGAAAATCTGGCTTCACTCTGTGACAGGACAGACAATGACCACAGCAAGGGACAGGACAGAAGCCTGTGGAGGAACATTTTGTTCTTCAGCTTTGTATCTATGCCAGGCTGAGGGGTAAAAATCCTTAAAGTTATTCATACAGGCAGATGTAGTTTTCTTTTGAAAACATGCACACAGAACCTTCGTGTGGTCTTTAGCAAGTACTTGCCCTGGTTCTGCATTATGAGAGGACAAACAAGTTTTTTTTGTTGTTTTTGTTTTGTTTTTATGGTACTATGCATGGTCTCATACATCCTGTCAGCCTCTCAGGTGAATCCTTAAGGGCCTGAGCTGTCCCAGTGACATAATGTTTCAGAGTAGCTGTTTTGTAGAAAGCAGGGGATTTGGTCCAGGAAGCCCTAATGATGTGCTGAGTGGTGTTTATGTCCAAAATGAAGCAGGCAAGAACTCTGTACAGCTGGAGCTCAGGCTGGAGGTGGGGGGATGAAGCAGGATGTTTCTGGGGAGCTGATGACTCTGTTGTTCACCCTCTTGTTCAGTAGTCAGTGAGATACAGAGAGATGTGTTCCAGTTTCATCAGACTTTGATACTTCCTGGTAGTAATGGCACAATGGATTCAGCTTCATTTGGCAGATACTACAAGCTAATTTCATTCTTACTGGAGTCACTGGCTAAACAATGCCAGTATTCCTTTCTGATATATGTGAGTTTACTTATTTTTCCCTCTTTTTTTCCCTCGGCTTTAAATACTGAAGACCTGGTCCTCCTCTTGATCCTGGACTTTACTGGTTTAATTCCTACCACTTGCATAGGTCTTTAATTTTAGGAAGAAAAACAGAGTCTCTTTCATCTCATGTGACAAGCCAGTGGTGGCATGGTTGGTACACTGGGAGAGAGCTTCTCTGAGGATCAGCTAGCAGTGAAATTCTGCCTGTCTCATTGCATCTGCTTCTCTGATACTTGAACAAGACTCTTTTGAGACAGTCTCCATCACTTCTTAATTAGCCTGTCACTACAGAGAGTGAAAAAAAAATCATTGACAAAAAAAACCTGGGAGGGGAATCTAATGTGGCTTTCCCAGATGATGGGGAACAGCACAAGGCTGGCTAAAGAAATATGTGTTTAAAGAAATTTCTTCACATTTAGACATTAATGGTTGAATAGATTGTCTTGTGTTCCTTAAAGAATCTGCTTTGTAACTGACTAGGTTCAGTAAGAATAGGGGTAGAGTTCTGCACATGGGGAAGAATAACGCCACACACCAGTACAGATTAGGGGCTGACCTGCTGGAAAGCTTTTCCATGGGAAAAGACCCTTGAGTCGTGGTGGATAATAAGTTATCCATGGGACAGCAATGTGGCCTTGTGGCCAAGAAGGCCAATGGAATCCTGGGGTGCATTAAGAAAAGGGTGTTCATCAGGTCAAGGGAGGTTCTCCTCCCTCTCTCCTCTGCCATGGTGAGGCCCCATCTGGACTCCTGTGCTCAGTTCTGGGCTCCCCATTTATAAGAGGGACAGGGATATACCAGCAAGAGTCCAGTGGAGGGCTGCAAGGGTGTTTAAGGGACTGGAACATCTGTCCTATGAGGAAAGGAGAGGTTTAGGCTGGATGCTAAGAAATACTTTTTCACTGAGAGGCTTGTCAGGCATTGGAGTGGGCTGCCCAGGACAGTGGTGGAGTCACCATCCCTGGAGGCATTTAAAAGGAGTTTGGACCTGGTCCTTAAGGACATGGTTTAGTAGTTGACTGTGGTGTTAGTCAAAGGTTGGACTGCATGATCTTGGAGGTCTCTCCCAACCTAAACATTCTGTGATTCTATGATTTTGTGAAAGGCTAAGAGACCTGGGGCTGTTTAGTCTGGAGAAGACTGAGAGGCCATTTTATTCATGTTTACAAATATCTAAAGTTGGGTGTCAAGAAAGGGCGACTAACACAAACTGCAACACAGGAAGTTCCACCTCTACATGAGGAAAAATGTCTTCACTGGTAGGGTGATGGAACACTGGAAAAAGCTGCCCAGAAGGGTCATGGAGTCCCCTTTTCCAGAGACTTTCAAGGCCTGGCTGGACACGTTCCTGTGTGACCTGCCTCAGGTGATCCTGCAGAGGGTTGGACTTGATGATCTCCAGAGGTCCCTTTCAACCCTTACCATGCTGATTCCATGATTAATTTTCCATCTTTTGCTAAGGCAAATGAATCAGTATATCTGGGAGAGTCCAATTGATCAACTGTTTCTGCAATAATTCCTCCAATCCTGTTCTTTTCTATGCTCAAAATCCTCCTCTGTCTCACTCTCAGACAAATCTTTCAGAGTAGAAACCTTCTGTTCTGACCATTCTTAGTGTCCTGTAGTCTAAGAAATAATGGTGGGAAGCAAATTTCAGGCAGGTATCACAGAACATCTCTTGTAAGCATAAAGATGCTCAGAAGAATACTGAAAAAGGAACACTGCTGTTGGGGATCTGCATCAAGAAGACCTTCTGCCAAATGCTGTCCTTTAAGGATACTGCTGAAAACATTGGATGGCTGCTTGGGAGTCTGTGTGTCTCCACCTGATGGCCTCACATGCACCTGAGAAGCAGCTTCACTCACTGTCCTTAGGTTCTCTTCTGGAACAAAAGGTACCACAGGAGTAAGTAAAAAAAATTAAAAATGAAACCAGGCTGGGATGTCCTGCTGTGTGTGAGAGACAAGAGTTTTAGCCAGAGCCAGTCACAAGCTCCAGAAGAACATATTTGTACCAAGACTGAGAATGGCCACTGTATTAGTTAATGCAACAAACACAACTCTCTTACTCTGCAAAACAAGTGCTGAAGTCTTAGCATGTACCTTGTTTTCCTTCTTAAGGTCAGCTGCCACTTTAATTTCTCTACAACCATTTTTTATTCTGCTAGAAAAATTTTTTCCTGCTAGAAAAGATGTGTAACAGTTAAACTGTGTGAAACGTCTTTGTTTTGTTCCTGTAACACGTATTTCCTCCAAACTATTTGACTAGAGAGTTCATCTTTGGCATAACAGACTTCACTGGAATAACAGCAGAGACAAATTTTGTCTCTAGAAACCAAGTAATGGATCAAAGATTTATAATTAGAACGTCTCGTACCCTGTGGTCCTGTGAATGTTTTCCACATCAGAGGCAAGGTCTTCATTAGGATAAATGAGATAACATGCTTTACTTCAGGCTTGTAGTAGTCATGCAGGCTTTTTTCCCTCCCTGTTTAAACAGATTTAACTGAAATTAATTCTTGTTGCTGGATTTCCAGATCTGTTGACTTAAATCTCCTTTCTGATGAGCCTCTCCAATATTGTCATCAGGAATGGAAACTTTCCCACAGGCTGTCCTGCCAATCTGCACCAATATTAGGCCTTCAATATGTGAGATAACTGGATTCTTCTTATTCTTTCAGCTAGAAAGTAAATTCTTAAGCAGTTGATTTAAAGTAAATCAATATATTACTCATATAAAGAAAAAGGCAGCCATATAGAAAGATACTGAGTTAAACACACACGTGTTTTAACCAGTGTACTTAGTCCAGAAATGGACATCTTTTGATGAGTGATGTTGCAATTATAAGCTGCCTGTGACTTCCTTGCTTCCAGAAATAGCTGCTGCTCCAGGCTCCTAGCAGACCAGTTTGTCTGCAACTGCTTTCATTCCAGGTGAAATCAGTCAGTTTAGTTCTGACCACCAATTTAAAGTATTTTAAAATAACCCTGTTTGTTTTGCTTGATGCAAACTAGGAATCTATTCCAGCAAAACTGGGGCAATAACCTCTGGTATGGTGGAGCTGTAACCATTACAGCTAAAGCTAGGTGAGGACTTGTGTGCATAGCAGAAATTAGTACCATTTTCTTGGGTAACTTGCTCTTCAGACATGATTTTGGCACATGTGGTCCTGAAGAAAGAATCTCACTGTTGTAAAGGTGCTCATATCTGTCTGGATTTAGACTCCCAAGACACTACATGAAGATGCAAGTTTCATTAAACTACCTCAGAATATTTCTGTTTTTTCACCCACCTCCTTTGATTTCAAAATGTGGCTGAAACAAGGCATTTTGTTAACTTTTGCTACAGATCTAAATGTCTCATCACTGGGGCTTTACATACTTCACAAGGATGGTGTTACTTGATAGTAACTCTTTTTGTTGATGGATCTTCATGGTTATCTATGAACTACAGAGAGCAATCTAGGGGTATGTTGAGCTATACCAGTTGATGGTACTCGAGCATCTAATATAATGAAATGAAATATAATTCTATGTTTGCTCCTCATTTGTCCCACTGGTGTAAGGAAAAAAAGTTGCATTCAGAGTCAATGGTGCAAATTCTCATTATTGTACTCTACACCAGGACAACCCTTAGTAAGAACAGTACAAACAAGTTCAGATTTAATTAGAAGCAACTTGAGCCTTTTGTTAGAATTGAACTATCTTGGACATATTTCTGAAAAGTAAAAATTTCCTCTGCTATCACTTTTACATTCCAGCTTGCAAAAAGGAGTAAAAAAAGGAAAAAAAAGGAAAAAAAAAAAGAAAAAAAAAACAAATCAGAGGGAAAATGCTCTTGTGGGATCGTGGGGCTGCTGGGAAGGCAGATGGCTCTGCTGTCCCAGGGCTGTGCTCAAGTGGAATCTTTCCTCAGTTGTGCCAGACCAGGCAGTTTGTGTCCAAATTGCAACTGAACCCATTTGTGAGGAAGATTCCAAGTTGGCTGGCTGCAGAGCTGCAAGAAAACTTCCTAAAGCAGTGGATTAGCCCTGAAACAATTAAGCCAGCTTTGTGTGCCTGCCCCAAATGCAATTTGAAAGGAGGATGTTTACTTGGGTTCACAGAGCTTTCTATAGACTGGAATTTACTTATGCATTTCCTATATGGGGTTTATTCACGCTTGAGTATATGTACATTATGAAATATTTATAAGGATGGTTACAACATGGAAACATGTCTGTTTCTGGCTGTACAAGTTTTGGAGGAAGAAGATGGAAAAATACTCTGAATTTGAGAAATTAAAGGGACTACTAGTATAAAACTTGAGTTCAGTAGTAGAGTCAGACACTGGATTTGCCTTACACTTGTTCTTTGACTGTTTTTCTGTTTTCCATATTCTTTTTTCTCATCTGTTCTATAGGAATGGTGTGCAAAGTTATGAGACCCAAATATAAGCAAGGAATAGTCAAAACTGCACTGTAAACAAACAGAGGAGCATTAGTTTTGTTTGTTTGGGGTTTTTTTGGTTTGGGCTTTTGTTTGTTTGTTTGTTTGTGGGTTTTTTTGTTTTTCCCCCTAGTGTCTTCCTTACAGTGACATTCAGCATGACTTATTTTAACAGGAGGTTAAGAACCTTCTGATAAGAATGTGCCTTTGAAGTTGGTCCTGTTCCCTTTACTGAAAGCTTTACTACAAGAGACCCCCAGCCTTACCCTGAGAGGCCTGGCACTGCTGTGAGGTTTTTCTTGTGGATGGAACAGAAGGTGAGTGCTTTTCCCAGGAGAGTTCACAGCCTAGCATGAGTATTACAAAATTGCCACACGACTTCTCTTCCTTCTCCCCCTAAAACCAGGTTTCTCTTTTTTTTTTTCATGAGGTCATGAAACACCCATGCATTCACCGCTGAGTTTTAGTGGAGTGTGGTCTGCCCCTGGTGTGCATTTTACTCATGGGATAAATTCTATAGGATCTCCAGCAATTGTGGTGTGTCAGGACCTCCACTTCAGAGCTGATTGGGACATCAGCACTGTGTTCCACTAACATCAATTTTGGGCTTTGGTTCAAGAGTGACTCACTGAGGGCAGAGTCATGAAGTACCAGCTCTATACTCTGTACTGCCTGGTGTTTCAAACAAACTCACAGAAACACAGCCCTGCTCTGAAATAGCTGCCCAGGTAGTTCATAGTACAGCCGTGTAAGGAGGGCAAATGTTGGGGAAAAGTAACAATACTAGTGAGAGATCTTTTATAACTGCAGAGCATCCCAGGAGATCCTGATTTGCTCCTGGAGGCAACAGGGCTTTGGCACTTTGGAACTTGTGCTGGGAACCCCTTTCCTACCAGTGACATCCCTGACATCACTGCTGGTACTTGGTGGTTGTATTGGATGCAGTGTGAGCTGATCCAGAAGAAGCTAAGGTTCTGTCTGTCTGTCTGTTTCTTTGTTTTAATGCATGACAAAATATTGTTGAGGCTCTCAAGAGCATTGGAGAGGAATATTTATTTATTTATTTATAGACACACTGTTTACGTATCACAGCTTGGTGAAAGGCTGAACTCATTACAGTTGAACTGAACATGTGACTGTAGTTATCTGCATCACACTGGATGGCTGTAGGCCAAGGTGGTTGGTGTATTTGGGTACTCTGAACTGCAGTTGTGCAGCTCCTGCCTTTGCCTCTCTGCTGAAAGTTAATGTCCCCTTAGTGTGTCAGCTGAGGTCCTCCTTTTAGATAGGTATATCTTTAAAAAATAATTTAGATTATCATAAACAAATAATTTAGGCAGTAGTCTCAAGTAAGTCTCCTTACTTGAGTTCATCTCAACTGGTGAAGGTTAGGGGACGCTTGCACAAGCTCCCTGGCTCGTGGCAAAGTGGTAAACTCCTGACTGAGGTCTTGGAAATCAGGTGGGAAGTAGCAGGCTCTATGTACCATGGTGGCACTTAGAGGACATGTGACAAAGGCATTTCTCTTCATAGTTCTTAATTTAAATCCTCTTTTGCATAAGTGTTCTCCAGTGGCAGCAACATTAATTGCAATGTGGAATACACTGTTCATACAGGTTTCTTTTGGAATCGCAATTGTGATTTAGTATAATGGATTTCTGTGGCATGCAAAGGAGGAGAAAGGGGGTGAAAAGTCAAAGCAGAGGCACTTCTGCTTTTAAGCAGACGGAATCTCCATCATATCCTGCCATGGTGTATCCAGCATGAATCCTGTCACAAGGGTTATGCCTGCTACTTATGAACAGTTTGTTTTGAAAGACAGACCCTTTTTTGCTGGTGAGTTGACAAATGCACATGAGTAACTGTGCTCCCTGTTGACAGGGTGGCTTATGAGTGGCATGCAGACTATCCATTTGGGAAGAATATCTGTGCTGTCTCACTAAACACTGCCTCTTCCTTTGGTGGCTTTTCAATTGGTGTGCCTTCACAATATCAACAAGGTGAACAGGCAACCACATTTGGACTTGTGTCAAGGTTAATCACTTAACGAGAGACCTAGCTATGTTTTTATTATCTTTGCACTTGGCAGGATGTTAATGACTTGCCTGCATACCAAGTAGAGAAACTGGATAGAGTGGGTAGAAGGATGTAAGGTTGGTAGTGGAGGATGAAAGAAGAAAGTGGTAAACAGTGCTGCAAGAAGAAACAGCCGTAAAAAAGTTTAACTTAATTGCCTTGTGGAAAGTCCAAGGTGGCAGAGACCATAATATTGCCTTGTGTGTTTCTGAGAAAGCATTCTCGTCCTCTTCAAAATGTCTTCAAGGTCACATATAATTTGCAGAATGGATGGCAGAAACCTTGAAGGTGTTAACAAGAGTAAAATGAGCCTGAAATAGCAAGTTCGTGACTCCTGAAGGTGAGGGTGAAGATCCTTCAGAGATGCTGGCACAACAGAGACAACTCCTATGAAGTCCTTGCTTTTATGTCTTTCAAAATATGAGAAAGTGACTGGATCAGTGAAAGATGTGTAAGGCTGACTGATGTTCTAGGTCCATTAACTGGTTTAAGCAAGTGCTGCAGTCTTTTCCTCCATCTGTCTCTGACCACATGACCCAACCTGGACACCACCTTTTCTTGTTCCAGCTATGCAGTAGGTCAAAGCAGAGAGCCAATTGCACTTAAAGCATTTGAATTTTTTTTTTTTTTTTTTAAAATCTTTGTTTTACATTTAGTGATTATGCAAGAGCTTGTGCTGGCATAAGGGGGAGAGCAGTGTGAGGGTGGGAACAGTGGCAAGAGGATGGAAGAGGACAGGGACATTTATTTAAAGGTCAATGCTAGCTATTGCTGGCTTAAACTGATTGTGGGACTGTGGCACAGAGTGGCCATAGCAGGCAGGGAAGAAGATAAAGCATGTCTGGCTGATTAAAATAGTGCAGGTGTTAAAGTTAATGTAGCAGGTCCTGTACTTGGGGATGTTTCGTGTCCTCCCTGTGCCTTTAGTTCTTCTATCAGCAAAAGTGCAGATAACTCCTTCAAGGGGCTCCTATGGGGTTTAATTCAGTAAAGCCCTCAGGAGAGGAGGTTTATAGAGATAGGCAGTGTTTGTAGATTGTAACCAGGTGCCTGTGCTGACCAGGAACCTTTGCAGCACTTACACTTGGCTGGGAATGTGCAAGTTTCTCCAGCCTCGTGCAGACCTTCTCTCAGAAATGGGGATCCCAGCTTTGTAGTGCTGGGCTTGTGCTGCATGTTCTGGCCTGCAGCCTTCAGTGACAAAAAATGTGAGTAAGGCAGTGTGTGTTCAGAGGGACAGGGGGAGGAAGTGCTGCCCTCTCCTCAGTGACATTTGCAGGTTGCAAATTTGTCCCAATATAAGTGGTGGAGAGTTGACTTGCACTGAGCCTCTACCTTTAAGCAGACTGCATCAGGTAGAACCTGAAAGAGAAGATGGTACAAAGCAATTGACCTAGCAGCCCCTCAGCTGGGAGGACACCAGAAGGATGTTGTTTTAAAAGTCTTTAGTAGTGAAATTTGCTACTGATTCTTTCCTTTGGTATACGCTCCCAGGCCCTGTCTAGTCCTTCAGAAGGGAGAGAATGAGCCACAGTGACAGCAGGGAAAATTTGTTGATGATCCTGAGGGGTATGAAGAAGTAGCATTTACTTTTGTTTTGAAGGAGGACTGTTGAAACATTAATGACAGTTCACAGAGATCTAGAGAAGAGGCCTACCTGCTTCTTGCTTTCTTTGCTTTTATTCTTGTCTTTCCCTACTGTGTGAATAATTTAGTTTAACCCTGTTTCTGTTAAAGAGGAAAAAGAGAAACCAGTAGGTGTCCTAGAACATCCTAGATTTGGAGCAAAAAGCTGAGATCTTGATTTTAAAAGAAGAATGGTTCTTCAGTTTGTTTCCACCTCTTCCTAACACTACTGATCAGTTATGTCTCAAGGGTTGTGCCATTTTGCTATTTTCATGTACTCTCAGATCAAAAACTGCTCTTGAACTTAATGTTGACTGTCATAGAATCATAGAACCATTTGGGCTGGAAAAGATCATTGTATCTAACTATAAATTGAACACTGCCAATCCACCACGAAGCCTATCCCTAAGCTCCACATCTACACATCTTTTAAACACCTCCAGAGATGGTGACTCGACCACTTCCCTGGGCAGCCTGTTCCAATGCTTGATAATCTTTTCAGTGAAGAAAATTTTCCTAATATCCTACCTAAACCTCCTCTGTAACAACTTGATGCCATTTCCTCTTGTCCTATCACTTGGGAAGAGACCAATATCATAAATTAACTTCCTTTTGTCACCTGTTATCTACCAGTCACAGAACAATGCTCATTTACCTTCACTTGGTCAAGTAGATGGGCCATGAGTGTGGAGGGAATGTCAAATACCATATATTTGTCCAATTGGTATTTTGTCAAATACCAATATTTGGCGTGCCTTTATTTCTGGATGTTCTTTGACTTTACATTTTAGCACTTTTTCTTTAATGTTCTGATTCTTACAAGAACTTCAACTCAAGATACAGTTCTGCCTCAGAACAGCTTGTTACCACTGTTTTAAAATAGTTACTGAGATGGCCTTCCCCCAGAAAAAAAAAAAAAATTTAGAATTTTCCCCCGAAGGTTTTTAACTTAGCACCACCTGAGAACACTTACTCTAATGGCATCCTTTGAGCAAGTTTTGAGTATGGACAATGGGTGAGAGGCAAAAGCTCAGAAGTTCTTGCAAGGGATGGGATGAGAAGTGCAGCACACCCTGTATGAGGCTCCTGCCTGGGGCTCTGCTGGACAACCCATTCCTTACTGTGCTCCTCAGCCAAACCTGACTGGGCCCCAGTTTAGTAGGAATGCCAAGCAGTTGGTCAGCACTTTCAGTCCTGGAGGTTTTCCACATTGCAAAGCCTGTGGTGCTTCTGGGTTGGCTTCCTCTCTGGTTCTCATTTGATATAAGTCAAAAAGTTATACAGGGACAGAGTGATTTCTGCTGAAAAAAAAATAGAAAACCTGAGAATAAGCCTACCAGACATTGCTTTCCCCAAAGCCAGAACAGGGGCAAGAGGAAGGGAAACTACTACTTCTAGGAAATCAAAAGACATTCATCAAAAGGCAGTCCTGTGCATCCACCTGGCAGGAACACACAGGTTTATTTTTGTCCTGGGAAGCTGTTTTTGGATCTTTGAAACATAACCCTTGTTATGGCAAGTTCCAGGAGTTTGCTGAGTATCAGGCTGCTGAGGAATTTGCTTTGTTACATTTTTGTCTACTTCCTTCTGCTCCTCTCCAAGGAAGACAGCTTTTCAGGCTCCTGCCCCCTCCCAAAATGCCATAGTAACCCACCAACTTTGCCAGAAAATGCTTAGCACATTAGCGGGTTTAAGTGTCATAGTTGTAATCACTCAGAAGGCTACAGAGCTGCATAGATTTCATTCCAGCCTCCTTTCCAGCTGGTGGCTCTTTGACAACACTCAGTGGGCAGAGTTACAAACTCAGGGAGCCGGCGGTACAGATGAAATATGAGTTGCTGCACGGAGAGGAGAGTTGTGGATGTGTGGATGTGGCAGAGGGAGGAGGGTTATGAGATCAGCTGGGTGTCTGTAGTGAGAGAAGTGTGAAATGGCAAGGGCAAGATTTCCATTACATAGTGTCCAAATAAGAAGTGTTCTTGTTATTGAGGTTATCTGTTCTAGAGTGAAAAGAAAAAAAAAAACAACCAAAAAACAAAAGAAAACAAAACAAAAAAAAAACCAAAAAAACAAAAAAAAAAAAAAAAAAAAAAAAGAGGGGGGGGGGGGAACCAGCACAGCCCCATCCAGCCTTCTCTGTAAATAAGCTGGATTTATGCCTTGTTGTTTTGGCCATCTTGGATGATCCCTATCTCCTCTAATTGCCTGTGTGCCAGATTCTGCTCACAGCTTCAGGTGCCTGACATCAGGAACCATTTTCCCCGAGCCAATGGAGTTATGCTGATTATTTTCCCTTTAACCTCGTGTAAATGAGAGAATGTCTTGGTCACTCTCTGCAGCAACACGCCTGTTAGCAAGAATGGAGGAGGCCCCATGCTGCTGACTGGAGCCAGACAGCTGCTTATCTCTCTTGCAGATGTTCCTGTCCTTTTGTCTTCTTAGTGTGGGGAGGCATGATGGAGCATAGGAATGTGTCATATCCTTTCCATTCCCTTCCCTGCTGGTTTGGGGCAGCCAAAAATGAGAGAGGCACTGGGGGACTAGGGACCAATTAACAAAGTGAATGGGGCAGATGCTTAATAATCTCCTATTTTATTGAGCATGGAATCTAACCTTTTTTGTCTGTGGCTGCAGGCAGGGCTGTGAATGGGGATGTATGCAGAGAGAATGTGTACCTGTACTTCATTTTCCCCAAATCACCAGACTGCTAAAGCAGCTTTCAGACTGCCTGCTGGGTGCAGGCACAGCCCAGCTCTCACTTGCCCCTCCCAGGACCTTGCAGCAGGTTCAGGGCTCAGGACCAGGGCTCAGGACCTGCTGCTGGGTTCCAAAAGCTCAGTGCTGGCAGCCACACAGCTGATGCCTTGCTTCTTCAGAGCAGGTGGCCCAGTCCCAAGTTGCTTCCAGTCTGGGAGCTCCTCCTTCCAGCAGGGCGGCTGGAACTTTTTCCACCATGCCAAAGAGCTTCCTTCAGTTCCCTTTGCCTTTTGAGCTCCACAGGAACCTCTCTTCCTTCTCTGACAGAGATGAGATACTGCTGCTCATCTCTTGCACTTAGCTGGGTGATCAGAGGTGTCCTGCTTGGTGTTAAGTCGGGGTTACTACACACTGGCACACTGGTTACTTCACATTGGCATCTCCTGGCTGCGGGGCACAACCAGCTTGTAGCTGAGAGGAAGGATGTCTGACCATGCTGCATGCTGGGAAGCTCCAGCAGGAACACTCAGGCATGGGTGCAGCTGTGGGCAAGTGACATGGCAAGATCCTGCAAGGACTCATCTTTCCTTTGGTAGGGTTCTTTTTTTAAATCTTATCATCTGGAGGCACAGTAGGCTGGAGTGGTTGAACATTCTGTCTGGAGGAAACAGGACTCAGTCGTTTCTACAGGGAGGAGCAGAATCCAACTAAAACAAGCAAAGAAATGCTTGTATCAGGTTTTTTTTGTTTGTTTGTTTGTTTGCATACTCTCACATGGTCCACTCTGTGGACTATACAGTACAGTTGCTTATACCAGGTTGTCAGTTATCCCCTCTAAAAAAATCAAGGAGGAATAGTCAGATTGTTCAGAATTGCTAAGACTACTCCACTCTTTTTTGTTACTTTGGGACAAGAATGCAGTGTCTAAAGCAAGATGCTGTCTCACGAAACATCCAGAAGAAGCAAAACCCCACAACTCCAAGTCTTTCTCCCAGTATTTCCCCACCACTGAATAATACTAAAAATGCAAGTGGTGAGTTTTAAGCAGGTGTAGAGCTGTGCCTCACTGCTTCCTGCATTTCAGTGCCTGCTATCTGATTGGAATGAGGGGGCAGGTATTGAGTGCCTGTGTGCCCTGTGCCTTGGTTACACTTAATTATGCATTCACTGAGTAACCAGCCTCTTGGTTTTCTTTGTCCAGATCTGGAGCAAGTCTCTATCCACCTTTACTCCTCTCCCACTCATTATGCATGTGGCGCAGTAATGCGCTGGGCTGAGTTCCTTCTTGCACCAAATCCACCATTCTGTTGAAGGATATTGCAGTGCTGGAACCAAATGCAGTATGAAGAAGCCAAGTAATGCACGAAAAAGGGAATCGTGTTTAAATCATCACATCAAATGAAAGAAAAACCCAAATAAATGTGAAGAGAACATGAAATTTCCTCTTTGATGTTCTGTGCCGGGAAGGTTTCAGTCTCTTTTTAAAACTCCTCCTCCACCCCCTTGCTTCTTATGGGATTGTATCCAATATTCCAATGTTCATGTAATGCCTTGACTTTGCTATCATTCTTCTCGGGATAATTATAGGTTAGTATAATGTACCTATTGTTCTGTTCCACAAAGCAGCACTGTCATACGAATGGCAGGGCTGGAGTGGGGGGGATCTCACTGTGTTCTCCTGCATCCACACTGTGTCTTTAATTAGTGTTCTCCCTTGTCTTTCCCTTTTTATTTTAATTTTTTTCTTCCCATGGTGAATGCTGAGCACTTACTCTTCTCAAACTGTAGGTTTCTTTTTCTAGTCACACTGGAGCCCTATTTGGTTTTGGCTGAGTTCATTCCCATCAGAGCAGGTTTGCCTTTCAGATGAAAATAACATGAAACCAAGTTTATCAGCTATGGGTATTTAGAGAGAAAGCACACAAATGACTCTTTCCCAGACCTTACCAGTTGGCTCTCCTATATTGTCTTGCATGCTTTTTTTTCTAAATTCATAAAGAAGAAAAAAACCTCCCTGGTGCCCAGGGGCTCCTCTCTGCATTTGGGCCCTGCTGCACAAGGCACCACATAAACATGTACTGACACAGCCCCTGACTCGGAGTCCTCACACGTTTTCCATAACAGTATTTGTCTTTGCCCTCCAGGTGCAGGTGTGGAAGGCTGCTGTTGAGTGTTGTAAAGTGTTTTTGGTGCTGGGGCTTCACTTGTGTTTGCTAGAAAAGGTGCTGAGTACCTTCATTGGGTTCTTGAGAAATATTAAGGAAAGGCTGAAGAGCTCAGTTAAATCTCCGTTGTTTTACACAGAAGATAAATGTTGGTTTGTAATTGGTGGAGAAGCTGTGTAATCAGTTACTCACTTTCTATTGTTGCAACCTCCAAGACAAATAATAGTGGGAGCTGGTGCTGTATTTTAGCCAGGAAGGCTGTATAAGCAAATAGGTTCATCTTGATTAGGTGCTGTTTATTTCGCTGTGAACTACTTTTTGCCTTTGAGTTAAAAAGGTGGTTTGGAGGGATAGCTCCTGACTAGCCTGTCAAAGGAAAATAGTAGGGTGTTTTTTCATTTTTCAGGACTTCACACAACTTCTTTCTCTTTGAATATGGGTGTACCAGAATGACGAAATGGGAAACCTCCAAACTTCTGCTTTTTAAAAGCCGATTGTTATAAAAGAGGGAATTACAGATTTCTGAAGAATCTGGGTTAAAAAAACCTCTGCTAGTAATGCATATGCCTCAAGTGCATGAAACTTCCCTGTTATAAGAGTGGACAAGAGCATGTTCAAAGGTCAGAAGTCCATCTTCTCTTCTGAAGTCCTTGGGCTTCCCCTTGCTCCCAATGCATGCAGATAAACCACACAGGTTTTACTTGAATGTCTCTTTTAAGATGCTCTGCATGAATCTGGGAAAGATAGGAAGGTGCCTCCAAAACTGTCATTGTGTGGATGTTCCTCCATAGGGAAAGACTTGTAGTGTAAAGCCTTTACAGTTGTTGTCTTTGTACACCTTTACAGACTTGCAAATCCGGAAAAGTGTAATGTCCATCAGTGGCTGTGTGGAGTGATGGAAAAGGCAATTGGTGGTTGGAAGTGGGCTCCTTACTCTGCCCTGAGAATGCATTAAGAAAAAAAAAAATTAATCCATTTCAGAATGCTAATTTGTAGAACTGTGTCTCCAAAACAAAAGAACCAACACAGATGCACGGTTTGGCAAGCTGCAAATATTGAACAGCCAACCCCTTTCTCCCTGATGTAATTCCATGGACTTCCAGGGAGTTACACCGGTGCCCTTAAAATGCTCATGACCAAAATTTGTTGGTTTATGTCCTGTGTCCTCAATAATGCTGAAGGGTATTTGATGTTTTAGAAATGGATGAACTCTCACGTGTTTGTTGCAGCAAGCTGAGAAACACAGGGGCTGTGTGAGCACACACACGTACGTGCATGCGCACGCGGGCTGATTGCTTTCTGGGGATGTTCCCAGAACTGAGACATTCTTGCCAGGAATATCTGCAAGCCAGCTCTGGCTGTGTTGGCTGTGTGGGAGAAGCACAGGGATGCTCCTCACAACTTCTACTTGCCTTGTCTTTGCTTACTGTATTCCTCCGTTGTATCCTGAAGTGGAAACCACAGGTTGATCCCAGTAAAATCCTGTAAATGATTGCCCCTGTTGGACCAGACCCAGAAAAATTCCTCCTGCTGGCTTAAGCGTATTTACATACCACAGGTCATTACGAGTTGGCATTCACCTTTGTATTCATTCCCATGTGTCAAAGCAGAGATATTGGTCCATTTTCCTTTGTTCCTCAGTATTTATTCTAATTTCTAGGTTACCTTTTTTTTTTTTTTTTTCCTCCTGAAGAAATAAGAAAGCTGAAGGAGTGATCTCCATGGGTCCTGACATCTGCTGCAATCATTCTTACTGACTCAAAGGAGATCCAGAGAAGGAGAGGGAGCAGTCTGGCTGCAGTCTCTTGTTTCTCTTTCGTGGGCCCCCACCCTGCACCCTCCTGGGCCTGCAATCCACTAACTAGCTCCTCCTGACTCCAGCTGTCATTTTTCCTTTTTATCTACTCCTCTCTCAAAGAACCAAATGTCATTTCTTGTTGTTCCCTTAGCTGGGGTCAGAGACTCCTTTATGTGCTGTACGCTGATCAAGGATTTTTAACTGGGAATGAGAGTGGTAATCAACTGGGGAAGGGAAGAGATTAAATCCAAGAATTGCCAGTGATTGCCCCACGTGAAGAACAGCAGCTAGCAAAACACATGCTATCCTTATGCTCTTATGATTATTTTATTCCCTTAACTGACAGTAAAATGCTACCTGTAGCAGAAAGGTAGGACAAAGTCCATCCTTGTTTAGCCCTGTGGAATTCAATGGATTCCCAGTGGGATGGAATTGGGAAAATTTAGCTTTATAGTGAGGAGTGACTTGTTTTCAGACCTTCTCATTGAATGGTTTCAAGAAAGGGAGAAAGAAAATAAAAAATCTTTGTATTTTCTAAATTGAGGACCCATTAAAAAAAAAAAAAAAAAAAGGCAGCCATTTTTATTTCCAGTCATGACTTACAGCTATGAGGAAATCACAGGAGGGTATAGTGGGGCTGTGACTTCTGTTGTGTCCTGATGCTTCCACTTCATCAGCCAGCTTCAGGGCTTGCTGGATGAATAAAAGTGGAGTCAGGAGGGGTTCCTGGTGCTGCTTCAGTTTCTGCCCACGGTTTATTTTTCCCGTTTATTCAAGACAGATTCAAGCTCCAGGGACTGCAACAGATTGCAAACTGTTAAGTTTCATAGTCAAACCTAGGAAGGAAAAACAGCTAACAAATGGGCTAAATGATGAGAATTGCCTTTGGATTGATTAATTACTTTAATTTCAGTAGCCTAAACCTTCTCTTTCAATATGCTCTCTTTAAAGTCTTGTCAGTCCTTCTAAAATGTCTTCTGCTGTTACAGAGTTATAGGAAGAACAGTACAAAATGTCCTGATTCTCCTTTTGCACTGATGGAAGTCAAAAGCACTCTGAAGTGTGCACAAACTGAGTCAGCCCTTTTCCAGAAAAGCATTTTCTTCACAAGAGAAAAATAGGCTGCATTTAGATTTTTGTTTAATTAAGGGAAACCTGTCTGGTGGAGAAAGAGATTTCATTGAACTTAAATTGCCAACTTTTGCTTGGATGTGTGTAGACTGACTAACATGGTAGTATCATTCTATGTTTATTCCCTAGGTATTTGACAGTGGGTTTGTCAATTATTTCAAAATCTGTTGCTTTCTTAGCAACTTCAGCTCCTAGAAGGCAAGTTTTGGGTGAAGTTTTCAGTTTTATAGCTGAAATGTCTGACTCTGCTGGATGCAGAAATATCTTCATCTAAAATAACCTTCCAGTTCAGAAACAGTACCCAATTCATGATTTTTTTGAGTGGGTTGATTTGGAAATACTGTAAGTACCGGGTACAGGTTATAGCTGGAATACAGGAAGTAAAATGGGAATATTAAGTTAAAAAACACTTCTCTACCATAGGTCCAGAGTTAAGCTTCTTGAACTTGGACTTCATCCCCTTTCTTCCTATTTTTCCAGTTAAAATAGGAGATGTGCCTGACTCAAGTTTAAGTTGGAACCTATTAAACTTTCAGTCAAATACTACAATGTGAAGCTACTGAGTCTGGAGAGATGTGGAGTTGTACCTGACCTGATTTTTTTGCTTCCCTCTACCATGATGTTTCAGCTCTAGCATTTGGAATTAGCTATCATGGACAATTTTGAGGTCTGACCATCCCTTGTATGCATTGTGATTTGGAAAGAAGGATGGAATAGAAATCCAGAGTCCTCAGGATGCGTGTCAGCTCTTTGCCTTTCTCTGTAGCATGGGTTATGGATCAGTTCCTGGGACCATCTAAGCACATTTATCCAATGAATCCCTTGGAATTGTGCATGCCCTAGACAAGTGATGTGATGACCTTTTTATCTTTCTGGGACAGATTATAGTACTTGAGAGTCCTGGTGTTTTTTTACTATAGATCGTAAGGTTTTTTAGAATACAGAGAGTTTGTACCCAGGTTATTTGTGGACCTCTATGTGCTAAATACCTGGTACATTATTTTCTGGTGTTGTGGGAGACTGGGCTCCATCTTTCAGTTTGTAATTTCCAGTTCTTTGTTGTTCAAAGACACACAGTCCCTGATGTGTGCTGTTCCATTTACTGCTCCCTTTGTGCTCTTTCCTTGCCATCTTTCCTTCCTTATTCAAATCTGTTATTCCCAGTGCTATTGCTGTTTTGTTCAGTGGGTGCCATGGTTAACAGTTTCCCCACTGGACTGATTTGGATTGACACCTGTCTCTTCAACCCAGCAGTCTTTTAACAAATCCCTCAGTATAAAGGCAAATACCCACACTGAAGCTATAACCTGATTCTTCCATCTTGTGCAGTCTTGTTACCTTTGCAAAATGAGAATAAAATACTAGGAGGAATCAGAATGGAGTCTGATAAAGTTATACAGTCAGTCTATGCAAGCTTCAATGGCAGCCACGTGTAGATCCAAATGGGGAAATAATGTTTATGAAGTTCAGATTCAGGCCTGGTATTCAGACTGAAGTTAAAATGTAATTTGACATAATTTACCCATGTCTGCAGTACCTGTTTTAAGAAATGAAGCTGTGTTTTGTCTGCTTCTGCATTTTTTCTGTGCTGTTGCTGTACTCAAATATATTGACAAGTGTGAGCACATGATGCAAAATATTACTAAAATAATCAGTTTGCTTTGGGACATAACATAAACATGTGCCACAAGTGACTAAAGAACATATAACCATGAAGGAAGAAGATAATTGCAGTAACTACATTTTTACTGCCATTTTTTGAACACTAACAACTCTCTAAAAGGTGGATATTGTTAGAAATTGGTCCTTCTCTTTGTGCAGAACCACATGTCCTGAGAGTCTTCTCAAGTATTTTATCAAGATTTTCTCTTTTATGTAAGTAGAATCAACACAAAACACACAAGCAAACAAACCTTAACAAAAGCATAAAGATTCTGAAAAGTGTCAGATTTTGGATGTTAAAAAACCATCCTCAAAAACATGTCAGCCTATAGTAAGTTCTAACCATTCCTGCTATCACCTTGGATCCTCTAGGAATTTTTGCCACAAGTGCTGGCCAGATGCTGCAGCACTTTCCATCTGTTTCTCTACTTTTGGATACACCAGGCAAAACTGAGAAACTTCATCAGCTGATGGGCAGAAATTACAAAGGGTAAAGTGGAGGTCGAGCTCCTTAGTGGGAGTTGAGGAAACTCCATCTGAGATGTTGCTAAGTGAAGACACAGATGTTTATCAACCAGCTTCATACTGAAGGCTCATTCTCCCTTTGCATCCTCTGTACTTGTACTGCCCCTCCTTCTCCAGTCTTTTGGCTTGCTAGACCTAAAGAAGGGGTATAAGAGAGAGAGCCATTGGCTTATTATTTATACAAGTGTATAATTTTCTTATAATTTAACTCCTTTCCCAAGATGTCACATGGAAAGCAAGAAAACCCCCAGCTCTTCATTGCCCCCACAAGAATTTCTGGAAGGAATCATATCTAAAGACATAAAATGTCAAACAAACACCAGGCTTTGCATTCAAAAACCAAACATGAATTCCTTATAGCTTCTCCAAAATAAAATATTCCAAGCAATCCATGGCAGCCTTATGAACAAGAATCTTCACGTGGCAATGAGTCATTTGTGAGTGTATGCAATCTGTCTGTGTAGAGACACCACTATAGATCAGTGATAGTCAAACCTGAAAAGTTTGGTTCTTGAATGGACAGAGAAGAAGCAATGTAATCACCAGGGTGTGGTAACCTTATGCTGTGCTCTAATGTGCTGTCCTTCATGCTTTGTCATCATTTTTGCATATTGGTGGTAAGTTGTTAGTAGATGCCTTAGTGCAGTGTCAGATCATCACACCACATTTAGCTGGTAGAATTCTGCAATTGTGTTTTATTCCTGACTGCAGGTGGAAAGAGTAGCTTCCCATCTCTCCATCTTTCTGCCTCTCTCTTTGACTACATCAAAGAGTAAAGAACAATACAAGTGCTTTGAAATATTGGCTAAGCCTACTTGTTTGTTGAGCAAAGAGAGGCTCTGATTAAGTCTGCACATTCTTGCAGAACCCACATGTGATGCTTTAAGGAACTCAAGTTAAGCATTGTTGAGCTATTTGATATGTTAGATTATTTTCTGGTTTCTGCAAAAGTGTCCTGTGTTTCACTGAGAAACATGTTGCTAGCTCTTAGTTTTTCTCTTTCTGCTGATTTAGCTTCAGTGTGTAACTCTTTAGTGTATGTCACACAAAAACATCAACGAAAATATCTCTGAAGGGCTTTGTCTTGTAACTCTGACCGAGATGAGATTTTTTTAGTATTTAGTGCACAGGGCTTGTGGCTCTCTTTGGGGAGGGGATGGGAGAGTTTATATTTGGAGAAAAAGGAGATAATAATTCTGTTTTGCATGTGACAGAGTCAACAGTGTTTCTGTCAAATGGTAGAGGTTCTTAAGCTAACCACAATGGAGAACCCCCAGCTGAGGACACAGGAGACATTTTACCTTCCTGTTTTGTGCTCAGTAGCAACCACACCAAGATGATTCTATTGTGTGTGATGGTCCTCAGAAGCAGGAGACTTCCACACTCTCCTTATGTTGGATCCTTCCATTTTCATTGCTCGCAACTCTTGCCAGCGGAGGGACTCTTCCCTTCCCCCTTCCATTGCCTTGGAGCTGTTTTACTTCTCCTGATGAATGTCAAGTGCTTTGGGCCTTCAGCCCTAATGGATGGGGGCAAAGACTTGGATCTCCCCCTGAGACTGAGCGGAGCCAGCAAAGGAGGGTTATGTTAAATTGTGTGGTGACAAGCCTTCCTCCCCCACTCCTCCCTTTTTGTTCCCAGAGGATAGCTGAGGAAGTCTGTTGTGCCAAATGTTTGGAATGGGGTTTCTCTCCTCTTCCTCCTTCTTCAAAACAGAAAGAGAAAACTTTATGCTGTGAATTGTGTTAATAACTGGAGCAGCATTGCTGGGCTGAGGCACCTATTGAAGTTTAATGAGGGGAGCAGAGCTTTCTCTTGCCCTCCCCACATCAAACTCTTTCTTGTGGAATAGTCCTGTTCAGATGGGAGTACAGGAATGCCAGGGAGAGCGTGTGCATTGGTCCAGAGTTCTCACGGATCTGAAAGCAATCCATGACTCCTTTAACATATTGCAGCCAGAGTGAGGCAATGGATGCTCTCCTAGGCCAAGGTTAGTTTGGTTGGCCGTGTAGCAGAAAGAGAGAGATTCTTCTGTCTGCCTGTCAGAAGTGGCTGCAAGCCCATTTGAGGCCAATCCACACTGCAACAGAGATTTGATGGTCCATGTACCCTGACCATGAATGTCTGGAGTGATGAGAGGGTCCCATGTAGGATAATATGTGATTTTTTTTTTTTTTATTTTTTTTTTAATCCTTGTGTCAGGTCTGATATTTCCTCAGAACTTCATGGTTTCCTTATGATTACCAGCTGGCTGAAGAGATTTCTCATTACATTCAGAACAGAAAATAAGAATCCTTCCTGTCTCACCCATGGTACTGGGAATAAATTCACACACATTGGCTTGTACAGGATGTAATGGAGTCCCTTACACAAAAAGCCAACCTGGAAGGGTCTTGATCAGAGCATGGATGACAGTGTAATAAAGCACTTGCTGTGATAATGGATACTTCAGTAGATATGGACAAGTTGATCTGAAATGGCTCGGGAGAGAATGCCAAAAGCAGAAGCTTCTCTTTGGCAGTGATGTTTCAAGAAGAAAGGCAGTTCACGTAGTGGAAGAATGGTAGATTAGGAGGGTAACAGAAAGGGAGTTTAAATAGAGGGCCCTGAAAGCCTCAACATTTTTTAAAACTAATACGTATTGGTTCTGAAGTCTGCTGCAATAAAATAATAAAACTTACTCTCAGGTACTTCTCATGGTGGTGTAAGACCAGTGGTCATACTTCACTTCTGGATAATGTAATATTACTACAGGAGCTATTTTCACCTGCTGATAATATTTTATTGCTTTCAAGCTCATCAGTGTTTGTGTAGCACTGAAACTCTTATCAACTATCAGCACTTATTGATGCATCACTGGAAGTCTGGGAAGAGCCACATCCTTTTGCTTTGAGAGATGGGATGAAAGCTTAGAGGGCTTGGATGGTGATTGCACGAGCAATGCAGGTCAGGTTACTGGTGGATTCCTCTTGGAAGATAAGTGAGAGCCCTCTGAAAAGTAATTATTGGAAAGCATAAATTCCTGAGATAACCTGTCCAAGAAGAAATACTGAGAGGAGCAGAGGCCATGTGTTAAAGGCTGCCATTACTCCAGGGCAATGGACTCACCTCTTTCTCTCGTTTTCTTCTGTAACCTCTCCTTGCTGTGACAGTTGACTCCCTCAGCTCTTTTGCTTCAGTGACTTGTCAATCTTTTCCTGGTCCTGTCTGTAGACTGTAGTGATTCTCATCTCTGTTCTGTACTAATTGTGGTGCAGAGAAGTGGAGACTCAGGATGCAGTTTAGTTCCATGTCCAAATTCTTGTTCAGTAATTGTCTTTGCTTGTCATTGTCATTATCACTGCAGTGTTCAGGTAGCTTTTAGAGCATGTCAGGAAAAAAGAAAGATAGTATTTATTTATATCTTCTGTTTCTTTAACTGATTTTTCTATAGAAGAGCTCCAGCTAGTTTTCAGGGGTGACATGGAGTCAGCTTTGTTTCTGAATGAAGAAAATTGCTGGATTACAGTTGGGGAAGGAAGTCTTGAGGAGTGAGAAAAACAAATTTCAGAAGAAAAGATGGAGCAAAACTGGGAAATAAGAGAAGTGCCTTCTCTTTCTCTATGGCTTTGTTACGCAAACTCACTGTGTCTCGCCTGTAATGTAGAGATAATGATATCTACCCAGATCCTATTTCCACTGGTTGATTGATTAATGACTGTCTCATGATCCCTAGATTACACTTTTGTGACCTACAGCTGTAACTACTGCATTGTATTACATTCCAGCAAGAAAATGGAAGTAATGTGTTAGCTCTGGCTGGTTCCAGCTAGGAAAACATGATAAACTGACATGAGCAGGCTTGCCCACATCTACCTGCTTCTGAGACCTCATTGTAAAAGTGCACTGAAGCATCTTCTGTCTCTTCAGCTGCCATCTCTGTTCAGCAAGATGTTCAGGTATCTGCTGCCTGACTTAGAACTGACCTGCACACTCAATAAAGGGCTTTGCTGACCTGATGCTTGGTCACGGGCAGGGTGTCACCATGAGCCATTGAAGACCTCAGGGGATGCCCAGATCCAAAGATGGATCTGAGATCTGCCCTAGATGCAGATGTGCTAAACAACTGGAGCCTTTAAGAATAGTGAGACTTGCCAAAAAAGCAGCAGAGAGGATCTTTATTGTGCGGTGATACACTTCTGAGAGCTTTGCTGATTGCTAAGTGAATTACAAGGCTTTTCTATTTGCTTTAACTGTTCTACAGTAATAACCACCTCAGTCTCCTACTTGAGTTAAGGTGGTGCTGAGAACAGGAGGCAAGCTGGAAGAAAAACACAAGTAAGGAATGATGGTGTAGAGGGGAAAAACCATCACACATTTGAGTTTCTGGAAGCTCATTGTGGTGAGTGCTTTTCTTTGACTTCATCAAAAAATTCCTCTTATATGCTGCACAAGTATCTGTACCAACATGTGCACAGGTGTTTGAAACATCAGTCCCTCAGAGTTAAAGCAACATGTCTCTTTCAAATGGGATGTGCTTCAGGTGCAGAAGATCCTGTGCCTAGATCTTTGGCACAGTTCAAGAGTGCTCTCAATGCAGCACTTTCTTAACGCTAAGGAAATTATTATTGGAGGACATATACTGCATCTTTTTCACCTCTTTTTTTCTGACTTCTACTATTCCTTTTTGAGGACTAATAATGATACTTCATCAGAGAAATGCCTATAATCTGCCCTACTTCCATTTGTGGGTAGAAGTGGGGGAAGAAGGTGAGAAAAAGAAATCTAATTCACAGTCCTCTTGGGAATTCCCCTATATAGTATGAGTCAAATATATCCCTACTCTATGTCTGGTGAGGTCAGTAGATTTATACAAAGAACAGCATGATTGTTCCTGCGTATTCGAGAGAAATAATAACTCAGAGAAACATAACCTTAATTATCAAGGCTAAAGATGACTTTGTAAAGACAAGAAAATATGATTTTTTTGTTGTAAGTGTTTCATGTGGTTAAAAATTATTGACTAAGAAGAGTAGATTTTTAGTGGGTGTTTTACCTGTGCATTCTATTTGTCATATGTGTCATGACCAAGGAACTGGAAGTGCTACCCATTCAAGATTAGTAACTTTATCTGTACAGTATTGACTGTGGCTGATTTTTTTTTTCCAAGATTGACCTTGGAGGCAAGGTAAACACTAATAATTACATGATTTTATTCTAGATCTATGTAAATCTCTGCTTTGCTATTTGTGTGATCATTTTCACCTGAGCAAAAAGGGTTCTTTCCTGTAATGGCCTTTCCTTTGCAGCAGAAGATAACAGGTTCCTACAAAATAGGCAGATTATCCAAAGAATGTGAACTCACTCTTTCTAGGCAAATGAGAGGAAGTATCTAAAATATTAATGTAATTACAATTCTGTATGGGGGGGAAGCTTGTCTGCCATCTAGGAATATTGGATATTTTTTCTGCTCTTCTACTGTCATGTTTATTTCAATGTCTTCTAAATTTTGCCATCTGGATTGAATGGCACTGTATGTTTGTCTACTAAACAACTTCACAAGGTACAGGGGAAATCCCAGCCTGAAAACTTTGAAGAGAGTTGACAGAATTCTTTCAGCTCACAAGCATGCTGTAGAGCTTGGACAGTCACAACTTTGCCGTGGCTAAAAGCATGCAAAACGCTCATGCTCTTTCCTGGCATCTCATTGCCTGTTGAGATGTGGTGGAGATACATGGCTTCGTGAAAGATGAGATATATAGGGATACATGAAAAGGAATGCTCTTGGCATCTTAGCTGGTGTCATCTGGACTGATGATGTGACTGTGGTGGTAGGGAAAAATTCCTTCCATTTGTATATGCTGAGCCTCCTGAGAGGGCTGTGCTGACTGAGTGACAAGGCTGTCACCACCGATGGTGTGGACAGGTTTTTTCCCCTTGCAAACAAACAAATGTGCTACTTGACTGACCCAAGCTGCTTGCACTGCTGGAGAATTCCTCTGGTGGCAGAAGGGGCTTTGTGTGCTCACCCTCAGCTCCTCCAGGCAGTGCCAGCTGGAGATTCTCAAACAGATCCAATGGCTTTGTCTGGGGCAGATCAGGGAGCATCATGCAGGCATTGCTACTGGCAGGAGGAGCAGCAAGGTGTAGAAGACAAGCAGTGAAAAGCAGCAGGGTAGGAAGGGACAGGTGATATTTTTAGCCAGCACAGCTAGAGCTGGGAGAAAATGTCAGTTGTTGATCTGAGCATCTTTCAGTATAGGCAATGCCTGAGTAATGCACCCGATGCATTAGTGAGGTAAGTGTGGGGGGTTACCCATGTCCTGAAGGGGAACTGTTCAATCTACAAAGGAAGTCATGGCAGAGATATTTGTAGAACTGTGGTTTGCTGGCTTTTGGGTGCCAGCTCTGGTGGTAGATTGTGTTTTTTTTTACCAATCTACCTTCCTCCTGGATGTAGAAATGCAAAAGTTAGGGCCCCACTGGGAAATCAGGACTGGGGAGTTGGATGGATAGATTTGTCTTTCACTACATCTGGCCCCAAGCACTAAGCTAAACAGACTTCTGGTGACCTCCGAGCCCCAGCACCTTGAGAAGCTTCTTTAAAAAATATATCTATAAAAAAAATCTCTTGGATGTTGTAATGTCTAATCTAATATTGTTGCTGAAGTTCTCGTTAGTTCATTCTGCTAGTAATTGGAGAGAATTTTTGACCTTTGGAGGAGGTTAGGACCAAGCTGAATTCTGACTGCTGTCTTTAGATACAAAAGAGGTCTAGGTTACTAGCTTTTGCACCTGTTGTTCATTTAATTGGATGATGCTGCATCTCTTTAAAACAGAAAATCTGGCCTGAGAAAGAATAAATGCTCTGAGGTATGCCCAAGGAGTCTACCTCTGAGATTAACTTAATTGGTCACTGTGCTGAGTCTAATAGGGATTGTGTGCAATGTCTGTCTGTGGAAACACCTTAGCCTTGTGTGTTACCTTTCCATGGAAATGGAGGAAATGTAAGAGGAAAAGGGGGCAAATAACTGCAAGCACTATCCTGTAATTGTTTGCAGTCCATCCTATTGGGATGGGACTGTGGAATTAATCTGCTGAAATACCTCATCTAAGCACACATCATCTTGTACACAGATACCTGTTGTATCTAGCCAGCTTCTCTGCATGTGAAGGTGGGCATAGTCTTCCCACTTCTTTGGCTTTGAGAGCTGGGAATGTCGCTGCAGGCCTCGCATGGAGCCATGCACAGCTGCAAGAAGAAGAACACCTTCAGCTTTGGTATTTCTTCCTGCACAAAGATGGAAGCAGTTCTCAACCCTGAGAGCCAGATTTGGCCTGCAGGATGCTGTCAGCAAAATACCCTGATGTACCACTCTTCTTGGCAATATCAACTTGTGCTGTTTTTATTTGGTTTTTTTAAATTAATTTTTTAAATTATTATTTTTTTTAATTTTAAATGGAAGTGCTGGCAGAGCTCTCACTATTTCACAGTACTTGTGAAGATGAGGCCAGCCAGATCAATTTTCCCCCAAACTGTAAGATATGTCTATTTTTTTGGTCATTTTTCTTCACAGACAGATTTTTTTATGTGTGTGTGAGATGATACCTGTAGTTTCACACTGGCTTAAATTACAGTCTAAGACTGTTTCCAGTGTAGTGAACTTAGACTGGGTTCTCTGTCATGATTCAGCATCACACCATGATTCAAACTGTGAGAAGCCTGGCAGTTCTGGCCACAAATAGCCAGCAGGGATTTCCAACCCACCAGGGGAAGTCTGCTGATAACTGCCTGGCAAAAGGAGATTGCTTTGCCCTTCTACATGTAGGGGATGGGCTGATACTGGGTGCTTAGGGCAGGGTGCTGGAAATTGCACTTTCACTGATTTAGGATTCATCTAGGCTCGAAGCTCAGGGCATTTCCTTGACTCCTGTAATGTCTGGGCTGTGCCAGTGCTGACTCAGGAACTTCTCACCAGCTCTCTGATGGCTCCTAATCTCTTGCACCCCCATACAGTCTATGCACCTGGCACAGTACTTCCCAACAAGTACTCAAATCTTTCCTATTTTGACCCAGCTGTATGAGCTTGCCCAATGAATGGCATTAACTCTCCTTGCAAGCCCTTTCCTTTCATTTGCCCTTCAATCATTGCTGCTCCAGCAACACTGTCCCTGCTTGCAGCTGTATGCTGCTTCCTGGCCTGGGTTGTGGACTCTGCCTACAGCTGAAACAGTTCTGCTAGCTGTTTGTTTTTTTGGGTTTGTTTTTTTTTTTTTCTGACTCCTATGCTAGGGAAAGTTATACAGGCCTCTTTTTGTCCATCAGGTGAAATTATTCAATATGTGTAGAAATGAAATAGATGCCTTAATGACTCTGGCTCTTGGAGAGTCTAAGATAGACATGTGTTTGTGGGTCTTTACAAAGCTGCCAAGTTTATGCTAAAAAACTGAAAGCCCAGAAAGTTTGAGTCATCCTGTGGCCCATCTGGAAATCCTGTTTTGCCTTTGCTCACATTCACACCCTTTACATCAGTAGAAGATGTCATGCAGGGACAGATGCAACTGACCATCATGAGAAAACTGAATCTGCACATTCCTGGCCTTTTTAGCTTGCTCTCAGAGTTTGTGGTAGCATTTTGAGCAATCTATTATGCCTTACCTCATGTCAGAAAAGCCATTCTCTCTTTCTGTAGCCAGGCTACCCTTGCTTTCAACAGTGAGAAATTTGGGAGAGTCCCATCTGCATGAAGGGGAAAAATGACATAAAATTTCTCGTCATCAACCTAATGGCTGGCATTGCTGCCCATGGACTTTGTCATATTCCCTGGAGACTTTGCAGAGATATTAAGTAGAAGTGGTGGAAGAATTGAGTCCTGTGGCATTCTTCATGTCAAGGCTCATGGAGAGGAGGAGCAGCTGCCTGCCAGGGGCCTCCTGGGATCTGCTGGAAAGGAACGAGTGTAGTCAGATCAGTGCAGTTCTCTCAGCACTTGCCAAGAGCTGTTTTTGGACATGCCGTAACTCTTGGTCTGCAATGTCACAGGCATCTGATAGCTCAGGTAGCATCTGCACGATTCTTAGTTTCTGTCCATCTTTGTGAGAAGACCTGAGACCCCTCTGATGCTTCATTTGCAGACTCATTCATGAATGTCTCCAAAAGGAGGGTGCAGAGAACCTTCTGAAGCTGCCTGGCATCACTTGTCTCCTACCACTTCTCACATCTTGCCCGGTTTGAGACTGGATGGCAGTGCTACTGAAGAACAATTTCTGATTTAAAATGTCTTTTTCAGCTGTCCTCAGTGTTCCTCCCATTAACAAATGATCTAAAATATAAGAAGAAAGGCTAAAAGTATAGTAAATGAAAAGTCCATTGTCATGAGGAGAGCAAGTCCCACTCTTTTTGTCATGGCTGAGGACCACTGCAAACTTCAGAAGGAAAGGTCTGTTGCTTTCTGTTTCATGATTAGTCACTTCTTTTTGTGCTATCATCTTTTTACTTGCCTAGCCATGTAGTGAGCATGGGTTTAGAGGGAAATGACTAGAAAGAGCCCTGGCCTCAGGAACTGGAGACAAGCTGGATTCATACTCAAAGGATCTGGTAGAAATTTCAGAGCTGCACTTAAGGATGTCTGGTTCTTCATTACACAAGTTTTCCAGGGGCAATATGGGCCTCTAATCCTGCTTGGACTTGGCTAGTAAATGTCTTCAGTGAGTGCTCTTCCTTCTCTGGATCCTAACCTAAACTCATGATGGGCACAGCAGGAGGGGTGTGCTTGATTCTGCCCATTTTGCAAAAAGTGAAGTGCACTTAAATAGCATGGACTTTGAAGGATGGGCTGGAAAGCAGTGATGGGGAGCTGCTCTGCTGCTTTCAGGGCCCCTCAGGACACCTTGTCATCAGAGAAACGAGTGTCCTGAAGCAGCAGGAGTGAAGCCAGACTCCTGGGCTTTGTTGCTAACTCACAGCTTGTAAACCAGGCCAGTTCTTGTTGGTTTTCCTTTTTTTAAAATTTTTTTTTCTTTTAAGGGAAAAGACAGAGGATTCATGGCATTAGGTAGTATACAGAAAAGCAGTAAGTGGGAGTCTTCTCAGAAATCCTATGTCTAGTCAGATCAGGCCAACAAAGTCTAAGAGAAGGGAAGAGTTGTTCTTTGCTGACTTTGTTATTAGCTCACCTAATTTCAGGATAGAAAAACTGCAGTTTCTTCATGCTTTAAGTGACAGTGACCTCATGAAAGTCACAGGGGCTGATCCTCTGTTCTGATGAATGTTGTCATGCCTGCAAGGCTCTGCAGAATTGCACCAGCCTCAAATCTCTGGGTGGACCCATGGGCTGGTGGTGCTGGAAGCACCTTTCAGAGCACTCAGCTCCCTGCTCATCCTCTGCTTCCACTGCTCCTGCTCTGCTGTTTAGTTTCAGTTCTGCCCTTTTTCACCAAAAAAGAGTCCCTAACTCCTCCTAGCCATATACCCCGCCTATGCAGCCTTGCAGAAGATTGCAATAGCATAGGTTGTTCTTTTCCAAGCCAGGGAGCTTTTATCAGTCAACCAGAACCAGGTTATTTTAGTGTCCTCGGGCTGGAATGTAAATGCAAAGCGTGTGTGTGTGCCAGCAGTGTCACTGTCCCTCCTGTCCCAAACAGCTGGGATTCACCTGTGGCCCCTGCACTGAGGGGCTCTGTGTTTTTTGCAATGTTCTGACAACTTTATTCTGTATTTCCAGTCGTCTGCTTTCAGTATGATTTACCTTTCTTGGCCAGCAATTCTTGCCTTCCCCTTCATGTTTTTTTTTCCCCCAGCAGCTTTGAAATCTCCACATATGCTGATGATTTTGTGTCATTAGTATCAATCTAGATAAGTCTGGGTGACCTTTCACTTTAGTGTCCAAAGGGAAGAATCGACCCGTGCAGTCAGTCACAGCACAGCACTGACTCATACATACTTTTCATAAAAATAATGCAGAAATTCCCCATAGTTTTTACAGATCTTTTTTTCAGGAGATGAAGTTTAAGTCTTCCATAGCAACGCAGCTTGGGAAAACTGTGAAGCGTGTAACATCAGGTAATTAATCTTTCTGACACACAATATACTTTTTACTGTTAATGTTGTCCAGTTATTTTTTTTTCTCTTCATGCATCTCTCTTGCTCAAACACAGCAGATCCATTTGAGTTTCAGTTGAGCTCATGTGCTTCCCAGTCTTATTCCTGCCCTTGTCTGTTCCCAGCTCCATTGTAAACCTCATGGGAGAGGGCTGGGTTTTGTCCCACCTCTGGCTCCACAGTGATGAGCACAATAGGACCATACTTTCCTTTTTTTTTTGGCTCCAGTTCTAATAATTTCTGGGTTTTCTGCATAAGATACAATATGCTGCGTTTGGATATGTAGCACTAAAAACAATAAAAAAAATATCTCTAAGTTTAAAGTTCCTTAAAAAAACTAACTGAAATTTGGGATGAGTGAGAGTTGCTCCAGTGAAGTGTAATGGTAAAAAAAAATAAACAACCAACCACCCAAAAGTAATTGCAGTTTTCCACTGAGATATGACTGTCATAAGGAAATATTTTTTCTTTACTTTCCTTTATTTCATTATTTGCCATTTCTAAAAAATTCCATTCAGAATGTAAGTCAGTGTAGCCCTCAAGGTCCTAGAATCTGAATTCTGACCTTTCCAGACAGTACTTAGGGGATGGGTTTTTTGGAAATGCTTGCTGAAGTGGAGGCAAGGCAAGCTTTCTTATAGTATGGAGGTGACTAAATGGTTCTCCTAAATTACCATTTCTCTTTAAGGCAAAAGATGCATATGTAAAATCTTTAAATCTAATGAAACAGCAAGACTACAAGATTGTGTGGAGAGTGGATTTGATCCATTTAATTGGTAGCTTCTCTCCCATTAGGATCTCAAAACTTCTTTTTTCTCCTAGAAAAATCTGCAACTTAATCTTATATCCTACCTGAAAGTGTCATTTAAAGCCAAATATTTAATGGTCTAAAATGTATGTTTATTGTCAGTCTGAGAAGAAGGCAGAACCAAAGTTATCTTCAGCCAGATCCTATACCTGTATATTGGTTTTGTTAATATGGATGCTTTGTGGTGTGCATATTCTAATGACTGGCATAGATTTTAGCATAACGAAAAACTATGCAGTGGTGGCAGTTTGTTGTCACACAGCTGTGCTTTTCCTTCCAGTAAACTACTTGGAGTTAGTGATCATCCCTGAATTAATATAGGGGCAATGTGACATAGCCCTGTGGAAGCTCAAGTGTTTGTGGAAAGAGCTGTTAATCTTTGATCAACTGGAGTCTCCTTGTTACTGACTTTGATTACACAAGTGTACAACTTTAATTACAGCTTTTAATAAGCTTTCATTTCTTCCTAGTCACATTCTTTGTAGAGCAGTGCAGCTTATCTTTTCCTTTCTCCCTTGTCCCCCTTCCCTCCCTCTCTGCCTTTCTATGGAAAAAGGGGGTTGAGGTCATTGCAGGGGATGTGGTATCTGGAGGGATCTGGCTGTATAATCTGTTGTGGTCCTGCCTTCTGCAACCCAGAAAGCTGTCCTGCAATGGTCCCCACACTTGCTCCTGCCCAGGACCTGGTGGGCAGCAGGCATGGGGCAGGGCTGTGGGGCACCATGGTCACACAGACATTTGCTCCTGCACGAAACCCCTGAACGACCTTAGAAAGTCCCTGTTCCCAAAGGATGTACTGAGTCCTCTGGGCATTTCCTGCTTGGAGAGGACTGCCCCCTGCTCTCCACTGGGGACACCCTAAAGTGCACTGGCTGAAGGCAGAGTGGCAGAGGCAGTGAGAAGCTGGGGGGCTCCAGCACCCAGCCACAGTGCTCATTCCCCATCCAGGAGCTCAGCATGACAGGTACCCCTTGCTCATGAGAGAAGTGGCCTGGTGAAAGCTTTGTGAGAGACTTACAGACTTGTAATTGTTAATGATTGAGGGATGGCTTGAAACAAGCATAAGGAAATGCTTTTTACACAGGAAGCATATTTCAGCTGTGGAACTCGTTGCCCCACAGTGTCTTAGGGATGACAAAGATAAGTGAGTTGAAGAGTTGGTTGGATGTTTTCATGTTAGAAAGATTTGTCAATGTCTGCTAAACATAATATTCCCACCATTGGGTAACTTCTGGCTCAGGGAAGTTCTGATCGTCAGAAGTGAGGAGGGTAAACTAAAGTCACCTCCCTCCATATTTTCCCTGATGCAACCAAGGCGTGACTTAAAAGGTGTGAGTCAGAAAAAAAGACACAGATCGTAAACCAGAGCAATTTACACCGATTTGAGATTTCAAGGTATGCAAAAGGATTACACTTTTAAAATGCCAGTTGTGCCTACAGAAGAGGGTAGCAGGAAAAACAACTAACAGAAAAGGAAGGGGAACCTCTTTTACCACTGTGCATGCATCCCTTTGGCTCCCTTGCTGTGTGTGCTATACCGGTTTTGCACACTAATGAATATGAGTCAGAGCAAGTTATGCTATATATCATCCTACTCCTATTTTCTAATAAACATAACCCTGATGGGTAGTTTTCCTAGCTATTCATGTCATGACTGAATTCCACCTTGAGAATAGATCAAGAATGAGGTTCAGCAGTGTGGCCCACCTACTTTGCAATGATCCAGCATGACAGCTGCTTTGTATCCTCAAAGGAGCTCTACTTTGATGCTTTTCCCTATTTCAAAAAATTTGGAGGGAAGATTTTGGTAATCTCAAGCAGGTAGAGTTTTCAAACATTTCTCAAGGGAAGATGGAGATTCCACAGAATTTTTGAACAGATAGTTATTTATGAAATAAGTGGCATTGTCTCTAGAACTGTTCCTCTCACTGGGCTCTAGAGAAAAGCAGCATTTGCCATGCTGGATCTCACCAGTCACTACTGTAGCCTTCTGCTGTTGGTGCCCCAGGCTTGACTGTGGAAAAATCTGGAAGGGTTATGCCAAGATGTCTAGTCTGACTGTTGCAGACATGACCCTAGTTGTTAAGGGGTGTGTTTTCATGCCTCAGAAGCACACAATGTCGTGACAATGTCCTTTGTTCTTGTGGGGTCTCTGGCACCAGAAATGCTGGAGTGAAGTTCCTCTAAACTTGGCTGGGTTTTTGGTTGCTCGGAATATCCTTGCAGGAGTTGCTGTAACATATAGGATTAAAATGACTGGTTTGCTGGGTTGGCTGGAAAGGGGAAGAAAAATAGAATGAGGTCACTGTGCTGTGTATGTTGCCTGATCCAGGGTCATGGGCCAGTGTGGTTGCAGCATTTGCCCATTCAGTAGCAATGCCACTGCTGAAAAGCTCTGTGCTTTGTTTCTGAGGGTCAGATCATTTGGTGGCATTTTTGGGTGTGATCTGCTTCAGCAGTGAATTGTGTCGGCGAGCTTCACACATCTTGAGGGGGCCTTTTTCAGCTGGTTTCTTTTCAACCCAAACTTATGACCCCTTTTTCCCAAGTCTTCTTCGAAGGGGCAGAGCAATCCTTCTTACTCTTTTTCTTACTTCCTTGTCTCTTTTGGCAGACTCGGGGACCAGTTCTACAAAGAAGCCATTGAGCACTGTCGCAGCTACAACTCCCGGCTCTGCGCCGAGCGAAGCGTCCGCCTTCCCTTCCTGGATTCCCAGACTGGGGTTGCTCAGAACAACTGCTACATCTGGATGGAGAAGAGGCACAGGGGACCAGGTTGGTAGCACTGTGTCTGTGTGTGCATGTGCTGCCTCCAGAGCCCTCATGGGGTTTAATTAATAAGAGCTCAAACCTGCTACAGGCCATACAGAAGAGAAGCTGCCTAAACCTTTGTGCCTGCAGGGGATTTTCTTTGGTCACTGCAGAGAGCTCATCCTAATTATTCTCTCTACCCAAAGAAGTGCCTGACATGGTAGTTTCTAAGGCTGTGTCACTGTAGGTCTTTTAATTCTATTGGTCCCAGCCTGTAGCAGAAGATACAATGGCCTGCTCCAAGCATGACTGGAATTATCTTTAGGGTAGAGAGGTGGAAGTGGGAGTTCCTCAGATGAATGCTGAAAATAAGGAATTATATTGGGAAAGATATAAGGCTGAGAAAAATATAGGTAAGTCTAGTTATTGGAATGAATGGTTAGAAATACACCAGTCTGATGGTTAGAAATACACCAGTAACTCCTGCTTCTGCTTTGCACAAATTACTTGGATATCAGTCCTGGAGCTGCAGTTTTCTCAGATGCAGAAAGCAGTTGGTATATGTCCTTAAAAAGCTTTGGCTAATTCCAGTTCCAAAGCTCAGTGAAGCTCAAGGGAAAAGAGCACTGTTATATTTGTAGACTTTGGTCAGACTTTCTTTTGTTAGAGTAAATCCATCTCAAATCCTTGTTTGAAAGGCAATGAACAGTCACCAGTTCAAAGATTGGAGATGTTACTCAGACAGAAGTCCTCCTGAGCCCCAGTGGGAACTGTGCTACAGTTTGGCTCAGTATCTGACCCACCATTAGGTCAGGGAACAGATTTTTTGACAGCACTGAACTAGATTTCTTTTTTTTATTATTATTTTAATTTTTTTAAATTTTTCACTGCAGGCCAGAGAATCCAGGTAGGGTGGGGATGAGGGTGCATAGGCACTGAAAGCAAAAATTGCACATGTGTGTGTATACACCATGCTGAAAAAAAACCCAAACAACCCCAAACACCAGATTTGGAGTTATGGAAAGGTGCAATCTGCTCTTACCTCTTTCACTTTTTACTGGAGATGGAGTGGGATGAACACATAGAGTATTTCCCTCCTCTTTTTGGGGCAGACTAAGAAGCTGCTTCTGAAGAGTGTTTAGTTGAAACTTTCCCCCTCTCTTTCCTAGGATATACTGAAGGAAGGATCCTTGCACACCTTCTATTCCTAGAACATCCAAAGTAGATTTAGTATTGTCTTGCAGTACTATCAGAAACATCTTTCTATAGTAAAATGCAGCCACTTCTGGTGCAGGAGACAACAGGTGTTTTACCAGTGTTAAAAATGCCCGGAGAATGTTTCAGCTGCCAAAACTGTTGGGTTAATCTGGGACTGCTGAATGTGGTTTACAAGCTGGGAGTTGTCTGAGGTTCTGGGCTAACCCTTCTTTTGTAGGTTGCTTCATGACCACAGCTGAGTTTTTGTTTCAGCTGAAAATTCCCCATTCCAAAGAGATTATATTTTGGCAAAACTAGCTTTTTTTTTTTTTTTTTTTTTACCCAAGGAATTTCTAGTTATGACTAAGGTGCTGCTATTTTTATCCTTTTGAACAGTCATGAGCAGGCCTACTTGCACTCTATCTACGAGTAATGTTTTGGCAAGGGCATCTGCTACAAAGATAGACTTAGGTAGTCTTGTATGGGCCTCATTGCTGTCTCTGCACTTACAGAAGAAATCATACAGCATCACAGCAGGAACTAAGAAGTCTTAACACATTGCCTTGCTCAGCTACAAGCTGTCTGGACTACCTTGAGAGAATTCACTGTGCAAATCTCTCTTTCCCCAATTTTGATTGTGAATTGTTTGGCAGTTTATCCTGCAGAAGGAGATCAGTGTCATTTCTTCTGCAGGTCTGCAGTGGGGACTAATGGTCTAATTTTTTTTTTTTCACAGAGAGTCTTAAGTGAAACAAGCCTCCTGCACCTGCATTGGCCACCACACCTGATGCTTTTTGTATATTGAATTAGAATAATCGGCACAAGATGAGGCAACTCTCCTTCCCTGTATTTACACTCCTCTTTCTTGATTTTTATTAGCCCACTTAGTGCTCCCTTGGGTGTCTTTGCATCATCTGTTTCTTGTAGTATATGTTGGGTCAAAGCATCCCTCTACAGTTTTAACATCCCTGTTTTCAGGCTGTACACAATGTGTGCATGCCCATACTATAGGGCTCTGAAAATTCTATGCCAGCCACCCCTGGTATCTGTCTTGTGTGCAGTGTTTACTGCCATTTACTATTCCTAACCTGAAAAACTGTATACAGACAAATAACAGAGCTCCAGGACCTCTTTTCACTTACAGAGGGCTTAAAGAAGAGAGGGTCGGGATCTCAGCATATTATCATGGTTTCTTGCTGTCATCTTTGCTAAAGGAGTAGGAAAACAGCATCTTGTGATGAACAGTTCAGGGTTAATTTCACACAATACTGCACATAACTCCCTCCTTCTTTTCCTCTCCTCCTCTGGCCTTTCACACAAGCTTTGAGTTATGGCTCTCCTACACTAATGAGATAAACAACATAACTCACTGCAGGTCCTGCTATTTCCTCTCTAAGCAAATAGTTGGCACCTTCTCTGGATGCCCTATAAGGCACCAGAGGGAGAGACAACTGACCCAGGAGAGAAGACAGTAAAATGTATATATGCAATATTTCCATATGCACTGCAAGAGTGGCTGTGGAGAGGCTGATCCAAAGTGTTCAGAACTGACCCTTTCCTTGTTGCCTGTCCTTTGTGTAAATAAGCAAAGATCCACACTTCATGTGAGGCAGCACAGTGACAGACAGGGGTCAAGGTGGAGAGCTGAAGGTATCATTTGATGGGTTTGGATCAAGTGAGGGTCTGGTATATGTTTTAGGTTCATCAGATGGCTGCATGTTAATGAGCAAGGGTATTGTGAACAGAAACAGAGAGCTCTTCTCAGGATGTGCAGAGATGGATGTTGGGTCATCCATCTCTTATTGATCTACCTGCCACCCAGAGTGGGCTGCACATCCTCTAGGGAAGAGGCTTTCCCACCCCTGTCTTTTCAAGGATATTTGCTTTGTTTCTTCCAGCTTGGGCTTTCAGCATTTCTGGTTGGATTTCACTGGCCAGGATGAATCCAGAATTGCTACTTCATAATAAGAGCTCTCAATAACCAAACCCACATTAACAGATACTCCCCAAAACTGCAGCAAATCCTTGCTCCTCTCTGTCTGGGATAAATGCTGAGAGCTATGGTGCTTATTTCATTCAAATGACTTCTCTGTGGAGGACTGTGCAATGGAAGGCTGATTCTCTGCCCTATTGCTTTGGTCTGGCAGACACCATTTCAAAGTTGTGACCTTCTGTGAAATGGTGAGGCTTCTTACCTCCACCTCTTTAATGACTCACATCAGAGCCAGGCATAATCCAACCCATCATAATAGCAATTGATTTCAGTGGCTAATGTTTGCAAAGTGTGAGGAAGAAGTGTCTCCAAATGCTGTAGAAGTGCTGTTTACTCACATTTTGATTCACAAACAAGTCCAAAGCACCCTGCTCTGAAATGTGTCCTTCTTGGGGTGGGCATAATGCTGTGCAGCAATGATAGAAGGGTGTGAAAAGCCCCAGTTCAGTAGCACTCTGTGCCTTGGAACAGCCAGGGTGTCTGTGAACACTCCATGGCTTGGCCATACCCAGGCAGTGTGCCGTAGGTGCTCTATTGATGCACCAGAGCTTTGGAAGTGCATGGAAAGTGCTGGGGTCTGACCTGTCCCCAACAGACAAAATATTTCCAACCAGGAGCTTAAGCTTCACTTGCAGATTTAGATTGAGTTGTATAATTTTGTTGTCTTTTCCCCCCTACAACTATCAGGTTATTTTTTTCATTAACCTCATTTGGTTCAGTGAGTCAGTTTTGTTCTCAAGCTGGTTCTCACTCTCCTGGCTGCTTCAGGAGGGCTGAGAGAACTCTTGGGCCATCCTGCTGCCTTTGAGCTGTTATGCTTTACTGGAACCCCCTTGATGTTGTCCAGCTGTTTACTGTTGGTACAGTTTCAGATATGGTAACACCTCTCCTGTCTTTCCTCTTGTGTGGTCTTGCTAAGTTCTAAAGGCAACACTTATGGAACTGCAGCCATTCTGAGACCAACAGCAACAGCAGAAGGATAGAAGAGCCAGAGTAGAATTGGTAGATGGGAAAAGCATGGGAAACAGGGAAGAGAATAAAGTTCTTCCAGCTTTTCTGTGTCATGCTGAGTATTTCTCTGTGTCACGAGTATCTGGGGCAGTTGAGGATACTGTGAAGCATTTGCCAGTGTGCTTCTGAGTCCCTAGTAGTGATGCATTCATGAAGCCCTGCTGTGTTCTGAATACAAGAGAGAAAAGCATAGCCTGAACTTTGGCTAAGGGGTGTCTGTCAGGAGAGCCAGGGCAGCTCAGAAGCCAATGATGCCAAATGGGATTCATTGGAGAATGCAGTAATATAGGCATTACTGCTGGTTCTCCTTCCTCATTCAGGATGTTGGCATGAGGAGGTGATAACCAGAATGAACAATCTGTCTTTAAACAAAAGCCCAGATTTTAAGCAAAAGTACAGAGTCCAAATAGCCAGACCTGATGGATCTGGGTTTGCTCCCACTCAGAAGACACAAATTTCCTGACCTGCCCAGTGCATCAGGACAGTGATGGCGATTTCTGTGTTGGAAATTCAGGCTTTCTCTCCCAAGGGGCCTTCTCTGCCCGTGGAGGAGGTATTGCCCCTGTGACCCAGAAGAGTCTGAAATTTTATTTACCCTGAAGAAATTATTTATGTGCAGCTCTAGCTACAGTGAGCTGTGTGAAATGTGTGAGACCTAGATTCTCTGTCGGTCTGATCCCAAGAGCTGCTGAGGAGGCTGAAGAGCACAGGATGCCTTGAATGCTTAGTTCTGCAGGAATGGACCCTCCCAACAAGGAGATGCTGTAAGGGCAAGAACAAAAATGCTAGTGACAGTACTTGTGGTTTGCAAAGTGAAAAGTGACTACACTTATTTTTTGCCTTTAATTTTCAGGCCTGGCCCCAGGTCAGCTCTACACGTACCCAGCACGTTGCTGGCGCAAGAAGAGGCGTTTGCATCCCCCTGAGGATTCCAGGCTGAAGCTGCTGGAAATTAAACCTGGTAAGTATTTGTTTGCCTCTTTCTGCTGTGGCTGCAGAGCAGCTGGCATTCATGCAAACCTGGCATTTAGACCTTGGAGTTATCTTTGCCCCTCTTCCACCATTTCTCTTTGCATCTGTTGCATCTTGCTTGATTTGCTCTAACAATATCCACCAAATCCTCTGCATTCAACTCATCCCTTACAGAACGGTGCACAACTTGTATTGAATGCAACAGGAATGGACTCTACCTTCTGCAGGGGTGAATTCTGGCCTCTCTTAGCAAATTCATAGGGATGTAAAGGATGAATGTATTACTGATTATTGACTCAGTGTATTGTTAATACAAAATCTCACTCTGGCATCTGCTACCTAATCTTTGTGAAAAAGACTGCTGTATGTATGGAACAGCACACTGATAAGAATTTTCATAATGGGGCTAGGGACTATAGGTGTGACCAGATAATAAACAGCAAATCATAAAAATTAGTGAAGCATATGGCAGATTTATACATGTATGCATACCTGTTTGTGTACCTTACTGTAGTCTTCTTTTATTCTTGTTTTCCTTGGTATGCTTCCCCAACAATTAAACTATGGGAAGTGATGAGTCTGGATGCTACATGTGCAACCGTGAAGAATTAGATGCTTGCTGTCTTTGGGGTCAGCTCTTATGAGGGAACACACAAAGAGCTGTATGTGGTTTTTAAGAGATGAGACACTGCCAGTATAAAAAGTACAGGAGAAAACCCCAAAATGTAAGTCAAGAATTCTAAAAAAACTTGTTTGACTGAAGAAGGTGTCTGTGAACAGAGTTGTGCTCAGCAATATTGATGACTTTGTTTCTATACAGTAGTCAGTGAAGAGACAGGAAGGGGCAGTAGAGACAATTTCTAAACCCAGTAAAATCAGAAGCAAAACTCATGTAGAATATGGCAGAAACAGTTAGGAGAAGTCAGCAGACAGATGGACAAGAGGAAGAAATGCCTGAAATCACTCATTTGGGTTTCAAACCAAGGACAAAATCTCAGCCAACAAATAGAACCAAGCCTCACGTCAGAGCTGGTGAGAAAGAACTGGTGAAATCAGTCAGCTTACACACTGATGGAAATGAGAGTGAACTCTAGGAAGTGGATGGTGTTGGCCCATAGAAATGTCTAACTCAAACTTTGTGATGTTGCAAACACTGCTGTGCCTTGGTAATTTGGTAAGGTAAAGCAGTAGTGTGAAACTTGACTCTTTGTTTGATTATACTGCTTTGCTTTATTCACTGAATGCCAAATTAGTGCATCCTACATGCCACAGGGCATGAAAGGCAATTACTACAAAGTTATCAGATAAAGAGACCTCAGCATGTCTGTCTCTGTGTTATTTTCCCTGCTATAAACATCTCTTCTACATCTCAGGAGTGCTACTTTTGTTGCATTGCCAGTGGCAGCCAAATAAGGCAAGTTCTATTGCTCTACCATTTAAATCTATTTTCCAACCAATTTCTATCTAGTGATTAACTTTCCTTATCAGTTACACCACAAAATAATTCCACTCCATCTGTCCATATCCAGAATAGACTCAATAGTAAAAAATGGGATTTTTTCCTTCTTTGATTTAAAAGCATAAAGCCTATGGAAAACATTTTATCTCCATTTAAAGGTAGCATTTGACAATTTGAGGAAAACATAGGATAATTTATTTTCAATGTGGACAGCAGAAATACTGTGTGTTTTGGAGGGGGATGCTATCATAAAGCCTAATGCTAAACCTAGGAAGCTACCTAATGCTGACCTCTTTATTCCTCAGTTAAGATTATATGATCGTGTGGGGCAGAGTTGTGGCAATTTAAGATCCCTTGAGAAGCACAGAGATGGCAGCTGTAGGACATCTAAAATAAATTTGGAGGACTTCTAATCGAAATGTTCCATAGTTTCACTCCACCTAGGGTTTAGCTCTCCTAGTCATGGCTTAGAGCAGTTGTAGTGCTTGTGCTGTGTTAATGTGCAAGTAGCTGATTTTTTATATAGGAGGCTGTTGAATTGCTTCTATGCTATTTAACATATGGAGGCAATACAATTCTACAGTATCAAATTATCACTAAACCTTTGTTTTATTATGGTTTAAATTTTTTAACTGTTTGGAAGTGACTTCTAGCAAGACAACCACTGTAACAAATACAGAAAGGGATCTTAGCTCCACAAGCTGTCAATCCAGCAGTCAGTGAGAACAACAGCAGGGCATCTAGGCTTTTGGAGTGGCCCAAATTAATAGCATTAAATTGCATCCAAAAAATTAAGAGTTCTGTGTAACTGAGGACATACATATAGACCTAGGATTTTTGTTTTGGTCAGTAAACCAGTTCAACAGCTTGTCAGTGAGCAGTCAAACTATTGTCTTGCTAGCACTTCAATGGTATAGTAAATCATTTAGTAATAATATAGTGTTTCTAGTTAGAGCCTACTTTAGCAGTGTTGGTACCTTGCAGGTTTGGGTAGTGCATGGCAGCTCAATGAATGTGAGTTTCATACCAAAACCTAATAAAAAAAAAAACAAACCCAAACACAAACCCCCATGTTCCAACCATCTCCTTCTTTTGCAAAATGCAAGTGCCCTATAATGTTTATCCCAGGGAGGGCTGCTGCTTGCTTCTTAGTAGAACTCAGTGCTTTTATTGTCCTGGCCTGTTGCTTTTATTTGGTTTCAAGTGGAAGTGTTTTGTTTTGTGAATAGTTACAACCTAAGTTTTAAAGATCAGAACACTGGAATAGGTGTTGCCTTCAGATGTCTTCTTTTCCCCTGCCACTGTACTCAGAGTTATGTTTATGGGTTGCCCCAATAAAGCTTTTTGATCAAAGGTCTAGCAATGCTCATGTTAATATTGTTTTTAAGCATCTTCCATCTCATCCAGTAGTCTGCCCAACAAATATGTGGTAGAAGTAAAGTAGGGCCAAAATGTTTGATAACTGCTTCAGTGACAATACAGTCCAAATAGACATCTGTTCAACTCAGGATGTGCAAAGCTGATTCTCTGCAGGGCTGGGCAGTGGTATGTGCACAGCACTTCAGGGTGGAGCAGTGGGAGGACTGGAGGTATTTCATGCTCCCACACTCACTCCTCAGCTGTCTCATCTGTAAAAGGTCAAGAGCAGAGCAGAGGTCCTGCATGTAGGAGGTCTGTGAGTCTGGAAATGGGGGAGGGACAGAGCTGGGCTGGGTAGCCTGTTCTTCCAGAGCAATGGGAGAAAACAGACAATTGCCAGCTCTCCTACCACCTCCTTGAAATGCAGGTGTCACAAGTAGGGTTCTGACCCTCAGTAATATCAGATCAGCTGTGAAGATAAGGGTTAAAAATGGAAGAGAGATCCCTGATTACACCCAAAGCCCCTTGAAATCTTAATTGCTCATTGTCTTATATACTTGTTTTGTAGTGCTAGGCGGTGTCATGATTCTGTGTTGGGTCAAGTATCAATATTGTGGACATGATATTACCTACAGTAAACCCTGCTGACAGTCAGGTAGGGCCCAAGCTTTGCAATTAGGGAGATGAGAAGAGATAGGGTGTGTATGGCCAAAACTCCAGTGGAATTTAAATTGTTAGTGCCTTTCAGTTTTACAAAATGTCTAAATATAGATCCGTACATGCATACACACAGAGCTTCAATTGCACGTGCTACCTAAGTGTAAAGAATATGACTGGAAAGTTTTTGTCTCAGTTCACTGCTGTCCTTTGGTTCTGGACTGAAAGCCAAATGTGTGGTCTCACAGCAGGCAGCCACTTGGAGGGGATGGAGTTGAGTTTGTGTGAGCTTCTTCTTTGGTGAGAATGAGCTGGTGTCCTGTTCCTAAATTCTGGGCAGTCCAGTGTTCAGCTGAACTACAGAAATGGTGCTTATTTTTACCAGCTGCTAGAGAGGTAGAAGTAAAGAAAAGTGATTTTTATTTGCTGCAATGGTAGAATGATAGAATTCTTTGAGGCAAATACTGATAACAGTTTTTTAGATGACACTTAAAACCATGCCTGATCTCTTTTTAACCTGACACATGGGATATACCTATGTGAATATGCTTACAGATGAGCAGAATCCTTACAGATAAGCTATTATCTCTTTCAGACATCTCAATTTACCTTGTTGAGGCTGTGTCTGATTGTATAAGGTACTGTGTTTCTCCTCTGAACGGGTGAGTTCCCCCAGCTCCTGTGGAAGTTTCTCAGCTGTCTGTAGAGGTCGGTGCTCTTTATTAAGGGGTGCTTCACCAAGATAAAGCTGAGATGAATTTGAAAAGCAATGGACAGAATTAGCATTAGTATCACTTACATGGTAGCATCTAAAGATCTAGCAGTATGTTAGATCATCACCCTGTTGTGAAGGCTTCTCATGCTCCCTTCTAGACTCCAATGAGATCTGTTATAACAGGTCTTACTGTCCAAATATACAAAATATAGTAAAGGAAGTATTTAAATTCTGAAATCTATAAATGAGCAATTAAGATGGTAAAAAACCTCTATGGAGGCTTAACTGGAGGTTTGTGGTAAAGCTGCTAATCAAACCCAAGAGTAAAGAAAGATCTCAGTTCTGACTTCCACATTCTTTTTCCTTTCCCTTGTTACTAAATCCAGTGTTGGTCAAAGATGTTAGAGCCTAAAAATAATTCAGAACACTTAATTTCATGAACATTTCCTTTTATAATTTTTCTCAAATCAGCCAATTAACATTGACTAGTTTCACTTTTGATTTTAGCACTGTCTGCACAATTACCTATTGGTTCTTTTCCAGCAGTGTTGTTTTGCTATGAACAAAGAAAGGAGAGGAAAATCCCTTCTTAACACAAAGGGTTTGCTACTATTTAACATACATGGAAACTTCTTTGTGATTAAAGCTTAGGTTCCTGTTAAATTATCAAACCTGCCTATGGTACCTCTTTGAGATCCATTAAGACTTAGGATCAAAACTGGCAGAATGATTCTGGGGCTAAATAAAAGTACTTCTGTAAAACTCAGATTAATTGGAATGCAATCCCTGAGGGGGGGTATAGTATCAATGTATCAATTGTTCAGACTTCTGACAGGTTTCTGCAGATTTGGATGCATTTACCAAAGCTACCTCTGTGTAGAGCTTATTTTAGTGATTTTTTTTTCAAGTGCTTTTACAAACATTTGCTGTCATGAAACCTGAATTTGGGGCAGATTATGATAGCCAGATGACAGGAGCAACTTTTGTTCTCTGATGCAGATTCCTCGTGTAAGATGGAGTTCAACAGCCTGTTATCAACTGCTGTGACTTCTTGTCTGCCCTCCAGAATCTTGAAATTAAAATTTTTTGTTAAATCTGCTTTTTTTCAGGCAATTCTACATTCTGGAGTACTTTGGCTTTTAAAATAACTCTCCTCATATTTTACAATATATCCTTCCGTCCTACATCGCTGATTGTAGGTTTGGGTTGTTTATTATAATTATCCTCCTCCTCATTATTATTATATTTAAATTGTTTTTATTGTATTATCATTATTATAATTATTATTATTGTATTTTTAAATTTTATTTCCCACATCCCTGATTCCATCTGCTGGGTGTTTAGGGGTGGGAGGGCTGGCAATGGGCTCTGCTCAGGGCTGCTGCAGGAGCTGGCAGTGCTGGAGGCCAGCAGAGGGAGCAGCGAATAATGCGGATTTTCCAAGGCCAGGGCCTGATTCTGGTTCCTGTAAACTGAAGTAATTCAGTCAGGAGGCACCTCTGCAGAATTGACTGGATCTCCGTGGGTGTCAAACTGGGTTGAGGAGAGGGACTGAGCCTGCTCCGCCAGCCAACTTTTTAAACAGATTTCCTTCTATGACAGGAATAGCCTGTTTTAAAATTATTATTTGTTAGAAACCAGTTTTAATTTTGGTAGGTGGTGCCCAAGCAGTATATTTAGGTCAAGTGTTACACAAATATTAGGTCACATGTCAAATAACATCATAGTGTGGATGATGATGAGCTTCATATTGGAAGAAGCTGCATGACCCATGTCAAAGAACTTGACTGACAGATTCCACACGGACCCAATAGCTTCTGCTTGAGCCAGAGTAGATCTCCTTTTCACCCGTTCCCATCAATCTTTTTTATAATTTTTTTTTGAACCTCATGTAAAAGAAAGCAAAAAAATTCTTAATTTTTTGTGATGGGGAGGGTGAATAGTATTCAGTTCTCATTTGATGTGTTACAGTGCACATCTGCACGCTGGCCATACTGAGTCCTGAGGCTGAGCTGTCGTGTCCTCTGTGTCCCATTTCTGTAGCACTTCACAATAAAATGAAGCTTTGTATTCTGAATCCAAATCTGGGAGCAGGGATGCTGGAAAGTGTTTAGTTTTGTTGTTTTTTGGTTTTTTTTTTTTTTGGTTTTTTTTTTTTTAATTTTTAGTTAGTTTGTTTGGTTTTGGGAGGGGGGCTACATAGGAAATTTTGATGTGTAAGAGAGAAAACATTCATCATGGCTGTAGGAATCCCTAAACATCCCAACCGTTCCTATAATTTCTTTAGTAAATTGGGAACCTATTGTGCAAAGAGAGGGAAAGTTCTTTCTTTTACCTGCTCTAGCTTTTATTAATACCAAAATAAATACCTATTTCTGCTGGGCCTTCTCTTTTGGTTTTCTTATCTAGCAAAGTACATAAATATTGGCCTAGATTTAAGAAGGTGCTTATTCATCGGCTAAACCTGCATCTTCCAGATGAGTTAATCAGTGCTAATGAATCCAAACATTAGGCTCTGATTCTCCACTTATCTTGCCTTCAGATTGTTCACAGTAGAACATGGCACCACAGGCAAGAACTGCTGCTCTATGGCACTTACACAGCCAGCTATGACTCGGGTTAGAAAAAGTGACTTTCTGCCACCAAGAGAATACTCAGCAGCATGGGACCTCTGTACCATTTTTTTCCTTTTACACACATACGTAACCAGCCTCTGGTCCATCCCATCCACCATGTTTAAATTCTTCATACAACAGAGACCTTTCCTGGTCCCGGTTTCTGTCCAGTTAAAGTTTGCTTTCCTTTTTGTATGTGGCACTAAGAATAGCAGAAAACCTGTCCCTTTCTTTCAGTGACACTGAGTCACGATGCAGAAGTCCTGCAATGAAATAACTTCGTCCCATTGCTGGTCTGCAGTAGAGGTGCCCTCTGTGTTTAATGTCCTGCCCTTCTGTCACACCCTTGCATTGCCTGTACCCTGTACATGACTCCACAGCACCAGGGACAATGGAATATCTCTTTTTTTCTCAGCTTCTCGGCCTGTAGAATGGAGGTGCTTAAACATTGATCACGTTTGTCTGTCTTAGAGAAGTGCCTAACTTCATAAATCTTTCTAGAGAGTTTAGGAGGGGTAGGGGAGGCAGTTTTATTTAAAGGAGTGTATGAATAAAATGTGCCACTTGCCAAGCCTTTAACATTTTGGCCATCAGCATCGAAGCCTTGCAAAACTGGTAGGAAAGGGTATCAGCTCTGGTGCAAAACCTGGGCTTAAGTGTACCAGGATGGTGCTGAAAAACAAGTAATTTGTTACACACCCATGTGTACAAATCAAGAGACTCACCAGAGGTGAATTGTTGAGCAGGTTTTCACAAGGCTGGCTGTGCAGTGTGTTAGGAAGATATCTCGTGTTCTGTGTGGCATAACTCTTCTTGCTTCATTTTGGCCACTGATGAGCTGGGCTGTTGTATGGCATGGCTGGAGGGGCTGAGGCAGCTTCTCCTCTGAATCATGAACTGTTCTTGCTGGGCATTGTTATGTGTGCTAAGCTGAAAATTCTTGGACTAACTCAGCCCAGTAGGTTCAAAGATATGAATATGGGTTTTTTTCCCCCAAAATGGGATTTCGTGACTTTGCAGGTACAGAAATAAAACACACTCGTTTCTAGAAAAGCAAATAATATTCTATAAATAGTCCAGTTAAGAAAACAAAAACATTGTTTCTGCTGCTTAACTCTGCAGTCATGCTGCTAGAATTTACAGGATTAACTTTGTATAAATAGTTTCATTTGTGGGATCTGGAACAGGTCACTACAAGTATTTTATATGCCCAGTTTTACCAGGAGATCTGTGTTGGTTAGCTAAGACTGCTGCTATGAATCACCTGGGATTACTCCTGGTTCTTCTGTGGCTGAGCCAGTTTGCATAATGAGGGAAAAGCTGCACGAAGAAGCCATCAGGTTTTGGAACCTCTCTGGGTTTTGATCAGGAAAAAAAAAAAAAAAAAAGCCCATTGAAGCCCTAGCCCTCTGACTCTATCATTGGGCTAAGGCAGATCTAGCAACTGAAAAAAATAAAGCCACTTTGGAAACTGTTTAATCTCTATCTGTCTAAGTTCTCCAGGTTTTTTCCCCACGATGTAGGCTCCACGTGCTGACAACAAGGCTGTTGTAATTTCAGAAGCAACACAGCCACTCAGAGAAGATTTTTCCGCTGGTGTGTAGTCTCAGCTGTACTTAGTATATTTGTGGAAACCGAACTGGGATGACTTTGGATCCAGGGCATTTTGAAAAATGTTTTGGTCACTACGATAGGCCAATAAGTAGAAGGAATAAGTTGTGCTGATGAACTCCTCAGAGCCTCTGAAGTGTGACTTAAGGTCACCTCTTGGGTGTCATCTGCAAGATGTGAGGAAAGGTTGGAGGGCCCAGGCAGCTGAGCTGGCATTGGCTTCAGATACCTGGGCTGCTTGGGAGGCAGTTTGCTTGTGATGCTGCCACCTTCTTTGTGTTCTCCAGCCCCTTGTGTAGTTCTTTTGCTTTTCTTGGCTGCTGTGTGTTTGACCTACATCTGGCTGCAAGGACGCGTCTTTGGTAAGAGGTTTTTCAGCATGTGCCTCATAAGCTGCCAAGGCTTGACTGTGAAGGCTGTGTCTCTAGGAGACATATTATTCCTACCAGAGAGGTGGAACGCTGTGGGATTTATCCCCTTCCTCTGAAGTTGACATTGATGTTTGTAAGCAACCATCAGGGTTACTTATTTCTAAAATGAACTTTAAAAAGAGGGAAGTGCGGGTAACCTGAGGAGAAGATTCTCTTCTTAGGGAAAAGGTGGTGGCTTTGGTGTTCTCCAAGTAGGGGACCTAGGAATGGGTTACCCAAGCAGTTCCCTCGAGGCTTGTCAGGAGGAAGGGGGGTGGGAACCCCTGAGGAAGTGCCAGGGGAAATGCTGGGACCTGGCAGATTCATTTCCCCCCAGGCACAAATCATCATCTCTCCAGCAAAGGGGAGGGGTGGCTGGGAAGCTGCCTGCCCTGCAGGAGTCTGGCAGCTAGAGCTGGACCTGAACAGCTTTTGCTGGCAAAAATCCTGGCACTTTTCTTGGTTTAACCAGCACCAAGGCCTGGAAAAGAATAAGGCACATCTGCAAAAGGATTTTTGTGAAGTACAAGAATAATTTAGATGCAAGAACAGGACGCAGGATCTTAGGAGATTGGTATTTTTTATCTAATTCACTGTATCTATTTTATATGTTCATGGGAGTAATCCTGGGAGTTCTCTGGTAATCACACAAAAAAGGTTTTAGAGGATCAAGTCCCCAGGGCTTAGTCCTGTAAGATGCCAAGCTGTCTAACCCCAGACACAGAAAGCACCTGAGCTTGGGCTTTAAGAACATGAGTGATCTTTTTGTAATTAATGGGACTTGTCACATGCCTAAAATTAAATCCACATGTAAAGTGCTGGGTTTGACCAGACTTGCAGGTTTGGTATTCAGCAGCCTGTAAGATACAGCACAGTGAAGTCATTGGACTACTAAATCAACTGCATAGTAGAACCTACAGTATTTTATAGGATATTTTAAAAAATAGCAAAGACATTATGGAATATCATTACATTCAAAATATGATTTAAAAAAACCTTTTATTCCATTTTATTGTTCTCCTGGCACATAGTAAATGAAATTGTTTTGCAGTATGAAATATTGTAACATTTATAGCAGGTTGTATTTTTCTGGTGTGTAATATAGAAGAATGAGCAATAAATGTTAATATAAAGTTCATTTTGATAACTTACAAGCCAATCTTTACAGATTTGCTGAGAGCAGAATGGAGACTGTGATGGCTTCTCCTCCCACATACCTGTACCTCCCACCACCTTCCCTGGTGGAAGTCTTCAGTCTGCCATTCCCATTCTCTGGAGTAAACATTTTATACCCTCATAGTAATCTTGTACCTGAGAGATACTAAGTATGCTTTGGCAAGATTACATTACATTTAAATATTCCTTATATTTGCATTTGATTGCCTTTTAGTTTATTACAGGTGTTTTATGCTTTGGGATTCTGACACCATTGGTGTTGGCCATGGTGTCCATTCTCAATAATGAACTCCTTTTTTGGGAGGGGGTATGTTGGTGCAGTGCATGTTTGGAGGAGAATTAAGAATGGAACACATGGATATGTGCAATGTTTTCCAAACCAGAGATCTTACTTAGGAGGCACTTGGAGCATGGTTCCCCTAGAAGAAACAAGGTAATTTAGGGCCAGGACATTAACTGTTGTAGGTAGGCACTAAATACTACAGTGAGAAGCAATTTCCATCTGCTAAAGCTATGGTTCTTGGTGTAGGAAAAAGGATGAAAAGTTTACTCCTCTTGATGGAATTTATGCACTTCTGAATGCATGTGATTGCCCTTGGGACGTATGGGGCTGATATCTTAGGAACACATATGGTCATGATTAATATCCTGTGCATGTCCTACAGAGCTGTACTGAAAACATTTTTGTTGTTGGCCTAAAATAAACAGCATGGCATGATGGGAATAAAAGACAATTTTTAAAAACTGGCCCAGTTAGAAGGCTAAAACTACATTTAAGTACTGTAAGCAAGTGACTCATTTCTCTGTATTTTTGAGAGATGGTGAATTCACCTTCTTGTGAATTCCTTGGTACAGTGTCAGTGAATGACACAGTTGCAGATACGTGCTGCTCTGACAGAGTGAGGCTCACAGTTAAAAGAATTTCTGGAAGGATGCTGTGTTTGTAAATGATGCCATGGGTACATCTGCCATGTAATGCTCATTGCCTAAGTGAGGTAGCAGCACTGCAGGAGAACTGGAAACACAGAGCCTGTATCTGTGAGCAATGCTATAGACCAGGGCAGTATCAGCAAACAAAGATACTATTAACTACAGAGGAAGAAGTCAGGATTAAGTGCTTTGTGCCTCTGAAGCTTCTGTGCCAGGACTGGCACTATAAGCGTAATTACAGTATATTCTTCCAGGGAGCTTTCTGTTAATATCTGAATGGGCAAAATAAAAGAATTAACCTCTGTCTGCTAAAGATGATGCCCCAAGAACATCTGAACTCTCAGCAAGTGCTACAGATGGAACCAGAGTGCATCCAACTTTTTTGTTTTGCCTTTCAATCCTGAATGTTAATTAGTTCCCTACTGCTTTAGTACACGCACAACATTGTAATAGTTATAAGGATTTACTCCAATCCACGCTGCCATTTCCACAATTCACTCTTTCATACCAGTGGCAATTCTCTCCCCCTGCATTTAGGAATGGCGTAAAGAAAACTAAATGGCCAGGGGTGTAGCTGCAGATTGATGAGGTTGTCACATCATTCCCCTCACTGTTTTCTTCCGACCTGCACTGTGCTCTAATAGATGGATGATTGCTGGGGGAGGGAGTTGGCAAATCCCACAGCCAGATGTTCAGGGGTGGACAGAGCGACCTTCTCAAGGAACCCAGAGGGAGTATAACTGTGTCCTTCCCAGGGAGAAGGACTCTCAGGTGCCTCCGGCTGCCCGTGCTTCTCTCTCTTTTCAAAAGAGAGCACAAATGGGCTCAGCATGGCTGCAAGGATGGATGTTGCTCAGGGCCTGGTGGGAAATGACCACTCATCCGTCTCTTCACTGTGCCTGCAGCCATCAATCTTGTAGCCCAGCACAGCAGCTCCTTTGGCTTCGTTTGCCTCAATCTTAGATGAACAAAGGGAAAGGAAAGCTGAGCAGGGGGAAAGGAGAGAAGAACAACTCCTCTCTCTTTCACTGTTTTCCTCTTCTGTGGATTTCTCTCCTTCTTCCCCATTGCCACCTATTTTCACAGTGTTTTGAAAGGCGTGGAAAAGGCCCAGAATGTGTATTTTCAGGATCAAGAAGCTTATAGCATTTCTCTGTTAGCAGAGAGGAGAAAGGAGAGAGATATTGAAAAGGCATCAACCAAGGACCAAAGCTTTCATTTTTCAGACAGTTTTCAGTTTCCAGAACAAGCCTGCCATAGTTTAGCTGCAGTAGGCAAGGAGAAGGAAGATCATAGCTTTCCTCCATCTTTCTGTTTTTCTCTAGTGTTCCTCTTCATCCCTTCCTTAGTGCCACTTTAGTGTTTTCAGGTGTGTGCTTCACCTCTCCGGTCCTGTTCTATTCAAAAAGCAATTAACAGAGCCACGTGATGGGGCTTTCTGGAGAAAGGCAAGTACTGATGTCCAGAGCCATAATGCCAACAGTCAAAAGTCTGATTGATGGAACAGTGCTGGGGCTGCCCAAGCTCATCCAGCACCCTTGGTTCCTACTGTGAAACTGGAGGTCATGCCAATATCTTTGTAGCAGTTGATATGCAGCCCATCAGAATAAAACCCATTCAGATTTATATGCTTGTACACTTAGCACTAAGTTAATTGATCTCAGCACTGAGCCCAGGTGGGGCAGTTTTTGCCTGAAATACTCAGATTTTATGTACTTGGAGCCAGCCTGGCAGGAAAACAGATGCATGAAGTCACTACTTGCTGAACTCTCACAGATGGGGTCTTTTTTTTTCTTGGGGACCTGTAATGTGGTTGCTTATTCTGTCTTCCTCCAAAATTCTTGCCTCCAGATCTCATAACAGAACATGTTTGGCTTATTTTGGAGAAAGCTTATTTAGAAATAGCATTGTTCTGATTAGCACTGCCCTACTGTGGTGTCTGACTGATTTATTAAAAAAAATCCATGTGACTGCATTTACTTTTTAATTTTTCTGGTTGACCTCAATGATGTAAGCATCAGGTCTGGAAGAGCCATACTACTATGCAGAAATATTGCAGGACATTTCTCTCTCCCAGTTTTTACTATAGGCAAAGAACTGAGATCTTCCAGGCATGGATGAAGCATATTAGGAGATTAGAAGTCCAGCTAAGCACTGACACTGAGCAAGTGACTTCTCTAAAAACAGATATTGGACAAAGATGTGTGAGGAATCTTTACCTGCCTGCAACCCAAATGTGCTATCTGGAGTGAACAGACTTAGGCCAAGATGGGGAAAATTTATACCATCATGGGTTTGAAGAGCTGCTTTGCAATTTTTCCTGAGACTGTTTTTTGTTTGGTTGGTTGGTTGGTTTTTTAATTGTTTTTTTATTATTGTTTGTTTGTTTGTTTGCTGGGGTTTTTTTTTGTTGTTGTTTGTTTGGGTTTTTTCCTTTTAACCATAAACCTAAAGCAGAAACCCTCAAGGAAAACATTTGTTTAGTGAAAACTAGTTTTCCTCCCCCTCACCTTGCATGAGCAGGATTTACAAGTGGGCACAAGACCTTTCTGAGTGGGAATGTTCCAGGAACACATTTGTATTTTCTCTAGAAAATAGATAGCATCATTTTCCAACCTGTGCATTTAATTGTGCCCCTTTTGAATCAATGGTTGTATTTTCTGCCACTACGCGTTTTGCCTCTCCGCAAATTTTGAAAAAGACAAATCTTCTTCATGTTGTCATGACACAGCCTACCCCAGATGGCACATCTGTGTCTCGGGATGCCCTCTGGCTGGCCTGTTGGCAGGCATTCCCATGGCTTTGAAGGTCACCTTGTTTATACCTTGCCTTTTCCCCCCTCCCTATTCAGAGTCTTGCTGAGCCTGCAGGCTGGGCTTCACCATCTGCATTTTCTCTGGTGCCATTAATCTTCCTGTTTACCATTCTGTTATTAATTCTAGAGTTCACCTTTTTGTCTAAACGCTTTATAGGCCTCTTGGAATTTGTTGCCTTTTTGTGGCAAGAAATCTGAGCATCTCAGTAGATTATTTGCTTTGTTCTTTCCCATTTCTGAAAGGATACCTACTATCATCTCTTGCCATTTTTCTGTTACAAACCATCTTTCTTATAATAACATTTTCAGTTCCATAGCTTCCTTTATGCATCTTACTGTATGAGTAAATAAATCCTCTTTCCTTGGAATCTGTGAATTTGCCATGGAAATCTACTATCTGTGGAAATAGTCTTGCTTTTCCAATGTTCTTCTTGTCTGTAAAAAAAACCAAAAAATATGTTTAAGCCTGGCGTTACAAGAACCTGTAAGAACACCTTGCATTTTTGGTGCATTTTATTTGAATGTCTGCATGCCTATGAATATTAACCAAGCCCCACCAAGCCCCAGAGGATGGGTGAAGACTATCTCCATTTGACAGATGATAGAAAAGCAGAGGGTACCGTTGTTAGAGTTTGGCCCAATATCACATGGTGAGACAGCAGTGGTGCCAAGGGCAGCACCTAGAGGGATTTTTTCCTATTTGATCCTAAAATCATTGTTACTTTGCTGCTGCCTTTCTCTTCTGCAGTGCTTTATGTTTGGTATCTACCCAGCCAGGAGTGCTGGACCAGCTCTGCTCGGCACAGCCAACTTCTTCTGGCACCGCACCACGTGGATGTGGCTCTCCTGCTTCCCTGGGCTGCTGAGGGCTGTCAAGTGGGAGCTTTGCAGGATCAGGACCAGGACACCTGGAATCTGGCTGAGGAGTGCTAATAAGCCCTGCTGGATCCTCACTGATGCCTTCAGAGCTGACTGGGGGTCTCTGCCTTGTCCCCAGCACTTCTGGCTTTAGCAAGACCTTGCTAGTGCCTCATTGTGCAGGTACACGGGGCCAGGCAGAGCTGAGCACTGGGCTTGAGTGAATAAACCCTCAGTCTGGGGCATGAGAAACTGCAGAGAATCATTGCAGGACTCAGATTGGCTTTGGCAGCTTTATCAGCTCTGGCTTAGTGCTGGTTCTGCTAGGCCTGGGCTGAATTAATTGGGATGCTTGTGCACTGCAGTTGAGAGATAACTGCATTACAGAGATTTATCTGTTACTAAAGGTATCCCCTCTACTGTCTTTGATAAGGAAGAAGAGAAGCTATGCAGAATCTCACAGAATTTGCAGCAAGGTTAGGGCATAGCTGGTTTTATGCATGTTTTATGTATGAGTTTGCATGTATCAGTGGGTTTATTCAATGCTGTAACGTATGGAAATAGTGCAGTTGGTGCCATGGAGGTCCACTCCTTGTTGCCATTTGCAGAGTGTGGCCCTGCTGTGGGGTGTGGGACTAACTGCTGTGTGCTGGTAGCTGCCTGGTTACTGGACAGTAATCAGTTTCTGGTTCTTTGGATGGGTCAAAAGCCCCATCCACCTGTGGGGATCTGTCTATACAGCCCCTTGTAGATAGGTGGTCTGAATTATTCTCTTAATCCAACCATGCCAGAAGCCCTGTCAGGGCACTGCAAAACCCAAAGGCATGGACTTTATAGTCAGGAATTTTCTCTGAACTGGAGCAGTTCCCCAGCCTCTGTGCCTTGGTATGGCTTCCAGTGTTGCCTGATGCTGCAAAAGTCCTGGTGTGGTGAAAACCCATCTGGAACAGAAAAGCAGGAGTGAACAGAACACAGATGAGTGTTAGAATAATGTTACTGAATAGAGATATTTCTTTATGGTTTGAGCCCTGAGGGTAGTTACCTGATCCAGCATTTAGCCTGATACTGTAATTTGGCAGGCATTGAGAAGCAGGTATGGTATATTATATGTGACAACAATTTATATCTGTGCTGAGAAATAAATCTGTAAAGAACTTCCAAGAGAGAACTGACAGGAGAGTTGAGTTTTGGTTTTGGTGGGTTTTTTTGGTTTGTTTTTGTTTTTGTTTTTGTTTTTTGAGAGAGAGATAGAGAAATTTTATAGAGGTATTCTACTCTGACAAAGAAACACAGCTGCTTGTCAAGTTCACATTTTGATGATAGGTTAAGCTAAACAATGCTTAACCTTATGCCTCTGTTGCTTTCTACAGTCTTCTTCCTCCCTCTTGTTTAGCTGTAACCTTCAGGGATGTATTTTAGGTAGGGGCTGATAGAAGCTTTACACTGGATCCTGATCTTAAAGTGCAAAGTTGTCCTCATATTTATTTTTTTTCTGCAGTTTACATCCATGCTGAAGAGCAAAACGTACAGGCCCTCCTTATCATTCCTTCCTCTGTCTTTCATCTTTTCACTTTCTCCCACTGTCCCTTGCTCCCACACAACATCACCCTGAGACTGACATTTTTGCAGGAAGACAGGCTGGGGAGACACTGGGATTTTCCAGTCTCACAGTGCTCTGTAGAGCAAACCTCAAAAGTACCTAAAATTTGCAAAAATTGTTTATGAAGATTCATTTCAGAGCTTTATGGAACCCTGTGGCTCCAGCCTGAAGAGGAGTTTTCACTTCAAGGCAGATAGTCAGCCAAGCTGTTCTTTCTACACCAAATGGTTTGTTTCTGAGGAAACAAACACTGCCTTATTTTCAAGTAGTCTTGCTCCTGAAACTGGTTTATCATTCTCTTTGATGGAACCTTGTTCTCACCATGGCCTTGTTTACCTTGATAATGCAATAGTATACATGAGGTTTGAGGGTGGGACTGGCAGTGGAGACAGAGAGCTGCTGGAGAAGCCTTACAGTCTTACAGAAGCTTTACAGTACAGCCGTGGCTTCATTGCATCTGGCTTGGATTAAAAGTAAAGTGAATTTGCTGTTTAGCAGTCTCTAGGTGCACTTTTTTGGCTTACGGACTCATTGTGAGAGTCTGTGTTATCAGAAGTCTGGTCTCAGGGGAAGTCCAGGCTGGGAGCATGCAGAAAGTCCTGTGGACCAGGGCTGGTAGAACTGGTACTCAGTTTGCTACAGATGGGTGGTGAATTGCTGTGGTGTTGGGGGAAGAGGCACTGTGGAAGGTCAGGATGAAAGGGTAAGAGCAATACCACAGGCATCTGCCCCTGGGATAGCAGGAGGGGGTGCAGTGAAAGAAGGGTTTTGAAGATCCACATCTTCAGGAAGATTGAAAATCTGTGCTGCACTGTGCTGGCAGAGACATGCTTAGGAATAAAGCTTGCAGAGCCCTGCTGTTAGTGTGCCTGGCTCTGGACACTGCTGTGAATGCATCAATTCCAAGGACGCAAACAAATCACTGTACTGGCCATGAACATAACAAGCAAGAAAGAAAACAAGCAAAGGAGAGTCCGATTGTGCAGGCACAGGAAAGCAACACAATCCAGCTATTCACATAAGGCATTGTCTCCTCTTTCTTTCTTAAGGGATTCCATCCCCCTGCCCCCACCCTTTGCACTCTAACGGTATATTTGTGCCTTGGAGATGTGGAGATGAGCATATGATGGATGGATGGATGCTGCTTGTCTGGGTTTTTCACCACCATTTCCCCTGGGGCACTCTGTCTGCTGGCAGAGAGCACCATCCCAAAAGATGGTATCTTTTGCAAACTCGACAGCTAACAGACAGCTTCTCTCTCTGCATATTTCCCCAAAGAAGAGCAGGCTTAATCTGGTTTTTATATGGCATATTTCATTATAATCTTTTTGACTTCCCATGTTCCCAATGCACCATCATAAATAAAATGCTGGGGGTGGGAACAGGAGAGGTGCTGAGGCTTCACACTCTTGTGACACTGATAGATTCTCATTTTAAACTGTCATGGGATTTAATTGCTTGCTGAGCCACTGTTCTGCACTTTCAGACACATCCTGCCACATCCTCTTAATGAGCTTAGTGGCTGCATTCACTCAGCAGTAGTTCTGTTTGCTGTGAATTAGGTGGCTTTTTCAGACCACCTATATGATTTTAAAGAGGTAGTGGTTATTAAGGGAAGATCCTTGGGTTTATCCATCTAAAACAACACTTTGTGATCTCTTAATGTATAGTTTCCTCTGGCACTCTTTATGTTCCCAAAAAGCCAGCACTGAGAAACAAAAATGCAAGAATCTATGTGCAAAGTCGATGTTTGTCTAAGAGGGTTTTTGGAAGCTGGATTGCTTTGGTTTGCATAGTAGCTGTCTCTGGCGTGATAGATCATGCTGGAACTCACCCAATAAGTATCTCTGTTCCCAATTAGAACTGGAAATGGAGCTGCTTACGAGCTCACAGAGATGATGGCTTGGGTGGCAGCTGCTACTGTGGAGATGGAAATGATCCATTGTAAAACAAATACATTGCACTGTATAGAAAAAGGGATGGTTGTTTTTAATTCAGGTTTTGAAGAGACACTGCGAAGTTGCTTAGCGCCCAGTGCCTTGTAAACCCAATTGTAGCATGTTTAAAGACGGGAATTTGGAGCTAGTTTGGTGTATCAAAACATGAAAGAGCCCACCATTTTGTAGAATTTGTGAAAATGTGCTTCTTTTGGAGGCAGCAGTTACATAGAAAACAGACAGAGGAATGGTGCTGGCATGGGCACTCATTCAGATTCTACCACCACAGCCTGAGGACCTTGATAAATAGGTTGCTGCACTGAGCTGGTGAGCAGAAATAACCATCTTCATTTAATCACTATGAAAGGGACTCTGACAAGTTAAGACACATAAATTTTCGTTATATACACACACACCTATTTGAGTTATAATATGTGTACAATATTTAGTAGTGACACCATCAATACCGTGGTTTATTAACACAGGAAGAATTCCTAAATAACATTTTATTTTTTATTGATGATTTTTGTTGATTTGACACTTGCAGGTCGTATGGTTCTGACTGCTTCTTCTGTCTCCTAAACTAACCAGATGCTATTGCCTTTGCAATACTAACCAAAAGGAAATCTACCCACAAACCTTCCTAATTTTTTATATAAAAGAGTAAGCTTTCAGTTATACTACTTTTACTACTAGTTATTACTTGTAGTAAAAAGATTATGGTCCCTGAAATTGCAATGTCTGAAGAAGAGTTTGTGATACAAAGTAGGAGTTACAATTGAAAGCATTTAGGATAATTAGTGGGTAGCAAATATTATTAGCTGTATTTAAAAAGGATTTGGATGTGATTCAAGGATTTAAAGACCTATAAATTCTACATGAACATTTGAGAAATTGGTTGAAACAGTAATGAGATATAAGCAGTAAAGCACCTGGGAAATGATGATATAGGAGGTTCTAACTGACTCCTCTTTTTTTTTTTTTCCTAGCAAGGAAAAGCATGTCTCTCTACTTTCTTAAAATTCTTTACATGATATATAAAGGACTAATAGATAAGGAGGTTGACAATTTGCTTAGACTTTCTGAAGACCTCTGGTGTTTTATCAGTCTCCAAAGAGAAACAAGGCATTGTCTTGGATCAAAACTTTTAGAATAAAACTTTAAATGAAGAACAATGTGAAACAAAGAACTTTCATTATAGAAAAGGACTAACAGCTGGTGCACCAAGGTTTGGTGTTTGGTCCAGTTGTGTGTTGCATAGTAATGAAGAAACTGGAGAGAAGGGAATACTTTGTAAACTACAAAGATGTGCACATAGTACAAAGTTATTTAGAGCCATTGTGGCCAGGAAGGTTCTGTGCAGGACTCCTTGGGGAGATCTGAAGGTGGTTGGTGAATAGGCAATGGAATGGACATTTTAATTTATTAGTTATGTGTTTGTATGCATTACTTATATTACAAGTTCTTGTCCCTGCTGCAAGGTTCCTGATTTTGCACCTTGGGCACTGCAGGACGCTGCCTGAGGAGTAATACAAAGGATATTGTAATGAATTTGTTTTAACTGGATGATGTGGTTTCATTTGGAAATATCAGGTGTGGTATTGGTCCATCTTGAGAAGATTATTGAGGAAGTTCAGAGGACAAAGCCATATGGGAAACTTTCCACAGCAGAGTAATAGAACGGATTGTGACTGTTTATTCTGAAAAGGAGAGGAATAAAAAGAAATTACAAATAAGGTCTGATGAGGAACTTCTGTTTTCCCTGTCTCACAGCACAAGAAGAGAGGAAATAAATAAGGTGAAACACTCCTTTCAAACCATAGTTTAATTGTTGAAATCACTCAGGTGGGAAAATATGGAGAGTGAATCAAAAATCAGGAAGGGCTGAACTATTTGGGATACTTCAAGAAAAGCCAGATTTCAGATAGCTGGAAGTGATAGCCTGCATTTATCCCTCAAAACTGACCTGTTAGAGATCATGCCAGAGATGAAATGCACTATTAGGGTAGGTGATTTTCCTTACATTTTTCTCCTGATATACAATCATACCTTCTTCTGCAGCTTCCAACGTGGCTGCGCAGTGTAGCACAACAAATATCAGAGCAAACAGGGGCAGGTGTGGGGTCACAGCTTAATGTTTCAAGCTTAGAAGAGTCTCTGTCTGACCTTGTTTGAAGCTTCTGAAACTGGCTGGCTCCTTCACAAGCAGGACAGTACATGGAACAGGCCCCACTTTTCTTCTGTGCAGCATTTCCCATGGAATGGGGGAAGCCTTGATCTTTCACATGAAAACTACATTTCAGGTGTTTAATTGGATTCTCAAGTTCTTCTAGGGTACAGGCAGAAGAGAAAAATACACTTTTCTAACTTATGTGGGAAAGACCTAGAGAATAAAATAGGAAAGAGAATATTAGGGGTTTCATGAAATGAATTTAAGGATTTCTAGTAGTGTTAACTATTTCTCCAGGTTAACTGAACTCTCTTTTAGATTTTTGAAGACTTCCATCTTTGAGGGTGCAATAAGTGCTTGAAAAATATAATTTTCTGTCTTCATTACTGTATCCTTTACAAATTAGCCCTCTTCCAGGAAGGATTAGCCCTCTTCCACTCCTCCTCCTGTAATGCAGGAATGCTTTACAAAGATTGAATTAATTAACAAGATGTTGTCTTCGGACTTCTAAAGTTTTTTGAGCTGTAAACTTCACATTCCAGATATGATAGCATCTGCCATCTTCCCCTTTCTAGAGGTGCTTAGAAATGAAAATGGAGTCCCAGAAGCTACCAGCAGAGAAGAAAATGAAGAAGTGGAATAGCAGTCAGCTTAGTGGGCAGATGGGAGGCAGCTGCCTTGAGTTTCTGTTCTCTGGATTTGCTGCTCACTAATGTAACTTCTTGGTGACTCAATCTCCCCATCAGTAAACTGGGAATAAAATTATTACTTCATACTGCTTTGTCAGTGGGATGCTGGATTTAATAATTAAAAAATGTTCTGAGAGATGTGGATGAAAAGTCTCCTGGAGTGTTCCTTAGTGGGAAGTAGGAGAGCCACACAAAACAAGGATGCCTATTAAAGACAGCTGCCAGTTTTTGACCATAAAGCCTACCTTTCCTTCTGGCTTTATGTTCAACAACTCTGGAACAAAGAGGGAGTAGTTTTTGTTTCATACAGATCCTATTATCCTTCACCCATTCCTTGCTCATTCCCTCTTCTAATACATCCGTTTGCTGAGTGTATCTAGGGACAGGCACAGCTTCTCAAGAGTTTGTTTCTGATGCCTTTGGGCGTGCTGGAAGCTTGTTCTCTTGCTGGATATATGATGACCCCTAGGATTTTGCAGTCCCACAGGGTTCTGAGTACAGAGCAAATGCCCTTTTGCACCTATGCACAGGGCTTGGAAGCCCAGCCAAGCCCACAGCCAAGGATGATTGTAAAGGTTCCTTAGTGACTTCAGATTCAAGTGTTGGGATTTGCACATAAATCGAGTCTAAAATCCCCTCTTTCTATTGAAATGTCTGGATTTATGATCCAGAGGGCGGTGCTAGGAGTTCATACATGGAAATTCGATTCTGTGATGGCTTCTCTGGCTTTTGTATAGCTCATGTAAGGGAAAAGTTGGGAAAGGTAGCCTAATGGGGTGGGTGTGCAGAGCTTAATGCTGAAAATAGAGTTCTGATTGAATAGATCTCCTTGTCATGAGAAGGGGGATCAGTTCACAGTTGACCCCATCCCATTGTGTGTGTTGTCCTGGGAGTTTCTTTTGAAAATCCCAGTGGTTTAGGTTTCATGCATGGTTTGTACTCAGCCTTTCCCTCCATGAATAGAATAGCTTTTGCAGGAATTTTTGCTGGATTTTCTGTGGTTATTGGCTGAGCAATGCTCTGTTACTTCAGAAGACTTGAGCAAGCATGTTGTGGAAGCACTGATCAGAGACCTCGAATCATTTGCTGGCTTAGAAGTTTTCATATATAGAACAAAAATATTCCTGGGACATGATTGCCCCCAGGAAACAGACTCTACTTTACTGACCCAGGTGGCAGTGGTCATTCGTTATTTGGATTGCAGGAGTGATTTGGGGCTTCATAAACACATGAATTTCTGCCTGGCAGAGTTTACAACTTTTGGTTAATAGAAAGGCAGGGAGATTCAGGCAGCGCAGGGAACACAACCCAGTCCTAAAAGATGAGAAGTGGACAGAGCTGTGGAATAAGGACACCAGGTGCTAATTTGTGAGCATTGGTTCTGTCCATTATTACTTTATACATCTATTGGCCTAGAGGAAGGAATTCATTTTAGAAGGGAGAGAGTACTTGAGAAATCCATACCTGGCATTGTCAGGTGAAGAGCTATTCAGGATGCCTCCCTGCCATAGGGTTGCTCTGAAAGGACTCCTGGGGTAAAAGCCAGGAACTATGAGGAAAACTGGATTCTTCCCTAGGTGTATTTTAACATCCTGAAAGCCTCTCAGTCTTCTGCTTGTCTTTTCTGCCCTTCTGTTTGTTAGCTGTCTGGGGGAGACACAGACAGTCAGTGTGTTTGTTTTTCAGAAGTTGATCTGCCTCTGAAAAAGGATGGGTTCACCTCAGAAAGCACAACTCTGGAAGCCCTGCTGCGTGGAGAGGGAATAGAGAAAAAAACGGACACTAAAGAAGAAGACACTATACAAGAGATCCAGGTAAAAGAGAGCCCCATGCCCTGACAGAAGGGCTGCTTTTCACAGTTTGTCTCTAAACCTAGCAGATTTTGTCCTGTGGCAGAACAGTGCTTCTGTTGATAGTTGTGTCATTCTACTGTCAAATTGTTATCAAACCATTGTGCTACACTATGATGCGCAAAATGAGCTGAAGGTCTCACACACTTCTTCTGTCACAAGAATCTTGGTCATTTAGCTGTGTTCTGCACAGGAATTTGTTTCACAGCACTGTAAGGTGATTACACAAAATACTGAAAAGCAGAGATGGGTCCCAACCATAAAATTAATTTAATGCCTGATATTTAAAGTGAATTTGGACGTGGATTTGAATTTGGATTCACAACTTCTGACTGTAGACAAAAATGTGCTGTTGCCTTGATTGTTTTGGATGTTTGTTTTTTTGTGGTCGTTTTTTTATTTGTTTGTTTGTTCTTTGAAAAGCCTTCAGGAAGTATAGAAGCAAAATAAATAATTAAAAATACTCGTATCTTAATTATCTCAGTTATTATTAGTGATGCATGTATGAGGAATATTGCCTCTTCACACACATTATGGATTGAAAGTTATTTATCAAGATTCCATTTCATACTTTAACAATTAAAAGCAGAAACACATTTGTGGGTCTGTCATAGCAGGAATTCAGCTAATATAAAGAGTTCCTTTATAAGTGTGTGCCACTTTATAAAGTCATTTTAAATTACTAGGAAACTGGACCTCTCCTAGGGGAGCAGCAGTATTTCTTTGGTGATTCTAAACCATCATTGTGCTACATTAGAGATTTGCATCAAGAGCCATTGGCAATGTCTCAAACTTGGTTATTTTGGCTGAGGTACAACATGTTGCATCTATACCTAAAGATAGTAAAAATCTGAGTGGGCAGCCCCATGCTAAATGAAACAGAAGAGCGTGGACATCAAAACTATATTACGTGGAGCTCAGTCCATATTGTCTCTTTGCCAGAAATTTCACACATGTAAGGGCAGCAAAATTAGGTCTTCCATTCCCAATTACACAGGTAAAGGATGACCATCAAAGAGGAAGCATCCCATGGAAATGCTTGGCATGGATAGGGATAGAGTGGGGAAAAGCTTGGCATGAGGCCTGCTCTGTTTCCTTCTTCAGCACTGCATCTGGGACAATTAAGCTGAGAGCTCTGAAGTTCTGTTTATACCTGCTCCCAAAGTCACAAGAAGTCATGGCACAGCATCATTATGGGATTGACAGGTGCCTTTGGATGTTGCTGTGCAATCTGAGTGCCCGGATTATCCCCAGCAGTGGTCCAAGGAAAGAGACTTCAGAAGCAGTGGAACTGACACCAGGCTGGGAATTGGAAAGCAGAGAGAGGGTGCAAATATATACTCAAAGTTTTCAGCTACACTGTTTTAGCTTTGACCTGGATCTTAGAACAGACACAAAAAATATGTCAATATTTTTGTGAACAGACACAAAAAAGGTGTCAATTCACACCTCAGTCCTGGCCACTTGGTGCTTAGCTGGACTGAAGTATATTGGCCTGGGAAACTGTTTTAGTAATAAAGAACAAGAAAAGAAAAGTTACTTTGCTGAAAAGGGCAGGGGTTCCTCCTGCTAAATAGATGGAGTCTTGCTTTGCAGTTGGTATTTAACAGCACTGAGGATTTTGTCCTACAGTAAATATTGGATGTGTGTCCCCATCATTTGCTGAAGAAGGCTTAGGATAGAAAGAAAGTAGTTTGTAATATTATTCTTAACTGCTTTTGTGTGGTATTGTGGTTGTAAACAAGCTCCTTCTCCTTCCTCTCCCTCATACAGTAAGGTTGCAGCATTTTTTTAAAAAATACTTTAAGATTCTAAGCAATGTGAAAATATACATTCGTATCAGTAAAATTTTCTTATTTTCTCACATATGACTATTCTCCTCATATACAACATTTTCCAGGTGCTTCAGTTTCCTAATATGAAGTCAATTAATGTGTGCAACTGGATGAATTTTGAAGAAAGATTTATTTTTTTTTAAGAAAGTTGTCTGCAGAAGAACTTGCTTAATTTTACACCCTCTAGTTAGGGTGTAAACCTCATTAATAGCCTCATGAGATTTAAAAATAAAAGAACTAAAAAACAGATGAAGACTTGATCTTCTACCATGTTCTAAAAGTTGCTTGTACTTTTTAAAAGAGATACTGTCCAATCTCAGTCTTAAAAATTTGGCTGGTAGGAATAAACTTGCACAGTTGTTTTTCCAAATACAGACTTCTTCTGTTGCATTCCTTTCCCCAAATTTAGAATTTGGTGCTTGATATATGTAGGAAGGAGAGAAAGCAACAGTGATTTGCTCCTGTTCTCCCTCTGCTGGCTCTCAAATAGGTGTTAAGTAAAAATTTTAAGGAAGGGACAAATATAGTAGGACTGGAAAACCTTCCATTTAATATTACTGATTTGAATCTGCATCATTACTGCACATTGTAATTTATTGTGGCATGGCAAAGATGAGTTAGTGATTCCAGATGAATCCATTATGAAATGGCACCACACCATGAATGGCAGGAGTGGCTGGGGCCCATTTCTGTATTTCTAGTAGGCATGCCAAGGGCTGGGGGATTCCTGTCAGACTTCTTTCCACCTGAGTGTTGTGATGTTTTGTTTTGCCTTTGTCTGTGCCACGTCCAACTTGTGCATGTTTTCAGGGCAGTCAGCTTGTGCTTGATCCTCTAGATAGCACATTTCAAAAGATCATGATAAAAAGGTTGAAATTCCCTGGCCTGGGCATCTCACAGTTATGTGAGATGATGAATTACTGTTCCAATTAAATAATTATTTGAAGGAACTCTTGCTATTGTTCCTATTAACTTTGATGAGACCTGTTCTTCCTCAGCATTCCCATGCAGCAAGACCCCTGCTTCCAGATTACAGAGTTACACTATAGATCAAGTAAACATTCTGGAAAATAAGGAGGGATTTTCTCTAATTTTGCCAAACAAAGCAAGCTGCCAAGGAGAAAACCAGATTCCTGTCTTCTTAAAGTGCATTCTCAACATTAGTGGAAAACAGAACAACTTCAGGTGTAGGAAACTCCCCTAGAATAGCACGCAACTGATTTCCCAATCAGGACCTGTAGTCGTGCATACTTGTGTTGTGTTGGGATACTGGTGATCAGTGATTCCACTATTATTTCTGAGGAATCTTTTTTTCATAGTTGACAGAAAACAGTGGTATTCTTTAGTAAGAACTCCCTGGAGTACTGAGGGTGGAAGGGGAAGCAAATTTTGCTTTAATGGGAAGAAGTAGGGGTTCTGGGATCTGCTTTGGCATTATCTCATTAATCAGCTGTAATTTAATAACCTGCAGTCTCTGTGGTAAAGAACAGCAGTTGGTTTTATGTCTCATCTTCTTTTCTTCTAACCATTCCTGTTTATTGTTCAACCACAGAGGGTTTTAGAAAATGATGAAAATGCAGATGAAGTGAATGAGGAAGAGGATTTGGAAGAAGATATTCCAAAACGGAAGAACAGGCCTAGAGGACGGGTAGGTGGAGAGTTTATCGAAATTGAAAGAAAGGGATCCTCTGCTTTCTATTATATATCTGTCGTGTATATTTCTTATGAAAAGTGTATATTCATGGATATCTGATAGTGATAACACTATAGGTAATTTTCAGTCATGTAGTAAAAGTTTTTTATTATTTTCTCCTTTTTTTTTTTGTTCCGAATTACCAAGAAAAAAGACTATTTTGAGAGTAAAAAGTTGGGGAAAATTTATAATAGTGTATTTGCAATTTTGATGTAAACGGTAATAATTATGACATCCTGCTATTACAATGCTCTTACTTTAGCACAAATTACAGAAAAGCAACAAATACAGTCATAACAGCAAAAAAAATTATATAAAATTAGTAAAAGTAACTTGAACCGTATTAATAGGTTTTGCAGCTTTCTCCAAGGTAGCACTGGCCCTCTTGAGCCCATGGCAAATCTTTCATTTGCTTAAAATGGGCAATATTTTATCCTTAGGGGAGTCTGTGTCCCTTCTCTTACCTAAGATGTCTTTTCACAATTTCAGCAGGGCACCAGTTAAGTAATGAGGCCAATGTTTTAAAACTTGGATTCAACATTTGCAACTGTGGCCCCATAAGCTAGGCATCTGAATAAACATGAACACAGTCCTCAGAAGTTTTGAGCATTTTCATCTCTCTTTGGCACCAGTGGATGCTGCAGGGGCACAGGAGCTCCAGAAGTATCTTTTGATGTGTTTGTAGGAGTCAAGCAAGAAGGGCCACATTTTAGGCCAAATGAGCAGGATATAATAGCTTTTGAATAAGAGAAAGACATAAAACCACATTGAATACTTGCAATGTACTTATGCATCAGACCCTCTCTTTTGTTTCTTCTGTTGTTGTGTTGTTTCAGTTTTCTGCTCCTCTTTATTTTGGAGCTTAAGTCCTTTAATATAAGATCAAAGCACTTTAATAATTGGATAAGTATATATTTCACCTTCCTTATTCTCAAAATCACCTGAACCAGTTTCTTTCTTTCTTTCTTTCTTAGCCAAAGACCCCCACCTGGAAAAAAATTTTCCAGAAAAATGTAAGTTTCAGAAAATTTGTATGAACCAGTAACCAAAAAGAGGAGTTAGAATTGATACATGCACACAAGCTTGACTGTAGCAACCAACTAATATTCCAGGCTAACAACTCTTTTCTGATAATTTTCTCTCACATGAATTGTGCGTGCTGGTTAGGGTGAATGAAAAGGAATGAAGACCTAACAGATACACTGCTCAGGAGAAGGGAATTTGCTGTATTCATATATCCCAGGCCTACACAAAGAAAATCCTCAATTTATTGTTATGTGAAAAGTTATAGTCCCCTGTTTAGGAAACCCTTTCAGAATTACTCCATCACTTTTTCTCTGTTACCATAGGGAAAGGATTTGAAGGGTACTAGATGTCCCATTCATTTTGAAGCATAAATTTATGTCTTATTTTCTGCCCTAGAACTGGCCCCCTATTAAGTACTGGAGCAGCAGGATCTCTTGCCTTTTCCTTGTGACTAACTCCTGCTCTGCTAGTGCCCTGGCTTCCTTCAGTGCAAAAGAAGAGAAGTCTGAAGAGTGCCAAATACTTAGAGCAATTTTCATTTCTATTTGATGGCACCAAAGCAAAATGTGGTATAAATTAGGGTTTGAAATTAGGGCCAGATTCTCTAGCTGTTGAAAACTGGGAAGCCTGGGTTGCATCTGGTCACGAGTGTTTTGCCACTCTTCAAGCAGCCCTTTTCTTAATGTGAACCTGAGCCAGTGTAGGGGACTGAGGCTGGCAATTTTAAAACAGGGGACATAAAACCTGGGCAGCACTTTGTTTCTGGGAAGGAGCTAGAGTATTTTGAAAATGGCAGAAGAGGGGAAGGACACACATAAGAAACTAGATCCCGCAGAGTGTAGCTTTTGAGGATTCAGACAGAGAGCAAGAAGGGCTGACAGCATTAATGCGGTATTAATGTGGCAGAATTACTGCTCTGAACTTTCCAAATTGCACATGCCCCTTCCTTTCCCTACAGCATGATTTTATTTTTAATCCTGGAGTGTCCATCTGTCCCTCTGGCTACTCTCTGGCTCCTTCAGGGATGCTTCAGGGCTGCTGTGCCATGGCTTCCAAGCGTCACACGTCAAGGCTCTGCTATATCCCATCAGGAGGATGAAGGCAGTCGTGGATGACTGAATCCAACAGACTGGAGTGCAATTTTGTGCCTCTGGGGCAGCTGCTTGGTTTTCTGTCCCCCCAAGGCTATCCCTGAAATGGTGGGACCATTAGGGAGGACTCGGAGGGCTGAAGAAACAAGTTTAGGGAAAGAGCTTTTCAGTTTATTTGCTGGACTGGGAGGATGTGGTAGGAGCTGGGAAGGATAGTTTGCTGGGAGATATGAGAGGAAGACAGCTGCACCTGTACAGATTGTCTGTGTGACAGCTGAGTATCCCATGGGACAATTTCAAAGGCACTAAAGACATTTAGGAACCCAAGTCCCACTGAAAGTCACTGACTTGAAAAATCAACCCCCTTGTGTTCAGTGCATGAAAAAATATATCTGACGTGTGGTCATGACATGAATGCTGTACCCCTGTAGTTCTGTAGAGAGTGGTTTGAAGGGAAACAGCTGGCTGTAAGACTACTGAAACTCTGAGCAACAGACCTTAAATTACCATCCTATTCTGTCAGATGCCTATGTAAAAATAGCACCTTCTTACCCAACAGATCCATTCTCAGTGTGTAAACAGTCAAACTTACTGGCTAGTGACAAAAATAAGACTTTACAGCTTTTTTACAGCCCTGGAAAGCCAATGCAGCTGCTAGGATAAGGAAATTAGATCCTAATCCAGGTTCTAGCAGAAGTATCTATCAAGGGCCTATCACTTATCTCTTTGAAGATTCTCTGATGAGCTGAGTGTTGTATAGGAGCTGCCATGGACTGAGATTCAGCATACAGCACATTTTGCAGTAGTTAGGAAAAGGAAAGGAACTAGCCTGGGATTGATTTCATAGCCCAGAGGGGGTTTACAGGGCTGGCAGTCAGAGAGAAAATATTTCAGACTACTCACTAGTGAGATGATTTTATGTGATAGGGTCAGTAAAGTAGCTTCTACCAAACAGTTGTTGCTGGGGCCTTTTCCAGGGTGAAACTGCTTTTCAGTTCACCCTTACAAATCTCACTCTGCACATGTGTGCTGATCTGCACAGGGATCTTTACAGAAGGTAGAGCTACACTTGTCATACCTAATAATATTTACTCAATCCAGATAGCTGAAAATCCATGTCTTTTCTTCAGGACTGTGTTAAGAGTTACACCTGAGCACTCCCAGGGAAATAAAGTGAAGTATTCTAAATCCCTGTTTTGACAGATCTCAGCAGGCCAGTGTAAAGCAGTTCCTTGTTCCTTCTCTTTAGATGTCTGATGAAATGCAGCTCAAATAGTGCTAGTTCAGTCCCAAATCCATAGAAGAGGGACAGAGCTCCTATGGCCCCTTTGTATCTGGGGTACTAATATTCTCAGAAGTTCTACATCTTCTCCAGCTCTACTTGATGAAGCTCTGTCCCTTTCTTATTTTCACATGTTAAAGTGCAAAGGATTTGAGTCAGGTGGCCTTGTCTAGGGTGAGAAACATCAATAGTTTAATAAGATGAGCAGTGAAAACAATTTTGTTGCTTTAACCTAGGATTAGAGTAGCTGGCAGAATTAATAAATGGCTCTCTAGCCACCCACCTGCAGATCACTTCCTCAAATAAAGATCAAGTCTAAAATTATTGCCATCTACACACTGTACATTAGTGAAAATGAAAGAATTGAAGGCCTTGGCTCAGTTCCCAGTTCCACGTTACAGCCTCCACCATTGGACAGATACGAGCTGTCCCCTGGTTGGTATCTCAGCTGGGAAGGGTCAGGACCAAGCTTTGATGCTGAATTCCAGTCTTACCCCTGCAGCTCAGGCCAGAGCAGTTTGTGCTGTGGAGAAATACAACTTTTCAGTTTCCAGGGCTGCCAACTTGGCATGTTGTAACAATACAGAATTGTAGTGAGACCTTTCTGTGTTATTCCCGTTCTCTATTCTCTATAGCCATGTCACCTAATCTTTTCCACCAACTGACAAAAGCTCAGTTTTTTAATTAGCCATGATATCTTCATCCCAGAAGGCCATTTCAAAACATTGCTTTTCAGCTACAGAAAAAAAAAACCCCAAACTAAATAACCTCTCTTTGAAAGTACTAAAGGAAATTATTTTACCTTGGTTTTATTTGGGACCTGTTTTCTGGCTGATTTAATGGTTCTGTTTATCCTCTAACACCTGTTCATCTATTCATTCATTCATATTCAGTTAAGTGAGGTATTTGAACATCTTCAGAAATGAATGTATGATGACACTTGACTGAATATGTGCTGGCAGTGACCTACTGCTGTGGATGAACAGTTTGGATTATCTATGGAAGGATCTCCACTGCATTACAAGGTCCATTAGCATAGCGCATATCTTAGGAGATGAAAGGTCAAACCCACTCTTGACAAACCTGTATGGAATTTAAGGTTTTGTTTAGTTTATACTGCACATTTTTTATAGGAGGGTGAGGGGCACAAGGAGACCTGAGAGGTGATGGAATAATGTTAACATTCCTCTTGTCCTTGCAGGCTCGGGGATCTGGAGGTGGCAGGAGACGGAATGATGCTGCCTCCCAGGATGATCATGACAAACCCTATGTTTGTGACAGTAAGTAGCACTCAGACAGCTGATTCTGCTTCCAGCCTGGTCCTACCAACTCAGTGCACTCAGGGCTTCATCTTTTCCCTTCCAGCAAAATATTCGGCTGCTCTCTGACTTGCATGCTCACCACCTGCTGCTGCTGCTCTTGGTGTTCTTGCATGAAGGAAATGAAATTAAGTCCTCAACAAGACTCTGCTTCCCTTTGCCCTGTAAAAAATCATCTCTTAAATTTTCTTTCTCCTTCTCTTTTTCTGGCTTCTCTGCCTTTTGTCTTCCTTTCTCCCATGTAAGTTTCACTCTCTATTTCTTTCTCTGTTTCAGATAGTTTCAAACAAAAGCATAACTCAAAAATCTCCGACAAAGGTACTTCACCCTTGTTGTATCTCTTCATATATTTGTGATTCTCTTTGCTTCAGTCCTTGTAAAATCTCACTGGGCTATATTTTGAAGGTCTTATTATCATCCCTTACTCTTGTGGCATCATCAGGAGTTGAGGTCTCTGAACAAACAAGCACAATGGGAATGTTTTGTTTTGTTACATACTCCCTTTGAATATGACCACGCTGCTTGACATCCTGCAGTGGGACTGCAGGTGAAGTAAGGCATTGCCCCAACTGAAAAGTTATACCAGGGCGCAGTGCTCATACTGAAGATGGATATTAGTGTCTTTCCTGTGAGGAAGAAGTCCAATATTTGATATACAATCTCTTTTTTTTTACTGTCTAGTCCTTGATGCTTTTCTTCCTCTTTTGAAATTAGTTTTTTTGCTTCACTATGTCATTTCTGTGAAGGGCACTTATCTTACCCACATGCTTTTGAGATCTCCCATCTTATGATTTACTGTAGTGTTTACATGCAGAAATAATTTGTGTTAGGAGGTGCCTTCAACCTGTAAGAGAATTAATGAAAGTTAATAGAAGCAGGAAAATAAAAGGAGGTCTTCACTTCCGTGGTTCAAAATATTTGGTAGTTTAGAGGTAGAATCCCCCTTTCTCCTCTATTTACCAGTCATGCAACATTTCTGACCTTAAAAGATCAACCATTACTATGTCAATCTATGGGGGTATTTCCTGATTATTTTTAAAACCCTGAAGAAATAAGGAGCATGCACAGTAAATGAGAGCTCTATTCCATGTGATCAAACAACATTCTTTTATGGTGACACTTGGTGACTCTGGACAGTACAATGTTGGACATACTGAGTATTTTGCTTCAGCAAGGTTACTGTTCTAAGGCCCATGAGTAGAAATGAAAGCACGTGTATGGGAATGTCTGAACACAAGATCAAGGAGGAAGAACTCTTCAGGCTATGAAGAATCAGGAGATTTCTGCTGTGGTTAAGTAGCTTCTCTTTGTGTGCTGGAAGAACTAAAATGTGTCCTCAAAGACTTCTCTGCCACAGCTTTCCTCTGCTTGTCTATGCATAAAAGTCTTCATCTCTTTTCTGGAACGTCCTTCTAAATCCAAAGCCACTTGTCAGTGGTAGTAATTTTGGACATAATGACTCTTTATTGCTTTACTTGATCTTGCTTTACTTTTAGATCTTACAGAGAACTCTGTCAGATGCATCGTAGTGATTTGCAAAGAGCAGATAAAACATCCAAGATATCAAAGAATGCAGCAGAAATCGAGTCTGCAGTCAAGTCTCTGGTACATTGTTGTACTGATGGAATTTTGCCTTGGCTTACATTTTGGCACACAGATTTCCTCTTTGGTTTTGGAAATATAAACTTTCCTATTTCATTTGGCTGATTCCTTTCATTTTTAGGAAACTTATAGTTAGAGGTGAGTCATAAGGAGTTTTGGAATCCAAACTTTACTCAGTGACTCTTCTTTTTCCATTGTAGATAGCTGAGAAAAAAGTTATGTGGTAGCAGGACTGTCTTACATGACTGTGGAGCAGAAGGGAAAAACAGTCCCAATTGTAATGCCATCATCCTGCAGTAGTATCCTGCCCTTGTTAACTTTCTGTAGCACTATTACATATAATTCATTGTGAATAATTGTCTTAAGTTGAGACCTCTTTGCTGGTTTGGTGTCAATTTTTTAATTGAACTTATTTGCGAAATATTCTTATACATAACTCTTAATCTAATTGAGGTAGGTTAGAAATAGGTTTGCAGTACTCCACATGCAGATATTTTGGGCAGATAGTTTTGTTTTAGCTGGAAACCTGCCGGTCAAGATTAGTGAATCTGTTCCCTGTTTGGGAAAACATGTTTCCCACAATAACATTATTGGTATACATAACTACCTCACTGAGTTGACACTTTATTTTTCTTTATGTTATTAAATTTACATCCATTTTACTTTTTCTACAAGTATTCTGATATTTGAGTTTGGAAAGCAACCACAAAGAAGAAAGCAAAAGTATATCTAAATCATATTAATTTTCCTATTTAGCTGCATGGGGACAAAAAATTGTTTGTGATGAAGAACTATTCTGCTCTTTTTTTCAAACTTACACATTCACGTTTATGAGAAACAAGAATATATTACCAATTTTCATCAGTAGTAAAAAGGTTATGAGAAAAAACTAGTCTATGTGTCAGTAGGATGATGCAAGAGCAGTACTCAGCTGACACTGCCCCTTGTGTTGGAACATCACAGTGTTATTTCCAGAAAGGCCTGCCTTTCTTGGAAGGAATATCCACCAATATTAAACCCGATCCTCATATTAAAACTGACTGGAAATACTGAATTTCTATATGGAAGAAGGTTTCCAAAGCTCAGAATGTTTTGTCACCCTATGTTTTCAAGCAAAGGTTTGATCATTCAAAGCACCGATCAAATTGCGGACATAATCATGAAATGCCTTGTTCCATCATATCAGCAAGCAGAAAATCAGTTACACTGGATAGTATTGTGCCTTGAGCTCCCTTGGGATAAATGCTTGGATAATGAAAGTGGCAGTCAGCCTGGTGGGAGGTGGGTATAGCTTGGAAATGGTAATGTAGCTGAACAGATCAGCTGCTGTATGAGACCAGACCTAAACACAGCTTGAGTACCTGGCTAGGAGATAGAGCAGGTGCCATAAAGGATAATGAAAAGTAGGGCTTGAAGAGCAAAGCAAAGCTTCTGATGTCAAGCAAGAGGTGTGGAAGATATGTCGCCACAGCTGTCCATGATAAACTGGGCATGTGATTTTTAAAGTAGGGACAGATTGAACAAATGTATGAATACCTATGTATGTATGTCTTACCTATGTAAGAATTGATGTCATGTCATTGTCAAATAATCAGCTGGAGAACCATCAGTTCAACCACAGAAGTATTCTTAAAAAATTGTCTACTATTTCATATTTTCACATTGTTTATTATATATTATTATAGATATATATATAAAAAAAAATACCAGAGCAGATAGTTTGTGCTGAATTTCTATAAGTTAGTAACTTTCCTTCTGTCCATCTTTGTCTCCTTTCATTCTTCTCATGTTCCCACACAGACTTACCTACACTTGTGTTTCCTGTCCCTCTATCTCTTGAAAATTTCCCTTGCCCATCTTTAAAAGAAGTTGTCTCTTTCTTTTCCTTTTACCAATAGGTCTTTGTCTACATTTAGTCTTATTACAGTATAAACTTCTACTTTAGGATAATAAATTATGTTTGTATCATATCCTTTATTCAAAGTCCCTCTAAGGCTGAGGTACACAATCATATCCATACCTTTAAAAACAAGAGAACTGACTGAAACCTTCCTGTGATCTCTGCTGGATCAGTCACTAATATAGCCTTGCAGGTATCCAGAGACACTGATCCTAGAGTGTTTTGTAGAAGCTGATTCTTTTGTTGAAAACTTAATTTGCAGGTTTCTCCAGTTATTTAACCTGAGTTTTCTCCTCTATAGTCTAAGACCAGCAGTTCTTGGTCTGTCCTTTGTGGATAAAAATATCTTATTTCTAGGTCCGTAAGCAGTTACTGGGATTTCTTTCAGTTGTGTTTGCTTCAGCTCATCTACTAAGCTTATCTCTTTTCTCTGAACAATCTCCAAAGGGTCTTACTTAAGTAGCAGTGGCCAGATCCATATAGAATGTGATGTTCTGAGGATAGAAGCATTTCAGGAGGTGAACTGCTGATACTTTTACATGTAACTTACAGTTACTTACAGAACTTGGATTTATGCAACTTGCTCTGCTATGTATCTTTGAGAGGCTGATCTAACAGGCTGTTTATTAACCCTTTTTGGTGCAAGACCCTCATCTCCAATGCTGTGTCATGTTTCAGTGGCAGGGGAGTTTTCATTCTTGTCCATCTGAGTTCACATGCAGCATACCATTTGCTGTAGCTTTTTGTTCCTTTCCTGTTCAATCTGTTTCTGCTCAGACAGATTATCTATCCACTTCAGTTTCCTCATTATACTGCTCTGTCCTGTTTATAGTGGGTTTTATTTATACTACGTCATATCAATATTTAATAATTATGTTACTGTTTAAAAGAATTATTTGGTTAATGGAGCTTGTATGATATATTTTTATTATTATTCCAATATTTTTGCCAACAATCAGTTCTTTGTGTGTTTGATTCTTTCACTGTCTGTTCCACCTTCCAAATTAATGAGGAAAACAAAGGCAAGCACTGGGTACAAAATGGACTCCTTCAAGTGCTTGAGGATGAAGAAAGGTGCCTGGTGATTTTTTTTTTTTTTTAAATTAAGCTCCTAATTCTCACTGATTTCGACTGGAGGTAGATTCTTATACTGTTTTTCCTGAATATCCCATTTAGTGCCTATGTGCTTGTGTTGTGCCTACAGATCATACAAGGCTTGCTCCCTTCAAGTGGATACTTAGATCTTGACTTTGAAATAATTATTCACAGCATGATTTCTTCTTTAAAAATGCTTGACCCTGCATCCAAATCACTATAGTTTCAAACATCCTCTTGCTGCTTCTGTAAATTCATTGTCCAGCAAGACACTGAATTTTCCTTATTTTGAGGTTAATCTTTTTCTTTCACATTCCCTTTCTTCAATGAAGCCTTCGTAGGTTCTGACAACAAAAGTCTAGAGTCTTCAAGAAGCTTAAGTGATTTAAGATTAATAGATTTTACTGAATTTCAGTAGGTACTGAGGATCTCTGTCTTTTAGTCTCACTAGAAAATCCCAGCTAAGAAGTCCTACAGTGACTTGTCAAATGCAATTCCTTGAGGCCTGTTCTTTAGGAAATATTTTATTGTGCATGTTCACAACTTGACAACCATGCTAACTTCACCTGCTTTCTTTCTTATCTCCTTGAAGTGGACCTAGTCTTGTCATACTCATTTTAACAAACATCTCACTGACTTTCTGGAAGGCTTGCTGGGATACAAAAGGCCTACAAGACATATAAAAATTTAATTTGATTTTTACCAGTTCTCTGAGACCTAATCTGTTGTCTTAATCTTGCAGATACTATGAATGAGTCCAACACTACTAACTGCTGCTTCTTAGGACAGATCTTTGGTTAAATATCACAAGCTGATTTGAAAATGCTTTGATTATAGCCTTATGTTTTTACATACTTTGTATAAATCTCCATCATGGCTTCATCTTCCCTTTAAACTGTTAGTAGTGTAAGCCCTAAATCACTCCTGGTATTATCCTAAGTAGTTAATATGCAGTAAGATCTAGAATAAGATGATTGTTCAGATGAACCAAACAAACAACTCTTCACCATAACTGCTATACTTGGCATCCATTGGCTGCATCACTAGTAGAAAAGCCAAGATTTAGGGGGGCAAAGACACTTTAAAAGAATCATAAATTGAATAACACAGTTCTGGAGTAGAGCACATGGTAAGGGCAACGGAGTTGGCTCTGATAATTGAACATTTTCTGCTTCATAGGCTAACTGTTTATAGGAAACCTGTTTCAATAAATTAATTTATTGAAATGCAGACATATATGTTGTTGACCAGTGCATGTTTTGGGAGGGAGTTCAGTGTTCCTGAATACAGCAGGCAGATCCCAGGACTTGTCTTCTGGGGGGCACTGAAACTATTTGCTACATACAGGAAATTCCTTATGAAATGGGTAACTGAATAAGTGCTCTAATACTGGTGGATAGCATGAAAGGACAAATCAAAGAGGGACAAATACAGTGCCTTTCCATCACTGGAGGTCAAAATACACTGTTAGTATGTGACATCTCTGGATCTGCCAGAATGTGAATATAACTGTAACAGAGGAGATTATATTACCAAATCAATGCTAAACAAGAAATAGTTGGTTTTTTTAGTTTGGGTTTTTTTGTTTTTTGGGTTTTTTTGGAGTGGATCAAATAGTAGGACAGGAAGATAACTTTGAGGAGTGACTGCCCACCAGCAGTTAACTTAAGGTCTAGCATTTTACACAGCCCAGCTGAGAAGAAAGAATGGGATGCAAAGGAGAAGAGGAAAGAAAGACAATGAGGGGGACAAGATTGTGACCAAAAAAAAAAAAAAAAAAAATTGCAAAAAAAGGCATAGACTCTTCCAATTTCCTGTTCCCACTGAAAACATGAATTGTTTCCTTCTGTCTCATACTGGTGACAGATTGTGCAAAATGTATGTGGAGAGCTGGCTGGAACACAGCTCATAGCCTGCCAGGGACCAAATGTGTAACAATTTCAAAATGACAGCCACCCAGCCATTAAATACTTGATGAGGAAGTCTTTTAAGTCATAGATTTCAATTCCCCCTTAAAGCGGGGAAAATATTTTATATTAATTTTACTCATTGAGAAATGTAAACAGTGTGCATTTGTTTATTCAAAGAGTTGCAGGCTGTTACAAGCCAGAACTTAGAACAGAGCTTTCTTTTATGAAACAGTGCTTTTGATTAAACTGTCTGCAAATTATGTTTTTCCCCCATAACACAGCTGTGTAATGTCTTCGTTTCAGTTGTTGAACTGGAAGGAAAGGTGTGTTATAGGTGTATTTTAGGAGAGTATCTTGTGGCCTAGCAAAATCTCTCCCTCTCCTACATTTATGGAGTTTGATATGGGATGCTGTATAACTGCTTCCTCACCCAACTTGTTCCTGAGATGGCATTCACATCAGGTTATAGCAAAAAAATATATCCTTTGAATGCTCAAGGAAGTGGAGTTGGCTTCATTCTCCAAACTCCTGCTGTTTTTATTGGGCTCAGCTACCTAATTAGAGAAAAAAGTCAACTTCCCAGTGTTGATATTCAGGATGAAATCCACCACATGCAAGGTTGATGAACCTATCCAGCAACGAAAATGAAAGTTAGAAAAAGTCAAAGCTGCTGAAGAAAAGGCAAGGCCACCTGGCAAAGTTTATGGGAGGCATAGGCTGACTTGCTATGTGTGAGCTGCACAGCTTTAAGGGCTAATTACCACCATACATTTCAGACTGGGAGAACCAGTTCTCATTATGCTTTTGTAAGCTTGGAGACCAGGAAAGATGTGGTGTGAGCACTGGTCTGGATGCTGGGACTCATGAGTTCCAGTCCTGGTAATGACAAAAGAACACTGTGTGGGCCACTTAAACCCTCTGTGGTTCTTTTTTTCCAGAAGTGAAATGAGAATGGTATTTCCCACTCAGGAATGTGGAGGAAGATTAATTAATGTTTGGGAAGCCAGTCTTGCAGTGGGAAGAGTTACATAAGAGCTAAGTGTTTATTAATGATTGCTCTTCTAGGGAAAGTACTTCTTAATGGTAGATTAATAAAATGTGCTCTACCTGGAAAATGAGAGATTAGAGTGAATTCAGGGAGATTCAGTCTGTTGAAGAAACCATGAAGTTCTTGATGTAGTTCTTATTTTAGCAAAGTCTGACTAAAGCCAATAGTTCTTTTGCCTGACTAATATCATAATACCCTTTTTCCCCTGCAAAGTCTAAAATGCTTGGGGAGACTCTGCAGTTTCAAGTCATAGCATCACTTCAGATTTTTTCCATGACAGAGCATGCATTTGAAAGGGGGGAAAGTCTAGACACCAAGAAAAAAAGCTTCTGGAAGCTGCAAATCTGTGGTCCTACAAAAAATCTTCTTGGATTGTATAAGCAGAACTCATTTGCCTCACTTCTGGTTATAAAATCCTCCAAATTCTTTTTTAGCTAGGCATGTCTCAGCTTGCTGCCACCCTTGAAGGCCATCTGAAAGAGTTTTGGCAGTGGGAAGCACTCATCTGTGGAATTACTACTGCTTCAGCTTATATCCGTGCTTCCTCTTTTTTCCTGATAAGCTGACACTTTTTTTTGCTGGAGAGGGGCAAGCCTGCAGACGTGTCTGATTTCCTGTGCCACCCTAAACTGCAACTAAAAATTCTGCAGCTGGAGGCAAGACCACAGCCTTGGGACTTCCTTTAGTGAAAATTTCCTTTTGTGCATTGAGGGAGAAATTTGCATGGGACCGATATTCAAGATGGTGCTTTTGTAAGGTAACAACACTAGAGCTAGAATTGCATGTATGGTTTTGGGTAGAGATGAATGAAATAGAGTGCGGTAGAATTTTCTAGAAATATTTATGTTTTGACATTTAAAACTTTCTGTAACAGGTAAATGGGACTGGGGTTTAGAGCTTGCCTGATTTTGTAGCCAGGTTAGCATTGACACAGGACCAGGCTATATAGGAGTAAGAGTTGGATAGTGTTTATCATTCAGCTATTAACTCCAGGTGCCTCCTCCTTTGTCAGTACAGCACTGATCAACTGATAGTTGATCTCTGAAAAGAATTTAAATGTACAGAAGTTTTTGATCAGTATCAGTAATTCATAGCAGAAGTTTTATTTTTTAACTTCTACCTTCAAAAGCACACAAGTATGGGGCACTGGATAGGATACTTAGTATGGTATTCAAATAATCTACTAGAAATGTGAATGTCTCCATTCTAAGAAATGCTGTAATGTTTGTGTAATTGGAGGGAGTTGTCTTTCTGAAAGAATTTGAACAGAGAGCATCTTGTGGCTCTCTCTTTTTTTATGATTACTGTTACACTTTTCCTGCTATTCAAAAAGTAGAGGCAAAATCATACAGAACTGTGGGTAGCTTGCTGTTAACTCTTTGTCATCATCTGCTCCACTGCTTGAACTTTGTTCTGTAGAACAACATCTGTGGCTAAGAACACATTACATCTGGAAAAACCTTCTGTTCTGTTATGATGACTGTGTGATCATCATCTTGAAAATGGAGAAAACTGGGAGAAAGGTGTCTAATATTTCAGGTCACTCATTCATATCATGAGGTTGTTTTACAAGTTTCTAATAAGGCAAAGCATTTTCCTTGAGGGAGTTTGCAAATCAGCTAGAAGAGATGCAGAATGAAATATATTATTATGCCAGCCTTTGATTCACAATTTTCTATCATCTGTTCCAGAATGTGGACCATCAGTTGCCTTTTTGTGAGCAGTAGCAGAAAAGTATAATAATAGAAGTTTTACATATAACTGAGTAGTTAAGATGGGTATATATATTTTTTTTCAATTTATGAAGACTTATGACATTCTCAGAATCAGGTATCTGGAGGATGGGAAGTAAGTATATACATCACATGATACATTTTCAGTATAAGGGCTTGGTGAAATTTTTAGGATTGGATTTTGACTTCCTCCTTGGACATTTTACAAGACCTCTGAAAACAAGTTGGAGAACTAGAGGCTGCTGGGTTCTATCCTCTCTTCTGGTGCTACATCTTTTTGTCTTCCTAAGCAAGCTAGGACAGACTACTGGCTATGACACTTACTCCTCTGTGAAGTCCTTGAGGTTAATGGAGCTAATAAAGTGAGTGAAAATGTGGCTGGGATTGAAAATTTGCAGGAAGGTCACTAAGCTTCTTTGCCTTTGTTTCCTAATCTTTTAAAATGGCAATAATTTTATTTGGTAGATAAAATAGCCGCATAAAAGAAAATGGACATTCAGAGACTGCTTTGAAGATGAAAAAAGATAACTTTTAGAGACAATAAAATGAATTAGAAAACTTCATAGAAGCCAAATTTGTATGGAATGAATCTTATGAGCTTGCCCTTGTGGTGTGCTCCCTGATGCTCATGCTCATGTGAAAATGTAGACTTTTCATCACCCTGAACTGTTTGATCCTGTTCTTAATATCTGTTGATAAAAATAAACAAAAGTTCAGTAGGAGGATTCTCTGTCCTACATTGTATGATTTATTGGGATGCTGCATATGAAGTTTACATGGGTAAATAAGTATCACTACTACATGTTCTTCTACCAAGAAACCGTGGATGATTTCTATCTCCTTGTCTATGAATCTGTGCATGAAACAGATAATACCCTTCTGCAGAAAGCCTGTCTCCTTTTCTCACAGATCAGTAACGAAGAAAATAATGTCCTTTCTTCTCAGCCCAATCTCAGTGCTGTGCCAACATCAGAACTGGCATTTCATTTAATTTTATGTGCAATCTTGTTAGTAATCTTAGCTGAGAGGATTAAGGCTGTTTGAGCTGCAGAGACTGAATGTGCATTTACCTAGGCCTGTAGGAGGGACTGCTGGCAGCACAGTGGGAGCAAAGCTTGCCTGGGGACCTGCAGCTGCAGCACTGCCCTTCCATCACCTTCCACTGACATTGATCAGAAGAGTTTCGGGCAGGCATGTGGAGTGTGTGGAGCTGCTCTTGAGGGGGAGAAGGGAGCATTACTAGGGAGGATGCTGCCATTGTTGCTGATCATACTGATGTTCCCTTTCTCTCTCCCTCTCCCTTCTGTCTCCTTTCCTTCCAGTCTGTGGCAAGCGTTACAAGAACAGGCCTGGGCTGAGCTACCATTATGCTCACACCCACCTCGCCAGTGAAGAGGGGGATGAAGCCCGTGAGCAGGAGACCCACTCATCCCCTGTCCACAGAAATGAAAACCACAAACGTGAGTAGTACTTTCCCTCTGCCTTTGACATCCTTTTCAGGGATGTTGCCTCCAGCTTGTCTTTTTCCTTGTGGGGGCTGGCATGATTGCCTGGTTCCTTTGTGAGTGATTGGGACCTGGATGCTTGGAGCTAATCAGCTGCAGCTCACACGGGTGCTGGCTCAGCTAGTCAGAAATTCATTTCAAACCCAGCATTATCTCTGCAGCAAGTCACTTTTCCATTACTGCTCCTGTGGGGAGGAGGTAGCAAGGAGAGGGGGGAAAAGAAGAGATGCCCAACCTGCCCATCATCAAAGCAGCTTCCTGGTGGCTTTTAGCAGGCATGTCAAGGAAATCTGCATCCAGTAGTCTGAGGGGACTGCCTTTGTTTTGCTTTTGAATAAGAGACATTTATCCATGTCCCACTTTTTTTTTTTTTTTTTTTTTTGGCTATGAAATTCACTGCACCTGTACCCCTTATTTCTGCATATCTTCCCCAAATGGCTTACCCTCAATTTTACCAAAAACAGCTTCTTAAGAGAAGATTTATGTGCCCAGATCCCCAACACTTGTACAGGGCTGAAAGAAATCTTAGTGGTCCAGGTGGCTGTATTGTACTGCCCTTCCTCTGCTTCTTGGCACTGAACTGGGATTCAAGGAGACTCTTTTATTGCTGTTTTTTGTAGGTGTCTAAGTCCCTGTTTTTCAGTTTTTCCATTCTGCAATGCTATGTGATGTTTACTTTCACCTTGGGATTTGTGTAGATAGCTTTGTTCACTTTCAAGAAGTCCTTTCAGACCACCATGTGAACTGTGCCATTTTAGCTGAAAGTAAAGAACAATGTGGACAAAGCAGTAAAATACTTACAGGGGAAAATATCCAGGTAAACACTTTCCAGTACATTAAGAAGAGCTGGAGGAAATATGGAAGTAGGAAAACATTTTCTTTCTAAGCAGGATAATTGATAATTGTCCCCAGGGAGGTGTGGGAGGGGGTTTCCTTCCTCCAAAGCATCTGCTACTAGCCACTGTCAGAGCTTGAAGGGCTGTTTAGTGCGATCCCATTTGGCAGTCCCTATGTTTCTGTCACTTTTATGCTCTACCTTTTAGTTATTCACATGTTTGGTAGGTTCACAGCAGGAGTAATTTTGACTCCTCCAGCTGCTGATAAACTTGAGCTGTCAATGCACTAAGAGTGACTGCTTGGGCAGGCTGGAGAATGTCAGTGTTCAGCCAGTAGCTTTTGTTTACTTAGCATTTACATCATCTTTCTTTTTTTCTTTTCTTTCCTGTGCCTGCTATAGTCAGTAATAGTAGCACATCTAAGATGCATATTGTTAATCTGTATCAAATCAATATTGATAATGGCCTTGCACAGATGCCCAAATGAAGCAGGGTGGTGTCACCTGCCTTTCAGCTTGCCATAGAGGCCGAGGACAGTCTCAGTCCTTATGTTTCTTAGTGCTTAGAAAATGACAGGGGTTAGCATGAAGATCATCATCATCATTCAGCATGAAGAAGAGCTGTGGTAAGGTTAGGAGCAGGCAGCTGTGGCCCATGGTAAGAAAAGTGCATTCTACAGTGTGGGAAAGTGTAGAGTGGGAGCTGCCTGGGCTTCTGTTCTCCCAGAGGGAAGCTGCTGATGCACAGATCCCCAAACAGGCAGAAGTTTAGAGCAGTGGGGTAAGCCATTGCTCAGGTCCACATTCCTGAGCAGAAAGAATCTGCTTAACAACAAGACAGGAGCTTGTGAGGTATGTGCAGCAGCCATGTGAATGTGAAGATCATCTCTGGGGAAAGTCCTAGATGCCAGAAGGTAACTCTCCCAAATGGCTTTGCTGTCATTGTGACTGCTTGATCTTTTTTTGCCTGTTTGTTTGTTTACAGCCTTGAGCTCAGATCTTGCATCTTTGCTCTTTCACTTGGCAATATTTAATTTATGCTGCCGTTTATCTTCCATGTGAATGCTAATTGTCCACGTAGCTAATGTGCAGTCATTAAATGGTCCCTTTGTACAGGGGGATGGTGGGGAGCCAGGGCATCAGATCCTTCCTCTCCCCTAAGAACTGCTAGGCATGTGTTATGAATTAGATTTGACAGGTCTGCAGTGTCGCAGGGCTCAGGCTTCAAGAATCCTCTCTGCATGGGCTTGGGGGGTGGGAGGGAGGGAGGGAGGAAAGAAAGGCAGGGGGGATGTTAATCCAAACAGCTAATCCACAACCTACTGAACAGGAGAACCAGAGATACGCTATAGAGCAGGGTCTGGTTATTTGCTTAGCAGTGTGACAGAGAGGTATGAACAGCCTGATTTAGAAAAGGCAAGGCAAATTCAAACCAGCCATTTGGAATCTGCTGTGCTGTGGGAGGTGATCACTGGGTCAGCAAAGTTCAGGCAGGCAAGCTGCCTGAGCTTCCTTCCTTTGTACCCAGGTCTCCTCTGCAGCCTCTGCTCCTTGCTGTGCCTGCTCCCCGGGGCAGGGCTTCTCCAGGGCTCAACTCCTGAAGCCCTGGTTGGTGCCAGCTCAAGACCTGATGGCTTCTTGCCTTTCTGCACACTCAATCCCCGGTATTACTCCTTACTCTTCCTCTCATGCATAGGCCAATGTGGGTAGTTCAGTAAATTATTCAGGGACTGGAAAAGAGATGTAGATAGGAGGAACCTACCTGAAACTGAGAACCGAGTAGATGTGTCTCAAAGAATGGGAACTGGCCCAAGACCTGAGAATCACCTCCTTGGCACTTATCAATGTCCTTGACTGTTACAGAAGCTTCTTTATTTACATCTCTCTCTCCTTCTGTGCTTCTTTCTCACCTACAGATTACCCTTTGCAATATGGTCAGCAATCTACTCTGGCCCCTGCCTTTCCTAAAATATCTTAGCTTTTGCTTTGTCTGAGCTTTAGTTGCTTTGTATATCTTATCTAGTCCTTTGACACAGATAAGTAGCCCGTCCTCAGTGCCAGGTCTTTCTCTGCCTACACACACGTTTATTTTCTACTTACTCTTTGATTTTTTTACCTGAGCATGAAACTATGAAAAGGAAGTTATAGAAAACCCTTTAAAAAGTCAACTTCCCCTTTTGCCAGCTCCACTGATCAGAAGAAATGATCCCACACCATTCTCAGCCTTTTTTTTTTTTTCTTCCTGGCTTTTCCTTCACATGTTGGCACAAAGAGCGTGAGATCTGTGAGCCTAGGGTGCATCCAAGCCTGCCACAAAACACCTGCTGTTTTATTCCATCTCATTCTGTGGGTAAAGGCCAGCTCTGGGGGCAGCTGGTGCTCACAAATTTTGAGCCACTTCAGATATAGGAATCGCATTAGACTTCTGTCTATTGAAATGTGTGTCTGAATAAGTGTACTAGTATAAATGCTCTTCCTTAATTCCTGGAAGAATAGGATAGTGTGTCTACATGGAGAAAAACTTCCTCTCCTATAAAGGAGAAGAGTTTTATGTGGGATTTTGGCATGTGAAACATTGGTTACAGGCAGCTGTGCAGTGAACAGTGACTGAACAGATCTTATGCCCACGAGCACTTTGGCCAGTGACAATCCTAAATAAAGCACATTGTGCAGGCTGTCACTGGCCTAGCTGCAATGTGCAGGTTCATCCCTCCTACAGGACATGCAATTAATGAGAGTGCAAGCCTGTACCCTCCTATCACTCTGCTAGCTTGTGTGTCTGACCTGCAAAACCACTTGTGTATGTTATTTCATGGCACCAGCCTGTTGTGCCCAGTTTCATTGCAGATTTTATGATGTGGATAAATCTCGACTGGAAGGACCAGCCAAAGTTGTTTGTGTACTCTAAGCATAATTGGATACCCAGTCTCCAGAGATAAAAAATTAATGTGCTAACCTCAGTGTGCCTCCAAGCTGTCCTCCAGCTCCCCCACACAGTCATCTTTGAAACATTTTTATTTCCATCCAGGCAGGGGGCTGGCCATGAATAAATGACGAGAGTCAGCCCCTCAGTTGGAGAGGAGCTGTTTGTTCCTCTCCACAAGCAGCATCAATTTGAAAAGCTACATCAGGCCTGCTATTTCCCTGTTTTAGTGCTGGTCCTTGCTGGGGCCATGATGGGAGCTACTTCTGAATGCAAGGATTCATCAATACTGACCTTGAGACAAGATGCCCTGCAGCAGGTGCCTTTTCAGTGAAAATATGTACATTACCTTGATTTAACTTCTCATTCGTTTAATCTGTTTGGGTTTTTTCTTCTCTAGAGCTTGTTTTCATAAGGAGAAAAGAGTCTGAGTATTGAAAGAAACAGGAGTGACTGCAGAGTATGGAACTAAAATGTATCAGTTCCACTCAAACCTTGTTTCCAGCTGTAAATTTCTCAGACTTTTGTGCCTGTGTTTTGGGATGCAAAGGGAAAAAAGAAAAAAAAAAAAAAAAAGAAAGATCAGTTGTTTAGAGTTTTGGAATACTGGAGAATCCCAAACTTGTCTCTGTACAGGAATCCATATGAGACTTTTTGTTGTTTTGTTTGGAGGTTTGGGTGGTTTTTGATAGTTTGGGGTTTGGTTTTTTGATTGGTTTGTTGGGTTTTATACTGCCTGGACAGGACCTGAATTGTTGTTAGTGCACCTAGTGCTTCTCGGTAGTTTATGGGAAAATGTTTCCAATTTGATTAGTTTCTGAAAACCCTGTGTTGCTTCAATAACATTTCAGCTCTTGAGACAGAATAGTACCATTTATGTATTTATGTTTTTTTTTCCCATTCTCACTATCTCTTTGCTTTTTTCTTTTCTGTGTAGAATTTGAGCCAAGTAAAACTCAAAAGTTTTGTCTGAATTTTAACTTAGGTGCTCTCCCTTCTCACAATCCTCCGGTAATTTCCAGTTCCAACATCTACAACATGTCACAGGGACATATTTCATGAAACTGGACACACTTAACTGAGTACTGAGGGATGCTGCTGGATGCTCAGCGCTATAATCCCTCCTTGAGCTGATGAGGATTAGGGATTTTGGTGGGTAGAGCTCAAATCTCAGGTGAGGTACCCCTAAAAATCAAGAAATCTGTATGTTAATCTGTATGTTAATCTGTATGTATGTAAGGCTCTTTTGTCTGCCTTCCTATTCTGTATGGTCTACTGTATGCTGTCATGAGGCACTAGATGGTAATGATGATTTATTGTGAGGAGTGAGATTTTGTCCCATGCCTTAGCTGCTCCTGCAGAAGACCCTCCAGGATGACTGCACAGATATTTCTGTGAAGTGCTGCCTTATGGTGGAGGAACGCTGACTGTGTTTTCCCAGCTGAACCTTCCCCTGCTCACCTCCCAGCTCATGCAGTAGCTGTTCAACTTACAGGCTGTATCAGTTCCTTAAAAGACACAATCAAATGCTCCTCTCCCCACATTCAGAGGCTTCCTCTGGCTCCTACAGACGTATCTCCTTCTTGTAGCACTTGTTGTAGCTTGTAGTGCTTCCTGACTTTGCCTCTCCATCAGCAGAGGCTCCAGGAAAGGCAAACCTGTCAGAGCTGGGAAAATCTCTGCAGCTCTAACCCCAAAGCACCAGCTAACTCCAAGAGATCAAATCCAGGGACTTAGGAGAACTGGCAGTGCTTCTGGTGGGTGGTTTGCAGCAGCTCTCTCAGTAGCATTGCTTGTTTCAACAGCTGCCAGCAAAGGATCTTCCCGGGGCGGTGTGGGAGAGCGTGGTGTGGGAAGCCTGAGGTAAGGGGGGTGTCCCACGGCTCCCTGCAGCCCGACAAACCGGACTCTGGGAACAGAACATCAGCCCTTTCCCAGTGCTACACTCAGGTTCGGTGTTTGGTTGAATACTGTGCCACAGATGTGTCACGACCAACCTCAGCTGCACTTAACAGCCTGCTGGAGGGGCTCTGTGTCATGGGCCCCAGCACGTCCCAGCTTGGGGTTAGCCAACGTGCTGATCTCTGGCGTTAACCACAGAGTAAACGTGCCCAGAGAAACTGGACATCTCCTCTCATTCAGTTTGGGTTTACATTTTTTTCCCTGGAAAACTGCAATGAACAATCCCTACTCTTAATTGGATTGACAGGAAGCTGAACATGCGCCAGCAGTGTGCTCAGGTGGCCAAAAAGGCCAATGGCATCCTGGCCTGGATCAGGAACAGCGTGGCCAACAGTGTAGCCAACAGAATCACTGACTACAGGTGATTCTGCCCCTGTACTCAGCTCTGGTGAGGCCACACCTCGAGTCCTGTGTCCAGTTCTGTGCCCCTCAGTTCAGGAAGGAGATTGAGGTCCTGGAGCAGGTCCAGAGAAGAGCAAGGAGGCTGTGAAGGGATCCAGCACAAGTCCTGTGAGGAGAGGCTGAGGGAGCTGGGGGTGTTCAGCCTGGAGAAGAGGAGGCTCAGGGGAGACCTCATCGCTCTCTACAACTCCCTGAAAGGAGGCTGGAGCCAGGGGGGGTCGGTCTCTTCTCCCAGGCAGCTCTTATTAAGACAAGAGGGCGTGGGCTTAAGCACTGCTAGGGGAAGCTTAGGTTAAATATTAGGAAGAAATTCTTTCCAGAGAGGTTGATCAGGCATTGGAACAGGCTGCCCAGGGAAGTGGTGGATTCTCCATCCCTGGAGGCTTTTAAGAAGCGACTTGATGTGGCACTCAGTGTCATGGTCTGGGAGCCATGGTGGTAGTGGATCAAGGGTTGGACTTGATGATCTCAGAGGTCCCTTCCAACCTGGATGATTCTGTGATTCTATGAATTCACTGGGGAGGAGGCCACAGGAGTAACTGTGTTTACCACCACCCAGCTGCATCCATGTGAGAGAGGTGTGAGAGAGCAAGAGCCTTGAGTCCATTTCGGCTGTGCTTGGCCTGTTCCTTGCCACATGAGGGCTTATATATATGTTTTTCTTTTATTGTTCCTTAGCACAGCAGCACCTCCACGACCTGCCCCTCTGGTGCCCTGTTACTCATTAGACCCCAGCAATATTTGGGCAGAATTGGTTGTGTGCCCACCCTCCTCTTCCTTCAACAAAAGCCATGTCCCACTTTCCCCTTCTCTTTAAAGTGTTTTGTTGGGTTTTTTCCTATTCAATTATCACACTGTCATTTTTTACATGAGCCTCTCTATCCTCTAGTGTTTCATTTTGAGCAGAAAATGAGGGGAGGTCAGCAGTTCAGTTCCTTAACACTTGAGGGATGAAGCAATACCAGGTGGCAAGGCCGGAGGCAGCCCTGGCGGGCACTCTGGTTGCCATGGAGATGGGCCAGGACTGCCAGGGATGGGCGCGGGCTCCTGGGGAGCAAGAGAAGGCCCATAGGGGCATGGAGGCTATCGGGTGGGGGGGATTACATGCCATAAAGTCTTCCAAGGGGCTTGGTGACTGCAGGCTCAAGCTCTTGTCTGGCATTTTGCTCCACAGGATGCCAAATGTTGGGCCCATGTGCTTTGACAGCAAGAAAAAGGGAGGTGTCAGAGAGGAAAACCAGGCTCCCATCTCGGACAAAAGAATCTTGTAGATTTAAAAAAAAAAAAAAAAAAAAAAAAAAAATTAAAAATCCATCCCCTTTTTCTCCATTGCAAAGGGCATTGACTTGGTTAAGACTTACACTTGTGTTCCTGTGGCCTCTATTGTGCTTTGCAAATTTTTGTTGCAAATGGAGTAAATGACCTGATTCAAAGCCTCTTGTATTGAATTGAAAACCTCCAGTGAAGTTTATTGGTTTTGGATCAAGCCCAGAAGAAACAGGTAAGAGCTGGACAAAATGTGCTAGGAAAAATTCCCTTGAGAGTGCCTATGTATCTGACTGTAGCCATTTGACTATAATAATTTAAATAAATGATGCACAGCCCCCTACCCCTACAGCAAGGCACATGCTCTGTTCCTTGTTCTCCACAGCCTTTCCAGTTGTGTGAACATGAAAAAAAATAGGGGTAAATGCTACCAAACCTAGATGCACAGCTTAAAACATGGTTAAGTATTATACTGTGTTATCTTCAGACTGCAGAAACATAGGTGACTGGTGATTTGGTACCAAGGAACAGAAGAAACAGTTTTCCTTTAAACACTGGTTTCAGCTCCAAGTATTTAAAGATCATGAACCAAATGATCAAAATAGCTTCAACTACAAATCAGAAAATTGAAAAAAACCCCAAAGTTCTTTTTATTAAGGGTTTATTTTGCATGTATTTAAGGGCCACATTTATAAGGATAGCTATTTAAAATATCTGTGTTCTGAGTTTTCTGATTAAAAAGGGACAAGAATTACTGCTTCTCAACTTGCCTTCTTTTCAAGATACTCTCTGCAGCCATGACAGTTAGAAAACCAAAATTTTTACTGAGCCGTATGGACCCAGGATATGATGTAGAAAAGAAAAAATTTAATTTCTTGGTATCATTTTTCTAGAAGGAGCTTTCTTTTATTATTAAACTGAAACCGTAAGGAAGATAACTCCCAGGTTTTTTAATACTTGGGGAGAGGAAAACAGAAGCTAGAACTCTGTTTAGAATCCCCTACCATCTAAATTAAGAAGGCACAGAAGTTATTTTAAGTATACAAACTCAGTCAATCTAGTTTTTTTCTACAGAGAAAAGTTCTGTGTGATATGCTACCAAATTTATTTATTATACAGTACTTATTTTGGAAGAAGACTCCTATGAATGATGTTACGATATTTAAAGTAGGTCTTGATTTTGCTTAGCTTGATACAGCTTGAAATTAACTTGATTAGGCTAAGAAGAAAGATACATTTCAGAATAAGCACCTACCAAAGTTATTTGGAAATACTGACTTAATTTTCAGCCTGCATCCTGTCTTCACAAGAGTCAGCAGCAGACAAACTGTTGTTTGAACTGTGGAGATGTTACTGTGTCTCTCCTTAATCCATTTTTAAAAATACATTTAAAAAAATACATTTTAAAAATGGTATACTCTGGTTTGGGGACAGTTGTGGATGAAAACACCTTAGCTCAGGCTGTACTCCTCCAAACTTGTGAGAGCTTTTGATCTATTGTTGCAGTTTGTAATATAAAAGCAAATCAGAAGAGTTTTGAGTAAGTTAGGACAAGACCACAGCTGGTTTTCAAGGTTTTGCTTTAAAGCAGTTTCTGATTCTGGGTGAACATATTTTAGACAAAACCCTTGGTTGTGGTCACCCCAGTGAAATGACTGAGTTACTTCTTTTTAGATGAGCTCTTGTCTGGATAAAGCTAGCATCTTTTAGTTTGTGATTAATTTGTGCAAAAAGTGGGTATCTAGTTAATTGCTATTCACAGATGAAACACATCAGTCCTATACAGAGTCACAGAATCACAGAATTGTCATGGTTGGAAAATACCTCTAAGATCACCATGTCCAACCATCAACATCCCCTCCAATGAAATAAATAAAATATAGTTATCAATAGAGGTTTCACCATGACCACTACAGCATGTCCTAAAGTTCTTCACCTACATGGTTTTTAAATACTTCCAGGGATGGTGATTCCACCACCACCCTGGGCAGTCTGTTCCAGCACCTACCAAACCTTTAGTCCCTAGTAATTTAATTGCTATCACTTGTTCATCCATTCATATACTTACTTTTTAAAGTATTTATATTGATTGAGGAGTGGGATTGGGGTTGGGCTTTTGGTGCATGGTACCCTCCTCATGAATATTGCACATTAAATCTATCTTTACTTCCTTTGTTAATTCCCTCATCATTTGTAAACTATGGAAAAATAGAACTCAAACTCCAAGGATCTACACACAAAAACTCCTTTGAAAGTCAGAACTCTGTTTACTATCATCTGGAAATCTCTTTATTCTCAAACCACCTGTGATTTAGCCTGAGGCTTAATTCACTGTACAGTACTGATCAACGAAATAAGCTCAAGTCAGGTTTGATTCTAGTTTTTTCACCTGTTAGAACAAAAAAAGCATTGAAGAGAATAACATTGCCTGGCTTATTTGGCCCTAGAGATGCATCATTTAAGACACCATTGATGTAACTTCAGGAACTTCTCATGTGTATGTGACCTTCCAGGCCTGACACCTCTATCACACACAACTGAGCCAGGACCATACTTAAGAGTGACAAGCAATAGATGAGCAGATACACAATGACATTAAAAATTAAATTTGAAGAAAAAAGAGAAGAAAAGAAAAAGGATGTAATAAAAAACTGTGCTTATTCTTCTGCCAGCAGTCTAGGAGAATCCTTTCAGCTTCACACACCACAGAAGAATTGGTCAGTATATGTATTTTCACAAGGTCCCCTGTCCTATTTCCAGTTTGACAGTCGGTGGATCTTAAGGTCATAAGTTGCACTGGAAAAATTTAAGTTAGTAAACAGAGTTTATTAAATCAATTATAGATTTCTGAGTGGTGGTAGTGGTGGAGCTCTCTCCTATGTCTGCAGGCCAGCAGCTTGTATGCTTGTTTTTATGTGTAGCCTCACCACAGAATTTTTGTGTGCTCCTGAACAAGCCAGTTCATCCTCTATGTCCAGGTCTTTTAGCTGTGAAATGCAATGCTAACTTCTCACCACAAGACTTAATTAGGGCCCAGCAACACTTTGGTTAGAGTCAATGGTGAAAGAGGCTTCTGACCTCAATGAAAGTTTTGCCCTCAGTACTAGGATCTTAGTATCTGTATGCACTGTAAGAATCTTGGATGAAAGGTGAAGTAATGTAACAAGGAACAAACCCCAAAAAAATGACTGAACTTCGAGTTTGCTGAGTTTGCATTGCACATGGCCTGTCTGTAGGTGCAGCACAATATAAAGAAATAACTTAATTTTTTCAGAATGGGGCTGTAGAGGGAAAAATAAATGGTAGGGAGATTTGCTTTTTATATGGAAAATATGTACAAGAAGCAACTTTATGATCATTTTGTTACAGCTCTTAAAATGAGCCAGTGCACTAGGCTTCCACCTGGTTCCTGTTCTTTTTTGCTTATTGTGTATGCACATATTAAATACCTTTGTATAAACAGGCAAAATGACACCATAAAACTGGGATCTTTTCTCTGGTTTTGGGAGAACAAGGGATCTGCTGATGAGGACCATTTTAGAGCAAAGCCCATTGTTTAGTAAATATTGTCAGGGACTCAGCTACCATGCAGGAAGATACGGATGTATTTGCAGCCTTATGGATTTGTTTGCTTGTTTGTTTGCTTGTTTCTTTTTTCTTCTTCATTTCACCTTACCTGCAACCTTTCAGTTGCTGATCTCCAAAAACCTCAGTCAATCAGCAGCTGGAAGTAAATGAATAAGTAGATGCATCCAAAGCAGAAAAGCAGATTGAACTTGGAGGAAATTTTAATTTTAAGTGTATGTCTTGAACCGCTACCAGAAGCCCTTTAGAATGTCATTGTTCTTTGGGGGAAATTTGGATGTGGACAAGAAGACCATTAATAAAGGCTGTCGAAACATCTGTTAAAAATATGCAAGTTACAAAATATGCATTTAAGAGAAAATTATTTATAGATGGTACAATTTAAAGATCTTCATTTTCTAGTTTGTAGAAATTTTCATCAGGTAGGATTAGGCCAGGTATACTACTGGAATTTTTAAGTTAAAAAAGAAGAAACAAAGACCAACCATTCCTCTCACTCCTTTCTCCCTTTCTCAGTTTCTGCTCCGTTAGAGTAAGCAGGAACAAGAATTTTTCCCTCTCTGGAGAGCAAAGGAGAAAAATGGCAGTTGTGAGTGAGAAAAAAACCACATTGCCGTTCTGCTCAACTGAGAGGAATGCAGAAGACCTCTGCCCTTCTCTCCTTTCTAGGGGAACTGCCTTCTCCTCCACTTAAGACCCACTGTGTGCCTGTTCCTGTCCAGCCATTCCTAACTGGAAAGTAAAAACATAATTTCCCATCTTTTTTTTTTTTTTTTTTTTTTTTTTTTTGGCTGAAAGAGTTTTAAAATCTGCTGATTGGGCTATCTGCCCTGGGGTTGACTCTGCACCTGTGCTGGGGTAGTGCTGGACCTGCTGCCCTCCCCACTCCTCCCAGGGGACATGCAGTCTGCTCTAGGCAAGGTTAACCCTTGGGGAACCACCCACCAATAGCTTTGTCTGTGAATAAATAGTCATGGACATTTGAACTAACTTCTTCACTAAGGACACCCTGCCACTTTGAGATGTGATACCAAAAACCAGCTACTTGAAACAAAACCAGTTAGGGTACATATACCCCACCTTCACCTTCCTGTTGGTGTTTGAGTTTGAGGGAGTATTTTTTCCTTCCTTTATTTATATATTTTGGGTTTATGCTTACGACTGCTGTCTGAAAAACCAGGCTTGGCTGACTGACAGCTTAGGTTGGATTCTCTATTAGTGATTGTTTCTATGCCTGAATGTGTTACGAAGTCCCCAAACTGTACAGGGATCTTTGGCACCAAGTCCTTGTAAGGACATTCCTTTGTTATATAAAGGCATATTATAAAGGACATGCTATATTATAAAGGACATGCTTTATTAATGCCCAGCTGGCATTAATAAAGGCAATGAAAAAGTACATTTCAGGCAAAATAGATGTAACACAGGATGTACTTGAAATAGAGGTGTTTTATACAGTTCACTTTTTGCTTTAATTGACAATATTTTGGGAAGGCTCTGGCCTGCAAGCTCACTGACCTAACATCATATCAGGAAAAAGGGGGAAATGTCCCAAACCAGTACTCTTTAAGTAAAACTGATTTCTAACCCAACTGCAGCCCAGAAAGGACCGGACGGGGTCATCATTCCCAATAACTACTGTGACTTCTGCCTCGGAGGCTCCAACATGAACAAAAAAAGTGGCCGGCCTGAGGAGCTTGTATCGTGCTCAGACTGTGGGCGCTCTGGTAGGTGACTCCTTGCATCTTTCTTGTACAAAGGCATTTGTGTGATTTGTTTTTCGCTCCTTCTGAAGATTTTGAAGAAGGGCAGCAGGGAGGGGACCGAGGACGAGGTCTTTACCTCTTGTCTGTGTTTGTGGCAAAGAATGACTGGGAATTTTTCTGTCATGAAACACGTTCTTGGATCCATGTTTTTAAGCTAATGGGGTCTTACAAAATAATAAAGTTTGAATGTATTTATTGGCTTCTGTGAACATTGGTACATTGTACTAGTTCTTCAAATGGAAGGAAAAAATTCTGGGACGATGTTACAGAATGGGCTCTGTCTTCAAATGCTGCAATTACAAATATAAATTACTTACAAGATTTATGAAAGTTGCATGACAAGCATTTCCATTGATTACACATTTCATGCATTTCTTCATCCAAAAAAGAAAGAGGGAGGAAATTACAGGGTAGGGATGTGGGTAGCTGTCAAGAATTATCCTCTTACAAGATGACTATTATTAATTTTGTTTAAAGAGGTTTTTATTTCTCTGTTTTCTTCTTTCTTTTAAAATGTAAGCGATTGTGTCTTTCCCATTCTGAGTTGTCTTTATTTCTGGACTGTTGTTTTCTTCCTTTCTTCCATTTTTTTTTTCTTTTTTCTTTTTTCTTTCTTTCTCTTTTTTGTGGGGGGGAAATTTTATCCCAGCTGAGCAGTTATTTATAGCTTGTGTGGGAGATGATGGTCATAAAGGGATGCGAGATCCTTAACTGCATATTCCAGCTTTGGTGAAAGTTTCCAGTTGTGATATTTCTGGACAGTGGTAATACTAGTGGTGATAAGACCATATGGAAAAAGCAAAGAAACCTTGAAATCCAGTATTGCTGCTGCTGCTTCTGTACTGTAGTCACTGAAAGATGTCTGCTGCGTTGATGGCTGAAATGCAACTTGGAATGTTCTTGTGCCAAGGGAATGGCCTTTCCATGCTCCCACTGAAATTCATAGTAAGCCTTTTACCACAGTCAGTGGGAGCAGGACTAGACTCTCACTGACAAATTGCCTTCTGCAGTTGGCGTGACCTCTGAAGATATTCTGGAGTGATACTGACTGGTCACCAGAGGACTGATGGCAACCCCTTTGGTTTTCTCCAGGGGCATCATTACGAATGCTGTGCAGTCAGGGCCATGGACTTTTTAGTGTATATGTGTTTGCTTCTTAATAACGGAAGGGGGAAGCTCATATGGTCTGTGGTGCCACCTTGGAAGATTATTGTCCTTCCCTTTGATTGTTATAGTTCAATATATACATTGATATATATATATATCTTATTTCAGCATTGTCCTGATACGGCACAGTGAGATGGATCCGTGATTTTTTGCTATTTAAACACTGCTATGGTGATTATATCAAAATGTAACATAAACACATTAATTCCCTTGATTCCTTTAGTGTGATAGAGCAAGTAGATCGGCAGGTAATCTAAACTGTGCAAAATCAGTCTCATTAAATGTTATTCTTATACGAATTCTGACCCACCTGGGTCATTCACAGGGGTCTGCAATGGTGTGACTGATGTATGATGAAAGTGATTAAGGTACAACCACACACTAATCTGTAAACTAAAACAATGAAACCTCTTTGGTGGTTGCCATCTTTCTCTTTCTTGATAATGGAGAACATTTTCATTATACTGAAAGAGGTGTCGTGGAAATTATATTGTTTCTTCCCTTCACAAAGTCAGTGAAATCACAACTCTGCAAGGTGGTTCACCTGCCAATTATTTTGTTACATCCATTATTATTTCGTTACATCCATTTTCTTTTTGTGAACAGGATTTAATTATTTGTGTCTCAAACAATGCAGTGTACTTATTATATGGCTGACTCCTCTACCTGGAGCGAGGACCAAACAGTTGGTTACTTAATACCATGCTACTCTTTCTGAATGATAAAATAGCCATTCTCTAAAATCTCACACTCTCATTTTGCTGGAGCACAAGAGACATCTTTTTCTCTACCTTTCCTGAAGAGGGAATTTGAAGGCTATACTGTTAATCACATAACGTGTTTGACTGAGAGAGAAAGCAGACCTCACTTTTTCAGATTTCAGTATCTGACTTCTCTTTTTAGGAGTTTTCTTTTAGTTGTTGTTGCCTCTGTTGATGTCCTGTGTGGAGAATTTCCTGTTCCATACTGAAAGTTGGATTGAGTCACACACATTTGAATTTTTCAGTGTTCCCTAAGACAGGTCACTTCTCAACTCATTTGGTTTAGATCTTGAACTGTATATATTTGGTTTATTTTATTTTACTTTATTTTTGAAGGAGCTGCCATGAAATCGGAATAAAAGCACTTGTTTAGATTACTTTCACTTAGTCTTCAAAATGTATTTCATTTTGTCTATATAAGAGGATCAGGTGAAGGACAGGAATAAAAAACAGTCCAGAGGTCGATGAGTGGGTTACAGTTCTGCAGCAGTAAATTTGTGACAGTTGATGCCAGGGCAGTCATTGTGCTTACAGCTAACGGTGTCTAATTACTTACATGGTCTAAAAATCTTTTAAAATTGATCTAAGTAATCACAAGAAAACTTTTAAATGTCTTTGGAAGAGAGGAAAACGTGATTAACCCTTTCGCTGCCATAGCTATGGGCACCTGTGGTGTTTGCAGGTTTTTTTTTCCTTTGGAAGAGAAACTGATCCTTTTTTATTTTTCTGACTGCCGTTCTGCTGTTGACGTGCGCGGGCACATACAAGCACACACCTATGAGCTCGATAGTCTGAATTGTTTAATAATAATGATGATTTAAAAAAATGATGATGATGATGATGATGATAATGATGCCTATTGCTTAACCCATGTGCTGATATATTCATCATACATGTCAGCTCATTTGGGAAGAGAAGGCAGGAGGGACGAAGCAGCGCCAGCACGCACTACGGAGGACTTGTTCGGTTCCACGTCAGAAAGCGACACCTCGACCTTTCACGGCTTTGACGAGGACGATGCAGAAGAGCCTCTCTCAAGCCGAGGAGGTGGCTGTGGTGGCAGCTCTCCCTCTGCAGACAAAAAGGGTGGCTGCTAAAATAACTAAAAAGACACACAAACTCTGAGCGATTTGCTGTCCTTTTTACTACTAGGATTATTATTACCTTTTTTTCCTAATTTTAGGTCCTTTTTTTTTTTTTTTTTCTGTTGTTGGTTTTTTCTTTGTTGTTATTTTTGTTGTGGGTTTTTTGGTTTTGTTTTGGGGTTTTTTTCTTCTTTTTTTTTCTGTGGGGTGTACACTGAAAGCACAAGTGTTTAAAGCTCTTGACAACTACTTTGAAGAGACAGAGGGTTTTGATTTTCCTGTTATTTTTTCATTTTAATTTGTTTTCCTCCCACCTCCCCCCTTCTCTTTCTCTCTGGAAACGTAAAAGGTGGATTTAATATTTTTTTTTAATAGTGAGCAGAGTTGATTTTCTTGTCTTTTAATATATATATATATCAGGAAAACCACGAAAAATACAGATGGGTTGGAGAGCAGAAAGCAAACCCATATAGGGTTTTTTAATTATTATTATTTATATATTCTATATATTATTAGAAAAAAACTACTTTTTAAATAAAAATACACATAAAAACCCGCAAAAAAAAGCAACGGATGTCTACTTGATTATAGGACTGTTTCTAGAGAACCACTGTGGGCGGACTATCGGAGGACAAGGAAACCCTTGATGTGATGGCTTCTCCATTTTGAGATTTTGCACTTACTGTAGAATGTGGAGTTTGGCTCTTGTACACCTGCTACGCTTGTCTTTAACATCCTGAAAATACAAGCAACACCACTGAAGACCATGACCTTGGGGAACACATTTCGATCCCTCCTTTGGACACCTTTACACTCTCTTCCTCCCTGCACCCCTTCATGTCTTCCTTACTCCGTTCTACTTTTTTTTTTTTTTTTTTTTTTTTTTTTCTTTTCCTTCACCTTTCACCTCATGGACAGCTATTTCCAAGCACAGGGATGGAATATGAATGGCAAGTCATAGACATCAAAGACAAAACAGATGGAGGAGCAGAATCATGGAAGAAATTATATGGAAAAATACCTCACCTGTACTTTACTTTCCATTTAAAAATTTTGATTCACAGCATTTTTTTTTCCTGTTTCACCCATTTTTTTTCTCACTGTAGTGTCTTGTGAGACACTTGGTTTGCTTTTCAATATCTTCTCTTGAAATAAACCAAAGCAATACTCATTAAAGTTCCAAGGGCAATGGAGAAGAGAGGGACTCCCTTTCCGGCGACTTTCCCAGAAAGGAGGAGGAGTGCAGCAGGATTTGAAAGGTATGTCTGAGTTGAAATGTCTTTCACTCAATTGTAATATCTCCATGCCTTGGATTTTCAGCAGACCCTTGACTGAGCTTTGTTGTAGGAGTAAGTCCTGTGGACTTAATTCTGTGATGAGTGTGCGCCACGCTCAGACCCCTGGTGAAGTTAAATGGAAGTTCTGTGGGAGTGGAATCAACCTCGTGTACAGTCAGGAGTGATTCAAAAGGAGTCAGTCTGTAGGCTATGATTTCTGTCCTAATGCAGGAAAATAATCTCCCTAGAGGGGAGGATAAGGATATCTTATCCTTCTAAGGATATATTTTTACTGATACGAAGAATGCCAAACAAGGTGAAATCACAATCTCATTTAAACCAGAGACAAAATAGACATTTACCTGGGCAGTACCTAACCTTTTAACTGGAGGTGTGTAGTTTTGACACCAGAATAAAAATCTCAACCTTGCAATGGAAACTTTGGCTAAATAATGTTCTAGTGCACCAATGAAGCTTGTCCAGATGAATTCTGTTTCTCCTGTTTCTTTTGCTAGGATAGAGCAATACTATCTGTAAGAGTTCTTTCAACCCTTTTTTACCCTCTATAAACCTTAAAAAAAAAGAGAAAGGATGCAGTCTCTGTCTTTTTATATTATTCCCTTTAAACATGGAATACAGTGGCCAGGTTCTTCTTTTGGGTACAAAGGCATAGATCCAGAATACGTGTTACTGATGTCTAGGTTACATTAATGATCTGCCTTCAGAATGGTGTTACAAAATGCTATGAAATACCTCTGTGTGTTTATACCATTCCATTCTGGGGCATTACAGACCCATGTACACCTGCCAGGAGAAAGCTTTGTTTAAGCTTCCCCCATATTAATAATCCTTTTCTGTTTCTATTCTGTTCCTGCTGGTATATTATAATCAATCAGTGTTAAATCAATGATATTTTGACTTTTCAACGAGAAGTGTACTTTAACTGAGAAAAACATTAGTTCCTTCCACAACTAGTCCTTATTTCTCTGGAATAGTGTAAGATAAATTTCTAGTATTTTGCCATTCTTCCATATTTACTAAAAGGTGAAAATTCAGATGGTTTCCAGGGGTAAGGCACAGATATAAAGGCATCTGCTTTTCCAAAATTCCTGAGTTAGGACTTAGTTTGCATATTTTTATCATTTTTTAGATATATGTGTGTGTGCTTATATGTAAACATATCTCAGAAATATATATACACAGACACATGTACACATAGAGTAATGCAGACATTAAAATAAGGAGCAACAGGAGTCAATATAGAAGTCACTTCCTAACCAAGAATATGTAGAACCAGCTCTTATGCAGGCTCACTTGTTCCATATTGACCTTATTAAAACCAAAAAGCAGTATCAGTCAAGTCCAGTGGATTTTGTCCAGACTTACATTAACATAACTGAGAGCAGAATTTAGTCTGGTAGTAGACTCGTTTCCAGTATGCAAAGAAATACCTCAAATGTTACAGAATTTTAAAAATTAAGTACAAATTGATTTCTTCTGCTGCTCCTGCGCTTCAATTCTTGCACTTACATATGTGATGCTACTACTAAATTCTCTTCCTTTTTAATTTTTTTTCTTTTTCTTGCTACTCTTTGATGTGCCCATGTAAAGTGATAATAGAAGAGGAGCAAGTACCTAGAAATGTGCCAAGCCCAGAGCAAACAAACATGACTTCTTGCATCCATCTTGAATCTACTTCTTGTATCGATGTAGCAGTCATGTCAGACAGAAGGTTAAGAAAAGGGTTTTAGTCTTACCCAGAGTTCCTCAAAATCCAATCAGTGTGTGCTTTAACAGGGAAAGACTCACAGTAGGAATGGAGACTTGAAGACTTCAATTTTCTGAAAGTAGCAGTAGTTCAGTCAATCTTACACTGCCTGAGAATTGCAGGCTTAAAGCAATTGGCACCAGCCAGCTGCACCTGGCCACTGCTGCAGGGATGGCAACACAGAGCCTAGCATTTGCTCTGGGCTGTATTTACCCAACTTTTTGCAAGCTGTTACAGCCCAGCTTGAGCTCTGTGATGAATACAGTCCTCAGAGCACCTGAGCTGGCTGAACCCTACCTAGGTACATCTTTCTGAAGAACTCCACTCACTGCATCAACTGCAGAATAGCCATATTCTAAACATATTTTTTCCCAAGTCCTTACTATTGTCTTTTGCGAACCATGCCTAACACATTTTGGGCTCTTCTGGAATGCAATGATCACATGCCCATAATTCATTAATTCTTCATTTAGTTTCACAAATGCAGTTACTGTAACAATGAGTCCAGTCCTCATCCTTTCGCAACCTCACCACCCATCTTTGTGACAACTGGGTAGCACAGTACCCTCAGAAAGAAGCCACAGCAGCTCAGAGAATACATAAAAATTGCCAGCTGACATTTATTATAGATAGCATAGAACATTATCCATCACTGTTATTTGTACCATTAATGTGTAAGTGGACAGTCACTGGTTCAATCTCGTCCTGAGAGATGAAGCAAGGTAAAATAAATTCATCATTATGGAGAGCAGAGGAGTCCTTGGATTGCTGAAGATGTCTTATTAGAGTGAGGTAATCAACATGAGTTTAGTCCAGCAGTGTGATACTGACCATAGGAAGGCATCAGTCATAGGGAGGAAATTAAGATGTAGAGATGGAAACTTAAAGAGTACTTGCTGAAGCTAGGCTGTAAAGCAGTGTTAGTGGTAAATATTGAATGGAGTGTTGATGTAGAAATGAAATATTCTCAGGGCAGGTACTGCCAGAGTGAAAGCTTGGAACAGGGAAAGGTTGGTAGCTAGCTTATAAGTTTAAGATTAAAGCAAAGAAAAGGGGTTGCTACATGAGAACCTCTCAAATGGATGAGGAGAAGAGGACAATGTTAATGAGGCAGGAAATATATAGGAGGAGATTTAATATGTGCGACAAAAACAAACAAACAAGCAAAAATCCAAACCAAAATTTAAAAAAAAAAAAGGAAAAAAAAAAAAAAAAAAAAAAGGACTCTGACACTAGCACAGCCATGTCCGAAATGAGGGAATTGCTCTGGCAAGTGTCTCTTCAAAGACACATAATTCCTAATCCAAACTAGGTTGGCATCAAGAGAGTTTTCAACCTGAATTCCAGGTTGTACCTAAAAAATAGAATCATCTTTGAAATCAGAAAGGGATGTGATGCTCTGTAACCCAGTGAATTCATCAGTTCAGTAAGACCTGATGTTCTGAGCTTTGTAAGATCTTTAAAGGCACGTCCTTCAACTGGCTCTTCCAGTCCTCTTCCAAAGATGTCCTTTTTAGCAGAAGGTTAGCACAAGACTGTCCAAAGATTCTCCTCAAACATGGTCCCACACAAGCCATGTATGAAATAAGACAGCTCCAAAGTAAAATGTTAATTAAGGGATATTTTATATCAGACCCTATATTCAGGCTTTTCTCTGTTTAATCATGTGAACTATCTCCTCAGGCACTTTTCTACTACTCCGTGCTAAAGGATCATACAAAAGCTGTAATTTTCTGAGCCATCTTCTGCAAACTGATGAGAGCAGGAGAAATAAGGAAGTGATGTGTTGCTTGAGCAGCTGATTAAGGGTAGAAAGGCTGTGTAAAGTGTGCACTGATCCTTGGCATATTCCCTTTAGTGGCACTTAAGTAGTTGACATTTTAGCAGGGGCAGACATCAGCTCTTGCATGAAAACAGTATAAAATTTTAAGCATAGTAATAGATGTTGAGAAAATTTTAAGAATGTGCAGGATTTCATGTAACAGTTAAAACGTAGAGGGAGACCATGAGATATGTGTGGCAGAACAGGGATGGAACTGAAATCTGTTTTGCTTCACTTTGCCTCTTTTCCCTCCACCTGGACAGCCCCCAGTTTTCTGGGTTGTATATTTACTTGTTGCATAGGTAGTGGTGCTTGTCATGTACTGAAATGATGAGCCCAGGCTGCTGAAACAAGGTCCAAAGAGAACTTCACCACTGGCTTCAGAAGGATTAGCACTGAGCTTTCTTACTTCGTGCTTTTATTGAATGAAACCTCACTGTTAATTCACTTGCTACTCTGGTGTAGACAAGCTCTGAGACTGCCATTTGTTTCAACAGAATATGTTATTAGAATCCCCTCCCCACATTGTTTTGCCTTTGAGCTTTTACATTAGTTGTTCATTTTGAGTTCTAGTTTGCCATTTTGCAGACCTCAGCTTAGGCTTTTGATTGAAGACAGAGATTCAGTTTACTGCCTGCTGATGCGTGGAGCAAATGAGAACTGCACCCAGAGAGTTACTAAGTCTGGGCTGTGCCAGGGCACTACTGCATCCTCCCTGCCTTCTTTGCCTTTCTTTGATTAATTCTTGCAATGATATTTTGAGATGGGCCCTAAAATTATAATTCAAATATCATCAAACTATGGAGCTTTCAAAGCCTGGCTCCTCATGCAATTTCCCTCTTCCCCATGGCAAGCAGTTTTACTGAATCAATTCCTCAAGCAAACATTGTATTGACCCCACTGGGAGTCATCTTATTAGAAAACCTGTAAGATCTGCCCAGTGTGTTTTGTGTGGCAACTTTTATAGATGTTTCCAATAAACACTAATTTCTTATTCTCTGTGATTTTTTCTTACTTATATAAAATTTGTAGCTAAAAGTATATGTAAACTATGAGACACATGCATGTGTTCTTGCTGGCATGGGGTTGTTTTGACAAACCCTCACAGTGCAGGAATGTAGCCAGGCTGAATTTTTGCTGACTGAACTATTACAATTACAATAGACCCTACCAACCTTTGTTTTCTTTGCCAGGTACCTACCAAGGTTGAAAAAACCCAACCTGTATAAATACCATAAAATACTGAAACTGGGTCAGAATTCTTTTCATGTCCTTCATGTATTTCCATTAGCATTAAGTTACCAATTCCAGAGAAGACAAGTTGTAATAAATTTTAGAAAAAAACCCCACAACTGGTGGGATTTTAAGTTCTGATAGCCTGATTAAGGGGATGCTGACAGCCCATATCTTTAAGTTATTCTTTTAGTCACTGGTAGTTTCTAAGTTTTTAGAACTTCATGTCATCCAGAACTGATAGGAGAGGCGTGGGAAAGACACGGAGGGAGGCACTTGCCTTCTGTGGAAATGAGGAGATTATTTTGTTTGCTATCTGATACTGGCAGGAGCAGGAGTTTAGTAGTATGTAACTTAGTCAATTAATGGATTAAATGCAATGCAAAATGCAGTCTTTCACTTATTTTCAGAAGTTATCACATTGCTGCCACCCTATGTGTATCATTCAGACTTCTAAAACTGTATTTTGAGCAGCACTGCTTGCACTTGTGGCTCTCTACAAATAATTAGTAATATAGATAGGTAATCAGAGCAGGATTTCATAAGCAAAGGTCTTACCCTTTAGTGAAGTACAGCTATCAAAGCTGAATGATGAAAATTATTTAACAAAGTTCACAGAAAGAAGGACTGACAGTGTTCCATGCCTTTCTTTTGGATATGCTCCTTCATGTCCTACTTGTTTGCTTTGTATTCACTTATGGCTCCCACGGTCAGTTGAAACTGAGTCTGTTGAGCTGTATTTTCAAAGAACTAGAATGCCAGCAGTGTTGGAAAGTTGGTTTGTGCTGCTTCTGTTTTTTTGTTCTTTTGTTTTTTGGTTCTTTTTTCTGAACACTTGCTTTTATAGTCTGTTTGAGTTTGTTTAGTTTTACTTTGTGTTGCTTTTCCCTCTGCAGTCAGCCCTGCCCTCCTGGACTCCAGCATCCTTCAAGCAAGACATTTCAGAAGAAGGCCAAGGGAAGCCAGGATGCTTTGATACTTCTCCTCTCCTTGCCCTGACCCTTCCATGCCCGTGTTTCATCTGGCACAGGAGCCTGGACTGTGGGAAGTCATCCATCAACTGCTGAGAGAAGTTCTGGGGATGCCCTAAGCTGGTGCAATACAAAGAAGTTTTTTAAAGTCTTGATTTCACTTTCTTTTACGTGTGTGTATGAACCCAGGTCAAACTGGAATTGATCTACAGTAGAACTGACTGAAAAACAAACAAACTGAAAAAAGACTTAACTATTTTATTTATTTCAATATTTAAGAGAGAAAAGAAGTGCTGAAGTTGCACAGTATTTTTGTTTTAAATACATTTTACTTCAAATTTTAAATGCAATTTTGTGAAGACATGAAATTTTTAAAAGCACTTAATGTAAAATAAAGACTGAATATTTACTTTAAGGAAAAAAACTTTTTAAAATAATGAAAATAAAGATCAACTCTGCTCTCTCTCTCTTACTTTAAAGAAGCCATTCATACATGTGCTGGGTATCTTTGTTTTTTGCAAATTGGATGTGGTAAGTGAAGATTGTTCTGGTTTACTTTCTCCTTAGTAGTATTATCGTGTTAGATGCTTAAAACTTTCTCTGCTGTACTTTGTTAGGCACAAATCAGAACAAAAACTGTTGAAATAGCAACTATCAGGCTCAGTGACTGGATTTTTTTGTTACCGGATTTTGTGTCCAGTTCAAAGAACTGTTTTCTCCCAGTAGGATTGATGTGTCTCTTCTGCACAGTAAAAGAGATTTGCTCTTGAGCAACTATGAAATTCTTCTGCTGAAAGAGAGGTTTGAAAAGAGGGAAAACAGCTCTGTTAATTTTAGTTTTGTTTTTTTGGTTTTGGTTTTGGTTTGGTTTTTTCCTTTGGTAATTCCACAGCTGATTGTGAGTTCATTGTGAGGGAAGTACCTACATTTTCAAGTGCTCTTGGCATAGAGTTTCTGGTTGGAGTCAACAACGATGCCATGTGTAGAAACCTTGTGTACTTCAGCCCTTTCTTAAGTGGTAGTGGACTTTGAGAAGCTCACAGGTGCACCTGCAAGTCAGCAGTAGGTAATGGGTTACACAGCAGGAGGAGAATAGGGGTTCCTGCACGTACAATCTTAAATTGTCCTGTTGGGCAGTAGTGAGGGATGTTCACATCCTGAATTCTAAGCTTTTGCTGTCTTTTTAGTGAAATAAGGTGTTCTACTCCATACAAGCACTGGAGGATTTTGTTTGTTGCCAAATTTGCTCACAGTGGGTAGTCCAGGGCTGTTTGCTGTTGTGTGATGGAGTCTAGTGAGGATACAGGATAGCCTTGTGCCCTAGGAGAAGGAGATTGGGCTGGGCTCTGAGATTATCTCCTCCTCTGCAGTAGTGTGCCAGATGTACCTATTGGTACAGACCCAGGGTGGTGATGTTAATGTGGCTTATGTTGGCTATTGGAGTGGAAAAAAAACTGTCTAAAACAATGGATCCTGACTTGGTGAAGCTGCCACAGGACCTGATTCTGCATCACGTTTCTTGCACACCCAAAACTCAAACTCACCTCACTGAGAGGTTTCCGTGTGTCAGTAGCAGCAGATTTTGTCCTCTTTTCTCTTCCCATTCTCCTGCTTTTTCCCAGATTCAACACGTAGGGCCAAAAATAACCATGTAAGATGACTGGTAAACCTGAGTCCTGCTCCCTCTAAGTTAAATGACAAAATGTGTGTGCTAATCAGGCTCTTTAGCAGGATGGGATTTGTTTAGTTCATTTTGTTGGTTCCTAAACTTGCAGTAGGGAACTGCCTCTACAGAAAAAAAGAAATCAAATTTTTTTCATTAAAATATGACAACGCACAAATGTAATGAAGATTTGCAAATTACAGGGTCTGTGTTCAGTTTGTGTAATATTCTTTCCAAATAAAAGTTCTGCTTTGAATGCCCCTACTGTATATTTCTATGTAAATATTACTTTATCAAACCAATTCCACAAGATCATTTTTAGTGCAAATAATCTTCTAGAAGAAAGATTCTTCTAAAAGACGTTGTTGAGTAACAGACTTGTACATATACTTTTCTAAGGTCTCCATTGTTTATAATACTCTCTTTGAAGCTTAAAATAAAACTTCTTCCTCTATTGATTTTGTTTCCATTTTCCAGTTTGTAAATTATGACTTTTGTCCCTGGATTTTGTTTTGTATTTCTCTAGCTTGATGCTAGGAATTCTCCTTTTTTACTTTCTCTTCTCCATTCATGGAGCTACAGACACTGATCCTCTTGTTTGCTATAGTGAAGGTAGGCAGGAAAAAAAATATGGTTTTTGTGTTGAGCTTATTTTAAGAGTGTTCCCTACAATCTGGTGATAATAGAGGTTCTTCCTAAATGTGTTTTTATTTTAATAACCTTTTCCATGACATGAGTAGAAATGCCTTAAGTTAATTTAGATTCATATGTAAAGTCATAGCTTTTCATGTAGATTTTAGTGACATTGCCTTAAGAAATCCTGACCTCACCTATGCCATTTCTAATCCTGTCATGGGAGCAACTGGAAACCTTGGTTCCCTTTGCTATGTTGCAAAGTGCAGGCATGAACCTTCCCTTTCCCTTTACACTTTAGATTAGTGGCATGCTTGTATAGGGTGGGAAGAGAAAGAGGGAATACTGTTTCAGATTAGATGCCATGTTTTCAGAAAACTCTTTGTGTCTTCTTCTCTGAAGCCCTGTTGCCTTGCCTCTGCCTTCCTGTCAATTTCTCTGCTATCAGTAGAGGCTAGAGATGGCCCTTTTTACTTTGGCAGCTGCTTGCAAAAATAGCAGCTGAGGTGTAGTTTTTCAGAGATCTTCTGATGTGGGTACAGATCCTCTAGAGTAATGAACTGTGCCCCTATCTGACCCCCACTCCTCTCTCTCCCCACCCTCCCCCCGGAGATTATATGGCAAATTATTTCTAAAGAATGTGTCAGAAATTAATCTATCGGGCAATTTACGAATTCTACGAAATTGTACAGATGAGCTCATACCTACCTGATTTTTAGCAGTTGTGTGTAACAGGGGGTGTGCCTTTACAGCAGATAATTAACTATTCTTGGTCGTATTTTATAGCTTTTCCCTATGAAGTGTTATTTTTTACATATATAATCTTAATTTCCATTAGTGTTTTATTTCTTCACTCTTTCTTCAGGTGAATCTGATGTGAAAACCTCATTGCTTGCCTTTAGACTTTATGTAAAGCTTTTGGTCCATTCCTTAGAGGAAGGAAAGGCCATTGCAGCTTTTTTTTTTGCTGTCCTCAGACCCTGTGGCTCTTTGGAACCTGTCTGAGATCAGATAAAGCAGCTTTTGGACTCCTTACTGGGCTGTCCTCAGCTATTCTGTGGCTAAGGATGTCTTTCCTTCCTTTTCACCTCTCAGGCACTGAGGGCCAGAGGCAGCTGAGAAGGTGGGGGAAGGTGCTGACTGTATTTCTGAGCCATGCTGGGGTAGTCTCAAGTGCATACAGGGTGATAGGATTGCTGGTTTTAAAGCCATTCCTAGCAATTTCCAAATTCCTTTCTCCAATTTGCTTTCAGATATTCTCACAGTAAACTGAGTTGCCGGCCTACAAAACTACTTCTCCATAGGGACTCCATGGGGGGCAAATAATCTTCTTTTCCTGCCCCAAAGCAGAGAGGAGGGAGGGTGAGTGTTGACAGATCCTGGTTCCCAATCATTGCTGCTTTGGTTGTTCTCCTAGCTCCTCTTGAGCTTTCTGACATGTTGCATAGGACAGAGAGATCCAGAGGTTGGGCTGAGGGCAAAGCTGAATGCTGACAAATCAAAGAAGGGAAAGTTGAAGAAAGGAAGGAAGGAAACTGCTTGTGGCATTAGTGCACTTTTCTTGTTCAATAGGTCATCTCCCATTCTAACTCAGTTGTCATTTTCATTGTCCCCAGTGTGATGGATACAGAGAGCAGAGCCAGACATTTCTGCTAAGGTAACCAGGAGTGAAACTGTACATTGGAATTGGCCTTTATGGATGTCTGTTATTACCCTGTTTAGATGAATGGGATCCTTCCCACCACAACAGAGCTATTGTTACAGGCTGACAGACTCCAGAGAACAACTGTGTAACTCTTATTTCTTTGAACATTTTTGTGCCTCTTTTGTTTGTGTCGTTTATGGTTTTTTTGCCACAGGCCTGGAAATACAAATGTTCTAAAGGAAAATTTTAATTTTGCAGAACTTATCTGAACAGAAAAAAATACAGCTGTTCCCTAAGGCCCAGAGTAGATTTACATGGGCATGCTGGTTAGGAAGATATCTTATTTCCCTGTCTGGAGAAGGGTTCTTGTTGGTGAAAGTCAGGCATATGTCCTGGTTTGGGCCAGGATAAAGGTAATTTTCTGTCTTGTACTTTTCCTTTCAGTTATGTCTCTTGTAAGTAGCTGAGGAGGGAGTCAAACTGTTTGCCATCATTGGAGCAGCTAATGGGTGTACTCCAGAGCCAGGTTTCCCTGGACTGAGACTGAGTCTGAAAGCTGGCAAAGCTGAGGGCTGGAATTTTGAGTTCTCTAGGTAGGCTGAAAACAGCATTGACTTCTTTGGTTTTTTATTTTTTAGAATATTGGACTGGTTTAATATTTATTCCAAACTTTTTCATGGAATCAGGAAAAATCTGGTTAAATTTGCATCTTGGAGCTGTTTGCCCTATTTGTAATCAGATCTATCAGTCTACAGATGATAAAAAAAAAACAAACCATGACCACTGCTCTCTACAACAAAACTTTGAATGCACATTAGCAATGACACAAACTTTCTGTGATCCATGTCCTTAGTGGTGAAGATGGCCAAGCAGGGCCTCAACAACATAAAGCACATGGAGCAGAGAGGATAAGGGCCTGCTCCCCTTAGCTTTGGCTGGGTTTCACCAAGCTGTGGCTTGATGTGTTTAAGATGTAAAATTGTATTTCCTTTGCTGCACCAAAGCTAGACATTTGCCACAGCTTTGTCCTATCTTTGATTTAATGACTCAAGAGGAGAGCTATTAATCTGCGGCATCTTAATTTCAACAGTATATTTCTTTAAAACCTGACTGCATTTTTTGCTGTTTCAACAAATGCTCCTGCTGTGAGTGTGTGTCAGGAACTATCATCAGTCATCTGGACTTTGATGAAGTCTTGTCTTTGCAACCTGTAATTCTTCTGATTCCATGAAGAATTTACCTTTTAAAAAGAACAGTTGTCTGGAGTACAGTGTGGTGGCTATTATTGCCATCTAGGATACAATTAGAAACAGATTTGTTCAGGGTTGTGTAAGATAGCTGTGGCAGCTCTGAATGGTCTACAAACCAACTATGGCACTGTTATGGGAAATGCAATCCACTTGGAACACTCAAGCTGGGAGGTGGGCTGAAGCTCATGGTGCTGCCTGCCTAAGAGGCAGAGGGGTTTGAGACCTCCTGCTTTGAGAGCTCAGCTGATGGATGATACCTCTTGAGCAGGAACAGATGTAGCCTCCCTTCAATCTCTTACACTGCATAGTTTTTCGTTTGGGTTTTTTTTCAGAGTGGAATTTCATTTCTCAGTGCTGTTTGTCTCCCATAACTAATTCATAGTAAGACCTTCTAGTTTTATCTCTGGGACTGCACAGGTGTTGAGTCAGTTTTTACTTGGACTGTAGCCCTTTCTCATTATGTTTCTTCAGGCTTCACTGTTTGTTTCCTGGCATCAGTGGCTTCTTTGTGGACTGCAGGAAGAGAATGAACATGATGAGATCTTTCAGATATAGCCCTCTTTTTTGGAACAAATTAGAAATTTTAAATAATGCTGGTGAGAGTTTTGTCAAGCATTGCTGAAAACTTACCTTACTAATTTGGATTTCTTCCATCAGCCAACAGCCATTAACTTCAGGAAAGCGGAGGAAGGGCTTTTCACCAGAGGGGGTAGTGATAGGACAAGGGGTAATGGTTTTAGGCTGAAAAAAGGTAGATTTAGGTTAGCTGTTAGGAAAAGATTCTTCACCATGAGGGTAGCAAGATACTGGAAAAGGTTGCCTAGGAAGGTTGTTGATGCCTTCTCCTTGGAGGTGTTTAAGGTCAGGTTGGATGAGACCTTGTGCAATCTGGTCTAGTGAGCTGTGTCCCTGCCCATCTAGGGGGGTTTGGTCTTGATGATCTTTAAGGTCCCTTCCAACCCAAATCATTCCATGATTCTGTGATTCTTCATATGATGATTTCAGGAGTCAGTATTGAAGGCAGGTCTCCAAGGTGAGAAGAAATCATTCATTGGATGGGAAATAGCTGACGTGTGCTGTCACTAAAGGGATACTTTTATTTTAGTGTCTGATAGCCAAGTGAGACACAGCTTTCAAGTTCATGTAGCACTTTTTAGAGTGGAGGGGTTTGAAGCCTATGTTTGAGAAACTGACTTTCTCTGTTGGTAAAAATTACAATTGCTTCATATCAGTGCTCTGCAGGGAGTGGCTTCAATGTGTTAAACAACACAAAGGTCTTTCCATCCCTTTCCATCCCTTTTGTGCAGTAGATTCTGCAACTGGATCTTGGTTCAGAAGTCTCATCCATTGCTGGGATGTCTGGGCCAGGGCTTCTTAAGGAACAGGTCCCAGCTCTTCTCAAGTCATTCCACACTGTGTCTTGGAACGTGTCCATCATCCTGGAGGCTTAGGGTAGTTTTTCAGCCATCCACAAACTCTTTCTGGGCTGAATTCAGCTGTTGAACTCTCCAGACCATTTAGGTGGTTCTTTACCTGGAGCAGAGGAGCTTCCCTGCTTTAGGGAGCTTCATTTCCCTTGCAAGGCTAGGTCAGACTCTCCATTGATAAGCTCTCCAAGGCCTGCTCTTCACTTTTGTTAAGGGTAAGATTTTACAAGTACTTAGCAGTCTGAAAGAAAAAAATGGAGACTTTCCTAAGGACATCTGCACCCATTAGATTCCCCTGTGACTGTTTACATATTTACAGGTCTGTTATTATGAGAAGAACTTGTCCTCATTAGTCTCAGTGCAGGAATCATGGAGAATTTCCAAACATCTCTTGGGTGATGGCATCCCACCTAACAGAGAACATCACAGGTGATGAACACCCTTAACAGCTGTTAAAGGTGACAGGAGTTGGGGTGCCCAGAACCTGGTCAGCCTGTAGGAGAGGACTTCCCAATCTCTGCCATTAACAGAACCATCAAGTAACAGTCCTGCTAGCCAATGTTTCAGTCACCTAAGAGTTGGGTTAGAAGACTCCCACACCCCTGGAGTACCATGGAAGATAATTTTCTGGTATTAAATATGATTACGTTCTACTTTTGTATAGGCTCTTAATAAGCAATTCTTTTGATGCTGAAAGAGAGCAGGACTAGCAAACTGTTTAATGAGAGACATTTGTGCCCACTGCTGTGGAACTAGAAAATTTCTTCTTTAATGTGACTTGGTATTTAGCTGCTAGGAAGCACTGGTTGTGTAGGTTAAACAACAGCCTGCACTTTGACTTGGCTAATCTGGGGTGGAAAGGCTGGTGGGCTCTGAGGAAATAGATCATGGATTTTAATCTGCTGTACTTCCAGTAAAAAAAACAAACCAAAAAATCCTGCTGTTTGGGTGTTGTTGGCAGTATTTTGTTGGGCAGTTTCTCACAGAGGCTGTTCAAATAACTGAACTGAGAAATACCCTGGTGCAGAGAAAAGATTTTGATTTGATTCAGACCAAAATGCATTCTCTTGTTCTCAATAAAATACCACTTTCCCACTGCCAAGTGTGCACAGGCTTGAATGAAATGTTCCGTTTCTGAGTATTTTTCCCTCTCTCAAAAACAATTCCATCACACTCACCTTTGAAGCAAGGCATTGCTCCAAAATGAAGGCCCAGCTTCTTGTTTGTGAAACACTGGCACAAAATGTCTCACCCTTACTGAAAATTCAGTTTCTCCCTCTGCTGCCTTCTTACCCTTTCTCCCTTCCTGCTTGCTTTGGACTGAAACTGATTCATTCTAATTCCCTCCTTCACTCAGATGTTTAGATCACTCTGAAATGGCATATTTAAAGAGTAAACTGATATATTTCACCATCCCCAACCCAAGACCGCAGTGATGCTCTGCAGGGTGCAGTTATAGTTCTTCCTTCCCTCTAGAAATTTGATGTTGCTGGGACTTTATGGGGAAGTGAAAGCTGGCTGCCATATTGATGAAATCTCGATTGGCACTTCAAAATTCCCAACCAAACAGGACTGAACTAACGGAGAAGGGAAAAAAAAAATCAGTAGGTGAAGGAATTTTCCAGCTTCTGGCACTCTGTTAGAAAAAACAGAGAGTGCACATGGACAACATAGCTGGAATGGTATCTTTGAAGAAAGTTACTTCAGTCCCTTCTTGATTTAAGTTGGTTTTGTTTGTGTTTGGTTGAGTGAGGAAGTTCTACTTACATCTGAATATACAGTCACATTAGCAACAGTGTAAACTATGCTTGCATGGGAAAGTCAGACCTCTTGCATTTACAGCATGTTCACATCAGTTATCAATCATTTACCCATCATGTGCTGAATTTCTTTACCTGAATGATACATGGTTACTGTGTAATGGCAATGAGATCACTGCCTATGCAATGGCATGGTGTCTTCTGAGTAGTTAAGTTTGTTTCATATTAAAATTATAACGTTTAAATAACTTTGCTGGAGTTTGCCATTTGATTTGCAATTTCCTGAACTGTGCTGGCAGGGAATTAGAGTTATTCCTTAATCGTTTTAGAAAGCAAATTTCTCCAGAGATTAGCAATACTCTCCTTTTTTCCCCTTTCCTGTCCCTCAATTCATCAGCATAAACCCAGCCTATCCCGTTTGGAACTAACAGGGATGGCTGTTTCCTGGCCCTTGCCTGAAATCACCTCTGAAATTCTCCCTAAAGCCTTTGGTGCCTGGGGAGGACTTCAGGGCTTGTCTTGATGCTCTTGGAAGTGACTGGGGTGAGCATGGTGTTTTCTGCAGGGGAGTTTAACACCAGAAGCACCAGGGAAGGACCAGGTGTGTGGACAGCAGGTAGCAGAGTCCTTGTTCAGGTTAAAGAGAGAAAAGGAGGGGGAGAGCCACTCTCTTTTTTTTATGGGGGATTTTAACAAAGATGGAGCTCTCACAGAAGGCTATTCAGGCTGCCATTTCCCTAGCATTTTAAATACCACCCCACTCCTCTCATTAGAGCTGGGGATTTGGGCTCTCCCAGGGGGGAGGAGATGTTCTAAATGGGCGGCTGGGAGGTGGATTTAATGCACTAGGAGGAACTGGCTCCACCAAGTTCAAAAGCAAAACAAAACCCAATCCTCCATTCCTATTTTTAGTGTTTATGACCAAGTATTTTTGCTTGGTTGCTCATTTTGAAAGGGTTTAGTGAGCCTGCCAGTTGATTGAAAGCTCTGTGGTGTGTGAGCTGGCCTGGCTGGGGAGCCTGCAGTGCATAGCGAGGAGGTCGGAGCCGTGCCGGAGGTTTTTTTCCACTGCAGTTTGTTGAAGGGTAACGAAAGCGTCCCCCGGGCAAAGGGGATGTTGTTGGCTTTCCAGGTTGCGGTGATTCATCTTGTCTGGATAAGCAGCCTTCCTCCCACTCTGGCGTTTTCATCTCCCATCTACCTCACCCTGACTTCCCTGCCTAACCAAATGCAAACCCTGATCCCGCGGGGTGGGGATGCTGGGATGGGATGGGATGGGATGGGATGGGGGGAGGGAAGGAGGAGGATGCAAAACCTGACCCCGCGGGCTGTACCTGCTGGGCAGCATTAGCATTCGGTGCCCGTCCTCTTTGCGCTCCGCAAATGGGTCTATTCTCGTTATTAGGAGCTGTGTCCCTGGCATATGGAGTCCGTGCAGTGCCCTGCGGGCAGGTTTCCTTCCCCTTGGTGTTGGTAAGCAGCCCAAAAGTGCCTCCTGGCAATTAGCAGATCGTTACCCATAATGCGGAGCGCAGCCATGCAGCCCGGTGGGTTTTCTGGAGGTCACTCTGACCTAATTCACCCCCAGGAATTGTACACTGCTGGCATGGCTTGCCAGTGCATTAACAAGCTGATGCTTCAGGACGAGGTTATGTGAGTGCTTCCACATTATTTTTCTCAGGCAAGGAATAGCCATTTTGTCTGGCAGCCAACAGGGCTGGGCTGGAAGAGGAGGGAGCAGGGTGCTGGTTATGCACGAGCATGTGGCATTTCCTTTGGCTTTAAGGTTGGGGGACATTTCTGATCTCCCCGGGTGGCAAATGTGTAGAGAATTTTCCCCTTTTTTCCCACCTTGCTTCTGTGTTACCACAGCTGAGGCGTGTGCCTGGATCCCGCCTGCTCAGCCTGGGAGAGGAGGGCAGAGGGGCAAAGACTCAGCCCCAAATCTGCCACAGCCCAACCCCCCCCAGGTGATAGGAAATGGAGGTCCAGATTTCAGGCTGTCTCAAGTAGATTTGGATGGGCAGGCATGCCTGGACAGAGGGGAACTTTGACACAGCATGCTGCAGGCACCCCCACAGGGATTGTGCTCCTTCTGGCAAGGCTGAACTCAGAGCAGAGGGCCTGGCACAGCCAGCACAAAGCAGGCTTTTCTCCCAGGGGAGTGATTCGTGTATGTTAAAATTAATTGTTGGCAATTTTTAGAGTTTTTTAAAAAAACTGTAAGCTTTGTTTTTCCTTGTTCCCTGTTAAGATATGTATGGCTGGACTGCATATGCTGGGGAAGGGGGGGTACACACAAACCTATTGCAGTAAAACTGTTTTAAAATGTTTCTATATTTTTTCTGTAAGACTTGGGGCATCTACTGCCAAGGGGATGGTATGAGGGGAGAGAGTGGTTTGACTGACAAACTATTAGGAAGCCCAGAATAACCCACTCCTGGCTTCTCTCTCTGGACACTCTGGAAGTCAACCCTGAATTCCACCCAGCTTGTCCCATCACTTTGTGTCAGACAGAGTTACTTTCCCTTGTCCTTGGGTAATCTCTAGGTGCATGTAAGCCTGTGTAAGCACAGATCCTTCATTTTGTTGATGCATATGAGCAGCCTTTGAGCTAAGTTCTGCTCTCAATGTACCTTCTGTAGCCCAGCCTCTGCTGTTCTTGATGCTCAAAAATGTTTCAGAAGAAATTATGCAGTGTTGTAGAGTCAAAGCCAGGAGTTGAGCTGGTGGGAAGACTTCCCACAGGCAACACAATTTTCTAGGGAGTCCCTGACGACGAGGGGTGTTTCAGTGGGAGCTCTGTGCCCTTTGGTTTTTGCACAGGGGAGTGGAAGAGAGTGAACTGCAAGTGCCACCTTCCACACACCACCATGTTATAACTTCCTCGAGGTGTCCAGTGCTAATTGCTTCCAAACACAGGTCTGTCCTGCTTTCAGTTCTCAGTGACTCCAATTACACTTTCCTAACTGTGACTGGGACTGAACCACTGTCTGTTGCACAGGGGTTTTATTTCTCCCTTGGGTGAGCAATTAAAGCAGGCTCTCTTCTACCAGTGCCGAACATTCGAGCAACTGCTTGTAATTTGTCTCTTTTTCCACTGGAACTGGCAGTACTGAGAGGCAAACCATCACCTCCAGAGTGCAGCTGGCTGCCAGGCCTGGGTGCTTATGCAGCAAAGTATCCCTTCACTTTTTGTGGGCTCAGTTTAAGCTCTGTCTATGCTGACCAGAATGAGTATAGGGATAGGAAATGGAATAACAGGAACTATAAGCTCTGCTACAGCTGAATGGTTTCAGAGCTCCATCAGTTATTAAAGGCATTAATTCTTCCACAATTACTGGCATATTGTGGCATATTAGATTAGGGGAAAGTTGGTCTCTGACCAAATCAGGCTGACCAGTCCCTAAGTCCCTTCAGACTCACTCCTGTAGCAGAGCTGGCAGAGCTGGGAGATGGAGCCTCGGACACTGGGAGGAACAGCCAAGGTTTTCTCATTCCCATCAGGATGTAGAAATTCATGGTGGTAGTGTTCCTTTTCCTCTTCTTCTGTCTAATAGTAATAAAACCCAATGATGCCTACGAATGACACTTTCTTTTTTTATTTCTTTGTTTTTCTTAACAAGCTGGATTCAGTGCAGGGGCTGAGACCTCTTCACCTGCAGCCTGTCACACCCACTCCTGTCCTGGCCACTGGGAAAGCTGTTATATTTTTCTGCAATGAAATATTCCCATTTCCCTGCATTATTGAAGTACTGTGGCAGGTGGTGCCTTGGATCTTTACCCCTACTCTCACTTTTGAAGCCTTCTGTTTATGAGCACCTCTATTTGAGCAGGCAGGCATATGTCCCTGCTTCATAACATCTTGACATTGCAAGATGGGTGGGGCCAGGAAAATGCCAAGAGCTCCCCATCCTCATCCCTTTGTAACATTTGGTCTTTTTCTGGGAGTTGCAGCTCCTCTAGCCCTGGGATTTTGGCAGAGCCAAGGCTTTTGGTGTGCCTGGATAGTTAAGAGTTTTATGGGCCCTTTCTAATCCATATGTTGTTGACACCCATATCTATAAGCAGGTATTCTCAAGACAAATGAGGGCTAATTTTTTATATCTAAAGCATAAAATAATATCCTTTAGTAGAATTACAAGTTCCTTTTCTCTTCTTTTGTATGAATAATGGCAGTAATTCTGGCTAATGATGACAGTGGTCACAGCAATGCTTGTTCAGTCTTAGGAGGAAGAAATTTTGCAGTTTCTTGGAATGTAAAACTTCCATTATTTGGATGGGGTTTCTGTGACATAGGTCATCATATCTGTAATATGTATTTATGTTTGTTTAAAGACCTGAATAGTTTATGGAATAAATTCTGATGTGATATAGCTAGGAGCCCTGAGAGTTTTCATTATGCTATTGATTAAAAAGCTCACCCCTACATAGTGAAGATAAGGCAAAGAATTGGAAACTGGGTGAAAATTCCTTTTACTCTATATAAATAATTTCACAGTTGTTTATAAAAAAGGAGTTTTTGCTTACTTTTTCCTCTCAAGATAATCTCTGCCTTTGTTTGAAAAAGGTTATTGATTGGATTGTTAACTTAAATAGTCTGTGGCGGGTGTGACAGAGCACATGGCTGCAATTAATCTTGTAATGCAGAATCCATTATTGAAGGAGCACTAATGAGCCATTCTAAGGCCTTCACTGGTCACAGAGTGCCTGGGAGCAGCAGATTGCTCCTGCCCTTTAATGTCAGGTTTGGTCTTCAGTGTTACGCAGCCAGTATAAGCAGAAGAGATTTTTGATTTATTACATTTAAAAAAATTTTTTTTAGGGTATTTATGTTAAAAGTCTCTTTACCAAGAGTCTGCAATTGCATTGGGTGCAGGAGTCAACAAATGGTCTTAAATATATAAGCCCCCCACTCCTCTGACCAGATGTCTGGTGGACATAGTGTGCAATTAAACCCAGTGGCATGTGAAACATGGGTGTCACTGTAAAATATGATCTCAGACACAGGGTTCATATCCAGAGGAGAGTTTTGACAAAGATGAGGTAGCTTTCAGGCCTGATCTATACTTTAAAATATTGCTTTAAGACACAGGGATGAGCTGTTGGAAACCTTCTTACTGCAAGTTTTATTGTCTGTGTTGTTTATCACTACTGCAGCTTAGCAAAACTTTAGGTAGAGAATACTTATGGTAGATTAGGAACTGTCAATGTTAACATATCACCTTCTCCTTCAGCAGAACTGCTCCTGGACTGTATTTTAGAGGTCTGTCTATTGACTTCAGTGACATCATAAATACGTGTTATTTCTTCCTCCTGTTAGATCTCTGGAGCTGATACAGACATGAGAGTCTTATCCAGGGTTTGCCAAAGCTGAGCCACCAGCTGAATTATAAACTTGAGTTCCAGCTGCAGGCTCTTTCCTGCACACTTTTGCTATGACAAATGCCACTGATCTCAAGATTAGCAAAATAAGTCTGTTTCTTCATCTTGACCACTTAAATTACGCAATTAAGAAAGAAAATTTGAATCTACCTGGAGCAGCTTGCCACATGCACAGGGCTTCAGGTGTTCTGCCCCAGAGGGAATGCCAAGAAGTGCTGTAATATGGACAGTGTTCACTGGCATGGCTCCAGGAAGTCTTGAACATGCAAATTTTCTCATAGCTCATGAAAAACACTGTGTTTTGAACCAGGAAAAGGAATTTTAAGGTTTTGAGTGTCTACTGACATGTTTGCCATACGCTACAGTGCCTGATCGTGCTGCTGCCATAAGTAAAAATAGTCTTTCCAATGACTTCAGGCTGGGGTCATGGTACCACACGGCACATTGTTTAATGTGAAAGACAATCTGACTTAGATGCTGAAGACAGACATGTCCTTGAGGTATTCTTTTTCCCTTAGACATGCCAAAAGCCCTGGGCTAGTAGGGAGCAAGCTGCAGCTATGCAGACATGACTGTGGGAATTTGCTGGACTCTTGTAGTCACAGCATTTGGAGAAAGAGCCCAGTTAAGTGAATACATCAGAATATTTTTGCAAAATATTTCTACATTGCTGCTAAAAATAAGCCACTGTGGCCTTTATTCCACTATTAATATTTTTTAGGCAATCTTCAGCCCACAGGAGCCCATTTTATTTTAGGCTTGAGGTGGGTGTGGTTCTTAAGAAGGGCTCTGCAAAATAGGATGGATCACTTCAAGAAAGAGGCACCATCGATGCAAGATGCAGCACAGAAAACCTGCAGAGGTGGTTTTGAGGCAAATGAGGAATGAGACAGTTGAGACTGATAGCTTGGGGAGAGCAGGAATGGCTGAGAAGGGACAGAAATGAAGTAGTGAACAGAACCTGACCTTCATGTCGTATGAGAGTGTCTCTAGCCAGAGCCTCTGCAATGAGCAATGTGTGTAGGCAGGCAAGTGAGCCCATGAATGTGTGTCTGCATTTAGCTGTGATTTATTTCTGTAAGTTTGATTCCATTATTTCCATTTCTTTTCAAATGTGACTGAAGCTATTTAACTCTCTGATTAACTCACCTCCCTGTATGAGTTGTTTTCTGTGATGTATTCCAGCACTGTACAAGCTTTCTGGAAGCTGTCTTGCTGCTGTTGGGATGAATTCCTCACCAATGTACAGTGTGGCACATTTGTTCTCTTTACTGGTGTTGGAATGAGGCTCTGCATTTGCTGTAAATCAGATCTGGAGGAAGATTTCAGTGTCATGTCAAGTTCTGGTAGTTCAGTAGTATCAGATATTATACGGGGTCCTCTCAGCAAGAAAAGGTATCATGTCAGAAAATCTCCTTCTGGGCAGTTGGGGTTTCAAGGCCCCCAGAAATTTATTTTCAACTTGCTCCACTGTAAATCTCAGTAAAATTTGACTCTTGTTTTGTCCTGACATTTTAAGGGCTCCAAAGACCAGTAATCTTCTTAGCCCACCCAATCTCATCAGCACTGTCAAAACTTTTCTTTATTCAAAGACTTAAGAGTGATATGAACCATGTCACGGTTTGCTCTTTCCTTAAATATCTCCTGTATTTTCTATTCAATTTCCTTAATAACTTATGTACACACATTTCTTTGCTGGACAGGCTTAGTTTTCTTATCACTACCATGCAAATGTAACTGGAGAACAAAAATCCTTATTACACCATTTGGTGGTATCATGGGCACATAAAGGAAATATATTCTCTACAGCATTATTGTCTTACCCAGCAATTCTCAGCATCTGTTTGCTTCACGGAGTAGAAATTATAGAAGGTTCTTGTAGGGTGGTAATAGGTGGTCTGAGAACACTGCAAAATACCACTGATAGGTCTGGTAATGAAGATAGCTCATCTATGCCCACACCTCCTGTAGCCATGTCTTTTTTTTTTTCTTATTGGAGAAGTAGCCTTTCTCCCTTCACTCTTAAAAAAGACATTTAGGCACGTGGAGGTGGAAAAGACTTTTTCCCCATTGGTTGAAGTCTAGGAACAGCAGGTTGGCTAGAGGTGAAAAAACCCCACACTTGATAGTGTAAGTTTCTAGCTGTAGTGATGATAGTGTAAGTTTCTGCTGTAGTGATGGATGTGCATACCTGTATTTCTAGCTGTTCTAACACATGGTTACGCACGGTGTTAATGCTCACGTGTGTCAGAAAGGGATGCTAAATATGGGACTCCAAAAAAAGCAATCAGTAGCTTATCACAGGTGGCATAGGGACTGCCTCAGCCTGACAGGGGTGGTTTGGGAGTACAGCACTTTATTTCAGCGGTATATTTTCTTGTTTTGTTTTGCAGAAGGAACACTGATCCTACCTTTGGTTTGTTTGTTTGTTTGTATTTTCCCCTCCAGAAAGCCCATTGCTGACCCTGCTACTGTGATACCGCTGTTTTGCAAAGCTGGAGTCGACACGCATGTAGGGGTGGGGGTTGTAACTCTGGCAATTTGTCCTTCCCAATTAGATGTGACTGTTCTGCTAGCTTTCCCTTCTTTATTCCTTTCATTTAGTTCATTGTGGGAGTTGGCTTGGGTTTTTTTTCCTTTTGGTTTCTTGTTTTGATCCTGGAAGGTTAGCTGTGCAATTTGGTTTCCTCTGTGCCAACCAACTTTAGTGGCAGAGCTCTTAAAAAAATTAAAAGCTGTATCCCTCCATCCCATCTTGCTTTTTCTCTGTATGCTACTGCTTCCACTTATGCAAAGTTTACAGAATTGCTCCACCCATTTGGACACCAGGCAGGGAAGCTCTGAAATGGTGAATATCCTCATTTCCACCAGGTCCTTCAGTCCAGTCGAAACAACACTAATTGAAACTGTAGTCCAATTTCTATTAAGACAGATGGGCTCCCTCTGAAACTGGGCTTGGTTCTGATTTCACCCTTTGTCTTCTTTTCTTTTTTTAAAAAAAAAATAAATAAATTTAAAGCCCCACGAAAAAACCCCAAACATACAACAAACAAACAACAACAAAAACCAAACCCAAAGCCAAACCATTTTTAAGAGCTCTGAATAAAACTGCTTTGCCAATGGGGAATGGGTGGGGATGACTCTGATTTTTCTCTTGTGCCCGGCAGCGAAAGGGTTAATGCCTGCTTTCCTCTTTGGTATCTGTTAGTTGCAGCCCATGTTGTGATCAGTCCATGTCCATGTGCGTTTTGTTCCCAAATCTAATACCGGTTAATTAACAACCAATAAGTGAGCCTTAACAATGACAATTGTTTCCGATCTTCCTCAGGACACCCGACCTGCCTGCAGTTCACCACAAACATGACTGAGGCTGTTAAAACCTATCAGTGGCAGTGCATTGAGTGCAAATCCTGCAGCCTTTGTGGGACCTCTGAGAATGATGTGAGTCCATTTACCTTTTCATGCAAATAAGCATCACTGCAAGCTGCTCTCACGTTCACCCTTGAGGAACACGTGGCAATGGTGTGGGTCCTGGCTTTATTGCTGCTTCCCTGCACTTCCAAGGAAAAGCCATTCCTGAGAATAGATGTGGGCTTCTCCTCAGTGCCCCTGTTCAGCTGTTGGGCTCTGCTAAAATCACCACAGGTATCATATAGGGCCAGTTAAGATGGCAGTGGTTGTGGTTTGCATGCTTATTCAATAGAAATTAGCTCAAAGCCATAAACTCATGTCAGAGGGAGCTGCAACAGAGCTGTACCTTCAATATGGTATCCAGGAGTAGGTGTGAATGGGTGACAGCCCAAGATATGGCAGGTATGTCTCTTCTGTCCTGATTTTGCTTACTTTCTTGGCATGACCTTTTCTCTTAATTACGAGACGTGGGAAACGTGGAAGCATGTGAACTGGGATGGCTAGGCCTCTCTCTAGTCACCTAATCACCCATCACAGTAGTTTCCAAACATGATCCAGAGTCTGCAGCTGATCAGTGTCTTCTCTTTGGGGTTTTCAGTTAAAATCTGATGCTAACATCCTTAGCAGTCTGTGAGAAAACTGGAGAATTGACAGTCGCTGTAGCTAACTCTACATTCCCTACAGCAGAATAAATTTGAAACCTGAGATTATTTTTTGCTTTAGCAGTAAATACAGAAATCTGAAAAGAGGGAGCTGTTCTGTATTAGGAACCAAGGAATATTTCAGAATAGCTTTTTTTCCCCCCAAATACAAGAAAGAGCTGCAGACCACATGATGGGATCATGTAATTTCCATCTGTTTCACAGAACTTAGCTGAGTTTTGAGTTCATGCTTTTGTCGAGAAAGGTTTGCCCTGAAGGCATGAGGTCCAGCATGTGGTCACACTGGAGCCCAGCAAAGCCTGTCGTCTTCTCTCAGTACAGCATATTCCTGGCCTAAAAGCTTTTGCTCCTGCATCATGGGGCCACCTTGGAGAGGAAGTCCTCCACCTCTTCAGAGTATTTTTCAAGTTAGAAACTAAATTGCCTTTGTGACGAGGACTCTGCAGCCTCTCAGAAATATAGAGGCTGATCATGGATGCACAAACATGATGCCTGTAGCCTTTTATGTTCCCAGTAGTTTCATTGTCTCTGTGTTGCAGTTATGAGTTCCTAGCTGAACACTGCTGGTTACCATGCCTATGTTTTCTTCTTGGCAAGACACTAATGTACATAATTTTTTCTCTCTCCTCTCCTCTTCTTCTCTCCCTGCTTCCCTACTGTCTCCCCAACAACCCTGTCTCAGGACCAGCTGCTCTTCTGTGATGACTGTGACCGTGGCTATCACATGTATTGCTTGAATCCACCAGTCTTTGAGCCCCCAGAAGGTAACATATGTTGGAAATATGGTTTGAAAATCATAATAACATCTGTACAGAGAAGGAAAGAAATTCAAAAAGGTGGCCTGGTCTGTGCAGGGTTAAGGAAGCACTAGCAAAGCAGAGGCAGGTAGCACTGAAAAGAGAGGAAATGAATTGACACGGAGGTCTAGTATGATCTGAGATGTCCTATTTAATCTTGCCTGGTCTCTACCTCCTGTTCCACGACTTGGCTCTTTTGCAGGTCGTAGGTATCTCTGGGTCTGGGATGTTCCAGGTGGCATTGGACATGTCAGTTTAGTCATTTGAATTAAGCTCCTATAAACTGTGATTTTAGACTGAGGAAGAATTCAAAGTCCCAGTGAAAATGCCCCAGATTAGGGAGGTTCTCTCTGGAATAGCTGGCAGTCTGTTGTCAGGAGACTGGATTAAAAGGAATCACCTTCCTTGTTCTCTGGTCTGCCTGTGCCTTGGAATGGTGAGAGTTTTATGGTCTGTATTATGTTTGGCATGTAGTTATGTCCTCTGCAGGGGATTCAATCTGAATATACTACAACTGGTTGTTATTTGTCACTTGGTTGTGGAGCAGAGGAACGAGTCTCTTACCATTATTGATTCCCTGACTAAAATCTGCAGAGAGCAGTAAAACTGGAGAAGGAGACATGCCAGTGCAAATGGCTGTGGTTTACATCAGGGGCAAGACAAGAGTGATTACAAATCAATCATGCATTCGGGAGTGAAATCTTTGTAACTTTGATAAAGAGGAAGCCAAATCAGGAGGGGAGAATGTTGGAATCAATGTAATAACTAGCTAAAGGTTTTGTGTTTGACTGGGAGGTGGTGTATTGAATGTATTAAAATATAAAACATCTAGTGGCAAATGCACACCCCAGCCATGTTGGAACTTGTGTAAAGAGGCTACGAACACGACGACAAGGGCAGCAGAGCTTGCTTCAGAAAACTACAGGCAGCTGCACTGTTAGGAATATTTACTATCCTGTTCAAGCAGATCTTGACATGAACTCTGAGTGCCTGAATTTGATGTCATTCCTATAAGAAGGATTTCTTCATTTGCAGGGAGCTGGAGTTGTCATTTGTGCCGGGAGCTGCTCAGAGAGAGAGCATCAGCTTTTGGCTTCCAAGCCTGAGGAACTCCAGCAGTCAAGAAACACTTTGCTCCTGGTGTTGCCACACCAGCACACAATTCCCATCCAGAACACAAACGACACAACCCACATCAAAACTAATGGACACTCAAATACAGGAAGAGGTATCTGTGGTATTCACTGTCACTAATGCTGTACCTCCTGAGCTCTACTAGAAGGATCGTGTACTTTCCCGATGCTCCGGATGAAATCTCACTGCTGTGCGTGGTTGCTGCTTGCTGTTACAGGTTCACATGCATTATAGAACAGGGAGAGGTTATTCTATTGACATGGAGAAGTCAATTTTCTGTGGCCTTGTGCTTTCTCTTTAGTCTTCTTTTTAAAGAAGTAATAAGATACCTCCCAAGGAATTGTTGGTGAGTACTTTGGTTGGGAGCAGCACTGGTTGTTTCTCTTCACAAGCTTGACTGGAAATCTCTTTATTGCAACCACACCGTATTCATAGGGGGCTTTGAGAGTTGCATTAGTTCAGTACTTCCCAGGTCATGAACAACATGTCACTGAGAGAAGCACTGATGGAAATTTTGGGGGGTGACACTTTCTCCCTTGGATCAAATGCTTTGATTTGGCAGATCCTGAGAAATCTGGTTTTAGCATCTCTGAAGGAAGAACACTACCAGTATGTACAAACACAGCTGCTTACAAAAGTCTACCATCTTTGTTATTTCAGGATGTTTAGGCACACTCTCCCAGTGCAGTGTCAGTGTACAGTCCAGACTTGTGATTTTCATTTTGTTCAGAAAATTGTGAATGGTTTTATGTGTAACTGACTTGCTGCTTAGCTCAGAAAATTGAAGAAAAGAAAAACGTCACCTGAAGTTGATCACAGAAAGTCAGATTTTCAGTTCTCTGAGCAATCTAAAAGTAAGCTGCAAAAAGGAAAAGCTTTGGCTTAGAGTCAAATGAGGCACTGTTGATTAGTTTTTGGTAATTTCTAAACTAAAATGTTCTGCAACTTAAAGATGCATTTTATTCTGGGAATTGCTTAATTAGCACTTCCAGCATTTCCAAAGTATTACTGTTTTTTATTAAAGTTACTACTATCAACCTTAGCTGGATTTTCAAATACTTTTGCCAGATTCTCTACAACTGTATTTTTGGCAAACTTGATAATCTGGCAAAAAATCTCCCCAGCGCTAAAGAAGGGAATAATTTACTGAACTTAATACAAAAAGTAAGATTTTCTTCATGATTAAAAAATTTAAATAGAAGTAGTTATACTTTATTTAAACAACCCTCTACGTGTGAAATTGAGAAACATTAAACAAGAGCATCAATGGAAAAAATATTATTACAGTTGAGTCTCTGAATAATTTAAGACATCACTAGGAGGACAAGTGAGTACATTAAGGAATTTCTACCGGATACATTTTTAAGGTTAAAAACTTGCATTTTCCCAAGCTGCCAGGTAGCCCAGAATGACCCTTTCCTTGGGTATGATGTAGATTACTTTCTATGCATAGATTTAAGTGGGTTTATAATATAAATCTATGACTGCCCCAAGCAGCATGTGACTCGAGTTGCTTGCACAAGTAGGTAAGGACACTGAAGATTATATTTGGCATATTTGTATTGGCTGAAGCTTTTCTGCAAAATTAAATGTCCCTGAAGACTTGAAAGGACATTGTGCAAGAATATGGGTGAGATAATTTTTCTTCTTTCTCCTGCTAATTACACTTAGTTAGAATGAGCTATACTGACCTAATGCACTTTCCCTCATTACTTAGATAGATTCTTCACCTTTTGTGTTTTGTTCAGCTTGCACGCTGAGAGTAGCCATGTCAGCTACTGGGGACATGTACTGTTGCAGCCCCATCTCAGGCTGCAGCAGGAGTATTTTAACCTGTTAGAAAAAGGCTTTACTAAGGTTTAGAAAGTTTTTATCTTAGTTGTATTGGACAGTATCCCTTCTGGAGCAGGTAGACTGGCTACCTGTGAAATTAATTCAGTATCTTAGGCTTTGTGTGTGACAGTCCCTCAGATGAGCTGAGAGTACAAGGAAATTTGAGCATCAGGTGAGGGAAGGGTAAAGCAGGAGCGTTCAGTATCTGGTGCCCAGTGAGACAGAGCTCTAGAAAAAACATAAAAAGGAAGAGTATTCCTCCCAGCCTGAACTTCCCTGGCCCTGGGGAGTACTTGCAGACCACAGCTCATCTGTCAAATTCTGCTGGCCTGGCACTTTGGCACCACACAAAGTCCTGTTGCTTCTGTGGCCAGGAGTGCAGGTATATATTCACTGGGACACTGCTGGGCTTTTCTCATGAAAAGTGTGTGTTTTGGGAATAGGGACGGGAGCTGAGAAGTGTGTGCAGTGGAGGAAAGCATTGCAGTGGGAGTAGCAGTGGGGGGTTGGTGTTCAGGCTGGTGTGCAGGTACCAGGCCTGCTGGGCTGAAGGAGCTACATCACAGGGAGAGCCATTGTCTTTCAGTTCCCTGGCATTTGCATTGATTTTAGGAGAGGGGTAGAGCAATGTCTGTATTATCAAATGGAGAGGAAAATGCATGTTTTTTTAGCCAGTGTGTTAGGAAGGCAGCAGTGGCATCATGTAAGTCTCAGGTGGTGGTATGGGCAGGTACAGAAAATCAGTGATCTCCATCCCTGTGATGGAGACAGCACTACATGATGAGCTATGCTGTGCACACACACCTGCTTTCCTACGTTTGAGATTTTGATTTATAGCACTGACTGTTTTCTTCCCTCACAACCATTCCACAGTGAACAGAGTCTTTCACAAGGGGAAATATTCCCCCTCAGTGGCCTTGAAGTTGGTGAGACATGATGGAAGGTGAGATTGATAGAGCTTCAACAGAAGAATGTTGTTTGCCATTTGAGATCAGTGCAGTAGGGTACTCACCCATGCTGGTCCAGCTGTGTTTCATCTCTTCATCTTTGTGCTGAAGCCAGGCAGGTCCAGGTAAATTTGGCAGCAGATGAGACACCAGGTCTCCCATGCTGAGAACTTCCTCCAGCTTCACTCCCTCGTTCCCTAGCTCAGTCTGTGTCAGACCTCTCCCTGACTTTTTAGCTTGCATTCAGAGCCATATCTCCTGTGGTATTTTAGAAATATTAATTGATCCACCAACTGAACAATGCTGTACTCACTTTACTGTGGTGTGGAGAGGCACAGCTATCAAGGTGAGGACTAAACTCTGAAAACCGATTCCCTGTCACCTGGTAGCCCCCTAGGGACACCCTTCCTGCATGATGTGAGCTACTTGGGAGGTTCCATCTCATGTCAGGCAAATCTTGAAACCACTTGTAGCAGCAATCTGCTCTGGGGAACAATGTCAGGACTCAGACTTCTTCTGCCTGTCCCCCTGCAGCAGGACATGCTGGTTTGTTGGCAGCCTGTGAGATGATCAGACTGGTGTATTTCAAACCTCTCCTGTGTGGGCAAGGCAAGCAATATTTTAGCAGAAATCAGGCCAAATTACCATGCTAGGTGGTAGGTAGATTCTGCATCTCCTGAAGTCTTCAAATGAAGAATGGGCAGCTTCCCAGAAGATGTATATTAATTGAACTTAGTTAATCACAGGAATGTCTGAGTGAAAAAGAGCTGTGTTATAGAGGAAGTCAGGCTGAATGATATAATTGTTCTTCCTGTCCTTATTATAAAAACAGATGTTTACTGTGGGAGAGGATGTATTCAAATACAAGCTGTGTCCGCATAATGGCCTTAAAGTGTGTTAGTTCAACATGTTCATGTGATCCTTCTTATTTTTAACCCAGTCTGGGTTAAAAAAGGTCATTTATTGGTAATCACCTTTATTGATGCAGTAAATTGTACATTACCTCCTTCTTATCCACTGGTGTTAGCTGCATTGGTGGTAGGTACCACAAGCTGTTCCAGAGACTGAACAATTCAGACTATGGTTGGATGAAATCATGGCTTGGTCCTGGCTTTTCCTCCATACCATGGTGTTGCCTGGCTCTCTTCCCCTTGGTGGGCAGACTGGCTGGGGAGGGGAGCTGCTGCAGGGACAGTCTCAGAAGCCAGAGGTGTGGAGAAGTGGTCACAAAAAGGGGGTGCATTCAAGAGGTACCAGTGAGGAGGTGAGCTGGTGTTACTGTCACAGAGCCTCCCCTGTAGCTCAGAAAAGGCAACACCTTTAAAAAAGGTGAGATGGGGCCCATTCTGCTTTCTGGTTTGTGCTTCCAGGTGTGTGTTTTTCAACGGGGTTTACAGCATTTGCGTGAAATAACCTTAAGCCAGTTCTTGAGCTGGGAAAACCCTGGTTAAGTGTGTCCTTTTGAAGCAAATGCTGCTCTGAATAGCTTTGAAATCATTATTTCTCAGCTTTCTTTAAAAAGAACTTAGTAAATTCTGCTGCAAAGGAAGACTCCCACGCTGAGCAGTGCTGTGGGGCTGTTGCATGTTCTTTACGCCTACAGCATGTGTTTCAGCAGGGGTCATTTGGGAGGTGAGGAGTGGATGGGGTTAGGAAAGAGAATTAATTAAGCTTGTCACTGTCAGAGGGTTAGAGCACATCGTGCACAAGGAAATTCCAGGTAGAGCCGGGCATGATTTTTCTGCATGAAGTAATTATTTTTACTTTTTTTTTTTTTAAAGTGCTCCTCGGAGAACCACAATTATTCACATACCCAAGTTCAATCTGGCAAATTATTTCATACAAAAAAATATGGGGGGAATATCAGAAGAGTTGAAAATGCTTGTTTCAATTTTTTTATAATTAGTCACTTCCTTAATTGAATTTCAAACTAATTTTAATTTAAAAATAAAACAATAGCTTTCATTTGACACAAAACATTTAATGTGGGGTTCAAAAGTCTCAGATCTATCCAGAAAGAATTTTTTCCAAATTTCTTGTTTAATTCCACATCCACCACTATGTATCTGGTTAATTCAGTTACAACACACCAAGACTTTGCATTAGAGAAAACTTTACAGTATCTACTTAAAAAAAATGTCAGGTGCTGTGGAGGAATCCTTTAACATGAAGCAGCTGGTTCCTCTAGAAATAAGAGAACACAAATAAAACAGAAAGATGGAAACTTGAGTGCTAGGAGCACTGTCTTATAGTGAGACATCTTGGTTGGTCTTCCCTGTCTGTCTGTCTAAAAAAGTTGTCAGTGCCAGCTGTTGGTCTATAACACTTTCAGAGATGAGGAGGAAAATGCTCAGTTTTCTCCAAATAAAAACTGGACAAAGCAACAGAGTATGTATTGAGAACAATTTGGCACTATTCTGGGAGGGCAGAAAATGGAAATCTTACGAAGAAGGAGATTAGAAGATGGATTATCTTGCCAATTTGGGGCTGGAACAAAGTCGTCATGTGAAATTTTAACCATCAACCTGTTCTGTATTTTTTTATGGAAATAAGTTTGTGGAGAGGAGTGGGTAGATAGGACAGGGAAGCCTTCTTCTGGAGCCAGTTCTGGGTTTGTTATGACTTTAGCAGGCTGTGGTTTTGTTTGATACACTATGTGGCAGGACAAGGGAATGTGTGTTAACTTTCTTTAGGGCAGGGAGGCCACAGTGGGGGACAGGAGCAGGTGGGTGCTGTCTCTCTCCTGCCCTGTCTCCCACACCAAGAGGGTGTCTGCAGAAACACCCGCAGCCAAACAGGCGGAGATGCTCACCTACCCTTTGCCAAACCTGGGCTTGGGTTGACAGCAGCTGATCCAAATGGGAGCCAGCCCACCCAGCAGAGCTGCTGCTTGTTCCAGGATGGTGTGGAGACTCAGAGGTGCCATGAGGTTCATCTGAAAATGTGGCATTTCATTGCATCGAAGCAGAGTTGGGATGTGTAGGGTTTATATCCTCCTACAGCAGGGATTGGGGCACTGCTGCTGTGGTCAGGTACCCAAACTCTCCGTGTTGTACTTGTGGAGAAAAGGCAGGATGGGAATTTTTAGCTGCTTTTGTAAAGCACTGGGAGCCCAGTGCTTGTTTACAACAGTGCTGCAGACCTAGGCTGTACCAGTGTGAGTTGAGTCAACTCTCCTGTGCTTTGCCTTCCATTTCTGCCAAGCTGCCCAGGGAGATGGGAGCAGGTGGCAAGCCAGGAGTTGGCAGGCAAAAGGTCCAAGACCCTGCAGAGGAAATGAAAAGTTTTAGTTACTGTGACTGTGCTTCTCCTCTGGTCAAAGAGGGCAGGAGCTGGGTCTGGCAAGCAGCCAAATCTATCTTCAGTGGTGGTGTAATTGCTACCAACAACCTCAGCCCCAGCAGTTGTTAAATGGCTTTTTAGACCAGGCATCAAACCTGGTCTGGTTTACATAGGAGAAACTCAGTTTTGCTAGAGGCAAAGGGAGAGGAGGGAGGTCTCTGGTCTGAAGGGGACTGCTCATGTCACGTTCCCATGGCAGTGCAGGCAGTGCCTCCTTTCCACCAGTGTTGTGTCCCCAGCTGGGACCAGAGCATCAAATCCCTGTTCCCAGGGAGTGGTTTTGTAGGGGCAGTGCTGGTACTGTCCCAGCTCTGTCCCCTGCAGTGCTGGCTGTGCTCAGCCCTCACCTCACTGCAGAGGATGATGCTGGTTTGGGTGGTAGCCCCGGGCTGAGGGGAGGAATGGCTCCCTTGAAGGGGCAAGGCTCCAAGATGTGCAATTTGCCTGTCCCCATAGCCAGCTCTTAGTGCAAGGCAGAGGAGAGATGTGTTACCCTTCAGCTGCACTGCTGGGGTGTCTGGTGAGCCCTACGGCTGCTGTGCATCAAGGCACTTAACTTGGGGGCAAAGGAAAACAATAGCAGTTACTTCTGGGGAACAGAAGGGTTTTTAGGGTCTGCCATTGTGGAATAAACATCAATAACAATGCCAGGCATTTTGTAGCAGGGTAATCAAGCCAATAGCTTATTAACATTTGGTGTGTGTTTCTGCCTCTTTGGATGAAAAGATAAACTATTATTACAGTATATAAGGCATATAGAATTTATGTTATTACTGCTGTTTTGAAATAAGGAAACTACTATTTCCAGGTCAGCTTACTATTTCCAGGTCAGTCTAGCCACCCATCTTATTCTGCTTACTGTAATGAACCATAGGTTTCACTTCCACAGTGGCTCAGGAAAAATTTCCTTCCCACTTTTCAGAAGTCAAGGAGGGGTGAGAGCAGGATTTATTCTTTGTATTCTAAAGAGTGATAAAAAACGAGAAGTCCATTTCATATTCTTTTCCTTTCCATGTCTTGAATGATTGAATTGGTTGGCCATGAGATTGCTCCTTATTGTAGGAGTCAGAAGGGTCTCTGCTTGCATGTCTCACCTGTTCATGAAATGTCACAGTCTGGAGTTTTGTCCCCTTGGATAGGACTCTTCCTGCTGTTGCCATGTAAGATATTAAAACTGCTCATTCTCACCAAGAAGCCATGTGCCTGCAGTCCTGAAAATCAAGGTAAGGAATTTCCCTTAGATTCTTCAAGTTTCTGCCAGCAAGGCAGAAATCCCTCTGTCCATGAACTCTGCTGGAGCATAGATCTGTTTCCAACCCAGACATCTGCTGCTGCTGGACTCAGGACTGCATTTTGATGTCTGCTGTGCACTGCCAGAGCAAACTTTGCCAGCAATTTTAAAAGGGAAGCATGTGCTGAAAATGAAAGGACAAGACATGAACGCTATGGCTAATACAGTTTTCCTCCATAGCTCTCCTGAGATGTGCCCTTGCATCCTTTTGGGAAGGCTGTAGCAAGTGCATGAGGAATTTCCAAGTGTCATCTCCTTTGAGCTTCATTACAGAATATATTGTTTATTCTCTTCTTTTTCTGCTCTTACAATAGATTCCTGGATTTCAGAGACAGTGTGTACCAAAGCTGATTTGAAGGCTCTAGAGCAATTTGGAAATAGAGAGAGAGGGCCAAACTGTACCATCAGCTATCATTTCCCCTTAGAAGCATCCAGCAAGCCCTTGGTCACTGCAGGGAATGAAACTTGTGTGCTGCCTTAATCCCAGCTCAGCATTAAGGTCACACGACAGTTCATATAGACATTTGTAGCTAGGATTTGCTTGCTTTTAAAAAACGTAGGGAGAAATGCTTCCTCTTTACCTTGATGGCTTTCTGAGTGTTTTGTGTTGGCAGCAGAGATCAACAGTTCTCCTGTTTACTTTGAAGTTTACTTTGACTTTCTTCCAGAACCACAGCCTGGCTCAGCAGTGATGGGCTTCTGACATCTTTGAATTGTAGGTGTAGAGAGAGGCTGAAGAGCATTCAAGTGAATTGTTGTCTGTGCTAGACAGTCAGATCTCCTAAGAACCAGAAGTTTGTGCACATGTTAAGTGGTTGCTTCACCTTTTCTTCCTCTGCCATTTCAAACTGAGTGTGCTAATTGTTACACACGGGGCTTTTTCACTAGAAGCAGTTGCAGAGAAAAACAGCAACAGATAAAACTGGGAAGACTGAGTTAGGATATTTGTTGTTGATCCTTTATTTGCCTTTGGGACAACACTGACATCATAGTGGATCTCTCAGATAAAAACTGTGATGCCATAAACTTTTTTGTGCACTTTTAAAATGCTCAAATAATGATCCCAAAATAGTGAAATTTCTATTAATACATTGGTAAAGCCTTACTGTGTGATGCTGTAGTATTGATTTTAATTAAGTCTTTAATTAATATATGCAAATAAGTATGTATTTGTGAATCATGTAATGTTATTTACTGTAAATATGGCTCACCTATCAGGAATATATCCTGACTCATAATAAATATTGCTCACCCTGAAGAACAAGAAAAAATATAGAGAAAATCTTACTTGATTTGAGAAAGGGTGTCAGCATTCTAGCAAAATAAGACAAAACATTATCCCTTACAACTTAATCTCAGTTCTTTTTAGAGCTTGATTTATTGACATATGAAAGAGTACTAATATTCTAAAAGATAGGCCAGATTCTCACCTGCTCTCAATCAACATTTCTCCATTGAATTCAAGCCAAGAGATTGGCCTGGTGTCTTAGACTTAAGTCTATTTAATAAAGACAATGTATTGCTTAATAGTTGGCCCCACCCAGAATGTGTAAGGAAGTAGCTATTTCTATCCCAGATGAATCTGGTCTGTTTATGATCAGTTCTGGTTCAGTTTGGTTCTTGTGATGTTGTTTTGCAGACTACAAAGAAAGGTGAGCAATCTCAGCAAAGATAATGATGGAGCAGTCAGCAACCAGGGAAAATTTCTCCCTAACTGGACTCAATTCATCAGTTTTCAGTGTATTGCCTTCTGATTTTCTATAAACAACCCCTTAATGCTATATCAGGATACAGTGAACAGCAGGGCAAAATTTTCTTCCTCTGTATCAGACCTCACTTCACTCAGCTCTAACCTTTCCTCTCTTACCCATTTCTAATCTGTTCCAGTGGTTTTGATCTCTGTCTCCTCATGTGGAAATCTTTTCCATCTCCTCTCATTTTTAGCATCTGTCCCTGGAGTCAGTCCTCTTCAGCATTACTTGATCTGAAACAGGATGAAGTGAAAATCTGTTTGACCAGGATATGCCATAGGTTGACTGAGTGCTGCTTAAACCTTCTCAGCTTTACTTCTCCCCCAACGATATGTCCTGACAGTGTCTTTTTGCATTTTTAGCTGCTTCATGAGCAGGCCCATCATCACCTCTGGGATATTTTTCCTTTGTGGTTACAGCTCATCTCAGAGGAACCTGTTTTACAGCCAGTGTAGCCACTCAGCCCTGCTGCTGGCATACGCTCACCCTCCTTTTCCCCACTGCTCCAGCTGGGAACGTGGTCAGGCTCCTGGCGCATGAGATCACATCCAGCAGGGCTACTCCCTGGAAGCCAAAGTGTTGCTTAGTAACCCACTCATGGAAGTACCAGAAGCATTTTTCAATCTGTCACATTGGCAAAAAACACGGGCTTCTTGATTTAGAGGCATTCTGCTGCGTGTAGCAGGGCTCTGCTCCATTACCTTGCATCCAGCACGACCTGCAAGTGAGGAAATGAACCTCCTGGTTAATGAAGGGGCTGGAGAGGAGGATAAGGCAAAGAAAATATTTGCCCAGGACTGCATATGAAGCCTCTAGCTGGTTCTCCTGGCATCTAGTCCTCAGCTTAACTCCCTTCCCATAGGAGTTATTCCCACCTTCTGAAAGTGCACTCCAGGGTCCCATAGCAATTGGCCAAAAAGGACCCTGCAGCACCTTCATCTATTATGAGACATTACTGCAATAAAACATGGTGTGTCATACAGAAACTGAATGAGGTATTGCAATATTTATGTAGTAAGCTTCAGTGTCATGGACAATTGCTACAGAATAATGTATGTGTTTTTTTAATGCAGTGGAGTCACAGCAGCTTCACAAGAGCACACAGAACACAGACCATCTGAGATTACATGGTTTCCTCAGTTATTTTCAAATTATTCTGTTACAGAGAGTTAAATGAAAAACATCCTCTCATTTAAATAGACTGTAAAGGCTTCTAGGTTACTTTCTGTCCCCTTTTAAGAATAATTTAATTTGGGACCAAAACATCCAAGAGCTGTGCAATACTTTAGAGGCTTGCTCCTTTATTTGGCACTGGTTTATCCTTAAAAATGGCTTCATAAAGTAACTTTGAGGGCTTTTATTTGAAGTACCCTATTGATTTTGCAATCAAATCTCTTCAGTTTGGAAGAGAAAAGATATTTTAAACAGTTTCTATCTCTGAGCTCTGGGGTCCAGCTGGGATCTTCCCATTCTACCTGTTGTCATCAGATACTGCTGTCCAGCCACAGCATCACCCATTTCTGCAGCTTGTCACCTGTTGTCAGGTCGCGTGTTGGAAGCCTACTGCAAAAAACTGAAGAGGTGTTATAAGGGTCACGGAAAGTCCAGAGTGGTCGGTAGACAAAGTTGTTAGACAAGTGTTCCCCAGAGGATCTTTTGGTCTTTGGAGAGCCACTTCCCTGGAACAGTGCTCTGGGTCAATGCTCAGTGCTGTAGTGGGGACATCAGTAAGGTTTGTTTGTTGTGCAAAGCTCTTTCAGGGCAGGGTTAGTGACCCACACAGCAGCTGTCAGCTACATCCTAACTCACCATAAAGGTGAAAAAAAAAAAAAAAAATTATAATCCCAAATTCCCAACTTGATTTCTGAGGACTTCTTGAGGAAGCGAGTACATTCCTATGGTCCTTCCTAGTCTGAGAGATACGTTTGGGTATGGGATTAAAAGTTTTTATTTTTTTTGTGTGTAGTTGCATTTTTATCGCACATAGTTTAAGAAATAAAGAAAATTATCAAGAAGTGTTCTTGATGATTGGTGTGTGGCCGTCATAAGAGAAATTAATGATCTACTGTGGATCCAGGTGCAGAAGTGTCTATGCAAATAGTCAGAATTAACTGTCTTCTCTAGGGGCCAGGAAGCATTTTTGGCAGGGAGGCAAAGATTGTGAAAGCCTGATCAACATTTTAATTCTTAGAACTGGCTGTGCCACTTAGGACTGATGGAAATCTTGTTGATGCTTTGCTCTGTGGAAAGAGGATTCAGAGAAGCACTAGGTGTGCAATGCATCATTTGTTTTAAAAGTAGCAGGGTATCTATTTTGTCTTCTAATACCTTGAAATTTGTTTGCAATAGTCCTGTCTTACCAGCTACCCAGTGAAGCAAAAGAACTGTTGCTATAAAGAGAGCAGGCTAGGGAAGAGCAGGTAGACTGGGTAACTTCTACACAATACTGAGAAAGCATATCCATTCCCTGAACTCACAGGGAAAGAGAAACTTTTTCTTCTGCACATTCTGCACATTCCTTAAGATAAAATTATTTGAGCTGAGAGAGATTTTAGAGCAACTGAGTTATTTTCTACAATATGCCAGCCTTTGTAACCCCTGAATAGGCTTTTACCCTCTTTGCAGCAGAACTTGACTTTTGTGTCTTTGCTCAGAGCTAGAGCCACTGGTGTTCAGTTTTTTCATAATGTGCTGATGAATTGAAAAGCCAGCCTTGACATGGGTTTGCCAGCTTCCATAGGCTCCATCAAAGTAACAAAATACCGGTCAATAAATGGCTTGGAAGACTTTCGGATATTGCTGTTTAAAGCATGCCATTGAAATTTTGGTCTTCAGGGCACTAGGGATAAAGAGGTTTTGTACTGAAGCTTAATGAGAAAAGCTCAGCAGTCTCAGATGAATTCTTGAATTCTTAGAAATTCCTTAGACTACTTTCAGGTTGCCTGTTGCTATCCCCTGTGAGGCCTCATTAGAGTTTACACTATGCTGCTTGGTATTCATTTACATTTGGTGGCCACAGACTAAGGTTACAGGTTTGGGAACCAGTACATAATTGCAAGGACAGCTGCTTATGTTATTTTTTTTTTCCTTTCCCTCCTTTGTAAAGTGTGAACCTTTCTTTTGAACTCTGAAGTGACTGTATCGTTACAATGTGTGTATGTAGAGATTTGTTTTGACATGGCTTGTGTGAAGGACCTTTGCTCTTCTTATCTCACACTCAGTTTTATTAAGTGCTTGATAGTTTTACTAGCTTTTTGTGGGGGAGGAGAGGTGATGGAGTGGGTTCTTCTGTTTCAAAATTTGGCTTTTTCTGAGGGAAATCTGCCCAGTTTTACCTAGAGTGGTATGAGAATTTAAGGTGCTCCCAACTGTCCTTCAGTCATCCTTATCTGGTTTCTTCCAAGAGAAAGAGATGAGTCTAGAAAGCTTCAGAAAAAAAAAAAAAAAAAAGTTGCTTAATGCTAATAAGCCAACACTGACCAAGAGGACCCACCAGTTTGTCATGCATGGAAACCTGCATGATGTTTCTACCCCCATCTGAAGGTGTCTATCTGAGCACAGAGTAAATCACACCCTTCACTCATGAACAACTGACATTGCTCCATGGATGCTAATGGAGCTACCACAGCTTGCACCAGCCCAGGATCAGCCCTTCTGTGTTTTGGTGATTAGGAAACCTGTGAATGAAATCCTACAGGGGTTTGAGAGAAGGGGGCAATGTGTGTTGGAAGCCTCTCAACTTTGCAGGATTTCTTTGGTATTCATACACTTTTGCAAGAATGTATTCCAAGCATCTTGTACTGTTATTAGTAACTTGTACTGTAGTTTGTTAGCAGTGTTGACTACCTATGTAGCTACTATTCTGTTGCAACTTAGAAAAAATGTGATTGCAGAAAAATGGGAGTTTAGAACTTGTATGTACTTTTTTTTATATTCAAGCACTTCAATTAAAAGTCAAAGGAAAAATGCTCCTGTAGCCTTTGTTGTACTTCCAAACAGATGTGTTGAAAGAGAGGGGAGAGCTCTCTTTCTGAGATCTTCCCTGTTCACTTTGGTACTAACAAAAGAAAAAAGATGGCCAAACTCTGGAGAAGGACTCTGGACCTTAAAGTTTATTCAGCAAATGTCAGATGTCAACAACCCAGTCCAGTGTATATTATAATGAATGGTGTCCCTGTGACTGAAGCCAAAGTGTCTGAGGATTCACCGAGCCGCTGCTGAGTGGTGATCCTCACAGATGTGAGTAGCTACCAAAGGAGTGGTAACTGGGGAAAAGTTAATCAGTATGTCCTCCTGTGTAATAAGCTAGATTTCTTTTTTTTTTTTTTTTCCCCACAAAGTATCTCAGGGGTCACTGGGAGTCTCTTCATGTAAAAGTGGAGAAAAACGGGTACTGGAAAGTTGTGGGTTTGGGTAGCAGAGGAGGGATACTGGAAAATGCCTGCATAGACAGACAACAAATGCTCCTCACCACGTACCCTAGAAAGTGTTTTTCTTCCCCTGCCCTTTGAAATGTGCATATCCAAATAGTTTTCTGGATCACATCACTGTGGGATCAGTGTGCGTAAACAGGCACCTCTAAAGCAGCTTGTGATTTGGTGATCTCAGCCCAGCTCTTAGTAGCCAGATGCCCATAATATGAAAACAACCATCAAAAGTGTCTCTTTTGCTGGCACTTTTTAATCAAAGGGACAATGGGAGAGAATGGCAGTCTTATTTCTACAAAGGGCCCTTCAATGTCAAATTTGCCATACAGTAGCATTCACCTCTGTGGCACAGACCACAGCCACTCCAGAGAGGAACAAAAGCTCTCAGACAGCACGCAATTAATCCAGCATCTATTAAACCAAGCACGGGTAATTTTGAAGGAACGTAGCAGATTTCTGCTCTAAATTATTCTAAGCACTATTTTTTTAACTCTACATGGTAAGCACAGCTCAAAGTACAAAACAGAAGGCTGTATTTCTGGCAGCTGTTATCTCCCCAGTAGCTGTTTTACATCCCCAGCATCTCATAATCCTGAGACAAAAATCAAGTAAAGCCCAGCAGAGGAACGACATTAAAATGCCTCTGGCTTTCCTGCTGCCCACAGCCATGATCAGGTGCTCAATGCATGAGCAAACAATTAGTTCCATGACCAAGGGAACTAATGAAATCTGGTTTCCTATGGATTTATGACAATATGTTGCCTTGGTGCCAGAGACCTGAGGAGTTAGTCTTTCTACTAATATCTTGAATCCAGATGAGGATTTTATAAGCTATAGTCTCTGGAATGGCTTAATGAACTTTGAAGTGGTGATATGTTGAGAAAAAAAAAGATATATTGCATGGCACATACAGTGGGGGATGAAATTTAGTGGTGGGAATTTACAAGATAATTTAGAAACACAGATCCAAAAAAAAATAGCTTGCCTGCTAAGTCCTAAAAATGAGGCTGTTGCTGGTGTTATTTCTGTAATATCTGTCTACACTTTTTTAAGTACAACTCTATCAAATAATAGTGTGATTGCCAGTGGAGTGGTTTCAATAAAAGACATAGAGCAGATGCAGCAGTAGAGTATAAAGGTGTAAGTAAACAATATGTTTTTGCAGAAGAGGAAAAGTACCCAGATATCTGAGCTGGACACATTATTTTTAAATCTATTTACAAGTGATTTGTGAAAGAAGATGAAAAGTGAGGTGAGAAGTTTACTGAGAATGAAAAACTGTTCTGGGCAGTCAGAACGACTGTGAAGAGTTGCAGAAGTTTTTCATGATAATGAGGGACAGGGTTGTAAAATGACAGATGAAATCTACTGTCGATAAATGCACAGTAATGCTTCTGGGGGAAAAAAACACCCTAATTACACATGCATAATGAGGGGCTCTAAATCAGCCATCACTGCACAGGAAAATGATCTCGGCGTTGCTGCTAATTTTGAGAAAATGACAGGTCAAAGCTGAGCAGGTGTCAGAAAAACAAGCAAAATGTTAGGAATTACTAGGAGGGGAGAAAAAAGGAGAAAACGGAAAACATCATTATGTCTCTGAATAAATCTTTGGTGTGGTCATGTGCTGGGTACTGTTTGCCACTTCTGTGTTCCCACCCTCCCTTCCCTGCAGCCCAGAATACATCCAAAGAGCCTGAAGAAGAGCCAGAAGAGGACACAGGGGATAGCACTGGCACTATGGAGCAGCTTCCATGCGAAGAGAAGAACAAATGTGCTGGGATTCATTGGCTGTCAAGAGAGATGGCAAAGAAGAGACAGGTTTCCAGGTTTGCCAGGAACCATCCACCGCAGCAAATGAGCTGTACCTCCAGCCCCAGATGTCCTGAAGCATCTGGCTTCCTGCAGCTGAATGGACACAGCCCAGCAGATTGCCCTGCACGCTTGATACACACCTTGCTGCTCATAATTTTGGCCCCCAAGTTGCCTTTCAAGGTCATTGTTAGGGAAGGTTATTTCCCCAGCCAGTCCAGTACTTTGGTTCTCACATCTTACAAGAGCAGAGTTAATTTCTGTTCCTGGATATGCTCACCTACCCCTTCAGTGTGTGCCCAGACTGGGGGAGGAAAATCTCCTTGACACTTTAGCCGTTGTCCTTCTCGAGCAAGTTAAACTGTGCTTGCTTACTTCATTCAGTGCAGTTGATAAAAGGTTATCAAACAGTGTGTGGCTGAAACTTTCAGCATTTTTCTGGCACAAAAACTGTCTGAAAGAGTGAGCCCACACCCAGCAAACTGCAGCTTAACTTGGGGACGGGCAAACCTGGAGGCAAATGAACAGAGGGTAAGCCTCCTATCCTCTGTCGGACTGGGATTTCATCTCTAAGTGTAGGAGCATCCTAAGAAGTTACAACAGTGATCACCAAGGCTGACAGTGGCCTTTTGCAACAGTGGGAATTGATTTAATGTCTTTTTATTATGTGCTCCTAAAAGGCCCTAGTGCAACTATCTGTTTTGATACCACACCAGCTCACTGCTGTGCAGCCTCTGCTTTAATGTTGTTTGTTTGGTTTTTTTCACAGGCTCACCCTATTCTATGATTTCTGGGCAGTAAGTATCCATAGGAACTAAAAGAGCCTCCTCCCCAGGGCTGCCTGTCTGTGCTGAATGGAAGAAAGACCCATCAGTCTTGAGGAGAAGCTACGGAGAGCAAAAGTACCTCCCTGGCAGCCTGACCTTGGCAAGGAGACAGGGGACTCAACATTCCCGACAGGCAGCAGCTCTCCCTTTAATAAATATTTCACAGCAGAAAACAGCAGACTTGGGGAGAAAATGGAGGGCAGGGTTCATCCTGTGACGCAAGGTGATGTGACCGGACCTTGTCTAGCAGGGCTGGAGGCCACCTAATTGGCATTCCCCCACCATCCTTACCAAGAGCATTTTGTAGTCCTCTGGGAATGTGAAAATAATTAAAAGGCCCCTCAGCACGCAGTGTTGCTAATGGGCTATTGCCTGCCATGTGATGTTTTTGTGCTCAATTAAAGCTGAGCAACACAGACTACTAAAAATTCGTGTCTCCTTCCCAGAGACCCCTGGGTGGACCAAGTCTCCTCTTCTGCTGCAAGATGGTTCTTGTTGTGCATTGCCCTGCAGGGTTCAACTTTTTAAAGACCTGAAGCCAGAGGCAATGGCTGAGCTTCGTGCAGCGGAGTTCAGATCTCCATTTACTCTGCTGCAGACTGAGCTCTGGCACTGGTGAGTTCAGAGCAGTCATCCTAGCACATCCAGGCACCTCCACGGTGACCTTGAGCTGCAGAATGACTGTGCATATGGTGTGAAGCAAAGGCCCTGGATCTCTTCCAGGCAAGAGCTCACTCTCGCATTGCATCTCTGTGTGGACTTTCTGGCTTCTCCCAGCACAGTGCTTGGCTCAGCCAGTGCCAGCTGCAGCTGCCTGGCAGAAGAATTCCACAAATAACACCCCCCTTCCTCTGCACAGAACCTGTAGGAGATGATGATGAGAGACCTATCAACACCTTTTGCATTTTCTCAGGAGGGATTTGGCCACCTCAAGGCAATTTCTGTCTGCAGTCTCAGATTTGCCTTCTGGCTGGGCATCTCTTTTATTTATCAGCTCTGCTGTGGGGGCTGCCTTGCCAGGTCTGTGTGCATAATGCCTTGTGTCTGATGCTCTCACAAGCCTCTGTTCACTTTGTAAACCATTGGTGCTTCATTCGGGCCAAAACAACAATCCATCTCCATAGTATGGTCTGTTGAGTATTCATGGGCTAAACTTTAGGTAATTAGCATTGTTAATGTTCTCTGTGTGATATTACAGCTGTGGGGCTCATTAAAATGTTCTCCTGGGAGAAGCCAGGCAAAGAGTCAGGTGTCAGATTTGCTTCATGTGGAAAAGTCTGCCTGTTATTCTGCAGGAATTATTTGTTTAAACACAGGGTTTACACACGATGGTGTATTGAATCCCAAGTGCTTTTGGCAGCCTGAGACCTGGGCAGCATTTGGCATGGCTCAGATGGGCAGCTCCAGAGAGACTGATGTCCAGAAGTATACCTGGCCAGAGGGAGGAACTCAGCAGTCAGCATCTCCATCTCTTCTTGAGCCCCATGGGCTCCTTCCCAAACCATAAGCAGCAGGCAGGAGCCCTCAGGCTGTTGTCCCCTTGTGCCACTGTCACACCACTTCCCTGAGCAGCAGGAGACTGATGAGTGCTCTTGAAAGAAAGGAGAAAGACAAAAGGACACAGAGGAGATTAAGCTGATCCAAACCAAAGGAAGCTCAGGTGGTGAGAAGAGATGCAGAGAGTGCATTTCATTTTCTAGGGGAGACTTCTCATTCTCGCTACCTGGAGGCTCTTGACTGGGAGACAGGACAAGGTGGCAATTCTTCCTGCCACTGACTAATGTCCTTTGCTGCGGGTCACCACAGAAGCCACCCTCCCAAAAAGTGCATACCATCCCAACACCATCCTTCAGCATTTTCCTGGGGCTGCACCATGGCCTTGTGGGGATGGGACAGGATGGTCCAGGGCCATCTTCCTGTGGCAGCACCAGGAACAGTGCTGATCCTCCCATCCTGGCTCCAAATTTTGAACCAGGATGGGGAGAGTTGAGCATGTCACCACCCTAGACAGAGGAGTTATGACCCAGTAAGAGGCTTGTAGGTGTTCATATACCTCCAGTACTGGGCATGACTGATCTATGCTCTCCAGGCAGCTCTGCATTCACTCTGTGACCTTCCTGAGTCCTTTTCCCCAGGCCTGTCAGCAGCTGGTCAGGCAATTATTTATGAGTGAGAGCTGAGCTTCTCCAGCTGAAGTTGGTAGCTGTGGACAGATGTCAGTGCAACACATGGGCTCATCCCAGCTGTTTGCAGGCTCTGAGCACAGGCAGGCAGAGATGCCCATTAACAGAGACAGAGATGCAGAATCATGTGTGCTGGCTCCAGACCTGGCCAGACAGTAACTGCATGGAATTTAAAGCATAAATACTCGTGCTGCTGTTAGTTTTTTAGGGTTTTTAAATTTTTATTTTTATTTCTTAAAGTTTCACCCAACATGCCCATAGTATTTTTTCCTGGGGTGCCTAAAGGGGAGCATGGAGAGCTGTGCTTGTACCTGGGGAGAATGGCCACCTATGGGGCTAGTTTGAATACTCCCACCCAGGCAAGGCCTTGTGTTCTGAGATGCCAAATGTGACATGAGATGACATGTGACTGTCGTCTTGCCACCATCTGAAACCAATGGCTTTGGCTTCTAGGTAGGTTTCTCCAGCAACAGATTTTGTTGCTATTTCCCCTGTGGGGTTTGGCAGGCTGCTCAGATGGGTAAAGACCGTGTCTAAAAGCTGCTCTCTTCCTTTCCATATTAGCTAGTGAAATGTCCTGGCTTCCCACGGATCTTCTTTCTGCCAGTGGGAGTGGTAGGTAGGTGGCTGGAAGAGCAGGGAGATGGAGAGATGGAACAGAGGTATCAAGTTCCTGATGTGAAGCTGAGGACCTGGGTGGGAAGGAGGATGGTGACAGGCAAGTAGGAGGACTCCTAAAGGGATGGAAAGTGGGAGAGAAGAGACTTCAGGATGGGGATAAAAGATTACCTGACTGCAGGGAGAGGATTTGTACAGTGGGATGCTGCTTTGCATCAATTATGCAAATTGCCTGTATGTGTTGTGCAGTGTTTCCTTAGTTTTGCTGATTTGGTAGAGGAAGGCTGACTGCTCCCCACTGAGAAGGAAACAATGGCCTTCCCAGAGATCTTCTGGCACCAGTGGCTGTCAGCACCCAAGCTCAGGTGCAAGTGAACACAAATGAGTTAACATCAGTTAAGTTAAAAAAAAACAACAAACAACAAACCTAAAAAAAATAATAAAACCACCCAAGCCCTTAAGGGGGAAGGGGAAATTTGACTTTGTCTGGTGAGCACCTGTAGTTCAAAATCTTTCCCCAGCAATCCAGACAGTCCAGAAACTCACCCTCTGACACATTGTTTTCAGGTTGATGTGGAAGGGCAGAGTGAAAGCAGAGATCCCCATCCCTCTGGAAGGAAATGTGGTGATGGGGGTGTTAATGGCTATCTGTCTGGCTTATCACTGCTTTTTAATAGCTTCTGTTGCATTTCCTGCCTGGTTTTAGCCCAGCTTCTGAAGGACAGGAAACTAGTGGCATCATGAAATCTTCTGCTTCCAGCTAATGCTTTCTAAACTCCTTGGTCATTTCATCCAAGTATGATAAAACCATGTCTTACAAATTTTATGAAAACACATGAATGAGCGAGGGAGAGAGAGGGAGTGTGAAACATCTTGTTAGTCCCTTCTAAAGGGAAGGACTCTGCATGACATCACACCATTTTAAAAAGTAGGAAACGAGAGAGAAAGATTATGAATGCCCCAGATGAATGGAAAATTGCAATTGGAGCCTGCATCTTAAAGACTTTGGAGAATCCCATACAAAGCAATAACATACCCCAGAAAACAATGCAGCATTTCTTCTGCTGCTCACAGAGCATCAGATCTCCCACTGTGGTTGAAAGATAAAAATGTCAGCTGGAAATTTAATGTGGACAGCACCAAGCCAAGAGCACAGGAGGGTAAATGTAATTGCCTTGGTCAGCTTTACTGGGAAACACCTCAGCTGCTTGATACTGGAGCACCTTCACTGAGTCTGCTGTGCTCTCCTACACCTGCTGAAAACCTGACACACCAAATTTTGTGCTGAGGGAAGTGCTTAGTTCTTCTTTCACTAATAAAAGTGTACTATATCAGCAAAATTTTCTGTTATACTAGGCTCTACCTGCTCTTTTAGGAACATTTCACCAGAATTAAATCCAGCCAACACAGCTGTTGCTCTGGATCTTCTCAGAGCTGGGCTGAGCCTGGGACAGCATCTAAAGCTCAGTAGGATCCAGCTTTTCTCTTGAGCCTGTCCAAATATCTTGTAATCCATCCACACCCAAGCTGTCAGTGTTTTCAGAGGTGGCCTGCACTTCAGCAATAGGATTTGTGAAGAGGTATCCTTCCTCAGCAAGAGTTGAGCACAACATTCTCTGTCCTCACACTGCACAAATTAATAGGAAACACTTCCTAATAGGATTCTTCCTGTAAGCAGGGTGTCCAGCCAAGTCAAATTGCAAAATTTGGGTCCACACTTCAGCTGGTGCCCTGTCACAGTATTCAAACTAGAACTTTGCCTCATGGATTGGAGGAAAATGGCAGAATTCAGATGCAGCAGCAATTGCTGCAAAACCTGTGCCATATCCAGACCTTCACCTGGAACAGAAGCCATGGGCAGAAACTCCCTGTAAAAATGGATATCACGTAAGAAAAACAAGTTTGTTTCAGGAGAATTCAGAGCAGGTTTTTATGTGGTGTTAGTGGCCAGAACAGTGCCGTATCGACTGCTAACATCTTTACTAATAACACCAACTTGGGAGAATTGCCGGGCACAGGGATTTTATCCTATTTAAATGTAGCTCTCCTGCTTTCCCTTTGCTGTGAACTTGTGCAGATGAAAGGAAGAATAATAACTCTCCTGCAGCCAAACAGCTTCACATACCTGAGATTAGGAGAGGCACCAGAGAGGCGCAGGGCTCCTGCCGGGTGCTGCCATCCCTGCGGCGGCTGAGCAGAGCCTGCATCCCAATTACTTTCTGGCTCATCTGCAGGGGCAGCACCACGAATGTGTCAGGGACCAGGCAGAGGAGTGTTTGTTACTCACAGCTCTCCAAGAGCAGGATTGTCCCCTTGTTATCTGGCCCCTGGACCAGTGTGTGTGTGCGTGTGCTTTCCTGATGTGCTGGTGCACGGGGGTGTTTCTGTGTGCACCCGTGTATCTGTTTCAGGGCTGACATGTTCATCTGATGATACATATTTAAATAATGTAAATAATTGACGTGCAATAAGGAAATGGGCTTTATCAAATGAAGCGAGACCAGGCAAGGCCCAGCATCAATTCATATTCATACACTGTGCATTTCCTCCCTGTTTAATCTGTGTTTTAAAGGAACTTGTCCCTATTGGGAATTCCTGTGCCAGCCCTCAGCAGCCTTGTCTTGTGCATAGTATGCCTTCAAAACTAATCCATCCTCAAAGCCAGAGGCTCATGTCAGCTTCATTTCAAGAGTGAGCATTTAATTTCTGCTTGCTCCTGTCCTTTAAAAAAACCCCAAGATTTAAGATAATAAAGGGGAAAGAGCAGGGAGGGAGTAGAGAAACAGCAACCTGACTCTGTCCATCCACCACAGCTAAAACCAGCATCATATTATGAAGATGGATTTCTCTTTGCCCTCTCTCTACCTAGTGTTGACATTAGGACTCATCATAAGGCTCCTGAGGCCCTCTTCTCCTGTGTTTAAATTCAATGCCCCTGCACTTCTTTATCCTGCTTTTAAAAGTTTCTTCTGCCCTCTGCTTATTTTGTGCTGGCAGCATAAAGTTCTGAATGACAGAACAGGGACTTCAATTCATAGAGCCCAGTGATCCTCCTGGCAGGCGCTGGGTGAACAGTACAAATCTCCCCTAAATCCAAGCTTGCCTTTGATCCAGCCATTTCTAGCTCTCTGCCCCTGAACGTTTGCAGCCTTCCTCCTTTGTTTTGGGGAACGTATGGAGCTGTGCTTTCATTAATTGCATGCTGCAGCCTTTGAATAAATTAGCTCATGTGCACAAAGGTGCTTTCCTGGCCACCCTTCCCGTGCGGCTGTGCTTAATTGATGTGAGTGTGGCAAGGGAGAAGCCGTCAGGCAGGCACAGCATTTGGTTTGGCTCCTTCTTCCCCTCACTCAGGAATTCATCCACGTTACTCTTGAACTGGAGTCTCCAGGCATCTTGTTTAATTTATGCTGCAACTTTCTTATTGTCCCTGGAAATGCAACTGGAAAGCAAAAAATCCCTGCAGAGGGTCTCCAGAAGAGGCCGAGGAAAGCTGCCGGTGGAGATTGTGCACTGAGACAATCAGCATGAAGAGTGGCTACTGCCTCTGAACACAGGTTATCAGTAAAAAACGGCAGCTTTTAGAAATTTGTGTTTTCATTTGCCTCTGTGAGAGGCTGTAACTCTTTACCTTCATGTCCAGCCAATAAACTCAGGCTGCTCTTCCTTGAAAAAGAACTACAAGAAAAAAAGCTCTCTTTCTCTCCACCTCTCTGCTTCAGGCACTTGGTTGCTGCTAAAGCACAGCATCTCTGAGCTTATGCCTTGTGGGTTTTGTTTTGGTTTTTTTTCAGCTCCTTCTGAGCCTGGGCTTTTGTCTTTGGCTTGTACTGCTTTCCTGTGCTTTGTCCTGTTTTCACTCACATGCAGACCATGAAGAACCTGCATGTCATCAGTGCTTTTGAGAGGGGGCTGATGAATTCTCAGCTGGCCATGGAATATGCCCCAAGGAAATGAACTGGAGCAAGGCCCAGAGCTCTTTGAAACAATCTGAGGGAGCATTTCTGTGTGTTTCTCCTTGGGCATTTGCAAAGCTGTAGTCTGGAGGGAGAGCTTCTGCTGCAGCTTGGGGAATGCCCCCATGGTGTTTGCCCCCAGGGTTCTGTGCCTCCCATGGGGAAGGAAGGGGGAGAAGGCTGCAGCCATCTCTAAGCCAGGGCTGGCATTCCCCAGCATATCCTCAGATGGAAATCTTGCCACAGCCTTGGCCCCCACCCCTTGCAGGGGAGCAGTCAGCAGCAGCACAACACCATTCTTTCCCAGCAGCACTGCTTCTGGGGAGTTGGTGGCCCAGCAGCACGTGGTGGTCCATATGGCTGCAGGAGAAAAGCGAATTTAGCATCCATGTCCCTGTGCCTCCTAGGCCCACAGCATCCAGGTCTCATAACTCTTCCTTTCTCTGTGCTGCCCTGATGCCTCTATTGTTTCTCATCAGCTCTCATTATGTTGATTTAAAGTCTTCTGCCTTCCAGGGGCAGAAATAGCACTCCCTCCTCTGTGTCTTCAAGATACCACTGTGCATCTGCAGAGTCCTTGAGAGTGCATTAGTGGCAGCTCTGACCCACAGCCATACCTTTCTTATCTGGTGAAGACAAAAGATTGAATTCCCAGTTCTACAGACTGTAATGAAAAGATGAATGGGAGATCAGGGTCGTTACCTGGGTAAAGCAGAGCTGTCATGCTCCCTGCAGAGGCATTGATTCAGCCACCCCTCGGTGCTCCCACTCAGGTATGTTGATCAGAGTTGGGTTTGGTACTGTCAGAACAGTGCCAGCTGCCTGTTTGGACCGTGTGTAAATGAACAGGGCGTCCATGGGGCACAAAATCCCTGGGGGGTGCAAGACTTGGATTCTGCATGCTGCCTGCTTTTCCAGTGCTGTGTTTGTGTAAGGCAGGGTATACTGCCCAGAAGCTCAGTGGAGAGAGAAACTGAGGCACACTATGGCATAAGTCATGACATGGCACAAGAGCAGCAGGTTTAGTTTGTGCTGTAATGACACAAACATGTGACTCTCCCAAGGCCATACACTGTAATCACAAAACTTTGGCTCACTCGAAACAAAGGACTTGCTGGAAAACTCTGTCCTCAAAGTAACTAAAAAATATTGTTGGACTCAACACCTCCTGTAGAGTTGTTCAAAAGATAACAAGAAACTCATTTGAAATGCAGCCTGAGGCTTGCTTGGAAGCTAGCTCCAGGCTTAGAAGTCTGCTTTGCCCACCAACACCCTGGCCCAGTGCTGGCTCTGGCTGGCCCCCACCTGAGCTGGCTTGCTTGTAGGGCAGCCCCAGGCTCCCTGCAAACCCAGGACACCTGTGAATCATTCATCAGTCCTGGACAGCCTGCAGCTGAGCCCAAGCTTTGCTTTGTGTCCTGCATGAACCGAAAAGCCAAATATATTTTCCTTGGTTTCTCCAGTTCCTAGCCTTCGTCTCTCATATGCAACATCACTGCTCTTTGCTTTCTTCTAGGGATGAATCGGAGGGGCAGTGGCTGGTGCAGGCGCTGGAAGTTTTCTGTTTCTGAGCAGAAGGTCAGATAGCTGGGGGCTCTGGTCTCAGACAAGAACCACCCGAGTTCTCTGCCAGAAGCTCTTTCTCATTCCTCCCCTCTGGGTTTCTGTGTGGTTGAGGAGTCAGGTGAGTTGTGATCTTGAGGAACTGGCACACACACAGAGGCAGGGATGACTGAGACCAACTATGATATGGGATGTCAAAGGAATAGATCAAAGAGAGGAGGAGAGAGAAAAGAAGGAGGGAATCTCAGACTTTGCTTTCTGCTTCAGTTTCCATGGAAGACAACCTTATTCTTGGCAGTGAAAAGGTTAATTCTTTTGACAACCTCTTCCTCTCCTTCCAGAAGTCTATCTCAGAAATAATCAAAGTATTTAATTAATACTGCACTAGTCCAAATAAGTACAATCATCTTCCAGTAGTATTTACATGTTGGGCTATAATTAGCAGCCTCCTTGGCACCAGCCCACGAGTTGACAGGTCCCCATTTCCATTACATATTATATTTTTCCATATCATTGCTCAGCCATGAGTGACTATGAAATAAGTTAACCAGTCTCAGCAGAGATGAGGGACTGAGTAGGGCCGGAAGAGGAGCAAGGGATTTTTTTTACCAAGAACCTGCTGAATATAAACACCTCAGTTAAATTACTGCCTCCTAAACTATTTTTTTTTTAAAGTATGGTTTTCAAGTAAACTGGGAAGTGGCATTTCAAAATGTCTGTGTTGCCTACTCATGATGAACCATTTCTTCTGAGCTTCTGATTGAACTACTTTCTCCTATGAGGTACAGGGTTGTGCTTCATCCAGCCTACTGGAAGATGTCTCTTGTTCCATCAGAGGCAGATGTGTAAAGAATAGGTGGCACCTTAAAGTCCAAAAATGTTCCTGAATGCCAGATCTTGCTGTTAGTTGCTCAGACACGACAGGACACATATGGAAGTGCAATGAAGCTTCAGACAAGAAATGAACTTCTGCCTGTGGAGGAAAGTTATTTGGTTGGGATCAGAGCCTCAGGAGGCTGAGTCCTGGAGCTTTCCCCCACTGCATTTGCTGAGTTTTTCCAGCTTGTGCCCCATATATTCCAGTCAAACATTGGTTAGGCTGAGGTGGGTGTCCTGGTGACAGAGGATACAAGGAAGGTGGAAGTGCTGAATGCCTTCTTTGCCCCTGTGTACACTGCTGGAGGATGTCCCCAGGAGCTCCAGGCCATTAAGGCTGCTGAGAAAGTCAGGGTAAAGGATGAGTTTGCCTTGGTTGATGAGGATCAGTTAATGAGGCTGGACATCCCTAAATCCATGGGTCCTGATGGCATGCACCCACAGGTACTGAGGGAACTGGCAAATGTCATTGCTAGGCTGCTCTCCATCATCTTTGGTAAATCCCTGGGAACAGGAGAGGTGCCTGAGGACTGGAGGAAAGCAAATGTCACTCCAGTCTTCAAGAAAGGCAAGAAAGAGGAGCTGGGTAACTACAGACTGTTCAGCTTCACCTTCAGTCCTGGAAAGGGGATGGAACAACTCATTCTTGGTGTTGTCTCTTACCAAGGACAAGAGGCTTATCAGGAGCAGTCAACATGGTTTTACATTGTCATGTCTGACCAAGCTGACAGCCTTCTATGAGGATGTAACCAGGTGGGTGGATGATGGCAGAGCAGTAGATGTAGTCTATCTTGATTTCAGGAAGGCATTTGACACTGTCTCCCACAGCATCCTTGGAGCTAAACTGGAGAAGTGTGGCCTGGATGACTGGGTAGTGAGGTGGATCAGGAGCTGCTTGAAGGATAGAAGCCAGAGAGTTGTAGTCATGGGATGGAGTCCAGTTGGAAGTCTGTTTCTAGTGGAGTCCCTCAAGGGTCAGTACTGGGACCAGTACTATTCAATATATTTAGTGATGACCTGGATGAGGGAATAGAGTGTACTATCAGCAAGTTTGATGACACAAAACTGAGAGGAGTGGCTGACACCCCAGAAGGCTGTGCTGCCATTCAGAGGGACCTGGACAGAGTGGAGAGTTGGGCAGGGAAAAATTTAATGTATTACAACAAGGGCAAGAGTAAAGTCTGACATCTGGGAAAGAACAACCCCAGGTACCAGTACAGGCTGGGGACTGAGCTGTTGGAGAGAAGTGAAGGGGAAAGGGACCTGGGGGTGCTGGTGGATGGAAGGATGACCATGAACCAACAATGTGCTCTTGTAGCCAAGAAGGCCAATGGCATCCTGGGGTGTGTTAGAAGGGGGGTGGTTAGTAGGTTGAGAGAAGTTCTCCTCTTCCACTGCTCTGCCCTGGTGAGGCCACATCTGGACTACTGTGTCCAGTTCTGGCCCCCTCAGTTCCAGAAGGACAGGGAACTGCTTGAGAGAGTCCAGCACAGAACCTCCAAGATGATGAAGGGAGTGGAACATCTCCCTTATGAGGAAAGGCTGAGGGAGCTGGGGCTCTGCAGCTTGGAGAAGAGGAGAATGAGGGGTGACCTCATCAGTGTTTATAAATATGTAAGGGGTGAGTGCCAGGAGGACAGAGTAAAGCTTTTCTTAGGGGTGACCAACAACAGGACAAGGGGCAGTGGTTATAAACTGGAGCACAGGTGGTTCCATATAAATATTAGGAAGAATTTTTTCAGTGTGAGGGTGACAGAGCCCTGGCACAGGCTGCCCAGGGAGGTTGTGGCGTCTCCTTCCCTGGAGACATTCCAAGCCCACCTGGATGGGTTCCTGTGTGACCTGCTGTAGGTGACCCTGCTCTGGCAGGGGGGGTTGGACTCGATGATCTTTTGTGGTCCCTGCCCAGCCCCTAACATTCTATGATTCTATGAAAATGCAAGACTGTTTTTTTCCTAACTTAATTCAGAATTACTGTTTCATTGCATTCTGCAGCAGCAGAATGTGTGAAGCACCACCCTCAAGTGGAAAGAAAAAAAAAATTGCCACATATTTCTTGGGAGCAATGATAACACCTAAAAGATTCCTGTGAAAGCATGAGATCTTTGCTTCATTCCTGGAGGCACCCAACTAGCATTTGAGAGATTTGTGATGCTGCAGTAGAAGGTATAGGAAATCTGCTGAGAACTGTGAGGTTTGATGCTGGGAAAATATGGAGTATAGAAATAGAAGTTTTATTTTGATTAACGTTTTACTCAAAAAAAGCTACTCATAAATGTTCAATATAGATACATGCATGAATCTAGGAAAAAATATCAATGAGCAAATTCTCACCTTCTCTCTCACAAAAATGTTGGCGTCCTTATTTTGGCACTTGAATGTGTGTTGCATATTTGTAAGAGCAGTTGTGTGGGCAGAGGCCCAGGGAGATGGACACCCACACTGAAGAGAGTCCTTCAGTCTCCCTGGGTGCTGTTTCTTGCTGGAAATTCAGCTCTATGGGATGTACAAGGGTTTTGCAGAGCTGATGGCTCTTAGTTTGGTACCATATTGACTCCTCATTTAACTGTGTGTCTGCCTGGATGTGAGCTCCAAAGACACCTTTTCTGCTATGCTCCACACTGGGCCACTCAGAAGACCCACCTGCAGTTTGGGTGGGAATGCAGAAGAAGTGTGTTTGAAGGGGGATGAGAGAAAGGAAGGATGAAGTATTTAGAGTACATGCAGATCCCAAGCTGATTCTCTGCCTGGCTGCTGGGTGAGGACAGGAGCATTCCTGCTGACTCCCACCTGGGCAGCAAATGAAAATTTATCTGCTGTGATGGGTGAGGAAACATAAACCAGGTGCTTTTACAGTGACCTTTTCCTGCAGAAGCTTTTCATGGGTCTCTCCTGATGCCTCAGGAGTGGCTGCAATTGGTCCCCTGTGCTGGTGGCCTTGGACTGCCCTTCACACCTCAGAGCTCCTGGGGCTCTATTATGCACTCACAAAAATGGCACCATCTGGTGAAGGAATGGCACCTTCAAAATTGGCACCATCTGGACCACCACCTGAACATCATTTCTTCCTGCACAGCTTTTCACGTGATTTGCCAGCTCGTGTTTGAGGTTCAGAGAGGAGGGTGTGAAAGGTGGCAAGGTCTGGCATGGTTCTTTTGCACAAGCAGTGCTGCTGACAGAACTTCTATTTAGGATTTAGTTGATCTCTGCACCTCTTTGGAAACCTGTGCCACTTATTCAGAGGACCTCCCTAAAGCTGTGTCTCTCAGCCTCCAACCAGCAGTAAGTGGAGTGCTGCCATCTTTCTGAAAAGAAAAAACACATTGACCAGCCTAAGGATAACCTCAGAAATAACAGGCAGCTTTTTGTTTGTAGTGCTTCCATAGGGAAGGGAGAGCATGCTAAGACAGGAGCTCTGTCCTTGGTGAGGTCAGTCTGTGTTGGGTGGCTGGAAATTCAAGTGACATAAGCCCCCACCCAGCATCCTATGGTCAGCTCTCACTAACAACCTGCTCCAGGATGCTCAGGTAAAGCAAATACTGCCTCAGCATCTACAGGGCAGTTAAAACTCTGTTTATAGAAAAGTATCCATGATCACAGTTTTCTCTTTAGGAGTGTTAGAAACTGCATTCCAGGATACAAGGTTCCTAAATCAATTTTCAGTTTCCTAAAGCTGACAAATCCAGGCTGTTGATGCAGAGTATGTTCCTGCTACCAGCCAGCTGCTGTATGGATGGCACAGGAAAGCTATGCAAAGGCCACCATTCATACAGGCTGTACTTAGATGGCACCTACACACACATTGTTGAGCTGGACAGGATCCAGCTATGACCTGTTTCTCTTTCTGGGATGAACAATAACAAGTCACTTGGACCACAGGGGGGAGAAATTATTTGTATATACCACTATAAGACAAACAAGACAGACCATACAACACAATGATGAAACTTGTAAAATATGGATGGTTTAATAATATTAAATATATTTTATCAGAAAATACGGGTATTTTCTAGCTACCTGTGAGGTATCTAGATATGCTAATCCTTAAGGACAAGGAGGTCCAGCTGTTGCCTCACCAATGAAGCCAGAACTCGTGGAGAGCAGACCCACCTCCAAGGAGGGACATGGAGACTGGGTGATACCTTCACTGGTGGTAAGAGGAAGATTTGCCATTTTGGTTCTACCTAATGATCAATATGTTAAAAAGCAGTAGTAGCAGTGTTAGCTTCCACTCCAGGAAGGGGAAAGCAGGTGCCTTGCTGGGGAAAGCTCTTGAAAGAGCCTGGAGAGGCTGTATGCATTTTCCATAGAGATACTGCCCATTCATATTGTCACTGCAACATGCAACAGTGGGAGGTCCTCCAACAAGCCCAGGGTAGAAGGAACTTCAGGGAGACTCATTGCCTCCACTGTTAAGGAAATTCTTCACCATTCTTCATTCACCATTAACTCTGTCATTTTTATCTGCTGTCTAACTTCTTGATTTTTGTGCCAGGGTATTACACTGTTGCCTCCCCACCTGCCCAGGTCTGTCCTGAGAGACAGGAGTGTTCTTACATACTTTTCAGTTTTGGGGAACTGGTCATTCTGGATCTACTGGCTCTGCTTCTCTCATTTTTCCAGCCACTGTGGCTGTATCACCAGCTGTATTGTCTGCATCCTCCACATTTACCAAAACAACTAGTCAGGTTGTTTTTTTTCTACCATGCAACAGCCAGGTAGCCTTTGTGAAAGCTCTCCAATTTTACAGCCAGCATGCGTATTTTAGAGACCAAGACAAAGATCATATCCATTCTTGGTTACAGGAGGACAAAAGGGATATCCTGGGCCAGTCTCAGCTGGCTGCAGGTAAGTGGAGTAAGGCTGTAGGTCTGCTAACCAAAGGATTTGCCATGTTCTTCTGGGAACCAAACAGGCCAGCCAGCAGAAACTGCCAGGGAAGAACCATGGGTCCCAGTGTTTTATTTGAAACTTAATGTCATCCTAATGTCAAGAGCTCAGCTGCTGGTTCAGCAAAATACTAATTAAAACTGAATCTTATGGCCCTTTAATGAATGGTATAACAAATGGGTGTAGGCACTGATCACATATCAAAAGTTCATTTTGGCTGCTCCAGTAAAACATGAGCAGTAATTGCATGTAGCTTCAAAATAGCTCTTAGCCTTACACACAAATGGATTAAGACACAAATGCACAGTTAACTCCAAAGAAACCTAAGGAAAAATATGCTTTTGATCAAGATAATGGGAGAAGAGGTCCTTTACCTACCAAAGTGCCTGTCCTAAGTTTGAGTAGATGGATGGATGGATGGATGAATGGATGGGGGATGTAAAGAATAAGGCAAAAGAAATGACTGAAATTGCTGAAAAATTGCTTGTTTTTAACAGAAGGAACTGTTGGTTTTTGGGTTTTGTTTTGGTTTTGGGTTTTTTTTGGTTTTTTCTTTTTCTTTTCTCTTTTTTCCTTCAAAATAATCAGTCAAATCTTCCATGAAGTCCAGGAGGCCAACGATTGCTCTTTGCCTCCTTAAAAACTGAGTCTTGGTATGGTGCCAACTCTCAGAGAAATAAAGTGCTAGCCAGTGGCAAGAAAATGCAGTTTGATTTATTTTATACCTTTAAAATGAGTGGTAGGCCTTTTCTATGTACATTAAAACCGGCAGCCTTTTAATTATGGATTGGTTATTTCTAGTAGCCTTAAGATACAATTATTATCTGTCCAAATGAAAAACCACCTGGGTGGCAATGCTGAAATATGAGCTTGCTGGTTTTGCCCAAACAAGGAAACTCTTAACAACTTCCATGGAAGTTTTAGCTGCACAGACACTGTCAGCACCTGCCCTGCAGCTGCACACAGCCCTGTACATCCCCTCTGCCCTGGCACAGGGAGTGACACCAACTACAGTGTTTTTAGAAAATAAATAAACAGTTACTTAGGTGTGGCTGTTTTCACATCCTTTTCTCATCCATTGATGAGAATGGTCAGGAATGGTCTGAGATAGAAGTCAGCTTAAAGGAACATATCTGGAAACAGTCAAATTAGAACAAGTAATAGAGGAAGGTTGAGCAAACCTGACCGTAGCAGTTGTATCTGTATTTTTTGTGTGGCAGAGACAATACCAGGTGATTTGGATGTCCAAGCAAAACTCCTTGAATTTTAGCTATCAAATGCCAGCTGCTTTGCAACTGACCTGCAGATCAAGAATTTCTCCAGGAATAGCTCTCTGGTAAGTAAATATTTGGCAAGTATATTCAAATAATGTATAAATCCTGGAGATATTTGCAGGCAATTTGTTAACACAAGGGATGGAATTCGTCAAAGACATCTTTGCCCAAGAATGACAGGCTCATAGGCTAACAGAAAGTAATTTTCTTTCTCCAATACTGGGCACTACTTCTTTCTGGTATCAGACACCTTGACACTTCTTTGGCATGTGATGTTGAAAACAGCCAGTTGCAATTTGTGTTTGCTTTTAAATTTACAGTTTAGCCAAGGGGGTACAAAAATGCTTCGTGTTGGAGTGAATTTGCATTTCTGCTGGGCCCACATGGAGCCTGCCCTGGGCTTTGAAGTTCCCTTTAAAAAGAACCAAAACCTCAAAGCAGTTGGGCTGTGAGGTGAAAGAGTGCCCATCACCCGGTGTCTGACCTCTCAGGATGTGGCTGAGGCAGGGAGAGGTTGCCTTCCTTGTGTCTGAGGTTAACATCTTGTGTTCTGCTCACATTTTCAAGTTTCCTATCATCTCTGTTGAAGCAGGGATAGTGCTAATGAGCCTGGCAAGCACAATAGTATCACCCTCCATGACAGTCACAAATTGCATCCCTGATGCAAGTGCTACCTTAAAGAAATGATCCCGTATTCCAAGCCATTATCCAAGCACTCTGGAGAGGCAGGAGGTGACAGCCAAGATTTACACACACAGGAGCTCAGCAGCCTCTGGGGAGCTAGGATGGTGGAAGGGAAGCAAGCCAGGAAGATCAAAGGACTTTCTGGTCAGCAGCTCATCAAACCAGGTCTCTGCCTCCAAGGATGGGAACAGAGGGAGTGGGAAGGGGACTCCCTGGGACTTCTTTCTCAACCTGTGTTTTTTTCAGGGGAATGAGTAAATGTGATCATTTCAAGTGCCCTCCCACACAAATGCTCAGCTGGGATGAGTCACTGGGAGCAGTCTGGTAATCTCAGCCCTGGCTCATGCCTGGCTCCAGTGCTAGTATAGCACTCAGGGGAGAGCATGTTATCTTCAGATAAGAGTACCTTCAGGGTACACCCTAAAACCCCACATCTGCCTTATTTTATGGGGAACTTGTGCATAGATAGCCTTGCTTTACTTTGGAAATATGAAGACCATACACAGATGTATTGGTCAAGCATGATGGTACAGGATTGTAGGATGCTTTCCCTAACTTGGCTGCAGGATGGTTGTTATTATATGGAAGCAAAAAAGCCCTGTGGATATTATGCAAACACTTTCAGTGGAAAAATGATTCCAGGAGTGATCTAGGTGGTTTTAGCATATTTTATTGGAACTGTTTTCAAGATCTTCACACATTGGACCCAGGTGCATTAGTTTCCATGAGGACAGATGTACAGGGGGTTGAGAATGTCACATGTGTTAATAATAGAATTATTTTCTGATCTTGCCAATATTACAGTCTTAAAGTCTTTGATGATCTGCTCTTCCTGGACCGGGCACAACCGCTGATTCCTCTTGCAGTGCTGGGCACAACCACATCCTTTCTGATGGGAGTCAGCTCCCCTTTTCATCTGCTGTGACAGAATTGAAAATGTGCCCAACAGGAAAGCTGGAGTGGGTCTGGCATTGACTCTGTCTCCCCTTGGCACTCTTGCTAGGGTAAATTTGCAACTGAAATTCCAAATCTGGCAAGAAAAGGAGGAACCATTTTCCTGGCAGCCCTCCATGGGTACTCAGGAGAATGGATGGGGGGTGGCAGCCACAGAACAGATGGCAGTGTGGGAGGAAGGAAGGTAAAGTGGTCAAAGATGTGCAATAAATAGATTTAACAAATATGTTACACCACAACATGTGTGAAACATGCATGTAGTTTGCCATGAGGAGCATGATGCCCGGGTGATACCTGCCTTACACAAATGCATGGGTAAATTGTACCGTATGGACAAGCACAGCCCTTCTGTCTTCACATTATTATGTATCTCCTGAGTGATCTTTTAAAGAAAGAGAAAGGCAGCAAAGTTGGTGGCAATCTGAGAAACTGGCATAAGAGAAGAGCCTCAACCTTTATAGTCTGAGGTGGGGATAAGGCTAAAAAGAGACACAACAGCTGACAAGTATCAACACTGTGTCACAGTGGAGAGGGGATATTGATGCAAACTGCAATAAATGCAAGAGAATGCAAAAAATTACACTAAGGGAAATACTTTGGGGAAAAAACCTACAGTGCTGAACACCTCTGCTATTTGTGGCCTACAGATGGCTCTCACTGTTTTTAAACTTACTCAGAGATGGCTTTTTATGTCATACATCAAACATTTGGTTTTTTCCTTTCAGTAAGAATGCTTCAAGTATGGAAAAATGTGTTCCTGAGGGCATCTGCTAAGGTCCCATCCCTGGAGATCTCGGAGGCGTGCTTGATAAAGCAACCTTGGTAAATATTCAGTAGGTAAAATCCTTCTGATTACAGGGAGCAATGCAAGATGAGCTGCCAGCTCTTTTATTATCTATTACTCCATGACTATTGGTAGTGAAGGGAGGTCTTGCACAAAAGCCTTTGCTGGCTTTATTTATGCCAAGGCTGCTTCCAGGAAGGGGGAATCTATCATGTCAGAGACAAATGCAAACACAGAGCTTCCTCTCTTGCCCCCTCTCTCCTTTTGGACTGTCCTTTTGTCTGACACAGAGACTGCAGTGCTCTCTGTATACTTGGCATCTTGATTTGCTCAAGACTCCCCAGAAACAATGAAGTACTGAGGCCAGGATCACCTTAAGACAGTAACTTAGCTGTTTTCTGGGAACCACTTGCTTGGTTAGCCGAGAAAATCAGGGAGAGAAGGCCAAGTCCCACAGGACTGGGCTGCAGCCATGTCACAGAAGCCAGAGAGGGAGCCAAGAGAAGGACTCTGATCTGGGCCCCATCCCCTGCAGCCAGGGAACATAATTCCTGGGACTCACTGGAGACCTTGAAGCTCTGGCAGATGAACAGAAAGGTCATGCCCAGACCACTGTTACAGAGGTTTGCAATTGCCACTATATTCGTCAGGTCAATAATACCCAGGGTGAGACACTTTCTGTTTGCTGCAGGCAGCTTTAGCACTGCTCTTGCCATTGCTTCCACACTCTAGAAGCTTAGGGTTTGCTGTGCTGCTTTCCACAAGGCTCTGGCAGCTCTCTAATTAAAGGGTGGCAGAAGGCAGCTGAGCTCTGCTTGGCTTTGGCCCTGGGGGCTGTGATGCTGAAGGGGAGGCAGGGTGCAGCAGAGCAGTTGGTGTCACAGCAGAACCTCTCTGTCACCAGAGGCAGGTCACCACAGGATGTTTTTGGGTGGTGCAGCTACCTACCCAAAACGCTTGATATGCAGAAGCACAGGCATTTGGCTACAGGATAGGGCTTGCAGTTGGCCCCCAGCAGATGATCCATCACAATGAGCACAGAAAGCTGGGTTTTTTCCATGTGTTGGGTGTGTGTGTGGGAGCAGGGCTGGCTGAGGGTCCTTTCTGGTACTGGCAAGACAAGATTTTTCTAGACTACATCAAATTTGGAGCCATAATTTTGGAATCTGTCTGTGCCCCAGCATGGAGGATATAACGTCTGGCATCAGCCATGGGCAGAGACACTGCTGCTGTCTGTATAAACAAACATGCAGCTGCACTGACAGACACACATACAGAAAATGGTGTCAGAGATTTCTGCTGTCCCAGAGGTGACAGAATGGCCACGCAGTCCTGAACACAGCGTGCAGGCAAATTGCTGCAAACTTGCTTTTGTTAAGGTGCTGCCTCTGCCTGAGGCCAGGACGTGCTGGTCCTGCTCACAGGCAAAATTGCACCGTGGGGCTGAGGTTCAAAGAGGGGTGAGTCCTACAAAGAGGGGTTTTGTGTTGCAGAGCAGCTATAGAGCTCAGTAGTCTTGCACATGGCAGCCCCTGAGGAGTATTTCTTTTAGTGAGGAGACTGATTCTCCAGCCAGCTCAAGCAGGGAAATGTCACTTTGACAATCTCTTCACAGGCTGGTCAGATCAGTCCTTCTAAGAGTGGGTCAGAGAAAACAAATGAGTTATGAGGGAGAAAGGCAGCTGAGAGATGCAGGTGCTGAAGCAAGGGGACACGGGGAAGATGCGGGCAGCAGGGCAGAGGGAGAAGGAGCACTGATGCTACAGGATGGCTTGAAGTTAAAACAAAACAAAGCAATGAAGCCCATCCTGCAGGACAAAGGCAACTCTCTCAGTCTGATTCCAAAGATACTGAAGATGAACTCTCACGTGTGCTAAGCAGGGGGTCTAGTTGGAGAAGGTATCGTTTCCCTGGCCTGTACTGGTTCCTTGCTTCAAACCCAGCTAAGGTTATGAGTCCTGCAGACAAGTGGCACACAGAAAGCAGAGATGCTCTGAAGGATGGAAACATGACTCCCTTCAGTCCAGGGCCTGAGCTGCCATGGCTGGGGATAGTCAGAGGGTCAAAGCATACATGGGGAAAAGCAAAGCCCTCAGAAGTGGGGCTGCAGCTTCACTGGCACAGGCATGCAGGGGCTGAGCTTACTGAAGGGGAGAGCTTGGGCTGCAAACACCTCTCAGCTAGGGACCTTTTAAACCTGAGAGCTGCAGCCTGCCCCAGTTCTTGCTCTCCTGCAAGGCAGCTCACTGAGGGCCACCTCCCAGCCTGTTTGGGGGGAGCAGAGCCTTTCAGGGGAAGGGACAAGGGTCACAGAGGAGAGAGTAGCAGGCAGCAGCATTGGGATGGGCTGAGGGGACCCAGGTGGCTTCAACACCCCCCCCTCCCAGTGTTTGACAGACCTCTCAGGCTTGGAGTGAAGCCTTGATTTTCTGTGTCTGCAAAAACTGTAGAGAGCCTGGGGAAGGGTTAAACCCTCCCCAGAGGCAGTGGGCTCCCACATCCCACATCCCCATCAGCAGAGCTGGGTGCTCCCTGTGGAGGGCACAGCTGCACCCCAGCTCTGGCCAGCTGGACCCCAGCCCTGCTCCCAGTGTCCAAAGGCAAAGTCCTGAGAGGCCTCCATGCCTATGGGAGGCCAAAAATACTCAAGAGCAGTGACAAATTCCCACTGTGCTGGGGGGGTGGAGGGGGAATGGTTGATGGGTGAGTTCATGTAAGGGGATGCTTCTTCCCACCTCTCCTGCCCTGGCTGCTTGATCAGTGTTCTGTGGGGTGGCTCTGGAGCAGGGCTGTGCTTCATGTTCCCTGCAGCAGGGATTCACAGATCCCACCTACTCTCGGGAAGCTCACTTCCACCCACCTTCCTGTTCCTCATGTGGCCTTCTGTCAACACCACAGGACTCTCCTCCACCTGTCCATCAGGGCTTGTCCTCTACCAGCATGGGGACATGGCCCTGGAGAGGAACACTGAGCCTCTGGTGTTGTACAAGTCCCTCAGATCCCTCAGACAGAACTTGCTGCCCTGGTCTGAATGCCTTCACTCACACCACAAGGGTAGGAGGTCCTCCAGGCTTTTTTTTTTCCCCTTGTAGAGGAAAATCCTACAGTGCCTCACTTTTCTGTGTTTGGCCCCAAATGACCTCTGAAGAGCAGAGTGTGGCATTTCAGAATCCCAGCTGCTTTTAGGGGAAATGATGTGTTGTAAAAAGCATCATCTGAATATTTTATCTGGTGTGCCTTAATCCATGTGGCATCAGGCTCATGCTGAATTATGACCAGAATCAGACACCCACAGTGCTGGGCTATGGAGCTATGCAGCATGTGGGCATAACCTGCAGGTGGATGGATGTGAGAAATCTTGACAAGGATCCGAAAGGGAACAATCACTCCTGAAATCCAGTCCAGATGTGGATTTTCCTGGTTTACCCATAGAAAGTGCTGCTCAGGGCTGGCTGTTGCCTGCTCTGTATGGCAGGATGGCATGGATGTCCAAAGATGACAGAAAGAAGCTCAGTTCAGTATGTCTGCTGACAGCAACATTCAGAGATCAATGCCACTGCCCTCTCTCACATGAGATCTGGATCCCCAGACAGGAGTGAACTGGTAAATCCAGCATCATTGCTGTCAGTCCCATGCAGATGACCTGAACACTTTTGACCATCTCAAAGAGCATTAGACTCCTTCAGGTGCAATTTATTTGAGCCCTAAGCCTGCAAACTGTGCCCTAAATTCTGTTCACTATCATCCACCCTCTGTGTAAGATGAACCTGCAGTTTCCTATTGCAAATGTGAGAGGGCAACCACAGTACCACTTGTGGCAATAGACATAAATTCACATTTAAAAGCTTCAAGTAATTGCATTGCTGTGTAAAGACAGCCTTTGAAAAACTTGTTTCCAAATGCTTAGCAGCAGGATTAGAAGGTTGCTGGCTCTTAGCTGTGAGCTTTGCAGATGCTAGGGGCTGGCAAAGCAAAATCTGTATCACATGAAAAAAGTTGATCAGGTCTGCCTCTCTCCTGCCGTGAGATTACTTTTCTCACTACAAAGCATTTCTCCTCACCAGTAAGTTCAAAGTACGTATGGGCATGAAGATAGTGTATTGTTCACCAGCTCACTGTTCTGCTGAGCAGCTGCCTTGCTTCTTCAGGTTATAAACAGTGCTGAGAAGCTGCAAAATTGCTCACAGCTTAAACGGTGAAATCATGATAACCTAGCCTAGCTTACCCTACTGAGAGCTCTACTTTAATAATCCTGCTTAATCATTAAACCCCAATAAAAGCAAGCCAAGGAGTAGATGGCAAGAGCCAAGCCGAGGCATATCAGACCACTGCTCAAAACTTGAACTGAGCACAGTCAGCTAGAGACAGAGGGAGCCACACAAAGGGACAGCGAGGCTCTTGTGCAAAGGGTCAGAAAGATGCAGCAGATTATTTGCAGCTCTCTGTTGGGACTGGTTGAAGGAGCCAGAGCCAACCATGAGCTGCTCCTGCTGGTCAGGAGTCTGCAGTGGTGCCCTGTTCACATCCTTTCCCCAGGAGATTGCCTTATCTAGCACACACACTCCATTCAAGCCTTGCTGTTGACATAGATGCTTTGACTAAATCCTTATGCCTGAGGATTACTGCATGTAACAGGGGCTGCTGGTTATTTTCAAGAATGCTTTACCCTCTACTGAAAGGTACAAAGAGAGCAAATGGACACATTTATGCCCACCATGCTGCATATTGGCTTATGGCAAAATGATTTTTTTCTAAGGACACTGCATACAGTGGTGCAGTTAAATAAAAAATAAAAATAAACAAACAAACAAACAAACAAAAAAAAACCAAAAAACCCACCAAAACCAACTTGGAACGGTAGTAATATGAAAATATGAAAAAACATAGATTGAGAAGACACACTGCTTCTGCTGCTTCTGTCACTTAGCTGGAGACACTGAGACTGTGATTAGGCCAAGTTCTGCCAGTGGATGCATCCAGGACTCGAAGTGATTCCAGCAGGATTATTCATGTGCACATGAGTGCGTGACAGAGAGAACAGATTTAGTCCTTATTGCTTCATCTTTTCCAGGATGCTCAATTTATTTGTGCATTTCAGGAAACAGATAAGTACAGTCAGATATTCTGTACCTGGGCTCCCCTTCTCCCACCCCAAAGAAGAAATAATTGTAGGCTAAAAGCATCATCCATGCCAGAAGATGAGAGAGCCAAATCCTTTCAAAGGCAAAGGACTCACCAAAATGCCTGGGATTTCAGCTGAGTAAGGACTAACTGAAGAACTTCTCCGTGGTCTGTTTGGCTGAAGAGACACAAAATTAGTTTTGTATTTTCAGAGTGAAATAACAGGTTGGATGGGGGAATGCTCTTGCCTCAGCTTCCTTTAAAAGTGGGGAGTGGTAGGATTTGTATTGCTGAGCTCATTCCAGAATTTGGGTTACCAAACTGACTCATGTTTGTCAGTCTGGAACGGGGCATCTTTTTTCTTTATTGTTTTGTTACCACCTTTTGCAGGATTTGACTGCAGCATGGAAGCATCCAGATATAACTTTACAGTGCATTATATTCTTGTTACTGTAGTAACTTATTACTAGGACACCTTGTGCAATCTTTATTGCTGCAGTACCTGGTACAAACATGCCACCCTTTGTCCACACACACCATTATTACTGCCTTATTCTCCAACCAAATTTATTGCAGCATCCCATTGTGTCTTATTGCTGCATTATCAAAATGCCACTTTACTGCAGTGGCCTGTGTTATCTTATTGCTACATTTATCCTGGTATTATTATGCTAGCTTACTGCCACTTTTTTATGGCTGCCCTGCCACCGTTTTATTACAGTACTCTATGGGTTCTTAGAGTTGAGTTATACTGAGAGTACATTAATCCATTTGCTTTAGCCTAATGCTGTCTGCACAGGCTTGCTGAGCCTTCCTAGTGCTTGTCCTGGTGCTGTTTTGCCACAGTAGCCACAAATACTCTGGATAACCTATCATCCAAATAACAGTGTACAGCCATATTTCACAGCCATAGCCCTGTAAGTATGGGAAGCTCTGTAGGTAGTTTGCACAGCACGGACATGGTAACACCTTCCCAGACTGCCTTCCCTTGAAACAATGCAGTGTAGAACATTAACAGAGGTGGAAAGCTGATTTCCTAACTCATCTTCAGGCTGACGAGGTGGCTGGAAGACACGGGACACTTATAAAGCTTGCAACACCCAATGGGATATGTGGTAGCATCACTTGGAATAAGCATTGTCAAAAAAAAAAGCAGTGATTCAAGGATGTGATTCATGTGGAAGTAGTTACACGTTAGGATCATCATATGTGAAGTAAAAGACACGTGAAAAAACAGTTTATATGTGTTCCCAGGAGGAGGTCTTGGCTACTCTCATGTTTGTTTTAGAGAAATTTAGTCAGGAAATGAAGAGCAGAGCTATCTTCTCCCCAGAGAATATGCAGCTCTGTCCGCTCAGCTAGCTATTCCTGAGCAGATTAGTTTGCACGACTGTGCATTTAAATGGCAAGCTGTTCAACATCCAGGCCCCTTGATGTGCACCCATATGCATGCTCTCTGTGTCTTAAAAAGTCCTCTCCGTGCACTCAGCCCTTCAATCCCACCATATCCCCCCCCAAGCAGAGCACTGCAGTGACTCCCCTGCAGGAACGGAGCAGAACAGACAGAGCAGGGTGCTCCACTCAGGGGACACCTCCCAAGCTCCAAGCCTGGTGTTGCTGCTCCCTGCACAGGCCATAACCTCAATTCCATCTGTCCCATACACCTGTCACCATCCTTCAGCCCTGCCCATGTGTGACCCTGTACTAAGTACCACCAGAAGACCTGCCCGGTGTCAGGAACTCACTGCAAAGCAGGGACCCCTTGCTAGCACTGCGCTGCCTCTCCTCCTTGCCACGCACACGTTTCATGCATTTATGTATTCATCCCACTCAGGAATGCTCTGTAGACCATTTTGGGGGGTTCACAGGACAGACCTCCCATGGAAAATGCCTCAGCCCAGAGACCGGGCAGCACTGCTGGGTTTGACATAGATAAAAACACTGACAACAAGGCTCTGAGAAGTGCCAGCCTTTCCCCAGTGATGATGTAAGGGGATGCATATGAATGTGCATGAACAGAGAACTGGGCCTGTTACACAAAGACCTGCTAGTGCCTGAGGGGACCCTTTGTCTGGGTGGGCAACAGAGGACAAATGGGTCCTGCAAGGGCATATGCATGATGGTTTTGTAGTCCCATGACTTCCTCGTGTGCCATGTACGTGTAGGATGAATTTGATCTGAAGACCTCAGACTGTAGGATGTTTATGGGAATAGGTGTGTGTGTGAAGAACAAATACTATGCTTGGTATTCTGCTGTACATTCATGCAGGTGTAGGGGGTCCTGTGGACCTTAGATAAAATCAGTAACAGTTTCCTAGGGAAAAAAAGAAAGGTATCAAAATGAGAGATGTCATGGGTAAAAAGGGAAGTTCCTTTTCTTTCTGACAGAAACTATGCTGGCCTAATTTTCTGCATATATAGGGCTTAGGTATTAGAATAACAATTGCCTCAGAATTGAAAATTGTCAACAGCCAGCTGCCTACTTAACTAGATGGTTCTGCCTAGGTAAGAATGCAGACTTGTAGCCATATAGTAAGTTCTACCACCTGTGCAGAAAGCCAGTTTGCCTTGGCATGAGTGAAGAAGACCAAGAAATGTCTATATTCACATATGCAAAATACAGGAGGTTTTGTGGCACGAAGTCAACTGAGTCTTGAAATTTTCATATATAGGTAATATATGAATGCAGTATGTGAATGCAGTCCATTTTCCTATATGCAGCTACTATATGTAGGTTTTTAAAGTCACTTCAGTTCCATCCTCATCCTAACCTCCATACTCCCAACAGTTTGAAACAAGCTACTGGGTCATCTCTTGCAGTTGTATTCATGGGCTGTAAATCAGATGAGTTTTAGCAGAAGTTCATTTCCACAGGTGGTACAATTTCACTGTCACAATGGGGCTTCTCAGTCAGTTATCTGAGGCTTAATATCACGGCTGGGTGTACTGCTGTTAGGAAAGGTTACCTAGCACCCAGCACCCTGCCCATTCACAGGCTGCTTCTGCTGGTCCCATCTCCATCAATTCCTTCCTCAGTGTAGACTGAATTTTGACACCTGCCCACATCAGAGTTACCTTTCCCCTGAATGCACAGCTGCTTTTGGCCCTCTACAACTGTAGCTGGAGTCTCTTCTTAAGAGGTTCAATTCTACCTACTTGGAGTAAAGCTTGAACATCCATACTGAGTAAGTATGCAAAACCTTAAATAAATAAAAAATCAACCACAAAATAAACCAACTCGCTTTAAAATACAGCCTGTGTGTTTGTGTGTGTTACACATCTAAAACGTCTTGCTGCTCATCAGGCAGAGTCTGACCACATTGGCACTACACGCACATGCAGAGCGATGCCACTGACATCAGAGGATTTGCATCAAGATCAGTCTGACTCAATGGGGCAGAACCTCAGGTGATGAAAACCACTCATCATGCCCTCCTGACTTCATCTGAGGATCTGGCCATCATTTCTAGACATGCTACATGCCATTGGAAGGACAGAGAGTGAGGATTTTAAATAGAGCCTTTTTTTTTTTTTTTTTTTTTTTCTTCCATTGCTTTAAAGGAGACACAGAAAAGAAAAACAAAGCTAAAGTCAATGAATCTGCAGGAGAAATGCATTTGAGATTTTGTGAAAAGGAGAAGCGGCTTCCAGTAGATATTTTATTGGATCCAGATGGCCACAAGTAAGGGAGCAAAGTGGGATTGTGGCTCTGCCTATTACAGCCATTTTGTGCCAGGGAGAGAAGAGATGAAGGAAAAATACTGCTTTCTCTCAGCTCTTCTTTCGCCAAATTGTGGTTGGGTCCGTTTTCTTAAGGAACAAGACAGCAAGCCCTTGCCTTGTTGACCTTCTGTGTACAGTGAAGAGTGCTCCTCCAAACCCCAGTTGAGAACCAAGTACCTGCACAGTACGGTCCTTAGGGTGCCGTGCAGGTAGGAAAGTGCTGATGTAAACTGTGAAGAGAAGTGCTCCCCTTCTGCTGGCTCAAGCTCTCTCCCCTGTGGGGACCCGTTCTCCCCAAAATGCCCCATCCTAGCCGGAGGTCCCAGGCGTTTCTCCTGTGGGGCAGCTGGATGAAGCCGTCAGGAGGACTGCATCAGGCCCGTCAGGCGCTTGCTGGTCAAAGACTTTCCCTGGAAGGAGGGACAGACAGACAGACAGACAGACAGAAGAGGCCCGGAGGCATGAGTGATGCTGTGGGATGGTTTGGCTGTGAGCGAGGGACAGGGTCCTATCCCCAGAGGGGTTGCAGGGCTGCCCACCCCGCTGGCAGGGAGGCAGGGGATGGGGTGAGTGTGACCCCAGTGTTTCGGGTGCCTGTGGTTTTGCCCCAGGTGGGTGGCTTGGCAAGGAGGGGTTGGAGCCAGTGATGTCCAGGTGGCTACTGCTTCAAGGTGATCAACTGTGCTCCAGATCACTGCCTCATGAAGATGCTTCCTCACTCTGTTACATGGGAACCAGTGAAAGCAAAGCCCTCTCCTATGCTCTGTCCTATTCATCCTGCCCTGCCTTGCTTTAGTCTGCCCTGCTGCCATCCTACTTTGCTTGCTCCTTAGCATGTCCACTCTCCTACCTCTCCTTCCTGCCTTCCCCATGCTCTCCTCCAAGCCACCATGCAGGTGCGTGGCTGTGGTGGCCTTGCTTCCACATGGCTGGCATCCACATCAGCTTTCCCACTGACTGGTGGGACCAAGGACCAGAAAGTCACCTTCACCTCTAAAGCCCTTCACTGGCTTAGGCAATGCAGTCCTGCCTTTCATCCAGAGCAAAGGAGGGCCTACAGCTGGTCTTCTCGCTGTAAGAAGGGTAAGGGGACATAGATGGCTCTGCAATTAATGATCCAACAGCAAAAAATTGTTTCAGGTTTTGCTGTCTGTCTTTGGCTATCTTTCCTCTTGAAAAATTCTGTTTTTCTTAAAAGAGGGGAGGGGAAAAAAAAAAAAAAGTCTCAGTTGAAATAAATATCCAGGGAATACCAGAGAGCTGTGGAATACCCAGCAGATCATAAACAGTCTCCTCTATGTTACTATATTTAGCCAAGATTTCCTTTGCAATAGAAAGTCTTACTAATTGCAGTTTGAAAGAAAGATCCACACTAAGAGCAAGAGAGAAAGGTTATACAGTTAAAACAAGCATGTGCAAAATGCAGGAAAATTTGAAATGGAACTGAAATAAGCCTTGTTTAACAAGTGAACAGAATCAGAAGAAAAAAGAATCACCCCTCATCCCTTTGATTCTGAATCTCTTCCCATTTAAGGCTGGACCAGGAGAATGTAACAAGACCCTACAGAAGCCTCATTTTGTTACTCAGAAGTAAGGAAAATTAGCAAATTTACTTTGCTCTTAGCAAAAAAATACTTGGCTCACCTGCACAAACACACATGGCCCAATCTCACTGATTTCTGTGGATAAGTGGTCAGCTGCTGGAAACACTGTCATTATTTTGGACTGTCCTCCTGGGATGAGAGAGCCACAGTCACACCTCTGCAGCTCCTCCATCTCTGCCAAAGAGCTTTCCTCAGGATGGATCAATTCCCTCCCGGAACTCAGCAGGCACACCAGCACTGCAGCCATTTAAGGCACGTGTGCTTTCTTTTACTATAAATGAAATTATTATTATTATTATTATTTTAAATGTACTTCTGGGCAGCCTGGCTCAGTTCCACCCCAGGAGTCTTTCACAGGGCAGTGCATGGGGGGCTGCAGCCATGGCTTTCATTTTGCTGCCATTAAGGAATACCAGGGGAAGGGTGCTAAGGAGTTACCAGTTCTTGAATCCAGTCCATAGGAAGGAGAAGGTAAAGATGTGGATGCTACTTTCTGGAAGTATAGCATGGCTGGCTTTAGAAAAAAAAAAAAAAGCAAGCTAGTTTTTACCCATATTTGGATACTTCCTTAGGAAAAAAAACAAAACCAAACCAACAAACAGCAAATATGGTGTGGGGCTGTATAATGACTATTCAGTCAGACTCCAACCAATCTGAGCCAGGCAGTTCCTCTTGTTATCTTCTCACAAGCAGGTGGCTTGGGGGTATGCCAGCTCCCTGTGTCAGGGTCCAGTGGGGATGAGAAGAAAAGGCTGTTCCACATCCAGCCCTGACTGCAGCACACGTGGGTTCAAAGCAGGAAGGAGGAAACACGGGTGCAGGCAAGAAGGTTGCTGAGCTGCTGACAAAAAGGCTCAGCACACTCCAGTGCATTTTTTACTCTTTTGTATGGAGATGCTGAAACTTTTTTAGGTGGGGTCGAAGCTTATAAAGAAATCCTCCAGTCCTCCAATGGTAAAAATGTTTGCCACTACTAATTAAGGTCATGACAACTAAAACCCCAGCCTGTTGTTCCTCCAACAACACAGCACAAGCAGTAGGGCATATGTTGTGTGTCCTGTTGGATGTAGAGAAGCTTCATTCCCTGCAGGCAGCTGAGCTGTAACACAGCTTTCAGGCAAGGATCATGTGTAGCTTCAACCATGTCTTGGTAAAATCCAGTTCTCTCTAGGCAGCTGAATGATTTTTTTTACCCCTGAACACTGGCATGACGGGAGCCTGTTTGGAGAGGCAGCGTAAAATCTGAATTTGGAGTAACTTAAGGAAAACTTAAGGGAATTCTTAATAAACCATATGAAACTGTCCCCCAGAATGTGACTTCCAAGTGTGTGGTCCATCCTATTGCTTAGCTATACATCAGGCAGGGGACCAGACCTTGTCACATGTGGACTATCGGGGCTCTCACTGGGGCCTGGTGAAGTCAAGATTAACCCAGAGGTCACAGTAGATCCTTAGCATCATTGATGGCTGAGCCTTGGCTAAGCAGCTATGAAACTTTGGTGTAAACTGTAATGAGCAATTATTTTAGGGAAGCAGAATTCAGCAATCTGATGTAGGCAAGAAGCCAAGTAAGAGGAAAAAAAAATCTGGAATTTGACACAAAAAGGAGATAGGATTCCTTTCAAACCTCCTGTACGAGCCACCAGAGCTTCCATCATGCTCTTTGCCTTTATCTACCAAAACAAGCACTTTGCACAGTTAGGAAAGAACTGCCTGTTTTTCATAACTGTGAGTAGAAAGTTCAGTTTGTTCAGTATCTGTGTTTACACACAATGTTACCATGCTCTGCCCAGCACAGAGTGCAGTTTGTGTATCTGGCATGCAGACATTCACCACCAGCAGCATGCACAGGACAGCACACATGCATGCCACCAACACCTTACCTGAACACCTGGGCAGGATTTATCCCATAGGGAGCTTTATGGCTGTGTGACAGGGGACAGCAAGCATGTGGGGAGCATGTGGTACAGCAGGGCAAGCTCTTTTTTTTTTTTTTTTTTTTGCCATATAAATACAGACCAAAGCACTTTCGTATTGACTGTTCACCTCCATTCCCACCCACCCACCAGCTTAGGACTCAGTTACAGCTGACTCCACTTCTTCCTACTCATCTTTTGCACTCAGGGCTCTCCTTTTTCCCAGCCTGCTGCCCAGTCTGCTCCAGCCAGAAGCATCACCTTCCTGGAGACTCAGCCATCTCCTGGGGAGCAGCATTGCCTCTCCCTCTGCAAGACCCCCAGCAGAGAACTGGGGTACATCTGCATCGCCACTGGAGGATGAACACTCCCCACTTCCATCATCTTGAACCTTAAGATTTTCACCTGGTGACAGACACCACTCAGATTTCCTACATTTTGGCTAATACATGACAAGGACTTTTCCAACAGGCAGACAACGTCCTGCTGCCAAACTTTATTTATGAAGAAAGACTGCCAGGATCCTAGCTCTGCCCACATTCTTTGGTTTTCATAGTTATATTGCACTGAAGATCTTGGGGAAATTTTATTTCTGTGTAATATTAGAAATAATGATTTTATTAGACTTTTTTTTTTCATCAAAAGATACATTGCAAACAAAAGATAAAGTAACATAAAATAACAAAGTTAAATAAGAAAAACAGTTAAAACATAAACAATAAAGGAAAATAACAGCTCAACACAAAATAAAACACAGGCATGTAAACTATGAACATGTATAACATAAATTAGCACACAAAATGTGGTGGAGAATACCACCAATCACACACTGACACAGACTGAAAACACTGCAAAGAGGCTGTACAGGGTAAGCAGGGGGGTGGCTGCAGGGTGCTTACCCAGGGACAGCAGCAAGGTCTCATGAGTTACCCCCAAACTCCTGCAGAGTGGGCCACACTGCTCTTGTAAGGCTTGACTGATGAGTTACCTGAGCTTCTTGCCATTGCTACTGGTTACACTGAAGCTGAGCAACTATGGGTCAGGTTCCTACAATGGATATTGCTTTTTTTTTCCCTCTTCCAGCTTATATCACTATAGGAATGGTTCTGAGCTGCAATCCAATAATCTGTACCTGTGTTATTTTATGAGGATTTCCTAAGCTTCCTAAACAAGGCATTGCACTTTGCTTTGAGAAATAGCATATCACTGCATATGGCACAAACCAGGAGGTGATACAAGCCCTGTACTCTAAAAGAGCTTCATAATGCTTGGAGATCTCCTCTACCACCACACCAGTACTGTGAGGAAGATCCTCTTCTGCTGGGGAGCAGAGTCTGGGCTCTTTGTATCTAAGACTGTGTGTTGAGACAGTTTTGGCATTAGTTGAAGCAGCCTAAGAACTGCTTAAATGTATTTAAGCACAGCCCTGCCAAGGGGGCAGCCTCAGGCTATGGATCCAGGGCCTGTATCCTCCTCCAACAAAAATAAATGAAAGATGGAAGTGTAGATGCATCTCTGCATCTAGTATACAACGGTGTTGTAGAGCATTTTTTTCAAGCCACCTCATAAAATGCTCTCACTGAGAGAGAGCAAACACCTCAAACACCTTGCTAAGGTTCTGGTTTGGTATCTGCAGCTTGCAGCTAGACATGCATGTAGTGGGAAGGTACCAACTTTTATCTTCCAGAGTTTGTATGTGTCTGGAATAAAAGACAGTAAATTAATAGTAAGTACATCCTGAGGCCCATAGAGTACCTTTCACCCAGGATATCCCAAAGAACTTCACAAACAGTAGACACAGGGATCACTCACACACTGCTGGAAGATACTGACCTCGGGGGTGAAAGGCAGCTGCCATTCTGTGCCAGCAGCACTACCCACGAGTGTTTTTAGGAGGGAAGAATGACTTCTCCACTAGAAATGATGAATACTTGTACTTTTAAGAAGCCCCTGAATACAGAACAGGCTACGCAGCACACACGTCACACATGCAGGCCACCAAACTGACCAGCACACAGCGTTAGCCTACACGGGGCAGTCATTTTCCAGGTAAAGTGCTGAACAGATGCAGCAGATTCAAGCATGCAGCAAGCATGGGTACTGACACTGACCAGCTATCACAGATGAGAGAACAGTCAGACAACAGGCTGTAAATGTTGACTGGATACCCGCATGGTTCAGGTACATTCCAATGCTTTCCATCACCTACATAATGCAAGTACCTTTTCCCAGTAAAAAACAGTACTTGATAATCACTGGAGTAGTGGAGGAAGCATATTTTTTCCAGGTAATACATCTTCCAAAGATAAAAATAACCCTTTCCCCATATGTCTTGTCTTGGTGCCATAAGAAACTTCAGCATCCATTCTTATAGTCTTCCCTTCCAGCTGCCTGTTCTGATACCCACTCCACCAGCATCTCTGAGTTACCACCTTTTTGTATTTTCTAGTTTTTCTACCACCATTACCTACCCAATAATAGCTTAAACCTTTGTCTTTATTATATTGCTAGTCAGTGCTTCCCATGCCCTTAAATGCTGTTACTTATTTGCAAGTTGGAAGAGCTGGGAAAGCAAAAACGTGGGAAAGGTGGTAGATATATGACAGTTCTATGTAATTATCAAGGAGCCAGTAAAACAGAGGTCCCTGCTGATGCCAGGCAGCAATTCTTTCTCCAGGCTTACACCTTCTTCATTGTGTTCATGGCTGGTATTTGCAATGCATCACAGTCATGCACAGCTGTGAAAAATATGCTACAATTCACCTGAGAAAGGCAAGATCCCATCAACACATTTCATGGGTTTGACATCATACTAATGAACCAAGAATAGGACCAAGACAGTCAGAATGCCATTTGGACTCTGATCCAATAGTACACAAATGGAGAGGACATAAAAATCATCACCAGGCAGTAGTACTGGCCAAAGGATGAAGCTGAGGATCAGGAAGATGTGAAAAAGGCAGCAGAGAAGAACAAGGGCAACATGGAGCTGGAAGAGAAGACTGCTGACAGCATCCAGGAAGGGACAGTGAGGCAGGTAGGGTAGACACTAAGGCTTTCATAGATGTGTAAGGAAAATGAACAGGTACACATAGAACTGAAATTAAAAGTTGGGCTTTGGATTTCACTGGGTACTGAACTGGTATGCACTTAGTCCTCAGCCAGTGTTAGTTCATCACAAAATAGCCAACAGCTACCCATACAAAATGCTCCATCCATGACATCCACAGTTCTTTAAAGAAAGCTCATCAGAAAGATTTTTTTCTTATATTCTTAATCTACAGACTACTCTGTGCAGCTTAAGCACAGACCACCTCTTCCTTCACCTTATTCTCTTTCTGCACTGAGCTGAATTTACTGCTTGGAAAAGTTTCCTGCTTCCTCCAGCCTGACTCCTTGATATATTTCACACCCCATCACTGCATCTGGTGTCTTCTACTACGAGGACACTAAAATAAGTCTCTCAAGTCTTTTAAGTCTCACTACATACTCAAATTTCCTCTAGAACTTCATAGGAGGGCTCCTTTTCCTACTAAATATTATACTTTTTACAGGCTGTAGCAATGAAAGATAAAATATGATCTGCTCAGGCTGAGTTTCACACGGGGCTCTGCTCTCAGGTTCTGCAGTTCTTCTGTCTGCAGGCAGTGGAAACACAAATTTCTTTACCTTCTTCAGGTAAAGAGGTTTTTTTAGTCCAGGAACGTAATGATTAAGAGTGTGGCATGTCAGTCAGTTCAGGCAGAAGTTGTAAAAATTCTGAATACACAATGTAGAACTCTCACCCTCTCAAAAGCTGTATGTGTGTGTGCCTTTTGTTATTAAAAAAATGTCAGCTGGGAATAAAAAGCAGAGATCTTGTCAGCATAGGGTCACCATATTGAGTTACATACTTTAACAGCAGTTTTCTTACACGGGAAATTCCTTTCTTGGAATTTAGCATATTTAGGAAAGTTTGAAATTAAGTCTTAGTATCACAGCCCAGGCTTATCTAAGTTACCTGTTGAGGCTGATACCCATAGGGTCAACTCTTGTTATTGCTGGAGTAACCATTGGTGCTTTTAGAGATACTACTCAGGATGCTGCAATATGCAAGACAGGAACCCCTTCTTTCCTCCCCCTTCAGTAAATGTAAATGGCCACCAGCACAAGTTAGGCAGAGCCTTGGTGGCTTCCTGTGTTAAACAGCTTTTGTCAGCAGTGGTTTCCCTCAATGTACTCATTAAAAGTATATATTCCTTCTACTCCTGGCTTTAAAGGAGCATCTTAGCTTACGAGAACTAAGCTTCTGTCTTTCTGATTATTAAATAATTTCTAAAGCAGATGGGAATTTACAGTGGTTTAAACAGCTAGGCTGAGACTGCATGGCTAAAATTAGTCTAGCAGGCTCCTTTTCATTAGCAAGATGATCAAGTATGACAGAAAAGAGAGAGGTAGGTATATGGATTTGTGTGTATGTGTGTCTTTAAAATTAAGTTATTACCTCAATACCAGGTAATATTTGTAACACATATGATACATGATGTCTGATTTTTATTATGCCATTTATCTTCACTTGGGAGAGAAGACAGGCTAACTCTGCTTTCATAATGTCAATCCTTGATCTATTTGGAAGAAAAATTGTAATAAGATAAACCTGCCACCATGTGCAGTGCCATCATTTTTTAAGTGATGTGGATGAGTAAGTGCTCTGATGCAAGACTGTCAGATCTGCAGCTACCTGAGGCTGACCCTTCCACATGGCCCCCGTGAACAGCACAGAAGATCAAGTCTGGCTTTATACCTGAGATTTCACAGCACAGGAATCCAGCAGAAAGCTGATGAGATCAAGGACCATGATGTCTATCCTACCACTGTGCTGCCCAGGTATTTTTAAGGACTCTTCAAAACACAAAGAGGGGAGAAATCTGCCACCCCTCTGCTGTAGAAGAGCAGGGCAACATGTCCTGTAGTTACCTGCTTCACCATGTGGACCTTTGGTATTCACAGATGACTGATGACCACAATGTTTGGTCCCAGGACCACCCAGCTGCTGCCCAGACTGCAGTGGGGGACTGCCCCAAAATGCACAATGACCTTGCAGCATCAGACTTCAGGCAGGTAAGATGAGGAGGTTGAGGATGTCTGGCATGATGGGCCCTGGGTTAGACAGATGTCCCCTTGCTCCAACAGGAACCCAGACAAGGAGGCACTGCAAACTTTGCCCTTGGCTACAGCAGGATCTGACCAGTGGTGAGCACAACCCTCTTCTTGGCCATTGCCTGAAAGTATCAGCTGATACTCTGAAAGGACCTGGAAGTAAAAGGTGAACCATCATGACAGTGAAAATTCTTCTGCAAAATCTTGCTGTTAGTGTCCTGTTAATGTGGACCAGAAAACACCTGGCTTCCAGAAAGATTTGGTGCCAAAACCCGATGCATCTATTAGTCTTGAGGTACCTTCTCCTGGTCAAAAGTACCAAGCCAGGGAAGATGAGACAGTGGGTCTTGCAGGAATTTAAGAGTGTCATGAAAAAAAAACCCAAACAAAACCAATCAAAACCTGTTAAATTGTCTTCTTTTTTTTTTCCCATTGATCCTCTCGAAGGTGTCAAGCCTCTGTCTGGTCAGCAGGGCTCCACAAAGTCTTTCTACAGAATGGTCTGAGGTTGATCTCTGTCTCCAGGGTTTCTGACCCCAAGATGAGCAGGAGCCCTGTGGGTAAGATGACTTCCACTTCATCCAAGTCTGTGCTCCCAAAGACAGCTTTCTACCCAGTGCAGGAGAGCAATTGAGAAGCACTTGAAGATTTTTCTGGGCAGGGTTTAATCCAAGTAAGAAACAAAAAGCCTGCAATATTGTTCAAAGTTTGTTGACAAAGCTTTTCTGTTTCTCTGAAGTGTTGTACTTTTTTCCATTTTTCCATAGAAGAGATAGTAAAATTCAAGAAACTAGAACAGGCAAGCCTGGAATCTGATTTTCATGTCTGCCACTCTAGCTAGAAATTGGGCTTCTCTAGCACCCCTGTAAATACAGTAACATGAGCAAGGCAGGGGTCATGAATCTCCCCCTCCATGCTCCTGCTCTGGCTCTATGCAACCTACATGGTCAATGGAAAAAGTTCCCCAAATATGAGTTCAGTGATGGAAAAGTAACCCGTAACACCATTAGATATGCTTTCCCTGCATTGTTTCAGATGAAAAGTTACAGTAGATTTTAAACACTAGTAACTGCTTTATTTGAAGAAACAACAAAATAGGAGTTGGACTCAATGACCCTGATGGGTCCTTTCCAACTCAGCATATTCTGTGATTCTATGATTTTAAAAATTATTTTTCATCAGTTTCTCAGTAAGCCTGAAATACCAGAATACTATGGGAAATACAGCTTACTGATGCTGGATGACAACTTGTTCTGTATTAACAAAAATATTTTCAATATTCTTTTACTAGTAATCATGGTGGTTCAGGAAGAACAAGCACAACCAGTCCACTTAATTCCCCACTACAGCCAACATCGAGCTATTCCTCAACCAATAATTTTCCTGATGCTTTTGCTAAAAGATGTAAGTCTTCATTCAAACTGTCTTCTTGAAATCCCTATTTAAATCTTGACGTTCAAAAGGAATTTACGTTAAACCCAAAGTTCTGAAATTCTGCCCCAGGTTTTGTATTACATTTCCACTTTCCTAGCAAGTGTGAAGGCTGGGGACAGGTCTGGCTGGACAGGACCCATCAGGCTGGACAAGACCTCTGGGAGCTGGCCCCAGCAGGCAGTGCCTCTGCAGAAGCACCCAGCATGGCCTCAAGCACAGGTTGCCCTAGCAAGACCAAGCCTTCAAGGAACCCAATTCAGTCATTTCCCAAAATGCTTGGTCACATGCCACAGCCAAATTTGAAAATTTCCCTGGGGTTCTACTGTACCAGAGCCCAGGAGAGCAGCACAGCCTGGGGGTGGCCCAGGTTCATGGGCACTTTATAGTACAGCCCATCTGGGAACCACAACTACATCTCAGCAATCAATGTTTTATGATGGCAAATAAATGTCTAACCCTTGCTGGTCTGGATGTTCCTCTTACAGTCTTCACTGGCAATCTGACCTCGTATTTTTCTGTTTGCAAAACAGGCTTAGGGCCCCCGCCAGCAGAGAGCTGAGTGTTCAGGCTCTGTTCCAGCCAAACCTCAAGCATATGCTTAACTTCAGCGTGCCTGTGCAGGGTCAGCCTGAATATGGGATCCTGAAATAAGCAGTCACTAAAGTATAGTGGAGCTCTGGGAATGAGGGCCTGGGAATGCTCCAATCCTATGCAGTCAGGGAACTGCAGTGCATTTTGAAGAACTAGAGCATGCAGAATTACCTCCATCTTAATTTGTACTCCCCTGAGCACTCCATACAGTTACTGCTTTGGTAATGCTGTCCTCTAGGGCATTGTGACATGTCAACATAGTCACTGTTTTCTCGTCTGATGGTAGTGTCAAACTGCCATAATGCAAAGTATAAAAAATGCAGACCCTTCCTAGTTGTGGTAGCTACCATGCCATCAGAGGATGACATTTTACATCTGTATTAAGAAACATGAAAGAAAATGTTTACAGCACGCTAGCCAGTGAGACAAAAATGAACTAAAATGCCAACCAATCTATAATAATTCTCTTTACAGGTACCTAATTATAATTCTACCATCCCAACAGAGTTTGTCAAGTTACCCTTCAAATCAAATGCAAGAGAAAAATCCATCCTTGGCTGCATTACTGTAAACCCAGCCAGACTAGTAAAGTGAGAGTTACTCTTCTATGTATTTGGCAAATCTGGGAGAAGAATTTACTACTCGGTGTAAATATTTCTGCATAGTTTGTTTTAAAAAGACTCTTGCCTATTCCTCTTTTTGGCAGACTCTTTAGAAAGCAGTAAATATGCAGATGGGCATAGTGATATATTTTGTATCAACATCTTTTAAATGTGTGCATATGCATTAGCTATATAAATACATTCCCCAGGAAGTCTGCCAGTGGATATACTACAAAGCTCTGTGTGTTACGTTTGGATTTGCTTGTGCAGTAGCATGGCAGCATCAGAAAGAACCCCTCTAGGCTTATTTGCTCTACAACAGCTCACACTTACCTGCAGAGTTTCTCCTTTTTATCTGTATGTACAAATGTCTTATATTTATATTACATGTATACATATTTAGTGCAAATATAACTACATACATACAAAAAAATCTGAGGTGCTTATATACACATAGGCCCTTCATTATAAAGCTGTTATAAAGCCATAGCAAGTTACATGAACTTTTTATGAAAAAAATGTTCTGTACAGTAGCTTCTACAGGAATCAATCATATGGTGATCTCTGGTGTCCCAGTATCACCTTACAACTAATGATGAGCAATACATGAAGACCACAGCAGCATGCCAAAACCGTATGCCATACCAAGTTAAAATGTACTTGATATTGAGCAACACAAGAGTAACTTCCCACTGACCCAGTTCCTGCATCTTCAGCTCTAGCCCTGTGCTTGTTCTGTGTCACCCCCCCACACAGCCTGTCCCACCCCTTGCTGCACAGTATCCCTGTTCCCCACACCACTTGCTGTACTTCTCTCTGGCCCTGACCCCTCTCCCTGCACTTCCCTTTCTCCAGGAAAATCTGCTGCACACACAGATCTCTGAAAGCAAATGGGATGAGGGGGTTTTGCCCAAGCTCTGAGGTACTGCCTGGGGGCTGGAGAGAAGCAGCCCTGGCTGGTACCCAGTGCCCCCTGATGCTGCAGCATCCCTCTGCAGCCAGACCCCCATTCCCCACCCTCAGACTGGCTGGAAATTGGAGACTGGAAAAGGAGAAGATAGGAGAGGCCACCTCTTTGCTGCCCTTGAGATCCCACCGCCCTGTTATCTAAAAAGTTTCGGAGTCATGTTTCTTGTTGTTGGCTCCTTTTCCGGTGTCAGTATCCCGAGGGAGTCCAAGGGTATCACCCATCACTGTTTACATGAGCACTGACAGAGGGGGGCAATGGAGGCAGTGGCTGCAGTGCTGTGGGTGGGGATGGATGTGGTGTCATTAACCATGCACAGAGGCCAAGAGGGATACTGTTGCAATGGCACTATGAGAACCATGCTCTTCTATTTCAGGGCACAAGGAAAAGCCACAGCAAATTCTGCAGTGTGAAGACAGCAAAAAAAAGACAACCTTGTATTTAATTCTGGACAAAAATCCATTTGCTTGTGCAGTGATGAGAAGCTAGAGTGAGCATTATGGAATTCTGCTTCCTGCCCACCCCCCTTTAGAGCTACTATTTAGATGAGCTACAGTATTAAAAGAGAAGCTGCAAGGATGTTAGCTGCAAAAATAAAGGATGAAATAAAAAGTCAAGCATCCACGTTCCCCCCAACTAAAAATGAACTTCTGAGGAAAAGGAGGAGGGAAAAGAAAAGGAACTTACCACACTGCGAGTGAACTTTTCTAGAGAAGTTCTACGACCTTGCTCATTCTCTGTCTTAACGGAAAAAAGTGGGGAGAAAAAAATACAGAAAAAAACCCTTCAGCTTAAATGCAGTTTTTCAAAACAGCAGCAAAATATAAGGAAGCAGCAAGGGGGAAAAGTTGTAAAAAAAATGTAAAAAGCAGAAATCAATGTTTGCAACAGCAAACATAAGAAATCAAAACCCCTCAAAGAATGAGAGACATCACTACTTTTACTCTTGGAGAATGTCACCTTTTCTCCTGTGAGTTTTTTGACTGATTCAAACAGCATCTGTGCATTGCAGTGTCTCACAGCTATTGATATTGGTTTCTTGCTCATTGAATTTTCCTTCTGTGGCTGTTTGAGCTGGGACCTCCGATTCTGGTTAACATCTGCCAAACAGCTGATCGTAAGCTCCCATCACTTGCTTAGAGAGATAAAAAAAAAAAACAAACAACACAGTAACTTTTAAAATATTAAAAAGCAATGTGTGAGTGAATACAGCGCTGGAAGAAAACCACCACTGAACTCATTGTCAGGGCACCTACACATTTATCCAGAGGCTAGAAGCACATTTCTAAGAAGTTTGGCTACATCAAAACGTAAGAGAGTGTAGGTAAGTCTATGCAAGGCTGTGGAAAGATACAGACAGATCTGGGGCACTGGTATTTTTATATCTGGAGTACAGGACTATTCATACATAAGAAGACATCCAACTCCACTGCAAGAAGACTAATGTGTGCATCATGACTTTCTTTATGTATCCCTGATAAGGTTGTTCACTGCAATGCTTCATTCATTTGGCACAAGGGAGATGTAGTTGTCACTAACAAGGAAGAACTGAACAACTTATTGGCAGGTTTGCTGAAATATCTAAAAGAAAAATAATTGTTATGGAGAAGAGAAGAAACTCAACAATATGAGACAGAGCTCACTGCAGTCAGAAAGCTGTGGGCACTGCTGATTTACAAGAGAGGAAATATTTTAACTTGGCAAGCCAGTGAAATGGAGGCAGTAAGTTGGAAGTAAAACTGCTGTGAAGGGGATAAGGGATAACAACACATAAGGAAAAGCCACAGTAATGATGGTGCATGTCAGTTCACTGGAAATCAGCATTGCACTGGAAATAAGCAGTGCATTGGAGGTGCTCACCAGGGGTGCCCACCTGCTGTATCATCTGACACAGATTCACTGCAGTAACAATGCCCAGGATAATGCACCAGTGCAAAAACCAGATAGAGAAGATATAAGGGTGTCAAAAACATACGAGATAAATTGGATAGGAACTTGTGTGAGTCTAGGAAAAGTCTTTAGATTCTTCTGCTAGTTTATCACAGCTGTCATAAACAGCAGTTCTCCAATGCCTACAGGGTTAGTCTGAAGCATCCCAGGCAGAGGTGGGGCTGACTCTCCCTCTTGCATCACCAGAGATGAGACCAGAACACAAGGCTCTTTTAAGACAAGCAATATTCTTTGTCCAAAGAGTCAAGCAACCTCATCACTTATAGCTATTTGAGGAAGCTACACCATCAGCTCTTCTGTCCCAAAAGTGGTACCAAAAGTGCAAGCTACATGCATATTGTGTGGCCAACATTGAGTCAAGGCTGCAGAACATGTACCAAGAGACAAAGCAAGCTCCCTGGCTGGCAGAGAGGCAGTAAGGTACCAGCAATATAAGGCCCAAAGCTGCACGTAACACGCACTAACCAGAGTAACCCTTTCCGAGCATGTGAGAGAGGAAAGGAAAAAGAAATGTCAGCCTCACTCTTCTGCAGTAGTGCAAGTGCTGAGAGCGAGCAAATCACCTCCCTGAAGGAGCCCCAGAGGTGTCCCAGCACCTCGAGGCAGCAGAGGTGACAGGGAGAGGCTGGGGTCCTGTTGCCTGGGCTGAACATGTCATGAGAAGGGATGAGGACAGCAGTGTGTGGTCCTGCACAGGGCACTTGTGTCCTGCAAAGGTGGCAAAACATACTGGCAGCCAGGGTGAAGGAATAATTTCACCCAAAAGAGGAAATACCTAAATAAAAGATGGAGTGCTTTGTAGGGCTCCTCAGTGGAGCAAGGAGTCTGTAGCACTGCATTGCTGCAGGCTGGAAAATGAGCATCTGGACCAACTTTAAAATGAAGTGGAGTTTTGGTGTGCAGGAGAATGAGCTGCTGAGAACTGGACACACTGTCAAACTTTCGTGTCTCTGGTTTTGCTATCAGCAAAGTGTTGCAGCAGCTTCCCCCCCAGCAGGAAGGCAGGATGGTGGTCTCCAGAGATGATGAGCACCTTGTTGGGGAGCTGACAGCTTGTCTACCACAGAGTGCCACACACAAAGATGCTTCCCTGCCACAGCTGAAGACACACGTGGGGAAGGAGACACTGAGAGCATCAGTGGTGTCCCATAGAAGTGCCTTGCAAGCACAGACTGCTGCAACCCTGCACATATGGCATGGGGATGGCAGGCTGGGTGCATGGCAAACTAATCCCCATGGCACTCAGCTCTGAGTCAAAGCCTGACATTTCCTAGCCAAATAAAAAGCAGCTGAGGCAGGCTGGCTGCAGAAGGATGAGCCAACTTCAGCAGTTATAACAGCAGTGGGTGTGAGTGCTGACTCTGGGGCTCTCTCTGGCTCTGTCTCCCTGCTTGCCTGCAGACCCTGTGGCTGGCAGCCTCCCTGCATCCCTCCAGCGTGGAGGTGTGGAGGCTTGCACAGCAGAGGAAGGAAATTTAGAAATAACTGAGAAAAAAGAAATTAAAAAAAAAAAAAAAAAAGAGAGAGACTGAATCAGACCTTTCTCAGTCCTGTGAAGGTTCTGTGGAGGAAGTGTCTGACAAGGCTGCAGATTGCAGAGCTGAGCCTGCTGCAGCATCACAGTGGCATTTGCACAAACACACCCTGCCAGTGCAAGGGGCAAAGGAAGAGAAACACAAGTGCATGCCAGGTCAGGCAGACCTCCTCAGTGCAAAAAAGACCATCTTTGCCAGCAAACACACCAACAGACTCCAGCAGCTAATGGCACAGGACAAGTGTATTTGGGTAAAATATGAAGCAACCACCCTTGCTGCAGATGAAAAACTCTCAGCCCAGGTAAGTGCAGTAAAATAAATCCCACTACATAGAACCATTCACTAACTACTGTCTCCTCCAAATTTTCATTTATGATTAATTATTTACCCATCCATCCCAATTTTAAGCTCCTTTGTGTAGATTCTGCTGGCATCAGGCACTGTAAGGAGAAAAAACTTATGAAAAACAGCTGACCCTGAGTATTGAAAGAAAAGAGCTCAGCATCTTTACAGCATTCAAGCCAAGTCCTGTCACTGAATTAAACTGGTCAATTGTGCCCCAAAGGGACCAAGACATTGACAGAATCTGCAGTAGGAATCTTCTTGGACTAGAGTAGTCAGAACAGGGGCTTTGGATAAAAAACATGCTTCAAAAGGAGTGTGCTGAAATTGGAGCCTGTCCCTCATGGTGTGAACCTCCTAGCCATTGAAGCTTAGTCTTCTGAACATCAGGTCCGCAAAAATCTCTGTCTCCCTAACTCCACTCCGGGATTCTTTTAGTTGGCTAACTAAACTAACTAACTTGGCTAACTTTTTTTTTTTTTTTTGTATGAGACTTTGAAGCTTTTTTTTTTTTTTTTTAATTTAACTTGGAGAAACCATGCATTCTGGAGGGAACCATATGAGCTGAAAAGAAGGGATAATCACTTCCCTGAGCCTGGCTCAGGAAAAGGCCAGGAGCAGGACCTGAAATTCTCAGGTATTCATATACATCTGTCCTAAGCAAGAAAACAAAGGTGATGCACAATGCTACCAAATGGCTGGAACAATATTTTTCATGTTTTATGTCCATTTGCACAGGACCAAAGAGAACTCACCCTCCTCTGAACTATCCAGAGAGGAAAACAACACTTTAAATCAAGCACAAACCAACACTGGTGCAACAGGGCTCACTTCTGTGGCTTCACACCCCACCTGCCTGCAGCTGAGGCCACCTTTCCAGCATGCTTTCCTGGAGGCAGGAAGCCACCAGGGCTGTGACAGCTCAGCTGCTGCTTCAGCTGGCAGTCAAGTGCATCCTAATGTGGAGATGCCCACCAGTGTCACCATTTCACCTTTACAGGGGGTAATGGAAAGCGCACCGAGGTCTTTGCTGTTCTTTTCTCTCCCTTCTCAAAAATAACTAGCAGGGCACCTGTCTGGCTGCTGCCTCGCTGTCAACAAAGCTCCTGTGCATCTCCACCCCCTTCCCTGGTGTACTAAATAACATACACTGCTCCTTCCCCAGGGAACAAAACCCTGCTCTGCAGCCAAGTCACCCACCCCAAACATCTCCTGGTTTGTCACAGCACTCATTCTGACGTGAGGCTGCCTGCTGTCTAAGGACATCCAGCCCCCATTTTGGCTTTTGTGGAGGAGGGCTGGGAGGGTGCTGCAGTGGTAATTAACTGCTGTAAAGTAGCCTGCAGTAACCTGTGGATCAGCTGAAACAGGAGCAGGTCGATGCTTGACTCTGACAGCAGGAGTAGGGGCTGTTGCATAGATACACAAATAAAACATGGTAAGTAAGTTGGAGATCTTGATAGCATCCAGCCCTTTGCCTGCTGAGATGGCTGCTTTCAGAGGCCCTGGGATTTCTGATGCCTGCTCCAATTGGGCTGGGTGTAAAGCCATTCCTCCTGAGGACAGTGCTCTGGCCTTGTCCCTCCTCTCCTCCAGCCTGGCAGGGGATGAGGACTTCTGTGCAAGGCAGGGAGCTACACCCAGCTTGCTGCACACACTGCTTCCAATCACACCCTTGCTGGAGGCCAACCTCATGTTCCCCGCTGAGCACCATGAATCTGCAGGATTGAGGCCAATAACACTGTGGTTATTTGCAATAATGACATTGGGAAGAACAGAGAAATAAAACAATCTAAAATGGATTAACAAAGTATGTATGCCTGGTCTGTACACAGCCTATGTCCACTGAATTGCATCAGTTAGTGGTGTGAACAATATGTTCCTTTTATCCTCCCTGGTGCCCCTCATAATTCTGTCATTGTATCTCAGTCCTGACCCATAACTTCTTCTCCCTCCCCTCCATTATTGCAATCCCAGAGCAAGGAGAGGAAAATCCCACAACTGTGGTTATTGTATGGTGTGGAAAAAAAATAAATCTTCAAATGTACAGTGTCTTACAATTCTCAAAAATGTTCAAGGTTGTTTTGAGGCACTAATCAAGCCCCATCACCTCTCCACTGAGCCGGTCACTAATTGCATTTCCAACTGACAGAGGATTGGAGGCAGGCAAAGTGGAACTTCCTTTTCTCCAACGTGACACAAGAAAGTAAGTGGGACCACCAGGGGAAGTCCATGGATTTTGTGGCTCCTACTCACCTAGCCAACCTTTACCCCTCTGCCTACTCAGATTGCTGGAACCCAGTGCTGGAAGGAAAAAGATCCCAACCTTATCCACAAAATATTCCTGTGTGAATTCCAAGCCATTGAGATGTTCGTTTGTTTTGTGCAAGCAACTCTTTTAGCTCAAGTGTATCGTGACAGAACTTACTTTCAGCTTCTGATAGGACTTATTTTCTGCAATAAAAGCAAGACTATTTCATAGTGGTCTGGTATAGAGGCAACATTGTGATAATGTCTTTAGGGTAAGACATATTCATGCCCCAGACTCATCAAGTCTTAAAAAACTGAAGTGAATTTCTGCTCATAGCAGTGAATCTGGGCCTCTGTATGCAGGCTCTAAACCAAGTCCTCCATCCATGGATATGCAACTGGGTTTCTCTTCCCTCTGTTTCCCAGCTATTTAGCGACATTTCAAAAGAATGCCTTCTCAAAACTGCACCAAAGATCTCACTGTGTAGCTCAGACTGCAGAAACTTCATATTCTTTCTGTGAGCATCTCTGTACCTACACTTCTTCAAAAGTGTTCATGTACAGATTCTGGAGTAACATCAACTCCCCTCCAGCATCATCTGAAGATGATGAACAACCCATCTAAACGGATCTACTCCTGCCTTTTTTGTGCTTCACTATGTTTACTCATACACCCAGAGCTCTTTCTAAAAGAAACTTGATTCTTACTTTCACGGCTGTGTTAACATGACACCAAAGCATGCTCCTCCAGCAGTTTGCAGGGCAATGAGGATGTCATGTTGACACATCCAGGGCTTGATCTCACAGCAAACAAGGACTGCAAAAAAACCCCACCCCATCTTCAGTTTGAATGGGCTCAGCTGGGCTCTCCTGCTCTGAAGCACTGAAACCTTCCTGTGTTCAAGAGAGACTTGGGGGTAGGGGACATACATAATAGAGGTAGGCAGATGGCAAAGGTTTTTTATGCTTTACACTATCAGAAGTCTTTGCCTTGCACTGGCTTCCTTCCCCTTCAGCCTCTGAACTCTGAAGTCAGGTCCAACCTTTTCAAATGTAAGCAGCACTGATTTATGCTGTCTCAAACCAGACATTTTGAAACAGGGCTGACTGCTACCCCTCCATTACCTTTCCTAATCCACCTGCCAGTAGTCTTGGGCACAGGCGACAGAAGGGTTTGTCTCTTTTTGTCACCATATGCATGCTTTTAGGGCACACAATGACAATCAGGACAAAAATACCACTGGGATTTCATTGTATTGTGCCGATGCGATGTAATTTGGCAGCACACAGAGAATGCAGCAGAAAAACAGCAGGGAAGACAGTGATGGGAAACCAGACACTCAGGCTGTGGGATTCAGGAGTCAGCTTATGTACTGTCCTGGGAGCCAAATGTAAGTGGGACACATACATGGATACATGCATGCACATGCACACGGTCAGACATGTAAACTTATGGGAATAAGTCAGGAGGTGCAGGGAGCATTTGAACACAACCACAAAAGCAGAGATTAGCAGCTTACCCCTAGCCTCCTCAGAAAGACAGGACACTTTGCAGGTGTTGCCCTAACTCTACATAACCACTTCTTTGCTGCCCTGAACTCAGGGGTCCTGGCAGAAATATGGTGCTGGCAGAGCACATGCAGTTCTCTTGTGAGAAAATGTGGTTGGAATTCTTGATTATTGCATGGATCACAATTATTTATCATCTCCAAAGAAAAGGAAACGTCCCTGGGGAGCCAAAAGCGAGGGAAAGGAAGAAAAGAAGCATGGGGATCACTGCAGGGAGATCTATAGGTAAGGCATCCAAAGGGAAGATCACATGGTGAAGCAAGGCAGGCGAACCTAAGAATGAGTGAAATTTGCACCAATAATGAACAGAATGATGGGGTTTGCTTCTCATACCAGACATCATCTTTGTCACGAGAAAGAGGCAATTTTCATTCACTGCACTGAGTCTGGGAAACAGCTGGGCAAAACAAACTTTTCTCCAGAACATTTTTACCTTGGGTCACCATGTTTTCCCCAAAACACAAGTTGAGGCTGTGCACACAGATGCCATAAGCCGTGCCCCCAGTGAGGAAAACAAAAGATCTCATTCCTTTCTTAAATGAAGGGAGAAAGAAAAGGAAGCAATATTTTCATTTTCACACTAGCAGCAAGCAGCAGACGAGAATCAAGAGGTGCTAAGAGATGCAAGCACATCCTTTCCAACAGATACCTTCTTCTTTGCCAGCAATAAGTCCTGGTAAGCACTCGAACGGAGGAAGCGTGCGTAGCTGTCACTCTTCATCAGCTTGTAAATGTGCTCCTGTGGGACAGGAGGAAATGAAAGACAGAGAATTGTTATCAAACCTCATTTAGACATCACACGGATTTAAAACACAATGAATTAGAAGGAAGAGAGACTGATCAAAGTCCTAATTAAGTCTGCTATTATTGATTATCTGTATTGTGGCAGTGCACAGGAGGTCCATCCTGGGGCAGGACCCTGCTGTGCCTGGGGCTGTATGAACAGAAAACAAAGAGCTGGCCCTCACCCCAAAGGCTGGCACACATTATTCAGTAATCAGAGTTATTCTGCAAAGGCTGCAACCCTCTCGAGTCCCCAGACTACCAGCAGGTGCCTAGTCAGCCTGAAACTACCGGGGTGTCTCAAGAAGTAAGAACTAAACACCCATAGATGAGGTTTCATTTTATCACTCAGAGATGCCTGAACCCCACACTCGCCTTCTGCTCACAGATGGGTACTGGTACTTGGACACGTTTCACCTCCACTTAAGACGTACTTCAAGCAATCCAACCTGTTAACATCCTGAAAAAGCCTGTATCTCTGGTGACTGTGCAGGAAGGTTATATGACTAGCTCAGGTGTATAAAGTTGTGTCAGATGAGTCCCTCCCCTAAGGTCTTTTTTCTCCTATCAAGCCAAACTCCTGTTACCTGTTTGCTCTGAAAGCACTTACTATGTGAATCTTCAAACTTACAGACTGGTGTTTCATTGCAGCAGAACTTCATGCCTAACCTTTTCCAGCTTCCTTGCTCAGTATTACTTTCCTGCTGAGAATCTCTTAACACAGTCAGCTCTTCTCCTCATTATCCCTGGATTTGTAATACATATTATCCCAAATACCGAGCAAATAAAATCAAAACACTTTGACCAAATAAAGGCTGGGAACACACTAAAGCAAGTCAAGAGAAAAACAGGCAACCTGAAAATTTCTCTTAGACTTTGCCCAAGGAAGCACTTTTACAGAGTTAATGAGCAATTTTATCTATACTGATTTATGCAACGTGAAATTTTCTTTCATGCCCTCAAGCTATTTTACATGAAACTGTAGAAGAGCCAAACCAGTCTGAAGTCACATAGCTTATTTCACAGTGTTAACAAGCCAAGCAGAATTCCCTTATCCTCACCATTATGGGTAATTAGTGATGACCTGTCTATACACAGAAGAACTGCTTGATTCAGCATTCTTCCACTATTTGGTTTAGTCCTAAGAGGAGCATAACTGCCACTGGATTTCCTACAACACAGCACAAACGTATCCTTTGAGCTACAACCCAGTGTGGAGTAATTTTTAGTGGTTAATTTCCATACTTGCTTTTAGACCTGGCAAATCCTCCTTTGTGTAGCACTATCTGTCTGAAGGATAGCACAAGAGTTTGAAACAGAAATGCTCGTACAAAGCCATTTAGCAACTGTCACCCTTCCTTGCTGCAGAAAAACACAAGGTAGGGAACAGCTTCATACTTTTCACCTGCAGCACTGCCATGAGATTCCACATCCAGCTGTGAGGTATTTGTTCTATTTATTCAGGACAGAATGAGCCAGGTAAGAACTGAGACAGGAAGAGGGAAAATAATGCATGTCACAGATTTGGTCATCAAAAGGTTTCTATTTCTCTGGTGTGAAAAAGGATTTACAACATCATCTCTCTCTCAAATACTTCAACTGGCAGACTACCATACTACCAAAGACTACCATACTACCTCTTAAGGTCTTTCAAGGAGACACCACATCCTCCTAATGAGTTATTCATAATTACCTGGGGGGGGAAACCCACCTAACTGTATATCTAAAAGACTTTTTCCTTCCTTCTCCAGGACCATGAGGAGACTGGTGAAAAAGTGGAGCAGCCACCCTGAAGTCCACCAACAGCAAAGGCCCTGAGGGGTCTCCAGAGCCTCCCTCCTCTTAGTGGTGCTCCCTTGCAGCACCCAGTACATGCAGGGTGCTAAGCTGTACAGGTAGGTGCTGTGGGGCTGGGGTAAGGCATTGCATGGCAGAGATATTTTGAATAACATTTTGAGAGATAATACATTAAGGCTTTTTACTACCTCTTGACTCCAAATGGTTCCTTTACCTTTGATCAGATGGCTGCATCTGATCAATAAAAAGCAAAAATAATATTTTTAGGAAAGTAACATTTGGTCTTTATTGACACACAGATCACATGAGCTGTTTGCAGGCAAGGGAGAACAAAGCAGAGCAGAGCCTGGCTGACCATACAACCCACCGGCATGCCAGCAACATCTATCATTCTTGCTCATGTCAAGAAGACTTAGTGTATTTGACCTTATTGAGATAAGCTCAATATCTGGCTGTGGGAAGGGGGAAAAATTACTTCTATTCTGAGATGAAATAAGCCACAAGCTGTTTTCTTAACTGAAGACCTTCCCTGAAAAACAGGACTATTGCACACCCACAGCCCAACTGCCACTGCGGTTGGCTAATTGGTATGAGGCTTTTTCTCTTCTTTTTCACATCTTGGAATCACTGAACAGCAACACTGCTACCTTTCAGCTGTTCACCAAAGATATAATCAAACAGGGAATAACTATTCCTAGGCTTTGAATGCTAATGAAGAAAGAAGGCTGGGCATAAGGGAAGGAAGGAACACGCGTAGCTTCAGAAGCAAACTTGACTGCTTAATTGCAAGAATTCAAAGGGTTTGCTTTGAAGAAGCTCTGGACTGGAGGCACAATTGATACACCAATCATTTATTTTACAGCACTGCATTTCTGAAGTTCCTGCTGGAAGCCTGAGCCAGTTGCTCAGGTCAGCAAAGACTGCTTTCCAATTTGCAGCAGCACAGGACAGCTTTCACTGCCGCAGCCAAAATCCCCACTGAGACTGCACCATGAAGGTTCCTGCTCAAATTGTGGCTGCAGTTTGTGTTCAGCCCAGTTACACAAAGAACACAGCTGCAACACAGGAAACACCAGGGCTAGGACTTTTGTTTTGATCTTTAGCCCACCCTGCTCTTCACCACCAAGCTATTTTTTGCTATATGTCCTGAAATCTGCAACTTGCTAGGGAGAAATTACAGCTAATGTTTAGTAACTCCTCATTCCTTACATATCTTGAAAGCTACCAGAGGTTTAGCAACTGAGCATATTCTTGTGAGGAGGCCTGAACAACTGGCCTATCAATAGAGGTGTCTGCATGGATTTAGCTGCTCTGTGCAACTTGTGTGAACCATTTTGTCCCCTTCTATCATGGATTTTTAACTCACTTGGGATAATTGCAATCCACTGGTGTCTCATTTATTTTACTGAGCAGCTTTTTTTGCTCCTCCCCTTCATCACATGGTGGAGAGGGAGCACAGCCTCACCAAAGAATGAAACCTCCAACCCCAGCCAGCGTCTCTACTGATACACTTTATACATGTACATGCTGCCTAACATACCTGACCCTGCTGGCAATAAATATGAGCCTCCCTATCTCTATGGTGAGAGAACTCTGCATTTTGTGAAGTTGTTTATTATAGCTTGTGATTAACAAGCACATTATTACTAGTACCATGAATATACAAAGCAAATCCACTACTTGTGCAAATTTTAACAATGCAGCTGCAGCTCTGGACATTACGTCTCCTAAACTGCAATCAGTCTGGCTAGAATTATCACCATGACATTTCCTTGCAAGTGCCATGCAAAGTTCCTGTGTCACATCTGCACAGCAGCAGGAGCAACATTTTATCTCGGCAGTGCAGCATCTCCCAAACCACTCCTGGGTACCACTCCCCAGGTAGGGCTCAGACTCCCAGCTCCCTGCTCTAGACTCAAGGCAGCAATCCTTCAGGGAGACATATCACCAAAATAAAAATTCAAAACCATCTAACAAAAATTGCTCAGCAATTAAGCATGGTAGTACCCTGCTTTTAAAAACAGGTAGAGAGCAGAAAGAAAAAATAATCCTGTGAAGATCTGGCTAGCTGACAGGCATCACATGTCCCACCAGTCTCCCCTGCAGCCTTGCCAGCTATCTCCGAGCACCAAGCTGCTGTCTCAGACCACTGAGGTGGCAACTCTGAGTGGAGAAAGGGACTGGCTCGCCATGTGTGAGCAAGCCCTGGCAAGCTGGCTTTTTGAGCTGACTGGTCACTTAGCCCCTCACACAGCATGGCATTGCTGAGTCCTGACTGTACTGATGTTCCCATGAGGGGATGGATGCACAGTTTGACATGTCAGTCTAACATGGAGAGTGACACAATAACCTGCTTTTGGAACTGCAGTAGATTTCATCTCTGGGAAGCAAACAACTCCCTCCCTGCTGTAAGCAGAGTGGGTTTGCTGTCAAACATCCCCAGAACTGCTGTTCCCCAGATCCTGAACCAAGGCAAGAGAGGCAATGGGGCCTGTGTGCATCTCTTCTTGATAAAAAGGCAGACTCCCTTTTGTGTTTTGGGCACTTGAATCACATCTCTTCCCTAGTGGGAAGAACTAGGCAGTGGGCCTGAGGGCTGTGCAGCTCCACTGAGCATCTGCTCTGCACCCAGGCTGGTATCATGAGAGTTACACTTCAGACAGCGTAACCATTCCACTTGCCATCGCTGTGGCATGGTGTAAAGGAGAACAAACAGCGCATTTTAGAGAGGGAAATGTTGTCACTTCTGTGAATTAGAACATGAAGTAACCAGCCAAGTAAATCACAAGCAAATTCTTTTCTACAGTCACGTGAAACCAAGAGGAAATCCCACCCCAGCTACAGCTGACAGTTTAAGCAAAAGGAAATAAACCTTGGTAAGATTCAGCATCTCTGAACTGTCTGCTTTCCTTCCACAGGTTCTATCTTTGTAAGGAGATGAAGGACAAGCTCTTTAAATTTTCTCGACAAGAGGGGAAGGAGGGAGAGGGGGAAAAAAAAAAAAAAGTTTTCAATCCAGACGGGAACGTGGGAGGTGGCTGAGATAGCAGAAACTGTCTCAAAGCTGCACCTGCTTCTAATCAATGTGCTGCAATGTGATCCCAGGACTCTTTCTCCTGTTGCAGTCAGAGCTCAGTGACCCTGGCAGGGGCATGGGTGGCAGCCAAGCAGGACCTTGGGAACACCCAAGAAATATGTGGGGAAAAACCCTGACTGATGAAAAATAATAACGCCACCACCTGACTTGCACAAAGCACTGGCAGATCTCAAGAATTGTGTTCTCTGCTAAGAACATTTCTTTTTATCAGAAAATCTTGGTTCTTTTTCCCTGAAATGTGTATATGAGACAAAAGCAGTGTTGTTGGTTAAACATATCAATTTCTAATCCCACTTGTATCTTACTCAGTGACTTTTTGTGACAGACTTGAGACTTCCAGGGGATTGTGAAAGCCAAACATATTCTCATGACCTTCAAACACCAGTTAAGATTCCAGAAAGCCCTTAAATTTCAAATTGCTGAATGAAAGTTTTCCCTGTTTGTGCCTTAAACGTAGCTGTAAGCTTTAAATGATGATGGGGAAAAAGGGGAAATTGCTAATTCTTTGCTCATTTCAAGCACAACTTTCCCACTTAGCACCTTCTTTGCCCATTCCAGAGGGCTTACGCTATGGCTAGATAGATGTTGATACACTTTGACCTTTGTAAACTGGTCGGAAATCTCCTCATTCTAGATAGCCTGTTCACATCTTTTGGATTTTTTTAAAGCACCCTTCACCCAGACCTGGCTTTAAATTAGTGAGAGATGATTAGGAGCACCCTTTTGTATTGCCAGCACATGAACACCACCAGCTGCCCCTCTGGCCAATTGCAAGGGAAATTCACAGAATGTCAGACAAATCCATTAGAAGAAAGGCCCACAAGCAAGGTAAAGCAGTAAATTAAATAAGTAACAGCAAACCACAATGGATATTAATGTTTGTTCTACCTGCACACTGGGGAGAAATTTACTGCAGATTCACACATGAGAGCTCAGTGTCTCAGTGAACACCTTGTGGTCTCCACTGGCAGGATGATATGGGCTGCCAGCTGAAGACCTGTCTGGGGTCTGTTTTTCAAAGAGCTGTCTCCATAACACAAAGAGGCTGGGGGAAGGAGAAAGCAGGGGGATGCTTTTTTGAGCATACGGTGTGTGACTGCTGCACCTTCCAATCTGACTTGGCAGCAGCCTCGTGCCTTGCTGTCAGCACTTTTACCCTGCATGGACATCTGTGGCAGAGGAGGTGAGGTGCCAGCATGCATGTGTACTGCAGTCAGCAAAAACCTGCTCTCTGGGGGCTGTTGGAGATGTGCCCTATTGACTCTGTTGATCTTGAATGGCAGGATCCTCTACCAGACCACCACCAGGATCTTCCAAAAAGTCTATGCCAAAGGAAGTCCTCTTTAGCAGTTACCTGTGCCACTACTGTTTTTAGAAGCAATTATGACCAGTTGCCATTCTGCCTAACTGGCAGCACTGAAAGACACTTTAGAAGTAGCAAAAAAATGCTGCATCAGCTCTGGAAGCTGAAGTAGTTGGTAGCAGACACCGCTGGGATGAGGCAGACAGTGAAGAAGCTGCTGAAGAAAAGACCTTCACACATCTCCTGAACCTAATGAGAAAACACCAGAAGGGATAGGAGGAGGCAGGGAAACACAGGGTTTTTATTCCAGTTCCCCTTTAAATCTCCAAATCCCCATTAAGAACACCTCTATGTCTGCTTATTCTGGTCCCTGAATTTAGGATTTTAAGTCTTCTCAACACTGATATACCACTGGGTTTGAGCAGTATGTGTGCATCACCCAGGGAGAGCCCCATTTCTGCAGCCTCACCAGCTCCTGGCACTACAGCCATCTAGCAGGGTGGGGAGTAAATGGGTGCTCTGGCTGCTGTGGGAGTGCTGGTCTTTCTTTGATGTATAGTTTAGAAAACAAATGTTTCAGGTTAGTAAATGGCACATAGGGGTCTTGGCCTGAGAGCGAATTGCTCTGGAAAATCTGAGCAATCTCTTTTTGGCCACTCTCAAGTTATTTAAGTGACACAATAATTTACACCTACAGTTTTAGTGAGTGCATTTTCTTCTCACTCTACCAAGTTGTTTTTGTTACTAAGGAAAAAAAAAAAAAAGATGAATAATTTTACTGTAATATAGACTAACCTCCTTGCTAAACTAAAAACGCATAAAACCTCCTTTCAGGCCACAAATGAAATTACACTGGGTGAAGGCACAGGAACGTAAGGGAGAGCTTTAGCAGGAGGGATAACTGTAAGCAACGAGAGCTCATTTTGAGTAATACAGAGAAATCCTTTGTTTAGCCCTGTAGATACACAGTTAGAAACACAATGTAAATCTTTTGTGGGCAAGTGCATCAATAAAAGTAACAGAGAAATTTAGCTCTGGCTTCTCTGTTAATTGAGGAGACAACTGGTTTGCTTCATGCCTTCAAACACACAAATGGGAAGGCAGAGCTGCCAGGGGGGTCTGTGGTGCAGAGGACAAGAGAGGCAAAGGGCTGTCGAGTGCTGAGCAGTTAAGGGGTCAGCCTGGTACTGCAGGAGGATTTAGTCCTAAATATAGCAAGGGCTATCCTGGGAGTCAAGAGTGGGCTGCTGGGAGACTAACGCCATATGAGCAGCTTTAGGTCTTGAGAACAATGATCATGGCTAAGAGGCTGATTCTCTCAATATGGGCCAAATCCTGGCTACTGGCAGAAAGCCCAAGTGAACAGGTTTTGCCTGGGAGGAGGAGGGGACAACCCATTTGGAAGCATTTGGAAGACTGGCATCTCTTTTCCAAACAATAAAATATCTAGGAGTTGCAGCAAGGAAGATGGCTTTTTGCACTCATCTGTGCTGTGGTACAGCCATGAGATGAAAGTACTCAGGATTTTGGCCAACAGCCTGACGCTTGCAGGGCTATCTGCAGCTTTCTGTTTTCTCTGCTGAAAATCCTGTCAAAAAGAATTGTGTTAGGAAGAGGAACAGGCAGAATCCCTGACAGAGCAGAAATGAAGTTCTGTTGCACTGGGGCAGTCCGTGTCCCATAGGAGACATAGCAGGATGCAGAAACAAGCAGCATACAGCTTCTGAGTAAAGGTGGCTATGCTGAGATGGGAACCCCCAGCTCTGCTTGATGCCTGCCTGGAGAATATAGGATACATAAACAGCCTTCCACAACCCATCAACATTTTGGCAGCAGGGTATCTACTGCTCTGTCACCTTGGACTGCCTTTAAGTGATTGAGTTCAATCTCTTGAAGTCTATGTTACAAATGCATATCAAAATCTTTTATCCACTTGCTGATGAACCCCATCCACATAGCATATGATATGAAATTTATTGCTGATAAATCTCCCTGTGGATATATATTTTTTTTTTTAATTATAAGAATGAACACTTGAAAGGATAACAAACCCTTACAAAAATTAGACTGCAGTGTTCTTGCAGCATGTGAGTTTGGCAGTGATGGAACTTTGTCATCTGCAAGAACATCTACCCCTCATCCATGAGAAGGGGAGTCCTGGCTTCTTGGGTAAAAAGGGATGCAACTGCAAGCACCTGCACTCTCTGCTTGGGAGAAACAGAAAAAGAACAGCATCATCTGCTTCCTGACTTTCACACGAAGAGGAAATGCTCTTGCTCTGGATTTGACAAGCAGTTGTTTCTTACATTTGTACACTCCCAGCACAAGAGCCCCAGAGTCTGAGTGCTGAACACAATTTTTAAGCAAGGCAGGGACTTTCCCATGTGATCCATTGAAAGGTATTTTGTGGAATTAGGAAATGTCTGTCACGTGAGGCACTGTTACTGCTCATGCACGTGGTTCTAGCCACCTTGGCAGGATCAAGACATTGAATAACAGGCAAACCATTGTCCTGTGGGAATATGCTGATGGTTCTTGTCACCCCATTCTCCTGATCTTTCACTTGGAGAGATGTGCTGTCTTCTGTCACTGCATGTGCAAGGAAAGATCTCACTCCTGACTTTTTCCCTTTTCCTGCATGTCTGGAATAGAGAAGCATTAGCTTAGACAGTTGTTTGATCCCTGACACCTTCAGAGGCAGAAAGGCAACATCATGACAAAAACTGGACGCTAGATGTTTCTCATATAACATGACTACCAGACCACAAATTAAAACAAAAGGCAAAGAATAAAAGAAGTATTTTCTGACATGCATGTACATCAAAAAAAAAAAAAGAAAAATCCCAGGAAAGTAACAACCCTCTGCTCCTCTGCAGACCTGTTTCCAGTCTTTTGTCACCTGCTTTGTGCAGCAACAGACACCTCAGCACAAGCCTCCACCATCACTTTCCTATTTTTGCTCCAGACACCTAATTGCTCTTCTGGATTTATTTGTGGGGCTCTTGGTTTGAGATTCTGTTTGGCTGTAGGTTGTTTTGTAAAATCCACATGGGAAGGAGCTTGCATTTTTGTTTGCATGTGTAACAAATACACAGCAGGAGCAAGGCTTCCTGCAAAGACTGTTTCTACAGTCGCCATAACCCACATACAGGGAAAGCAACTGGAGTGCACTGTAAGGAAGAATTTTCTCCCCCATTCCCACAGAATCAGAGCCAAAGGAAGAGAAGAGAATAAGGATCAAGTCTCTGTGAAGTTCCTGTTCTCCACAGGAAGGTCCAGGTTGTCAAAATCCTTAAGGTGGCCTGGGCACCATCCAGGTATTCATACAGATGCAGCACTGCAGTGCTTTCAGCTCCTCTCTGTGCATGGGCCAGGTCTCTGAGCAGCAGTGCCTTAGATGGACTTCAGCCCCCCTTTAAGGAAGAGTACCTGTGTCTGCCCAATGCCCTTTTGCTGCCTGCCTGCAATGCCAACAGCTGCTTTGCTGTTGCCTCAGTTCATCATCCTTTGTCACTCTCCTTTACAGACCAGCATGCAACTGAGGTGACTGGGTGAATGCTTAAGAAAATAGGAATAATGTTTCTTCAAGTTCTTACATGAAAGGTGATGCAGAAGCACAATGAATGATTATTTTCATGTTCTCCTTCCATGCTGTGATTTTGCTCAAGACCTACAAAAGGAGTTCTGTGTGCTCAGTGAATAAGCACCAGGAATACATTGCTCTAGCATCCCGTGAGTGCTTGAGAAGACAAAGTCAGTGGGAGAATGGTCACCCCTCATTTCAACCTTCTTGGTAGAAAATTACATTCCACTTGCTTACATTTGGAATTTGTTTTTGAATTCAACAGCATTCTGTCAAGTTCTGTCAACGCTCCCAGCTTCCTGATGGGACCAGAACACAAACTGAGGACTGATCACTGATGAATCCTGCAAGGGCTCTTATCTCTATCACAGTCCAGAACAAACTGAACCAACACCTGGGGCATCTGAGAGAATGAAGTGAATGCAAATCTGGGCCAGGTACACTTCTGGTTTGAGCAGCCTGGAGTTTGGCATTATGGTCTAAATCTGCTCTGGAATTAGCTAAGGAGCTGCCCAGCACCATTAAAATCCCTAACTGAGCCAGGATTAGAACTGAATTTTCCTGAATCATCTTCACAGAAACAATAGCTGATTAGTTCCTGTAAAGGAATGTCAATCTAAAAAACTTATTTATTAAAGGAGAAAAATAAACAAAGCAAACAGGAAAGTAATTCTAAAGACAACTACTTTGTACCTTATTTTAACACACCTGGCTCTGAAGCTTACCAGCAAATGCCCCTGCAAACAAGCATTGCTATCAGGGTACACAACACATTCTTGTGCTACTCCTTACCCATGCCAAGGGGATGGGTTGGGATTAAAGACTTGATGGAGGCAGAAAGACATTTCAGGGGAGGCAAGGAGATGCTTGAAGGTGGGAGAAAAATGTTTAAAACTAATAACGTGCTGTACAGGTAATTGCCACACTCACAGATCTGGGTTCCCCAGTTCAAGACAAATTCCTTTGGCTGTCAGGAGCTTCGTTAGCTGAAAGAGGCCATTTGGATGGACCCAAACCTATTTACTTTCCAGAGCTGGCTGTGCCTGCCTCATGTTGCAGGGCCCCACACTGTCTGTTCAATGATGCTGAGAACTCCCGTGGGAGCTTACATCCTCCTAAGTAGTTCACTCTTTAATTGAACTGACCTTTCCCAACAGTGCCCCTTGTATTAAAAGCTGCTTTACTCCCCAGTGAAAATGGTTTGATAATCATAATATTTTACTCAGGGGACAGTTGTTTAAGAGCAGGAAATAATCAGTTAAATTGGTAGGCTCGCCTCTGGAGGGGCCCAGCACTAAACTGACAAAAGGTGCTGCAGATCAAGACATCCAGCAGAGCTGAGGATCAGGACAGAGGTAGGAGCAGAGGCTGTGCCACTCAAGGATGGGGACACCAGCAAACTAGATGGCTGGGCAAGTGAGCAGAGGCTGAGGAGGCACAGAACAGGCTGAGTGGGGCACGGGGTGGCCAAGGGCAGAGACAGGAGATGCAGCAAGAGAAGGCGGCTCTGTGCCAGCAGAAAGGTGCAGGACTGCAGAGTGCAGCAACAGCAGAGACAGACACACAGCAGGGCAAAGATCTTATGCTGGGAGCAGGGGAATGGCAAAACACTTAATTCTGTGAGATGGGAACCCATAGGAGAGAGAGCTCTAACCGAAATAATAAATGCCCACCAAATTCAGGTTTGGACTAGGAGCCCTCAGAGGATGTTTGAAGCTAAGATGTTGAGTGTCATTTTTCTTAAATAGAGGAATCACTTGCCTTCAGACTATGAGTGGTCTTGGGACAAAAAGGTCCTTATTTGAGAGGCACATTTGTTGGGAGCCCTATTTTCTCCCTCTTTTTTTTTTTTTTTTTTTTTTTTTTTTCCTAGATCACTTGTCTTACTAGATGAATCTGGAGCATCTGGAGAAGCTTTTTGGGGCTGGGAGCCAAGGTTGTGACAAGAAGCACATCCATGTACCCCGTGTTAAGCACCTGATAACAGATGTGGCTTTGCTTTCAACTCATGGTTATAAGGCATTCAGTAGCCTGAAGTACACTGTTCCTTGATATATCTTCCCAGTCCTAAGTACATCAGTGTGTTGATCCCCAGCAGTTTTTATACAGAACTGGCATTTTGAGGGTCTCCAAAGTCAGTGTAAGGCCCACAATGCCACATCACCTTCTATTTTTCCACACCAGGAGTAGCAATTTCATTTTCTCAGTTCACTCAACCCTTTTCTTTCCTCTTAGTTTTAGTGCCACAGAGCTACAGGCATTCAAAGAATGTGCTGTTCAGTAAACTAATTTTTTTCTTGTTCCCTATTTACAAGGACATTTCAGTTGTTTTCCTCTTTGTGCTGAAACTACACAGGACAGGACAACGCTCATATTTTCCCTCCCACAGTGGGGTGTTTTGACTGACTGTGTCTGGTTGAGTCCCTAGGAATGTGGGATGTGTGGGATCTCACATGGGCTACTGGTGCCAGGGTGCAGAGATAAGGCAGCTGCTCTACCATCTGCTGCAGATATGTGGACAACAGAGCCCCTGAGATGGGGGATATGCCAGGACAACACCTGGGAGACTCACAGTGCACTGGGGGGACCTACATTGGCTCCCATGAAGTAGACGTGCAAACAAAAGTGTCCTTTCTCCAGGATGAGCAAGTAAAAACCAACATTGCTCCAGCTTCACCATGGCACTATGCTTTCAGCAGTGTTCTGTCTCTCCCTGCTTTTGTTAGACAGTCTTCTTAGCTATCTGGTCAAGCAGTCAGAAAGAAGTCTGCTTGGCCTTTGGAGAGCTACCAAGCCCACTGCACAAGAAGATAACTGGGTTCACCTTCCCCACTGCCCTCTCCTCTTTTGGTACAGGTTCAGTCTCCAAGAGGACCATAGCTGGCCCTGAAGGTCTACCTTTGCCTCATACGTCTGTGACCTTAAACCAAAGCAGATGAATTAAGGACATCTGTCAGCATAAAAATCCTCTGACACAAAATTAACCGAAGGAGATAAAATTGCAGTCTAACTGCAAGAGCTCTGGCTTGATTTCATCAGCTCCCCTTTGAATGGCAATTACATTGTGAACTGATCAGTTCAAGCCTAAATCTTCTGTGTCTTCTTCTGATTAAATACTCATTGTCTAAACATCCATCTTATTCTCACTACTTCTACTTATCAACTGAATCAATTCCCCTATTATTCACCTATCTTCTTTAGCCTGCATTTAGCCATCATTATTTTTTTCAGGTGATGAAAATTTGCAGAGGTCCTTGTTCACTATAACTGCAAAGCAAAAATATATCTTAGCTGGCATGTCTTCATACTTACATGTTTCTCAGCTTTAAAAAGAACTTTTAAGTTCCCTGATATTCACAGGGGATTTCCTTGAAACTTTGCGTATCTTCCTTCTATGCTGGCCCCAAAGAGCAAGACTGCATCCAGGAAAATACAGCATTTGATGCTGGTTTGAAAAATTCATTGCCTAACCTTGTATAAGTGGTCCACAACATCTCCCCTGAGACACAAATATTTTGTTAGTGGAGTATTTTGAAGAACTGCCTTTGAATGCCAATTTAAAGAAAATATAAGAACAGGGATTCTTTCCATTTACTGTTAGTTTTACTATATGCCTTTGATAAAAATGCTTATGAGAAGAATAACTTTTAATTGTGTCCCTGGTAATATTTGCCAAATGATTCCTTCTTCCTTTTTTTAGCCTTTATAAACTGATATTTTCAGTTTCTCAGAAGGTTATGCAGCTTTATCCTTGCTCATAGCAATATTTCTCAAATTATCTGTTTTCCTAAAGGCATCTTCTGTGTACAGTTTATCTGTAAAATTTCCCTGATAAATCTGGAGCCCTTAGGAGAGAAGGTTTAAGCTCACTGCATTGCATACTGCCCTCTCATTTCTCTGAGGTATGGGCTGGTGGGCAAGTTTCTAGCGGGGCTGGAGGGAGCGGATGCAGTTGTGGTTTGGCCAGGAGGATAATTAGCTAGAAATAAATGATTTTAAAAGTATATTAACCAGGATTTTTATATGATTTCAGCCATTCTGTAACTATGCCAGGCTTTGGTGACTGGGAGTACAAAGAGCCAAATTGAACTTTATAGCACTCTTTCATCTTTTCTTTGCTTTCTCTGAGACATGGCTCCAGCTCACTGTACCTTGCAGACTTGTATATTTTAGAACATTTGTTCCCAGAGGAGCATTAGCCTGCCATAACTGATAGATTCAAAGAAAATATCATTTACCCAGCTTGAACAGATATCCTCAAAGCCATTCAAACTGTGCATCTCCTTCTCCTTCAAGTGAGCAGTGACAACATGATAGTGGAACAGCACAGTAAAACTGAGTTTTATTAGCAGTAATTCCAGAAAACAAAAAGCAAACCTGTGCATCTTCATATGTATATCTCCCCGGGTCTTTGACATTTTGGCTTGTTTTCTCATAGCTGTGGGAATCCAGGTTGATAGCACTTTGGGCCCCAGGAGCCAGAAACTCTTGCCAGATTTCCTCCACTCTGGTGGTTACATCCTGTAGAGGTTGTTTCTTGAGATCTTGGACAGCCAACCAAAACCTGTACTAGGAAAAAATTAAAAGGGGAGAAAACAGAAAAAGAGGCAAATCTAGATTAAGACTTTGTGGCTATGTCTGGGCATAGTCCCAAACCACAGGCACAGAGCCTAACCCCACACCTAGCTGCATTCACAGCACACTAACCATTTAGCATGATTTCAGGGGCAGGTGTGATATGCTTTACACCAAACCCTTATGCTGCAACTAAGATCAGAACAGTGACTTTAAGAAGTGACACATTCTTATTCAAACCACCCCTGCAGAAGTGTGGCATTAGGTATGCAAACAAGAATCCTTGGGAGCTGTGCAGCTGGAGGAGGGGAGTGGGCTCTGCCTCCCACAGCCTTGCTGCAATTCCCTGGTCATTCCTGCTTGCAGGCTTGGTGGTTTGGAGGGGATGCAAACTGCAGAACAAACTTAATATTCATATCAGTTTCATGAAGTGAAGTGTTGAAGCAATAGTGAAATTATAGCAATAGCACTTAAAAGAAATATTTTATTTTTTTTCTTCCTTCTAAGCTGACCAGCATTCAGATGGGTGCCACTGAAAGAAATGAATCTTGTAATAGCCATACTCCAGTTTTACAGGGGTATGTTCTCAACTGGACCACACTTGCAGACTAAAATAATGTTCATAAACATTGAGAAGATAATCTCTTTGATGGCTAAAGGCTTAATCCCCACCTCAATCTGTGGAAGAAAAGGCCATAAAGTATTTTTGCAAGTGACATGCACTGTCTTTTACCCTAGGTCCTAGGAAAAATGGGATGTTTTGTTTGTGGTGCTGGTTTTATTTCCTGTTGACAGAAACATGCTCTTTCAAGTGAATAATTCAGGAAGATGTATTGCCCCCAGCAGCCTTTTGTTTTGGTCAACTCTACCTTCTAGCAAAAAAAATATTCTCTGAGGCCTCTGCCCTGGGTACCCAGGTCCTGCAACCTGGCTGAATGGGTACAATAATGCTCTGTAAGGAGTGCTGAGGGCTACTGGACAAACAGGAATAGAGGGGACCTTTCCAGCCACCTGCAATAACCAGCTCTTTCCCACCCCATGGCAAAGGAGACCACAGTTTGCCAATTATAAGGAGTCCAGAGCTTGCTTTGGCTGTCCCTGCCTTGCACCACTCTTGCACACGTAGCTCTGCTTGGCAGATCACGTAGTGGGGACAGGGTTTGTCTGGCTCACTGCTTGTTCAGGACATCTGCAAGAGCAGCACAACTTAGAAAACCCTTGCCATTATGGGAGACTACTAAATAAACAAGTTGACCTTTAGCTATAAGCCTGATTTCCCATCCTGAATGAGTCAATGGTTCCAGCCTGCTGCCACTAAGGCAAATGTTCCCTCATGGCAGAAGGAGGAAGATACAGTCTCTCCCAAATCAAAACCCTCTTGGTGGGTGTAGGAGCCAGCAGTCTGCTGACTCCTGTGCTATTTCTGACCCTCATTTCCTTACCAGCTGCAGGCAGTACCTAACCACCCCAGAAACACTAAGGTTATCATAACCAAATGAGGCCACTAACCTATTTAGCCTGATTCCCTACCTGCAATAGAGGGAAATGGCCAATTAGGAAAAAAAAAGACATCCACACTGTGTGCAAGGTCAGACTAAATCCTCCTTGCCTATGCCCTGTTCCTGCCCTGCCAGGTGTGGGCTGAGGATGCCCCCTGCACCCCTGCTTCCAACATGAGTGGGCCACTTCCGCAGGTACGCATTTTGTCTCTTATTCCATCACTGGCAGGTTTCTCTCTCACAGCCAAATAACGTGCTCAATCCAACTGTGAAGCTGGCAAGAGATCACGGGAGGCCATGTCCCTGGGCTGGGGTGTAAGCAGCATGCACTGCCTAACCCCACCAGTAATTCTCAGGAAGAGAGAATCACTGCCTGCCCTCCCCAGTGCTGCTGCACCATTTGCCAGACTGCTGCACTCACGGGCACTAATGCTGCAGCCCTGCCTCACCCAAGCCTCCTGGTCATACGGTTTTTCTTGCTCCCTGACAGGCTCCTACTGTCCCTGTAAGTAACATGGACCAGGGTATGCTCAGACACTACACCAGTACCTGCGGGGTCCCTTACTGGTGGTACTCACACAGCGATGTTCATTTATATAAAAGTGAAACAGAGCATTTGGATGAGGTGGAAGGCTGTGTGTGCTTGTCCCTTTTTCATCTTCAAGATGTTAAGTGTGCCTGATGTCCTGCCTTGTTATTTGCACCCTAAGTGACACCCTTGCTTATCACACACACACACACACAGAGTAAAGGGTGGTGCTCATAGTGCAAGAATCTGATGCCATATGTGGCTTTCTTTTCGTTGAAAATACTTTTATCGTTCTATTTCAGATGGGATGGGAACATGCAAACACAGAAAAGGTATAAAGAAAGAAGATGATAATCATTCCAGAGTAGCTGGGACACTTCAGACAAACACTTGGCTAGAAAAAACATTTTCTGCTGGCTTATCTTCTGCCCCTGGAGCTGGGGAGGCAGGCTGGGAAAGCACACTCGTGAGAGAACTGGGAGCACTGTGAAGTGACAGCTTGCCAGAACAGGAGCACCATCCATTTTAATAACCATTTGGCTCAATCTGAAAACCAACCAACCAGACCAACCTGACACAAACAAGAATAAGCTCTTTTTACTGCAAATGGTTGTAAATTCATGCCCAAGGCTTGATGTCCTCTTCAAGGCAAAGGGGAGTTTTGTCTTGGTAAAAATTTCAAAGCTATTCACTATGGCTGGTATCTGAAAATCAAGGAACATCAAAGAGGGGTACCCAGCCCTGCAGCCTGAACTCCAAGGCAAATTCTCTGCCATGAGGAATCAGAAGCTAGTGCATAAGCAGGGCTTCCGAGGGGATTTATATAGCATTTACAAAAGAGAAGCAGGTATTTCTGCCCAAGGAAAGAGTAGGCACATGACGGTTGTGCTGGAATTTGTGCTTAATTATAAAGTGCAAATGCAATCCCTGACTCAGTCCCACAGTTTCTGAAATGCAAGCCAAGCCCAACGCTCACAAGAAGCCAGGAGAAGATGCCGCATTGCATCCCTCCTTTCTTGGGAGGCACACCACCAGTGGACACCTCCTGTACAGGGCAGGGGAGGAGGAAGATGTCCTCCTGTGTCCTCCCTGCAGGTGCCCTATAAGTGGCACAGGGACTGCCTGCCCAGAGGGAGCAGCAGCATTGATCACAGGATGTAAAATCTGGGGAAGGATGAAAATACGGTGTCCTAAAGTGCTGTCAGAGGCATAAAGCATTCCAGCCTTACCCAGCATGCAATTAAGTTGCTGTCACTTGCAGAAGATATCCTGTAATAGCATTTTACCCTATGCAGCCCCCTCAAGGCACAGGGAGCTCCTGGGCCTCAGCATTCCTGTTCTGCCTCCCTTCAGAGCACTGTGGAGCTGCTCAGTCACTCTGGGCTGCTGTTTGTGGCTGCCCTGTGGTGAAGAGACTGCTTTGGAAGGACAAGGGATTCCTTCTGAGGTATGCTGTAGAACAAAAATTAATTTCAGAACTTGATCAAGAGGCAAAATATGGATGCCTGCAGAGACTGAGGCTACCAAGACAAGGATAGTGTTGTGTCCCTATTTTGGGGAAGGACATGATACCCCTGGTTTGACAGAATCACCGAGTGACTGAGTTGGGAATGCAAGCACAGTCCTCTCCTTGTCCCAGTAGCCCCAGTATCTACTGCAGCTCCTGTCCACAATCGTGTCCTCATTTCCTTTCACCAAAAGAAAAATCACTAATTTAACACCAGAGTTGGAAAGGGACATGAAGGAAAGTAACAGGTAGGCATCAACACGCAGTTTTGATGGGGAAGTATTTGCATCTCTGTGTCACCTAATGGCCAGCCCCCTTGGTAGGATGAGCTTGGTGTGACTGAGACCAGCAGAAATCTGTCCTCTGCAGGGCCCGTCGGGGACAGATTCCTGCAGTGACCCTGAGTGCCAGGGGCACCCGCTGCCCCCCGCTCCTCTCACAGCCCCGCATCTAAACTCCAAGTCCCTCTTTCCTCTGCCTTTCCATTTTTCTGGGGCAGACAACGTCTCTCTGCAATTCAGGGATGCCCTGATGCCAGCACCTCACCCCAGACATCCAAAAGAGCCCCGGCCGCCCCCTGCCCTCCCAGCACCGCACCGCCCCGCACCGCCCGCTGCCGGCTCAGCCGTGGGGCTGCGGCGCCGCCTGATGGACAGCCCGGGAACAGCCCTGGCCTGGGGACAGCACGGCCACCCCCGGCACTGCCCCTTGCACGGGACCCCATTGCACTATCCCCCCAGCAATGCCCCTTGCATGGGACCCCAAGGCACCACCCTCCTTACACTGACTGCCCCTTACACGGGACCCCAAAGCACCACCCCCCTTGCACTGCCCTTTGCACGGGACCCCAAGGCACCACCCTCCTTACACTGTCCTTTGCAAGGGACCCCACTGCACCATCCCCCCAGCAATGCCCTTTGCACAGGACCCCAATGTACCACGCCCCTTGAACTCCTCCTTGCACAGGACCCCTAAGCACCACCCTCCTTACACTGACTGCCCCTTACACGGGACCCCAAAGCACCACCCCCCTTGCACTTCCCCTTGTACAGGACCCCACTTCACCACCCCCCCAGCAATGCCCCTTGCACGGGTCCCCCAGGAACAAGTGCTCAGTGCTCAACACTGTGCCTGCACACACACACACACACACACACACACACCCTGGTCTGTGGGGCTTTGGGGGAGGTTAGAAAATTCCTGTGTAAAATCTTTTCATATAGAAAACAAGGGGCTTGGGTAAATTTACTTAATGTGTGTGCTCTTCTCTATGCCCTAACTTCTCCTTCTCTGTTGAAAACTGCAAAAAAACCCCAACAACTAAAAAAAAAAACCTTGGCAACAAGTTTTAGCCATTATGGGTCATATAAGATACAGGCACTTTCTGCAGGTAAAGTTCTTTACCGGTTAACTCAACTTTCATCATGTTCACAGTAACACACACAATGCCTGCATTCATGTACTACCAGCTTCACATTGCATTCCTATAAAGCATCATGTGTTCTCTATTTATCTGTAAACAGGTGTGCACTCTTCTTTCCCTTCAGGTAAAATTGCCGTGTCCTATATTCCCACTTAGTTGTTTCTCTTTCCAGCTGACATCCTTTGAAGCTGGGCAAAAAAAAAATAATTAAAAAATCAATCCACCAGTTACATGAACATCTCCACGATCTCAAGATATCTCAGGAGATTTCCAGGTCATAAAAAATGTATAACAACTCTCTGTTGGCTTTTTTTTAATCATTATTTAATTGAAGCTTGTAATTTTGTCTGGTATATTTTGGGTACTTCAGAAATCAAGAGTCAAAACAAACTGTAGATGAAAGACACCAACAGAGAGGAGAAAGAAAAGAGAGAAAGAAAAAGAATTAAAATAAAAACAGAGAGCAAAATACCCAACTGACTGGCTTTTCTGCTTTCATATAAATAAGGGACAGTCAGTAAATAAACAAGTTACAGGGCTCATCCAAGCCCAGGAGACTGGTGGACATAATTCTGCAAGTTTATTAGAACAGAAACAGCTAGGAAGGAGGGCCAGGAGTCTCCTCTGCTGCTCTCTCTGGCAGAGCCTCACTGGGAACTACCAGTGGAACTCATTTTTCTCAGCTGGGAAGATACAGAAATAACCCCACCCACAGCCAACAGTGATTTGGGACTTGGACCACTGGGTCTAAGAGGAGGTGGTCTCCTTGCTATACTGCATTAATTTCAGGACACACTCAGCTTCACACTTCATGGAATCTTTTCTAGCTCTACCAGGAATTTCTAGGTTTTCCAACAGTCACTTTCTGAGATCCACCTTCAGGACAACACAGCAGCCTACAGGATTCCTGCCAGTGTCAAAGAAGATCCTAGTAACATCACCAAGACAGAATATGTTGCCACTGCAAAAGTTCCCAAAATTCTGGGTAGTTATTAGGAGAAGAATCCTGACAAGATAACTGCAAATGTTACTTTTTGTGTGGTGCTAAATGCTGTGTCCTCAAAGTTCTGTACTGCTTCCCAGGGTTTGGGGTGGGATGCATCTGACTTATCTGCAGATGTCTCCCATGCAGACAGAGTCATTTGAATCAGTCTCTCCAGGCTTACAGGTGGCAGGGAAAGACTGGTGTCATTTAGGTACTTTTACTTTTGTTTCCTTTTAAAGATGAAACATCCCCTGTGATTTATTGACTCGACTTCAGCTTCTCTTCTCTCACCCTAAAGGATGATACAAAAGAAAGCACACGCTTCCAAGTTGCCAACTTAGATGAGATAGATCCCAACCATTCTGTTGGGTGAAACTTAAATTCTGTTTCCATGTCTAAATATGCAGCAGTTCCTTTCCTTTTCTGCCACACACCTAATGAGAATTCAAGAGCTTTCTCTGCCACACCTGAACCCTAGAGAGCCAACTTCTGCTCTCTAGCACCACTGCTTACAATCCATCCTGTTCCAGTTTTCCTCATTAATATTTCTGCCTTCACATCCTGTTGTTATTTAAAGCCTTAAGCAGGCTTGCACATACTAACCTTATATTAGATAATCATGATACCACATCCCATGAGATGGTACCATAAGAACTATAGCAACACTCCTGTATTAACTAATAATCATATTGGTGTCTTCAGGAAAGGATGCAGGATTTGACCTTTTTCCTCCAGCCCCACTGGCTTCCAGTCTCCCTTCAAGACCTCTCAAATCCAGAGAGAGCCCTCATCAGCAAGAGGAGCAGGTCTGGCTGACTGAGGAAGGTGCTTGCCTTCTCATAATAAAATTTTCTACATTCATTTGTATTGGATGAACATGGGAGACACCTTCTAGTCATAAAACCTGCTGGATTTCATTAGTGCAACCCCATATATATTTCAGAAAACCCACTTGCAGAGTATTTCAATACAGCATATTAATTTTGCACTTCATCACTACAATTTAATTGCAAATGAGTACCAGTGTACATAAGTGCAGTAAGCATATACAAATTCTGTACCTGTTGAGCAATAAAATTTCAAGCTCATTTATGTAATTTAGTAACACTCCCTTGCTTATCTTGCTAGTTAACTTCTAGGTTTTCAAAAATATTTCAAAAATAATGAACATAAAAGCGCGTTGATTTTTCACTGCTTCACTGCTGGCATGCTTTCTATATTTCTGGTCGGACAGGCTTATGTCATAACACAGGTGAATCCCATAAATATGATGGTCAGTTCCTATGTTGTTTAAAGTAACTTCCTGGGGGATTTCCCTTTCGTATCTTACAGGCCAGAAGATTGCACTGAAATGGCAACTGTTCACATGCTTTACTAATGCATTTGATTTTCTAAGTGGAAAAAATACCAACAAAACACCAACTTAAAGGCTGTGCAATCAAGTTCTTTGCTGGTGTAAACTAAAACAACACCAGACCTGCTCAGTGCCAACAAAGGCCAAAACCTGACTGAATGCACTCAGTTAACATCAGATTTCCTCATCCCAGGAGCAGCTATGGTTCTGCCAGTGAAACCATGAGCTCTCTGGATGTCTTTGCCAACCACCCCTGGGCCCACTGGAACAGGACTGCCCCAAAGCAAGCACATGAGCTACTCCCTGTGCCCATCCATGCACTGAGACAGCACCAGAGCTCCACACAAAGCCTCTGCAGACTTTGAAAAAAAGACTTTCTGTGAAAAGATATAGTCAGACTCTATAAAAGAGTGGGGTTTACTGGATATGGAAATACTAGGACACTCAAGTTACTTTACACCTGGATGCTTCTCTGCCTCCAGGATCATCTAGGTGGAGGAGCGGATGAGGATCATTGCAGATACCCATGAAGCAGCTTTGACTTCAGTTCTGGATCCCACAGAAGAGTTCAAGAGCACAGTCCAGCACCCTTACACCAACCACAACTCATCCACCCTGCTGCTAACCACCCACCAGCCTCTGCTGTTGTGGGACCTGTAATGGTTTGGTTGTACCTGCAGGAAACACTAGCTCTTCCACAGACTTCACCCTCTTCACAGCAGGAGAATAAAATCACTTTTCCCTAAAATCAACCTCAGGGTTAGGGTTGGAATTAGAGTTAAGATTCAAGATTCAAGACAAGAATGATAGAACCTGTGGCTCTATCCTGATTTATGCTAGGACAAGTAGTGGATGCAAATCCTTGCTCTGTAGGCAAGGCTGTGGGTTTAGCATAGGGTCTACAGGGGATAACCAGCTACACGTCTCATTTCTGTCAGTGTCAGAAGATAGCTGGTATCAGTAAGGGAAATGGTTTAATGTATTAGTTCTGGAGCAAGGAGGGGTGACTAATGAATGCTAAGACATTAAGTTTAGCCCTTGGTTTTCCAACTGGAAGGGCTGAAGAGATAGACATATTCTTTGAAGGATTGCTACCCCAGAATGAAGCATGCTGTTGGCACTTCTAATGCCTCTCGTCAATTCTGCATCTTGGAGCAGCATGCTAGAGCCAGAGACTGGGCTAAGGACAAGGCCAGAGGGGCTGCATCTTCCAGGAAAGATTCTGTCTTCATCTAGTGTTGGTTAACAAAAAAAAAATGGCAACTTCTTACTGCTGCCTATTCCTGCTGTAGTCCAAGCAGCAGAACTATGTACAATAGATGTATAAACTCTCAGTCACATGATGTAAAGTCATGTGAGTATTTACAGAATGTTTCATAACAGAATTTTTCCAATTCTTCACAACACAAAAAGGTGTGCTACCAAGTGTGAGAATCAGGCTCTTGAGTATCTAGGAGGTACCAGAACTAAAAGTAGCTGTTGCCGACCTGGTTTGGTGAGTGCCAGTTCTGCAATAGGTTTTAGCCACATGATCACCATATTATGTTTCCCTCATACAGCCCCTTACAACCACATAGGCAAATCCCATATATTGTTAGTGTTATAGCCCTATATATATAGTGCTATCTATAATAGCAATTTGCTGTGTCTCATCACATTATCACAACTTTGCATGTGGTACCTGACACACGGCCTCTCCTAAACACTGCTCCTGAGATTACTTACACCGTTCTATTCTACAGATCCGTAACAGTGCTATGGCCCAAATCCTCCCATCCTCAACTTTATTCAAACAGGTGTTTTTTGCAGTTCCAAGGCAGACCAAGCATTGTGTTTCACCCATGCAAGAGAGTAGGACTGGTTCCATTAACTAAATTCAAGTCAAAAAAGGTTTCACCTGAGATTTTCTGAGCTGAATTCTGATTCCAGGAAACGAAGGAACTGGTCTCGTCCTACTGGGTCCTTCAGCACCTCATCCATGGAGAAACCCCATCTTTTCACACGCTGCTGACTAGGTTCTTTGCTGTTTGAAAGAGATGGGAAGAAAACAGATGGAATGGGCATTTGTGCCTGCTGTCTGAGCAGCTGCTGTTTCTGCTAAGTAGCAATGGAAAGAAGATTATCAGACATGGAGGTAATGGTGTTTTTCTCAAGATTTTGCAGAAATACAAGTTAACAAATAACATACAAGAAGAAGCTATAAACACCAGGGTCACCATTAAAGCAACTGTACTATCTGGGTGCTACATACATGGCAAAATGAGAGCAACAGCAAATAATGTGATTTTCAGAGTAATTCCTGGCAGATTTCTTGTGAATAACAGCATGCCATACTTGAGTGATCATACATGATGCCCTCTTTAGATAGACAGGTGGATAGAAAGACAGATCGATTGACCTATCAACCAACCCTCAAATGTACCTCTCAATTTCTTATATGTCAAGGTAGAAATTTGCCAGCAGTGTTCCCTGGGCAACTGGTGAGCTCCAGAGCACCTCCTTCTGTCCCACAGCGCTGGCTGGTCACTTGGATCTGGCATCAGATTTTCAGTTCCAGTTTCAGTTTGCATATAAAAAGCAGTTTTACTAACAAGCAGTGCAGACAAGGTATCTAAAAATGATTACTGGCTTGTGGTCTTTTATTTTTCAGTGGGTTTTGGATGCCTAAATCCTAAAAGACCGAAAAGCATTTCCTCCTACCCTCCATAATAACCACAGTCCTACTTTGTGTCTCAGCTGGGACACCAAGATGCAGAGGCACCCAAAATCACCAACACCCTTTCTCCTAAGTTATTTCTACATAGAACCCCACTTCCATCAGCTGTTGTTTGAATTGCTAGACATGTTGCAGAGATGCCTATGGGGAGAGGCAGTGTCTTGGAATCACAAGGATGCTACCAGACAGAGCGTAATCCGGGATCACAGTGTGTTTGAAAGCTTCTGGTGTGATGGCATCACACTATGAGACAACCATGAACACACAGCTCAGCTGCTCACCTTTGTGACAGCAGGGCTGTTGTTCACAGTCTGTATCTCTGAAACTACACCTCTTGCCACGTTCACAATGATTCCCAAGCCTGGTGCCCTCAGGGACAGTGGCGATCTGTGCTGAAGATGAGTAAGCCAAAGGGGTTAAATAAAATGCCTGCTTTGACTTCCTCTTGGTGTAAAGACCAAGCAGAACTGATGGGCATGTCCTCACTCAGTGTGCAGGGCACTCAGCACTGCTCCTCCTGCACTCATCCAGGAGCCAGCAGTGCTGCAGAGATGGGCAGAGATGCCAGGCTACCTGTTACATGAGCCAGCCTAGACAAGGGGACCTGAAAGCCAGGTTTGTGCAGAGCTATGCACGAGCCAAGCTCAGGGAATTCCCTGCTGAACCCAGAGATCTTGTAGCTGCTTTTCCTGCTGCTGCACAATGCTCTAGAGTGAACAAAAAAGCCAAAGTCCTGTCTGAAGGTGAAGGCTTTAGAAGAATTTACAATTGAAGGATGAAGTGTAGTGGCCCAGGGCTGTCCATACTCAGCAGCTCAGGAGTGAGAGGCTCTTTGTTTTCCTGAGGGTTGGCTCTGCTCTCCTGAACTGAGGCAACAGCTTTGCAGGCAGCACAAGGGGTACTGCAGCTCTTGGGGATCATTTCATTACTCATGCAAAATGCAACCAGATGCAGATGCAGCGAGTTCTCTTACGATAGAGAATAAAACAGAAATAGAGAGCTGTTTGTTCTTCCATCTCCCAAGACTACAACTTTTTCAGAAGCAGGAGACTGACCTTCCTTAACTCTGAAATCAGAGCAGAAGCCAAACATTTATTTTAAGTTCCTGTAAGGACCATGACAACAGGTTAATTGTTTTCTTCAGGGACACAGGCATCTTTTCTGGGATTTGCAGTCACCTCAACAGATCCAGAAATCATGGATGCCTGTAGTACCTTGTAGGTGCATGTTCCTCCAGCAAAGTATTTTACAAGGGCTGTATCTGCTTCTAGCTCTGCTAGAAAGGATGGAGAGAATGAGATCAACTGACTAAAAAGGAAGCTAAAAAAGTTAAAATTATGTGAAGCTGGACAGCCACTGGGGAGCTAATGGATTTCTCTGACCCCCAGAGAAGCAGGTGAAAACACCTTCCACATCCCAGACCACCTTTTTTTTTTTTTTAATAGTGAAACAACTTGCCATATCCCTGGAACACTGACTCATTATGGATTGGCTTTCTTAGGCTGGTAGCATCTTAAACTTTACATTATTATTTAAGAACAGACAGGATGAGACTTGGCATTGTCTTTTCCAAGATTTGCTAAAGTGAACTACCAGTTCAGATTTGGTGTTGAAGAGCAGCAGCTAAACACTAAGAGAAGCTGCTGAGCTCTTGCTGTAGTTGCCACAGGATATGAGTGAGCAGCAAAAGTGCAAGATGCAGGGTGATTCCATTCAAATCTGCTGTGATAGCTGCAGGGCCCAGAAGCAGTCAGTACAATTCTATCCCCAGTATAAGGATAGCCTGTGCTGACAAGAAATGTAGACATTGGCCAGACTTCACTTGCATGAGTATCACATGGGCAAAAAATTATCTAAATTTCAGTGCTGTTCTTGTTTTGGTGGTTTTTGGTGGTTTTTTTTGAGAAACTCTCTGAGATACAAGACATTGGAAGTCCTACAGCCTTTCCCCCTCTTTTTTTATCTATTAGATATCATAACAGGGGCAAGCCAGATTCTCTACTAACAGGTGAGGCTCAAACTCACTATTTCTAACATATTACATGTGAGCTACACTCCTCTGGCTCCTGTGCCAAATCCACCTCAACACAGAAGAATGGCCACTGCCCTATAAGCCATCCTGTTCTGCCAGTGACATCTTCCATGGGGTTCCCAGAATAGAAGCAGGGATGGAGCAGTGCAGCTGGGGGAGGACCAGAAAGAAGGTTGTTGAGGGAGATGTTCTGGAACAAGTATTTTTTAGCAGCATCCTCTATCTCTGAACTCTTAGACCTGAGTCTGAGCACGTCCTTGACAGGCATGAGACCATCTATTGCCTGACCTACAGAGTCAAGTCGTATGGAAGTGGATGGACTGAATAATTCACAGAAGTGATACAGCATAAGCTCCTGTTTAAACTTGAGCTATGTACTTGTATCTTGCAAAGTTACAGTTATCCAGCTTCCTATCCAAACAGGGCAGTGGGAAGATGGCAAGACAACTCTTAACATTACTTAAACCTACCAATTCTTACCTCATTTCAATGTCCCACAGGGCTGCATCATCACTTATCCAGGGATTGGAAGGCTCAGCAGGAGTTATAAAGGGGTCATATTCCATATACTGCTCTGTGTAAGCTATTAAACTGACAAATATTTAAAAAGAAAAGAAAAAAAAAATAATCAGAGCTTGAATGCTCACTCACATGTCAGGGAGGTACAGCTTCTTTTTCTTCTGTGGGCTTAGTTTTACTTTTTGTAGGGATTGGTCAGCTTCTCAGCAACCACAGGAGTACCTTTTCCAGGGATGGTGCATGCAAGGATTTCTCTGCAAACACCCACCAGCTCCCTGCAGTACCTTCCTCCAGCTTGTCTCTCTCTGGTGAGATGTCTACAAAAAGCCCTACGAGGCAACACTTCATGGCTGTGGTTGGGCTTCCCACAGAAAACCATGGAATGACAACCAAACACGTCCTCTTTTTCATTTGTTGCATCCTGCTACTGCCTCTTGACCTTTTGGTTTTTGCAGACTTTTGAACCCACTTTGTGCATTATGAGTAACTCATCTAAATAGGCTCATATAATGTAGCTAAGAATATACTTTTGAGGATCACAGTCCTGAGCATGCAAGCTCCAGGCTACAACCCATTTCTGTTATGTTGGTATGCCATTCAGTCTCATGGCACTGCTGTAAAATACTTCAACAGTAATTTATAATAATTAACTTAGAATGTAGTAAATTATATGCATGCTGGAAAAACACCTGGCCTGTAGATGAGCTTGCTTCATGATGAGTCAGACAAGACACAGAGCTTCTAATCCTCACTAGGATGAGATTCAAAAAGCTTCCTGGGAAAAGGACAGTGCTTGCATAAGTGAGTCAGGAATTCCACTGGGGTTAGGACTAGGGGAGCATTTTTACAAAGGAAAGGCAGCATATATGAAATAAATCAAAAGGAATTTGTCCTAGTCTGTATTGGAAATACTCTAAGGAACTTTTTAATTTTTTTGCCTAGGTCTACCAAGTAATTAACTAAGTTAATTGAGTCTCATCATACTGAACAACTAATCTACTTGCACTGTGATTGTCCATGCTAAAATTTACCTCTGGTCTTCAACATCTCAAAAAGGCAGAATGAAAAGAGCCTGTGAAACAAAGGGTCACAAAAGGCAGAAAGTTTCCCTGACCTGCACTACAGTAATTATTTCTCTTTATTTGTCCTAGCTCTTATCATGAGGCATTAAAATCATACACTTTTGTAACCACAGCAGGTTCCCATTGCCCTTCAGGGCACTCAGGGCTGTCTCATCTCATTTCATTAATTACATTTCATGACTGCTGTGGGTCAAGGGTTGAAGTAGGGAGCAGCGTCCAATTTCAGAGAGCTGCAGCAACCCCTGAGACATCAATGAGAGACAGGGTTGGTTATAAAAAAAACAACAAAAAGGATCAATCAGGAGATACCTCCTGTGAAACTTGAACTGCTCCTGATAAACTAAGAAGGCACCAGAGGTGTTAGTACAAATATTAGCAAAAATAAAAGGGGAAAAAACTAAATTAAATTAGACAAGGCAGAATTGCTAACTGCAGATTCAGTATAATGACAGCAGCAGAATCTCATTGTCTAAAAGCTACAAGCAGGGGACTCTTAAGGGAAAGCATTTCTGTCAAAATGCAAACCTGGACTTCTGGCCTTTCAGGTGATGGACTGTAATTCTGCTTGAAAAGGTGGTGGAAAGTGTTCACAGAAGGGTGTAGAGCTCACCTTAAGAACCCAACTGTCTCACTATCAGGGGGCCCTGCTGAGCCTTGACAGTAACTTCGAGGAGCTGAAGGGATAGAATAGATTTTCATCGAAGGAGCTGAGATTGCTTACAGTAGGAAGATGATCTGGTTGTCCCCAGCCATTCCTGTGATGCCACAAGTAGTGGGCTTGTACTAATACTGCATGATGCAGTCAGGGAAAAAAGTAGACAGACTATATTGATAGTTTCGCTCAACAATTCTCAAATTTCATTGCCAAATCTTAAACCTGACAGTGTGCAGGTCCCAGGTGGAGAGAAAGGATGTGGAAGAAAGGAGAAGAAAGCTGTTTCCAAGGTGCATGGAGCAGCTGAGGGATGCCTGCTCCCACAGTTGGTGCAGAGCTACTCCTGGAAAGGGAGCAGGGAGTACGGGGAAGAAAATCTTTAGTAACGAGTATTTATTTCATGGGAGCTGGGGGTAACCTTTTGAAAGCCTTTCCATTTCTCTTCTGCTTAGCAAGGCCTAGCCCACAGAAGTAACTGCATGCATTAATGGAAAATGAATGTGGTTGGTCACTATGGAAATAATTCCTACCTTGCTTCTATAACAGATTAGAGAGCAGCCCTCTGACTTCTTTATTTCTTATTATTTCCCACATCCTGCCTGAAACCGCCTTTGCGCTGGGCTGAAAAACTGGCAGGTGATGCCACTGTCAAGCTTGGCTGTCAAAAGGAGCACACCAGGCAGCTGTCTCCTGCACCCTGATCTGCCACAATGTCACTTAAACCAGACCCAAAAGCAGAGCCCAGCCTGACAAGTGACTTGCTAATAATTGCACCTTCTTACGCTGCGGATTTACTCCCGGTGTTTGCATGCACTGCTTTAGATCAGACTTTTGGGCTGAAGAGGTTTTTATTTCAGGCAATAGTACAACTCAGGTCATCCATATCCAGTCTTCCTCACTTATCCCCATCTTTGCCAAGCCACTGGAGTCATCAGTCCCTCTACTTCCCCCCAGCCTGCTCTCCACATCCAGGCTGCACTTCCCTCCAGCAACACTGCCACCCAAGGTCATCATATAAACAAATATTTATTCACAAGGCACAAACATCACAAACCCATGATTTTCTTTCTTTATCATTTCAAAAGGGAACTTTCAGGATAACTTTTTGAGCGTTCTCATTTTATTACTTTTCTATTGGTTATCAATTTGCACAGATTTTGGTAGCAACATTTTCTTTTGCAATTTGGGGCCCATTAAAAAGATCAAAGCCCTTTCAAAGCAGAAAACAATTCTGACCAGTTTTACTGAAAACTAGTAGGTATTTTTGGCAATGACAATGCTACATTTATAATGTCATTAGCTCCTTATGAACTTGAACAGGTGTGCAATGTGGACAGGTTTTGATGTTCACAAGTAAATGAATTTCACTGAGTCCATCTTATTGAATAAATACCTACCTAGAAAAAAAGATCAAGCAAAACAGATCTACTTGCTTGTAGATTACCAGCCTGGAAATTATTACTGTCTTAATATATTAGGGTCATTATAAGTAAATACAGTATAAAAATAGATTTTTTTTTGGTAAAGCACAAATGCATCTTCTTAGGTAAAAAGAACCAGAAAGCCCAAAACATAAATATGAATGTGCTAATTTCAGTTGTACAATACCGTGTATGCAGGATTTCAGAAGTCTATGAAAATTTTGTATTTAATTGGATAAATTTTTGTTTTAATTGTTAAACTTTATGAGCCAATGGGAACTTACTTTGGGGCTCTCACCACTTAATTTGCCTAGTTTAGTACACACCTGCTAATTACAGATGTGGGCACTGCAAAGCACATTTCATCAGGTTATCTCCTTTTAATTTGCTTAAATAAAAGTTCCTCTGCTATTTCCTACTTCTCTACCAGGCACCAGGCTTTCTCCTGTTTCTCATGTTCAACAGTTATTGTGCCATGATTTGCCTCTATGAGAAATCCATCTCTTCAAACACTGCCTTGAGTAGTCCCAGTACAACCCCAGTACCTCCCATGGGGTTTCATATATATATATGGGGTGGATGGGGGGAAGGGAGGGAGCAGAAACCAGCCCTATAGCCCCAGTGTGAACATCATGTGCAACAAGATGCAATTGCAACTCCTTCCCCAGAGCTCTGCCAGACTCAAAAGAAATGAATGCTGAGAGATCACTCACAAAAGAAAAAAAAGGGTATTTTGAAATTACTTTTCTGTAAATAAACTCCAGGGTTGGGAATCAGAAGTACTTGCAGGGGTTCTTATGTATTTCTTTTGCTTTATGGTATGACAGCATCCTCATTTTTTCGCCTACTTTTTCTCAGTGGCAGAAGAATGAGTGGAGAAGTGCCAGTGGTCAGCAGGCAGGCAGCACAGCTGGTCAAGGAGGGGGAAAGACTGATGCACAGAAAGGGAACCAGCCTTTGTGTGCTCCTGCCTGCTCTCAGTTTCTGGAAGTGCCAAACTGGAAATGAGGAAAGAATGGGAAATCATGCAAACAGGGACACTCACCTTTCTGCTACTTTGGACATCTTTAAACAATGTCTCTCTATCTGCATGTTCAGAAAAGCTATCTGAGGAGAGAGATGACAAGGACATTAACAATCCAGGAGCTCTACAGCATGCGTTGATCATATCCCAACACACTATTGATTTCTCTTTCCAAATAGCTTGAAAGTAACTCAGACGGAAATGAGACCCTTCCCTAGGTATTAGAAGCAGCTTATTAACTGCTTCTCAGTCTCCATTTCCTTTGGCAAAGCCCCAGGTAAAACTTCAGAAGACATAATTAGAAGTAGGAAAGGCACACATATGGGGCCAAGGTTCCTAGACTACTCAGGGTGCAATATGAGCCCCTCTTTACACCACACTCCTCTCTTCCATTTCTCTATCTCTCTGGCAACACAAGGTGAGTAAAGGGTCCACACCCTAACTGCACTCTGCTAGGAACCAGCTCTTCACAGTACCCCACAGCTTACACTGACCAAGATAGAAAAAGCTCAAGAAATTCATAATTCAGGTTTAGTTCAGAAGAACACCCTAAACCTGGCTGCCTAAGAAATATGTTTAATTTACCAAGATGCTGACCTAGTCCTGCCTAGCACCTGCACCTTCGGTGGGTGCTGCTTGTTGCAGGGAAGTAATTTTGAGGGAGAACTCCTCGTGCAAAGATGCACAAGTTGGCTGGACAGTCCTTGGAGTAACTGTGCAATTAACTTCACCCCAGCTCCCTAAAAGCTCTTTCTGCACATTCTAACAGGTATTCACCAAGTGGGCCTTTCTCAGTGTCTGTCCCCAGCCTGTGCCCCAGAATGCTAGCTTCTTCCCTAGCCTTTGTCTCTGCCCGCTTTTCAAATATCCTCAATCATCTGGAAATTAATCTGTGTACTGTCCCTCAGAGAGAACACTACTAGATTCAAAGGTCAGTATTACCCACTGTACAACCACACTGCTTAGTGAACATATATAAAGATATATGAACATATCTTTCTATATTTACTACTTTCCATAAGGTTTCGAGAATCCAGAACACGTAAAGCATACAACTGATTTTGCTGCTATCTCTGTTACTTTGCATGTTGTTCTGTTTGGTTGGACAGTAGTCAGCAGACTTCCACTACAGCCACGTACTCACCTGCTTGCGGAAATCCTCTTTTGTAGTTTTGCGTACAGGTTGGGAGGGCACATGTACGGGGCTCTGGGGCTGAGACTCCTCTGTGACCCCATATACTGACTGTGAGGAACCAAGAAAGAAACAGAAGGGATTACAGCATTTTTCTCTATTACCCAGTGAGGAAAAGTGCAATATGCAAAGCAGTAAGGTAACAAGCCAGCAATTTCCTACTATTTATAACCACATGGGTCAATAATCATTCAGCCTGGAGCAAAATTCACAGATCAGACCACGCTTGCGGATGCCTGGAAGGTCTGCAGGTATTTTTTAAAAAGGGTTTATTTTAAATGATAAAATGCAGCTCCTAATTCTTAGGAGCTCTGAAGGCTACACGTGTCAACTCTTGCAGGATGAACACTGTGAGTGGTGATAGTGGTGAACGAAGCAGACAAAGAAAAGACCAGGACCTAATTCTGTGCCATTTACTTTCACTTGGGTTAATTTCTTTCTGAGAAACTACACACTGAAGAAAGAGCCTGACGTGGTCAAGTTCATGTGAACCTCTGTAAACAAAAACCTGCAGGTTGACTTGTAGGCATTCATTTTCAGGACAGAAACCTACACTGAAAGTGGTTACTTGGGACACAGAGATCAGATCTCTCAGATCTATCCATCTGTCTCTCTCAGATCTATCCATCACCCAGTCTGCACTGCTCTGCTGGACAGAGAAATAGTACCTTCATCAATTAGAACAAAACAGAAGTTATATTGGCAAAATGCTTTTTGTGTTTGTTTGTATCGGGTATGTTTGTTATACTATAGGTATCAAGCACAATTTGCATTAAAAAATCCACCAAAAAAAAATCATAAAAGCAAAACCCAGCAACAACAAACTACCCACAAAACAGAAAACAAAATCCAGAAACTCAGACTGACCTTTTTCACCTTCTGTGGGTTTTTCATACGACGACATTTTCTGATGTCCATTTCTGTGGTGTTCACACAGCCCGGCTGAAAAGAGAAGGTATTCACATTACTGCTCTGTGGATGTTCACAGAATCACAGAAAGGTAGGGAGTGAAAGTGACCTCTGGAGATCATCAAGTCTGTCCTCCCTGCTAGAGCAGGTTGCACAGGATCATGTCCAGACGAGTGTTGAGTAAAAAGAGACTCCACAACCTCTCTGGGCAGCCTGTTCCTGTGCTCTGTCACCCTCATTTTTTCCTCATGTTGAGACAGAACTTCCTGTGTTCCAGTTTGCCCCTTGTTCTGTCACTGGGCCTCACTCAGAAGAGTCTGGTCCCAACTTGACACCCACCCTTTAGATATTTATAAGCATTTATAAGATCCCCTCTGTCTTCTCCAGGCTAAACAGATCCATGTCTCTCAGCCTTTCCTCGTAAGAGAGATGCTCCAGTCCCCTGACCATCTTCAGAGTCTTCCAATAGACTGCTTCAAGTAGTTCCTTGTCTCTCTTACACTGAGGATCCCACAGCTGGACACAGTACTCCAGATGTGTAGAGGGGGAAGATAACCTCCCTTGACCTGCTGGTCACATTCTTGTTGATGCTCCCCAGGATGTCACTGGCCTTCTTGGTCACACAGCTGGCTCTTGGTAACTACTCCACTAGGACTTCCATGTTCTTCTCAACACAGCTGCTTTTCCAGCAGGTCAACCCTTAACCCATACTGGTGCAAGGGCTTATTCCTCCTATAACCCTCTGTAGGACCCTAAACTTGCCTTTGTTGAACTTCATTAAGTTCTTCTCTGCCCAACTCTCCAGCCTGTACAGCTCATGCAGAATGGCAGCAGAGCCTTCTGCTGCATCAGCCACTCTTCCAAGTTTTCTGTCTCCAGCAAACTTGCTGAGGGTACACTGTCCCTTCATCCAGGTCACTGACTAGTATGTTGAGCAAAACTGGACCCAGAACTGACCCCTGGGGAATACTACTAGCTACAGGCCTCTAAACCAGACTCTGCACCACTGGCCATGACCCTCTGAGCCCTCCCAATCCACCTCTCTCTCCACACAGCTAACCCAAACTTCCTGATGAAGATCCTGTGGGAAACAGTGTCAAAAGCCTTGCTGAAGTAAAGGTAGACAACATCCACTGCTCTCCTCTCATCCACCCAGTCAGTCATGCCATTACATAAGCCTATCAGATTGATCAAACATTATTTCCCCTTGGTCAATCCATCTTAACTGCTCCTGATCACATTTTTTTTTCTCCTCTTGCTTAGAGATGACATCCAGAATGAGTTGTTTCATTATCTTTCTAGGGATGGAGGTGAGGCTGACTGGCCTGTAGTTTCCTGGCTCCTCCTTCCTGCCCTGTATGAAGAATGTTTGGGGTTTTTTTCTCAGGCATCTCTCCCATTCTCCATGACTTTTCAAAGATGATGGAGAATGACTGAGCAATCCACATGCTATCTTACCTTTCTAAAATATACCATCAGGTCTTGTCCAAAACTCTCTCCTGAAATTTGTGTCCCATAAATTATCCTTGATAAAGAGGTGGCTGCATGTACCCAAAGCTGGCATCTCAGCACCCAATGCATTTGCTCACAACTTTGGCACCAAAAGGAAATACCTCAGCTCAGAGGAAAACTTCTTCTGTAAAGTCTGAGCCAAACTGGGTAAGCTGCTTTCCTTTTGTATGCACAATAAATCATCTTCAAAACTTTACATTTATCATATATTTCTGAATCTATAGTTCTGTGCATGCTCAACTTTAGAATGTCTAAAGTAATCTTGTAGACACCTGCTGTGCTTTGAACGGTGAGGAAAATCCACATGGTGACTTCAAAGGCAATATTTTTATGCAATTCATGGAACAGTGTTTACTAGTATTAAAACTTTCCTGTCAAAACCTGGAAAAGTCTCATCATTCAAAGAGTTTTACCACAGGCCTGTGCACATCCCAGAATGCTCTTTCCTGGCTGTCCAAAATCTTTCTCTCTGTTTTATCCTTTTTTCTGTCGATTCTGAAAACAAAAGCATAAAAATGTGAGTCAAGGTACAAGAAACACTTTCTTCTTAGTTACAGTTCCTAGCTGGGGTTTTTATCACCATGATAAAAATAACTCAGAAATCAATTTTTTTTTGTGCAGCACTGTCACACTTCCACTTGCCACGTCATGTGCCACCAACAAAATATCACAAATGTTCACTCCACTGTGCAACAAAGGAGATTTTCCTACTAAGATGGAAAATTCACTTCAACGTGTTTTTTGGAGGAAAACAACCTATCCCGAAAGTCTGCATCCTGTATCATGAGTTGGCAGGCTAGGGAAGTTCATGTTTGGCTTTGGCTTTATTGGAGACCCATCAGAACCTCTTTAGGTGAAGCTCTTGGCTGACACAGGATGGGTCCATGTTGGACGTGGCATGAGCAAGGCCTACAAAGAGGCATCCATCCCAGGCATTCCCGGCAGCAACACCATGGGCAGTGCTTGGGGCCACCATCCTTAAGGCTGTCAACCTTCCCCCACCTCAGTGATGGCTGAAAAGCATGGGCAACCAGAGCAGAGCAAGCTGCATAGCCCACCAGGCCACCCAGCACTCACCCACCAGGGACATGGCTGGGCCAGCAGGCAGCTGGAACTTGGTAATTTCAGCCCTGATGCAGCCCCGAGTGACTGGCTCAAGGCACACACATCCAAGGTGACTGAAGGTTGTTCAGAACAACTCCTCTCCCATCTCTCAGCAGCACTGAGCAATTCCCTCCTGGTGCCTCAACTCCTGTGCTCAGCTCTTGTCCTGGTCTGGGCCAGGATAAAGGTGATTTTCTGGTTTGTACTTTTGCTTTCAGCTAAGTCTCTTGTAAGTAGTTGCACTTGGTGAAATGAACAGCAAGTTTCTCAGTCAGTGTCTGCTTCTAGGACTGATAACACTCGATGTTTATAGTTACAGCCAGAGACTGGTGTGCAGAGCCAAGGACACTGCTCAGCTCTGAGGAACATTTTACCTTCCAGAAGGAGTAAGGAGGTCCCACCTGAAACCCTCCTTTGGGGAGGACCGGACAAGATAGATGCCAGAATTGACCAAACAGAGTATTCCATCCCATACACGTCATACTTGGTATAAATTTGAGGGATCACAAGGGTCAAACCCTTCCTCCTGCCCTTCCTGCCGTTCCTGCTTCCATTCCTCTGCCTGTGGTCCTGATCCATGCCAGTCTGAATCTGTGTGTTCCTGCCTCCAGCTCCCGACTGCTGCTGACTCCAGGATTCCAGCCTGGACATTCCCAGGGCTGCCCTGCAGCCTCAGTGGTGATGTGAGAGTTATTGGGGGAAAGGGGGGAGGAATGTGGTATCACTTTTCCTGTATATTTGTATATATTTAGTAATTTTTCCTATTTATCATTACTGTTTCATTAAAGTTGTGTAGTTTAGTTTCCAACCCATAAGTCTCTCTTCCTTATTCTCTCTCTTTTCTTTATCAGTGAGGAGAGAGAGATTAATATATAAATCTGTTACTCAGTTTAATTGCCAGGCCAGTGTTAAACTGTGACAGCTCTACACGTGAACACAGCAAAGACCCCCTGGGTTTGCCAGATCTACCCTGCAGAGAGCCTGGGTGAGGAACTGCCTTTGCCTCCAGAGAAGCATTGGAAAGCCAACAGCATCCCTCTGCTGGGTTTCTGCACTGCTGCCACCTGGGAAAATCAAAGCAGTGAGAAAAAGAAAACACTTCTGGGACTTCTGACAAGCAGGTTCTTCCTTCTCTGTTTTTTCTTTTGGAGGGGCACTGGTCCTTGGGTAAGTCTTTGCTAGAAAAGGGACTAGGAAACAGGGGACTGACACCGAAGCTTCAGAACACCCCTCCCCACAAAAAACCTGAGTCCTCCACAGTTCAGTATCACTTTCTAAATATGCTCCCTGCAAAGCTAAGATGAGAAACCAGCCCTGCACCACCTCTGTCACACACAAAGAGAGCACTGACAGAGAGCAATTGCAGCTCTGCACTGGGGAGAAAACACAGACATCCAGCCCAAAACTCCTTTTTCTGAGCAAGCCCTTTGTGCCTTGGACAAAGGGGAAGCTGAAGTCTTCTGCCAGCCTCACAACACACAAGAACTGGAGGAACTCATCAGAGGTTCCATGGGTGCTTTATGCTAAACTAAGGTTCTTGGTTCCTGTCCCCAAAACCTACTGAGATCTCAGTGTTTCACATTTTAAACTACGAAACACAACATAATTAGATGCTCTGTGGCTGCAGTTTTCAAGCATTACAGCAATGGAAATCCTGTGTGCAAACAAAGATATGGAAGGCAGAGCAGAACTTGATAAGTAGGAGGAATGTTTTCACATATTTCTCATTTGTTTTCCCTTTTAGTTAATTCAGAGCTGTGAACTACACTTTAAATTCCAGCCCTGCCTTGCTGGAAACCCGAAGACTGAACCATCACATGAACTGGGAACCAAGAAGCTAAAAGTAGTCATCCAAAAAAGTTGATGGTAATCAGCCTATGCTTACTTTTCAAAGAAAACTGAATGGAGAAAGGATGAATAAAAGAAGTAATCACCTCAAAAATCTGGTGTATATATATATATATATATTTTACATAATAATGGTATGCTGTGGACTGAATGGAGAACTTTGCTTAATTTTTTTTTTTTATTTGTTGTTTCATCTCAGCAGTAAACATTTAAGTAACTGAAATTATAATTGCTATCTTAACTTCTAATTTTCTCTTCCAAACAGAACACTGGTATTCTGGTCGGAAAAAAAATCCCATAATTATCTTGTAAATTAAAGGATAATTACCATATACTTAAATAGTGCATAATTACAATGCTATTAAGCAAAGAATTAATCAAAATTCCAAAGACTTAATCAAAGATAGAGGCATTCACTTCAGCCACACCCTCAAGAAATTATGTTCCTTAACTTTTTAACATCTAATGCTGAAAGTGCAAGATCCTTCTAGTGGTACAAGGTGTCAGCAATGGTGTTCTCATGCATCATCTTCACCCTTTCCTTCCTGTAGCTGACAATTACAAGCACAAAATGAACATGTAGGATTGTAGGCACTAGTTTCTAGACTACAAATTTAGTAGTCTACTAGTCTAGTTTCTAGACTACAAGTTTCTAGATTACAAACCCTGGATGATGACCATTTTGTAGCAATAATGAAAACATGCTCAAAACATTAAGAGACTTCACAAGCTTAGAGTAATACAGACAAATGGCAAAGCCCTGTTCTTTCCATTTATACAAAACAAAAGGCACTACCCAAATGTAGGAGCAGAATGGGCAAGAGAATTGCCTAAGCTCTCATGGTGAATCCAGACTCAGGAGCTCCTGACCAATATTTCCAAGTACAGACAATTAAAAACATCTTTTGTACTCTGGCACAAACCCTTAGAATTGGCTCTTTATAACCTTGAGAATTGGCTCTCTATTGTTTCTAGCCTGCCAGGGATTAAAATTCACCAACACCTTATGAGTTTAGTGGCAGTGAGGATTCTGACAAAGAAATTTTATCTGTACTGAATTCCCTTCCCCTCTGAGCTCAAATCATTGGTGCCATTCAGTACTCCAGGATTACTCACTTTACTTGGGCCTCAGCTTGCATGAAGATGAATTCCCACTTCCTTGCAAATGCTCTCTGAAGTCTTGCTAAGTTTTCCTGACAAAAGATGAAAATGGTAAGAACAACTGAACCCTGCAATGGTAACAACTGCTACAGAGCATAGTTAGAATGATAGGTGTTTATTTTAGTACTTTGTTTTGGGGTTTTTTTAGCTAGAAAGCTCAAGAGACAGAAGTCTGCATTGATATGTTGCAGGCAAAGCAAGGCTGTAATCATGTTGGGCTGCAGCCCCATAGCTGCCCTGTCAAGGAGTAGTAATGGAGTGTGATAAAGATAGCATGAGCTCTGCTATGAAAATAATGATGGACTTGTTCCCCAAAGGTAACACTGAGAAGCTCTGTGAAGCTGATCACTTTCATTTCTGACAGCAGATGGCTGACACCTGCACGTTTCCCTCTCATCCTCCCTTTTCCTTCTTCCTCCCTCCCCTCTCTTCTCTTCAGGCTTCTGCTAAGGTTCAAGCCCTGAGCAACTCTTGCTTTGCTCAGTTCTGGTCACAACTGGGAGCAGTAAGCAGCTGCAAAGCACTGAAAGCTGAGGATTGCCAGGATGATTCATAAAAGGAAACAGTTTTTTTGTTTGAGCAATGAACACCCCAAATTGCAAAGACTGGGTCCAGATGCAGCCTTGCTCTGCATCTGAAGTTACAGCTTTTGTTCAGACCTTTTACAGGGAGTGTGACAATCTGGACATTTGGAGGTGGATGTGACTTCAACACAGCTCAAGGCCAAACTCGGGATATGGGTCAGAATTTCAAGCTCAAATGGAACCCCAAAGTCACATATCCACACACACCTCGACAAGGAGGCCTACAAGAGCAGCAACCTGATATTCTTCTCCATTACATCTGGTTCCACTTTTGCAAATTTTCACTGAAACTGAACACTACTACTTCTGCTGCTGTTCTTTTTATACTTGTTCCCTTTATTTCAAGCAAGTGCTTAGGAACATGCAATTCAATGCTAGAAGAAATCTTCGCATTGACTTTAAACTCTTGTATAACACAAGGCATAAAGCTTGGCCCTGTTACCAAGCCCACGCAAGGTTTTCAGTCCATATACATGGAAGAAAACAGTTAAGCAAATGATTTACAGTTGTGCTAAACTTGTGATGATTTCCTTGACTGCATCTACAAGGAAGAACTACTTGTAATTATCTGCAAAAACAGGGTTTTTTAATTTTTATTTTTAGTTGTTTTAAATTATGTTCAAATGTGCCCTCTGGAGTAAATATGCTGAAGCCAATGAAATATCACCAGCTGAAGAGATATTTGAACCATGCTTACCAACTTATAAACTAAATCTAATGAAATTATGCAAGCTTAACCCTATCACCAAAACCCCTGCTCTAACAGTATAAATGGGAAGGGACACACACACATTGCTTATGAAGGCTGTAAGCAAAACCCTGGGATGCTTTGCAGAGATCCTCTTTGGAAACTCCAGGTCAGTGCTAACGTCTACAGAAAAGCATTCTCATATTAGACCTCCAAAAATGTGTGCTAAATATACAGGGCTTCTTCCCAGTGCTGCAAACCTGTTTCTCTCACTTGTGCTTGGCTTACATCTCCATTGTTGGATCTGCTTCCCCTTCCACAATAACTGGGAACAGTCCTTATCTGATTGTCTCTAATTAAGAGAGCAAAGTTTGAATGCAAAAGCAATCCCTAATTGTGCAATGCAATATTCACAAGAAAAATGAGACACTGCCAAGATCTAATTATTTGCCATCACTGGAGCATTCCTACCCTCAGTAGACAGGGATGTGCAAAAAGTACTTAGGTAGAGCCTTGCTGCATGTGTGTGGGAGTGGATGAACCACTCAACAGCCTTTTGTTGCTTTATGCTGGATCTTTAGAGCACTTGCAGTTAATTGGTTGGCTGTGAGCAATTTTAATGGTTTAATAACAAAATCAACAATATGCAGAAGAGAAAACTCAGCAAAAGGATATGCAAGTGCATGCAGATTATTACATTCCTTCCTTTATGTGTATACTTCAAGATTAGAACTCTTGGGAATTTATGTCCAGGGTGGACTAGATAAATAGCCATTTTTGCATGCTCTTCCCTGAAAGCAACAAATGACATGTGTATATTTGCATGTGCACAGAAGTCCCAAACTTCAGAAGGGCATGAAGAAGTAAAAAGTCCCTTCTAGGGAAAAAAAAAAACCCTAACATATATGCAGTACAAGTGTTTTCATTGTAATAAACATGAACACGAAAGTCCACTAGAACTAACTTTGTGAACAAACTCTCTAATGAAGAACTCTGCATTTGAAATTCAGCTCTTATACTGTTGAGACAGTAAATGAAAAAAAAAAGTCAGTAGGACAGACAGAAATGTTCAGCTGATCAAAACATTACACTGCTCGTATTCAAAGAAACTCACACCAGCCCTCCCTTTCTTTCCTCTACCTTCCCACTCCTCTCCACCCAAACCCTACACAATCTGAAATCAAGGTTTGGGATGTTTTTATCAACCATGATTTCATAACAGAAAATGCACTCCAAATAAGCTTGAGCAACAGGGTTTTTATGTGACATACTGAGAACAGTCCAAGCTACTATCTGAAAACTTTGGTAACCAGGTGAGTTGTCAGCAATTTAATTACCCAACAACGCACCTGAAAATCCATCATGTGTTAACATCTGCTAAATAAACCAGGAACTGTTAACTGGAAAGATGAAACCAAGGTAAACTTCTGTGCAATTTCCCCAATCTTGGAGGACTGGCTATACAGTAGATGCTTTAATCCACTGCAAAGACAAGGATGTCCCCCAATCACATTCCTAATGTTGCCTCCACCTTCTGCAGAGCACAAAATGACAGCATTCAACTGGCAAGCAAAGCTCTCCCACATCCCCAGCTCCAAACTCTAGGAGCAGTGTACCTACGGCTTCATAATCCGCCAGCTCCAGCCTAGCTTTGTTCTGCATCGTCCGTTTGCAAAGATAGATGGCTAAGGGGAGAAACAGAATGGAAATCAATTACAGACAGATTATTAGTACTAGATCTTAAAAAAAAAAAAAAAAAAAAAAGTGGTCCATGCACTGTTCATTCACACCAGAAACCAACACAAGCCAGGGAATCAGAGGGCTGAATAACCCATCTGACACTACCCACTAGTAATCTCAGAGGTCTTAAACATCTGGGACATCTCATTTAAAAGTGCTGAGAGTAGATGCCAGGGCCTAACAAGATGTCTGAGAAAGGCAAAATTGCTTCTGGGGCTGGTAAAAGATGTAGCATTAGCAACCTATTCCACTCAGCACTTTGGGATTATGCCTGACAAAGTGAGTAGCCCTGCACTCCTTTTCTCCTTTTGTTAAAATAAAAAATAAAATAAAGGATATTGAAATGAAAACAGAAACATGGACCAGGTCACAAAGCTTTGATGTGAGCATTTTTTATAGGCTCTATCTACACATTTTGAAAGGTTAAGAAAAGCCTGTCTCCCATTTTACCATAGGTAGACACTGCAGAAACTGATGTGGTCAAGATGATCCCAGTGCACAGCACCAAACCAGCCAAGGCTACCTTCTAGAAAAGCTTCAGGTGGACCTGCTAGGTCACCCCATTTCTGTTACAGGCTGAAACACAGGGTCCTCAGCACGCCATGGGTCAGGACTGGACTACATAATAAATGTTCAGTGCTCTCATTTTGGAATTAATCTAAACATGAATTTTATAGCTTCCTTGTGCTTTGTCCTCTCCCATGCTGTGGGGCCAGGTATTTATTGTCCAACCACATACCAAAGCAGAGCGGGGCAGAAGTAAAGTATCATCTGCAGAAAACTGCAATAAATCTTTTTCAGAAAATTTCAGGCTTTCTTTGAAAACCGTAGGGGTTTATTTGCTGGTAGATACAGTTTTTTGAGGCCCTTGTGGATGTTTTTCCTTGGAAACCTACTCTTCTATTGAAAATACATGAAGAGAAACAGTGCTTCTCCTGTAATTCTATTCTACGCTCTTCCTGTTATTCTAAAATTCATACAATGATCCAATATTATGCATGGTAACCAACACTGATCACTTAATGTATATTTATATTTATACATCTCAAGGGCAGTTTCATCTGTAAGCCATTTACAACACCAAATAAAGTGAGAGTCATCTTACAGTATTTCCTCGTGCTAGGCAGTGACCTGCCACTAGCAAGTTAGGTCCTGTCCTGTGAGTGGGATTCATGCAAACAAAAAAAGTATGAAGTGCTGCTGGGATTTCAGTTTTATTTGCATCTACTGCTAGCTTGGGATTAATTCTTGGGAAGACTCCATATGTACAGACCTCTGATATGCAAAGACTGATTATAAGCATATGTTAGAGATTTCTGGAACAGAAGAAAATCTGTCATTACTGGGCTCAGAGCTAATACAGTTGCAGCTTGTCCAGCTGTAGGTCAGCTCATATAGGGCTTTATTTTCAGGTGCACTGTTCCACTCAGTGCCCTTGCAGCACAATAATCTGACTGTGAAACCAGTAATTTATCAGATACAATATGAAAAAAAAAAATCCTCCCCTCTTCAGATTGTTATTCTGATATTTAAAGAATACACAATTAGCACAGATCAGACACTTATAAAGAGAGACTGTAAATCCTGGAAATAATTTTGCATATAATGAATAGCATCACATTTTCTCCTAAGCAGGTCCTCCCACATTGGAATAAACCCATAAGCTTGTTCTAGCTCCCTGCAGATGAAGGCTGCCAATGGACTGTCACAGGACAGACAGCATTGCAGGCGACTTCTCCACCCCAGCAAATGATTCACAGAATCCATCATGGTAACTAATTTTTACCCCAGAAAGGAAAAAAAAAAACTCCAAAACCCAAGAAAGTGGCTATTCAGGGAGGAGATCTAAACTCATCTTAGATTATGAGATATTTCAAAAGAAGGATTTCCAGAAGCTCCTGTTCTATGAGCAAACAGAGAATTCACTTCCAATGCTTCACCAGGATGCACCAACTGATTTCATGATTTAAGTGTAAAAGAAGAGCAGGTCTGGAAGAGACAGCAATATTGCATGCAGACAGCTAAAGATAACAACACTGACTTATTTTCTTTATGTATTATCATTGTCTGCAGGCATTCACATGTTTAACACACCGTGTTGCCATTTATTAGCCCATAAACCATGCTCAGACCTCTCTTTTTTAAATAGCTATCGTCTGGTAATCTTAAAAAAATGGGAAAAATAACTCTGATATCATACATCAGAGAACTTTAATTATGGGTTGACTTCATTTATATACTGGTTTATTGATCAGCCAGATGAGTGCCCAGATAAGGTAACTTTTTATTGATTGTCATATCAGCTTCAGCTCCAGCCCAGAGTTCCCCCACAAAAGCAATACTGGTATTATTTAAGATTCCCAAGGAGCAGTATTCCACTTGTCATAAATCCTGACGATACAAACAGAGCTATGGGAGAATGAAAGTAAAAGCAGATAAATTCTGGCCCCACTGAACTTGATGGCTACTATTCCATGGGCTTGAGATACCTGGAGATTTTACTTCATTGTATTTGAGATGGGCACACATCTGCCTCTGATACTTCAGTCTGACCAGAAACTCTGCTGATGAAGGGGCTTAGATACCCACCAGTAATAATGGTAATGTCAAACTTTTCCATCACAAATTCTCTGTTCTAACTTTCTACAGTGAAATAATTATAGTCTCACCATAATCTGTGTTTTCTGGTTCCCAGCAGTTTGAAGGCCAAAAGTACGGTGCCTAAGAAACAACATACACATTTCTGTCACTTCAGAGACAAAAAACCAATTCGTATGCAAAATACATTACAAGTACAAAAAGAAGAATCACAAAGGCTATGGTCCAGTCTCTGACCTCAAGGGAACCACTGCTAAAGATCTCAGTAAAAGCGAGGAAGCTTCTCAAGGAAGGTATCATCTTTAAATAGGTAAATAGAGAAGCTGTAATATGAGCATCTCTTGAGGAAAATGTCCAGTATCCTGAAGACATTTTAGACACTGCTGCCATGTCATCTGGATGCAGACCTCTTACCCTCTACCTCCAGAACCACATCTTCCCTCATGAATTCACAGGCACCCCGAATCTTTTTCTAATTCTTTTTAAGAACATAAGAAAGCTCACAGTCTTTTATATATGCTATGCACCACTTGTTTTTCTGGAGCAGCCACCAGTGTGGTTGGCAGCCTAGAAAACAATTTACTTTTTCAATATAACAGATGGTAGAGGTCAAAACTCAGCTGGTTAGAGTTGTTCTGAAAGGAGAAGTCCTGCTAAGCTTACTGCTTTTGTTTTCTATCTAGATCTACATATTGTGGTTGCTATAATTAATTACAAGATACGTGGCTGTATTTCAGTTTTAATATGAATGGCAAATCATGTCCTGTGATCCCACAAATTACACAGCACTGTTTCATATTAGTGATGTAATGCCACAAATGGGTGTAGGACCTTTCACACACAGAGAATATTCCTTGCACCAAAGTACAGGAAGAAAACACAGAGGGATCAAATAGGGCAGTGTTCAATACACCTCAATGTCTCATGAACTTCACAAGGTGATGAGGTACTGATACTGACACAGAAAGTGGCAAGAAGAGAGTAATGGAAAAGGTTCTATCAGGTTATTTTTGCAAAAAATGTCCAAGGACAACTCCTGCAGGAAATTACAATAAGCAAAAAGATAAATTAAAATTTTTAGGAAGATGTAAGGGAAATAAAAGTCAGTAAGTGGTCAAGACAATTTTATGATGTGGTTTTCACTGGCTTAAAATAAGGAGAAGAAATTAAACTGTATTGAAATCTAGCTCCTGAACGGTTCACAGGGCAACTTCTCATGGCATTTTTCTTTCAAAATAGAGAAAAATATAACTCAATGGGAAATCAGTATTACACCTGGTTCTGTCAAGTCTTGCATGAAAGGAAGTGCAGTACTTTCAGAAAAGGAAGGGAACTGTTAAGCAAGATCTCCATCTGAATGATGCCAGGTAACCAGAAGGTGGGATGAGGTAAGGGGAGGTCTGTGATCCCTTGGGCTTCTTTGTTCACTATGCCATTGGTCTTGTATGGTAACACAATCCCATGTAAGCAACAGAGCAGTGAGAATGAGCAGCAGCAACATCAGATGCAGAGAGGCGAACAAGATTTTAAAATAAAATATTAAAAAGAGAGGAAAAAATACACAGGAGGAACAGTAGTATGAACAGAAGAGAGGTCACAAGTAGGATAAGGGAATTGGCTGGTACCATGTAACAGGAAAATACAAATTCAGGAAGCAGAATTAGGCAGTAGTACTCCAGGTCTGAACTGCTTCCTCTCAAGTTTATACAATTTGTCCAAAAGGATTTGTTGCAGCACAAGCACTCAGTCATCTGGGAAGCTGACAGCAGCAGAGTTTGGAAAGGGCATGGAACTCAGGAGGCTTTGAAAATTCTGCACATCTGGAGGCACAAGGACACTGAGGAGTAGAGATGTCCCAGCTTAAGTGACTGCCAAGGTTATACACGCTCTGTTAAAGAGCCAATACCTGAAGCTTGCCCCCTCCCACACCAATCTGTAACCAAGAGAAGATAAAAATTTGAATTTTCTGCTGTGCCAGAGCTTGAATGTCCAATTCCAAAATTTTTGCACAGGAGAAAAATTTTTGCACTCAGTTATGTGTCAGGTAATTTTTTTTCTCCTGTTTTACTTTAGCTCTGAGTACAATAGCATTGAAATCCCATATCAAAAATTATCACAGTACATATCAGTTAATTTATGTAAAAAACGTGGGTTAGAAAGCAGAAAAGATTTGGGATTCACAAGCAGATGGTTTTGAAGGGATTTCATAGCCTCCTAATGCCTCTACCAAGACAGCCTCAATCCCAGGCTTCACAGACCTAATGGGTGCTTAGAGACAGAGTGGGTGCTCTCAGCAGTATTATTGCAGGACAGTAGAAGGGGGCCCCAAGGAAGGCAAAGGGCTCACCAACCTGAAAACGATAGAATGTCCCATCATCTTTCAAGGTAAGGACATGGTCTGAGATTGGAAAGACATAGCCTTGTGCAGCAATAAGACTTCCCAAGTGTATTGCTTCCCCTGTGAATGAGAGAAAACAGCGGGGATGTGTCAGGAAGATGAGCACTGCAGACTTCTCTGCTTCCAGCAGTGGCTCCAGTGATGCCACACATGAAGACGTGGGGCACACACACCTCTCTGTATCCACAGCACAACCTCATGCCTTCCAACCAAGCTGTACAAACCAGGAGAGCAGAAATCAGCCTTGCAATACAGATGAAATACTGCTCAAATGTTTAACCTGCTGCTTTTATGTTTACAAAATGTCACACACCAGTTCAGCTGTCAATTCAAAATACATCATCCACCACAGGTGACAAGAAGATTGTTCCATAAGTGAACCCCGCTTGCCTCTATCAAATCCGACAAACACCTGCAGTACCAGGTCATTAGCAGCATGTTTATTCATAAAGACAAAACTTGATGCTGGAGCACTGCCATTTGTTAGAGGAAATGGTGTTGGTATATCCAACAACTGCCCGGGCAGCCTTCACCACCACAGCAATACACCTGCACAGATTTTCAACAAGTGTCATCTGTCAAAGCTGCATCAGCTTTCTCAGAGTTGCAAAATACACATCTGCTGCTCATGTATCAACAGGCAGAAAAGAGACCTACTGTCTGCAACTGAAATTCAGATTTGGGACTTGACTGGACTCATGAGAAGGGATGTGTGGATACAGATGCCCATAGTGAGAAAACACTGCCTCTGTCTCTGCTTGTACATGGTGACAGTAGGCAGCAGAAACAAACTGGTAGGTGAGATGCTGAACTTTTTCCAGAAGAGAAGAAGAAATGGAAAAGGGGAAAAGGGGGAAAGGGGGAAAGGGGAAAGAGAGGGAGAGGGGAAAGAAAGGGAGAGAGGGAGAGAGGGAGAGGGGGAGAAGGGGAGAAGGGGAGAGGCGAGGGGAAGAGGGGGAGAGGGGGAGAGGGGGAGAGGGGAAAGGGGTTAGGGAAAAGGGGAAAAGGGAAAGGGGTTAGGGGATAGAGGTTAGGGGTTAGGGAAAAGGGGAAAGGGGAAAAGGGGAAAGGAGAAAGGGGAGAGGGGAAAGGGGAGAGGAGAAAGGGGAGAGGGGAAAGGGGAGAGGAGAAAGGGGAGAGGAGAAAGGGGAGAGGAGAAAGGGGAGAGGAGAAAGGGGAAAGGGGAAAGGGGAAAAGGGGAAAGGGGAAAGGGGAAAGGGGAAAGGGGAAAGGGGAAAGGGGAAAGGGGAAAGGGGAAAGGGGAAAGGGGAAAGGGGAAAGGGGAAAGGGAAAAGGGAAAAGGGAAAAGGGAAAAGGGAAAAGGGAAAAGGGAAAAGGGAAAAGGGAAAAGGGAAAAGGGAAAGGGGGAAGGGGGAAGGGGGAAGGGGGAAGGGGAAAGGGGAAAGGGAAAGGGGAAAGGGAAAAGGGGAAAGGGGAAAGGGGAAAGGGGAAAGGGGAAAGGGGAAAGGGGAAAGGGGAAAGGGGAAAGGGAAAAGGGAAAAGGGAAAAGGGAAAAGGGAAAAGGGAAAAGGGAAAGGAAAAGGAGAAAAACTTCTGGACATGCAGATTTTACTTCTTCTTTTTCCAATAGTTCTCAACTCTGCCAACAACGATTTTTTTTTTTTTTAAGAGTGAACTATTTGGACTGGGACCACACACTGATCACTGTTTATGGATGATTATCCTTTTATCTGCCTATTATAATAAATTAGCAGCCATCATCTGATCCCATGATGGTGTCTGTGTCATCCTTTGCCAGTATGCCCTACAAGTCAATGGCTACCTTTCTCCACATCAAGACCTGTCACTCTGTTTGCTCACTTAATCACATGTATCCATGAATTTCTTTGCTAAGCTTGGGATCAAGTTTAAAATCAATCAGGCTTTCTTAGGTAGCAATGATTTCACAGACAGGCTAAGACTCCCACAAAGTACCTCCCGTGGGTGCAGTGTAAGGTAGATGTTGATTCCTACCTCTTTCCCTCCTCCTTCCTTTTGATGCTTAAATCAACACTGTTGTTCTACTGGTACTTTAGTCTGCAGCAAAATAGTATCTACTGTTTGAAGGCACACACAATATGTGGTCTTACCTGGATCTTCAATGCTGAGATTCTTCATAAGCCACTGCACAATATCAGCACCTAATATTAAAAACAAAAAAAGAGAGAGAGAGAGAGAGAAAGAGTTATTCCATTTTCATTTTCCTTTTATCTCCACAGAAGCATTGAGGTTTCATAATGTTTTTCCTTCTCTTGTCACATTGTAGTTACACAGTTATTGACTGGTATTAAGTCCCAAGAAGTATTCTGTGTGACAGAAGACTTAATATGCTTTAAGTCAGATGCTACTCTAAAGGTTCCATGTAACTTGTTCTCTTCCAGTTGCTTCTCTCTCACCTCAACATACAGGGAGTTACATTTTGAAAGCATTAACTAGAGGCCTGACAAAGGTAGTTTACCAGGTTTTCATGATCATTCAAGGAGTTCAAAGCTTGTTGATATTTTATAAACAGCATAAAGATCTCAAGGACTGATCCTCTGCATGCACACAACCCCTCTGAAATCACAGAAATGGAAAACTTGTCATTGTTCAGTAGAAGGCCTTTTCTAAAAATACATGACAGGACAGCAAAACCACCTGCAGTAAGTTAACCTTAAAATGAAACATAACAGGGCATACAAATCAGTTAACATGAATTGTCCAAAGTCAAGGCAATCAGCAAAGGCATTTGGAGGCCACTGAGCAAATCTCTGCCAAGTTATAGCAGCTTTCAGTAAAACCTAAAGATGCCACGTCTGGATGCAGACATAACACCAAGCCCTTCTCAGCCAACAGTCAACTTGTTAAAAATTATTTGTATTCACATACAGTAGGCTAACAGCCCTGGTAATAGTGCTATGGTTTATGACATATCAGTTGAAGATAGCATGCAAAAAGGGAAACACAGGGTTCAAGCTCACTGAACAAACCCTGGAAGATCTGATTTGCATGGAGCGCATCCGAGTTCAGCCATGGTGGGTACTTCAAGAAAAAGCATAACCCACACTATGCCTGTTCCAGAAAAGGTTTGAACAACATTTGCTTTCTGCAAGTCCAGAGCATCCCCACACTCTCAGCAAACCTTAAATACAACACAGGCCAGGGGTCACAAGTGTGATGTACCACACAGAGACACTCAGAGAGAGGCACTGCTGGTGTTCCAGGTCCCGGCTGTATCTTCAGGTCTGAGTGACTCTCCCATACAGGTGAAATACCCACTAGAAACATGGACTCTACCCCACACAGGAGGGGATGGCAGTTCCTGCTCCCTCTGACAATCCAAGCTGACCCATGACTCCACAAGTAGCACCAGTAAACCCTCTTCAGATTCAGGCTTCACTGAGAACAGGAGTATGGACCTGACCTTTCTTCCCCTCCACCCAAAGCAAGCAAAGAAATTTGTCCTCTACAGGCAACCAGGAGAGGGCCTGAAGATCAGGGAAGCATCTGCTCTCGCTTAAATACTGGGCAAACAGATGTGACCAACAAGCAGCAGCTGGGCATTGTTTCCATCTGCCTTGTAGGGATCAGGGAACCAGATGCTCATGGATGAATCTCACAACCTTATATTCTCAGCTCTACAGTCCCTCTACATACCTCCCAAATCCACCTTTAGAAGAATTAAAGTTGCCACTATCTATCTAAAAAGTTATTACAGAACCCCCTTTTTAAAAAAAAAAATGATAGAAATCTCATAACTTTCCAGCCTAAGTTTATTAATATGCAGTTTCTATACATTTGATATCAACCTGCGTTATCATGTAATGGAAAGAATTTTTATTCTTCCTTATTAGCTCCTCCTGAGTGTTTCTACAGAGGGCTGAGCCATTGCTTTCCTACCTCCATTTCATTAAAACAACCAACTCTTTTAATACCCTCTTAAGATTGTCTGTCCCACTACCACTCAGCAACTTTTCAAACTGAAGTTCCATTTCTTCACACTTCACCAAAACTGCAGACAGTACCTTGCCTCTGGCAATGGTGCCAGCACTCCCCATCTCTACCAAAATCAGCTTGCCAGGGGCATCCTGAAGTCAGATTTTTTCTTATTATTATTTTTTATTATTTTTTTGTGAAGAGTAAGTTTACATAGAAAAAGATGTTTGAGGTGTTCAAAACTACCTGCCAGGTGAGAACACCTCTAGGAAACTCTAGCTGAATAACATACGGGAAAACTCTGAAGAGGCAGTAAGTGGTATTTTGACAGGTTTGTTACTGTATTATTTTATTTTATAAAAATGGATGTTCCCTTTTGCCTTTTACAAAACAAAAATAACTTCAAGTTAGAAGAAAACATTTGGGGCTAGAAAAGCATTTCAAGAAGTCTCAAACTGAGTGCTTCTGTATTTTTGGAAACAACAAAACCTGACTAAATGATGTCTCAAGATAAACCTGAATCATTCTTGTTTTTTCTGTTCAAACTTCAAACTAAGAAGTCTGCTCTTCGTCCTAGTTTTGGTCTCAGATTGCAGGCTTCCAGGACCTTACCACCAAGTGACATGACAACTGATATCTGAAAATCATCTTAAAGTAATGCACTGCTTTCCTCAAGGGAGGTGAAGTGCATTCTGCACAGTCCTTTACCAGATACAATGAAATACTTAATGAAGGATTAAGTCTCACTATTTTTACAAAAAATGTTTGTGTCCCCAACTCTGTGCCTCTTTTGAGAAAACTATTCAATTTTCATCAAACTGCAATGAGAAATCCAAGTAATGTTGAAAGCCAGTTCCCCAGTCTTTCTTCCCTCTGTTATTAAGATTAAAAAATAAAGGTTTAAAGGTGAAAGTAAACTAAAGCTCAGTCACAGCTCCTGTGATCAGCCACTCTGAAATACAGGCAGCACTAGAGATCAGGGAATTTAATTTCTCTCTGTTAAAAACATGAAGTCATTCCTGAATGTTGCCAAGAGCCTGGAAGATTTCATAGCTGTTCTCCAATTGTCCTGAGGCAGACAGATTATCTTTCTGCTGAGTTTGCTGAACCATTATTTATCACCTGCCAAGACTGATTACTCATCCTCAGGACAATGACAAGTCTTTCCTTCCTCTCTTAATTACTGTCATCGTTAATAGCCATGTCACTAATTAATATTCAATCATAATGAAAACTCTTTACTGCCATCTCCACACCACCTTCAGTTGTTAGGGTTACCCTCACACATTGGCTTTTCCTCTGCTTGCAGCTGTTTTGATCACTGCAGCCCACTTTTGCCCACCTAGGAACACTTCTTACGCCTTCTTATGCACTTCTTAACACTTCCTCAAATGAGAAAATTCAGATTTATTCTTATAAGACACTGTGAAATCTGAAAGAATCCTTTACAAGACTCTCCTCAGTCAGACCAAGACACAGATTCTCTTATCCGTAAGTTTTCCAGAAAGCTTCATCTTAACCTCTCCTGTAGGCAAAGCCTGACAGATGGCTCTCATGTAACTCACCTTCCCCAGATCATCTTTTCTGGCAGATCTTCAGATTCCACTTTTCATAAGCTGTTTCAGAAGACACCTGAGGGAAACCCTTGACCCAACGTATTTTCACTCAATACTAACAGGACATTTGAGATCTTCTGGAAACAAATAGCTGGACGTGTTTTTACAATAGAAAGTGTTGCTGGATCCAGGTAGAAGAGTGGCTCCCATCTCCTCTATGCTCCTCTCCACACATCTACATTTCCTCCAAGTCAGTACACTCAGTTCAAGGATGGTCAACAGTCTGTGAACATCTATTTCCTCTTCACCTCTAGTGACATATATCTTTTGGCTTTAGGCTCTTCTTTGAAGCTTAAGTAGACAAAGTTGGTTAATACCAGCAGAACAGCTGTAAGTCCGTGCTCAATCAGATTCACCATAACCATTTATCCAGCTTCCTAGTCGAGAGGTAGACCAACACGTTTGTATTTCTAGCTATTTTCTCCATTTTCTGTTCAGACTCAGGGATTCCTTAACAGTAGCCAGTGTTCTCATCCATTGCCTGTCACCATGACAAATGAGTGGCCAGCCATGAAAAGAGAAATTAAAAGTTCACAAGATGTGAGGCCAGTGGCAAAATGCAGCTAGTGAGATAAATCACCACCACCATATTTGGTACCTTTTCTACTCAAACTAAGTTGTTCAGCCTCTTCTAGAAAATCCAGAACTTGCTTGGAAAACATAGAGCCCATCTTCTATGCATTACGTGAAATGGCAAAGGCAGACAGAGAGCCTTACTCCCCTCCTGAAGCTTCTAAATCTGCTGCCTGTAGTGGAGACTGGGCTGCTGGTTCTGGGCAAAGGAACCAGGACCACCAGGGTCTGCTTGTCATCCAGCAGACTGGACATGTTCCTGACAAGGCACCTGTAGGGATATGTGCACCCACGTATGTGTATAAAAATAAAGATGAGTATATAAGAGAAGAGTATTTCTGAACCTTCAGCAAATATGTGTATCTTTGCATTTCTTTTTAGGCTTGATATGACAACTGCACTTTTTTGGTGAGTGTCCTGAGGTGGCAGAGCTGGTAAGCACTGCTGAACAGAGCTCCACAGTATTTTGACATGGAACATTTCACATTACCCAGGTGGGGCAACCAGGAACTAAAATCTGTCCTTCCTCATGGGAGTGGCTGAGCTGAGCCCTGGCCACTGGATGCCATCCAGCAACAGCAGCCAAGGAGGTGGGGTGCTTTGGATCTCAGATAGTTACACAGCCCCACATCTCACTGATAAATACTAACACTTACGAAAGCAAAGTCTTAAAAACAATAAAAAATACTGCCGGATCAGGTTATGAAGTAATTTGTCATATATGTCTATGCCTGCAGAGATGTACAAGACTGCTTGGCTACTTCCAGCCTCTTCCAGTATAAGTGTAACCATAGTTTTTTTTCTGAACATATTTTAATGAATTCTTAAAAATTATTAAATATTTTTGCATAATACCAGTGGGTTTTACTTTACAAAAGGAATACAAAAAATGTGAAATGTTCATTTCCTTTGTAGACCTTATCCCGACACTCCATGACACACTATATGGGAAACAAACTGCATGCCAGCCTCTGTTGTCAGTCATCTCCAAACTCAAGTTTCAGACACTGTTTTGATGAAAGGGTAAAAATGTTTTACCTTTCTGTCACTTCATTCTTGGAAACTAATGAACCCATTTTAGCACCAAATTTTCCAAACAGTTTGCTCCTGAACTTGGACTAATCTTAAAATATTCTATACAAAAAGCAGTATAAGGGAAAAAACAAAACAAAACCACACAAAAAACAATCAAAAAACTCCACACATAAACAAACAAAAAAACAAACCAAAAAAAGCAAAACACAAATCACAAGCCATGAAAATGACTTATAAGAGTTTGTGCATAGGTGTACGAGAAGCCACTCAAGCTGCTTTCTACCCTACCAATAACATTATGAAATGGAAATAATGTGATTTGTTCCCCTCCAAACAGTGCTGGGTCCTTGGTAAATCTAGGACAGAAGCATTTATTGATTATTCATGCTTTTACCACCGAGATTACGAAAATAAACAAATGAACATCATCAATGGTAATGGACAAAAGTATTTCACACAAAATTTTTCAAGGCCTCCAGCATTCCTTGCTACAGTTTTTCTTACACAGAGCCACCCACTGAATCCCTCAGTTATTCAAGCTGGAATGGAAGTACAGGCTCTGGCTCACAGGAGGAATTTAATGCAAAGTTCTGATTTTTATGTTAGGGGAAAGAAAAAAAAAAAAAAAGAAAACAAATAGCTAGGTCTCTCCTTCGTATTCTGTTAAAATATTGGGGAAGGACTTCATAAAATTTGCCTACAGTAATCATATAAATACTGATGCTGACTGAAAAAAAAAAATCCCAGCAGTTGACTCAGAAAATGCAGTAATTGCAGCTCTCCTCCATCAGCATGTGGTAATTGCACCACTCAGTGTCAGCAAGAAGCATCATCAAAGCTACAATGGCTCAGAGCTTCCAGCAACAGCAATTTTCCTTTGCATTCACTTTAAATCTTGTTTATGAATCATTAACAATCATTAGCAACAGGAGTGTCAGCCCTTTTTGATCAAAGCAGACAAAGTTTCTGAGGAGTTTTTTGTTCATCATAACTTTTGAGTGTTTGAGTTTACAATTTAATTTTCTGACAAACAAATTTGAAAATATAACATTTTTTGTTAAGCAAAAATGGTGCTTGGTGGGAAAGTGGAAAAAACACCTGGAGCTAAATTGCATGTGAAAATTCCCGGATGATAAGACTATTACCAGGACAGAATATTTGTAAATTTAATGGGTTCAAAATCTGTCTTCTGCCTTTTCCTGACAACAGTGTGGGTTATTTATCACAGTGTTTGGGCTGATAAAACATTTCAACTGTTTTTTTACCTTTCCTCTGTATCCTTTAACAAGTGTTATCTACAGAGCTGTTCAGCATGTTTGCACATTGATACCAAACATTGGTATTTCAGAGATGAGTCCCATATAAACACTAATCACTGGGTTTTTGCACTGGATCCTTGTGAATTTAGGAAGAACTCTGTACCTGTTGCATGAGTGTCCATATCTGTGTAAACAAAACCATATGACAATCCGATCACAAATTTATCAAAACCTATAAAAATGAAAAAACTCTGATGTTTGACCAGTGCATGTTCTTGTCCCTGACACCAGGCACTGAAACAAAATCAACAGCAAGTTTATTAATAAATACTTTCACAAAATGGAGTGATGACCCAGACATGAAGCTGCAGTGCAAAGTGCTGGTGTTGGGAGAGTGACAGAAGATAACCTTCCAGGGACAGAGGAAATGCCATGGGCTCCTGTAGTCACGGTGGGGAAAAGAGATGAGCAGCTGAGGTTATGAAATTAATGAAACCAGGTGGAGTTGCTGGGCTGTTTGTGTGCTCTGACTAGGAAGTGAACAGGACTTTCTAGCATAAGTAAACTAGAAATAGCTGAATTAGCTAGTGCTAATACACTTTGAAATAGCTTATGAAGTAATGAGCTGCAAATTCACAATTTAACCATCAGCATTGCAGTGTACATTTGATCTTTATCTTCAGTACGCATTTTGCAAGTAACACACAATCTCCTCTTCCTGCATTTTAAATAGATATGAAAGATAAAGACAGAAGTTTGCACCAGTAAAATCAAAATTCCTTGTGTACTTCCACCCTGCTAATAGTTCCTACCTCTGAAGTGCTATTTAGAGGGACTTTTGCCTTCTCATAATATTAGCCAGGTTACCGAAGTGCATGTACCCTCCACAAAGCAGACCTGTAGAGGGAGGTTTTCACTAGGCAGGAATCAATAAATGATGAGACATGACCTCACAGAGCTCTGTGTAGGGTAATTTGCCCAGGTAACAAAGATAAATTAGATCATAAGAGCTTTGAGATACCATGGCCAGACTGCTTTTGTTACAATGCTGCCCACCTAAAAATAGTGCCAGTAGCTTTCCAGGGAGTGAAAGCAAGTAACTGAAGATGTACCTGAAGACAAGGCTTCTGGTGTGCAATGCACTCCCTCTAACAACACTTAAAAGCAGGCAGTCAGTGCCAAGGAGCAAGAAGAAGGTCACTGGCTGAGAACCCTGGATTTAAAACTATTGCTCTGCAGTGTTATTAGTAAGGCTGAGTTAGCAAACCTCTTAATGGAGGTACAGCTAATCCCAGTGAAAGAGGTTTGCCAGGACAGCTTAAACTAGGTCCTCAACTGGAAAAAAAGCAATAGCAGCAAAAGGTCTTTTTCCAGCTGACCTGCACCAATATGTAGTCCTTGATGCTACACCAGCCTTGTCCTCTCTACACTTTCACAGAGCTGTGTCACATTGGCCCAATGCTCAGTGCCTTTGGCTGCTTGCACACCAGTATTTGCTTGCACTGAGAGATTATTAAGCAGTATTCTTACCAGAGGAGCAGCCACCCTGATTTATCTAAACATTCCTCACCTGCCTTGGAAAACCCAAGCTGCTATCAGGTCTGTGCTATTTACAGAGAGGCCTGGCAAAAATAAATGTGCTGACAGACCAAACACATGCACCCTCCAGAGCCCAGGATATACCACAATCCCTGCACAATCCTCCCTGACACTGATTTGCTTGGCAAGAATTTGATGTCCTCTAAATTAGAGATATATCGTGTGACCTGTGCCTAAATGCTGTTCTCTCCTGAAATGCAACCCTGAACAACCTGCTGGAACCACAAATAGAGGAGGAAATCACAAACCAAAACGTTTTTAACAGTTCTATACATTGTGTTATTCACACCTGTACCCATTCCTCCTGTAACACCCACAGAAGAGGAGCACATTGCCTTGAGAGCCACTATAGACACATACAAGAGGCAGGAAAATTGTACCTTGCAGTCCCAGCCCTTGAGCAGCATCAAGAAGTTACCTCCTTTCACAAATCACTAAGAACCAGTGTGTCTCAAGATGTACCTTTACACCTGATCATACGTTTACAGTTGCTTTTCAGGCTGCTCTTGCCTTTGCATTACTAAGTTTCTATAGCTTAGCATTTTGGCTCACTGTCACGTAGTAGTGTTGAGATGCTGTTCCTCACGCTGTCAAAATGATTCAGCAACAAAAGAGCAAGGGAAGCAACCTGGAGCACTGCTGGAATCAGTGCTTTTGAAGATTCCTGTGCCAGATCTTGTCAGTGCTGAAACATTTTCACTGCTACGCAGTTCATGCACACAGCCTTTAAATCAAAGGCAAAATTTCTGTCCTTTCCATCATATGTTAATATTTTTCTTCTCCATAAAAGAAGGTCAATAAAATGTAGACAGTGAGTGGTGTTCTTCAGCATGTGACTATCAGGTCACTTCACACTTTGTCCTTGCTCACAAAGCAGGTTTCTAAGGGTGTCACATTGCCCTCACCAATGTCATAACAGTTTCCCTGCAAAGGTGTAAATGTCACTGACTGGTGCAAGACAGTTAAGTGCTCTGAAAGCTGCAGCATTTTAATGCTTTTGGCACAACATGTATTTCCTAGGAGATCTGACCCTGTAGTCCTCACCTATGCCAGGTTCCTATTACTTTCCACAGTAAGTGCAGAAGCACTTAATTTTTAAACCTCTGAAAGCTCTGGCCACAACTGATCTTTCACACGATCATGCATTTAACTGCGACAACATTATTGTCTGAGCTCTCTATTGCAGATAAGGATAATTATAATAAAAAACCAACTTCAACCTGACACCTTGCGACTCTTTTCCTCTTTATTCTTCAAGAAAGGTTGAGCACCACACTCAGTACTTGTGGTGATGCAGTAGCAGTCACATTATGTGGAAAATGAAGTAACCTGACATCCATAGCTCTTTTCCCTCCAGGAGTTCATTGTCCTAAAAATGAAATAATTGCTATTATACAGCTTCCTTTTGCCCCACTTTCCCTCTTCATATAACACAGGGTGCACTGGAGTGCAGTTGCCCTCACTGGAGCTCTGTACTGGTGCAGCAGTCAATCAGGGACAATGCTCCTGCAGGATTCAGGATGCACATATAATTTCTTGTAGCCAAGGGTAATGCCAGATGAATTAGGATCACACAGCAATTGCTGACAACTTCCTGCCATGCTAAAGAGAGGGACAGTATTGGCACTAACACTAAAGGCTGTATTTTAAACAGGGCTCCTTAAGCCATGTGTTAAAGGTGCTGGCAAGAAGCAACTGATTTTGTTGGCAACAGCTCATTATTGCATTTCAAATTTGGGCAGAGACATATATAAGTAGGAATTTTAAATGTGTAGAATAATTTTATGCTAACACTGAAACAATCAATAAGCACAAACCTGCTAGTATTTGTAATTAAGTAACAACCTCAAACCAGGTAAAATATTTATTCTTTCTTACATTTGATGTATTTCACAGGGCTGTGTATAATAACAGAAGCATTAAAAACAACAAACAGCTCTTAAATACCTGTATTTTAAAATGGCTTTTCCTGACTGATAAATCTTTCAAGTTTATTTTACCAAATAACCTTTGAAAGTAAGAAGCATTTTGAAAAGCTGAAAGCTGCATTAAACAAGTTAAACATTCAGCCTAAATAATTGATACTTCTGTCAAAACACCATATAGATTCAAACTACAAAATATGTCCATGAATTCTACAAGGCCTGTTTTTTTGTTGTTTTTTTTTCCTATTCTAAGGCAGATGGAATCTAGTAAAATATTTTTTTCTTTCTCTCTCTCTTTTTTTATCCTCTCCAAGCATTTAAAGAACAATATTTTATTTAACTCCTTTCCTTGTAAGTATGGGTCTAGATTGAGAAAAGCTGACAGGCTGCTTTGACACTGTGATGATTTCAGATTGACACAGGCCCTGAACATGGGATGGGTTCAGAGCAGACACTGCTGAACAGTGGGTTATTGCCCAAGCAGAAGCATAAAGCACAGCCTTCAAAAATTCATCATACATTCACCATACAGTGAGAATCAGCATGTTCAAAGTAGCTCCCTTGTTTCAGAGAGCTTTGTAGTGCAATACCCAACAGCAGTGGGACAAACCGGGCAGAGCTGATGCTTTCTATCCAACAATACCTCAACAGCTTGTCCTGGTTTGGGCCAGGATAAAGGTGATTTTCTGGTTTGTACTTTTGCTTTCAGCTAAGTCTCTTGTAAGTAGCTGCACTTGCTGAAATTAACAGCAAGTTTCTCAGACAGTGTCTGCTTCTAGGACTGATAACACTCGATGTTTATAGTTACTGCTGAAGGCTGGTATGCAGAGCCAAGGACACTGCTCAGCTCTGAGGAACATTTTACCCTCCAGAAGGAATAAAGAGGTCCCACCTGAAACCCTCCTTAGGGAGGAACGGACAAGATAGATGCCAGAATTGACCAAACAGAGTATTCCATCCCGTACACATCATACTCAGTATAAATTTGAGGGATCACAAGGGTCAAACCCCTTCCTGCTTCCCCCTCTTTGCCTGTCCCTGTTTTGCTTCAGCATCCTGGGAGGATTCCATCCGTTCCTCTGCCTGTGGTCCTGATCCATGCCAGCCTGAATCTGTGTGTTCCTGCCTCCAGCTCCTGACTGCTGCTGACCCCAGGATTCCAGCCTGGACTTTCCCAGGGCTGCCCTGCAGCCTCAGTGGTGACCTGAGAGTTACTGGGGAAAGGGGGGAGGAATGTGGTATCAATTTTCCTGTATATTTGTATATATTTAGTAATTTTCCCTATTTATCATTACTGTTTCATTAAAGCTGTGGAGTTTAGTTTCCAGTCCATAAGTCTCTCTCCATTATTCTCTCTCCTTCCTTTATCTAGAAAGAGAGGGGGATTAATAGAGAGCATCTGTCATTCGGTTTAATTGCTGGGCTAATGTTAAGCCACAACACAGCTTCATTCACTTCTTTCTGGAAACCTTGTGAGGGCACAAGGAAGTCACTGATGGTGACAGCTGACTCTTGACAGACCCCAGCCTCGTATGGGTGTCTAGAAGCAGTGCCACCAAGCACTTCAGCTCTGTCCTGGGGAGTGTGGGAGGAATGGCCTTGGACCTTGCAATGTTTCTCAGTGGGCACAGTTTGCCTCGGCACATTTTCACAAATCAGTCTCAAAACACAGCAAAACACATTGCAGAGCTTTCAGTTTCCAAGTAAGTAAAACACAACACCCTCTCTGTGTAAAGGAAAAACTGTGTTTCAAGCCACAGCCACACTGTATTCTGTAAGGCCGTGGGAGGTATTTTAATTCATCAGAAGTTTAAGCAGAGAAGACTTAAAATATCTTCACAGAACAGAGTTTCACAAGTGACTGGAGAAACTAGGCATAGGTAAATACTTCAGAAAAAAAATCCTCCTGTAAATATTAAAATGGAAAAAAAAAAAGGCAAATACATTCATTGCACTTGTGCTCACAAGGCTTTTGTATTTCCTTTGTAGTAATAATAACCATTTCACATTTATATTGTAATATCCTCTGGGTCCTGCCAGTAAGTGCCGGGCAAATACAGTGTTATTCCTGCCTCAGAATTCCATCCTAGCAGCAAGCTGACCCACGGGGATGTCACAGCCACAGTTACATTTCAGCAGTAAAGGCTGGGTTTGTAGATGCAAGCGTATGAGCTGGAAACCTACTTTAAATTAAAGCATTCAGCACTGAGCACCGACCAGGGACCACATCCCGTGGATTTACCGCCAAACCAACGCTTATTACAACGCACACAAATCTTTCTTGGGATTACAGACATTCCCCAAATACTTTTAGCTCACGTTCTCCTTTTAAAACACATTCTGTGCCTTCCTGCATTTCACTTTTTGCCCATTCTCCCTCCTTTTCAGCCCAAACCTCTGCGTCGGAGCTGGGAGGTTTTGCTCACCGAGCAGCAGCATCAGACAGAAAGTCTGACACAGAGCAGCGCTGGGGCTGCCCCCCAGACGGATTGGACCTCTTTGGGGTCCGACAGGGCAAGCGGGGGGGGTGTCGGCAGGCACGAGGTGTTCGGCAGAAAGGGGGAGGGTTCGGCAGAAAGGAGGGGGGTTCGGCAGGCAGGGGTGGGGTGGTTCGGCAGGCAGGGGTGGGGTGGTTCGGCAGGCAGGGGGGAGGTGGTTCGGCAGGCACGGGGAGGGGGTTCGGCAGGCAGGGGTGGGGTGGTTCGGCAGGCAGGGGGGAGGTGGTTCGGCAGGCACGGGGGGAGGTGGTTCGGCAGGCAGGGGTGGGGTGGTTCGGCAGGCAGGGGTGGGGTGGTTCGGCAGGCAGGGGGGAGGTGGTTCGGCAGGCACGGGGGGAGGTGGTTCGGCAGGCACGGGGGGAGGTGGTTCGGCAGGCAGGGGTGGGGTGGTTCGGCAGGCACGGGGGGTGGTTCGGCAGGCAGCGGAGGGGAGGTTCGGCAGGCAGCGGGGGGGAGGTTCGGCAGGCAGCGGGGGGGGAGGTTCGGCAGGCGGGGGGGGAAGGTTCGGCAGGCGGGGGGGGAAGGTTCGGCAGGCAGCGGGGGGGTGGCTCGGCAGGCAGCGGGGGGGGGGGGGTTCGGCAGGCAGGCAGCGTCCCTCGCGTCCGGGAGGTGGTGGTGTTGCCCACGGAAAGGTTTCATTTCATTGAATCCGAATCGTTGGGGGTGGAAAAGACTTCTGTGATCATCGAGTCCAACTGTTAACCCAGCACTGCCAAGGCCACCACTAAACCATGTCCCCAACACCACAGGTACATGTCTTAAATACCTCCAGGGATGGTGACTCCATCAGTTCCCTGGGCAAGCTGTTCCAGGCCTTTCAGTAACCAAATTTTTCCTAACAGTCCTATATTAGGTTATAGTCTTAATATAGGACTAGGAGGCAGTACAGCAGGTGGCAGCACATGGCAGCTCTCACCCCTTGTCCAGCCAGGGATGGGTGGCATCCCCAGGGCCACCATCCCTCCTCTGAGCATGGCCCAGCAGCATCTTTCCCAGGCTCAGAGGCACTGTCCCAACACCCCCACCTGAAGCCAGCTTATAGGACACTGCAAGTGGGGGGCAAGGCTCCTGGCAAATGAGATGGTGTCTGCACCTACTTGAAAGCACGGCTATGATCTGGAGATGTAATTAATTTTGCAGATAATAACACTAAACACAGACTCGTGGTGGAGAGGAGCAAGCACCATCCTGTTCCCTCCCTGGGAGAAACACCATCTCCATTGAAGTCAGTCACACGGGAAAAGAGCAGCAAGACAAAAAGGTCCCAGGAAATCAACACACAGAATTACAGCATCACAGTGAAATCCAGCAAGTCACACCATCAGGTTGAATCTGAAAAGAAGTGTGGAAAGATGAAGGGAGGAAAGGCCTTGTTTATATTCTGTTTATTTTTCACTTTCACCTCAGGACCACACATTTCTGAGGAACACACTCAGCTTTGCCATGATCCTTGTTTTCCTCCATGAGTCATCAGCACCAACAGTCCACAAGAAAGATGACAACAGAGCTGACACAGCACTACAACCACTGCACCATCAGCCCTGGAGAGCTGCTGAGCAGAGCCTGTCACCCAGCACCACCACCTCACCAGCCTGCTCCCAGTGTGGAGGTGTGTACAGAAATATTTGTTAGATCTAGTGGGAATGCTGAGCTTTTCACTGTGCTATATACCTGGCCTGTTATAAATCTATTAACTTCTCTTTTACTAAGGAGGCAAATGGAAATCTTTATTTCTGTGGATCTTAGTTAAAGGACTCAGGTCAAGAGGAAAAGGGGGATGAACCTTGGTAACCCGAATTTCCGTTCTCCAGCGGAAAACCACACACCCCAAATCAAACGGGCTGAAGTTATGACTTCATGATTTAAACTGAATCACTCAAGAGGGAAAACAGAAGCAGCCAAAGATACAGAATATATTGAGAGGAACAACAGTTTTGAAGAGAACATGTTTTTGAAAAGTACTACAGCAAATTCATCTGAAGAACAGTACAACAGAAATGAGTCTGTCAGTTCCAAAAGAGACCACATAAAACCTAGAGAGTAAAATGCAACAAAAGACACTTCTGTCTAACAAAATGTATTGTCACATTGAAAGGCAGGCACTAGAAATAAGATTTTTTATTTTATTTTTTTTTTTTTAAATGCATGACTCTGTGTACTCATCCAACCCCTCCTCAGGAACACAAGCCAGAGCATTATTTCCTGCAAGAACAAGCATGAAGGTGATCTTTGGAAGAAGTGGGGCCACAAACCCTGCAGTACAAAAGCAAGGGAAGTCAGTGGAAGTTAAGTCATGACACATTATTAAGCCTAACAGTACTGAATATGTGCATTAATGCTAAAAAAACTGCACAGATCTCAATGCAAAATATTCTTCCAAAGGCAATATAAAACACCCCCAAAACCAAGCTAACAATGGCCTCCCAAGTGGCCTTCTATTTTCTATGAATATATACAATTACCAAGTCCTAAACCAAGACTTACATTTTAAAAGAACTGTCTTCAGCTGGCTACTGGGAAGCCTTTCCTGGATCTGTTCTTTCAGGACTCCTAGGCTAGATATCTCAACCACAGGAGACCAAAAAATGAAATATAACCACGAAATCACACAGGCTCTTATGCTACTTGTAAAATTCAGCTAGCATTGATTGTTCTACCCTCACACTTTTCCCTAGCAGTTGCAGCTTTTATTATCAATTTTTACTGACAAAAAGGGTGAAAACCAGAATATCTGTGCTTCAGTTAAAGGCAAAGTACAGGCAGGACCTATGGCAAAACTGCCCTGGAGGGACCTCATACAGCTTGGGAGGGTTACTTACTCCTCCTCCTGGCAACTTGGCATCATCCGGAAGACTTCTAGCAGTTTTTTGTGCTATAATTTTTTTTTATAAGGAGTTAAAGTCCCTCTTCTGTTAGTGCTCATTTCTCATTTTACTTTAACAGACTGAAACCAGTCAATAATCTGCAAATTTTGCTAGCATTAAGGAACCTACAGCCTATTGACTTTCAACAAGACCTACTGGCATAACAGAGCCATTTTTTTAACATCAGATTTACTTTTTCAGAGGCATTTCAAGTGTTTCACCTAGCCACGCTGTTACTGGAGTATACCCTTGGTTCCAAGTATTTGGCTCTGTATTCAGCTGGCATAACGTCCCAGGCTAAATTCATCAGGTTATGCCTTTTCCTTTTGCAATTTAGCAGTCAGTACCTTGTAAAACAGATTAAATTTTCTAGAAAAATGTTGGCATATTTTTTCTCTAGCTATGCTCATGTGTAATTATATATTTTAAAAATTCCATCCACAACATGTAAACATTTTAATTCACTCACAGTAAAATAAAGAGCTATGTAATTCACATCAGTCTTCCAGTACTTCAAAGACTTCTTGAAAAAGACCAACTACATGTATCAAAATTGTCCCTTAAGTATAAGTGGACCATTTCTTGCATGAAAGTATTCACTAATGCAACATTAAAGGAAAAAAGTACCCTGCAGTTCACATATTTTACTAACTGTAAGCCACATACTTCAGACAATGGTGGATGTCTGGTTTGGAGGGTTTTTTTCATACATTCCAGGTATATTTATAAATCCAACATACAGCAAACCACCATTGACAAGTTTTGCAGAATAATGTGACCATTCAGCATGATCCTAATGAAGCATAAAAGGCTAAAGCCATCTCTGTGACTCAAGTACAGCCCAGAGATAAGAAAGGACATTGTGGTGATCTGTAGCAAACAAGGTTAGTACAGCAGCAGAAGGCTGAACATATCCAGGATGCTGTGGAATAAAGACGGGAAAAATACTTCCTTATCTACAAATAAACACAAAATCTTTAAGTATCCTTACACATGAAGGATGAGAAGTCCTGGCTGCTAAGCATCTTCCTGCACAGTGAAGATGGTACTCCATGGAACTAGCAGTACCTCCAGATTTAAAAGCATGTTCTCAACCAGCCTCTTCATCTACAATTAAGTAACTGAAATGGTTACTTGACTATGACATTCTATTAGACAGGTCATGAGCAAGCAACTATTTTAAATGTCTACATGTTAACCTGAATATTCTTTTGGTAAGAAGCTCAAATCCAGTTCGTGAGTGTAAAAGGCAAAAAGTGAACATTTGTGTAACTGTGAACATTTGCAGGATCTTATATATCATAATTTAAAGTGCTGTAAAAAATTTAATCATACTCAAAGTATCTGCTGGAAGGTGTTTTAATCTTTACTGGGAGGGAAAAACACTTGTTCTGCATCTGAGAAATGAAAACATGAGCAAATCCAAACAGAATGGCAAAATATCTGACTGTGTCCCCTACAGTGTTCCTCCTAGCAAGCAGCTGGAAACTGAGAAACATACCAACACAGTTTTGGTCACACTGCTTTTTTTCTTACATGCTACCCTAGAAAGCCACCATGGGATGCATGGCCAGACAGAATATTGATTCCAAGTGGTCATACTTAACACACCCTGGAGCCTACCTTTTGCAGTTCATACCTGCTAACTTGCTCCATGTTAGATACAAGTCTCACCTGAGAGAAATCTTCTGTTAGTTGAGACCAGTCCAGGCATCAGCAGGTTATCAGGAAAAAGGCACAAACAAGAAGGAAGAGACACCACTGAAAAAAACACAGCTTCTGTCCTGTTCCCAGTGCCTACAGGGAACTTACACAGGTATCATCTTCCTTGTGTGGTTCCAAGAGAAGCTGCAGCCATGGATGTCCACAGCTTCACTGGAATCCAACCTTTCAGGAAGCTTGTATCCCAACACCAGCAGGGATCCTGGAGAATCTCTCATGACTGCTTTGCAAAAATCTTCCTCAGAATAGGGCACTTGCAGCAAACTGCCTAAGGAGATACAGTCTCCAAAGCCCCTTCAGCAAGTTCTCTCCAAAAATATGGTAATCTGTATTATCATCACTACTACAGCTCTATCTGGCAGCTTTGATGAGTGGTAAAGAGTAGGTTGTATATTACCTTGTGTGCCCATAACATACTATAAGATACTATAACATACATCTTCCACACCAATAATAAAAAAACGGCTCATGTGACAAAACAAAACACATCTGCCATTCCTCTTAACACATGGGTCTATATAGGTTTTCATTAGAAACAGAACAGTGCAATTCAACACTACCTCTCCAGTTTGCTATTCAACAGGACAAGACAGGACAAATCCCATGAAGCACTCCCTCTCTTAGCCAAGTGAGACCAAAAGAGGCTCAGTCAGGTTGATCAGAGACTGCTAAGTGAGAAAGCTGAAGAGCAGATGCTGCTTTCCTGTAAGCAGTGAAGCCAGGTGGCTCAACAGATCCATGCAGACCTGATGGAAACAAGCTGCAGGTTTTACCTCTCCCTGCAGCAGCACATTAACCCATCTTTCTCAGTGTCACCTGCAAAGGTCACCCCTCCTGCTCTACAGACCTCTGGGCCCACATTAATGATCACTGGTACCCAGAGGTAGCCTGAGGTGAGAATATGCAATTGCAGGTGACCATAACAATCAAGATGTGATAGCTTTTCAGCTTCTTCTCACATCCACTCCCAACCTCCTGTTACTATGTGCTACCTTACACATATTAGAGCATGTCTTGTCTAATCCCTGAGAAATGTGGAGTATTTTAACATGCTTCTGCCAAGGATCCTGCTTGCCATGTCTCCATGCTTCTCACAGCCATAGCAAGGAAAGGGACAGTCTTGTACATAGGTCTCCATGTTCATCTGTGCTACAAACCTCTTGTCTAACACCAGGCAAGTAATTTACTATTTTATCTTCATTAACTGCACAAATGAATACAATCAAACCTCAGAAGAGTTCTGTCAAGCTGTGCAGTTTAGTGATGTAAGAGACAAAAAGCCCATACAAAACCCCAGACAAGATCACCTGCTTGTGTCTGACCTTTCTAAACTTCACAGAATCTTAGAATGGTTTGGGTTAGAAGGGACAGTGCAGATCAGCTAGTTCTAAACACCCTGCCATGGGCAGGGACACCTCCTCCTAAACCAAGCTGCCCAAACCCCATCTATCCTGGCTTCAAACACCACAGTTTCCCTGGGCAACCTGTTTCAGTGCCTTACCATGCTCACAGCAAAGAATTACTTCTAATATCTAACCTAAACTTACCTTCTTTCAGTTTAAAACCATTACCCTTGTCTATCACTACATGCCCTTATAAATAAAACCCTTCATTGCTGAGTTAAGGTGTAACTGCAGGTTTTCATTCCTGGAAAATTAAAAGAATTTGAAGCAAACAAAGGCTTTCTGAAAGGAAAAATTATCAGTGTACCTGAGAGTCTGCTCCAAATACAAGTGGCCAAGAAGAAAGTGAAGTCAGGAGGAGGAAGACAGCAGAAGGGAGTGGGGGTTAATGGTACCAAGCACAAAATAGAATGATTGTGAGTGTGAAGCAAACCACCCTGGGTGAACCTGTGCAGAACCTGACACTTGAGGGAGCACCAAAGACAATGCAAAAAGAGCAGACAGGTACTAAGGAGTGAACTAAGGTGAGAATTTTTTCTGTTTACAAAAAAGAATCTTTTTTTTTTTTAAAGGTGCTAGTAAGGAACCTACTGCAGTACACAAATCTCTAACAAACTGCCCCTACAATGGGCCAACCCAATCCATGAACAGACTATCTCAGGAGTCCAAGGGAAGAGGAGTGGGTGCTGAGAAAAACAGAAGGATGTTTTAAAGATTTGGGGGTTTTTTTGACAGCATAGGCACTAACAGAGTGAACCCTACTTTCACAACAGTAGTTGCAGACTGACAAACCTCCAGCACATGCAAAGTTTTTTTCCCTCAGTCTGGTACTTGACACCCTGTGTGACTTTACCAGCACTCACACAATCTGCTTTAATAACAATGGTACTATTTTGAGTTGCATAATATAAATCTCTGTTTCAGAAAATGCTTTGTTGCCTGACACTACTTAGATGAAAATTCATGCAACCCATCCCTGAAACTATCTAAATTGGTAAGAGACCCTTTGACTGCTGAAGAGACATAATGAAAAGGAATTCAATCTTGAAATTTCTGGATTAAACAACTGACGGGAAAGGAATAAAGGGTTTGGTGGCACAGAAGCCAGCTGTTTCCAGAGGTGTGCCTGAATTGACAGAATCTAGATGTTATGAATGAGAGCTTGGCAAAGCTAGAGAAGCTTGTCACAGCAGAGGTGGGAATCCAAATTTAAATGATTCAACTAAAGAATGCCAAAGCTGGTGGAAAACTGAGCTATTTCTACCCCTGAGTCTTTATGACTGCCCTCACACTACTGTGGGTGTAATTACATAAGGCAACAAAATCCTTTAATAGAAGGTAGAATTATTTAAGGAAAACAGCTGGCAAATTTAGACCTAAGTAGGAGCACAGAAATGTCAGCTCTGAACTGAGTGTGTCAAACATGACCCAGATACCTAATTAAAAGTTATGCTCAAAACTAACTAGCACAGGGCTCCAGAAACAGGCTGGCTGAATACAGCAGAGAGGCTGCAATTGCCCTGATTGCATGAGATACTGTTCTCATCCCCTCACTATTCTCCAGCTTTGATTTTACAACACTGAGAAATTTGTCAGAAAAAAAGGAAGGGAGAGCAGCATTTCAGAATAATGATTCAAAAAGCCTCATCTGTGAGCCTTGAGAGGTCAAGGTTGTCAGAGTGCTTCTCCTAGCACTGAGAGATGGCTTCATGCCTGCCCCACTTGGCTTCATGCCTGTCCCCAGCTGACCTGCTCTGAGACAGCATCCACCCTGGGGGACTGTGAAGCAGGGAGTGGGATCTCTCCTGTGTGGCACTGCCTAAGGTCACCTCTCTGCACCAGGCACCCCAATCTAACAGGCTCCAGCAGAAAAATACTTGAGGAAAGAAAAACTGAAGAATGTGGAGGAATCCACAAAACCCAGACGCAGCTCTGTCTTGAGTTTATTTATGTTCACATACAGAACAAACATCTGCAGCTGAGTCCCAAGGCACCAAAAAGATAACTATATACAGGAATATATCACATTAATTAAGAAGGGGTCTATGAAAGCTAACTATAATCAGTCAAAATATTACTTCCTTAGAATACAGTAGTCTGCAAAAAGAAAGCTCTGTGTTTACTTTAGTTTTTCCTTATGCTATTTTCCAGCACGTCAGAGAAATATGTTTTATATGGAAGTATCCAAATACAGAGGAATACACTCATGAACGTCTTGTGCAGGGATCTACAAGGATCACCTTCAGAGATCTTCCGTTATTTAAATGAGTGAGAAGATCCCCATGGAATAGCCCATACAAATCAATGAGGAAGAACAGTCTGTAAAGTAAGACTGTAATATGCCAATGGGCTTTCTTATTGGAGCCAAGGCATGAAATAATACTTGTAAAACTAGGTGGGTTTCCTAACTTCATGCTCAGGGACCACTACTGACAACAGGAGCAGTAGGAGCAGTATGTCACTGACAGAGATACTCATTAATTTGTGGATGTATCATGGAAAATAAGAAAGGTAACAGAGTGCTTACCAGACCCTTTCTTGATAGGCATCTTCCTGTTGGGAATTTGCATCCAGTAACACAAGCATAGGCATCTTCCTGTTGGGAATTTGCATCCAGTAACACAAGCAGTCAGTGTGGTGCTCAGTCACTGAGGAGGAAGGTGGTTGTGGAGCAGGATCAGGGAGGTGACACTACCCCTGCACTTGGCATTAGTGCAGCACTTAATGGAAAGCATTGGACAGTTCTGGTGCTTCCCGTTCAAAAAGGTTGTTAAAAACTTGGGAAAGGGTCCAGGGAAGATGCACAAAAGGAATTTAAGGCTTGGAAAAAGTAGCCTGATACGCTTCCAGGTACACCGTTTATTAAAAACTTCACAAAGTGAAGTGGCTATTTCATGACTAAGTAAGTATCTTTTTGGGCAGAACAGATGTCTTCATTGTCTACCATAAACACCAGGTTCAATATCAGAAAGTGATATGGACAAAGACCAGAAATAAGAAACTAAGAAAATATTACTATTTTTTTAAGGGTGACTATATCTTTTCTATAGGTTAAAGCAGATTTTTTATGCCTGGCATATTTAAAACTGCATATTCTAAGACCTGCAGTTGTAAAGAGAATCTGAAGGAGGGAAGCTGTCTGTGAGCAGACTGAACCAAAGGACCACCACAACCTCTTGTTGCACAGGTTGACACAATAGGCAAAAAATCTCCATCCCTCTTCTCCCCACTCACAGCCAGCCCTCTCCTCCCAAGAATGTGGGCTGCACTTACAGCAGCTCAAGGAGACACAAGAAAACCTGTGAGTTATTGCTGAGCACATGGTGTCAGTGTCTGAGTTGATCCCTGGCAGCTCCCAACACACCAAACGTGTGGCAAAGCAAGTTTCTGAAATGAGTAAACCAAGGCGTACTGAAAAGCTCATTTTGGAAGGTGGGTTTTTTTGTCTTTTTGGTTGTTTAGCACTTTCAAGTTGTTGTGTCTTCTCTAATCTCTCAGTTGCTACTGTGGCAAGGACCTCAGAACTCTTTGGAGCTCTAAAATCAACTCTTTCTACATGAAAATAAAAAGGTGGTATCTGTAATGCAGTATCCATGTTGCAATGATGTAAACTATGAATAAACAATGCTACAATGCAAAACTATACCACACTTTAAAAAAAATCTAGCCTTCTAATTCTGTTTTTTATGTTTGACAAGCAAAATATATTTTTATGAATACACCACTGCTCAATTCATTACTTTCAGCAATAACAGCTTTGTGCTTGAAATTTTATCAGAATACAGTGACCTTTATGTCTTTTCTGTGGCTACTACTGTGTCCCTAGCAAGTTCCCCTGTCTCTCTGGTAGCAGAAAAATGTAGCTAACAAAACACTGGACATTTGACAAATACCTCATTTGCTAAAAAGTGCAGCCTTCAGAGAGTCAGACTTATTAAGGAAATAGGAATGAAATTACTGAATACTTAGAGAAGAGGCAAAATATCAAAAGAGTAAAATCCATCAGGAATTATTCATTCAGTTATATCTGCAATAATTTTGGCATTAACCAGCAAACAATCAAGTGTCAACCCCCCCCCCCCCACACACACACCCCCAAGAAAAAAACAAAACAAAACACACTCAACCCTATCCTCAATAAAAACAGGTACAAAAAAACCCCAGGATAAGACTTCCTATGCAAGATAACACAGAACTGTGCCATAATTGGATGTAAAACCTTCCCCTGCTACACACCAACATTACTTTTCTCATTGCTCTATGGTTTGGGGTTTTGTTTATGTTAAGCATAATCATCAATTTATATTAACCAGCTTCTCAAAGTTTCTTGCATGTTTTATTACTCTAGGCAAAGTTAATCTGTAATCCTGGACATAATGTGGAGGTATCTGCAAGGAGAAAATTCTTATTGTGCAAGTGACCTTGTAATGGAGTAGAATCCTGAGACTCTCTTCTTGCAAAGCATGCGGCCATACAATAGGAATTAACTGAACTAAGACCTAATGTCTTACTTTTATTTCTCTGCAGGACCAAAATATAATTTTCTTCCCTGCATGTGGTAGTGAATCATACATCAAAAATATCCAAGCTCATTGATTCACACCATACTCAAAACAAATCCATGGGAAACCAGCAAGCAATTTTGAGAGATTTATCCACACAGGAAAAAAAAATTTTACAAAAAGTTAAAGAAAGCATGCAAATGTGTATTATTTATAATGATGGATATGTATGGAAAGCCTGAAAGATTTTTCATTTTCCTGTTTGTGTCTTCTGATGGAAGATTCTAAAGCCAAATCCCTGTCATTCTCAGGTGCTATGTACTGCAAATACATAAGTGAAGAGCTGAGTAATTCTGCTGGAACAGGCAGAATTAAACAAGTTACTCATCAACTGTTCAGGGTACCCCCACAAACCAGGAATGCATTTTGTCCACTCCAGCAATAAACCAACCCAACAAAATCCTTCAACTATACCATCTTCTGGAGATGAATTCAAACAGTCCCCAGTGCAGGAAATATAATTTCTGACCAGCATACTACTTATGGCTGGTAAAAATAAGCTAGTGCACTATGTAATTTGTTGTAGTATTTGAAGTAAAACTCCAAACCCAGCTTTTCCTTTTCACCCTGCCCCCACCAGTTACATTAATGGTAAGCTCAGTGCTGTAACTGAACTGTACATAGAAGAATGAATCACTTATCAAAGCTAATGTGTGTGTGTAAAAGAACTGAAAATAATCCATGAGACTGGATTTCCAGTTACTAAAGTTAACTTCTGCCTTTCATCAGAACAACAGCATTGATCAAAGTAAAAAAAAAATTAAAAGGTTAAAATCCAGAACAAAGAATTTTATTTTGCAATTTAAGCCCTCTAATTAAAAAGCAAGTAAGAATCTGCTCAAGAAATAACACCCTGAGCATTGCTTTGACAAAAACAGCCAAAGAGTGCTAGATAAGAAAGAACAGAACAGAATACAGAACACAGTGATTTGAGGCAGCCAGACACTCCCAATCCATACCTGGAACTCTGTAGAACATACCTGAGACCCCTCCTGCTGGGAACACAGGCTCACTCTGAAGGTTGCCCAAGATTGCCTAATTGGGGCTACAATCAAAGTCAATCATCTTGGACCCTCTAAATACTGGACTTAAGAGGGAAGGTCTTTGGAGCTCTCCAGGATTGCATGGACCTGTGGCCTGCATCACACGTGGCTCATGAAGGAATCTGGTTCATGGAACTGAAATAAGTAGCCAGCCACTTCTCTTAAGTAAGGAGAAAGATCAGATTATGCTGGGTTGATACAAGTTGACTGTTGGATAACTGGGGAGGAAGAATCCAACTTCTTTCATGGCATCAGGTATCAAAATTTAACATTAACAGGTAAACCTCTATATTTGCGTGTGTTTGAGTTTCTGCACAATTTAGAAATTTTGTTTCTTTTCTTTACTTGATTCTCGGTTTTGATTAAATTGATTCTTGATTGTAAAGTTATTAGAAAATCATATAATCTAATTTTGTGATTCGTTATATTACTGTTAAACAATCTTAATTTACTGCTCTTCCAAATCACACCAGACCCATAATTACGCGTTAAGCCCTACTCTGAGATCTCTACACTTAAACCCCTTCCCTGTTAACCACCAACCAAGTCTGAGACTGGCAATGGATCCAGCCACATCCAGGCTCCTCTCTGAGAAGCAGTTTAGAAGACTAAGGGGTCCACTCTGAACCTCGTGACTCAATGGGAGGGTTTTCCTCATTCTTCATCCTAATTCCTGCACAAATCACTCCAGCCCTTCCCTGACTCGGTCTCCCCTATACCTGTACTAATCACTTCCCTTCAATTACTTCCATCTGTTTCCCTACATGTCCCTTCCACATGGTAAGTAATAAGAGTGAATCTTGCCACCGAATTCTGTGAAGTCACAGTTTAACAAATCTATGCTAAAAATCACCTCTTCCTGAGATCTTTGTCAGTGATCCCTTAAGCAACCATAGTACCTTTCACTCCTGCCTGTGACAGCATGGTATAATGAGGCTGATGTATTCATGGAACAATGAGAGGTTTTATTTTTCTAATGGATGCACTGGTATCAAATTAAAGCAAGGGATCAAAGTAAGGGTTGTCAAACCACAATCAAAGATTTGCTCCTTCACGCTGCTACTGATTGCTGCTTTTGTGGTACCTCAAGGTAAAAATGGTTTCTCTCGGGGTCAGGTCTCCACATACACCCTCAGTGGGTATGTGGCTTCTCAGACTCAGCAGCAGCAAAGCTGCTCTGCTGTGTATTTCATGCTTAGCAGTCCACAGGAGTGCTGGAGGCAGGGTGGAAACAAAGCAAGAGGTGTGAAAAAACTAAACTGTGATGGTAGAGCCTTCACCACGCAACTCCCGGGTTGTTATGAATTGAAGATAGGTGAAGTATTGCAGCTTGAGTGCAGTCTGCTTAACACTCACATCCAAAAATCAAAGCCTCGCAGTACTTATAATTAATCTCTGCTCTTCTGCTGTGTCATTCAGATCTGGAAACAAACTTTTGTAATAATGCTGTGCTTTTGAAGATAGCAAGATGCATGCAGAAAAGCATTAATCATTCATCCCTATGAATTTCTACAGGCATTGAAATATTCTTGACTTTTTTTCTAAATGCTTTATTCATTAGCCACAATATTCCATCAGCTAAATGCTGTGTTTCAGAATAAACTGCAGTCAGCAACAAGAATGCTCATGATATAGAACATTTTTTGTTATTGTGGCTGAATTACCAATTCATCTAAACCCTGGAGTTCAGCAGGTAATTTATCATCAAATCTGTCTCTATTGCAGCTTTTAGTCACTACTGAAAGGCCTAAAAGCAATTATTTCAGAAGAAAAAAAAACAACCACATTTTTAATACACCTGCTTTACTCCAAGCTTATAGCTTTCATCTGATGCCTTCCAGCCCAGTAATTTTAATGCTCATATTCTTCAATAATTTTGCATTGTTCTAGTTTTTGTCCAGGTACCTAGAAGGTCATCTTGGTTTTATTTTTCCTACTGGAAACATCTTTGGTGACTAGGAAGGGCAGACAAATTACTGCAGAGAGATAAATATGGACCATTTGGTGATTTTGATGATTTTTCACTGTATTTTTATTGCCCAGAGGAATATCCACATAGCATGATTATTTAAGCTTCTGATTTATCATATTTTCATTTGACGGCTCTGGCAAGGACAAGAAGGACCAGGAAGGTCTTTCATAATTCTAATGTAAGGAAATGAAATCCCTCATAGTATTCAGTGCTTTTAACATAGCATTTGGGAAGCTATTTTACTGACAGAATACTAAGACCTCAGGATGTATTTCATAAGCTTCCTGCAGTGCCCTAAGCCAAATTTTAATGTGCCCACTGCTGTGATGTGCTGCTTTTCCTCCAGTATTTTCCACCTCAGGTATGACTTGCTTCCAAGTGTTGTCATATGTGACTACATAAAGTGCCCAATTTGGGCAATTTTAAAAGTGATGCTTAACTTCATTTAACAATACAGAATTTCTCCCATAATGTGTGCACATGTGTTTAAGGGATCTGTAAGCTCCTTGTGATACGTGAGCACATCCGTGCAGAGATGAAGGGGATGGAGACAGAGAAGTGGCACTGACACCTTTCCTCTCAGAGCAGCTGTGGAGTCAGGCATCCTGCAATATTTGGGCTGGGTTCAGGTAGGATTCCCCACCACTGGGGAATGTGCCAGCCACAAAAAGAGCCCCACAAATCCCTACTCCCTCAGCTGTGAGAGCACAAGAGAAATACAGCGTGGCTTGTGATGAAGGGGAAGCTGCATGAACTGAACCACACAGCTTGGTTGCAGCAGAGGGCAGTGATGCACAGACAGTAGCAGTCCTCATTCAGCACAGAGCCTACAGAAATCTGTCCTTGTTTGTGTCTAGCATAAGATCCTTACCACTCTTGGATGTATTCTTAAGAAAAAAATGCACGCTCTTTGTGCATATTTAAGTACATAGAGAGTCACACTGAATATTCACTTTCAAAACTATTAATTCTCTTTGCTTTCTACTATTTGACAACAATATCCTATCCAATTAATCTGCTATCCCCCTTGTCCTCTGAATATCCTTTCAACTTCTGTTTCACAAGGTGCTGACTTGCATCTTAACAACAGGCAAAGCTCTCTGCTACACTTCAGAGCTGATTTTCATCTTCCCTTCCCCCATCCTTCTCACCCTTTGAAAGGTAGGAAGTTGGATGTACTTAAAAAAAAGGGAGGCAGGAGGGAGTTGTAGCTGAAGCCAGCATAACTCTTTGGCTCTTTAACTGGGTTGATTTGTCTCCTGGCACAGGAATAGAGAGCTTAAGAGAGAGCTAAAGGAAAACTGCAAGGCATGTGCTACTTGTGTAATAGCTGACATGCCTAATGCTATGTGATTCACAGCAGCTCTGAAATACTAAATTAAAAGGTATAACAACCTTCTTATTAAGGGAAGGATGGATTACATTTCCATTGGGTGCAAAGTGAAGAAGAGATACATAAAAAAGAAAACACAAATTGTGATGAACAAACACAGTCTTGACTTGAATTAGTTTAAATGCAGCCTGCTCAGAGCAACTGATTTTTTGTGACAAATAAATGGATTTATATTCTTGATCAGTGTTTGCAAGCCAGTTTCTATTATGCAATTGCACAACACTGTTGAATTTATTGCATAGCATCTGCTGTACATTAATGTGGAAAACCACCAGAAATTATACCATATTATATATGCTATGTATAGAAGTATTTAAATTTTAACTCAAAAGCATGTTCTCTGTATCATTTATAAACAAGTAAACACAACCAAGATTATGTTGGATATCAACTTGAGTTTTAGCAAAAGTTTTGGAGGTTTTTTCCTTGTTTTACCTAAGTGGACATGGTCATGTTTAAGTGAAAGATTTCCCTTGGTTTAGATGTGGGACTATCTACCTCTGCCAACTTTGCCTGAAACAGTCAATACTTTATTTCTTGTTTCCTGTTTTTCAAAGCAAAACTACAGAGGAAAGACAAAATAAACTTTTTAAAAAAAAAAAAAAGAAGAGACTGACCTGGGCAAAAAATTCATATTCAGACATGCATTTTGATACTCCATCTGCTCAGGTTTAGACAGAGGTGCTGTTCCAGATATAGGGATGGCTGGTTTAGATCTAAAATTAAACTATCCAAATGTTCAGGGAAATCTGTATCAGGCTCAGTCCTCCCCTTAAAATCCTACGGAGGGTTGGGGGGGGAGGCAGACAATGCAAGCAGCTGCACAGACAGCCCAGGGGAAGCCAAATCCTTCTGCCTCCAACTTACAGAGTTATTTCGTTGCAATGAAAGCAAAGTTTCTTAAGGCAGCAAAGCATTAAGAATTAAGAAATTGAACACCATGGCAAAGCACTCAGCTTTGCAGCCTGCTCTCTGGGTCCTGATGGGTGGTGGTGCTGGCTGGTGTATGAATTACCAGTCCTGGTCCTGGTCTTGGTCTACTCCCCAACTTTCTTTGTACAGGTCCTCTGAGTGGGGACTTCCTCTGATAGTCTCCTGCTCTTCTCCCTTGTACTTCTGGCTGCCACACCTGAGATATGTTTGAGCTTCTCTGAAGTGGAAAAGACAATGAACACCCTCAGACTGGCACTGCAAGAGCTCACTTCACAATGGGCATGTGAAGTCCTCCAGCAGAACTTGGATGTCCTGATCTACACCATCAGAGAACACTATCAATAATAAATTCTCCCTTTCCCAACTCTGTAGGATTTTCATATCCCAGCAAAATGCATTTAAGTGACATTCTGATGTGTTCTGAGACAACTGTAGGCATTTGTCAAGACACACACTGGCTTCTTCAGACAGAGACACAGGCAGTTTAAACTTGGTCTAGATCATGAGTCTCAAGGAACAAGAGGCCATCTGGGGTATTTCAGTAATACTGGTGCTTCCTCCTCTGAGAGGTCCAGGACTTAAAGAAGGTATGGCAGGTCAGGAGTGAAATGCATCAGCAGGGCTGTGTGCAAGAAGCTTGCAGGGCAGCACTCAACCCAAGCCAGCAGAGCTGGGACATCACCCATCAATCCATCCAAACCACACAGGCAGCTCTGGGAGCTGAAGGAGTGGTCAGGCCAGTGATAGGGAACAGGAGCAGTGTGCAAGTGAGGTGCTGAAATGAGGAGGGATCACTCAAAATGGAGCTGTGGACAGAGGCTGGCTTGAAGTCAGGGGATACAGGTCAGGTAGAATCACAGAATCATAGAATATTCCATCAGGATCATCAAGTCCAACTCCTGTCCCTGTGTAGGGCAACCCCCAGGATCACACCATGTGCCTGAGAACATCATCCAAACACTTTTTGAACTCAGGCAGGTTTGGTGCTGTGATCACTTCCCTGGGGAGCTTCTTCCACTTCTCAACCACCCTCTGGGTGAAAAACCTTTTCCTGATATCTAACCTAAACCTCCCCTGATTCAGCTTCCTGCCATTTCCCTGAGTCTTGTCTTTGGTCACAGGAGGGAAGAAATCAGAACCTGTCCCATCTCCTCCCCTCATGAGGAAGCCACAGACTGCAATGAGGTCACCCCTCAGCCTCCTTTTCTCCAAACTGAACAATCCAAGTGACCTCAGCTGCTCCTCACAGACCATCCCTTCCAGACCCTTCACCATCCTCATGGCTCTCCTTTGGATGCTCTCCTTACAGCTTTGATGTCTTTTCTATACCGTGGTGCCCAAAACTGCACTCAGTACTCAAGATGAGGCTATACCAGTGCAAAGTAGAGAGGGACAATCCCCTCCCTTGACCAGCAGGCAACACTGTGCTTGATTCACCCTAGGACACAGTTGGCCCTCCTGGCTGCCAGGGCACACTGCTGGTTCCTATGGAAGTTGTAGCAAAACAGTGCAAGGTTTAGAGATTGCACATTTCCCTCGAGTTTCAGTGCAAAATTGCTGGCACCCATATACAGGACTAAAAGAACTCTGGAATGAGGATGTAGGTAGACTGAAGAGCATGAAGGAGGCTTTTGCACTGGGAAGTTCACCTGTTGTCACACTGACTTCCTACTGTCTTGTTTCAACAATATTGTATAGGGTCAAGTCTAAATCAATGAGAGAAGAAAGCACATGCTGCTGGTCCTCCTACCAAACCAGAAAGGAGGTTGGTTTTAAAATGCAGTTATACAGAAACCAAAAAGAAGATTAGAAAGCCAATTTTGTTGATGGTTAGTATAATGAGTTCTTACAACAGTCTAATGACTGGCAAAATAAAAACTTGCTGATTCATTTACGGAAAAAAAGATCACTATTTTCTCACTGTTTTCTCACTAAAAAAGAAATGGGAAACCCCATTTATTCCAGCAGCTGACAGCATGAGCTGGCTGATGACCCTGTCTGGGCATGGATTACAGTCCTCAGTCAGTTTTTCCTTCCAATTGTCCATTGTGTTTATGCTGTACTCTAAATTTATAGACAGACAGTATCACATCTGGCTCACAGATACCACATGGACTGTTTCCATCCTACTTTTATTCTCTGTGGATTGCCTGTAAAAGTGAAGACTTTACCAAGAAGGTAATGGTGCAATGTATCTTCCTTTGATTGACCTACTTTGAGCCAAAAGCCAGAGATGAGGATACACAAATCTACTTCTAATGCAGATTAAAACATGCCTTCGGCACAGCATCCCCACAGACTCATCATACATTCAAAAAAAAGGTTCTTTCATCAGACTCTTATTTAGAGAGGACCACTAATAATAACTCCCTGAGGCTCCTCTTCTTCCTGTTACACAATTCCTCATTCACAACACGGGCATCAGGAAAGAGGAGAGCAAAACAGAGATGAGTGGTTCGTTCCCTGATATTCAAACTTTAAAGCAAACACCCACTTTACAGTGCTATCAAAGCAGCTGCCTGTTTAGAGCACCAAGGTGCTGCTCTAATATTTCTTTTTAAGATTTTACATTTCTCCTGTACGAAGCAATTACAATAGAAGTGCCAAGCAAAAATAAATCCTGTTAATCACAATCACTGTCAGCCTGCCAAGTAAAATAACACCTCAGTATTGCTGTTATGTTTTTCAGGTAGAAATAAAAAGTGTGAGAATGACAGAGTCCAGAAACTAAGCTCTTCTCAAGGAGGGACCCAAAGTTTTTGAAACTCTCTTGTGCTCATGACACTGAGTGGAATTAGACAAGCATTTAAATTGAGTATTTGATGATCGTAAGAATAATTCATGTTGGAAGGATGAGGTCCAACCTCCATCTGGAGGTCTAACCTCCATCCAAAGCAAGGCCAAATGCAGTTAGGTCAGATTGCCCAGGTCAGCTATGCTCAGGGGGTTCTGAAAAACTCCAAAAAAGATGGTTTCACATCTTCTCCAGGCTAGCAAGCCCATGTTCAGCTGCTCTGACCACAAACAACTTTCTTCCTAAACCTAGTTTGCATTACTCAAGCTGCAACTTGCGTACATTGCCTACTGTGCTTCCATCACACACCCCTGAGAAAGGGTGTGACCCTGTCTTGTCTAATAGCCTCCCAACCCCTTCAGCTTTCCCTTCTTCATATTAATCAAACACAGCATCCTCAGCTCCTGCTCAAATATAGGTGCTCCTGACTCTTCGAGAACTCCAGCTCTCTACCCTTCTATAAATGTCTTTTGGTTTTGTTCTACAAATAGGCATCTGAAAGGAGGAATGAGAACTGGAGAAAGCTGGGTTCTCTGCCTAGCCATTGTCTTCCCATGCTTTTCTAACTCACGCTTCATGCACTGCCCAGTCCATCACAAGCGAGATGCCTTCCAGTCATGTGAAGGGAATGGTACTGAGGTTGTTCCCCTCCAAATGTGAGAACTTTCAGTGAGCTTTGGAGGGAGGGTTTGCTCTGATTTTGTCTTCATCTTTTCACTGTTCCCTGTTCCGTGAAAACCCAGAGATTTCTAGGTGATCCATCTGCACCTGCTGTTCCAGAAGAACCGAGGGCAAGGGGGCAGTTTCCATCACAACAGGGAGCTGACAGCCAGAGTGGTACCTAAGGATAAGTATAAGTTTAAAGATGTTGTGAGGTTTCCAATTTCCTTTCTTTGAGTAACAAGTGGTGTCTTGAATAGCTCAATTGTTTAATCAGTGCTATGAATATTAAAAGGAATTCAGAAACCTGTTTTACATTAGTAAACCTTTAGTCATCCAGTCTGGTTATTGTGGACTTGAGCTCATGGAATGGGATCAGATAAATAGTTATTCTTCCCAGGAACCACCAAGAACACTTAGCTGATAGCTGCTCCTGGCATAACCTGAAATTTAGTAATATAATTTTCACACCTCATTCTAGATTCAGGTTTCTTTTCCACACTAGGACCCTAAACCTGCAAGTGCCAGTTGCACTGAGTCTGTACCTGGAAACCAGTTTCAGCAAGGAGAACCTGCTGCTCAGAAACAAGGAATTAACTGGACCAAGCCTTAAATAAAAACTTCATTCCAGTTCCCATCTTCCCTGTTTATCCTCAAGAACCCTGCAAGTGTGTATTCCATCTCTGTAGATTAAGCTGGACATTTTTCTGACACAAGGATATCAAATCACACTCTTGAATCAATCAGCACAAACTCAAATTCTGCTCAGTCCAACTGTTCTCTCAGTAAAGGTATTTTTGAAGTGCTCAACTGAGATACATTCCACTGAAGGGAAGCCTCTTTCAGTTGCTCAACAACCAGTTACAATGCCAGCATCCCTATTGACAAAAGATATTTTCCCAATATTTTACAACAGTATAAAGTCCCCAAGAGCAAGAAAGGTCCCTTTGAACTGCCCGTTCTGCTCTCAGTTATTGATGTGCTGCCTATATGCAACAAGGCAACTTTTGCATTTTTAGTGACCATCTGAATTTTACTGCAGTGAAATCAAAGCCACTGAGAAGGAAACCCTTCCCTTTTCAGACCAGGAGGGAAAGCTTCCCTAAACAGACTCATCAACATGTGTATCTGGTCTGATGTGGAAAGAGACTCTGCAGGACAGATAAAATCATATTTACCTTGCAGAAATAAAGAACATCACCATTTAAAGGCACAGTAGTAGCTAGGTGTCTCCTAATGGAAAACGGTCTACTGGTAGAGTAGTTTTGCACCACTGTAGTGAAAGCTGCTACAGAACTAGTGGAAGCAGGCACAAGAAAACCAAGTACAAATCCTTCAAACAATTTACATTAGCCTGAATAAACTCAAAACTATTAATGGCAAAGTTATTTGTTGCCCTAGAAGATATTCTCTTTGGAAAGATACATAGGAATGGTTTTGTCCTCTGACTCCCAGTTCCTGCACCATCCACACTTTGGTACACATAGCTTCAATAAAACAGCACACATGCATAAAAGGTTTTTCACATTCCTCTACTTGGCACAGAAGTCTGGGGAAAGTATCCAGCTGTGAGTGAGAAAACATTGTTTCAACTTTCTTTCCTGAGTTCTCTCCCAGGATAATCCTAGTCCTATCATAGGGAATGACTCTGCCTGGTTATGCTGTAATGGCCATAAAAGCTATAAAACATTTCAAAATAAAACTCATCCCAAAGAAATATAAAAGCTTAAACAGAATCAAGAAATTTTGGTTCAATACTGCACCGCACAACACTGACGTGCAGAAAAAATAAGCAGAGGGGGCACTTTTTTCTTTGATTCCTTTTTTGTGTTTGCTCATATGCAGAGAGTACCAGCTCACACTTTCTTCCCTGAAAACTGAGGTCCTTACCAGTGACAACGCTGGGGATTTTGGACAGAAAGCTCTTGACAGTCCGGATGGGAACTCCACCAGCTTTGTCATCCTGCATTCTCGTAACGATGTCTTCAATCTATCAAAAGGAAAGAAAGAAAGACTTAGTGGTTTATGCAAAATGGTGACTGTAATGTTTACATACAGTGTAAATACATACAGTGCTGCTGTGGAGCCTGCTGGCAGAATGGTTTTCATATGTACCATGTGTATTCCTGCACAAACGTGGACCTAGAGACACAGCTACCACCTCCAAATTCAAACTCTGAGATCAGATTCCATGAGACAACACAGACCAGCTTGGAAGAAGGTAGTCAGATACTGACAACCCAGCTGTAACTGCTTTTTTTGCTGACCAGGGTTGTTAGAAAGGTGGTGTTTGGCCCATATGTGAATTGGACTTAAGGAATTGTGAATTAACTCCAGGTTAGTTGAAGCTTAATGAGCTTCCTGTCCAGTCCACTTTCCCCTGTTTCCCCACATTCATTTGAATCCTCAATATCATGACCTTGGGAGGACTTTGATTTTCCAGAGGGTCCCAGACAGTCATGAGAAGAGCATTAGACAGAACAACTGCAGGACAATTTCCCCTGTCTCATGCTGTAGGCTTGGCTGATATGTAGCTGTGGTCCTCATGCAAAATAAACAGCCAAAAGCAAAATAATCATAGAGAAAAAATTGCTAGATTTTCACAGCCAAGTCAACTTTTACTTCACAGGCACATACATAAACCATCATACACAGGAACCATACAATCATCTTCAAAAGTGATGGCAATGAAAGGATCTGATTACTGGGGAAAAGAGATTAATATTCCTCCCATTTACTCTAAAATGGGAAGAGATTTTTGCTTCTTCTAAGGCTGCTCCCCCTGCATTTACTTGAAGGCAATGCCAGGGAGAACAAAAAGCTGAACATAAGCACAGTGCAGAAAATCAGCATCTCCCAAAACACTTGTCAAGCTCGTAAGGTCTCAGAAGTCCAACAAAAATAAACTCAGAGCTGGGGGCTCTGTTAGCTTGAGTGGCTGACAGCACTGGTGACAGGGGGCTAAGGCCAACGGTGACCAGACAGGGAACACAGCCCTGATTTTACCTTTCTCCTCCCAGGTTCTGTGACACACAACCTGGGCATAGAGGTTACGTGGTGGGAACACAGCCCCTTCCTCTCCTACAGAAACCTCAACCATCTTTCTTCAGCTCTGAACCACCAGCTTCATTTAGATGTGCAAGTGAGTTCCTTTTCATGGACTTAACACCTACGTTCACCTACATTTCAAGACAAGTTTAATTTCAAGACTTCCCGAGGTGGCAAGAAAATTTCCCTGCCAACTTCAGAGACTGAATTCGATCACTGTGTATTTAACCTCAGGCTATCACTTAACTGAACCATTCACACCTTGTTTACATATTATTTTTGAGTTAACACATGCCCTGAACAAATTCTCAGCAGGAATGCAGTCACCGAGATGAAAATATCCTGAGATATTAAACAGGTTACAGTAGGATTGGATATCTGCAGTTAATTTGTGTTACAATAATGCTACATTTTCCTCAAACCAAACACTACAAAAATTAATACTTTCTCTCCCTTCATCTGAATTTTATGCAAGGCTGTTTGCTGATGAAAAGCATTTATTCTAGTCTAAGGATGCCTGGAGGAATAACTGCTCCTCTCAGGCTGGACAAGAAGCATTTCACAAAACCTCCTGTTTTTTCGAGGGGCCTGACAGCACCTCTTGTCTTTAACATCCTATGAGGATACAGTGCTTCAAGATCAGACCTGCCAGGGAAACAGGATGGCCTGGCTGCCTGCAAAGGGTGGACCAGAGTGAGAATCACTTCACTGAGGCAATGAAAAAGTCCCTTTGATACAAACCAGTCTTCATCCATATGCCCTCACAGCTGGTACCAGAGAGATTTTTTCCATGCATATTAGGAGGAAACTACAACTAGAACATAATATGAGTTCCACACTTCCAGGAACAATTAAGAACTTTAAAAACACAAGTGTAATTTTTTTTTTCCTCTTTTCTATTTCAATAGGAAGTTCATACGGAAAAATGGGTTGAAAAAGCTGTTTTGTTACAGGAAAATAAACTTCTTATTCTTGCTCAATGTAAACTATAACAAACACCAGACTTGATTTATCACCCCAAGTAAAGCTCAATTTCAAGCAAATTGTATCTTTAATTATCTTAAAAGCAAAACATACAGAGGTTTTTTCCTAAACTATCCCCATTCCAAGCAATCAAGCAGCCACTGGTGTCTCAAACAGGGCATTAATTTGGGTTTCAGATGCAACTATAAAAGCCTACTGCAATTTTAAATCAAATAAGCAAAACTGCCCTAGAAATAATGCCTTTCCCAGAAGGGTCCTTCTACCTCTTGTCTTACAGCATGACTACTGCCACTTTCTGCCCTCCTTACTTGTGAGTAAGGGGATACAGCCTCTAGTTGTATGGAGTCCTTCCATTCCCACCCAGTCTTTCTTACAGTCTCCAGCAAGAGTCTGCATTGCTCAAAGGGGAGAGTGCAGCCTATTTGAAGAAACATTTTGATTGTTTTATACTTTCTTAAAGTTATAAACAAGTTTTAAATAAAAGATTAAAAAACTGTATTATGCCCTACGTCAAGTTTCTGCTCAGTCCACTAGGAAGAAAAGATCTGATCTTTTGTTCCAACCTTTGCATTTTGCATCCACCCCTACATTTGCACACACTACCACCCAGCATCCAAATTCCTGCCTAGCTAGGGAAATATTTCATGAAGTACGTGACACAGTGCCAAAGTGGAAAAAAGCAATTTTTAGAGCTTCAAGTGTGGAGAAAAAACTGAAGAGAAACCATCAAGCATTGAAGGTCACTTTTATCAAAGCTTTTAATCTTACCTTTTAAGAGAATTACCTAGACACTTCGCACATCATGATCCTCCCTTCAGTTTCTGCATGACATTAAATATCCTTTAGGTTGCCCTACCTGGAAGATAGGGAATAAGGAGTCCTGCCCAGTATAGGGAACATAACCTCCACCCAACAAAAGACAATGCTGCTTTTTCCTATTCTGGGGGTAGGTGCCATTTCAAGCTGGTCTGATTTTGCAACAGTAAAGGGAGCTGCTAGTGGATCCTGGGTCATTATCTCCCTGAGAAAGCCAGAACATTTATATATCTGCTGTCACTGTTAGCTACACAGTCTAATGTACACTTAAAGAAGATCTGCCTTTCCTCCTGACTGGTTGCTGATACCGCTGCTCCCTACATTTGTCCAAAATGATTTTTTTCACATTACCCCACTTTCAATGCACAGAAAAGGGATTTCAGCTTCAGAAGCACATTGTCAGTGGAGACAGGACTCTACAACAGGTAAATGATGTGATTGTATAAACATATTTTGTTACAAAGAACCTGCTGGGGATTTAATGGATATGTGGGATTTGCTGCTATTCATCAGACCTCTTCTTTTCCATTGTCAGCACTTTTCCTGGCCTAGGGAGGGCAAAGGCATGAAGTAAAAGACTGAATTTCTGTCAGAGCTGAGAGGTCTACCACTGGTAGATGAGAAGCCCCTTTTCTGAGGCAGAGAAAAATAAAATATTACATTCATTTCTCTCTCTCTGTGTGTATATATATATAATAAATCATAATAGAACAACAAATGTAACTATCACAGCCTCGCAACTTTGGGTCAGTGCCACACAACATCTCTAGTGTTACCATTACAAGGGGCAAAAGGACTCAGGACTTCGCAGTGGCTTCTCTTTCTCTCAGTAACAAAAATCAAGTGGGCACCCAGACTGCAGCATGCTGGTGGACACAGCCTTGCTGAGCCAAGGTTGACCTTGGAGGCAACACAGTGGAAGAAGGGCAAATAACACAAGCAAAAGAAAAGCCAACAACTTCTGCCTCCCAAGATCCCATGCCAGGAGACCAACAACAGCTTACTGGAGCTACCTGGCTCAAAGTGTTTAATTACAATTAGTGATTACCATGTAAAGATGTCAGAGGCCACCACCGTCCCATTTACCATCTCATTTTTGTGAGCTAGTGAGGGAAACAGTGCCCCTTTCACATTCTAGACTCAGAGTTGGCCACATCTACACCTTTGGACCCTGCAGGAAGGGTCATGCTGATTATTTCTGAATATTTAGGTATGCATCAGGCTGCTGTCTGATTACTGGCAGCAGGTACTAGCTGGGGGGATTTCTGTCACCAGTTCTCCTTGGCCAGAGAGTCTCCAAGCATCACTCACCAGCACAAACATTAAATGTACAGCACTGGATACACAGATCTGTGCAATGCCAAATGTCCTCTTTGTCCCAGCAGATGAGGGCTCTCATGAACACTGATGGAGCTGGATGGTACACAGAGGACATGGTGGCAACAATTATAAATACAACTAATCCCTTACTCTTGACTGAAATACATGTTTAAATAGATGGCTTCTCACATTGCCAAGCTCTATGGGCCCCATAAGTGCCTCTGACACTACCATCATGCCTGTGCCTTCTGCACCTGCTGACTCCTGCCACACAGCCCCAGGCAGAGGCAAGGAAGGCTCATGAGACAGGATGTTTGAAATCAATTTGCTTCACCAGTCCAGACAGTTCCACTCTGTTCAAACACAGGAACAGGAGGCTGGGAAAAAAATAATAAAATAACCTAAAAAACACCCTACGGCTAATACACTTGCCTGGGACACCCTCAAGGTAGAAAGGATAACCTTGTATCAAGACAGATCTGGCAAGCAGCAGAGCAGCAGCAGCAGGGCTGCTGTGTGACTTTCAGCAAACAGCTTCATCTGTCTCTGTCCAGGTCTGCTCCTTTGTATAACAGAGGTAAGACTGAAATGTACAGGGGCAGTGAAACTTAATGCAAAGATGTCAGAAAAAGCTTCGGTGTGTCTCGGACAGTGGATGCTATACAATATCAAAAGATACACTCTCCATCTCTGACAACCTTTCACAGCCCCAGCAACATCAACAACAAAATGAGAGGGTGGCAGAGCAGGGTCATCTGGCTGCTTCCTGCATCTTTTGTCAACAGCTTACAGCAGGGGCACTGATGGAACTTGTTCTCTTCCTGATGGGGCTTTTATCTCTGCTTCTTTTTCCATTTCAGAGCTCATTTGAGATAAAGGCAGAGTATACCACCCCTCACGCTTGAGTGTGTGTCAGGGAAGAAAGAAAACAACAGCTGTGTTCTTCAGATGTCTACAGGGAGGGTGAAACAGAGGTAATAATGTCACCTTGAGACTGGAAACATGCTTTAGGATTTATGTATCTCTACTGTGAATAGGAGGGAAATGAAGGAAAAACTACCAAACCACTAGTAGTGATTTTTTGTGTACTGCCGCTAACCTAGCTAGACCTTCACAATCTGCGTATCTACTCAGCAAGTCATCACGTGGAGGAAAAGGTTCCACCACATCAGCTGGATTAACTGCAATGATGCCTATGGAAGAACTGTGACATTTTGTATTCAGCTGCTTCAGGTGCAACTCTGGAGTGTGGGGAGTATCAGGCAGCAGCTTTTTGACGGGATTATCCCTCCCCATAACACAGCCCAGGATCTCAGTTCTGCATGGCACCCCTGGCTTGGCCCAGGCTGCGTTAGATGAAAACGAAGTCATGGAAAATGGGAGCTGGAGCCACTCCCCTTGGGCAGTATATGCACAGTTGGAAAGAGGGTTTAATATTCAGCAGCAAAGCAAAGCTTAGCAAATTAATTCAGCAAACAGACATTGTCAAAATGAGCTGAACTAATGCGATTTTCTCCCTCCCCAAAATCAAGCATTTTAGCCCATCAGTGTTAACACGTAGACACAAAAGACATCAATGCAACAGTGTCATGCAAACTTAATTTTCATTAAAAACACTTTGTCAGACAGCTCCCAATGACCTCAAATCTACACATCAGCTAGAGCTGCTTAAAAGAGGAGACTGTTTTGGCATGTTTAGAAAGCTGTGTAAAATACTAAAAGTGAACAAATGGTTACTGATTGTGCAACTGTAATTAAAGTAACAAATGCCTGGGACTTTTTGGTTTGTTTTTGTTTTTTTTTCATTTTACAGTATAGCAGAAGTTTCTTGTGAACTGTGGTGCGTTTTGTTCCCATGCTTTCTACAGTTACAGTGAAAATATCACATATATGCACATAATTTGTTTGATAGATCTTATACCATTTAGAGCATGGACACTAATTAGAAACCTTCTCAGGTTAGTTGCCAATTATGCCAAATATTTACTTTGTTCTTTAAACAGAAGTGTTAAATTTTGTATGATTGTAGGAAAGTATCATAAATATCCAGTGAAGATGACATAAATTTTCAATAAAGTACCCCAATGGAAACCAAATCGCTGTAGAATTATCACTGATGTGTGATGTAAGTCACATTTTGTAAGAAATTATATCATTACTGCCATACAGTATGCATTGAATAGGGATGGCTTTTGTGTGACTTATGAACTGTACAAATACATATGCAAATTTATGCAGAGATACATGCATAAATACATAGACTGTTTCAGACAAGGAAACCATTGGGTGCAATAGCCTATAAACTATTCCTCAATAGTCTATAAACTATTTCTCAATGTGCAATTTGAACTGGAGGAACCACTTTAGGGAATAAAAGAAGGAAGTTCAGTCAGTCCCTGAACAGTGGTGCTGAGAGCCACTGGTGCTGGCAGCACTAAGCCTCCCAGACCATTTTACACAGGTCACCAGTCACTTAGTCCTAACTACTTCTGACCACACCATCCTCAGCAAGATCTGAATGGATGATCCTGAAGGGCTCTTCAGTGGCCATCTCTCTGCAGATAGAAGGCTGAATTAAAGCTAAGCAGCAGCATGGGTTGAGAGATGAAGGGATAAAATTATAATAGGAAATCTAGAGGTGTCCTCAGAGTGATGTATTCATTGCAATCCCCTTATGTCAATAACCTGGAGTGGTTGGGCAGGGGGAGGGAAGGAGAGCAGGAGAGCCATGTGCTCTCTTCTGACAAGCTTTTATTGAAGTCACTGACTGCAGGGACTGACAGCATCCTCCTGCCTCCCTCCAGCCAGGGTCCCTAGAAGTTGCCGTGGAAACGGTAGCGATTTTCTTTTCTGTTGCATCCCTGCACTGAATGTAAAACTATGCAGGTCTCCAGGTTGCTTTTATGGTGATGAATGAGAACAAGTGGAGCAGACATGCCTACCACAGCCCACACAGGGACTCTTGTAGGAAGAGTAAACTTGATACACGAAGTGACAGAGCTGCTTTGCATGTCTGCTTTCCCACCTCCAGGCACGCACATGTGGGCCCCTTGCCACCCCCTCCACAGGCAGGGCACAGGGTGAAGCCCATTAACCCAGCCTGGGGAATGCCCAGAAGCTTCTCTGACCCATTTGCCACCTCAAGTAACACTGCACAAACTGCTCAAATTCACAAGTGCCAAAAGGAAGAGAGTTTTAGTTCAACAGCTTTGATCTTGGAAGTGCTTCTTTTGGAGGGTTAGCTCCCACACCTTGAGATTCACTTGGAGTTCTGGCCATGAACTGAGCCTCATGCAAAACCAACTTATGCTGAAACCTGTGCTTCAACAACTGAGAAAGCTCCAGGAATCTTAAATCCTCCAAAAACACCAGGGTGAATCTCCAATTTGTAACCTGATTTGAAGCTAGCTTTTCAATCCTGATCAGAAGCAGCACAGAGGAGTTTTAGGATTACACTGTCATATGAAATAACAGATGGATGAGGTGACCACAGCAAGCAAGCAGATGCTGTTAGATGCTAATTCCTGGATTCAAAAGAAGGACTCACTTGGGATCCAAGACAGTGCTCTCTTTCCCACCATGTGTAATGAGCAGTAGCAAACAGGTTGCAGCAATTAACTCAGTGGAAGTCTTGTGAGAATAAGCTGAAAATAAACACCCTAAATTTTCACCCAACACAGAGTACTCCCCCCATGGTGAGCCCCAGGCTAGGGGTAATATTGCATTAGGGCTTCCATTGCCACTAGGACTTCAGTGGCCATCCAGCACAGCTACCACTGGTATTGGCCATGCTTACATTCATTTTTTAAATGCTAGGTCTACACATGACCTGGTGTCAGAAAGCTGCACCTCCCTCTCCCCTGTGATGCTGAAATGCAGTTTGATAAGCACAGTACTTGAACAGGAAGGTCACGGTCCCTTGGAGTGGCAAATATAAGGCACTTACAGACAGAAAAAATACTGGACTTTGGTGGCTCTTTGATCTGTTCCAGTACAGGAACTTGCACATCCCCAAACCTTGATAAAAATGAAGAGCTGGTTATGAACTTATTCTGGTTTGGGACAGGATAATTTTCTGTCTTAGAAGAGATGGCTGAAAGCAAAATTACAAGTAGCTGAAACCAACAGCAACTTTCTGTCAGTTTCTGTTTCTAGCACTGCTACTGCTCAGTGTTTATAGGTATGGCCAGAGATGGACTGCAGAATCAAGGCCACTTGGTTCTGAGGAACATTTTATGCTCTGGAAAGAGAAAGGGAGTAAAGGGGTCACACCTGCAACCCTCCTTTAGGGAGGAGCAGACAAGACAGGTGACCAAAGCTGCCCAAATGGAGTATTCCATCCCATGTGTCATTCTCGGCATAAACTTGAGGGACCACGAGAGTCAAGCCCCTTCCTTCTTCTGCTCCTTTGTCCATGGCCAGCACCCAGGGAGCATTCCATCTGTTCACCTGCCTGTGGTCCTGATCCGGTCCCTCCCAAATCCACATGCTCCTGCCTCCAGCTCCTCTCTGCTGCTGGCTCCAGGAGCTCAGCCTGGGACTGTCCCAGGGCTGCCCCGCAGCCTCAGTGCTGACCTGAGCCTTACTGGGGGAAAGGGGGGAGAAACATTGTATTGTTTTTCTGTGTATTTGTATATATTTAATATTTTTTCCTTTTTATTACTGTTTCCTTAAAGCTGTGTAGTTTAGTTTCCAACCGGTAAGTCTCTCTCATTTCCTCTCCTTTCTTTATCAAGGGGGGGAGGGGAATTAATAGAGAGAATCTGCCATTGGGTTAATTGCCAGCCCAGCATTAAACGGTGACAGAACTGCATTCAAACCACTTGAAACCAAATCCACAAACCCAAGGCAGACTCCCATCTGCACGTTCCCAAAGATAGGAACTGAACAATATCCTCAAGACTGATCAGCCTTCTCTGGAGCTGGAAACACAGAGCTGCCATCTCCCTCCCTGCCTGCCATCCCTGTCACCTCCTTCCCAACCCCACTGCCACGTGAAAATGAACCTTCCTGTGCCAGAGGCTGGAAAAGGCCACTCCTGGGTCTGGCAGAAAATAAATTACTTTAAATTATGCCAAGCAGGTATAAAAAGATAAGTTGTTCCTCATGAGTGGCATCCCCTCCACACTCACCAGATGCAGCAACTGCTAAATATTTATTCTTCAATATTTCATTAAATTTATTGAAGTGAAATACAGAGGCATAAGTATTAAGGAGATAAGAAGTGTGGATGGAGTTGGTGGATGCCTGATGAGGGTTTTAACATTGCCACCGCTATCTTTAAATATCTGAGTAATGATAAGCAGGGAATTATCACCTCAAACACTCAGAGAGGATTGTGTCCTTCTCTGATTCTCATTTTTTAAAAGTAAAACAGATTTTTCTACCCAACTAGCAGGTTTTCAACATGGAGTAAACTCTGTAGCTGAGGGGATAAATAAATATCTGCTGCATTTCTGACATACATTCTGCATACTAAGGAAGAAAATGGAAATAAAGTAATTCCCATTTAAAGTGATTATTTTCTGCTTAAAAATGTAAAGCCTACATTTGCACTGGATTTAGGCCCTGTGCCTAAGAGAAGGTTTGTGTTTGTACCTTCATGAAAGAGCTGAAAGTATTCATAGTAAAAAGAAGGACACAGGAATTTTAAGACAGGTTTTCTACACTATGGACTTGTTTCAATCTGAGCTTCGGTGAAGCATTATCAGCTGCAGGCAGAATCAGATTACACCATATAGTATGAAGTTGAGAATGTTATGATTTAATAAGAATTGCAGTGTACCATCATTTTTTACTAATTTTTCAAAGCTTCACAAACATGTTCCTAACTTCTCTCACAGTAATGAAGCTACTCAGAGCCACTGGGAAAATACTTCATAAGCTATTTCCAGGATGAGATGCAAAAGTCTGGTTTTGTTGTTCTCTGCAGGACAGCTGTATCACAGGCACTGAATCTCTACTCCTACCTTCCCTAATGAATTGATTAAATTATACAGCATACCCCTTCTTTCTGCTTTGGAAGCTGAAGGGCTCCTGTGGCTTAGCTAAAATAAATTGTGCACAAACATATATGTACACAAAAAAAATGCTTCTCTTCCAAAACAAACAAAAAAGGGAGCTTCAGAAATTGTTTTTGCTACCTTTATTTATTTTTTTTAAGCATTCCTCTGTGTGTATGATACTATGGCACATAATACAGCGTGACAGGTCATTTCATGCACCATTTAACTCTTTGCACTGCCAAGTGCTATACCACACTGAAGATTAGATTCACCCTCCTTACCCCCAAATACTGTGAAATAGATGCAAAGCAGAGCATCTTATAAATTACAGGAAAATGTGGAAACTCTATTCATCACCACCAAAAGGCTGTATTTTGTTTCTCTCACTCTCCATGTGATAGTGTAACCTTGCAATTCTTTTACTCATAAAACTAAAAAAATACTTTACAATATTATAAAGGCAAAGAAAGACACAGATACCACTACTCCCTCCCCTCCGATCTTCCATCCAGGATTAAAGGTACACGGAAAAGCTAATTTCATTTGACTTAGAGAACAGAGGGAAGAAAGAGGCTTTGCAACCATTTGCCTGTCAGAGAGTAAAATAATGTAGATTTGCATTTATTATTTTTTGTCACAGTCTATGAACTGTATCTTTTCAATGCCTTTTCTATACATACATTAAAAAAACCTGATAATTTTATGACCACAAAAATGTACAAGATTGTCAGTGCTGGAAAGTGAAGACCTTGGTTTATCCCACAAGGAGACAACGCTGAGCTGTTTAGCACTGCAAGATTTTCTGTACTAGTGCTGGAACAGAGTTCCAGACAAAAGGCAGGTCCAGTCTGTTCACCCACACTGTATCTAAACTCTCTGCAAAGTACAGATGCCATTTTTTTAGTGAGGTGGTAAGGTTCAGGCATTTAGCAATTACCAAAAAAATATTTTTCAAGTACTTTGCTTCACTATCTGGTATGTTAGTGAGCAGCAGGGAAATGAAAAATATTGGAGAAATTTTTTAAAAAATCTGAGCATTAATCAAACCAGATCTGATACTGCCTGACCAGAGTTACCTTGATTTAGGAATTAGTTCATTCAAATATGCTAAATTATGCTGACAGGCCAGTTTGCATAACATAGGAATCCCAAAGCCTCTTGTACTACTCAACTGCTTGGGCCCTTGACTTTGAGAGCATCTACTGCTTAAATAAAAAAACCCCAAACTCACAGATTGTTAAATGAAAGTCATGAATTCAAAATGCACATACAAATACCATAATATGACCATCATTACTGAATTAATTAACATTCTCATGCACTGCAACTACCATTTATTATTCTAAGACTGAGGGGTGCTTTTCCCTTTGGCAAAGCAAATGTTGCAAAACAAACAGTAGTTATAAGTTCTGCTGCAACTCAATTACAGTCCTCACCATGGGTGAAGTTATTTACTTCAACACTGATTTAATGATTCATGCAATGGTTCTACTACTGTTAGTTCTGCCCTTTGGTAGCAAATGATATTGTCAATTTACTGAGAGGAATACTTAAACAAACCAACTTATTACAACATCTTGGAAAAAGATTAATATTCCTTGTTCATATGAAGAGAAATGTCTAATTCTTTCACCCTGAACAAAATTTTTTCCTCCGCTTCTAGTAATGAATCAAGGTACACATCACCTTCAGCAAACTTGTGGCACTTAACAAAAATGATGCCACGCCTGCTTTGCTTTCAAATCTCAGCATCAAACTGTTGTTTGATTCAACTCTGGTATTTAATGTTTCTAATGCCCAACTAGGACTCTGCATTTCCTTTTAATCCTCTGTTTTGTAATACATATTGAAACCTTCCCAAAGTGAGTTGGAGGTGCCCAGCTCTGCAGAACACAAGTGCAGAAACAGCCACAACCTCTGTGGACCCTGCTGGAGACACCCAGTTTAAAGACTTTAACCTCTTGACACCTAACTAGGATTTTTCTAAATTCAGCAGGGGGCAAGAGCATCCTGTAGAATGAAAGTTAGAAATCCTACAGAGGCAGATACTGTTTATTTATGGTAGCTTATTGCTATCTCCTCTACTGGGGCTATGTAAGAGATAACAGAAGACACTGCTCAGAATCCAGAATTGCCCAGCAAGAACACGAGATGCTCTCACCTGCCTTTCCTGCCAGCAGACAGCACAAAGCCTCTGGCCCTGCAATGCTAACTTACTGCTTCATTCACTGAGAAAGGACAGAACAGAACAAAAGCAGCTGACACTGCATCCTGCAGCTACAGCTCAGTGGCTGTTTCAACACATGAACAGACCAAATAAAAGCAGGTGAGCTACCTTCAGAGCACGAAATAGCTATTCTTGCTCTTTTTTATATCACTATCATGAGATACGTGTCAGTACAGACAGTTTGGGTCTTTCTATCAAATGCATAAAGTATTAGCTAAAAAGAAAAAAAAAAAGTAGTAAATCATCCTTTTGGGTGACACAAGTAATTTTTTTCTCATGGATTTTTCTTCAATTAGCTATGTTCTCATGGTATGGAAAGAGAACACCTGGAACAAGTAACACCAAAAATGTATTAAATCTTACTGCACATAAACAAGTGGTTTTACAACATGGCCTTGACTTCCATTCTATCTTACTTTCCACAGAAATGCTTTCTGCATCAGTATATTTCCAAAGAAATGCTTTCTGCACCACTATACTTTTACTTGTAGAACGCTGTTTGATTTAAAAATTAAAATAAATAAATAAATAGTTACACAAGAGCACATAAATCTGCTACTTAAAGAGTGTGCTGCAGGGCACTGGTGGAAAACCCTTACACCTGCAATCAACTCAGCAAGCCACAGCTCTGCATTTCATACCCAACCCACCAGTAAGATGCTAAAAAGAAAGGACTGAGTAACTGGATAAAAAAGAAAAAAAGATTCTCTACAAGTCCTCTTCAGTTTTTGTGCAAGTATCAAGTAGTCCCTATTAGTGCTAGGGAGTATGCATGAAAAGAAACAAGACCTGACAGCCTGGAGATCAGCAGCTCAGGCTCCACGCTGGTCTCTGCACCTGCTTCAGCTCAGCAGTGCACAAGGGCTCTGCAGGAGCAGGGTGAGGCAGGATGGTGGAAAGCCATCAATAATACATGTCTGAACAGCCAGTGGGAAGAAGAAGGCACCTTCACACTGCATGGTGGTTTCAAAGGTGGTGTTCTTGAGAGCATTCAAGGCCATTTCTGTGAGCATGGCCACTCGGTGTCTTCCAGTACATAAAGGAGCTGCTGGAAGGGGCTTGCTCTAGAACTGCAACCCAGATCTGAGCAGCTTCCCCGCACTTTTGCAGTCTCTACCAGAAATCCAACACCAGTTCTTCTCCTTTCACATTCAGGACTCGAGTTCACGTGCAGAGAGGTCTGACATTTACCAGAATTTGTCTCCTGATACTGAGACTACCAGCAGGTTTGCAGATCAGACAACTAACACTGCAAAAGCTTTCCAAAAGCTAGACAATCCATAGATTTCCATTCTCTGTTACTTGCACATCTTGGTCTGACAAAAGACTCACCACCATCATCCACATATTGTTTATATGGTCATTTCTGTTGCTATCCTGCATCCTGGTGCATTGCCCTGTGGAGTCAGCAACAGCCTTTTTGATTTTCCTGGCACTAGTACATACTACAACAAACCCAAGAGTGAAGTTTTGTAGTACTCACACTACTGTCACCCACTACAAACCAAGTCATCCTGAGGGCCTAATGCTAATTTTCCTGGTATTTGCTGTTTCCTATCCCACCTAGATTTTTGTTCTTCCCTCTACTTTGTTGCTAGCAGCAAGTGACTTGCCAAAAGCATTGTGCCCTTGTTTCCAGATGCACTAAGAGAGTAATGTGGACCTTCTTACTTCAGAACACTCAGGTGGTTCCTCATCACTTCCCTGGGCTTCAGGGAAGGTTACTTCCCATCTTTCTGCATCCTTATCTCTCAGTGCTTTGGCCTCCTCATCTACTTTGTCATCCTGCTCCCCAGCAGGCACCTGGTTCCCCCAAAACTACTTGAACTTGTCACTCTCCAATCCTAAGCTTGCAGAGCTCTCAGAGGGGTACCACATATGCAGTGTGCTCATAAACCTCAGCTTATTCAGTCTTGCTGGATACATACTTGATTCTCCCTCTGAAACTCATACTTTGTACAACTTTTGAACCCACTGGCTCACATTCGGTGGGGAGTAGAGATGGAACATCACAGCTCTGCAGGCTCGACAAGAAGAAGTTAATACATATTAGAAAGAGTTCATCTTTCATGTCAGTGCCACAGCTGCAGGAATTGCTGCAGTGAGCACTCAACACTCATTTGCCTTGAGACAAACGCCACTCAACTGAGACCTTAGGTACAACATATCTGTGAGGTGGGAAGAGATCCAGGTAAACCTTGATGTCAGCACTATGAGGCAAACCTGAGAGAAGCTGCATTTCTGTTGCTCACAACATCACCTACCTGGACTGCCTTCCCTGCCTCAGTACTCCTACAGCATCCCCACTTTGACAACAGCATAATTTCTGTGCCTCCCCCCCAAAACAGGGCTATTTTTTTCTGGCCCCTGCACTGGAATATGTTGCCCCCACCAAGGTGCCAACACAATTAATTGCCAAGCAGGACATAGGAAAAATTCCACCTGGTTGTAATGCACAAAGATGGAAGGCAACTAAACATATCAGTTGGGGTGTGGGCTGAAAGGAAGGGCAAATTCTTGAGCAGAAAAAACAAAGGGTTCAGAGTTCATCATTTAAAACATACCTGCTTGCCTGTGAAGAAATTCACAGCAAACCTGTCCTCAGTTTCAGATGACAGTGAAAGTTACTTTCAGTAAGAACTACAAATGTTTTTTATCTCAACCATGAAAACAAACAAAAAAAAAGTATGATTATGATCTTGATAAGTAAGTACCATTTGGTACCACCAAGTTAATTAATTTTGGCTTATTGTTAAGAACATTGTACTAGAAACTTCAAACCCTGCAGGAATCTATGCTTGCAGTGTTACTAAATCTACTGAAATAAGAATACACACTCACATAGCACAAGTACACCTCTCCCCCACGTGCAATATCATTGTTTCATACAGCAGATTCAAGAACAAGTGACACTGAATTTTTAATATCTCGAAATAACCTCAGTAGAAGTTATGTTTCTCTCTGTTTTTAGCAATTAAACTGCTCAGTTACCATACCATATCTTTCATTGGTTCTTTCTAATTCTGTGTGGGGTTTCATGGTTATGGGAGTTTCAATAGGAATTTGACCTTGAAGTTCTTTATAAAAATATAAAATATTTAAAGAAATTATTTATTAGTTAAGAACATAACCTTAATTATGAAAGTATATATTTTTTAAAATAGTCATAGCTGCAAATAATTACTTGCTGATTATTTTTGCTGATTAGTTTATTGAGGTTTATTTATGAAGACCTCTGTTAAAGTACAATACCCCTCACCACTGAAGCTCTGTGCATAGTTCGTTCACTCCTTCCGGCTGTGTTCCTGCATAAGTTGATCTTACAATGGATAGCAAACTGCAGGTCACTTCTGTATCCATTTACTGATGACATACTGAGAAACTTATTTAATGATATTTAAGAGTATGTCGAGTATTATACAGCTGAATGTAACAGTTTAAAGGATCTGTGACGAGTAGGAGGAAGGAATATGTGCATGCAAAACCCTGAATTAGATTGGTTTGCACTGCCAACAGATACATTTTGGCTAATTAAAGTGTTCAAGCCAACAACTGCTATACACCCTGCACATGGAAATAAAGAGATGAGTTCTCCCTAACTGCTATTACTCTCAATTGCTTTTGGCTTTTTATTTACCAAAGTCTTCTCCAGATATCTTGTGTTATTTAAAACTATTTTAATGATGTTTCTCTCATTTAAAAATGCTACGTATGACCTGGTGCATGTACTTCATGCGAATCATGCTAAGGGCAACTCTTGGTATGCCCTAGTTGCTGAGCTCAAAACAAATGAGTCTTTTGGCAAGGGATGCTCAAATGGGGTTTGTTGCTATACAGCTCTGTCCTAAGTGGTAACATCAAAACAACCACAAGAAAAACCTTTTTTTGAGTCCTCTGTTTTGTTCCTCTAGGAAATGAAAACCAAACTAGCATGAAATATCCTTCTCTCCCCTCTTTTGGGGACACCTGGGCAGCAGCTGCAGATGTAGGCAGAGATGAGCAGTGGCTGCCTAGGGGAGAACACCAGAATAGACACTGCTTCACAGAAATTGGGGACAATATTTTTCAAATCTTGCACTTAGCCTCGGATATCTCTATTCCTACCCTTGCTGCTGCTTTATCTGATAATTATCAACATTTCTTCCTATAGAGAGCAAAAGGAGAAATCTCTGCCTTCAGTTTACTCAGCTAAGCAGCCTAAGTGGCTGAGGGAGGTCAAGCAGGGACAGAGGCACAGCTCCTCTGCCAGGCACCTCCAGTGACTGCTTTGCCCTTCCAGGCAGGACAAACAGGGCTGTCCAACCAGCATCTGGACTTAAGATGCTGTCTTGTAAAGTGTGCTGTTGAGGAATCAATCTTATGGTCTGTTTTCCTGCCCAGGGTCAGGTCACAATCTGGTCTCTTAAACCAGTAGCAGCCCTTCAACAAATTTTTCTTAAGAATCTCAAGGAATTGTAAAAACATGTGACGTAGATGTTCTCCCTTAAAACAAGTAGAAATTTAGGAAAAGTCGATGTTCTGTCTTTTCAGCTTTGTCTGCACAATTTTAAAAATAACTTGTGACTTCACAACTTGCAGGATAATGCAAGTTTCTGCTGGTTATGTTGCACTAAATTACATTTAGGAACTGGGTCAATCATCCCTAAGACAAAAGCAAGCTACAAATAAAAAAATAACTGCTACTATTATTAGCACTGGGAGTCTAAAACTTAGACCAGGGACATTTTTAACTGTAACCGGATTTTTGGTCTAACTGAATGAGAAATGAGCATAAAACTGTATTTTGGGAGAGGAGAATTGCCTTACAAACCTGTTGCCAGCTAGGTAAGAAACAATGAACTTCACAGCCAGGTAAGGAGAAAAGAAAACCCCAGGAAAATACAGAAGCCCACTGACTCAGACACTGGACAGGGAATTTAACCCACTGTTCTCTCCAAGTCACAGACAGCAACTGAAGACAGAGAATTGCTTGCTCTTTTTCTCTTGAATTTTAAAGGTGCTTCACTAACACAGGTAAAATTAAATGCCCAAACATCACCTGAATAAGCATGTAAAAGCTGGATCATGGCCTGGACTTCACCATCCCTGAAGTGAACTTCCCTTGCCCCCTGGGGAGAGGGGGAGGGACAGGCCACCACTGCTCCAGTGGCTCTTGCCAGTGAGAGTTTCTAGCCTCTTCACAAAGAGAAAAGCACACGTTTCAAGGTCAGGGCAAGTCCACAATTTTTGCCACAGGCAAACTGGGGACCCAGGGATGGGGTTTGCTGCTTCCTTGGCTCTGTTCAAACCTGCTGCATGGATTAATGTGGACAACTCAAGTTAGAGATACTTCAGCAAGTGGGACAGGTAATGGAAAGGGATGCAGATTACTGCACAGACACAGCCAGTAAAATGGCTCTCACCTAGCCAAGCAAAGTATCTTCTCATTAAAACACCTTCATGAGAATCTTTAGAAGGAAAATTGCATTTCCACCTAACTTGAAGGCTTTATACATTGCTTAATTAGTAGCAACTACCCTAGATAATGAAAAGGCAGTAGCTTCTTCACATGCTGTTACTTGGGAGGTCCTGAGGTGCAGCTGCACATACCACCAGCCATACATTTCAGCTCTCTGATGTCCTAGTGCAAATGCCATTTCAGAATAGCTTTCTGCTGGTCTGCCAAGGGTTCAGAGTGCATTCTTCATAGAGGGTTATGCACAGTGGCAGTGCCTGAAGCCACCCTAGCAAGGTTCCCCTCAAGCTCATCTCTAGCACTCCCACTTTGTCACAGCCTGCAGTGGACATTTGCAAACAGCCATTTTTGTTTACATATCCACTGTTTCTCCTCTAGGTTTGACCTCCAGCAATGCACCCGTAAGTGCTTCTGATGAGGGTACCAGTTTAGCAGCTAAACTCTTGGCTGTCCTTTTTTCAAGCTGTTAACCACCTGCAATCAGATTGGCTCTTACTGTGCAGGAGGCTGTGGAAACACCACCCTGGCAGTCCGTTCCTAAGTGGAATAAGCCCCAAATTTAGTAACTTGAAAGCCTCAGAAGGATGGGTAGTTCAAAGTTGAGCAAGCGTGGGACCCTTCCCCTCTCTTCTTCTCTCCCCCAGGGGAAAGCCCACCAGCTGAGAGTAGGCTCACAAAAACCCCAAACCATGGGACACATCTAGGATCTTCTTGACTCACATATGTCATATTCCCTCTGCACAGTCACTGGGAAACCAAATGCCTCACTGCTCTCAGTGCCTTGGCCTCCTATAGAGCCTCCAGGCACTTTAACCTTTCTGGAGCTACTCACATTCAGCATTTTTCTTCTGAGTACAAGTTTTTAATGGAAAGATTATCTGTTCTGTTCACAAAAAAAGCCTACACTAGCAAAAATCAAGCATTTCATTTAGAGACACCTATTTCAGAGGACCTGCTTGTTCTTTAGCTGTTTATTTTCTTGGCCCATGGGGGATGTATGTACCACCTCTGGTAAAGTCTGGCAGCATTGCAGACTCTTAGGCAATGTTTTGAGAAACAACTGAGTAACTGATTATAGAAAGACTGCAATGTGCTGGTCATATCGCCTCCCTGCCAGCTCAGATAATGAATAAAGATGTTGTATTCTGTTCCTGTTACACTTTCATTTCCCCTTGATTTTATTTTCATCTTCACTACTCCACACCTGTCAGCTTCTTCCCGCTCAACACAGAGTACTTTAAGTACTCATTTACAACAGTGAGACCATACGAAGTAATTAAATATGCATATGCATCATACTGGCCTGAACACTCTTGTTTTATTCAACATCTAGAAACCAGGCATTTCTTCATTCAAAACAGCATCTGAAAATGGCATACTTATTTTAAATATGAGACCTCAAACTACTTAAATAAATGTACAACATTAAAGCCTACTATCAAATTCTCGTCCATCTGACAATCGCATGTATTTAAACTACCTAAAAGCTTAATAGAAAATTGCAGAGTTAAAAAAGCACCTTTTAAGTACAATACACATTTCCACAAAAATACTGACATTTCAAAAAGCTCCTTCTCCTGTGGTAGCACTTACCTAAGAAGCATCTTATTTACATCCGTTACTGCTGGCAATTTTCATCACCAAGCAAAGCAAAGAAAAACCAAGGTCTTGTTCTGTGATGGAATTTTACCTAGTATTTCTCAGTGACACTTGGAAGGACTAAAGCCAGCCCATGGTTTCACTGACAGGGGAAAGCCAGCTGGGTCTACCAGGATTTCTCTTACCCTACAGTTACAGCAGCTGAAGCATGAGTTTGTAACACAGATTTCGCCAAGTTTCAGAGCACAAGACAAAAATCACACCAAATTTACTCCAGAGTGTCAAACAGCACCGTCTCCTTCCTTGGTAATGTTTTCCTTGTAAATGATCAATCTATTACCCTTATCAGTTTTCAGGGCTATAGTCAATGATGATAAATAACAGCAAAAACATGTGAGTGCACAATTTATGGAGTGCTATGTTGCCCCATTTTGTTATTAACCAAAAATGTCAGCATTGCTATTTTGCTGGACACCTCTTATCACAATTACAGTGCCCTGTCATTCATTATTGTAAACCTGTAACAACTTGAATAGATGTGTGTACATTCAAGATAACCTAGGCTAACAAGTCCAGGTTTTATCCCCTTTTCTGCTCCATGTTCTTTCCTCTGCCACAGTACTGCAGACATGGATGTCAGCAGAGTGATTTATGACCAGTGATAAGCTGAGCTGCAGATCAGGTCTGAGTGATGCTGCCGGATCAGTTTGGAAGCGTGGACTGGAATAAAAATGTGGTACAAGAAGGGAGGCACACGCTGTCAGGGCTGTGCACACATATGCATCTGTTCATGTGCCTGGTGATGACCATGACGGGAAGGATGTCCAAGACCAAAATAGCACAAGGAATTGCTAAAAATCAGGATTAAGATGCACTGGCAGAGCCATGAAGGAGACTTTGCACATAGGCTGCCCACACTGTGTCTGACTCAGAGCTCTTAGTCACATTTGTATGAATAACATTCATCAAACACCCAAACACGACTGTTTGGGGAACTGATGTGACTGGGCTGATTCTATCAGTGTAAGTGATTCTCCCCTCTCCAAGTAATTTCAGGATGAACATAGTATTTGCAAAACCTGCAGTGGCCTTCATTTGCAGACACTGCAAGAGACACAGAGTGGTAATAGAAAATACATTTAGAAAATATATTATTATCGGCCTCTCAATGTTGCAGCTAAGTAAAAATAAATGATGGAGGGGAGTGCTGCAAATGGTGCAGCAGAGGCCTAAACAGTTGCACCCAGCACACTGCTCCCTGATCTGTTATTCTCCAAGATCACCCAGTGCACCTTTTCTATCGATCAGTAAAATCTACATTTGTTTATGAGCCCCAGACACACAGAAGCAGTAAACAGAATAAAAGGGTATGGTGAGAGCAAGTCATCCACTGGCAAAAGCAATGAAGAAGGGAAGGGCTGCCCTGGGAGCCCATCACCGTGGCTCCAGGCAACCAAGGAGGAGAGGTGGGAGGCCAGGTTCTCAATGGGGTGAGAGACAGTAGGTGCTGGAGCCATGGTATGGGTCTAGATACTGAGCTATCAGTCCTGATATCCACTCCAACTCATCAATGTTGCTGCTGAGTTCCTTTCTTCCCAGCTGTCTATAAGTTTTCAGATTTTTTGATCAGGGAACAGACTCCTCAGGCAAATGCTGCTCAGTCCCAGTGACTTTTCATGGGTGACCCTATCTGCCTGGGCTCCTCCACATTTCTGCCTCTCAGAAAATTTTATCTTCTTTTCTCTGAGTGGTAACCCCAAGGCAGGGGACTCTTCCTCAGCTTTAAGAGAGAACTTGTCAGGTTCTCCAGTTCCTGTGCACTATGAATCTGCAGTGACAGCTTTGCCATGCCCCACACATAAATGTGAACACCTGACACAGGGTTTTTTATGCATTTTTAACCACAGCCCAGGATTCAGCTTGGCTCTGCAGGACCTTAGCAGGGGGTGATCAGAGGACAAGCAAGTGTCTGAGAAGCCTATACCTGCAGTTCTTCTAATGACGACAGCACTTACCCATGTAGCTTCTTTAGTAATAACAATGAAGATATTTTATAGTAGTTACTGTACAAGGTGATTCCAGGGGATACAGCTGCTAGAGAGTAATCAATCCCATAGGATTAGAAGCAGTCTGTTGAGCCTAATACCTTTGCTTCTGAGAACTATTAATCATCTCATGATAACTATATTTTCTATAATGTATTATTACTTAAATGCTGCAAAGGTTCCATTAACATAGAAAAGCCTGTCGCACCCAGCACCACACTGCAGTTTATTTCCTGTATATATACTGCTTGTTGTTATCCATGTCTCTTCTCAAGCCTTTTTAGCTGCTGACCCAATTTAATGCATTGCTGGAAATTGTCTTCTCAGCTGTCATTACAGTAAAAAAGGACTTCACAATAAATGCATTTCTCCAGCACCTGCAGCATCTGGTAACTGTTTTCTCAGCCTGTGTGCTTGCCTGCTAGACATGTTCCAAGAGGATACACATTTGGTAATATAAATTCTGTGCCTCCCCAATACAATTTAGCTCAGAGTAAATATTTAGATTGTAGTAATGAAAACCCAGCTAATGCTCTAGCTGGCATTTTGTAGTGCTATATACATGCTTAGAAAAGAATCTGGGTATTATAGCAATTTTTCATGTGTTACTCAGAACACTGCAACCCACCTTTCCCTCCATGGTGATTACAGCACGGCCATCAGTCAACTTAACCTAATTTGGTTGCTCTTTCTCTGACAGCTTGACACTAAGATGGCAACAAACCCCATCTACAACATGATAATTAGCAACACACATCGGAATGATGCAGCTTGTACACTACATTCATGAGTAATCTTTAAGATTACTTTAGCTGGATCACTTTCAGATATAGCTTTTCTAACTCTATAAAGTAAGATATCTTTTAGGCTTATTTAAGTATCCTGTGATTTCACAGCATTTTTCCCTTCCTGTAACTCAGATCTACATTAGAAGCTGTCAGCTTTTTTAGCTGGGTGATCCTGCTAAATGATCATTCAGAGCAGCAAAGCAGGCAGACCCAAACATTTAAAATAAACAAATGGGCCACTACCACTTCTGTACTGCACACCACTCCCTATAGAAGAAATAAATGGTGAGAGGAAAAGGAAACATTGAAGGTGTGCTTATGGATGTTGTGCTCTGTGTATATGTAGGAGACATCATCCACTCTTTGCTTCTCTTTAAGGAAGAGAACTTCCTTGCCCATCTGAACCTCCTGGAGCTTAGAAAATGATTTACCATCACAGACAGCCTTAGGATTTCCAAGCTGGGGCACAGATCTGATGGGACTATGCTGTCCTGTGCAGATAAAGCTTTAAATGCAGTGTGAAGCCTTTCCAGCTGGACTCATGCATCTTATGTACAGTACAGACTCATTTACCTCATGAGGAGGCAACTGGTAATCACCTGTGTCACAACAGCAGGAGAAGGTAACTTTTGATATGGGGACACCCAGACTAGAAGGCTGCAAAGCCTCCTGCACATCCACTTTTGTTAATCAGGTATGTCACATTCCCAGAGAGGCTACTGCTTTGTAGCTTCAGAGAGATGGGGGAAAGGGACCCAGGCTAGATACCAGAAGGGAGGAATGAGAACAAATCAGTCATGTCAGCCCCCATAGCATGTGTGACATCAGAGAGCAAAGCTTAAACAAAATGGTCTCAGTCCTACACTAACACTTTTTTACAGGACAGGGATGCAAAGCAATGAAGCGCTATCAAGTAAGGAACAAACATTACAAAGGAAAAACTCACCAAAAGACAGAAAGCTTGTGCCAGTCTTGCACTAGGTCTTTCGTTTACCCAAACTCAAATAGCAAGCCTTCTCACCAAGTTACTAATAAGAGTTTACAACAATACAGTCTCCTCAGAAACAATTGGGAAAAACAAAAACACAAACCAAAAAACCCCAACATGTGTCACAGGTAGGCAAATGCTTGATTCTGACACCTTGTTCTTTACCAGTAACAACTGGGCATTAGGAAAAGATTTTTCACCAAGAGGTGAAGGTGTTCCCTTCCCCAGGGAAGCAGTCATGGCATCAAGCCTGCCAGAGTTAAAGGAGCATCTGAATGATGCCCTCAGTCCTGTGACCTGGTTTTAGGTAGCCTTGTGAGGAGCAGGAGAGTTGGACTCAATGATCCCTACTTTCCAGTTTGAGATAGAATCACAAAATGGTTTGGGTTGGAAGCAACCTCAAAGATCATGTTGTTCCAACTGCCTTGCATGGGCAGGGACACCTTCCACCAGCCCAGGTTGCTCAAAGCCCCATCCAGCCTGGCCTTGAACACTTCCAGGGATGGGGCAGCCACAACTTCTATGGATAACCTGTTCCAGTATCTCACCACCTTCAAATTAAAGAATTTCTTTCTACTGTCTAACCTAAATCTCCCTTCTTCAGGCTTTAAACCATTTCCCATAGTACAACCATGGGTGTTCTATGATTCTGTGAACATTCAACTCTGAAAAAACAGCCATTCATTCACATTGTAGGTTGCATACAGGGCCTCCAGCCAGAGTTGCCATATGCATGGAAGTATCCACATTGCCTGCCCTAGGACAACTGGGCAAGGGCAGCTCTTGGAGTCTTTGTTGATCTCCTCTCCAGATACAGTTTTATAATGCACCAATAGTTATATAGTGACAGACTGGCAAGATACAGATTACTCAGCCTGAAAATAGTGTTAGAAGAAATTTAATTTCCTCAGACTTGATGGGGGGGCAGGAGGGAGGGGGAGGAACTCATCCCACTCTTCTTAATCATGAGGATAAGGGACTGCTTGGAGAAATGAGTGTTCAAAACGTAGAATCAAGAGACAAAATCCTTAAAGTAAAATATTACTGTATTTTTCCACAGCTTTCTCTCATGCTACTGTTTTATTTTGCTTTTAACTCCATGAATTGTTTTTTTCCTTTAAACTGAGCTACAGTCTTTCTGGCTCAAGCGTGTATTTTCTACTTGCATATAACTAGAACAGTGGACATCCTACTCTATAATATATAGTTCAGTTTCCTAAAGCCAGTGAGTTCAATAGAGCAGGTTACTACAGCTAGAGATGTAATAATTCTAAGTGACAGTGATAAGCAATCGCAGTAAGCTCTCTTGAAGCCTATGCATTTAGGAGGTGATTGTCTGTTTAAATGCTACACATAAGTCTGCAATATTTACTGCAGAATATACATATTGCAGAATATATATAAAGATTGCAGCTAGTTTATAGGATTTTTAACTTTCTAATACAATTTTTTTAACTGTGCTATAATGTTTAGAAATTAATATTTGTTCTCTTGCTGAGACTTGGATGTGTTAATTTTCTGCATCCTTGAACTTATCATTTGTCTCTGGTAACTCACACCATAATACACAAAGGATTGATGGAAAAAGCACACCAGAGTAAAATTCAAGACTGCAGAGGAGACATCTTCTTAGCTAAGAGCTACAACAAAGGGGCTTCTTACACCTCAAAAAGAGAAAAATAAGAAAGCCTACAAGAAAGGGGAGAGAAGAGGGAGACAGAGAAGACCCTGTAGCAGTCAATAAAGCAGGAGTAGAGACCAGAGATCATCTCCAGAACAGGAAAAGAACTAAGTCTTAGATATATGGCTAAATCATACAAATTATGACAAATCATGCAAAGGGCACCAACTTGTACAAAAGAAATACCAGAATCTTTTTATCATTTCTACTTGTGTCTTTTTTTAGTAAAAATAGATAGTTGAGAAAAACTGACATTCTATGAACTGTTAACAGACAATTGGTAGAAAATGTTTTAGTCTCTGTCTTCTCTATTTTTAATATACACTGATTTCATTCACAGCTTGTTGATCAGAATTATTTACAAGCAGGTTTTGTTTCACCTCACATTAAAAGATTATTTTGCTATGGCACAGGTAAAAATATGGGCTACCATCACCTTGCCTTTTCCTTCTGCCCATTAACCCCATACTCTTACACTCCTCCTGCCTTCAGCACCAAATCAGGCAGTACCTTATGGGTGAACTCCTAAGCCATCAGAAACTCCACAGAGAAGGGATAGGGGAGGTAAAAAATGTGCAATTGCAAGCAGAGGTAAGACTGTAATAACATTTAACACCCAAAGACTCAGGAGTACAAGCACAGAGACAAAAAGACAAGAAGCTCAACTGGAGGGAAAACATGAAGCCAGAGGACCGGCCCCTTCCATGGGGCTCTGGAGAATGTCCTGTCCACATCTAATGAGAACTACTGGCCAGGAAAGGCTCAGCACATGCCTGACCAAGGCTGTTTCCCTCAATGGCTCCCAAATCCTACCCACCTACCACATGTATTGCCCAATAAGTATCTGATTTATGCTTTACCATTATTAATATCCTGCTTGCATAGCCTTTGTGCACAACAAAAGGTACAAGCTGGCCCAGAGAGGGACAGTTACAGGGTTGCTGTAGAAAACTAGTCTGAAGTGTATGGGAATTGCTCCTGCTATTATATCTCCATGCACAAACTGTGACTAAATATCTAGGTTTTGCAAACCTATTTGTAGGGCAGGGAGAGGAAGAATCTAAATATACAAAGATCATGAAGATTTACCAGATTTCCATAGTAGTTAAGAAATAAAATGTGGGAGACACCCCCTGAAGAATTAATTTTACTTCTCAGGCATAATATGAAGAATATATTATGTGAAAATGGGGCAGAAAAATACACCTGGTTTTATTTTCTTATGGCAAAATCACTGTACAGATAGTAAGGAGCTCTTATTAACCACAACAACAATATTCCATCATTCACAAAATAAGCTAAAACTCCAAGAGAAAGACTTTAATGCCAACATTGTACAACTATTCACAGCTATCACCTAAATTGCCAGCTTATCTGTAACGTGCTTACTTAAGTTTTACAGAAAAATAAAAAAAAAGGTTTGCATGGATAAATCCAAGCTACAACTACTGATCAAATTCTGAGGAAAAAATAAAACAAAACAAAAACCAAACCAGCCAACCAAAGAATCTACCATCACCACAAAACCCCCTCAAAACTCACAACAAAATAACAAAACCAGAACCTCCCCCCCCCAAAAAAAACCAACCAACCAACCAAACCAACCAACCCCAGAGTAGCTTAGAGGAATTTAATGGTGAGATCCTAAAGTTCTGCTGTTTTCCCTTTCAGTTGTGGATCTGAGTGACTGAAATGAGAAGGTTTTAAAAAATCTCTCAAAACAGGGAAAAAGTAGCAAAAGTTTCTTTTATGAAAATTTTATCTTCCATTCTCACAACACAGTACAGAGAAGCTTTCCATCAACTTTTCTTCAGTTTGGATTTTGAAAGGAAACTTGCATGACTACCAAATATTTTTCCAAATACAGTTTCTATATTACAAAAAAAAAAAAAAAAAAAAATTAAATCCATGATTGTCTGAGTCACTGTGCTTTGAAACATTGTATTTTTCCTCTGCAGTGCAACATTTTGAAACAGTACCCAGCAGAGCAAGCTCCTTACACAATCTGCCTGGTTCTCCTTCAAACTTAGCTGGTACCACATTTCAAAAGCTGATCAAACAGTAGGAATCACTCTGACCATACTCATGCCTCATCCTTGCAACTATATTATTGACTTCACCAAACTACTTCAAACTTTTGTCAGCACAGGCAAGCTAAAAGTCGGGGCACATGTCCCAAGTGGAAACAGGGATACCTGGGCTTATTCTCCACTAAGATTTCTGGGATTTTTATCCAAAATCAGCTGTGTAGCAGGAAACCCAACTGTACTCATCAGCTCCCCGCTTGTGGGTGGATGCTCAACCCTTGCTCTGTTATGTACTGCAGACATTCCCCCAACATCCACTCTATGTGAACAGATGAAATACCACAGGATCTGATTCAGTAGCATGTGAATCTTGTTTCTTGTGGAGAGAATCCTTTCGGTTTTACTGGAAAGAGTTCAAATTTGGACAAGCCTAAAGCAGGGACGAACCAAAGTGCTTCTGAATTCTAGTTCAGCAATCTCTTGTGTGCAAAACATTTTAATGGGTTGGGGTTTTGTTGGTTTTTTTAATACTTTTTATATTTTTATATTTGTTTACTATATATAAATATATAATATTTATTTGTATTTTCAGTTCTTCACATCTGAAAGACTTCATTATTCTACTGGGCAAATTAAGAACACATACTGGTTTGCCTCCTGCACAATTTCTTCAATTCTAAAATATTTTCTAAATCCTTCAAAACAAGCAAGCCATTTCAAAATATCAATTGGAATTTGGCATGAAAATAAAACTGAGAAATTGTCTTTTATTTTCATCATATCACTGTACCAAGGATGCACAATGAAAATATTTTTCCCCAATCCAAATATAGGCAATGCAAAAGTAACTGGCAATTTCTTTTTTCTCTGTTAACTGCAGCCTCCCAGCAAATGATTTTCCAGCTGGCAGCCACTCTGCTTGCACCATTTTCTTCCCATTAGCCCTGTTTTCAGGGCAGAGATATCAGGGCCAAGTGGGACACGGATGCTGCACTGGTAAGATCTTCCAGTCTCCAGCTGAGGGATGGAGGGCCCAGGGCTCAGTGCCAGCCCCCACCACCATGGCAAGGCCAAGCAACACCATAGGTGAAGCTCAAGGAGAGAAACACATCATTTTTGCACTGAGCTCTCCAGGGAGAACAGACTGGAGAGTCTAAGTCAGAAGAAACAGAAAAGTTAAGTTCCTCCATCTTCAAACTGTATGCTGCTCGTGTTTTATAGTTCTTGGTAGTCCCCACAAAATCCTGTTCTGACTTTTAGGGGATGCAAAGAGGAGCAATTTACTTATTATTGTATTAATATTACTTATTATATTACTTATTATTGTTAGGTCTTAGGAGTGAATGTCGGCCAGGAAGGAGACATCTGGTTAGACTCTTTGTATGGACTATATGATTGCAGAGACTTGCCAATGGAGTTAGCCTGCACATGGTAGGATGAATTATGGAAATTTTTTAACAGCAATACCACAAGCCATGAGAAATTAACACAGTTATTTTTGAGTTGTGGCACTTGCCAACACTTAACTGAAGAGTAGGACCTTTTGACAGAAATGGTGCCTGCTCCAGGAAAGCACAGCAAAATGTGGCTTGGAAGCAACATTGCTCTCCTCAGCCTCTAAAAAGGAACTGGAAGCCTTCAAAACTGAAGACTGGGCTGTAAATATACCCATATGTTATGCATTCTAATTGTTCTAGAATGAAAGCAGCCATGTAGGTGACAGCAGGGACCAGATTACTTTTTTTGACTGAACGATTGTGCAACATTTAAGCAGCTGGGGAGCCACATCAGGTGGGGGATGCCCATGGGACAGTGGGAACCAAGCACTGCTACCCCCCTCCAGGGGAGGTACAGGAGACAGCCACACTGCCATAGGGCATTCTCTATTTCATACTCAGATAAAGAAGATGGACTAATGGATTATGACTCCTCCTATTACTTCTAAGAAGTATAACATAAAATGCAAGAACACACAACCAGCAGTGCTTGGTCAGACCAGAAATCCACCTACTTCTGCACCCTGCCTGAAACACTGCTTGACAAGACATGTCTAGAGAAAAGTACACAGACTAGGCAATTACAAACATACTTCTAAATCTATTCCTGTGCACTAATTGTGGCTTCTGGACATTTTATTTGGTACTCAGGCTTGAGGGATTTTTTTGTGATTTTTTTTTTTTTATTCAAAAGGACTCCTTAACAGCACTGCAGAACACCTTTACAGGTATGGAACTGACAGAGCAAGGATCATCCCTGCTCCAGTTGCCCCCTCTAATTCAACAATGTTACAGCTGATAATTTGCTGCCACTTCTAATTTAAGGTATCCCTTCCAGATGTTAGATGAGTTCAGAATTCTTTGAACCCATTAAACTCACAAAGCATGAGGTGTGAATCACCTGCCGGGAGCTATGAGAAAACTTAGCAAGAAAGTTAAAAGCAAATCCATAGCTTGAGTTTTGATTCTGCTTTCAAACCTGGATCTTGCCTTTTTCACTTACGAAGCCTTCAAAAAACCCAAAACAAACTAAAGGCTGTGGTCGCCTTCAAATTATGCCTGAAAGTGCCATTTTCATAGCTGAATACCCAATGACATTACAGATGGTGACAAAAATCAAGGTAATGATTTGTGAAGTATTCTGAGCCCAGAGACAGACTCATCATGAAGGTCTTAATTCAGAGCAGCATGGAAGCATATACTTACACCATACTCTTTACAAGTGGATTTAACTTCAAGCATCTGTTCAAGATCTGAATAACTTATTTTGGGAGTTATATCTGTAATTTATTGTCCCTTCAAAGAGGTGTGGTTTGCTGGTGTGATAACTACATAAGATCATAAAAATGTAACAACAGTGAAAATAATTCAGAATATAATTATACATATATATATATTGTGTGTATGTATATATATCATAATATTATATATATATACAATATGTGTGTGTATATATATATATATATATCAGAATAATAATTCCTTCAGGAATAATACCATCCCCCCCCAACAAGCTAACCAGGTAGGGCCTTAAGCTGAACCATCAGAGGGAACCCAGCCTGGTTGCCACCCAGCAGAAACAATCTTATTTCTATTCAAACCCAGTGGTGAGAGCTCCCTGCTTTTAAGCTGCAGCACCTTCCCCTGAGGCTGCAGCATTTCTTCTGCTGCTAGGACAGCCTAGAAAGACACAGTTCTTAGTTGCATCATGATCCACCATGGACATATGGACAATTTAAGTTTACCTAAGTGGAATTTCTTAAATACATTTTTAAAGGACAAATATATTAATTGCAGTGTGTTCCTACAACTTAATCCACACCTTTTCTATCTTAAATATATATATATATACACACACACATGTATGTGTATAAATATAGCTGTTTGGTAGAACATTTGTACTGGTTTTGAACTGTATATATTGGTTTGGGGGGTGGGAGTTGTTGCCACTGATAAAGGTTTTTCTGGCACAAAACTTTTACAAGTGGGAGTTTCTTCCTCACCCCCTTAGAATTCCTTCTGCTTAAGTATTTTATAAAAGCTATACTGGATTTCCCATGAGTTTTCTGGCAGCCTACATGAATGTTTTTGCAGCATCTTTAGCTGAATTTGCATGTGAAAACAGATTACCCCAAGACAATCACAATGTCAACTGATTAAGCAACTCCTGCACTGTCTAGGGTTGTGGAACTTATTTTAATATGGCAGCAAGGACTTTATGGACAAGAAAACACACTTGAAATACTTTAGGAAAGTTGAATAATATTTTTTTCTTACAGCATCACATTCTGTGGGAGACAGTTATTGGGTTCCCCTAAGTTAAATTCACTCAACCATACACCATTTCTTTCCTGCAAGCTTTCAACAAGAGTGCATCTCTATCTGTTCCTCCCAAGGATGTGAATACTCAATAGATATTCCACAGAGTGATAAAGGCAGCAAAGCCATGCAAAATCATTCCATGGACCCAGAGGAACACCCCACTGAGTCAGACTAATTTAAATCTAAATAGTAACTCCATGCTCACTTTATATACTGCCATCATGACTGCTTCAGCTTTCTCATCAAACTGGGGATCTCAGCCATTTCAGCATCTCCTCATAAGACACCTGCTCAACATCCCTGATGATTTGAGGTGTCCTTCTCTATATGTTGTTGAACTCCTTGAGATGTGGACACCAGTAACGTTAGCTTGCATAGACTTCATACAAAGGTCAAAAGTATTTGCTGGCTTCCTGATCATCTTTGTCAAAAATCTGTAACTCTTTCCAGTGATGTCTTCTCTACAAAGATAATCTGCTGCTGACATGTGAGGGTAATTTAATAGGGAGTATTCTCAAAACTGTATTTTGAGAGAATTCTCTCAAGGCCATATGCAGCTGGATTTCAGACAGTACAGCCACTTTGTATTTTTTAGCTCAGAAACATGAGACCATTAACTTATGTCAAGAACTGATACAGTTTTGGGGAGGAAAAAATAAAGCGTCACATACAATGAGCCCTAGCTGGAAGGTATGTCCCACATTCTCTTGCTTGTCAGGCATTTCTATTACCTTCCCTGTACTTTGTTATAAATAAAGATGCTAGTTGTTGTTTTAAGCAAGGTTGTCTGGAAAAAACAAGGACTGAAAGGACTCAAAATTCACTCATGTAAGAACTTGGTTTTAACTCAGAACTACCAAAATCAGAGATTCTGTGCCTACACAGAAAAAATCCCAAAGCATTTCACAACCTCAAAAGTACAGTTGTATTTATCCCACCAGTGATACTTGACAGTCATCATTATCTCTTGATTTGAAAGGCAAAAAAGTCTCACACATACCCAGTTTCTGACAGCTGCCTTTCTGGCCAAGGGAAGCTCAGCCTTACTCTCCAAAGCACTCAGTTTCAGATGCTGACAGTCATGGTGCTATCTGAATCACACTAACATTGACTCAATCTTATAACCTTTTTCTTCTCCTTTCATCTCCTCGCCACACTTTGTCCTATGCAACATATCTCTCATTTCAGAAGACTATTATATGAATAAAAATTTTATAGCATTCATAACATAGACTATATCTATTTTATGCTTAATAGAATACTGTACATACTTCTGATAGCACCACTTACACATTAGCAAGTTAAATGGAATCTATTTTGCTGCTTTACAAATACATTTCCTGGCAAGTCAAGAGCTTTTTATAGAGATTACTTCCCTGAATATTAAATTCAACCTACACTAACAGGAACATTCTCTAGTCCTTTCTCACATGCTTATTTGCAAGCAGCCTTTGCTAAGGCTTATCTTTTGTTTTTTAAAAATTTTCTTAGTTTCAATAAGCTACATCTTCACAATATTAACTACAATTACAAAATAGAGGGTTTGAAAGTCAGCTCCTGAACTGAGAAGACTATTTTCTTGCATGCACCCCCATCCAGTCCCCTGAGATCCCAGCTTAGAACAGCAGCTCATGCACAGGGCATGCCTAAGGGGAATGAGCAGAAGGGACTAAAGACACAGTTTTAGGCACACTGAGAAACAGGGCAGCCTCACCTGCACTGATTTCACCTGAGCAGTTCCTTTCCAGGAGCTTTCCTAGAGATGATGTCTACAGGTAGCCAACAAAGAAGTATAGATAATTTTAAACCGGGCAGCCAGCCACCACTATCCCTAAAACATCTGAAATGCAATCCTGAAAGGTACAACGCAATTTTGCATTACCAGAGGACACCTTCTTTTCAAGAAGGTTTTCACCTCTTGAAATTCAAAGAATTGATTAACAATTCTTTGGTTTTCTGTGACTGGAAGGCAGCTTAAATTTAACCTAACTCCTCCTCTGCCACAAAGGTGACAGCATTAAAGGCACCAACACCAGCATTACCTTACTCTCAGTTACTTACGCTTCTTGACTTAACAACTCACTTTTGGTATAACGAAGCACATACTGCTTCACTACTAATTTGTTTCAAATTGAAACTAGGAATGAAATCTCCCATGTGAACCTCAAACATCACACAGTGCTTTCCCAAATACCTATCTTCCAAGCAAAGAGTACTTGGATCCACTCTGTACTTTCCATCTGACATTACTGGGTTCACAAAATTTAATTATCCTTCCTTGGCAAGATAAGAACTGCTACATTAACCACTTATACTACTCCAGTATAGTGTCTTTAGGACCACAATAGTAGTAGGGGTAGTTACTTTATTTTTCCACTCTGGGGGTGGTTAAGCACTGAAGGAGGTTGCTTCCACACAGCTGAGAATTATCTAGCCAAAGGGTGTCCTGGAGCATCAAGTTGCCAAGCTAAGGCCAAGCCAGGTCTCAAAAAAGGGGCTTTTTGGAAAATGACCTCATCAGAGTGACAGTGTGTACACTGGTAGTTACCTTACAAAAAGGATGCAATGTGTTTTGTAGTTGCAAATTATTTTTCAAGGGTGCTATTCTTCTCAGAAATTATATTTCACCTTAAAAAGGCTGCTGAACCACTGATTATTACTGGCATTCAATAAATAATATAAGAAATAACCAACATGGAAGTGACCCAGATTTACCAGTTCATCAGCTGTGCTGAGAACCTGTCTTATAAATTGGTTGCCAAGCAAGAAGGTCACTTAAGTTCAGTAAAATATGTACATAGGTACATAATATTTCTAATTGTGTTATTCTGCTACTAGGAAAGAGAGGAAAAGGGAGCTCCCTTACCCTTTTTTGAGTTTGGAGCAGACTTTGGAGCTGTGCTAAACTCAGATATGCTAAGGACAGTGAAGGGGTGTGAGTGAATCGGTTATACCCACAAGAGATGCCCTGGAATGTGCCAGGGACTTTCCATCTTAGCACAGGTGATAAGCAAGCACAAATACATATACATATCCCAGGGAAGGATATATCTGGATTTTAGAAGGATGAAGGTGTGCCCCTCTCCAGAGAATGGTCTGTAAGGAGAGCAGGAAGGAGAGGGGTTTGCCATTATTCTTACTTAAAATCATCAGCCCAAAACCACTGTAACTGCTTACCAGCTACAAATAAATGTATTCCAAGCAGACATAAATAGAGATTCATTTGAGGAAATTGGTATGATTACTTCCCTTAAGTGATGAAAATTACTAGGTAAACCAAAGTCATAAACTGAGTGAAATGACTGACTCCCAAACCACCATCCACACATTAAAATCTCCAAATTGGTAGTAAAACACTTTTGTGTTCAAGTGAATATTTCTTCCTTCTACTGATGTTTAAACCTAGGAATTATGTGTGGAAATTGCTACCACTGGAATTTGAATCAACATCATTAATAAAAACAACTGCTAATGATTACACTATACATTTAATTAACAGCAATGAAAATAGTGAGATTTTAATTGACTCCAGTGTCACACATAAGTGTATTACAGGACAGCCTGGCCACCATAGGACTATATTTATCCCTGTGATAATAAAAAAAATGGTAAATTGGAAGGTAAAGGAAGATAAACTTTTTTTGCAAATCATATGAATACCAAGAATGTAATTTATATTATGGCTGATTTTTACATGGTCACTATAAAGGCAGAAAGCAAGTTAAAATTTGATTAGATGTTGAGAAGATATATTCAGAAAATACTTCATAAAAGTATAGAAAGTATAGCAGTGATATGAAAGATGCTGTAACTTCCCCAAATTCATTCTGAAAAAGAAGTGATGGGAAGTGTAAGAGCCAAATATGGTAGAAATTGTTAATGGCACTAAAGGTGCCTTTATGTAACTTAGAAGATTCAGAAAATGAGTGCAGAGAAAATACAAGTGAGAGTGGGGAAAATATTTTTATCTTCAATTAATGTGGGGAGGATTCCTTTGTCCAGGTAGAAGTTAGATGAGCAAAGCATCCCTGAAGCAGAAACAGGAGCTTCTCAGTCCCCTACCAGTTTAGCTTCTGGAACAGCTGTGAAACCCCCTTTCAGCACAACCTGGGATTTCCATTTACTGTTTCAGATTTCCCTTTTGTAACACTGACCAAAGCCTTGCATGCAAGAATATGAACCACCTTGGTAAGCTTAATCTGTTTTTCTTAAGGCTTGTTTGATGGCATTATTGTTCTCCTGTAACTTGCAAGAACCCTGAGAGAAATTTATCTCCATAATAAAGGGATGAGAATTCTGCAGCACATATCTGATAGAGTCTGATTTTACATTGTATTTACCACTGCTCAGATTTTCTGATGTAATTTTTTTAATGGTTTGGGTTTTTTTAACACAAATCAGACTTCAAAACAGTGTAGTACATTGCCAGTTGGCAGGGTTTGAGGAGTAGCCTTGGCCTCAGTGCTGAAAGCTGGGGTGGGAAGCTCAGCTCCAGCCCTTTGGGAATTCTGTCCCCAGAACACCTCCAAAGGCAACAGAGTCCCCAAAAGCCCTCTGGGATCCCTGTGATGGCTTCAGCATACATAGCACTGCTCTCACTCCATTTGGTGGCCCTACTGATTCAGGAACCCTCCACCAGCCCCTCCAGGACTTAACAGGTTTCACAATAGAAAAATGCAGAGATTAACTCAGATCACACTTCTAAATACAAGTCTGGAAAGACAATATTATGAACAAACAAACACAAAACACAACTTGAACATCCAGTGAGCAAGAAGCCACCCCTGGCCACTTCCACCACCCATCACCAGGATCTCTTCCATCCAACTTCTATCCAACTTCCATCCAACTTCTTCCAACTCTAACTGCAGAAAACAGCTGCACCCTTTCTGAGCTCTGCTCACACCTCTCCATCCTTACATTCCTCTGGAGGTGAAGTTCGTATACAAGTGTGAACACCTGGGGCTACTCTGCCTAGGTCTTGGCAGCTGGGGTGTGAGTGTGGAGCCCCCTGCACAGCACTCCATTCACCAGGGACATGCACTGCATAAGCACCAGGGATGAGCCTTTACCCAAGTCCCTTCCTCACCCCATCCACCCCATCTCCAGTGCTCCTGCTGTTAGGGCTGTTCATACATTCAAAGGAAAGAAGACAGAACACTTGGTTACGTAGACTTGGTGCGACACTCATGAGATGGGGTTTGTCACCAGACTCCAGGTGTGATGGTGCAGACCAGGGGCTGGGTACCAGGTTGCTCCCTCTGTCTCACCTGGAGAAGACAGACTGTTGCTTTCTGCTGTCTGAGGCAGGGCAATGTTTGCTCAGTCTCCTCTGGCATGCCTGCCATGTGAGTCCTCAACTGTTTAATTAAAAGGAAGCTGGTAATCATAGAATTCAAGTTTAAAACTGAGAATTATTTTTTGACAGGGATTTATTTGCTTATTTAAAGCAGATGCCTGAAATGTGCCTTCCAACTACCCAGCAAACCAGCATCCCTGTGTTGCAGTGCTGAAGAGAAGGACCCATTTTGAGACGTTTTTCCTGTGATATTCTGAATCATTATGATATCAGTTCTTAACACATAGCTATTTACCTTCTTGACACAAAACAGAAACAATTACTGTATGTATGAAGCCAGCTCAGATAAGAGCGTTTTTTTCTGGATTTACTTTCTGGGGATTGCTAATCCTTGTAATGTTCCCAGTTACTCTGGTGACTGACACATTACAAAACCCATCTAATACCCATAATCATCTGTGAGATGAGCTAAGGGAGCTGCTATGAACACTAAGAAATGTCAATTTTCTATTTCCAGAAGTAGAAAAAATTCCAGTGTTTTCATACAAAGGAGAGGTGCCTGTCTGAAGAACAACTCTTCTCACCACAGGTTAATTTCTTAGATGCTCTCAGCTGCTAAAACATTATTATACCTTCTGACACAATATTACATTTCAGCATTTTTGGTGTAGCACAGGACCTCACTGAACACAAGCAGTTCATGAGAGTGAGAAATTATTAGATTTGTATTTACATCTCTTTTAATATAACTGTGGACATTAAGGCACTACAGGCAAAATCCTGAGGATGCAAAGAAACCTCTAAACAAAAATAACTGCAACATAACTAGTTATCTACAACCAGTATAAAATACTGCCATTTACACATAATATGCTCAGATATATTTCAGTGCTTTCCTGTAACTTAAAACAATTTGCATTACCTTTATAAAGATGCAATAGTGAAGATGAGCAAGCTTACCAGATATAGTTTCTGTGATATAATACTTCAGAAATAATAATTAAGATTCTAATTTTACAGAGTTAAATCTTATGTAGCAGACCAAAAAGAAAGCTACATATCTCATTGTTGGTTAAAACAACTTTCAAAACTTTCTCTTTTCAGAACAAAGTTTCCACAGAATTAAAATGAAAGGAACAGAGCACTCACAGCTAAGATCAAATACCATAAAACATGAGGTTGTTAAATGATTCTCATTTTTTGATACCAAACATGAGTAAAAAATGCTTTGAAATTAGCAAGTCAGTGTTTGGATCAAAATTGCAAAAATGTATCGTATTTAAAACAAACAAACAAAAAAACCCAAACAAACATAAATAAAAATAATGAATTGTTGTTCTCAGCTGTTTGTTAGTATTTCACAAACATAAGGTAAAGTTAGTCAGAGGACAACTTCACTGCCCTCTTTTGCAAAAATCCACCAGACTCAGCAAATTTGCTGTGACAATACCCAAGCAAACATCTCCTAGAAACTACTGAGCTTTTCTCTGCAGTGCCCCGTCTCTTTCTATCTGCATTTTCTTTTCATCTTGGGATTCAAGAAATTCCAAATCTGAACACAACAGTCTGCTGTGGACTTGGGTTGTGTCAATATTTTCTCATTGCCATCATCTGCTAATAGTGTGACACCTATTTAGTGGTCAGCTGAGGCTTCTGCATTTGGGAGACCCAAGGAGAAAGGGAAATTTATGTCACAAAATAACCATAGACATGAACCTAAATCACAGAACCTACTCAGTGGAATTTCCCTTTCATAAATATAACTTGTTAGTTCTAGCAATAATTCAAGCTATAACCAAAACGTTATTCTCTAAAGGTTATTCCTTAGTTGCAGTTGCAATCTCAATCAAGACCTTTGCCTGGAAGATAACTGGAGGAGAGGGGACCAACAAAGCCACGTTACTTATGTGAACTGTCAAAATGCAAGGCACAAGAGATTTTGCTTCCATTCATATTTTCTATTTAGCACTTTTCTATAGCTCTAGAATGAGTGATTATGCAAGTGGAACAATTCAGATGAGATTCTTCTAAGCTTACGCTTTCAACACAAGTTTAGCAAGACTGCATTATTTTAAATATTGTTCTTTAAATGTGTCATCTGCCCTCCAAAAAAGCTTTGCAGATAATAAAATAGGGGAAATTTTTTCTCCCATTCAGTTTCTCACTAGATATAACCAAAATACAAAACCTAACCTACAGTGTAAAAGATAAAGAAGCAACTTCAAAAAGCATGGGAGGAATTTAAATAAACTCATTACACAAATCATTGTATTAGGCTTACAGAGGTCAATCTTGTTTTAAGGGAAGGATATTTAAATTTAGTGAATGGTGAAGACTAGGAAGTGGAACATTTAGTAGACAAATTCTGCAGAAAGCTGCAATGAAAGCTTTCAGCTGTCAGCTCCAGAGGTACAGCCAGCCCCTGCTGAAGCTTGGGCATCCCAAAGCAGCAGCCCCAATTCGTCCTTTCTTTGCCTCTCCACAGCTGGGAGACACCTCACACAAAGCAGATCCCTGCTGTGTTTCCTCAGGAAATTTGGTGGATATCTCCAGCACCCAAAGGCTGATACCACTGCTGGATTCATATCTCTCTCTTTTATGCCCTCTGATTTACTCCCATGCAGATGCACACCTGTCCCCATGCAGCCATACACAGCAATTCCCACTCTGACTGTGGAAGTCAGCTTTATGTCCCTGGGTGAATTTATGAGCTAACTGCTGACACAGAAGTTTTCTGTGACTTGGATTAAATGACAATGCTGCTTTTATTTATGTACATCTAAAAGCTATCATTCATGTGGGGCTCTGAGCATTGCTAGGTGCCAGACTTTTCCCCAAGGTGGACTTTTCCCTTGTTCTGCCTCCCATGCCTTGAGAACAAAGGTGAGAAATCACTCACCCACCAAACTCACCAGACACTCAGCTCAGAGCTGTCTCCAAGCTTAGAATTTCAAGCATCTCCTGCAACCCAACCATTCTAATTTATAGATTATTGTTGATTGTTTTCTTACCATCGAGGTTACACGCAAACTGATTTACACATCTGTTAGACTCATGTTGGTATTTGTTTCTTTGTTCGGTAGTAACTAATTTAAAATATTTTATTAAGCCTGAAACAAAGGAACTGATACAGGATGCTAAACCATCACTGCAGGATTCCTTGGTTCTCTCACTACCACTGACATTTGACAATGACAGAATACCCTTCAGACGCTGCAGATGTAATCAGAGAGCCCACCCTTTCCCCCACACTGAATTTACAACTTCAAGCTGTAGCTTTTACAATTTGACTGTCCCTTTGCATGGCTGCCATGTATGGTTCATATATTTCTTCTCAGTAGAACAGAATATACTAATTTTATCTTCTGTCTGAGCAGGGCCAGACTCTGGCTTTATGCTCAGACTGTTGTCTCAGCTAAAACTAATGCTGAAGCAAGACGTAGTTTGTTTGCAAGAATGACAGGGCCTTGGCATCTTATATTTTTCAAAAATCTAGATAATTTTAAAGGTACCATCTCTCAGGCATCTTTGAGCCATGGCTCTAGTGTTATCTACCTCAGATGCTCCAACTTCATACTATAATAATAAAAGCTGTTCTAGAGCTTTCATTTTATAAAACTTCCATCTTCTGCAAGTGCATGTGTGTGACTACAGGTATATGGAAAGAAGGCAGGAGATCCTCTCTCTGCTGCTGAGTGTCCTTTGTTTACTCTTTTGTGAAGGGGATGGACCAGGAGTCATGCAAAGAGGAGATTTCACTGTTCTTCACATTCTAATTTCTAAGGAATGGCAAGGGAAGGACTTGACCTGATAAAGTCCCGTCTGCTGCTTGCTGAAGTGCTAAAAGACATTACCCAAAGAGTCCTTTATAATCTTCCCCTTTGTCAGTCTGCTGTTTGGCATCTATTTCAGGATCCCAGAAAAGCATCTCCCATGGTGGATTCATAAGGGCTTCTGCCATGGGCCCAGCATAGGCAGTGTACTGTATGTGCCAACAGGGGCACTGGTAGCAATTTGTGGCAATGCATTAGTGTGAACATCTTTCTGTTTGCTATGGCTCTGCTAATTTTTTTTTATTTTTTTTTTTCCATTGTTTGGTTTGGTTGGGTTTTTGTTTGTTTGTTTCCTAAGACAGTACCTTTTCTCGACTGGAATAGACATCAACATCCACAACCATATATCTGGAAAATTAGTATTTTTTGAAACTTAATGAAGACTTCCTGCTCGAAAAAGCATTTCTAAACCCAACAAGCTATATCACCCATCATTTTCAACACATGCAGATGTCCAAGTAATCAGCCAAGGGCCTACAGAGTGGTTTAAATTGCTGAGAGCAAATGAGTCACAGTTGTGACCATTTCCACTGTACTCTATGAATGACACATTTTCTATAACTTACATAGAGAGATATGACTTCCAACTAGATCTGGTAAGTCAGAACTTCATGTTATCTCAGTATTGGCATTAGAATTTCATATTATGCAGGCCATAAAGGTATTGCCCTATAAAGGTATTTTTTTTCCAGTCTCTACATAGATTACAAGATATGGGAAAAGACATACACAGATCAAAGGCATGAAGCATCCTTGATTCAGCCTATGAACTCCTTTTTGAAAAGCAAGATGGACCATAAATTCACAGATATTTGTATTTTCTATTTAAGTACATACTTAAATGGACTAAAAAGAAAAACTGTAACTAACAGAAATCCTGACTAGAGCAGAACTGCCTATCAGAAGTAGTTAGGATTTTGTTACTCCCTTCTTTTGCCTGCTTCTGTTCTACTTAGAAATCAGCAACATCTCCATATTACTACAATGATCTGGGACTTTCAAATTTCAATCAGATGAAAAATCTGAAGAATAACTGTAGGTGTTATTTTCTAAAATTTGCTACCGTATTTATGATGCACTATTAGTGCAATTATTTGTAAGCACCTTTTCTAGATCATCAGAACAATAATATAAAAAAAAAAAGTTTATGTTGGAAACAAGATTTGTTTTTCCTAGAAATCCATTATCTGGTCCTGTCTCTTGTCATTGATTTTTTTCCACAGCACCTCAGTGCTGTGGAATCTGAATTTTCATACAGATTGCCAATAGCTTCACCATTTTTAACAAGTCAAATTTAAAGGGCAAATCTGTTCAGAAGAGATAGGAAAAAAGGTAAAAAAGAGTTTGGAAAATTTATTCACCTCCTACCTCATATGGGTTCGTATTCTCTTTTTCTTCTGCTTGGACTATCTGAAAATAAAACCTTACATACAGATAATCTATTTTCAAATGTTTTAAAATATATCTAAACTCAGGAAAGCTTAATACCATGAGACAAAACCAGTTCTACAACAGCAGGACCTATCCTGAGAAATCAAGACTTGGTGCTGCTCAGATTTTCACAAAATTCTCCCTTCTCCACTCACCTTGAACTCAGCAACAAGATCCACCTCATTTGCTGGCATTATAATTTGGTACAGTACTGGCACAAAACTCACCAGCATTTACTAATGTTAATGTTCCCTTTTTCCTAGACTCTCCATAAGACCATCCATCTGGATGCCCTCACCAATGGAAGGACAGGGGTCGGACAACAAACCAAAATCTAAATGCAGCCTGGGGTTTGTTTGTCAATCACATCAGCACCTCAAAACATGTACTTGTAGTGTTTCCAGGAGACACCTCAGCAAAGGGAGCAACAAGAGGTTGAAGTCAATGAAGAACTTGGGAAGCAAATAATTCTTCCTTCCTGTCCCTCCCCAGATTGCTCCTACACACTTTCTTCCAGCCAAGAACTGCTTTCTTAAAGTGATTCAAGGCCCAGTATTTAAACCTGGTTATACCAGCATATATTGTGCTTTGATATGTGCTGCTTTCCAGCCACCTTCTTTCAAAAAACACAATAGAAAAATAACAAAAAAATAAAATATTTATGAAACAGGAAAGCTTAAATTAGTGTTTCTTTAAAGGGAAACAAAATGGGACAACTCTTGTCGGATGGTTCCCACAACTCTGAACTTGATCTCCCTTACAGATGTTTTATATCAAGATTAAGATCTGGTTTCTCTAGAAATACTGTTGATTTCTACCTGTAGGACAGTGGAACCAGCCCTGCCAAGGACCCAGCCTCAACAAAGACCTTGATCTATCACCAACCTTGACTCCTAAGCTAGGAGCAGGGCAAATGAACACTGAAACCAGCAAATGGCACAGCAGCTGAGGATATCCAAGTGCTTAATTTGTTTCCTGTCCCTGTTTATTTTAAGTGAACAAAAGAGAGGAATTTATGCTAGCACTACAAACCAAAAGATGAAGTTTTAACAACATTGATTTTAGGGTTTTTTAGTTATGATTAAAATGCATTTTCTCTCTAAAAGAAATTGACTACTCAGAGTTTAATAACTGGAAGATGGGGAAAGGAGAACGCATGCTCTAGAAGTCTTCCTGGAAGCCCTCTACACCTAGTTTCCTTATAAAATACTTCCTTGAAGTATTCTTACTAGAACAGTTATTCCATGGGATCTGTGCAGATCTCCCTCCCTCACCTCTCCCAATGCTTCTTTCTCAGCCACGTGCCAGATTTCTGTGGAGCCATGAACTCCTGTACAATATTGCTTGCAGGTGATGGAAAAAACAATTCTGGTACCCTTGTAAGGTACAAAATGTATTTAAAGACTGAACAATGTCAGGGCTTTTCTGTTTTCAGAATGAGCTATGAAAGTAATTTTTCTTCAAATTACCTCCATCTGAACTCCCAGTATAACACACACAAATTCATACAAACACACACCATTAATTTTTCCCCCTAAAGGCAGAGGAAGGAAGCCAGGATGTACTATTTATGACTGGCAGTAGCAATGGTGCAGCACTAATGTAGGTAGTTTCTACTCCAGCCTATTCTTGGCCTTTAAAAATCAACATAATGACTAACAGCTGCTTTTTAATTCCTTGAGAGGTAATTCTGCCACAGTAAGTGCTGTATGTAGAAATGCAGTTGCCCTGAAGTACCTGACTTTGACTTCTGCTCTTGCAGTCGGGCATCCTCTGCATGAGGATGTGCTTCATCCATCCTCCCAGAGGGAATCTCACCAGTAAGAGTAAAGAATCAGGAATACTGTCCTGTCACTGACAGTACTTCCCTTTCTTTACTCTCTGCATCTCCCCTGTGCGTTCACATTCAGAAGTCCTTTCATTTCACCACTACCAGCTACCCCCTGTAAGAGACACCACTTAAATCAACAGCAAATTATTAAAAAAAATATTCTCACTGACTCATTTTCCTTAATGAGGCAATCAGTCTTAGAGCAGTATGCCCAAGCTAAATAAACACACTTATTGACTGCAACAAAATTATGGTGCACATTGTGAACAGATTTCTTTTCTTCCAGATTCTTACAAAAAAAATCAGTGGTTAATTTTCTTGATTGGAGGGCTCTGTCACTGTGTTATGCTGCCTGACACACAAGGAGACAGGATGAGCGAGCTGGGGTTGTTCAGCCTTACAAAAAAAGAAGGCTCCAGGGAGATTTAGGGGCAATCTTCCAGTATATGAAGGGGCTAGAGGAAGGGATGATATGCAGAGGGACTGTTTGCAAGGGCCTGGAGGGATAGGATGAGGGACAATGGCTTTAAATTAGAGAAGAGCAGATTTAGAATGGATGTTAGGAAAGATTTCTTTACCATGAGGGTAGTGGAAAAAATGGCACAGGTTGCCCAGGGAGGGGGTTGAGGCCTCATCCCTGGAGATGTTCAAGGTGAGGCTTGATGAGGCTCTGAGCAACCTGACCTAGTTGAGGCTGTCCCTGCTTACTGCATGGAGATTGGACTAGGTGACCTTTAAAGGTCCCTTCCAACCCAAATCATTCTGTTTCTATATTGGTTTTATTGCTTTCACTAAGATGCTCACAGGTAAACCTCTGATTGTGACTACAGGGCATAAATGGCTGTTCTGAGATTTTTGGCTTTCTGAGAATGTTTCTTAATCTCACAGCCCACCACACAGTGGAAACTGTCTTTATGCACAACAAAAAACTAACTCGCCAGCTTATGAAGCAACTTCATGACAGCAAAGAAGCATCCCTCAGAGAGCAGAAAATTCATTAACCAGTTCAGATTTTGTAACAGCATTATAAATCACTATGGCAAGTTTGCTTGGGGGTGGCATCGTTTAGTGGGGAAAAAGAGAAAGAAGAACTAGGAAGTCACATAAAACCATACTCTTTGGCTAAACTGAGGAATGTGATTCATACAACTTACAGTTCATGTTCAGAATAATGCTAACTATTCCCAGTATTTTACTAGCTCCAGGTACACAGAGCAAGGCAGAAGGAATACCTGGCACATGTTTCCAGGTCATGCAGCAGGAGGTGGGAATTGTGCAGAAATGGCTATTGCACCATTCTGGAAGTCAGCACCTGTTTTAGAGGATTCTTCATCCATGAAGAGGATTACTTTTATTAAAAATAAAAACAAATTATTATTAAAAAAAAATAAAAAGTATTCCTGACACACTTTTGGAAATGTTTTCTCTTTACCAGCCTATTAAGCAAATTTCAGTATCAATATAGTTGTTAGATAATGATGAAATGAAAGGATATTTACCTTTTTGAGGTAACACTTGGTAATGGCACCCTAAACTCTTTAGGGAAAACACGCAGTGCAGTGAAGTCCTGTGACCAGTTCTTTGAATTCAAGGGACTGATTTCAGACCATCAGCTATTTTGAGCAGAACTCTTTTACAAACCTTGGTAGCAATAGTCTGTCCAGCAAACTGGAGGAGCTATATGGACCGAAACAATTCACAGGGCCACAGACAATCCATGCTCACATACTAAAGATGATTTCTGTGTGTGTGGTAGGAAGCATTTCTTTAACATCAAGGCCAATGAGCTTGTTCCATCATTTGCCACAGAGAAGGTGAAATCCTGAAATCCCCAACCAATTGATCCATTTTGTTTTCCATTTCCCCCACACCACAGGCTTTCCTCATTAGGATGAAGGGGCTGAACCTCTGCTACAGGTGGAGAAAGGTGCATGAGCTATTCTGCTTGGCAGTGAACCACAAACACTCATTAGCCATACGGTACCACTTCCAACTTCCTGAGCACTTTGCTGCCGCAGAAAGCAAAACACTTCATAAAGATGTAGGTTACAAAATTTGTAGCTCTATTATGAGCCTAGGAATAAATTAGCATATTTCTTATCAAATGCTCCTGTGTTCTTAGTGTGATATATGTTGATGAATTTGTATTCCTAACCAAGTAAAATTCAGGAAAAAGAATTAACTGGGTAGGATGTGAATGTGGGGTTAAACAAAGAGGCTGAGACATGTAATTTTCCACTGAAGTAGTGTGAAGCAAACAGCTAATCAGAAGTTTCTTCATATTAACAGTACTGCATTGTTTTCTCAGGATGCACTAACCACATTGTAACATTTTTAACTGATTCAATGCAGAACCTTGTACTAAGATTTTTAAGTCAGGATTTTATAGCATTTCACAAGAGCGTACATGCTGGACAGGTGGGGGTTTTGCTGGAAAATGCAAAACTAAGGACTTCATCTTATGGCCACCAGATGGGGGAAAAGACCCTCGAAGACCCCCAAGAATAACAGCCTTTTGGACTTTTCCAGAAGATGATTTACATAAAACCACCTTTCTTTTGAATATGCATAGAAATGTATTCAATAAAAGTCAATGCCAGAGTTTCTATAGGTGTGCATGAGGGATTGGGATTCTGCTCATCCCCACACCCAGTGCTTCCTTGCTTACTGCAATTTTATTAATTAAATCGAGCTACTAAAGAGAATACTGAGTCTCAGTCATTGGTCACTTACAACATTAGGCTGACTTCTGCCAGTTTGTGCAGCTTGCAAGATTGTAGCTCGCATCTAAAACTTCTGTGAGGACACCTTTATTTTGCTTTTCTGCTCATTAAATAAAAGGGGTCATTGTTTCTTTGTTTTAATCAGGTAAAGGTACTGCAATGTATTAGTGGAAGATAAATCACCTAGTAATCTCCTGGATAAGTTTGGAAATGAGCTCAGGTATCTTTGATACCCCTCATAATGCATATGAGCAAAATTTAGAGTCAGTCAGAAATGGATAAAGACAACCCATTGGGGCTCATGAGGAGGGCAAGAGCAGCAAACACTCACTGTATGGATAAGAATCCCAGAACCACTGAATAAGCCTAGATTGGGAGGCATCTGGGAGGATCATCCATTCTGCAGGTTTTAAAGAACAATTTCATTTTAAAGAACAACTTCCATGTCTGATAAACTTCTGTAAACATTTTGTTCAGCTGACTTCATTTTGGATTTTGGTATATGTTGGTAACCTACCTCTTCCTCAACTTCCTACATTCCACGAAAAGGAAATAAAGGGGAGTAGCAACAAGAAGGTACATATAGGGAGATGTTCCTGCAGCTGCTAACCGATGGAGAACAGCATCCATGGTTACACTTCTCCACACTGCTGCTTGAGTTCAGGACCTGCTTTTGCTTTGTGTTTGTGCTGTGCTTAGCACAATTACTTTGGGTTTTTCATACACAACTTCCTACTCTTCAGATGCTCATACCTTTGAATCATAAAGTCCTAAACTCATAGATCTTCGGAAAATTCTGAGTACAATCAAGCCACAGTGTTAATTAGGACCTTTGAAAGCTATCATAATTTTTCTTCCTGTTATTACTAGTAATAATTAAATGTAATGGATTTTTTATCAGTTGTCCCACTGACAAGTCATTTACATGCACAGTGCTTCTGCTAATTAACAAATAAGGAAAATAATTCTGCCTTATCATTACAAAACACTTCTCTTGCACCAAAATATCCAAAGGGATAAACAGTTGGCTGACAACTCAGTGGTAATTCCTTCCACAAAAGAATAAAGGAGTATGAAAGAGAGAAGAAAACTGTTCGCCCTTGCTTTTCACTCCTTTGACATTACAAGATTGCTTTTCAGTACCTGGTCTTAAGCATGTGCCTGTAGAACACATTCATTTTCAAACATCACAGTTACACCTGTACAGAGAGTTACTCTGGCAGAGGTCCTTTGAAGTTCCGTGCTCTTTACACAAACTAAAAGAAAGGATGAAATTAACATTCTGATTGTTTCACGTAACAATGGCAAATGCAGCAGAACACAAACCGTATAAAGACATTTTAAAGGTGCCAGTAATAGTATGCTGTAATATTAACTTTGAAAAACAAAAGACACTGAATATATACCATCCATATTTTCAGCCAATTCCTCCCTAGTATGTTTTAAATGCAGGAGTTTAATCTGCCACAGCAGATCTGCAAGGCCCTAAATCCCAGTGGGAATGAAAGGGCAGCATTCACCTCAGGGAAGAAGGATATTGCAGACTTCTCAGAAGGTACCATCCAAAGAGCACCTAGTGATGATGTGGCTCTACCACAGCCTCTCAAGGGAAACATCAGAAGCTTATCATGATACATTTAGGATGAGACCACAAAAAATAGATGGAAACAAAACTGCAGGGAACCAAACAGACAGGCTTGAGGGGGCTTGCTAAGATGGCCTAGTGGATTTGTCTCATTTTTAATTTCTGCAATTCTGAAGCATTGTGTGACTGTATACAGGAGGTTTGCTTTTCTCTTGGTATCCTGCAACACTGTGTTTGGTACAAAAAATCATATTGTGTCTGACAAGAGTGGCTTACAGAATACTTCAATACATGTTCCCATGGCAGACCAGTATTTCTCTCCACACAAAACTATCACCAAAAAAGTGATCTGGGAAAGACCAGAAATGGTCTGGCATAGTGTCAAATAGAGAATACAAGAAGAAAAGCAGTATGATTTTAAAGAGAAAATGACAGAGAGCCCAGAATACACAAAAAAAGTAGATGGTAACAATTAAACAGTGAAGCACTGGAGTCTGCAAATTCCCTTTCAATTAGCAACATGAATTAGTGCCATCACAAGCAGCTCTCTACCCCCATTTCCAGTGCCCTGCACTGTGCAATGTCTCACTGAACAACCCAACACTCCCACACAAAATAAGGGATCCGAATGCTTAGCCAGGGAAGAGCTTCACAGTCTTGGAATCAAATCCTGGCTTCCTTCTCAGGGCTGAGCCTGCAGCTCAGGCACTGATGGCTGTGGCAGTGTCCTCCCACTGACTGAACTCACACCCATGAAGTGTGTTGGTTGCCTTTGACATTTCCATCTCTTCAGGTGCCCATTAATTTAAAAATAATTAAACTTGTATAGCTATTTCTGCTTCACCCTCTGCAAAGCTTGGACCTATGTCAAGAAACAGAATTATTTTGCCCTACAGAAAAGAATTTTAAAAATACCAAAGGAACTAAGAATCTACCAGGGATTTTCTAGAGATGGGCTTATCTAGGAGCACAGAAAAAAAAAAAAAAAAAAAAAAAAAGAGGCAATAAGTAAGTTACTGCATTACTTTCACACAATTTTCAACATTCACACTTCAAAAAACCCCAAAATACCACAAACAGAACAAAAATGTATAGCACATCTTCCAGCAGGCTGTTTTTACCTGATATATAAGAGAGCACATGCTACTGCCCAACACGGATGTCAAATGATTCTTTGAATGCATTCACTTTCCTTCTGTAACTCCCTAAACCACTCCTATTTTTTATTGCTGCTAGCAACCATAGATTTTTTTTTTGTAAATAAAGAAAAATAACTGCATGGGGCCTAATTCATCTTGGCACTGCATCAGTTTTCAGCACTGAAATCACACTGACTTTGAACAGATATCCCACCTTTTGAACACATTCACCAAAACAGTCCCACAAATGCTGTTGTTATCTTGTTGTTGCATTATGATATTTGACTTAAGCCAAGGAACTGGTACAAATGCCACTATGGGCAAAAGAGAAAAAGTACAGATCAATGACAGTAAAGGACAGAAACAGCTCAGGCATTTCTCATGTTAACAGCATTCAAATGATGTGCAAGGGTAAGTGTAACAGAAGTCTGTATATTTTAGTGCATTTTTAATGTTCTGCTGTTAAGAAACAATGACTGAGAACTCCCCATAAAACTCTCTACCTCCTGTGTCTGAGACCCAGATGTTCAACCAAGACTAATTTACAGATGTGTACCTACACACACACACACAAAAGAACACATGTAATTTTCCTCCTTTCTTAACAGATTTCTAATTATTTTCTTTTACAGCATCTTCTTGTGAAGCAATGATCAAAATCTTGTATTTTTACTCCTCATACTTCTCCTCCACTGTACTTCCTCAAGCAACAGCTATTACTTAATTAACAGCTTTACTTTTATCACTCCAAGCAATCCCAAGGGTTCAGCTTCTAGATTATAATATATATGCAGTTTGGTGGAGTAAATAGCCTGCTTCTAAATCTAAACATACCAGTCCTGCAATACTTAGTGTTTTGTATGAAGAGCAGAATAAGGTCTCTAGACACATCCTACCTGAAATATGCAAGAGCTCATAGACCTGCACAAAAGCAATGCTGATGGCCAACAGCCAGGAAAATCTGAGTATCTGTATCTGCTGTAACTAAGGCACAAAAAAAAAAAAAAAAGGAAACATGAGACAAATTCTAAGAGGTAAAAACCTCTTATGCATGGACACATTGATAAGAAAATATTGAGGGGAAAAAAATGTTAATGTTTAATTCAACACAGGGAAGGAGCCGGCCTGAAGACACTTATGCAATATTTCAATTAAGGAAATTAAACAGGTTCTAAGATCTACCCTAGGCCCACAGGGAGAAGCACCATAATCTAGGGCTTACCCCCCTGTCCTTTACTTTCTCTTTGTTACTACTGAATTATACTGGCTCTCAGCTAAAATGTACTCTAAGCCAAATACTTAAAAAAGCTTCTGTTTAACAATATTCACATAACCTTGTTTGCTTGGACTGCTCATTCCTCTCCTGCAGCACTATCACCAGTCAGGTTGCTCCCCTCATTTTAGCAGCCTCTGTTATTAAGTGAGCACCTAAAGGGACAACCTACCCCAGTGTTTCCCTGAAGCACAGGGAAGGAATATGCCTGGGATGTAGGAGAGCAGTGAAGAAATGATGGGAGGCTGGGTGATGCACCTCTTGGCTTTCCCATGGCAGCCTCTCCCATGAGTACCCATCCATGACACATAAAGAGGAGGGAGACACACACACAAACTGTCACTCAGTAGGAGCACTGACAGTGGCACCCCACTGATGAAAGACAGTATCTCACCAGTATTTCTGCACTAGAACATGGAAAATTTGGCATGTGTGAATGTACCAGATTTTCCAGGTAAGTACTCAGTGAAGCCAGCAGGAATCCAGGGTGTTATTTGGAAACCCTACTACCCCCTGCCTATGCCCCATCATTCATTGGGTGGTTTGTCCAAACACTGCAATGAGTGAGGGGTTTACCTCTTATAAACACCACATCATCTTTCCAGATGTTCATGAAATAAATCCACGCATAACTGTTCACCTCCAACCCCACATCACTAGAAGGGTGCTCACTCTTTCTCCCTTCATGCTAGAGAAGGACTCCTCAGCGAGATGTGAAATTTCATCACTTCCATCGTAATACTCATCTCAAAGTAAAGAACTGGTATATGGAACAGGCATGTCTTGTAACTATGGTTGATATCAGGGAGCATTGGATAGGAGGTGAAATACAGCCACTCTGCTCTGGTAATGGAGAGGATGAGCTCTTCCAGCATCTCTTGGTGCCATTCATAAGTAAAGCTTTGATGCTTGCTGACTGCCAGGCAGCTGAGTAGGCTAAATAAACAAACAGTATGATAGAATTGACTGAGAAACACTGGAAAATGCATGAATATACAGCTGAACCCGAGTGCAAACCAGAACATTGCTATTACCAGGGAAAAAAAAAAGCCTAAATGCAATGATAATACCCTAGACTTGGCAAATGGGAACAGAGTCCAATAGATTTTTCTATTTACTTGACAAGTGGGCATTAGACTTTTTGACAATGCCCGTAAACCAAGCAAAAAAAAGTAATAATTGGATAAGTAGAGATTTTGAGCTAGTCTGCTGTATTAATGGGCACATGCTGAGCAAGTGAGGAATTTCATTGCTGAAAGAATTGGAGGCTCTTAATGGATTGTTAAAATGCTATTACAAAAATGGTTTAGAGGTCCACCTTCTAGAGAGATGGAAAGGCATTACTTCCCACAAACCAATTTGATCCTCAAGGGTGTGCACAGATGGGCATGTAGTGCTTCTACACGGTGATAATTTGCTGTGCTGATCACAATGTATCCCTGTTAAAAAGCAAAACTTGTGTATTCAGTTCTTCATGTTAAATGAGCTGGTACTCTCAGCCATCTTTACAGCTATGTCTACATAGATGTGGCTTATAAGTAAGTTTTATTTCAGTCTTGGCATGGAATCTCAAAGCACAAAACGATGTCGAACCTAATATCCTTTCTTGCATGACACCACAAGGCTTTCTAATGATAAGCACCCCACATTCTCCTCCATCTTCCATCTCTACGGGAAAGTGGTAACAAGCCTTGCTAATAGACCTTGCTGCTGATGTTTTAAAATGGCAAAGGTTACACAGGTGCAGAAAATTTAAAGATAAGAAACCTTAAAAAGAAGAAGAAAAAAAAAATAATAAAAAAAAGAAGACTACATGATTGGTAGGAGCTCTCACTCAAAGCCATGAATTTGGTTTTGGATACTATTCCATACTTCCAGAGGGAAGTCTGGAAGTATGCAAGTGCCAGACAACAGACATCAGGCTTTTTCTTGTGGATACAAGTTATTTTTAGTAGCACTTTAAAGTTCAAGAACAGTGATGTACTTCTGAATTTTTCCATGTTTGGTGCTATGACTGTCAGCCTCTGCAGGGTGGTCAAATATGTAGTGGTCTAAACATACATTTCTTCTGCTACCCTTTGAAGAGGAAGCTGTCAAGTAACAAAAGAAGGACAGCTTGGACAAAGGTGGTGTCAGTCTGATGGTTTTGTCAGCAAAAAGTGACTATTTCATCATTAGATTCCTCAGACGTTGCACTACTCAAACCTGATTTTTTTTTCCTTATAACCCCAAGATCTGTTCCAGTTTTAGTTTTGTTTTAGTTTTTTATTGCTCTCATCATTAGAAGTTTCCCATTCAAAAAGATTTCCTCACTGGCTGCACTTCTACTGAGCCAGGACAGGACACTGGCTTTTGTCATATCTTATTAAATGTGTTAAAATTACCAAGGAGGTATGTAATCTGCATAGGTATGCCAATAACTCTCTCCTCAAGAGAGTTATTTTCAGACTTAATTTTTCCTACAGAAGCAATGTTCATGTCATAGTAGGGTCTATGCATCGGGTAGGGTCTCTCAGTACGTCTTTGAAACCTCTTACTCTTAAACCCATTGGTTGGTTTCAACATGGTTAAGAAGACTGGTAAGAGTCAAAAAATGCCAACTTTTTAGATGTGTTTGGAAAATACAGGTAACCAGGTGTGAGGGTTTGGTAACCCCATTAATGCCACACTGAGAGAAAGGTGGTGAAAGCTGCAATTTCTCACTAGACCCTCAGGTGCTTTTATATTTCCCATATTTCTTTCAGCAACTACCAGTCACTCAAAGGCTCCTCAAATTTTCATCTTCAGAAAGTTCTGTCCCTTCGTCAAGAATTAATTTCATAATCCTCAGAAAAATGCTCACATATAAGAACAAGCTACATGTAATGATTTCTAAAACACTGCCAAAAATTACCTCTTAAATATAAAATTAAAAAAAAAAAAACAAACTAATTTTATTTTTTTATTTATGCTGAAAGAGCAGCTTGCAAAGCCCCATGCTCCACTTTGGTCTTACTCTGTACAGCACAACAGCAAATATATTTGAACCACTGCATTATATGTCAAGGAGCATTTATTATGCATTGTTTATGGGAATATTAAGATTTGGATTATTAAGATTTAACTACTTAATTTTAAACTAATCCCTAGTTTAGTACAAGTACATAAGACCATAATTACTGTGTAAGAAGCAAGCCTAAAGAGTATACCTGCGCACTTAAAAACATGAATTTCACAGAAAATAGATACATGCATTTAATTCAGAGATGATATCTGTGTGAGGTGCCAGGAGAGGTTTATACTGGATATTTGGAAGCATTTCTTCTGGTAGGTTGGTCAAACACTGGTTTCCTGGAGAGCTGGTCAATACCCCAAGCCTGTCAGTGCTTTTTTGACAAAAGTGTCGTTTTGAAAATGCCTTTAATAACATCCTTTAATTTTTGGTCAGCCCTGAATTGGTCAGGCAGCTGAACTTGATGATTGTTTTAAGTCCCTTTCAACTGGCACAGTCTGTTCTATCCCACCTGTGGGAATGAGGGGATTTCAACAATGACCTGAGGTGAAATTGGAGCTAGTTACTGGAAGACTTACTACTGGATTTCAGGGTGGCAGAGTTAGTCCCTAAAGTATGATAAACATTTCAAAGAAACAAGACATTGTTCTGTAGACAGAGAAAATGGAAAAAGAGCCAATGTGGCTCAGGGGAGGTCCTGGTAGAGGATATCCCTGGACTCCTCCCTTACCACTTCTGCTCACTAGAAGACAACCACCGTATTTAATTTATCCTCCTGGGACACAGAATCCCCCACAGATCAGGCTATAGACAGCTGCCCTAGTTTCTGCTTGCTTAAACCAGCTCCAGTGAGCTCAAAAAGGGAGAAAATCAAAATCTAGGGGCAGACTTCATAACTTAACACAGTGAGGACCCTAGGTGCAAACACTGAACTCTTCTTCTTAGGTTCTACATTCAATCTTCCCACGAGTAGGAGAATATGCAGGCTGAAATAAAAAATGCAGGGCTGATGAGATGCTGAAAGGTGGAATGCCCTTTGGGAAGGTTCAGTTGTTAGCAAAGATTAAGAAAAGTCACACTCAGGACATCTTTCTCTGAGTGACAGTAACTGGATGAATCCTTGCTGTGTGTACAATGAACCAAGTGAAAACAACCAGTAGGCACAAAATTCTAATTGAAGTCTATTGATATTAACATAACATTACTTTGTGAGTTTCATTACAGTGAAAAAAAATTGTGTATTTCAATACACTGTCAATATATCTAATTTTAGCTCCACATTATATAATACTGCTATAGTTTTTTTCTCCCCCAAACAAATGTATGATTCATTTTATATTGCACGGACATAGGAGTACAAATTGTCTTCTACCATAAGAAGGAAAGTTTCCTCCTTTAAAGGAAACTAGAAAGCAAATATTCAAATTAATAAAATCCACAGAACTGATCCTTCCCACTCCAGCCATGCTACTGCTGGAGGCTCCCTGCTAATGCTCACTGTTCTAGAGCTGTTTAATAGCTTCAGAAAAACCTGGTAGTATTCTACTCAAGCTGAAGCACAGAAGAAGATGGGAGCAGTGGGGGAAAAAGTTGTCTGCCACTCCTTCCCTTGTTAGCCTTCGTTCTCCTAGAGCTAGAAATGCCCTGTGAAGCTTCTCAAGTTATCATTGCCACTTCAAGACAGAAAAATGAGGAGGTCTCCATGGGATGCACAGAGAGCCTGGGATGTGTTTGGAAGCAGTGGGAGCAGTGGGAACTGTGTCCCTATCTCCTGTCCGACACAAGGAAAGGTGCAAACACAAACCCCACGCACCAGAATTGCTACCATCTTCTCAAACCCAGCTCTGATCCCAAGCCAATTCACACAGCAATCACATACTAGGTCACACCAGCACTTTTTCTTGCCCTTTAAATTTTTTTTTGACTCTGCTTAACACCAGGGTCTTTGGAGGGAGGACTGGAACTCCCCTAAATGGAGCTGAGTGCAGAAGCAGCTGAAAACAAATGGGTTTGAAGGTTTCACTGCATGTTTGGTTAAAAGTCTGCTCTAAGAAACAAAAGAGGCAGATTTCTTCTACTGTACAGCACTGCTCAACAGCTGCTGAGACTGTAATAATTTTTTTCAAACTGGCAGTGTAAACTTCCTCTCTTACTTTATAGATCTTCAAATGTGCACGTCTTCATATATGTGTACAGATATAAATACATACATACACATCTGTTTTGATTTCAGTGAGGCTGGAATATGGTTTTAAAATTTTTTATGATGTGAAAGATCTCTGCATGTTTATTCTGCAATTCTGTTGAAAGGCAAGTGGCTTTCCCCAACTATTTGTGCAGTTTCACTTATGCCATGGCCTACACCTATACTGGTAAAAGAGCAAGCTGAGAGCAGAGATCCCAAGAAGGATCTGCAAAAGCCCTGGGACTGTCTACTTCTCAGACTGTGACTTGTTAGCACTTCTCCTGGGAAACATTTTGCTGATAGGCACTTAAATGAACTGTGTATGAAATGAGAGCTCAAGGACTCATACAGCTTCCCAAAAGGATCTTTATGAGAAAATAGGAATCTGTGCTGATATGTGAGTGGAAAGGAGGATGAATCCTGGGTGAGACACTTCATTTCAAAGTCCATCCAAAACAGATGGCAACGACTGCATTAACATCTTACTCATGCAAAGCCTCCAGCAGCATTCACAGAACATGGTACCTAATGCTGGCTTCATTCTGAGGTCTGTTTTGAAAGAGTATTTCCTTCTCTACAGTATGAAATGGTCACAGACCTGCAGTGAACTTTTGCTCCTACCTCAAAGCAAGCCACTGGCTCTTCTTTTATCTCTCAAAGGACATTTAGATTTACTAGTTGCTTTTCAAAAGGTCAGTTTGCTCCTGAACAAAACATTCAGTACAAAAGTACTACTTCAATTGTAGTCATCTCATTCAACAAGTGAGAAACACAAGCAGCTTCTGCACCTATGCAACCAATTTTGCGTAAAGAGAAGACTCAGTCTGTTTAAATCACCAACAACCTGTATATGTTGTGGATTTCTAACCCGTTCAATTTTATTATTTCCTTATAGTAAGGGAGCTACTTCTTGTACAATCTTTGGGAAAATTCTGAAAGACTAAAATTATTGAAATGCATGAGAGGAATCACCTGGCAAGGATAGTTGAAAAATTAACAATGAAAATTTGACACTTGTCCCTGAAAACAAAGGTCACATAATTGACTAACCCTTAGGAGGGAAACAAAAGGCTCAAAAATGTGGAACTGAAAAAAACTGAAAGAGAATTAAAGGAAAGAACTAAAACATTTTAGGAACTCTTCCTAATATCTGTTGGTTCCAAAATCTGTTGCAAGTGTCTGCTTTATAAATGGGGCTTGCAGGTGACAAAGACCCTGACCATAACCCTTTCCCCTTCTCTGCTTTAATCCTGTATGTCAGTAACCCACCTCCACTCACAAATGTTTTCCCAAAAATCCTTACTAATGGGTTAACTCCAGCTACTGTTAAAATCCATTTCATAGCAACTTCCCGTGCCTGAATTTCAGAAGTCATCACAGACCAAACCACTATGTCCTGCCACCTGAAAAGTACAAATTAGATAAATTGTGAATATATAAACTATTTCACCAATACCATGCTGTTCTTTGGGCCACAGTGATTTCCAAATATGGGATGATACAAAGAGAACTGCTCTTTAACTGAAGGTCACCTCTGCAAGTGTTCCTGTTTAGATGGAAAAAAAATTAAACACTGCAACTGAAATGGAAGGATTCAAAAATCCCTAATCTTGCTTTGCTAAGCTTTTATAGAATGTAATCAATACCCAGTTTTACTGAAGATGAAGTTTTGAGCTATTATGTGAGTCAGTGAAATTCTGCAGTTTATGAACATTACACACATCTTTTCCTAACTGACCATTCTTACACAGCTTTACTTTAAATGGGTATATTGGAAAAAACAGGTTGGAAAGGACCTCAGGAAGTCTTTAGTACTATCTTCTCCTCAGCCAGGCTTAGCTCTGTGGTGAGACCAGGTTACTTAGGGCTTTGTTCCCCTGGGTCTCAAAAATCTCCACAGATGGACATAGTAACATCCTTCTGGGCAACCTGTTCTCTGCCTGACTGTTTTGGGAAAAAATGTTTTTAGCATAAGTTTGAGAAACACCATTTCTTGTATGGAACATGAAGGCCTATATATCACATGAAAAAGTCAGAAAGCATATACATAAATTTGCTTCATGACTTAGCACACTGTGAAACCAGGAGTGTAACCTGGCAAGCAGGGCAGGAAAGAAGTAGTTAATGTGAAGTTTGAGGCAAGCTTTTCCCAGTGAAAGATGGGTAGGGGTCTGTACTGATTGTGAAACCTTTCTGGAAACCTGATGGAGCAGGAAGAAGTGTATGTTCAGTCACACTAACTCCAACACATCACTTCAATTTGCAATGTTATCATGACTGTAGTTCATTGATGGTTTTCTTTTCCCCCCCACCAAATACTAGAGGCACAGACCTTGTGCCAAGACAAGTGAATGCACTGCACAACAGGACTTAATTTGTATTGAGGATAATGACTTAACTCATCTTCACAAAGGGGGGCTTAACATTCCTGTCCTGTTGCCCTTTCCAGACAGCCCATAAAGGAAAACTTCCCCCCAAACACTTGTTTCATTATAGTTGCTAATTTTATGCTCCACAGTTCAGGCAAAATTCCCCTTACATGTAATACAGAATTATTTTACCTGGTACTGTTCTTTTAATGTAATTTCATAGAAATGTGTCTAAGAACCACTAGGACTTATGCTGGGGTGCATATACTGAGTATGTCAGCATCCAAAAGATGCAACAGTTCTGAGAAAGACCATTTACAGCAGTGAACATCATCCTTGAATATTACCAAGCACCAGAATATCCTCTCAAACATCAGACTGGCACCAATGGTGATCTGCTCAAATACTGTCTCCAGGTTAGGAAGCACTATCACTAAATCACAAGAATTAATCAGGTTTCTCATATTCCTGCACTTATTTGTTCAAGAGCAAAATGCATCCCTAATGCCATCCATCTGCTCCTCCCTCTTCCTGAAAAAGTGAAGGAGCAAGTGTGTGTTTGAGTGGAAGGTCAAGGAGCAGCAAATGAGCCTGCAGATTGTTCCCACTCTCAGCACTTGTGCTGTGCATACTGGGGAATTTAGAGATAAAGCCCTGCTTCAAACCAGCAACAACTTCTTCCCCCAAGAGAGTATGGGATGGCATCCACAGCATTTACAACTTCAGCAGGCAAGGTGGGGATAACCCAAGGCTTTTCTGCAAGCAAAAAGAAGGCATGTGTGTGTTGTCAGAGTTGCTTGCTACACCAGCCATGGCAAAGAAGTGAAACAGCCAGAGCTTATGTGAAGGTAGTTGGGGGAAAAAAGGAACATGGTCTCCCCATCAGTGCAAAGGGCACACTTTGCAGGCTGTTTATTGGTGTTACGATCTGGTTTTAGTTTTAATTGCTTTAGTATTTTGTTAAACTACCTTTTCCCTACAATTTTATAAATTAACACACTACTTACACGTTAATGGCAAGCAGCATATTGTGCCTTTGGCAGGAACCCCCACTTAGTAATTCTTCCTCATTTATTGAGTGATAAAACGCTGCTGTTACTGAGTAACATAAAAATACAGTTTATTACCAGCCTTACTGCCTGCAGTTCTTGTTAGTAGTGTAATGGTAATTTACAGACCTGTGCTGCCAGTTATAGGTCAGATCATTGGCCCACTGATAAGCCAAATGCACATGAAGTGCATAGGTAATTGTGACTCGATGCTTTGATCGAGGCGAGGCACAAATGCACAGTTCAGACATATAGGATGAGACATATGAGTTTTGAGGGAAGAAGCAATTCAAACAAATCAAAAAAAAAAAAAAAACTGAACAGAAGGAAACATCAGGGACAGTGCAAATACTGTCACAACATGTTTTCATCTACATATTTTATCTTTGATAGTATTAAAATGTAACTTTCAGTTTGAAATCATAGAATTATTAGGGATGGAAGGGACCTTAAATATCTAGTTCCAACCCCTCTGTAGGGACACCTCCTACTAGACCAGGTTGCTCAAAGCCTCATCCAACCTGGCCTTGAAAACTTCCAGGGAGGGGACAGCAACAACCTCCCTGGGCAACCTGTTCCAGAGTCTCATTACCCTCACACTAAAGAATTTATTCCTGATATTTAAACTAAACCTACCCTCTTCCAGATTAAACCCACTACCCCTTATTCTATCACTACATGCCTTTGTGAAAAGTCCCTCCCCAGTTTTCCAATAGTCCCCCTTCAGGTACTGGAAGGCTACCAGAGTAAGGTCTCCACTGAGCCTTCTCTTCTCCAGGCTGAACAACCCCATCTCTCTCAGCCCCCTGATCATCTTTGTTGCCCTCATGTGGACTTACTTCAAGACCTCTGTTTCCTTCTTGTGCTGGGGGCTCCAGAACTGGACCCAGTACTCCAGGTGGGGTCTCAGCAGAGTAGTGTGGGACAATCACCACCCTCAGCTTGCTGCCCACCCTTGTGTGCCCACCCAAGCCTGTCAATCTCTCTCTGGATAACCTCTCTTCCCTCCAGGGTCTCAACCACACCACACAGCTTGGTGTCACCAGCAGACTTACTGAGGGTGCACTCAGTCCCACTGTCCTTTATGTTTAAATGCTTAACTCTTTCTCATACATAACTTTGTTTATGTGATTCTGCAGGAAACTTCAGGAAACACAGCCGCTTCACCTGCTATGCTAACACTGTTATGCAAACATTTTGGGAGACTCACAGATGTTAGATGACAGCTTCCAATAGGTTGGTATGACATTTGGTAGATTTACACCTACTATTTCTGTCAAAAGTCCAGGTCTTTTGGCTAAGATGAGCAAACAGCCTCAGACTCAATGAGAAGGGACAGGGCTGAGACCACCACTCCATTCAGTGGCTGCACCAGTCAGCAGGGCAGCTCCTCTGGAAACATCACCAACTTGCAAATGATGTGTGATTACCTTTAGCCTCCCTTGTGACTTTGGAAGACAAAAAGATACAGATTACTTGAAAGGTTAACAGGGAAAGCTCCTGACAACACAAAAGGCCACTGTGTTGGGTTTTTTTCCCTTCTCTTTTGTGCTTGCAACACTATATCCATGAGCACCTCCTTGGGTACCTCACCTTTACCAACATCCCCCTTTCCTCTCCTAGTTACAGCCCCCCATTCAGATTTCAGCTTGTTGCACACAATAAGCCATGCCTTTAATTCTTTGTTTTGCATAGAATTATGACCATGTTGTACAACTGTACAACTTCCAAGTCACACAATGATTTCAAACTGTAGTTCATGGCAGTCTCTACATTCGGCATCTCTGTACATTCAGCATCTCCCAGTCTCTTTGCTCTCCATTTTGACTTAACATTTGCTTCCTGCTGGCCCATTCAGTTAATCTTGTTGCTGTTAAATACAGTAGCCTTTCTCTCTGCAAATCCTGACATTTGGAACAGTTTCCTACTTAGGTTTCAGCAAATCACTTGCTTCTAAAAATCTGGAAGGTTATCTTGTCTCCCCTTGCTCGAAATGAAATTTCTTTCCTTATCACTGAGAAAGTGATACCACTGTGCACAGGGACACAGACCATATGACAAAACTATGAGGCATCTGGGGACACAGTTTGCATGAAAGCTTTTACACAAAATAAAGCTGTGTTACTCTCCGAAATGGCCAGTATTGCAAGTTCTTGGGATTACTTGTGATGAGACAAACAGCAAATAAATAGCACAAGTCAGTTATTTGTTTCACCTACTTTGAAAACATTTGCTTGAAATAGAGCAATTAGTAATTTGTCAAACAAATAACGGCAGCTGATAACTGCTGCTGACATACTGCCTGGCATTATTCTCATGTTTTAGAGTAAAAAAATAGACAGTAATGTACATCTATTTCAACACTTTATGGATTGCTACCTCTGTTAAGACTCAATATGCTATCAGAATTTTAACTGAACACCACTTTAACATCATTACTGCATAAAACATGGCTTTATAGAAACTGAGAACAGCGTTAGCTCTGCTTTTTGGATATGTAACAACCTAACCTTAGGATGGCAACAAAAGATGGACAAAGGTCTAACATCACGATTGTGAAGTGATGAAAGCCTCTGTGCATTAGGTCTAAGAATTTTACTTGGAGTCATAAGCTGAAGAGTTAATTTCAAAGAGAGCATCCACTGTCCTGATGAGAGCTGTGGAACATCACTGATCCAGGTGGCAAGAAAACAACAGCAACTTTAAGTAAGTGATGGAAAGACAAGGGGTACGAACCCCTTCTCCTAACTCCCAGGAAAAACAAAACAAACCTAACCAAACAACCTATTACCATATGCTGTTGTTCTCCAGTTGATCTGGCCTTCAACCAGGGTATGACTTCAAATCATCACCATGGTGTTGGCAATCCCCAGACACAGTAAGTGCAAACAGTATTACACATATTTTGCCTCAATTCTAAATTTCTTTGACATCACAAGAAAACCTCTTCCCCTAAGAGCCTGGGGATTATAGCTCTATGTTTGGCATGGTCATACTTGCTTTAGAAATTAACCTGAAAAAGAGATTCCAGGTCTTCTTCACAAAGAAAGTCTTTTACATTGCTTTTTAATAAGCAAAATGTTGCCACTAGCTGAAACTCAGAAACTATCCTGACTTTTGCTTGTTTGTTAAGTACCATCCTGAGTCATTACACAGCTCGTCTTCATAAAGGAAATCCTAGCCCTTCAACTCCATTGGAAGCAGTAGTCCTTAATCAGATGTGAAATGGGCAAAGGAATGAATTAGTGTCACTCAAACTGCACAGAACAAGAGAAATGAATTAACATGATGAATATTTGCTGCTGTCAGGGCAGCAAATTGCAGACTGGTTGAATCCAAATAAAGAGACAATGCATTACAAAAGGACAGCTGATCCGTTATTCTTGACTGCCAAAAAAACCTGTTCAGGATGCATCTAGAGAAAATTTCTGCAGCCAGAAAAAGTGCTTTCTGATGCTGATAAGAGGAAATGAATTGCTCCTCCCAAAGCCTCCCACCCAAAGTTTAAAATTACCTAAAGGTTGTACTGTTGAAAATGAAGACTAAATCATATTGAATCTGATTAAAGACAGATTAAATCAGTTGTATGTATTTATTGATGAAAAAGATGCTGTTCAGAGATTTGGTAATTACTTTAAAATGCATATTTTAAAATACTTTGGCTGTTCTTTCTGGTGTTCTTGCTTACACTTCTTCCCAAAGATCAGAACAATAGAGCTTAAATTTGGTTTTTGTTCATGTGCTGCAAAGACATTTCAATATTTTTCAATATTGAAACTATTTCAGTAATCCTACTGAAAAGACTGAAGCTTTTCTCTTAGAAACACATATGAGAACAACTGTATTTATTTTAGCCAAATCTCATGTTTTAAGTCATTTTTTTTTATTATTCTATTTGGAAGATGCACCATTAATTTTACTGGAGTCTTCTCCCCTACAAAGCAGTATTAGAAGCTGCCTGACAGCAGTTCTACATCAAATTTTGATAACCTTGTATTAAGAGAAGAATAAGAAAATGCAGCAAATACTGCATTCCCAGAAATAGCTAAAAAACCTGAATTTAAACATTGCATCCATTCCTACCAAAGCCTGAAGGAAACCACAAATACCTCTTGTGGTTTTTATAAAGTTTTTATAAAGACTTTATTTTATGAAGTCTTGTTATTTCTAGGCTTCCCCATACACAGAGAGAGGTGGGAGCATTTAGGCAGTCAGATAACTTTAGGACACCAACATAGCTTCTGGAGGGCACTTGCAGTGCACAAGCATGTTCTTGGCAAGTTCAGCAGTGATGGGAGACTGGGTTATTAAAGAGTTGGCCAGCAGGATCCCAAGAACTGCCAACCCACTTGGGCTGAGTGCAGCATGACAGTGCCCAGACCCATCATGACTCAGGGCAGAACATTCTGACAAAGTGGATTCCAAGCACAGAAATAACCTTTGCTAATAGTAATAGATGTATTTATAACCCATCCTTCCTCCAGGAATCATGAAGCACTTCACAAATAGTAATGCATTCTCTGTAACAGACTCCTTGGTTTACAATCTCAGGATTCAAATCCCAGTACAACTGGCAAACAACATTTCACTTGAATGAGAGCTACTTCAGTGGCCTCATTCATCACTTGCTGGTTCAACGTAACTATTCTGTCTTCATTTGAATTAGCATTTAGACACAATCTCTGTGCTTTCTGGGAGAATAAAACAGCTGATGTCTCATCTCTGGCTTAAAGGCTGTTGGCTAGGTTGAATGAAAGGCTATTTTACTAGAATTGATAACAGTTGAGAGTAAGAGTTATCTCAGTAACATCTGGGAATATGTCAACACCCTGGACTGCAACCTGTTTTTTCAGTGGTGGAATTCAAACTGAAACAAAAAAAGGTGATAAATCCAAGTAGAGTAATTGCACTGTATTGCCAAATGTGTTTATTCTTCTAAGACCACCTAAGCTTTAAAGACAAAGAGACACTTACATCACAATTGGCTGAAACCATAGTTAATTTCAGCAAAGTGATTAAGACTCCAGTCTAGACCCAGTACTAGACACTGGGTTGGTTGTTATTGCCCATTTCTATACCCAGAAGCTACAATTCACCCTTATTTTTCAGGGTGTGAGGAAAAAATAGTGTCTAAATAAATGATATTTTTTTCCATCATCTGATCGACTGGTGTGTTTTCTAGTGAACTAACCCCAGGCATGAAAGCCAGCATCTTCTTTCTGACCAACAGCCAATGACCTTGAGAAAACCTGCAACAGCAGCCTCTGGGAACTCTGGGGACATCAAAGAAACAATTCAAGTTTGTATTCATTTGAATGCCATCCCATGTTTAGCACTGTCTGGAGTGCTGCTGCAAGAACTCCACGTTACTCTGATGCTCAGCAAGCACAGCAACAGTGCTGCAGAGGTGACTAAACAAAAATGCTCTGTGCTGCACCCATTGCTCTGGCCCTTTCAGCAAATTGCTAGAAATACCCAGAGAACAGAGCTTATATTCTGTGTATCTAGGTAAGTTTCTACCCATAACTTCGAATGTTCTAAAAATATTGTACCAGTTCATATTTGAGATACACTGGGAGAAGGTTGTACAGGTACCCCTTCACCTGTCAATCAAAAGAAATTACTTCCAGGGTGGTACTACATGGAGTGCTGTTATGCAGCTAGTAAACATTAGATTTGGACAACACCCTAACTCAAAAGTGCCAGAAGATTTTAGGAAATTAATATGAAATCAAAGTCAGGGCCACCCATAGATTTAAAGCTTCCTTATTTACAAAGCTTCTTTAATGAGGGCATGGGATCCAAGACCTCAGCTTTATGGTTCAGACAGGAGATTCTGCCTTCTGCAATAAAAGTCTGTCCCAGCCATGCTATCCTACCTGGAGGGATAAGGGAAGAGAAGCCAGGCACATAGATACATCTTAATGGCTGCTTTACAAAAATAGCAATAATGAATAACTACCTAGCATTTACATTGCTCAGGGGATCCTGAAGTATTTGTGTACTCCCAGGTCCTCACAGAGGACAGCAGACAAGCACTCAGATGAACAGCAGGAAGCTGAGGAGGATCCCCAGGATCCAACTTAGAATTACATTGGTCCTCGAATGGAAAACAACCAAAATCCATGTCTGGGGATAAGGAAGCCCTGCTAAAAGCATCCATTCCTTAGTGCAGAGACAGAGGCTGGACTTTGCCTGGGGCAATCACTTTTGTAACAAACAGTAGTTCAGAAGCATATCTGGAAAGATTCCCAGATTGTACATTTGATCCTTCAAGTTAAACCTCTGAGAACAAGGGTGGCCACAGGAGCAATGAGGATTAAAGGGCTGGCTTCCTCCTCCCTCTTTGGGAATGTTAGAAGAGGGTGAGTCCTACATCTTAATCACTCAGCTTCAACCCAACCCCCCCCACCCCAAAACCTCCCTTCCTGACCTCACACAAGACCATCACTTCTGGAGACAGATGTGTAAAGCTGTCAAGTAAAGGCAGTGAAAAAAAGCTACACTTTCCACTTTCCATGACCAACCCTGTAACTCTTTCTGTGCTAAGTAGTCACCCAATTGAGTACCCTTCATGGAAAGGAAGTTAATTCACCTAATTAAAATAGGAGATGAATCAATGATGCCATTATCACAACAGAAACCTGGCCAAGATACCAAAATGAGCATCCTTACTCTCACACTGAAGGGATCTCTGTACCATTTTCCTTGTTCAAGACACTGAGGGATGCATTCACAATAACTTGGGTTAATTTGCAAGCTCCTTCTCTTGGCATTGGAAAGACTGTTCCATGGGGAAATTCAGAAGAAAGTTCATCTCTTTCTCTGAATTGCCCTCTCTCAGAACTCTACGTGTGTCCTTGCTGACAGGCAAACTCAAGTCTCAAGGTATCCCTTGCACATATTCCTTTAAGAAACACTGCAACATTTGTGATTTTCTATGTAACACCCAGAGGAGCTTGTTTTGCCATGTTTCAGACCTCTCAAAATACTGAGAGACTACTTCAGCCCCTTTTATTTTGAAAACTACTCATGCTGAATTTTCCAAAATAGTCTGCAGATCCATTAGATTTGGCGTAAGAACATTTTAAAAATTATTTTTGGCATAAGAACATTTTAAAAATAATAATTAAAAATCGCTTCTCAAGCCAAAAATCCAAGGGTTCTAAAATAATCAAACCTTGAAAAAAAGGGTGCACAAGACAAACTAAGTTCACTGTCAAACACGTTTGGCAACACTGCACATGATCTTGTAGCTATTCCTGGTGAAATGGTTGTTTAAATGGTGCCTTTCTGGGGTTCTCTGGAGCTGAACACACATTTTCTACCATTTAAAGCTTCTTCCTAGCGAAACAAAACAGGTAATTCAACTATCTCCAGAGATAAGCAATGTGGTGTCTCCCACCCAGCAGAGCTTCTATGCTTTGCAGTACCTTAGAAAAGTACCAGCAGATGTTCTGCTATCTCTAGAAACAAGTGTCTTAATACAGGTATCTCATTTTCTAATGCACTTAACATAGAGAACTGATACACAGAACCTCCAAGGATGATCATCCTGATGTATTTAAAACATGCCCACATATGGATATGTCAGCAAATCCAGACTGCTTAGCCTCCTCATTTTCAGCACCATGTCAATTTTAAATGATTCTGGCTGAGCTAGATGGCAGGTTGCTGAAAACACTGTCAGCAACTGGCAGGCTGACTCCATTAAAGTACTCAATATTTCTAACATTGGTTCAACAGGACTTAAAAATGCCTCCCCTGGAAAAAAAAAAAAAATTCACAAGGCCTCACACTGCCAACAGCACAAATAGCTCACAGATTTCAATCCACATAAGCACAAAGCTTAAGTGCTCTTCTGACCATGGGTCATTTTGCATTCAGAGTTCAATCAAATATAACATTGCAAATGGAAAAATGAGGGGGGTAAGCAGAGGATATAATGTTGACCATTAATTAAAAATTTGTATAAGTTCATATAGAACATGAGGTGATTCACACACCAGCTTTGTAATGACATGGGTGGGAAGGGGGTCCCAGGTTTTAATAAATAACAAATAATAAAATTTTATTTTATTTATTCACTGATCTATGGTAACATTGGACCTTCTAATATAAAAAGCAGTTTTAAGGATCAGAATAGCACCAGCAGCTCCACATAAAACTGGAGGAGATTATGCTACCAGGGACTAGGGTCTTTGTTCAAATATATTCAATCACCAAATTTAATTCAGCTTCAAAGTATAAAAAATATTTTCCGGGTGCTGGTAAAAACCCCAAAATGTGTGTTTTGTAAAAATACTAAGTCTGAAATTAACAGCTGTAAGTATTTAAGAACTTCTTATCCCATCTCCACAGCCAGAAAGGCTCCACCCTGGATGTCTGTGAAAGAGTTTATGACATGTAGAGGTTGCTCCCTGAAATACTCCTGCCCCAATCTCCACTTCCTAATACTCTCAGAGGTCCAATGAAATTCCAAATCCCATAATCCATTCCAATACACACAGGTTTATGGCCTGTGACACGTACAGGCTGAAAGAGACAATGCTAATGGCTCAGGTTTTAAGCCTACTTATTTGAGGTTGAAAACTGCACAAGGCAAACACTTCCCTCATCTCCCAAGGAATGTGACTTTGGGCTCACTAAAACCCTCGGAGGCAGCATCCTCATGCCAGCTGCAGGAAGGTAATGCCTCATTTATCTCTGTACTATCAGATCAATAACTCTATCAATCTACTTCAAGCAAGCCTGACTAGCTAGTTAAGAGTTCAAGCTTACATTATCCTCACCCAAAGCATTTTGCATTCTGCTTGTGTTTAGGCTAGACTCAAATTCTTAGCTCTTCAGTGGGATTGCTCAATTTCTGCGTGGTAGGAGTTCCTTGAAGAAGAAAAGCAATTAACCTCCTTGGAATCTGTGGAATTAATAAATCTTCCATGCCTCCCTTTCTGAACTTATACACAAGTTGTAAAGGGCCACGTCTCAACAAGAACCTTACAAGAAAAGTGATTTTTTTTTTCCCCCCAGAGTTACTCTGTATTATTCCATATGTATGTGAAGATTTGAGCAGAATCTCATCAGACAGCAAAGAGAAAAAAAAAACATGGGATATGTCATTTAGTATCGATGCATTCTACAGATGAAGACTAAAATTAGCCTGCAAAATGCAGGTCACCCACATGGTACCTTCACTTGAAAATTTCCAACTTTGGAATGCTGGAGCTTTTGTTCACCTTTTTAAAGATTCTGACAGTGTGATCACTTTCACAACAAACAGTTCTGTAAACATTCCATTCACTTGGAATTTGGTGAAGGGTGGATCCAATCGTACAGGAAATAATCACATTTTCTTTAGAATCAGTTGTTCTGAGCAAATATGCAAGGATGGATTAGGGAATCCTTAAAAAAAGTCTGGTGTGTAGTTTTGGAAGCAAATTTGTAAATGCTCTTCTAGGTAGATTTACATGGACACTACAGGATTTCCTGGACAGCTCCAGCCATCTTCACAGTCAAGTATGAATAATTTCCCAAGGAATGGTGAGATGTTAAGCCATTGGTGCTGAAGCCACTATCACACTGGGGAATGGTTCCACAATTCTCCCTTTCTAACCAGAAGGAAAAAGAGGCCCCATAGTTAGCATCCCAGTTTACTATCCATCCATAATACCTTCTCAACCAGCCACTTTGCTCAGAAATAGGAAACTGCTTACTAGTGCTGTAAAAAGATTAACATTTCATTCTGGAACAGACAAAGAAGTCTCTTTCTGAACTCTGAGACAGAGCTGTTCAACCTTCATGACCTTTAAAACAAATTCCAAGAAAAATTCACTTACTTAGAAACTGTCCTGAATTCCCTGAACACCTACAAAGAATGAGTGCCAGGAAACATTTATATGAATTACAGCTTTACTAATTTATGGGTTAATAAAGTAGTTTATTAGCTTTTAGTAGTTTATTAGCTTTTAGTAGTTTATTAGTTAAAACCAAGAAGTTAGCTCATCATTACCTAGCAGTAGCTCTGTGCATGTGAGCTTTCCCTTGAAAATCATCCCACCTGGCAGTACCCACTTACTACCCAGTAACCCTCTCCTCAAACCAGGCTGGAGAGCCAAGCCAGGGACAAAGAAGGGGCACAGCTGCAGATCTAACTGGAGGCATTACGTTTGTGAGACCAAGAGCTGGAATATGAGTGACACATTGAAGAAAGTTGATGGGTGTCCTGGAGCCAGCCTATAGTCTATTCTACCCCTAAGCAAAAAAAGTAGGCTTTTTGGGGGAAGGAATGATCACAGCCACCTGCTCTCCTTTATCCTGACAGACCCTTTTCTTTCTGTAGGGCACTTTCATTGGCATAAGAGTCTCCCTCTGCTCTATAGCCTGAGGATTAGAGAGCAGCCAGGCAGTTTACACAAATGCCTGCATTTGAGAGTAGGTCTCCTTAGTTTCAGCATCTTTTATTACTGTTGTCTTTTTCCTCTCTTTCTGTTCAGTTCAGCTGAATTCTTGTCTAACTAGCAATCAGCAAAGACTTAAAAGTAATTACTAAAAGAGAAAGAAGAACATCTGGAAAGTGGCATGCATCATACTAAACAAGCTCTACAGCAGATTTCTGCATTATTCATCTTGATTTATCTGAATATAGTTGATCAGACAAGTATATTTTATTCTGTATCTAGGCCAAAGTTTTAACATGATGCACTGAGACAGCTAGCAACCTAGGTGCCCAGCAAACCTCAGAAATAAAATTGGTGAAATCACACCAAATGCAATTGAGCCACTTGACCCCGAAGAAAAAACTGCACAGTGGCAGTCCTGTTCATATTCTTCTGAGTTATACACCACAAAAAGGATTTAAAATGTGAGACTTGGTGCATTTGGAAGACAGAAGGCAGTCAGTTTTTCTAAATTATGCCAGCTTTGTAGTAGAGATGTAATAAAAATTTTACTGACCAGTGAGCTTACTGTCTCAGTAATTAAAGCCTCTTCCTGTAAAATTAATGTTATCTAGTTTCAGGAGCTTTCAAAAGCAATTGGTTTAATTTACAGGACCAAGCATACAGCAGACATGTAGAACCCCTCTTCCATGAGCAATACTCTCAGAAACCTGGGGTCTCTGTAGAGATGTGTATGTATAGACTTTAGTGGTAATAGTATCTGGAGGTAAACAGCTGGGTCTACTGAAGGCAAAATAGTACCTGCAAACTCAAATTTCTTATTCTGAGACTCAAAGAAGGTTTATGGTTTCACAGAGGCAGCAGATCTTTGAATTCTGTGGCTGAAGCCTTGCCAGTGAACACTTTGGAAGAGATGTACCAATGGGGTTGACCAAATGCACTGTGCTTCCCAAGTTCAACACCTCCCACAGTCCTTCCAACCCTGCAGCTGCCTCTCCCCCAAAGAACCTTCTTCCCCCAAGCACTGCCACTTGGGAACAGCAGTGTCCATACCAACCTCCCAGGGCCTGTCTGCACAAATACCCCAAGCCACTCACCTGGAAGTAGCATCAGGAACAGATTTTTAACTAGATTCCTAGTTCTATCCAGCTTCCCATCTACAAGAGAACTGTAATCCAATATAATACACTATAATAGTTGTGAAATACTAGAGTTCTCTCTACAGCTGCTGGAAACTGATAAGAAGCACTCAGGGCCCATCTTTATGGCCTTCTGCACATTTGAGTCTGTACATTTATTTAGAACAAAATGTCAGTAGGTTACGTTCTTTCTTCAGGAGAAATAGGATAATTAGTATTAGCCTAAAACAAATACCCTGGTACATGACAAGACACTGCCAGGGAGTCACAGAAGCAGATACTTTTCAAAAAACAGCACCCACCAACTATCTTTGATTCTCTGTTCTGGAAAAAATTGCCACAATTAGAACAGCCTGAAATAAAACCCTCAAGGAGGTTACAGGGTTTCAACCATGCTAATTCTTCAAGGCCCCACATCTGTCCATCTTGTAAGATGTGACTCACATACCCCTGCCTTTGGAAATTGAAATGTTATGTATTCCCCCAAGTGTGCATAATTCTTCTTGGGCAAGATGGCAGCCGAGGTTTGGATTCAGAATACTTGCAAAGTAAGGAAAGGTAATTGTCAAATTCCTCCTGCTGCTTTTGGCAGGACTCTTTGTTAGCCATAGTCAGCTCTGCTAGTTGTCAAGCAAACACTTCTGATCAAGACTCAGCTTAAGTGAAAGTTTCAGATCAGCTTCCTGTTTGCTGTTGATTGTGATTGTCTTCCCAGAGTAACCCAGCACTGCTCTCATCAGGAGAAGTAGGCTTGACACTTTGAAGTCTCAGAGAAAAGAAATCTTTTTGCCAGTAAGTGCTGTCACTTGCCACCCAGTTCTCTGTTCCATTCTAATTACTGCTCTCTTAGACAAGAGACCTGGGTGAATTCTGAAGAAAGAAAAAGAGAGGAGGGAGAAGGGAGGAGGGAAAAAGGAGGAGGGAGGAGGAAGGAGAAGGGAAAGGAAACCACAAACAGAATTAAGAAAGCACTGCTTACTAGTATTTACTCAGAACTAACTCCACTTTCTTTTAGCTCCATTCACTCCCCAGTGAGAAAATGTTGCATGGATGCAACTTTGGAACTGCACTGGAGGAAGACTTTCACATGCAGGTAGATCACACTGGTAGCAGCCTGAGCACAGGACACAGCCTCATCTCTGGAGGCTTCTTCTGCATCAGTGATGATGGTCCTGACACAAGTGCCTAACAGAACTCCTGCCCATCTCACCTGGCAGAGTATTTCTTGTCCTGTCAGGGACACTGAAGGAACTAAATTCCTCTCTGTCACCAGTGTTGTCACACTGAGTCTGCTCCATGAGCCGAACACGGGCCAGCCAGAAAGCTTGTCCTATATTCACATGCATCAAAAAAAAAAACAACACCCAAGACCTTATACTCCAAATGACATGTTTTCAGTTACCACTCTCATTTTTTAATTATATTTTCACATACAGATATGTGTTTATGTTTTAAGGCATAGATTTTTGAGACACTGGTCTGGTCAGGACAGTAGATCTGCTCAATTTTAAACTAAGCACATGCTTTTCCCCTCTGCAGAAACTTCAGAAAGTTTCCATGCTATTGCATCAATATTTATTTTGTACTGACTTCGATCCAAAGGCTTTACTACTCACCCGAAGAGTTACTGACATCTGGCTGAATTTTCCATCTTAGATTCAAATGCAGCTTCACCAGGAGGCTGTACCTTTTCTAGTCATCAGTTGTCTAAGTTGTATACTGGCTCTTGTACTATGCTTTGCATCTTTGCTTTATGTCTGTGCTACCTGCTGCATATGTGCCAGAACAGAAGCAAATGATTAGAAGTGCACAGGTCACTTTTTTTGTGAAGGAAAAACTCATTAAGTAATTAAACAGAAATTTTTTTTTTTTTTCATCACCATCACTGAAGGTATTTAAAGACACGTAGATACAGTACTTGGGAACATGGTTTAGGGGTGGACTTGGCAGTGATTGGTTAATGATTAGACTTGATGATCTTAAGGCCTTTTCCAACCAAAATGATTCTACGATTCTTTCAGAAATTCAAACCCCATTTAAGTTCTCTGTTTCCAAGGAGTGACTCTGCATAAACAATCGAGTCTGACTGGAGAATGTCCCCAAGCCTTCCTCCAAACCCTGCCCCTCATAGCAGGCAGGCTCTCAGTAGCTACAAGTTCAGAATGCTCTTCCCAAAACTGAATTTACCCCTAGAGAAGGGAGGGAGCTTAGCATCCCTCACTGGAACAGGGTGGTGATTCTCTCCATGCCACTCTGTGCCAGCCAGGGCTTGCAGGTGGCCACCTGTGCTGACCAAGTTCCCACAAATGGTAAGAGAGGTTGAAGGATGGAAGGAAATGGATTAAAGCATTTAGGTCTAAGCTCCTATTTATTTTTTTTCCCCACTTTTATGTGAACAAAACCTCTTTATATCAGGGTGAGCTAAGTAATGTAATTCCTACTTTGTAAGTGGGAAAGAGAAGCAGAGCAGTGATTTATTTGCAAGAGTCAAGGCAGGGAGACAGTGTCACACTGTTCAAAGCTGTCTCCATCCCTAAGCAAGAGACAGTAATGTGTACAGAGAGTAACAAGGGCTGTTCCTCTCTATCTAGGTAACAAACTCCTAAAGACATTCCAGGCATAAGCTAAAACTTGCCACTCAGAAGTATTTAAGTAAAATTTATAGAGACAGGGAGTGAAGTGAATCTGTGACAGAAGCTAGCTCATTAACTATTCTAAAATAAAATTCTAAAATTTGTTAACTATTTTAAACTAAAAAACAGAGCTTGACTCCTGTCACAGCAAGCCCAGTGTTTCACAGACCTCCAACACTGATGGAGAACAGCACTGCTAATTTACTGTGGCAGGGGAAGCACAAATCAACTCTGCCCATAAATCACTACCAGCAAAATTACATGTTTTCTTCTAAAATATTGAGCTTGATTCTCTGTGGCCTTGTATTTTCTGCAGTCATTTACACCAGCATGTAGCATACAGATTGCCTGAAGAACCACCTGATGCAGCAGCATTTTACCTACAAGCATTTTACCTACTGCACTGCTGTAAATGTCTCAAATGTTATAAATCTGTGTTTTGAAAAAAACAATACAGTCAATCTGCTGGATAATGCACATATATTAAAAAATATTAATAATAAAACCACTGACATTAAAAATCTAATACATTAAAAAGAAAGGATGGAAAGAAGGCCTCTAGAGTGGACAGAGTCAGTCTTTCTTGATACTGTTTTGTAAAGTTCACAAATATATCCTGTCAAAAGAACCCTACATTGTAAGACAGTGCAAGTTTAGCGCTTACACAGTAAAGCTTTAATAAATGTCAGAATTACAGTTGCTTCAGTAAACTTTATCTAGCTATCAAGCATACTTTGGAATACAAACTTTGAATGCTGGTTGTTTTGTTTTTTTTTTCTACAGGGTTCTCCCTTCAATCAGTGCATAGAAATACAGCTTCTATAGCTACCAGTCAACTAGAAAATGCTTTCTAACTTTACTTCAACGTTTAGATAGAGGTCTTGCATGCTGCACACTATTCACATTCTACTCAGAAGCCTAAAGTAGTAATTTCCTGATGACCTTGCCTGTGTTATCATATCAACTAAAGGGAACTGCTTTTTTCACATTGTTTCATCCATGCTTTACATATTTGTAACTGATACACAGCGAGATCAAGGTCAAGGAGGTCAAGAAGTGTAAGACATGATCTTCTCTCTGGTTTAGGTCTGACTTCATTGAGGTTGTGGGGCTTAACCTTACTGCAAACCAGGACCCATGTCTCATCCAGTAAAAAAGGATCTTATCATGACTTATAAGTGAAAAGGTTGGTTTCAGCTACTTCAGGAAAATGATGCAACAGGCAGAACCAGGATGCAGCTCTCCAGGGCAGCTCTCCCCTGCTTTTAGCCACATCATTTCTTCTCTTGCTTCAGTCACTTTGTAGCTGTTGAAGTAAATCAACTAACTGCAAGAACCTCTGTTCTGTACTATAAATGAGACCAAAGTATAGTGGAAAACTCTTAAGTGCAATCATCCAGGCAGAAAGACTGTATCACAATTTAGAAACAACACAGAGGAAAGCAAAGTCCTAGAGATAAACCTCCTCCTGGCATTTCACAGTCTTGTGAACACTGACCTTTAGAGCTTTAATAACATTATTTGGAGCTATCTTGTAACCTGCATAACAACCTAAGAAGCTCTGTGGGTTTTATTTTAATAGAGTCATTTTTTTTAAAGCCCAAAGATTTTATCATGTGGCATAAAATCAATAACCAATTCTGCTTTAAATCTTGGGCTATCTGCACTTATGCTAGACAGCCTTTCCCAGACACTTCAAGGGAACCCAGGGAGTTTAGGAAAGAAGCAGGCTTCATCCTCAGTGCTGGTTTTAAACAACAACTCATTGGAGAACAGGGCATAGGGACAGAATAGGGACAGTAGTGGTCAGTCTTCTGTCTCAGCTATTAAATTCAAAGAATTTAAAGCATACTGCATAGATTTCCCTCTAGATGACACAAAGACCAAAACCTTAGCTGAAAGTTATATTCTTGCTCCAAAGTGTAGGGTTGCTAGAGTTCTTCAAATTAAAGTTTGTGCAAATATTTACAGGGGGGAAAGAAGCCTCTTGAATTCTGTTTCAGAAATGAGCCATCTGTGCAGACCCATACTCATTAGCATGGAAAACTTCAGCCTGAATAGTTCAAGTGTGATAAAATTTGTAAGTGCCTGAAAACAGGGACTTAATTAAGCAACACAGATAGATAGTATTAATTAGTAGTAGTTAGTTAGTATTAATGTTTTCCATTCCTTAATGTGTCAGTCCACTGCTGTTTCTTCATTCTCTTCTGACTTACTTGATCTGACTACAACATTAGTCCTGCTCTGAGCACAAACTGGAAGAGATGATTTTTCGAGGTCCCTTCCAACTTTACAAAGAGAGTTTTCAACACACGCCCTCTTCAGGTAGAGAGCATTCCTACATTTTTTGGTAAGACCAAGTGACATAGTCACAAATTCAAGTAGTATGAACTGCGATTACAAACCCTCAGCATGGGAAGCCACCAAATAAAACATTAACCGGCTTGAGCTCATTGATGGCATCAATATTAAAACCCATGCTTTTGCACTGGAGACAATTCTAGACAAGAAGCTTTGTGTTCATTTTTAAATACAACCTTGTTAGTCAGTAACACTGGGTAAAAGTTACTCATCAAGCTTTTATGATCATTCTGTGCCCTGCATGACTCTCAGAGAAAAACAGAACTGTCTAGGATCTCACTCAATTTAATCAAAGGAAAAACAGTCCAGGAGGCACCAGATTTACTATTCCAGTGCTATTTCTCCAAACCCACTGAAGCTGCAATGAGGTTTAACAATCTGTCATTTGGTTTCCTGCGTACCTAGGGCAAAGTGCACTTACTCTGTATGCAACTCCATCCTTAAGCTCGACTGAAATGTGCTTTTCATCTGACACCCTGCAGAGACTTTAAACTTAGCTGCTTTCATTAATATAAGCACCTATGCAACTAGAATTTCAGATCAAGTCCCTGAAGCATTGGGAATCATCATTCTCCCCTCAGGCTTGCTATAAACAAGCAGATCGTGAAGAAGAGGAGGACTGAAAAGAGACAGAAAAGAAGGGGAGGAGTTAATTTAAATACACCTTCCCCAGGTAGAAAGGCCTTTCTGCACTTCAAAGTGTGTTGACAGACCTAGAGTTGACCTACAGTGTGAGCTGGACTCCTAAAGTCATTTGCAGAACAGTGAATATATTAACAACTCCTGGTTTTTTACCTTTGAGGATACATTTTGTGCTAATTGGTAAGATAACACAACAAAGGAAGAAATGCTCTTCTAGCCAACAATAATACATGAGGTGGATTTCTTGATTTAATATATATTTTTTGATAAGGGGAACTTAAGTATGGATGTAGGAGAACAGTGAGGGTGTACTACGAATGGCTGCATTTTGAATCAGGATTGCTGCTCACCTCACTCACTTTATTACCAGAACCTTAAACTAAGCCCCTACTACAATTTTCTCCTTTTAATGTTTCCATATACTGGTAAGAGTGACAAGACTAAAACTCTAATATTTGTAATACCATGCACTGCATCCTTTCCTGATACTATTAACTCTTTGTAAACAGAAAAATATCTAGTTACAGCAATGCAAGTGAGAGAGTGGGAGAGAGAATATGCCATAAGGAAAAATTGAAATAATGAACAAAGAGGAAAATGACACATTGAGGAAGGGTGTTTGAAGAGAAAGGCTGCCAGATGCCAAAGGCAGGATGCTCTTATGAGGACAAGTTCAAAGCAGGTAGATTTGAAATGAGAGACTGACTGACAGACATGATACGATATGAAACCAACAGGATTGGGCTTAGCAAAAAAATGCAGATACTTGAGTGCTATTATGCATTAAATATAACTCTGAGAAGGAAAGTACAGTCACTACTAGGCAAAGGAGAAGATGCAAGGGAAGGGTAAAGGATGCTTTGGATAAAAGACCCCTATCATAAGAACAGTAGAAGATGATGACATAGCTCTGGTAATCTAGCAAGGTTTTTTCACAGTACAAGAAGAAAAATTAATATCCTAAAATTCCCTGTATTTAATTTCAAAACAAAACAGAAAAGTCATGGACAAACAAGAATAAGGAAAAATCCAGCTCTTATCTCTCTGCTGGCAAGCAAAGACTCTGGCTTGAGGAATCCCATTTTCTCTCCCTGCTACCTGAAAACTTAATGGGCACTCCAAATCCATGTAAGAGAGCAAGTGAAAAGTCTCCAATGTGTTAAAGGAGGGATGCCTGATAAAAGCAATATAAATGGAAAGAGCTGGACAATATGGCTCCACTTTGCACCACAGCCCTGCTGCTGGGAGGAGTAAGGCACCACACAGTCAGTCACAGTTTCTCCCTTCAGGCACTCCTGACTATCACTCACTACTGATATGAATGCACAAGCCTTCTGTTCCTCCTCTTCATCCTTCTCCCTCTCACCCAAATACTGCTTCTTCGTAAAAGTTTTGTTTCTTTGATTTTTTAGACTTACATTCCCGCAAGCATGAGGGATGGACCACAGTGCCTTTGGTGATGCAGCCAGATTAACTGTCTCCATAGTGACCTCTGAGCATAGAAGGTCCAAGTTGCTTTGTCTTTGCTCTCAGTCATCAGAAAGCTTGCTGAGAAAGACTGGAGTAGCAGCAGTTGATCATAAATCTGCAGCCCAGATCAGGAGTTCATCAAGAATTCAACAGTACCAGGTGGCAAACCCTAGAAATTCAACACTGGGAGAGAGGATACCACAGGATAACTTCAGAGCTACTTGGAGCAGCACAGGAGTCACCTACTCTGCTTCCCAGTGAGCAAGAGGTGACAGGGGCAGGGAGCTGGAGATGTGGCAGGTTGGGCTGAGGCTGCAGCCAGGCAGTGCAGAAAGCAGAGCAGTCAGGCAGCAAATGCATTCTTGCTGCCTCTTGTCTTGTCCCAGCACCCCGGGCTCTCTGAGTTTCCTGCTGCAAGCTGAACAAGAAATGAAGGAGCTGAGCTGGGGAGGAAAAAGCAGTAGAAGGCATTGGAGACAAGGGATGTTCCCTTCACTCTAGGAATGACTCTTCCGTTTTGGAAAGCTGAAAAGCAATGCAAGAAAGAAATGTCAAAGGGGAACACAGCTGCCAGTTTCTTTGTGTGAAGCCCAGCAAACCTTCGTGCTTCTCACTTGGAGGTCAGTGACAACTGCACTTTACTTCAGATCTCTTCAAGAAATGGACTGAATAGATGAAACTGAGCATCTGTAAACTATCACACATTTCAATTGTCAGTTTTTGCCCCTTAAGGAAAAAACCACTTAAAGTTGCCCTGAACTACTTGTGCTGTAACACTGTGGGGTTTTACTCACAAGAACCCATATAAAGAGTGGATGATGCCACTTAAAATGAACCCAAAATATAAGCCTGGAAGGAATGAAAAACATGAATCTCAAGAGCAGATGCTGTCACACAGCCATTGCATATGCCATGTGCAGCACAGCCTGGATGTGTTTTATTAACTCTTTCAGCTAATTGTTCACGTTTGTATCAATACAAACATGAAAACCACTGCAACTGGTTGTAGAAAAAAAAAAAAAAAAAAGCCATGTCTGCACTTTCCCAGCACCTTATACAGGAGCCAGCACTTTGGGAAGGCTCCTAAGGATAAAAAAATAATCAGATAGAAATAATCAGAAATAAAATTGCAAACAAGGTGCAGATGCGAGTGTCCTCTCTATCCCTTCTCACAACAAATATCTACCTGCAACAGCAACAATGCAGAAGACCCTTACTTCAGAAATGGTGTTCCAAGTGTTTGTACCATTAGCCCAGCAGGCTGCCAACTTTTATTGTTTCTCTCATCTTAGCAGGATCCACACAGCTGATCTCTTGAAAGCAATTAATCGGTGTCCTAAATTCCACCCACCAATGAGCTCTTGTGCAGTTTTCTTAAGAGGAAAAAAAAATTCAACTTTTTAATTAAGTTTTTCCATCAAAAATCAGTCCTGCTGATAATGGTCAGGAAGGTATGCAAAAGTAATTACTCACACAATCTGTTTTTCACACACTTGCTACTCTCTTCTGGGGCATCTAGCCTTCCTTGTCCAATTCATTAGAACCCCTGCCCTGCCCACAGAGCCTTAGGAACAGCAAGCTCCTGTTTTCCTTCTCTCAGATTAAATGCTTCAGTAGGTTCACAGGTCAAGAATTTGGATGCCTTCTCCCTTGCCACAATTGCATAAATACATTTGTTGCCTGTTTGCAGCAGCCTGAGAGCAAAGGAGGAATTCATGCCACTCACTTCCCTGGTGAGCTTAATTAGCATGTCAGACAAAGACCAGGGGGAAGGAAATTTATGAAGGAGCTATTTTCAAAACTGCAGCCACCTGCTAGACAGTGCAACTCCTTAGTCATGCCTCAAACAAGAAGGGATTGCTGGGCTCAGCCAAACCTTCACCTCGCATCTGCCAAAGGTAAAACCCTACTCAGCAAGCATGAACTCAAATGTAAATTTTTGTGATTTAAGGGGAAAAAAACCTCAAAGGCAATATGACTACCTGCACCAGAGTTACTTGTCTCCTAGACCCTTCAGGGAAGACAGAACAATCGATAACAACTCTGGTGTTTATGATAACCTTTAACTCTCAATATCTCCTACGGCAGATGATGGGCACCTTGGTTTATTATTTTTGTCAGAAAACTCTATATTGTATGGTTTACTGTTATAAGCTGTGTTGTTCACCACTGTCCAAATGAAAGCAAGTTAAATCATCAGGGCAATCTATTTCTACCTCAGTTGATTTCCTTGCTTACAATGAAACCACTTCCCCTGTCAGGGAAATAGTAAGCTGGGTGTTCAAGTGTTGACACAGAGATTTATACAGGAGAAGTGCTACTGTTTCAGCCCATTTATGAACTAAAAAAACGTATCCCATTCTGGGGAAGAGGAGCTGCCATAAGAAATCTGCTGCAGATAAACTTCAGTCCTTTGGCCAATCTCTGATCTTCTTTATATGAAGAATCAGTAAGTTATGCAGCAAGATGTGAGTGTTCTCAAATCAACCCAAGACATACTATCATTTGGGTTACCCGTATCTACACTGAAACACTCCTTCACCACTGAAAACTGAAGTGCCCACCTGCCAGCCTGAGCTTGCTTTTCTTTCACATGACTGGAGGATTGTGATAGAAGGCTACAGGATGACAGGCAGGGGAGAAGAGGTGGAGGAGTCACACTATGTTAAGGAAAACCTTGAATGTATAGAAGTCAACTGTAGTGATTGTGGTAGCCCTACTTTAATGCCTCAAAAACAGAGGGGTTGTCTCCATGGGTGACCTGACAGTAGGCATCTGTTACTGACCTTCAAACGAAGATATGACCAATGAAGCAATGCTCAGGTCGATCAGGAAAGTTTCAGGTCAACCAAACCTGGTCCTTATGGGAGACTTTAACTACCCAGACATTTGCTGGAAGAACAACACTGCAGCTCACCTGACATGAGTCAAGTTACTGGAATATGTACAAGACTGCTGCCTCACACAAATGTTGGATGTACAACCAGGAAACCTGCTCAGGTAGTGACAGGTTTGGCTGTAGCGACCACAATATTGTGGAGCTTGGGATACTGCTGACCACAATGAAGGCTAATTCAAGAACAAAGTTTTTACTAGATTTTAGAAAAGCAAATTTCAGATGGCTCGGGGCTCAGTTGCAAGGGATCCCACGAGAAGCTTCCAAGGATAGCGAAGGAGTTAGTGAGTGCTGGGAGCCTTCCAAGAACACCCTCCTAGTTAAACAAAACCAGTTCATCCCCTCCAAAGGCAAGAGAAGTCGATGGAGCAAGCAAACCCCATGGCTTAACTGCAAGCTTCTGGGCCTGCTTAGAAGCAAAAGGGAAATGTACCAGAGGCTGAAAAGTGGAACATTACCAGTTGGAAATTACAAGGCCATCACCAGGATATGCAGGGAAGCAGTCTGGAAAGCAAAAGCTCAGCTTGAGCTAAATTTGGCCAGAGATGTCAAACTCCAAGAAAGGATTCTTCAGATACACTAATGACAAGCAGAAACAGAGGAATAACGTTGTCCTGCTATTAAACAGGAGAGGTGAACCAGGCACCAACAATGCCAAAAAGGCAGAGGTTCTCAACACCTTCCACCCCTGGCTTTACCAAGTGCTGTTAGGTCCCAGGCCATAGGAACAAAAGGCCAGGTTGATGCAGACAACAACCCACCATCAGTGAAGGAGGAACTGGTGTTATCAGCTGTTACAGGAGCTTGACGTGGAGAGATCAATGGGTCCAGATGCCATCCAGCCCAGAGTGTTGAGAGAGCTGGCTGACCTCATTGTGAAGCTGCTCTCCATAATCTTTGAGAAGTCACGGAGACCAGGAGACATTCCTGAAGACTGAAGTTCATGTCACCCCCATCTTTAAGAAGGGCTTAAAGGAGGATCCAAGTATATACAGACCCATTATCCTCACTTCAGCCCCTAGGAAAGTCACAAGCAAATCCCTTCTGGGGACTATTATTAATCAGTAAAAATATGTGATTAGGAAAATCCAACATCTTCTTCCTGCTTGTATTTCATATACTGAAAAAAATTCTCAATATCTTACTCTAATCCCATTTTCAGAATTTCAGTTTAAGGCAGCTTGAGGTTATAGTATTCCTTGCCTCTTTTGTTTAAGCTTTCCAACTTCCTGGCATTGGAGGAGAATCTGCATATTTGAGGTCCATAATGTGGCTAGTAATACATTATAAACATTGAGTTAACAACACAGAACTCACCTGTTGCATGTATTTCTCTAACCGTAGAGATTAAATGCTTCTTGTACAAATGCTATCATGTCCTACATTGAATATTCTGTAGATTAGGGGTTGGTATGCACTGCTAGATCTGAAATAAGATTAATCCCTTTCAGGTAAAAGTAAAGGAAGGACGAAAAGCTCCTGACCTACTTTTTCCTTCTAAACTTGAAAGAAGTATTTCTACAGTACCCTTATCTTCCTTCTCCCAAAATACACAGCAAATATTATATTCTTGACTGTGTTACTCAATTTTTAAAAAGAAAGCTGACTTTGCATCTTTGACCAGAGTTACTTTTAGAAAAGCCTGGTCCACTGATTATGATCATTTTTATTTTATACACTGCAAACACGTGCCCTGACTCTTAAACCTCCAGCACCTTTGTGACTCTCCAAAGAGAGTCCATCAGACAGACAACAGCAGGGCCATCTTGGGTTTGTTTTCAGCCATGTAATATTTGCCCTAATTTAAATAATATTCTAAATGTTTATGTTTCTCCTTGATACAGCTTCATCCTTGTTTGCTACATGTCTCTTTTTACATGTTGATCGTGGTTTTTTACCTTGACTTTCTTGGATATCTCAGAAGCAGCCAGAGATCCTAATAAGGTTTCAAATTCCCAATTTAAATAGTTAAGGATACCTAAGTGCTCAGCAGTCTCATAAGCACAGTTCTGCCACAAGTTGTTGCTATTTAATGAACTGCTGATTAGAGAGTACTCTTCCCCTCTGCCTCTTTCTTTAATGGTCCCTGGATGGCCTTTACATACAATTTCCTTTCCAGTAATTCAAAGCAGATGGTCAGGCACCACTACACTGTAAGCATGTGTGTGAGGGAACGTATAAGCGTACATTTGTGTGGAGAGAGATCAAAGACATAAATAAACATTCATGTAAATCACAGGGAAAAGTATTCTGTGTAGGCATCTGATGAGAGAATCGTGCAGGAAGAAGAAAAAAAAATTTATAGCTGTCCATGGATCCAAAGAGCAGAAAATTCACAAAAGCACTGATGGGTACAAGAGAGCATTTTGGGGTTCCATCATCTGTATACAGTAAAGAATCCTCTATTCTGATCCCCACTACTTTAGTGTTGCCCAGCTATATCCTCCATCTCCAAAAGTAAGTGATTAAACACAACAGTACCCCTTAGAAGGGAGGGAGAGAGGGAGCCAGCAGCTCATGTCAGGATCACTACCAGTGTTCCACTTCTAACATCTTTAGGGATTCCTTACCACTCACAGCACCCTCCTGGCAGGTGGCAGGCATGGCCGCAAGGCAGCTGTTCCTGCCAGCAAGGGCAGAGCCTCACACCTCATCTATGCTTTCCCTGCAAGGGGGAAAACCAGGGCCAGTCAGAACATGCCTTAAAGGTGGCTCTTCCTCTCCACTGACAATACAAGAATGCAAGATAAATACAATAAAATTCCTCAATAAAAGTGGGAATACTCAAGCAACTGTCATGTAGGATGCTTAAAGTCAGATGCAACTGATTACCTGGTGTGTCAGGGATGCCTCCTTCTCCTCCAAGAAAGCACACATTACTGACAAGTCCTTAGAAGCCCTCAGAGGAGCTGCTGTGCCACAGAACAGCTTGTTGAGACCATGATCTTTTCCTCCACACACTGTATTTGCATTCAAGCCACTTGCCTTCAACGTTCCACTAGGAACAGATAATTATGAGGCACCTTAACTAATGCCTGTGAGCTTCTGCCCAGGCTGCTGCTCCCCTTCCAATGAGCAGCTCTCCAGATAACCCACCCTTCCCAGGTGTCTGAATCATTTTATGAGCACATCACATGAATGCAATTTGGCTTATTCTGTGAATGCAAAAAAAACAAACAAAAAAAAAAACCAAAAAAAAACAAAAAAACAAAACAAAAAACACCAACCAAACAAAAAACCCCCAAAACCTGTTGCGCTTCCATTCAAGACCTTTCATTTGCGAAGCTCAAAAATACTTCAATTAGCATCTAAGAGGATGAGGGCAACAAGAACAGAAAATTAAAAACACTAAGTACAAATAGAGATTACTGTTCAGCAGGAAAATTCTCCTGTTGTGACCTGACTCAAGAAAATTAATTCATTAGGAAATCCTTCACCCCCTGCACAGAGGAGGAGCACAAGTGACAGCACTGGGTAGCTGTGCAGACTTTATACCCACCCACTCTACTTGCTGCCAAATTCAAGTCTCTTTCCTTAGACATGGAGAGTTCTCATCAAGTGGTAAATCAAACACCGACTCTATAGGGAAACCTGGAATGGAGACACTGTCAAAACTGAAAGGCAGCAACATTGAAAAAATAGAAATGCAATATTGCTTGGGAGATCAGAGGGTTAAGCAGGGGAAATCAAACAGGCAAATAAATTGGAGGGACTCAAGTGGCTTGACCATTTGTAAGAACACAACTAACATCTGCATTTGAATGGTAGTGGACTCCATTTAAAGGCATCAACTTTTAAATGAGTGAAACTTTGAGCTACACCCACAGTGGCTCCATTGAAAAGCAGAGCATGTAGACATGGAGAAAGCACTCCCTTCATGAAACATGGGATGCAGCCCTTCACCATCACCTTGTGTGTGTTTCAGAGTATATGGAAGATACTGTGAGAGAAGCACACCTGGGCAGGAAGCTCTTTTTTTATTTGCTTTTCCTTTATAAGAAACCACCAGCAAAAAAAAAAAAAAAATAAATAAACAATTCAAACAAAAAGCCTCTCTAACAACACAAAAATACCATTTACTTGGACTGTTGCCTTTTCTAGTCTTGAATGACTGAAGAACCCACACAGGGAAAGCAGCAGGACAGGACAGACTCAGACACTGAACTGGAAAGGGAATTTTGGCACAGCAGCTCCCTCTCCACATGCAGAAGACCTGGATGCCCAAGAGTGCCACTTCTGACTGTGTAGCTGCAATCTCCCAGCTCCTAATTCTCCTTCCAAGCTCATATCCTTCAGTGATAACCCTTTCCATATCTACTACTGTGAGGCAGGTACAGACACAGGCAACAGAAGAAACAAATTTGAATAGAGTGATGAAGTGATGTAAGCAACTTAAAAACAACCTAAATATTCTTCCTTTAATCCTTTGCAGATAAGAGTTGTCCTAGTTAGGTTTAACTTTTTTTTTTTTTTTAAGAGGTGAAATTTTAAAAGAAAAGTCATTTTACATAATTGCTTTCTGCCCCATTCTCCCCCTCTCCCCCCTTATTCACTCCCCTGCCACCCTTATTTTCCATTTCCATTTCTAAAACAAGTCTGTGAGTCCCTCAGGTACAAAGACTGCTCAAATCTGATTTTTAACATTTTGCAATTCATTTACTCATTAGAATTGATTTGATCTAGGGTGATTTTCTGAAAGAAAACCACATGCTTTCTTGCTAGTCAGAATTCCTTCATTTTTAAAAGCTTAAAGTGAAAAAATATGCCAGGTTAACATGGTAAATATTCTCTCATAGTTTAGTGCAGTTTTACAGAACAAAAAACATGCAAGGCTCATCAGTGTACAAGCATACATCAATCTGTCTGAAAACCACCTGTCCAGCACAATAACCTGTGTGTCACTGAGAAGTGAAATCCCAGCCTCTTTCCCCTATCCATTTTCAAATCAGTTATAACAATCTGTGCAAAATTCAGAAATCTCAAATAAAAAGAACCAAAATTAGAGCTCAGGCAATCTCTCATAGAGTCAGCATCTTTCCAGAGGAAGAGAAGAAAGGTTGTATCAAACCACTGACACAGAGGAGGACACCCATATCTAAAGTAGGTCCATCCCCATACTGATCTCCTGACACCGACCTGGAACCAATTCCAGAGGAAATGAAAAAGCCAGGAGTTCCTCTATCAGAACAACTTAGAGGCAGCATGGTTCACAACGCACTGAGTGTACAGCCCTCAAATGAGAGGGTTAACACCTGTACCACATTTTGGGGCTATGCACAGCTCAAACCTTTATCTACTATGGATAAAAAGCAAAGGATTGCAGTGTCATGTCTTCTGCACCTGAGCAGGGAATGCACAGAAACCAACCCCAGGACAGAAGAAAAGAGGAAGCAAAATGGGGGATGGGCTAGATGACAAAGGTATCTTCCAACTCAAAATATTCTCTGATTTTATAAATTGATCACACACATCTAGAACTGCATCTCTGTAATGGATTATTGGGTCATGGTTACTTGCTAGACCCCAGAGCATTTCCTATTTGGGGAGAAAAGTTGCTTCATTGTTCCTTATAGCAATTTTCTAAAGCCGAAGGTGAAATGTTTTATGTAAAGTACCTTTACATACTCATATATTTGAAAAGCATCAAAATATTACTGCTCGATTTTCATTGCTTAAGCATTTCCAACTATAATGAGACTGTATTTTTTCACCTGTATTTAAAAATTCAAATACAAAGAAACTAGCATGCAGATGAGACCTTCTCAGAAGGGCACACTTCATCCAGAAAGACTTGTACATTGTAGTAATAATAATAAATGGGAAAGTATTTTACTGTTGTATAAATTGTACCAGAGATAGAAATCTGCTTTTTAAAACTATTTCATTTACTGAAAGTGAACATTAAATATTCAGCCCATGTAATTAACTCCCAACACAGACAATATTCTACACAGGGAAGAGTCTGCTTTGGGCAACAAAATTTGAATGAAGCAGCTCTACTTGAGTGACTTCCCAAACAACTGAAAACACAAGGGGGTATAGGATGTACACAAGGGGGTATAGGATGTACACAAGACAACAAAGCCTTCCTGTGTCACACTTACACTGTGCTGCACTGGGATGCTCCATACCCTTCCCTTCATCCCCCCTTGAGGATGGGCAGAGTGGGCAAGCTCTGAGCAGGTCACCACAGAGCCAAGCAAGACATTAGAAAATCCTTTCTAACAAAGTACACCAGAAAACTGGAACACGTTACTCAGGATATTGCATCCACAGAAAAGGGGATGAACAAAAGTACATCAGGAATGATGTAGTTAGAGTTGATCCTGTCTTGCAAACCACTCTCCAAGGTATTTGAAAAGTCATGGCAGTCAGGTGAAGTCACAGGAATAAGGGACACGTTACACCCATTTTTAAAAGGGTAGTAAGGAGGACCCTGGGAACTACCAACCTGTCAGCCTCACCTCTGTGCCGGGGAAGATCATGGAGCAGATTCTCCCAGAAGGTCTGAAAAGGCCCATGGAGGACAGGAAGGTGATCCAAGACATCCAGCATGGCTTCACTAAGGGCAAATCCTGCCTGATGAACTTAGTGGCTCTCTACGACAGGGTAACTACATCAATGGACAAGGGACAACCCATGGATGTGAGCTACCAGGATTTCTGCAAGGCCTTTGACACAGTCCCCCACAATATCCTACCCACCAAGTTGGAGAGATACAGATGTGATGAGTAGAGTGTTCAGTAGATAAGGAATTGGCTGAATGGCCACATCCAGAGGGCAGTGGTCAATGGCTCAAAGTCCACATGGAGACCAGTGACAAGTGATGTCACTCAGGGCTCCATACTGGGACCTATACTGTTTAATATTTTATACAACAATATAGACAGCAGGATCAAGTACACCATCAACAGGTTTGCAGATGACACCAAGCTGAGTGGTGCTGTTGACAAGCCACAGGGACATCATCCAGAAGGACCTGGAGAGGTGGTCCCAGGTAAACCTCATGAGTTTCAGTAAGACCAAGCTCAGGGTCCTGCATCTGAGTTGGATCGATGAGTGCTATCAGTACAGGCTTGGGGATGAGGTTTTAGAAAGTAGCCCTCTAGAAAGGGACTTGAAGGTGCTGGTGAATGAAAATCTGGATGAGCCAACAGTGTGTGCTTGCAGCTCAGAAGGCCAATTGTATCCTGAGCTCTATCAAAAGAAGCATGGCCAGCACATCAAGAGAAGTGCTTCTGCCACTTTGCTCTCCTCTGGCAAGACCTCACCTCGAGTACTGCATCCAGCTCTGGAGCCTTCAGCACAGGAAGGACACGGACCTGATAGAGCAGGTCCCAAGGAGGGCCATGAAAATGATGAGGGGGCTGGAACACCTCTCCTATGAAGCCAGGATGAGGGAGCTGGGGTTGTTCAGCCTTACAAAAAAAGAAGGCTCCAAGGAGACCTTAAAGCAACCTTCCAGTGTCTGAAGGGGCTACAGGAAGGCTCCAGGGGGACTGTTTGCAAGGGCCTGGAGTGATAGGATGAGGAAAAAAGTGGCACAGGTTGCCCAGGGAGGGGGTTGAGGCCTCATCCCTGGAGATGCTCAAGGTGAGGCTTGATGAGGCTCTGAGCAACCTGACCTAGTTGAGGCTGTCCCTGCTTACTGCAGGGGGGTTGGACTAGATGACCTTTAGTGGTGCCTTCCAATCCAAATTATTCTATGATTCTATGTGTATAGAAAATGACAGCGTATCACCTTCTAGGATATTTGGGCTTTTTTTAAATTTTAGCCTAATTCAACTTATCAAAACCTATTGTACACCGAAATAAAATGAATCTCAAAAAAAAAAGAGTAGCTGCACTTCAAAAGCTTTTCCAGTTTAGCAAGCTCCACAAAGCCATCAATCATGCTTAGACCATCTCAGAAAATGTATAGTCTGCACATACACATGCAAGGATGAGTGTGAAACACTGAGATTAAATTGTGAGACTGTCGGGCTCTGCTCTTCCTTCCACCAATGTTTTTTAGAATCTCACTAAAGAGATGTATCCATAAATCCTGTTGAGTACGTATGCTTTCTTTTTCCTGACTTAAGACACTTTTTCTTCCCAGGCACTGAATTTACAGCAGTAGAAGTTCACTGTACAACAGACATAAAAAGTTGACACTGAATTTGGAATTTTTCAGACCCCCTTCAGTTGAGATCCTTCAAAGATTCTGCAATAAGCTGTTAAGTCAAAGATATTTGAGAAATATTATCCCTTAATCTGAAGATAAGCAAGCTGAAGTACAGAGCAGAAAAGTAACTTTTCCAAAGTTCTTTGCACTGGTAAGACCTCAGGTATCTGCAACTGCATGTCCCAAATCTAACCAAAATGTCTCACTTCAAGAGAGCAGTGTTTACTCCCAAGTTCTTAAAACATAAAAGTCAGAAAACCAGACAGAAAACCCATGAAATAAAATCCTTAGGATATATTTAAAAGGGCACAGCAGCAAAATTGAAATGCTGCATCTCCAATCAAAGACAAAATGTTTGTAAACTATAGAAGAACACAAAACTTTTCTACTTATTTTTGTTCAAGCATACAGAATAGTCACTATTTAATAGAATTAATCACTTTTTTTCTAGGAGGGCGATGTAAAACTGTTTTTTTTCTTACATTCTCAAAATTTACATTTCTTTCTAAAAGAAGATATGTAAATCTCCAGCCACATTTCATGTGGGAAACCCTATCTGAAACCAGAAATGCTGTTCTCTTATTTCCGTCTCACACTCTCTGTCTTCTCCTTCTACTTGACCAGAGACTTTTAAGTATGACCTTTCAGGAAACTACCCCAAGTCTAATGAAAATATTTATTTAGCTAGTTCAACCTTCATGAAACTGATCCTTGACGAGTTTTGTTAGTAATGTTCCTGGCTAAGTACATGCTTTTGACTGATTTTACATTTTATATAATTTCCTAATAGTAATAATAATAATTCATTTTTTTATCCACCTTTTAACTCTCCTCCTGAACTCCATCCTCTCCTATGCATCTCCATTTCAAATGCACTGAAGAAGACCACAAACATATGCACTACTATACTTTCCTCCAAAGTGCTTATATATTTCTTTGAGAATATATAATTTTCTATGGATATATTGTCCAAATGCTACTTCTTACTTGGCATGGTGTCTAATTAATCTTCTCTTCAAAAGTGAACCATGAGCCTCACTCATGTGCTGAGGAGCACATGCAGCCACACGGTGAATCCACCATGCAGAAACTGTGCCAGGAAGGGGGGAGGAAGGGGGGAGGAAGGGGGGAGGAAGGGGGGAGGAAGGGGGGAGGAAGGGGGGAGGAAGGGGGGAGGAAGGGGGGAGGAAGGGGGGAGGAAGGGGGGAGGAAGGGGGGAGGAAGGGGGGAGGAAGGGGGGAGGAAGGGGGGAGGAAGGGGGAAAAATTAAACCAAAACCTCCAAAAACAAAAAAATAAAAAAATTTTAAAATAAAATAAAAATAAAAATTAGAAATAAAAATTTTTAAAATAATAAAAAAATTAAAAGGGAGAAGTAAGAAATAACAGGAAGCTACAGAACAGATAACATGAGCAGTATTATTTTTGCTGTTTAGGAAAATGAGGGAACACCTCTTAATTTCCTGCTGTCTTATCTAATTTCTCTTCTGTTTTGTCTTCCATAAAAATCACACAGCAATTGTCAAGCTGCCAGGGTAGTTTCCTTGTTTGTGTCAGCAACACATTCAAAAAGCTTTATTTGCATGTAATGACCTCAGTATCAATAGCAGGCAAGAATGCCACTCCTTCCCCTAAGGCATGGAAAGCTCTTTCCTTGGCAGCTGCATAAGCATCAACGCTGCCTTTGATGTTTTTCTTTGAAGTCGAGGCAGAATTAGCTTTTTAGTAACATTAGGAATGATCCATTCACTTTAACGCTTATTTTTTAAATTTTTCTTCTTCCAGGGAAGAGACAGCTCTCCAGCTAACTCCTCCAGGAGTAATGATTATTACCTCAAGGATTCTCCATCTATCTCAAACTCGCTGATCCTCTCTCCTGTGCTCATCAGAACTCACCCTAAGCTAAGGCCAGACACAGACTGATCAGACTGTTCCCAACAGTCAGACCCCAACAGCATGAGTGGAGGTCCCCAACCTGCTTAGCAAATCCAAATAATAAAAGGAGACACGAGGAAACAATAAAACAAGAGATAAAGAGATAAAAGGAGATACAAAGAAATCACCAGCAAAAGGCCTATATTTCAGAGGCCAAATTAATCTACACTTGCCCCACTCTGACAGTGGCAAGGAGGGATTTCAGATCCTATAACCTGCGTTTACATCCATGGTCCCTTCTGTTCACCCAGGGTGCAGAAACATAAATCATTGCTGGGGGAGTTCAAAAATCTCCTGATATTTCTTCAGGGGTATGTATGACATACAGATGACATCCAGATGCCCAGACAACATTAGCACACACCCAGTGAAAACACCACCAGTCCTCAGGACCAGCATTCCTGCAACAAAAGCTGCAGAGGTAAAGGAACAATTTCTTCTGATCCAAACAGACACATGCACCCACAGATAAACTGTTCTGTGCAAACAGGGCCAGCAATGATGCTGGTGCAGGATTACTGGGGCACAGGAAACATCTGGGTTTCACAACAGATGGCAAGGGCTCCCACCTAGCACCAAACCAGGACCAGATCATTACTGTAGTTCCCACCTTCTGCTTTCCCTGAAAGGTTCCTCTCAAGACTGACATTTCTTCAGCTGCAGAACCTAAAAACCTAAAAAAACTGCTCTTTTCCTCCCTTGAGAGTTGATAACGAACTGAATTAGAGAAATCCAGCAGCAATCCCAGCAAACACAGACTTTCTTGACCATGAAGGACATTGTGTCTTATTTAATGAAGTGCTTATGAGCCACTGTCATAAAGTCTCCTTAGAAAGTGAGAAAAATAATTTTCTCTCTGCACTGAAGAAATACTACCACTCTTCATGGCCAAGATACTCCTTCCTGCTCTGTAGGGTTAATTTCAGTCCATCTTATATTAAAATTCCTGGCCTTAAGCACAGCTGACAACTACAGAAAATGAGACATGGTGGGAGAAAAAAAATTATGGGTTTTCCCAATTAAGAAAAAGGGAGACTATACCAAACCACTGCTTCACTCATAATTCTTCACTTCCAGCATTTAGGTTTTTTGGGGGGAGGAGACAGGGGTCCACAGTAAAATTCCTTTAAGACTAAGCTCCAGAAATCCCACTGAAAGGTTTTAGGCATCTCAGGTGGGTTAAGATGGTTAGGTGGTTACTAAAGAATTTTTCAAACAGAAGATTAATTTAAAAAGCAGACCAAAAAAAAAAAAAAAAAAAAAAGCCTTTCAAAAATGTAAAAGTGTTTCAAATTGACCAATTTCACAAAAATGCACCAGTAGCAGGCTAAGTGGTGCTGCATCAGAACAATTTGGCCAAAAATACCTCTACGAACATGTCCAAAACTTTCAGATCAGCATCTACTTTGGATTCATACCTATTAAAAGAGATGGGCCAGTCAGTACTGTCCACCTGATCACCATCTTAAAATTGAGAGCCAAGAAAGATGCTGATGATATACAGTCTATAGACACAGCCTTCATCCTACCTACCACTTGGTTACAGAGGCAGTGGAAGACTTTTCAGAGATTCCATTCCAGAGATTCTATTTTTCAGTAAGTTCACAGGGGAAAAAAGAACTACAAATTACAATTACTCAGAAAAACAAGTTTAAGGCTATGAATCAGCTGGGAAAAATATGAGTTATCACAACATGACAGTATGAATGAAAACTCTATGGTTCAAACTGACAAAGTGCAACACACTGGATACTAAAAACACATGAGTTGAGACACTACCATAAATCAAGAACATACACAGAGTAAGTCTATAGAAAGAAAACTGATTATAATAGTGAAAAAGCTATTAAAGCCAAAACTGGAGTCTAACATTAGTTAGGACATTCTGTTAACTAAGAGCTACAGGAGAAAATAAATTAATGTAACAAGCCAATTCTATTGCCAAACTGTCAGAGAATCAGGGGGGTAATCAACATGAAATAAACTTCAGACATAACTTAAAAGAACATCACAAATATAACTACAGATTCTGAAACGAGCTGGCAATAAACATGGCAAAAATTCTGAATCTATCTTATACATGAGTTTTAATAAAAACTGAGGATGTGTCTAATTAGAGATGTCACTCAAACAAGAAGCACAGCTTCAGGTAACACAGAAAAGTATAAGCAGATCTCTACAACATTTGCATCTAAAATGAATGAAAGTCATCGAGTTGCCAAGAATCCTCAGTGGGTAAAAACATGAGAAAATACACCATATTGGGCAGACTTCTCCACAACACCTAAAAATAACCCACAGAGACAGAGCACACTGGAGTCGGCATCCCTCCTGTGCAGAATGGCAATATTTAAACCACAAAATAACTTTACTTTTGCCCCTAAAGATGAAAAATCAGGATCTTCACACAACGATCATTTAAAAAGCTGTAAAAGCTTTATTTGTTCTTGGCAGACCTGAAAAATCAAGTTGTCACTCGCATAGCACTGGTTTCTGCAGTACTTCTAAGCAAGACCCAGGCTTCAGTGCCCCATTGCCCACACATGCCAAGGAACTGCTGGTGCTGACAGATCCTGCAGACGGGACTGGGAGAAAAATGGTTCTGAAGGGAAACGAGAGCTCAGTTTTCAGGTTTTGAGCCATGAAAACCTTAGAGCCTGGGAGCAGGGCCTGGCTTAAAAATAGCCACCTCTACCCCAGCAGCAATGTATTACCACTCTTCTCTTTTTGGTAAGCCCAGGTAATGACCCACAGGTGGGACATGATCACCAGTGGACAGAGCACTAAGTACAGACGTTTTCCAGGAGACAAAATCATGTCTTTACCACCTTCCATACAGCTCTGAAGCAGCTCCAAACCATCCTCTTGACTGTGCAGTATCCAAAAGGTTCCCAAATGTTGAGAGAACTGATTAGATATTGAGTGTCTAACACCTGGGAATTTCTGGAGTTGACCAGAATGAAGGTGCACACACACCTCATGCAATTTTGGATGTACCCGAAAATCAAAGGGCTACAAGGATTTTCAGAAGAAAGAGCATCATATAAACATCTATGGTTAATCCCAAAATCCACCACTTTATTTTTCACTTCTTCTGGCAAGTGTAGGAAATACAGCTTCAAACCTGGTTTAGGACAAACCAGCGGAGAACCCGGTGCAAAGAGTCAGGCCAAAAGGCAGTGGGCTGCAGGGAGCAGAAAAAAAAAAACATTTCAACAGGAATCTGCTGCATTCTAGCAGAATCCTAATTAGCAGCTTCTCCTGCAGTTAAAGGATTTCTGCAGAAGGTCAGAGCTTTGCTCCATCCACTGCCCACCAAGATATTTCATTCCAGACCTCAAAATCTCACGCAAAAAAAGTCTAAGGCAATACATCCCCATTAAAAGTCTCAGTTACAACAGAAAAACTATTTTGGCCAACACTCCTTACTCCACCACCTCTAAGCTAAACATTTGCAGAAACATTCATCTTTTCTTGCAAACCTCAGCCCCTTTACTATATAAGCCAGATTCAAGAATTCACCAATTCCCAAGCTGGTCAAGCATTTTCTGACTACACAGGAATAAAATCTCCACAAAGGGAGTCATTAACAGAGAAGGAGAACCAGCAATTTATTTTGTCTTCCTAGTCAACAGCAAATTATAAAATGAAACAAAGATTTCCCTTGGAAATAAGCTTTCAGAAGTTCAGTATTTTCATCTTGCTATGCTACATGTCTACATATTTTATGTATATGGTAGAAAAATGTGGTCACACACAAGCAGTTAAATGATCAGTAGTACAATTATCTTATAAGCCTGCCAGTAACAGAGTGTTTTTCTTATCTACTGCCAAATCCAATTTTAATTACTGACTTCAAATTACATAAAAGTGATGAAGTCAAGATTGTCTTTTCCTATGCTAACACAGTGTATCTGACAAAAGGCTTCACAGCCTATTTCTTTCATATTGTTCAAATGTATATAGCTGATTTCACTTGGTTTCTCTCTACTCATGGTGCAAAAATTCTAAAATTAGAAATACTCAGACCAGAAGTTGTAGCTTTATAGCCCTGCACTCCTCTCTCTGGTTTTCTCTGAGTTTCTTACTCAATTATATTAGGTTTTTTTGTTTTGTTTTGTTTTGTTTTGTTTTTAACTGAAGGATGCCAATCTGGTAAAATGCAAATTGCAGTGGGCAAAGTAGAAAACAGAAGATATGACTAACTGAATATAAAGGGAGCTGCACACACTTTTTCAACACAAAACCCTCTAGCTAAAATGAAACACAGGTTCCCAACCTAGTACAGAGACTGCTGAACAGCTGCTATGTATTTTTAAGGACAGAAAACCAGAAGAAGCCTCACAAGTTAATCTATTCAGCCTGTGCTTTTGCAAACTAGCTTTTGTAAGGGAAGACAGAATTCCACATTCCTGCTCCTACTGTAAAGCTCTTGAGGAGCTCACTCCTCAGAAAAATACTCAGTAGTCTAGCCCTCATTTTCTTACACCTATCCATTTCCAGAGAGCCACACTTTCCACTAGACTGGAAGTTTCTTCTCTGTGCATTTACTTTGCCTTCAGCAATGGACTTTCCAGTTCTCTGACCCTTGCCTTTCCTGCTTGCTCTCACCTGCATCACATCAAGCTTTCAGTAAACAGTAAAACTGTTCTTGGAAATATGAGATATTAAAGATGAGGGATTAATGGAGAACAGGGTACAGGAATCTGGCTTTACACTGTTGGTCCTTAACTAAAACACTGTATGATGCTACATTCATAGGGTTTCTTACATCATATTGGTCCTTCATGGCTTCTTCAACAATCCTACAATCTAATCCTTTCAAATGATGCATTTCTAAAGATGAAGGAAAAAATAATATGGTTTTGCTTCAAAATGCACAGGCTTGCACCTTGAAGTATTCAGTTGCATTGAATTTTTTTAAGTTCATTTATTTTTAACTGTTCCAATCCTCAGGCTCACCCAGGTCTTTCTGGTATTTGTCACTGTTGTAAACATACCTTTCTAGTCCAGACTATAATATTTTCTTTCATAAAGATCTTACAAAGTTGGTTTGGTTTTTGTTTTTTGTTTCTTTTTTTTTTTTTTAGTTTGGGGGAGGAGGGGGTGTTGGGTTGGGTTTTTTGTTAGTTTTGGGGGGGTATTTTGAGGTTCTTGCTGAAGCCGGTCAGTGACGCTGTCTGGGAGGAGAAAGTTTACAGCTTTTTAGGGGATTCCTAAAAGATATTTCTAGGACATACTGCTGGAGGCAGTGGTAAAGTATTGGCAACATCAGCCTACTCTTACCCTACTACAAATGCAGAACAAAGTGGAGGAAGCTACCTTGTACTGCCCATGCAAATTCCACATGGAAAGGAAGGAACTGCAGTGTAGTCAATGAGCTGCAAATCCATAGCATAGCTTTTGTATTACTTGCACATCTAACTACATTATAGTCAAGAACTTCTGCCTAAAGTATTGTTTTAATTAGCTGTTTTAATTAACTGCAGACATAGCTTTTGACTGAGGCACGTTCCATCCCACCAAGTTCAGCACTGCATCCAAGCAGCATTAGGTCAGTGTTAACTAATAAAGAGGAAAAAGAAAAACATTTTTTCAGCGTACAAACCAGCACTAAAGAATTAGACATGATAAGCATATGTTTTGCTGATTTAGAAGTCAGAAACACAAAAACTGCTAAAAAATGCACTGCTCCCCTGAAGTACCTTGTTTCTACATGGGAATCATACACAGAGCTAAATGAACCCTGCAGTATTCAAAGTCATACGACACTTGCAGATAAAAGCTGCTGTGGAAGCTCAGTTTAGTACTCTTGTGGCCACATGAATTTATTGCCTTCCATGGCCAAACCCCAACTTGACCAGAGCTTTTTGGTGGAAAACCTTAAGACTTCTCTATCATCAACTTCCCACATTAGGACAGAATTTGCAGTTTAAAAATCAGAAAATATTTGATTTATAGTGACTAAAAACTCCAAACATTTTTTTCAAATGACGACAACAGGGAAGATGGAAAATAAATGAAAAAGTTTGTGCAAAATGTTTCCCCAAACCTTGATGCCCTTGAAGGCAATTCCTTGCTTCTGTGTACAACTCCAGTTCCCTCAGTGGCATTTGACAAAATCTGTGTACCCAAACTGTTTGTCTTTCCAAAAATAAAGAATAAAAATTGCCTTCTTCTTTATTCACTCTTACTTATTCTTAGCAATGTTCTGTTCTTACATATAAGGATATGTAAGAGTGTACAAGCAGAATGGGATTTGAATATATGCTGGAGTAGGAAAGAGGAGATGTAGGGCTCTGTTCTTTCACAGGTATATTTCTTGCTGGAATTCTCACCAGAGGGGATGCATCCCCTACACCTCTACCTTGTGGCCTTTGCATGAACATATGCATGGCTTACAGTTCTGACAACTCTGGGCAGCATTGCCTCTGAATGCAGGGTTTGTACATCCCTCAAATTATTCCACAGCCTCAAAAAACAAGCAAAGATTATATCAGCAGAACCTAAAAAAACCACTATTACTACACAACACAGGGATATATTTTTCCAGCTGAAAACAAAGAAAAAAATTAGAATACAAGTCACAACAAAATCCATGGTCCAGAGCACACAGTAGAATTCAATCCACCACCAAAATTCACAACCAGAAAGTACTAAAAAAAAGATTAGATAAACAGGCCACCCTTAAAAAGCAACACATCTCTGCAGGTGGTCTTGGAAAAAGCAGAGTGGAGAAATTAGGAACTAATGAACCTGCACGTCTCAGAGTTCAGACTGATGTGACCATGATGAATGGCAGCCCAAGAGTTGGTACCCCATGCCTGACATCCTCTGGGCACAACTGTGATACCTGCCAGGAGCTCATTACCTTCTCACAAGAGTTAGCTCCTGCCCACAGTGGAAGGAGATGAATTTTGAAGTGAAAAATGAAGTGCTCCTGAGCAGATGGGTCATTCCACAGCACAGTTTCCTGCCCAAAGGCACAAACCCACACTAATTTTACAGTGCAGCTAGAAGGAGGAGCTCAGGCTGACTGCAGGTGCCCATAGCTGGGCAGATGAGGAGAGCCCTTCAGGAATCCACAGTACAGATCCCATGGTCTTCATAATTGTGGCACAAACTGTGGACATTTCTAACTCCCCTTACTTCTATAACAAACTTGTTCTCCTGCTTAACTGTTGCATGTGTATGTCCATGTGTGTTTTATATGTATATCCACATAGGTACCTCAAGGTTTCCAAGTAATCCTAAACCTCCTTGATTTTGCAAGGGCAGAGCTACTCCAGGTTTATCTCAGCTCCTGCTGCCTTATGAAGCACCCACACACAATGCTGCACTAGTCTCAAATAATCCTGTACCATTCCAGGCTCAAAAATGATACTGATGGGTCCTCCAGTGCCACTTCACACGTCTGAGGATTTTGTTTTGCTGAGCAGTGGGAGGTCCTGGAGAGAAGGCTCTGGAATCTCTCCACAAGACAGACATTGCAAATGGTTCTAGTGAGTCACCCACATCTTGCAGAATATTGTCCTTCCAAAGTTATCCCTTAGAAGATGAAGTTGTAGCTGTAACATCAAGAGCTGCTGATGAAAACACTCCTGTGCTGGCAGGGGCTCAGCAATGGCCAGGGTGAGGCAGAGGATATCACCTTTGAGAATTTCTGTAAGGACTTTTCTGCATTGAGGCATCAGATTCAGGCACACAGGACAGATGGGAAGTGCAGCAGACCTGGAAGTTAAGCTACAGCCCTGGACATTTCTTTGTGCGCTCAGAAGGCACTGCTGAGACCACTCTGTAGCCATCCACAGAAGCATCCACGTGCCAGAACTCCTCCAAAAAATACCTTTCAGGGTGGCTTTGCTGTTGGTCCATGAATATGAGTAACTTGAAGATAATAAATTCACAGTGACAGTTTTAACTTTAATAAAAACCCTTTCAAGATTTCATAAAAAGCCTCATTAACAGGTGGGAAGAAATGATTACCTGAGAAATGTTATCCTCCAAAACAGTACTTGAAAGGGCTCATTTATTAACAAGCTTTATGAAGCACCACTTCTCCTGTTCTCTTCCTGTGTTTAATCTCCTGAGGATGGAATGATTTAGTCTAATTCAGGAATAATATAAGAAAGTAATTTTGTAAAACACATTTCCTATCACACAGAGGGGGTCAAATCAGCTCACTTCACAGCCCCTTCTTATCTTAAAGTATAAAAAGTTATCTATTTACTGAAATTACCACAAAGATATGCTGAATTTTGGAACAAGTCAGTAAATAACTTAGATTGCCACTGTACTTGAAAAGAGAGTAGGTTGTAAAAACAGATAAAGCCTCCAAGCAAAGTTATTCACTGTTCAATATAATTCATGCATTCTGGGAACTTCTTTGCTTGGCTTTGCAGTACCAGAAATGTGTAATCTATTGTAGGGTGGACAATTTCAGTATGGCATTTTAACTAATTAACATCACCATGTTTTTAGGAATAGCCTTAATTTTAAAAGGGTTGCAACCTGGATTAGGGTAGAAGGCAGAGTTTTACTCTCTTCCTGCACACAAAAAGATCTTCTCACTTTCCAGACAGCACTATGCTACCAATTACTTGCTTACATCTTGACACCGTATTGTTCTAATGAGGCTGCTGAGGTAGAAATAGATGATAAATTCTTACTCTAAGGAGACAGAAATGAGGCAAAAGCCTTCTGGAGGGACTAGAATAATTTCATTCCAGTAAATCACATGAAGAAAATAGAAAAAAGAAAGCACAGTATTTAGCAACATGAACTACAGTCTTCAGAGAGGCTGTGTAGTGCCCAAGAAGGAGCTGCAAGTGTGCTCAACTAAAAGCTTATTGGGGCCCCAAAGTAGACACCATAAATCTGGTGATAATGTGGGAAAATACCTCAGAAAGAGAATTAAACACATAGGGAGGAAAATGACTGAAAGCAATATGCTAAAGGTCCCAGTACATGAAACTAAAAATTTGAAATTTGTGAATCTGGTCAAAACAAAGCACACACCACCACCCTGATCAAAGGGAGATCCCTCCTGAGGGAGCTTAATCCATTTTATAGGTATAATCTGCATACTTTAACAATGAGAACAATTTTCTTCCATATATATACCTTAGGTAAATTGGGATCAATTAGTGATCAGTTCTCTTAATCCAATGATAGTTTTCTGCAGTAGAGTGAATGCATTCCTACACCAGAGGTTTGCACAGTACTTGGAGATAAAAACTATCAAATCCTGAAGATAAAGGCCCATTGTGCCCCTGTTAAAAATAATTTCCAAAATTATCATTGCTCTAATATTCTGTGCCACCTCTCTTCCTACAACAACAACAAAACAAAGGGTGAGCCAGACAGTGTCAATGTGCAACTCCCCCTTTCTGTTCCACTCCAACAAACAAAGCATTAAAGACAATCTCCAGTAGTGCTAATGGATCATGGCTGTAATTGCACCCAGCTATAATGAGCTGATCACGCCTGGTTCACGTAGAATAAAAGAATCCCAAGGATGTTCAAAATAAATTAAAAAAAAAACCAACAACACAACTGTAGCAGATGCAAAATAATTGCAAGTTATCTGTAAAAATGTGTAACACTCCTCCTCTCAAATCTGTAGTGGATGGTTCTGCATTCACAAGAGAAGCACACTGAAAGCCAGAACCCACTCACTAACAGAAACCTTCCCCAGCTCCCCAGATCAAAGCTTTGAAGTTAGAAACATTTACTGTTATTTCTCTCTGCTAACCCTGCCCCAGCATCCAGAGAGTGAGAGCAAGCAGAGACTCAAATGGAGCAGAACACTGGTCACACTGATGGGAATTTTGGTACCACCTAAAGAGGGAATTATGCCTTTCTTACTCCTCCTCATAGAAAGTGGAGGTTGCAGGAATGAATTCTTACATTGATGTGGCTCTAGAGAGTGAGAATGTTTTATCTCACCTCCTGCACAAGTCCTCCTCAAATGATTCTCCAGCACTCAGCAGCCACTGGCTTGTGTGTCAAACCAGGAGGATCAGTAATGGAGATGTATAGAATTGGATGGAAGAAAGGGGATAGCTATTGCTAAAAATAAGGTCACCTTTCCCCAGGTCAGTTGAAATGCATCTGTAATTGTGAAAACAGAAGGTATCATTTCTTACTGCATAATGTATTGCAGTTTCTACAAGTGAAAAAGTTTTTGAAAAAAATAAAACTCAATTGTTTTTAGAGTATTGAGTATTGTTACTCCAGCAATCCCATTACCAAACATCTCAAACTCAAGTTGTGGGCCACTTGGAGGCTTAGGGGAGACCTTATTTCCATGTACCAGTATGTAAAGAAAGGCAACCAAGAAGATGCAGACTCCCTTTTTACAAGGAATCACATGGTAGAGCCATGGGGTAATGGATACAAATTACTCCTGGGAAGATTACACTTGGACTCCAGTTAAAAAAATGTTCATCATAAGAACTGTTAAGACATTGGAATTATCTCCCAAAGGAAGTGGTGGATTCCCCTCCATTAGACAGTTTTAAGACTCAGCTTGACAGGGTTCTAGGCCATGTCATTTAAGATATATTATTACCTAAAAAGGTTGAACCAGAGGATCTTTGAGGTCCCTGCCAACCTAGCATTCTATGATTCAAAACGTTCCCCTTTTGAGGATCATACATGTAACCACATGGTCACATGTTGGATCTGAAATGCCTCCATGTATCTGCTCCATTTTGCCAGCTATCCCTGAAAAGTGCTGCATCTTGTAGTATGGGGAACATGAATTTGTAATCATTTTTACACAGTTACTTTAAAACAGAGAAATCAAGCATTCTCATAATAAAAGTGCAAATTTAATGTGCCATAACTGAAGAATTTTTCCCCAGCTTAAGAAAAATTGTTTCATATTCAGTCAAGGCCCAAACCTTAAGAGATTCAGTCTGTAAGGGAAGTTTTTGAACTTGGTAATATGTATTTTATTAATAAACTGTCCTGTCATTGCATAGGCAACCCAGAAAAATGCAAAGAAAAAGCAACACAAGCACTGAAAAAACTGCATTAAAATTGCTGTACATCACCTTTTTCTTGCTCCTCTCTATACAGCAAGAATAATGTTTGCAGAGCTGGAATACAACCACAACCAACAGACATTGTAATTGAGTGTCTTAACTTCAATATATTCAATCACCTGCAAACACCATTCACTGCTTCACATACTCCTCCACTGTGAGCATTATGCTGTAATTAAACAAGATGAAAGTAAACAATGTCATAAGGACATGAATCTCAATCTACATAGAAGAAAAATGACTGGAAGAAAATCCAAAACACATCATCCCACACATTCAAAGAGGGCAACATGAAAATCTTTTATCAAGAAAAAGAAATATTTAAAGTGTGTAACACCAACAACTGACAAACTTACAGAATTCATACTGCAATCTTGACTATAAAATTATTAAAAAAGAATAGATACATAATTTATATCCACTGAAAGCACAGCTGTGAGTCTCAAGCTTAACCAATGCAGTATCTTCTCCCTGGAACTGCCTGGGTTAAAGATACAGAAATGCTCAAGCTTTGTTCTTTTTGAATTCTGTGTATGCCATTAACCTCTACATATTTCTTTAATGAAGTGCTTTTGCTAATGATCTTGTGATACATTGAGCATGACAGTACATAAGGAAAATGAAGACATAACAGCATACTCACAATAATAGGTAAAAAATACATATCCCTGTATTTATTGGGAGGAGCAACCTTCATAAAGGAAGACAACTGAATAAAGCTACAGATGTCCAAGCATCTCTCAGCATATAATATAAATGCATATTTTGTATCTGAGGTTTTATTCCCTCAAACAGTGCAGTGACTTGGACTGCATGACTTAAGATCTCTGTGCATATTGGGCTGACAGTTCATGTACCTGCTAACAGCACACCAAAATTCTGCAACAAACCACAAAGTGACTGAGTAGTCATGAAGACAACCTCTAGGATTTAAGATCCAGCTCCACAGCTCTGGTTGAAGACTGAGCAGTTGTTTCTGCATCTTTCACCCAAGCTGTCATGCAGAGAGAACAGACCTGCTCCTTGTGAAAAGAGAACCCATGCTGCCTGCCAGCCCAGTGTGACCTTCTGGTACACCAAAGAGATCCAAAACTTGGGTGAGGACCCATCTGAAATCCTTTTGAATCGGGCCAGTCCTTTTGGAAAAAGAAGCACCCACCCTGGAAAAGGTGCAGAGAAAGGATTAAGAATAATCAGGGAAGTGAAGAGCACATATTTCCCAGAGATTACAAGCTTGATTACTTCAGTCCTGGGGGCTGAAAGCCACAAAAAGCCAAGACTGCTCTTTCAGCAAAACCATTGTGGAAGGGCAGGAAGCATGATTAAGCCAAAGTCTAATGACAGCAACGGAGTAAATGGGTGCAAACTTTCCCATTAAGAAGCTTAGAAATTCTCTGCACATTTCCAAGCTAAACAGCCTTAAACTTGAGACTGCTTAATGAAAGACATTACATAAGATGCAAAAGCAGGGACTAGCTTCAGGAACCCTTACAGTCTCATAGTCCACTGATTTGAAGCAGTTCAGATCAGGGCTCCCTTCTTTTTCCCCACAAGATCAAGAAAGGGGCAGGTGAGCATCCTCAGTCTGTAATGCCATGAGGAAAGCTTACACCTTCACACTGTGCTTCAGACTTCTTGCTCCAAGTGAATTTCCCAATTGTGACTTGTTTCAAGGCACATTTCCAAGTTTTTTACCTTTTTTTTTTTCCCCCACAAGTCCATAAGAAAAACTAAGAAATTAAAAGTAAAATCTGAAAATTCAGAACACTTGTTCTGCAACACAGCATGAACTCCATTGCAAGGTCATTCCAAACACACAGCATAGCTCAGATCCTGCTTTCTTTTTCATGTAAAGGGACACTGCTTGGATAATACTACTTCATTAATGTTGTTGCTGTATGAAACGAGGCAATTCCTGCCATTCTCCTGGAGCTGAGACCAAGCACACAGCACCAGGTGCTGCAATCAGAAATTTATTTCACTGTGATCCTTTTTAATCTTCCAACAGTGAACAAAAGCTGGTCTCATTAAAAGACAAACAGGACTAGATTACTACTCCATTTAAAGCAAGAAACAAAATTGAAGGAAATAGAGACCATGAGTGCTTCTGGCAAAGTACTTCTGCCCTTCACACTGAGCACTTGGGTACTGAACACTGCTGGCAGAAGTCAGAGTCTATGGATACCCCAGTGATACGGTATCCCAGGTGAGGTGGGATTGCTGAGTAACACAGCTCAATTACTCCTCCTGCTTAGTAGTCAGCAGCCTAATAAACTCCAGAAGGAGAAAGGATTTCCAGTCATGATGGAAAGCTTCACAGGTGGGGTGGCAGAGTTAGTCAGGCCAGCAGCAATGCAGGGAGAACAAGGGGGAAGTTTCTCTAGCTGAAAATGCCACATAAAACATAAAATCCTGCACTATCACAGCTGGGAAAGGCAGAGACAGTGGCACAAGAAAGGTGGAAGGTGCTAAGAGTTTTGTCAAGGGCCCTCCAACATCATAAGGCCAGACAAGTCCTGGGATAAAGCCAGTCTAGAGCTTCCCCACCCAGTGCACTGTAATACAGGGTTGCAAGAAACTACAGAAGCAAACCTTATCATTAAAAAAAAAAACCAAACAAACAAACCACTCACTGAAGAGATTTTGCATCTTACAGCTGGATTATTACATGCAAGTTGCTGAACAGAAAAGCTTATCAATTAGTGTTTTATAGACAAGACTTTCCTCAGCCCTCTACCCAAAGGTCCAAACCATCAAACCCTGGTGGCCCTCTCTGCAGGAACTGATCTACTGTCTCTGTCTCTCTAAGAGGTATTCAAGAACATGCATCAAGCAAGAGATGCAAGCAGCTGAGAGCTGTGCCATGGATGCTCTGTAAGGAGAGCCCTGTGTCACTGTGTGACAGGGAAGGAACAGCTGTGATTCATTTCAGAGCCTGCTGAACATGAAATGAGTTTTGTTTCCATCTGTGACAACTCTGCTACCACTTGCAACACACATTAGGCACCACTAACACATCTTCTAATACCATAGTAAAAATTCAAGACTGAGCCAGTGACAGTCTAGGATGCCAATGGTCTCACTTTTACACTCAGTGATCCACCCTGCAAAAAAACCAAGGGGGCCAAATGTGTGTTCATTGTTTTTCAAAATGCCCCATTCACATCAATACCAAAGGCTTCTTCATCATTCATTGCAAATGCCCAGGTAGGGCACTGAAAGGAATGTGTATTTCCAATTAGAAGAAAAAAATATTTTGTTACCCAATCCCTCCTTCCACAGCACTGCAGTCAAGCTTGCTGTCCCAGCAGCTGAAATACATGAACCCCAGATGCATTTCAAAGTCAACCATGACTCCCTTGTAATGCTCTTCTGCTCCTGCCCAGGCTAAAACCAAGACATTGTCACAACTCCCTTAACCATCTTTCCACCACATGGACCTAGCTGAGCACCAGACCCCATGGCAATAAAAGGTGCCCAAGCTGGCATTGGTGTCAGATGTCCAATGGACACTAAAAGATGTCCCATGACCAAAAGGACACCCTCATATATTCACTGGCTTAGAAATCTCATGTGGTTGATCTGCCATTTCAGACTGAAGATGGGATGGCATCTAAAAGTCTAATGAATACACAAGGATTTCTGCAAATACTTAATGAAGTGCCATCCAAATTAATCATGAAATGATGTTGTGAAGGTAAATATTTTGACACTCAAACAGTTGGCTCCATTACCACTGTCACTCTTCTTGTGATGTACACAATTATTGTCATTTCATGTCGTGACAGTCAAAATAAGTTTGTGTGTTAAGATCAAGTAGATAACAGGCTTTCCAATTCTGAATGGGGAAAAAAAATGAAATATTGTGATTTCCAGCAGAGTGCAAATTAGCTATAAGCTGAAATTAAAACTCTGGAATCTTGGCAAATCAGTACTTTATCAACCTTCTCCTCAAGAAGTGTTCTGTTAGCACATAGCATAAGGTCTTCTAATGAAGAAGTAAAGCTTCAGAAATTCTCTGCAAGGTTTCAGAGTTGTGTGCATTTGTGCTACCATCATGCCAGTAGTATACTTGTTTCATTCAGACTGCAACAGAAAAATATCAAAATTAAAGAAAAAAAAAATTATTTCTTCTGTGGACCAGTACATTTATTGGGCCTCAGGAACACCACACCTTTCTTTTTCCAGTGTTCTTTGATCAAAAGCCAAAGACATGACAGATATGGTATAGCTGTAGGAGTTTCCCAAACTGTGAGGTAAATTGTGGTACAACTGTACCAAAGTGGTACCCAAACACTGCCTCAACAGCCTAACATCTCTCCGAAGCACAGGCATGGCCAGGCATGGAGCCAGGAGCCACTGCTGCTGACAACAGAAACATCTTTGCAAATTCAGTTCAGGAAAGCCAGTTTTTTAATGTAGGACAGGAAGTCACAGGCGTCTGAAGTTCAACTGTATTCTAAAACTGATTTCCTGAGCATCCCCAAGTACAGCTGTCTTTCATCTGTCTTACACGTGCCCTTACTTTTCCTCGGTTTCATCTTTGTGCCTTTTGCAGCAAGCCATAAAGTCAGATTTCATATTACAAGCATTGCTATTTACAAATCTTATTTAAAAGGTGAACAGACATTACACTGAGCAGGCATCTTGCTTTTTTGTCACACTACGCTGGGTTTCTCAAGAATCAGAAAGGCTGAATTCCACGGAGTGTTGCTAAAAGTAATTTCACAAGGAAAAAACAAATAAGCTAAATGCAGGGGTCAACTACTGTGGACATTCTTAGATGTAGTGTAAAGTCTTTGCTCTTGGGGGCAGAAAGGAAGAAAAAAAATATACAAACAGAACAAACAAACAAAAAAAAGCCCAGAATGTGCAGCCCAAACACAGAAAAGCAAGCTAGACCCTAACAGACAATGACAAGTGATGAAAAATACCTTTAATTTTTTAGCATTTCACTAGGAGCAGTTTTACTCTGAAACTTGTCAAATACAAAGGCAAAATGAAAGTATTCAAGCTTGGATAAATGCAAGTGGAGTGAAGCCCTGTGCTTGGGAAGGAGCATCTTCCCCTGGGGAAACCCTGCCACAGCTTCACCTATTTCAGAGGTCAAAAATTTTCTCTGGAGAAATTATTTTCATGAGCCACTGATGATTCATCCTTGGCAGAGTGATTTAACTTTAGTCAGCAAAGCTACACTCCAGCAAGAGAAGAAAAATCGTCCTGGTCTTTGTCATTTTGAGGTCAGAACTAAATAGCTTCTTGTTAGAAAGTTCCCTCCAGAGCTTCACAGGATATAAGAAATGCAACAAATACAATTTACTAAGGACATGCTAACACTTGCAGTAAGAAGCTCACTAAGAGGAGTAGCTATCATCATTAGACAGGTAATCCCACCTCCAGGATTTTCTGCAGCACAAAGCTCCTACTCCTCAGCTTGTCTCCAAAGGTATAATTACCTTCTGGAAATAAAGTGTGGTTGTATGGGGGGAACTTCTGGGAAAGCTTCAGTTTCATACAACTGTTAAATGCTGAAGGCTTAACACGTGCTAAAAGGCTTTAAAAGACCATGTCCTTGTGTCAGGGGGCTGGTTTGCAGCAAATGCTTGCTGGGAAAAATCATGATCTGATTTAGTCTTCTGTTATTTTCATCACCACTCCAGAGAAATTACATTAACTAATATCATCACAGTTTCTCTTTTGCAAATGTATGATGTATGCTCAAAATTAGCAAACACCTCTTTCATACGGTGTCTGTTCTGACCTTGGGAAAAATCATTAGAAGAGAGCTGAAGGCATGGTAATCACCTCATTTTTCTTCAGTTTAAATTATTTAAATTTAGAAAAGATTTTTTGTTGAGAAAGACTAGCAGCACTAAAGACAGCATGTCAAAGGGAATAACTGTGTATCACCCTGCATATTTACCTCTTGATATAATAAGATCTGTGCTTCTCTAAATAGGAATTCATCAACACCAATATTATTGGCAGAAAGAGGGCAGATAAACATAAATCTTGTAAATAGGCTTTATAAATAATATCAGTTGTTTGGGGTTTTTTTTGCTTTCTATCAAGCTTCCATTCCAAAACCCATTTGTCACATTTCAGTAACACAGTCATGCTACAGCACAGGCAGTATTAAAAAAACAACTGGAAGATACATGCCTGAGGAAGCTCATTCATCACTGCAACATCCTTCCTCCTCTCAGCTCTCTTGGGAAACCTCGTTATCCCGAGGTGAGGTTTTTCCAAAGCCCAAGCTAGGCTTTCAAGCATCTTTGATGGGTGTACAATTAGCATATGTCTACAGAGATGCAAATCTACAGCTCTTAGATCCAGGCTGGCTTAGTGGCAGCTCACAACCAGTGTGCTGCTTTCAGGTCAGCCCACACTAACACACAGCTCACTCTCCAGATAAAGCTCACCCTTAAAGTTTATGGTTCCCTGGCACATTGCCCTGCTAGAATCCAGTTGCAGGGGATAAACCAAAAGGCTTCATATTTTAACTTGCAATTGAAGGAGCAACCTCAAGTGTTTGGCGGTGAAATCAGGACCCACACTTGCCTTCCTCCTTCCCAGTCATCACTGGTTGGGCTTGTAAAGTCCTCTCTCCTCCTGGGGTATTAAAGGAGGCAAAAATGTTCAATTGGCCAAAAGTAGACAGGTTTCTGTCAGAGGTTCCCCATCCTTGCCTTAAGAGTTTCTTGTAACAGCACTTGTACTTCAGGGAGCTGCACGAACCAAATCCATTTATCCTTCTTGCTAATGGAAAAAGCAGACCAGTTGGAATCTTATCAATAAAGGGAAAGAAACTGCCTGCTGGAACTAAGGAGATGAGCTGGAAGATGGCTAAGCAAGTCAAAATGTTTGCTAACACTAATATTTCAGATGGCATAGCAGTGTGTTAGAGGAGTAGTACAGAGCCCCCTTGTTTAGTTTAAAATAAATTGGAAACATTTCAAATGCAATGCAGACTGTTTACTATCAGAGCCACACAGATCTTGGAATTTGTGCCTCACAGCCTATCCGACAAACCTGCCTTAAAGTTGTCTTTCATATGGTTATTTAGTTGCCTAAATTCTCACACAGAAGGGTCTAATTTTGTAAGCATTTTGGAAAACAGGAAAGGTGGGATTTTGAAGCAGCAAGAGAATCCAAACCCAAGTGATTTGTAGATACATTTCACTGTGATTCATTATGACTTTTTGTAACTCTAACTACAGTGTTTAATTGCTTCATGGGTCTTCCATTAAATACAAACTTTTTAGCTTCAGAGGAAAGTTAGGGGGTTTCAGTCCACTCTATGGTCCACAAAAATTATAATACCAATTCACAGTCATCTACTTTAAGGATAAATGCCTACTCAACCTCTTTACCACACCACAAACAGACATTTGGAAGTTAATCCCCATGCTCTGTGATCACCTCAGTGCAAACACTGACCGCCTCTGCACCGCTCTGGTAAGTCAAAGCATCCAAGTACCCAGCCCTAAATGCTTCACTGCATGAGAAGGACTGAAAGCACACTTTCCCACTTACAAATTTAAAAAAATTGATAGCTTATACTGCTTCAAGCTCCAAAATTCATGCAGTCGTCCAAGCCCCTAATGGTGATAAAAGGTAGGGAAGGAAGAGAATGATGGTTTTCTTGATGGAAGTTATCACAGAACTGGTATATCCTGGCAAAACATCTTCCAATAGAAACTAATTTTCAAGTGCTGTACTTTCAGAAACAGATTACTCTGTATCATGCCCAAAAGCAAATATAAACAAACAAAAAAAATCTTACAAGACCTTTGAAGTTAAATTTAAGTTAAATATTTCTCTCTTTTCACTTCAGCCTTTACTTTTGCTTTTAACTCTTTTATTTCAGGGGCAGGAGGGTGGCACAGCCAAAAAGGCATTTAAATATAACTTAAAATTACATTTCATTGTTGGTTTTTTTTACTCTAGTTGTGTTTTGGGGTTTTGTTTTTTGTTTTTTGGTGGGGGTTTTTTGTGGTTTGGTTTTTTTTTCCAGGAATGGAATTACTTCTTCCACCAACCCCAGATCAGAGTTACTGACAGCCCATGCTCAGCATCCTGATTTACTGCTAATGATGGCACAGTGGGTAAGTCTGTTCTTAAACACTGGCTAAATAATTATCAAAACAGCTTCACTCAAAAAAACCCAACTCCTTGCCACTGTCTAATTCCTTTGTGCTTTTTGAAACAAGCAACACATCATTGATTTAAAGAAAAACAAAATAAAACCAAGAACAAACTCACTCCTGCCTAAGGTTTCCTCCCACCCTCGCTGCATTTAGCACAGCAGTCAAAAGCACAGCAAAGCCTTTGTGAAATCATCCTTCAGTACAGCAACAGATAAAGCCATTAAGAAATTCTAAATACAGCCTTCTAAATATAAAAAAAATAAACAACAGTTATATAGAATTACTATATGAAGGAGATTGAGGTCCTGGAGCAGGTCCAAAGGAGGGCAACCAGGCTGGTGAAGGGATCCAGCACAAGTCCTGTGAGGAGAGGCTGAGGGAGCTGGGGGTGTTCAGCCTGGAGAAGAGGAGGCTCAGGGGAGACCTCATCGCTCTCTACAACTCCCTGAAAGGAGGCTGGAGCCAGGCGGGGGTTGGGCTCTTTTCCCAGGCAACTATCAGCGAGACAAGAGGGCATGGACTTAAGCTCTGCAAGGGGAGGTTTAGGTTAGATATTAGGAAGAAATTCTTTCCAGAGAGGGTGATCAGGCACTGGAATGGGCTGCCCAGGGAGGTGGTGGATTCTCCATCCCTGGAGGTTTTTAAGAAGAGACTGGATGTGGCACTCAGTGCCATAGTCTAGTAACTGCAGCAGCAGTGGATCAAGGGTTGGACTTGATCTCTGAGGTCCCTTCCAACCCAGCTGATTCTATGATTCTATTACAGTATGCATATTCTTACAAAAAAATACTTCAAACCAGAAAAATATCCATAAAATTATATAGTTAATGAGTTTCTGGTAAGTAGGTATTTTAATCTACATCAGGACAGCTGCAAAGATTACCTCTGGATAGGTGAGCAAACTCAACGTAATGAAGCAGGGCTGACCTGTGTTGCACTTGGCAGACATTGCTGAGAAGAATAAATACTTGCCATTTATTAGTACATGCTTACCACACTTACTTTCTGATGAAAATCACTTTTTTATGCAGAAGCTATTATTTAGCACCTACATATCAAATGAGTTTAAAATGTAGTCACAGAGGTTCAGGCTTTTGCAAATATCAGACCCTAATGGGTTGGTGTGGATTTTTATATCATCTTTTCCTGCATGTAAGGGGAGCACCAATGAAGAATCAGCTAAGGATGGATTGAAGCTGAACAGCAAGGTGATTTCTGATCTTCCTAGAGTAAAAATAGGGTTTACAAGCAGAAGGCCCCCCATCAACTGATGAGGGATTTTCTCTTAGCAGTTTCCTTGCTTACATAGCATCATGTGTGCCTCACTTTAGAGACATGGGTGATGAATATGCATAGGGGAGAAAGGAGATTTGAGTTTGGTGCTGGTTGACAGAAGGTGCTCATACAGAAAGTTGTGGTGCAATGATAACCCTGCCTGTTGCATCCCAGGCACAAGAAGGAGGGTCAAGTGAAGATGGGGAAAATATACCCTCCCATCAGCTGAGCTTGACATCAGGGTGCAATGCAATGACTATGTAAAGCAGCAGCATACACGTGGCCCTGGCTTTCTAGAACCCAAATGAACATCAACCTTTTGTATATAGAAAGGCTACATGTGGTTCCCACCTTGTAATTGCTAAATGACAGCATCCACTCTTCCACAAAGCGCAGTGTAGAAGGAAAACAAACAAACAACAACAAAAAAAAAAGCCAACAAAAACAAACAAAAAAACCCCAACCAAACAAAAAAACCACACACCAACCAACACCACAGAAATCCTGATCTGCCCCCAGAAGGACACCCATGGGTGCATGGCAGCAGCCACACACACACACAATCTGAAACTTCTGAATAGGGCAGAAGCAAAGCCTTGTGTCCCATTGAGTATGATCCAGCACATGTGAAACTGAGAACTTCCAGGATCCTCCTTAGCCCCTGCCCAGTGTTCGTCTTCTCACTCCACTTGGGGCTACATCAGGTGAGAGATAAATCTGAAGCCCCTGCTCCTGATGCTGCTCCCTGGACCAGCAGGTACACACCAGCACACTCACAGCCGGCTCAATACAAGCAAGAAACAAAAAAACAACAAAAAAAAAGGCTTTTAAATGAGTCTGCACCAAAACCTTTCAAGAAGCTTCTTTCATGAAGGGTTTAAAATCAATAGAGCAGTTCTCTTGCAGTAATTACTCACTGCCAGTACAGGACAGAAGTCCAGGCTGCAATGGGAAGAGAGGCTGAAGGCCAAATAAATTCATTCCTGGTGGAAGCAAAGAGGTCATACAGAGGACGGCAAAACCCAGAACATCTTCCTACATGTCTGAGTCTGACCCACAGGGCTCAAAGTTATCACTGCTGCTGCTAACTTAGAAGAGATTCAGGCATTTACATTAATCAGTAAAGACAGAGATCATCTGAGATGCACCACTTATTCACTTTGTGATTTAATTACTGTTTAAAGAACAGTTGCAGCCTTAATGGGATATTTTGCGTTAATTCAAATGGTTTCTGAAGTGCTTGCATGATCTCCATTTTTCTGCTATAACTCATTTACAGCTGAAGGAAGCCTCTACTGACAGGGCTACACCTCTCTCTCTCAGAGTTAATAGCAATTCCTACCACCAACATTCAAGCTGTCACTCAGACAGACATTTGCTATAAACATCTTCATTTCCTTTTATTTCTGCAGACACCTTTGAACAGCACCACCTCTCAATTCATAAGCCATATTAGTGCTCTTACTGTAGAGTAACATCTCTCTACACAGTCTCACATAAAATTAAATGCCTGCTTTAGCAGCTCACAAACCTCACAGCAGTTTATTTTCCCTCTTTATTATAACAGAGCAAGTAAGAGTAGCACACTATTATTACAGTATCATATAACATGGCTTCTCCAGCAACCCAGTGGCATAAAACTAAATGACTGTCTGAGAGATGAATGAGAACACATTTTTATGTGACAGTTTTGTGAGCTTACTAGGCAAATAACTGTTGCAGACAGATTTCTAAAATTAGGACAGTTCAACTTGCTGAGGGTTAACCTGTTCAGGCACCAGGGCCTAATCCCTTCTCTTCCTTAAGGACTATTTAATTATGTATACCAAGTGCAATAGCTCCAGCAGGAAAGATTAAAACAGATTCTCACAGCCTAACATGAAGACACGTAACCAGAATGTTGCAAGACTACAGACCACTATCTCCCAGTCATGGACATACCCTAAGAATTAGGGTGGGAATTTCATTCCCCCCCAAAAAAAAACCAAAAAGAAAAAAAATCTGATGCGTCTCAGTTCCACATTGAAGAAAGGTTTGAAAACAGCTTTCTTAAGCAACAGGATTATCTCTTCCTGAATGTCTCATGGAGTGCTTAAAAAGTCCTTGGATGCTTTGAAGTACCACAGAGACTATGAAACATGTACACTGAGTGGTATTTTTCACTTGCATGAAAATAATAAAGCTTAAAATTTATTTTCACAGGGAATAAAAGTCGTTAGAACCAACCATTTAGGATGCTTCATGGCATCCCTCATCATTTATTCCATCAGCAGTTTGTCCTCAATACATAATGATTAAGAAAAGTTTTTTTTAAACACTCTCAACATAACCTATAAGTGATCAAGGACATCCTTCTGTTACATATTATTTCTGCAGTATAAGCTGCATTTAGCACATTCCTTTGACCAGGCCACTTGACTCCTGTCCACCTTCTCCAGCCTGCTAAGTACTGCTTTAACATTTACGGTTTGAGAGGTTTGATACTTAAGATTTACAGAAGTAGGGGGAAAAAACTCCACACAACAAAACCCACACCTATCACCTTTAGGTTTTTTGGTTTGTTTTAAATAAAAGGCAAGGCAACACACAGGCCATCTTCAGCAGAAAGCCCAAACCAGATGACTCCTCCTAATGAATCCATAAATATGCCAGCATGGGGTGATGCACAATAGCAGCAGGCATGGAGAGTTACCCTAAACTCTGCAGACAGGGCTTGTTCTAGCCTATGAAGAAAGCCCTGGATGATAGAGAAATTGGGAATTATGGGGCACAACTTCTCTCACTTGTGCTGCTTTTCCTTCATCTGACTACTGTAGCATTTTCTTTTACAAGTACTGTAGCAAGACATTTGCACCAAGCTGAAACAATCATGTATATGAATGTGCAGTTCTTCACAGAGGATACTGAAGTAATTTCTGGACTCTTTTCCTACTCTAGACAAAATCTGGTTAAAGGAAAATGAGATTTTCTATAAATTAATACATTATACAGTTGTGCAACCAGATAATGAGGAAAAAACACCCTAAATATTGTAAAAAAGCAAACCAGCTGCATAAAGGAAAGTCATTATTCCTGTGTTCCTTTTATCACCTCCCAGAAAAAAAAAGGAAAAAAAAAAAAAAAAAAAAAAAAGGAAAAATAAAAAAAGGAAAAAAAAAGCAAAGAAGCTCTAGATAAAGACTTCTCTTTTTTCTCAACCCTTTCTACCCATCACATTAAATTTCAGAGAGAGAGGAAGCATCTACAATTTTATTTTCCAAGCCCTCTGGAAAAATAAGATAGATTTCTCGAGCAACAGTAGCTCTTCACATCTCTTTCATAGATTTTCTCTTACAAACAGATGCCTTCAGGGAGCTCTCCCGCCCCCCTTTTAAGCCCAAGAACTGACTTAAAAATCAGGAACTCCAAGCTGACAAGCAGCAGATTCCCAGAAGCCCAGGGTATATTAACATTAAGCTCTCCAGCAAGGTCTGAGAACTTTGCATCCCAGGTTTTTGGGGTTTTCTTTGTTGTTGTTGTTTGGTTTTTTGTGGGGTTTTTTGGGGGGAGGGAAGGGGGAGACAGTATTTGGTTATTTGTTGTTGGTTTTCTTTGCTTTTCTGTAATTTAAGGTGAAACTTACAAGTAGAACATATGCACTAAGTGGACAGTAACATGCACTGGGCACTCAGAGCAACCTCCTCTAGACTCCATTAGCTTCGTACCAAGAATTTTCCCAATTCTGTTCACTACAAGGACTGTATTAAAGATTAAACTAACAGAAATCTAAAATGCTGCACAGAGTAAAAATACATGCTAAATGGAGCATGTGTGCTCATTCAGTGCAACTTTTTAATAAATATTAAAAAATTCTAAAAACAAAAAAACCAACCAAAACCCACAAAAAACTATAATCAAAGCAGTAAAATATTTACATGGACCTTCTCCATAAAACATTGAGGTTTACTCCATTCTGATCTTTTCTTTTTTGAGCCCTGTTCTAAGCAATATGGAGCTGATCAAGCCCCCCAGTTCCCCGAGCCCATTCACCTACAGTTTTGTTCTCCTGAAGACCCAAGCAGTGTAGGTTGCTGGCACCCACATTCACAGAAGGCAAAACTTCAAGCTGTGTATGGCACAAAGTTACCAAAAGTACAGCTGGGTGTCACTTGGTGTTCACCATCAAGTGGAAATGCTGTTCCTGGACCTCACCAGCCCCTCACAGTGGGGTACAGGGTCTCACATTTCCCTGCAAATGGCATCAGTGACAATTCCCATCAGTGACAATGTCACCACCACCAGCTGCTTGCTGATCCCTAGCTGGGACACACTGAGAGAGCTCTGAGCAACCCTGTTTTCTAGCAAGCAGAAAACCTGCCAAGCTTTGCCAGCATCGTGTGCTCTGTCATTCAGGGCATACTTTACTTGAGAGATTTAGAAGTGCCAACTGCTGCGGTCCAAAAAATATCAGAATGCCATTTATTCAGAGGACAGCACGACTTCTGAGCACATGATCATCTGTCAACAAGTTTAATTTATAGCTGAGACAAAAGTATCTAGCTGGTCCACAAAAAATGCAAGTTAACATTGTTTCCTAAGCACGTAACTGTGCAATGTAAATTCATTTCTACTCTTGCTTCATCTTTTGTGCTCAGATCTGCACCTGAATTCAGCAGGCCAGTTCTGGAAAGTACTGCTAAGATGTTGGTCATGATTATTCCTATTCAAACCAAAGCATTTCTGAGCATACCTTTCTAAGGACCCAGCTTTCACAATGATGAATGCTGTGGCAATTCAGTGGAAGAACAAATGGTAAGATGAATAATACATAAAAAGAGTTCTTAATAGTGAATATCTCATTTCATTTTACATTTACTCTGCAGGCTAAGAAAAAAAAAAAAAAAAAGATGAAATCAGATCCTGAAGATGTCTCAGCTGGTCAGTGGCAGAGCCAACAACAATAAAAATTTAAGCCTCCTGACTCTTCTTCCAGCACTCAAATGACAATATCTGACTGTAATAAGCACCACTCTAAGCTCCCTCTTCTTTAACCCTTTTTCCACAGTCAACATAAACCAAACTAACCTGAATAGCTCAGGTTAAAGGACAACAGTAAGTCAAGAGTAAAGTGCATTTGTACAGCAGAATTGATTCCTTTCTTCAAATAAGAAGAGCACTTAACAGCATCAGCTCATAAAAGATGTCTCCAGGAATAAAGTACACCACAACTTCTGGAAAAAGACATGAACACTAACAAGTAGGAAAATAAATAGAAAACTGAAAGGTTTTGATTAAGGTCTTGTGTTGTGGGTTTGGTTGGTTGGCGTTTTCTTTTTTAAGATAGATCCTTCTTTTATAAAGAGCCCTTGAAAGTGAAAAAGCTCAGTCAATCTCTCATCTTTTTTCTGCATTGCCTCGGCAGGTCTTGTGACATCACACTTTCTTCAGTATTTCATCACTGAGGTGTGACTACCTGGCCATGTTAAACAGAGATGCATGTCAAATACCTTACCTTAAATACTGGGATTACTACATCTTTATTAGAGCATGAGTGCTCCTAAAAATCTCACAAGGCAGATCAAACTTCTGCATAAATATTTTCCAGTTCAGGGTAATGAGCTGTTATAACTGCAAAAGCATTCCATTTCTTGAGCAAAAATCAGGAAATCCAGGATATATTTATGAAATATTTGGAACACAAACATTAAACTGAGCTGGTGAACATGGCAGGAACACTTACATATGTTTCTGCAGCTATTTGTGGTGTGGCTGTGGCTGTTTTGTTTACCCAGTTGCAACATATGGGAGGCAGACAAACTGACAAAGTTCAGTCTTATACCTGTCCTTAGAATTCTCCTATCAGTATGGACAGGACTAAACCACATTTAGTATGTTCAGATCTTCATCAGAAACCACTCAGTCCTTTTAGTCTCTCTTATGTAGCAACACAAATACAATCATCTTAGTGTGGAAATCTCCCCAGCACTGGAAAAAGGCACTTTACCACTGGCACCCTTATATATCCTTTAATATAGCTCTTGGTTTTGCATCCAAGTTTGAGAAGTAATAACAAGAAGTGAAATTTGAACTTTCTGAACATTGTGATAAAATCTTAGCCCACTGAACTGCCCATTTACCCCTTGTTTCTACTTATGAAAGCACTTCCATGTACATGTATCATGATCCTGTAACCCTAGCACTGCCCCATAAAGAAAAGGGCAAAGCCTTGTTACAACATTAAAATAACATTTTTATTTTTACTTGTAAAATAATACACATCACATCATATGTAAATCACGGCTAGAAGGTACAAGGGCATAAAATCAGCACTGCTGCATTCGTAACAAGATTGACTTATCATATATACAATTGAACTTTGAAACAGGTTTTTTTCTGTATTCATTGTTATGAATACAACTTGAAAAAACACAGTCTATGCTTGAAATATCATAGCAGTGTCAGGCTTTGCAGCAATCCCCAGCCAAGCCTGTGATAACTGTGAATGATGCCCTCTACCCTGACAAAACACTGAAACCTACAGATAAATTTATACATTCACAGCACTTCACCACTGCTTTGGGGAAGACACAGCAAGGCAGTACAGACACCTGGGCATCCTCTCAGACTAAGTGGCTCCTAGATGGACTGCTCAGGACAGATGCAACACCCTTGAACACCCACCAGAAAAATCCAGTTTTTCCTTTAAGGCAGGCAATTTGTGTTTAAATTGTAAACACAATAAACTGCACTTGAACAAAAAACTAAGAGCATGCAAAGAGCACAGTATAGTGTTTTGCACTTTCCAGCACAGGTGAGTTAATCCTGACTAATGATTTTAGTACTCCTTTTTATTACAGATTCCCAATATTCCTGGAACAGAGTTTCTGATGTGCTGCACCTGAGTGCTACTGCATCCAGCTCCAGTTTGATGTATAACAAAAAGGATTCTATTCCTTGCACAGAGAATCAAATCACTACATTTCAGATACCTTAATCCTACAAATGTCTACTTGGACACTTCAGCATAGCTCCATTACTAGTTCAAATGCTACATAGTTGATTTTTTTCATTTCTGAACATAAGTTTGATATCAATTATTTTTTAGATAATTTATATTAATATAATTTCTACATTTCTGTTCTATCAACTAAAGCACCAGTTGTCACTGTAGTTTAAAAAAGTAAAATAACTGTCTCACCATACAATATAAAATTAATGAATGGTGAAACTTAAGATTAGGTATACTACTATTGTTAAAAGGAGACATTATACCACATTCAAACTAAACTCGCTGGAGAATCTATGTGAAAGTCATGCTGCTTGTATGCTTCTTCCCAACAGTCCAAGGAGAAAAAGAAATGTCACCAACCCAACCAACCCTTGAGTAAGGAAGTGCTACCATGCCAAAGGCAAACAACAGCAACAAATGTCTTTTTAAGAAACTATGGATATCCTATATTGCAGTCAGGTACAAAGAAACACAGAAACAGGTTTGTTTGCACATATACACATCAGCCTGGTATTATTTAGGGATAGGTACACATCAGAGTACTTAATAGAAAAGGAAATTAAAATAGTTAGGGTTTGTTACTTGTCATTTTGCACCTCTGCAAAACACATTCTCGAGAAATTCACTAACAACTTAAGCACAAAAGCATTTTTAAAATAAAGTGAGTAGTGTTAACTTTGCAGTAGTCAAAAGCCTCTCAATCTTGCTTACCAAGATTTCACAGGCAAATTAGCCTACATTTGAAGCATAAGCAATAAGTAAATCTTGCAACTCACTAAGCCTGACTACCCCCACCCTCAGCAGGTTATGCAGAGGTCAGCAGACACTGGCAAGTGCATCACCACTGTTACAAAAAAATCATCACTTATTTCTCTCCGAAGAGATGACAGCTTCACAACAGACATCAGTCACCCAAGAACTCACCCATGAGGTTTGACCACCCGTGTGCAGGCAGAACCCAGAGCCAATGAACCCAACTCTCTATCTCAGAGAGAGTATCACATTTCTGTGGTCCATCTACTCACAGCCTTTTTGGGAGCAACCCACCCTCAAACTGTCTTCTTGAGAAATACATCCTTCAAGTAAATTTGCTCCTAGCCATAAAACAATATTCATGGTAGTTAAGACACAAAACCCCTGAAATATTAATACACAGTTAACCGTCTTGCATCACTACATAGTCTTAAATAGACCACTTCTCTCTTGGCAAAAGTAACCAAGATTCCTCTTCAGAGGAATATACTGACAACACCGGATGAACAAAGTCACTGCCAAGACACACCACACTTCTGCTGTGCTGATGGCTGGACTTAGCTTCTTTGGAACAACACAAATGTAAGAACACAAAAAGTGTTCCACAAAATTTCATGTCTGGAAAATTCATGCTTTAAGACCACCATCTCTCTTCATATTTCATACATATGTTTTGTACAAAGTAGAAAGTTTTTCAAGAAGAATCTAAGAAGTCTCTACCTAGGAAAAAAAAAATTCAGAAAATTGATTTTCAAATAGCAATCATATTGACACTCTTGTTCCACACCAACTCCTTTGTTTAAGACACGTTTCCCTAATTTGTAATTGAATTATATGTAATTACAGAAAGGGAGAATAATATCTATGTTAGGAATAATCACAAAATAGCTACTGGAATTTCAATTCCTAACACTCGTATTTCTTCATATCTTTGCTAAGCATTCACTGTGAAGGCAAAGTACCCTGGCTTTAGCATTCTTCGTATTGTGAAAATTTAAAAGAATTTATTTGGAATAATTTTCTCATAATTTAGAGAAAACTGATGGAAGCAGTTTCAGTGAAGAGTGGCTACAAAAGCTTCCATAGGGCCATAGGTGGGGAGCAACAGATCTCCAACACATAGGTACAGCCACACCAGAAGAAAAAGTTAATGAGAATGGGAACAATTCTGATATAGTATTAACTGAACCTTCAAAACCTGGATCCATGCAGAAGTTTTCCTCTCCAAGCAGTATACATGCTTTGCACAGCTTTACTGAGAAAATTACTGACCCTAAACTCCATGTTGTTTTAAACTGGCACATAATGAAGCCATTAGAGACCTTACCAAGGGCATCTGCATTTCAGATAACCACTCAAGCAGCAGCCCCATGCTAATGCAAGACAAAGCACTGAACAAATAATTCAAGACCCATGAAACAACCTTGTTTATGGCATTACCCACTAATGTTCAAACAAGGAAACATATAAAGAAAGAGGATGTTTACAGATGAGCAAACAGACTAAGATAACATGAACATCAGACATCATACCGAGCAAGCCACAACCCCCAAACTTCTTCAGACTCTCCATGTTTATATTGTATTTCCAGTATAAAAGCTTTAATTCAGAAGTTAATCATATCCCCAAGGCATTGCAAGGCAGCAGGCAATGGAGAATGCCTCTAATCCCTCTGGGGTGTAATTATTTCATAATCACTACATTTCAGGTTTACCTGATTGTCATTATAGAAAATTTTATTCTCTCTCCTTTCTCAACTCAAGCCTTTTAAAATTAAATACATCTTTGACCGATTTTATACAATCCCCATTCTTTCCTTTAACATACAATTCAAGACTTTGTTCTCTTCTTAAGACAGCAGAGGAAGGTTAATCTTTTCCTTTGCGGCTTTGGGGGGTATTTTTGTCTGTGTGGTAGGTGTTCTTGTTTTTTTCTCCCCACTTCATGGCATATCAAGCACAGTGTAAAATACATGGAGGCAGTATTTTCAAAGGTGACTGACTGGATGTGGACAGAGATTCACTCCTTGCTTCATTTAGGAAGGATCACCATCCTCAACTTCACAATGAAAAGTTTAAAAAAAAAAACACTTGTTGCTCTAAGAAACCAGGCTTAGGTACATGCAGATTGTAGCTGAAAATATGTCTAACAGCTTTCTGGTGGAAGGGATTTTTGACATGATGACATGAGGAAGCTCAGGCTGTTTCCATATATTGATCCAATCATGGTTTGTCATATTATGAATGTTTTCAATTATGAAGACCCCCTTGCTTTAAAGGTCCATCTCCAATCCCAGCATCCTGAAGGAACAATCACCAAAACAAATATTAGCAAAAGGAAACTCACTTGAGGAAGACCTTTCAGTTTGAAAGGACTTCAGATTTTTCAGAACAGCAAATGTAAATGCCATTTTCCTCACTGTGGAAGATCAGGTCAGGAATGTAAAGAACTCTATAGAGAATACAAGAGAAATTATTCCTTCTTTCCTCACTCAATCCCTTTCAACTTCCCAAGCAACTTCCCATATTACAGCCAGGCTTCTGAATGGAATAACCAGGCAAAAGTCAAGGTTTTCTGGGCATTACCATTTCTAGGTATCCTTCTGGCAAAACCTGCAAACCACATTGCCTCGTGTACCAGAGCAGTAACTGGCAGTGCACAGCAGCAGAGGAGAATGAACTATTCAGCAGTTGATCTGATAATGAAAAATCTGGATTGTGCTAAAAATAACATTCTTCCTCTTAAACTTTAAGATCACAGAGCACTCAAATGTTTCAGGCTTTTCTCTCCCTGTTTAACAGGCTTGAGGTCCTTGTTTGTTTGTTTTATTGAGTTCTCACAGAAAATAAGGAGGTGAAATAAATCAGGGGAGGGTACTTTTCAAACAGAGCCTGCTTGCTCAGCAATAACACAGGCAAGAGCACTGTTGCTCTTTGACAGAATTAATATATATAATCAATACAACTGTTAGATGTCATTAGGTATCAACCACCTTAGTCCAATCCTATGGTATCCTCCATCTGACCTTGCATATTGATACTTCTCTCAATCTAAAGTACACTTTTAGAGTGGGATTCTGTACAAATACTTTCCCTTGAATTATTTGGCAATAATGCTGAATTTTAAACTACACAGAAGTCCAATCAGCTGACAACAATTGTCTTTTGCTAGCACTGTAGCTTTTTGGCATGGAAGCAAACAAGAATTATGCTGCATATTTTATCTAAGTGCTACGTCAACTAGAAGGCTACAAATACTATTCTTATTTGATTGTGCCAATTTTAAAGGATTTAAGAATTTAAGATCTTAGGAGTTCCTATTTTCAAAAATGGCATTCAATAGTTTCCTTTTTTTAACTCATTGAGGGCTCCAAGGTACCACATCATTGCACCATCAGGATATTTAAGTAAAAACTCAGTCCCTCAGTGTTTTAGAGTCCTGTTTTAAAATTCTGGCTTCATCTCCCTTACTCTGCTGCTAGTTTAACTTGCCACCCAAACTGTTTAGAGTCTCTCCAGTTCAGATGCCAAGCTCTCTCCTCTGGCTATGACTGAAGCAAGATGAGAGGGATACTGTTGCTGGGAAGGTAACTCACCTGCACCATTCTTACTGAGGTCAACTTTAACTCATTAGATACACACAAATAAAAGAAAATGTTTTCTGCAATTCGTTATTTTTTTAAGATATCTTTAAGATTTGCAACCATTTGCTCCGCTGACTTCAAAATGCAGTTCCACAATCCATAGTTACACAAACCACAAGTCACTTAAAAGTTCAGTTTTCTGTCTCCATGTAAATTAGCACAGTTTTTAATTTGGGTACCAGAAACAATATTAGCTTTTTTTGTTTATCAGGATTTCAGTTACTCATTCATTTGATTTCTAGTTCTAAATGAGTACAAAACCACTTTGTTTTGCTTTAAAAACATTTCTACTTGATAAACCATGTATGAACCTCAAATGTTGCAGCCTATCAGGAGGTGAACATTAAATACTTCTGTCTCATAAAATCAGAGTAAAGTATTAAAAGCATCTCCCCTTGCAATGGGGCCCCTTTTCTGCTCAACTCAGAACCATGACTGAGCTCAAGTCATGGGCCATTAGGCTAAAAGCTGAGCAGGGAGAAGGGACTTCTCTTCTAAAGAATAGGTAGAAAATGCACACATAGGTTGCTAGAGGGGATGTGGTAATGCTAACAGACTTCTGTAGGGTTTGCTTTGTTTGAGGGGGTTTTTTTATGTTTTTTGTTTTGTAAGTGCTTTATAAATTAAAGCTTTTAACCCAAGTAAGGCAAAAAAAAAATTAAATGAAAGAGAATGAAGGGCCATGGTCATAGATGAGAGGCTGTGGGAGAAAATTATTTGTATGCACAGCAAGAACTGACTAGTACAGCTAATGACAGAGCAAAATGATAAGCAAAGGCTTGACTTAGTCAGCCTAGATAAAGGAAGATACAAATATAATGAGCAATATCTTCAATTTATTAATGCAAATTTATACTGGTGATTAGAGAACACAGAGGGGGCTGTGCTGAGCAGCAGAGCTCCTCCAGCAGTGCTGACCCTGGGCTCCTCCTGAGGACCCTGCCTGCAGGGACAGAGAAAACCATGCCTGGGGCTTGGGGCAAGCTTTAGACAGGACAGGATACTCACCAAGTAAGCTTTCTGATACTGCAAAACTTGAAAACGACCTTTATTATTACCTTAAGTTTCTAAAATTATACAACTTAAGTGCAGAAATGCTTTCATGCAATACAATTGACTTAGTTCCAATTCCAGGATAGCTACTCCAGCTATCTTCATTTAGTTTCTGATGTTTTCAGTGCCTTGCTTTAACTTAGCATCAGAAGAGAACGAAATGCCAAAGCTTTCTCAAAAACAAAACATGTGCTGTCTTCTGGCAAACTGCACTACCAAGAAGTTGCCTTTGCTAGAAGGAAGGGAATGATACAGGAAAAGCAGTGCTTTTGATATTTTTCACTGAATGGACTGAGGCAGAGTGAAGTCAACTGAACTGAAGTAAGAAAAACAGTATCCCAGACCGGTGAAAATTCTCCTATCAACATCCTGGGATATTTTCCCCTCTGTTTTCAAATATGATAAACCCTACACCCATGCACACATATATCCATATACTGTACCTATACAAAAAACAAGCACATACAAATGTATGCACATACCTTTGTTATACATGCAAGTATATGGATATTGTAAATAAATGTGACCCAGACTTCCACTGCAAAATTATGGAGAAAATTTATACTACTGCTGGACACACATCTAGAAGGATGCAATATTCAAATGTAAAATAATTTTATTGAATAAAGCAAATGAAAATTATGCTATAGAGAAACCAGCAGCTGTCAGCCCCTTCCCACAAGCTAAAACAGAATATGCAAACAGTAACAGAAGGGATTACAGCCTCTATTTTCAAAAGTCCTTTTTATTCATTTTCAGAAGTGCATCTAGAGAACCAGGTTGGCCAGGACAGAGCCACAATCCCCTCCAGAACAGTCTGCCCTCCTAGCAAAATTTTCTCTCCCTAACATTCAACCTGAGCTTCCCAAGCTGTATTTCATCACCTATGTCCTTTGTTATATCATCTGGCACTACCCAAGAAGTGCTTGGCTCCATCACCTTTGGAACCACTCTTCAGTCCTCTCTAAGCTGCTATAGCTTTCCTCTTTGCCAGACTCAACAAGCCCAGTTTCTGCAGTCTGTCCTCAAGAGACATGTGCTCTAGGCTCCTGATCTTGGCAGCCCGTGATATTCAGACTTGAAGCTCTCCACTACCAAGCTTTACCTCCCTCACTGTCACAGCAGTGGCAGATCTCAGGTTTTAACAATCATATTGCCCTAATTTTAAAGGCCACACAGGAACATGCTGGTTCCTACCATACCCAAGCTGTCCTCTCAGTAATAATGGACTTCAACATTTTCACTTATCTGAATCTCCTTTCATCGACAGCTGACATTCAACATGGCTCAGTAACATCAAAATACACACACATTATTTTTATTTGTAAGAAAACTATTTATGCAAAATTGAGTAGCACTAGATTTTCATTTGTACTAGCAAAAGTCCTGACCAAAAGCTTGCTGAAGGCAAGGGGAGCATACCCAGTGACTTTCACTGGTTCCGAGTTCAGCCCTTAAGAGTCCTAAAGACAGACAAATGTCAATTCACATTTTTGCAAAGAAAAGTCCAATTAGTATGTGGGAGAACTACAAAGCAGATACATTGTGCTTCAGAAGTTGTGCATCTAATACACAGAGTCAGATCAAATCCCTTGCTTAGGATGGTGTTAAGGCAGCTCTCAGACTTTGGTGACAGCTACTGAATACTTATTTTTGTTAGTGATAGTAAAGGTATCAGTCCCAGTATCTGGGACAAATTCCAGTTTTAGTTATTACATTTTGATCCAGCTAAAAATCTTTCTACAGCATCTTCACATACAGAACACTTTTTCAGCTCTCAGTATTAAGCAGCTTTCAGCTTGGAACTCTCTATTCAAGCCAGAGTGGCTTCATTTCAGCAGCCTATGAAATGATGATGTATACTATAATCTCTAGAAACATGTCTATTTATTTCATTTTAATTTGAACTCATTAGTTAGAAGGAAGCCCCAGTCTACAGAGGCACACCCATTTCAGCAAATCTAGCTTTGATTTTTTTAATATTATTACCTCTAAATTACTTTCCTCCAGAATTATAATAGGCTGGAGAAGACACTAATTTTGACCAAACTATGTAGTGAAAGGTACTGGTCAGTATAATTAGTTCAGCACTCCCAAAATCACTAAGATGAAAAAGTAGATGAAAGTACAAATAAGTTGCATGGCGCATACTTAATTTCCTCTGTAACTTCATAAAGGAAGCTTAATGCCACATATGTTAGTTCAATCAGCAACAACAAGGTATCAAAACAGAGTGCTTTTGAAAACTTTGTATAAAGCCAGAGTAGCTTCAGTCAGATGACAGAACCAAGACTGTGACCCACAGGGAGAAAATGCACAGATGATATGGAAGGCAGCAGGACAGATTTACCCTGTACAGCTCACATTACCAAACCACCCTTCCCATTCCCAATATTACAAAGTCACTCTTCGTCCCCAGCATCACCATGATGTCAAGCATCTCACCTGACCTTCAATGTGTTTGCTGCCCAGAGACTGTAAAACAAGCCTTCTGTGTTTCTTGGAAGCTCTTCTCTTAAAGGCTCTGCTGACAGAGCCAGACAGGTTACTGGGACCACTGATGCTGTTACTATTATTGATACTTCATCTGCTTGGTATCCAAATATATCAGTTGCTTCTTCCTGAGGACTTCAAATATTTTCACTGGGATACAGGTACAGGACAAACCTCTGTATGAGCCAAGAGACCTGCTAGCTTTAAAATTGCTTCCCAGCTTCCCCAGAAACCATCTACGGATGAAGGCAGGCACAGATGGACCCTGAGATTGGCAACAAACATGCAGCCTCCTGGATCCTCCCATACTCTTATGCCACTTCTAAATATCTTCATACACAGACAGGCTGGAGAAGGCAGAGAGAAAATGTAGACATCTTAAGGTGATGTTTCATGCACCATTTCAGGAGGAGCAAAGGCCACCAACTTCTGTTTCCTTCCACCAGCACTGACTCTTGTTTGTACTTCATGCCCACTTCCCTCAGGTGCCTGCCCTGAGCAAAGGCTGCAGCAATGCAGAAACCTGAGAAGAAAAGCAAACTGTCCCCCTGCACAGGCTTCCATCCCCCAGTGCCCATTTACAGAGAACATCACTACTCCATCAGACTTCAAAGCATCACAATCCACCAGAAGGAAGGTGGCTCCATCCTCACACCCTCAAATGCTTCCACACAGCAGCAGTCATACCTTAGGCTGTCTGTCCAGCCAGTCAAAACAAAAGAATTATCTTTTCCCCATACATAAAATTGGCTCTGAGGGACCCATTAAACTGTGCCATTATTCTGTCTCCTTGCCTCCCTGCAGAACAAGATGTAATCTTCATGTTTCCATAAATTATCATGATGAGGCATTTCATGGAAGGTTTCATTCTAGCTCTGTACATACACTGCTTCCAACAGACATATTTTGTACATCACCACTTAACTCCTAGCACCACTGCTGGTAGATTTATGGTTTATATTTGATGTGTCCACCCTGCTGCATGGAACACAGTAAATGGAATCTGACAAACATACCAGCTCCATCAGATGCTGGTATTTTAATTTTTTTCCTCCTGCGTTAGCCTGTCAAAGAAAATAAATTATTATGTTACACAACATTCAGATGCTGGAAACTCAGGACAGCTTCTTATTCAGAGGAGGCACTAAGGTAGCTGACTTAAAGGGAAATGTTACATCATGAAAAAAGTCAAAAGTAAGAAATGCAAGGCAAGATAGCAATTTGGATTACACCACTGGAAACCAGCTTTATGAACATAGCTGAGCCAAGCAGCTCTACAGCAGTGCCAATGATGGACATTGATCCACTGCTGCCACTCCAACACAGCCAGAACAAATAATTAGACCCATGCCATTGGAGGGCCCCCTCTTTACATGATAAATTTTGTTACCAACTATTTCTCCTTTAAGAATAAGCAGCTCCAGGATGTTATTTAATCAGGTTGCCACCTATCCTGCACTTTCCACATGAAGCCAATCCAGCAAATTGTTCTTTTCTTTCTGTTTCAAAAACAGAGAGGAAAAAAACCTAACAATGAAAACACTAAAAATTATGTTGGAGACAACTTGATCATCGGACACGGACCTCGGGCACCAGTCCCCCAACACCACCCCAATGCCTGTCAGAATCCCAGCTTTAACAATTCCGAGGTGCACTGCAGCAACCACAATAACCAAACCCCAAAACATCAGATACATAAATTGAGGCCACCATATCCCAAATTATTAAACCAGAGTGATCTAATATTCATAGTTCCCCAGGAGTATGTCTCTTTGTTTTCGAGTGCTGTCTTGAGACTCCTTGGCAGAGACGAAGACTCCGAAGTGCAGCTGAGCAGTTCTCTCGCCTGAACTGCTCTCAAGACAGCACTTGGAAACAGGAAGAGAAAGGACTCCGGAGAACGTATAAATATCTTATAAGGGGCTGGAACACTCAGCAATTAATTTTTCAGCAAGAAGAAACTTTTATTTCAGCAGTGTGTAAAAAAAAGTAATTTTTAATTCCACACCCACCGCCTGTCTGCTCATGCTCTGACCCAAAATAATGGCAGACTTGGAAGAGTCACTATTAAGAAACCTGCACAGGACAGGACAGGAGCCCTTGCTTTTAACTTGACCTGATTTCCAAAGCAATAGATGAGAGCTGTATTACATTTTTACAGAACTCAGTGGAAATTTTTGTTTTACCTCTGGATGAACCTAAAACAAAAAGAGTACTCTGGCTTAAATTAGGACAAGAACAGGAGGGTGAAAGATCCTGAAAGCAACATGCTTCAGCACAGAAAGGCTTCTCTCATTCTACAGTCCTTAGCCACACCAAACAGGAATCCATGGAGCAGGATGGACACATCAATTTTAATGGGGGCACTACCTTAAAAGTTAAGGTGAACCAGATTCAACAAATGATCTTATGGGGAAAAGAGTGTTCCTCCATTCCTCTTGTTCTTTGTGAGCACTGATCCCGTAATATATGAGCTAGTCTAAGACTTCATCTCTGCGTCTGATAAGCATACCACTAGGAACCCAATAAAATTCCTTATTGATACCCTGCATGAGAGTTTTCAATAAATAATTTCTGTAAATAACAACAAAAAAAATTTCATTCTAATGTCCTCAAATAAATGTACCTCTCAGCATGTGGTTCCTCTGCAAATTAAAGCCATTTTATAATGATTTGTTCAGATGGTTGCAAACTTACTGAACTAAGAATGAACAACAATTCTTTGTAAGTATTTCACATTTCTTTCAAAGGTCTCATCCTTAGGAATCCAGGAAGACAATACTTATTTCCACTAAGAAAACATTTTGTCATCAGTAATTAAGACAGTTCCTGGATCAGATTCCAGCATTTGCAATGGATGCTTAAGATCTAAGGCAGCAATGTTTGAAAGGAGAAAAAAAAAAAAAACAAAAAAACCAACCCATAGCCTGAACTGATTCAATACATATGGACACAGACAGCGAGGTCACTGGCTTACCCAAGACAGAATATTACAAAACAGATCAAATATTCAGTGCTCATGGTAAAATCACCCACATTGTGACCTTGTTGCTCTTGGCAATTATAAACTGCTCACTACAGGCAATGGAAAAGTTCTTTTTCAGCAGTCCCCCATCACTTGGATCAGACATTTACCACTATACTTACCACCAGCTTCATTCTGTTCAATTGGTTTTTTTTACAGGTTTTATTTTGTTTTGTTTGGGGGGTTTGTTTTAACTTCAAAAGCAGACAGTACTTAGTGAACCTTTGATTTCATGGATGGCAGTAATACACACAAGAGCTCCTTATGCACTTTACAGGCACTCTCCAGCTTCCATCTAGGACTGGGTTTTGATACTTCCAAGAGCTCTTCTCAAATTTTCCTTAAGTGAAATAGAAAAATAACTCAAGATCTGGGTGTTGCTTTTATCCAGACTACTGAGAACCCGGAGGACAAAGAGAAGAACATCTGAAAAGCCCCTTCAGGTGTTACCCTAGCAACATGAGAGGTTGCAAAAGAACCAAAGTGGTTCCTTTGTGCTGAAGCTGCTCCTTTCCCTTCCAAGGTATTAACTTCCCATAGGACCAAACTGTGGATACTAAACCCCAAACCACCAGAGACAGGAAGGACAGACTGGTATTTTCCAAGCACCTCAATTCATACTACTTCAGTGTCTCCACATAATTTCTTTTCTAAAGGGGGGGGTAGATCTGTCTGCTACAAAATCAACTGGAATGAACCTATTTCCAACAAACCTGCAAAGACATGGCAACCTGTCATTGTTTCCTTATCCTTTGGGATCATGTCTGGCCAAAGGGTCCAAGCCTAAAAGCTAAAACAGCTGCCTTCTCCTTCCTAAACTCCCTACACTGACCAGTTTCCCAGTCAAACTTTGCTTGGCTTGTTCAAAACACTCTTGGAGTGGCACAGCTGCCACAGAAAGTTGGTCAACTGCTGGAATAAGTATGCAAAAAATAAAGACTCCAGGGAGAAGATAATTAAAGTAATGGAGCTGGTTTACCCATTCCTGCATGTTTTTGTAATTCATTTAGAAACAAACATCTCAGCTGCTTGTCCTTGAATGCCCTGGGAATCTCTTTGCAGCTCAGTACATTTAAATGATTTCTCTAGTCATTGACTCTTTTTTCTCATCACTTTAACTGAATCCGTCAAGATCAGGGGAGTAAAGCAGTGTCAACCCTGGGGTATAAACCCCAGCACATGACTACATCCCTTTCATCCCTCTCCTTCAGCCTGGCAGATGAACTCAGTGCTACAGAGATGGCAGTGGACTAAAGGGCCCCCAACCTTCAGTTAATTTCCACCAATTTGGAACAGCTACACCTTGGGAATGGTGAGACTGACAAATGAAACACATCACAGGGGGTGAATAATCAGGAAACTGCAAAACAGAGCACATAGCTTCAGTGTGCCTCCACCTGCACCCCAGAGGTGACTCAGGGCTTGGTTCTGTGGCCAAACGTTTCTCAAATAAATCAAGTTCATACAATTAAAGACAACAATGAAAGCAAAGGCCTAAACACCTTGAGCTTGCATGAAGCCCACAAGGGGAAACAGATACTTTTAAAGACTGCAGAAAAAACACTTTAAGTAATTATAAATATCTCCTGCAATTCTAAACCAGCAAATATTGTATTTCTAAAAGCTGCCTCAAGTCTTCACCTTCTCTCCAAAATGCATCACCCTTTCAGCTCACTTATCCTTTCTTCCTAATTTTGGTGCATTTTCCTTCAATCCTCTATTTTTCCCACAGGCACTATTACCTACAAATGTCACACACACACTGAACAGTTCAGCAAGGGCAGAACCACAGCACAGGTCACTGCCACACAACATCACAGGTTTGTGTCAAGGTGTTTCCTATGCCCCCTGAAATTCCCAGACATCTCTTAGGTGGGAGTAAGAGAGCACAACTGATGCTAAATACATTTTTACAACTTTAATAATATTTTTCTTGCTTAAAAACAGATGCCTGTCTTGCATACAGGAAGGAAAACTTGCTATAAACTCAAGTTTCAAGTGCCTTCTAGTCAAAAATACTGTTTAAAAAAGCCCACTATCAAAGTAGGTCACCTTTTGTGGTAAGATGACCAAGGAAAAAAGCACTTAAGCTCCCCATTTCCGAAGAACAGATACTTTCACTTTATTAAAAAACATGTGGGGTTAGTCACTGGTTTTTTTTTTTTTCCACAGATGACTTTCCAGATATAAGCAAATGGTTGGAATATTGTCAGAGTACAAACAGCCAGCAGTAGTGCCATCACTTTAGCTCTTTTTTCACACATAATAAAAAATATAATTAACAAAGCTCCAGTTAATTTTACCATTAAGAGCCCAGTGGGGAACAAGTGACAAGAACCCAAGGTTTATGTGACAGTTTGCTCATGTTATTGAATGAGCTAATTTGTATATAGCTACAAGCCCACATCTTAAAAAAAAATTGTGGACTTACTGATGGAGAAAGGCATCTAATTATAGCATCAGTGTATTAAATATTCCCTTTATCTGGAGAACCATCAAAACAGCTCCTGCAGTCATGGGTCATGCCAGTAAGTGGAGAATTGTGCTTGGAAATACAGAAGTTGTTCAACACCCTCCACAGTCCTTTATTTCCTTACCTCCCAGCTGAAACTACCAACTAATGTAAAACAAGAAAAAAAAAAGTGAAATAGTAACACAGACAGGAAAAAAAAACTTGTAACATGCAATGGCCACCAAACCTACTTTCATCAAATAGGCAAAAAACACAACTCAAAAAAGCTGGTAAAAGAGAAGAACAGAAGAGAAAAGCTGCAGCACCATACTCTGAAGAATCTGGAACATAAAAATACATTTCCACCTAGAGTTTAAAAACACAACCACAGAACCATTTCTGCTTGACTTCAATTTCACAGAACCCCATTTTTACAAAATCAAAATATGAACAAAATCAGAATTGATAAATCTTCTCTCTGAACCAAGAAGCAGATCTGAATAATTATTTGATGTGTTGCTCAGATAAATTCTTACTACCTCTTCTACTCATTCTACTCTCAACTAAAGCATTAGGAAAATATATAAAATATTTTGTTATTTCTTCTTCTGTTTGCCACAAATAAGTATCATTTCATCTTCAGAGGCACTGAATTGTTAGTCCAAAGTATAATTTCCAAAAACTTTAATGCAGTGTGAGATTAATGAAATCCATTAACAAAGAAAAGCGGAGTAGGTAGACATCTTATTTAAATTAACACCTTTGCTCATTTCCCTCCAAAGGCATGTAGCCTTTGAACTAAAATATCAAATATACTAAAAAATGAGGCTACAATTCCTTGTTAAACAAACCCATGCACTTCAATGTCTGGTTAACCAGTTACTTTTCATTTTCTTCAGTTCATTTCACTTCAGAGAGACAAGGAAAAAGAAGATTCAGGACACCACCACCAGTGATTAAAAAAAAAAAAAAAAAAAAAAAGTCATTGAGTCATTGCTTCCCCTGCATATGGAATGACAACTTCTTATGAAAATAAAAAAGTGTGATTCAGTGTCTTACGATGCAAAACTTTCATGTTTAAAAGGAAATCAATTTGCATATTTCCATGTTTCTGCATACACAAACCTATTTACTAAAATCAATCTTCCCAATCAAACTTTGTTGCAGAGCCTTATGAAAAAAGTTCACATCCTCTGAAGTGATATTTTGTTGATCAGGATATCATAACTATTTGGCTGAAGTTCCAGCACAAAAAAACCCAAAACAAAACAAACTTCTTCCCTCCCCCCCCCCAAAAAAAAAACAACCCAAAAAAGCAAAACAAAACAAAACAAATCAACAAACCCCCCACAAAACAACATGGTTTCATCCAATTCCATGCAAACTCCTCTTTCATCTTAATATTAGGGTTCAAGACTCCATCTGAAATGGCTAAAAGTTGCATCCTGGAATAAGTCAGGCTGGCAGCTCTCTACTACTTCACTATTTCATTTTCACAAATGAACATGGATAAAATAATGCTTTAAGAAGCAAGAACACAACAAACATAGTGAAAATACTCCAAGACTGTAACTTAAAGTACTGACAACAAGAAATCAAAAAACTAAATTTTTTTAAAAAATTTAAAAAAAAAAAAAAAAAAAAAGATATGAGGAAGATGCTGGGGGAATAGAAGAGAGCCGTTTCCAAAAATGTAAGGCATTAAGAGATACAGCTAGAATAGCATAATCTTACCCTCTAGCTGAACCTTCCCTTTTTATCTCTGTATTCTAAATTTGCACTGGTTGCTTTGCTAAAAATATACTTTGAAGTTGTCATAGCTATTGGTCCTGGCTCATCTTTTTCTGCCTCCAAGACAGCTCAAGTAATAGATCTCCGTAATGAGATTTTTATGGGTACAAGAGACAGGTTTTTTCAGTTGCAAACAGGAACAGAGAAAAGATGAGCCAGAGAGAAAAGAAAACTAAATATATTTAAATAAGACTACTGTTTTTTAATGCAAAGAATCATCAATCATGAAACTACAATGAGGGATACACTGCACAAGAGCTAAAGCCACCTTTATATTTGAATGGAAAGATTTAAGACATCTAGTATATATAAGAAAATTTTACACCTTATAAATGTAAGAAAATATAATACATCATATGTATATTCTTAGAACTTAAAGAAGACATTTTAAAAGGATATCTATCTCCTGTATTAGCCTATACTATTCAGCCAGGAAAAAACAAGATTATTTGTTAATAGTCATTACTTCAAAGCTATCCAAGTACATGTGTGTTAGATTGGAAATGAGGAGGAAAATTATCACCAAAAGGCCTGTCAAGCATGGGAACCAGGCTGCCCCAGGGAAATACCCCTGGAGGGATTTTGAACACATGCAGATGGGGCACTTGGGGACTTGTGGTGAGCTTGGCAGTGCTGGGTTAACAGTTGGACTTGACGAAAATGATCCTATAATTTTAGATATCTGAATACATAAAAGAAAAAGAAACAAGAAAATAGTTATTTGAGGGTCTCTCACATTACATCCATTTTCATTTAATTTTGCACATCATCTACTAATCTGCATCTTTAATCTCAAATTAAGAAAGCTAAAATCAGCTAAAGTAATAAAGTCTTAGCTATTACTTCAAGACAAATGATGGAAAGAAACAAGAAAGCAGTGTCTAAAAGCCCTTCCTGCAGGTGGATAAGCTCCACTGGACTAAAAATACATCCTGACACTTGTAGGACAGCTTTATTTATATCTAAACAATGATGCAAGTCAGCTTGCAAAGTCCTCTGTGTACTAACTTCTTGCAATTTTATACTAATGCTTTAGGATAATCAGTCAACCATACACGTCCAGCAGATGTGGAAAACAAACGCATAGTCCCCAGCTTTACCATGAGGCTCCCCTGACAGCTACAGTCAGGGTTGGTGGCATCAGCTTTGTTCAAGGACACGGATGTTTCAAACTTCAGCAGTACAAATTCTCTGCTACTACATGAATAAGTAATGTTTGCAGCTGTTTTAGACAGTATCTAATCAAGGTAATCTGAAGAAGGTACAAACATCAATCTAGAAAGGCTTGGCCCACTGAGTCTCCTCAAAAGGATCATGTCACACAGGCCTCTTCAAAAACAGGCTTACACCTACCTTAAACCCAGCCAGCTTCCTTGCTCACACTGCTCCACATGTCCACTTCTGAGAATTAGGAACCAATTCTGCATTTCCAGACTGTCTGTATTCAGACATTTATAAAAACCTGTGTGTACACCAGCACTACCCTCAGCTTTAGTAAGGTCTTCTCCTTGCCCAACACATATCCCTTAGGGCACTCTTGCCAAGTAATCACATCTCTCCTACCTCATTTTGTTTTGCTCAGCTAAATAAGCCACTTGTTCCTAGTCCATCCTGAGGAACCAGGTCATGTTTTATGAAGATACGAGATGACTACATCATGACCCAGATATGGATGTATCCTCACTCCTTTGCATAATACTATTGACACCTATCATTCTTTTGGAAATATTTCTCCAAGACACTCTGGGATTATGTTTGTTTTTCACTGCCACTGCACAATACTGACTTACCAGCCCACTCATGTCTCTCTGCTGCTCTACCCAAAAAATGCTTCACACAATCTTTCCTATCTTTGTCCCCCACTATACAGCCTCTCTCTCACTGTAGGACTATATATAAGACTAAAGTTTGCTTTATGAAGAATGGAAAGAAGAATTATTCAACATTACACTTGCTAATACATGATGGCATTAAGAGGGAATGTCTCAGATAAAAACCATCCAGCTCTGCCTTTGCTGCATAATTTAACAAGTTGTCCATCTTGCACATCAGTGTTTTCCCCTCTGTATGCAACATCCCATGCAGCTGAACTTGCTGACAAAGGAAATCAGTTGCATAAAGGAATTAGCCAGGTTACAAGAAGGGTCTCCTTCTATTTACAGCCCAGGCACATGAGGATTTGCAGTCATAAATTAACTGAAACCTCCATTTCAATGTGCAACACAGCTCAAGATGCTCTGCTGCTTAACTTGCATGTGAACACATATGGTAACAAGATCTGGTTTAAATTTATTTTCCAACATTAACAATTCTTGTTTAGAGGCTACTTATCAAAAATCATGTGCGTTTCTGTTCCTGAAGTACACAACTCTCAAATTCAGTCCCACTTTAATCCTGAGTTATTGCTTTTTGTTATCATCATAAATTCATTATTTTATGCTAAGAACCAGTTACAAACCAGAAGTAATTGTGTAAGAATCACAAATTTCCCTACCCTTATAGATTTTGTCTGCTTTTGATTGCTTGTTGAGATAGTTTCTCATGTGCTATATAGCATAACCCAAAAGCAACCAAGGAGCTGTCTTGATCCCAATACCAGCATTCTATTTTTTTATCTGAACATCTGATTTTAACCACAGATTCTACACCCATCTTTCTGCTTTGTGCTCTATACATTTTCTGCATGCATACAGTCTTCACAACTGCTGCTTCTCTGCTTTCCTGCCCTGTCCCCACACTGGATCACATTTGGCAGCAACACTCCGGCAATTAGCCACGACTGGAAGCCTGGAATCTGCCTGGGGAAAAGCTGCTCACGTAAGGTTGTTTTAGTTTGGTGTTTCATGGTGGGTTTTTTGTTGATTGGTTGGTTGTTCTTCCTTAATCATTATACTTCAGCACTTACACCAGTAAAATGAGAGTAAGGCTGCCAACTACTGAAGGTAGCAAACAACTCAGATTTTTATGAGAGCATCTTGTGGCAGCTGCAAGTTTGTATTAAATTTACTTAGAACAGTAATTGCCTGTGGAAATCAGATTTTTCTGCTTGTTCAAAAGATTTACAATGAGTAACCATGAAAATTCAAAATTTAACTCGCTGAGTTCCAGGCTTAGCAAGTAGATATATAAAATGTATCTGGCAAAATTTAGCAGAGAGAAATGTACCATCAGGTAATCCAGGTCACTTCTTTAATATCCTTCAGAGTATGCATGCTCCCAGTGCTCCTAAACATATCTAACAGTACAGTTTGTAAACTCTTCCCTATCCCAAGAGATGTGTCTCAGGAACAAGTACACCTTGCTAATCAATCTCTATTTTCATTCTTCTTACGTTCCCCAGATACTCCTAAACAATTCCTCCTTATTGGTACTTGCAGTTCTTATTTAGTCACACCCTAAATATTTTTTTTTTCTTTTCTTTCAGTGACATGACAATTTTTCACCATCCTTTCTGCAAGAATATTTGATTTGCCAAATTATTTTGGTAATATGTCACCTAATAAGCCTGGTGCCACAGAGTGTTAATGAACAGTTTGCATTCTGATATGGCCTGAAGAAGGTGAACTTTCAGACCTGGATTATTGAAACAACAGGGCATAGGGCCCCAAGAACATAGTAAATAGCATATGGAAGCCAGAAAGGCAATCAAAGGTGGCTAGATTTCAAGTGAATATGACAAGTGTTTAAAATCAATTGATATTTTCTGTTAATGTTTGCTTGCAGCATGTTCTTTTCCTCTTGCTGGCTTTTTATTGCATTTTTTTTTCCCCCCTTCTGTGCTGCAGAACCCACACAGAGCTCAGAGACTAAAGTGTGGACTGGGATGGAAGTCACTTCCACAGAAGCTGCTGTGACTTGGCATTACCTGCTCCTATGGCAAGGAGGGTAGCACATGCCCAACAGTGTTTCTAAGCACTGCATACCCTCCCCCCCCCAAAAAAAAAATCATCAGCACTTTCTCCAGAGGTGGCCAGACTGATTAAGGAGAAGAGTTTCTACATTTTGCAAAGAGATGAGAGAAAGTACAAACCCTAGGAATGGGATGCAGCTTGCTTAATTATAGATAACCACTATATGACCTAATTTACCTGACAGGAAGGTGTCAAGGCACCCATGGGAACCAATGGAGACCTTGTCAGTACAGCTTCTGGAGTTTAGGATACAGTTGATATGAACAAGTATAGGGCCAGGCAAATCACACTCCAGACACTATGTACTCCAGTGAGTGCTTCTCCACTACCTAATTCACTCACAGATGTCTTCCAGAGCAGTAGGGCAACATTAAGCATTTTAGACTAAAAAAATAACGTGCCTCACAATTTGATAAGTATCAGCCCCCAAAAGGTTAACCCTGAAGAAAATAAAGACTTTCCTCTCACTGAGACCATCTGCTGTAGCAATCAAAGCAGTTAGAATCCATTTGCTTGCTGGAGTCCATAGAGAATATCACAAACAAACTGGAGTCAAAATAAATTAGTTTATTTTGTTGTGCATGGTCCAAATCCATCCCACTGCAGTTTTATCTACCTAAGTAAAGAGAACAGCCTGTTCTCCATAAACAAAACAAACAGAGGTTACTCCAAGGGGACACTCAGCACCACCCAAGATATGATTTGTTCTTAAGATGAGTGTCTCTCACTAGTGACTGTAAAAGAAAAAAAAGAAAGAAAAAACAACAACCCACAAACAAACAAAAACACACCAAAAACAGGCTACCACAGCCACCCTCTTAGCTTATGACCTTGGGAGAGACTTCAGTGAGTCTCAGTAATGAAATAATGAATAATTTGAGGCTATACCTGTAGGGCTTCCCTCTCTCAAAACCCACAGACTCAACAGTTAGGACAAACAGGACAAGCAACAATTGTTGACAATTACAGCAGGAATTACATTATTGAAATCCACCTTTTATTTCTCCTTCCTTAGGGGGATCAACAACTGCACCTCAGGATCCCTGCTGTTAGAAGCAAATCTTTTATTGTGACACAACATCAACCCTGAACTGTACAGTAATGCTGGCAGATTGTGTTGTGTATTTCAGGGAGTCCAGTGCAGTGTTTTTCTCATTCATTACTGGCAATCAAGCCATTTGAAAGGAAATGAGAGCTGAAGAGCTAAACACTCATTTGGAGAGAGGAGAGATAATCAAGAGAATAAAAGTATTTTCTCAGATTTTGCATATCGTTTCTCAAAACTAAGGAACATATTACTTAGATGTGTTACACATCAATTATAGCAAACAGTAAATTAAATCACCAATCGGAATTAACTTTGAAGAATAGGTAATGTTAACCCTATTCAGAAAAGCAACAAAAATCCTCAGACAAAAAAAAAATAAACCAACCTGACAGACATGAGTTAACACAGACAATACACAATTCAGTCTAACTGAACAACTCTCAGGGCATGCTATTCTAAAATGTAACTATGTATTTTGACAGAAGACTTATGAAGGGCTGATAATAGTGATATCTAAGGAACAGCAGCAGTAAGGAGAGACAAATTAAATGGTATGAGTACATTCCCTACTGACAGTGTAGAACTTGCAAGCCTTATGCTACGGTGACAATGACAAAGCAATAAAAGGCAAAAGGAGCAGAGAAATCCTTAGGTACAAATGCAATGAGATTAATAGAAAGTGAGATTCAAATAAAGCTCAAATTTTCAAGAACTGGTAAGTGGACTTACTGAAAAGTCACAGATTTAATGCCCGCATTCTAGATCATGCAACCAGAAACTTCTTCCATATCCCGTATCTGCTTCAACCTGCTGAGGTGTTGGACTTCTCAAATGGGCTCTAAAAAGATAATCTGACTAAACAGCTACTGCTGCTTCCAAATCAGCAGCCAAAGTGTGTTCATAACACATTGAAAACAAACAAGCCTACACATTACCCAGAAAATTTTCCCATGTTAACAATTCCAGATTCCAAACTAAATATGCAACAACTAAACAAAAACTATGGTTATCAAAAAGTAACACTTTGAACAACTTATGCTCTATCCAAAACCTGAATTATTTTCTCAGTATATGAGAGTCATCACGATTGCAGTCACAAAAGCAAAACAAAGTACCATCCACATACAACACATTTTTGTTATTTATAGCTATTTTATAAGGTGTAAAAATGAGTGAAAATACCATTTTTTCCCAGGATCATACTACACAAGAGCACTTTATTTGAGCTAGCTTTCTACCTCTTAACAGAATGGTACATTATTTGAACCATGCAAGACATTTTATTTTTGTAAGAACAGCACTTCCACATGCTACACAAGAAACATTTTTCAGTCTAAATAAAATACATTTACATTATTTTGTTAAAATACAGAAAGACTCAGTGTCATAGCTAACAGCTACCCCAGAGTAAAACAATGCTTCTGAAAATTGGGTCATAGATTGCTTTCCTTCACCTTTGGTACTATCTCCAAAGTACTTCAGAAGAGCACCCATATTCACAGTGAAAGAAAGTTCTTCAACATTATGCATTGCTGTTACTTTACCTTTGTCTAATTCCATTTTCATTAGGATTCGAGAGGTTTCTCTTTTTTAATTTAAGCAATGCAATGGAAAGTAATAACACCTACTTGCAAAGAATAGCTCCATAGACTATGCAACAAAAACCACAGTATGAAAATTGAAAAAAATGTACTAGAAGATTGTTGCATGTTTTATGCTTAGTGTGATAAAACTTGGAAGGTATGTACTATTATTTTAGCTAGACTTAGTAAAATTGAACAATTAAGTAAAGTCACATCACAATTATTCACAAAAATTTGTACATTTCCAGTTATTAGTTTGTCACCAAATATTTTATATTAAAAAGCTTAAATGCTTCCACTAAGCAGGGTAAGACTTACAAGCTCTCCAGAGATACAGTTCTATTTACCTGCTTTCCTGAAAACTATTTTCAGATGTGCATCCAAGCACCCAGCAACATACCTCTGATGTCAAAAGGGCTTGTCAAAAAGAAGATATTTTTGCAGTCCTTACCTTTCTGTAGGCTATCATATTTGGAGAACTCTCCTCTGGGTCAGTGGTTTCCACATTACTTGGGTCAGTGGGAGCTTGGGCCATGTCTGCTGCTTGTTGCTCAGACTGCAATGACAGGAGCAGAAGTCAGCATCAAGCCAGGGTGAGGACAGGAGACTGCACTCATGGCAGACAGACAGCTCTTTCTTTACCTTTGTCTGATTTCTTTTTCACTAGCTCTTGAGAGGTTTGTCTTTTTTGATTTAAGCAATGCAATGGAAAGTAATAACAACTACTTGCAAAGAATAAATCTATCAATTATGCAACCAGAACCACAGTCCCTCCCCCTACAGAGGGACCCACGCTCCTGACTTCACCCAGGGCAAGATTCTAACAGTGTAAAATGCTTTGAACTGATTTTTCTAAAGATCAGCACCCCAGGAGCAAGGGCCACCAAGCCACATGCAGCTGCTGTGCTTTGGCTCATCCCACACACAACCTTCTCCTCCACTTCTGATCTGGTCTCATAAGCCCCCTCCCCATCATTCAACACAAGACCAAATTAATACTTTGCACACTTCCTTTGCTTGCTGTAAAGTGCAAAAGCAGGTTCCCTCACCTCTCCTCATGATACAGCCAAGGAAAGGCAGAAGAGTCCTGACAAACAATCATGCATAATACAACTTCACCCAAAACTATATTCTGGAAGCACAGATGTGCTGCCGTATCTCCTCCAGGTCAGGCAAAACCATTGGTTTTTATTAAAAAACAGCCACCACCACCAAACCAAAAAATCCCACCCAAACACAAAACAGGATAACAGGGTCCTTGTGCAGGACGCTTGAAATTCAAAGTCAAATGCTGTCTTTGAAATTTTACTTCCACCTGTGCATTAGACAAGTTGTATCTTAAATTAAATGCTGCTGTGGAGCCACATGATGACCTTTCCCAGTGTAAGAGGCAACATTGGCTCCTACAGACACTGGCATTAAAGCTGTTAGAGAAGCATTATTTCTTTAGCATAAAAAGCATAAAAAATTCCCACCTCAATATATTATTTTCTTAAAAATGAGGATGAAAAAAAAGACTAAATAGGTACACACATGCATAAACTACACATTTGCTCCTAAACCAGTTTACCACTAAACCACCCCACCTCCCTTACTTAGGGAAGAAAATACTTCCCTATTCCTTGCTCTACCCACTTTTCACATTCCCACAGGCAGCAAAGTGCCCCAGCACACAATATGCATTCAGAGCATACAATTGCATGTATAACACAGCCCCAAGCCATTCCAGCTGTCAGTTATCACCTCCTAAGGACAAGCCAAGAAATTGACAACCTCAGACCCCATCCCAGCAGTAACAAACCTATTGCTGTACCATGGTATCCTACACTGGAACCAGAAGCAGCTGAGATATCCTTTTAAGAAAGGGACAGCAGAGACCAAGGTTAAATAGTCTGCATAAATCCTGCACTGCCTTCTTTTCAAAGTACACATGCACACACACAACTCTGCACAAAAGCATTTTTACATCCACATACCGATTTTGAAGCTCAGTAATATACTTCTAGCAAAAAGTAAACAATATACACATTACCTTTCAAAGGCATGTTTAGATCAATTTAGACCAATTTTATTAAAAGGACAGATTCATTTTACTCCTATCTGATGTCTTCCTAGAAACCCAAACACTGCACTGTTGTGCCAGGTCATGAACTAAGGAAATGGAATAAATTCTCCAAGCAAAATTATTCAGTACAAAAAAATTAAAATAGCCCAAACAGTGAAGGGCAAAGCATTTTAAAATCATAGCACTTGAAACAATTTACACTAATGTGCATTTTCACAGCACTTCTTAGTCATGATTTCAAGGCACTGAAGAATTAGGTCTTAGCTGTCATCTCTCAACTGAACAGAGCATGAACTCAGCGGGGATTTTATGTAACTTTCTAAAGGCAACTAAATGCAGAGTTGAAAGCATAAGTCAAATCACCCAAGTTTCAGCTTCACCTGCAGTAAATAAATAACACATATACCACTTAAATTATAATCAGATAACATATGCACACTTCAAAAGAAAACAATTACAATTACAATTAGCTTCTAATTCAGCAATGTTCCTTTAAGGAAGCAATTTCCAGTTTCCAACCAAAAAGCCCTCTCCAGCATTAGTGTGCTTCACTCACTACATTATTCACTTTGAACATCCATATTTACAAATCTTGTTATGCTTGTTATGCTGTCAGCTCACTTGTGATACTTCAGGATTTTCCCCCGTAGCACATCTTGAAGCTTTTCATCTACTCCGCTGCAACGAGACAAAACCATCTTGCACAATATGCATTAGTGGCTGTCACACAGTGACATCAAGGGAGCCACCGACTGCCTCTGAAGAGTTACAAAAGGCAGTGCAAAAAAAAAACCTGAAGCTGAAAGACAGAAATTGGCAAAAGTGCTTCCCACCGATGCCCAGCATCTCCTGCTGGGTTCTTGTCAAGAGCAGCAGGAGAAGGGCGACTTTTGCAGAAGCACCAGCAGGACAGATGTTGCAGGGGACAAGGATGGAGAAAAGGTAGAAAGGACAGAGGTGCACCCCAGAGCAGAGGTAAGTGTGGGCATCCCCTCCATGCACCCTGGACACTGCTGGTGCTGGGATGAGCCTTAGTAGGGCCCCTGGACCACAGATCCCCCCCCCAAGGCCTTCAGGAATTGTCAAAGCTCTGGCCAAGTTTCTTCTCTTTATTTGAGAAGGGTTTTTTTTTTAAAAAAAAAAAAAAAAAAAAAAACCAAAACACAACACAAAACCCTTTCTTAGATGGTAGTTTTATTCTAGAGAGGAAAAAAGACTGCAGAGAAGGTAAGAGAGTGACAAAACACAGGCAAACTCTTGGACCTTCAAAGTGAATGCACAGCAATGCTGGATCTCTACAGATCCCACTACATTTGTGCTTTGTAACACACAGGAGTTGAGCAGAGCTCAGCACCCAGTGATGAAGGATGGCTTCCCTGCACTCCTGACATGCTAAAGCCTGGCTTCAGAGCAGTTGACAAATGGGACATTCTCATTAGCCTGGTAATTCTGACACTGGTTTCACAGCCCACAAAGGGCCAGGCAGGCAGCAGCACCACCTCTGCCCAAGGAGCAATATGGGCACAGCCCCAAGGCAGCCCTGCTGTGTCACTGCCTGGGGGACAGAGGACAAAAAAGCAAAAAGTCAGCCCTATGTCACTACACAGGTTAAAACAGTCTGCCTCTGAACCTTGCCCTAACCACATGTATGTGATGCATCAGCCAGAATAGAGTCCAGCTTGGACACAGACATTTCAGATACAGGGGGCTAAGGAGGAAAAAAAAATCAAAAACAAAACACTAGCCATAACAAACAGTTCATTTAGGCTTTTCTAAGAACTAGAAGTACTCATGCACAGCCTCTAGTTAAAAGCCTCAGCACTTACTACCTGCAAAGTACCACCAGCTCCTTACTTATCCTGAGGCAGCTTCCAGCATTACCAGCAGCTAACTTATATCAGCCTGTATCCACACAGCAGCAATCTAAATCCAAATACATATCTTAAAAAAAAAAATAAATGGTCTCTGAATTCCAACTCTGAGGTTCAAAAGATGCTGTTCTCCCAGAGTTGTTTTCCTGACAATAGCCCTACTTGCAGTAAGCCAGACTTCTCAGCAGCAAAAGTGATAAAAGCTGAAAACCACTTGTGTTAGCCATTCTCTCACATACAAGGAACAAACTGTCAGTCTTCAGCTTCTCGTTTATGGATACGATAGCCTTCTAAAGCTTTTTAGAAAATATTCCCAAAAATAAGCTAAAAAGAGAGGATGCATTTGTCCCTTGCTGATTTTTTTTTTTCTTTTTATAGAACATTCCTGAGAAGCATAATCATACTGGACTAGCAAGGCAGCCATACACAAAATGCACTGAACCACAGTAAGAGTTTTATCTCTCCCTTATCTGATCAGGCTTCTCAGACTCTCCCAAAAACCAGAAGGTGCAAGGAGACAGAGGTCCCATACATTACAAAAGGATCAGCAAATTCCTTTAAACTGGAATAACCAATTTTTTAAATGCCCCAGAAAGCAAGAAAAACATTTTTTCTCCTATGCAGCATTTCTGATACAGGAATTTAATAATTAAATTTCAAAGACAACAACCTTTACATTTCTGTGCATAAACTGTCAATATTTAATCTCTATGTGTATGTAAATTCAGTGAGAACAGCTAAGCAGTCTATTAAGAGCTTTGCAGGAATGTTCTAAAATACCTTGACTACTGTAAGAAAAGACTACTGTAAACAAGAGTGCTATTAAGAACATTCTTATAGGCACAAACGTTCTTGTGCTTCACAAATTACCTCACCAAAGAGTCCTTACTGGGAGACTTTTATAGATAGAGAAAAAAAAAAAATAGAAGTATAACATTAAAAGAAAATCTGCAAAGCAACTATTTCATTAAAACATTGCCAGTGTTTAACAATCATATTTGGACTCTAATGCTGCACTTCAATACATCATTTGTCAATTTATTAAGCAAAATCAGCAGTGCAAAACTTTTCTTGCACATCCAAGATAAAATGTGATGGTTAATTGTAAAATGCATAACTTTAATCCTGGAAAACAGAATCTGCTACAAGAATACCCACATAAAATCCAGTAGCAGGTGAAATACAATTTTGGATCTTCTCAATACAGTAAGACTGCAAACATCTTCCTCTCCTGGAACAGATGTTGGGGAGGACGTCAAGGCTGGCCATTGCCACATAGGGAGCTACACCCCAGTCAGCAGGGACAGCCTGAAGGATCTTGTACTGTTCTGGATACTGTGGTGATGCTCCCCTGCATGGGGAAGCAGCAAAGGCAGTCTGCTTTCCATTGGGGAAGTACAGCTCCCAAAGCAACTAAAAACAAACTTCCAGTGACATTTTAGACATCTAATTGTAACTGAAATTACTCTGAAAATACTTTCCCAGTGGAAGATCATCCCAGACACTGCAGTTCTATCAACAAGATTCAATCTGCTGCCTTTTTTAAGGAACAAAGTATAAACTCTTCCAGCAACTGCACTCAACACTCAGTTTTTTTTGCCAAACAAATTCCTCTTTGCTTATGAGAAAGCAGTTTGGTTTACACTGGGAGAATTCACAAATTCTAGAGGATGTTATTCCTCTTCTTTCTGAGGTACCACCTCACAGGGAGCCCATTGCTGAAGTCCTGGAGCTCAACACCTCTCGTTCTGCAACCAACGAGAAGAAAGCTGGGAGTCCATCTAGGCATGGAAACAGCTCCTCTGCCTCACCCTGCCAGAGCAAAAAGAAAGGACTCGATTCTGGGACACTCCTCTTTTCTCTAAGGAAACTGGGATCCTGATGAAGCCGGGATTTCCAATTTCCACCACACTTACAGATATTCCCTATAGGCGCAGTCTCCTTCCATATGTGTAATTAAGTGCTTCCTGTGCAAACTCTGCCCCCAAACAGACTATAGATAGAGCTCCTTCCCACACAGTAATAGGGCAGGGAGCCGGCTTCAGGCTTCCAAACCCCAGCACTCCTTAACTTCTACTTCTCTTGTAGAGCTCTAGGAAGTGAGCACAGGCCTGGGAACACAGTTCTCTCCTATTACCACTGACTCCAAAGACTCGGCGTGGATGACCTTACACACAGTTTGGCTTCCTACTTCTTATTCATTTTCATTCCTCCCAGAAGTATCCTGATGGGTTCTGCAACCCCACACAGCCCCCCAGCACATCCCATGTCATGCAGTCGTAGGCTTACCCCTCTGCTAGGCCCATCCTACATTTTTAAAGCCTTGTACTTGGATAAAAATGGACATAATTCTCTCTGTGGCCCAGAGATACAACGATCATCATCTGGTGGGCAAAGGGCAATCCTCTGGCCAAGGATATGCTCTCTGGACACAGCCATATAGAAATAGCTCTTTGACATGAGGCAACTCAAATCACTTGGCTTCCTGCAGATAGACACAGTCTAGGAGTTCAAACTCAGCCCACTGTGCAATCTAATGGAAGCAGCTGGTTTCTCTATGTACTCCTTTTTCCAGTCACTTGCGGTTCCTAATTATATATGTCCTTTAATAAATATCTGTGGTGTGGCTGTCTAAGCAGTTCCTTGCTAACCAGGGATGACAAAGGCCGTGTGCCACCTCCAAAAAAGGGAGCTCTCTGGGATCTTGAGCAATAGACTCCAGCTGTGTACCAAATGTGGCATTAATCATTGTCCAATACAGCAGATGACACTAAGGATGGACAGTTCCAGTTGTGTTAGCCACAGGTGACCTGTCTCCATCACCAGGCAGATGATCAGGCAGCTTCTTGATAAATCATAGAAGATTAGTACTTTTTTCCCTTTTCCCAGGGAGGCACGGGCACTTTTGATTGTATTTAATTCAAAATCAGGTGGTTTAGACTGCTGAAAATACTGTCTGCAACTGCATGGTACATCCAGGAAACCTAGGGGCTTGACACTGACTAGGTCCTAAGTTCTCTGACATCTAATTAATTGGAGGCATTTTCTCCTTTTTTCCTTTGAGAGAAATACACATTATCTGTTTTCTGGTCTGTCTACCCAAGGTGTAGAAGGCATTGCTGACTTAAAAGGAAAACCTTTCTCAATTTGAGAGGTTTCAGTCTCTTATTTAACAGAGAGATAGATAAGGTGATCAAGACAAACAAAAGGAAAAAAAGGATGGGTGGTGGCAAACATTGACGCGTGAATTAAGAAGGCAAAATTTTCCCTTTTTGAAATCAATTGTTAAAATGGGCACTTGCATATCAGGTTTACTTCTAATGGACCAGAGTGATGTCACAATCAGGAAGAAACTGCTTCCAAAACATCCATCGTTCTTCAAAAAAATTTGGAACAAATCCAGAATCCACCTGACATCAATTTATTTTTACTTTTTCTTGTGAGTGCAAGAGCTCTTGTAAAGGCTCTGAGCCAACACCAAGGATAGTTACAGAGAATGTAACAGCAAATACATGCTGAATATTTAACTGAAACAAATGTCAATGCTATACCAATTTAGAAATGCAAAGAGATAGACACAGTCCAACTTTGAACTTCATCAGAATTGGTGATCCTAAACTACTGCAGTATTTATAAAGTGCTCTCAGCCTGTAAGGAGCAGTTGCAAAAAGGAGAGCTGAAGTTCTATTTTGTTGTTTTGCAACAATGCCAGAATCACTCCCTGTGGAAAATGAGTAACTGCACTGATTATACAGATCTTGAGGATTGACTTCTAATGCCTTCTCCAACAAAAATCCTTAGTTGAAAAATCATCAGCCTTGGATCAGTTAAGGTGTGCTAGGAGCATCTTGTCCATGAAGCTTGTCCATCAAATACACCATCTGTCCAAGTGCCTTTATGTACCACAGAAAGGATTAAATGCAACTAAAGTTGGGGGCAGGGGGTGGGGGAGTAGACTGCAGTTTCTATTTTACATTATATGCAGTAAGTTGAAAACAACTGAAGAAAATTGATTCAAAGAGAAAACTGAAGAAGAACAAACTAATGGATGTTCTAATAGAGGTTGACAAGAAAATCAAAATATTGAAGTAAAAAATACAGGCCCCAGTACCTGTTAGATTTCAAATTCATAATTACTCCACCTGAGCTCCCTGTTCCAAAAAGAGCTTGTTAAAATAAAGCTCCCTTCTAGTAGTCTAATGCAAGCTGATATAACCATCAGTCCACCCCTGCATTTCTCAGTGACTGCACAATCTCATTTAAAACACCCCAAAGTACTTAGAGCTCTTGCTGGTTGTTCATTCTCAAGAGGACAGAAAACTGCAAGTATCTTGCAGTCAAATAAAAGGCATAATTTGCTACCCAGAAGTGCAGGTGCTTTTGAAGATGCAGGACCATGCAATACCCTTGGTGCAAATGAACACAACTGGTTGCATATCATGTACTTCAAGGACATGATGTAGTACACTAAAATTTCACTGCCCTGCTGTTCACCACAAAATCACACTGCCTTTTCAGATGCAGATTACATCCAAATCACTTCAACAATTGCCACGTAAAAAGCATCTAAGTCCTTCTTGAATTAGCCAGCTCAGGTTCATACACCCACACAGTTCAGTAGAGTCTATTAATCCCACCACAGTGGTTCATCTACCCTGAACTCCACAATGCCATAACTGGACTGCTATAAATACCAACATATAATAGATATGTTCTAAATACTCATATACTTTATTACTACTGCTGTTATGTATAATACTTCTATAAAGACAGTTCCTTGAATTCAGCTAATCCATGTCTGTGCCAGACTGCCATTACACTGCTAAAACTAGCTGTGATGGAGGCAAATACTGGTTTCTTTCCCAAAATGATAAACAGAATCACAACAAAATTAAGTGACTTCCCACATTCACATAGCATGTGACAAAGCAATAAACTGAATATATAAGCCCTGACTTCCAAACCATTAGTTATCACTTGCACAACACGCATTCCCATAGTCCAGTAGGCCTGTTATAAATAATCTGAGTATCTTTTATCTACCCTGTGAACCTTTCACCACTGATGCCAGGTTCTACCAGCACAGTGAAAAAGATGAAATACTGTCCCTTTTCACAGGGACGCTGTTTGTAATGTGTAATTGAAGATTCCTGGCAAATATACAGAACTAATTCCTCTGCACTGCCTAACTACCTCATAGTGCCCACAACCCCCATGCAGGCAAAGTTTAGTACTTGTGCCTTACTCTGCTGCTCAGTCTAGTACAGGTGTTTCCAGATGATACTGTCAAGCTCCTGGGATGTCAAAAATGTCAGATTAAAATTTCAGTGAGAAACAGGGTTCTCTCTCCCCACATTCCTTGCCACCAGCTACAAAGATGTTAAAAAATAGTATGAGATCTGATATAACACAAGTGGGTAGAAGCAGTCTCCTGACTCCACAATCTTTCTAGAGCTTGACAACCACTGAGGAAAATACAAATTAGCTTGTCTTCCTTGCTTCTCTTCATAGATAAGAGCACAACAGCAGAAATTAGCTCATTCCCCAATCACCACAATGCCCTATTACTCCAGCTGGAAAGTGGAACTGTAATGATGGAAAAATCTTTTCACAGTAAAATTTATACTGTGGATTCACTAACATTTAATAGCCGTTAAAATTTTTGAAAATCACTGTATCATTAAAGGACAATTGTAATCAAGCACATTTTACAGTGCTCCATGGTACATCTTTTCAAGGGTATGTTTATACATACACCAAAATTTTCAAAGTACTTCAGGCTCTGTGCATTCTAGCCACCTTTAAACCTTCACCCCCTTGAAGACACAACAGAAGCAGTGCTTTCACAGATAATACACAGAAGTAACTTCCTGCAGAAGTGTGCAGGAAAAGTTAGAGATGCAGGAACATAATTTACTTCAGAATATGAAGACAGATGTTCAACCATACGTAAGTGCTTAGAGATGCAAAGAGGAAACATAGCCTGAGGAAGTCAGATGTGTAACTTCACAGGAACCCAGTGACTGACTCATCCAGACAGAAAACCCAGAGTGGTGGCCATCACCACCTGTGGGAACCTAAATGTTTCAGAAATGTGCTTGGCCAGCACAGCTCTGGTCAGCTTTTCTTTACCAGGCACACAAAGCTGAAACCATTCAGGGTTAAAAGTACTACTAGGCTTTCAGTAGTAACAAAGGACCAGGATATCTTGCCTCAGATGGCAGTGCACTGTCTTAAGGCACATTGGTGTCAACTGATCAAAGGCTGACATGAAGAAACACCCTTCCAAATCCTCAGTGTAACATTATTACTGTACCCAGGTTTTCTTTGTAACTATAATAACATGGTATAAAGTGATACAGATAATAATGCAATCATGAAGAAGCTGAAAAGAGTTGCAGAAGGAATGAGAATCATTCCAGTTCTGACAGCTACACGCAGTATTTGTACCCAGTTCAGAGATGCTCAGTGACTGGGACCTCTTCGTCCTCTCCCCTCTAAAGAGCTCAGGTGTGCTTGCAGAAACATGACTTAAGCTCCAGATAATAATCACACACAATTTATATTGCAATAATTTATTATTACAATTTATCATTACAGCTGTTATCAACTGTATAGGCAAAAAACTGCACTCTTGTAATGTTGGGCTCACACTTTACAACTCCAAGGTATGACTTAGGTATCAGAGGTATCTTTGGCTAAAGCCTCTAGGCTAGCTGCCACTCATTCTTTAAGAGCTGGAGACTCGTACTGTTACCGAAAGCAACAAAAAAAAATAATCACCCTGCAAGACCTTTCTATTTCCATTAGGAAGCCTGAGCCATGGCTCTGCAAGATGCAGAAGCTTCACCACAGACTAACACTGCATCCTAACATACCATGTTGAGATGACACTGCAGCTATTTTGTCTTCCTGCTACTCCACAGACAGCAGCTTTTCTGTCCCTGCCATCTGCTTGTTTGCTGCAGTCTGCTGGGACAGGACTGCCCTCTCTTTTTCTCCCCTTCTTGGCTGCTCAAAGGGACCAGGACAGATCTCTTCCAGCTTTTCCACTCCATTCACTCATCTCTCCTCCAGCCACCCCAAAACCGCTGCCCAACACAGAGTTACTCCTGTGGATCAGCAGTGCTCTGGGTGACATTCAGTGGGCTCCACTAGAATTCCATGCTAGACACTAGACCACCTGTAAGGGGTAGCAACAAGGTGATTGCTGCTTTAAGATGACACACACACACCTTTTCCTTCTGTCATCGATTAAAACAAGTATCTGCATGACCTGCATCACAGGGACCATCAGAGAAGCTATGGCAAACCATGTCAACAATAACTACATGCAGCTCCTTTTTTAAGGAGGTAAGGGTAATAAGAAGAAACCAGAAAAATCAGTCAGGTAGGTGACCAGCAATTTTCAAACATATGTTACTAAAAACCTCACTAAGAGATGTGCAGCAAGTGACTTTCCCCTTCTGACCACCACTACAGTTCAAAAGGGATAATAAAAGGGCTAAAATCCACCGCACTCATAGCCAGTTGGGAAAGAAATTGGAATGTCTGCCATTAACTATACTGTAAGTCAAGTCACATTAGAAGGAACACAAAAATAAAAGCAATATTGGCCAAGTCTATACAGTTTCTTCAGCGTTTAAACACACATTCAGGCAATAAACACTATTATTCTGTGATTGTAACCACATGCCAAGTCAATAACTGTTCTTCCAACATCTGATCTCTTTTTAAAGCAGATTTACAAAAAGTACAGTGAGAGTGTTTCCAGTCAGATGAAATCACAACTACACAGCAAACAACTGCTAGTTTTTCTAACCTGCCAGACTGACATTAAAAAAAAAAAAAAAAAAAAAAAAAAGATAGTATTTACCATGCTATCCAATCCTTTAAATCTCTAATGCTTTGAACTATGGTTAACCTCTATCATTATATTTTTCAGCCAGCAATTACAAATAACACTATACTTTTAGAAAGTGCTTTCCACACTCACAGCCCTGAAAGCACTTCCCACAGAAAACACACAACTGAAACACAGCTTGGTTTGGGGTGGGAAGCCACCAGTGTATGTGCCAACACAAAGATGAGTTTACAGCACAGCTTTATTAAAAGACAGCTTTTTCTGTTTTCCAATCTACACACGGGCAACCGGCAAAAAAAAAAAACAACAACAACAACAACCCACACCACAACCAAACAAAAAAACCCCAAAAATAAAAAAACCCCTCCAGCAATCACGCAAAGCCATAACCTTTAATTTTAGGGCAGTGCACGCTGCTCTGTGGCGAAGACTACACTCAGACTTACCCAGACGGTCCCGGCGAGTACCAGCACCAGTACCAGTACCAGTACCGACGGGACCACAAGACGAGAGCCACGGGCACAGCCAACCCCTTGGACCGGCAGCCCCGGCTGCTTTTATGTCTGCGCCGTACCAGCGGCAGCGTGCCGCTACCTATACAAAAACCTGCCTTTCCCTCAGGAAAAAAAAAAAAAAAAACAAAACAAACAAACAAACAAAAAACCCAACAACTTGACGCTCCTTGCTGGCCCTGCAACCTATTCCTCTACTTATGCCGTCGCAGCTAGTGACTAAGGAGATGCTTTTAGTGTCACGGGAGATTAAGGCTCCGGGAGGAGAGCGAGCCTGGCAGCTTTTCCCTCACACACCGGATCTCTCTTCGGGCAAACGCGCTTTGTCGGCAGATGAAAGTCTCCTATTCCCAGGCACTACCGAAACAGTTTCCAAGTTTTCCCACGGGGCGCCAGCTCCCCTTCAAGCCGTACCCCAGCGCTTACACCCCTCATCCTTCTCCGAGGCCTCCTCTCCAAAAGCTCTGCGGTTTCAGAACGCCACAACATGCCCAGGGGACCCCCCGAGCCCCGGCTCCCCCAACCCTTGTGTCATCTGGGACACCGAGCCCCAACCGCGTCCCCAGGGGGGAGAACATCCCCGAACCCCCTGTACGGAACCGAGGCGCCTCCAACGCCCCGGGACGTGACCCGAGGCCGGGCCCCCTCCCCCGAGGCCTCCGCGGGAGGACGAACCGCAGCCGCGGTGCTCTCGGAAAACGGGGGGAATGGGGGTGGGGGGAGATCCGCACGGCTCGGGAAGGGGCACAGTGTTACCGCCTCCAGCCCAATTGCCGCGGGCCGGTGCCTACAGGCAGCTATGAAACACACATCCCGCCTTGCACCTGTCTGTCTGCTAACAACAACTCGGAGTAAACTCCCCATCCGGGAGCCCCGGGTGCTCCGTTCTCCGCGAAGCTACCGGGACGGAGACCCCGCTGTGAGGGCACAGCTGAGCAGCAACTGCTCCGCAAAAACAAATGCGAATAAAGAGGGGAAAATAACGGCGAGGAGAGCAGCCCCTACCCTGCCCTGCCCTGCCTGCAGCCCACTCCCATTACCGTAGCAACCGCGCCGCCGTCCTCCTCTTCGCCTCTCCTCAGGGACGGAGGGGAACCCGCACCATGGAGTGAGCCTGCGGGCGGGGCCGGCGGTTTCCCCGAGTCTCTTCCCGGCGCCTCTTTCCAAAATAACCCTCTCGCTTTTCTCAGCGCCCCTCAGGCTGCGGCGGGGACAGCGGCGAGGCCGACGCTGCCAACCCGAAGCTCCGCGGCCACACTGGGTCGCCCCCTCCTCGCCTCAGCCGGTCCCCGCCTGCCGCCGCCCGACCCTCCGCCCAACCCCGCGCCGGGCGGGCGGGCGGAGGCGGTGACAGCCCCGGCCACGCCGCTGTAGCAGCGCCCGCTGCGGGCAGCCCGGGCACTCCCCCCCTTCCTCCGACCGATCCTGGGGGAAGCCGCTTTCCCGCTTCCCCACCCTCCCCGTTTTTGAGCCCACCGCCCTTTGCCGCTGACGCGGGGAAACTTCGTCCCACCTCGCCCCCTCGGCTGCTCCTGGGCGACTTGGCGCAGGTCTGAAGGAAGGCAAGGAGCCGAGGAGGGGCCTTGTGTCTCTGTTGCGCTCTTACTTATGTGTTGTACGGCGTGGTTAAAGTGATAGGTAAAATTCTTCCATCGGTAGCCACGAAAAAATTATCTCTGGGCCATGCTCTTTGGACACTCAGGATTTCCCAGCTAATGCCTGGGATGACAAGGATGCCCAGGGCTCGGCACACCGTTACTGACTGTAACATGTAGCACGGCTTCAACAACAGACCCAACTCTTTCAAAACAGACCTATCACATGGGCAAAAGCCCATATTGGCTAGCATGAGTTTCCATACATTAACTAGGTGTGCAAACTTGGATACTTCCTACTGTTACTCTCCACCAATTTTTGCGTTGGACAGTACAAGATTTTTAATCCTTTCCTTTTCCTCCAGAAGGCAAGTTAAGCCCACCTCTTCCAAAACTGACCCTTAAGTCTGAAAGACCTGTGCTGGAAAGCACTGGGACAGACCCTTGACAGCAAGCATCCACACTCATCCCTCTGCCAACATTTTCAGCATTTCCAAAGTTTGGTGTCCACATGTTGGACTTACTTTTGAAGCTGAAACTTTTCACAGCAAGGCTGCCAGCTCCACAGAGGAAAGGCAACATCACCAGCTCATATACCTTGTCCTAAAAGCCCCTGTGCCGTGTCTACATTTCCGCTTTCTTAGCATCCTGGGGATTTACCTCATTTGGATGTTATCAAACATAAGGCTGATGTCTGATAGATGAGCCTGCTGATTGACACCAGAAAAACATCTTGTGCAGGAATGTGCTGTTATGTTATGGTTGTGCCCTGCCCTCCACATTGACTGCATGCCACAATGCCGGCACATGAAATGGCTGCAACAATTCAGATTATAAATTCTGAGGAAAAAATTACTTCTGGTGCAACTCTGCAACACTTCCATTTCTACTGGATCTATACCTCCATCTTTTTTTTTACCTTTTTTTGGCTACTCTTTCATTATTCTTGCAACTGCCTGGTTCCAGCCTGCACAGTTTTCCCATGCACACTTCTTATAAAAGGTCTTTCATCTAAACAGGCTATCATTTCCTGATATTTTGTCCAAAGAGATTGCACTTCTGAAATGTCACTGGACATTTTTTTTTATATTTTTTGATACTAAACTAATCCAAGAATACTTCCATTTATATTGTTTTAATGTAAAATGCTCACTGTTCCTTTCAAATAAACCTAACCATGTTATGCATGACTTGCCATGCAGTGTTTTCAGGCAAAGGGCAGAGGGAGAGAGTGGCTACTTATGAAACACAAATATTTTTTTTTTCCCTGGGATTTCTTCAGCACAGTATTTCAAATCACTAGTTATATTAACTTATGTTGGGGTATGACTTCATGTACCATCAAGGATGAAATATTTCAGTGTCTTATAGCAGCTCTGCTCAGGAAAAGCTCTTCCTCCTCTGCACTACAGGAAGCACTACAAGGTCGTCATTCTCCCAGCTGCCTCAAAGGAGTGTACCTGCAGCAGATAGCAGGTATAAGCATTTAAATTTATCAGATTAACTCATACTAAAATGCAAGTTCTGTAGAAATGCCATTTTCAAAATTCAAGATAGAAAACATATCGCCGGTGTCTTAAAATTGCAATTTAAATAAAGTATAAATATATTTCCTGGCAGCATTTGTAGGCCAAGTATTGCAGTACTACAGTTGCACATGATGTTGAGAAAGAAAACTGGGAACATCAAAGAAGATATGGCCACTGTTCTTTTTTAAATTGTGTTCAACAGAATAAATTGTAGCCAAAAAGTACAAATAAAAGGAAAGGGAAATAATAAATAAAAAATAGCTTAAATCGGATTTTAGTTTTGGACAATATTTCGTGTCTTATTTCCACAATTTATACTATAATTAAATGACTCTTCATCTAGTGGATTCTCTCAAGTAACAACTATTCTTTGGTCCCTTGAAGTAATAACTGCTATAAAGAAAAACGGCGTAGCAACATTTTTTAATTTCATACATTAACTACTATAAAAAGGATACATTATTAAAACCAGAAGAAACCAAGATAGGCTTTGTTTGCATTGATCCTTATGCTGAAAACATTTTAGTCAGACTTGGTTTATCACAGACATAATTTCTCAGTTTAACTTATTTCCCAGTGGGAGAGTCCATCTGTTTGATGAGTGTGATCAGAGATGCAGGAGCAGTTCCATTCAGATCAGTGGGATATCTCTAGGCAATAGAGAACTGTGTACAGAAATGCTTGTGGAAAATAGACCTTCCATTTGAAATGCTTTGTTATACTTGGAGATGATGAATGGTGAATTGTCTAGACACAAGGATAGAGTTTTAGTTTCCTCTTTTTGCCATACCTCATGATGAGGTCTTAAAGCTAGATGAGACCACCATGGTCTCCTGGTCTCATGCTATACACTAGGTATGGTATGTCACCTGTCAGTAATGATACATCATTAAAATCAAAAGAACTCAAGCTAGATTTTTATTTCTGTCTTTAATCTGAAAATACGTGGTCAGCTTTACTTTATCACAGAGAGCCATTCCACTGACCAGAGTTATCCTGTCTTTTAGTGAAGACTGTGGCAGCAGCAAACTTCTCCCACACCTACTAATACTCTCTTAATGTTGCATTATCCTCGTTGCTGTAAAGGGATCCTCTATCTGCTTTGAAAGTTATAACTTTCAACACTTGTATACAGTGGATATGACACTAGAGCTGTACCTGCTCACAGGGCTTTCCTTCTCACAGCTCTGCACTAGGAGCCTTCAGGGTCTTTCTTAAGTTTTCAAGAGCATAGTGAAGCACAGGATGGGATTGTCTGAAAAAAAAGGAGAAGTAGATATGGCTAGCTTTCTGCCAGTAGCATCCTCCTCTCCTGGTGCTTGAAGAAAACTGAACATCAGAATTCTGCAATGCTGTGGTGGCTGTGGTGCACCAAGTGCTTTCTGTTCAATTTTCAAACCAACAGGGTTGTTGATTCAGTGACTAAGTGTTACCCTGTAGCACTTACTTCATTAATATTCAATAGTTGTTAATTACAAGAAAAAATGGACCTGCTGGCTCAGGGCTGGGTGCCCAGAGATCAGTAAAACAGCACTTTTTCCTATGAAGACAGTAAAGTGGAGTAAGTGCCTCAGTCTGGCTGAGCGCATAAAAAAATCAAAGAGGTTTTCAGAATTGTTCAAGGTAGGTTCTACTTTTCATAAAATGTTTAATTTAACAGTGACCTAGTTTTACAACAGCTTTCAGTGTCTTGGCTTTTCTTATCTCCTGTGTCTTAGCCTACATTATTAGAACAAGAGAGCAATAGGCTTTACAGATTTTGTTAAAATTAAGTAAGGCCTTAGCTGGTGGATTAATTCTTCTCTTCTGTTTTGTTTCAGGCAGTCATTATGGCATGGTTTCTTTGTAGTTTCAAAGAGGTTTTAGCACATCTTTTACAGCACATACTGAAGATTTTATTTTTTTTTTAATGTCAGCTCAAAGTCATTTGCTTATTTCATGGTATATTTTTGAGTATCAAGGCTGTAGCAGCACTCTTTAATTCTTCAGCCTTTTTTACAGAAGGATGCTTCATTTTGTAAACATTCAAATAACTGTATGGAATTGGTGCCTAGAAGGAAAAAGTTATTCTGCATCTTGTCAATGTGACCAATAAATGGTAGGTCAAGTGATGTTTGCTCTCTCTTGTGCTGTGCACTACATACAATATTCTCAACTACTGTTTTATGGGACCTCTTCGTGAGTCCTAGTTTGCCTTTATGGAAGTAGACTTTTAAAGTTCCTACTATTCTGTTGTGTGTGCTATATTTCATATGGATTCAGCAGAAAAAAAGAGGACAATTTTTAAAAAATGGTTGATTTCAGCCATGCAGCCCCAAAACACATTACATCTTCAGAAAGATGGCTCTTCCTTCCACCTCCATCTCAGAGATTCTCAGGAAATGTTATCACTGGAGAGCTGAGTATGAGGGTGTTTCATCCTTCCTGCACAACCTTCAGTGGAGAAGCTGCTGCCTTATCTGCCAGGTTTATCCAAGTGCAAGTGCTTTCTCGAGAGGGAGAATCCTCCCATGGGGATCTCAACACACAAGAAGTTTCCTTTGATCCATATTAAGGCGTTTTGCAGAAATTGAACATGTCGGGCTGACGAACACAGGTAATGTATACTGGCAGTTTCTGAGCCATGAGTTAAACAGCATCAAACCAAAAATATACTTACACATCTACAAAGATTACACAAGCTAATAGAACAAAGGCAACTTAATAGGAACCATTCAGAGCCAGAGTGCAGTGCCTGCTTGAGCTTCACTGAATCCCTCCATGTGTGCAAAAGGATTTTGGCTGTGTGCAAACATGAAATTTGTGTCAGCTCTAATGCTTCTTAAATTTTGCATAGCTTCTGACAAGTGTCTCAGTGACTTGTTACCATTAGTTAAAAAAAAAAAAAAAAAAAGCCCACATTGGTTAATTCAGGCTTGGAAGACCTTGTACCTTGGATGTAGGGAAAAGTATTGAGAATACTTTTTTGTATGAGGCTGAAAATATCAGAACACCATCAGTAATGATCCTCTGTTATTTTTTATCAATAAAGAATGTTGTGAAAAAGCAAAAATCAGTCGTTGCAAATACACCTGTGAGAGTCTAGAAGACCTTATTTGATGGAAGAATTAAACATGGGTGTAAGAAGCTTTGCCCCATATTGTCTTCTCTGGTGTCCTTATATGGACCAAGAGCAACACAACTCATCAGAAAGGAGAAGTGTCTTCAATATCTGGATTTTTGATCAAGCACAGCAGAACCATCCTTCTGTCTCCTGTCTTGGAAATTACACATCTGAACAGATTAGAGCACTGGTTGAGAGAGATCAGCAGCCTCATTCTTTCCTTTGCTAAAGGCTGGTCTTCAGAGGGGATTTTAGGTTTTCCTGTCTTTAACAGGTAGGAATCTACTAAGATCTCCCCAGCACTTCTTTCAGTTCACCAGGAGACCAATTTCTTAATATTTAACACTGTTTCTTCCTTTCTGTCTTCTAGTCAAGAACAGCCTTCTGCCCAGACGTCATCAGTGAGATCAGAACTTGTAAAGGTTCGCCAGACCAGGCACAGCCTCCATTTCTGCTACACTGAATGTCCAAGTATTATGAAAGCTCACTGTCCAAAATGGCAGAAATAGATGAGTTTCCCTAAAATTTATGCTTTCTCAAGTCAGCCTTTACCTATATGACTGGAAAAAGGAATACTCAGGGTGAATCCTTGGCTATTTTCTTCTGCAATACTGCAAAAGTGTCCTGTGTACTTCTTTCTGTTTGAAATAGGCTTTAGGATGATTAATTAGATAAGCTGTGATGGGAGCTGCTGCACAGTGGGAATGGAGAGTGATGGAAGAACCACACGCCTGAAGTGTGGTGGAAGGCATGAAATGTGTTTGAAAAGCCCTTAAAAGTAGCAAGGTACAGTATGTGCCTTTCATAGCCCTGATCATGCTGTTTGTATGCCATATCCCTCTCTCACCACTTTTTACCCATGCCTTATTAAACTATATGTTTGTCAGAGCATAAACTATATCACCTCCTGCTCTTGAAAAAGCATTTAGCATATGGAAGAAGCTGCAAACATCACCATAAACCATGTTTCTGTTCTGTACTTGGATGATTTATAGTACCCACATACACAGTTCCAGTACTGAAACACATCTTTGTGTATCTGTATAAAATATTTTTGTGTACACACACATTTAATATACATAAAATCTTTTCACTAATACTTAGAAAAAGTTTGCAGGGTGTTGATGAGTTATCTAAATCACATGCTGCCACTTCTCCCTCTTTGGCTAATTTATGTAGTTAAACATCACACTTCATTTTCTGGTTTTGTCAGGAGTGTTTAACATTTGACATTTGCCCTGAGCAGTCAAACACTTCTACTATTTGAAGAAGAAAAGTCTCTAAAATTAATTTTCAAATTCAAATTACTATTAATGGATTACTTTTCAATTATTGTTCCAGCTTGTCTGCTGCTGAGAAAAGACTGCACACAGAGATCCAGCTGACTGGGGGTCAGCTGTGCAGTACTCAGTAAAATGAGTGGGAGGTGGGAGGCAGAGGGACTAAAAAACAGGTATTAGCCTAGAAAACCTGTTTTTTTTTTCTTTCCAGAATTTAACTAGAGGTGGTAGGTAGAGAGAGCTGGAGACTCAAAGCTGACGTGGAACCTCAGATGCTCAGAGCTCTATGAGAAAGGCTCTTTTCCCCTGCTAAGCCCAAGACAACTGTAAGAAGGTTTCCCACACTGGACTGCAGTCAGCTTTCCCTAGCTTTGTGAATTCCCCTAGCCTACAAATCTAGGAATCCAAACGTCCATTTTGCAACTCTCAGCAGACTGAAATATGAGGTGGATCCCAGGGCTCAGGTCTGGTCTCATCTTTCACATCTACAGCCAGAGGAACGCCACTGGCAGCTCTCTCCTTGCTTCAATACTCAGCCTGCTAAGCAATGACATTAAAGAGACTGTTACAGCCCAATTCAGCTAAAACATTTGCACAATGCATCATTCAAAATAATGCATGAGGCCTATTTTAAAAAAGACCACAAGTTTAATTCTATTTTTTTCTAATTATCCAAGAAACTGCTTCAGATCTGCGTCACCATTAGCAACCCCACAAATCCTTACAAGACGTAATACACTTTGTGTCAGGGTCTCAAAGAGCATTCTGAGCACTAGTGAAACAGTGAGACCTCATTCCACCTGCAGGGAAAAAAACCATGTCAGGCATGGTTGAAATTGTGCCATTCTTCAGCTGCTTAGGCTGAAATGTTTCAGTTTATGCACTGGCACAAGGCTGGCTTTTTATTTTCTACAATTTTGTAATGTTTCAGCAAAACCAGTTTAATTTGCTCCAAAGATATTTGGTGGGGAAAAAAAGGCTTTTGCACATGTTAGATACATTCTTATAACTGACTGTTATAAGCCATGTTTTGAGGCTACTGTTAAAAATGTATCAGGGAGATGGGCCTTGGTGACAAGGATATGCTGTTCTGTGAAAATCTGCCCAGATTTTGACAAGTTACAAAGTCTGAAATTTTCAGCATGTTCCTGGTTACATTCTTAGGGATTGAAGGCTAAATTTCCCAGCAGCTGATTGCAGTGATGCATATTCAGAATAGTATAGTTAATTTTAACTAAACATGTAGATTGCTCAGTGGGTTTTTTTTTTCTGCTTCTTATTATCAAGTTGTAGCACAGAAGGGGACTGAAAATCACTGAGTGTCCCACTTCAGAAGGTAGGCTCAGCTACATCTAAGTTACTCCTGACAAGTCCTTAAAGACATTCAGTGCTGCAGATGCCATAGACACTCTAGGAAATTTAGTATAAAGTTTAGTGAAACACTATACAAAGTTTGGTCCTAATATCGAAGATGAATCTCTCTTAACATTTGAACCCATTATTTCCTGTACTCCATCATGGGTGTAGAAATTAGATTATCCCTGTTATGTTTGGAGCAGAATATCACATTTTTAAAAGATTTTTACCACTGTTTCTGGATGAGATTAGACAGCATCAGTTTTATTCCATTCAAGCTTGTTTTTTCAGTGTCTCACCATTCTGATTGCCCTCCTCTGGACCATCATCAGCTGCTCCACCTTTGTCTTGTGCCCACAAGTGTAAATATGGCTCTTGCTTATGCCTCAGTGGTGCTGAACAGAGCACTCTGAATCCACACAGGCAGTCCAGAGTGACGTTCCCTTTTTTTGTACTAGCCCAGCATTATTTCTTCCTGTTCAGTTTCCACTCTGGGAAGGCTCCTAAATATATAGCTGTGGTTTTTTAACAGTTCCTTCATGGCCTGTGTTTTTGCAGCTCCTTGTTCCTGTTTAAACATAGCTCTTATTCATACTGAATGCTACCAACAGTTTGCAGATCATACCTGCAATTTATTAAGATCATTGAATTTTAATCAAGGCTTCTAACATACTTTAAGTCTTTTGCTGCTTGAAATTATCTGCAAATTTAATAATAATTCTCGTTGTGTCATCATCCAGCTCATTAATGAATTTAATTAATACCACCAGACAGAGAGCAATCCTCTGTGGAACTTCATGCAAGTAATCCTTACATTTTGACAACAAAATATCTATAACTGCTGTTAGAGTATGGTCTGCTAATACAGCTCAGCATCACATTTAGGTACAACTACGTACAAGTTTGCAGTTTATCTTCTGCGAAATAGTTGTTTAGCACTCTTTATTTTTTTTCATTTTTTCTAGAAAATTCTTTTATTAAAATATTAATGGGACTCAGACTTCAAAGAAGATTGAGCAAAAGCAAATTTCATGTTCATTCAAATACTTAATTGTGGGAAATATTTTGAGGTGCACATGCACTTCTATTAGCAATCACAGAAGGCAGTTACTCAGATACTTCCTGCCTCTCATTGTCCTTCCTTCCAAAGAGGTTTCTCAGATTTTAGCTCAGCAGCTGATGTCAGTAACACACAGGAAACCATAAATATTGAAATATGAGGAAGGAAGTCATTACTACTTCATTAGACTACCTTGCTCTGAGTAAAATCTTTGGTTTTGCAGTGACTTAGAAACCTTATGCTACAGTTTTGCACCTTTGAATCCCATATTGTGCAAAGGAATAATAACTTCCATGACAGTTAAAAAACATATTTAGAAAAGGCCCACAGATCAGCTTATGTGGCTGTGAGCTACAATCTACCCACACAAGCTAAAAAAACAGAGCTCTTTTCACTCTTATAATCAGCCAGTCCTCTTCATCCTTTCAAAATATGAAGGAAAGTCTCCCTTCCTAGATGCTCAACTATTCAGTTTTTGGAATTATCAGTGTCTCTGCCTCTCAAGCTGGCAAGGTTTCCTTGCTTCTGCGTGTCTGATACACTGACTTTCCAGACTGAATAGGTCTAAGTAAAATACCAAAGATCAAGAGTGTAGCAACCACCTTTGGAGACCTACACTAGCTGGGAGCTCAGACATCACCTTGAAATTACAGCCAAGCTTCTGACATTTATTAGCTTTCATGCTTTTGTTTTGCTTTGTGACTCTGAAAGCTCTCAATAAAGATGAAAAAATTACTGTCCTGTCTACATCAATGAGGAGCTGCATGTTCATCTATGGATGTGGCCTCCTTCAGCTCACCAGTCCACTGAGGTGAGGTATGCAAGTTCAGTACACAACCAATCTAACACAGGTATCTGCTACCAAAACTCTTTCTCCTCAACCAGGTTCTGGTCACACATCCCTTATACTTCCATCAGATCAATCTAGTGGCCATGTGACTACAGGACAGGTCAATTTGGCTGGCAGATCTGATCAAAGGCAATCAAGGTGACACTATAGCTGGAACTGATGGACAAGACTGCCTTAGAGAAAGGTTACTGGATTTTAGCTCATCTGAGATGCAATGCAAACTGTTACCTCTGCCTTCTCTCTGCATAGTTATCTCCTTCCAGCTCTCTAGCCTCCACACATAAGCCCCTGCCCACATGTTTTAAGTCATCTCTTTTTAATTCTTTTCAGCAGTTTTCATTTTTAATCTAAGTTTAAAACCCTATGCTCTATCACAAAACCCAGCTGCACACTTCTCTTGTAGTGCATCTTTTTAAAAACAGACCTAACTTGTTTGGTCTTTGCTAGACCAGTGTGTACATTAGTTTTCCAGTCAATTTCACAGCAATTTAGATTATCAGAAATTAATTCTAAACAAAACTAAAAATGCTCATTTTCTGGCTCAGCCTGAAAGAACTGTGTTATCTGATGGGGGCTTGTGCACAGGCCCAGGCAGTATCACTGCTCTCCTACCCCAAGTGTTTGGTTCACCTTATGAACTCTGCCAGGCAAAGAAAACAAGTCCTCCTCTGAGGTCCTCCTCCAAGATAATGTCTCAGACTTCCTCCGTGGTCACCAGCAGGTAAATAATTCACCTGTTTTATATATGGATTTGCCAAGGGGTTGTGTTACCCTCTGAAAGTGACACCATCTCATCCTTCTTTTGGGGAAGGTCTGACAACCAGATCAGACCAGTTGGTAAAGGGTAGGAGCTGTGGGAGAAGAAACTTGGCTGATGGGTTTTAGTAAGAAGAGACTTGGTTCTACAAAGCACTGTGAAATCTCATGGAAGTTTTGGACAAACTGTTGGCCTTCAGGATATTTCCCCAACCTGAGGAGAAACCAATCATAAAATGTAAGTGGACTGAACCACGGTTTACCTAATTCTTGGGGGCCTAATGCTTTCTAACATTTAATGACCTCTCCTACAATGACCTCTATTATTATGGGAAAGTGGTAAAAAATTACAATGGACAATGGAAAAATATCCGCAAATTGAAACATCCTTATAGATGTCATGTAGGAGATTTCAAGAAACCCAGAGTTTCTAGTTTTGCAGTTACCATTAAAATGAGATCATGAGACCAACAGTTTGATGCATAAGTTTTCATATGCAGCAACACTAATTACTACACTGGGAAAAAATAGAACCAGTTTCAAGGATTCTTTTCACACCTAGCATGAGCTGCAGGGATAGCAGGCTTAGTCTGTCAGTAGTATCAAACAATTTCCTCTGTGACTGACCCTGCAGATGAAAATTTTCAGTGCATGTATGCTTCACTGCTAGACACAACTGCTGGACTCTCAGGAAAAACTCCTGAGAAGGAAATTGATAATGTCAAAGAAAGCATGAGAAAAACAGAAATGAGAGAGACTAAGAAAAAACCCAGTTTTTATCTTCCTAACCCTATCCTGTCATGGTCATGAAGTAAGCTACTATAGGGAGATCTCTTCCTAGTGTTGAAGACAATTGTTAAGACAATTGTCTCAAAGCTGTTTTTTTTTCCCCCACTAGTGTGTTATAACCCTGCATATATACCAGCATTTAAAAAATGTTTCCTATGCAGATATTCAAGTTTTAGCTATTGCAGTTTAAGAAGAAAACTTTGGAGAATTTTTAACAGATTGCCTTATCCGGGAGTTTCAAATAACTGGGAATTATCGGGGTCTAATATAGCATCTAGAGCCATCTCCACATTGGAAGCATTTTTGGTCCAAGCCAGATTAAGGTTCTAATTAGTTTAAGGAGGGAAAAGTACTCTGGGGGGGAGAAAGACACCATGGGAATGTCCTGTGGTCTCAAGCTGCCCATCTCTATCCCACAACTTCCTTTACACAGAGATCACTTCTACAGCAACTGCTGAAAAATCCCCAGACCCAGTGAACAAGAACGGAGAGTAAAGTCCTCTTTTCAGAAGTGTTTTGCCATTTGGTTGTTACCATACATGTAAATAGTACCCTTTTACAGAAACTCCCCAGTTCACAGCAGGTTTTTCTCAGTCTCTTCTTCCTTCAGTGCTTCTGCCTTAATTTTAACAGGTACTAGAGTTTCTGAGAATATGAATATGCAGGCTATCAGCACCTTGAGTTTTCCCACCCTTATTTTGAAGAAAAAAGTTGCAATGTCCCATTTGTAAGAAATACACTTCCCTAGCTAAGCCTTTCCCAGACCTGGGACACTGCATGTAGGCTGGAGATTACTGCAATTAACAGCCTCTGGAAATAAAGACCATGACTAATTTTGTGTTTAAACTGGATTCCTATTTCTCATTCTTATAATAGAATCATAGAATCATAGAATTGGCTGGGTGGGAAGGGACCTCAGAGATCATCAAGTCCAACCCTTGCTTTATTAGGGAAGTAAATGTAATGCTTTTTTGCAATAATTTTTTTTCATACCTTTTATTTTTGGAAAGCAGGTAGTTCTGCTCTTAATTAATTCTCTTAATTGAAGCTCAGTATGAAGGGCACCATTCATTCATTCGCTACTGCCATGATACACCTGATCTCCTTTCATGCTACTCTATCCATACAGCCCCCCCTCCACTCCTCCCCATCACCACAGCTCAGCTCTGACTCTCCATATCTGTATAAAAACATGACCTCCCATTTCTCTTTGTCTATACAGAATGTCAGGACTCGAGGGAGACCACAGGAGGGTGGCCCAGCCCAGCCCTTCTCTTTTTGTTCAGCACAGACCATAATGAATGTGGGTAATAAGTTCAGGTAAAAAGGGATCCCTGAACACTTCTATTGTTTGATGCCTATGTGCCGTGCCCAGTATTTCTGCCAGATCTCATATTCTTCTTATTGCCACAACTGTAAGTTATTTCTTCCATCATGTCAACTTGGAATTATGCATTTCTCTGAGAAGAAACGGGGAAGCTTGCATCACATTTACAGGAAAACTGCTAACTCTGCTGCTGATGGAGCAACAAAACAATGTGTGTCTCAAGCCTGGCACGAGAAACACTTGCATGTTCTTTTTCTTTACTGTCCAGAAGTTATGACAGCATTCTGAGACACAGATCTGGATCTAGCATTGCAGAATTCATAACCTGAATAACCAGAGTACATAGTTCATATACAAACTATGGGTCATAAATACAGAGCACATAAATACAGTTCATTAGCACAGGATCCATCTGTCATGTTCCCCCCACCAAATTACTACACTTTGTCTGCAATGCTCAGCTGTACAGAACAATCCTCACTATTCCTGATTTCATCAGCTCCAGCATATCTTTAGGACTCAGTGAACATTAAATGATACTGTGCTGCATACAGAATCAAAAAAATGGAGTGTTAGAAGCTCTCATTAAACATTTATATTATCAGACATAGTCTGACCAGAACTAGGGATTGTTTGAAAGGCATTTTTTAACAAAAGTAAAGAATTGTTGTACCACATGGCTAAGACAGGCTCTCCCCCTCTCCCAGCTGCCTTGTCTGCCCCAAGCAGGGGAGGTGGAGACCTTATCCAGCTCTGAACAAACGTGGTAACTCAGTTTCTGAAGTCTTTGGTAGTCTGGATACCTAGCAAAGAGTACAGCATGGGCGTGTCCAGAGCATACACAGATAAATCTAAACGTTTCTAGCATATAAATTAAACCCTTCCAGCATAATCCGCTTCTCAGGATATAAGCAAGTCAATATATCTTCTACCAACAACCTTTCCTCTTCCCTTGCTTTTGACAGAAAAATATTTGGATTGTAACCTGAGAAAACTTATTAGAAATGAGGGTTATTAGAGTACTCAGCTAAAGAAATTCTCAAAGGCTACTTTCCTGTACTAAGAAAAAGAAAAAAATACTCACATGACCCTTTTCTCATCTGCTCCCCTCCTATCTACTAGAAAAATCCTTTTGTCTGTTCTGAAATGGAGATGGAGGGAGGATTTCAAGCCCCATGATGCAGAAGGGCTCTTTGTGAATCACAGTGAATTCTATGCTCTGTAGCACAGAGTACAAGTCAGTAATTGGTATCTCAAGTTCTATAGAATATGAACATGGAGTATGGACATTCAGTTTTGGTTGAGTTCAGAGATGTTTCTTGTCCCTTCTCCGCCAGGGTCAGAGAGACTCAGCACACTGCCTCAGCTCTCATCAGCTACCAAAAGGACTGCTGGGATGAACTGTTTTTTGAATGCTGTATGAGCTTTGGACTCAGAAGGGACAGTCAATGGGACATCTCAAGTTGATAAAATACTAGAGATGAAGATCCTCTCCTGGAGAGCAGCAGCCCCTCAGGCTCTGTGGAAAGGTGAGCTCATCTTTCTCTCCTGTCTCTGCAGAGACCTGCTCACATGCTCACATGCTAAAGACAGAAATTAGTAACTAGAAAACTACCAAACCTCCTATGGTTTGTCACAGCTAAAATGGAATTAGGACTTGAAGCCTCTAAACTCTTGGCAACCTATGAATATCAACAGAAGGGAAAATTTTTCAGAAGTTTTTGTATCACTCAACACAATGTTTAATAACACTTTCCAAGGATTTCAAGGAGGATGATCCTGATGCAGCCTTGCTTGTCACAGCACCACTTGAGGTCATGAAGTTACTGAACTACCCCAAGGAAAGAGACTGAGACTGTGAAAGGGATTACTGGTTTTGAATTCCACAAATGTCCTGAAGGACACATCACAGCAAGGATTTCCATAGGTTAGCTGTAAAATGGATAAAGTATCCCCTTCTTTCTTTTTTACTTTTTATTTGTTGTCCATCCTTTTTTTTCCAGCACTCCCCTGTTAAGCTTGCACAAAACCTCCATGGACTTCCTCTGTGTGACTTTGCATTGTGCAGACCATATACCCCATAACTCATCTTCTCAGTGAAAAACTGTGGGCTTCACCTTCTCTGTCTGTTCTCCTAAGGGAACCTTGCCATTGTCCAAATTACTTTATTACCTCTTTTGAGATCATTTTTTCTGAGGGGTAGCCAGAACCAAGGGCTGCATCCTGGGAGAAGATGAGCTGTTTTTCCAGAGGCAGCTGTATTTGCTATTCTCTGCCTTGCCAAGAGCTGTATGTTTTCTGCTAGTTCATATTCTCAAACTCTTTCAAAAACATGATTACCTCTCTAGTTCCCAACTCTTGGATTTCTAGCCCCAGTGGGATTTTTCTTTGCAAGGTATGGGGGAAAGCCTGGGTGCACCTAAGACAGGGACATAGGGAAAAAATTTCAGAGCTGGGAGAGGCAGTGCCATGTCACCTCCTCACTATGCTGCAGGTCTTCCAGAGATGCCACAGCTCTGGGATATTGGCCAAAATAGCACTTACCTTGCAGAAACTGGCAACCCCCCCACATTTCCTGACCTAATGGGGAACATCAGCAGCTCTGCCTGCCAAAATGCAATGTGTGGGTCTGTGTTTGGCTGGTGGTACAAAACTGCATCTACTACAGAAACTGAATCTCTGCAGCCTGAAAACTGCACACCAGCATGAGGGTCTTCACGTATAAAGGGACAGGCTTTAAATTATTGTTAATTGCAGAAATACACTAGCAATCTCCCCATTAACCATTTAGGAGATGGTGGAGTGCAACCATTCCCAGAAAAACTGTAATTGACTATTTCTGAGACTACCTCCCTGCTTTGTGTCTCAGCATGAAAGGAAATTTTTTCTCCTGGATAAAATTAGTTGAGAGTTCTGGTTTGTAATGTCACAGAAAGACATGACATTAGAATGGGTTTTTTCTGAATTAAAATAAGATTTCATTTTTAGGATGAAACTTAAGCATAGCATAATGTTCTTGACTCATAGGGAAATACCTTTTTAAAAGAACTTCTTACACTTCTCTTCCATAATGGGTGGGATTATTTATTTAGAGCTTCAAATAACTGATAGGGAGAAGAAAACCCTATCCCTAAGCTTTTCCTCTTAGGGCTCTCCAGTCTCCTCCAAAAAAGGTAAACATAAAACTAGCAGAATAATGATCCCTTTTCTAACATGCTTTATTACTTATAGGGACAGACCTAATTATCTTTTCTTTGGATTAGTTGGAGATTAATCAAACATAAGAGGTATTAGACATTTTGTCTCTGAGCATCTTACCACTCTACTAAAGCAGCTAAAAACTGGAATACACATGTACTGTTGTTTTGCTCATTCTTCTACAACATAACAAAAAGGGAATCTCAGGGAAAGCAATTGGACCTAAAAGACTGGATGATCTTTTCCCAAGGTTAAGGTTTCCTACAGGAGCTTGTAAGCTGTCTCACTGTACTCCCATCCAGCAGGTAGGCTTGGGAACCTGCCACCAGTCTTACTCTTGCTCTAAACTTAGCCCCTTTTTGACATTCTGTGAAACTTTGAGCTGAAAGGAACTAAAATTGCTTTTTTGATTGCTAAAAGAGGTATATGGACAGGAAGTTCTGATACTAAACCAAGGATGAGAAATGGCTGTATTCTTATCTTGCAGACATCATTTGTCTTGAGTATATTTCTGTCTTCTGGAAGTGCAAGAATGCACGTTAAAATGCAGGAGCAAGAGGGAAAATGTAAGAAACCAGTAATGCCATAAAATGACCTGATTAAAAAATGAGCATCTTAACACAGCTTCAGTCAAAGCAGAGATCAGCCCCAGGGTCTGAAGAAATGCAGCAGCAGCAGCTGAGAGGCAACTGTGGCATTCAGCTGAGGCAGCGTGTGACAGCTGGGCAAGGAAATGCAAGCTAATGGCTGTCCTGATATGCACCACCTTGCTCAAATGAAAGGCTGATTAGCTCCAACAGAAAATAATTGAAGGTTTTTAATTTACTCAAAATGGACCCATCTGAGCAGTGACTGAGGACTGGGTTTGTTTGATTTTCACTCAGCTGTGGTGGAAGACACAATTACAGGCAATTGTTATGGCTGGTAACTACTAATTTTGATTTGTGGAAAGAGGTAAACACTGTGCTCCAAGAGAAATGTTTTTGCCCTTGGCTACTGCAGGGTCTCATGCTGCTCAGAGCACCTTAGATTTCATCAAGCCGGGCACTTCCCAGTACAATACCTCTCCAAACCCAATCTCTGCAACCTCCAATGCAGGTACACACCCTCTCATCCTCTTCGCCATGATGGAAGCACTCAGTAAATACTTAATAGCAGTAATAAAACTCCTCTAAAACATTGAACCACAATACTGGAGAATAACATCTCTCCAAAACTTCAGCTGGAGAGGAAAAATAGGTCAGTGTCATTGACCAAAGACCCCTGGTGACAGCTTTGTAAGGAATGTGGTGGGCAGCTTTTTAAATGTCAGCTTTATGCAAGGTTACTTTAGTGCCAAGTGGCTCTGTGTGGAGTGGGGAACACCAGGGTCAGCAGTGGTTTGGTCATCCCTGTTAAATGCAGAAGAGGTAATTTAGGCAGTCCTGTATTTCCCTCTCACTTGATTTAAATAGCTGAAGCCCTTCAGAAAATTCTATTTATGAATCTGCTTGTGAGAGCAAATGAGTCAGTTCCTCAAAAAGACTATTAATTTGATTTTTTGCCTCTGTGTATTGTAACCAATTATGAACCCAGGATTTCTAGGTTCACCTAGAAATTCAGAAGTTGCCAATATATGTATTGCCATTTAATACAGTAAGAATGAAAAATGGAATAAGTAATTCAGATAGAGTAAGAAATCACCCAGTGATGAACATCAGGAGGTCTGGGTGATTTCAAGTTTTCTGATCTTGGCAACAATGAGCAGAAGCTCATCCACAAGCTGCAGAAAATCATCATGCAGTGAATGGACAGTTTCCACAAACTTTTAGATAAGTTTGTGTCATGAACCTGACTCAGTTTCCTTCCAAATTCTTCACTAGGTTTCCTTCTAGGTTTCCTCAAGTCACTCATAATGACCACTTGAATGCAAATCATGAATAGGGTGTTTAATGGCTATAGAACAAGCATATCTATTCCAAAAGTCCATTTTTCTCACAGTACTGGAGATCCAAAGGTCAGACTAGTGGGGGCACTAAATGGGACCAGTGCAGTGATACACTGATTCTTTACAAAAAGAATTCCAATAAGTAAAAAATGCAATAAAAGGCTGAACTCTTTTCCCTGCCAAAACCAGTCCAGAAAATGAGAGATGAGGACTTGGAGAAAGAGAGGAGATTAAACTGCCTCTGGTATTCTATGCCTGTGGATGACAGTTTCAGAAATATTTCTAAGGTTATACTTGGCAGACACTTTCCTGCAATTTCCTTTGAGATATATATAAACAGCAAAAGCACACAAACAGCCTCTTATCAAAAGAGATGTAATTAACTTAATTTTTGTACATGTACAAAGGCAGTTTCCAAGCTGGTTAGGGCACTGTTCCCATCACTGCCCCTTTCCTCCTCCTTCCACCCCAGGGTACCGTGCTCTGCCAGCATCTGGTACTCAGCAAGTGGAAAGGCAAGACTTGTGGCCAAACCTTTACCATGACAAAACTGAAGAGGTTTGTGTTCTCCTTTCACAGCACCTGCCATCCCCAAGTTTCAGATGTGGTCCTGAAGTCCTGGGAGATTTCAGGATGAGTTCCTGATGCTTTTTAGAGAGGGGGAGAGCCCCCAGGAGCCTCTGAAAATCCTACAGTTGCAGAGCCACACAGTAATATAGATCAAGTGACAATTTCCTCCAGTGTGTAGAGACAGTTTGTCTCTGGATTTCAGATCTAATTCCCCAGGAGAAACATAGCAGGTTATAAAGAAGAGGATAGATAGGTGAATGGAGGATTGGAAACTATGGAAAGAAAATTTCAAGAGGGAAGGATGAGAAGAATGGACACAGGAAGAAGAAAGGGGAGGTATCAAAAGAGGTAAAGTAAGTATAAAAGCTGGAAAGAACTCACTGTCTTTCTGTTGCTTTCTATAGCTTTTTCTCCTAATTTTTGTTTCATTTTTAAATGAAAAAACAGTGAAGTATTTTTTAGGAATTCAAGGCAGAAAGAATGGAGATGCCTGAGGCAAAGCAGGTACAATCAACTTCTGCTGGCTCTGTGGTCCTGTGCCAGCTGTGCAGGTCCTGTGCATGGCCACCTCCTTCTTGTGACCTCTGCTGGAAGCCATCTCCAGGTGCTGCAGGGACCAAAAGGGGGTGGTGGGAGTAAGGAATGGCAAAGGAAGGGGAGAGTGAGGTGCACAGGACTTTGGAAGGAGGTTCTGGCATGGTGGAAGGTGGTCAAGCAGATGAGAAGCATAGAGGAAGAGGTTCATTGGCCTGGCTGAAAAAAAGTCTCCAGCAATGTATGGCAGATATTCACTGCTGGCCAAGCTGCTGCTGCTGGTCACAGCCAGGAACTTTATCTGGGGGAAAAGAACAAATGCAGGGGAGCAAAGGAGGGAAGGAAACAAGGACCTGCCTCCTGCTATCTTCTTACGTCAAATGGCCACAGGACTTCAATCTGAGAACCCTTTGAAGTGTGACAGATCTTCATAAACTACTAATGTGTGCAAAATCTTTTTACTTAAAATGAAAAAATAGGTACATCTAACTAATGTCACCATTGGGAGTGCAAAGCCATAATCCCTGAGTCAAAGCCAAGCATTGCTGAATCCAGAAGTATACCCATGGCTCTACAAAAGGGGTGTAAGTGATGACTTTTCTCCTGATGCCAAGGGTTTGCCATGCATTGCAAACCTTGCCAATTATGTGAAATGCAGGCAGCTATGCATCACCTCTTAAACAGTGCACATAAAACAGAGAGGCTCATAAAAATAGAAGTCAACCCCACTGCCAGTCTTAAACTCTTTGATGTTCATGATACAGAGATTTGAACTATAGGAGGGGAGATTTAGATTGGAAGTTAGGAAACAGTTCTTCACCATGAGGGTGGTGAGACACTGGCACAGGCTGCCCAGAGGGGTGTTGGCAGCCCCATCCCTGGAAGTTTTTAAGGCCAGGCTGGACAGGGCTCTGAGCAATCTGATCTGGTGGCAGGTGTCCCTGCCCAGGGCAGGGGGGTGGAACTGGATGGATCATCTTTAAGGTCCCTTCCAACCCTGAAAATTCTACGATTCTGTGACTTCAGGTAGGACTGATAGGTGTGCATTACCAGACTGGACATTGATTTTACTTATTAACTGACCTGTCATACTACTGACACACAAACAAATACTATGTACTACTAAACAGGCTGAACTCAATTGCAAGCTTAAAAAAATACAAATTATGAACTATGAACCCTCAGATAGATGTGTGAAAAGCACTATTGCAATTAAAATTGAGATAGTAACTCAGCAAATAGACTGATAAGTAATTGGTTCACTGAATTAACTCCTAGGTACATGAATGAATGGTAATTATAGGTATCACGAAACAGAGTCACATAGTGTAACTGTGCTGTAATTATATTTCCTGTATGAAAGTGTGACCCTTGTATTACAATGAGAAGTGAGATGAAAAGAAGAAGAAAAATCCCAGTTCAGGATCCAGGTGGGTGGAGCAAAGCTGCAATGATGCCTGGTCAGCTGTTTTTACAGCCTTGCCCTCTCCCTACCAGAGATATCCACAGATCTCTGGGGTGACAGTGATGGACATGTATCAGTACCAGGATTTCCTGCACATTGCTCTGGCTTATTATGACCCTGGAATCACTACCCTGTGCTATTATCAGTGACAGGCAACCTCAGTAACTGGAGTAAACTGTCAGCTGCACAAATTCTGTACTTTCCCTGCAGTATATTTGGTTCTAGCAGGCTCAATGTTAAATGCACACACACGGGACCTGTCCCTGTGCACTCTCCCTCTCCTGGTGCTTTATGCCTAAAGTTAAACAACTGGAAGGAGGAGGGGAGATTGTTTTTGTTGAGTTTATGGTTGTTGGGTTTTTATAATGGCAAAGCTTGCTGATTAGCTCTGTGACCTTTCCTGTGCCCAGTCAGCTCAGAGGAGGTATGGGAAACAGCCTAGTACACACCAAGAAAAAGAGAGAGCTGGAAGGTAAAAAAAAAAAAAGCATGGGAAAACAGTCCCCAAATCAAACAGTAAGGATAGGAGAATGAAATTATGGGAACCTGGTTAGAAGAGCAGCAAGTAAATCATGATAGGACTTACAGATGCCCCTCTGAATAAAGGCATGTTCCCAGTTACAGGCATGGCATGCTTTGTTACCAAACCTGGAAGAAAAAACCTGGTACTTGTGTAATGCTGCCATTCAGTGCTGCCTGTGTGCCCTGGGCTTCAGCCCCACCTCTGCACCCTGGGCTGTCCCATCCCAGAAGAAGGCCAGAGTCCCAGCAGGGCTCAGTTATCACCATCCTCAGGGCAGTCTGCCAAGTGGTATTTCCCCTTCCCATGGATGCCCTGGAAGGGCTGTAGTCCATGGGGCATGGAGAGGATAAGAGGGTGCAGCAGTCCTCAGGGATGCCTGGAGCATTGTACCACCACATTATCTCAAAAGGTGAATCCACCCACTTTTCCTCCCTTGTTCTCCTGTTTTTCAGCAGCTCTAGAAAGAAGGTTTCTTATTTGCTAAATATGACAACCAGTTGCTTGCTCTTGGTCTTGAGGACTGATGTGATAACTGCTGTCCTCCTTCCTGGAAGAGGGATATTGCTGTTCAGACCACAAGAGAAACAGGGCTACAGGCTAGTCATGAGGATGCTGCTTGGTTAGTTAGTTAGTTAGTTAGTTAGTTAGTTAGTTTGCTCTAATGGTGACCATATTTAATTTGATGTAAGGCAAATGTCCTGTATTTAAAAGAAATTAAGGTTTTCATCTCCATCAAGCCACACCGGAAGAGATATTCTTAGACATTTGCCATGTCCTGTTTTTTTGTGGGTTTGGTTTTGGGTTTGTTTGGCTAAAACCAGCAGACCAATATTTTGAGGCCCTTTTCAAGACCTCTCTCACAATAAATACAATAATGTCCATGCAAAAGCCTCAACAAAAAGACAAAAGACAGAAGACAGCAAAAGACAGTCCCTTTCTTGCTACAAAACAGCTTTTTTCTGCTGCTAGATCAGAGCTGTGTGCAAGCCTTTCCCAGGCCAGCTCACTCCCTTTTGTAGAGGAACAATTTTCTTCTGGATCTTTAACAGCCTTCATCAGAGAGATGTCTGGAACATTTTCACTAATCACTAAATTAATAGATTTGCTACTGAATAATTACAAAAATAGCTTCCTTCAAATGAGGAGCAGCAGAATGGACTGCAATGAATCACAAAAATAGATTTTTTTTTGCTTTTGAACATGCTTCAGCAAGAAAAGTGCAGCTGAATTTGATAAGAAACAGGCCCTTTCTCTGCTGACTTGCACACTTAGGAGAAACTCTGCCTTTCAAATCAGTCGAATTTCAAAGGAAATCTTTGATGTCACTTACAGAATAATTCCCTGCATAGCTGAGGGAGTATAAACAAACAAATGCTTCTTCTTTATTTTCCTGTAGCTATATTTAGTTAATATTGAATTGATTATTTGAAATTTTAATGTAAAGATTTATAATGGGGATCGTATTTTTATCCTTGCTCTGCAGAGATTCAACATTATTAATTAAACCAGATTCTGTACTAGCTGAAGCCAAGCAGATAGATAGTGTTTTCGATTTCTTTATGCTTAAGGTTTTACAATCAAATTTCTGGAATATGCAAAGTGATAACAATGTTTCTTAAACAAAATAAATCAAACTACTGAATGATACAGGTGGAAAGATACATTAGTTATTATTTTTACCTAGGAAAGCAACTTCCAGAAGTTTGGTTTTGGTTGCCTTCTGTTTCTGGGCATTAGTTTTGCCTTATTTCATGGAAGAGTGTTAAACTCTAGAAATCTTTCAGATGAAAGATTTCAACCAAAAGCTATCAGGAAGGGGTCTGCGTTCAATTTTCAGTCATAACTCAGCCTCCAGGCTATTTCTGATCTATTTATGTTTTTTCTAACTGCTCTGATAATCTTCAGCCACTGTTTCCCACTTCTGATAATTAGAGGCCCCTCTTATGGTGTTTGATTGCAAAAGGATCACAGCACAGAGCATCACCTGTCCTCAAAGCACCAACCTCATCTTGGACACATGGACTCTGATTTCTGTGCTTCACCAACCCCAGCCACCTTCAGATGAGGACAATAAATGCCAGAATGAGAATTATGCTATGAGAATTCTGCTATGAAAATTATGTCCAATCCATTACAAAAAGTGTGTTTTCAAATGAAGTTCATTACATGAACTGCACACCAGAGGGTCCTTGTCCTGGTTTACCTCATTTCCAACTTAGAAATTCATCTCCACTTGGACACAGGGACCTCTGACACTTTGTACCTATGGAAAAAGCAGTATGGAAGAAGTGTAGATCTTTGACAGATATGTGTATGGTGTGCCAAGCACAGTAATGACAAGGTGAAAATCCTGTTTTACAGAGAGGTCACCTTTAAGGACTGAAATGGAAACTGTGCTTCTGAATAGAAGAAGGATGCTGGTCCCTTTTAGTATCAGCCTACTATGTCACTGCTGTCACTGTGGGCAGTGAAACCTGCTGGCTTGGTTTCCACCATCACTAGCTTCCTTATCACTGCTGGAAAACATGTTGGAGAAATATTTTGTCTTAAATGTGAAGATGAGCTTTTCTGTCTCTTTTTGTTCTGCTGGATAAAGCAGCTTTACCAAAGCAAAGATGAGCCTTATCCAAATCACTGAGAGACCCTGAGCCAGCCCTGATCATGGGTATCTCTAGTAGGAACTAACATGTAGTTCATATGCTTTAGCCCCCTTTTATAACAAATTTACTAAAATCTACATTTTGGATCTCAGCTAACTGAAGACAGTCCCCCAAACGTATCATAAAAGTGAGTCTTGCACACATGGGTTTCTTTGTTACCCTCTAAAGACCATTGCTTGCTCTTCCCACCACTCTCTGTTCCCAGTATGAGCAGTATATTCCAGAGTTACCTCCTGCAGGAATCCAGACTTTCATACTCCATCTTTATATTATCCCTTAGAATCTTTTGGTGCCAGAAATGCTCCCTGGTCAATAGCACAAACACACTGAAAGGCACAGGAATAAAGGAAAGCAACTAAGCTTCTGTGAAGTGGAATCAATTTGCAGCAGATTTATGTATTTCAACTGCATGCAGTGCTTACCTTGTAGCCAGACCCAGTTATAGAGGGTAATGATTGGAAGTCCCTTCTCTGAGGTCCAGGGGAGGAGTGCCACCCACAGTGGATCTTGGAGGACTTTGTCATATGCATTTCTAAATTAAGCAGTCTTCAGCTATCAAACAAGAGCTCTGACAGACAGAAGAAGAGCACTGAGGGGAATTTTAGGCTTCACTTCCCCCAGACTGTTAATAAAATGCTGGCTCCCCATTGTCTCCCATTCTGCATAGTTATTCAGGCTAAATCTACAGACATATTTTCCTTCATTCAAAATGCAAATCCTTAGAGTCCCCTTTTCAGCTGTTACCTAACTTTGGAGCTGATTGAATACCCATGACACCTAAGGTCCCATCAGCAAAGCTCTCTGGTTGCTAAAATTTCTGCCTCTGGGCCTGCCCAAATAAATTCAAGTCCTGACAGCACTGGATAACTCAATATTTCCTTCCTATAGGGATTCACAGATAAGACCATCCTGTTCTAGTAGCTATATCTGCTAACTGGGATCCCATAGGAATTTTGACAACCCAGAGATAGCTGACAACCCTGCAGGCAGGGAATGGTGGGCTGGTATAAACTTCCACTGCTATAGTAAGGAAGAGGAGGGGAGACTGCATTCAGTTTTAATTTCTGCTATACAAAAAGGATGTGGACAGGCTGGAGAGGGTCCAGAGAAGAGCCACAGGGATGATCAGAGGACTGGAGCAGCTGCCATATGAGGAGAAGCTGAGAAAACTGGGTTTGTTCAGCCTTGAGAAGAGAAGGCTTAGGGGAGACCTTATTACAGTGTTCCAGTACTTAAAGGGGGGCTACAAGATGGAGACTCCCTATTTACAAGGAGTCACATGGACAAGACAAGGGGCAATTGGGCACAAATTGCTCCTGGGGAGATTCCAATTGGACATGAGGTAAATTTTTCACAATGAAGACAGTCAGACATTGGAATGGTCTCACAGGGGAAGTGGTGGATTCCCACACTTTGGAAAGTTTTAAGTCTCAGCTCCATGGGGTGCTGAGACATCTCATATAAACTATAGTATTATCTACAAGGGTTGGACCAGATGATCCTTGAAGTCCCTTCCAACCTGACATGCTATGATCCTATTTCCCAAGGGTTCTGTAAATTTCTTGTGGAGGCACCAGCAAATCCTAGCCTAAATACTGCAGAAGGATGACTCCACTTAGCCAGTGAATATTATGGGTAACAGCTGGGCCAGGCACCTGGGCAATCAATGCTTTGGACACGCAGCATGTAGGAAGGGGGGTGCCCTCATCGTTCAAAATTAAATGTGTGGGGTTTGCTCCTCTCTTTGTATTTTTTCCTGACCAACTCAGAGTTTCTGACTCTGCATAGCATCATTAATTATCTCTAATTAAGCAGCTGCATGTCCACTTAGGCTGGCTTCTCATTTTACCTGGCATCACTGTACATAAGAACTAAGCAGTGAGACACTAAAACCAAGTTTCCTGCATGATTTGGCCTCTGCAAGTGATCTTTGCCTGGGGATCCCATTTTCCATAAAAAACCTGCAAAGCAGCAAATTAGCCCTTTGGATTTAATTATGCATATACATTTGTAATGGGAGCAATTGCAGTGCCTCAGTCATGTTGCACAGTGCACTTACTTGAAACTAAACTGAAGTAATGGCAGCTACAGGAAGACAAATCAGATAAGGGGATCCCATGTGCAATGAATCTACAAGACTGTCACCTCACCTGCTCTGGTAATTAACAGCCACAACTCCTATAGTGCAGATTCTCTCTGTACTTACCTTCTGATGAAGGGTTACCATCAGGCTGTCATCCCTCTGCAAGTTGTCTTCTAAAGCTGAAGACCTGCAGGAGGAAGTTTATCTCCTTACTGTATATTCACTAAGGGCCTCAAATTACCTGACTGCTTCCCTGGAGCTGTCTAAAGAATATGGGTGTGCACTGGGTATTCATGGTCTTAAGATGAAATAAGACAGGACAAATTTCTGCACTGCTAGCTCTGCACTGCTGTACAAAAGAAAATCAAAGACATCAGGGAAAACTTTCTCATCCCCAAAGAAGTCCCAGGACACAACCCTCATCCCACACGAACTCCAGCAACATATTACTCAGAGCAACAAGGGGCTACAGCTGTCTATTCACTCAACAAAAGATTTAAGTTGAACTGAACATGTGAGGCAAACCAGAAGTGTTCCCCATGGGTGCTGTGGAGTATTACAAAGAACTGGAGATGGTTTGTGTGTGTGACTAACATAGGCTTAGAAAATTAAATTTAGCTTAGTCCAAATTCGTGGAGCAAGGTATTTTTCTTTCTTTGTGCAGTTGAATGCAGTTTTGCCCATTCTCTGTCAAACCCTTCTGGTCCTTCATGGTCTCTCCCAGAACAGTTGGCTTTGCTTCTGTGTTTCAAAATATTCACTTACCTCCCACGTCCTTCTCCCTTCTGAAGGCCTGCAGGTGTTTTCATCTTCTCTGACAACATGCTAGGTTTTAATTCCTTGATCCCAGCAGTTGCCTTGGAGGTGTCCAAATGCACCAAGTGTCCTCCAGACTCACTCACCTCCTGTCTATGATTTTATAAATAGTAACTCAGCAAATAATGGAAAATTGGCATACTTATCTGCTATTTACCTTCACTGGATACAGTCAAGATTAAAGATTCATGACAAATTACTGAAGAAACATTCTCAGGTGACACAAAAATATCACATTCAGAAGGGGATGTGTAATGCCACTTGGGAAAGAAAAAAGTAGACCCTTCACTCTGAAATGACAATGCTACTGTTGACTTGAGGCTTTATTTTAAAAAGGTGAAATAGTCAAATTTTAGGAGTTTGATTTTATGCAGTATTGACAGCACAGAATGGAGACCCTCGAGCTGATCACAACCCTCTGAGCCCACATGATTAAAGTTTGCTGGCAAAAGGGAAGCATGGTTTTGGAGTGCCTACATTTAAACATTCATGGCAATCTGGAAGAAACACCAACACTTTTGGTCAAAATTGTGTGTCTGTCACAAAGCATAAGTAGGTGTCATGAGGTGAGGTGCTGATGGTAAGAACTGACTGGTCTGTGGAGGTAAAAGCATGTGGGGGATGTTGTACCAGTTCTAAGGACAGCAATCAGATCATATAGGACATGTTGTGTCTGGGTGATAGGGTAATAAAAATAACTTGATAGAAGCTGTTTAATGCAACAAGGTTTTACTAGCTGATTCTGCATCATCTTTTATTTTACAGTGATATTTGTCTTGGGAAAAAAAAAAAAAAAAGTTAAAAATGAGTGTATAACATTACCTATGTCTCCAATGAGTGGAAAACTGAGTAAGTATGTATATACTCAAAACCTATTTTCCATAAGTCTAAGCATATATAAAAATTACATGACAAAGAAGAGTCACTGCATATGTGTATGGAGTTTGAGTCAATGACAGCAACCCAAGAACAAAAAAGATGAAAGTGCCACTCTGCATACACCTGTTAACTGTGAAAAACATGTCTTGTTTATACTTAGCAAACCTTCTAGAGCTGTGTATTTCAAGTAAAATAGTACTCTACTGGATATAAAATACTCCTGCCTCTTTTTCCTTCTATCTCTCCTGTAAAGCCAGGACAGCAGTAAGATGAGTTATCTGCATCATCAACTTAAATACCTTTGGCCAAGACACTAAAACTAACACAGGAGATTTTTGAAGAGTACAAAATCTGTTCTCTGTTTACCTAAAACACATCCCTACAGTCATAAGTGTGGAATGAGGTAATGCCATTCAGCAAAAAGACTGATCAAGAAGAGTCTGGCATTTCTTTTCTGGCATTAAAGCAGAGACAAAAAAATGCAAACACAATCCAACATCTAAATAATGGAAAAGACTTTCAGCAGTTAATTAAAGCATTGGGGTAATTATCTGCCAACATCCACACATCACAATAGGAAATACTGTCCTTCTTCCAAAGGTCCCTAAATATACAGAACAAAAATGTATTCTTTCCTCCTTCCCTCTCCCCCTTCTACCTTTTGCTACAAAGATTAGGTTTTCTTCTGACAAAAACCAAACCAAACCAAACCAAACATCTATTTCAACATCTACTTTTAAATATATATTGGAGAAATTAATGTTTTTTCCCATCATTTTACCAGAGCATATTAATACTCATTGGTGAACACTAGGAATATTTGTGGAGTTTTTTACCTTTGCTCAATTTGGTGTAGTAATAATAAAAAAAGAACAACCATTGCCAGTGAAACCTGTGGTTCTTCATTCCTGGCTTGCAGGAAATTCCAGTGGAAACAGTGGAAACTGCTGCTGCTGCCCTTGGTGGCCCTTAAAATAGGACAAATACCCATAAATGTATATGTAGAAGTGTGCACAACAGCACAAAAGAAGGGGAGAGAGACAAGTGAATTTGTGAAGTGATGGCTTTCACTTCAGAGAATTATTTGAATATGGGAGAGCTCTGTATAGAAGCCCTAAAAGAATATTTATCTGAAAACAGCCATCCTGACAAAATGGACATTATGTTGGAGTTGGGGCCTCATTTGATAAGCCCCCTGGATTCTGAAGCAGAGACCCTCATTTGAATAAGCACCCTGATGAACAGGGCTCTGCTCTCACAAGAGCAGCCCCCCCCCTCAGTGGCCATCCTGATAAGCTGAACACTGTCCTTGCAAGGGGACCCCCACTTTGATGGCCACCCTGACAGGCAGGACACTGTCCTTAATTGATAAGGGACAGGGGCAGGCAAGCTGCACCCTGCAGAGGCAGAGTGACATCTTGTGTGTGCCCCATCTAAGAGCACTGGAGAGGGCACATGCACAGAAATAAGGTTTACTGCTGTCATCCCATCTGGAGGGGCCCAAGCAAACACCCTGCACAAGATATGCCAACATCTCCTTCCCAAAATAGGTGGGGTCAGGTGGCATAAAAGAGACACACAAAATTCTGGATGTTAGCCCACCACCCAAGGACCACAACTTCCTACCAAGTTCATTGCTCCATCCAAGGGTGATGATGTCTTTTCTATCTCTTTTTTATACCTCTGTTTCTAACCCTATTTTGGCACATAGGGCTAACATAGTTTCTAACTTTGTTAAGTTTTACTATCCTTTGCTTTGTTAAGTTTTGTCAGTTGTAACCTGTTTTGACAATTTCCTTAAGTTTTGCTAAATTGTAGTCCACTGCTTTGAAAGTACCATTTTGCTAAATTTGCTGTTTGTAATTAATTTCTTTGAAAATACCATAATTTCTTATTCTTCTAGCTGTAATCTCACATGCTTTATAATCTTACACACTTTTAAGTAAAGTTGTGTTTTTATACAAACCTCCTGTGTAATAATCTTACTCCTGGAATACCACACAGAGAAGTCCCAAACTAAATCTTGCTGAAGGGGTGGTTAAAAGAGATTAACTAAAGGAGGAGGGCTGAGCCCAGCCACCCTTAGGCCCCTCTCTGAAGGAGTGCAGAAAACAAGGGGTGCAGTCCAAATCTCCTTGGGCTGACCCCCCCACTTCTGAGGAAATCTACCTGTGCCCACTCTGTGGGATGTAAAGCCATGCTCACTTTTAAAATACGGCACCTCGTGGGTTGTGACACTCTAAAGCTGAAGGCAGTGCTGGCTGGAGGGATGAAACCAGTAGGGTGCTTTCTGAAGCAAGTTCACTGCAGACATAAGAAACCACTATCTGAGACCAAGGCAAAATGAAGGTTAAAACAGCAGGACAGAGATAAGCAGAGCACACACATGCTGTCCTCAAACTGGTTCCCTACATTCCCCTCCTAAACTCACACCACTACTAGAAAGAGGGCAAAACCTGCTTGCAGGGAGCGGGGAGAAAACCACTGCCCTTTGAGACTGCAGGGATAAGCAGTGTATGGAGGGGAAAGAAGTCCTGTTATCTTCTTCCAGTTCCAGGAACACCCATGATCTCTCCTAAACAGTGATCTAAAGATAATTTATTCTGCATTACACTTCTATTAAGCATTGGTGCCCTAATTAAAATGATACATAGTTTTTTTAAAGTTTTTTTCTGTGTTACACCAGCTGGTGGTGGCAAATGGGATGAAGGAGGGGTTTTAATGCCCTTTTACAAGTCTGAAGTACTAACTGAAGTCCAAAGCCTAAGGAAATTTAAGATCACAATAAAATCAGTAACACATATAAAAGAATCTAGATGAAAAAGCAAAGAAAGAGTTACCAAAAAAAAATGAGACTAAAACAGAAAAGTTGGGAAGAGGAATGTAAAGTTTAAGATCACTGCACAGCTCAGTTTGTATTGTGTCCCAGGTACAATGCTCAGATGGAGCCCTGTGAACATCTTACTCTGTCTACAAGGAGCAGCAAAAGCTCTGCTGGCACCCTGCAGTCAGCAGCTATATCTATTTTAGGGCTCAGTGCAAACAGACTTCATGAAGGAGTGACAAGAAAGGGAGCAAGAATAAAGGCTATCACCTCTAAAACCAACATACATTGTAGAGGGGGAGTTACTGCAGTAACAACACAAGCAATACAAATCCCAACAGAAGTCCTGTCTGTTCTTCTTACAAGTGCCCATTGACCTCATTCTCTGCTCCACCTCCTCCTTACCCAGGCAATGTTGAGTAATAATCTGGTAGCTGTAGATCACAGAAGATCCTCACAGAGAATTTTCCATGCAGGAGAGACACCTGCTGATAGTGCATAGGTTCACAGGGGATTGTCCCTTTTTCCTACAGGGAGCTCCACTGAAGCAACAAAGTCAATGGGATGACACTGGGGATGATGTAGTTTACATTTAAGAAACCAGCAGTGACTGTCATTGCCAACATTGCTCAGGAAAATTCAGTGTAATCAGGGCAATTCCCAGCAATAAAGCAGATGTGTTGCAGCCCTGAACTGTGGAGAATGGCATCTAGAGGTATCTTTATTAAGAACTTGTGCTGAGTGACCATATTCAGGAAAGAGCTTTAAGATTTTTGGTGATGCAAATAAGCAGAAGCATGAGGAGCTGTGGAATGAGTAGTATCTTATGCTGTAAATCATAATCCCCTTTTTTCTATTATAGCCACATTTTAGTGTTTGTTACCAAGAGAACATGAAAAAAAATGGTATCTAATTCAGTCACAGGGCAGTGACTTCTTTTGCTACAGGACTCAGTTTGAATCACAAAGAGCTTAGAGTATAAACTAGCATAGGCAGTCGGTGCTGTTGTCCATACATTTTTAGGAAACACCATTTCCATCATTCAGTCAGCACTAAGTAAAATGCTCTAGAGCTCATCACCACTTCTCAGTCCTGCCAGGAACCTGCATTAGCCACTGGCTCTGACAAACACTGCAGTTTTCCCATCTCAGGGAAGAGAATGCTGCCAGGGGGCTTTGGAATACTGTGTGGTTTCTACAGTTATTGGATTGTGTCACGAATACGTCTGCATTTATTGTCAGACTTGTGATGCTTTCAGCCCTCTCTGTGAACACAAGGCTTTTTATTGCCTTTCCAAAAAGTAGAGCTGCAAAGCAAGGAAATCACTGGCAAAGCTTCCATAAATGCTTCTAGTTCTGGGGAAATCAGAGCAATAAGCCTAATAAAGACATTTCACAAAACCTTACTAGAAAGTTTATTGCACAAATTGTGCACTACCAAGGTTACTCACAGTAATTTGAGCCTGCTATAAGCCACCTCAATAGAATACCCTGGATTTTCTGCTGGCAGTCATCAGCTGATACAAGGTTCAGCCATTCCCACTTGCCACACTGCTCTGGAGGTGAAGAGCAGACACAGCAGAGAGGAGGTGGACAGTAACAATGCAAAAGTCTTAGGGGAAGCTGGTGGGGAGATGCATTTTTTAATTTCTCTGCTACAGTAATACAGTGATAAAACTCAATAATATAAATTTGACTTATTCTCAGTGGGCAAACTCTGTATGCCAAGTCTGCTGGCAAGACATCAAATCCTCTAAATAGGAGAGACTGGCAAAGGGGTTCTGGAGCTGCATGTGGGCAGAATGGACAAGCTACAAACTGGCAGCAGCTTTACCTGGCACCCCCCCTTCAAAGGGGATGCTGCCAGTTCTGCAGCTCAAGATCAGCATGGGGGGAAGATACGCTGGTGAAGCAACAACATGTCTAGCCAACAACACACAGGATGAGGAGAAGAGATTGAAGAAGCATGGAAATTCTATACATATAAAATGTTAGTGAAACACTGTTTCCTTTCACAGAAAATGAAAAAAATCCCAAAACTGAGGCTTTGGAGAATTACATTAATTCCCCTTCTGCTGTTACAGCAGAATCAACTTACTAGTAAGTACAAGTCAATAAGGTTTTTTACATTACTGTAATTTCTTCTTGCTAATGGCATTGCATTTTTTGAAAACTTTCTTATTAAAGTTGATTGTTATAAGTTATCCTTCTCATGTGGAAAAAAAGACAGTCAAATAGATAAGGCAAGAGGGTTACAGTGCCTCTAATTAAACACATGCTTAAAGCACTATGGTGGATGGCTAAAATGTTAAGCAATATATTTGGGACTGAGCCTAGAGAACAGGTATCCTTTCCATTCACCCTTAGGGGTCACTTTGCCACAAATTTTTGTGACAGTTTTTGCAGTGCAGTTCAAACTTCTCAGCAGCAAGAGGTGCCAACTGGTTCATGCTGGGGTCCTCAGGAAATCAACAGGTCCTTAAAGAAACCAATGTTACCAGCATCAAAAGGCTTCAGTAAACAGTGATGATCAAAAGGAAACTTTAGCTTCTTTTTTCCTCAGCATGGAGTAATCCTGTAAGAACTCTTTTCAAAAGCAGGCAGGTAGATGTGAAGTCATTTACATCTGATGGATGCTGTAAATATTTTGCCCCCTGTAAAGGTGTATGGTGCTGATGCTCCCAAAGTGGAAGAGGCTGATGCAGAAATCAGGACCTGACAGCTGAGGTCATCTTGTGGTTTTACTACTCACCCAGCTTGCTAGGACTACATGCAGCCCTGCTGTATGTGCCACTTCCACCTCCAGATATGGGGAAAGATGGATGTAATCAGGAAGTCTGATGGAAGAGCCATCAAAGACTGGCAGCAGTGCCCACTATGACCAGCCTGGGGGCCTTCCTACTGGGCAGCCAGGCTGAGAGCAGCAATTCAAAGAGGCTCCAGTATCTGTTAAACTCTCAGACCTTTTGCCATTCATTGTTCAAGCAGGACAGTACAGCACAGGCTAATGGACTGGATTGCTCTTGTAACAGGATGATTTTGCTGTACCACATGGTTAATGCTGAACTTATTTGTAAACTCTGGGTTGGTGCCTGGCATATAGCAACTGTTTGCACATACATAAGCATGCAACTCACTAAAAATAGGTACAGAATTATATCAACACTATCACAGTGCAGACACGACCCTTATTTGGCAAGACTTGGCACAGCTCTCCTGCCAATTTCAGCAGCCAGGGCAGGGAGGTGGTGTGGACTCTTACTGCTGACCTCCACACATGGTTACAAGTCCCCTTCCAACCTGCCTAATGATGAGAACTTCATCTGGAATACGCAGAGGAAAAAAAGCCACTGAATGTGATTGTGCCATTGCAATGAGCCTAATTAGCTAATAAAGGTCAGTCTCATTAGAAGCTCTTCAGGGATGGATCCACTGAAAAAAATTAAACAGCAAAAGAATTTTAACAAGCTGTCCTCCCTCGCCTGTGCAAGGCACTTCAAGGACTCAATAAAGAACTATATTTCTTGAAAAAGTGATGAAGGAAGGTGTTGATACACAGGCATTCTGTGACAATAAAAATGCATTTCTTAACTGTAAGAAGATCATTCAACATGCAGAGGGGCTCTGCTTAGTCTCTGCCCTGGGTCCACAAAGCAAGCTTGTGTCTCTGAAACACAGCTCCTATTTGCACCTCTGCTCCCCTGCACCCACACTCCCATCTTCCTCCCTGTATGAGTCTCTTGAGCTCCTACACAGCATCCTGATGTGCCATTTCCTTTGGTTTCAGCAGATTCTGCCTCCTTTCAGCTACAGGTTACTAGAAGTTGTTCTTTAGTCATGGGTCTGCCACCCTACCACTGGGGTGACACCATTCACACATTCATTCACTCCTGTAAGGACCACTTCATGACTTATAGCTACCTCCTCAAGAAAATCCACCTTCAAAAATCATAATATGTGGCAGTAGAAAAAAAATGTGCAACTAAGTTACAGCAAATATTTTTTCAAAACATAGAACGGATCTGTGCCATGGTTTCTGCTTAGATCACTACAGCTAATGATACGCTTCTAGCTTTCTCCCTGTTATGAAATGGCTTAGATCAAAACTGTAGGTAGGTAGGATTTCTTCCCATGCTACTAAAGCTTTCTGCAGTAAAAAGGGATAGGGAACAGGTCATGCCATTTTGGAAGTTGAAGGTTTAACTGTGAAAGCAGCTGACAGCTCTGGCTTACACTGAGCACTGGAAAAAAAAAAACCCAAAACCAAACCAAAACAAAAAGAAAACAAAACCCAAAAAACTCCAAACCTGCAATTGTGAAATAAGATAAAATTGTTCTCTGGTTTTTTCCATTCCCAGGCTAGAAGAATCCAGCAGCAGCACTCCTGAAGCTACAGTACATTCTGCTTCCAGATGTCCTCTTGTCTTTTGTGATCCTTTTGTCACAGCAGATCCCAGAAACATGGGTGAGAGATAATGGGAAGACAGTTCTTGCTTTGGACCCAGAATGTGCACTGGTGTTAATGAAGACTCATAGAACCCCAGACACTTTGATATCCATATCTTTTTCATGAGACATGAAGATTTTTTTAGCTGAGCCATACTGATAAACCTCTGCAGACAGAGCTTTATAACTCATCTTCTCTAAGAGCAGAGAAGCTCGACCTCCTCCTCAAAGAGACAACAATCTCTTTAAGGCTGGGCTAATGCAGACACCAATTTTCCATGTTGATAGTCACAGGTACAGACTCACCTGTCTGTCTCACAGACATCTACTGCAGGTCCCTAGAGGAGTTACAGACATCTCTCACATAGCAGAGTACTATAGGAAAGGTTTGCATTCAAGGAATCTTCACTTCCTGGGGACCAGAATAAAATAGAATAGGCTTTCCTTCAAGGGGCTGTTGTCCCTCCTATGGCTAGATCTGCTTCAGCATAAATGTCTGGAAGAAGACATGACTGGTCCAAGAGATCTATATGTAATAGATGTATAGGTGCTACACAGACAAAGGAAAAGAGAAGTGACTTTTAACGATGACATAAATTAACTCTTACCGTCAGTCCTGCAATGCTCAGCAAACCTTGGGGATTGTCACTTTTTGTATTTTTCTGCTGGACGCCTTCCCCATGGGATGGAGCTGGTGGTGGCTGCAGCATCTTTCACTCCCCTTCAGCTCTTTTGCAGAAGAGAAATTGCAAAAGAAATTGCAAAAACCTCCTGAGGACCTTTTAAATGCTGCTGTCTGTAACAGGATGCATGTGGGGGGGTTGTTCCCCTACTGTGGAAAGAAGAAAAATGTTTTGAATTTGTTGATTCTTTTGTAACCAAAACAAAAATGAAGAAAACATATTCAAGTTGATCTTTCTTGGGTACACAACTTTTTAAAAAATTCCCTGCAATCTTTTACCTGAAGTGAAGAATAATGGAGGACTCAGGCAATCACCAAGCAAACAAACGAAGCAAATCCCCTATATTCAGATTTTTAACTTATTTCCTGTCAAAATGCTTTGATTTTTCTTTGCTTCTACTTTTAAATCTCTTCTTGAAATAAAATTTGAAAGCCCTGTAAATATTCACCTTAATGGTCAAATTTTATAGAAAATTATTTGGAGTAATCTTGGCCAGTTCTTTCCACAACCATGAAGCCCTTTCTGACTGATGCTCTGCCTTAGTGCTACAGTAGTAAGTTTCTGCTATCATGGGGCATACAAAGGTAATGTTTGGGAAGACTCTGGTTGTTATGTTTGTTTCTGAAGACAGTTAAAGGGGCCTTGAGGCCCTGGAGTGGCTCCTTCCCCCCCTATTAAGCAATAGCTCTTCAGGGAGACTGGTTTTCCCACCTTGTTTTCACAAGAAATATTTGCTGGCCTTTTTTCTGGTAAAATCAGCTTTGGCCAGAAGTGGGTCTTTATTCAGTGTTTCAGTGCCCCTTCCCTGTCTCTGCTTTCTCTGTGGTTTTTGGACCACCACGTTTCTGGATTGAGCAGCACTGCCAGCAGGCAAGAAGCAGGGAGCTGCTCCACCCAGTGGGTGCAAGCAGAAGGTACCACAGAAGCATCCTTAGCTGAAAAGAAGGGAAAAAAACCCTAAAAGTTTTTTTAGGAAAAAACACCCTAAAAAACCCAACCAAGAAATAGTGAAGGGGTTTGAGTGAAGGATGTATAACCCCTTCCCTCGAGGGGGGAAGGGTGGAGATCACATCCCATCTTCCAGCTCCTCCAAGGGGCGTGATGCAGCTGGGAAATCTGGTCTGAACCCACAGAAGTGTTGTATCCACTACAGTTTGTTACCTGTGGTGTTGAAACTGGATGCTGGTTTCTTGCCTTGAGCCTGTCTACACAGGCTGTCCAGTCGAGGGAAGCCAGAGTCCTCAGGCTGACACCAGTGGCTGGCTGGCCCACCTGGGAGCACGTGGAGCCCTGACAAGGGAAGGATGGAACCTCCCCAGCCAAGGGCAGGTGGGGCTCATTACACCCAAAGTAGCACAGTTCAAATGCTTTTGTGTTAGTGTGACCACATGAAACCTGGCTGAGAATAAAAACAGTCCTTACTTTTAGTAGCCCAAGTATATCAAAGCTCATGTGTTGAACACACATCTCCACAAAGCATAACCAGAATATACTGATAGAGGGAAAAAATGCTTCTGCCCATGCCCTCCCTTCCCTTTTATGCACAGTCAGCTGTAGGCTTTTGCACCAGTCAATACAAGTGACTCTGCAGATGGGTGATATTAAGTCCAGGCAGCAGCACTTGTATTCTGCTGACTCACCCAGGCAGGCAGACCAGGTCAGCCTCATTAATGTCATTCCTGAAATGATACCAGACAGGATCCTTGGTGGCATGATAATAACTCTAAGGAGGGACAAGGCCAGAGGGCATTCAGTTTAGAGAAATAAAGTCGAAACTAAGTACTGCATTATTTTAGGAGGCAGTAAACTCAATGAATATAGCACTGAACACTAGAGGCTAATGAAGAACAGGTGTACAGTTGGATTTTTGCTTACTGCTTTCTGCAGTGGGATAAACATAAGGGATTTTGAAAAAAACATTTGTTGTGACACAAGCAGCCCTGGATGGATAGAGAACACTTCTGTGCTCCTCACAAAACCCCACCAGTTAGAACTTGACCCTCAACTTTACTTTGCAGGAAGCTAGAATGACTCTGGGATACCCCATACCAAAACAGCTCTTATTTCATTATATAATACTCATGTTTTTAGGCAAGAGTCTGAAATATTCTTCTGTTTCCCACAGAAATAGAATAGAGCAAAGTGCTGTTACTATTATTATTTGGTAGCTTTATACTGGAACAGCTGCAAGGCCATCAGGTAAGGTCATCTGAATTGTACAAGGTGATGCACAGATTTATAATTGATGGAGTCTCCCCAGAATCGTCCCCAGCCCCTTACATCAAACGAGCAGAACCATGACTTTCAGCAGGTCCTGCATAACTAGTGACCTACCTTTGGCAATGAAGATGCACCTGAAACCCATTTATTTCATCCCTACAGCACTAAACTTTGTGAAACTGATACACAGCTACTGCCTAGATGCATAAAATGGTTGTAGGAAGGTGTAGAGCTTCCCGATTTCAGTTGCACACACACAGGTTCTCTGCTCTGTAATGCTGCACAGTACTGGGTATGCACTGACTGCAAAGTACTTGTGGGACCAATGAGCCTGTCCAACCTGGCTTCAAATGCTGAGAGCTCTGTGAGGCAGAGAACCATGATCTGTCAGAGGAGGCCAAAGAGGTCATTCTGATCTAGAGGATAATCCCAGAAGGAAGACAAGATGCTGTATGTCAAGCTGTCCCCTTGAATGTCAATTTGATCTCTGAACCAGCCTTGCTGACCACATCATCTTTGTTCCTGACAGGCTCTGTGGTTCCTTGTGGTGCAGCTGATGGGCTCTGCAAGAAAAGCAGCTAGGGAACCTGAAATAATTTCAGTTAACTGAGCATTGGTCTTTGTCCTTAGAGAGACCTTCAGTGTTTAACTACCCTGCATCCACCCTGCTGGGCTGCAGCATTTGCAAACATTACATAGGATAAAGAACAACCTCATGTCACCATGGCACTACTGATGACACAAATTGCTGCAGATGTCAGGAGGACAGGCAGGACTCTGCATCAATTGTACTGCCTCTTTCTCACCACAACATGCAGGACTTCGGGGGCTTCCACTTGCTCACTAGGCACTGAGTGCAACAATTGTATTCTCAAAACATGTCTTCGATCGAGAGACATCTGTCTTGGCACACTACCTCTTGGAATTCGCTCACCTTCCCTTTGAAGGTAGAAGTGGAGCCAGGTTTTGGTGGTACCCCCAGCTTTCCTGACCTGCAGTTCCTTTTAACAGAAGCAAGACAGATGAAAGAGAATTATGAGTTCCAAGGAGCAGGAAAATACCCCATTACCAAATCCTGCACCTTGGCTTTACTCCACTTGCCCTGGGGGAGCTGCTGAGGGCAGACTGCCCTTCAGCCAAATCTATAAGGACAGATTTTTCACCATGAATCAAGCAGTTTTTTCTCTATCAGCTCATTCAGCAGACTATAGCTGAGTGCTCCAGCTCTGAGCTTGCTCTAGGAAAAGCATTGAAAGATTTTGGTAGCAATGGCAATAGACATGCACAGGATGAAGAATGGGCTGGCATTCAGGACTTTTCTGGGGGCACAGACCTATAGAAGATACACTGCCTCCTGTTGCCCTTTCTTCTTAATTAATGTGCTTGGTGTAGATGCAAAGTGATGGCTGCAGGCAGCAGTAGCACTTGGATGCTCCTTGGTTCCAGTGAGCTGCCAGATGCCCTAAGAAGTTCCTATATGTGGCAAAAAACTCTAAGCAAACCAAGTTTCCAGCTGTTGATATACAGACAATACATTCCTGCATTATTTTCATGCTTACATAACTTTATTAGAAGCATCAAAACACAGTAAGCATTTTTCTTTTAGCTGAGGAAAACTTGCAGCAGCAGTTTTACAGATGATGCTTATAGGTTAAACTGGCCCCGCTGCCACCTTAAGCCCAGAGGAACAGCTGAAAACATCATCCCAAGAAACACTAAGGCACAGCCAGGGCATGTTCTACATCTGCTGCTGCTTTAAGATTAGCAACCACATCCATTAGTCCAAAACAGTGTATATAAAAAGCAGGAACTGCACATTTCTTATCACTTGACAGCTGATTCCACCTGCTGCGAAGCAGCTCTGCTGTCTACAGCCTTGATTCAGCACAGCAGGAGGAAAATGGCCTATGACAACCACACTATATCTCTAAAATGCTTTACAACTATAAAATGGTAGGAGGAGAAATAGAGATCAAGCAGAGCTGCCACTTACAAAAACTTAAAGGAGCATTCTTGAGAAGAGAGTGGGTTTTGCAAAGAAGCCAGGACGTGCAATTTTTTTTGTCTCCAGCCTGCATTTGTGGGAGACATGAAGCAAGAAGAGAACAGGGAAAGCATTTCCCTACTGCAGTAAGAACATTCCAGGCTTGCTTTGAGCAGGGAACTTCTGTCAAATTAGAAGCAAGCTTTATCGTGACAGTTTTGTAATGTTAATGGCATTTAGTAGCTGAAAACCACAGTTACCCCTCAGAGACACATCTGCTAACCCAAAGATAAATAAGCCTTTGACTTCTTAGAGAAACAAATTATGACTTTCAGGTTTCAAAGGGGAACGGTTTGTTACAAATAACCCGGGCTTCAACGCAGCTCCCCAGACCGTGGGAGAAGGCTGGGAAGCGCTCCCATGTGCCCTCGGCACATCCCCGAGCTCTGGCTTTCGCCCTTTGGGGTTATTGGGCATTGATTATCGCCACAGATGAGAGGAAAAGTGCCCGGCCGGTGCCTGTTCCTCACACCGGGGCTGAGGAGAAAGGCGGGGAGGTTGTGTGCGCAGGGAGGAGGCAGCCACAGGTAATGGAGGGACGGCCCCGGCCGTGCCGCGGGACTGACAGCACCTCCCGTCCCGGCTCTGCCCGGCCGACCTCGAGAGGAGGGAAAGCCTCGGGGTGGGATGTGCTCCCAGCACCCATTTCCAGCCTCCGGTGGGGGTTATTTGGGCTTTCCCGCCGGCCGGGCCGCTCCAGAACCAACCCCCCCCCCCCAACCTCCGTCAGGGAGGGGCTCCCGGGCCCGCGCGCAGCTGCCGTTGGCGGCAGCACCAGCAGAGGGCGCGCGGCCGCCACAGAGCGGGCCCGGGCCGGGGTGGAACGGAACCGAGCGGGCCCGATCCCGGGTGGAGAGCGGGAAACGTTCATCCCAGGGGGCTGGACGGAGGAAACTTTGGCTTGAGAAGGTGCACAGGGCTGGCCTGGGGGAGCTGGGTGAGGAGAGCGACCCAGGAGGTGTCAGGCAGCGAGGGCGGAGCAGCTCAGCTCCTCACATCACCGGGTGACGCCGCGCTGCCTGACCCTGGGTCCTGTGGCTTTGCTCTCTCTGAGGGAAAGCACCTCCCAGCCCACCCTGCAGGGAAAGGTGAGCAAACCGACCGCAACACCTCCCCGATCTTAGCACCAGTGTAGGGGCCTCCCTTTTCTCTCACTTCATGGGAAAGCAAAAAAAAATACCCATGGCTGACGAGCTCATTTCTCCTCTGCAGCTAAGCAGCCCCACCAGCCCTTCCCCGCCAGGCCTCGCCATGCTGCTCAATCGAGGTGATCTCTGGAAGAAGAACCCCTCCATCTGCCTCCGAAGGGTGGTCATGCACAGGGAGGAAAAGGCTGCTCACCTAATCGAGCGGGGAGTCATCTTCCCAGTGCAGCACTGTGTGTAATTCACTAGTAAGTACACATGCGGATACAGACATGGAATTTCTATTACTTGTTACAGGTAAGAGGAGAGAGTGCCTTGCAAGGCCAGCTAGAAAAACCTTCAGAGGTGCCTACAACCTCAGGGAAGCTGGATTGGCAGCAAGTGAAATAGCAAGATCAGTAGATCTGTTCCAGTCAAACTGTGGGACAAGGGGCAATGGGCCCAAGTTGCTTCTGGGGAGTTTCCGATTGAACACAAGAGGAAAATTTTTCACTGTGGAGACAGACATTAGATTAGTCTCCCAGGGGAAGTGGTGGATTCCCCCACTTTGGAAAGTTTTAAGTCTCAGCTCAACGGGGTTCTGAGACATCTCACATAAACAATAATATTAGGAGGGCTGGATCAGATGATTCTTGAGGTTCCTTCCAACGTAACATTCTATGTTTCTATGAAATGTACTTATACGGAAGACCCATAGATAGACCTGGGCTGACTTCTTGTGGTCAGGGTCAAAGATCCCATGTTCAGTGGACTTCAGCTAGAAGCAGCACTCACCAAGCTGTCACAGGAATGAAGAGCATATGATACCCTCTGTGTTGGTCCAGAGTGCCCATAGTCACCTCTCCAACTCAGGACAAGCACTTATAGAGAAATTATCATTTCTAGCAAAGTTTCTACCTCCTCCTAAACCCCAGATATGCAAAAATTGCTGTGCAAAAGTTAAGTATTTCTCAGGTGTTATATTCTTCACAATGGAAATTTTTTTCATGGTCAGAAAACCACACTAAAGACAAGGCTTGTGTTTCATGGCTCCTACCCACCTACCCCTTCATCATTACAAAAGTTGGTGTTCTCATCTATGCCTGATCCCTGCTATTCCATCAGCTCAGCTGCCTGGCAGGCTACAATCTGCTCTTCTAGTTCCTGCCTTCCACTGAAAGGACAGAACATCACAATCTGACAGCCTTGCAAACTGCCAAAATCCTACCCAATGTGAACTGGCACAGCCTGATCTCAGTACAGATCTTCCTATTAGTTTCAGCCTGCATGGATCAGAAACTCTCTGCTCTGAAGGTCCATTCCAAGTCAAGGGGCTTTTGCCCCCATTGGAGGGGCAAAAAAAAGGCTGGTGAAGGGACTCCAGCACAAGTCCTGTGAGGAGAGGCGGAGGGAGCTGGGGGTGTTCAGCCTGGAGAAGAGGAGGCTCAGGGGAGACCTCATCGCTCTCTACAACTCCCTGAAAGGAGGCTGGAGCCGGGGGGGGTTGGGCTCTTCTCCCAGGCAACTATCAGCAAGACAAGAGGGCATGGACTTAAGCTCTGCAAGGGGAGGTTTAGGTTGGGTATTAGGAAGAAATTCTTTCCAGAGAGGGTGATCAGGCATTGGAATGGGCTGCCCAGGGAGGTGGTGGATTCTCCATCCCTGGAGGTTTTTAAGAAGAGACTGGCTGGGAATCATGGTGGTAGTGGATCAAGGGTTGGACTTGATGATCTCAGAGGTCCTTTGCAACCCGGATGATTCTGTGACCAAGGCTGTTTCCAGGATAGGCCACTTGATAAGTACAGTGACTAGAGAGTTAAACAGAAGCAGCCTTGTGGCACTCAGAAAACTTTTCAAACCAGGCAATTTCCAAGAGCACTGACTACATCTCAAGAAATCATGGCAGTGACAGGGGAAGTGGTTAGGTCCAAATTATTATTTGAGGTCCAGGGGAATAAAAGACTCCTGAAGCCAGTTCCCCTCTGTGCCTGTCCAAAAGCTTGCTGTTCTCTTTTGCCTTCTTAACAATATAGAGGAAAGCTGCCACACACAAACATTTTAATCATTGTCATTCAATACCCAGAATACCTGACACAGCAAGAAGAAACCTCTCCATGGAGACCATGCAGTCCTGAAATGTATTTTGGAAACAGCTGTCAGGCCTCATACATAAAAAGTGAATTACAAAGTACATTAGATTATCACTGTGTCAGCTACTACCCTAGTAAGGATTTCTGGCTTTATCACCAACATCAGATACATAAAAGATCTGATTAGGCTTAGCTCATCCTTGGGGAACACTGCAGGATTAGTCTCTGTAAGGAAGTGCAAGTGCTTTGTTTTACCCAGGCAAGAGAGATCTGTGATTGATTTATCATCTGCAAGGTCCTAAGTATAGAAGTACCAAAGAGCTGAGCTGGGCTGGTGCTCCTCTGCTCATGTCCTGAGCTTTACACCATTAATGCAAGCCCAAAGGGAAAACAGTTCCTTGCTAATCAAGTGTCATTTGACTTAACTATAATCCTCTTATACCTACATGGTTTCAGTCACATCCTTTTTCCCCATCACCTGGCAGTGTCCATCCCTGCTTTCCCTACCTCTGCCAGGGAGTTCAGTGAAACAACTATGGATAAACAGCAATCTAAATGACAATTACCAGGCTAGAAATCCCACCCCTGAGCCAATGCATATTTTAATCTAAATGGAAGAGACCTAACAAGAAAAGCTGGGAGAAGATACAAATTAAGCTAATAGCCTGGTAGTTAGGATGTCTCCCTGGGAGATGTGGCATCAAAATGCCCAAGAGAAAGGAGGCTTCACTGAGTCTCTCAGCATCCTGAACAAATTCTGTACCCACTGGGCTGTCTGGTAGAAGGGATGTAATACTGACACTTTCACACTCTGTCTCCACATCCCTCATTGTCTTCTTGCTGGAAACTATTAGAGGTCTTGGAAGCAGCCACCAAGTATGTAGACAAGACAGACCCAGTGCATACAAGGCCCTGCTTATCCTATTTATCAAGGGCCTTGAATCAAGCTTTCTCCTCAAAGGTTCTCTCTGAATATAAACCTTTATGAGGAGTGGATGAATGATTAAAGGAGGGGAAATAAAAAGGTGGAAATAAGCTGCAGTCTTTCACAACAGAGTGAGTTCACCAGGGCAGTAGCAGAGGGATTGGTGTCAAAGGCTGTGATGTTTGATGGACTCAGTAAATTACCTCAAAATGAGTAGGTAATAAATGTGACAAACTTTCTGGTGGCATGGGGATATTCTGAGTCAAAACAGAAGGGTTATCTGTGAAGAGGTGCAAGCCAACCATATGCTATCAAGTGACAAGGTGAGAAAACAGCAAAAAAATTGCAACCTAGAAAATACAGAATAATGTATACATAGGAAAATAATAGGAAAAGCAGTGCTTACCTCTTTTTATCAAGATAGACTCTTGAGCTGATTCTTAGAAATAGCATCAACTTGGTTCATGTTCAGTAGCTGTGAGAAAAATGAATTGTTAGGAATACTTTGGAAAGGGATAGAGAACAGAATGAAGAATGTCAGGATAACACAGTGGTGTATCTGCATCCCAAAGACTGCACGGACTTCAGTCCTGCCACATGCAAAAGCACTTAGCAGAATGTAAAGGGCTTGGAGGTGAGGAGGGGGAAAGATCTGAAAGTGTTTTCATACAAGAAGTAAGACTAATGTCAGACAAAGACTGGAAGAGAGACAACTGAAGGATGATAAAATAAAGGCATTTTAAATCGTGAAGGGTTTGGGGACAGAAAATAGGGAGTGATGATTTGCTGTCTCTGCCTTGCATGAACTGAGGAGGGTCAGGTGAACGAGTGGGTGGAAACTCAGAATAAGCCAATGAGGGGTTAGCTGCAGGGTTACTGTGGGACAGGTACAGGAAGCCTACACAGGTTCTAAAATACTTAAAAACAAGTTCATAGAAGAAAATCCACTGAGGGCTTTTGCATACAATCATGATCTCTGTAGTCAGGAAGTCACTAAATCATATTGCTGTAGATTCTATGGGAATAAACCTGTACATATGCCCTGCTTTCATATCTGTAGGAAGACACCCAGTGCTCAGCACAGAGCCAGGCTGGCTTCCCTCTTATCTAGTGCTGCCAATAGAATATCTGCTTTATGTCAAATAAATAAAAATAATTATACTGTTGGTATTTATTCATGTCCAAATGAAGATAACTAAACCATATTTCAGTTTAATAAGAGCTAATTCATTAATGTATCTGGTCTCAGAAATAAAGCAAAACTAGCTCACAGCATAGACACAGCAGCAGAAGAAACATTCAGCTTATGTCATCCATGAGGCAATAAATACACAGATGGCTACAGGCAGGTCAGTAGCACATTATCCTATGCCTCTACATTTTTATTTCTTTTTTGTTTTGTTTTAAGTTCAGAATCAGCCTCGTTCTGTCTGTGATGCTGACACCATTCCCTGAAAATGTGAAAACAAATTGATTTGGCATTAATGCATTTTCCCACAGCAGGCAAATGCAAACATGCTATCACAATTTAAAAAGTCTTTGCATGACTGGATTATAAATAGCACAACAAAAAGCTGAATAGTTTGATTACCAAAGCCTTGTGTGAGCAAAAAATTAATGGCTTACTGTACATCCCACTGTTTCCCTGTCAGGTAGCTCCTGCAGAGACAGCAGAGAACTTGAAGGAAAGTAGATGTTACTAAGATTAAGATGTCCTCAAAGGTTGCTACTGATTTTGAATGCCTGAATGTGTAAATTCACTCTATGTATGGATTTTGGGGCATGCATTACATACGAGATTTCAACCTCATGAATATACAGTAGCAGTTAGGTGATGAGTGTTGGTTCCCTGCAGCTTGAGTGTGGAGAACTACTAAGGTCAAATAAACTTCCTTGGTTTTCTGTTATATCTTAGTTAATATTTTATTTTTAACTTCCAAAATTTGCTGGTTTATTGTACTAAGTTTCAGTTTCTGTTGAAAAAGACACAAGCTAGGCATGTGAATTAATATAATCCAAAAAATTGAATGTGTCATCCATTATTTTCTGACATAGGAATGTGAACATTAGGAACGTGACTTGTTAAAATACATCCAGATTTCATTGATATATTCCCTAATTGAGAAAATATGTTGTAATTTCAGTAGAGAGCATCGTGTTTACCTTTAAGCCAGCATTGTTTCAGTGCTGCAGGACACTGAGAATCACTACATCTGTCTTCAGCAAAACATCTAAAAAGTATAAACACAGGACAGAATAAAAAAACCCTTTCCATAATGTATATCCAACAGCAATTATGTTCAACTGTTTAAATCAGCTTCATTTAAATCACCCTCCAACTTCTAACTGCAGCGTAACCATCACAGAAACATCCCACATTTTTCAGCACAGGGTGCAGCCAGAGCCAAACCACAGCTGCTGGTGGATTTGCAGGGAACAGAACACCTCCAGCCATCAGATCTTGCCCAGTAAGCACAAGGCCCCTGCAGCTCAGCACTGCTCACAAAGGAGAGCAGCACCTGACTTCCCCCAGTGCAGCCATGCCAGCAATCACCCAGCACACAGGCCCTGGAGCACAGGATCCCTCAAGCTGGCTCAGGCCATGGCGTGTGGACCTGGGTCCTGACAAAGTCAACAAAAGCTCTCACTGCATGCAGCATGGTGTACATAGGGAAAAGTTTAACAGTGGCTACAGAGGGGATCAACTTATGCCCCCAAGCCTGCAGACTGATCATGCTTGGCTTAACAACCACAACTCCAAATGCCATAGTCTACAAAGTGGGTCAGCCAGCTTTTTTCTCCGCACAGCCTTGGCCCAGGGATCTGGTGGCTGGCCAAAGACTGCCAGAGCACAGAGCTTCCCCATGTTCCTGGCATGGTACCTGGATTTGCTGTGCACCTCACTGGTGCAGACCCTTTGGAAGATCCCACTCAGGACTCCATCTTGTGCCCTTGAGAAACCTGGCCCCATTTTCTTGCTTTCCAGGTCTCTCTGTAGTCTCCTAGAAGGACCCAAGTTTTTCTGCTGTCTTCCCTGACCCAAAGAATGGCTTTTCTGAAAGCATGACCCTTCTCTTCAAGCCTCTTGAGGTGATTGTGGCTACAGAGCTCACAAGTACGCAGATACATAAGGGGCAATCTTACTGTTATTCTTCACCACACGGGGTGAAGTTCAGGAGCAAGCAGAAATTCAGCATTTCACCCACTTAAGCACCTCGTGAAAATAATACAGCCTTTGTGAATTCAGATACTGCCAATTGTCCTTTCCAAATCTGCCTTGTATAAGGCCACTAAAATAGTCTATTTTAAAAGATACAAAGCTGCAAGTGGATAGTGTGCCTTAAAAACCTAGAACAACTTCCTCCCCCTCCTGAACACCTCAGGAAGCTGAAACAAATTTCTCTGTGTTCCCAAAGGCACGCTCCAAGACTGCTTCATTGCTTCTCACTGAGAAAACTTAGGTAACAGAAGGACTGATGTGCATTTACATGCTGAGTTTCACTCCATCTGTCCTGTCTCTTGTCGGTGCGATGGTTGGGTTCTCAGAGAGAGCACTTCTGGTTTTTCCTGTTCTGCTAGCCACTAGGTTGCTAGGAAAACTCCTTCAGGGTTCTTGTCTAGGCCAGCTGTGGCTCCTCTATTGACTGTTGTGTGAAGAACTTGTCTGCTGCTTCTTGACCTCAAGAGGGGGGTGGTTTTGCCTGCCATCAGCTTTATGTGAAGCACTTCCCCTCATTTCTGCCCATTCCAGCCACAAAGGTGACACAATGCAGGCAACACACTCAAAACTTGCAAGAGTAGTGGGACAAGGAGGGGGGGCATATTACAGAGATTACATATTACAGAGCACCTGGACAGCCACACTGTGTCCTCCCATTCTGATGTGTTTCTCCTGAACAGGCTGTGATATGTCCTATATTTTGACCATCTAATGATGATGTCTCAGTTGGAAAATCTGGCTAAAACCTGCAAGTGGAGAATGTCAGTTGAGATCTAACTGGGAAATCAGGGCAATCAAGTCAGAGCTCTGGAACTAATGCTAGAGTCAGCACAGCTTTTAGGCCACGGGAAGTCTTGGAAGAGAAATCACAGGGAAGAGGGAGACTTGTGTTTTCCATGCTATAGGTGTAACCTCATCAAGCTTCTCATCAAGAAGAGGAGAGAATTTCTTGCTTGGTGCCTGAATATGGAGCAGCTCTCAGATATTTGCCTTCCCCCAGGTCATCTTGAAAACTGCATGCACGCAAAATTCTCCTCTCATAAGTATGGCAAAACACGGCCAAGCATTAATATTAAGAGGCAAAGAATAGGCAAGAAACTATTTCTGTGTACCTCTCTCTGCCCCATCTTTTTCTGCAGTCCAGGCTACATATTGAGCATGGGCAGGGGAAGAATATAAAGCAAGGATGGTCACAAAGCAATCTGTCAGTCTGTTGTACTACCAGGCCTCACAGACTGTGGTGACTGACAGAGTGTCAAGCACTCACAATGAAGAATGGCATTTGTCAAATGTTGGTGCACAGCTTGAAAAAAACCTAAAGAAAATAAGAAGAAAAGGAGCTGCAAAAAATGTTAAAAGCAAATAGATCTGCATTTATATAACCCCACTGTTATTAGGATCAAATGCAACGTCTCAAGGAGGAAATAAGAGACTGAAATCTCCCTAAGCTGTCCCCCATGCTGTGGCTGCAGCAGGAGCTGGCACAGCAGCGCTCTGGGCTGCCAGGCAAGCACACTCTGGTTGCTTCTGCTGCTTGAGGGCAGACACATCCCAGGCATCATCTCCAGCACAGAGCTCTTTAGGCCTTGATCGTTCCATACAGATAGTCACCAACTGAGCCTCCCACCTCCACTTAAGCAAACTCAACTTTGGGTGTGAGATGCAGAGCAGATGCAAATTTGCCTCGACCCCTTTCACAAAACCAAGTGAGCAGTCAAGCTCCTTTGTTCAACAAGTGCTTCAATGACTTGATCCAGTCTGGCTTTTCAGCTCAGCCCCCGGCAGTGCTGCACAAGAGCCTGGGTGGCAGAACAGCAATCAGCAGCCAGCAGGCAAAATGCACAAACTGCTCGAGGAGAAGCACAGGAGCAGGTGGAAAGAAACATAAGGAAAGAACAGAAAACAAAGCTGAAACCAGCAGCAGGACAAGTTTTGGTTTTGGTTTTTTTTTCCCCTGTGGCATGAAAGCTTTTTCTAGTTACTATCTGGAAGCGTTTGCCATTATCACAACATGAGATTAGGAAACACACATCCAGACCTACTCTGTGAGCACATCCTACTTTCTGTCTCTGACTTCTTTGCATGATAAAAGCTGACTCGGTCCCTTCCTGCCCAGCAGCCGTGCTTATCCTGGCAGCACACATCCTTCTCACAGGCAGTGCAGGGCGAAGCAGAACCAGAGGGCTCAAACTAGGCTTGGTTAAAGCATGAATAAGCGATACTGAGTACAGAAATGAGAAATCTCTAGAAAAAAACATCAGAACTGTACTGTAGGAAGATCAGTAGTGGAGCAAACAAAGCTGCAGGGCCTTTTTCCTGCCACGCTGGACAACTGGAAAGCAAAAGCACAGGCTCTGCTGCTAGCCTCAGGCAGGGGACAGCACTTTCAAGGATACAGACAGGCTCTTGCGTCATGAGCTCCTGAGTAATTTAGGGAAAAAGAAGCCAGAACTGCTGCTCAGGTTGCACATTTCTACTGATAACCCTGATAAAACGACAAACCTTTTCACAATAAGGACAGTCACATATTGCTCAGCAAGACTGTTCAGCCTTCATCCTCAAGAGGTTTTCAAGACCCAACTGGTTATCAAGTTCTGAGCAACCTTGGAGCTGCCCAGCTTCGGTCAGAGACTGGACACGAGACTTCCTGAAGATTTTTCCAGCTCTATCTTGGTAGAGACCACAAATTTTACAGCCCCGATGGCTGCAGTTTGGAAAGGCTGTGCAGCTTGCTGCAGCACCCTATTTTTATTACTCGTGGAAGCTCCCACTCATGTTGCCCACACTGTGCCATGCCACAAACATCCCCAGACAACTTTAAATCATTCAGACACCAAACTCTGGGAGAAACACAAGGTGGCTGGGACACAATGAAATCTTCTGGAGGGAGACAAGTCTGTGCATGTGCCAAAGACACCCAAAAGAGGGACTTGCACACCTTGTAAACCTCACAAGGTCCCCTGGCAGCCACCTGTGTCTCCCAAAACTGAGTATGACTCCCCCAGGGCTGCTGCAGGAGAGGGTCTGTTTGACCTGGACAGTGGCTGCAGCTGCTCTCTATTGCAGAAAGGGGGTGTAGGTGGCTGCCATCAGCCACTGGGCTTTGGGCAAACAGCCCTCCAGCAAGTCCAACTCATACAAGCTCCTCAGCCTTGCTCCCTTCATGCTCAGCTGCAGCCTCAGGTAGGGGAGGAGGGGGAGGAGGTCTTAGTGCAGAGCTCTGGTCAACACATTTCTGAGCTCTTTCCTCTCCAGCCCCACCTCAAACAGCACAGCGAGGATTTCCTCACCACAAGTATCAGGAAAAGATGAAGACATCTGTACAAGCCTCATCATCTCATTGTCCAGCTCCTGGCCATGAGTAACTCTCTCAGCAAAGGCTCAGCTGTAGTGGTGGAAGAGGGACAGGGAACCCAACTTGGGATGCCACACCAGTTCGTGGACAGTGTTTCTGTTCCCCCACTGCCTTGCAGCAAAGCCAGGTGCTCACACCATACTGAAGTGTCTGCTAGGAGACAGCTGATTGCTTCAAAAGAGATTCTGTTAACCATCTACTCGGAAGGCGACACTAAGAGAAAAGAGAAGAATTTAAAAAAGGTTTTAAAAATGGACAAAACACTCCCAGGTTGTGTCTGGTTCGTGGGGACATTTCCCACAAATGGAAAAGGTGGGGGAAAAGGATCTCTCACAGTACCCATTCAGGGGGTCTGGAACACAGCTCCCCACAGAAACAAGTCTTTTAGAGGAGTAAAACCTGGATGCACCGTGTTCCATCCCCAAGTCTTTTCCCTCACTCGAGAACTGGCTTCTCCAGGCACCCTTGCACCAGCCTCTCCTTTCACAATCCCAGCTTCTGTGTGCTTCACACCTCACCTGTTGCCTATACCCTGCATCACTTCTGGTAAGAGTATTATCTGACATGCAAGTTGCAGGCCCCCATGGTGACAGCCCCCTCCCCACTGAGTTGGGAATTTTGAGAGCAGGCACCTTCTGCTGCTGCACCAGCCACCAGGCTACCCAAAACGCTCATCAGGGACAACAGAACCTTCACACTACAACACAGACAAGGAATGCAAAAACATCCCTTTTTTTGAGAGAAATAGGTGACACAGGAAGGCAGCCCCTGTTACCCACACTCCTCCCACAGCCACCTACCTTCTGCTTAGGCCAGGAACTACTCAGGCTGTGAGGAGACGTCTGCAAGTCAGATCTTGCCTTGGTCTAGGCTGACCTAACAGTGTGTATGGAGCAGTGTGGGAACCTCTGGTGTGGACTCATTATGAATGTGGGCAGGGCAAATCCTTGACCTGCAAGAAACTTTTTGCTTCAGCTCAATTACCAGTACCCAATTACAAATGGTAGGACAGCATCTTGTTTTTTTTCCAAGATTCAACCCATATTTTTCAATCAGATACTTCTATTTGGTCTGGCTGCTTCAGAGATCTCTTAGTTGGGTACTTCACCAGTTGAAAGAGATCAATTTTCTCTCCCTGGGTTCCATTCAGTCATCTGGAAAAACTTTCTAGCAGGCTGGCATAGTTCCACATTTTTGAGCCATACAGAATGGTGATCCACAAGGCCAAAAAAAAAAAAAAAAAAAAAAGTCTATTCAAAATACATCCAAGGTCATCTCCCAAGTCAAAGGAAGAGATTCAGAAAACAAAGCAAACCTAACACTCACAAATTTAGCTCTCAGATGTTGAAAAATGTGCTTGTTCTTGGGCAGATGAGCCAGCCAGGTTTGGTTTTAACTGAAATCAGCTTCAGTATTCTCAAGTAAGTCCTAATATCCTTTTAATGATTAAAAAGCAGTGCCCCTCTTTACCATATCAGTCTGCTGAAGCTCAGTGTTGGTGTTAAAGTTGTGCAATAATACACATAAAAAGTCAAGGCATGAAATGTGTGTATACATACCAAGCGAAGAGTAGAAATCTGATGGAGAATGAAACTTCTTTTCTATTGCTAAGCACTAAGAAAAGTGATATGAAAAGCAAGCAGGAAGAAATGGACTCTCTGGAAAGTCTTAGAACAAGAAACCAAACAAAATCAGAAGAAAATGGTTTAGAAGAGCCTTTAAAATGAGTTTTATTGTCAGAATTTTACAAGTAGCCTTCAGTGGCATCATACAAGAAGAACTCTGTTGCAAAACTCTAATAAATAGTCTGCCCCAAGTCCCAAAATATTTTTTTTGAAATAAAATAAAAACCAAACTTAAAAATAAAAGAGAATGAAAGCAAGACTTCAGGATGTTCAGAGATGTTAGCAATATTTCCCATTTACAAATAATATCAGGCATTATATAAATCTCCTTCATACAAGTCATTAAAAAACCCAACACATTCTAAACCTTTACAAAAGCACTCCAGAAATAGTTCCAAAGAGATCCATTTCCATGACAAAACATTAGAGAAGAACTCCATGGGGATTAGCATCACAAATAAAGTTTGAGATTGGAGTGTAGTGTGTACTTGTGCAGAGAAAGATTAAAGAGCATGAAAAAAGGAACTGAAAAGAGTTTGGAAGTTTCTATGGCAAGTCTATGCCCAACAATTTTAATCTGTCTATTTAGGAATACGGTAAAGGGGAGGGAGTGGATGCTCTTGAAATTAACCCCCCAAATATACTGCACTTTATGCAAGGCAATATTGATGAAGGTAGTGACAGTATGTATCCTCAGAAGGGAGTAAAAAAGGTTTCTCAGCGCTCTGCAAAGTTCAGTGGCTTTGCAGACTGCGGTGCTCACAAGTTGTTGTTTTCTGACACCTAAAAAGTATTTTCTGGAGAGGTAACATGTTATGGCAAGTCAGCTGTTCCTTCAAAGAACAAGGAATTAACTTTCCTGGCATGAGGCAGTTTGGGAAATCTCATGTGAGGCAGTTTCACAGGGATTGGGGACTTCAGAGCTCTAATCCTATCCCAGTCCTTTGAAAAACACACTTCTTCAATAGACCTTTACATATTCCTCTGTCTACCACAGTGAAAGATTTGTAAGACCTCTCATGTAATAAAACACAAGTTGAATAAATACGTGAGTTCGGATGTCCAGAGAAATGGAATGGGAGGGCAGGTGCACAGAGATGGTTTATGTGGATTTTCATGGAAACAGTTCAAGGGAAAGAAATCTTAATCTCTTTACAACTTCAGCCTAAGTCTTCTGCACATATGCAAGTAACAGGTTCCCCTGGAAGGGAAGGGGACAATACTTAAGCGGTACAGCAGCAGTGCTCAGTATCTCTTAGCCTGCCTGACACAGTATGAACTGCAGCATGCCGAGTTTTGCTGTTTATAAAGTTACTTACAGCCGTTGTTTCCACAGGAAACAAAGGCCACCAGAAATGCTAATGCAACAGATGTGTGATCACACGCCTCACCCATGGCTCATGTCTCCATTTTCTCTCGAAATGTTATGATGCTGGTTGTACTGTACCATACACTATGGACACGCGTTCTCTGTAATGTATGGGAGGGTAGCACTAGCAATCAAGCGCAAATTGCTAAGGAGACACCTAAAACATTGCATTATGTCCCCTTGTCTGAGGCATACTTCAGAAAACAATGTTAGAAAAGCAGTAAAATAAACATTTCTTTCTAAATTTCTAGATGTCATAATATTTGCCAAAGCTGCAAGGAAAAGCAGATTACCTGAAACAAAGAGAAAGGAATTAATGGGAATTAATAGAAACAGAGGCAGATGGAACAGCAAGCCTGACCCTGCCTCCAAATCATTCTGTACATAACAGATAAAGAGACAATGTGCAAAAAATAGACATTCACATTTTAGCAGTTAAACTTTTATTTTACCTTTTAAAATTATTTACTTTTTTTTTTCTACAAAAGGCAGACATTGATTGTTGATCTGCAATTGTTCTGAGTGCGCGCAGAGATGCAAAAAAGGGTTATTGAAGGATGAAGGACAGGGAAGTGCTCTGACTATAATTTCACATGTCATGATATAGGTGGCATTAAAGCTTAAGTCCCAGTAATAATATTCATAACAGATAGTTTCCTTCCCTGTACACTGTTGTCAGTTCATATCAATTGTATTGAAAACCCATTCGGTGAATTTCTTCAGTTTCTCAGTTGCATTCTGGGATTCCTCTTGTAACCTCAGGTTGTCTTCCCGCAAATGTTGCACTTCAGCCTGAAGACTGGCCTTGTCCTCTTTTTCCTTAGGCATGAGGAAAAATATAGATCTTAGTGGAAGGTCATGCTTCTACCTATACCAAGAGGCAACACTCTCTTAAGAGAGCATATATTATTTTTTTAATGAATTTTATGTGCAGTAACACATGGTTTTATATCTAGGGGACACCTGTGACATTTCATTCCCAACTTTTTGCTTCAATGAGCAGGATTTCTCTTTAATACAGTCTAATACAGAAGCTGGCTCCCCAAGTGGTGAAATAAATATGCGCATGTACTGTTCCATACCTGTATGTACAGCTGCTGATGGTTAACTACATAAGGGATAGGAAATATTCCTGCAAATACTTCCCCAGCTGAGAGCCTTTTGTTTTTGACCACAGCAGATCCTTCTTGGACCAAGCAGGCAGGAAAACAATACAGGAATTTTCCACAATAGAATTCATATGTTTAGATAATACTATCACTTTTTGACATCATATATTTACATGGACTAACCTCAAGCTTCTCAGTGTCGCCTGAATTAGGAGTGGGGGTAACCTGAGTCATTCTCCTCATTTAAGCAGAGGAATCAGATGCCAAGAAATTTAGACACTCCACCCTAGACTTGCACAATTAGAAGTATGGACTAAGGAACAGAGTAAAGAAATATCTTTTTCTCATGCAGGCATGAGACTGTCAAAGACTCACGTGTGGCAAAACAGGATTACACAGTTATTAGCATCACCTATCAGCACTAAACACATTTTACAGACTTTCTGTAGATTCAGTGTTTACCTTCCTTAAATCCTCTTGCAGCATCTTCAGCAAACCTTCCAGCTGGTCCACTTTAGAGGCAAGAGTTGGAGGAGATTCTTTACTGTTGAAATCAGGAAACATGAAACAGTTATTGATACAATTTACTGTCTTCACATAGGGTAACTAATGGCCTTGCCTATACCAAATGGCTTTATGTAGGTATGCACTTGGGTATACTAAGAATGTACAAAATGAACAAAAAGACCCTAGCAAAGAGTACACGGAACACATGTAGCACTTCAACCAACAGAACAAATTTAACTCATGATTAATTGGGGCCATCCCATCACTTGACATCTAATTCTACTCATTATATGTGCCTCGAATTACCATTGCTTGGGATACTTTCATAAACATCTCAGACGAGAAGGAGCCTGGCAAAAGGTTCAACTGTACTTGCGAGTCTTCTCTTTTCACTTCCCACCATCATTTTCATAAGAACTTGTGAAGAGCTCTGTGAAGCCTGGAGATGGCTTCCAAACAAAGTCATTCCTATGCTTTTGTTTTTGGTTTGTAGCTGAAGAAGCCTGCAGAGATCTGGTGTATTTACTTACCCTGTGTAAGGCTTTAACTGTGCGCTAAGCGGGTCCTCAGCCTGATCACTGCTGGAGGCAGCACTCACAGGTCTGTGATTTTCATCATCAGCAGCAAAGAATGAAGCTCGCTGAACTGAGAACATCCAGAGAAAAAAAATGGCAGCAGAAATGATTATCTATTCGTGCACAGTGCAACAGCTACACTGCAGGATCTCCAAGCAATCCCAGAAGTCTGTCTCAACCAAGATAAGGTGATGATATGACATACAACTTGGCAGAAGCAAACTGGCATTGCAAATGTTTGCACCAGGTCTTCCACTGTATTGATTTCAACAAGCAAGTAATATCTGTGGGACAGCACTGCATGCTCTCATGCTCTCACAAATCATGCCTCACCCTCAAGCTAAGCAGCTCTTCAGGAGGAGGGCAAAGCACAAATACCACATTAGTGCTCAGAGTTGAACCATGGCCACCTCTAGGACAGGCAAGAAGCTAAGCTGGAAGAAGAGCTGCACAGAACTTTATGGGCACAACTGCAGGACACCAGCCAGTAAAAGTACATTTAGCTTCCTTCACTCCATAGATCTCTTTATCTTGAGTAAAAAAAAGCTCACTGTGCACCATATACATGTGGAAAGTAAAATTACCACTGTAATTTTTCATAACTTAAAATGTTTTCCTTAAGAATTAGAAAACGTTTTCAGATTGAAATATAAAACCTCTTTCCCACCTTTTGTCTACACTCTTATGTCCTGTAACTTCTCAGATGTTTTAACACATTTCTAAATCACTATCACATGTCATGTGACTGTAAACTACTGACTGTCCCTGCCTCTGGACTTTCCCAGCACAAACAGTAACATAAACACTTTTTAGTTTAATAAATTAACATCTCTCTCCCTCAGCAGCCGCGGGTGTCTCATGACAAACAAAACACTATCATCATCTTCTGCTTGGCAAATTTATATCCTGCTCTCTCAACAAGGTTAAAATTATGTGCCTTAGTATCTGATGGAATTTTTCCTGCTCCTCTCTTTTTTCTTTTGAATCAAAATACTGAAGGCTGGTGTAGCTCAGTATGTAGGCAGCTTTTGTTTCACCTGGTTTCAAGTATCGCTATTTGCAACTTTGGGGGCTTGTGCTAAAGACACCAACCAACAAGGTAGAAGAGAGGAGTCCTGGATCACAAATCAGAATTTAGGCTGCTTGGTACTTGTCATTCCCTGCTGGCACCTGGCAGAGCCTAGAGATTATTGGGATGATATTGACATCAGACAGCTGTTCCCTCTCTAAGTCAAATCTGAATATATTTTCATAGCCATGAGATGAAGGTGCCAGACAACGAAGTACCACAGCTTTTCTTCATCTGAGCTGTCAGTGTACTTCCTGCACCACAATGACTTTGTTGACACTGCTAAAGAGAAAAAAAATGAGTCTGGTGCCTACTAAAGCGAAGGATTCAGTTTAGTAAGGAAAGTCAAATAAATCTCCTCCATGTACATGGCTACAACCAGAGAACAGACAAGAAAACAAGTTACTTAACAGCCTTCTCCAAGCATGAAGAATAATGTCCAAAAGATTCAGGGTCAGTGAAAACACTTTCATTAAGGTGAGACAGCATTTATGCAGAGATTAGTAAAAGGCATTTATATTTAATGCAGCTATAAGACATTTCCATTGGATTATAGTAACTGTAAGGTAAAAACTCCCTTTGGGCTGAAGTGTATTTAATTTTAAATACAAATATATAGGCAGCTTACAGGTCTCTTCAGTTTACTAAGTGTTGAGGATATGGAAAGTGCCATAGGATGAACTGACACTTTCTGTGCAAGTCTGTGTATTCCAAGTATGCAAAGGGAAGAGTGGCAATGGAAAAGTATCTATCAACAAGGCGTAATTCCCAAATTACTTTGGCAGCACACTTCAGCTGCACTACAGAAACTTCTTTCTAGTGCAGTTAAGCAAGCAATCACCAGTCTGTTCATATGCTTTTCCCCTGCCATTACACTTTGGTACTTTTGTGCCAGATGTCTCTTTCACCCTAGCTGTGATGTCGGCAGCTGCTCTACATGAAATGAAAAGTAGCCAGCTGCACAGAGATTTAGACAAACCATAGCACAGAAGGATTCCAGTATGGAGAAACAATATCTGAGTGTTACATGCAAAGTTTTAGACTATTTAAGTTGGAGCTGCTATTTTAAATGAGCTGAAGCTTCATGCTAAGTACAAACCAGCAACAACAAAAGCCCAGAGATTTAAAAGATTAAAGTCGAGATTAAAAACCACCACCACCACTCCTTAATGAAGCAAGCACAAAGACCAACTTTCTAATTATTGTATTCTGAAAACTTACCTTCAAAGGCTTTGGCAGCATCTACCAAGTTTGACCAATCCAGATCAGAGGCAGAATCAGGCAATGGCATAAGACCAGGGTCTGGCATGGGCTGCCGTCTTTGCTCCTGGATATCTGTGAGGGAGCTGTCTGAGGCAGAAAACTCTCCTAGAGTAATGCAGAAGCAATTATAAACTTCTTGAAAAAGAAAACCAAAAAGCAACCCAAAATTCCTTAAGAAGTTAACCAAATGCAGCATGTTACAAGCGAGTCAGTGCTTCTCACTGGGACATTCACCTGTCTGAATCTTTGCAGCTAAGCACTGCAAAAGCCAATCTGTTTCCCCCCAGCACTGGGGCTGGGGACTGTACTTCTACCCAAGGATTCCTGAATCTGCACAAACTGAAGATACTCTCTGGAGGGCTCTACACAGCCTGCTGGGGCTTCAACACTGCCTGGCACCTCCTGTAAAAATACAGTTGTTGCTCAGAAGCAACAACTCAACTTGCTTCCTCAAGCCTTTTATCAAGGTATTAAGAAAGTTTTGAAAAAATTGTAGGTGGCATTATAAGCACCAAAGATATAGAAGGGAGCAGATGGACTGGGCACATGGGAAAGAAGCAGGGTATAGTGAAGAATCCATTTGGGACAGAGAGAGCAGAAAGACAATGTGGTGAGCAGGACACAAGCTCATTGGAAGACAAATGCCACTAGTTGAATTGCTTCTTTTTGTTGTCCTATCCCCCACTTTTTTTTGAGAAGTGTAATAACTATATAACTTCAAGAACTAAAATAAGTTTCTAATAACTTTATCTAAGTAATAAGACTGCCTAGAAAACAATGAGCAGAAAAGATACACTGCATTCACTTCATTGCTCTGAAAGTTGTTTTTTGTGTCTCTGTGTGTGTTCACCTTTTATAAACTTGAATTGAGCTCAACATTAACATGGAGGATTCTTATGTTTTCCCCCCAGAAGAGGGCAGTTGTTTGGGAGGTGCTTAGCATGGGTATGTTTACCATTAGTAAAAAGATATACAAAGTTAGAATTAAAAACTAACCATGTGAAAAATGACCAGTTTTAAAAGTGAGAGTTGGATTGTTAATTAAGACAGGTGAGGAAATAAGAATATTTTTAGCTTGTTGTCTTCCCTCTTCAAAACAAATGAAGGTGCTCTGGAATGGATGTTTTGTTATTAAGATCTTTGAATTAAAAGAATTTTGAATAGCTGAAAGCCAACAAATACTTGTATTAATTATTCAGCTCTACATAATCCTCTCAGCAAAGAAAATCTGGAGACAATTTGTTTGTGGAGACAATTTGTGCACCACTCAAGGAGCTGCACATTTTTATTGTGCAGGCCCTACATTTTATAGAAAATGGAACATCTTGTTTTTTTGACAAAAATAGAAAGCCTATATGCTAGGAGCAGCAATTGGTTTGGGGTGGAAGGGAACGTGACAGGGAAAGAAGGTTTTATGATATTCTTTTCAGAAAACACAGGCATCAAAAATGAAAAGAGATCAAGTGCTGCTTCCCACTTCTATTCAGCTGGCATCAATAATCATCTGACCCCAAGCCCTCAGAAGGCAAATTCAACAGCCAGTTAGAAGTGTAACCAAATCTGCAAAATTATTTCAGTGCATATAAAAGCCAGAAATGAAGAGAGCTCAGTTTCCTAACTCCTGCGCAAGAAACATGTTGTACAGAAACAACAGCTCATGAAAATGTCAGGTTCAACACTGCAAACTGATGCCTGATGATCACAGGCAGATGAAAATAATTTAAAAGAGGCTGCTTCAGCAGCCTTCACTGTCAAATGTATCCTGTGCATCCACACACAGGCTGTGCTTCAGGCTCACTACAGAGGGCTGAATCTATTGACAGCCTTGTATTTTTCTCTTGAAACATACTAAAACATGAATAAATCAGAGCAGAGATGTACTTCTTCAGAAAACATGTCAGAATCCTACACTGTGAGATTTAGCTCTATTTCTGAACAACACATTTAGCATGCATTTAGTTACGAGGTACAACAGGAACCTGTGAAAAGTCCCTTTCTCACTAATGGAGACGTTCGCATGCAGCATCACACTGAGGCTTTTCAGTAAACTAATGGGTAAAGGCTGAGTGCCTTTTTGACAGCAGTTTACCAAGTAACTTTGCTTGTTAGCTGTTGACATGTAACTAAAACAAGTAACTCAAATCCTGTAGAATGAATAGGATAAGGAAGTGATTTTAAAAACAGCTGATACAACAGAAGCTGCATCTGGTGTAGTCGTACACCCAAGTGTCCACTAGTATTTATGCACTTTTATACTACTTCTTTCCTAGTAGCCTTTTGTTCCTATAATCTCACACTACAGGAAATGATACCTGAAGTTGTCACTGGTGAATAACCAGGCATATATTATTTCCTGGAAGAAAGCCAACGAGACAGTTTTGTGCTTATTCCACAAGGTGACTGTGTGACCAGCTATGCAGTCTTATAGCCACTGAAACAAGGAAAACATTCCTGTCCTATTTTATAGTTTCAGGAAATGTGACTTGACTCCTCATTCTAGCAAAATCAAGATGGAAGTACTTACTGCTTTGACAAACATGTTCCCTGAATGTGACTCAAAAAGGATTTCTTTGAAAGTAGAAAAATGAGAAATACGCTCACCATGGAGAGATTTCATTCCCAAAGTATATGATGGTCTCCGTAACGGCAGCGACTTCGGGAGAGAAGGGTAGGTGCTGGTGAACAGTACATCATTTGGCATGGCTTGGTCCAAAAGTGAGGCCCGTGAGGTGAAGAAGTGGTCCCTTTGACCACTGTAAATACTCTCATCTGACAAAGTCCTTTGCAAGGCACGCCTTGTGGTAGGAGTGCTGGGAAAGGGAGACTGACAGGACAGAGTATGTGACTACACATTCATAAAAACAAAAAGAAATGAGAAAAAAAAAATCAGTAAAGAAACTTCTGAAATCTGAAATAGTTTTGAAAAACTTTTCAAGTAAGAAAACAAGTGTTAACATAGTATTTTTTCAGAGTGAGTAGGAACTGAAGGGACCTGCTTTGAAGGAAATTATAACTAGATAAAATCTATAGGTCTTTTTTATCCTGTTTCATGTTCTACCCTTTAAATAGTCTTCAAACTTCTCCTGAAGTGGAAAACTGAGGCAGCCCTCATGGATCCTAGAGCTGACATGTAGCAAAAACAATGTGTACAGAAACAGACTGAAAGCTGCATAAACGAGAGCTCCTCTTGTGCCCGGGGGAGGCTGCCTTCCTGCAGGCAGAGCACCAGCAATTGCCAACTAATTAAAAGTCCCTCATTACTGAACAACTAGGAACGCCCACCAGTGCTTTGATTCTTCAGAAGGATTATAATCAAAATGAAGTAAATACTCCTATGAGTAACAGAGCTTATGTCTCATCATCATCCCAGCTTCCTCTGTGCTCCGCAGAGGAGAAAGCAACGCTGTGGTCATCTTCGACTTGTGTGCACCCTCGCTGGTGCCAGTGAGCTGCTATCAAAGAAGGTATAACCATTCCCATCAGCAGAGACACCAACTTTCATGAAAGCTGTAGCAACGTAATTTATCTCTGTGGCATTTATTTATGGAGTCATTGAAATTTGGTCCAAAGGCTTTCATGGAGAAGCAGCAAACAAAAAGACCTCATCACCCTCGTTTGCTCTGTAAGCCAGTTTAAAAAAGATAATGATAATACAATTTCTGGGAAGAGTAATCACGCGATATAAAGAGTTGCTCATTTCCACATAAAAATGGTTCTCTCTTTTCAGAAAGAGAAATAAAATGTTTAAACAGGTGGTAACCTATTCTCGTCATCAAAATCCCACACTACAGGGTGGGAGAAAAGCACAGAGGAGGGACTATCAGTGCTGTACAGTAGAAGACAATCTGGTAATTTTTTTTTTGGCCAAAATGTTACAAATGTTACTATTAATAGTATTAAGACTGCTGCACATTTTGTTTTTTTGATTAAGGATCAGAAACAATTCAGATTACTTCCAAAAACCTACCATGAAAATGCCACATCCAATGCCAACTTTCTATTGTGTCATACTTTTTCTTCTACATTGCCTCCCTCAGAACATGCCCATCACAGTATAAACCTTGTATATACAGTTAATACAACAGAAATGGCAACTGGTACACAGTTGTCACTGTCTTACATTGACTATTAAGCTGCCTTTTTAACTCTGAAATTTAAAAGCCAGAAGTCAGAAGAGCAGCAATATGAGTAGGAATTGTCTTCTGGTAATAACAGGAGAGGGAAGAGAAAAAGAAAGGTGATGTGTTTGAGAAGATGTAATGCCTAAGTAGTAGGTAAGGAGACAACGAAGGTTGGGAAAACTGCAAAAACTGCACAAGACAAAATCACAGCTAGAACAAGTTCTGTTAGCCAAAAAGTCTTTGCATAGTGAATCAAAGACAGACACTATAATTCTTTTTTTTGTTTTAAACTGCCAAAAAAAGATTATGCCACAAAAGCAACCTTTCTGTAAGATGAAACAGAAGTCATGCAGTGGGCATTACTTTTAAAGTATTTAACTTATTGGTGTGATAGAATGGTATTAACTTGCTGAAATTTATCAAAAGTGTAACCTGAGTTTATGTATTTATTGCAGTTACAGACCAGGGTAGGAACTGATTCACTGCCCCCAAAGCAGAAAAACAACAATTTTTTTTCCATGGTATTCAGATCACCTCTTTAAACACAATGGAATTTCTTGGAACAAAAACAATCGCCTTGCCCCAAAAAACCCAACAGAAGATGCCTGCACGGCCCATGCCCATTCCCCTCACAACTACTGCAGATGTAAGAAAAAGATATATTGCCATTGACAAGGTTGTTTGGGGTTTTTTTTTATTTGGCCTCAAAAGCAACACTGAAATAATTTGTGTATGGAACATAGCACTTAAAAGTTTTGATAAAGCACTCTGGGTTTTCACAAGCAAAGAAAGAAGCTACAGCTCTCTCTTCTGCATGGCTGCTGTGGAAACCACTTGGGCTCTAGAGGTGATGAGCCTGAGGAGACTGTAGAAATCAAGATATTCTCTTCAAAGTGATAGATGAAAAAACTCAATATATGCACTTTTGTATTTTTATGCACATTTTGAAGCACGTTAGGAGGCACTTCTAACTTCTGCATAAAGATGCAATCATGTTGACAAGTTCACTGTCTAGTGATGCAAGTAGAGAAGAACAAATGTCTAAGACAGCACTACATGGTTTTTTCATGAGCAAGCAGTTTTAAATTCTCTTTGCAATTTAGTATACTAGCCACTTTCAATTTGCACACAAGAATGTAATAGTATTGCAGTGTCTGTAATAAGAAAATGTTCCCAAATGTATTTCTCTAGCAGACAAGTTTGTGACAAGCAGATTATTTTCTGTTCATGGTAAGAATTCAGGGACTGCCTTGCATTTTCCCATCTGAGAAACTCCTGAGTCCAATGCAAAGTCCAACTGCGCATTCTCAGAATGAACGAACACTTCAGCTCTGACTGCTTTGAAAGTACTCAGGATTTTCAACAGAGAAATCTTAAGAGCTGCAAAGGCTTCGTCCTTTTACAAACTGTGAAACATTTGCTGTATTAGTTGGTATGCCTAGGTAGCAATTAATAACAGAATTCTTACAAAGTGTAACTTTACACTTTTCTATTTTGTAACAACCAACTATGAGTCAAACCAGAAGATGACTAATGTGCTGCTCTTCAAGGATTCCCAGATTTTCCTCAGCTCTACTAAGAGATTGCCAAATCACAGATTCTCTTTAACACACATACCTTAAAATTTTTCTGGGATTCAGGTGTTGGGCTATCAAGATCTATCAATTTCTTCAGGTCTTCTTCAACAGTGGACTTGGACACTCGTTTTGGTGATGCTCGCAGATCTCTCGCTGAGGCACGCAGCCGGGGATGGGCCATTTCATTGCCATCACTCTGGTGACGTCTTAAATGGAATGGAACAGACACATTCAGGTCTCAAAACTCTGGGGCAGGAGGCATGGAAAAAAACAGGCATCACAACACCCCCAAATTTTTAAAAATAAAAACCTAGGTAGGGGGCGTGGAGGAGGGAAGGAATTGGGCTAATACAGTAGACCTGCATCTTAATGAATGCTTGTCAAAGCAAAAAAATTGGTTAAAAACATCAACTAGCAATACATTTTCCCAATAAGGGACTGAATCTATTAAAATAATGTGTATTCTGTACAAAACGAAAAACTATACATGAGCCCAACCCAAGCATATCACCAATTTTCTTTAATCAAATAACTGGCTCTTTATAATGCAGTTATCACAAAGTTTCACCATCTTCTTTTGACAAACACTCATTGCTATCATCTCAGGATACTGTGCTTGACCCAACCAAGCTCAAGAAGGGTTGAATTAATTACTCTGAAATGGGCTTTCTGAACTGCTTGCCTTCCAAGTCATACTAGACTTAAAGAACAGTATTTTCACTAGTAAATTGTTTCTCAATTTCTCTTTCAAAAGAGAAGGCTGCATATTGTAACACAGAATGATCCTGGCCTGCCTTACAGCAGTTAAACTGGATGATACTGTCAGCAATCCTACTGTGGCAACACAGAACTAATGCATAGCCTGCACTGTACTACAACATGGATGAGAGGCTTAAAGAAAACTCAGGCTCTATTAAAAGGATTTTTAATGTTTGCTCAAATAGCATTTTGAGTCACCTTTAAGAATTCCCAAGGAAAGATAAGCTTCAATAGGACTGAAACCCCTAAAACTCTCGAGCAATGATTTAAAAAAAAAAAACTTTTAAAAGGTGATAGGGAATGAGATTAGGTAACTGTCAAATATTTAACCCCAACTGCAGAACTCTAGATTACAGATTAAGTTCTACAGAAGACTAAGCATTTTCTTAAATACTCTTGAGCTCTTCTACACAGAGAAGTATCACAGACCTCAATGTTTTTTTACAGCTAGAGCAAATAACCAAACAAGAGAACCAAAAAGCAGTCTTACTTTCTTGAATCCATAAACCCCACTGAGTTTATTGTCCCTTCTGGCTTTTTCCATCCGATCAGATACTTGCTAGTAGCTCCCTGGCGAGGGTAGAAAGTCCTAGGACCAGATGAGGAGGAAGAGGAGGAGGAGAAAGAAGGAGCAAGCTGGGGAGAAGTAGCAGAATGAAGCTCTTCTTTAGGTGAGCTTCTGGCACTGGTGAAAACAACTGGGCTGGCAGAGTGTCGTGAGCTCATGGTACTACAAGAAAAACATAAGACAAATTTTGCCTCAAATGTGTGTATATGCACCTTATTTAACTATTTTTAATCAAAACCCTGGGCACAAGATATCACTCATCAATAGCAGGTAGAGTATCAAACCACTTGGCTCTTAAGGATCTACTCCCAATTTTTCATTAAAAACATCTCATAGAGTACTGAAAAATTTTGTAAACAACCTCTAAAGATGCAAAATACCACCAGCCCCTCATTCCCCTTCAGAAATGGGAAACCTAGGGTTAATGGTCATTAGGCAGCTTGAAAGTAATACAAGAAATTGCAGCTGGATTAGCAAAAAAAGAACCCAAGCCCAATTTCTCTCTGGCTGTGGAAGAAAACATATTGAAGGAAGTTAAGCAACATGAAACATCTCTAAGATCTCACAACAAACCAAAGAAGAAACCCATACATCTTTCAAAAGAGGGCTTCCTGGATTCTGCCTGAAAACCAGTAACCATTTGTAAAAAAAAAGACATTTAAACTGAGAAGTCTCAGCAGTCCCTAACATGTATCAATTTGTTTATACAGAAAAACAAGTTGGGATGAGCAACTGCATCTTATTGGGAGAAGGAGGGAGGGCTTACATGGGAGCTACTCTACTTATGCTGCTACTCCAATCAGACAAAACCTGCATAATATCAGGAGCACCTCAAAAAGGTGAAATATCTGTTACAGAGAAAGTTTGTGTACAGCCTTAGTACTATAATAGCATTATACACCTGAATACCAGTTTTCTGTCAGCTCTCTACAGAACTTAAGATGTATTTTCATCCCTGTATCCAGCACTGCAAGGAAGGAATTTGAAGCAGATGGCCCCATGGTAAAAAACAGCATCTGACTGAGAAATAAAAATTAGCTGGAAGGCTGAGTAAAGTCACTGAATAATCTTTTCTATCTTAGCTCAAGAGTTCGTCACTCTTTTCGTATCCTGATAAAACAAAGCATTTTCACATCTCTTTCTCTTACTGAAACAGAAAAGACTAAGGTTGATGTTGCCAACTGGGAAAATAATCTCACATACATTTAGTTTTATAGAACCCAGTAATCTAACCTATGCCACTTTTCTGGGTCCTGCTGTTTCCTGGGGAAATATCTTTAGGATGGGATTCTCCTAATCTTAAATTAGGTATCTCAGGCACAGATGGAGGATTAATGTTTAGGAGTTTCTTTTCTCTCTCCATTTACAACAGATGGAGTCTAAAAAATATGACCTTCAACTACACTTCATTTTCATATGGCTCAAGTTAAGCACCATGAGTCCCAACACTTCAGTGCTGTGGATTTAACAAGGAGTCTGAGGGAATTCTAATCTTCCCACCCCCAACAGCACCAGCCCATGCTTCCCTCTACTGTACAGGGGGATGGCTGTTAAATCCCTTACATGAGGGGCAAGGTGCAACTGCCCAGATGCATGCAATCAAATTACAAAAATATAGATTTTGTATTATAAGATTACTTTTTAATTACTTCCGTCTGAATAACTGAAAGACCTATACTAGAAATAGCAAGTTGGATTAGCACAGGAAGAGATTTTCCCATCCACCAAGCACAAATATTTGATACTGCACATCACAGCTTTACCTAAGTTTTAACAAATATTTCTAAACAATTTATAGCAAGAAAGCAGAGAAAAACAATAGCAAGAGATAATACATTCCTTCTCATTTCCCCCCCACTCCTATTTCAGTACTGAAAGAAAACTCCTACAAACATTGAGCAAACTAGCCCATCTGTGAGGCATCACTGAAAATTAAACTGACAATATTTGAAGAAGAAAGACATATTTGAAGAAAATGTATGGGGGCTGGGCCTTTTACTTTTTTTTTCCCCCCCATTTTCACCCCCTTATAAACACCCTATAGAAGCTGAGATGTCTTTTGGTTTAGTGATGGAAAATGGAAGTTCTGATCACATTTCTTAATTCTTAAATCCATGAGGTAGTTTACAAGAAATTGCTACTTGTGAGAAACCATTTCTTGATAAAAAACAGTAACAACTCCTGTGTAGGCTGGTAGGGTTGATCTTTACATTACTAGGCAAGGAGTGTAAAAAAGGATGTTCAGTGTGCTGCAAAAAATTTCTATACGAAAAGCCTATGTATAGATAATAGTATTTTATTACGTATCATAGTCTATATACACATTCTGTATTTTAAGTATTATTATTTTAACATTTATTATAATATGTACCAAATAATAGATGCCAAGCAAATAAGCAAGAAAATTAGCATACAATTTTATATACACTTTTCTGTACAGTGTATACACTTTTCTGTACAGCCTATCTTAAGCTGTGGTTTTACTCTAACCTGGGACCAGCTTGATCACATCTGTCCTCATATTTTCAGGACTGGCTGGGAGTGGCTCTGGCCACTGTTCGTTCTATACTTCCCACCTCAATTATTGAGATATTAGGGATTAAATTAAGGAAAAATTCAACTACTACATGACTATCTGCAAGAACTACAGACAAGCCATTCATAAATGTAATCATTAAAGAATAATAAAAATATGCCCCCCCAAATAATTCAAGTGTCTTAAAATTATTACAAGTAATGAAAAACATGATTGAATGGAAATAGTTATGATTTTCCATTTGGTTTTGGTAAGAGGACCATAAGAAACCATACAGCCTAGGTGGAAATTGAAGTTTGGTTTAATTTTATTCCTAGGGAATTCATGCCATCATCACATATGGCTTCATTTAATGACATTCAGTTTAATGACTCTGGATAATTACTGGCCTACATAATGTAATTCTCCCAGGATGCCATGAGAAATCTGCACAATCATCAGAAAAGACTTTGGGAACGGGGGTGGAGAAGAAAAATGAAACACAGCCAGAAGCTCTGCTGTAGAAGTTAATCACTATAATTCACATTCTGCCACCAATTCTCAGGTACAAGTTCTTTTATGCACCATCAAATGATCTGAACACTAATTATCGCTTCTGTCTTCGACAGACACAAACACTCTTAATTTGTGGCTATTTTCTTTTCTTTTGTCACCAAGTTCTTTTTAAGGGCCGAATTCCTTTTCTTCTTGCTCAGAACCCAACTCCAAAGACGCTATAGCTATTCCAGCATCCACAGGCAAAAAGTAAAAAAAAGTGAGAAGCAAGAAAAGGATAACAATTTAGAAACTGCTAAGTGGAACACACCAATTAAGCTGTTAATTTATCACAAAAAGTAGCCTGTTCAGAGCCATCCTTTAGTCTCCCCCCTCCCTCACCTCCTCGAAGCAGGCAGCTGTGGGTGGATTTTGGCAGTGCCAGTTCAGCAAACCTCCAAGCTGCTGTGCCTCCACAGAAAGAGCTATGGGAGAGCTGGTAGAAAACAGCTGGACCCAAGGTTTCCTCAGGTCAGCACTGCTGTTCAGTGTGCAGCCACCAATGGAGGACACCATGAGAACCAAAATGACAAAGCTCTTTAGTCCAGACCACGCCTTTGCTTTATTGTGAGGCATCAAAGATGTTCTAGTCTTAAAAAAAAAGGGAACACAAGCCAGACTGTTTTTTCTCCACCACAATAAACTGCCGTACATCTCAAGTATCATCCCCCACCCATTCTGAAAATTCCTACTTCTCCTTTTCAGAAAGAGCTGCGTTTTCAACACCTGATTTTAAAATGAAACTGGAAAAACACAGCCAACTCTTTTCTTTAGTATGAAGCCTAGGAAGTCTTTACTTGGAAATCTCAGTAACAGTCCCCCAAATCTATTTCAGTATCTTCAGAGAAGTATCACATATATTAATAGAAATCAACCAGAGAAAATACCATGCTTGGAAACAAAATGATACCACGTAATAGATAATGAGACGATAGCCTAGACTTAAATTTGAAATCAAGTTGCAAATTACATCCATGGAAGACAGAGATCAGAGCTGCCAGGGTATGCCTGCCTGCCAAAGCTGTACAAAGATGCCATTCCTGTTTGATTCACCTTTACAATAAAGCTTCCAGGAGTTACATGTAAGTTTTCCAGGTTTCAAGTTGCTTCTGAAATAATTCTTCCAAATTGAAATGCTACTCACAACTTCAGCACTTAGTATAATTATTTTGTATTTAATGCTACTGCTAGTTATATTCAGACAAGTACTGCAGGGCACTTGGTAAATTCTAATTAACATTAAAAAATGCATATAAACATCTTTGTCTTAAGAGAAAAGGGACGAAACTGCAGATAGCCATATGATATAGATTTCTGCCTTCAGGAAAGGGGCACATGCTAACATTGCCCAAAACCCAAGTAAATCCCTCTTCATAATGGTTTCAAAAGACTTGCTTAAGTCCTTCATGCATGCATTGCTATTACAAACAGAATAATTTGGGTTGGAAGGGACCTCTAAAGGTCACCTAGTCCAACACCCCTGCAGTAAGCAGGGTCACCTTCAAACAGGTCAGGTTGCTCAGAGCCTCATCAAGCCTCACACTGAATACCTCCAGGGATGAGGAGACTACCTCCTCCCTGGGCAACCTGTTCCATTTTTCAGCCACCCTCATGGTAAAGAATATTATCCTAACATCCAATCCAGATGTACTTTAATTTAAAACCATTGCCCCATATCCTATCACTCCAGGCCCTTTCAGACAGTCCCTCTGCAGCCTTCCTGCAGGTCCTCTTCAGACACTGGAAGGTCACTCTTTGGTCTCTCTGGAGCCTTCTTTTCTCCGGGCTGAACAACCCCAGCTCCCTCAGCTGCTCTTTGTAGGCTGACATCAGTCTCAAAAGACCTGGGTGGGATCTCTACCAACTGAACAGGAGCTCCAGTCCAAAAACGGCCAACCAGGAGAAGCAGAAAACCAGAATCATTAATAGATTTGTCAAAATTACCATGACAAAGTACACACAGTTTGGCACATTACAGTCTCTATGACAACCCCTGTGTGCAGCTATTGTATGAGCTGTTGTTAAACTGACTGACAAGCAACAAGCCTTGCATAAATGTAGTTTTGCTCAAAATTATTAGCAAATATTGCTTCAGGCTTCCAGCCTGTAGGCATTATAGCTGCACACCCAAAGCAGATGTGCCTTAAGAATAAAAATGCAACTGTCAGGCTCCACAAGGCAAACAAATTACAATGACCACACACCTTCCTTGGAAGAGCGTTGGTGTTTTTTTCTTGTTGCTACTATTGACAGAGTTTGAGTATTGAGTATTGAGTAAAGTAAGTGCACAGCATACTTCTTGGGAAACAGGCAAGGAAAATGGTCTAAAATATTTCCTGACTCTAGCAGCTCTGATTAACTTGTAAAGTGGGTACCTGCTATGTGATCAAGCACATACATGTACTTGTATTGCAAATTTCAAAAGTGGCAAAAGGAAGAAAGGCAAGGTGACTAAGGTGTCACACCCACAAGCTTCCAGCAGAATGAGATTAAATTTACATGCTAGCACTCCCAAGCAACTTGCTCTCAAGTCTCAATCGTACTGATTGCAAGCAGATTTCTGAAAAAAAAGACAGGGAAAAATGCAAAACACCCAAAATGCGGGACTGAAAAAGAACCTCACGTTAAGCACACATATGAAGTATGTGCACTATTTAAATGGGGAGATCTCCTTTCTGATCAACAGATGAACCACAGTTCTTGTAAGATATTCCTTATAAACATGTTAGGCACCTGTTTGTCTTATGTTATTTTAGTAGCAGCAGTATGGAATATGCTCTTCAAGACACTGTTGGGTGTTACCAGCAGTAGCTGATGTAAAGACTACGTCACCCTAATTTCCAAGCATTCTGCCCATGGTGATCTTCTATAACACTGGTTAACCTAAGCTCAAACCTCCCATCAACATCCATTCCTCACTTTGACAGGCTAGACAGGGAGAACAGGGAAACGAGTGTGGAGGGGTCAAACTCATAAGAGATGGAAATTACCTTGTATGTGAAACTGCATCACTAAGACTATAAGCACTGTTCTCCCTGGTCAGAGGATTGGAGGCTGGCTGACTCTTGCTGTGAATATCCAGGCTCAGCGAAGACTCCGTTTTCCGATCTAAGTGGCTCTCTTTCTCCAGTGTCCTGTCTGCAATGGAGACCACTTCACTGGAGCTATGCCAGAGAGGTGTCACTTTCTCCTTTGTCAGTCCTGTGCGGGGAGATGTTGCTGCTCCCAGGGAGGCAGTGCTGCCATGGCTAGGTCCATATGAAGTGGTATCTATGCCACTGTCAGCTGAAGTCCCTTGAAGGTAGTTGTAGCTGTTCAGCTCTGATTCGGTGCGCTCCCCACTGTCATACCATTTCTCATCACTGTGAGCACTGGAGGCATTGCTAGAGAGAGTATTGCTGCTGGAATGGCTGGAGTAGTGGCTGTCAGACTACAGAAGAAACAACAATCCAAAAAAAAAAAAAAAAAAAAGCAAACCAAAACAAAAAACCACGCTTGTAGGCTTATTTCGGAATTAGGGTAATAAAGGAAGAGGAAATAAACAAATTCAAAAGTCATCACTGCACAACAGGAGCTCTTTTACCTTGAGGTACTGAATAGATACACTGAGGAGGAGAGGAGACTAATCAACTCTAAAAATTTTATTCCATCACAATGCAAGTGCTCATAAAAAGGCTTTATTGGGATTTGGAAGCTGTGCCTTTCATTTCAAAAACAGTTCTGCTCAGCACAGTCCAGTGAAACGGGTTAAGCTGTGTAGACTTTGGCTTGGTTTACATCTAATATATATATTTAAAAGTATGAAACAATTTAATAACCCAATTGTCTACCAAAAGGTTAAAGTAGGGCAAAATAACCACTGCTCTTCCTGTTCCTTTGTTGTAGGTTATGTCCTCCTCAGCAGGAGATTCCTTTCCAATAACTGAAATGTCATTTAACTCGTCTGAAACTGTTTTCCAAAAGGCAAAATTGCAAGAAAGGAAGCTTTAATGAAATGCTTTGAAATTGGCCCATTGGGGCATGCCAGCATCTGCCTGGTCTGTGTGCTGTCTTTGGTTACCACCAGCGGTTACAAAGAAACTGAGTTACAGAGTGGATATTGGTGGAATATCCCATTATAGGGAAAATTTCTTGCCAAACACTCATCATTGCTTAGTAGCTCACCTACTTTTGGGCTATTTATATCCATTTAAATTCTTTAATTTTAGATTTCCATCTACAGAATCTACCTACATTCTGGTCATCTACATAACCAGAACTGAAGCAGTTTTTCAGCAGGCAATGGACTTGTTTGGTGACCACATGGCCCAGGAATAAGGGAAGGGACAGAAAGGAGACTTAGGAACATCTTTCTTATTTGTCTACCTTTGAGTTTTACCAAACAGCCAGGGGCAGAGGTTCCAGCCAAATATAAAAGAAAGAAAAGAGAAACTGAATGTATACAGAGAGCAAGAAATTTCAGCATCCATATTTCTTATTATACTAAATCAGGAATTTACATAAAACCAGAAGGAATATGAATAAACTGATCTGGACTTCCAGTTATCTCCAATTAAAGTTACTGCTCTTCATTAAGAACTGCATCACTCCCCCCCATCCATCTCTCTACATACTAAAGATTTACTTTAACAATGACTAAGAGAAGAATGAAAGCATTAGCAATTCCAGTGCTCCTCTTTGCTCACCAGTTAATGAGTGATGCATTCTATCATTATACAGTCAAATATGACTCATGGAAAACAGGTCAATCTAAATATAAAAACTAATTTATGCTCCTAACAATAAGAAGACAGGTATGCTGGTACTGGTGAGGGGTTTGTTTTGTTTTTGTTTATTTTTGTTTTCATTTTGTTGTCGTTTTTTGTTTTTTTTAATAATGAAGATGTGTTGTTATGAATTAATAACCTAAAAGTAACACTGCCAATTCTATTCAAAGAAGAATGCTGGTAAGCAGGAGCAAACAACAGGAACCAATTAAAGACTTTCTCACACTTGAACAAATGAAATTGTTAATTTCAGCAGAATCACACAACACAACCCTGTATTCTAGATGAGTGTACAAATATAGAAAAAAACTCAAGTGATACAGTTTATTGACTAATTTAAAGCCTAAAGGGTGGGGTTTTTTTGAAGCTAGTGACCTAATTTTCAGGACATTTTAAATTTATGAACATTACTGTATTCATCCATCTCTCTGTATGTAACTCAGGAAGTGACAGCCTCCAAAAGATGTTAATATCTAACTCTGTGGAGACAGAAAGGCAGAATTTACCATTTAGAGACTATACACAAATGAAGTAAGATTGATTTTTTTTTTAAAGCAGGATTCCAATAGACCTTTCAGAATAAGCCTCCTACCAGTGTGCAAGTCAGGTTATGGAAAGGCAGTAACAGATATACTACATGAGGAAAGTGGAGAGAATACAAAAGCAAATGCAAGATGACTGCTATGTTTCAAAGAAGAACTTGAGTGCTGAATTGTAAAGCATATTAATTAACTTCAAGTCTCACATATAAGGCCTAAAAATAGCTTTGTAAACTTCCCTGAATCTGCTTCTTATTTCAAGATAATAGGAAAGAAGTTGCTGTCCAACTGGCAACAAAACCTTATCAGCAAATATTTCAATAGGCTGTGCTTTGCTTCTGTAGGATTTAGGGAACAAAAGGGCTCCTTCTTCCTCCATGTTCTAGTAGGGATCTGGGCTTAAAGATTGTTTTTCTTTTGTTTTTAACTGACACTTGAAAAGTAACTTTGAACAACATTTCTGGTATCAAGAGCTTGTGGAGCAAAAGAAAAACATTAAATAATTCCTTTTTTAGGATAACTTACATGACCCTGCTTATTTGGAGACAAGTGAACCACAGGATCCTGTCTCATCAGTCTTCCACTGGGGCTTTCTCTGAAGGATGGCAGTACTTTTGATACTGCTGGGAGATGGCATGTTGGTTCTGCAATACAGCACACAAGGATGTAGGAAGAGCCTATGCAGTGTAACAAGCTAAGAAAATGTGAAACTTAAATTTACACTGCAAGTTTTCCAATACTACCATTAGCCAAAAACTCTGGATAGCTAACATCAAATTCATTATAAAAAGACCCAAAATATATTGTGACAAACCACAGGTGAGTAAGTGAGGGCCCATTCCTGCCTGGCGTAAATCAGTAAGACTTCATGAAAAACCAGCAGCCACCATCCTGGCTTTCACCAGGACAACCTGAATGGAATTATGTGCTACTGTCTGACAGCACTGTATCAGGCATTAAAACAGCAAAACGTTCATTTCCACAGTGTATTGAATTTGTGTCTCTATTTGCACGTTGCCTGTGGACATGAGATTAGAAACCCTGCAAGATCAACATTTCTTTGCAGGGTATTCTACGCAAGGCAGGATGACAGCAAAACCCAACTGGGATCACTTAATACCCAGTGCAACTACTATACATATTTCTTGTCAAAGATGAGTTAAACAAACATTTTCTAACTGAAAAGGTAACAAAAATCTGTTGAAATCACAATTCCCTTAAAAACTGTGAATGCAGAAACTGCACAGATGTACAATAGGAATACTTACTAAACTTAACCTGACAAGTGGATGGACTTCAAATCACTCTTACATGGGCATTCATAGGAGTGCTCTTTGCCAATTAAACTTAGTTTTTCCCGGGAGATAATCATGGAGGGTCTTGAGGGTGTCCAGACACTACTCATCAGGTATGTAAGTAATTGCCTTCTCAGAGCCCAAGGTATTTTTAAAGAATTACTTTTAATTGTTATCTTTTACACACATCTTCTCTCCTCTGGTCATGCAATAGTCTGTGCTTCTAAAAATGCTGCTTTTAAGTAGAATGTGTGCTCAGGAACACCAAGTACTAAATAATATTCATGGTCATTAGCAGTGCTTTCCCCAACACAGCCAGTTTTTGATCGGCAGCATTACTAGCTTTTGAAAAAATAAATTTAGGTAGGGTTTTTCTGTTCGGTTTTTTGCTTTTTGGGGTTTTTGGTTTGGTGGTTTTTTGAGTTTTTTTGTTTTTGTGGTTTTTTGTTCGTTTTAACTACTACAAAAATAATTAAGGGGAAAAAAACCAAAAATCAAACTTGACTCCCCCTGGCAAGTGGCAGCATGCAGTGTTGGTGCACAAAGGCCTTCTGTAGCTAAAAATGGGTCAGGAAGGAGTATGTAGATTCACTGCACCTAGTGTCTTATTTACCTTGAGATAGATTATCCCAAGTGGAAATGTGGGGTTTTTTGGCATACTACCAAACTTTCACCTAGATTCACCAGACTGGCAAGAGTTTCCAGTCAGGGATGCAGCTTCCAACTGTGACTCTATGAATGCAGGACAATACACAAGAGATAAAATACAGGGATTATGTGTCAGTATGCATTTCCCAGCTTTTGCCAAATGCCAGAGCCATCTCTTCTACCACACCATTTCTTCTGTTCTCTTTGGCCTTATTTATTTTGCTAATAAGGTGACACCTGACACTGTACAGCAGAACTTGATGGCAGCTCCACTCCATACCAGCATCAACACCCAATGTTGGTGCAAAAGTAATGCTGAGCAGAAGATAAGGGTTCCATGTGTCGTTACCATCACAACAGCATCAAAACACGTGATTAAAAACTGTTCTGTCAAAATGAGAACTGCAGATCAGAATATTCACAGCTTTCTAGTGAGAACTGTGGGGGGGTGTTGTGAGGGAGGGACTGGCAGATGGCTTCAATAACAAGGCACAGCTCCCTGAGGTTGTGAAGGTATGTGAAGAACATGTATCTCCAGAACTTGAGGTTGGCATTTGGTTTAACAAACTCCTGATGTCACTGAACCTTACTCTGTGTTCAACACTAGTCCATTTACATAGAACAGAAGTTGTGATGCAGTAAGATGCTCTATATGTGCAACAGAAAAAGTATGGAATAGTTTGATTTACGGTAACAAAAAAAAAAAATCTGCCAATCCTGACTAGTCATCATATTGGATCAGTGCTGGTTTTAGACAGGGGATCTTCATTGTTGTCAAACTCCTTGGTATCCACTCAAGTCAAGTCACAGATGTAGCAAAAGGTCTGTGCAGAAACTTCAGATGAAGGTCTAACAATTCAAATTCTCAGTACCCAGCTGTTTTATGTAGTTAATATATTCCCTCAGCTGACAGCTTAATTGCCAACTGCAATGAAAATGTATATATTGGAAGACGACTACCAAGCTATACATTTACTTCACTACTTAAACTTCAATTGCATTTTTTCCATTTTGTACACAGTACTTATATAGCTTCAATGATCAAACAATCAATGTGCCTTTACGCAGCACCATTTGAAAGGCAGTATCCCAAACACTCTAGACAAACTAAGAAAAAATTAAACTAAGCCAAGCCACTTGGGAGGGCAGGTGAGGATAAAAAAAGTTCTCAACAGCAAGGCATATTAGTAAGTGCATCTACCCAAATGCTTTTAAAAGGACAGATTATTTCAGAGTAAGAGCATTAAAGTAGATTTAGGATTTAGTCACACTATTAAATGAAGTGAAATCAGTTCTTCCTCAGGTTATTCTCATAAGCCTCAAGCAAACAAACTGCAGAAGATGCTATATACTCCAGACCTAATTACTCATCCTGATGAACAAGGTGGACTTTCAAGGACTTTGACAACACAGTGCTTGAGAGGGTTCTTTCTCTGCATGGAGAAGCATTGCCAAAGTCACCTTGTGGTTAGCATCACTTGCTAATTGTAAAGAATTAATTACCTACCCATCTGGTCAGCAATGCTATCCTCACTCCTTTGCCAGCTGGGTGTGGATTTGCCACTGCCACCCGTATCGGACTGCGTGTTCTGCCTGTCAATGGAAGCAGGGGATCTACGGCTAATTCCAAACCTGTGGTGACACCCCAAAAAAAAAAAACCAAAGCAGATAATGATATTAAATACGCATAAATCTCACAAAAGGAGGAGAAAAGAGCACTTTGAGGAAGCTATTGTCAAACAGCAGGGTAGAGCAACGCATAACATAACTGCTTGAGAGGTTTATAATGCTCTTCCATTTAATTTTTGTGGCAGCTCTCAGGACCCTTTTAGTACCTTTAATTATAAGATTAAAGCACCCCATAATCTATTGAGCATCTTTGATCACCTGGTTACAGTGCAAACAAATTCAAAAAGATGACAAAAAACCCCAACAGACCACAACATCCAGAAATAAAATATCAGTTTTCATTTATATAGATCTTTCCATGAAAAGGTGACCAGACCATCACATGGTTACAGAAAAACGATCACAATTTGGATAAAAGCCACACAGGGAAATGAGGTGTGCTTATTAGGAAAAGGTATCAAGGATGGATTCTTTTAACTGGAAAGCACTGTCTTGAACGAACCAAAGTGAGCATCAAAAAGTCTTCTGGAACAATCCCATGGATTTTAGCCACTTTCATGGGTTCTAAGCAAAAGATATTAAGGTCATACCTAGGGGATGTAGACATGTATGAAAACGGATTCATTTGGGACAGTATCACACTGTCAAATATTATGATTAAGCTCTTATGAAGCTGATTGCATTTGTTATGGATTCCCAAAACATGGAGGTTACAAATTCTGCAGTTTATTGTGTTCTTATGGTATTAAAATAAGTTTGGTGGTCTAGTGTAAAGTAAATGCAGTTGTAGGAAATAAGGGAGACATGCAAATTATTGCTCTAGAAGAAAGCCTACAGTACAAAAGGAAAAGTGTATTCAATACACTTTGTAGACCCTGCTAGATTAATGAGATAGATTTTGGAAAGCTTGATAAATATTCAGTAAACTCAAGGAGAACAATATGATGACAAACGAAAAACACACAGTGCTTTGGTGCCATACAGAAATTTATATGCCTTATACACTAAAAGCCTGCAAGAATTAAATCTATAATGCTGTATTACATTTAAAAAACTTCCAAGTCTCCAAGAATTATAGTTGGGTTCAGAATTGGCAGGTCAACCATAACAAATTTGTCAAGAATAATGCATTTTTGCAATGTTTTGGTTTTTTGGTTTTTTGTTTTGTTTTTTTTTAAATGGGACATATTCTGAAGAAGAAAAAAATCCACAAACTATCTATGCACAGAGTAGCACCCAAAAGAGCTGAAACAAGCTGATATATTCCCTATAAATCAATGAGTTTCTCTAGCTCTACGTGCCTAACAGAATAACAGAAAATACCCACACTGTATTCTGTACTCACTCCCCTAGCTATAGACTGGCCCTGTAACAGAGACATTTGCCCAGCTGTCAGAATAAGATCATTGTGGTCACCCCATTTGAAAGTTCATGTACTTGTTAACTCAAATGAACCCACCAAAGCAGAAAAAAAAAAAAGGTCACATATAATTTGGGTCTTCTACATTTTACCCAAATATGATCCTCTTCCCACTGCTTCCCTGCTATAGGCAACATATGGTTTGGTGAATAAAAAAAATGAAGGAAGCCTGGACACACCTGCCTTCTGAATATAAATAGTTTAAACTGAAATGGCATTAAGTGAGTAGTGCTTTTCCTTTTCTATTCACCCAGACTAGCGAGGATCTTACTGATCAATATCAATTCAACAGATGCACAAAAAGTCTAAACACAACACTGCAAAATCAGATTAACGATCCAAGGTAATTTTCATACTTTGAAGACCTGTAAGCCATTTTGGGAAGGATATGTTTTCACTACAAAATAATTAGAAGTCATCAAGAAACCTTGGTGTGATGAAGTTACAGAATATTTTACTTTCTATGCTTTGTCCCTCTTACCTAAACCCCATAATGCTCATATTCTAAAAGCAGTCAGTTTTGCACTCAAAATACTTTATGATGTGGGATCTTTTTTTCAAGATTATACATATATAAACTCACCATGTTTCTAAATTTTTTTTCATTAAAAACATTGTTCTACTAATTGAGCTGTAAGAAATGTCTTTAGATTGCCCTTTTATTACATAAAGTGGGCTATTTAAAGGCAGGAATAGTAAAAGCAGGTGGTGCTGTATTCTATGGTGCTTAAATATATAGACCATTAGGGTATGTAGGAATGAATTAAAAAAAATAAAGGAGAAATCAATGTGGATTAAAAGAATGGTAAAATTGTTTAAATATATATTTTATATATTTGTCACATGGTGAAACCCATTATTTCATTAAATTTCATTTTTACATTCGCCATTATTTATGTCACTATAGGTACCTTCAGGTAAACACAGGATAACTATACAAAACACACATACATACATCAAGACCAATCTGGATATTCTTGAGAGCAGTGAAGTTTTTGTCTATATCCAGGCTTAGGATACAGACCAAAAAACTAGAAGAGGCAGCAGGTACTGCTCTTACTCAAGTCTGACAGAAGTTGGATTCACAATCATGCTCACAGTCATTAAAGTTTCACAAATTATCCAAATCTGTCATGTTATGCAACGAGAAATATATGTATACACAAACCGTGGAGTTGAGATTTCCTGCACTGGGAAATGGCAATGGCACACCTCAGGCACACTGGAGCCTCATCTTGGGAAGATGACCTTCAGGATATGGTGCTCCCTACTGCAGTCTGTCCTTCTTTCCAGTACCTGTACAACTGAATCCTGAAATATCCCTCCCCTATTTCAACAACATACAAGGGCTAAACCAGCCCTACCTGGTGCACTGAACAGCACTACAGAGCTGCCTCGATGCACATGGAACTGCAATGATTTTTAATAATGTGACAGATATTAGTTTGCTTATTGAGGCAAGGGAAAGTTACTCATTATTACATGTTTCATGTTCTCTTTTTAGTTGGTAGAAAATGTTTGTCAAGTTCTGAGAAAACATAGTTTATGTGCACAATGACAGTATGGGATGTAAAGTACTTTTCCTGTAAGAATAGAACAGTCAAATGATTGGAATTTAATAAGTTCTTATTAAGAACTTAAACTTTCTTCTGAAGTTCATATATTGCTTCTTTCACTATTCCATCTCAAGTGTTTTGTTGCACCAAATTAAAACCCAAAAGGCTTGTATAAATCAGGTTTCTAGGACACATCTCTGCTGAACTTGCTCAAAGAATGTGGTAGTGAATGTGTGTGAAAAATTAACTTAAAAGATGAAAAAGGATGGGTGCTGCTGTGCTCTGAGGCCCATTCAAACCAAAACCCCAGCGTGTCTGAAAATCCCTTCCTACTCAAGCAGTTACAGTTGTGATGGTCTAAGGACATATGGCAGCAATGCCATTTTTGTAGAGCAAATGATGTAGTTGGAAAAGAACAGACAAGATATCAGGAGCACAAGCTGATCTTCATAATTCAAGTAACACATAAATACTGCTGGCATCAATGAGCCAGGAAGTATGCAGCATATAAAGAGGTTAAGTGCTTTATTCAGCTGCAAAGCTCTGGACACATCTCTGTTTAGTTTCCTTACAGCAAAGTTTAATGGGTTTAGAGCAAAATCTTCTCATGTCAGTAGGATTTAAGCACAAACTTAAATTATGACCTGGACAGCCCTGATAGTCTTATGAATAAAAGCCTCAGTGAAGGTGTGCAGCAGAGAAGAGATGGCCTCTTCCAAAAACCTCAAACTGAGCCATGAGAAGAAAGACAGAGAGGAGAAATCCTCAGTGCCCTGGAGCAAGAAGTAGTACTTGTTTAAAGACATTCCCAGAGCAGCATGCTGTGGACTGACAAAGAGCAGTGGCCCAAAAGCCACTGCCTTGTGCTAAGCAGTTCCTGACAATGGTATTTAAGATTACTACTGCTATGTTTTTTTAAATAGTGAAAAACGTACATCTGCTTTATAAAGCACCAAACCAGAACAAATTGCACACAGTGACCTCCATTGTATTCAAGAAGACTTCAGAAGGAAGCTCTGCAGTGTGAACTATCAGCGGTTTTGCCCCCTTAACTTCTGTATAAGAAGTAATTTGGAGTGTGACAGACAGTTCTCCTGCTGCCAAGGACTTTTTCCCCTACTTGGAGGTGCTTCATTTATTTCTCTTTTCAGTGTGTTTTCTGAAGATGATAATAGATCTAATTTCTTCCTCTGCAAGTTGCCCCCCACATGGACACTGGATAACTTCAGAGTTTGATGATTTCTGAAAAGCTGGAAGAGAGTGCCTTAAAACAGGATGACTGTGAATATGTGACAAAGATCCTCACTGATTCACCAGCACTTCTGTTCCTACACTTTTGAAGTCTTACTTGTGCTCAACACTCTTTTTCTTCAACTATTAGCACAGTCTGCAAAGTCCCAAACCTACTACTTTATGAATTTTAAAATCTAAATCTATGAAGTGAAGAAATTTGCAACATGAAACCAGTACGTTTAATGAAGATTTTTAAATCCGTAAGGTCCCTTTGTATAGTAACTGTAGAATCAGAGTGGTTAGGTCAAGCAGGAAGGAAGCAAGGGACTTTTAGCACTGACTTTTTCAAGAAGCATGGCAGCAGTATTTGAAAATAAACACATTTTCATGCAAGCAAACAGCCAATAGGAGGCTGTTCAAGCACCCCTTTAGTTTAACACACACGACAACAAACTGAACAGAGAACAAAACAAAAAAACTGCCTAAAAAGAATAGAAAAGTCTGGTGCCTACCCTTCTGGCATAGATTTTTGTCTGTAAGTGCCCCCAGCAGAGCCAGTCTCACTCGAGGAGGATAAGTTGCTTGGAGAATTACGGCACTGCTGCGACCTTGCTAAGGCAATGGAGGAAACTGTGACGTAGACATCAGAACCAGGAGACAGCCTGCTCAGAGCAAAAGAACCAGAGAGATCAGCAATACTCAGCAGCAGTGTCCAACTGCACAGCATGAGGGACAACACCAGCCAAAGCATGAGGGACAACACCAGAAAAAGCATGAGGGACAACACCAGCCAAAGCATGAGGGACAACACCAGAAAAAGCATGAGGGACAACACCAGGCAAACCACCACATCAGCAAAGACCGTGGTGTCATGGAGACAGCAGAAATGAAGTCAGCTGAAGGATCAGACATTTTCCTCTATTTAATCTATTGGAAAACATGGAAAATCATCTGCAAAAAGCAGAATGCAGGGGAGCAAATAAAGAGAGGCGAGCATGGGGGGAAACTCCTGCCATGTAGTAGGGAACCAGCTCAGGTTTAGAAATCCTGATTTGTTTTTACAGATAATGGAATAATGAAGCATGACATTCCTCATCCAAATACCAAACAGAATAAAATACTTCTAATTCTCAAAATCAAGTCCTGCCTGGAATTTAAACTAACTGTAATAAGCTGTCTATGCAAACTGTTCCAAGAGTATCAAGTTTATTTCTACATCACCAAACATTAACTCACAAGGACTATAATATGTAATGTTATTTATAAATACTTTAACATCCTCTTGAAAAACTTCACATTCTAATATAAAAATCTCAACGTATCAGAATTTTGTTTAAAAATACAGACCTGAGTCATATGAAGCCTTCTCCTGTTGGCATAACCATACAGCAAATAAATGGGCAAGAAGTGCCACTCCCCTGGGCAGAATGGCTGGCAGCAGCAGGCTTATACTGCTCACCCTGTATATCCTGTTCTGTAGTTGAATGCTTTTTTAAGATAATTTTCTGCTTTGTCCATTTTGTTTCCCAAACCCCAAACAAATTGCTGCTAGCTAGTTCTTTGTTCTATTTTTTAGCTACTAAAGCCACTCATATATGTGTACATCCACATATATAAGAAAGCATACACATATCTCAAATGTACATTTGTCTCCCCCTTCAATGTTTTGCAAAAAAGCAGTTTTATTTGCAAAAAACGCTGAAATAAAAACTACAGTAGCATTGGACCAGACATTTTGATCATCTAGAACTTCATAAAGTGCATATGATAGCAACTGTCTTTTCCAGCCATGACAGGAATGATCTAAAGCCTGACCACCACAAGTAGCATATTGAATTCAGTAATTCCTTTCTGAACTTCCAAACTGAATTTAACTTGTCTCTTGCTTATCAAGCAACAATTCTGACCTCTTTGATTTCGAAGGACACAGTCCAAGAGTTGGAAACCTAGGCACCTGTGAGCCAAGCAGTTCATGGCAGCCTTATAAGGAGAAAAAAAATTTTGGCCAACAGAGTTTTAATTTAACCCCTCTATATAGGCACACACATTTACACTCAGTTACGCTTGCAGAGCAATACACAATTTAAAAGCAGAACTTTTTCCCCAGTACTGAATTAGAATTTATGGTAAGGAAACCAATTTACTTCTCAAATAATTTCTGTAAAATGATTTCCTGTTGGAAAATGCTTAATTTTCACTTCAGATTCTGCTACGCTTTTTTGTTACTTCCTATGCCTTACCAAAAGTGACAGCACCGTTCAGAAGAAATGTCAGGATTTCAAAACTATAACATGGAATTATAATTCATTTACAAAGATGAGAGACCTTGAGGACAAACAAAATTGTATTACAAATGTGGCTGGAAGAACAGCAGTGATCAACCAGTCAGGCGGGACATCCTGTTATTTAGAGCAGCAATACATTTTGTAGGTACAGAACACAATAGCACTAAAACACACTAATAGGAAATTACATTACACTTTAGGTGAAGCATGTAAATAAGACGAAAAGACTTAGGAGTAAATTAGTTCAAATTGACTTTTTGAGGTGCTTTGAAATCTATTGAAAGGCACTTCTCAAGAAAGAAGGAGTATTGTGTTAACAGTATGGCCCTATAGTCAAGATAATCCATGCCTGCCTTTTATTTATAATTAAAAAAAAACTAAAACAAGCTATTACATATTTTAAAAGACACCTTTAAGAAGGAATTCCAAAACGGTTATGTGCATGAGTCCCATAACTGAATTAAAGAGCAGGCCAAGCATCCATTGCATTAAACACATAAAATTACATTGCAGCCAAGTGACCTGGGGTCACACCAGGCATAGCAGAGTTTCTAACAGATCCAGTTCATCCTGAAAGGATTGGCTGAGTCTTGGCAAGCACAGGAAGAAAATCATGTTTTGTGAAAGCAGTGAGGGAGATGTGCCTATATTTATTTTGTTTTGTATGACAATGCAAACATCTTGCTCTTAATAAGCTATTTTCCATGTCATTAGCTGCAAATTGTGCCCATGCCTTCAATATGCATAGGTATGCAGTACATCCTTCATAGAGCAACGTCAGCTGTGTGTGCTGACTTAGCAAACTGAGTTCTTACCCTGCAGCACTCCAATATGACCACTGGCATATTTGTTAAAGAAAATTTTTCATTCATTGTCACTAATTGGAAGTTTCTCAAAGGCCTTGTCTGATTCCAAGGTCCCATTTACTTCTGAGCTGAAAACTTACCAAAGCAGCTGAAGTCAACAGAAGCTGTAATTGTAATACATAAAATATTAACAATGCCAGGCACACTTCCAAATATGAGATGCCCAAAATAAGGCACAGTGAATGATTAGAACATAATTTCTCTGCCTTTGTTCTTAATTTGAAAAGGGCCAAAGACATCTCTTCTCCCACAAGAGTTTTGAAAATCAAGTTTAATTAATACCCGTGAAGCACTCAGAAGCCATAGTAATAGGCACCACTGTAAAGCTTAGAGAATTAATAATTGTATCCTTACAGGAGGATATGAATGACATCCAGTGAATAAGAATAGAGTAATAAAGAGGAAAATAAGATATTAAATAGCTTTTCTTTAATAAGCTGCATCCACTGTGTAAAGTGAATGAAGCAGATGTCCTCTGTTAAAAGAAATTATCGTAATTTATCAAAGGAAGTATCAGAAATGCTGTTGCACAAGAGGTCTGAATAAAATTGCACAACAAATCTTAAATCTTGCATGCTTACCTTCCACTTTTGATTTCTGCAACCCTAATAGTACTGCAAGATGTGACAGTTCTCTGCAAACACTGACTCAAGGATCTCATGTAAAAGGGAAAACAATCCATTTAAAAAGGAAAAAAAAATAAACCATCAATTTTGGGGAGAGCGAATGAACCAGAAAATACAGTTATGCTGTCATACTGTACTTTCTCACACCACACTATTCGTTCTTCAATTTAATCATCAAATTTTAGAAGAAAAGGAACTATCACATGAAAAGATACAGAGGAAGGCAATGGGACAACCAAAGGTACAGAACAGCTTCTATACAAAGAAAGACTGAATAGGCTGCATGGCTCCACAGATTATTGAGAATTTTGTCATATCTGTTTCCATCCATCCAAATGTTAATTATATTAGATCAAGGAACAGAATTATTATTTATTATCCCTCATGGCAAAAAAACAAGTAGGAAACCTGGAACTATTAAGAGACCAATGAGCAAGCACTGAACAGATGCCATCCACAGCTGACAGACACAGCAGTACAGATGCATCCAGCTCCAAGCAATCTTCAACAATGGACAGCCAGGAGATTGTTGGACCTGTTGTGGAGTCTTCTATTATACTTACAAGCACCTCTTACACTGTGCCCCAGTCCCCACATCAAACAAGAGAGACCAAACTCCTGACATGACACAGAATAGCTCTTTCAAAGGTTTCTGGAATATGAGACTTTGGCCGTGCAGCCAGACATACTAATAAACCTTGGGTTTTCCACTGCTACATCCAGGTCAAGGTCCTGATGCCAGAAGGAAATGCATAAAATATACCCTCATGCTGGCACATGTTCTAACTTGAAGAATGTTATGAAAATCTTAAATCAACAAAGCCCCAAGTGCTGTGAGGTAAGCACTGCATGTGCTACAGTGCTCACTCGACAGGTGGCAAGATGAGCACAGACATCTGCTTGTTTGTTAGGAAAAACATCACTCATCCTAGATAAGCATCAGCAGATTAGGATTTTTATATAATATGGGAACAGTTTAAACTAGAACCTATCTGCAGGCATTAACCTATAAACTACTACTGGCACAGTTATGATCACTGACTACACATGGGCACTGGTCCAAGCAGCAGGAAGTTTTAGGGCAAGACTGTGCTCCAAAGTCCTCAACAGAACTAGAATCCATTTTTAATTAATATTCTTCGAAAAAATCCATGCTATGGAATTTCACAGCCAGTGCTTGACTGCTGTCATGCTGTAATTCAATTTGGTTTAAAATACTGTGCTCAGAAACGTTCTAGTTAGAACCTTGAGCTTTCACCTGAAATGGCACTGAAAGGCACAGTGTAAGGCACAAGCAGCATGCTTTCCTCATTAGTTTTGACACTTTTAAAATGTTTGTTCAATCCAGTTTTCATTAAGACAGGTTCCAGTTTATGGTAAATTACGTGAGTTTATCACCTAACACAGTACTATCTCCTTTCCCTGCACACTTTTTTCTTAATGAAGTTTGGAAACTAGGTGTACAAAATAAAACCTCAAAACTGGGAGGGGGGAAGGGAGGTAAAAAGCTCTAAAATTGCATTAACTCCAGTAACATTAGCTCTGGCATACTCCACATATATGTGGCTTATTGGTGTTTTCCTTAATGTGTCACTGAGACTTATTTTGAGTTATAGGATATGGAGTGTCCCAAGTGGACTAATTAATGTTGTGAAAGAAGCCATAACATGGAATTTATTGCATTTATATTGTTAGATTTTTCAGTCTTAATGTTGCAGTAATATTAGAGGTTTATTTTAAGATTTATAAAGGTTTGGCTTATATTTTCTGCCAACAAATATGCATATCAATCACAAACATATTCAAGCACCCAGGATACTGTGAGGAACAGGGAGAAGCTGGTGAGTTGGATACCTGAAGATAACCCAATAAAGGCAAATTTAAGTACTCTGATGGTTAGGCACAAAAATGGGCATTTATCTGCTATCTCAGAATCAGGGACTGTCAAGCAAACTACTCTCCCACCTAGAGCAGCAGTATCCTTAGGCAGGCAAATTCTTTTTATGTCTATGAAGTGAAATCCTCCCTTCTCAGAACTGGTAATGCAGCTTTTACTTATTAACATAGTTAAATGGACTGAAGTCAAAATATCAAAAGAGGCAAATGTACTGCATTCAGTATGCATATTAAATATCACTAGCAGGCAATCCAAAGAGTTATACCTCTACTCCCTGTACTCTGGGAGGACTCTGTCCTCAAAGAGGGCAACACTTACCTGCTAAGCAGTTTTGTTTAAACTTAAAGCCTTAAAAACTTCAGGTTTATGGGTTGGTTTCTGTTTTTGTTTTTTTTTTTTCCCCTAAATACTTAACATAAGTCATGGATTTATTGCGGATATGCTACCAGTAAAATGTGTATCATGTCAGGTCTGGCAAGTCAGAGGCCTGTATTTTATTCACCTGCTGGAGCTCATGGTGGTGCCAACCTCCTGTGGTGCTTCGTGTCTGCTATCAGCAGATCAGTTCCAAAAATCACTTCAGATTCAAAGCTCAAAGAGACACATGGACCAATTTACTATGGGTTTATCAGCTGTCATGTTCCTTAAAACATAGATTACAAACAAGAGATTGCTGTTTCTGTCAGTGACCCCTGTCACTGCACCTGCATCCACAAACCAAGAATGTAAGTCAAAAGGCAGGAGGACAGAGAGGTGTGGAACAGCCAACTCCAGATTCCAGACAAAACTCTTTGATTAATACCACGATGAGATGGAAGCTTATGAAAAGAAACAGCTGAATCTGATGAAAAAAATCATCTGAATCTGATCTTCTGTCACTGCCTTAAACTTTACTCAACTACTGCTGTGCCTTCCATAATTAGAGAGCAAGATTCTATAGCTCTGGAGATAGCAAAGAAAAACCAGTACCCCTACTCCTATTCTTTCAAATTCAGCATCTACCTGTCCTTCTCTGTGATTGGCAGATACAACCTGAAGCCATGCAATTTTTATGTTCCTTCAAGTGTATCACTAGAAAGGTAATTACAGTGTCTCCCTGGTTTCTGCAACCTTCATCACAGAATCTTATCAGGTTCTCTGCAGAACTATTAGTGCTTTCAGTATTGCAAATTTTCTTCTGCAACTCACACTGATGTCTGCTTTAAGTGTCCATCTGTTGTACTTACATAAAGCTACAAAAGGGGAGGGAAGTGAGGGACACTCAGTTTGTGTGTAGAAGTACCATAGTGTTTAATGAAAAAGAAAATTAAGTCCTCCTTATCAACTTCTGTAATTCCTAAACAATGTGCCCTACACAGAAGTTTCAATTTCACATTAGTAGTTTCTTGGTCCTGGCTGTACTACCTTTGAAATTATTTTTTTTTGTCCTCAGTTCTTCATTATGTAAAAAAATTCTTGAAGTTAGTTAATGACAAATCTCTCTAAATTTTCTGCAAGATGTATCTTATTTCCACTGCTTTATAATTTCAGATCAGAATGTCTACACCTTTCTTTTTAAAGGAATTTTCCAAAATAAGAAATATAAGAAAATAAGAAATATAACTGACATGCTTGTTTCCCTCAAGAGATCTCTCTATAAATGCAGAGACAGTGACAGCTTTGCATCAATTATCAAAACAATGACAGTTCATTTGAATAATATGAAATAAGTCTTTATCTATGAAAGAACAAAATACTGTGACAGTATGTGCCTGATGCCTGTATCTTAATAATAATCACTTCCATGTTTAAGAAAAACACAAAACAACAAAAAACCCCAAGTCACCCTGGAGCAATGCAAACTTAAAACATCACACATTACATTAGACATTGGAATGGTCTCCCAGGGGAAGTGGTGGATTCTCTCACTTCAGAAAGTTTTAAGTCTCAGCGTGATGGTGCTGAAACATCTCTTATAAACAGTAACATGAGATGGGTTGGGCTAGATGACCCTTGAGGTCCCTCCTTTCAACCTCACATTCTCTGGTTCTATGAAAGCAATCTCTTCTCTAGCCTAAAAAGTTCAAAACCTCCCCAATCAGATTAATTTGCTTTCTGCACTTGTCAGAATTCTCTTGCTTAACAACCTGTGAAATGCAGTTCCTGCACTGGAAGCTTTAGGTGATTCTACCAAGCCTAAACAAGCTAAGATTTTTCCTGACTTCTTCAAAATCCTTAAGCTCGGGAACCTTTATATGTAAGACTTCAACTATAACTCATTTAAAATGTAAATAACAATACAACAGGTTTAGAATGTCCAACACAAGGCACCATAGTCTAAAAAACTCTGCAACACTTCATTTTGTGGTTAACTACAGCAGGAAAAGTATTTCTGTTTGGCTACTGTTTTGCTCAGTATCACATTGCTTTCTGGATAATTAAAACCATGATAAAAAGCAGTCTTCTGGTACTTAGATAAATCTATTGGGTTCTTTTTTTTGGGGGGGGTTGGGGTTGTGACTAGATTTTGAGCAGGAATGAAAAACCATTTGTGAAGAGGACACCTACCTTCTGCTCTCCAGTGGGCGCCCATCACTGGAGATGCTTCGGGGGATGTTGGCTGCTCGTTCTGGGGGTGGCATTTTCCCTTCTCCTTTCCCAGAGCCAATCCTAGATGGTACTGGACTTTGTATTTGAGATGGTACCTGAGCCACATGAGGTCCCTGACCCTTGCTTGCATTCCGCTGCCATTTGTTATTATTTCTGAAGGGAAATTTGAACTCATAAGGCATTCCTTCATTTACTTTGTATTCCATCACTGGCATACGGTAGTTTTCTGAAGAACTCCTGGAAGGGAAGAAATTTAACATGCTGCTATAAAAAAAAATTATGTTCTCTTCACAAGGACATATACCTGAAGACAGAAGCTGAATCAATTCTACGGAACAATAAATGTACAGTTTTGCCTTACAGAAACATGTATTTTTATAAAAACAGATTTTGAAACTCTTTATCTGATTTCTGGGTTATGAAAGCTAAAAAATCTGCTAGTAGGGTATCTTCCCTTCCTAATTTGAAAAAGTTTTAGAACTTGCCTGAACCTAGACAAATGAAACTGAAATACTTGTTCTTTTGATATAAATCTTTCTGATGCACAGACATCCATAAAAAGACGAGATTCTCATGAAATAAGGCATTACATTTAATTTTCAAATTATCTTAAGGCTATCTTCAACTATTAAGACTTGGACAGGAGCACAGCTAACGGCTATGAACTGAAAGAGGACAGATTTAGTTTAGACTGCAGGAAGAAATTCATTACTGTAAGGGTGGTGAGACATCAGCACAAGTTGCCCAGGGAAGCTGTGGCTGCCTGCTCCCTGGAAGTGTTCAAGGCCAGGCTGGATGGGGCTTTGAACAACCTGCTCTAGTGAGAGGTGTCCTTGCCCATGGCAGGTGGGTTAGAGCTAGAAGATTTTCAAGGTCCCTTCCCACCCCCAAACATGTATGATTCTATGATCTTTGGCTTTGGAGTACCTCAGTTGATGAATTTCCACATTATGAAAACAGAATGTTTACTAAAAATTGCAAATGCCAAGCCCAGATTATACCCTTTCCTTTCTGATGATGTACAGCAATAGGACATGATAAAATTGGAGTAAAACAGGACATAAACTAATGTAGTCCACATCAGATGTAGGGTAATCTTCTGCATATACTTAAAATTAGGAACTTGGAAAGCAGATGTGCCCTTCAGCTTTGCTGAGGATTATGATGATGTTTCTCTTGACCAATGTATATACCTCTACTTAACTGATTTTTTAATAGTGTTATTTACACACATCATTAACTAATGGAAAGGAGAATAAACAATCAGTGCAAAATTTTCTGCTTCTAGCTCTTCCTCTGATTAGACCATCAGTGCTGAAAAATGCCAGTATCTCTTCACAGCTAAAATACAAAACAAAGCAGCTAAGTGGCTCTGCTGACATTAGCAAGTGGTGCAGTTTAACAGGAGTAGAGAAAGAGCCTGAAGTCAGTGCTGAGCTCTGGATGCCCACAAGATACACACGTTGTGGCTTTACTTTGGCCTACCCTCTAGTTTTGACCTGCAAGTTAAATGAGCAGTTGAAGGCACCACGTGTGCTCCTGAAGCCCATGTAGTTCAACTTCACCTGAAAGGAAATCAGTTTGTGTGCTCCCAGGCTACTCTGATATGAGCCACTGCTTGGTAGATGGGGACAATCAGGAGACTTGTTTTCAAAGTCCACTCACAACCTAACTAAGATGTTGATATCCTTGCTGCTTCTTTTCATATTTTATGTCTCTGCTGCTCCTTCGTTAGTGGTTATGTACTTCAGTAGCCTGGGTTTCTCCTGGGTTTTTTGAAGACATAGTTACAACTTAAGCAGTAAGAATACAGTTCCTGTTCCTGCTGTGCCTTTAACTTCAAGGTCAGCAATCCATACAGCCAAGGAGTTCAGTGGCAATATTTTAATGACCATCTATCAGAGATGTAATTATAACAATGCCTGTCTCTCTGCAAGACATTAGATTATGAGTCAGAATACTTGGGTGTCTTTTTGTATGTGCTACTGACCTTGTACACGTGCCTGTTAGCAAATCACCTTACCTAGCTGCAGCCCTGCTCTTCCCCAAACTTCATGCCAATCAATGTATTGTGATAGGGATTGCTTCCCATATGAATGTACTACAGCAAGCACAACTGATTTTCTTTTTAGTTATGGTCTGTAGATGTTACTGTAGTAGGAACAGTGTATGACCTCCAGAGGACACTACAAAAGGACTCCCATTTTGGAAAACTGCCCCAAAAACTTGCTTTGTGCAAAGACTTAAGACAAGTCTCTAGTAATATATATATAGGATAGCTACAAATGCAAGACAGTTCCTAAACCTCAGTGGTTCTGGATACAGCAAGCAGGCTAACAAGTTGCTTTATGGAATTTTATAACTAGGTAGTAACAATGGACATTTACTCGTAGAAGACAACAACATGATGCCCAAGTGCAGTATTTCAAAAAGTGCAGTAATTTCTCCTCCTGATATGGGTTTAGATATGCTAAAGCTGTCTGCTTTTGACTGTACTTAATTTACTTCAGGAATAATAGGATCCCTGCTTTCCACATGGATTTTTCTGCTCTAATCCTTCTGCTATGATTGCAGCTGAACTTTCCATTTGCTCAGGCTGCTAAATACTGTGCAAAAGCTTTCCAAATACCTCATGGGTGACCTTATGCCACTGCTCATTTTAATCCCTCACGTGTATTCAATTTTCCACTGACAACTAAGGGACAAATAAAACTCCTTTTTTTCTCTGCTCCTGTTTTGCTACCAGTTACAAAAGAAATTAATATGGCTCACAGCAAAAGCAAACATGGATTCCTCCCAGGAATGAGTTCAAGGTATTTGCTCAGGAGACACAATTTCATATCAATGTAATAAATGGGCATTTAGGTTGAGCTCCAACCTTAAGTATACAAAGATTTAGCATCTATGCCTACAAAGATATTGCCTGATTGGAAAACAGCAGTGCAAAACAGCAAGGAACTCACTGAACTTTGATAACTGTACTTCTTTCCTCTTGGCAAATCTAGCATTATCCTTGAGCTTGCCTGCAGGCACATTCAGTCTAGTGAAGATAACTGGGTTTTTAATCACATATAACATTTTCAAGGTATTCATACAGGATGTCAGGAATATGGGAATCAGATTTAGTGATGTGCCTGGATGCTACAAACAACTGCAGAAGAATTCAGGTAGGAGCACTAAAAATTACAGAAGTTTTAGTGTGACTTCAAGGAAAACTGACAGTGTCCAATTTAGGAAAAAAAGCACGTACTAGTGATTATTTCTGACCAAGCAATGTTTGAAATCTATAAAAGCAATAATACAGTTCTGACAGGAGCCCTAGGCTTAACACAAATGGGAAGCAAGAGACATGCAGCAAGATCTATTGCTGAGCCAAGAAGAATTACCATTTGCAGCATTTTCTCGGGCCAGATTCATACCTTTGATAAATGCACATAATTTACAGCCTTATGTATTTGTGACAGTAGAATAATCTGATTCTATTAATAGCTTTCAAGAATTACATCATTGAAAAGTACTGACAAATGGGAAAGCAGGGAGGGAAATATACAATTAATTTTGATAATTTTGATGCAGCATAAACATGTGACTGCAAAAAAAAATTTTTACTTCCATGGCATATAAAGGACACATCAGTTTCTTCATACCTTTTACTAAGTTGTGGTATTCTGCTATTATTTTGTGGGTCCCAGAGTTTGAATATGGGCTGTTTTTCCTGCCTTCTTCTTTGACCTTACATTATGTATGGTGTATTCATAATTATACCACAGGTTTTGGAGGCTAACACTTATTTCTGTGGTGTTCCTTGCCCCTCCGGCTCCCAAATCAAGATAAAATTTCAGAACGAACATTCTGAACCATTTCATACCCTAATCACACAATACCTGCGTGGCGTGCAGTCCTCATACGGAGGGACAATGACAACCTTGACTGTTACTGATGTCCTCAGAAGATCAATCATTTGCTCATGGCTCAGAGTGGCCACAGCCACTTTGCAGATTTCCACCAGGCGGCTGCCTTGCCGCAGCCCCGCCTGCCAGGCGTAGCCGTAGGGCTCCACGTCTGCCACGATCCCTTCATAGTTCACGTGGAAACCGAGCTGACCCAGACCATTCCTCCTCAGAGTCATCTCCACTGTTTCACAGCCCTTGGTCACAAGCTGTGAATTGAAACAAAGATGGAATTTCATGCAATTTCATGCATGGAGAGACCGTCAGTGCCAACGGAAGTTACTCCACTTCCGTACAATCAACCGATTCCCAAGCCAAGGGTGGGACACGATCAAGGAATCTACAGCACAGCCCTGAGTACATCATCATCTGAAAAAGGTCTTGTCACTCAAGCTAGTATTTTCAGTAGAGTATGGCTACCTCATGTTCTGCCTTGAAACATTGAAATCATAGGAATTTTAGAAGAGACATGGCAGTACACAACAGAAAAATATGTGCATTTACACAATCATCTCTACCTTTTATGTTTCAGTAACTGAAAAGCCTTTCTACATTTCCAGTTGTTTCAGTAAACACCAAGATGACTTTCAGTCACAGAATGCGGTGACACAGCTACTAAGCACAGTAAACTTGCCAAATCTTCTATGTACAGTGTGCATGAATAATGTCAATAGCATTTTATTAAGGCCTGTTTTTCCCTTTTTTCCTGGTGTAGCTCTTAACAGCTGCAGCTTGGAAGTTACAGGAAAGACAATGAAACATAACACATTCTTTCATAACTTAATTGGTTAACTAAAATGAGCAGACACGGATGTTTGATGGACAAATACCATAATGCACTGCACTTTTGCTTTATCACATGCATTCACAGAATATCTGAAGTTTGCAGTAGGGATTGGGACTGGACCCTGCTGGCAACATAATGTGTCAGTCTCAAAGATAATACAACATAATTTGAAACGAGTTACAACAAATCTATAAAACATAGAAAGGAAAGGAAAGCAAGGAAATAAATAAGGGGATGCTTCTGTATTTGTTTTGTGTCAGGAATTCATGCATCTGAAGAGCCTGTTGCTGTTTTTTGTAAATATTGAGACATTTTGACACACTACCATGGGAGTGTGGCCAATGTCTGATAAAAGTAAAAACAACACTGGATTTTGACAAATAAAAGCAGGAAAGTCCTTACAGATTTCATGATAAACAATTAGAACAGACTGAGGAATCTCAAGCATAACTTAAACTGAATCCCCACAGGTGGTGGGCAAGAGAAGAAAGCAAAGAAGTGGAACCAAACAAGAGAACACAATCTAACCTCCAGCCTTTTGACGATCTCTTTGATATCATCAATGTTGCTGATGAAGCTCTCCAAAGAAACACATTCACCTCTCTCATAGAATATTTTGATATTTGTGTCCGTTGAAGTCCATCCTATCACATCTCGACAGGAGCAATTGAACACCACGCTTTTTGTGTCCTGTTCAATAAGGACTAAAAACTCATTAGAGATGCCAAGGAGACAGTCTATTTCCATACCCTTGCTGTAGTCTTTTGCATGGACACTCCATACAATAGCACCAGAACTATAGATCTCTGCTCCTGGATAAGGTTTGGACTTTTCTTTTTTTTTTGAAGCAAGTGAGATGAAGGGGAACTTGCCAGAAGGGTCAATAGGTGTGTTGGTAACATTCTTCTCTGCCAAATCTTTCAAGTATTCTTGACGGGTCCTGGTGGCCATCGCACGAAACTTTTCTGATTTATGAGCAGCATTCTCTGCATTAATGACTTTGGCTAGCAAGAAGTCCCTGAAAACATTTGATTTAGGAAACGTCACGCCTTTTGGAATAGGTGGTCCAAAGGAGGGTACATCTCTGGATCTTGTCACAGCAACACTAAAACAAATAAAAGAACAAGGAAGAAGCTGAGTGTTTCAGTATATGTAAGTTAAGCAGTTTTTGAATTCAGAAAACACATCTCCTTTTCTCCTAAACCTCTCAGTTTTTCTCTCTTTCTCTTAACAATATGCCTATATTTACATTTTTATCTCACCAGTGTGGAGATTATGTCCCCCTTCCTGTATAACAGAAGGCCACTTATTTTAGCATCTACCCATTTTTAAGTAGCCCCCAGTACCACAGCTTTAAGAGAACTTCAGCTGCAAAAATGTGCTTTTTTGATGATCATTCATGTATAGTAGCTCTGATTTTTGTTTGGTTTTACAAACAGAAAATTTATGACACGCTATTACAAACAGAAGCTTACAATTTAGCTACCTATATCTAATCTGAAAACAATGTGAAGTGTATGATCAATATCCAAAATACAGATAAAACAGATACATTAAAAAGACAAAGACAATGAAGTTATCTCACAAGAACAGTTGCCCTGTGAGAGTATCTTCTGGTGACTGAATGAATACATACCTCTTACCACAGAGTATATTTGAAATTTCTGGATCAAAAGCTGCAGTAGCTGATAGTGCATGCTAGTGATACAAGCAGACTCAAAATATTCTAAATATAAGAACTTTCTTAGAAGGATGGGGATATTTATAAGATAGAGATGCTTGCTTTTCCAACTCTTCCTTTTAGTTTCCATACCAAGTCATAAACTGGCTGTAAATGTGTTAGGCAATGTCAACAAGCTTTGCTATTCTCCCTGGTCAATTCTTGTTTGATATGAAGTAGATGAGAGCTGTTTGGCATCACTGAAGATTTCCCATTCCAGTCTAGACCAGTACCATTCACTTGGCACTGTCCTAGGAAGAGGCTGAGGACTGTACTGCAACAGTTCTGTTACAAGAAATACTCCAGCAGTTCAAATCCAATTTACCACATTCCTGTAAACAGATCTGGAAACATATTAACTAACTTTGGACAAAATATCCCAGTTGGGGAGTTTTATAAAGAAAAATAGGATGTCACTTGAACATACTAGAAACAAACATTTGGAAAATATTTGGGTGATTGATAGTTTTTTGTTTTGTTTCTGTTGGTTCCCTATTACAGTATTTCCTGGCAACTGATACTGAAAGATGGCAAATGACTGTCATCTTTCCTTCTAATGTGTGCCAATATATCTAAAAGTATGCAACAGGGGGTGCTCATGATACAACCATCTGACTCTTGATCATCTTCAGCAGTCCTGAAGTGTCTGTTATTAAGAGGTAAAAGATTAAGTGTTAAACACAATTACTGGATATAATTAAAGCCTCCCACAAACATTTTGTTTGATTTTTCAGTGTTACGAATCTCAGGGATAAAAATCTCATCTTTAACACGTGCTAAAGAAGTTTTAAAAAGTACATGATGCTGACAAAGAAACCAGACTTCTGAAATATTGTTTATCTTTCTTGAGAGGCAGAATCACTGGCCAAAACGATGCTTGATTTTTCCTTTTATGTAATTTTTAATATAAATTCCAGTACTTTTTATGCTGTATGGCTTCCTGTTTTGTCTAGAATTATGAATCTACAAAACTGTTCCAAATAATTCAGTGAAAAGAGGTCAAACTTACTTTGACAAGTTTCCTAGAAAAACTTATAATGGAATTCTATAAATTGAAATTGTTTGTACTCGGTGGAGAAAAGAAAGACAATAGATAGAACATGGAATGCTCTGGTGGTCTCCTGTATCAAAATGAACATTGATACTCAGGTTGTTTTCCTACCTGCTCTCCTTGCCCCCTTAAAATTTGAACCTGTAGCATCACTAAACCCAAAACTGTTATATTCTATTCACTATCAGTAAGCTTCCAGCCCTCATAGTTGTGAACACCCGAAAAATGAAAGTGATTCAGAAGTCTGTAGGCCAGAAACAGAACCCTGAGATATTTAATTTTACCAGAGTATAACAAGTATACATCTTTTTAAAAGAAATAAATTTAAAATATGGAGTCATACTATTTAAAATAATAACCAAAAGCAGATCTTTCTCTCTGTTTCCAGTTCAAATGGAAAATACATCTGTAGCCTTTGTGGACATTTTTCCTGTTTTCCACTTATTACAAAACCAGATTCTGCACAGAATAAGAGCTGAAACATATGGCTACAGGCTTAAGAAGCAGCTATGTCCACAGAAATTATGTAGTAATGGAATTTGTCAGTAAGTTGCCTTATTATGAAGTATTGTCACGAACAAATCTACTCTAGGAAAGTTTAATATATATACAAATACATGTATCAATTCAAAAGTGCTGTGTGAGGGAGCTTTACCAAAAATTTATGAGGAGGGAAAAGCCTTCAAACTTTACTATACTTACTTGGAAACTTAAATACATGATCTCAGACACTGCAGTCAACAACCCGAGCTTTCCCTCTAAATAAGCACTTGACTGAATTAAGGTGAGCACTTTGGTAGTAGGAAAGACAATTTAATTCCAAGACTACCTCACTTCAAGAAAACTACTCTAAATCCATTAGTTTGACATTTTGTATTTTAAATAGAGGAGCTTTAGAAAAGTTTGCTAGCATCAGCCAAAACTTAAAAGACACAGTAAAAATTGAGGATATCATCAAGGTAAAATGTTTCATTGAGCATAAGAAATGTAACTCAAAAAGGTTATTTCTATGGGCTTTCATTTTGTTTAAAAAATTATGCTACATAGGAATCTCATCTTGCAATTCTATTGTATGTTACTATCAATTACCACTTTCTACTTTAGTCATGGTGACTAAACCCACACAAAGGGGTTTTTTTGCTGCATAACGCTCTAGGATTCCTTTGCTGAACTGAGACAGAAATTAAGATATTTTGGACAAAATATTTGAGAGAGTTATTTGAGATAACTGCTTTCTGAAAGGTTTTCACCGTTTTCATTCCAAAAACGGAACAGAAACTCGTATGTTTCGTATGAAAACACAAACACTCTTCCAGCATATTCTTAATGAAGAGAATAGGAAGGACCTGAGAATGAAATTTTCAAATCATTCCCAATGCTCAATTTGTTTATGGATGTGTGTGTGTGTACACACACTGACTACATGGATTTCCTCACTAGGTGTGTTTTCTTTATATACTCATGTGTGTCTAACTGCTTTTGAAGAAGTGTTCTACATTCACATGGCCCAAAATCTCCTCAACCCCTTTATTTCATGTTTCCCTATTGAGAATTTAGAAAGAGGAGTGGCACCACCCCCTTGCACTCTAATTCCATGATTTCCAGGAGACTGGTGACAGGTACCTGTAACAAACACTGTCAGTGCAGGGCCCATGCACTCTTACAATGACGAAGACATGCTGGAAGTGGGATCGAATGTTCTTGGGGCTGAATGGTTGTGCTCCAGGCTCTTGGAAAACTATTGTCACAATATCATTCCCAATATGTCGTTTTCTCAGAAGCTTTACAAAAAAAAAGAAGAAAAAAACATAGGTTAAAGAGAGTCTTTTCACCATTTTCGATTATTTATTTCTCATCACAACTGTTCAATGTTTTATTCCATATGAGACTGCCAAGCTGAAAATGGAAACAGTTCAGTATTTATATAACAAGAATGTTATTCACCTGATAAATTTCAGGCATGGGGATTTTATAACTTCATTTCTACATATAACACACAGGAAGATCTTGTCAGGAAAAATGTTAAGCTAAACAAAGAGAAAAATATCCCACAAGAAGCTGGAAAAGATTCCCCACTTCCCACACTATTACAAGCCAGAAGTAGGTTCTGTTTCAAGTTGAATAGAGTTGTCATTGTCTTTAGGACATGCTATAAAAATTTTCTGGTTGGCTTCTCTCAGTATCCAAACTAATGTAAAAGAGAAACTACAAGGCAGTATAACATTTAGTGTAGAAAAACAAAGTCAAAATATGCTGTGTTATCTTTTAAGGGAAATTTCTGATTTATTTGCCAAAACACAAGTTCAATTTCTGGAGTAAAAAGCATACACATAACAAGATGGCCTAGGATTTAACAAGACCAGGTACTTCAGAGTAAAACAGCAGGTCAGCTTACACAGCTCTTCAGTACAAGAAGAAAAAAATTAAAAAAGGATTTTGCTTCATGTAATCTTGTGTAGTGGGGGCCAGACCACATCACTTGTCAGCTCTTATTTTTTTATTCTATATAAAAATATATATTTATTATAAAACTTGCGAAGCACAAATTGACTGCAGGAGATTGAAAATTATGTCAAGTACACTGTGGTCCTTTTGACATGAGATACCAACTCTTATTTATCAAACACAGGTGTACTACTGATATTACTGTATAATATTTTCAAAAAAAGAGTCAGCAAATAATGCATAATTAAACAGAAAAAGTCCTATGCTGAAATTTCTACTTGTGATGTACCTACAATGATCTGCTTTCCTCCTCTTCCTGACACAGAAATGACAAGTTTTACTTTGGTTTCTTTAAATATTTTGCTTGCCATTAACAAATAGAAGCTGACATAAATATTTAAGAGTTCAGTGACTTTTGAGATGGAAGGAAGACTAAATCAAAATAAGCATGTTCCACCTTACCTGTTGCTTGTTGTTTGGAGTATATGGCAGCATGGTAGAAACATGGAACATGATTTCATAGTCCTTGTATGTGGTGTACAGAGAATGGGTACCCGTTGAATCAGCTTCAGTTAAGAAAAAAGAGAAAATAAAGGCACTACTTAAAAAAAATCCTTGATCCTAAGCTGAAATGTCAGCAAGTAAAAACTTACCTATTCACCTGCCAAAGTAAATGACACATAGATGGCATGTATAATTTTGCATACCATTCTCAGTTAAAAACTTCTTAGTAATAGGGACTTTATACCAGAAAACCCAGAAGAAAGACTATTTAAGCATGACAAGTGATAACAAAGTCTCAATTATTTTTGGACACCACCCGATATCTCAGGCTAATCAGAAAGAAACTGAACTGTATGGAATGTGGAAAGCACTTCAGAAAGGAAGGCAGACACATACTGCAAATGAACATTTATTGTATTATCTCATGCATAATTAAATATCAATGGACATAAAATCCACATGATATGAAAGAGGAGAATGGGTTCTTTCAAACATAAATATCAGGGATGTAAATTAACTGTAATGAAGTCAAATAAAACCTTCACTGGTGCAGGTTCTTTATACACAGGAGCAGTCAGAAACCCAGATAGGATGTTGTCATGCTTACAGCCAATGATGGGAAAAGGCCACAACAATTATATTGTGATGCTGGTATATTAATCACAGGTACTCTCACCTTTTTTAGGTTCTGGTCACCCTATTTTAAAAGTTACAGAAGAAAGAGAAGGGATCCAGAAACGGGTCACAAAGATAATTATACATGGATGGTGAGACTTCCATGTGGAGAGAAAATGATAAAAACTAGGATTATGATGTTTATAAAGCAAAAAGAGGAGTCAATATTATTAAACTTTAGAATGTGTTGAAGACAACACTTGATTACAGACATTTGTGAACTTCTTTCTAAAAAAAAAAAAAATCTTGAAAAATGTCCCATTAATTCAAGTAGCAACACACTCAAAGCTGAAATACTAAATATATTCTTTCAATGATAACCACGGTCCACCATGCAAGGAGCCCATTTTCAAACAGAATTTTTAAAATATCTAGAATCATATATGGAAAAAATCATATTGGCTATTTCAAGTTATATAAACATGCTACTGTATTATATAATGCCAGCTATTTATGTCTACATATTTTGAAAAGCTGTTAAATACTACATCTTGCCTTTTTTATTAGCAGACAGATCATGTTACTAAGATAACAGCTCTAAGCTTTGGGAGGCATTTACAATCCCATAAATATACAGTCTATTTGCCCAGATTTTGGGTGTAAGCTTTGACAAGCTGGAATGATAAAACAGATGCAGCTTTGCTGTAAATGAAAAACCACATCATAAGGAAGAGGAAAAGAATGCAATTCCAACAAATAATATTCTAGTACAAAGCCTAAGGCATTTAAGCCAAACTTTCAACTCCTCTGAATGGACTCCATTTCAGGCAGAAAAGAATACTTTCTCAGAACAAGCACTTGTTCTGCAACCATAAATTAAGGGTACAATCCAAATGACACATTTAATGATTCCAGTTATATTCAAGTGCTTCCCAGCTTAATCCCTGTTATTCAAATCCAGATAAGACTGGAAGCCCACATCTACTACAGGCTATGCATCTTTCTTACCATTCACACTTCCCTCTTACAAGTCTAGAATACTTTTTCTGAAGTTTAATACAATAATTACAGGTGTTTGTTTTAAATCAAATCACTGACATTGCAGCAAAATTCAAGACTGGAATCCGGAATAGGACCCATCATTTCAAATCAGAACTGCAAGCCAGCACTGCAATCTACTTTGATTTCCTTATAATTAACAGAGGCCCGAGGGATCTACAAAACCAGTAGCACCTTTTTACACTGAAGACATCCCCTCTACCAGGAGTCTATGGAATACTCATTGATCATGCCTTTTCCATCTGGTCCTTCTCAACTACTGGGTCTGATACTTAGTTAAGGATATGTCTGCTCCTCTTTTCCTTCCACCATCATTCAAAAAATCCACCTTATTCTTCTGTCCTTCCAATGTTTCTTAGGTGTCTTCACAATGTCTTAGCATACTCCTAGTTAAGCTGTTTTTTTCCCCAACACCAACAGTGGCCAAAATTTTGACTGATATCAACAGTGTAGCCACCCTGTATCTACAGCAGCTTTTAAAAACTGTGCATTAAAAAAAAAAAAAAAGGTCAGTGCTTCCAACTCAGTGCTTCAAAGCAAAACTTATTGCACAAAATTGTAGGAAAAGAAAAATAAATTATAGGCACAAGAATAAAATTTTTCAGGGCTTAATGTTGTCCCCATCTATCTTTGCTGTTAAAAACCCCTGCCTTATTTCTAGTTTCTCCTAGTTACTGGCTCAAATTTATGACCTGTCAAACCTACTCTTTATTTGTTATGCACAAGGATTACTCCAAGCACTCACATTCTACTTCTGTTATACCCAAGTCTTTTTCAGACTCCAGTTCTGAGGACAGAATCCTGTAATTTTTAGCATGCAAAAGTGTATGTCTAACACAAACTGAGAAGTGTAGGTGGACTTTCCTCATCTATATTTCTGCTACTTAAGCAATAAAGGCATCATAGCCCTTCTTTGGCTATGGGTCTCCTAGCAAATGTTTGAGAACCAACATAAGTCTATTCTTACTTCCACATAGTTGAAAAAGATGTTAAACAGTACAAGTTAAGATGGCAATCTATCTGTATTATTTCACTCAAAACACTGGGGTTTATTGATAACCCCTGAATGAAACATCAATTTAAAGTCCACTCAATACCTAGATTTTTAATAGCTTCCATGACATTTTTATATTATTTTCACGTCTTAACCAAAAAGCCAAGCAGTACAAACATCTAATACAGATATCTGCCATCATTAGCTAAGTTCATAATCTCATGAAATAGGTAATTCATAAGCTCCTACAATTCACATTAACTCATCTTCATTTCCAGCCACTCTGCTGGACATACGCCAGGTTACCAAGTTTAGCATTATTCAGGTGATCCCATTTACCAATTTAAAATATTGAGAATATGACTAATTGAGGGGGGGAGGAAGAAAAAGCATGTTCTGTACCTAGAAAATAAAATTACTGAAGCTATAATTTGAAATATTACTGTGATGTTTATTACTTTAATGTGATGCCTGTAAACTTCCTAGCACCCGTGGGACAGATGACATTTTCAAGCTCTATTTCCTATCCAAATTGTGCAGGCTGCCAGGAGATAGACTTTTTCCCCTCTGGTAATTCTGGAAATATACAAAACTTCAAAAGTAGCAGCACTTTTCCACAGTGGCACTGGCAGAGATCCAAAGCTAAATCTCTTGAAGGAGCCAATATACTTAAATAGGCTTTCAATCAATGGGATGCATGAGATTTCCTCTTTTTAAAAACTGGCTCTGTTATGGATACTTACCAATTAGCACCCTACTTCTAAAAAATTCTAAGAACAACTGATCTGAAACTGCCTTTTGCCACACCAACTTTACTTTTCCAAATCTACATAAACTGAAAACATCTTTTGAAAATTTCCAGAGTACATGTAGGAATTAGCTTCCCTCCACACTGAGAAAATCTTTCCTCATGTCTTTCATGATGCATCTGCTGCAAAGTATTGTCAAATGTACAGGAAGTAGCAAAGCAACCTACATAGCTCTGACCTTTCTTGAAAGTAATGAGTAGACATCTGTTTTGCAAGTAAGTATCTTTGCAATCAACTGTGCTGACATTAAACAGAGTTTTTATGCAGGAAGAAATTCTGAGTAATGAGACAGCACCAACTATTTCATGACATAACCTGAAAGATTTCAGACAACTGAGGAGATCCTACGCAGTTCTAGCTGGTGAGGTCACTGTAAACCTTGACTATAAGCATCAGTTTCCACTCAGAACATCCCCTGTCCTCTCTGATCATGCTGTTGGGTTCACATAAAACCTTTTCATACCTTCAGATACAGAATGGAGCTGTTGGGTCTACTGAGCAACATGAATAAGCTATGTTAAGCCTCAACATGGAGTAGATAACCTTCAATACAAGACAACAATTCCTAAAACCAGGAGACGCAGTCAACTAAAAATTTACATTTCAACAGGTGTTAGATTGTACTCAAATCAAAACCTGACCAAATTATTTCTTCAGGTCAGCAACATGAAGAACTCAAACATTATTGGAAAATTCTGCTGTCTAGCAAAAAAAAAAAAATCAAACAAGTACTTAAGACACACTAATAGCTTTCATGGGTGTATCTGAACAGATGAATCAACTCTTAATCATACAGCATTTAAATGTACTAGAAACCAGTGTGTGTGTGGACTAACACCAACAAAAAAGGTTTTTTGTTTTTTTCAGCAGTCTTTATTAAAAGAGGAGAAAGGGGAGAGAGGATTTAACTATCAAAAGTAACAAGGAGGTCACAATATAAAACCACAACTTGTGAAGCAAGAAGTATTTTCTGTTTTCTATACACATTTGATTTTTGACCCAGCTTATTTTTATAACTCTTAAAAGTGCAGCAGAAAAGGAAAACCCAGTCTGAGAAGTATTGTATAATGTATTTCCTAGTAAAGGCAAGAAAATGTAACAGCAAGAAACTGCCTGGTTTTCATCTGGAATAGTATATATAATCCTATCCACTAAAATTAAAAATACTGAATTCAAACTTGGATGAGTGCAGGGGAAGGAAGATTACCAGGTAACAGCACATGGGAGGGTGGAGGATGGCAGAGAAATCCATGCCTCCCACACAAGGAAGATGGCTTAGTAATGGTAACATCACAAAAACGTCACACCAACAACTGCAACAAGCAAATGCACTACAAGGAGTAAAAAAAAAAGGAGAATATACATATTGCAGCTAAAATAAATCCGTCTCAATGGCAAATGTTTGCAAAATAGAGGTTAATTTAGGTTCAAAACCACAGCAAGTTTTATAATCCTCTGAGGAGTGATGATTAGGCTGACCAAGAACAGTCTGAGAGATGATGGCAATGTGATCCCTGTAGGAATGAAGGACACAAAATAGGATAGTGCAGCACTAAAGTGTGGCAAGTTACTGTATTTGTGATAGGAGATCCATAAGAGCACAGTTTGCACCAATGAAGTTGATGAATGCTCTTCTGCTTTCATGAATCAATTACTTATTTGATTTCCTTTCGTGCAAGTGAGCAAAATAGCAAAAGCTTTCCATAGGAATTGGTTAGTTCCAATACTCAAAAAAAAGGAAAACAGGCCAAAATTTCCCTATTTTTAATTAGATTTACAAATTGAATATAGCTTGCTGTTAAACAGGTATTTTCACAAGCTTGATTCCAAAAGTAGGAAGTTTCTTTTACAGATCCTGTTGCCCAAGATCATTTTTCCACTGCATTTTTGTTGTAATATGTTTTCCAGTTAATTGTAACTGCCAAATCCAGTTTAATTTCCATAATTCAAATGAAAAAACCACAGAGGGAGTAACATATGTAATAGCAGGATTGAGACAAAACTGCCTAGGATAAAAACTACATGCAACACACAGCAGAAAAGCAATAGATCAACTTGACACAGTAGAGTTACATAGATGGGTTCTTATAACATTTTGGTACCAGTCTTTTAGCATATCGTTAAAATTATGACATACCAACTGTACAGATTATTCCTTACATACTGATGATGGATTTTCAGTGCTGATAATGGCTCCATAGGTACTGATTTCCTGTTGGAGCTTTAGTGATAATTTAATACCAAATTAATAGAAAAATCCAATAATTACCAGATTAAAGAATATATAGGCATGGGACAAAACACAAACTTCCTCTGCTTTTGCTTCTGATACTAAGCAAAAGTCTTCCTTTAGCAAAGAGGATATTTTTAAGAACTATCTTTAAAGCCAGATAGCAGACATAAGATGTATTTAGTTCACTTAAGGGGAAAAAAATTGAAAAAGTCTTACTCTTTGTATCCAGCTGAGCACGATACTTTTCAAATCCCTTGAGTCGAACTCGTTCTCCCAAGAGCTGAAGAAACTCCTCAAAGGCTGGACCTGCTGATTCATTATTATACATTTCCTCTTCTGTGCTTTGCCCAGCTTTGCAGTACATGATACCCACCTTCAGCTGGTAACTTAACTGCAAAGGGGAAAAGATGAAAATTATGTATCCCAAGTGCATCCTATTGAATTTGCTTCACCTTTTTATTAGGGCCATAATTCACAAAGAAAAAATAACTACATTATCAGTCTAATCTCAAATATTAGTCTAGTTCCAAATACTCATTGCTTTCCACCACAACTGCCTCAATGACTGTGTATTTCCTCTAACGTCATCAAAATGTTTTCTGAGGTGAGACAAACATTAATGTTCTTTTATTTTGCAAATGTTGAATGTCTTACACTGAGACACATGGAAAGCACCAGCAGAGCAATGCCAGGAGCTTGAGTCTCACTCTTAGGATGGTGCCATGGTTATTATCTCCTGCTCAACACTCCATGCAGGAGGGTAAGGCACAGCACATGCTTATTTCTATAACAAGTGACAAAACTTCAAAACTTTCCTGCTCTTCAAAGAGGAGATGAAAATAATTCACTTAATAGTTCATTCAACTTTCAGTTGAGAGAGTCTATGGCATTCAGATGTCCTTCTCCAACTTAAAAATGAGTAACTAAAAAAGCAGCTAAATTGAGAAATCCTGGAAATACGTTAAAGATAGTAACTGGCACAGAACTTCAAATCTATTTGTGATTTTCCTTCCATTTTTCCTTTAATCTGATATTTAAAGTTCCAAATGCAGAAGAAACTGAAGATGTGAATTAAGTTGTGGTTTGTTGTATAGTTTGTTTTTTTTTTTTACACAACCATAATTGTGATACTTCAATGTAAATTGTTCCCACCAATTCCAAATTGATTCACACACAAAAAGGACATCTGTGTCCTTTATATCCTGTCTATATAAAGAGAAGTTTTTGAAGGGAAGCACCCACAACCATTTATTGCTGTCTCCAAAATCAGTTTCACAAGCAGGAACTCTGGCAGAGGGCAAACGCAAGCCTTTGCATTTATGCATGTAACTCATCTACTGAAAATGCATACTTATTGCAAGGTAAATAAGCTCTCTTCCTAAGAATTTTTGCAGAAATACCAAGATCTTCCAGACAAAAATCACAAGAAAGCCTATATCAAAACTGGCATGAGATTTACAAGTTTGGGCTTGTAACCCACAGGTTAGTGGGAAGTGAAAACAGTTACTTGCAAGGGCACTGAAAGCAAAGTCATCTAAACAAACTGTGATTTGCTCTCAAAGCTGCTGTAACAGTTCAGGAGACAAAAGCTTTTGGAACTTAAAATGAAATTAGATTGCTTTATCTTATTATATTTACGGTGGGAGAATTAAAAAGCCCTCAGAGAAGTGGTTCTGCTCGGTCTGATAAAAAAGGTAATTTTAAATTTTTAAATAAAGAACAGTGTATGCAATGCTCAAAATAATCCAAACAGTGATGGATGTCTTTCTTTTTGTTATTAGTTGTAAAATATTCTACATGATTGACTGTTTGATTAAGATTTACATTTTCTTGAGAGTCAAGGGATCTAGGTGAGGTTTCTGGGTGTATTTTTATGATCTCTGCCTAGGTAGAGAACTCTATGATCTCACTTGACTGCAACTCTGGTGCCTCACAGCAGCCATGCTCAGCAGCTTTGCCAACAGGGCTACCTGCTCTGACAGAGAATCTGGACCAGCTGAGATGTGGGAAGAGAGGAGAGGAGAGGAAGGTGGAGAGAGGTGGCACTGCTGCTGCTCCTGCCAGGACGACTGCCATGACATTCCATACCCTCTGCAGCAGGTCCTGTCTTGGACCAACCTTTCAAGCAACATTTGGTGCTCAGATTTGCTCTCTGCCCATTCCCTGGGAAGTGCAATGGATGGAATTGTTCCATGGGACAATACCTGAGTTACAGTAGCTTCTAACAATTTTGCTTAAGCAAGCTAGGACAAAAAAACGATTCTCACTTAGCACACCTACGTTATTTTAAGCTTCAGTTTTGGGTGAAGGAGGTATAAACATTAGTGGGATCAGCAGCACCCAAGAACAAACAAACAACTATCCTTTATTGCTTTGAAAATGTCAGCCTAAGAAATTAAGTAAGCAAGCAAAGAGCATGACATAACTACTAGCTGTGTTTTTAAATTTCCTGAACTTTAAAAAAATTTCCCAAGGACGACACAAGAAGGTATTTCTAATCAAAAACAAAGCAGATTTGAGGGGAAAAATAAAGCATGCAGTGCCCATTGCTGCACTAGGAACCTGGTGTGTTAACTGCAAATAAAAGCTAAAAAAAGGAAGCAGAAGAATGAATGCCACTGTGGTAAAACTTCTAAAGCAGCAGCTTCGTTTTAATAATCTAAGAGTATTTACATATTTATATATATGGGAAAAGTGCACTTCAAGTATTTGTCTAGGACTCAGAGTGGAAAGCATATCTTGGATTAACCAGTCAGCAAGTTTATATTATAATTGTGGAATTATATTAAAAACTGACATTTCACAGTATTTCTGTGAACAGGAAATTGCCATAAACTTCTCCTGGAATAAATGAGCAGTTGCCCTAATATTCAAATTTTTAAATCATATTTGGAAGTAAACCTGAAGTTACCATGAACTCTGCATTTGAGGCAAAGATTAGAAGATGGTAATTAGCCAGGAAGCTAGGGCAGCCCTAAAGAATTATTGGATTGCTTTTTAACACAGAAGCATTCAAATGAATGCATTTTTCATGAAGCAAATAAATGAACAGTGAGGTGATGAGCACTATGGGTCGTACGTACAGAACAGCAGATGTTCCCACTCTAAGGGAAACAAGGGACATGCAATTTGATGTACAATAACAGTACAATATAGTAGCAGTAAGAATATTTCCTTCTGACATTGGATGTCATATGCAGATATTGAAGGAGTAGAGAGACAGATCAGCCATAAAAATGGAATAAGAAATTCAATGAACATATGTTGCAGTGAAACTTGAAAAGTGCAATCTGTTTAGTCTATCATAAACAAGACCAACAGATAATTTAATCACTGCATACAAAAACCTTTACTGGAAAAAAACATTCAGCAAAAATTACTCTTAAGATGTAGCAGAGAATGGTATCACAAATTTGTAAGCCAAAAGCAGAAAAATTCCAATAAACTGCAAATACTAAAATATGAAAACAACCAACTGCTTTAACACTTCACCCAAATATAGAAAAGATTGTATCCCCTTGTAATCAAAACTGGTGCATGACAGTTTGTCCCAATGAAAGGGTTACTTTGTGAAATGTAATGGCTATGACAGGCTAAGGACACTTTATTGTTTTCTTAAATTTACAAAACATCTTATTTGCTCTATCAAACAGGCACCTGCTCATGCTGTAATGAAACAAGCATGACACTCAGCAAGAAGCAATGATAAACATTCTGTGTACCTAATTAATAGAGCAGCTGTTACCCAAATTTTGTTAGCTTGGAATTGATAAAAAATGCAGCTTCTAATTAGTACAGAGTGTGCTTATCTTTTCCTATTAGAAGTGTCAAACTGTTTCATTACCACAAAACCAAAAAATACTTTGATGTAGAGAATACAATTTTAACTATTGCTTCTCCTTAGTGATTTTCAAAAGTTTAAGTAGCAACAGAAACCCATATGTACAAACATTGAGTTAAATTCTATTTTCTCTTCTGAAGAAACACAAAATTTTGGAGAGAGATTAAAAGAAATCCTTTGCCTGAAAAACCTGACTGAAAGAAGGGCAGGTTAGGTTTAGGCTCATATAACAAATCATAAAGAATGAATACATGAATATTTGGAATCCTCGCTCTAATCATCTAAGGAAAGCACTTAGGCCTCCAACTTTTTAGGATCTCATCCTGTGAAAAAGAACAGTTATACTGAGGAGCATTAGCATCTACATATTCCGTCCATCTTTTAACAGACTGTATAGCAAACCCATCTGCACTCAACTTTGTGTTCACTTGCTCATAGTGTTCTCTGCAGGAGCCAATAAGCCCTTGCAGGTGACACACCTGACAAAGAGTATACTTGAAATTCCAACAAGATATTTAACAATGCTTTTTCTTCAGAAAGTCTTAAAAACTCTAAATAGCCATGGTACAGGAACAGGAACTCACTTAGATGTGTAAGAGCATAAAATATATAAAGGAGATGAAAAAATGATCAGTACACTAAGGTAGGGATCTGAACTTGGACACATAGTGTTTCCAAGACACTTCAGCAATCTGATAGAGGTGAGGAATAGTAAGGGAATTGTTTGCTAACACTACTTTAGCCATTACAGAACTGAAGTTGAGGACAAGCTATGAGAGCTACCAAAGAACTCCTGATAGCGGATAACTGGACAAAAGAATGGCAGATGAACCTCAGTGCAAGTAAAGCTTGAAGTGATCCAGGTGGTACAAAGATATCCAATTATGTACCTACAGAAATGAGCTCTGACTTACACCCCTAGGAAACAAGATCTTAGGTGTTCATGAAAAGATACCCAGTGTTCAGTGGTAAAAATAAAGTGTTCTGCTCAAGATTTTCTTCTGGTAGATGTGTATTTGGGGAACCTCAACCTTCTAATAATCAAATCACAGCGAGGCTGTCAAAATCTTCATGATAGTTGCTTATAAACCTGTTTAGAATAGATATACTCTCTCCCTTGTGTGACAGTGATTAGAGCCCTTCCAATTTTATGATGGCGAAGTTAAACTGACAGCAAGGAGAAATAATGATGCAGATGTTAATTCTGTGCAGGAAAAACTGATCATGAGAAACAAAAAGGACCAGCAAGAAGAGAAAGCCTCAGTATTCAGGACAGCTAAATGTCACTGTCGAAGTTTTAAACCACAAAATTCACTTTATTCATGGATTTTCATTTTGCTAATGAATGAATTTTAGGCTATACAGGTAACATGCCTTGGTTCCACCCTTCAGAGGCCAGGATTACCTAACTGAAAACCACTGGTATGAGGAAGAGCATTAGAATATTTTGTCATCTAGTCTCGTTTCAGGGTAAGGAAAGGAAAAAAAAAAAGCACAAAACAAAAATCCAGGCAGCACCCTGACAATGGTTGTGCCAATATAGTATCACAACAAAATATTTAGTAATATGTGAGATTTCTGTTCTATCATAATAGCAATAATAAAACCAGAAAAGAGCTCCTGCTTTCCCACCCTCTTTGAAAAACAATAACTTAATCTCTTTTTAAATTAACTGAAATAGATAATAGCCATAACGTTAATGTAAAAATTCAGGCAATGAGCAATGAACTGGATTGTATAAATACCAAATATTCTGCAAAACCTGGGGGAAAGACATACAATATAACTCGCTGTACAAGATGATAAGGCATGTTAATAGACTGACTCATTGCTTAATGCTAGAAGGTAATTTTTCAGGTCATGGCAGTAATCTGACAATTTAATACAATGTCTCATTCTGTAAATCTGTACTTACCCCTTGTTCATCCAGCTTCATAAGCTGTTCTGTGACTTTTGGAGTGTTGAAGGCCAGCCTTAGGCAATGGATATTCAACTCAGGAACCACATACTCCAGAACTTCTTTTAGGGGAAGTCCCCTTGCTGTGCAATGCTTTGCAGTTGAAGGGATAGCATCTTCCAGCACTGAGCCTCGTAACGTCATAAGCTAAACATACAAAACAAAAATAACTTATATTGAATTATGCACTAATAAAAAGCTGATTAGCAATGGCAGTGGAGCAAAACTTACTCTTTTTCAAGTTCTCAATAGAGATTGAAGACATTAAGTAACTTGCATTGTGTGAAGCAGACACTGATATGCAAAATGTCACTCATTCTGACAGCTAGAAGTAGTCAGAACATTTGAAATTATTCCAGAGATTTACACTTCACAGGAAGGTAATACTTGGAAAAGATTAGCGGTAGTATTTCTATCAGAACATTTCAGAATATAAAAGCATGCTTCTTAGATCTATCCACTGCCAGGTATGAAAGTGGAGGAAGTATTTTTCCTACTCTTTGCTTACTTCTAGCCAATACAGCTCCACTACGTTTCTCAGGCTTTAATCAAAACAATCTTCACAATTTTCCTCTCTATTGGATATCACAGAACTCAGATGCCCACTCACTGATGCACTTACTTATATTCAGTGTAATATAAACACGTGGTCAGGAGATTCCTGGATCATACATACATATAGAAGGCAGAAATCTATTATCATTGCTGAAAAGCACACTAATCCCACACATACCACCTGGTTTTGTCTGCTCACTTGTAGTTTTTTTACTATCATTACTGAAATGCCTACCTCACTGGTTCTGAATATGATCCTGTAGTTGTATTGAGGTCCATTTTCTTTGATTTCCTCTGGCTTCTCTCTCCTTATACTCACAGCTACTGGACCCAGGTTCTCATCTGCTCCAAAATAATTCCAGTGTTCTTGCATAAAAAAAGAAAAAAAAAGGAACACACAAATAAAAACTCTGTCTTACATTCTTATTTCTTACACTTAAATTATATTTTCATGCTTAATCGCTATATTGGAAATAAATAAGAGCTTGTCTTCAGTGGTATCAGGATTTCACTTTTCTGCTTCAATTTTCTAGTGAGCTCTGTTTATATTCCCTGCTTAAATAGACCTAAAACTTACACTGGCTCTTCCATCAAAATCTGTTTCATTCACATTGAGCTGAATAAGTACAATTAGTTTAACCTCCCCTAAAGATAAAAAAAGGAAGCCACATGCTAAGAGGGAAACTCCCCACTCTATGTTACAATGGGAGCAGGAGACAATTGTAGTCAGCAAAGGATGTAATGTGTATTTCTGTATGGAAAAAGCAAAACAAACAAGTTACTCAAAAATGATGAAACCGTTCACAGCAATTAAACCCGTAGTATCACATAAAAATAAAGTACAAGAAACAAAGTGGTGTGCCTAAATATTTAACACTGAACTGCTGAAGAACCCTAAGAATAAATTTAAAGTGCTAAGAGTTAAATCTAAAACTAGCCTAGCTGTGAAGGTGAGAAAATACAGGGCTGGAGAAATCGCTCACTATCTGAACGGTAATTTATTTGAGATACATTTTTGTATTCATAGAATCATTAAGGCTGGAATATATTAATTGAAATATGCATGTGTAAAGCCAAGCTTTAAATAAAAATAACATCATAAAAGTGCATTTACAAAAATTAAAGCTCAACAATTTCAGATATTAAAGCTGAAGGCTCTTTTAATGAGCCTTCTGAGCATTATGAACTCTTTTTGAGTGATGACAGAGGTACATCACCATGAATACAGCAACATACAAAATTTGCACACATCTCAAATGACAACCACTGAATTTAAGCATACAACACCTGAAAGGAAAATTTAAGAGAAATTGTCAAAAAATAGTCAAGGCTGTTATAAGAAAAATAAGTCCTACGTCGCCACTTTCCATAAGCTGCTTATCTGTATATATGAATGAATTTATATGTGTACAAAAATAGAAAGACCTATCTGAAGGTTCAACAACTCAAAGAAGAAATCTAAAATTCAGTAGAATGAAAAAGGATGTAACAGCCCTGAAATAAAACATAACTATAGTGTCTGAACTATGATATTTTTGTTAATCTTAAAAAAACCAAACAAAACACAGCAAATCAATTTTAAAAGCAGTTAGATAGGAGCTATGCTGGTCTAAAGATAAAATGTAAAATATTTTAATACCATAAAAAATTGCATCTTTAAAGATACCAAAAATAGAAATTGAAATACACTCCATATAAAGTGAATGGAAGTCATTTTACTAATGAATAATCACTTGTGGTGTTAAAAAACTTGAGGGCCTCATTTTTTATTCTTTTTTTTTTTTTTTTTTTTCAGATTTATTCTCACTGTTTTTCACTATGCTTTCCTCCAACACATTAAATGCTTTTCAACTTGGTGCTCTTTATGACTTTACTTGTGCCCTACAGTGATACTTTTGTCTTCACCCCTTTAAGCCTTTTGGGGGCTCTATTCTCTTCCCTAGTATCTGGTATTTTGTTACCCTTTCCTCAATGTTTTCCATTTCAGAGCATGCAAAATAAAACCAAAACATGCTCACAGCATTACCAAGCTTGCTTTCCACCAAATTCCTCTCCAAGTCCTCGTAAGCCAGTACTCTGCAGAGGTAATTAAGAATCAAAAATTCTGGTGGAATATCCTGTAAATATTGGCATAAGTTTTGGGTGGCTGAATTCGGCATGAGTGGGGAAATTATGAATAAATTAGACAATCCACATAAGCCTAATTAAATCTGTATAATACTCTGCTGATAAGAGCCCTGTAAATGCCACAGAGATTATGTGTTGTTTAAAAACCCAAGCCATCTTATTAGCACCCTAGCTCTTCTCCTACCAATGAGTAACTTGCTTTTTTGTTTGTAGCTCACCAGTTTATGGAAGAGATGATCAATGCAGATGAAGCACAGTCACTGAGGAAGTGAGATCACTTTTCTGTCAGCATATTACATAGATTACAAAACCTGCAACAGCTTGGTCATCTCCATACTCACTCACTTCATGACTTAAAAATACCTATGTACTTCTGCTTATACAATAGAAAATTTTAAGGAAAAAACATGTGCTGGTAATACATACTAGAAGGGTCCAAAATTAAATTTGTTTCCTGTACCGACAACAGCACAGATAAAAAAAATTGTGCATCTGGAAACCAGTGTAGTCTGCAGTTCAGATGGAGAGTTTTCTCAGATGAAATTATTCTAAATCTTGAAAACACATTGAGGAAGGCTGCTAAGAAGAATGCTAGAAGCGGCATGAAAATACACATACAATTCTTTATTATTCTGATTAAGCTTTTTAATCTAGCTCCTCTTTTATTTGGAAATATGCACAGAAACATGAAGTTTACACTCAGCTTCTACTAGGAAATGTCTTTCATCCTCATCCCCTCTGCTCTACACTGAACAGTTGTCTTTCTCACTCTCCCATGAATTTCCTCACTTCTCTCTTCTATACACGTTTACTACAGGCTTCAACTTTCACCCTCATCTTTATTCTTTTTCCCCTCCTCTACTCTGCCTCTGTATTTGTTCTGCAAGCTACAGTATATACCCTGGTATCTGACTACTTTTTTCTGTGGTGCAATTTCTTCCATCTTCCCCTGAATTTCCACTACATCCTGGGTTTCCTCACATCCAACCCTTTTGCTTCATGCAGCAGAATTCAAGTGTGCAAAACTTAATACCCAATCTTAAGGTAGACAATTAGGAGTTTTAATGTAATGACAAGAGCTTTTTCACAACTATCGTTCAAGATGTTTATGCCAAAGATGAACAGCATAGAGACAGCTTGTTCCTCCATGCCATACAGAACCCCCCTGAAAGCAACACCTCTCAAGCTTAACATTATTTAATTTAAATTACTGTTGAAAAATTAATGAAAAGACATTCAGGAGACAACTCGCAAAAACCATTAACTTGTAAACCCATGCCAAAAAGAAATTATTAAATGCTTATTCCTGGTCATTAAAACAGATTGTACACACATTTAAAAATAGTTAAATATTTATCATATAACTCAAAAGACCTTCCCACTGGAAGAACTTCAGTGAAAGTCCTCATTTTCCCTGCAGATATTTACAAGCTTTGCTTGCAAATGAAATCCCAGCATATGCACTTTATCTTGAACGAGGCTGTTCTTTCATGCTTTAATCCTCCTCATCTTTGGGTATCATGGGCAATTGATACATTTTTTGTAATCAGACTAGAAGTAAAATGCCCAAAATTTCATCTCAAAATTAAACTCTGCAACAAGTATTTTCCTATAATACTAGTGCAGCATTTACAGCACTGGAAATCTCTAGAAAAAGAGGGCAGCATTTGCCCTGTAATACCTTCAGACTGTTGCGTATGACCAGACTAACTGTAAATTTTTTCTAAGTCTAACCACATGCTTGAAAGGTACAGATTTGGGGATAGAATATGTAGGAATTTAAAGCATGAGAACAAAGTGGGCTGCCAAAAGGTAAAGGAAAGCTGACCAACAGCTCTTTTGTTACAAAACCAGCTCAGGAAACTATTTACTTTTCAGTCAAGTATTTCATTCCAAACCAGTAACTCAAATCTGTCCTTAATGGTGATGATATTAGCAATTACTGCCTGACAATGAGCAAAGCTCACAGTGATGACCAGATGTTCTCGGTTCTTTCCACAAGAACTGTAATTCCCAAGACACAACTGGGGACACAGAAAGCAAACTGCTCCTCTGGAGTGATATGCTCTCTTTTCTAAACAGCATTTACACAAACTGAAACAAATTTTTCTATCCCTATGGTTTTATTATTGATAATGAATCTTTAACATAAAGCTGCGGACAGGAGAGTAAGCATAGCTCTCCTTGAAAAATACAATATTTCTCTTAACCAACCCACAACATAAATGTTTCTAAGACTTCATCCAGAATAAATACACAAAGCATTTACCCATGTATGGGAAAGAAATTCAAGTCTTGATAGGTTATGGTCAAGCATTCAAAATTTTAAACAAGAAAACAAAAAACATTACCATACTAAAATCTGCAGTTTGCTTGTGTCTTAAATACTCTGCCCTGATCTCAGCTGGTAATTGTTCAGAGAAGAGCAATGAAATATGATTGAGGGAATAGCATGGATGAGGTTGAGAAGTTTAAGAAACCCATTATCTACACATCTCCACATCTCCAGAGGCTGGCAAAGCACACCTGGAAAGCAGTGCAATGCCTCTGCCCTACTCTCACTCTTCCTTCAGTATCTGTTGTTGACCTTTGCCAGCAGACAGGACTACAAGTTTTGGGTTCCCAACTCTTCCCTTCTCTGGGAATTCTCATTTTATGTCCAGAAGCAGTGGATTCAAGGGTGTTACTTGTACCTATCTCTCTCTTTAATTATTATTATTATTTATTATTATAAATAAACTGAAGTATTGTGGTAAACATTACAAGATTAATTGTGGGGGGTAGAAACACCCACCTTTTACTTACATTTTTGTAATCTTACACCTTTTCTTACATTTCAGTAAGAATGCCTGAACAACTTGCTTCTCCTTTCTGTCAAGGGATACACTTTTCATCAAAACTGAAGTTTATCAGTTGTCTTTTAACATGTATTTTATTAGAAGATTATAGTTACAAGGTTTTATACTCAATGACAGAACAAACAAAAATTTTACCATGATCTACAAGGAAAAAATGGCCCAGGAAGTAGCTGCCAAACAACTAACAGGTAGGCAGTCTCCTGAAATCTTCTCTTCCCCCCATACCTTACTTTGGTAAAAAAAGAAACCCCAACCTCTTTTCCTTCCAATTAATTCTAAAAGAACCATTTTTAGAGACAATATATTTCATCTCAATAACAACAGTCTGCTGTGTTGAATTTGATGTGGGTTTGTTTGGTTTTTTATTTGTGTTTTTTGTTTCTAATTTTGCCCACTCCCAGCACACTTTGAAACATTTTAATTTTTATTAACAATCTCAGCTGTAAACTTCATTATTATGCCTCCGCTCCAGAGGAGTTCAGATTACAAAGTTGCCCTTGGACACAGCCAAGCAGCAAGCACTGAGAGCACACATACTTTATGGCAATAATGAGAAAAACAGTCGAGACTGAACTGAATCCAGTCTTCTCTCTCTCCAGGTGCCTACTACATCTACATGAACTGCAAACCCCTCCAACAAAGAGTCCTCTTAAAAGAAGGGACTCTGGCAGATCAAGAAACAGAGATGCCAGCAGGGACCCTGCTATCTTCAAGTTATGGGATGGGAAAATGTTATTCAAAAACCCACGACTGCCATGTAAAATACAAACAATGAACAACTTCCTTTATAAAGGTTCTCCCATGGAGAGCTATCCATATCCATATTATAAGCTTAATCTTATTTCAAGGTTAAATAAATTTGTGCAACTTTCACAAACTTGTGCTGGCTTCCCACCCTCCTCTTTTTTTATCAGTAGCATTACCACGTGCCTCAGTGCTTATAAATGCCTAGATTTAAGATTTCTAATTACAGGTTCCTCTATGAAATACAACTTTAATTAGTTACCTTGCAAATATATCTTTTTCAATAGAAGAGTAGCATTCATCTGGATGCTACTTCACCTTCCAGTACCTGTAGTACTGTGTCCAGTTCTGGAGCCCCTTTCACAGGAGGGACATGGAAGTGCTGGAGCATGTCCAGAGAAGAGCCATGAGGATGATCAGAGGGCTGGAGCACCTCTGCTGTGAGGACAGACTGAGAGAGTTGGGGTTGTTCAGACTGGAGAGGAGAAGGCTCTGAGGAACCCTTATTGCAGCCTTCCTGTATCTGAAGGGGGCTACAAGAAAGCAGGGGAGGGACTTTTTAGGATGTCAGTAGTGATAGGACTGGGGGAATGGATTTAAACTACAGGAGTACAGATTTAGATTAGATATTAGGAAGAAGTTCTTCCCCAGAAGGTGGTGAGACACTGGCACAGGTTGCCCAGAGAGGTGGTGGAAGCCCTACCCTGGAAGTTTTTAAGGCCAGGCTGGACAGGACTCTGAGTAACCTGATCCAGTGGGAGGTGTCCCTGCCCAGGGCAGGGGGGTGGAACTGGATGATCTGTAAGGTCCCTTCCAACCCTGAAAATTCTATGATTCTATGATTTCCTGTAAGTATAAAAATCCTCATCTGAGTCAGTTGTGTATGAGCTGTGAGCCTTCAGAAGTGAACTGAGGGAAGCAAGGCTGCAATCTGCATCATCCTGTAAGGTTCATTTCTCTCCACTGAGTACAAAGGGAATCTGCACAGCTAGCTCAGATACAGAGAAGCTGAATCATAATGCTCTTTTCCCAGTATCTACAGCAGTTTTCTAATCTCTGCTAAAACTGTCTCCACTAGTATTTTCAGATTTAGAAGTCTGGACACAAGCCAGGCAAGAATCTTATTTATCAACAGTGTTACCACTAATCTTTAAAAGGTCAAATAATATGTTGATTTCACCTTGGTATTTCCTTTACACACAAATGCTCATCCCTTTGTGTTCACTGATGAACTTATACAAGACACATCCATCAATGTCACACAAAAATATTTTACCCTAAAGATACTTTAATTTGAACCATATTAGTAATACTGCAGCTCAGTGATACCTCCCCTTTTACGCTGCTAAAATATGGGATGCATCTATCATATAAACAACAACACCTGTAAAGAATGAACTATTACTTCCATATAATTAAAGATTTTAGTTTAGTCAACATCAGTATCTCAACAAATTACCTTGGAGAAGTTAAAATGGTCTACATCAATGCAATGACTTTAAACAGTGTGGGGCTTATTTTGTGAGAAACCTACTTTTCATCAAATCATGCTGACTGGCATAATTAGTAATTTTTAACCAGCAGCTCTTCGTTGATACAGTCCCAAATTACCTGCTTTGGTATTTCAAGTTGGAATGAAAACAAACTAAAGGATTACAATTCTGGTAATTTTCTGGTTTGATATCTTTTAAATTTATCACTGCTCAATCAGAATTCTTTGCTTCATACTTTTAAATCTACAAAATCAAAATCTTTTTATCTTTTAAATCTACAAGGTCTGCTGACTTGACTACCAAAAATGCCTTTCAACACCCAACCTTCACTTCAAACAAGAACTTTCTGGATTGTTACTTGCTTTGTGTTATAGAAACTTTCAGTTACAACCGACTTCCTTGATTTTATTTTTTATTCCCTATTATGCTGCATTAGGTTTTATCACAGTTGGGAAACTGTTTCAGATTAGTCTCACATTTGCTGGGGGAAAGTCATTACACTGTGTGGTCAACAAAATGTGTTTGGTACTTGTAGAACTGTGGGGTTTGTGTATATCTGATGAGGCTTCTGAGGTACATCTCTTTTGAGAAAACCTCTGGTAGGAACAACCACCCTGGTCAGTGTCTGCTGGACTGAACATGAGCACAGTGAATTTAAAATCCAGTTTTAGAGCTTAAGGGAAAAATAACCACTTATTTTCTCCCTCCAAACCCACTCCATGCACATACTGACACTTTTATACCTGGTTATCAATACCCTTAGGACTAGGTTTTATCAATTTTATCTAGTTGATCTTAATTATGACTAAAAAGAAATGGGGATATAAGGGCTGAAATCCACTCATACCTCCCTCCTCATCTGCTGTTCCTTATTGCTTACCTGGGATGATACACTCTGGCACTTCTATGCAAGGAAAGCTGCTTTGACTAACTAAAACTGGGGGGAAATAACCAAGCAGTAAGAAGCAAAGTTATTGTGAGGCCAAATCTCTTCTTAGTTAGTTAACTGAACTGGCTTATCAAGTTTACAAAAAACAAAGAACTGGTACCAGGATGGGGGAGAAATAGTCATCTGCTTTTAGTACTGACAGGCTGTTAAGTCAGGTCAGCTGTAACATGAAACTGCACCTTCAGCTGCTGAATGCAAAACTCAAGAGTGATAAGGAATCAAATAGTTCTGGAGAGAGACAGATAGTAATGTACTGTCAGGGAAAGGTTTTTAACCTCAGGCTGTCCCCTCCAAACACACCTCACCTTATATTGGACACTTGGCTTCCTGTTCTCAGGAAAACAGTATTTTCCCTCTCTCCTTTTTCTCCAAAGGATGTGGATCAGCACTCTAAAAAAACCTGCAGCAAACGCTACTCATCAGCCCTAGAAAGACTGCAGAAAGAGCACACTGTGGAAAGCATAACAAGAGCCACCCAACCAAGGGACAATGCAGGGAAGAAGAGGCAAGAGATGGACATTTTTCAAGGCAAGGGAAAAATGGGAGATGAGATTATCAGCAGTAACACTCAATTAACAAGCTGAAGGTTTTTTTGACCTGACCCTCCACTTATTTCAATCAGGCACCTGTGCTGATTACCCTGCAGGAAACAAGCTCTTCTGAGCTGCCTTCACTGAAGAGATGAAACCCAATCCTGAGCATTGGGTAGCTAAGAAAAAAGTACTCTTCAGGTCAGTCATTAGACCAAGTCTATCCATCTGGAGACAGCAAGTCATCACACACAATCCTGAAGACAGAACCCTTCCTAATATAGAGGACCTTAGTCTGTATCCCTTTGGATCATTTCCAGAGTCAGGAAGAACAGTAAGATCTGCATTTCATGGTGCCAGCATGAAACCCTTTATGTTAAGGGTGCCATCTGAGTAATGTCTGGGTTTTACATGTTTCTGTAGGTCAAAATGAAAATTCTTTTTTTAAATTCTACTTTTTTTTAAAGTAGAAACCATGTGATAAGAGAATTGTACTCTGTTTTTCCAGGTACGCTGCTGTCATTGCAACATATAAGCATGTGAATATATATTTATATACAGGGATGGTTTAACTTCTGCAGCATCTGACAAATTAGTGAGACAGATTTTTATCTTTTCCTATAATATTATTGAATTAAAATAAATTAAAAACCCAACGTCTTGAATTGGATTATTAAGATATTAAAATATCCGAATAATATTGTAAATGTTAACTTTCCAAGCTGCACATTCCATTACAACCTCAGTGCATCAATTCTTGATGTGTAAAGAATTTACATTTAGCATTTTATTTTATTTTTTAATCTTTTATGTGCCAACTCCTGCCCACTCACATGCATACCAAAGCTGTTTTTCAAGACATTTAAAATTTGTGGCCACTAACTGTTATGTGTATCAGTACTAAAATCATCCAACTTTTCTTTTACTCCAGCACTGTGAAAGAGTCTATTAGACATAGTATGTAGTGCTATGTATTCCATCTTTAAGCACTATTAAAAAAAAGAATAAAACCTTGCAAATACTATTACATATCAGGTGAGTTTTTAATGTTGGTAAAACAAACATCACCAATAAAACACGAGGAGAAATAAACTTTACCTACCTTTCTGATAGAAGAATTTTCGATAATAATATGCACCAAGGTCTACATGTTCAACGATGTATCTTTTCACTCTGTCTAGATGTAAAATCAGAGTCTCCTTGGGAACTTCCAGAACTGCTACTCCAGCATTCGTGCAATGAGAACTCAGAGTTGACTCAAATGAGGCACTTTCACACCCACTGAAGGAACCTGAATTAGATTTGGAAAGACTGATCTTCCTTTCCCCTTCTCCACCAATCTCATTACGAAAATAAGGGCAACTCATCACAAGTTCATTGCTTTTATCATCTCCCTGGTCCATATTGAGACTTCCTTTTGAATTCAGGTCTTCAGTGCTGCCCATTGGGGAATTGAAACTTGCAGAATGAGACAAGGGTCCAGAGACAAGTGATGCCACAGCAGCAGCAGATGCACCCGTGGTTGTGTTCCTTCTTTTAATAACATTATGCCTGTTGATTGCTGCTTCATTTAAATCAAATAAAATACTCTGTACATCGTAATGAGCAAAACACTTCGGACAAGTCCAAGGCTTGACACTATCTTCTGACCTGTTGTCTTCAAGATCTGAAGACTTCCCAAGCTCCCCTTCGCCTTTGGCATTGCGCAGCTTACGAAAAATGGATGAATCTCCTGTCTCTGATTTTGAGCGTCTCTTGAGTGGCTTCTCCCTTTCTTTAAAGAGCCTCAGGTTCTCCCTTTGAGTAATAGGTCCATCTATCACATCCAGAGAGAATCCTGAACCTTTGCTTCCACTGGCAATCAGGAGTTCACTGAGCTTAGATGTGGCTGGGCTTCTCTGATCAGACTTTTCATCTTTGTAGCCCTTCAGTAAGTCAAAAAAACTTTCCCCTGAAGTTCCCTGCTTATCTATGGAAGATGTGCTGCCATACTCCCTGTGCAGAGATGGTCCTGATTTAAAAGTGGGTGAAATACATTCATCAAAACTATCCACATCAAGCTCACTTATGGTGATGTCACTGTTGCTGCGCTGCCTTATTCTGCGAAGAGCTTTCCGTGGGGAACTGGGATAGCCATCAGGAGTAAGAAACCTGGAATCCAGGTTCTCAGGTTGCCTGGTTTTGCTTTTAAGAGTGCTCTGGATGCTTTTTAACATGACAGAATCACTAGCATTCAGGTTAACCTGACTCCCAGGACTGCTTTTAGAAGACATGCTGTCAAGGCAACTTGATGTTTCAATATCTTGACTGGACCTGCTTGTTTCCTTGATGTTCTCCTTCCTTGGGGGCCAATCAGCAATCCTTGCCCTGACCCCCATCTTAGGAACTCCAGGAGTAGAGGTAACATGATGAGAACTTTCGTTACGAGGAGGTCCCACTGGTGCCATGACTGCAGATCCTAAGCTGCCATTCTGTGACCTGAAGCGCCTCATATAAAAGTCATCTGAGTGGACTTTGGAGGTGCCATCTGTTCCAACTGGTACCCCAGTGGCCACAGCCCTTTCAGTCTGGGACCTCTTCAAGCTGGTCATGATCTTTCAGTATGTTCAAGCTTAGTAAGTTCCAAGAGAAATCACAGTCATTTCTGCTTTTTAAATGCACAGTTCTCTTTTGGAGAATAGTCTCCAAAATATACAACGGTTGCATGAGATCTTAATCAGGGACATTTAAGGACACAATTAAATGCAGGATGTCTAGAAAATTCATATATTCAGTAGGTTTTGATAAGCCATAAATTCCTTTAACTTTTGCATTTTAAGAAGTACCCATGCTCCAATACATTCATATTGCTGTAACATCACTTGCACTACAAAATGTCAAGAGTTGTAATCCAATCATTTATGGTTCTTTCAAGCCTAGAACAGAGAAAAAGGGAGATAACATCGTTAATCATGGCATATACAACACACTAACTGAAATTAACAACGCAGAATTGTGTTATACGGTGTATGCCATACATTCTCAGTTGCAATTAGGTATTAACAATGCCTATCCAACTTTTCTAGTAATGTAAATATGATATGCTAAAAAAAACAAACAAAAACCCAAACAAACAAAAAACCAGAAGGAAGCTAATTAGCAGAAATATTACAAATTATTAAGAGACAATGGCTGTCAGTGATACTCATTCTGTGCTTTGCATAGCCTTATTTGCAGATTAGCTGGATAGTCCAGGAAGCATTTATTACCTCTGCTCTGATTTTACAACATATAAAAAGACCAAGGCAGAACACAAACACATACTTTTAAATAACTAATGTTTCTAGTTTTAAATAACTTGGCATTAAAAGTTCCATTTATTTCCCTTGCTAACTAGAACTGTCTGTCACAGCTCCTGCGTAATCCAGCTTTACAAAGCCATGGAAATTAAATGCTTTCCCATACCTCATCAGTACCAAAGTGATTACAAAGCATTTATATTATGCTTTGAGAAGCTAAAAAAGATAATCCACAAATACATCCTTCCTGGTAGAAGACAAAAGCATGAGATTGTCAAGATAAAATCTTGCATTGCTCTGTACATCCTTTAACACAAAGGAGTTAACAGTTTTCAAAGACTGAACCAATTACACAAAATGTGGCCTTTAAATATTTGCCAAATGTGTGCACAGAGATGCTGCTAACCAGGACCATGTTGACAATACAGTATTGTCTACAAATCAAGGCTTTCTGATGCTTCTAGGGAAACCAGTACTTCCTGGAGTCTCTTCTCAAATCTGTTGAGTACTTTGCTCCACACTAATTAAATAAAGCCAGGGCACTTTGTCCCTCCAAAGGTGGCATGTTTTAACTTGCTAGACACATCAAGCAGTGTATAGCTCCTTTGAAAGAGCTGCTCTTTATATAAAGCTGAACACATAAGGAACTTAAAATGCAGGCTGACTGCATCCCTGTGCACCATCATGTCACCTAATGTTGCATTTATGCTTTTTGCTGGTGCCAAAGTAAGTGTTGTTCATGCAGTGAGCTCTGTGAAACTGGAACACTGCACAGTCCTCTCTGAAGGACTATCAAGACTTTCTTCAATAGAGAGAACAGAAAGAAAATGGAATGAAAACTGGGAAGGATTTAAGGGCAGGAAGTATACAGGCTAAAAGAGAGAGTGAAGGAAGAGTCAAGTTGAGGGTAGAATACAAAACAAGCAGAAGTACATGGGACCACTACCACACACCCCTCTTTCACAGCCTGCAATGAAACACAAGATTTTTTCCCCCTCACCATTCCTCTTCCACCATCAGTATCTCTGAAGGGAAAGTATATCTATCTCCTCCCCCACAAGTGCTGACCCTCAGAGAAACAGATAACCTAACTCATACAAGTTTCTTATTAACTCAAGGGCAGAAGTTCATGCAGTAGCAATAAAAAATTCCCAAATCTGTTGTTAATTATTTAAGCATCCAAATGCTACCAGGGTGTTGTAATTTGGGGGGGGAGGGGGCTTTTTTTTTTTTTCTCTTAAAAAATCTCAGGGATAGCCAACCCAAATATAGATGTATATAGCTATACAATCATATACAAAAAAAACAAGTGCTCTGTGGAATTTCTTCTTGACCTGTTTTATGTATGTCAGTAGTTACACAACCACACAGTATATTTTTCAAAGGAAATACTTTCTATGTTCCTGACTCAGCATTGAGGATGTCTTACTCTGGGAACCAGCTGTTCCATGTTCTGAAGGTTTCTCTAACTGTCCTACTTCATCTGCTGTAGCAGCTGGAATACAGGCAATAAATGAGTAAGGTAACAGTTGACTTCATATTCTGAAGAAACGCATTCAACCTTTGCCTGTGTTGATTTTTAAATGGAACAAAACAGCTAAGTCAGGTTTCTTGAAGGCTGTAGCCATCCCTCTGTTGTTGTGTCCCTAAGCCTTCCTATCCCAGTGTCTAATATGAGACCTGTCTGGTCCAAAAGGTTTGATTAGTTCCAACCAAAATAAAGTGAAAACACTGAGTTTTTAATGTTATTAAAGTACTCCTGAGTACAGTGGTCATCAGATTTAATGGAAAAAGAACAAAAGTGGCAATCTAATCTCACATTTTCTCACATCCATTACTTGCAAAACATGTCAGCATTAAAGACAAGGTGAATCATGGTTGATTTAAATGACCATCAGTTACTAATAACCAGAGTATATGATGAACTGAAAAACATGCAGAAAGTTAAAACATTACGTAGCAGAATTGGTAACACAAAATATGTAGTGTATTAAAATTAGGTACAACTACAAAATAAGCAGCATGATACCTACTTTTAAAGACTACAGCAGTAATTTTAAGAGTAACAATTCCTCTTTTGTTACTATTTCAGTATAAAAAAAGTATAATTCAAGGTTTTAGTAGTGTAAACAGACTGTGGCAAGCAAAAACTTAGGGTAACCAAGTAAAGTATGCTTCTCCAATTCACCTCACTTACTGAGGAAGCTGACAAAATATCCAGATGAATGCCTATACATAAAAAGTCATAAATGAAAACCACATGCTTAAACTTGTAAAAGAGGTACATTTAAATATTGCACTGATTGTATAAATTAAAAAGCACTTAAGAGTTCAAGCTTGGAAAACCATTGTATAAATTAAAAAGCACTTAAGAGTTCAAGCTTGGAAAACCAATGATCTGCTTATCAGATTGTATGTAATAACTAGTAAAGCAAGCCAAGAACGTGTTCAAAACAGGTCTCAAATCCTAAGGACAAAGCTTATTCACCATTTTTTTACCAGCACCAGAGTACTTTGCATCTGCAGCTAATTTTAAACTCAGAACAAACAAACCTGTTTTCATTCTTTCCCTTTCTACTTCTAGCTCTTTTACCACTTTGCTCCCTCCTCCTAAACTGGGGTTCCAGCCATAGGAAAAAGGACCATTTTGATCAAAATACAGTGTTCCTTGGAGGCTAAGCTGCAGCCCTATGTCATGATGAAAAGGCAAGCAAGTCAACAGATCTGGATTTATTATTCCTCGTGAGTGAAGACAGCCACTGGGAAAATGAAGACCTACCAGTCAAGACTTCCTCCTGATGCCCTTGGATTACAAAGAAGGAAACACAAGCTGCTAATTCAGAAATGTCACACTCAGACCAGCTCAGGATATTAAAAAAGCCACGATCTACAGCACATTAATCAGCCTCTATCTTAGATTCAGGTATCCAAATAAGATGATTCAACATCCACTTGTTCAGATGAGTGGAAAAAAGGAGATCAAGCTTGATGCATCAATTCAGAGACCTTATATTATATTTTTTCCTAGATTTAGTTCATGTGGGATTTTGCTGGTTTTCCTTACAAAGCAGTGACTTTACCCACAATCAAGTCTTACTTGAAGAGATTTAATAATTACTCCATTATCTCCTGAGGACATGCAGAGACTTCAGACTGTAGGATCATGGATGCTAATGATCCTAATACCCTGACACTGACAGAGATTGATTTGGGGGCACCAAATTATTAATGATTCATGATATTCCAGTGGAAAGACTTCATATTTCAGCATCAGCCCTCATGAAAGCATGTCATTTTATAATTAAAAATTTGGAAAATCTGTTTTCAAATTCCATAGAATCTCACTTTTGTCAAGCTTCCACAACCCTCCTCTCTCAGCCCTCCAGTCAAAGCAAACATATAGATGGTGGCATATACAGCCTATTACCAGGGATATTTTAAAATACTGAAAAATATAGGATAATGGGCAAGTAATAGCATTTATAGCTGTAATAATATTTTACAGCAAGCAGTTTCAAAAAAACATAATTGAAATAATCTCTATCCCACAGTGTTTACTGGAAATAAGCCAACTAGGAAACTCAGTGCAACAAACACACACATTACTATCACAACCCTTGTTAACTTTTACTGGGTAAAGAAATAGCATTGTCACAAAACCTGAAAACTACAAGCTTTTTTTTTTTTCCTGAAACCAGAAAAATAAATGAGAATAACCAAAAGTATTTTATAAATGAAAGCATCTATTTGTGTCACAAATTCTTACCTGAATTATAACACAGATCAAATCGCAATGGGGAAACACTAATTTATCAATGTATTAAGTTTTTCTATGTACAAAATCATGTCTAATTTCATAAATTAATTCCTCAGATAAGAAAAATCCAATTTCATCTTTAGAAATTCTTGGCTGATGGTACTATGGTAACCTATTATTAACTTTAGCATTTTCTTCCTAGGTTTATTTTCAATATAATTAAAGGAAAGTTAAAAAGGTTCATCTTTCATGGGAAGTTTTTATTAACTTAAAAGGTACTTTAAGAATAGTGTTTGGTATTTTGCTAGCTTCTCAGGGGTTTTATTGTCACTGCTGGGGTTGTGATATAGCCAAATTTGTGACAATTGTCAGCTCTGCACAGGATGAAAGACAGATCCCCTGCACTTTTTAATCTCTCCACCTCCCCAATTTATACCATATACAAAATTTGCCATCGATCTACATGTAAGCAAGCTTGTGTTTCAGTCTTTTTCTCTGAATACTTCCTTGCTCCCCCACCCTCAGAAGAGAACATTCACTCCAAAGAAAGAGTGCCATCTGTTGCCACATACCCACCTGCACTGATACGCTGAGATTTAATAAAGCTTTATTCTTTACTTCCTTCTCTCCTGAAGTAGCTCACACTAAAATATATGAACTTAGGCAGGATTACATTGGTTTTAAAATGATACAGCAGTACTAATTAATATGAATTGCTACCATTAGTTTCTGCACTCTTGTAGTGTATCTTTCTACAGCCAAACACAGGGTTGCTGTCACAGAGTAAAACAGCTGGAGGGTGTGCAAGTCACTGAGGTGCTGAGCTTGAGATCATGTGCTGTGCCACTTGGCAGAATTTGCTCCTTCAGGTTTCAAGCCCTTCTATTCATGGTTTTAAATATTCAGTTGTCCCCCTGGCCTCCCTGTGCAGCAGACCAAAGTCACACTATTAATAACCATACTCACTTGCAGTCCGTGGTAAAATGTTCATGGCATCAGGATGGTAAGTGAAGCATAAAAAAGGCTATCAAAGAGAGATAGCATAGGAACACAGGGGACAATAATCCCCTACCTAGGCATTTCAGCACATTTTGTTATATTATGATCCATATCTATATTATGCAACTCATTCTCCATGTAAACATTACAATATCTCAAGCCAGGATTGTGTGTGCTCTGCTCTCACATTTATTTTGTAACCACTAATCAAGACAAGGATATCACAATACTCAAGTGTACAAGTAACTGTTGCTGAAACACACCCTTTAAAACTTATTTTAACTGAGACAGATAGGGAGAGAGCAAAAAGACACTGCACACTGCCATTCCCACTTCCTTCAACACTCATGTTCCATGTTGGTACCAGCATCACTCATTTAGTTAATTAAATTCAGAAACCCTTTCCTGGAAGTTAACTTACAGGAACTGAAAAAAAAAAAAAGACAGTGACAAATCTTAAGAGTATGCTATACTGTATTCTATTTCTGGAATGAGATTGTTAACAGCAACAGCTTATTTTTTTAGAACACCACTTGTTCTCTAGGCAGCATCTCTAAACCAGTGCCAAAACATGAAGATTTTCTAGCTCCCAGATACCATCTCTCAAAAAAGTTAATTTTTAGCAACAACAAAGGAGAGTTCCACTTACACTCTCCCACCTCTTTCTAAAGATATGTTCCTCTTCTGTGTTTGTTTTTCAGATTCTAGCTGTTGATACATTGCATCTGTGGGTAATGGTTCCAGACACAGACTGCTCTCTCCAGTATGTGAACTCTTGTACAAGTTGCTTATCTGCAAAGTGCCGGAGTTAATCAATGACCAAACTCTGATACTCTGAGACTGACCTATGAAAGGTCACAAACCCATGCCAAACACGCACAAAAAAACAAGCAAGGAAGCAAACCAAACAAACACAAAACCCAAAACAACAACAAAAAACCCAAACAAAAGAACAAAAACACCAAAAAAGGAAATGGAAAGGAACTGGGCTTATATTTGCTGGCATGGGGAAGAGTTCAGAGTAATTGCTGTGCATCGCAGGAACCACAGATGCACTTTCCCAGGGTTTGCATCCTTGCTCACACTTCATTAGCAGACAGGCTGCTCATACAATGTCTTTCTCCTCCAGCCTGGCCACAAGTTTTGTTTCCATCACAGCTTTGGTACCAACACAAAGACAGAGGTCAGCCTGTGGTCTCTGTGCTGCATTGCCAGCTCCATCCCTGCTGCCACACTTGGGGCACCAGTGCCATCACCACGCTCCCCAGTCACCAGAGGTGAGTAAGAGACCTCAGTTCAGGAGAGAGATAATGAGGGTGTTCAACCCACTACCTCTAAACTTCCACTTGCTTCTAAGTCCTCTGGACTGCAAGTCAAAGCTAATTTTGAATGACAGATACATTAGACTGCAACTTTAGTGTGATAAGAGAATTATAAAAAAAATTATAAACACATCATTTTGATAATGTTTGAAATATTTTTCCCAACACTTTTATTCCTTTGCTTTATTGCTGCAGTTGCTTCTCCCTAAACTCACAATTAGGAAAAAGAATTGCAAGGAGCTGTTCTGATGTCTTTGTGAAAGTCAAGCCAGCTCCCAAAAACTTCCAGATGGTAATGTTTCTCCATCGGATGATTGATCACAGAAGTCATGTGTTTAAGAAAAGAGCAGCTTTTCAGACATGAAAGTTAAATTTCACCTAAAATTAATAGGCTCATTCCCAGCAGCCCCCAGATTAATCACCTAGCAATAGTTTCACATCCACACATATTCCTGAACATGCTCCTGAGTAAGGGTACTGCCACAGTGCTGGAGAGGAGAATTAGGAGCAGGGAGCTTAGGAGGGACTTTTCCACAAGGGCATGTAGTGATAGAACCAGGGGTAACAGTTTTAAACTGGAAGAAGGTAGATTTAGAAATTCTTGTCTGTGAGGGTGGTGAGACAGTGTCAGAGGTTGTCCATAGAAACTCCGGCTGCGTCCTCCCTGGAAGTGTTCAAGGCCAGGTTGGATGGGGCTCTGAGCAACCTGGTCTAGTGCAAAGTTTCCCTGTTCATGCATGAGGATTGGAACCAGATGATCTTTAAGGTCCCTTCCAACCCAAACCATTCTATGATTAATTACCAGATGCCCACAGCAGGTATTCCCAAGCCCTTGCACCACCATCACTCCTTCACCCATGCCCCAGGCCTCCTCAGCAGTCACCCACTGCCTTTTCACCCCTGAACCCAGCTCCTGGCACTCCCAGCTCCTGGGACATCCCATCCTCCTCAGCCCGGGACCCTTCTGCCCCAACAGAGAACAGATGCCATCGACTTGAATTTCAAACCTCAGGGAAAAAAGAACTTTCCCAAGCTTCCAAATAATAGTTGCTCAATACATTTGCTTCCTTATGTACTGGCCTGAAAACACAAAGATATTTATAACCTATTAGGATTTCTGTATATTAAGGAAAAAATCAAATAAAGAACAAAAAAACCCAACTGGAAGTTACAGAGATAAAATCAAAGACTATGTTTGTAAAGTGAAAAACCAGTTCAGACTACTGTTGATACATACTTTATTGAAAGCAGACAGCTAGGAAAAAAAAAGTTTGCCCTGCATAACCCATTAAAAATGTCCACTGATCAATCAAATGATAGTCATGTGTGATAGCATACACAAAGCTAAAATATTTTTCCTAAATAACACCTAAAACACCTAAACACCTAAAAAAAGGTGGTTTGCTCTTGTGTGTAGGTATCTACACCATCTGTATTTTGGTGTATATATATCTCCATATATTTACACGCAAGCTGTTGATGCTATCTCTCAAAAGGAAGTTTGAGTATACTATATAAAGGCAGAAGTACACAAATATAACACAAGCAAGTGCTGTAATGAACCATGATGCTATTTAAGCAATTTGTCCTACAACTAGTAATGGCTTCTGCACTTAATGAAACTGCATTCCCTACTCTTACATGAAGGAAAGTAAACAAATTTAAACCTAACACCATCAAATTTTCATCACAGATTTCTACAGGAATTTTGATTTACAGAACCTACTAACCTGGGATAGGCTCCCCAGCTGAAATGTATGAGTAATGCAGATTACTCCAACTTTGGTAAAGACAGCATAAAAATGAAAGATACTGAAAATCACAGTCCAGGCTACCAGGTCATATAAGAACTAGAGGTGGAGATCTTTTTAACAGTTTGCATGTTAAACAGAGCTCAGGAAGCATATAATCCTCAAATAATCCTTTCAAGAAGTAGAGGTTCCTGCTTCAAGAGACTGCCATATACAATCAAGTGTGCAACACAGAAAGGAATTAAAAACCTTAAAAGAAGATACAGATGTGTAAGCAAAAAGTTGGACAACATTTTGGTGTTTGTTTTTTTTTTTTAATTACTGTGAGGAATGGAAACAAGTAAGAACAAGTTTCGAATAGAAATGCACCCAGATGAATTCTCTACATCCTTCCACTATAAGTTCTTTTGAAAAAAACCCTGAAAACTCAGCAATGTTCCTTCAAACAACATGCCAGTTTCCTTATTTCTTTTTTTTTGGATGACAAGTTTTGTAGTAGTACGCTTATATACTTCTAAGCCCTAAAAGGAATACCAGTAGATCAGTGTAAAGAACTTAATTTTCAAGTATAGAACAAAAATAAATCAACAAAAAAACTTAGCCAACCAAAACAACCCAAAAAAAACCTCCAACCCACCAGCACAAAAAAAACCCAGCAAAAAAGCCCCACACAACAATAAAGTTGGTTAAAATAATAACCAAAAATAAAATTTTAACCAACAATAAAGTTGGTTAAAACAAAAGGGTTTAGAGAAATAGAAGTATAACTGTATTTGTATTTAGATACTGATCTTAGAAGATAAACCTGAAAATTAGTAAGCAACAGATTTTACATGAAAGTGAGAATAATTTCCAGCACCTCCTCACTTTCTCATGTTTTCCATTCTTTTCATTTTTCTCTTGGACCACCACCTTCATACTTTGCCTGTAATCACTGAACTTACAATCCCATTTACAGGACACACTCTGGTGACCTTTCAACTGGGACACTGAAATAGACTCCAAAATTAGTTAAGTATTAATTTGCAATTTATTCTGAATCATTATCACCAGAAAACACCTAGATCAGTATTTCACTGATGTTGACAGATCACTGTATGCTGAATTTTTTCAATATATTCAATTCTAGAGGGGGAAAACAAGCATTGGGTGCAGTCATCTTGCTGGTACCTTGTTTTGTGTTTCCTGAAGCCTATTTTATGCAGACATGCAAATAAAAACTATAACCAGATAGAACAGCATTTGTCTTCGGACAACTAAACTGCTTGCACAGGAGGCATAGCAATTGATTTTACTAAGTCACTATATATTCTTTGCACAACTCTTTTTAGTACTCTGATAAAAAGAATATTCCTAAATTTAAAGGATGTGACCTTTGTCTAAGGAATACATTTATTTATTGTGTTTGGCTTCAAAGATAAGCCTGGGGATCATCTCCCAGACCAAAAAGGAAACAAGTGAATATCTAAACATAAGATGAATCATAAATCCACCAGGAGGAAATGTTTAGGCTTTTAGCTCTTATGTAACATAAGCAGGCATGAACAGAGACCCTTAGGGATAATTAATTTCTTTATTTTTGAGAAAACATTTTCTATCCTATGACAATGACTTGTAGCACACATTTTACAAAATACCATCTTTATGCCTATAAAGGGGGAGGAATAAACAAGTCAATCTGAAAACACGGCTATTCTTGTTAATTTTTCTGTAGATACTTCCAATGCATCATTTAAACTTAAGGCTAAAAGAAACACTGTTTTATGCAAGCATTTATCACTTTTCTTACACTAAAGTCTATCAGAAAAATAGGGATGAGATCTGTAAACAACAGAGATGAATTTCTGATCTCTAGGCATCTGGTGATAAAGATGAAGGTGTAACATCCATTAATGGTATCAGCTAAAGAACTGAAAGAAATTCCTGAAGCTTTCATTGTGAAATGAAAAAGACTGATGGATAAAACAGTAAACAGATCTAAAAAGCTCTCAGGGAACGAAGTATGACTACAGAAGCCTTGTACTTTGCTAAAAAGAATGAATACTGTAATGCCATACAAGAACAAAAGGCAGACTTGTTGTACATAAAATACTATTCCACATTTCAAATTTTTCAAGTTCATATAAAGGTGAATAAAACAATATAGAAAGAGAAAAATGTTACCTGCCAAAATATGCAGTTAGTCAGCAGAAATCTGAGTGCTGCTTGATTGCAACATTTGTGGTGCAGAAAGTAAAGCTAGATATAAATATCTTGGTTGATTCATTTCTTGTGAGCACTGTGCTTTGAGTAGGTGTCCAGGTTAGAATTCAGAAGCCTTAAAAGAAGAACTCATTACATGCAGAAAACCAAGAAAGGATTTTTAATTATTTAGAAGTTGTCTCTTGTGTTGGTAGCTCAGCAGTGTCCAACAGATAGATGACACTCTTTGGCTTGATGATGCAGAGATGTTATGTTCTGTAGTTTCAACACACACTATATAGTAAAAGCAACTGAAAACATCCAAATAGGCAGTACTGTAATTTTAAAAAATAGTTATACAAGTCAGCTGCTGAAGGCACAGTGTTATCTCCAATAACTACAAAGGGAAAATAATACCTAGCTGCCCATATACATCAGCTCTGAAGGAGAGACTGAAAATTTGTGCATATCCCATTCTGTAAAGAGACCTACAACTGTAATACCAGGGAGAAGCAACATAAGCAATTCTGGTCACGAATCCAGACAGTCAGGCTGGCAAAACAAGATACAAACTGAAAAGAGCAAGCAAGGTGGCACTGACACCTAAAAAACACACTTTGCAATTTAAATAAGAATCAGTCTACTGCAGGCACACATATGCCAGCAGTACTGTCACTTCATCCAGACATCTTGAAACAGAAAAGGTAAATTTAGATGGAGGGTTGGATGTTGCTGGTTATCCCAAAGTGCAAGTAAGAGTGTGCATCTGATCTGCCCACCTGCCCATGCAAGAACACCTCAGACTTCTCAGCACTGCGGATGTCTTTTACCAACTGCTCATCCAGCCCAAGACCAGTCAATTTTTCTTCAGAATGTCTACTGTCTTTTCTGCAAGTTGGGCTAGAATATCTGGCAGAAACAGGAAAAGATAAACCTGCCTCTTTCTATCCAAAACCCAAACGTAGTCCAGTGTACCTATTTGTGGTTTTAGCATTAAAAACTAAGGAAGTACAATTCAAAAGCCTTTATGCCGTATGTGATTTATAATTTTTTTTTCTGGCTGTGGTCAGTAGAAGGAAATCTGTTCCTGCATCTGTTCCTGGTTTATACGCATGCAAAACACTTTATAAAAACAGATTTGAAAGCATTTAGATTCCAACACTAAACCTTCAAAAGTGAATTACCTACAGAAAGTACATGTGTGGGTGTATTCCCGTTCCAGTGCATCAACAACTTTAATCAGCCTTGCCTACTATTTCTGATTATAGTTCATTATATAAAATCATGTTGATAACAGTTCAGCAAGAATGTTTCTTAACTCTTTCTGAAAAAGAGAAACATCATTCTTGCACCAGTTTTCACCCCTGAGGAATGCACGTGGGGTGTGACTTTCCCTGGCCATCCACAACTGGTACAAGCCTTAACATCCAGCTTTAAATTACAGGATTTGACCTCAACCATTCATCAGTATAAAGGCTGCAGTTTGTCTCTGCACTGAGCATGATGTACACCTCCAAACCTACCCCCAACACAGGGGGCTAGAACACAGGCAAACGTAGTTATGTCACATTTAAATCAGTGCTTTGCAATTGCATGGAGACACTGACACCACCAAATTCTGTCTCTACAGACTTTCAATAGTTACCATTGCTCTGTTGTTACCATTATTTCCCTAGCAAGCCACATGGTGTCAAGCCACAGCCTTTGAATCAGAAACAGAATGCATCTCTCAGGAGATGAGACCAAACAGAAGCCCCTGGATGTCAGTGGGGGCAATTTCTGAGTTCACAACTCTGAACAGGAATGGTGAGCAAAGAAATTTCCAGCAGATGATGAACCCGAGTAGATGGGAAAAGCAGAGCTCCCAAAATGTAATTTATCCTCTCACTGAAGAAAATCCTTTTCATTACATACGTGAGTCTCTGGGATTTTACAAAGATGCCTGCATAAGTAAGCTGATTTATGGGCATATGCTTGGGGGAGGTCACAGGAGGGGGAGAAAAAGTAAAAAATAATAAAATAATCAGGCCCTATCATCTCAGTTTGGATTGTAACATTAAACTTCCTCTAATCATCAAGCCTACCATGAGCAGAGAAAATGAGATTATAACACAGCTCTATTTGGAGTAGGTCACATGCAGCAAAAGGTGCTACACCTAAAAACACTATATGGCAAGTTCTACTGACACTTTTTATTTTTATTAGTTTTCCCTTTATCCTAACCATACAGTCATCATTTACCAAATTCAGTGAGACAAAAAATTGGTTTTTTAGTAGTGAGAGATGGCTTAAAGTAAGAACATAGTTTTGTAACTACCCGGTGAGCACGGATTCATAAATTTATCATTAAAATATTTGCTTTTCTTCAAAGTAAAGCTTTTAGATAAATTTCTGTACTTTAATACAGACTTGCCAGAAGTTCCACTGAGATTAAGCAATCATTCTAGTTGCAAATTTCAAACACAAACTGTGAGGAATAAATACATACTCTCTCTGTGACATTGAAACACATGAAATTTCCGATGCTCTTGAGTAGTTCATTACTTCAAAAGAGGGAATAAAGTTAATTTTTTTCTTTTTTATTTTTTCTTTACCCCTTAATAAAACAACAACAAAAAAGGATTGCTGGAGGGCAGAAATTCAACAGTGGAGCAAAACAGAGGTTTTAAGTCTACATTTCTTCACATACATAATTCAGTATCAGTTCTTTGCAAACTGTTTCTGTAGAAGTATCACTAAAGAATTTTTACAGCTAGACAAGATGTTTTCAGTTCATTTTAATCAATATCAAAGATGCAGCAACTGCTCAGGGCAACTGACCCTACCCTATTTACTTCATAGGCCAACAGATGAAAGTCATCCTTTCTTACAGGCTAACAGGAATGATGAGTAGTTTAAGAAGAATTCATAGACCTGAGACAATTCAGCTTATTCACATACAGTTCAAACTCCTTTATGCCGCAAAGATAAGATTCATTAAGAAAACAATACAAAATTTTACTGCTTTGGTATATATTATAATATGGGGCAAAATTTGTCACAAGACATTCGTATTGCCCAGAATTTTCTCTCAGCTGGCCAAAAATTTTTGCAAATGATGCTTATGATCATTAAGCTAAAAAAAAATAAATAAATACAGCAGCATTTCACCAAAATAGTAGATCATAACAAAATGATGGAACAGAGAAAGAAGTTCTGTCTGGCAGATCTACTACAGCTCTTTCAAGGAATCTTCCACTATGAGGCACATCTGTTTCCTAGGGGACTGATCTCCTAAATCCTTCAGTTAAGATAACCTGCTGAATACTATGAAAGAAAAAAGGACCATTAGAAGATAAAAGAGGAAGCCCACAAGAATGACTAAATGGATAAGGGCAGGATACAAGGGGGAGGGCTTTCTATATGACTGCAGAGAAGGGAGGTTAAGAGCACCGGGGAACATCCAGTTCAACATTTCTGTGTATAATCTGGAAAAGACAGTAAACACCAAAGTCTGTGGATTGTGTACAGTTATTTGAGCTAGTAACAAAAGATTCAACAGTGAAGAGATTTAACAATAGCTAATATGCAAAGAGTTACTGAGATAAATCTTGATAATGCCAGAACCACCAATATATACTTTATTGCTTCTTCAATGTTGATAAAAACAAAGAGAAAGGAAGAGAAATTGTCTAAATATCAATATGAAATGGTAAGTCCTAATTGACTTTTTGTCACTTAAAGAAGAATTTGCAGACAAGTATCAGAAAACCTTAGTTCAATGCTCCTTTACACCAAAAAGCAAAATGGAGCTTAAGATTTCTGAAAGGAAAAGGGGGAGGAAGTGCTACAAAAGTCATGCTGAGTCTACTGAAATATTACAAGCAGTTCTGTTACCCTAGAAACAGAGATTTTCTATAAAGCAACCATCACGTACATATAATTCAGCTATGACTCTCATAGCCACGAATTTTGAATGCCGAAACTTAAGAGAATTGAAAAAGCAGTAAGATAAATTTATATAAGGAAAATCTCATCAAGGGATTGAAGTGTAAACAGTTCAACATGCAGTTGAAGAACTTCACTCAGATTGCTAGGAAACAGAAAAAGATAACACAAAATATGTAACTATATGCTTGCTCCCACCTCTCTCTTGCATACAAAGAGATACAGCAATTGTCCAATTCAGAAAAGCAATATGTCCTTATATTTACCAAATTATCAAGTTTTATGAATGAGAAAACAGCTTAAATAACAGATGTCCTTAAAGACTATTACACTTGCCTTGGTTATGCAAACGTATGCATTCCAATAAGAGGAATGTGTTCAACAGGTTATTTTAAAAGCTGGTTCGAGGACTTCTCACTGTTCAAACAGCTCTTTCCCTGAAAACCTTGCCTGTCTTTACCTTATTGAAGCCAAAACATCAGCATTTAAGGTCTTCTCTGAATTGCCCCTTAAAGGAGACTTTGGCTCTCTCCTCACTGCTTATAGGTGAAGTCTACCACTTAGCATCGTGTTTTCATCTGTATTACATAACAAAAGTAAATTAAGGCAAAGCCACCTGACTAAAGAATTTGTAGAGGGGATCAAATTACCTTTAGAAAATAATCCTTAGAGTAAAATAATTAAAAAGTTTCTCACTTCCATTGTTTGGACACTACATTAACTTTAATATACTTTCTGCTGCAGTACATGAACTTGTAGTGCCAGTGATACCTGCAGTACCCAGCTCACATCCACAATAACACATGTACCACTACCTAACATGCTCCTCAAACAAGTGGTCAGAGCTCCCCAAAGAAAACAAAAACTGCAAGAACACAGACAAAAGTGTTCCAAGACAACCCACAGTGTAGAGATTAAGTAAAAGCTTCTGAGAAGCAGAAACAATGATGAGAATTAAATGTGAAGGAGTGTGAGTGCATCCAGAAAGATCAGCTTTCAGCCTTTGAATCTAGCATTAAAAGTTCCTAAATAAAAAGCCATTTAAAATATTAATAAGAAATAAATTTCTTAACTGAAATAACCATGAATCAGCTCAACAGCCAAAAAGAATGTACTTCAAATACCACAAAAATACACCTTTACCATCATTCCTATACAGAGGCCAAAACCATTACACCTCCATTTGTGAGAATTGGAATCTGTGGATAACTAATTACTACATTGTTTCTTGAGTTCCTACTAATACACAGCAGTGCAGCAGTCTGGGCAATGTTAACAGATGCTGACTGATAATAAAAAGAGGCAGCACTGAAGTGCTCTATTTCTAGGCTATTGATCCTAACAAATATTATTTTAGATCAACAGCCCAATTTCCAGCAGAGAGGCTGTACTTGCACATTAATTCCTGAAGCTAATGATCAGTAGTTAATCAGCAGAGGAGAATAATGAGCAGAGAGAAATCATGAAATACTTGCACTAAGTGGAACATGCTACCAAGAGGAGTGGGTGACTGAACAGCCCAGTTCTGCAATTTTTCTACTAAATAAGAAACTGGAACACACTAGAAATGAGAACAGAAAATGCTGGTTTGTCCAGTAATCTCTTATTAAACCATCTAAAGAAACCTCAAGAATCAGGTATGTCTCACATAATTGTTTATTTTGATATATTGCAGGAGATTAAAAAAAAAAACACAAACAGTCAGTACTTGTATCTCTGACTAACTTCTCACATTATCTGAAAAAACTGACAAGGTTTGAAACCTACCTGTAACCTATTTCAGAAGAAGAATTGCAATTAAATTTGTATTTTGACTGTGTCATTAGAGCTAAATAAAAATGATATAAAAATCCTATTACAGCAGTAGGGGCATTAAATCTACATAACATGCCACCTTCATTTTTAGGTTCAATTTTTACTGCTCCTGTACTATGGTACATCACTGTGTATTCACTGTATCTGTGGCAGGGGATAAGAAAACCCTTTAATAGGCAGAGGTATTTTCTAACATACAGATATATGGATGAAGAACTTGCAGTAAGAGGGAAAAACCTCATTGAAACTGGAGAAGAACATAATAATTTTTTTTTTCTCTGCCTTTTGCAGAAGTATATTTCTTGCCCTGATTTAGTAACTGAGACTTTGCTACCAGTTCAGAAGATTGAAGCACAAGTCCTGTACACTATCAAACCATACTCAGAACATTCAGGCACCAAATCTCAGTAAAGCACAGACCTTGTGGAGGCCATCAAATTAGTATCCAAGTCTACATCATACTAACAGAGTTATCAATCACATTTCTGTCCAATACCAACAGCATAGATGAACAAAAAAGTATTTACTGACATTATCTACACTTCCAGATTTTTCCAAACTGAATTACGTTTCCCACTGTGCCTTACAAACTGAGAACATGCAGAATTTTATGATTTGCAAGGTGCCAGTGCTGGCTCTGCAGGCCACTTATTAACAAATGTTCATGGTGCTCTGTAACTGCTTTTCAATTACAGGACTTGATGCAGTTCTGATCTGGAGATGACTATAAATTCTAACTAACTCTGATGCCATCACCAAAAAGAACTGGATCATCACTTTGTGATCTACTGTCAGACTTCTCAGTGCTTGATTGAATTTGCTCTGCTGGGAACTCTCAGTTCTTGCCATGCTACCATGAGCTTTCTAAATATCAATAACAGCTTTCGAAGGGAAGGTAGGAAATAATGGAATTCCTAAAGTTACAGAGGCATCCTGTTAAACAGAGTTGGTCATGACTGTAGTACTCATGAAAGGAGTAGTGGTTTGGGTAAACTGCAGGACTAAGAGTAAGTATACACAAAGTAAGGAGCCTGTACCACCTTTTCCTCTTCTATACTGTCTTAAACTCAGTGAGTTTTTCGGTTTTGTTTTAAATTGGATTCCAACCATTATAAATATAAGAGAGCTGAAGGGCTTCTATGCAACCACAGCTTTAACACATGCTGCAGTTTCCAACTTTCAAGACAACTGAAGGAACAAACTCCTCAAACACCACTGACTTCAGAAGAGAAAAGTGGACTGAAAAAGACAGACAAAGCAAGCAAACGTGTTGGTATGAAGAGAACATGAAGGACAGAAAGAAACTAACCCACCACCTCTTTCCCTAACGACCTGACTCACACTACCAGTGCTTGCTGAGACCAACAAGTCCTATTTGTACACTCACAGCACTCTCCTCTCCCTGTTTCATAAGGGCTGTAGTATATCCTTTCCATACCATGAAACACAACAGCTATAACCAAGCCTGCCAAAGCACATGGTTTGGTAAATTGAGGAGAAGTAGCATTTGTGGCCAGGATAGATAAGGTCAAGATTTAATCTAGCTGTTTCTGGGTGAACAGTTTGGACTTGTCTCCTCTTCTGAACCACCAGTTTTCACAAAGATTTAGTCTGTCCTGAGAGCTTCACACCTCTGTCTCTGATGGAAATCAACAGACTGTTAAAGACCTCAAATGCTGTTGGATTTTTGAATTGTTTTGGTTTTTTTCCTTTTGGAGTTAGGGAGGAGAAGTAAAAGAAAGGTATTGATGGGTTGACAAGTCTGGTCACAAAAGCCTCACTTCCTTAGGGAACCCAGGCTAAACACAGATCTCCATAAAAGCACCCGTCAAAAAAAAATTAGCTGAAGGATTGGGAAAGGATTTAGAGAGTACAAATTCTTGAATGCTGACAAAGAGCAGAAACTTTGAAAAAAGTACTTGTGAAAAGACCCAATGTAGCAATGCTGAAAGGAAGGCTAAGAAACCTATGCATGACAGGGCTGTGTTTCACATGTCTTTAAAATGTGAAGCCACTTGTTACTAATTGATGAGAGCGAAGGAGATCCCACCCAACACCTGCTTCAGCAATTCAGTTCAATAGCAGTCCTTCAGCAGCTTTGACAATTACTCCCACACTCCCCTGTAAGAGATTAACAGTTTGCTAAAAATAAAATGGAGATTATCCTCTACAGCAAGCTGCCCGAGAGAGACTGTGTGAGAGAAGCTGATATTAATCAACCTTGTGGTGTGCTGATGTCCAGGCTTCACTTCAAAAGATTTTATCTTGTATCTAGAGAAGTGTGGTTAAAGGTGTCTGGTTACAATGGCAGCGTGCAATATTACTTTTTGTTCATTTTATCATTTCCTGCAGCCTGCATCTTAGCATGCAGTAATAATGTTTATATTTACAGAGTGGGGAATGGTCCAGTACCAATGCAAAGCCTTTGTGTACAGAAGCTGCTAAAGGTTGAAATTGTCAAGAAACGAGAGGACAAAGAACACAACCCTCCACTCTAAATGTATAAGCAATTCATGCCATTTTCCCTAAGTGAATCCTGCCTTTAGGAAGCAGACCAAGTCTGAAGAAGTCAGGGTGCGAGGGAAGGATAGGGAAAAAAGCACAAAGCAATTTTAAAAATATTTCTGAATATATAATATGGTTGTCAAAAACATCACTCAATAGCTTGTATGTGGGATGCAAGTAACAGAGAGTATCAGTCTTCTAAGAGAAGTATTCTTACCTGTTTAAAGCTGAATACTCTTCAACAGACCATAAAAGCAAGCAATATGGTAATCTCCTTTTGGTAATCTGCTGTATGAAAAAGAATTACATTTTAAAAATAAAGCAAGACACCATGGATGAGACCACTGGCATCAAATCCATCTTTCTGTACAGGTACTATACCACCACATCACAGGTGTTGTTGTCTGAAGGTGAGACTAGACAGAAGATGTAAAGAAAATACAGGCAGCTTGCTAAGAAGAGCAAGCTGCCTGTATGTGGCAGTGGTAATGTAGGGACTACCACTTTGTAGGCACTACTACTTTGGTAGTGGAAAAGAGGCAAGAGAACTGCAGCCCAAAATCTGGCTAATTTCTGCCACACATTCATCTGCAGCAGGTGATACCCACATTAAGTGACTGGTACTACTGCATCCCATCAGCCTCAAGATGTGATGCCCAACAACAAATGGGCTGAAAGAACTTTCCACATCATATCATATCCCTATTTCATTTAATAACCATTGCCTGTGAAAAATATTATTTTCAAGTCATATTTTATCTAGTGCCTTTTAGTCTCATAGGGAGCAAATATTTATTAAAGAGAAAACTTAAAACCTGTAAGAAACAAAATTAATATGTAACATTAATTCATCATAGAGAGAAGATCTTTCATTACAGGGAAGCTTCAGTTGAAAGATGAAGATACCACATTATAAGGATATTTAAACTATGTAGGTTGCAATCCCACAGAAACTATTAGGTTATTTATTTATACCTCAGCATTTAGACTTAGGCAATAACCACAAAATAAACTGCATTAGTATGATGCCAACATCTGGCAGTGAGCCACTCACTGATCTCTTCAGCTGTCATTAGAACATCATTCTGGATGCTGAAGTTGAAAATGTGAACCACAGATTGCACACAGTTCTTTAGTAAACTTGGTGGTAGAACTGAAGAGGTACAATAATCAATTTTAAAAGCTCTATTTTGTTTCATTATCTTCCTCTTCAAATCCTCTCCGTTAAAGAGAGTTGAAAACAACCAACAAACTCTTAAGAAATGAGCCCATCAGAAAGAAAAGAAGGACTTAAGTAGCCTGCAAGGCCATTTTCTGCATTTCATCTCTCTATAAAAAGACCCTCTATAGAAGAACTGTAATCCTTATTGGGACAAACTGTATTTTACCCATGGGGACGAAATAAATTAAGATCAAATTGGTAAATGTCACTGTTACCAGTGATTTTTGTCACCAAAAATTTATTTTCAGAACTGTGTGGAGAAAAATATTACCAGCTTGTTCAAAGTTAACATCTCCCACATGATTATTTATCACACATGAAACATAATTTGTTGATTCTAAACCTTGCACTGATTCCAGATAACATGCCCCTGCTTCTCCGTCATAAAATACTGGTAATATGTGCAGAGAAATACCTTTTACTGTATTTTACCACCACACTCAAGAAGGTGTTTCCTAATTTTCACTTTTCCTTAGAAAAGTAAATGGCTATAGAATATACTGTTTCACATTCGGTTTCATATATGATATCAGATTTTCTTTTAATCAACTATGATTCACTTTAGCCCTAATGAAGTGAAAAAAGAATTTTCTTTCTAACTTAATAGCAAAATTTTGATTGCTCAGTGGCAGCATTGGCTTCAGTAACCCTAGAAATGGTTAAGAGCCTGAGGGGAGAGAGGCAGAAGCATAGCAGATCAGATCCTGGACTTTGGAAGAGTCAATTTCACTTTATAGGGGGAACTAATAAGTGGAGCCCTATAGAAAGAAGAGCTTGGCTAAACAGGGAAGTCCTGACTGAGCTTCAGGGCAAAACAAAACAGTATACAGGAGAAGGCAGAAACATGAATTTGGCAACACAGCTCAGACACATAGGCAGTCTCTGGAAATTCATATATGGCACCAACATCACACGGAACCATCAGTAACTTAAGACATTTAGTAACTTGAAATGAAAACAGAATCACTGGAGTAAGTGAAATAAGAAATAAACCAAAATGTTGACAGTCAAAGAATTTCAAAGCCAGCTTGGATCGTGATCCTATTGCTAACAATTCCTCCAGGTTGCATTTTATTACCCATATTTTTTTTGCCCTGATGGAAACACAACAACTTTTGCACTGGAGTCCAAATATTAAACCATGGAATTATCTTCCCTTGCTTCCCTTGGCCACCCAGATTTAAAGAGTATTCTATACAGCTAACATGATGCTCTGAATATTCCTCTGAAGACATCCCGATGTACAGATAATACTACATAACCAGCTCCATGAAATTCCTAGAATAAGGCTCGGAAAAAAGCCATTTTCCCCTTCTCTTCCTAAGCACATTGCTTATCTAGCCAGTTATAGAGATTGGGGTACCTTATCTCAGACAAAACACAAACAGCCTAAAACCTGATTTCACCTTATATTGCTGCCTTGCAGAAAAAAAAAATACACTTAAAAAAAGTTCCAAGAATAAAAATTTTTGAAACCTACATTACAATTTAACCTGAAAGTGACTGTAACTTATCGACAAAGAGAAATGTTCATTTGGATTTTGATGAGGTGGTATTGGCTGTCCACCATCCTTCCTAAATGAGATTAAAAAATCAGAAGTTCAAAAGAACTGGCATAGTAACTCAAAGAAACAGTGACATTGTTGCTGTTCAGATGCAATATGCTGGCAAGTTGCTTGAAAAACTATGTAAGCTTCTCCTTTGTTATAGAAAGAAAAGCAAAACCCAAACAAAAATTTAAAAATCATCCAAAACTGTTGCAATTACATTGGCAAATGTGGCATAACTAAGTCTTCAGAGTGGGCTGGCAGCAATGAAAAAACTTTATGTACAGCAAATTAATTTTAATTTTTTGAAGCTGAAGATTACATGACTCAGCCTGTACTCATCATCTCTATGAAGACATCTCTCTGCTGCTGAAATGTCAGCTCCTCAGCTCCATTACCCGACAGAAATTGAAGCACAACATTTGCTTTCTCTCATAATTTAGCATTTTGGCTCAAATTTCCAATAGCTCTGTCCTTTCTGGAAGTTTGAAGAGAATGCAGCATTCGCCCCACCACCAGACCCACAAAGAAGAAGAGATGTTATTTCCTACCATCCCATTCTGCTTCATCCAGCACTGTGCTGGATTGCTCCAAGTGGGGAGTTTGGTACCCAGCTGTGCTCCCCTCACCTTCACAAACCCGTTATGAAAGACAAGAGTTCAGTACATAATTCTAAGCATTCCTCTCACCACCAGCAATATTCTTACTGTTGTTGAAGACAATTAGTTGTAGTTTCTGCCCTAACACACTACAAGAGACATCGAGACAGCATGCACCAGAAACCAGAATAAATGCATAGGTCCATGGCATCACTTTTTTTTTTATAGGTATTTCAGACCAGCAACTTTACTACCACTTGAACATCAGTCAGGGAGACAAACAGGTTGTAATATATCACACTACTATGCTTGTGTAAGCCCTCACAACATCTCAGATTGTTTAAGTTTACTTTTTTTGGAATGACTGACAACAGACATTTTTGTATACCATTTTCTCCCCTCAGTCCACATTTACACATTAATAAGCTCTACACCGCAATTTAGCTTCAAAGCATAAAAAAACATGGTGCCATTTCTAAATATTTCACCATATTTATCAATTCAATATTTCAGTTTTGGGATAGCAGACTTATCACATGGCTATTGAGTTACTGAAGTTGTATTCTACATATAATACATTTTCAAACATAAGCAGCAAAAGAAACAAACAAAAAAGGCCTCAGTGTGCATGTAACAATTATGTTGTGTTGTTATGGTAACTAAATTCTGAAACAGTAAGAAGAGGAAAAAAATCTCACCGCAGATCTTCCTACAAGGACAATATATATATATTTTTTTTTTCTCCATTATAGATTAAAATGAGTGCAGTGAAGTATTGCTCTAAGCATCACTTTCCCCCCCACCACGTAGGTAAACAGTTTAAAATGCTGATGGAGATACTAACTGATGAAGCTGAAGGAAAATTTCATTCCTCTACAAGGGGGTGGCTGCTCAAATCAGCTGTTCCAAGAGACCATTAAATTTTCCTCTAAGAGGCTCCCAAGGAATCTCATGCAATTTCTCCAGAGCCCACAGCTCAAAAAAATGGCAGAAAAGCTGTATAAAGCTCAAAGCAGCCAAACCTATTATCTTACTGGATACTACACAGAACAAACAGGAACAAGGCAAGACCTCTCTTCCCACCCCCAGTGTCTCTGGCTTCTAAAAGTTTTGGAATCAACTGATACACACACAAAAAACCCCAACAAAAACCTAGAAAACCTAATGAACAAAACACAAACCAAACCAAATATCTTTTTTACAAGAACTGAGATGAAGTGTCAAGGAGATATAATTGCACATGTATTTATTACCAGTTTATGAATGGAGACAGGAATGTATGTTTTTAGTAACAACCACAGACTCAAATAATATTCACTTGAGCCAATACAGAATTATTTTGAGTCTAAGAGGGCTGGGGGGGGTGTCTGTGTGTGTGTGTGTCTCAACTTTCCTGAAATCAGAAATCTTCTGGTTTAAGTTCCGTATCTCAAAGCAAATATAAATTTTTTTCCTTACAGAATCTTTAGCAGTCACATTCAAGTGACACCACATGAAGAAAGTTGCTCAGTTTTCCTGCAGAGAGGAACTCACGTTAATAGTATGATCAACAGGAGTAATCAGAGAGAATCTGTAGCAATTGTCTCTGTTCCTGTATTGCTTCAACTCCTAGGAGTCCCTTGGTATCCATGCAAACCATTTTTTTAAGGCTTACAATTATTACTACTTTTCTAGAAAAACTTCACTGACACAAACTGAGAAACAGTCACATCCCTTACAACATCTTCCAAATGCTAAGTTTGTACTTCAGATTTTAAACAGTCTAGATTCAAAGAACAGCACATGCATTTTTTTAAACTTACACAAAAAAAACCAAACCCAAACCCCTGAGGTTCATTCTTGAAAGTTGCTGGATCGTATCTGAAGTCAGCTGAAACACTTAAGGGACTGCAATCAAGCACTTTGAGTGGAGACTCTTAAATAAACCTCAATGTAAAAGGCAATGTTACTGACCTTGCAATGGTAAGTAATTTGTACTGCTTACCAAGTGTTGTTTTAATTGCTTATCCATGTGCTTTACAAACCAGCAATACAGATCACCAGTGAGATCTGGAGAAAAGCTCGTTTTTAGCATTCACAGCATGTACCATCAGCCTACCCAGGATTTTAAGAAAGCTAAAATACATTTGTAATTCACCCATTTCATGAACTGCCTGTAGAGCTATCACTTCAAAGATAACTTCAGTCAACTTCTTCCAAAACACTTCGAATAATGTTGCACCCTGTAGGTAAGGTTTGCCATATAAAGCATATTTAAACAATGAAAAAGGTCAGGCAGCATCCCTGTGACCCTTAAGATACTTTGATCAACTGAAGCTCAGACAGAAAAATGTTAATGACTAATCTAACCTTGAAACAGCAGAATAAGAAACAACTATTAATAGAAGGCTAATCTGAAGTCTCACTTTACATAATACACAAAATTGCAGTAAAGTCTAAGTTCAAGAACAGCAACAATGTACTTGAGGAATCTATCTAGGCAGATGATGTTAAATATGAGAAATTCTCAGAATTTTTAAAGCATTTTGTATCTGGAAAAGTTTACTCTGAAAACAGCATTTAGTAAGGATTTGACATTACCATAGGGAAGTTTTTCCTGACCTTCACAAGACTACTACAGTTTGCCTTTTTCCTTCATTCTGCATCTGACCTGAATCCTAAGCAAAATGTAAAAGTTCTGGGAAACTGTAATTTTGCAAAACTCACCCAGGTTACAAATACAATTGCACTTCACATTCACTATTCACTATTACACAAATTATTTTTTCAAGGGGATGCCTTAGGAAAAGTACAGTCTCTCAGGTATGGGTAGTAGCCGAGGTGCCGAGAACAAGGTTTATGAATAAAGTTATAAATATTTTTCAACTGCGAGGCCAATCTTTTGACCAAGATTCTGTGTTACTGGACCTATAACTGGAGAACAGAAAACATTAGACACTCCCCATCTCTAGAGGCTCACAAGATAACAAGGACTGCCTCAGATGTCAAGGCAGGCATACTCTTCAATCATTGACATAAACTCACTTAATGTCAGCATTTCTCTCAAATTTTTGTTAAAAACTACAAATTGGACAGAGTTCTGGAAACCCCTTTAGATCTAGAAAAAGCCTTCTATTCCTTTATTCTGACCAATTAGGTTTTTTTTATTCAATAATACATTTGTGGTTTTGCTGAGTGAAAGACCATCATAAAAAGAGGATGTGATAGAAGTTTCAGCAACCTAGTACCTACCTCTACACAACCAACCATCAGCAAAAAAAGGTTAAGTCACTTAAACTGTGAATCGGACCACATAGCTTTCTACAAACCGCTGGAACTGGACATCAGACTGAAACAGTGCTAATCTCAGTGAGTCTTGTTTTCATCTCGTTACGTGATAAAGAAACCAACTCTAAAAAGATCATGAAATTAATAACAAAGCATACAACTCAGAGGTATAAACAGATTTGTGTCCATGAGAAAAGCATTTAGTAAAATCCCAAAGGACTTCTGTACCAGATTAGGAGAGTCACTTTGGCAAAAAGTCCTGCAGGACTCCTGGATTTTCTTAATTTGCTGGAATATTTTCATACAAAATTGAAGTGTGCTGCCCAGTGCTTACTGCAACAAAAGCTGGAATAAGCCATGAAGTTCAGCCAAACTTCTTAGAAAAATGTGAACCCTGAGTTTGCTAAATAAAAACTAGAAATTATTTTTGCTCTTCTGTCAAAAATGTAAAAACTGGAACAACTCATCAATTTTTATTGCTTCTGGCAATTTCCCCAGTGATAAGAAAAAACAGTATGCTATTTTAATTCACACACAGTAACAGACACACTGATTTTCTTTGCTAGCAGATTAGATAAGGAGGGTCTTCTCCACAAAAAGCCAAACCTTAGAAATGGATATTGAAGTAATTGCTGAATGACAAAACTGATCTTATTTTGCAGAGAAATCTCATATAGACATGACATTTTATTTCTTTTCATGAAATATTGGAAAGGTTATTACCTATGATGATCAAATAAAGATATGCTTCCAAGAACATTAATTTCTCACATGCTTTAGGGAGATCAAACAAGAAATTTTCTAGTACATAATGGAACACAGCTACACAGGGACAGAAATGTAGGACTCAAGTAGGCTTAAAGCATATAAAATAAGAAGGGAGAGAGAGACCTGGAAGGTAGAAAGAATGTGTAATTTCTGATTCACTTGAGGAAAAGGAAATTTCTTCAAATTACAGAAGAGTCAATGTGTAAGCTTGAAATCATCCTTCTGACTCAAAACCAGACTTAACTCATCAAGTCCTGAAGCAAAACCTTCAGAGGAACTAAAAAGGAAACCAAGTTAGACGGATATTTCAGCCAGTGTTGAGCAACAAGGCTGTCACCCTGTGAGCTATCAGAAAAGTTATGGAAACTCCTACCCCACAAAAATAAAAGTCCTGAGGAGAGGGAGAAGAGGTGCAAACTCACCCCATCTGACCAGAGTGAGAGAACTTCACTGGGTTCCCAAGAAATATGAGGTTCTCTTCTACTGGAATACTGTATCAAAAACAGAAACTTCAGTAAAACACCAACTCAGAGGATGCTGAGGCACAACAGAAACAAAAATGGTCAATTTGAGGCATGTAAAATGCTCATAATGGGTCTCTTTCTGAGATACTAAGAGCAGTAACAGCCCTGCTTAGAAAACTCTGTCCTAAGTCTGCTCTACCACCTTTCAGATATACCAAAGACCTGACAACCCAGATAACTTTGAATTCCTGAATCAAATTCATCTGTGGTAATATTTTTATCTAATAGAGTCTTGGACAGGAATGAGCAGATTCACTAACAGAGGAAGAAAAGGATCAGATACCACCCATGTGAATTGTTAAGAAAACCCTAAAAAAATACAGAAATTCCCAAAGTAACGAAATTAGCTGAGACAATATTTCACATGCTCCTTCTTCTTCAAAGCAGTTGAGACATTTGGTATAGACATTTCTACTCAAGTCTGGTCTTCTTTTTCCTGATGTTAAAGAATATGCAAGGAAACCCAGCAAACCAACACGTGAAAAATGATGTACACTCAAAATGCACTTTCAAGCTTTTAGCAGATTGTTAGGGTTTACTGCTGTCCTAGTTAAAATATTGCCACTGTAGACTGGGCTCTACATTTATGCAGATCATAAGTCTGCTCGTCACAGCAGCAGCACAAAATGACAATGCTGAGGGTCACTGCATTCTCTAGCTGAAGAGGAATCACAGGTGGCTGGAGTCTTCCTTGTCCTCCGGTCCTTATATGCCTAAACTCTAAACTCCAAGTGCAGGTCCATTTATTTACTGGTGTTAGACCACTGCTTTCTAAATGGATGCAGAACTCTAGGTTCCAGGTGGTGGCCCTAAAGTTGATTTTCAGACACCAAGTATAAAATGAAGTTTTAAGACCAAATTACTGCACTGAGAGCAAGGATTCCAAAATCAACAGCATTCTCCCTGTCAACAAGCAATTCTATGGATGCAGTTACAGGATTTTTGAAGTAAAGACTATCTGTATTTTTAGAACAATCATAAAATTCAGCACAGTAAGGCAGAACTAGAAATGGCTTCTAAATCCAGCAGCACAGATGTTTGTTTTAACAGGTGCCAAAGTACCATCAGTTGACATCAGAAGATTTTTTTAAAAAAATCTTATTACAAAACAAAAACTAGACAACTTATACTTGAAATATACCAGAATATACCATTCATTAGTTTAGGAAAGTCATCACAGATCAGCTCAGCCAACTCATGTTCCAAGCAGGCAGCTGAATGCATTCAAACAGTGAGCAGATATTGGGCTGAGTACCTATATCCTGCAGAAGTAGTGAGAGGCAGCAAGAGATGGATCACAAAAACCAGTGAACCAGCAGTGTTTCAATGCAGAAAGACACATGGGACTGACAGAACACAGAGGACAGGGCAGAACTTCATCCAGAGCAGCAGACCTAAGGAGGGTTTATCACTCTGTTCTGTCTGGCATAGGTACTGGTCAGCAGAAAATGATAAATGAGCTGGGTGGGTATTTATTTAGCAGATACAGTATTACTGTCACCCCAGCATGAAATACTTCAACCCTATTTGCAGCTGCCTTGCAAAGCTTTTTTGTGCAATATGAGCTACACTGAAAAAAAAATCCATATACATCAGAAAGAGCAGCAATGGGAACCTGAAAGTGAGACACGTTCTGTTTAATTGTGAAGCTCTGCAAGTGATTAGTACAGCAGAAGAAAAAAAAAAAAAGGTAATTTGTTATTTTCAGCCTCTGAGTCTCAAAACCATAACATTAATTTAATCAAGGAAGTTAACTCTTCCAAGTAACCAAAACTTCTAATGCACTCTAATTTTTGAACTAGAGGAATCTTACTTTTAAAGTCCAAGAGCGTGAAAAGCTGGCATGCCCATCTAGTGCCAAACATCAGTATTTTAAACAAGGATGAACCACCTTAAGGATAACTCATCCTGAAAAATACATCTGCACCATTAAAAGCTGAGATATCAACACCATCCATCACAAAGACTGTCAAAAACGTCATTTTTAGTTGACTGCAACTTCCAATCTGAGCAGATGTACTTGTAAATTCTGGTTTGTTAAAGGAACATGGCACAGTAAAAGCAGTTAGAAAAAATTGTTCTTGTAATTTCCCATCTTCCTACACAGATATTGACATTCATTGCAGCTCCTGGGAAAAGACTGGGCAGGTAAAAAACAAACCTACTAACTGAGTATGGCAATTCAGTAAGTCTCTGAAGGTTTTATCAGATGTTTATATTTTATCTAAAAAATAAAAAGGAGAAAAATGTAGCAGATTTTACCAAATATAAAATAATATGCACAAAGCCAATTTAAGAACCTAATACATATATTTGTGTATATAAATATGTTAGCATACATTAAAATTGCTTTAGATATTTAAATAAAAGGAGAATCCCCAGTATCCAGTGAGCATCTTAAATTTCAGCTTTCTGTAAAAGTGGTTTCAGGGAGAAGGGTATGAGAAATAAATCCACGCATTTAATGAAAAACCTTAGTAATTTCATTCATGTTCACCTTCATTTTGGTAGTATGTCAGGATAATTATCAATACTTATGTACATAACACTTTCATTTAAAATTCTGGCATGATCATTTTTATGATGCCATTTAAATTGGAAGAAGCAACTGTGACTTTTCATTCTACCACTGTAATGTGAATTTTACTGTGGCTACTGAATGCTGGAAAAGACTTGAGTTCTAACACGGGTACTACTGAACTTAATTTCCTTGCAAAAAGACTGCCTATGCAGTACGATCATTAAAGCCAGCACTGAATTTATTATTAAATCACATATCTTCAGGGATAGAACTATTTACTTTACCACTCCTCATGACCTTCAATGAGAACAGAGAATTAGGATATTGATTGGTTTAGTTTTTTTAAGACACATGGGCATTAAACTAATAGCTCATTGGATATGAAAAGCAATTAGAGTCAAACACATGACTTAACAAGAGAACTTCAAAGTCAGTAAGAAGCTTTAGTACAGAACAGTGTTTAAAGTAAAAGCAAAATCAAAAGGAGACATTTTACTTTGCAGAAAACTCTTTTGAACACTCTAAGCCCCACAAGGAAACTGTGCACATACACAACCCTGAAGATAGCAACCACTTTCATGGCTCGTTTTTAGAATGCAGAGAAAAGATGTATGCAAAAGGATTATCCCATAAGATGATGTGTCAGAAAAAATTCTGTGGAAGATCAAGGATGGGCTTTTTGATTTCTACAACTGGCTTTCCTCTCTTACCATCTAATTAAAAAATGGACTCAGACCAAAGAATTATAAAACAATACAGCTCAACAAGAAATATCAAATTAATTTTTTAGTCCAAGATGCCCAAAATAACTAAAATCAACCTTCCCTATTACCACAAATAATTTCCAAGCAATTTGGGCATGAAACACAAGGGAAGTAGTAGCTGGAAGCTAGGGGACAGCTGAGCACCTTGTGGAATTGATTTCCATAACACCATGACATGACACATGCCATCCATTGAAGAGCTTATTCACTTTATAGAAGTGGTGTGATTTGTTCACTAGAATCTACAGTTCTGAATGCTGAAAAGTCTGGTGGATGATGTGTGTGATATCTTTGTAAAACAAACGAATCCAAACCTGAAACATGCTCCCCAAAGAAGCTTCTTTAAGATGCCCTAACAAGTTTTGCAAACACTTTTTCCCCAGACCAACCTACAGAGTTTGCAGTGAGGAATCATTACAGCAGCATGACACTAAACTAAAAGCAAAAAACAAAAATACCATTTCTCTACAGGGTTACAGGAAACAGACAGCTGGAACAAATACTAAAATGCTTTCAGAGCCCCATCAATATGCCTCAGCCCTGACCTGCATTTAGCCACCTTCTGGATTTAGCATCACTGTACAGCTTACATTTGCCTACCCAAAGTGCCAAAGGTCTGTACTGCTGGAATACTCTTCTTAACACCACTCCATTAGGAAGTTACCAACTTTCAGCACCAGAAGTTCTTTTTCTTTAAATCTGTAGGTGACAGTATCAGTAAGAAAATATATTTTATTAGCCAGATCTCTTAAAAAAACACATTAAAGATTTTTTTCAAGCTGTACAAAATGTTTACAAAGACTCTTGTTAAAAGCTTCAAATGCATATTTCATTTAGCCATTAGCAAAAAAAACCAACAGTCCTTATTACACATTAAGCACTACAATGCCCTTTCTGCTTAGAGCTCTCACATGTAAATGTGACTGATCAAACTGATCTGACTTGTTATAACCAAAGCAGAACAAGTAGTTAGGGAAATGCTTCATCCTTGCTGTGATGCAGCACAGCATCATCCTTATGCTCTTACTGCTTACAGAGAACTGGTTGTCAAGGGGATGATGTTTAATTAGCTCCAAAGACTTCCACAAGGTACTCATTTTATAAACTGAATAACAATGCACAGTAATAACACTATACATGGAGGACCATAAAGGTGACTTCTTGACTTCACAGTAATGGAATGGCAAGGAGAAAAGGCAGATTTAGATGCTGAGCCACCACAGCTAGAGACAAATTCAAGATCTCAAGGGAACAATGTCCCGTTACTTAAGAAACCAAATACAGCTTCAACAGACTTTTTTATATGCATTGCCTCACACCACTGCATTTTCAATCTTTTCTGCATTATTGTATCCTACAACTTCATATGACATGTTTTCATCTCAACAGGTATGTTCCCCTCCTTTTTCCTCTTAATTTATTGCCATTTTCTTCCTAAAACCAGTAGCCAGTGAAGTGAACCTCAAAGATGATCTCACTGGCACCAAGAAAGTTTATGAAGTGCCTTAACCAAGTATTTCTCTTCCCCAGTAACAACCTTATGCACATATCAAAAAGCCATATTCACAGTCCTTTCAAAATGGAGCTCTCCAAGGAGAGAAAAGAAATTTCCCCAGTGCCTTCTCTATCAGGTCAGAGATGCACAAGACTCAAGAGCCATGAGACTAGGGCTACATCTTTGCTTGAAAGCACACAAAAATTTGCATCAAACATCAGGAAAGCAAAACCAGATATTTTTTTCTTAACTTTCCTTTGGCTCATCATAACTTTTTTTCTAATAAAATAAGAACCAATTTTCTTTCTAATTGTTTACTTTTCAGTGAAGTTTCTTCTAAGTAACAGCAGTTGCTGAAATTAACTGCATGTTCTTCAGACAGTGTCTGCTTCTAGGGCTGATAATGTTTGATATTTACAATAACTGTTGCAGAATAGGACCCAGAACCAAGGCCACTGCCTGCCTCTGAAAAATATGTTCTGCTCTGGAAACAAGAGAGAGTCAAGGGATCATACTGTGACCTCCTGCAAGGAGAAGAGGACCTGACAGGTAACCAAAATTAACCACATTAAATATTCTGTTGCACATGTTATACTGAGTATGAATTTGAGGGATCAAAAGGGTCAACTACATTATCCATGGCTGCCACCCTGAGGCCTCTACCTTTGATCTCAATATCCCATGCATTCCTGACTCCAAGACCCAGCAGCCCAATTGGGGACTTTTCCAGGGCCTGTCCTGCAGCCTCCATGGTGACATGAACGTTACTGTCAGGGTTGGGGGAGAAACATGATACAGCTTTTTATATAATTGTACATATTTCATTATTTTCTTTTTCATCATTACTGTTTCATTAAAGCTGTGTAGTTTAGTTTACAACCCACAAGTCTCTCTCCCTTATTCTCTTTCCCTTCCCTTTGTAGAAAGGGAGAGGGGCTAATAGAGGGCATCAGTTATTTAATTACTGGCCTGGAGTTAAACTGTGACAGAGAAAGGAAGAGCAAAATAACTATGCATCACTGTGGACAACATTTTTCATTAAAAAAGCATTATTCTATCACATTTCTACAAATATTGAGAATTTAGAACACAACACTAGTGCCAAGTAAAGAGACAGACATTTCTGCATTAAGTTTACAACACACAGAAAGCAAAAAGGAGGTTTCACTGACAGAGAGTAAGAAGAGCATGATCACCCACCACTTGCAGAATTGTAATTCCTAAATTCTAGTAAATGGGGGTGAAGAAAAAAAAAAAAAAATTATTTAAATCCTCCATTTAAATTTTTTTAAGTTACATCTGCAAAGGCTCTCTGAAAGTTGACCAAAGACTGACAAACTTAGAGCTGCTCTAAACTTCTAAGTGTCTTGGCTGGACAGCAGTGCTAGCAATTCTTGACTCTACTTGACTCACCCGAACTCTTTTTGCCAGAACCAAAGTACAGAAGAATAGATGCTATACCTGCTTAACAGCTGTCATGCAACAGCTTCACAGGACACAGTGATCTGTGAACATCACAAAATCATAGAATTTTCAGGGTTGGAAGGGATCTTACAGATCATCCAGTTCCACCCCCCTGCCCTGGGCAGGGACACCTCTCACCAGATCAGGTTGCTCAGAGCCCTGTCCAGCCTGGCCTTAAAAACCTCCAGGGATGGGGCTTCCACCACCTCTCTGGGCAACCTGTACCAATATCTCACCACCCTCATGGTAAAGAGCTTCTTCTGAACTTCCCATCTAAATCTACTTACCTCTAGTTTTAATTCATCCCCCCTAGTCCCACCACTACCCGAGATTCTGAAGAGTCCCTCCCCAGCTTTCTTGTAGGCTGCAATAAGGTCTCCTTGGAGCCTTCTCCTCTCCAGACTGAACAACCCCAACTCCCTCAGTCTCTCATCATAGCAGAGGTGCTCCAGCCCTCTGATCATCCTCATGGCTCTTCTCTGGACACACTCCAGCCCATCCATCTCTCTTGGAACAGGGGCTCCAGAACTGGACGCACTGCTCCAGGTGGGGTATCACATCCCTCCTACAAATTTCCAGGATACAAGAGCACTGCATTTCAGTCATCCATATACTGCTGCCCCACATGCCCATCAGGCCAGGGCCAACACCAAAAGTAGCAGCCAGACACTATGCTCACTCTCCTCTACTGTCAGCCATATGTATGGGCACAGCTGCACAGAACTGGCCCAGTTTTAATGCAAGCACCTACGTAATAGCTTTCAGAAAACAAATTTGAGCTCATTTCTTCTCTAACTCAAGTAATCACTGGCAGCATTTCAGGAGAGTCAGAGATGAGAAGTGACCATACAAGAGCAACAGCCATGACACGGCTTGGAAATGCTCCTCGAAGTACAATGAGAAACAAAAGCCCCTGTGTGAAGTATAAAATGCAAATGTCTGGAAAACACACTGCTTTCCCTCCCCTCTCAACTGAGGGCAAAGATCAAAAGGCTGTGCAAAGGTACACAGCATCATCTGCAAAAAAACAGATGGGAAGAACATAAAGCCCTTACTGTGAGAGTTACAGTGCACACTGAAAACACCACTTACAGACAGACCCCCCCCTCCTGCCCTGCCTTTTATAGGAGGAGTGCATTACCACCTTTCTAAATTCAGGGGTTAAACACTCACTTGAGGAATCTGTTGCATCTTCTGGCCTGGGCAGGTGGGGGTTCCTATGCTGGACCAGCTGGGAGACAGCACCTAACACAGGAACAAGCAGATGGGGGCAGCTGATACAATTACAGAATTAGCATTCATTAATCAGAGTACTAATTTTTCATTCACCTGTGTGACATTTGAATGCAGGCAAGATAGTAGAGATACCTCAAGACAGAGACAAAAAAGCACACCAGAAGACTTGCTTCATTTACAGCCTTTTGCTGGTAATTAAAATTGCAATCCACATTCAGCTTTCTCTAAAACAAATGATCAAGCAACACTTTAAAACTTCTAAATTGCCAGAACCAAAAGATGAATCTGCAAAATCTTTTGCATTATTTAATCAGATTTCATAGATTATTACTACACAAATGTTGAATTAATTCTACACGTAGCCATTTTTTGCTGCAAAATCTACACCTTGTTCATCACATTGATTTTTACAGCAAATAAAGACATTTAACAGCATTATATTTACTATCTTAATTACTAACTCTAGTATGGACAGTAGCTCTTCTGACTGTACTGAAATCAAGACCTTTTCTTGGCCAAGATGTGTTCAAATTTGAGATAGCCTATCCAGTGCTCCTCAAGGACTGAATTAGTTTGAAGAATTACATTCAGTAAGGGCCAACACCACATGCTTCAGTAAACTAAATGTTCACAGCAGTAAACCATACCTTTAATGAAACTTGATGACAGTTTTATACGTAAAACTGTAGAGCAATAGAACTAGAGCAAAGAACTGTAGCTGTAGAGCAAAGAACTCATCATCTATGTAAAATGTTGTGTTTATTACACCTTTAGCATAAATTTTTTATCAGAAAAAGCATTTATTTCCTGTCAGGGAAGTTTTAGACACAAAGTGGGCATTAACCAACTGCAATCATGCCTAAATGGAAGTGATTTATGCATGTTCTATTATGCATTCAAGGGGAGAAAAAGTAACAGCATTCATATTCACTTAACTGGCCAGAAGCATTTTGAAGTTTTCTGTACTGAATAGCAGGCAATGAATCTCCCCTAACAGATGATCACTTTATTTTCATATTTATTCCTCCCAGCTTTGAGCTTTCACTGGAACCTTAAATACTTTAAAAAAAAATAATAAAAATCTTCACTTTGCTTGCTACAACTAAGTTGGGAAAGCATGTGTACACAACTCCAGGTGCTGGCTGAAGCTTACTGCAACAGGGAACTCAGGTGCCAAAACCAATACAAAATACATACTTCTCACCAGTTGGCTCTGATATAATTCCCACACATACTTTTGCCATTTCTACACATTCAAAGCCAAATTCTCACAAAACAACTTAGTAATTGCTCCCATACACTAGGTAACGTCCAGTAATATTTGTTACCATTTCCCAAAACTTTTGCTGTTTCTACCCGTTCTTAAAGTTACTAAAGCATTTTTCTATTACTTTGGTCTCAAACATGTATTATTCAAGCAAAGACAAAACTGAAATCACCATTTTTGCAGTTCAGAGGCCTGCTACTTAAAGAAATCAGTACATATAATTGAAAACGTAAATCAGTGTCAGCTGGCAAAGAAGTTCTCTTCCTGCAGCAATAAAATGTCCTTTGCTGTTTTATACTCTTCAAAACTTCTGCAATTCATTGTCTTCTATGATTTCCTAAGAACAGTATTTTCAAATACAATACAAATATTTTCATTAATGCAAACCAACTAAGTTTTCAGCTTGTTTGTTTACATTAATGTCTTAATATCTTAATGGGTGACAGGATGAAATTAAGGTTTGACACATTACTAAGTAAGTAAATGTAGGTGAACCTTTCTTCCTAGAATATTCAGTAAAACAAAACCTAAGTCTTACAAGTAAAAATCAGCATGAATCCACCATGGATATACCAACTAAAAGCATTTTACAGAACAGAGATTTTAAACATATAAAAAAATAGGTCTCTTCAACCAGAAAGTTTAAGACAGTGCTTTCCGTTTTGTTTTTCCTTACATAGCGCTGTTCTAAAAAAGCCACTTCTCTTTCCTTTATAAAATAAAATATTCTGTATAATTTTAAGTCACATTATTGCTTGCCTGAAAAGAAAACTCTCATTATGGAATAAACAAGTTGCAGAACTACAACAGCTGGGGAATCCAACAATGCCATGGGCTGCAGGCTCCCTTAAACAAGTAATACTGAGGAATACTCATTTCCAGTAGACATTTAAGTTTGTTGTTGACTAGACCCAGTGTTTCCTTCATGTCCATGAGATTTCCTCTTTTCCCCCACTACTACTTCCCTACATTCCCTACTGCAGTCCCCCCAGGCCTCCAGCCCCAATTCTAATCCACGTAGCAGTATTTATGATTTCCTCTTATCCTTCTCCTGAACTTTCAGAGATTCACAGTGATTCTCCTGATAATTTCCAGCCACATGCCCTACCTGTCCCCTCAACCTGCCAGCCATACAAGAGATGAACAAATAATATTGTAACCAGAGCAATAAGGCAATGATCAGCCCAGTTAGGGACAGAAAAAGTGAAACCACAAGCGAATTAAAACAAACAGATGAAACAGAAATACAGACAGGAGAACCACAACAAATCTAAATCAATGGATGAGAAAAATAAATCTTAAGTCTAAACAGACCACACAGCAGCAAGTTCATGATCTGTAGTATGTAAGCTGTGATGCTACTCAGTCCCTCCTTTTATTGATAAGTCTGGTGTAGACTCATTTATCTAACCTTAACAATGTTGTAATAAAATATCCTGTGTTATGAATTGCAATGTTATAATCTATAAAGAAGTCCTGATTATCAATTCATGAGGTCTTCCACAGAACATGGCATGTGTTCCGCAGAATTAGCCCACTCTTCTGGCAGCTTCACGAGGCTCACTGCAACTGCCTAGGACCCCTAAGCACAACCCTGGGCACATTCTACAGGCAAAATACAACAGTGTGCAAGTGTCAACTGACAACTGAGTTTCAGTAAATTGATTTAAGCACTTCGTAGTCTTTGGAAGCTCTTAATGCCCGAGAGACAGAATGCTCTTGGGCTGCTCAATCTCTAAGATCTACTTATTAAACACTCATGAACTACAACTCATTTTAAAATAAACTTAATTTTTAGTAACATTTTAGTGCTTGACTTTGGGCAGAGAATTCTTGCAGACTCTAGAATAAACAATATTCTATTATTGGCCACTTAGTCTCCCCTCCAAGCAGTTAAAAATGAAAAGAATGTTGTTTATAATTCTAAAATAGCTCTCAGTTAAACACTAATTATTACCACTGGCGAAAGAAACAACCTCACTCATATGGCATTCAAATCCTACCCTTAAAATACTCTTTGCTGATGCTGCATTTTGTGGTTTGACATGCATTTTAGAATTCCTCTTTCCATGGTTTCTCAATTTCACAGAAACATCTGGCATCTCCGTGGAAACCTGAACACAACACAGAGACTGCTGAGCAGGTTAGAGAAAGAACTGCATTCCCTTGCTAGTGAGGATAGAGTTCAACACTTCTCTTAACTGATGCATCTCACAATAACCTGTCTCTCTTCCCCATTAATGTTCTTTCTTGCTTTCACAGGTGTTCACTCCTTTCCTTCACCACGGTTTGCACTCACCTTGAGGTTTAATGGATTTTCTAAGCAGCTATGTAGAAAAATGTAAGCAAGTTAGACAGGCTGGAAATATCCAAGCAATACTCCAGTAAGAAGTAAGCCTTCCCATGCAAAATTCCTTTTTGCATAGATATTTAAAACTCTAATCTTAATATACACCAATTTAATATGTTAATCTTAATATACACCACATTCTTATACTGATTGCTGTTGAACAGCACAAAACACAGAGAAACAGCAAACTAGTTTCTTTTGGGTTCCACACCCACCTGCAGCTGCCCAAACTCCTACTTTAGGAATTGATGTTTAGGTATTAAAGTAACTGTTACTACCAGCAAACAACATCTGTCCCCCTATTCATTAATCCTTTAAATTCCACCCTAGTTGCAGTCAGAAAATACAGCAGTTTCTCACTTTGGATGAAGTACAGCAAAGGGAAACACAAACATGCCCCCCAAAAGGGAGTCTCTCCCCCCAGCTCAGAACTTGGCCACAGACCTCTTGCAGGTTTAGCAAAAGCCCCCTTCCCAATTACAACAAAGCACTGTAGTTCAGTTAAAAGCTAAAATTTTGAAGTTTTTTCCTACAAATTATACATCTTCAGTGGCATAAGATGTCAAACATTCTCTCCCACAGGACTCAATAGTGTTTTCTCGATTGAAGCATAATGGGACATTTAAAACATCCAGTTATGCAGTCAGCTGAAAGCCTTGCAGCAACAGGAACCAAGAATAACAGGCAGCATGGAAATACCAGTACGGAGGGAAAAATCAGGAAATATAAGATTCCCCCCGCTCCTTCCCTAAAGGATAGAAAATAGAACACAAATGGCAGAGCAAGACACTCTTTCCCAGAATACTACCAAGAGCAAGAGAAGGTGTTGAACTAAGTGACTGGTGCTGAGACATGTCACATAAATAATAGAGTTGGCCCAGATGATCCTTGAGGTCCCTTCCAACCTAACATTCTATGACTCTGTGAAACTGAGAACTGTCAACTTCACCATCAACAAAAAGGGATAATTTCATATCACTCATTACCTGAGGAATGAACTGCTGAGGGATACAGGACTGCAAAACCAAAACCTTAGCAGCATTAAAGAGGAAAAGAAAATACAAAATTCATTGTAATAGAAAATATATAAAAACAAGAAAACAAAAAGATATAAATACAACTAACTTTGAGTTAGATCTATGACACTAGACAAATCAGAGATCCCAGAAAGATGTACCCTGAAGTATATTATTGTCATAACAGCCTATTGTAAATTTTTTGCATCATCCTCCCAAGCATCTGTTACTACTCTTAATTAAAAAGCAGATGGTCTGACCTAATACAGCAATTCCTATGACCATGTATTTATCAGCAGGTGGGGAAATTAAGTTTTGAGGTCTCAAGCAAGCAAAGCAAGATTAAGAAAAACTGATAGCTAAATAGGTCTCAAAGCCATCTGCTATACAACACTTAATGAAAATAATATTCTCAAAAATGATGTAGAATTTATTTTCCATGGTCTCTGTACTGAGAAAACAGCCTTCCACAAACTCAGCCAGATGCAAATATGCCTTAACTCTAGAAGCCCAGAGATTATCAAGCTAATCAAAGAATCCTTGTTTTTGTTTAAACTAGTGAAGCAAAGCCATTCCAGGTGTACAGTGCAATTTGAAGAGGTGGAAGTAATCAGCACATTTAGATAAAAGCTGGAGGCTGTTTTTAGTAAAAAATTCTCGTAAGGTCATCAGACACCAGTAAAAGAAACAAATAAAACACAAGCAAGGAAAAGCATGAGGAAGTATACTTATGAAGGTATAAAAAGCTATACCTCTATGTTTTAACTGCAGGTTGAAAATGTGCAGGTGGTACTGGGGAAAGCTGCATTCCCAAATTCTGTAATAGATGGAGAAAACAGCTCAAAATAATCTGCCAAAGAAGAGAATCTCAGTGAGAGGTATATAAACCAATAAGGCAGTAGCAGCGTATGGAAGAAAGTACACTTCTCTAACTGAATAATGTCCCTCCTTCTTCAGAAATCTTTCAAGCTTTACTGGTGAGAAGGACACTTCTGGTTGCATGTGCCTACATGGATTTATTTTTTTTAAATACTCTCTTGGGGAAAAAAAAATTAAAAATTAACACAGGTGAAAAGTTACACGTTCCTGAATAACAGGAGCTTCCAATGAGTCCGTATTCTGAAAACGTGCATACCAACTTGCTTAAGTTGCTGGAAAATATTATTAAAACAATAAAAATTGCCATTTTCACTTAGAAAAAGCCATAAGGAATGAGTTAATGTACATGTTCTTAAATTAACAATCACTTGAAGAAGACCAAATCACCAAGGTGCCTGGTTACTTGGACCTTCTGGATGAAGACATCAGAAAGATGCTCTCCAGCCTAACTCAGAAGCAGAATTTGGTACCAGCAACAGCAGATGACTGCTCAAAACCTCCCTGCAGCACACGCTAGCAAAGCACCTCCTCTGTGGTTGAAGTATTTTGATCATTGCATATGAATCTATATATTTTCTCTATATAAGCCAAACAGATGAGCTGATTTCTTGCATGTGGAGAATTCAATGAAAATCTCCAGATAAAGCCTCAAAAGGAAAGCTCAAGTGCTTTCCTATGTTACAAACCTACAAGACACAGTAGCTAGCTAGTCTAATCCCCAACACCCCTTCCCTACTAGAAACAAGGACATCACTAACCTGCATCACAGAAAAACTGCTCCCAGTTGTTAGCTCATATAAAATTTCAGCATTTGGTAGGGGGAGTTCATATTGTAATTCAATTCATAATCCAACTAGTAGTGTTTAATTTATTTTACCTGTGGTTTTTTTCCCCCAAGTAATACCATCATCTTGGGACTAATTAATAGACACATAGTTTTAAGGTTGTATCTTAATAAAGCCTTAAAATAACACTTTTTTTGCATTGTCATTTTTCTTTTCAGACCATTGTACCAGCCATTTACTTGCCCAAGGATTATTCTCTTAATATTTTAAACCTACTTCTAACATAACTAGTAAGTTGTGAAGTGCTTCAGTTTCCTATGGTCTCTAAAGAGTACTCTCACTCATGGAAAATCATTAGATGTGACTGCTTCCATCAGTTGGTTAGGTGACACATAGAGCTACAACTTCTGTGGATGGTAACTCAGCAGGGTGCCAGTTAAAAAGCACATTTCACACAATCATTTACCACTGAGGAATTAACTTTTCTACTGTATGTGGAAGTTAAAACCCCTCAAATCTAACAAAAATTCATCCCACTCTCTGAAGCTAAGGATCCCCTTTGTGTGCGTGTGATGGGTGAGGAACAGAACGTTTGGCTTGAAACCATTATTTAATGTCATTAGTTGAACAATTTTCAAAGATATTCTTAAACATGGAAAAATTGACATAGAAAAAAACAGATCGAATGGTTGTCCAAAAGTACCTTGGGGGAAAGTGAATTCAATGCATACTAATGACAGAAATTGAATATATGAAGTCATGGTGTACTGACTTAGTTACACCAATGTCACTGCTCTGCGTGAATACTCTTACATAAGATTAAACCCATTTTTCACTTTATCTTGTTATTTATCAGGAATCTATTTACATAAGGACTGACCTCATCTTTTCCAAATTCTAGGAAAAAAGGCACCTGACATTTCAATGTATCTTCTACAGTGTCTTTATAATTTTACATTCCAGAGCACAGACACACAATGAACTGTGCACCTATACAAGCTGAAGAAAATACTATGCAGAAACCAAATTACTATCTACAGATAGGCAGATTCTATTCATCTACAGATTCCAATGTCAATTAAAAATACCAGTAAATACTGACTTACTGGATTATATTAGACAAGCAAATATGATAATAGTGCATTTCTGAAATCATGAAAAAAATCTTCATATTTCCCATTCTTCCTTGGGAGTTTTGAAATAGAAAGTAAACAAGCTTAATGCATCTGTAATAGAAAATGTTACTGAAATTCATAAAAAAGGGACTATAGTGAAAAAGCAAAAGCTGAGACTACACATTTCAGGCAGCCTGGTGCAGAGCTCTGCCATCACCACAGCCTCCTCTTGAACCCAAACACTTTTCAGATAGCAGACACATCCTCACCCCATAAAGTGTGCTGGCTTGGGCTGGGATAGACTTCATTTTTCTTCATAGCAGGAATTTTGGGCTGTGTTTTGGATTAGTGCTGAAAATAGTGTTGATAATAGAAGGAAGTTTTCATTCTTGCTGAGCAGTGCTTACAGAAAGTCAAGGTCTTTTCTGTTTCTCATCCCAACCAGTGAGCAGGCCAGGTGTGCACAAGCAGTTTGAGAGGGGAGAGCTGACCCCAACTGAGCCAAGTGATATTCCATACTATCAGACATCATGCTCAGCATGGAAAGCTAAGGGAAGAAAAAGGAAGGAATGGAGGGACCTTCAGAAACCACTAAGCATGATGGAGCCCTGCTTTCCTGGAGGTAGATCAACACCTGCTTGCTGATGGGAAGTGGTGAACTAATTCGTTGTTTGGCTTTTGCTTTACCTGAGAAACTGTCCTTATCTCAACCAGCAAGGTTTTTTTTATTTCTACCCTTCTGATTATCTCCCCTCATCACACCATGGGGGGAATAAGTGAGCTGCTGGGTGGGATGTAGCTATCAGCTGGGATTAAACCATAACCTAAGGGATCTCCCACTGACACTGGTACCTTCCAGTAACACAACACTCCAACTCTGGTCATGTTCTGAGGACATTATACCACCTGCAACATCTTCACCTCTGGTCTCTCCCTTGAGGGCACCAATAAAAAGAGAAACAGAGCAATAGACAACTCATGAAGGGAGTTAGAAAACTGTGTTAGAAAGAGATGAGGTTTAACAATCCTTAAGTTATTTAGAACACAAGTAAGCTCTTCACATCTAAACAAGTGAAATGAACACCTGCAAAAGTGAGCAAGTAAACCAAATGTCTACATCATGCTTTTTAAAGCAATGTTCAAGAATGTTAAAAATAAAATAAAAATCCATAAAACAATAACAATATGCAGCACCCACCTCATTTTATAAATCTTGCATCTAATATTCAAGTCACTGTGGCCCACCCTTCCTATTCTTTTTTAAACCATTCTGAAATTCTCCTCTTGGCACACACTGAACATACCCTCAGTTATGCTTGTTACACTGATGCAGAAACTGTCCTATCTAAAACCTGCATTTGAAAGTTCTTATTGTTTCTCAAATTTGCATTAGCTGTAATTCTGTAAATTCTGTAGACATTTTATAGCACAGTAAAATATAAATACTGTGATTCAATGCCCAGATGAATTAAGTCCACATTTCTGATTTAGTTTACATTTTATTGCATTTGCTATTTTTGAGATGGAAGCAATTTCTGGCTACATTTTTACCCATAAAAATTTAAAAGGAAGTTCTCCAATTTAAACATTTTGCCTATGGATTTGGCAACTTCTAGAGTGCTCACGTGAAAAGAGTTATGGTGATGCCTTGACAGTCATCTATCAGGACACTGGCAGCCAGCACACCTTTATAAAAAAGAAAATTATACAGTGATAAATAATATCATGCAACAGGAGTATTTGGTTATACCAAGTAACACCTGGAATCAGTATACACTTAACCATCATAATATAATGCTGAAGCTGCTTTCATTTTCTAGAACAATTTAAAATGCTGCTGCAAAGCATGAAGGAGGTACTTGAGGTGAAAATGTTCTTCCTGAACCCTGCTTTGAACGTTTGCCATAAACCTATCATACCTACCTTCTGTAAATACTAAACGCTGCTGGAAGCAGTGAAAATTTAATGACAGGTTAAGGAGGCCCATTCCATACTTTCTAAAAAGTTTCTTTATGAATTTGTTCAGCATTTTAAAAATCACACGGAATTATTCCTACCCCACTGCTCAGTTGCAAGGCTATAAAAAACACTTTGGTCTACAAACGACAGACGGGCTCAAAATTCTGCTGCTGGTTCACACACCACATCCTGAAAAGAAACACTGCTAAACCATGTGAAAGCAATAGATTTTTTAAAATTATTGCTTCTTAAGTAAACTTTGGGGTGCAATTTATCCAACTGACAAGCGGTTGGCTGCCCTCGCTTCTCCAAGTCGCTTCATCTAAACTCATTCCTGACCCATCAAATTATTTGCTTATTTCCTTATGTCTCCCATTATTTCTGAAAGGTGACAGCTCTTGCCAATCCACCTGTTATGCCATACTTTGCAGTTTTGGTAGCCATCTCCCCAGTCACTGGCCTATTCCTTCCATGTTTTCAAGTTCCTAAGTCTGAAACATTAAAAATACACTTAGTGGATTTTTAAAAATTAGAAGTAATACTGGATTATTAGATGACATTAGGTCACAGGTAAGAATTATGGAACCAAAATAGTTTTGGTGCAAGTAGAGAGTGTTTACATAAGGCAGGGGGAAGAAAAAAGGAAGCTCTGAATTTTTTGTTGGAGGCACTGAAATCAAAGTCTGCATCAAACCCTCTTCTAGATCAAATTCCCTATTCTACATCTGCAAACCAGATCACTTGAAATACTATGAAATAATTTTAGATAAAATATGAGCAATTAAGGCAATAACCAAGGCTTCAACTTTTTTTGTCACTAATGCAGTGGGGTGGGTTTTTTTCAGATAAGACAAAAGGTGATGGAGGCTTCAATAATCTTGCTATGATTTGCTGGTTTTATCTTCAACAAGTTTTGCAGTAAGCCATCTATATTTGTTATTTATTTTTTCATAGAATCATAGAATTGGCTGGGTTGGAAGGGACCTCAGAGATCATCAAGTCCAACCCTTGACGCAAAGTCTGATAAGAATTTCAAAATTTGAATTCTGTATACAGAGCAAGAGGTCACAACTAACGTTTTTATGGTATCACTACTATGACTACAAAATTCATACACCTGCTTTCATAACCATGGGCCAGCTCCCTCTCAAAGGACAGCAAGCACACATGGTCCATTTTTTTTCCTATTTTGGGTAGCCTGCAAACTGATTCTCATATTTAGAGAGGCAAGTCCTATTCCTTAACTGTTCTCTAAGCCACGTGGATGCAGTTTTCAGCTACGGGCGCTGTACAGACTGTTCAGTTCAATTCTTTTTGTCCTTCACATTACAGTAAATGCAAGTCCTTCCTACCAACAGATTAATACAAAGGCCTGGTTTTTAGTACAAGACAAACTCTCTTCGCTTCTTTTTCTACATGCAACTTAATTTTAAAGAAGAGGCACTATTAATTTAGTTATAGAAAAAAAAATTCACACGTTTTTTTCCAAACATTAGTAAATGTAAAAAACCACAACTGGGTAAAAATTGCTAATGAAAGGCAGGAACAACCAACCACAGGTGTCCCAGTCTAAGTGAGAAGTAGCACAACATCAGTGCATCCACCACAGCAGCTCCCAAGACCCTTTCATTCTGACTTTCCTCTCACACCAGGGCAGACAGGGAAGAAGGGCTGCTTCTGGCTTGCCCCAAAACTCTGCAACCCCCAGACAACCAATCACCCCTAATTTAATGAGCCAGACAACTTTCTGCAGCCCTTTTCTCTCTCCCACCTTAATCCCTGAAACAGCTCTGGTTGTCTCTAACCAAACTCCCCTCCTTCCTTTTGGAACTACTTGTCTCCTTGCTCCCCTTGGCTCAGCATCTTTTTTCTGGCTTCCAGAAGGGAGAAAACTAAGGACTGAAGAGGAGATAATAGAAAAACCTTTTCCAGTGTATGCTGCATGATCTCATTAGGCCCATCCTATCATAAAGGAACTGCTGCTTCATCACATGAATACTGTATTATTTCCAAGAAACCATAATGGGATCCTACCAGGAACATCTATGAGCATGTAGCAGCTGAGAAAACACTTACATCACAATACAAGTACGCAAAAGGAAATAATTATGATACTACATGCAATCTTAACTTTTAACACAATTCCAGAGGATTCAATGGTTCATGAACAGTGTTCTAAAATGTGCTGCAGCATAGGATTTCTGAAAAATCTCTCACAGTGATCTTACAGGAAAAACACACAGCTGTATTCTCCTAGACATTCATATTTTTCTGCCCTGCAAAAAAAATGTCAATGCTATGTCCCTTATAGGCTGTCCAAATGCCACCCCATTGATCTGTCTGATCTGTGTTAGGGACAACACAGATGTGGACATCCACGATGTCCCCTGGAACTGAGCTGGGGACTGCAGATTAACATTACATCTTCAGTTTAGTTGCTGGGCTGTCTCTGTCAGGACCAGGAGGACTGAATCCTCCTATCTCCTCCACTCCTTCCATCCTCTATTTCTGGCCTACAGTCACCTCCTTGCATTACAGGCACATTCAGTTCCAAATGGGAAGAAAACTAACCCAGTAACAAAACCTAAATTGGTCTCTTTTTTCATGAGATGATGCAGCAGATCAGCTTATGGTATATGTGAGAACCAGGGAGAGGAATGAAGAGAGAGAAGGAGCAGAAAGAAAATATCAGTCCTTCAGGGCACTGATTGCCTTAAATGTAAAACCACCATCATTGAAGTTTACAGACATTTCCTATATATTTTACTATATCCTAAAGATTTTAAGAATGTGTGTATATCTTCCATGTTAAAGAAGAAAACAAAAAATATAACATGTATGTAGAAATCTCACGGATTAAATAAATTGAAATGTGTTTGCATTACAGCACTCAAAGGAATGCCTCCTGGAGAGGGCAAATTACATCTAAGGTCCAATCTAGCCCACAAATTCCTATTGCATGGCAATTTTTAAAGCTGTTTATTTCCCTGAAAATGTATATTTCTAAACTGGGGAGAAAGCTCTTACAATTCCTCTTGTTCAAGCTGAAACAAGTTTTGCTATAAGGATGCATGGTCCTTTATTCATACAGTACTGCATGTACTGCAAACGCCATCTCAGAAACAGCTGCCTACTGCCAACCTCACCCCGTGAGCTTCAGAACAAAGTTAAGACAAAACATAATGTTTAAGAAACTGATTAACACATACAATGCATCCAGAGTGTAAAAATCCATAATTCTAGAAGGAAGCTTTGAAGACTGACTTCCATAGTATTCATATCTAAAGAAGCAAATACAGTTCTTCAACAAACTCAGTAAACCCCTACTTTCACAAGTGAATGTTAATATTAATCCAAGTGCAAATGAAGATCTCACTGGGTGCCTATCTTCATACACCTAGACATTTGCACAGATCTAGTTAGATGTATTCCTGTGATGACCTAACTAGTTCTGAGACTGCTGCCAAACAACCAGAGGCAGCTCACAACCCCTCTTTTTTCTCTTGCTCAAAATTTTGAAACCAAAAAAATTAATCAATCCCTTAACTCTTCTCCAATATGGTTCTAAAAACCCAAGAGGGAAGCTCTTTTTTTTAGCAAATATCCATATTTTTTAGCTCTCTATTTTTAGCAAATATCCATACATTTTCCTCCCTGTTAAAAAAGGCAAGCTAATGGAAAACACTGCTGCACAACTACATTTTCAGTCCTCCGGCCATTTGGAATTGTTTTCTCCTTCTTTTGCACTTAAAACGCCTTCCCAGACATGACAAATTAAACAGAAGCCCATGCATCAAGTAGAAGTTATCAGAAAACCTACAGGGAAAAAATACTAAACCAGATTAAATTTGCCTCTGTTCATCTTCTGTTGTACTTTCACGTATTAAACTTACCAGTATAGCCTATTTCATAGTAGTGAATAAAAGAGGAGAGAAAGTATCTTCTTGGAGTAGAGGGCTTAGTGTGCTGTTTGAATGGTGTAATTGGCACGATCAGCAAAGGATGTTCACTCCTGGCTCAGTGATTCACAGAAGAAATGTGTCCAACTGCAACCATTTAGGAAAAAGAGCCATTAAGAGACTTCTGGAGAGCCTCCAGTTGCCATGGCTTCAGCATTCAGCACACATGTACCCTGTTGTGAGAATCTAATCTGATGTTTTGAACCATGGCTCTTTAGTAAGTGGCTCTTGGTCTTCACAGGGGGAGACCCATCAGCCTGGCAGTCCCAAAATTTCTATTACAGTGTATCTTCTTCAGCTACCTAGCATTACTGTCTGCTGCTGAAGTTATAGCAAGTCTGCCCAAATGACAGATACAGTACAATAAAAATAGTCACATAAGCCACTACTTGTCTGTCTTCTTTTATCTTTGCAAGCCAAAAACCCCTTTCTCTGTGCTTTTATACTAATCTGACTCAGGCAAGACAAGCTTTAAGTCACTCCTAGTCTTGCCCAGATGGGAACTGCAGAAAAACATCAGACATTCAAGTAGGTGGTTAGCAATACCAACACTGAATTAGTTATTCCCTCCAAGTCTTCCTGAGTGAAATACCAGCCCAGCAAAGCTCTGCAAGATAGTTCTGTGGGTCTTGGGCTCCAAATTATATTCCCATACAACAGAAAACAAGGAGTGTTATCTTCTGAGTTTTGAAAAATCTCAATTTCTGTAAGATACAACTCAAATTCTGTAAGAATTAGTAACTTCATGATGGCTTTTCAATAGCATTCTGGCTCGGATGGCTTACACTGATTCAGGATCTCACCGGGGCCATCAAAGCCTACAGCACGGCTAAACCTGTAATAGCACATGAAATTGGCAGCCAATTTTGGCATCTCATCTAAATAATGAGAGACCCTATGGGTCCACAAGGAAGCAGCCAAGAACATCAGGGAATATAGCATTCTGAAGATATTCTCCTTTAAAGGAAGGGAAAAAAAAAAAAAAAGAGAGAGACAAAACCAAAACAATTGATCTTTGAATTAGAAAAATTAACACATGCTTTAATCATAGCTTAATTATTGACTTGCTTTGAGAACTGGTAAATCACAGGAGAGAACTCAGAGCAATAAGAAATGGGGTACATGTCCTTTAAGAATAATGAAGAAATAAGAAAAGTCTTCAGAAGTGGTTAAGAAAAATAATGTAATTATTTGTAACTATATAATCAGAATGCAATTCCAGTGCTTAGAAAGATTTAGATATATTGCTTGGGAAAAAGAGAAGGGGTAAAAATCTATAAGTATTTCAAATCTGCTCAACACCATTGTCCTAGCTTTCAAATACAACATAGATGCTTCTTACATATTCCAAGGAACAGATCCTAAAATCTAGTCCTAAAGTTACTAAAAAAGGACAGCAACTTAAAACAAAACCTTAATTTGGTTATATATATGTGGTTTTCCAAGAATTGTTTACAGTAAAGGAAACAAAATGTAAAAACTGTTCTTATGTATAATTTGTGAGTTAATGTAAGTGCTAAACTACATGAACAGATTTCTCCTCCCCTTCACCTCCCGTTCTCAAATAGAAAAATTCCTTCCCACTTCTGAGTCTACTTTTCTTGGTCTTCTTGTAAAACCAACATGAAATATTTCGAATACAATTAGTGCAGTGATCAAAGAAGTTACACACATTGATAGTGATAATCATACAAATTCTATTGACTTTTCACGTTTGGAGAGAATTCAGTGTTTTCAGATCCACTAGAATGCATTTTCAGGAACAGCCCCATTGCCTCTTTGTGTAGAATAGGTTTTGTAAAGTTTTAGAAATAAACTTCCTGAGCAGTTGTTTTTTCCTTACTTCTGCATTAACAGAGAAAACATTCGGAATCTGGCAAGCAAGCTGGAGGAAAACATAAATCAACTTGGTAAAAGGAAATTAATTACCAACATCCATGTGAATAGGGCAGCACCATTACACCTGTAGGGAGATTGAAGTGCTATGGAAAACAAAGAACACTGATAATCTTACCATACCATTGCCCTACAGGAGGCTGATTTCCATCTCCTAACACAGTATTTCCTACCAGAAAGCATCTCAAAGCATTTGTTTCCTACATTTTGTTATTGTTTGGCAACTTGGGAGTCTGAACAAACACCACTGAGTTTTTAAACATCACCACACCAATCTAATTCACCAACAAGTCATCACAACTATCAACTCTGAACTAGAAGGAAGAAATTTGTGAGGTCTCAATGCCTCTAAAAGGCAAAAACCCCACTTTATATGGAGAGATGGGTAAAAGTAGCATTATTAATCTCTGGCAAAGGAAGCAGTCCAATTCAAAGTTCATGGTTCTACTAGACAAGAGATCAAAATGAATGTTTTGTTTCCTTTGTGCCAATTTACTCCCAAACCCTGCAGCCACAAAAGGAAACTTCTTCCAATTTTTTCAGATTTGAACGGTCTACATTTACAAAGTCAAACGACATACCAAACATTTATCCTAAATCCACACTAGAACACAAATGCACCTCTATGTGTCCCATCAACTATTTCTCAGGAAGAAGCATCATTCAAACTTACTTTCTAATAAATTCTCCAGTGGCTATAAGAGGTGAATTACAGATGCCCAAAAGTCTGTAGCATGACAAGCAGGATACTTTAATGAAAAAGATGCATGTGGGGAAAATACAGGAATGCAGGGTTATTGTTTCAGCAATATGAAGAGCAAATGAAGAGCTACTGTAAAAGGATGAGACAGTGTGCAACATTCATTCTGCAAAGCAAAGACTAAAGGCAAGCTGTGCCTGGCAAGAACTGAACTCCATCAGCAAAAAAGTACTAACAGCAGTACAGATTGTCACAAACACTGACACCTCTGCACTGTCACCATACCCCCAGAAGACATGACCACCACCACACAACATGACACCTGCCCTGTTGCTTTCTAAGCAGCAATTTGCTGAACAAATCTCTGCAGTGCTTTTTCCCAGTTAATAGAAGCTTTTTTTCCCCACACCCCTTTCAAAAACACTGCCTTGTTGAAAGGAATTCTTTGTTCTTTTAAATAACAAAATAGTTGATTCAGAGAGAAAAAAAAAAGGAAAAAAAAAAAAAAAAGAGAGAAAGAAAAAAAAAGAAAGAAAAAAAAGGAGCAGAAGCTCCAGACTCAAAATTTACAATCAACACTTTAAATAAACAACCTTAAGCTTACCGAGCAGTACATTAACTCCACTGTTTTCCTCATTATTTTTAAATTCAAGGAGATTCCCCTACCTTTGAGAAGCAAAGAAAAATACAAGGGAAAAAAAAAAAAGGGGATGTGGGCTGTGGAGTGGAGATGTAAGTGAGCTTATCAGCTACTCAAACCAGGAACCAGACTTCTTCAAGCACCACCTCCTTGCATAATTAGAAGTATAATGTTTTAGGAACACGAAATACAAGGCAACATGTCTGTGTCCCTGTGTTTTAGTATAATGATATTTTGGTACTAAGAAACTGAAAAGAAACTTGTACTCATATATACTCCTCTGCCACAAAGTGCAAAAACATTTTAACATAGCTGTTTCTGATCTTTCATAATAATTAATATGAAAAACATTTCCTTATAGTTCTGCAACAAGTATCTTGTGTCAGAAATACTTATTATATAAACACTTTTTCAAACACTAAATCTGAAAATGCAGGTCTTGTGTACAAATCTAAACTGTAAAACAGCAAGCAAATGCAGATTAAATAAGAAGCAGATGAAAACTGTTTTATATGCCCAGAGAGATCAGCTGAAATTAAAATTATGAAATGGTATTTCTTAATTTATGTTTACCATGATTAGGATGATCCTGAGCTGCAGTGACAATCCAAAGGCCAAGTAAGAGGTACTATTTCTACACCTCACTGGTCAGTTTAGACCTGGAGCATAATCACTGCACAGGTATTAAAACAGACTGTAAATGTTTTATGGGTAGATTGTATTTGCAGCTGAGATGACAAAACAGGCAGCAGTCTCTATAAGGCTCATAGCTGGAGCACCAAATCCAAATTTAAGGCTTGGTTCTCTTTGAAAAAAGGAACAGAAGGGTATCAGTTCTCTATGCACAGTCAAAGGACAAGGAAGAAATCTTCATATTTTTGCCATATTTTTAAAAAATTAAATACATTTTAAAAATTTAAAAGGAAGACTGTCAGGAAAAAAACAAAACAGCAACTGTAATCCTTCAGTTATAAAAGATGGTTTTCACTACTTTTTGTTGCAGAATTTGAAGTATGCATTAACACAGCCTTTCCATTTCTCACACGCACAGTAAAGCTCCAAGATTCCTTGCACTGATTTGCTTCAGAATTCTCTCATCTAAGGGCTAAATCTCCACTTTCATTTAATAGGCAAAATTAGAAAACAGCTTAAATCCTGATTATATAAAAATATTAGAAGAAGGTCAGGCACAATCCTCTTTGCTCTGCAGATGAACAGTTCCAGAAGTGACCTTAGAGCACCAAGACCATTTTGTTCACTGCCTGGGAGCCCCTGTGGACTGAAAGCAGGTGACTGCACAGCTATCCTAGAAAAATAAGGAACTATCTATTTGGTGAACACAGAGTAACAATAAGAATAGACTAAAAAACATAGTAGACATGCCTTTGGACATGTCACAGAAGCACAGAATTTTTTTGGATTGGAAGGGACCTTCAAAGGTCATCTAAGCCCAACCTCTGCAATAGGCAGGGACTTCTTCACCTGCATCAGGTTACTCAGAGCCTTGTCCAACCTCACCTTAAACAGTTCCAGGGCAACTACCAACCTACCACCTCTCTGGGCTTTGTAGAAAATTCTTTCCTTATAAGTTAAATCTACACTCTGAGTTAAAAATGATTACCCCTTCTCCTATGGCAGGAGGCCCTGCTAAGAAGTCAGTCCCCATCTTTCTTACAGGCCTCCTTTACATATTGAAAGGCCACTACAAGGCCTCCCCAGAGCCTTTTCAGGCTGAAGAACTTCAGCTGTCTCAAGTCTTACCTCACAGTAGAGGTGCTCCAGCTCTCTGATCATTTTCCCCCCCCAAAAATAAAATTAAAATAATACCAGACCAGACAAAACAAACAACCCACTCACAACAAAACCCACCCACAGACAGCCCTAGCAATTATTCTGAAAAGAACTGGATCTTCATCATACCACTGCATAACATTTCCACTTTCATGAGGAAGTACAGTTCTGAACTTCACAACTGAAAAAAGCTATTGTAGAATTAGAAAGGGTAAGAGGAAGGCAACAAAGAGCAAAAGGTACTGATTTCCCGATTCAGAAAGTACTGAGCTAGAAGTCACCAAGACATTAAGTAAGCCCATAGCTACAAACCTGTCCTGTAACCCTCCATTTGCACCCATTGCTGGGCTCTGTCAGAGGCAGCACCACCAGGCTAGAATACAGTAAACTAACTGTAACCTTGGGTTTCTGGATGAAACAAAACAGTTAAGATTCCAATATATGAGAAAAAGCATCCAGTTTATCCAAATCTTTGACCTGCTCCTCTGAATACCTTTCCAAGATCTATATAAAGATGGTCATGAACCTCAACATTCCCTTCTACATCCAAGCCATTTTCATTTATAAAAAAGCTAAAAAAAACCCCAGATTACCCTTTAATAACAAAGAAATGATGACTGTTTTGCAGAATAATCCAAGAAAGAGACCACAACTTAATTCCACAGCAAAAATACTAAACTGCTATGCCTTTACCTGATTTTCTCTCCCAAGTTTTTGTTCCTACCAAATATACCTCTCCTTCCCTTTTACAGTCAAGGATAGATAACTCGGAGCAAATATTTGCAAAAACACAGCTGCCTCCTTTCATGCCCTCACAGCTAAGCATGCAAATGTTTAACGACTGCTCTAAACTTCTGATTCTAAATCAACCCCAGCTGGGAAGGAGCTCAGGCCCCAGTCATTTTGCAGCTCATCTTCTTTCCCAACAGCCAATTGTTTTCAAAGAGAAGCTGAAGCACCAGTTACTCTGGTTCCCAGCTTCATCCTTTCTCCTCAGCCAGCCTCTGCTGGAAAGGAATAAGAGGCTGGAGAAGAATAAAAAGATAGTTATGCTTAAGAAAATAAATGCCTAAAAGCAGCAGAGAAAATAAAGTAAAAAAGCAAGGAGTAAGGAAATAAAAGAAGAAAAAACAACATTAAACATAATTTGGAGATAAAAAAATGATTATTCAGTTTTTCCACATATCCTGAAAAACCCTATCTATACTACTTACTATACATGTAGTTTCCTGCCTTTACTTTGTGTGCATATGGAGCAGAGGAACTGAAGGCACTACAGGCTGGCTAGGACAGCATCTCTTGAGGTGCAGCCTGGGGTGGTTGTCACATTCAGACATTCAGCCCCACAAGTGACACCTGGGAAGCCCTTCACACACACAAAACATTCAGCAGTAATAGAACAAAAAAAAGTTCCATGACATCGCAGCCCAATTCAATTCTATCCAAACAATTTCTCAATTTTAAATGACTTCCACCCCTGGTTTCAGTATAGAGAAAATTGTCTTCTTGTCTATCTTCTAATTTACACAGGTATAAAAATGTAATGATATTTAAATCAGAAATCTTCCTCCTCCCCCTTTCTATTTCTATTACAGAAGTACAGGCATGGGAGAGGCTGCTACTCAAACACATCTTAAGACATTCAGCTTATCTCTGTAAAAATGACACATGCAAAGCCAAAGCTGAATTTTCAACTATCTTGATGAGTTAGAAAATTGTTTGCAAGTTTTGCAACTTACAGGCTTCTTTTGCTTAAAAAAATACAATTAGTTATACATGTTGAAAAAGACTCAGCAAAATAAGATTTGTGGTGTTAAAAGGTCAATGCAACAAACAAGATAGCTTCAAGGTACTGAAAAAACATACCAAACCTTCAAATATGGGATGAACTAATGACTGATTACATCAATTCATCTAAAAAACAAAAACAAAAAACCAACAAAAACACTAAAAGACCAACATGCTAATAAACTTAAAATTAAAACACAAATTTTAAAAACAAATCCCAAATCAACAGGAAGCCTACTTATTAATTGCATAACTACTATACAGCACCATTCCCCTTATGATGTGCAGATACATGTGTGCTATGTTATATACATAACAAGACAATAATTCCTCAAGCTGATGGGATCTGTAAAGCTAGCATTAAACTGTCCAGTAGACACCCATCTTTATCTTTCATCAAATGGAGCATAGTTAGGTTGTGGTCTTGCATTATGCATAAGAAGTGAACACAATTAGACTGTAAAGCAAGCTGGTCTTCTCTGATCTCAAGTGGAAAGTGTGAACTCTGATCTTCACAGGTGGGAGCTTTGTGCATCACTCCAGTTTACTACTTAACTTCCTGAATCTGTGTCCATAATAGAGAACTCTCAGCACAGAGTTGTGGCTAATCTTAGGCAATCCATTGATGCTTAAACAAGGAAGAATCTCAAATAAGAGACCAAAGCAGTTATGGTGCTTTGTTCAGCACAAAGAAACTAACTGTAAAATCAAGGACCAATTGAAGAGAAGGATGCTGAAAAAATGGAGTAAAAAAAATTAAAATACTTATGGGAAGAGAGAGTAAAATAAGAAAGGAATATGAGCTCTCTTCAAGCACTGACATAAAAGAATCACATGATTGGAAATCAGGCTAGGAACAAAGTTTCTTTTGTTTTCAGATTGATGGAATAATTTATGAATTTAAAATTTCCAAATTTTGAGTTTTCATTGTCATGGTATGCTTTCCAAACAAATTCTATTACATTATTATTATTGTTGTTGTTGTTATTATTATGTACTACACCTTGGTGTTCTAAAGCTTGATTTTAGGAACTGTAAGTGAATGAGCAGTTGCATATGTTCTCAAAACACTTCACAAAAGAAGTTTTTTCTCTACAGAAGAAAACAATGAAGCAGAGAATAACACCTCTGGTAAAAGGCAGCACAAGAATGAATTTCCCAGTTCCCAATCCCACCTATGCTAGTCTATGATTCTTTCTGTCAGGTTTTTGGGTTGCTTTTTGTTTTATTCTTTTTTTGTCCTCATTTGGTTTTGAGGGGAGCTGGTTGGGGGATTGTTTTGTTTTTTTTGAAATTCAGTCCATGAAATCGTTTTTTACCTGCTTCCCAGATTCCATATCTGCTCAGCATTTCAAATTTAGTTACCAATTCTTATTACTTACTAATAATAACTTATTGCTTATAATCTGCAAAAATGAAAAACAGCAGAAGCCTTTTGCTATGAACTTATATACAAGCAGAGCCACACAGAAACACAACATACCAGAGTTGCTCTTGCTTCACAAAACATCAATATAGCACTAACAGCTACAGAAAACACCCTCAATGCTAATCAATATAGAGCAGCAAGAGTACATAGTACCAAGTACAGTTACTAGTTTTAAGTTATAGTATGTTCCATATTTTAAAGGTTGAAATATGTATTTCATCTCCCAACAGCTCTCCTTATTTATGCAATCTACAGAACTCAATAATAGGAGCTTTACAAAACCCACTGAATTTCCAGGGCATAGTATTGTGATTAAGCACCCAGACTCCTTGACAGCCTCCAACATGCTATGCTAAAATAATCCATGCTGCTAAATCCTTGCAATCTTTTTTTAATCCAGGCTAGCTAGATTAAAGCTAAAAGGGGTGTGCCCAGCCATATTGAAATTGGTAAATTTGCAGACAGAGCATGTGCACCCTCATTCTTGGGCTGCCTTGCACCAGGAAGTAGTGGATTCTCCATCCCTGGAGATATTTAAAAAGAGACTGGATGTGGCACTCAGTGCCATGGGCTGGGAACTGCAGCAGCAGTGGATCAAGGGTTGGACTTGATGATCTCTGAGGTCCCTTCCAACCCAGCTGATTCTAAGATTCTATGATTCTATCCATGCCACTGAATCTTCAGGCATTTCAGACTAAGAAAACTGCAATGAAAGCATAAAGCCCTCACTGGTTCATAGGTTGCCAAAAAAAAAAAAAAAATCAGTGGGATCCAGACTTTACTCTCTTCGTTTACTCCATATATTTAACTTTTTGAATATGCAATGCTTTCAATCACACAGCTATATGAAGGCAAGACTTCTCATAAACACCCATTTCCTATTATGCAGACATATTTAGTTATTAAGAACATTATCCAGTTTTGTTGAATGATACAACTGCAACTTTCCAATTCTTGCATACTTAAATAATCTAACAACTATCATATGCCAACTTCTGCTAATTCACTGCACTAGCTTTAAAGATAAAAGAAGGTAAAAATATACTAAGCACTTTCTATTTTCCATTTAAAGATAATAATTGTAGTTACCATTGCAATACCACAGAAAACATTACAGAAGGCAGTTGCTAGCTTGGGAACATCCATGCTTCAGTAAGATTATCTAATAATTTAATTCCCTTTCTCAGATGCATACATACAAAATGCACTCCAAGAACAACTTCTCCATCTTTACAAGGAGGCTAAGGGGGTTTTCCTAACTTTCTTCAGACTCCTTGCAGAAACAGCTTGCAGTACAGGTCTACACAGTCCTAACAACAGTAACACTTTGTACAGCCACTGCCTAAACCTTGGGGAAATTTCTGAAAAAAAACAACAAAACAAACCTCTGCAAAAGGTAAGAAAGGAATGCAGCTCAGTATCTACTCCTGGCCATTCACAGAAATGGTACCCATAAAGCTGCCATCTCCCATTACAGAGAACAAATATGATGCCTGTGAAAAAGCAAGAATCACTGTGGCAAAACTTTTCCCATCCCAACCCCACCCCATGCAACCTGGCCTTATTACCAGTGATAAATGGAGCTACCTGTCAGAGGGAAAAGAGAGTACAAATAAAATTAGTAGCTTTAAATGCTACAAAATGTAAGTTAAGATCAGCATCAGTCACTTAAGCACAGTGACCACCAACCCCTTTCTCATTCCCCTCTCCCTTTAAGTACAGATAGAAGAGAATTAAGCAGCTTCAAGTTAATCTGTATGCAGAATTTTACAAGTTTTATTCTGTCAATATTAACACAACACAGGGAATCTAACAAAACTAAGTTTATGCTGCTGAATGTCTTGCACCTAAATGTCTTTACAAATCCAGTTAGATTTCCTATTCATTGCATAAGCAAAAATCAACTTTACTGTGTAGCACTTCACTATTTATAAAAACACTGCCTGTTAACAGGGGTACACTTGACTGAAACTCCCAGATGTAAAAACTTGTACATGAATTTCAAGTAAAACAAGACTAGGTGTATAGGACCATGAGCTTAGGAGGTCATAAAACAGCCAGAACTGTAAGTAGTGAAACAAATTAAGTCTTAAATACATATTTGTATAAATAGATTTGTTAAGAGATGGAATTTAACCATTTTTAAAATCCCACTGGGCAATTATTTCCATTAATGAACAAAAATTGCATGTGTACATTGCAGTGGTATAACATGGTGACACAATCACTGGCAAAATTAATTACTTGGGCAGTCTTTTTGGAAAGCATATGGCAAAAACCCCAAACTGGAATCCAAACATAGAAAGGGGAAAAGTGTTCACTTGCTTTCCAATAAGTTAATAGCTAAGAAATTTCTTTTATTTCGTTCAATAAAGCCCTTTTTCACCATCCATGTCCCACTAACACAGTGTTTGTGAGCAAAATGTGACTCTTGAAACCACAAAACAAAACCAAACAAACTTTTGCATGGTGTCATGGGAAAGAGATAGGCACAATACTTCTTTCCTCTGTCTGTAACTTCCAGAACTATGTATCAATAAAAACCACAATAATAGCTGCATGTAAAAATCAACACTAAAGATGGTGCCAAGTGAGAACGTAAGATTATTCAAGAGGAAAGATAATTAAAAAACTCTTTTCCAAGGGCTCCTCTAAATTTGTGAACAAAACTGCTTGTTTCCAATATATATGCCCTCTGAAGGAAAGGTTTTGTTGCTACAATAAATCAAACCTTGGAAGGCAAGTAGTTTTCTGCCACACACAATGCAGCTCTGCTGACAGTATTTCAGAAGAACAGACTTAAATTGACATTTTCAATACAACAGCACTCTCCAAAACAACTACAGGGCAAATTCTCTCAAATAAGAAACCTATGGGTTTCTTTAGGTATCCCACAGACTCATGAACTTCTGTGACAAGGGAAAGTTTTTTCTTTAGTAGCCATGTTATTTACACTGCTTGTCGCCTTTTTTGCATATCCTACACCTACAGCTTCCAACATCTGTTAATAAACAGATCATTAAAAGCTTCTCAGTGGAGGGTGCTGTGTTTTTAATGTTTGGTTGCAAATCAATTTCAACTGATAGAGGCTCAGCTCTCAAGGCAGTCCCCAGCAAATATTCTCCTCACCTCCCTCCAGGCAGCACTACAGCTCGTGCAACGCATTGAGTCAATTCAGGAAGCCACTCAGTCTGAAAATTAATCCACCCCTGACAATCTTTGCAAAACCAATACCACTGCTACCCATCCCTTCCTATCCTCACCTTCCAAAACCACACACAGCAATTTTCCAACCTTGCCAGGTCATTTCTCACTCAGAAAACACTTGCATTTGACGCAAGGCTGCATGGGCTGAACTGCAGCATTTCACGCTTGCAGTGTTTTTATCTTTTTACAAACCCCCTAAATGTATATTTACCTGTGAAAGGATAGGTCATGTACTAAGAGGCAGTCCTTTTCGAGAATCAGGCACATTCACAATAATCATCCCTGTCTTCCTTACAACATGAATTTTATTCCAGAAGTAGATTAAAAGGAACCACCTACAAGAACTACTGTGCTTTAGAAAATGTGACAAAACCAAGTATTCTGTCACAGTCTGAACAGAATCCAACCTGCTTTTAGAACACTTCCACAAATAGCCAGCAGAAAGTGGGGAGGGAGTGTAGCCCTCTAGAAAACACTCTTCACATATAGAGGATGCATTCAGCAAGAGTGGGACAGAGTCTGGCAGTGGGTGGCAGCCAGCCTGCAGGGTGGGCTAAACCCCCCTTCTGTATTGTAGGAAGCATCCCATGCTCCCAGCAGTCTCAAAGCCAGCACTGATTTAGTGGCAGCAAACCCTACTCCAGCAGGTGACTGTCAGGTCTCTGCACAGAAAGTGGAGCCATGCATTCTTACCTCTCTGGATTCCTGAGAAGGCTGTCACACCTGCAGCTTTAGCAAAAATGCCCAGAGGCTGTCATGACCCCCTTGAGATGAATCAAAGCATGGTGAAACCTATAAACAAAAAGACCATGGGTATGAATGAACTTTGAATGGGAGACGAGCAGGTAAAATCTTTTTTCAAAAGGTAAATGGTGGTGTGGAAATTGTGCCTAAAGCAACAACGCAGAGTTTTAAAACAGCAAATCTATGAAGCGCTGCAGCTAAATTTACTCATCTCGGAGAATCCGCATCAGAAGTTTCTCACTACAACAACTCCAACCTATCACTCTCTGAGTGAAGTAATTTTCTTCCAGAACACATTCTGTCAGTAATTTGGAGATGAACCAAATATTTGGTTACACCTGACAAAAAGAGGCCATATACAGTGCTATGGCCCACTTTTTTTTTTTCCCCCCTCACTACTCAACATAAAGGGAGTACATCAAACACAAGGGAGAGCAGGAGTGAATTTATGAAAATCACCAAATGCAGTCCTGTAAGAAGTCTCAAAGAGAAGCAAGAAAAAAAAAAAAAAAAAAAAAAGGTTTCAAATCTGGTCCTCCTTATTTATCAGGCCCTGTAAAAAAAATTGGAAAAAACAAAAACAACCACATTTTTCAGCATTAGCCTTAACATCTGATCTCTGCTTATTACTACAAAAGGCTTGCATTTGTAGATGCTAGGAGCCCTCTAAAATCAGACTCCACAAACAGATGTTACCATGGAGATTTACCCTGCAGTTCCAAGAAGTCTGCAGAGACACAAGCTGGAGGTAGAGCACATACCACCAAATGCATTTTTGTTCTCCTCTACTCCTACAAGGCTCACGCATCACAGGAGATGTGGAGTGAGTCACATCCTAGAGACAGATTGAAATCCCACTCTAAGCAGAGAAGACAGGAGGAGAAGACCTGGATCATTTCTCCAACCTTGTTTTCCCCAATCATGTTTCCTCTGCACAGCTACATAAGCACTTGTGCTGACATGAGACAGAAAAGGCATGGGCCAGGAAAAGCACACAAGCATAGCTGCTACATAAAACCATGGTACAAATTCTATTTATTTCATTAAAAGGATCTCTGAAACTTGATATGTTGATAAGAAAATAATTAAGTCACCCACTGCTACTCTCTGAACAGTTATTTATAGATAGAGTTGAATAATGTCTGAATACTTAGTGGCAACACCATTAGCATCAGCAAAAATAAAATTATTTTTTTTAAAAGATGCCAGACAGCATTGTCAACAGAGCTCAAGAAGATAATTGTTTCTATCTTTCTTTAAGCAATTAATAATATGGCTTTTGTGGTTGCTTTTTTTAATGAAATGTTCAATTTAGGTTTATAAATACTGTGTGAAATTAAGACCTTGGAAAAACAAGAAGCATCACCAAAACAGATGCACTACAAAATTTTAATTATGAGGTGCAATAAAAGCAGATTCCAAGATGTGGAGAGAACTAAACTGATGTTCAAAATAACATTCCAGGAAGAACTGCATTTTAACTTCCACAAACTGAGACTGTCTCTTTCAAGTAGAAACACATTCTAATTTTAATAAAGTTCAATTATATTTCAGTTTAAGGAAGCAAGTGAAAGGTTTAAAACCTATTTGCCTGTGATTGTGACTTACATTTCAGCAAGTCATTTGGGCAGCAGGTAAATGAATAATTTCCACAGGTGGTGGACTTATGGTCAAGAAAAGTTTCCTTGTTTTCTCTAGGGCAAAATTCTTCACCTATTCTAGCACTACTAAAAAGCATCATAATTCTAACATTCTAACCCGTAACTCTCCATTTTCTTTGGTGTTAAATTACAGACCTGCTGTGTAAAGACAACTTCATTATTTATGGTTTTCTTTTTTTTGTAAAAGTTTGCCTGTGAAGCTCAATTGTGATTGGGAAGGCCACCTACACAGCAGAGAGAGTGAGAAAAAAAACACTTGCTGAGCTGAAAAAACATTGGTGTAGGCGTATGTAATGGAGGAGGGAAGAAACAACTAGGTTCTACTGAAAAAGGCTATTTTCTTACATCATCCTTGGAAGAACTAAAATGTGCTACTTAAAGAGAATTCAAAGGATTCTTTGCTACATTCCAGCTATCAATATGCAGTACTATAAACAAGATGAATCCTTGCAGATTCATCCCCCTGATTTCAGAATATGCCACCTACCCAGATAATGCCTCACTTCTCCCACTTCTCTGCCACATCCTGCAAAAGCTGTTCTCCTGGAGCAGCAGGTCACCTGCAGAACAGCAGTTCCAAGCTTTGGGAGCCTTACATAATTAATAACATCAGGAATTACTGGAATAGCAGCCAAAGTCTTTTCAAAAAGGAAGGAAAGAATGCTCTCCAGAAACACTAAGAATCTTTGCAGAACCTAACAGTATTCAAAAATGCTGAAAAAATAGCTACAAGATGATCAGGTATTTTTCTCTCATATACACATAAAAAGCATTTTACTCCCTAGCCAAAACAGTGCATTCATCTCCTAAGAAAAGTGAGCAGTTCTTTCAGGATGTCCTATTAAGCAGATTTTCAACAGAAAGAAGGAATGAGCATCAGTGAGAAATATCCTTCTCAGTTTTGTTTAGGAAGGCACCACCTATACACATCATCATTTCTACATAAAGGAGTCTATATAAAGTCAGCTTGACTTTCAACCTAGTGAACAGTGAAATACTCTTTCCAACACATTACTGAAGCCTCTCTCCATGCTAATACAAGTATGATTCTAATACACCAAAAATACATGAAAATACTACAACAAATGAATCGCATACATAGAATTTTCATCCTAGTAAGATCTATCCTTTCATGCCCAGCTTGTCAAGCTAGAGAACATTTGCCTCAAGCATCATTGCCAGAATCTGATCCCTTGTGTTCTTCCCTAAATTTCACTTCTATATTGTCACGGTTTAACAACTATTTACAAGAGACTTAGCTGAAAGCAAAAGTACAAACCAGAAAATCAGCTTTATCCTGGCCCAAGCCAGGACATATATAAAATGAGGTTTTATTTCTTCTTAGTGAGAAGAGTACAAGGTAGTTTGGATGGCAGGCTTTTACTATCAGGCTCTATGATCTCCAGTCAGACTAAGCCTACTAGGGAAATAAAAACCCTAGAAGGGCACAGAGGCTGCCAGGGGATCCTCTGCTGCTGCTGACACCAAAATACAGAGAGAATAGTTACCTTTTGCTTTTCAGACACTGAGACCTTTAGGAATTTCTCAGAGATAAGCAACTAACTGGGAAGAAAGCTGAGCTAGTGAAACCTTTATACCTTCTCGTACCTTTTTGTAAAACAGCAATATAGAAAAACATACTGCATTGAATTACACTTCAATTTTTGAATTAAGGGAGATTCAGCTGGGGCTGGGTGGGTGTCGAGGTTTGTTTGTTGATTTTTTCCCACTCAACAAGAGGAAACTAGAAGTCTGATGCAGATTTACAGCCCAATATAAATTCAAATACCTTTCACATTATAATTATACAGTATCAATCAAAATTAGTAGCATTGCATTTAGTTCATTAACTTCTTTGCTGCCCCGTCAACAATTCTAAGTATTTTTCTCAAAAGGGATAAAAGAACAAAATTTTCATTTACCTTAATTTCACCTGAAAAGACTTCTGATGTTCACAACATCATTTTAGTGCAGTAAGCCATAACCTCTCCTGATCATTCACTGCCACAATGGCTTACACACTTTTCACACTGAGGACAGGTTTTCTAGCCTGTGACTAACAGCAGCTCAATGACTTTATGTTTACATTTAATATAACTGGACATCCTACAAGTAAAACACCTGTACCAGGAAGATAGTTCCAACTAGAAAGAGCCTCTTACCTTTAAGATGGGTAATGCTTTTGTCCAGTGCTGAAGCAACCAAAATGAAACATCAAGGAATTCATGGAGCACGACAATGAAAATGTGAACTCAGGAGTTACTCCTGACAATGGCAAGCACTTTGTCTACGCCAGAAAATACTGGAGGAGTAAAGTTAAAAGGCAAATTCAACAAATAATTTGCAAATTCACAATTTGCCCCGTTCTTTTATATATAATTTCTATGCATTTAACTGTTGTTAAATGAAAAACTGAGGTGGCACCTCAACTGACTTCTGTATTTGGAATTTTAAAGCTGATTGCTCATGAAAACAGAGTCAGCACCACAGGGAATATGCTGCTGATAGGATGCTTTCCACTCACAGGAGTTCAAAGTCTTTTGCAGAGAAGGTGAATTTCATTCCACCAAATACAAAGAAAGGGAAATCAAGGGAAGAGAAAGCAAAGAAGCTGCTGGAGGTCATCCAGCAGTCAGCTGGCAGTCAGAAATATCAGTCTTACATCTTCTTGAACCCAAGGCAAAGGACGATAATGACTTCCCTTTATATGAAAGCTTTCATCAGCACTTGGATGAACTGATAACACATATCGTGTAAGCAACACCTTAGCTAGACACAACAGGTGCCCAAAACAAGAAGGCAGAGAACCACCTAGCAATGAACAAAGTAAAAGCCATGAAACTGCTACTGAACAGCATCTCTACATGCCCATCAACCAGAGACTTTGGACTGGCATGTACTAACATCCATCAAACAGAACATGGAATCTCATTCCCCCAGTCTGTCATAATATACCAGCATATTGCATAAACTCCGTGATTTTTCCCACAAAAAGCCTTTAAGCCAGGAATATCCCAATGCATGTTTGTGTTAGCTGCACGCATGCTGTGAGCATCACTTCCATAAGCCTTCAGACCCCTTCACAGCACACCAGAAATCTATCACACATCTGCTAGAGAAGGAAGATTAACAATAAAAGCTGGAGAGATGTATACTTCCTGTAAAATTCACTAAAAGAGGCATTAACCATATTACTATAGTTTCAAAATATCCAACAGAATATAAAAAATTCCACTCCACTGAGAATGTATTCAGTCTTCAAAACCTTTGAAACTGTGATGAACTGAAAATTCTGGTAATCTAAAGAGAAGATATGGTTTATGGAGCACGAAACTATCTCCAATTCGAAATTCAACTTTAATAAAAAGACAATTCTTTAGCTAGAAAGTTTTTGTGCATGTAACTAAACTGCTTTGCTGTGTTACAAGCCTTCCTTCAGGGAAAACATTCATCCACACCACTTCTGAGATAAAGCCGAACTCATTTCCATCCTACTGAAAGAGACAAAAGTAATTCAGGATATTCTCTCTTACCACACCCAATGCTTTCCAATAGAGAAACCTTGTTTAAACCTGTTTTTCATGGGAACCAATAATCTGTTACTCCATAAAACAAAAGCACCTTCTGTCTCTATCCTCAGTTGACTCCCTTGTTAGAGTAATTTCCATTAGAGTGGGGCTTTCTCTACCCACTGAAGAACCTTAATGGGTAAAATTTAGGATAAAATTTAAAAGAGTACTTTGCCTGCTTCCCCAGGAAAATTACAAACTATTTTGTAGTCTTCTCAGTAGACAGCTTGTTTATCCACATTTCAATATACACTCTCCTATAAACAATAGTGCAGTTATCCCTTTGGTCACACAATGTTTCAGGAAACAAAAACCCCATTTTTCTGTCTGCTTAGACGGCATCAATATTATTACAGCTTACATAAAATGTTCTGCAAAGAATTTATTGAAAACAGGCACAGTCTAGCAATTTGACCACGTCTAAGAGCTCTGCATAATTCAAACAAGCAATTTTACTTGTCTGCTCTGCAATTTTCCCATTAACGAAAATAATATTTACTTCACAGGGGTCAGAATGATTAATTTCCATGAAGATCTTGAATCTAGAACAGATAGTAATTTGATAGATCTCTGAGGAGAGAGGGTGAAGGAGAAACAAATTAGATTTTGTATTTCCAAATGAAAAACTATGAGTTCCAGCAAAACCAGATGCTTTTTCATTTCCAAGAACATAAGCAAAATTACACACAACAAAGAAAATTCAAGGCTAGTCTAATTCCTCTAAAGCTACATGCCCAGCCATGAACAGAAGCAGACTCTTCAGCACCAGATTTTTATCTGAGCAGACACATTTTGGAACACCCCTTGATTCTTGTCCACTCCAAAATTGCTGCAGTTTCACTAATAAAATGAGATGTAACATTTTGAGAACACAGTGCTCATTTAACCGTGGGAAGAAGGGAAAGGGAGTTACAGAACACTCTGAACACATTAGCTTTAATAAACCCAAACCAAAAGAGAAATGTAAGAAAGTACCTTATACACCCAGAGACTACTAAAATAGCTAAAAAATTTTTAGGATTCATGAAAGTGAATTCTCAGCTTCAACTGATCAACCCAAGGCCAGAAAAACTTACAAAGCCCACATTAACATACTACATACCAGGTATAGCTGAGAATCTAGTCCACACCTTTTCTTTGCTTAAAAATATGAAGTGATTTTATATGTCTGGCCCTCAGCATAGGATTCTCTTGTCAGTAAATATACAGAAGTATGAATTAACTAACACAAGCACTGACTACACTGGTACAGGCACTGAAAAATTAGGCTACCTCAGGTAGTTTACTTTGGGTATTTTGAATTAATTTCTATAGTATGTTTGATATAGGGTAAAGAGTCTTAAGAAAAAATGGTCTTTATCAAAGCAAGTATCTGATGTGTTTATGGATGCTGCACTCTACAACAGATACCATAAGGACCCAGTTTACATACATCAAGTTTAAATGTACCATGAGTCTGAAGGAATGGAGTAATTAGTCAAGATACAACATTGAAGCCAAGTTAGGAGATGGAGACAGAAGGAAGTCAGAGGTTTTTTGACATTATTTTTGGCAAAAGAAGGGGCCTATAAGAGCATATTCATCTATCTACAAAGACTGCAGTTAAAATACTTTTGTAACTAACACCCTCGGATACAGAGAAAAATTAACTGCTGAACAACTCATGATTTTAATAGGAATACCAAAAAAAAAAAAAAAAATAGACACTTGTTTCTGAAGAAACTGCAATTTTAGGAAAGAAACTAAAATAAAAAATATGGGCAATCAGATTATGAAGCAACAAACCAGCAAGGTTATCAACTATTTTGTCAATTTTGATAAGAGTTCTGGTGTCTTTTTCTTCTAGACCATTAATTTTACCAGGTACAAGGAAGCCTAAAATCTGTCAATACATTCTGAAGTGAGGTTTGGATATAGTTTGCCTCTTATTCCAAGAGATTTAGCAGAAGCATTTGAAAAAAATGCAGCAGATCCAGTTACCACACATGGCAGAGTTTCTTTTTTCAGCATCATTGATGTAAAAAGAATTGAAGATGAGCCCCACAGTCCTGATGTTCCATAGATAGCAGATAAATCAAGTAAGCCCAGAATGGTGCACTGTTAATGGAGCTACTCGTGACCTCTGGCAAGTAAGCCCATAATTCATATGTAAAACTACTCTGCTGAACTAGTTTTTACAAAGGTCACAAATGGTAATCCAGCAATTGCATTATTTCCTGACAATAATTAATAATAAAAAATTAAACATCTCCCCATATTAGGGACATCCCAAGATATTTCCGAACCCTAATTTCAAATATTTGGAAAACATCGTGGGTTTGGTATGTCACAAGAAAAAGTATTTGTAATTCAGAACAAGGAGTTTGACCATCCCTTACCTCACCTCAGTATTTGAGAACAGAGTAATTAGCTGTAGTTTTGATTTAATAAAGTGAAACATCTTTGACAAGGGAATGTTTCCAAATATAAAGATACATATTTTAAATGCTATTTCACATGGTACCCCATACTTTGTAAGATGATGATCCAGGACTGCATCACCAGTGTCCCAACCACCACAGCCACATAATGAAGTCAAAATGTTAGGAAAACAGCACTTTGCTGCACAGAGAAGAGACCATACAGCAAACCCATGCTTGGGCACAGAACTACAGTCATGATCACACAGCACTCTGGAAATGTAAGGATTTTAAACACATTTCTAAGAATTTTGCGGACATTATCTCCAGACGGATTGGTTGCACAGTGCCAACCAAAAATAGCTGGTAAAATACCCTAGAAAAACTGGTAATAATAATAATACAAAATTTACACCAGAGGAGAAGGGACTTGTATCACACTGCTCACTTAGTTCTTTTCATCTATTGCAAGAGGGTCTCCCTTTACATCCTCAGGTTGTTTTCAAGCAAAAAAATACCTTGACCATAAGTATTCCTTGCATCTCCTTGACTTCCTGAAATATTTTGCTATCAGTCAAGAACAGGTTCATTTCCTCATATCTAGGCTCAACACATAAGTCTTTTCTGTCCCAAACTTCACCCAAAACTCCACCTCTTCAGAGGGAAGTGTTTGCTTTCACCCAAAAGAATGCTCCTTGTGATTCCTGCACCAGGCAGCAGGCTGCTAACACAGTTCACTGAGGAGAGGACAGCAATATCCAAAACAAGGCTCCAAAGGAAAACCACCTCTAGCAAACCATGCTGCCAAAGCAGTGTGTGCTCACAGATCCAGTGCTCTGCTCCTCTTACCACTCCAGCATTTCACTTCGTTTTGTTGCAAGTTAGAGAAAATAAATCTTAATATATTGCAAATCAAATCTTAAGTATGAACTGTAAATAGAGGAAAATTTGCAACACAGGGCCATTACAGGAAAAAGAATATAGCTATGATTACTAACATCGGAGGTAAATAAGGAAGTTCAATGTAACTAGAACAAAATTCCTCTTCAAAATAAAGGTAACTTAAAACACCAATATAAAGCCCTCCAACTGAGTGATGACATTGCACAAGTCCTGAAAGCCTTCCTCCCTATGGCAGGCAGGGACAACAACCAGAGACACTTGTGAGGACCTGGGGTCACCTTGCCCTCTAAGCAAAATCAGGGTAAACTCTATTCCAAGTCAGATCACACCAAGAAAATCATGCTTTGTGGAATGGGAGGCTAATTTAGTTGTACGGCAACAAACACAAAATAAATCTAATGGTATTACAGGATCTCTCCCCTAACAAATTGTGTACCAGCATGTGTGTGTGTGTGCTGTGTTTATGCTTAATTTTCCACCAATTCAAATTCCAATTCTTATTCACTAGTTTGCCAACAATTGTGCCTAGAATCTGAAAGGAAAAGCAAAGACATGGGAGAACAAAAAGATGCCAAAATACTTACTTCAAAGAAATAACTGGCTGCAGTTCACTTTTTTCGTAATTTTTGTGAACTTCAAAAAGTTTATAAATATGTACTTATATTTGAGAACTACAACCTAGGGCTTTGAAACAATTTACCTTTAACTACAGCTGTTAACATTTTCTTAACATTCACAGCACAAATACCACATTGCAAGACTCACAAAGGGATTTATTTTTACATTTCTTTCACAAACCATCTGTTTCTCGGTAAAATACATGCATAATGTCCTGTCAGCCTTAAAGCAAGCTCTAAAGTGAAAGGCCCTACCTTCCTCCTCCTTCCTTTCAGACCTTGCTTGGCAGACGGTCAAGAGGATGTTTATAATAATAGAGGATGTTTACCAACCTTCTTTCACAGGTTAAAGATGCTGGTGCCTTAATGAAAACATCTGACAATGCCTTTTAGCATTCCAAATACTGAACATGCAATGCATTCAAAGATTTTGTTTAACATTATTTGTAAAATAATGCTCCTGCATTCGTATATGCAAAGCTGCCTTCTCACACCTGTTGGGCATATAAATCCCCAAAACACAATTTTCACTCAACCACTCTCATATTTAAATATTACTTTAGTTCAGATTAAGTCTTAAAAACACTCTTGGGAGTTAACAGTCCCCAAGGACTTCAGTATTTGAGAACAAAATACTTAAGAGTTCCTGGTTGACTTCATAATTTTGCCTAAACATCTGTTTTCATTTGAAGATGAAGTTGGGTAAACTTGCTAACCAGGTCACAGTCAGCCTTACATAAAAGTTACTGCACTAATCACACAAACAAAAGCTGTAGTTGCTTACTGGCTTTCTATGGGTTATGGAACACATTGTTTAACATTACAGGCCAAGAATAACCCAAATTCTATCACAGAACCGTCACGGGTAGAAAAGACCTCGAAGACCACCGCATCCCACCATCAACAGCTCCGCCCCCTACCCCTCCCCCAAAATAAATCAAGTGGAATATATTGATAAATATCTAAATTATCTGGATCACCATTCTCACTACAGCATGTCCTGACGTGCCTCACCTACATGATTTTTAAGTACTTCAAAGGATGGTGATCCCATCACCTCACTGGGCAGCCCATTCCAATGCCTAGCTACTCTCAGTAAAGAAATTCTTCCTCATACCTAACCTAAACCTCCCCTGGTGCAACTTCAGGCCATTTCCTCCAGTCCTACCATAATTTACTTCGGAGAAGGGGCCAACACCCACCTCCCTGCAACCTCCTTTCAGGTAATTGTAGAGAGTGAGAAGGTCTCCTCTCAGCCTCCTCCAAACTAACCATTACCAATTCTCTCAGCTTCTCCTCACAGGACTTGTTTTCCAAACCCCTGATCAGCTTGCTTGCCCTCCTTTGAACTTACTCCAGCACCTCCATGTCTTTCAAGACATAATTCAACCCAGCGCTCAGTGTGCAGCCTCACCAGTGCCGAGTACAGGGGCACCATCACTTCCCTTCTCCTGCTGACCACACTATTCCTGCTACAAACCAGGATCCTCTTGGTCTTCTTGGCCACCTGGGCACACTGCTGGCTCATTTTTAGACAGCTGTCAACCACAGGTCCTTTTTTCCCTGGCAGCTTTCCAGACACTCTTCGCCAAGCATTTAACTTCCTTACTAGAATCTTGGTGCATTCCTCCTTATCTCACTTCTGTGGAATAAGAATTACTCCACTTCCAAGAGACACAAGTGAGGCAGGTAAGCTGATGGTCAGAGGGCCTCTGGCAGGGATTCTCAGCTCCTCCAGGCATGCCCAAGGCAAAGCAGCCAACTCACAGCCCAGTACCATACACTCCTGTACCAGCAAGGGAATTTAATTCCACTCTTATGGAACCACACTGGATTTTAACAAGGTTTCAGCTAGTCCTCTAATTACTCTCTAATGGAAAAGGGCCATCTTTTAAAAACCAAAAGAAAAAAATAAAAACACAGCCGATCACACACTAAGGCCTTACTGCCCAACAGGATCCACTTGTCTAAACATAAAATAAAATAAAAAATTTACTTGGACACATATATCCAAGTGGCAGACAAACTTCTAGTTTTGTCCTTCAGGTTTAACCTGTCAGAGGGTAATTCCATACTTATGCTAGTCTGGAGCAGCTGGGAGCTGCAGAAAAAAGCAGTATTGGCTTTTCCCACTCTCTCAGCCCTTTTACGTGCTGGCAACAACAAACCAACAGCCAGCTGGTGATGGAGTGACCCAGACAAGGAAGCCACTTCATTTAACAAAAAGCCATTCCCAGCAACATTGCCTGAATGGCTACCAGAATGCTGGTGCTCACAAGAGGCTATGGGGACCACAAGAACACAATTTTTGTCATAACTAAGTCAATTCAGGCTGGATTAAAATTGGAGGGGTAGCTACAATATTAATTATCTACAATTCCACAAGTCATTTTCCCAAGGTTCTGTTTGTGTTCTGAATTATCTTATGCCAAAGACACCTAAACAAAGAATCTGAATCTGGGTATTCAAACAAGATCCTCCTCCATCACACCACAGGGTACATCACAGCCTAATCCAGCACATCCAACACACCAGACCCTAAGAAAAGTCCATCTCACTCCGGAGAAGAGGACTATGATCTACATGAAAAAGCACAGCTAATAAAAACTTCAGAAGTACTTGCCCTTCATGGCAAGTAATTTTTTACTCACTTTTTAAATTTAAATCAGTAGGTCCAAGTCCTGCAGTACATGAACCAAGACCTATGCACTGAGCTGACCATCCACAAAGTGACTGGTCACAAAACTATTCAAACCTTTCACAAGATGTTAAACTGTGTTTTAGCTCCTAAAAACACCATCAATATCAATTCATAAAATATTTTTGTGTATTTTGTATTAATTGTATCGATACAGGTCTAAAAAGAATCTTCTAACTAACTTCTAAACTTAATATACTTTCAAGAGAAAAATGACAAAGAAAGTCTCAAAATTATGGCACGGGTGACACATTCAGCAACTTTCAAATTGGATTAAAAGCATAATTGTCTCATGTATATGGCTTGCTATTTGTAAACATCTAATATGTTTTGCTCTAGGGAATAAATTAATGCTTTTACAGCAAGGGAAATGAAGCAAGTATTAAGGATTTTTAATTGTCTGTGACCTACCAAGGATAACGAGTATACTTGTCACTGAGTATCATTCTTACTGATTGAAATACAAGTAATTTCCCTGAAGACCAAAGCAGATCTTATCAAATGACTATTATGCCCTGAAGAGGCCATAAATTAATAATGTTATAGAGTGACTTGATACTGTATGGGGGGAGAAGATGAAGGATAAAAAGGAATACATGCAATCGGCACCAGCAATAGCACCAGCAATAGGCAGATGAAACAGGTAAATGAGTTGCAGAACTGTATGAAGATACATAGCTCTCTAAATAAAGTTCCCATGCAAATTCTATCACATCAGCCCCCTACCCAGAAGACATTATTAGCTCTGAAGTTAGTGATAGCAAGTTGCATCGTTTAAAGAGACTTGGCTTTGCAAAGGGAAGCAAATTAGTCTGCAAATTTTAAGCTTTGTGTCCTGGTTTGGGCCAGGATAAAGGTGATTTTCTGGTTTGTACTTTTGCTTTCAGCTAAGTCTCTTGTAAGTAGCTGCACTTGCTGAAATTAACAGCAAGTTTCTCAGACAGTGTCTGCTTCTAGGACTGATAACACTCGATGTTTATAGTGACTGCCAGAGACTGGTGTGCAGAGCCAAGGACACTGCTCAGCTCTGAGGAACATTTTACCCTCCAGAAGGAGTAAGGAGGTCCCACCTGAAACCCTCCTTTGGGGAGGACCAGACAAGATAGATGCCAGAATTGACCAAACAGAGTATTCCATCCCATACACGTCATACTCAGTATAAATTTGAGGGATCACAAGGGTCAAACCCCTTCCTGTCCTTCCAGCTTTCCTTCCTCGCCTGTCCCTGTTTTGCTTTGACATCCTGGGAGGATTCCATCCATTCCTCTGCCTGTGGTCCTGATCCATGCCAGCCTGAATCTGTGTGTTCCTGCCTCCAGCTCCCTGCTGCTGCTGACTCCAGGATTCCAGCCTGGACTTTCCCAGGGCTGCCCTGCAGCCTCAGTGGTGACCTGAGAGTTATTGGGAAAAAGGGGGGAGGAATGTGGTATCAATTTTCCTGTATATTTGTATATATTTAGTAATTTTTCCTATTTATCATTACTGTTTCATTAAAGCTGTGGAGTTTAGTGTCCAACCCATAAGTCTCTCCCTTATTCTCTCTCCTTCCTTTATCAGGGGGATTACTAGAGAGCATCTGTCATTCGGTTTAATTGCCAGGCCAGTGTTAAACCCTGACACTTTGTAATAAAGAATTGAGAGCATCACTGCTGCAGAAACAACGACACAGAATACTGCTAAGCAGCAGATGGACTTTCAGGGAACCAGAAATCTGGAATATGTTCCATGGATCAAAATACATAAACATTCAGACATCTGTACAGTTCTGTACTCATTGATGCTCCTAAAGAGAACAAAAGTAGGTGGAGAAAGAAAATCATGTGAAGAAAAAAAAAAAAAGTAATGATTAACAAGGCAATTTTTTCAAATTTCTAAGTCAGAGCACCATTGGATTGATTTTAACAAGCATCTGAAAACAATTCTTAAGTACACTCAAATAGAGGGCTCACATCAGCAAGAACCATTACATTCCAGAAGTGACGGGGAATCACAGAATAGTTAGGGTTGCAAGGGATCTTAAAGATCATCAAGATCCAACTGCACTGCATGGGCACCTATTTGAAGGAAACTTGGCTGTAAGATGTTCTAAAAGAGAATAAAATAGGCTTACTTTACAGAGCACAAGAAGATAGATGAACTTTGTAAGCAAAACTTTAAACTTTGCCAAAGAGATCTGTAGTCTTCTGGTTGCATGCTGCTGGCAAGAAGAATGCCTGGCCTGCATGGTGAGACCCAAGCTGCAGTTCAGGTGTAGTCTTGGTTCTTGATGCAGCACTCACACATGTTGTAGGAAGAGCCCCATCCAGTTTCACTGTTCTTGAACAGTAAAGTCTCTCTCAGATACCTTTTGCTGACATCTGTAAGCCCACACATGAATAAAGTGACACACAAGACACAAGTTAGTCCAGAAATGGTGGATATTTGTATTTCATTTGTCTAACATTTCATTCACTTCTCTCATTTGTGTCTTATTTCTATTCCATGTGGCTGTTGCTGCCCAAGTCCCTTATTGTAACCAAGCTTGTCTCTCCACCTTTCAAACTACAGGTTGGCCAACAGATGGTTTCATAGGTAATGGTTTGTCACCACTGACAAAATCAATTTTTTTGGTAAGTATTCTATTTGTCACATTCAGAGTAACTAAGACGTTTTTTCCAGATTTTTTTCATATAACCAAATATACATTATGTTTACAAACCCATACTCATTTCTCTTTTTACCAGATTTTCTAAAATCCCAATAAAACGTATGCTGACATCTTCCTTTTTACCTATGCAATAAAATAGAAACATTCGGTAAGTAACTGATTTTTGGAGGACACTGCAGGACACTGCTGCAGCTCATTTGTATTGATTCTTTTTCTTTTGAGGGACGTGAAAGAAATAAGGAAAATAAAAAGGGAAATAATTGAATTATCATACAATCCAATCAGTCTTACTCAAATATGTGCATAAATACTGTCATCACTGTCAGAGTAGAGAAAAGCATTAAATATCAACAGAAAAAGTTAAAACACAGGATCATTTTAGCATCAGGATGATTGCATCATTCTAACTTTTCATCAGAAATCTAACAAAAACGAAGTGCATCCTTTTGCCCTGAACGTAAGACAGGGGTAATGTTCCTAAATCCAAACTCCAAAAAAAAAGGCATTAGAGTAACTCATGGTCATGGTCCTCTCTCATATGAGCTAAGCCTAAGAGTCCTAGAACCAAAACAAAATACTAAACCATAGCAGCAAATAGTGGGTTTGTTGGACTTTGCAAGCACCACAGCTTGATGTCAGATCTAGAGAAACTATGGGGACTGAACATATGAGGTGTGAATGCATGGAAGACTGCAGAGTTCCTTGCAAACAAGTAAAGCAAACACAAGTATTGTTTCTAATACTGCAACAATAAATCGGGAACTCTGATAGACAACAGCAGTTAAAAAGTAAAGTTACAAGCAACTTTTCGTGCACCTTACTCAATAGAACTAGAATCTTATGTTATCAGGAATATCACCCTGGCTGGCTTCATGCCTCTCCAGCTGGGAAAACATGTTCACCAAAATTACTCTTTGTTGTATGACACAGATATCAGTGCCTCTACCTGGATGATCTTTCTATTACCAACCAGCCCACTGCTGGCAATAATCTACTGTCAAACAAGCAGGAATTTGGAAACACTCAAACTTACACATGCAACAGAGGAAAGAAATAAGGAGTGCATAGAAACAATTCTGCAAACAATCTCAAGGAAAAAAAATCTTACACAAGGGGAACGCTTGAGTTTAGAGATGAAGTTTTTGTATGCTGCAATTTTTCTACAAATACCTTCCCCTGAACAGGGTCTGATATTTCTTTCCCTGCAACTTAAAACATGATGAATACTGTCACCTTCAGAGGTACCCTGAGCTCACAGAAAAGAGAAGAAACCTGGGGAAAACAGGTTAAATTGGAGCAAGCTTGAAACTTGGTGGAGACAGCTGCAAGCTGTGTAAGTGTGAAGACTGAACCTCAGATTGAGTCCTCCTGCTTTCAGTAAAGCCCTCATAAAGGTAAGCCCAAAAACAACCATCACATGACCTTTACAAAAGATGAGATGTAAAGGTCTCAAGAGAAAGGCCTAAGGAAGAAAGCTTTGCACTGAGCCTCTGAAACACACAAACACCACCAAGAGTTACACAGTGTTTGTGTGAGAGTATAAATTAAAGGCTGTTGCAGATTTTTGGCTTTTGTGGCTGGTAAAACTGGTCGCTCAGCTTATGCCAGATTAAAACTAAATAAAAGATTCAGGGACAGGTAACTTCCCTGCTCTGTGATGAGGGCAGCCAGTGCTCCAAGAAGCTTGCCCATTGCTCCTCAGTTCCACTAGTGTCTCAAAACCAGATCAGAACACAAAGTGTTAACAGGTCTCAAATTGAGTTCCAGAAAGAAAACAGATTTTCTATGAAACCCCAGTTAACAATATTGCTTCACTCCTGACAAACTACCACTTTAAAACTTGATAAACCCCAGATTTTAATAAAATACGAGACTGAGTCACACATTCTAAGCAAATACAAGATGTGACCATAAAATTATCATATTGCCATTTGAACACAAAAGTATGCAGAAGACACCTTAAGCTACTCCCAAAAAAATACTTGTAAATCAATAGACAGTAAGCAAAAATACACACACCTCATTTAAGAAAACTTGCCTGAAGTTTTATTTTGCCAACATATTCACGGATGTTGTCTGGGGTACCTTTAATATATTTATTCATTCCTAATACATTGCACTACCTGTTCTCTGCTTTTAATTCCAGTTAAGCTTTGCTACTGACTGTTAAGGTAAAATGAAATTCTTGCTAAACTGTATAAAGTAGAAAATACTTTTAAATATAATAATTTGATTTTTTTTCCCGTTTGGTCAAAGGAAAGCATCTTGGCTTTGGGTGAGCCCTGACAATTATAATACTACAGAACATAAGGAAAACTTTCAAGTACTGCAGCTCAGGAAATTTCTCCTATTCTCAAAGAAAAAACGTTTGCTATTTTACAGCCTAAAATTGGATGAGTTTTCCTCTTTTTTCCAACATTGCTTACATTGTACTAAGATGATGGAATTCATTCCCACTTGATAAGAAACATCAACAGAGACATAGCCAAGACTGGATTTGCAGGATGGAGAGGGTCACATTCACAAAATTAGCCAGTTCAGGTAATCAGCAATGCATGAGGAGGGGTGTGCAACAGATAAATAATAATAATAAAAAAAATATATCAGCAACTGCACTTCAATGTTTCAACATTATCACTATCACAGACTGCACAATCACCTACCTCAGTACTGACACTCTATATAGACATAAAAATACAGAACTCAACATAAAAAACAAAAAAGATTCCCAGGATGTCCTAACTCTGCATGCAGGAAGAGACTGCATATGTTGTCTAGGAAAATCTCAATGCTCTGTAGTAGGAGTCAAACTGACTCTACCAGAAAACATCTGCAAGAAGATATACTGAGCATAAAACCTACCCTGCTGTTTTCTTACATTTTCCTTCTTTAAACCTAAAGGAGGAATGCAAATCCTGATTTTACCTGAAGGTGTTTTTGCAGCACAGTTGGCCTCCACATGTGAAATACTAAAGGAAAAATGCAATACATTGTGTTCAAGCATTGGTGGAAAAACACATCCCTATGCTATTTTAAAATTAAAATAGAATATAAAAAACCCACACACTTCTCTCAAGTATATTGCCTAGTTTTTCCTCTATAAGCATGAGGTTTTAGGAAAAAAAAATATTAGTAAGTAAATAAGTTAAAAATGAAAAACGTATAACGCGGTCCAAGAAAAAGTATGAACTTTTCTAAAAAGAGTGCATGGTAGGTCTCTTTCACAAGAGGCTGAAAGCTTGTTACTTGTTTTGCCAATATAAAAAAGCTCTTTCATAACTGTCAACCAACAAACCAAGCCAGGAACATCACTTCCCCATTCAAATCTCTCCTGGCTCAACTGAGAAACCCACTTAGCTGTACCAGACCAAAGGAGCAGCCTTCTTTATTGCCTGAAAACAACTTCTGCATGCCTCTCTAGTAGGATTAAATTTAGCAATAAAAAGCTCATTTCCAGTGATGCCATGCTTGCTAGTGGCCACAGGTGTATACTCAGAGATAAGTACAGGTCCAATAGCATGACACAAAAAGGGCTAAAGCAGCTCCAGAACAGCTCTCTGCTCTGGTTCATGTATGCACACAGCTGCACCTCTCCCTCTTCTCTCTTAGTTGGCAGCTCCATTGCCAGGATTTATCTGAATGCCACTGTAGGGAAAATTTTCAGGTTTTGTTTTTTTTTATCTGATAATTGATGCCAGATTTTGCATTTGTAGAAGATTCACTGACGCTTCTTTTTCAGTTCTACAGTCCCAGCAGCTAAGAGCAAAGCCAGATGAGTTAGGAGATATTCTTCTCTTCTGAGATAAACTAATGAAACATCAGGAGTAGGAGTTACAAACCCCTGATACTCCCTCAAGCACACACCCTGGGTGTGTCCATCACACCAGTCAGACCTGGCACTCCCTATGGTTGCAGTTCCCATCTGAAATTCAAGAGCAAAATTGTTGTGGTTGGACAGAAATGAGGCAACAGAGACTGCATTTTTCCAGCCTCACCCTTGGAAGTTTTTGGAGCACGGATAGAGCTGCAGGAAGTGCTGTATGAGTGCTGCTAACTGCACCAGAAGTTTCCTCTGGGGAATATTAATTGGTTTTGTATATTTAGGGCCTTGATTTTCAAATAGTCAGAGACTCTCAGTTAGCATGGAACCTCTTCACAGTATGTTTTCAACAGATGAGTCACAGAAATTGTTCCTTGAAATTATCTTGCATTTCAAATTCCTTTCCTGTTCATAAGAAAAGGCAGAGTTTGGTAACAAAAAAATCCCATGCTTAGATTTCAAGTACTTGCATTTCACTCTTCTTTTAAAAAGAAAGCAGATCTATCTCAGAATAGAGATTTAAACACGTTAAGAGATGACTGAAGTGGTCCTTCTGACATCATTCACATCAAAATACTCTATATCTACATAAGAATACCAGTGATCAAATTACAAAAACAAAAATTACAAACAGAAATAAGCCAACAGATTTGGACTGTGATAACCAAAAAAAACCAGGTTAGTTATTGCCATCCTGAAGCCTCCATCAACTGCAGACTCTTTCTATGCAGCATCACATTATGGATGCTTTAACTTATCACCTGAGACTTTGTCCCTAACCCGAGAAAATCTACTACATTTCTCCATGTAGAAATAACCTAAAATGTGACCTTTTTTTTGTTCAGACCCACATTACTCTGACAATTCAGGTGGACAATTGTTGGTTTCCTTCTTCTGTGTGCATTTCTGCATCACTCTGAAGAAACCTTATAGGGCAGGCTCTATTCCCACCTACGCCACTGAACTGATAGATCTTGTAACAAATGCTAAGTAAGAAAACACACCTGGAGAAAAAATTAAATCACAGATTCCAAAAGAAATGGTATCAAGACATCTCCTTCACAAAAAATACTAGCTAAATATTTAAAAGTGACAGAACTCAGTTACAAAAGGAGCCACAGTTAAGGCCAGCTTCTAAGGCATGCAGGCAAACTGGTTTGGAGATACTAAAGAAAAAGGGGGAGAGGGCAGGGGTGAGTTTTGGTCTTGGAGACCCTACACACCACATGGCTTTAGTTGTTTGAATCAGATACAGAATTGTCAACACACAAGTCAGTCTAACCCCTAACCCCACCTCATGTGTCAATGTTTGAATGTTTTAATGCTATTACAAAATTTTAGCCCTCAAATAAATAATCTGCAAAGCAAACAAACATTACAGCCTCTCTGTAAGGAAAGCTAGCCAAAAATTTTTGAAATGGAAGCACACACTGATATGCTTTCCTAAAAGGGACATTCTGTAATCAAGATTTCACAGTGCAGCCTCTCACAAGACACCTGAAATTTTGCTTTGCTATTGCTTTCATTTGCACTTTAAAACTTGAAAAATTCTCATTATTTCCTAGAAAGAACTTTTGTCAGAATGGGAAATCCAATGCAATAGTTTTATTTTAAGGTGCATCTTAATTGACAAACTGACTAGAGTACTAACACATATTGTCTTAAGAGGAAAAAACCCAAAACCTGCACATTTCTTTTCAGTGGCATATCTGAAACCAACACTGACTGCAAGAACCTCAATGCAAATAGGGAAGACCATCAGCAGTTTCAGAACTGCCACATTTAGAAAGTTTTTTTTAAAAAAATTTATTTTGTGAAAGGGAAAAAAAAATTAAATCAAACTGATTACTCTTAAATATCAGACATCCTGGTTTTATGAAACAATCTATCAAATACATAATTTCTTCTACATGACAAATAAACACTCAAAGATTTCCATCCAAGCAAAAACTCTTTAAAATTATTGTCTGTATCTCTGGCTTCCAAAGTCTTATTAATAGATGGGATCCTCATGCCCAGGATTAGAAGCTTAACAAATATGTAATATCTGGATTATGGGAACCTCTGGAATAGTCAAGTTAAACAGAACTCTTCAGAGCTTTGTCACCTGTAAAAGACAGTCTCCAGAAATAATGTAAAGGTATGATTAAACCTTTTCAGTTATAGTCAGACAGGTCTTTCATCTTGTTACCAAGGTTTGTATAGGGACTTGGACACCCACATCTGGTCACAGAGGGGATGTGCTCTCTTATTACTTAACTTTCCAAGTTTCAGAGCCTCACATGGTTCCTGGACTTCTGTTTTTTCCCCATAATATTAACTAATAAATCCCTTGAAATACCAACACTGAACTTACTGCCAAACTGAATATTGTTCTCCAGCTGAACAGCTTCTTTTCCCTTGGAATATCTCTTGGCAGGTATAATTGACATGGTCACATTTACAGACCTTGTGAACCCAGACTCCCTTCTGTTGCAAAGGGTACAAGAGAAAGGTTTCCAGTTTATATACTACATGTTGAAGATTCAGATGGAAGTTTTGACATTGAGATAAGCAAGAATGGCATTTTGATGAGGCAGCCTCAACCTAATTGTTGGAAAAAAAAACAAGAGTTGCATGCATGTCAAGTAACTGAAGAATTCTGCAATTTATTGCAAGTCCCTTTTTGTAAGAAACAGAAAATCCAGGATGGGCAGAAACACCCAGTTCAGTCATTCAACCATAAAGTAGAACCCAAAGAAAGAAGCACATCCTTCTGAAATTGGTCTCAAGGAAGCACTTTGCTCAGACACAAGAAGAAAGTCAGCTACTGGGAGTTCACAGCTCAAGTGCTATGGTTTTGCACATTCATAGTCTCAGGCAATGTACAATCCCACCCAGACCACCATCTCAGTACACAAATTTAGCAACTTACAATACTCAAATGCCACCTTTTATTTTTATATATAGGAAAACATACTAAGTCAAGACAGAAATAGAATTTTTTTTTTATTACTTTAAATAGTAGAGATTCCTTCCTTCCTGCAACAACTAAATTACCAAATGCTGGGAACAAACATCCAGGGAGTAGCATGGTATTAGGACAATAATGCTTTCCAGGTAAGTACTTTTAGATTGAAGTTCAGCAAACATTTAGTGGCTAATTAAGCACATGATTTTTGACATAAGGAGTCTTAATTTTGGCTAGCTGGTCCATCTCTTTTATTACGAGGAAAGCTAAGCAACCAGGAAGGTTTCTAGATCTAGTCAGGTGTTCAGTATCAAAGGACAGGGGAAAGAGAAGTAATACACTGAGTAAGTATGAATAAAACAAAACAGGTAACCTGTATTTTCCTCTAATAAATATTGCATGTCTTACCAAAAGTAAGGGCAATGTAAGGTCATAAAGAATGAAATGAGCGGTTTAGAAGAAGTGGAAAGAGTGCTAAAGCACAAGTAATCCTTAACCTTGATAAATCATCCCACAGGTGATCAAGTCAGTTACTCAATTCAGTTCTCCATTGGGTCTTCCCATCTATGCATTTCTTTGTAGATAAAATATCTGCTGTGTTCAGTACTGAACAAACCAATGAACTTTGAAGTTCAGTTCCAGCCACCTTCTCCACAACTACAGCTGGATTAACTTCACCCTGGCATTGGACTACATGACTTTTAGTGGCCCTGTCAACCCATTATTCTTTTAACATCTTCAACATACCCAATTTTGAATGTTCACCTGATAGAATGTCCATCAATGATAGAATTCCATTTCCAACAGCCCAAATCTTTCTTTATACTACTCAGATTATTAGTGAACTCACATGTATCTTCACTTAAGAATCTAGTGGATTATTATGCCAACAGTTTAAAAAACTCATATTAGACTACAACTGTAACAGTTCTAAGTTTATTACTACTATCAGTTATCCATATAAATGGATTTTCCTCTTAAACTTAATGCATTACTAACAGATACTTTATTTATTAGACAGCTTCAGTATACATCAGAAAGGCAAAAGCAACATTAGATTCAATTAATATAAAATGCTGACAAGATGAACAGACAAGAAAATCTAGGTCAAGGACTTCTCATTTTCATGTTCAAGTTGTCTGATTACTATAATAATTAATTAGAAAAGTAGACATTCTTAATAAATGTTCTCCACATTCACTGTATTGTAATTTTTCATTACAAATGAAACAAACATTGTGTAAAAAAAAAAAAAAAAAAAAAAAAAAAAAAGACAAAAGCAGTTCTGGAACTATGACATGCACTTAAGCCAAATGTGTACTTCAGTGCCAAATCACAGTATTATTTCAAGGTTCAACTATAAATAAAATTCTCTTTGCCTTGAGGTGTTACATTGACTATGACCATACACTTCAACTTTAAGCCATACAAAATCACATTCAAACTCCAAAGTCATGGGAATAACCCATCCCAGAAGGACAAGATGTTTCGTCAGTACTTGTTCTTCCTCTTAGATAAAATCATTTTAGTTGCTGTCAAACCTGAAACATTCTTAAAGCAGAAGGAGAGAGCTGACCAGTTTCCCTACTCCTAGCAACAGGAAAAAACACTGTCTGTATTCCAGCTTGTGTAAGTTTCCTTCAAGCAATTAACATTTTAATAAAACCTTAGTACTGTTGCAAAAAAACTTGAACATTGAGTTTTATACTTAAAATTAGCATAGCTGCTTATAAGCAAAGACCCAGACTTTTAAACAATGCTTGCATTAATGGAATCTGGACTACAATAACTCATCTCTGCCTAAGCAGTTGCTTGATTTATGGAAAGATGTATAATTTCTGATTTATCTTATTGTGCTTTTATAACACATATTAGAATAATCAAGCACATGTGTATATGTATCAAAGAAACCAACAGAAAGCAAAGCCACATGAGATTTTGAAGAGTATGAACCCTGAGGATCCTAAGAGAACAACCATGGTGTTTCTTAAGTAGGAAGGGAAGATGGAAAGAGAGACAGGACCAATTGATACAAGATTTGGGGATTCTAGAAATAGTCTCAAGAGAAAAGGTTCCCCATGTGTTATTCCCAGCACCCTACTTTGTGACATGCCTTTTTATTTCTAATGTCCCTTTACAATAATAAATAGCCCAAGTGGGCTCTCCAGACTTTAGAAAACAGAAACAAAAAGCACTCAACTAAGGGTCCTGCTACATAAGCAGAGAATGGCACAGTCACTCTAAAGCACAAAATCCATAATAAAAATCAATGCTTCCAGCCATGAGGAGCAACACTAAATTTCACCTTCCATTTCATTTATCGCAGTTTCCTGTGTCTAATTATTACCTCTCTCCCTTTCCAAAGCCAAGCAATTTATGACCTGAACATGGCACACACATATATTTGAATGCAGGTGTGCTGAAGCTCATGGGAAAAATGTATACATTATACTTTTAAGTATATCCTTTTTCTTCAAGTACCAGATTATGATGGTTCCCCTTTTAAAAATAAATACTGTCATTTTCCAATTTCAAATCAATTAGTGAAAACAATTACTTTCCCAAGTGAAAATAATTTTACTGTATAAACTCTTGTTCCCCAGGGTATGAGAGAAAAATGCATCAAGTGGCCATTTCATTCAGCATTTCTCACCTCCCCCTGGATCGTAAAAGCACAGAATAGAAAAAGAAAGGAAAACAATATTTCTGTGGAGCTGTTGGTTCAAGGAGAGATTTCACAGAATCATCAGGGTTGCAAAGGACCTGAGATCATCAACTCCAACCCTTGATCCACTACCACCGTGGTTCCCAGACCATGGCACTGAGTGCCACATCCAGGCTCTTCTTAAAAACCTCCAGGGATGGAGAATCCACTACTTCCCTGGGCAGCCCATTCCAATGTCTGATCACCCTCTCTGTAAATAATTTCTTCCTAATATCCAACCTAAACCTCCCCTAGCAGAGCTTAAGTCCTTGCCCTCTTGTCCTACTCAGAGCTGCCTGGGAAAAGAGCCCAACCCCCCCCTGGCTCCAGCCTCCTTTCAGGGAGTTGTAGAGAGCGATGAGGTCTCCCCTGAGCCTCCTCTTCTCCAGGCTGAACACCCCCAGCTCCCTCAGCCTCTCCTCACAGGACTTGTGCTGGATCCCTTCCCCAGCCTGGTTGCCCTCCTTTGGACCTGCTCCAGGACCTCAATCTCCTTCCTGAACTGAGGGGCCCAGAACTGGACACAGGACTCGAGCTGTGGCCTCACCAGGGCTGAGTACAGGGGCAGAATCCCTTCCCTGGACCTGCTGGCCACGCTGTTCCTGATCCAGGCCAGGATGCCATTGGCCTTCTTGGCCACCTGGGCACACTGCTGGCTCCTGTTCAGCTTCCTGTCAATCCAGACTCCCAGGTCCCTCTCTGCCTGGCTGCTCTCAGCCACTCTGTGCCCAGCCTGGAGCTCCCCATGGGGTTGTTGTGGCCAAAGTGCAGGACCCGGCACTTGGCCGTGTTGAACCTCATCCCATTGGAATCAGCCCAACTCTCCAGTCTGTCCAGGTCCCTCTGCAGAGCCCTCCTGCCTTCCAGCTGATCCACACTCCCCCCCACCTTAGTGTCGTCTGTGAATTTGCTAATTGTGGACTCAATCCCCTCATCTAAATCATCAATGAAAACATTAAAGAGAACTGGGCCCAGGACTGGTCCCTGGGGGACACCACAGCCGCCAATTGGATCAGCACCGTTCAGCACCACTCTGGGGGCCTCCAGGCAGTTGGTTACATACAATTCAGGTACATACACTTCAGCTGGGCTGTTGATTTCACTCTTAACTCAGGCTTTCCACCCTCAGGCTCATCTTTGCAGAGCCCAGTTTCAATCCCCTCCCCCTTCAAACCTAGTTCAAAGCCCTCCTGATCAGCCTCACCAACTTACGGGCTATAGTCCTTTTGCCCCTGCTAGATAGATGCAGCCCATCTGATCTGAGGACAGTAGGTAGCATGGAATTCACCCCATGGTCAGAGAACCCAAAGCCCTGCCATTGACACCAGTCCCTAAGCCATGAGTTAACCTGCTGGATCTTCCTGCTAGTTCCCTCATCCACTGATATCATTAGAGGGATGGGGGAGAGCACAACTTGGGCTCCTGATCCCTTCAGCAGTTGCCCCAAGCCCTTGAAGTCTCTCTTGATTGAATGGGTGCTTCTTGTTATTACATCATCACTACCAGCTGAAAGACCAGAAGTGGGTAATCATCTGAAGGACACACAAGGTTGGAAAGCTTACTTGCAACATCCTTAACCCAGGCACCAGGGAGACAGTAGACCTCCCTGTGAAGTGGGTTTGGTCTACATATGGGGCTCTCCACTCCCCTCAGCAGGGAGTCACCTACTACAGTAACCCATTGAGTTTTCATATCTGGATCCTTCATTCATTCTAACTTTAAAAATCCATGACACAGGGCTGAAGCACCAGCTCATCTTATTTCTTTCAGATGTCAGTTCAGAAATAAGAGGAAAGATTTGCTTCCAGCAGCTTAGCTTGCAGGTCCCTCCCCAAGACAGGGTTGGCTATTACTCAAATCCATCCAGCTGCAATCAAATGCCTATGACCCCCCTCAGTGTGCCAGCTGAAACCCAAGAAATGCATTATACAATCCTAATGGCAAGTACCAGCAGTAGGATGTGTGCATGCATAAACACAGAACATCATCATCATCCTCTCTTCTGGTGAGCTACAGCATCTCATGTAACCTGACTGTTTAAAGGTAATCTGTCTTCAGCCAGTCAGATGGTAAACTGATGGTTTGATATGCCATATGGTACAGATTTCCACAAACATCCTCAGACAGCAAAGGTACAAGAACTGTATCTGAACAGTCACAGAGCAATTAAGGAATGTGAACATCTTGCTCAGGAACAGCAGCTATGAGAAACAGGGTTTTGCCTCATGTCTTTTAGTATAAAACACAGTATTTAGATTTCAGGAATCGGGGTATAAAAATGGTCCTCAAGAGACACAGAAGTTCCCTGTCATTGTGATTTTAAAGCACACACATCCAGAATTAAACACCATTAAATACTTCTATTACCACAGCACACAAAAAATTAAATCAAAATTCAGCCTACTTTGTCTTAGGTGCAGCAGAAACAAAGCCAGCTCCTGAGAATTACCTAAACTATGTGTGATACTGTGAGTGTTAGGCAATTAGTATTGAAACTGCATTCTCTCCACCTGAGGGAAAGATGCCATATAGTTAAGATGTACAAGTTCATTTTCTATTGTGCAACACCTTGTTTGGATTGCTTGTTCCTATCTGATCTGCATAAATCCTGTGAAGTTATCATTTCATTATGCAGTAGGCAAATCCCTGGGTTTCAGTTGATTTAAGCTGTTGCAGTCAGAGCACAGGAATTCACTGTCTCCCTAGTAACACACACCTGATCCAAAAAAGATTTGGGCTCAGGCACAGCAATGCAGGCAGTCCAAAGCAGTTTCTGGAAGTGACTTTGAAAAGACCTTACCCACCAGTCAAGGAAATCTGTTCCACAACTAAATTCAGAACCCTAGGCTTTGAGGACCCCTCCACACCAGCAGTGCTCAGAAGTTTTCCACCAAGTGAATTGAAGCAAAACTACTGCACTCAGGCTTGCCTGATGATGGTAAAAAACACAACTTTGTGATCAAACCAGGAGAGGTGTTAAAAGGAAGGTACCTAGGCCTAACACAAGGCATCCCCACATGGAGCTCCTCAAGCACCACAGCCTGAACAGACCATGCTGTAGGTCAGTGCCAGCCTTTACCCCTGGATGTTAAGCATCACTGGAGCTCACAGCCCAATTCCCATACCTACAGCAGTCAATGACCTCTTATTCCCTTTGAGGACAACTCCTGGATAAATACTGCCAAATACTGCTGCTGACATTCATGCAGAATATTCAAATCCTAATGTCTCCTGACTACATCTGAAGTCAACTGGGGAGCAGGGAAAACATGGCAGAAAAATCAGTCCAGGGCCACCATGAGATCAAATGCCATACAAATCCTCATGGTCCCTGAAGGCAGCTGACATTTCCTCAGAAAGGAAAAGATGCAGCAGCACTGCAATACAACCAACAGTCCTCTGAAGTGACAGCAACTACTTCTGTATATATAATTCGAAAAAGAATGGGAACAAGAAATACAGAAAAAGTTGAGATTATTCTGCTTTGTTATTAGGAAGCATCACACTTGATCACTACAGACTCCTAAACTCCCTAGCAAAACAGTTGCTAAGGAAAATTTTTAATGCAAATACATCACCTTCAGTTACAGTAGTCCTTTCAATCAAACACAAAATTTGAGCCTTTTTTCCAAGAAACAAGAAAGCTGTTCTTTCACTGTCTAGCCAATTAACTTTTATTCTTAAAAAAGCAAAAAAAAGAAAAATATTTCTTTCCCAACAACTCGTGCACAATCTCTCCGTGAATCTTCTTCAATTCATCTCTATTATTGCAGCTCATGTGGGGGGGGTCTTTTTCCCCAAGAAGGGTGCAGCAAAGTAGCTGTGAAATGCAAGATATTGATCATGACCACACTTCATGATGGGAAGAATCAACTGTCAGGAGAACAATTAATGAATTTGTTCTTCAAATATGAAAAATATTCAACTCCAATGCTACAACACCCTGAAATTATCACAAGGACCAAATTACTTTACAAAATTAATTAGTTAAAAAAATCCCAGTCAAGTAATTTTTAAATGTATGAAAGAATTATAAAGCACATTTTTTCACTTCTGCTATCTGTAACAGCTGTTCTGTTTATCTTTTAGGCTTTTTATACTTCACACCAGGAATGTTCACACACAAACTTAGACAGAAGTGGGAAGATGCATTGTTTAAGAGGGTAGGAAAAAAAAAACCCCAACACACAAACAAAAAGACTGCTTCAGCCATTTAAGATAAGCATCAGAAAAACTTTAAGAGAGCTGTATAACTTTCATATTCTTTTCAGCTAATCCTCCTAAACATGGTTCTCTAATTCCATTTAACTACAGAAACACAGGTTACCCTCTGGGAAAGTAACAGATTAACCTACACTTTAAAAAAGTGATTTCTTTGAACTTTTAAATACATGTATTTCACCTCACCTTCCCCTCCCTGCCACCATCCCCCAACAGTCTCCTCTCTCTTACAAGGTTCTATTGCTTGACAAATAAAGACACAAAAGTAATGCTCATCTGGCAGCCATTTGGCCAAATGACAGCACATCAAACAAGCAATCAAAAGACTGGTAAAAGGGATTTACTGTTTACACTGCTGCAGCAGAGCTTTCACATGCCACCTCAGCATTCAAGGCAGGTGGCATTTCCTTGATCACCTTTTTATATATATATATATATAAAAATATTTATATAAACTAGCAAGATTCAGGTATTTGTGAAGTGTAACAACTGAAACAAATAAGGATAACACCAGATACCTGAGTTTTCAAGCTTCCACCATGACATAGAAGAGTGATTCCCTCTTCTCAGTGTCTTCAGTGCTCATTTTTACCAGCCTCTCTTGCAGAAGATACTAAAGGAAGCAATCTGAATGAAGTATCACCACTTAAACCCCCCCCACACACACCCATAAATGGATGAAGTCAGATTAATTCAAGCCACATTACCTAACAGTTCACTATCTCCACAAGCTGTAACCTGACAGACAACTTCCCTTTCACACCCCATACTTCTGGGTTGCCTCTCTACTGGTGTAGCTGACCTGGACAGCATCAAGCCAGAGAAGGCCAAGGCCATGAGAAAGGAGAAATGATGGAAGATGAGGTACTGGAGTTGTAGATAGAGAGGTTTTCCGATTCCCTCATAATGGGATTTTGTTACTTACAGGTAACAGATACACACTCCTCTAATATTACTTACAAGTAAACTTGAGGGACACCACAAAGCACATAACCCATCAAGAAGAAGGGAACCAACACATAAGATGCTCATGCACACAGGGTTAAAAGCAGGCTTTGTAAAAAAGCAAGAAGCAACAGTTTTCAAAGCAGACAGTTAAAACTGCCAAGCCCAACTTCATAGTTGCTGTGAGGTTATTTTGATAGGTCATCTTAAAAATCAGAAAGTTTCTGACTTACTTTCATAGGGCAGCAATGTAATCTTGCCCAGACTGCACTGAGTCTCAGGCTTTTTTTCTGATAGTAGCTCCAACTGACTAGCATTGAGCTTGCAGTTTAATAGATCAAGACTAATTTTTTAAAAGAAGACAATGTTGATATTACATTCCAACTTCAAAAAATGGCAAAAGGCAAAAACCAAAGAAATAAGTAATTTTCCACCCAGGCCCAAGAAACTTTTCTCCCACTAGCTTCTGTCTCCAGCATATTATTTACACCTCCTGAGTCCCCTTTACATAAATAAATAAATAGAAAGAAATGGTCTTCAAGACAAATTCCACCTAGTTCTTTTGTTTGACATGGCATATTTAAATCCATTTCCCTTGCCCTGTGGCATGTGGGGAATGGCAGAGCAGTTATCTTCATCTGCTGCTTTTCTGCAGTGCACCATCCTAGGCCCTACCCAAGCAAGTCATTCCACCACACCTTGAAAAAGCTTCCTTCAAATCTCAGCCCAGGTTCTTTCATCGACAGCTGCCAGAGACACCTCTGCCAGATGAGCCTTCTCCAGAACTCCTTTTCTGTTTCAAAGAGTCCCTGTGTGCATGTTAAATGCAAAAGGAGTAAAAAAGTTCAGCCAAGCAGTTACCATGGTAAATGATGCGGTGGTGGTGGTGCTGGGGTGGAGTGGTGGGCATCAGTGTCTGAATTTCAAAACCAATATCCACTCAGTTTTACACTTAAAGTGGTAGTGTTGATGTACAGTTGTCAGTACCAATACTGAAAAACCATCAAAAAACACCAAAGCAATTTCACCAGTTACCGGTGCCTTTAAAACAAGAAAAGAGTAAAAAGAAGTTTTCATGGATGGAGTTCCTATATACCAGCTACAAATGTTGATAAAAGCAGAACATGGCAAAAACAGTTTAAATTTAATAAAAATACACCCCACAACCTAGCCAAAGTTACATACAGAAGCCCTATGCTTTTTCTTCCTCCTCGTTTTTTAGACAGCAGAAATGCTTCTGTTTTATTATTGAGTTGAAGGAGCTAAAATTATGGGGAAGCAGCAGAAGAAATTATATTTAAATGTAGAGACAGCACTTGAAAAAGAACAAAGCCTTAAAGTTTTCACAGTGCTGCATGAATTACATCACCAATTTTTCTCCTATTTTTTACCCTCTATTATTCTGTATTATACAACCACATATTACATACAGTCATTAAGCAAAAGCTTCTTAAAGATTTTCCCAAACATCTAATTAGGCCTTATAAAAGAAATAGTAGTTTTCCATCTTTCCAAAGACTACTCACAGACAGTGACCTAATCCAAGACACTACCATATCTCAACCACAACCTGAGCATCTATTCCTCAATGCTCTTGCTACCTGGCCCTCACCTGGGTGTTATTTACCTGACCAATCTAACTGCAAAGAAACTGTTCCTCGAATGAGCTGCAGGGTTTTCTTTGTGTTAGAACCAAAGCAAATTACAGAAAGCACTCTAACTGCATCTCAACAGTGCTGCTAAAAACCAGTCTGGCTAAAAAAAACTCTTGAGACCAGAAACCCACAGTAAGATACATAGGAAATTAATGTGTCACAAAGGACATGAGCTTCATCTGAAAAGAAAATTATAATTTCAGCCCTCTCCTTTCCATGAATGCCCATCACAGCAAAAACATTCCTATACAACTAACAAACCCAAGCTCCATTTCAGCAATGTTCTGATCAACACACAGGACCTTTAAAACCCAAACCATTCTAATATTAATCACTGACACTACATAAAATCAGTCATTTGAAACATCAAATCCACACCTTGCCTACCAAAACAGTAGAAGACAAAGGCTGTATTTTGAAACAATGGTCTTTGCTGTCTGCTGTCACCTCTGCATATAAGAAAAGTAACCTTATTTGTCATGACGTGCCCTACAGAGCAGGTATTTGAAGGAGAACCTTCTCAAGGTACAAAAATGCAAGGGAAAAAAAAAAAATCAAACCAAACCTCACTGTGCAAATCCAGGTTCAGACAGACTTGTTTTGTACACTGTCAGGTTAGCTGGAGACACTAATACCCTGAGCCTTACAGCCAAGGAGGAAAAGAGCCAAGCAAGCCTGTCTTACATAGACAGCACTTGCACAATCTCTGTGCAAGGAATTGGGAAGAAAGGGGAGGAACTATTCGGTGGTGGGATAAACCCAGGGCCCTTTTCAAAGACACCTTGGGTCTGTCTGGAGATGTTTGGTTTTTCCCCTGAGAATTTGAGAAGTCATACTACAGTGGCAGGCACCTACAGGAGCAGATGTTTTTCTCACCTGCACAAAGGTGTAAGATGAGGAATTGTTTGGAATCACTAATGAAAACATCCAACTCTTTAAACCACTTCACATCATCCCTCTTACCTTCATAAAATTTTCTCAAGACAGGCAGAAAGTAGTCTCTAATAAAGCTTTCTACAGACAAACTTGCATTTTCACCATTTGATGTTTTATACTTTAAAAAGAACCACATACCTAAAAGCAATTTACCAGATATTAAACTTAAAATTAAAAAGCAACACCCTTTTCTTTATGGTGACCTGACAAAGAAGGTGAACAAATTAATAAAACTTCAAAAACACATAATAAAATTTACAACATCCATTACCCTACAGTCCAACCTATTATTAAATTGCTAGCATTGTAGCTGCAGATGCAATATGCCAACTGAGAGTTTAGAAATACTTTTTATAATAAATCACAATGCTGTTAAAACATTCTAATACATGAGAAACACAAGGAAACAAGAAATGTTTATGAACACAAACACATCAAAACAAGCCTAAGCATCCAATCCTTGCTTCACTCCTCATTGTCCTTTATCTACCTGCAGGTAGGAGCCTCACAGTACCTGTAGAAAATACATTCAGTTATGCGTGAGCTACTATACAAAGGCAAACCTTTGCCTCCAGTTCCAAAGCAGACAGTAGCTTTGACAGGAGACTGTCTGTTATAAATACTTTGGGATAAAAAAAGAGAAACAAAAGCATCTGTGGCCTTTCCACACCAACACAGAGAACAGAGAACCCTCAATACAGCCCTGGTTGTTTCACACCATCCCAAAGCCACTTTAGCCTGTTTAGCTCCATAATAAAATAAAGCCTCAGATACTCCTAAACTGAGGGACAAAACTGAATTCCTAATGGAACAGTCTATTCGACACCAGTGACTGAGCACATTTCATTGTAATTTTTTAAAACAGGATAAAAATAATCGTGTTCAATAATTCCCTTATATGCATCTGCACCATCTTCACTGTAGCACTCCTGTCTACACTCAGGAAAATTATTTTTAGCATAGTCATTTAGAAATCATCCCTATCTTTTCAGTTTCACATACTGATAATGTCTTACTGTGCATCAACCACAAGATTTGGTTGTGATTTGTGTCTAAAGGCCTGGACAAAAAAACTTTTAACTATTTGCTTTTGAAAAGCAATTTGATGTTTTTAAAATATGAACAGTAAGGGAGACTAAGTCAAGTTCCACTTCATGAATATTCCTTTCTTTGAACATATGTTGACATTTTTCAGCATATGGCTGCTTTTTTCTATAGCAGAATCTCAAGTTAAATTTCATGTAACTGACTTACACTGTTTCCCAGAACTCATGATTTACTCTTATCTCTACCAGACACAGGACTGTGAGATTTCCTGATAGCCACCCACTGAGAAACTGACACAAACCTGGAGACATTCTCCCAGTCTTACTTTCCAAATTCGGGCACTTGGTGCCTAAAGAAGCACAATCATTTTTTTTATTCCAAAGTACAACCAGGAAAGGAGGCTGCACATCCAATATTATCACAGCAGTGTCAAACCTCCTCATCATGTAGGGTCATACAGGCACCCTACACAAGGGGCTCTTCCCTTACCAATAATTATTACATGTCCTGATCTTTTTGTCTGCTTTACACCTTTCTTTCCTCACTCAAATCATGCCCATTCTCAACACCTCCCCCCCACTTTACATTCACTTCTGGTTTTAGTCTAGATCCCATTTCAAACCATCTGTAACGAGTAATTTTTTTCTCATAAGATATAGAGTATGAGAATCCTAAATGCAACAGCATCCAAGAAGTTTACAAGACAGTATAGCAATCCATAAACATAAACAAATACAGGACATCCTTTCCATAAGGAAGCCGAGGAACAAACAAGTTACACAATACATTTTATAAAAAGCAACCTTTAGTTTTTAATGAAGGCACAAAAGAGTAATCTTTTATGGAGGTAGAGCAAGCACAACAAAATACAAGAGAGGAATAGAAGGAAACTAATAAATATTCAGAAAATGCTGTGCCTTTCAAAAGCAATTATGGTTTTGATAAAATTCTTTTACACAACTTTTACTTGAATACATTCCCTCAAAACCACACTGTAATCAGCACAGAATAATCTTTCATGCTGATATGCTGTGCACGTCACTAGTTCAAAAGAAAGGCAAAAATTTTATTTTAATTGCACAGGCCCTATCAGCCAACACAGCATTTTCTTGTCTTATAATTTATCTAAAATAAAAATAAAAAAATAAAAAACCCCACACCAAACCCCAACATAAACCTTAATTCTCTGCTTTCTGGAAATCATTATCAGATACAGAAAGCAAGTTGATGTAACAAAACTACAGAAAACAGTTCAGATTGATTTTATAAAGGGAGAAGAAGGAATGAAGAGAGCTATTAGAATTTGGATTTCGGAACACCAATAAACTAATTGGGCTTAATTTTTATAGATCTGTATTACTGCATTAGATTAGGAATATATGCAAAAGCAAAGAGTAAAATTTCACAACTTCATTAGGGCCATCCAACACTAGATTGCTTGGCAGAAGATGCTTTGTCTCAGCCACACAATCTCAGTCCTCTCTCATGCCCACATTAGCCCATAATAACCAGCACACTGGATTACTTTGCTCCTCTGGTTGAGAAGAAAAAAAAAAAACCAATAAATAAAAGTCTATGCAGACAGATTAGCTGATGTGATTTACTGTCTATGTGCCAATCTACCAGTACTCTTGGAAGAAAGGCATGCAGAATGCTTCAGCAGAAGGAAACTGCAGCAGCAGTGCAATTACAGCCTGACTCCACCACCAAGCTTCCTCTTGCACATGGTACCCTGTTTTTTACCTTTTTTTTTTTAAGCAAAACTACAGCAGACATTCTCCAGCTGCACACACAGTGGTATTCCCCTTTTGAACATGATGTACATTTGGAGAAGGACTGGAATCAGACAGTTCTGTAGCCTACCACAAAGATCAAATCTCATTTTCAATACAGGTTTTAATCTTAATTTTAGGACCCTTCACAAAATTTTAGCTCAACTCCCTCATTGCTTGTGGTTTCAGAACAATGCATTTCCACTAGGGAAATCAAAGTCTGTCTTAGAAAATGATGGCATAGGAAATGGGATATTTAATAACATTGTATTCTCAGGCATTACAAATCCCATTGCATTCATAAAATAACTTTCACGACTGTCCTTCACCCCATCTTCTGTACTCACAAACTTTAAGTGCCTTATACAACTACCACAAAATTTTGGGTTACGGAACACAATGAGTTCAGCATTATTCCCCTGAGGCAGCAAATCATCTAATAACCCTGAAATTCTTCTTAAAGACAGTAGCCAAATAACTTAATAGAATTGGATCATATTAACTCTCAAAATTCCCTGCTTACTCAGCACACTACTGAAATGCTTTATCTTGTTTTATTTTCGAAAGAAGTCACCCACAAATTTCAAAATATTTTGGAAAAGGTTAAAATGTCTAAATGTGAAGAAACACCAAGCAGCTGTTGGTTTTGATTTTTCAGTATTTCCATACTGAAAGACTAACTTATTTACTTGTAACAGACTCACTATTGTTTTTTCCTTCCACTTTTTGTGGCTTAACCCCAGCATCAAAAAATTTCATCCAAAGGATGGCATTCATTCTGCCAACCCACATATACTTTTTGGCAGGCTTCAAAGAAATCGGTGCTCCTTACAAAGCAGCTCTGTGCTACCCAGTGACTGAGGCCAGTAAAATATTACCCAAGTGAAGCCCAGTATATAAAATATACACAAGCATCAAAATTCATACTCTGAAAATTCATTGCTCTTGATGAGTAACAATCTTCAAAGGCCCTGTAACTCAAAATACTTCAGAGTTTGGATCACCTTACACTTTAACTGGAAAAAAGCACTAATGAATGAATTTAATAAAAAAAACAAGCAAACAAAAAACCGAACAAAACTCATGGAAAGCACGAGCAAAAATAAACAGGAGATTCCTAAGCAAGATACTTCTCTCACATGCCTCCAAGTAATTACTGATTTTGAAGCTCTTTGTCTATCCTTTGACACTGGAAACAGATGAGCAATTGTATCTTGAGCAGAAAGTCAGAGAAAACGGCACCAAAGGTCTGCCCATCCATTTTTTTCTTCTGTAAATACAAAGTAAGCCATAAAGGTTTTTCAGCTCAGCTCATCTTTTCCAGAGTAACATACTTCTATTCTAACAGGAGGGTTAGTAGCAGGGTTTAGATACAGTAAATGAAACATGGTAAGAGACACAGTATTTTATATTCCCAATTCCTCAAAAGCTGACTCCCTGAAACCCAGTACTCCCACACAGCTGCAAGCTTAACTCACAGCTCAATCTATCAGATGGACTTTGCTACTGACATTTCTATGAGCAGATCCTATTTTTCAGGAACCAATGGAGTCATTAATTAGACTTGAGAGTAAATAGCCTTTACAGGATAGGCAGCAACTTTAGAATAAAGAGTTTGTAAGCACTCTAAAATAAACACATATGTAAGATACATGGTTAAGAACATTTGTAATAATGTAAGAGCTGGTCTTGGTAATCATGTTCAGCATAAAAACGGAGTCCTGATGCTGTTTTACATTATTTCTTGTTCCTACCATTTTTCTAGAAACTGGGGAGGCGGGGGGGGACAAAAAACATTGACTTTGTTAATTGTCCTTTGCTGTTTTCAATTAAACACTTAAAATATATAGACAAAACCTCAAAGCATACAGTCATGGTCACCACAGTTGTCTGACACAATGAAATAGTCCTCTGCTCATTATCCTCATAGAACTCTCCTTCATCTCAAGACTTGCTTTTGTATGTCAGTATATTTGCATGCAATTACCTTATGGCAACAAATATAGTTAAAAGGTCAAAACACTTTTGTGAAATCAGCTTTCTGCTTACAAGGTATTTTTTTAAAAAAGTGAAAGGCCATTTTTACCAAAAGGTAACAATAAAATAACTTATTTAGCAAAATGTAAGACATTAATCAGAGCAAATGTACAACTGTAAATAAACGCTAACAAATCATTCACGTGTTTGCATACTCAAGATTAAAAGATTTTTTTAAAACTTTCCCTGAAAAGAGAGTAACATAGTTACAGCCATTTCAAAGTTTCAAATAAAATAAAACCTCACCTACCCTAAAAATCTAAAGTGAATGGAAAACAACACAAATTTAAAATTGGAGTTCTTATTAACACCACTGATTTCAACACAGATTGCTACAGAGTACAACAAAAATTACAGAAATAACCTCCAGAAGTATAGCACCATTGCATATTAAATGGTCATGGCAACAATGGTTTTAAATACATCTGATAATGAAACCTTTCAAGAAATTTGAGAATACAGTGCTGCTTTACTCAAGAAGTTAGAAGGCCTCAGTACAGTATACAGATAAGCCTGTGAAATACCAAACAGACCTGTTCCAGTTATCAGTGGAGATGAAAAGTCATGTATGCTTAGGAGGCTTCAACTATTATGGTTTTTATGTATTTATAATATTTTCAGAAGTGGACTACTTCAAAAATGTTATAGGAAGAAACAATTTTGCCATCTTCCCATTTCAGAACCCTACAAGCTGAACTTAATTTGCAGTTCCATAAAATAAAAATCCTTTAAGCTCAGTCTTTCAACCTCACTAGCCAACTATAACCTGCCAAAGGAAGTTCAGAAACAGAACCATTAAATAAATACCCTGCTCTACACCAGGCAGCCCACAGAGATTCAACTCCAGTGTTAAACCCCATGTAGTGTCAAACTGCCATCATCACATACCTACTGAGCCTCTTGATCTCATCCACAATTAAAATGCACACACACTATATTTGTTTTGCTGAATGTGCCAAGAATGCCTCAGAATTAATTTTAAAATATTTTTATTACCAAATCCATTAACTACTGTCTTCCTCAGCTCCATAAAGCTTGCCAAATTTTTTTTGACTGGCTCACAAATCTCCAGTGCTGTCTTCTTGAATATAGTTTCAAAATCAAAATTGTTATTGTTACTATTATAATACTGTTATAGCCCATTACACACAGTAACATGGAATACTGAGATAATATAGCTTCTGTTCTTAAAACTCAGATTATTGTAGAAGTGTAATGAAAATATAATTACTTACATTAAGCTAATGCAAAGAAATACATTTAAATTGTTCTTTTATCAGAGAAGACATACTACAAAAGCACAGTTTTAGTTCTTTTTTTATGTAGGATTGTCATATCACACTCACGTATTTTCCCCCACTGTTTAACAAGGAACAAATAGCTGAAAGTAGCACTGCCCTTTATAACAGAGGAAAAGGGAGGGGGTTACATATGCAACTACAATAAATATTTGTCAGCAGTAACAGAGCTTTACACAAAATCCAACAATAGCACCTAACTTCCTAAATTTTGTAGTCCCACAGATTACCCAAAGCCACTCTGTTTCAAAAAATAATTGCAGACAGATAATTCAGAGGGCTGCCTCACAGTAATTTCCTGGCTCAAGTATCTAGTGCACTGATTATTTTCAGTTTCTTCAGTCAGCTGGAATTTTAGGGTCAGACTGCAGTTTACATCTCACCTCCCTATTCACAAATTGTCATGACTGAGAGCATCAGCAATGCATCAACTTCAAAATAAAAGGCAGATACAAGAAAGTTAATACTTAATTATGGAAATTTACCTTTAAGAGTTTTACAGTGTTGGTTTTGGGGTTTTTTCCCCTCTCTTTCATAATAATAAAATTCTGACATATTGTAGGAAGACTCGGGCTTCAAACAGAACCACATTTGGTCACTTCACAGCATTTCTGTAAGCTAGCATGCTTTTACAGAAACTCATTTTGTGTTCTAGCACTTGATCTGCCAGCAAAAAGTATGACAGATACCTTAAAGCAGTAAAGAACTTCAAAATAAAAATGTACACTTGCTGAGTATCTGCAAGAAGGTAACCGGACGGGTAAAATAAATACTATGGAAAGCTGCAGACTGGAAAAAGCATTATTTCAGAACTCTAAGTATTCTATTACTGAGCAATAATTATGTTTGGAAGCATATCTTGACTGCACAATACTTCAGTATTTTCTCCACCAGGCATTATTTTCTAGCTATAAAAGCACCTAGAAATGAAAGGCAAGATGGCTTGGTAGAAAAAAATGTAGATATTGACCACCAAGAAAAATTCTTGTATTACAACTAAACGCAGTAAGTGTACTTGTTATTCCATGATCTCCTAAGAACAGGTCAGAAAATAAGACTCTTTGTGGCTATCAACATGAAACTGGAGGGTGGTGTGTTTGCTTTATCTTGTAGTCATACAAATTTTTTTCCATAATACAAAAGAACAGACTTAGCTCAGAAGTGCCATGGAGCATCATACTACACTTGCAATTAATTTTCAGAAGCATAATGAACTTACACAAACATAAGCCATGAAACACTACATTAGAATTAGTATGTGCTTTTTCATATCATTCTAGAATTAACATATATCATCTGTCAGAGTATCAGAAACAACTCCATTCATGTCCTTTTTCATAAATATTGCATTTGGCATTTTGCAACCTGAGCCCAACCAGAGATTTCCTTTTTAATTTGTCATCTGGAACCCTCAGAGAACTACTTCTAAAAGCTAGAATTATTCTGAGCATCTGCCCCTTGGGATCTGAAACCTAACACAGTGCCTCTCCGTTATTCTCAAACTCTGTATTTTATATTGCCATACTGGCTCTTAAAACACACACACACAGTAGCCACCTCTCTGCTTAGCACAGCTCTGAGCACAAGGTAGCTTTTGGGATGCTGACAGGTCTCTGTCACACACCTGTGTATTTGCAGCATATTGATGCATTCAGGCAGAGTGGAGGTGAGGAGGAAGGTTCAGGAAAGGCAGCATCCTGGGAGACTTCCTGCCACTTGAGAGCAGAGAACAGGCATGAAGAGCTGCCTCAGCACCACTACTGACTCACTGAATGGCTTGGCTTGCAAGGGACCTTAACGTTCACCCAGTTCCAACCCTGCTGCGTGGGGAGGGACACCATACACGGGTGAACTTAATTGCAGTCACACATTTTATTCACCAGTTTAAAGTGTTCTAACAAAAGAACCTGCTAAGTACAGCTGAGATTTACAGCACGTGTTCCTTTCGAGAATTTCATTAAATGAGCTTATTACACAGCAACCATAAGGAACTGTTTACCATATATTAAAAATGCACCTTCATATGTGTAGCAAACAAGACAGGGTGTGGTTGCCTCACAATTGGCAGGGAACATGTGTCTTTCAAATATTTCCAGTTCTACTGTGCAGCAGCTTGGGTTTAAGACAACATAAGGCAACAGGTTAAAACGCATTCAGAGTTATCTCATGCCATTGCCACAACTACAAGGTGTGCCTCTTGGCTCTGCTAGAGAGACTCTATTATTCATCTTTGCTTGCCAGTTCAAAGAACATCATCACTTGTTTGGTTTTGTTTTGTTTTTTACAATAAGGTATATAGTTAAGCACTGTGATTTCCATAGAGAGGAGTTCTGCCGTTTAGGATGTCTCTCATTTGAAGGGTGTTAAAGAAACCAAATTCTCTTAGAGAGTGACAAATTACCCGGAAATTAACTGATCAACTAAAGTGGGAAATAAGCAAAAGGAATAAGTTTTTTCAAATGGTCACCAAGGGAGAAAAAAATAAGGAAATAAGGAAAGATGATGACACGCTGATAAGCTGTCTCAAGAAACTATATTTAGACCTATGCTCAAAAACATAGCATAAACTGACAAACTTTTGTAAACTTTGCAAAGCTAAAAAGTTCAAGATTCAGATATAGAATTTGTCAGAAAGTAACTGTGGATAGCTACAAAAGGTCTGTACAGTGAAGAGCTGATTGTGAAACAAAACATTAAATTAAATCCATTGCCAATAAATACAGTAGGAAGAGAAAAATAACCTCAAGTCAATCTACATAGTAACAGACCACATTTATTGCAAGCCCTTCAGAAAAAGACTTCAAGTTACTCTGGATAATTCACTGAAAATACCAGGTTTACACCATCAAAAGGCCAGTGAAAACATGGGTATTTCAGAAAGGAAAACAGAAAATATAACCACATCAAGTCTACCATGATTGTTCTTGGCGACAGTTTTTCACTCATATTGTTCAAAAAGATAATACAGGGACTAGAGAAAAAGTGACAGAGACAGAGCTTGGCTTCCATACAAACAAAAATTATGGACAATTACGATATTGAAGGGATTAGAAAGAAAAAATCCACAGCTAAAATGACAAATAAAAGCAGGAAATAGTTATACACAGTACACAGGGATTGGTGAAATTTCATGAAGATAACCAGAGCTTAACAAGAAGTTTAAGAGTGATTTTCTTCTCCACAATACACAATTGTGACCCCAGGGCAACATCAGGGTCAGAATTATAGTTTGATTCAAGATCTGAACCCATTGAAGATCAGGCACTTTTTAAAGTAACATGCCACATTTATTATCTCCAGTGCTGGCAGTCCTGAAGCTAGCAGAACAATGTAAAAATAACTGTTTGAAATGTGCCATTTCTTATATTTTTCCTTCATATTGAGGGAGAAAAAAAAGTGTGGGGAGGGAGCAAAAAAACAGCAGAAAAAACAAAAGCAGCAAAAAGCAAGCATCTAAGGCTTAGATTTGGTAGTCCTCAAAACTGAATACATATAAATACTTTTGATTAATAAACATCTATGTCACTCTCAGATTATCAAAATAAGTGTTGTTCTCTTGTTTTTTGTTACACATGATTTTCAGCATTTCCTGAATGCTTACCAGAACTTTCTCTTACTAAGTCATTTGGGGCAGGGCAGTAATGTGTAAGATCACAACAGTCACTAATGAGCCACCTCGAACCACAGACTAGCACCAAGAGTTGAGCAACATCTCATTAAGAACCTCCTATAAAATCTGAAACAAATCTCAGAGCTGTATCATCATGAGCACACTCATCCCAGGTTGAACCATGCATGTAATGAAAAAAAGGAGTTGTAAAAACAAAGCCTGGGAGACTGACAAGAAGTTAAGATTCTTTTTCATGCTCTAAATTTTCAACAGCTCTAAGCTTGCATTCAATCCCTATGAACATCCCTTATTTGTAAAGCACATTAAGATTATGCAATTGCATTATGGCTGCCCCAAAATACTACGTGTTGAAAGCACCCCAGTGTTTACAGACTAGGCTTGCCAAACAATTATTCTATCAAAACCACAATTCAACCACTACTTGAGCTCAACTTGTTCAAACTAGACTGAAAGACAGATGTAAAGTATTATGTTCCTACTAAATTGCAAAACCAATGCCAGGAAAACAAAAACACACCTGATGGAATGCACAGGGTTGGCAGAGAGACCCATGCCACTGTAACATAGATTTGAAAGAGGAGAGGAAAAAAAGTAGAACATTAAGTTTCATTTTAAGAACACAGCAAAAAAATTCATATCTCAGGTGGGCTGTCATCCATGCATGTCCCCCACCTCTCCCTCAGAATTGCAACCAGGAATGAAAGGACTCTTCCTGCCAAATAGGAGAGGAATAAAAATAAAATAAAAATTTTAAAATTCATAATTAAAAAAAAAAAAATATTAAAGGGAAAATTAAATCAAAGAAACTGTCATCTTCAGATTTCAATTACAGCTTTAAAAATAACTGCATTGTTCTCATCCAATAACTGCATATTGTGTAAAGAAAAAGACTTTGTCTCATCCCAGTTGCTGATGCCCAAAATGACCCAGAGCGAAATGAATTAACATCCTCACTGCAGAAGGATATAAAACCAAAAGAATGACAGAATTGTTGTCACTGCATTTTCTCAGAATGAGACATCAGCTCCACTTCACTCACAAAGCTGCATAAAAGCTTTGCCAGCTTTCAGATTTTCAGGTAATTTCCTTTTACACTTTATTTGCTACTCTTTAAATATACATTTACTAACTTTGCTGGTCTTCAGATAAGGTAACATAGGAAGACACAGAAATACCTGGAGCTACCACACTATTTATAGGATGTGGTTTGATGAGTAAATATTTCAGTGCAGTTTCTTGCCTCTCTACTGACTTTTCCATTATGCAAGCACCTGCCAGGTGAAGGAAGACAGAGAAACAACAAAATGACTCAGTGACTTGTGCAGCATGGCATACCTGAGAGGGAGGCCCAAAAGAGTCCAGGTGAAAAAGAGGCCAGTCATAATGTAGTTTTAATAGAAGTCCATATGCCTTTGGGAGAGACAAAAAATCAAAACTGCCAAGAGCCTCCAAACCCCTCCAATATCCACACTTAAAAGCACTTTAGCCTTAGGTGCTTATATGAACTTAAAGCTTTCAAATAAAATAAATTTTTTTTAAAGCAACGAACATCATCTTAACCAGCACCTAAGACTGGCTCACTAACATTCAGAAAAGAGGGCCAGGCAGGCAACAGATAAATAAGTTGAATGAGATACCTCTGTACAGTTTAGCTTATATAGCAATTATCTAAGAAGTTTTGAAAATTCACAAAATACACTTCCATCAAAACCAGGCCAAAAGGAAATTAAAGACACAGTATAAAGCATCTTAGGAAGAATAACAATTCAATACACTCTAGAGCCTAAAAACTCCTCAAAAGGAGGAGCTAAGGGAAAAAGTTACTAATATTTTCCATAATTTTCTAAACTGCAAGGAGCAAAGAGGATCAATGTTGTTGTTAGCTTAACAGTAACACCAGTGTATGTTAAAACCACCTTTACTCTTCCCTCACCTGTCCTTGGTTTAGGAAACAAAAAAAAACCCACCTGCACAGAGGCAAATTACTTCCCCCTGCTTAATCATGTCATGCACAAAAACTCGTGTGTAAAAAGAAAAATTAAGCCAAATTCATGTTAGTATTGTACTGCAGGGATTAGATTTTCTCTGGTAGAAATAAGAGCTTCAAAATATAATGCCACTGTACTGAATCAGTTTTGTGACAGGATGATCCTTCCTGTCCATCCTTCTAAATTCCTACAAAGTATTTTTTAAGAAGTCATTCCACTTTCAAGTCCATAAACAACATAGACTCTGCAATAACTGAAGGTCAGAAAATATTGCAATAAGGCCCATAAGTATGAAGCTAAATACAGGAAGAAAAGTAACACAAAAAAATCCAGATACAGTTTAACTATAAGCTATGGATTAGGTCTTCAACAGAAATGGCAGGTTTCATTCTCAGCCCACTTCTGCTCAAGCTTCTTCAACGTGTGCTTTTTATTGCATGCCAAAAAAAATTATCAGGCAAAACTTTAGAATCTGACAAGAAAAATAAACCTTTCATGAAATGCATTTTAGAATATTTCAAACTCCAAGCAACTTCTTGAAGTTACTCCTCAGTAATAGTTACCCTCCATATACTAAAACCATTTTTTAAAATGCTCTGCTTCCCCCCAGGTCCCATAGCCAACATAGCATATCACTCTATTCTTAGATTTCAAAATAAACAAGACACCAAAAATTCACTTCTTTTTCTTCAACAAACGTAATATTCTGTCAACACATACCTGTACTGTGTCTGCCACTACCATTTGCCAAGTTTAAGTATTCAGAGAAATGATATTTCCCATTATTTTGAAACAGAGAAAGTCTAAATTGGACTGAATTATTCTTCAAAATTTCCTTTGTTCTTTCTACTTCCCTAGCAGGAAGTGACATATTCTGTATTACAAAAAGCAAGTATAAAGAAGCAAAATATCTGCAAAAGTAATATTTATGTAAGTAAATTCTTACCCTGCTTGTCAAACCCTTCAGATAGTTGTAGCCTCACAAAAACCTTCAGATTTTCATTCCTGTCAAGGGTTAGTATCTGGTCAAGTCCAAAGAATGATTTTCACCTAAAATACATGAAAAGTTGGAGATTTGATTTTATAGCAATAGCAACATAACAAAACAAACAAACAAAAAACCCCAAACAAACAAAACAAAACAAAAAAACCCACCAACACCACCTTTTTTTCTCCAAAGTAAATAATTCTAAACTTGTTCTCTTCTTTTCTAGAACCTTATCAAGAAAAATTTTAGTCCCAGTTGTAACCATATAAGCAATTCAGAGAGTGATCTGATAAACTGAGTAAGACTATATAGCAACTATAATTATAGATGCAACATGCATTTCAAAATTTTCCTTCAGGTATACAAAAGAAATCAATGTGTGCAATTTGTTTGAAACACAGCCCCTTTGGCAAGTTTGCCCTGCTAGCTGAACCTATCAGTTTGAACACCTGCCTGCTGAAAGCATTGCCCATTTGCAGCCCACAGTGATGACAGTAACTTGAACACAGTGACAACACAGCTCTGAACCACTTGGTTCAGCAAGAGAACACATCAGATCTATATGTTTATTACCAGAAATACCCAGTGCTCTTGGGGTTAGTGGATTATTTTCTTCCTATTTATTTCTCTGATACTTAAGGTCACCTTTGCCAAAGCCCCTCAGCAGTAGCCTTAGATATACAGGGCTACTTCCAAGTTTTGTAATGCTATTTCCCTCTTACTTTACACATGACCAGAACTCTAAAGCAGTAAATTCTAGAAATCAAACCACTCTGTATGATTGCCAAGATAGACAAGGTGTTTTACCAGGAATTTCTTTTTCCCTGGCAGCTTTTTGGGATGTAGGGTAGTGGGTTAAGGTTTCTTTTTGAGAGTATGAAACAACTGAAACATTTACATTTGATTATTTCTTTGAATCTGTCATTTGGGAAGGTAGGGACTAAACAGAAAACAGGAGTGCACTTTGGCTGTAGTTGCTTCAAAGCAGGTTTAGTTTCCATAATTAAACCTGCATTTGGATTTGGTATGTAGTGAAATGCAAGTACAGCCAATGAGACCTCCAGATTCAACCTTCAGAGAGAAAGCTAAAGAGACAACTTCATAATTCAGATACTCCAGTCAAGTATTAAATGTTTATCTGGTGTAGATCAATGTCCTAGAAGACAACCATGACAGAAAGGAACAGTATAGTAATTGGCACACTCATGCAAACCTCCCTCTCCAACTACAGATCGGCTTAGGCTACAAGTCATAAATATTTGTAGCCATTCTAATATTTTGCCACCACAAAGAAAGAAAAATTAAGTCAAGTTTACCATACTGCAATTTTCTTCAGCTTATCCCTCCTACAAACAATCCCATATACAGAACAGTTCACACACAAAGCAAACTCAGGTCTGAAATTACAAGAGTTTTATTTCCCTTCCTCTTACTTTCATCTCCTAATTCCTCAGTCCTAAAAATACAGATATAATTTGTATTTCAAGATATCCAGGACACCAGACAGACCTTTACTCAGGTGCTACAACATCTCCACAACCTCACATTTAAAAGTCACTTCTATTTGATCTAAATTGATGCAGAGACTCCCCACCCTGAAATGCACCATACTTTCAGACTAGATAACCTTTAAACAGCCTCTCCAGCCCAAACCACTCTGTAAATTACATGTATTTACCCAAAAGTAGGTTCTGACAAGTTCAGTGAGTTTTAGTTGACCCACATCTACAATTATTATTTCAACAGTAAGATTAGGAATCTGAGCAATAAAAAGGTAACACATTAAAAAGAAGTGGAAAAATCCATTATTAGCTATACTAATTTCCTAGCTGAGAAGCCTTTTTTTCCTTCCAGTGAAGTTTCTGTTAGGAATCCATTGAATAGTTTCAAACTTTATAAAGTTTGTAACCACGAACACTGCAGATGTTCTTTTTCTTCAGATGACATGGAAAGAGCAAATATGGGGAGGGCATGAGTCAATCAATGGTCATATGAAACTGGTATGAAAGTGAACCAAGAAAAAAAGTAGATGTGCATTACTCTGACACCTTTCTAAAAATACCTTAGACAAGACTTGGACTGCAGTTTTAACACAGATCAGTCTCTCGTGAACAGTGCACACTTTTACAAGTTGTTTTCCAATAAAAAAGTAGTTTAGAAAGCCCATGCCTGTGACTACAGAAAGCAAGCTGCAGGTGCACTACAAAAATAATGTATAGGTAATTTAAAATATAAACCTCCACTGTGGGAATAAAATAAGAGACAGAAGACTGGAGTTAGTTGAAACTCCACATGACAACCCACATAATTTCATGGCAAATTAAAAGAACTATTTAAATAATCCAATAAGCATGGGCACAGTTTACAGTTTTATCTCTTCTGTGTCCACTGATCAAATTAACAGAAAAAAAGTAACCATGGCAAAATTGCAAGAGGGGCTCAATTAGATGTAATTATGCCTGATAAATCTTTTCCCATGAGGTGAAAGGCAAGACAGCTGTGACAAGAACAAGCTGCAAGCTGAATTTTCCTCATGTCCTGAAACACTATATGGCATCTTAAAAACAAAGGTAGGCATCCAGCCTGCCAATAGCCCATGGCACAAGTGCTGCAGTTGCCAAAAGACAATGTTGTGCAGAAAACAGCATGTTTTTAGCTCAAGTTAGTCTTTGGCCAAAATCAAAGTTTAGTAAGTGGAAATGTTACCATTGGAGAGGTCTAAATACAAGCCAATGGTCTGAATTCTGGAGGACCTGGACTTTGCATCAAGTCAGCTTCTATCACAGCTCTGGCAGCTCTGTGCAGCCTGCTAAATATCACAAGTAATATGGAAAAGGATATGAGTAGCAAGAGACAAAAAAAAAAAAAAAAAGTGTTTTTTCTTACTGGTTCCCATGGAAGACTGATCCATCCTTGACAAAAATACATTCACTGTCTCCTCTCTGTACCCCACCATCACTTCTTTCCCCTACTCACTGTCTCTAGGAATTCCTGCTTTTACATTTCTCCCATAAGCATGTATTCTGACATGACTTTTATTGATTTTTAATGACAGCACAAGGTGCATCCCTGCATGCAGAACAGATAAACAGTAATCTATAATTTGAAAGCTGACAAAGAATAAAATGGTCAGAAAACTACTTTTTCCACTCAAAGTCAGACAACTACAATGGTTTGTTTGATGGTTTGCTGGAAAAAATACAGTATAGAACAATATAACATGCCACACAAGACAAAATACATCAGTAGGATAACTAAAATGATGTGCAACTACCCAGTTCAATTTAGGAACAAAAAAAATCACACCCAAAATTTAAGAGCAGAGAAATACATTGATAAAATTTGCAGCTATGAGATAAGTTCAGCTACAAATCAGAAAGCCTACTTCAAGCCAGACAATGCAAATAATCCTTTCTGGAAGCAGTGATATGGTAAAGAAATAATTCCAAAGGTTCCTCATGCATCTAAAGATAAAAACAAGTATTTCTGAAACTACACCATCTCAGGCTGTAGGGAAGATTAATTCACAGTGCTTGCCTTACAGTGCTTGTCAGTGTTCTGCCTAAACCCAGCAAGGGACTTTCATTTTCACTTTGCACTAGTGAGACCTCAACTGAACAAGTGTGTGACATCTGTGTTTGTTACTCTGGAGAAGGCTTGGGGGATCAGCTTGCTTTCTGCAGCTACCTAAAGGAAGTTTATAGCCAACACTAAGCTAGACTCACTGTCACTGCACATCTTCAATTTAGAGTGGTCATGCTTTGAGCACTGGGGGTCCAGAGGTCCCTTTCAGCCTCAATCAGAGCACAAATCTGAAATCACCCATCAGAATTTTCACCCAAACTTTTTATGCTGCTTTCTGATTAGCTAAGTTACTAAATTACTACAGTGCAACAGAGAGACAGTGACAAAATACTGTGTGTGGAAAGAGTAAGGTTCCCAAAACCACAAATACAGCATTACATTTGATACAAGACAACCACCACCTAAAAATAAGTAGTAATTTTTGCCATAAATCAGTTATGCTTTAGTACCACTGAAGGAGGACAGTTCACAGGACAGTACGGAGTTTTTCTAGAGGTACAGAGATGAAGCAGTAATTTGTCTGCTATGCATTTTTCCACCATTTTCTAGATATCTCATTTCCAGAAAAAAAAAAAGCCCTCTAGCAGACTCCTGACTCACATGCATGAATCAAAACTCTGTGTGTGTCTGTGCGTCAACTTTCCACAAAAAGACTTGGACATTTCTGTGCACAGCTGCATGAGGACTAGGTCACCTGCTTCCACGTACCACCAAAGTAGTAATGACATATATGATGTTCCTTAAAAGCTTTCAGAAACCTTAACACAAGATCTAACGGGAGATGAGGAAGTGAATTGGCCATTCTGTGCCCTAAGTAATCCACGGATCCAATGAATAGCTCAAGACTGCCACGCAGTTCACAGACAAGAAGATAACAGAAATTAAACAATTAAACACAATTTCTGAACGATAGCCTAGGGCATCTTTTTTCCTTTACTCCTGACAGGCTCTGTGCTGAAGCAGTGTTCAGAAATACTTACAACTGCAACCTATTAAACATCAGAAACATCCTGTAAGGATCAAAAGTATTTTACTTTAAAGGTGACTGGACACTGAAACAGGTCACAGAGACACTGCAGAGTTTCCATCCTCAGAGATGTTTAAAACCCAACTGGACAACATCCCAAGGAACCTGCTCTGACTGATCCTGCTTTGAGCAGTGGGGTTGGACTAAGGATCTCCAGAGGTCCCTGCCAACACAGAATACAGAATTACTGAGGTAACAAGAGTCTGCAGTGTCAGTGAAGGTTAAACTCCATAAAAATGCAAGTCTGTATACTCACATCCATGGACAATCTGAGCTTTACTTGCACAGTACTTCGTGTATCTTGTTTGATGCCTCTAGACACAATCATACCATCCATTTAAGTTACTGAAATTCAATAATCAGCTCAGGAAAAGATCCTGAAACTTGTACAAGATGTAAACAGAAGATACTACTGTTTCACTGGATATAAAAAAAAAAAACAGTGAATCAAATCTCTCTCCTTTCTAAACATTGCTGATAAATGCTGGCTATTGGGGAAAAAATTAAATGGAATGCCTATGAAAATAACTGGAATTTCTTTAAACCTATCAGAGATCAAAATAAATTAAAAAAAAAAAAATGAAGCCATGTCTTTGACATTTTGTCGCAAGTCTTCCACCATTACAACAGCTGAATCTCCTCACCCTGCACTTTTTGACAATGTTGATTCAGATCCATTACATTACTTATGAACCTCAGCATTTCCAATTCTGTTGGGAAGTCCTTTGTGAATTTTTTCTGAGTATTAAAAAACCCACATTTAGTCACAGCCCTACAAAAGTATGTTTCCCCATTTTCCAAAGAAAGGTCAAAAGACTTAAACAGATAAAACCAATTCATGTCTTGAAATATAAATAGCAGCTGATAGTATAATCAGGTCAATTACTGAGAACTTCAAATATGTAAACGTCTTCACAAGGCCATTCAATTTCCAAGCCATGTCTAATAAAACAGATCCAAATAGAACATTGTTATGATCCCATTAAAATCTTTTCTGTTAATGACCCCTTTCTAAAAAAAAAAAAAAAAAACCACTAACCTACCTTGTAACAAATCCCAAGTGTTAAAATAAATCATTACAAATCCTGCTTTACCTGCAGCCTTATTGTCCAAAATTCAAAAGCATTACAAGAGGAGAAGATATAATCTTTCCTGGAAGTCAGGATGTCATATTTGGATAGTCCCCCCCTACCACCTGTCCAGTGAGGCTCAAAACACTTAGCTTCTGTATCTCTTGTATCTTCTGTATCTCTGAGCTGACTGCTCAGCTTCTCAAACAGAACAGGAAGAATTTGGAAAAGCAAAATGCTTAAGTTAACTGGTCAGACAAACAAAAGTCTGACCAAAACAATCTTTCACACTCATCACATCATCTCCTTTTACCAAAGCCTTTATTAAAGCCTCACTTGCCAGGAAGCTCACAGCTGAGGGGAAGCCAGGAACTTCTGGTAACTGTGAATTGGTAGGGAGAGAGGGCTGGAGCCCATGGTCTTTGTGCTCCTCTGATGGATCCAAGGTGTTCACAGAAGGATAAGCCTGGCCTTAAACCATTCACTACTCTCAGTAGCCCTTGGACAAGATGCTTCTTGAGGAAAACTGTAATGAGGAAGCTACTGGTAATTAATGTTCCATTTTTCATCAACTATGTTTATAGTAAGAAAAGGGAGGGGTAGAAAATCCCATTTCCCTGATACCAAGTGATTTCCTCCTCCAAATGAAACCAAATAAGCTGCCCAAAATAGCAGTGTAAACAAAACAGTAGTGTAAACAAACCGTTCTGGAGAGAAGAGCAAAATTTTAAAAGCTCACAGGACACTTAATACTCAAAACTATCAAACAGTCTAAATACACATATCACTACTATACACTTCCATAGTATTTTGTGTTCTGCACTTTATTTTTTGGAAGGTAGACTATATGTTCTGTATCTATACAGAACAAGTAGCAACAAGAACTAACAAAGCCTGTCCCTTACAAACCTCTCTTGTACCTGAACAGATTTGGTACCTCCAGTTGAAATTTGTCCCATGCCACTGTGTCTGACAGCTTTTCAATGACTAATAACATTTCCATGCATGCTGCAGCTCTTGCCACCACTGGGACCAGCAGTCTTTATGTACAAAGCTTGTCAGACTCTTAAGCGTTTGTAAGGGGCTACAACAACAGCCACTGAATTCAAAATATTTAGAAGGCTGAGGACAAGCAAGAAGTTTTAGAAGAGCAGCCAGGCAAACAAACACAGCAACCTAAGTTGGTTTCTATAGGAAACCAAAACTTTGAGGGCAACCTTGCCTCAAACCTGTTATCAGGGGTCCAGGATACACTGCAGGTACTCCAGCTAGTTCTGTGCTAAAGAACACTATCCACACACTCTGCTAGAACCAGAGAATAACAGAAAATCTGCACGAGTGACAACATGAGGCCCACGGGCCAACTCATGCAAGACAGTGTCAGCAGAGAATCTCTGAAGTACAGCTGGGCAGTCCTTCATATACAACTTCTGAACACAATTCATGAAAAAGACTTGAGAGCCCACACCAGATACTAATCCATCTTTAAAGGAATACTTTAAAATATATTTTGATGCCCCCAGGGTTGTGAATTTCTACGTATTTCCTTGTTTTGTCTTCACTGTTTTACTCTTCTCAAAATTATATACACCTTCTCATTCTCTGTAGGTACAGCACAAGGTGCAAAAGACTTCACGAAGATAGTGTCCAGCAGGCAATTAAAATCCAGAGCAATTTTTTCCAGTATTACTTTAATTTGCAGAATGCCAGCCATTATGCTGGCACCACTGATCTTCTGACCTCAGAGCTAGAACCACTGGAGCAACACCAGAACCAGGAACATGACAGCCACATTAGCACAATGCTGTCCCTGAGCATGGCACTGAAGAGGGAAGGCAGTCAGCTCACACAAAATGCTGAGCTACTGCTATTGAATGCCATCCAGATGCAACCTACAAGCTCAGCAGAGTGCTGCATTGTGCTATGTGAGTTGAAGCTACAATAATAAATAAAATGAGGCCAGGGCACACATTTGACCACTAATCCATAACTGTCCATGCCAGTAAACTGTTATCACATCCTCCAGCATGGTTTTTTTGAGTTTACTAACAGCTATTGATGTACAGGAGATCCCATGAGGCTATGGACTGTTCAAAGGGAGGGGGGCTGAACTCTGCAGAGCCACTCTGGAGCAGAAAAGAGGCTGCAGACAACTGCAATCATAGTCACTATGTTCCTCAGAGCTGACTCAAGAGCCTCCAGTGCATCTTTACAGCTTATAATGAATAAATTCATCCATAGGAAGATGAAATCTAAAGCCAAGGGAAACTTCTGCTCTGAATGCTGCTACAGATTTCTCATGTGTGCGTTCAAATGACTTGCTCAAGGGCATCTGCATTTCCTTATTTCACAAAGTCAATTAGGTAAACTAATGAATGAATGACACTGATATTACAGTAATGTCACATCAAAATACAATCTCATTAATACCCATGAATGAGCAAAGTCGAGTGCACTCAGTGCAGAGCAGCCCAATTACCATGCAACTATGCTGCACCAAGTTACTTATAGACTATTCCAGACTTTGCCTAAGATGTACTGACATAAGTACAAACTATTTATCTACTGTCCATGCTGTAATTATCCTGTTTGATTCACTTCCTTTTCTTCAAAACATAAAAAAATAAAAACCAGGTCAGGTAGTCCTGTCTAAAACTAACCTGAGGGATGTAAGGAAGTTAAACTCTATCTCAAAACTAATTGTTTCTGCCATAAGTAGATTTACATAACTTTCCCTGCACATACCTCTTCTTTCCCAGCAGCACATCAGATGTGGAAAACAACAATCAGGCAGTATTAACTTTACCTGCTCCTCACATGCAATAATGAGATTGGGACTACTGGGTTTGTTCAGAAGAAAAGGTCCCAAGAAGAGAGTACTCTCAGGGCTGTATATATACTGCTATAAAAACAGCCCCCTGTTCTGCAGCCAGGTCTCAACCTAGTATCAGAGCGAAGAGGGGACTGAATCCACATGATCTGTTCCCAAGGGAAAGCTATTGCCCTTCTCATCTCCCTTTCTGATGAGGAAAAGCCAAGCAACTTCTCAGTACAACTATTCAATGAGAAAACAACAGCTCAGTTTCACAAGTAGTTTTATTAATATTGCATCTGTTCATCTTAATGACATTCAGCACTTATTAACATGGTTATAAACTGAACAGCAGTGGCACTTCAATAGCATCCTAAGTCTTCTAGTCCAAATTTTGAGCACGGGGATAAGATAACACAATGCCTTGTGACCTGAGGTATCAGTATTCAAGTGCCCAACCCAAGCCAAGTGTCCATATATTTAAGAGTTTTTGGCATCTCAGCTAAGTAATAAGATAATAACAAAGAAGGATCACAGCAAACAAGATAGCTACAGCTATGAACATTTTAAACTCAGAAACTCGATGCAAACAGAACAGTCACTCAGTACTAACACAAGATTAAAAACAATAAATGCACCACCTTTGGAAAGAGGTAGGGTTTTTTACCTGGCAAAATTGCTTTGAATCTCTGAAACTGAAAGGGTTCTGTAATTCTTTTATCAGCAACAAGAAAGCAGTGTAAAGGAGAAACCAAGAACTATTTAAGGGTATTTTGCATTGTATTATGAATACAATTACTTCATTTTCAAAAGTACTATTAAAAACTAATATTAAATGACTTTACCTGCAAGCACATTACACCCACATCCTGCCATAGAGCCAAAAGCTTTTATTGCCACTTGTAAAATGTCACTGAATTAGACTAGCACTGTTCCACAAGCTCTTTTCTTTCTCCATGTAGAAAAGTCAGTATGAAAGACCACACAACCAGGTAAGACTGTCTAAGCTATCCTCAAGGACTTAACTATTACAAGCAATAAATTTTTAATTTTTTGTTAAGTTTCAAGTAAGAATGAATTCCAGCCATGCTTTCTGACAATACCTAGGAAAAAAAGCAAGTCATTCTGGAGGAAAGCAGGAGTCAAATGTAAGAAACTAGTCACAATTTTAAGCATTTAGCTTCATCTGTTTGGAGTTAAGTCTTCTTCCACCTCCCTTCAAATAGATCTTCAATACTCCTCTCCCTTTTAGAGCTAGAAACTCACAGGTATTGTGGATGTTTCAATCCCATGTCAAATGGAAGTTTCATTGTTCTGCCAAAAATCTTTCAATCCCTCCCATCAGAAAAACTGACAATTGTAAGGCAAACAGCACTACAATAACTTACAATTCCTCATCCGAACTTTCTGTCTAAACAGTCAATGATCTAGCAGCTGCTATTACCCCCTCCAGCTTCCCTAATGTTCAGAACACTACCTTCCCATCTGTTCCAAACAAGACAAAGTGTTACTTTTAAGTCTATACACTAACTCTCCATCTCATCAATTATTTCAAGTTTGACCTCTGTTATTTCTAATTACCTCTTCTTAGAACTCATAACTAGAGGATGAAATGAAGATTTTAGCTTCAAATTGCTCCAGCTGCTCCTTAATTTCTCTCCTTATACCAGTGTGTGAGGTTTCTATTTATTTGCCCCAAGTCACTTAATTCCCTGTCTCAAGAACCTGAAGAAACCCTGCAACACACTTGGGAATATTTGGCAACTCCCATAAAATGCTTTAGTTTGGTTTTTGTTTAACCAAGATGCACATTTACAAAAACAAAAACCACAAACCCCAAAATTCTCTCTCCCTTCCCCTTCCCTCCCCCCCCTGCACTTCAGACTTTTTCTGTCTCTGGGCATTTTGTACTTTTACCAAATTGATACTTACCTTGCATACAGTTATTTTTCAGGTGGCCAGCTCTGCACAACTGCTAAGTTGTTCTGCATTAAACTGACTGTTCCCTTGACCCCAATTCTCAGAGCAATGAATTGTATCTCTTGGTAAAAGAGCACATTCACATCTGTGCTCTTGCCCTTGGCAGACATGAAGTTGTTAGCAGTCCAAGGTAAGTCATTCCACTTCAGATCCAAGAACAAAAAGATACTTGAACAATACAAGAATGGAAAATATCCTTTCAGCTGCTCAGGATGTAAGCACTGACTTACTAAAAAGTTGAGATTTAATGATGCCAGCAATCAGCATATAATGAGTAATTCCCGTTAAAATAACAGTGATGAGCACCAAATTTAATTACTGCTTATTATCATACCTTTGTTTTACTGGAGATGTGCTTTAAATTACCAACAAATTTGAAAATCTTTACTGCATTAACACTACATATACAAGTTATTAAATCTGGAACACACAGCACACTGATGCATACTCACACACAATTCTAATGCTGCTATTTGGAGACAGAGCATCTTTTTTTGCTCTCAAATGGTACCTCGTATATTAATCAACCTTTAAAAATTCTACTTGTCTAACAGAACTGGTTTAAAATAAGTTCTAACAATTTTAATACACAATGAAAAAAACAACGATGTAGCTCTGCAGACCTTTGGCTAGATAGGGAGACAGCTGTATAGAGCAAGAATTAATTTATGGTTCTCAAATTATTCCACAGAGCTTCTCCCACAGTTGCTGAGTAGAAGTGTCTGTGTCAGGCAGTACTCCAGAGTACCAATGGCCATTCATTTCACTGCAAGACATGCCCTAAAAGCCTACAAAGCTCAAAATCCCAAAAAGGCCTTTTCAATTTTGAATGAATGGCGTGTTTTAAGATTGTATTAGCATTTCCCTTTTGTTTATATTAACAAAGGCATCTTGGCAAAGATTCTCCTATGGTCTGTCTGTCAATGCAATAAACAATACCAGATTTGGGACATCATGGGAATTTCCAGAGTTATGTTAAGCACAAGTCAATGCTGCAAGATGCTGCAGAAGTCAGTGGTAGGAAGGTTAAAAGGCACTGACTTTGTGTCAACACCAACTTCTTCAAAGACTGCAAAAAAAAGGTAAAGAGAGAAGGAAAAAAACACCCAAGGAAAGGACAATTATGTAAATAACTTTTACGGAAGTATCTCCTCTATTTTCTCAAAAGCTGGGGGAAAGCATCAGGTTTCACTCTTCATTCTGGCTGCAACACAGCACAGTCTATTGAACTATTTTATTACAAGATTCATGCAACAAGCTGTTAAATACATCTGCAATGTAAAAGATCAGTGCCAGAATCATGTCATTCCAACAGATATGTTTATTTTCAAGGCATGAGAACATTAAACTTTCTTCTGCACAACTATGCAATCCTTCTGCATGGACTCAAAGCATAAAATCCAATTTCACCCCTTCTTCCCTTCTGGTTTGAAAAAAAAAAAAGAAAACACCAAAACAGTGGTATAAATCTCAACTGCATCAAGCAGAAGCAGAGAAGGACCTCTAAGCTTTGTTTGGTGGGGTCTAATATTGCCTTCTATTTGCCATATAATTCAGAAAATGAAAAGAGAAGCCTCATCCTCAAAAGAAAGATCTTTAAATAGGCCAGAGATAAGAACTATGACTTTTGTGTAATTGCAAAACAGTGTGAGTTTCATCACCCATTATCTTTTTTTAAAGATGTAGACAGCTGTGTCACACTTCAGAAACGTGAAGGAAAAAGCCTCATTTTTGCCACAGTCCTTCAGCAAGAGCACACTTTCTCTCTGCTTCTGTCAAAAATACAAATGTTCAAGGTGTGTACGTTTCCTCTTACAAGGAAATAAATAAATACATAAAAACCCCTTTCTTGCATGCCCACAGAAAAAGGAAATCAGGTTTCCTGTTGCAGGTTTGCAACCTGAGAGTCAGCACCAGGAATCCCTGACAAACTGACACCAGTGAGAGCGCTGCTACTCAAGCAAAAGAGACAAAGTGGACTGTATACCAAAGTAAAACTGTTTCACATTAATTAAAAAAAAAAAAAATAGCTACAAGGATAGCCTTGATTTTTTTTAAGTTGTTTAAGTTGGATCCACATCAGAATAATGAACAGCAGTGGAAAATCCCTCCAGCTATCACCAGAAAACAGCCTGCAGAGTACAGAGCAGTTTCACCCAGGAGCCCAACCAACTGCTCCAAGCAGAGCTGGCTGCCACATTGCTTCCACTTGCTCATGGCTCTGTCAAGCTTTGGAAGTCTCCAAGGATGGAGATTCACTCTGGGGTGGTCTGTTCAACATTTAACCACCCTCCTAATGATTATTTAAATTCTTCCAGCCATTTCAGTGTGCATAAACTGGATTTCTCTTTGAGGTAACTAAGCAAGAATCCCTCTCCAGAAGTTCACCAAATGTGGCCCAGCTCTTAATGCTCTTAACAGTCCAAAGTGACAAACCACATCTGTGTGGGGAACACCCAGTTTAGGAGACCAGACAACATTCTGTCTGAAGTTATTGGAATAATAAGACTCTGGGTATGGGAGATTTTTGGCTCACACCTTTTGCCAGAAATCCACTACTACTCTGCCAAGTTATTTGCTAGTGTAAGACCAAGTGACAATGAGAGCAATAATGAAATGACATGACGGAAAGATGCACTCTCTGAACCAGAAAGAAGGAGGAAAACAAAAAAAGCAGAAAATTCTCTCTCATGTAAAAGGCCAAGCAGGATGGATCTGCACTGCTTCATACAACAGTGATAGTTATCATAGTTACGATCTTGAAAGAGCAGGAAGTAAGACCAGTAGCTTACAATAAGACCCAAAAAAACAGGCAATACAAAACAGCTATTTCAGTCATTTCAAAAAGCCCCAAACACAATGCAAAAAAGTTCTGTGGCTACGCCACTTTTGGTAAAATCAAACATTACAAGTGTTTAAAAGTGTTTGTTCACTCCTTAGAGAGGGCCACCTGTACTACTACTACCAAGAAAACCCAAGAGATCTATCAGAGCTGCTGACGTGAACAGCTTGCATACAGAAAGTGCTGCTACCACAGCAGTTGTTTTATAGATATTATCTGCCTCTATTTAAAAAAAATGTTCTGTATTAATCCTATTTCACGTCAGCATACAAGAAGCCTGTCATTTGAATTCAAAGGTCAAAAGGCAATTGATTCAGCTGACAGTGCTGCAAAATGCATCACGACTCAAGAAATTTAGAGAACAGAGCTGTGCTACAGAAGCAGCTCTTGGCACCTCCTGGAAGCCCAGCATCCACTGCACAAGTGAGGCACCCTACAAAGGGAGATGTTCAGCTACTTGTCCCACGCAGGCAAGCATGAAAATTCACAAAGTAACACCAGAGAAGTGTATTAAACATAACTAAGTCTCCCAGGCAGAATCAACGGGCAACTTTTCTCTAAATTATGCTCAACTTCCATATTGTGTTTTCTGGCAGCCTGGAATAACAGCTGGTTTCCTGCTGATTTTTGCTAGTTGAGGCTTTTAATCCACTATAACATTACCACTTATTTTTCCTAAGATATATTTCAGGGTTAACTTGAAATAGTTTCACTAAGATACAAGTCCAAGTTCAATGTCAGCACACTTCCCTCACAGCTACAGTGAAGAACAGCCTCTCCAAAGTCTAAACAAGTTTTTTTTGGAGGTTAAAATTCTGTTACCTCAAAAGGGAAACAAACAACACAAAATTTGAAATTAACACCACCAAAAGGTTTTAATGTACTGAAGGTAAACCATAAGAAATCATAAACAACAATCCAACTTGAAAACAACTATAGCCTACATATCAGTAGTTTATTTACATTTTGACAATTTACAAAATAAAACTTGGTCTTCAGAAAGCACTTCACTAACATGTAACATTCCTCTTAAGAACATTCTCCCCTTCCTATAAAGCCCAAAGGCAAAAGAATATTAAAACATCAACAAAAATTTCAAAATGCCTCTCAGGCCTAAGCATGAACCCCTGTTCCCCAAAATAACTCTTCCTTCTGTAATACATTTTTAAATAACCCACATTCAGAAAAGTTGTTCTGTACAGTCACACATTTGTCAGGAACTTGATCTTTCTCTCCAGAACAGCCACCTATCCCATTGTGCAGGGAACAAGAGCTACCACTACTGTACTGCAACATCCCACGTGAGAACAGGTGGTACAAAGAGATGAAGGCACAATTGATTTTGATCATATTAATAAGACATAAGTGTGCAAGAAAGGATCTACTTACAGGCTCAGACCTTTGAAGCAACACTGACAAATACTCAGTTAGCAATCCTACAATTCACCAGCTATCAAGATTATGAAGTGTTATCTCACCACATTCAAATGATGTGCTCTTTAAAACTTGCTGCCACAAATGAAATCAAGACTTGTCAATGCTCAGCCTCACTTAATACAACACAAAATACATGTGGCAGAATCTAAAACAAACAACCCAGCCAGCAAACTGGTGCCACAGAACTAAAAATTCTGAGACTGAAACAGTGTCATAAGTTACCTTTACAAATGCAAAGACAGACATCTAATATCACTTTCTGTTGATTTATGTTCAAAAAGACAGTTAAGTAACCAAGCAAATCTAGTGTCTCTGCAACTTCTAAAGGGTCTCTTGAAGTTCAGAGAGCAAAACTGCTGTCAAACTTCATGCCAAAGCAGCTACTGTGTCAGTCTTGCACTGAGAGATGCAAAGCATTAAAAGTCAGAATTAAGCAAAACCACAAATTTTTTGTCACTCAGCCTCACCAATGGCCATATTCTCTAGGTGTGCCTTCAGTTAACCATTTCTGGTAAGGCTCCACTCCCAGAAAACACTAATGGCCTTTCATTAAACAAGTAATAGCTCACCTCTCATAGCCCCATAAAATCCCACTTTAAAAACCTCCAGCTTGAGAGCCCTCATTCCAACATTAAACTGAACTCAGTGAGATATAAATCTTGGGCTACTTAAAGGTTGCTATTTTGAAGAACATATTTGCAATCAAGTCTCTGAAGTTGTATCTCCCTGGAAACATAAAACAAAAAGAATTTTAACTCACTTACAGAAAGATACTTATCATGTGATTAATTCTACATGCTAAATAAGTAGCATGTAGAAAAAAATTCACCTGGGAGATTTTAGAATACAAATATTTACACCAGGAAAAGCAATAAGAAACTGCACTTACTGTTAATGTATTTGTTATAACTTTTCAAGAAGTCAAACAAATGGATTTCAGAACAAATTAATAATCTAAAAGATGAAGTAAACAAATCAAGGATATAAAAAGGTATTAACAGATAATTAAATCATGCCTTATTGACTTCTTGAAATATTTAAAATTAAGGGGCTGCTGAGGAACAAAAGGAAGCTGCTTGAAGCCAAGAAAGCCAAGGAAACAACAGATCAAAACTTTTTGCCAACTAGCCAACAAATAAGGTCAATGATAATAAATTTAAACTTCTAGAAATGTCAGCATTCGGGAAATCAATTAGTGTGACTGAAGTTCTGATGCTGGCAGAAGCTCTGCTCCTTTACCCCAGTAGGGTACCCATAACTTCTAGTGAGTAACAGTAAGAACTCAATCCCTTAAAGGGATTTAAGTTTTAGGTTTTTTCTATATCAGTAGTTTTATTCTCTGCCACAGAAGAAAACCGGTAGAGTTATAGAAAATAAATTCAATTTGGCCTCAATCTTTTTTTACTAGCCTACTTCTCACTTTCCAATGTATTTTCAAAATTATCCTCCTTATATGGAAGGATGTGACCTTTCTAGAATTCAAAATAACTAGTAGGAATAATTCTGTATTATTAAACTTTTTTCTCTGTAAAAATTTAAAAAATGCATCCATAGTAACTGAATTAGTAATTCTGAAATAGACATTTAAACTATGTACTTGAGAGATATTTACAGAAATGAGAGGACAAAAAGACTACAGAAGAATAAAATGTTCTCAAGGCAGCAGCAGAATGTTATAAGCCTGATCAAAAACCCTACTTGAAAACCTATGAGGGGAAAGAGGCTACATTTGGACCTAGTTTCTAACACAACAGCTATCCAATAGTTAATCCCAAACCTTCAAACAACATTACAGATAAACATGAGGAGGGAAAGCTCTTCAAACCTAGAACCAATTGTGCATGGGTGAAATGACAATCATACATTTTATGATAGAAAAAGAGAATTATGAATTATACATCCCCATGTTAAATTTTTATTCCTTATTGCAGCTCTACCTTTTCAGTTCTGTCAGTGCCTTCCCCTACACCTGCCAGCCTTTTTAGTCAAGCAACTTTTTGCAGCCATACAATAAGCATTTGCTATCCCATGTTGCTTCTGACTTCATGATCTAAGAGGTTCTTCAAACCACAACTGAAAGCTAAGTATGCCTATCCCAAGTAGCAATGTTAAACTAAGCATTTAATTAGCATCAGTAATACCTTTTAATACACTGTTGAGCAACTAAGTGCACATCCTTTAATCAAGTGGCCATAAATAAACACTGTTAAAATGGGGGTGGGGGGGCAGGGAGACTTGTCCCTGGCTACCTATCAATAAAGAGGAGACCCAATATTCACATAAATCTTTCAATCACTAAACTTTTCTGTTAGCTTTACCTAAGTAGAACACAGATTGTTTTTGTAACGAAGGAAAAAAAAAAAAAAAAAAATCAACTGAAGTTTCCACACTATTTCTGGATTAATACCTGGCACAGCATCTGATGGACTAAGACATAAAAGCCTTTGCAGTGAAACACGATTTACAGATCTTGCTGCAATTATAAATGCCACAAACTTGTACCTCAGTACTTTCACCTGTTCCCCCACCATTCCAGCTGAAGGGAAATGGCGGCTAGCCCAGCAACACCCCCAAATAACAACCAAACTTTTCACCAGAGAAAACACAGCTGCTTATTATCCAGTTAGTACCTGCAGTGATAACAGGTTATAACTAGGGAAGAAGGAAATGTTTTCCCTTTTAGAAAACTGATTTGTGCTTTAATTTAAACAAAATTAATGCTTCATTCCCGTAGTTAATAAGGAAAAAAAAAAAAAAAAAAGAAAAAAAAAACCTCCATCAAAATTCCATCATGAAAGGACTGCCTTCTAAAGAAAACGCTAATCTTGGTTCATCCATACAGATCTGGAACCTAATGAAATCTGACACCTTCACTCTGAAAACAAATTTGCATTGTATTATCAACCAAGGCTCCAGGCTCACAGATGCACTTTATTCAGCAGGCAGTAAAGGACTCATTAAAGCAGCATCACTGAAATTTTTTAACGTGATTTTGCAGGCAAATAATTTAAAAAATTATTTCATAATCAATACTATCCAAAAAAATGCCTCTGTGTTCTTCTTTGAGTAAAAAGCATGCCTCCCCCATCTAAAACACACGGATGTTGTGGTCAAGGTTATACAAGGAGATATTCATTAACTTAAGCAATTCCCATTTTGTACCACTGCTTTACTAGACACAAGTAGGTGAATTCCTCATTAAGCAAACTGGAGCTGTATCACAGTTACCCGGTGCAAATAATACAGTTATTTTTAAACATAGCATGAGAACACGAATTGCAAGACTCCGTGCTCCATAAAATGGGGGAAGAGCAAACTAACCCAGCTGAAAAAAATTATCCCCTTTTCCCCTTCCTTGCTTTTCCAACAACACCCCTCTTCTCCCTCCCAGTATAAGCCAGTTCAAGGCTTTCCCTGTTTTTTCACTTTTCCAGACTCCTAGCGAAGAAAATCAATCATCCGCAAATATTTTGTTCCTCCACCCCCTCTGTAGTGACCCGAGCATTCACAACATCCCCACCGGCACTGCCTCCCAATTATCTAATTGTTATCATTATTGTGGTCTCCGCACCGGCTCGGGAACAAAACCAGCACGACTACACCCTCGCCGGCTATAAAAAGTAAAAAAAAGGGGGGGGGGATGTGGGGGTGGAAAAAAAAAAAGACCAAAGTACAACTTAACAGCGCCGAACAAGAGACAAGTTATTTACCGAGCCTCCAAGGCGAGCGCCGTGCCGGTGGCTGCCGGGCCCGCAGGGCGCCCTCGCCAGCGGCCGCCTCCGCAGGGGCCGCGCGGTGCGGGAGCGGCACTGCGCGGAGGAGCGGCCCCGCAGCCGCCACTCACCGCCGCCTCCCGCCGGTCCCGCTCGGGGATGCTTTTTCCTGAGAATGAGACAAAAATCCGATAAATCGCAGCCGGCTCGGCTGGCTCCGGGAACACGCGCGCCCTACTCACCCCCGACCCCAGGCAGCCGGCAAGGCGCGGGGCCGCCTCAGGCAGCGGCTCCGGGGGGGCTCCCGGGACGCACACGCCCCCCGCCCGGCGGAGGCGCGGGACTCCGGGCGTTGCGGAGGACTCCGCGGGCCACTTTCTCCCGCAAGGTACTCAGCTTTTCCCTCAACAACTCCGAGGCGGCGGCGGCGGCGGCGGCCCCGGCTGGCGGGCGAGGGGCCGCACAGCCCCGGGTCTGGGGGCCGCTCCCCTCACGCACACCCACACACCCCCCTCAGTGAGCGGCACGGCCGCAGCTCCCGGCTCCGCGGAAGGAAGGGGGAGGGAGCGCAGCGCGCAGCCCACCACCACCACCACCCTCCCCGGCTCGGCGCTCCGGCTCAGAACTCACCCAACAAAGTTGCCGCCGCGGCTGCCGGGCCGGGCTGGGTTCGGCCGGGCTGCTCTGGGCTCTGTGAGGCGCTCCCCGCCCGCACCCGGGATGAGCTCACCCGCCGCCCGCCCGCTCCGCTCCGCTCCGCCCGCCGCAGTTCTCGCGAGAGGAGCTGTCCCGCCGCCCGCGCTTCGACGGCGAAGGGCGGGCGAGAGCCGCCCCGCTCGCGTTGCTATAGCAACGGGCAAGCGCCCGGGCCTAGCGGGCGGCCGCGGCCTGAGTCCCGCTCGTCGCTTTCCCGGGACTCGGGACTGCCCCGCGATTCGAGTTGGGAGCTCGGGGGTCGAGCTGGGCGGGCGGTGGCGCTGAGGTGTCCGCCCCCGGGGACGGCGGAGCCGCGCTCAGGGAATCTCCCGTTGGCTTCAGGTCGCCCGGTGCCGCCTGCCTCGTGGCCCAGGTCGGTTAGAACGGCGACCTGTAAGCGTGAGGAGGCTAACTGGACTTTTTGGGACATTCCCAGTACACTTCAGTGTTTCACCTCTCGGAACTTTCTACATTAAAATGCATAATTTTGTAGAGGTTTTTTTCGTAGTTTTTTTTTGTTGTTGTTGCTTTGGGTTTTGCTGGCGTTTTTTTGTTCGTCTGTTCGTTGTTCTGGGTTTGTTTTTCTCTGGGTGGGGTTGTTGGTTGTTGTGGGGTTTGGATTTTTTTGGAGGGGGGGAGTGTTTTATCATTGTATCTCCAGGCCTCCTGGAGACCTGTTGGGAGAAGGGGACTGTAGTTGGTGACACACAAGCAAAACCTTCTGCTCTTACACAAACAGTGCATGTCATGGTCTTTTTCTGGAAGTCAAGGTGAATTCTCTCTCTAGATATCCACCCCAGATAACAAATTATCAACATGGATAAGCACACACACACAAAAATGAACATCACCCTTTGTTCTGCAGGAGCACTGCTTTTGTTTTCAAATGGCCAAAATTTCAAACAAGATCAATTGTGGGTAACCCATTCCAAACATTCCAGTTATCATTAAGGTCCTTGGCTTTCCAGAACTTTAACAATCTCAGTTAAACCTAAGCTGGGTCTGAAATGAGGACACTCCAGAAAAATGTCTCAGATTTGGACTGGCGACATTCCAGCAGTGTGCAGCATTGTGGTAAGTGGAGCAACAGAGCTTCAGCAGCTGCTCCACTACCGAGATGTTTGCTTCACTCCCACCCACTTTCCAGGAATGTCTGGACCAACAGGATGTACATACAGAGCCAAAGGGTTTGCCACCTTCTGAAGATGTTCCTGATGGATCGTTAGTACCGGTGGTTACATACCACAGTGTTCAGTACTATAAAAATACCTGAGTGGATTTCCAGAGAACCATCTCTCTCTTATGGGTTCCCCATCTCAAAGTCATGATTCCAGCAGGTCTTACATGGACAAAAAAAAAAACAAAACACCTCCCTGTCTAATCTTCCTCCATAGAAGGAACATTCAGCATAGATGAAGAAACAATCCCAGTGCTGCTCTGGCATGGAAAAAAAAATAAGAATTTTCAATCCAGAAAAGTAGGAACATTTTCAGTATTTAAATATAGTGTAGCACTCGCCTGAAAAGCTTGGCACATTTTAGGTAAATGAAAAAGTTTTATTGGCAGCTCTAGCCCCATTCTTAAAAGGGAAGTCCAAAGAGGCTCAACAGTTCTCAGGTATACATAACAGTGGTGGATGTGACTGCAGCATCAGGCGCTATGCTGGGTGATTACTGAATTTGTCTTCTTCAGAAGAATTCAGGTAGTGAGGCCATGGCTTTGCAAGCTCTTTAATGAGATTAATGAGGCAACTGCATTCCCAAACCCTTCCTGTGATATTCCTTCACACACTTCTGATGTGTCAGATGGAAAGATGAGGAATATATTCAGAAGGGTCACATAGGGAGGGAGAGGCTCTGACATAGAATCATAGAATTGGCTGGGTTGGAAAGGACCTCAGAGATCATCAAATCCAACCCTTGACCGACTACTGCTGCGTATGGCACTGAGTGCCACATCCAGTCTCTTTTTAAATATCTCCAGGGACAGAGAATCCATTACTTCCCTGGGCAGCCCATTCCAATGTCTGATCACCCTCTCTGTGAAGAAATTCTTTCTAATATCCAACCTAAACCTCCCCTGGCACAACTTGAGTCCATGCCCTCTTGTCTTGTTGAAAGTTGCCTGGGAGAAGAGCCCAACCCCCCCCCTGGCTCCAGCCTCCTTTCAGGGAGTTGTAGAGAGCGATGAGGTCTCCCCTGAGCCTCCTCTTCTCCAGGCTGAACACCCCCAGCTCCCTCAGCCTCTCCTCACAGGACTTGTGCTGGATCCCTTCACCAGCCTGGTTGCCCTCCTTTGGACCTGCTCCAGGACCTCAATCTCCTTCCTGAACTGAGGGGCCCAGAACTGGACACAGGACTCGAGCTGTGGCCTCACCAGGGCTGAGTACAGGGGCAGAATCCCTTCCCTGGACCTGCTGGCCACGCTGTTCCTGATCCAGGCCAGGATGCCATTGGCCTTCTTGGCCACCTGGGCACACTGCTGGCTCCTGTTCAGCTTCCTGTCAATCCAGACTCCCAGGTCCCTCTCTGCCTGGCTGCTCTCAGCCACTCTGTGCCCAGCCTGGAGCTCCCCATGGGGTTGTTGTGGCCAAAGTGCAGGACCCGGCACTTGGCCGTGTTGAACCTCATCCCATTGGAATCAGCCCAACTCTCCAGTCTGTCCAGGTCCCTCTGCATGAAACATCAGCCCAGGCTTTGTGCTATCTGAGTGGAGACCATGATGGAGGCCCACACCCATGGATGCAGTCCAGCTCTGGATCTGGCTCTGGCTCCTCAATCCCTGTGGTCCCTCACTGAATCCCAGGTCTTAAGAGGTCAACACCTGGCAGTGCAGGGGTCCTGGTGTGGGGGATGTCAGTATGGGGCACAACTAAGCCACTGTTATCATGCACAGCATCCAGAGCTGACATTAGGAGGCCTCGGGATATCCAGAACTTCTTTATTTTCCTTATGTGGAAGCACCAAAAAATTTCGTGCCTTTACAATTAACTAGGTCCGGATGGGAGAGGGGAAGAGGAGGATTTAGAGCTTACCTCCTGCTTATATGAGGAAGTCATCAGAATGACAGATCCAGAATAAGAAGGGGTTTATTCCAAATTAATTACACCTTGCCTCAGTAGTGCACAATGAACTCCAGAACAAACGGCCCCCCTTCCCTCATATGTTGGCCTTTGCTTTATTACCTGTTTCAGAATGAAGGATGCATGGTTAGTGTTTCAGCTGGTTTCTCTGTGTAGAGCAGCCCCAAGATCCCCAAGAGTTTGTCAACGCCGACTCTTCTTCTGCCATTAATTTGCTGTGTTCCCACAGGCAAGTCACTTTCTTTCTGTTGTAATATTCTCCTGTAAACAGAAAGGGAAAATGATAGTTATTTACCTCAGAGGACCAAGGTGAGAGTAAATTAATTAACGTTTATGTTGCTCTCTGAAGGTCTGGCTTTATGAAAGGGTAAGTAGTAGGACTGTTTCTGATTAGGGCTGGGCAGAGCTGCTGGAAATACAGGGAAAATTTGACTAAGAATCTGAGCCACCCTGAAACAGTGTGCATAATTTATTCATTGATGAACAACGAACACGTGGAAGTTCATACACAGCACGCCCTTCCAAGAAGCATTACAATTAGGATACACAAGAAAAACAGATGAAGTCATTTACATAGAGATGACCTGCTAGAGCCCAAGATCAGCAAGTCTGAGAATATGGAGAAGGTCCATATTCTCATTCATGATCCTGGGAAGCTAGTTTACGTGGGGAAGGTTTTAGGGTCTTTGAGTATTTTTTAGCATTATTGGCTTGGGGGTTTCAGAGGACTGCCTGATCATTTCAGTGATCCAGTTTATAGCACATAAACAGTTGCCATAAGAAAAGGCCATTTTTGCTTTGGAGCAGTGGGAGCAGGAATAAGAGGCAAATTATTTAGCCAGCAATAGCAGGAAAGGCAGTGTCTTGCAAACTATTAACGTTTGTGTTCTTTTTTTTCATGCATCAACAGGCCTTTTCTGACATGAAGTAGATATAAACACTCTGACTTCACCAGTTATGACTCTTTGCAACTCAACACAATCATCTTTAAACTCTCTAAGGGACTACACAGGCATTTTAAAGCAACCCTCTCTGCAGCTTACAGGAACTCACTCTGAAGTAAATCTGTTCCATTTAATTGACCCGGGTGATTACTAACAGGGCATAAAGTATCTGAAGTCATTGAAATTCAAGATGAGGAATACACATTAGTTAGAAGTGGGGAAAAGATATTTTTCAATAAATGCAAAGATATATTTCTGACTTTGGTATATTTAACTTAGAGTTTCACCAAGGTTTTGAAAAGAAAAGGATGCAGAAGCATTTGTGACAAAACAGCAGCCTGGAAGAAAGTGTAGGTGAGCCTGAAGGCTGGTGCAAAGGGATTGTCAAATAGGAAGTACAAAATGAATGATCAGTGTCAAGTTTGACAGGTCACAGAATTGTGACCTATCAGCTGTACATGGGCTCACAGAGGCACCCATCCACATTGTAGTTTCCTCCTGCCAAGCCTGTCTGTTCTGCTTTGCAGTCAGTAGGCTCTTTTCCCATAATTTGGAACGATCACATTATTCTTTAGCATTTCAGTGCACTGCCAAACCACTGGAACAGAGAGGGAGGCACAGAAACTCTAATGGGAGCCACTTAGTACCTAGACAGCTATATAATCTTCAGAAAATGCAAAACACACTCAGAACATGTCTCAAGTCTGCATTTGTAGGGGCACCCATGCACACAGACATTAACTTTATGAATCAAGAATTATTTTCAATAGTAAAGCTACAGCTAATATCCTTGACTAATGTAAGAAAACAAACCACATTTTCTTTGGATACACATCAGAATACTTAAGGCTATTATTTTGGTGTTACCTTTTGGTTTTAATTCAGCCTCTTTAACAAGAACATATCTGTTTAGACTAATGCCCAGTAGTTCAGCACATGTCAAGTAGTTGCAGTATGACAGGCTTAAGATAAAGTTATAGAAAAGAAAATGAAAATTATGATTGTGCTTTGTGGTAGAAGAAGGTAATGCAGAAGAAGGTAATACAAAAGGGACATTTGGGACAGATGGTTCTTTTGTTTGTGATACACAGTAACACAATGTCAGTCATCAAATGGTACTATTCAAGTATTTTAAAACAACATAAGCAAAATTCTGAAGTGCTCTGTAGACTCTATTAAACACAAAACTCCCCTCCCATGCATTTAAAGATGAGAGATGAAAAGTCAAACACTCAAAAGCAATAAATGCCAAATGCCATCTGCTTATACCTTATTTAAGGTTTCTTGGCCGCTCTATAATATAAATTGTAATTACATGATTATACAGCTTTCTCCACAGTTTCTCTGAAACTTAAGGAATCAGAGCACAGCTCCACACCTTCCTTTCTGTCCACTGCTGTACATTAGCTCTGTAAACAGGCAGATGCTTTGCCAAGGAGGTTGATCTCGAGCATTTCTCTTATTCTTGTCTTATTCAATGTTCTTCTTCCAGATACTTCATTAAAAACAACAGGTAACACCAAAATAATATCCTTAAGTATTCTGATGTAGATCCAAAGAAAATGCAGTTTGTTTTCTTACATTAGTCAAGGTATTAGCATTTGAACAGCAATATTTCACAGACAGCAATAAATGCATTTTTACCTCTTTCCTGTAAGATGATATTATTATCCCCATTTTACAAATCAAATAGCTAGCACCTGGTTTTCCAATACAGTACCAAGGGATAGCTCTTCTTTTCAAAGCAGCACAACCTGCCCAGGAATTAACTTGTACTCTTGAATGCTTCTGCAAATCAAACCTCAAGAACCCTAGAGCAAGGCTGTGGCTTAAGTGACACATCAGAACAGCACTCAAGAGGCACTGCTAAAGCAAGAAGTAGATCACACCCTGCTCCTACTCCCTCCTGGATTCTTGTTCCTGCCTCTATGCTGCCTCCAACCTTTGTGCTGTACAGATGTTCCTGTGACTCTATAGCCAACTGACTCAAAGGATCACTACAGCAAGGAAACAAACCCAATAGCTTTTAGCCAGATGAGTTTCCTGATCCAATTCACAGTTGTGGCCCCATAGATGCTTCTTTTGGTACAAGAGAGGACATGATACAGAAATAGAGACAGCTAGGAGAGCAGGTAGGTAGGATTTCTTTGCTCAATTGTAGTGTCAGCTTACTCTGGATAGAAGTGTTTGTTGAACTTTAGTATAAGGGGAATAAACATTCTAGTTTAAAAAATTTGGTTTAAGAACTAAACTTGAAGAGAAAATTCAAAGAAGCTGGAATAGAATGTGGTAGGGTTGGAAGAGGTCAGAATTCCTGACCAACTGCCCCTTTATTTTGAGTCAAAAGAACTTTGCCTAACTCTTAACCACCTATTTCCCTGGGGTTTTGCTTTTTTGTTCTTCACTGGACTATTTTTCAGGGATGAGATGAGTTCAAATGTAACATTTAAATTGTCATTCCTCTTAATAGCTTTCCTGAGCTATTTTTCAAAGCTATTTTCCAAAGTCTCCAGACTAACTTTTGTGCTCTTTCTCTGGCACCAGAAATCCTGTCTTCCTTTCTAGGAAATGGCAGAATTTCAGTAGAAGTCATGCAGAACTTTCCCACAAAAAGCAGCACAAAACAGAATGCTTAGGCCACATCCTTGGGAAGCAGGAGATGTAGTTAGTTATATTCTGGGCAAGTTTTGTTCAGTAAGGGCAGCACCTCTTCTGCTGGCAAGATCTCAAAGTGAGTGACCTCTTTTTGCTACTTTTAATAAGCATCTATGTTCAGCAAAGAATTCCAGGCTCTGAATACTAAGGATTGGAGTTATCTCCTAGTCTTATCATGGACATTAATAGCAGACTCATGTAAAAAGAGAGGAAAAACAAAACAAAACAAAAGTGGCAATGTCTAGTAAGTTTAAGCAGAATTCTTAAACAAACTTGAATCATTAATTCTGAAGAAAATTTAACAGAAAAAGCCGTCAGATATATTTAATTTTGATATGTTCATAATTCAAGGTGATAATTCTCTAAATTATTTTATACACAATTAGCCTGAAGTAGGCTTTTCCAGCTCTCATTTTTCTGAGCAAAATATAAAATGACAGTTATTAACCTTTGTGAAACCTCTCCTACACACAACAGAATTAAATCCTACAGAAAACTGAATAGCATTGGGAGAAATTCCAAATGACTTACCACTCATTTGTTTGATGGATAGTTGGGCTAGATATCACTTCTTACAGAGCTGCCACTCAATGGGATTTCTGGGATGTATTCCGAGAACTCTCTCAGTATCACAAATTACAGTTGCAGACTTTTGTGGCTTCAATTGTCATGGAAGAAACAATGAGTTTGCAGAGGAGATGGTACCATTTCCAAGAGGGTGATGTTGTGGTATCAGTGGCTTTGAATTGTCAGCAGTGTAAGTTACTTCTTCTAATATGGCATTTAAATAGATGTTACCCATTTATCCTGTCTGAAGATTTCTCTGCTGATGGTGAAACTCAAACTGAGATCACCATAATAGACAGAGAGGGGGAAATTATTGTATCAGTTTGTTTACTCTATATTTGGCAACACTCTAAATACTCATTTTCATTCTTTCCATAGCAAAGGGTGTTAGTCATTTTGTTGTTTGTCTGAGGATTTAATATAGCAGAAGGAAGCGGGAAAAAAGTTGTTTATTCTTCAAATCCAAAACCTGACAAAAAGATTCTGGAGTGTGGCCAAATCATTAAATAATTTTTCACACTTTTTTGAAAGAGTTAAGCCACATTTAGTTACTAAGTATATTCTGAAAGCATTTCTATACTCACAGAGTACATTAAGTCCATGAAGTAATTTATGCTAGGTAGCTATACTTGTGTTTTGGTACAGCTCTTCAGTTCTACATTAGCATTGCTCTCCCTAGATCACCATGCACCACCAGATTTTTCTGTAGATATCAGGCTTGAATCCCACTTTTTCTATTGGAAAAAGGCCTTCCCGTCTGGTGTCTATTCTGTCAACACAAAGATATGGGGAAAAGGAATAATCAGAATTTCCTTTCCCTCAATATCCCTACCAGAGGGTTTCCATAAATGAGGTGACTTTGCTCTAGTGACCACTCCTGCGTCCTTAGGTTCCTATTGGCCTTTCTGCCTCCACAAGCTCTGAAAATCTTATTTTGGGCTTTAGAATATTATCTGGAAGAGACTGATAAATTAAAACTTAAAAGATCACTTCTTGCAGTCCAAAACTCGGTATCCATTTTCTTTCTCACTTGGTGTGTGTGCATCAGGCTTCAGCTTTTTTGAAGTTATCTTCCAGATATTTTGCCAAAGCAGCAGCTGGTGAAAAAGGAATGTCAGAGCTGCAATTGCAATTCACCTTAAAACTGCCATTGAAATTCAACTTAAGAACCAGTAGGAAACTGAAGTAATCTTTAAGGACACGTGCAGGAATCTGTAAAGGAAAAATGCCAGGCACATATGCAGCTCTTTTTTCCTTTTTTTTTGCATGTGTTTCATATGAAAGACATGAAAGAGAGAAAATTGCAGCTTCGTCTTGCACCATAGAATTTCTTCAGTGTAAGACTCTTCAACATGCTGAAAGTTTACAAATATGTGCTTCAAGCTTTTAATTAACTAGTTATGTTATAATAAAACCTGTATTAACCTACACCTATAGCCAGAAAAATTGCAGAAATGAAGGAGTTATTTAAAGTAAAACAGTGAGCATGTAAGTATGGTGTATTATTTTTCACTACTACAAGTGCATCAATATGTTGATTTTTTTTTTTTTTTTTTTTGCTGCTAAGGAAGAAAATAGAAGGGCTCTTCCAGGTCTGCTGAACTGTAGAAGCTCTGAAAATATCCTGCAGCCTGGAAACAATGTTCTCTGAGGAGGTCCTCTTGCAACTTTTCCTCTCATAGTTGAATATACAGCCTTGCCTATCTGTCCTTGTTCAAATTTCCCAGAAGTTTCACAAGCAGAATCAATAAAATAATTTTTTTAATTGTAAATAGTGATTTCAGAGTATAGAAATCTGTTTTGTTGATACAAATGTTCAATTCAGTGATGGTTTTTAAATTAGCTTATACAATCATACAAAAATTATCTACAGGAGGAAGCCCAAGTGTATTTGTGTAAAACTTAGATGGATGTGGCTAAGGAGCTTGTTGAACATGAATACTAGGCTGGGGCTTTGAGAGACTGAGGTACAAACAACTTTTTAAGACTATTAAATCCTGGTGGTATTAGAACCTCAGGGGGGAAAAAAAAATAATACACAGGATCTTGTAAAACGGGGCCTCTGGCAATTATCTGGAGGAAGGAGCTGAGGAAAAAAAAATTGCCTCGAGACCCTGTTTTAAGGAAAAAATCTTATACAATTGCCAATGAACTATATCTCAGAATGCCAACCAAGCCTTGCTGCCAAAGTGTGCATTTCATTTTGGTGAAAGAGGGGGAGAAATGTATTTCAATATTTTACATTTTCAAAACTGGAAAACAATGGATTTTGAGAGTCAGAATTTTTTTTTTAACTGAAGAAAATTTATCTTTATTTTTCAGTCAAGAAAATTTAAAAGACCTGCATAATGTTGTACAAAACATATCTAGAAATCAGTGGGGCTATTTTACAAATTTGGAGACAGAGTTCATGATATTCTCAGAAGTTCTGGTCTAGAGCAGCTGCCATACTTGCACTTCGGGCTCTTGTCACAACTGTAGAATTCCCTGTCCCAGTTTCTGGTGAATAAATCCTTATGGTTCATGTTTAGTTTTCTGAAAGTCCTCCTGGGATTAAAACCTAAGCCTGTCTCTCTTAATGAGACATGCTAGGGACATAATTGTATCCTGCATCTCCAGACTCACTTTAGATTTCTCCTCACGACCTAATATTTTCTGCGCTGGCTCCATAAGTATTTTGAGTTTCAACAAAATATTATCCTTTCTTTCCAAATGTCAAGCTTTTGCATCTAAGAAGCACCCAGGATGTCACATGCCATTTAGCAGAATAATATATGTCCTTTCAGTTGCTGCATCCCTTAAGTCACCTAATGACACAAATGCATCTGCTGATCTATATATGAGGCACACAGATTGCAGGAATCTCTGTCTTGGCATCTTCCTTCCAAGTTTTAAAATTTTTTTCTCTTTTTTCCCAATTTCAATTTTAAATGGTTAATTTCTGTACTGGGAATGCAGAGAGAGCTTCCTTTCTTGCCCTGCCAGGCAAATATTTCAGTTTAATTTGCATCAGTTGTTCATCTATGCTATTGTGTGGTGAAGTTAATTCTTTTCTGTAAAAAACCAAACCAAACCAAAGCATAAACTCGTTGAATCACAGTACCTCTGACTCATTAATCTGAGACATCTGTTGATAACCCCTGAAGTCATTGTATTTCAACACTGCAACAATCAGAACCCTCTCACGAAACAAACAGGGAACAATAATGGATTACTAACTTTTATGTTCTGGTCTCCTGTGATCGCTAGACTCCACAGAAGTGTAAGAAATGAAGTGTAAAAATGAGCTAAGCCTTAGTTGTCTAGACATCCTATCTGTAGCCATTCTCTGTGGTAGTTGCCCTAGGGTAGTCATTAGAAAATCTACACTTCAGCAGATTAAGTTCCTTATAAGTACTGTTGTTGGCAATGCCCTCCAAATTAAAGGCTATAGTTGTACTGCAGATGTGCATTTTCCCTTGCCTGTATTTCTTGCCTAAACATTTAAGTAGCCTTTACTGACATTTGACTTTCAGAATTACAATAAATTAGTTTCATGTACAAGTACATCATGGCCCCTTTGCTAATTTGCTTTCCCTCTTTATTTCATGTCTCTATGACCTCTTCATCATAATGAATTTATAACAAATAATATTAAAATATCATTATTTTTCTACTCGCTGCTTGAAAATTCACATATAGTAATAATTTTAAGCTTTGATGAAACAACGAGGACAATTACATAAAGAACAAATAACACTATACATATTTTTGTGAGTGATCAAATAGTTTAGGGTTGCACATGATCGCTATAACTGCAAATGCACATTTTTTTTTCCTGCTGCAAATCCTCCAGCATTATTCTTTCATCTATCTTTATTATTGGGGAGACAAAAGGTGTTCAGTGAAATCCATCACCAACATAAAATTTCAATGATGGAGGGTTTTGAGATTTATCCTGGTTTAACAGAAATCAGATTCCTGCTCTAACATCAGAGAAAAACATTTGGCTAGAAGCAAGATATGGCTGCTGGTGAAGGATTCTTTTCTCAGTTTAGATAGGTCCCTGTTGCCCTTTTAAAAATGTAAACATGCAGTTAATGCAAGCACATAAAGTGAAATATTCCTGATGTTATCTTCTAGTGATGTAGTGCTGTGCTCTGTGTGGATTTTAAACTTCCCATAACACTTCTGTCTTCAGTATTTGCACTGATGTATTTGGCTCAAATTTCCCCTCTTACATTGTATAATATTAGTTCTGTATCAGTCTATAACCCTCATTTTGCAAGTGGCTTTATTGATCTAGGCCCTTTTTGTGTCAATATGCACACACTGTCACAGCTTAATGCAAATGACAGCTCAGATCAGCAGCAGTCAGTACTCATCTGAGCCCTGGCAGGGATGGGATCAGGTTTGTACAGTGCTTTGTGGCTCTTGGCACACTTTTACCATTTACAGTAATTTCTTACTGGCAATAGAAAGATATCCAGGTGGCAAGGTAATGCCATATGATACAAGTAACCTTTCTGTTGAACTTAGCAATAAAGCAATCTTGATTCTATCAGGGTATTTCATATAAAGTATATGCAAACCTTTTGGATTTAGTGCTTACCAGGCACTCCAAGGTTAAAGCCCAGGACCAGGCAAGGAAAAGATACTCTCTATCTGCAATTTTTTGGGACTAATATTGTTTTTATGGCTGATGGTTTAAAAAAAAAAAAAAATCAAACAACAAATAAAAACCCACATTTGAAAAAAAAAAAACAGATATTGTCATTACCTATGTTTTTATGGATTGGACTCATGGCCTGCAGAGAGCATTCTGTGCAGCTACCACAAAATTTGGTTTTGGTTATTTGATTTTTAAAATGCTACCTGAAAAGCAGCTACCCTGTAGCTACTTGTGTTGGCTGTCAAATATTGATTCTAATGATACCCTTTCCCATCTCTTTCCCCAGGGAACAAGTGCAGGCTTGTCTCCTGAGCAGCCCCACAGAATTTATTGTTCATCCTACAATTTACAAAAAAAGTAAACACTGCTTACTCTGTCTGATTTTTAGAGGTCTAAGAGCATTACTAGCAGGCATCAGCTTTTTATTCCAATGGAAACTGCTGGAACTGTTGCCATCACAGCAGACTTCTCACTAGCTGGCCTGGTTGATTGTGTAATCTCCTCTCCAGATCCTCTCAATGCTGCTTTAGCAATCAGTGAGCTGCAGGCACTTACCATGAAGGGCCACGTTAAATCACTTCTCTTCCCTGGTGAGCCTGGCTTCCAACATCTCTTAAACTCAGTCTCCCCAACATCCTGCATTCCTGCCTGGCAACCCAGAGTACTGCTGATGTGACACCAGGTGAGCCAATATTTGCTCTTTTTGTTTGATGTTATTCCTCTTATCATGCTCCTAAAAACACAGCCATAGCCAAGAGGATCTCAGGCTGGGATTTCTGGGTCCTGCTTCTTGCTCACACAAAGATGCCTCTTGTGGCTCTGACAGACTGAAAAAGTGAGAATAAAGGGCATTACCAGAGTGCTGTAAAAGGGGAATATGGTGTTTACAGGACTCGTGTTGATAATGTGCATCTGATGCCATGGCCTAAAACAATATGGGATAGCTGGATTGGGAGGGGTGGGATTTGAAAATTTTGTAAGACCACATTGGACAAAAAGAAGCAGCTTAGAAGGGAGAAGCATGACTAGCAGGTGGCTGGTTATCACAAGAAAAGATGTCAACAAGCAAATAGCAAAATAGCAAGCCTGAATAAACAGGGTTTCGAAACTCTATATTACAACCTGGTGACAGTAAAATTTACCCAGTGATTATTCACTTGGCGTCTTTGTCATGTACTATGCCACCAGTAAATGGGATATTCAGTAATATCAAGTTGGATAAACAGAAATCTTATTAATCTTGACAAAAACCTCTTGTAGGCATCACATTCCAGAAAAGTGGTGTCATTGGCCACAGAGGATTATTATAAACTGTTGGAATAGGCATCTGTGTAACGTATTAGCCGAGGCTTTAAATAAATCTCAGCAGGTTCTCTAGAGGAGATATCATTTCATTTCCTCTGACGTTTGAATCTTTACAACTAGTGAGAGTGAAAATCCCTCATTATATATTTATGCAGGGCATCTTTAAAATTTCCCACTGCATCATGCATTCCAGCAACAACCAAAGTACAGAAGCAGCTCTGTGCAGTGTGCTGCATACTAGGAGCTATAGCCACAGCTATGAAGTTACTTGTCTGCCTACTAGCTGGGAGCCTATTACAGAACCTCCTGTCACATAAAGATACAAAAGTAGTGTCCAAGAACTTGATTCTTCTACAGAGATGCAGCTCTGTTTACTCCCATCTCCATGCCTCGCCTCACAGTAGGCAATCTTACAGTTCACTGTCCTTTGTCATGTTACAGGAGCTGTCACAGAAATAGGAAACTGCAGCTCTTTGTCCAGAGACAATTCTGCTCTCATTGCAGCATACAGGAGGGAGGCAGGAATGAATGTTTCCAGCAGCTCAGTTTATTTCACAATAACTCTGAAATGCTCTCCCACATCAATACCACGGAGTGAATTACTGTTGTGAAATCACCTTGTGCCACTTCTTCCTGCACATCTCCTTAATTTCCCTGAAGCCTCTGCAGTTCAGTTCTACCTATCTTACCATGAAGCATTTCTTTTAAAGCAAACAAAACAGTGCCATTGATTTTGTTAGGATGTCTCCTGGGATCAAACCCTCCCTGTTTTAAATAAGAATGGCAGATGCTGTCTCTAAACATCTGCTGGCTCATGGAAAGGCTCTCTGATTACAAGCAAGTAATGTCAATGAATGTAAAATTACTTACTATAAAAAAAAATTAAAAAATAAAAACTTTGAAGAGAGTTACATCAGGGCTGGGGGAAGGATGGGAAGGCTTTTTGGAGAGATCAAAAAGACAACATTGTCAAAAATTGATTTGGCTTATTCAAAGCACTAAGATACATGATTGTGAGAAATTATAAGATTTCAAATCCTCTATTCAGCTTAGATTTTCTTTAGACTTTAATTACCATATTTTACAAGAAAAGAAAGCAACTAACAGAGAAAAAAATGACCTTTTGTAGAACCTTGTCACTTAAATCCAGTAAGGTTTGAGAGCATTATTAAAAGATTTTATTATAAAAATAACATTAGTAGCATTTTATATTAGGTAATTAGGACAACATTCTCTTAGCCATGTCAAAGGATGTCACCACTGACCTACCTCTGACCTATGAGGTCACTTGGGATCTTGGAAAAATTCATCCTTTCATCTACAAAGAAGAAATATTATGTTGTTATAAAACCTCACAGTGTTCTTGCGTATTGCACTGAAGATTCTGAAATGTGTGATTTCAGCAGCCCTCTCACTTCATCAATGTGCTAGAGACATGGAACCCCTCTAAAAGGTCCCCCACTGCCAGCTTACCCAGAGCAGCTCAGCTACAATCCCATGGTAGCCCAGGTTAGGGCTACCTGTTCAGTACAATGGCAAGCAGGTTGGTCCCAGTGTTTCCAGGAAACTGGAAATGCCAGTGATGGATCCCTCATCTGGTTGCTTCCCAGACAATGTAAGGAGTTCATACAAAAAGCAGCATGGAAACTCAAAATGGTTCAGCTGGCAGCAAGGGAAATGCTTTTTCCCCACAGAACCACTCAGAAAAAGCAAGAGAAGGGAAAGAGAAGCCCATTTCCCACTGAGGACCTAGAGCAGCGTGGCTGATCTGCACTGAACTCATCCCCAGGGACTGGTGGAAAACACAGCAAGGATGCCATCAGGAACACAGCATGCACAAGCCAGTCCTCTTACTCACCACCTGTCTGGGAGGGGCAGGAAAATGAGGACAGTCACAAGAAGCTGCTTTGGGAGTTCTCCACTGTACCTTGAGAACACTACCACTGGCCTTGCAGTGGCTTCTCTATGTGTTCAAGCAAGGACAGAAATGATGGATTTCCATCTAAAAGGATGGAAATGAGAGAGAATCTGACCTACAGTATTGACCTTGCTGCCTTTTCACCAGCCCAGCACTTTGTAGCCCCACTGAGGTGGTTTGCACCCATATTGGACAGACAGAGTAAATGCTGCATTGCATCTCTCTGCTGGGAGATGGCTGCTGGCACCCAGGCTGGTGGCTGTGGCACACCAAAAGGCTCCTGACCTCTGACAGGACAGGACAGATTTCCAAGGGTACTGAACAGCAGTTTGCTCCCCCAAAAGAGAGAAACTAACTCACCAACAACAACTTGCAAAGATGTGCTGACCTCAGTCCAAATGGCAATTTAATTTATTGCCATTTTAGATGAGACTTTTTCCTCCATTCTGTGTTACATGGCTGGATTACTGTCTCTGTTGCAGCATCTGCAAAATTTGGTATTTTTTCTGGTAAAGAAAGGCAGATAGTTCTGGAGACTTCACCTTTAACCCCTCCTGAGAGCTTCAAACACCAGCCATATATCCAGATCTGCAGAATGAAAAAGCCTTTCTTGTTGCACTGGGCATTTAAAATTCATATCCAGATTCCATGGCTTGAACTCATCTTGAGTTATATTGCCTATCATAAGAGACTAACGTGTACTGCTCTGTCTTTCCTTTGATACAACAACAAAAAAATAATAAAAACAAAGCAAGCCAAATTGAATCAGGCATGAGCTCCCCACAGGATAAAATTAGGCAGCATTCTGCTGGTGCTGTGAAGTTACCCTTGCCATGGTTTAATCACACAACATTGGAAGAAGAATCAGCAGCACATATAGCACAGAAATATCAACAGAAAAACCAAAGCTTATAAATAGAAGACTTTTTGGTTAAATAAAGTGAAAGTTACCTTTCCCTTTCTGTATGATGGGAGATTTCTTTTCTGGATGAGAGTTTTGTCTTTTTTTGGTAACAAGAGCTGATGAAGTGAAAGAAGTGAAAAGGAAAATCTCACTGTTTCGATTCCTTTAGCAAAGCCCTGCATTAACTGAGAAATCAGCTTGTTACTTTTCTCATCCCTCTGCAGAAGTTCATTACTTAATTCCCATTCATTGCATCTATGCAGAATAACATGCTGATGACATTTCAGTTAATCATAATCTTCCCCTTCGTTGACAGCCTGCCAACAACCTTTTTGAAAATAAACTTGCAGAATGAAATTCTTTAAAAGAAGGATTTTTCTCACCCTTACGGATAGGGGAAAACAGACAAGATGAATATGTGAGAATATTTCACAAATGAAAATAAAATTTCTCCTGGGTTTATTACTATTTCTTTCTTGACATTTGGTACGCCTGGAAAATTTTTAATGACATTTTATTGATATTGCATTTTTGTGTTTATCCCCTTTAGAATATAGGGTCCTTATAGCCCCTGTAACATGCATGCTGCCAAGAAGGGTATCTTGACTGACATGATTATCAGACAGATATAAAGAGCAAATAAAATCATGCTTTTGTGGGTGTGCATGAAGAGAAAAAAAACCTGTGTAGGGTATGAAATCAGGAAACCTTTCAGAAAATGCTCAAGTATTACTGCTAGTCATTTATATGTCATGCAGCCTAATAAATATGGCCATTTTAATCCAGTTAATGTATAAGCAAAGGAAGAGGAAATGGAAGAGTGAATTGGAAAGAATAGGGAAAGGCCTGGAGGATTTGCTGACAGCAATGGGCTCAAAGAAGCAGTCACCAGCAGTTGAACTTGGGTCATGGCAGGTGTAAGACTTGGGTGGAGGCCACTGAAAGCCAAGAAAATACTGTAAGCTGGAGGCAAAACCACAAGCAGGCATCAGAGACAAGCAAAGAGGAAGGCCAGAGGCAGTCTCATCCCCAGCAACAGCTTTCATAAAAGTTCAAAGCTGCCCATGGTGTCAGCACCATTTGTTCACAGCAACAAAAGACAGGATGTTGAGCTACCTGGAAATAGCCTATCTTGTAAACAGCTGCAATGTCATTAAGAAGAAGAAATTCAAGTTTCTATCAGCAACTGCATACTGCCAACTTAAAGTCAGCAAAAATATCCATAGGCAGGCAGAGCAAACAGCTCTTTCATTAGCACAGTTATTTAAACTATGATGCCTGAGCAAAAAGCGCTTGGTTCTTCCTGAAGACCAATCTGCATTTGATCTTTATAGAGGTACAAAACCAACTTCAAAGGCAACCTAGTTTTAAAAAGAAGGGCTAGTAACACATTCAACGGCAATTCAAACTCATTGTGTGTCCCTTGTAGATCTAGTCAGTGCCCAATCCCAAAGTTCCCATGAGTGAATAAACAAAATTAAGCCTGCCTCCTGCAACAGAAGCAGGCAGGGACACAGATGGGTTAACTGGGAGGAGCCATGGCCATACAGAAGCAGGAGAGACCATGTCAATCCAGAAGCCACTGTCCCTGCCTTTTTGCAGAAGTGCCTGGTGAGGCAGCAGCTCCTGCCTCTACAGGGCCGGGGGGACACATCAAATAGTCCTGAATGGCCTTTCCTGTCTGGGCAGGCAGCTGGAGAGCAGCAGTACCCTTGCCCAGAGAAGCAGTGGACCTTTGGCAGCAGAGCAAAGAGTCAGTGATTCATTTATGACAAGAAAAAAACCCAACCCCAATAAAGAGGATTGTACATATTCAAGCACCTTGGGAATAATTAGGCTGAGAAAAAGTGAAGAGGAGAAGGGCAGCTGTTGCATGACTGGTAGAAGGACACATATTCCAGCTTATCTCTGATGGCAGTGCAGTGTGAAATCTCAGATAAGGATGTCTGGGGACTGACATCCTGAGCTCTTTGTAGTAATTCCAGAGCCTCCAGGAGTGCAGAGGCACTTACAGCAATATATACAGGAGAGTATACAGCAGTACAATCCAGGAGAGTTATAAGAATATTAATTTTATCCTTTCTCTCCGGGACAGTTTCCAAATGAAGACACAAACATTGTGGTCTCCTGGTCCAGTAGCATGCACCCTGGTACCCAAAGGCCTGGCTTCAATGTTAACTTCAGAAAAATTAAGTCTTCTACACTCCAGTAAAGGCATATCAGATAACTGCTGAACAGTTACTAATTGTACCTATGTATTAACTCATGGATGGCTATTACAGCATGGATTTTATACACTTCATTAGAGGGAGTCAACTGCACTCATCAGTAGATAATTCCTTTGGACACATTGCATAATATCTTTCTGTATGGGAAAGGCTTCTTAATGAGGTTTTTTGTGAGAGATACAGCTGACCAAACGTGTGCTCTGGTGAGGGAACATATGAGAAAAAAAGGTTCTGCAGGTCCACAGAGAACCTTCTGTGATGTCCATTATTTCCTTCCAGTGTTTAGTTAAAATAGGAGGACACTGTCAGTGAGGGGAACTACATATTTAGCTTGAATGGCAGGGCACATGCATACAGTATCAGTTCCAGTGAGGTCCTTGTACCATCAATACATAAAAAGGTCAACACCAATTTGCATTAATTATGAGTAACTGGTTATCTGTGAATAACTGCTTTGCTACTTTTAGTCTTAGAAGCAGTAGAAAAGTCAAAGACAGTTGCTTTACAAGCACTTAGTATTAACATGGAAATTTATTTCTTCCAGAGACTTTCATTCCAGCTCCTTCTGAAGTGGGTAGGAAACTCACACCCACCACACACCCCCAAGGTCTATCTGACTTCTTCACACAATACACAGTATAATCACTCTGTACTTCCACTACAGAAGGTGGCCAACCTCGTGACTGGTAACCATAGCAGCTGCAATAGCCAAAAAAAATCCAGTGCTGAATGCATGCACAAGTCTGTTGCTTTAGCATCACTTTATTTGCCATGAACAGCATCCATGTTTATGCCTCAAAATGTTCCAGTGTTTGATGAGGAAAGAGATGTTGTTTATCACCACATGGAAAACAGCAGGGTTTATGCAGAAGAATGTTTCCTGTCAGCCTCTTGACTTTTGTAATGTCTTGAGATATTTTTCTGGAGCTGTAATCTCAGGCATTCAAACTAGGATTTCTATTTCTTGTATGGATATTTTCCATGCTGGAATCACTGGTCTTTTTCCTGTCATGTGCTGAGCTTTGCCTGCCAGGGACTGAGAAGTAATGACAGGCAATAATATCTGATTCTTTCCCAGCAACACTGACAAAACAGTATCATGATACCACTGGCTGTCTCAAGGCTCTTAACCCTCTCAGAATCAGTGAACTTTCCCCAAGTGGTCCATATGGGTAGGGAATTTCTCCTTTTCCTCTCCCTAATTGTCACTTTCCAGCTGATCCAAAACTTGAGAGAACTTAATCCCTTGGAGAAGGCTGCAGCAGGATGAAACTCTCCAAGACAATCCCACTTCAGGGAATCTACCTCCCTAAGGACCTACAGACTCTTCTTAACCTGATACATACAGCAGCTCTGATCTGCCTCCCTCTCTCCATTGTTGGAGCAAAGACATCAGGATGACATAGCTGTACCAGTGCTATAGAGGAGAGTGAAGGAGGAAGTGGAATAAAGGCAAGAGCAAAATAAAGCCAAGCAGTATCACATGCAGTGCAGGGAGGATCGAAGGCTGATTTTGTCGTCACAGAATTGTCACTGTTGGAAAAGACCTCCAAGATCACCATGTCCAACTGTCAGCATCCCCCCAGTAAAATGTGTATGTGTGTGTGTGTATATATATATATCTATCTATCTCAATATTTGTACCACCCAGTAGAACATGTCCTGAAGTGCCTTGTCTACAGTTTTCAAATTCTTCCAGGGATGGTGATTCCACCACCTCCCTGGGGAACCCACTGCAATGCCTAACTACTCTCAGACATTTTGACAGAGTACCCTCTTAGCTTTTGTAACAAATTTACTACCTTGGGCACTGAGAAGCCTGGTAGTATTATGGTGCTGCTGTACTACCCACTATCATAAGCACTCAGTTCCCAACACTATGTCAGACTTGGACATAATCCAAAGCCAGTAACAGTTTAAGACCTGGGAGCTATAAAGCCAATCTCTTCATGCTTATTTATATTAGAAAGCTCACATTTCAACCCAAAGTCTGAAAGCAAGATAGAGCTCAACATGCAATGAATTACAGACAACTCATGAAATCTGACTTCAGGTGTTTCAGACTCCAGCACAAAAATCTACTATCCAAGCAGTTGCTTGGCTGAAGATTTCCTTATTTGTTTCTTTAAGAAGCAGTTTCCTTAAGATAATCAGGAGCATCAGAAAATTCAGTCCAATTGTCTTGAAGATATTTTGTTTGAAGAGGAAAAAGAAAGCAAGTAAGTATTCCTTAGCAAGTAATAATAATAAAAAAATAATTTAATGCTGCAAACATGGCCTTGGCAGAAATCTAAAGTGATCAGCTAACAACTTTGCAGGGCAAACTTGTTTTCTTATAAAACAGTGGAGATACATAAGGACAGTTGGCCAACAGCTGACTCAACACCTCCAGAAGTAGAAGCATAAGTTACTACAGCTTTGGTAGAGGTGCTGAAGGTAGTATTTACAATAAATACTCATCATTGCATCATTTTCTTACCAGTTGCAGCCTCTCCTTTGGTTTGCAGCCTTGCCCACTGATCATCAGGAGATGAAGACAGAAGCACACAAGAAGATGAGGACTATAACTGCCTCCATCCTTGGCAAAGGAAAGCAGAATCCTCATGAGCCTCCTGCCCTGTTCAGCAGCACATTGCAAGCAACCAATGAGCCAGGAATATCAAGATAGAAAGGGCTAATGGAAGAACCCATCACTTGGGATTCACTAGTACCTTATTATTCATCCCCTCACCCGGGTGATCAGCTGAGGAGTGGTTACATCTGATGCATGCACTGAGAGCTCCCCCAGAGCCTCACCTGAGCACTCAGTCATGAATTCAAAAGCCTTCAAAAGATGCTTAATTTAGGCAGAATGTTAGCCATGCCAGAGCCTACTCCTTTTTCAAAACCTGAGCTACAGCTGAAAAATTAATTTTATTTTTACCATATATTTTTCATTATTTCTATAACCCAAGTCCCTTAATAAAATTAGATTTCCATTCAAGAAAATTATAATTACAACCCTTCTACCCAGACATTTTCTAGTAAAGTAAGACTCTCTTCATTCTGCTGTCTTCCACTCAGAGCAATAATTGTTGGGACAATTAAAAAAAATAGGTAGTTTTAAGTTTTGCCTTTTACTTAAAAAGTTTATTACTATACTAATACCTCTTCAAGACCAAACTTATCTTGAAAAATTCCAAAGATTTTAAATATATGTCAGTATAAGTGGAGTCACTAAGCAGTTTGCATGTAGTTAGACAAAGTTGGTAACAGAAGTGCTTACGTCAGCTCTGATAACATTATTAAATTAATTTAACAGGGACTTCATAATGTCTGCAAAATTATATTTAAAAGTAATCACTTCCCTTGCAGCATTCAGCCTGCCTCACTGTTGAATATAATTTTCACATATTAGTATATTACACATTTGGAGAGGAATTGGTGAAGTAATTGGAAGCACAATGAGGAGTACAATCATCATTCATCTTACACTACAGTCTTGCCTTAAAAGCCTGGCTTTTAGTGGGACTATCCAAAAAAACCTACATATTAAAAAAATGTGAGAGATGATAATTTGGCCAGTTATGATTAATGAGTAGGCTTTCTATTTGTTACCCAGTACACACAGCCATGGGAAATGATGGCACCAGGCCTTCCTTTAATTTGATATTGCTGGGAAAGGCTGTGGAAGTTGGCTTAGCACTGATTTTTTAGCACTACAAAGATCCAATAGATATAGAAAAGCCAGGGGAAATGCCTGACTCTTCATGTGCTTGTTGGCATTGCACGAGGAAGCATGGAGAGCACAAAGCAGAGAAGCACTGCATCTGGAAATGAGTTTGGAAGATGAGAAGGATAGGAAGCTGCTTTATTCCTTTATAGGAATAAAGGACTTGCAACTGTAACTCACTGGGCAATGCAGTGATTCTCTGGAACATTCTCTGAGTTTGACTCAACCACCAACTCTGAATAAGACAAGCCAGCTCCAGCCCTGTTCTTCAGAGAGCAGAATACAGAAACAAACCTCCTACCCTCCAGGCACAGAGCAGCAACTTCCCTAAGGCTGGGGAGGTTTCAACGACCTTGGCAGGACTGCAGAGGTCACCTGTTCCTTTAAATAAAGCACCACCTGGAAGCATGGAGCAAAAGGAAGTTTACAATGGCTTTAAAAGCATCATAGCCTTTGCAAAACAGTTAATAAGATTTCAGGGGTGCTTTTTGAAAAAAAAAATTATGAACCATCAGGAAAAAAACCTCTGATAATACTGTTTTAGCTCTGGCTCCAGTTCTCACGTGCAGGTTAGAAAACAGAATTTCTGCTCAGCTTTTCTTTCACTTGAAGGATCATCTTTCAGTTACATCCTGCTAAAAAGTTAATCATTACTCCTTTTCTCTGATTTTTAGATACTGATTGCATTTCTTTTATAGTCTATGCTCTTCGGCTCTCCAAGTTAGATTTTCTTCCTGCTGTGGATGTGTTCCCACACCCCCCCCCATCTTTGCACATTGCAGGAGCATTTGCATATTGTTAGCATTACTGTTATCACATTTCTCTTTGTCCCCTCTTTGTCTCTCTTTGAAAAATAATTTTGCTACATAGAAACTTCTTTGTGAGCTGACCAGACCAAGTTGTAGTCCTTGCTCTTAAACTATTGTTTCCATTACCCTAACCTCATTCCTGTTACCTAGAGGAATAAGGGGGGGTAGCAGAGATTGGTCAAGGTGATCAAGCAGAGATTTATAGAGACCTTATTCACATCCCAGCCAGGCAGGATGGTTCAGAGGCCAGTATAAGGGCAATATACACAACCACCTTCCTTAGGTTTGGACCAGAAAGGAGCAGTCCACAGGATCCTCAGCCCTTGTTGCTGCATGCTGTCAGGGAAATAGGATGAGCATGAAGCTGAATAATCCCTCCAGAGCCAGAGAGAGGGCTTAGCTACCACATCTCCAGCAGTGGGACATCTAATCATAGCTCTGGACAGCCTTGCTCATAGTGAGCTGAAGAGCTTGGGAAATTTTGGGCATCATCTCCCTAACCTCTCTACACACTTACAGAAAGCAGGAGGGAGCCCACAGAAAGAATCAACTCTGTTTTCACTGCCCAAGGACATAACACACTGTCCTGGGTTTCTCAGCAGTCAAATATTTGCTTGGTGGGCTGTCTCCAAAGATCTTTCCAGCAGCCAGGCTAGACTGCTTCCTGCAGCCACAGAGCTCTGCCCCTCCCCTCGCCCATCCCTCCTCTCACACAACATGCCAGGAAGTATTTAAACATCCACACAGAACCTCATGTTTGAGATTTCATCCAAAATACACCCTTCTACCACCCACTCAGAGCAAACTCATTTTATTTGTCTAACAAGAACAAAGGGCCAAGGGAGTTAACCTTGCCAAGCTTACAGCTGGGAATCCAGACTTTCACGTCCCATTTATAACACCCAAACCCACCCATTCAGCTAATCCTTACACAACTGTGATAAATCATCCTGTGTCAGAGGCATCACAGGAGCCAGTACTTTACTTTTATGAATTTAAGGGAGAGGAGAGGAGAGGAGAGGAGAGGAGAGGGAGAGGAGAGGAGAGGAGAGGAGAGGAGAGGAGAGGAGAGGAGAGGAGAGGAGAGGAGAGGAGAGGAGAGGAGAGGAGAGGAGAGGAGAGGAGAGGAGAGGAGAGGAGAGGAGAGGAGAGGAGAGGAGAGGAGAGGAGAGGAGAGGAGAGGAGAGGAGAGGAGAGGAGAGGAGAGGAGAGGAGAGGAGAGGAGAGGAGAGGAGAGGAGAGGAGAGGAGAGGAGAGGAGAGGAGAGGAGAGGAGAGGAGAGGAGAGGAGAGGAGAGGAGAGGAGAGGAACAACCAGGGAAGACAGGCAGAGACCCCTTTCCTCCTTGGCATTCTGGAAAGATGTAGGGGAAGATGTATAAAGCAGGACGTGTTGGATAAATGAACACACACCCTCTCCATATTACTAATTACATAGCCAAGGCATTCTAATTTAAGGAATAAAAAAAATATTGAAGGGATCTTTTTGAGAGCAGTGCTGGGAAGCTGGAAGATACAGTCATCACAGTGCCTGCTGCTCCATGGTACAAGTCATCACTCAAGTGACTATATCTCCACTTAAAAAAGGTCAACTGAAGATACATCCAGTTTATTTATCTATTTAGACTATGTGCCTATAGGTGTTCCTAAACTCTACCAATAATTTCCTAAACTTTTAACAATTTGTAACACACACTCAACAGTTTATGTAGCTCTGTGCTGAAAGTAGGGCTCTCTAAGGTAATAGTTTACAAATGAAAATGGAAAAACATGTACTTCCAGACCAGATGATTGCAGATTAACAAAAAAATGAAAGAAAGGAGAGAGAGAGAAGTAAAATACAAATCTAGACCAGAACAAGCAATGCCTCCATCTTGAATCACCTTGCAATCCTATTGCTCTGCAGACAGGGAGGCAGGGATGCTTTTCATTTCAAGACTGCTACAAAGAGAACATACATCATTCCCACACAAAGATGACTAAGACCTTGACTGTTCTATTTGCCAAGTCCCTCAAATAATCCTAAGTAAATACATTGCTTTCCAGAAACCCCTCAAGGTCAAAAATTTCACAAAACCACCCTCATAGGCCTACTGCTAGCTGATTTCCTTCCAGGAGAAAGCTCATAACCCCTCCAATAATTTTTTATCCAGCTGATCTTAAAACTTCAAAGGAGTTATTGATATATGTCCTTGGATACATAAGGAGATATTGATATGTGTCCTTGGGACCATTTCTCTGACTAGTAAATTTTAGTTATGATTTTTCCATGTGTGCAGTATTTTAAATGTTAATAATGCGCAAAAAATTGTTTACAGGAGTGAAGATGGGTGATAAGAAGAGAATTTGAAAACATGCTGCAATTGTCAGTCTTTTCCGGCCTTTTTCTTTTGTTTGGATGAGTGGGAGGGAGATGAATATCAAGGAAAAAGAAAGTAGCTTACCAGTTTATGTCAGCAGCTGAAGTCCATGCTGTTACAGCTACTTTGCCACCAGCATTTGCTGTGTTTGCCTGTGCTGTGCCTGCACTTCTGACTGCAATGTAACTACACCTTTGCTTTAATCACTTTGCTCTTGACAGCAAATTGGTTTCAAATCCATGTTTTTCAGTTGTACACACAGAAAAATAGGACTAACTCTCATTCCTGCACTGCTGAATGCTTTCAGCTCCCCTGCCCATCTGCTTGGCTTTTGTCCCAAGTAGGTCAGAGCAGACTGTGCCTGTGTGTCCCTTCTTCTTCCCCATGTGCACCACAGCTATAAGATTGTGCCACAAGCCATTTTGTCACCAGACATGCTTGCACACACAGAGCATCACAGGGGAGCCCAGGTTCAAAGCTGGGAAGCACATCCTCATGAAGAGAGATTTCCAGCATCACATTCCCTCCATGGGATGGATACTAGCATAGCATCCTGAATTTAAGTCTGTCCTGAACTTTCATGGTGTTCAGGGATGCTTGTAGATGAGATTTTGGTGTATTTCATCAAGGAGACAAGTAACATCCCAAGAACCTAATCAGCAGGAACACAAAGGTGTCTTTAAATTTCTGGTAAACTCATTTTGGTCCCAGAAGAAATACCCAAACTCATCTCTCCTGAAGGAAAGTATCTGTTAGGACTGAACATTTAGTTCTCATGCTCCCTCCCATGGGAAGAAATGCAGTGTTTCTTTTTCCCCCTTATTCTGAGGATATCTTCATTATGTTTTCCTAAGAGCTCAGCATTACACAAGGACATTGCTAATGAATGCCTCCAGGCTTCAAAGGGCAGAGTCTCAATAGATCTATGATTAAATATCATAATTTGCAGTTCTGCAGTACCTTCCATCTGAAGATCTCATCTGTTTGTACAGATTCCTGTGAATTAAACTCAGTTTCTCAGTTTCAGTGAGCTATTTCTGATAAGTATTACATACTCTGGTAGCAAGGACACATTTCCAAAAGGTCAGAGACACAGTTTTGAGCACTTCAGACTGGGGGGAGAATTAAACTCAGGTGCCTGGTCTTCCAGGCAGGTCCTCTCCACAGCAGTGTTTGCTGACAGGGGAAAGGAGATAAAACATCTCACCTTCTGGCAGTTTTGAAAAGGATGACCTCAGCCATTTTTAGAGAATGCTGTAGGTAGTGAGTCCCAAACAGAAAGATATTCCCCCTAGTAGACTACCAAGGATCTGGATTTAAGGGTCACCCGTCCCTAGTGCTTTGTGGCTACTTTATCACAGGCTGAACACAGGAAGCTCCATCCTATGGTTTGTTTAGGTCCCATGAAAAAATAAATTTATCTCAGTCCTTGCACTGTGTGTAAGACCCTGATGCTTAACACGGGCCTCCAGATTTTATGCAGTCTGTCTTGTCTCAGCCTCCATGATGAAATAATTCAACAAGTTACAGAAGAGCCTGACAGCCATGTTTCTTTTTTATTTCATGTCTTCTGTTGTAGTTGATAGGCTAAAAATAAAGTCCCTTTCACTTCTAATTATTTTAGCTGCCTTTATTCCAGGAGTCAAAACTGAGAACAAGTTTAAAACTCAAACTCTTTAAGTAGCAGTGAGAAATAACACTATAACATCAGACCAAAAGTTTCACTGCCAAGTATCCAGATTAAAGATTGAAAGCCCCTTAGATCAGGTAGACTTCAGATGCAAGTTTTTGTTCATGAGACGTTTCTAGTAGCAGTGAGGTCATGTGTCAAGTGGATGAACATCCATATTGCCAAGTTCAGGTCCCTGTTTCTTCAGAGTTTTACCTGTCCTAGTTTTGCTGTTTCCCACAGGGAATCCCAGTGATCTGAAGGTTGTGGAAAAGTCCAGAGAAGCAGAATTACAGTAATTAGTGGGTTAGCTTTGATTAACACCGTGTTGTTAAGTAATACAATGAATCGATAAAATATGTAGCAGTCTTGAAGGCTTTTTTTTTTTTTCCTGCATTTTTTCTGGAACCACTTGATATACGCTAGAGGAAAACCAACAAAATTTATTTCAGCAAGATGGGAAGAGAAACACATGGTCGAGGCAGGGCAGCTGATGAAATCCTGCTGGAGGGGGAGGCCTGAGACATGTCCTCAGCCAGGCAGCTGGAGGGAAATGCATTCACCCAGCCAATGAGAAAGAGTATCCAAAGGTCAGGGGGTAGCTAAGCAACAGAAAGAAAAAAATCTTCCATCACTTCCAGCAGGGAATAAACCAAAAAAAAAAAAAAACAAAAAAAACAACAACAAAAACCAATGCACCAGAAAGATTTCTGGGATTTAATGATTTAATGGCACTCTTGTCCAGTGGGTAAACAGCATAACTGTGGAAGCAGGCAGTATCTATTTTTTCTATTTTTGCATGGTTGCTATGTAACATTAGGCAAATGAATTGGTTTATTCCTCAGTTTCCCCACCTAAGAATGTATGTGATATGCCTCAATGTAAATAATACTCCTTACTACCTAGAAGGGTTGGGATGTCTATGTTTCTACACTACTTTAGGACGCTCAGGTAAAAGAATCTGTATAAGTGGAGACTAATAAAATTATTTTCTGTTTATTTCTAATAGGTAGACACACAGTAGGAACCATTTTGACATGTGTTAGTGTAGGTGGAAATGACTCATTTGGCTGTACTGGCAGCTAGCTGCTGTAGTCTGCCTGATACTGAAGTCAAAAATAAATCCCATAAAACAGATCTTGAATAATAAAGTGAGTCTTGCTGCTCGGTTACTAATTGACTCAAGATAGTTAACATGTGTACCTATGAGCACATCTTAATTTATACACATGTGAACACACATACATTTCCTATACTGTATTAATTCTTTAAAATTGTTGTATAATGAACAACTAATGGCAGAGAGACTCAATTTTTTTCCCCACTGTATTTACCAGCATCATAAGATGTCCTAGAAAACAGCATACTCAAAAATTTCCTGAACATTGCTTACAGTGCTTCCAAGAGACCTGTTAGAGCCAGAAGAGCTTTTAGCAGCAATTGTATTGTAGCAGTGGGGACAAAAATAGAAGTGTCAAAACTGAGGCTTAGACTAAGATCAGAAAAACTAAGGAGTTAACATCAGCGTTTAATTCCCCATTTCATTAGGGATTTGGCTTCTCAAGGGAGACAGGAGATCTGCAAACCACTGCTGGGCTAGGTCCCAGCTGGGATGAGCTCCTGCAAATGGCTGTACCCAACTGATAGCTGCTCCTCTTTGCACAGTGTTCACACATCCACTGTGCAAAGTAGCTATCAAGTATTTACCAGTTTCATTTTTATCTTTTGATCTGTCTTACTCTTTAGAGTAAGGGTGCATCTTTAGGAGAGAGGCTGCAAATTGTCTTTCTGAGGAGGCAAGGAAGGATAAGGACTAAGCCACAGTCACCAGGAGGCTCTTACAGTCCTGCCTGCCCACCTCAGGGGAGGGACACCTCAGCCCACTTGGTTCCTGTTCACATCCCAGGCACAGGTTTTCTCTTGCCCACTCCCACACACGAGCAGACAGATATGAAAGCAACAGTTCAAGGCAGCTCATCAGAGAGCCACTGATTTATGTCATGCTTAACGTTGGCAGAAAGCAAACTTGGAGGTGGAGGCAAGAACGTTCTGGTGGCAGCATTTCAACTCCAGATTTAAAAATCGGGGTCTAGTGTTTCTGTAAATTAAAGTGACCTAATGAGTCAATGTGCTAAGAGAGTTTTCCAGCTAGTGGAGGTCTGTAAAGGCAAAGCTTTGCTCTGAGGCTGGAGTTAGGCTGCTGAGAGCATTTCCCATACCAAACGTCAGGGAGGTAAAATGCTGAAGAGTGCTGGCATATCAAGCTGCTAAACCCTGCTCTGAACTACCTCCTGCCCCAGATTCCAGGGGACTTCACTAAACTCTGTCATTGTCCTTGCCAGGAAGGAAAATTAATCCTTGTAACTCTGCTGTTACTTCATCTGTTTCACACTCACCCACTTCCATAATCCTTTACACCTCCTATCACTGTCACCTGCCATGGGAAGGATCTCAGGGACTCTCCTGAGCTACAGAGCTAGGATTATTTCCATGATTATTTTTGCAGTTGAGACCCCATAGTTTCTAGAGGTCACTTATTAGACAAGCTAGAAACACAGGGCAAGGAGAAGCATCTCCACAGGCAATTGATATCTAGCTAAGTAAATGGAATGCACTCATTTCTTATAATTCACTCTTAACTCTTTCTTATAGCTAATAGATTACAAAAAACCTTGCTGCAAGGTTTTTAAAAAACATAAGGAATATCCATGGGGGGGAGAAATGGATGCAGAAAACAAGTGTCTGAGGCCCATCCTGAAGGCAAGGCTGAGAGAGCAAGAACTGCAGTGTTTGAATGCTCCATGAACTGAGGGACTGCTCCTCCAGAGAGTGCCTGGGACTGACTGCTCTGCATAACTACATTCCCAAATATTTTCTGTGGCAAACAGGTCACTCCCATTTTGGCATATGAAGTAATCTGACCCACCCTCTGTTGTGTGAGTGGGGGGCAGCTGGGCATGTGAGTGTGTGACTTGCTAAAATAAGACATGAGCCCTTACTTTGTTGATTTGTGGTAAGCAGCACTGTTTCCATAGCCCATGTTTACTTTTTCTTCTCCAGGGGGATACATGAGGAGGATCAGGGAGGAGAAAGTGCTTTTCACTCCAATGATCTGGAAGGCAAGGAGAGAGAAAAAAATGAGAAACAAAACTATCTTCAGCTGGAAAGCAGAGGTTTGTACTGAGAAAAGGCAAAATGAAAAGAAATTGCTAAATTTCTGCTGAAAATAATTAAAAACACCTGCAATGTATCTCCCTAAGGAAGCTAATTAAGTTAGAACGATTGGTGCCTATTTGAACTTAGGGACTCTGGGCAAAAAAAAACCCTATTATCTCTCACATGACTTATTTGCTTGCTATTTTAGGGAAACACATTTTTCCTTTGTTATACTGATTAGATGACAAGATTAATTCACTTCCCATGTTACTTGGAGTGACTCACATATCTCTGTACCCTCCAAAAGAGGTATGTGTTGTATTATTTACACCTTCTGCATATCAGTGCCCAAAAAGCCTGTTCCTATGTGTCCAGCCTGCCACAGGAGCAGAACTGTGTGCACCCACAAGACCCTTTTCTTGTATAAACAAGAAAAGTACAATCATCATAACCAATTTTTTTTCCAGTTTGGCCCCATATGTTAATTTTTCCTTTGCCTAAAAAGGTGGTATTTACCTATCTCAGAAACTATTTGATGATTTTGAGCACATGCAGGGTGCTTTGCAAGTACCAGCCCTGGAAGCTGTAATATAAGAAGAATTAAAACCCATAATCTCTCTTGGTTAGAAGAGACCTTCGAGATCATCAAGTCCACCCATTAATCTAACACTGACAAGCCCTCAGCTAAGCCTATCCCTATAGACTCTATGTCTATACAACTCCTATATACCTCCAGGGATGGTGACTCCACCAGTGCCCCAGGCAGGCTGGTCCAATGCCTGATAACCCTTTCAGAGAAGAATTTCATCCTAACATCCAGTCTAAACCTCCCCTGGTGAAACTTGAGGCCATTATCACTTGTCCTACCAGCTGTAACAGACCTCTCCCCACCTCTTTACATCCTCCTTTCAGGCGGTTGTAAAGAGTGATAAGGTCTCCCTCAGCCTTCTTTTCTCCAGGCTAAACAACCCCAGCTCCTTCAGCTACTCCTCATAAGACCTATGATCCAAAGCCTTTGTCAGCTTCATTGCTCATCTTTGGACAAGCTCCAGTAGCTCTGTGTCCTTTCTGTAGTAAGGGGCCCAAAACTGAACACAGCACTCAGCCAATGTCTCAACACACACCTGTGCCCAGTAACAGGAGCAAAATCCCCTCCCTGGTTCTGATGGCCATGTTAAATGGAGAAAAGAAAAAGGACACAAAATGGTGAAGGGAAAAAGGACAAATGCAAAAGCAAGCAGAGTAATCACAATGTTAATACATCCCTAGCTGGCTTGTTCTTTAATATTTGCAACACTTATTTGGCAAGACGTTTTTTTAGTTTGCTGTACTACTGAATTAGTTGATACTTTCCTTGCTCCTGTAATCTGTGGCAATGCACCCAGGACATATGGCACATGATGAATGAGATGAGACATGAGCTGATACCATGATTAGAGGTAAACAAATATCAGGCTGCACCACTGGATACTGTTCCAATCTGTGACAAAGATTTTTGTGTAAGACATCAGTTAAATCACTCAGATTTTTCAGAGACAGTCAGTAGTATCATGTTCATTATTTGCCAGGTGCTTGACCTGAAGCTTTGAAATTGCACGAGTTACTGAAGAACAAAAAGAAAAGCAAACCAAAGTGCTGTGACACATGAAGTCCCACTCTTATATGGACACTTGAAATCTGTGACTTGTCTTCAACTTCTGCTCTCTGTTACTCAGCTCTGCATTCATGAAACACAGGTAGTGCCCTGCTGTCTCAGAGGGGAAGAGAGAAAACAGATGAGTTGGTATTTGTGAGGCACACAGTTACTATAGTGATAAGCAGCACAGAAAAACTCATGAGGGAAGTAATTGCCTTCAGCACTGATAATACGCAGCCACTAAGGCATGGAGACACACTCCAACCAGCAAAAGGAAAAAATATTGAGCAGCTGCTCATTAAGTGAGCTCTATCCATCTTGTGAGCTGGGTGAGGCAAAGGTCCTGTGGAGTGGTATGTCATCATCAAATTAACAGGGGTCTTCTAATTAATGCAGGCCTGCATTAATCTTAACCCTGGCATTTCCAACTTCTGAAGGCCTGACTTGGAAATCTTTTTGGTGATGCCACGGAGGATGTACTATATAGTTATCCAGATTATAAAAGTAGAAATTCCATGTAGTAGCACCAAGCTGATACACATTATCTCAGGCACTTAGGTCTCACATAGACCTCTGTTACTAGGACCAAGGAAATAACTGGCTGCCAAAACAATCCCTAATCCTTGCAATGCAGAGCAAAGGGTACAGAAATCTTGGCTTTCTTGGGGGAAGGTGCTTACTTATAGAAAAAGATTCGTTCCCCATTTTTTCCCCGGCTTCTTTCCAAACTGTCTGTGCTATCCATCCATCCATATGCCCAGATACATCCTCTGACCATATGTGTGTGTTCCTGGTGTCAGCTTCATTGCCATGTTCTGACTACTGCCTAGCTTCCCATTTGGGTACTTCATACAATTTTTTTAGTCATCCCAGCCAGCTTCTTAGTTGCCTCTCCTAAACAATGGGAACTCTGCCTCTCAATCTTGGCTTCTTGCAAGCTCTGTCTTTCTCACTCCTAATACTTAATATCCTTGCCAAGTCAGCTTCTGATTCCTCTTCCCCATCTCCTCCTCTGATTCAATTTTCATGACCACCCATTAGTTTCTATTTTCAGAAAATGGAGATTCTCCTGCAAAGCCAATTGTAGTAATACTGGCTAACAAAAAGACTTGGTGTTGGGAGATGAATTAAAAGTCACATGTACTGGCAACACTGCAGACTTCAACAAATATATTTTTAAATGGTAAAAATACACAAATAAGTCCTGAGATCAACTCTTGTCACATGGTGTTTGTGCAAGTGCTGCATTATGGCAGATTTTCTGTGATTTTTTTGTAGGATACTTTACATATTCTGAGTATGAAGAAAAATCAATGCAGGCACTCAAGTAATTAGCCCCATGTGTTTTTTCTTAAGCATTTATAGTTTCAAGGAAGAAAAGAAGAAAGATTCACTAAAAACTGCCAACCACATAGCTACATTTGTTTTTATATTTCCTAACAAAAAGTATTTCTGAACAGTCCCTGACTTGGCTCCTAAGAGCAGCCTGGTAGTGAGGTGAAAGGGGAAAAAGTGTTTTTGGGACCTAAGCCTTCTTTCCACCTTCCCCTAAGAAGGTGAGAGTAGCCAGAGAGGGAGCCAAAGAGGCCATGCTCTCAGGGCCAGTAAGGGATGCTTAGCAAAAGGTAAGAACAGGAATATTCCAGTGAGCTCAAGCTTAAGGACTTCTTGAACTTTGCTGTACCTTTGTCTGCTGAACTGCCCTTGACAGACCTTCCTACCTTCCTTCTGCAAATACAGCCAAGAAGCTGTTTCTTGTTTGTTTGGGGTTTTTTAGGGGGGCTAGTTGTTGGTTTAGGTTGCTTTTTCATTTGGTTGAGTTGGGGCTTTTTTTTTTTTTTTTTTTTTTTTGCTTTTTAACACGCATATTCTTCTAGCATTCAGGGTAAACCAGAAATGACAACCACAATCTCATGTGCTATGGGAGACAGCACTGGACTCTGTGCTTTTGAATGTGCATCAGTGTGCATGTTAAGTGAATATAGAATTATAAACACGCAAGAGGATCAGGGGAGAAGGGATGCATGGACCATAATCCCACCTGGCTTCCCTGTATTGTCCCTGACATTCTGCTACCAACAGATAGGCAACAAGTTCTAAGTCTTCTAGCCCCAGGCCTATCATCATTTTGCTGGGAATTACTAATGAGTGGGGTGTTGTGTCCAGCCTGTGATTCTTGGCTTTGTGCTCCAAGTCTCCCTCCATCCTAATTCTCCCATGATCTTATACTGGTTTCTCTTTCCCAGTCCCAAAAGCATTATGGTTACTGGCTGGACACTGGCCTGAAGAATTATGAGGCTATCCACTGGAATGACTGATTAGTTCATTACAGGAAAGGAAAAAAGAAAAAAGAAAAAAAGTGCTTGTCAATGAAGAAAAAAATCTTCTGTGAATGCCTCCAGCTTTATTGGCATCCAGTACATTCCAATCCGATTCTCTAGTCAGGGTGTTGGAGGAGCAACTTCCAGAGTTTCATGTAACCATTCCAGCTAACAATTTTATTTCTGCAGCTTACAGCTAACAGTCAATCATATGCTATTCATTGGTTAACTTTTTTTGTTTAGATCATTTGGATAATTAAAGAACCACGAATTCTATGGTGTCAGCGGGTCTCAGAAAGACCTCCTGCTGGCTCTGCAATCTCTTTCAGAGATCAGAAAATAAAACATTGAATAATACCAAAAGAAGGACTCCAAGTAAGTCATATTTTGTGTTTTATGTTTTACTAATGACAAGGTCAGGTAGTCAGCAGTGTGATCAGTAAAAATACAATATGCCTTTGGAAAAATGCCAATACCTGCCTGTGGAAAGGGCAATGAAGAGAACTGTTTTGTAATAATGCCCTTTATGGGCTGATAGCAGGGACCCCAAAGCTCTTCAGCAAAAGGAGCTAGAGACCAGTAACTCAAGTTGCCAAGTTAAAAAAAAAACAAGCCAATGGCAAGTCCCTGGGAATGTATACATTAACACAATATCCTATCCTTTCAATTCACATCTCTCATGCGTACATTTGTGTCAGCATCATTTTGCAATGGCTCAGAAAGCCTATCCTCAGCAAATATCAAGAGCTAACAACTGTTCTGCATTTAGTTGACATGCACATGGCCACGATAAGCCTGGCCAATCTCTGCTATCTCTGCTAAGACACAGGCAAAGAAAAAAAAAAATCCACAGATGTTAAATTGTGTCAGCTTGCCTAACCATTTGAAGTAATTAATTCTGCAGACTATTTTTAACTAAGTCTATACAAAACCTACATCATTCCTTCCTACTGCTTGTTCTTTGCTTATTGTGTATGTTGCATCTTTCAAAATCTCAGGCAACACACAAATGCTGCAGCACAGGACACCCTCAGCAAGCAAACTCCACGCTCTTCTCAGTCCCCTCTGTGGCTTTTCATGATTATGAGAATGAGTAAGAGACTTCTTTTTGTTCTCAGGAACCTGTCCACATGAAGAGGGTTTTGAAAGCAGATAAGATTCACTGTTTCAAATGTAGATAAGGTGAAAAGACTTGGTGACAAAGGTAAAGTTAGGGAAGGATAAAGCAAGGTTAGTGGAAAGTAACAAGCTAGAGAAGGATGGACTGCTAAGTCCAGCAGTGCTCTGTGGGAAGCTCCTGGGAGCAAGTTAAGAATTTCAGATCATTTATAAGACTCAGGAAAGGGACACTGGTGGAATAGTTCGCATTCTTTTTGACTTTTGGATTGGCATTGATAAGAATACATCAGTGCAGACCTTGGCTCTTTTTTTCTTTCTGGCACACAAGGACCCACAGAGAATATGATGAAGCAGGAGCACTGCCTCCACGCTCCAGCAGGACAGAGATCAAGTTTAACATGCTGCAATGACTTCAAAATAAATATTAAATATGAAGGCATGGTGGAACCTGTGAATAAGTGAGGCTGCCTGTATACAATATCTACAGTCACACTGCACACTCCTGGCTCTACCACTGTCCACAGGCCACTAGAGTGCAATTATATGTGTGAATGCTACAGCAATCAATATGCTCACTCTGTAAGGGTGGGCCCAAAAGCTCAGCATTTTTCCAGCCTTTTTGGTCCCAGGGCCAACCAGCTGTGTGCCTGTGAGCTCCCAGACGTTCTGCAGCAAGCTGGTCCCAGCTCCCATCCTCAGCCACAGCATTTACCACTGCTTTCACCACAGGGAGCCAGCAGCAAGCAGCTGGGACAGTGTCTCTCACCAGATCTCCAACCATCCTGCACTCCTAGGAAGGGCTTAGCTTCTTCTGTTTGCTTATCCACTTGCAAGACGGAGCACTGAGATGCCTGGACCACTTGCACATCACTAGGGCTCAGCTGTGGGAAGGTTGCTCAGTTGTTCATGCCCTCTTAGGACTAAAGCGCTAGAGGTTGTCACACACACACACACACAAAAAATAAAAAAAAAATAAAATAAAAAAAAAGGATTACCTTCTGTTTACAGTGCATCACTAGTGCTCCCACAAGACATTATGTGCTGCTCCTTGCAGTTATGGGCATCTCCAGGCAACAGGGAAAGAAGCTGCTGCAGACCTTGTAGAGGCAGCTGAGGATCAGAGAGAAAAGAGCCACAGGTGTTTTGTTTGGCATTATCATTTTAAGGTGAGCTCTGGAGTCAGGTGGTTTGAGTTGGGCTGAATAATAAAATCTTCATTCTTTTCCCTCAGAGTTGGGAGAGTCGACTAGATAACATGAGTTTTAAGTGTTCATATGCAGAAATTAAATGGAGATAATTCCCTGTCCTTTTCAAAATTTCTCTTTTTTATAAATGTTTGGATTTGTCACTGCTGAAATGTATGTTCACTGGACTTTGCTCCTGAATACTGGAAAGCTAAACTAACCACCCAGTGAGCTGGAAACAGATGCAGAGGCCATAAATAATGCCAAAAAGGTAAATCACTGTAACAGCAATAGTTTGTGGTCAAGATGGAGTCCTCAACTTAAACAGGAGAAGAGAGGATGCAAATAGCTCTTGCTTGGATTAAGTGCTGGGTTAAAAAGCTTGGAACTAATTAAGAGTTGATTTTTAAATATGAAAAACTGAGGTTTGAGTTCTATTTCTGTTTGACTCTCTTCACTGTTTTTTCTGGAAAGCTATTTTCCAGTCTTTGGGTCCAACATTACTTGTTGCCTTTTCCTGCATTATATGCTCTTTCATATGATTTCTTTTTCATGTGGCTGCATTCCTTCAGCTGTCTGCAAGCTTCAAAGCTGCTGACCCTGCCTCATCTCCCCATGCACAGTGTGAAGCTCATGCATCTCATGAAGTGATATTACCAGCTTGCAGTTACAGAGAGAAAACAAGAGGAGAGAATGATGGACTGGATTGGTATCAAGTAGATTTATAGGTTTTTATAGATGTCTATGGGAAATGTGGGAATGCCTTTGATCAGCCAACCATCTAGAGGCAGAAAAGGTCCAAGAGCCAGAAGTCTGCATATGGAAACACAGTACAGTCACTGAACACAAAGGTTAAATCTTTGCTGATCCTTTCTGACCAAGAGGAAAAAACAGTGAGCTTAACAAAAATACCCTTCTAATAGCTGCTTCCAGTCCTTTACTAGTAATGGACACCTATCAGGAAAGTGAAATAGGAGAAGCTTTGAGACACATGTAACTCTGCAGAATTAAAAGCCTAAACAATTCCTGTTTTCCTTGTGTAGCATGAAGGTCACCCTCTAAAGCCAGAGTTTTCATTGTCTTAGTGCACATTTTCACTGTGAATGACTAAGGTATGGAGTGTCATATTCAATACTCTATAGCAAATGCCATGCAGAATTCAATCCAGTAGGATATCCATCCATCCATCCATCCATCCATCCATCCATCCATCCATCCATCATCTCTCCTTTATGTGGAGAAAAGCCATTTCAACACTTGCAAATTCCATACCTGCAGTAAACAAGACACATACATACAAGGCACTGTACATACCTGGGATGTAAAACCTGGACTGTAAGAACTGGTCCCTATATAAGCAAGGAGACTGCAAAGCAAGGAATGCTCAGATTAGCCCCATGGCTATGCAAAAGCAGAATGTGCATCCTCATGTGCACTGCACCCAGCCACTGGCACCCAAGCCCCAAGATCCAAGCCTGGGGCTTGCAGCATTTGCTACTCTTCTTGGAGTGGCAGATTTTTCATTTTCTCTGGGGGACATTAGCAAGGACAAGAATTTCTGAAGTGTCCCTACCACCATAAGCTATTAAATATTTATTTGGTTGGAGCTGTCAGCATCAGGAAAGAACAATTTAGTCAGGGTGTTGGACACATAATACATGAAGCAGCTGATAACCTTGAAAATGTGGCCCAAGAGGCAGCCCTGCCTTGAGAATTAAAATGTTCCCACAGGATGTAGATAGGATCTGGGAAGGAGGGCTGGGAACATTACTGAAAAAAGGGGAGGGTAAAAAGGCTCAGGCAGGACAAAGCAAGGAGTAAGTGCAGAAGGCAAGGATTCTGAGCCCTTCCCACAGCTGTGTCCTCTGCAAGGGGGTCTTGAACATGGGTGCAAAATGCTAATGCTCTTCCAGTCTTACAGAGTATGGGCTTATGAGGCAAGAAGTCTGTCTCACTAGAAGCTGCTCCCACTCTGTCCTCATAACTGGTGTGGAGGATTAAGGAGCAGGCAGAGAGCTCACTCACCTCCAGGTCCCTCCAGAGGCTGTCTGAGCCAGCCCTGCTCATCCTTGGGAGAGAGACAGTGGGAGCAGCCCTCACACAGCACCCTTGGAAACAGCTCAGGCAAACGTCCTCCTCTGGAAGACTTCAAAAAGCACCATCAGCACCTCCCACCCTGTGCCCACTCAGCCTTGGGAGCTCATCCCCACTCCAGGGCAGAAGAGAGGGGACTGCATTAAGGAGGGACCAGAGAAAAATGAGTTTGTGCAGGTCCAGCTGTGCAGCTGCTGAAGTTACAGGAAGCTGGGTTAGCAACAGGGCTGAAATTGAATGCTGAATTTGGCACTGTGTGCACCTTCAGCAGGGGTGTTTCTTTTAGCAGTTGGCCATGTTTCTGTCCTGTCAAGGCTTCCCTCCATGTGCCCATGTGGAACAGATCAGCTCCTCCTGTGGGTTTCACAGGAAGCCTGCTGCAGAGCTCTTTGATGGGCATACAGAACCTCAAGTTACCACTATAAGGCCAAAACATGATTTTTTTAAAATTTTTTTTTTTTTTTGGTGGAAAAATCCATTGGAGAGGGCCAGGAAAACTGTGTGGTTTCTGCAGTAGTGTTCTCTCACAATTTCTCCTTCTCCTGAAGCTCTCAAGCCAGGTTTACATTTGAGTGAGACTGCCAGAAGTTCTCCTGGCTGCTACCTTTTTGAAGCATCATCTGAAGAGGAAAAATAAGTTGCTATTAATTTGAAGCAGCTGGGGTCCATAAATAGGAGCCCAGATTTAGGGTTACAGTCTTCAAGGCTTTTTTATTTCTCAGGATACCTTATGCTGCCCAGAGGGGTAAGAAAATGGAAGGAAAGCTGCAGGAAGGTGGCTGAAGTCCAGGTCTCAGAGACTTAAAAATTCCACATTTCAAACTGTGCCTAGCTATTTTGTATCCATTCAGAGTTTGGGACTTTCCTGGTGAGTGTTATTTTTAAATAATACTGGGAAAAAAGCTTGAATTTATGAAAGAGCGTTGGTGGGGGTGTTTTTTTGTTTTTTTCCCCTTTATTACATTTGAAAACCAGCAGCCACCAAGATAAATGGCTAATTCAGTCTTCAGGAGCATCCATATATTCCCTGATATATTTTTCAGGGTGTTATAAAAAAAGGCTGAGAAGATTAGTATTCCCATTTGGAGAGAAGACAAAGACTGAATAAGATCAAGGTTTATAAAAGCATGGAGACAGTAGATAAAACATGATTATAGAGATGTTCACAAAACCCCACAATGCAAGAAGCTGAAGGTGAGAGCACTAAATGAATCTATTAGGAGAACCCTTGAAAACAGTTTTTTTTTAAAGTCTACCATCACCCCAAGGATGGTGAACTCTGAAACTTATTTTCACAGTAGGGAGTGCAGTCATAGGGCATCAGCAGGTTCAAAAAGGAGAAGTTCATGGACAAGAGGTTCATGGATATTGAAAGGGATGCACAGGTATATAACACCCTAGATACAATAGCTGTGATTGCTGGGAAAGTTCAAAGGGGACTGAAAGTGAAAGTGGTCAGGTTCTCAGACTCCTCCAGACCAGGATCTCCTGCCATTGCCAGAGACCAGGCAGTGGGCTAAGTGGATCACTGATACGACCCAGTGAGGCATTCCTACTCTTCTGCATTTCTCTGGAAAAAAATGCTAAAAACTTCCAACATATATATATATGTATGTGTGATGTGTACATACTCTCCACACTATGAAGCCAGTGGCCTACCTATGGAGATTGTCACCAGAAAAGACAAATGTAATGTTGATGTCTGTCCTTTTGGAACAGGAATAAGACAATTTAATAACAAATAAATAATTTCCACAACCAAGGCTACCCGAATTTTGACAGGTGTCCTATACATGAAATTGGATATTTTATTGCCAGTACCTTAAGGCTTTTAAGCTTCTGCCTCACAGAAATTTGTTTTGAATTCTTTTCCAACAAATAACTACATTAATAGATTATAACAGATACCTTAAATAGTCTCTGCTGTCACTGGGAGAATTACATGAATTAAAACTCAAGGCTTTTATAGGCAGAAGAAGATATAAGTGGTATTAGGCTACTGAGTAAAAAGGGATCCTTCAGAAGTAAGACCTCAACTGAAATCTTGCAAATATTCAAGGTGTGGCTCTTTTGAAAGCTCTCAGAGGAAGATAAGCCATTCTCACCACAAAAATATGCTTCCAGCAAACAAATTACAGTGTCTGTGTTGCTGTTGTTGTACAGAAAGGGAAAGAAGTGGAAGTCCTTTGGGAGTATTAGTGAGAAAGATAAAAAAGAACACCAAAGCAGATGCCCTTGGAGAGACCTGTGGACCAAAACCACAATCTCTATGAAGGAGAAAAATAAAACCCAGGAATGAGTGAATCACTAAGTCCCTGGGCCCATTGCTCTGCTGTTGAAGCAGCACCCAAACATGCAGAGTATACAGCTGCTCTGACTCACTGACTGATCCACCTCTAGTCTGTAAATTTCATTAGAGTTTACTGCACCCTTTCTAGTCACTTGGGAAGCAGAAATGTGGATTCCAAGTTCTTACTCACTTGGGACATCCCATTTACTCGGGAGGGCTGGGTGGCCCTTCCAACTGCATGCTGCAGGGCAGGAGCTGATCATTGTTACTTCTCTATAAAGTGTCCCTGTTTGTTGTTGTCATGGTATCTTACCAACTGTAGAGTAATTAGATCCCTGTAGACATGCTATTGCCAACCCTAGCAATCCTGACTGGCTTAATTATCAGTGTCTAAGAGGCATTGTTCTTCTTTGCTGTCTGGGCCACTGTGTTTTGCCTTTGCTCTTGGCCACATTCAAACAAACAAGCAAAGAAGCTGAGGGGCTCACCATAGCAGAACTCTGCATCTTCATACATACCTTGATAAGAAAAACCAGAATTGTAAACATAGATTTAGTAATTTCCTCCAAAACTTGAGTAGGGTCAACCTATTCGTAGAATAGGATAGGAGCCCTTCTCCACACATATGTGATGTCTTCACTGCTCCTCAGTCCTATGAATCAGCCCAGATCTTAAAGGGTATAAAGAATCTTAACCAGTTTCTCAGCAGTGACACATAACTCACCCCTAGAATCTTTCAGAAATACAGCATGATTTAGATCCATGACCCCTAGAGACTTTCGAAGTAAAACTGATATGCTGTGGCAGATTTAATGGAAACAGGACAATGTCAACTTTTGGATCAAGATCAGAAAAAAGCAGAAGTATATCCTCTACCTTACAAACAAGCAATGCTTTAAAATAGATGGGCTACACTCAGTTCTTTATTGCTGCCTGTTCCTAGGTAATAAAGCTCTATATATTTAGTGAGGGTTTACTGTGCCATACCTATATATTTTGTTTTTACACAGGATTGTGTAAAATAATCCCCCCAAATTATTTTTAGCTTGCTATTAACATGTTTGTTACAGGCAGAGTGGAACACAGCCACCTACTTCATAAGCAAATCGAAACAAAGAAAGGGGGAAAAAACAAACCCTGAGTCCTACCCTTGACCTGACAACACTGAACCCAATGCAAAGAAAAAGTTGCAGATAAAATGAACAGACCCCTCACCTCCCTAATAAGTTCAAATGCCTGCTTTCTATTCCAGGTAATTCATCTCTGTCTGCTGGAAAGTGCAGGTCACCTGTACCCCACTCAGAAACAGCACACATTTACTCTGTACTGAAGAGGACTGCCTCTGGCAGATCCATTGCTCTGACTCTCCTCCTCCCTAAGTAAAATACAGTTTCTTGGGTTTTTTTATGGATAGGATATTTTAGTACTTCATCCAAATATTTGGGAGAGAGGCAAGCACCCTAGACACTCCTAGACACCCTAGACCAAGATCTTCATCTTATTTAGTATTTTGGGAATTCTCCGTGATTTTTTTTTTTTTAATGATTTTGCCTAATTTCCTCCTTTGGTTATTTTGTTTTGAGGGTGCTATTTTTCCTGGGGTTGGTTGGTTGATTGGTTTTTAAACCACTATGTAACCCAAACCTTTCATAAAGATATTCTTGTTCATGGCTGATGTATTTTTTGCAAAACCCTCCTAGTGAAAGCAACTTGAGTTACTTTTGGTCATATCACTGACCTTGAGTGAGCCTGGCACTCGGGACAGCCCTACACTTAGTTTTGTAAGATACCAAAAGTAGCACAAATCACAGCCATGGGGTAGAGTGACCTGCACAGTAAGGGCTTTTCATAGCACTATGAAAGAATTTGCTTATTCTTCCTCTGCACTTGGAAGGGAATTCTGGGAAGGTCATGGGAGACCCATGGGTGGTCTATGGCAGTAGCCTGCAGCCACTCTATGAAGCAATTTGTATGCCCACTTGAGCCAAGCAACCCAAGTTAGAGAAGGGTTTTGTGAGCAGATGGTTGCTGAAGTAGGGCAACACCTGTGCTCTAACTCAAGTTAACAGTGCAAAGAGAAACACTGTTGAAATAATAGATAAAGGAAGTTTGAGAAGCCATATGGCCAAATGATGACAAAAGAACCAGGTGCTAGCACTGGGATTATCTATCATGAGGCCCACATGGAATGTGTTTCACTGAATTCCAGGTGAGTATTTATGTGGCTTACTTAGTGAGCTGCAGAATGGAACTATCATGTTTGCCTGCCTTGCAGAAGAATTAGGGAAGGCTTTTTCAGCAATGCAGGATTTTGGTATTTGCAAACATTTTAAAAACATTTAGGTAGAAGGTGCACATGCAAAATTTGTTTCCTGTTCTCAATATTGCCAGCACATATGTATGGGTAGCATTCATTGATGGTCCTTTCTGCTTTCTCTGCAGTGACAAACATCAGTTCCACTTCATTGGTGCAGGATGCTGGCACCACCACCACCACACAAATCCTCTTCCTAACCCCTGCACCTCAGCATGGCAAGGAGGGCTACAACATGAGAGGCAGAACAACCCTTTGCCTCTTATTCCTCACACCAGCACAGCTACAGAGATGACTGTCTAAGCAGTAGAGGTCTTGAAGAAGGAACCAAACTGGTCTTGCATAGCACATGTGACTAGCAGGAGAACCTGGAGTCTTCCCTGGTTCTACAGATCACCTTGGGAGATGGGGTAACTTTCTCTTACACAGCTGAATAACATTCATTTTGCTACCAGCTTGCCTTTGCTACTTGCCTGAATTTTCTATTCATGATGATTTGTAGCCATCTCCTGCAGAGATAGTCTGTAGCCTCAGCCTCAGACAATTCAGCAGAGCAGTTCTGTGTTCCTGCAAGCTGGATCCTTTTCTGACAGAAGGCACCACCCTGCCACAACAGGACAGAAAGCTGGCTCTGCCAAGGGACCACATCATGCCCCTGTAGGCAGAGGAAAGGTACCTCATTCATCTCCCTGTGTGACACCTTCTGCCTGGTCCAACAGCAGGATGCTTTTTGACAGTGATGAGAAACATCACTATATAGTGGGTAAGTGGGTTGGTATGGATGATTTCCATGCCTTATAGGGCACAAGGAAATCAATGTGTGCTATAGGCAAGAGTTAAACAAAGAGACTGTTGGATGTGTAGGATGATAGGGTTCAACTCCCCTCACTGCTCTGTGCACAGCCCTGTGCCTTCTGCCAGTGCAGACATTCCTCTCCTCCAGATGAAGAAGGCATGATTGTCAAATGATGAAGGAAAAAGAAATATATTTTTTTAAGCATTACTTTGAGGTCCAAGGACCACAGGGTCCTTTTTGAAAAGATGTTCTTGAAAGGGGAGTTGGCCTCTATTGGGTTTCCTACCAGTCATTCCCAGGATCACTTGTAGTGCAGAAGGTGGAACCCACTTCACTAATGGTGCTGCTTTCTGTGTGACTTGGCTTCAAAATCTTAGCAGTAACATCCCTAGCAGCAATATTTCCTGACAAAAGCTGAAGCCAAACAGCAGTTGGGGCTTCTGGGCCACAGATGATGACACCTTCTGGAAGCAGGTAAGCTTCCTATGAACTTCTGAATGTTAAAAATCCCTTATAAAAATAAATCAGCTTCAGAGAAAGCCCAAGAAAAATAAATAGGCTTTGGAGAAAGCCCAAGGGCATATTTCAGAGCACTCTGGATTTTAGCCTCTATTGCCAGCTATCCATCTGTCAGACTAATGTATATCATTATGCAGCTAGGTAATGAGCCTACAACTCCTCTGCTGGTGGGATTACAATTGTGAGGGGATGGGGGGGACAAACTTATTATGAGAGACAGGGGGGGAGGACGGAAGGGGGATTTTCTCCTGTTTCACTTAAACACAGTTTGAGTGTGTATCATTCCAGTGAAGTTATCCCTGTTAGTAAGAAATATGTCCCTTTTCCTTGCCATGGAGAAGCTGAATTCTGGTTTAAAGGACTTGGCACCTTTTCAGAGGTGATGTTTCACTGACATAAAGTGGTGCCTCTGGATCTGGCAGTGCTGCCTCAACATTGCATGGTAACAGGCAGACCAATTAGGCCAAGGGGAAGATGCTTTTTCTAAAACATTTTTGTCTGCAATTTGTGAGAGAGAAATTTTAGATTATCCTGGTTTTGGCTGGGATAGAGTTGATTTTCTTTTTAGTAGCTACAATAGCATTGTGTTTTGGATTTAGTATAGGATTTAGATGAGAAGAATGTTGATAATATACTGATGCTTTTAGCTGTTGCTAAGATATCAGGGACTTTCCAAATTCCCATGCTTTGCCAGTGTGCAGGTGCACAAGAAGCCAGGAAGGACCAGAGTGAGGATAGCTGACCTCAACTGACCAAAGGGATATTCCATACCCTATGACATCAAGCTCAGTATATAAAGCTGCAGGAAAAAGGAAGGAGGGATGTTCAGAGTGAGGGCATTTGTCTTCCCAGGTAACTATTCCCTGGGATGGAGCTCTGCTGTCCTGGAGATGGCTGAGCACCTCAGTGGGAAGCAGTGAATGAATTCCTTGTTTGGCTTTACTTACATACCTGACTTTTGCTTTGGCTGGAGTTAAGCCATGACATAGATACACAGCTCAGAAATTCTCCAACTCCTTTTGTTCATGCCTGGAAACTACTTAGATGGCACTGGTGTCTTCTTAAGGTTCAACCAACACGGATGGGGTACAGCAGGATCAAGCTTTGGCCAAGTTCCTGCTCTTCTGCAGTTCTCCTCACCTCCTACTGCCTGAAGAGATTCCTCCATGTTCCATGCACAAGGGTCAGCCTTTCCTGGGTTGTTATGGGAATTTCTCCTTTTGCAAAAGAATGGTAGCAGGAGGCACATGCATCCATTATCACCCTTCAGCATCCTCTAGGGTGGTTCAAAAATTATCTTTGTGGTGGTTTATGGCTTTAAAAGCTATCGTGCATTCAATTAGTTCTTTGATTTTATCTGCTTGAGTCACTGATCACCTGATTGTTTTGATTTTAGTGGCTTTTGTCTTTCTTAGATTGGCATTGCCCATTGGTAGGCAGTTTACCATCTAAGTAAACTAAATATAAGAGAGTCATTATATCTTGCAGTCATGGTTGGGAAGAGGATTTTCTTTATTTTGATCAGTAGTATAAATAATTTTGAATTAGATTTTGTCATTTTGAATGCAGAAAGGGCATCCTTTGAACTCCTCTTAGCTACTGAGAAGAAGCACTTCTGCTGTATGTCACTAAGTCATCATATTCTATAGATTTGTAATACAGTTTGGATATGACTTACTGTGAAACCAAAATGTCAGAATAAATTGAAGGTTTTCAAGTACATTTCTCATGTAACTGCCTGCCTTAGTTTAAAAATAATAGCTAAGTTGATATTTTATTAATTTTACATCTCTTTTTGAGATGAGATTCTCGTGTTTATGAAAATCAACTCTAAGACAGTAATTAAAAAACATTTATACAAAGCTGGTGTAGCCAAATATTAAAAAAGAAAAGTAATATACACAGGCTAAACTTTTGGAGGAAGCCAATAATAACAGAAGCTGAAAACTGTAAGCAACTTTGACAATAGAAATCAGAGCCATTAGGAGAGGCATAAAAATACTAAGACTTTCAAAATGAGAGGTTACTCAGAAAATCAGGGCACATGCAGGCTGGGCCCATGGGCAGCTCATGTCTCCTGAGAGCAGTGCTCCAGTTTCAAGGTCAGGGTCTCTTTCTCTTCCACGATGGTGCTTCAAATGGAATCAAGTTTCCTCAAAGCTTTATGCTTGACAGAGCAGGATAATGTTCTAATTGTTGAAAACCTGGCTATTGGCCATATTAAATTAAGAAAAAAAAACCAGCAAAATGCAAAAAAGCCCAGAGCATCTGAATTCTAGAACAGACAAAAAAAAGCTTATAGTCAGCCTGGTTTTAATGCTACCAAACAGACTCAGTGTTAGCTGTGCTGCTGCCTTCAAGTATCAGCTTGTATCCAACACTGCCAAATAAAGACCCACCTCAAAGAACCCAATTCTCCTGAAGGACCACTCTGATGGGAAAAACCTTTCCCAGGCAGAAATAAAAGGCCAAACTGCTGCAGCTGCATTGCTTGAAAAACAGAAGCCCACACCTTAGACTGCTGATAGCAAGAAGCAAAGACAAGGTGTAATTCTGCCATGAGCTACCCCGTGTAACAGATTACAGTGGTGATCATATTACCTAAGGCATGTTTATACTATTTTCTGTTTTCCATCAGGAGAAATTTGGTTCATACCTGATTTGGTTCATTTTTGAGAAAATGATGACATTTGTTGGTTAATTGGGTTAGTAACTAGGTTTTGCATACCAGGTGTATGCATATTGAATGCTTTATCTCATTAACTCTTCACACACCCTTTGAACCTAGATTTTTTTCCTCATCCTTTGCACACAACAAATTGTGTCTAATGACTCTTTAGGCTGATGTTAGGTATCAAATACCTACACCATCATGAACAGTAACACAGGCACCCACATACCCTGTATCTACACCCAGAAAGTCCCACCACCCATTTACCCTGTAAAGCCTCCAAAACCAGAGACAGGTTGGTGGCACTGGGGGGTCCTTCACATAAAGCAGCATCTCTGCTCTGCCAGCAGCCTGGCATCAGGGAGAGCTGGGGATGCCCTCCCCAGCAGGACAGCAGCTCACACACACATGCACTCAAACCCTTTTGCAATTGCTGTGTAGATTCTTTCTCACCTCACTGAGGCTTTGAGAGTGTTAACAAACAGCTCACAGCTTTTGTTATCTTTGGGCATTAAGAGAGAGAAATAATTTAACCTGACAGAAGAAGCTTAAGTTTTCTGGATATTTTTTTTTTTTTTTTTCACATTTTCAGGCTGAGTGAATGACTCCTACACTCATTTTCCCCTTGCTTTCCCCTCAGATCAGGTTGTCCTTTGTCCCATCGAAGTTAGAAACAGTATCTGCAAACATGCCAGGGCAAGTTCCACCACCCTTTTCCTAATCCAATCAAGCAGAGTTCAGTCCTTCTGAAAATGCTTTAATTAAACTGCTTTAAACTTATGCCAGAGGCACCCCTCACTCAGACAAAGCAGGAAGGTCCTCAGTGCCAGCACTCAAGTCTCACAAGGATAAATTTGCATCCCTATATCCTTTAAACTTCCCTGCAGCCTCCTGTGTCCCATCCTTGACTCTTCCTGATCTTTTCCACACTCTGTCCTTCGTGCCTGCAAGAGCAAGTTGTGGCAAGGGCAGTCTGGAGAGGACAGCTGTGACAGTGGGCTGGTTGGGATCTTCTTTTGGCATGTACCTGGGCTGATCTATTGTTGCCTACCTGCCAGTGGCAGATTCTCAACCATCTGTGTGTGCATCTCTCCTCATCTTACCCACATGCCAGTATTGTGAGTTATCCTTCACAGCTCTGAGACCTCTGCTTCCTCTCATATTTCTTTAAAATTACCTTATGGATGTAAAATCTATGGGTGCCTGTGTGTGAGGAGCAGGGAGGGCTATAGAGATGTAATTGTGGAAGCATAGTTCACTTAGGAAAACAGGCTAAAAATAATAAAGCTACATCATCACATTTTTTTCACAGTGCTTCAGAAGAACTGGAGTGGCGCTTAGAGCTGTGAGGAATCCCTATTAAAACCAAAGGGAAGTAGGTAAGGATGAAAAAGCAACCTCTGTCCTCTTGGTCTGCCAGGCAAGACTGGCCCATGGTGCTGGAGCCTCTTGCACCATACAACCCACTTACACACGGGCTGCAGAACAGGTGCTGAGCAAAGTTCTTGCCTTTCAGCTCTGGGTTAGCATGCAGAGACCTCCTTAAAACCTCCTCTGGGCTGAAAGGGTTCCTCTGGCTCCTAAACGGGTTTTTTAACACAACCCATCAGCAGGGATGACACCAGGTGTTAATCTGTGTTCCCCTCCAAGCAGGCTGGCTAATTACCCAAGTTCACAGGCTGCTACTCTGGGACTTCTGCTTGCATTTGTATGAAGGATAAATATAAGCGTTCAGGGAAAGGTTGTGGAGATAGTAGGACTGTTCAGACCAAAGCTTTGCTAAAGATTAGGGTAGGTGAATACAAAATCATGTGCATATTTACCTCTAGTTCAAGCTTTTTGAAACATCACTGCCCTTAAATGATTATTCCCATTATCACTAACTTTTAGGATTTTGTTGTTTCACTTTGGCAATGGAGGTGGTTGGCACATGCAAGGAAGACTCCTGCTGCAAACAGCTGACATGCTGAGGGTAAGATAAGAAGAAAAGCAAGATACAGGTAAGAAAGAGACCACAAAGAACTGCTGGGACTACCTGTCAGTACAGCAGGCAGTGGTCTCAGCACACCTGAACCACTGCAAAACTCCATGTAGCAGTGTGTAGATAGGGGCTAAGCAGCACCTTCCTCAGCAGAGCCTGCAGAAAGAGGAGAGGCTTTGGGGATCCTGCACAGGAGAAAGTGCTTGACTGAAAATAAACCTAGAGAGCAATGGCTAATGGCCCTGTGTGCAGTTCAGAGATGGGAGTCAAGCTTTCAGTGAGTGATGAGTAGGAAAGAAAGGCCACTTGTTTGTCTGCTCCCATTTTCACTCTCTTCACACCCATGAAACTGCCCTGGCCATGCCAAAGGGGATGGAAGTGAGGATGTGGCTGAGTCACTCCAGTACCATCCATGGCACTTGTGCTTTGGGACTTTGTTTTCCCCCTTGAAAATTTGCTATACTTAGGATAGGTAGACAACTCTAAGACACAACAGTTAATTCCTTTTCTGAAGTTCTCTTTCTCTGTGGAGAAACTCAGCTGGTCCCATTCCCTAAGCAGTAAGGGATACTGCAGTAGTGAGGACAGCTTATCCCTCATTTCTATCCATCCCCTGGGGGTGTCTTTATAGCAGGTTGACTGGTGCAAAGGAATTCAACACCCTGCTGGGTGTCTGTGTTACACCAGACCTGGAGGAAAAAAAGGACAAATGCTTTCTGGTAAAGAGAGGAAGAGTTGATGATCTCAGAGGTCCCTTCCAACAACAGCCGGTTCTATGATTCTAAGAAAAGACTGACAATTCCTGTGGTGCAATTCTGCAAGAGCTGCAATAAAAAGAGGAGTCAGACATTTCCCTTTGATGAAGCCACGTTCCAATTGCTAAAGAGGCTTTAGAGTCAAGAAAAAGCCACATATATGCTGCAGGAGAAAATAGTAAGCATACACTTTTATTATCTCATTAACACCCTCTTCCAGGCTCCTCAGGATCATTTGGCTCCAAGTCTGGCAGCAGGGTACAATCATGTTCCCAGAAGAAACAGCTGGTCCAGAGAGGGGATATTTGAAATGTCCTGAGAGCTGTTGTCACCAGGTAGCATTTATCAGCTCTATGCAAAGGCTGTGCTTGAGTAAGGAGGTCTAATAAGGGATATATATATACATATATATAAATAAAGCAAAGCACAACTGAGCGAAGAGAGGATTTGCAGCTGAAAGCTCCTTTTTGGTATAGATGGAAGGGGATGGAGTAATACACAGCTCTGCTAAACTAGTCTGTTGGCTTTAAACCAAGGTAATGAGGCATGCGGGTGCTTTGACAAGGAGCCAGAAACTGCATTTTGCCACCGATTTGACTTCTACCTTTTTTGTCTCTCTTAAGCTGACAGTAAATTCCTCACAGTCCACTGAGCATATCAAAATGGGGCTCAGGCTGGGTCTAATGCACTGTTAATTTGGGATATAACCTTTTAAAGCACTACTAGGAAAATAATTCACTTGATTAAATATTTCCAATTGTGAAAACCACCCTCCAGGTAAATTGCACCGCCTCCTCCCCCTTTGCACACACAAAATATAGAATAAAACTGGATATGCTAATGTTTTTTTTTTCCCTCAAACAATATCTCCCCCACTCAGTCCTTCTAAGCTGTCCTTCCTAGGGCTACTTCCACAAGATAATGTTAATGATTCGGTCAGTGAGGTGGGTGTTGGCCTCTTCTCCCAGGTAAATAATAATAGGACTGGAGGAAATGGCCTGAAGTTGCATCAGGGGAATTTTACACTAGATAGGAGGAAGAATTTTACTGAAAAAGTAGTCAGGAACCAGAACAGTCTGCCCAGGGAGGTGATAGAGTCACCATTCCTGGAGGTATTAAAAAAACCCATGGAGATGTGGCACTTCAGGATATGCTGTAGTGGGCACAGTGGGTTTTTTTCTGGGTTGACAGTTGGACCCAGTGATTCTAGAGGTCTTTCTCAACCATGACAATTCTATGATTCTGTGCAGGTCCATGGCCATACCAGGGAGCCACTGGTGATCTGCAATGGCAGAGTCTGTGTAGGAAGACAGAAGTACACAGGAAAACACCCTCAGCTATTTTGTGCAAATCTGCCTAACACCTTACAGAATCTTACCATGAAAGAAAACTTGGGTTTTGTACAGAGACAAACCTCTTCAAAGGAGAATATAAAATCTTAAACCCTCTTGCAGAAGTAGGGTATCTCCAGATGCAGTACCATAAGAGCAGACTGAAAAAGTCACCAGTGGGCTTCTGGAAACTTTACATGAGATGAATGCAGAGTTTCTACTAGCGAACAAAGCTTGCCAGGGATCTGTTAGCAACCACTTCTAACTAATCTGCAGTACTTCCACTGCACTGGATAGAGTCCTTATATGTAAAAGGTGCCCTGCAGCAAAAAGATTGAATCAAAACATGTGTCTTTTTGCACAGTAGCTGTTTAGTGCATAACCCATACCAGGTCCCCAAGCAGTCTCCAGTAGCCATATTTTGTCCAAGTGCACATCTATGCTGGTATCTGCTGGAATCTCTCTTTTATGACTGAAAAAATTTCCCTATCTCTGCACATTTTGCCTGCCTCCTGCTGGGTACCACCACAAATATTTACAAATGATGGCTTGTAAGTGAAGAAGGCGCAGCAAGTCATTTATCATTATATTAATTTGCTTGTACTGCTCGCAGACTTGTTAACTTGCTTTCTCCTGCAAACCCATCAAAGGCTGGGAGATCCTGTTTCCAGCATCCCCCATGGTGTCAGCACAGGAGGTAGGTGGTGGGAGCCCAGCTTGGGCTCAGGAGATCAAGTAAACACAGGGCTGCTCTGGGGTCTGGAGGTTTGAAGGCAGCATCAAAAGAACTTTGGGGTATCCTGAGCTGCCAAAGGATGATGTTCCTCAGCTGGCAGCAGACAATTGCCACCCAAGTTTGCTGAGAGAAAAAGAGAGAAAAAGCTGGCAGCTGCAGCACAGAAATTGTGCTTTAAACTGCTTCCCCAGAATGAAGGAAGAAAGGGATTATTTTTTTTTCTCCCCTGTAATGAAAACAAAGGGGAAGTGGAGAAGCTGCATTTATGAGCTGGGTAGATATTTTACTACCCACTTGCAACAGGAAGGGTGTTTTCTGACAGGCCACCTGTTTTTCTCTGCAGCATCCCTCTCAGCAGTGCCAGATCTATCACTCTCTGGTGCTCTGACAAGGCGCTGTGTTTCTTCCAACATTATAAACTCAGAAGAGTCCAAGGTAATCTCCTCACCCGACCTTTTGCCTCATGCAGGCCACAGAAGAGCCCAAATGCATCCACATCTGAATTCATTCTCCATGAAAGTTACTCTGGAATAACCACTGAAAAACTGATCTCAGCTCTCAGGAACAAAAATCCCTTGGAAAGACCACGTTCTGCTGTTTGAACATAGCAGTAGTTACTTCATTACGTGGGACATTTGTGTGCAGCTGATATGCCTTGTTCTACCTGAACTTTAAGATGCCTCAAGAACTGTGTCTCCATAAGAACACTTGAACCATTTGGCAGATCATGTGAAGCCAGTTGGTGGCTCTCAGTGGAGATACCAACATCACAGGATGCTCCCAAGTGTCCATCCCACAGCCTTAATAGATGGGGGACACCACCACCACCCCCCTTTAGAGAAGACCCTCATTACAGAGGTTATGTAAGATTTGGGTAGATGGGAGTCTCTGGCCCTGTTAGTGTGTTGCCTTTCACTAGCAATGACCTGGAGCTATTTTCAGGATTCAGTGGGGAAACAAACCTTCCAGTGGACTCACTGCTAAATTGCTCTTTGTTGCCTTAGGTACAATGGCTAACAGCTGAAATGGACTTTAGGGTGTTACCTATAGAGTTTTGTAATGGTTCCCTGATTTTTCTCTCTATTGACAAGCTATTTTAAGTTGTTCCTCCTTTCCTGGACTGCCCAGGAGGAGTTGTGTTGTGCACTTTCATCAGCTGATTCTGGGAAATGTCAGTTACGCGGTTCTCCTGTTAGTAAAATGTTTCTTGAACGATTTAAAAATAACACAGTATGAAACATTTCCATCTTCTCTCTTCTTGAGGAGAACTGAGGGGGAGCTAACTCTTTTTTGCTTCACTGGACCAACAAGTCATAAAGCCTTCAGGTGCTCTGGGGCTGGCACCAGCTCCTGGGGCTGGCAGAGGCAAGGTGATGAGGGTGCCTGGTCAGAGCTGGAACAAAAGAAGGCCCTTGCCCTTGTCAGAGCCACCAGCAGTGGTGGCACAGGTGGCAGCTGTGTCAGTGCAGCATGGGGCACCCAAATGCTGAACTGCCTCTCTGCTGCTTTTACAGTTTGCTCAGAGGGCTTCCCAGCCAGTGCCCATGAGGACAGCTGATGCTGGTACAGCTTCTCCCTGGGAAGTGCTCTAACACACTAACCCTAGAGTCTGAACCTAAGCTGGGAACTACATCTCCCAGACATCCACATCAGTCCTCTAGTACCATCCCACTTCTAACTCTTACTGGAATACCTCATCATTGGCTGCTTGGTCTGTGCCTTACGTTCTCTGCTATGTCTGTCCTCAGCTGTTCTGTTTGTTGCTACTCTCTCCTCACATTTTGGTTTGACCTTCCTGCACATTTTTCCTTTCATATTTGGTCCTTCCCTTGGTCCTTTTTGCTTCTCCATCTCTAACATTTCCTCCTGAGGCACCTTCTCCTACACTTCCCATCTGAAGGCAGCTCAAAAGATCCTTTTGTCACCCAAGCAGTAGAATCATACACTCGTCAGACACAGCTTCCTCTGTCCTTTTGCACTTGCCACATGCTTTTTCTCTGTTCTGTGCCCCCCTTGGGACTACTATGGTAACCACAAGGTTGGGAAATATTGTTTTGGTCATAAAATGCAGCTTCCTCTTTCATATGACAGTCAAGTTTCCCCCCATGCCTGTGGACAGCCTAGGAGCATTTAAACAGCAATCTGGACTGCTCATGTAAGCCTCCCCCACAGGCCCACACGGTCACTCAGATTATTTTCCCTGAGGGCTTTCCATGGACACTTGTCTCCTCCAAACTTTCCCTGCTGAGGGGATTTGCATTCACCCCAGGTTTTCTAGTTGCCCACATCATCCAGAGCTGGAGGAACAGCAGAAATCAGTGAGAGTTCACTGGCACATGGTGGTAGTGGAGAAACAGTGATGCAGTTAACTACAGGATGACTTGTCCTGGTTCTGGCTGAGCTTTAGTGCTGCTGCCTTTGCTCTGTGCCACAGGAAGGGCTACACAGGAGAGTGTTTGCTTTGGACCCTGCCCCATTGAAACAAATAAAAATATCCCCACCAGCCTCATGAGTCTGGACCTATGGGGTGCCTCTTTTCAGACATCTATCTAGAGGTACATCGAGGCTTCAAACTGCTTCTAGAATGGTGCTATCTCATTTTCTTTTCTTTCTTTTCTCACGAGTGAGTACTACTTGTGGTAGGTCACCCTTGCTTTCTCTGCCTGTCCATAACTGCTCCAAGACACTGACAAGATGGTTACGAAGCACAAGGGATCTGTGGTATTTTGAATCACTCTGAACTTTAGCACTCGAGCTGAGGTTTTGAATGCACTCTCCAGCAAATCCGCTAGATATTGGTTTCTGTTTATTCAGCAGTGATGTTGTATCAAACTTTCTGGAGCATTAATGGAGCATAAAGTTTATTAAAAGAAGTCTGGATAGTAGAGCCAAGTTTAGCTGCAGCCAAGTTACAGGGTAAGACAGCAAGCTGAGTAGCAAAGCAGAAGGACAACTCTTGCCTTTGTGCTGATGTCTGCCCTGAGAGCCTGCATCTGCTCCAGATGCAAATACTTCCATGTGCAAGGATCCATCCTGAAGAGGAATTATCTGCACCCACAGCAACCCAGAGTTTCAACCTTAGCTCAGGTGAAGAGCACCTGTGTGCTTTATTCATCCCCCACTTGAAAATAAACCTGGCCAAGATGAATTTCCCACCAAATAAGGGTCCTACATACATGAGGCGAAACATTAGGAAGTTTTGTAAGAAAACATTTTCCAAGGGGAAATACCAAGTTGTCAATACTGATTGAGTTGTCATTATTTCTTAGAAACAACATTTTCCCATGTTTTTTACTGAACAACAGGAGGAAGGTTTTGAAAGCTGCTTGGCAAGCACACGGTACAACAGTACAACACACAGATTTTTCCGCAAGTTTCCTTGCTCCTCAAGAACCCACCAATTCCTCAAGAACCCACCAATATTTGAAACACTGCCCCAGCCCTTCCCTGGAAGAGATGCACTAGCTGGAAATGTGGGGCTTTTGCATTCCCTGATAAAGTGTTTCCTGGGAGATATGTACTCGGGAAGCCCTTGACAACTGCTGACTAATACTGGCATGGTCCCTGTCATCTCCACCACTCTTCACAGCTGAGTATCTGCGCTCAGTCCTCTCCACAGTCACAGCAGAGATCGTGTCACTGCGAAGGAGCAGCTGCCCCGTGTCTGTGATGTGCATTTCACCAAAAGGGGAGGGGCGAGGGGGGGGGAATGTAGCTAAGTCTGGAGTATGCATTCATTGCCTGAGATTTCTGTTTCCTGAGCAATTCTGAAGAGTATATTCACTGAAACACTGGAACAAAACCAAGAATGAAGATGTGCAAACAGTGAACTCCAAGTTTTGAGCAGCCCTTTGCACATGCACCTTCCCTGCCAGGCTTGATGTCCCCTGCACAGCTAGGCTAAAGGCTGCCACTGCGGTGGGAGGTATAAACAAAGAGGTAAAACTAGAATATTTTTAATGGCTTTTTCCAATGCACTTGAAACAAAGTTACCAGGACCGGCAGCAAGCCAGGGCTTTCTACAGGCACAGCCTCCGGCGAGTTATTCAGCTCTAGTGAATTGCAGGATGCTTGGAAGTGCTTCCTACCCGCTTGAAATCCCGGGAGCATGCCGTGCCCTGCTGGCCTTTCCGAGGAGCCGGGAGGGGCCCGGTGGCTGCTGCAGGGCCAGGGCTCAGAGCCTGGGCCCGGGGCTCTTTTCTCAGGACTTTGCTGCACAGCCTCAGCCAAAGTACTTTGATGCTTCCTGCCAGGTTCTCGGGCGGTGTATTAGCAATACACAAGCTGCCACCACACACAGGGAAGTTAGATGAAATTCAGTGGTTATCCAGTACAAGCAGTAAGTCCCGGAGCACCATAAAATATTACTTTTTCCCCCCATTTGTTGGCACTCACACGAACAGTTAATATTTCGTTTGGATAGAGCTAATGCCTCGGCTGTTGTTCATCGTTTATCATCTCTAGATCATTGTGGTTGCACATTATTTGGCTGATTTTTCTTTTTTGCCTGTTTCACAGATGGCAGTGTCCATGAAGCATGACACCCTTGCAGGCATTTGACTGATGCTAGGCAGGAAGCTCAAGGACCTTTGGGGATGAAACAACCCTCAATATTAATTGACCTCTAATGTTCATGGGCTGATGTGTCATGATTTGCATGATCCTCTCTAATACAAACTCTCTTCCTGGGTCTTTTCTTGAAGACTGCACTGCTTCCAAGAGGAACCTTTTCTGGAGATGGGCCAGCACCCACCAGGGTGTAATTTCATTGTGGTGCTGCTTAATGATCACGCTTCAGCCCCAGTTCAGCCTCTTCCTGGGTGGGACACGAGTGCACTTAAGCTGTAGCTTGATTAAGGCAGCATGGAATAAGCCCATTGCTGTAATTTTATGTGAAAAGAAACAGGCAGAACTGCACTTCTCCAGCTGATGTCCTGTTTTTTTCCAGGGTGGATGGCTAACAGAGCTGAGCAGCTCCTGCAGCTGTGGAGGGAGGGTGTTTCCAGCCCCCAGACACACTGAATCAATGTGCTGTTCTCCTCTGCTGCCTTATTAGCAGTTAAAACCTAGGAAAACACAATGTCTTCCCCAAACATCTGCCTCAATTGCCTTCCTCTGAGCATAGCAGCAGCCCCAGTGGCAGACAAGCCCTCATTACGGCAGCCTGGGGGGAGCAGAGGTCAAATTCTTCTCGCATAACGAGCTGCAACCCTGTGATCTTTAATAGGATTATACTGGGGGAAAAAGGACAGAACTCAGCCTTGTGATTGCGGAGGAACTTATGATTCATGGACACCAGTGTGCTATCTGGGGACGTCCTGGACACTGCCTCCTTCTCCCGTTAAGAGCTCTTTGTGCAGAGACATGAGGTTTGTTCAGCTGCTCCTGAGCTCAGACCCTGACCCCGTGCAGCCAGCACCATCCAGGTGCCGGGGGGTCAGCTGGGAGTGGGATGGAGCAGCCCCATGAGCAACAGAAATGACCAAGGATGTTCTCTTGGGGTTTGTGCCTTGGGCTTGACTGTCTTTGAACTGAATTGTAGCACAGTTTAGTCTTATCTCCTCCTATGCCTATAAAATTCAGCTTCTTTTTGTCTTACAGTTCTCCCCTGGCAGAGTACTTTGATGACAACACGCAGGTTGGCATGTGCTGCAGCACTGATGGCCCTCAGAGACAAACTTGGGAAAGATGCCTCTTAATTCTTGCAAGCAGTTCTTTTTTCCTTTTTTTTCTTTTTTAGTGAAGGTAAAGGAGCCTTGCTATTTTTGAGGCTCCCTTAGTCAAATTTGGTTGAAGTTGGCTAACAGACTCGAACATAAGGGTGAAAAAATAAGTCGTCCTCAAGATCACAGGAACAGTCCTTCCAGAAGAAACAGGTCTAAAACATTCCTAAAACTGCTGTGTTAGGATGAGGGACAGATTTGTGGGACAGAGCCAGAGCATGTGCAGAAGCACATGCCTGTCTCCCAGGATCATCCTTCTGAGCTGCACTCACAGCCAAATAGCCCATTCCTCCCCTCAGTTTAAAGGTCTCTCCTCCATGGATGAGAGGCCTGTACTGAAGGGTAAAGACCAAGGCAACACTGAATCATGCATTTGCCACCTCCCACTGTCACTAATGCACCGTACGCCACTTAGGAACGAAGGTTCAGGGTTTCTAGAAATAGAGTAAAATAAATATCATGTCATCTGCCTGGAGGTTCAGCAGCCCACGTGTTCTCCCACACACACTGCTGAGAAGGTACCACTCCAGTTCTTTGGGCAGTCCTCTGGATGGTCCTTTGGTAGCAGATTAGATTCAAGCTGTGACTCCTGAGCAGGAGTGTGCTTCAGAGACAAACACATTAGCAGCATTTCCCAGGTGCAGTGGTCACCTCCACACCAGGGTGAAGCTTGCATGATTTCAGGACAGAGGAGTGCTACTGCTAGCAATATTGTCAGTACAGCCTTCATTTTTCTTTCACAGGAATAGGATGATTTTATTGTAACTAAGCCTGACTACAAATCCCTGTCTTCTCCGTTTAGCCCACTGCAAAATACAAAACTGGTAAATAAATTTCCCAACATCCTGGCAGGGAGAAGAGTTTCTCCAGAAAGTGTCTATTTATATCATCTCTGCAGTGCTCAAATACCATGGAAATCAGTGAAGAATAATACCTTGGTGAGCCTGTTGCATTGCAGCTTTATGTATCATTCGCTGTATGCTATCAAGCTCAAACCTCTTTCAGGGCCTCTGCCCCCACTCTTGTCTCAGTGAGTAGCTATATTTTGGGATTGTATTGCATTTTCCACTAAAATTTCACCATATTTTTTCTAGCCATTTTTCTTTTCGCTGAGCCCACAGCTCCTCCCTGTCCAGTATTCTCCAGGAGCAGACAGGTAATGTTTATTCCTCCATATGGAGGCTGCATGGGAATATTTCTGAATATAGGTTGCAGAGTATTTAACACAGCACATCTCAATACCACCCTTCAGTTCTCTTGTGCTCTCCACTCGTACTTTACTGCAGGTTGTCCTTTATTAGCAGCACTTTGCTGTCTTTGTCAGAGCAAAGGCAATTTGAGTGATTTTCAAGGAATTGGTCTTAACTGTTTGGCTGAACCCCAAATATATATTCCACCTTATCACATGTCATACTAAGCTTGCAATTCTAGCTGGTTCCTTCATTTAAAATTCATTTTCCTGGAGCATATGTACATTTGTTAGACTGCTTATCTGAAGAAACTGCCTTTTAGGCAAAATTCTGTTGCTGAGAAATCTGAAGACCAAAGTCCAAAAGGGTTCAGTTCATATCCAGCCCCTAAGAGATTTCATCTCTGCAAACTTCATGCTTTCTTCTGATCCATCGATCAGAGGCTTGTTGGAGACTTCTGTCTTCTCCTCATTTTATGTGCCTGATTGTGACTGCAAGCTCCAAACTCCTATCCTCCCCTTGCCAAAGTCCAGCAGGAATATCTGATTTCTCCCTGCCCTGGTGATTGCTGTTTAGCTCACTGCAGCTCAAGTCAGGCATATGGACAGTGTTCAGAGGACCTGCCTTAGGGTATAAAGACTACAGCTTTACATGGATGGGTTACTAATATATTTATCTGATGCCAGAGAGGTCACACATCCTTTTCTTTAAGTACTTGAGATATAAGGAAAAAGCTTTGGACTGTCTGTAAATATGTACAGAGTATGAATTATTCAGCATTGCTGAAGATAGCTGCGTATAGAGAGCAACCCAATTCAAAAAGCTCTCCAGGTGCAAAGAACTGTGAAAGAAACACCAGCTCAGAGAGGTGTAACAGTCCAGTTACTAAGACACATGACAGGTCCCAGCCCCAGGTTTGATGGTTCCCTGGCTGTGGGTTACATGTGTGTTGAACTGGCAGTTCTGAGGAGAGAGGGATGTGCTTCCCTTGCACTTCCCAAGTGACACCATCATGTTAGATCCCTTGTAACTTAATCCATGTGCCAATATACACATTTACAGATGTTCTTGAAGCAGGTAGCTTTGTACCCAGCAAGCTCATGGTTTGTCAGGGATGCAGATGTCCCAGTTGGGAAGTGATAGAAAGTGACAGAAAGCCTCAGAGGATTGCTGAAGGCTTGGTCGAGAAAACCTTATCACAAAATATTCAGAACCTGAACACAGTAGGTGTGAGCAATTAGCCACAAAAGGAATTTACCACTATGCAGACAGCAATTCAGATGTTCAGAAAACCTGCTTCAGTGAGGGGTTAATAGGATGGCTCTGCTCTCTGCACCCTTGGTGTGGGTCATACCTGCCCCAAGGAACAAGCCACATTCAGCACTGCTGGGAAGTGTCCTTCAGCACATGCAGAATGCATCCCCTCTCAGTATTTACAATGAAACAATAAAAATGCAGAACAATTCTCACACAATAAAAATGCAGAAGAAAGCTTTCATTTGTAGGCTTCTTCCAAGGCCAGATCATTTGGGCTGTTAACCTTCTTACTTGTGGATACTGCACACATTTAAAGTTCTGTCTGGCTAAGCACCCTTTCAGTAGCTGGAAGTTAGGGGAGGGATAAGAGACTCACTGCAAAGAAGATCTAAGAGGACAGCTAAAAGCAAAGTAGTTTTATTTTTCAATTAAAAAATTAAAATCCAACATTTTTATTGCAAATTTATTTACGTGTTGATTAAATATATTATTCTTTTTTCTTTTTTCTTTTTTCTTTTTTTTTTTTTTTTACCCAAACAGTGAATAAAAGAATAATTTCCACCACTCCTCTGCCCAGGAGGCAGGTTTCAAGATTTGCAGTGTTGCCCCCAAAGTCAGGGGTGAAACTTTAATCATCTTCAAGCAGAAAAAGACCAATGCTGAAGGAGTTAATGCTTGCAGCACAGCCAAGTGATGACAAGGAAGACCTGATGAAGAACAGGGAGGCAATTAGCAGAATGGACCAGGATAGAATTAGCATTCAAGGGTAAAGACAGGAAGGAAAATGTGGAGCATCAGGAAGGACTACTTGGCAATGAGATATGTGAAATTATCTCCCAAGAGTGAAGTGGCAGAAATTCCATTGCTTGGTACATTTAAAATTAAGTTGGACAAAGGGATAGTGAGTGAATTCAAGGTAACAGTTCTGTTTCAGCAGGAAGAAGGGCTCAGGTTGCTTTCACCTTCAATTCTTTGGAGCTGGCTTTTAGCATGATCATTTCTTAGCAGGAAACTAAAAGCAGTTGCCCAATAACTGGTAACAGAGAGCTATGCCTGAACCTACTACTAGCTCTGGCAATTTTAAGACATTTTGCCAGACAGATCTGTGAAGAACAGGGTGAACCACAAGAGCTGAGACTGCTTTTCAACTTTGGTAAATCAAGAAAAATACAACACAAAACAAAATTCCAAAACAAACAGTGTGCGGGAGAGAAATTCAGAAGCAGATGGAAAAGAAAACAATAGGATTTATTATATACTTAGAGTGTAATCTAATCAGTTTACTACATAATAGACGAGAACTTACACCTCTGAGCTATTGATGATACTACCCTAGTGTGCCATGTAAGAGATGTGTCATCAGCATTCTCTGGTCCCAGACTAAATTAGGCATTTTGTACAGGAGATATTGTAAAAGAGTCTCTCTCTTGTGGCAATGGGGCACCAGGGCTGGACTGAGATGGGTTCCACTGATCCTGCCAGACCTGAAATTGGTTCCTCCACCTTCCTCAGGAGTAACCCTGATAACATGGCAGTGTATGGGACTGTTTGCCCAGTGTACTGCTTCTTACATCCCAGGCTCAAATCCTTTTGAAGACAAAACTTTCCCAAATGAAACTAAATATTAGAGTCATGCACAGAAACAGGGACCTAAGTGAAGTGTGGTGAGCAAAAATCACAGCCTACCATGGTGAGAATTTAATATGAGTATTTAAACTCCCAGAGGTTAAACCATGGTGGTGGGCCAGAAGTGACTGAGGGCAGCTCTCTGCAGCATCTGATTTAAGAAGCTGTGGATCTTGCTCTGCACCTGTTTGCAAGTTTGGTGGAGGGGTTCTAGGACCCCTGATCCAACATTGCAAGAGAGAGCAATGACCCTTATGAAAAAAGGAAATTGTTGTGGAAAAAGCCTGCACAAAGGCAGGTAGGTAGCTTTGAACTGGATTCTATATAGTAAAAGCAACCTACTCATTTACTGCACTTCCTTCAACAATAGCTGGGAACTACAAGGCCAGCTGTGCAGCACAACACATCATTGTACAGCCAAGTGGATATCTATAGATCTTTCTTTAGCAAATGAAACAACCCATTTACTGCCCAGTGTCTGTTATCACAGCAGAGAGGAGCATTGCTTAGATTCTAGTCTGGGTCATGAGGTCTTGTCCAGAGTCATCTCAAAGCTACAGGATAACTTCAGTCCATAGCAGCTCCCAGGGACCAGCCAGGCTGACAGCAGGACTGGCTGTACAGGGAAAGGGCTGGCCAGATGGAAATCAGGGCTAATATATTTCATGCTTGGCAAATGTGACTATTAACAGTGATTGTGACCACTTTTTCCACACTTTCAAGTTTCAGGCTCAGGCTGCAATCTGTTTAATGCTTGAAAAGGAGTAGTCACACAGGCACTTACCTCTGTGTCTTTCGCTGAGAGGTCACAAGTTGATAAAAGGAAAAATGGGATAAACCAGAAACATTTCTCAGCTACAAGCCCTGTAAAAGCCAAGCTGTTAAACTGTGGGATTGTTTTCAGGCAGAAAGGACATAGCTCAACCTCATGCTTCATTCAAAACTAGGCTACTGAGAGCATTGGAGAGTACACTGTAGGCAACAATCTTGCAGAAACTCCAAAGGGCAAGCAAACAGAAACTCAAAAATTAGTCATACCCTCACCTCTCATTTCGGTTTTCTAAAGCTTAAAAAAAGACACAGAGGGAAAGTTGGCTTTCCTGGTAGAGTTAATTTTGTCTTTACAATACCTGTGCCTGTCGTCCTGGAAGACCCTCTGGAAGTAGCTGGTACTACATTCTCCATTGAGCTTTCATGGCTCAAATATTAGAAATACATATTTGTCACATATATTGACACTCTTATTACCGCTGTCATTAATCTCATTACATCTCCTGGACAAGCCATTGCTTTCTTAAGCTGCTGGCTGTACCCAATTAAGGAGTAAGCTGTGTATATCAAATTGCACACGTTGGACTTCTCTTCCTTCTCTCAGGAAAGATGATTTTAAACAAAAGTTTCTATTAAGTGAGGTTGGAAAGAAATTCATCCTGGCTTTTATCTTGATGATCTTCTGAATGTCACCTTTCCATTTAGATCCTCTTGTGATAATCTGGGGCTTCCCACTGACACACAAAGGTTTTGGCAGCTCTTTTCATAATACCTGTCCCTTCAGGCAGCACTCTAATTCAGGGAGCTTGAGTGTCTATAGAAAGAAATGCAGTGCTTATTAAAAAGAGCACACAAACTTCATCCACTCTGAGCCTCATACATTATTCCTGGGTGAAAAGGATTTCCAGTTTCTCTTTATGGAAGTGGTGCCTCATGAATACAGAAAACCCAATGGATCAGTCTGTTAGTCATGCCATGTCCCCCAGCCTTCCTCTAGGATAATAGCAAACCTCAATTAGAAGCAAAAAGAATTAGTAAAATATCAGCATAAGTGATCAGACATCAGATAACTCTGTGAGACTTCATTATCCAGAACAAAGAATTCATTTTTCTCTAGAGGGTGTATCCATTATGCTTACATGGTCAGTCCTATCTGAAATGCCCTCTCTGAACCTTTATAAACCTGTATTTAAAACCCTCTCAAAAGCAATTTTCTTCCTGTCCCTTCCACAATGAGAAAACAACAGGTACTGGGCTTGGGGTTTGCTTTTTTAAAACTCACACCCTCAGTGACAGTAACAGATCTCTTTCTTCATCCTATCTTAATGTGCCTCTTCATCATCATCATCTCCTATGACTTTTGGAAAATGCAACAAGCAGACAGGGGGAGGCAGACAACAAACATTCTCACACCACTTATCCAGCTTGCTGACATTACAAAAATAAATCTCCAGGGATGAGTGGTCACCCCAAAGAGTTCAGCAAGAGGCATACACACATCATTCCTACAAGCAATGGTGTGACCATAGTGGATTGCCCCTATTTCTTTTCCCATCCTCACCTGATTGTTTTGCCCACTGCTACTGCTGTGTGCAATTAATCTGTCAGTGTCTGCTCTGAGCAGCATTTTGTAGAGCTCTGCATCTGCAGGGCCCTTCACCAGGCAGAAACTGATGTAGCTCAGTTGCAATGTGATGGTTTGGCCTAATGCAAATTAAAAAATAAGCATAGATGCACGATGAATAGGAAGATCAAGCTGAATTGCTATGTAATCCTTGTCTAGTGCTGACACAAAGGCACAGTCACCAGCTAGCAGAGGACAGACAACCAAGAGCAGAGTTGCTGATTAAACAAATAAAACAGCTCTGATGAGCAGAGAAATGCTGAGTGCTTCCATCAGCAATTCATTTAGGCAAGCTCTCAGGGCATGAGTAAACAGGTGCCAGATGCCCCCAGAGCAGTACAACAATATCAAGAAAAATTCATGTAATGGATAAATATCTAAAGTGTAAAATAAAAAAATCAATTTCCTTGCACCACTTTAATAAAGGAAGTATATCTGACACAAAAACTGGCCAGCAACACCAGGAGTGCTGTGCTTCTCTCTCCTTTCTGCCCATTTCAGTTCATCAGCAAGATCTTCATGAAGGTCAATTTTAATAATGTCATTCTGGCTAGAGAACAAACAGTTTCCAAATTAGAGTAATTACTTCATAAAAATTCAGGCTAGCATCCTCGTCCACTCACAGATCTGTCGCTCTATGGGAGACCCTTAAATCAGGTGTAAGGCTTGATGATAAGTTTATGATAAAAATTCATTAGACCTCACCTTCAACAAGAAAAGTAGTGCTTTTTGCAAGAAAGAAGAACAGAGCACTTTCTGCCATTCCTGTAAAAATTAACACGTGGGGTGAAGCTGCCCCACAGCCAAGCAGCTGTAGGCTACTGCTCTCACCTGGTGTCCCACACCTCTTGGGTTGCCTCATCTCAGGCTGTGCTGGTGCAGCTCCAGCTCATCTCTGCTGCTCCCAGGTTGGCTTTGTGCATGGAGGGAATATTATAGGTTTTGGTCTTGCACTTCTCCCTGCATTTTGTGGCATAAATTATGCCAACATGTTATCACCTCTCCCTATCTAGCCATGCCAGTTTAATTCTTTCAGAAAATATTTATTGCCCAAGGCTTTTCTTTTCTCATAGTGCTAACATGCCATAAACAGCCCTTTCTCAGAAAGGAGCAGTGGTATTTGATCCAACTTCATGCCCACTGTTACCATCCTGCTCTTCATGGCAGTGCCTCTCTAAGAGAGCTGGCCTGAATATTCAGCTCAACAAGTTAATCTTTGGGGGACTTGAAAGGATTTTTGTAGAATCCTAGATGCAAAACCTACAGGTATGTGTGTTTTCCTCACTGTCTCACCCACAAGTGGCATAACTGCTTCAGGTACTGGTGACAAAAAAGCAATCTCAGGTGGCAAACCCAGGAATTTCACAGAGGGAAATAAAGCATCTGTCTCTGACCTCAGCTCTCAGGAGAGAACAGCTGTGAAATGCCACCTTCAGCATTCATCAGCATGGAAAACATTAGCCCAGCTTTCCAAACTGGCTGTCACCTTGGAGCAAGGCAAAGAAAAAGCTCTCACCCCCCAAACTAACAGACACACAGATTAAAGGGATCAATACCCAGCATGGCAAAACAGACTGGTTTTCTTACTCATTGATATTTGCTATCTTGCAAAGCATGACCTTTTTCTCCCCTTCGATCTGCACCAAAACCATTTGAATAGGTTTAAATCTTTCCATTAGATGAAACAAACACATGCTCACCAAAGTCCCATTTACAGCCTAATTTGAGGGAGCAGGTGTGCTTATTATTTTGTTTTACACTTTGCATTATGCTTACATCATGTTTGAGTTAGCCTTATAAAACCTAATGACTTCAACTGTAAGGTATTAAATATAGTATATACTTTAAATTGCTGACAAAATGCACATAAATTATTTACAAATCCTAATATAACTGCATATCCAAAATCATGCAAAGTGACTTTCTCCACTAGCAGAATGATATGAGTATCCTCAAACACAAGGAGAACATTTTTTCCAATCTCTGCCTTGCAATATATGCACCTTATACAATATGTAACCCACTCCTATGTACAATACATGCATCATGCTATGACAGAGCTAATAGATGTTAGGTAACATAGGGTGCATATATCCAAAAATTGCACAAGGATGGATTTCTGTGTTACCAAAATTCCCTCTACTAGTTTGTGTCTCATGGACAATGAAGGAGGGATCTAATGTTAAAAAAACAAAACAAAAACAAAAACAAACAAACAAAAAAACAAACCAAAAAACCACCAAAAAAGATTACCTAATTGTGTAATTAAGAAGGTGATGTGTTGGTCCAAGCACAACATGTCAAATCCTGTCCTATCAGCTATTCAGCCTGGACTAACACCATGTGTCTGAAGGATTAAGTTTTTTATCTTGAGATGTTTGCTGTTCAGCACTGAGCTCACAGTAGGTTGGGGTTTGGGCTATTGGTGCTCAGCTGGTCCAGAGAGAAGGCAAAGCTTTAACAACTGCAGTAGGAAGCCTTTGGTGTCCCTTTGGTGTCCCCTGCCAGCATGTACAGCATTTGCTTTAGGGAGCATGTTTCCTCAAGAAGCATGGTTAGTTACTGGTTTGGTAGGAGACCATAATTTTTCTAAGTCATGCAAAGGAAAGAGGGGAAATAATTAACAAGTTCAGTCTATCAATGTGAAATTGCCTGGGACAGGTAAGGGCTTGTTCATCCTTCCACAGCACAGCTGGGAGCTTCTCAAAGAGAAAAATCACAAGAAAGGTTTGTTCTGAAAGTGAAGTTTGTTGTGAGACTCAACACCCACCCTCTTATACATAACTTTGTTAAAGCTTAAGTACAACCCATCAAGTAAAAAAGGGGAAGGCATGTTACAGCACTACACTAAGGCAATATTGGCCACATTTCAGAAGTGCTGAAGGGTCGTGGCAGTGAAGTGGGAATCCACCTGCCCTGCACCTATGGAAGGTGAGAGGATGATTCTGCTCTGCTTATCTCCCTCCACTGACTGCAGGGGGATCCTGCAGGACTCCAGATCACTGCTTGCTGCAGCAAGCTAGTGGCTTGTGCTCAGCTCTGCCCCACGCCAGGTCACCTGGCTCCTGCTAGCTCGAAAAAAGGTGGTTTTCATCTGCAGTGTGTGGGAGGAGATGGGCTGATGAGCTCTCTAATGCAACCAGCAGACAGCAGCAGAGCCTGCAGTATCCAACACGGCCACAGGCTTTCCTCCAAAGGTTTGGGTTTTGAGGGCCTTCTGTAGTTGTCCCTTCCCTGGTGAGGGTGGGGGTGACCAGGTTTGTTTGTCCTTCATCAGTAGCTGATGTGTGTTTACCCTGTTGCACCAGGGCTGCACACAGAAACACTGTGGGCAAACTCATCTCTCACCCAGCGTGGGATGTGGTAAGTTGGGAAGTTCATTTTCCAGGGACTTTATCTTGTACAGAAGAGAGTTTGTGTGTGGTAGCTTGGGCAGTTAATTAAGAAGACAGAACAGTTTTCCTGGGGCAATGTGCCTGTTGGATAAAGACCTTCCTTAGAGAGGGTGGCTGGTATTATTTATGGCTTGATCTGATCTAGCAGCTTGCTGCCAAGAAAAGAAATGTCCCATTTCTCCCTCTCTGTGTTGACAACAGCCCTGGCAGCCCTCCGAGCTGGCTCTGCTCCCTAATTCCAGGGGAGCAGAAAGTGGGAGCAGGTTAGACCAGATCAGCTGTAAGGTGCAAGTTCACCTTCAATGCTTAACAGTGCTGAGATGAAATCTGCTTGAAACATCTTGATCTGGCATTCCAGCACAAACAAATAACAGCAGGAGCTGATTATAGCCTTATTTTCCGGCAGGACACCTGCCTCCTTCACTAGGCAGGATGGGCTGTCCAGTACTCTGATTCATTCCCTGAACAACATCCAGCATGTCAGGCAAGAACCATATATGCCAAAGACATAATTTATTAATGAAGCAGCATTGTAACAAGAAAGCACAGAATGATGAAGTTGATGAGGAAAGCACAGATTTTTTTCTGTAAATGCCTCAATTCTGAGTGCTTCCATCATGAAGTATGTCTTTTTGTATGTAGCTTTTAGCATAAGACTTCCTATTTTTCTTTTATTTTTTTTTAAATGATCAAGAACCTGTATCCCATGATGTCTCAAAGTGAAGTAATGCCCAGTTTTGCACAAAGTTATCTGTGCAATGAGCGTATGACTGTGCCCCCCCCTGTTGAAAGAAAGAGTCAGGCCTTTTAGCTAATTGCTTTCATGCTGCTTGGACCATTTAGCTGGCATTTCATGCAGCTCTGGTTAATGGGCCAGAAAGGCTTCATGTTTGTCATCTCAGCATTTCTGGACAAGTCTTGAGGATTGAAACTTTAAATTCATGCACCTGTAGTGACCAGCAGCATTTTAGAAGTACTTTTGAGGACCAGACTTCAGCTTCTGTAAGTGCTGAATTAACCCATTTCCATGACCTAGAAATGATTTATTTTTCTGCATACACAGCATCGCTGAGCCTCAAGGTTCATTGTGTCTCTCTGAATAACTTGTATTTTTCTTAAATCTCTTGCCTGTGATGAATGTGAAAATCTTACATTCTACCAAAAAGGAAAATGTTTTGATTGTTCTGGTCAGAAAGAAAAAATCTCATCCTGGGTGCAGTCTGTAGATGGCAGAAGCAGAAGGCAAACCTGAGGAGGGATGCTCTCTTCAGCCACTTGGCCTCAGTACAAAACAACAAAAAATGTTTTCAACACCTCTGCTTGCAACCCAGGGCTGTACAAGCAGGAACTTGGGTGATGACAGGAAGTACAGATTGGTGCAGGCATGTGGTGCCATGAGAGCTTCAGGCAGAAGGTGGGTGTTCAGGGGGAATGGTTCAACTGATGAGTGGTCCAGTGACATCAACAGGATCCAGCAGGCTGGAGAGAACCCATAGGTGCTGGGTGAAAGCTACTTTAGGCATGACATGAGGTAAAAATCTTACAGGTATCACCTGTAATTTGATGAAGTTTCTATTTTACAACGTCAGATAACTAAAAATCTTTCAGGTATCACCTGTAACTTGATGAAGTTTGTATTTTCCCAAGTCAGATAACTGACGGATGGTGGTGTTGTTTGTAATCCTGATCTCTTGCTGCAGCAACACTGTGACTTGAGTCTGGGGGCAGTGGTCACAGAACCTCTGAGAGTGCTCTGCCTGCTCCCCAAAGTTTCTTTCTACCTTCCTGACTGCACTTGGCTTCCAACTGCAACAATAGATGTCACTGGCTTTTAACAGAGATGGTGTATTTAGAGGTTTTGTACTCTCTCCCATAGCTTAATTAGCAATATAATTTCCTGTAGACCTCCCCATACTTGTGGGAACAGAGGAGAATGTCAATTACTGTGGAAAGCCAGAGGCAGGGAGAGAGAAAGACACATATATAGAGCCATTTCTGTGCAAGTGGCATAATGAGGAGATGGCAGTGAGCTAATGGCTGTGGAGGGGACTGTGTGCTTATAAAGGAGTAGTGACTCATTTTGTGTCTGACTTTGGGAAGGTTCCTGTGTTGCACAGGAAGAAATCTCATACATATTGAAATGAACTGGCTTCAGTTTGCATTACCAGTGCTTTCACATTTGAAGAAAAAGGATCTAAACAACATTATAACCATACCCAGGAAATCTGAACAGCCACCAATGCCTTAAAAGAATCCTATTACCTGATAAACTCTCAAAGGCCATATTTTCTAAGGAGATGTACAAACATAAAAGACCAGATCTGTGCACTAAATCTAGCTGATGGCAAGGTACAATAAGGCAGATGAAGGGAGACATAAGAAGCAGTGATAAAGGGAAGAAGGTTCAGGGCAACAAATTCCTGACACTACTCCCATGGTGGAACCAGCCTAAGCACATCCCTATCCCCTGGGCAGGTATTTCTCCCAGAAAACCCTTTTCCAGCCTCCACCTCTGTAACAGGCAATGGGACTTACACTGCTGCATTGCATGTTTTTGTCACTCCAAAGGCTTCTCTCCTGACCCCCACTCAGAGCTGTCACAATGGCTGTTGCAGGGGAAGGGACTACAACTGGGTTAAAAAAAAAAGGATGGGGGGGTGGGGTGTATGTCTGCCTTGAGGCAGTCCATGAGTTAGATTTCCAGTGCCCCCAAGCACTGGGGCTGTGCTTCAGGCCACATTTCTCAGCCTGGAAAGCCTGATTTCTCAGCAGGCTTTTAGCTCTGCGGAGTGAGTTGATTCAGAAACTCTGCCTCCCTTCCCCCATATTTCCCCCCAGATTAAGAAAATCTGAAACTCACATCTACATCAGTACTGCAGAAACCTTTATAGCATGACATACACAGAAATTGCTTCCCATAACGCTTCTCTCCCATTACATGAATAAAGCTGTTTTCACCTATGAGAAGGTATGAAAATGGGGGTGGAAATAATTGAAATGATCCAAAACTTGCCACAGCAGCAGAATTTTGACTGCAGCCAAGAACCTCATCCCTTGCTGCTCGACTTTAACCTCTGAACAGACACCTTCTCCCACAACATCCTCGGCCCCTGTCAGCCGAGTCAGATTTCGTATTTTAAGCAGTTCTTGCTCAAGCAATTATATGTTTTACATGACTGTTTTGTACTTATGTGCAAAATGGAGGCATAGTTCCCTCACTGCCACCCTTCACATCCTCCCAGGCACCATTTGAAACCGGAGAGGAAAACATTCAGAGAAGAGTTAGAGAAGAGTTAGGAAAGGTGTCTCCATGTTTATGAATGAGAGAGAGCAATAAAGCCATGCTTGTCCCCAGGCATTGTTTAGAAATCATTTGCAGGATGAAAATGAAAATGCAGTTATCTCACAGATTTCAGCACTTGGTAGGAAATGCCTGAGCTGGGCTGGGGCAGGATTGCTGAGCTACAGCTACAATTTTCTCTGAGCTCACAGCTCACACGACCCACACACTTTCTGCTTAAATCCTCATGTGATGCTCACTTTGCTGCAGACATCCCAAGGACATGGCTCTGTAAGGCAGAGCAATGTAAGGCATTTAAGAATCGTATTGAATATATATGTATATATGTATATAATGTGTCCTGGAATCTCTTAAGCAAACCAGGGGTTGCCCCTGCACTATCCTGAGAAGCCACAAGGCTGAAGTGATGCTCACCCTTTCCAAATGCCTTCTGCAACCAGGAAAACAAAGGCCTGAACACACTGCCCATTTATGCTTTGCATGATGCCTGTAAACTCCCCATCCTCTTCCACCATTTCCCCACTTCTGACCATGAGAACACCTTGGGCAGTGACACACCAGAGCTAGAAACAGCTTCCCTGGGGGCAGATGGGGACCCACATGCCTTGGGTATTTGGGTGCACATCGAGCAGGTCACTGGCACTGGGGCATCTTTCAGGGGATGCAATTGGGTTGCTGGTGCCTTCTTAGGGGGGGGAAGTAGGACAGTGAGACACCCACACACCCAGGGGAGGGCTGGGGGTGAGGAGTGGGCAGTGTTTTCACCTTCCTTCAAGGCACTCTTTATATAGCTGGTTACATAAAGATGTGCAATTTGGCTCCTGTTGGGAGAGAAATGTGGGTGTAGGAGTACTGGTACACCAAACCTGACTGTGAAAGTCATCTCTGTGGTTTGGGCTTTTTTTTCCTATCATTCACCACTAATCTCTACAACAGTCACTGCTAAATATTTAACAAAATGGAGAATAACTTAGCAGTAAATCATGGCATGCCTCTCAATCTTGAGCTGGCAGCTGGAGAGTGGCCCCTGTACAGTTTTCCAGGTGTGGCTGTGCCAAGGCCTATGACAGAGCTGTGGTGTTTGCTCACAGTGGGGGATGAGGAAGGGTGAGGGGTGACAGTGAGCCTGGGGGGGCCCTGGAGGAGTGGAAGTGACCAGAGGTAAAAGAGGAGAGGGGCTGCTCCTCTCCATCCCTCCTGTCTCCTACAGCTCCTTGGCCATCAGGAAGAGTGAGCACATGGTTTAGGGCTTGGCACAGGAGCAGAAAAAGCACCCCTTCCCCCTGCTATGACATTTATTCATCTTTATATAGTGTGTTCTGTGCCTGAGACAAAGCCCAGCACCACTGCCCTTCTCCTTTAGAGAATGTGTTTCCCAGTGTGCAAACCAACTGTGTCAGAAATAGAGAGCCATAACATTATAGAACCACAGAATCACAGAATGGTTTAGGTTGGAAGGAACCTTAAAGATCATCCAACCCTCCTGCATGGGCAGGAACACCTTCCACTAAACCAGGCTGCTCAAAGCCCCATCCATCCTGGCCTTTAACATTTCCAGGGATCAAGCATCCACAACCTCCCTGGGCAACTTGTTCCAGTCTCTCACCACCCTCACACAAAGTAATTTTGTCCTCATGTCTAACCAAATAAACCACCACTCCTTGTCCTATCACTAGAGACCTTTGTAAGAAGTCCCTCCCCAGCTTTCCTGTAGGCCCCATTCAGATACTAGACGACTGCTTGGGTCTGATTTCTTTTTTAACTTGAAATCAGTGCCAGCAGGATGCATTGGCAGAGCTGAAAGGAATGTGGCTACAGCTCCAGGGCACATCCAGGCTCCCTGGATGGCAGTGAGCAGCCCTGGCCAGCCAGGGTACCCTTGCCCAGGTACAGAATTGGTCAGGGTGGAAAAGACCTTCAAGATCATCAAGTCCGACCTCATCCTAACCCTATTACCTTCTTACCTATTACCTACCTAGAGCAGAAGACTGGTCCTGGACTTTCCCTCCTTCCTTATGACCCACCTCATGCCAAAAAATTCATTCCCAAAGGAAGCAGAGCCAGGGGAGCATGGTCGTGCTGGTGTGACAGCAAGGATGAATTTCTGGCTTCAGGAAAAAAAACCTTCCCCCAGTCAAAGCTGAATCCTAGGTTTCCACACACAACAGTAACTTGGGGTGTGAACCACTGCCAAAGGGAGGCTTTTCTTCTGCCCCAAGACTGACCATTTCTGTTACGCAAATAAGCTTAAGTGTTAAATAATAACACTGGAAACAACCAGATCACAAAATCACAGAATCATCCAGGTTGGAAAGGACCTCAGAGATCATCAAGTCCAACCCTTGATCCACTACCACTGCAGTTCCCAGCCCATGGCACTGAGTACCACATTCAGCTTCTTCTCAAAAAACCTCCAGGGATGGAGAATTCACCACCTCCCTGGGCAGCCCGTTCCAATGCCTGATCACCCTCTCTGTAAAGAATTTCTTTCTAATATCCAACCTAAGCCTCCTCCAACAGAGATCTTGCAGGGGATGTACTTCTCCAACGGGGAGCTGGTGAATTCCATGCAGGTTCATGGTTTGCCACTCTGATTCATCCTCTGAAATTTGCCATGCCAGTGGACAGGAGGAAGGGTCCAAACAAGCAGCAAGGGCTACCCAGCTCCTCATCAGCCTACATTTTGAGCAACTGCTGTGCATGTCCAAGAACTGCATGTGGACACAGCAGCCATTTCATTCCTAGCATTGCAGAGGAGCAGGAACACTGTTCTTAAATCAAGGTATACTCAGCAATTTTGCCTGAGAATAATAAAACACCCTAAGGTATACAAAACATTGCAGTGAAGAAAGTGGCCCAATATGATCCTTTTAGTAGTTTCCAAGACCAGTGTTTGCAAAATCAGAAGTGAATTAAAAATTAATTTCCACTTTTGAGGAATTCATGTCTGGTTGATTGAACACAAGGGAATTACTGGAAAGAGACTGAGAAATTGTGTTGGAACTGCCCACTGCATCTTTTCCAGCTTCCAGAAAGATGAAGGTAGTCATTCTCTTTCTCACATGTCTTTCCTCAATATATTTTTCTATTTTTTGCTGCTTGTTCCTCCTTCATACTTCGCTGGCCATGGGATCATTGGCAGCCAAAGAAAATTATTGGTAGGTTGGGAGCTGTCCTTTCTTTTTGAAATCTGAATTTAAAAAACAATGCCAACAAGCCCCAAATCAAACTTTGATCATAGAATCACAGAATTTTCAGGGTTGGAAGGGACCTTAAAGATGATCCATCCAGTTCCACCCCCCTGCCCTGGGCAGGGACACCTCCCACCAGATCAGGTTGCTCAGAGCCCTGTCCAGCCTGGCCTTAAAAGCTTTGATGGATGGGGCTCTGACAAGCTCCCTGGGCAACCTGTGCCAGTGTCTCACCACCCTCACGGTGAAGAACTTTTTCCTAACATCTGATAAAAAACTATCTAAGAATCTATTCAAACTTCTAGTTTGAATCCGTTCCCCCTACTCCTACCACTACCTGAGATCTGCAATAATTTATTTCTCTGCAGAGACAAGGACACAGACCTGTGCTAAACCAGCCAGCAGCAGATCTGATGGGAGGGGGGAAAGGCCTCCTAAAAAACCATCCCGAGCTGGGTCCATGGCTCCGGCAGTGGTCAGGCAGCTGCTGCTCTCCCTCTTGGAGCGTAGGATGGGGGACAGGAGGCCCACAGGGGGATATGCTGCTCCCACCCCCACCGATGACTTCCTCAGCACTTTTCATTGTAGAAGGCTTATCAGTATTAACACCTGGTGGCCCGGCAAGGTCCCAGACCCCTTATTGCAGACTGCGGGATCCCTAAATGAAGACCTCAGCCTCTGCACCCGCTGGAGCAGTTGCTGCCCTGCCCCTCAGCACCTTCCCCTTGAGGTTGCTGATGGTGGCGGTAGGTTTGCGTTACCAAACGCAAGAGAACAGGCTTAGGTTTTCAAAAGCCGGCTCAGTTCCCTGGGAAGGTAAGGGAGGGGGGGTTCGCAGGGGGTTTCTGCCACCCGGCACCTCCCTCCCTGCCCCCCAGGTCTGGGCTGGGGTGGCCGCTTCGCGCCGGATTAAGGGGGCAGCTCGGCGCTAACCTATGGCGTGTGAACACCCCCCTGGCCTTCGCTGCTTTGCTTTGCTTAGTTGAGGAGAAACATCTGGATGCTTTTGGAGGCTGGAGATTAAACGGCATCAGTGAAAAAACCAAAACACAAACAACTAAACAAAAAACAAACAACTAAACCCAAGCCCCCAAGGGCAGCTGGAAGAGATGAGCCAGCAGAAAGCCAGGTGGGGATTTATCGCTGCAATCACGAGCATTGTTTCGCCGAGGCCACTCTGGCAGAGGTGTGGAAGCGCTGGGGCTGGCGGTACCGAAGAAGCGGTACCAGAGAGACCGTCCCGAACCTCCCCCCCCTTCCCGCTCTTTTTCCTCACAGACCCGGAGGCCGCGCGGGCTGGGCGCGAGGTGTGCTGCTGCTGCGCCACCTACCGGCCGGTGGCGGCCTCCAGCGGAGCAGGCGGGTCCGGGGAGCGGCCCAAAGAACCGGGGTGGTTCTGGCACTGCCACTACCTGAAAGGAGGGTGTAGGGAGGTGGTGGTGGTGGGGACAATCCCTTCTCCCACTTAACAAGCGATAGGGCGAGAGGAAATGGCCTCGAGTTGTGCCCTAGGAGGGGAGGGGGTGTGTGTGTGAGATGGGAGATGAGGAAAGATGTCTTCAGCCCAAGGGTTGTCAGGCACTGGATGGGGTCACCACCCCTGGGAGGTATTTAGGAGAGGTGTAGTGTCACCACGAAGGGGTTTGGTTCTGGGGTGGACAGTGGAGTTGATTACCCAATGGTCTTTTCCTAACAAAATGATTCTGTGACTCTAAGGTAGATCCCAGGCACCCCCCAGGGCCTGGGACCCCTTCCAAGGATGACCACTTCTCTAACACTCTAGGAATCAAAGACTGCTCCGCTCCTTTCCTTTCCTTTCCCTTTCTTTTCCCTTTCCCTTTCTTTTCCCTTTCTTTTCCCTTTCCTTTCCCTTTCCCTTCCCTTTCTTTTCCCTTCCCTTCCCTTTCTTTTCCCTTCCCTTCCCTTTCCCTTCCCTTTCTTTTCCCTTCCCTTCCCTTTCTTTTCCCTTCCCTTCCCTTCCCTTTCTTTTCCCTTCCCTTCCCTTTCTTTTCCCTTCCCTTCCCTTCCCTTTCTTTTCCCTTCCCTTCCCTTCCCTTTCTTTTCCCTTCCCTTCCCTTCCCTTCCCTTTCTTTTCCCTTCCCTTCCCTCTCCTCTCCTCTCCTCTCCTCTCCTTTCCTTTTTCCCCCCCTCCTAAACATCACCTTAAGAGTTTCACCATCCTACCTCATCCCGTAGACTTCTTTCCTTAACAAACCTAAACCCCCAGCACTTGAGAGCTGCTGTTCTCCTACGCTACTTCAGACTACTCTGACACACACACCTTCACATTTTTGATTAAAAAATACCCTTTCCCTTCTGTGCAGTTGCAGCATAACTTGTGGCTTCCTGCTTGTGTCTGCAAAGAAAAAAAAAAAACAAAACACAGAAACAAAAAAAACAACCCAAAAACCACGTCTTGCACATGCCCATTAACTGTGCTACTTCATTTCTCGAGTAAAATGAATTTCCACCAACAGCTCCTCCATGTGCTGTCTGTGCTGCAGTAGACAAGGGGTTCTGCACCAGTGGAAAAAACAACAAAACCCAAAGCACTTCTTGAAGAGTCAAAATTCATTTAAGCTGATCCAACCAAAAAAGAAAACTCTCTTAAGAGAGATGCACTCCAAAGCAAGCATGGTAATGCCCTGCTGGAAGCATCTGCTTAATCACTGGCTCCTTTTTTCCACAAGAATGATTTTTTGGCCAAAGGCTGAGTAAAAATATAACAGAATAATCTTTGGTGCTACATGGAAGCCATGTGATAAGCACTACAAACAGAGGTGTGTATTTTTGAAGAGTAAGTCCTGTTCCCAGTTCCAGACCTGGGCTTAGATGGATACACAGTATTTAAGCACATTAACTGGTCTAAGGCAAATCCAACCTGATAAATAGACTCCTACTGTAACTTCCAGTCACCCAATTTCTACCTTTGGATGCTAGCAGCAGCAAGAAACAGCAGACTACAGCATAAATCTTCTCCTCTGCCACCATGAAATCGTGCTGGGATTTTCCTTGGAAAGGAAGCGCTGGTCATGTTCCTTTTCAATATTATCATGCTTAAAAATAGTTGGAACCTCATCTGCTTTTTATAAGCAACCAACCTTTTAAACTTTTCAGTGATACTCACTTGTCTTTTAGTAAAAAGGACTTGTTTTTCCTTGAGAACATTTGTTGTATTTGTACTCTCCTCTTCAATCATAACTTTAGGCCTGAAGAAGCTGTTGGGCAAGTCACATTGGCTACTACAGGCAAACAGAAGCAAGTTGCAGGAGGTGGAGGACGATATTTTGGTCTAAACAACAAATAACCCCGCTAAAAATTGAGCCAATCTTTGTTTTGAAACACTTAGAGCTGCCCAACAAATAGATTGCCATTTTAATTTTTTTAAAATTTGAAAAATTCACTCCTAACGTAGAAAGACAAGATGATGTTCTTTCTGTACTTTCATGAAAAATACAAGTATACAGATGGCAGCTGGATATTTTTAAGTTAGTATCACCTACTTCAGGCAAGCAAAGTGTTCATCAGGACTTTACACAATGCTGCATTTGGCTCTCATATCCAGGAAAACAAAAGTTAGAAATCACTGATTAAACCACACTAGGTAAAATATTACCAGGGAAGTATGAAGAAAAGAAAATTACTGAGCATAAAGGCAGTAAAATACTTTTCTGGGCTTTGAAAAAGATTCAGAGAAAAGGGAACTACATAGTAAATACAGAAATTGCTTCAACAAAGAGAAAAACATTCTAAATAAAAGCACACGGCACTCTGCTTATGTAAAAGCATAAAAACAGGTATAATGCTGGCAGTAAAACTGGCGTAGCTGAGGTTCTCTTCTATTGCTACAGCTACATAATAAATGTAAATTAAGAGAATCCTTCATTTAAGGGTTATTTGAGTAAACTTAAAATAGTGGTTCCTGGGAATTTGCAAGAATGACACATTGAGAGAATATAATAGTGCAATAAATGACAACAAGTGAAAAAAGGTTTTTTTATTTCTCAGTGTTTCTCCACTGTCAATACTGTCCTTTTTGCTGCAACATGTTGCAAAAAACTCTGCCTTTTCCATTTTAAACAGCTACAATATTTACAGGCTGTTTCCAATAACACACGCAGACATACACACTCACAGACACGCAGGTACATATATCCCTATCCCTGGCAAGGTATCAGTTTGCTGGTAGAGGCAATATATATTTTAATTGTCCATTAAAAACGAAAGCCATCCTCTCACATTTATGCTCTACTCCCCTCTCCCTCCATCTCCTAGCCAGCTCCTTAACATCAAGCTTTTGGGGGTGTCTGTGTAACAAGTTAGCATATCCATCCATTTGATCCCCACCTTTCAGAGTTGTGTATGAGGTGTACTGGGATTACCTATTTCAACTGTACATACCAGAAGTCATAGAAACTGCTCATATTCAGATGCTTGTGACCGAGTGATGCATGTATACTCCTGAAATCTTTTGGAGCAGCCATCTTAATCACCTGTTTGGAAAGATGCATATCATGCTGGGGTGAAACAAGCCACATGCTGTACTTTCCACCAAGGTGTTATGTACCCACTTTTTTACTAAGGCACCAGTAATTACCAGTATAGTTTCTGAAAGAGTTCAGCGTCACTGAATGTACTGCATTAGATTATCAATAGCAAGCCAGACAAGAAAATAGTTGCCTATATAATAGGTATAAAATTCCTTAATAAAATTAAGTACATAAAACCTGTGGTGGCATAACCCCAAATCCAATATAAGTTGAATAATAGTTGAATAATATTGTTAATGGTAAGAAATGCAATCTATCCTGCTCCATTTGGTGAATGGAGAGTTCTGTAATTGAGAAAGGTCTTTAAAGCTGTGTCTTTGTATCTACACTCCTAGGACATGTGGGGTTGTGTGCATTATCAGAGAAACTATCTCAAGTTGAATTCAATTATAAGGCATCTCTTCTCCCCCCTCACCCAAGTCCAGACCAAGCTTTACTGCCACTTGTCCAACAGCCAAGCACACAGACCTGTGTCAAAGTCTTCATCTTTCACCTCACCAGTCACCTAGGCTTCTCAGAGGTCTTCAGTTCCCAAAGAGGTTGTGAACATGGGATAACACCTGGTGATGAACTACAGAGCTGACCACAAAATTGAGATCACCACTCAAACATGCCAAATGTCCTAGGCAAAATGGCTGTAGGACCATCCGACCCATATGGAATTACCTTAAAAAAATAATATTCTTCCTCCTTGCTCTTCTCCCATCTCTGAAATCATTTCACAACTGCTGAGTCACGAGAGAACTCCCCAGAATTCATCAGAACTATCATACAGTGCAAGTGGCACAGAAGTCTAGGTGTCATCTGTGGTGCTACATAGACATTTTAGGGGTTTGTTTGTTAGTTTTGATCAGAGCATTTAAAAAGATTTCACAGGGAGGTGAAATGGGAAGAGATACTAAAAAAACATGTAGCAGACATTTTTACCAATGAACCGAATTAGTAGAGTTTTCAAGCACTTTTCTGTAACTGAATATTTCAGGGAGCAGTAAGTCCTTAGGCATGTACACACACATACCACCTTCAAATAAATCAGAGAAAAAAAAAATAGATTGGGATCCACCTGGAAGCTAAAACAGCAGGACTTAACCTGAATGTTCTGATGGTACAAGAATATCACACAATATAAGTGGACAGAGTTAAAGCACTCATCTATAATGGGTTTTCATGAAGGCTTTTCAAGCTTCCATGAAAAAAAAATAATCTGCTCTGTGCTGAGCTCAATCTGGACTGACAGGACTAATCTGAAAATACCCATCCCTCCAATACTCACAACAAGAGAAAAATATTTTCCATCACAACAAAGGACAAAGAAATGAAATCAGAAGATGAGATTACCTCCATCTAGAACAGAAGTTTTGATGGACAGATGTATTCTGTGGGGAATTAAAAGGAAACAGCTTCCACTGTGCAAGTGACAAAACCAAGACACAAACTTTACACAAACCAAAATACAATCACATATGAATCTCAAGAGTTCAAAATGCAGAAAAGAAGTTAATTTTCAATGAAAAAAAAAAAAAAATTCCAAAACCTTACGGAAGAGTGAAATTTCAGCTAGGAGGCCTCTGCTAATCAGATCTGGAATAGGTCAGAGCACTGTGCAGATGGCTTCAAAACATGTGTTTGATGAATATCTGAAAGAAGGTATTGACTCCTTAACTGGCCCCATCAAAATCCCTCTTTGGAAGGCCAAACGCCTTATGATTAAAAAAGAAATAATTCATCAATTATCTCTGCCCCTTAAAAAAAGCCTACCTGCTGTTTGCTGATCTAATCCCAGGCAGTCAGGTATTTTCTAGCATTTTTAACAAGTCATTAACTCCTCTCATGTCTATTACCAGCAAGGGACACTGTCATTATGTTGCCCTGAAGGAAGTGAAAAAGATTGTTCAGAGCCAGGGTTAACATAGTGAAAGTTGCTTCTGTCAAGTCTTTTTTGTTTTGTTTTTAAAGACCTATGTTATTTTGTTTCTCAGTGATTTTTTAACCTCAAGGCTTCCATACAAGAAAAAAAAAAACCCCACCTTGTGAAACTAAGATCAAGTGGGGGCCTATTTTAAAACAAATTCCTCCTTCTAAAATGAAGCAATCTTCCTAGTGATACAGGAAACCCTGCAATTACCTGCAGGAAATTACACAGAATAAGACCTTAACTAAAGCACCTTAAATTCAAAACATACACATTTTCTTTTTTCCTGACAGCAACATTACCAGACTGCTGAAGAAGGTTCATCTACTGTATTACATTTTCAGATATGGAGGAGATGAATTCAAATACACTATAATGTGTGCACATGATAAACTGTGAGAAACAGCCAAAATATTTCCATGGTGGCAGGTCCAGACTGTGCATTTATACCAAGTGGGACTGCATACACATAAACCAAATAGTAATATGCAACTGTAAGATGCACAGTACTTTGAGTACAACTTTGCATATATATACATATACAAGTTTGTATATGATGTAAGCAAGGCCCCAGTATAATTCACTGGAACCAATATCTAGATTTGACCAGCTACCAGACACACAGACTTACCCTTTCACAGCTAGGTGGTACACAGTGACTTGAGCTGGAATATCAGTATTTCTTAGGTAGCTGTTTCTTCCTTCCTTTCCTCATTCCATATAATTTCACTCCTACATTAGGTACGTAATGGACAAGGTTTCTCTGATGCCAGAGAAATAATCACAATAACCTCTGTGGTATATATCAGAAGTCTCTTCTGGTTAAGTTACACAGAAAGAAGCAGAGGTGACTGGGAAGAAGATGGCTGCTCCCAAAAGCTAGGACTGTGTGCAGTTTCCCCACAGAGCCCTATATAACTACAGGTCAGAAACAGGAAACAATCATAACAGGTACATTTTTTTTTCTTAGGGATTAAGAGAAGTGAGTCATAGGAACTGCAAGTCAAGACCAAGCCAGTTTCCCTCTCACACTCCAATGATAGTTCTGAGTTACTTGTTTCCCTGAATACACACTTTTAAAAAAATACAATAAAACCTAGGATATGTAACACATGAATAATTCAACTTCACAGTTATAAATACTCAAATTACACTTACATAGAATATATAATCACAGAAAATAAAATTCAAGTCATAGAAAAGAATGAAGACTAAAGGGAAAGAAAAGGCAAGGTGGTAAAAGTGATACAAGTTCAGGGCTGTGCCTTCTATAAAAGCTTTTTAAAAGTTGAAGTTGTTTGTTTTTTTTTGGGGGGGGGGGTTGTTGTTGCTGGTTTTTTCTTCTTAAAATGGATGGAATTAAATAAACCTTCAAGCATCCATGAAGTTATCACGGACCTCCACCTCCCCCTGCAAAACTCAGCTGTCTCTGCCAGAGAAAAGCCAATGAAACAATAAAGTGAGCTCTGAGTGTAAAGAAGCAAAGTAGCCATGGCTAGCTAAAGTAGGATGGAAAAAAGGTAGAATATTGGGGTCCACTTTATAGCTAGACATGTTGTACAGGTTTGAGGCACCACTGCCACCACAATAGAGTCTGATGTAGTACAGGGATACTCAGGTGCTTCTCTATATATTTGTTATTTTGCCTTTTATTGTGAAGAGGATGCAGCAAATGCACTTGTACGAAATACAGAACATAGAATCAAACCCATGGCACAGCCCTTACCATCAACATGTATATGGAGAGGGAGGGGATTAATCCCAAAGGCAATTTAAATAACGGTATTTTATATACTTATATTTATATATATAAATAAATGTTCTCAGCAATCTCAGGGTTGTTTTTAGTGCATTGCTGTAAAAAAATTAGTGCAGTTCTCATTAATGTTTAGCTCATAAGGAATAAGAATCTATACATCTGTTCAGTCTCTTCTTGCCACACCTGAAACCTTTACACTGTTTCACCAAACTGAAGGTTTGTAGTCAATTTCTTTAAAATAAGGTGGATGAATTCCACACGCTTGGTGACAAGACATGGCAATTTTTGGCAAAACAATTAGAAAAATATGAGGTGCTCTGATCTTAGAACTGAAAAAGTTTGTCGATTTAAAGCATTACGCAATGCATAAACAAAATTTATAAACAAAAAGATATGTCTGAACAAATCTATCCTTCATGCAAATGTTTCTTCAGCAGCTAACAACTTAAATTTCTTACACTTTTTTATTTGGGGAAAGGGACTTAGACAAATCTGTGTTTCAAGTCCTTTCCTACAACTGGACTGAAGTTCCATGTCCTGGGAGCTTGCTGCTTCTGGACCCCTCTCTCTTCTGAACCACTGGAGAAGGAAAAGTTTCAGTCTCAAAGAGATTTACACTTCAGCCCCAAGTTCAAGAACTCCAGTTTCAACAACAGCAACATATTTATCTTCAATTTGAACAAGCAGGATGGTTTTATCTATATGGGACCGACTACTTGGATCTCTGCTGCAAGGCACCCAGCGGTGAATCACCTGAGGGGAGGAAAAAAAAAAGTATAATAAAACATGAGTCCCATAGGGAGAGCTGCCATATCAAAGGGTGACAATTCAAGACCCTTACAGGACAAAAGTAGCAATAATAAGTGCTACACTGCCTTAGCTGCCTATTTTTCAGAAACAGCATACCCACAGATAAGCTACTCAGTCAAGTCTTGCTGGGGATCTGCAGCTTACCTAAGCACAGCCAGCCTTTGATTTGAATTTCAGTAAAACAAACACCCTTATCCAAACCACAACCCAACAACTACAAAAAATGAGTAACAATTGAAAAAAGTGTACACGCAGAGATTTGGGATATTTTGATGCTCTAACTCTAATAGTCTTAAAATCCCTTAGTGTTGTGCAGCATGTAATAATAGCATGGAACTGTAGTTTTCCAGGAGTTAGGTGTAAACCCTGTCTCCTCTTAGTCAAGACCCTTGCCCTAATTTTCCTCCCTATTCACAGTGAATTTAAGCTTGATATTTTGAAGTAAAATAGGGGAAGAGTTTCAGGAGCAGCACCAAAATCTACTGCCCCATAGTCCCCTGAAATCTACAGAAATTGGATGTTTTGATCTGCAGCTTCCAAGGATCCTGTCTGACACTGACCATCAGTAGGTTCTTCTCTCAAACAGACCTTGACTGACCAACCATCTGCTCATCTGCCTCCATAGAAATACACCCTGATCTTCTGGGTGCCCCAAAGGAAACACAAGAATGCTCCACTAACACAATTTACAATATTTTTTTCCCCTCCAAAGAAGCTGTTTTCTTGGTTTTGCCAGCTGTGGGAAAAGAACCCTGAATTCAAGACAAGGTAAGTTAAAGAGCAAATAAAGTAAATTTTTACAAAACCCAGGACAGTACAATTTTCAAGAATTCTAAAGATACAAGAGAACAGAAAAGCACACATAACCTACACCTGGCAAGATCAAAGCCAAGAGACCACCTTTATCCTCATTATACCCTGCTGACTGCTGCCAATTTCTCTAACACTGGGTGAAGGAGGTTCAGTTTTGTACACTGTGCAAGACCTACACTGCATCCACAGGGAAGGCACTTCAAGGAACCATCTTTAGTTCCCCTTTGATGCAATAGCACAATATTTAAGCTGTCTGTTCAAGTCTGTCCAAATAAGCTTTTTATGCTGTTGTATAGACTAAGGCCAGGAATATTCTATCCTCAGACTTTAATTGGAAATGTTTTACATGAAGTACTGCACCCTTACTGTCCATCTGAGATAGCTAAGGTCTGACTCCAGAGGCACCAATATTGTGGCTCCTCAAAATAATGTGTATAAGCACAAATGGTACATAGATTAGAACTCACTGCCACCACTCAGTTTTGCTATCTGTTCTATCATGACTGGCAAAGACTGAACTTGTACAGTGTACGTGTACAGCTTGAGACCAGTACATGGGCTGAGCATAACTTTGTTCCCAATTCACCTTTTAAGATATAGGGTCATTGGGTGGTAGAAAAATTAACTAATTTAAGACACCTAGAACGATAACGTAGAGTATAGCTTAAAGTCCTGGAAAAAGCAGCTAGAGTACAAAGAGGATGGCTAACCTCATTTCCTTGAAAAAAGCTATCTATAATGTAATTGTATATTATACATACTGCATTGTATGCTCTGTAAAATCATGAAATGGTTTGGAAGGGACCTTAAAAATAATCTAGTTCCAACCCCCTGCATGGGCAGGGATACCTCCCACTCAAAGCCCCATCCAGCCTGGCCTTGAACAGTTCCAGGGAGGCAGCAGCCACAACTTCCTTGGGCAACTTGTGCTGGTGTCTCACCACCCTTCATGTAAAAAATTTCTCAACCTACCCTCTTTCAGCTTAACACTATTCTCCCTTGTCTTATCAACGCATGCCCTTGCAAAAACTCAATCTCCATCCTTCCTGCAGGAAAAACAAATATTAGTAAAATAAAAATAAAAAGCAAAGTTCGAAAATACTTTTTTTTCTATGTAGTAGTAAAGTTTTAAACTGAGATGAAGTCGTATTCTGAAATTCACCCTTAGATGTCACCTGTGAAACCACCCTTACACAAGTATTAACTGCAGGTCACATCATCAGCACTGGGTCTAACACAACCTACTCATCACAACAGTAAAGTAAGTTTTGATACTTTATACAGTTCAAGAAACCAGATACAGAACATACTCCCCTACCCCAATTCCAGTAACTCCTAAACTTTTGTTGTAGTTCAGTTCCTGAATCCCTATCCTATATCCCCACACACAAATCTCAAGAACAATGTGGTTGTCTCTTTTCATTTATTTTCCCTGTCTTTTACCATTCTCTTCCAATCCTCCTTCCTTCACTTCTGCTTTTGACTAGTGCTTCTTTTCCCTTGCTATGCAACAGAGAAGTCTGTAATACCATGTAGAATGTGGCCATCATTATTGGTACATGGGCAGTACCAGGATGTGTTTTCCTGATGCTGCACTTCAGACCAAGAGCACTGACACATGGCTTGGGCTGGCAGACTGCTCCATAAGCAGCAGCTCAGCAGTAAGAATCATTTCTGCCTGCTTGCAGAAAGGACCAGGGCTGCAGGATCAGGAAGGGAAGACTGCCCTAAGATCTAATGGCTTCATCAGTGTGTTTAAACCATGGGCAGCTGCACCTGTGTCATCAAGTGACTAAATGCTCACCTAATCACATACATAGGATAATCTGGTGCTTTTCTCCTTTCTTTTTAGGTTAAAAGATGCTCTTCTAAAAACACCTGCCAGTATGCCACACCAAAAATAGATGAGAAACACTCAGAACAGTGGTTTACTCTGACCTTTAAATCCTCTTGTTTTAATCTAACATCACTGTACATGTCAGCATGCTGCCATTTGCAAAAAACACAAACTCCTGGAAAAAATTGTCCAATGTCACCAGGCAACAGGACATGTTTCAATACAACCCTTCACGTGCACCATCTTTACAACATTCTTGATCTGCAATGGCTAACAAGGAAATTGTGAGAAGTATAAGGTCTAAACCCAATGTAACAACAAATGTTTACAGCAGAGTTCTTCTCCAAGGTGTTATCTTCAAGGTAACCCTAGTATCTTAAAAAAGTACTGTCAACAATGATACAAATATTTATGGAAAGATTTTCCTTCCATAACCTTTCCTTCATGTGGTGGTGATTTATCAGCATATTCCCATTTCTTACCTGAAGTCTGCATATACATGCAACAGTGATATGGATGAGGACTTTCACATAGGAAAATCCAGCCCCTGAACCCAATTTATAACTGATATCTCCAGCTGAGGTAAGCAGCAATCAAAGCAAATTCTTATAAAGTGTCAGAACTGATACATTCCAAATGAAAATAGCTGCATTGCTGAACCAAGGCAGATACAATATCAATGACTCCTCTTTTACTATTTATCACTGAAAGAAAACTCAACTAGAGCATCACTATAGACACAAAGATCTAAAAAATGTATGCCTCAGTAGAACCCAAAAAGCATCATAAGAAAAAAGCCTAAATTGAGAGATTAATTTTCTGAATAATGCAGTGAATTTTTATAAAACACAAATACGACATGCCTAGGGAAAAGGGAGATGGACTTTTAAGTCCAAGGCTTTCACAAATTTCAGTTACAGCAGATTTTATTCTTAAAGAAACACCTATCATATACCTATTCTATAATGAAGAGGTCTCTAAGACAACCTTACTTGATCCCATTTTCATCATAATAATTTAAGAACAAATACCATTCAATTAAGGACTCATTGGTAAATTTACCTTCCACATTTACTCAAAGATTGACAATTAAAAGAATGGAAAATTAAGGTTGAATGAATAAGCTCAATGCCTGAGAGTTCAAGACAAGAGCTGGAAGAAGGCAAGAAAGGAGAGGTGGCTGACAACAGTTACACCATCATAGTGCATCTTTTGGATACAGGTGCAGAAATATCCCTCTACTTCAGAGTAGGATTCTAGACCTGCTCTTCCAGAAACACTGACTTGGAGGACAGCTGGTGATTCAACTTCCTACTACATGAATCACTGGCCTTGGCAACTAGGCAGACTGCCACAGAATCAAGACCCTACTCTTTTTGAAAATTAGCTTGTCACCTTCTAGGCAAAACTTACATGGCCTTCCATGCCTTCCTGAGGACTCCAGTCTTTCCAGCTGTTTCTTCCAGCTTTTAGCCGTATCACCTCATCTGGCCACTGCAGCTCTTTCCTTTTTGACACGTTGATCCCTTCCAGTACTTGACTGGGATCCATTAACTATAAGTAAGAATTGAGTTTTGACTGTTAGTTCAGCCAAAATTTAAGATTAAAAGATAATCTGCAACCTTCCCCACATTTCCAGAGAATTGACTTAAACACACAGAACTTGACTTCTGACCACTTTCAATGTTGGAAACCCAAGGTCCAGGCTAGGAAAAAGCCTGAGCAGCACAGAATTTGGAAATCAGGCTGTGGTTTCAGACACAGCTGACAATATACCACTTGACTGCTGTCTGAAGCAGCAGCTCTGGTCCCCTTCCCACCCCTTCTCTCAGTTATTACACTGGCTCATGGCAGCGTCTGAGGAGCTGGCACAACATAAGCATTGGTAGCACATGATCCAGTAGCAGGAAAGAGTTAAATTATGACAACCTGGCTCATCACTTCTTACAGAATATTTTAAGAAACATGGTCTTGGAGAATTTACAGTTATGCTGAGGAAGTACTTGTCTATTACCATGGCCAGTTGTGACCCACCCCATGTTTCGAATTAAACTGGCCTTTCCACAGGAGCAGCAGGAAAAATCTCCTGAAAACTTCTTCCTTTTTAAGGACAGAGAGAACTGCATAATGTCCACTATCCAAGGGCACATGCCAACTTTGCCTGTAGCCTCTTCACACTGAGGAATTAAGCAATTTCATAAAAGGGCCTGAAGTCAAAACCTACTAAGCAAAGACCTGCAAAATTAATTGGTTAGCTTGGCCCATTATGATGCAGTTCACTAAGCTAAGGTTTACAATAAATTAGTTGACACAAGCAATGAAATCACATTTGTTATGATGCTATTCATTACACTTCTTGATGTTGCCCACTAATACATTGCTAGGTATGTATGTGGGGGTAATAAAAGCTAGAAGACCAACAATACACATTTCTGGATTTTCACAAAACAAGTAAGGCTGCCATGATTATTAGTCAATGGTGTACTCTTTGCTGCTCAGTAAAGCCAGACTTGCAACAATAACCAAAAAATAAACACGTATGAAAATGGATAAATCCATATGAAAGTGAAAATGAGTATTTTTACACTTACTTCTGTGGAAAAACTACTTGATTTGAAAGAAAAAAAGCTAGTTGATTTTTGCCTTGCAAATGAAGCTGTTCAGCTTTACATGAATAAAGCCAAACTAACTATAAGGCAGAACTGAGTTCAACTGACATTCTCAAAGCTGCAAAACATATAAAGAATGTAAATAGAAGCATCTGAGCATGCAGGAAGGCTGATTGTCCAGAGAGAGAATCTTTGCTCAACTAGTTCTCCAAATGTAACTGCACAAGAGTTGTACACAGAGACATTCCAGACCATGTGCGCATTCAAAAGCAGTGATTTCAACAACAAAACAAGTTAATGCTAACAAAAGCACACAGAAGCACAGGTTAATTTGTTCTTCTGGACTATTCACCTGGATTCTGTAAATAACGTCATCCTTTTTGGCTTGCATTTGATTTGCAGGGCTTGCATTACCACCTGACTGTGTTTCAGCTGTATTACTCCCTCCTTCTGTCCCTAGAAAGCCCACGAGGGCATGCTGTTTACAGGCTGGGATGCTTTGGCTGGAGCTGCTAGAAGAGGGCAGTCCATGCTGTGTGCTGACCCCAGTCTGGCCAGTAGATTCCATTTGGTTCACCATAGACAGGCGGGACTGGATGGATGATGGGAGGTTACGGAGGGAGATCTGACTGGTGGAAGAGCGCCGGCAAGGCACGAAGCCGGTGGTGGATGTGCGAAGAGATGAGTGACGACTGCCGTAGCAATAAGATGAATGGCTAGCTACTGAGGCACGGGCAGGGGAATGTCTGACAAGGCTCGACTGCACAGAGTGAGAGCTGTGACTGGTGCCTAAAAGTAAAAGATAAAGAATCAGGAGAGTTTAACCAAGCCTCCCCCACACGTTCGATCTCTGACGCACAAATGGTTTTTGTGCTTCGCTACAAAACTGCTGGGTCTAAGTGACAAGTTCTGAAACTGCTGGGCTGCAGAAGATGGCTGTTGCATTTCATGTAGCAGAGCATTTGAATGCATTCCATTCATCTTAGCTTGGAATCTCACATTGTGTTCCATTCACAATCCCTGCAAGATAAGGAGCTTGGAAACTACTTCAGCCCTGCTCTTCCCACATTAACAATTTCTTAATATTGACATCTAAGCTTCCTGTCCTTAAGGTATCAAGGCAGGTAGAGATGTCCAGGTTTCAAAATACTAAAGATTCTTTCTTAAGATTTTTTGACTGGATGTTCAAAGTCAGAAAATGTTAGAGCAAGAGCTATTTTAAAGCAAATTTAGAAAAATATAATGCTCTTAAAGGGAATTGCTGTTTATATGCATTGATGCCATTGTTTTTCCTATACTAAATACTTTTAGATACTTCTGTGCAGCTGCTAGACCTACTTAAGTCGTGGGAAAAAAAAATAGTTCAATCAACTACATGCCCATACATACTCCTTTTGAGTAAAGGCTGTGTTTGGAAAGCTTTTTCTCAGCTTTACTGTTATCAACACACTAGCTATAGATCACTACAGATTGTTGGATAGGATTCAGCTAAAATACTATGTAAATAAAGAATCCATTCCTTTATATAAATAAGAAATATAAAGACATTAAAAAACCCAAAAGGTTTCCCATTTACAGACAATGCAACAGAGAAGATCAATCCATAGAGATGTATTGTAAGACATTATTTAATCTTATTTTGCCAGCACAACTGGCAATACCCCTATTGCACATATCCCTATTTCTCATATCTCTGTTTTGGAACTTTGCATTGTGTAAGAGAGCACTGTAATTTGAGATGAAACCAGCAAGCATTAACACTATTATCTAGTCACTTTTGTTTTTTTTTTTCTTTTAACTTAGGCCTGATCCGAAGAGCTGGAAGGCCAGTTCTGACTATAGGGTTATACTTGTATGAAATTATTGCTTTATTTTAACTTTACCCAGTGTAGAGGGATGAGCTGTTGGATGAGCTGCAGGAAAAGCTGTTGGATGAGCTGCAACAGGAGGGTGCTGTACTGCTCCAGGTCCCTGCCCTGTAGTTGCATTCCCTCCTCCTTGTGACATGCTGCTCTGAGACTCATTGATAGTTGCATTGTTACTTGTGCAAGAAGCTCCACCTCCAGCATCTGAATCTTCAATATTACCACCACTATTGCAGCCAGCTCCACAACCTTTCCTCAGTCTGAAAACATAATGCAATTGATACATTACATCAGGCCTCATAATAATGATTCTAAGAAATGCCTTATGAGAAGAAGTGAAAGGTTTTACTCAGCACAATCCACATCATTCCCTAAAAACAGATAAATCTTGACTTGATTTTCTTAGAATGCACTTTATAAGTGTACATACTGCTTCCTAACAGACTGTAATTTGTTTCATGACAGCTATTCAAGTAATGTTTTAAGAAAAATCAAGCCACTTCTCAAATACAAAAATGCAATAAAACTCTAAACATAATTGCTGGTAGAATATCCCTGCTATTCTGTAACAATTGAGTCAAATACATACCCCTTCTCACACAAGTCATATGTGTATACTTATGCTGCAAAATCTTTGCCTATTCAGATGACCAGAAAAGATCATCACAATAGCTACAGGACTGTTCCAACTACAGCACCAGCTCCTGGAGCTGATAAGAACGGAGTCAACACATTTCTGAATGCCTTACACAGCTGCCACTGTTGCTTTTGCAGCCACCGTCATAAGGGACCAGAAGTAGAGTAGAAGTTCCCAAGGATTATACAACACAGCAAGACTTTGTGCTGGGCTTTCAGGGGGTCACATAAAAGAATGCCAGTTACTTGTTCTGCCTCTGACATGCAGGGTATTTACAAACAATCATGAAACTCTGAACAACAGCTAAAGCATCTCTTATCATGTACAACCATAACCTAACAACACTAATATTGGCATATGCCTCCCACTGGAGGCACCCTACCAAATAGTCCTTATTCTGTAAAGATGGTATTATAGGCAGCAAAAGTGATGGAGCTGAAAAGAGTACAGAAGCTGCACTGTTTCTTGTTATCAGGTCTGACATTAGAAGTGTAGTAGTTCTTGAACCTAGACTTCGTCCTGTTTCTCTGAGCTGCCATTTACATAATTTGTGATGTTATTTCTATGCCTTGCAGATTAATCCTGTGCCAAACCAGTTACCATGTGCCTGAAGTAAGTGTCATGGCTCATTCATTTTTGTGTGACTGAGTATTACAAATTATGCTGTGTTGGGCAAGTAGGAAACTACTTAATGGAATATGAGAGTATGAAGACACACTAATGAGAAGTCATTTCCTCAGCTCACCTGTGCCATGTAGACACTATGAAGTTTCTGATGTTTCCTAGGCTGATAGCTCCCCCAAGAATCTCCTTAAGCTGATCATGACTGTCTGAATAGGACGTAGTCAGTGGTGAGACGTAGATTGGGTATCCTATTGGCTGGTCACAAGAGGAGTTGATCATGTTTCTCAGAGCTTGTTTTGCATTTTGGATACTTCCTCTTTCTGGATTCCGATTCCGCAAGAAGACAAGCTCCTGCTGCTGTCCTGCCCACAGGCCACGCACACACTCCTTATTCACCTGCAAAAGCCAAGTTAAAAGGCTGTGTCAGAAAGTGAAAAAGCGAGAGCATGTGGTGATCTCTTTACTATCCCTCTATGTAACATTGCACTGCAGAACTGTAAGCACTCGTATTTGCTTCTTTAGAAGGCTGAACTTAAGGACACACACTGCAACAGTGAGAATAAAGCAAATCTAAGAATAGGATGAGAAATCAAACATATTAAGTAACTGCTTTTAAGATTAAATACTTCCACTATATGAGAAGCAGCCTAGCAATGAGGTGTCACGTCAGTAACAAAAAAAAGTAACAGTTTAGCTGAAGTAGCAGTTTGGTGTAGTGATTTAAATATCCCACAACACACTGTCAATGTTGTGGAATGTGCCCAAAGTTTACCTTAATGACCCTGAAACTGAGATAGCGTTTATTCAGCATAATGATTTTATATTCATTGGTGCCATCATCCATCACGTGACGCAAAGCAAGGAGGGAGGGAGAATTGGAAAGAACTGCGCTCCGCCAAGCAGGGTCCCCTTCATGTGCTATAACCAGATTTTCTTCATGGGTTGTTATAGCTTCATAAAGGACAGAGGGATCATCATATTCATCTGGAGAAGTGAAGTGATCCTGTTTCCAAGAACACATGTTCAGTAAGATATAACTATGTATATAAATCAAATGTTTCACACCTCAAAATCTTCAAAGACTCAGTACATTGCACAAAGTTAGACATCAAAAATATCAGAACTTCAGAACATTGTTAAAGCTGACTTATTTTCCAATAGATTAGTTCGATTTCATATAATGGTTTTCACTGGAAGGGACCTTTATGATCATCCAGTTCCAAGCCCGGCTGCAAGGGCAGGGGACAGCTCCCACTAAACCAGGTTGCTCAAAGCCCCATCCATTCTGGACTTGAACATTTCCAGGAATCAGGCATCCAAAAACTCCTTGGGCAACCTGTTCCAGTCTCTCACTACCCTCACACAAAGTAATTTTGTCCTAATGTCTAACCAAAATCTACCCTCTTCCAGCTTTAAACCACCACTCCTTGTCCTATCATTAGAGACTTTTATAAGAAGTCCCTCCCCAGCTTTCCAGTAGGTCCCCTCCAGATACCTGCAGGCTGCTGGGGTTTCCTTCCTTTTTTAACTTGAAACCAAAATGATTGAAAGGAATTGCTTCTTACTAATTCAAGTAAATTTGTAGTTGCATTTTACCCTAGATTTCACATTTTTACTGCCAGTAGAAGCATTTTAGTTTTAGCTTCTTTGCTTATCCACAAGTCTCCAACTGTAAAATACACTTAAGCAAAGCAGTGATTATTCACTGAAACCATATTATATGAAAATAGCAATAGGAAGAAAACGAACAATATTTATCTGTATTTTCTGTTAAGAAGTTCACACTGATGACAGACTACTTCAGCATCAGACACTAGCACACAACTTGCACAACTGCCAATCAAATAAACCCAGAAAAATTTCAAAGTTCAGTATTTGGTCACATAACTTTCTGGTTAGAAAGGATAGCAGTTAATATCTACATTCTTAACACTGGCTGAAGCCTTATTATCCTACTACACAGCAAGTGAATAAAATTACCCCTTATCTATAAACACGACAGTGTTCATAAAAACCAACTTCTACTGTTACAGATATTTTTCTTATTCTCACTTTTCATTCTTAATTCAAGCCCATTCTGCACAGTATTACAAATATACTGGCATGAGCCACTTAGTACATGCTTTCTTTTACTTGCTGAACTTAGTTAACTGATGCATTAGAGTTTGAGCTTGGTCATCTTCACCCTTACTGCACTGTAAGGATCAGCCCCAGTTTCAGCTTACTGAAAAGTAACCTTCCCATTCTCACTTGAAACCTTACTGACAGGATCAGTGAGCAATGCCAGCATCTGTTATTACAAGGCTTCAAATTAAAAAGAACAAGACAGGCAATCCCCACTGGACAGCTGAAGAGGGCTGTGCAGCTTTGAATGGCATGGTAACCTTTTTAGCATATTACATATATGTGGGGAGGGCAGAGGAGAAATATCAGAGAAGCTCTTCATACAGGAGTTCTCTCTAGACAGACATTAAACAGGGCTTGACACGGTCTGTCATCTACATTTGATGCAATTTTTGAGTATAAACTGCTTTCCCTGTTCCTCTGTATCACCTTCCAGATGAACTATAATAAAACAAGGGACAAGACATGATATTCCCTCATTTTGAACTGGCCTGTTTATTGTCTTCCTCTGTTTTCTCTTTCCTGGTTGCTTATTTGTAAAAGAACAAATGAACAGAAATAAGAACTGGACACATTTCTGGAGAGATTCCTGTGTCATCTCTCACCTGATGTAGTTTAAGGGACATCCGTATTCCAGGAACCACTACTTTCCTCAACAATTCCATGTCAGCAAAAATCCATTCATCTCTAATTGAAGATATACGGAAGTCACCCTTAAATAGGGCATGCAGGCCATACAAGAAGGACTCCAAATTACTGTGGAGGGAGAAAAAAAATTACGACGACAGCTCAAATATTAACAGAAACACAAACACACATACACAATTATTGTGGATAGGAGCAGAAAACAAGAGATGTACAGAAAGGCACACAACTCTTCTCTATAAGGCACACTTACAGAGTAAGACAGGGAGAAGAGAAAATGAGTAAGGATTTGTGTAAGCAAAGTCTGGATACTAAAAGTCAATGTTCACTGGAAAGGTAATGAATAGACCATACATGCATCAAACTATTTGCATGGACTCAAGTAAAAAGGAACACTGTAAAGAATGCCTGACTATGCCAAAGTAGCTGTCAGCCTGCAAGAAAGAGGTTGCCATTTGATGACAGAATTAAGCTGAGGGAAATTTGTACAAAACACTTCCATCAAGACCTGCCTGCTCTTCATTTTAAGCTGTCCTTTTCTCTTCCCTATTTCCATGTAGAGCACATACCTGAAGCAGGAAATAAAGCTTAAGACCAGAATTCAACTAGTTCTTGTTTTCTAGTTTCTGTTTTTTCCCCAATCAGCTATGATTGGTGCTTAGCCACACTAGAATTCTTACCTTACAATAGCACGATAAAACAAAATGCTAAAATTTCAAATTCTCTCTCATTTGTTGCTCTTTGGTAACATCTGACTGTTACAATAAAGACAGGTCACACAGTGTATCTGTCCAGTTTAAGGAAAGATGACATGAAATATCTGTTCCTTTTATGAAGAGTTACTCATCTAATACCTAACCCTAGGAATACCAAGGGATTATGAGGAAGGGAAGCTTACAACAACATTTTATTACCTGGACATATGATGTGAAGCTGTTCCCAATGCTCTCCGTCCTAGAACACACAGTCCATAACACAATGACACCAGGGGTGAGTCTTTACTTGAATCCAGTGGCTTGTAGTAGCAAAGAAAAAAGAAACAGTCAGATGAATGAAATAAACTGTCACAGGAAAATGTTCTGCCAGAAAGAGTTAAAAAACCCAAACACATACAAAGGTACACAAGCTGAAGTGTCCACATGCACTACCACACTAGTTGCTCTTGGTTTCAATAGGCATTCTTTCTGAAAAGCTTTGCAAGTATGCAGAGTACTTTTAAAAGCAATTTATTTAGTGAATAAAGTAGATTATCACTTACTAGTTAGGAGTATCCAATTCTGAGTTACCTGCAAACTTCCCTGGACTACAGGTTCATTCAGGGAAAACGTGCCCTCAGCTCAAAGCCAGTGATAGCTGTATAGGGTATATAATGCCCTAGAGAATAGTACCATTCACTTAAGTGATTAAGCCTGATTTTCAATACCTAGACCACTTCACAAGATCATGGTTTGAGAGGAAAGAATATTCTTTGGCTTGTTTGTCATTTGACTGCAGAACACCTTAAATTTTATATCTTTTAAAATAGGCTTTTGATTTAATCTTTTACCTGCAAAGCAAAGCTGAATTCTGAAGTGTCAGATCCCTCATTAAACACAAATTCCAATTACATTCCTGTCCCTTTTATTTCAAATCCATTTCTGCTTGTTTCAAAAGCAACATTACTTTGACAAGACAACATAAAGGTTTTTTTTTTATAAACAGTAAGAATGCAAGACATTCGTCTGCAAACATAGTAATGTTTGTATATAAAAAGTGGAAGGATTTGGAAAGTGAATGAAGGTTGAATACAGAATGATATTACATGAGGGAGGCCTGCAACAGATAGAGCGGGACTTTTTGCAAGGGCAGGCAGTGCTACTACAAGGGGTAATGGTTTCAAACTCGAAGAGAACAGATCTATATTAGGTATTCGGAAGAAATTTGCTTCTGTGAGGGTGGTGAGAAAATGGAACAGGTTGCCCAGAGAAATTGTGGAAGTCCCCTCCCTGGAAGTGTTCAAGGTCAGGTTGGATGGGGCTTAGAGCAACCTGGTCTAGTGGAAAATGTCCCTGCACATGCAGGGGGGGGCCGAAACTAGATGGTCTTAAAGGTCCTTTCCAAGACAAACTATTCTATGATTCTATAATTTCAGTGATCCAAAGGTGTGGTACACTATGACCACCAAGAAAGAAGCAATTGGTCTGTCAACAGGTTTAAATTTTGGAGGGTTTTTTGTTTGGTTTTGGGGTTTTTTTGTGTGTGTGTTTTTAAATTAGTGTTGATTTGTAAATACTGGCATCTAAGCACAAGATGTGAATTCTATAAATATACCATCTTTGATGTAGATAAATGCCTTAGACTGAACTGATTCATTTGAGCTCGTAAATGAGAATTCTTTAATGAACAGGTTAAACCACACACCACTTACAGAATTTATTAAAATTCACAACTCAAGAGCAGATAAAAAAATCACTAAACTATAAATATAAATTAATAGTTAAAATCAATAAATATAAATCTTTATTTTAATAATCAGTATTAAACCAGCCTGTAAGTCAAACCAACAGGAAAAACGAGACCACTCTAGTGAATAGCTTTCTTCACATGCTCACTTACCTTTTCTCTTCGAGAGCAGCAATATTCTATCCAGTTCAAATATATCATACAGAAACTCTCTCTTGAGATCCCTGCTAGACGTTGGTCATAATCCTCATCAATATTGGGGTTAAATGTTGGGTCTACATCAACATAATTGCGGTCTGTGCAGAACCGCAGTCCTTCTTGCATTGTCTCATTAGCTAACCATTCCTCTAGCTTGGGGGATGTTGTGACATAATAGATGATTCCCTGAAACAGTAGAATTTAAAATATGAGTCTGTACTGCAATAAAAAAAGAAACAAACCAAGTCTGCAATCTCAAATGTTCCAACTAATTTGCACTGTTTTACCAGTAATGAACAAAACTGATATGTGGCAGCATCTATTTAGCTCACAAATGCAACAAATTTGCATTAAAAAAAACACAATAGAGGTTTGTGTACAGGAATTTTTTTCAAAGACTGTCAAGTCTTCTGAAGCATGCATTGAAGGAATTAGAAAAGGAAAAAAGGACAGGACTCTTCAATGTAATTTTGCAGAAAAACACACACAGAATTTTAATCTAGTTAACATGGAGTCTTAGATACTAAATTTCTGAAGAATTCAAATGCTAGATTAAAGACAAGGCAGTTTAACACCCTTGGGAAAAAAACCCCAAACATATTGTATATAAATATCTGGGTAATAGTTCAAGCTGAATTTTTTCATCTCTCTGAAAGAGGGCAGCTTATGGAAGATCTTGATTAGTAAACTGATTATCTGAAGAGATCTGAGACCTTGGCTCCCCATATAACATCAGGGGGTTTATTGTTCAGGGATTGTTTTGTTGTTGCATAGGGCTTTTTGGTTGGTTTTTTTGATAGACAGGTTTGGACAGCATTTAATCACCAAATAAGCTTGATTTCCTCCAAGAGGAACACACTATTTAACTTTTCAGTTACAGTACAGCCATTACATTTGGGTAACAGCTTTCAAGTTTCTACACCAACATCAGATAGAAAGAGTCCTCTCTCTGTTCTAGAGTACAGGGTCATTGTCCTGCTCAAGCACCTGAGTATCAAGTAATCATCAGTACAGAAAACTCTGTTCTCTTTTGATGAAGGTATTCATACATCTATAATTTGTATTACGTTTTATGACTGTCACCTGAAAGACATTCCATGTGCAAGACATTAAGCAGTTCCCTGATGTGATCCACCTCCCCCTCAAGGATTGCAGTGAACTGAACTGTACCTTCACATAGTACGTGGTGAGAATTTTCCGTAGATCAAACACTTGAAGCATGGAAGCTGCGCTGTTGTCAGTGATGCTATAGCCCTCCAGAACATACTTTGTCACAAGGACTTCCCAAGCCAGCCAACGCTGCCCAAAGGCAGCATTAAAGGAAAGCATGTGAGGAAGGTGGCCTGGTTCACAGCAACAAAATCCTTCATCTTCCTCTACACCTTCTGTGATGGCCTCTACTTCTCGTTGCTGGCAATAAGTTCCTTAGGAGAAAAAACAATAGGAGAAAAAAGTAGAATACTTTGTATGATTGCTTTAATGCTGACTTGTGTTACACAGTTGTTAGAACCCAACTAATCTCCAATTAGGTTTCTATAACACCAAGTGAACTATCTGCCAATGACACTAAAGGTTTGGATAGCTTAATGTGTCACTCTATGATCACATTTTAGTTAAGTGTCTCTAAGAATCAATTATGGTAGTAGCCATAAAGCACTAAAATGTAAAATGATACTTAGCTTCAGCTCTGCTAGAGTAAGCTGGTTTTCCTCACAAGTGACTTGGACATCAAGAGACCCTGCAGCCCATTTTCAAAGCAATTAACCAACAGCATGGAACTGAAAATAATTGTTTGCAAATCTTAAGGCCATTTTTTTAAGTACAGAAAGTTAAGGAAATATAACACTCACCTCTGAATTCAAGCCCCCTCAGCTGGAAGGTGACCAAGCCATTTCCTATCTCTATAAGGTGTACTAGTGCATTGAGGTAGTCAGAGGCTAGGATGAAGCAGTCCCCAGTACTATAGTTTCCCCACCGACCCAGCAACAAGTCTCCACATAAGCTGTGCTGAAGAGAGCGGGTTAAATGTTCATAGAAGATTGAATTCAGGTTGTTATCATCTGAGCCTGCAGGAAGATTGAGTTTGGGTTATTATCTGTATCTATCTGTATCAATGTCAAGCTTGAACATCAACTATCACATATTGAATTCTACACTTTTCTTAACAGCAATGCTGTTTCAAGGTCACTGTTGACTCCCCACTGCCCCTTTCTTAGGAGATAACACTCCCAAGAAATTATAAGTGACATTTAGTAATTTTGACCACATTTTTTTCCTTCTTAGTCATTCCTCTGTTTTCCAAATTATTGTTTCAGTTCTACACAGGCTTGATGCCTCAGCAATCTATTCCACAGAAGAAAGTGGTGCATAAACATATGAGCATGGAAGTATCTCAGTAATGACTGCTGTGCTGGTCTCATCACCATGATGGGGAGACACACTCAAATAATGTTTGAAGTTTTTTTATTACTTAGGAAGAATAAAAACAGCTTAGTGCATGCTAAGTTATAAAGTAATAAAACATACATACACAAAAGGGGGAAACAGAGACTAAAAAATAAAGCAAGACAGAGATTATAGAGGAGAACACAACAGTAGACAGAATAACACAAAGGTTGGGCAGAGTTGGAGATCACAGGTAAAGTGATGATGAATCCTGTAAAAGCCATTTACTAAAAGAAGACAACAAAAAAACCCTCCACCACACTAGATTTAAAAAGCGCCAAAAAAACCCCCACCACACCTCAAAAAACCAAAAAAACCCAAACCAAAACCAAACCCCCAACACCAAAATCAGACTAGGAAAACTACCTGGATTTCGATCAAGCTGTGAAGCCAGTCTTGTATTTGAGTGATCCACTCGCTTTGTGCTGAAAAATAAAGTGTATTTAACACAACATTTATTACTGTAAGAGAATAAAACTACTACCAGAATTAAAGTTGTAAAACTGTATTAGCACTGAAATAGTTTCAACAACTATTTCAGAGGAATTTTATATGCAACCTCGCTGCTCCTCTCATATGTAAAAGTATTTTCTGCTTATAATAGCATAACAATCTGATACCTAATAATGTCTGTCCACATTAGGTACTCGTGGATTAATCCTTAGGTTTAGTTATGTTTGTATTTTCTTAGATATAAAGCTTTAGATATGACAAACTTAATTAAAATCATCACAGATAACATTTCAGTAAATTTCATTGAAATCTAATTAATCTAACTGAATTAATCTAACATTATTAATCTAACATTAATCTACTGAAAGTTAGTTTTTTGTTGGTTGAAGTTAAAACCTTAAATACTAAATTGAAGATCTGGAACACTATTTAAACTCTTCCAATGTCAGAAGGGAAACAAGCAACAAAGCAAAATAATGAAAAATTCTCCATAAATACTGGAATTATTTGCTCATCTTGCCCTATATGCTCTTTTTCTGACATTTCACTGGCCTGATGCTCCATCAGCAACAGATGATTTCAGAGAAATAAAACAGGGGTATAGAGCCTAAGATGATGACTCTTATACTGCTGATCCCACCTTGATCAAAAAAGGTTTACTTTAGAGATTTTTTTACACTGAGGTGAGCCACTTTTAGCTGTGAAATGAGCAATCATGAACACAGGTCAAATACAAACTGTCCCCCAAAACCTGTTTGTACCTAAAATTAATTTTCTGCTTAAAATTGCACTTTACAATACTACGATTTTTATGTTAAAAAAAATTAGCAAGATGGCATAACTCTAAGGAGCAATTACTTAAGAAGCTAAAGCAAATGTTGTTAGTATGAAAAACTGCTAGTGCTACAATTAAATAGCATTTAAAAAAACCCAGAATAACAAAACAACCAAAAACCCAAACTAACACATACAGCCATTGTTACATTGTTAAAACAAAGGACATAAATTTTACATGTCTTATTTCACCTACTTGTAGTCTCTTTCCCAGAATTTGACAGGCCTGGCATACGAAGTGATGAATATTGCACTTCCCAGAAAAGGATTCAGTGGAGTAGAGAAGAAAGCTGAGACAGCTGCTTGGACAAACAACATTGCAGAATCTATAGGATAAAAGATTTAAGGAAAGCAAAGCAACAACTACTCTTATTTCAACTTCTGCAATAGTACCTGAAATAAGGCAACAACACCAAGTAACAGCAAAACAAGATCTCCAATTAATTTTATGCAGCCAAGTATATCCAGCAGTAAGGGGATTATGTTTGTTTTTAAAAACAGAAATGGGTGAAAATTTGTCAGCAGATACGGTGGTGATTCACCTTCTCTAAATTCTAAAAAAAATAGTAATGCAACACTGTTCACAGCAGTCTACAGAAGCTTAGAATGCAAAACTCAAGAACTACAACCAAATTTAGTCATTCCTGAAATTGGGAATGATTGTCAGAAGAAAAGCTACGTCATTTTCAGAATGAAGTAACTCCTGCTCCAAACTTCTTTTGAATCAGAATTCTTTTCCTACGCTGCTGATTGTACAATTTATAGCACTGCAGAAAGTGTGCACAGGTTTTCATAAATACTTGCTGAACAAACATGCTTATTCAACAGATCTAGTCTACAAGACATAATCAATTGCAACACAACATTCAGAAGTTACAAATACACAACTTCAGGGAAAAGTCTGCATTTTCAAAGGATACGTGGCACAGCAAAGGGCTGGGCAAAAGCATGGAAGGCAGATCCCCATGTGATCTGCCAAGGAGCAATGTAGGTATATACAAATCTCAATTTATAAAAGAGTTCCCAAAGCTAAAAAAAAAAAAAAATTTAGTTATTTGGCTGAGAATCAAAACACTTCACAGCATACAAACATACTATGTCATATGTGTTATATGTACTGCTTCCAGAAGCCTTGAAACAGAAAAAGGATGCAATAATATATATATTATATAAATAAATATTATATAAAGGATGCAATAACATAACATGCACCTCATTGCTCTACTAACAAAACCAAGATGTTTAGAAAATTACACACTTTCTCATGCAAACTTAAGTGCTTTGACAAGTCTTGGCTGAATTTCAGTATCAACAGGAATTATGATCTGGAGGGTTACCTGTCAGTTACGATTACCCATTATCTCTTTTGCATGACCCAAACCACTTAGAAAAATAGCATCAAGTTACCTTGCTGAAGAGTATGGACATGAAGAAGAGATCTAGCAGCATGGTCTCAGTAAAACTTTTGTAATCAAAAGTAAAGAACAGCACTGTGAAAATAACAGTGACATACTGGCACGTTGGGCTACTGAATGATGAACGCAGTAACTTCAAGCCAGCTATTGTGATCATTAAAGCACCCAACCTGGATAAGAAAGACACACAAAACAGTTACTTATTTCCTATCCCAAAGGCATTTAAAGACCACTAAAAATGTTGCTGTCATGCAGTGCCAATCTCTTCAAATGTAAGTATTAGGATTTGGCTTTGTTTTGGAGTTTTGAGGGGGTGTGGTTTGATTTGTTGGCTTTTTTTTGTTGTTGTTTTATTGACAACATTTTTGAAGGTATCCTTAAGGCAATTAATGTTCAAGAATTAGCATTATTTGTAATAGTCTTGATTTTTAAAAAAAATCTCTAAAATAAAAATAGCAACCAAAAAGACAAAAGGGTTATAAAAATAACATTGAAGCAATGTAGCAGCAATATTCCTCACAAAGGTCTTGTAGTGACAAGAGTCAGGAACCCAAAGGGTGAATTTACTCAATCCAAGGATTATTAAACTTAAAAAAACCAAACCCACAATCAAAGTAACAAACACCACCACCCGCAATACATATTTCATTTTGATTCAACATTTATTTCCTCCAGAACTTTTCTGTTCTAAATCAATAGAACTTCAAATCCAAGAAAGCCACCTGGCCACTGTTCTTGAAGGCAAAAAATGCAGGGCCTATTACTGAACTCATTTGCTGCCAGTCAGATACACTGCTCAAGGAATTATAGTTCAAGTCCAGTATATGACGCCGTGTGGAATCCCATCTATATATAGAACATATTTAGGGGCTGGAAGGCCTGGGGAATTCTTTGATAGATAGCAGAAAGCAGCAGAGGGCCTGCTCGTGGGAAGTCAGGGACTGTCACACAAGTCTTGAGTTTACACCCAACAAAACACCAGAACATAGTGACACTATTTGGATCTTGAAGTCTGGATAATCATATCCTAAATACTCAAGATCAAAAAGGAAATTCTGATACCACACTACTAGATAATTCTGGAAGCTGTGATCTTTATACGTACATGCTATGTACATGCTATGAATTCAATGATTTATCTGTGTGTGGGTCACTAATTTAACACTGCAATATTCCACTCAGTTGAAGTTGGCCAGGCAACTGATTTTATAAGCGCTTTCATTTAAGGAAACACTATTTCTTCCTTGCCTTAGCTGTAAGGAAAGAGCACTGTCTTCCCACTGAGGCCAGAACTCACTATTTAATTTTCCACCACAGCAGACATACTCCGATTACTTGATTGCCTTTTCTACTTACTCAGTATCCAGTTTCTTTGGACTAGCAATATTCTTAGCACTGCTACTGAGCTCATTGAGGACTATCAGTGGATAGATAATATTCTTCTCTATACAAAGGAGCCAAATGTGAAGTTTCTCAAACCACATAACATGTGCAGCATCTATCAAGATACATTAAAAAGAAGAAATCAGATTGCACTATGAAATCAAGCTTGGTGAACAGAACAAAGACACTTGATCCAAGTAATTGGTAATTAAAAAAGCCCACATATCACCCTTTGACAGAGAGCCAAACACTATTCTCATACTCAAGTTTCATTTTTTTTATCTAAATGAAGAGAAGCTCCTAAGCTGCTGTCAGCAGTCCACAGTAGTTTTTGTACTGTTGCACACCTATACAAAATGTATTACAACAGTTTCCAAGTGACTTGCTTACTGTATATAGCAGGAAGCAGAGTTGCCACCTCTTCAGTCTTAACAATGAGAAAAGTAGACTTACCCTGGCAACAAAAATACCTGAGACACAAGAACTTCTTTTTAACTTCTACAAGAATTGCAAAATATGTAACGATTGCTATATTCAAATGAAGATAATGAGAAAATGTATTTACAAGGTAGTATATAGACTAAAAGAGTCTATCAGAAATGATGTTCAAGATTGCATAGATGTTTAAGGGTTAACTTTGTCCCTTACAGCAAACAGATGTGTCCCAGGAATAAGAAAAGTTCCTTTTCTACAGTGGAAGCCATAAAGAAAATTGATAAGGCATGAAGTCTCTTTAAGGTACAGGGACCAAACTGGGATTCGCTACCAACCTGCATCTAAAATTAGGGGATATGACTTTCATCTTACCCAAAAACACTGCTACACATGGAAACCCTGAAGCTGGGTATCAGGAAAAAGGCACCAACTGTAGCTTCTCTAGTTTTGTGGATTAAAAATCTAAGACATACAATTGCACTTTTCATTTCTTCCTCCAGAATTTGGCATCACATTCAAATTGCTTATTTGTATTTAGCCATCCTTATATCCAATTACTGGGAAACCCCCCCAATTTAGACATCATTGAAAAGATGCATAACTGCTAAAAAGGTAGGAAGGATATGAATCAATTCTGCTACTGCCTGCTCCTGAATGCAGCAGAACTTTTTCAGTACTGTCTCACCTTGAAAACCGTTGAAAAACCCAAAATAGCTTCAACTGTTTCAAAGCCAGTTTTAATAAAAATTTCTGAAGTCTGCTGCTAACAATAAAGATGTTCCAACAGTAGAAACCCTTCAATCTATTGTTACATTTCCCCATGCTGAAAACTCATCAGCAGTATAAACAACATTGTATTTTCTGCAGCCTCCAGGGAAAGATTTCAATGGAAACACAGGTTTTAAAACAAGTTGCAGGAGTGTGTTTATGCAGAATAAGGAATATCAAAGATTAAATCAAACATTAACACAAATTTTGCAACTTTAGATTGTGACAACTAATTGTGGAACTGCTGAGATAAAGTCACTCATCAGTTAAGAGACATATAAAATGTCATGGAATCAAAGCTTAAGGAACTGAGAAACGAAGACATTTCTAAATTAAACGTAATTAAATACTCCAGTGGTGAGAATAATAAGAGAGATCAAGCGTATCAATAGGTAACAAGCTGGTCATCTATTACAGAAAGTTTAAGAAAAAAAAGTATCATTAATGATACTTACTTCGGACTTCAAACTGATAGTACTCCTTGGTTTTCAGCAGTGGGTGAGAAAAACAATGCCAAGGAAGTTGCTTTCGGAGTTGAGGCAGAACATAATGGGTCACAAAGCCTACCGTACCCACCAATGCATAGAGAACATAACTTAAAAAAGGCTAGAAAGAGCAGAATTGAACAAATTAGGTTTTGTGTTTCATAAATAAAATCAGACACTAATAATGTAATACCTTTCCCAGCTAGTAAGTGGAGAATGTGTTTCTTCATGAGAATCTGTACTACCAAATTTAACATCAAACAACAAGAAGTGCCTGTGAGAGAATAAAACATCTAACAAGTATTAACTTAATTCATAAGTATATTTAAGTAAAAATACTATATCAATCTTCCTTTACAGTCCACTGCTTCTGACCCATCTGCATTTCATTCTATAAATGATAAAGCCATCATCCTCTAAAGATTGAACTCTATGTGCTTTTCATAAGTATAAACAAACCCTTAGTGTCATTCTCTTGAGAAGGTAAGAAGCCTCCCAAGAGAAAACTCTTTCACAGACAAAAAAAAGCAAGAAAAAAAAATTACAATATACTATTATGTTAACATGGTATGAAGACTGATTTCAGTAATGCTTTCTATACAGTAAGTTTGTCCTCTAACTTTCTAGATGTTGTAGCAAAATTAGGATTGCATTACCTTGTTTAAGGTTTTGAGTCTTTAAAACATAAGCCTCCTGAACTACACAACTGGTGAAGAGCATATAGTAATGTTTTTCAAACATGGGAGAAAGCCACATTCAGGACAAGTGCTGAAGTCCAGCCAGAAAAGAGAAAAGGTATTTTCCTTAGGATGAACTACTACATCTGATTAAGTAGGACAATTCACCTGAAAACCTGAGGCTACCTAAATGCTATGCTCTTAAAAATGAGTTTAATTGTAGGCAGCAGCAGGAGGGTAAAACACTTCCAACACATGCAGTAAACTTAATTTGCCTGAAAAAGGCTGTTCATAAGCTAACCCGTGGTTCCATTACAGGACTACTGAAACTAGATACTCGGTAACTACAACTCTTTAGGCAAATACCTTAAATTCAAGTACAGGATGTGGTCCCATGTCATCATCATCAAGTCATATATACTCAAAGCAGCAATATTAGCTAGACGGACAAGTAAAATGCTGCTTTTTAAAATCCTCTAAATAACCATTCCAATAAAGGGGTACTCTCCTATACTACCATGTACAAACAGCTATGATAGCATCCAGATGATGAGTCAAGGTTGAGCCCCTCAGTCTTTAACAATCAAACATTTTAAGCTTTTTTAAAATTTCATTTTATCTTAATGCAAAATGATCCTGATACTATTTAACTGAGATAGATAAAGCAAAAGAGGGTATTTTACGTCAGAGACTATAATAAAAATCTAGAATGTGAGAAGAAATTAGGAAAGAGACAAGGAAGAAGAGTTTCTGAGCAAATAAGCCTGGAACATGATCTTCAGTCATGTACTGGTCACACTACATATTTCCAGAACATCTAAAAGTAGTCAGGTGATGTGGTGCACTACCAGAGTAAGTATCATATCACATTAGAGCATTTGTGATCAGAAAACAAGTGACAGACATAATGGAACAGCTTACCTGTAAAGCTGTAAAAACTGTACTGACATGAATTGCAAAATAGAGCACACCAATGACTATACAGACAATCAGGTCAGACTGCAATCGCTCACTCTGGGGAGTCAAAACAGAGGAAGTTCAGAAAATAGCAGTTTGGGTTTGTTTCACCTTCTTAATGCTCATAAGCCAGTAGCACTGCAACTATCTAGAGATTTTCAAATTATACCATTGTTAATTACTTCCAATAAATTTATTGGAACTTTCACAAGATAAATCTTATGACTAAGAGCATCAGTTCAAATGAGTTAACTGGAATGATACATATCCAAAGTAGTGCAAGAGAAATTGATATCCCAAATATATTCTCTCATTCTGGACTGTGAGAGGATCTAAGGAATCCCCTACAGCACAGACAGAAGAGCCTGAAAAACTAAATAACAAAATTTCCCATTTATGATCTAACAGTTGCTTAGTCTAAGGGGCAATCAAGAGCTCTGGAAGACAGCTGCCCAGACAGAGCTAACAAACAGGTGGAACATCTGTGCTCTTTAAATGTTGCTTCTCCTCCTCTGCAGAAAGGTAAAGGATAGCTTGGGAAGGATGCTGAGCAATGAATCTCAATTTTCTGTTACCCCCCAAAAATGCAAAACAAGCTAATGATAATGGGGAAAAACACCCAAACCAAGTAATGCCAGACTCAGTCACAAGGGGGCAAGGCATACTTAGGGCCATCAGAAGTCAGGGCCTCCAAGTTCAGAGCTGCTCCCTACTCTGTAAATACAGTATTAACTTTTTCAGCCCAGAAGATCATTAAAGAATTAACCACTCCAAAACTGGCCAAATAAGTATGCACAGTAATTAATGCTGCGAGGTTTTAACTTCTTGGGATGCAACTTATTTTTTTAAAATCATTAAGCCCTTATTAAAAAAAAACGAACCTAAACAAAACAGTGAAAAAATGCATTATAATCCTCAGCTTCCTTGCCCCCTTGGTGTCTGGCTAACAACAGCTTGAGAGATCAAGAGGAGTTTGCTGCTCCTATGGTCACTCTTTCCTGTTATGCATTAAGAGAAATTGTAATTTCTCGCCTTTAAAAATTTACTTGCTTTTTCCACTCTGCACATTGTCATATTTGTATCTGATGTACTGGGAGAAACCCATCTATACTGTTACTTGCCTGCAGCCAAACCCTACACAAAGTTAAATTACCTTCTTTTGTGCAAGTTAAACATACTAAGCTTCTTTAATCTTACTACTCCACTGTGTGAAGAGAATGTTTAAATATTTATGAAAGTAGTAATATTTAAAGTGAACTTGTACTAAAAATTCAAAGTATGTGTCAAAGTAAATGGAACAGGTTACATATGCTCTTTATAAAAAAAATAAAAAAATTCCAAAATTCCAAAACACGAAACACAAAACCCCCTACACTTTCCATGATTTTTATTTTCTGCTTCAGGAAGAGCACACACAAAGCCCTTGCTCATAACCACTAAAATTGCTGGGTTAATATAATTTTGCCACCATTACCTCTTTCCCACTAACTTCTGCACAAAAGTATCTATTACAATATGATCTAGAAGAAAATCCTCAAAGATACTTCATTATATTCATACCAAAATTCAAATTCTTTCACACTCTTCTAAATAACTCAAATTGCAATACCAGCATTATACTCTCAGCACACTGGGGTTCATCTGCAGATTGAAAGGGAAATGCTCTGATATCCACTCTAATCAAAACAACAGTAATTAACAAGTGTTGTGAGTTACACAAGATCAAGATTGACGCTATAAGAAACAATATTAAAAAAACACAAAACACGCACCAAACCTACTTACCACAGAATTTCTAAGCTTTTCAGGTAAAGGATCTTTTACTTCAGACAGAGGGTCCTCAGGGTTTTTGTCTTCAGAATTAGGAAAAAATTTTGATTGCACTAAAGAGCTTAAAGAAATTGAAAAAAAGAACACACTGAGAAGCATGTATTGTTCTATGTGGTTTTGGAAGAGTAACAATGTCAATAGATATATTAAAAGTTGATTATAAGAGAAAATCATCCTTGGTGCTTAGCAATTAGTGCTTTCACACATGGCTGGGGAAATTTACAAAGATGAGGTATCAGTTTTATAAAATCATTGGTTCTCTGGTTGCACACAATGAGCACCAATAAAGACAAGTAAGTAGCCAGATGGTGTTCAAACAGCAGTTACTCCAGTACCAACAGGAGTAACTGAACAAATATTGAATTTTAAGTGAAGTTCTTAGTACTCAGTTCATAAATAACTGAACAGAAATGTAACTTGGGGCAAAGTTCAGAAGTGTTCTATTTTGTCAACACCAATTAGAAAACCAAGAATACCTTTGTTTAAATCAGACTTCCAACAGCAACAGAAAAAATCTATACTAGACTGAATTATTAATGAATTAGACATGCTGAACCCAACTACTAAATTCTTAGCAGACCGTGCTGGTACTGAAGCCCAAAAAACTTATACCCAAGCTTTTAGAAGACCATATGCAGCATGTTAGCCATGCCCAAGTGTCTTGCAATCCCTTAATGGGAATTTTTTCTTACAATATCCTATGTGGTATGGAAATATGTATTACTTCATACAAGAAGCTCACTACAGAGGGAGCCCAACATCTACAAAGGTAACTACATACTGAAAAATATCCTGCAATGCTTAATCATGCCACATCTGGCTAAACAGCTGAACCTGCAAGTCAAGCATAGGCAATAGTACTCAGAAAGAACAGATATCTAGGGACAAGAACCTCATACCAACTGAATAAAGTCACCTGAACCAGGAGTAACAGGACATGGTTTAGCTGTCAACCCAAAGATGACAATTTCCCTCCTGTGACCACTCACTAATCATTAATGTCCCTGTTCCCAGAAGTGCCCCCTCATTATTTACCTGACTGCTACTTATCAAATTCAACCAACATTACAGCTAAATTTAAATTCAAGTTCAAGCTCTGCCTAAGCTGGGTATGTGGCTGAGCCTCTACTGGCTACTATGTTAGGAGGGGTTTCTCCTGTTTTGTTTTACACACAATTATTAAATGAGTAGGAAATACTGAAATCAGCAGATCGATACTCCCACTCAGAATAGCAACACACACGTTTCCCCATGCTAGGTGGGAACACTCATCACCAAAATAGATCCTCATTGTTTTTCATCTCATGTGAAATTATTTCAACAAATCTTCTGAGCATGCATTCAAGGTAAGAAAACACTAAAGTCAAAGAAACAGTTAAAAAAATCTACACGTGAGCTTCAGACACAACTAGTGGCCTTGAGCATCTCTTTGAATAAAAAATGGGTACAAGTTGCTCAGCACCAATCCACCAGCAGAAAGATGGTGCCTGAATAGCATTTTGGAGGACACTTGCAGGAAGTTAAATCAGATTTTGGAATATGTGATCTGCCAGAAGTCACAAAAAAAGGTTGCTGTTAGAGGAGGAATTAGGTGCAAAACTTGAATTTCTCTTTAAATACTGAACCAATCTTACATTATTTTTTTATAATGCTGATGACTACCAGTACTAACGTGCTGTAATATAAATAATGTTCCCTTGTGACTTGCTTCTTTCTTGGGGAAGGGACACAAACTGAGTCACTTACAAAAGTACAGAAGGGTCACTACTTTGTCTGCTGAGATGATAGGATATTGCCACTAACAAACCACAAAATACGGAGAAGAGAACTGGAATATGCTGCCCATCCCAAGAATCCTGGAGACAGAAGTGAAATGTTAGTAAAAAGGAGATATATGACATTTGTCTGGCATAAAAAAATTATGCATACAAACATATGTAAGAGAACAGTAAAAATAACTACAATTCCACAGAAATCAAACAGGAATTTTAGCACAAAAATATGGTTCGATATTTACCTACATCTCACTATAGATGAGAAGCTCTTAAGATAATGATCATCCCTTGAGCCAACACCATCTTAATCATCATATGGGCATCAGTTTTCATAACCCTTATGAAGAATTTCCTGTACTCCTTGAAACCACTGTTTCTTAGATTTGCATTTAGACACTTCATAATTTTGAGTTACCTATGGTTTTATTAATATTTTTTTTCTAATGTGCTGAATTCAGATTAAATCAGTGGCTTAATTTTTGTTTTTGTGATCTGTACTGGATCTGCAAAGATGAGACAGTGATTCTTTTGCTAAGGCTTGTTTATCTTAACAGATGTGTTTACAAAAGGCTAATGAGACAAATGTACAAATTCACAGAAAGCTAATGATGTTTTGCAGGTGATAGCATCATGGGAATATTTCCTCTAACAAGTCTTTTTACTCTCTGTGACAGAGTGGGAGAAAGCCAGCAAACTGAGCTGGAAGGCACACATACTAGAATAAATTGTGAACTGAGACAATCTGATTATTAACACACACCTGAATCTAACAAACAAATCCAACACCACACTTTTCAAGCAGAACTGGCATTTCAAGCAAGGAAAAGCTGTTGGTTTGGCTGTTTTTTTTCCTCTTTGCCAGCTACTTCTACAGGTATACATCTTCACTTTCACACTACCAACTACTTTCTTAGTTTCTTCTAAAGTAAAAATTAATTGAAAATACTATTTACAGTTTGTAGCAGTACAAAAAAATATTTGGATGATCAATTTTGAAAGGTTAACAAACCAATACCTGCAGACTGTGCTAGAAACAAGCTGCTTAACATGATTTTTTCAAGACTCAACATAGAATGGAAGTGAAGATGTCATGTGCTTTCAGTCAAAAAAATCAGCCTGTCTCTGCAGGCACAAATCATACACCTTTGAAAAGTAAAAAGTATGCTTTGTTCCTGCATTGTATCTCCTTTATTGGCATCACAGCCAAACAAGTATAATACTCTACCAAAACAGACTAATATTTCTAATTAATTTTCTGCATATTTAAGCATCTAAAGCACAAAGCAGCAGAGGACAAAACATTAAACATTATGCTGTGTCTAAAATTCTGCTCACCTTCAGGGCACCATAGCACAGTCCATACAACAATGCTACTGCCACAATACTACAGATAAAACTGTAAAGTGCTGCAAGCAGGCTTGTGGTAGCTGAATATCATAGAAAAGAAAGAAAAATTTAACAGTAATGTAATTAGGTTAGAATTGAGTACTTTAAGAAAGGCCCTCTAGTTGCAACAGCTCTCTGACATCACAAAAATCCCACCCACAGCAACTACTTGTACTTTCCCCTAAAATTTCTTTTCAGAGCATTTATGTGGCTTTATTTGCCTCCTCATTTATTCAATACCATTACCATGGGAGTGTCTGCAACAGCAGCTAGCTGAGGAATATACTTTTTGATAAGACCTACTAGGACTGTAACTTTATTTCTCAATAATCAACCACAAGATTATTAGTATTAGTATTCTATGTTTAGAGGGCAGGAATACAGTGTAATCATTAAAATTTTTAACTACTCTGATGGCTGCTCCTAATCTAATGCTTTTCCCAGTGATATAAAAACAAGACTCACCATTGCCACCAAAGACATGAATATCCAGCTGTTCACAGAGATACATCACAAATGTATTCACCTGAGGCAGGAGACCAATGAAGAATACTATAGGGAAACATAGTGTAAACACTACAGAGAAAAAAAAATAGTTGGAAAAGTGATGAATATGAGAACCATAGCATGGTAACATACTGTTCAGTTTAATGTCAGGGTATCACACACACCTTTAACGCATCATCAATAGATTATTTCTACAGAAAACATCATTATGTAAATCTCTAGTACAGCAACTCAAAACATGCTATATAGAAATCTATATATAGATACACAGATATATATATAGATATAGAGAGGTTACATAGACCGTCAGAAGACTTCTTGTACTTCTTGTTTTAATCACTGTAGAAATGGACACAGGCCAATTCAAGCTTTTAATTTTTATTTAGCAAAAATCAGCCTAAAGTGTTTGCAGATTTCAAAGTTTTCAGTTACTACAAATGAGGCTTACTTGAGCCTGTCTGTCTGGAACTAAAGGAGCAAGTTAATAGCAGCCACACAGATGTAAGAAGGACCAAGCATTTCACCTCCATGTTTTATGCCACTAACAACATCTGAATTTTACTCATTTTCCCACATCATTAATAAAAAGTTCTGATCCTAAATGACTATTTTTTACATGGGTAACTGTATGAAACATGAAAACCTCCGCAAGTTATAGTATTTAAGAACACAAAGATAAACGAATGCCATTTAACTTTAATAGAGAGAATGGTACGTCCTAACCTGTACATATCACTTACTTTCCATCTTAAGGAAAAGAAGATGCAGAAATAATTCTCTTTCATATAACTGTTAGGTAAGTTCTGATATAATCTGCAAGCAGCAGCATATCTAAATTCTAGGTTCTGAGAGACAGAAGGCTCAAACCATGAAAATAATCTTAGCAGACAAAAAATCTGACAGTTATGGAGGATTTTCAGTAACTTTATTGACTTGCAGTTTCAGTGACCAAAAGAAGAAACCAATTTTAAGTAAATAAAAGTCTCAAGTTTAGTATTCTAACTTTAGTATCCAACTCTTCTGTGTATATAAGGATATCACATTGGAAATGGGTGCAGTGAGATAGATACTGATAACCTGATTTTTCCCCCCGCCCCTACTCTTGACTAAAGTTAAACTCAATGCTGTTTAATACGGACAGGTGAAAATAAAACACTGAGTTCTGCATCTTTTTGCTGAAATAATTAGTAAATTAATACTAAGAACCTGATTAAAATATTTTTCAGATTTCTCAAATCCAACCTTTACCCCAAATCATTACTTAAGGTTGCCTACATATGTGACAAACAATAGTGTTCCCTCACTGACAGTTTAAAAGGTGGTTTGTAAAGGCCTCTAAGTTGAACTGTCTTGGGTCCACTGAAAACAAAATAGATCTGGGTATACACAATTTTATAGAGTAATTCAGCTGATTTCTGATGGCTTTTAAAGCCTGTAATGGAATTGCTCTCTAACAAGGATCACCCAAGTAAAAACAGAAAATAGCTGTTATAAATGTGGAGCATATTTAGACCAATTCATCAAGTCCAGTATGTGAGACAAAATATAAATAATTTAGAGCTGTCCTCACTTGCCTGTTGGCAAGGACTTGGAAGTTCTGCTATCTAAACACAAAGTTTACCTTGCCCCTCACCTGTGAAGTTGTATTACCCATGTCTGAGAATGGCAAAGAAGGCAGATGAGACTGTACTTTTTATGCTAACAAAGTATGTTTGCCAGCAGCCAGCTTGCTTTGCAATACACACAGCTCTCTGAAATAGTGCTTCAATTTAGATAAATTCTTACAGATTTTCTTTTCTCTCCAAAGAGGTGATCCCTAGCAGATCATCCAAATCACTTTGCTCACTGAAGAATATGCAAAAAGTTCCCATAATAAGATGGCCTCCAAATGTTTACATTCTCTTTGCTTTCTATGGGCTCTGCTTGAGACTACGTAGCTTTTACTATTTTAAAGAGATGTTGATAAATTTGGGGAAAAGTTTGTCATTTGAGGGGTAGGGATAAGGTGGGGAGTGTTGTTTTTTTGGTTGCTTTTTGGGGGGGATGGGGGAGAGAAGATGGCAAAGGCATTCAACACCAGCACTATTTTAAATGCACTGTGCCTCCCAAAACACAATGAAAATACTTCATAAAGTCAAAAATTATATTTTTGGTATTGCTAAGAACAGACATATTAAATAAGACTTAATCTGTCTGTAATGCTTTTTAAAGTTGTGTCCATACCTGTTATACCCAATTGCTAAACACAACCTAATTTAAGAGGACTCCTACTTGTTTGCCAGAAGCCCCTCTAGAATATGAAAGACTCAAAACATTTCTTTACATATTTCTGTCCAAGTACAGGGTAGCATATCCAGGTTAAGAAGTTAAGAGCAGAAGTTTAGAAGAAAGAGCAGAAGTTTAGAAGAAAGAGCAGAAGTTTAGAAGAAAGAGCAGAAGTTTAGAAGAAAGAGCAGAAGTTTAGAAGAAAGAGCAGAAGTTTAGAAGAAAGAGCAGAAGTTTAGAAGAAAGAGCAGAAGTTTAGAAGAAAGAGCAGAAGGTTCAGGGATGAGAATTCCAGAGGAGGGCCACAAAGAGTGCTGGAGGCCCTCTCCTATGAAGACAGACTGAGAGAACTGGGCTTGTTCAGCCTGGGGAAGAGAAGGCTCCAGGGAGACCTTAACACACTCTTCCAGTACCTGAAGGGGTCTACAGGACAGCTGGGGAGGGACTTTTACAGGGCCATGTAGAGATGTGGCAAGGGGTAATGGTTTAAAATTGTAAGAGGGTGGATTAAGGTTAGACATTAGGACAAAATTATTTTCTGTGTGGATGGTGAGACTCTGGCACAGGTTGTCTGAAGAGGCTGTGGATGCCTGATCCCTGGAAGTGTTCAAGGCCAGGTTGGATGGGGCTTGGAGCAATCTAGTCTAGTGGGAGCTGTCCCTGCAAAAGCACAGCAATTGGAACTGGATCATCTTTAAGGTCCCTTCCAACCATTCTATGATTAAGACACTTAGATAATTAAAAAACTACATTTTTTTTTCCTATGGCATATTAGTGTCTAATTTCTGCTAAACTTAGCAAAGGTAAAACTACTCTTTCAAAAGAAACGATGAACTGTGTTTAGAAAATGATGATACAACAGTGTCATAACAAGATGCAGTGTAGAAAAAAAAAAAGATTTCTACTGTGGTGCAGCAAAGAAAAAAGCCACTCACCTATAACTAAGTCCCTGGCTGACATCAGCAGCAATGGGTTGGTGAAAGCCATTCCATACAACCTGAATCTTGTTGTAGATATGTTTCTGCTGCCATAATCCAACAGCCAAATAAGACCACAACATAAACAGAAATATACAGGCCTACTATAGGCTATGATACGATTATGACCCTGTTTAATAAAGGAAAAGAACATTGGTTTCATTAGTAGCAGAAAAAGTAATTGTTACTCTTTTGGTACACTTAATTTCAGAACCCAAATTAATCATCATTCACCAATTAATGTGCTGTATAATTCCTTGAATACAAAAGACTCATCACAACACATAGCAAGATACAGCTCTATAGCAAAAGGTGGGCTCAAAGCAGGGAGGACAAGATATGCTAAAAACAAATAAACAGTATGGAATAGGAGGAAATAGTACCAGTTTCTTTCTCATACACTAACAAAAGCCTCCTGTGCCTTATCAGATGATCAAACCTGAAAGATCTGATCTGAAAGATTCAGCAACAAAAAGCTGAAAACATCAAAAAGATCAGTTCTCTATGGAAATACTGAATTAGTGCAGTGGTACATGCTCAGGACTTACATGTCGAGGGGAAGAAGAATCTGGCTGAACGCTCTGAAACCAAAATGGAAAGAGGAAATTTACCCAATCTACAGATAGATATATTTACCTCCCCACCTTCTTGAATAAAACTATTTTATTAAAATCTATTGTTAATTTTATAATTTCAAGCCACTCTGAAGACTTAAAATAGTACAACGTATTAAACCATAAAATCTGTTCAGAGTGGATAACCCAAGGTTTAAAAACCACCCTCATTTTAAAAATTTTTTTGAACACAAAAATGTTAGACTTAAATTTAGAATTTCCACTATAATAGTCTAATCATAAGTTAAAAAAAATAATCCTTTAGTTACAAAACATACCATTGATGATTGTACAATAAAATATAAGATTCTGATTAAAAAACCACTTAGATACAATTGCTCAAAATAAATGCACTGAGGTGCACCCACTGAAAAAAAAACCCCAGCAACAAACAACCAAAACAAACTTTGAGTTTAGACTGTAGACTGTTTTCAACCAGTAAGAACATTCTCATATTTGGGAAATGAAAAAACGCACAAGAACAACAAATAAACGGTTGGTTAACAAACATAAACAGAACCATTCTAGTGAAGTGCTCTTGCACACCCCTCTATCAAATTTTCCCTGAAGCCAGTTTACTCATTTTTTTTAACATGCAGTTTTTTCCCTAAAGTTCTAAACTAGCCTGCAAGACCCAACCAAATTTATTTCTGTTGTTTGTAGTAAGTAAAGATAGAAATTAAAATACCTTCAACAGTGAGTACTGACAACTGGCTATTACCAGGCAGAATTGGAAGACCCAAATATCCTTGAAAAAGCCCTCTATAAGTAGCACAGAGCCCAGAAATGCAACTAGAATAGCTAGGATGACAGCTAACACGTTTTCAAGGATCTCACGATTCCTGTATTAGAGGGAGAGAATAAAAAAAGAAAAAAAAAAGAAAAAGATAATTAAAAGGTAACTGTGTCTAGAAAATGCTGCAAGGGAACAGTTACAGTCAGAAGTTAACAAGAGTCACACTGCTGGCAGTCAAGTGGTTAAGAACAGACTTGAATTACATAGACTGTACTAGCACATTGTCTTTTAACAAAGCTACCAGGATTTCAATGAGAGCTGAGAGCAATTATTATCTTATGGAATTGACCTTTATGACAGCAGAAAATAACTCCTGCAGATAACTTCAGAAATAATGCTAACACTGAGCCAGAAGCAAAGTCTGTAACACAAATCTACATCCAAGGCTCACATGAGATGATTACAAACCTGTGAAAAATATAAACATGATAGCTTATCTGTGTATAATCTGTCAGTCAATATTTAGCAATGAAGAAACTGAAACTACTCTCACTTAGCTAAGTCATATAGAGTAGAATAAAGAGAATTCCATATAATATTGGAAGTGCTTACAACAGAATAGTACTTCTGCCCAGAAAGAATCATTATTATATTGCTTATCTCAAGGACATTCATCACCAAAATCTACGTACTCTATATGCTCCAAAAGCTGGTAACTGGGGGTGGGGTGTCCTCTGCTTTATTCTACTATGTACATGCAGCATGGACAACACATTACAGTATCAGATGACCCTGTGGAACAATGCTTTGAAACAGCAGGTAAATTCTGTTTACTTGTTGTAATACTGTAAATGTAAGCTGAGTTCTAGACCTTTTCAATTAGTTTTGGGTTTTTAAAATTATTATTCTTAAAAGGTAGCAACAAACCTCTCTTTGATCATTCAAATATGTTATTGTCCTACTCAGGAAAACCAAGGCTTTACACTGTCTGAGAAAAAGGAAGAGTAGCCTTGATTATTTTAAAAAAGCCCTGCATTTTGTATTATTCTTTCATCTTTCAGAGTACATAAATCCAGTTCTCCAAGGATCGCTTCATCTATATTACTCAGAGTTTAGTTACCATTTTTTAGCTTTAACCTCTGTGATCTAGTAACATATGAGGATCTCACCTATCAAATAAAGCCAGAAGAGTTAACCTATCAAAATTGATGCTAATCCAGAGCTTCGGCAGGATCCAAAAGCGATAGTACTGCTTGACTTTTTGAGCTGCTTCCTCTTGAGGCTGCATGTGGTCCTGAAGGTCAGGGCTCAGGTCTATATCCTGCTGCTCCAGCAGATCTGGATCCATGGTCAGCAGCCTGTTCAACCTGATCTGAGGAATAGAAAGCTAAAAGAAAGTCAGTATTAAAAAAAAAAGGCTCGTTTTTATTATATCACTATGTTCTACTGAAAACTGGTTTGGAAAAAAAGACCACCAAAAACTAGAGGTATTTCGTTTCTCTTATAAGAAGCTGAATGTTAGAGCCTGTCAGTTTCGAGGCTTCCACTAACTTTTCCTGTCCTTATCATGGCAAACAAATAGCACCAGCAGTAATAATAGTATGGATACAGCACAAATGTTTGGCATTTTAGCAAATGGCTCACTTCAAATGAAGCATGAACACATCTTCCAAGCACATAATTGTATTTACCCTGAAAACTTCAAATTTGAAGACAAGTAAACTGATACGTGAACTGGAATCACCTACTACAGGAATAATCCAATTCTGAACTTAAGTAAAGTACAGCCCATTTCCTATAGTCAGCTGATCTGCATGCATGCTCACGCTGAGTGGTTTTTTTGCATGACAAAGCAGCTTACTCATGCATCAGTGATCAAATTCAAACTCACTAAAAATTCAGAATAAACCTGGAGACAATGTAAAAAAAAAATATCTGTCCTAGCTAGCCAAATACTATTTATAACTGATTATATTTCTTCCTTGTTTTTTACTTTGACATTTTAGAGTTCTCTTGGAACCACAGTAATACTAACAACCATATAGGACATTTAAGGAGAGTAACCAGAAGGCTAAGTTATTACAGTATGTATGCATTGCCTAACCTGAAATTTCATCAACAGGCCAAGAAACATCTTAAGGAACTGCTCTTTATTCTTAATATAATGGTTAAAATGTCATTTCATGAAAAATCTTAGCAATCTTTTAAGGCAAAAGGGAAAATTTAAATAGTCACATCACATTTATGTGTACAAATTACAGAGTTTTATTGCTTATTGTTTTTACAGTTATCTTGAAGTTTAACATTTGATTATTCATTTGAGTATTTTGTTTCATGTCTCACTAAAGCAGCACTGTAACTATATTCAGTCTGCTCTTCATTCCTAGAAAAATACTCAAAAAACCAAGCAAGAATTATCCCTTCCTAAAGACATTTCAAAAATACAGGTGCTGTTTTGATAACTTCATAAAAACTTGGTCTTTAAAAAAGGTACAATCACCATAATATAGCATTCATTGCACTAATCTAAACATTCAGCAAAAAATTTATATTTATCATATGAATTACACTTTTACAAATACAAATTTGCCTTAAACATAATTATTTCCTCCAGTGGGACTTCCAATGGCAAGTAACAGCACATAACAAGTAATGAAGTAGAGTAAAAGAAGTCTTCTTTTTTGAAGGCTACACTTTCAAGAAGGATGGTGGAAAGAAAGCTCCCCTATCAGACACCAGGTTTGAAGAGCACACTCTTGATCAAGAACATGGTCAGGCAAATGGAGGTCTCTTGATCTGCTAGCAAATACTGAATCCATTTTTCATTTTCCCTCTTGATTAGGTATTTAAGTAATTCAAAATACTTTGCATAGGTTTCCTAGCTTAAGAATCATAATCTTGAGAATTGTGACCATTTGCACTGTTTCCATGACACAGCAATACTAGGCTTCAGCACTGAGTACAGATATGTCTGAACTTGACAACAACAGGAAAGGTTTGAGATCACAAAACTAAGGAATAGAACAAAACAGTGTAAACCTCCACTTTGCATACGAATTAAGATTTCTTTCTGCTGCCTGCTAATCATAGTGACACACAGAAGGAAAACTCCATCCAAGTTGTCCAGTCATCTCCAGAAACTTTTACAAGGTATCTCAGAACATCCAACTTCCATGGGTTTTAGAAAATCACTATGCTTTAGATCAGAGGAAGCAATTTATATTTAAAGTGCTGTTCAGAAAGATGTATGTGTATGTATATGTGAAGACACCACAACAATGAATATTTTACCTTCATTTAAACCAAGGCAAAAATCCTTAAGAACAAAGAGCTACCACACAGGATGATCAATCAATACTATAAATTAGAAAGTCCTCTGATTTTTTGCATGCTTTTAAAAATAAATAAGAAAAACTTACTAGATCATGTGGATAAAAACGAACTGAGGTAGAACTCGATACGTGAGAGTCCGTGTCACTACAAGAACAGGGGAAAGACTTCATATTATAAAACTACATTTTATTTCAACAGGCCACTCATTTTCTAGTGTCCCAAATTTATTTTGACTCCTCAAAAATCTTAAAATACTTAATATTTTTTCTTCAGTCACATATACTAAATAAAAGTATCCACTTAGTCTTGTGTATTGTGCTAAGTTCTGTACTACAGCAAAGACAATGTTAGCTACTGATGTGTAAACACATGTCTAAGGGAGTTCGCAGTCCACTGTGTGTTCATGTAGTTTTTGTTAATTCTATATGGTTTTTATCAAAGTCCCATAACCACCAAAAATAGTATAAACTTCATGAGTACACCAGTTTACTTAATGTTAAATATCTTCTGAAAAACTTAACTTTAAATAAACTTAAATCCCTGCTAGGGAGCAAAATTTCTTTGTAATTTCCATTCATTAGAGATGAGGAGAAATTTCTCTTACTGTACAGGAGTCCATATCCAACCACTGCCTTTTTTCCCAATTTTGGATATCTTTTGGTTTGCTTTCCATGTAAATCACATGGCTGTAAGACTTGTATCAAATCTATGCAACTTTCCTTCAGTTCCTTGCCTTAAGATAAAAACATTCTTTGTTATCAATTTTACTTCACTGCAACTCAAGTACTGTCTAAATCTGAGATCCAATTATTTGGATGTGGCCAGTTTGTTCCTTCCATTAGCACATATAAATTCAACACAGCAGCCATCAGCAAAGCCATTGCTTCTGGAACATGCAAGCAGTAGAGGCAGGCACTGGCAGCTTTGTGCAAGGAATATAGAACTTTAATCAAAGTTCAACTCTACAAAGGGCTTGCACACTTTCACAAGAAAGATTTGAAGATGGGAGCTTTTATACTAATTACTTCATCATTCCAATAGCTATTCCACCTACACGTGGTGGGAATTGGTAGCAATCAACGTGATACAATAGCTTCAGAGCAGTTCTAGGTAGTGAAGTTGTTGGGTGGCCAGGGGGAAGAATGCAGGAGGTTTTGGGTTGTTTTCCTTTCTTCTGCCTCCTGTCCTTTCAGAGAAAGAAAGGGCATTTTTCCAACAGAAGATTAACTTTCCAGTATGTAGCTGGCTATTTCAACCATAAGCCAAGTTTGAACCTGAGGTTTGTTAACACTTCCATGTATTGTTTCATGCCATCTATGAACTTAAGAACAAATTTATCAGTTTACATTTGCTTCATAATTGGAAGTTTATTTGTAAATGAGTTATAGTCATTATAGTCCACAGCCATCTACTTCCCCCAAACCTAGTTTAAGTTCTTTAAGAAATAAATACTTTCTATAAGTCAAGAAAAACCACATTTGTCCTGTTCAGACATTTATTTCTTACGCTAACAGTAGTTTTCACTTTGAGGTTTATTTAAGTGTAAAAGATCATTTATGTAATTCGGGTCATCTGCTAGGGAAAAAACACTTAGGCTTCCAAAGTAAAAGTCATAATATTTTATATTGATTTCCTGGTCATCCATACTAAATTTTTAGTATTTAAACTAAACTAAAATCAGACATTGTGTTGCAGTAAGACAAGAATCATCACTCTGGACTGGCCTTCACACACACCAGATGTTGGATGCTCTTCTTGCAGCTGGCTCAAAGTTGACAAGTGACATGTCGCAGCCCCCTGTCTCGTAGAGCGTAGAACTGAACTTACCTATTAAAGAAAAGGTGAAAAGCAGGTCAAAATTTCATAACATTTCATTCCACTGGCACTAGTTTCTATTTCTTAACTTACATCCGAGATCAACTGAGAGATCTAAATTTAGTGTCAGAATATAAAATGTAATTACACATTAATGTGTCACTAGTGCAGACAAGACAGTAGTTATTTCATCCTCTTTTACACCATTTTACATGACATACACAGTAAACTGCAATACTGCATCATGAGTTTGTATTTCAAGATATCACCATTAACACAACAAAAGCAGAATTCCTTTTTCTCCCCATAAAGAATAACCAGGTGAACAAGTTGAAATGCCCAGCTTCTCCCCACCCCTCCCAACTCCAGTACATCAACTTTAAGTAAATCATTCCCTATCAGTGTTTAAGAACCGTGGCATTTAGCTAAGGCAGAGATTCCTCAAGTGTGTTGAATACAATTATTTTGAAAGGCACATGTCTATTGGAAAAGAAACACACAGAATGAAAGAAGTAGCCAGAGATGCTTCCTAAGTTACACCTCTAGTAAATGGAAATGGCAGGAAAAGGAAAGGAAATGATAGGCAGTGTTTTATTCTACAAGCCAGAAGCAAATGCTTCAGTGTAAGAACACAAGGCTGCAAACTAACTCCTCATTTGCAGTTGCTGGAATTTCATTAACTGTAATTTTCTAAAGATATTTTTAAAACTTCAAATGAACAGTACCAAGCTATTCCTAAAAATATAATTAACAAAAAAGTAACCAAAGATTATAACTCAACTGATTAATTACCTTGTTCACAATATGGTATTTTTACTGTGCCTTTCTCCCACAATAGGCTGATCAGAGAGATAAGCATTGTAATTTCCCCTGAAGGCCAGGTTCAATATATTTCTGAATGCAGGAAGCTGATTTTGAAATTGTCATCTCATATAAAGTGTTCTGCCAACTTCTCTGTCTTTCCTGGCTCCAAAACCTTAAGCCACGCTGCAAAGCATGCAATATTTTAAGATCCGCTTATATACAAAAAATCCCACTTTGGAACTCTGAAGAAAAACTGTCTACACCTCGGCTGCATATCTCCTAGCACTTCTTCTTCCTGTTGTTACATGATAATGAGCAGACCCTGGAGAAAAACCTAAGATGATCAGAGCTTCCAATCTTTACCCTTGCTGTAAGAATCTACCATCAAAAACATTACAACAGAAGCAGGTTTGGGTGGGTTTTTTGTTAAATTAGTTTGTTGTTGGTTTTGTTGTTTTGGTTTTGTTTTTTTTAGAAATACACTATGATCCTGATCCCACTTCTCTTCAGCTCCACAAAGTCCAATTTAGAAGTGTTTAAAAACATTTAAAACCTCAATGTGCATAATTAAAAGCAGTCAAAATAAGGAAAAAACATTGGTATATTGAAAATAGTCTTCATAAAGCTTTCTGCCCTCAGAGAAGACACTTCAGACCAATGAGACACAAAGTGCAAAGGATGGACATACATGCTAAGGCCAAGCATTGACAGGACATTGAGCTACATGGTTCACGAGTTCTTGTACAACACGTCAGAGTTCAGTAACACAACAGCTCTTTCAATATTTAATGACATCTACTATAGGTACTTGTAAGGAACTGCAAGTATAAATTTCACTTGTTAAGGCTTTTTACTCAAGAGTTATAAAATATCCTTTGGCTTGCTATGCATACTGTAGTCAGCTTGTTATCGAAGTGTAAAACTTAAACTAGTGCAAGACCATAGGCATCATCCTCCCTACAACTGCTAAATAACCTCAGTTACACAGGGCTATTTCCCAAATGCCATCAGTAAAAAAAAGAACAAAAGTATCAACAGCAAACACAAAGGTACAAACAGCACACTTGAGATTCTAGTCAGGACAAAATTATGTGTAACTTATTATGGACAAATCTTCCCTGCAATGAAGCTTTTCAAGAGACAATAAAGTTTGGGTTAAATTCTTCATGGTTTTGTACTTTGATTTTTAAAGAAAAAAATTTTTAGACACAGAAAATAGAATACACTACTTGCAAGATCTAACTTCACATTTTCTTGGGCTGAGATAATATAAAAGGTATTTATTTCAAAAGCAGCTAACTGAGCTGTTACATGTCAAGTCAGATGTCCAATAAGGCTCTCAAACTATGAAAAAACTTTAGCATAAAACACTTCAGGTTAGAAAACACCTACATTTCCCTCACAATCCACTCATCTTTGAATCTGACAAAATTTACTGCATTTGTGTGGGTGCTGGAAATACTGCATGGCTGTGGTGGGGTAAACCTGGCTAATAAGAGACATATAAAGAAAACAAACAGTAAATTCCACGTTTTTACACACAGACTACAAAATGGACTCTGGTTTTGCCAATACTGGCAATTCACACATCCATTCCCTCCCCATATACATATATATATATTTAATTTTTTTTTCCTCATTGGAAGTTAGCTCTCCATCACAAAAAGCATAGGTCCTCAACAAAACAAAGTTGCCTGACTCACTCCATTTTAAAATTTTATTTTTATCCATTTATTTTATTTCATCAAAAGGCTCTCCAGAATAGCCACAATTCATCTTAGGTTGAAAATATCATAGGTGCTGGTGAGGATGCAAACCCTAAGGTGCAACTGCAGATTTTACAGCTGAGCTCAAAGTCCCATAAAAGTCCCACTTTGTAACTGTGCAACACACCAGCAGCTCCAACCACAGGACTCAAACATCAGTGAAGGATCTCAGTGCTCACAAAATTTAATAGGTACCACGGAATGTCTTTGGTTGGAAGAGACCTTCAATATCATCTGGTCCAACCTTTGACCATGGATATACCCTGCATTTTTAGTTATTCTAGTAATTTTCCCTCCCTCTCATCCCCAGCTCTCCCATAGCATCCTCTGAAATACTTTCAACAGCATCACATTGACAAAGCCTAAGAGTTTATTTTCTCTCATTCTCTAGGGACTGTAGTTTTATCAAGTTGTGAAATAACAGCAAACTCAAAAGTTAATTTTTCAAATCAAGAAATAGGGCCAATAGCACATTTGCTTATAACTCCTCCCCCTGCCCTCAAAGAGAGAGTGGTAAGTTCTTGGCAAATGAAGTCACCCAATCTTCTATTTCAACAGATTACAAAAACCAACAAAACCAACAAAATCACTGCTACTAGGCACACAAATCCAAAATACATCTTTGTTCTGGCCCAAAGAGAGGGAAAGACAAGCAGACGTCCTTTGAAACAAGTTCCTACAAATGTTTGCAAAAAGACAAAAATTCCTCATTGCCAAGTCCAGAGACAACCATGTAACAGTTCACACTGAACAAACTGATGTTCCCAGAATTACAGGAATTAATGAAAGCAACAGGTTGATGAGCTTACACACATGAAACCAGGAAGATTTGAGTGACTTGGTGTTCTCAGCCAAGTTACTTTCAGCACATTTCCCAATTTTTCATCTAAGAAATATGACTTTGTTTTAAACCTCTTATCAACTAGTTCTGAAGATTGCTAACAGTTTTTCACATTATAATACTTTTTAAATGCTAGTCAGCAAAACCAAAGGCATCAGAATTTAAGTACTCTGCATCATGCAAGGAGCTACTGTTCCCAAATATCAAAATTGTGCCTTTAGTTGCAGTATGAAGACTTGGAAGTTTTCAGTTAGAACATTTCAAAGCAGTTCATTTTTTATTTATTTATAACATTGGTAAAAAGAGCAACTTACTTATACAGAATTCCACAGACTACAAGAGGGATATTTTCAGTAGGAATAATGGAAAGTCAGTATTTATTTTCTACTTACACCTTTGAAAATACTTCCCCATCTATCTCAAGCAGACTAAATATACTTAATTATAAAAAGGTATCGAGGAACTGGTTCTTACATTGTTTTTAAGCAAGTGATCAGTATATATTTAGATAAAAGTTTTGATCTGCTTTAAAATAGTTCAATAAATCTGAAAGATTTTCACTTGCATGCAAGTGATATAACCAGAAGTTCAACCTAGCAGTGTCACTGTACTGTAAAGCTCCAGATGACCAGGTCCCTTTAATCGCAAAACCAACGCTCCTGAAAAAGAACAACAAAAAAACAAAAAACCAAACCAACCAAAAACAAAACCAAAAAACCCAAACCACACCACCACAAAACCAATACCAAAACAAAACACCAAACAAAACCACATCTTCTAGCTGAAGCCAAGAGGCTTTTATTTCACTCCAGTTACAGAAACTGGGATCTCTTCTAGTAATTCAGTACTTGGAATTCCCAACTGCTTTGCAAGTTAATGCCTCGAAGACTCCCTTGCCTTACTCTCAGCAGAATAAAGATGACTGGACAGTCACCAGACTGAATGTAGCCTATGTGTAACACAGTAAGGTTCATTCTTTGTAAAATAAGTCACCAGAATCAAGTTGACAAACAAAAAAATTAAAATTGTGCCTCTTAAAGAGATGCAAGTTGACATCAACACAAATGGAAAGAAAGCAGAAAACAGACGCATGAACAGTGCACAAAAAAGAAAAAAAAAACAAGCCTACGTGTTGTGGCTTTTATTTTAAATTAGCACATGCCCATTTTGTTTTGCAGAAGAGCTGGAGGATGCTACTAGAATTTCAGTAATAAAAGAAATTCCTATATGCACTGAACAAAGATGTAAAACACCCACCTACTACCTTTGTCCCTTTTATCTGCAGTTGCTGTAGATCAGGCTTTTTTTTTTCCACATGCCCTGACACTCTTGCCAGTATTTTTTCTGCCCTGAGCAGTTAAGGCGATTTCCACAGTGACAAAGAATTGGTCATATTGCTGATCAAAGCAATAAAGGCATCAGAATAAAAGTTCAAGAAAAAACTACTAATCTTCCCCAAATCATACACAGTCTGACACAAAGTAATAGGGTCACCTTTCACTGTAGGGTATTTTGGGAACACAGAGTAAAATCAACAGCCTTAGACTTCAGGGAAAGAGAACACCAGTGATACTTTATCCCTGATTGAGGACTGAAAAAACAATCCCAAAACCACATCATCCTCCATTAAATAAATAATTATTAAAAAACAACAACAAAAAAACCCCAAACCAGAAAAACAACAAAACAACAAACCATGTACCAGCTATAAGGAAAGATACTCTCCCTTTTTTTGTCAGACCTGCTAAAGTAACCATGCATGTGTGAACTTGCACCATTTTGCTAGTATCCTACTCAAACAAAAGACAGTATCTGTCACACAAAGCCTGCTGCACAAACTAGAAAATTCCATTTTCCTAAAATAATGAAAATAGATCTTGCCTGTAATAGCTACTTTCACACATGGAAAGCTTTTAAACAGATGCTTAGAGCTTCAAATCTGGAATGAATCTCTATATTATACATAGATTTTTTTTTTTAGTTGAGCAGATCCTAGAAGTTTTGTGCCTCTCAAAGAGAATGGGCTGCCTAACAAAACTCTGAGTGTAGTACACAGTTTAGCTACATAAATTTCTGAAAACTCCAACACACACCAACTGCAATGAATGTGCCTTTCCAAGAAGTCTGAGATGAATCCTGCTTTTCTTAAATGATCCACTTTGGTTTCTACTACAACATAGTATTTTAAGTTATTAAATCTTGTATTCTATAAAATGTGATTGTATTATTTTGGGTAACACAAACCAAATCCCTCAAATTCAATAACGGTGGCTTTAAGAATAAATCTAAACTTTAAATCTTGGATAGATAAAACCAGCATCCTTTAGAGTTATGTTCCATTATTTTTTTTTCAAAAAGAAACGAGTACAAATTAAATAACCAGAAATCAGTAGTTTAATGTGATAAGCTTTTATAGTTCAGAGATACACACGTCTTGACTTTTCTATCATCTCGAAACCAGTAGAGCCACAGACTCCAAAATAAAAAATATTTGATAAGTAGATTGTCTGTATTTACCACAACTGTAAACCTTAGCTCAAGTCAAGGATTTTTTTCAATTTCGCTGATATTAATTTTTTCCTTATACTGAAGCTGGAGAGCAGAAGAATGTCAACTTGTTAGCCAAACTGAAGTAATCCCACAGTCTGACAACTCTTGAAGTCTCCCACACCAGTGGCATACAATGACAATTCACTTATTTTTTAGTAGTGGGTAACACCATGGTCTGAAACAAATGTTTTGTCAGTGTTGGGAGTTAACCTGCACTTTTATTACAGGTGCTCAAAATGCAGTCATTAATAACTGTCCATTCTAAAGATGGCCCCTTTAATAATTAAAAGAAGAAATCCACATAAATGCTGAAATCATAAGTAATTCAGTCCATGTATAGATAGCTGCAAAGATCCCTGCCAGGAATTTTCCACAGCAGGCATCACTGTGTGGCAGGAGATCAGTAACTTATTCTGATCATCTGAACTTCCTTCTCCCTAGCAACATAAAACTTAGCCACATAAAAGTTAATAAATAGTTAAGAATACTACATAAAATGGACCATGAAGAATTATGGGACATTGTAAGGCTCCATGATTTGGCGGCATTTCCTATAAGAAAAGGTCCAGATTTTCTTCCAGTCTGAAACTCCTAGATTAAGGTGTTCATGAGGAGCAAAGCACTCATTTGCATAAGGATTTCTTTTTAAACAGCAGCTAAGCAGAGACTCATCTAAAACCAATCAAGAATTCCTAGGGACCACAACAAGAATTTTTTCAGGATCCAGATGTTCCTCATCTGTTACTCAAAATTGGTATCAATCTCTGCCCAACTATCCTGTGAGAATGAAAAAAACCAAAACAAAAAAGCATGCATGACATGTTTCATTGTTCAAATCATGAAAGCTCACACTATCGTTATTTCTATCTATGCATCACCATCACTATTTGTATCTAAGCATCCTTCAAGTGTTTCCTTCCCACCCTGCATTTGTCCGAGCATGAAAGGCAAGGAATTTACCAGCGATTAGGGCCTTCCAGCAAACGCACCTCTAAGATTCAGAACCAAAACTCATAGAGCGGATTTCACACCACATTATTACCCACATATCTGCTGTATTAACACTTCCATGTCACCAAGGTTACATAAGGCCTGCATACCAAGTTCATGGTGCAAACTGCCTACAGCAGATGCAGTGGCATGTGATGCTTCTAAGTGGACACTCCCATTTCTCACCAGCAAGGAGGCGCTGAGCACAGCTGCCTGGGAAGAGGGGCGGGATTGCACTCTGAGCTGGGAGGAGGGCTGCTGGCCTTGCTGACCATCTTGAAGGCTAGGAGAAAACATGGATTGGGGACACATTACCAGGGAGAAGGAAAAAAAAAAAAAACAAACCACCCCAAAAAACCAAAAACCACAAAAAAAACAAAAGAAAGAAAAACAACAAAGAGCTAGAACTGAAGCAATACAAGCCGTTGAGTTTAAAGAGGAAGAATTTAACAGAGCAGAGCATTAAGAGGCCACTTCTGAGGGTTAAGATAACCCATGAGGTGTGTATAACATCTGGACACTAGATACACCAGTAATCTGGACACACAGTTCCTGTCCTGCTTCTTAGAAGCAGTATTGAGTTCTACCACCTCAGCAAGTCACGCTCAAGTATGTTCTGAAGATTAATTCTTAAAAGCAAATTACTCGTCAGTCTGACCGTAGACTGACCTCAGGTCTCAGCTCCATAAAGCAGTGACTATCCCAAGTCTTCCCATCACAGTTAGGGTCCTTTTTGCTCATTGAGGTATGGACTCTGCCAGCTGTCTAGTTGGCTGTTTGGGGTTTTTTTTGGCCACAGCAACATCACACTTCTTGCTATTAATCTGCACTCTAAGTACAAAACAGCTATAAGCTTCGTTAGTAGTCACACACTAGCACAGAGCTTTTAGATAACCAGTTAAACCTTTGAATTCAGAATTTTCTGAACATATTAAGAATGATTATAATAAATTATTAATTGGCAAAAGTTTAAAATCTATTTATAGAAAGCAAAAAAATTCTTCTATACCCAGACACCAAAAAACAGTTTCTAAAGGTCAACCTGGGCTTCAGAGAAATTTGTAAGCTTATTGTCACAAGTAGACAATGCTTGAAAATGTTAGTTCTACTCTTCACAGCCTTCTAGTTGCAGAACTATTTTATAAAGATAGTTAACTGTTGTATTTTTAATTGCTTGATTAACATGAAACATGGCCAAGTATCAGAATACATGGTGCCTTCACTCATACCTCATATCTGGTTCATAAGAGAAGTGTTATTATCCTTCATTTTGGGTACTTTTACAAGTTACATGCCAGTCCTTAGCTCTGGAATGTGATTATATAATGAAATTATTTTTGAGATTTTTATTTCTAAATATTTTTAGAAGAAATGTATATATGACTGTAAAATATTTTAAATGCTTTTGAAAAATTATCTTCATCACCTCTTGCTTTTGATATTTAAGTGCTTACAGTGTGATCCTACAGTTGGCAAGTGTAGAAACGGAAAGCAAAATCTTACTAAGAGCTGAAGGGTTATATCTGATGTACTTGCTTTTAGCAATATTTTCTAGAACATCTACTTTTCAGGTTAGAGAACCACTATAAGAGATATAAGAATAAGTATTAAGAGTAGCTCATGCAAAATAAAGCCAACATGCACACACAGCTCACGAGGTAGAAAACAAACTCATTACTATCATATTCTAATATATCTGAATCTGAACTTTAAATTCAGTGTTTTGCTGCTGTAGACAAGGCTCTTGGTGAGCTGCCTGGCAACAGAAGCCCTAAGGAATCTCACAGATGTGCCAGCCTTCATTGCCTCCCTCTAGTATTACCAGCAGCACTAAGACCACACTAAACACTGCTTTCCCTTCAATAGTAGCTATATATCAAAATTGCCCTTCCAGTGGTTATCCTTATCTGTCACATTAAAAAAAAAATAAAATCCATACAACACTGATTGCACAGATATGTAAAAGCTGTATTTATCTCTGCCTAAATAATTATAAAAATAAAATTCTCCTTCAGATTGTCACTTATGTTCTTGTATCAGACACCAATGAGTACCACCACTCAGGATGCCAATGCATACTTATATTTAAAGTACCCAAAACACTGTTGACACTTAGGAAGGACAGAAGCAGGAGTGGTTGGTTGTTTTATTATGGTTTTGAGGGGTTTGGCTTTTTTATTGTTTTAAGTTACCAGGCAAACCACTTTTGTGTCTAATTTAGCAAGCCAGCATAATTTACTAGGCCAGGTTTTACTTAAGTGTCCATCATTGCCAGACATATACATGTATGACACCATTGCTTCTTCTACTGAATATTCCACAGAGGAAGTGAAAAGTATTTGTAATAATGGATTGGAAATTTAAAAATCTAAAACCAGGTGGAACTCAACAGGTTCTAAGCAAACACTTCCAATATACACTTGCACAATATCCAATTTCATGCAGGAGTTAAAAGACCAGAAGATAAAAAGTTTTATTGGCAAGGAAGAAGTAATATCAGGGTAGCTAAAGATCAGTAAATCTACTACTGTTAAAAGTTGATCATCTGAAGTCATATGGATTAGCACTACCAGAAACTACACCAAGGTAGCTCACCACCAGCATATACAATCAATGCCAATTCAAATGGCAACCGGCTAAAAACCTGTAATGTCCATGGCATTCCTTCTTTATGCTTTTTTTCTTAAAACAACTTTCTTGGGCATTTCTTCTTCCAGCAACATATAGAATTAAGCTACCCATATTAAGGAGGGCTTTTTCAGACTATGCATTTAGAAATCTGAACAGTGTTAAATACAAAATTTTCAGATCCACAGTTGGTAGTTCAAAGGAAATTTGTGTCAAACAAATCTGAACGCATTTTGATGTTTGGTTGAACTAGAGCAATTGACTTTCACTCCAAAGGACAGTCATTTAGCATCACAACAATGCTTTGAGCCAAGTACCCTAATTACTCAATTCTGAACATATGTTTACAATAAAAGCATTTTTGATAAAATGTGTCATTTATGTCAGAGAAAATGGCTGGGTTTTTTTTTAGATAACTGGAAGATGCACAGAGAAAGCACAAGTTTAGAGTATTTGTTCTACTTTTTCACTCTTAAACATCGTGTACAATTAAGAAGTTACCTCTTCAGTTGAAGTTACCAACTTCAGTTTTCTCATGATCTCACACTAAAGTCCAGCTTAAGCCATGGGAACCTTAGTGAATCCTCCACCATGTGAAAAGCTGAGGCAGAGCCTCAGCTTGAAACAGAGTCCCTTATTTGCCCTACTCTCTACCCAAGAGAAAGAAAACTCACTTTCCCAGCTAATGTTAAGGAGTTCCAACTTGTGTGCACAGCCTATACACAAAACTGTACTATCCTCTTAAAAAAAAAAAAAAACAAACCAAACAAAACCACAACAAATCAGAAACAAACTAATGCAATGGAGAGCAGAACAAAAATGACTGAATACAGTTTTAGCATCCCTCACTGTGAAGTAAATCACTACCTTAAAGCTGAACAAACTATGTTCAGCAAGACCAAAAGCTTAACAAGAAAGTATTTCAAATGTGATTAATGCTGCATACTGTACTAAATAGGAAAAAAAAACCATCTACTTTGTTTCAAGCCTTGATGCTGCTGGAGTCAGTTCTTCAGTTTGTTAGATTTTAGGGACCATTCTTGCAATCCTCCTGCCTGAGGAAAATTTAGGAACTTAGCCCTTAATGGCATGATTTCTCACCCATCCTCTGTTGTAAATTATTTTATGTGCTCAGTTTCTGTATCATTTTCCAGCTAAGAAAAATTACTCCCTTTTGTCAAGGGAGCAATGCTTTCATATGGCAGAGGTCACAGGCAGAAAAAAGTATTCCTCAAACACAAAGGCAGATTCCTCCTATTATTCAAAGATAGCTTAGCATATGAAGGAAATTTATTAAGAATACAGAACACATGGTTATTCCTGCATGCTTATCACATAGGTGGAGGAAGAATTACTTCAGTATGTAAGGGGAGTGTTCCTTCCACTACAGACAACATTGTGCTCGTCAGATTCTTCAACACGGTAGGCAACCACAGGTTAGGAAGATGTAAAAAGCAAGTATAAAAACTTATTGTGGTTGCTGTTTCCACTGCTCAAAGCTCATAGACCAAAGAGAGTTTCTGTACATCATGTTTCACTAGGCTCAGTGCTGATAAGAGATGGACCAGAAAAGGTTGGGGCCTCCTGGGCTATGTGTCTGCAGGTCATTTTAAACACTGCCAAGGCATGCAAAGTGTCACACAATTATATTTAATCCTGAGCAATTTTGTGCATTCTATATCAAAGACATTGCTACAAATTAATTCTTTTTCTTTTGCTGAGAATAGCTGCAGGATGCTCATACCATGGTTTACCTGTATTTTAGATTTAGAACCTTTGTATTTGTGCCTTAGCTCTTCAGAGTGTTATTAAATTTTGTTACTATGCTTATATTTCACTATCTACAGACATGAAAACTGATTACACTGTTTGATAGTGCTTACTTTCTTCAATAAAACCAAAATTAAGAGGGATGAATAATTTTTTTCTTTGAATCTTAGGAGATTCTAAGAATTTCATTGCTTGAAATCAAAACTTCTGATAGAATTCTCAACTTCTTGATAAAAAGCACTGAGTCCAATTTTGTTAGCGTTAGTTCATGTTGTTATCAATCTGAAATCAGCTGTAACATGTTAGAGGACTGGCTATCCTGACCAGTTTGAAAATAGTGCCACATAGACATGCACAATCCAACAAGCCCACAGTGACATGCAGTGACAGCTCGAGGAGGTTATGGTGGGGAAGGAAGTAAAAAGTGCTTTTCTGGCAACACTGGTGGGTGTGGGGAGAAGTGGTCTGCTGCATGCATGCTAAATATGGTGGAACATTTAGATACCCTACCTGAGGGGTGATCCGATGAGCAATGTAGGAGGGGTAGGGTTACTCCCTGCATTGTGCCGGCGTCGTACTGCCTGACGCCTAAATGTGCTGCGTTCACGGCGAAATGTGACAGTCTCCTCGCTGGCTTGTGCTGCTGCATCAAGACAGACTTTAGGTCAAATAAGAACCCATCCTAGTTATGTACACAGTAACTTAAGATGCCTTTCTTCCCCCTGACCCTCCCCAAGTTCATGAATTTGACTTGCAACAACAGAAGTAGCTTATGCGCGGACTGGTGAAAAAGCCATCGCACGAGGGGGATCACGTAACACAATTATTAGGAAAAAAATCTGGGGGGTTGAGGGTGGGGTGTGCCTGTTCTTGAATATACAGCTGTTTGGTTGTTTATTTGGTTGGTTTTTTAACCCCAGATCCAAATAACCAGGTTGGAAAAAAAAATAATAAATTTAAAATCCCAAATCTCTTCCATTAGCACAGGGCAGAAAGAGACACAACTCATTTTTTCATTTAATAAATAAATAAAAGAAAAGCCCTCAGGACAAACTAGAAGGGTTGGTCTGCCACTCCTCACCATAATATTCTCTTCCCATTTTTATAATCTCTGCCAAACAGATATGGTTGAGGTTAACCTCATCATGCCTCCTAAGGAGACAGAGTTGCTTTCCTCTTTTTTTTTTTTTTTCTCAAAAAGGATGCATGTTGCTCATTTTAGACTTGTTACATCATAATTTGGAGCAGAGAGTTGAGAACAACTTGATTGTGAGGATTGGTGGTTTTGATATTTCAACTACAAAAAATTAAAAAGTTTTGGTCCACTTACAAAGTAACACTGTAAAAAAACTAGGTACTCAAGGAAATCTAGGATTTCTTTTCCACTCCCCCCAAATCCACCTGTGTTCCCTGATCTTCACAGCCTGAACAACTCAGGATTTGGATGGCTACATGGTGCACCTACAATGTCAGTCTTCCACCTGAACCAAGGAAGCCAGAAACCAATTTGAATGCAGAGCAGAGAGAGCTCTAATGAATCGGTCACAGGGAAAATAGATCTGTCGAAGAAGAAAAAAACCAAAAAAACAACTTGACATGAAGTCAGTGCCAGGGGAGAATCAGTCTTGAATGGGAAGTAACAACTGGGGAGCCAGGAAGTCTGTGACTAGAGCAAGAGAAACAAGGATTTTGTCAAGGGAGCAATGCTTTCATATGGCAGAGGTCACAGGCAGAGTAGTCCATGTTCACTTATGCACATTTTAAATTACAACATTCCTGTCATTAAGTTTTCAAAACTTACAAGCAAAGACTCTAATGCTGGTCTACTACCTACTACTGCTGCATATTCCTGGCACAGCTCAAGCAATAAAGACTGCATGGAACAGTCTAACTGCACCCATGAACTACCAGTTATCTAGTGAACACTGTCTACAAAATCTCCACCTGACATTTGTTTTAAAAGCTAAAAAGCTACATGAAGAGATTAACACCAACATTAAAGTTACAGACATTTCAACACCGAAGTTAAAAGACATCTGTTATCCAGTCCTTTCCTATTATTTTTAGGAAAACTGTAGGGTTGCTCACTTTCTCCTCCCCTCTCCACAACTGTCTGTTATTCTAAGCACAAATAGGTATTTCCTTTTCAGTGTATTTCAGCAAGAATCAAATACATTTCTCTTGTGGTATTATACACATCTTTATGCTTTGCTTTTATACACAGCCTAATTTCTTCAAGGATTTCTTTATAGCTCACAGTTGAAGTAAAACACATTGAACAAGACACTATGAATCCTGACTTTTTTCTGGTGGATTAAGTTAGCACATAAGGTTAATATATAAACTGCCTTGTAATTCTGGGTGCCAATTTGTAAAGCTCTGTTTTTCCAATATATATATAAGAATATAGAAAGCCATGTATTCATAACACAGATTTCACTGATGTCAGATGCAAAAGCAATTCCACACATTTCTGCTAATCAGGTCATAGTGAAGCACTGAGAAACAAAGAACAGTGACAAGTTTTAAGAATGCAAACATCATAATTACTGTTGAGATGGTAAATATCAGCATTACATCTTAATTATAATTTCCAGCTACTTAGCAGAGGCAGCACTGGAGTGTAAGTCTTCAAGGCAGCACACTTCACACTGACAACAGCTGCTTCTACTTTCATGTCCTTTACTCAGTAAGCATCACCTTCTGCAATAAACGCAGATTACAGAAACACTAGGCCCTTCCTACAGAACTCCAATTTATCACTAAAACAAGTTCCTCTTGAACACTGAGTGAGGCAGTGTCCTGTGAGGAACACAGAGATACCAATATGTTTGCAGATTACCAAAAAAAAAAAAAAAAAAAAAAAAAAAAAATCGATTTCATATGTACTTAGGGATTAAATTCAAAGCTGCACAGGCAAATAGCTCTGGCATCTGCTAACTTTTTAGTCTTTCACTTTAACCTTAAAAATCAAAGTAGAGCTTGGTTTATCTTTCTACCTAATCAGGGAATTTGATTTGTCTTGAAGCTTTTTTTTCTATGCATATCTTGTGTATATGCTATTTCTGAACATAGGAGGCGACATTCAGCATCACTGAGCATGTGTAAGACTCCACAGCTTTTCAGCCCAACACGCTCCAAGACCACAAACATTATGCAACACCTCAAGAAAGTACATGTTGAAACCATGATTTAAAAAGATATACAAAAATAGTTAAGCAGTAAGGATTACTGTTTGTTTCAAGTGTGGAAAACCAAACTGAGCAACGTTTGGGTTTGGTTGCATTTTTTGGTTTTTGTTGTTTTTTTAATTAATTTTAAAAATGCATAGGATAACAAAAATATACCATTATGGAAATCTATTTATGTTAATACATTTTATTTCTGGTTTTACTTGTCTTTAATGAGACAGAGCAGTACAGAGACACATTCTTCAGCAGGATGCAAGATAAAGCTCCTAAATTACCCTCTGTAGTGCTCTGAGAGCAGTTTATGCATGAGGGAAACAGTTTTGTTTTAACATTAAAAAGCTTTCTTTAGTATTAACAAAGCAACAGTGTCTTGACGTCTAGAAAAAAAAATAAACAAATAAAACTATCCCCATAGGACAGTTGTTTTGGGTTTTTGTTTGTTGGGTTTTTTTTTAAGCCTTTCTGTATACAATCACACTTCTGCAATGCTGCTACTTACAACCACATACTCCAGAAAGGTCAGATCCAACACCTAGACTCCTGTTCAAAAATCTGGATAACACAGGTTATACTTTTTACAGTTCCTGTTTCATTGCAGTTAAATCAGTAAAGGATGATAAAACTTTCAGCTTACCCAGAGTTTGTTTTTGAAGTCTGTTCTATTTTTTGTTCTTTTCTAAATTTGCCTACTGAAACACTACTTCACTAATACCAATACATGGAATTATAAAGCTCTTCTGCATGTTGTCCTATAAACCCGAGACCCCAATATTATCTGTTCTTAAGAACAGTAGAATCAGGGTTGCAGTTTAAATTGCACCACTCAGAAATACAGATGTCCACCCCAGACATCAATAAAATAAGGTGGAGACCTAATGACAACTTGGTAGCAAAGTGAACCCTCCCACATGTACTCCCAACTGGAATACACCTTATTTCAAAGCAGAGATAATTTACTTTTTTTTTGTATTTGTTAATTCAACTGTGCATATTAACACATTTATTAAAATTCATCCTTTTAAAAATTTCGCTACACTTCTGATTGGAATAAAGGCAAAGCAGCACACAGTTTCTCTCTCTGGAAAGCCATGAGGATAGCATTTTGTCATCAAACATTTGGAATTATATTTTGCCAATAAAAGGACTGAAACTTATCGTAGAGAAAACTCTAGAACAACAAATAGTTCACAACTTGTTGCCAACCATCTGGGAGCATCTGATCATAAGATGAGCTATCTTACCTGCAGGTTATGCCTTTCCAAAATTTATTTCTATGGTATACAACTGTTTTTGACAAACTTCTGTAGTTCCTCAAAGGTTTAAAGAGAACTGAAGCCTCAAATGTGTTACACTAGAACTGTGCAATATAAACAGCTTTTAAGAAACCTAAGTTGCAAATTTCTTTTGAACACATTTACATACAAGAGGAAAAACATTTACAGTGTCGCCTTATAGGTATCACTGCTTCTAACCCAAACTTAGAAGACTGAAGCTGAAGAAGCATGAAATGAAAAAGCTGAATTTCCAGATATTTATTGCATTAACAAATCCCCACAGGCAAAAATGCTAAACCCAGTCCCTCATACAAATTTTGAAATACTGATAAATTTTTCCCAACAAAGAAGATTCTTAGAAAGATATGGTATGGAGTTAAGACAGAGATGAAATGCTCATGTGGAAAACCAGAGTTCTCAGGACAAAACCTACCAACCTCAGTCTAACTGAAAAAGAAAAAAAAAGAAAAAAAAAAAGAAAAAAAAAAAAGAAAAAAAAAAAGAAAAAAAAAAAGAAAAAAAAAAAAAAAAAAAAAAAGAAAAAAAAAAAGAAAAAAAAAAAGAAAAAAAAAAAGTGGAAACAAAATGTGCCCTCAGCCTTCTCAGAAAAAAACAGACATCACTTGAAGCTATAGATTAGTAAGGTTAAGTATGGCTAAATCTGTGCATGGAACCCAAGTGATGCCTTCACATGCTATTTGTCTCCCTATCAAATGGGAAACTGTGATCCAACTATTTCCAATCACTTGTAATGACCAACCCAACTAATCCCCACTGAGAGATGAAATTAATAGTTTATGGTTCATGCATAGACATAAACGATGAAATCTGTACTCTAACACTGAACATACTTTGCCAAACCAAATAGCTGAAATTTTGCTCTTCTGTATTGCACCTCATTTGTGTTGAAAACCTGTAAAAAGCCATACTTTTCTCACACATTTATTGGTTAACACTACTCCTCACAATTGAGGCATTACTACTATATTCCCATGTGCCCTAATACTTTTTAAGAACCATACTTGCAAAATACCCAAGTAGGAATGAGACTATTCAGTCCGTATCTTCAATATACAATATAAATCACCATTTATTATATACCATTCTACAACCTGACTGCAGGCATTTCTTACACTTCCGTGATGAAAATAGAAAATATTGTCTTATTTATAACATTCTAAGTTACTGTGGACATTTCATATCACTAATGCCATTTTCTGAAGAATGGAGATGTGGCTGCAGAGGAGAAACAATGAAGAACAGAAAGATCTCTTTTAAAAAAAACTTCTGTTAGGAAACAAGGCAGAGGAAAACACACAACTAAGAAGGAAAAGGAAAAAAATAAAATTGAAAGAGAAACTAGAGAAGTTAAGCCCAAGATTTCAGTGTTGAGGTTGAATGTATGAGAAGAAAAAGACAAAACAAACAAACAAAAAAGAAAACAAAAAACCCCCTCACACAAGCAAGTCCAAGTCTAGGGCAGAGAAATATTTACAATTACGTAAAAACAGTCACTACAGCAGTCTGAAAAGCAAAACACTGTCAAGCAGGGAATAGCCAGGACAATGAAACCATCTGTTCTTAATTCTGAACCAAACATTTTTGCAGACTGCCTTGACAGAGGAATATCTATGCTAATGCCAAAGACAAAACTAGAAGTCTCAGTTATTCTGCTCAACTGTATTTACCACTTGAACTACTTCAATTTTAAAAACATGAAGTGTTATCCAGAGACTTCTTGACTATAATGTTAATGGACTTGAGGTCAAACATCTAAAGCTATGTCCTAATCTTAGCCCCTGCCCAATACAGTTCCTACAGCCAGGGATTTGGGTATCAATAATCAGTAGTATGTTCATGCAGTAGACAAAAGTTCAAAACCTAGATAAATCTTTATGACAGTTGATTCTGATTTCCTATTTAATTTATTTATTTAAAGAAGCTGCTTTAAATCTTGAGAACACAAAGCCTTCCCAGTGTAAGTGGTATTCATATCATACACAAAGTCACCTTTACTTTGAATGGGATTCTATTAACTATAACCCCAAATGTTCATTAATAGCTACCTTTGACATTACATCTCACAGCTACATTAGCAGTAATCTGAACCCTTCCATTACAACTCAGAGTTTTCAAAACTGTTTTTAGCTGTACACATAACAATAAAACCAGGTACATCTACAATGAAGCATGAAAAAACTGGCCTACAAACTAAGTCAGCAGATACAGCTGCTTTTATACCAAGTATAAATTCAACTCCTGTTTGAGATGAATATTTGGCAAATTTAACATATGATCCTTGTAAACAAATTTGAATCATTATTTCCAAATCAAGTAAAAATTATTGCAAGCAGTTGCACAACACTACCAATTTAAGATATTTTAGTAACTCACTCCCACAGCAATGCAAAATACTTTAAAGGAACTACTACTTCTGGTGTCTTAGGGAGGCTTGAGACCATTTAAACAGGGTCAATTTCTATTAAAAATACCCCCAGGGGGAAAAGAAAATTCTATGAAGTGGATTTTGCCACACTTTTAATTTTCAGTATACACTGTAATACTGTGCCATGCATTTTTCATCAATGTCCTGAATTTCACCTTATGCAGCCCTATAGGTCTTCAGGTACTCTAGAGACGTTTGCACACATTCCTGGCTTTCAAAAGCCTGCGAAGTGGAGAAAACCTGACATTTTTTATTGTTTGGGATTTTTGTATTCCCTATCTCCACCTTTAGGGAAGCCTGAAGTACCAGGAAAATGGCAGTTATATTTTGATCATAAGCCATTTAATGAATGCCCCTGTATTATCCAGAAATAATAAAAAGGGGACAAAAGAGGCAAGACAGCTCCCATACAACATACCAAAACTGCATTTTGCTTTAGTGGGTAAGGATTGACAATTAGTAGATGCAAGATTCAAGCCAAGTTATTATTAGTTTCATTGCTAAGGTCCAAAACTGTCGAGTTACATTTCACCCTCACCCATCACTCCTAAGTCTGCTTATATCTTCTAATGTTTAATGGCAACATCTCAGCTCTATTGATATGACAGAATAATCATAATCAGAGGTAATTCTGTAAAACTGATCCTTTACACACAAAAGCTGTGGCTGGACAACACTGTGCTTTCAATGCCAGGTATTGGAAAGGGCTAAGATTAACATTTTTATCTCATTCCCAAGTCAAAGGTTGTATACATTATGACACAGCTAGCTGACATCTAAAAATCAAGTAATGATATATAATGAATAAGAATATAGCGTTTTGTCTCCAATTAAGAGCCTTGTAGAGAAGAGAGTCCTTTTTACTGGCTAATCTGCTTAATCTGCTCCAGTCTGTCTTGCTGAACACATGACTAGAGATAGCTAATATACACACAACCAGATTACAGTATCTTTACGTGGTTTTTTTCAGTTTCTGAATTCTTTCAGAGTTTGATTTCTCATACAAAACCATTTGGTTTAGCAGTTTCAATGGAAATGTGCAGAAACACAGAAAACATACCAGAAGCTCCACCTTTTTTAACTATTAATCCTACTTGCAGAAAACATACCAAGCTAAAGCCATCAGAACCGTGAAGAGGCAAAGTAAGTAATGACTGCAGACCACATGCAACACGAGCATAGTAGGAAAAAACTGGTGCATTTGTAACAGGTAACATGACCATCAGCTGAACAGCAGAGAAGCATACTGTGTTTTTAACTTTGGAGAGGACACTGTCTAATGACTACAGGCAGATAGCTAAGATGAATACACACGGACTGAAGAGATGAACATGTTTCCAGACACCATATGCAACACAAGATTTCAATCCAAACTCACAAAGCCCTCTTTTGCCTGCCTGTAGAGATGTACAGCAGACCACAGAACACACAAACAACAGCGTGAGTTGTTACTTCAGTATCACTATGCACAGAAGGGAAAATGCATTACATGACATGCAGATTTGTTTACAAAAGGGTATGTAACTCGAGAATTTAAAGGTAAATAAATAAATCTTAAACCACAGAAAACTGTAAGAGAGCAGGAACCGAAAGGATGCATCTTTTACAGTAAGTATAGAACTAGGGGAGAACAGTTGACTCTTCAGGTTGACTCAAGTTTCACAAAACATCAAAGTGTCATACAGAGTTATGCTGGCTCTTTAAATCTTCACAAAGAACAAGCCAGAAACAGCACACAACCAACAGAAACTAGGCACAGGAGAGTATGAAGGTAGTATTTCCACAATACCACCAGGCAGACTGTTAGACATTTAAACAACTTCATCTAACCCTTAACCCATGACTTCACTACCTGTTTTCAGAGCTGGAGTAGTTCAGCAAGGATAGCAACTATTTTAAGGTATCTTTTTTTTTTTTAAAATGTCCACAAGAATATAATTATATTTTTCAAATGCTGTTTGTCTGCATTTGAATGAACTGCTATTTCTATTCAAATGTGCAAGTTATTTTGTAAAAAGCAATTCACTCACCACTTCCAGGTTCAGTAAGATAGAAATGAAACAACAGCTAAGCCTATCTGCAGAAGTAAAACATGTACAAATTTCTATAGGATCCTGCTTAGCTTTCTAAAGGCCATATCCATAACCAAACATGTTTTAGCAGTTACACAACCAAGTAAGAATGTACCTTTAAGTTTATTCCCTCAAGACTTACAGCTAAAATGAAGTTGTAATTAATGATTTAGGTCATATTTGAAAAACAGGAACTGAAAGCTGCTGATTGCAATCTGTTGGTTATCCAGCATGCATCTGTCAATTGTGCCACAAGGTCATTATAAGCAATCACAAAAAATTAAAAAATATTTACGTAAAATTATAAAATAATCCTTTCGGGTGAAGGTTGGATCAGACAATTTCTAAGTCCCAATATCCCCTGATCTTATGAAAAACTGAACCAATTTTATTCTATAATTCATCTGCTACATGTAAATATTTTAATTTACTCCATTTCTACACAAACAATGTAATACATATATTACGTCTTAAAAAACACTCCTAAAAAGTGCAGACAAATCATCAACAGTAGAAAATAATGAATATAAATATTTTAATTCTACAAAGGTAAATATTTCCTCTGAAGAGTTAGTCACAGCCCAAAGAAGAAAGCAACAATTAAAGGTAGAAAATTACAAAACTTGCAATGTAAGATATAAATATGGAGGGGAAAACAACAAACAACACAAACCAAGCAAAACCACACACGATATAAAACCACTAGAAATGAAGGACAACGTGAAGAAATTATTCATACTGAACCATGAACAGATAAATGGAAAATAATTACTGGCTTGATACTAGATATGATCGCATCAATATGTAAGCAATGCTAAAGAATAGGAGGTAATATTTTGTTCTGCTTTGAAAAAAAGCAGAATTACATTCATTTCTTACAATAAAGGAAATATTTCATTTTCTTTTAGGAATACAGAAGACAGAGCAAGTGCTATTGAACACATGACATCAGCAGATCTGGAGAACCTGAATCCACTTAAAGTCATCCTGAAACGCACAGGCAAGTAACACTTAGGAGCTCACACTTACTAAAAATACTAACATAATGACCATTATCTGCACTAAGTTTAAAAGGGAAAACTAAGGAGAATAGCTTAAGCAAGACTTCCTTGCTTAAGCTGTTACAGATTTGCTTTTAAATGTGATTGGATTCGTCTTCCTCCCCATTTCACTCTTTCAAAGAACAATCAAAGTATTTGACAATACATACTCATCAGTGCACATTCAGTTCAGACTACTGAGAGCTGGTGAGTGGATATGAAGTCTGCCATGTTCTGTAAGATGAGGTATATTAATCCTCTTTTGCATATAAAGAGAGAACCTTAACAGTTTTAAGTTGTATTGCAACAAACCAAAAGGGAATAAAATCTTGAGCAAAGTCAAAACAGTATACAGACAAAACAGATCTTTTAGCAGTCATATTACTCTCAGAAGACATAAAGAAGAGCTGTCACTTGAATAAGGGACAATCAGAATGTGTGTTAAGTGTTTTCCTTACTGAGTTAGTACTAGCAGAGCAACCTGGACTCTGATTAAAGGTTTTTAAGAACTCAGTTACTAGAAATAACACAAAGACAGAAAGTGCCAATATATGCAGATTATAAAGTGAAGCCATCTTTATAAGGCTGAGCTAATTGCAAGCCAGACAAATTTGATCAGTGTTTAACACACTGATGAACTTTAGTGTGGTATACATCTTCTCCCCCATAGAAATTAACTGGATTGATTTTGAGTTTGCTCTTCTGCCAATGTTAGGGGAAAAAGACAAAACAAAACTGTTGTTCATATCTTACCTCACTGCAAGTTGGAAGTGTTTCCTTTTAAGATGGAAGAGTCACTTTAACTTTGATTAAACCAGTCTAAATAGCAAGAATAGTAAATCTGCTTCCATTTCTTTAAAATGCCTTAATCTAAAATACAATTTTATTAAGCATTTGTGTGCTTAGCTAACAAGATCCAGATTATCTGGTAGGTATTCCCCTCAAACAATCCCAGAAGCCAGACTGAGGTAATTAGCATGCTCATGTTGCTCTGAAAACATTTTAAGCCCACTTATTTTTCATGACACAGAAAGACTTCCAGTTAAAGCAGTCAATATGTCTAACTAAAGAGACTGAAATGTTGTAACAAGTGAAAAAAAAAATTAAGACCTCAAATGTTTCTTTTTTAAATGCCCCTATTAAGCTGTATTAATACCAACTACTACAGGTAAACTTAGTACTCAAGCTACTTTCTGTAACTGTTCTTTTGCTCGGTGTAAGAGGAAATTACATTCCACTAGCCAGCACAAGAAGGTTATTATGTTGTCACAAGGAGGACAAAAACAAAAAAAACCCAACCCAAAGTAAACAGGACTGTCTAGCCAACAATGGAAATGCTAAGTAAAATCTAAGCAAAATCAAATCCCTAGGAGAATGCATCTTAGAAAGATGCAGACCATCATAAAAATGCACAAAGGCAGCATGGTAAGGGGTTTGGTTTTTAGCTACCACCTCAAGCCATGCCAAAGAGTTCATATAAGAGGCAGCAGTAACTTCAAACAATCACTTCCATGTTCCCAGTTTTCTAAACTACACAATCTTTCAAACAAAACAGTCTCTCTTCTATCAAAATAGTATCATACATATAATTTGAAGTTTGAATGGGGTAGGTCTGATTTGATGGCAATTATTTTGAGATGGAGCTCTGGTTAACTAAGACTGCCAGTTACAAGCCTGAAATACCTATAGATTTCATAAAGTGTTTGGATTAAACTCCCATTTCTGCAGATCTTCCAAGAGATTATGAAGGAAAAGCTTTGTCAGTTTTACCGGGCAGGAATAAAGCAACAGGAAGATGTTCAAGTACAGTGGTACCGTAAGTCATGGATACCAGATTTGTTAACAAAACATGGCAAGGTACTTCTGGCAGGGTCACGTACTTACCTCCACTTGCTGATTCTTGCTCTTCCCCTTCAGGAAACGTAGCCTGGCTTGGTAAACTATTCCTAGAACGAGTGACTGACTCTAAGTGTGAAGCCCTTCCCAACAGAGATAGCTCATCTAGCACCTCTCCCTCTTTGGCTTCCAAATCTGATTTTGAAGTGGTTAACTGTTTTATGTTACCTGGTGCCATTAAACAACTTGGGTCATTTAAACAAGCTACAGTACTACTGTCCAGGCTTAACACTCTGGCACGATTCTTGGCACTGTTTGTGCTAGAAGTCCGACGTGTAGACCGTTTTTTGCTAATTCCTTCAGAGCTTATGTGTGTTTTGTGAATATTTTCAGAGTCTGTGCCCCCACGTTCTTTAGAACTGTATTTGGTCTTTAGAGCACTGTACTTTCCCTCAGGAGACTGGCATGAATGGGAGGTGGTGCTGGAAGAGCTATCACTGCTGAACTGGTGAGCTGACTGCATACTTGATGTCCTGCTCAAGTCACTTTGATCACTGGAGTCCTCATCGTGACAAAACACAGCACTGTGAGGTTTAGTACCAGATACACCTCGGAAGGGAACATATTCCCTGTGCCGACTGGAATCAAAACTACTAGCCCGCTTTTTTCCTGTCCTTCTCCGGCTGGACTTGTGGGTAGAGGCTGTTCGATGGATTAAACTAGAAGATTTTGGTCGAACATCTCCTTCTTTTTGTTTTCCACTCGTCTCTTTAGAAGCTCTTGAATCTACTAACACAACTAGTTTCTCACTCTGCTCATCTCTCTGTTCAGCAGCCTTCCCAGGTGGCCTGTCAGCTTGTGTAGTCAATTCATTGGCATGTGGGTTCTTATTGGCCTCTTCTGAAGCAGAGGCACCAAGAGCTTTCTGACTGTGCATCTCATCAGATGCATTAGAACCCTTTATCTCTTGAACACCACTGTTAGTGCTCACTTCCACAGCAGTCCTTTCGCTACTAGTCCTTTTGTCAGTAGTGGAGCTACTGTCATCCTCCGAGTCAATACCACAATCCTTTTTCTTACCATCCTTTTTCTCTTCTCTAGGAGATTCTTCCTCATGCTCTGACAACACACTTTCTATATGTGTTGAGCTAGTATGTTCACTTTTATAGCTACTGATGGTACTGTTAGTGTCACGATCAGTCCCACTGCAGTAGCTTTCTGTTGAACCACTGCTTCTAGTACTCAGGCTTCTCAGACTGTCCACGCTTTTGTCTGCTTTCAAAGATTTGCTCTTCCCACTCTTAGCCAATGGTTGAGGGCTACTACTTTTCAAAATGTCATCTAATTGAAAAACTCCTGAAATGCAAGAGTTCTCAGCCAGGGACTCTCTGGATCCAGAAGGGGGCTTGGAAGCTTCTAACTCACTGACAGGATCTAGTCCTCGTCTTTGTTGATAGAGAGGGAAGTCATTCAGTGAAGCATCTGGAAAAGCGACAGCAGAGCTAGAAGTCCTTGGTACACCACGTGGTCTATGATCCTTCCTATAGGAGTGAGAATGCAGAGTTACAAGTGAAGCTACTTCTGTGTCACATGGACTAGTTTTAGACGGGTCCACAAGCTGGCTGGTCGAGAGGCACACTCTGTCACTGTTGTCTCTTGGAAAATCCTGTCCAGAGGATATTGAAGGTTGGATGGAGACAAACGAGTCATTCGACACCAGACGAAAAAGCTTCCGATCAGTTGCCAAATCTGTTTAAAAACACATTCAAAAATATTCATGTAGAACATTCATGTTATTTATACAATCTACTTTATAACTGCTTGTTTATATCAGATAAGGTAAATAAACTGACAAATCCATTTCTAAGTGCTATGCATCACATTACCATTTAAAAGATTTCCTAGCATCTGGGCAATCCTGACAGTTTATTAAAAAAAAAAAAAAAAAAAAAAGCAGTCATCGACACCAGCTTAATCTTAGCAACTAATAAAATACAATTCTGACAAGCCCCCAACCACCTCACTTGCTTGTGTGTGAGGCCTGTTTTTATGTATCCCAAAGTTTCTAAATTACAAAAGAATACCCTGCCTTGTTTTATTTCCTACATATAAGAAAACCGTTTTCACAAATTTTAAAATTAAACAAATCCCATTAACTTTGAAATCACACACACAAAAAACCCCAAAACAAACTCAAACCAATCACCTTTCCTACCAGATACCAAGTAAGCTCACAGTTAGGACTGGAACAGGTTTAGTGGCACTATAATGAAACTCCCTACAAAGTTACTGAAGGTTCTTCTGAACACTGTTGAATTCTGGTTTTACAGAAAGAACAAGTACTTGCGGCTCTCTTTAAATTGACATTATACCTCTAAAACTGGTGGACTAAAAGGAAACCATAAAGATAGCAAATTACTGTTAGCTTGTGATGGGTAACAAACAACTTTTCTGAGCAAGAGCTATCTCCTGTAAAAGTGTCCACTTGGAGGTGGCATTGAAAGTCAGCCTACTTTCCTTTTTTGTACTGTGACTAAAAATAGAAGATCTGGGGGGCCAGTTACAATATGAAAATTGCTAGATTTTTGTGTATTTAAACACGCATAACTGAGAGACATCACAAACAGCTCCATTACTCATCTGAAAGTAGTGGAATCCTGCTACCTATTACAATGGCACAACCACCTGTAATCCTCTAAACACTTTCTGCACCGAATCCCACAGTACCAACTGAAAGGAACCTATCAGTCTGATTACACTGGCCAAAATAAGCTGTAGTATTCCCAGAACTAACTTCCTGCTCATCACCAGATACTTCAAAAATCAGTAAAAAAAAAGATTTCCCTACAGTTTTATGCTGGTTTAGTATGAGTGAACTTTTTCCAGGCAATAAAGCTGATTTAAAAATGAGAATTAAACAAAATTGGACAACTGAAAAATATAAGCCAGCAGTATCCTTACATATTAGATAAAAAACAATTACAGAACTCAGATAGCTTGCATGTTAGAAGATTATATGGCTCTGGGAACAGAGCCATGTGCAGGACTACTTACTGTACAGAAAAGCACACCCGATTTAAGAAAATTCACTTAGTTGTACTGGAAAGCAAAACAAATTAGTCTACACTGAAGTCTGTGACTACCAGGACACTTCCAGTAGGAGAGAGATCATCCAGAGACATGTAAGGAAGGAAAATATTTATTATCTGCTGGAAGATACCAGAACAAGAAACGCAGTCAAAAAAAAAAAAAAAAAAAAAAAAAGCTATGCACACCAGGAACTTAAGAGTAATTAAACATGGAAACAGAGCTTCAAGATACCCTTTCTCAACACCCTATCAACAAATTGCATGAATTTACTTAGCATGTTAAGCAAAGGGTCTTTGGTAACAAAACACCATGCTTAATATGCAGGAAGATGAAAATTTACCTTGTTCTTCACTCCCTTCTTTACACAGGCTAGAACTCTGGCCAAGACTTAAACTGATATCATCAGAGGTCTTGGCAGTGTCAGTATCTCCTGTGAATTTTAAGAAAGAAGAGTACTAGTGCTCAAAGTATTAAACACATACAACTACATACACTGCAGATTTCTCACCTGTCATTAAACTGTTGCTTATATCTCTTCATTTGAAAGTAAATAATAATTACAATTAACACAGGATTTCCCTTATGTTTGAGAGACAAATAGTGCCTACCTTATTTCTTTTGCTTTGTACAGAAAAGTAGAACTAGGAAAGTATCCTTCACAGAGCCCAGAGGAAATAAAGACTTTAATCTCTTTTTCTTAAAAGTGTAACTATTTGGATATTTCCCTCTGCATGGTTGCCAACAAAAACGAGGCAGATTGTAATGAAATGCTTGTAAAGATTAAAAAGGTAAGGAAAAAAACCAGGAAGGTGACAAAAATTTACATCTCATTTCCTTTTGTTTTACAACTGGCTTAATAAATTTACAAGATAGCAACTTAGCACACTACAAATAAATTATCTTTCCATCTTGGAGAAGTTCACAAGGACTGCCCCAGACAATACTTTTGCTAGATGCCTAGCAACCAGAAATAATTAAGTCATTAAAATACAACACCAGAAGTGCAACTGGTTGCACAGGATTCAAAAAGAGTAGGAAAGAGTCCACTCCAACCAACCCCTTGGCTCTGCATTTACAAGGCAATAAAAAACCTGTTACATAGGAAAAAGGATAACCCCCCCCTTGTGTTTTCGGCACAGAACTTGCAACTGCAAGAAGACTTCTTCCAATTAGTAAATGCTGTACTTTGCTCACAAAAAAGTTTTGAAGATTAAAAATAAGGACAATATTTGGATAAAGCAGAGTAAACAATAGTGATCCAAAGTGCTACCAAGATGTAATTTTAAGAAATAGCAAAAAAACCTCACCTTTGATGGTTGCTGCTGTTCCCAGACGAGATAGTCCGGATCCAACCTAGATATAGGAAATTATGTAAAAAGCTGCAGACTTTCACAAACTACTCAGCTGTCATTTCCTATAACTGCAATGCATACATTTGCCTATATACCTAGGAGAGATTTTCAAAGGCACAAAAATACTTTGACTCAGAGTGTTTTCACTGCAAACTGATAACAAAGCATGTACTTAATGCATCCAACCATACCCCTGCATTACCCCATTTTATATTAAATATATCTGGAGATTTTACTATACCAATTTTTAAAAAGTTTCTAATTTAGGAATTTGCCTTGAAAATATTAAAATGAAAACAGACTACCAGTATGGTGGTAACACTACTGATTGCTGTTGTAAAAATTCTTAATGCAGTGATTACTTCTGCCTAAAATGTTTAAAGAAAACACCATTTTAATATAAAAACTGATTTGAACATAGCTACCACCAAGCTGAACCCAGAACCTGCTCCCATGGGAAAAGATATTTTTATCAGAGGTAGTTTCCAGGTCTGTCATAGTAACTAATAACTGTAAACAGATTATAGTTACCTCAATGGTTAGTGAAAGACTGCAGTATTCCTTGATCTATTCTTGTGTAACAGTTATTATCACATCTCAATTTTGTATCTACTTTTCTGCCATATTCAATGGCTAACTAGCAGCCATATGCCTCCTCATCCAAAAACTAGCTAGTCATTTAGGTTGGCAGTCTGTCTTCATATATATGCCTTGTAAACTGCAGTGGATTATTTTGAAGAGGTGTTAAAAGAAAACTTAAATCTTTCCTGTTCCAAAGAACTCTGAACAGCAGACAAAAATGCATGTATCAAATAAAACACTCAGAAATAGAACAGGAGAAGAGCACTCTAAGGCAAAAATCTAACACAAGGCACATTAAAGTTACACTAAATACTTATTGGGATGCTATTTTTCCCTAGTTCAAATGGTGCTGGGGAAAAGAAAGCATAGTTCTACTCATTCTTCTCTATAAGCACAGCAAATCTGAAGAAGTCTGCAGATTTTGTTCAGCCATACTACAGAACAATTGCTTTGCTACATGTAATGCAAAAAAAGCAGCTGCAACTTTTCTTCACTGCACACTTTCAGTTGGCCATTTTGTCATATTTCAACCCTCTTCCCCCCCTCTCAGCACCACGCCTTGCTGACTGATGTAGCTACATGCAAATGCATCAGCATCAGAAAACTATTTCACAAAAATATGAACAGAACTCAGATGCTTACTATTTGTAAACTCTCTTGATACTACAAATTCATTCTCAAGGCTAACCCTAACCCTAATGATATCAGCATAAACACTTGAAAAACACTACACTCCTCTGTTCACGGTAGCTCTATCTGTGTTAAGACTGTCGGCAATAAAGCAGACAGGAGAGAAGAGAGCTGCTTCACAGGCTAAAGCTTAAAACATTAAAACTGCTTAAACACTAAAACTGCTATGATCATGTTCGGAACAGGTTTTCCCAAAGACCAGACAAATAAACAGGATCCCCAGCCTAGCTCCATCTTCCTACAATGACTGCCACTTCTTATTCCTTTAAACTCTACCAAATACCTACTCTCCTCAGAAGGAGAAAACCTCTAAAGTTATCTGTACTACAAAACAGAGCATTATTCAAATAAAACAGCACTGTTAGCTTAACACTGCACTACATTACATACTGCTTGCCCAGAGAGCTAACAAGAAGGCCTTGATATTGCCATGCCATGCCTTGCCAGGGACTTGCACTTCAGTCAAAAACTGCTTCTGTAACTTTAATATAATTCTGTGTTGCTTACTGTCAACATAACCTTATAGTCTGGCCACCAGCTCACTTTAATCTCATGAAGAACAGGGAAGAGATGCCATTACTGGCTAAATGTTACAAGCCAAATAGAAGGAACTGCATGTGAGTCACTATGGAATTTGAATACATGAATCTAGTAGACATATTAAGGAAACAAAACAACTTCCCCAGTGAAATGGCAAGGTAACTAGAGCATAATGAAGTAGCATTAAAATCCAGTAAACCCAAGTTCTTCAGTGCTTCCATCTAGTGCACAGCAGCCCCTATTTATTGGTTTCTATCCATCCCTGTTAAGTCCCAAAACGTTAGAGATTCTGCAGAGGTTTGTCAACCCTGCTCCCCCCCCACAGAAAAAAAAACCAAAAATCCCAAAACGTTTTAGTCCTTCAATTTCTAACAGTTTATCTTGCTTTGTACTTAAACTAATTAACATTTGACTGCAGATCAACTGAACTATCAGAATAACACTCAGAAAGCTATTTATAATTGCAAAATATAATCAGCAGTGGATACATTCTAAGATGACTTCACAGAAGCTTCTTCAAATTCAACACAATTTAAGTTTGCCAATTAAAAATCTAAATGACAGATTAAGCAAAAGCAAGGGAGGAAAACAAAGTCAGAACATTAGGATGAAGTTACAGCTTGAGCTATTTAACAGCTCATTGATACCTACAAAAAGAGGGAAGACCACCACAGTGGATTTTGGTAATTTTCTGATCATGCTCTGAGCCATTTTGATTTACTAAATCGGGAGAAAGCTAACTGAGCAAGAGGGAATACATTCTGTCAGGACAGTTGGCTGCCTTACAAAATGCAGTAATTTCTAAAATGAGCACAGGGTGAGATGGACAAGAACCCTGCAGCTGGGAGAGTGCACTGCCATTCTAATAAAGCAGTTAAAAAAATACAGAAAGGCAAATTTTTTATCCAAATATTTTTTTTTTATTACTTTACCTTTTTTTTAAAAAAAAAAAAGTAAGTCAGAGAGTACTTTACAGATTACCAAGCCAGAAGCACTAAAGCAACAACTGCAGTAGTTTAATTCTTACCTGATTGTTTGGATCTATCCCAGCATAAGAATTGCGTGAACTACAGCCAACAGGGGGAGTTGCTTCTCGTATGAACTCTGACATCTCAATCCCTCCACCAGGGTCACTGAGCAAAACAAACAAACAAACAAAACCAAAACATTAAACTAGCAGTTTTATCTAAGTTTGTCTGTCTATGCCGAGTGCAGATTCAAAACAATTTTTTCCCTTTTCAAGTATCAAGGGCTCAAATATATTCCACTATCTCAGATGACTACTGCCCATTTGGTACTGGAAACTCAGAGCTGCAGCACCCCATGTGGTGTCACAAGCTGCTGCCTTGTGAAGTCCACTGTCACCAGCCAACAAAAGACAAGAAGACTTAGGAACTACAACACATTTTGAAATGCTTCCATATGAAATTGTCTGTACATACACGCATGTAACTTTGAGATCATCTGCCCAAATACTACGTTCAGAAACAACCAACAGAAAAATTACTAAACAGAACTCTTACAAAAAGCAGGGAAAGGACTCTGATTGAAGGCACTTATCATTACCCAGATCTTCTCCTTAGGCTGGATCCAGGGAAGCCACACACAGTACAAGCTACTGGAAAGTCTCTCCCAGGGATAAAAAACATTTCTTTCTACCAGAAAATAACTTCCTTTCAGAAAATTTACAAGCCCTATCAAGAAATATTTTTAAATACTACATATATCTATATATAGATATAGAGATATATATAATTACATTCTAGCAATTTCACTCTTTCATGATTAGTAAGTATTAGTTTGAAAGTATTTTCTAATTGACCTCACCTAAACATAATTCAACATAACTCAGCTTGTCAAAGTCAGATATTTATGAAACAAACAAAAAAAGCAAGTTGGGCCTGTCCATTATAACTATGGAGTGTGAAATGAGTTGGGGACTACAACTCAGAAATCCAACCTAGCACTGGTTGTTAACTGCAAAGAAGAAGTTGAGGCATCTTTTTTCCTCTCCCAACACAGTTCTCATCAACCACCTTGATCAGGCGTCTCAAAAGAAGTAAATGCAGTGTAATTTGACACTGACACTCCCTGCTCCTTCCCAGGTAAAGAACTGCCACCCAACACCCAATGATCGTGAGCTGTGGCAAGTCCATTCCAACATTTTACTGGAGAAAACTCCAGTTCTTTCTCACAGTTTACTAACTTCATACCTCAGAGAACAACCATTCTTCAGCTGGACTAAAGAAGCTAAAGATAATGCCCTCTGGAGAAGGGGACTGAAATGGACATAAGAACTGCAAGATTTAATTGCCAGGCAGTCTTCGAGTCTGCCATTGCCAGGGCAGTCTTATGTAGTAAAACCAACACCTAATAGTTTTGTAATATATGGACATTCATACGACATTTCAAGCTGTCATCATCTCAGAGGAGTAAAGGTACAACCTTAGGAACCATTCTAGATCCTACCAGAAGCCCCTGCACACCTAAGAGATGACAAAAAAAACCGATGAATTGAGGATTTTATTTCAGTAAATAGAAGTTGAGACAACCAGCCATGAGCTAGCTGAACAATTATGATCAGGCTACAGGAAATTTAAGCAAGTAGTGAAAAGCCACCACAGATGAGCACTAAGACATAACCATGCTCTTACTGATGGCTGTTTACAGAGCCTGACCTCAGAGTATCGATTAGGTTAAGGAAAAAATATACAGAATTCAGCTTCAAATAATTTTCACCAGCTCTAGACAAATAAAGTATTCCTCATTTTTAAAAACACATAAGAACACAACATGAAGTTAAAGACTAAACTTAAAAATTCTCACTTAATGTTGAAGTTCAGCATGTATTATAATGACAACCACCAGTATGACAAAAGAATGCCTTTCACAAAAGGATGAGATTCCTTTCTTCTTTAAATAATTAATTCTGAAACACTGCATAGGATTAAAGTATGCCCTATGACATAGGAAAATAAGTCAATGTGAATAAGGTCTCATGCACAGAACTAGGCAGTTAGCCATGGTGGGAGAAGGAGACAATTTTGTCTGAAAGTGAACAAAAAGCAGCATAAGCAACAACCCAACTCAACCCCACTACCCTACTCACAGATGCTGTATGCTGTGTCAGCACACACAAACCAGTGGATTAACAAAAGCTATTAACAAACAACAACTAATCCAAGCTGCAGGAAGTAGGGATTTCTAGGACTAATCATTGTATGCATAAGAAACTAGATTACAACACACAGAATCCTTTAGGACCCATTTTCTGCTAGTGCTGTGGCCATTCCTTTCTGCTATTAAGCTCTACTGTCAGTTTCGCAGTTTCCTGACTTCATACCTCAGAGCAAGTGCTATGCTTTTTGGTTTGCAAGAAAAAAACCACTTTAATTACTCTACAAATCAAAACGACTGAATGATATCCAGCTACTTGCAGCAGAGATTGCAGAGCAACAGGCATTCAGAGATTGCACAAACTGAATTGAAATTAGTATTTTAATTATTAGTAACTGTCTTGTCTAAGATTACTGTCTGTAGCTACCTTACATTACCATGTCAGACTCACCAGAAGTCTGCAGAGGCTGCAAGTCTACATGAATTCAATAGTTTACAACCTGACTTAGGCTGATTGATTAAAGACATCTGGTATTTGGACTAGAACTTCCAGAGAGAAGTTAGAACGACCGATTTGAATTCAGGACAGAGCAGAGGAGGAGTTTTAGTCTCCACTTTTGAACACTCTCTTCTGTTCTTACTCTTCAAGTAAAACAGCAGGATTAGAGAGAAAGCTGCTCTCAAAACACAGGACCACAGCATGTACTGCAACTGCTAGGCCATGACAGTTTCAAGTATTATGAGGTCTTCTTTAAGGCTTGAATCACTAATTACAGAGTCAAAAAGAAAAAACAACTCCAAGCTCAAGAACAGGTCTGCCAGCCACAGAAAACTGCAAGAAGAAATATCAAAGGCAGGGTAAGAGTTACAGGGATTATTTTCACATCTATTTATTTTGCTCATACATTTAAATAGCCTGCATATAAGTCAAAGATGCAACAAATCAGAAAGCTCGATTCTCCAACTGCCAGTTTCATTTTGTAGAAGTGTATGTGAAATTCACATAGTATCATGATTACAACACACCCATGCTAATGGAGATCAGCAACAGCAATGTCACCAGATACCATATGGTGACATCATGATACTTTGAACCATGGTAGTATTTGACACAAGAAAGGACACAGCCATATCCCCCAGAAGTAAGATTGATTTCAGTATTTTAAGTTATCTACGTGGGTCCCCTGACAGCTAAACAAAGATTATGTTTGCATTATTTCTTCTACCTTCTGATGTAAGATGGGGAGTCTCTACCTTCATTACTTGTTCTCATGAAACCTCACAGAAGCATTACTAAAACATCACTCCATTAGGTACAAAATCAGCAACTGCACTAGAAGACAACTCACAGTCCTATCTTAAATTAAGGCTAATTTCTTTCTAAAATATTGACAATTCCCACCTTTACAAAGGAGTATGAGGAAAAAAAATAAACAAGGCCTCTCTTATAGAACAGCAAGACCCTATTCCCAAACCACTGTGAACCAAAAATAAATGAGCAGTTTGTATAAACCTACCAACAACAGCACATCATTTTTGTCAGATACCTGAAAGCACAACTTTGCAGATATAAACCTTCATAAAGAACAGCAGTTCTTACAAGCTAAACAGTATCCTGCATACAACTTTTGAACAGAAACCAGACTACTGCTTAAGTCTCCAAAAATATTCATATTTATACCTAAAGTGGTCCCAGAGAGGATGTGTGATGGGGAGAGTGAAAACTCTAGGACATCTCTGAACACAAAATTGCCTGTACATATTTATTTGGTAGCACATACTGTAGCCTAAACTATCAAACCTAGTATTAATACTCTTATTATGCAAATATTTAAGGTACTATGTCAGCTTCTACCTCCCCTACATATACCTTACGCTAGGGAGCAGAGTTAAAAAAAAACCACAAAAACAAAAACCCTACATACACACCTTCTTCCCAGATAGACTTAGTGTTCTGATTTAACTTACTAGGAAGCTGATAGCTTAATATTAAACTCATTCTACATCCCCTCCACTGGTTTGAATATTATCCCAGAGTTCTTGTAAGCTTCCAGGCAAAGATTAGTATATACTGTACACCCCACTTACCAAATAGTAACTCCGTAATTTCTGCATTGACCTTGTTCCCAGTTCTAGTTAAGAGACCTGAAAGTGGGAACAAGGATCATATAAAAGTTAATGAAACTTTAGTTGGCAAGCAGGACACACAGCATCAAACTAACCTCTACTTCCAAGCTCACAAATGCTTACAATGTGGTAACTCGACCCACGTCAACTGCTCCTTAGGCAAAACAGAACTTCTGAAACAACCAGAAGTTATTCACAGTACTAGTAGAAAGAAGTCCCTTGCCCAGTCTTGGCTACTGTTTTGGAAGCAAAGCTACATAGCTTAAAAAAAAGGAAAAAACATCTAAAGATCATAGTTAAAACATGTGTTTTAATTACATGTGTTAGCAAGGTTGTATTGAAACAGAACAGACCACTAGTTTAGTTTCACATATTTTATTAAGCAGAGTAAGCATTAATGTACATGTAGGCAAGCATTCTGCCAAAATAGCTCAGTACAGTTTTAGTAAGGTATATGATCTAAATGGAGTCACAGTTAATATGAGCAGGTTCAGTTACCAAACACAACATGGAAAGAAGGTCAGGTTATAAAAGATTGATACAAGAACTTACTGAATATCAACTTTACAGGAACCCAAGACACTGTTTTTGTTAACAATACACTCCCTGAGCCAAGAGAAGATACAGAAGAACTGAAGACCCATCTTATGAGAAGGTACCCCATATGCACAATGAAGTCCTTTAACTTCCAGGCTAAGCATTTTAAAGAACATCATTTTAACACTTCCTTTCTCTAAGGAACAGACTTAAAAGGCCCATTAAAACAGCATTTCCTTATAGCATGTGTCCATGTGAAAGTTTCAGGTTTGTTTGGTGGCTTGTTCTTGTTCTGGTGTTTTATTTTAATGAAGCACATGCCACATTTTAAGATTTAGTACACTTATTACCTCCCTTTGAATACTATTCATGGTCACGAGTACCAGAAACTCAGGCAAGAGGTCTTCTCTAAAAGCTAACAATGCAAGGTTGATTTATTTCATGCATTCCAACTCTGAAGATGGTCTCAATTAGCTGAAGCCAGGCAGAGACTTTGATAATAGAGTTTGTAACACATCCACAGTCTGCTCAGACTGGTTAGGGTGGCCTTGTTGATGAGTCATATTTTGCTCTTCTTTCTCCAAATAGTCTGGTCAGAGGAGGTTCCTCTTGGTTCTTTGATGATAACAACAGCAAGTAAGACCTGTGAAAGCAATCTCCTCCTATTGACAGTACTTCCAAATCATTAACTACATCACTGAGCTGAGCAATTCCAGAATTTCTAAACTGGTATGACAGTGTTCTCCTGAAGAAAGGCTACGACTGGAGTCAAGCATTACATCTGACTCCTGCTTTTGCAAAACTAAGCAAACTGAAACTCTATCAGATATTCCTTTAGTGATAAAAGACTTAGCATGTAGAATGTGGTCTTTGATAACTAGATTTTTAAAACCGTTTACTGCTGAATTAAGATTACTTGTACTGGTTGTGTTCATTAAGTATTTAGTGACCTCATCAGCACACATTTCCCATGCTATTGTTTCAGTGCTTCCAGCATTTTAAATATTGTTCTCGAAATCCTGTGGAGATGGAACTAGAAAATTAACACGAGTCCCAACATTTCAAGCCCAATACATCCATAAATCAGCTTTTAAAGCCCAGACTTAACAGCCTTTGAGAACTACAGAAGCCTGCATCTGTGTTTATTTCAACCATCATTCCAGCTCCACATCTGTTGAAGACAGACCCGTTTGTCAGTTGAAGAAGTACACAAACATCAGCAGACTCCTTACCTGGGCCCATTGCTGTCTTTCCTCTTGGCTGAAACATTGCTTTGTTCTGTTTTTGCACCTCTGTCCATATGCTCACTGGCATTCCTTTCCACAATTTCTCCCTCATCCAGTGCCCTGTGCAAACGGTAATTCACCATCTTCAGAACGATAAAGAGAGCTGCTATCACTGGGCAGTAGACAGCTACTATCATCATGGAAGAAGGAAGGGCCTTTCAAAAGAGAGTAAAAAAGAGTTAATGAACACAAGGGCAAATATTTTTAAGAATACATAAAACTATCTAGAGTTTAGCCCTTTATTGCATACAGAAAATATTATACTGAAGATGAGGGTTTAACATGCATCCCCTACAGTCAAACCTTGTGTGGAGATAGAAGTCTAACAACATTTAAAAAAAAAAAAAAAAAGGAACAGCTGGACTACAAGATACTAAAGCACCACAGCAGCATCCTACATAAATCTATCACTGGAGCTCAAGAACCACATTCAACTCTTGTTTGCTCTTCCCAGGCTACTGAAACATACAACCTAAACCAGGAAACTTAAGTTACAGCATTATTTTGTGTCACACAGTATTTTTTATTAGTTGTTATGAATAAAAAAAGATGGGAAGATTTTAGACAACCTGAAAACTAAACCATGCACAGGGTTTGTTTCAGAGCTAGTACACAGCACCAAGTCCTTTCTGGAAAAAACTGATGCTAGTATGACAGCAAGGCAGATAGGAGAAAACCTGCTCATCAACCCAACATAGGTGTTTTGACTTAGATTCTCAGCTTTCAACAGCTACTCTTGCATAACAAGATATTGACACAAAATCCAATTTTTTCCCCTATCTGCTCAGTCCTGAACTAAACTTTTGAAATTTCAGAGTTAGGACTTCTCATGCAACTTCTGCTGAGACACATAAGGCTTTCACAGATCAACCACTTCACCAGCAGATATTGTTGAGTGAGGACTAATAGCTAGTTACAAGAAGTGTTCAGAGTACTAGTTCAACTTCAGATTTCACTTCAAGGTTTCTAATTCACCTTTTATTCATTTATAATTTTGACATTTCCCTGGGCAGTCACTAAACAAGATCTTTATGCTTAATGTTCTTCTACAAATAGACCACTTAGCTTACAAAAGCAACAAGAATCTATATGCTGAAATATTTTACTGTATCACTATCTCTTACCCCACTGAGGGTGTAATTTGATCTCAAATTCTCACAGCCATATATATATATATACACACACACACAGAGGCATACAACAATTAACTATGTTACTCAGCACAAACATCAGTTTAGTAGATGAGAAGAATAAATGAGCTGTCTTTAGACCTCTCAGTCTAAGGAGAGTTCCAGTGTGTTTCAAACACTCAGTCTCCCTTCCTACACAGACCACTGCAAGAGAAAAGTCTTTATGGTGATCAAAACCCCAACAGAAATGGAACATGACTGAAGAACTTGACACAGAGCCCTCTACACACAAAGCTAGTTTTAGTCACTTAAAAGATGTGACCACAACATTAGTATTTCTACATATTCAAGAGCTTATTAGTCCTACAAGAAGTGGCAGTGCTTATCATACAATTTAAGCCACAGGTTTAGCAAAAAGTGTTTGAAGGTATTTCCAAATACAAAATATTTTACTAATAAAGGAAATAAAAGAATAAACATGCGTAAATACTGTATTGACTGTTCACTTCAGAACAAAACCAACCCTTTAACTTGCTGCTCATTTTCTGTCAGTAAGGAAAAACAATCAATATGACATTTCCAAAGCCAAACAAGTGTAAATAATTAAGTTTAGAATCAATCAGGAGGCAGGTTACCTATTAAGATTCTCTTCTTAAAGAGATCAGGTTTAACCTACCTTTTCCTCCAAAAGAAGTCAAGTCAACACCTAATCCAGCATTTCAAGTAGGACAGGCAAACTAAGCCAAGATATGCTAACTTAGGTACTGTGTGCTGAGCTGGGCAAAACACTAATGGACATCAAGATTCACTTACCAAGTACCACCTCAAGAGGAGAAAAAAGAAACAAAGCTATTTTAAAACCAGCATCAGTAAGAAACGGAGTCACAGTAATGCTAATGGCATCCATACAACCCCTGAGCCAATGCCACAAGGGTTTCCTCAAGAAATTTGGTGCTTCTGCTTCAAAGAATTTGAGAGGCAGCTGTTATCTTTGGTAAAACTGTGAGCATCCTGTACCTGCTAAGCAGTCTTCTACCCAATCATAGACACAACTTTAAATATCCTCTCCTCTACAAGCACATAGTGTTCACAAGACATTACCAGAAGAGCCGTTTTAACACTAGATGACAAAAGCTAGAGTTTGTCTACAAAAGATGTCCCTATACAGCTCTACCTGGAAAACTCTTCAATTTCTCCCATTCATCCTGTCAGCAGAGGTCACACAGTGTATCCAGTTTATCCTGTGGGATGCACAATCTACACATCCTGTTCTTCAAATAAAAGCCTTGAGGAAAAACTGGGGGAAAAGGTAAAACTACTCAAAACTTGCAGCAAACTCAATAAAGAATGAAAAGGTGCTTTTTGCTCACATTCTGTTTCCACAGGATTGCAGAAACCTAAAAATAAGGTAACTTGCTACATTTATGTCTTTGTACTCATTAGTAGTTACTTCTCTTTGGATGGGGCATATACTCTGGGAACAGAAATTTTAGCATGTTTGGCATTCTCTGCAGTCCCATCATCCTTTATACTACATCTGACACTGAGCTACACATGGTCCCAGCAACTTATCTGCATTCTAGCCTCAAGAGTAAGAGTTATTGCAACCTAACCTAAACCACTGGTGCCTTCTGTTTTTCTTTGCCAAACTTAGAAACATTCAGCTTCCATTTGGGGTCTTCTGTCCACAAGCCAAGTTAAAGTGAGAGCAGTATTTTAAACCATGCTTGACATTTTACATCACACAATACCATCTTCAAGATTGGAATACAAATCTGAGTCCTACAAATCTGCAGCTACATCTCATTTCAGTTCTTTTCACAAGTACTAAAGCATTTTTACTGAGCACAACAGACTAAAAAACCTCAGGTTAGAACTTGTTAGCATACACTGGCTAGTTTCAGATTCAGAGAACATCCCATTTTACTGCACATCTCTTGTCACTTCTATTAATACCAAAAGAAAGCATACACTTAAGAGTAGTCACAACTGAAGCTCTAGTAAGAGAAAGAGCTACATGACCATAAAAAAAAAAAAAACAAAACCAAAAAAAAACCTTGTTCTAATTATATTCTGTTGAAAACTTCACTCATCTAATAGCTAAACAAACACAATCATGAGAAACTCCTAGCTGAAAGTTATTTCCCTAAATCTTAAAGGGAAGTTAAGTAATACTCTCAAACATGGAGGGGGAGGGAAAGGACAATGAGTTTTCTACCACTGTTCCCTCAGGAGTTACTTTCCAAATTTTAACCTTTCAAGGCAACTTATGAAATCCATACTATTCATGGGGACAAAGGCAAGATGCAGGAATGCACAGTTGAGGAGTGGGACTGTACCTTCTGGAAGCTGCAGGCTGTTAGCTCAGCTCAGCTGTATCACAGCACACCTTTTGTCAGAGTGGGTAGAAAAAGCTTTAAGTACACCTAGATTCCAGAAGTCAACCTTGAAGACAAAAGAAACCCCAGACTACTACTTAGAGAACTCAAATATTCCCACTTGAACTACAAGGGTCACTATCTTGAGTCAATGTTTCAAATGATATGATTCCAGAGGGAATTTCATTGATCACAGGCTGTGCTGCATACTTGCAAAGAAACACAGACTATATGGATCACATCTAGCTTTAATTAAACACTACAGATGCAATACTTTCCAGATTCTTTTCAAAAAGAGATGTGTAGGTATCACCTGTTGAGAACATTCATAGGAAAGTTTCCCAACTCAGATCAGACTGCAAGTCCTTACATAAAAGTTGTATCACATTCATTACGCAATTAGAGTTGTCTTGTAAAATGCGTTCAAATTCAAGCATTTTGAGGCCTGTATTTTATAGAAACATTGATGCTGTAGAAGAGGAAAGATCAAGAAATGGCAGCTGTTTTGTCACTGGGTTTTTTTGTGTATGAACAGCCAGAGCCCTTAGGAATTCCTCTTACCATGAAGCACATTCAGTTTTCTAGTTCTTCACCTAAACCTCGAGGTATAAAAATGAAACTTGAGCAGCTGAGGAACTAGATGTGGCCTAGGGCAATGTGGGATACCAAGGATTCTCATCATACACCCAACTTCAAGTACTTACACTCAGTTTAAGAAACAATACCTATTTCAGGAACTTGACTGGAAAAAGACTTTCACATGATGCTAGATTTACATGACCTACTTCTATAACTTGGTACAGAAGTCAGGAAATCAAGTGCCTATTAAATGAAGTGTTGTCTACATGAGCTTGACTTTGACAGACAAGTTCTGTAGGTACATATGAGCCCAACACCCCAAGCAAGGTACAGTCCTGGCTTCTCTTCAGTCACTGGCAAAGTTTCCCTAGAGCTGAAGCCAAAAATTCACCCCCTCCTGCACACGTGGTGGGGCTGAAACAGCATTCCGAGTAGGGGAAGTGCTTTGGCAGCCTCCTCTCTTCCCCTCCCCCTTGCAACACTGATGCATAACATTGGCCTCTGTATGTAGGGTAATTTTTTCCCACTGTACCACTGTATTTTACAACCTAGTTGCACAGTTTCACCATACTGTAGCACACCTCATTCTCCCAAAATCAGTTGTAGATAAGAGTAAAAACAAGGATCAGCTCTTACCACAGATATGCAGATCAATAAGCACAGTTGAGTCTGTTACTGAATACAAATACCTAAACAAGATAGATTTCACTAGCCTAGAAAGCAGTATTTTTGTATGCATGCTGCCAACCCACAGACAGAAGAGTACAGACTCAAGCAACTTCACTGAAACAGACATTACTCTTCCTCTACACCCCAGTTCCTTCATTCTCTACACTTCTCTCTCTGCCACACTTGCGAGAAGGACAGGTTAGGTGTATAACTACACATGAGAAAGAAGTATCTAGATCTGTTACACACATACATTTATGTATACATCTCTCTTTTCTCCTTGACACAGGGTACACACGTCTCTCTCTTAAACCAGAGCTCAGAAGGTAGATCACAGAATCAGAACCACAGAACAATCTGGCTTGGAAGAGACCTCTGAGATCCTCAAGTCCAAACCTTAATCCACTAGTGCTGTGGTTACCAGACCATGGCAGTGAGTGATACATTCAGCCTCTTCTTAAAAACCTCCAAGGATGGAGGTTTTTAAACTACCTCCCTGGGCAGCCCTTTCCAATGCCTGATCACCCTCTCTGTAAAGAATTTTTACCTAATATCTAACCTAAACATCTCCTGGCAGAGCTTAAGACCATGCCCTCTTGGTGAGGGACCAAGGAAGCAATGTTAGCTGAAATCTACTGCTAGAATTCTACTGCTCATTTCCTTCAGTTGGTTTGCACCATGTATTCAACACATCAATCCTAACAACATCAGCGCACACATGCAAAGAAACCCAGAGATTTATGGTATTGCTTGTGGATCACAACCACTGCCAGATTCCATTCTGAAAATGCAGGATCAATAGAAGGAATGCACAGACAAAAGATTATCAACATTGTGTGCAATAAACCAAGACTTTACGTAGTAAGTGCATTCAAATTACCATATCCAAAAGAGATTAAGTGTTCCATTCCTGCTGAGGGGTAAATAACAGTTTTAAAAAAAAAAAGTGACTAGCTTACTGTAAAATGCACTCGGCCTGGAAAGCCATCTGCAAGTCAAGTTCTTAGGAGATCCTTTCTTTGTTGCTACAAAGCAACTCGGGAATAACAGGTTAATGTGGTCCCAACACATCAAAGCAACACTATGATCTTGAAATTCCTTACATGAGGAAGTTTTATAAGCAACATAAAACCTGCCAGCATTCTAACTCTTTCTATATAACTTGTTTTTAAAACACACAGGGTTGTCTGCCAGCAAGAAGTCATCTGAAGCTGGCTTAGAAACTCCCTCCTACACACCAGTGAGCCATGCTCAGAATTCAGATTACAATTACCTAAGACTTTTTAAGTAAATTCTACTTATTTACGTATATCCTACAGCAATCCAACATTTACTACTTTTTATTATGAAAAGAGTTTAGGAGATGCTAAAAAGCTAAGATGACCACTATGGTTCTGCTTGTTTAGTTTAAGTCTAGACAACACTTAAACTGCAGAGGGTGGAAAGAGGGAAAACAGCCAAATATGATTCAATCTGCTTTAACTTGTGACTAATCTCCCTACTTATTCTCAGGGAAGCTGGCACTTGTTGTTGCATCTTTAACTTGTCCAGAGCTATGTAGCAAGAGAATTTCTCTGACCTCAACAAAACGTGAAGCAGCTTGCTTTTGCCCATCTTTTCCATTTGCACAGGAAAAAAGTTTAAGCAACACTGAAGTTTACCCCACAGTATGGGCAACTGAAGCTTAACTGCTGCTTTAAGAGGTTCAAATGCTGGTCCAGATTTATTGGTTGTCAAAAGACCTTACATACAACCTAGATCATCCCCCCTTCAAAAGTCTCCTGTGCATGCAAGATACAGCTCATCACACCTTCATGAACAGCTTACTCAGCATGGAAGCACTTATTAAACAACTATTCTGTCAGAGCTAAAGAACAGTACTTCTAAAGGAAAATAAAACCAAACACACACAACCAAAGAACAGCTACATTTGAGACCAAAAGGACTCCTCTCTTCCCCTACTTCAGCATAACTCCAATGAGACAGAGATCCACAGATTTTTATAGAGATGATCTGCTTAGTTCAAAGTTGTATCTACCTGTTGTCACACTAATTTTGGTTTTTAAAAGAGTTTGTCTCAGACTGTGGTTTCCTTTCCATCAGTCTAACGTTTTCAAAAAGCCTTGAAGCTACCTTTTCCAAGACACAGTAATATGAATTTAAAATTACCAATACAGGACTGTAACCTCCGCTTCTACGTTAGCTGGTTTTAGTATCAAGTGTCTCATGCTGCCATCTTTCAAATTGCTTTTTAACAAAGCAAATACCTGACCCCAGAACTCTCACTCTCTGCAACTGCAGTCACATAGAATTTTTCCTCCAGGGTTTCATTCACACATTTTTTCAGAAGGTAGCTTTGATTTTAATTTGGCATGGCATTTGGACCTGGTAAACTTGCAAATTACGTTCCACCTCCAGTAGTATCACACTTTTCTACTGAGAAACCTGAAGTGAAACAGCAATATTTCATATACTACACAGAAATTACACAGAAAGAAAAGCACAGGCAAACAGAAAACCAGCCCCTTTTCTCACAACTGATTACACCTCTCCTATATTTCTTTCAAAGTCCAAATGTCAAGTAAGTTTCTAGGTTTAAAGGTTAGTATTTTAACAGCTTTGCCTGAAGTGTCAGATACAATGCTACATTCAACAGAAATTCTCCAAAACCAAGCACACCAGAGTCTGAATACACGTAAAAGAACCAAACTCATTTCTTGTCAATAACACAGTCCCGATACGCTGGCACCCAGCACACTACACTACGGTCAAATAAACTTCTAGGTTACGGCCCCTAAAGCACATCCCTGCCTCAGTCTCCAGAGTCAGAAAAGAAAGCGACTGAGCTGCCAGCCAGAAATACTGCCTAGATCTGGCAGCTTCTACAGCAACTGTCCTTTCCCCTCTACACCCAGCAGACCCGCAGTGGAAGTAGAGTTAGACCCAGTCTTAAAAGAAAAGTAACCAAAGCTAAAAAAACCACCAAACAAACACGGAGGCGAAATACCGGCGACTGAAGCCCCGCTAGTGCCTGCCTACCCACCCACCCCCACCTTCCCGGTAGCAGATCCCCACTTCCCAAACGCCGCAGCCTCGGGCGCATTCCGGACCGCTCCAACCGCGGCTGCCGGGGGCCCACAGGGGAGGGCCCCGGGGCTCCCCTTCCCGGGGGGGGGCTCCCCTTCCCGGGGCAGCCCGGCAGCGGCTCGGCGGGCAGGGGGCGCGCGTGTGACGGCCCCGGTGCCCTACCCGCTCCCCACCCCCCCTTCCCCTCACCACCCCGGGCCTCTCCGCCGCCGCTCAGCCCGGCGGCCCCCCCCTCCACAAGGCCCGCCCGCCCCGAGGCCCAGTCCGGCACCGTTCCCCCGGGCGCCCCTCAGAGTCCGGCGCTCACCATGTAGAGGGTGAAGGGGAAGCCGAGCAAGAAGAGCCACAGGTAGAGGTGCAGCGCGTTGACCCCAGGGCCCTGGTGCGGGTCCTGGTACCAACCGCCGCTCAGCGCCGCCCACACGCCCTGGCGCAGGATCTGCAGCACCTGGGAGCCCATGGCGGCCCCCGCTCCGACGAGCCGGCCCCGCTCTATCCGCCCTGCGAGCCCGGGCACAGCCGTTCTCCTCCCGCCCTCCGCGACAGCCCGCACGGCCGCAACCGCCGCCGCCGCCTCCCCAGCAACGCCGTCGCCATCTTATGTCCGGGCCCCGGGCCGGCCGCCCGCCCCCGCGCCGCCGATAGACCGGCAGCCTTTGCGGCAGGGGGACGCCCGCCCCGTGCTCTGTCGCCGGGGAGGGACAACGCGGCGGGGGAGGCCCGAGGAGCCCGCCATTGCGCCTGCGCGCGGTCTCCCCAGCTCCCGGCAGCGCCCCCTGGCGGCTCGGAGGAAGGCGGGGCGAGGAGGCGGTGGCCGTGGTTCGGTGGCGATCGCCATGCGGGTCCGAACTCCACCTCCGAGGCGGGATCCGTCGGGATCTTCCCGGGATCGTGCTGTGTACGAGCTTTGAAATTAACCCTGTGTATGGTTTTGGTTTTCAAGTTTTCTAAAAATCTTCGCATTTTTTAAAATTCATAACAACTAATAAAATAATACTGTGTGACACAGAATGACGCTGCCCGGGCACCGGGAAGGGACGCGTCCCTCGGTCCCCAGAGTGGTGGTGGGGATTGGTACCGTGCCAGGAGGGCCCTGGGAAATGGAGGGGGACTCAGCCCTTCCAAAGGGCTTTTCCTTCCTCTCTGTCAGGACAGGAGGCGGTGTGACCTTGGCCGCAGGGCAGGGGGATATACCATCCCATGGCGGGCTTTGGATTATTTAATTATTTAACAGTAAGAAAACAACCTCCGTGGTTTTGCTCTCAGTGGTTCGGGAGCCCTCAGCGGTTCTGGAGGCCCTCACCGGTTACTGTTACAAAATGCTTTTACCGAACCCCTTGGGGGTCCCACCACAGAGGTTTTTTTCCTTTGCTTCCAATGGCAACAGCGCTGCCTTCCAGGCAGAACACAACCCAGCGACCCACGGGTGCCCCACGAGTCCCTCGAGGATTCCAAGACTCCTTTTCCACGTCCATGTGTTTTCACAGGGCACCAGTGCTGACCGAGGGACAGGAGGTGGATTTGGTGACTCTGATGGGTCCCTTCCAGATTCTCTTACGTCCCAGCTTTTCAAGCTTTCCCCGTGGATAACCACAACGAAACGAACAAGAAAAAAGAATAAAAAAACCCTCACGCCTCAAACAGAAAGGCACAGATTAGGGAAGGAGTTTTGAGAGTGCTGTCAAGCAAAAGAAAGGGGACATCTCCTTTAAACCCTATAAATGAGTAATTGCTGAGTATCCTCATTTAAATTCCCTGCCTTTTCCAGTCATACCTGAGGAAAAAGCAGCTTTGAGGATATGCTACGATACTGTCACTGCGGTGGCAAAAGCATTCCAGGGAGGTTCTGTCTTCCAGCACAATGACTGTCCTGTTCCAGCAGGTACAGGATGGGGAACCAGCACCTTCTGGATCTTTGCTGCAGAGGAATTGCAGGAATGAAAGAATCCAAGGACTCTGTCATGACTCATGATGAGCATGCATTTGGGCTGCTGTTTTCAAGAGGCTGTGTTAATGCCACAGTCTCCACAGTGTTTTTTTCCCTGACAGGGAACCAATGGCAGCATTTGGCTATTCTTGGAAAACCAGAAGACAGAAGTGACTGATTCAAAGCAGATGTAGATGATCTATTTTGTTTGTTTTGTTTGTTTCCCTGGTGGGAAAGCAGGGAGAAGAGGACACAAACCCCTGACCATGATGGCTGTCTTTCCCCAGTATAAACAAACAAAACAAACAAAAAAATGAAAAAATAACTATTATTTCAAATATTACATTTTTTTAATACAAGACTGCTAGCAGTATTTTGCAAAGGAGCATTTTTTCACTCTGTCAAACAGGCTTCAGATATGAAAGAAAAAAAGAAGAGAGGAAGGGAGAGAGGAAAAAAAAAAACAAAATCAGAAAACCTACAGAGGATTATCATGGATGGAGAGGGGGAATTACCTTTATCCTTTTGGGATCAAGTCGATCATGACAAGCCTCACCAGTTACAGTATGCTCAGAAAGAACAAAACTATGAAGTCTGTTTCAACTACATCACTTGCCAAAATACCATTAAAAATTAAAATTACAAATACAGCTGTTAAATACGACATTTTAAAGATGTTTTATCCATAAATATAATGTGATACTATAATGACCAGGATTATGAAGTATTAGTTTTTCCAGCAGCTGTTTTATGAATGTTATGTAAAAGCTGTTCACCTCCACAAAAAGAAGGCAAGAGGGATAACATTCATTAATCACATGGCTGAAGGTGGTGGTAAATGCTTTAAAAACCTTTATATGCTTCTGTTTAGGAGCCATTGATTAAATCTGGATCTGAGATTTGCCTCAGCCTCATAGTTCTGATTCATGTTAAACAGTGCCCCTGTATGAAAGGTTGGATGCTGGGGAATCTTATGGCTGCTTCCCCAGCCCTGCTCCTAAAAGTCATAGGACCAGACAGAGAATGATAGAGGCTTGAGCAGGGCTTAAAGCCATAAAAACAGAGGCAACAAAGCACAAATATTACAGACTCAACCCTAATTCAAAACAGCATAACCTAGTTTGGCACAGATAGCTCTGTTCAAAAGCACTTCATTGTGGGATTATCTCATCTGTGTCCAGCAAAATAAGCAAGAGAATACCATGTGCTTGAGAGGACAATTACATTTCATTGTTTAACCATCTAAATGCAGACAAGCTGAAAACAGTAGGACACAAGATGGGGAAGTAATATTATTGGATGCCCAAAGGTAAAATTGATAACAAGCCCACAGACATCTAAGAAAAATCCTTCCCTTAACATTTAAGGGAAACAAACCAACCACACAGGGAAAGTAATAGCAGTAGGCTCAATCTATGCATCAAATCTCTGCAATCCAACAAATAACTGGCTTATTTTCTGCATTCTACTTCAACATTACAGTACTCTTTTTCAGGTGGGGCTTACTCTCTGTACAGAAAGAGTGTGGTCTAGGAAAAACAGAGCACAACATTAGTGAAGAATGAACATTAGATAATATATTTAAGAGAGGGGGCATTAAATCAAATTATCAGAGATCAACCTATTTTTCTCTAGCATCTGTCTTGTAATTTAGTATGCCAACACTAAGGCAAAGAAGTAATTTGCCACATAAGCCACATTGCACAGGAGACCAGCTCAAAACTATAACTCTTCTTTTGTCCAGACAATATTTGCATTCCATTTTTCCTCACTTTCTTGTGTATCTATACATGGTCAAATGTCCTCCATGAAACTACAGGCTATTAGGGAAACTTCCATAGCAAATTAATATTGTTAAGTCTCTTAGGTATGCCATCATATTAAAGATATTGATATTGAAGATATCACAAGATCATTCAAGGAAGATTGATCGTGTAATGATATACACCAACATTTTTCTTCATGCCACACTCCAGTGGGCTGAAAGGACATTTGCAAAATTAGGGCAACACTATATGTGGTCCCCAGTAAAATGGAGGTTATACCAAACACTCTGATGGATAAAGCTAATCACAAATTCTTGACCAGCCTTATGAGCACACTGAAACTTGCCACAAATATGCTTCAACATGTTGCCATTTCCAAGAAAAATATTGCAGCACATTTTGCACCACTCAGTCTCTTGTGTTCTCATTCAGGGGAATGAAGTTCTACCCTTCCCCCACAGGCATCTTTTTGTGGCATACCCCAAATTATAATTTTTTAATTCATTAAAGAGTACTCTTAAGTTTCATTAAGAGAATAACTTTGGTTCTTAAAACAAAAGGTGAAACAATATTAAAAATAATATTTTGCCTAAACTCGGTGGAATTTATTATGTTCAGAAATGAGCTTCTGATGGGCACTTCCTTATAATTTTTCATGGCAGCAATCATCACAGTGTAATACCAACAGGTAAGTAGCTAATAAAACAATCAGCAGAAAATAAGGAAAACACAGTTTTATTCATTTCAAAATTATGAGGGTTGGGAGTTCTCTCTCCATGCTAGATAACAGAGTTTGGTTTCAGATTAAGATTAACAAGCTAGACCTTGGTGGCTCACTAACAACTTTGGTTTACTTCTTCCTATTGATTCCTTGGCTTAGGACCTAGCTAGCCAGCAGCCTTACAATCTTGGTTTTTCATAGAATCATAGAATCATAGAATTAGCCGGGTTGGAAGGGACCTCAGAGATCATCAAGTCCAACCCTTGACCCACCGGAGCACAGTTGCTAGACCATGGCACTAGCACATGGATCCTAGCACATACTAGTTACTGTAGACAGCATACAAAGCAGCAGCTTTGGCTCCATAAAAAAAGAAAAAAGACTTAAGTAAATTTTTCTTTACAATTGAGAGAGAAGTGCACCTAACTTTTTTATTTCCTGGAAAAGCAGTAGTTGAAATACATACTTACTACTTGGGCACTAAGTGTCTTTGCATAATTTTAATTCCTGACTTTTTTTCCCCACCATTTCCCTGTACCTGCAACCTGCTTAAAAGAAGGGTTTCCAAATTCAAAACACTATCATAAATTGTGATGAATGTGTTTTATTCTCTCATTGTCTCATATGAGAATTAAGAAGTAGGCCTATTTATAAGGGTGATAGAAAGCAGAAAGTCATTCTACAGTATGTGGTAGCCTGGTTTCACTGCAAGATAGATGATTTTCTTATAAAGCCTCTCAGGAGGTTGTTCTAGATTCATGTTTAGGTACAGTAGAATGTTTTTTGACAACTGCAGGACTCTACTGAACACGCTGGCATCTGCTAGAAGCTTATCTGTTATTTGCACAGTTTTTAAGCAGACTTCTAACATGAGCCAGATCCTTCCACAGATAACACTTCCATTCTAGCAGAGAAGTCAGAGCATATTCAGGCTGACACACCAGAAGATTGCTTTGCAATTACTATGTGAAATTCAGACCTGTCTATTACTCATTCTCCCAACTGGAATGCAGCCTTTAAAGACAATGAGAAAAATAACCCTACTTTCCAGTGTTCCAGGACAGAGAAGGCATGGATCTAGTAGCAGAAAGGTTACCTGGCAGGAGACCTCCTCTCCCTGCTGTGCTCCCAGGGTCACTCCTCACAGCATGTGATACCAACCCAGGGATGTGCAAGGCTACAATCTACCACAGCCATGGCACCGAATGACCTTCCAGGATACACCCTTGTGGAGTAGGATAAGCCATTTCCTCTCCTTCAGTGGGGACCAACATAGTCCTTGCCCTTCCACACCAAGAAAACGGAATAAAGGTTTGGGATTATGCTTTGTTTTTTATTTTTTTCCCTTCTTTTAACCATCCCTATGACTAATACAGCTCTCCAGAGTACTTCACAGTGTTGCTTGAGGAGAAATCAATTTGCTGATTGGAGGATGCTAATTACTGATCTACAAACAGCTGAAGATCAAGAAGCTCACAGTCCCATTAATCCTACCCTTGCAGTTTGCCTGCTGCACCTTTTGAGTATGTAAGCTCTTTTTGTACACTCTCTGAGCCCTGTGGTTTTCCCGAGACAAAATAAGCAGACCAAAGCGAGATTGTCTCCAAACAAGAGCACTTAAATCAGTTTCTTATTATCAGGGAGTGCTAAAAGGGGAAAACCATTTAAAATAGATCTCCAGAGACAAAGAAGTCCTGTGTCTGCTAAGAAAAAAAGAATTCTTACCAACTTGTTGATAGCAACCTTCTGTAACTTGCCACTAAAACAACAGCCTCTTTGACTCCTTTCCTTTTCTTTCTCCAGGAGTTGGCTCTATACAGCTTTCTGCTGTACATTTTCAGCAGCTACATGGGCCTCAGTCTCACTATCCAACCTCTTGCAGCTGCTCTAGTATGGCTGAAAAATCAATTAGCTTAACATCTGCTAGAAACAGAGTGCAGTTTTAAGATGAACATTTCTCCTACAGGTGGTTCTGTTAGGATGTCTTGCAAGAAAATTGCAATAGCATCATCCACTTTCGTGTTACAGGACCTACTTCTGTGAATGTGTCCATACAGAAATCATACAGGGAAGTGTCATCAATGTCCCAGTGACCGCAAGGTCTCTCTGAATAAGAGAAATTGTACAAGAATTGCCTAAAAACACTATGGAGATGAAGCATAATAAACAAGGCTAAAATTAGAATATCCAAACACCCAGCTGACAGTATTTTAGCAGCATTTATACCACGTTCTTTAAAGTACAGCATAGTGGTGTTTCACTGTAAGAAATTTCTGCCAAACTATGATTCATGATGATACTGGGATGAATTCCTATTTAAGATCTTTGTTCACAGGTTAAACCTTTTATCTGAATTACAAAGCTCCCATAGCATGCAAATGAGTCCATCTTCTCAATTTTGAAGGATTTCCACACTCTTATGGCCTTTTTTAGCCATTTTTCTAAGAAAGTTAAGCTTTTTGAATTGGTCAGTCCCTGCCTAGCCTGGTGTTTCAGTTTAAAATACATTGTCAGAGGCAGAATTATAAAAAATATTAATGCCTACCAATGAAAAGAGGCCAAAATTAAGAGGGAATGTGGACAGAAGTTTAAGAATAGGCTTAAGAGGGCTGGTTTACTAACAGGGAACTGTGAAGACCTGTGCAATAACAAGTGGCATTGCAAGGCAATAATGTTGCAGGGGACTGAAGTCACAATTTCATGGAACTGGATTTCATAAAAGTATAAAGGTGCATTCGGGGTTAGTTCAGAGGCCTTAGTGCCTTGGCAGTTTCCCTAGATCTTTCTTGGATTTCAGCTTCATTCTGAATAAACAGAAGACTGACTTTACATTTCTGTCTGACTTCAACTCCTTTGCTAAGTGTGCATGTAAGACTCCTTGCTGAATACAGCCTTGTCTGAAGTGGAATATGGCAGTGACTGTGTGCTTTAGTAGGAGGTGTGAAGAATAATTTTGACATTCAACATTATTGGAAACAGTATGTAATTCATTGCCTTAAGATGGAATGTGGCCATGGTTAACAACCTGAATTTGAGAAAAGAACTGCAGAATCTCAGTTTTAAATCCTTCTTGGAAGGTAGCATCTCGAGTCACAGGCTGCTTCAGCACCAATGTAGGTCATTTTCAGCAGAAGCAGTGCTATTTTTTTTTAAACAACCAAAGTTTAAATTCCCAGAGATGTTGTATGATTTATACTGGCAAGAAATCTCAAGCTGCCTCACAAGATCTGTCCCTTCCTGTATTCTTCTTTCTGTTCTCCAGAGGTCTCCTGGGTAAATATTGAGCTGGTCAGACCTGCTTAGTGTAGAAGATCTGATGAAATCACGCCCTGAGGTGTTGTGACTATTTTTGTATTATTTGCTTGAATTGGCAGTGCCTGAAGATACAGTTGACAGATTTCAGAATGTGAAGATTATTAATATGGGGGGAGTGCCCTGAAACTCTGCCACTTTATGGAAGATATAAAGTAACTTGGATTTCAACAATCCTTTAAAGAGGTATTAAAAAAAAAAACAAACCATAAACCAACAAACCTCTATGAGCTACCCAGTGAGTAACATTCCAGGAATCACAGAGGCACAGACCCAGGCTGTCCCAGACAATTTTTCCTTATTCCCTAGGCCATGTTTTCCTTAAGCTAAAGGAAGCCATCATCTACAGCAATACCAGTGCATGAACCAGATGAAATCAGGCACAAGTACAGCAGAATGAGGGAAGCCTGAAGGAGGTGTGATGAGAGCTCTATTAGAGAGGACATACGGTTTTAAAAGAAAGGGTCTCTGGCAGCCAGCTGGAGGTGGCATAATTATTCATCAGGGAAAAAACCAGCAGCTACAAAGATCTTCTTCCTCCCCTGCTGGCTGAATAGATTTGTTGCAGCCATTCAGTGGGCAACTGGCTGTAACCTAACAGCATTTCCACATTTTCCACAAACAGCATTTGACATTAAGCTGTTTTAGGAGGAAGTTCTTACTGTAAAAGAGATCCTTAGCCATATCCATAGCCATACAGAAACACAACACACACATTCAAGTCAAGCTTGCAGCTCCCACTTTCAGTTAGCTCATTGCAATAACCCATTAAGGCAATCCTTGGCAACACAGGGCACACATATGCATGTATATAGATGTGTGTGTTCATGTACATATATAGATACACCACAAGTTCTGAAATACATAATTTTTCATGCAAATATTTTTGCATCTGCATTTGCTGATAGTCTTCCGTCTGTTTGTACATCATTTTTTGTACACTGTTTTAGTTTTTACACTTATCTCTGTATCCATGAGGTCTGTGGTGAGAATCCTTTGCCCTCATCAGTACAGGTAAGACCATCAACAGCAGCAGCACAGGGGCACAGTATTGCGTAGGGCACTACATGCAGCCAAGAAAAGTGGCTTTAAAAATAGATTCATGTTTTGCAACTCCATGGTATCTGCTAAGTGTAATTGATACTAATGCATATGTTAGATTTTTTTTTTCTACCTGTGGATGAAAGCAACTTGCAGAGGAGGGTGTCTGTAATTCCTTTGTACAGTCTTAAAACTGTTGCAAATGGAGTGACTTACTCTGGTTCTCAATCTAAACCACTGACAAAGACAGCATCCAGACCTCCCAGGTTTCAATTTACTAAGCAGAGTGATGTTTCACAGAAGAGCATCTGTACAAACTGTCAGAGCTTCTGCAGAGTCAATCCAAAACAGGTGAGCTTTTTCTTAGGTCAGAAACAAGGCAGTGGGATGAAACTAAGGCTGTTAATTCTTCCTCTGTGTGTACTTATTGTATGAAATTGTTCCCCACTTCACATCAAGAACAGATGCTGAACAGCACAGTGGTGATCATGTTCACAGATTGGAACTGTAGGCAGATTCATTTCAGCTCTCAGCCAGCCAAAAAGTTTTTCTATCAAATGTGCTTGTTGGGCTATCCCCTTGATGGAAGAAACCCACAGGAGATGATCTGAGAGGGTGGATCCATCAGCAGCCCTTTGCAGAGTTCCTTCCTGATCCTTTTCTTAGGAATGAGAGATTTTGCCCATCATGGAGAAGCTTCATGCATCTTCCCTCAGGGCAGATTCTCAGGGATCTTCAGGCATTCATAGGAATGTATATTTCCCAAGGCTACTTGCATGGGTACCTTGTGCAGCTGCTGGTCTCTGGGCTCCAGGTTTGGCTACAGAGCACTGTCTGTGTTATTAGTATTAGTTTATTTATTTCACTGGTGCATTCTTTATCAGTCTGCAGCATGCAAAGACATATTCTGCCCCTTGGGAAACCTTTGATGGATTAAGCAATGAAAAGGAAAAAGTAGAAAACTGTTAGAGAGCAAAGGTGCTCGATCCAGGTGTATGGTGCTGGTGACAGTCATGTCTTTCTGATCACACCTGCTGGAGAAACCCATAACCTTTACCTTTCCATAGGCCATTCCAGAAATGGCTGCAAAATGGCCTGTAAATACTTTTCTGGAGATAAACAATGGAAATGACCTAACATTAAAAAATAACCCTAAAGGCAAAAAATCAGAAACAACTTTGAAACAAAGGAAGGGTGGAGTAAGCAGCCCTTTTGGAGAGATTTATACTCTGCTTCATGCTGCTTGTAGTACCCAGAAATGCCAGTGAAGTTGCACGAGAAGTCTATAGGCTATATGCCTATGGATGTTATATACCGTGTTCTAAACTTTATAGAAATTAGGGAACCTTTAACAAAATTTGCATCAGTTAAAATTAGATTCAGAGTGATTTCTCTTTTTGCCATTATTTCAGCATGTGACATGACATGAAAAGAGGAGGTTTTGTTGCAAGCAGTATTTTAACCACAAAAAGCTCTTTTGCAGCAGAAAATGTACTTCCAAGATTTAATTCAATACTGAGTGTTACACAAATCATATGAAAAACAGTCTTGCTGTTGTAACAACAGAATTAAGCACAGGTGGACAAAGTATTTTCACTACTGGACTGAATTACGAATTTCTGGTACACACTGATGCTTCACAGTTATGTTGGTAGTAATGCAACTAAATGATTTCTTATAAATCTTTAAACGGCATATGATGGAAAACAAAAAATTTTAAATTAAAAAGAAATAAATATAAGTCAAAGCTTCAGGCATAATTTCACAAGCTCCATATTGAAAAACATCTTTATTCACAACTATTACTTGCACTGACACTGGGAAACCTTCACTTCACTTGGTTTTTAATTTTTTTTTAAACGTAGAAAGTCTGTAGGGTCTGGGCCTTGCAAATAAACAAACAACAAAAAAATATAATAATACAACTTTTCAGAAGCCTCCCTTCTGCCTTACTCCTTACAACAAATCTAAACAGCACATACTTTCTCAAAAAAAGACTTCCAACTGATTGACAGGCCTGGTAGGAGTTTCTGTTGTGTGCTATCCTCACTTACTGTGTGCACCTCCTGGTTCAATGAACCCCATCATCTCATAAACTTTGAGACAAGTGCTTAAGTTGTCAGATTTTCTCATAAATACAACAGAGAAATTGTGAGGGGCTGAGATAAAAGGAGTGATGGAAGAATATCAGCTCTAGGTTAAAAGTGTTCAGCAGGAGTGGGACTGGTGTCTCCAGAAAAATCCACCCAATTCAGTTAGAAAGAGTGACCTTCTAGGGAATTCAGCAGGAGGTGGCTGCACATGCAGTGTGTGTGGCCTTGTGTAGTCTATAGGGAAAAGAGAGGTTGCATTACTGAAAGCTTATCCTTTATAAGAACACCTCATCTTCTTCCCACTAATAAGATAGCAACAATAATTTTCTTTGTAATCCATCTTTCTTTCTAACACTTTCTTTCCAAAATAAAGGTAGGAGTGTGCTAAGAGCTGATCCTTCTCTCTGGATGCAAGCCTGTAAAGTGTCGTGTTCTCTGAATTGGTCAGTAGCAGGGCAGAGAAAAAAGCCAGGACTCCTAGATGTGGATGTACAGTCATGTTTGAATTAAAATGAATTTAAGTGAGAATTAAATAATCTGCCTTCCCCTACTGCAGTTTTTAAGAAAAAGGAAGAAGGTTACATTCCGGAAGCATGTTTCTTTTTTCTCACTCATGTGGCACCCTGGGAATTTGTAATGGCACATGTAAATCACAAGTAAGATTAAAAAGGGTAAACTGGAGGGCAAACAGGAAAGAACTGAAATTAATCTCAGTTTCAGAAGATAAAAAGAGTCGTACTGAGGAAGAAGCTGTAAGAAAACTATGGTAAGGGTAGTATGAAGCATGGACCACGAGGAGGGATATTCCAAGTAGTATCTAGGGAAGCTCATCAAACTATGTCTTCCAAACCTTTTTGCAGACCTAGATGTGGCTGGATTCAGTGGTATCATTTGCAGTAAAATGCAGATAAAGAGAGTTTCTGCTTTTACTGAGGGCAGCTGTGAGATGGTTTCTTGTACATGCTAGAAGATGACTGGATACAATTCTATTTTCAGTCCCATGCCTCTGGCTGGGCCTACTGGCTGTGGGATGTGGGCAAACTCCCTCCTGGATGGGTGAGAACTCGAGCAGATGAAGTGCTCAGGAGCGAGATGACTCACACTGCCTCATTCCTTCACTATTACACAATTTGACTTTTTTTTGGTTTTTTTTTTTTTCCTCCGCAGAAAGGTTTTGTTCCACATTCTTTCTGTAATTTTTTCCCCCCCTCCAGTAAAAACGCCTGCCTGCTTTTACCATGATTTCACCCCAAAATGGTCAGGGAGCTCCATACTGCAACCTGGCAGGGTATCAAAAGGTCCATTTTCTCAAGGGGAACAGGAAAAGGTAATAATAGTTGGAGGAACTGGAAAACAAACGTCTCCTACTCCGACTACAATTGTTCCATCCCAAAGTGAATGAAAACAATGAGCCTTCAGCCCCGAGGAAACAGCGTGCGGCTCCAGCAGGACCAAAAATAACCCGGGCGAGAATTTCTTCATTGTTAACCGCAGGATGGAAAAACGGAGCCCTCGCTCCATCGCCGGCGCTGCCGCTCCGAGCCTCGCTCGCTGCGCCCCGACGGCTCCGCGGGTCCCGGCAGCCCCGGATCGCCCCCATCCCCCACCCGATCCCGCTGCCCCCCCATGCCGCTCAACCCCTGCCCCCGGGTCTTCCCTGAGACCCGCCCCAGGGAGGAGGGAATTCTGCCCTCCCGAAACCGAAGGTTTGCTCCTTCTACTGTCTTCATGGACAGGGATGAGAGTATCACTGCCAATGAATTACGGGTGGTTCGCCCTCCCCGCTAGGAATGACCAAATTAAGTGTTGGAAGGTTCCTGTCGGTGTCATGGTGTGTCTTGTACCACTGGAGCCGGTCTGAGAAGAGGGGCTGACACTGCAGCTCCTCGGCATGGTGACACTCCCACAGCCACCATGAGACCTGCCTCGACAGCCATCCTCCTCCCCAGACAGCTCTGGAGTTTGCTACCCTTTCCTTTTATTATCCACATAAAGAAATTCTGCCACAATATGGACAATTTAAGGACGAATGAATGCCATCTACTAGGGTCAAGTAGGCAAAACTTTTCATACACTCACATTCAATAGGAAGGAAGCACATTTCTTTGCTGATAGTGAAATTATGCCATACCAGGAAGCATAACCGTGTGAAAACAGGGAAATGAACATTTTGTAGCCATTCCAGTGGTCTCACTGCAACATGCTTTATGTATGCACTTAAAAATACTACAGGCAAATAGGATGCTAGGTTTTCCTGAAATGGTGGGTTCTGTTCAGTGCCTCACAACCACAGCAGGTACCCACCTGCAGTCCCAGGGAGATGCTTGCTTGTGTCCCAGGCTTCAGTCCTCTCAGATTCCCATAGGAGCACTGTGGGGTCAAGTGAGAGGAGGTACTGCTATGGAGTAGTGGGAAGGCTCTGCTGGGATGAATTTGAGGCAAATGAGCAACAGCAAATGAGCATTAAAGCTGTGAGTGAATTATATATGTAGCTCATTCTGTGGCATTCTGGCTCATTCTGACACCATTCCCTCCTAGCTTGACACAAGTTACAGAAAAATACATATTTAAAAACCTGAGAGCTGGAAAACTTTTTATTGTGACTGTTCTAAAAGTCCCCTCTTCCTGTAAAGCCAAGTGACTTCTTGTTTTGAATACAAGGGTCAAAGCCAACTTCAAGAAAGGTCTCATTATTACTTGTCTGTCCATAAACATTGTATGTAAAGTCATCCCTGTGACCTTTTGGGATGGCAGCTGAGGGCCCCCGCTTCCCACTGACGCAAAAATTTCAGATTCTAACAGCAGTGAAGCAGGAAGACTTATGCTGGATATATGTGCAGAAAGCCCATCATTTATACATTAACAAATCTTACTCATATGCGCCCTTTTGTTGGCACAATTTGGGGTGAAAACACCACCCCATGAAAAAGAAGGAGGCATGTATCCTTTAGAAGTTAATTACTTTTAATGTTATCTTTTGAAAGCCACTCAGGAGCCAATTAGAGCCAAAGACACTCAGCAGTTTGCAGTCTGGGACTGATCTGCTTAGGCGAACTCCATGAATTGTGCTTCCCTCGTTCTACAAAAGCTTCAGCTGTACAGTGCATGGTGCTTTGACAGTGTGCAGGACCAGAGCCCACCAGGTAAGACTGCCAGTTAGGGAAAAGAACAAGAAGAAAAAGGTCAATAGATATTGCAAGTGAGTTCTGGAATGGAAAGGCAGACTCCTTGAGATGGTTGCAATGGTGTAACGTGAAATCCCTGCCCTGGCTCTTCTGGATCTGGTGCTGCCTCTACTGAGAGGCAGCCTCACAATAAAAACACAATGTGTCTCTCTGCCCAGATTTTAACTAAAAGATCAAAACAGAGTTAGGACCATTTCCCTGTAAGTACAAGGAAATCCTTTCATAAGTTGCCTTATGAAGTATCTAATGAGTACAATATAATATTTGATCTTAGTCACCAGGCACTGAGTAGATGCTATAAGGGGAAACTAAGACAGAAGATTTTCCAGTAGAGAGTAATACATTTTTTAAAGAGGCTCCTCTAATTCTGCTAAGGATTTAAACTGTGATTTCTAATAAGAGGAGACAGCAGGCAAATGTTGCCTATTCCCTCAAGACAGTATGGAAAAAACCAATTACTACTGCACTGACCTAGTTGGTCTTATTTTAGATTGAGGTTTATTATTTTGAATAGTAAGTTAACTTACTAACTACAACTTAGAGAAAAAATACATCAGCCTCAATCAATAATAGGATTATTTTACTCCAAATGAAAAGGCTATCCATTTGATGTCCATAACTGTGTAATGACAGATTTTGCATTTACCATTTGGGCACAAAGCTGTAATTTGGACATGAATGCTGATAGCCAGTGTACGTTGCAGGAATAAATTTTTCATTTGTCTCCTATGGTTTCAGTTCAGATTCTTCATTTCTGTGTTGTATTTCTGAAGTTATTCAAGGGTGGCTTCAGTGACCTGAAAACTGGCCCAAAGGCTTTGTTGGACAAACTTAAAACCTAAACAAAATCACAGGCTACCTAATATCTTGTTTTCCATCTTGTTATTTCCACAGAAAACCTCATTGCCCTCACAAACAAGGGAGACTGGGTCATTCCTTGGACAGAAGGCCTTGAGGGGAAGATGAGATACCAGGGGCAATACAGAGCACTCTACAACATATGCTGGCTGTACCACTCAAGGTACTGTGCTGCTTCTTCATTTTGCACATAAAAAGGAAGATCAAGGCCACCAGCAGCTATAAAGTTTTCAGAAAGTTTTTGAGAGGTTTGCTGAAGTGTTGTTACTGTCTGGTGTGAGCATTTGCATTGCACTAATCTCTGGTGCTTTATTCAGACAAGTTTAAATTTTGTTCCACACACTTTCAAAACTGTTGCACAACGTTGCCGGAGTGGCAGTGAGGTTCTGATGTTCTTCTGCAGGAGCAGCAGCCCAACCAGTGATAAATTAAACATGAGCTATGAATGTGGCTTGGACAGAGATATCCAAATACTTGAACACAGTATGCAAACGGTAGTGATTACTAAGCCAAAGTAAAACATTATTTCTCTTAGCTGTATATCTTTTAATGTTGGCAGAAATCTCATTTGAAACTCTTCCTCTGTTTTACTTTTTCCTATAGGGATGCTGATAAATCTGTTAATGCTTCATGTTACATGTAAAATTGTACTGTGACCTGTAATAATATTCATGAAATCATTGCTATATTTTATTATCAAAACAAAGCGAAATTTTAAAGCCAGGCTTGCCTGCAAAATAAACTGGAAGCTCTCAGATTTTGGCCCAGAATTTCCACTCTCCAGTGTTTTTAGTCTTCTTTTATTTTCCAGGTCATCTGTTCTATGGAGAAAGAAGACATAGCCATCTGGGAGATTAGCATATATATTTTATGAAGCAGAGTAGAGCTCTCTCTTTTACTGACTCAGATGCTAAAGACCCAGATTTGCAGCCTGACTCCTAGCTAGCACAGCAGAGTTCACGAAGCTTCTGTTGCCAGTGCCTTACCTTTCTCCTCTGCATGCAGAACAAATCTACACTAAAGCAATGTTGGCAAAGAAGTACTGGTCTAAAGTGGGAAAAAGCACCACAGTTCAGCTTCACAGCCATGCAAAGAGTCAATTTTTAATGACAGCAGAATCCATTTGTCAGTGAAGCTTGAATTGTTTGAGAACTGATTATCAGAATTTGATCAAACAAATCTGTCTACGGGCATGAGAAACACCACTAGAGTGGTGGATATAGTTCTATCTGCAGATATAACCATGGAACACAGCTGACATATATCCTCTGAAATGTCTAAGAGACAAATTAGAGCATTAATGCTGGGTTAATTTAAGATGCAATATAGATTACCACTGTAATTTTTCTTCTTTCTGGACATTCCACTATTTTCGTTTAGTTTAGTTTAGTTCAGTTTTACTAGCATTCTGATTTTTTTTCTCTTCACAGAGTACAGAAATTAGGAATCTGGAGAACCAACATTTTGACAGCCAGTGTAGATCTATAGCTATGGACTGTCACAGTGGTAACATTATTGTAGAGCTGTTGAGTTCAGTGAAGAGAGCAAAGGCATCCATTGAGAGAGTAATAGTTTGGTAGTCTGCACAAGTATACAGGAAAGACAGGGCAAAAGCTGAGACGATCATGATAAATTTATATGAATGATAGAATTGAATAAGCAGAGTACTTTCTATAGCTCCTTAAAACAAAGGATGGGGATAGACTGCATAGTTTGGCCTTTTTGTCCTCTAATAATTTGGGCTTTGTTGTTGTTCTTGGTGTTTTGTTTTGTTGGTTGTGGGTGGTTTTTATGTAGATGCAAAAACCAAGTATTTCTTAAAAATTTGTGTCTAGAATTCCCAGTTTGAACTACATTCAGAGTATCATCTGCATTTTGCAGAACAGACACACCTTTTTAAACATACAACAAAATCTGTATCCAAACTTTGGGAAGTACTGAGTGTGTATTCAGATACAGACCTTGAGAACTGGATCTGTTATATCTAGAATCTAATTCCCATTATTCACATCTGTTGAATAATAATGGGAACATATACAGCCTTATTAGAAAAGACAAAAGAAAGTGTAGTATTTAGGCTACATGTTTACCAGAAAGGCATGCAGTTTAAAAATATTTCTGTATCTTGCAAACACTAAAATGCCATCTTACACAGACAGCATGCAGAGTCTTTAATGTTCTCTTCTTCTGTCTTTTGCCAGCTATGGAAATGTATATTTATGTTTACTGACTCTTCTATTTACCTTGATCCTAAGAACAGCCTTGCAGTCTGGCCAAATCTCCTCATTCAGAAACCAGTTTCTTTTGGTAAAAGATGCCAAGAGAAGTCTATGAGAATGGGAAAATGCTATCATGACTCTTCAGAACTTTTCCCTGGACAGTCTCCCAGCTCCAGGTAGTGGCTGCTCTGGGCTTCCTGAGCTGGTCACACCATCTCTGTAGAAACAAACACAGCATCAGTGGAAAAAAAAAAAAAAAAAAAAAAAAAAAAAAAAGGAAGGGAAAAAAAAAAAAAAAAGAAGGGTAAGATGTCCCTGAGAAGGAAGGTTGTGGACTTCAGTATCAAGGCATTCCACTAGATGGCGAGGTTCTGTCTCGGCAGGGTCACTACAGCACGGAAGCCCAACTTCACACAACTCCCTCTTCTCCTATCGTAGTTTTCACCGTTGGTAAGATAACTCTGTACTTTAAATCTATCAGTGCTTTATAGTGGTGTTAAGCAGCTGAATGACAGGAGGCCTCTGTCTCCTTATGTCTTACTCAATTTTTCATACTACAGTTCTTAAAGCACGATGATCACAAAAAGCATAATAATTCCCTACCGTGTGAATTAAAGAATGGCTTTTCTTTTCTTTTCTTTTTTCTTTTTTTTTTTTTTCCTAAATAAAATTGGACAGAAAAGTATTGCATGGAGCTGAGGTTGTTTTAATTAGGTACATTAAATATCAGCCCTTCAGAATCCATCTCTTTCCCCCATTATTTGAACTCCAAAAATTACAATCATCAATAAAATTTTTTTACTCCTTGTCTTCATGATCAAGTCAAAGTAACCTAACTTTGGGCTGTGGCTGAACGGGCTTGAGTCTGCTGTCCCTTTCACCTCTCCTGTCCTGCTTCCCTACCTTGTGCGGGTTTAAACAACTGTGTGTACAGTCCTAACCTAAGTCAAATCCACCTAAAAAGTCAGTGGGTAATGAACTTTTACTTGGTGGCTGAGCTTTTAGTGAGAAAAATGGGCTGGAATGACTCTAAAGCCACGCAGTCACTATTGCTGCAACCAGGAAAGCGGGTCAGGCATGTGACAAAGGGCAGGAAAGTCCCTTTCAGCAGCAGAGTAATTGGATAAGCTTACTCGAACTGTAAAAACACACCCTTAAGTAACAAAAGAATAATTGAGAGGATGCATCCTCAGCTCTGCCCTCTGCTGTGAACTTTGCGGAGGGAAAAAACCCAAAAAGGAAGCCGAAAAAAAAGTCAGTTTCCTGCAGGATCTTCTGCAATACTTGTTACTAAATTGCATTTGGGTGAAGGTTTTTTCTCCGAAAACAGGCAAAAAATTTAAAATATTAGATCTTCAGAATTCTTTTTAAAGCCAAAACACTGGTGCTTCCTACGTGTAGCTGCAGAGTGCTAGTAGAGGGATAAAAGACAAACAAAGCCCCATTGCATAAAGTTTAGGAAGTATTAGCAATTATTCTGTACACAAAACAAACACCTCATTAGGAAATGGACTTCTTTATAAAATTAATCTTGCAGAAAAAGAATTGTGCGACTCCATTTTACAAAACACTAAAGAAAAAAGTAAGCTAAATATTTTATGTAAGTGGGAAGACATCAAATGTGATCAGGCTACCTGGGAATCTCTTTCAGCATCACGGGGGTTTGTTACAATGATGCACAAGCAGAGATTTTTCATTTCCAATTTTACCCCAGAAAATGAGGATTTTAAAGGAAACTGAAGTGAAAATTGGCTCTCCCTTTTATATCACTAAATATGAACAGGTTCTGCTCACAGGATCTTCCAAAGCTGTACAAATGTTGGCAGCATGAGAAGGAATTTGTATTTTCAGGACCAAGAAGGTATGTTTGTATATACACACACGAATTTTGAGAGTGAGAAATAAATTCAGTGGTTTAATTTTTAGTACAGGCATTGAGCAGGGATGTACCCGGGTTAACCTTGTCACCATGTCACACCTGTGCTTAAGTACAGACACACAGGGAAGAGCCTGCAGTGAGTGACAAGGCCTTTCCTGGCCCCTGCTTTGGTTCCTGGGTTCCTCAGCTCCAGGGGGGCACTTCCAAGAGCTCTGTGGATCTCTGGGGTGCAGGAGGCCACCACGGTGACCCAGGAGGGGCAGGAAGACTGTCATGGAAACAGAGAATCCTCCAGGTTGGAAGACACCTGGGGATCATCCTGTCCAACCATCACCCCTACTGTAAAAAGTGCTCCCCTAAACCATATCCCCCAAGAGGGATCCCCCACATCCAGGGATGGTGACTCCACCACCTCCCTGGGCAGCGTATTCCAGTGTCTGACCACACTTTATGTGAAAAATGTTTTCCAGATGTCCAGTCTAAACCTACCCCCTTGCAGCTTGAATCCTTTGAATCCATCTTGTTCAGTAGCTCATTACCTGTGAGAAGAGACCAGCACCAACCTCTTCCACGTCCTTTCAGGTTGTTACAGAGAGCCATGGGGTCTCCCCTCCTCTTCTTCAAAACAAACAGTCCCAGCTCCTTCTTCATGGATGTATTCTCCAGGCCCTTCCCCAGCTCCGGTGCTCTCCTCTGCACTCTCCATCACCTCAATCTCTCTCTTATAATTCCGGTGCCCCAAACCGGACACAACACTCAAGGTGTGGCCTCACCGGCGCTGAGTACAGGGGGACAGTCACCTGCCACCTGCTTCTGCTGGCCACATCATTTCTCATACAAGTCAGGACGCCAGTGGCTTGCTTAGCCACCCAGGCACACTGCTGGCCACATCTCACCCCCAGGTCACCTCCTGCCACACTCCAGCCCCAAAACAACCCGAGCCTTGGGTTGTTGTGACCCAAGCTGCAGCACCACTTGGCCTTGTTGAACCTCACGCTGCTGTCCCGTCTGTCAATCTGACGGGATTGACACTGTCAATCGGGACGGACCGCCCCGGCGACACATGGACACCACCCCGAGTCCCCACCGCCGCCACCTGTACGAGAGGCTCGGGCGCTGGGGAGGGTAGGGTGTGTGTGTGGGTGTGTGTGTGTGTACGGGGAGATCGCCGACTCCCACCCCGCTACCGGTGACGGTGACGGTACCGATCCGATCCGGTCCCTGCCCTTCCCGCCCCCCTCGCTTGTCATGCCCCAGGGGCAGCCAATGAGGAGCGGAGTTTGGGGCGCGTGGTGACGAGCGCCGTGAGGCCCAATGGGAAGCGAAAGCTGAGGCGGGGGGAGGGGCAGGGGGGGAACGGGACACCGGGGAGCGCGAGAGGCCGAGGCCCGGGGCGGGGCGGGGCAGGGGCGTGGCCAAAGGTGCCCAGACCCCCAATCAGGTGAGGGCGTTGTTGACGGACGGCGGCGGCGGCCAATGAGAGGGAGGAGGCGGAGCTCCCCTCCCCTCCCGCCGCCGAAGCTGCCAGAGAGTCAGGTGGCTCCGGGATGTGCGGCCGCGGCGGCAGGCGGAGGCGGGCGAGGAGGAGGGGGGGGGATGCGGCGGCGGCTCGGCGGCACTCGCTGTCCGCCCTCGCCCCTTCCCGCGCTGGGCTGAGGCGGCCCCGCGCCGTCCCCCCCCCCCCCCCCCCGCCCCGTTCCCCGGCGGCGGCAGCGGCGGCAGCAGCAGCGGCGGCACCTGCTGCCGGCAGGCGCCGGGCCGCATGAACAATAGGCGGCGGTACCGGCCCCGCCGCCCCCCGCAGCGCCCGCCTGCCGCGGGCGCCTCCCCCTATGGAGCAGCCTCGCCATGGAGCCCCTCACAGAGCTCAGCCAGGAAGGCGCGGGTGGCGGGGAGCCGCCGGGCGGCGGGCCGCTCTGGACTGCCGTCTTCGAGTACGAGGCGTGCGGCGAGGACGAGCTGAGCCTGCGGCCGGGGGACGTGGTGCAGGTGCTGTCCCGGGACTCGCACGTGTCCGGCGACGAGGGTTGGTGGACGGGCAAGATCGACCAGCGGGTCGGCATCTTCCCCAGCAACTACGTGAGCAGCGGCGTGCAGGGGGGCGGCCCGGAGCTGCGGGCCCGCTACCCGCCCCCCCCCGCCATACAATGTAAGGGGGCCCGGGGGCGGGGGGGGGCTCGGCGCGGCATCTCTCCGCCACCCAGGGGGGGAGGGAGCCGAGGGCTCGGTCCGGTCCCGGCCCTCCTGTGGGACCGGGGCGAGGGGCACTGAAGCTGTCGTGGGGCGCCTGAGGGACGCCCGGCAGGAGCTGAGTGCCGGAATGAGGCGGGGGAGGCGGGGCCGTTCCGGCCCGGTCCTCCTGAGGTTCCGGAGGGGCGGTGGGACCGCCGCAGGCGCGGAGGGAGGCCCGGTCCGTCCCTTCCGTTGATCCAGGGGAGGCCCAGGCCGGTGGGGGACGGCCGTGGGAAGCCGCGGGGCCTGGCTGGCGACAGAGAGAGGGGACAGGGGCGAGCGGGCCCCCCGGGGTCTGCGGCCGCACGGCCCCTCACCCCTGGGGCTGCTCCAGGCCGCTCGGCTGGGCCCGAGCCGCCCCGGTTCCGTCCGGTTCCGTTTCCCACCCCGCAGCTGCATTCCTGCTGCTCCAGTGCCCTCCTGTCTTCAGGCAAGCGCTGCTCTCCGGGGAGGCCGAACCCAGCGCTATGTGTTGGCGTTTCATTGGCGGCAGGAGCAGTTTCCCGGGGGAAGTCCCGTGTTTCCAGGGGCTGGGAAATTTTCACCGGGCTGCTGGAGTTTGGTTACTCGGCAGTGTCACCCAGGACTCTGGTGCCTCTCCCTTTAAGGATACGTTTCAGGAGAGGCTGCTGGATAAGACCTTGCTTCCTTAAGTGTCCATTCACAGCTCGTAATTGTTCAGGATTCTTTTTTTCTCCTAATCGGAAAAAAAAAAAAAAAAAAAGCGCCTATTATTTCTGACTTAAAAATGTATAAGTTGCCTTGTGTTACTGTATTCCTTCTTAGTCCTTTTTCTTCTTAAAAATTCAGTTCTAAGCTGTGAATGAGTTTTATCTGTGTTTGGATATCTGGGTCTAACCGAGGGTTGCTTAACTGAGTTGTGATGCTGGAGGCGTGAAGAGATGGGTTTGTTTATGTCGGCTTCAGTGTAGTTTTGAAGCCTTTGTTGGCATCAGAGAATAGGGCCATTTCATCTGTACATTTTTTTTTTTTTTTTAGCCACTATGTGTAATTGTGGATAGAGAAACAGTGTGGAGTGACTGTTTCTAGATCCTGTTTATCTATCACTATTGTCAATTCATGCAAGAATGAGGCTTTTTTTTTTTTTTTTTGAGTGGCAGAGAAAAATCTTCAGACTAAATAGGCTTTTCTAGAAAGTAAAAGGTTGCTTTGTCCTATTTAGGACATATCTCCAAGGAATACAACTAATAGCTTTTTTCTTATTCTACATTCTATTTGAGAGTGTTTAGGTAGAAACTCAGTAATTTTCAGTATTGCCCTTGAGACTGTGAAGGGACCAGGTTGTGCAGTGCTGGTGCTTTCTTTCATGCTTAAACAACATTAAAAAATTTTATTTTTCCACCACATGCAGAAGACACTGGGAATGTTTATTAGATTTTACCATTGGCATAGTCAGGAGAACCATTTCTATAGAACTTTTGAAGCCTTAGGTCCTCTCCTGTTTTGGCTGTTAAAGTGCAGGCTTTGTAGGTGTGGATTTCCCTTCCTATCACACTTCCTGTGGTTTGGTAGTTGAGGAACAGTTGTGGAGTTGCACCCTCCTCCTTTATCCTTGTCTTGCCCTCCTAGTTCTCTGACCACTACAGTTCTCTGACCACTACAGTTCTCTGACCACTACAGTTCTCTCACCAAAGTCATCAACCATGTGGTCATGACAGAGCAGAATTTATTGCTCTCCAGTAAGTTTTTAATATGCTAAGGAAGTGTGTTTCTTTTTTTATATATTAAAAAAATATTGACCAATTCAAATGGGGTAAAGTTGGTGGCTGTTGTATGGGCTTTTCAAGTTTTATGTTATAAGTCTCTGAGATATCAAGTATCAGGCCTAATACCTTCTTCTAGTTTGACAGCTGCCTGGAAGAACGGTCTACTGTTACCTTGTTGGACTATGAAGTGTTAAAGTTTTGCAGGAGTAGTGCAGGGTGTCATTCTAGACATGCACCTTGGCACAGAACCTATTTTTAGTTGCTTTCCTAAAATTTACCTTCATGTTTGATGGAGGTTTTGGAGCCTAAGTTCTAGGGGTTCTGCAGCTACTGTGAGCTGTGGTAGTGTAGTTAGTTCTGGCATACTGTCTCTTGGCCATCCACTAATGTCCTTGAATTTTACCTCAGTGGGGGTGACATGAATGATAGAAGTCACCTCTGGAGGCTGTCAGCAGTGACATAACTAAGAGGACCCTCATCTGTGCTCTGGGGTCTTGCACACTCTGGCCTGAATTAATTAGCTTAACCATATGGTGTCATAAATACTGATTAAACAGTATTTTGCTGTTGTCAGCATGACCATTGCATGGTCAACATTGTCAATCTGGTTCATGGTGTACTGGCTCTGTAATTCCTTGTTGGTCCTCAGAGGAATTACGGCATTTGAGTTCTTAAATTTTGAGGGAAAAAATGCATGTTAGATATTCCTGCTGCCCTTAATCCTGTACGGCCTATCTGCCAAATGGGACCGGAGTTTAGAAAAGGGGTTAATGTGAAAATATGGAAAAGTGAAGAAAGTATGTAAAGAAAAGTGAAAAATATGGAAAGGTGAAGAAAAACAACTATTTTGTGCACTAATGTAGCTCTATAACTAAGTCTGTGAAAATAAACTATTTCAATGCAAAATACCTTAAACAAAAAAACTAAAAACCAACCTACACCCCAAAAACCCCCAAACTTTTCTAAAGGTGAAGTTTTTCTCTCATTAAGCTGCCTACGAGATGAGCTGCTCTGTCTGCTTTAGAAAAACATGTTCAAAAGTGAAGCCAAAGTTGTGCTTGTGAGTAAAAAAAATAGAAAATAAAAAGAAATTGCAAAATAATTTAGGCTTAGATTTCACCTGGAAGTGTAACTCATCGTTTCCTGTCCCAGAGTTGTTCATTGGTGCATCCAGCAGGGGGATGGTTTGTTTTTTCTTTGGTTTGGTTTTGTTTGTGTTGTTTTTTTGGTTTTTTGTTTTGTGGTTTTTGTTTTTTTGTCTTTGTTTTTTTGTTTGTTTTTTGCTCTTTTTTGCTCTTTGCTTTTTTTGTTCTTTCATTTCTTGTTTTTTTTTGTGTTTGTTTTTTGTTTTTTTGTTTTATTGTTTAGTTTTTTGGCGGTTTTTTGTGGCTTTTTTGTGTGCTTTTGGTTTTTTTGGTTGCTTTTTGTGTTTTTTTGTTTGTTTTTTTTTTTGGGGGGGTGTGTTGTGGTTTTATTTTGTTGTTTGTTTTTTGGTTTTTTGGTTTTGGTTTTTTGGGGGGTTGGAGGGATTTTGTTCCTGTTTTTTGTTTCCCCCCCTGCCCCCCCGTGCCGGGCGGTGCCGCGGGTGGGTGCGGGGCCGGGTGCGGGGCCGGGTGCGGGGCCGGGTGCGGGGCCGGGTGCGGAGCTGTCCCTTCAGCACCGCGGGCCCGGCTGGCAGCGGTGCCTGGAGGTGTCCCCAAGGCCTCCTGAATGCCCGAGGGAAGAAGTGGTGGTGACTCCCACCGGCACCCTGTGTGTCGGGAGCTCTTGGCACAGGGGCTGTCGGTGTTGCTTTGTGTGTTTGCTTTGGTTGGGTTTCACTCTTCTGACTGTCCCCAGAAGGAGGAGATTTAAGTGAGCTACCGGTGCTGAAATTCTTACAACTGAAGGTGGTGGCACTCAGCATCTGGTTTCTTTAGATATTTTAGCAGTGAGATTTGCTTGTGACACAGTGTCAGGATAGTCTCAAATCTCTAGCTACTGTTATTACTGTCTTATTATAAAATGTCATTGTTTCTAGTCAGAATTAACTGTCTTTTCTAGTAATCAAAATGCTCATGAGCATGTGAGCACCAAAGGTACTATTGTAGGAGTGTAAATCCTTGAACTTCAGTGTGTTACCCAAAAGATGTACTCACAGTAACAGACAGATGAATTCTTATTGTGCCCTGGCCTTTCCTCTTCTTGGAATATTTTTCTGCTGAGTTTTCTGTCTTGTTTGCCATTAATATACTCTTCATGGAACACCAGGAAAAGGAACACAGTCATCCTTACTGCACTAGTTAGGCATTCAGATATATTGCCTGTACTGCATAGGAAGGTGAAGGATATGATCCCTCTATGTAGTCAGCTCCTAAGTTTGGCTGATTTACAAAAGTAAGCCAGGCTTTTAAGAGTTCATGGAAGACAGCTCAAAAAAAAAAAAAAAAAAAAAAAAAAAAAGAACCCCCCCCCCAAAAAAAAAAACCCTACACAAACCAAACAAAAAAACACCATCAAAAAACAAACCCCCCCAAAATCCCCATGCAGTTGTGGACAGCAGAATGTGTATTAACTACATCCAGTTTGTGACTACATCCAGTTTGTGACTACATCTTGCACTGCAGACTTATACTTAGGAAAGACATTTGATTGGAATCACTAAGATATTTACTTAAGTGGAATCTAATCTCCTCTGACTTCTATGACAATGTAATTTCTTCTGAAAGCAGTGGAGAGGTTTATGTGTACAATCAATAACTACAAAATCCAGTAATATAGCCCAGTACTCTCAATTAATTCCTACATCAAGTAAGTCCATTAGAGACTGAACTTCCTTTCTGCTAGACAAAGCAGGGGAACCATGTCAGATTTTCTATTTGAAATGCAGGAAAGAATTAGTAGACTTAATGACTTTCTACTTAAATCCTTGCATTATAGTATTTTTCCTTTAAAACTTTCAAAGATTTCTTGATTGTAATAAGTAACCACCAAAATACCAGACAGCAACATCAGTGGTATCTCTGCCACTATTGTGAATTCTGCAGTTTCAGCATGTTTTGGTCAGTGTGTGGGATTTCCATTCTACATCAGTCAATATTGGATGGATTCTTTTGGCCATCTGTGAGCATAAACTATATTTAGTATACAGTTGTACAGGACACATTTTCTCAAATCTTTTGCTCCAGAGGCAGTTTATGTGCTGAATTAAGACGTGCATCTGTGGATTTTTATTCCTTAACACCAAATAGCTACCAGTTACTGTGGCAGGCTGTAAAGTAGAGCTGTGAGTGCAGGAGAATTGAAAACAATGAATATGTTAATACAATTTCTGTAATAAAAATGCACTATGAATTATTAAAAAATTCTTTTTTTTTTATTGCTAGCTCTGCATGCTCACTATGTGGTCTGACCCATCTGTTTGTCACACTGTTATTGGTAGTGTTAGAATTGGTTGGCACATATCTTGTAGGGAACAGATCTGCAAAGCTTGTAGAGACATGGAAGAGTAAGCGTGATTTGGGAAGGACTAAAAGATTGTTAGTGGCAGTCGTACATCTCTTATTGCAGGAACAAATATATTTAGTGCTGCATTAAATGTGTCACATTAAGCACTACAGTGAAGTCAGTGAAGATGAGCCCCTGTGTGTGTTGTGTTTTTTTTCTTTTGGAATCTTGTGCTGTCATTGAGGGCAGGAAATGAGGGTTTATTCTTAAGGGGGTGTCAGTGTTCTAAGTTAAAGTGTATTAAGAGGAGGCTGTTTTATCATTCACCACTGTTACCTTAAATCCATCACCCTTCACAGTGAGTACTTCATACAGTTTTTGGGATACTGCAAGATCTGTTTGACTACACTATTTTACCATCAGCAGTTGTCAGAAGAGGCTGCTGCTTTCATTTGTCTTGTGGAGTGAAAATGGGTCCTTGCTGCAAGGTTGGGCAACACAGGCCTTCAGCTGATATACAGGTTGTGTGGTTGCTACGTGTTTACATCTTTTTCTTTCCTCTTTCCCTAGTGCTGGAGATCGACTTCTCAGAACTTGTTCTGGAAGAAATCATCGGCATAGGAGGTTTTGGAAAAGTGTACCGAGCTGTCTGGGTAGGAGATGAGGTTGCTGTCAAGGCAGCTCGCTATGACCCTGACGAGGACATCAGCCAGACCATTGAGAATGTCCGCCAAGAGGCCAAGCTCTTTGCTATGTTAAAGCATCCCAACATCATTGCCCTCAGGGGCGTGTGTTTGAAGGAACCTAATCTTTGCCTGATCATGGAATTTGCCCGTGGAGGATCTCTAAATAGGGTGCTGTCTGGTAAAAGGATACCTCCTGACATCCTCGTGAACTGGGCAGTCCAGATTGCCAGGGGAATGAACTACCTGCATGAGGAAGCAATTGTTCCCATAATTCACCGTGACCTGAAGTCCAGCAACAGTAAGTGCTGCACAGTGAACAGTCAGGGTACTGGGATTAGGTTTTAGCAAAGAAATGGTGCAAAGAAAAGTGGGGAATGGTGTTAACTATCTTGTCTTGTGAACCACTGTATCTTCTAATCCAATCCTAGAGGGGTTTGTTTACCTACAATGTGGTGTTATGGACCACAGGAGAAATGTATATGTTCTTACTTTGTAGAAACAAATAAAAAGAAATGCAAAATGCAACTGTAAATACAGCATGCTTCTCCAGTAGTTCATTTATATACATATATATATACACACACACATATCTATATACATATATATATATACAGTGTCTTGGTTACTGGCATTTTGGCAGACTTCTGTATGTTGGGAAGTGTTGTTGAACTTAAATTTGTATTCTCCTGCTTTTTGGAAGGTCCAGTGTTCATTTGAAAACATAAATGCCCTCAGATTTTCATTTTACTTGCTATATTTTGCTATTTGGATGATACGCAAGCCTGTTTTCCCTGGGGGAGATTTAACCCATCCTTGTTGGAGGGGATCTTCTCTCTATCCATCACAGAGATGGTACTGAGAGAAACGTTTACTCAGGCAAAAGGAATTATCCTGCTGGGTTCTGTTGTACACCCAGAATGTTTATGGTGCTTTACATGGGATGCAGCTGACCCATTAGAGCATAGCAACTGTACTTTGGTACATTGTAATACTAACAGCATTATTGTATGCCACCTGGATGTTTTGTAGCATTACCAATTTTCCCAGACTTAAAATTGACTTGAAGTCAAATGCCTTTGTAGAACATTATGAGTGTGGAGGCAAACTGCGGATTTAAAGATCATCTTGTCCTTTCCTGATACTTGCATGCAGCTGTTCAGCCTTTCTCTCTGCTTGTCTGTGTCTTCATGGCAGGAGGAAATGCTTTACCTGCACGCTGGCTGCAGTGGTTTACATAGGTGTGTCAATAGGAACACTTATGATTTGAGTGAATACAAAGCACTAGGAACTGGATGGCTGGGATGCAAGCACATGTTCTCTTTTGCTTTGAGGGCAGTAATGTCTAGCAAAGAGGTCTGACAGATGGGAATTTTAATATCTTAAATAGATTCACCAGAGCTAGCATTAACTATTATAATCCTGTACATTTCTAGGCCTTACAGAATCTTCCTGTGTTTTTTTGGTCTCAAATATTGCAGCAGTGAACTGATGATGTTTGTCCTGAAGGAAAGAATTAACAGTTAATTTGTTAATCAGTTTGAAATAGAAACTGTGAGAGCTTTTCAATTGGGTTCTATGATACTATTCTCACACTGTTAAAATTTCCCTGTTGATAGTATAAGGCAATATTTAGTGTCTATAAAAATACCCTGATATCTAAATTTTCCCTTTCCTTTACGTATGACAGGATATATATGGGCATATTGATAAATGCTCTAGAATGAAGGATTGATTGGCTTGGGTAATGGATGAGTGACTTCATCTGTGAATAAATAATAGTTGCCTTCAAATGTTACTTTACCTAAGAAAATACTTGCTTGTTTTGCTAACAGGCTGTTAGGCATTTAATTGCTTAATGCTATCTGAACACTTCTGAGGTTTAGAATGAAAGTTGTTTCTAAGATAAAAAGCTATTGTCTCCTGGTATTTCACTGTTTCATTCAGACTAGAGACCATTAGTTGTAGAAGAGAAACAGATCAACCAGAGAGCCAGCCCATCTTAGAGGTACCAGTGCACAAAGTCACCAGAAAAACACAGATATGGATGCTAGCACCAAGAGTATGTATATCTTGTCATGGGGAATAAGCAGTACATAATTGTGCCACCCTGCAGATTGCCAGGGAAAAGTTGAGGGCTCTGGTATATTCCTATCATTTTCCTGATTTGTGAGGAAGCAGTAATAAAGGAAGAATGAATCTGAATGACTGTGGAAAGATTCACAGTCATGCATCCTATGTTTGGGTGAGAGAGGCAGAGAAATTTACAGGGCAGTCCTGACCAAAGATACCATCAGACCTAGAATGGAAATGTGGGGGTTAGACTTGATGATCTCTTGAGTTCCCTTTGAACCCCTAACATTCTGTGATTCTGTGATCCTCTATAGGAAAATTCTAGCCCAGTTAAATGTGCAGAAAGCAGTGCTGCATTTAGAAAACTAAATAAATGTAGGAGCTGGTACTGGAGGGAAGGACTTCAGATATTTAAAGCCATCAAAATCACTGATTTGTAACTGTTGAAATAGGACCTATTAGTAATCCCAGGTATGGGATTGACATATTAAAACTTTAGTTTGGCTGTACAGAGTTCTTAATTCTGTGCTGTGTGGTTTAAGACAAATTTTTAAAAAGTCTTTACTATTTTAAACATTTGAAAATATGTTCTCTTCTGGGTGTATCTATAAAGCAAGTACCATAAATAATAGATCATGACAATGATAGAGTTTTTTTTTCTTTGAGGGGGGGAGGACACTTTTTCTTTTCTGCTTGTCATTTTTAATTCAGCTTGTTTTGGGTTTTTTTTCCTCAGTGTATATTACTTATACCTACACGCAGACTTTACTCATGGTTTTTTGAAGGTTTAACAGCTTTGCTCAAGTCATGTCTTTCCTGAGTACTCCGTCAGTGCATTGCTGAAATCCCTTTTCCATTACATGCAATAAGCATTGTGGAAAGGTCTGTTTTCTATGGACAGCTTTTTACAAATTTAAAAAGATTAGTAGTCCAGGTGTGTTATTGCATCCTGATTTATATATGGCTTGCATTTTTTGTGTTTTTCTGATGTTTTCTCAGTTACTGTGGATAAACTAGAACAGGGTGAGTTGTTAGCTTTGTGCAGGTAGAATTACAAGCTTGTAGCCAATAAGCAGTAATATGTCTCTGGAGAAGGAACAGCTTTTGCTTGCAAGAACTTGAAAAATATTCTCGCAGACACATTTCTTTCCTAGTACTGTAGAGCTCCCATGGGAGCATCAGCTGCATTGATCTACTGGTTGGGGCTGACTATGTTTAGTAATAGTGATTCTCATACATCTCATCTTGCCTTCAAGCACCAGCTGGAAGCTGCATCATCCATCTGAAACTGCAGGATGGAGTTAGTTTGGGAGATGGGGAAAAAGATGGGAGAGTGGGAGAGAGTAGAGTTCCCTTATTTAAAACAATTTTCTACTACAATAGAAGAAAATCAGAATATTCCTTCCTCTCGGATGTCTGGTGAAGGTTTTGAGAAGGTTGTGTTACATTTTGAACAGTAAAGTTAAGTCAAGTGAAATCCTTAATACAAGTATTAAAAATGACTCAATTATATAGGTATAAGGATTTGGAAAAAGAAATCTTTCTAAATCTAAACTGTTGCAGCTTTGTGGAATCGAGTAGTAGGTACCAAAACAGTGTTCAGAATAGTTCTCAACATTTTTTGTGGCTTAGTAAAGAACATAAGATTTTGATTGCTTTGTGAAGTAACTTTGTCTTATATAGAAACTGAATTTCAGAGGGTTATTTGAAGACTGCAGTTAGGTGTCTGTTTCTTGAGAATCTCCTTGCCAAAAAGCACTCTCCAAACCAATTGTCTGTTTTCCTTCTTTTGACCAAAAAGGTGGGCATGTTTTCAGTTCCATTAGTTTTTACAATTTTTGTCTCCTTTTCATCATCATAGCTTTATGCTTAATGCTGATATATTTAGAGTGTAGGAAAAGTGTCCTGTACATTTTAAATACTGTGTTTGTTTGAGGCAGATTTTTACTGTAAATCTTGGAGATTCTGAGGGCTGCCTGGTTTATTGCTTCGGGATGCTATCAGGAAACAAGCACATAAAGATCTTCACTGAACAATTGGCACACTTGTGGGTTTTTTGTGTGGTGTGGTTTTTTGTTTATTTTTTTAAATTTATTTACTTTTTTGATTGATTTTATTTCTTTTTTAGAGAACCTGAAACTCTTGCTGAGTGCCAGGTCAGTTGGCAGTAAGTTGTAGCAAGCATTCTGGTGGCACTACCAACTTGCAAGTCATTTGTGTAACTACACAATAATATAAACCAGGGAAACTATTTTGTTCTGTCTGAGGAGATAAGTATTTATTTCATTTTCACATTTGATAATGAGACAGAATTCTCTCTGGCTTCTTTTTCTTCTCCTCACCTGGATAACCTTTCCCTCTTCATTCAACAGTTGGTGTTCCACTGAGTGGATGGTCCAGAATTTGTAGTAGACCTCTCCCAACATGAAGGCTTCTAAATAATCTAAGTGCTGATCCAGAGAAGAACAAGCAACTAGGAATGCCTACTGAGGTCAACATCACTGTGTTTAGCACAGCTCTTTGAATTTCCCTTTTATCACTTCCTTGTGATTTGACTCTCCTTTCTGGAAAAAGGAAGGTGCTTGGCATCTAGTGCTTAGGATCAGAAAAATCATTTCTGTTGGTTTTAGTGACATATAGTAAGTAATGAAGCTGGTCCTGTTTGTTTCTCTTGGTCTGCCAGTGTTAGATATGCCAGCATTGCTGTAGGAATAATGCCAGTTAAGTGATGCTGCAGAGAACTAGCAAAAGCATATTTACTCCTTTTTTTAACTGGCTCAGCAAAACAAGCTTCTTATTTGTGCTATGTTGAAAGATTTTGCTGAGGGTGTTCATGCCAGTTAAAAAAGTGCTTTCTAGAAGTCACCATGTTTGTGTTCTACAAAGTGGCACAGAAGATTATCAGCAAAGTGACATGGCCAAGGTCAAAGAAAGAGTAAAGGGCAGAGCTAAAAATAAACCCCAACAATTCTGATTCAATCAAGTCAGTAGTTCTTCCTTTCTAGTTCTTTGAAGGTGTTCACCTCTCCTGCTTTTTGGGCCGCCCAGGTAAGCTTGTGGTATCCTGTGATCCAAAGCTCTAGCTTTCTAAAGAATTCCAAACACATATTTATTTTATGCAGTTACTAAGCCTTTGGCTTTTCATGAAGCTGCTACCAGAACTAACTTTCACCTGGTGTCTGGGCACTTGTTCCTAGGACTTAATGTACTGCTCATTCTTTGGCTTTTTTAGAAGTATGTGCAGGATTTAGAAGCAGGGATTCATTGCAGGTACTCCAAATTCAACCCAAGGACAGCTGAACCTGAATGTTACACATCAGCCTTGGTACCATGTGAATGAACAGTTATCTCGTTGCAGTATTCACATCCCAATCCATTCTTAAGAGACACTCCTCTGTTGGTCTTTCGGAAAAGGACTTTATTTGTAAACCTCTTCCTCTCTCTGGCAGTGTTGTAGAGGAGGGTTCTTCCAGGGTCTCCTTAAAATATGTTGGCAGAGCAGTTAGGAAGCCTGCACTGTTGTTGTTTCTGCTGGTATTTCAGTGTGATTTGCTGACTAACTCCAGTGCTGTACCTTCTATCCAAATGTATTTCCTTTGTCGGTGCAATTAAATGACTGTGAGTAATGCTTCACAGAAAAAGTACAGTGAAGCTATTTCAGTGGCATCTGAGTGCTTTACATTAGGTGAATAATTGATCAGGACTTAGTTGAGTTGTCCCTTGTCCTGTAAGAGGAAAGTGATTAAAATGTGAAATTTATTTTTTGCGGGGGAGGGGTTACACACAACGACAACAGCTGGGAGATTAATTCAAATGCAGATGTTGTCTGGTTCAGGAAGGAAAAATCAGTAGACATCTTTTTGAATATATAAAACAGAAAGTGTGTGCAGTAGAAATCAAGCCTTTCAAACAGCCTTATTGTACACCTAAGTGTGACTAAAGATGACTTTTCAGGTTTTGCCCTTAAGCATTTTTCTGATTCTATGGACATGTTATATGATGTCACTAATGGTACATAACTTCTGGCTCTAGTTATTCTACTTAATTTTCTGTCTCCCCAGGGTATCAGCCTTTGTGCTGATATCCTGGTCACTTGTAATGTGGCTAAAAAAATTCCGAATAGCAATAATTCTAATATGACAATGAAGTTTATGCCAGTAATGTTACAACATTTTGTTCAGCAGAATAATAAAAATATTTTAATTTCATATGTTTTTAGTTTAGAAGTTGTAAAATTTACCTGAAAGTGAAACTGGCTTTTAAGCTCCTGACACACTAGGAATTCACATAAGTAGGGTGACAATTTACTTGAGGGTTTTTATTTTTTCTTACCTTGTCTAAATTAGGGCAGCTCTTTTCCTTTCTGAGATCTTTGAGTGATGCCTTCATGATGCAGTCTTATTTTCAGGATGTTTTAGTAGATTTCTGAGAGTTCCAAAATGAAAATACATTTCCTGTTACTGATTTGTTTTAATTGAATGTGAATTAATGTCTTTACTGTTAATTGCAAGTGAAAAATAGAAAGATTTTATAGAAGTTTGATGTCTTTGGTACTCTCCCATCTGCACTCAGTAGCAAAAATGCATTTTCAGAAATGGAATCCCTTATTGTTCTAGACAAGAATACCAAGAGTTTCTCTCATTTTTTAAGAAGTGAGATGGTGTCTATGGCTTTTAAAAACCTAGGTATTATCATTTTTGTGTCTTTGTGCCGTTGCATGTTTTTCTGCAGGGTTCTTTCTGCTCCTAAAAAATCAACCAAACAAAAAAGACCAATAATGATGACACTGAGCACTTTATCCAAATTGTGCAAATGGAACCATAGAACAGATATGAGCAGAGCTGAGGTGTACCTGGTCTTCTGTGTGGCTGCCCCATGAATTCACATTCTGATCATCTGTGGCAGAGCTGAGATAAATGTGAAATCTGTTCTCTGAAATTTCTAAGTAGGAAGTCAAGAGTGAAAGCAGCCCTGTGCCTTTTCTGGAAACCTGGAATGACTTTTTTCAGGTGCACTTTTGTGTGTGTGTGTGTCCCACGCCAATAAACTTAATTTGAATTTTGAGGTATTTCTGTCAGCAGCTTCACTTCTGCTTTTCTCATCAAGCAGTTTCTTCTGAATTTCAACATACCCAAAACAAATTCACTCTGAAGGCATCTGAATTTAAGTACACTTTGAAGTGTTGATTCATCACCCAAGGTGATTCCTTAATTATAAGTTAATATCCCATTTTGAAGATGGTGCATAGTCCCTTGAAGTAAAATCTTCAAGCTATTTAAAAAACACAGCATATAGCATGTAATGTTTAAGTATCTGCTTTTTAGTCCATTTTTACTTTCTGATTCTAGGATTGTTTCAGTTAGATTGGTGGGACTTTGGTTTCCAAAAGGTTTCCAAAATTGACTGGCACATAACTCCTTTTTAATTTTCTGACTTCTAATGGGAAGATAATTTCAGCCTTCCTTAGACCTGAACTTTTTCCAGATATGAAAAGGAGATGGTAAAAGAACTTCATACACTAAGAACAGAAATTATTGCAATGTATAAGCATTTATAATTATGTTGTTTGATTTCCTCAGTGTTTCCTCCAGATCAGGCAGAAGAGGACTTGCTCAGGTAACTGAATATTTGGGTCTATGCCTGTAGAAGAGTTGTTATGGTAGTGATGGCAGGATGGTGCAGTTTTGGGCTCTCTTGAGGAGGCAGAAGCTGGAGGATAGCCAGCCCTGCTCGGAGCTGTTTGTGTAGACACTGCACACAGCCCTTCCACTCTGCTTCCTAAAGACTTTAGTGCATTATCTAAGCAGTCATAATGCCATTTCTTACTGAAAAAAACCTGCCCTCCCAGAAGACCAAACTATCTAATGCACATACAGGTTTCATCAAAGAGGTTTCTGGAGTTTGCTTTGGCTGTTGAAATGTTAAGATGTGCTCTTTGTATTGCAACTGGAAATCTTCATTTAAACTGTGAGCATGGGTTCAATCTTGCTTATTTATAGGCTTGCTGTTTAGATGTATTGCAAATGATAGTCAGGGTGCCAGTGGCTCCATTTAGTAGGAACAGGTTAATACTTCTGCCGCTAAGATTTTGGTTATTGCCACCATTGTTGTGCTTAAATTGGGGATTTCTGGAGGTAAAGAAGTGCAATTATGGGTAATTGCTGGAAAGATGGTATGTGTAAAGGCACTATATGATATGGCCCACCTCCCACAAAAGTATTACAGAATTTCCTGTTGTTTCTTCTCCTAGCAAAAGATGTTAGAACTTAGTCTGGTTGCTTTTGACTTTGCATTCTTCAAGGATTCTGAAAATAAGAGAACTCCTGTAATTTTGATTAACAGAACTTGATATGCCTAATTCTGCTTGTTGTGGTGGTGTTAGTCTTGCTTTTGGATTTATTGATTTGCTTGTTTGATGCAAGTAGTTTTTTGGCTTTGACATGGTTATGGTCACCTGGTTACTAGGGAGTGTAATAGTCACAAAGTTCACTGATCACAGAGTAAGTTGGGTCAGAAAACTAACAGATATCAAACATATCAAGAAATAAACATCTTTCTGATTTCAAAAAACATACTGCCAACCATAACACACACCCACCCCCCCAGCCTCTGGTGTGGTTTGTGCTGCTGCCTGTGAAGTTTTTTTTAAGTCTTCCTTACTTTCTGGATTTTGGAATAACAAGCCCCAATTCCAGGACTGAATGGTATTTGATATTATTGACTCTCTCTAAATTGAAGCCAAAGCAACACAGTTCTGTACTCCTTTTTTCCTCATGAATTTTAGTTTGTTTGCCTGCAAATGGCTCCCACTGAATGAGCATTATTATTAAATCTCTTTTCAGACAAGCTCTTGAGAGACAATGAATGTCATTCATGTGATTCTCCTTTTCCTCTTTTTGTTGTTGTTGCCTAACACAGTTCTTGATTTGTTGCAAGCTTTCAAACCAAGATGATTTATTTGTGAAAGCACTTTGTAGGGTACAGATAAAATTATATTTTTTTCCTTGGAGCATTTAATGGATTATGAAGAATAAAATAATCCATGCCTGAGATAGAAAGTTGTTTGAGTGTAAGTACTATGGTAGGATTTAATCTGAAACCAGAGCTCTAGCAGCTCCGTTTTTCCAGGAAACTCACCTGAGTGTTCTCCAGAAGTATTCAAAGTGTTTTGTACCAGATCACTAAAGAGATAAGACTTTTTTTTCAGCTTGGCTGGGTGAAAGGATCGATTCTAAATATATCTTGCCTCTGGAAGCCTTTCCTATCCCCTCCCCCATCATGCATTAGCTCTTTAGAGATACTGCACTGCACGGCTTAAAATCCAAGAACTGCTGTGCTGTCACATCCATCACCTTCTCTGGGTTGATAGAAGAGGACAGTTGGCCAGCTTTATGGATTTGCTGAGCCCTCACATGTACCAAGTAATTAAAAAGCTTTTGCTTCTAAGGTATATATAGTTTTGTTGCTGGATGGCTAGTAATAAGAGAGAGAAAATATTTGCTCATTGCTAGAGAAAGTATTTATATTCTTTGTTTTCCCTTTAAGATGTGAAATTCTGAGCAAGTCTTAAATTCTGTGCTCTACAGGATCTTGTGCAACACTTCTGCACCCCAAACAAATCTTAAAGATGCAGTCCCCCTGAAATGATTGGCAATGTGTACCCAACAGAAGGTAGGTAAAGGCTGCATGCAGAAAGCCCAGACTCTGTCCATGTGCAGATCTGTTAATCACTTTAAGGACTTTGAATGCAGGATCAAGAGCAGATTGTTAATTATCTGGATACTTGTGAAGCAAAGCTGTGCAGGCTGACTGTGGAAGGTAGAGCTAAAATTTCCCATTAGATTTTGGCAAACCACTAGAGTATGAGTTCTCATTTTGGAGTGAGTTTTTCAAATCCTTTCCCAAAAGCTTAGTTCTGTCCTCAAGGCAATATGGCAGTGTGCTGCCAATAGGACTTAATAATTAAAAAAAAAAACACCTGGCAAGCTCAGTCCCTTGTCCCCTTTGCAATGACACTGCTGTTGGGACTTGTTAGGCAAAGGACTGACTTACTATCTGGCTCCTGACTCTGTGAGACCTTGGCTCTCAGACAATGCAGCAGCATGAGGCAATATATTAAGGCTATATTTAAATTTAACATCCAGTATTTCCTGCCATCACCATCTGAGCTGAAATGGATTTTGGGAAGTTTTGATTATTTGTTAGAGGGGAAAAATGGGATTGGAACAATCATAGGAAGTCCAGTGAAGCCATCATTTTTTATGCAAGATCATTTTTGTCTGATCTATGGATACTTTTCTCCTTAAATAATGATTGGTAAAAAATGTAGGACTACATTAAATTTGCAATTACTATGGTGCCTTCTAAATAAGAACTCAAAGATTTCAGAATGCATTGTGTTTCTTCAGAGTAAAGTGGAAATTTTTATTCATTTTTCAGGTAAAAGCAAATATAAACAGTAGTATTTGGCCAACACAAGAGGTAAAAGATGCTTATTTCATATTTCTCATTTAGTTTCCATTAAAAAAAAAATCTCCATTTGCATAAATTACATAGCCTCCCAGTGGTTAAAAATGTTTGGACTGGAAACAGATCTATCTAGAAGGCAGCAAAGGGATTTGGACAAAGTGAAGTTTACACCTAGATAGTGGGGAGATGAGTACAAGAAATGTAAATTGAAACTGGCTGTCACAGTAGGGAAATTCCAGGGGGGGTATGTCAGGGAAGAAAATAAAATTTAAGTGTAGTGCTAATATTTTAGTGTTCATGGACCCTCTGCTAGGAGTAGAAATTCTCAGAAAGGGCCTTCAGAGTGGTCCTAGCTTGGATAACTTTATTCTGTATCTGAAAAACAACCCTCTAGAAAACATGGTTTTGGACATGTTCTGCCATGAGTGGGTGGAAGAATCTGCATCCTGAGATATTAATCAGACATTTTTTCCTCTCTGGAACACCTTCAGCTTTAATAAGCCTTGATCTGACTTTTAAAACTTGTGTAAAGTAGTTTTTCAATATATTTGGAAATGGAAATATTCTTTGTTTTCTTCAGCTCTTGCAGTTGAGACTTCTGCTGTATTGCTGTCATGGAGGAGTTTAATGGTATCAAATTCACATACTGGTCTGGATTGCTTTTAAATTGTAACCATGAAAAAGACTTGCAGCTTTTAGAACTGAAACCCTGCTCTGGTTCTCTTATGTTTGGGTTTTTGGGTTTTTTTTCATTGAAAAAAAAATCATTTTTTCATTTTTTTTTCATTTGAAGGTCTCGGAGTTAAAAAGCATTGGTTTCCATTTTACTCTGTTCTTTCTGTGAAGGTCTTGATGGACTCAGTATCTAACAGATCTCCTTGCATGACTTGAATTATCTAAAACAAAGAAAGTGGATGGGCTGATGCATATGCGCTGTCTGACAAAACAAAAATGTTTACCTCTTGCCTCTAGGGCCGCTCTTCTGTAGTCCTGTCTTAGAGGTTTATGGCAGAGGTGAAACTTGGGCAGCATTTAATCTGTCAATTTTTTTTTTTTAACTCAAGTCTTTTGTTCCTTTAGAATGAATCCAATCCTCTGTTTCTGCTACTTGGGACTAACCAGTGGTTTGGGGTACTCATACAGGATGTGTGCAGTAACAAAATTTTAAAGCTGCAGGTTTCAGTGTTTTTCTACTGCAGTGATTTCTCCTTCTGAAAGGACAGAGTAGTCCTGGGTAGTTGCTAGTTCTAATCCTAAATATGTTGGTGAAAATTTAGGTCAGTGGAAGTTCAGTGAAGTTGCTCCACCTTTGGAACTGTCCTTAAAGATCTCTTTAGAGCAACATCAACCTTGATTCTGTCCTGTGAAGTAATCTTCTGCTGTCTAGTGCCCCACAGAGCAGACATCTCCATAATGACTTGTAATGACAAGACAGAACTCAGAATACAGTAGTAGCAACTACATGAAGGCTGAGGGATATAATGGTATTTTAGAAATCTTAATCAACTTACTTTTTGTATTGCTTTGAATGCTAAGGCAGATGTTTTTGTCTTTCTAGTAAAGCCTAATAATATGGAATGTGGTGAAGCAGGAGGAAGAGCTGACTCAGTGTCAGATACCATTGTGTCAGTCATGCTTCAGTGGGTCTGTTTCTGTGGAGTCTATTTGCAGTACATATCTTTGTTTAAAGAACAAAAGTTTGAGTTGGCCCTGGGTCTTGAAAAAAGCCCTCATTCTTCTTGATGTCACTGGTACACTACTGTGGCTAACTGAGAATCTTTCCCTTTGGGATCTGTTATCACTGGGATCTGTGTACTTCTAAAGACCTGATTACTTTCTCTAAGACTGATGTTGGATTCTGTCAAAAGCCTGCTAGTTATTAGTATACATACAGAGTGAGACTTGAATTGGCTTCACCTGACTGCAAGAAGTTGATTTCCATCACCTCCAACTCTGCTAGAAAGCTGCTGAATTTTCTAAAACAAGGAAAAGAGGATCTTGGATACATCTTTAATTGTTTTCTCTTCAGCTCTGAACTATTGCTTCAATAGTGAAAACAACAATCAAACTGTATCATAAGCAACTGGCCTTGTACTGATGGAAATTATACTCCTCACATCATTGTGATTCTGAGGTGGGAATTGCCAGGACTTGCTGAAGGATGAATCTCTGATTGTATGGATCTTGATTGCAAAGTTGACTTCTGGCAACAAAAATATTTAAGAAAGAAAGGCTGTCTGGTATCTGGGATGGTCTTACAGGCCAGGGTGCTGCAGTCCTGGTAGCATGATGGTAATCATCCATGAAGTATCCAAGTCCCAAGCATGAGGTATCTTAAATGGTCAGAGAGTAGGCTACCAAGTGCCACCTATACCTCTGAGTGACTGTACAGTTGTGGGACTGAAAATGAAAAGTTAGTGATAAAGGCAAGCCATGCAATGCTACTTTTTCATTTTTTTTACTGCAGTTTGTTTTGTCCTGAGCAGAAGTTAAAGCATCACATAGGTGGAAACTGGTGTTAAAAAGTACTGAAAATATAATCATGACATGTTTTCTCATCTCTGGCAATACAGTTATTCTTGTGATAATGTCAGACAGTTTGACTAAGGACTGCACCAGATTCAGTCTTGTCAAATCATCTTTGAATTCTGCCTTAAAATATCCTACTTGTTTGTCTCATCATCAAACCAGAAAGTGTTGGCTGATTGCCTTTGGTTAACTAACCCCCTACCTCTTTATTTATGTGGTGCCTACTTTTTCTGTACTTCAGGAAACCTTCTTACAAGAGTCTGACATGAAAATACCCTTGATGCTTCTTGCATGGCACCAAAGATGTTCTCAGATGTTATGGAAGAACCTTAATACACATTTTAATTTTGAAGAAAAAGATCAGTCTTCATCATAACCTAGATAAGAGGAGGTCCAGTGTTTAACTTCTACCTTTGTATCTAAGCTCAAGCCTAATGTTTCTCTGTTAACTGTTTTTCAGCACTTCCAGTCTGCCTGGCTCTCAGAAATTTACCAGTGGGTTAAAGTCATTACCAGTAATGATTCTTGAGAGTTCTTGTGGTAATAAAGTTCTTAATAAATTCTTAGTAGTTGAAATCACACATCTAAATCCTATGTACTGGGTGACTGTCTGATCCAGGGAAGGTCTTGCTCTGAGATACCAAGGCCTATTTGTATCATATTCCTTTCTTATCTCATCTTGAGACATACTGAGATGTGGAAGAGCTGTCTTGCTTGACAGAATTCATCTGAGCTGCAATTAATCTTTCATTGTCAAATACTTATTTTCTGGAGGACAAGTTCCCAGTCTTTCAGGAATATATGAAAATGTATGTGAGCACTTCTGGATTATTACTTCTATAGGCACACATGTATATAATCCCTTTCATCTGAAGTGGCTAGGAATTTTTAATGCTAGTTTAAGCCATCATGCTTTGCTTCACACTTGCATTACGAAAAGAACATGGTATTGGTGATTTGCTATATTTTTGCTATATTTGCTATATTATTTTGCTGTACTAGTGGGCTCCTCACAGCTGTCTGAATTTGCTTCACCAGTCCCTTTTGCATACTGCCACTTGGCTCCTACCCGTGACACTGAAGATCAGCTTTTAGCCAGTGCTGCAGAGTGGAGGAGATGGTTTTGAGTTGTTAGGAGCAGTTGTACATAGAATACCTTCATCTGCAACCTGGCTGGCCCTGTGCCAGGGAGAGATTTCTTCCCTGGACCCATCTGGAAGAGGCCGACAGTGATCCACCACCAGTGAGCTGACATTCTGCATGCTCCTGCTGATCCAGCTCTCTTTCTTCCCCAGTTGCCTGAAAACTGAGCCCAGTATCCTGGCTGCTTTAAGGCTGGGAATGTAGAAGTTTTTAAAATTCCACTCGCTATGGTATTTTTTTAAAAAACATCTTTTTCTCATGCAGGTCTTTGAAATTAACAGACCAGAATGAGAAGATTTGCAGTGTTGGCAGTGTGTATGCTCTGTATTTGTGTCTGGATTTTTATGTTAGGCTGATTTATTAAAAGCAACTGTTTATAATCTGGCCACTATTAGATCTATTCTGAGTGATCAAATCTGTTCAAAGATGGACAGGTGTGTTAAATCTGTAACTGTAGGGAATACATTCCTTATTGATGTTTTGTATTGTGTAGACTGATACGAGTGTCCAAGAAACAGCAGTTGCAGAAGAGAACTGGAACTCAGAGTAGTAAACAGGAGGCAATAACTGGTTATAGATAAAGCTCCCAAGCAAAGGGGACTGTGTTGATTAACACAAAATGCGTTTGCAGTGTCCTAGCAACCTGCCTTGTGTTCTCCATAAATGAGATTTTTAAAGAGGAAACTGAAATGACTTAATATTTTGCCTCTTTACAAGGTTCTTCATTGAAATCCAAGTAAATGCAAGAGGGAGCGTCAAGGTTTTCAGTCTGAAAATCTGATAGGTGAGACTCTTATCAGTTACAAGCGAGTGTGTTGATACTGACCAAGGAGAAATGAAACTGAAGCTCTCAAGAGATATGACCCTTAAAATTAATTTTGACAATTTTGAGTTGCATGGTTACTACAAAGAAAGGGAGGCAAGAATGTAACTAAGAAATCAAGGACTTGCAATAAACCCAGATTTTTCATTGCCCTTCTTTGTGGTCTTTTGTCATGGTAATTCAGCACACTTAGCCTACATCTGACAAAAGAACAAGTTCAAGGATACAAAAGGTCTGTGTAAGTACTAATTATTTTCTTAGAACTTAGTACAAACCAAGGTAATTAGATTTAAATAATCTCTTGCTGTGAAGATATCTACAACCCAACTGTGATGTCTGACTTTGTCCAGTTGCTGAGCTCATTCGGACAGAATCTGGTCACCTTGTGAACTACAAATTTGCTTGTTGCTTCTTGTGCTTATGTCAGAAAGAAAAAACAAAAACAAAAAACAAACAAACAAACAAAAAAAACCCAAAACAAAAAAACAAAAAAACCAAACCCAAATATGTGCTTTCATGTTTCTAAGTTTTACTTTACCATTACAGTTCCACTGCATATCTCTGTATTACTGCATTTAATTTTAAAATGAGATTATATCATTTTGCCAGCTCTTTAGGCAAAGTGGGTACATGCTAGGAGGGCAAATGTATAATGTATGTTCTAGGAAGTTTTTCACTCTTGCAATCAATGAGTAACTTGTTCAACCATTTCTCTTAGCAGTTACTCAGATGCTAGAAAGAAGGGAAAAAGTTCAGTTTGCTGGAAGCAGCAGCACAAAAGAAGCCTTCTTCTGTACCTTTGTTTCATGTGGTCATTCTGTTCCACACTGAAGTGTGGCTCTACATGTATTTTTTCCCAATTAAAGAGAATAGTAACATGAGGCTTCCCACTCCTTCCTCTGCAGATAGGAAAATGGACTGTTGAGTGTGTTAGAAAGGAATTTTGTGAAAGAAGCAAGAAGTTCATACACAGCTTTACTTAATGCACAAAAATCTTTATTAAAATAGTATTTTATGAATTCTGAAGCTTTGTGGAAAAGGGTAGCTGACTTTTTTATTGCATTTTCAGAAAATAGACAGGTTTTCGATATAGCAAATCCATCATTTTAACATTTAGATGTGTATTACCTATGCAGAGGGCTCAAATAACACTTTTGATTTTTATTTAATGGAAAATACAATTTTGATTATTGGAAGGAAGTATAGGCATGAAGATAAGCTACTTTTTTTTTTTTTAAAAAAAAGTGTTAGCTTGAGACTGATACATCACACAATGAATGACTGAATTTAGTGAATGACAATGACAGATATTAATTCACACACACCTACATAGAGAGGGGCAAAAAAAATCCTCTTGTTTTCTAAGAACTTGTATTTGTAATGGCATTAGAAACAAAGTAGATACATAGTGATGGTGTATTAGTGTATTATGGTGTATTTACTGCCTTATGCAGTAAAGTTGTTGGACTAAGTAATACAAATACTTTTTTTCTTTGCAGCTCTTTACAAAGTGGCTGAAAATAATTTCATGGGCTTATGGCTACATTAGTTATGGAAGCTTAGTCCCTATTCTGTTGCTTGGTATTGCATTGCTGGCACAACTCCTGTGGTCACTTAAGATAAAGAGGATGATGAGGTGGTGCTGCTAAAGCAGGGTGGGTGCTCACAGCCTCTAGTTTACACACTCACTTCACACTGGTGTGACAATACAGCTTTTGGGGTAAAGAGGAATATGTGTCTTAGGACAAAACATTCTTGAATTCTGACTCAAGGTTTTTTTTCAAGTTCTCACGTATAAACTCCATTGCCACTGAAACATGGTAGAAACTTCAGCAGCTTCATTTTAAAAATTAGTTTCATAATGACGCATGAGGGAATCTATTACATAGTGGTGTATAGAAGGTCTGGAATTGACCATATTATGACCCTGCTCTGGCAGGGGGGTTGCACGAGATGATCTTTTAAGGTCCTTTCCAACCCCTAACCTTCTGTGATTCTATGATCATCAATCTTTTTTGTTATTTTGACATAAGAATGTCTTGAGTGCACCGAGCTTCCACTCCTAAAAGTTTACATGAAAGGTATATCCAGCTTGTGTGTGTATCTGGATTTAAAAAAAATTAAATCCTGTCAGCAGTTCAAGAAGATGCTATTATTGGCTTGCTGAGAGAGGATTAATTTGGAAAAATCTTCCCTTATCTGGATTTCTAGAAGCTACAGTGGTTCACTTCTTAGCAGAGAATTGTTAAACAGAAAACCACGAGGTGCTATATGAAATAAATATGTTGTTATCTCTTTGTTCTCTGGGGCTTGGCATCTTGGTTCAATTTGAAGCTATTTGCTCAACAGCTGCTCATTTGCCAGATGAAGGTGTCAGCTTGAAACAGCTTGCAACAGTGTGGTCTGTTTGAATGACTAAAAGTAGGGACAAGCATGAAATTTGGGGGATCTCGTGCATAAATATTACCTTCACACTGCGTACCTTTTTATTTCCTGTCCCTCTCTCTTTTCTCCAGTACTGATACTCGAAAAGGTGGAAAATGGAGATCTGAGCAACAAGATACTGAAGATCACAGATTTTGGCTTGGCCAGGGAATGGCATAAAACTACCAAAATGAGTGCAGCTGGGACATATGCCTGGATGGCTCCCGAGGTCATCCGCTCCTCCATGTTCTCCAAAGGCAGCGATGTCTGGAGGTATTGATTTGTCATTAAGTGACTGGATACTAAAGAATAAGTAGACCTGCCAGGAAAACGCTTTTTATGTTTTAAGAATGAGTTATGGTGAGCCAAATGATAAAATTCAGGTCTTACAGAAGCTTTATCCACGAGTTTGGCATCTGTCAGACTGCTTTGTGTTAATTGCAAACGTGTGTTTTGACTGTAGAAGGTGGTGGGCCAGCTCCTGCATGCCTCTAGATGTCTGTTCTCTAAATTTACATTCAGGTTATCCTCGGATTCCTAATTCCATTTACCTCTGCTTTATCTAAATCAGACTTTTTGTGGTTATTTGGCTATTGGCTGATGTAATCAAGGGCCATGAAAGAGTAGCTCAAGTACTCAAAATTGCTATTTTTTTACTGCTTTTCCAACAGTAAGATAATGTTGTGTTTTGCTCATTCTTTATCATTTGATGTATGTGTTCATAACACAACCATCAACTCCGTGCAGTTTCAGTCTGAATACAATGTTTTTTACTTTCATAATAATCTTATTATTTCCACTCCTCTAGTCTTTCACATAAAATAATAAATCTCTTTGCTAGGTCCATCTGAGTACTTTATGCATAACTACTGATTTGCATGTATGTTTTTTCTTCTCTATTCACGCACTGGGAATTTTGTTAGTAAGAGCTACTTTGGTGGGGAGAGTAAAAGAGTTGCCTCATTGACTTCCAGCAGCTGAGTCTGAGCATGATCATTAAGTGATCTGATGAATGTAGGATTCAGTAAATAGTTCTAGGACAGTGACTTTTCTGGACACCAAGTGACACAGAACAAGTACTGAACTCTTGAAACAGATGAATTGGATGGAATTTTGTGTTTCCTGCATGGAGAGAGGGTATAGAAATGTAAGGGTGACTTCACCTTGAGAGCAGTAAGATTGGTCAGTATGCTCCCACACAAGTGTGTGCATGCTATGGAATATGTCAGGATAAAGAAATGTCCCACTGGCAGAACTTTGTCTTACACAGAGACATGATATTTTAGTTTTCCTTATTCAGTTTTACTGAGTAGACAATGTATTGCCTTGTGATAAGTCTGTGAATTTGTATTGTGCACATTAATGATGAGAATAAAGTTCTGACTCTGTAATAGAATATGGTAGCATTTGTAATTAACCTGAGATGGGTTGAAGAAGAACTGAGCTTCTGTTCTGAGTGAAGTCTGAGATGAAAACCTCAAGGCTGTGTGCCTTTTCAGTGCTCATGGTGACAATACTGATTTGTGCATGGTTTGTTAAGCTCAAATCTTAATTTGCTCTTGTCTGAAGCAGTGCCAGGAGTGGTCTTTAAAGGTAACCTGGGGAAGATGAGTAGGGGAGGAGGAAACAATTTCCCTATGATCGTAATTTTAGTAATTCAGGCATGCTGAGAACAGATCAGTAGATATCCTGTGCTAGTTTGACCTCATTTAAAAAAAGGTAAGAGTTGATAGGTCATTTTTTGATTTTTGTGAGGGTAGCTCAAGTGCCTCTAAACCTGTGCAAAAATATCAGTTTGGTTGTTGGCTTAAGAACTGGAAATCAATTCAGGACATAAGGATTGTAAATCACTTACATTATCTGTCAGTTCTTCACAAGATTGTATTTTAATTTTAAAATTCCTTCATCACTTTCCGTGAAAACAATTTGAGTTCCCCTCAGTTTACCACAATTCAGAGAGTTGTTGTACTGTCTCTGAATATACTTTCCCTCTCTGGTGACCAAAACCTTGAGTCATAGGTAAATAAGCTGAAAAGAAAGCAGTGTTTGAAGCGTGCATACAGAGGGCAAATACTTGCCAGTGCAGCCGCTACTACTGTGTCAATGATTCTAAGCACTGCATTCTACAAGTGCAGTCATGGACGTGTGTAATAAAACCTGTCCCCACCCAAGGAGGCAACTTGAAATTCTTACCAGGATGAACTTTTTCATTCTGTTAGACTTGCCCCTCTTCTTGTCCACTTCAACCTCTTGTGTAATCACTGGAGTTGAAGGAGTTTCTTGCCTGGTAACTTTCCAGTTATCCTGTGCAGCAGCAACAAAATTGGCTGTCTTTGTTCCTAACATTCAGAAGCCCTTTTATTTCAACACCTTTTCTGTAGAGCCTGCTAGTTGATTGTTGCCCAGCCTTTCAACAGAATCTTGTTCTGCTTGTGTTCTCACTGCACAAACAGGTAAAGATGATGTTTGCCAGGACTGAAATTTAGTAATCAGTATTATCTCACCATAAAATACTTCATGCAATTCCTTCCAAAACAAGTACCAAGAACCATTTAACAAACTCAGTCTGTATTTTTTGTCCCACTTTAAAGAAGGGTTGGCAAAGAAATGAGAAGGCTGAGGACTGCTCCCACACACTGCTGTCTTACTACCAGCATCTGAGTGACTGTAAATCTTATTGATAATAACAATACTTAACAAATCTTGCTAGTGAAAATTTGTTGCTAAGAACTTTGCTCTGCTGTACACACAAGCTTTTAGATATGCAGCAGAAAGCTTGTGCTTATATTTCACAGAGGACAAAGAGACTACAGTTTTATTTAAATATATCAGTTCCTGTAATTCCATTTTTGTGTTTGAGAAGTGCAGATTTGCTTTGCCTTTGCAAGGGTTAAATCAAAGCACAGTTCTTTTCCAGTACTGTACAACAAGCTGATTTAGTAAACATCTAAATCAAACTTTCCTGTAATTTTAATTCCTTAAATGTATTTCTTGTTTGCTGGACACTTCATTTTTGACTGGGGCTGCTTAAAGGACAATTGTGCTGCCAATATAATTGGTATGCAGAAGATAAAGCCACCATACAACCTTCATCTGAGTCCGCTGTGTTCCTTAATTTAATGCTGTTAAGATGGATCTACTCTGAGACCAGTGAAATCATTAGGATTTTAATTTTAGCTTAGGAATGGAATACCAGAACTACCTAAGACAATCTGACTAGCAGATCAAGATGTTTGTCATTCAGTGGTGGGCAAAGGAACTTCGGTCATTAGAATATTGCATTTGAATCAAGTGTTGGCAAGCACTTCCATCCACATCTGACTGCTTGCAGGCTTCTGCAGGCTTCTGTATGAAATGAAATCCTGGCAAGCCTTCAGTACCTGGCAGATACATGTTGACTGGTAATACTGGGAGAAGCTCATGTGGGAAAAGTGTACACAACTGTTGTGAAATAAGCAGGAAATGTTATCCCTGGAACTGCCAGTCCAATAGCGTGCAGAATATTAGTAGCTATTAAAATGAAGTTTGTTTGCTTTTCTTAACAAAAGTAACATTTTCATTTTTGATATGGTTGGGACCTCTTTTCTCATGGAAAGTGCAAAGATGAGCAACTTAGGGAGGTGGAGTAGAGGAACCTGTGGTACAAATGACACTGAACAGTGTTTACCGTTTCTTTTCTAAGTTCACAGACTTGCAAGGCATGTGGCAAAATTACATGTAAAATCCTGCAGACCTCCAGCTTCCCTCTCTCTGAAAATCCAGTGCTAAAGGGCTTAAGTGATTACTGGCTCTGGATGATGGTTAATTATTCATACAAGTGTCAGTTGACTTGTATGCATGGTCTGCATCACATGAGTCATTTTGTAATTCAAGTCCACAAATTACTGCTGAAAGAGGAAAAAAAAAAAAAAAAAGTTTGACCACTTTTTCTTCCTCCCTGTTGTGAATGAGGAGAGGCCCTTTGCCTTTTTTATATAAATCTCTTATCTCTGGCTTTTTCCCTTTGTAATTCTCAATACCCTGCTTGAGAGTTAATGGCTAACAGAGTCTCTTCAGCACCTCTTTTGCTGTTTTAATCACTTGGGGTGATTGTTCAAATGCCAAAAAGCAGAGTATCCACAGCCCTGTGAAACAGTATTCTCAGCAGTAAACTGTAAGTACATGAGGACGTGACTTGCTTTGTTAGAAACAAAGTGACATTTCCTGCAATATATACTTTTAGTGCCCGTTAAAACTGTTCCTTTCTCTTTTAAAAAGTACCCTGTGGAAGATATGCTTTAAGCATATTAGTAGTGCTTTCCTTACCATTCCATCAAGACAATTGTTTTACCTAGCAGTTGTGGTAAGTAATAACACAACTCCTTGGTAGATTTTCCTACTTTTTGGTATCAACACTTGCATCCAAACTAAAGAGTAACATGAGCGATCCATCAGATTTAGTCAGACCAAATAGAGATTCAATCTATTATTTATTCTCCGTTAGTGTCTTATGTATCCTATGAAGCCCAAAAGAAATAGGCAAATCTTTAAACTCCTGTTTCTTTTTTGTCAAAAGAGGCTCTTGATTCAGTAAGAGAGAGACAACCTTGATGGAAAGAAATAATCAGCTATAATTTTTATATCAGAGTATTAACTTCATAGCAAAAATTGAAAAGATTGTATAGGTGGGGAAAAAAAAGTGATATTTTGCTTAATAAATAAATTGTCTTAGCAGCAAAAATGAAATCTCTAGTAACTGAAATTCTATATCTGAATAGAAAAAGTAGTATTAAAATTGCTCAACTAGGGGGACAGGAGTTGAATTTTAAAAACTTGGCAGAGTGAGGGGTAGGTTGCAAGAGTACATACAGGCTGTGATAGTGAAATGTTATTACTCCCAAGTGGATAGGGAAGCTTTTTCTTTGAAAGAAGCAGAGGTTAGTCTTGGCTTCTGAAATGATTCTTTCATGCAGCAGGTATTCAGGGAACTTTGAGGAAGAGAAGCATTTTTTCATTTGGTCCTCAGGTGTCCTTAGAAAGCTTTCAAAATAATACAATGTGATGACCATGGTCAAAATATATATACTTAGATTCAATCTTTGCAAGAGAGCAAATAAGAAAAATTGGTTCATTAGAGTAGTGTTTAATTTCAATCAAAGTAATGACATCATTGAGAAATTTTGTGTAAAAACCAAAAAACACCCCCCCCAAAAAGACAACCAATAACCCCCCCCAAAAAAACCCAAACCAAAACAAAAAGCCAAAAAAACCAACCCAACCCAAAAATAGCAAAAAGGGAACATGCAACATCAGTATCTTTTAAGACCACTGTGCTAAAGCTCAGAGCAAGTGCATAGAGAAGACTTCAAGTGAATGAAGAAGATGATGTAGAAGAGGCTTCTGGAAGACATACTTCAAAAAGTTGAACCTGTATGTGAATAAGGAAAATTAGACATGGCCTTAAGTGCTGGCAAGGTGAATGTAAAACACTTAAGAAGATTAAAAGGGTTTTGAGGAGAGTCTCATGAAAAGCATAAAACCAAATAAATAGCTTTTGAACATAGCACAGGTGAAAACTTCATGGGAGAACATATGACCCAGAGGTTACCAATATTACAAGAATGCAAAGAAAATATGGTTATAGCAGAAAAAATCTTTGTAAAAGTGACCTGTATCTGCTAGAATGGAGCAAAGAAATAATTTCTAAACTGAAAATTACTTTTTAAGGGAGCCAAGCTGGATAACATTTCATGCTGAAGTGCTATCCAGAGGTGTTAAAATTGATGAACAGTAATAAAATGTTGGGATTTACAGTCACAACCATGAGAGGGGCAACTGTGTTAATAGCTGTGCTATTAACCTGTTACTTAAAGCCATACATACCAGAGAATGGTAATACCAGAGAAATGGGAGGCAGCAAACATGATGACAGGTTTTAAAAGAGCTTCATGAGGATTAACAGATCTGATTTTCAGTTCCACTAAATGGTAAAAACAGCACCAAATAGCAGGGAGAAGGTGGACATATGACCATATTTGGGGAAAAGTCAACTTCTGTAATGGAAATCCTATCTTATGAAAAAAGACATTCTTTAAGGAGTTAATGAGTATCTGGACAAGATTGCTTATATACACTTGGATTTATGAAAATTTGCAATAACATCTTTTGCCAAAAGCCTTTAAAGAAAATAAATTGATGTGGGAAAACAGGGCAAGTCTGTTTCCCATCAATTAGTCAATTTTCAATTACTAAAGGAATTAATTATTTTTCTTGGTGCAAAATTCTGTGTTCAGCTTAATAATAAGTGATTTGAAAAAGCAATGTATATGGTTACATAACATTTGTTGGAGGTACTGAGTTATTCAGGATAAGAAAAATTAATCTGCAGAGAGCTGAGGATAAGTTTTACTATATTGAATGATAAAACAGATGAAATAGTCATAAATACAAAATATAAGAGAATTTTCTCAGATACAGTCATAGGCTCTAAATTTTACTGTTACGATTCAGTAGGAACCTACTTATTTAGGTTACAAAATGAGTAACCTAGCTTATTTTGTAAGAGGTCAAAAAGGCAAGTGGCAAATGAAAATTTAATAGGAAAGAAATAAAGAAGAGGAAATACTGTGGTTCTCCCCATATCTTTAAAACTTTCTGATTTTTGGTCATTTCAACATAAAAGGTTTAAATGGAATGAGGTGGTACAGAAGATGTCAAGGTCAGTGGTAGACATGAAATGTGGAACTTGCTACCAAAGAGCATAGTGGATACTAAATGTATTCAGAAGAGAGTAAGACAGATCAATGGAAAAAAAAAACCTTTTAGTTCACTAAATATGAAGAAACAGTTTTGGGTTACCTGGAAGCAGAGAGAATTTTCTGAGAATGTATTGTTTTTTCTGCATCTTGGTGGAGAACAGTCCTGGGAACTGTTTCTGTAACTTCTTAGTTAATATTTCATAGAAAATCTTAAGAAGCATTTTTCATTTATTTTTAAAAACCACTATGAATGAAACAACCTTCCTTCGCATTTTTCAGTTTCACTGGATTCTGGTTTGAAGTTTGCCAAATTAGTTAGAAGATTTATGCTAATATTTTTCAGATTGTCCCAGTTTTCTGGAGAGAAGATTATTTTTGCCTAAAATACGAAAATGGCATCTTGTTTCAGGCTTATTAAAAAAGCAGGTAAAATAAGGTACTTTGCCAGCCATGATGAGCTTGTCCAGAGAACTGCAGTTTCTTCAGTATACCAGACTCACCCTGATAGATTCAGGTACTGTCTTGTGGCTTAACAGAGAGCATTAAAGTCAAATACCTATTCTCTTCTCTGTTTTTTTCCTGGTAGTTACGGTGTGCTGCTCTGGGAGCTGCTGACAGGAGAAGTACCATTCCGAGGAATTGATGGTCTTGCAGTAGCATATGGTGTTGCCATGAATAAACTTGCCCTTCCAATCCCTTCCACTTGTCCAGAGCCTTTTGCCAAACTCATGGAAGGTAAGCCAGATGGAATGTCAATATTGTTTGTCCTCTTTATAAAATGCTCCTGATCATTGTCTCTCCTTGTATTGGTTTTGATACTTGAGCACAGATTTCTCAAATGGCTTTATTCAGTGGTGCAAATTATTATGGGTACTAGGCTTGGCTCTTGGTGTGCTACAACAGGTATTCCATTGCAGGAGTATTAAGTGAAAGAAATTTCTCTGTCAGTTTTTGTCAGCTGGCTTTATAGGAAAATTGGGGTTATTGCTGTCATCATCCAATCTAGCTTGTTTTCTAGTAGTAAAAACTCACCACACCAAAATTTCACATATTTTGGTCTGCTTTAAGCTTCTGAAATCTTCAGCTTGTTTTGAAATCCATAGCTTCAACATCATGCAGTTGATTAGGGATGAAAGTTGATCCTTCTGATGTTTTAGGCAGAGAGAGGCTTTGACTCAGAAAAACAACGAATTTTCAGTCAGAATGACGCAATTTTCTGCTTTGTGTGTGGAGATAGTTCATGCCCAAGGTGGGCTACATATGGATGAAATAAATATAAGACTTTTGTTATCATATTGTGATATTATTGTGACGATAAAAAGGATTCAGTCAGGTAGCACCTGTGTGACCTACTCTGCTGTATATTACAACTACTTGCACATCTCCTGAGCTTCACTTGTTTCTCCTTCCTTCTCTTCTGATTTCACAGTAGTACCTTGAATTTTTTTTTCCAGATTCCCTGTTCTCAAAGATTTCCAGGTGCTTATATGTAATAAGTATTTTTATACCTATCTGGCACAACAAAAAACTGAGGTAGAGAGAAATAAAACTTGCTTTAAAGTCTTAGTGATGGAAAAATAAATCGGAACATAGAACTGATAGACTGTAGCCTCTGGTGGTGTTTTTAGTCTCAAGAAAGGAATTGGGTTCATGCAAGGAAGTGTTAGGGGTTTCTCCTTCTAGAATACATTTTCTGTAGGTAACAGACTTAAGTCAGACTTAAGTAAGGGATAGTAGCTTGGAAACAACATAAACCAAGAAACTGCAGTTGAAACAGTTTAGAAACTTGTAAGAGCAGTTTATCTTGTCATGGCTTCCTAAAACAAGGACCTTGGATTTCTGAAATACAAGTGAACTGTTTGCTAGTGGGGTTTAAAAATAATGCCCTCTATTGGGAAAGTCTGGTAGAGACACATGGCCTGAGCTTGAACCCAGCAGCCCAGGGGTGGGCATCCCACCTGGCTTTGGAACGCTTGGCTTCTCCATGCGCAGGGGGAGAAGGGAACAAGAAAACAATTACTTTCTGCCCCTTCACCAAAACTGTTTCTCAAACAGGCTATTTCCCCTCGGGGATGAACTCTTGTTCCCCTAATGCTGCCTTTGCTTTTGAATTACTGCCCTGGTGGTCTTCAGTGAGACAACAAAGCTGAACTTTCCCTCTTCACAGAAGAGTCTTGTGTGCTACAACTGTCCTCATTAGTGCAAACAATGGCAGATCCAGGCCTGGGAAAATTAAAGCCACGGGCCACCTGCATGCTTATCCTGGTCACCCATTCATGGATTTGGCTGGCCACAGCATTTTGTTTTACTTTGGGTCATGTTTGCTTTTGCTGTGCTTAAAACCTGGGGTAAAGAGGCAGGGATTATGGCACTGGCAGTCCAGCTGCATTGCCCATTGCTACTAATTGGTCATCAGCAGGGGACCTTCAGAGCACTTGAACATACTCAGGTCTCTGTTTTGATGAGAGAAGCAATTTCAAATCCATGAACACAAATGTGTTCCAGCTTATGCTTCCTTGAACTTGGTTTTCTGCTTATATACCAGCATCTTGATACCAACAGTTTTGAGACCAAGATCCCAAATGCAAAATCTCTGCAATGCTAAAGTTAAAGACCTGCAAATCCAACCCTCAACAGTCAAGTGGAATTTATTTTTAATTACAGCTGCTCCCTTGTGTATTTCAATCCACAAAACTGATGAATGAGTGTCTTTTGGGATGTCACCAAATTTTTTTTAAGAATGTTCCCTGTTTTCCAGCTGTAAGGACTAGGAAACTTTAGAACATTTTTTAACTCTTGTCTCATACTGCAGCAATGTGTGAATCTAATGCAGTGACCATCTGGAACAATGATAGTGTGAGCATTTGGAAAGAGACCCACGAGTTAATTTCTTCCATTCATGCAAATGCTATGTACCTTAGAAATACACTTGAATGCTAAGGTTTTCTGTTTGGTTCTTCTCAAATTTTGACATGCAGGACAAGGATACTTGTTTGAACAAGAACCTGTGTAAGTGCCAGTATAGGATAATACAGAATGAGAAAGTGATGTTTTCTGAAGGAGTAAGGGGAGAGGAAAAAAAAAAAAAGGTGAAGTAAGAGGCAGACTGAATAAGAATTTCCTATTCAGAAATGTTAAGTCAAACATTTTGACTTAGTGGCTTTTTAAAAACATGTTCTTAATGATTTCATAGCTTGAGATATTACTTTATACCATTTTCTATTTCCATTCCTGTTTTCAATGGTTGATTCCTGTCACAGTAAATGGAATACTTTTTTGTACTTGTGCTAGTTGAGTTGCCTTCAGGGGTGAGATGCCTTAAATTCTGCAGTTTGAGAGTTCAGTAATTGGGTAGGTCATTGCATTAAATAGTAAATCTGCTGTTTTCTCTGTAGTTTCTCTTAAAAAGAAAAAAGCCATAAAAAAACCCCTACTACACTTAAGCGTTCTTAAAAAGAGCCCTTAAAAATAAGAAAAGTCCATATGTCCTATTTGGTGTCATTATTTACTTGTATATCCAATCCCAAACAAGTTATGCCCAGTCTGATTTGAAGAAGAGATTTTCAACTCTGTGGAAGAGATTCATTGTGACTCAGTTTAGTTTGACATTAGAAAGAACTCTGGTAGATAACCTTCTGGAGTATGGCTGTTAACTCTATAGTGTAAGTGTGATAAAAGAGCTGTTCACAAGAGTCTCACACAGTATCTCTGCTCTGTAAGCACGCACAATAAAATATTTTGTAAAAAAAATCAATTTATTACTTAAACATTTGCTTGAAAATGCAACTTTTGTAAAATAAGTGAAGCTCTGTTTTACTTGGCACAATATTGCAATAAACCTAGAGACCAGGTAGTCCAAGATGTTAAGTGATGTTGAATATTCTATAAGCATGAAAGCCTGAATTCCATACTTGACCCATTATCTGACAGTGGTCAATGCAAGTGGGAAATGAGAAAACGGGATAGCACAGATAGTGTACATGCCACTCTTAGCCACTGGGGATCAGTAAGGTACTGCTCATCCTCTCAAACCTCCATCCTAAGAGATGCTTAACAGTTGCTTGTCTTTGTCCTGTTCTAGATTGTTGGAATCCCGACCCGCACTCACGACCTTCCTTTGCCACTATCCTAGACCATCTTACTGCCATAGAAGAGTCTGGTTTCTTTGAAATGCCCAAAGATTCCTTCCACTCCCTGCAGGAAGACTGGAAACAAGAGATCCAAGAGATGTTTGATCAGCTCAGAGCCAAAGAAAAGGTAAGTAGAGGAAAACACTCCATGCTTGTGCTCACTGGATTATAATTTTCCCATTTAATAATTCAAAGAGGGATCATCATTTAGTGCATCCCAGAGTTAATTTGGTATGTGATTGACTATTGGTTTCATTGTTGGCATGAAATACTACAGTGCAATCACTAAAGTAATATTTTTCTGAGATTACAGTCTCTTGCCTGAAAATAAATGTCATAATCAGCTAACTTGATTTGAGCTCCTAAATTGGGTTTAGGAGGCAGAAAGGGAGAATCTTCATCCTTGTGGGGGTGTGGGGAAAACATTGCAACCAAGGATGAGGAAAAGGCTGAGATAGTTCATGGCACCTTTGCTTCCATCTTTATTCGTCAGGTGAACTACACCCAGGGTATTCACACCCCTGAGCTGGAAGATAATCCAGGAGAAAGCAGTTAATGACCTGCTATGACACCTGGACACTCACAAGTCTATGGGGCTGGATGGGATCCACCCACGAGTATTGAGGGAGGTTGCAGAGGAGCTTGTCAAACCACTCTCATCATTTATCAACATTCTTGGTTAACAGGGAAGGTCTCAGATGGCAGGAGGCTCATGAGTGTGACACCCACCTACAAGAAGGACCATAAGGGTGATTCAGGGAACTGGAGGCCTGTCAGTCTGATTACAATGCCTGCAAAAATTATTGAGAGGTTCTTCTTGAGTGTGCTCACATAGCAAGTGCAGGACAGGCAGAGGATCAGCCAGGCCTGCTTGACCAGCCTGATCTTGTTCTACAGCCAGGTGGATTTCCCTCCACCTGGATGAGGGAAAGGCTCTGGACATTGTCTCCCTGGACTTCAGTAAAGCCTTTGACACAGTCTCCCGCAGCTCTTTCCTACAGAAGCTGGTGGCTCATGTAAACTCATCACAGGGTTACAAACTGGATGTCTGGGCCCGGAGAGTTACACTCAACAGAGATAAATCCAGTTGGCAGCTGGTCACCAGTGGTGTTCTCCAGGGCTCAGGTTTGGGTCCATCCATGTTCAGTATGTTTATCAACAATCTAGATGCAGAGATTAAGTGCTTTCTTAGGAATTTTGCAGACAACATCAAGTTGGGTGGTAGTGTTGATCTGCTTGAGAGCAGAAAGGCTCTGCAAGAGGGATCTGGACAGGTTCAATGGATAGGCTGAGGCCAATTGTATGGGTTTTTAAGTGCTGGGTCCTGCCTTTTGGTCACAACAATCCCAACACTACAAGCTTGGAGAAAAGTGGCTGGAAATCTGCCTGATGGAAAAGAGCCTGGGGCTGTTGGTCCACACCTGGCTGAATATGAACCAGCAGTGTGCCCAGGTGGCTAAGAAGGCCAACAGCATCCTTGCTTGCATCAGGAAGAGTATGGCCAGCAGAAGTTATGGTGCCCCTGTACTCAGCACTGGTGGGGCCACACCTCAAATGCTGTGTTCAGTTCTGGACCCTCAGTACAAGAAAGGCATTGAGGTGCTGGAGCAGGTTCAGAGAAGGCTAAACAAGCTGGTGAAGGGTCTAGAGAACAAGTCCTGTGAGGAGAGCCTGGGGGAATTGGCACATGGGTGTTGGCCTCTTCTCTCAATTGAACCATGGTAGGACTAGAGGAAATGACATTGCACCAGGGGAGGTTTAGAGTAAGAGATGAGGAAGAATTTCTTCACTGAGTGGTTAGGCATTGGAAGGGGCTGCCCAGGGAGGTGGTGGAATCACCATCCCTAGAGGTATATGAAAACTGTGTAGATGAGGCACTTCAGAATATGCTCTAGTGGGATGGTGGTTTGTTTTGGTTTTTTTTAATTATTTTTCTTGGAGGTGTTGGTGGTTGGACACAGTGATCTTAGAGGTCTTTTCCAACCATGACAGTTCTGTGAAATGAGACCTTTGGGCAGGGTAGAGAAGTCTTACAAAAGTACTTGAAACATTTTTATTCATATATTATAGTAGTTTTGGAGAAAAACAGCTAATAGGCATTTCCCTACTGCTGTTGTTCCATGGCATGACTATCGCAACAGTTTTTGAGAACATGAAACTTCAACAAACAGAAGACCAAACAGTAGTTAGCTAGACTGTTCTCAGGTTTTCAGAACTGTATTCCTCTTCAGCATGGGGAAAGAGAATATTATATCCTGTTCACCTCATGGGTAAAATGTACCAAATCTCCCTGGTGATGAGACAGGTAGACAATGCTATTTAGAAATATTTTAAAAATAACTTAAATTTCCTCTGAAATTTATCTTGAATTCTCCATCTTTACCTTCTGCAGTGGAATTAGCCAGCTGGAGATGATTATTCTGAGTGCTGAATTCTTTTGTCCTTGTGGTGAAAAGAGTTCAGTGAGAAGATATTGTGAGATCTGAAGGACAATTTCAATTGATTCATTTTGTCAAAAATGAGAGATGGAGAAGTTTGTGCATCTTTATGCCTAATGAGAGCAGCCATGCTTGGTGAAATGTGATGGGAATGACCTCTCAGTGGTGTCGTCTTCATTTTTTTTTTTTGTTAGATCTGTGGTTTTTGCCATTCTGTGATGCATGAGATGCCAATGTTACTTTTAAACAGTTTAGGTCAATACTGAAGTTAACATAGTTACTTACTGAGCAGGGTAGCAAGTATTAATTCTTTTCAGTTTCATGAAGAAAGTTTCCAATACGGGTTCCCATATGCATGGTATTCTTTGGTGGCTCTTGTAAACATGTTTGTGTCAGCATGTTTTCTCATATCACACTGAATTTAGAACTCAGTACCTTTTCACCAGCTTGCAGAATGGCTGAAGTTGGAGGGACCTCTGGAGGTCATGTGCTTGAAACACCCTGATCAATCAGGGACATGTGGAGCCAGTTGCCCAGGACTGTGTCCACATGTCTTTTGAGGATTTCCCATTGAAGGGAGACTTCACAACCTCCCTGAGCAACCTTTGCCCAGTGCTCAGTAATGCCCACAGTAAAAAAACAAAAGTATTCAGAGGGCATCTCCTGCATGGCAGTGTGTCTCCATTGCCACTTGTCCTGTCACTGCTGAAAAAAGCCTGGCTCTGTCTTCCTTGCACCCTTCCTTCAGGATTTTAATATACACTGATAAGATCCCTTTCCCCCATCCAAGCCTTCTCTTTGCTAGGATAAACAGTCCTGTCTCCCTCAGCCCTTCTTTATAGGAGACATTGCTCCAGTCTCAATCATCTTTATTGACCTTTGTTGGACTTTCTCCAGGATGTTCATGTCTGTCTTGTACTGGGGAGCCCAGAACTGGACACTGGGATTCCAGGTGTGGCCTCAAGTGCAAATGTCCAAATTTTAATACTGATATGAGGGGTCTTGAATGACTAGCACAGAGGTTCTTGAGGACTTGTGCTGTGAGCACAATCCATTGCTGCTCTACTTTCAGAATAAGTGAGTCTTAGCCCAAAGATCAAGTAGCTTTTAATTTCTCCTTTCTAATCTCCCTTCAGGAGCTGCGCACATGGGAAGAGGAGCTGACTCGTGCTGCTGTTGAGCAGAAGAACCATGAGGAGTTGCTCCGAAGGAGGGAACAGGAGCTGGCAGAACGTGAGATAGACATCCTGGAAAGGGAGCTCAACATCATCATCCACCAGCTGTGTCAGGAGAAGCCTCGGGTGAAGAAACGCATGGGGAAGTTCAAGAGAAACCGGCTCAAGTTAAAAGATGGCAATCATATCAGCCTGCCTTCAGGTTGGTGATGTGTTAGTCTGTGTCAGTGGAATGAGAGAAGCAGGTCAACCTGTAGCTTTGATAGCTCCTTTCTACTGATACTTAGGCATTAGAATGTATTATATGTGTTTTGTGAAAAACATGCCTCTTTGGAATCAAGAAAGTAAATTTGATGTTCCTGAGGTTAGCATTCCCCAAAGCCCAAGTATGAAGGCCAGAAGTAAATTGGAGATGTTACATGTTTGTTAGTCAATGGCTATATATGGTTTGTGGTAAAAGTGTTGGTGTTGCACTTTAATACTCAAAATTACCAGTTTAATAAAATGATTGAGGTTCTTGCTCTGGGAATATTTAACATAACGCTGCAGGAGAAGCCATAATCTACTGGATTTTTTCATATAGGAATCTGAAGGTCATCAAAAATACATTCATAGCTGTGATACTACAGCTTTACTTTGCTAGTTCATATGTGAATCATATGAATCCACAGGTGACCTCTAATACCACCCTTCTGGAAGAAATGACAAATATTGGTGAGGTCGCAGGGAAGTTGTTCTCTTAAGAATGAAGATGGTGATTTTCAGAAATACTGAATCCTCTGCATTTCTGCTGTGAATTCTGTATGCAGATTCAAATTTATCAAGGAACAGAAGTGTGGGTTTTGTAGGTCACCTAAGTCTCATCACTGCCTCAAGGATAATATCTTCCAGTAGATTTTCTTTTCTGAAAGAGACGGTGCACAATAAATATGCTTTTCTTTAGGTCTACAAACAGCTATTGCTAGTGGGTTTGCTTAGTTTAAGAAAATGTGAGATAAGGTGAACGGAATTTATACAGGGATATAGTTTGGCATAAATGTCAGTTGACACATGGGCATCTGTATATGGATGTATGTCACATGTGAACAAGATACTTCATGAGCATGAGTGCACATCTTTGTTCTGAAGTAGCTGCTTGTATGACAAGCTGATAGCAATTAGATGTAAAACTTCATTAGTATGTAGATTCTGTAAATTGAATTCTTCAAAAGTTACCATGTTATTTGAAAGTTACCGTTATTTCATTTTTCTTATTAAAAATAAGCTGTGTCTCTCTGCTTTTGTTTTGATTTTTTTCATTTTCTTTTGATAAACAGATTTCCAGCATAAATTCACTGTGCAGGCTTCTCCAACGATGGATAAAAGGAAAAGCTTGATCAGTAGCTGCTCCAGCCCTCCTGCAAGTCCTACCATTATTCCCAGACTCAGGGCCATACAGTGTAAGGAGCTCACTATAGTATTGAATTTGGCAATTTTGCAGTCTGTCAGCGTGCTAAGATGCCAAGATTCCATATCTGGGACAGGACTGTAAATAAATGTTCCTAAAGGTGTTTGGTTTGCCCTTGGAGAGAAAAGAGGAGTGTATTAGTGATAGGGGGGTAGTGTCACCTTCTTTGGAGTCTGAACCTTACTTACCAAAGTTCTTGAAATAATTCTGTTTGCTTGTATAGAGAAGACATTTGTGAGGTGAATAGGTTAAATTTTTTTACTAATTGCAGAACAGATCTATGAAACATCATTGGAGTGGATTAAGTTTCTGTTGGAAGGAGAGAAAAATAAGAGCACTTGTCATGAAAATAGTGTTTCCATAATAAAACAGGCAGACAAGCATGTATTAGAAGTATAAAAGGGATGATAACGTGTTGTGTGTGTATTGGATATCAGGATATTTGTGTGTCTGGTATCAAACTGGTAGTTCTAAAAGAGAAACCAGTGTTGGAATAAAACTGTAAAGTCTATCTAGAATAAATTTGAAGGGATCCGATTGTTCAATATGTGTTCATAAGTGGCCAGAATTATGGGAAAGAAGCTGGAATGGGTGTTTTAATGACGATTCATGTTCCAGCTTATGTTTTAGATGTTTCTCTGGAACCAGTTCTTTAATTTCTGTACCTGTTTTTCTTTCCCATTTTCTACTATTCTTCCCACTTGTGAAGTGACTCCTGCTGAAAGCAGTAAAACATGGGGACGAAGCTCAGTCCTTCCAAAGGAGGAAGGAGAGGAAGAAGAGAAGAGAGGCCAGAAGAAAAAGGGACGCACCTGGGGACCAAGCTCACTTTGTCACAAGGAACTAGGTGCAGGAGAAGATGGGTAAGAGAGAGCCAGGAACCAGGCTGGTTTCCAGGTTCTAAGACTGGTTATGAGCTGGCCCAGGGAAGATTGGCCTATTCTCTTGCAAACGCTTTTCTGCTTCCAAATTATTTGAGGTACCAGAGAGATTAAGAGCCGATTACAAAACTGCATTGCATTCTAAGCCTTGTTGGATACCTGGTGCTGACCTGGTGCTTTTATAGTCTGCTATTACTTTGGTGTGTATTTGTAAGCAGCAGAACTTCTTAGCTGTGCAGGACTGTTTTTGACTTTTTTTTGTACTGTAGGTGCTATAAAGATGTTGCAAAATGTCTTTCTATGGGAGGACTTTAAATCTATGTAATTAAAGGTATACCTTTAATCTATTAAATTAAAGGTATATGCATACCCTAAGTAGAGAAATAGAGAACTAAGGAGGGGAGAATGAAACTTGATTGTGAGCACGGTACATTTTCTCCCATCTTTCATCTATTTCAGTTTGAAAGCTCTGGTAGAAGGATGCAAACAATGGTCATCCAGTGCACCAAACCTTGGGAAGATCCAGAGAACTGCACCTGCTTTTCCAGGATTCACCAGCTTAGCAGAGATGGGTAAAGGAATTCCCTCGACTCTGTATTCTTATCCCTACTTCAGTCCACATTTGAATGAACCTCGCCTTTCCTAACCTAGTACCTTATAGCACTGTTCCAATTTCAGTGGTATTTGTTTTCTTTGCAAAGTTACTACTTCTGGATTTTCTTTTTTGTTTACCCATCTGCTTGTGCTTCTGATCTGTCATGCTTACAAGCTTCTCTTCATTCCCCTCTAGCTCCGTGCTACCTCTGAACTCCTTTCCTGTTAATGATATTTATATGTGCAGCATGGTTGCACCTTTACTTGTGAGGAGAGACCCTTGTTTTCCTACCTTTTGCTCCTCACTCCCAAACATATAAATTTACTCTAGAACTGAGGTAGACGTTGCTACTGAAAAGCTGTTCTTCAGTTGGCCTCAAACAGTTGAACGTGATTTCTTCCACTTTGACAGTGTTTCCAGCCTATCTGCTTAGAGACAATAGCCTGTGAGTATTTGGTAACTGATGAATGATGCTTGCCATGAGAAGGACAGTTTCATCTTTTGAGGGGACATTTAATTTTCATGTATATTTGTAAGACAGTGAAATTTGCCAGGTGTAAATGTTACATCCACGCAAAGTTTTTCATTTGCTTTCCAGATGATGAAGACAGCGAATGTCTTAATGGAGAGGAAAAAGTGCACCCTTCACCTGGGCACAACCAATCATACCTCTGCATCCCATTTCAGAAGAATGAAGACTGGGAGGGCCCTTCTAGTGATGCCAATGAGGAGGCCACCCCTGTCAACTCTGCTACCAGCACACCGCAGCTGACACCCACCAACAGCCTCAAACGTAGCGGCTCCCACCACAAGCGATGCGAGGTGGCATTGCTTGGCTGTGGAGCCGTGCTGGCTGCTGCAGGCCTGGGGTTTGATCTGTTAGAAGCAGGGAAGTGTCAGCTGCTGATTGAGGAGGAGCCAGACGCACCCAAGGAAGAGAAGAAGAAGCGTGACAGCATTTTCCAGAGAACGGGACGCCCACGCAGGAGCACCAGTCCACCTTCCCGGAAAATCTTCAAGAAAGAGGATCCCATGTTGTTGCTAGACGAGCCATCCACATCCCTCACCCTTCTTTCCCTGTCTTCCATTTCCGAATGTAATTCCACCCGCTCCCTGCTGCGCTCAGACAGTGATGAGATTGTGGTGTATGAAATGCCTGTCAGCCCAGTGACAGTCAAGGCTCCCTTGCCAGCCATTACCAACCCACTTGTCAACGTCCAGATCGAGAGGTTCAAACAAGACCCCAACCAATCCCTGACTCCCACACACGTGACAGTCTCTTCCCACACCCAGCAGAGCGGGCACAGGCGCACGCCTTCCGATGGGGCCATCAAAGGGAGTGGACTGGTTGTCAATGGGTGCCCAACTAGTGGATGCCCTTCCAGTAGTTGTTTAACTGGAGCACTGGGAGCAGGTAGGTTTTCAGCCATCTTTCTTTTCCTCTTTATTCTAAAGACCCAAAAAAGCATAATTACTTTTTAGGAAGCAAACATGTTGCTTGTATAGCATCTATTGTGATGGCCAGCCCGCAAAGAGAGCCTATGGATGCTATCTTTACACAAGTAATGAAGAGAATAATGCAGTAATGGTTTCTGTTTCAGCATCCCTGTGCTAAGGAACTTTCTCTACTTCCCTGTACTGTGAAGCAGAGTTATAGTATTTTTCTTAGACAAAGATGGTACCAAAGTACCAATATTGCACACTTTCATCAGCTTCTTGGATTCCGTCTCTGTTGCCTTTATACCCTTGTGTTTGTTGCTTTTACAATTTCAAAGTAAATTCTGATCTTGAAGGCAATGAAAGCTGGATCTCTAAAGCAGCTTGAGGTTGTGCCACTCTTGCTCTTATCTCTTTGCAAGCAAGAAGGATATTCCTGGGTACGTAGTATTTCCACTATTGCAGGCTTTAGGTGTGGCTGTGGCTTGATAACCTAAAAAATGTTTTCCTGTTTTATTGTTCCAGTAATTGAGGGGAAAAATAAAATAATAAATTCAAATCTGATTTAATTAGACTTTTCCCAATGGTAAAACAAAATGTGAGGCTGTCTGTTGAATGGCAGTCTGCAGTAAAATTGTAGGTTAATATAGATGAGAGCATGAAAATTTTAAAAGTATATTGTGATTATTTTTTTTTTTTTTTTTTTAAAAAAAAGCAACATCCAGAACAAAACAAAATCCAAACACCATCTCCCCACCCCCAAAGAAAAACAAACCCAGGAAGATTCCACAGTAGGGAGTGTTAAATGCCTCTTCCAGGAAGCTGGTTCTGTTTACTGCAAGCAGGTGTCACATCCTGCTGTGCAAGTGTCTACCTTTTCCATTCAGGCTGTGAATGTGTAATGTGCCCTCTGAAGCATTTGGAGAGTCCTCACCTCTGGCAGGAGGTCAAATCTATGCTTCCCAGTCTGAAAATTGAAGAAAGCAAATGAGAGATTGAAGAAAACTTACTGCTTGTGTTTGGTCAGTGCAACAGGTGTTTTGAAGGTGTTGAGAACATTGTAGGGGTTAGGGAGCTAGTTACTCATGTCAGGTTGATGCAATCTTGAAGACACATATAGAGTCTGTTGGTTCTGAATGGAAGCTTTCTGCTTTGAAAATGCTTTCACAGTGCACATGTAATGAGCTAAGACCTGTTGGAACCATTTAGCAGTGCCATCTAACATCTTTCCCTCTTCTCCTGTCTTCTCTCTTTTGGATTAGGTGTATTAAAAACACCAAGTCCAAGTAGAGATCCCAACGAGGTCCCTCGCCTGCCAGACCCCAACCTCGTTTTTCCTCCGACCCCGAGACGATGGAATGCACAGCAGGACCCCACCCTGGAAAGACCCAAGACATTGGAATTCCTGCCCCGGCCACGTCCTGCAGCCAGTAGGCAGCGACTTGATCCCTGGTGGTTTGTGTCACCCAGTAACACCAAGGGTGAATCTTCTGCAAACAGTTCGAGTACTGATACTCCAAGCAATCTGGACTCTTGTTTTGCCAGTAGCAGCAGCACTGTAGAAGAGAGACCTGCACTGCCTGCACTGCTTCCTTTCCAGGTGGGTCTTCCTGTAGAGGAGAGGACACTATTGGACATAGATGCTGAGGGGCAGAGCCAGGACAGCACCATTCCGCTATGCAGAAGTGAACTTGACACACAAAAAGCTGCAGCATGTGAACTCAAGCAAGAATTCTGGTCTTAGTATGAAACCCACTGGGGACGCTGAGCCCCTCTAAATTCAATTCTCCTTTTTGCACTGAGAATGCACTTTGAAGACAGATGAGATGGAGGGATGCTACAGAGATCATATGGTGCTGCCTCTGCTGAAGATAACTTTGTTCAACTGCCTGATTATTGTCTGCAGTTGGATGTAGTTTGGTAACTCAGAGCTCCTGACTTTTGCTGTGGGGTTTTTCTGTAGTCTTCCCTGCCCTGTTATTGCAGTTTGACTCTACAAACAGCTAGAATTATCATATCAAAGTCTTTGTTACTGACCTTGTAGGATTTGGCACTTGCAGTAAGTATATTGGTATCTATCCTGGTATTAATCAGTATTTTCAAAATTCAAATATTACACTACAGGAAACACCAGTGTTTGGTGCTTTCCCAAGAGATCTAGGACAGAAACAAGTAAATACCTAGAGACTATGTCCTCTGAAATGTGTTCAGATCATTAAGTAGACCTGGGAATCATGGTACCCCCACTGAAGAAGCAGAAGTCGATGTCTTAGACTTGCTCATCCTCTTTTGCTTAAGCGAATAGTTCAAGGTGGAACAGATTGCAGAGGAAGGGCTTGGTATCTCCACTGATAAAGGTCTTTAAGAACAGGCTGTTGGGAACAAGTAGATGTAGTTGATCCTGGCTTCAGGGCAGGTTGGATGGACTTCAGTGATCTTTTGAGGTCCCTCTCAGCCCTGTCTTTCTTGGACCCTCTGCTTTCAAAAACCTGAAGGCTTATGGTATGGCTGTTTACTCTAGTTTGCTTTTTTTGTTCCGAATTTTGATTCCATCTCCTTCCTTTTCCCACCCCCTGTATCCCAGGCTCATGGTCAAGCTGCCACAGCTTTGGAAAGGGGCTCCGCAGGAACTCTTTATTTGAAGTTGTGTTGGCTTGCAGAAGTTACATATGCCCTCACTCTCTTTTTTCTTCCTGTTTTTCTTCATTTCTTAAGCTTTTTAGGAGTGGCTGTTGAAACCCAGGACTGTTCTTACACATACTGTTTAAGGCTCTTTTGAAATGGAGGCTTACGTTGTTAGTATTTGGATTGTGCAAACTGGAATCAGAACATCTGGATTCTTTTTTTTTATGTTGTCACTGACTCACTGTGTGACCTTGGGCAAATAATGTAACCTCTGTGCCTGAATTTCCCCATCTGTAAATAATAGGGAAAATACCTACCTCACAGGGGGAGGGGGTTGGGACAGGTGTTATAGGTAGAAAGTCCTTTTGAGATCTTTGAGTGAAAGGCACTCTAGACATGTAAAACATTATTCTTGTTCAAGTATGTAAAAATTCCTAACTCTGGAGCAAGAATAGACCCCTGTTTTGAAGGAGAAGTCACACAAATGGAGTGTGCCTATGCTCACAGATTTCTGTATGGTCTGCAAGTGTGCCTGTGCCTCTGCAGATGTATCTTACTGGCTTTAAGGAGAGCTTCACCCTTCCCCAGTTTTGGCATTATAAATAAGGGATGTGGCCTTGGTATGAGTGTAATTGCATAGTCTGCTTTAAAGCAGGGTATGCAGTATATTTAACTCTTTTTGTAGAGAACTGTGCTCATTTTGGTAATCTACTGACCATTTGGGTGCAAATAACTGGTTTGGCAGTGCTGCCAAGGCAGTGTGCAACCTGTTAGGGCAGCCCAATCCTGTTGTGAAGGCCCTGTAGCTGAATACTTTGCAGCTGTCAGCACAGAGAACCTCTGTGTCCAGATGTTTGTAACCTAATGATAAAACCCAGCATGTGTGAGGAAGTACTGTGCTTAGGGTTTTTTAATTCTGTTTGAGGGCTAATGGTTTTGTGTTGCCAGTAGTCAAGGGCACCGTTTGTTTTTTTTCCAAGAAATTACAGTGTGGTTTCATGTAGAAGGGTCACACATGTCTTGTTTATCACATTCCATGGAACACATTTAATGGCAGAATTACTTTTTGCTGCCCTCCCCACTGAATGCTACAGAGGTAGCCTTAATGATGCTACACTAGCTGCTGAAGCTGAATCGACTGTTGACTGTAGGGAAAGTATTCTAGTCTGAGGCACTTTTTAAATTTTTAATTTAAAAAGAAGAATTGCATTTCTGACCTTTTGTTAAATGTAGACCGTTAGTGATTTCTTAAGCATTCATTCTTTTGCTTTATATCTCTGAAAACTCAGTTTGTGATGCCAAGACTGAAAACTAGACAAACCCCACCCAAATGGATGGTTAATTTTGATTGTGCTGTAGAAAAATCTCAACGAAAGACCAATCAGAGGCTGTATTGAGGGACTTAAAAGCAGGAAATTAAAAGCATCTCTTTTTCATAGTCTCCCTTACCAGTTTAAAAAGTCCAAAACAACACTGGATCAGCTGCTCCAAAATGTAACACTTTCTATCCAAAAAGTGTCATTACAAATGTCTCAGGAACCGTCTGCTCTGCAAAGACGTCCTGTGGAATTTGAAAAGAAAAATATTAAGTTACTTGTATGGAATGGAAGGTTACCACTGTAGGTCAAATTGTTTTAACTCAGTCCACTAAACTTTCTGATAGTTGGCCTACTGCTTTCACCAGGCAAACTGTAAGGTTTCTGTTGAGTTGTCAGCTGTAAAACCAAGTTGCTCTGTCATCTCTTGCTTATGAAAGTTGAGGATGAAGTATCAAAACACCCTCCCCCTTCTCTTCCTTTTAGATAACCACTTGGCAGAGGTGCTGTGTAGCTGACCTATTAGAAATATTTTTCTCCAAAAACCATGTTCCCTAACACCAAACGGACATTGGTACATCAAAGGAGCTGGGTAGGACAGGTGACCAGGAGTCAAGGATCCAAATCAGGGTTTCCAACCTAGATACTCTGTTTCCAACTTAGATATTGTCTATTGCAAAGAGACAGAAACACTATGTAGAAGTATAATGTTTGGCTTTTTTTTTTTTAATACTTAGATGCAGTCATTTTCGTTGAATTTAACGTGAAATAAAATTTGGTACTCATTAAGAATCAACCCATAGCTGTCCTCTGGTTGGGAGCCCTGTGGCTAACCTGAGGTATCAAGCAAGAGAAATCTGTTGTAGAAACCAAGCTATTGGCTTTAGCAGGTGCTGGGGTATTCCCTGGCAGGCAGAGGGGGCTCTCAAGGCAAAGAATTGTCAGGTGTTTTGCCTTACACATCTAAAACTTCTGGAACTGATGTCCTGAGGCACAGAGGCAATACACATTTAAGCTAGCTCTTAACCTTTCCCTGTATCTGTCTCTCCCACCTTGGCTTGATTTTCTGCCTTTCTTAATCTGTTGGTTTCTTTCCTTCACAGTTGAGGGAGGTGCTCCAGATTTCCATAGGAGTGCTTCACAGTAGTCCCCTTGATACTGAGAATATGAGCCCATCAGCAAATCTTCTACTTGTTACTAGTATTCCCAGTTATCAGGGAGTCAAAACTTTCAGATATTACTGATTGACATACCTTTCTAATAGTCTTCTTGAGGAAGATGGTGAAAAACTTGCTATAAAAATGTAAAATTTCTTGTTTCTGAAAGATCTGAAAAAGTTGTTTTTTTTCCCCTGAGAAAATGAGAAAAAGATAACATGAGAGCACAAAATCACTGAGAAGTCTGAAACACAATGACAAAAGAATGGGGTAAAATGTGTTATAATAATTACAGGGCCCCCAAAAGAGGAAATGACAATTTGTTTAACTGATAGCAGTAGCAGTAAGATTGTTGCTGAGAGAACTATTTCTGGTCTGGACATTTTTTTTTCTTTTAAATAGTTGTTATATCACTAATTTATGTAACCGATGTGTTGATTTAGGAAATAGAAAAAAAAAAAAAAAGTTTGCCAGCTCTTAAAAAAATGCTTTCTTGTAGCCTAATTCATTTTTCCTGTAAAAATGGGAGAAAACCACAGACATAGCAACCAGTGCAAAAATGACATTTTTTGATAAATTTCTACTGGTTTCACAAAAATTGAATGTGGGACAGGTAGAGAGAGGAAAATCTTCATGTCAGAACTAAGGTGGGAATATTTTTTTTTTCTAATACTGCTGCTTCCTATGGACTGCACCATGGTCTGTTTTGCCAGCAAGCAGGTCTTACCTTTCCCATCCTTTTCAGAGGTGCAAGTGTAACTTTTTGTAGGTTTTTTCCTTCAGGTTACTGTTAGGGTGGGTTGATACTCAACATAGGGCAGTGAACCTTGGAGGAAATATTTTGTTAGAAAACGATTACAAAAAGAATGGGTATTTGCAAAGTGTATGTTTTGTTATTGATGTGGAAAGACCTGTTCTGGTTTGGCATGCTTTTATGATAAAGTATTTTTCTGTACCTCTAGGAATGGGAGCATTTGCCTTCCTCTTCATAGCATGCTGTTATCTTAAGACTTTATGGACAATACTGCATAGAGATGTTACTGCGATTTGTCAGGAAACCGGATACCTCTCATTCTGTTGAAGGTGAGGCAGTAATGGTCAAGTAAAGAAAGATGTTTGCCATTTGGAGCATTCTGTTTAATAGAAAATGACAGCAAACCTCTCATTTTGAGTTACCTTTCTATCTTGAGCTTAACTTTTATTTGAAACTTAATTCATCTCTGTAGGATGACTATGAGAGCTGGAGTCCCATTAGATGTATGGAGCTCAGCTACTGTATCCCAAAATTCACTGGTAGCCTGTTGCTTTGTAAGTAATGTTAATATTAACAGCTTTGTTTCTTTTCTTTTGGTTTGGTTTTAATTTTACTATTGGAAAAAGTGCTTATTGTTATCTAACCTTTTCCATGCATTTTTGGAAATATTCCTGAGACCTACTTACCAGCTCTGTGACAAATAAGGAGACTTACATCTTGCACAATGGTATAGGTTCTCCTTTGGCTTCACTTTTTTCCATGTGAAACAAAGATGCCTGTATTTGGAAATGAAGATTTCTGTTCCTTATCCTCTTGCTGCAGAACAGCTTCTTAGTTTCATTATTTATAACTCACTTAAGGCTGTATTTTGGGTAAAAATGGACATTAAGAGTGAAGGGATAGGCATGTGTTAAAATGTATTTGCCAGCAGGCAATAAATACAGCATATATATGCAAAGAAAACCAAAGCATACTCATGCTGTCACAGAGGATAACTTTCAGACTTTGTAAACCTTTGGTTGATCATATAATTAAGATAGCTTTAGGAAGGAATGTCTTCCTATGTTTTTGTGTTAAGTTTCATATTGTAAAATTAAAATATGGTTGTTTGCACAGCCAGGGGGTACTGTAAAGGACCTTTAGTCAAACTTATATTTTTTTCTTTTTTCTGTCTCCAATCCAGTTTGTGGTTTAGATTTTCCTTGTGGTTAACAAGAAAGTCTTAAGAAATTAGGTTTATTGTTTTCTCAGCCCTATCTTCACAGTTTTGCAGAGCAATATAGAAATGCATTTATGGCTTATTCTGCTGCTCCCTCTATTGAATGTGCTAGTAGAAAATCATATCCTGCAGTTAAAATGTGCATTTGCTTTTGTTTTTTCTCATGCTCAGCTTTTATAAGGAGCCTTGTCATTGGTCAGAGATGAAGACAGCTTCAGAAATGGCCTACATCAGCTTTATTTCTGTATGTTAAAAATAGTCACTCCCATGCTTGATGTGTGATTTAAATTTTGATTTAAATTTCCCCATTGGTGACCAGGAAGTGGGTCTTATAGAGCTATCAGCATTATTCTTGCTCCTCTCTGACAAGGATTTTCCTTTTTCTTGCAACTGGAAGCTCTTCAGCATTTCATCAGTGTATATACAAGAAACACATGTCATCTCCTTCTGTACAAGAGTGAAAAATCCTTTTGTTTTTGATTCGAAATGACCAGGACCATGATTTTCATTCTGAGGATCACTTCTTGGGCTGTTTGGGTTTTGGGGTTTATTTGTTCATTTTTGAAGCATGTGAAGTAGGTTTTCAGTGCATCCTGTGTTCCTAGGTGCCTTCCATCTCCTATGCCTCCTTGCTAGGGCCTGAGATTGTTTCTTGGAGGGAACTCCTGGCTGTAGCTTTCAGTACTGTAGTGTACTTCATCACACATCAAGTCAAATACCAGCACAGTAAACATTTCATGTTCTTCCCTTTATTGATGTGCATACACTTCTGTGGAAGGAAGTGTGCTGTCACCAGCTCTCCTTATCTCTTGATGGGATTTCTGCCCCTAGTCCATTTAATTGGTTATTAATTCTTGTTACTAAAGTACTTGGGGGCCTAAGACAAAAAACAGTATGTTTTAAATGTGCTTTAGTTAAAGTATTTCCAAGCTAGAAGCATAAAACAACTAGAAGAAGTGAAATGAGAGGTTGGAAGGAAATAGTGAGTATAAAAGGGTAAAGTTTGACTTGTAACGTAACAAGACAGAAGGGATACGAACTGCTTGGTAATCTCTTGCCATCATAGGTAAATGGGGTCCTAAAGAAGACTGAGGAATGTGTAATTACTTCGTTTCTGGTTGGTTTAAGTAATTTTATTCTGAGCTACCTCATTTGTAGAGATGGACTGGAAAGAAGGCATAGGTTTTGGTAAGAATTGCTCTAGGTAGGCAGTTGAGGCTGAAATGGTGGAAGGACAGAGGCAGACACTTGTATTTGGCTCTTTGATATAGAAATTTCTGATGGAAAAGTAAAACCAGCAATTCATTTTTATAGGTTAAGGTTATACTCACCTTTACTGTGTATGTCTCCAAAATAGACTAAAATGACAAGGCAGGGCATTTTTCCTAATAGCTTCCAACCTGTGGAAGAGCTGATTGTCCACAGACCAAAAGATGGTAATTTCATATTGATTACTGCTGTGGAGGTCTGGGTTTTTTCGAAAACAGATTTCTTTTAAAAAAATCATCTTGTGTGCTTTTAAAGTGGACCTTCACACAATTCTGATTGTTTCCCTGTATTTGCAGTATTGTTTTTGTAACTTACCAGATCCTAATACAGTCCTTTTTCTACCTGAATGCTTATCATGTGCAGAAAGCCCAGTATAGCTAATATTAAGGAACCATGATGCATTTTTTAGTGTGTGGTGTAGTGGATTTATAAGCTCTGCTTGAAATGGGCTACACTGAGGCCTGAAGCTGGTGGGTTAGATGGATGCAGATAGGAAAAGGGGGCTTAGAACAAATCTGCAGGAAGAGTGCCAGTGCTCTATTTGCTTAAAAGAATTTATTTGAAAAATAATCATGAAGGGTGAAGGGGGGGGAAAAGTCCATTATTCAGAAATACTTTTCTAGGTCTTGTCCATGCTTAAATTTTAGCTTCCAGTCTAGCTAGTGAGAGCCTTCATTGTGTTCAAGGGTTGCTGGCTGAAACTCCCAACATAAGAGCAGAATTTCATATATGCTGTTTTAGAGTGACTGGCACTTTCTCCCTGTTGTACATTGATTTTAGTATTTTCTCAAGAACAGATGTTAAGTTGGGATAACACTGAGCTCCTGGTGTAGGAGAGAGAAGTATAGGTCTGAGAAAAAAATAAAAATTGTTCTAGCCATGTTCTGTTATTTTGTCTCTTGCTGTCTTAGCAGCAGAGGTTTTAATGGAGCAGGAAGATCATGCTGGTGTTTCCCCAAGCTTCACTAATAAGAATGCTCTTAACAGCAGATTTCAGCATTTTAAAAGATCCAGTTCTGTGGGAATGCTTGTACTTGGTTTCTCCTCATTGAGTCTCAGAGCAGACCTGGCCTCTTATTAGTTTGGCAAAGCTCACCTGCTCACTGAGCTGCTTGGGTTTATCTACACTTGATGCAGAACTGAGCTGCTTTGTTGGGTTCTTCTGGAATTTGTGGACATGGCTGCTTCTCAACTTGAGTAAAGTGTTTTCTCCTAGGCCCAGTCTGTGTCACCTTCAACTGATTGCCCAGGTATTCATAGTTGACATGTTCTATCTTGCATTCTTCAGTGATCAGCTTTTAATGTCAACAGGATTAGCATTTGTAGCTGAATAGGGCACCTAATACCTCTGAGCTGACTTTTCACACTGCATTTCAAGCAGATCCTGCTGCATCAGTTCTGACATTGCTCTGTTTTCAATCTAACATTCAGAAATCCTAGTCTATAAAGAATAAAGCAAAAAAAAAAAAAAAAAAAAAAAAAAAGCCAGCAAAGAGAAGAAAGGATACAAGTGTTTGTCATTTGAACAGCTGAATTTTGCCAGTGGTCTTTGCAGAGAGTAAAATGCATTCTTGTGCAACAGTAGGTCTTTGGGGGACAGCTAAATTCAAACGTACCTAAATCCACTTAAAGTCAGTATGCCGCTCATATTTGGCAGCTTCTAATTAAGAAACCATATTAAAGCTAAGAAAATCTAATAATAAAGGTTCATATTTAGGGTAATTGATTTTCAAGTTGAAAAGAGGGGGCTCTTCACATCCTAAAACATCACTGAAGTCAGTGGAATGCATCTGTGGGTCAAAATGCACAAGACCTCAGTTCAGCAAAGCTCTTTTAGTCTTAACTAAAGGAGGCTGTCCTGTAGACACAAATGGTGAAGGACCAGGCTCTGTACTTTGTCAGAGGAAAGAGTGACTTTGCCTGAGGAAAGAATTCTTTCTCTAGGTAAATGCTGGTTGATTGCTGACTCTTGTGGCCTTTCCATGACTGCACATGCCATGCCTATTTGACTTCTAATTCTTACTATAAGCAGGGTAAGCTTTGAGAATGTGTTCTGACACAGGAGTGAAGAGCAGTGATTTCTGCATTAGCAGCTTGGTAGCTATAAAGGGGTCAGTAAGTGGTGTGTGTGGGGGGTTGTATGTGTCAGTTTAACCTGAGGCCATTTCTCAGGTGTTTTTTCTTATTTAAAAAATGCATCCCTCTGGGCTGGTGGACAGAGTTGATAAGCTCAGCAGTGATCAATTTCCACCACTGTTAGTGGAGATCTTTGGTTCTTGTCTGTCAGCTGTTTGCACAGCACTTTGTGCTGGTGTATATGATTTCTTTGTCACATATTCAGGACAGGCTGGAAATACCTGTGATGTTTTGCCTGACTGAAGTTGAGAGGCTTATACAGAGTTGGCAAGGCAACAGTGGTGGAAAAATCAGGGAAAATATCTGTGCTTTTAACAATGTTTCTTCTGTGGCTTTGAGAGTCCCAAGAATTTCTCAGCCAGAGAATGTATTTCCTCTCTCTTTTTATAAGCTACTTCTTTCTTTTGCCTTATTAATTATGGATCTGCTCCTGCTTCTATTTAAAGCCAGATGCAAAAACCAGTGACCTGAGTTTCCTAGGTACAATGTTGTAAATCTGAGGAAGGAGGTGATGGATCACTCCGGTCTAAGATCATGCCCACATGTGTTTTTTTGGGATAGGGGGTAGTTCCTGCTTGTGTCAAAATCATTGTGTGGAGGGTGTTGAATACTTCATAAGGAGCTCCAAACTCTGCAGGACTGGGATTCATCTTACAACTTGGGTGTTTCAGTCTGGTTTTGGAGACCTCTGTATGTCTTCTGTTCATGGTGTTCAAAAGTCTGTTGCTATGGAAGTAGCACCTGAAGGTGTGTAGTGCCCGAAGAACCTGCAATGAAGCAATTACTATAGCAAATGGCAATGTACCCCTGAGTTGAGTAAAATAATGGAGGCCGCAAAGTTTTTCTTGTTTGTGTGATGAAATGTTGTCCAATTCAGTGATTTGTTGGAGCCTTCCTTTAACTTCTGTACAGCAGTAAGCTTAGAGGAAAAGAAGATTGCATTATTTTTTAAAAAAGCTTTATTTGTGACCTGGACTTGTTGCCTCTGACCTTCTTGGGCTTAAATAGTTAAATTATATTAATGTCCAGTTTGTTTCACTGTAGGTAACACATCAACTGAATACTCTTGTGCATAATCTACTGTATCTTTCCTCTGTTCTGTGTCAATGTATTCTGTGTATTTGGATTACAGTTCTTTTTTTGTATTAAATTATTTTATGTTATAGAACAATATTTAAGCAAAGCAAAGAGCTGATGAAAGTTGTTGGCGTTTGGGGATTTCTTTTCTCTTTGCTCTTTTTTTGGATGTACTGTAAATTGTAAACCAAGGATGCCAAGCAGGCTTGGTTCAATGGCTAAAATTATTGTATTACAGTGTAATGCTGATCTAGGCCTTGTCTCAACACTAGAGCACACAGACTTGAATAAAACTGTTATAAAAGTGATTGTCTTTAGGCCTTGAGTTCTTGGTTTTGTGCTTCAAATAACTATGAGCCGGTATTTAGAATAGCAGTGGCATTACCTTGCTCTGAGGAATTCAGAATTTTTCCCAGTGCCACAAGAAGTTTATTCTTTGTTAGGCACCTCAGTCCTGATAGTTACTCCAGCTCTGGTTACTCCACAGGATTTTTGAAATCTGATTTTACAAAACCTCAAACAGCTTAATATCAGTCTTGGCACACAGCACCTGTCTGCTAACCCCCTTCTGGCTTTTCTCTGAATTGGAGTAATTAATTGCATACCATTTTTACTAAAGTTAGTATTTCTGTTCTGTTAGTATAAGTGTTTTCTACTCTTTATTTATTATCCCAGTCAGAATGGGAATCAGAATGCCTGCATCTGGAGATAATGCAGTAACACGTTTTGTGCACAATGACATTTAACAGATGGTTGAGCTGTACTTCTGATTCTGTGCCTTTGTCCCTGCCACATCATTCAGTGAGACTCAGGATCTTTCCAAGCTGTCTTTCATCTGCTGTCAGTGTGAAAGCCAGAACAATGTGGTTTTGGTTCTGAGGTTGTGTTGGGCCTTTGCTTTTCTCTGCCACCAAACCATCATTTCACATGTCTCTGTTTTAAGAAATGTAGCTGCACTAATGACAGACTATGCACTACAGGAACTCAGGTTTTGTAACTTGCCTTGATAAGAGATTTTTCTCTAATGTGGATTAATGGCAGAAATTGCCTTTTCACTTGTTTTAACAAAAGATGTCTTTCAGTGTTTTTATTTCTGATGCTTCTGCCCAAATCCTGACTGCATCACAAGAAACAAATGTTTCTACCTTCTATAGTGTTTTGCAGAGTAAGATTCTGTCCTAAATAAATTTCTAGCTGAATTTACTCACCTCTAAAAGCCACAAGGTTACCATAATAGTCAAGCTGGCCTCATCAGGAAGGAAAATCTACATGCATCATGACAGATAAAATTCAGCCTCTGCAGAAAGTGTAAGGAACACGAAGCACTGGGGCAGAACATAAAAAGAAACCTAGAAGTTATCTAAGCAGGGGAGTCTAACCACTGCTAGCAGAGAGGAAGGATCCTAAAGGATCAGAGTCAGCAGGGATGCAGAAGTAAGACACCAGCAGAAGCTTTAGGCTGAGTGACTTTAGGTTTTATTGATGCGTAGGCAAGGACTGGGCATAAAAATTATACAGTGCAAATCTTAAGTATTTAGCTGCAAATATGCTCAAGTGAGGAAGTCATCATGTGTTACTTTATATTCCTCAGATGAGATGTGCTGAAATAGTACCTGTAAGTAGAGCTCTGAAAACCCATTGCAATACTTGGGTGAAACTTCTAGTAGCCTTCCAAGGCTAAGCAGATTAAGGAGAAAGAAGGCAGGCTTTCCCATGCAGCTGCAGCTCATATGATAAATTAATCTGCTGTTTCTAGGGAAATTTTTATATGCTTGGCCCTTCTTACACGGAAGTAAAGGTAGAGGCTGTCCTGCTAAAGCTGGGCTTAACAAGGACCTAAGTAACTGTAGCATGAAAAGTTTGCAGATATTGGTATCAGACTCAAGCAGACTAGGCTTTGGAAAAAATGCTAGAATGAACATGGCAACAGCAAACATCAGAGTATCTTAACAAGCTTTGTCTTTCGTGCCTGGACACAACTACTGATTTGCTCTGGCAGGGAAAGAGGAAACAATTGTGATTTAAGGATAAGCAAAGCTCTGGGGCTTTCAAGTAGTCTTCAGCATGTTTTGTGACTCTTTACTACTTAATCTGAAATATTATTAAATGGCATGTGATTTACTTTCTGTTAAGTCCTTATTAATTTAACAAAGAACAAATCCAAGTGGAATGAAAATAGGCAGGATCAAGTGATAGCACTCCAACACAAAGTAGAACAAAACCATAATTGTATTGCTAAATATAACAAAAGCCAGTACACTGCCCGCAAAATTTGCTCTGAAATTTATTCTCCCAAAATCATGCTTTAGCCTCTTAACTTTAATAATAAAACACAGGTTTGAATATTTTAAAAAATGGTGTTACCTGTCACAGATGGCAGCCAGTATTAAAGAACCAGCTCTGATGAATGTGAATGTCTTACTCCATTGTGTTCTCCAGTGGGACCCAGAGCCATCACAGAACTTACATTTTCATTTCTGGTATTTTTCATTTTGATGATCTTCCTGCAGTTTTATCTGGTTCTTTAGTTTCTTCTACTAATACCTCCAGATCTTGAAGGATGCAGCCAGAGGTAAGATCTTCTAAGGTGATGTTCTAAAGGGAGAATTGTTCTTGAAATGCTTTATTATGATCATGTGTGACTGGAAAAGCTGGAGAAAAAGTACTTGCCTCTGTTGCCATGCCATCCTCTCTTCATGGTGAAGTAACTGCTCTCCTCTTAACTTGTTGCAGCATTGGTGGAGGAGAGTCCACTTCTCCCTCTGCTGGAGTAGAAAAGCAAGCCAACCCTGAAAACTCACCTGCTCAGTGTGATTCTGAAGCCAGAGAAAGGAGGTTTCCAAGTAAGACCAAACCTAGTGTTTTCAACACCTTATCTGGTGTCAAAGAGAGAGGTAGGATTTGCATCCCTCTTTTTATGGGTGGACAGTGCAGTGACTACAGTGACCAGAAGCAAGTACAGCAGCAAAGGGAAGTGCCCCATCATCAGCTTCAGCTCTTTTGCCCCAGACAGACTGAGAATTTTGTCTACAGGCCCAGTTCTCTCACTGCATCTTCTTCCAAACAAGCAAATGTCAGTGGTATCTGGGCAGGAACAGCCTTTCTGGCAGGCTATGTAGCACAGCTGTAATTTCTGCTACTTCTGCATTTGTTATTTCTGGAGTGTTTTCAGGACTGTAGTCAACACTGAAAAGATTTTAAAATCAGACCTGCCCAAGGCAAAACCAAATTCCCCCCTTAGGTTGCACCAGTAATGTTAAATCATGAGCAAAACTTCAGATGTACATACATAGACTTATTAATTAAAAAAGAAAATTCTAATCACCTAATACAACTGTATAGTCAAACAAGTGCAGGTTTTCTGAAGAGCCTTTCTGTGCCATTGCTGCTGATGGCAATTATTTTTGGTAGTATCAAGGTTATATCTTTAACATTTTTGTTTATATAATTACTATATTTGTATATAATATTATATTATTAATATGCAAGTTAATATAATTTGTATATATAATTATATATTTATATATTAATTGTATCTCTCTGACCTGTACATAAGCCCAAGTAGCCAAACCTGCAGAAGGGCAAAAAGAAGTTACAGGGCTGTTCGCTACTCAGGAGGGCAGACACCTATTCAATGGCAAATCCATTAGAGTTCATAATAATTTGGATTTGTGTTTATCTAGTTCTATAGTTCACCACTGTAATCAAGTGCAGTTACAGGAAGAGAGGAGGTCCAGGATCTAGGAGCTGTCACTGCTGATAGGGTTTTTAGAACCTCCGCTTTTGCCAAGTGTTGTGGAAGCAGCAGCTCCTGCAGCCTTGCTTTTTGGTATCTCCAGTACAAACAGCTGAGATTCAAAACTGTTCTCTGCTGGCTTTGTCCTCTTTTGTGCAATTTTCCATCTTTATAATCCAAGCTTTCTGTAATCAGAAAGCTTTCTGTGGAGCAGTCTGTCATAGTTGTGGTTGCCAACTGATTTCTCACCAGCATGCAGTTTTGATATTAGGGCCATGCTGTTCTTGCAGCTCTTCTAGGTTAGCCTAAAGTATTTTTTGCTTCACAAGTGTTGCGAGGTACGGCAACCACTTTTTTCCTCCCTGATTATACACATACCTTTGAGCAGTGCTATTTCAAGCAGTGTCCATCATTCTTCTTCTGCCTAGAGGCACAAATGAGGAAGAATCAGCACTGTTCATTCTTAATCCTGAAATGGCATCACAGCAATTTAGTCTCAACTGAAATGGCCATCACAAAATCTTTCCAATCTAACTAGTCATGGAACAGATTTCTAAAAAAAATGTTGTGTTGTTGGGTAGTGCAAAACAAAGTGTCTGGAGAGCCTGGGAATTTGCTGTAATAACCTGCTTCTTACACAAGTCCTTTCTGGACTTGTATCTACACAGTCTTCAGGATGTAAGTGCTATCTAATGTCTTTATAGAGCAACAGGGCACTCAGCACTAGGGAGGGCCAAGCAACAACTGCCATGGGAGCCCTTGAACACCAATAGTGTTAAGTATTGCATGAGCAGATGGTAAGTATGCTGGAAAAGGTTTTCCTTTCCTCATCTAAACCATGCAGTGGTTGGGTAACATTTGGCAAGCTTGCATAGAAGCTTTCTAGAATAAGAGTAGAGCTTTGTGACCATATGTCTAAGGAAACTGGAAATTCTGACCAACTCTGTGTAACTCTTGTTTTGTCTCATCCAACAGAAGAGTCCCCTCAGGGCTCTATGGTGTGTCTGAACTGCCTCATTTTGATGCCACTTGGGCTCCAGCTCAGACTAGCAGCATTAACCTTGTGGCAGAACCTTTGTCAACTTACTCTTCTCCAAAGGTGTGTGTTGTGGTGGTGCCTGTATACTAAATAAACCCAGATGAGACCAAAGCATCCTGGTCAGCAACATCCTCAGCAGCCTCTCTTTTGTGGCTGAAGCACTATGCAAGACATCGCTTTTCAGGTGCCATATACCTGGTCCTAGAATTCATACCAACGTATTCTTTGTCAAAGAGTCCGCTTCAGTTTGTGAGTATTGACTGCTGAGGTCCTCCACAGGAAAGCAGACTGAAGCTGGGAGTTCATTGAGCTGGATGAGAGCTTGGATTCATCTCCCTGATGTTTCCTCCATGGTTCATTTCACCCCTCCTTTAACTGCTTTTAGAATAGGGATGTTTATTACACAAATACGTCTCAGTGTGTGAGCACATTACCAAATTTGCAAGAGCCTTCACTAAATGCACACCTTTATGTTTGTGTGCTATTGCTTGTGTCTGAGATAGCATATGTATGGATATGGTGTTCTTGCTGCATGGGTTGCACGATGCCAACTTTAGCCAGAGTTTGACTTATGGCATCAACCCTCCCTCTGTGTGTCTGGAGCTCTCTACCCTGACTTCAGTTCTAATCAAGAAAACAATAAACCAGGAAATTACTCTGAAGCTCACACCTAGGTCCATTTGGGTGTGCAGGGGGCACCCATCCACTGGCCCATCAGAAATGTATAAATTCTTCTTGGCATTCTGTGTTGGTCTGACAAGGACCTCCTATGCCTCAAAGACCTCATTCACCCTCATTTACAGGTGAGTCCCTACCTTTGGGTTTTAATAGACCTCAGTGACCGTACCACATATTTGTTCTATTTTAGGAAGGACCAAGGTATTCATCTAGGGCCTGGCATCAGGCTGGACCTTGAGGCAAATGTATTCAGTTTAAAGGGACAGGCAAAATACATGGATTTAAACATGCAAGGTATACAGGATCCTTCACCAGCTGTGCTAGAGCATGGATTAATTTTATCCTCACAACATGTTGGGAAAGTGTCAACACTTGATCTCCCTAGAAGTAGCCATACAGCCTGGTGAATTTTCTTCCATTCTAGAAGGAAGGGCTTTGGCAAACACAGAGCTGTGGCAGCTGGGAACAGTGCTTAAAATAACACCCAGGCTCGGGCTCAGATTGGTAGCCTCTGGCTGCTGCACTGTGGATTGCCAGGAAGAAACTGTTTGCATCCTCAGACTGCAGGAGATGTCCCTTCTGGTGCAGAAATATTATTAATTGCTAAATGGTTTGTGCCATGCCAGCCTGATAAGGAGGTGGATTTACTTTAAAAAAAACCAACCAAACAGCAAGTTTGTGCTGTTGTGAGGCTGGATGACTCAAACTGTGATGCTCTGTGTCCTGTTTAAGAACTGATGGACAAAATTTGCTGCAATGACTGTTTCTTTTCAATACTTTATGCCCAGGAAAAATTACCACATCTGTGTCTCAGTGCTAAGCTGTGTCAATGGCAGGCCAAAAATAAAGTTGCTTTTATTGCATGAGCACTAGAAAACATGGCAAAGAAGCCTTGTTCGGATAGGTTTAATTTCCTTCAGATCATGTGGCAACCAGCAGCCACTCTTAGCCACTCATGCCACTCTGTTGGCTTGAGTATATCTGAAAGATGTTTGGTCCATGTTTGTTGCTAATAGGGCATTATGCAAAACTGCTCCCAGCCCAGCCATCTGATTGCTTGGTAACCTTTTGGTAACCCACAGGACCTTCAGTTTTCTACCCTTCAAGCAAAGAGCTCCTGCTCCCTCCCAGGAGGCTTATGAGGACAGAGACTTCTCTGTGGGAGCAGGGGACATCTCATCTCTGAAGCCTTTCCCTTTGCTGGTAGGCATGATGGGGGGTTTTAATTATAGTTGATTATATGCTTATTTAACTGCTTGTTGCCTTGCTTCTGGGTAGAACTGAAGGCCACTGCCCAGACAGGGTGAAATCATCTGTCCCAGGGTGTCGCAACGAAGGACGGGGAGACGGTTTGATGCAAACCAAAATCCGTTTATTAACACTTCTACATACAGTTATATACCTTTCCATGACCTATTGAAAATCACCTGATTGGCTACAGCCAGCATGCCACCACCCAACTGACTATTTGCCCTAATAAGGAGATGCTGCAAACACCTCAAGCTAAATTTCTGTCCTTGTCCTTGGCATTAACTACCCATTCAGGTTAACCTTATGTTGACCTTACAAAACAGAAGGCCGTGGCTCCATATGTCTGTGCCCACACCCCTGGAGACAGAGGAGACAATACAAAATCAAGCTGACCTTGCATTCTCTGCACCCACACCAGGGCTGAAAGCTCCTGATCTCCTGGAATGTGCCACAGCTCTAAAGAGCAGCAGAAAGTGGATGTGAACACTGTAGTGCCCATCTTGCATAATTTTTCTGGAGCTTGTATTGGAACATCCTGGGAACATGTGCATATTGTCTTTTTCCCTATTTCTAGTTATATTTTTTGTCCTAGTCCCCCATCTTTCTGAGTACTCAGCCTTTGTTTAAATATAGATGAAGGGTGTCTTGCATGATTACCTGCCAGGAAGCAGTTTCTGATGTGGCTCACTTGGTGCCAGCTCAGTGCAGATGAAGGGAAGTGGGAAGAACCACACTAGGAGGTGACAAGTCCCAAGGGGCCCCAGAGGTGTCACAACTCCTTTTCCATCCAACAACACTCGTTATCACTTGTCCCAGGTGGTTGTAGGCAGGGCAGGGGTGTTACCAGGGTGTTGGGCAGGACATGAGTCTCACAGCAGATCTGGGCAGTCCACTGAACCTAACCCTGGACATAGCACAGGGTGAGGGAGCAGCCTGGGCTCTTCCAAGGGTCACACAGCTGCACACAAGAAGATAAGGGCTGGGGCCAGGAGTGAGACCTCAACATGCCTGTGTCCCTGATGTCTGTGACTGATAGAGAGACTTGCTGATGGTTTTCCTGTCCGGATCCATATGCCTCTTTTTCAGCTGAAAGATAAAAGAGCTTCCCAGGACGGAAAGGAAACCATCCAGTGCTTCCATCTGTGTTCTGCAGTGGGCTCCACAGAGAAGAGACAATCATAGAAACATAGAAATCTGGGGGTTGAAGGGACCTTGAAAGATCATGAAGTCCTACCTCCCTGTCAGAGTAGGTTCACCTACAGCACGTGACACAGGAATGAATCAGGTGGATTTTGAATGTCTCCAGGGAAGGAGACTCCACAACCTCTCTGGGCAGCCTGTGCCAGGGCTCTGTCACCCTCATACTGAAAAAATTCTTCAAATATTTATATGAAGCCACCTATGCTCCAGTTTATAACCACTGCCCCTTGTCCTGTTGTTGGTCACCCCTGAGAAAAGCTTTACTCTGTCCTCCTGACACTCTCCCCCTACATATTTATAAACATTGGTGAGGTCACCCCTCATTCTTCTCCAAGCTAAAGAGACTCAGCTCTCTCAGTCTTTTCTCAGAAGGGAAAAGTTCCACTCCCTTCATCATCTTGGTAAATGGCATCAGATTTGTGGGAGGCATCAGAGGAGCTGTGGCCTCTGTCACCTAGGCAGGCTGGGGAGCTGTGTGTGGGCAGGGAGCATGTGTGTGCTCAGTCTCTGCACCTTGCTGCCTTCTTACCAGCTGGCCTGCAGCTTGTACTGAAACTGCATTTTCAGGGTTTGGATTTTACAATAGGCATTTGGTGACTTGTCAGCCTCTGCAGAGCTGAAAACTGCTGGCTTTCTGTGTTCTCTGTGCTTGCATCCAAAGCCGTCTTACACAGAAATCAAGAGTCAGACAAAAGGATGCCTGAGCATCCCAATCTGGTGATTGGGCACCATGAAACCCTATGTCCCATTGGTAAGTCTGGGAGCAATCAGCTCCTCACATGCTCCTTATATTCCCTTCCTGTCCTCTTACTGCCATGCACAGCCATTCCATTTCCTGATGACCACAGCCTTCTCAAGCACATTTCCAAGGCCTCATCTGTTAGTTCTCAGTTGTGCAGTTTATGGGGCTGTGCCTTCTTCTGTATTCTTGAGTGGATCAGATCCTATTCAGAGTAGATCACATTTATTTCCCACTGAGGTAATTTTTTATGTTTATAGGCACCGATCACAGACTGTTAACTATGTATAAAATAATAACCAAGGTGAGCATTTGACCATGACAGAACTGAGCTTTGCTTTTGCAGCTTCTTACAACTGACTAGGTAATAGCTTTTCAGATTTATTTCTTCTGTTTATCAAGGCTCAGCCTTTTGTCAGTTTTGTCCCAGGCACAGGCTAAGGCTTGTGCTGATTTAGTCTGGCAGCGAGCATCATGATTCAAATGCAAAATTATGTGCTCCCCACAATGTATTCCTGCTCCTTCTGGTTTCTGTAGGTTGTTCAGTGGTGAAATGACCTTGGGGAGCTGTGAATTGTGTTTTGGCTGCCCTTAAACATCAGTGTAACCTCAGAAGGTGGTTAAAGCCGTAACACATCTCAAACCCAAGAACTTTTGTGTTCTCTAGATTCAAGGAGGGACCCAGATAAGTGCAGAGTGCTGAAGCAAGTTGTGTTCCTCCAAGGAAGGGAACTGCATGCATACATCTCCAAGAGTATGGCAGCTCTGACTCAACTCATGGTCTCAGGTGCAGGAGCTGGTGGAGACAAAGCAAAGCCCTGTGCTGAAGGACAAGAGAGAACTGGCACATGCTGCAGGCTGAGAGATGGAAGCAAAGCAACCTGACAGTAAGGATAGGAAACCATGGCAGTGCCCTACTGGGACCTTCTTTCCAGACTTGTGGCCTGAGGATCAGGAACACTTGGCAACAACACAGAGTAATTGTGGAGCAAACATTTCTCCAGGCTTATTTCCTGAGGAAAACGATCAGTTTTCTTGCTGTCTTTCTTGCTGATCTTGCTGTCTTTCCTGTTAGAATTGCTTCCCTAACACCCACTACAGATGTCTCTGGCTGCAATCAAAATGAGTGCACATAATAACTAAAAAGGAGGAAAAACTCATAAGAAGAAAAATATGGGGATGGAGGCTGGGAGAAGGAAATGGGTAGAATTGCCATTTTGGGATGAAAGTGTGATTGATGGACAGAGGAAGTGAAGATTGACTTGTGTGTGTGTGCACTTAAAATAGCACCTTAAATTTAGGATCTTTGCAAACACTGTTTAATATTCAAAAAAAGCCTCTTCATGGGTCATCCTGCAGTTCAGAAACAGGCAAACAAACAAACAAAAAAAATCTTTGCCAAGATGCCAGCTGTAAGCAGGGATGAAAGTAGAGCCTGTGAGTCCTGCCTCTTAATTCTGTTTTCTGGCCACAGCTCTGTTCTTCAATTTTTACAAGTGTTTTTCACTTGAGGTATACATTAGCTTGCTCTCTTGGACAATTATATTCGATTGTTAGCAAGGATAGTGATATTAAAACAGAATGGCTGGATATCCCTAGAGGCCCAGGGGGAAGCACAGGGTGCTCCAGTAAGAGCAGCACTACCAGGAAAGTGGTGAATGCTGTAGTACTGTGTACTGAGTAATGTAACACAAGAGCCATCCTTTTAATGGCCTATTAAGAAGAAAAATGACATGCAGAAGTCGAGGCTATCTTGGGGTTTTAATAATTGTTTCCTAAGAAAATGTTCCATTCTACCCAGAGGACAGGTCAAACCTTTTGTTGTGAGTTTTGTGAGCTTTAGCTAATAAAAGGGAAGTTACTGACAGGTGTATGAGTGCAGAGTGATAAAACATTTCTCTTGGTCAAACCTGAAAATATCCAGCAAGTCTCAACATCCCTCAGTGGTTCTGTGTGTTACGTGGAACACCTCTGAGCTGGAGCGCTGAGCCCACATAATCTGTGCAGTGGGTTCCTTTGTGCATACCATCAGAGATTATCTCTCTGCAGTGTTTATTGTCCTCATGATCCGTGTTAGGGGTGGCAGGGTTTGCTTGTTCTTTGTTTTGTTCTTTGGAGAAATGAATTTGTGCTCCTGAGTCCACCAGACCTAGGTATTCAGGTGGGTGCTGGCAATTTGTGGCAGATGGTGGTTATCTGCCCCACAATCTGGTGGGCAGGATGAGCCATCTCTAACATTGGTCAGTCTTGAGGGGACTCAAATTATTCTGTGATTAGAGCTCTGGGGTCTTTGCTTCTTCTAGTTTTCACTGTGGGTGCTAATGCCCTTGTTCTCAGACATTCGAGTCCTGTGAATCTTAATGTCATATGCTCTTCCCATTTTGCCCTGTATTTTGTTCACATTTCAGGGGGACAATCCTCAACATACAGGAGATGCCTCTTGGCACCTCTTCATCAGTGTGCCTGTGGAGACAAGGAGCAGGGGCTGGGAAGTTTCCATGAGATGTGTATTGAGGGGGTATAGACAGATCTGAAGCTTCGCTGTGGAGGAACCATCATTTTTCCTGCCAGTGCCCTCCAGAAAGCCAGCTATATGCCTTTCATCCTCTTCCTAACACAGTTTGGCTAACGAGAACTCTGTAGTGAGATAAGGCAACACCCAGGTGCTGCTAATCAGCAGGCAGTGGGTGTGAGCCTGCATTCAGCCCACCTGTGCCTGGTTAGGGCTGGGCCCAACTGCGCAGGGGCAGGATCAGGAGGCCAATAAAAGGCCTGGCCTCCAGCACAAGCTCAGCTCACTTGCAGAGCAGGCCAGAGGAGAGGTTGGGTGAGTTGGGAGCACCAGCTCTTACCCAGACTGACTGACCCTGAAGGCATCAGCTTCTGCCAGAGCACCGGTCTGACTTCAGAGAGTCATACCCCAAGAAAGGTTCGTCTTGCTACAGAACTCCATCTGGCTAATACTGTTAGAGACAGTAAAAAAATGTTTCTATAAATATATTAGCAAGAAAAGGAGGGATAAGAATGTCTATCCTTTATTGGATGCATAGTAACAAAGAATGAGGAAAAGGCCCAGGTGGCCAAGAAGTCAAATGGCATCCTGGCTTGTATCAAGAATAGTGTCACCAGCAGGACCAAAGCAGTGAATGTCCCCCTGTACTCAGAACTGATGAGGCCAAGTGTGTTCAGTTTTGGGCCCCTCACTATAAGAAGGACATTGTGGTGCTGGAACAAGTCCACAGAAGGTCAATGAAGCTGGGGAAGAGTCTAGAGCACAAGTCTCAAAAGGAGCATCTGAGGGAACTAGGGTTGTGTTTAGCTTGGAGCAGAGGAGGCTGAGGGGTATCACTCTCTACAACTACCTGAAGGGAGGTTGTAGTGAGATAGGTGTTTATTCTCCCAAGTGAGAAGGAATAGAAGAAGAGGAAGTGGCCTCAAGTTGCACCAGGGGTGTTTTACGTTTAAAATTAGGAAAAATATCTTCCCTAGAAGGGTTATCAAACATTGCAACAAGTTGCCCAGGGAAGCGGTGAACACCATAATAAAATCATGGAATGGTTTGGGCTGGAAGAGGCCTTACAGATCATCCAGTTCCAACCCCCCTGCATGGACAGGGACATCGCCCATTAGATCAGGTTTCTCAAAGCCCCATCCAACCTGACCTTCAACACTTCCAGGCAGAGGGTAGCCACAACTTCTCTGGGCAACCTATTCCAGTGTCCCACCACCCTCACAGTGAAGCATTTCATCACCATCCCTGGAGGTATTTTGAAGACATAGAGATGTGTTGCTTAGGGACATGGTTTACTGGTCGACTTGGCAGTGCCAGGTTAATAGTTAATATTAAAGGTCCTTTCCAACCAAAATTATTTCATGATTTTAAGGTACTGACCTGGAAAGATTAAGCAAGCCTGGGCTTATGTCCAGTACCTCCTTTTAGAGGCAGGTACTAGTTTTTCATTGTATGATTCTGGTATTTCTTACATCAGCACATTACTCCAGTGCTGATATGCTGGGCTTGATGCTCAGAACCTCTAATGAATAAGGAATTCTTTAGATTGGATATAGTGAGAGTTAGAGAGCTATCTTGCTGGGCATCTCAAATACCCATTGAAAATGTAGGCTGGGCACATATTTTAACTAAAAGCATCTTCCTTCCTCAGGATTTCGTGTGGCTGTAATCAGACCAACAAAAAGGACAAAGCTGGGTAACACCAGCATTTGAAGGCACTGGGAAAGTAGGAAGATATGAAAACTATGAGCTGCAAAAAAGGTAAGAAATCAATAATGTGAGGTTTGGCAAATAAAAAAATATAGCTTGATTGAATGTTTAGCGTCCATACAATATTTACTGTGTGCAGTAATTTGTCACAGTTATAGGCCATGATCATGAGCTATTCACAGACATTGAGGATGTAGTATTTATGAAAGAAGACATCCTAAATAAGGCTGTATTGATCCAAAGGAAATGAACAAGCTTACAGACATGAAAGAAGCAGGGAAATGCTGGTTGAGAAGCAGAACCTCAGGGAAGGATCTGAGGGTGGAAATAGAATTGCCTCTGGCTTAACACTGAATGCTAGCATAAAAGGGAAAATGGCAAGATATCATTTGGTGGAGAAAGGGACAGGGTTCTCATAATCTGGGGAAAAAAAGTCCTGTTCAGCTTTACAGCTCAACACTGCTTCGGGCCCTGCTGGAGGAGGTGAACAACGCAGGACAGATGGACTTCAGTTGCAAGCTGTAATTTTAAATTCATGTGTCCTCCAGTAAACAGCCTTGGGCTTGTTCCAAAGAACAACAAAATGTAAAATGTTTGGTACTCCATTCTTATTGTGTAGGGGTAAGATTGAGGGCACCGGGGGAATAACTGAGCTGGTGAAAATGACTGAGGTGAAACATAAGTCCTTGAGATCAGTGATCTGCTGGTGCTACTGGGTTCCTCAGGTCAAAACTTCATCTGCATGAAGGGAAGTTTATGTGAGGGATGAAATAGCCCAGGAAGGTCTGAAACAGCTGTCTGAAACAGCTGCTGAACTTCAGAAGCCAGGATTCAAATGTCTCCTTTCCAGATAGGATAAAGTTGAGGGAAATATAAAATAGTTCTAAAGGATGTATGTGCCTGTGCATTCAGATCCTTTCTCAAACCTGCACCCAAGCACATGTGTTCTGGGAGAGGCATCTGCACCCAGCACAAAACAGAACATCTTTTCTTTATTGTTTCCAGGAGGGAGTTACAGCTGGTGTCACAGCAGCCACTAAAGAACAGCCCAGAACAACTGTGGTACTCAGCATTGTGAAATTGTGAATTGAAACCAAACCAAAATTCTGTCCTCACTTCTAAGGATATTAGCACTCCTAGTAACACTTGCTTATTATAGATTACAATTCCAAAAAAGGAAGTTTACTTTTGCTGATTTTTCTGTACTTCTAGGGGGATATCTGTTTTCAGGCTATAAGACTTGATTTAGATTAAATGTGACAGCAAATGAAAAAATAGAATTAAAGCATTTAGCTCCTTTCTGGATCATGCTGCAGTAGTTTGCTTTCATAAAATGGCAGGTGCTCTTACAGACAAAGAGGTGCAGTGCAGAGATGATACAAGCTGAGATTAAGTCACCATATCTCCCCTACTCCTGCTAAATTGGTAGGGTTCACATACAACTCTGGAAGTAGTAATCTATTTTTGTAATTTATTCTGGATATAATACAGAGCATGACATATGGGGAGAAGGTTACAAACCTGGCAGAAAGCTCAAGGAATTTCTGTTAAGAAATACTCTTGACAGTGGAAGCAGAGCTTGGAGAGACTCTTTTGCCTTAGGAATGGAAGGGCTCTGACACTGTAAGCAGAAGGTGCAAGAAGACCAAATTCTTCCTGTATGAACAAGGGGTGCTCTGAGAAGGAAGCTGTCAGCCTTTCTGCCCTCAAGGCTCTGGGCTGCAGCCTTTCAGTAAGAACAGCCAAGCTATCATCAAACATTCTTTTTATTGCAACAGATGACAGGACAGTTTTTCAGTAGACATTCAATTACTGTACAAAATAGATGGTTGAGAATAAGGGGCAAGTTCTCTTTTTCAAGAGAGCTGCTCTTCACTTCAGACTCCTGTAATCGGAAAATGTATTTGTAGTTGCCTGTGCCAGCTTTTTGTACTTGCATCGGAATCTCAGAGGCACAGGCTTCTTAAAATATCTCTGAGGTACTGGACTCTAATGTCAGACTGAAGTATTGAGCATACTGCAGTGTTGGTAAACAATAAATAGGGCTTTTCCGATGCTGTCACCTTCTCAATAGGAACAGTAAAAAAAAAATAAAATGTTCCTTTTCTGCTAAATTTACCATCCATCAGTGGCTGCCAGGTGAAATGCACTGGTTATACAAGGAGTGAGAATTCACACTCCCACTGTCCCTTCCTTCCTCCTCACCCTCCACCTCCTGTCAGTCTCTGCCAGATTGCTTTTCACCCTGGGGACATGGCACCAGCCTGGACGAATGTCCCTCAAAGCTATATACCCACTGCAGCCCTCTGCCCCTTTGGCATGGGCTCCAGGCTTGACAGCTCCTTTCAGGCTTCTCTTTAAAATTTGGCAGTGACTTTTCCTGCCACAGTGAAGTTGTCTCTGATTCAGAGACTGATATTCCCATACTTTGAAGACCATGCTGGGATGGTCTGTGATGTTTCAGGCAGAGTCCCTGATCACCAGCTAACCCAACTCTGCCCCAGAAGAAGGTTCCTTGCTGTTAGGAGATGAAAGGATTAACCCCTTCTTGGTCATTTGGTTTTGTGCACCTTCCTGTCTTCACATATATGTCTGGGAGACAGGGGACCTCCAGGTCCCAAATAATGTTCAGTTATATTCTCTGCAGATGTGCAAGGACAATGGCAAACCCAAGACAGGTGTAAATCAGGATGAACAAGTACAGTGGTGATGCTGATCAAGGTATATCAATACTGGTCCAAGAAATCAAGCCAGCTGCAAGCTTTCTATATGAAATAGTGAGGTGTTTTAAGTAAAAGTCTCAAAAAATATTTACAGGGAAGCAAACTAATGAGTAATCTTTCCTGTGGAGGAAAACAAGTTCTTGAATTCCTTCTATTGTTTGTGGCATTCAGCAATAGAAACTGGTAGAGAATTTGCATGGAATTGGATCAAGGTATCTCCTGCAAGCCAAATCAAACCAGACTATTCATTACAGTTATCCTGCAATGACAGGAGTGTGTGGCTATCCTGGGATGTATTCAGAATTTCTGACAAGTTAAGAAAAATGTTCTCAATGCAATGCCACTGCTTAGGTTCACTTGAAACACTTTGCTCACGTCTGGTAAAGTCAGCTCATGCTGAGTAGCCAGTTCTCCACATCAACATGGCTTTAGTAGGACCACAACACAGATATAAAAACCAGTTGTCATCTGCAAACATCTTGAAAGATGGATCAGGATTATGGAGTAATGGCTTCAAGTGTCAAAAAACCTCAGTGTTTCCTAAGGGGGGATTGCAGGCAACGATGTGATCAACCTGACTTTCTGTTGTCTCAAAAGTGATTGTAAAATGGCATCAGAGGGTTTCTAGTTTGTTCTTTCTCAGTATTGCTTCCCAGTCAAATGTGTTCAGCTTGCAAGTAAACGTTGCTTTGTAGTTCAGTAGCAGGAAGGCAACTTAGAAGGTGAAAACTTGTTCAGTCTGTCTCTGACTGATATCAGCAATACAATTTCTACTGTTAATGCTTAAGTGACCAGATTAGAGGGCCAAATAAGGGTGTTTAAAAGATTAAGAGCTGCTTTGCTGAGTCTGCCTCTGCTTATGGCTGCTGAATTATTTCCTGAAGGTAGGATCTCATGGCAAGTTGTTTGGGTTCCTTCCTATTTATATACAGATATGGGTAAGAAGAAATGGCAGGATTTTCATCCTGGAGATCAAACCCATGCCTGCTGAAGGGCCTTTTCTTTCTCTGATATCTAATCCTTTCTTTTGGCAACGCAAATTATGAGACTCTGATTAAGCTCTGAGTCGCTTTTTAAGTAACAGAAGATCAATACTATTACTAAATCCATTAAACAGTTCTTCACACTTCAGTTGTGCTCTCTCTATGATATACAAGAAAGAAAAGAAGGGTATTTTGGCTGTTACAGAGAAAATTCATGATAAAGCCTCTTCTCACATTCCACTTTCTCTGCTAGGCTCCAAGCTATCATTTTGTTCCAAGCTGCCCATCCCTTGAATCTGGCTTACAGGTCAGAATTAGAGACCTATGATGTAGGTAGGCCTTTTGTCTCTCTGTGTCTTGAATCCATCACTAGTATCTGGAAGTTCTTTGTTTTGTTTACTTGGATGACAAATGAGTTGAAGTAGGTCTTGTGGGGGACAGGTTTTTGGTTTGGTTTTTGATTTAGCGCCTGTTTTTTCACAGATCCTGGGCAAGAATCAGTGCACCACAACTCTGTGCACATAAATGATAATACAGTTTTGAAGCAGTTTTCTAAGCTTCATATCCATTTTCAAGCCAATGATTGACTATGTGTGAGGAAAGGATATAACCTTGGGGACAGGAATGGGTTTTCTTCCTGAGCCAGAGCAGAAGGAGGTGTTCTGTCTGATTTGATGAAGAGCAGAGACTTGTGTCTAGAGCTCCCACACTGCAGGCTGGGCTCTCCTGGTATCTTTTATCAAACAGCCCTCTCAGACAGAGAATCAACTTGGCATTAAAAAAAAAAAAAAATTGCCAGAGAAAGCCTTGGTGTCCACAACATGGCATGTAGCAAATAAGCAGCTCTCCCCATTCCTCCTGTCAAGAAAACCACAGCTGCTGTGCCAGGTCAGTTCCTTCTGGTTAGCGCTAGTTACTGCTTCTACATTCTTACCAGAAAGGTCAAGCACGAAAGAAGCTGGGGACAATGAATCCCCTTTCTCCACCAGAGGTGGTCCCTCAGAATCAGAGAGTCCCTTGATAAAGGCAGTGTGTTCCAAAAATTCAGAAAATGAAGTATGGAACCCAACACACATCTGTGCTTGTCTGTGTGTCCTGATGTCACCACCAGCCAACCCGAGAGCTGCATCTGTACCCTGCTCCCCGTAGCCACTCAGTAATTATGTCTCATTGTACAGCATTTTTGTTCAACAACTCATGGGCTATTTTTCACATGAGATGAATTATTCAGCAGCAGATTGTGTTCTTGTTTCTAACAGCAGCAGCAACAATACTTCATGCTTATAGAGTGCCTTCAAAAGTGTGCTGGAAATATTATTTGCTGAATTCTTCCATAGCCAGCAATAGAAGATGGAGTTAGTTCAATGCAGTGAGAAATGAGGCTCAGTACATCTCTCTGACATGGGCCAAGTAAAACAGGGAGCTGCAGAACTAGAAGTCTGCTGCTCTACTCAATTTTTCACTTCTGGGCTACTTTTCAGGCATGCAGTTGTGTGCCATATCTCCGCGTATTTTAATCAGCATTATTTTCTTCAGTGCCTTGGGGAGATGCCAGCATTTGTTTGGATCCAGCCTGCATCTTCAGCCTAATTTTCCATTAATTTCTCATGGACACAACATACTTGTAGAGGTCTTTAGGATCACTGCTTCCATCAAGATTAGTGAGCATTTGGTTTATTTCCTCTTTAGATAGAAGCTGAACCCCACCAAGTTTGGTTATGAGGACAGGATGAATTTATATGTGCAAAACACTACTGATTGAAGTTGGATGCTGCAGGTTTGTGCCTGGCCACTTCACCTGCACCTCAAAAGTACACTTGGAACCTGTGCTTACCTGAAGCTCTCTCATAGCAGTGTACATCACAGATTTTATGCCATCACTGATAGTCTTGGAGAGTGAGTGAGCTACTTAGTCTGCAAGCAGTAATCTGGTCTCAGCAGTTAACATCTTTTAACATAAACCTGGGTATGGAGCCTGAAATGGGTAGGGAGTTCTGGCAGCATCCTACAGCCTGGTTTGATGTAACCAAGCAGCTACAGATTTGACTCTGCTTTTGCCACAGGCCTCCTGTAGAGTATCAGATCAAATTCAGTGCTGGGTTTGCCCTGGAATTAAATGTTCAGGGATGTTAGGAGATCACTAACATCGCTTCAGTGCCTTCATGAATTGTGTACTTCTTGCAGCTTGTGTGGGACATATTTCTTCAGTGTTTGTTAAAGAGGGAACCACTGGAGAACCATATTCAAATGTGGGGGAATGTGGGGAACCACATTCAAATCCCATGACCTGCCAAACCAAGTCCTCTGTTGCACATGCTTTCTGCTCTTGGGAAAGAGAAAGCAGCAATCAAATGTCTTTCCAGATGACACTGAGTGACTCATTACCTGCAAGTACAGGATAAAAATCCATGAAGAAGAGTATCCAAAGCATAATGTTCAGTGGACACAGGTCAACAATTGCCTTTTTTCTCATTTCTGTTGAGCATCTCCTAGTTTCCTGTTCATGGTCAGGTGCATGAGCTGGCAAAAAAACCAAGACACCCAGGAGAGCTGGGGATTTAGATCTATGGATTGCATTGTCTGTGACCTCTGTTTAGGAAGTTTTGAAAGAAACATCCATCTTCAGCCCTACTAGGGGATTCTGGGGAAAAAAGCTGCAGGGTGTGATAAACAACATACCACCACTATTCTTGGATGGTCCCAGCTTGCTCAGCCCGTATTAATTCTACTTGTTTCGGATGATCTAAACGTTCCTGATTCTGCAAGGTAATCTAAAAGAGCAGGAGGAGTTGCTTTGCCTGGTGAAAGAGAGGTGTGTGATGCTCCCAATTACCTGTGATTCTCAACTGCTGAATGGTATTTTTCTTAGCCACTGCAGAGCTTGAGCAGCTGTAGAACTTGTTAGCAATACTACAAAAGTAGTAATACTACAAAAAATCAGCTATACTGATTTTCCCCCACCCGAAAGCTGGTACTTCGTTCCGAGCCTTCATTTTGCTTTGCCTTAAAATTTGGCCGTATGTATTCTTTAAAGAGCAGAGAGATGCAGAGCTGTTCGTTCTGTGGTAAAGAACTGTGATTTCTTCTTTCCTGAAATCTGTTTGTCAGTCAAATACAATGCAAGTCAGTAAGGAGTGCTGGGTGCATTGATACAAAAGGATCTGATGGAGATGCAGCAGAAGAAAAACTGAGATGAGTCAAAGCAGTCTGGGCAAAAAAGCAGTCTGAACAAATCATGTTCAGATTTGAACGTGAGTCAACAATGTCTTGCTAATGCAAAGAATATATAAGTAGACCTATTGGGTAGAAGACTTATGAAATAATGCTTCTGCTCTGTCTTGCACTGGAAGGCCACACCTGGAGAACTGTCCTTCTTTCAGCACTGCACTCCAATAAAGATGTAAACCACCTGGAAGAAATACAGAGGAGAGTGAATAGAACAGCAAAGCAGCCAGAAAACTTGCTGAGTTCCATAAGTGTTGATAGAAGGTAAAAGATTATAGTCCTAGAGAAGACTAAAGGAAGTCCAGGATTTGCTGCAAAGCAAGAAAATGATTTTTTTGGTTGTATCTGCTGTTGTTGAAAGAAGAAGTAAATGGTTTAAATCACTGCAATGGTGATTTAGTTTAAATTTTAGTTAAAAGTCTCTTAACTTTCCATCTATAAAGGCTATGGAATTCTGTCATAGGAGCTTTTAAAAACAGATTAGATAAACGTCTTTCAGAAGCAGTTTAACTTAGTCTGACCTGGTTGCCTTAAGGCAGTGGGTTGATGCAGATGCTCTCTTAATGATCTTTTCCAGTCCTATTTTCAGAGTTGTTACTTTACCTAGATTTCTGGGATGAGATGATTTAGCTTGCCTTGCTCATCATGAACTGAGCTGTGGAGTTCCTGCAGGGAATCTGAATTTATACTGGTGACGAGTGAAAAGGAGAGATCCAGGCTTTTATTACACAGCCTTTTTTCATTAGTTAACTGAGTCCACCTGACATTTGGTCACAGACATTTGGGATCCTTAGAACTCCACATCAGTCTCTAGACTAATAATAGGTGGAGTGGGAAATGGCTGTCCCAGAACAGTGGAAATGAAAGGACTTTCAACAAGAGCATGTGTCTCAGAAGAAGATGTGTTGCTTGAGAAGAAAGCTGAGCTCATTTTATAATGGAAACCCATACTAATGGCACTGTGGGGTTCCTCTTTTTTATATTTATTTCATATCTGACTGTGTATACTATAAATTATAGGGTTTTCTAACTGAGAGTGCTGTATTCCCAATGACTGATCTGAGAGTCAAGCTGTGCAGATTCAGACCCTGTTTGTGTGTACAGCTCTTCATCTTCTCCTATATAAAGTAATTTTCCAGAAACCATTCAAGACAGATTAAATCCTGAGCCCCCTTGCTATGGTGGCCCAACACAGCCTACTGGTCTCTGGAGCCCTTACTACTCAGATTTTTAAGAGTTTTTATGAACAAGGACCTACCTGTACTTCAGGATAACAGTGCAGTCCCAGAACCAAAGACTGGGGGAGTCAAAAACCATGAGAGTTGTTAGCAACTGGGATGTGCCAGTCCCAAGTCAGCTCTGGCTTCATGAGCCACCCCTGTAGATTGAGAAGTTGATGTCAGATCCTGTCACACATCTGTTTTTCAGAGAGCTGTTTTTTTTTTGTGAGCATCCTGGCTCAGCCCCTCTATCTCTCCTGTCCAGAAGCCATTTAAAGAACCCTGTGAAAGGGCTTCCATCTTGGCTTGCTGAGCTTATTTCAGGGAATGGACTTATGTGCTCTCTCTGAGCTTGCCAACAGGCAGCTGAGCCTCAGAGATATCCTATTGAATTCAGCAAGCTGTCACTTGGATCTGATTCAGCCCCAGCAAGAGGCAGGAGACCAGCTCTGACTGGAGGAATATGCCATTTGCATGTAGCCATTTTTCTAAAGAGAAATTTGTAGGAGGTAAAATGAAACAGCTGGGTTTTATCTGATGCCAAAAGATTCACTGTAACCCAGTAGTACTGCTGCTGTGGGAAGTGGAGGAAGTCTGCAGAGTCTGCAGGAAGTCTGGAGAGCAGCTCCCATCACCATTAGCTTTTCAGGGAGCTGATAGCACAGTCCATCCATTTCCCCTGAGGCTTTTCCAGGCCATACTGAGCTATTTTCTTTGGGCTGCCATCATGAAATGAGAATAACACTGACAGTCAGACTGGCAGCAAACCATCCATTGTTGGTTAAGAAAGTAAAAATCTTTGTGTTCCCAGCTGTAAATCCCTCAGCTGTCTATGCGAAGCAAAATAAGAGAAATGCTTAGTTTATCTGTTTTATTCTGGGTAATTTAAAAATGTATTTTTCTTAGCAGCCATTAAAATTCATTTTAATTGTAGTATGATGTGCCTAGCAACAGTTTCTGCCTAGAACAAGTTTAGGATGTTGCTGCAGGAAAAACACAGTGTGAGTGCATCTGAGTTTGAATGGATGCTGAAGCAGAGGTATTGACAGCAAAAATCCCCTCCCACCATACTGGACACCAGCTTGCTTTATGGAAAAGTGACAGAAGGGATGGAATCTGAAGTCAATAAGAAAATCAAACTCTTTTATCATCCTTGGGGAAAAAACCCTCTCATTTGGTTTGTTTCAGGTCTCAAAATATCTCTGTCCCCAGCAGACAAAATGAAAGTGGATGACCACTTCCAGCTAATACAGGTCTTAAAATGATGATCCTATGCATATTGTCCCCATCTCCCCACCCTCCTGGATGCTGCTGGCATGTGTTGAAATATACATTAAGGCAAAGCAGTTGGACTGTCTCTTGGCTCACCATATGGAAAGCAATGCAAAAGGAAAAGAACGGGATCAGCATTTAAAGGTCCATCAGACAGCCACTGCCTGAGGTAAACTTGTGTCCTCAGGAAAATAGTCTCATTCATCCTCCTTCTGTCTCCAGGGTCAGAGTTATGGTAGGACCTTTGCACCCAGTGTTCAAGTCCTACTTAGCACAAGTCCTATTTCTGTCACAGATAAAGTATTTGCTACTAGCTGTATTGTTTCATTTTTTCTATCATGTTCCATTTCTCTATTTCTTCTTGTGCTTCAGAGTTTGTTGTATCTCCCATTCCAAAAAGCCCTCCTCCACATTGGAGTCAAAACTTCTGCCAGACTCTATGGGCATCTGTGTCTCTTTCTCATCTGTTCCTCATTTCAAGAGTGTGAAGCAGTCAGTAAAAAGGTGTCAGGACTGGTGGAGTTAGAGCTGGTCCTGCTGTGGGGTGGACTGGACAGCAGGCCAAGGACAGAGCAACTCTGTCTCAGACATTTCTGCCCCCAGGGCTGAACCATGCACACACTCACAGACTGAGGAATACCTCTGTAAATGCTGCAGACAAAGTCACTGGTTGAAATTATTTAATATAAAATCTAGCTTCTGTTAGTAGTAACCAGGTCTTTTCCCTTTCCTTTCAGAGTGACCTTCTTAGGGGGACGGGCAGATTTCTTTGTGTAAAGCTTTTCTGTCATTTTCAGTGCTCATATTTTGCATTTTGGATGTCAGTATTTCATGGTAGTTGAAAACCATCAAACCTTTACAGCACTGAGGTAAGCTGGGGTCTAGTACAGAAAATGCAGTTTCATATGAATGACAGTTTTAATTTGTAGCTCTGACAACAGACGAGAACATATGCTGATGTGCTTCTGTTAGCTCATCTCTCAGGAGAAAATATTATAAGAAAGTACACTGGTGATTCACCCTTCCTCTGAGCTCATCTCCCATCACCTCTGTAGGCTGCAGTAAGCAACAGGTTGATCCTGTGAGTGTATAACAGGTGCCTGGGCACATGTAATCACTGCAGATCTGGTGGCACTACTTGGTTGAGCACCCGTGTTGGCTCCAAAGCCTCAGCCAAATTCCTTTTCTTATTCCTGAATTCCTGTGCCAGTTCCCCCTGGCTAAGTTATAGGTTGTTTCCTTCCCAGTGATGGGGAGCTGCCAGAGGTAGCTCTGAGCTGGCACAGGATCTCACTCCCTGGCAAGGGAGTGAAGGGGAGCCCTCTGGAAGGAAACAAAAGTTGTGGAAGTTAGTTTTTGCAGAGCTCCTGCTATTTATAAAACCTGGCTGGCAATAAGGGAAAGAGAAAAACCATGGGTAGGGCAGGCATGTGAAGTCAGCCTCTCTTGTGGAGCAGCTTTGCCATGGTTGAACACGTCCTATAACACAACAGATGCTTTCTATAGGATAAAGAGTGACCATGAAACCAGCATAACATGGTAATATCCTGGGCCCTTCACATCTAGTTCTTGATTCACCATTGCAAGCACTACTGGAAACAGCTGCTGTAGGCAGAGATCTGGCTGAACAGAGTTTGAGCTGGCCTTTTGCTGGGACAGAGGGAGCATCTGTCTCTGGGAAGCAAGAAAGGAGTTTTTTTCCCTCTCTGCATCTGTGGTACCACTTAAACCCCCTCCCACCTCGCAGGCTGCTAAAGCTGTGTGTTGCCACAAGTTTCCTCACATATTCTTATCAAATCTCTATGAGTTTATCTTCCTTAAACTGTAGTTGTGAGAGGAGCCAGGAGGGTGTTGTGGCTTTTTCATGACCTTCACTGAGGCAGCATCGAGGCTGTTGGTGGTGGTGTTGGCACCATGTAGTAACTGAGGAAGTCATAAGAAGATCAGCTCAGAACACTCTCTGGAAACCATTTCATATCATCTGCAGTGACACAAAGTCCTACTAATTGGCTGTGCAAACTTTGAAGTTGTATTAAGGAACCTGATAATTTACTGCACCCTCCCAAGCATACCATCTGTGAGGCACATTGCCTCACCACTGTTCCTCCTCATTTTGGGAACTGCAGCTCAAGCCTTTACCCAGCAACTGTGCAGAGCAAGGAGTTTCAGAGGAGAAACTTGGGAGGAGTATCAGTGTGCTGAGGGGGAAAGGTCAATAAACAAGCAGCGAAGGGGGATAGTCATCAGATCTTGAGTGAATTTGGTTTGATTTCCCCAGTGCATGCCCTCCCCCTTCCCTTCGCTCACCCCTTGGAAGAAGAAAAGAGAAAAGGCAACATCAAGGGATTAAGCACAAAGAAAACAAGGTAGACAAACCCTCTGGAAGTCTCACATGAAGCACCATAAGAAGACAGCCACTCCTGGGCCCACTGGGCTATAGTTTGTGGAGAACATCTACACAGATGAAACTTACAGAGAAATTCTGGGAAAGCTAAATGGAGATGCACAGCTAAAGGGGTTGCACTGCACTCAACATCCTCCATTTTATGGGCTTCTGGGTTCACTAACAAGCAAGAATAGACAGACCTTTGCCTTCCTGTCATACTCTCTTCTTAATTTAAACAAAAACTTCTTCACAACTGCAATGGTTAACACATATTTGGAAAAGTCCTTCAGCCAGCATGGGCTTGTCTTCTCACACTTTAAAAGATGATTGTGCTGGAGGAAGGAAGCTTCCCCCTCTTCTGCCCCCTCCAGCTGGAAAATCACCTCTACTCTTCCTGTCCTTTTTCCTGCTGGATATCCTGCCAATTATGAACTGCAAATAATGTAGCTAAGCCTTTGGTCAGTTTTTTTTCCTAGTTCAGTTCTCATCCTGGGAAAGCTAAACTGGGATGCATGGCGTGGGTTTGGCTTGTCTTTTGCATCCCATGATTATCTCATCCCTCTCTGATTCCAATCTTCATTCTTGCTTGCTGTCAGGTTTCCTACTGCTCTGCCTGGCATCTGACATGGCATTTGTTCCTGCTTTTTTCACATGTGATGGGCAAATGGGCTGATGTGCCTTTGCAATGGAAACATTTTAGCTCTTCTGGGTACCTTGGGGGGCTGTGTTCATTCCCTCCATCCTGTATGTTGGGGTCATGCACACACATGCCCCGACTACCCTGAAGTGCCAGCAAATCTTCAACAGCGGAAAGAGGAGAACAGACTTCAGGCTGCTCAGGGAGCTTCTGAGCCAAGTATTCTGGGAAAATATTTTTGCAGTTGCCGGAATTCATGAGTGCTGGTCACCCTTTAAACATCAACTCTTAAGGGCACAGGAATAGGCAAGCCCAAAATATCAGAAGTCAAGCAGATAAAGCAGAAGACCAGCGTGGCTGAACAGGGCTCTGCTCCTGCAAACCAGGCAAGAAAGGAAGGTGTATGCCCAGTGGAAGCTAGGTCAGGAGACACGAGAAGGATACAGCTGCTAACTACTGTAAGGAGCAAATCAGAGCAGCCAGAGCTGAACTGGAGCTGAAGCTGGCCTGAACATGGTGGGGGACAGTAAGAAGAGTTTTTTCAAATAAATTAATGGCACAAGGCAATGTGGAAACAACATCAGTCCCTTACAGGATAAGGATGGTCACCTCACCAACAGGGATATAGACAAAGCAGAGGTATTTAATGCATTCTTTGACTCTGTCCTCCACACTGATGACAGATCAAAGGGGGCCTCAATGCCCAGAACTGGAGGACCATGACTGCAACAAGGATCGACTCTTATTTGACCCTGAGCTTGTACTGTATCTGCTGCTACAGTTAGATCCCTGCAAATCCATGGGGCCTGATGGGATTCATCTGAGAATCCTCAGGGAGCTGGCTGATGTCATTGCTAGGCCTCTCTCCATTATTTTTGGGAGGTCTTGGGAATCTGTAGAGATCCCAGTTGACTGGAAGCTAATGTTCCAGTATTCAAAATGGGCAAGGAGGACACTGGAAACTACAGGCCAGTCAGTCTAACTTCAGTGTCTGGTAAAAATATGGAAAAGATTATTCTGGGAGGTATTGAAAAACACCTGGAGAACAATGTAGTCATTGGTCACAGCCAGCATGGCATCATGAAGGCAAAGTCCTGCTTGTCAAACCTAATTTCTATTTATGACAAGGTAACCCACCTAGCTGATCAAGGCAAGCCAGTGGATGTAGTATTTCTGGACTTTTTGATACTGTCTCTCAAAGTATCCTCCTGGACAAGATGTCCAGCATACAGATGGACAGATGTGCTATATAATGAGTAAGCAACTGGCTCACAGGTCAAGCACAAAGAGTGGCAGTGAATGGGGTAACATCAGGCTGGCAACCAGTCACTAATGGGGTCCTGTAGGGCTCCATGCTTGCCCCAGTCCTCTTCAACATCTTCACCAATGACTTGGATGCAGGACATAAAGGAATTCTAAGCAAGTCTGCTAATGATACCAAACTGAGAGGAACTGCCCTTGGGGGCAGGCAGGCCCTGCAGAAAGACCTCCACAGGTCTGGGAGATGATCTGTCACCAACCACATGAAGTTTAACTAAGGGCAAGCAACAGATTCTGCATCTGGGAGAGGGCAACTCTGGTAAGTACAGACTGGAAATGAATGGCTGGAGAGGAACCTGGGGGTTCTGGCAAACTGAATATGAGCCAGCAGTGTGCCCTGGTGACCAGGAGGGCCAACCATGTCCTGGGGTGCATCCAGCATAGCACTGCCAGCTGGTCAAGGGAGGGGATTGTCCCACTCTGCACTTGTACGGTCTCACCTTGAGTATTTTGGCTCACCAAATGTGTGCATTTTGGCCACCACAATATAAAAAAAGACATCAAGCTATTGGAGAGTATCCAAAGTAGAGCCGTGAGGATGGTGAAGGGTCTGGAAGGGATGATGACTTATGAGGAGCAGCTGAGGTCACTTGGATTGTTCAGTTTGGAGAAAAGGAGGCTGAGGGGTGACCTCATTGCAATCTATGGCTTCCTCACGAGGGGAAGAGATAGCACAAGTTCTGATTTCTTCCCTCCTGTGACCAAAGACAGGACTCAGGGAAATGGCAGGAAGCTGAATCAGGGGAGGTTTAGGTTAGATTTTGGAAAAGGTTTTTCACTCAGAGGGTGGTTGAGCAATGGAACAAGCTTCCCAGGGAAGTGGTCACAGCACTAAACCTGCCTGAGTTCAAAAAGTGTTTGGATGATGCTCTCAGGCACATGGTGTGATCCTGGGAGTGCCTTACACAGGGACAGGAGTTGGACTCGATCCTGATGGGTCCCTTCCATCTCATCATATTCTATGAGTCTATGATTCTAAAACCCTTGTTTTATTGTTTTGGCTTCCAGGGTGTGTATTGTCACATTATCACTTGACTGCTCTACAGGAAAACAGCTTCATCTTGTAGTGAACATGACCATGTCCAACTGTGCTCCTCTGTCTTTCCAGCTCCCCATAGCAATAGCTGGGTAACTTGGGTGGGATTGGATGGCCTCTGCCCACACCTGCACATCTGGCTGGTGAGGACCTCTCAGTGGAAAATATGTGTAATTCTGTTTAACTATCGCCCTCTGGAGGGCCTTGTTGCATACATGGCTCTCTTTCTTGGGGGCTCGATATGAGATTCTTGCATTTATGACCAACCCTTATTTCATTCTTGTGTTTCTTGTTTTCCTGCTTGCCAATGGTCGTTTAGGAGCTTGCTCCTCTGGTGTTGAAAAGCCCCTTGCAGGATGTGCTGGATGTCAAATATGCCTTTTCTTTCTCTCTGAAGAAGACAAAGTCTTTTAGGAAGTATCAAAAGGCTCTTCCCTATTCACACATGCAGTAGAAGTGGTGATATGTCTGCACATCTTTCCAATTAGACTGCAAACTCTTCTGGGATGTTTCATACTGCAAGGGAGAGCTGCCTTCTATGGGGAGAGTGTAGCCCAGGCTTTGGTAGCATTGGTGCTGTCTCTCTCCTTGACATGTGGAAGGCTTCCACTTGGAGTTTTGTCTGTGTTTTGCTCAAGCTCTGTGTCACTGTGGAAACATACAGATGCTACATTGCTGGCAAAACAGTCCCTGACTTCCCTGACTGTTTTCTCTTTGGTGACTTTCTTCTTCCAACTCTTGGTGTGAGTGGGCACTGCTTGCAGGTACCGTGGCTGCCAACCTATATGAGGACAATCATTTTCTGCACAAAGTAGGTTGTTGTGTAGCACCTGGGGGCCCTCTGAGATCTTTTCCATGTGCACATTCATAAACTTAACACTTTCCCCCACACTTTGCAGTGCTCCTGGAGGGAAAGAGGTTGAAAACTGAAGAGATTGTATTTTGGAGTTTGCTGGTCCCTTTTTATACTGGTGCATACATGGGACTGATGCAGTGACTGTGTCACTGAAGCCATTGTGAGGGCTAAAGTTAATTCCAGACAAAGTGACAGTCCATGGACCTACATATCCAGTGACTGGAAAATACCCTTTCTCTTACATTAAGGTCATGCATAACAAGCCTGGCTCTGCTTGCCTGAGCTTTCCTGAGGCAGAGACTGTTTGTGTGGGTGGGACTGTCTCCTCCTCCATGTCCTGCAAGATGAATTGTAATTTCACTCCTAGTGGAGACACAATCAGATGTGGGATGAACTGTCATGAGCAACATGAAATATGGGGGAGCTACCTCTATTTGAATTTGCTGCATGCTGTGATGCAGTTAGGAAATGAAGGATTGCATCTGCCTGACAACTGGATTCTTTTTAGCACACATATTTTATACAGTACCAGGTACACCTTACATACACCCTGCACAGCTTTGCCTAACATTTTTTCTGGTATAGTTAACAATCATCTACAGATTTTCCTCTCTTTCATTTGTCCTCTTTGTCTTTAACTTGATTGTTGTCCTAGCAGCTTAGACATGTGTAGTGGTGGGCAGAGGTCCTTGCTATTTCTAGCACAGATGTATGAACCACAGGCCATCTGAAGGTGACTGTGCTGCCTCCAGAATGCAGCCCTTACCTTCACAGTGACTTCACACAGTGTTTCCAATTTTGTGAAGCAGCTGCTTTCCACCAACCACCTGAGGAATATAAGCTCCTGGTGCCATCCCAGGTAATAGAAGTTTCACACAACTGATGCAGGTCCCTATTTCAGAGACTTAAATGCCACTTTAAGATGGTTTCTTAGCCACCCCCAGTGTGGGCTGGTATGTGTCACAGAACTAGTGAATGCCACTTCTTTTTTTTTTCAGAGGCAAGGATAGAGATTTGCCTTTTCATGTTTCTCTATCAACTCCTTCAGATTTTGGCTAGAGAGCATTGTGGTGAGATACCACAGCTGGATTGTGGGATGCTATAGACAACTGTCTGCAGACACTGCATACTCTGGGACCAAAGCATGCAACGCTTGGCTGAACTTTGTCTATCCAGCTCTCTGTGTTTCAGTTTCTGTGTTTAAGCTGAGGGCTGAGTGAAGTAGGTCTGGGTATGCCCATTTCACGTTCACTAACATGGGATAAGACCACTCATGTACATCCTGCAACTGGAAGCAAGTCCCGATGGGCCACTGATGGGGAAGTCCCACTGGAAATATGTTTGTGGCCCCTACTGATCCCATCACTGGCACTTTCAGAAAAGGACCCTTAAGCCAAGGGGCCTGAGCTCTTAGAAGTGATCAGACTGCTGGAGAGGGTCTAAACAGGCTACTGAAACAGGCTTCAAAACTGTTAGTACTGCCCTGCTTGTCAGCACCATGTTCTTCTACAAAAGAAAAAAACAGGACACAGGAAGCACCAGCACAAGGTGGGAGAATCCAGACCTCAACCCAATATACTAATAATACTTAGCACTGTACATCACTGTACTGTTACTTACAAACATTAACTAACACATCCTCACAACACCCCTGCAAGGTAGGGAAGTATGATTATCCCCTGTGCACAGATGGGAAACTGAGGCACAGAGAGGCTAAGTGACTTGCCCAAGAACAGACAGCAAGGCATTGGCAGAGCCAAGATAAGAATGGATAAGAATGGTTCTGTGTTTCCCCCCCCCCCCCATGTATCTCCCCCACCAGACAATGTTGCCTGTCTGGACAAAGGAAACCAAAGAGCTCACTTTGAAAAGCAATGCCTGGACTTGTTGCCTATTAATAATTTTTATTTGCCTTTAATGAATTATTTCACAGTTTTTCCCTCTGTACACCATGCTTTTTACAGTCCATCCAGCATACTGTGGTAGCCCACAGCCTTCTCTTCCAGCACCAGGACAGCTCTGCAGCGGGTTGGTAGGGTAGCTCTGTGCTTTCATTAGGAGGATGTTTAGAAACAGTTTTCACTGGCATTAGCCTGGGAGCATGAGAGCTCTCACTGGAGACCAACAACACACACTGGAGAAGCAGGCAGAGGGAACTGATGGTATAAAGGCATTTGCTGTCCCCTGTGAAGAGACCAGTAGCTCTCTTGCTTTCTCAGCTCTTTCAAGCTCCAGAGATTTCTCCAAGCAGAAGCTGTTCATCTCCAACTTGCCTGGTCAGGAGTTGTTGTTCCGGGGAGTTTGCTTCCTTAAGGGTAATGAGGCAGTCAGCTCAGGACCAAAAAGGTCTCCCAGCATTGCCTACTCCAGGTGTGTGACACTGTCTTGGAACAAGGTTGGCTGTAACCATTGTGCTCTCCTGCCACAGGGAAAGGGGTATTACTGCAGCTGGCAAGAAGCCATGCCCAGTGTCTAAGTCTCTTTTTTTCAAAACTGGGGTTCCATGAAGAGCAAGGGAAAGTGGATGAATGAGGAGATGAGGATGAGGCAGAGCAAACAGGAAAATCCACCAAATGGGCTTCTGGGAAGGAAATGTTCCCCCTTGGGCACTTCAGCTGAAGTGGCTTAATTTTCACAAGGCTTCTTTCTCTCTCTGGGAACATCTGCTGAGCTTCATCTCCGTCAGCTGAATATATCGTATGACATTGGTATCTGCAGAAAAGAGCACACACATACACATCTGGTGGTTATGACTTGTAAAAGACAGCCATACTTTACCTTCATCCTTGGTGCATCACCTGGAGAGCAACATGGCTCCAGTGCTGCCCGCAGGAACAACATCGGTTGGAAGGGGCTCTGAACCAAATTCTGCTGGCTTTGCTTTTGGAGAACCTGATCTGATTTGTGCTCACTACTCCTGTTTCTCGCAGTCTTGCCTCAGCTGTTTTTTTCCCTTCTCTCTGATTGCTCCTGGTCACCACAGCTGAATTCACAGTTGAAAAATTCTAGGTCATCCCTGCCTATTCTTGTGGAATGGCACCTCCATCGGCTTCCCTTCCTTCCGTGCCTGCATGCAAGTCCCTAAGGACATCTTGCGTACAGTTATGCTCTGCTTTTTCATCCTCCTATTCCTTTTACAGCCTATTTCACTCTTCTGACATTTTTCCATGAGTTGAATTTGGAAGAGCTTCCTTCACATTATCTTTGTATCCTTGCTTTCCTTAAATTTTGTATTTGGAAACCTTTTACCACAACGTTCTCTCTGCATTTTTGTCATATGTGGTGTGCTGCATACTGCCTTGTCTATCCTATCTAATGAAGTTCTTGGGGCCAAAGAACCAGTGCTTCAGCCCTGTGGAGAGCTGTGACATCCCAGAATTGTGCAGGTGGTAAACTGAACCCTGTTCTTCCTTCCAGTATTCCAGTACATCAACATAGCACACAGAACATGAGGGAACCTGTTCACCCTGAAGCTTAGGTATGTATCCCCTGACAGATCTTGTGTTGGGCAGTCAAGGTCAGTCCTTTCTTAAATCATGTTGATATACTGTCAAAAGGGTGATTTCCCACACTGATGGCACCTACCTGGTGGCAAAAGCCATGTGGTATCAGAAGCAAGCAAGCAAAATTTTTAAAAATAGCCCCTTTTACTTACATACTGATTGAAAAATGGTTCTTTACTGACAGTTGTACTCAGCCAGCTAGCCAGGGCCAGCTTAGTCCATTTAAGTTACTAAATCCTCAGAAACCAACTTGCATTGTCCTGCAGTCAACAGCTGGAGAGCAGTCTTATCTCCTTATCCAAACACTAATGTGCCCCACACCAGCCAGGGTGTTCCTGTCGGAAGTTCCTGAGCTTTCAGAGATGAGCAAATTGCTGGTGCAAAATTACAATTGCTGGTGCTGAGCAAATTACATCTAGTACTAACCAGTGTGGGTATGGCACCCAACAAAGCAGTTGTGGGTGCAAAGGTTCCTTTAAACATGAGAAGTTTCCCTTCACACAAAGCTCTCCACTAGGATGCCAGGGGGAAGCAGGGGGCTGTGGCAATGGTGTTGTGACTTCTCATGCTGTCTCTGGTAAGGTGGTTCAACTGCATCATCCTACAGGGTTCAGTGGTTGTTACTTGTCCTCTTTGGGGCAAGTTACACAAGCCACGAAGTTCTGCTGTTTCTTGTGACAGAGGAGGTACACCAGCAACTTGGGCTGTTCATGTATGAGCATTTCATCTCAGCTCAGCAAATTTTAAAGCACCTTTTTTTAAAAACAGAAGTGGTTTTAGTTGTGCAGTCTTTTTACTTGAGCATGTCCAGAGAAGGGAAATGAAGCTCATTAAGGGCCTGGAGCACAAGTCCTATGAGGAACAGCTGAGGGAGCTGGGGTTGTTTAGAAGAGGAGGCTGAGAAGAGACCTTATAGCTCTCTTCAGCTACCTCAGGGGAGGTTGGATCAAGGAGGAAAACAGCATCTTCTCCTTAGTGAACTGTGATAGGACCAGAGGGAATGGATGGAAGCTGTGCCAGTGGAGGTTTAGGCTAGATGGTAGGAAACATTTTTTCACTGAGAGGGTTGTCAGGCATTGGAATGAGCTGTCAAGGACAGTGGTGGAGTCACTATCCCTGAAGATATTTAAAAGGCATTTGGACCTGGTCTTTAGGGACATGGTTTAGTAGTTAGATTATGGTGTTGGTCAAAGGTTGGACTGGATGATCTTGGAGGTCTCTTCCAACCTAAAACATTCTGTGAATCTATGATTCTGCCTCTAGGAGCAAAGAAACTCACTTGAAAGGGTTGCATTGAGTTTAGGCTTAAAATAAAATGAGTGTGCATGGCAGGCATGTGGCTAATGCCCAGCAGGGCTCATAGCCCAGCCAGGGTCCTTCTGGGCTGCCTGCCCCCCACTGCAATCTCTGCTCTGTGCCCTGCAAGGCTTTGATGGGCTGCAGCTTGGGCAAGCATTCCTGCTGCTGAGGTCTGGATGTCTGCCTGGGGCAGGTGATGGCTGTGCAGGTGTGTTAGGAAATCACCCCTGCCTGGGCCTGCAGGGGCTCAGCACCTGGCTGAGGGGGTGGAGGTGGGTTTGGTGCATAATTGGGCCCCTTGCCTGGTGGGTAAGGTAGCCACCTGCCCATGGCACAGCTTCCATCACTTGAGAGATTTCTGCATGCCTGGGAAGCCAGGGTCAAAAGAAGGTGCAGCCTGACAGAGGCCAAGGAGATGTTCCCATTGTGAGCTAGTCATTAATCTCCTGGGCAGGTTTTGGCATGTTTTGCTTCCATTTTGAGGGATCACAGAGAAATAATGAGAGCAGTGCTCTGTTTACAGAACCCTGTCTTTGTCAAGCCTTTTCCATCAAAGAATATTGCACCACACTAGCTCTGCCTGCAGAGAAGTATTTCAAAGATAATGTTAATGCAGAGAAGACTCCCACCTCTTAGTGAGGAAGAAGTGATGCCCTTCTGCTGACGTGGGAATAACAGGTAAGGACAACTCAGATGTGGGGTCAGAACCATACAAAGAGATGCTGGCAGAGCTGCAATGGCAACAGCTCTTCAGGCTCTTCAGGAACATGCCTGTGTCCTTGTGCAGAGTGACTTTCTGATATTTTAAAGGTAATTTCTGCTCTCTCTGTAGTTTCAGAGGCCAGTTGCTTAACTGCTGTGCAGATACCACGGTTTGGGTTTTGCTCCCAGCACTTCTGAGCTGCAGGACTTCAGAAAGGCAGCCCATGAGCTCTGCCATGAGCCCTGCTCTGTGGGGACACAGAGCACAACTTCACAGTGGCTTCCCTATCCTTTAGTAAGGAGGGTTATACAATTATTGGCTGTTATCTCCATCTGCTTTTGTGATTTTTTTGTTTGGAGGTCACATAAGAAATCAGGCCAAACCCATCCTTCACCCTTGACAGACAGCAAATAGCCATAAGGGTTTTGCTCTGCTGACAGCCCTTTAGAATAGTAAACCCTTTTGCTAGCTAATTCCTCTTTACCATTTAAAATCTCCCCTACCAAAAGGAAAAACTGCCAGTGATTTGTGCCAAAAGCATTCCTTGCTGGGAAAAAGAAAAAAAAAAGAACACACAGAACATGACTGTAATAATAACCAAGTGCTTTTACCAATGTGCCTAGTGAAACCTCAGATAAAGGAAAATAATCTCATTTTGCAGATGGAGACACTGAAAATGGAGACACTGACTTTTTCCAGTTCACATAATAATTCTTGATAATGTTACCTGATTTCTACTGCTGTGTTTTAACAGCCGCATCCTTTCTCCCTGTATGCATTCACTTCTTTCCTCCTGAATACCCCTCAAGTTTTCCATAATCATAAATAAAACAGTAGAACAATAGCCTTGAATTGTCTAACAATAACAGGGAAGAGTCTCTGATGCAGAGCTGAAGGCCAGAACTGTTTTTTGTATACATTAAGAGCCTTTGGGGACACTTTCTGGTATGTTTTTGCAGCAAGCTGTGGTATTTGATGCTGTTGCTGTTGAATAAATTAGTATTTATTTCAAGGAGCAATAAGGGATACCAAATAAAGAGTATCACAGGGGGAGGGGTAGGGAAGTACAGAAATACATAGTTAAAAAAGGAATCAAAGTGGTTCAGCTAAAAGAACTTCTTCACATCTGAGCCCAGTCAGAACTTCAAGGTTATGGTAACTTTTTTTCCACTATTTTTTCTCTCATGTAGGCTTCTCAATTTCCTAGTTCTGGCAAGGGCTGAAAGCATAAGGGCACACTGTGAACTAAAATAGGCTCAACTGAGCACATTTGCTCAGGGAGTGGGGGGTGTGCAGCTGTGCTGTCAGACTGCCTGGAGCCCATGCCCAAGCAAGGCAGATAGGACCAAGCACCTTCCTGGGGACTGGAAGAGGGAGGAGATCCCAGAGCACCCCTCTATACAACCACCCTGGTATTCCTCCAGAGCACAGCCACCACAGGAGACCCACAGGGTCAGTGCCTGCCAAAAAACAGGCACAGGCAGCTCAGCCTCCTTTGCCTCCTCTGGTTCAGTGAGCATCAGCTCCATCGTGCTCTGCCAGGGCCTAGGCTCATCCCATTTCATACCCTGTTCTCACTTTTCCCCTCTCAGGTCCAGGTGGAAGAGCTTCTGTGTGGGCTTTTTTTTGCACGTTGCTTCTGTCTTGTTTTCTCATGATCCTCTCCTTGAGTATTACAAAATTCCTTTCTTTTAGCTGAAAGGGTTTAAACAATAGTGTGGCTCTACCTCTCTATTAGGCAGATTTTTAAAAATAAAAGCACCCTCTCTGCATCATGGCCTTCTACCCACCTTCTGAGGTTGGGTAGGCTAGCAGAAAGGTTACTCAGGCAAGGCTAAGTTGTTTCAATATATAATTTATTTCCTAACCTAAAACAAATTGTTGGGTTTTACTGGTGGATGACAGGTACTTGACTGAATTCAGGGCAAAAGTTGAAGTATCCCAATGAGTGCTTTGTGAGCAAATGTCTATCTCTCTGATCAAATTACAATACTAACCCTTGTGAAAGGCTGCTGGGGGTTACCAATAGCCTCCTGACTTTGCTATGGAGAAAAAGCTTGTTTTCAAAGAGTCAGAGAATTCAGCAGTCAGGATCCACTCTTGCCCATCCGGCTTTCTTTTCCATAAAGACTGGGGAGGGAAAGGCAGGCAGGATCCCCTCCACACAGGCAGCATCCCAGCAATCCTGCCATCTCCCAGGCTGTGCTGCAGCCCCAGCAGTGGTTGATCTTTGGGCACTGCAACCTTGCTGCACTAAAGAGAGTGTTTGGAGGGGAGTATAGCTGAGAATAAGAGTGAGTCGTGCTCACCCCTGTGGACATCAAAGCAAGCAACTCCGGCACAGACTAAGTCTGGTGAAAAGAAATGGAAAAAAAAAAAAAACAACAAAAAACCAACCAATCAAACAAACAACAAAACCCCAAAAAAACCGCAACGCAAAGCCACATCCCTGCTCCAAGCTGTACCTGCTGGCTGGCGGGACCGTGCCTCTTTCAGGTAGTAGAGAGCCTTGTTGTAGTCACCCAGGTGGTAAAAGGCCACTCCCGAGCGGTACAGCGCCTTGAAGTTCTCCCCCTCTTTCTGAAGCACTTTGAGGCAGTACTCCTTGACTCGCTCGTAATTCACCAGCTCGGCCTGGAGGAGGCAGGCTGCAGGGGACAAGGACACAGACAGACAGACAGACAGAGGAACATTACTGCCGTGTTTCTCTCCGGCTTCGTCCGGGAGAAGGGAGGAGCTGAGGGGCGGGAGATGACTCCAGAGCTGGGATTCCGGGAGGGTGCAGCCCTGGACATCGTTTGCCAAATCCCAGTGTGTTCGCCGCTGGAACGCCGACGGCTCCGATTTCTGGTGCTGGAAAGCGAAGGGATTGGGTTTTGCTCCCAGAAGGCGGGGGGCAAAGTGTGAACATCGTGAACATCCCCCTGCAGAACCGGAACACCCTACGGGCTTATAGCAGGCACAGGCTCAGCCTGTAGTTAAATTGCTTCTCAGACTGAAGGCTGGAGCTCAGGAAAGTACAAAAAGGCAGTCAAACAGCCATCTGACAAGGAAAAGAAAGACTAAATTGGATCATTTTTTGTATTAAGCCATTTACAAATAATATGTTGCTACCTTTTATTCAGGAGGTCCTGTGTGGAGTTCTGTTATAGGAAACGAGGGGGCTCTGTTCTGTTGGAATGTGATGCTAAAAAAGCAGAGGCACCTGGAATTGTAGAACAGGGAACACACGTGCCAGGCTGTGTGCTTCCTGCAAGGTACTGTAACACAGCCTCAGCCTGAGAGGTCTGTTCTGCTGACTCCCTAAGGGAAAAGGTAAACACAGGGAAGAAACAGCACTCTGGGGACTGGGATGAAGGAGAACTGTAGCATAAATGACAGAGCTGAAGAAAATGCCCACAGTGAGTTTCCCACAAGTAGGAGTGAAATGAAGAGGAAAGGACAAGAGCCTCAAGACATGCTTTAAAGCCCCATTTGCGGCTTATTGTAGTGCTTCCTCAGGTGAGCTGAACTTCATTAGGTGCATTGGACATTAAGAATGGTTTGAGGAAAGATGACAAGAATGCTGCAGTCAGAGTCTCCAGTAAAATAATGGGAATGACATGGATTCTCTGCATCTGGAATACTGGGTCCAGTTCTGGGCTTCCCGGTTCAAGGATAGAGAACTGCTGTCCTTAGTACATAAAATAGCTACAAAGATGGTTAGGAGACTAGGACATCTCTCTTATGAGGAAAAGCTGGGGGACTTGGGTCTTTTTAGTCTGCAGAAACAAAGACAGACTTCTCAATGCTTAGAAATACTTAAAGGGTGGGTATCATGAGGATGGGGCCAGTCTTTTTTCAGTGGTGCCCAGCCACAGAACAAGAAGTAATGAGCACAGACTTGAACATAAGAAGTTCCATCTAAACATGAGGAAGAACTTTTTTACTTTGAGGACAGCAGAGCACTGGAACAGGCTGCCCAGAGAGGTGGCGGAGTCTCTGTCTCTTTGGAGATTTTTCAAAACCTACCTGGACACTGTGCTGTGCAACCTGCTCTTAGGTGAACCTGCCCTGGCAGGGGGTTGAATTAGATGGTCTCCACAGGTCCCTTTCAACCCTTAACATTCTGTGATTATGTGACTTGGGGGAGGGGGAAGGAAGGCAGAATGCTGCTACAAGGATCAGTTCAGAGGCTGGCAGTGTCAAGTGCCAGGGCATGGAGAGAAATTTCCCATGGCAGGTGGTGTTGCTCAGTGTGTCTCTGGCAAGGAAGAGACTCACTGCTCCTGGAAACCCTACTCATCACAGTTCAGGTGTCACCAATGAAGAGCCAGATTTCATTTTTTGCATGGTAACTGCAGCCTGTGGCTGAGAGGAGATGATTCGGGGTCAGGAATATGAACGGTTCTTGATGCCCTTCCTCTACACCCCTAAAGTGAGCTCTGCACCCTTTCTGTATCCCACTTTACATTTCCTCATCAGGAGATAAGCTAGATGACATCCAGAGATTCCTTTTAATCTAAATTAGTCTGAGACTGGGATGAGTTAACATGGACAGAATCCATTCCTACCTCAAGTACACATTCAAAACTTAAATAGCTAACTGGGAGCAACCATGATCAGGCTTTTACTAGTAGAGAACTGATGGTACAGATGTGTTGAGCAAGGACTGCAGAACTACCCCCGCTGCTGCTATGTTTGTTTGAGTAACACAGTAATTACTAACCAGAGCTTTGTCCCATTTGCTTTAATGATGGACTCTCAATATGTTTTAACAGCTCCTGCCATTCAAGTACACAGGTATTTCAAAGGTATCAGGTTGCTCACTCTTTGATTGCCAGTTAAAACCCACAGATGTTTCTAAAAGCTTAGCAGTATTTCCTTACCCAGAATTTGTCCCTTCCTATTTGTCAAACATTGATTTTTCTCACTCCGTTTCAAATGGAGCTTGAAATGACTGCTTTGTTTTTCTTTATTTTTCAAAGCTATTGTAAATGGCTGTGTAAATTTACTGCCATCTTCACAGCTCTGGAAATGGGAATGCTTTGTATATCTGCTGACCAGTAGCATGTACAGCAGTGGCAGCAGCTTTGTGCATGCTGCCAATCTGATCCTGTCACAGAAAATGCCTTTCAGAGCAACTGGAGGTGGGGTGGGGGTGGATTTCAGTTTCTCTGTTCATTTACTACTTGGTATTTCCAGTTAAGAGTCATTAAAATGACTGAAAAATGACAAGCAGTCTGTTCATGTGTATTGTCAGTAATTCCATACTGGATTCGCTTCATGGGTTGGTTTAAAAGAAAAGGTGTCCCACACCTTGCTAAATCATAAACCCAAATGGGCTTCCAGATACCCAGCTGGGCTCTTTCTCTGACTCACTTTCACAAGGAAAGATTCTGCAGGGCATCCCCAGGAACCTTGCAGACTGCAGGGAGCAGTCAATACCACAGGGTGAGCATGAGAGATGCAGATTTCTCTGAACAAAGCGAGCAGATGGATGTGCAGGAAACAGTTCTGCTGGAAGGGTTGGTTGGCCATTTGGAGAGCCAATGCTGGAAGTGGTTCTTGCAGATGAACTTAGAGGGAGTATCTCCCTTGTAAATATATAGAGGTGTGTGCTTTCAGTTCTTGGTGGGCTGAAGTGATCCTAATGGGGTCAGTGGAATACATATACATAATACAATGCAAACACCGAGGCTGTGAGTAATTCAGCTTTCAGAAAGAGGAAGCCACATGGAATCCTTGTACTTCCTACCTAATTCAATCAGGAGATAATTCTTTCAAAAATGTGATCCTTTCCTAAACAGACATGTGCATCTCTGGATGAGAGTGTTAGTTTACCCCATCAAACATCTCATCACCCTCCTCCTTGATCTGGAACAGGCCCCCAGTGAATCATTATGAGGAACAGAGCTTGCTCAGACTGAATCAAGAAGTTTATCCAGCTTCTCCTCCTGCTTTCTTGAAATTGAAGGGGACTGGTCCTGCACAGCACCATCTCCAGTAGCTCATTAGAAGGGTGCCCTTTCCTTGCAGATGCAAACTTACAGTCACCTATTCCCCGCAGGTCTTATTGTCATTGTAATAAAGCATCTGGTGGCTACCTCCCCCAGCTCAGAACATAGGCTAGGGTGTCCTGCTTTCCTGCAGTGTGTGATGATTATCATTCTCAATTTGGCAACAGATTCATTGTGTCAGCTTCATAAATCAGTAACAGCTAATTTTTAAAACCATGTATGCAACATGATGATGATCTGCTGTAAAATCAACTTTTTTGAACCCACTGAGTGAAATGCACTATGGGGACAGGGAGAAGGTTAGTGCTCTTAGCTCCAGTGGAGGGACCCTGTCCATCTCACTTCTCAACTGACTGTTGATGTTTAAGCACAAAACCAGGAAGTTTGGCTGGTTTTATTAATAAGAGGAGTGCTAAGCCTAGATTTCTAAATTTTTATTCTTGGACTCAATCTCTGCCAGCCAGTTCCATGAGATATAACAGCTTGAGAGGTGCAGTACAGATCTGGTACCAGTAGATAACTGGGCTATTAAAATTAATTTTTGTGGCCCTGCCCACAAGGTTATGCAAAATAAATATTAAACCATCTGCAGAACAAAAACACAACTACATCTTTTAACCCTTAGCTGTAGCTGTAGTTAGCAGCGGTAGAAACTTTTTAACTAAAATTGCAGCAGTTGTGGGTTTTGGATTATATTGTATTGCACCCTGAATTAATTAGAATTCCAAAATAACTTTCAGGAAAGTATCTAGGCTTGACAGATGCCAGTGAGAAAGGACCCATGACAGCCCTTTTATCCCAAAGGTTGATTACTTTCATTGTTTAAGAAACTTCACCGTGTTGCTATACTGGCTGTTGTTTGGGGTTTTTTTTGTTTGTTTGTTGCATTGATACTGAGACTCTGTTCAAGACACTCCTTCATCTCCTCTTTAATAGCCTCCATAAATAAGTGCCTGGAGTCTCCTACTACAAACCTGTGGTTTTCAGCTTTCCCCACTTGTGTATCTGTTCTCTGAGCCCTTCAAATAAAATTCAACCGTAAGTGCTGTCAGTTAGCATCTTACAAGAGGAACCTCTTCTGTGTGAATTTATGGAAATAGCTCTGTTTAGCCTGCACTTTTGGCTTCTAGTTTTGGCTAAGGACTAAGCCTGGAAGTAGAATGTGATTTTGAACAGTATCAAGAACCTTGCCTACCTGGCAATTTCCACTGTAGGATAAATCTCCGTGCCAGAACAATCCTCCAGATCCAGTTTATACCAGTGGCTAAATTCCTGCTGCAGGCAAGGCTCAGGACCTATCCATATAGCAGAACACTTAAAGAGAGTGAGCCAAATTACTATGCAAACATATCCTGGCATGTTCCTTGGGCTCATGGGTTGCAAGTTGATTTTTCCATACTTCTGTTGTGTTTGCAGTTCACTGTCACCCAGGTAAGCTGGTAGTGCTGCCTGATTTAAGATTGCCTTGTGCCTTCTACTGTTGGAAAGACTCAGCTGCTTAAAACTTTGCTGATGTTTAAAATTTCTGGACTTTGCCTGCGTTTGATGTCTGTTTTTGGAAAATGTTAGCCAAGACCGTTCAGGTATTTTTGCAAAACAAGCTAGGGACACATATCTTATTTTTCCCTTCCTAGAGGTCTCTGGTGACTGTCTCTTTGGATTTGTCTGATGCCCTCTCATCATCTGGCTTTGCAAACTGAAATCTGGCAGACATAATTTGTGTCAAGCAGGTGCCTTCTGTTATCCCTGGAGTAATCTAAATTTTGCCAACTGATAACCTTCATATACACGTGCAATAGGGTCTGAATCCAACTGAACTGTGCTTTCCACCTCTCAGCCTGGAAACCTAGGCAATACTAGACTTGCTTTCCAAAAATGTATTAGTGCATTTGTCCCACTTTCACTGGGGAGTAGTTTATGGCTAGGTGGGAAAGTCTAATGAGACTGTTCAGACAGCCAGTGGGTTAAAAAACTCCAACTTCTACTGAATTGTTGAGTTGCAAAGTGCACAGAGGTAGCTAGACACATTACTGTTTAAACCTGACATGGACATTCCCCCTGTACTGTACTTATTCTTGACTCCGCCACTGGAGTTTAACAGCCTATGTGGATTATTATGCCTTAGTAAGTGATAGGTAGCCCAACCACTACAAACTCAAAGTCTAGTTCACAAACTGACAGTTCCATTCCCAGCAATAACCACAATTAAACTCTGCAAACTTTGCTTTTTGATACAATCTCACCCTTGTTCTTGCTCTGGTTCTATTTTGGAAAATACATGATTGATGCTTTAATAGAATTGCCTCAAGTTTTTAATGACATTTGATTAAGATCTTTTTATATCATTGCACAGGCTTTGTCTCATATCTCTTTCAGGCTCAAAATAATAGGGCAGACTAGGAGAGTTTCATACTTCCATTACTTTAGAAGGCTTGGAATCCTTCATGGTGGTGGCCTTCCTCAGAAAAGAGAAAACATGATAGTTGTTAAGTTCTGGTGTTTTACGTGTTTGGGAAAAAAAAAAATATTGGAATATAAAACCAAATAAAAAACACCCAAACCAACAGGAGAAAAGGAAAAAGGGGAAATGTTTGTCTTGGAATAGTCAGTGATCTTCAAACCATGCCACTAGTGGATGTATCGCTCACCTCTGTGTGCTGCAGCCTGTGTAAATGGTGTTTAGAATAAGTACATGGAGCTTCTGTTACCCAGCAGAGGAATTAAATGGGTAATTTGGATTCAGTGTTAAATCCAGTCATTTGCATTGACACTTTTGGATGAGTGTAAGTCAGTGGTTCAGCCACATGACCTACTGTTAGCTTTTCCAAAGGACACCTGCTCCAGTCTCCAGGGGATATTTGCAGGGGCTAGCTTAAAGCACTGCACGTTAGTATCCCTTGGTGAGTATTCTCAGCAGAGAAAAAGAGAATTTCATGGCTGCAAATGCTCCTTTTGGTCCTCAGGCTAGCTGCACTGTATCCCTGTCCTTAGATCCTGGGACTTCGATCCTTGTCCCAAACATTTAACTCCTTCTCTTACTACCTGACATAGAAAAATTTAACCATATGTTAGCAATTTAAATTTTAAATAATTTTTAAAATTATTCAGGTAACACATTTCATGAGATGATGCTGAAAATCATAAAATCACAAATGGTTTGGGTAGGAAGAGACCTTAAAGATCATCTAGTTCCAACTTTCCTGCATGGGCAAGGATACCTCCCACCAGACCAGGTCGCTCAAGGCCCCACCCAGCCTGGCCCTGAACACCTGCCACAACTTCCCTGGGCAACCTGTTTCAACATCTCACCACCCTCAAAGTGAAGAATTTCCTCCTAATTTCTAACCTAAATCTACCTTCTTGTAGTTTGAATCCACTGTCCCTTTCCCTATCACTACATGCCCTTGTAAAAAATGCCTCCCCACCTTTCTTGTAGGTCCCCTTCAAGTACTAGAAGGTTTAAAAGGGTTAAAGTAAAATGCAAAAAAAAAAAAAAAAAAAAAAAAAAAAAAAGTAAAAAAAAGCAATGTGAAATATAAAGTGTACATATATAAGTATAAAAATCTTAGAATAAGACTCAAAGTAGTGTAATTTTAACCTGAAGCATAAAAGGATCTGAACTACTGAGACACTGATCCAAATTAAGCTGAAGTTACTGACCCTGAGCATGGAGGCTGCACAGGTTACATGTGGATGGCACAGCCCAAATTTTAAGCTATGTTTTAACCTGTGTTAAATTTTCAGTCTGGATTGGCACTAAGAGGAGCCATATAGCATGTGGGAATATAAGAAGCCTACACCATGGGCAAAGAGCAGAGGTGGTAAAGTATCCGTATCTGCACTCAGCTCCATTATGTGCTGTGCCTTTCAAGAATGCAACCCTCATTTCTCAAGCATCCCTCAAAAAAGTTTTTTTTAAGAAATTTTTTTCCAGGGAAATGCTGAATGTAGTTTCACCACAAAGCTGAGACACTAATTAGGATCTGCAGTTTCCAAACAATCTCTTCCATGAAATATTTCTCTTCTTTCTCTATAGTCCAAGCTTGCAAACAGAGCATTTTCTGGCATCTCACCAATAAAAAGCTAATTATAGACAGCTTGATAATGTCTGGCAATAATCTCATCAGCTGATTTCTAGTTCCTGGACAACCTTAATGGGATGAAAAAGGAATATCAGAATGACAATACAACTTTCCAGCCAGTGGCTCTCATTTATTTCTCTCCAGGGACCAAAATGGCCTAAATATGCCCGAATGTTTGTGCTTGGGGGGAAAGGTGTGGAAAATTAAAATCCAAACTCTATGACAGGTTGTCTCTCTCTGTAGGGAAGGATTAATAGTAAATGAAGTGTGGATCCACAAATGTTTGGAGAGCTCAAAGACAGCCACCTCTTCCAAGCTGCCTTCCCCTTCTTCCCATCCTTTCTTCTTGGCCATGCCTTCCTCCCAATACTATGGTCTCCTTTAGTTCTCCGCTGCTCTTGCACCCTTCATACATCTTCCAGAAGAATAACCCTGACTTCACGGTTCCAACTAGCTTTTCTAAGACATGGAGGTGGTGACTGAAGTATGCTGATGCCATGGAAGAGGCACTTAGCAGTTCTCAAAGGAGCTGCTGAGCCCAAGGCTTATTGTGGCTGGCAGCCCACCCTAGGAACCTGCCTATTGCCATCCCTTGGAGTGCACAGGGCTGCTAACAAGGAGATAAGCAACAGCTGATGTGAGTTGTCAGAACAAATCAGTGAAGCTTCAGTCTGCAATAAGGTGATCAGTCTTGAAGGTAAAGGAAAAACAGTAGATGTCAAGTATCTTGGCTTTTACACTGGTCCAATGACAAATTCTAGTGACATTTTCTTAAGCAAATTGAAGGAGAACAGTCTAAATTAATAGATGTAACTCTGTTAACAAAGTAAAAGACAATATTAAGTAGGGTTCTGCACTGATCTGTCCTAGGCCCCATGGTGTTCAGGACTGTCAATAAAGACAATTGTCAAGTGACAGACTGCAGACTGCCTTGTCAATTTGCAGATAACACCAAGATGTGAGGAGCTGGTGTATGTTGGAAGATAGGGGTAGAATTCCAAAGGATTCCCATTTCTGATAAAAATAGGATGCAAGTGAAAGGTCCTGCAACTAGGCAGGAAAAAAACCCCACTGTGTAAGTACAGCAGGGGAATAGCTGCTGGAGAGCAATTCTGCTGAGAAGGATCTGGAAAGTCATCAAGGCTATACTATAAGGAAGGAAAATGCACACCAGCATTTTTGTGAGAGAACTGTGTTTCATTTTGAGTGCCAGTCTTGATAGAAAAGAGGGATGTAATCCACAGGAGGACTCTAACAATAACAAATGGTCCAGCAAAGGCAGAATGCCTATTCATTCTTCAAGAAGACCACAAGGGAAGATAAGCTAACAGTGAATCATAGAATTGGCTGGGTTGGAAGGGACCTCAGAGCTCATCAAGTCCAACCCTTGATCCACTACCGCTGCAGTTCCCAGCCCATGGCACTGAGTGCCACATCCAGGCTCTTTTTAAATATCTCCAGGGATGGAGAATCCACTACTTCCCTGGGCAGCCCATTCCAATGTCTGATCACCCTCTCAGTAAAGAAATTCTTTCTAATGTCCAACCTAAACTTCCCCTGGCACAACTTGAGACCATGCCCTCTTGTCTTGCTGATAGTTGCCTGGGAAAAGAGCCCAACCCCCCCCTGGCTCCAGCCTCCTTTCAGGGAGTTGTAGAGAGCGATGAGGTCTCCCCTGAGCCTCCTCTTCTCCAGGCTGAACACCCCCAGCTCCCTCAGCCTCTCCTCACAGGACTTGTGCTGGATCCCTTCACCAGCCTGGTTGCCCTCCTCTGGACCTGCTCCAGGACCTCAATCTCCTTCCTGAACTGAGGGGCCCAGAACTGGACACAGGACTCGAGCTGTGGCCTCACCAGGGCTGAGTACAGGGGCAGAATCCCTTCCCTGGACCTGCTGGCCACGCTGTTCCTGATCCAGGCCAGGATGCCATTGGCCTTCTTGGCCACCTGGGTACACTGCTGGCTCATGTTCAGCTTCCTGTCAATCCAAACTTCAAACTCCAGTGTTCATATGTTTTAAAAGAAAAAAAACAAAACCAACCTGTAATGCAAAGAAGGGTATGAACAGGATAAAATCTGTTATACTTGTATTCAGAAAGTAAGAAAAGGACTTACATTTCAGATGGTAGGAACAAAGTTCTAGCAATGCACTGGTAGAGCAAGAGTTTCATCCAGCTTTTAACTACTAGATCATTTTGATATTATTATATCTGTAAATAACGCCTCTTCCTGCAGCCACGTTAGAAGAGATAGGAGTCCCTTCTGTTTGTTTTTGCCAAGGCTGTTATGACTGCTGATCTGTCAGATTAAATTCTCTGGAGGTTTCCTCTTCTCTGACTTTACTTTATCTAGTAATCTTTGACCTGTCTTTATCTTTTAAAATCAGTACTCATCCAGTCTAGTCCAGTCTATATGACCTGAGATATATCCGATCTCTGCTTCCAGATGCTACTTCTTCCACCATCCTTTACTTGCTGTTTTCTTTGTTCACCTTTTTTTTGCTTTACTCTCTCACAGTGGCACCTTCTCTATGTTTTACCCTTTCTTCCTTTGGCTTCCTGTTATTGACACCCACTGGAGAAATATGGTCTCCTGAGTCATTTTCACAAGGGAAAAATACATAGAACTTTATCAGGGACCAGCAACATCATGTGGCAACAACCATCTGGAAGTGCCTGGGGTACAACAGCCATGCAGTTCTAACAAGTGCTATCAAATATTTAATGATTCTTAGCAGAGTGTATTACACAGTAAAATTAAAGTCTTTATGGTTTGGGTTTTTTAAACCTATCTGGGACAAGGAGGGGATTTCTGGAACTAGGGAGATGCTTTGGAGGATTTCAAGCTGCCTTCTCTACCAAAGGGTAAAGCATCCTTTTTTTTCACAGTGGTTCAGACAGCTGCCAGCAATACTGTGAAATACAGCTGGAACAGCTTGAAGGCTCTCAAATGAAGCCACTGACAGTCAAGCACACCATGATTGCCTGGCTTGCTGCAGTATGTTCAGTTTGGGATGAAAGCTATCACATTATCCTATATGGCAAACAGGGCAGAGGGATGGGGCTCTGCACTCTGGTGGCTCACAGTTCACCTGGCAGGACATGACTAAGAGCTGACAAATGCAGTGTCCCCTAAGGGATGGAGAGCAGGCTGTCTCTGGGGCCACCTCCTTGTGTGTTCACACCCTGGATAACTGATACGGACCAAAATGCTTTTGGTTTTCCCTTGAACTCTCCCTAGGCTCACCTGGTGAGACAGGAGAGGTCACATAGGGAGGAAATAACCCATTCATGTGTTTGATCCAGGTCCACTGTGGCCCAAAGCCTTTCCATTTTAACAGTGGAAACCTTGGAACAGAAACCTTTAAGGCCTCTGTGGGAGGGCCGAAGAGAAGAACTGACAGAATCAGAAGTGAAGAAAGGATGCCCGAATCAACTGTTTCCTAATTGCCTAGAGAGAGCTTTTGAAGCTTTTGAAATATTATTTTCCTTAAAAATGCACTAAACCTTACACAGGATGGTTTGTCAGCAACACAGTCAACTAACCCTGGCTGTGTCAGGCTGTGTCATCTGGCTGAGCTTTGATAGAAGATGTCACATGAGATTAGGTGTCACCCCTTTGTGTAGCTGGGACTCCAGTGTGCTTGCCTATTCCCTGCTCTGCATTTATACCAGAAAAACTTAGTACCATTGGGACATCTGGCCCTCCATCAAATCTAGCTGGCCAACAGATTTGAAAGTTACTGAGAGGGGATTTGACCAGCAGATCCTAGAAAACATACCTGCTTATAACTCATTTATTTTGGAAATCAAGCTCAAAGCAAATAAACTACAGACCAGAGGGATGATTTGGTGTATTATTTGCTTGAGAAAGTCAAGGTTTGTACTGTGCAGGACCATATAAACCAGCCCTCTGATAAGATGTCTTCTCTTTAACAGAAACTATGGCAAAGCACTTCAGATAAAGATCTCAGATCATTCCCAAACCCTTCATAAACCATGGCTGTGCAAGGCATGACTGGCAGTGGAGGAACAAGGTAGAATTCTGTGTCTGATTTGGAGCATGTGGAGGGTAACTTCCACCCTGGGTAGGGAGCTTATTATCAAGCACTATAAACCCCCAAATTGTTGTACTGGATCAGGCCAGTAATACAATTCTCTGCCTTGAAGGTGCCTTTTTGGTTATGTTAGGGAAGATAAAGATACAATCTAAGAAGCATGTGGTGGTAAAAAAGGTGAAATGATGAGTGTATCAGTCTGTAAATAGAGATCACCAGTAGAATACCTCAGCAACTGATTTCAGAATTGACTTGGTTAGTGATTTTGTTAGTGGCCCTGTTGCAACAGCCCTACTTGAAGTTGTAAGACACTGTTAAAAGGGATGAGGACAATGTCATATAAAAAGAACTACAAGACCTAGTGGACACCAGTAGGTTTGTTGGAGATGGAAGTGGATAATACAAAACTGAAGACCATGCTTTTTGACACTAATGGGAATTTCTAGTAGAATTTGTGAGCTCAATAGCTGGAAACAACCAAAGAGGAAAAGGATGTGAATATGCCAACTGATCACAGGATGACTGAGTCATTCGTGTGACATGGCCATGGACAGGGAATTGAAAATCTCAGAGAAGTTTATTCATAAATCCAGACCAGTTAGCAGTGCTTCTCAAGCATGAAAATGTAATATTTGCTTTACAGTTTTTATCCTATCTAATACAGCACTGAATGTTCTGATTAGCTCTGTGTCTAAGCCTTCTTTTCTAACCTTATTAGGTTCTTTAAGTCCATGATACCTTCAGGCGTTGTACTCCAAGCTAATCAGCCCTGGGTTTAAAAAAAAGTTGTATTAATTTAATTTTTCCCCACCCCATGAGCAAAGCTCCCGAGCTGCCTCAGTTTGAGTTCCATTACAGTAGTTACAGAAGGCAAAAAAGGAAAATGAATATTTTTTCTTTGTACTTCCAATATAGGTGAGGCTCTGATGCTGCTCTTGTTTCCCTACAACTTGAATGAACCTCTGTGTCTTAAACAATTAATCACTGCAAAGCATTAGAGAGGATAGCAATCTAGGATTTGAATTACACTAGTATTAAAAAAATTATGGTGACTAAAGGAGCTGAGGCTTAACTTTTCACCACACTGATGAACCATTGCTACAGACATGCGGCAGGGATTCTGGTTTCATTCTTTCTGAATTATCAAACAAGAAAAAGGTGCCTTCCCAGAGCAATGGCTGGAGCTGACTTACGATGATTTTCCACAGTTATCATAACAGACTCTTTCTGTCATCATTCTGCTTCTACAAGACCAACTGGGTGGGGTGATGACCTCCTTGGGCATCTCCTGTTTGGGAGAGGCTATGGCCATTCCACATGGCTCATTTATTCTCTGAAAGAGTGGACAAAGCATAAATCTTTTTGTCTTCCTCCACTCTGGTAACTGGAACAAAGTAGATGAATGCAAATTCTCACAGCTTCGTCCCTGCAGTTGGTTGAAAGATTGTTCTTTAGATCATAAAGATGCTTTTCATATCAAGGTGAGTTTGTGGATTAGATGGTGACTGTAGGGATAGCATAGCACACGAGAGGCAGATGTTTGTTAGTCACTTCAGCCCAGGAATAACTGAAGGATGCACTAAAAGTCTGACACAGATTTTAAAGTTCCAGACACTTCCTCTGTTTTTAATTTGTTCCCAGGACTAAATTTCCTCTCCCACACACTACACTGGGGAATGTGCAGAGCAAAGGTACCCCACTGCTTCTTTTGTATTTTTCCTTCCATCTGCTTCAGATAGCAGTAAACAACTCTACTGCCTGCAGTCAAGAGCTAAGTCAGCTGGGAAGAGACCTCAGATAAGCAGCATCCAATTGGGCTGATCCAGAATGAGCCTTTGCATGTTAGGCTAAGCCTTACAGATGCATCAGGCAGGTAGCAAATTTCCACCACACTCTCCTTAGCTTCTGCAAAGAAAATGATACAGTCATAGAATGTCATGTTGGAAGGGACTTCAAACACCATCTGGTCCAACGATCCTAATATTATTGTTTATATGAGATGTCTCAGCACCCTGTCAAGCTGAGACTAAACTTTACAAAGTAGGGGAATTCACCACTTCCCCTCTGAGACCATTCCAATGTCTAACTGTCTTCACAGTGAAAAATTTTCCCCTTGTATTCAAATGGAATCTCCCCAGGAGCAACAGGGCCCTGAACTTTCTTGCTTTACATAATAAGGTGACTTACAGGAAGGTAGACACCTCATTTGAGTATCCTTAAGTAGAAAATTAGCTGTATTGGTGTCCCTGAGGTGGCAAGGCCAGAGTAACAGCACAGATGTGAAAACTGCCAGTTTTAATTAGGCTACCACAGGAGTTTTGGAATCTAAATTTGAGGAACAGTAGTTTGGTGGCTCTTTGCTGGCTGACTCAGCTGCTCTTTTCCAGCAGCTCCCAGGTAAGTAGATGGACAGCTAGATTAGCAGAGTTTTGCTGCCTGCCACTTTGATATAAAAGGAGTTGCTGTTGCCATTGATGCAGAACAATCAACATGACAGCCTCCTAAACTGGGAGCAAGTAACTGCAATGGGCAGTGCTCCTATTAAAGAAAGAAAAGGAATACTGAGCAGTGGCTAGAAAAGTATTCACTTTAGCAGGGCAGGGATTGGACTTGTCAAACGTGGATGTATTGCAGAAGGAAAAAATGGTGTAGCTCTGCAACCAAGGACTGGTGCTCTGCAACCTGAAAGACTTATGCAGCAACCTAAGGACAGTCATTCCCTCCACCTAGGGACATGTACAGAGCTGCAGTTCCTGCCTTGTTGATGGTACCCATGAATGAACAGGAGTGAGATGTCATGATAAAGTCAGGAGCTTGGGACACAGGTCTTGTCAGGCAATTCTTTCAGACAATTTTTTTCTTCTCTGGTGATTCAAAAAGAATCAAACCAGAATCTCAGCCCCATATCTTTGCTGGTGACATGGGCAGTGGAATCAAGTGCATCCTCAGCAGGTTTGCTGACCACACCAAACTGTGTGTAAAGTCTACGTGCTGGAGGAAAGAAATGTCATCCAGAGGGACCTTGAAGTTCAACAAGGCCAAGTGCAAGGTTCTGCACCTGGGTTGAGACAATCCCATGCATGAACACAGCTTGGGAGGAGAAAGAATTATGAACAGCTCTGAGTAGAAGAACTTGGGGGTGATGGTGGACCAGAAGCTTAACATGAGCCACCAATATGTGCTTGCAGCCCAGAAAGACAACCATGTCCTGGGATGCATCAAAAGAAGCACAGACCCCTGGTCAAGGGAGGTGATTCTCCCCCTCCACTCGGCCCTGGAGTGCTGTGGCCAGTTCTGGAGTCCCCAGCATAAGAAGGACATTGAGCTCCTGGAATATGTGCAGAGGAGAGACACTAAAATGATCAGAGACCTTGAGCAACTCCCCTGTGAAGCCAGGCTGAGGAAGCTGGGGTTGTTCAGCCTGGAGAAGAGGAGAATCTGAGGTGACCTTAGAGTGGCTTTCCAACATCTTTAGGGGGACCACAAGAAAGCTGGAATAGGAATTTTTACACAGGTGTGAAGGCTAGGAAAAAAATAGGAAAAGGCTTAGGAAAATTAGGTTTAGGCTTAGGAAAAAATTCTTTCCTGTGAGTGTGTTGAGACACTGGAACAGGTTTACCAGGGAAGATGTAGCTTCCCTCTCCCTGGAAGTGCTCAGGGCCAGGTTTGATGGGACCTTGACCAACCTGGTCTAGTGGGAGGTTTCCCTACCCATGCAGGGGGGTTGGAACTGGATGATCTTTAAGGTCCCTCCCAACTTTAGTCATTCTGTGATTCTGTGATTCTATGAATTTGGGGTTTTTTAGAAAACAGATCCACAACTTCTAGAGATGCAAACAGCACGAGATAGCTTTTTCTCTTCAGTCCTGTTGGAAGGCAGTTGTAGAATCACTTGGGGCAGTGATTTACACAGCCTAGCGCTTTAAAACTGAGGACATGCTTCTGTGACAGGCAAAGCTGTGATCATCGCTACACAGGACAAGCATGTCTTAAAATTCATGGCCCTGATCAGAATAGTTGGTAATCTATAAAGGTGAATGACAAAGGGTATGAAATACAGTCACATGCTTGCACATGTTACAAACTGTTGTAGAGAGGTGCTCCTCCTTTTTAGACATAAATAAGTATCCAGCACCAAGTGGCTGGCTTCCTGTAGGTGTCACAGCAAGGACAGGCCTTGAGAAGAGCCAGGGAGAAAAGGTCCAGTCTTTAACTAGCATACCACAGGCAAAAATAGCTCAAAGGAATCAGGTGTGCCAAGGTGCTGTGGGGCAGAGTATGGAACAAAGGGGATGAGCGGACCTCACTGGCACAACAGGGGTGGAGGAAGTCTGCAGAGGGAGAAAACTTTGCCTGAGAGGTCAAAAAGTCTGCGTTGCAACTAGGAGAGTGAGTAGACGGACTCAAAGGAGGAAAGGCTGCGTAAGCAACTTCAAGTGCTGAGCTGAGGGATGTGATGGGAGAACTTGGCACACAGGACAAAGCCAAGGAGAAGCAGATGGTGCTATCCAGCTTATGAGCCTCAGGGTGATGGTGTGTCAAGAATTTTGGAAAGTGGCAAGAATGGAGTGGATTTTGATGCAAAGATGATGACATTAGCTGTTGCCTATGGATAGTAACAGATTAGCTCTGGCACATCATGCTATGACTGCTAAAGATCATTGCTCCCAGCTGTCGCTACTGCCATGGGTTATCACAGAGAGAAAATGTGACTGTGCGTAAATAATTTCCATGAATTGTTTTAGTAGTGTTTCTAGCAGTGTCCTAAACTCTGAAGGACTGTATCTCCTACTCCAACCCCACCTTCAATGCTGCCAGTTCCTAGACAAATGTATAAGAACAGAGCAAGCTACAGTGTCCTACCACCCACCTCCTAGGATCACTCAAGTGAGTGTGCACCAGCTTCAGTAATTCCAGCAGAGCCTCCAGAAACTGCACCGACTACAACCTCTGTTAAGGACAACAGAATACTAACACTCCATGCCACCACAAGAAGATATACCTGAATTCAGTGTGTGTCCTAACCTTACTGTTTCCCATCCAAGATGCAGTTCAGAAATGAATAAAATGAGATGGATTTCTGAGCAGCCATTAGTAATCACGTTCACCTTAATGATAATTGACCCTTCTTCATTGCATTTTTAACCCTCAGTAATTGTCACTGGTATGGTCACAGGAATAAGCTGAAAATAAGATTAATAAACAGTCATCTTCCTTCTAGATCAGTTTCTTATCCATGAAGTGAGAGAACAAAAAAAAGAGCCATGAAATTTTCTCAGATTTTCATTATGTATGTTCTCCCTTTCTTAATTTTGTTTCATAGTCCTTTGTATGATGTTTTCTGTGAGATGGCACCATGTCAAGAAGAAACTGGAACCTGGCAATATTTAGACCTCCCCTGGTATATATACTGTTCACTTTTACTGCTCTTTTCCTCACAGCAACCTCCTTTATCACGTGTGCATTAGACCTCATCCTAAAATCCTAGTGTGAAAATTTCTGATGACTCTCCATTCTTGGAGCATCAGTTGCACTGCTCAGAGGATGCTGATGAGAAACTGGGGACAAGCTGCTGAACTCATATCTAGGAGGACGGGTAGAGAAACAGGTCTGGCTAGAGATTTCTGGTTCTGAGCCTAAGTGAACAGTAGGAAGAGAAGGATGCTCCACCTGCTGAACCATGTAGAGGTGGCCCAGCTCCCAGAAAAGGGAGGTAACCATGGAGCTCATGAATGTATTTAACAAGACTGGGAACCAGCTTTGATTTTGACAGTGGCTTTTACTGAACCAGCTGAACTATCTTCAGCACAGCACTGTTGGAAACCTGTGGAGGTGTAAGAGGCTGTATCTTGTTGTGGTACTTTTCTGGAGGATACTTCAGGACAGTGTTTCAGAAGGGGATGGAGTAAAGCTAGCATGATGTGCTACAACAGAACTCTCAGAAAAGACAAGTTCTGAAGGTGGAGAACAATCAGTACTCTTTGGATCAACAAATTAACTCTGTTCTTGCAGAAGATTTTTGATTTTGACATCTCCTGATTCATCTCATGGTGAGCTGTAGCTAGACCTGGATGGATCACAGCTCACCAAGACTGCAGCTCCTTGGGGCAGTCTGGGAAGGGGCTCTATACCTTCCCAACAGCCTATGTTCAAAGCATGTGGTGACAATGTCAGCTGGGACATGCAAAGGCAATTGAACATGTAGTAGAATGGCTGCAGAAAAAAACCCCAACAACTTCACCAAAGCCTCAAGTTTTGAAAAGGCTTGGGAACAACCGTGACATTTGTAGAGGAAAATACATCATCTGCAATAGCAAGAGAGATGCTGTCACACGAGTATCACTTAAAGCACGTATGAAGGCAGCTTGCCATACTTTGTCTTCCTCCTTCCCACCCCCAGCATCTGGATGTATTTCTATCTCATCCTCTCAATGCCCAGCAAACTCCTCCCTGAACAGGGAGAATTTTGTCCTGCAAAATAAAAGGGAATAGGTAAAGACAGAGTATTTCTAAGAGTAATTCATGACAATGGCTTCAAATCCCACATCTTTCTTAAATACAGTTTGAGGTTTGGGCCAATCACTAAAAAACCACACAGAGTCATCTCTGTTTATTCTCTCCTGCAATTGCACCTACCTGGAGCAGTAATTGCATCAGGCCTGTAAAACAAGATATTCCCATGCACTCTGGTTGGGCCGGCATATCTAAACCAAGAGTGCCAGGAATCTCCCACCTCAATCAGTGAAAGTACAGACCACATCCTGCTCTGTTTGCTGCTGTCTCTCTTTCCCATTGCATGGCATGCTTACAGAGGGTGTTTTCTGTTGATGCAGCACATAAAGAAAAGCTTCACATCAAGCAACAATCCAAGACTGCTTTAACACCCACAGCACCATGTGTCCTGGTAGAGTCTGTACTTGTCAACAGCTATATACTGGGATGGGATTTTAGCAGAGTCCTGGTAAGGAGTCCTAGTGGGTGGTCAGTGGAGATAGGTTTTACCAGCTTTTCTCATGTTTAGTTATATTTTTACTTTGGATTTCTCAGTGGGATTACTCACTAACATCTCTGCAACTGGTGATGGTTAAGAGTAGTACCCACACCCTGGGGGCCTGGAGCCCAAGGTGCTAGGAGGTTCCTACACTCCTGGAAGTGCTATGTTCTGGGGGGCTGTCACTGTGACCTCTGCATGGTTACGAATGGTACCAGTACATGCTTCTGCCAATGTAGGAGGCCAAACCTCATTATACAGGCTGAGGTGTATCTTGGCTATATTTTCTGATACTCTGTGCAAGTATGTGTGCTCTCCTGCTGAGACTCGGACACTAAAATAAACATAAATGAACATGTACATAAATGCATTATACATTACACTCAATTCACATCCCTGTGATTAGCAAAACCTTCCTGTACTCCCCAACAAGTCAGAAACACAGATGGATACACTGAGGTTCAAAGGATGAAAAGATTTGGTGAAGACAGTACCACTGGTTAGTGCAGAGAGGGAGGATTACACACCCAGCTCCCCCAGTGCCACTCCTGGTCCCCAGTTCTCTCTCTGGTTCCATTTCTCCTGCCAGGATTAATTCCAGCATTTCTGTGTGCTTAGGAACAACCAACAAAGGTTTGCTTATCACACTGCAACATTCCCTCACCAGAACAGCTTAAAACTATGCTTACCCTTAGCATTTTGCTGCTTTGGAACAACCAGGACTTTTTTCTCTCTGCGGAACAGACATAGTCCTTTCAATCATGTAAACTTTTAGGCAGTAATGCTGAACTAAAATGATCATTGCATTTAATGAGAATAATGGTTGCATTTGTAATAGGTCAATGATCCCTGTCTACATACAGTACATAAAGCATTTCAGCTTTTTCTAGATCAAAGGTGCTACAGAAGTGGAAAGGAGGCTGAGATTTGGGGGATACTTGCTGTTTGCTTTTCCGCAGTCATTTTTCATACATTGGTCTTTTTTTAAAAAAAAACTAAACAACAAAACAACAGAAACCACTGACCTGGGGGAAACCCAGGTGAATGCATCATCAGGATGAGACTGTGGTCTCTGTTCTTTATTTTTCAATTGGGCTGAGAGAGGCAAAAAGAGGTCAAGTGACTTCCTCAAGGTCAGAGACCATCAGTGAGTCACAAAGAGAGGACTGTTTGCCTTACAGCCCTGCATTCATCCCACGAGGCTCTATGCTGTTGGGAGGATTATTCTTTTCCTACTTTGCACTTCCTGAGAGCCTCGATCATGCTGCTGCTCTTGCATCTGGTGACATTTATTAGAGACTTCTGATGACATTTATTACAGAGACTTAAGGTAAAATGAAGGGGCATCAGCAGGCCCATCTAAGAACGTGGCAGCACTGGGTTTTACAGATGCCGAGAGCGAGTCCCTTTGAGGCAAAACTCTTAGACCTTAAACTGAAGCCCACTTAGTAGCTTAGTGAAACAAATGTGAGCAGCACTGCCAAAGGCAAGTAGTGAAAATCCTATCCCGACTTGAAATAAAATAAAATTAAAAACAAACAAAACATAAGAATTTAAAACCGTTTGAAACAGGCTAAATAGTTTAGGTTGTGGGTGCCACACAGCTCCACAACAGGAAACTTTGGAAAACACACCAAATATTGCGGGGCTTTGATTAAATATAAGAGTTGGCCATCCCACCATGCAGTATGAGAATTGCCTGTTGAAGGTGCTCTATGAAAGAACTGGAGTTAAACAAGAATTTGCATGCACGTTCCTGCTTAAGTTTACATTCTGCAAGGTAAAACAGGCACTGACAACATTTTAGTGTTTGCCCACGTGTTCCTACTCATGTAATCAGCTGGATTTAAAAAAAAACAAACAACAACAATACAATCAATGTTGTTTCACCTTAATGGGTGAAATCCCCCCCTTAATGCTCCAAATCCCCTTTGGCTGTGTATTTCTCACCTGTTTATTTGTTTAAGTGGATATATAAATATAGTTGATGGTCTCCTCTGTCTGGTGTGCTGCATCTAAACAAGTGATTGTGGGTACCTGCACCTCTATGTGTGATGCAAAATATCTCTGACAGGTGGATGTGCAGTGGCCACATGAAAAAATGACAGTGCAAAAGCAAGGTGGGCTTCTTAAATGTTAAGCTTAGCGAGTAAAAGTGGAGGTGCTAAAAGAATTTGATAATGAGGACACACAGATGATAGCTGTTAATACTACTATACTAGTGGGTATAAAATCAGAGCTAAGTAAAAAATTGCCTACTCGAGAATTAAGACATACTGCTGTTATGCTTTCCACAGATTTATTCATCTTAAAAACAGCTCCAGGCACCCATTTGGTGCTCAGATGCAAAACTCCCTGCGTCAAATACGACTGACTTCAACTTCAACAGTATGCCCCTGGTGCCTCTGCCAGAGCCCACTGTGTAAGGAAACTGGTGGCTTCTGCTGCACTACACTTAGAAAATAAAATCTCACTGCTGCACCTCTTGAAGGTGCTATTAGAAAGATATTCTAATTTTTATGACAGCTCTGGGGAAAGTCCCTCCCTCATCTTCCCTTCAGACACAAATTCACAGATCCTCCTGCTAGAATGGGAGCTCTGGAACTGTCCTAGGAGCAGCAACACTGAAATTCCAGTTTAACCACACACTCCCCTCTCCAACAGGCAGGACAATTCTCTAAAATTTCTTGCAGTCAGCCCAGCAGACATGCATGAAGCTACGCATTTCTGAGACAAACGCTGTTTTCTGCTCTGTGCGTGCCATCTACTGAAAACACATGACAGATGTCTACGCAAAATGACACCTTGACCTGCTGTGAGGTTATCTCAGGAAATGCACAGCTTCTAGCTCCAGGTTTATACATTATACTCATCTCCTCCCATGTTCACGCTTGTTATATTTAGAAAAAAATCTGTTCAAACCTATGTGAAAGATGGAGCATGCTTCTCACACTGTCTGATTGCTACTGCTGCCAAGATCAAATACAACCAACAATGAAAAAAAAAATCCCCACAAAACCCCCAAACAGTAAATAAATGAGCTGGACAATGACTGTTATGCAGGATAACTCTGTCAGCAGGAGCAGACACATTTCTAGCAAGTGGAACTTGTGCACTCAGCAGAAAGCACCACAGGAGCAAATCACATCCCTCCCTCCCACTTCATTTACCTTCTACCTACCACGTCTTATTTGTATCTAGCAGAGATAATGGCTGTGAGTACTTCTGTGAGCCCAGGAACCTGCCATGCTATATGGTTCAGAGTATTCTGGGCTCTTTGTATAACCCTGCCATGTAAAGGATCTTTGCCAAATACAATGGATTTTAATAAACCTGTGAACAATTTAGAGAGAGACAAAATTACAGCTGTGCAATTATTGTATCATTCTGGAATCTCACCTGACTTTCCCTCTATATGATTTCAATGGGCTTTAGAAGGAAAAGCATTTTAAAGCATGATGGAAGGAGGCTAAATTGTGCTCCCCATTACATCCCAGAAAGCATACTGAATATTGGCATGGATTCAATAATATTCTGGCTTGGTGTTTCAAATAATTTGCTTTATTCTGCATCCTTTTTAGCACTAGAAAACAGGAAATTAAATTAACCAACTCTGCCTAGAAAGCCAAAAGCCAAATAATGGTGACAGCTGACACACTAAGGTGCTGTTTTTCTTCATTTTTCTCCTCAAGAATATAAAAGGTGGCAAGTGACCCCGTCATCCCTCTGAAAAACAGCCCAGCTTAATTAATCTGTTGTTTTGTGCACCTTGTTCAGGTTATGAACACTCATCTCTCCATATGTACCTAGGCACAAGTTTTTGTTTTAGAGATGCTTTCAGACACAGAAAGCAAAAATCCATGCGCTGCTAGGGCCCAGAAATAACCTCTGATCCTGCAGTTCTTGCTTGGGTAAAGCACCTTGAAGTCAACAGGAGTTCAGTTGCTGTAAGGACTTTAAAATCAGCCTACAAAGTGGTTAAACCCCCCCACCTCTCCCCTCCATCTTACTGCATCCCTCCCAAACAGATGGCAGGGAGTAAAAGGAGTGATGGTCAAATGTCTGCTGGCCACAGTGGCAGCTACAAAAAGCCAGTCCTATATTTGCTTTCAACTTCCATTGCTAAGAGACAAAAAAAAATATTTTTATATCTAGTACTATTTGAAGCGACTGCAGCACCCCCAAACCCTTCCCCTCCCTTCCAACAAATGTGGTAGAAGGAGTCGCTCTCTGTAATAGGGTTAATTACAGGCACCAGAACTGGAGCTGCGGTGAAGGGACTGAAGGACATCTCAGGGCTGAGGGAAAAACGCAGCCGGCAATCTCGGCCAGTTCGGGAGCCTCAGCGTCTGGAAGTCTGAGCATCCCACGTACGCGCCGCTGCCTCATCACCTGTCTCCTGGGGGAAGAGGACACGGGGTTCGATGGGGGACAGCTGAGGAAGGGGCTGTGGGGCTGCGGACGAGCCCGAGCGCCAGGAGCCGGACGCCCCCTCCCCAGGGGCTGCCCGCGGGCGCCGAGCCCCGCACCGGCAGCACCTCCGTGACTAAACGGGAGAAGAGAAATAAAAATGGAAGGCGACGGGAAGGAAAGGAGTTGAAGCGGGCGGAAAACGAAGCGAGGCAGCGGTGTTTCGCGGAAGGGAAGGGAGGTGCGTGTGTGGGGGGTCCTGACCTGCCAGGCTGTTGTAGCAGTCAACCTCGATGGCTTCCACCGCCCGCCGCTGCTCCTCGCTCAGCCCCGCGGCGGCGGCGGCGGCTGCAGGGCGCTGCCCGGCCGATTCCTGGCTCAGCAGCAGCAGCAGCGCCTTGAGCTCCAGCAGGGCGCGGTGGTACTTGCCGATGGCCTCCCGGAATTTCTTGTCCTTGTAGCACTGCGCCCCTTCGCTCTTGAAATCCAGCGCCCTCCCGATCAGCTCCCCCGGCTCGGCGCTGCCCGACGCCGCCGCCCGCGGCTGGGCTCCCCCCGCGGGGCCGTGCCCATCGCCCGCCCCGCGCCCACCGGCGTTCAGCTTCCCCGCCGCCGGGTTCGCCCTCTCCATGGCCGCGGCGCCGCCCGCCTCCCGCGTCGCCCTACGCGGGCGATGCCGCGGCTCCTGCCGCCGCCGCGCTCCCGGCCTTGCCCCCGTGCCGCGCCCCGGCTCCGCCGATCGCTCCCATCCTCCGGCGGCCGCCGCGCCTCCGCCCACGCCCCGCAACCCGCGGGGATCCCGCCCCCGCCGCACACCCCACCGCACGCCCCCCCAACCGCACCCCCCCACCACACAGCCCCCTACCCAACTCTCCGCGCTGGCTCGGGAGAGCGGGGCCTCCGCGCTCCAAAACGGCCGTTCCCGCGGACCCCTTTCCACCCCTCCCGCTGTCCCTCCGGTAGCGGGGTCACTTCCCCTCCCTGTGCCTTGTTCTGCTGCTCCTTAGGGGCTCACATCCCTGTCCGCAGGCTGGGATGCCATCTCCCTCTTCCCCTTTCCCCTCCTCACCCCAGTTTCCCTGCTCTCTTGCCTCTTGCAGTTTGCATCGGTGGCCATCCACCACTTCCACCTGCTCGTGGTCCCTCAGGTGTTTTAATGTGTGCGTGCTAGATCCCTGTTGCTGGGCAAACAAGTGCCAGGCAAACAAATCTGCTGTGTCCTCTGCGAGCAAAGCCCCAACAACTACCCTGACACCAGCCACTTGGGGACTTTTTGATTTTCCTGCATCAGGTCTCCCTGCTGCTGAAAAACAGGGCGATCTTCACTGATGCTTGAAACATTGCCTGTTTTTCTGGGGGGGACCAGTGAGGAATGGCTCTTCTTTTGCAGACCAGCAGCAACAGAGCTGCTGTCAGCTCCAGCCTTTGCTCTATTAGGCCAAACACCATGTCTGCATTGTGTATTAGAGCATTCGGATGTATTTTGAATACCTTGTTGTTCCAAGATATTTTGAAGGTCATACATCATACCTAAAAATAAGAAGATAGATGAAAATACTGTAAGTTGGGGGTTTTGTTTTGTTTTGTTTTGTTTTGTTGTTGTTGTTTTTTTTTTCTCCAGAATATATTGGGAGGTGGCTTTTCATTACCCATGTCTTTTCTACATGGTAAAGCTGCAGCTGTGGTAGTGTGTTCATGATTCACTCTGCAATCAGGAGGATATTATAAAATGGAGACTTGAGTTTCTCTTTGAGATACATCCAGCGTAGTGTGGTGGTAAGAGGTGGTGCAGTGCTGAGCAAATTGGGAGAGCTGTGCAGCACTGCTCTATTTAAATGTATTAATGCTGGGCTGTAATGGTGGCTGGCTAATTCCTTGTTATTAGGGCTAAGTAAACTGAGCTTTGCATGTTGATAATGTGAGCTGGTCACTGCTAGGCTTCTGGACCTTGCTGAGGCTCTGGTCACAGTGTGGTGACCATGCTGTCTACTCACTTGAATCCAAGAGCCAGAACCTCATTAGCAAAGAGCACCTATCATACTTGTGAAAAAAGTATAATTTTGAAAATACTTATGTGAGGGAAATTAGATATAAGATATTCAGAAATTATTACATGATATCAAGAGCTTTGATTTCCTCCAAACATCTGCATGAAACATTACTTTATGAAAATGGGTAATGGATACTCAGCCTTTTCAGGTACCTCAAGCCAAGAATAAATATGAATCTTGCTCGAAGTGTGCATGACCTAAGAATCAGGAAATCCTGGCTGGTGGGTATTAAGTCACAGAAGCTAGAGCAGAACTGATGTGTGAAACCTAAAAATTAAGGACGAAAAATTCCTGCTGGGTCATTTTTTAATCTGTCTGCTAGTAATATTGGACGAAGTAAGTTTAAGCAACTTGAGAGGATTCATTGTACAGTTATTGATTGCTGTTCAGAAGAATTCACAAAGACAACGTATGTCTCTAGTGCTGGAACACTAACTTTGCCAGAGGAAAGGAGATTGCCACAGAGGATTAATTCCTCAAATCTGAACAGCTGCAGAAGTAACCAAGTAAAGGACTCATCTCTTGGAGTTTGATGTGGCAAAGTGAGATTGGGAGGTGATGTGGTTTCTCTGAGAGTTTGCCTGAGCCCATGGATATCTCTGGTATAGAGGGCACTGAGACATGGGTCACCTTCTCTCCTCTCCTGTGCCTAAGCCTTAAGGAGGTCTTTGAGATTTCTCTCTTTGGTTACTGGTCATCCCCAGGTGGATAAAACAAGCTATGCAAAGCTTAAGTGTTCTTACAGAAGAGTCTGGAAGTGGTCTCTGACAATATGGGTGGAGATTTGGTCTGAAAAGGCCACAAAATATTGACAAAACTGAGTGCTCCTTGCTTTATGAGCTATACTGAATATACTGAGCTGTGGCTCAGTCCCGAATATTACCTTAGTAGCCAAGTGAGTTTTACATCTTGCAGTGCTTCCAGAAATGTCCAAGCTCTCTTCCTGACAGATTGCTGGTGAATGTGAAGAGGAAAGTCACAACTGTGTAAATCCCAAAATAGATGGTAACAGAACTGTCTGAATGATTGCTGTTTGTTGGCCAACTTAGACTCTGTGTTGATACCAAACAATATCCCTCAGTTGGGATCTGGATCTCTCAGACATAAGAGAGATTTAAAGCTTCCCTAAGATTTGTGCAGGATGACTGGCAAAGGCCAGTTCAGCCCATTTGTTCCTTCCTCCTGAAGAGGAGCTAAGTGATACATTGGCTGTGCTAAAATATTTGAGAAGCATCACAATATCAGTCAGGTCACCATATGGACTCTTCCTGTAGGGAACTGCTTTTGTTTGTCTGTTTTTCAAGAGGAAAATGCTCACTGAGGGAAAATATGAGGAGATACTGCCTTCCCAAGTCAGCCAAGATTTGTACTTGAGAAATACCTCACATTTAATTTAACGTATCATCTGAAGTCCTGATCTAGATTTTAGCTGCCTGGGGCCCATTAGATGTCATGCTCAACCCTGCAGATGATCAACACCTCTAATGATATCCAACTTGAGCACCTGACAGGAATTCAGAAAGCATCAGAAAAAGCGGGTTTATTATACCACTTAGATACACCAGGATGTGAAATAAGGCATACATTCAGATAAAATGAAGCCATTCATTTTATGCTATCATTATCTTTATGCCATGACATGAGCTCAAGGTATTGGTCAGTGTTAGCTGTCATGCCAGTCTTGTCCAACAGTGAGGTTTTTTTTTTTCCCCCAGAAGCAGGACCTGCTCATCTGTCTCCTTCTGTAGCAACTGGAGTGTGCCTGCCTATCTGGATGCCTCTAGGTTCCATGAGTATCTAAACTGCCTGGGTGTGCCTGTCTCTCCTCCTCCACGCTGAGGTTTCCTTAGCACATTCCAAAAGCGTACACTTGCATTGCTCAATTATTATTACTACTATTATACAGTGGTCATGTGCTTCATAGTCATATTTTAGGATCCATGAGTCACTGAACACTATCTCCTACCCACAGCTTACCTGAAGGAAATCATCTCTGGTGGGGTCCTGCTCATGGTGGGGACATATGCTCTTGGCTGAAACTGTAAATATTGAGAAATATCATATCTGACATGCATCTGTGAGATCTGCAGACCTTCCTCTAGCTGCAGTGATTTGTTTCTGTCCAACAGGATGATTGATTTACAGACATGTGGAACAGGATCCTGGCATTTCAAGACAGTGCTGTAAGGAAATTGGAAAGGTTTCTGAGGAGGGTGAAGGAGGATGGACACTCGGGCTCTGGTAATGCATTTTTCTAGTTAGATGAGAATTTGCTGTAGCATTTATGCTGCTAGGTGAGATTTTTACAAACTGAAACTTTAAGGGCCCCAATAAGGTCTCAATTCCGTATATATTCAGAAACAGATATACATTTGGAAAGTGATGTAGGCTGTAAGGCTGCAAGTCCAACTCTTCTCATGGATTCATCAGCATTGATGGGACTGCTGGACCATGTGAGAACTGCTTCAGCAAGTCCTTTATGAATACTTCTATAGGCAAACCAGAAGCCTCACCCCTTTCTAAGTGGGCTAAAAACAGACTGTGATTGAAAATGGTCTCAAGCCCTTGTGGATAGGAAGAGAAGAGATGCCCTCATTGCCTCCATTCAGCTGGAAGAGAATTCCCAAGCTGCAGCAAGCTTCCAGCATATACAGCTGCTGCTGCTACAGTCTGTCACCAGCTTAGTCAATCATCCATTATTTATTTTCAAATCGTATTTGCACTGTAGCCTATAGCCCACATAGAGGAAAAAGAAGAGACAGAGCTTCTGAAAGACTTGGGGGGAAAAAAAAAAAGCATAGAAGTGGGAGATTGTCTTATGTAGCTATACCCAAGAGGAAAGGGAAATAAAATGATGGGCAAGTAGAGGTTTCTACCTTGGTACAAATTCCTTTGATCTTTCCACATCATTTGTTGCAGCTGCAATTTCTTTTAGCCCAGGAGATCCTTTGTTTAAAAGTCTTCATCAAATGCAAGACATCTCGCTTAGAATATTGTGCATGTGTTTTTGTCCACAGAATGGGTTGTGTGATCAGGCAGTCCATCCTGCTGGGCTGTCTTATGCCTGGATGAGAACGGTTAATCAGGACCACAATGAGTTTCTCAGGAACAGTATACAATCAAGGAAGAACAGTCAACAGAAATGTTTGCAAAATAAGGCAAATAAGAGTGTCTTTGTGACTAAACCATTCCCCGAGAGTGTGTATGAGCAGCATCTTTGTCACAGCAACGCTAGCTGATAAAGGATATTAGGAAGTAAATGGTTAAACAGGATAATTGTTCAGAATTAAAATGACTGATCCAAGTTCTGTTTCTAACATACTGTATTCTTTCTTTTTCATAAAGACAATAGAAAATTGCTACCTAAGAGGCTTAGCAATGGAGGCTAATGTAGCCAAGATAGGCCAAATCAAAACCACTTATCATCATTCTCAGTGTATCTTTTTACACTTTAATTAAAAATGGGTATGTTTATTTGCAGAAGGGTCACACTGGAAGAGAAAGCCATTGACAAAGTTTGAGAAACACTTCTAACCTCTTAATATTTGTTGTTGCCTGCCTATCTAAGTGAACCCTGATATTTCAGAGAAGCTCTTGAACTTTACTGGAACTGGACTGAAGAGTGGCTTGGGTGATTTTTCTGGTGTTTGTGAAAACAACATATTTGAAAAAGAAACCACCCACAAGTCTCTTATCAGGCAGATAATGTGAACTGCAAAGTAGGTATTCCTCTCTCTTTCATTTTCCCTCTATCTTATCCACCAGCATCCAAGGCTGTCCCAGTTCTGAAGGAATATCTACACTGGGCGAAGGAGCCCAGTGTGAGGTTTTTGAGTTAGGACTGACCTAGATCTGACTTAGAAACAATGCTTTTACTGAGACCCTAAGGAAGCAGACCTTTGATCCATTGTCCCAGTTACTACTGCCCCAGAGAGACCCTACAGAACTGCTCAATGCTCTGTATGGACTCAAGTTACTGCGCATCAGCTGCTCCACCAGGACTGGCAGGGTGCCTGCTCTGACCCTTTGTGAAGGTGAAGACACTTATTCCTGTAGAGCTGAAAGGCTGCGTATTGTGCAGCATTAGGGGGAAATAAGAGACTGCACAGAAGCAGTTAATGCAGGGATGCTGGTGTCTTCCATCCTATTACTGTCCAGGTAAGTGGCAGGTAGGTCAAGGCTAGTAAAGATCACCTAGCTGCAGGAGGCAGACCAAGGGACACTTGTTCAGATCTGCACAGGAGTGTGGAGTAAGTCACTTGGTTTGAGTCCAGTCAGAAGGCATATGAGTATAACTGGAAACTGAATTACTGAACAGCACAGAAAAGGATCCTAAGATGCACTGACTCCCCATGAATCTTGAACTGTTGTCACTTGGAAGAGAAACGCCATCCAGTGACCACCGGCAGTAAAGCCTGCTCAGTTTATGTGTCCACATTCACATTAGGGCTGCTTCTTAGTCTTTATATCATGATTGCACCTTCAGGATCAAGCCATGATTCCAGCTGCACTCCAGGCTGCATGCATGTGTATCATCACTTGCCCATTACCTACCTAACACCAACGCCACTAGGCTGAACTCACACACATGGCTGTAACCCTCATTCAGCTGAATTCTTCCATGGGAACATATAGACATACATCAAATGTATGTCTAACTACCCCTACATTTGAAAAAAAAAAAGTCTCCCCTCTCCCTGTCTTGTGCCTCAGTCTCTGTGTTCATCAGATTAAAAATGAAGTGTGGGAGCAAATGGGGACACTTGTGCTTCTAATTTCTTGCTTTTTGTGACAGCCAGAGAGTGCGAGGCACAGCTATTCCCTACCCATCTTACAGCTGAACTGCAAGAGGAAAACTGTGAGCACTAATTTTACAGAGCAAGCAGACTTTCTAAAGAAGCCATTGCTTTTTTTAATAGTTCAGATCTCACAGGCAGAGCTGCCTGGAAAGTTCTTTGTTTCACTACATCTTTGAAAACCAGGGGTTACATGAATTGCCTCCCATGTGGCATCCGTTTTTGTTGTCTTATGTCACGGGGTAATCTTCACTAAGCTGAAGATTCAATGCCTACCAGTGCTGTCGTGCCTGATGGATACCAAACCTTGGCCTGTGTCATGCCTCTTGTATCAAGGTATCAAGGTTTGATACCAAACCTTGGCCTCTGGGAAGCCTCTTGCCATGCTAGGTGTACCTGACTCAGCTGGTGTCAAAGGGAAAGTTTCTCCTGATTTCCTGTCTGCTCTCAAAAGTCTCTGCAAGTTGTAGATTGTGATCAGAGGAGTGGCCTCCAAGGAGAAACAGGCTATTTCAGTAAGCTTGGTAGATGATGCAGCAAATGGTACTCTCCCGTGAGAAAGTACTTTGAGTACCCCTCTGTGGGCAGCCTGGCAGGTCCTGCAGCCCAGTTGGCTGTGCTGTCTTTGGAACTGAGGTGAGATGAAGGTGTTTTATGCTCCTGGCCTTTAGTACACCTGTCCTGTTCTTGAGTTTGAAGTGTGAGCTGCAAGGGCCAGGGTCAAATTTCAGTGTAAATGCTTCATTCTTATCTATAACTATAGATTATATAACTATAGAATAACTGCATCAGTTGGATATAGTTACTCTGCTTGCTTTTCTCTCTGTCCTAACACGCTGATCCCTCTCTAGAGAGATCCATTTGTGAGCATGGGGATTCTTGTCTCTAAAGAAGTGCTTGAGTAGAACCACCCAGCTGCAAGCTGCAGTGGATACTGGAGATCTTTGGGGTCACTTGCTACAAATGTGGGTGATCTGCCATTAAGAAAACAGAAAAAAGGAGAAAAGCTCTGAAAAAGGAAGGTTTTTGTTTTTTTTTAACCCCAGCATTCACCATCCTGCAGCATGTGGGGTTTTCCTGAGGATGTACAATCCCAGGTTTGTTAGAAACAAATCTGTGAAATGCTGACCAAGGCAGCATAGTCACAGGACTGCAGTTCACATGCGAAGTTTTCAGCTTCTTTCTTTTGTTGCAAAAATGGTTCTGTTCTCCATCCAGGCAGCTTTCCAGGCCAGACCTCATCTCCCAGGGCCCCGTAATGATGGAAGGTGGCCAGTACAGTATGGTATTGATGTAACTTTATGTATATCAGGATCTTAAGTGAACCTTAAGTGAGGAAACATCCTCACTTTGTCCCGCAAAGAGAAATTCTAATGGACCGTCTATGAAAGCCTTTCAAATTCATTTAGAGGGGCCACGTGATACTGAAAATGGAAGATCCCAAGTGTGGACATGTAGAGATTAGCACTATCCCTATTTCATCAAAGCTCACTGGGGACTTCTACTGTGGACAATCTATTTTCTGGTTCCTGCATCACTACCACACCCTTATACAGGGGCATTGTTATACCCTTTGAAAAGGTGTTTCTTTCCCCATAAGCTGTTGTGCACAGCTTATATGAACAAGAGAGACAGAGGAGCAGCAGCCTTTGTGGCCTTGTCTGTGCACAGCTGTCCCAAAAGCTTCTTAGCCCTGAGCAGGGCTGTCCTGGCAGCTCAGGAAAGGAAGGTTTGCTGGTGCTGAGAAGAGTTTGGCAGGTCCCTTGGCATTTGGGTTTTCTCTAATGTTTTGAAGTATTTTTTCTTACTTTGATGTTGCTGCCTGCCTTGGGTATTTTCTGTGCCTTTTCTGATTTCCTAATTCACTTGTGCATTTTGTGTGACAGTGAAATGTTCCTTGGCCTAGTGGCCTGGCTCCCAAACAAGCTCCCATTGGCTCCTTGGCAATATGTAAAGACTTTTGATGAAATGTACTTCGTGAATGCAAAAATGTGTGACCATACATATTCATGTACATGTATTTACGCACACAGGAATTAGAGTCCTTAGCCAAATCAGCAGCAACAGGAATACAAACCAAAGACTTTGATTCTTAAAATAAATAGTCACCATTACAAAGTATAATTTTCAGCATGACTCTTGTGAAGATTTATTTGGTCAATTTATAAATTAGGTCATCTAAAATGTATATGTGTATATCTGTATGTATCTATATGTGTGTGTGCATGTGTATAAAAATATATATAAATATAAAATGTGTCCCTCAGGCAATACAAGGTTAAATGACACAAAGTTTAAAATACTTTGTATATGATTTTTGTAGCACAATATAAAATAAATTTAATGAGAAACTTCATGTTTTATCCCAATACACCAACTAAAAAAACCAAAAAGGTATTTTCAATGCAATGTTTCCAAATATCTCAAAAAAATGAGAGCTATCATAAGTTATATTCATAATCCTCTTTCCTTACCCTGCAGTTGCCTTAGAGGATTGGATTATGAAAATCATTAAAAAATATGGCACATGTTGTCAGATAACTATGGGAAATGGCTACTTTGAGCATCTAAACCTGGAAATTCCTTTGTCTTGGACAGCAGCTCTGAGCTTCCTGTCTTGGTACAACAATGTATTTTAATAAAAATGTAGTATATGTAATTGTCCTGGCTGGGGAGGACAAGGGTGAAACTAAAACAGAGATAAACTCCTGTTTAATGTTGGATGTGAAGACTGGAAGAAATTTTTTATTCCAATCCAATATTCCTGTAAAATACTGCATGGTTTTAAGGCAGATAGCAGTTACATGCTAGCTAGGGAAAAGGAAATAAATTTCTAGCAGGGGTTTGAAAAATGGAGAATGGTTTAGAGAGCATCAGATGGATGCTCCAGAGAAGAAGCTGAACAGGAGCTTTGAAATGCTGTGAGAATATGAAAGAACAAAGAGTGGAAGCAAGAAATGATGAACTAAAAGGGTCTTGTGGGTGAGGAAAAAAATGGAAAATACTGGGATAAAAACAGTACCTTTGCACTTCAGTCAGAATTTCAGAATTTCTAGAGCAGGGGCAGAGGCCACAGCAGCACAAGAGTGAGGAAGCAAAGCTAAATGTTGGTGGCAGAGGCACAAACAGGCAAAGTGTACAAAACCCTTTTATCTGTCATCACCCTACAGGTAGCATTTAGTAGCATCCAAATGACTGTTCTCTAAAAAGACAATTTAATACTAAATTAATTAATAATATGGCCAGCCTTTTTTTCAGTAATTCCCGTGGCTTTCTTCAAACAAATCTGTGCTGTGACATGCATTTATTGTCTTCCAGATTGTACCTGAGGTGGATTGTATTCAAGACAACAAAGGTGTGGCACTCTTCAAGTAAAAAAGAAGATTCTATTCCCAAATGAGTAACCAGACTTACTGAGATGGGCACAGTGGAGAAAGGTGGGTAAGTGTAAGACTCATTTTCTAAACAGGGACAAAAGGTTGAAGAGATTTGGGCTGGTCTTGCTGAAGTCAGTGAGACACTGCTATGAAAGATGGACTTGCAAAATCCCTGCTGCACAAATCCAGAGGTCTGTGCATATGCCAGTGAAACACATGAATGTATGGGCTGTACTTTCTGAGAGCCTATCTGCAAACCTACAGCAGATAACAGACTTCACAGAGATCTCGAGGATTTTCTCTGCTGAGGTCAGGTGCATGGCATGAGGAATTGATCTGAAATCAGGCTTTTCTTGCCCTCGTTAGTATCATAATTTATATTAACCAATGCTACACCTACTGAAGAGAAAGAAAATGGATGCTTCTCCTTTAAAATGAAAATACCTGCACTGATACAGATTTCTGAAGTTACTGATTTGCCATGCCTCTGTTTGCTTCTCTGATTGCATCTCCTGTCAGCTACCCACTGACTTCACTATCCAGATTTCATTTAATTCTTAGCCCATTGGTTTTCAATTAAGGATGGTTTGCTCATGAGGATCAGCCAAGAAAAGACTCTCACTGGGCTCTTGCCTTCCTTTATGGAGCTGCACAATTATTTGACTGTTCTCATCACAGTGTTAAGCTTACAAATACCAGTACTGAAAAATGCAGAGCAGTTAGAAGATTAAGCTACATTTGAACATATTAGCAAGATCTTTCATCCTATGTTGGGAGGCTTTGGGGATGGTAGGAACTGGGACAGTCTGCTGGGAATAATGGCGTGTCTTGCAGTTGTCCTCATGTTTTTCACTTGCTACCACATTTAAATATTTTGTTTAGTTTAGTGATTTTTCATTGTGTTTAAGGTTTCTTCCTCCAGCAACTCATATAAATATATATATACATATACATCTGTCTTATGTCACTAAATGTGAGTGGGTCCAAGTAAGCCACATGGTTTACTCCCATTATTCAAATGGTGCTTGGTGTTGAGCTGATGAGCAACACTGAGCTCTCCAAGATGCTGATTTCAGAGACTGACCCCTGTGGTGTGAGAGGGCAGTAACTTTTGGGAGTGTGCTCTAGGACAGGAGCTTAAGGTTCACATCCTGCATCTTAGCAGCTCCTTTATGGCATCTCATCCAAATTCCTTTCCCACCTCTGCCCTCTAAGTCACTCCTACTTCTCCCAGCAGAGCACCTCTTAGAGGGGGTTGGGGATCAGAGCCAATACCATTGCACATATAAAGCCATCTTATCCATGTCTGATGGATTTTTAGTATTTTGCCAGTGAATAAGGGAGTGGAGGGATGACAGGCATGGACAAAATACTTAGAAACTCACTTCTAAGCATTTGCCCCATGTATTAAGAATGCTCTAAAATTTGGATGGATGATGAAGTGAGATATTTGAGCTGCAAATGTAGGAATTTATACAATCCCTTGTCACTGTGCTCACGTTACAAATCAGGTCATTGTATTACACACAGTCATCTATAGATTGAAAGCAAGCAGGTCACTTCTATATTGCAGTGAATATTTTATGAAAAGTTTATTTGTGTAGACAGACTGGATAAGCAGCAACATTTCTGTGGCTTCATAGCTGTTTCTTTTCTTCCGCTTGAGAGGTGATAATCTGACATAAATGTCCACTCATAAATACAGTGTTTATCTGCTCGACTAACTGAGATTCAGGGTTACAGAAATCAGAGGGACAGTTCCTAGAAAGGACTAGACTATGAATGTCATTGGGGAAAATTGTTACAGTGGAAATTGGTATGGGATATGGTACTGTTAATATCTGGAAAACAAATGCCACGTATAGTCACTTCCACTCCATCAGCTGTGAAAAGAAGTCAGGCTTCAGGAACATAGTATTCACAAATGGGAATGACAATGTCTCCTGGACTGAAAGGTCTGAGAACTCTGCAGTGAAAACCAAGAATTTACAACATTTAATATATTCTTTCTTTTTTCTTGTAGACAAACTGAAAGAGATTTTAAATTCTACTGATAAATCTGATAAATAATTACTATAAAACACAGACAGACATATGAATTTTAAAAAGTAAAACTCATACAGAACATTTACATCCACTATAGTAAATGTTCAGTACAAGGGAGAGGTTTCGTCTGCCATAAAAGCCACTGTGGATGAGAAAGTAGAAAACCCATGAGAAATAAAAAAATTCAGGAAGGAGCACCAGTATACTTGGTACTCACCTGAGGCACAGTTTGCAATGATCAGTGCTGCCTGGAATGGAGTCCGAGGTTTTGTCTAAAAAGGTGGAATGCAGGATGCCATAAAACATTCTCTGCTCACCTTTACCTTTGAGGGAGGAACAAACATTCTGAGTTGCATAGATGGATAACAATATGGATGGAAAAGATAATCCAGTCCACCTGAGGCTTGTTTGAAGGATAGTACACTCACCACAGTGGTTTTGCAAAGGCAAGAAAGCTTGTTTAGCTCAACCTTCCTTTAATCCAAATATTGTAACTTGATTGAGAGGTTCGGTAAAGTAGCTGAGAGTCAACAAGGGTGAAGGATATATTTTGAGGCTGGGTGAACACTACCACATATTTTGGTAAGGCTCATGTTGCCCTTTTTCAATACAGAGCTCATCTGAGAATGTAAGACCATTTTTGGATGGCGAGAAATGCATTTTCTTACAGATGCGTTTTTTTGCAGATGAGAATTTCAACAGAGGAGTGAAACACTTTGCTGCTGATTTGTCCCATACTGGGGAAGCCTGTCCTGGAAAAACAGCCCTCTTGATGGAGGGTGCTCACTGCCTTACCGTCTGTTCCCTCAGACAGCACTCTACACTACGTGGCACTGAATCAAGACATGAAGGTCAGTCATGTGGTATCGCTGATGGTAAATGTTAATTTTGGACAGATCTGTGGGATGTATAGCTTGTCTGTATTCCTCTCCTGATGTTCCTATTAACATTATTTATCACTGGATCATGATAGCTTTTGAGTCCCAGTAGAGCTCCTCTGTGCTAAGTACCACAGAAACACACACCTGGCTTTGCTGGTTTGGCTTCCCTCCAGTAGATCAGCTGTATTCGTGGATCTCCTGCACTATCCTGACTTTTTTCCTGCTTAACAAAGCAGGTATTAAGAGCACTGAGGAGAGGAGAGTGGGGGGAATGATCAAATAAGACCTTTTACTCATTAATCTGTACATGTCCTTGCTCCACTCTCCATCACAGTGAAAACCACAGCTTGTTCATTGCTGGATGTGCAGCTATCCCAGCACATTCTGCTGGTTGCTACATACCTACTTACTCCAGTATGATGTACACAGCAGAGAGGTGCTCTGGTGCTTTCAGATACACAGATGAAAGGCATGAAAGTGGCTTTGTCACTTGTTTGGGGCACATGTTGAATCTCTGTGATGTGAACTTAATTAATCTAACCTACTCTTTCCTGCTAAAGCTTGAGGTAAAACACAGAACTGGCCCACGCCTGACTGATCCGATCAACAGAATATCCCCAAATGGGGGATTGTCTGATGTGGAAAAAGTGATGGTCAGTGTCTTGCCAAAAGGGAGTGTTTCCAACTTTTTATATTGTGAGGGCCGGGTCACAAGGATAACCTCTAAGTTTCTGTGAAGTGCCATTGCAAAGCTAATCTCAGTCTCTGGTGGTGGGGAGTGCAGCACTAACATGATGGTCTGATATTGTTCTGATACTCAAGGAACTGACCTTCCTTCTTTGAGACATACTGAAAATGAGATGATCTGTATTTGGGGAGGAAAACCCATCATTTTTAAGTGCAGCCTGTGACAGGAATTTTACTACTCCTACTGAACGGATGGGTGATACTGAGAATGGGATTCCTCTGCAAATTGCAGCCTAGAACTATTTAAGCAGATTTATGGCCCTGTATTAGTTCCCAGATGCTATGCTGAGTGCTCATTCAATTGTAGTTTTCTACCCCAAAGAGGACCTTGTAACCTTGAGGCTATAGAGCTACAAGGTGGAACCTACAATGACACTTCCTGCAACACATTCTGAATAGAAAGAGGAACCCAAGCCTTCTGCATTTGCTGTGAAGTAATAAACCCCTTCTCTGAAAATACCTTGTGCAGACCAAGCAGGTGAAAACCCTATGGAGCTGTGGAGCTGAAAGAGTCTCATAAACTCTCATAAACTGATGCAACCTCTACCAAACTGGAACTTTCCTCAACCCAAAATGGTTTCCAATTACTTTGCAATTAACCTTCTGTAATGCAGTATTACCCAACAGAGAAAGACCACTTTGCTATAGCTCATTTTTCACAGGCCTAGCAAATAGACCAAGTTCCCACCTTAGACTTTAGCATTAATTCTCTGTCTCTGGGTCTGGCATTGAGCAGCCCTGGCTTTGCAGGGTCAGAATCATAGAATCACAGAATCACATAATTGTCACGATTGGAAAAGACCTCTAAGATCACCAGTTCCAGCCATCAATCCAGGAAAAAAACCAAACAAAACCACTATCCCAGTAGACCATGTCCCAGAGTGCCTCATCTACATGGTTTTTGAATACCCCCAGGGATGGTGACTCCACCACCTCCCTGGGTAGCCTGTTCCAACACTTGACTATTTTTCAGTAAAGAAAATCTTCCTAAGATCTGGGCTAAAAAATAGCTTAGCCTGGGGTCAACACTTGGATGACTTGTCTGCCTTCAGCATTGTGTAGAGTGGAGACACAGATACAGTCATGATGGAAACAATGGGGTTTTATCCATACCTGTCAGGGCTGACAATATAAAATCACTGGGAAGGAAGTAGAGGTGTTAGGGTTACCAAGTAACCACCACTAAGGAAAAATACTGTGAAAGGAGAGCAGAGAAGAAGGGATCCGATCAAGGACCTGCCTGACCAATTAGGCACCTGAGACAGTGATGGAGTGACGACATTAAGATTTCATAGCAGGTGAGGAAAAGTGTTTTAGGTAGTCAGAGGGCACAGAAAAGAAAAAAAAAGTGACTAAATGGACAGAGAAGAAATGAACATTCCTCACTGAAATGAAATAATATCCTTCATTTTAATCATTATAAGGCCTGAAGTTGCTAAAGCAGAGAGACTTTTGGAGATTTCATTCATGATTTGCCACCACTGCTGCTTGTTGGATTTTGTAGGTCTCTCCAATCTTGAGACACTGAAACTGAAAGCATTTGTTTTCGTTTCCTCATCTGGTCACCCTGTTCGTGTTTTTCATCCTCCCAGTGGGTAGCACAGGGCTCTCTGCCAAACCAAAGCCCTGGTTTTTAATAGAAAATACAGTAAACTAGTAAATCCTGATTTCATTCACTAGACTAGAGAGTCTCTATTTTATTAAAACCTTCTTTCAGATCAGCCAAGTGCCTAGCTAAGGGCATAAAAACCAAGGACCGCCCAATTTAGCTGTATTAGGGTTTGTAAAGCCTGATAAAATGATGGCATTCAAAGCTTACTGAGAGGTATTCTACAAATGGTAGATCAAGAGATTTGGATTATTAGGTTATTAGGCATGTGAAATAGAGGGGATGCATGGGGAGGTGATTGCTTTGATTTTCTTCCCTTCCCTCTCCTGGGCAAGCCTTGGCTGTAAGTCCTCACTCCCTGCCTGCTTGTTGGCAGTGAGCAAGGCTGGGGTTCTGCTCCCAGGGCCCTGATCTGCCCTTTGGAAATAAACCACCAGTTGACACCCAATCCATCAAAAAAAAAAAAAAAAAAAAAATGCAGACAAGCAGAGCTGTGAGGGATGGAGACCATGCTTCAGGGTTACCTGCTTTGGGACAGGATAGAGTTGATTTTCTGTCTTGTAATTTTGCTTTCAGCTAAGTCTTTTGTAAGTAGCTGCACCTGCTGAAATTAAGAGCAAGTTTTTCAGTCAATGTCTGCTTCTAGGACTGATAATGCTTCGTATCTATAATTACTGCTAGAGAATGTTATGCAGAACTAAGGCCACTGATCAGTTCTGAGGAACATTTTGGGCTCTGGAGGGAGAAAAGGAGTAAAGACATCATACCTGAAACCCTTCATTAGGGAGGAGCAGACAAGATAAATGACAAAAATAGACCAAACAGATTATTCCATCCTATACACGTCATACTTGATGTAAATTTGAGGGATCATGAGGGTAAAACCCCTTCTGCCCTCTTCCTTCCTTTGGCCTTTTACCTTCGCCTGTCCCTGTTTGCTTTGGCATCCTGGGAGGATTCCATTCGTTTGTCTGCCTGTGGTCCTGATCCATACCAGCCTGAATCTGTGTGTTTCTGAATCTAGCTCTCAACTTCTGCTGACTCCAGGAGTCCAGCCTGGGCTTTTCCAGGGCTGCCCTGGAACTTCAGTGGTGAAGTGAGAGTTATTGGGGACAAGGGGGAAGGAACGTGGTATAATTTTACTGTATACTTGTATATATTTAATAATTTTTTCCTTTTTATCATTACTGTTTCATTAAAGCTGTGTAGTTTCCAACCCATACATCTCTCTCCCTTATTCTCACTCCTTTCTTATCATGGCGGGGAGGGGGATTAATAGAGAGCATCTGGCATTCAGTTCATTGCCAGCTCAGTGTTAAACCGTGACACCTGACAGCTCTATCTGCATCTGACCTGTGTGGCCATGGGACATGCAGCAGCTTCTGCTTCTCCCACCCTTTCCCTCTGCGTGATCCAACACCTGCAGACTGGACTTGTTGAATCCTTCTCTGTCATGGGCTTTTGTGTTGATAATGTCAATGCAGCAGCAGAGCTACTAAGACAGAATCACAGAATCAACAGGGTTGCAAAGGACCTCTGAGATCATCAAGTCCAACCCTTGATCCACTACCACCGTGGTTCCCAGCCCATGGCACTGCGTGCCACATCCAGTCTCTTCTTAACAACCTCCAGGGATGGAGAATCCACCACCTCCCTGGGCAGCCCATTCCAATGCCTGATCACCCTCTCTGGAAAGAATTTCTTCCTAATATCCAACCCAACTCTCCCCTGGCAGAGCTTAAGACCATAAGACCATAAGACATACCTGCAGAACCACAAAAAATCACCACTGGAGCTTCAGTGGAGTTTGACTACATGACCAGGCATGAGATGACATAGCTGGTGCTTCTTTGCTCAGGATGTCATTTCCCTTCCTGCCTGTAGTTGTTATCAGTCCTGTGGCATCCTGACATTTCATCTTTATTAACTTCTTGACATACAGCTTTTTGGGGCTTATTGGGAGATTAATTGTTTTTCAGACAGCTTTTTAGACTGTTAGCAAGGTTTTATTTTTTTTTTTACCTTCAAGCAAGTGACCCTAACAAAGCACAATCAGTTTGACTAAAATGCTCTGAGGATGTCAGGAGCATCACTGTTCTCACTGTCCCCCAGCTCCTCTGCTCTTTGCAGCCCAGAACTGAAAGCAATGAGGGGGAACCCAGTTTCAAAGAGGGCACCAGCTGCAGCCATCATTGCAGCCACTTCAGTTAGATCTTCCCTGTGGCATTTTTCCAGGAGAAAAAGAGACCACAGAAGCATGACTATTTTTTCTATAGTCAATGCATGTGATTAATGGTATTTATAAAAATGGTGCAGAAAACAGCATCTCAGGAAAAGGAAAAGTACAGGCAGATGCACTGAGCAAAAGAAGAAATTATCAGACTTTGAAGTCAGCAAAAGTGCCTGATTAAGGATTTAAAAACTAGAATTTTGCAATTTGGCCTTGCTATGGGTTTCTAAATTGCAGTTCGAGAGCATCTTTTGAGGCCTACTGGAAGCTGTTCTGTAAATGGTTGTGTGTGTAGTGCCATCTGAAAAACTGATAATGTTGCCTTTGTTTCCAAGGAGGAAAGGAGGAAACTTTACCAGCAAAAATGTTAAAACAAAATAAGAGGGAGAAACATATATCAGCCCACTCAAACATTTCCCTTCCCCCTTTTATAATTTTGTGACTTCTGCATTTTCCTTGCTCATGATTTTCTGTTAGTGTATTGTTCATCTTTTGATGTCTTTCCCCAAACGGGATGAGCATTTAAAATAATATTACTATAAATTACAAGTAGCAAATCACTCATTTCATAAGTAATTCAAGCCCAGGAATTTTGCATTAATGTAGAAATTTCAATTTCCCTTGGGGTTCACTGCAGAACTACATTTGCCCAATATCCTGAATGGGACTTGGAGCTTGTTAATATTAATCTATAAGTTCAAATGCAGAATCCAAGGTGCTGTGATGACCTCCTTGTTCAGCAGCCTCTAATATGTTTTGGAAACTGCCCAGAGTATAATAAGGACGCACAGACAGTACTTTCTACCTGATGTGCACAGAGATTGTTTTGTAGGAGGTCTTCTTAGTTTAGTTGTGTTTGTTTGAGACTATAAAGGGAATCCTTGCTAAGACTATAAAGGGAATCCTTGCTGGTGTCCCCACTGTACCCAAAATGTGATTGGAGTGCTCAGCATGAACAATCCTCCATCTGCTGGAGATAACAAACATTGTAGCAGAGGGGGGAATAGTAGGATGAGATTCCTCATTAGCTCTGAGCAGAGAAATACTTAAAAATAATTCTACTGGGGAGAGGGTGACATTAAATTACACCCAAAGGTGTAATTGAAAGGTACCTGCTTTTATCCAAGTGTTTTACACATTTTTAAAATACAAAAATTGAATGTCTAAAGACTCATTGCTTGAAGTGCCTTTTTTTGACATTAAAAGCAGTGTGCATAAATTCCTCATTTTACATGATAGCTGTCATTAGCTTTCCATCTGTAATCCACACCTCCCGCTAACAAGGGCAGAACTGCAATACTCATTAAGACTTTTCCTTCAGAGGAAGCTCTGTGTGAAAAAGCCCTGGACTTTTATGCTGCAGTAGAAGGTGAAAATATTACCAGATGAACAATCCTTTCCAGCAATGCTTTGGTGAGTCTCACCATTTAGTTGAAGATTTATTGTAGGCCATCAAACCCCGTTATTTCCCATCCAGGAGTCCTTGCCTTTCAGCCCCTCACTCATCCAAAGAGATTTGCTGGGGAGAGGTGCAGAGTCAGGAGGAAAGAGGGGCAATATGAATCATTAAAATGGAGGTTGAGGTCCCATTTTAACTGGGAACTCATCCTCAATTGAGCTACAAAAATATTTTGCACAAAAAGAGCATAAGAGAGGGCATCAGGGGTGCTCCAAAAGGGTGTCTGTTATGTCTGTTGGCATTTCTGCTGTCTGGGAGGAGTGTTCATGACAGGGATATTTAAATATTGGGCTTAGAAAGGCAACCTATCATGATTTTATTTGGAACCACTCTGCTGTGGATAACACTGGAGAGGTGTGTTTGACAAAGGTAGAAACTGCTAACAAGTTACTTAACAAAGGGGCAGCCACCTGTGAATTGCCCAGTGGAAAATTGTGCTATGCAGAATGTGACCTCAGTAGCATAGTTCTCAGAAATTAGAAAATTGAAAAATTAAGGTTAGCTGTGAGTTATAATGTACTTCTGCCATTAGAAACTATCAAGGGCCATGTTTTCATGGCTTCCTTTAAGGATGGGTAGTTCTCATCTGCACTTTACTTTCTTCCACTGTTCAATCTTGTTTACTTATTTACTTACCTATTAAACACACCCTGGTTTGAAGCAGGGGTTGCGAGTTTCCCCATGGCACATCATTGTGGTTTTTTTTTTCAGACATTATGAAATTTATTTTCACAAACTACTCTGTGTTAAGGAACCCCCTTTTAGAGATACAGTCTTGAGGCACAGGGATTACAAAAATCTTATTTTGGGTGCTTAATCTGAGAGGGATTTCAGACCACTTGACTTCCCAGAGTGCAGGGAATTATAAAAGACACCCCACCCTACCCCTCCGATCTCATCCCACCCCATCCCATCCCATCCCATTCCCCCATCCTACCCCAGCCCATCCCAACCCCCCACCGCACCCCAGCCCATTCCACCCATCCCATCCATTCCCCCCACCCCATTCCCCCCATGCTATCTCATCTCTCCCCGACATCTCATGCTGCCATGCCATGCCATGCCATGCCCTGCCCTGCCCTGCCCTGCCCTGCCCTGCCCTGCCCTGCCCTGCCCTGCCCTGCCCTGCCCTGCCCTGCCATCCCACCCCATCCCACCCCATCCCCGCTCCCGGAGTCCGCGTCCCGCCCCTCCCGTGGCTCCTCCCCTCCCATCTCTCTGTCCGCTGCCGCTCTATCCGCTTCCTTCTCGGGCCGCCTCCCCGCCATGGCTGCCGTAGATATCCGAGGTAGGCCCGGGGGCACTCGGGGCTCAGCGCTGTGGGGCGGGACGGGTTCCCCGGGCCTTGGGAAGTCCTCTCCGGGCCGAGCTGAGCTGAGCTGAGCTCCGGCGGGCAGCAGGGAGGGGTGAGCTCTCTCCGTGCTGTGGCGTGGGCATTCAGTGGGAAGGAGAAGGCCCTGAGAGGGGGGGCGGGGGGAAGGTGGTAACACATGGAAACAGCTGAAAAAGGAGAATTTTAGCTCCGAGGTGTAAAAGGGAGGGAGCTTGCAATGGGTTTGGCTGTTTTTATCTTGACAGCGCTTCGGGTGGAGGGGATGGGGCAGGGCGGGTGTTAGGAACTGAGAATGGGAGAGGTTTTGGGTGAGGACTCGGGGATATGAATAGAAAGAGTGAATGTGTTGGATGAAATGTTAGCGAGGTGTCGTGGGTTTGAACGGAAGAGGGAAGCACTAACTCCGTTCTTTCTCATCTCTAAAATAAACATAAGTGTTCCCTTCTTAGAATAGCAGGCAGGTGGTGACTCAAACCTTTCCCTGGGCAGCCTGTTCCAGTGCTTGACAACCCTTTCAGTGAAGACTTTTTTTCCTAATAGCTAATCTAAAGCTTCCCTGGGGCTTTTCCTTTTGTCCTATCACTAATCTGGGAGCAGAGGCCAACAGACCAATACTCACCTCGATACAACCTCCTTTCAGGGAGTTGATGAGAGTGGTAAGACCTCAGGCTCTTTTTCTCAGATAAAACCTTTAATTCCATTGTTTGCTTAGGAGATAACTAGAGTCACTGTCTTGTGTGGCAGTATTACACACTTTCTGAACAATTTTGGCTCTAAGGATCCAGGAATTACTGAAGGGTTTTATAACAGTCAGAAACACAGGAGTTCTACAATTCTGTACATTTTTGTTGTCTGGTGCATAACTGCAAACTTGGAGTTGGGTTCATGAATGGTTTGGTTCTTCCCTTTTTTTCAAGAATAATTTAAAACAACAGTCTTGCTAGTTATAAGGGCAATTATAAATGTAGGCACTAAGCAACTGTAGATAATTGAACCTTAAAGCCAACTTTGTATTCCATTTTATGATACATTTATCAGTCTGTAGACATCATGATAGCTGCATATACATATGAAATTTGCCTGATACTCCTCTTGGGACACATAGTTAATGTTAGTTATACAAGCAAGAAAAGTTTGTATTTGAATTGTAATCCAAGAATTTATGATGTCAGGAATGTAAGCATTTAGGATTATGGTTCTGATGGGAGGGAAAGTTTGTATTTGGTTTAGGATAATCAGTGCTACCACAACTTAAATGCTTGATAATGGATCTTGGTGCTGTGTTTCTGAGATTTCCTTTTTTATAGTGAGAAGAGAGAACAGTCTGTGTGAAATAACAGGAATGCCTCTACTCCCCCCCTGCTTCTATGAAAGAGTCTGGCAATTCTAAAATTAACAAGGCCATATAACTTACATGTGGCTATTTATGCTGTGTTTTTCCTGTTTTTCTGGATACATAGTGTTAATTTATTAACTGCCCCCCAGAGAAGTTGCTAATTGCATATGAGCTGACATTTCTGGAACTGATCCAGTCATCCTCGACCATGCAGAGTTGTTGCAGCAGTAAAATATTCACAGTGGAAAGAAAAATGGGAGTTCTGAGTTTGTGTATAATGCTTGAATTTAAGGGACTGGTTCCTGTGGGAGGGGAAATTGTGTTCTTCAGTCTTAATTGGCTTCTCATTGCTTCTTGTTTTTAATTCTGAACACTGCATGGTTTTGCTTCCTGCTTTCTTCTGTCTTGGAAATTCTGTTTGCTGCTGCTGCAATTTAAAATGGATGGATTTCAGGGTGCTTTTTGTGGTGCCTCATGGATCTTCAGTATGAGCAGATTTGTTGGCTGTGGAACTGATTCTTTGATCTGCTTGAGTACCATAATTTTGCAGCAGTGGGATACTGAAATCCAGGGATTTTAATTAAAGTGTCCACAAATCTGTAGAAGCTTAACTGGCATATAATAATTTTCAGGTTATAGACCATGTTTCATTTAAAAAGCCTGCTTTTAAAATATTTATTAATACTTTATAGTTGGATTTTTGTAATATCCACAGAATTATGGGATAAGTAATCTGCTGCAGGCAATTTGGCAGATGACTGTTGAGTTGGGAATAGAATCTCTGGTTCAAGATTACTGTGGAGCATCTGCCCAAAGATAGCATTTCTGTATCTGTTGTTTTGGGCTTTTTTATTACAGATTTCATCTACATAAAAACCCAATAATCTTGGAAACATAACAGTATCAGCCTTTTTTTTATCATAGAGATAAGGAATTTAAATAACAGACCATCTTAGAAACATCAACAAATGCCACCATTTTGCTCCACTTACTGGTTTACTCATTGGCTTTAGCAGGAGAAAACTCTTGGTTTAAATAATATATCTGCAGTAGTGTTTTTATCTGCAGTAGTGTTTTTATCTGCAGTAGTGTTTTTATCTGCAGTAGTGTTTTTCAGCATTGTAGTTTACAGCTTGGAAACTGCTTTCGTAAGAAATAAATTATTTTAGAACAGGACCAGGCTCAGGTTTAGTGTGGGGTGTGTCACTCCTCCTTCCTCCCCTGTAACTGATTCTAACTTAGCTTAGTAAATTGAACTTACTAGAGACCTAGATTTCAAAAGGAACCATACTTTGGATTGTCTTTCTACTTAGCTAATGCTGTGGTTCATAAAGTAAACTATATAATACTACTGAGTAGATATAGTATGATAATATTATATACAATATCAGAGCTAATTAACCCCCACACAGAGCACACATGCACACTTTGCTCACATTCTTGAGACATAAAGGTGTACCAGCAGTGAGTAGTTGAGGAAAAAAAAGTGCAGTAATAAAAGAAGACTGTATTTCTATTGTGTACATACAACAGAACTGCAGAAAGTTAGAGAGGATATCAAATACTGAACTCTGTGAAATACATTTTGTTGTTAGAACTGGTTTGTGTGAGGTTGCATTCCATCTCCTTCCCCTGCTACAACTGTTAAGTGGTGGCAATTTGGAGTTGTTGTTGCGTTGTTTTCCTTTCTGCTGTGATACTCAGTGTAGATTTCTCTTCCCAGATAATCTCTTAGGAATCTCCTGGGTTGACAGCTCCTGGATCCCAATATTAAATAATGGGAGTGTGTTGGACTATTTCTCAGAGCGCAGTAACCCCTTCTATGACCGAACGTGTAACAATGAAGTGGTCAAAATGCAGCGGATGACCTTGGACCACCTGAAGTAAGTTGGAATTTGGAACTGCTTCCTCTGCAGTGTCCTTTGTCCCACCATGCAGAGGCTTTGATGGCTTAGTGGAAGCATATTGGAAAACATCCCTCTGTGCTTTTCAGATCCCACCACTTGCCAGGGAGCCCAGGTTTTTGGTTTGTAATTTCTTTGTGTTCTTATTTTGGAAGCTTCTACATCCTTTTACGCCATTGCAGGGAGGTGAAAGCATAAAGATTTCCATCTATGTTCTGAGATTCCAGTAAATCACCTTTTAGATAGTTCTCTGGATTAGAAAATCTGTCTTCTCTCATCCTCCTGGCTGAACAGAACCTGAGTAATGGTAATGTAGCTAAATGTTTTTCTGCGGTGAATAGGGTTTATGTTAGGGGATACTTTGAGTTCATAGTTTGTTTCCACATCCTGCTGGCTATGTGCCATAATTAGTACAGAATTTCTCCAAAGAGCTGGCTTTTAAGTATGAATAATAAAAATAGCAGGAGTTGTAAATAAATGGATCACAGAGATGGTTGTGTAATGAGATTGCAGCATGCACAAGCTAACTTTCTTTGCAGTAATCCATCTGCTACACTGAGCACAAGTGAGATCATTGAGAACTATTTAAAGACTGCAGTCTGACTGGGAGTGTACAAGCTGAGCTGAAAGTTCTTTAGTAAAGTCACTGGTACTCAGATGTGGTTGCAGAGAAGTTTTTAGCATCAGACACAAAGTTGGTCACATCATACACTGGTCCTTTGTATCTTTGTTTAATGACATCTCTGTGATGAATGTTATCTTTCCTGCTATTTATTTCTTTGCTAGTGTGTTCTACTTTGATGTTATATCAGGTTGTTGTAGCTCCCTTTTTCTATGGACCTGGGTTTTGATAGCTTAGGAAAATCCTACTATGCCCTTATTTACTGCATTTTACTTAGAAGTAAATCAGAACTTCATTCCTTTACTGCCAGGACCTTTGGTAGCTCTTCGCATCCTACAGATTATACTTTTGAGGAAGATACTTACTCTGATTCTGCTTTTTCAGCCAGATGGTTGGAGTGGAGTACATCCTTCTTCATGCTCAAGAGCCCATTCTCTTCATTATCCGAAAGCAGCAAAGGCAATCTCCAACACAAGGTAAGGTCACTGAGTTCTTGTTGCTTTTGAGAAGAAAAATTATTCAGTCTCTTTTATCTGTTCTCAATCTGTGTTCAAGCACGTCTGGTTCCCCTTTGCTGTCTTTATTTTACATCTAGATGAAACAGTATGAAGTGGGGCTGGAGTGGTGGGGTGGAGGTATTTTGTGTGACTGCTGGTGTGCTAATAGCAGGGATTGCCATCTTGTGGTGAAAGGTGAGGAGTGCAGTCAGAAAGTTCTGCCCGGGGATATATTTTGCCAAGAGAAATTGAGAACAGCGTTCATGTCATGTTGTACTTAGTTTTCATTCGAATTGTTTGAATATAAAGCTAACCATAGCCTTGATTGAGGCTGATGAGCTGAGTTTAATTTGAACTAATCATCTGAAGTGGCTAATGTGTGATTTATTTATTTTGGAAAACCATGATTTCCATTATCTAAGGAGAGGGATTCTTTATACTTCTGTTTGTGTCACATCACTCTCTTATTCTACACTGTTTCCATCTTCGGTTGTGGACTGGGAATGCTGCTGAGTAGTAGCTCGTCAACAGAAGATTATAACCTATGTGAAAAATGATAACAAGCAGTATTTTGGTTATTCCTCTAAGAGCTGAGGATTATTTTGCAATTGTGAGGTAATCTTGTGACAACAGCAGCCCCTCCTTCCTAGTGTCACTGGTGACCTATTCAAGTTTGAAATGAAATACCTTAACATTTTTTCCCATTTCCATGCAACTCGCTTCATAATTCCTTTTTAACCTTAAATTATCGTGTGTGTGATTAATTGAAAAAGTAACTATATTTCAATAGTTATTGGGCTGTCTTCTGTGATTACTGCATGTGTATGTGAAATAATATAGATTATTTCAGATTAAGCTTTACAGAAATAAAAGATAGTTATTTCTTTAATTGTTTTTAGTGACTTAGGGTCTGTATATGCATTTGGGTCTTTGCCTTTTCTAGCAATGCTTCTTACTTGCTTATACCAGGTAATGGCCTCTTTATATTGCAGTTCTCTACTCAAAAAGAACATGATTCCTTCTTTAGTAGATTTTTCAAGTTGTTTCTTTATTAAACGTTTTGAATCTAGATTTCAAAAGGTGAGTGTGGTAATAGTCTTCAGTTTCTTGTTTTGACACTTAGATCAAGGGTAGACTTGAGACTTCCACAATACTTGTGTATTCCACAACACTTTTGCTGTACTGCAGATATATGTTTGGTGGCACTTAACTGGGACTTGTTAATGTTTTTGCCATTGTGACTGGACAGTTTATGCTAGGTACCTTGATGGAGTGACATAGTTCCCTAGGTCGTATGTTACCTATGTGTTTCATTTTATTCTGATAAAAATATTAGTGCATTTGAGACACAAAAATGGGGATGGAAAAAGTAAATTAAAATGAATTCACAGCTAGTGTTCAATACTTCAATAGAACTGGTGCAGGAGTGTCTTATGACTTCTGTGTGTTTTTTCAAAACATATATTTATACTTAAAAAAAGTTAAGCAAATTTTTGCCTGTTTGTAGTGATTTTGGAAAAATCTCTAGATCAAATGATTAGGGAGAGTTAATTGTGTAGGAAACTAGACTGCTTTGGTACATAGTAGTGAGACTGTAAAGCTGCTGTACTGTGCCATGTTCCACCTCTAAGGAAATTCTGAGGATCTTTCTTCATTTGAGAAGTGGGTACTGGCTGCAAAATGCATACAGCTGTGTGGTCTGTTAACTTAGGCAGGTCTCCAACTTTCCTAAAATGCAAGTACTGGATGAATTGGGTCCTGCCAGAATGTGGCTTCAGACAGAATGTGTTAATACAGATGGAGGAACTGGAACAAATGTGTGAGAAGGTAAGAGCCTTAGGGATGTGAAGCTTATAGCATGGCTGTGGTTTCTCAACTAAAAAACATTTGGCAGAGTGTTATGGAGGTAATGATGATGCTCATTAGAGCTGCAGTGCAGAGGAAGAAGAATTTTTGATGGTTCAGTAAAGGTTCCAAATTCCAGATTAGCAAATGCCTTTGAAAGACTGTCTTTTCTTTTGGCAGAATGTTATTAATTTAGAAAGACATGCTCTGCAGGTGCCTAGCTGCCATTGTGTCTGGGAAATCTGCCTAAGAGGACTGTACAAGTAGAGGAAATCTGAGACCATAGGAATGAGATCTTAATATTTTTGTAGGTTTTCACCAGTAGCAGAGGCAAATGGAATTTCTTCCAGAGCAGTTCCTGTGACTCTTGTGTAGTTCTGAAAACCCCATCTCTTCTAAGGTCAATGATTTGTTTGCAGAAGCACAGGACTTAAAGCTGATGCTTTAAAGCATAAACCAGACCTTGGTTTTTTATTTCTCCTTATCACTCTGTGGCTAGGGGGTGAATAAAGCACTTCTGAAATTCAGCAGCAAATAGAGTCTTCATCCATAGCTTTAAACTGATCCTGGCTTGTTTCTTTTTTTCCTTTATTCCCAGTTATTCCATTGGCTGACTACTACATCATTGCTGGAGTAATTTACCAGGCACCTGACTTAGGATCTGTCATTAACTCCAGAGTTGTAAGTGTTCTATGTGTTTGATGTATACCGGTTTGTATCTGCTTTTACTTATGGTTGTTTCTCAGGCTGTTCTAATGCCTCCCTCACTGTTTTGAGGAACGATCTTGTGTAGTATACAGAAACTTAAAGCAAACCCCACTGGTTAATATGGTGTGTATCCCACTTGGAAATCAAAGATCCTGAGAGGGTGCAGTGTGGTCCAAAAAGTAGGATACATTGGCTGTGGATGAGGAATCAGGATAACTGAAACTACACAATTGTCAGAACAACATGAGGTTCGAATAATCAAAAGAAAAAAATAAATGGCAAATACATGTGAAATACTAGTTAAATACATATTCAGTGAAATTTGCATTGGAATGTTAATGTAATATTTCTTTTTTTTTGGTTAATGTTTTTATGTTGATGTAGTATTTCTTTTTAAACTGAATACTTTGGTATGTTTTGCTTTTTTGTGTTCCAAGTAAACTACTTTTGCAAGTTTTTCTCTGTCAGTTTAGAAATGCACTTCAGAAGAGGCCTAGCAAGAGCTTATTATATTACATTTTTGATCCAAAACTAGATGTTCCAAATTCCCCTCACAGAAGAAAAATGAATATAGAATACAAATTTTTATAAATCCCTGCTTTAAAAAAATGTATACTGTCTTTTCTCCTTAAATTCTGAACGCTGCCTTATGTTATTGTTCTGAAAGCTCACTGCAGTGCATGGAATTCAGTCTGCTTTTGAGGAAGCCATGTCCTACTGTCGCTATCACCCATCCAAGGGCTACTGGTGGCATTTCAAAGATCAAGAAGAACGAGGTATGATTACTGGTTGCTCCCGGGAGAGGGAAAGTAATGTAGGGAAAAGCTTGAGGCAATGCAGGGTGATGGTGTAAAGGTGATGCTATGTGTGTTGCCTTTCTGAAAGGTAAGTGGGATGGAAGGAATCTTGCTCTTCTCTGCTGGTGGGGATGAACCTGCATGGATGGGAAATAAAAATGGTGAGACATGCCAACAAAGTAGGCAACTCTTCAACCCAAAGTACATTTGGGAGACCAAAGTACATTTTCAGAAGCCAGAGCAAGTTTTCAGGAGGTGAAAGTTGTTCTTAACTTGTCTACCCCCTCCCCCTGCAAAAAAGTCCCAAAACTGGTGTCAAAGGGAAAAATATAGATGAAGTTTTAAATGAGAGATGAATACCAACTTGTCATACAACAAGAGAACAGAACTTCAAATACAGTTTTCTCTTATATTTCTGTGACTTGCAGAGAAAGCTAAACCAAAAGCCAAGAAGAAAGAAGAACCAAGTTCTATTTTCCAAAGGCAACGAGTAGATGCTTTACTTTTAGACCTAAGACAAAAGTTTCCACCCAGATTTGTTCAGGTATGACACTTATAAGCCACAGTTTTCAGTTGTCAAAGGAGAAACTGGATGTTACAAAATGTGAATTGGATGTTGTTTAAAGTGTATTTAGTGATCCCTTCTACCCTCAATTCTTAGGTAGAAGGGCATATTACTTGGTTTATGTTTCCCAGTGAGTCATAGGAAGGGACCAATTATCACTGGTTACACTGATGTGTTGGTTTTCTTTTTCTTCCTCCTCCACAGCAAAAGCCTGGAGAAAAGCCTGTCCCAGGTAAAACTCTTAATATTCTCATAAGACTTAAAAATAGGCTCTGTGTATCAGTGTCTGCCAAGGGTCATATAAGCTTCTTGATGCTGCCACTGAGGTAGTTAGGAATTTGACATTGCCTACTTGTGCAAAGTCCTGGGTTAGAACAAAGTTCTAGGTAAGAGTTCTCTGTAACAGCCAAAGTGAAACTGGAAAAAATGTGTGTTCTACTCCTGCCCTTTCTGTGTAAAATTATTGTCTGGAGATCCGAATGCAGGAAATGCTCTTTGAAAGCAGGAGGAGGGTGGAAGGGTAAATGAGGGAACAATTTGGCCAGTCCAGCATCCTAATGATTTTGCATGGTACTAGAAGCACAAGAAAGCATATGAAGGCTTTGAATTGATCATGAGCAACCTCAGAACAGGGAAAGCAGACTGTATCTCTTACCTGCATAGGTACAAGGTTAGTCCTTGGTTATTCCTATACCTTTGAAATTAATTTTTACATCAACACTATTTTTAAGTACTCTGAACGGTATTTTGGGAATTAAAATTGGAGGTTTAACTTTCTTTTGCTGTTACCTCTTAAGTGGATCAAATAAAGAAGGAACCAGAACCAGCCCCTGAAGCTGTCAAGCCAGAGGAAAAAGAGACTGTAAAGAATGCTCAGCAGAGTGCTGGCCCCAAAGGACCACCTGAAAAACGGATGAGACTCCAGTGAATGGAGAAGTTGTTACATGTCTGGATTAGTCAATACCTGGAGAACAAGAGATTCTTGCTCCTCTTCAGCTGAGACTGATGGTTCAGGAACTCAAGTTCCTGTAACAGCTTTTTCTGTAGAAACCTGTCACACAAACGTTAATGTCAGGGTGTGAGCTTCCTCAAAGAAAGTGTTCTGTGTCTTCATCTTATTTTGAATGTTGGCTTCTGGAAATAGTTTTTACACAGACATATTTTTGTAGCCTCCTGAAATCTTTACAAACTCTTGTATCCCTTGTGTCTTGGTTTCCTATGTAAGAAGAAAAACTTTTATATTAAAACCCCAGAATTCTTGGTCAATAAAATTCCTGGCTGCTGGAATGCCTTTCAAAGTGTTTACTTTGTTAGGAGCAAATATGCCATATATTTCAGGAGCATTTTTTTCCATTGGATATCAATATATTGTGAGTTATTTTAAGAAAGAAAAGTACAAGTAAAGGTTTTAGGGTTCCTACTATAAATTGTTGTACCTTTAGTATGCTTGGGATAAAAGATTTGATAACAGGATGCTCAAATATGTGTAATTAGATGACAAACTGTTGTCTCTGACTGTTCTTGAGCACTCATTTTACTTAATAATTAAGCTGGTCTTTTACTATAAAAGCTAGTGTTCTGTGAGAAAGATCACATGAAACAAAACTAAAATCTCTTGCTGCTGCACACTTAGTGAAGCTGTTTATATCTTTTTTTTTTTTTCCACTGTAACTTAAATAGCAATTAAATTTCTTTGCTGTGTTCCTCGCTCTTTGTTGCTACATCTGATCATCTTGATCAGTCATCTGCTTTATAGACCCGAGGAGGTAAGGCTGTGGAAGAGAAAGTTTACTGAAAGTTATGTATTTTGCTATTTAAGCATGTTGCTTAAACAACAGGTTTTTCTTTTCAGAAAAATTAGAAGTCATCCATTGCAGAGAAATGAGTGGTTTGTTTTGGTTTTTTTTCATTTAATTAATAGAGCAATGCTTGAAATAGCTTGTTTTCTTTTCACAAATGTTGCCTGTTTTTTTGGTAGTAAATTGTAAGCAAGAAAAAGGTCTGTACACTGCAAGCCACATGTAGATAAGAAGGAAAGCTGGGATATGCTTAATTAGCAGTGTCAAGTTTGTTTTGAGGTTGCAAGAGACTCTGTTTCAGTAACTAATAAACAGCTCTGACTGGGTAGCTATTGAATAATGGAAAGACCCTCATAATTTTTGCCCTGTAATTAAAGCTGATGTTACAGGTGTAGATAAGCCAGTAGCTGTTTGCTGTGGGTGCAGATACAGATGTAAAAATCACACACCAGTGTACTTCAATGTGTATTAGCTCTGCTTCCTACCATTTGCATCACATTTGAACAGCTATTTCTCCAAACGTAGATAGTAGATACTAAGCTGGTGTCAACTCTTAAATCAAGTGAAAATGCAGAAAGCAGTAATTCTGAGATGCTCAAAAGAAGACCAAGCTCGTATGTCAGCGTTGAATAATTATAAGGTAGTGGGAGTATTCTTAGAACAAAAGGGTGTTGATTCTTTCTTCCACTAAAGAAATTCTTCTGAAAGCAAAGAGCTCAGGAAGCACCAAAGTTACCATCTTGTCTGCCCCCAAGATGGAAAAGAGGGATCCCAGAAATGAGGCATGAGTGGTGAGGAAAATCAGGAGTCCTTGTGGGATTTTTGATGTTTAGAATAAAATCCTTGGAAATAGCCATTAAAGGAGCTGAGTATCTCTGTAGCTATTCATATTACTAAGAACCTGTATGCCATTTGGAAAAACTTACATAAGAAAGATGAAGACTACACAGTCTGGAGTGGTTTTGTTGTTTTGTTTTTTCAACATAGAAAATGAACTACTCATACATCAAGGATACATTACTAGCAGAACATTACTAGAAGGAACTTTACTAGCAGAAGAAAGATACTTTGCTGAAGGGACAATACAGCTGTGGTCAAAAATTAATGCTAGAACACATAGTACAAGCAAAGTATTCTGTCAGTCACAAACTAAAGTGTGGTGTACAGCCCAGTATTCTAAAAAGAATTCTCCTAGAGTAGAGAAATTTGAAGGGCAATAAAATGAGGAAGAGAAGGTTTCTCCTATGAAGCCAAGCCACTAGGAGGACCAAGACTTTAATACCTTAGGAAAGAAAAGACAAATGTGGGGTCTTTATAAAGTACTGTGAAGCAAGTAGGAAAGCAGAGAACCCTTGTTCTGCCTTGTAGTGGAAGAAATGAGGACAAAGTACTGAAGCTGGAGATATAGTTAGATTGAGTTGTTATGTTCCATGGTCAGAATTTGAGCTGTTTCAGAGATGAAGGTGGGACTTGAAAGGGCTGACTGTTCTCAAGTCTGCATCTCTTAATAGCCTTTTTGGTTTTGGCAGAAATGTCTGGTGTGGGCTGGTGTCTGAGAGCATTAAAAGGTCTGATCCCATCTGAATTAAAGTCCCAGCATCTCGGCTATTGAGGAACAGAAAATGGCTTCCACACATAAAACAATACATTTGAATGTGATAAGCCTCTTCCATGGAAATTATCTTTCCTGAGAGAATAGCATTATAAAGCAGTAAGGCATGTTACCAGTCAGTGTGTTGATTAATACTTGTCCTTCAATGCTGAAGGTTTGCCAAATGAGTAAATAATATCTTCTCATCCTGTTACTTGCTGACAAGATATTCTAAAATAATTGTATCTGTTAAGTCAGCTTTGATATTAACTTACTCAGGTAACATTGTCAGATATTACTGTTAAGCTCCTAGTAGTTTCCTGGCAAAAAGCTGTTAAGCAGCTATGTTCTTGGCAGCAATGTTTTTCGGTGTATGAGAATTGCAGCCTTTTCTTTCTTGTATTTATACACTGACTTTTGGTTTGGAGCCTGAATGTCACAGTCCTTCAAAAGACCTTCAGTATTTGTGAAACTTACAGATGAAAGGGAAATAAGCAAGCAGTTCTGAATTTTGCCTGGTGTCACTTTCTTTTGAATAGAAGAGAGATTTGGTTGTAGAGGAGAGCTTGCACTAATTTTGCTCCTAGGCAGTAACCATTCAGAGTTAAAAAGGGCTTTTCTTGGTCTGAATCACTGGGTAAGAGGAAGTAAAAATGACCCAGAACTCTGATAAAAATATTCTGTCTGAAAGTGTATGTAAATATGTGTATCTGCATGAACAGGCATGCATACACATGCATATATTTTTTTGCAGATATACATGCACAGATCAAGCCAGATTATTGGAAGAAAGGTGGTTGAGCTACCTCAATTCACTGTGTAAAGCTAATGGTGTCTCAGTTGGAGCTGAATTACTGTCTCTTTCAGCTCTTCACTAAAAAAGGTCTGACAGGACTATGCATTATTCTCAGCCACTTCTCTTTGTCACCCTGCCCCTGTACTTTGTCTCTTGGTAACCTTTTCCTCACAAAGAAAGATGTTGTTTGCACAGTTAGTATACTTTGCCATAATGAGCTGTACTTGGAGCAAGGTTAGAAGGGTATAGCCAATAGGAGGGACAGGGCAAAGGAGAGGGATTAGATTTATGTTGAGACACAGAGGTTCTCTGTGAGAAAAACAGTGCAGATACAGCTTCATCAAGCCAGCAGATGGCTTCTGAACAAAAGCTGATGTGATACACTTTTTCAGATTTTTTTCTGTATTTTTTTCAATAGCTAAGGAAATGTTGATAGCTAGGCATTCAAGGTTCAAGACTATTCTTTTTTTCTTGGAGAAGAAGGTAAATTTTTGTTGCTTTGGTCTTGTAATCATGCACAGAACAAATGAATCATCATAAATGGATGAATGAGAAACTTTTCTAGTGGGATGCGTTATGATTTATTATTGATCTCATAAAAATTGAAAGCCTTCATTTATTTCTGTCAGGACAGTGGATTTCAAGCTGTGGTCCACAAGGCTGCTGAGGTCTGTGATCTCTTCCTAAAGACTTGACAAAAAGTGAGTGAGGAAAAGAAACTTCTTGCTGGTAGAATTAAATTCCATATTTTTGCACCTTCACTGGAAATTTTAACAGTGCTAGAAGACTGAAAAAAAAATGAAAACCACTGCTGAATCATGAAAAAGCCAGTTACACCTGCCAAACAAATGTTTCTGCTGTTGAAGTAGCTATGGATTGCTGTGGTATTTTTTTCCATGCTCTACTATAAGGTCAGTCATTTTTTCTTCAGACCTGTTCATTGGCATATAATGGGAATCTTTCCCTCTTCTCCTCTTTGATCTTTTCTTGATCACAGTACAGAAGTGCAAGGCTCTACTAACCTGAAACCAACAGTGTCATACCTTTTTAGGTAGCTTCAATGCTGAAGGGATTGCATAAGGGGCTTAACACAGTGCTGAAAACTTATGTTGACACTTCCGCCCCTCAAGAATAACGGCCATGAGTTCCACAATGAAACTGGAGTAATCTGTAGTCCTAAGTATATAGTTACATTTATATTGAAAGAGACAAGCTAGTAGGCAACTTTTCTTTTTTTGGGGGGGGGAGGAGGGGAGGAAGACATGCCTCCAGCAAGTTTGTGGAGTGATTTAGTTGGGCCTTTTCTGTAACTTAAGGAATGGTCACACAGCAGAAGTATACATTTAAAAATAGTGCTACAGACAGTGCACACAAAGATTATATAATAGGATTTATTATTATTATTATTTATCTTTATTAATTTTTATTATTATTTTTATTTTATTTATTATTACTTATTATTATTTTACCGTGGTCTGAGTTATATTTATTTCAAAGCACATAATCTGATGTAGTTTGCTGCCCTGGAATGCAAAACTGATCCTTGGAAAACAGCAGACAATTCTTCACCAAAACTAATAAGAAAATACATCTAAGGCTAACACAGGCCATGGGTTTGTTTGCTTTTAGGTAAAGCAGTAATAAATTTCAAACAAAATACAGCTATGGGTATCTAGAAGGATCTATCTACATGGGTATATATACAGATTGTAACAGAAGCAGGCATCCTCCTATTTCCATTCCTTTCCTCTGAGGTACAGTATTAACAAGTTGTATACTACTAGTGCTGGCCACAAATGGAGAAAATGAGCAAGGGGCCAAAACACAGAATCTGAAGCCTCTCTGGAAAACTTGGTAACCTCCACAGCTGTTGAGTAGGCCATCCATGTGCCAGTCAGGACCCTGGGGCATGGGGCAGGAGAGAAAGAGGCTCTGATCACTCTGCCAGCTTCTTCCCTCACTGCTCAGCCTCCTGAAGGGCAAAACCTGCCTTGGCCAGTGTGAAATGCCAAGTGTTGCTGCCCATGCCAGGGTGATGATCAGCACCAGAAGGTGGTACCAAAAGGTGGAGAACAGGTGGTGGGAGGATGCACCTCTTGTAGCTGAGGAAGATGAGGGCCATAGCAGGTTTAACTTTACCCCAGGCATGCTTTCAGTATTGAAAAGTTGTGAAGGGTTCCCAAAACATAAGAGCTGTGGCTATGTCAAATCCCAGCACTATGTGCCAAAAAGCCAGGGTGCATAGCTGTGCTGCACAGGACATTCTGTCTTACCCCAATCCAGATAACTATCTCACAGCTGCCTTGATGGAGCTGGGATGGCAGCCAAGTGGTAGATGTACCTGTAAGCTCTCTCTTCCCAGTGCTCTGCCAGCACAAAGCTCTAGAAAGGTCATGATGTGGGAAATTGCCTCTTCCATCAGTGATGTCTGTAATTAAGGCAGATTGGTATAAGTATGTAGCAGATGGGCTTTCTGCTTTTATACTTGATACTTTACAGAATCACAGAATCTTAAAGTCTTGTCACAGCAGGAGAACACCTCGAAGAGTCCAACTGTCAATGCAGAAAAAAACCACCATACCCACTAAAGCAGGTCCTGAAGTGCCACATCTAGAGGGTTTTTTGAATTCCTGCAGCGATGGTGGCTCCACCACCTCCCAGGGCAGCCTGTTCCAGTGCTGTAAATGCAGATTGAAGAAAAGTAATGTTGTCACAGATACACTCAGTGACTGAAGTTACACTACTACATCCATCAAGCACCAATACCTACTACTTTCTACACCACAAAGCATGAGTACTCTGGGAATAAGAAAGTGGAGAACAGTGTAGCAGTGGTTCAGAATCAAACTGCAGAAAGGATCCTTGTTATCAGCCAAACTGTAAATTTACTGCAGGTTCAGTCTGCATCTGAAAAATGCTGTGAGAGTTGTCAGGTCCTTCCAGCAGGAACACTCTGCAGTGCTGAAGTAGGTGACTGTGACCTGCCAGGGAACTTTGCCTCCTTGCCTGACAGAGGGGTGTGTACAAGATGGAACCCCTTGCAAGGATGGTGGTTATTGCTATGGAGGAAAATATTCTTCCCACAGTAAACGGTGCCAGTGTTTGGCAAACAGTCCATGGCAGCTCCTTTAGGTTGCTTCAAAGCAGTGAATACTCAAGGTGACTGGTTTGGGAATTGGGGTATTCGTAGCAATATGCATTTTACAAAATGCAGTATTGAGAACATTCTGTGTGGTAGGATCCAATGTGAAAGCATGGACAAATGACCTTTCTTGCAGAACCACATAACACTAGTCCAAACCCATATTGGAGTTAGAAAGTGTTGGGGTCTTGACTATCACCTCGGGATGCCAGTAGCTGTGGAAGATGGCACACCATATGGTAGTGATAATAAGCTTTGTATCAACAGGACATGGACCAGTGTGTCATGACTGTCATGACAGAGGAGTGTGTAACAACTGTAAGAATTGCCACTGCAGGTATGGCTGGGCTCCTCCATATTGTGAATGGGAAGGATTTGGAGGGAGTGTTGACAGCGAACTTCCTCCAGCCAGGGTGATTTTTCAGAGTGCAAAACCAGAGGTAATAGTATTTAGCCTTCTTTTTCTATACCATGGATGGTTTTGATTAGATGAAGGAAACTAACTCCTCTGTTTATGTCAAGAGACAAGATAACTTCCCTTTGAATAACACCCCAAATTCCTTAGAACCAGATTTTTTTTTTCAGGGGATTCCTCAGAGGAAGAACAATCATAATTCAGGTGTGAGAAGCAAGGGATATGTGACAAACAAGAGAGATGCATATTGGGTGATGGAGATAGGAAGTAACAGAAGCACTACATGCAGCATCTTCCAACTAGCTATGCACTGATAAATACTGGCAGACTCTTTTTATTGTGTTTTTTAAATGCATAAACATCAGTGGCAGAAGTCTTAGCCTGCCACTTTGATGGACTCCTGTTGTTAACAGATAGTGTACCATAAATTGCTGTGTACAGGTCTATGCTGAGAGCAGAGAAACACTTAGTTCATATTTACAGACCTGCATGCTGAAGAGATAGATTTAAATACAGCACATTTTAGGCTCAAAAGCTGACTTGCAAATGCAGTTTTGGAAGAGAAAAAGCAACAAAAATGTGTGATCTCCATCATTAAAGTTTTCTCAGTGAAAATGTTTTGTATTTCACCATAGCAATTACCTTGATACTTCTGCTGGTTTGTTAGAACTGTCCCACTACTATGTTGTGGTGGGTAGATGCAAATCTAAGTTCAGTCCCAGTCTTTCTGCTTCCATCCTCCTTTTTTTTTTTTTTTTTTTTTTTTTTTTTTAATTCCCTTTTAAAATGTTTTAAATGGATTTGAGGACTTGGCTAATATATGAATTACCTGAACATGGAAGAGGCAGCCCCCAGATGCTGCTGTACCATCTTCCAAGAGATGTGCGTCAATCTAGTATGTGAAACTCTGCTGGAGGGAAATGTCTGACTGTGCAGACACATGAAATGGCCTGTGCCAATGCAGCAAGGTGTTAAGACTTCAGTAGCTGTTAACACGTGGCAGGCCAGTAGTTTTTTGGGGAAGGCTTGAGCTGCCTAGTAATGACTTACCTGAACAAAGAGATTTCTTGTTTGAAATATCTTCCTAGCTAAACACAGCTTTTAATAAAACTCCTAGTGCAGTTATCTCAGATTAAAAGAAAATTGTGTTTTTTTCTAAGCTAAGACTGTCATCTCTAAAACACATTAGCATTACTTCTGAGGAACAAGCATATATCCTCAAGTAGTTTGCCAAGTATTGTATTAGCAGAACCTGAGTCTGGAGGAAGAAGAATTGATAACCATTGTGCAAATTTTTGCTTTCCAGTGTTCTTAATGATTGTCAGAAATTAAGTATAGATATCCAAGGAAACAATGAGAACTGGATCGAAACAGGTGGGAAACTGAATGCTGTACTTAATGGCTTAAGAAGTCCTCCCGTGACAGACAAGTTATGGTTTTCTTGTCATTCCAGGTGTAATTTGGCCTTGAATGCCTACCTCCCACCTCTGAGGCAGGTGTTCTGACACTGGACTTAGCACTAAGCATTACATTATTAAGGCATGTGACACGTTCTTCCTCTAATCCAGAAATCCATCAGCAAAGCTGCCTCTCTCTGTTAACTTAAGGAAACCAAACATGTAGATAAATCTTGGAATGAAAGCAGTAAAAAAAAAAATTGTTACCCATACTGCAATACCAAACAAACAAATTGGTGGTGTAACACTGAAGACCTGAGCATCTGGTTCTGATTTTCATCAGGCAAGTTCCTACAGGTGTAGATGTGGCTCTCCTAATAGTGCCAAGCAGTTAAGTGATTAAATTGCAATGGGCCTCGTTGTTGTTCCCTGGTTATCACAATTATAATATGGGCTGAAACAGATAAAGTTGAGTAAACACACAGGGAGAAATTTTGCCTTACTCTTTTCACCCAGTAATCTATTGCCTCAAGAACTCCCTGAGGTACAGAAGCCCCAGGCTCAAGTGGCTCCTCTGATAGACGAAGGTTGAACTCCTTTGCCTTTTATTATTACAGTTAATCTGTGGAGTTTTGAGGAAACTTTCCAGATCCGTAAACTGAGCACCTTCTACAGCTCATAGTTAAGTATTTATTGTTCACAGTTCTGTGTCCTGTTGGCAGCTCTCAGGCTATCCCTGCGCTCTATCCCGGGGTAACCAGGATCTGGCACGATGCTCTCTGTACTACTTTTCTGCGTTGGGCGTTTGCTTCTGCCCTCCGCGATCTAATCAGCTTTCCGGTTCGCTGGGAAGCCGGTTAAAAGGGCTGGGAGCAGGTCACGCATCTCTACACTTCTTTGCTATGCCCACCCTAGCAAATATCGCCCGCTCTCTGCCTTTCCTGAGAAACTCGCTTCCGGTCCCGGCTCAGGCAAGGATGCTGGGGGGGGGAAGGGAGGCCGAAGCCCCGCTTCGCGGCTCCTGAGCCCTCAGCCCTAAGGATGTGCCTCTCTCCGGACGCCTGCCGGCACCGGTTCGGACGGCACGGCCACCATAAGCCCCTGGCCTGCTGTGAGAGCCGCGCCCCGCAGACAAAGGCCCGTGCTGTGCCCCGGCACTCCTCCCCGGTCTCAGCCTCTTCCTCAGGCCCGGGAGCGCTGCCCGGCACCGGGGCCCCGTCCCCAGGAGGCGCGGACTACAACTCCCATCGCTCCGCGGCGCGGCGGCGGCCGAGGAAACGAAAGCGGCTGCCCCGGGAGCCAACTTCACTTTCAGGCCGCAGCATGAACGGCAGCGTGGCGGAAGGCGGACGCTTTTCCGAGGAGGTCATCTGCCTCACCCGCAGACCCTCGGGTAAGGCGGCGGACACCTCCCCCACTACCCGCCTCACCGGACCTCCGGTGCCTCCGTGACCGCGGCTGCTGCGCTGCCCCGGGAGAGGAGGGAAGGGAAGGAGAGGGGAGGGGAGGCCGGCGGTGAGCGCAGGGAGTGGTGGTGGTGGGGTGGCCGGGAGGGTGCTCGATGAGAGGCGGGAGGGTCCCGGCGGTGAGGACGGGGAGCTCAGCGCCTGCTCCCAGGCATTGGCGCGGCAGCCCGGAGGCTCCCGGCCGCTGCGGGTCTGTCCTGCGCGGTGTGGCCATGGCAGTCGCCCGCATACAGCGCTGTGGGAAAGGCCGGTGACCTGCGCGGGAGGGGGGCCCAGGCTTCGGTGTCTCGGGTGGATTCGCTCTGTTTTTCCGGGGAGTTGGTATCTCCCGTGGTTGTGAGGTGGAAGGTGCTCAGCCGTGTCGGAAAGCCCATGTAAAGGGGCGTTTCGAAAAACGTGAAGTGACCGTACCCTGTGACCCTATCCTGTACTGTCAGTTTCCCCTGAGTTGGTCGCGGTGGCTCTAGAGTGGGCTTCGGGGTGGTGAGGGGACAGGAGTGCTCTGGGGCCATATTTGGCTTTGCTGTTCCTGTCACAGCAGCGGTGCTCTGGTGGCAACCCCCAGGCGCGGGTCCACCCTCGTGTTTGTAGAGGATTTGTGATGCCCTTCAAGTTTTCCCTAAATTCGTAGAATCAACAGGGTTGGAAAGGACCTCTGAGATGATCAAGTCCAATCCTTGATCCATTACCACCGTGGTTCCCAGACCATGGCACTGAATGCCACATTCAGTCTCTTCTTTAAAACCTTCAGGGATGAAGAATCCACTACTTCCCTGGGCAGCCCATTCCAATGTCTGATCACCCTCTCTGTAAATAATTTCTTCCTAATATCCAACCTAAACTTCCCCTGGCAGAGCTTAAGTCCATGCCCTCTTGTCTTGCTGATAGCTGCCTGGGAGAAGAGCCCAACCCCCCCCTGGCTCCAGCCTCCTTTCAGGGAGTTGTAGAGAGCGATGAGGTCTCCCCTGAGCCTCCTCTTCTCCAGGCTGAACGGCAAATCCCTCTCTCTGGGGTGCGGCAAATTAGCACCGAAATGAATGGCTCTCTAGTGAAAAGCCTGGCTCCAAGGAACCGCCAGCTCCTAGGAGGTTGTGGAGCTAGAGCTCTACTTCAGTGCCTGAACACTTCCTCTTTAAGGTCCCTTCCAACCCACGTTATTCAATGATTCTATGAAAGGAAATGTGGCAGCATTCCTTCTGTCTGCACGGCTGCTGGCTGGCCATGGCTCCATGGGGATCTGAGGCACCCACATCATCGGTGTCCGTGCCATTTTTCTTTCTCCATGGTGACTGTAGTTCCTGTACCTGGCTGAGGCTGATTCTGGCCCCCATGTTACAACCCAAGGGGTGAGCCCAGCAGGCAGCCCCTCTGCCTCTCTTCTCACCAGCGTGGCCTCTGGGCTGAAAACTGTGTAGTAGCCCTGCCAGCACAGCCAGGAGCTGAACACAATGAAGCCATGCTTGTCAGTGGAAAATATTTCTTAAGGGAAGCCAATTGTGACGAGAAAGCTGTTTTGAGACATTTGAGAGCCTGAAATTTTGAAGGAAGGGGATGCTGAAAGTCAGTGTTGAGAAAGCTTGCATATAGCTACCAGGTTACCATGAGCAGAACTTGTCCCATCGCTAAGGTGGGCTGTGGATTTTCAGAGTTTGGTTTATAACCCTGTCACTTGATTTGAAGGTCCTACAGCTCCTTACAACCTTGATACATTTACCATGCATATTATTATTCATATCCATGAAAGGAAAGTACTTTTATTTGTATAGCACAGTGCAATCCCATAATCTTCCTCATCAGAGTTTTGACAGCAACTTGAAAAAATAGGTCTGGTGCTAAAGAATCGCTGGCAAAAGTTTGCTGAGATGGTGAACAAATTTAGTGGAAAAAGTGTGCATGTCTCACCATTTTTGAAATGTCCTTGTAAAGTACCAGAGTGAAATTAGTCAGTAAAAATGTGGTCTTATGGAAAGCTAAATCACTTCAGCAGTTCATTTTGCACTGTTATTCAATCTCTCTTCCTAATCCTGCCAATCATGATTTTTTTTTTTTTAAATAATTTTTTTAAAAAATGTCTTTTTTAAGAGTTTTTATGTTTTGGGGAATAGAGATCTGCACCCTTAGGGAAGGTCATAAAGTTTAGCCCAGAGCCTGCAGAGTGAAAAAGCCCTGTGAGTACTTTGCCTAGCATAAGCAGCTGCCACTTTTTGTCTCAAAGGTCTGTTCCAATTTCATGTTGCCCCTGCTGATGAAAGCTGTGGCTTTTTACTGTTTTTCCATTTGTGGGGGAGAACTTGAAATGAATATGCTTTTTCCATATATATAAATATTTTGTAATAAATGTGGGGGAAAATTGGTGTACTCTAAATCTCTTATTCATTCTTTCTGTCTTTTTAATAAAACGTTGATTAAGCCTTATACTTTCTTTAGTATTGATTCCCCGTGTTCCCAGGACATAGGTTTCACGTTAAATAATATTTAGTTTTGTGGATTATTATTTTTTTTTTTAATTCCCATTGATGGGTGAGTTGCTGCACACAACTGCCCCTTCTTGGAATAGGTATTGGTCTAGCTAATGAAATGTCAGTATTTCTACAATCTGCTGCTGCTTCCATTTTCTTCCTCATTTGTCTGTAGCTGCCAGAAAGGGGAGGAAAGAAAAAAAAAGGTGTGGCAAGATTCCTGTTAACATTTCTTTGCTTCCCAGCTGTAGATGCACACTTAAAATAACATAACTCATCTTGTACATCCTTTAATCTTCTGTGACTGATTTAAAATGCTGCTTGCCAGCAGGCACAAGGTGGTTTTCCTTCCATTTGCAGCTCTCTGTCTCAAAGTTTCTAGTCCCGACTTTGGGAGAAAGTATGAAAGAAAATAAAAATTAATAAATGAGCCTGGCTGTATGTGGGAAGAATTTGCCTCCAGCTGTTCCTGATAATAGGTTTTGGATGACTGTTTTATGTCAGAAAAAGAAGTGTGGGTTGTTTTTTTTTTTAATTTACTTTGATTGTGTGTTTATTTTATTTTTATTTATCTTATTTATTTTTTCTTGACTTTTCCTTCTTTTTTCATTGCAAACCTCTTCTTAGGGAATTTTTCCCCAGCCCTTGTCATTTATTGTAATTTACAGAAAAGTATAGCTGCACGTGCAGTGGTGAATGTGCTCTTGTAACACGGGGTTTTCCGGATTTTTAATTCAATTTGCTCTTCTGGATTTTGATGAAAGGAGGTCTTAATCTTTAACTGCACTTTAATCCAGCAGCTGGTTCCAGCTAAAGATCTGTAATCAAGGCTTACTTTAAAGTACAATACGAAACATAACAAAAATGTGGATATCAGTTAGAGTTAATGTATGTGTTCTTTTTGTTTTACTTTATATCCAGAACTTTGTTGTTATTTCTTGTCATGTTTTGACTTCCTAAAACAGAACAAAATAATTACATAGAATTTGAACCATCTTCATGTAAGCTAATCTTATTGTTGGAGGTGAGCGACATCAGCTCCAGCTCCTTAGATGTGGCACAGGAACCTTCTGAGCTCTAGGTGCCCTTGAGTTGGTGGCGCAGTTCCTCTTGCCTTTTTCCTCATCTTTAGAGAGGCTCTAGTGCTTCTTGCCTTTCTTAACTGTTTCCCAGCTCACAAAACACTTGTCAGGCATGATTTCTTGTTGCTTAAAGGTCATGATTTACTATAACCTCCTGTCAAATGTACAATGCTTTCCTTTCATGCTGTGCTGAAAAGACATATTCCTGCTGAGGGCTGAATCAGCATCTCAGGATTTCTGGTGTGTCCCTCAGCATTTCCCCAACACCCACCTGGAAACAGCTCATAGATGCTTTATGGAATGAAGGCATTCAAGGTCTCTCCTCTGCTTTCGAGATGAGTTTCATGGGTATAACTTTTCTAGATAGTGATGATTGGAAAGGGTGGTGCAGACAGGTGTTGCAGTATCGTGGAGGAACCAGGACAATGTTGGGAGCGTACAGTCCCCAACAGCAGTGATCATGTATGAAGCTTGGAGCTTTTTCTCATCATCTTTCTCTTTGGCTTACCTTAGGGCTGGGCTTCAACATTGTTGGTGGGACAGATCAGCAGTATATTGCCAATGACAACAGCATCTATGTCAGCCGGATCAAAAAGGATGGGGCAGCTTACCTTGATGGTCGGCTACAAGAAGGAGATAAAATTGTAGCGGTAAGAGCCCTTTCTTCTGTTGCCCCGTGTGTTGCTCAAGTGCTGTGATCAGCAGTGGGATATGAGATGCAGGTTTGCCCATCTTTTCTTCCTTCTTCACTTGTCTAGGAAGAGCTCTTTGGTGCTGTGTTTGTATTTCCTCTGTCACTTGGTCCCTACGGTTTTAGAATCCTTCAGAGCATCTCTTGCCCACAGTGGAACATCATTTATACGTGTGTAAAAAAACAAACAAACAAACAAACAAAAAAGGAATCAGTCTCCCACCTCTTCTTAAGTTTCCAGACACTGATAGTTAGAGATTCCTGATCCTTGTGCTCAGTGGGATTTTTAAGCTGTAGAACCTCTAGGCCATAAAACTGTTCATTGCAGAATAATTTAAGCTGCAAGCTGCTGCTTTTAGAAAAATCTTAAGTGTCTGAGGTTCAGTCCTCCTTTTTCTTCAGACAGCTGGAAATCATACAAGACAATATCCTTTACAAAGTTATGAGTGAAGAAGTAGCCTCTCGTAGTGCAATACATAATATTTTAATACTCAATTTTATTTTATGCTTATGACATTCCACATGTAATCATTTTAGCCTCTATAGAGTGCCTTGCACTAATTGGAGCCTATTATTGAACCAGGAAATTATACTAAGTTAGCTTGTCTTGACAGTTTAATGTTTATGTACTTGTATTTGGGGAGTCAAATTTCAAGAGGAGGGAGGCACTGGATATGGTGTCAGGGGATACAATTAGAGATAATGGGAATGAGAAAAAATAGGATAAATATAATCAGCGAATGAAATCAGGTAGGTTATAAAAACTTCTGCCACAAGATAGTATTTTGAATTCAGAAAAATGCTGACACATTCAAGTGGATGCCAATATGCATGTAAATCTTTGTTTTCTTCTGTTACATCAGTATGCTTGTAAATGCATATTTACAACACTCTTTCAAACAGGATTTCAAAGTTAGACCAGTAGAGGGAACATATGGTAAAGAGCCTCATAGTAACAATTTTGCTGTAGCTGCTCTTTTATTTTCATTAGTTGTCAGAATTACACCTTTGATTTGTTTCCAGTAGAGCAGCAATGTAAGCTGCTATTGGCACAACAGTCATCTTACATTCTGATGTTGCATCTAGGCAGTTAGTTTCAGTACCTCTGTGTTTTGGCTTGGAGTTTCTCATGTAACCTCGGTGGGTAAATATGGATGCTGCTGATACAGTATCATGCCCCAAATGCAAAATTTTGTGAAATGCATGGTTAAAAATTTGCTTTTTGCCCCTCAGCAACTGGTTGTTCTTTTCATTTTTTTGCTAGATTAATGGCAAAGACTTGAAGGATTTGCGGCACAAGGATGCTGTGGAACTGTTCAGGAATGCAGGCTATGAAGTGTCTCTGAAAATTCAGCGCAGGGTATGTTTTACCTGTTCCTTAGGGTTATTTCTGCTGCAGTTGGGACTGATTTCTATGACTGGTAGCAATCTGTATCGTGAAGAAACATCTGAACCACTGCTGTGTTCAGATGCTCGATTTGAATTGTGTGTAAAGATTTTGGTTGAATTATGGCCACCTCTAGTTGATCACAACTGTAATCACCCATGCATTACTTGTTTGTAACAGTTACCAGTGAAGGAAGAGGTGAGTTTGGAACAGCCCCTGGGTCTTTTTCTGGAGTATGGTGTGTTTTCTTACACATCTTTTCTCAGAGTCAAAGATTTATGTGTGAAGACAGCATCTCAAGTTCCCCAGCTTTGTTTCAGAGGCCAAAGTTTTACTGGAGACAAAACTCCCCTGTTGTTTTAGAGATCATCATTCCTGTTAGGGTGGATGTGCATGTGCAGCCCATCACAAAGGAACAAATCTGGGCTGCTATGATTTAAACATACTGGAACTATTTTGGACGTAGGAGAGGAATCCTTAATCCACTGTTGTAACTTGAACATCCCTGGCTAGCACTGAAGTTGGCAGAGGAAATACTGTCAGTCTGAAGCATAGCTGTGGGGAGGGGTGGGTTGAAGCCTCTTTTCTATTCCATTAATAAAAGGAGTAAATCTCCTGGGCAAGTATATAGGGCAAGTAAGAAAAACAGAGAGAACTAGCAATGCCTTTTTTTTTTTGCTAAAGACAGCAGGAAATGGTGTAGTAGAAAATGCATCAGGGGATAACTGGGGATGTGTGTGTCATTGCTTCTGCTGTATGAGATGCACCCTGCTCCAGCTGTTACAGCTCCAGTTTACAAAGTGGCAGAGAGACGTGGGGGTGCCTAGTAGTGACTTGGGTACCCTGCAGTAAAGCTCAGTCCATCCAAAGCCATTCTAACACTCCATGTGTGGAGTGTGCAGGTACTTGGGGGAACCACCTTGCACGTCCTTTTGCAGAACCACCTATTCCTGACTCAGAACTGGGGGTTCTCCTGTCCTGGGCTCTAACATCACTACTTTTTTTCATCTTGTAGTTGCAGCCACAGAACGGCCCTGTAGGTCATCGAGGTGATGGAGAATCAGGTGGTCTTCCTCTAGCAGCCCTTCTTGTGCCAGGCTTGGCACTTGCTGCAGGAGCAGTCTGGATCTTGCTGAGGTATCGACAGCAGATGTGAAGAGTGCACGTTTTGGGTGTCACTGCCTCTTTTACACAGCTATGATGTAATTTAAAGATAGAGAATCAACGATCTTATCACTGGACTGATGACAAAAAGGATCATTACCTATCATAAAGCTGCTGATGTTCTTTATGTATTGATTCTGTCACAGAGAGGAAGAGGGGAAGGGAGTTGGCTGTGTTCATGTGGAGAGTGGACTAGCTCTGGTTTTGACTAATCTGAGGAGGTTTTGCCATCCTTCTCTATTTTGCACCACAAACTTTCAAACACACTCATCTATTCCATAGTTTCAGATGTGACTTGGTTTAAGGGGTAGGGTTTGGGGGTGGTTTTAAATCAAAAACACTTACTAGAGGCTTTGCCTTGTTTCCACTGAATTTTTCTTGAAACTAATGATCCCTGTCTGAACTATGAATAAAGAGGAGCAATATGGAAGGTATATTATTTTTTCAATTGAATTTTTGTTGGTTGTTGCTAAATAAATGCCTTAAGAAAAATGTATAAAGCCTGATCTGTGGTTACACAGGTATAATCATCAACATAGCTACTGATTTAACAGTCATGGTGAAGTAGTCTACCAGTTCTGGGAAGACAGAAGATAGTCTGCTGCTAGAAAAATTGCTTGGATTGCCAGAATGACTGCTCATTTTTGGGTCAGAGCTGTAAAAGAAAACTTTCCACAATGTGCTGGCATACTGGAGAGAAACAGGCAGACAACTGAATCAGAGCGATAAACTGGGGCAAGAGATTTGGGTATGCTGAAGCTGCAGAAGTGTCTTTAAATTTGTAATGAAGCAATAGTTCCTCTGTCCATCAAGTAGGTTGAAGTCTGCATGTCTCAAGTTAGAAGTATGGTTTGGGGGTTATTTTTTTTTTGGATGAGGGATACTTCAGGTAAAGTTTTCTGTAGTAGCTTGCTTTCTGCAGTCAGAAAATCTTAGTGATTGAAATGGGGAAGCCAAGAGCAGGCTGGTCTCATCCTGACTGTTGTTTGTTTGTGAAGACTGGTGTGATGCTCAAGAGACAGACTGGCAGGTGTAAGCCAGGGTAGGGCTTAGCAAGTGAAACCATAGGGTGAGACTCTTGCTCTGCAAAGCATGTTTCTGAATTTATCTGCAGGGCTTCATCTCCTCACTGTGATTTGAATTGTTTTAAATACTCCAGCTGATGTGAGCTCTTTGGAGTAAGAACTGTTCCTGTTGTCTTTAAGAAGTCAATGTGTTGTGTTGCTTTTGTAAAAGGAAAGCAAAATGCATGGTCTGGTCTCTATGGTGCCAAAAAAAAAACCAAAAAAACCCCCCATATGCAATATATGTATTCAAAAAAAGAAAAACTGGTGTGTTGGTAATTTACTTCTCTCTTTTCTTTATTATTCTAGTAGGACATTGCTGATGTATAAAGCAAAGAGAAGGAATTTTGCTCAGTTCCCTCAATTGGAGGGAGTCTTGAGGTTTGGTGAACATACCCTGGCCTGGGCTGATGCTTGCAGTTACTTGCCTTGGTCTGCAAACCAGTTATGCTTGATAGCATAGGGGCTGCTGTTTGGACAGATCTTTGCAAATGGAGATGAACCAGCTTGCTTGGCTGTGGCCTTCTCTGACTGTGGTGTCCATATGGAACACAGGTGTGTATTAAGAGGGACAATCAGAACTTGGATGCTGTTGTACTGAATAAAGTTCTCTGGGAAAATCATCTTAGCCCTTGGCTGAGTCAAGTTTCTGTGAGAGGGAGTATGTGGCACAGGCTAGGAGGATGTGCAGAAGGGAGTGGTTTGTTTTACTCGTTTCCCACTGAAATAGGCAGAAAGAGGAAATCCTTTAATGTTGAGCTTCATGATTTTTCACCCTGTTCTGATGTGATTACTATCTGTGTTGCAGGCAGTTAATTACAGGGGGAGGGTTATATTAAATGCCCAGATAATCATGTGGCTTACTGAGTAAGAAAAGGCCCTTCTGGTGCATACTGTTTCTTTGGATTTCTTTTCACAATTACTGGATAATTTTAATATTACAGCATTAACTTGGTGGCTTTCCTGGAATTCTGAACAGCAGTTTTTAATCAGAATCTGTGTCTGTCTCCTTCAAACCAGTGCCTGAGGAGTACCAAACAGTCCCTTTTCCAGCCACCTTTTGTCCCATTTAATGACAAAATCGTTGTGGAAAATACACCTCAACCCCAAACTCACTTGTGAGCTATCACTTGTATTACTTTCTCTCAGCAGCTGGACTGTTTCACCTAAACTTTGTGTTTTCTAAAGTCTTCACCATGTGGTTTCTGTAGCCTTGAGATTCATCTTTACACTAATACTGTTTATACTTTTTCTGTCATTGAAAAGTAGTGAATTAAAAAACATATCACGAGGACAGCTTGTAAATTAAGTGATCAGAGAGGGGTTTTAGCTTTTATTACAACTTGGATCTCTAGGTTTTAGAGAAGTTGAAATCTTGAAGACAAACAAAAAGCATCCAACCTAGAAGTTGGTTTGGTTTTGTTTTTTTTTAAGAATTTACTTGCCATTAATACTCAGAGCTGCTGAAACTCTGAAATCCCCATATTTCTATCCTATTCTCATCTGTTCCCTCAACCCTACTGTGACTGACCTGCTGAGGGCTGGATTTTCATGAAGACAAATCCATCTGGTTTGACCTCCTGTATATTCTAGGCATTCTGGTCTTGCTGAGTCTCCTGAATTGTATCTGCTAATAATATGTACTTGACTTAGGCATAGCAGAGCTGCCAGTCTTGATCTGAAGATAGGAAGATGCACTTACTTCTGGCACTTTTTAATTAAAACCAACTAGAAAGAAGGGTGTGGGAGTGAAATGTGCCTTGCTTTCATTTTGCCTTTGGCTTCCAGCAACTGGCTTGTTAGGTTCTGTGCTAGATTAAACAGGCCTCTAATAACTGATAGTCTCTCCCTATGAAGGGATTTATGTGTTACAATTATCTTACCTCTTGTATTATTTTTAAGAAATTCAGCCAACTGAGGTACTATGTGATTCTCAGTGTAAGATGCTTTCTTTCTTGGAGTGGTTTCCATGGCTTCCTGTATCCTTTGCAGTGGTTTTGTAGTGCTTTCTAAAATGCAGCCACCTCAGCCACATGCAGAGTCCCACTACTGGATGTACCAGTGCCATGTATGAGAAGTCTTCAATACAATTTTTATTTGGAAACCTTTAAAAAGTTTTTGTGAAGGTACAGACACTAGCAAAACAAACTTAAGCCAACACATAAGAGCAGGCTTTTCTTAAATAACCTTATGATTCTCTGAGAAGTGGTGTACAGTTTTGCCCTTCTTTCTGTTTTCTCAAATGCCCCAAGGACTCTGTAAACCACAGGACAAGCATCATTGCCACACGAGAAGTAAATTCTCTTTGTTCCAGTTTAGAAGAACAAGCCCTTTTGGTCATAGTGTGACACTAGAAATAAGTGTTAAGTGCCTGTATATTCTAACTTCTAAATCCTTGTCCATACCCAGTGTGACCTGCATGGTGTGAGTCCATTTTGTTGGATAACTGCATCTTTTCTTTAAATTGGCTGCACACACAAACAGGCCCAGATTTTCTTCTCTCTGCCTTGTCTGCTGTATTATTTACTAGTCCACCATCTTTAGGAGTACTGATTTTGTCTTCTGCCAGATTGTTGATGAAAATACTAAATGGAGTTTGATACGTGTCCTCCCTGGAGTTCTGTTCTCTCTCCCCACATTCAGCTGAAGGGGACTCCAGGCTTTTCAACTATTTCTTGAAGAAGGATCCAGGTATGATGAGAACATAGGGTGGTTTAAATGAAGAGCAATGTTGTGCAGACTCAAAACATCTTTGCTTGTCAAATTTGAAAGCTTTTGTCCTGCTGCTATTCTAATTGATAACAGGCAGCCTCAGTGTAGAATGAGCTGTGTATCTCTTGCCTGTCTGCCAAACCAAACTTTGGTAGGCTGTCACTCTTAGTAAAGAAGAGTAACTGTGCTAAGATTATTCAAAGTGGCATGTGAATGACTGGAGATCATTCACCAAGCTTTCAAGCTTGTGTTTGTGTCCAAGACTTCCAGCTGTGCTTCCCTTTGGTAAATTTCTATTCACTCTTATCCCTCTTCACCATCTCTTAGCAGCCTAGCATTTGTGCTTGGCTTGCATTTTTTGCTGTGACACAAAAGCAATTGTCATAGAGCAAAAGCAGCAATTTTTCTATGTCAGCAGGTACTGATATTTGTTAATTCATCTGTGTCCCCTTAGTTGCTCTGAACTGACTCTTGGACTTCTTGCTTACTCATTTTTGCTTCCCCTTGGAAATGAGTGTTGGCACTTAATTCTGTGACTGCCCTTGGTCTGTCTGGCTTGTCAAGTGTTAGAAGGTGGATCACCAGAACACCAAGCATGAGCATATTCTCCTTTGAGGCATTTGAAGCTCTATAGTTGAAGCAGTAAGAGTCTCTGATCAACTTGGAACTGGGCCCAAAGAAGCTTCTCTTATGATTTAGACTCTGATACTCTTGCTGAGTATCAATATTTTAAACAGGATGATCCTGCCTCTACATTAGTAAGGATTGGATTCTGTCTTAGGGGATGCCTCTGAAGACCTATGTTAATGTCTTGACAACTCCCAGCTCCAGCCCTGCCCTGCCCTTCTGATGTATCTGTCTGACCTGTCCAAGATCATGATCAGGGTGGTGCTGGGAGAAAAGATCTTAGATCTGCAGATCGTAAGGCTCACCGGCAAAATGGTTTTGTAGTCACTACGTGGGAAAGTGCAACAGAAGAGCAAGCAGTTGATGCTACACATGTCATTTTGCTAAGACAGTGTTGCCTGAGAAAGAAAACTTAGCAAAGACAAGCAGAGTTTTGAAAACTCAGCTGAACTCATGCTTGAGAGCATCATCTCTGGGGAAAAAAATTTTGGGGGATACTTACAGTCGATGAGAAATGAGTGAAGAAAAACCTGTTCTTGCTCATAGTGAATGTAGGAGGGAAGTGTGCTCCTAAAGGAAAGGAAATCAGATTTTAAAAATGCCAGCTAACCCTGGTTCCATGGGACTCTGGGTTGGGAGGCAGTGGCAGGAGGGTGGGAGGAGCTGGGGAACACAGCTGGGATGGCAGATTTCAACACACTATTTTCTGGGAATGGAGAAGTAGCAGTGTAAGGTATAAGCTGTGTTGCTTTTTCATCTTTGCCACAGTCACCTGCTTCAGCTACTTCAGTCTAACTAGTAATAAGCACTTGATGAGCCATTAGAACTACTCTGGATGTAAATAATATTAACGCAGATAAATTAGCAGGTCTGTTTCCCTGAATCTCTTTAAATAAAAAGTAGAGTTCATAGATAGTTTTCAAGGTCAGTTGCTGACATTAATTGGAGGACATCAAGCTATTAAATGGAAAATAGGCTAAGTTAGGTGGATCTGTTCTATTTAACATTCACTAGTGCAGGAAAATTCACTAAGGTCCTTTTTAAAATGTGGAATGATTGAGATACTAGCAATCTGATGTTGTTAGCATGAAGATTGCCAGGTGGAACTGGAGACCGTATGAAAGAAATTTCTTGCTTAACTGGTGAAATATTTACTGTATCTCTTAAGTACATCAGCTATGTAGGAATCCAAATGCAACACAATAGTGGGTTCACAGTTCCTCTAAATGGTCTTTTGCATTCATTGCTTCTTAGCATGTTTTAGTAAGTTTTTTAATCACTGAAACAATAAAGCATGGAAGAAAAAAAGATACAAGAACTGTAATACTTAGGTTTCTTTCACTGCAAAGAAATTTAAGTCTTGAGTGCTTTTCCTAAAAGTGCTTGTATTTTTTTCCTAGCAGTGGTACCAGCTCTGCCAGTTAACTATGAACCACTGAGGAAATGTTTCATAGACATTATCAAGGAATGATTAAACTGTTAACTTTGTTCTGATGGTAATTAAAAGGGAGTGTTTGAATTTGTACCAAAATTATACAGCACAGTGGTTTATGGGCTCCACTGCATTTTGCTCAGAGGCTGAAAAAGGACTTCAAATGTTCTTGTGTGAACAGTCAGATGTGCCAGGATGAGGAGGAAAAAAGCCTTCCCTATTCCATATTCAAGTTCTCTCTGCTTGGCAAGCTTTAATTAATCTCTCCTTGAACTGCTGTTGTGTCCCATTTTGGCTATTGAATTTATTTTTAGTGTATAAATACTTATAAAAACCCTAAGCAGAGGATATAAGAGCACTAATAAACTGAGTGAGGACACGTGATCTGAGGCACTGGTATGAAGCTGAGAAATACAACCAAACACATTGCAGCACATGGACTCCTATGGCTGTGATTAAGACAATAAGTGTAGTCAAAATGCTCCTTCAGGGAAATCACTTCACTCTGCTACTACCATCTCTAAATGCTATTTTAAATGCTGGTGTCAGAAGGTGTATGCTGTTGTTCAAGGTGAACACTGCAGTATGGAGCTGTGGGCTGGATGTGAAAGGTACTGATTATAAAGATTGCTGGAGAAGGAGAAAGTTTTGGCTGTCCCTGAGGGCCTAAGAGCTGTTGCTAGAGGACAAGGTTTGGGCCATGGTATGGCACTGCCTGCTTGTGCCTGATCAATGTCTTTTGAGTATCTGTACTGATCTTTGAGAAGCAGGCCCTGCTTTCTCAAAATGCAGACTTATTTTTTGCATAAACCCAACATGCCTTTGATTTTTAAAGTGGTTAAAGAGATTTGGTCTCAGCTGACTGAAATAGATTCTGACAGCATTTTAGAAGCGAGATTGTAGGCTGCCCTTTAATAGGGGCATCCATTTCTGATTCAGAGCTTAACAGCAGGAGATAATATGGAGTGAATGTCTTGTGTTGAGAAAAGGAAAGCAATGTTAGACTGGTGGTCCCACCATACTTGTCCTGGCAGCAAGGGCCACTGGCAGTAGAAGGAGGATGGCAGAGTTGTCTCTTTTGCTTGTCAAATGCTAATCTATTTAAAGAGCACCAAACAGGAAACTGTTTTCTAAAACTTTTGACGTGGCCTTCTAGAGATTTTTTCAATGCCTGAAACATACTATTTCTTTGCTGGGCCGTCATTAAAATACAATGACCTTTCTCCATCCACTTCTGAAAGTTTTCTGCCTGGCACCAGCTCCTTCACACAGTGAAGGGATACAACTTTTTGAAGCCGGGAATGGAAACCACAAACTTGAGGCTAAATATAGTTCAATGCATTTTCCTAAATTCAACTTTGTGTTAACCAAGTAGACAGCTTGAAAGAGAAAATGTTTTTTTTTTTTCTTTGGAGATCTCTTATTTGACCTTGTTGAAAGGCAGGGAGGTAATTATTGCCTGTGAGACAGGGATGGGCTAGCAGGAGGGAAATCCTAGCTGTCCTCTTGAGATTCTGATTCAGAGATGAATTTGAATTGCCTGACTTGCCTTTTAAAAGTATTTTGTACATCTCCCCTATGAATTAAATCCAAGATGTTGAAAGGAGGATTCTAGTTCTGTGAAACTATCAAACTAGTAATGGTTCATTTCTGTCATTTAACAATCGCCTTGGTAGATTCTTTCTGTTGAATATATATTTGTGTGGTTTAGCTCTCATACATTTATGAAGGCACTTAGTATATACTTTCTCTATCTGAACATATTTTTAAGCATGTAGTAGAGTAGGGATGGAAAAAAAAATGAGGTAATACTGTGTACACACAGAAATGGCCCATCTATACAACCTCTGCCTTGCTGAAGATGTGTAATCACTGAGCATTAGTGATTCGTTAGCAATTCTCAGTTCCCTGGTTCCCAGGATGGCCATTGCAAGTCAGGGCAGTGTTCTTGGTTATGATCAGTGGCTCATCTAAATACATGTTGATGGTTGTTGTTTTATGGGGAAGGGGCAGACAAATGTTCCTGCAAGCTGGGAAGCATGAATGCTAAGAAGAATGTGGAGCAAGGCAAATGAGGGATTAATGCAAATGGTGCTACAGATGGTGGGAGAGATGAGCCAGACTCAGATGTGCTGATAGCTGTTAGTGATGAAGGAACTCTTTCTCAAACAGTTTTTAGTATGGTTTAGGCTTATCCTTTGGAGGCTTTCCCGATTATCCTCGGGTTTTAACAACACAGACTGTTCAAGGGATGGAGTTCATAGCCACTTGTTCACAGCTGCTTGTGCATGTGGCTGGATGGAGAGGGTCTCCGGCAAGATGACCTGCTCTATAATCAGTGACTGGCTGTGTTGTTTTTCCCTGGTTAAGAGGATAACAGGTTAATTAATGAAACAACCATAAGAGCAGGAAGAAGTCAGAAAAATGGAAAACTTTAATATTTTACTCAACAGATCTTTAGCTTTGCAAATCAGAGTAAGTGACATAGTAGAAGTGTCTCATTGTGCCCATGAGGAGGAAAATCTGCCCATCAATGGAGTTATCCTTGTAAAGAGAGGGGGTGCTCTCTTTCTCTTCTTTCACCATCCAAACTACAGTTACCCCTTCGAGAAGAGCCTGCATTGATTGTGCTTCTTTCAGGATGATGATAATAAACTTTTCCATTGGAGGAACAGCTCCAAAACAGGAAACTGGGTGCAAACTTCATACAAATTCAAACAGATATAGCTGGACCAAGTTGTTGTTCTGAGTGGAGACTCTGAAAAGCTTATTCTAACAGGACAGTGCCACAGGTGTCTGAGCAATGTTGGTAGACACCAACTATATTCTAGACCTCTGATCTTTATCCAGATCCCTACTGTTTAGTTTGTTTGTTTTATTTTGTTATTTACAGAGCTTCTGTTGAAATCCTGTCCTGTCTGTGAATGTAAGGGGCCTTCACAGATAATTTTGCCTCTGGGTGGCTGTTGCAAAAGGTGCCTCAGGTGCTTATAGGAGCTCTAAGAAAGGCACATCTGCCCTGCAGCAATGAAGATTTGCACTCAAATGAAAGAGATTTGGCTATATCCCATAGCATATGCATCTAGCCACAAATCCTGCTACAATAGTACCCTTAGAATACTGAATTCATGGAGGAGTCATCTATATGAAGTATATTTAGGTGCTTTTTTACCCATTAGTAGCACAGGCTATAAAACCACCCCATGAAGATTTAAAGCTTTTGATGTCTTCTGAAGCCATTTCTCACTTATAAGACAAGACAAAAATCTATCTTAGTGCCCCTTTCATGAAACTCCGCTTTTCTGGCCACAGAGGAGTAAATTTGTGTCTGAAATGGAAACAATACTTGGCTGCTAGCTTTTCTGCAGGGGAGATGCTGCAGGAAGAAGTATACTTGGCTTCCCAAATATTTCTTGGTTACAGCCCTTGCTGCTTTGTGCTTTCTGGAAGTTAATGAGGAAGCTTGATCAAACCTCTTGTGTATTTGATCAACACTTTTTCAACAGCAAGAGCTAAAGGTTGAACTAAGTGATACTTTATATTAGACTAGAGGCTTAGCAGAAGGGAAAACTAAAACATTAGCTAGAAAACCTGCTAAGAATTTTTTTATATTTTAAGCTTGTTTTCAGTATGAGCTGAGTATATTTTTAAGTCCTGATTATCCCTTCTTGCTGTGCTTATACCTGCGCTGAATTTAAAGTTAGTTGTTTGCTTAATAAAGAATTGAGATGGATTTCTGGGCTGTGGAAATTTATCTTGCAGATGAGGCATGTCAATCCATAATGGGTTTTTCCACTAAGGGGTTGCTACCTGTTTTGAACCTTGAGTACTACTTCTGTTACTGGCAAAAAAATGCAGTAGTGAAGGTACATGAGTGAAATCATCTTCTTGTAAGGTGCTATTGAAAAAGTCAATGTTAAAAGAAGAAGAATTGGTGATAATCTGAGCATACCATGAAAGTAACGGGAATAGAAGTACTGCTGCTGTGGAGCAGTTGAGAGATCCTTCCAGTTAGGGCCTGATTCTAGTTCCAGTCTGTGTCTGGAACCAGCATTGGCTGCTTCAGGTGAAGTGTTGAGATGGTCTTTTTTAAAAAAAAACTTTTGTAATTACCTTGTTTTAAAACCTCAGTGTGCCTCTGAAAATCCTCATCCTAAATACTGTTGCTGGTACTACTGTTATAAACATCTTTATCTGCAGACACAAGTATGGAGAGTTCAATGGTGAGATGTTGTTATCCTTTTAGTTGATCAACAAATAGAATTGAGAACAGACAGGCAGGTCGGAGGAGACTCCTAAATGCTGGCTGTTACCTACCAGCTATACCCATCAGTCAAATAAAAGTATTACTTCCTTGTATAAAATTTGCTTTTTTTGTAATGGTAGTACTGTTATCATACTGCTTTTCTTCCAGTTCATTAGCAAATATTTTAAACAAAATACATCCAAGTGGTTATCCTGATGTTGAACTTCTGTCACTGAGGAAAATTGTTCGTTTCATCCCATTTGTCTGCCCTCAGTCATGGTTCAGAATGGTCAAATTATACTTCTTGCAGCTCAAATAATAATTATTCATTACTGCACCATGAGAAGCTTTGCTGGATGCCTTCCAAAAAAAGAAGTTGGTCAGTAGTTCTCTCCTGCTAACTATTTTATTGATCAAAGAGTTACAACAGAAGATGCTTTTTATTTGCTCGATAATCCTGCTTTAGGATTCTGCTTTCTAGGAGCTATTCATATGATTTCTTAAGAAGGCAAGGTCTGACTTGCCCAAATTACTCCTGAGCCTTTTAAAATTAGATAAACCAAACTTGTTTTCTAGTTCTCTGGAAAAGATGCAGGTCTTAATAAGGCTGCATGTTTTTACTGTGTATTCAGTCACTTGAAAGTTCAACATCTCAGCCTCATCCTTTGCTTCTCACTGTCCAAATCCCTTTGGGTTGTTTATACTGAAGAATCTGGTGGTAGAATTAGGAATCTTTGATGTTACCTTCCAATTTACTAAAATGTTCAAGGTCCTTTTCTAGTCTACTACAACAGGTAGTGTGTATGTTATCTCATCTCTTTCAAGGAAATACTCAGATCTCACCCCAAGACTTCCTTTCTGACTGTTCTCCTAGCCATGTTCTGCTTGTTCTGTCATGTGTTTTTTTTTTCTTTCTTCTCCTCCTCTGTGCTGGTTCCTATCATGTTTCTCCTAATTGCTCTCTAACTCTCCTGCAAGTATGTTTGTGCAGCCTTCTACCAAAAGCAATGTACACTTTAGCCCATTTTCTGAAGTCCCTGGGCAGCCCCAGAAATTGCCTTTGTTTTGGGCAGTGCCACATGCTCCTGTTTGGAATGGAGGCTGCTAAACTATTTCAGATAGCAACTTAAGTCCCTGTTTTTCTACTAGTTTTGGAATGTATTGTGTTGATTGTGATAGGTTTTAACCTTTATTAACGAGCTTCAAGACAGCTAAACTTCCTCATGTGGAGATACACTTCAGGGTGCTGATGTGTCTTTGATGGCATTGAACGCAAAGGTTGTTCCTAAGAGAGAGATCCGATCCCTTTTCCTACAGGTGAGCTCTAGGAAGGTACTGTGTTTCTTTTTAAGAGATTCTTCTGGGCAGTTGTCTGTGCTCAGATCATCAGAAAGTCACTGGCTGGGTTTTTGTGATGCCCACAAGCTCCAAAATTGCACAGCAGTCAAAGCCAACCCTTTACAGATGGCAGCATGCAGAAAGATTCAGGAAGGAGTGACCTGAATGCCATTACTCTGCTGTGGCAGAACTCACAACAGCAGCTCTGGTACAATTTAATAAAGCTGTCTTATGGGACAGGTTAGAAAAGCTGTATTGACATCGTAGTGTTGGAGGAATAATACATGCAACCCTTGGAGGCAGTAATTTTATTTCTTTGGAGAGCCAAGTAGTGGTGTTTCAACAGCTTCTTTCCATTTCCAGAATGTTCCACTCTTGTATCTTGTTCAGAATTGGAGATAAAAATACTTAAAACTACTGGCAGATAAGGTTCTTTTATCCACAAAATGCTCTCTCTCCTTTCCTTGTCTTTATATTCCCCTCTTTCAGAAATCACCAGTCATGGCAACAGGAAGGTTGGAGCTGGCAGTCTTCCTAATGGGCAGAAACACAGGCTGGAATCGCTCCTTAATTCAGCAGTACAATGGTAGAATCACAGTGGGATTGCTAACAGTGGCACAGAGTGTATTTTGAGCTTCCAGGGTAGCTGGATTTAATGAGAAGTTGCTCATGCTAAACCTTCCAACAGCTGAGCAATGTGGTGCATACAAATGCAGGCAGTGCAGTCCAAGGTTTTAAAATTACTTTCCTTACTTATTTTTCAAGCATTTATTTATGTGTTTTCCAGAACAAAATGGTAAGAGATGGTCTGAGTTGCAAAACTAGGGCTGAAAGAGATGCTTGCTTGCTGAATCTGAAGTCCTTCAAGAATAAAAAAAAAGATTGTGATTGTCTCTCTTATCTATCTCAAATGTATTACCTTTCTTTTAGCCTGCAAGTTTTCCACAAAGGAGAGGAGGGCGGGGGGAGGGAGGGAAACAGTAAGTTTGACAGTTGTGGAGTTAAATACTAATGTTCCAGGGTTTGATTTCCAATATACTTGTATTTAATCCCTCTTACTGTCTTTTAGGACCCTCACTGCAGACTGTTTTTCTGATATATCTGTATTATGCTTCAGTCCATTTATTTTTTCTTTTTCTGGGAGATTAATCCAGAGTTGAAACACCCTCAGTGCTTCATACTTTAAGGGGTCCCTTAGTTACAAGTAATGTTTTAAATACGTGGAATGGAGGAACTACATGAGTTTAATAGTCTGAATTCCTGAATTAGAATATTATTGTCTATTAGGAGGTACTTGTTCTGGAAGTGGTTCTGCCCCATAGCACCACAGTTGTATGAGAACCATTTTATCCTGTTGTTTTCCATGAAAGTTAAACCAAGAGTGATAGCATTTGAAGGCTGTTACTTCTGGCTGACAACTACTTCATCTCTGTTTTCGTACACTCAGCTTTATGTTTATAAGCATCCCCTGCAAAGGTACTGCTTAAATATAGGGACTTCTGCGTGCCTGTGATGTATATCCATTTGTCTGAGAATTGTTAAAACAAAAAAATCACTGTTTAGATGTGCAAGGTGTGAGAGTGTGTGTCCATGTCTGCATTAAGTGATGGGCTTTGGATTTAATCCTAAAATACCTGCCAGGTTGCAGCTTTTAACACAAATGTTATAAGCAGTAGTGGGTAAGGCCAGCAGTTCATTTTTTAACAGCATTGTATTACAGGGGCATTTAGACTTAAGTGACCAGAGACAAGATGTTCTTGTGCTGTCCAGAAGGCTCTCAGCACCTTGGAGAATTGGGCTGCACCTCATCACCCAGATTAGACTGGCACATGAGCTCTTCCTTTTTTCCCTGCAGCTTGTGTTGCTCTCCAAGTGTTATAGGATGCTTCTTTCCCCTGTGCTGTGATTCCCAAACCTGGGAAATTCCTCCTGTTCCTTAGCACTAAAATCTGTTCTGCTCCTTGTGTCTTTTGGGTCTGCTTCTGTTTCAGAATTCAGTGAGTCTTCTGTCCATAGTTTCAGTATACTAAGGGACATCTAAAAAAAAAAAAAAACCAAAAAAACCCCAAACAAACATGAATTCTGAGCAGGAAAGCACTTTTAAGGTGTAATTCATTTTATGATTAAGAACTTTTGAGATGTACATAAAATAAATTATTTTTTTAAAATCCTCAAATAAGCAAAGCAAAACAAACTTGGCACGTTAAATAATGTGTTAATAAGCATTTATGAAACAGATGATGATATTCTGACTTGTTTTCCAGTCCTGTGGAGACAACTGATGAATCATGCATGGTTATGGCACTTGTGAATTGTAAGTCTCCTCACGACTGAAGGTAAATGTCAAAGACACCGTGTGTTAGAGTGAGATATTTTACTTGGCAGGTATGGCTTATTCAGGAGATGGGTTTCTATTTTATACATACACACTCCACACTGCTCAGCTGAGTGTATTGGCTGCTTGAGCACCCATTCTTTTGCTGTTTTGTGTGGCTGAATTACCTCCTCCTTGTTTAGGTAAACAGCTTTTTCTTTGATAGTGGAGAAGGGAAAGGGCCTGATCAGTGGATCCTTTCTCTTTGAGTAAACAATAAGCAAAATATATCTGTTGCCTCTGCAGTTTGGAGGCACAACGTGAGGTGAGTTAGAACCGAGTTGCCAGAAGGGAAAACCTTTGTGGTTGTGTCCTCTATTCTCACTGATTTTGACTTCCTACCTCAGTGGGATCAGGTTTCTCCTGTCAGTGCTCAGAGGTCTGGCCTGGCCTTTTCCCAGCAAACAGAAATGGTCTCAGACTTTCAGGCTGAGCAAAGGACATCTGAGGCAAAGCTTTCATCTCCTGACCTTCCAAGGCTTTTCTGAGAGAGGCAGAACCTTTCCTAGAGGACCTGGCTCTGAAATAACTCCCTGGAGAGTTTTCACATCGCCTGGACTCTTCTAGCTTCTCAGTGCTACCAACACAGAGCGTTTATTCTGGAGCCAAATCCAATCACCCTGGTGCTGACTTTTAAGGGAGAGGCAGAGAGCAGTGTCCCCACCTCCTTTTGAGCAGGGACAGTGGCAGTCAGCAAACTTTGCTCAGATGTTAGTGCTGTTCTTGTTGGGCCGTGTCCCTGTGACTTTGGGCGAACTAAAGGGGAGGTAGGAAGAAGATGGAAGATGGTATGGAGCTTGCAGCATTGCCAGCAGAGCACCTGCCAGTGGATGTGCTGTACTCACCAGAAACACAGCACAAAATGTTTCCTAAGCATTTTGTCCCTTCACCTGAGCAACTTGTGTAACTCATTGAGACAGGGAAACTATGGGAAACCACGTTTTGGGCCAGGTGTGATGGATGGATGGATGAGGTTGGTGTGAATGATAGCAAGGGTATTGGTTACCTTAGAACGTGGCCTCAAGCATTGGATCCCAACGGGTAGAGTATGAACCTTGCTGAGTACATAAAAGATTAAATTACTGAAATATTCTGTTTCTCTAACTGTTCCAGCAGAAAAACATCAAGGAAAAGTAGAGCCTCAAGATGTGGTAAGCATCTACACAAAGGTTTGTCCCTAGAAGTCTTGAGTAGACAGAAGTGCTGTTGTGCACTGGTCTCCATGCACACATAAATCATGCCTCTGATGGCTACACCTTGATTCCTGTAGCTCCATATTCTATCCTTTCATCCCAGATCTTGCCTTTGGCTCTACCTACAGCCATTGCCTGCCACTGCTTTCATAGAATCATAGAATTAGCCGGGTTGGAAGGGACCTCAGAGATCATCAAGTCCAACCCTTGACCCACCAGAGCACAGTTGCTAGACCATGGCACTGAGTGCCACATCCAGTCTTTTTTTAAATGTCTCCAGGGACGGAGAATCTACCACCTCACTGGGCAGACCATTCCATTGCCTGATCACCCTCTCTGTGAAGAAATTCTTTCTAATATCCAATCTAAATCTCCCCTGACACAACTTAAGACTGTGTCCTCTTGTTTTGTTGAAAGTCATCTGGGAAAATAGTCCAACTCCCACCTCGCTACAGCCTCCTTTCAGGTAGTTGTAGAGAGCAATGAGGTCTCCCCTGAGCCTCCTCTTCTTCAGGCTGAACAGCCCCAGCTCTCTGTCTCTCTTCATAGGGCCTGTGCTCGAGTCCCTTCACCAGCCTGGTTGCCCTCCTTTGGACCTGCTCCAGGACCTCGACATCCTTCTTAAACTGAGGGGCCCAGAACTGGACACAGTACTCGAGGTGAGTACTTTGCTGCTGTGTACCACAAAGTTGTGGTTCTGAACCAGACTCTAACCTCAGATTCTTTCTTTCTGGATGCTGCCTCCCCTCTTCTCTCCGAATCATAGCATAGATTCCTACAGCTGTGATGAGGCAACACAGCGCAGTTTATAGTTTTTGATACTAGGGAAATTCAGATTTTATTCTATTGTGGGTTCTTCAGTTCCCATGGGAATGATCCATCTCCTCTTCCATTGTAGTCCCAGGAGAGGTAAGCTTATCTTTGGCCAGTGATGAGTAAAGGGATGGGTAAAGGGGAGAGAGGCAAATAGCCCTGATCAAAATCGTGTTGGAATGGAAGGTAGGCTTATTCCTGTGCTGTTACACACCCTGCACATATCTACGTGAAAATCTCTTTACTGCTAGCTGTGACTTTCAGACTACCATAGATTAAAAAATCAGGTGTTCTGAGTTGCTACAGGTGTATCTTGGCAGAAAGGTAACTAAGCTGGTACAGAGGATATTGTTGTCTGTCTCTAAGCTGCTGGGGCCAGGATGCTTTGCAGGTTGGATGAGTTTAACTGAATGGCAGGGACAGGGGATGCCACCGAGCAGATTTTCAGATATTTCCTTTAAATCAACATTGTTTGAAATCTAGCATCTGGATGTCTCATACCATGTACAAGAGATGTCATTAGCAGAGAGATTTCAAAAGCATTGCAGGTCAATATAATGGAAAACATCTGACCTGTATCTGATTCCATTTGGGATCTCAGTAATAGCTGCAAATAAGCCTAAGATGAAGTCCATCAGCATAGTGAGATCTTGAGAGCCCCTTGCAGCATGCCTTGAATACAAAATACAGCAACCCCCTGTGCAGCTATTGGCATGACAGCTCTCTGAGTGGGAGATAGAGGATGTGTGTATGTGTGGCTGAGGGTGGAATTGTGCTGCTTAAATTTGTAAGGGCAGATTCAATGAGGCCTTGAAGTTTGATGAGGCTGAAATTCTTTCAAGATGGGGAAGGAACAAAGTTGAGTTCTTGCTGGGATTCAATTTTCCTAGGGGATTCTTTCTTTAAAATGATAAGAATTGATCTGCTGCAATGTGTGCAACTGGCTTTTTTCATCCAAAAGTCTAGGATTTTTTTAATGTTTATTTTCAGGATGCATGAATTTCCCACTCATTCATAGTGGGATTTATGACAGAGAAGCAAATTCCCTTCTGCTTCGTTGTCTGGGGAGAGCCTCTGGGGAGTGGCTAAGGAGGTTTCAGCAAAGTGAGAAGAATAATGCCTGGAACTCTTGCCAAAGTTAAGTTTTTTATATGTATTAAAATCTATGTGTACATGTGACTATACACCCACATGCATATATATTTAGTGAAACCCTGAATACCTTTGTCAGTGTCAACAGATTTCCCTTTTCAGTTATAATGACCTTGGTTCCTTTAGGAATGTTCTAAATCTGCACCTGTGACTTCATCCTTCAGTTGGCTTCAGTCTTTCTGTTGGACCAAACCCTGTTCATGGTGTAGCCATCCCTCTCCTTTGTTATCTCCTTGTGTGCTATAGTTGGTATGGTCTCCTGAATCCCAGAGGGGCTTCCAGAGCATTGCAGGTGGTCATTCTAGGGCAGGATGGGGAGGCCTGATGACCTCAAATCAGATGCTTCTCCTTTACTGGCTGTTCAACACAGCCAATCCTGCCATTGCATTTTTTCTTTTAAAATTTTTTCTTTTGTTTCTTTTTTGCCTGTTCAGGCTGTCCCTTTGGCTTAGTCACTTCCCACATCAGGAGCATACCCTAGTGTTACAGCACAGCCTTGCAAGGCTGAGCTCTGCTGGTTTGGCATTGGGAGAACTGGTTCTGCTTTCTCACTCAGATAGTAAGATTTCCCCTCCATGTAAAGAGATTCATTGTAGTCTTTGTTGCTCCTCACTTAAAGAGGTGAGTCCCAGGCACCATCCTGGTGTCTCTGCCAGCCAGGGCTCTCTGCTATGGCATCATAGTTCCACAGTTCTCATCTGGCACTTGGGCACATCGTAGCCAACAGAGGGTTTGTACTGGCCTGTTAGTGCTTGACAAACACTTTGCTCTGTCTTATTTAGTGGTGAGCAGGAAATTATATAGGACCCACCATTTGGTTCTATGTATCCCATCAGACTTCACAAAGAATACAGGTGGTGTTGCTGCAGTGCTATAACTGAGGTTTTCAGTCGTGTAAGAGTACCAGAAGCAGCTGCCATTTCCATGGCTACTTTGACATGTTTTCATTTCTAGATCAGCAAGGATTTCCCGTTCAACTCAAACTGATTTGAAACCCCAATGGATTTATTTTCCCACTTTTTTTTTTTTTTATAGCATATCTAAAAATAAACATTCTGCCAGCAGCCAGATCAGTTATCTGCCCTTCATCAAATAAGAGATAACTAGAAATAATCAGCGTTCTTAGTGCAAATTAAGAGAGAGGTTAGGAACAGGCCTGAAGTTAAACCTGGTGTCTCCTCACCTCAGAAAATCTGAGACAAAAAAAGTGCCAAGGCTCTGACAGAGTGGGTTCAAAAAGGGACGGTTTTCAGCTGCTGGCTCCCTCTTTCTCTCCTCTCAGTCCCCTTTTCCCATCAGCTTCTCTGTAAATCTCCCTCTTCAGGCTGTTCCTGGACTACAGAAGCAAAGGGGCTGCTCCTCTCTCCTTGCAGTTGAGCTGTTGAGATCTGTCCTGTGTGAGGTCCCTGGCCAGGTTTTCCTCTTGGACTCAAAGATGACTTCTATGGCAACAGGAACCTTGGACAAAAATAGGTAAGACGAGAAAACAGAAGAGCTGAAGGATATTGTCCTGTCCTGATGTTGAGAAAGGAGAGTGGTGCTCATTTGGGATGATATGTGAGAGGCTGTTTATTCCTGCACATTTCTTACTTAAGGTCTCTGCTTACAGGCCCTGTGGTAGACACATCAGCCTGTTACCTTTTCAGCAAATTTTGCCCAGGAAGAGGGTTTTCCTCATCTCCTGCCACAGCACTGTCACCTTTTTCTGCTATTACCCAATTGTGGGTGGAAAGGTATAATCCTCATATAATTGCAAGACATGTCATAATCCTAGATTTTACACATGACAATCAAAATGTAAGGAATAGACTCATAGAATGGGTTGAAAGAAATCTTAAAGATCCTCTAGTTCCAACCCCCCTGCATGGTCAGAGGCAAGTCATAAAGCAGGGAAGAAAATTTATGCTGTATGAGTATAAAATTTGAGAAGCTGGAAGATTTTGCTATCTCAATCTACTGTTGTCCTCCCAGGTGCTGTGTTTTGTACTTACTCTGCCTCTGTTAAGAGTACTGCTAAGCCTGTATGCTGCTTTCCAATAAGGAGTAATTTTCTAATTAATAACCATGCAGGAGCTTTTACTGTAGAAAAGCCCATCCTTCAAACTAACATCTTCACCTTTGTTCAGAGCTGAATATGTGTGAGAACTGTTGTTATAAAAGGTGACTGTGATTACTGCTGTGCAAATATGCAAGTAAGAGCAGGGCAGACACTATTTTTTTCATGGGAGCAATGGACAGGTAGTACACTCTGAGATGGGGCCTGAGCAAGGAAGGGTAAAGTATCTGATCTGGTACTGTTGAAAATGCAGAGCACCAAAGATCCAAGTGTGTGTGTGTGTGTGTTAAAGGGCATGAGACTAAGAGAGGTGTCAGGAGTGATTTTGATAGAGCAATGCATAGAGTTCATTGGGAGGAAACCTGTTATGGGTTTTTGCTTTATTAGTGGAAAAAAGATGCTATATTTATAATTTTTGAGACATCAGGACTGTACTTGCATAGCACCTTTACTGATACCATTTTTAGGACCAGAGATAGGTCTGCAAACTGCTCAGGCAGAATAAGCAACACAGGAAGATGAAATATGCTATTTGATTAATTAATTTGTAATTTTATTTCAGGGCTTTAACCACAAAGGAGCAGATTTCACAGTCTCTGCTAGACTAGGTTATGAACAGGCTCAGAACACCTGCAGTGAGAAACTGGCAGAACAGGCAAACTCTGATGTATGTCTGAAGCAATACTGACATTTTTATATGCTTACTTCATCACTTCAAGCAAAGTTATGAGGATGAGAAGTACTTCAGGAAAAGTGGGCTCCTATTGGCTATTGACTGAACTTGCAAAATTACATACTTAGGCCTGTTGTCTTCAATTTTTCAGTGACTGAGGGCTGAAGAAATTTATATTGACCATGGAGCTTGTAAGATCACCAAATTCCCTTAATTCCTGTCATAATAAGCTAGTCCACTAGCCTGCAGTGCCACCTAGCCTCCTCATCCTTTCAAGAGCAGGAAGCATAGTGTGCTTATTTTAGATAAAAACAACTTGAATAGCATTAGTGTAGTGACCTTTTTCCCCTTTTGTTTAAAGATACAATAATTCAATCTCATTAGAAGATTTTCTTCAGCGTGCTGATGATTGTTGCCTTGGTATTAGCCATCGAGGGAAGAAAAACAGGGGAGAAATAGAGATTATTTTTCTTCAAAATATTAGTTCCTTGCTCAACACAAGTTATTACTCATATTTTGTAAGTTCTGAGCTTGGTAAGGAAGCAGCCAAGCTGGTGCACGACTATTAAATATTTTAACGGTCTGATTCATCTCAAAGTGAACCAGGGACTATTGATAGTAATGCTGGCAGGAGTTGCCATCTCTGTGGTGAACCTGGAGCAGTTAGTGACATACCAGTGGTGCTTTGTGACATTTCAGAGCATTCACAAGTTAACAGTATGTAAGGAAATGAAGGCAGCAACTGGAGTTCTGCTGGCATGCTGAGGTTGGTGTCTCTGCCACCTGAAGGAGTCAGATAGAATTGGCTTCTGTCCCTAGGAAGGTCCCACCACAGACTGATGAAGGGAAAAACAGCCCTAGGAAAGGGGAACCAGTGCATGCCCTGGGGAGCCAGGGCTGCTGCTGTCCTGTATCTCCTTGTTCCCTGTTTCCTCATTGCTGAGAGGAAATCAGTGATTTGGTTTGGAGAGTAACTGCCCCAGGATAACTGATCAGCTGTGTCTCATGGGGAGCCATGCTCCCATAACTAGAGGAAGAAATTGAGACATGAGGATTGCAGGGTGCGAAAAGCATCATAAAATTAGGTAGGATTCAGGAGGTTAGTAAGAAGCAAGACTTTACAGCCATGAACTCCACCAACTTTGCAGGAGCCCCTGTGCCTCTCCAAACCTTTCTGCCCTATCTCTCAGTTTAACCTTCTCCATCACTGTTGCAAGACAAAATTGGATTTTTCCTCACCCTTTGGCTAGCTAGGTTCACTTTTTTTGCTTTCTGTTGAGATGTTGATCTGACTTCTGTGTTACAGGATTGTTAGTAAGTGATGGAGAAAATACATTCAAATAAGCTGCTTCTGACCAATACACTTCCAAGAAATCTGTAATAGTTTCTGCCTTCCTAAATAACAACTGTATTTAACCTGAGCATTTGGTTTTCTGTAGACCAGTAGAAACACACAGCTTTTTGTTTTGATACCATTCACCAGAATCTCCCTCCATTTAGACTCTGAAGAATTTAGCACATAGGTTCCTTGTGAAAGACTGCAAATGGTGACTAAACCTGGGGCCACTCTCATGATGTGTACAAAAATAAGCAGAAAATGGAGAACATGCAGTGCCATGGGCTGCATTTGTGCAGTGACCTCTTTCAATTAGATTGTCATTACCATGTGAGACATCAAACTAAGCTCGATGAATATGGGTGGCATTGGGACACTATTACTGGTTTTGTTTGATATAGATTTCAGTTTACCTTATAGAAATATTCCAAAACATTGGTGGCCACATTATAGTATTGTACCACAGCAGGCTTATGCAAATTTGAGGGTGGTAGGGGTGAAAAGGGAACAAAAAATGTCTATTGAGTTCCATGTCCAAATCCTGCTAGATCTTCCTCTTTATAAAGAGACATTTCTTTACTGTTTTGTGATCTTTTAATATATGAACAATTAATATTGTTTGAAAAGGTACTGCAGTTGGTTTTGGCTTGACTAAATCAAGAATCAGCTGAGTACTTTACATGTGCCTAATGGTTAGCCACAGCCTGTTTGCTCATACAGTTTTCTTGCAAGGCTTGTTGGAGCCCATGGGTATGCCTTACAGAGTATATCAGGTTAAACAAAGCCCAGCATTAAGCCTTGAAAAGCTGTAAAATACTCTCCACATTCAGACATCCCATTAATTGACTTAGGGGTCTACTGTACTCTACTGTTTTTTTGAGGGAATGAGTTGCCCATTCTCTGTATATAACCTTACAAAGGGTGAGGCACTCCAAGGTAATTAAAGAGTTACTGTCCTTGCTTAGACACAGGTTGAGATTGCACTCATTTCAAATTAGCAGATATTTTCGAGTGGCAGGGGTTAAAACTAGTCAAAAACTGAACCAACTAAAGTCTGGAGGCACCTACAGGTGGTGCTGGTTAGTGGAGCATACTTGTGTTGAGACTAGGAGAATGCATCTGTGGATACACTTGCCCTCAAATGTGGATTTCAGTATATTATTCTGGAAGGTAGAAGGTTTGTTTTGTCTTTATGGTATAGTAGCCCCTGAGAATCACAGCATGCTGTTGTATCAGCTCTCTAATTATCCCAGATGAGCCAACAGAAACTAAAATAAGAAAAGGGAGTTAAGTTTTAGTGTTCTGAAAGATGAAAAAAATAAGAAAAGGGAGTTAAGTTTTAGTGTTCTGAAAGATGAAAAAATAACCAATTAACCAACCATGGTGATTTGTAAAGAAATTAATACAATCCCAGCAAAGACAGAAGAGCACTTGTAGTTACTAACGTCCATTACTTAGCTGTAAGACTAGCTTGCAAGTTGTGTTTTACCCTACTTTCTGCAGACAATAATAAAATTTAAAAAAAAAAACAAAACACCAAAAAAACCCCAAACAAACAACTCAGTGGAAAAGTTAAAAATTTGGACTAGTTTTGAGATGCCCGTGAATATTTCTGATTTCTTAATTTTCTTTATGTTCAGGTTATATGAAAGGACTGCACTGAGAGGCTTAAGTATAGAATAAGGAATTCCTAAATTCTGTGAATAGCTTATGATGCTTATATGCATCTCTTTATTGAATATCCCATAGCACTAGCCTTGATAACTTTTCTAGAATAACTGGAATGCAGCTATGATGCAGCTGCAGAATATGATATTCACCTGACTGAAGAAAAAAACAATACCTGGGTATATAATGCCTGGACAGTAATCAATAGGCAGCTTGAGAGTGCTGGAACAGTGTAACTTAGTAGCTAGGGAACATGTCTAGAAGCAAATGCTGGAGCTCCCATCTCCTTTTCTGTGGAGTGAAATGCATATGGGAACAGATCCCAGAAGTCCTGTGTCCTTTGCTGTGTACTGAGCAAGAGGGATGCCTACACCAGCTCTGTCATCTGCAGATTTGGGTGCTCTCCTTGATGGGGTGAGCTTTACCTCTGCAGGTTTCCAGTTCCCTGGCATCTAACAAACAGCTGATTGTACAGAAGGCAGTCGGTGGCCTCAGCAGTGTGATTTTGAAGGAACTTTGCCTTTTCTTCAGGGTTCTGTGTTCAGCTGCTAAGATGTGAGAGGAAGGATCAGAACACATCAGGCAGACCAAATTATCTGGGGGTATTATATCCCACCATGCTCATTTTCTGGGTCTCTGCCAAACTGCAACAGGAGTGAAGGACCACAGTGCCTTGAGGTGGTTTTGGGTACGCTCAGCTGGGGGGGGGCAAAGAATATCCTGGTCTAAGAGGGAGGCAGCTTAGAAACATCCAGGGTTAAGTAACATCTGACTTTTTGGATGACAGCTTATGATGTCAGTTCCTATCTCCTTCTTTACAAATACAGCACTGCACCTTGTTTCAGTTCTTTTTGGTCCTGACTGTACAGCAGCTTTGCTGTTTGGTTCAAGGCTGATCACTTTGCTTCCCCATCCCTCTGACACAGATTGATGGTGTATCTTTTCTCTTGCCATTCACTTGTACCATCTCATTAAATTACCACCTGCCACTGGGTAGGTGCAATTGCCTCCTGTGTGTTCACATAGTGCCCAATAAAATGTGGCCCTGCTTTCCCCTGCAGCTTTTAAATATTGTTATAAAATAATGCAGATAACTAATCTGAAAGTGCTGCTGAAGGAAAGACCCTCTGAAACTAAGCCTGTATTGCTCCTTAGCTGTACAACACAAATTACTGTTCCTGTATATTATTGCTTTTAACAGCATGCATTGGCTGCTTTTGAACCATTATTGTTTGTGCTGTGAATTTGTAATAACAACAACAACCATAGCTGCTTGCCTAATCCTTAGCATCAGAATGAACATGAATGTTCAGCATCTTAATCCCAGTTTCCACATGGAAAGTCTCTATGTAGGTTGCTTGGCTATCAAATTACAGTATTGTTTTATGGAAACAGAGGTGATATGATCCCTCCCCTGGGGATTGTCCAGGAGCACATGCCCCAGTGACATGGTAGGATGCTGATCTTTACCTCTGCCCTTCTGGGCCAGATGCATGGCCTGACCTCCTGGCTTGAATTTGGATATATCTTACCCCTGTGAGCTCGCCTGATGATCTGGACTCTTGGCTGGAGGTGGTGGCGATCTTCAGGCCTGCCCTGTCCACCTTGACCAGGGGCTGTGGGACAGAACCCTGGATAGTCCCTGCTCTGGTAGCCATATTATTGCACTCAGGTCCCCATCCCTTCAGGAGCTGTCAGTCTTCATTGTTTCCTGCCAAGCAACCTACTATTCAAAAGTTGGGAAGTATAGCTGCAAAGAGAAGGCAGACAAAATGCAAAATCAAGAGTTACTTAATGAGGAATTCAGTGTAAATGTTAACTTTCTTTCCCTGAGCCACTAACATGCACCTCACTTTCATCTACAGATCCACACAGTCTTGGATAAAATGGTTGAAATAATCCAACTTGGCTATTGTTCTCTCCTTCATGGTGCAATCTGAAGTAAAATATTTCATATATTGCCTTACATAGTGCAAAGCACAAGCCCTCTGCCATTGCTGGCATGCTGTGCTCATTTTCTCTTCCCCCTTTTTCTTGTATACCATACTTAAGTCAGACCAGAACCAGTCAGTTCCTTGGTATATGCTTCAGGTAGAAGTGAGAAAACTCTTTGAATCAAAATACTTACGGTGACATTCCTGGAGTAAGTGCTCCAGCACCTACCCAGATTATTTATTGTAGATGGAGGAAGGGCAATGCAGATCTCTATACTCTCTCCATTGTAACCAGTGACTTGGAAAAAAATACTCTCCAGTTTAAACTGGACAGCCCTCTGTGAAAGTGCTTGAAAGCCCCATTGTCTGCTGGCTTGCTAAGGAGCCTTTGAAATGCATGAAGGTAAATTAAGGAAAGGTGTCAGTTTAAACTAGAATTCCTTAATAGCAACACAAGTAGACAGACCCTCAGATACAACCATCATCTCTAATACATCCATTAGTTCTCTCTTGCACTGCTGTTCTTTTATTCTTGTCCTCATTGGAATGTCACAGCCTTGTTTACAGTGCCCACTGTTACCACTTTTTTTGACTAGGACCTGTAGCAGGTGGCTCAAACCAAACTCTCAGAGTTTCGCCTAGGTCAATGTACCAGGTAATTACTGAAGGTTTTATTTGATTCTTAGTTTTCTAGTCCATATTGGATGGTGGCATTATTTCCCTTTTAACCCTTTTTACTTCACTTCTTTCTTAATATAGGAATATATGTAAGACCACATTATTTGCTTTAGACAGTGATCCTTGAAGATGGATTCTAACTTATGCCATGAATAGTGTGGATAACCATGGTTAAATAAAATATGTGAGTACCTCTGGAGAAGCTGCTAGGAATGTGAAGAATCTGAGACAACTGGACTGCTTAAATGTGAATGAAGCAGCACAACGTATGGGAAAAAATGTGTGGGTTATTTAGGTCCTAAATGTAGCAGGCCTGTGGTATTCAATAGGATGTTGTTTTACAAGTAAAGGTATGAGTGATGTTGCTTAGCCCCTTGTGGAGAGAGCTTTTCATTGCTTCAATTTTTTAAATTCTGATGGAGGCTCCAGTCTAACATCTGAGTAGTATCTGGGCTCTGAGATGACAGGGGGAGAAGGAGGCACCTTTTCCCACCTGCACAAGCTGCTCCTGCAGACCCAGACTCATGATGTGAGATGGGTAATGGCATCTATCAGGGAAGCTGGAGTTGGTGAGGTGGAGGGCTGGTAGGGTGTTTGCAGTGCTGTCCCAGCCGCTGGGCTGTGTGTGTGGAATTGCCTTGCCCACCCATGGAATGACTAGCCTGGGTGAAATCACTGTGCTGGAGTCCCTGCCACATTGCAAGCCCAGGCCCAAGCCATGGCTTTGCTCTTTCAAAATGCAAATGCATATGTCTAGGGCAAAGCAGTACTGGGTCTCTTTTTGCACTGGCTTTAAGACAAGTTTTATGTCTGACTTTCAGGCTGACATTTGGCTATGCAGGATATGAACTCACTTTTCTTTAATCCTGCATTGACTGAAAATCCTCCTGCATGCTGTATAACAAGTAATTTATGAGGCTGCATTTTCTCTTTCTTCTACCTTCTGCTATGGTCTTCTCTTTCTGCTCCCTTCTCTCAGACAGGGTAGTTCCCATGCAGCTGAAGACAATATCAGGAAGGGCTGGAGCATGCTGGGCTTTGCTGATGTAACAGGCTCTGTGCAATTTTCTTTCAGATATGGTTGGCTGTGAGCTGGCAGAAAGCCTCAGAAACGCCTCCAACTCAGATGATGTCATCCCTGATTTTTTTTTTTTATTTTATTTTTTTTTTTCCCCTGCTGCTCCAGAAAGTGTATGCAGTGTCTGCAGGTTTAAGGTCGGCGTGGTTAATTCACTGCAAATCTCTGGGTACAGGAGGTCCCTTAGCCCCCCCTCTCAACTGCACCCTTTCCCAGCACTATCACAGATCCTGCTCTCCCTTTAAAGAGAGAGAGGAGCAAAAGGAAGATGAATTTACCGCAGTGGATTTTATAATTGACTCTCGCATTCTTGCTGGAGGGGATTGTTTGCTGGCAAGACATTGCAGATCTGCCCGGGCATAACACGAGTGTAAAGTAGCTCCAGGACACAAGAAACTCCAGATCATGCCGCTGCCAGAAGTGGAACTACTCGCCCTGCCCAATCGCTCCGTCCTTTCCCCGCCTTCCCGTCGTGTGCCATGCAGAGATGCATCCAGACAGCAGAGGACTGGGTATTCTCCCCAGCTGTCAGTCAGTAGCAGCTGCCCAGCTCGGGATGAGCTGATCCCGAAATAAAGACAGACTCTGGCGGAGAGTGGAGCACGCATAGCTGAGGGTGGTCAGCCTGGGGTCCCACACCGTGCCTGGAAGCATCGCTCGCTCGACGTTTTCCTCCCTCCAGCCTGGCGCCGGGTAACCCCGCGCTATCTGCCGCGGCGAACTGCCCGGTAACTTCGGCACCAACGCCAGTTTTGCGGGCAGGATGAGGGTTCCAGCATCCCCCCTCTGCCCCCGGGGCAGCCGGCCCCTTCCTCTTAGTCCTCACACCTCCGAGGCCCGTGCTGGAGCCCTTCTGGCACAGCCTCTTCTCCATGTCCTGCCTGGGGCAGAGAGCCCTCCCCGCAGCGCCTGAGCGCGGGCCGAGCTCCAGCATCGCGCCGGCGGAAGGAGGAGGTTCGGCACCGCGGACAGCGGCGGGACGAGGTTCAGAACCGCGGACAGAGCACGGGGCTCCTCCGAGCTCGGCCCGCCCAGGGACATCGGTGCCCCCTCCAGACCGGCTCCGTGCTTCGGTGCCCCGGGTTGTTGCGTCTTGCTGGCACAGCGCTGCGCTCTGCCGAGAAGGACGCCGAGAGATTCCACACACCCCCCCTCACACATACGCTACCAGCCGCCTCTCACGAAGCCAGAAGAGAGATCTTTCAGCTTGAAGTCAGTTTGCCTCCTGTGGATGGGGATTTACAAGCTTGGACGGTGCCTGGTTACAGTAGTGTATGAGTCTACAGACCCTGAGGTGCTCTACGGAGTCAGAAAGTAACCTCAGATCTCTTGCTCTGTGGAGGGTTGAAATAAGCCCTGTACAACCCACAAACCCAGCCCAAGCCTTCCTGCCTCCCTGTGACCAACTTTACCCTTCAACTGCAAGAATTCCCTCTTTTCCTTCTCCCTCTATGATCCTTCCTTTGGAGACTGTAGGATGAGGCATTTCCTTCCATCTGGCTCAGGGTAAAAGGATACCCTGGGGGCAGCAACACGCATCTGGCAGGGACTGAAAGGTTTTAATCCAGCCTCTCCTTCAATCAACAATGGCAAATGAACCGGTGATTCTGAATGTTTATGACATGGTGAGTATGAATCAGTACTGATTGGGACATGGGGGGCAGTGGCCAGGTGGGAGTTGGTGCTTGGAGGCAGGCACTGTATGAAGAGAAGCCAAGCACAGCTCTCCAGAAAGGTTAATCCCCACGCCCCCAAAACTCCTCATCCAAGTATGTCATGTTCTGCCTGTCAGAGATGATGCTAACCCAGCCTTTTTCTTTGAAATGTTTAGTACATCGGGCTAGGTTACACATAAAGCTGTGTCTAATTTTCTGTAGGATCTTTCAGGAGCAGCACTGGGTGAGGGGAAGACTTTTTAAATTTCCAGTGTACCAGTTAAGGAAGGAGATGTTATCATCCCTGTCTTTGTTGGAGGTAATTTTCCTTTAATTTTGAGTGAACAAGTACTGACAGACTGTGGGGGGAGGGGTCAGGATTTCATCCAGGAAGAAGAAAAACTGTAGAATTGCAGTAAGGTCATATTTTATAGGCTAGTAGTCTGGAGCATACCCTCATATACGTAAGAATGTAGTAAATAATTTTATCTGAAGGTTAACTGCAACAACAGGAGTAAAAATTGAACTGGTGAAGTTTCAACATAGGGATGAGCACAAGGATGTGCTGCTTGGCAACATTTCCTTAAAGTTCACAGTGTAGCAAGTGGCTTTCCTTGCCCTCCTCTTGCAAGGGAGAATGTGAGGGGGAATTTTCTGTGCTAAAAAATCAGAAGATCCAAATCCTAGCCTTGGCACCAGCCCCCAGAGTGAAGAAGGCTTGGCACAACTTGTTTGCTTGGTGGTCTGACAGAAGCTTATGAGAGACATGTTCAGATGAAGAACATTCTGATGATGATGCACTTCCCCTTCATTTTTTGTTTATGAACATGCAATGTAAAAAATTGTTTTCAGATCTTCCAAAAATGCAGTGAACTTTGCTGGGGAAAATTCCACCCTATGAGGCCCAAATGTTGAGCAAGCTGGCTCATACTGGCTCCATACTTTCAGGATTATGACACACATTTGCTTTTTGTGAGCAGGCAGTGACAACTTTGAACAGGAAGCCCACGGAATAGTGTGGGTTTCCCTGCTGGGGAATCCAGAGAAGAGACACCAAAGAGATTAGGAGTGGGCTGCTGTAGATGTCAAACCTCTTATTACAAAGATTAAGTGATCTTTTGATGACTGAAAAAGATGGGTCATTTTCTAAGGAAAGAGGGAGTGGTAAGGGCTATGTAGGCAGGACCATATCTGTATTGGAGGACAATCTGAAAAGCACAATTACAGTTGGTTGAAGCTGCTTCTTCCAGATCTCTTATTGATAAAATCAAGCAACTTGGTGTAAAATTCTTGCCTAGACTCTGGTCTTGAGTGTTTAATGGTCATTTGCTTGGCAGCCTGAACTGTGAACTCCCCCAAGCTTCAATCTTCAACAGGTGTGATAACCCAAGCAGGTGGCTGCTAGTGCTTGGAAACAAGGGGCTGGCATTGCAAATACACACACACGCGTTTCTCATTAATAGTTTGAGGAAGATAAAGGGGCTGTGTTGCCCTTTTATTATATCCACTGTCTTCTTTGCAGTTTTTTTTTTAGTTCGTTTTGCAGCAAGCTGTGGTCTGAATCTTCCTCTCTCATTTAGCTGTCTTCCTTCTCTGATTTAGCTGTCCCAAATCAGTGAAAAATTTTCTACTGAGAAATCAAAATACTGGATTGACATGGTCTTTACCTGTTTACATGTGACTGACACCAAAGATTAAGAACTATGGGAGAAGGGACTTGATGCTCATGGTCACTGTGTACTGAGATGGACATCCAGATGAAGTGAACTGAATTGAGGTCTTAGGTTTAATTCATACTGGGTATGTTTTGCTGCTTAATGAACCATGAAATTTTTTATGTGTGAGTCCTAACTCCATGGGTTAACCACAAGTTAATGCTCTGTACATAGAAACAGTTCTATTTCCATATAGAATGAGTCTGACTACTGCAGAGTTGCCTCTAGTTGAAATCCTACATTATGATTATTGAGGATACATTCCAAACTCTGTGGTGTTAAAATCATAGCAACAATGGAAAAGCATGTAGCCTGCAAAATCTGCACTTTGTTAGAGTATGGTGGGGAATTGCAGAGGAACTGGGAAATGAGAATGTTTGCTTGAATGACTGTTGGAAACCTGGGGAAGAAAAAAAGAAAAAAAAAAAGACAGCTGGGAATAACAGTTAACTGGATGTAAAGCTGTGCTTTCCTGACAAGGAACATGACCCCTGTGTGGCATCTGGAAGCATTTATGCTGCAGGAGAGCTTACCCCTAGGGCAGAAGTTCAATTATGGGCTTTATGCAGCTGTGACTCCACTCTGTGTAATCTTACGTACTTTAAGATTAGAGCCATTTATCCTTTTACCCACTGGATATGTACCATGCTTCTTTATGAAACAAGTGCTTCTATTGAATGAGGTGTTTTGCACAAATAGCTGAAGTAGGTAGGCCTATTTGTAGAGTTATTTTGTTCAGCATTAAATAATTGAGCAAAAAGCACTGGGTATACCAAGTATTCAAATATCATAATCCAAAGCAACTTCTCTCACTCCCAGCACACAGAGTGATTATATCCTGGTTTATTTGTTGTCAAATAGCTTGTACACACTTGTACACTTGCATAACAAGCAAGGGAGGAGGTCTCTGCTGCTCAACCAGGATATTTTGAAGAGTGAATATGCAGGATACGGAACTCTGATTCAGGGTGTAAGCATGAACACAAAATAACAATATAGATCATGGGTTTGATCACAGATGAATCTCTTTCCTAATCTGAATCCAGCTCTCACATCTCACATGGACTTACTCTAAGTCCACAGCTGTCCAGATCTGCATGAAATAATGGGATATATAAAATCTAGCATTTGCCCTGATCAGTCAGTTCTCACTTTGCCTTCAGAGGGATAAATCAAATTCCCTGTCATAACTTGCATCTCTCTTCCCTTCACTCCACCTTAATAAGCTGTTTGTCGTGAATCAGACCTTACATAGATCACAGGGTTGACTTTCTGCAGCCAGGATGTCATCCTATTTCCTCATCACTTTAAGTCTTCGTGGGTTACTTTGGAATAGTTGACTTAATCACTGTACATTAATAAATTTTGCCTACTTAAATCAGACAGAAGAGTAAGTTGCAATTATTGCCTCAGTTTAAATCTTTAACAAGCAAGCTAAACACATTCCACTAAAAATGGTTTGCTTGGCAGAGATTCAAGGTGGGGGCTCTCATAATATTTTCAGCTTATTGCATGGCACATTCATGCTATCAAATTCATATCACTGCTATCCCTCCTTTATTACAGATATGGTTGTCCTGAATTTCTACTGTCTTTGCAGCTGATAACATACAAAACTGTCATTTTGATCTACTTATTTTTGATTACTCTTCATGCTAAGGAAAATGAGCCCCTGAGGTGTGCTGCAGAGGAGAATGAGAACTCTGGTCAGGGAACAATGATGTAGGGTCTGTTTGGACAAAAGGGGTGAGTATCTTTCTCAGCCTTGTCCCACTGTCTCATTGGTTCCACTGACATTACTTGTCATCCTCTCTGGACTGAATGAGTGGGAAATAAGATTCAGGTCACTGTACATGCCCTAGCACTGAGATTTTCCCCTGTGACTTCCAACTTCAGAGACACAGCCAAAAGGTAATATTTTATAATGGCTCTCTCATCTTCTTTTAGTTCTTTATATGATTTCTATAATTTGCCAGTTAAATGGCTGAAGGCCAATGGCTGATTGGCCAGGGCAAAGGGTGGCCCTGAAGGTGACTGACTGGGGTCTCTCTTGCTTCACTGAGTGATGGTGCCATTAATTTCATGGTCACATGTCATGATCATTTTTCCATAACACCACTGAGTGGATTATCTTGTGATCCTGACAGAAACCCAAACACGATAGCATTGTCATCTCCACAGCAGTGACAAAGGCCCCTGTTTTGTGTTTTTGGTATTATGGCAAGCAGCCTGTGTTTTTGAAGTAGAGGTGGCATTTTGGGCTGAGGATGTAGAAGCTTATAGTCATGCGTGTAGCTTCTAAGAGTTCCAGGAATATGAATCTCACTCCTGATTTTTATTGGTGCTGTGGAACAGAACATTCTGGGAGGGTGCCTCTGCACAGAGGGTGGCATTTTTGGCCAATGGGGAGAGGAGGAAGGTGGTGTTATGAACTGTAAGGGTTTCTGATGAGATTATCTACTTCCATGAGAGAGAAAAAGAAGTTTAATTTCTACCACCAAGAAACATTAACCATGCTCTGTTTAGCCAGTCAACTGGTGGTCTCCCTGTAGAGGCTGTTGGGAAGCTGATCACAGCCTGTGAGTGATTTAGGTCTGGAGAAGAGCTCTGATGAGGTTGTTTCCATCTGGCTCTACAAATGTCTGTCATCTTACAGCTTCTTCTACATAGAGCTGGACTCAGGACCTGAGGGCTGGCAGAAGGGTGCTGGATCAAGAAGAAGAAATTGCAAGAAGCCGTCTGGCTTTTCTGTCAGTCTCAGGAGGGAGGAAGGGAGGATTTTTGGATGAGAAGTTGTGGTGTGGGAACCTGTATGTGGGACTCTGCAGCTGACCCTGGGATCAGGTGAGCTGGGTTTTGTTTATGTGCTCTGAGAAAAGAATTGTGAGAGGACACACCAGCTCCCCATGGAGAAAGCCATAAAGCTGAAGGGTCTGTGTGGCCTCAGATGAATGCATAAAATTTTAGTACATGAAGCCAACTTCTCTGATACAAAATAGTATTATGGAGATGGTAGTTACTTTTCTTTTTTGCTCTTTTCCAACTCTGTCATTTTCAGCATTTTGCTTTAACGTCTATTACTGACACGTGTTTTGGAAGTGTACCATTGAAAACCAGGACAGACTATCCAAAAGGGTCTGTGCTACCATCATAGCATCCCTTTTTTGGCTCCCTATGTAAGTGGAAAAGAGAGTATGAGACTCTTGGCAACTATAATTAAATGCTTTGGAAATGAAGAAATAGAGAGGCTTTTTACCCGCAGCTTCAGTCCATAAGGAGACTTTGAGTCTATTTTATAAGAAGCAACAGGACTGCAAACAGAGTGCTTCATTTTGTGAAGTAATTCTTTTAAGCACTGACAAGATCAGGGAACATTTTATTGCCTCTCTGGAGAAAAGATTAGTTGCTCAGAAAAATATCAACATGCTTGTGATTACTGTTATTAGAGGTCTCAAATGCTCTCAGTTTACTCAGTCAGAAGAGTGAGAAATCCTACTGAAGGTTGCAGTCCCATCTCTGCACTACTCATTAGTTGTTTGCAAGCTGCTATGTGTAGAGAAGTGCAGCATCACCTCACTCTATTTGGTATTCCAAGAAGCTACTTGGGAAGCAAGGGGACTTCATCAAGTAGGTGGAGAGCTGTGGAGTTTCTTGCTGCAATGAACTGAAGGGATAAATAAACAAAGGAACTTGTGGTCCTGAAAGATTAAATGATAGTCATTAAGATATCTTTTTTCTTTTCCCTCTTCACATGTTGGCCAAACTGGATGTATTTAACAAATGAAGAGCAAAATGTGAAATTTCACACAAAAATCTCTCCTTCAGGAGATTTTAATTAAATTCTGGCAACTCCTAATATGTATTTATATATGTATATATATAATTGTTCTGAAACAAAATCATCACTTTTTAAAACACAGTAAACGAAATGTTTTGACTCTTTCTTAAAATATTTGCCAATCATCTTTGGCCAAAGCTATTTGCCAAATCTGAATCATTTCATTTCTCTAAAACACAGTGTTCACTCAAAAGTTTACCATGTTTTTGGAAGGGCTTTGTAGGTGTATCTTATTTATTCTGTGGCCACTCTGAAAGCTCTTATGAATTTCCTCTTCTGTGAATCATTCAGCCCTAGCTAGAGAAGATCTGATGTCTCTTCTTCTCAAGCTTGTGGGGGTGAGGTCAAACCTAAATCCTTAGATTGGTAAAGGAAAAGGAGAAGATATTTTTTTCTTTATTTTTTATTTTATTTTACTTTATTTTTATTTTACTTTATCACTGTCTCTTCCTTTATCCAGAACCTTGTCCTGCTGTCTTCAAACCATACTAAGTATAGCTTACTGGGTAACAAAACAGAATGGCAAGGTAGCTGGCACCTGGCGTCTAGTTGTGGGTCTGCCCATTGCTGTAAGATGTCATACATGTGATAAACTGTTTTTACAAGTGGTAGCACCAGGTGATGCTGTGAGGGATAAGGTAGATCTCAGATTCTTGTTCTGTGCCTTCCTGGAGCTTCTAACTGGCCTGTGCTGTTGTCTTTGTAGGAATGAGTTTTGACTGTTCAGCTACACCTATGCTGCACAACAGGTCTGGGGTTTACAACCAGTCAGGTATAGCAATGGCCTGGCTGCAAAATCTGTAACAGTAATGTCATACTATGATATTGGTTATTATGGGCCAAAAAATTCTCTGGGAAGACTCTTGGTTAGAGATCAGAGAGACCAGATCAACCACTGCTGTGAATGAGAGAGGAGACAGGGAAAGGTGCTCTCACTGGTTCCTGAGCCCAAGATAAGAGAAAGCCATCCAGACTGCTTCACTTGTCTTCTGTGCAACATTTCCCAGGGAAAATTCTCTTTGCTTAAAAAACAAACCAAACAACCAAAACAAACAACTGTCACGGTTTAAGGCCCAAACCAGGACAACAACCTAATTAAATTACAAGTTGTTATGGCATATATGATGGCAGGATGTTAGAGTTTTCCAAATATATCAGGCTGAGCAGCCTGGCAGTGTGCACAGGTAAGGAAGACTTCTCTTTTCCTCCTAGACTGCACCAGTGTAATTGGAGAGGCAACAGGCTGATCTCAGGCAGGCCACTCATACAGTGGGGTTACTGCCTTGTTCTGCTTGAACTCAGGAGCAAGGGGAAAAAGAAAGAAGTCTGGTGATGCAGAGTACTGTGTTGTACCAGGTTTAAGTCTGTGAGAAAATGATGAAATGCAACTGGACTCTCTCTTGTATCACTGGAGAGTGGAGATCAACTGGAGGAAGAAAAGCTAAAAAACCCTGATAAATACACTGAGCTGCATCTGGGTCCACTTCTTTGAGAAGAAGCAATCCAAACATGGCTGATCTAAAACAGTTAAGAAGCTAAAGAATAAGTGGTGTGACTTGGATTTACAAGTTGAGAAATGAAGTGAGCCATTTATGCATAATAAATGTGGGGGTTTTTTGTTGTCTTAGCCTGGAGATGTGCTATCCACCAGGGGAACAATCTGTTTCAGTGTTGTTGGTCTGACAGCCTGGTTACCTGTCCAAGTTACTGTTGATCTTCTCCAGCCCTGCAGTTCTTTACCTGACTGCTCTATGCTTATGCACTAGGTAACTTGAAGAGCTGTTTCTTGACTGTGCACAGAGCATTGCTATCACCAGCTACAGCATTCATCCTATCAGCAAGCTCATGGAAGCAGTGCTCTGTTGCCCAGTAGACTGACTTGAACTGACTCATCCAGGGCAACGCAGGAGTTCTCACTTCTAGTCCTGCAGGCACTAAGGAGAACTGCTCCAAAACATGCTCTTGTGGAGACATCAGCAAATAGAAGAAGCCCTCATGAGTGAGGAGAACCTAGGAAAGCTAACAGTAGAAGATGTGTGAGCTCTGCTTCTGAAGCAAACCTTCAACAGTCCCATCATTAGATCAATTCTCACATCTGTGCTCTTGAGTTGGCTCCCGCAGATGACAATCTTAGTGTCTCCAAAGTACTCATGTCAAGGCAGCCTGTCCCCTTGTGGAGTCAGGAGTCTTACAGGCAGGATTTCAGGTGTAAGCCCAGAGGCTCAAGGTCAGGCCAGCTCTAACCTGGAGGTACAGGTAACTTTTGCTTTTCTTTTAACTCCACCTATAGGCAAAAATCACAATACCCTGCCCTGTCTCTATGCAATTCTGAAAGAAATTATTGTTTCTTCCTGAAAACACATGGAAGCTGTTTTCCAGTGAATTTTTCTCTGGTGCTTCTTGGGGTTTCCTCAAACAGCGAGACAGGATTGTTTTAGAACATGACACTACTGTCAGGAAGATTTAGCCTCTGGCTCCTTAGGCTGTCAAGGTTCCCAGCGTTACTTGGCTATTCTTTAAAAAAAACATAACCCCCTTAGTACTAGTCAAACCTGGTGTGTTGACAGTACTGGATACTGTCACTCTCCTACCAATTAAATTTACACTGGCAGTAGAAAAAATACTGATTCGAGAGATATTTCATATTTTCAAAGTGTTTACATCACAGACCCTTCTGCCTTTTGTACCTCATCCCTGCTTTACAGGTTGAGCTGCTTTGGTGTCAGGGCTCAGCTGGTTGTCCAGATTGCTGCTGAGGCAGCCCACAGGGACCAGTTATGCCTGTGGTGGAAAGCTGAGCACTAGTGTTGAAAACAGAGCTACTGGGTCAGAGCAGCTGCCAGATCCGTTTCTAAGTGTGGTGATGGGCAGGTGTGTAGTTGTGCATTAGTGCTATGGACTGCATTTAAATGGGTGTCCTAGGGCCACAAGCTATTGTTAGTGCCCTTAGCTGCCCTTATTCTAATGCTCTGTTTCAGTCTCCCTTGTTCCTGTCATTATGCCAAGATGATGTAGCTGAAGCTGGGGAGGCAGGCAGAGATCAATCAATACATGAAATCTGTATTTCTGCTGGACAAGAAAAGAAACAAAATTCACAAGCCTGGTGATTCTTTTCTGGGAAGTTTACTCAAACTGAGGCAGGAATAAAACTGTTTTACACCATTCTAGGTAACCACTGGATTTTTCTTGAGATCTAGAGGAGTGAAAGTACCTATCTCCTTATGTCGGAGCTTTATCTAATCAGCACCTGAATCTGTGAGATTTCTTATCTCAGAACAAAATATGAGGCTGTGTCCTAAGAGTGGAAAATTGTTTTAATTGGGTAGTTTTTCTGTGGGTTACAAATGATCTCTGATAGGTAAGAATGCTTATCTCCAGAAGGAAGTGTCAGATGCTAGCAGCATTCCAGCTTGTTTAGTCAGTGCCTTCATCATGTGGGTCAACACATGGGTCAGATGTCATCTGACTACTGATAGATCCACATCTCTGGGAGACTGAGGACTTGGCATAGTGTAAGCTCTGTTGATAACATGATCTACTGAACCTTCAACCATGGATCTTTTACTCTGCTTTCCACACCATCTTCCTTTAGCCCACAAGGAACTATCAGCCCCTTTGCTGTTCTCTTCCACATCTTCTGCTAGTGACTGATTTATCTGGGATACTGATGCAAGACAGAAGGCTTCCTGATGCTGCCTCAGTGCATGAGGAGCTCAGTGCTACCTTCTGGAGAGTGAATTGTAGGCTTTGCCACAGGTTAGCTTTTCCTAGGTACATGTTGCTCTTCTAAACACTTGTCCTTGTGTCATCTGTGTGTCTTGCTCTGTTTGGTACTACTTAGAGCAGATGATTTTATAATTTCCCTGTATTTGTCATTTACACTAGCTCTGGATTAGCCTGGTGAATGTGAGAAGTGAGAGCAAAAGTGGACCAAAAGGCTAAGCATGGGACTAACATGGAAAGTCACTGCCTCTGTCATTGACCTACATGCTTGGGCAATACTTGGGGTAAGAGACTCACAGAATCACAGAATATTTAAGTTAGAAGGGATCTCCAAGATCATCCAGTCCAACCTTTGACTTACACCACTGTCAACTACTAAACATGTCCTTAGGGACCACGTCCAAATGTCTTTTAAATACCTCCAGGGATGGTGACTCCACCGCTGTCCTGGGCAACCAATTCCAATGTCAATGGACTCACCAAGTTTCTTCCAGTTGCATAAGAAGAGGCCTGGATTGTAGGTATTTCCAGGCAGGGCTGAGGATTAGTTCTGCATTTGAGTTCTACCATCTAGTGTGCTGATGCATCTATAGTGACAGGGACCTGGCTAAAATCCCTGAAGGACTCAAACACAACAGCCCCTTCATGCAGGTCTGCCACAGAAGCAGACAGCAGGCAACTCTGGATTTGGTTGTTCTGGGTCTCTTGTGTCAAAACATTTAGTTTGTGTTTGAAAGATTTACTTAGCAGAAGAGTGGATGTTTCCAGTGGATCATAGCTGTTCCAGGAGGGTTTTCAGGCTGGAGCCAGGCTGTAGTGTTACACACACTTGTCCTCTGGTCCACTGAACATGTATTTTGCATGAAAACAATATTTTCTTTACTCTATGAAAGAAAGCTGCTTCACCACGAAGAACTAAGAAGGCCACAGATACACTATGAGAGAGTGACTGGGTTGTTTTTCTTTGAGGTAGGTGGAGAGCCAAGTTCCCTCTGTCAGGCTGAGGTGGTTAGAAAGTTGGTCTGTACCCTCCTGGTCAAGCATCTGGACTCCTGCTTAGCAGGTACAATCAGAAAGCACTTGTTCCTCCTGATAAGTAGAGGTCAACCTTGCTCTTCTCTCCTCCTATTGCTTTGTTTCCTTTCAGAGCATTTCTTGAGAGATATCAGGCTTTGTTTCCCCGAGAGGTTCTCTTCTGCCCTTTCTTTCTTAACTACCAAACATGGAGAGCCAATTACCTGTGCAAGCCTTTTTTGTGAGTCTTTCCCAGCATTAAGGATACGCAAGCTAGTGTGTCTTTTGAGTACCCCTGTGATGGAAGCACTGTGGAAAGGTGAGAAGGCAGTGCTGAAGGTTAAACGTGCATGTGTTTATGTAGGCTGTGGAGGCTGGAGTTAAACATGCATGTCCAGAGCTGAAATCCACCCACCACCTGTCTCCAGTTATAACATTCATTGTTCTTGATTGCTGTGCCATTTGCTGTGCCCTTGTTCACTCTAATAGATGCTTGCTATCCAAGGCAGCTGGCTGTCCTCTCTTTGGCAGTTGTTCGGGATGTGGAATAGACCTCTTCTATTTTCTGCTACTGGAGCCTTGTGCCTCTTGTGCTTGCTACTGTGTGAGAGTATTGGGCTCAATGCATTGAGAAATGGGTTGTACTGCACTGAAATAGAGCTGAGTATTTCAAGTGTGAGCCCAGAAGAAACAGATCAGAGAGAGAGAAGCAAACTCAATGGCTCCATTTCAAGCTCAGGTGTTCCTGAGACTAGAAGAAAGGAAGTACTATGAATGGGTTTTTTTTTTCCTATGGGTCTCATAAGCAAAAGAGATCTGTGACTTCTGTTGAGAAAAAGCCTCTGGGAGGATAAACAAATCCAAACCATGTGGACCCATGCAAATTTCACTTGGTTTTATTGTCTGGGTCACATTCCATCCCTCCCATGGGCAGTGTTGCTGGCAGGAGAAGCTCTGCATCAGGGTAACCAGAGGCCTTGGCAAAGCCAGGCAAGCAGGCAGGACACCCCTTGGAGGACAAGGGAGCACAGAAAGGCATTCATCCCAACACCCTGTTAATTGGATTGATCAGTGGTCACAGGTCCCCCTGACTGCAGTGTCCTCTTCTGTTCCTTGTACCCAGGCAGAGCTAATGGGAGGGAACACTTTATCTGAGAACTGCATTGGAAGGCAAAGAAAAAGGGGTAGGGGAAGGTGAAATCCCTTATGCTTTTCCCTTTCATACTCTTCAGCCCCCCAGGACCAACCAGAACTTGAACTTTTTCAACATTCTTTAAAACACCCTTTGCTTCTTAAGGAAAGTCAAGGAAGCAGGAAGCAAGCTGGGGTGGATGTGACATCTTCAAAATCCATCTCTGCAGTAAAATTATGCTAGGAGGCTCACACATCCATTTGTGGCTCAAGTGCTGTTTGTAATATAGCATTTAATTGAAATGCTTCAGGGATTCCCTTTGTAAAGTATAATTACTTTGAGATGTGCAGTTCAGCTCCTATTGAAGCTGTTGTTATAAATATTCTTCATACAGTTAAAGCCATTGCCAGATCAAACAAATTTGTGCAGAAGGAGATTGTAGAGTTAGTGTGAAGAACAATTTTGTAGTCTCTAACACATCAAATGCTTAAAAATCTTGTATTCAGTATCTCTGAATTTGAATTCTACTTCTCATACCCACAGGACTTTGAAGTATGTTTCCAGCTGTCTGTTACCTCTCTCAAGGTCTCAGAGGTGTCTCATTAAAGCTGATCTTAAAGCCTATTAAATACATGACTGTAGCTACTAATGATGTATTTCATTTAGGTGAGTTGTCACCAGGAATTGGAAGGGATCATGGCTACTCTGGTCCCCTGGTGGCTATAGGCGTAGTGAAAGCCACCTGGAGAAGTTCAGTTTGATACCTTCGTCTGTGCTGAGGGACAAAAGGCAATATGTCTCAAAAAGGCTGCTTGTTTCTGAGGGCACACCAACCTTGTCACCTTCTTGACTTACCACCTCCCCTTCCTCCCTCCTACAATGTGCAGCCCTCAGAGCTTGCAGATGGGAGGTATTTCTCCTTGGACGTGCAGTGTCTCCAGCCAATTATTATTCACCACAACATCCCTTATGTTAAGCATCTGAGCTGCCCATGAAGCATGGAGAACTGTTTTATTGGTCAAGTCATAAAAGTTTTAGTGCCATGCCACTCATTATTTGTTGTTAGAAGGACCTCCTTTTGCATTCGCCTTACTCAGCAACTTAAATACGTGGTCCTGTAGGACAGCAGTAGGTTTCTGATCCCACTTTTTCATGTCCTCTCCACACTCACACACGATTGCCCATAGGATTCCTCTAACTGAATTCTGTTTCTCTCGATTCTGTCTCATAGGAGGGCGTCTCCTCTTAATGGCTGCAATGCGGTGTCCTCCTCCTATCTGAGGAAAATAGGGTGAATGCAGTTTCTCAGCTGTTCCCTTTACACGAGAGGCTGTGACAGTATCTTCATATTCTCGTGCTGTTTTAATCATATCACCCACAGTTCCATTCAAATCTCCAGGAACCCATAGTATTACTGATAGTGTATGGTTAAAAGGCGGTGGTGCAGCATGCACAAACCTTTGCAACATAGGCTTAGGGCATGGCATGTGATAAGGATCTTCAATGTTTTGATCAGTATGGATCATATCTCGTACAGCCAATTCTTCCAGATATCTGATAGCTTTTTCAAGTGTGGCTGCTTTGATCTGTGTGCAGTCTACTTCCTCTTTATAGGGATATCTCTCCCTTACAGCTGACAAGAGTTGTTTCCATAGACTGGTGGTTCTACTGTTTTTCCCAAATGCCCGATCAATACCTGCATCTTTGGCCAAGGATCCCAACTGCCTGGCTTCTCTCTGAGTTAATGTTATGGTAACATGCCCATCATTCCAGCATCGGAGTAACCAAGTGAGAAGTGGTTCACCTGAAAAACAGCTGAAGTCTTTTCTCAGAGTACGCAAGTCCCTCATGGAATAGGACTGATCATATTCTGAGTCTGAGTCCTCAGCTGACTCTGCTCTAGGTGCTCTAGGAGGAGAGGCAGTATCCTCTGTTTCTTCTATCACCTGGTTGTCTCGTTCAGACTTTGAAGGGTTAAGGCTAATTTCTGATTTCCATTGTTTTCCTTTTCTCCTAGTCACAGGGTCAACAAGTAACTGTGTGGGCTGAGGGGGAGAGGCTGTGGTGTCGGCAGCAGGAGCAGCAGCAGCGCTGGCTTTCTGAGCAGCAGCAGTGTCTGTGGGGGTGGAGGCAGCAGCTGCAGCTGTAGCAAATATGCTCGCAATGCTTGCCGGCTGTATCCGAGTTGTGCCCTTGCATGAAGGGAGGCGAGAAGCGGCTGCAGAGACAGGAGTGGGGGTGCTCTCTGTACAAGGGGCAGCTCTTACTCTCCAAACAGCAACTCTTGGCCTCCAAAAAGCGTGCTCATTCCCATGACTGTGGTTTTTGTCTTACTCCTCACCAATATATGAGAAAAATTAGCAACACCCACCAGAAGATTGAGAAATTAAATGCTATTGCTATTAAAATCTGGTGGAGTCAGCCCAAAATAAGATGGAGTGGTATAATTTCCCAAACTAAAACTGAAAGTGCAATTACCAATCAAGTTTTTTATCTCTGTATGAAACACTACTGCACCATGCACCATAATATACATCAGTATTGAGGACCATATTGGAATGATGGTTCTTAAGCAGTTCTTCCAACAAATACACCACATAGTAACACTGATTCCAGCAAAAGCAGCATATCGCATAGCCTAAATACCAAAGGTACAGCATGACTGGTTTAATCTCCAACCCTGTGAAATATCCAACAGGAAAAGTGATCCCACGTTCCTCCCCCCTTTCCCCAATAACTCTCACATCACCACCGAGGCTGCAGGGCAGCCCTGGGAAAGTCCAGGCTGGAATCCTGGAGTCAGCAGCAGTCAGGAGCTGGAGGCAGGAACACACAGATTCAGGTTGGCATGGATCAGGACCACAGGCAGAGGGACTATGACGGAATCCTCTCAGGATGCCAAAGGAAGCAGGGAGGAAGAAGGAAGGAAGAAGTTGTTTGACCCTTGTGATCCCTCAAATTTATACCGAGTATGACGTGTATGGGATGGAATACTCTGTTTGGTCAATTCTGGCGTCTATCTTGTCTGGTCCTCCCCAGAGGAGGGGTTCAGGTGGGACCTCGTTGCTCCTTCTGGAAGGCAAAATGTTCCTCAGAGCTGAGCAGTGTCCTTGGCTCTGCATGCCAGTCTCTGGCTGTAACTATAAACATCGAGTGTTATCAGTCCTAGAAGCAGACACTGACTGAGAAACTTCTGTTAACTTCAGCAAGTGCAACTACTTACAAGAGACTTAGCTGAAAACAAAAATACAAACCAGAAAATCACCTTTATCCTGACCTAAACCAGGACATTTACATTTAATAATAGATGGAGATTGTTTTTTTTCTCTTTTCAGTTCAAACATAACATCATGTTCAACGACACCACAGTGTTTTGTGAAAAGTACAAGTGCTTTGAACGTGTGGGAATCAAAAAGCTCTAAATAGATTGTTTAATGCTGCCAACAGAGCATGTCCTTGGACCCTTGCCAAGAACAGCCAAACTTTTGAGTCAAGCACTGGATGTTGAGAACAAGAACTCAGTCACAGTTCTAGCAGCTTACTTCAATCTCTTTGCCATGGGTGGGTTTTTTTCTCATCTGTAAGAAAGGAAACATTGCTCTTACTGGGGTGGGGGAAATGCTTGTGGGATGCTTAGGAGGTTCAAACCTTAACCAGTTTTTGGCCCCTGAGATGCAACTGCCTGGGTTGGTGTGGCTCTTTTAGGAAGGGAGGCAGCAGGAGGGTTTCTAGGGGGGGGGGGGCTGAGGGGCAGCAGCCCTACATCCCACGGGCAGCACCTGCCTGACCTGTGTCCAGGGGAGCACATGCCCTGCTGCAGCCTCACTCCTGCTGCCCCCATGGCTGTCCCTGAGCTCCCTGCCAATCAAGAGGTGGTGGCCCCCCTGCCTTCCCCACCAAAGCCTGCCTGGGGAGGTTGTGCAATCACTCTGCCCCCACACCTGCTCCTGGCCTTGGCTTTTACTGCCCTTTGACTGCATTCAGCTGATAAAATACTTAGAGGCAGCTGCTGTTTCTGTCATTAACACCCAGACTTCCTGGAGGAAAACTACTGGCTTTGTGTCAGCTGAAATCTGATTCAGAGGAAGCTTCTGACTTAAGTATCTAGAAAAGCACGAGGAGAGTGAAGTAAGGGGGAGGGAAAGTCAGTACTCAATTTGCTATTCATTTAATTCTGTCAGGAAGGCCCAAAGCAACTCGAAAGGGCAGCGTGCAAATTACAGATGTGCATGTTGTGGTGTGGTGGATGTTGCTGAAGGGATTGAAGATGCAGAAACAGTGGGTAAGAAAATAATGCAGCCTGAGAGGGCTGTGTGCTCTGCTTCTTGCTGGGATGCATTTGTTCCTACTGAATAGTCCTGTGCTCTGGAGCCTGCTAGTGGTACTTGCCAGTTGAAAGCAAAATTGGGTAACTCTGTGTTGTGCTGCTATTGTAGGGATTGGAACAGGATGCTACCCAAGAGCTCTGCTCAGCCTTTTCCACTCCCGTGCATGACCCTTTCTCAGTCTTCTCTCGTGTGCTTCCCAGTATTTCTCTGGAGAAGGAAAATGCTGTTATGCCCATTCTGCAGCTGAGGTGCTGGCATGGAGAGAGGCTGACTCATCTGATTCTGAGGCATGAGGAAATGGAACTAAACTCTGTGTCAGAGGAAGTTCAGATAGGCTATGGGGAAAACGTTCTTCACTGGCAGGGTGGTTGATGGCTGGAACAAGCTCCTCAGGGAAGTGGTCACAGCACCAAGCCTGTCAGAATTCAAGAGATGTCTAAATGACACTCTTAGACATGCCATTTAGTTTTAAGTAGTCCTGCAAGAAGCAGAGGGTTGGACTCCATGGTCCTTATAGGTCCTTTCCAAATTGAGATATTCTGTGATTAGGTGCCTCATCACTGCCCCATCTCTCAGGCATTGATGAGGAGTTGTTTTTGAGGCCATTCTTCCTCTTCTCCACTTGTGGCCACTGAAAATGCTCTTTTTTTTCTTTAAAGGACTGTGATAGATGTTTCAAAGCAAAGCATTTTATTGAAGCTTCCCAGTTTACCTATGCTCCCTTTCGATGGAATTCAGATAGCTACCAGCACTGGTGGGAACTGCAGGTCAGAAGCAGTCTTGCAGTGCTTAGACTTCATAAAAGCAAAGTGGAGGCTTCCTGTTGCTATCATGATGTCCAGTTTGAAAGACAGCTTTTAGGATTCCATGTCATACTGTGACACAAACAGGATCAGAGATAATTCTTCCCAAACCATTTTATTTACAGAGCAGTTCTGGTAATATATCAAGAGGCTTTCTGAAAAGATGTCCCTTAGTAAACATGGGTCGATGAGCCAAAGCATTAAGGATTAATGCCTTGCTGGTTTACCGTGACTCTGGACAAGCCTTAGGCTGAGATAGGGAAGCAAAAAGGGGAAACAGTCAGTCCTAATGCTTCCCAATGACTCAACAGCAGCATTGCATGTGTTTTTGCATTTTAATCTACCCAAATTTGTCCTTTGCTTTAGAAATAAAAACAATTGCTCTGGGCCAGCCTTTATGCTGGCCACTATACACAGGTTATAATTTAATTTGATCATAAATAAATCTGAAAATCTTTTTGTGCTTTACTTGTGACTTGACAAAGTAATTGCTATCTCAGATGGGAAACAGGAACGCAGTTTCATTATATGCAAGGGTTATAGGAGGTGATGTGATATAACACTGCATGCACAGATGTGCTCTGGGCAGAGCTTGGCAGACTGCAGACTTTAGGAAAGAACTAGTTTAACAAGCAAGGGGTGAAAAAAGTGCATCTGTCAATAAATAGATGGATAATGATGTTCTGTGCTGCTTTTAGAGATGCACCAATCATCTTTATAACTTTGACAGGTGGCGATGGGGCAGAAAGGGGAGGAAGAGATTCAGGGAATTGTGTAGGTGGTGAAGAAATTAATCCTAATGAATTGCAAGAGCAAATCCACAGCTGGCAGAAAACTCCAGGTTTTGCAGCTCTGGATAAATGGAAGAGAATCCCTTTTTCATGCAAGAGCTAATTGGGCAATTACAATGTAATCTCAAAACCTTTGCTTAAACTGCATTCTTCCTTTCAAAGCATGTGGCAGATTCTTTTCTAGTGGTTCATAAGGCTTGCAATAGGTCCTCTCTTTATCTTTCCCACTCTGCTGGGAAATAAAATCCATTGCTTTCTAAAAAAAAAAAACAAAAAAACCCAAAACAAAACAAAACAAAAAAAATCACTGTCCAATGATGAGAGAATTAATTTCCAAGGCTTCTTTTCACTGGCTTCATTCTTCTTAACATAGAAGAAGACATGAACTGTTCAAACTGGCTCATTGCAAGAGTCCATCTAGCCCAATATTATTCTTCCCTCAGTGCAAGCTTGTGGCCACTATTAGAGATGGAACACCATGAGCATATATGACATTTCCTTCTGACACCTTCACAGCTTTCAAATATTATAAGCTCTGGAGCTTTTCAGAGCTTGACCTCTGTCTCTTTAATAGTTACTGATGGCTTTGTCTTCCATTAATTCTCTTGAGCAAATATAACTCCCTTTCCATGGAGTTTGCAGATTTTCACTGTCTGGCAGTGAAAATATAATTTAAAAAAATTATTTAAAGGGCTTCTTTTTTGCTAATGTTTATATCTGACAATAGTAAATTCCTATCTCCTCTTTTCATGCTACCTGCAGAACCCTATCAGATATCTTTGTCATAACCAGTTACATCCTAAAGATGTCTTCTGAAGAATGTAATTAAAAACATTTCTGAAATAAATTAACTATGCCAAAGTGATCACTGATTTCTCCAAAGAAAACCAAGAGGTGGGTGTCACAGGACTTCCTCTTGCAGAAGTCATGTTCACCCTTACCCAAAATATCATGGTTATTGTCCACTAATTCTTTGTTTCTACTTCTTATTGCTTCTACTAAGTAATCCAGCCTAGATGCCAGGCCTGCAGATTGTAAGACCCTGGCTCTCATGCGGACCTCTATTTGAAGACTGGAATTAGAGGTGCTACCTTCTGGTGCTCAGGTCCCAGAGATGTTTTACATAAGAGACTGCCCATGATCACTGGTAATTCAGCTATTCTGTCCCTGGGGTTCCTTTTCCTTTTGGGCACATATTGTTCTGCCCCTGGGATCTTCCAGAGCTGATTCTGTCTGTCTCATCCGTGTCAACTTTAAACAGTACTTCCTCTGATTTCTTCACTCTTCCTACTCCTTCTACAAAAATAAAAGTGGGAGGTTCAGGCAGAGCAATCTCATCTGTTTCCTTCTGGTGGAAACAAGAAAGCTCTGATGCAGATTTAATTTATTTTCTCTGAAACAGTAGCATCAGGTCTGAGTTCTCCTTTTACAGATTTGCTTTCACTTGACTCTACAGACTTTTCTTTTCTGACATGTTGGAGGAAGGATTGCAGAAATAGCTAAATGTTACTGGAGAGGCTATCCTTATCTTTACAGGTATAACAAGAAGCCAAGATTGGCAATGCTTTCATCTGCTTTTTTGAAAACACAGGGTCCTGAAACAATTTGGATGAGGAACGATCAGTAAAAGAGTTCTTTGTCTGCAGCCCTCTCTGATGGATCCCATGAGGTTTTTCCACCACTAATTTGTGGGTTCACACAGCCTAAAACTTTCATGTGAGTGTGCTTGAACTAAGCTTTGAGAGCTACGATAGCAAGAAGTTGCACACTCCAAAGGAAAGGATCATTTGTGTACTTCCAAAAGCTTGCGTGCTCTTAAAGCTTTAAATCACTAGACTGATTAATTTTTATTTCAGCTATCTCCCAAAGACTGGTTTGTAACATGAAACATGTCATTCACATCCTATCTCTCTGCAGAACTTAGTATTCTTTTTCTCTGAGGGAGTGTTTTTCTTTAGATCTGGCACCAGCACAGTGATTCAGCATCAGGCTGGTCTTGCTCACATCCACTGTATATCACCATCTGATCAGACAGATGAAAAAGAGCCTCTGCCTCTCACTAGGATGAAGTTAGAAGGAAAAGCAATGAAGGTATTGGCAAACACAGGTGCCCTAACCCCATTGGTATTAGTGATCAAGTGAAGTTGTTGCCCCATGGCTACAACATTATGGGTGTTGGACTAGATGACCTTTAGAGGTCCCTTCCAGCCCAAATTATTCTATGATTATACCAGAATGAAGCTTATGTCAGTGTGTGGTGTGTTTTTGCAAAGATGCAAAGAGAGGAAAAAACATGCATTGGTGGCTATTGTTTCTCTATCCAGCACTGATTTTGTGCTTGGTTACCTGGAAGCTGCTGCTGCTGAAAGGTAGCAAACCAAGCTGTGTGTTTACTTTCAGGGTTCACAATATACAAATGCACCTTGGAGGAAAAATTAAGCTGGGAGGGGGTTGAGAAATTTGCCTCTTTTTGTAATTTACTTGCTGAAGGAGGCTGTCCTCTGAGCAGCTAAACTATTGGTCAGAAAGCATAGGTGTTTCTAGGGATTCAGCAGAACTCCTGTGCAAGTGACCATGTTCTGGTGGAAGATGGTTAAAATTTTTCCCATAAGGAATCTTGCCAAGGACAAATCTATAGTGTAGTGAGATAAGGCAACACCCAGGTGCTGCTAATCAGCAGGCAGTGGGTGTGAGCCTGCATTCAGCCCACCTGTGCCTGGTTAGGGCTGGGCCCAACTGCGCAGGGGCAGAACCAGGAGGCCAATAAAAGTTGTGGCCTCCAGCACAAGCTCAGCTCACTGGCAGAGCAGGCCAGAGGAGAGGTTGGTTGTGTTGGGAGCACCAGCTCTTACCCAGACTGACTGACCCTGAAGGCATCAGCTTCTGCCAGAGCACCGGTCTGACTTCAGAGAGTCATACCCCAAGAAAGGTTCGTCTTGCTACGCTATAGTGCAATGCTGGTCCTGTTTCTAAGCTTGCATACTCAAACAGTATATGGAAAAGTATATGGGATGAATTGTCACTCCATCCCTGGTTGGCTTTGTACACTCTTTTGGGAATGTTTGCTTATATATGTTTATATGAGGAAACATCATATAAACCATACTTAAAGCATTGCTCCTCTCCAAGCCCTCATTGTATACATGCAGACTGTATTTATGTTTGTACACGTGATGCATGAGCAAATATAGCCCTTTTTTTTGCAACTTTTATCTATGTTCTCCTGTGGAATGAGGTAACACTCTGCAGCTTGCATCATGCAGGTGTCTGCCTTGTGTTGCTAGGTCTGAATTATTTCTGGTACCAAGGATGAGCCCCAGCTGTGAGCTGGGATTCAATCATATTTCAGGAACACACTTTACAAATGGCAATGAGAGGGAGTTCTGCTTCCAAAGAAATTGAGTGACTTTTCATCTAGATCTAATAGGATGCATGGCAAAAAAACAAAGTTGTTTTTTTGACTCCATCTGGCCACCCTAGCTCCTTCCACAATGAGATATCCCAGTGCAAACATTGCTTTGGTCATACTTTCTGGTCAAATACAACTTTGTTTCCACTGGGTAGTTTTATACTGATTATTTTTTTTTTTATATAACCTCTTTTTGATCTCTTCCAGTAGGAGAGGCTGAGTAAGATTTTTGAGGTGTTAAAGGGAAGCACAGTAAAATGAATCATGTGAAAGCTACCAAATTCATACTTCATAGAGCAAACAAATGTTTCATATAAAGTGAAATATATCTCAGGCTGGGATGTTGATCTTATTTGTCTGATGAATCTGTTTACCTCTTGCATTTATCCATCTATCTCAGGAGAATGCAGATATATGGAGTGGAGACTGAATGTTCTCAGACCTATCTATTCATCACCAGTGTGATACATCACTTGCATGATTTTTTTGCTGGATTGTCCAGATACTTACCTATTATATAGGGATAGAAATCCTCCTTTTCTCTTGGTCTACAGGATAATTAGCTTAACTTATAGGTTTATGACCATTTGTAATCCCTAGCTGAAATGAGTGAACTTAAAGAAAAGCAACTCTGGAGAACTGAGATTCACATGTGTTTTACCATACCCTTCATTGTCTGTGGGGATTATGTCCTTATCTAAGATATGCCTGGTTGCATGGTGTTCTTCTTTTGGTCTCTTGTCCTATGGATCACTTTGAAAAGGGTGTGGTGGGTTTTTTTAAGTCTCTAGTTCCCTGGGAAGCATTTTTTTTGTGAGTATGGAATAGGATTCATGTGTAGAGTGTCCTCTTATTAAAAGCATAGGTTCTTTGGTACTAATTGAAATGGGGGTGTACTTAGAGTGTGCTGCTTCACTCCTAGAAAGGAGTTGAAATCTGCTTTTGAGAAAGGTGAAGAGTCATTGTCAGCTAGGGCTGTATAATGCCCTATCTATTGTTTTCCTACAATAGATATCTGGGCATCTAAAAGTTTTTTCAAAGGACCAAAACAGGGGGATAATTTAATCTGAGAGAGGATGTCTTTGGCGCTAGAGGATGTTGTGAGCTAGATAAGGCATTTACCTCTTTCTCCTACATTAGCCTGGCTGTAGTTCAGATTCAGTGTCTTCTCTGCATGCAGGAGAATTTTTTGGCAGGTCTCTGAGGGCTCTGGCAGACAATACCATTTGCATGCTGTGGTACAAACATACAATTGTTTCTCTTGTCACTAAAATAAATTGGAGCCAACGTGCAGCTGCAGTGTCTAATAGATTTTTGTAGAAATAAATACAAAGGGGATAGAAAGGGGAAGGAATACTCTGAGTGGAACCTGCTTCATAAGGCAAATTCTCTTATTTGATCTTAATGAAGCATTTTCTTATCTTCTCCCTTCCCTTTCAATCTCTGATCTCACTGGGTGCATTTCAAAGGTGGAGATACTGTAAAATGCATGTCCATGAAGAAACCAGTTGGCTGAATCTCTAGGGTCATTGCAGAATTGTTTCTAGGTGTATGCAACACACAGTGGATTAGCACAGAAGTTTTGCTTTAGCACAAGCATAAAGTTATTACCGTGCCCAGAAGAGGTGAAATATTTTGGGCAGACTGAATGATATTCCAATGCTGGTGTCATCCATGCTGTTTGTTTAGAGGTGGGGCAAAATGAAGTAAGAAAGGAGAGAAGAAGCTGCATTGGCATGTGTGTGCCTCTCCCAACACAAAGCTGTGAGTGACCCTTGGGAGAAGCCAGCACAGAGGCTGTCCCTTTGCAGAGACAAACACCTACATTGTAATCTGCAATGGTTTTCACCCAGAACAGTATCTTCATAGTACTAAATGCTGAAGATTTGTTGCTAACCATCATCTCTGTCTTTCAGCAAGGGATGGCTATTTAGTGGTATTTTGGAGCTGCATGTCCAGTGCTGCTCATTAAATAAAGACACTGAGAATCCTTGAGGGGTGGAAATAAATAAATACTAAAAAAAAAAAAAAATCCCCTGTAGCCCCAGACAAACCAGAGTAGAGCACATTACGTCAAAGTCATTAAGATACTCACATATTTTTAAATTTTTCCCAGCCGTCATGACATACTGCACATATTAATCATTCTGTTGCACCTCCATGAGGGGTGGGGCAGGCAAAAGTATCCTTTATCTACTAGATAAATGCTGACAATGAGAAATGATCACTCATTTCCAAAAGTGTTAGTGATTAGCTTCTTTTGTCTTTTTTAACAGTGCTAAGGTCAGTCAGCATAGAAGACCTTAGGTAATGGGTTATAAATTAATTTCTAGCAGAACTTCCCTGAATGCTATTTTTACATCAGTTTTGTGCTTTGGCGGAAATAGTTATTCCGACAACACAGTTTGGCACTGAGCTAGGTTATACAACTACTCCTTTTGTAGTTTCCTTCTCAAGGAAATGATCCTTGTTCTACTCTTCTATTGTCTTCTTCAGATCAGAAGAAACTGTTTTTTTGGGGGGAAGGTGTTTGTACTCTCCATGGCACAAAAATATTTTATCATTGCTATTGTCAAGTACCTTGCTTTCTGTTTTATCCCTTATATTCTAATCAGAAGACATCACTGCAATTGATTCTTCAGTAACTGCGCTGAAGCAGCAGAGAGAGTGTGGGATGATGGAAAAACCCTTTCATATCCTTTTCCTTGTAGGAAAAGATAATGCAGAGAGATGAGACACTGTATGAAATTGGCATTGTATTTGAAGGTTTATCCAAGACAGGACAAAGCACCATAGGGAAATAAAGAACAAGTTACTAGCTGAGAGAATCTGTATTTCCCAATGTTTTTCTAAGATAAGATGGTTAGGCAGACTGTCAGCCAGGCATAGCCCCTGGAACCTCTGCAGGAAAAAAAAAAATCTCAGCTCATATTAGAAGAAGGTTTCCCCCATCCATGCTGGAGAAGAGATTTTCTTCTCCAAGGCTTAGAGGTAAATATTGATTATTTTTAAAATTTCTTTTTCTCAGTAGCAAACTAATGTTAATGGCATGAGATCAATTTCTATCATGGACAAGGTATTTTGAACACATTCCAGCAAAGCCAGCAGGCAGTACAAGTTCCTTAGGTGCAAACAAACCCCATCCCAGTCTTCTCTGACACAGTTGACTCAGAGGAGGAAGAGACAAGGAGCAAAAATATGTTGTCATATCTATATGACATGTAAGTGCTGGGCTGGATTTTGGCCTTACATATCACTTGCATGGAAAAGAGATCTCTGAGGAATGTTAAATTTTTTTTGTATTTTCTGTAGAGATCCAGATTCGTTTGTGGGGAGGTTTGACTCCTGGCTATAAGGTGCCAATGTTGCCATTAGGAATCCTAGGGTGAGGCTTTTGCCCACAGAGACTTCCAGCAGCAAATAGTCAGTGCTGGAAAGGAGAACTGGAATCGTTGTCTATGGAAATTCCCATTGTCTGAATATGGAGCCCATCTCTTTTAGCTGTAGTAGGGTGGAAAAGTCTCACATGCAGATTGCTGATACGTGATGGTGAAGCTGCAGGGAAAATGGGAATTTGAAGAATTTTGGGAAATCACAGTCTTGAATTGGAATGTAGTATCATGCTGATTAAATTTTAGTTTTGAGCTTGTACAAAATAAATCTATAGTATGACCATACTCATAGCAGAACGGGGAATCTGAACCTCACAAGTTCTTTTTTGACATCCTAGCTATGGGAGTATTCTTCATCAGTTTGTCTATGGGTGTTCAAACATCATTCCACCTCCAGCTTAAGCCAAGATTTTTTCTCTGCTTTCTTTTGGACAATAATTTTCCTTTGAAGTCTATGTGCCTCTCATTTTAATTTTTTATTTTCCTACTGGAGATGTCATCTTTTGTCAAATGAACATAAGCCTGCCAGCTTGCAGATTCCTTTGAAGTAGTCTGCCGTCTCCCTTGGGTCTCTGCACAACAGGTTGAAAACAATGTATTATTGTGATCTGCATTAATGGAGTGGAATAAAAGGACTATTTATTCCATTGCCTGTGGTGTTTTTGGTCCTTCTGTGACATCATAAAGGGACTTCTTATCCCTCTGTGATGGCTGTAATACAATTTCTTTGTTGTTACCTCAGTCTTCTCCAAGTAGTTATCCATGTAGGAACTTGGCAGAAGTCAGAAGTTGTTTTAACTAGTTTCTTATAATTTCTTGGTATGTGTTGAAGTCCCTGCCTTGTGTGTCTAAGAGGCTGTTGTCCTTGGTGAAAGTATGGATGAAACAAGGTTGTAATGCAAATATGAGTACAGTGTTGTCAATAAGTTTGACTTTTATAGGTACAACTCAGATGACAATTCAATCTGAAAAATCACAGCTGAAACTTTTAAAAAAACCTTCTTCATAGTAATTTGTCAAATAGATGCTAGTTTTTCAATAGGTTATAGTGTCTTCGGTGAATAAAGCCACTGTGATATCCCTTTTCAGAAGAGGAGCCGTGGTGGAGCAGGCTCACTCTTTCCCGCTTCAACAAATCTTGTGACAATCCCATAGAGCACTTCTTTTTGGTGGGCAGTATGGAGATTTTGTTGGAATGTTATCCTTCGAGCCAAGATCTGGAGCTCAGCTCTGTTCCTGATTTGCTGGGTATTCATTGTCATAGCACAAGTTAGTTGAGTGCTAGTATTTTCTTACCTTACCTCTAAAACAAAGAACTTCTTCCTGCTTCACACAAATGCTGTGATGTTTAACAACTTAATGCTTGTAAAGTATTTTGAAATCCTAAGAACTGCATCCCTTCCCTCCAGTATGTCAGCTGCACCACACAGCTTGGTGTCATCAGCAAACTTGCTGAGGGTGCACTCAATGCCACCATCCATGTTGCTGACAAAGATGTTAAACAGGAACGGTCCCAACACTGAGCCTCGTGGGACTCCACTTGTCATTGGCCTCCACTTGGACATGGACCCATTGACAGCCACTCTTTGGATGCAGCCACCAAGCCAGTTCTTAGTCTACCAATTAGTCTATCCATCAAACCCATGTTTTAACAATTTGGAGACCAGGATGTTGTGCAGGACTGTGTCGAAGGCTTTGCTCAGGTCCTGGTAAATGATGTTGGCTTTGTCTAATTGGACTGGAGTGACCGCAGGTGATCCTCCAGCCAGGGAGTGTAGTGCTCTGCATGTGCTGGAATGAAGACCCACTCAGGTAGCTTTTCCCAGGTATGAAGTATCAAAGGCAGATGTGTCTCATTACTCCTCAATACTCTGGCAAGCTTCTTTTTTGGTTGCTTTTCTGCCCGCGTTCATTTAAATCCTTTCCTGCTGAATCTGTATTCACAGTATATTAGGAAAACAGCATTTTAGGCTTGATTAATATACAAACCTTTGACCTCTGAAGAAATGAGTGTAAGAGATACAGGTCACACTGATAATGGGCTTGGGTCTCGCCCACTTGCTAAAGAAAACACCCTAATAGCAGCCACACTGTACAATTTGATGACATTCCACATAACATAGAGTTTTTATTGCCAGACCTCCAGGCCAGGCAGAACTGTATGTGTGTCTAGGGCTGTGGGACATAAGTGGTTATTTCTGCAATATGACTGAGGCACCTTGGCAAAGATCTGCAGGAAGCACCCTGTCCTGCGTGTCTGCAGTTGAGTTAATGCTTCCCTCATCCCTGCAAACATTACTTGGGGAATAAAGTCTGTGATTTCTTTTGGGCTTTCTCTTTCCACCTCTGTGGGCCCCAGGTTCTGGATCCTCATTTAGAAAAAGTTACTGGGGGCAACTAAAACTCTTCTGAAGTTGCTGACTGTATAGGACTGAGATTTTATTGTCCCGTTTCCTGAAATGATGTACTCTGGTTTTTCCCTAGAGGGTCTGTGTTTCATGTTCTCATATTTCACATCTAGACCAATGCATCTCAGAAAATAATGCTGTAATATTATTTAGATATTCCCTGGCTATTCTCCTGCATCAATCGGATGTTTCCCTTTATACTGACTTCTGTGTTAGTTTTATCATCTCAGAAGATTTTTGCTGCTGTTTGGAGGTATGATATATCATATTTGTGTGTGCATTTATTAATACACACTCCTCTGCATGTTTTCATGAGGTTGCCTAAGTAGGTTAACCACAGGGACCAAGCACTGCTAAGCCCAAGACAAAGGCTGCAGGAAAAGACTTTCACAGTGTATCTAATAAAGGCAGACACATGAAGAAATGCTCCTTGCCAGTTTGACTCCTTTCATGGAGCACACTAGTTAGCATCTAGAGTCCTGCATGTCCTCCAGGAGATGTCTTTGGTGCAACAGTGTTTGGTGATGCAGTGTGTGACTTGGCTCTTGGAGAGGAAAGGGTTAAGATTAAGTCCAGATGGTAGGGCAGAGAGTCTGTTGTTGGGCCTGGGTTGGAAGGAGCACTCCATGACCTGAAGACTATCAGAAGATGAGGTTAAATGACAAGCTGATTTATAATCTGCACCCATAGTGTGTCAGGGTCTTTCTTTCAAAATAGTGGTTGATCATACATGGACATCAGAGCATCCAGGCTAGGTTACAACTGTGCTCTATCTAGCACAGTATCCTGGCTCAGATGATATTTGTGTGCAATATTTAGGGAAGAATAGAAGAGCATGTCAAGGATGTACAACCCTGAATTGTTTGCAACTATTTGATGAAACAGATTTGTTTAGCAACTCTCAGTGGATTTCTTTTCTATATATTCATACAGATAATAGGGAAGGCTGGGTAACTGTCCGTTTAACAGTGGATGGATCTGGTGAAGTGGAAGTTCCAGCTTGTACTGGCGTGACAAATGGAATATTGTGTAGTGTGGTGGCTTCTCTGAGAAAGGGAAATCTGAGATAGTCACAAAGCTGGTCTTATCTCCAGCCTGTATGGGGCTGGCTAGTTAAGGTGCTCAACACAGTGATGCAGGAAAGGTTTTGATGACACCCCATGGAAAATAATGGTCAGAAGTAGGGAGGTAAAGAGAAAGTTGGTGATAAAAATCTCAGTGTTACAGTATGGTACTAACTGATGATAGAAGTTAGTGGTTACATGGATGGGCCTCTCCTGTCTGGAAACCCATGAGTTTCAAGGAACTTGTGCTCTTTACAGTCCCTGGTGACATAATCTGCTAGTATCACACCATCGGCCTCTCCATCCTAGACATAGCAGAAGCATACCAATATAATGAAGGTTTTTTTTCCTCTTTGAAAAGTTAGAGCATTGTTCTCTGTCCTGGTTAGACTTCCACTTATACCTCCGTATGAAAGATGGACAAATTAAGTGAATAACACAACAGCTGACTCAGAATATCTCCCAGAATCTAAACTATCTCACCAAACACTCTGATCTCTGAACCAAACCAACCAGGAAATCAGAGAAAGCTTGATATTTTTCAAACATTTTTTCATTGGAAACTTGCATTAAATGCTCCTAACTGATGCACTACAAACTGTAAATAAGAGGAGGTTCCTCTCTGGGTTTGTATTTTGAATCCTGGGTTGTCTGCTGCTTCTGTGAAGCAGCTGCAGTCTGGTTTGCATTCTTCTGTGCCTGTCTTCACCCCTGAACTGTGTCTCTGTGTCTGCTGAAGATGGCAATGAGACAGAATGCTCCAAGTCCCTCTGTGTAAGGCTTAAGGCATGATTTTACAGGCAGTATGTGATGCAGCATGAATCACAGCTCTCTTTAAGATACACTGCTGTCTTTGATTTCCTGTCTCTTTTATCTGATTCAGAACAGGCTCCAAATTTTTGGTTTTAATCTAAGCAATTGCCAAATTACACCAGAGATGAGCATTTGCTCTCTGTCGCTGCTGTCCTATGCGGAGAATTGCAAAGGTTTTGGAAAACGAGGCCAGCTTGTGCATGTGTGTACAAACCTGCTTTCAAATCTGGCTTGGATTCTCTCTTCCAGCTCAGCAAATGACTGACATGTTCACTTCAGCAGAGCTTCCCCCCGAGACAAGCCAGGGGTTGTGCCAAAGTGCTATGAGGCACTCATTGCCTGTTCAGTCGCCCGCTGAAGGCAGCTTCTGCAGCACCCTGGAGACAGGGGTGAGCTGAGGATAGTAGCAGCCATGATTCAGAGCTGCTTTGCAGTTTGGTCTTGTTAATAGGTAATACTGAAATTTGTATTTGCAGTGGACTAAGATGCAAATAGTCACACTTCAATAGCGCTTTTTGTATCATTGTATTTGAATTGCTGTACTGAAGGAGCACAGCTTCTGTAAAAGTTAAAATTCAGGTATAGCTGAGGCTGCTCAGTCCATACCAGCTCACTAAAGGAATTCATACTGAAAAATACACCATTTAAATACAGAAATGTTCAGGTTATGGTCATAATCCCGCAACACCTGGCATCAGTCAGAGAAACACTTCTGCTCCTCTCTCCTTTCTCTCTAATCAGTCTTTCCAGAGCTCTCCTGCAGCCTGTCTCTCAGCTCCTGGAACAGAGCAGGGTGGGTTTTGGGGGCTGTGGCTCTCTGCTAGGATCAAGAATTGCAGGGGGACAGGGTAGGCTTGTGATCTGCACACAGGAGGGAATCAAGTCTCAGTGCATTGCTCTAACATAGTAACCCAGGAGAGGGTCTCGGGGTTTTCTTTCCTGTTTCTTATTATGTTTGCGTCCAACATAAATTTGAATATGAAAGAATAAAAAGCTGTAGCTGAAAGTGGCTTATGGTTTAACTTTCTTGTTTGAAATACAAAGCCTGATGCAGACCAGCCTCTGCAGATAGCCCTGCCTTTAATAACTGGCAGGAGCATTTCTGATTTAAAAAGTCTCCCTTCTCTTTTATGTTAGTTACTTACTCCTCTAAGCAAAGCAGCTGCCCTGACCTGGGCATGTTGTGCTTGTGTTGTTGCTGTGAGACAATAGCTCAGCCTGAGGGAAGAAGACAACCTACTTACTATATCTTCTGGGAGTTGTTACAGTAGGACTCTGTAGAAACCAGTGTTTCTCTGAAGTCTGCTGACACTGAGAGTCCAAGGAGTCAACCCATGAGATTTGGGAGATCAAAGAAATGAACTGAGTGAGGGCTATGTGTCCATGGGAGACAGGCTTTCACCTCCTCAGCAGATGTGGCTTGGTGTCCCGTGGGTTCCCAGATGCAGCCTCCACTTCTGTGTCTTCTCCAGTCAGAGCATGTATATTACTGCTGCTGAGGACAGAGCAACAGAGATCTGTGGAGAAGGGAAGCAGAAGGCGAGGGCACTTCATGACCCTAAATACCAGGTATGGTGCTCAGCAGAGTGTTCACTGCTAATACACTGGCATTGGTTACTTGACCTATCTGCAGTTCAGTGCTCTGATGTATCATGAAAACAAGAGTTTGCATAATTCAAGTGAAGAGGTAAGTGGAGGTTATACAAAGTCTGAGGAGGGCAGCGGGCAGGGGTCCAGCTAAGGTCTGGTGCTTTGCTGCTTTCCAGCAGGAACACATCACTTGTGATACCAAAACTTGCAAAGAATGAGAAGAATTACAGCATTTTCTGGAGGGAAACAGAACTGCTGTACTGCCAATAGCAAGAATTTTGGGGGACCTGGTTTAAGGTATCAAGACTGGCAGGACATGAAGTCAGGCTTGGGACTGCACTTTTCATATCAAAGCTACTGTGTTGTTCCAGCGTAGCAGAGGTGTCACAGAAAGCATTTCTAGATGATTTACAGAGCTACTGCAGTCATCAAAAATACATAAGCAAACAGTGTGAGGGAAGTAGATGGAGTATGTCAGACCTCTGGTTACCATACAGCAAAGGAGTTCTCACTCATATCGTGCCAGCTCAGTGACACCAGGTAAGGAGCAGACCCCAAAGAGAATTTTAGCTGAATGAACTTGTCATGTCATTCTATGGGAAAAACACTTTTCTTGTAGTGCTTGTTTAAAATAAGTATTTGGTTGCTCTGAGTTCCTAGAGATGCCTCTTCTGTGCAAAGTCACTGTAAGTGAACTGTAAATACACCAGGGATGTGCAGCTCCCACTCGATGCCTGAACACAATTTTTGTAGCATCACAGCTCTGCAGCTAACCTAATAAACACTGGTGCTTAGCAGGGCTGGTGATCTCCAATGCAGCACTGTCCTGGCACAGCTGAGCAGCTTCCCACTCCAGAATTATCTTATCTGGGACTTGTTTGGGTGTCTGCACTGTCCTTCATGGTATGGTGGAAACAGTGAGCTGTCTTTGGTGGGGTAGTGCTGCTTGCATGCACCAGACTGCAGTATTCCTCTGCTGCAAGTGTACCAGGGAAACATTGGACTCCTGGGCAATGAAGTAATTTACAGCTCCTCTTGAAAACTGCCTTTGACTTTGGTAAAGTTGTGCTCACCTTGGACCTAATGTTGGAGCAGCAAGCCCTTTGTCCCTTCTGGAAAAGATGCTTGCTAGTATATGGTGCCTCTAAACAAAATGATGACTTGTATGCTCAGAGCTACTAGTGTTCATGTAAAGCAGTTACCAGTGTCATATAGATAACAACAAAATGGTGCTCCCCTGACCTATGGGAGGAATGGATCCCTTTCTTCAACGTCTCATTGCCTAAAAACAGCTTAGTAAAAAGTAGATGTTGGGAGATGATGTAAAGTGGTGTGCAGAAAACCAGCTTTAACTCAGGATTTTGAAGATCAGGTAAGACAAGTGAATTGGTAAAACTGGATCAGTTTCAGCTATCTAAGTGAGAATATAGATAAATATGCATCCTGTAGCAACTGGATTTTTGCAGGTTCAGGTCTAGTTATACCAGGGAATACAGGAATATGCCTTACATGGAAAGGACTAGATGAGTATTTTTTGGGGGGGAGACTAATCCCAATTACCTGTATAAGCACTGTGCCCACTTCTGTTGGTCTGTAAGGAATCTCAATTTGTTTGTCTCAAGATAATTTCAAAATCACCCTTATCCTTAAGAGAAGTTGTCCTCAGGATGGGAGAGAGGGGATATATCCTAGAGCAAGATAGTGTGTTTCTTTCCCACTAAAGCTTCCAAATGTGGCTTTTCTCTTACTGTAGTACTGGATAAATGAATACACCTCCACCTTGGGGATTGGTGTCTTCCACTCGGGCATCGAGATCTACGGCAGAGGTATGAACTATTTCCTTTTCACTACCTGCAGAATGTGGGGACAGATGCGTGGCAGGTCTGATGTGGAAACACACCTCAAACTTAAAGATTTCGGCAAGGAGTGTTTTGAGGATTGAAAAACGGAGTTGGTTCTCATTTTAGAGTCCAGCAGAAGCTAATGCAGTTCTGCCATGAAGCAGGTAGCCCTTCATAATTTCATCATGTAACAGTAGCCTCTGCAGGTTGTGCAAGTGTGTGGCTGATAGGAGGGACCAAACAATGGTAAAAAGCCATTCTACAGTGAAGGAAGGGGAGAGAGAAGGGAGAAAATGATGGAGAGGGAAGAGAGGTAGATCAGAGACATGCATATTCATATTTGTGCTGATTCCTTGCCAGAGTAAATATGCTTTAAAGTAATTTTTAATGAATATCTATGGTCTAGGAATGCTGGAATCTGTATTTCCAACTCTTTGAAATAGTTCTTTTGAAACATTGGAGCTCCAAAGAAAAGAAAATGTTATACTGGTGAAATGGTCTGATTAGAGCAACCATCGCAAAAGGAGCAGTCAAGGGATGCAGTAAAACATCTGTAGTGCAGTGAAGGACAGACCAGCATCACAGATTTTCAGTGTCCTTCTTCATCATTAAATGGTATAACTCACTTGGGTTAACTCACTCATGGTATTTTTAGCCAGTGCCATACTGTAGATAAACCTTCTGGGATGCACAGAAGATTTCACAGACCACGTGAAGTGGTGTGCATGACACTGTGAGGTCCACAGGTGTGTTCCACGGCCATGCAAGATGGCCTGTATGACATGGAGAGACCTCCTGGCTTGATCCACATGCTAAGGCACCAGCCTATCATCAGCTTGGCTTTCTGCAAAGAATTCCTGAGTACTGCCTGTAAACTCCCCTGGAAAAAAGTTGATTTCTCCCTACTATAGAAAAGACTTCTTCCAGCTTGGTACCACCACCAGTGGCTTCTTGCAGTATTTCTAGACGCCTCCATACAAAATTTTGTACTGAGAGGAATCCGCTTGGACAGGCACTGAGGCAGACTTGGAGAGGTTTCCTGGCACTTTGGGATGGCAGTAGTGTCAGCATGGAGGGAGGCTGTGAAGGCATCCTCAGGCTGATAGGTAACTGCACAGAGAAAATGGCTTTCAGAGTCTGGCTGAATCCAATGTTGGCAACAGCCCAGCCTCTGGTGCTGATGCTGAGCAATTCTGACAGCTGCCATAGACTTTTTCCTGACATTGTGTTCATTCAATTACTCACAGTCTGTTTCTTTCCTTGTCAGAGTTTGCCTACGGAGGGCATCCCTACCCTTTCAGTGGGATTTTTGAGATCACACCTGGCACTGCGGTAGAACTTGGCGAGACCTTTAAATTCAAGTAAGGGCCCTTTTCTATCTCTTCCCCTCTCCCTTCTGGCTGCCACCAATGGAGGGGGAGCAGGGAAGTCCTTTCCTCTGTGTCCCTCTTTCCCTCTCCTCTAAGTGCCCTCACTGCATCCTTTGCATCATTCTGGTTTGGAAGCAGCCCTGCAGGGATTTTGGAGCATGTACACCAAACAAGGACCAGTGCTGAACTGTGTTTGGCAGGGCTTGAAAGCATCGTTACAAAGGGGTGCGGTTTTCTTTTCTCATTTTCTTTTTGTCTATGCTCCCAGTTTCACCTGTCAACAAGAACAGGAGAGACTGTGTGTTCTACACAGCCACTGCCCAGGGGAAAAACTAAAGCATAGTCTTTTTCTGAGTGTCACCTATTTATGGGTAATACAGAGAGTACCAGAAGTTACTAGAGGTGTCTGAGAGGATGCTGCATTTATGTGCTGTTCAATTAATTCAGACTTGACCTTCCCAGACTGTCAATTTACACTGTGGGTCACTGGAGACTTTTAGGAGCACAAGTACTGTTGAGTGAAACTTGGGAGAAGCAATAGGATTCTGCACAAAGTTGTTAGTCTGCTCCTTTCCACTCCCCACCCCACGAGAAACCTTCTCCACCATGAGAAAATCAGCTCCTCTGTTCTACAGGAAGTTTCTACTGTGGGGCAATGGGCAGAGCAGATCCCCAGAGCTGAGACTTGCCTGGTGGTGGGCACAGGATGCTTTCCGGGCTGTTGCCTCTTCTGTAACCTGCTTTGTGGATAAGCTGGTGATATTACTGTGACATTTTGTTCATAAGAGGCTCTGATAGCCCCAGACATGCATGTCCATGTGTTAATCCTGTCCTTCTTGTCAGTGCCTGATAATTTCCTTTTCCCTGGGTATGTATCATTCTCTTCACTTTATCTTTCCATGTTTCCTGTTGTGTTTTTTCTTTTTAACTAGAGAATCCATTGCCTTGGGAACTACAGACTTCACAGAGGAGGACGTGGATAAGATTATGGAAGAGCTTGGCAAGGAGTACAAAGGAAATGCCTACCACCTGATGCACAAGAACTGCAATCACTTCTCTGCTGCTCTGGCTGAGGTGGGCACAATCATCTTTTTTGTGTGTGTTTTTTTGATGCTTCAGATTCGTAGTAGTGCTCACAGAAAGGGAACTGGGGTTAGCCTGGCCTGCCAGGCCAGAGCTCATAGCCAAATCTCCTGCATCTGGCCTTAATATTTTTGGAAGCTCACTGCTGTTGAAAGGAGGGGAGAATCAGGAGGTGGAGATGCAGTAGGTTTAGCACATGTTTGGTCCAAATTGTTGGGAAATTAGGAGTTGCCTGCATTTTAGTACATTGAATAGATGCAGAGCAGGAATTGGAAGGACAGAGCTCACTAACATGCAAATGTGCATCATTTTATTAAGAAGTACAAATAACCCTCTGTGATCAGCAAGGGAACAAGAATAAGTGTTCTGTAAACAAAAATTTGTAATATTCAGAAAGTGGCTGTCCCTTTTCCTTATCTAGTGTGCACCATTCTAAACCCATTTGAAAAAGTATTGATTATCTCATAGACATCTTTCTTTGCTTACTCATTTTCTTGTTCACAAAACTGCAAATTAGAACAGAGCTGTTATTTCTCTTCAAAGAGAACTGAAGCACAAATTTATCTTGAGTATCTGTTTTTATGGCTTGTATTATTCTGCATTAGCATGCAAAACCAGAGGTAGAGCTTCATAGCTGTGTGGTGATGTGGGAGTTAATGGGTATTTACACAGATCTGTCTGGCAGGCCCTAGAGTTTGCTGTGTGGTCTTGTGCTAAGGAGCTGTCTTTGGCCTCCTTAGTTTCCTCCTCTGGCTGCAGGCTCCTTAATTAATTCCCCTACAGATGTTGCCCCAGTGGCTGGGCCATGGGCTGGGAGGATGCCATCTGGCCACATGGACTGCAGGCAGATGCAGCCATGTGTCCTGCTGGCTGAAGTCACAATTCTGCAGAAGGAATCTGAAAGAAGATGGAAGGCTGGGTCTCCCTCCCAATTATCAGCTTTCTCAGGAACACACTGGGGGATAGGCTGTGTTTCCAATTGGCAGGACCTGTAAGTCAGGTTCCCCATCCTCAGAAGTACTGCTGAAGCCATAGGAATCAGGCTTTATTTTTCCTTCTCCTTGTCTCTTTTTTATATCTGTTTATGGATGATCGTTCTGTCACATTCCTATTTAATAGTGATGCCTCAGGTCCCACCATTATACTGGTAGCTGTGAATTTTAACAATCATAAAATTTGTGGTCTAAGCAGGCGATGCAGGCTGACTGCTAATAGTTAAGGGCATGTTCAGATCTATGTTCATTAATCTGCTATTTGGTCATGCATCTTGAAAAATTCCTGGACAGCAGCAAGTCCACCACAGATAAACTCAATGACTGTGCAAGCCTTTGATCTGCTATCTAACCCTGGAGAAACACACTTTGCAGTACTGTTCCAACCTAATTGCCTGCTGCTTTCCTTACAATGCCATGCATCTCTTCTGAGCTTCCTGCCCACCTACACATGTAATCTGCAAAGGGCTTTGTTACTCCCTCAGTGGCACTTAGCTCAGAGTTTTTCTTGCTCCCTACTGCAGACTTGCCAAGCATATTCACACTTGCTCAAGACTTAGATCTCTCCACTCTTTGTTGGTTACATATGGACTTCTAATGAGCAGCTACTGGATGAAGGTGGCATGGCTGGGTTTACTCACAAAGCAGCTCCTGTGGAAAGAAAGCAGAGGATGCCTCAGTTTTAGCTGCAGCAGTTGGGACTTCATCTTCTCCAATGTTGTTTCATGGCATCTTTCTCAGTAAGCAATGAAGTGAACATGCTACAACATGATCCCGAGTCTCTTCCTGAGGTTTTCCTGAGAAATTCTTCACTGAGGGATTCTGTGTTATTTGACAACCAAGGAACTACTAGAGACCATAAGTCCAAGCCCAGTAAATGCCACACAGCATCTCAATTAGTTCTGAGGGAAGTTCTGAAGTAAAGCAGGGCAGAATTTCCTAGTTCTTGAGAAATCAGATGCACTCCCTGTGCATGTGCCCAGCTTCAGTTTAAGATTGCTGGTGCATACACCACTTAATACTCCTTGTTTTTTTCCCTTTATACTCCCCAGCTCTGTCAGCATGGGAAGGTGAGGGAAGCTTGATCTAAGCAGTGACAATCTAGTTAGGGTTGCCTCAGCCACCCTGATTCCTGCAACAGAGTCCCATGGTACCTATATGTATAAACCACTTCAGTAAATTGTGGGTTAAAAAGAAGAGGCTCAGCAAACTGGGATTAGCAATTTGCCCACAAAAAGCTTGTTTCTTTTGTGCTGCTTATGTTGACTATCTGCGAAATCAAGTAGTATCAGTATCTTCTTACTCTGAAGAAACTGTCTAGGAGGATGGGCAATCCTTTTTGAGAAACTTATGCCTGCAATTGCTGCAAAGAAAAATCAGACCATCTGATCAGCCCATCCTGTTCTGAGCTTCTGTGCCACTCTTCGTGTCAATACTCCAAGTGGGTAATGATGCTGGCACACAGCAAGGATTTTGGCATTCTGACAAAGTTATGCATATGTGGGGAATTCAGTTACGATCACATCAATATTGGGTGAAATCCTTCTGTTTGATCATCTGTTGTTACATACCTGTGTTCCTAACAATCCTCCATCTATGCTTAGAGCAGTACGTTCAAATTGCCCTTTAAGAAATTGCAAAATATTTATGTTCTTTATAAGTTGCCCTGGCTGATGGAAGAGGCTGTATAAAAGCTTCCAGATGGAAAAAATACTGGCTTTTGAACGCTAGGAAAAACCTTTTAAAACTAAAAGAAAAGTGAAAATAATTAGTTCTTTCTAAAATATTCTTTGTTGAATTTCTTGATTTTTCAGAACAAGGATCGCAAAAGGACAGAGTTACAAATTACTATAAAGTGGGTATAAAGGAAGAGGAATACATTTGTGCTTTCAGGAAAAAGCCACACTCAAAGTAATTCCTGAGCTGCACAAAGTTCCCCTGCAAGGACCTGCAGGTATGAGGTCCCAGCCATGCCATTGCTTTGCAGGAGTACTTGTCACTGCAGCTGTGACAAGTTCTGTCTTCTACATAAGGAAGTACACCAGGAGGTGCCAAGAGAGACATGCAGTTAGACACATTGTCACCAAGGTTCTTCCTTGGGCATATATAGGGGCAAGTGCCTGCAGATACAGGAAGCTGTGAAATTGCATCCAGAGGACTCTTTTCAATCATAGAACGGTTTGGGTTGGAAGGGACCTTAAAGATCATCCAGTTCTTGCATGGATAGGGATAGCTCCCACTAGATTAGGTTGCTCAAGGCCCCATCCAGCCTGGTCTTGAACACTTCCAGGGCAGCCACAACTTCTCTGTGCAACTTGTTCCAGTGTCTCACCACTCTCAAATTAAAGAATTTGTTCCTCATGTCTAGCTTAAATTTCCCCTATTCAAGGTTTAAACTATTTCCACTTGTCCTCTGACTACACACCCATGTAAAAAGCCCTACCCCAGCTTTCTTGTAGGCCCCCTTCAAACATTGGGAGGTTGCTATAACATCCATGTGAGACCCTGGCTCGTGATTGCTCTACAACACAATTTGGGCTTGTGGAAGGCAGATACCAGGCAAGGCAAATGCAGACTTGGCACAGGTTGTGCCCCCAGACTCATTCAAAGGCACAAGGTTGACTGCTAGGGGTTCAAACAGGGGCATGTAGGAATCTGAGACCCTCTATGTGTAGATGTGTGGTGAGTAAACAGTGCCTTTGGAGGAGCTTCTGTAAAGAAGATAGCAGTAACTAGAGGACCAGAGGGGAGGACAAAGGTTTTCTGCTTCCAAGTTCTTCTCCAGTCTGGTGATATTACTCACAGTTGAGTGTAAGGATCACACCAGGTCACTGCAGCTTAAAAACTCTGAGAAAGCTTTTGCTGCTTAGCCCATTCACAAGCAGAAGGTGACTTATTTGATTTCCCAGCAGCAGTTTTCCATGTTTCTGAAGTTTCTTGTACAAGATTAACTATGGAGCTGTGTTCTTACAGGAGTGATGACAGTTGCTACAGCATGCCTTAGAAAAAGGCAAATCACCCCAGGAAGAGAGAAAACCACCTTTGAATCAACACTAGAACTGGAAAATAAGCAAACCACTCCTCCCTCTAGCAGCATGTTTTCTGCCAGGGAAATAAAATGATCCCTATTTAAGGAAACAGTTTAGCACCTTGCTATAGGACACATAATCACCAAAAGTAGTCCCTTTTATTCCCTATAGGCTTACCAGTGGTACAATAAAAATAAAGTTAGTGGGTTGTTTTACTACCTCTTAGTGAAAGAGGAATGATTTCTTTCTGATTTGTATGTGTAATTTATCTTAAGTGCCAGAAAAGGTCAAAACCCTCTCCAGTCTGGAGTTATTTAGCTGTCTTGCAGCTGCTCTGAAACTACCCATCTTTTTCTTTCTGCTTTTTTTCCTGTTATTTTTGTTGTTGTTTTGTTTTAAAAAAAAAAAAAAAAAAGGGAGAGAAGGCAGAGAGATTTAGTCTGTGTTAGTAGGACCTGTTTGTATCTCTAAGAATACAGTCAAAGAATTTGCAGTAGCCCCTGGGAACCACCTGGCTCAGAAACACCTGATTGTTCTGGTTGAAATTCCTCAAGAGTCAATGAAAGCAGAATTTGGCCATGTGATTGAGGAATGGTGAAGAACAGTTAAACATCCCTAGTTGCTTCCTAAAATTATCAGGACTTTCTTATCGCCAGAGAAATGTATTTAAAAATACTATAACCAACTCTGAAGTCAGTGTGCATGGTTCACATCCACATGTGATCATTCTTCAGAAGGCTCTTTAGGTCATTTGAATTTCAGGGATTAAAAACCCTTCAGGAAAACAGATTGATATCACATTATCCCGCTTTCTTTTGTATTCACTGATCCTTTTCATCCCTTTATTCCTTTAGATATTAAAGGATCTATTTCCTTATTGTTCAGCATTTCTTGATTCAAAGGATTATATCAGAGATGCCATCTGGGTAAATGGCTAAAATTTGAACTAATTATTAGAGCTGAACCAGGTTTTTTAGAGTAAACCAAGCCCTCACAAGCAGGGATCTGATAGTTTTAATAAAATGTCTGCTTGGAGTATTGTGGGTTCAAATAGAACTAGATGGAGAGACATTCTCATCCTCAAGTAACTGAGAACTTCTTGGATAGAGAAAAGATCCCTGGGGTGTTGGAGAGGAAGTTGGACTACAGATTTATTTACCTTTCCTTCTACATTTCAGAAAAAATTTCCCTGAATATCAGCCACAAAAATGTTCTGGAGCAGGGAGTCCCTCAGCTTCTCCTGTGGGAACTGTCCTACTTTAACAATTTGCATAAACAGAGAGGTAACACATTTCAGCAGGTGAAGAGAGAGGCCTAAATCAGACATTGTATTTTTGTGGTTTTAGAAGATAATTTAGAAGATAATTTAGAAGATAATTTAGAAGATAATTTAGAAGATAATTTAGAAGATAATTTAGAAGATAATTTAGAAGATAATTCGGAAGTTGTGGATTTGCAGAAATTTCCAGAGAGATAAAAATATTTGGGGGAATGAGGAGTCTTGTTCTTGGGCTGAAGGAACCTAGAAAAATGGTATTAATGAAGTGAGCTTGGCCCATTTTTTTCTGTTGACACAGGGGGAAGAGTGTCTCCTGAGCATTTGAGGTGGCTTAGATGAGCCTCAGAAAATTCTTTACCATCTTAGATGAGGTTGGCTCCTACAGGGCAGGCATTATGGACCCTGTGACAATCAAATGCTTTGCAGCCAGTCTTAAAGCTGCAGAACTGCAGTGGCCAACGTGGGAGGCAAATACCTCCCAGTCTTCTGAACTCAGCAGGACTCTTTCAAATCAGCCTAAAAGGATGGTTTCCAATTGGAAATACCTCGAAGATTAACAGGTGGATTCTGCACAGTGAATCCTGCAGCCTGATGGTTTCAGAGGACTGAAGTAGGCATCCTGCTAACCCACTACTGATGCTGACACCACAGTGATATTATTAAACTTGCATGCCAAATGGGATGGAAATGCTTGGTGAAGCCACAAAATCTGAATCTCCTTGGGGGGCAGGGGGTGATCTTTGTGCAACCAGGCTTGCTTGCACATGGATCACATCTAGGCCGGATGCTAGGGCTTCTTTCCTCTCTTATTGGTAAAGCTCTGTCCTATTGATAGTAGCAAGTAGTTTTTATCAAGTAGTCATTGTGTATCAGAGTGATAGCAGAAAATATTAATCTATTGTAAATGAAGTGCAGTGCAAGACATCTCTGATTTGTTTTAGAGCTATGTCTGATATATGTGTCCCTGATGATGTGACTGTCTTAGCTGTCCTTTGTCAGTGTGGTTGGAGCCTTGATAGAACAGAGGGATATTACTTTATTGGTTGAGGGTTGTGGAGCTGTGCTGAAGCAACAGGAGACGGTAGCCAGCACATATTCTTTTCTCTCTGGCTATTCACCTATCTTTTTTCATCCCACACAAATCTGACAGCATATAACAAGCTTATATCACAATCATGCTCTTCTTAGAGGAGCTTGACTTTCAGCACATTCTCTGAAAAAGACAGGTTTGCTGAGTCAAGGACTAAATGAGGGCAGATTTTTAATCATCAGTGAATAATTCAAACCTAAAACCTTTCAGGTCCTTCCCCGGCACACGTGAGTTCTCATCATAATGATATTAAAAAAACAGGAAGCTCGCCTTAGCCTGAAAGCTGTCAGAGAGAAAGGATTAAACACCAGAAATGAGAGCTTGAGGTGGCATTTGAGTAAGAGTCAAAAGTAGCAGAAGCTTTTATAAAGCAGTCTTCAGTATATCCTAGGTAGACAAGTAATACTTATGTTTTCCTTAGTCAAGAACTACTTTTCAGTTGCCCCTTCACAGAGGAGGACAGAGGTGTTTTGTTGTGTGAATGGCTACATGCAATTCTGTTATTGGCAAGGGACAAAATGCTCCCAACAGAGAGCAAGGAGAGGAGGAAATGAACAAACAAACAAACAAAAAAATCCAACCACAGGGCATGCAAGAACATTAGGAAATCTTTATTTCCTGGCACCTGAGTCAGGGCTGGCTGAAGCTGATGGAAAGTCTTGCTTCACTGCAGCAGCCTTTGTTGTTAGCTCCATGGGGCACAGGCTGTGTTTGTCTTCTGTTTTTAATTGACACATATGTTTAGCAGAAGCATATTAATAAAGACATCCTGCACTCATAAATTATCCTCATGGCTTCCAATGGATGTCATTTTTTCCTCTTGTTTCTGCTTGTAAATATGCACAATCCTGACTGCATGCAGTTAATAAACTGCTTTACTGCATTCCAGATGTGGCTTCTCTTGAGTGGTAAAATCAGATTTCTAGGTGCCATTTGTGCATCAGTTGAAATTTATGAAGTATTTGGGAAGTTTTTTGAATGAAGGCTGCTATATTAGTGCAAACTTGATTTTCCATCATTAGCTTTTCTAGTTTTGCTATCCTGAATGAGTCCTCTAGTGAGATAACTCTCATATGCACATTTTGGCACTCAGTCCACCCTCTTCCCCCTGTCTGTCTCCTTGTGCAGGGAAATAGTAGAAGGTGGTAGGTAACCTGCAACAGATATCAGTTCTCCCCTAACTGAAATGCTTTTAGCATATCATTTCAGTTCCTTCAAAAAGGGCTGATGTGCCCTGCCATTATTTCAGGTTTTCCGTTAATGTGATCTATTTAGCCAAAAAGATATGAGTATATTTTATGAATAAATTTTGGGAAAAAATAATCTTAAGATCTCTGGGGCTGATGTAAATTCTGGAATTTTGCACAATCTATTTTATTTTCTTTGCTTCTTACATCTCTATTACCAAACAAACAACAAAAAAAGTGCCTTTCTCTGTTATAAATATGCATAATTCCTTGAAGCTAAGCCTGTTCACACTGTCTGAGGAATTCATCTCTAGACATGGAGCATCACGGAGCATTTAAATTTTAGTGTGTGCAACTGTCTGAGAACAGATGCTTCTTTTCCACAGGTGAAGATGGCAAGGAAAATCCCTGTCCTTTTCTCCACTGCCTGTTGATAAAAGTGTCAGGAGTGCAAATGAACAGCCTAAGTGTGTTCATAGCCTCTTGAAACCTTTTGCTTAGGAGTCCTAACACTTCTAGACAGGTCTTTCCCTGTCCCTATGAGTTCCTGTCTTGTCTCATTGTATCTCCATGTGCAGTAACCTGGTTAGGAACAAAAGGCTTGAGACTGGATTTCCTTGGTTAGCTTTTTAGGAAAAAAAATAGATTATCTTGATATCCAGTCCTCTATGGTTGGTCATGTTCAGCATGTCCATAATACTTGAAAGGATGGACTCTTATTAGGCAACAGCTGTTCTCAGTCATTGGACTCACAACAGCACCTGCTAGGAGAAGGCTGTTCCTCTTCATACCATCATTGTCATGTGAATTGCAGTTAATAAAATGTTAATTTATTTGGTGGGAGATTCATTATTTTAAATGCTACTACAAAGGGCAGAATTAATTATACTCAGCATTTCCTGAATATTCCTCTGTTACTTGCTGCCCACCTTGTCATCCTGCAACTGATGGCTGTACTTTAAAAGTGCTGATTACAAGGAATTTCATGCTCAAAGAGGAGACTGCCATGCTCCAGTGTTGGTACATAATTAATCAGTGATGCCACTCATAATTCAGCTCTGACTGTGGTTCATCAAGATGTCACATTTGCAGCCACCATGCCTCTCCACTGGTGTCCTGGCCAGTGAGGCTAAAAGTGCTGAGGTGCTGTAAGACAGCTGCCTCCTTTGATCCAGGCCCATCTATTCCATTGTCCCTCTTCTCAGGATCTCTCTGCATGCAGACTCTTGTGTGGAAGCAGCTTTGTCCTTCTACCACAGGACCATGGAGGTGACTGACATATTCCCACTATCCTCACAAAGGGAACAAGACCATTGGTTTTAGTCCTTTCAGTGCTTTCCCTTTCCTCACTCCTGGCTGTTCTCTGAGAGGTGGTGCAGGTGCTTCCTCTCCATTCCATGGGAGAAACACCTGCAGTCCTGGGCAGGACTCATAGGAATGGCAGTGCTCTGCCTGATAGGGAACAAAAAGGGGTTGCATAGGAGAATAGGAGCATTTTAGAGAGTTGCTTAAACTAATTTGAGAGGTTTTCTCCTCCTGCCTTTCACTAAGGATGCTGCCTCCCAGAACCCAGCCTCATTACTGAGCTCACTCAGCTTCATCTGTGGTTTCTTGGCTGTACCCTCTCTCCAGCAAGACACAGGGCATTCCTGGCTCTGCTGAATGTGTGCTGCAGGCATCTTTGTGGCACAGTGAAGTGCTCCCCTGAACTATTCTGTTGATCCCCACAGGTTAATTATATTCCCTGTAGTGGAAATTGTTTTTGCACAGTAACTGTATGGCATCTTTTTCAAGCACTTGGTCTTAGAATGCCAATTTTGCCAAGGTGAGACTGTGCTTTCAGGTGTGTTGTGAAGGCTGTATGTCTGTTCTCTTTCAGGTATGTTATTTCCAGCATATATATGATGTGCAGCAGCTGATCAGGAGCGTAGAGCTAGAGGTCTGTTCTTCACTGATACACTCTCATTTCCTTATCTCTGCCAGCCCTGGTCAGTTATACCACCAGTTTAGTTTTTGCAGGGTGGTAAAAAAGATGTCCCTGTGCATTGCGTTAATTGGCTTAGGTTGGAAAGGACCTCAGAGATTATTTACTCCAACCTCTAATTTTGTCCAAGTACTAATTTCAACATGTTGCCACGCTTCTCTTTCTACATCTGTTTTGTTTTGGTTTTTTTTCTTTTTTTGGCTACCGTAGCACAGCCTGCAAGCATTGCCTGGATGGATGTGCTGGTTTGTATCTAATGGTCTTATTCTGAATTTGTAATAAGCATCATCTGCACTGTATTGTCTGGGTTCTGTAGAAGCCAGCTCATGCAAACACTGCAAAGATTCCCTTTGGACTCTAAAGGCTTTGCTCTTAAAGTGTTCTGGGATGTGTGTGTTAGACTCCTCAGGCACACCAAGGGGAATACTGTACAGTACCTCAAATGGATATACGTCCCATGTGGATGCCACCTCATTTTTAGCAAGACTGCTAAATGGAAGTAGCAGTGGGTGGTTCAGCAGATGTTCAGTGCTGAGGTTGCTAAGACTCAGTTTGAAGACAAGAATTGAAGTAATTAGCATGCATTGTTTGAGGAACATAATATTGCCTTTGCTCAACTTCATTTTCGTGGATCAGAGCACTACATCATGCCTTTGGGAAGTCTCACTTAAAAAAATAAGTAAGTGCCTTGAGTTATACTTTTGTGCATGGCCTGAATTGCCCTCATTGCATCATCCAGCACAGCACAGTACTTACTGCATTCAAGGGCTTTCTCTTAGGATCTACAACTAAGCAGCCCTTCACTTTATTCTGAAAGGGGTTCAGCTTGTTAGACTATCTCAGGTAATGTCTAGCATATGTGTCCATAGACCCAAAGCCCTAACAAAATACATCGCATCCATAGTGTTGTCCTCTAAAAGACTCAGCTTTTCCCATTGTGGCCTTCGATTTAAACTCATGTTTCCCAGCTGCTAGGCTGCTCACATGCCCAAAGTAAAGCTTTGCAGGGAGCCTTAAGGGCTTGTTGAGCAAGGAAGCCTGGTTCTTAGCGCACTTAGGGGAGGGAAGGGTGATGGGGGGGGGAGGTCCTTACTCCCAAGGCAGTTTGGACATTTTAACCAGTGACTGTTTAGTGCAAAATGACACAGCTTGAGATGCTCAGAGAATCTTTTAGTTGTTTCTTGATGAGTTGAAACCCTGATGTGGATTTGACAGCTGCCCAGAATTAGTACCCGAACTGTCATGTCACATTTCTCCCTCACATTTGGCTTCAGCCACGGATGTCTGAACTGCTTTTTCCACTTGACTCTGCAGATACCAGCTGGGTCACTCGAAGCTCTTAGGAAGAAGCTCCAGGAGAAACTGGAAACTGCAGCTATGGCAGATGTGGGTCTCTAGCAGGAGGTGCCACTCAGTGGAAGCTGCAAGTACATGCAGCCTCTGCAGAAGTTTCTGCCTGAAAATGGGGACAGATCTCTTGGTGGGTAATCACAAGCTGCATTTGTTATCCAAAATGCTGGATTTCACTCTGTGGCAGGGACTGACTGCTTTTGTGAGGTGAGAATAACTTAGGCCCTCTGGGACCTAAGAGTGACAGAATGACAAAGAAGAGCTCTGCTCAGCAGTGATAGCTGAACACTAATCACAGGCTGGCAAAGCTTAGGGAAGCCCTTCATGGACTGAGCTATTCCAAGCTTTGATGCTAGTGTCCCATATCTGCTCTTTACCCAGTGTGCAGTAAGACAATCAACCCACAGATTGGAGATATTTGTTTTTATTTCTAGTCTGCAGAGTAGGGTGCCAGACATTTAACATCATCCATCTCACCTTTCAGGAGACAGGTAAGGTCTTGTATAGTTAATAGTAGCATAGGAAAATCACAACAGAATACTTGATTGGTTACCAATGATTTATCTGTCACTCCTAACTATATGTATGTATCTAAGCTCACGTTTAAAACAGAGGGGTTGCCAGATTAGCATGCTCATTATTCACAAAAAGGTGTGATTTTTATAATTAAATTAGCTAAGGTAACCAGAGTTTATACCTTCATCCTATAAGCTATTACTAAATTTTTACTCAGACTTGCTCAGTTTTTCATCCTCTTACTGGTCTACCTCGAGACAATAGTTTACCATGAAATATGGTCTTGGGCATCCAACCATGGAGATCCTCCATTCTTATGGTTATGTTTTTCAAAACAAAGATCCTCATGGTCACCCTGTTCGTCAATCTTTAACTCTTATCTGTGGATATCACCAGTAGTCCAGCCTCTCATGTACCCTGCAAGGTTTCCCATTGCAATTTTCTGTCTCAGAGAAGCTGTAACTAAACCGAGAGCTTCCTTTCATACTTAGATCTAGGCTTAGCCTTTCTATGCCATCTAATTTCTTTAAAGTTCCTTCTCCAGTCAGCTTAAGAGGCTCAGCTGCTTTTTTGTCAACTATCAACTTCAGGCTCCACTACAGGTATGTTAAATTTTCTGAAGGGAGGCAGGACAATCTCTATGATGGTCACAAGCAGTGATCTCTAACTCATAATGATTTGTCTGCTAAGTTTGACAGGGCACGTATATGACCCATCACAGAAAGTCTACCCTCTTTAAAAGACGGGTAGACTTTTTTCTTGTTTGACAAAAAAAAAAAACAAAAAACCCCCAAACAAAACAAAAAAACACTTGAAATCCTAAATTCTACAAATCTCTGAAAAAAAATACTGCTGGTGGTGGTGGTAACAGGCTTCAGTAAGTTTATTGGTCCAGAGGGAGGTTTTCAGTTAAGGTTTTCCTGGAAGACCTGCAGTAGGTAGATTTTACTGTTTTCATATGCAATCAGAAAACACACACTTTCTATTGTACTGTTTTATTTAGCCTCTGTTGTCTTCATCCCATTCCACTCAGGTGTACCTGATGTTTCTCCACAAGGTAAGACTGCTGGTTGCTCCAGTACAATATGCTCTATGGCAGGGAGTGCAAAACACAGGAGCAGAGTGTAGTGTTGGTGCATTCCCTGCCACTGCCCTTTTGCTCCTGTTGAGCATTGTGTTTTGCTGTGGAATAATGACAAGACTCTACTGACAAGAGGCAAGGACAAGCATGACTGAGGAAAGGGAAACCACTTTGACTTCATCATTATCCTTAAGCTCCACAAACTGTCTTTTGCTGATTGACAGCCTGGTACCCACAGATCTCCATTCTTTTTTTGGCTTTTCCTTGCCTCATTGATTCATTCTGGGTGAAGAAACTCCCATAAACAAAAGGCAAACATCTCAGCATTGCTTCCACATTGGGAAGGGCTATTTCAGTTGCTAGGGGATCTGCTTAGAAAAGCCAGATCTTTAAAAGAGTATTTCTATTTTAGGCAGTCATACCTTGTGCTGTTCTGTAGTTTTTGATAATTTTCCAAAGAATAATGCCTAAGTTTTGTCTTCCTATTATTGTCTGTGAGGAATTCACAGACAACAGAAACAGTCTTTATTAAGACTTATGAGAGCTTGAGAACTAAATTCACATGCATCATAAGAAGCCTAAACTGTGTCCTCTTGTATGCTGCCAATGTATTGACTGAGGTTCTGGAGAGGAAGAAAGAGAAATGTTACAAAATCTACAGGCAATTGTGCTGCAAGTTTTGGCTTTGGCTTAGGTTCAATGTTCAAATGTAACATACTAAATACAGTTCAAAATTGAGCAGTATTCTTGTGAAAATGATCAGATATGTCTGATGAGAAAATCAAATGGTTCAAGAAATTTTCTATGAATGAGTATAGACGGAGGTGGAGAGGTCATCTGTTTTATAGGCTTGGGCAATAGCTCTAGAAATGGAAACCAGGGATCTGGATGGAAATATAAAATTGCTAATAAAGTAATTGTCCCCAGACTAAAATCTTCAAAAACAGATTCTTATAACTGTATCTGAGATTAAGCAGAATGCAGCACTGGTAAGAACTGAAATAAAAGTATTAGCTAAAGAACAGTCTATGCTTGCAAGTAATTTTAGCATCTAAATGGCTCTGCTCATTCTCTGATAGCTAATGCTAATGTCTTCAGTTTCACACATTGATTTTTAAACAATGCATGTCAAACTAAAACGTGCTCTGTAGTCAAATTAGTATGGTCACAGGTTTGCTGCTTTCTCCATACCTCATTGCAAACTCCATGCTGTTGGAGCAAGCTTATTCCTTTATCTTCAAGGTGACTGTTGGAAAGGTGCTTCGATTGTTCTGCCCAAGCCATACACATGAAAGACCAGCCAGTCATCAGCCATAAGAACAATAATGCAGAACAGCCCATCCTCTAGCAGCTGCTCCAGTGGTGCTCCCTGATAGTGTCCTGAAACCTCTAAGCACTGCATTTCCATTGTCAGTAACAGACAACCCATGCATAATCCCCCTAGTGGACTTCAGACAAACACCCTCTCATTTTTTTTCAGTAATTATTATTAAATTAAGTGCAGTTTTAGATGGGAAGAGAGTGGGAGGAAGAGCAAAGGAATTTTGTATTGGCAAAAGGTGCAGTATGGACAAGCCTGGAACCACTAATCCATGCAAATTGTGGAGCGAGGTCTGGAGGTTTTCTTCCCCTCCACAGGAGACAGCACTGGGAGGGAAAGAGAATTTGTGTATTACATCTACCATACCTGCTACAGACCTTGGGCTCTCATGTATTGGTGTACAGCCATGCAGGTAGTATACCTACTAGAGACAAGTTCTTGAGGCACCCCAGATGATCAGTTCCAGGGGCCTCTTCTGTCTGCTCAGCAAAATGGTAAAGTGTAAAAGGAAACGTTTTATGTGTGGCCTACATGAATACAGCTACTGAAATACAGAACCTGTATGTGTGGTCAAATACTACAGAAGAAAGGGTCTCCTGTACTCAGGGAATTTTTCCATTGTCCTGAATAGGAGATGACCTTGGAAAACAGTATCTTTGCTACCAGACCGTAACCCAAATCATTGCCAGGAGCACCTATGATGAAACACAGGCTTAGTGAGAGTATTTTTCTCTTTGTTACTTCCCCCCCCCCCCATTTAGGAAATACCATACAAAGAGAAATTAGAGGAGGATGTGCTAGGAAAAGGACATCCCGATACTGTAACTGGACTGACCCACTGTGTCAGCCTGAGGAAGAAAAGTGAGCAGAAAGAGGCATCTCCATCTACCTAGTCAGGCTCAGCTTCAAGGCTCCTCAAGGTGTGGCTAGTAACAGCCTAAACTTTTTGCCAGTTTTTTTGAGCTACACGGAACATGAGCATTATTGCTTCATTGAGAGGCACCTGAAGGTCTGTCACTTGATCCATGGAACAGAATGGCCAAAGACATTGAGGGCCATGAACTCTTTGACCTGGTCTCTCCTATGATGCTATGGCTGGCAGGACTGCATGTGCATCCAGCCATTGCTCTTATAACTGTTTCTGACTGCAGACGATGCCCCTTACATTTCAAACAGCTCTCTTCTGAGCAGCCAGGAATCCATCCTGCTGAGGTGGTGGTGTGGATGGGGATAGCACTGCCACCATGCACGTGCTTTGGCACTATTGACCATGCTCCTTTCTGGTTTGCTCTGCAGATCCTGTGTGGGAAAGAGATCCCCCGCTGGGTGAACCGCCTGGCTTACTTCAGCTCCTGCATCCCCTTCCTCCAGAGCTGCCTCCCCAAGGAGTGGCTGACCCCAGCAGCCCTGCAGAGCCACATCAGCCTCGGTCTCCACAAGGAGGAGCAGGGGGACACAACGGATGAGGAGTCTCCTTCCACTTCCACCGCCGCCTCAGCCTCAGGCACCTCTCGAACCTGTAGGCATACCCGGGTCTAACCTGTGCCCTCAAACAACCTACTCCTTCTCTCTTGAACTGTTTCATTCTCATACCTTTTTGTACACCTTAGTTTCTCTCTTCTCTTCTTTGCTGGTCTGCACAGGGGAAGGAAGACCCTCTCTACTAAGGTGGTGAAGCTTCAGTCTCTTTTCCAGGGTCTGCCACTACATTGCTTGGCAAAATGACTGTGAAGCCCAAGGCTGAGCTGAGGAGTGTGGTAATTCAAGAGGACTCTGCTCCCAGGGCCCCCATGCTCCTCTGTTCATGAAGAACTGCTGCTGCTCTTGGGCTTGAGAGTGAGAGGATGGGCAGGGAGGGGGGACCATACGGTAATGTTCCTTCTCTGGAACTGTTTTAACTTTTTCGCTCTTCTCCCACCCACTTGAGCCCAGCAGCCCCCTCTGTTTTGGCTGGGGTTGCCTTGTGGTAAATTTCCTGCACACACCCAGTGAAAGAAACAGAACCAGAACTCAACCCATCTTAGACCAGCAAGGAGCTCCACTCAGCCCCTCCCTTTTGTAATCATCAGGTTTCTAACTCATATGAAGGACAAATGAAAGGTGCTGCTGTTCTAAACCACTAGTTTTCAGTACTCAAATTTAAGAGCTTGAATGACTGTCCTGCTCTTGAAAATAATAACAAAGAACATAGAAAATGATTGTGTTACTGTGGCTTTTCTTTGGGGTCAGAAAGAGGATGGGGCTAGAACTTAAAGGCAGCTACTTAGTAGGTGCAGAGATGACTTGGTGCTTTTTGGCACAGACCCTCCTCAGTTTTCCTACTTCTAGGCAATGTTCCTGGTTCCCTCTTTTTTTCCCATATTCCCTGGAGAATCTCTCTCCTGGATGACATTCGATGGCTGTCTTTGGGGGAATGGCCCTCTGAAGCAATAGTAGGGAATCTGTTAGGAAGATTAGTATTTCCTTCATTTTTTCTCTGGTACTCACAGACCTAAAACATGGCTTCTGAGCCACCTTTCCCCAGCCTATTTTTGATCCAACCCAAGAAGGTAAACCTAGGTGGTGAACCCAAAGAATGTCAGCCTGTTTCCTTCTCCTCCTTTTTTGTAGGTAGAGAAGGAAACCTAGGGCCACATCAGGAAAGCATGGATGACCCCATGCATGGGCCACCATGGTGCCTTCTGCTGTGTGCACTACTTCAGTGGCATGAAAAATGGGTACAGCTGGCTCACTGGTCCCTCCAGGCAGACTTTTGACAAGGATCTAATCCTTGAATGTAGTGATGCTTTTTCTGACAACTAAGAAGAAAGCAGAAGAGAAGGAAAGGAGAGGTACATCAACCCTTCCACTCACTTATCTCACTAGGAGTTCTAGTCAGAAGACATAGTAGAAAATCAAAGGGGAAATACAGGCCCCCTCCCTTCCTGGCAACTTCTCTTGTCTACACAAAGGAGGGTGAAAATGGACAAGGCTCAGTGTTGAGATGGGCCTGCCATTTTAGAAAGGTTGTCCTCAACAGCTACTACTAAGTCAGGAAGAACTACAAGCCCTGAAAATGGGTGGTTGTTTCCTTTAATTGGTTGAAATAGCATGCTAAGTCCAACTAGCTCTTCAACCAGTCCAACCAGTTTCTTTAGCTCAGTTATATAGAATTGTGTGCTTTCAGGGCTAAAGGTCTTGGCTGTGATGTGCATCATTTTTTGCGCAGACAGCACTCAATGGTTTGTGAAATGTGCACACTCTTAGTGAAACATGAGACTTTGGAAAAGATCTGTTGGATAGAAAGATAACTGACAGGATGGTGTCACTCCACCGCCTCCTGAAGTGATGCATATTTGGGCAACAAAACTTTTATAACGTGTCTCTCATTTTAATCCTCTGAGCAACTTGTAGTAGGTTTTGTGCTGAATGAAAGTCATGTTCCTCATTAACCTTGGCTATTCCTAGCCCATGCTGCATTGTGAGAAATTCTACAGCTCCTGGTACCAATCCAGCACCAGCCTTGATTACCTTGGCTTGACCAGAGATGTTTAATAAGATGTCCATAGTTCTTCTGCTGCCCAGAAACAAAGTCACACAATGTAATGTTGCACTGACTGTTCCCCAGCAGTCACGGTCTTTGTAGCCCAAACCAGCAGTGCAAACTCCATTTGTCTGACATCCCCAGGGTGCTTGCAAACAGCCAGCAGCACATTATGTATACTAAATTTTAAAATCTCTTTATAGGTCTTTCTCTGGAGGAAAGGGAGAAGAGGCTTTCCCACAGCTTTTGTCTAGCTCAGGGAAACTGCACTCAGAAACACCTAGTTTGTGGTGTGACAAAAGCCATCACTCTCATGTTTCTGCTCTACAGCTGAGCTCCAGATAAAGCATCAGATATGCATCTAGGAGAGAACAAGGGTTCCAGAGGTGTATTCATGCAAAAAGGCCTCTCACAGTATTTCAGCAGTAAAGCATTTAACTGGCTGTATTGTAATCCCAACAAGAAAGCTGCATTCACCCCCCTTGAAGACATGAATAGGTGCTTGAAGTATGGTGAGCAACATTCAGGGTGATCTGTCAATGTCAGAAAACCCCTATTTGTTTATCCATTTTATGGCTGCTTGTGGCAGTAGGGATCAAGGAGGCATCAAACCTCTGCTGTAAATCAAAACCAGAATGTATTCCAGTCTTCAAAAGTGTTTCTCCCCACCCTTCTCTGTTCAAGGTGACCGACCAATAGTGACAAGAACAAAGGGATGCTGTGGAAATAACATATATAGCTGATCATAGCTAATAGCTTTACCTCTGTAATTTAATAGCATTTTAGAATATTAAAATGAAAACATTAAAAAAATCTAATTTACTGTTCACCTCTGGCAAAGCATGACTGTTTAAGGTACTTTTTAAATCCTTCCAAATATTACAAAATTATTGTTGTTATTATATGATGCATATATTTAGTTTCATATTCGCTTTCTCTTGCTGTTTTAGAGGATAACATCATGGGGAAATTTTAGATACCAACAGTTACAAATGAAAACAGAAGATTGGCTTGTGAATCTTGACAAGAGCACCCCATGACAGACGCAAACCCCTTTAGTGCCCTTTTAAAAGCTGGAATGGGAGGGCACCCACTCTGCACATAGGTGTCAGGAGCTGTGGATTATTTCTCTAACAGAGAGTTAATAGTACTCAGGTGAGACAGTAAGACCCAAGGTGAGGTTAGGCTCAAGCTGAAATAGTAGAGTTGCCAGACAAACTGTTTCTATTCTAAGTTAGGGGAAGAGTAAAGAGGTAAGTGATAACCTCTCTTCCTAGCATGTTTGCAACTACAACAGAAAAATCTTAATTTCAGGTGTTTACTCTTACTGTTTGCAACAATATTTTTCAGTTGTGTGTCTTAGTTTTGAGGTTTATATCTCTCAAATGCTTGCAAAGTTTAAAAAGGGACCATGGTGATTTTAGAGTAAGTTGGTTCCCCAGCCTCTGATGAGTTGATCCCAGCCTTGGCACAATGCAGGGATAAACACAGATCTGTTCGCTTTGTACTTTTGGAATTCAGACCCATGTTCTTTTTCTTACTGAGATATTCAAGAAGCAGTAATTTCCTGCTGTTATTTTTTTTGCTCTTCAGTTATGTTTGTTTTTAATCTGAAGAGGCTCCCAGAATGGGTTAATAGGCACTGAATTGCAGTACTTAGTTTATCTTGTTATTATATGTGCTTGACTTTCTTCTCATTTTAATTTGCATATATGTGGATTATTGACATGTTCAGAAAACTTACATAGAGCACCTGCACCAATTCCTTGATGTGAATAACACAGAAGACCAAAGGAAGTAACCATCTGTGTTTCATTTTCCAAATGGTTTTACATTACTCTTTGTGTTGAAGCAGCAGGTACCCTGTTCCTGCTATGTTCAGCATCCAGGCAATGTTTTGGGCTCTGGAAAGGCTGTATAGTAATTCAGGAAAGTATTTAAAAGAGGAGTTTTCATTCTCTCGGATCCCCTTCTGCCACTGGCATAGGCTACCTTTCTCACAGGACTTGTGCTAGAGTCCCTTCACATCCTCCTTCCTCTTCTCTGGACCTGCTCCAGGACCTCAATCTCCTTCCTGAACTGAGGGGCCCAGAACTGGACACAGGACTCAAGGTGTGGCTTCACCAGAGCTGAGTACAGGGGCAGAATCCCTTCCCTGGACCTGCTGGCCACGCTGTTCCTGATCCAGGCCAGGATGCCATTGGCCTTCTTGGCCACCTGGGCACACTGCTGGCTCCTGTTCAGCTTCCTGTCAATCCAGACTCCCAGGTCCCTCTCTGCCTGGCTGCTCTCAGCCACTCTGTGCCCAGCCTGGAGCTCCCCATGGGGTTGTTGTGGCCAAAGTGCAGGACCCGGCACTTGGCCGTGTTGAACCTCATCCCATTGGAATCAGCCCAACTCTCCAGTCTGTCCAGGTCCCTCTGCAGAGCCCTCCTGCCTTCCAGCTGATCCACACTCCCCCCCAATTTAGTGTTGTCTGTGACTTTGATAATTTGTGGACTCAATCCCCTCATCTAAATCATCACTTAAGATATTAAACAGAACTGGTCCCAACACTGGTCCCTGGGGGACACCACGGCTGTCAATTGGATCAGCACCGTTCAGCACCACTCTGGGGGCCTCCAGCAATTCCTAACCCAGTACCAAGTGCTCCTGTCTGAGCCATGGGCTGATAGCTTTTCCAGGAGAATGCTATGGGAGACGGAGTCAAAGGCATATTGCCTTGGTGTCAAAAAAAACCCTAAAACCCTTATTGCCAAGGGTATCAATTGCTGGAAGTCGGTACAAAGTAGGTATTATATTCAGTGCAAAATCTTCCCTAGACTCCAGACTGCAGTAACTAGAGGTGCTCAAGGAAGAAAAGGCAATCGTCACTGTGCTGACAGGTGACAGCACTCTCTTCACTGCTGGAATTCTAGTGGCAGCTGTCAATGTTCACATGGATTTTTCTTCATTATGCATAGCATGAGCCTTTGTTTCTTCCCAAACTATTTGCTGCAGATGTTTCCTCTGTCTGCTGCAATGGCCTTGTCTGGGGAAACATGTTCATTCTTTCACCTTCAAGTTTCTTGAAGGGAACATCTCCTGAGGGACAGACACCCTGTGGCAAACCACAAGGCCATGTGGTAAAAATGAGCAACTTAACAGCTGCAGGGTTATCTTAAGAGTTGTTGTTTCTGTTGCCTTTTGTTGTTTTCTCATGTATGTGACTTCAGATGTGACCTTACTGAAGGTGAACTCCTCTTCCCCTTCCCTATAGGCATCCAAAGGGAATTTTTGTCTTAGTAGGGTAATTCAGGATCAGGCCTGGGTCACTGCAGTTTTGTGGATGTTTTCATCTCGCCTTTAAGGGTTGTGACTAACTTTGAATTTCCAGTCCTGGCATACAGAGTGAGCTACCACTCATGGATGGAATTATTTTAATATAATAACAGAGTATACTCGTATTTTGTGATGTTAGTGAATGGGCATTCACAGGTACCAAAAAGAAATCAGCAATAAGAGCATAATGATTTGCAGCCCTAATGAAAAAATTGAGAATGCCACAGTGTTAGGTGTGGTACAAACACTTTACAAGAACAGCTTTAAAAGTTTCCAGGAGGAATAACGGGGAGGGGCATTTCTTTCCACATACCATAGATGACTGATTTAACAACAGGCACGGAAACTCTTACTAAGAAGGGCTTCAGGACAGTCCAGGTTTTGCAGCAAGGGAGTCATATTATTTTAAGCCTCAATTTTTCTCTTCCACACCCGTGCTGTCAATGCACCTTCAATTCCAGCTGCAGATTTTGGACACCACGACCCTAACTCAATCCTCTCCCCATGCAGTGGAAGCTACACCAGGTCTGGGCTACCGATGGTGCAGGGATGCGCTCCCATTCCACTTTCTCCTCAGAAAAGCCGAGGAGATGGGGTGGGGGTGAAGTGAAATCCATCATGGGAGCCCAGGATGCGCAGCAGCGCAGCGGAACCCGGTTTCCCCGGGCTGGTTGTCTCGGCGGCAGGGGCAGCTGTGGCGGGAGAACCCGCGCCCCGCCGGAAACGCCACAATCGGTACCGGGCGGGCGGGAAGGAGGGAGCGAGCGGATGGAGAGGCTCCGGAAGGTGTGGAAGGGCCGCACGATGACCTTCGGGGTCCCCCTGTTGGTGAGGAGCGCTGGAGATGAGGGGGCACCGGGTAGAAGGCGCGGCCTGGGAGCGGGCCGGTACCTCGCCAGACCCCGCCTCGGGGCGGGGGTGAACGGGGCCCGGGCATGGCGGAGTGATGCTGGGCCCTGGGGGACGAGAGAACCGCCCCTCGGAGGGACGGGGCAGCGAGCCCTGAGGGCACGGCCCAGGTCGTCTGCGGAGTCCTTCTGAGGGGACAGGGAGGGAGCGTGAGGCCGGCACACGGCGGGGAGGTCTCTGCTGGTGTCAAGGTGACAACAGCTGAATTTGTGCTGGCAGGAAAGGGGACACGGTCACGGTGGGAGGTGCTTCTGCCCCACACGCTTGTCAGGACCTGTGTGGTTCGGTAGGTGTTTGTCCCGGGGGCCGGGGCCCTGGCCTGGCCCTGCTCGTGGTGGCCTTTGGAGGTCAGGGAGAAGGCTCTAAAGCATGCTCTGAAAGGTATTCCTAGTTAAAAGGGAAGAAAAACGCATCTGGGTGTTGTTTTCTTTAAAATACCGCTTATGTGCCTGCCCAGTTTCCTTCAGCTTTTCAACGGATTTCAGACTGCCACGGCAGTGTCAGTCTGATCGTTTGTACGTCTGAAGCAACAGAAAGAAGTGGAGGTACATGAATTGGTCTCAAAGTGTTGCTGAGGCATAACTGTTTGGAATACTCGAGATTAGAAAAGATCGATGGAGTCAAAGGAATAAAAACTGTAGGACGGACAGCATAATAGATTGCACTTTCCTATCGAGTACCTGTGTGCATTAGAGGGAAAAATAGATGACTCAAATGCACTTACTGATTAAAACTCAGGAAGGAAGACTCAGCAGTCAGGACAGTGTGGTAACATTCTATTTATGCAATTCATGCTTAGTTTTCCATATATATAATTCGTTTAGAAAAAGTAAGCAAATTTCAAGGTGGTTAAAGAGCAGGGCAAAGGATAATGTCAGTATTTTTGTAATACTGCTAGAGAAAAAATCAAAATCCTTCTCCAGTCTTCGGCAGCATGCCTCAGAAACATGGAGTGATCCAAAGAATGATGGTGACACTTGTTAGAGTTAATAAAAGTTTAAAGCCATTTATTTTAAAGTGACATTTATTTTACATTATTTAAAATATGGATGTTCTTGAGCAAGGACTTTTAAGTGGATATACTTGTCCATTTAATACATTTAATAATCTTTTCGCAAAATACTGCTGAAGACATTTGTAAGAAATGGAAACAGGTTTAAAAAACAAACCAACAAATTTAGAGTGATAATGCCACAACTGAATGAATCATTTCTGTGAGCAGCTTCTCTCCCTGATCCTGCAGACAACCTCTTTATGCAATACCTTTCATGAAGTGAGCAAGAATAGTGTTACAGCTGTTTGGGTGTTTTGCTGCATGCACGTATATCAAAAACACTGCCCAGAACTTTGCTGATTTCATGCTTAGGCTGAATTTACTTTGCTTGCTACTTTTTAAAATGCTTTTTGGTTTTGTGTGCTATGGCATTATTCTTTAGTTTCACAACATTTTTCCTAGATGTTTAAAGTTTGATATAGTTTAGGTCACAGTCCTATTATTTCTGTAAGTGAGGTTTGCAACTTCTCTTTCAAAATCAGAGGAACCACGGCAGTTTAGTCTTCTCCAGCTCAATTTAAACTCCAGGTTTGGGGAAAATATTATATGATTAAATTATAGATTCTCACCATAGCTTTTCAAAAGTAAGCGTATTAGATTTGATAGGTTAACTAGTATACTAGATGAGGAGATGCAACTGGTACACAAGATCTTGGCTTTGATAAAGCTTTCTACATTACTTTTCCTGTGAGGATTGCACTTCAGAGAAATTATGACAAAGATGTGCTTCTCAGGATTTGTGTTCTTGAAGGACTGAAAAAAAATATAAAATGTAGTTATAGGATGCTTTCCAAACTAGAAGGTGTCTTAGATGGGATGGGTCCTGCAGAAGTAATGTGGGCTGTAATATGAAAAAACAGGAATATTGTTAGAAGAGACAGAAACTTGTCAAAAGTGAAGTAAAACATGGAACAACATGCTTCCCGTCTGCTTAAAGTCCTCAGCTGGAGTAATTTTCCAGCTTTGTGGTGCCATTATAGAGATGATGAAGAGAAACAGTAAAGTCCAGAGCAGAGCAACATAGAAGATAGATGGGACAACTATCCAGTAAGGAATGCTTAAAGGAATTGATTTAGTTTATTTTAGAAAATTCTGAAATTCTGAATCTTAGGTATTGAGAGTGGTGATTGCTTTTCATAGCTGGGAAAAGAAGTGCCAAAATAAATGATCTTTAGATCAGATGATAGGAAGATAGCACTCGTGATACATACTTAGGGTTTTTAAGGAGAGGTTAAAACAACCATCTGGCAGCAATGGTGTAGAATTTTTCAGTTCTGCTTCATTGCTGAAGGCAGGACTTTAGCTTCCCAGGCCAAGGTAGACCTCTGGTTGTCCTTTTGTCCCTCCTAGTGTTTTTGCATGATTTGCCATAGGTCCTAACAGACATTTTTGAGACTGGTTTGTTTGACACTGTACTGCCTAATTTCATTCCTTTTCTGCTACTACAGAGCTCTTTCCTACAGAGACAATATTACATAGGAAATATTCTATTCTGTTTCTTTCCAGGGTTTCATGTCTCCATGCCTTAAAATTATTCTCCTCTGTGAATACTTTAGAATGTTTCTATGTTGCTACCTGAAGGCATCCCAAGCAGTAAGAAAAAGGGAAATTCATGCAGTTCTTGTCAGTTCCACAGCTGTGTGTTGAACACTGAAGGCATCTCTGAAGCTGAACAGAATTTTGATAAAAGATCAATTACAGCAAAACAACACTGAAACTATGCACAGAATCAGTAGAATCATGCCTTTGTAAGCTTTAAATTCTGCTGAATTTCTTCATAATACTGAAACCAAAGCTTTCTGTTATTTTCTTTCATCCTGTACATAGTTTTTTTCACTAGACAGGTACAGGACTTTATTCTTCAGTAGTGCTGTACTTTTCATCAGTACCATCTTTTTTTTCTTTTTTAACAGGGAAAAAAAATCAAACAGCTTTCATATCTTCCCTTCTTGTACTGCATAGTTGAAAGATCCCTGTCCCACTTTTTCTAAAGGCTCCAAGGTTAAGGTGATGATAATTCAAAGACAGATGGGTATGTCATTACACACATGCACTCACAAATATATATTAAAAATATTTCTTACTTTTTAGTGTAAATCATCTTGATCCTTTTTTTCGTTTTTTGGCTTGGAGCTGTTAGAATATTTTAGTGCAGAAGGAATTTTCTTGGTTGATCTTGAAACCTCAAACTGACAACAGCTTTCAGAGTAAGATGTGTAAATCACAGTTTTCAGTCATACTTTCTCAGAAGTTAAGAGTGTTTCTTTGTGAGCACCAACAAGGCTGTAGGAGGGAGGAATTAAACTTTCAGGAAACTTTGATTTGGGAATGTTTTCTTTAATTCTGTAAACTTTGCAGATAAGATTATCTCTGTATGGCATAAAGCAGTAAGCATGCAGGAGAGAGTGCTGTAACCTGGCCCGGAATATTTTGACATCTTGAGTGCTACAGGGTGAGTAGTCCTAAGTATAGATGGTAACATCTGTGTAGATGCTGGGATGAACTCCAGTGATCTTGGAGATGTATCTGTAAAATCTGTTGTTATGATGAAGGTCTGGGCCACACCTCTGTGGTAAGTTAAATTGATGTTATATTGATGTGTCCACATCCTATCATGGTGATGGGAACTCCTTCCTTATCATGTGAAGCTTAATTTAAAAGTCTTAATGAGACACTGAACTTGTAAAGTTACTCTTCTAGCACATTTAGAATATGTGAATGTTGCTGGAAGTAATTTGTTCATACAAATATAATATAAATTCTAGATCATTGGCAAACATGTTTGGATATCAAGCAGTAACACTTTCAAAGCTAAATAAAATGCTATTTCATACACTTAAACCACTTTCCAGAGCCTGCATTTGTGGTTCTGTCTCTGTCTGATTCTAGACAAGGATCTTGCATACTTCCTAAGTTGTAAAATGAATGCATAGATGCAGTTCCAGGTCTGAAACCAACATGTTACCATGAGAAAATGAGATGCTGAGGATTTGAAGTCATGTCTTAATACACAAAGAATACAGAATATGGCCCATTTGGTGATTTTTATTGCACTCCTGAAATAAGTACATTACACTATAAATATAGTACTGCAAGTTTAAAATTGCACTTTGTTGAAACATTCTCCATAACTTTAGCTGTAAATCTTGACTTAATTTTTCTGTTTCTTTTTTTTCCTCAACCGGCAACCACCAGGCTTTTACAAGTACTTTGTGCATCTCCTTCTCTGTGGTTTTGATGTTTTACCTGCTGTGCCTAGGGATGTGCCATCTTTTTTTTTGCCAAAAGTGAAGATGGAGCAGTGTGGAACAGTGGAAGGTTTGTCTGTGAATGTTGGTAAAATCCATTTCCATCAGGGTTTGTGCACACAGACCGCACTACAATGCCATCTACATTGCTGCCTTGAACAGTGCAAGTTTACTCTGATAAATGCTGTGTCAAGAGACGTTTAGAGTACATGTCAGGTACAGGAGAAAAGGTCAGATCGGAGACAGACCCTGACTAGGCTGCAGGAATGTGGTCAGTGCTTCCAGGAGTCATTAGAGAATGTTAATGGCATCTCAAGCCCTTGTTAATGAACTAGTTGTCTCTCAGCCTTTTTTGGGAAACAAAACAAAACACCTTCCCTAGATACCAGGAAATGAAATTATATGTCTGTGGATTAGTTTTGTTCACTGTTGGTGTCAGGGTCATCTGGAAGCCACGACTGATTCTCAGAAATGTTTTAGAAATATTGTGAAAAGATTTTGTGCTGTAAGGCACTGAATGTGAAAGTTTTACAGGACTAACATGTAACTGTGTAACAGGTAACTGTGTTTTTATTATTTAAATGTATTAAAATCTAAGTTTCAAAAGATGTAAGTGAAGCATTCCTAATTAATTTGATAAAAAGCTGCTGAATTTTGGGCCCTGGGGTATGCTGAATGAAAGGCACACTTTTTCCTAGAGATCCTCGAGGATCTGGCTATAAAAGATATGAACACTGAGAAATATGTAAGATTGTTCTCAGAAGTAACCATGTTTCTGAGATTTATTGTTGCCATCAATGTCTGTTTGTAGAAACTGTTACTATGTTATCTTCTGATACTGTATAAAAAAGAACCACAAGCATTTTTTGCTTTTAGGTACCTCAGTGTTACTGGTAAGATAGTTTATATTATAATCTTTAACAATTCATCATTGAATTGCAGGTCTTTTATTAATATCTATTACTTGATACAACTTTACAATAAAAATTGGCATATGCCAAATTTAAATGTTAATATTCTTTTGAGAGATGACTGGAAGTTGACATGTAAGAAGAGAATTCTGACTTCTAATATTTGCAGAAAAATTTTGATTGCCTGTAAAAGTTCACAAGTATTACATTTATATCCTAGAAAAGCGATAAACACAAAGCTGTTTGTAGACTTTGAAAATTGTTGCTTCCAATCAGCAAATCACGTAGTGTCACTTTTATGCTTCAGTGGTGTATGTTATAAATATTGGGTCTCTAAGGTTATGATGAGATGTGTCTTCAACTTCTGCTGTGCTTCTGCTTTGCATCTCCTGGTCATCTGGGTATTTGAATCCATAGTGTCTGAATCCATCAGTTCCTGACAAAGCCATTCCCTGAATGGAAGTCATCATGTTCACACTAAACAGACTTCTGTGGACGCCACTTTGTGCAGTCTGAATTAGCTGACTTCCATTATTCCATTGACTGTCAGGCCTTAAAATTTCTGAGCTCATATTTGAATCAACGACTTAAACTTTTCTTTTGATTCTTAGTCTTTTAATATTGTTTTCTCGATAAATTGTAGATGAGCAAATAGGCACTCTCTAGCACTCCAGATTTCACCCTATTTTATTTTAAATGTAAAGAGTGCCTTTGTATTGTTTAATGCTGTTAGAATGAACTATTCTGGCACTTGGGGTAACTGAGGTTCTGTGTTGAGCCTCAGAAAAGAAGCATAAGGACTGACTTGACTCTTTCACTGCATGTGCTTAGTCCTGCTAAAAGCCTCCAACTTCTTCAAGGGATGGTGAAAGTAAAGATGTAAGATCATTATTTATTTTATAGACCATTTTGTCTTCCCCTGACCAGTGTTGTCAATAGGGAGGTATTACTTGGCTAATTGTGGTTTCTTCTTATGATCTTTAATGCAGGCTTCAGTTTATTGCTGTTTTGAGCTGGCTAAACAAAACAGAAGGAACACCAGGTTGCTGTGAGGTGCAGTTTCTCATTGCAGTGTACCTTTGCTAGATTTGAAGCTGTGGGTAATGGGAATGATAATTTTAATAAGGAACAGAAATTACGGCATTTAGAAGCTTATAATGAAAGATAAGGTGAAGAGACTGCAGCTTAAGCACTGCAAGAGACTTGGTTTTCAAACAGCTGCAGCTGCTAAGTAAATTTCTTTGTAATCTGACCAGCCCAAGCAATGTGTGTAATGCAAAATGACAGTTCTGTAGCTGAAAATGCTCTTTTTTGCTAATGCTCACACATTTTTCATAAGAGTTTCTGTCTTTTCTGCATTATTCTTAGATTGGTTTCTATTAAATGCATTTTCTGTGCTTTCAAACCTGTTATGAAATGGACATTTTAATAAAAATAGTTTTGGTTTCTTCCCAAGATGTTGAAGTGGAAGGATATGCACAGTTTTTGTTGTACTGTGTCCTGTAACCATTCATGTTTGAAGTTTAAAATCATTCCTTTGAACATCCTCCTGTATGAGCCAATACTGAGCCAATTAACCTGATACCTTTGGTCAAATTTAATACTCTGCGCAGAGTTCTACTTGCTGTGAAAATGACACTATTCTGTTTCATCACTCATGACTGTCTCCAGTTTATACCAGCTGCTGTCCCAGGTTGCCAGTATGATAATCATGTGGTCAAATACTGACATATTTCATCCATTTTTGAATGTAATGCAGTTCAGTCGTTCTACAATTTGTGAATGCATTAAGGGGGTGATTCTCTTACCTTGTCCTGCATTTGAATGAAGTAGCTACTAAGGGTTGCTTAGTTTTGGTTTCTGTTTTCCCTCACAGGATTTTAACTAGGAATGATTTCCATTTGTTGCAGCCACAAAGAAAAGCTGTAGACCCTCTTCTGCTCCCGTTGGGGGTGAGAGGACGATTTAGTAAGTTTTTAAGAAACTTCTGCCCTGTTTTTCCTTCAGCAGCTGCAGCCAAGTGTTGAAGTGGCTGTGGAAATTCAGCTCTTGGAGAGTTTGAGCTGGCAGAGGGGGGCGCCTCAGGTTCAGATTATTTTCTTGCCTCTTTTCTAGGGTTGGCACTTCACCCTGCTGCTTTATTTAGAGAGCAAATAAGAGACTTCAGTCTTGTGGGCTGACAGATCTTTCACCAGTCGTACACTGCACATCCCACAGTTCTTTAAAAAGCAAACCCCAAAACGCTTTTTACCATGATCACTGCAAACTAAACTTAAAAACCTTCATGTCACTGTTATTTTTTTGAAGCTTCTGATGAATAAGCTGGAGGATTTTGCGGCAGAAGCCTTGAAGAAGAGGTTAGAAAATTAGCATGTTCTTTCTCCAGTGCTATGTATCATAATGTTTTCCACCACTGCATAATCTGGGTTGCCAGCACTTTAGTTAATTTAAGGATTTATGAAAAATGCAGTTTTGTAATCTGGCTTTCACAAGTGGTACTGTAACAGGTATGGTTTTCTCTAACAACAGGGACGCCTATAATATGGCAAATTGCTAGTGTTGCCAGAGAAATAGTTTCTTGTTATTTTTTTAACACGAGGAATAGAGATGACTGCATTAGATTATGCAGAAAACTAAAAGAGATCTGTAAGTCCCAAGTTTTTCTGCTTTTATGGGACCTTGGTGAACATCTCGCTGTTGTTGGTGACAAATATTTCCTATCCTAAAATGTACCTCCAAGGGATGAGTCTGATGCCGTCCATAACTGATTGCATAACATACTTCCCAGTGAAGGAATGAACAAATACAATTTTAAAAAGAATGTTATTAAAGAGAATTTTGTGTCATATTTTTACATAAAATATTTATTGAGATTGCTGAGTGTATGTGACAGATGGTGCTCTTATGTCACATCCTATCTTTCATTTTGTTTTGCAACATACAGGTTTCCTATGCATGCATAATTTTATTACAACATTTTAGGTTTGGTTTTGTTTGGGGTTTTTTTGTTTGTTTGTTTTGGGTTGGGGTTTTTTTGTGTGCTTGCTGCAACAAAGGAATTATTCAGTGTGAGATCTTTACTGGGGGTTGTTTAAGCTGTTTGCTTTGGTGTTAAGTATAGTCTGAGTACTGTGTTTCATCATTTTTGCCCTCTTAAGGTAAATTTTAGGGGTAAGGGAAAAAGTGAGAATTTATCATTCTGCTGAATACTTTCAAGTAACTCAACAGATGATGTTCGCTACATAATAATGATTTTTGTTCCATGTTCCGAGGCAAATGAAATAAATAGTTCCCACACAATGAAAGAATGCAGGTGTATGTGCATCTTCCAGCATGAAAATTTTTCAGATCCTGATGCCTTAATTTTATGATGTCAGTTTAGCATATGTATGATTCTAAAATTGGGTTGAAAACTAGCATATCTTAATTTTCATTATACATGGCATTACTTTTCCCATTTCAGTTCACTGGAGAGGGAACTTGAGCCTGACTGCATTAGAATATTGCCAACATAACTGTTTTATTTACATGGCATCTTGAATAGTTTTTGCTGTGTCTTTTATGTCTAGACTAGTGGGTGAAATATACTGGACTTCACTGTTGTTCTTGGCTTACATTGTGCAAATTCATCCATTATAGTGCCTTTTTAATTTTTTTTAATTTTTTTTTTTTCCTGAAGAGTGTTTTGTAAGGAGTGTAGAAATTATCTTTATTTTCCAAATAGCGAAACTAGAAATATATGTGAGACATACAGAATATGCAAAGCCAACAAGGTTAACTTGAGTCTTATCCCACTTCTGTCTGTTTTGTCTGGTGACTTGTTATGCTTCATTGTTTACTTAGATCTTTCCTCCCTTTAAATGTAACTTAACTAAAACTAAACTAACTTAAAAGTTAACTTACATGAAGGTAGTAAGGACATCTCTCATAATGCAAAACACAAAAGAAAGGAAATGCTTATACCAAAACTAGTGCACTATACTCAGTGCATTGTCGGCCACTGAGTTCTTTTCTACCCTTAATTATATTATAGCTGCAAAAACTCATATCTTATTTTCTTGTATTTTGAACACAGTTTTCAAAAATCTAATTGACTAAATAGCTGTCCATTGCTGCCCTAGCTTGCGTAGATCAGTGCAATTCAAACTCAGGGTTGTCAGCTAACTATTGACATGCTGTTGGCTGATTAAATAAGTGCCAAATATGACTGGAGGTGATCTGCTTTTGCAGTGAAGTCTTAGAGATCGTGTTTGGTTCTTTAGATTATTGTTCAAGTAAAACTTTAAACATTTTTTATGTTTATTCTGTGCTTGTGGAAATTATTTAATATTAATCTTCCCTCATTATATTGTAATATTTCTGTGACAGTTGTAATTTCTTAAAGTAGCTTTGACTGACACAATCTTACTAATGTTTCATCATCAGTACAATCAGCGATTGTACAATAGAACTGTAAAGGCAGCTGTACCAGAATGCCTAATAAGTGAAATGTACCTGCCTGCCAAGCTATGTATACTGTTTTTGCTGTGTGAGGAGCAAAAGTACATGAAAAATCAAGTGGGCTTTTCCACTTACTGTGGAACTTCAGGTGACAAATCTGCTTTTTATTAAATAAATCTTGAATATTTTTCAGTTTATTTTTAATAATTTTGAATATTTTCTGTTTCCTTTCTGCTTTCTTACTAAACTACTGACACAGGAAGAAGACTCACCCCCTGGCCTGTATATGAATCCATTTTCTATGACATATGGTTTGATAATTCAGTATTTGCACGAGCAGAACTAGTTCCTTGATACAGTTATGATAAAAATATGGTGCCATAAAATTTTTGTTAGGCCAAATTTCCAGTTGCTGAAAATCAGCTTGCTACCACATGATTGGCTTTCTGAAATCAGTTCTGTAACCTAGCAGCTGGATCACAAAATTTTGGTCTGTTTGTTTCTAGTTGTCGACTGGATTTTCAGGCTTACCAAAAGTGCCAGGCCAGAAAGATACTGTGGATCCTTTAACTCTTGGTGAAGGATTTCCCCTTCTGTGACCAAAGCACATTAGTTTCTGGATACCAGTCTGTACTGTACCAGAATCTAAGTCTTAGTGGGGAGTGCATTCACATGGTTATGAGTAGTTTTACTGCTTGATGGGAAATCACATAGTCACATATTCTCAGACTTTAAAAATTTTTATAAGGAATAGAAATAGAAGGCTGCTGCTGTTTTTGTTTTGGTTATGGGTTTTTTGTTTGTCATTTGTTTGTTAGTTTTTAATTTAAATTGCATGACTATCACTTGGTGACCTTGGTGACCTGAACTTGGGCTAGTATACTTTTTGGAAAAATATTTGACTATGGGTGCAGCATAATTACAACAATTCTTGGACACAGGCTATTACTGCTAACCTAGTAAATGACAAGAAATCATCCAGCATTGTGTAGAAAACAGTTGCTAGTGCAGTTAACAGTCTATAATGAAGAACTGTAGCAAGGTGGTGGGATATAGTAGCTGGTGTTGGCATTTGTTTGGTTGTTTTTTTACATTCAGGTGCTTAAAAGCTTCTTTCTGCATGCTTCCACCTTCCTTAGATCTCCACATGAGCAGCCTTTTGGCCTCTGGTGCATCCGCTTTAACAGAGAACAGCAGACAGTCTGTCAGGTCAGAGCAGGAGCAAGAGCCCTGATTCTTCCAAAAGTAGCTAGATTTCTAAGCTAATTTTCAAATTAACACCATTAAGGAATTCATTAACAATACCTGATCTTTTGGTTAATCTGCCCAATTTTATTGCTAAAAATACATTGGCAATTTTATGATATCTGTCTGTAATTAAAAGAACAATTTAACATTTTCCTTATATGGATATGAAGATTTTTTCCTCCTGTTTCTCCCTTTATTATTCTTGTTCATAAGCTTCATGGGTGTGGAGAGAATTGCAAGCCACTAAGGAGGTAATAACAAAAGTGTAGGTGTGATTTCTTAGCCTGTGTGATAATATATCATTGAACCACAGCTTCAGTCAGCTGTTCTGTTCAGCAGCTCAATTTGGTCTCTTACACAGAGACATCAGAGTAAATCAACGTGGCATTGTTACTTCCCCACAGAGTTTGAAAAAGATAAGGATAAATCCCTTGACAAGGACCTAAAGGCTTCTTTGCTGCAGTTATGTCAAGAAGCCATATGGAGTGGGAAGAGAAAGGGTAAACAGGAGAGGAAGTCCATAGAAAATGTGAGTCAGGAAGTGTCTGTCTTTGTATGAAGGACGAAATTTGTGAAAACCAGGCCCAGAGACTGGAGGAAGGCCCTGACTTATACTCCCTCTTCTATTTATATCTTCCAATTTATGATTTTCTTCAGATCATGGTGTTTCTGTTGGAAGAACAGTAGGGTCCCTTGGTAAATAAATTGAGCCATTATGCAAGCTGTTCTTTTTTTGTAATAGTCCTTGTATGTCTTTAATTTTGTTGTTTTTCAGCTATATCTTGTTGGAGGATCTTTTGGACTCCGTGAATTTGCTCAAATAAGATACGATGTCCACAAACTACATGGCAAGGTAGGTGAAATTACTTTCTTTTCATTTCATTTTGTGTATGTGCTGTCTTCTAAAACATTGCTAGGATAAGCAAACTATGGATACTGGGGACATGTGTTTCACTACTGAGCTCCAGGCTACAGCTGAGGCCCTCAGACAATAAGTAGTGTAAGTAAAAATCAAGGAGCTGAGTTGATAATGAATTGTTTCATGGCCTGTGAAATGGATCAGTGTAAGTAATAGAAGAATTTCGTACCTTTGGTTGATAATAACTGGCAATTCTGAACCCCAAGAAAGAAGTGTAGCATATCTAGAAAGACAAAGATACTGTATGCAATTTAGATGAGAAAAATGATATTTTAAAAGGTTGAGTTTTCAAACAGTACTTTCCACTGAGTATATAATGGTAAATGGGTTTCAGAGATTGGCTTTGTGTTGACTGAGACAAGTATATATCTTTCACATCATGCTGTATCTTTAAGCTCTGTGAAAGAAACAGGAGCTAATCTTTACCCAGTAGATCAGAATATGTACTACATGGAAAAGCCATTCTTTAAACAAACTGGAAACCTGAACAAGGGAAATAGCTCTTTATGTCTCCAAGGGTAGTATTAGTTCCAGTTGTGTCAGCTCAGCAAAAAGGAATATTGACTTCTTTCCCTAACTTTGTAGTATACAGGTCTGCCATTGCAATGCAGAGAGGCTTTCTGGTCTCAGTGCTGCTGACTTGCAAAAGGTGTGAAACTCTTCTAAAGACCATAGGGCATTTTATATAAAAAAACAAACCAAAAAAACTTGTGTGAAACTCTGGACACTGTGGCTTTCTACTGTGGTCAATTCTTTGAGATCCTGAGTTACTGAGAGTTTGTCTTAGGCTCTTGTCTAAGACAAGACAACCCTTTTTTTGTCTTACACTCTTGTGTACCATGTAAATTGCTGTAATAATGCCTCATTGTTCCTTGTGTTGCATACCTAGCTGTGGTCTTTGAAGCACTTCGTGGCCCGTTCTTGCTCAGACCTGTATTTGACATAGACCATAGACAGGGAAAATTAAAAATCTTTTGTCCTGTGCAATATTCTGGGTATTTATTTTCTATCAGTCCTGGGCTTTTAGGATCAGTTGGAGCATTTAAGTTTTTATTCAAGCATATGAGGGTCTTGATGGGGGGAAGAATTTACCTGTTGTGTTTCTGTAAGGTTTTTGGTCAGATTCATACTTTGTGAATTCCATTTGGCCTCCATGATCTGCACTTTGACCTCAGCTAAAGGAAAATATCCAGTAATAATTCTGCTCATTCAGAATGCTGGAATTAGCATTTATAATCAAATGAAGCATCATTGAATTAGACAGTAATACATGAAAGCTCTGATGAGAGACTACTACACCCTGGAGTTTTTAAGCTCTGAAAATCTAAAAGAGGACATCTGGGTTCTGCACTAACTGATATTATTTGAGGCTTTGATGTCTCTTTTCTGTGTTCTTTTTCTTTTAATTATGATTTTATTTAGCAGTAGATGAAGTTTAAATAAATAGCAATGCAGTATTGGCTGAGAACAAGCAATACCAAGTTTGGGCCATTTGTAGGCAGAAAAATCAAAGGAATGTGTTTTGTTAGTTTCTGTATCTGTGTAAAAACAGAATTAGGAACTGTAATAATCCATGAAATAAGACAGCAAATGAGATTAGAATGTATTTTAACTGATGAAGATAAACAAAGCTAGTTTAGAACATACATGGAACTAAGAAAAAGAACATTAATTTAAGTAATCTGAAAACACTTAGAAATCCTGATGGTTATAGCAGTTGTTTAATTTGTCACTGGTTAAAATGTTTTTTTGTGTTTTAACAGAACATGCTTTTCTCATATAACACACTCATATAAGGCTATATTAGAATATGAACAAGCACTCCTCTTGGGGGCTCGGGCAGTTATATGGAAATTGCAATAGGCAATGAAATAAATAGGATTTTTTTTGTTACAGATACTCCCTTGAAGTACTAACAATGTTTAATTAAATAACACTTTTCATGTAAGAAGCTCAGAAGAATTTCACAGAATTTAAATGAACTAAGCTTCATAGCTTTACTTTCATAAAAGGCAGTAAAATGGAAATCCTAATGGAGGCTACAAAGAGCTGAACAACCCATCCAAATATAGGTTAGGATTTGTAGTATGAGTGCTTGTCTTTTGGATCATGTTTTAAACATGCGGAAACTACAGTATGCAGCCTTTTGTAAGCATGGCTCCTTAACTGTTTTTTTTATTCATTCAACTGATGGATAGACAGGACTTAGATAATCCTTGAGTGGTACATATCTACAATTTACATCTTAAATGCTAAACAATGAACCTTTTCTTCCAAAATTATTTGTCATTTTCCTTTTTCAGTTTAACCATTCTCTTGGTGCTGAGAAAGAAACAGCAACTTTAGTTTCTGGGCAAGTTCACAGTTGACAGTGATATTTTTGAGGGAAGCCTTATAGTAGAATGAGTGTCTTTGTATTTCGGTGACTACAGGGTTAACATCCACTTTTTTGTGTGTTCTTCTGACTTAAAAAGCAAAAGCTGCATTAGTGATAATGCCTATGTTATTAATGTCCAACTGGGATTTGAAGAATGATCCTTGATAAAAGAATTAAAACTTGAAAGAAAATGGCAGTTTGGACTTTCGAGAGAGTATGTTTTGGTGGTGATGGGCCTAGGATTAGGGTTCGGATAGAGGCAAGAGCCTAGAGCTGTAGATGAAGTGGGGCTGGGAAAGGTCTGCAAAAGGAATTCTGTCCTCTTGTTCATTTGGGCTGTTGCTTGGAATCTTGGGCTAAGGCTCAGCCAATATGTAGGATGAAGAGACAAAGCCTATAGCTGCAGCTGGAGACAGGCTATTAGCATCTCAAGAACAGATGTTTTATCCATTCAGAGCAGAATCTTTTGGCATCAAGGCTTTGTATATCCCATCACTTTCAAAAGCAAGAAACATTTTAGGTACACTTCAATTTACTCAGGATACTTAAATCAGTCAAATTCCCTCAACACACTGAATGTTATACATTTAAAGCAAACTTACACTGAGGCTCTCATTGATGTAAATGTCTGTTTATGTTAGTTGGAATTCTCTTGCAACTAATCAAGGATTTCTCCACTATCTATCATTGCCAAAATGTCCATTAATGGAGAAATCATTAGGTGCAGTAATTATTTCTTTTCTGGGAAAAATTTATGCAAACCAAAATTGGTTATAAAACTAGGTGTGATTACAGGAAAACCATGTGGAATTGATGGAGAGGAAATGAGTAGGCTTGTATAGGCATAATTCCAAATGGCTTTATTCTCAAATGGTAAGTTAGACCCTTTCTTTGTCTTACTTCTCATTTGCGTATATAGTTGAATTGAGATGCTAATTTAAGTAGGCATTTTACAGAAAATGTGACTTCTTTTAAATATACAGAAATTGTTTTCTTTCAATTATATTATAGTGAAGTTATTTTTATTTACTCTGTGCCACTCTATTCCAGTAGAGACTTGCTGGTTCAGATCTAATTTTGGATAACAGAATGTTAGGCAAGTGAAGTGGTTATTGTAGGGATTGAAGAGAAACAGCGTATTAATTGCCTGGGAAAATACAGGTTTGCAGCCCATCAGCCAACCATGTAGGCTAATAAAATAAGAGTTTACAAACCCCCCAAAACTGCTTTTTTGAAGTAGTATTGCAAGACAGGTTCTCAGAGTATGGGGAGTGGATAGGATTGAGCAAGCTCCTGCATGTTAACATGCAACAGAAAGACTTCTAGGAAAACTAGAATTTCTAGGTCATTTTGTGAGGAAAGGAAACATCAATTAGTCTTTGAATTCTGGACATAGTTCCTGCTCTGAATGATGTACAACAGTGTTACTGTACTGACCTTTTTAGTGTTTAGAGACTATGTAGATCCTGTTCACTTTTGCTTTTTCCTGTGCAAAATCCTAACTCATTAGGTGATATAACTGTGAGGATTTCAGCTTTCATTGTGTAATCCTAGACCTTGGAGCTGGGAAGAGCAACATATATGGTGTATAGAGAATTATCCTGAAAACTTTGCTGTCCTGTTTAAGAAAAAGAATGAGAAGTGGAAGAGGAAAAACAGCTGATATGATGCCTTGTGACACTCTGACATCTGCAGTGTGTATTCCCTTTCTAAGTATCTAAAACTTCTCTTGTCTTTTTTTTTTCTTCTTTTTGTTCTGGAAGTCAAATACAGGCTGTGGATTTTGCTACACAACCAGGTGCTAAGAGCCTGGAAATCTAGTTCTGAATCCTCAGGTGCATGTACTAACATGTGCTTGTTGTTTGCTTGTCTTGAACCAGTAAATACCTTGGTGGCCCTATGCATTGTTCCAACTTCCTCATATGCTCATGCAAGTTGTGGATCCACTTAGAAGTGAATGCTTCACGTAAGGGCTTTCCTATTTTTGTCCAGGAAATTAAGTGCAGAATTTGGACCCTATCTGGCTTGTTTTACTTGAGAGTACTCAGGAAAGGGAGCATGCTAGGTATGTTCTGCACACAAGGTAGCTCTTGTTCAGATGTACAGAAGTCCCAGTGGATATACATTGTCCTGGAATTCCAAGTATCAAGCAGCCACATTAGAGCTACCACCTGACTCGGCTGCCCAGCACCTGGAAATTCCAGGCAATTGGCCAAGTTTGTCTTTTTTTTTCTGGACAGAATTTCTGGGTGGAAAAAGTGGCTGTCTGGACAGACCTGGGCATCTGGCAGCATTACCTCAGATTATTGAGCTTCTCTATGATGAAATATAGAATAAAGTGTAAGTATAAAGAGTTCCTTGTTTTAAGCAGAAACCTTTTTTTCCATTTCGTAATTCTTGATGGCATTTCTGTTGTCAAGATTAGATTCAGATGAAGAAAAGGTTATTAACTGGAGAAACTAATTTTGATGCCATTACAAGTGGAATTAATTTCAGTACATAAAATGTTGATAGATTACAAATTTTTACATTTTATATGCTATCAAGAATTCTCTTGGTAGCTTTAAATCCTGACACATTGCCCAATTAATTACAAGTATTTTTGCCTTGCAATTGAAGTGATTACAAGAGTGTAATTTCACTTCAAGCAGCTTTTAGCCAAAACATAACTTAATATCCATCTGTTTTTCTCCTCACTCCTACATCTCCCTGAAGCACATCTAATTTCCAGGCTCATATTATGAAGCCAATAGCCATGGAGTCAGAAGATTGGAGCTTAAACAGAAGGACCAGAGTCCTAGTCCCCAGATGGGAATTTTCTGAACTTCTTGACTTGTAAATCACTACAGTTCTTATCAAGAAAGTGTAGAAAACCTTTTGCTCAGGAATGCTTCTGTCTTAAGTGTGACTTCTGTCTAATTGAACCTTCCCTTTCTTTTGTGTTTTGAGGCTAGAAAGACAGCAGTGGTTAGAAAGACTAGAAAGTGGCTAGAAAGACTGCCTTGGTTCTGTTGCAAACTACAGCTGTGCTGCAGTCTGAAAAGGCAGAGCCCAAACTCTTATCTGGAGTACAACTCTAAGGAGAGAGGCAAACACATAATCTGTCTCGATTCAACTATCTGTCACTGCAGAAAGCACTTACAGGTTCACTTAAGATTCAAAAGGTGATACAGTTTCCTTGGAGTCAGCACTGAACCTCCTGTATGTTGTGTCAAGAGGATGCTTAACTGTGTTCTTTTGATGAGGCATAAATACTGCCTTTAGAACCTTAACGAGTAATAATGTTACAGCTGCCACATCTTGTCTTGCCTCAAGGAGGTGGGAAGATATCTGAAATTGTATGCTGTCCCTGTGTCAGTAGATGGAAATCCTAGACCTTGGAGCTGGGAAATTCACAAGTTCTCCTTAACAGTCTCTTCCTCTCCTTAACACTTCTCAAATACTGTGAATGGTGTTCATGAAGCCTACGAAGCCTAAATTCTGAGCAGGAGACCGATTTAGGTATTTCAAGAAGAATCTCTTCCTTCATTGGTTACACAGAGAATGTAGGAATACAAGCTTTCTGGATACTGCATAGAGATTACTTGTTTCACTAATATATAAAATGCAGGCATTAAATCTTTTTCATTGATAATTTCTACTGGATCTAGTAGTATTGTTTTGTTAATCTTGCATATTTAGCTCTTGTAAGTACATCTGACATACTAAGAAAACAGTCTCTCTGCTACTCATGTTTTAAATTTAATTATATCAGCTCTGTCATTATATCTTTCTCTAATGTACCCACAAGAATGAGCCTTTGGTAGGTGGACATGTTATTTATTAAGTATAGTGGCAAAATATATTTCAAAAGGAAATAGTGCATGATGTACAAATGTGTTGCAAATTATAGTAATTTTAAATAAAGATGATTTGGAAGATGAAAAGATTTCTATAAGAGCATGCACAGGTGGGGTTAGATTTCCCTGTCTGAGCATCCTTAGGAACTGAGGTCTCATGGGATGCATATTAACTAGTAGACAGTGGCTGTAACCAAAAAGAACAGCGTGTCGTACGGAAATTCCTCAGAACAGTTCCCATCAATACAGATGATAGGTGTGTATTTTAAGTACCTTTGAGGACCAGGAGTTTGTCAGGGCTGAATCTGAAAGTGGATCTTCTCATTGACAAGTCAAATTCTATAATTTGTGTTCCCCCTTGAGGTTGGTTGTGACAAGGGTAACCGTGCCCTTTTCATTCAGATCAAGAAGCAGCAAATTAAGAACTTTTCTTCACAGAACTAGTCATAGTTGGATTAGTGTACCTGGAATATGGAACTGAAATAATGAAACACATTATCAGTGTCCTTACATACCTGCTTTGTTTAACACTAGTTGTATTTAAGGTCTAAAAATGAGACTGTTTCCTCATGGTGATGCCCAACAAGGCCGAAAGAAACTGTTTAGAGACAGAATTTTAGCCTTTAAACAGCAAAGGTATTTATTGCAACGTTGGGGAACCCCAGCTCGTGCTGAACAAAAGAGTTCCAAAGTATTTAAGAAAAGTCAGGTAATTTATACATTTCCAGAGGGGGGTGGTAACACCTGTACATACATATTCATAAGATTACATCATGTCATTACAATATTCATGATAGGCAGAGTTAAGGCAGAGTCAGGGTGGAACCAGGTGAGCCGAGGCGGAGTCAAGGCGAAGTCAAGGCGAAACCTCCTTCAGGGAGGGGTTGAGCTTATCACCTTCCTTGTTTTCCTGATCTCACTATGTTGTTGTAAGGAGCCGTCAGACCCTAGCCATAACTCTTTCTCTTATCTATTATTTGTGACAGCTTTATGCCCTTTTCGTGTAGGTGTTTATACTTCTCTGACGCCTAGCTAACCTTGATGATGTTTTTCTGTCTTGGGAATAGGACTCTTGCTCTTAATTATCTCCAGAGAGGAGTTAGCGTTTGTCTTGGGAACAGGACTCAAGGCCTCTTAATTATCTCCAGAGAGGAGTTAGCTTGGTTAAGGCCTTGCTTTATAAAAGTTAACCCTGTCAGGGTCCTGCTGTCCGGTTTCAATGGTAGATTTATTTGATATTTTAATTCATTAGCCAAAAGACTGTCTGAAGAATGCTAATTTATCTTTTTTCCCTTTGCTCTGCTCTTAGGCCTGTGGGAAACAGATACTGCTTAGCAAAGGGGAGGATGAACGTAATTTCCTCTAGGCTCAGAAGTTGCTAAAACATGGGATGCATCTGCTGTGGTTCACTTACATTTCCGTTCTTAGATTTTCTTAGTTTGAACAAGCTTCTCTGGAAGGTGGCAGGGATCACCAGCATTGTTGGTACAGAATCAAAACTAGGGAAGAGCTGCAATTTTATAAAAAACTGAAAGTTTGACTCTTGCTTAGATTTTGAAAACTGCAATATATTGTATACTTATTCACTGAACACAACATTCAGGAATAAAATATGTAATGTGATTACAATTTTCTCTTTCTTGGTCTTTCTTGTTTTATTTGTTTAAAGTTTTGTTTAGTTTAGCTGTGTCAAACTAAATAAATATTTATATATATAAGGTCGTGCAAGTGCAGGGCTAGTTAAAAATGTGCTACCTTTTTGATTCAAAAAGTTTGGCTGTTGACCTGTCTCTTTTCAGCCCAATTCTTGTTCTGTTTCAGCCCAACTCTGTTCATCATCCTGGTATCTGAACAAACATTACATAAACTCATGTAGAGGAGAGGAGGAGGTTTTGCATGTACCAATTTAGATTATTTGAGATTAAGATTTCTTTAAAAAAAAATTCTTAAATTCAAACTTTTTTTCTGTATTTTTATTTGTCTTGCAGGTTGATCCAGCTTTGAAAGAAAAATTTAAACAGAACTCTGTAACGCTGGAATCTGAATATGAGGTAAAATAAGTTTATTGCTTGAGGCTTATAACCCTGGCTACCCTTGATTACCCTGGCCACTGGTGGGTTGTATCTGTCCCTAACTAAAATTAGATGAGCCATCTGCCTTTGACTCACTGATGTCCAATAAAAACAAGGTTTTTGAACATTCAGTGCTTCTTTCTGAACACAGCTTTACTTTGGTGTCCCGGTGACAAGTATGCTGGTACAAATAAAATCCCCTATTTCTGTGGTTAACCTAATCTATAAATGTGGAGTTGATGTTGGCCTTAGATGGAATGTGTATGAGTATACAGCAGCGCTTCTACTGCATGAGTTTTTTATGATCTTTAGACGAAATTACAGAACAATGTGCTTGATGTGCTTTTGTTATTTCTTGGCTATGAAACTTTTGTGTATTTTTCAAATAACTTCTCTTCCTTTTTCCAGTATTTCAGAAAATGTTATGGAGAAGAAGATCACTCGGTGTCAAAAAATGCATTTTCATAATATTTTACCATTGTTGCAAACAGCTTAGGGCCATCCCCTTTCTATACAGAACAGCATTTTATGGTGTTGGGAATAACTAGATTTTATTCCTGAGTATGTATGGAAAGCTCCAGTGGAAACTCAAGACATACAAATCCACTAAATTCTAATTGCCTTTGGGATTATTGTGTCTCTCATCTTCCATAGAATATACTGTAAGACTGCTCTGATTTTTAATTTTTTTTTTAAATGTGAAAGAACTACAAGCCATAAAAAGAACCACATTTCTCTGTTTCGCTTGCTATCTAACTTCAGTCAACTGATCTGTATTCAGATATGTCTTGCTTTCTCTCCTGACGATAAGTAAGTAGATGAAGGATAATATTTCAATAGCCATAGTTGCATTTTATTTATGGGTAAATCAAGATAATAAAATACAACTGGTATAATAATATATTACCAACCTACTCGGGTAATGAGGCTTCTTCCTGACAGACAGAAATGACAGAAGCAATCTTATATTTTTCTTAATCTAAACTGCAGAGAGTTCCCAGGCCAAAATTCTTTCAAAGTAGTGTTTGACTGTTAGGGAAGGCAGATCAATTCAACAAAATAAAGGGATGTACATCTCCACATAATGGAAATAGGTTCAGATTACTGTTTTGAACTCTTATCTCAGTATCTACAATAGGCACCAACTTGCAAGCACCAAGCATATTAATTTCCTGCTTCGGTGAAACTTGTGGAAGCAGCAGTATTTTGTGCTCATACTTTTCAAAGCTCTACACTGAGTGTGTGACAGTTTTAGTCCATGTTACCTCTATATTCTGGTGGACAAAGTCTAACTAATCACTGAGTTAACAGCTGGCATTTAGGAAAGTAGTTTTCTGTGAACGCCGCATGTTCCAAGCTAGGGGGTTTGGATGTTGGTTTTTTTACTCTTTTCCATGTTTTTTCACTGATCCAAAATACAAAGCTGACCAAGATCTAGTTTTGTAGTCATATTCAGAGGATTACACTGTAGACTGTTACTAAATGTGTTATGATAAGAGATCAAGGGCACTAAAAAAAAAACACCTTCCAGTTTTGATATATGAAGCCTTATTTTACAATATTATTAGCGTTATATCTGCAGCTGTTACTGAGGATACCAAGCCAGCTCTTCTGAAGCATGGTTGCCTGATGCATGCTGATGTCCATTGGCCATCCTAGCTTTTAAAAATAACTTATTGTCCTTACAGAAATTTATATATTGAATACAATACATAGCTATTTAATAGTGATATGAATAATTATTTAATAGCCTGGGTTTAAATTTATTTGACATTATTGTCTTAAGACTCCTCTAGTTGTTTCTTTTCTTATGCTTACACACTTCTGTTAATAGTTTCATAGTGGCAACTGATCATTTCTTGTTATGGTCATCTCTTAGCCTTCCCTGTGATATTGATCACAGCTTTTTCTTCTCATGTAAGATACCTGTACAAATTCATTTTTCAGATCTCTTCAGAAGGAAAAACAGCATGTATGACTTTGACATTTAATGTGTTTTGATCATTGTACACCTCTTTTTCTTTTTTAATTAGGTATCTTTTTAAAACTATTATTAGAAGGAGGTGCTGTGCCAAATCATATATACATAATATGCCTGCAAACATTCCAAAAGTCTGTCTGTGGCTGCTCCCCTTTTTAAAAGGTTCTGCTGCCCTAACCAGGACACACATTTACAAAGTTTAATACGGTATCAAGTTGGCAAAATCAAACACTCAAAGTTGGGAAATTCCTTGGTCCTATTAACTTGGCTAAGTCCCCCAGTTTGTAAATTCAATGATAAACATTAATAAGGAGCACTTTTTCTGGGGCATACTAGCCACACCTTGATAAAACCTCCATATACAAGAGAAATGAAAACTATCCTAAATGCACCTCACTGCTTAATTAGGAGTAGTATTTGCTGAATTTTGGAGATTTAATCATGAAGGTGTACTGTTGCACTCAGGCTGCTCTTCATGTGTTGGATGTTTCGGTTTTATTTCTGCTCAAGAAAGAAGCTAAAAATAAATGACCTATGGATGAGTTCTCTTGACTTTACCCATAGGAATGAGAAAGTCCAGCATGGGTGATCTGCTGGTATAATGTAGAAATGGTACTGGGTTATCCTCCGAGATATAATGAGGTTTTCAAGATATTTTTCATTTTAAGAAGAGAAACTGCTTGTCAGTTCCGAGAAAATAATGGCAAACCCTAATTCCTAGGTCTAGGAAGTCTATCTGCCTAATGTTATTTTCTGTTATTTTAAAAATTCAAGGCTGTGTAACCCTGTAGAGAGTGCTGTAATTGTTTACTGAGTATTTCTATCACTATAGCTTTTCCACACAAAACTATGGGAGCACTCTGTGAACATTAATGAAACTCTGTGGCACCTCTGAGATGAAGGCAAGTCATGTTCTCATTCTTCAAATTGAGAAAAAGATGCACAGACAAATCGGTCATGCTGTTCCTTGATACAAATCTTTTGTACCCACCTAAAGATGCTTCTGTTCCCTGTCAGCCCAATGATTGTGTCAGCTGTGCCAGTTCAAGTGTTTCCATGGTCTTACGCTTAAATGGGATTAATTCATAAACAGGATGAAATTGTTTTCCTAATCCGTTTCATTTTTTTATCTCTGGAGCACAGCCCCACATAGTATGAATTGGCATAGGGGAAAAGCCCATGGGGAAGGGGTCTGTTAAACCAGTTAACCACTGATTATTTCATTGCACCATCAGTGAATGGTAGTGAATCCCACTGAAATTAGCAACAAAACCTCTGTTGGTTGTATCATTGTGATTTTTTGCCAGCCTTCATCAAAGCCAAAAGGGAAGCAGATCTCTGGATGCTTACATGCAAAAGAAAAAAGCCTTGAACACACCCCCTGTTTTTACTTTAATGAACAAAACTCATTATTCTGGATGGCATGCTGCTTGCTAACTTGCCTTTATACTAAGAACATAAAATAATCATTCTTTAGTTTGAAAAAGGGTTTCTTTTTAACTCTGAAGATTAAATTTCTAGTCCTAGGCTATTAGATCACAGAGTATCTGTAATTAGTGATTCAATAATAAAGTTATGTCTCATCCTAAACAAAATAAGTACCACTAAATTTAAATGAAGAAATTAAGGGTGGTTCTGAGAAAGAGTTGTAAAAAACCCAGTAAGGGTTTTGTCCCCCGTGTGGGATAAAGTTAAGATTTTCAGTCATGAACAACACACCAGATTCAGTGTTAGGCTTCATTCTGTACCTCTGCATCAATACATTATCACAGAGTTCTGTTCTCAATATATCTTTTATGGTCTTGAAACTGTTTCGACAACCTTGCAAAACCAGACTGGCTTAATGTATTTCTTTCACTGCATCTTTCATCCATGAAGATACTCTTTACCTGGCTCATGTTTTATCTGCAAATGGGCTTGCTTACTATGATGATGGGAAATAATTGTCTCTCTGAATTAGAGTAATTTTTTTCTGTGGCACTCATCACGGAATTTATTGACTCAGGCTGTAAAGTATGCAAGATTTTCTTATCCCTCCATTCACATGTGGGAAAGAGATGAAAGCGAAATATTTTCTGCAGGTGGCTACCTTGAATGATCTCAGCCTGAGCACCAATAGCTCTAAATTAATTTCTGCAGATTTCGGATTCTTTATTGGTGGCATGAAAACTATCCTGCAAGAGTAGAATTCAAACTCTTTTAAAAAAATTATTTATTTTAAGACTGACAGAGAATTATGGCTTTTACCTAGTATCAAGCGAGGTATTTGAACTAGCAATTAAGAAGCGGATTTTTCTTGACATCCTTATTGGTACCTCAGGACCAGCAAAGCTATTTAACAGAAGTTTTAAAAGTCAGTTGTGTAAAAAATAGCTGAACTTGTTGTTGCTTGCTGTGCCTATCTGCCTAGCTGCATTTTTTTTCTTGAATTTACAGCTTCTGTCTATTTGAGACGAGCAGGGAAAGTGGTGCTGCTCTGATCTGATTACATTTCATTGTAGTCTCCAACAAATGACTATTTAGTACATTTGAATTGGGAGAAAATACTTTTTGGTTTCTAGACAGCCAGTTCATCTGCATTTCAATTTAGTAAAAGCTGAAAGCAGTTTCCATCTTTATGTGATGTCTTCATGAAGTTAGCATGGCAGAGTTAGGTGGCTAAAAATAAAATTAAAAATAAAGGCAAAAAAAATTTAAAAAGCCCAGACAGTTTGAATTAAAGAGGTTGACTTGATCTGGGAGCAGAACTAGCTGCTTGCCTGAATTCTCAGTGTACAGCATAGCTCCTGAAGGAGCTGTGTAATGTCGCGCTTTGTGTTGCACCTAACTGATAGGAGGACTGTCAGTCTGGTCTGATTCTCAGCACTAAAATTAACTTAAAATGTAGCTACGTTTGTGTCTTTGGCCTCCATCTGTTGTAAGAATTTTTATGTCAGTGACGAAACCAGAAGTTGAGGTTTTGTTTAGTTGTGTATGAGGTAGTGTCATGGTTTAACCCCAGCTGGCAGCTAAACCCCACACAGCTGACTGCTGTGATCCCGACAGGATCGGGGAGAGAACTGGAAGGATAAAAGTGTGAAAATTTCTGGGTTTAGGTGAAGGCAGATAATTGTAGAATTACAGGTATGCAGGTAAAGCAAAAACCACACATGCAAGCAAAGTCAAATGAGGAATTCATTCACTACTTCCCATTGGCAGGCAGGTGTTAAGCCAACTCCAGGACAGCAGAGCTCTATCACATGACCTTTACTTGGGAAGACAAGCAGCATCATTCCAAACATCTCCTTTTTCAAATATCCCCACCCCCCCAGTTTTTAACTACCAAGCATGACATAATATGGTCTGGAATATCACTTTGTCACTTGGGGTTGGGCTGTCCTGGCTGTGTCCCCTCCCAGCTTCTTGGCACTCCCAGCCTGCTCACTAGTGAGATGGGGTGCGAAGCAGAAAAGGCCTGGGCTTTGTGTAGTCACTGCTCAGCAGTAAAGAAAAAAAAATCCCTAAATTACCAGACTGTTTCCAGCACAAATTCAAAACACAGCCCCGTATTAGTTATGAAGAATATTAACTCTATACCAGCCAAAACCCACGCACTATGTAAAAATGTCTGTTCAGTAGGAAAGCATTTCAAAACAGATTTTGAGGTCCTCTCTCACCAGTGATACTCCTAATGCTTACCCACATGCAACAGGAGTCCTCTATTCTTTCAACACTTGATAACTGAACAGATACGTGTCCCATAAAGTATTAATGTATTAATGTAATGTAAAGTATTAATACATTAATACACAATGTATTAATGTATTAATGGCAGATGTCATGTGCCAGCAATGAAGGTATTTTCTTCCTGAGTTGCAGCAAGGTGTCAAATGCAACCTTTATACATGACACAAAATGTTAATGATGTGTATAAATATGAGAATAAAAATTAAAAATATAGTATCTCTAGGTTTTCATTAGAATCTTTAGTTCTTAATTGACAAAAACTAACTGACCTCATCTGTACTTTGAGGCAAAGCCATTTACTGTACATAACCCGTGGTTGTTTCATTCTGTCAGTAAACCACAATGTGTTTTCCAACTACCTTTATACCTTCAGTTGGAAGCTGCCAAAATACTTTCTTGTACTGGTTTGTTTGGATTGTATAGTTTTGAAAAATTTCCTGTTTTGGACAAACATCCTCTCTGAAAAGCCTTTGTAAAATTCCGTGGTTAGAGTAATACCAACTTTTGGTAAAGATCTCCAGTATGCATGTTACTTTTGATAGATGTCTTTACATAGCCTGTCTTTGGAGACTGCAAGTTTTGTTGTATATATTTTAAATGTTGAGTCATGTTCCCATTTTGGGAGCTAAGCACCTTTGGGAATAGTTCAGATCCTCACAGCTGTGTGGTAGCTTTGTGTTTAATAAAATCAGCATGCTTCCCTTCTGTTCAAGCCCAAGGTTATTTTCGTTGGAATTTCCCTGAAGCTTCCATTAGAATCAGATGTTAAATTCTTAATTTGCAGTCAGAGGGGACAGTCACTGCTGTGTGGGATGATGGGTGCTTTGGCTTCTTCTCTCTCCCTCCATGTCAGCTCAGATCCCTTCCAGCTGAAATGAAGTACTAGCTAATCATAAGATCTATAAAATAGCAAAGACAATTCTTCAGAAAGGCCTATGCCAACGGCACTGTATAAAAAATTCAGTTGCTCCTACCTTGTGAAAGTCTGCTGTGTTTTCTGCATGTGTTCTTAATACATCTTCTGTTGAATGTTGCCTAATTTCTTTTGATATATGACTAACCTCATTGCAATTTCCTCAGCTGTAGAAGTGGCAGAAAACTTATATAACATGAACTAATAACAGCAAGTCTGTTCTGTTCTAGCTGTTGAATTATTATGCCCCTCAGTATTTGCCTGATCAATGGCAGGCAGATCAGACCACAGGCTCGGGATGGGGTTAAGTATTTCCTGGTGTATTTTTACAGCATTTGCTGAGACAAAGCCCTCTTCATAAATCAGAGTTTTAAGTCCCACTGAAGTATGTATTAGTAGTAGTAAGCAGTATTGCCCTGTTCAGTAGCATGTGGAACAGCCCTGGTTCTGGCAGTGCTGCTGACCTCTCCTCGGTCTCCTGTTGGCAGAGCCCCATCACGTCAGATATACTGGACACGTACCACAGGCTGGTGTGTGAGACTTGAAGTCTGTGTCTGCTGGGAAGAAACTTTAATGTCTCTGCCTGTAGGACCATGAATATGCAGGGTCTGGTTTTCTTCTTCAGCTGCAACACTTAATAAGTGAGGTCAGGAAGGGTGCATGTTCTTTATTTTTCTCTGTCTATGGGGCTAGATAGATGCTGCAGTTGTTGATGCTTCTAAATAGATATAACAGGAATAGACAAGGAGGTAATTAAAATCTAGTTAGTATTTGAGTATCTAACAGTTCTGCCAGTTAGGATGTCCCATGTATGACTTAGTGAGAGATGTATCTGTGATGCTTGGGTTCTGTGAAAAACTAAGCAGCAGAGAGGTTAAAAACTAACCTGAGAGAGGTTAAAACCACATGGATAGAAGGGATTGCACTATTACAGTCTCTCTTTGTGCTAGATAATTCCTCTTTTCCACTATGATTTGTGCCTGTGCTGACAGGACACTTCTGGTCACTAATTACTGATCTTCTGTTGGAGCTCTACCAATGCTTATCACCCTTGCTATTTCAGTACCAAGTACCAATACTTGGCAGATTTGCAGTTGAAGAACAGATCTGGAAAACAAGGTGAGAGAAGAAAGAAGCAGCAAATATAAGGTATCTTCAATTGTGTTCAGATCCTATAGTACTTTTTGTCATATGTGTTATTTATTGATGCACTAATGCCCACCCTAGTCATTAATGTAGCTATATGGATATCTCCCACTTTTTTTTTCTTGTTGAACTTCTCTTGCAGGGTAGTTTCTTGTGCAGAAGGAAAACATTTTAGAGTAATATGTACTTTAAAACATGAGATGTCAAAGTGACACTTATTTTTACTGCTTATCTGCAGAAGCTGAAAACATCTGACTTGGATAACTGGGAGAACATCAGAGGACCCAGTCTGTGGGAAGATTCCAGGACTGTTCAGAAGCAACGGCGGGAGGCTCTTGGTCTCAAGACAGAGTGATTGAGCCTTTTTTACTTTGGTGCCTCTGAAAAAAAACTAAAAAGAAAAAAAATTAATTCTCAGGCAGAACTGTGTTATTTTTTCATCCAGTGTCACGCGCTGACATGAAAGGTGGGGGTTGCTCTTGAGCAATTCATGGCAATGTATATATAAGTAACTGTGAGATCAGTCCAAAAAATACTGTATTATATGAAACTCTTTGCACCCATTTGCACAGTATTTCCCAGGCTGTAAATATGAATTACAGAAAAAAAAAAAAAATTGCTGGTTATTCTACTGAGAATATTCCATTGTTTTTCATTCTTTATCATTCAAAAATGAGAGGCTTTAGCAAGGTATAACATCTTAGGGATCACCTGTCAGTACCAGAAGTTGTCATCCTAACGACAACAGCAGTGCTGTCCTCTTGATGTGTGTAACTAGATAAATGCTGATTCAAGAAGTCCTTGCATCACCATGCTCTTAAGCTTGGAATGCACTCTTCAGGCATGTGAGCTGTTTTAAACAGCGAGTCCTTTTTGGCTAAATATTATTACTGTGGGGTTTTTTTCCAGGAGCTTGACTGTACAGAGACATGTACAGAGTGTCAGCTGGTAATTGATCAAATAAAATTTGCTCAGCTGTGGTTAGATTTTTGTGATTAGTTTATTGATACCTTTTTGCAGGAAGGTACTTCCCTTGCACTGGAACTTCTTAGTTTAAATTGGAAGAATTCTTCCTCTCTCAGAGCTGTGCTCTTTCTCTGTGCATGGGTATTGTAGCAGAAACTTCTTGAACAACTATATAGTGGTTAAGTTCATCTTACATGTATTATTTCATGTATATTTGTACATATTTTTTTATCTTGCATTGAAGTCTTCTGCAATGTTTGTCTTTTCACACTTATCTTTTTGTGCTAAATGCTTTCCTTTAGAGGAACATTCAGGACCCTTCTGCTGAGACAGTTCAGTGAAGAAGCATCTAGTCAGTTTTCCAGATGGAATTAAGTTTTAATAAGGTCTTACAACAGACTTGTAAAACCCTTTAGGAGAATGGAGTAGCAGAACACATTATTAACAGTAGATTCTAGTTTAAAAGCGCTCAGTGACACCTATATGTAAATTTTATCTTTGGAAGAGATGTGGTAATAAGTTACTCTTTGCAATACATGTCAAATGCAACCTAAGTGTCCCCTTGGCCTTTATCTAGGATAGTTTCCTTGTCCTTATGTAAATCTTCCCTCAGCACTTAATTTTCTTTAGTCTCCAAGTGATGAGGTCCAGTCTTTCTCTTAGAAAAAGAATTAACGTAGATTTTTAGAGAGCTTTGAAGCAATTCATAAAGCATTACATGAAATATATTAGTTATGTTTCATGCGTGTTTTCAAAGACTATCAGAAAGTGTGGCATGGTACTTGGTACAAGGTCAGAGGTCTGTGTTGGTGTTTCTCTGTTCCATATTATATATATCTTTGTTTTGAAAAAAATGTACTAACAAATTAAGTCAACCAGAAGAGTGAGGAAATCACAAATGCCACAGGGAAACATCTGAAAAACTAGCATATGGAGGCATTGAACTATGCTAGACCTAGACAAGATGGAAATTGATTTAAATATTTTGTCATTAGCTTTACCTGAAAGGTAAAACAATATTCTTAGCAAATAAGATATAAATTAGGATAAATAAAGAGTAGTGAAAACTGCGTAGCTTGCTAAGCCTTTGTACAACCATTGTATTCAATTTCTGGTGCAGCTCCCCTGACAGCCACGAGACTGATTGCTCAAAGGTCATCAGTGCACTGACTACACTGACAGTATTCTCTGAGTTAGTGCTCCTGCAGCATCACTACTGCTTATGGTAGCTGTTATGGTAGCAGTTATGGTGCAAGCTGGACTACTGTAAATATTTCTTTTATGTTCCCCAGTATACAAGGCATCTTATGTGGACTCTGCAAATTCACTATGTCTTTTCCAGAGGATACACATCCTCCTTTTCCAAGCTTTGGTTGACAGAGGGCAGAAGTTGCTATTGCTTTGTATATGGAAAAGCACGATCAACTCCCAGTCTGAAATAAACACAGGGGTTTCTAGGAACAACATGTGTAGGAAAAACTACCACTTCTTCCAGGGGTAGAAGGAAAGTATTTCCCTTCCATGAAGCCTATGGACTCATCAGGTTTCTTAATGAGCAAAACGCTCACTGAAATATCCTGTGTATTTTTAGTAATTTGGTATCCCACAAAAACTATATGAGGAATGATCATACTATTTAAGCAGGTCTGGAATATAGTTACAAATAATTACTTCTGTGGAGAACAATTTCTGTCATAATTTAGGACCCAATTTTAATTTGTTGCTTGCTGGTCATGGGGTCCTTGACCCTCCCTTTTTCACAGGCACTAAATTTTCTGTAGCTTTTAAGCATATTTGTAACTACCTTTGAAGTGCCATCTCTGGAAAGTGTTGTATTTATCTTAGCATCTCTGGGAAACATTGACATTCAGTTGGTAAACTTTCAGAGTTGTCCTTTTCAACTTCCCTTCCAAGACATAGCTCTTGTAAGGACAGACCACTCACTTTTTCTTTCTTTTTTTTTTTTTTTTCCATGTTTTATGCTGTGCTTTTCTTAGCTGGTGAAGTGGAAATAATACGTATGAAAGGCATATTGAGAGTCAATGAAAGGCATGTTGAGAGTCAAATAAATCTCTTAAGTTGTCATTCCGGTTTGCTTTAGTACCTAAAACCTCAAATATTCAACACCCACCCCCCCTTCAGCCGCTTTCCCACTGTTGTGGAATACACCTCCAAAATCCCATGCAAACAGACCTGGCTCCCAAACACAAAGAGTGACCACCAAAAACTTCTGCTGGCCTTAACCCTCCCATGGAACTGTACCCACAGCATCAACAATAATTGGGGTACAGGTTTGCTTTAATACCTACAACCTCAAAAACCTCCCCTGTACCCGTTGGCCACTCTCCCACTGTTGTGGGATTCACCTCCAAAATTCCACGCAAATGGGCCTGGCTATCAAACACAAAGAGTGGCCACCGAAAAGTCCTGCTGGCTCTAACCCTCACATGGAACTCTATCCACAGCACCACCAACAATCGGCCTACGGGTTTACTTTAGTACCAAAAACCTCAAATATTTGACCCCTCAGCCATTCTCCCACTGTTGGGGAATTCGGCGCCAAAATTCCATGCAAATGGGCCTGGCTACCAATCACAACGAATGAACACTGAAAACTCCTGCTGGCCCTCACCCTCCCATGGAACCCTACCCACAGCACCACCAACAATCAGGCTACCATTTTCCTTTAGTACACAAAACCTCAAAATTTCAAACCCTCAGCCACTCTCCCACTGTTGCGGAATTCAGCTCCAACATTTCATACAAACAGGCCTGGCTCCCAAACACAAGGAGTGTCCACTGCAAACTCCTGCTGGCTCTCACCCTACGATGGAACCCTACCCACAGTACCATGAGCAATCGGGCTACGAGTTTGCTTTAATACCCGAAACCTCAACTGTTCGACCCCTCAGCTGCTTTCCCACTGTTACAGAACTCACCTCCAAAATTCCACGCAAATGGGTCAGGACAAAAAATGCTGAGGTGTGGAGAGGAGTGTTCAACATTTGAAGTTTTGGGTACTAAAGCAAACCCTGAGCTTGACTGTTGGTGGTGCTGTGGGTAGAGTTCCATGGGAGGGTCAGGGCCAGCAGGACTTTTCGGTGGTCACTCTTTGCTTTTGGTAGCCAGGTCAAGATATTTTGAATTTTGAAGCTGAATTTGGACAGAAGAATGTTATAGATTGCTGTTTGCTTTTTGTGTGATTATAAAGTTTTTAGTTCCATGTTGTCACGGTTTAACCCTGGCCCGGCAAAACAACAGATTTAAACCGAGAAACAGATTTATATATTAATCTCTCTCTCCTCTGATAAAGGAAAGAGAGAGAGAATAAGGAAGAGAGACTTATGGGTTGGAAACTAAACTACAGAACTTTAATGAAACAATAATGATAAATAGGAACAAATTACTAAATATATACAAATATACAAATATACAGGAAAAATTGATCCCACGTTCCTCCCCCCTTTCCCCAATAACTCTCACGTCACCACCGAGGCTGCAGGGCAGCCCTGGGAAAGTCCAGGCTGGAATCCTGGAGTCGGCAGCAGTCGGGAGCTGGAGGCAGGAACACACAGATTCAGGCTGGCAGGGATCAGGACCACAGGCACCGGGACGGATGGAATCCTCTCAGGATGCCGAAGGAAGCAGGGAGGGCAGGAAGGAGTAGAGAGGGATTTGACCCTTGTGATCCCTCAAATTTATACCGAGTATGACGTGTATGGGATGGAATACTCTGTTTGGTTAATTCTGGCATCTATCTTGTCTGGTCCTCCCCAGAGGAGGGGTTCAGGTGGGACCTCGTTGCTCCTTCTGGAAAGCAAAATGTTCCTGAGAGCTGAGCAGTGTCCTTGGCTCTGTATGCTAGTCTCTGGCAGTAACTATAAACATGGAGTGTTACCAGTCCTAGAAGCAGACAGTGTCTGAGAAACTTGCTGTTAACCCCAGCAAGTGCAACTACTTACAAGAGACCTAGCTAAAAGCAAAAGTACAAACCAGAAAATCACCTTTATCCTGGCCTAAACCAGGACACATGTACTTTTTAAATTTTAAAATCTTGTCAAGGAATATGTGAAAATGCATCATATTTGCAACTGTCTCCTTTTGGCCACCCATGGAGCTATGTAGATATGCCTTCGCCTAAAATATTCCATACAATTTGTGTTAGGATTTAGAAATTTATAAAGCTTACACTTCCAGGGACTCTGGGATTGAAATAGGCATGCCTGGGGAAGTATGACACTCTGTGAGATTTGCACTTTTCTGATTTTGGCCGCCCATGGTGCATGGGACCTAAGATTCAACTTTAATAAATCCATATTATTATGCTCTGAACCTTGTCCCCATCTCACTGCTGGAAATTTCTGATGTGCTTTAGTAAACATTTTCTGATTTTCATTGTGCTGAGTGTTTTTGCAGCCCCAGGGGTAAAACTGCAGCTGTGGGCAGGGCCAGGAGTTAGGGCTAAGGTGAGGGTTTAGGGTAAGGTTATAATGTTCTCAGATGTGTTGCTGGTGAGGTTCATTCATCCCAGGTGGGGACACTCAATGAGAGAGGAGATTTTTCCCAGGGAACTATGAGAAAGAGGTGGGGCAGGATCAAGAGTATATAAGCCTCCACTTATGTTTAAGATTGGGGTGTGTTTTGGGATGAGTTGTCTTCAGACTCTTGGTTTTCCAGATTCTAAAACTGATGATGGCTGCAAAAATAAATTCTACAAAAAGCAGGTGAATGGATTACCATCTGAATATTCACAGATGTTAAGTGTTCTTGAGGAGTTGATAATAATGATGTAGAAAAATTTTATGAATCCTGACCTTTCTCATTTTGTTTGAAAGCCAAATGTGAATGTTTGGAATTTTGCAGTCAAAATTGGAAAAAATGGGAGAGCGGCTAAGGGGATGAATGGTTGAGCTTTAGGTGCTAAAGCTAATGTTTTGGAGCTAGGGCCACGTGTGTGGAATTGTGGTACTGAATTCCGCAAGAGTGGGAGAGTGGCCAAGGGTTCGAATATTTGAGCTTTCTAGTACTAAAGCAAGCCCTTAGCCTGATTCTTCGTGGTCCTCTGGGTAGAGTTCCATGTGAGGGTAAAGGTCATCAAATGTTTTCAGAGGTCAACCTTTGCATTTGGGAGCAAGGCCCATTTGCGTGGAATTTTGGCACAGAATTCCACAACAGTGGGAGAGGGACCCAGGAGTCGAGCATTTGAGGTTTTTGGGTACTAAATCAAAGCTGTAGCCCAATTACTGGTTATGCTGTGGGTAGGGTTCAATGTGAAGGTGAGGGCCAGCAAAAGTTTTCAGTCTTTGCATTTCTATGCCAGGCCCGTTATTGTTGAATTTTGGAGCCAAATTCCGCAACAGTGGGAGAGTAGCAGAGGGGTTGAAAATTTGAGCTTCTGGATAATAAAGCAAATCCTTAGTGAGGGTTGGGCCAGAAAAAGTTTTCATTGGTCTCTTCTTGCGTTTGGGAGCCAGGACAGTAATTGTTGAATTTTGGCACTGAAATAGGCAACAGTGGGAGAGTGGCCGAGGGGTCGAACATTGGAGGTTTTGGTTACCCGTAGCCCGATTGTTGGTCGTGCTGTGGGTAGGGTTGCATGTGAGGGTTAGGGTCAGTAAAAGTTTTCAGTGGTCACTCTACGTTTGAGATCCAGGTCTGGTTATTTGGAACTTTGGAGCTGAAATTATCCAGAAGAATGTTATAACTTGTGTGTTGTGTAATTATATATTTTTAGTTCTAGGGACTTTTAAAATTTTTAAGTCTCTCCGAGGAGTATGTGACAGTGCAGCGTATTTGCAACGGTCTCATTTTGGCCTCCAATGGATAAATTGTGAGGTATTCCTCAGCCTAAAATATTGCATACGATTTGTGTTAGGGTTTAGAAATTCAATCCCCATTTCCAGGGAGTTTGGGATTGAAATAGGCGTACCAGGGGAAGTATGACACCATCAGATTTGCACTTTTCTGATTTTGGCCATCCATGGTGCAGGTGACCTTAGACTCAGCCTTAATAAATCCATATAATTATGCTCTGTACCTTGTCCCCAGCACACTGGTAGAAATTGTTTATGTGCTTTAGTGAACATTTTCTGATTCTCCGTGTCCTGAGTCTTTTTGTAGCCCCAGGGTAAAACTGCAGCTGTGGGCAGGGGGAGTGGTGAGGGTTTAGGGTTAGGATGTAATGTTCTCAGATGTGTTGCAGGTGAGGCTCCTTCATCCCAGGTGGATAAAGTCAGGGAGAGGAGGGGTTTTCCCAGGGGATTATGGAAAAGAGGTGGGGCAGGACCAAGAGTGGCCACGGAGGGGTGGTATATTGGAGTTTTTTGGTACTAAAGCAATTGTGTAGCCCAATTGTTTTAGGTGCTGTGGGAATGATTTTATATGAGGGTTAGGGCCAACAAAAGTTTTCTGTGGTCACTCTGAATTTTTCAGCGAGGTTTGTCTGTATTGAGTTTTGGAGCCGTATTGAGCAACAGTGGGAGAGTGGCCACCGAGGGCATGGTATATTCAAGGTTTTCGGTACTAAAGCAATCGCCTAGCCGTATGCTTTGTAGTGCTGTTGGTATGGTTCCGTGTGAGGGTTAGGTCCAACAAAAGTTTTCAGTGGTCACTTGTTGCATTTTTTTGCAAGGCCCATTCATATGAAGTTTTGGCGCCATATTGAACAACGATGGGAGAGTGGCCTACGAGAGGTGGTATATTCAAGGTTTTTGGTACTAAAGCAAGTGCATAGCCCGATTGTTGGTGGTGCTGCTTCTAGGACTGATAACACTCGATGTTTATAGTTACAGCCAGAGACTGATATGAAGAGCCAAGGACACTGCTCAGCTCTGAGGAACATGTTACCTTCCAGAAGGAATAAAGAGGTCTCACATGAAACCCTCCTTTGGGGAGGACCGGACAAGACAGATGCCAGAATTGACCAAACAGAGTATTCCATCCCATACACATCATACTCAGTATAAAGTTGAGGGATCACAAGGGTCAAACCCCTTCCTGCTTCCCCTTCTTCGCCTGTTCCCCGTTTGCTTCAGCATCCTGGGAAGACTCCGTCTATTCCTCTGCCTGTGGTCCTGATCCATGCCAGCCTGAGTCTGTGTGTTCCTGCCTCCAGCTCCTGACTGCTGCTGACTCCAGGATTCCAGCCTGGACTTTCCCAGGGCTGCCCTGCAGCCTCGATGGTGATGTGAGTTACTGGGGGTAAGGGGGGAGGAATGTGGTATCAATTTTCCTGAATATATGTATATATTTAGCAATTTTGCCTGTTTATCATTACTGTTTCATTAAAGTTGTGTAGTTTAGTTTCCAACCCATAAGTCTCTCTCACTTATTCTCTCTCCTTCCTTTATCAGGGAGGAGAGGGGGTTAATAGAGAGTATCTGTTACTTGGTTTAATTGCTGGGCCAGTGTTAAACCATGACAGTAGGGTTCCATGTGAGGGTTAGCGCCAGCAAAAGTTTTCAGTGGTCACTTGTTGCATTTTTTGCCCAGGCCTGTTTGTCTGGAGTTTTGGAGCCATATTGTTCAACAGTAGGAGAGTAGCCACCAAGGGATAGTATATTCGAGGTTTTTGGCACTCAATCAAATGCATAACCTGATTGTTCGTGGCCCTGTGGGTAGGATTCCATGTGAGGTTTAGTGCCTGCAAAAGTTTTCAGTGGTCACTCGTTGCATTATTTGACCAGGCCCATTCATATGGAGTTTTGGAGCCATATTGAGCAACAGTGGGAGAATGGCCACTGAGGGCTGGTATATTCACAGTTTTGGTACTAAAGCAATAGTGTAGCCCGATTGTAGGTGGTGCTGTGGATAGGGTTCCATATGAGGGTTAGGGCCTGCAAAAGTTTTCAGTGCTTACTCTCTGTTTTTTTCTCCACACTTGTTTGTCTGGAGTTTTGTAGCCATTTTGAGCAACAGTGGGGAAGTGGCTGTTGAGGGTTGTTATATTTGAGGTATTTTGTACTAAAGCAATTGCTTAATTTGATTGTTGGTGCTGCTGTGGTTAGGGTTCCCTGTGAGGGTTAGGACTGGCAAAAGTTTGCAGTGGTCACCCATTGCGTTTTTTTTCCAGTCCCGTTCATTCGGAGTTTTGTAGCCGTATTGACCTACATTGGGAGATTGGCTGCTGAGGGGTGGTAGATTTGAGTTTTTCGTACTAAAGCAATTGTGTAGCCTGATTGCTGGTGGTGCTGTGGGTAGGGTTCCATGTGAGTGTTAGGAACAGCCACAGCTTTCGGAGGTCAATCTCTGCATTATTTTTGCCAGTCCCATTCGTTTGGAAGTTTAGGAGCCCTATTGAGCAACAGTGGTAGAGTGGCCGCCAAAGGCTCTTATGTCTTCTATCTTCTTGGTAAAACGCAAACCCATAGGCTAATTGTTGGTAATGCTGTGGGTAGGGTTCCATGTGAGGGTTAGGGCCAGCCAAAGTTTTCAGTGGTCACTTGTTTGGGCCTGCGCTGCATAAGAACAGCCTGTAGCAACACAAGAACTAGGTTAAGTAGCTAGGAGGCATGTCAGGACACCAAAAAGCCATGAAGCCCATCAGATATGAATGTTGGCTAGCATAACAGAATATGATGGGAGGAGTTGATATTGACTGTCATTCCCACCTTGTGTATCAACCAGACTCCAGCAGTCACTCTTAGCATTTTTTTGCCATTCCTGTTCGTTCGGAGTTTTGGGAGCCCCATTGAGCAACAGTGGGAAAGTGGCCGCTGAGAAGTGGTAGATTTGAGTTTTTTTGTAAAATACAAAAATATAGGTCGATTGGTGGTGCTGTGGGTAGGGTTCCATGTGAGGGTTAGGGCCAGCCAAAGTTTTCAGTGGTCACTCTGCATATTTTTTGCCAGTCCTATTTCTTCGGAGTTTTGGGAGCCTTACTGAGCAACAGTGGGAGAGTGGCTAACATATTTCCATACTACTTTGTCACCAGAGTTCTTCTGAAAGCACTGAGATGTGGCTCTTTCTAGCCATAAAGCCGTTGCAGTGAATCTTGAATGAACAGGAATAACATGCCGAATACAGCATGTTCGTATTTAAGAGATATATTACGAGCCGTAACTCTTTCCAACTAGAAAGTATTTGATGTGAGAGTTCCTCTGACGTTCTTTCCTACTTAGGACGATGTTACAATCGCTAACCAGTGTCTTTGAGATGCCATCTTCCCTTCTCAAGAAAACTAAAGGATGTCTGGTAAAGCAGCAGAGCTAAATGACACACAACGCAGGAAACGCTCCTATATTCGAAAGCATTTGTCCGGAGTGGTATTCCACTCTGCCTTCGTTTTTAAAAGCACCAAGTTACAGATTTTTGCTTTTCACCTTTGCCCCAACAGCCTCCAAAATCATGTTTCATTAAAAACAAGAAGAAATGCAGATCCATATAGAAAGCTTTGACACCTTCAAAGACAAAAATTGATGTAATCCGTTGTTCTCTTTTACGTACAGAGATGTTGCAAGAGTTATGGTGTGTTTTTGAGACAATGCTCATCTGTAAATCACGGGAACATTTTGTAAAGAAGCAGCTATACGTACTACATCCTTCAGAGAAACAGCTCGCACATGGGAAAGCAGTTGAGAGGAAGGATATTCTCGTAATACTTTGTCACTGGAGTTCTTTTGAAAGCATTAAGATGTGACTCCTTCAATCCATAAAGCTGTAGCAGGGATTCTTAAATGAACAGGAATGACGTACTTTCAAACTAGATACAAGTTGATGTGAGCAATCTTTCCCACTTAGAACGATGTTACACGCGCTATCCAGTGTCTTTTAAGTGCAATCTTTGCAAGAAAACTAAAGCACTTTTTGCAAAGACACAGATATATGATACAGATTTGAGACAAACTGCTCGCACATGATACAGATTTGAGACAAACTGCTCGCACACTGGAAAGCAGTTGAGAGGAATGATATTCCCGTGTTACTTCATCATCAGAGTTCTTCTCAAAGCATTAAGATGTGACTCTATCCGTAAAGCCGTTACAGGGAATCTTGAATGAACACAAATGACTTACTTTCAAACTAGAAAGCAATTGCTTTCTGTGATAGTTCTTCTGGCGAAAATGCAAAGAGTGACCACTGAAAACTCTGGCTGGGCCTAAGCTTCACATGCCACCCTACCCACAGCACCACGAACCATCGGGGTACGGGTTTGTATTTTAACAAAAACCTCGAATCTACCAGCCCTCTGCGGCCACTCTCCCACTGGTGAAAAATAGGGCTCCCAAAACTCCGAACGTTTGGGACTAGAAAAAAAAGGCAAAGAGTGACCACTGAAAACTCTGGCTGGCCCTAAACCTCACATGCCACCCTAGCCACAGCATCACAAACAATCGGGCTACAGGTTTGTATTTTAACAAAGACCTCGAACGTACCAGCCCTCGGCGGCCACTCTCTAAAAATGTGAAAAATAGGGCTCCCAAATCTCCAAACGTTTGGACTGGCAAAAAAATGCAGAGTGACCACTGAGAACTCTGTCTGGGCCTAACCTTCACATGCCACCCTACCCACAGCATCACCAACAATCGGGCTATGGATTTGTATTTTAACAAAAACCTCGAATGTACCTGCCCTCGGCGGCCACTCTCCCAGCAGTGAAAAATAGGGCTCCCAAAACTCCGAACGTTTGGGACTGGCAAAAAAAAGCAAAGAGTGACCACTGAAAACTCTGGCTGGCCATAACCCTAACATGCCACCCTAGCCACAGCAACATGGACAATTGGGCTACATGTTTGTATTTTAACAAAAACCTTGAATGTAATACCCGTCGGCGACCACTATCCCAGTGAGAAAAATAGGACTCCCACGACTCCAAACATTTGGGACTGGCAAAAAAAAGCAAAGAGTGACCACTGAAACCTCTGGCTGGCCCTAGCTCTCACATGCCACCCTACCCACAGGACCACAAACAATCGGGCTATGGATTTGTATTTTAACAACTACCTCGAACGTACCAGCCGTCGGCGGCCACTCTCTAAAACGTGAAAAATAGGGCTCCCAAACCTCCGAAGGTTTGGGACTGGCAAAAAAAGGCAAAGAGTGACCACTGAAAACTCTGGCTGGCCCTAACCCTCACATGCCACCCTAGCCAAAGCACCACCAGCAATCAGGATATAGGTTTGTATTTTAACAACAACCTCGAACGTACCAGCCCTCGGCAGCCACTCTCCCACTGGTGAAAAATAGGGCTCCCAAAGCTCCGAATGTTAGGGACCGCAAAAAAAATGCAAAGAGTGACCACTGAAAACTCTGGCTGGGTCTAAACCTCACATGCCACCATACCACCAGCACCACCATTAATCGGGGTATTGATTTGTATTTTAACAAAAACCTCGAACGTACCAGCCCTCAGCGGCCACTCTCCCACTGGTGAAAAACAGGGCTCCCAAACCACCGAACATTTGGGACTGGCAAAACAAGGCAAAGAGTGACCACTGAAAACTCTGGCTGGCCCTAACCCTCACATGCCACCCTACCCACAGCAACACCAACAATCGGGATATTTATTTGTATTTTAACAAAAACCTCGAATGTACGAGCCCTCGGCGGCCACTCTCTAAAACGTGAAAAATAGGGCTCCCAAACCTCCGAAGGTTTGGGACTGGCAAAAAAAGGCAAAGAGTAACCACTGAAAACTCTGGCTAGCCCTAACCCTCACATGCCACCCCAGCCAAAGCACCACCAGCAATCAGGATATGGGTTTTTATTTAAAAAAAAAACCTCGAACGTACCAGCCCTCAGTGGCCACTCTCCCACTGGTGAAAAATAGGGCTCTCAAATCTCCGAACGTTAGGGACCACAAAAAAAAATGCAAAGAGTGACCACTGAAAACTCTGGCTGAGTCTAAACCTCACATGCCACCATACCACCAGCACCACCATTAATCGGGCTGTGGATTTGTATTTTAACAAAAACCTCGAACGTACCAGCCCTCAGCGGCCACTCTCCCAGCAGTGAAAAATAGGGCTCCCAAAACTCCGAACGTTTGGGACTGGCAAAAAAAAGCAAAGAGTGACCACTGAAAACTCTGGCTGGCCATAACCCTAACATTCCACCCTAGCCACAGCAACACGGAAAATTGGGCTACATGTTTGTATTTTAACAAAAACCTCGAACGTAATACCCGTCGGTGACCATTATCCCAGTGTGAAAAATAGGACTCCCACGACTCCAAACGTTTGGGACTGGCAAAAAAATACAAAGAGTGACCACTGAAACCTCTGGCTGGCCTTAGCTATCACATGCCACCCTACCCACAGGACCACAAACAATCGGGATATGGGTTTGTATTTTAAAAAAAACCCCTCGAATCTACCAGCCCTCGGTGGCCACTCTCCCACTGGTGAAAAACAGGGCTCCCAAATCTTCGAATGTTAGGGACCGCCAAAAAAATGCAAAGAGTGACCACTGAAAACTCTGGCTGGCCCTAACACTCACATGCCACCCTCGTCAAAGCACCACCAGCAATCGGGATATGGGTTTGTATTTAAAAAAAAAAACCTCGAACGTACCAGCGCTCGGTGGCCACTCTCCAACTGGTGAAAAATAGGGCTCCCAAAGCTCCGAATGTTAGGGACCGCAAAAAAAAATGCAAAGAGTGACCACTGAAAACTCTGGCTGGGTCTAAACCTCACATGCCACCATACCACCAGCACCACCATTAATCGGGGTATTGATTTGTATTTTAACAAAAACCTCGAATGTACCAGCACTCGTTGGCCACTCTCCCACTGGTGAAAAACAGGGCTCCCAAACCTCCGAACATTTGGGACTAGCAAAACAAGGCAAAGAGTGACCACTGAAAACTCTGGCTGGCCCTAACCCTCACATGCCACCCTACCCACAGCAACACCAACAATCGGGATATGGGTTTGTATTTTAAAAAAAACCCTCGAATCTACCAGCCCTCAGCGGCCACTCTCCCACTGGTGAAAAACAGGGCTCCCAAACCTCCGAACGTTTGGGACTGGCAAAACAAGGCAAAGAGTGACCACTGAAAACTCTGGCTGGCCATAACCCTAACATGCCACCCTAGCCACAGCAACACGGAAAATTGGGCTACATGTTTGTATTTTAACAAAAACCTCGAACGTAATACCCGTCGGTGACCATTATCCCAGTGTGAAAAATAGGACTCCCACGACTCCAAACGTTTGGGACTGGCAAAAAAATGCAAAGAGTGACCACTGAAACCTCTGGCTGGCCCTAGCTCTCACATGCCACCCTACCCACAGGAGCACAAACAATCGGGCTATGGATTTGTATTTTAACAAAAACCTCGAACGTACCAGCCCTCAGCGGCCACTCTCCCACTGGTGAAAAACAGGGCTCCCAAACCACCGAACATTTGGGACTGGCAAAACAAGGCAAAGAGTGATCACTGAAAACTCTGGCTGGCCCTAACCCTCACATGCCACCCTACCCACAGCAACACCAACAATCGGGATATTTATTTGTATTTTAACAAAAACCTCGAATGTACCAGCCCTCGGCGGCCACTCTCTAAAACGTGAAAAATAGGGCTCCCAAACCTCTGAAGGTTTGGGACTGGCAAAAAAAGGCAAAGAGTAACCACTGAAAACTCTGGCTAGCCCTAACCCTCACATGCCACCCCAGCCAAAGCACCACCAGAAATCAGGATACGGGTTTTTATTTAAAAAAAAAACCTCGAACGTACCAGCCCTCAGTGGCCACTCTCCCACTGGTGAAAAATAGGGCTCCCAAATCTCCGAACGTTAGGGACCGCAAAAAAAAAGGCAAAGAGTGACCACTTAAACCTCTGGCTGACCCTAACTCTCACATGCCACCCTAGTCAAAGCACCACCAGCAATCGGGATATGGGTTTGTATTTTAAAAATAACCTCGAACGTACCAACCCTCGGCAGCCACTCTCCCACTGGTGAAAAATAGGGCTCCCAAAGCTCTGAATGTTAGGGACCACAAAAAAAAAAATGAAAAGAGTGACCACTGAAAACTCTGGCTGAGTCTAAACCTCACATGCCACCATACCACCAGCACCACCATTAATCGGGCTGTGGATTTGTATTTTAACAAAAACCTCGAACGTACCAGCCCTCAGCGGCCACTCTCCCAGCAGTAAAAAATAGGGCTCCCAAAACTCCGAACGTTTGGGACTTGGCAAAAAAAAGCAAAGAGTGACCACTGAAAACTCTGGCTGGCCATAACCCTAACATTCCACCCTAGCCACAGCAACACGGAAAATTGGGCTACATGTTTGTATTTTAACAAAAACCTCGAACGTACCAGCCCTCGGTGGCCACTCTCCCACTGGTGAAAAATAGGGCTCCCAAAGCTCCGAATGTTAGGGACTGAAAAAAAAATGCAAAGAGTGACCACTGAAACCTGTGGCTGGCCTTAACCCTCACATGGCACCCTACCCACAGCACCACCAACAATCGGGATATGGGTTTGTATTTTAAAAAAAACCCTCGAATCTACCAGCCCTCAGCGGCCACTCTCCCACTGGTGAAAAACAGGGCTCCCAAACCTCCGAACGTTTGGGACTGGCAAAACAAGGCAAAGAGTGACCACTGAAAACTCTGGCTGGCCATAACCCTAACATGCCACCCTAGCCACAGCAACACGGAAAATTGGGCTACATGTTTGTATTTTAACAAAAACCTCGAACGTAATACCCGTCGGTGACCATTATCCCAGTGTGAAAAATAGGACTCCCACGACTCCAAACGTTTGGGACTGGCAAACAAATGCAAAGAGTGACCACTGAAACCTGTGGCTGGCCCTAGCTCTCACATGCCACCCTACCCACAGGAGCACAAACAATCGGGCTATGGATTTGTATTTTAACAAAAACCTCGAACGTACCAGCCCTCAGCGGCCACTCTCCCACTGGTGAAAAACAGGGCTCCCAAACCACCGAACATTTGGGACTGGCAAAACAAGGCAAAGAGTGATCACTGAAAACTCTGGCTGGCCCTAACCCTCACATGCCACCCTACCCACAGCAACACCAACAATCGGGATATTTATTTGTATTTTAACAAAAACCTCGAATGTACCAGCCCTCGTTGGCCACTCTCCCACTGGTGAAAAACAGGGCTCCCAAACCTCCGAACGTTTGGGACTAGCAAAACAAGGCAAAGAGTGACCACTGAAAACTCTGGCTGGCCCTAACCCTCACATGCCACCCTACCCACAGCAACACCAACAATCGGGATATTTATTTGTATTTTAACAAAAACCTCGAATGTACGAGCCCTCGGCGGCCACTCTCTAAAACGTGAAAAATAGGGCTCCCAAACCTCTGAAGGTTTGGGACTGGCAAAAAAAGGCAAAGAGTAACCACTGAAAACTCTGGCTAGCCCTAACCCTCACATGCCACCCCAGCCAAAGCACCACCAGAAATCAGGATACGGGTTTTTATTTAAAAAAAAAACCTCGAACGTACCAGCCCTCAGTGGCCACTCTCCCACTGGTGAAAAATAGGGCTCCCAAATCTCCGAACGTTAGGGACCGCAAAAAAAAGGCAAAGAGTGACCACTGAAAACTCTGGCTGACCCTAACTCTCACATGCCACCCTAGTCAAAGCACCACCAGCAATCGGGATATGGGTTTGTATTTTAAAAATAACCTCGAACGTACCAACCCTCGGCAGCCACTCTCCCACTGGTGAAAAATAGGGCTCCCAAAGCTCTGAATGTTAGGGACCACAAAAAAAAAATGAAAAGAGTGACCACTGAAAACTCTGGCTGAGTCTAAACCTCACATGCCACCATACCACCAGCACCACCATTAATCGGGCTGTGGATTTGTATTTTAACAAAAACCTCGAACGTACCAGCCCTCAGCGGCCACTCTCCCAGCAGTGAAAAATAGGGCTCCCAAAACTCTGAACGTTTGGGACTGGCAAAAAAAAGCAAAGAGTGACCACTGAAAACTCTGGCTGGCCATAACCCTAACATTCCACCCTAGCCACAGCAACACGGAAAATTGGGCTACATGTTTGTATTTTAACAAAAACCTCGAACGTACCAGCCCTCGGTGGCCACTCTCCCACTGGTGAAAAATAGGGCTCCCAAAGCTCCGAATGTTAGGGACCGCAAAAAAAATGCAAAGAGTGACCACTGAAAACTCTGGCTGGCCCTAACCCTCACATGCCACCCTACCCACAGCAACACCAACAATCAGACAACGGGTTTTTGTTTTAACAAGAACGACGAAAGTTAAACAACATGGGAAGCAATTGATGTGAGAATTCCTCTCGCGTTCTCTCCTACGTAGGATAATGTTACAAGTGTTGGCCAGTGTCCTGGCGATGCAATCTTTGCAAGCAAACTAAAGCACGGTTTGTAAAGATCAGATACATTTTAAACATATTTGAAAGGAACAGCTCGTTCAATAGGAAGCAGTTGAGAGGAAGGATAATGCCCTATTAGTTTATCAAAAGAAGTCTTTTGAAGGCATTAATATATAACTATTTCCAGCCATAATGATGTAGCTGGGAATCTTGAACGAAGACGAATATAGCGTTAAATAGAGCATGTTAGTATTTTAGAGATTTATTAGGAGCAGTAGAGAGCTGTAAGTCTTTCGAACGGGGAGCAGTTGACGTAAGGTTTCCTCTGGCGATCTTTACGTACGACGATGTTGCAAGCGCTGTCCAGTGTTTTTGAGATGAAGCCCTGGCAAGAGCTCTAAAGCACTAGATATATAACATATTTGAGAGAAACAGCACGCACATATTGGAAAGCAGTTGAGAGGAAGGATAGTCTCCTACTACTTTATCACTAGAGTTCCTCTGAAGGCATTAAGATGAGACTCTTTCTATCTACAAAGCCGTTGCAGAGAATCTTAAATGAATATCCCACAGATTTGCTAGAAACAGCTCGCACATTAGAAAGTAGTTGAGCGGAATGCTATTCCCTTGCTAGTTCACCACCGGAGTTCTTCTCCGGAGCATTGACTCCCATACAGGCATTGCAGGGCTTCCTGAATGAACGACTTACTCTTCAACAACAAAGCAATTGACGTGAGTTCATCTGGAGTTCTTTCCCATGTAGGAGGATGTTACAAGCGCTACTCATTGTCTTTCAGGTGCCGTCTTCGAAAGAGAACTAGAGGACATCTTGAAAAGAAGCATATATATATACACAACATATTTGAGAAGAACATCTCGCACATTGGAAAGCGGTTGAGAGGAATGATATTTTCCGACTACTTTATCTACTAGAGATCTTCTTAAGAGTTTAAGATGTGAGTCTTTCCAGTCATATCGCCGATGTAGGCAACCTTGAACGAACAAAAATATCACGCTGAATCATGTTAGTATCTAAGAGATGTAGTAGGAGCTGTAACTCTTTCCAAATAGAAACAATTGATATAAGGAAAGGATATAAGGTTTCCTCTGGCGATCTTCCATACGTACAGCGATGTTGCACGGGGTTTCATGTGTCTTTGAGATACAGTTTTGGCAAGAAAACTAAAGGGCTTCTTGTAAGGAAGCAGAAAAATAGTCGACATATTTGAGAGAAACAGCTCCCACACTGGAAAGCAGTTGAGATGAATGCTGTTTCCGTACTACTTTGTCACCAGAGTTCTTCGGAGAGCACTAAGATTTGATTCCTTCCATCCATATATCCTTTGCAAAGAGTCTTGATTGAACACGAATGATTTACTTTCCAACTGGAAAGCAATTGATGTGAGAGTTCTGGCCATCTTTTCTAAGCAGGAAAATGTTAAAAGCGCTATCCAGTGTCTTTTGAGATTATAGTCTTTGCAAGAAAACCAAAGCAGGTTTTGTAAAATCGCACATAGATACAAAACATATTTGAGCTCGCACATTAGTACGCAGTTGAGAGGAAGGATATTCCCGTACTACTTTATCATTTGAGTTCTTCTTAAGGCATTAAGCTTCGGCTATTTTTTTTTTCATAATGCCGCTGCAGGGAGTCTTTAACGAAGAGGAATAACACGGTGAATAAAGGATATTAGTATTTTAGAGAGGTATTAGAAGCTACAGGGACTCTTTCCAACTAGAAAGCAATTGATATGACAGTTCATCTGGGGTTCTTTCCACTTTAGGACGATGTTCCAAGCGCTATGCAGTAACTTTGAGATGAAGTCTGTGCAGGAAAACGAAGGCACATCTTGTAAAGAAGCCACTGCAGTGAATCTTGAATGAACACGAATGGCTTACTTTCGAAATAGAAAGGAAGAGATGTGAAAGTTCTTCTGGCAATCTTTCCTAAGTAGGACAATTGTACAACAGCTATCCAGTGTTTTTGAGATTCAGTCCTTGCGGGAAAACTGAAGCACCTTTTGTAAAGCAGTAGAGATATATATATAACACACATTTGAGAGAAACAGCTCACACGTTAGTACGCAGTTGAGAGAAAGGATATGCCTGTACGACTTTGCCACCGGAGTTCTTCTGAAAGCGTTATGTTACTCCCTCTGCCCATAAAGCCGTTGCAGGCAATCCTGAACGAACACGAATGATTTACTTTCCAACTAGAAAGCAATTGACATAAGACTTCCTCTGGCGATCTTTCCCATATAGGACGATGTTACAAGCGCTAGGCAGTGTCTTTGAGATGCATTCTGCGCAGGAAAACTGAAGCACGTCTTGTAAAGAAGCAGATATTTATCCCACAGATATAATAGGAACAGCTCGCACATTAGAAAGGAGTAGAGCGGAGTGGTAGAGTGGCATGTGAGGCTTAGGGTCAGGCAGAATTTTCAGTGGTCACTGTTTACATGTTTTTCCCAGTCCTGAACGTTCGGAATTTTGGGAGCCCTATTTTTTTCACCACCGGGAGAATGGCCGCCGAGGGCTGGTACATTCAGCTTTTTGTTAAAATACAAACCCGTAGCCCTACTGCTGCTGGTGCTGTGGATAGCAAATTTTAGCCAATTAATTGGTGGTGCTTTTGCTAGGATTCCATGGAAGGGTGAGGTTCTTCAGGAGTTTTCATTGGTCACGCTTTGCTTTTGGGAGGCAGGGCCACTTGTGTGGAATTTCGGATGCGAATTCAGCAACACTGGGAGATCGGCAGTGGTTTGGAGAGGGATGTCGAATGTTTAAGGTTTTACTTTCTAAATCAAACCTGAATGAGAATTTAAGAGACTTTGACTGTCAACATGCCTTTCATAAGCTTTATTTTCAAATTCACCAGGTAAGAAAAGCACAGCATAAAATATTGTCTAAGTGCATAGCAATAAACAAAAGGTGCTGAAATATTTCTACCTATCTTAGGAAAAGTACAGCTTCTGAAAGTGTCAGAATTTATTCTTTGAGTTTCAGGTTTTATTTTTAAATTCTTAAATAAGTAAAAATTATTTAAACAATAAAAAGTGAGGAGAATTCTTGCTAGTGCTCTGTCCTCCCATATGAGCTATGTCTTAAAAGGGAAGTTGAAGATAAGGGCAAGTTGTAAAGTTATCCAACCTAATGACAGTGTTTCTTAGAGATGCTAAAATAAACACAACACTTTCTGGAGATGCCAGTTCAAAAGCAGTTACAAATAAGCTCTCAGAAGCTATGGAAAATTTAGAGCCTATGAAAAAGGGAGGGGGTGGGACCATCTGCCATCAATCAGCCAAATACTGAAGTGGCATAATAAATCAACAGCCAGAAGAGAACAGACTTGCTGCTGTTAGTTTGTGTTATATAAAAGTTTTCTTTTACTTCTGCAGATGAGGCTGTAGCAATGAGTTTACTCAGATCTCAAAAGAAATAGGACAACATTCAATAGAAGACTTATGAGACAATCATACCAGACTTTCACAAGGTAGGAGCAACTGAATCTTATATACAGTGCCGTTGGCATAGGCCTTTCTGAAGAATTGTCCTAACTATTTTAAACATCTTAAGATTAGCTAGTACTTCATTTCAGCTGGAAGGGATCTGAGCTGACATTGAAGGAGAGAGAAGAAGCCAAAGCACCCATCATCCCACACAGCAGTGACTGTCCCCTCTGACTGCAAATTAAGAATTTAACATCTGATTCTAATGGAAGCTTCAGGGAAATTCCAACGAAAATAACCTTGGGCTTGAACAGAAGGGAAGCATGCTGATTTTATTAAACACAAAGCTACCACACAGCTGTGAGGATCTGAACTATTCCCAAAGGTGCTTAGCTCCCAAAATGGGAACATGACTCAACATTTAAAATATATACAACAAAACTTGCAGTCTCCAAAGACAGGCTATGTAAAGACATCTATCAAAAGTAACATGCATACTGGAGATCTTTACCAAAAGTTGGTATTACTCTAACCACGGAATTTTACAAAGGCTTTTCAGAGAGGATGTTTGTCCAAAACAGGAAATTTTTCAAAACTATACAATCCAAACAAACCAGTACAAGAAAGTATTTTGGCAGCTTCCAACTGAAGGTATAAAGGTAGTTGGAAAACACATTGTGGTTTACTGACAGAATGAAACAACCACGGGTTATGTACAGTAAATGGCTTTGCCTCAAAGTACAGATGAGGTCAGTTAGTTTTTGTCAATTAAGAACTAAAGATTCTAATGAAAACCTAGAGATACTATATTTTTAATTTTTATTCTCATATTTATACACATCATTAACATTTTGTGTCATGTATAAAGGTTGCATTTGACACCTTGCTGCAACTCAGGAAGAAAATACCTTCATTGCTGGCACATGACATCTGCCATTAATACATTAATACATTGTGTATTAATGTATTAATACTTTACATTACATTAATACATTAATACTTTATGGGACACGTATCTGTTCAGTTATCAAGTGTTGAAAGAATAGAGGACTCCTGTTGCATGTGGGTAAGCATTAGGAGTATCACTGGTGAGAGAGGACCTCAAAATCTGTTTTGAAATGCTTTCCTACTGAACAGACATTTTTACATAGTGCTGGGTTTGGCTGGTATAGAGTTAATATTCTTCATAACTAATACGGGGCTGTGTTTTGAATTTGTGCTGGAAACAGTCTTGGTAATTTAGGGATTTTTTTTCTTTACTGCTGAGCAGTGACTACACAAAGCCCAGGCCTTTTCTGCTTCGCACCCCATCTCACTAGTGAGCAGGCTGGGAGTGCACAAGAAGCTGGGAGGGGACACAGCCAGGACAGCCAACCCCAAGTGACAAAGTGATATTCCAGACCATATTATGTCATGCTTGGTAGTAAAAACTGGGGGGGTGGGGATATTTGAAAAAGGGAGATGTTTGGAATGATGCTGCTTGTCTTCCCAAGTAAAGGTCATGTGATAGAGCTCTGCTGTCCTGGAGATGGCTTAACACCTGCCTGCCAATGGGAAGTAGTGAATGAATTCCTCATTTGACTTTGCTTGCATGTGTGGTTTTTGCTTTACCTGCATACCTGTAATTCTACACATTATCTGCCTTCACCTAAACCCAGAAATTTTCACACTTTTATCCTTCCAGTTCTCTCCCCGATCCTGTCGGGATCACAGCAGTCAGCTGTGTGGGGTTTAGCTGCCAGCTGGGGTTAAACCATGACACTACCTCATACACAACTAAACAAAACCTCAACTTCTGGTTTCGTCACTGACATAAAAATTCTTACAACAGATGGAGGCCAAAGACACAAACGTAGCTACATTTTAAGTTAATTTTAGTGCTGAGAATCAGACCAGACTGACAGTCCTCCTATCAGTTAGGTGCAACACAAAGCGCGACATTACACAGCTCCTTCAGGAGCTATGCTGTACACTGAGAATTCAGGCAAGCAGCTAGTTCTGCTCCCAGATCAAGTCAACCTCTTTAATTCAAACTGTCTGGGCTTTTTAAATTTTTTTTTGCCTTTATTTTAATTTTATTTTTAGCCACCTAACTCTGCCATGCTAACTTCATGAAGACATCACATAAAGATGGAAACTGCTTTCAGCTTTTACTAAATTGAAATGCAGATGAACTGGCTGTCTAGAAACCAAAAAGTATTTTCTCCCAATTCAAATGTACTAAATAGTCATTTGTTGGAGACTACAATGAAATGTAATCAGATCAGAGCAGCACCACTTTCCCTGCTCGTCTCAAATAGACAGAAGCTGTAAATTCAAGAAAAAAAATGCAGCTAGGCAGATAGGCACAGCAAGCAACAACAAGTTCAGCTATTTGTTACACACCTGACTTTTAAAACTTCTGTTAAAACTTCTGTTTTAAAACTTCTGACTTTTAAAATTTCTGTTCTGCTTTGCTGGTCCTGAGGTACCAATAAGGATGTCAAGAAAAATCCGCTTCTTAATTGCTAGTTCAAATACCTCGCTTGATACTAGGTAAAAGCCATAATTCTCTGTCAGTCTTAAAATAAAATAATTTTTTTAAAAGAGTTTGAATTCTACTCTTGCAGGATAGTTTTCATGCCACAATAAAGAATCCGAAATCTGCAGAAATTAATTTAGAGCTATTGGTGCTCAGGCTGAGATCATTCAAGGTAGCCACCTGCAGAAAATATTTCGCTTTCATCTCTTTCCCACATGTGAATGGAGGGATAAGAAAATCTTGCATACTTTACAGCCTGAGTCAATAAATTCCGTGATGAGTGCCACAGAAAAAAATTACTCTAATTCAGAGAGACAATTATTTCCCATCATCATAGTAAGCAAGCCCATTTGCAGATAAAACATGAGCCAGGAAAGAGTATCTTCATGGATGAAAGATGCAGTGAAAGAAATACATTAAGCCAGTCTGGTTTTGCAAGGTTGTCGAAACAGTTTCAAGACCATAAAAGATATATTGAGAACAGAACTCTGTGATAATGTATTGATGCAGAGGTACAGAATGAAGCCTAACACTGAATCTGGTGTGTTGTTCATGACTGAAAATCTTAACTTTATCCCCACACGGGGGACAAAACCCTTACTGGGTTTTTTACAACTCTTTCTCAGAACCACCCTTAATTTCTTCATTTAAATTTAGTGGTACTTATTTTGTTTAGGATGAGACATAACTTATTATTGAATCACTAATTACAGATACTCTGTGATCTAATAGCCTAGGACTAGAAATTTAATCTTCAGAGTAAAAAGAAACCCTTTTTCAAACTAAAGAATGATTATTTTATGTTCTTAGTATAAAGGCAAGTTAGCAAGCAGCATGCCATCCAGAATAATGAGTTTTGTTCATTAAAGTAAAAACAGGGGGTGTGTTCAAGGCTTTTTTCTTTTGCATGTAAGCATCCAGAGATCTGCTTCCCTTTTGGGCTTTGATGAAGGCTGGCAAAAAATCACAATGATACAACCAACAGAGGTTTTGTTGCTAATTTCAGTGGGATTCACTACCATTCACTGATGGTGCAATGAAATAATCAGTGGTTAACTGGTTTAACAGACCCCTTCCCCATGGGCTTTTCCCCTATGCCAATTCATACTATGTGGGGCTGTGCTCCAGAGATAAAAAAATGAAACGGATTAGGAAAACAATTTCATCCTGTTTATGAATTAATCCCATTTAAGCGTAAGACCATGGAAACACTTGAACTGGCACAGCTGACACAATCATTGGGCTGACAGGGAACAGAAGCATCTTTAGGTGGGTACAAAAGATTTGTATCAAGGAACAGCATGACCGATTTGTCTGTGCATCTTTTTCTCAATTTGAAGAATGAGAACATGACTTGCCTTCATCTCAGAGGTGCCACAGTTTCATTAATGTTCACAGAGTGCTCCCATAGTTTTGTGTGGAAAAGCTATAGTGATAGAAATACTCAGTAAACAATTACAGCACTCTCTACAGGGTTACACAGCCTTGAATTTTTAAAATAACAGAAAATAACATTAGGCAGATAGACTTCCTAGACCTAGGAATTAGGGTTTGCCATTATTTTCTCGGAACTGACAAGCAGTTTCTCTTCTTAAAATGAAAAATATCTTGAAAACCTCATTATATCTCGGAGAATAACCCAGTACCATTTCTACATTATACCAGCAGATCACCCATGCTGGACTTTCTCATTCCTATGGGTAAAGTCAAGAGAACTCATCCAACACATGAAGAGCAGCCTGAGTGCAACAGTACACCTTCATGATTAAATCTCCAAAATTCAGCAAATACTACTCCTAATTAAGCAGTGAGGTGCATTTAGGATAGTTTTCATTTCTCTTGTATATGGAGGTTTTATCAAGGTGTGGCTAGTATGCCCCAGAAAAAGTGCTCCTTATTAATGTTTATCATTGAATTTACAAACTGGGGGACTTAGCCAAGTTAATAGGACCAAGGAATTTCCCAACTTTGAGTGTTTGATTTTGCCAACTTGATACCGTATTAAACTTTGTAAATGTGTGTCCTGGTTAGGGCAGCAGAACCTTTTAAAAAGGGGAGCAGCCACAGACAGACTTTTGGAATGTTTGCAGGCATATTATGTATATATGATTTGGCACAGCACCTCCTTCTAATAATAGTTTTAAAAAGATACCTAATTAAAAAAGAAAAAGAGGTGTACAATGATCAAAACACATTAAATGTCAAAGTCATACATGCTGTTTTTCCTTCTGAAGAGATCTGAAAAATGAATTTGTACAGGTATCTTACATGAGAAGAAAAAGCTGTGATCAATATCACAGGGAAGGGCTAAGAGATGACCATAACAAGAAATGATCAGTTGCCACTATGAAACTATTAACAGAAGTGTGTAAGCATAAGAAAAGAAACAACTAGAGGAGTCTTAAGACAATAATGTCAAATTAAATTTAAACCCAGGCTATTAAATAATTATTCATATCACTATTAAATAGCTATGTATTGTATTCAATATATAAATTTCTGTAAGGACAATAAGTTATTTTTAAAAGCTAGGGATGGCCAATGGACATCAGCATGCATCAGGCAACCATGCTTCAGAAGAGCTGGCTTGGTATCCTCAGTAACAGCTGCAGATATAACGCTAATAATATTGTAAAATAAGGCTTCATATATCAAAACTGGAAGGTTTTTTTTTTTAGTGCCCTTGATCTCTTATCATAACACATTTAGTAACAGTCTACAGTGTAATCCTCTGATATGACTACAAAACTAGATCTTGGTCAGCTTTGTATTTTGGATCAGTGAAAAAACATGGAAAAGAGTAAAAAAACCAACATCCAAACCCCCTAGCTTGGAACATGCGGCGTTCACAGAAAACTACTTTCCTAAATGCCAGCTGTTAACTCAGTGATTAGTTAGACTTTGTCCACCAGAATATAGAGGTAACATGGACTAAAACTGTCACACACTCAGTGTAGAGCTTTGAAAAGTATGAGCACAAATACTGCTGCTTCCACAAGTTTCACCGAAGCAGGAAATTAATATGCTTGGTGCTTGCAAGTTGGTGCCTATTGTAGATACTGAGATAAGAGTTCAAAACAGTAATCTGAACCTATTTCCATTATGTGGAGATGTACATCCCTTTATTTTGTTGAATTGATCTGCCTTCCCTAACAGTCAAACACTACTTTGAAAGAATTTTGGCCTGGGAACTCTCTGCAGTTTAGATTAAGAAAAATATAAGATTGCTTCTGTCATTTCTGTCTGTCAGGAAGAAGCCTCATTACCCGAGTAGGTTGGTAATATATTATTATACCAGTTGTATTTTATTATCTTTGATTTACCCATAAATAAAATGCAACTATGGCTATTGAAATATTATCCTTCATCTACTTACTTATCGTCAGGAGAGAAAGCAAGACATATCTGAATACAGATCAGTTGACTGAAGTTAGATAGCAAGCGAAACAGAGAAATGTGGTTCTTTTTATGGCTTGTAGTTCTTTCACATTTAAAAAAAAAATTAAAAATCAGAGCAGTCTTACAGTATATTCTATGGAAGATGAGAGACACAATAATCCCAAAGGCAATTAGAATTTAGTGGATTTGTATGTCTTGAGTTTCCACTGGAGCTTTCCATACATACTCAGGAATAAAATCTAGTTATTCCCAACACCATAAAATGCTGTTCTGTATAGAAAGGGGATGGCCCTAAGCTGTTTGCAACAATGGTAAAATATTATGAAAATGCATTTTTGACACGAGTGATCTTCTTCTCCATAACATTTTCTGAAATACTGGAAAAAGGAAGAGAAGTTATTTGAAAAATACACAAACGTTTCATAGCCAAGAAATAACAAAAAGCACATCAAGCACATTGTTCTGTAATTTCGTCTAAAGATCATAAAAAACTCATGCAGTAGAAGCGCTGGTGTATACTCATACACATTCCATCTAAGGCCAACATCAACTCCACATTTATAGATTAGGTTAACCACAGAAATAGGGGATTTTATTTGTACCAGCATACTTGTCACCGGGACACCAAAGTAAAGCTGTGTTCAGAAAGAAGCACTGAATGTTCAAAAACCTTGTTTTTATTGGACATCAGTGAGTCAAAGGCAGATGGCTCATCTAATTTTAGTTAGGGACAGATACAACCCACCAGTGGCCAGGGTAATCAAGGGTAGCCAGGGTTATAAGCCTCAAGCAATAAACTTATTTTACCTCATATTCAGATTCCAGCGTTACAGAGTTCTGTTTTAATTTTTCTTTCAAAGCTGGATCAACCTGCAAGACAAATAAAAATACAGAAAAAAAGTTTGAATTTAAGAATTTTTTTTTAAAGAAATCTTAATCTCAAATAATCTAAATTGGTACATGCAAAACCTCCTCCTCTCCTCTACATGAGTTTATGTAATGTTTGTTCAGATACCAGGATGATGAACAGAGTTGGGCTGAAACAGAACAAGAATTGGGCTGAAAAGAGACAGGTCAACAGCCAAACTTTTTGAATCAAAAAGGTAGCACATTTTTAACTAGCCCTGCACTTGCACGACCTTATATATATAAATATTTATTTAGTTTGACACAGCTAAACTAAACAAAACTTTAAACAAATAAAACAAGAAAGACCAAGAAAGAGAAAATTGTAATCACATTACATATTTTATTCCTGAATGTTGTGTTCAGTGAATAAGTATACAATATATTGCAGTTTTCAAAATCTAAGCAAGAGTCAAACTTTCAGTTTTTTATAAAATTGCAGCTCTTCCCTAGTTTTGATTCTGTACCAACAATGCTGGTGATCCCTGCCACCTTCCAGAGAAGCTTGTTCAAACTAAGAAAATCTAAGAACGGAAATGTAAGTGAACCACAGCAGATGCATCCCATGTTTTAGCAACTTCTGAGCCTAGAGGAAATTACGTTCATCCTCCCCTTTGCTAAGCAGTATCTGTTTCCCACAGGCCTAAGAGCAGAGCAAAGGGAAAAAAGATAAATTAGCATTCTTCAGACAGTCTTTTGGCTAATGAATTAAAATATCAAATAAATCTACCATTGAAACCGGACAGCAGGACCCTGACAGGGTTAACTTTTATAAAGCAAGGCCTTAACCAAGCTAACTCCTCTCTGGAGATAATTAAGAGGCCTTGAGTCCTGTTCCCAAGACAAACGCTAACTCCTCTCTGGAGATAATTAAGAGCAAGAGTCCTATTCCCAAGACAGAAAAACATCATCAAGGTTAGCTAGGCGTCAGAGAAGTATAAACACCTACACGAAAAGGGCATAAAGCTGTCACAAATAATAGATAAGAGAAAGAGTTATGGCTAGGGTCTGACGGCTCCTTACAACAACATAGTGAGATCAGGAAAACAAGGAAGGTGATAAGCTCAACCCCTCCCTGAAGGAGGTTTCGCCTCGACTTCGCCTTGACTCCGCCTCGGCTCACCTGGTTCCACCCTGACTCCGCCTTAACTCTGCCCAACTCTGCCTATCATGAATATTGTAATGACATGATGTAATCTTATGAATATGTATGTACAGGTGTTACCACCCCCCTCTGGAAATGTATAAATTACCTGACTTTTCTTAAATACTTTGGAACTCTTTTGTTCAGCACGAGCTGGGGTTCCCCAACGTTGCAATAAATACCTTTGCTGTTTAAAGGCTAAAATTCTGTCTCTAAACAGTTTCTTTCGGCCTTGTTGGGCATCACCATGAGGAAACAGTCTCATTTTTAGACCTTAAATACAACTAGTGTTAAACAAAGCAGGTATGTAAGGACACTGATAATGTGTTTCATTATTTCAGTTCCATATTCCAGGTACACTAATCCAACTATGACTAGTTCTGTGAAGAAAAGTTCTTAATTTGCTGCTTCTTGATCTGAATGAAAAGGGCACGGTTACCCTTGTCACAACCAACCTCAAGGGGGAACACAAATTATAGAATTTGACTTGTCAATGAGAAGATCCACTTTCAGATTCAGCCCTGACAAACTCCTGGTCCTCAAAGGTACTTAAAATACACACCTATCATCTGTATTGATGGGAACTGTTCTGAGGAATTTCCGTACGACACGCTGTTCTTTTTGGTTACAGCCACTGTCTACTAGTTAATATGCATCCCATGAGACCTCAGTTCCTAAGGATGCTCAGACAGGGAAATCTAACCCCACCTGTGCATGCTCTTATAGAAATCTTTTCATCTTCCAAATCATCTTTATTTAAAATTACTATAATTTGCAACACATTTGTACATCATGCACTATTTCCTTTTGAAATATATTTTGCCACTATACTTAATAAATAACATGTCCACCTACCAAAGGCTCATTCTTGTGGGTACATTAGAGAAAGATATAATGACAGAGCTGATATAATTAAATTTAAAACATGAGTAGCAGAGAGACTGTTTTCTTAGTATGTCAGATGTACTTACAAGAGCTAAATATGCAAGATTAACAAAACAATACTACTAGATCCAGTAGAAATTATCAATGAAAAAGATTTAATGCCTGCATTTTATATATTAGTGAAACAAGTAATCTCTATGCAGTATCCAGAAAGCTTGTATTCCTACATTCTCTGTGTAACCAATGAAGGAAGAGATTCTTCTTGAAATACCTAAATCGGTCTCCTGCTCAGAATTTAGGCTTCGTAGGCTTCATGAACACCATTCAAGTATTTGAGAAGTGTTAAGGAGAGGAAGAGACTGTTAAGGAGAACTTGTGAATTTCCCAGCTCCAAGGTCTAGGATTTCCATCTACTGACACAGGGACAGCATACAATTTCAGATATCTTCCCACCTCCTTGAGGCAAGACAAGATGTTGTAACATTATTACTCGTTAAGGTTCTAAAGGCAGTATTTATGCCTCATCAAAAGAACACAGTTAAGCATCCTCTTGACACAACATACAGGAGGTTCAGTGCTGACTCCAAGGAAACTGTATCACCTTTTGAATCTTAAGTGAACCTGTAAGTGCTTTCTGCAGTGACAGTTGAATCGAGACAGATTATGTGTTTGCCTCTCTCCTTAGCGTTGTACTCCAGATAAGAGTCTGGGCTCTGCCTTTTCAGAATTCTGTGCAGTTGTCGTTTGCAAGAGAACCGGAGTTCTGTTGTATTGGAGTCTTTCTAGCCTGAAAACTCAAAGGAAAGGGAAGGTTCAATTAGAATTCATACTTCATACAGAATCAGAAAATCATCAGGGCTGGAAGGGACCTCTGAGATCATCAAGTCCAACCGTTAATCCACTGCCACTATGTTTACTACATCATGGCACCGAGTCTCTTTGTAAAAACGTTCAGGGACAGAGAATCCACCACCGTAGTCCGTTCCAATGCCTGAGCACTCTATCCATAAAGAATGTTTCCTACTATCTAACCTAAATTTCCCCTGACAGAGCTTAAGTCCATGCCCTCTTTTCTTACTACTTGGGAGAAGAGACCAACCCCCACCTGGCTACAACATTTCACGTAGTTTTAGAATGCTATGAGGTCCCTTGCCCCTGAGCCTCTTCTTCTCCAGACTAAATACCCCCAGCTCCCTCAGCCCTTCTTCACAGGAGTTGTGCTCGAGTCCCTTCACAGCCTTGTTGCTTTTCTCTGGATCTGCTCCAGGACCTCAATCTCCTTCCTGAACTGAAGGGCCCAGAACTGGACACAGGACTCGAGCTGTGGCCTCACCAGGGCTGAGTGCAGGGGCAGAATCCCTTCCCAGGACCTGCTGGCCACACTGTTCCTGATCCAGCTTCTTGGCCACCTGCGCACACTGCTGGCTCCTGTTCAGCTTCCTGTCAATGCAGACTCCCAGGTCCCTCTCTGCCTGGCTGCTCTCAGCCACTCTGTGCCCAGGCTGGAGCTCCCCATGCACCATACCAGCAGCACCACCATTAATCGGGGTATTGATTTGTATTTTAACAAAAACCTCGAACGTACCAGCCCTCAGCGGCCACTCTCCCACTGGTGAAAAACAGGGCTCCCAAACCACCGAACATTTGGGACTGGCAAAACAAGGCAAAGAGTGATCACTGAAAACTCTGGCTGGCCCTAACCCTCACATGCCACCCTACCCACAGCAACACCAACAATCGGGATATTTATTTGTATTTTAACAAAAACCTCGAATGTACGAGCCCTCGGCGGCCACCCTCTAAAACGTGAAAAATAGGGCTCCCAAACCTCCGAAGGTTTGGGACTGGCAAAAAAAGGCAAAGAGTAACCACTGAAAACTCTGGCTAGCCCTAACCCTCACATGCCACCCCAGCCAAAGCACCACCAGCAATCAGGATATGGGTTTTTATTTAAAAAAAAAACCTCGAACGTACCAGCCCTCAGTGGCCACTCTCCCACTGGTGAAAAATAGGGCTCTCAAATCTCCGAACGTTAGGGACCACAAAAAAAAATGCAAAGAGTGACCACTGAAAACTCTGGCTGAGTCTAAACCTCACATGCCACCATACCACCAGCACCACCATTAATCGGGCTGTGGATTTGTATTTTAACAAAAACCTCGAACGTACCAGCCCTCAGCGGCCACTCTCCCAGCAGTGAAAAATAGGGCTCCCAAAACTCCGAACGTTTGGGACTGGCAAAAAAAAGCAAAGAGTGACCACTGAAAACTCTGGCTGGCCATAACCCTAACATTCCACCCTAGCCACAGCAACACGGAAAATTGGGCTACATGTTTGTATTTTAACAAAAACCTCGAACGTAATACCCGTCGGTGACCATTATCCCAGTGTGAAAAATAGGACTCCCACGACTCCAAACGTTTGGGACTGGCAAAAAAATGCAAAGAGTGACCACTGAAACCTCTGGCTGGCCTTAGCTCTCACATGCCACCCTACCCACAGGACCACAAACAATCGGGATATGGGTTTGTATTTTAAAAAAAACCCCTCGAATCTACCAGCCCTCGGTGGCCACTCTCCCACTGGTGAAAAACAGGGCTCCCAAATCTTCGAATGTTAGGGACCGCCAAAAAAATGCAAAGAGTGACCACTGAAAACTCTGGCTGGCCCTAACACTCACATGCCACCCTCGTCAAAGCACCACCAGCAATCGGGATATGGGTTTGTATTTAAAAAAAAAAACCTCGAACGTACCAGCGCTCGGTGGCCACTCTCCAACTGGTGAAAAATAGGGCTCCCAAAGCTCCGAATGTTAGGGACCGCAAAAAAAAATGCAAAGAGTGACCACTGAAAACTCTGGCTGGGTCTAAACCTCACATGCCACCATACCACCAGCACCACCATTAATCGGGGTATTGATTTGTATTTTAACAAAAACCTCGAACGTACCAGCCCTCGTTGGCCACTCTCCCACTGGTGAAAAACAGGGCTCCCAAACCTCCGAACATTTGGGACTAGCAAAACAAGGCAAAGAGTGACCACTGAAAACTCTGGCTGGCCCTAACCCTCACATGCCACCCTACCCACAGCAACACCAACAATCGGGATATGGGTTTGTATTTTAAAAAAAACCCTCGAATCTACCAGCCCTCAGCGGCCACTCTCCCACTGGTGAAAAACAGGGCTCCCAAACCTCCGAACGTTTGGGACTGGCAAAACAAGGCAAAGAGTGACCACTGAAAACTCTGGCTGGCCATAACCCTAACATGCCACCCTAGCCACAGCAACACGGAAAATTGGGCTACATGTTTGTATTTTAACAAAAACCTCGAACGTAATACCCGTCGGTGACCATTATCCCAGTGTGAAAAATAGGACTCCCACGACTCCAAACGTTTGGGACTGGCAAAAAAATGCAAAGAGTGACCACTGAAACCTCTGGCTGGCCCTAGCTCTCACATGCCACCCTACCCACAGGAGCACAAACAATCGGGCTATGGATTTGTATTTTAACAAAAACCTCGAACGTACCAGCCCTCAGCGGCCACTCTCCCACTGGTGAAAAACAGGGCTCCCAAACCACCGAACATTTGGGACTGGCAAAACAAGGCAAAGAGTGATCACTGAAAACTCTGGCTGGCCCTAACCCTCACATGCCACCCTACCCACAGCAACACCAACAATCGGGATATTTATTTGTATTTTAACAAAAACCTCGAATGTACCAGCCCTCGGCGGCCACTCTCTAAAACGTGAAAAATAGGGCTCCCAAACCTCTGAAGGTTTGGGACTGGCAAAAAAAGGCAAAGAGTAACCACTGAAAACTCTGGCTAGCCCTAACCCTCACATGCCACCCCAGCCAAAGCACCACCAGAAATCAGGATACGGGTTTTTATTTAAAAAAAAAACCTCGAACGTACCAGCCCTCAGTGGCCACTCTCCCACTGGTGAAAAATAGGGCTCCCAAATCTCCGAACGTTAGGGACCGCAAAAAAAAAGGCAAAGAGTGACCACTGAAAACTCTGGCTGACCCTAACTCTCACATGCCACCCTAGTCAAAGCACCACCAGCAATCGGGATATGGGTTTGTATTTTAAAAATAACCTCGAACGTACCAACCCTCGGCAGCCACTCTCCCACTGGTGAAAAATAGGGCTCCCAAAGCTCTGAATGTTAGGGACCACAAAAAAAAAAATGAAAAGAGTGACCACTGAAAACTCTGGCTGAGTCTAAACCTCACATGCCACCATACCACCAGCACCACCATTAATCGGGCTGTGGATTTGTATTTTAACAAAAACCTCGAACGTACCAGCCCTCAGCGGCCACTCTCCCAGCAGTAAAAAATAGGGCTCCCAAAACTCCGAACGTTTGGGACTTGGCAAAAAAAAGCAAAGAGTGACCACTGAAAACTCTGGCTGGCCATAACCCTAACATTCCACCCTAGCCACAGCAACACGGAAAATTGGGCTACATGTTTGTATTTTAACAAAAACCTCGAACGTACCAGCCCTCGGTGGCCACTCTCCCACTGGTGAAAAATAGGGCTCCCAAAGCTCCGAATGTTAGGGACCGCAAAAAAAATGCAAAGAGTGACCACTGAAAACTCTGGCTGGCCCTAACCCTCACATGCCACCCTACCCACAGCAACACCAACAATCGGGATATGGGTTTGTATTTTAAAAAAAACCCTCGAATCTACCAGCCCTCAGCGGCCACTCTCCCACTGGTGAAAAACAGGGCTCCCAAACCTCCGAACGTTTGGGACTGGCAAAACAAGGCAAAGAGTGACCACTGAAAACTCTGGCTGGCCATAACCCTAACATGCCACCCTAGCCACAGCAACACGGAAAATTGGGCTACATGTTTGTATTTTAACAAAAACCTCGAACGTAATACCCGTCGGTGACCATTATCCCAGTGTGAAAAATAGGACTCCCACGACTCCAAACGTTTGGGACTGGCAAAAAAATGCAAAGAGTGACCACTGAAACCTCTGGCTGGCCCTAGCTCTCACATGCCACCCTACCCACAGGAGCACAAACAATCGGGCTATGGATTTGTATTTTAACAAAAACCTCGAACGTACCAGCCCTCAGCGGCCACTCTCCCACTGGTGAAAAACAGGGCTCCCAAACCACCGAACATTTGGGACTGGCAAAACAAGGCAAAGAGTGATCACTGAAAACTCTGGCTGGCCCTAACCCTCACATGCCACCCTACCCACAGCAACACCAACAATCGGGATATTTATTTGTATTTTAACAAAAACCTCGAATGTACCAGCCCTCGTTGGCCACTCTCCCACTGGTGAAAAACAGGGCTCCCAAACCTCCGAACGTTTGGGACTAGCAAAACAAGGCAAAGAGTGACCACTGAAAACTCTGGCTGGCCCTAACCCTCACATGCCACCCTACCCACAGCAACACCAACAATCGGGATATTTATTTGTATTTTAACAAAAACCTCGAATGTACGAGCCCTCGGCGGCCACTCTCTAAAACGTGAAAAATAGGGCTCCCAAACCTCTGAAGGTTTGGGACTGGCAAAAAAAGGCAAAGAGTAACCACTGAAAACTCTGGCTAGCCCTAACCCTCACATGCCACCCCAGCCAAAGCACCACCAGAAATCAGGATACGGGTTTTTATTTAAAAAAAAAACCTCGAACGTACCAGCCCTCAGTGGCCACTCTCCCACTGGTGAAAAATAGGGCTCCCAAATCTCCGAACGTTAGGGACCGCAAAAAAAAGGCAAAGAGTGACCACTGAAAACTCTGGCTGACCCTAACTCTCACATGCCACCCTAGTCAAAGCACCACCAGCAATCGGGATATGGGTTTGTATTTTAAAAATAACCTCGAACGTACCAACCCTCGGCAGCCACTCTCCCACTGGTGAAAAATAGGGCTCCCAAAGCTCTGAATGTTAGGGACCACAAAAAAAAAATGAAAAGAGTGACCACTGAAAACTCTGGCTGAGTCTAAACCTCACATGCCACCATACCACCAGCACCACCATTAATCGGGCTGTGGATTTGTATTTTAACAAAAACCTCGAACGTACCAGCCCTCAGCGGCCACTCTCCCAGCAGTGAAAAATAGGGCTCCCAAAACTCTGAACGTTTGGGACTGGCAAAAAAAAGCAAAGAGTGACCACTGAAAACTCTGGCTGGCCATAACCCTAACATTCCACCCTAGCCACAGCAACACGGAAAATTGGGCTACATGTTTGTATTTTAACAAAAACCTCGAACGTACCAGCCCTCGGTGGCCACTCTCCCACTGGTGAAAAATAGGGCTCCCAAAGCTCCGAATGTTAGGGACCGCAAAAAAAATGCAAAGAGTGACCACTGAAAACTCTGGCTGGCCCTAACCCTCACATGCCACCCTACCCACAGCAACACCAACAATCAGACAACGGGTTTTTGTTTTAACAAGAACGACGAAAGTTAAACAACATGGGAAGCAATTGATGTGAGAATTCCTCTCGCGTTCTCTCCTACGTAGGATAATGTTACAAGTGTTGGCCAGTGTCCTGGCGATGCAATCTTTGCAAGCAAACTAAAGCACGGTTTGTAAAGATCAGATACATTTTAAACATATTTGAAAGGAACAGCTCGTTCAATAGGAAGCAGTTGAGAGGAAGGATAATGCCCTATTAGTTTATCAAAAGAAGTCTTTTGAAGGCATTAATATATAACTATTTCCAGCCATAATGATGTAGCTGGGAATCTTGAACGAAGACGAATATAGCGTTAAATAGAGCATGTTAGTATTTTAGAGATTTATTAGGAGCAGTAGAGAGCTGTAAGTCTTTCGAACGGGGAGCAGTTGACGTAAGGTTTCCTCTGGCGATCTTTACGTACGACAATGTTGCAAGCGCTGTCCAGTGTTTTTGAGATGAAGCCCTGGCAAGAGCTCTAAAGCACTAGATATATAACATATTTGAGAGAAACAGCACGCACATATTGGAAAGCAGTTGAGAGGAAGGATAGTCTCCTACTACTTTATCACTAGAGTTCCTCTGAAGGCATTAAGATGAGACTCTTTCTATCTACAAAGCCGTTGCAGAGAATCTTAAATGAATATCCCACAGATTTGCTAGAAACAGCTCGCACATTAGAAAGTAGTTGAGCGGAATGCTATTCCCTTGCTAGTTCACCACCGGAGTTCTTCTCCGGAGCATTGACTCCCATACAGGCATTGCAGGGCTTCCTGAATGAACGACTTACTCTTCAACAACAAAGCAATTGACGTGAGTTCATCTGGAGTTCTTTCCCATGTAGGAGGATGTTACAAGCGCTACTCATTGTCTTTCAGGTGCCGTCTTCGAAAGAGAACTAGAGGACATCTTGAAAAGAAGCATATATATATACACAACATATTTGAGAAGAACATCTCGCACATTGGAAAGCGGTTGAGAGGAATGATATTTTCCGACTACTTTATCTACTAGAGATCTTCTTAAGAGTTTAAGATGTGAGTCTTTCCAGTCATATCGCCGATGTAGGCAACCTTGAACGAACAAAAATATCACGCTGAATCATGTTAGTATCTAAGAGATGTAGTAGGAGCTGTAACTCTTTCCAAATAGAAACAATTGATATAAGGAAAGGATATAAGGTTTCCTCTGGCGATCTTCCATACGTACAGCGATGTTGCACGGGGTTTCATGTGTCTTTGAGATACAGTTTTGGCAAGAAAACTAAAGGGCTTCTTGTAAGGAAGCAGAAAAATAGTCGACATATTTGAGAGAAACAGCTCCCACACTGGAAAGCAGTTGAGATGAATGCTGTTTCCGTACTACTTTGTCACCAGAGTTCTTCGGAGAGCACTAAGATTTGATTCCTTCCATCCATATATCCTTTGCAAAGAGTCTTGATTGAACACGAATGATTTACTTTCCAACTGGAAAGCAATTGATGTGAGAGTTCTGGCCATCTTTTCTAAGCAGGAAAATGTTAAAAGCGCTATCCAGTGTCTTTTGAGATTATAGTCTTTGCAAGAAAACCAAAGCAGGTTTTGTAAAATCGCACATAGATACAAAACATATTTGAGCTCGCACATTAGTACGCAGTTGAGAGGAAGGATATTCCCGTACTACTTTATCATTTGAGTTCTTCTTAAGGCATTAAGCTTCGGCTATTTTTTTTTTCATAATGCCGCTGCAGGGAGTCTTTAACGAAGAGGAATAACACGGTGAATAAAGGATATTAGTATTTTAGAGAGGTATTAGAAGCTACAGGGACTCTTTCCAACTAGAAAGCAATTGATATGACAGTTCATCTGGGGTTCTTTCCACTTTAGGACGATGTTCCAAGCGCTATGCAGTAACTTTGAGATGAAGTCTGTGCAGGAAAACGAAGGCACATCTTGTAAAGAAGCCACTGCAGTGAATCTTGAATGAACACGAATGGCTTACTTTCGAAATAGAAAGGAAGAGATGTGAAAGTTCTTCTGGCAATCTTTCCTAAGTAGGACAATTGTACAACAGCTATCCAGTGTTTTTGAGATTCAGTCCTTGCGGGAAAACTGAAGCACCTTTTGTAAAGCAGTAGAGATATATATATAACACACATTTGAGAGAAACAGCTCACACGTTAGTACGCAGTTGAGAGAAAGGATATGCCTGTACGACTTTGCCACCGGAGTTCTTCTGAAAGCGTTATGTTACTCCCTCTGCCCATAAAGCCGTTGCAGGCAATCCTGAACGAACACGAATGATTTACTTTCCAACTAGAAAGCAATTGACATAAGACTTCCTCTGGCGATCTTTCCCATATAGGACGATGTTACAAGCGCTAGGCAGTGTCTTTGAGATGCATTCTGCGCAGGAAAACTGAAGCACGTCTTGTAAAGAAGCAGATATTTATCCCACAGATATAATAGGAACAGCTCGCACATTAGAAAGGAGTAGAGCGGAGTGGTAGAGTGGCATGTGAGGCTTAGGGTCAGGCAGAATTTTCAGTGGTCACTGTTTACATGTTTTTCCCAGTCCTGAACGTTCGGAATTTTGGGAGCCCTATTTTTTTCACCACCGGGAGAATGGCCGCCGAGGGCTGGTACATTCAGCTTTTTGTTAAAATACAAACCCGTAGCCCTACTGCTGCTGGTGCTGTGGATAGCAAATTTTAGCCAATTAATTGGTGGTGCTTTTGCTAGGATTCCATGGAAGGGTGAGGTTCTTCAGGAGTTTTCATTGGTCACGCTTTGCTTTTGGGAGGCAGGGCCACTTGTGTGGAATTTCGGATGCGAATTCAGCAACACTGGGAGATCGGCAGTGGTTTGGAGAGGGATGTCGAATGTTTAAGGTTTTACTTTCTAAATCAAACCTGAATGAGAATTTAAGAGACTTTGACTGTCAACATGCCTTTCATAAGCTTTATTTTCAAATTCACCAGGTAAGAAAAGCACAGCATAAAATATTGTCTAAGTGCATAGCAATAAACAAAAGGTGCTGAAATATTTCTACCTATCTTAGGAAAAGTACAGCTTCTGAAAGTGTCAGAATTTATTCTTTGAGTTTCAGGTTTTATTTTTAAATTCTTAAATAAGTAAAAATTATTTAAACAATAAAAAGTGAGGAGAATTCTTGCTAGTGCTCTGTCCTCCCATATGAGCTATGTCTTAAAAGGGAAGTTGAAGATAAGGGCAAGTTGTAAATTATCCAACCTAATGACAGTGTTTCTTAGAGATGCTAAAATAAACACAACACTTTCTGGAGATGCCAGTTCAAAAGCAGTTACAAATAAGCTCTCAGAAGCTATGGAAAATTTAGAGCCTATGAAAAAGGGAGGGGGTGGGACCATCTGCCATCAATCAGCCAAATACTGAAGTGGCATAATAAATCAACAGCCAGAAGAGAACAGACTTGCTGCTGTTAGTTTGTGTTATATAAAAGTTTTCTTTTACTTCTGCAGATGAGGCTGTAGCAATGAGTTTACTCAGATCTCAAAAGAAATAGGACAACATTCAATAGAAGACTTATGAGACAATCATACCAGACTTTCACAAGGTAGGAGCAACTGAATCTTATATACAGTGCCGTTGGCATAGGCCTTTCTGAAGAATTGTCCTAACTATTTTAAACATCTTAAGATTAGCTAGTACTTCATTTCAGCTGGAAGGGATCTGAGCTGACATTGAAGGAGAGAGAAGAAGCCAAAGCACCCATCATCCCACACAGCAGTGACTGTCCCCTCTGACTGCAAATTCAGAATTTAACATCTGATTCTAATGGAAGCTTCAGGGAAATTCCAACGAAAATAACCTTGGGCTTGAACAGAAGGGAAGCATGCTGATTTTATTAAACACAAAGCTACCACACAGCTGTGAGGATCTGAACTATTCCCAAAGGTGCTTAGCTCCCAAAATGGGAACATGACTCAACATTTAAAATATATACAACAAAACTTGCAGTCTCCAAAGACAGGCTATGTAAAGACATCTATCAAAAGTAACATGCATACTGGAGATCTTTACCAAAAGTTGGTATTACTCTAACCACGGAATTTTACAAAGGCTTTTCAGAGAGGATGTTTGTCCAAAACAGGAAATTTTTCAAAACTATACAATCCAAACAAACCAGTACAAGAAAGTATTTTGGCAGCTTCCAACTGAAGGTATAAAGGTAGTTGGAAAACACATTGTGGTTTACTGACAGAATGAAACAACCACGGGTTATGTACAGTAAATGGCTTTGCCTCAAAGTACAGATGAGGTCAGTTAGTTTTTGTCAATTAAGAACTAAAGATTCTAATGAAAACCTAGAGATACTATATTTTTAATTTTTATTCTCATATTTATACACATCATTAACATTTTGTGTCATGTATAAAGGTTGCATTTGACACCTTGCTGCAACTCAGGAAGAAAATACCTTCATTGCTGGCACATGACATCTGCCATTAATACATTAATACATTGTGTATTAATGTATTAATACTTTACATTACATTAATACATTAATACTTTATGGGACACGTATCTGTTCAGTTATCAAGTGTTGAAAGAATAGAGGACTCCTGTTGCATGTGGGTAAGCATTAGGAGTATCACTGGTGAGAGAGGACCTCAAAATCTGTTTTGAAATGCTTTCCTACTGAACAGACATTTTTACATAGTGCTGGGTTTGGCTGGTATAGAGTTAATATTCTTCATAACTAATACGGGGCTGTGTTTTGAATTTGTGCTGGAAACAGTCTTGGTAATTTAGGGATTTTTTTTCTTTACTGCTGAGCAGTGACTACACAAAGCCCAGGCCTTTTCTGCTTCGCACCCCATCTCACTAGTGAGCAGGCTGGGAGTGCACAAGAAGCTGGGAGGGGACACAGCCAGGACAGCCAACCCCAAGTGACAAAGTGATATTCCAGACCATATTATGTCATGCTTGGTAGTAAAAACTGGGGGGGTGGGGATATTTGAAAAAGGGAGATGTTTGGAATGATGCTGCTTGTCTTCCCAAGTAAAGGTCATGTGATAGAGCTCTGCTGTCCTGGAGATGGCTTAACACCTGCCTGCCAATGGGAAGTAGTGAATGAATTCCTCATTTGACTTTGCTTGCATGTGTGGTTTTTGCTTTACCTGCATACCTGTAATTCTACACATTATCTGCCTTCACCTAAACCCAGAAATTTTCACACTTTTATCCTTCCAGTTCTCTCCCCGATCCTGTCGGGATCACAGCAGTCAGCTGTGTGGGGTTTAGCTGCCAGCTGGGGTTAAACCATGACACTACCTCATACACAACTAAACAAAACCTCAACTTCTGGTTTCGTCACTGACATAAAAATTCTTACAACAGATGGAGGCCAAAGACACAAACGTAGCTACATTTTAAGTTAATTTTAGTGCTGAGAATCAGACCAGACTGACAGTCCTCCTATCAGTTAGGTGCAACACAAAGCGCGACATTACACAGCTCCTTCAGGAGCTATGCTGTACACTGAGAATTCAGGCAAGCAGCTAGTTCTGCTCCCAGATCAAGTCAACCTCTTTAATTCAAACTGTCTGGGCTTTTTAAATTTTTTTTTGCCTTTATTTTAATTTTATTTTTAGCCACCTAACTCTGCCATGCTAACTTCATGAAGACATCACATAAAGATGGAAACTGCTTTCAGCTTTTACTAAATTGAAATGCAGATGAACTGGCTGTCTAGAAACCAAAAAGTATTTTCTCCCAATTCAAATGTACTAAATAGTCATTTGTTGGAGACTACAATGAAATGTAATCAGATCAGAGCAGCACCACTTTCCCTGCTCGTCTCAAATAGACAGAAGCTGTAAATTCAAGAAAAAAAATGCAGCTAGGCAGATAGGCACAGCAAGCAACAACAAGTTCAGCTATTTGTTACACACCTGACTTTTAAAACTTCTGTTAAAACTTCTGTTTTAAAACTTCTGACTTTTAAAATTTCTGTTCTGCTTTGCTGGTCCTGAGGTACCAATAAGGATGTCAAGAAAAATCCGCTTCTTAATTGCTAGTTCAAATACCTCGCTTGATACTAGGTAAAAGCCATAATTCTCTGTCAGTCTTAAAATAAAATAATTTTTTTAAAAGAGTTTGAATTCTACTCTTGCAGGATAGTTTTCATGCCACAATAAAGAATCCGAAATCTGCAGAAATTAATTTAGAGCTATTGGTGCTCAGGCTGAGATCATTCAAGGTAGCCACCTGCAGAAAATATTTCGCTTTCATCTCTTTCCCACATGTGAATGGAGGGATAAGAAAATCTTGCATACTTTACAGCCTGAGTCAATAAATTCCGTGATGAGTGCCACAGAAAAAAATTACTCTAATTCAGAGAGACAATTATTTCCCATCATCATAGTAAGCAAGCCCATTTGCAGATAAAACATGAGCCAGGAAAGAGTATCTTCATGGATGAAAGATGCAGTGAAAGAAATACATTAAGCCAGTCTGGTTTTGCAAGGTTGTCGAAACAGTTTCAAGACCATAAAAGATATATTGAGAACAGAACTCTGTGATAATGTATTGATGCAGAGGTACAGAATGAAGCCTAACACTGAATCTGGTGTGTTGTTCATGACTGAAAATCTTAACTTTATCCCCACACGGGGGACAAAACCCTTACTGGGTTTTTTACAACTCTTTCTCAGAACCACCCTTAATTTCTTCATTTAAATTTAGTGGTACTTATTTTGTTTAGGATGAGACATAACTTATTATTGAATCACTAATTACAGATACTCTGTGATCTAATAGCCTAGGACTAGAAATTTAATCTTCAGAGTAAAAAGAAACCCTTTTTCAAACTAAAGAATGATTATTTTATGTTCTTAGTATAAAGGCAAGTTAGCAAGCAGCATGCCATCCAGAATAATGAGTTTTGTTCATTAAAGTAAAAACAGGGGGTGTGTTCAAGGCTTTTTTCTTTTGCATGTAAGCATCCAGAGATCTGCTTCCCTTTTGGGCTTTGATGAAGGCTGGCAAAAAATCACAATGATACAACCAACAGAGGTTTTGTTGCTAATTTCAGTGGGATTCACTACCATTCACTGATGGTGCAATGAAATAATCAGTGGTTAACTGGTTTAACAGACCCCTTCCCCATGGGCTTTTCCCCTATGCCAATTCATACTATGTGGGGCTGTGCTCCAGAGATAAAAAAATGAAACGGATTAGGAAAACAATTTCATCCTGTTTATGAATTAATCCCATTTAAGCGTAAGACCATGGAAACACTTGAACTGGCACAGCTGACACAATCATTGGGCTGACAGGGAACAGAAGCATCTTTAGGTGGGTACAAAAGATTTGTATCAAGGAACAGCATGACCGATTTGTCTGTGCATCTTTTTCTCAATTTGAAGAATGAGAACATGACTTGCCTTCATCTCAGAGGTGCCACAGTTTCATTAATGTTCACAGAGTGCTCCCATAGTTTTGTGTGGAAAAGCTATAGTGATAGAAATACTCAGTAAACAATTACAGCACTCTCTACAGGGTTACACAGCCTTGAATTTTTAAAATAACAGAAAATAACATTAGGCAGATAGACTTCCTAGACCTAGGAATTAGGGTTTGCCATTATTTTCTCGGAACTGACAAGCAGTTTCTCTTCTTAAAATGAAAAATATCTTGAAAACCTCATTATATCTCGGAGAATAACCCAGTACCATTTCTACATTATACCAGCAGATCACCCATGCTGGACTTTCTCATTCCTATGGGTAAAGTCAAGAGAACTCATCCAACACATGAAGAGCAGCCTGAGTGCAACAGTACACCTTCATGATTAAATCTCCAAAATTCAGCAAATACTACTCCTAATTAAGCAGTGAGGTGCATTTAGGATAGTTTTCATTTCTCTTGTATATGGAGGTTTTATCAAGGTGTGGCTAGTATGCCCCAGAAAAAGTGCTCCTTATTAATGTTTATCATTGAATTTACAAACTGGGGGACTTAGCCAAGTTAATAGGACCAAGGAATTTCCCAACTTTGAGTGTTTGATTTTGCCAACTTGATACCGTATTAAACTTTGTAAATGTGTGTCCTGGTTAGGGCAGCAGAACCTTTTAAAAAGGGGAGCAGCCACAGACAGACTTTTGGAATGTTTGCAGGCATATTATGTATATATGATTTGGCACAGCACCTCCTTCTAATAATAGTTTTAAAAAGATACCTAATTAAAAAAGAAAAAGAGGTGTACAATGATCAAAACACATTAAATGTCAAAGTCATACATGCTGTTTTTCCTTCTGAAGAGATCTGAAAAATGAATTTGTACAGGTATCTTACATGAGAAGAAAAAGCTGTGATCAATATCACAGGGAAGGGCTAAGAGATGACCATAACAAGAAATGATCAGTTGCCACTATGAAACTATTAACAGAAGTGTGTAAGCATAAGAAAAGAAACAACTAGAGGAGTCTTAAGACAATAATGTCAAATTAAATTTAAACCCAGGCTATTAAATAATTATTCATATCACTATTAAATAGCTATGTATTGTATTCAATATATAAATTTCTGTAAGGACAATAAGTTATTTTTAAAAGCTAGGGATGGCCAATGGACATCAGCATGCATCAGGCAACCATGCTTCAGAAGAGCTGGCTTGGTATCCTCAGTAACAGCTGCAGATATAACGCTAATAATATTGTAAAATAAGGCTTCATATATCAAAACTGGAAGGTTTTTTTTTTTAGTGCCCTTGATCTCTTATCATAACACATTTAGTAACAGTCTACAGTGTAATCCTCTGATATGACTACAAAACTAGATCTTGGTCAGCTTTGTATTTTGGATCAGTGAAAAAACATGGAAAAGAGTAAAAAAACCAACATCCAAACCCCCTAGCTTGGAACATGCGGCGTTCACAGAAAACTACTTTCCTAAATGCCAGCTGTTAACTCAGTGATTAGTTAGACTTTGTCCACCAGAATATAGAGGTAACATGGACTAAAACTGTCACACACTCAGTGTAGAGCTTTGAAAAGTATGAGCACAAATACTGCTGCTTCCACAAGTTTCACCGAAGCAGGAAATTAATATGCTTGGTGCTTGCAAGTTGGTGCCTATTGTAGATACTGAGATAAGAGTTCAAAACAGTAATCTGAACCTATTTCCATTATGTGGAGATGTACATCCCTTTATTTTGTTGAATTGATCTGCCTTCCCTAACAGTCAAACACTACTTTGAAAGAATTTTGGCCTGGGAACTCTCTGCAGTTTAGATTAAGAAAAATATAAGATTGCTTCTGTCATTTCTGTCTGTCAGGAAGAAGCCTCATTACCCGAGTAGGTTGGTAATATATTATTATACCAGTTGTATTTTATTATCTTTGATTTACCCATAAATAAAATGCAACTATGGCTATTGAAATATTATCCTTCATCTACTTACTTATCGTCAGGAGAGAAAGCAAGACATATCTGAATACAGATCAGTTGACTGAAGTTAGATAGCAAGCGAAACAGAGAAATGTGGTTCTTTTTATGGCTTGTAGTTCTTTCACATTTAAAAAAAAATTAAAAATCAGAGCAGTCTTACAGTATATTCTATGGAAGATGAGAGACACAATAATCCCAAAGGCAATTAGAATTTAGTGGATTTGTATGTCTTGAGTTTCCACTGGAGCTTTCCATACATACTCAGGAATAAAATCTAGTTATTCCCAACACCATAAAATGCTGTTCTGTATAGAAAGGGGATGGCCCTAAGCTGTTTGCAACAATGGTAAAATATTATGAAAATGCATTTTTGACACGAGTGATCTTCTTCTCCATAACATTTTCTGAAATACTGGAAAAAGGAAGAGAAGTTATTTGAAAAATACACAAACGTTTCATAGCCAAGAAATAACAAAAAGCACATCAAGCACATTGTTCTGTAATTTCGTCTAAAGATCATAAAAAACTCATGCAGTAGAAGCGCTGGTGTATACTCATACACATTCCATCTAAGGCCAACATCAACTCCACATTTATAGATTAGGTTAACCACAGAAATAGGGGATTTTATTTGTACCAGCATACTTGTCACCGGGACACCAAAGTAAAGCTGTGTTCAGAAAGAAGCACTGAATGTTCAAAAACCTTGTTTTTATTGGACATCAGTGAGTCAAAGGCAGATGGCTCATCTAATTTTAGTTAGGGACAGATACAACCCACCAGTGGCCAGGGTAATCAAGGGTAGCCAGGGTTATAAGCCTCAAGCAATAAACTTATTTTACCTCATATTCAGATTCCAGCGTTACAGAGTTCTGTTTTAATTTTTCTTTCAAAGCTGGATCAACCTGCAAGACAAATAAAAATACAGAAAAAAAGTTTGAATTTAAGAATTTTTTTTTAAAGAAATCTTAATCTCAAATAATCTAAATTGGTACATGCAAAACCTCCTCCTCTCCTCTACATGAGTTTATGTAATGTTTGTTCAGATACCAGGATGATGAACAGAGTTGGGCTGAAACAGAACAAGAATTGGGCTGAAAAGAGACAGGTCAACAGCCAAACTTTTTGAATCAAAAAGGTAGCACATTTTTAACTAGCCCTGCACTTGCACGACCTTATATATATAAATATTTATTTAGTTTGACACAGCTAAACTAAACAAAACTTTAAACAAATAAAACAAGAAAGACCAAGAAAGAGAAAATTGTAATCACATTACATATTTTATTCCTGAATGTTGTGTTCAGTGAATAAGTATACAATATATTGCAGTTTTCAAAATCTAAGCAAGAGTCAAACTTTCAGTTTTTTATAAAATTGCAGCTCTTCCCTAGTTTTGATTCTGTACCAACAATGCTGGTGATCCCTGCCACCTTCCAGAGAAGCTTGTTCAAACTAAGAAAATCTAAGAACGGAAATGTAAGTGAACCACAGCAGATGCATCCCATGTTTTAGCAACTTCTGAGCCTAGAGGAAATTACGTTCATCCTCCCCTTTGCTAAGCAGTATCTGTTTCCCACAGGCCTAAGAGCAGAGCAAAGGGAAAAAAGATAAATTAGCATTCTTCAGACAGTCTTTTGGCTAATGAATTAAAATATCAAATAAATCTACCATTGAAACCGGACAGCAGGACCCTGACAGGGTTAACTTTTATAAAGCAAGGCCTTAACCAAGCTAACTCCTCTCTGGAGATAATTAAGAGGCCTTGAGTCCTGTTCCCAAGACAAACGCTAACTCCTCTCTGGAGATAATTAAGAGCAAGAGTCCTATTCCCAAGACAGAAAAACATCATCAAGGTTAGCTAGGCGTCAGAGAAGTATAAACACCTACACGAAAAGGGCATAAAGCTGTCACAAATAATAGATAAGAGAAAGAGTTATGGCTAGGGTCTGACGGCTCCTTACAACAACATAGTGAGATCAGGAAAACAAGGAAGGTGATAAGCTCAACCCCTCCCTGAAGGAGGTTTCGCCTCGACTTCGCCTTGACTCCGCCTCGGCTCACCTGGTTCCACCCTGACTCCGCCTTAACTCTGCCCAACTCTGCCTATCATGAATATTGTAATGACATGATGTAATCTTATGAATATGTATGTACAGGTGTTACCACCCCCCTCTGGAAATGTATAAATTACCTGACTTTTCTTAAATACTTTGGAACTCTTTTGTTCAGCACGAGCTGGGGTTCCCCAACGTTGCAATAAATACCTTTGCTGTTTAAAGGCTAAAATTCTGTCTCTAAACAGTTTCTTTCGGCCTTGTTGGGCATCACCATGAGGAAACAGTCTCATTTTTAGACCTTAAATACAACTAGTGTTAAACAAAGCAGGTATGTAAGGACACTGATAATGTGTTTCATTATTTCAGTTCCATATTCCAGGTACACTAATCCAACTATGACTAGTTCTGTGAAGAAAAGTTCTTAATTTGCTGCTTCTTGATCTGAATGAAAAGGGCACGGTTACCCTTGTCACAACCAACCTCAAGGGGGAACACAAATTATAGAATTTGACTTGTCAATGAGAAGATCCACTTTCAGATTCAGCCCTGACAAACTCCTGGTCCTCAAAGGTACTTAAAATACACACCTATCATCTGTATTGATGGGAACTGTTCTGAGGAATTTCCGTACGACACGCTGTTCTTTTTGGTTACAGCCACTGTCTACTAGTTAATATGCATCCCATGAGACCTCAGTTCCTAAGGATGCTCAGACAGGGAAATCTAACCCCACCTGTGCATGCTCTTATAGAAATCTTTTCATCTTCCAAATCATCTTTATTTAAAATTACTATAATTTGCAACACATTTGTACATCATGCACTATTTCCTTTTGAAATATATTTTGCCACTATACTTAATAAATAACATGTCCACCTACCAAAGGCTCATTCTTGTGGGTACATTAGAGAAAGATATAATGACAGAGCTGATATAATTAAATTTAAAACATGAGTAGCAGAGAGACTGTTTTCTTAGTATGTCAGATGTACTTACAAGAGCTAAATATGCAAGATTAACAAAACAATACTACTAGATCCAGTAGAAATTATCAATGAAAAAGATTTAATGCCTGCATTTTATATATTAGTGAAACAAGTAATCTCTATGCAGTATCCAGAAAGCTTGTATTCCTACATTCTCTGTGTAACCAATGAAGGAAGAGATTCTTCTTGAAATACCTAAATCGGTCTCCTGCTCAGAATTTAGGCTTCGTAGGCTTCATGAACACCATTCAAGTATTTGAGAAGTGTTAAGGAGAGGAAGAGACTGTTAAGGAGAACTTGTGAATTTCCCAGCTCCAAGGTCTAGGATTTCCATCTACTGACACAGGGACAGCATACAATTTCAGATATCTTCCCACCTCCTTGAGGCAAGACAAGATGTTGTAACATTATTACTCGTTAAGGTTCTAAAGGCAGTATTTATGCCTCATCAAAAGAACACAGTTAAGCATCCTCTTGACACAACATACAGGAGGTTCAGTGCTGACTCCAAGGAAACTGTATCACCTTTTGAATCTTAAGTGAACCTGTAAGTGCTTTCTGCAGTGACAGTTGAATCGAGACAGATTATGTGTTTGCCTCTCTCCTTAGCGTTGTACTCCAGATAAGAGTCTGGGCTCTGCCTTTTCAGAATTCTGTGCAGTTGTCGTTTGCAAGAGAACCGGAGTTCTGTTGTATTGGAGTCTTTCTAGCCTGAAAACTCAAAGGAAAGGGAAGGTTCAATTAGAATTCATACTTCATACAGAATCAGAAAATCATCAGGGCTGGAAGGGACCTCTGAGATCATCAAGTCCAACCGTTAATCCACTGCCACTATGTTTACTACATCATGGCACCGAGTCTCTTTGTAAAAACGTTCAGGGACAGAGAATCCACCACCGTAGTCCGTTCCAATGCCTGAGCACTCTATCCATAAAGAATGTTTCCTACTATCTAACCTAAATTTCCCCTGACAGAGCTTAAGTCCATGCCCTCTTTTCTTACTACTTGGGAGAAGAGACCAACCCCCACCTGGCTACAACATTTCACGTAGTTTTAGAATGCTATGAGGTCCCTTGCCCCTGAGCCTCTTCTTCTCCAGACTAAATACCCCCAGCTCCCTCAGCCCTTCTTCACAGGAGTTGTGCTCGAGTCCCTTCACAGCCTTGTTGCTTTTCTCTGGATCTGCTCCAGGACCTCAATCTCCTTCCTGAACTGAAGGGCCCAGAACTGGACACAGGACTCGAGCTGTGGCCTCACCAGGGCTGAGTGCAGGGGCAGAATCCCTTCCCAGGACCTGCTGGCCACACTGTTCCTGATCCAGCTTCTTGGCCACCTGCGCACACTGCTGGCTCCTGTTCAGCTTCCTGTCAATGCAGACTCCCAGGTCCCTCTCTGCCTGGCTGCTCTCAGCCACTCTGTGCCCAGGCTGGAGCTCCCCATGGGGTTGTTGTGGCCAAAGTGCAGGACCCCGCACTTGGCCGTGTTGAACCTCATCTCATTGAAATCAGCCCAACTCTCCGGTCTGTCCAGGTCCCTCCCGCTATCCAGCTGATACACACCCCCCCCCAAACTTAGTGTTATCTCTAATTTTGCTAATTGTTGTCACAATCCCTTCATCTAAATGATCTATGAAGATATTAAATTGAACTGGTCCCAACACTGATCCCTGGGGGACACCTCTCGTGAGTGGTTGCCAATTGGAGGCTGCACCGTTCACCTGCCACTCCTGGACCTTCCACTCCAGACAGTTCCTAACTCAGCACAGAGTTAGGAACGAGGCTCCTCTAATATTTCTTATACTGTACCTTTCCCATTAAAAAAATTCCAACAGACACAATCATTTTATCAAAGTAAATGTATTTTTATTGGATTTTGTTCATGCTCACATCAAACATGATCTTTCTTATCCGTGCCAGCCTGAATCTGTGTGTTCCTGCCTCCAGCTCCCGACTGTTGCTGACTCCAGGATTCCAGCCTGGACTTTCCCAGGGCTGCCCTGCAGCCTCGGTGGTGACGTGAGAGTAATTAGGGGAAAGGGGGAGGAACGTGGCATCAATTTTTCTGTGTGTTTATACATATTTTTCCTATTTAACATTACTGTTTCATTAAAATTCTGTAGTTTAGTTTCCAACTCATGTCTCTCTCCCTTATTCTCTCTTCTTTCTTTACCAGGGAGAAGAAGGGGATTAATAGAGAGCAATCTGTCCTTCTATTTAATTGCCAGGCCAGTGTTAAAACTTGACATAGAGGAAAGTCATATATCTCAGAAACAAACAGTGGATTAGAAAAGAATTTCTCTACCTTCATTTGACCTTCATTTTCATCTGGAGTTTAACTCCTGAGTGCCATACAGTCATATATATTTCATTGCACAGCAGCTGATTCAAGGGTAAAACTCACATAGGACAAAAGATTAAACTTCTCAGATTTTGACCTTTCATTGCTCCAACTTTCTTCCTCAGTAACATAGAAAACGTTAGTATTCCAATTTCTTAGCATTGTACTTTTGGGGGTGCACTCCCTTTGCACAGTACAAAGCAAAAGTGAACAGGAACTGTAAACACTAAAGGATCAGAATAGTAACACTGTTGTATATTATTCAGAGCAGGAACTATGTGTGGAATAAAAAGATTAATTAATGTTTTCTTCCCTCACAAAATGACCTAGAAATTCTAGTTTTCATGTGCTGCATGTTAACATGGAAGAACTCGCTCAATCTTCTCTCAATGTTATCCTCTCTCCATACTCTGCCAACCTATGTTGTACTGATAGTTCTTCTACAAAGCAGTTTTGGGGTGTTTATAAGCTCTATTTTATTAGTCTAAATGGTTGGCTGATGGGCTGAAAAACTCTATTTTCCCAGGAACTTTATATATTGCTTCTCTTCAGTCCCTACAGTAATTGTTGGTCAACAGTAGAAACCATTCCGCATGCCTAAGATTCTTTCATGCAAAATTAAATCTGAATCAGCAAGTGTGTACGTGCTACAATGGGCAGACAAGTAAATAAAAATAACTGTTATAATTGAAAGGAAACACTATCTATATATTGTTATATATGTATAAATCAAATTTTCTGTAAAAACCCTCCTTAAATAACCATCTCAATTCAACTATATATGCAATGGGAAGTAAGACAAGGAAAGGATCTAGCTTTTCACTTGAGAATAAAAACATTTTGCATGTCTTCGACTTTTCTGCGTACAATTAGGCCCAAACTTGGTCATAGTGCAGATCATGGAGGAGAAATGAAGTGTGAATCTGACCAAAAACCTGACAGAAACATTAGAGGTAAATTCTCCCCACCAAGTGGTTGAATGTAAACTTAAATGCTCTAACTGATCCTAAAAGCGCAGGATTGATAGAAAATAGGTGCCGAGAATATAGCAGAGGACAAAAGATTTTTATTTTCCTCTGTCTATGGGCTACGTCAAATAAAGGTCTCAGCAAGAATAGGCCACAAAGTACTTCAAGGAAAAATTCAACACAAGGAACAATGAGGCATTCTGTCTGTGGGTAAGAGATCTAATTAAGCTGCTGAACAGACCAGCTCACTAAAGTTAAAAACACATTAACAATTTTGTGATACGCATCTGTCACTAAAGGAACAATTTAATATTTTTCATATGTGGATATGAAGAGTTTTTCCTCCCGTTTCTGCCCTTTCTTGTTCTCCATAAGCTTCACAGGCGTAGAGGGAATTTGAAGTGACTAAGGAGGCAATAACAAAAGTACCGGTGTGCTGGATATGATTCCTTAGCATACGTGAAAATACATCATTGAACCACAGCTTCAGTCCTACAGTAGAAGGCACTCTGGAAATGTACAGAATCACATTTCTTAATAGTATTAAAAGAGGCTAACCTTAGGACCTTAGGACCCATGCTCATTTTGCCTGTTTTTTTTCAACTATCTGTTTGAAAGCCATGTTGTAGTGTTTCTGGTTATCTCTAAGGCACCCGGGGAAAATCTTACTGAATAAGTTATTCTAAACATCTGTGGCTGGGGTATGGTCAGGGGTAATTGTATGCAATTTTCAATCTGAGGCAATGATAGGCATACTTGCATCCTCCTTGATTACTGGCATATACTGGGTTGAGGAGAATGGAAAAAAAAACCATATTTTTATGCTGAATGTTTTAACTCTCTAAGTTAACATAGGCAATTAAAGTTTCACCCTCATAAACTTCATGCTGCTTGGCAGATGTATTAAAATTAATTCAGCCAAAGTCGTGCTGGAAGTCGTGCAAGAAAGGACATATAAAATTATGGTTATACATTGCAAACGTGAATACCAGAAATAAGGGAGCACTGTGTATTAGCAGTCCCTCTGTAAAAGAAGTGTAAACACTTTTACCCAGCACTTGGCGTTTGACTTGATTTGCCACAATATTAGCATATTTCCTTAGCATGTAGGCTTCAAGGTAGTTGATAAGATCCTTGATATTCAGTACCAAATCCATTATGGAGACAACATCAACTTGGCCCATTGGTTTCCAATAACGTGGCTTAATCCCAGGCAGGATCAGGGGTAAACCCGTCTTGCTGCCCCACACGTCCATTCTCTTTCTCTCCCATCTTTCAGTTTTCTTCCTAAAAAGTAGCAGCTCAGTTTCTGAGCTTCTAAGTGACATTATAAAATATCACTCTCTGGTTTTAAAGTTCATTTTCTGCCAAGAACTGTTTAGTGGTCTCTAAATTAATTTGAAGATGCTCTGTAAGCTCAGAAGCATAGACTCAGTATTATATCCCCTTAACTACGGAACCCAGCATACTCTGGATTTCTTTTTTTATTTAGATACAAAATGCTGTGTTCTCTATTTTATGTGCAAGTGAAATTAAACGTATTTTTTTCTTTAAAAGGTGAGATCTTCATCCATCGCCAACCACAGCTTCTCCAGGCAGCCTCTGCCAGTGTCTCACCACCCTGGCATTAAAGAATGTCTTTCCTACATCTACTCTCTTCCAGTTTTAAGACATTACCTTTTGTACTGTCACTACAAGTTTCTCCCCAGCTTTCCTGGAGCACCTTGAGGTACTGGAAGGCTGCTGTAAGGTCTCCCCAGAGCTTCCTCTTCTCCAGGCTGAACGAAGCAAACTCTCTCAGCTTTTCCCTGCAGGAGCGGTGCTCCAGCCCTGTGGTCATCTTTGTATCCCTACTCTGGACTTCCTTCAACATCTCTATGTCCTTCTTGTGTTGGGGACAGAGTCCTCCAGATGTTGTCTTATGAGAGCAGAGTATAGCGGTAGAATCACCTCCCTTGACCTGCTGGCCAGGATTTTGATGCAGCCCAGGATATGGTTGTCTTTCTAGGCTGCAAGCACACATTTCTGGCTCATGTTGAGCTTTTCATCAACCAATACCAGCACCCCAAGTCCTTCCCCTCAGAGCTGCTCTCACTCCATAGCTTTTTTGAATGTCTGTTTTAATGTATTTTGCATGACCAGTCCAGATTTTTGTTAACTGGACTAAGGTTTCTGACTAATTGAGGCTATGCAGACTTAGCAAGCAAAAGCTAGAAGTAGGAACCTCTACATTCTATGGACAGACCCAGCTGGCTGGTCAGTGATTTTGAATATGAATAGGAGAAAGACTTCTATCTGTTACCTTCTATCTATTCTAGAAGATTTCCTACCTTTGCACATTACTACCTTTGATTAAAACCTAATAGTATAATCTATATGGATCATGTCAGGGTCCCCTAGTTATTTGTGCCTGAGGTGTCTATTGTTTCCCCCCATGCTTCTTACTATCAGTGGGGGGGGGGGCACAGAATTTTCTACAGCTCCTTAGGGTTAAAAGTATCAATATTTCTTTTGCCAAAATGAGTGTTAATGAATGTTTCCATAATTTTTTTTTAAAGCTCATTTGCTGGCAAATACTATCTTAACACATATTTTAAATACTCTTTTTGCATTTCCCTTCCTGTGTGTTCATGTAATGCCAAAAAAAGCCCCAAACCCAAACTAGCAGAACAGGTACTAATTCTCTTCTCTGCTCTCTGCCCAGAGGTACTGAAATCCAAGAACTCCTGCAGCACTTGACCAAAGTATTTCTGCGCCTTAGTTTTTTTTTGTCCTTGGAGAAATTTCGTTTGCTTAGAGAATTCAGAAGTCTTTCTTTGACTGAAGAGGCGAAGCAGAATAACTGCAGTTTGTGAAACACGTAATTGCCTGAAGTCTCTTCTGTGTGGCTATATTAGTGTTGAAGCTGTTTTTTTCAGAGAGTGTACATTATGTGTCAAGTATATTCAGATACACGCTCGTAGAGAACCCCGAATTCCTCCTTCTGTGCACATACAGTGGAGAGCTGAGGATCATTAGTATGTCCAATGAGTACTTTGCTAAGGTGGGGACTTGCAGGGATCTACTCTGAGGGCTAACAGTTGCTTTAGCAGGAGCTGGCTCCGTGTTGTGATTTTCTGCCCGGGTGACACATGAGAATTAATTTTTCCACAGATATACGTTGTAGCTCCCTGGAAGCCAAGTAAGGCAAACAGTAACATCAAGGCACATGTAGACAGTCATCACCTCATTCAAATGCAGATGTCTATCAAAGACGGCGTTTAATTGCACTCCACAGCTTCCTCCATTCCATGGATCTGGGAAGGAGCACTTAGATGGAGAATTTCTATCACTTTGCCTTTTTAAGCCGGGCTTTGGGTGTTCTGGTTCCCAGAAAGTCTTCTCCTTTATTAAGAAGTCTAGAGAAATTCACTGCTGTATTTTATGGAAGTTAATAGAAAACCTTTGGAAGGGAACTTGCAATAACAGGGAGGGCCTCTGCTAGACTCCTGGAGTTTATCCTGGAGGCCTTTCAGGATTATGCATTAATATCAGCAAGGCATATACCATGTGCCCAGTGTGATAAATTCCACGTATTATCCCACAGAGGTCTCCTCTGCAGAGAACATAGAAGCGGCTTTTATCCACATTGTCTTCCCATTATCAATCTGTGGCCTTTTGGCTAAGATCAAATCTAGTATCATTTGAAGTCTTGACATGTCCTGTCTTTGGGGACTCTGGCAGCAGGCTTGGCTCAGTGACTTCCTAGCTCTTCCCCTCTGTAACTACCATCATTTAGGCTCTTTAAGAGACCTGGCAGCTTTTATAGGTCAAGTCTCCTTTAACATTCCTTGCTAGTAGAGCTGAGATGCTTTGGCCTGAATTACTTCTGTTTCAGAAGGCAGGTGAGCCTCTGCTTTCTAGAGTTGGAGAAATTGAATAACAATGCAGCTGGTGGGCTTGGTTCTTTTATATTTTAGGTCAAAAAACACCCCCCCCCCCCCGAAAACAAACGAACAACAAAAATATTAACTGTAATGGGCTATTTGGGTTGTGTTATTTCAGTGTTTAGAGGAAATACAAAACTAATCTTTCTTGTCTGAAGATAACGCAGGTAAGTCCTCTGAGAGCTTTGCACCCCTGGATTACTGGGGTTCTGAGGCAAGACAAAAAGTACTTTGTGTATATGAAAATCTGAAAGAATTTTTGTTGTTGTAAACTTGCTAAACCTAAGTATCCACAGGGGAGAGCGGAATTGCTAACCAGCTGTAGTGCCTGAAGACTTTATCAAATCCTGGTTTCTTATACATAAAACTGGATTTGTTGGGGAGTCAAAATGGGGGCATGATGCTGATGCTGGGACACTAGGATTGCTTTCCTGATCTATGACCGCTTCTAACTACTCTGACTGAAGACACGTGCCTCTGTTGGAGCCTGTAATAGAATGCAGGCAATGTGTCCCTTTCATCATGGTTTGATTTACATCCTGATGCAACTGTAGTAGTCTAGCCGCCACCTAAGGAGCTCTTCTCTAGCAGATTTTTTTTACAGTGATATGTCTATGTTTTTGTGGCAAATTCTTTTTTGGAAGTCCCTAATTTGCTTTCTGTAGTCCTGCCTCAAAATTCTATATAATTATAGAAGAGTAGAAACAGTGTAATTATGTGGTGTGTGTGAGTTTATTTTGTCTAAGTCACTCAGGGAATAGCAAATCACATATATTATCTCTGAAAGAGACCATAAAATTTTATAGTGCAACTTTGTGCATAAAAAAAGGCACTTCTCTCTAGCTTTCCTACAGCAAGGACAGTATCTACGATATCTTCCAGTTTGTGCTGGGGGAGATAATTTGAATACTCCATCTGTATCTCTGCAGCTATCTTTTATAGAGGAGGTACATGGAATACATTGTGAATTTGTCTTTCACCTAGGGATGGTTGGCAAATTGCCTCCCAAAACCACTTCTGGGTCAGTGCCAGCGAGCTCTACATGCCTTGCTGCAGGAAGCCTCCGGCTGATATATGTGGAAAGATAGCTTCTAAAGGTGTCTTCTAAAGGTTTAGTCTTCCTAATGATTTTATCTTGAACACCTGTCTGGTGTCATAACACAGGTTGTGGGAGGCTAGATATTATTCACTTACTGCTATTTTTAAGACATGATTTTTCTATTTTGGTTGTCTTTGCATGGAGGGAGTGTTGCTGTGCTTCAGAAAACACTGCAATGAGATGCACTCAAAACAATAGTGATTATTAATTATGACTGGTTTCTTACGGAAAATGGAAAAGCTTGAAATAAATAATAAATCTATCAAAGATCTTTGGAAAGACCTAGGAGCATTTGGGCTATCAGAAAATTGTTCATGTGGCAGTGAGCCTTGATAGGATGCAAGCAATTCCCTGACAGGACAACTGCACCCACACGTTGATGGCTTTTTTTCGACAAATCCCAGCTAACTACAGCAGCTGGGCAGATCTTGCCTGTATTCCAAATAATTAGCAAAAATATTCAAATCAGTAATGGCAAGGAAGCAACTGAAACAGCTTTCCTGTAACAAATCGGCATATAAACACTGAAAACTTCCAGTCTTCTTTACTGACGGTAGCTTCTGTCTCCCTGGCCTCAGCTCTTTGGTGTCCAAGACAAGCTTTTAGTACCTGAAATCAGACTTCGTTTTCCCATCAGAAGCTGAACTGGAGTAATGCTATGCTAGCTCTTGGCCCCTTTTGCCAGCCTCTTGCTCCTCCTGATGTCACAGCTGGGGGATGACTTGTTGTCAGGAATATGTGTTGACCTGGGAAGCTCCTGCTTTGCACTTTTGTCCAACTGCCGTGCCACAGATAGGCTGGCGCAAGCAAGAACAATGTTCAGTGCCGAGAGGTGAGAAAACGCCTGGTTGCTCAGGGGAAGAAAAAAAAAACACATCCTCCCTCTGAAGAGTTCCAGAGATGTAACTAATTTCTAAGTTTACTAAGGAACCTGTTTCCACATTCCCAAAGAAATAATTCACTAGCCCTTTTGTACATAAACAATCTCTGATCAGTAATTAGAACATAAAGTGACTGTGCTGGACATGTTCATAAAGGTATCCTCTTCATTTGGCCACACTAAGTTTTTATGAGGCTTGCTTGCTGGTACCTTACAAGGGTTTTCCAGTGTGTAAGAGTAAATGTCTGTATTTACGTGAATAAAAAAATTGGGGACCAAAAAAAGTGTGATTAAAATGTTTTCAATCATCAATTTCTTCTGTGAAATTTTGGAGTGCTTATTAAAAGCATCTCTTACACACTTTTGTGTGTACAATTTAGAGACATAAGGATGTTTTCTTCTGAAAGAACAATGAAAAGCCAATATCATTACCTAAATTTTGGGATACTGACATTGATCCTGAATAATGTTTTTTCTTAATCCTTGTAGTGCAGAAGAGTTCTGTAGGATCTGTTTCTTGAAGTAAGACTATTCCTCTAACAACAGATGTCTTGTACCAGACTACTGCATCCTGGTTTTGGATTAAAAGCAACTATATTACTGGCTTTTCTTCCCTCTTGATACGCTCTTGTTGAGTTTTATTTCCTGCCATTTATGGCATTTGAAGGTTGCAATTAAGGTTTCTATTTTGAATACCTTATGTGTAAGTAGTAGGAATTACCATAATTTAGTATTTGGATTGTCTTTCAAACCATAGAAAAAAAGAAAATGTTCCAGATGTAAGGTAAAACCTTTTAAAGCTAGAGAGTTTGTGGTGACCTAATGTTATATGAATTAACTGTCATTTTATTTTCCCATGATTTTGAAGAGCTCTCCTGCATAAATTCGGTCTGATATAATCTGCATGCTCAATTATGTATGTAGCAGAGTTACCTTCAGCATTTTGAGCAAGAAAAGGTTAAGGCTTTTATAATTAATTCTTTTCTGTATTTAAATGCTCAGCTGGCTTTGTGCAACAGACACTGATTCAGACATTACTGGGATAGACATTTAATCATGCTGAAGGGCTGGCAGATTAAAGAATGGATAGGCTGCCTTCCCTTTAGCTGTGCGGGGGAAGACCCAAGTGATGGTCAGCTGAAGCAAAACTGGGATGTAAGTTTGAGCCCTCGTTGTTAGGAATGTGCAAAGGAAGGAGATAATGGAAAGAAAGCAATGCCTTTGTCCCCTTGAATGTCCGTCAAATGAAATCACTTTTGGCTAACAGGAAAGCTGGAAATTCTCTTCCACCAGACTTTGGACTGAAAGCCTATGTGTATTTTTAGCATCCGTTAAAAATAAAAACATGGGCAATTTACTTGTGCTCTTGTTCTGCTCTTTCTGGGTAATATTTCCAGCTGCTGGGATGAAAGAATATCAGATGTGAGCCACGGCATGACGACGCATGGAATACCTCAGTGCTCTGGGAAGCCATCTCGAAACATTTCAAAGGTCCAAATATAGATGGAGAAGCTTATTTAAATGGTGCAGAGGGCCAAATCCTGGCTGTCCTGCAATTCTTCAGGAGTGGGAAGGAGCTGGTGTCTCGCAAGCTCAGCTTTGCAGACCTTGCATACCTCCCCTGCAAGTGTCCCAGGGGGACAGCAGTGAAGCAACGCTAAGCGAACACTGAACACTCTGAATGAAAAGGGTTGACCGACTTCTCTGACCAGAGATACTCATCTGCAGAATGTGATCAGACAAACAGACTGCAGCAGGCAGGGAACTCTTGAAAGCACCAGGTCTGAACCAAGGATGGCAGCAGGAGATGCCATCAGCTCCTACATGTTGGCTGGTGTCTCCCAAACAGTTTTCCTTCGGGAGATACTACCCTGTCCCCGTGTGAGTTGAGCAAGATTTGTGTATAACATGAAGAGTAACCTGAGGAAAGATGTGTTGCCTCCTAAGGAGAGGAGTGCTGTGTAAATAGCACACTGAGGACACTGTGTCCTTTCTTGTCAGCCCTCTCATCTTTCTCATGTCCCTATGATCTGTATTTGTAAAGATGGAGAATCTGTGTCAAGAAGCTAAAACACACCTGGTGTCTGTATTATTTTATATCCCAGAGGCAGGTTTGGGGACAATTTATCCTTTTCTTCTGATTACTTATGCTGCCTTTTCAGAGCCAATTTGACAAAGCTCAGAGAAGCTAGTTTCAAGTTTTCATGTTTCCTCTCTTTTTCCTCCTTGACCCCTGCCCCCAACCCACTATTTTTTTTTTTTTTTTTTTTTAATAGGTCGGCTTGCTTCTTTACCCAGAGTGGGCCTGATCCTTTGTGGTACCACCTGTTACCACTATCTGCCACTTCGGGCTCTGCAAGGTTCTAATTGCAGGTAAAGTGTGGTGGTAAGCCACTGCTTGATGCAATCCTCTGAGAAGCTCTTTCTCTACTTATGTTGCAGGGGCAGAAGGATGTGCAACTATATGACCAAAGCTACAGGAGATGGTATCTTGTGTGAGTGTTGTGCAAACTACAGGAGTCATTCAGGAATCCTAGCTTCTGATACTGGCAACATCACAAAAATTTGGAATAGAGCAGTACCTCCTCCAGGCTGCCTTACACAAACCATGTGACCTGAACTCTGAAAAATCTCTACCTCAGGCCCAGAACCTCTGCTTAAAATAAAGCAGATCAGTTGAAAACATTAGACGTTAAAAATCTGAATTTACTGAAAACTAGCCATCACAGAGTTTTAAAATCATTTTGGCTGGTGGAGACCTTTTAGGATCGTAGACTCCAACTGCCTTGTACCAGTAGTTGGTTGTTCCCATAACTTAGTATTTGGGAGCTTACTCTATCCCGTTCTTGGCTTATGCCAAACATCATTCTCTGAGCAAGTTCTTACCATTAGAAAATCTTACAGTTCCCCAAGATTCCTCTTCGAGCCAAGTCCACTGGTCATTTCCCTTTATCTGCAGATATGTATCCTGTAGCCCTTCTTGGATGTTGCTTTCTTCAGCTACTGTTATCCTTCAGGAGGTTGTTGATGAATTTTTGGTGTTGTCCTCCAGGTCATTTCATTGGAGAGGTGAGTATGTAGGTGACATAACTATGTATGGGTGAGTCTGTAGGTGACATAAAGTATCTTTAAGAAGAACTGGACCTTTTATCTGAAAAAATGCCTTTGGAGCGGGCATTTTGCTTTGTACTACCTTCAGTGACTCTGAACTAATCTGGTTCCTGGAGTAAGGCTCAAAATGATGTTGCTGCTATTCAGACAGGGATTGCCTGCCCACACTGAGTAATTTCAATTTACTTATTTCACTCCAGAGATCCCAATGACAAGCTGTGTCACTTCACTGATGGTCTTCAATACTGTTTTCCACAGCTTTTAGCATCTCACCACATCATCTTACATCTTCCTGTGTAACTGAACTACACCAGAGAAAGGCAGGTTTTTGTGTGCCTTTGAAAGAGAAGCGGCTCATCCCAAATTCTTGCTCATCGTGTGGTTATTGAGCTGACGAAGTCTACTGTGATCATTTTTTTTTCTTTTTTCCTTTTTTCTCTTCACAGATGTGCCTCCTTGCCTCTGATCTTCTGATAGCAAATGTCTCCTTTCATGTCCTGGATCAAGGCTGCTACTTTGGCTTTCTATACTATTTGCTTCTCTTTTTAATGCTCTGCCAAACATATTAATGCCTGGTCCTGTTGCCCTGGACCCATTGCCATAAGTCCAAGTCCAAAACCCTCCTTTCACCCACCTGGCCAGAGCTTTGTTGGGCTGGCTTCTTCCTGGCCCCATGTAGAAGCTGTGGTACTCTCTGTACATGAAATCTGTGTATTGTCCTGCTCAGGAGGCTAAACTGGCTTCTGGTCTTCCTTGCTCTACTCGGGTCCATCTCTAAATGCATCCTGCTGCCCTCTAGTGAGAAATGCCCGTGGTCCAGACCTGGCATTTAGGAACATAAAGAGCGGGAAGGGGAGGCAGTATCTTTTCTATGCAGACAAGGATGTGCTATCAGATCCTGGTGATGGGGGACCTGCTGCTGAGCACAGTGCCTAGCTCTTTTCGGAGCACATGCCACCTCCTCCTCCAGGCTTCGTGAAGTACTTGTCTGCTGCGTCCAATTCACCTGCTAACAAAGAAGCTTTATTCACCGTCTAAATATGCTGCAAACCCACTGAAAGTCAAAAGGAAACTCACGAGGAGACAGGCTGTAAAGGCTTGGAGGAGACTGAAGGAAAGTGCAAGCTACTTGATAGGTGATTATAATTAGGGGTATGGTCATATTTATTGTGGTGTCGCTGCATGCAGACCATCTGGACTGCTCTGCATGTACCCTAATGGAACTGGATTTTGCTGCAGCCTCAGTGCGAGTGTTGCTCCATTGGAATAGAGGGAGCTGCTCCTCATCACCCACACCAATATTGCACAAGAGGGCTTCATCCAACCTGACTAATGCCCTGAAACACACCACCTATGCCTGAGTTCATCAGTCAAAGGCAGCTGTGGTCACTGTGTTACTGACAGCCCTCCACAGGCAGCTGAAGTGTGGAGCAGGGTAATAGCTCTGGCTTAGATAGTATTGATTCATCTTTGAGTGCCTGTCTTCTTGATAAAGCCGGGGCAGTTAAATGTCATACAAGGGGCAAAATTTTCATTTGGGGTAAGCTAAAGTAACTCCACAGTTGTTAGGGGCATGGGCCACTGACCACCCACCTCCAGTCCTGTATCATTCCATAGCACTCACCTGCAGTTAATCTGTTGAGTGAAGCTGCTGAAGTGATCACAGTTTTTAAGGAAAGCCTGAGCTGTTGGTGATGTTTTCTCTACCCTGACGCTTTAGGAGACTTGCTGCTGAGGTAAAGCACCTCAGTCTTTCCTTACTTCTCAGGAATTCTGATAAAGCACGTGCTGAGAAAATTCCTCCATTTCTGTCTAATCTGTGGCTCTTTACAGCTCATCAGCTGTCTCTTTAGAAGCTGATACTAGATACTGATCTCATCTTGACTGATTCTTTATTTGGAGACCAAATTCTTGAGATGCAAAGGAAAAGCAAGTCTCCTTTCATGGGCTGGAACAAAAAAATGTGCTTCAGCGTATCTGAAATGTATAAGATGGCTTTGTGTTTCCATAGGCTGTACTGAAATAGTGAGTCCCTGTTAAGGAGTGGACTGTGACACACTTCTGTGGGTGGCGACACTCTCTGCAGTGGAGAGAACTCTGGTTTCCTGGTCATTTAAGACCACGCAGCAGAAGAACTGCTTAGAAGACTAAGGTAGCAAGAATCATTTTGGCTACCACCCTTGTGTGCATTTCTCCTAGTCCCCTGAACTCATAGCTCCGGGTAACAGCAGATTCTACTCAGGAGGAAAGCAGCCAGTGTTTCTGCTTCTACCCAGACAGCTCTTGCCCTCTAGGAGAGGTTTTGATGGTCCTAACTGAGGTGTCTTATTTTAGGTCTTATGAATGGGGTTGATGGTCATTTCTAAAAGTATTAAAGGAAAGCTCAGCAAAAATTACAGATGATTCTTCAACCGCAGAAGCAGTGGGACCCACCTTTTCCAAAAGCTATGCCTAACAGCGAGATAAGTTACAGATGACACGACCTGGAGGAAATAAAAAATTCTAAACTCTTAACACTTCCTGACCTATGTCCTAGATATGTTCCTCCCCCCCCCACAAACCACTGCCTGCGAGAGAGCAAGGAAAATGGCTTTGTGACTGTTAATAGTTAAATACAATTTTGTTTATTGACTGTTTTAGCAAACATAAAGAACAACAAGTGAACAGACTGTTGCATCCAAATGATTTACTGGTTTGTTGTCTATAGCTCTTCATTACATCCGGTTGCAGTCCAGAATGATGAGCCAGCAAGGCAAGGAGGTGGTTTTTAAAATAGCTTTCCAAGGGGACATAGCATAGGTCCCCAAAAATGGAATCAATTTAAACTCATGTTTACAGATGCTATGTGTCTAGCTCATAGATCTAAAATAAAGATACACTGTTTTCATAACGGTTCCAGGGTATTTTGCTTCAGACTGGCTAGCTGTAGTTCAGCAAAAACCTTGCCTGAGTGTTCTTCCGTATGTGTCTTTGATTCAGAATGCAGGCTCTAAGGCAAATAGCTTGCTGTACCAAGAGATGAATGAGGGCACTAAATCAGAGTCTGGACTCTAAAAACCTCTAGGATATGACGCCATTTGAGTCCAGTTCAGAGAGAGGGACCAGTAGCAATGCCTTTCTTCAGGCTCAGATTCCCAGGTTTCAAAATTACAGCAGAACAGGATCCCACATTAAGGTTTGGCTTTGCATCAACAGGTCTCATGGCTCTTCTGGAAGAGAGCCCTTCTGCCTGCTCTGCAGCTGAGGAAATTAAGAACATGTTAAGAAATTTGGCTTTGAGGAACTGATAAAGCTTGCAAGAGGCGCGGATTTCCAGTGTCCAAATCCAGACAAGAGCCAAAACTAGATTAAATCCAAAGCCAGAGGAGGTTCTATCACGTGTTAGAAAGAGTACCACTGTCCTGTTGTGGTCCCCTTTCCCTTCTCCATCTCCTTCAGCAGGCAAATCAGCTTTTGCTGTAGGACTCAGCAGCAGAGAGAAGGTAACTAAGGTGGCTGTGCTTGATGTATGGGATAGGGAGGAAGGAGCTCCATGCACTTTCATAGAATCACAGAACCATAGAATTGGCTGGGTTGGAAGGGACCTCAGAGATCATCAAGTCCAACCCTTGACCCACTACCGCTGCAGTTAGCAGACCATGGCACTGAGTGCCACATCCAGTCTCTTTTTAAATATCTCCAGGGACGGAGAATCCACTACTTTCCTGGGCAGCCCATTCCAATGTCTGATCACCCTCTCGGTAAAGAAATTCTTTCTAATAGCCAACCTAAACTTCCCCTGGCACAGCTTAAGACCATGCCCTCTTGTCTTGTTGAAAGTTGCCTGGGTAAAGAGACTAACCTCCACTTGGCTACACCCTCTCTTCAGGGACTTGCAGAGAGCGATGAGCTGCCGCTTTTTCAGGCTGAACAGTCCTAGCTCCCTCAGCCTCTCCACACAGGGTCTGTGCTGGAGTCCCTTCACCAGTCTGATTGCCTTCCTTTGGACCTGCTCCAGAACCTCAATCTCCTTCCTGGACTGAGGCGCCCAGAACTGGACACAGGACTTGAGGTGTGGCCTCTCCAGGGCCGAGTACAGGGGCAGAATCACTTCCTTGAACCAGCTGGCCTCATGGTGGACAGAAAAAGTGTGTCTAGAAAAGCACGTACTAAACCTGTTAATCTGTGTCTTGGTGAAAGAGGAAACAGTTGTGACCATAACCCCCCAGACAGCACAGGATGGGGGAGAAGTGAAGCAGGCTTCCTGATGAAATCCGTTTTAATCAACAGTTCCATTTCCTACTGTAGCCAGAGCTTGTGCCTCACTCCTGTACATCTCTAAACCAGATAAAATTTATACTCCTGTTCTTGGCTATGCACTAGACCAATGAGTGACAGCAGGAAATTGAACACAGGACCCCATGGCTGCAGCTGTGTGGAAGGCAATGGCATTAGCAATCCAACCAATTGTCTCTTGTATCTCCAGAAATCACTGAAATACAGTATACAGCCTCAGATCCAATTTCCTGCTCTCCTTTATCTTGGGTGTTTGTGTTGGTCAGAGCAAACTGCCTGTCATTATCAGATAATCCATTACATTGAAACAAGGGGGGAGGAAAAACCAAATCAAAAAGGAAAATAAATGCTTTGCAGTCTTTGAAGTACTTCCCCTTTCATCCTAGCCCCCAAAACTTTGATTCAGTTATATTTTGAGGCTGAAGTGTTTCTCTCTGTTCCGCTCAGTCCAGCTTGGACCCTGGTGAAACCCAAGCGGTACCTGCACCGATGTGTGCTAACCTGGCCCATGCCTTCCCTTCTAGACAGCTGCCTTGTAGGAATCTCATTTCACCCTTGCAGGCTAACATCCTATGCAAGGGGGAAGCAGAACTGTTGCTGCCCCAGGTAAGCTCCTTCTTTACCTGCTTCAGTAAATAACAAACAATGTAATGCCAGGGTGGCCAGTGACCCTGTGTTAGGTTGGTGTGTAATGGAGAAGGTCATGCAGTGTGCAAGGGAATTGCAGGCTGTATTAGGAAGTCTCCATGTATGTTGCATTCTTCTGTTTGAGAGGCTGAGCCAGTAGTGGTGGGACTGCAACAGTCTCCAGTCCAGGTCAAGGTCTGGAGCAATGCATTGACCTGTGTATTATCTTGCCTTTTAACAGAAGGCAATAGTTGTCATTAAACGTGTACTATGCTCCACAAAGGTGTCTGGTGGCTATTGTGTTCAAAGTACAAATTTCATTCTTGCACCTTGGAAAGTGCTGGGTGCAGCATTTCCTGGTCGTGAGGCATCGGGAGGTAGAAGAGGGCGGGGATGCCCAATGTAAGGGAAGAACCAGACATGGAGTATTGGCAGCTGTGCTGAGTGATGTTCAGTCATTTCTGTCAAATGTGTTTCGTGTGGCTGTGAACCTTAACAAATCTACCAGGACATGGAGATGAGTAGGGCTTTTCTACCTGGTGTTTCTGCCCAGGGCCCTTGGGGTGAGCACTTGTGGGTATCTTTGGTGATTGACCCTGTGAGTGGCTCTGGGTGACTGGAATTCCTGGAAGTGGGAGATACTATTCTGTAGCTGCAAGATGGTCAGCAGTGCTAAAAAAAAAATTGAATGTTAAAAAATGTGCAGGTCAGAGGCTGCAAAATGCATAGTGCCCCTCTATCAGGAGCTCTGAGAGCATGAGATGGGCAGGCCAAGACTCTCCAGGCTGAAGAGCTTCAGTCATTTCAGGTTATTCTACCTATTGTTTTGCTACAGCAAAACTCCTCCTCCACTTAACCAAAATTTAACACACATTAAAGTGGAGAGAGATACTCCAAGCTCACAGTTCATGTAATGAATGAACAAAGAGCAGCAGCTAAACTCATGTCCCCACAACAATATAAAGTTTCACCCTCAGTAAGTTTGCAAACGACACTAAATTAGGAAGAGAGTATTGATGTGGTTCAGGGTATGAAAGTTCTACTGAGGGACCTGGACAGGATGAATCAATTGGCTAAGGCCAATTGTATGAAGTTCAACAAAACACTTCACTTGATTCCCAACAACCCCATGCAACACTACAGGCTTGAGGAAGAGTGGCTGGAAAGCTGTCCAGAGGAAAAGGGCCTGGAAGTTTTCTACCCCTAGCTGAAAATGAGCCCGAAGCATGCCCAGGTGGCCAAGAAAACCAGCAACATCCTGGCTTGTATTAAGAATAGCGTCGCCAGTAAGACCTGGGAAGTGAGGTGACTCCACATCTTGAATCCTGTGTTCAGTTTTGGGGCCCAACATTACAAGAAAGACATTGAGGTACTGGAGTGAGTTGAGAAAAAGGCAAGGAAGCTGGTGAAGGACAAGTCTTACGAGGAGCATCTCAAGGAAGTGGAGTTGTTCAGTCTGGAGAAATGGAGGCTCAAGGGAGACCTAATAAGCTCTCTAAAGCTACCTGAAAGGAGGTTGAAGCAAAGTGCGGCGTTAGACTCTTCTCCCTAGAAACAAGTGGTAGGATGAGAGGAAATGGCCTCAGGGAAGGTCTAGATTGGATGTTAGAAGCTTCTTCACTGAAAGGACTGTCAAACAGGGGAAGAGTCTTCCAGGGTGGTGGTTGAATCAGCATCCGTGAAGGTATTTAAAAGATGTGTAGATGGGGTGCTTAGAAATGTGGCTTAGCACTGGATTCTATTTTCCAACCAGGATGGTCCTGTGATTCTATGATTCTGAAGGTGGACTTAAAAAGGGTGTGTGGTGGTAGAAGCAAGGGTAAGAGTCAAGACAGGGATAGGAGATGGTGTACAGGAAGGGGCAGAGGACAGGGTAGATGCTGAGTGTAGGACAGTGTACAAAGTACAGGACACAATAGGTATCGTGTGTAAAAGAAACCCTTTAGAAAAAACAAAAAACTGGGCTATGAAAGACTACTCTCTCTTTCGTGTGTGTGTCTGAGCATGCCTTTCTCCTCCACAAATTAATTTCATTCTATCTGAATCTTTTTGACTACTTGGAAGGAGGGATCCTGTTTTCAGAGCAGTGCTGTGGGACTGCTCTGGGCTGAGGGTTGTATTCAGCAGGATCTAAGCATATATAGGTATATACTGCATACTCTCATGAAGTCAGCTTTTAGGTGAATCTGAATAAATTAATACTTTAGCAGTTAAACAATGTCTTGTCACCCATTTCATCCAAAATGCTGACATTAATCAGAGCGACATAAGCAAACTGGCCTAGGCTCCAGTAATGAAGGTGGTGGCAGATGTTGCATGGAGTGGCAGCTCTCTTCACAGGGTGACTGCTTCTACCCCTGGATGTCACCAGAGCAGTCTGGGGTCGGGCCCTGCACCAGGAGTACTTGTCCCAAATGTTTTCTAGGTCCTACCAGACCTGAACAGCGGCTACATGTATCCTAGAGGAAGACACATCTTTCTAATCTCTCCATGCACAAGCCTCTATTTTAATTAAACTGTAACTTTCATTAACACTTGATGTTAATTTACTTTTTACTTCCCTTTTCCCTCTGATATTTATAAACCAGGATCAGTCTCCTGTAGGGAAGTACAGCTTTGCTCTAACTGCTCTGGGTTAAGAGACAATCTGGCTCCCTTTACTTTGTCCCAGATTTTTAAAGTAAGAGACATTATTACATAGGAAAGGTGGTGGGTTTTTTTTTTTTTGTGGTGTTTTTTTTTTGTTTGTGGTTTTTTGTAAGTCTCAGCTGTTTTACTAAGAAAATTATTACATTTAACTTATGGGAATAGTAAAATCTTATCCTATCTTTATCTGGCATTTTTTTTGTTGGACTGTACAATCAAGGTCTGTAGTTGTGGTCTCTGGTAACATTCTCTGATGGCTGATGGTGTGGAAGACCTTGAGGAACTGGAAACCAATATAGGGGCAGCAGGCTCCTGCCTTCTATAATCTACCTGAAATATAACCTAAACTTAAGTATTTTTCTTTATCAATAGCAGCAGAGTTGAGCTCTCTAACAAGGCCATGGGCCAGGGAGTAGCTTACCCAGGATTTGAAGGCAGAGGATGAAGGGTGGAGAGTTTGAGGGAGAAACAAGAAGCCAGCCTGTGCTCAGGACATGGCTGAAGCACCAGCTGCCGCTCTGGCATCACTGTAAATCCTCCTCTCTGTGAAGCACTGGCTTAGTTTTAGAGATGCGGATTTTTATATTTTTTTCCCATGGTATTAACCAGCATGTGGTGGAGGAAGAAAAAAAAAAAATCTTGGTGCCAACGTTGTTTGGTTTCCAATTCAATAAAATATGTTTTTTTCATTGAATTCAAAATTATTTTTTGAAGCTGTTAAATAAATTGACATCTTTGGGAACCAAATCCTTTTCTAGAGCTTTGTAAGATGTGTGAGAACTCATCAGAACATGCTGATGGGTCTGTATGCGTCTTACTATGCTAATACATGTTGCTGTCTTCTGTCTTGACAAGCCTCCTCCTCTGAGGCCGGGCTCCTGCCCTGGTGAGAGTAGCACGTCCAATCCACTGCTAAGCCTCCTGTATTTGTTCTGCAGCAGAGAAAATAGGTTTGTTGGAAGCCGTGTTGGTGCTGGTTGCTTTCAAATAGCCACTGAAGCTGGAAGGAAACTTCTGGATCTGTTTGTGACCTCTCTTCTGGTTCGTAGCCTGTGCCAGATATGCTCCACCACAGATGTCCACCTTCCTCGCACGCTGCAGTGGTCAGTCTTGGATCAACACACTTTCTGAAGCCGCTGCTGAAATGGAAAACTTTGGAATTAACGTGTGTATTGGAATCCATGATGATCAAAATCTGATTTTGAGGCATGACCTCATTCTCCTTCATAATCAGATGGGTTCTCTGGAATATGTCCCTTCTCATCATAAGTTTTCAAGGGTTTGAGTTGTCCTGGGCTCCCAATAGCTAGTTGCCATCTTTAGCATCACAGAATCACAGTGTTTTAGGTTGGAAGAGACCTCTAAGATCATCCTGTCCAACACCATAAACTAGTAGTTGGTTTTAGTTTTGTTTTTCTGTTGAAGGGTATCTGAATACCATGTGAAATTCCTTTAGGATCCTGTTCACTTACATAGAATAGCCTTGGCAAGCCCAGCCTAGGACATATTTGTAGTGTCAGCCACCTACACACGCGCTTCCCTCTACAATGCTTTGCACTCAATTGTAATGATGATCACAAAAAGAGCTGACCTTTGTTCTGAGCCAGACCTGATGAACGCAGACTCTGACCCCAGACTAAGTCTTGTGGGAAGTTCTGTAATGAGACTGGAAGATCTTATCATACCCAACACCTGTCACAGACACATCTGTGTATTAGATTGATAAACCCCTGTTTTACTCCATCCTGATCGGCAAATAAAGGACATGCAAAGAAGGAGCTATGTTTCATCCTTACTTGAACATCTGTGGCTAGGACCTGTGGAAGAACTGACCTCTGGTCACAGAAGTACTGTGAAGATTACATGGACTGTCCCATGGCTTGTCCAATAGCAGCTTGTGCACTCTTGAGGATGTGTGTGCTTGGCTTTCAGAGCATCAGACATGTTTGAGAAGCAGGGTTTTATAGGTGTAGGGAGGATGCAGAGAATTTTATGTTTTAACGAGGTTCATTTGTTCTATGATCAGTGATAGCTTTAAAGTTGCCTCCTAAATAATGGTACATTTCCTCTTTCTCCTAGAAAGTAATTTTTTCTCAGATTTAGATCTTCATTTCAAGGCTCTTCAGGTGCATCATACTAATAAATGCCACATTATCCCAACTCTTCTGACACAAATGTATCTGATGAAAGATGGTGAAGGAAGAAAAGCAAAGCTACAAAAAAAATAGCCTGGCATGTAACCTGGGTTCACCAAGGTCAAAGCCTTAATGAGAGAAGGGTTCAGTGCCAGGCCCTTAGGCACAAGTTTTGTGGCAGGAGCTATTGGGCTGCTTGCATTCAAGCAATAATGGCAAAAGTACAGTATTTGAGGCCATTCTTGGATCATTGGATCAAGGGCTGAAAGGTCAGAGGAGGACAGTGAGATGGTGAGAGAAATTCCTATGACCTTGCTCAGTGAGAAATTGTCCAAGGAGGAGCTAAACCTGCAACTTGTAATGTCTGCAGTAATATGGCCATATCTGTCTAATATTTTGGATGGCAACTTACTCTTACGTTTTAAGTGTATAGTTGGTGGATGAAGGAGAAGTAATAGATCCTTTCTGATTTGTTTAACATACTCCCAGAATCTGCAGGGCACTGTAATGTCAAGGGAGGACATTGGCCTGGCAGAACAAGTCAATGTCAGTTAAGCATTTTATCCATGAGTGACATTGCTTACCTGTGGTAGGTTTCTATTTCAGGTGATCATGGAAGACTCTAGAGGAGAGTGAGTTTTGCTTAACAAATTTGATATTTTTGTTTGTTGCTGCACATAGCAGTTATTAATTCTGCTTATGATTCAGGGAAAAGCTTTTATGAAATAGGTAGTGTATGTTCCTTCAATATGTTAGTCTTTCATAATCTTCCAGTGGTTTTTGTTTACAGAACCAAAGAGCCGTTCAGGTTGGAAAATACATTTAAGATCATCAAGTCCAACCATTAACCCAACTCTACCGGGTCCAGTGCTAAACCATATTCCTAAGCACCGCATCTACAAATCTTTTAAACACCTCCAGGGATGCTGATTCAACCACCACCCTGGGCAGCCTCTTCCATTGTTTGGTATTTATTTCACTGAAGCTGCTTCTTCTAATATCTGATCTAAACCTCACCTGGCACTTGAGGCCATTTCCTCTCATCCTACCGGTTGTTTGCAGGGAGAATGGATTAACCCCCCACCTTGTTCCAACCTTGTTTCAGGGAACTGTAGATAACAATAATGTCTCCCCTCAGTCTCCTTTTTTCCAGACTGAACAACCCTACTTCCTTCAGATGATCCTCATAAGACTTGTTCTCCAGACCCTTCACCAGCTTCTTTGCCCTTTTCTGGACTCCTTCCAGCAGTAGGATGTCTTTCTGGTAGCAGGGGGTCCCACAACTGAACACAGTATTCAAGGTGTGGTATCACCAGCACTGAGTAAGGAAAAATGATCACTCCCCTCATCCTGCTGGCCACACTATTCCTGATACAAGCCAGGATGCTCTTGGCCACTTGGGCACACTGCTGGTTCATGTTCAGCCAGGTGTTGTTAACCCCCCCAGGGCCTTTTCCTCCAGCAGCTTTCCAGCCACTCTTCTCCTGGGATGTTGGGATCCAAGTGCAGGACCCAACCCTTTTTTTATGTGAGTTAACACTTGAAACAAGTGATCTTGGTACTCATTAAAAAGTGACATCCAGGTTTGTTAGGGAGATTGTGCTTAGCAGACCAGGAACCTGAAATCCCTGTATTTTATTTGGTAGAGAGAAGATAAACAAGAAGATGTTTGTTTTATTTTATTATGTTAATCTTTTGGATGGTTTCATCCCAGGTTAGTACCTTGCAAGCACACTTTTAAGACTAAGGAGATTTAAAAATGTCATATACTCTCTCTTGTGATGAACAATTTCTGTCTGAATTGAGTATGGTCAGACTAGGCCCATATAGAAGGGAAGGAAAGAGGTAAATGCCTGGGAGCATTTCTTAGCCATATAATTTTATGTACTGACTTGAGGAGATGAGGTGAAACATCTGTGTACAATGGAGAGCTCTGTCTTTCTTAAATTACTGTCAACTGTAAATTTGTGTGCCATCCCCAGGGCTTCTTCCTGTTGACAAGCAGTTTGTACCACCATTCCTCAACTCCAGACCCATTCTTGCTGAGCGTTAAATACAAGTGGTTGTTTGGAACTGCCTGATGACAAGACATGGGTTGGGAGAGGTCCTTGGTGCAGTATCCTTCCCTCCACACTGGAGGGAGGAAACTGGAGAGCTGCCACCCCTTGGGGTTTGTTCCCCCTAGGTGGGATGTGTGGTTTGAAAGTGTCCACCTGCAGATGGGGTGACACTGGACAGCCCTTTGGTACCTGCATCCACCCAGTCTTGGGTTTTTGCCACTGATACCTCATTGTTGATCTTATGTATCCATGTTTATTAGGGCTTTTCCTCAGGTCTGATGAGACCTGTGGGTATTTTAGTGCCTTGGAGCATCATGTATGCATGTGTTATGTGCCCTCATGTGCCAGGAAGCTCTTTTCCTCCCTGAAGTCATGCAGGCCTGAGAGGTGCTGGCCAGCACCCTGAACTCAGGCACTTTAGATCTCACCTTGCCCTCTGACACAAGTGCATCCCATGCCACATTCCTACCTTGTACACTTCCTTACTTGGGTTATTTGGGGAGAGCAGGAGAGGCAGGTGGCATCTGGGGAGATATTGAGACTTGGTTACACCACATTTCCCTGCAGGAGACCACAGATTACCCTCAGCTTTCCTTACCCATTTTTAGCAGCATGAAGTAGATGCAACTATTTCCCATGTCACCTTCCCAAAAGTGTTTTGCTGCCCATTCCCTCTTTGTACATCTCTTGCCTATGCTGGTTGAGCTAAAAGCTATTGCCCAATGTAGGAATTGGGCTCAGGTTTGTCATGGCAGTTTACACAGCTGCTTTTGCCAGGGATGGTTTTTGGACTTGCATATGTGCTGGGGTCTCACCAGGAAGCTTCTGCTCCCTCATCACATCATGGGGTAAGGGGAGTCACTGGGATCAGTGAAGTACGGACAGCTTCTCTCTGGAGAAAGAAGCAGCCCATCTTTTGCCAGAATGGCCCCATGTCAGGGATTGTGTCCTTACAGGACATGAGGTTGCTGGTTCTTTAAATACTTGAGAAGCCATGCCAGAAGTTAAATCTCCTGGAAGCGTAAGTCTGCCCATAACTGCTGAGGTGAAAACAGAGGGGACCGCAAGGAGAGACAAACATCATGATGTGTCTTGTGCAAGGCATAAATTTACTGTCTTGTTCCACTGTCCTGGAAACCAGCCCCCAGTCATCTTCTGCCAAAGTCAAATAGCAGCTTTGGAGGCAACATGTATTTTTTACCTTAAAATTACTTGCTCCCTTGTGTTATTTGACTTGGGTTAAAAAAAAAAATGACTGGGTGGTTTCTGCAAGCACAACCCAAAGTATGCAGCTTCAAATGAATACCAGGACCAATGCGGCCTGTGTAATTACATTGCCTATATTTAATCTCTCAGAAGTGTTTGGCAGATGCTTTAAATATGCAATCAATATCTCCTGCTTTGAGGCTCAACTACCATGTTCTTCCCCTCCCTTGCTTGAAATACACAAAGTCAAGTGAGTACACTTAGAGGATACAGGAGCGATCACCAGGCAGTGAATGTTACATTTCTATATATATAAACCCAGGGAGATCTCGCAGAGAGGTGTGCCAACGTTACATGCCTTTATTTATTTTGGAAACGGTTTGCTCTGTGTTCACCGTGCCTCTTGCTTTAAACGATCTAAACCCCCCCCACCTCCAGGATTCAGAGGAATAAATATGCATGGCTTGTAATTCTGTTGCAGCTCTCGCTCCCAGCTGATAGGGTGACGTGGAGTTTGGAGGCTCGCAGATTGGCTTTTTGATTTGGCTTCTTGCTGCAGCTGTGCAAACCCCCCTGGCTCCCAGAAATCAGGCTCAGCGCTTTGCCGTGCACCGTAATGCTGGGAAGCCTAGCTCGAGCCTCGGTGGTGTGAGAGCAGGGAGCGGGGGAAGCCCAGCAGATTCAGTAGCAATCTGGGGTACAATCCATTTTCTCTTCTCCCCCTCCCTTGACCCCCATTCATCTCTGTCCCCGTCCCCTTCCCTTCTCCCTTCCCCCTCCCCCCCCCCCCTCCCGTGCAATCTCTCCCTTCCCTCCCCAAACTCCACTGCACGGAGCTGAAGACCAAGGCTGGTGGATTTATCAACATTTTACCTCCACCCCCACCCCCTTTTCCAGATGCACCTCCCCGCTCACCCTGACAGCTGCAAAAGAGAGCACCGGTTTTGTAGCGAGAGAGGCAACTTGGACTGACATGCAAAAGCGAACCCTCCCGGTACCCGCACACACCGTCGGTGAATCACCCGGCGATTCGATGAGCTCCCTTTAGGAACCGGAAGGATTTGTACTGAGGAGCCAACGGAGCCCCCTGCCCGACCCTCCAAAAAAAACCCCCAACCAACCAATCCCCCCAAAAAAGAGTAAAGAAATCAACCAGAAGGGGTAAGTAAGGGGGTGCTACCGCTGCTCCATATGTGGTTAGGTTTCCTCCTGCCCAATGGGGCTGCACGCCTCGCATGAGAATGCCGGGGGGGGCTGGCGGCGGCGGACTTTTTGCCCACGGTGGGGGTGAAGGGATTTAGCGTTGCCCGGGAGCCGGCAGCTCGCTTCATTGGCGCTGTATTCCCGGGGCCGCCGCGGCTCCGTGTATATGTGTGTGTGTCTGTCTTTGTGTGTGCGCTGCGGGGGGAGGGCTCTGCACAGGGCGCGGAGCGGGCGCTGCGGGAGGGATGCACGCTGGTGAGGGGGCACCGGGCCGGGTCGGGCGCTGCGGGGCCGGGGCCTGTCGGAGGGACCGAGTGAGTGGAGCCGCCGGGTTCCCGGCGGGGCGTGCGCCGCCGCCAGCAGCCCCAACCCGCGGCACCGTGTGCGGCGGCCCCGGGATCCCTCCCGCCGCCGGGCGGGGGTGCCCTGGCGCGGCGCGGCCCGCAGGGATGCTGGGGAGCCCGGGAGGGCGGCTCTGCCGGGGGCTGCCGGGCGGGGGAAGCGCCTCTCATGCAGTATTATAGGTGTTTTTTTTTTGTTTTTTTTTTTTTGTTTTTTTTTTTAACGTGGATTTTTGTGTCTTGTTTTTTTTTCGGTAATTATTTTACCTGCTGTGGGAGGCCGGGCTGCCGTCCCGGCAGCTGTCGCACTCCGTCCGCTGGGGCCGGCTTGTTTACCCCGGGCATCAAATATAGCTGCTGCGCCAGGCTCTGCCCTAAATAGGGCGCGGGGCCCCCGCAGCCCCCGGCTGGCAAGGGGGGAGAAGTGATACACACACGTACACAAGCTGACCTAAATGTTGGGTAATTTCATCCTCTTCCTTCCTCCTAGCCTTGCTTCAGGGCTTTATTTTTTTCACCTGTGCCTAAAGTATCAATCATCCTAGGTAAGAGATGAAACGCTAGCAAGTGTTTTTAGGTTGTTGCTTTTTTTTTTTTTTTTTTTTTTTTTTTACTGGTATTCTAAAATGTGAGGGTGTGACCATTTCCCTTTCCTCCCACCCAAGTGGAGCTGTATAGTGTAATGGTTGGGTTCCTGGCCCCTTAGTTTGTTTCTAGGTTTGTTTTGGGGATTTCACCCTAAAAATCTCTTTCAGATTTAAGGTGAGGCACTGGAGAAACTGGGGGACTGAGAAGGGTTGGATGCCTTATGCACAGCCGCCCCTCCTCATGCATGTAGGTATATTTAATTCCTCACATATCTTTAGAGAGCAAAAGGGTGATTTTGTTGAGCTGTTGTGGTTGTTTTGTTTTGTTTTTGTTTTGTTTTTGTTTGTTTTTTGTTTTTTTTTTTTTTTTTTTTTTTTTTTTTCTAGAGAGGACAGGGCTGGAAGACTTAGGTAACAGTAGCATCTTCCTGTTCAAGGGTACTCATCCCAAGCTGTTTTGGGAGTCTAGCGGGAAGCCTGGGAGAGCTGAGCTGGCTTTGGGGGACTGCTGAGATACAGAAAGTGCCTTGAAGGTGCTCTCTAGGTTTGGTGCAGCAGGGAGAGGCATCGCTGCCCCGTGGCACAAGCATTTCTGGGGAGTCCCTATTCCTGCTCCATCCACTGTTTTGCAGGTGCTTGTTTACCATGGTCATGGTTTAGCTGAGAAAATAAGTTGGTTTTGGTGCTTATGGTCAGGCTTCTGTGGTCAACCGGAACAAGACTTGTTTCCTGAGCAGTAGTGATGTTAGAAAACAACACATCCAGTTCCTGCCAGGGGTTGGCTGGGGAGGAGTGAGAGAAGCCCTCAGCTCTGCTGAGATTTTGCAGTGTGATGTCAGTCAAATCTGTTACCCCTTTTCATAAATAAAAAGGTGCAATATCAACCAGGGGGTTGAAGTGGAGGACTGAATGTGAATAGAGAGCCCTAGGTAGAAGTTGCAGTATAGCAGTCTTTTTTTTTTCTTTTTAATTTCATCCATCCTTGAGTCATTTCCCGATTGCCTGAGGAATGACAGATTGTGGTAATCTTGCTGCTGAGGTCCTGTTTGAGGGCACTGGAAATGCAGGTAGGCTCCCAGTCTCTGGCAAGCCTCCAGCACACTGCTAGGTGCATTGTTTCCTCTCCCAAGCTCTCCTCTGCATTGCTAATGATATTTTTCTACATGCATGGGGATTTGGTGAGGACATGGTTGTGATAATTAGTGGGTGGCAGGGTGCAAGAGGAAAGATGGATGTGTAGCTATCCTAATGCCACTCTGCAGAGAGATTGTCCCTTGCAGAGGAGATTGCCCCATTCCTCTACAAAGCTGCTACCTGGGAGGATGGCACCTGGTTTTGCAGATGCTATTGCCAGGTGGGCTGGTCCTTTCCTTCACCCTGTGCATCTCAAGAAGCATGTCTTGAACTCCAGCACTCAGAACAGGGGAGTATCATGTGGAGCTGGATACTGAGTGTGGCCTTGCTGGGTGGATGTGAGAGCAGAAGCTGCCCTGTCTGACCAGGGGTTACTTTGTCACTGGGACTCAATGGCAGTCATTCTGCTCCTTCGCTTGGCTGGCTTGTAGGAAGGGAAGTCACCAAGGGAAGAGCACAGCCTCCCTGCTTTCTCAGCATTCTTCTGAAGCTGGTGGGGCTGAAGTCAGATGAGGCTGGTCTGAACATGGCATCAGATCCTCTGATAGTACTGGTAGGACAGGAAAGGGGTTTTCTAAGGTCCTGGGCTGACTTGATGCCATTTCATGCCTGATCCCACATACATCTCTCAGTTTCAGAGGGGCCTAACTTGCCTTTATACTAAGAACATAAAATAATCATTCTTTAGTTTGAAAAAGGGTTTCTTTTTACTCTGAAGATTAAATTTCTAGTCCTAGGCTATTAGATCACAGAGTATCTGTAATTAGTGATTCAATAATAAGTTATGTCTCATCCTAAACAAAATAAGTACCACTAAATTTAAATGAAGAAATTAAGGGTGGTTCTGAGAAAGAGTTGTAAAAAACCCAGTAAGGGTTTTGTCCCCCGTGTGGGGATAAAGTTAAGATTTTCAGTCATGAACAACACACCAGATTCAGTGTTAGGCTTCATTCTGTACCTCTGCATCAATACATTATCACAGAGTTCTGTTCTCAATATATCTTTTATGGTCTTGAAACTGTTTTGACAACCTTGCAAAACCAGACTGGTTTAATGTATTTCTTTCACTGCATCTTTCATCCATGAAGATACTCTTTCCTGGCTCATGTTTTATCTGCAAATGGGCTTGCTTACTATGATGATGGGAAATAATTGTCTCTCTGAATTAGAGTAATTTTTTTCTGTGGCACTCATCACGGAATTTATTGACTCAGGCTGTAAAGTATGCAAGATTTTCTTATCCCTCCATTCACATGTGGGAAAGAGATGAAAGCGAAATATTTGCTGCAGGTGGCTACCTTGAATGATCTCAGCCTGAGCACCAATAGCTCTAAATTAATTTCTGCAGATTTCGGATTCTTTATTGTGGCATGAAAACTATCCTGCAAGAGTAGAATTCAAACTCTTTTAAAAAAATTATTTTATTTTAAGACTGACAGAGAATTATGGCTTTTACCTAGTATCAAGCGAGGTATTTGAACTAGCAATTAAGAAGCGGATTTTTCTTGACATCCTTATTGGTACCTCAGGACCAGCAAAGCTATTTAACAGAAGTTTTAAAAGTCAGGTGTGTAACAAATAGCTGAACTTGTTGTTGCTTGCTGTGCCTATCTGCCTAGCTGCATTTTTTTTCTTGAATTTACAGCTTCTGTCTATTTGAGACGAGCAGGGAAAGTGGTGCTGCTCTGATCTGATTACATTTCATTGTAGTCTCCAACAAATGACTATTTAGTACATTTGAATTGGGAGAAAATACTTTTTGGTTTCTAGACAGCCAGTTCATCTGCATTTCAATTTAGTAAAAGCTGAAAGCAGTTTCCATCTTTATGTGATGTCTTCATGAAGTTAGCATGGCAGAGTTAGGTGGCTAAAAATAAAATTAAAATAAAGGCAAAAAAAAATTTAAAAAGCCCAGACAGTTTGAATTAAAGAGGTTGACTTGATCTGGGAGCAGAACTAGCTGCTTGCCTGAATTCTCAGTGTACAGCATAGCTCCTGAAGGAGCTGTGTAATGTCGCGCTTTGTGTTGCACCTAACTGATAGGAGGACTGTCAGTCTGGTCTGATTCTCAGCACTAAAATTAACTTAAAATGTAGCTACGTTTGTGTCTTTGGCCTCCATCTGTTGTAAGAATTTTTATGTCAGTGACGAAACCAGAAGTTGAGGTTTTGTTTAGTTGTGTATGAGGTAGTGTCATGGTTTAACCCCAGCTGGCAGCTAAACCCCACACAGCTGACTGCTGTGATCCCGACAGGATCGGGGAGAGAACTGGAAGGATAAAAGTGTGAAAATTTCTGGGTTTAGGTGAAGGCAGATAATGTGTAGAATTACAGGTATGCAGGTAAAGCAAAAACCACACATGCAAGCAAAGTCAAATGAGGAATTCATTCACTACTTCCCATTGGCAGGCAGGTGTTAAGCCATCTCCAGGACAGCAGAGCTCTATCACATGACCTTTACTTGGGAAGACAAGCAGCATCATTCCAAACATCTCCCTTTTTCAAATATCCCCACCCCCCCAGTTTTTACTACCAAGCATGACATAATATGGTCTGGAATATCACTTTGTCACTTGGGGTTGGCTGTCCTGGCTGTGTCCCCTCCCAGCTTCTTGTGCACTCCCAGCCTGCTCACTAGTGAGATGGGGTGCGAAGCAGAAAAGGCCTGGGCTTTGTGTAGTCACTGCTCAGCAGTAAAGAAAAAAAATCCCTAAATTACCAAGACTGTTTCCAGCACAAATTCAAAACACAGCCCCGTATTAGTTATGAAGAATATTAACTCTATACCAGCCAAACCCAGCACTATGTAAAAATGTCTGTTCAGTAGGAAAGCATTTCAAAACAGATTTTGAGGTCCTGTCTCACCAGTGATACTCCTAATGCTTACCCACATGCAACAGGAGTCCTCTATTCTTTCAACACTTGATAACTGAACAGATACGTGTCCCATAAAGTATTAATGTATTAATGTAATGTAAAGTATTAATACATTAATACACAATGTATTAATGTATTAATGGCAGATGTCATGTGCCAGCAATGAAGGTATTTTCTTCCTGAGTTGCAGCAAGGTGTCAAATGCAACCTTTATACATGACACAAAATGTTAATGATGTGTATAAATATGAGAATAAAAATTAAAAATATAGTATCTCTAGGTTTTCATTAGAATCTTTAGTTCTTAATTGACAAAAACTAACTGACCTCATCTGTACTTTGAGGCAAAGCCATTTACTGTACATAACCCGTGGTTGTTTCATTCTGTCAGTAAACCACAATGTGTTTTCCAACTACCTTTATACCTTCAGTTGGAAGCTGCCAAAATACTTTCTTGTACTGGTTTGTTTGGATTGTATAGTTTTGAAAAATTTCCTGTTTTGGACAAACATCCTCTCTGAAAAGCCTTTGTAAAATTCCGTGGTTAGAGTAATACCAACTTTTGGTAAAGATCTCCAGTATGCATGTTACTTTTGATAGATGTCTTTACATAGCCTGTCTTTGGAGACTGCAAGTTTTGTTGTATATATTTTAAATGTTGAGTCATGTTCCCATTTTGGGAGCTAAGCACCTTTGGGAATAGTTCAGATCCTCACAGCTGTGTGGTAGCTTTGTGTTTAATAAAATCAGCATGCTTCCCTTCTGTTCAAGCCCAAGGTTATTTTCGTTGGAATTTCCCTGAAGCTTCCATTAGAATCAGATGTTAAATTCTTAATTTGCAGTCAGAGGGGACAGTCACTGCTGTGTGGGATGATGGGTGCTTTGGCTTCTTCTCTCTCCCTCCATGTCAGCTCAGATCCCTTCCAGCTGAAATGAAGTACTAGCTAATCATAAGATCTATAAAATAGCAAAGACAATTCTTCAGAAAGGCCTATGCCAACGGCACTGTATAAAAAATTCAGTTGCTCCTACCTTGTGAAAGTCTGCTGTGTTTTCTGCATGTGTTCTTAATACATCTTCTGTTGAATGTTGCCTAATTTCTTTTGATATATGACTAACCTCATTGCAATTTCCTCAGCTGTAGAAGTGGCAGAAAACTTATATAACATGAACTAATAACAGCAAGTCTGTTCTGTTCTAGCTGTTGAATTATTATGCCCCTCAGTATTTGCCTGATCAATGGCAGGCAGATCAGACCACAGGCTCGGGATGGGGTTAAGTATTTCCTGGTGTATTTTTACAGCATTTGCTGAGACAAAGCCCTCTTCATAAATCAGAGTTTTAAGTCCCACTGAAGTATGTATTAGTAGTAGTAAGCAGTATTGCCCTGTTCAGTAGCATGTGGAACAGCCCTGGTTCTGGCAGTGCTGCTGACCTCTCCTCGGTCTCCTGTTGGCAGAGCCCCATCACGTCAGATATACTGGACACGTACCACAGGCTGGTGTGTGAGACTTGAAGTCTGTGTCTGCTGGGAAGAAACTTTAATGTCTCTGCCTGTAGGACCATGAATATGCAGGGTCTGGTTTTCTTCTTCAGCTGCAACACTTAATAAGTGAGGTCAGGAAGGGTGCATGTTCTTTATTTTTCTCTGTCTATGGGGCTAGATAGATGCTGCAGTTGTTGATGCTTCTAAATAGATATAACAGGAATAGACAAGGAGGTAATTAAAATCTAGTTAGTATTTGAGTATCTAACAGTTCTGCCAGTTAGGATGTCCCATGTATGACTTAGTGAGAGATGTATCTGTGATGCTTGGGTTCTGTGAAAAACTAAGCAGCAGAGAGGTTAAAAACTAACCTGAGAGAGGTTAAAACCACATGGATAGAAGGGATTGCACTATTACAGTCTCTCTTTGTGCTAGATAATTCCTCTTTTCCACTATGATTTGTGCCTGTGCTGACAGGACACTTCTGGTCACTAATTACTGATCTTCTGTTGGAGCTCTACCAATGCTTATCACCCTTGCTATTTCAGTACCAAATACCAATACTTGGCAGATTTGCAGTTGAAGAACAGATCTGGAAAACAAGGTGAGAGAAGAAAGAAGCAGCAAATATAAGGTATCTTCAATTGTGTTCAGATCCTATAGTACTTTTTGTCATATGTGTTATTTATTGATGCACTAATGCCCACCCTAGTCATTAATGTAGCTATATGGATATCTCCCACTTTTTTTTTCTTGTTGAACTTCTCTTGCAGGGTAGTTTCTTGTGCAGAAGGAAAACATTTTAGAGTAATATGTACTTTAAAACATGAGATGTCAAAGTGACACTTATTTTTACTGCTTATCTGCAGAAGCTGAAAACATCTGACTTGGATAACTGGGAGAACATCAGAGGACCCAGTCTGTGGGAAGATTCCAGGACTGTTCAGAAGCAACGGCGGGAGGCTCTTGGTCTCAAGACAGAGTGATTGAGCCTTTTTTACTTTGGTGCCTCTGAAAAAAAACTAAAAAGAAAAAAAATTAATTCTCAGGCAGAACTGTGTTATTTTTTCATCCAGTGTCACGCGCTGACATGAAAGGTGGGGGTTGCTCTTGAGCAATTCATGGCAATGTATATATAAGTAACTGTGAGATCAGTCCAAAAAATACTGTATTATATGAAACTCTTTGCACCCATTTGCACAGTATTTCCCAGGCTGTAAATATGAATTACAGAAAAAAAAAAAAAATTGCTGGTTATTCTACTGAGAATATTCCATTGTTTTTCATTCTTTATCATTCAAAAATGAGAGGCTTTAGCAAGGTATAACATCTTAAGGATCACCTGTCAGTACCAGAAGTTGTCATCCTAACGACAACAGCAGTGCTGTCCTCTTGATGTGTGTAACTAGATAAATGCTGATTCAAGAAGTCCTTGCATCACCATGCTCTTAAGCTTGGAATGCACTCTTCAGGCATGTGAGCTGTTTTAAACAGCGAGTCCTTTTTGGCTAAATATTTTTACTGTGGGGTTTTTTTCCAGGAGCTTGACTGTACAGAGACATGTACAGAGTGTCAGCTGGTAATTGATCAAATAAAATTTGCTCAGCTGTGGTTAGATTTTTGTGATTAGTTTATTGATACCTTTTTGCAGGAAGGTACTTCCCTTGCACTGGAACTTCTTAGTTTAAATTGGAAGAATTCTTCCTCTCTCGGAGCTGTGCTCTTTCTCTGTGCATGGGTATTGTAGCAGAAACTTCTTGAACAACTATATAGTGGTTAAGTTCATCTTACATGTATTATTTCATGTATATTTGTACATATTTTTTTATCTTGCATTGAAGTCTTCTGCAATGTTTGTCTTTTCACACTTATCTTTTTGTGCTAAATGCTTTCCTTTAGAGGAACATTCAGGACCCTTCTGCTGAGACAGTTCAGTGAAGAAGCATCTAGTCAGTTTTCCAGATGGAATTAAGTTTTAATAAGGTCTTACAACAGACTTGTAAAACTCTTTAGGAGAATGGAGTAGCAGAACACATTATTAACAGTAGATTCTAGTTTAAAAGCGCTCAGTGACACCTATATGTAAATTTTATCTTTGGAAGAGATGTGGTAATAAGTTACTCTTTGCAATACATGTCAAATGCAACCTAAGTGTCCCCTTGGCCTTTATCTAGGATAGTTTCCTTGTCCTTATGTAAATCTTCCCTCAGCACTTAATTTTCTTTAGTCTCCAAGTGATGAGGTCCAGTCTTTCTCTTAGAAAAAGAATTAACGTAGATTTTTAGAGAGCTTTGAAGCAATTCATAAAGCATTACATGAAATATATTAGTTATGTTTCATGCGTGTTTTCAAAGACTATCAGAAAGTGTGGCATGGTACTTGGTACAAGGTCAGAGGTCTGTGTTGGTGTTTCTCTGTTCCATATTATATATATCTTTGTTTTGAAAAAAATGTACTAACAAATTAAGTCAACCAGAAGAGTGAGGAAATCACAAATGCCACAGGGAAACATCTGAAAAACTAGCATATGGAGGCATTGAACTATGCTAGACCTAGACAAGATGGAAATTGATTTAAATATTTTGTCATTAGCTTTACCTGAAAGGTAAAACAATATTCTTAGCAAATAAGATATAAATTAGGATAAATAAAGAGTAGTGAAAACTGCGTAGCTTGCTAAGCCTTTGTACAACCATTGTATTCAATTTCTGGTGCAGCTCCCCTGACAGCCACGAGACTGATTGCTCAAAGGTCATCAGTGCACTGACTACACTGACAGTATTCTCTGAGTTAGTGCTCCTGCAGCATCACTACTGCTTATGGTAGCTGTTATGGTAGCAGTTATGGTGCAAGCTGGACTACTGTAAATATTTCTTTTATGTTCCCCAGTATACAAGGCATCTTATGTGGACTCTGCAAATTCACTATGTCTTTTCCAGAGGATACACATCCTCCTTTTCCAAGCTTTGGTTGACAGAGGGCAGAAGTTGCTATTGCTTTGTATATGGAAAAGCACGATCAACTCCCAGTCTGAAATAAACACAGGGGTTTCTAGGAACAACATGTGTAGGAAAAACTACCACTTCTTCCAGGGGTAGAAGGAAAGTATTTCCCTTCCATGAAGCCTATGGACTCATCAGGTTTCTTAATGAGCAAAACGCTCACTGAAATATCCTGTGTATTTTTAGTAATTTGGTATCCCACAAAAACTATATGAGGAATGATCATACTATTTAAGCAGGTCTGGAATATAGTTACAAATAATTACTTCTGTGGAGAACAATTTCTGTCATAATTTAGGACCCAATTTTAATTTGTTGCTTGCTGGTCATGGGGTCCTTGACCCTCCCTTTTTCACAGGCACTAAATTTTCTGTAGCTTTTAAGCATATTTGTAACTACCTTTGAAGTGCCATCTCTGGAAAGTGTTGTATTTATCTTAGCATCTCTGGGAAACATTGACATTCAGTTGGTAAACTTTCAGAGTTGTCCTTTTCAACTTCCCTTCCAAGACATAGCTCTTGTAAGGACAGACCACTCACTTTTTCTTTCTTTTTTTTTTTTTTTTTCCATGTTTTATGCTGTGCTTTTCTTAGCTGGTGAAGTGGAAATAATACGTATGAAAGGCATATTGAGAGTCAATGAAAGGCATGTTGAGAGTCAAATAAATCTCTTAAGTTGTCATTCCGGTTTGCTTTAGTACCTAAAACCTCAAATATTCAACACCCACCCCCCCTTCAGCCGCTTTCCCACTGTTGTGGAATACACCTCCAAAATCCCATGCAAACAGACCTGGCTCCCAAACACAAAGAGTGACCACCAAAAACTTCTGCTGGCCTTAACCCTCCCATGGAACTGTACCCACAGCATCAACAATAATTGGGGTACAGGTTTGCTTTAATACCTACAACCTCAAAAACCTCCCCTGTACCCGTTGGCCACTCTCCCACTGTTGTGGGATTCACCTCCAAAATTCCACGCAAATGGGCCTGGCTATCAAACACAAAGAGTGGCCACCGAAAAGTCCTGCTGGCTCTAACCCTCACATGGAACTCTATCCACAGCACCACCAACAATCGGCCTACGGGTTTACTTTAGTACCAAAAACCTCAAATATTTGACCCCTCAGCCATTCTCCCACTGTTGGGGAATTTGGCGCCAAAATTCCATGCAAATGGGCCTGGCTACCAATCACAACGAATGAACACTGAAAACTCCTGCTGGCCCTCACCCTCCCATGGAACCCTACCCACAGCACCACCAACAATCAGGCTACCATTTTCCTTTAGTACACAAAACCTCAAAATTTCAAACCCTCAGCCACTCTCCCACTGTTGCGGAATTCAGCTCCAACATTTCATACAAACAGGCCTGGCTCCCAAACACAAGGAGTGTCCACTGCAAACTCCTGCTGGCTCTCACCCTACGATGGAACCCTACCCACAGTACCATGAGCAATCGGGCTACGAGTTTGCTTTAATACCCGAAACCTCAACTGTTCGACCCCTCAGCTGCTTTCCCACTGTTACAGAACTCACCTCCAAAATTCCACGCAAATGGGTCGGGACAAAAAATGCTGAGGTGTGGAGAGGAGTGTTCAACATTTGAAGTTTTGGGTACTAAAGCAAACCCTTAGCTTGACTGTTGGTGGTGCTGTGGGTAGAGTTCCATGGGAGGGTCAGGGCCAGCAGGACTTTTCGGTGGTCACTCTTTGCTTTTGGTAGCCAGGTCAAGATATTTTGAATTTTGAAGCTGAATTTGGACAGAAGAATGTTATAGATTGCTGTTTGCTTTTTGTGTGATTATAAAGTTTTTAGTTCCATGTTGTCACGGTTTAACCCTGGCCCGGCAAAACAACAGATTTAAACCGAGAAACAGATTTATATATTAATCTCTCTCTCCTCTGATAAAGGAAAGAGAGAGAGAATAAGGAAGAGAGACTTATGGGTTGGAAACTAAACTACAGAACTTTAATGAAACAATAATGATAAATAGGAACAAATTACTAAATATATACAAATATACAAATATACAGGAAAAATTGATCCCACGTTCCTCCCCCCTTTCCCCAATAACTCTCACGTCACCACCGAGGCTGCAGGGCAGCCCTGGGAAAGTCCAGGCTGGAATCCTGGAGTCGGCAGCAGTCGGGAGCTGGAGGCAGGAACACACAGATTCAGGCTGGCAGGGATCAGGACCACAGGCACCGGGACGGATGGAATCCTCTCAGGATGCCGAAGGAAGCAGGGAGGGCAGGAAGGAGTAGAGAGGGATTTGACCCTTGTGATCCCTCAAATTTATACCGAGTATGACGTGTATGGGATGGAATACTCTGTTTGGTTAATTCTGGCATCTATCTTGTCTGGTCCTCCCCAGAGGAGGGTTTCAGGTGGGACCTCGTTGCTCCTTCTGGAAAGCAAAATGTTCCTGAGAGCTGAGCAGTGTCCTTGGCTCTGTATGCCAGTCTCTGGCAGTAACTATAAACATGGAGTGTTACCAGTCCTAGAAGCAGACAGTGTCTGAGAAACTTGCTGTTAACCCCAGCAAGTGCAACTACTTACAAGAGACCTAGCTAAAAGCAAAAGTACAAACCAGAAAATCACCTTTATCCTGGCCTAAACCAGGACACATGTACTTTTTAAATTTTAAAATCTTGTCAAGGAATATGTGAAAATGCATCATATTTGCAACTGTCTCCTTTTGGCCACCCATGGAGCTATGTAGATATGCCTTCGCCTAAAATATTCCATACAATTTGTGTTAGGATTTAGAAATTTATAAAGCTTACACTTCCAGGGACTCTGGGATTGAAATAGGCATGCCTGGGGAAGTATGACACTCTGTGAGATTTGCACTTTTCTGATTTTGGCCGCCCATGGTGCATGGGACCTAAGATTCAACTTTAATAAATCCATATTATTATGCTCTGAACCTTGTCCCCATCTCACTGCTGGAAATTTCTGATGTGCTTTAGTAAACATTTTCTGATTTTCATTGTGCTGAGTGTTTTTGCAGCCCCAGGGGTAAAACTGCAGCTGTGGGCAGGGCCAGGAGTTAGGGCTAAGGTGAGGGTTTAGGGTAAGGTTATAATGTTCTCAGATGTGTTGCTGGTGAGGTTCATTCATCCCAGGTGGGGACACTCAATGAGAGAGGAGATTTTTCCCAGGGAACTATGAGAAAGAGGTGGGGCAGGATCAAGAGTATATAAGCCTCCACTTATGTTTAAGATTGGGGTGTGTTTTGGGATGAGTTGTCTTCAGACTCTTGGTTTTCCAGATTCTAAAACTGATGATGGCTGCAAAAATAAATTCTACAAAAAGCAGGTGAATGGATTACCATCTGAATATTCACAGATGTTAAGTGTTCTTGAGGAGTTGATAATAATGATGTAGAAAAATTTTATGAATCCTGACCTTTCTCATTTTGTTTGAAAGCCAAATGTGAATGTTTGGAATTTTGCAGTCGAAATTGGAAAAAATGGGAGAGCGGCTAAGGGGATGAATGGTTGAGCTTTAGGTGCTAAAGCTAATGTTTTGGAGCTAGGGCCACGTGTGTGGAATTGTGGTACTGAATTCCGCAAGAGTGGGAGAGTGGCCAAGGGTTCGAATATTTGAGCTTTCTAGTACTAAAGCAAGCCCTTAGCCTGATTCTTCGTGGTCCTCTGGGTAGAGTTCCATGTGAGGGTAAAGGTCATCAAATGTTTTCAGAGGTCAACCTTTGCATTTGGGAGCAAGGCCCATTTGCGTGGAATTTTGGCACAGAATTCCACAACAGTGGGAGAGGGACCCAGGAGTCGAGCATTTGAGGTTTTTGGGTACTAAATCAAAGCTGTAGCCCAATTACTGGTTATGCTGTGGGTAGGGTTCAATGTGAAGGTGAGGGCCAGCAAAAGTTTTCAGTCTTTGCATTTCTATGCCAGGCCCGTTATTGTTGAATTTTGGAGCCAAATTCCGCAACAGTGGGAGAGTAGCAGAGGGGTTGAAAATTTGAGCTTCTGGATAATAAAGCAAATCCTTAGTGAGGGTTGGGCCAGAAAAAGTTTTCATTGGTCTCTTCTTGCGTTTGGGAGCCAGGACAGTAATTGTTGAATTTTGGCACTGAAATAGGCAACAGTGGGAGAGTGGCCGAGGGGTCGAACATTGGAGGTTTTGGTTACCCGTGGCCCGATTGTTGGTCGTGCTGTGGGTAGGGTTGCATGTGAGGGTTAGGGTCAGTAAAAGTTTTCAGTGGTCACTCTACGTTTGAGATCCAGGTCTGGTTATTTGGAACTTTGGAGCTGAAATTATCCAGAAGAATGTTATAACTTGTGTGTTGTGTAATTATATATTTTTAGTTCTAGGGACTTTTAAAATTTTTAAGTCTCTCCGAGGAGTATGTGACAGTGCAGCGTATTTGCAACGGTCTCATTTTGGCCTCCAATGGATAAATTGTGAGGTATTCCTCAGCCTAAAATATTGCATACGATTTGTGTTAGGGTTTAGAAATTCAATCCCCATTTCCAGGGAGTTTGGGATTGAAATAGGCGTACCAGGGGAAGTATGACACCATCAGATTTGCACTTTTCTGATTTTGGCCATCCATGGTGCAGGTGACCTTAGACTCAGCCTTAATAAATCCATATAATTATGCTCTGTACCTTGTCCCCAGCACACTGGTAGAAATTGTTTATGTGCTTTAGTGAACATTTTCTGATTCTCCGTGTCCTGAGTCTTTTTGTAGCCCCAGGGTAAAACTGCAGCTGTGGGCAGGGGGAGTGGTGAGGGTTTAGGGTTAGGATGTAATGTTCTCAGATGTGTTGCAGGTGAGGCTCCTTCATCCCAGGTGGATAAAGTCAGGGAGAGGAGGGGTTTTCCCAGGGGATTATGGAAAAGAGGTGGGGCAGGACCAAGAGTGGCCACGGAGGGGTGGTATATTGGAGTTTTTTGGTACTAAAGCAATTGTGTAGCCCAATTGTTTTAGGTGCTGTGGGAATGATTTTATATGAGGGTTAGGGCCAACAAAAGTTTTCTGTGGTCACTCTGAATTTTTCAGCGAGGTTTGTCTGTATTGAGTTTTGGAGCCGTATTGAGCAACAGTGGGAGAGTGGCCACCGAGGGCATGGTATATTCAAGGTTTTCGGTACTAAAGCAATCGCCTAGCCGTATGCTTTGTAGTGCTGTTGGTATGGTTCCGTGTGAGGGTTAGGTCCAACAAAAGTTTTCAGTGGTCACTTGTTGCATTTTTTTGCAAGGCCCATTCATATGAAGTTTTGGCGCCATATTGAACAACGATGGGAGAGTGGCCTACGAGAGGTGGTATATTCAAGGTTTTTGGTACTAAAGCAAGTGCATAGCCCGATTGTTGGTGGTGCTGCTTCTAGGACTGATAACACTCGATGTTTATAGTTACAGCCAGAGACTGATATGAAGAGCCAAGGACACTGCTCAGCTCTGAGGAACATGTTACCTTCCAGAAGGAATAAAGAGGTCTCACATGAAACCCTCCTTTGGGGAGGACCGGACAAGACAGATGCCAGAATTGACCAAACAGAGTATTCCATCCCATACACATCATACTCAGTATAAAGTTGAGGGATCACAAGGGTCAAACCCCTTCCTGCTTCCCCTTCTTCGCCTGTTCCCCGTTTGCTTCAGCATCCTGGGAAGACTCCGTCTATTCCTCTGCCTGTGGTCCTGATCCATGCCAGCCTGAGTCTGTGTGTTCCTGCCTCCAGCTCCTGACTGCTGCTGACTCCAGGATTCCAGCCTGGACTTTCCCAGGGCTGCCCTGCAGCCTCGATGGTGATGTGAGTTACTGGGGGTAAGGGGGGAGGAATGTGGTATCAATTTTCCTGAATATATGTATATATTTAGCAATTTTGCCTGTTTATCATTACTGTTTCATTAAAGTTGTGTAGTTTAGTTTCCAACCCATAAGTCTCTCTCACTTATTCTCTCTCCTTCCTTTATCAGGGAGGAGAGGGGGTTAATAGAGAGTATCTGTTACTTGGTTTAATTGCTGGGCCAATGTTAAACCATGACAGTAGGGTTCCTTGTGAGGGTTAGCGCCAGCAAAAGTTTTCAGTGGTCACTTGTTGCATTTTTTGCCCAGGCCTGTTTGTCTGGAGTTTTGGAGCCATATTGTTCAACAGTAGGAGAGTAGCCACCAAGGGATAGTATATTCGAGGTTTTTGGCACTCAATCAAATGCATAACCTGATTGTTCGTGGCCCTGTGGGTAGGATTCCATGTGAGGTTTAGTGCCTGCAAAAGTTTTCAGTGGTCACTCGTTGCATTATTTGACCAGGCCCATTCATATGGAGTTTTGGAGCCATATTGAGCAACAGTGGGAGAATGGCCACTGAGGGCTGGTATATTCACAGTTTTGGTACTAAAGCAATAGTGTAGCCCGATTGTAGGTGGTGCTGTGGATAGGGTTCCATATGAGGGTTAGGGCCTGCAAAAGTTTTCAGTGCTTACTCTCTGTTTTTTTCTCCACACTTGTTTGTCTGGAGTTTTGTAGCCATTTTGAGCAACAGTGGGGAAGTGGCTGTTGAGGGTTGTTATATTTGAGGTATTTTGTACTAAAGCAATTGCTTAATTTGATTGTTGGTGCTGCTGTGGTTAGGGTTCCCTGTGAGGGTTAGGACTGGCAAAAGTTTGCAGTGGTCACCCATTGCGTTTTTTTTCCAGTCCCGTTCATTCGGAGTTTTGTAGCCGTATTGACCTACATTGGGAGATTGGCTGCTGAGGGGTGGTAGATTTGAGTTTTTCGTACTAAAGCAATTGTGTAGCCTGATTGCTGGTGGTGCTGTGGGTAGGGTTCCATGTGAGTGTTAGGAACAGCCACAGCTTTCGGAGGTCAATCTCTGCATTATTTTTGCCAGTCCCATTCGTTTGGAAGTTTAGGAGCCCTATTGAGCAACAGTGGTAGAGTGGCCGCCAAAGGCTCTTATGTCTTCTATCTTCTTGGTAAAACGCAAACCCATAGGCTAATTGTTGGTAATGCTGTGGGTAGGGTTCCATGTGAGGGTTAGGGCCAGCCAAAGTTTTCAGTGGTCACTTGTTTGGGCCTGCGCTGCATAAGAACAGCCTGTAGCAACACAAGAACTAGGTTAAGTAGCTAGGAGGCATGTCAGGACACCAAAAAGCCATGAAGCCCATCAGATATGAATGTTGGCTAGCATAACAGAATATGATGGGAGGAGTTGATATTGACTGTCATTCCCACCTTGTGTATCAACCAGACTCCAGCAGTCACTCTTAGCATTTTTTTGCCATTCCTGTTCGTTCGGAGTTTTGGGAGCCCCATTGAGCAACAGTGGGAAAGTGGCCGCTGAGAAGTGGTAGATTTGAGTTTTTTTGTAAAATACAAAAATATAGGTCGATTGGTGGTGCTGTGGGTAGGGTTCCATGTGAGGGTTAGGGCCAGCCAAAGTTTTCAGTGGTCACTCTGCATATTTTTTGCCAGTCCTATTTCTTCGGAGTTTTGGGAGCCTTACTGAGCAACAGTGGGAGAGTGGCTAACATATTTCCATACTACTTTGTCACCAGAGTTCTTCTGAAAGCACTGAGATGTGGCTCTTTCTAGCCATAAAGCCGTTGCAGTGAATCTTGAATGAACAGGAATAACATGCCGAATACAGCATGTTCGTATTTAAGAGATATATTACGAGCCGTAACTCTTTCCAACTAGAAAGTATTTGATGTGAGAGTTCCTCTGATGTTCTTTCCTACTTAGGACGATGTTACAATCGCTAACCAGTGTCTTTGAGATGCCATCTTCCCTTCTCAAGAAAACTAAAGGATGTCTGGTAAAGCAGCAGAGCTAAATGACACACAACGCAGGAAACGCTCCTATATTCGAAAGCATTTGTCCGGAGTGGTATTCCACTCTGCCTTCGTTTTTAAAAGCACCAAGTTACAGATTTTTGCTTTTCACCTTTGCCCCAACAGCCTCCAAAATCATGTTTCATTAAAAACAAGAAGAAATGCAGATCCATATAGAAAGCTTTGACACCTTCAAAGACAAAAATTGATGTAATCCGTTGTTCTCTTTTACGTACAGAGATGTTGCAAGAGTTATGGTGTGTTTTTGAGACAATGCTCATCTGTAAATCACGGGAACATTTTGTAAAGAAGCAGCTATACGTACTACATCCTTCAGAGAAACAGCTCGCACATGGGAAAGCAGTTAAGAGGAAGGATATTCTCGTAATACTTTGTCACTGGAGTTCTTTTGAAAGCATTAAGATGTGACTCCTTCAATCCATAAAGCTGTAGCAGGGATTCTTAAATGAACAGGAATGACGTACTTTCAAACTAGATACAAGTTGATGTGAGCGATCTTTCCCACTTAGAACGATGTTACACGCGCTATCCAGTGTCTTTTAAGTGCAATCTTTGCAAGAAAACTAAAGCACTTTTTGCAAAGACACAGATATATGATACAGATTTGAGAAAAACTGCTTGCACACTGGAAAGCAGTTGAGAGGAATGATATTCCCATGTTACTTCATCATCAGAGTTCTTCTCAAAGCATTAAGATGTGACTCTATCCGTAAAGCCGTTGCAGGGAATCTTGAATGAACACAAATGACTTACTTTCAAACTAGAAAGCAATTGCTTTCTGTGATAGTTCTTCTGGCGAAAATGCAAAGAGTGACCACTGAAAACTCTGGCTGGGCCTAAGCTTCACATGCCACCCTACCCACAGCACCACCAACCATCGGGGTACGGGTTTGTATTTTAACAAAAACCTCGAATCTACCAGCCCTCTGCGGCCACTCTCCCAGCAGTAAAAATAGGGCTCCCAAAACTCCGAACGTTTGGGACTAGAAAAAAAAGGCAAAGAGTGACCACTGAAAACTCTGGCTGGCCCTAAACCTCACATGCCACCCTAGCCACAGCATCACAAACAATCGGGCTACAGGTTTGTATTTTAACAAAGACCTCGAACGTACCAGCCCTCGGCGGCCACTCTCTAAAAATGTGAAAAATAGGGCTCCCAAATCTCCAAACGTTTGGACTGGCAAAAAAATGCAAAGAGTGACCACTGAGAACTCTGTCTGGGCCTAACCTTCACATGCCACCCTACCCACAGCATCACCAACAATCGGGCTATGGATTTGTATTTTAACAAAAACCTCGAATGTACCTGCCCTCGGCGGCCACTCTCCCAGCAGTGAAAAATAGGGCTCCCAAAACTCCGAACGTTTGGGACTGGCAAAAAAAAGCAAAGAGTGACCACTGAAAACTCTGGCTGGCCATAACCCTAACATGCCACGCTAGCCACAGCAACATGGACAATTGGGCTACATGTTTGTATTTTAACAAAAACCTTGAACGTAATACCCGTCGGCGACCACTATCCCAGTGAGAAAAATAGGACTCCCATGACTCCAAACATTTGGGACTGGCAAAAAAAAGCAAAGAGTGACCACTGAAACCTCTGGCTGGCCCTAGCTCTCACATGCCACCCTACCCACAGGACCACAAACAATCGGGCTATGGATTTGTATTTTAACAACTACCTCGAACGTACCAGCCATCGGTGGCCACTCTCTAAAACGTGAAAAATAGGGCTCCCAAACCTCCGAAGGTTTGGGACTGGCAAAAAAAGGCAAAGAGTGACCACTGAAAACTCTGGCTGGCCCTAACCCTCAAATGCCACCCCAGCCAAAGCACCACCAGAAATCAGGATACGGGTTTTTATTTAAAAAAAAAACCTCGAACGTACCAGCCCTCAGTGGCCACTCTCCCACTGGTGAAAAATAGGGCTCCCAAATCTCCGAACGTTAGGGACCGCAAAAAAAAATGCAAAGAGTGACCACTGAAAACTCTGGCTGGGTCTAAACCTCACATGCCACCCTACCCACAGCACCACCATTAATCGGGGTATTGATTTGTATTTTAACAAAAACCTCGAACGTACCAGCCCTCAGCAGCCACTCTCCCACTGGTGAAAAACAGGGCTCCCAAAACTCCGAACGTTTGGGACTGGCAAAAAAAACCAAAGAGTGACCACTGAAAACTCTGGCTGGCCATAACCCTAACATGCCACCCTAGCCACAGCAACACGGAAAATTGGGCTACATGTTTGTATTTTAACAAAAACCTCGAACGTAATACCCGTCGGCGACCATTATCCCAGTGTGAAAAATAGGACTCCCACGACTCCAAACGTTTGGGACTGGCAAAAAAATGCAAAGAGTGACCACTGAAACCTGTGGCTGGCCTTAACCCTCACATGGCCCCCTACCCACAGCACCACCAACAATCGGGATATGGGTTTGTATTTAAAAAAAAAAACCTCGAACGTACCAGCGCTCGGTGGCCACTCTCCCACTGGTGAAAAATAGGGCTCCCAAAGCTCCGAATGTTAGGGACCGCAAAAAAAAATGCAAAGAGTGACCACTGAAAACTCTGGCTGGGTCTAAACCTCACATGCCACCATACCACCAGCACCACCATTAATCGGGGTATTGATTTGTATTTAACAAAAACCTCGAACGTACCAGCCCTCGTTGGCCACTCTCCCACTGGTGAAAAACAGGGCTCCCAAACCTCCGAACGTTTGGGACTAGCAAAACAAGGCAAAGAGTGACCACTGAAAACTCTGGCTGGCCCTAACCCTCACATGCCACCCTACCCACAGCAACACCAACAATCAGGATATGGGTTTTTATTTAAAAAAAAACCTCAAACGTACCAGCCCTCAGTGGCCACTCTCCCACTGGTGAAAAATAGGGCTCCCAAATCTTAGAACGTTAGGGACCGCAAAAAAAAGGCAAAGAGTGACCACTGAAAACTCTGGCTGACCCTAACTCTCACATGCCACTCTAGTCAAAGCACCACCAGCAATCGGGATATGGGTTTGTATTTTAAAAATAACCTCGAACGTACCAACCCTCGGCAGCCACTCTCCCACTGGTGAAAAATAGGGCTCCCAAAGCTCTGAATGTTAGGGACCAAAAAAAAAAAAAATGAAAAGAGTGACCACTGAAAACTCTGGCTGAGTCTAAACCTCACATGCCACCATACCACCAGCACCACCATTAATCGGGCTGTGGATTTGTATTTTAACAAAAACCTCGAACGTACCAGCCCTCAGCGGCCACTCTCCCAGCAGTGAAAAATAGGGCTCCCAAAACTCCGAACGTTTGGGACTGGCAAAAAAAAGCAAAGAGTGACCACTGAAAACTCTGGCTGGCCATAACCCTAACATGCCACCCTAGCCACAGCAACACGGAAAATTGAGCTACATGTTTGTATTTTAACAAAAACCTCGAACGTAATACCCATCGGCGACCATTATCCCAGTGTGAAAAATAGGACTCCCACGACTCCAAACGTTTGGGACTGGCAAAAAAATGCAAAGAGTGACCACTGAAACCTCTGGCTGGCCTTAGCTCTCACATGCCACCCTACCCACAGGACCACAAACAATCGGGATATGGGTTTGTATTTTAAAAAAAAACTCAAATGCACCTGCCCTCGGCGGCCACTCTCCCAGCAGTGAAAAATAGGGCTCCCAAAACTCCGAACGTTTGGGACTGGCAAAAAAAAGCAAAGAGTGACCACTGAAAACTCTGGCTGGCCATAACCCTCACATGCCACCCTACCCACAGCAACACCAACAATCGGGATATTTATTTTTGTTTTAACAAAAACCTCGAATGTACGAGCCCTCGGCGGCCACTCTCTAAAACGTGAAAAATAGGGCTCCCAAACCCTCCGAAGGTTTGGGACTGGCAAAAAAAGGCAAAGAGTAACCACTGAAAACTCTGGCTAGCCCTAACCCTCACATGCCACCCCAGCCAAAGCACCACCAGGAATCGGGATATGGGTTTGTATTTTAAAAATAACCTCGAACGTACCAACCCTGGGCAGCCACTCTCCCACTGGTGAAAAATAGGGCTCCCAAAGCTCTGAATGTTAGGGACCACAAAAAAAAAATGAAAAGAGTGACCACTGAAAACTCTGGCTGACCCTAACTCTCACATGCCACCCTAGTCAAAGCACCACCAGCAATCGGGATATGGGTTTGTATTTTAAAAATAACCTCGAACGTACCAACCCTCGGCAGCCACTCTCCCACTGGTGAAAAATAGGGCTCCCAAAGCTCTGAATGTTAGGGACCAAAAAAAAAAAAAATGAAAAGAGTGACCACTGAAAACTCTGGCTGAGTCTAAACCTCACATGCCACCATACCACCAGCACCACCATTAATCGGGCTGTGGATTTGTATTTTAACAAAAACCTCGAACGTACCAGCCCTCAGCGGCCACTCTCCCAGCAGTGAAAAATAGGGCTCCCAAAACTCCGAACGTTTGGGACTGGCAAAAAAAAGCAAAGAGTGACCACTGAAAACTCTGGCTGGCCATAACCCTAACATGCCACCCTAGCCACAGCAACACGGAAAATTGGGCTACATGTTTGTATTTTAACAAAAACCTCGAACGTAATACCCATCGGCGACCATTATCCCAGTGTGAAAAATAGGACTCCCACGACTCCAAACGTTTGGGACTGGCAAAAAAATGCAAAGAGTGACCACTGAAACCTCTGGCTGGCCTTAGCTCTCACCTGCCACCCTACCCACAGGACCACAAACAATCGGGATATGGGTTTGTATTTTAAAAAAAAACCTCGAATGCACCTGCCCTCGGCGGCCACTCTCCCAGCAGTGAAAAATAGGGCTCCCAAAACTCCGAACGTTTGGGACTGGCAAAAAAATGCAAAGAGTGACCACTGAGAACTCTGTCTGGGCCTAACCTTCACATGCCACCCTACCCACAGGACCACAAACAATCGGGCTATGGATTTGTATTTTAACAACTACCTCGAACGTACCAGCCGTCGGTGGCCACTCTCTAAAACGTGAAAAATAGGGCTCCCAAACCTCCGAAGGTTTGGGACTGGCAAAAAAAGGCAAAGAGTGACCACTGAAAACTCTGGCTGGCCCTAACCCTCACATGCCACCCTAGCCAAAGCACCACCAGCAATCAGGATATGGGTTTGTATTTTAACAAAAACCTCGAACGTACCAGCCCTCGTTGGCCACTCTCCCACTGGTGAAAAACAGGGCTCCCAAACCACCGAACATTTGGGACTAGCAAAACAAGGCAAAGAGTGACCACTGAAAACTCTGGCTGGCCCTAACCCTCACATGCCACCCTACCCACAGCAACACCAACAATCGGGATATTTATTTGTATTTTAACAAAAACCTCGAATGTACGAGCCCTCGGCGGCCACTCTCTAAAACGTGAAAAATAGGGCTCCCAAACCTCCGAAGGTTTGGGACTGGCAAAAAAAGGCAAAGAGTAACCACTGAAAACTCTGGCTAGCCCGAACCCTCAAATGCCACCCCAGCCAAAGCACCACCAGAAATCAGGATACGGGTTTTTATTTAAAAAAAAAACCTCGAACGTACCAGCGCTCGGTGGCCACTCTCCCACTGGTGAAAAATAGGGCTCCCAAAGCTCCGAATGTTAGGGACCGCAAAAAAAAATGCAAAGAGTGACCACTGAAAACTCTGGCTGGCCCTAACCCTCACATGCCACCCTACCCACAGCACCACCATTAATCGGGGTATTGATTTGTATTTTAACAAAAACCTCGAACGTACCAGCCCTCAGCGGCCACTCTCCCAGCAGTGAAAAATAGGGCTCCCAAAACTCCGAACGTTTGGGACTGGCAAAAAAAAGCAAAGAGTGACCACTGAAAACTCTGGCTGGCCATAACCCTAACATGCCACCCTAGCCACAGCAACACGGAAAATTGGGCTACATGTTTGTATTTTAACAAAAACCTCGAACGTAATACCCATCGGCGACCATTATCCCAGTGTGAAAAATAGGGCTCCCACGACTCCAAACGTTTGGGACTGGCAAAAAAATGCAAAGAGTGACCACTGAGAACTCTGTCTGGGCCTAACCTTCACATGCCACCCTACCCACAGGACCACAAACAATCGGGATATGGGTTTGTATTTAAAAAAAAAAACCTCGAACGTACCAGCGCTCGGCGGCCACTCTCCCAGCAGTGAAAAATAGGGCTCCCAAAACTCCGAACGTTTGGACTGGCAAAAAAATGCAAAGAGTGACCACTGAGAACTCTGTCTGGGCCTAACCTTCACATGCCACCCTACCCACAGCATCACCAACAATCGGGCTATGGATTTGTATTTTAACAAAAACCTCGAATGTACCTGCCCTCGGCGGCCACTCTCCCAGCAGTGAATAATAGGGCTCCCAAAACTCCGAACGTTTGGGACTGGCAAAAAAAAGCAAAGAGTGACCACTGAAAACTCTGGCTGGCCATAACCCTAACATGCCACCCTAGCCACAGCAACACGGAAAATTGGGCTACATGTTTGTATTTTAACAAAAACCTCGAACGTAATATCCGTCGGCGACCATTATCCCAGTGTGAAAAATAGGACTCCCACGACTCCAAACGTTTGGGACTGGCAAAAAAATGCAAAGAGTGACCACTGAAACCTCTGGCTGGCCTTAGCTCTCACATGCCACCCTACCCACAGGACCACAAACAATCGGGATATGGGTTTGTATTTAAAAAAAAAAACCTCGAACGTACCAGCGCTCGGTGGCCACTCTCCCACTGGTGAAAAATAGGGCTCCCAAAGCTCCGAATGTTAGGGACCGCAAAAAAAAATGCAAAGAGTGACCACTGAAAACTCTGGCTGGGTCTAAACCTCACATGCCACCATACCACCAGCACCACCATTAATCGGGGTATTGATTTGTATTTAACAAAAACCTCGAACGTACCAGCCCTCGTTGGCCACTCTCCCACTGGTGAAAAACAGGGCTCCCAAACCTCCGAACGTTTGGGACTAGCAAAACAAGGCAAAGAGTGACCACTGAAAACTCTGGCTGGCCCTAACCCTCACATGCCACCCTACCCACAGCAACACCAACAATCAGGATATGGGTTTTTATTTAAAAAAAAACCTCAAACGTACCAGCCCTCAGTGGCCACTCTCCCACTGGTGAAAAATAGGGCTCCCAAATCTTAGAACGTTAGGGACCGCAAAAAAAAGGCAAAGAGTGACCACTGAAAACTCTGGCTGACCCTAACTCTCACATGCCACCCTAGTCAAAGCACCACCAGCAATCGGGATATGGGTTTGTATTTTAAAAATAACCTCGAACGTACCAACCCTCGGCAGCCACTCTCCCACTGGTGAAAAATAGGGCTCCCAAAGCTCTGAATGTTAGGGACCACAAAAAAAAAAAATGAAAAGAGTGACCACTTAAAACTCTGGCTGAGTCTAAACCTCACATGCCACCATACCACCAGCACCACCATTAATCGGGCTGTGGATTTGTATTTTAACAAAAACCTCGAACGTACCAGCCCTCAGCGGCCACTCTCCCAGCAGTGAAAAATAGGGCTCCCAAAACTCCGAACGTTTGGGACTGGCAAAAAAAAGCAAAGAGTGACCACTGAAAACTCTGGCTGGCCATAACCCTAACATGCCACCCTAGCCACAGCAACACGGAAAATTAGGCTACATGTTTGTATTTTAACAAAAACCTCGAACGTAATACCCATCGGCGACCATTATCCCAGTGTGAAAAATAGGACTCCCACGACTCCAAACGTTTGGGACTGGCAAAAAAATGCAAAGAGTGACCACTGAAACCTCTGGCTGGCCTTAGCTCTCACCTGCCACCCTACCCACAGGACCACAAACAATCGGGATATGGGTTTGTATTTTAAAAAAAAACCTCGAATGCACCTGCCCTCGGCGGCCACTCTCCCAGCAGTGAAAAATAGGGCTCCCAAAACTCCGAACGTTTGGACTGGCAAAAAAATGCAAAGAGTGACCACTGAGAACTCTGTCTGGGCCTAACCTTCACATGCCACCCTACCCACAGCATCACCAACAATCGGGCTATGGATTTGTATTTTAACAAAAACCTCGAATGTACCTGCCCTCGGCGGCCACTCTCCCAGCAGTGAAAAATAGGGCTCCCAAAACTCCGAACGTTTGGGACTGGCAAAAAAAAGCAAAGAGTGACCACTGAAAACTCTGGCTGGCCATAACCCTAACATGCCACCCTAGCCACAGCAACACAGAAAATTGGGCTACATGTTTGTATTTTAACAAAAACCTCGAACGTAATACCCGTCGGCGACCATTATCCCAGTGTGAAAAATAGGACTCCCACGACTCCAAACGTTTGGGACTGGCAAAAAAATGCAAAGAGTGACCACTGAGAACTCTGTCTGGGCCTAACCTTCACATGCCACCCTACCCACAGCATCACCAACAATCGGGCTATGGATTTGTATTTTAACAAAAACCTCGAATGTACCTGCCCTCGGCGGCCACTCTCCCAGCAGTGAAAAATAGGGCTCCCAAAACTCCGAACGTTTGGACTGGCAAAAAAATGCAAAGAGTGACCACTGAGAACTCTGTCTGGGCCTAACCTTCACATGCCACCCTACCCACAGGACCACAAACAATCGGGCTATGGATTTGTATTTTAACAACTACCTCGAACGTACCAGCCGTCGGTGGCCACTCTCTAAAACGTGAAAAATAGGGCTCCCAAACCTCCGAAGGTTTGGGACTGGCAAAAAAAGGCAAAGAGTGACCACTGAAAACTCTGGCTGGCCCTAACCCTCACATGCCACCCTAGCCAAAGCACCACCAGCAATCAGGATATGGGTTTGTATTTTAACAAAAACCTCGAACGTACCAGCCCTCGTTGGCCACTCTCCCACTGGTGAAAAATAGGGCTCCCAAACCACCGAACATTTGGGACTAGCAAAACAAGGCAAAGAGTGACCACTGAAAACTCTGGCTGGCCCTAACCCTCACATGCCACCCTACCCACAGCAACACCAACAATCGGGATATTTATTTGTATTTTAACAAAAACCTCGAATGTACGAGCCCTCGGCGGCCACTCTCTAAAACGTGAAAAATAGGGCTCCCAAACCTCCGAAGGTTTGGGACTGGCAAAAAAAGGCAAAGAGTAACCACTGAAAACTCTGGCTAGCCCGAACCCTCAAATGCCACCCCAGCCAAAGCACCACCAGAAATCAGGATACGGGTTTTTATTTAAAAAAAAAACCTCGAACGTACCAGCGCTCGGTGGCCACTCTCCCACTGGTGAAAAATAGGGCTCCCAAAGCTCCGAATGTTAGGGACCGCAAAAAAAAATGCAAAGAGTGACCACTGAAAACTCTGGCTGGGTCTAAACCTCACATGCCACCCTACCCACAGCACCACCATTAATCGGGGTATTGATTTGTATTTTAACAAAAACCTCGAACGTACCAGCCCTCAGCGGCCACTCTCCCAGCAGTGAAAAATAGGGCTCCCAAAACTCCGAACGTTTGGGACTGGCAAAAAAAAGCAAAGAGTGACCACTGAAAACTCTGGCTGGCCATAACCCTAACATGCCACCCTAGCCACAGCAACACGGAAAATTGGGCTACATGTTTGTATTTTAACAAAAACCTCGAACGTAATACCCATCGGCGACCATTATCCCAGTGTGAAAAATAGGACTCCCACGACTCCAAACGTTTGGGACTGGCAAAAAAATGCAAAGAGTGACCACTGAGAACTCTGTCTGGGCCTAACCTTCACATGCCACCCTACCCACAGGACCACAAACAATCGGGCTATGGATTTGTATTTTAACAACTACCTCGAACGTACCAGCCGTCGGTGGCCACTCTCTAAAACGTGAAAAATAGGGCTCCCAAACCTCCGAAGGTTTGGGACTGGCAAAAAAAGGCAAAGAGTGACCACTGAAAACTCTGGCTGGCCCTAACCCTCACATGCCACCCTAGCCAAAGCACCACCAGCAATCAGGATATGGGTTTGTATTTTAACAAAAACCTCGAACGTACCAGCCCTCGTTGGCCACTCTCCCACTGGTGAAAAACAGGGCTCCCAAACCACCGAACATTTGGGACTAGCAAAACAAGGCAAAGAGTGACCACTGAAAACTCTGGCTGGCCCTAACCCTCACATGCCACCCTACCCACAGCAACACCAACAATCGGGATATTTATTTGTATTTTAACAAAAACCTCGAATGTACGAGCCCTCGGCGGCCACTCTCTAAAACGTGAAAAATAGGGCTCCCAAACCTCCGAAGGTTTGGGACTGGCAAAAAAAGGCAAAGAGTAACCACTGAAAACTCTGGCTAGCCCGAACCCTCAAATGCCACCCCAGCCAAAGCACCACCAGAAATCAGGATACGGGTTTTTATTTAAAAAAAAAACCTCGAACGTACCAGCGCTCGGTGGCCACTCTCCCACTGGTGAAAAATAGGGCTCCCAAAGCTCCGAATGTTAGGGACCGCAAAAAAAAATGCAAAGAGTGACCACTGAAAACTCTGGCTGGGTCTAAACCTCACATGCCACCCTACCCACAGCACCACCATTAATCGGGGTATTGATTTGTATTTTAACAAAAACCTCGAACGTACCAGCCCTCAGCGGCCACTCGCCCAGCAGTGAAAAATAGGGCTCCCAAAACTCCGAACGTTTGGGACTGGCAAAAAAAAACAAAGAGTGACCACTGAAAACTCTGGCTGGCCATAACCCTAACATGCCACCCTAGCCACAGCAACACGGAAAATTGGGCTACATGTTTGTATTTTAACAAAAACCTCGAACGTAATACCCGTCGGCGACCATTATCCCAGTGTGAAAAATAGCGCTCCCACGACTCCAAACGTTTGGGACTGGCAAAAAAATGCAAAGAGTGACCACTGAGAACTCTGTCTGGGCCTAACCTTCACATGCCACCCTACCCACAGGACCACAAACAATCGGGATATGGGTTTGTATTTAAAAAAAAAAACCTCGAACGTACCAGCGCTCGGCGGCCACTCTCCCAGCAGTGAAAAATAGGGCTCCCAAAACTCCGAACGTTTGGACTGGCAAAAAAATGCAAAGAGTGACCACTGAGAACTCTGTCTGGGCCTAACCTTCACATGCCACCCTACCCACAGCATCACCAACAATCGGGCTATGGATTTGTATTTTAACAAAAACCTCGAATGTACCTGCCCTCGGCGGCCACTCTCCCAGCAGTGAAAAATAGGGCTCCCAAAACTCCGAACGTTTGGGACTGGCAAAAAAAAGCAAAGAGTGACCACTGAAAACTCTGGCTGGCCATAACCCTAACATGCCACCCTAGCCACAGCAACACGGAAAATTGGGCTACATGTTTGTATTTTAACAAAAACCTCGAACGTAATACCCGTCGGCGACCATTATCCCAGTGTGAAAAATAGGACTCCCACGACTCCAAACGTTTGGGACTGGCAAAAAAATGCAAAGAGTGACCACTGAAACCTCTGGCTGGCCTTAGCTCTCACATGCCACCCTACCCACAGGACCACAAACAATCGGGATATGGGTTTGTATTTAAAAAAAAAAACCTCGAACGTACCAGCGCTCGGTGGCCACTCTCCCACTGGTGAAAAATAGGGCTCCCAAAGCTCCGAATGTTAGGGACCGCAAAAAAAAATGCAAAGAGTGACCACTGAAAACTCTGGCTGGGTCTAAACCTCACATGCCACCATACCACCAGCACCACCATTAATCGGGGTATTGATTTGTATTTAACAAAAACCTCGAACGTACCAGCCCTCGTTGGCCACTCTCCCACTGGTGAAAAACAGGGCTCCCAAACCTCCGAACGTTTGGGACTAGCAAAACAAGGCAAAGAGTGACCACTGAAAACTCTGGCTGGCCCTAACCCTCACATGCCACCCTACCCACAGCAACACCAACAATCAGGATATGGGTTTTTATTTAAAAAAAAACCTCAAACGTACCAGCCCTCAGTGGCCACTCTCCCACTGGTGAAAAATAGGGCTCCCAAATCTTAGAACGTTAGGGACCGCAAAAAAAAAGCAAAGAGTGACCACTGAAAACTCTGGCTGACCCTAACTCTCACATGCCACCCTAGTCAAAGCACCACCAGCAATCGGGATATGGGTTTGTATTTTAAAAATAACCTCGAACGTACCAACCCTCGGCAGCCACTCTCCCACTGGTGAAAAATAGGGCTCCCAAAGCTCTGAATGTTAAGGACCACAAAAAAAAAATGAAAAGAGTGACCACTGAAAACTCTGGCTGAGTCTAAACCTCACATGCCACCATACCACCAGCACCACCATTAATCGGGCTGTGGATTTGTATTTTAACAAAAACCTCGAACGTACCAGCCCTCAGCGGCCACTCTCCCAGCAGTGAAAAATAGGGCTCCCAAAACTCCGAACGTTTGGGACTGGCAAAAAAAAGCAAAGAGTGACCACTGAAAACTCTGGCTGGCCATAACCCTAACATGCCACCCTAGCCACAGCAACACGGAAAATTGGGCTACATGTTTGTATTTTAACAAAAACCTCGAACGTAATACCCGTCGGCGACCATTATCCCAGTGTGAAAAATAGGACTCCCACGACTCCAAACGTTTGGGACTGGCAAAAAAATGCAAAGAGTGACCACTGAAACCTCTGGCTGGCCTTAGCTCTCACCTGCCACCCTACCCACAGGACCACAAACAATCGGGATATGGGTTTGTATTTAAAAAAAAAAACCTCGAACGTACCAGCGCTCGGTGGCCACTCTCCCACTGGTGAAAAATAGGGCTCCCAAAGCTCCGAATGTTAGGGACCGCAAAAAAAAATGCAAAGAGTGACCACTGAAAACTCTGGCTGGGTCTAAACCTCACATGCCACCCTACCCCACAGCACCACCATTAATCGGGCTGTGGATTTGTATTTTAACAAAAACCTCGAACGTACCAGCCCTCAGCGGCCACTCTCCCAGCAGTGAAAAATAGGGCTCCCAAAACTCCGAACGTTTGGGACTGGCAAAAAAAAGCAAAGAGTGACCACTGAAAACTCTGGCTGGCCATAACCCTAACATGCCACCCTAGCCACAGCAACACGGAAAATTGGGCTACATGTTTGTATTTTAACAAAAACCTCGAACGTAATACCCGTCGGCGACCATTATCCCAGTGTGAAAAATAGGGCTCCCACGACCCCAAACGTTTGGGACTGCCAAAAAAATGCAAAGAGTGACCACTGAGAACTCTGTCTGGGCCTAACCTTCACATGCCACCCTACCCACAGCATCACCAACAATCGGGCTATGGATTTGTATTTTAACAAAAACCTCGAATGTACCTGCTCTCGGCGGCCACTCTCCCAGCAGTGAAAAATAGGGCTCCCAAAACTCCGAACGTTTGGACTGGCAAAAAAATGCAAAGAGTGACCACTGAGAACTCTGTCTGGGCCTAACCTTCACATGCCACCCTACCCACAGCATCACCAACAATCGGGCTATGGATTTGTATTTTAACAAAAACCTCGAATGTACCTGCCCTCGGCGGCCACTCTCCCAGCAGTGAAAAATAGGGCTCCCAAAACTCCGAACGTTTGGACTGGCAAAAAAAATGCAAAGAGTGACCACTGAGAACTCTGTCTGGGCCTAACCTTCACATGCCACCCTACCCACAGGACCACAAACAATCGGGCTATGGATTTGTATTTTAACAACTACCTCGAACGTACCAGCCGTCGGTGGCCACTCTCTAAAACGTGAAAAATAGGGCTCCCAAACCTCCGAAGGTTTGGGACTGGCAAAAAAAGGCAAAGAGTGACCACTGAAAACTCTGGCTGGCCCTAACCCTCACATGCCACCCTAGCCAAAGCACCACCAGCAATCAGGATATGGGTTTGTATTTTAACAAAAACCTCGAACGTACCAGCCCTCGTTGGCCACTCTCCCACTGGTGAAAAACAGGGCTCCCAAACCACCGAACATTTGGGACTGGCAAAACAAGGCAAAGAGTGACCACTGAAAACTCTGGCTGACCCTAACCCTCACATGCCACCCTACCCACAGCAACACCAACAATCGGGATATTTATTTGTATTTTAACAAAAACCTCGAATGTACGAGCCCTCGGCGGCCACTCTCTAAAACGTGAAAAATAGGGCTCCCAAACCTCCGAAGGTTTGGGACTGGCAAAAAAAGGCAAAGAGTAACCACTGAAAACTCTGGCTAGCCCGAACCCTCAAATGCCACCCCAGCCAAAGCACCACCAGAAATCAGGATACGGGTTTTTATTTAAAAAAAAAACCTCGAACGTACCAGCCCTCAGTGGCCACTCTCCCACTGGTGAAAAATAGGGCTCCCAAATCTCCGAACGTTAGGGACCACAAAAAAAAATGCAAAGAGTGACCACTGAAAACTCTGGCTGAGTCTAAACCTCACATGCCACCATACCACCAGCACCACCATTAATCGGGCTGTGGATTTGTATTTTAACAAAAACCTCGAACGTACCAGCCCTCAGCGGCCACTCTCCCAGCAGTGAAAAATAGGGCTCCCAAAACTCCGAACGTTTGGGACTGGCAAAAAAAAGCAAAGAGTGACCACTGAAAACTCTGGCTGGCCATAACCCTAACATGCCACCCTAGCCACAGCAACACGGAAAATTGGGCTACATGTTTGTATTTTAACAAAAACCTCGAACGTAATACCCATCGGCGACCATTATCCCAGTGTGAAAAATAGGACTCCCACGACTCCAAACGTTTGGGACTGGCAAAAAAATGCAAAGAGTGACCACTGAAACCTCTGGCTGGCCTTAGCTCTCACATGCCACCCTACCCACAGGACCACAAACAATCGGGATATGGGTTTGTATTTAAAAAAAAAACCTCGAACGTACCAGCGCTCGGTGGCCACTCTCCCACTGGTGAAAAATAGGGCTCCCAAAGCTCCGAATGTTAGGGACCGCAAAAAAAAATGCAAAGAGTGACCACTGAAAACTCTGGCTGGGTCTAAACCTCACATGCCACCCTACCCACAGCACCACCATTAATCGGGGTATTGATTTGTATTTAACAAAAACCTCGAACGTACCAGCCCTCGTTGGCCACTCTCCCACTGGTGAAAAACAGGGCTCCCAAACCTCCGAACGTTTGGGACTAGCAAAACAAGGCAAAGAGTGACCACTGAAAACTCTGGCTGGCCCTAACCCTCACATGCCACCCTACCCACAGCAACACCAACAATCAGGATATGGGTTTTTATTTAAAAAAAAACCTCAAACGTACCAGCCCTCAGTGGCCACTCTCCCACTGGTGAAAAATAGGGCTCCCAAAGCTCTGAATGTTAGGGACCACAAAAAAAAAAAAATGAAAAGAGTGACCACTGAAAACTCTGGCTGAGTCTAAACCTCACATGCCACCATACCACCAGCACCACCATTAATCGGGCTGTGGATTTGTATTTTAACAAAAACCTCGAACGTACCAGCCCTCAGCGGCCACTCTCCCAGCAGTGAAAAATAGGGCTCCCAAAACTCCGAACGTTTGGGACTGGCAAAAAAAAGCAAAGAGTGACCACTGAAAACTCTGGCTGGCCATAACCCTAACATGCCACCCTAGCCACAGCAACACGGAAAATTGGGCTACATGTTTGTATTTTAACAAAAACCTCGAACGTAATACCCATCGGCGACCATTATCCCAGTGTGAAAAATAGGACTCCCACGACTCCAAACGTTTGGGACTGGCAAAAAAAATGCAAAGAGTGACCACTGAAACCTCTGGCTGGCCTTAGCTCTCACCTGCCACCCTACCCACAGGACCACAAACAATCGGGGTATGGGTTTGTATTTTAAAAAAAAACCTCGAATGCACCTGCCCTCGGCGGCCACTCTCCCAGCAGTGAAAAATAGGGCTCCCAAAACTCCGAACGTTTGGACTGGCAAAAAAATGCAAAGAGTGACCACTGAGAACTCTGTCTGGGCCTAACCTTCACATGCCACCCTACCCACAGCATCACCAACAATCGGGCTATGGATTTGTATTTTAACAAAAACCTCGAATGTACCTGCCCTCGGCGGCCACTCTCCCAGCAGTGAAAAATAGGGCTCCCAAAACTCCGAACGTTTGGACTGGCAAAAAAATGCAAAGAGTGACCACTGAGAACTCTGTCTGGGCCTAACCTTCACATGCCACCATACCACCAGCACCACCATTAATCGGGGTATTGATTTGTATTTAACAAAAACCTCGAACGTACCAGCCCTCGTTGGCCACTCTCCCACTGGTGAAAAACAGGGCTCCCAAACCTCCGAACGTTTGGGACTAGCAAAACAAGGCAAAGAGTGACCACTGAAAACTCTGGCTGGCCCTAACCCTCACATGCCACCCTACCCACAGCAACACCAACAATCAGGATATGGGTTTTTATTTAAAAAAAAACCTCAAACGTACCAGCCCTCAGTGGCCACTCTCCCACTGGTGAAAAATAGGGCTCCCAAATCTTAGAACGTTAGGGACCGCAAAAAAAAGGCAAAGAGTGACCACTGAAAACTCTGGCTGACCCTAACTCTCACATGCCACCCTAGTCAAAGCACCACCAGCAATCGGGATATGGGTTTGTATTTTAAAAATAACCTCGAACGTACCAACCCTCGGCAGCCACTCTCCCACTGGTGAAAAATAGGGCTCCCAAAGCTCTGAATGTTAGGGACCACAAAAAAAAAATGAAAAGAGTGACCACTGAAAACTCTGGCTGAGTCTAAACCTCACATGCCACCATACCACCAGCACCACCATTAATCGGGCTGTGGATTTGTATTTTAACAAAAACCTCGAACGTACCAGCCCTCAGCGGCCACTCTCCCAGCAGTGAAAAATAGGGCTCCCAAAACTCCGAACGTTTGGGACTGGCAAAAAAAAGCAAAGAGTGACCACTGAAAACTCTGGCTGGCCATAACCCTAACATGCCACCCTAGCCACAGCAACACGGAAAATTGGGCTACATGTTTGTATTTTAACAAAAACCTCGAACGTAATACCCGTCGGCGACCATTATCCCAGTGTGAAAAATAGGACTCCCACGACTCCAAACGTTTGGGACTGGCAAAAAAATGCAAAGAGTGACCACTGAGAACTCTGTCTGGGCCTAACCTTCACATGCCACCCTACCCACAGCATCACCAACAATCGGGCTATGGATTTGTATTTTAACAAAAACCTCGAATGTACCTGCCCTCGGCGGCCACTCTCCCAGCAGTGAAAAATAGGGCTCCCAAAACTCCGAACGTTTGGGACTGGCAAAAAAAAGCAAAGAGTGACCACTGAAAACTCTGGCTGGCCATAACCCTAACATGCCACCCTAGCCACAGCAACACAGAAAATTGGGCTACATGTTTGTATTTTAACAAAAACCTCGAACGTAATACCCGTCGGCGACCATTATCCCAGTGTGAAAAATAGGACTCCCACGACTCCAAACGTTTGGGACTGGCAAAAAAATGCAAAGAGTGACCACTGAGAACTCTGTCTGGGCCTAACCTTCACATACCACCCTACCCACAGCATCACCAACAATCGGGCTATGGATTTGTATTTTAACAAAAACGTCGAATGTACCTCCCCTCGGCGGCCACTCTCCCAGCAGTGAAAAATAGGGCTCCCAAAACTCCGAACGTTTGGACTGGCAAAAAAATGCAAAGAGTGACCACTGAGAACTCTGTCTGGGCCTAACCTTCACATGCCACCCTACCCACAGGACCACAAACAATCGGGCTATGGATTTGTATTTTAACAACTACCTCGAACGTACCAGCCGTCGGTGGCCACTCTCTAAAACGTGAAAAATAGGGCTCCCAAACCTCCGAAGGTTTGGGACTGGCAAAAAAAGGCAAAGAGTGACCACTGAAAACTCTGGCTGGCCCTAACCCTCACATGCCACCCTAGCCAAAGCACCACCAGCAATCAGGATATGGGTTTGTATTTTAACAAAAACCTCGAACGTACCAGCCCTCGTTGGCCACTCTCCCACTGGTGAAAAACAGGGCTCCCAAACCACCGAACATTTGGGACTAGCAAAACAAGGCAAAGAGTGACCACTGAAAACTCTGGCTGGCCCTAACCCTCACATGCCACCCTACCCACAGCAACACCAACAATCGGGATATTTATTTGTATTTTAACAAAAACCTCGAATGTACGAGCCCTCGGCGGCCACTCTCTAAAACGTGAAAAATAGGGCTCCCAAACCTCCGAAGGTTTGGGACTGGCAAAAAAAGGCAAAGAGTAACCACTGAAAACTCTGGCTAGCCCGAACCCTCAAATGCCACCCCAGCCAAAGCACCACCAGAAATCAGGATACGGGTTTTTATTTAAAAAAAAAACCTCGAACGTACCAGCCCTCAGTGGCCACTCTCCCACTGGTGAAAAATAGGGCTCCCAAATCTCCGAACGTTAGGGACCACAAAAAAAAAATGCAAAGAGTGACCACTGAAAACTCTGGCTGAGTCTAAACCTCACATGCCACCATACCCACAGGACCACCATTAATCGGGCTGTGGATTTGTATTTTAACAAAAACCTCGAACGTACCAGCCCTCAGCGTCCACTCTCCCAGCAGTGAAAAATAGGGCTCCCAAAACTCCGAACGTTTGGGACTGGCAAAAAAAAGCAAAGAGTGACCACTGAAAACTCTGGCTGGCCATAACCCTAACATTCCACCCTAGCCACAGCAACACGGAAAATTGGGCTACATGTTTGTATTTTAACAAAAACCTCGAACGTACCAGCCCTCGGTGGCCACTCTCCCACTGGTGAAAAATAGGGCTCCCAAAGCTCCGAATGTTAGGGACCGCAAAAAAAATGCAAAGAGTGACCACTGAAAACTCTGGCTGGCCCTAACCCTCACATGCCACCCTACCCACAGCAACACCAACAATCGGGATATGGGTTTGTATTTTAAAAAAAACCCTCGAATCTACCAGCCCTCAGCGGCCACTCTCCCACTGGTGAAAAACAGGGCTCCCAAACCTCCGAACGTTTGGGACTAGCAAAACAAGGCAAAGAGTGACCACTGAAAACTCTGGCTGGCCCTAACCCTCACATGCCACCCTACCCACAGCAACACCAACAATCAGGATATGGGTTTTTATTTAAAAAAAAACCTCAAACGTACCAGCCCTCAGTGGCCACTCTCCCACTGGTGAAAAATAGGGCTCCCAAAGCTCTGAATGTTAGGGACCACAAAAAAAAA